>OZ020479.1:69491558-74491558 GCA_963971345.1 Andrena flavipes | reverse complement strand
GTAGAAAAATCATTAACCATAAACGAGGGTTGGAATCGGAGATAATATCGAAACGTACGTGGAATCGACTCCAGGTACTTCTATCTTAAAATTAACGTACGAAAGATCAGACTGGATATTACTGTTTGGCGGCCAACGATCGTAATCTTTACAATGTTACAATCGTTCCAATAATAATTTACGTAAAATTGCACGAAATCGATCGTTTGGTTAAATATCCTGGCACGATTGTAACTTCCATTATTTTCATCCTCTGTAAAAGCAACGTGGATTGTTTCATACCTTGCAACTTAATTGCAGTTTCACAAGGTGGTATTACTTAATGTGTAAACAAATGAGGAAGATATTGTCTAAAACTTTAATATTTGGACTAACAGAGAACCTTAGCAATTAACGATAGAGCTTGAATCATACAGTGGCAGTCATTTTAGTTTCGTGGAAAAAAACACTTGAATTTAAGTGAAACTTAAATATTTCTGAAAAAATGTTCCTTTTGTGTTCTGTAAATTAAAATTGGACAATGTACATTTCTTTAGTATATCTTCAATACTGTGAATAAATAAAGCCTGCTACAAGAGTGTAAATTGAAGAATTCTTGAAGACCTTCTGATTCAGTAGAAAGATCAACCATAAATCAGCCTCAGCCTATATTCTATATAAAATCATTTAAAATTATGCATCAACTTCATTTTATCAAGTTTACGTCATGTAATTACAAGAATACTTGTACGACATTTATCTTCAAACTTTAATTTGTTAACACAAATGTATCTGTATCATACTTTTACTTTTCTCCAATAATCCAACGAAACACGAATTTACAAGAAACATACGCAATCAATAATCACCCGATTCCACGAAATTTTAATTAAAACCTAAGCAGATGGCCACCACTGTACCTTGCAAAGCCTCGAAGCTGCTTGCAACTAATCGAAGACAAATTGCTCCCTTTCTCTGACAATTAATCATTCCGACTTGCCACTTAAATTCCTCAATTTCTAACGAGCAGCATCGCAAATTAAATCCGTTTTCACCCGGCGAGAACAATTTCTCTCCTATCAATTCCACGTTCTTCAACTCCATTCAATATTACAGCGAACTGATTAGTTGCAGAAACAGGGGGGTCTCTGCGTGTCAGGCACCCAACGAAAATATTCATGGACGTTAACGTATCGGTGATTTAAGCGTCGACTGAATAGGTTCATTTGCGCGGAATGAACGCTTCCGGTGATCCTGGCCACGCGTGCATTTCCACGATCGATTACAGGAGACGCTTCGAAGGGCTCGGATCCTCGATCTCGCACGCGCAGGATCGTGAGATCGATTAGATGGCACAGAGACGAATTCTCGGCTACGAAACGTCCCTCGATTAAATTACCGCACGCACACTCGCACACTCTCTTACTTCCCTCGACCCTCTAACCCCTTTCACTCTGCTTTCTTTCCTTAACGTTACAGTAAATTACATTCTTCCTATTTACAGCATGATATACATACAGATCGTTTCTCTATAAAAGTCGTTTCGCGGTGCGTTTCTGGTTGCGCCTATTTCGTGATACAAAACCGCTGTAACTTCGCTTGAGATCGACCGATTTCCTGTTTCCTTAGGGCTAACGAACCATCGATCATCGTTCACTCGATCGATCGTTCTTTTCTTATTTTCTCTTTCTTCTTTTTTTTTGTTTTGGTACATTTTCTTCTTACGTTGCTAGCTGGCTTAAGGGATTGAGATTTATTCTAGGGAGATCGATCGATCGCCGATTCGTGTCGTTCGATCGTGTCGTTTTTTTCGTTCGTGTGTCGGATGCTATTATGATCCTTGGATCGTTGTCACTGCTCCTCTGAACTGCGTTCCAGTCGAAAGAAAATTCAGCCGTGCCGTTGGTTAATATTCCGAGCGAGTTGTCGCACGGTGATGGAAATACGAGTGGCTCTGAGTGTTATTTCAAAATGATAATGGATGATTTAATTAAACTTCAGGTATGGGTTTCATACAGCGATCTGGAATTTTCTGATCAAAAATATTACGTTGTTCCTGGAATCTTCTTTGGTAAAGTGTGTATGATTTTTGGAATTATGCATCCGGAAAAGAATATTAAAAAAGTGCCAGATCGTCATACTGGATACTTTGTCAATGCAACTTTTAAGTTTTTCTCGTTATTTTTTCGATGTTTTCGAAATTACTTCGTTTTTTTTCAAATAGACATTCCGTAAAGGAATATTCAAATAATAAAAACGGAACTTTTTGATATAGTTAAATAAATAGCACTTTCAGAATTTGCGTTAAAGCTATCCCAAGCATTTAATTTTATATTCTCTAATGTTGCAATCAAAGTTCTGTAAATACCGAGATTCGTTTCCTCTTATTTTTAGAGCCACTCACATTTTTCCATGTTCAACAACTCCATTGATGAAGGAAATGTGCTGCAGCATACTCGCTATAAAAATTATTATCAAGGGGTCTGCGTTAACGACGTCGTCTGTTATCGGGGACAAAGCATCCTTCAATAAAATAACGTCGATAGCGTAGCTTGCAATATAAAGAAGAACGACGAGAAATTTTGCTCGCAACAAAGGACTCGTAGTTTCTTTTCTCGCAGATTAGGCAGTCACATTTTTGTTTTGGTAACAGTCTTCTCGATCTTCCGACGACAAATCATGATTCTTAATAAAATCGGAAGCACAATACAATTGTTGTAGACATCGAGGAATGAAATAAACGAACATGTTGTCACAATAAGCATGTGCGTTATTTCTCGGTGAATAAATTATTGTACATGGAATATCGATGTACCATCGTGGCAGGTATCTATTGTTATTGTTATTACCGTTGAACAGGCAGTGTTATTAAATACTTTATTTCATTCTTATTACGTCATTACTGGTACGTATCCATCTTTGCCTTTCCATTGCAAAGATTTTCCGTTTCAAACAAAAGCATTTCAAAAGTGGAAAACATGTTGGTGTTTCACTTGAGAAGATAGAAATCATTATATTAAATACAAGCTCCGTTTTTATTCTACAACAAACAGAAATCCTCGCCCCACCAAGAAAATTTATTTTACTCATTTAGCAAAATTCAGTTCCACGTGAAACATTTCCTAAATACTGGAGGATAATTCCAACCGAATTCCTTCGATCGATAATTAATCCATTCACCCTTCTATTACACCTTTCCCTCGACTCTGACCGTTCAGACATCGAAATCTACCTCACAACCTTATTCCATCCTACAGCTTCAACGACGTCCTTCGTGCTCGCTTCCGGTGCCGGTCGCAAGACGAGCGCTGCCCGCATAAAATATCTTCTCTCTTCATTTACAATCTCAACATACATTATATCATCTGGCCCGAAGCCCCAGCGTTTAAAACAGTTACTTCTCGATAACAACAGTATCTTCAACAACAATAAGACCATTAAACGTCCATTCCCTTCCAGCGACCAAAGAATCCTCGTGTTCCCTTCGATCTCGACAAAAACACTTTCAGACCTTTCACCACCGAGTGCATATTTACAACCATCACTCTCTATTCACCAGCTCGACGACCAAGGCCCTCGATGCACTTTCAATATCAGACCCGCGTAAAAACGACGTGCGAGAAACGTAAGCTCGTCCACTTCCACCCACATTTTCAAGTCCATATTCAATTCATACCAGCCACAAGATCCCTTTTTCACAGACCAGCCCCATCACTTCCTGTACCGGAGCGTTCGACGACCACGTATCCTCTTTGATTCGAGGGGATCCTGGCCAGGCGTGATCAACGAAATTATACGCGAATGGGAAAGAAAAACGCGGAAAAGAATGGGGAGAAACGTCACCACCGCGCGCTCGTTTCCCGGTATCCGAGCCGCGCGAAAGAAGTCCCCTCGACATTCCGCTCGGTGAAACGACGATTGATCGACGACGGGTTGTACCGGTGGCTCGAACGTGGTTTACAGCGGCCTCGTTACATGGGCGGGCGTGACTCTCGAAAATCGGTCTGTCGATTAAAAGCAGTACTTTCGCGTGCTCACTTCCGGTACCGGGCTCAAGGACGGGGGTCGTCCCTCGCGCGGGACAACCCCTTCCTCCTGTCAGCCGTAGTAGTAGCTTTTGGTGTTGAGGCTCCGTGGATTCTCGGGACGCAGGATCGTGTGGAGGCTGTCGGTGCCCACCATGTGGTTGCCCAGGTCCACCCTCACCCCTGTGTTTGGGTTGTGGTGACTCGGTGGCGGGTGGATCGGTGTAGGCGACAGAGGTATCCTCGTGTCCGCGTAGTAACGTTCACCGTGGAGCCTCTCGGCCAGCGGGGTCTCTGGGAGCCTGCAAGGAAAGCGCGAATTAGCTGTATGTTCAGAAGGAGAAGGCTTGATTTGTGTATATTGAAGGGGGTCAAGGGTACTCGGGGGTTTGATGGATGTTGAGACTGATGGAGAGGTTTATGTTTGATGGAGCAGAGCCTTGATTGTAATTTAAGGGGTCTCCTTAGGGTAAATGCACCAGTAAATGAACACTTAAGGCTAATAAATGAATACTATTATAAAATTATATTTATCGCCTGAACTAGATTAAATGAGAAAGAATGAAAATTAAAAATAAATGGCGGCGTCTGAAACAGGCATCGATTTCGGCAAAAATTCGCTGTTTTTTAAGTCGCAAAGACTTTTAAATTAGTCTTTTGTATGTGAGAGCGAGTAAACCATGTATTCGTTAAAAAAGAGCTACAAACCTCGTGTCTTGCATTGGGACTGGCACAGGAGTCGTAAGATCGATATCAGCGTCGATCTCAGAAATATCATCGGTGAATCCGTTCGGCAGTGGCTCGTTATTTGCGTGGAATTTCGCGTCCCTCTTGGCACGATGACGGCTGACTAGTAGACGCCCGATCACCAGGCCCAGAAATATTAAAATTCCGGCTGTGACCGATACTATGATGTAGAGGTAGAACTTTTCTTGGTTCTCTGCACGGAAGAGAAACAATATATAACATTCAATTAATAGTCGATCCAGTGAAAGCTTGGACATTCTGAGTGTCACGTGAGCATCTACTCGCATGCAAAACTACTGGAAACTCTTGCCACTGGGACAAATGCAATGCCAAACAGTGCTCAATCCTTCCGACTGCAAACCTTGGAAACTAATCTCGTTTCGAGCAAACGGATGCATTCTACTTTCCAACTATTATCTTCTTCAATTCTCTACTTAAAGAAAATACTGAATTAGTGTAACCATCATTGTCTTCGAACTGTTCTCCTAATTAGATCCCTTTCCCCAAGTGTCCATCGAAATCACTTACTGCAATTTTCCCTTTCATCCCTCAATACTTGATAAATACTACACTCTGTTACCAGCGGTCGATAAACTGGCGAGTAACATTATCAGGAACAGAACAAGGGATTCTTACACAATCCTCTGTAGATAAGTTACTGCCTGAAAGTAACATCCCGACATTCGTTAACTTTCCCATAGTCACCAACAAGGATATCCATTTTACCGACACTTCATTCACACGAAATCTCTTGTATCGGTTGAGAAGGGTCGGTAACAACGAGGAGAGTCGGTAAGAGTACGACTTACCCGCTGGCGGTGGGGTGGCACGAGATGTGGGAGAACAGTTGTGGTACTTACTCGAGATGAACGAATAGGCATTGATCCATTCATTGATATATCCGACAACGACACGATCCTCTTCGGGAGCGGCGTAGATCACCGTCGTGCAATTAATCGGCGACATCGTGCTGGTGGAAACATCCCTAGCAATGCCAGCTACGTTGTTGCCGAACATTATCGTCTCTTGAATAACCGGGGGCAATAAGGGCGAGTCTTTCGCTCCTACGCCGACCGATTTAAAGCTGTTCGATCGCGTGCCCACTGTGTAGACGCGATAAATCAGTGAACCGAGGAGACTTAACTAGTGGCGAAGGGGATGATTCGCGGTTTAATTGTAGCGATGAGAACGTTACCAGACGTATGACACAGCAGAAGGTATTCACTTCTCGCCAGATCGTATGAATTCGGAGATAGTGAATTTGGCTGTGCACAAAGATTTTGAAACATCTACAATACTTAGTATTTAGAGAGAAGTTCTTTCCATTTTGAAGCCTTTCACCCTTTCCCAGATCTTGTGAATGGACTTGCGTAGTTTGGCACAAATGTATCGCGATATTATTCGAATGACTTACGAAAGAATGGCTAGAATACAGGATGCTCGATTCGAATATTTATGTATCGGGGAATTCGTTGGATCTGTGCAATGTAAGTAGAGATATGGTTACCTTCCTGGTAATTTATGTTTCTACATTTTAGGCTCTCTTCTGGCCAGCGCTGTAAATATCCCCAGGTAGGAATAAACATTTGACTGCCAGTGCACGGAGGAAAATTGGAAATGTTCGAGAAACGTAAGCTTCCAATTTCACTACCAGCTTCCCGCAGAAACGCCAAAAGTTTCATAGTTGAAATGTATCTCGTAGGCAAGGTATATGGCTACTGTATGTACAGCATCTGGAGCATTTGAAGTATTGATCTTATTGAGCAACATAGTTATTCGAGTATGTAACCAGTTTCTTATCTTCGTGTAGTACCTCCACTACCTGGACTCATATCACACAGCTGCACTCTGACATCAACGATCCTCCAAATATGATACATAATATGCATATTGCACACTTTCTGGCGACAAATGAACACTTTGCTGCTCGGATTACTCTTCGACTGTCGGATAATTATTACAGTTGGAACAAAATCAACTGGCCACCCGAAGTCACTTCCACTATAAATCACGACAGATTGCACTTCTACTTTTATATCATAGAAGCTTACTTCTATATTTAAAAGACACAGTGTACGTGGTTGCCAGTTTATTTGAGGAAACCAGAAATAAAATACTGGAGATGGCTGTCGTCGATGGTTTTGTATAATTAATTTTGTTCCAACTATGGAGCCTGTGTTGATCGAAAATTGATCAACCTCGAGGAACGAATCGATCTCATCGCTACTTGAATGTTCGATCTAGTGAGATGCAGGAGAGTGAAAGTTCAATGCACAGACAGGTGCTGATAATTTATATCGACCATCCCCCGTCCCATTATTTACAAGAAGCCAAGATCGAGCTGATTATTTTACACACGGCAGAAAGGCACTAGAAGAAATTGGGGTGCAACGGGCCCATCGGCGGTTAAAGTCACGATAATCACTCGGGAATCGGTATTTACAGTTTTCTTTTTCTAGCCTCTATTTACGTGTACCTCGTGAACGATGCAAACCGTAATCGAGGGCGATCGGAGCGCGGTTAAATTCATTTCGCGGATAGCGTATTCTTGGCAAGGCAACGGTTAATTATTCGAAGCTACGTTATGTATACAGTATTGGAAATAAAGTGATAGGTAATCCTCCACCAAATTGCGATCGTGTCGTTATTATACAGTGGGCGATATTAATGTGAAGTAGAGTGGTGCTGTGTAAGTGGCAGAGCGTGTAGAGAGAGTCTAACAAGAGAGGAAACATCGAGGAATGGCTGAAATTGGCTACTAACAGGGAATCTTCTTTCTCCTAAAATTCAGTTCAATTATGTTATAGATAGGTATTATATTGATTGAATCACGAAGCTAAGTATTAGAAAATATATACATATACAATTTCTGAAAATTAACTATGCACCGTAATACCCAGTGGCGGATTGAGTGAGCAGTTGCCTTCTGCCCCCAGGGCCTAATTTTCCAAACAAAAAATTATGATTTTTTTACCTCAACACTATATTCTTTACTTCTCATAATTTTCATACCACACGCGTGTAAATTTATTTGTAATTCCCCTTCTTCCCCTTCTAGCCCCTTCTTTCTCAAATCCACCACTGGTAATACCACTTCAAAGTGTCCCAAGTTAAAATAATGTTCAAAACGAAAGGGTTGCATTCCTACCCCTTTGAATAGAAGATTCCTAATCCTTTATGAATCCCTCACAAAATATTGCTTCTACTTATAATTCAGTGTATCTTCGCAACCCGATTGCTGAATAACTTAACTCTACGTACGTTACTCTAACCTATCGATCCCTCGACACCTAATTTTTCCAAACGAGCTGGAATTTAGACCAGCTCGATTAACAGTTGGGAAAGTGCAGAGGGTCCTGCTCGAAATGATGGTGGTAACGGGGGCGGAATGGTGGAGAAGTAACTCGATAACCCGCAGCGTGTCGTTCACCCCCGTGTTTTTCACGGATCGATGGATCCCGCAAAGGAGATACCGATACTCTGCGCTGTCGACAGGTTCTTGGAACCTCAGACACCCCGCGGACCGATATTTTTCAGGGTAGCGTCGCTCTCGCTGAATGTCAATGGGAATGGAAATTCAAAGTTCGCGTGTTACACATCGGCGGGAGGCTACGCGCAGGGCTTTGTCACTGGTGTGGCGGGAATACGCGAACTACGTGTCGTAATCGGTATGCAGTGTGCCGCTGCAGCATCCAACACCTGCGAAAATGTCTATCTCGGGTTTAGCGAGCGACGAATTCGAGCACTCGATCGTTACGAAGTCGATGCCAGGTTAAGAGCAACCGAGTGGTCTTACGCTGATGGACGTTCGAATTGTAAATCACTGTCGAATTGCTTCGAGAAACACCCCGATCTTAACGATTTTCGAAAGTTTAATGCACCTGGAAAGTTTTCAGGGGTCCTTCGTTTCTTAGTCGATGAATGGAAAGTTGTGAATAAAAAGTGAACTCTTACTATTCTAATTATATTTAGTAATTAGGGCTTTATGGATTTATCACTATTTTTGCGTGCATTGAGATTTCTAAGGTCCCTCAAAATTGCTCTTGGAATTATGTAGAGTGGAACTGGTGAAATTAACTTTGATATATCAAAGTCGATCTCGGATTTGAAGTACGAGAGTTAGTATAAGTATCGAAACATTTCATACAACTTACGAACTTCGAAACGATGATTCCGTTGCTCCTGTTTGTTTGATTTACGAAACGGAGGC
This sequence comes from Andrena flavipes, assembly GCA_963971345.1. Taxonomy (NCBI): domain Eukaryota; kingdom Metazoa; phylum Arthropoda; class Insecta; order Hymenoptera; family Andrenidae; genus Andrena; species Andrena flavipes. The sequence continues at coordinate 74,482,597 of OZ020479.1, read as the reverse complement.
AAGCAATCGTGGTTCTTTGCGAGAACGCCTCCAAGACACTGATTTGCATAAACAGAGCAGCTTCGCGACGCAATACTGCCGACGCGATGGAATTTCCATGAGAATCAGCGAATTAGCTGTCACCGGATTTTGAACCGACATCGACACGGCAAATGAATACGAGAATACGAGAGTTTTCGATTCATGGAATCGAAAGTCGTATTAGTTTTTTGCCCCCTTTTCCATTTCACTGCACCATCTACATTTTCCTGCGTAAAATATTTTTCACATTTCCAAAAAAAATCTTTCTCCGTAGCTAAATGTATTATTCGAGTCGATTTTTTTTTTAAATAGAATTTGGAATAGAGAAGTTGACAAGTGAGATAGAGAAGTTCTTGAAAATCTTAAGCATTTCTAAATCTCGACGCCAAACAATTCCTTTACTACGATTTTTGTTATCATTAGGATATCTGAAGACTTTAATTTTTTATAATGTTTCTCAATACAATTTACTCTAATTTGTACGAACAAAAGGTAATGTTAAACGGAATTTAATAGAATAAAGAGATCCGTTTTACGCGGCTAATTAAGAAATCGCGATCACGGGGAAGGCAACTAATTAAATCACAATCAACGTTCTCTTTGCAAAAGTTACTCGAGATGTTTCCGTTGGACTTCCGACGGGAATGAAGAAAACTCTCCCGCAAGAGATTCCCAAGATAAAGTCTAACGAAGTTAAGTGACCTTTGTGGTTCCACGCTATTTACATCGAAATTTAAACAGCCCAACCCCCAACTGCATTGTATCATGTAGATTGATATCCACCGGGGATTAGAAGACGCTCAAAAGTTTCCAGTTCCAAAGTCAGCACGTTGCAAATACTTAGAATCAATCGATGCCATTTTGAAGAACAATTATAATCCCTGGAGTTTTTCACTTAAAGTTACAGAAGCAACTAGTGGTTTCCAGGAAAAACTACCCCACTTCTAGAACTCAATGAATGAAAAGAATACTTTGATCAACCTTAAAAAATCATTTTATACGTCTTTTCGAAACGTGATATAGAAATTGAGAAATATTGAAATTGTAAAAGAAAATCACTTTAAAAGATGCTTTCTCAGAAAGCAGTGGAAAATAGTTTTCTTTGCAATTCGAAATAGTGTAATAAAAATAAATTCAGAAAAATGACACAGAAACTGAATTTATCTCTTTGAATTCTATTAATTACCTGCAATTTTCCCAAGTACAAATGCAAATAGATCTCGTTCGCGTAATCTTCTCAATATTTCGCATCAACCACCAGCTGCTGACACAAATGTCATTTCCAGCAACGCGATGTTATCCCTCTTGGTAATATTATTCCCATCAACAACCTGTTTTCGTCGAAATTTCACAAGACACGAATTTACGAACGGAACACTATTCGCCGTCAGCGTGCGATCGTTTTTCAATTAGGGATAAGTTCACGGAGGACCGATTTCCTTGCGGTTTTTTTCTTCTACGATCGTTAACCGGATCGGCGCACGTTCTTCACAACGAAAATTCAACGAAACAACGACGCACACGTTGCTATCCTAGCTAAAGAGCTGCAGGCAAATATTTAAAACACGAACGTTATCAGCGGAACTCGCGATTTGCACAGCCGATCAGATAGTGCCGGTGTTCGCAGCCAGTTTTCTCAAATATTTAATTACGTAATCGAGTTCCCGCTGATAATAAAGCATCGAGCTGGGCGTTTGCCGACGAATCACTAAATCACTAAAGCCTTGGGCTGGATTTTCGCCCGTCGAACCGAAATTACTCGAGCAATTCCATCACATTTTACCAGATATTATTATTTCAAGTACACATAGTGATTGTTGCGGACGCTATTAAGAAGATTTTGTAGACGTGGCGGCTTGAGAAAAGTGGAAAAAAATTTCAGACGTTTCGTAAGATTTTCCACTTACATCTGTCTTTCTGGAATCATTAAGGGGGTAGACACGTCACGTGACACGGGCGATGCACCGTACTGCAATACCGACAATCTAACCTGAAACATGGGTTTGTGATTTTTCGTTTTTCGTCCTTATATGAGCAGATTTTGGGCTGGGCGAGGTCTCATTCGAAAGAGGGAGATTCAATGCGGAGCGCTCTGCTCACCGTTTCAGTCACAAAACTCTTTTAGTGACCTAAAAATACTTAATTAGGTAAACACGCCACGTGACACGGGTAATGCAGCGCGCTGCATACCGACACAATCTGGCCCGAAATATGGGTCTGGGAAATTACGTTGTTTGTCCTTATATGAGGAGATTTTGGGCTGGGCGAGGTCTCATTCGAAAGAGGAAGGTTCAGTGCAGCGCGCTCTGGTCATCGTTTGAGTCACAAAACTCTTTTAGTGACCTAAAAATACTTGGATTCTTGCGGGTGTATTTTGTCGAATTTTGCTCTACTTTCAACACTCATATTATTAGATATCAACACAATCTCGTCGAACCATGACCAGAGCGCGCTGCACTGAACCTTCGTCTTTCGAATGAGACCTTGCCCAGCCCAAAATCTGCTCATATAAGGACAAACAACGTAATATCCCAGACCCATGTTTCGGGCCAGATTGTGTCGGTATACAGCGCGCTGCATTACCCGTGTCTACCCCCTTAATGAGTTCTCCATTTTTCTAATGGTCTTAGTACCACTTTAAAAATTTCAAAATTACTCATTGCAAATGGGAATTCTTATTGTTACGATTTTCCTAGATTTAATTATGTGGAACTTTTTAATTTCTAACGAATGAAATCCCAGGTCACGGCATGGAGGAGTTCTGATGCCTCTTTATAAGCCTTTGGCTTTATATTTCGTTTAAAATTGAGGTTCTGGTAGCTAATTCTGGTCGTATTATTTTATACTCGAATTACTGGAGATGGACGAGAGAAAAATGAAATTTCGATAGATTAAGAGAGTGAATTCTCATAATTTTGAATCCCCATAGATTATTTTGAATTAAGTATGGAATAGTTCAAGCACGATTTTAACGAGCGCCAATCCACCGACGAAAGCTTGAAATCACCTCAATGCTTCATTTTCTTGCTCCATTAAAACGGTTATTTACGCGCGGGAATAATCGCGACGCAGACATTTTTCTCTCGCGTCGAGCAAGCCGAGTAGAGATTTTTCGTCTCCTTTTCTTCTCGTCCTTCTGTTTTTTTCAATTAAAATATCATTTACCTGTACAACCGAGAAGGTGGAAAATAAACGTTGCGAATGGTACTCGTGCAATTTCCAACAGGCCTGCACTTATTCATGCATACGATCAAGCAACATGCTACGAGATGTGTCCGCCAGCCGCAATATTTAGCAAAATTCCGGGCTCAAAAGGGTGGAAAAAAATGGATCCAACGAGTCAGGATTATTGCAACCCGCTGCGTGGTATTCCTGAATGATTTACGCGTAATTGCTTTTAATTCCCGAGTGATGTTCATTGAAACGTTGTGACGGAAATCATCGTATCTGGCTTTCACCAATGCGAACCTACGAGCAATGATTATATTTCACGATCCCCGTTCGACATTTTGCTAAATATCGGGATGGCAAACTCATGCATTGAAACACATGCAATTGTTCTACTTATCTGCACTGACACATGTTTCTATATACAGTACTATACACAGGTGGTCTCCATTAAACTAGAATCCTCTAGTTGGGTAGCATTTTACAAGGGGAATCATAGATAAATCACTCGTGTACTTTTTCTACACGTAGTGCATAACAAAGAATATTACACACATAACTTACGATATAACGTTTTTAGCCCGTAAGTTTCTTTTCCCCGGGAATAATATTTTCTGAATTACCAAGGCGCATTTTTCATTCCTACCTACGTAATATAACCGTGAAGTGGCTTCGAAGTTACCTCGAAACGATCTCGGACGAAGGTATTTAGGATCGGAGTAGTTGGGGTGTAATAGACGTTTCCGTCTATCCGTGCACCTGTATCGAATTTTATTTCGTCGTTCGAAAAAGTGAGCAACCACTAGCGAGCATACGGGACGGATCCACTGGAAAAGACTGCGGTTTAATGGATTCCTGGGTCCAGCTGATCCAAGTTAATAGCGCTTGGCACGCATGGATATCGACGATCCGACCATCTGTATTGGTATGCTGTTGCATTGACGATTGTTCCGTCACAGATTGGTCTATCCCCGACCGATCCGCTATCAATACGCGGGAGCACTATGGACCCAATCTAATCCTGATTAGATCCATAGCAATCGCTACGGAAATCCTGATAGCAAGGTCCCACGGATTTGGAACGTGGGGGGTGTTTAAAGTAGGTGGCCCGAGTCAGCCGTGTGTTCCTTGGCTGAATAAATGATAGGCTGGGCAAATATAATCTGTCGACGATAGTTGACGCAAAACTTTGAAGAAACTTGGCAATGTTCGTGCTTGATAGCAAGAAAACTCTTCAGGTTTCACTTGCTTCTGGTTTTGCACTGTCGTTCGTATGTTTTAGGACAGCTACTCTCTGTGGAATAATGGTAAAAAATGTTGCAAATTAATTAAAGAACTTTAATTAAAAGTATTAACTCCGTACCAATTATTACACTTTGTGCAAATAGAGCAGGTGTCCTAATACTTATGAACGGCATTGGTGATAATATATTGGAAGGAGAAACCTTTTTCTAGTTTTTGTTAAGTTTGATATTTTATGCATGTATGACTTTTAATAGGAAATTATTTGCTGGTTTCTTAAGGCTTTTTTATTCTTTCTGAATTTGTAATGTTGAAATGATTTCGATTGTAGTATATGGTACACTATTCTTGAACTTTTGTCGAATCGATTGGTTTATTGTTTTGGTGGGGTCACGTAATATGTACATTTAACCGTGAATAGTGGCGCTTCATTTTGAATAATTGTATCCTTTAAACGAGTATTGTGTTTTATTAACAGATTTGCACAATAATTTATGGAGCTCGTCCTCGACTATTCACCTATTCCTCTCTGCTTGTCGAGATTTAACTAACAGGCTTATATCGCGTTAACTCGGAAGGTAATTAATGTAGGACTTCGAACGACGGGCCCATAAAATTAACACTCCTGAGCTGTCACCTGAATTTTCAGTTAATGTTCCTTTTACGAGCCATCATCGAGCAGCGATAAGATAATTTTGCGATACTTTAAAATGATTCTACTTGAACTGTGTTCTCTTTAAATTACGTTTATGAATTACAGTGATTGTAATTAATTATAGACAAAGATTTGGATAAACGTTTTTATTATTTATATTTATCTTTTTCGCTTCATTTGATTTTTCTTATTCACATTAATATTTTAATAATCTTTCCTAGTTGTAAGGCATGAGTGACGCGAACGGAAAATTTTGAAAATCAATGCTCTCAATTTATCGCGAAGTTATGAAATTATTTTCGCATGCAGAATAAGTCTGTTCATTCACCACTTCGTAAACAGCGCCCCAAATTCCAGTGCTTTGCATACTTTTGTATTCCAAATACAAAACCGTTGCCCATGAAAACTGTATATATCCCTGCTGTTAATTCAATAACATAACACCCAAACTCAATTATTTTAGGATTGAACAGTACAATCACTGTAATTTCAACGTTTTAAATATGCATGATGCAATTATGCTGGACCATTACAAGCGATAATTTGCATCGAAGGCAGTGGTAGAATAATAAAATCACAATTCTCTATTCCGTTTCTCAGCGAGCAATGATAATAAAAATTATTGTTTAAATAGTCGTCCAAACTTGTTGAACAACGATAATAAACTACAGATACTAAATATTCTTAGAATAAAATAATTTCAAATTCAAGTAACTAGTAATTAAATTTCAACAAAATATTTAACAGTAACTACTTAGTGTCCAGTTTTTAGTACACGTATAAATTAAAAAAAAAAAATACAACTGAGAGAGTGAAATTTCAGTTTTCAAGTTGAAATTAACTAAAAGTTACGAGTTCAATGGACTATTTTGCAGGAGTATTTCTTGTTTGATGAAAGAATCTGAGTTGAACCGCGTTGCAACTTTGCAAAGTTCAACGGCAGGCTTGGGCCTTAATGCAACAATATGCAACTTTCGCCTCGGGGCTGGCAAACTTCCGTTCGACGCTTCGAAATTCAGTTACCGACACCAGGCTACATAGTTGGTTAATAACTTCTCTTATTTTTGGTTAAACATCGTCAGCCAGCGGCGACACACAGACACAGCTAATTCGTGGCTTCGTTAAAAGCTCTTTAATGGCGTTTGAAAAAGAAACCTCGACACTGCGGCACAAGTTTATTAAAAAATGAACGTCTAAAAATTTCTGTGTTTCTTCACGGTTAAAAGAAAATTAAATCGTCTGTGTTTTGTATTTAAAAGACACCATTTTACTTTTACGTTTGTTGCATATTAATATCAAGGTTTGATTAATTTTCTACTTTGGAATTATATTTTGCCAGACACCAAGCAGTAGCGATGTGTCTGTTTTATTAAGTGTTAAACACGATGATTGCTGACAGGACAGACAGTGAAACAATAGATGGAAATTTGGTGGATGGCGACTATCTAATCAGAATTAGATTACACGTGCAGCATATTAGTACACTCTCGTGACTAACGCCAAATCGGTTATCGATAGTTGGATCTTCAATGGAACACCCAGGTGAGTCTTAATTGCCTGCAGCTTCATCACAGCTGGGAACTATTAACACAGGACAAAGGTAACCACACTGCAATTTTAGCAATATTCACCCCAACCGTGATAACTTTCTTCAAGTACATTCGTTCATATTTACAATCACTTTTATCACAATTTAAATTCACGATTTTTCTATATAACGATAAGTATTCACCCACAAAAAGAATTGAAATTTAATCTCTGGAAAAAAATCCTACAAAATCTTAATTTAATAAACTTTCAAATCGAAGATTCTACAATCACAGTAAATCCCAAGAAATAAACTCCTGTAACTACCATTCAGTAAAATTCCTACGAAATTTAATCGAGCCAGCGATTCCAGTTTCAAACTTCCAGCAGAGGAGAATGGGAATTAAAGATGCGTAAGCGTTGTCCACCGTTGATTGCGATTGGATTTCCAATTCGACGGCGAATTAACGAGTCGCGACTAATAAAAGCAACACGGCCCCGCGAAGTTAATGCTTCCGAAAACGATCCAACGCGACAAATGTAATAACTGGAACACCGAAATATAATGCAGGACCGAAGGCTTGTTGGCATTCTTCGTGGAAATTCAAGCGTATTTCCCCACGACGTCGTAAAGTTCCACGACGATCGCGAGAGCCGAGAAACCGGGTGCAGGAATTCTGGACTCAAGGGCTTGAAAGTTCGCTCAACTGCATCAGCCAACACGGTAGACATTGACACCGCGACAGCTGTTCGATAATTGCTTCTTCATCGATCTAGCTTGATTTCACGCAGTCGAACACCACCAGGAATATTTCCTTCCATTTCGATATGAAAGGACGCCTTCCATCCTCCAAGCCTTAATAAATTGATATTGGCAAATTTTTCTCTTTCATTTATCAACTTTCCTTAACGACCTCCCACCACGCCCCATTTCGAAGATTTTTTTCTAGGTCATGAAGACTTTCTCTTTGGACACACAATTTCTCCCAGCAATTTTTCAATTTCACTAAAACCATTTTCGTTTTATTGGGTAAGGTTTGCCCGGCAGTTTTTGTTAAAAGCTTTTTCATTTTTTTATAAAGTTTCGGGAACCTGCCTGCAGAGTTTTTGATTTTAAAATTTCAAAGGATAATCCACTGCTGCTGGGGTATATATTTTCCTTTATTTGTCTGCTGGTTTGATATGCATTTCTGGCACAATTTTTCTGTTTTTTTTTTTAATGCTTTTTTGCACCTGTCAATCCATTTCTGCTTTCGGTTGGATATTTTGTTTAAATGTTTTTATACTGTTCCTCGCAGATGGGGGAATAATGTGAAATTATTGTGGAAAATGTACGCACGTATTTTGCACTTCTTGTTTCGATTTTTAAGGAAAAGAGAAACAATTTGCACTGTCTTTTAAAATATGCGATATTGTACTTAACTAACTAAATCAAATATTGGTTACAATCTTTTTCATTAGTTCTAAATAATTAATTCTAATTAAATGACTATCCCATGTACTTAATTTTTTTTTATAATTAAGACAATACATACTTTTTATCAAATTTTAAGATATGGTTTCTTGGAATTCCTTCACAAAGCTCAAAAGTGATTTTAAGAAGAATTGTAGAAACAAGTAAACTTTACGGCACTACGTAAACTTTCCACATTTGCATTGAATTATTCAAGTGTTAAGCCAATACTTAAGGCTTACGTTGCCGTCAGGCTTTTAGCCAGATTAAATACCGAAAGTCGGAATGTTAAACTGCGTCATTGTTGAACTCGCGATCATAGAAATGATCCACTTAACAAGCAGCAAGTTTTAACTAACTTATTCTGAAATTAGCCCACCTATTTCCCCTTCCTCCTCGATTATTTCCTCTTTTACATTTCTAGACCATTGTAAATGTCATTCAAAAAGAGAAAGCTGACCACGAAAATTCTGATTATGGAAATGGCGGAGCAAACTTGTGACATAGAATTTTATAAGAGTAAAACAGGATGAAATATAATTACTGTTCTGTGAAACTGATTTTGAAACACCTCTGCGGCACCAAAAAAATTCTATTTAATTTCCTCGGGTGGTGAACAGCGTACAGCTTAAAAATATTTCAGCAGCGTATAAGTGGTATTTTATAATTACTAGACATTTGTTGACTAAATTTACTTAGTGAGAACTATGATTTTGTAAACAGCGACTTCCTACTCCATGAAACTAATATAGTTTTCTCCTATCTCATTACATTACCACGGATTTTATCGCCATTTTAATTAAAGATAATGGCCGACGGTCTTGTAGCCCGAGAAAGTCCGCCCTATCTTTTCCATCAGACATCGTTCTCAAACTTCGATCCAGGCTTCTCTGTCGTTTCATTTCACCAGGAAGAAAATATTGGCAAAGTTTTCGATGAAAACGCCGAGCCTCTCGCATAATCCCTCGCGGACAATTAGATAAGCGAATTTAATAATCGATCGTTGGGGAAAATGTTGGAGAACAACTGGGACCAAAAAGCTTAGAAAAAATATTAAATCTTGATTATCGATATGAAGGGAAAGAATTTTTCTTCATTGAAACTCAAGAAGAAGAACTAATTAACGAAACATTTCCAATCCTAAATGTTGCTATAACACCTGGAATTTAGCATTTCATGAATTTTCTTAAAAAAAAAAAAAAAAAACAGCCCACACTTTCATTTTCTTTACTCAAAAAAGGTTCTACTAAACCCCCTTACATTTCATTAAATCCGTAACATCAACGTAGCCTTGTCAAAATTCATATTCCTCAGTCCCAAAGTAATCACTCAAATATTTCCTACCCTCCTACACCATTTCCCAACACAATCTTCCGACTTACTATCACACGACGTCTTCACTCTTTTCCATAAAGCAGCGCAAGAGGCCGTCCGTATTCGGACAAAGCCAGATCAGAAAACTAGCAAGCCACCATAACTCCGAATGGACCGCCAACAGTTTGACAAATACCATTACCCGTGCTCGCTGCAATTAGGCGCGGCCAGCGGCCACCCCCGCATCCGTCGTCGCAGCACGAAAGGTCTCCTTTGCACGCAAACCACCCCTCCGCGCGTGCATTAAAGCAAAATCCTCGAAATCGGCCTCGGCGATGGTTCATTCGACCGCACGCTTTAACGACCGTTTCCTCCCCCGCGACTAAGCGTCCTGTTACCAGCCGCGCAGATAATTCAGGCTTCTAATTAAAAGCAGTCACGTTCAACCCTCCTCCGCCTTCCCTCCACCCACGGCCAACCCTTGCTGTCCGTGGTACGTAACAGTTGAAGGTAGTAGGGTGGTTGCGTGGATGGATTCTGGCCAGCTACAGGGTGCCTCGCACCATCGTATGCTCGTAGGAAATCGCGATAACGCGCCGTTATTGCGTCCACGTTCGTTATCCGCGCTTTGAATTGCACCGTGGTTAGTCGAGGAAAAGAAATCGAGACTTTATGGGCTGGCTTTGTGTCCAGCGAGCCGAGGGTGCCGCCGCCGGCGTCGCTTCGCGTCGAGAGCAGTATCCCTCTCAGGACGTTATCCAATTCCACAAGAACGCGCAGACGTTCTATTCTCTTTCGGTGAGAGTCTTCTCTTTTTTTGATCCTCCTGGCGGTCACACCGGTGTCTCCATCTTGGACGGGCAAGATTTCTATTTCTAGTGGAGCTTTTTCCAGTGGGCTATCTTCTTTCAGAATTTCGTTGAGGGTTGGTGATGGATTTTCGGGTGGATATGTAGGTGATTGTAGCTGTTTACGTTCAGTGTTGATTAGCGGTGACTCTGTAGGTTCAGGAAGGAGGTACGTGAGACGGAGGAAGATTCTAAGTAGTATAGCGTACGTATGGTGCGCCTTGGTAAGGGGATATTCTACTCTGACGGTCGGAGAGAGGATAAATCGGACCAGCAAGACTTCTTTGAGAATTGTGAAGGTGTTCTCTACGGATTAGGCGTGGCAGATTAGTTGTAAATAGACTTTTGTTTTGTTAGAACTGTTTGGAAAACTTTAAACGCGTTTTTCTCACAGTGGTGTTTTAGAAAATTGTTGCCACGATATTTGAAATTCTACTTGACTGATTGGGTCCATCTTGTGTACAACTCTTCAGTAGATTTGTCGCTATTTTGTAATTTTATAGCGCGAAAAAGAGGAAGAAAAATCGCAAATAGGTATCGATACTTAGTTTTCAAATTGCATAATTTAAAAATCATTTTATTTTTCTATGGCAACAAGAAGAACAACAAGAATTCCTGGTAATGAGTGAAGGATTCAGGTCGATACATTCGCTTTGGCCCAAGTTTATTGTAACGTCCATAAACTTTTCCTTCGAGTCGCCCCTCAAAAACAGCTGCATTACGTACTCAGCCTTAAATTGTTCGGAACAGTCGGCATGCTTACCGCGCATCCAACTCCTGTTTCATTTACGCAGGCTCTTCATTCTTTTTACGACGTAGGTGGTTTTAGATTTTTCCCCCGTTCCCTTCATCCTTTTGCTCGCCGCTCCCTGAACACGCCGCGTACCCGTCCGTTTTGTTCGCGCGCTGCTGCCTCGATTTTTGGTTCACTTTTACGCCAGTTGCTTCATCGTTTTTATGATATCCCCCCTCCCTATCTCTCTCTATCTCCCTCCCTCTCTCTCTCTCTGCCCCATCGCAGCTTCTTTCTTTTACCTCTCTTTTAATTAGTTTGCTTTCCCCGTTACCGCACCGTTTCCGTTTCCAACATTTTACTTCCTCTTTCTCACGTGCTCCTACTCTTTCCACGTTATACGTTTCCCTTTTATCGTTGCCTTTTTGACCCAAACGTGATGTACGCTTCAATGAAGCCTACCCTTCGCTGACCTATTTGCCCGCCTCTTCATGTAAATATCTATTTACATTGTGCGTTTGAAACACGCTCCCGTTTCACGTTGCCTTTCACCACCCATGGCAATTATCGCGCGTTTAAACGGTGCTCCTTCTATTTTTGCAGAGAGTAACACCTCTCTGTCAATTACATCCTCTTTGCCCGCGTTGTCATAAATTTCACAAGAAACCTGGGTCCAATTAATTCGCTTCTTTCTCTGTCACTTTAACCAGAGAAAAATATCTGAATTCAACGAAACATTTTCCACGGCACGCTAATTCCAACGGCTTCAATTATCCAATTTCCTATTTAGCTTGGAAATAGACTTGCCAGGTTGTCGATCTAGCAGCAATGCTCCAACAGAGGGACATCAGCCGTCCGTCGTACCGTCCAGCGATCTTTTCATCAGTTCGCGTCTCAATTCCGTCGGACCCCCCTTTCCGAACCCATTCCATTTTAATCCTGACCTACAGAGGGAAAAGAATGCGAGCGATATCGAGCGAGCCCGTCGTTTTTTGATCGTTTTATTGCGCTTACACGTGATCGGGGTTCGTTACGCGGGCCGGGAAGAAAAACCGAGGGTGGCCCGTGCGTACGTGTTCCGGGCTTAAAGGTGCATTGGTAATCCCGCCCTGGCTGGACGTCCCCTTTCATATTTTAACAAGGTCGGGCGGAGAATTTTAGGAACTCCCGACGTGGGAGGCATTAAAGGGGTAGCGCGCGGAGGAAATTGGATTTTGAGAGAGGTTTGATCGGATTAAAAGCGACGGGAGGGGGAGAGACACGAGTCACGAAAAGTAATTTTGCTCGCTGAACTAATAACACAGAGGTCTGCCTTCTACCCTCCTCCTCCACCCCAACCCCGCCCCGCCCGCCGCGCTAGCTAGCTGGCTACTTCGCGATTTTTGATGAATGGATTCCTGGCTCCTGGTTTCCAATACGGGACGAACTTTCGACATTAATTTTCTGGAATTTCCAGGGGAAGAGCGGGGACACGATAATGTACTCCGCAATGAATCTTGGTTTAATCCTTGGTTTAATACTTCCGTTGCCTTGATTGACTTCACGCGTATCTGGATTACTTATCGCTTGGTTTGCTTTTTTATTAGTGCGGTGTTTCCCAACTTTTTATGAGTCGCGACCGCCTTTCATAAGATTCAAATAACCTGTGACGGCCTCTCCCCATGTAAGGTAAGGTTAATTTAATAAAGTAAAGAAGGCGCATTAAAGTAGGTAACTTAACCCTTTGTGGTTACATTTTATAATCACGAATTGATCACATGAGTTTCTGACATTTTTCTTGGAATATCTTATTCAAATTCTGGTAAATATGACAAACACAAATATCAATGAAATCGTCAATAACTACACTATTTTTATATTTATCTGTACACATGCTTTGTGTACGGAATCTAGATATTCCAAGCTCACACCACAAACAAGGGATACACAAACTTCTCCACCACCACGAACAGCTTCCCAACTTTCGCGTGCTATTCTCTCTTTAACAGCAGCATAAAACACAGAACGGTTTTAAATTCATCATACAGCTCTTCTTCGAGATAACTTCCCCCGATTCACGACAAGCACTCCGATCGTCTCCACGATTTAAAGCCTCAATTTTGGATAGTTCGATCCAGCAGACCTCGACTGTCTTCGTCACGGTTCATTAATCCGTCTCCTACCAAACGATTCCCCACAAAACAATATTATCTTGGTAGCATTATGTGTGCTGGATAGCAAAGCAGGCACTGCCGTGTCGTAATAGATTAACAGAGGGCTATGATTACGTGTAATTCGCGAACATTACGATGGACTGGCGAATTTGGAGACAGACGCTGAATATACGACTACGCGGAGCGGAATACATTGTGTTTGTCCGTGATTACTCTGATTACTAAGCAACCTGCTAAAATTCTATCGCTTTGACGCGCTGCTTTTGTCGTGGACGCTTCAAGCGGTTGGTTTAGTCGAGAAAATGAACATCGAGGCGGAGTTAATGAGACGCTCTGCGCGGATGCTAGGTGGAACACTCCCTCAGTCGTTCGATAGTTATTATTGCTAATAGCTACTATCAGTTCTTGATTAATAGCAGCCCCTCCCACAGGGAAATTTGGTCGAGAAAGGTGTGCCGGTGAATTTTATGACCATGTTATTTTTTCCATATTTTTGTTTGCCGTTTTGTAAGTCTAGTGATTGTTCCGTGGAAGCTTTGGGTTTATAAAATTGAAGACTGTATCGCGGTAGCACCAGTGGAAATGCTACATTTGTAATTGTGTGTAGTGAAATACGTGTCAGTGGAGATGTAGGTTGGGACTAGAAGTGGTCGAACTTTCGGCATACTGCAGATCTCATTCATTTCTCTACTGAAAATATTATGCCCCACTCTATATATGTTCGGTTGAAATTCGTTTCATATGATGTTGCACCTACAATTATAATTAAAGTTAAATTTAAATTTCATTTTAACGGCCCTTCAATTAATGCACCACCGTGAAGCTTCGTTCCTGTTTGATTCATCAAAAATTCAGACTACGTGCAAAAATTTTAAATGTTAATATCTGTGAAAGCACACGGTAGCGAGGAAATGTATAAATTTAACGATTTCCGTATTGCGTCAGAATTTTTTGAACTTTTCTTTGTGAATATAGTAGAGAACTCTTTTCAGTGCGAAAAGTTCCTCGTCGATTACAAATATCACTCCCAATTAATATAGATTATCTTTCTAAATAATTTAAACAGCTGTTAAGAAACAGATTTGAAGAAACAATTATTTCCTTTGGATTTAAATTCAATTGTGTTCGTCAAAATTATATCACCGACTTCAAAGAAACTAAACTAAAGAATGTCATTCAATCATAATCGAAGATCGATCGATCTACTCATCCCTTATTGAACATAATTCCAAAATTCCAACCACCGTGATAAACAAGCAACAAGATCAAGTTGAAAACAGAAGCTACTCTTTCATCACCTGCGACCGCATCCATCAAACGCAAGGAAACCAAATAAGAAACAAGATGAAGAGAAAACAGTGTGTTTCGTTACTCCGTCTCTCCCCAACGTGGCTTCGCCGCCACTAAAAATGGCGAACAGCCCGACAGGAAGACGCGAAAGAATGATCGTTTCGAGTTCCATCCATTTTCGTTGCCGTTGTCGGGGCAATTCGAGGAGTCGTAAGAACACGAAGGAGGGAGGGAAAAATAGGAGACGGGCCTGACTCAAGAGACCTGAGCTTAATCACGATGACAAAAGTGGACCGGTGGTTTCGTGCGTTCTACACAGAGGCTGACACATTACGGTTGCGTAATCGGAAACCGGAACAGCACTTCGAAGACGGCGACGGAAAATTAGGGAGCTTTCGTCCGCGATCTTCCGAGGGCTGAGAAGAGCCTAGTTCGTCTATAATTAAGTGGCTCCTGGATATGACGCCGCTTCGAAGCTCTCGTAGATAGCGTCCCTGTTGATTATCTCCGAGTAAATCGAGTACTTCGTGAACGTACTTTCCTGGCTGCCTTACTTCACTCTTGTTTCTGTTACCAAGCCCCTGCTGACGCTTTAGAAACTCGGGTTAAGGAACTCGTTGACTGACCTTCTTTGGGGAAACGCTATATGATTACACGCAGAGTTGGCCATTAAAGTACTAAATTACTGTATCTATAGATTTTTCGACGAATAAAGTTATATCTTATTTAATTATTCAGAATTATTCTGAGATCTTCTTTCTTGCGGTTGGATGGAACTTTTAGGCACTTACGTGGCTATGGCTGTGTTTCGTTTCAAGGGAGTTTGAAATTTTAAATTTGGTACTTTTATAGTTTTCGAATTTTTCTATTCGTTATCGAGCTCGAAATTTTCTAACGAGATGTTTGTAATGGAATATTTAAGTACTACTGGGTTCGCCTTTAAGGGGGTAGACACGTCACGTGACACGGGCGATGCACCGTACTGCAATACCGACAATCTAACCTGAAACATGGGTTTGTGATTTTTCGTTTTTCGTCCTTATATGAGCAGATTTTGGGCTGGGCGAGGTCTCATTCGAAAGAGGGAGATTCAATGCGGAGCGCTCTGCTCACCGTTTCAGTCACAAAACTCTTTTAGTGACCTAAAAATACTTAATTAGGTAAACACGCCACGTGACACGGGTAATGCAGCGCGCTGCATACCGACACAATCTGGCCCGAAATATGGGTCTGGGAAATTACGTTGTTTGTCCTTATATGAGGAGATTTTGGGCTGGGCGAGGTCTCATTCGAAAGAGGAAGGTTCAGTGCAGCGCGCTCTGGTCATCGTTTGAGTCACAAAACTCTTTTAGTGACCTAAAAATACTTGGATTCTTGCGGGTGTATTTTGTCGAATTTTGCTCTACTTTCAACACTCATATTATTAGATATCAACACAATCTCGTCGAACCATGACCAGAGCGCGGTGCACTGAACCTTCGTCTTTCGAATGAGACCTTGCCCAGCCCAAAATCTGCTCATATAAGGACAAACAACGTAATATCCCAGACCCATGTTTCGGGCCAGATTGTGTCGGTATACAGCGCGCTGCATTACCCGTGTCTACCCCCTTAAGATTGGGAGTAAAATTTGATGTGTCCAATTAATTATTGCTCGAGCATTATAGTATTTGATGAACCCTAGTTTCAGTTTGTGCAAAACAGAACTGAAAAATTCTGAAACTGAAATTTCATTGTATCTACTAGAAAAATATCCTGTCAAGGATTATAAGGGAATATATAGAAGCCATTTATTTTGTTCGGGAAATTAATCACTCTGAAGTGAAAAGTGATCTAGACAGATGAGCAAGGTATACAAAACTGACCGTTCGTCTTTTCGATGCAGTAACGTTTCTTGGTAAAAGTGTTTCACTTAGGAATTTTTAATGGAATTTAAGAATTTTAGAATTCCGAGCTTTGTAATTCGCAGCTCCCTTTCGGCCTTACCGTTTACCTGGCGGTCCCGCGAGTAGTGCTTTTATTTTACCGCCAAAGTTAATTAACATTTAGCCACTGACCGTAGCCGAGACATGAATATGCGAGACCTCGCGGATGTAATTACGTAATTTTGTAGCCGGCCGTATTACCTCTCCGCGTTCGTCTGAACCACCTTTCTCGTGACACCGAAGCAAAAACTGAAGGAAGCACTCGTTACTTATGCAAAGAAATGTTTCAATTAAAATTGCTCGTAGGAATTACACTGCTGCCAGAAATGAAAATCTTGCCTCTAAAGATTTATTCTTCCACCTGTGATTTCAAATAACACGACTGTGGATATATTTCGATAACACATTACTGTAAAATTACATCAGAAAATAAAGGATTACTTTCACAAATGATTAATGTGTAAAGTAACTTGTTTATAATAGGGGAGAATGAGGCAATCGCGGTCAGTTGGCAATGGCGGTCAGTATTGTTATTATAAAACGGTATGTCCGAAATGTAAAATTTCTTTTCCTTACGTTCCACGACATCATTCGCTATATTGTTGAACGATTTCGTCTTCGTCGTTGTTAAGCAACCAAGGAAAACTAGCCTTTTTGTGTTTTCAACATCGTCGATGTAATATTTCGTGTACACAACATAAGAGGTAAGTACTAATTCTGAAGCTTATTTTACATTTCAAAATTACGTAAATATAGATATTCTATCAAGGAAAAGGATTACATATTTAAATTAAATATATTTATATTAAATTTCATTCTAATCTTCAATATTATCAATGAACACGTATGCGGGCAATGATGGTCACTTGACTGTTAGTGCCCGTAACGTGATTATCATTATTCACTAGTGTAAAATAAACAAAACTTTCTTCATTAGAACAATTTTATTCTGTAGATGGCAAGAATTCGCACTAGAAGAACTGCAAAAGCCAAGTGGACTGCTGAAGTACTTAAAAACGCAGTGAAGCTTTTTCAAGATGGACAATCCATGCGAAAAGTATCTAAACTATTAAATATCCCCCTTTCAACTCTGCAATCGAGGGTAAAGAAACAAATGTCTGACCCAAAGCTTGGAAGGCACACTATATTGAGCGTGACTGCTATTACCCGCAGGTGTAGACGATGGCGGAAAAGCACATATTTTTTGTTTTTTGTAATTTCATTGAATAATTCAATATAAAATTAATTATTTTCGTATCCTACGTATAGGTTGATAGTTTAAGTTTACAAAAAAATCATTTTCAAGTATATTGCACCTTACATCTTTGTTTTATTACAATTATTGCTTAAGTGACCGCCATTACACATTCTCCCCTACTCGTACTAGTGATTACTTGTACATTTCACGAATTAGTTTAATGGTGGATTAAATGAAAAAGCCTTGAAAGTTGAGGATTTTTGTGACGGTGGGATTGAAATATGAATGAATGTTTCATCGAGTAAAGTGTACCAAAATTGATACGGAGCAGCACTCACAGTTAACATAATGTACACAGTTTCCTTAGCAATATGCAAAGTGTTTCGAGCACAAAGTTATTTAATACGCAACTCGAAGGAATCTTTTTCGCGTCTGGGTATTCAAATGAAATTGAACGAGTTACATAGAAGTGGCTAAACGCGATAAAGGAGATAGTACTCTCGGATAAAGGAATCGTTCCTTCTTCCCTTCTTTTATGTCGTAGAACGTCTGGGAGTAAGTGCTCAAAGCAAAGCGGACGTCGCGACTGGAAGCGTTCGACTGAATAGAATTCCAATTAAAGCACCTGGACTCGCGGAAGAATCTTTGATATCCGAGTTTCGTCATTCGGCCCGTCTCGGCCTTATCGCAGAGATCGTCGATTTTCCGTCGAACTTGTTGATTAAAAATGTTTTGGATACCATGCAACATCCTTCGCGTCTGTTCACTCGCATGTAGATTAAACCCACAACTTCCAAGTAACTTACATATACTTAAAATTTAAAATCCATTACAACCTATTCTCATCCAAGAAATTTTTAACAGCATCGTCGAATAAAGTTGAAGTTAAAGTTAAAGTGAAAGTGAAAGTTAAAGTTAAAGTTACAGTTAGAGTTAGAGTTAATGTTAATGTTAAAGATACAATTAGAGTTACAGTTACACTTAAAGGTAAAGTTGAAAAATCTATTCGACACTGAAGTCGAAACGTCCGAGGACTTAAAAAAAGTTACTTTATTCGTCGAACGGACTTCAAAGGTGTAGAATTTAAAGTTTAATTTCAATTAAGAGCATGCCACTTATTTCTATATCTAAAAAAAATATATAAGTCAAAGAGAAGTCCCGAAGAGTATCATCCAATCAATCAAACGCAGACAAATATTAATCTCATCGAATGGGTACCAAGTCCAATTAACAGCGTCAGTCGAATCACTGCGGTTGTTTCATTTTATTTAATAGACTTCTCTAATGAAAGTTCCGCTCTGAATATCTCACGAGTTCTTTAGCCTCTTCCGTTCCTCCTGCATCCACGGATCCCCCTCTCGTTTTTCGCCAGGCTGCCACGCAGCCGAGGCGCGTTTAAAGGAATCAGCAGACAGGAAATTAGCTCGGAAATCGCTTTCGTAGTCGCGAACAACCAGGTTCCCCTTCGGTGGCCTGCCGTTTGATTGCCACCAAGTTACGCAACCGGAACGTTTTATCTTGTCAGCGCCCCTCCCCCATCCTGTACCCTCGAGTATTTGCACGTTATCACACCCCCGGGAGATCGTAGCGCGGCCGTACGTCGACGCGTGATTGTCGCTGAATTAATTACGCGCGAGCCCCCGCGGTAAATATTTCTGATGAAACGCGACGAATCCCTGGATAAATGAGCGTCATCGACGACACCAGGCCACTCGAGGCGAGCCAGGCGAATTTATGTAACAATTCATTGAAAGGGTGTGCACTGAAATTGAGTTGGGCGAGATTTTTCGCTAGCTTGCCTGGCGAATGAATTTGTTAGCAGCTCGTGGAACACGAAGTTCGTGGTCTTTGGTAAGACTTTCTGATTTGCGGTGCTTCGATAGCAACTGCTCTGTTGAGAATGAATGGTAGTGGTGATGGATCGTGAGACCTGTGTATTAGCTTCGGAGAAACTATTTAGTGGAAAGTTAAGTGCAGATATGTGCACAACTTTTAATTAAATAAAAATTTCGAATAACGTACAAGAGTTAAAAAATAAATTCTCGTCAAGTAAAACAAAATAACTTTATTCGTCAAATAATCTAAAGCTAAAGTAACTTTTATTTCATCCGTTACTTAAATAATTTTTTATTTAGTTCATTAGGTAATAGGTACTTATTAGAATCATCTAAATTCATGTGCCGAGGGTCACTATATACCTACTTGAATTTGCACAAACACTTCTAGACCACCTTATACATCCCTTAACTTTCAAAAATCCTGGTAAAATGGAGTTTTAAAATATTTACCGAGGACTCATCTTTCACTCCTCCACGTTGCTGCAACATTGATTCACAAAATGGTGGTCCCTCCACACGATGCATATTGCCATTCGTCCCATTGAGATCAACATGCATTACCGTCCCCCTGCAAGTGCATTCGTTCTGTCGAATTGAAAAGAAACGCAGCAAACTCTCCTCCAGCACGGCCCATCCCCCGTCAAAGTAAACAATAGACGTCGCAACGCATAGGAATCTCTGGCCGTCTATTCTACACCCCCGTCTGTTCCTCGGCCCGTGCACACATTCCAGGGAAATATTCATCTTGAAACGATGCGCCGACGAGGTGCAACCGGATGCACGATTCCTAACTCCATAGCCGCGCGGTAACGTGCACGATGGAGTAACACGTAAACTCGACGGTTCTCTTTCATGCACTGTTACCGCAACGCTTTTCCATCCGTTTCTTTTCCCTTCTGCCTCGTCACAGTCACGCGGACCGGCTGGAAAAGTTATTTCCCCGCGGTTTGATGCACTTAAGTCGCAGCCTCGGGGGAGAGTCGGTGTTTTGAAACGGTCGAAAGTTCCCGCGACCGTGTTTAATTAGATGCTTGACTCCCGGTTAACGGGGTTCTTCTCGGATCCAACGAGAAGCCACCGCGACGTCTCGTAATTTGTAAACTTTCAAGTCGCCCGAAGTGGTGCGCTCCGAAAGTGTAATTTTTGTTAGAAGCAGAGACTTCTTTGGAGATTTGTCGCCGTATGCAGATGACGATGGAAGCTACAGAAATTTGGTGATAGTAATAAAAATAGTTGGAAAGTGAAATAAAATTGGAATTACTAGAGAATTCTAGCAATGTTTATTAAAATGTTAAGAATGTTTAAAAAATCCAGTAACTGAAGCAGTTACGTTTTATACGCTTTCCAATGATCGATACTGTCTGAGCTACAGCGCGATCTACCGTTTCTACTTGAATTCTCTGGCAGCGGTAGGAGCGCCAGTAGTAACGTACAGCATTGGTCAGCCCTGCCGCTCGACTCTATTTCTGCTTGAAATCTCCGCCGTCCACTACCACTATTAGTAATACCAGCACACCAATGACACGTCCCGTGTTTCTGAAGTAGTAAAAGCTACACCGTCCCAGGACAATAGAGATCAACGTCTGCCAAATACCCAGTTCCCCCAGCATCTGCGGAGTTTCAATGGTGGCAGATTGCAGATGTCTGCAGAGAATTGAATAACCGTGCCCATATACCCTCTAAAAAAGAGCACGAAGTTTACATTCTAACCAGTTCCATTTCACAAAACCCCTTCCATTTATCTTCATTTTCTAGCTCTTCAATGCTCGCACATGTCAACCTCCCTTCACAAAATCGAGCTGCCAGATAAATTATCATGGAATCAATTTTTAAAAGCTGACGTAATTCTTCTAAATTCGTCTAACAAGACCACAGCAGAAATTCATAAAGAGCCATTCGAATCCATGTCGAGAATGTAGCCTGGCGCCTGACATATTCATCCTGCCTTTGCGATCAATTTTTCCCCCCAAAGAGTCATCCTCCCCTTGTGGTCACGATGCTGCATTCCGCGCACGACGACGGCAAACAATGGCGCAGGAATTATTAGAACACAGTGGCCCTTCCTCCCCGATGGTTGACCACTTTCCCGAAGCTGTACAACGGTTCCAGCGAGGACGACAGATTTTCTAGGCCCCGAGTGTACCTCGGTTTACAAATCCACGAGACGGTATCGATTTCCTATTAGCATCAGGTGAACCGCTAGTGTTATTGGCCAAGACTGGAAGGCGGCCGCTGGCCGTAGACCATCGTACGGATCAACGGTAAGAGTTATACAGGCCTGTGTGTGTGCGCGCATAAGTCATAAACCACGATGATATCGGCGCGGTGTAGCATTAACCTTAATTACGTTCGAGCATTAATGCTTGCGCGAGGCAGCTGCTAACGACTCTGACCTCCTAATGTTGGACGTTTCTATACGGGCGTCATGTGTCAGTGCAGATCGAGCGGGAAGCAGAAGCGTAAAAGCGTAGCCAGCATGCGTCCAGGAAGTCCGAATCTCAACGGGAAGTAAGAAATGCCTGTGAACCTCGGCAGTGCCACTCGAACTGCGTTCTAGTAATGTATGGACGCGACGAAGTCGATTTGACTCGATCTTAAATTGGGAATTCTTAGTGTAAATTGAGAAGGTCAGGTGCGGGTGTTTGAAGTGACGGGAAAATTTTGGACTTGTTTTAGGGAGGGAAGAATCTAATGCTTCTGATAATATTAATAGAATTATTTAATAGTATTGTGTAATGTAGAATAATGCATGATTTGCTTCGGTAGATGTAGCTGATAACTGTGCGTAACGTTTGTGTAACTTAATTGAATATTAAAACAGGAATATAATACCGAGGTGCTTCGGGAACTATTATTTGATTTTGTTATAATAACAATGCTTGGTAATAATGGATAACAGTAAATGGAAAATTTTGGAATTCATGGAATGAAGTTCTGAACGTTACAGATCAACGTTGAAGTTAAATATTCGTAGCATCATTTTGTGTTATGTCGTCTGGCAAGTAGATATCGAGGTAAGAGGTTCTTTAATATTTAAGCTTCACGAATTTGCTCCATATTTTTTGCGGAAAGTACTAACTAGAACTTCGCTGAAATTAAAAATTTCAAAAATATGGGGCACAATTTTTAGTGTAACTGCCTGTGCAAGTACACAATTATGCAGTACATATGCAGTCCAGCAAACCTCTTTACCTTCGCATAAATTTTGATACGTAAAAGTTATTTTTCAAAACTGAAAGTCTGAAAAACTGCCCTATTAACTACGTATACTGTCATCATACGTTTCTGTAAAAGCTACTTGTACTGCAGAAAATGGACCGAGTCGAATCGATTTATAAAAATAGAGCGTTCAGTAACGTACTATCAATTCGAGGCAAGTGAATGATAACGAAACTCTTAGAAAGCAAAACGTGTGGCGCCCTGTCGAGGTCAGCTCGCGACGAACAAGTTCCTGAAGAGGAAGCAACGAGATATGACACTATAGTACTCACCATCGTTGTTCGTTCGAGCGCGCGGAGGCGATGAGCTGGCCGTTGGGAAATTTCGTGAAACGTTGTCCCTTGGCTGTGGTTGCGGCCCTTCGAGGTTCGGACTGGGGCTGAATTCTGCCCTGAAGTCCGCCCTGTCGAAGCCCTCCTCGAACTCGTGCAGCTGGTTGATCTCGTCTGGCTCGAGATCGCCCTCGTAATGGTCCCTTAGCACTGTTCGTGGCACTGCAAGAAGAAAAAGATCGTTCAAATACAAAACACGTTACAAATAGGGCAAATCCGGGGCTCTCGATACACGTAACGTAAAACGGCTATTAAAATTAACACTAACATTATTTATTTTATTAGAATAAACCTAATATGTTACAAATTTTATGCTGATTCAGAGAAACTGGTTCATTTTTACTTTAAGAAGATATTTTCTGAAAATCGAATTGAAAACTGAAGTCATGACTTGTGAATATTTTCGCCCTCTTTGAGGGGAGATGTACCACACAATTTTTATTAACATTTATTTTATGACACTATTATTAATGTTGAGTTTTCATTCGTGTAATTCTGCAAACTTTGTAAACTTCGGTTAATATTAATTTGACTACAGAACATCGCAATAGTTCGAGAGAACGAAGACGTTGCAAACAGAAGCGAGACTTCGAAAAATAGGTACACGATACCCTGTCATGTTTTGCATTGAGAATTTTAATAATAAGGTTCTCGTGGAGTTAGAGGAGGGGCTTGGAGTGCAATCGAAGGTGGAGAAGCTCTCCAGGCTCAGTGCAAGTATTGCGCAATTTTCAATAACAGCAACGGAGAATGATCGAACAACTTATGAAGAAACTTTCCTCTTATTTCCGCGTAAAATAACTTCTCGACGGTCGTATTATTTGATTTCCTCGATGTCTCGATTGACTTATCGCCGCGTGGACACGGACGCGTCCCTTTTTCGCAAATTTTCGCATGCCAGAGTGATTCGAAGCGCGTCCACGCGTGTGCAACACCCTGATTTCGCGAGTACGTGCTCGTCCGCTTGAAATGCAACTGCATACGCGATGCGGGATATCGATACCGCGGCGCCTATACCGAATATTATGCGACGGGAAATAAATCGACTGCTGTCGTAACGTAAAATGGACGATCTTATTGTATCGACAGGATTCGAGGCAAACATCGTTGGAGGAATGCATTATGCAGAAGAGACGTTGCATAACTTGCAATACTAGATTTCAATTTAACCACTAAGGGCATATGGCATCGTAATATTTTTAATGTAAAAACTCATCGAACCCTTCATGATAGGTAAACATAAATGCATCGATCACATATATATCATTGCTATTTTTATCACGAACAACTTGACTTTTTCTCTGATTCCATGGATAAGATCCGCACAAAACTTTTACGTTTGTTGCGTTGAATGATTCATATTGTATACTCATGCATTTTTTTTTCTCTTCCTTTCTTTTTTAATGTGCGTCTGTTTCTCTACCTCATTTGTAATTAATTGTACCAATGGGTTGGCTAATCCGTCTATTATAATTAAATTAAGTTAAATAATTGCCCAGAATTTGCATCGGCTCCCATACACTGCTGACTGATTAAATAAATTGTTGTGTCAAGAAACAGTGAGCTCTTTGGAAATCTTTTAGATACGTGGTTTCGCTGGCCATCAACGAAATTACAGTGCGCAGAAACGTGCCAAGAAAAACGCGCATAGATAATTCTGACGCACTTTGCATCAAACGAGATTTGCTTTCGTGACCCAGCATAGAGAAACAGCTCCGGCAAAGTGCATGGAGCACGCGTGCCGCCCTTAAAAATACCATCCCCGTGGCCCCAGGAAATTGTATTCGTGTCTTTTGCAAATAACGTTTACATTTTTCGGGGAAAATAACACGGCTGCGCGTGGTCGGCGTTCGTGTTCCAGGGAACGAGGATTATTCAATGAAAATCAGGGGAAAATAGAGCGAAACATTAACGTATATTTTTCACATTGTGAAACCATGATATAATTAGATTTTTTTTTAACTTGCTAGCCACGTATTGCGTGTCCACGTTGATTGAACTTTTGCAGCGTTGTAGTAAAAATAAAAATTGCGAACCCTGGGCAGATTTACTTTTTTAATTCAAGGATTACAGACCAACAATTTCTGAGATAGTTGGTCGCAATTTTTTTCCGAGATGAATGCGGTGCCAGCAGGAAATGTTATTCGAGGTTTTCATTTTTTGAATGTCCTAATTAAATGTTAATGAGCTCGCCAGTGGTTTGGAAGGGAAAAGTTCTTTGTTGAATATATTTCATAGGTCACACAAAGGGATTTTATGTTTTTTTTTAGAAATTATAATACTTAAAAATTACGTTTGCCATCGGAGTTATGAATATCTTTCAGAAGAGGGTGCAATTTCGTTGTGAGGAATTGCATTAAATATTAATAGACTTACATGAACGACGAAAGAAGGATTTTCGGCTAAGACGGAACGCATATTCGAAATTTCGAAATCCATGGAGAAGGAATAACTTTTATCTCCGTCACGAGAACCATTTAAGCTTTTATTATGCCATCATGCTGCACGCCCAAGTTAAAGTAACTCGTAAGGTAGCCCCCTTTAAGAGGCATTTATGGAAATCATATTTTTTTAAAGGTACCATCAATCCGTGCTTCGGGTGGATAAAGAATTTTAATAAAATCTAAATTCAGGATCTAAAGTGAATTTCGATGGCGCCACGCTTTGCAGGGAAGAATTTGTAAAACCGATGGCACGAGTCGCATGGAAATGTAGCTCCACCATTTTTTTTTTAGTGTAAGATCGTGCAGGAAATTTCCTTCCTGTATTTACGTTAAAAAATTCAAAAGCCTTTAAAAAATTCAGAATCAACAGTTTACTTTTTACGTAGATTCTACATTCTATGTTCAACATTTAACTTCCTTTAGTTACTTCAAATTAAACATAAAACTCAACAAACAACTCCTAATTACAATCGCGACAATTTCGACTAAACCCTACTTATTTTCCCCTAAAGAAATTTATTTTGCCCCCCATTTGCATACAGAGAATCCTCAACTAAGCAGCTTAAGTCGCAGAAAAGTCGATTCCACTGTCTGCGGGTGGGATAATGAAATAAATCGACGGCGGTTCTGGCGTGCATCGCGTTATTGGTGGAAAATGCAACGACGGTGTTCGCGAAATTACGAGGCATCGAAACCGCCGGATTCCGGGGCTTCCAAGAGGGGCTTGCACAGGACGGAAGTAGCCAGCCTCGTATAGTTTACTTACCGCGATTAATAATTGCAATTTAACACCAATGTTGCGGTGTCGTGCAGCACAATGGGTTACAGTAGCTTTGGCCCAGGCACGGTGCTCTCTAACCGAACAGGATACATTACAACCCTCCCCCGCGGATAATGGAACAGAGAAAATGCGAGACCATGGAAGATACAGCGATATCGCGAGGGCACATTCAATGTCTCGTTTCCGGGCAAAAATTTGTTGTAATAAAAGTATTATGTATAAAACAAGTATGCATTTTGCGCGTAGCTGAAGCAAATCCATTGCACGCTGAGGCTGAAGTATCGAGAGAAGACAAATTCTGAGGGCACCTGAAGAATTTGAGCGCACGGTGGCAGGTGATATGAGGCATGCACCGAAATCCAGAGCTTCGGATAGTTGCGTGAAGGGAGTGAAATAGTTAAGATTATAGGGCCGTAGGTAGCGCCAAATAGTTATGCAATTTTAAAGAAATTGTCACACTGTGCTCGTCCAAACAAGTGAGGAAGACAGGAAATAGAGGAGCCGCACCTTCTGCCACGATTTCATGCAGATTTTACACTATTGAACGCCACGAATTACCACCCAAAAGCGTTAATCCTGGTGGACGTCGATTGGGGATAATATGACAAAGGAAATACGACAAAGGAAATGAGATGCGGCTCCTATTGGCCCAGCAACGTATCGTCATCTAATCATCGGTGCACCAACGAGTGACCAGATAACAGAGGTTCGGTAGATTGCAGAATTTACATTCCCACGGAAATTCGTACAGGTAAGCCAGAGCCTTCCCAGTGCGAAGGCTATACGTCGCAAGTTTCAATCTGCACCCAATCTCCGATAAGAAGCAAGCAGTGAGTCAGACATTTTCGTGAACAAATTAACTCTCTTTCGCTGGCTCGTTCCGGCAGAGGCGCGCCGCTATTGCACCCGCGAAGCATAATGTAACGGCGAAGCTTAGCCGAACAAACTTTGTTCTTTGATAATTAGCCGTGTAGACAGGCTACCAAAGTGCTGCGGACCGTGCGGATCGCAGAAGAACCCACTTCACCGGCTTCGAGATGCTTTGAAAAGTAAATGGGGACTCATTAACCCTCTGCGTTTCTGTTCCCCGAACAGCACTAGCGCAATTACGAGTTATTCTCGTATTTGAAGTGCTCTTCACGAAAGCATACATTCCGACTGAGTTGAAGTGCACGCTTGACTCCTTCCTTCGAATTTATAAACTCCAAACAAACGGGACTGCGGTGCCGTGGCGCGGGCGCAGTTTTAATTCGTACTCGAATGTGCCACGACCCTCGCGAACTGATTGTTCCCGTCGCCGTCGACGGGGCAGCGGGTACGCCTCGGTTCGACGAGGAACACGAGGAAATGGGGCGTGGAAAAGTGTTTCGTCGTTCGTTACGATTCTCTCATTAATTAAACTACTGTTTCGCAGGGCCAACTGGCCGGGCCAACGGAACGGCGAGCGTTCCGTGCGATTTCCAAATAATGGCCCTCGTTGCCATTAGCTGGGGACGGGGTTATCAAATATGCACTCGGCCAAGTGACTCCATCGCGCCCCTATTGTTGTTATCGCAATTCCGCATTTTAATCCGCGGCGCGTTCAATAGCCCAGCCTGCTACGTAATTGAATACGATATCGGGAGCACCGTGTCGCAGTTAACGGGAATGCTGCGCGACAAGTAGAACGGAAAAACATGGATGAACGATTGGTTTCCACCAAACGGTTTACGCCGCCGATCGTGGGAAACTGTGTCAATTCAATGTGTAAGTCTACGGGTAGGTATGATAAAATTTATAAATGTCGGGATCGAATTAAAGTAATAAACGAAACATGATAAAGTTACAATCGATGTAAGATCGCAATTCAATTCAACAACTGTGTTGAAGATTTGAATTTCTTTTTGGCCCTGCATGAATCCTTTTTTCATGTGGAATTTCAGGTTTATAGTTTGAAGATGGGATAAGTGTAATACTATATTTTTCTAAAAGTCGTCTATATTAAAATGTTAATATTGATAAAGCTGTGACTTACAGATATACTCACATAAATTATCACATAAGTTGATTTTGAGACTTTGTTCGTTTTCTACTTTATTCCAAAGCCGATTTACAAACTACTTTTTTCCTCGTATAGGGTTATTTCTAAACATCAGTAATGCTGAACTTTGTCCATTCATCACTTAATTATTATTTGTAATTGATGCTGTAATAAAGACATTATTATGATTAAGTTTTCTAAGTAAATTGTAAGTATAGGAAATTTGGTTAATCATTCTAAGAATAAGGTGTAAAGCACAACTTCCAGGGTTTAATACAGAGGAATTCTACGAACTAATAATTATCAAGAATGAAATTCGCTAGACTGACGATGATTAAACTGATGAAACCATCAAACGCGATGAAGCTTATCAAACGCGTATCGTATTTGCCATTAGCTTAACACACAGGCTACAGTAATAACCCCTGGCGCCCCGTTGTCTGGCAGGATTTCGGGGTAAAGTGTACGGCTACCGCGGGCCAGGATAATTATGAGAACGTGCAATTTATAGCCAGCACGTGTGGCTTTCGCCTCTTCGATCTGTGCCGTGCAAACCTCTTGAAACCGTGGTATTAACAGGCTCTGGAGCTCCTCTGGCCCCGCAGTCTGCGACCAAGAGTCACTAAACGTCATCCATGCGCTGGACGTCAATGCGATCCGCTGATAAAGATTGCATACGTACGATGACACACTAACAACGACGCGGGGGAGACATTAAGAAACTACTGTTCAGGGATTTCAGATTAATTTAGAAACTGTGAGGTGACGAAAGCTTTAATTATAAAGCAAAATTTAAATTAAATTCGGTTTCTCCAGTCCAACTGGTGAAATATTATGGAAAATTGAATATTACTGAAACTTAAGTAGAATTCAACTCTTTTATCTGTAAAATTCTATGGAATTAAAGATCTAAAGCAAAAGTTAAATGTTTGTACTATCTCAGCATAGAATTTAGCACTCCCTAATCACTTCTTGTTAACCTAAGAACGATAATTATTTAATAATAATAAATCCCACCCCATCGATGTTGTTCTATTTTGCACCTAAGTGTCACTATTAAACTTTACAGACATTACGATAAATGATATCGCTTCGTAGTACCATTAATCCTGCTGTTCCTATTAAAGCCCGTCGATTGAAGTATGCCACAGATACCCAAGCTTTCAAGCAAAGAGGATAGTCACAAAGCCCCCATCTGCAGTTGGCGTTGGGCGATAATTAGCCGTCTACTTGAACCAACGATCGAAACAGTCCCTGAATCTCAGAGGGGCTCGATAGTGACGGATCTAGATGTGGATCAACATCATTGCAACGTTTCGCTGAGTCGAGAGGCTGGTTGCGTGGCAGTAAAGCCTTCAATGGCTCCAAGCAACCTGCTGGGGAAGGCAAGGCGTATCCAGGGGGGCAATTATTGTTCCCCAAAGTCCCATCAGCGAGAGATATCGTCGCGGGCCATGCCAGGCCAAAGGTGTTCCTCTAAATTCTGCGGAACCCTCGGCGCCAGAGTATCGCTGCTTTCGCGTTAATAAGATCCGTGTAATTCGCCAAGGGTCGATTCCGTTCGTGGAAGCTCAATTTCCGCTCGTGAAGACCTCAACGAATCGACATTCCCTGGACGCTCGAACTCGTTATCAACGTAACGCTTGGTAAAGGAGAATAGATGCGACACGTTCTTCGCTCTCGTTTTATTTTACTGCTGTTCTTTGAATATTGCGGTGTTCTTCGTCATTCGTTTGGCTCAAGTTTCTGGAGCCTCTGTGGTGACGAATGACTGGTGGGAGTCGTGACTTAGATGGAGCTGGCGAGCAAATGAGACGTGATATGCAAATGATATGCATGAATTCGTGTTAGAAGGTCGGTTAAATTGAAAGAGGAATAGAAATATGAGTCCCGAAGTAATACTTTGAGAATAATATTAAAACTCGCAGTTCCACCATGCTACTTGTTGCATAATATTATTCAAAAAGTTCGAAATTACAGTTTTTACAAATTACGAATAGAAAATTCTAAAGTCGAAATGCATACTTTTTATCTTTCACTAAATTCTATAATAAATTCACGTGCAAATTGAAACCAATATTAGAGGCTTGCCAAATTAATAAATCTTCATAGACAAAAAAATAAAAATTAGTCAACAGATCCCCAATATTTTCTATCAATTTAATATTCAGCTGCAAATGACGAGCCACTTTCGAGCGACGTGAACTGTTAAAATTGCGGTTCTACGAGTTCAGGTTCACCTCGTGGCCAACTCCGAGCCGACGTGTGAAATAATTTCCACGGGAATAATACCTGGAAAAGGCGGTACGCTGCGTTGACGCTGAAAGAGCTGCAACCAGGATGCAACAACGTCCGCGCGCGTTGCATTGCCGATGCAGGCCAACCGGCCTCTCGCCCGTTGCCGTGCATACGTTCCTAATTTCACGAAACGTCACCAGGCCAAGCACGGAACAATTTGGGATCGCCGAATCTGCATACCGACCGTTTCTCATCGTCATTGAAGATCACGAAGCATCTGCAGCGTTTATCCGTGACATCACGGGAATTCCTGATGCTTTCCCCAATTAATTTTCTCGCGGACGAGCCAACGCCGGCTCCATGCTCGCAAACTGGAATGTCTTGCGACAACATTACGCAGACCTGGCGTAAAATAGTCGCGAGCGAACCCACATTCAGGAAACCAATTGAATACGACGCATAATTTACCAGCAACTGACTTCCACGTACATATTATGCAGTAGGTACTGGGAATATTTGCTGCATTATTCTGAAACTTAAGTAGTACGCAGAATATTCATAGCGATACGATTGATAAAATGATTCGTATGCAACTTATTTTGGTCAAGATGTGGACTGCACATTTTTGTAACAATATTTTGCTACTACAAATAATAGGAGAGAAGTATAAGTGATAAAGTGTTTATTCGAGTGATGCAATAAATATTTCTACTATTGTAGTTCACGTATTTGTAATAAAACCTATAGTATTTATTAACGCAGTTTAAATAAGTTTAAGTGGCCTTTACGGAAGCAATTTCCCTACAATTACTCCAAAGCATTGTTTCTCTGTCGTTTAAATTATGATAGAAAGGTGACGGTCCTTGAATTTCAAATTTCCCCTAAACTCTGGCGTGTTGGGAGCTCGTAGGAAAACATTGTGTCATTTGGAATGGCATAGAAGGGTCTGAGACGAGAAAGGAGGAGAGGGTAGAGCGACAAGCCCGACATGGCAACGAAAAATGTCCACGAATCCCAGGGGAGACACATCCGACACGACGGTCAGGACCTTCCGCCGCGAGTGTTTCCGGTCGGTTTTTGCCGCGGGGCATTCGATCAGCCGCATTCATCGCGTAAAATCCAAAATCGTTTTACTGCAGCGCGCATCGACCACGAAACAATGGCCTGTCCCCGGTTCGCTTTGCAACTGTTGCCTGGGGATGCGCTAAGGGATATACGGGCTGGAAACCTGTGTGCGCTAACTCGCATACGCGTAGTTAGATCTTTTACAAACGCGAATAGATAACCGCACTGCCGCTCGAGAGGAACTACGTTGACTGAAAGCACATGAATTGAATGTGTCATTACAAGCTTGATGCTATGTTGGATTTCTATGATATCGCACAGAGAGGATGATTAAAACGTTAACTACGATGAATTTTAGAACACAGACACGAGATAAAGATACTGATATTTAGTCCTTAATTACAAAAGGAAAAATTCTTAGAGAGTACGTCATTGCAAAAAGAGTAGAGACGATTTATCGATTCCTTTGGCTTGTTATTTAGATTTTACACAACGTCAATCACACTCTATAGCTTCAAAACAATAATAGCTGCAGAGGCAAACTTTTCATAGATATTTTAAATCAAGCACCTACGAGACACCGAAGCAATAAATGGATCAACACGAGGGCAAAATACATAGCTGAGGGGAAATGAAAGCGCAGGGTTGCCCGAAGAACCGTGGTCACAGTTGAAAATCGTGTACCATCACAATGAGCGATACAAATATGAGGTGCGAATAACTTCCCTGTTCATTCGATCGTTTCGAATCGAATTTCGGTCGGTTAGTTCCATTGCGGGTGAGAAACAAAGCGGATGAAGCTTTCTCAATAACCGTCGCAACAACTTCGCGGGGGAATAAATTAACGTTCCCGTCGAGGATTTACGTGGAAAAACAAGAGGGGCGGCAGAATTGAGCGCGGCGCCGGCTGGAGCAAGGTAAATAAAGTGGAGAGTTACACGCTGGAATAAGGTAAACTTGTCGCCCTGGGAAATTGATTAATGGGGATGCCGAGAGCGACGCATAGGAGCGAGCGAGAGGCTGCAACTTTAAAACCGACCGCGGCCATTAATTACAGACTAGGTGGGAAAGTTTTGTCGCGCGCGGCCGATCGACGCTTTTCTGAAAAGTAAATTTGTGTAATATAGAGGGGGGGGGGGGCGGATGCAGCTATTCCAGGGACAACGAAGACGAATGGAGAGTCGTGGTCCAGCTACATACATCTAACTTGGTCGAGTGGTGGCGGCTGCTGAATCTGAAGATCGAATCGATGGAGGGTCCGGTCTGTGGGGAATGATTGATGAAAGCGAGAAAATGTCTCATTCGAGCCCCATTAATGGAGAGAATCGATTGAAATTGAACTTCTTATATTTACGTAGAATTTTTCTGTATGGTGTTAGAAGAGCTGAAATATGGGAAATTTTATACACCTTGGGAGGCCTATAAATTGACGTCCTTTTTGAATTTTTTTAAAAGAAAGTATTAACATTATTGTACCCGTGATTTTTTTATTAATTATGTCCCATCTTTGGCTATAATACTCCATTTTTGTTTACATGACTAATATTTTTACATAAAAAAATTAAGTACGCAACACACGTAAAAAATTCTTAAAGAACCTCAGTTTTTAGAATTAGTCCCCCCTTAAGTTCCACCTATTACAATATTTTAATTAGATATTTAATGTTTGCATTTCTCGTGAATGTGTTCCAAGTTATTTTTATCAGGGTAGATAGAGCCTATGATACTTTTTCAAGTTGTCGTTACAAACGGAACAGAAGGTTTTACCATTATTTAGCTTGATCTACTCTCACACCCTACCGAAGCATTTCAAATTGCCTTTACCCTTGATACTAGATTTACAGCACCGCAGATCAAACTGCGTCGGTGAACAATTCGAAAAATTCGGAACCGTGCGTCATAGGTACGGTGGGTATCGTAAATCGACTGATTCCCATCTCGTCCCTGATCTCGATTTAGAGCGCAGCGCGTTCACGAGAATGCGTTGTACGTCAAAATGCAAAATGGAAACTGGTACCTACCGTTGTAAACTAGAATACCCATGTTACCGCGAGCTCATAAACATTCGTTAAATAATCACTCTGAGCAGACATTACAGTAAACTCTTTGATTCATAAAAATACTTTCCCTCGGGCATTCCCATAAACAAAACTCCTTTCCGAAGAGGCTTTCGAAATTGAAATGTACCATAGGGAAAAACTGCCAGGATATTTGAGTAGAAATCGGTTAATAGAGACGCCGCGCCCAAAGAATAAACAACGAAATTAAACGAAGCAATTAGGGGCTGGACGAACAATAATTTTTCGTTCGGGATAACGGGGATCCGCGTTCGCCGTTAATTCAACGGCCGAATTCTTCGTAGAATTCGAGGCAGCGCCAGCGAACGTAGGATATCGTTTTCAACGGTGCAATTAAGCTTCGAGCTGCAATCAATTTGCTCGGCCTCATTAGTGGCTCAGGGAACAATGGGATATTGTGTAGCGAGTTTCGGAGGAAAGGGGGATGCCCCGCGACGATAATTCTGGCCGAAAAAATTCGGGCTCCTCCCCTTCCTGGCGGAAGAAGCCGCAGGTCGAAACGGTTAAGGGTGGCTCGTGACGGTTAATTCGACGGCGGTGGTAGAAACAAGCGGGGCGTCCACCCTTTCGAGTGCATTTCTAAGATCTGGCTGGGAGCCAGGCTTGTGCGGCGCAGGGGAACAAAAACACTTTTGACCCGATCGCAGGATGTCTGCCTTAGATGTCGAAGAAGAAGGCCAAGGAACGAAGGGACTGGAAAAATGGCTGAGCTTGAAACGCCTCGCGGAAATCCGGCTAGACTGGCTTGGGTCGACGTTTGTTTATTCCATTGGGGCACAGAGGGGGTAATTATGCGATATGGCTGGCCTACAGTTCGCTATTCCATGCTTCAGTAGTTACCAGTGTAATAAGGCAGACATTAAATGTAAATAGATACTTGGGCGTAGATGTGGTCACAGAATGGGGAGAATTTTGGTGTTTTCTTGTAAGCAGGAGGATAGGTGAAAAGCGTGTTAGTGCTATAACAGAATTATATTTGATGAACAATATGCAAGCTACATATTTGAATCTATGTATTTATCCACTCGTTTTTTGCGGCTTAATTTAATTAAAATATACGTATATTCTTCACTATCGCGTTTTATGTATATCTAGCGATTATCGATGTATTTATTTTCTCCTCGATGCCACGTTGCAAGTACACCTTTCAACTGTTCAAGTTAAAAATTTAAAGGACAATTAGCAAAAGAGTCCAGCCGGTTTAAAATGCAAATTGGTGGAATAAAACGCGCGTGCAATTTTATTTCACAGTGCTCCCCTTTTCCCTTGCAACTTACTGCATGGCCTTCTGGCAACGAGAACAACGCGCACGCTATTTAGTTAACTATTATTATTTGGCCACTCCACCGAATTTCTCCTTCGCCTGACCCTCTGTACTGTTAACGAACCCGTATCCTCGCGGAATAATTGAATCGTCATTAAATTAACTAGTAACCCACCCCGGAAATAGGTGTCGCAGAATTAATTTGACAAACCGTCGGAAATTCTGTTCTTTCTCAAATGCTCGCTTCATCGGATACACTCGATGGTAATATTACACGTAAAATTAATCGGCATGGGAACCTCGGCAACCTTTAAGTACGTCGCGTTCGAAACGAATAGGTATGGAGATGGTCGGGGAAGGGAATTAAACATGCAAATCAGTGGAATAAAATGTCCGACCGAATGAGCAACGATACGAGCACAATCTGTTTTAATGCATTTTTCCCGTGCACGGTCAACAATTCGAATCTAAACCGTCTCGAGCCTGAAACTTATTGTTCTAGCCCGGCCCAAGTAGTTACGGTCCGTATGCAGCCAGACGCGGCGATATTATCTATTCAACTGGAACCTGGCGTTCCTTTATTGGAATCCTCTCCTTCCCCGCCGTGCATCCTGGCTTCTGGAAATTTCTTTTCGCTTTGTTTAACGAAGTGGTCTGATTACTTTGCTTGAAGCGATTTCGCGAAAGCTTTTCCGGAGCCTGTGCTTAGGGAATGATGGTCTTTCATATTCGAGCAAGCAAGATGCAAGGTTTCTTTGTACATTCACTCCGTCATAGACAAAACGCGAATTCCATTTTAAGGAATGAAGTTGAATTTATGGTTAGGGTGAGATCGCTTAGAAGGATGAATTTTTAACACAATTTCTGGTGGGAATTGTTGACCAGTTGTATCGGAGGAAGCAAATTTTGATTAATTATATTAGAGCGCGGACTAGGGAAAGAAAAGTTTAAGAGTTACTTTCAATTTTATGAACGTTAGAGGCAGCCCTCTAAAAAGTACACTCCTAAAGTCAGCGTAATGCATTCGCGACCCTCCACGCTTTGACAGAACTGGCCGTACGTGTTTGAGTTACGTAGAAGCTAGGTGGCAAATACCATTTGTCGCGTAACTTTACTCTCTGCCCGCATAAAAGGGGCAAAAGTGTACGTTAAAGTTGCCCTGGATGATGTTCAAAAAGCTAGCGTGCCTTTGAATTGAAAGTCAACCCTACACTATGTCCACGAGCGTAGAAAGCAAAATCGAAAATCGGTCAACCTGCCACTGTGGTGAAGCGTTGCATATAATTTGAATGGAGAGACTCTACATTCTTAACTACTCGTATATTTTAGCTCCTTCCTTATACAAAAAGTAAATACATATTTTCGATGGAATATATCCCTGCTTAAGGGGGTAGACACGTCACGTGACACGGGCGATGCACCGTACTGCAATACCGACAATCTAACCTGAAACATGGGTTTGTGATTTTTCGTTTTTCGTCCTTATATGAGCAGATTTTGGGCTGGGCGAGGTCTCATTCGAAAGAGGGAGATTCAATGCGGAGCACTCTGCTCACCGTTTCAGTCACAAAACTCTTTTAGTGACCTAAAAATACTTAATTAGGTAAACACGCCACGTGACACGGGTAATGCAGCGCGCTGCATACCGACACAATCTGGCCCGAAATATGGGTCTGGGAAATTACGTTGTTTGTCCTTATATGAGGAGATTTTGGGCTGGGCGAGGTCTCATTCGAAAGAGGAAGGTTCAGTGCAGCGCGCTCTGGTCATCGTTTGAGTCACAAAACTCTTTTAGTGACCTAAAAATACTTGGATTCTTGCGGGTGTATTTTGTCGAATTTTGCTCTACTTTCAACACTCATATTATTAGATATCAACACAATCTCGTCGAACCATGACCAGAGCGCGCTGCACTGAACCTTCCTCTTTCGAATGAGACCTCGCCCAGCCCAAAATCTCCTCATATAAGGACAAACAACGTAATATCCCAGACCCATGTTTCGGGCCAGATTGTGTCGGTATACAGCGCGCTGCATTACCCGTGTCTACCGCCTTAACGAAGACCTCGTCGATTTTCTATGAATAACCAATTATGAAATTTCTTCAAATTCATAAATTTAAGGCAACCCTTTACTAACGACGGAAGAGAAAAATCTAAAATCTAGAATAATATTGGTATTCATAAGCAGAAATAGTAAACCTAACAAACTTTTTTAATTCAGTTCCTTCAACAAAAAGAAATCACTCAATCACATACCAGCTTCCATTATCTGAATACTTTCCACCTTATGCTCAGTACAATCCATCAACTATTTCCTACAAGCAATCTCAACCTCCATTCCCTTACGTTGCATTAAACCGAGAATTTCCTCTGAACCTCCCCCTGGAAACAGACCACACAAGTTCCAATCTTTCTTCCAGAGAAGGCCCCCGCACAGTTCCGTGCAGGTGCACGAGTTTCCACTCGAACAGCGGCAAAATGTTTCTCTGCGACGCCAGACGCGGAGGTTGCCCGAGATGTCTGCGTAAGCAGATAAGGGTCGTTCCCATCGCTTGTCCGTCGTAACTTTCGAGGGCTCTAACCCGTGTTTCCTCCTTTCCCAAGCCTCTCAACCGCGCAATACTGCGTGCAATATTGCTGTTTGCACGCTGCTCTTGAGTTTACCTGGCCAGGATAGCCCGTCACGTGGACAAGCAACAACCGGTTAGCCGCGGTTCTTTTGTAGGGGACGCGGAAAGGGGGCGGTTTTCGTGTGGGCAAACCGAAAGGGGACGAACGATGCACGTCGGATGTAATAAGTTTGTAATTGAAACCGGTAGGGCACAAAGTGGGGCGCCTGAGTGCCTCTCCCTTTTAGCTACCGCCGTGCCTCTCTCCTCTCCTTCTCGTCTTTTATTAGTCAACGGTGGCTAGGATCGCAGCATGCTCTCCTTTTCTTCGTCTTCCTTTAGCTTGCTCTCAGCGTTTCGTAGGTTTCATTGGCTCGTTGATGCATGGTAATGCAGAAATATTATTAATACCACTAATTCGTGGCTCGTCGGTGGGGTATGGTGGATTGGAGTATCGAAGCCTTGCTTAGGGGGTGGTGTGAGGACAGAGATATTATTACAGTTGAGGCAGTTGATCAACAATGAACCTTGGTATTCGATAAATGAAGACATAGGCATTCAGCGAATCGTCTGAAGAGTTTTAATGGGAGTTGATCTTTTATAAGTGTTTAGAAAAACAGTTCTGGACATGGGTTTACATAAACTTCTTTTGTCCACTGGACACTTTGGGAAAGACGAGTTAACTCGTCATTTGGAGATTCTTCTGTGTTGGGTAAAACGAATCGATTCGTCTCGAAAATTTAAGACGCAGTCAACAATGTATTAGTACTTGCGTCACATTTGCTGTGGCTAAAATAACTTGATTTGTTTGTAACCATTTTTATAAATGGCCCAGTTAACGGGTTAATATGATGTATAAATTTGGCCTCAATGTTTTTAGATACCTCGTTCGTATTCATTTAATTTTTCATTTCTATGTTGCATAATCCTGTCCACTTCCTTTCCCAATCTAACAATACCTATTCAATATCTGCGATCTTCTGAAACAGTTCTAAAAATGAAATATATTCCACGCGTTCATTTTATCACGAGTAATCGCCGCTGCACGGCTAATTTCCCCCAATTTACATTCGCAGCGCGCCCACCCAATTATACAATACAAATTTGTATTTCTTCGGACGCTATATCGTCGAATAAAGTGCGCTCGATCACGGGCTTTTCGACGACGATCGCGCGCCAAAATTTCGCACGGCGGCCAGCTAATTACATTCCAAAATTACGAGCTTCGTTAACGCCGCTGCGGAAATTCTGGCCAAATTTTTAATTGCCAGCAGCGAAGCATTCTTCCACCAACCAGCGGCGCTCCATAAAAAAAACATTTAATTTTCCAACAGAATTTTTAACACGGAAGCGAATCGAACATGCCGAACTACTTTTTAATAATAATTCCACCATTGTAACATTAGGTATATTTACCAAAACTATTTCAATGGTACGTTAAATGGAATATCGTCAAGAAATTCATATAAAACAGTGATAATTGGCATAAAAATTTCGAGGCCATCGAAGAAGAGCTTAGAAACATTTTTTTTCCACAGGGTGCTACGAACGAGGCTGTTTTTCCTCAAGAATCGACACGATCGAGCGAACCCTTGTGTCTCGTTTCACGCGTGGCTCTTAAGGGTGAACGACGACACAGGCCTCGTTACCCCACGTAACGCCGGATGCGTTCGTTTAAGTGCTCAAGGGGGAGACGGGTCGAACCTTTAATAAGTCGTGGGATATCTACCCCTACGGGTCTACGTCCCTCGAAAGGGTAAACGTTGAGGAGGAGGTAGTGTTCTAACGGTGTATCTCGTGTAATACCTGGACATCGATTTAACTACACGAGCACTTCCTGCTTTATTTAAAATAATAGCACGGTATACAGGAAATTGTATCGTCCCATGGAGGCTTCATGAATTATTGAACTAGGCCGTCAGAAAACGTCCGAAGGCAACTCAATAGCATTATTTAATAAATAACGATACGAGTGCTGAGATCAACTTGGACAAAGTGGAACTGTTTTACTCATTATTAAACTCATACTGCTTACTAACACGTATCATATGTGGAAGCAGATTATCGATAAATTTTTCAGAATTTTATCATCATCTCTATGCTACACTGATTGTGAGTTATCTCTAATCACATAAAATAAAGAAACTACGTCCTCCTTTAACAGTGAATTACAGCACAACCGAATTTTTGCAAGTAAGACGAAGGAAATAGAGTGCAGGTGGAGAAATGTGACCATGTTCCTGTCACCTGATAAAAATCGAAGCCTAAGACAGGAAAGTAGAAGCTAAAAGCGAACAGATTCACCAGCACTTTGATCAGTACTTGGACATCGTGCTTGAGCCCTGCATTGTTCAACCATCCGCAGGAAATCTACGAGGCGACCACTGGCGCGCGTAGGTACATATGTACGTGCAGGCGCGTACACACACGCGTACGGTCCGTTTGTTGCGTACATTTTCCCGCGCTCTTCCAGTTACTTCAGCCATAGGTGACGAATAGGGAAAGAGGATGAGCTTGGAAGCGGGGTTTAACGAGCCACCTCAGTAAACGAATCATTGTCGGCCCTTTAGTCCAGCGGCAAAGGGACGCCGTGAAATTGTGCGCAGCCACGCAATCGACACCCTCGCTTTGCTCTCGATACGCGTCTTTGAAGAGAATATGCCAGCGCGACGCTGTCCGCGCTGGCAATTAAAAATCGCAATCAACGCCGTAGATGCAGCTCCATTGAGGAAAATTTTAGATAATTCGTGCTTCTATTTTTGTCCACCGTGGAAGGAAGGTTTGTATTATGAAAAGGTATGGGATGCAATTGAAGTTATTAATATGTTTGGAAAATAATTGTGCATATATTTTATGAGAACTGTTTTTCTTAATGTTATTGATGTGTTCTAGCAGTTTACGTTACAGACTTTTGGTATATGAAAAATTTCCGATAATTGATTTTGTGCAATTGCGAATATAATCAGGATATTCTGGGTATTTTAAATTAGATGCTTAATACTTAGCCATTGCAATTTATTAAACATTATATCACAGGCATGTTGATTCGTTTAATGAAACAAACATGCATTCATCTCTATACAATAATTATTACCTCTATGTTGAAATTCTCATTAATTAACGTACATTTCCGATGTGTATCTATAATTAATTTCGTGTAGGTATTTGAAAATGAAAGAGAAACATACCTACCTCGTGTTATTTTCTAGAATCCTCATTTGCATACCAATTGAAATATAATTTTAATAATTCCGAGCTCCAGCGTGTAAACACATATTTAGATTAAAATATCATCCAGTACTATATTTCGTACACCACTGTAATTACTTGTATCCGTGTGATGTTAAATCGTCGTTTTAAAATAATTACAATGCAGATAAGGTTACTAAATTCGAGTATAAATCCAATTGTTACACTGCAGCTCCGTTTAAATGTTACGATTTAATGAAGTTACATGCAGGTCCACGCCCTGATAATTGAAGCGACTTCGAGCGTTGCTACCCGTTCGATAAAAACCTTTCCTGGGAGAAGCAGCAATTATTTAGACGTGCAATTGGGCGCCTTTATTCGAGCGATTTAACACCATTAATCAACACTGACGCTGCTCCTCGGAAAATCAAAATCGAATTAACTGTATCCACTTCTCCTTCGATTCACGGTTGATTTACAGACTTTCCTCGACTCAAGCTTTTTCCCCTACAATAGTAGAGAACCACAACAGTAGAGAGTTCTGTGAAATGACTCTACAATATTTATACCTCCACCTTCAAAATCCTCAACGTAAACAAGAAAAGTATAAAAACCGTCCTTTAAATTAGCTCCAAAAGAAAATTAAAGAACCTTCGATCAAACAACATTCAACTTTCAATAACTACTTACATCAAAGTATACAAAGTTCAAGTTTCAGAAGTGAAAATCATTTGACGACACGTTTACCCGTTCAAACCCTCAGCGACGTGCGAGTGTCGAGTTAATTCAACGATGAAGAACATAGACTCGACGCGGGTAATTAGCGAGGCGGCAATTAAATTGAAGAATACCGGTGCGGAGTGCACTTTCGAGACGACGAGGTATTAGACAGCCGTCAGAAGGAGAAAAAAAAGGAGGAGTGGAAAACGGAGCAGGGAGATTTACGGTCTGAAAGAAAGCAATCCTCTCGCGACGACGCATTAGTCGTTATTGTTTTTCCTCGACGACACTCTCGCGCTCGTCGCCGTTGAAAAACAAAGCGTCGACTGTGATTTGAGTGAAGCGAAGAGAAGAAAGAAGAACGGGGAAGCTTTCATCGGTGGCGCGACGAATCGATAATGTGGACTATCGTTACTGTGAATTAATATTAACATATCGACGTAACGGGGATAAACACCGGCACCGAATCCACGTATGTGCAGCAATTAATGGACGAAGTTAATTATTAGTAGTTTGGCACGGTGCCCGGTTAACATTATCATCGCGTTTTCCGATGTATGCACCGCTCGAAATCCAATTCGCTGTAACGTAATTTCCAACAGAGTACAATATTTAGTGTGATATATGTCGTATGTGTGTGAAAATAATCTTCTTTGGATGCGAGCAAGTAAATAGTCTGTGCAATGTTAATTTCTCTTCGCCCACTGGCGTATTTCTGAACAGAAGTCAGATTGCACACTGCGAAAATTAAGGATCCCTCGATTTATTTCAGTGTGAAGAATTCATTTAAGTTGCTTGATATATTTTGAGAAATGAGATAATTTTGGAATCAAATTTTAATTACTAAAAATTAAATTAGTAGCTCACCAAGTAGAATTCTAGGTTTATTAATTCATAATATACTGAATTTAAGTACGCATATAGCCCATTTCTCAATCTAACACTCAGTAAAGATAGAAGAAATCCATGAATATCATCCACAAGACGAAACTAAGTGACATTTTTTAAAACTTCCCCTCGCGCGCGCACCGAATGGTGCAGTAGGTTGTTCTCGAAATTCAACATCGGGGTTTCGCAGTTGGAAGTGCAACCAGAGGGGTTTCCTCGCGTTTTATCGGTAGAATGTAGTCGATGCATCCTCGGCGGGCGCATAGAACGAAAAATTTCGCTCGGCTTTCCGTCGTGGCCCTCGGCTACGCTACAGGAAATTCAATTCCCGCGTCAACAGAGGCGAATTTATCGCACGGACGAGAGGAGGGACAGCCAAGGGTGGCGGCCACCCCGTATGAATACAGAAGGAACTCTCCTCTGGTCGCACTCCAATTCGCCCTCCCCGATAATACTTTTCGCCGTTGCTCTCCGCGTAATGCGTTCGTTTCGTAAATCGAAGGTCCTCCGCGAACGGCGGCAAGAAAGTTCGAGACGCCCTTTCGATCTCCCCCAAGAAAAGGAAGGGAGAATGGGCACTCACACCTTTCGTATTCGCGTACGAATCGCCGTCGGACAGGGGAGTCGCGACTGAATTCGATCCTCGACGATTGCTGGGGCTACGGATCTTGCATTTTTGGTATGGTTTGTGACGATAGCACGCGATTTCGATTGTAGTCTTCCGAGGAAGGAGGATATTTTCTCGCGTGGTGTGTATAAGAGACATGGAAAATTTTTCAACTTTTCCATAATTTTAAGTAAATAATTTTATTTTTTATCTGTAGGGCTACAGTCGTCAGAGGTTTTTGTGGAACGTAATGTTTATTTTCAGTTTGAATTACAGTTTGAGATAATGGATGAATGCCACAAAAACATGCGTGAAAAAGACTCGGTCCATTTCTTAAATTAGGTTATCCGAATGTTAGGGCGTAGTCGAATCTCTCAGATATGCGCCAGTATGCGCATTTCCTTACAATATCCCTTTCTGTAGGGGGAAAAAATATTTATGTATGTAATCAGACAGGCTTGTCGGGCGAGCGTGCTCGTCAGGAAAAACAACAAACTTTGAAACAAAAATCCCGGATACAGTCACATCGAATGACAGCCGTAGGACCCTGCTCTGGACTCATAGGTACCGAGAGGAATAAACTCGGAACATGTATATATATACGAACGAGATTGGAACTTAGGACTTGCGAGAACTTGGCTGGTGGCACTGGCGTTGGGACGTTAACAATATAAATCGGAATTTTCTTTGGGTGTGAAAGGTATGAATTGAATATTTAATAAAGATTTCTTCTGGAATAACGTTTCTCCCATTCTTCATCTTTCAAGAATACCTCTTTATAAGTGACACCGAGATATTTCACCCCAAATCCTTTACTGAGCTATATTAAAAGCAAACATAATAAACCACCTCCATCCCCACCAACCACGAAATATCCCACGACGGAACGAAAGGAACAGTCTTTCCTACAATGAACAGATTTTGCCAGTAATAACACTCACCCGTGCATGTCTCAATTGAATATTCAACATTCAGCATTTGGTACTGAAAACAGTCTGGTGCTTTGCGCGAAGTGGATCACAAAAGCGAACAGAAGAAGCGAAGAGTACACCATTGTGAGAAATATCGCAGGGTCTCTGCCGCGGCAAACTACCCTTATCGCCATCGTTTTCTTCTTCTCCTTCTGCAGTTCTCTTCTTTTTGCAAAAAGTCGCGTTCGCTTCAAATGAGAAGTCGGTGGATATCTGCAACTCCACCCCGCGGGGTGGTCGAAAAGCATGGAAACATTTACCCTCGACGATGGGCGGAACGACGCGACGTTCCCTATAAATTCCGATCGGACGTGCAAACTATTTGTGCGCAAACTACGAATCCACGTGATAATTCCTTACCCGTTCTCATAAATTTCCCGGAATACATCGTGGCTAAA
This sequence comes from Andrena flavipes, assembly GCA_963971345.1. Taxonomy (NCBI): domain Eukaryota; kingdom Metazoa; phylum Arthropoda; class Insecta; order Hymenoptera; family Andrenidae; genus Andrena; species Andrena flavipes. Next base: position 74,438,409 of record OZ020479.1, on the reverse strand, counting down.
AGGCAAAGAGAGAGAGAGAGAGAGAGTGAGAGAGGGGGTGGGAGGGTGCACATTCTATTCGGTTGCTTGAATAAATGACGCGACTTTAAGAATTAATACCCGCGTTCCCCCGCGCGAATTCAACGAGATCATCCCCTATTTCTCCTGCCGCGTTTCGCTCGCGGTTAATGAAGTTTAAATAAATAAATCACATCCGCGGATACCGCTGCTACCTGGGAACGCGCCCTCTATAGAGTTATACAGTTTTATTCTCTTCCTAACTACATAGTGGGCGAAAAGTGTGAATTTATTAAACGTGCCCGCTTCGACCGTCGTTTCTTTCAGGGAAGTGACAGAAATTATGGGGGAGGGGCATTATCTGGTGTTAAATGCAGCTTCATAGCGGTGGAATTTGTGCGATCATGGAAGATTTACAGTTCGAAGGTGCATTATTCAGATTTCAAATAACTGGGGTATATGTAAAGGGAAGAATTTGTAATACTGCAAATGTGGATTCTTAGCAGATTCTCAAGGTGAAAGTAGAATAATTTATTATACACCTCGTCTTCGTAATGATTTTTATAATTCCCACTAATAAATACCACCACTTTAAATAACTCTAACCCGTAACTCAGCTCACAGTTTCATAATTCCAACGCCTTCGTTCCAATGAATATCGTATAAACAAAGATCGGATCATAAAATAAATACAATACCACTGCGGTAGGTATTGGAATATAGAAAACAAATGGCAGGAAGATGGCAGTAATCAAAATGAAACATGAAAGCGGCGACGGGAAAATGCACGGTCGGAAAATTCCCAGTTGTCCAAGTTCATCTATGCAGTAACAGAGGCACAATAGGTGGCTGTACAAACAAGAAAGTTATATGATACCATGGCGATAGCTTGTTTTAGAGTTAATACAGCAGGGCTCGATCAAACTACAGCTGGAATCGCTTGAGGATTCGCTCGGCGAATTGGAAACCGGGGCGAAATCCTAGCGAGATAACTTTCAATCAGCGACAATCTCGGAAATACGTCCCGGCGATGAACCCCGCGCGATTCTGTGCATGCATGTATACGCGGCTAATGGAAATTGAATGATTAGGCCAGACGTTATCGCGAAACTTTTCGCTCGAACGCCGCGATTCATTTCTGCATGTCGACCCGAAGTGGCGCTCGGAATTTCAAAGTTAAATTTCATTCGCGTGCCCCACGGTGGCAGCGATTTTTGTCACGGGTATCATCAATTCCTCCTGTCAAAAGTGCTGTGCCGCGAAGAAAGAAGACGGGAACCACGGCGGCCAAGAAATTTCGGTGGATATTGACACTGTTATTAATAGAAAATCGTTGCAATATCAAATTAATACTTATTATAAGTAATACATAAAGGATAGGGTTTAGAAGTACCTAATAGGAACCTTTTATTTCCCTTTATAAAGTTTCTTAGAGACGAATAATTAATTCTGATCGTTCAGATTTTGTAACGAAGGTGTTCCAGGAATATTTTAATCTGATATTATTCATTAGATATTGAGATCTATGATTTAGTGTGATGTTAAATCGTTACGAATTGAAATCGATATTGAGTAATCGGAATTCTTCCTAACAACGTGCAGAAAGCACGATGAAAGGGGGATATTCTATTTCTAGATAAAAGTGTCGCGATACTAGTGAATTTCACGAGTACCACGTTTATAGAAGATATGCAATCAAAGTCACGCAACGTTGCGCGCCACTCTTCTGATCTGTCGTTTTAAAATATTCCAGCAGACTGTGCAATAAATTTTTAGGGGCAGCGACAAATCCTGGTTGCTGGAGCGACGAAGGGGAGAGCAAAGGACGAGACCGAGGTAGATGGGGAATTAATACCGACGGGTAGAAAGTCAAATAGCTTTTTGAGTGGAATATCGAGCGACTCGAAGAAGGACGAGACGTGAAACAATTCCTTTGTATACGAATGTGATAACGGTTTGATTGTTTTTCATGTCTCTGCTTCTTCAGACAGCTTCTCTGTCAAAAAACCATACTGTAATATTTTGAAACTACAAAACTTCTTAAAACCAAATTGGTATTATTTAGATCTGCAATACAACCGATATCGCGAAAATCTCCACACGATCCTACGAATTTCCCGGCAATCAACGTTTACTCAACTGGTTGTCGTCCTATTTCATATTTATTGAATGCTTTCACAGTTCCAGTTCCAATCCAGAAAATATTTTATACTTAAGACCACAAGAATACTATGTCATTTTAATAATCAAGTTACAAGGAATCGTGTTCTGCTGAGCACACCCGATTATAGAAATCGAGGGAATCTCTGAAACAAGATCGTTAGAAGAGGGTAATGAAACCCTTCGATCGGCGAGTCCCGAATAATCTGGGGAACGGCTCGAATAGTTTGGCGCATCTCGAACAGTTCGTTGATCTCCTTAAATTCAATCGCGTGCAGTTTACACGATTCCCTCTAAAATTATTCCACATGACCTGGATTATTCGGCCGCGAATCGAACGTTCCGCTGTTAGTCGCGTGATTGTTCGAATCCGTTTCCGTTCTGGACGGGGAAGCGGAGAGTTTCTCAAGCGGAACGCCGAAAATTCCGATATTACGAGAACATAAGATTCCAAAAGAGTCGCCTGATCATTGCTCCCCTGAATTAAATACGTGACTATGCACAGAACTCCTAGGACGATGCTTGAAATAAACAATTAAGGGGAGAATTTGCTTTGAGAAATTTCGAACCTCTAAACCAAGTTCTCCCCTTAAGTTGGGGTGCAGTTTCAAGGCAACGAATAAAATGTTTCTACTTGAGAATATCACCTGGATCATTTCCTCATTATACGAAAAAATATTAAGAGTTACGAAGTTACATTTACACAACTTATTTTCATATTTTCATGATTGCAATTATTAGAATATGTGTCTATATTTCGATCCCTTATTTTAGAAACTGGAAATATATTTGACAGAGAATGTTGCCAGCGACAAAATGTCAACAACAAAAATTTTAGGCATTTTGTATCAAACCAGGAATAATCTGCTAGAATTTATGCAGCAAGGTACCATCGGAGTGTCAACACTAATTACAGCCAGAAGCTTCTCAAGCTGCATCAACATGCCGAAATTCCCCTTCGGTATCTGAGTAGAATTTAAGTTATTACGATTCCCTAGTGCTTAAGTAAAATTCGGGTTACTAGGAAATTCAAGCTGTGACGATTCTCTAGTGCTCAACTAAAATTCAGGTTTCTACGATTCTCCAGCGTCCAAGTAATATTCAAGCTGCAGCCGTCCTCCAGTGCCCGACTAAAATCCGAGTTATAATTCCTGGACGGCTAAGAATACGTCCTGGTACGCGTCCGAATGAGTTGGTGTTCCTCAAGGAAACGGGCCCAAGATGCTGGGCGGAGGCGAGTGCACCGCAGGATTTAGAATTCCATCTTAGATTCGCAGCAAGCAGGCAGATTATTTGGTAGACACGGAGGCCATTGTAATTTCTCTGGTTAGAACAATGCAGGCGTTTCAGTGTGCACAGTCGTGAATCGGTTAAAGCCGCTCCAGGCAATTCAGTGTTCCGGTTCACAGTGGAACAGCGCAAACAACACCTTGCCATTGCTGTGCCTCTAATTAAGATTACACTGTCCGATAAAAAGGGGATTTTCGTATAACCTTTAACGAAATATATCGTTCCCGATGAATTTTTTCGTTTCAGGCAAAATCCTAGCCAAAATCCGACTAAATACTCGAATTCAGCAAGAAGAAATGTACAATATATATATATATTACTTTAAGTGTTACGATAAATTCTCAGCAAGTAACCGCGTACAGAAGTTGTAAGAGACTGAAATCTGTGGTTTACGAGATAGTTTATATCATGATTCTCCAATTAGAAAATTCCCAAGAATCCGTTAAGAATATTTCTCACAGTTCACAGTGAAAATAAGAAATAAAATTTAAGTCCGATAGCCACCACTTGCCAAGATTGTTGATTGTAGAAGACTTTGGAGCAACCAGGGGCACCACTCTGAATAGATCCTCGGATATAATTCCCACCGGTCAGTCCACCCTCACTTTTCTCGCGAATTTAGGAGCATATTGCTCGCCAAAATAATCTTATTCGACGAAAAACTCGGCTCTTTGCCCCGCGTCTCGAGGGCGAGCCACGGAAAAAGATTGAAAATCAGGGCGTACGGTCAATCCTCGAAGGAGATTAGTTCATCAATGTTTCATGAGACGGCCATGTGCCGCGTAATCCACTCTTTAAAATGGAAATCGAGGAAACCGGAACGAAGTCCACCTTCTACCTGGACCAACTGAATTTCCTCTCGTTCCGAGCACCACGAGAATCGGCCCTTTCTCAAATTATTTTCACCGTTGCGCGAGCAAGCAAGAAGAATTAGGTATGCCGGGTAACAAGCTCGGGCTCGATGGAACCATCGACTGTTAAGATTCCTCGACGAAGTTTCGTTTCTTACTTCGCCGGTAACTTTCAGCGGACCGTGTCTGAAGATATTCTCCATTGCGGAAATTAAATTTCACTTCTCCAGAATTTTAATTTGTATCATTGGATACTGGTTGTACGTTTCTTTGCCCAGTTTCTTTAGTTCCTTTAATGTGAAATTAGCAAATTAATCACTCACCGTGTGCAATGTTTACCGTTAAACAATTAGGGTCACTTATTTCCCTTCGTCGGTCGAGCAATTCAAGCGGAATTGACATGATTGTCGCGGAAAAAAGAAAAGGTAGCCCGGCCTGAAAATAAGCTCGGTAAGAAGTACCGACGTGAATGCGGGAATAAGTTCATCCGCGCGCGACGCTGGGGAAAAAACGAGGACGTGGAGAATAAAATGGATATTCTTCCGTTTATTCCGTGCCAAGAGGCAATTTCGGAATCAGGACATGAGATCCTTCGAGGAGCTTTCAAACAGCTCTCCAGGACGAAGAATACATCATCCCAGATATTTACGTTGAAAATTCTGTCGAAAATTTCGAGGGAATTTTAAATCGGTCCTCCCTTGCTCCACCTCCACTCTTCCCTTACACGTTCCACTGAAAATTCTCAAATTCGAACTGCAATCTTGAAAGAAAAATAGAGAACCCGATGTGGGTACGTTATAGGGCAAATATTGTGTTAAATTTTCAAGCCAAATTCGTTGAGCTCCATTCATAGACGAACGTAAATGACGAGATGACCCATGTCAAATCCCAGCGAGCATCATTCCATTTTTCCAGGAACAATGCATGTAATAAATTGACGCACATAACGAATGTCTTCTGATATATGTCAAACCAGTCGATATTACATAATTGCGGCTGGAACGTATTTTAATTTTCGATATTTCAGCCGTTCAATTTACGTCTTGCGTTGCCAAGCAGACAATGTAAATTGATCTGTAAAGGTGACAGGACTCCTGGATATATTTGATATTATTCTTGACATTTCTTCACTGATGGAACGTTGGATGATCACAAAACAATGTACGTTGTTACTTCTTTAATATTTCAGGATGATATGTAACTTCGAACTTCGTATCAAGCTCCATTCCTCATATTTCTCTTTCAATTTTAATAAACTTCAATATGTTCACCTATTCCTAGTACAATTAAAATTACCTATGTAGCTTCAGCATAGAAGCAATCAAAATCTACGTGCGGAAACAGCTCAGAGCGTAAACATTTAAACAGTGTTAGGTTAAAAAAAAAAGCGTTCCAAGTGTAGTGTGCACTACAGGTGGAGTACGTGGAACCAAGTTTAATGATCCAATTCCAGCCATCGAATAACTATCACGGGTCGAGCGGCCACGATTGTGTACACGATCATTGAATCGGCTCTGCGTCCCCTAATTAGCTCCACGCCGCTGTTTGACGCTTGACTTTCTACTCAACCGGTGATTGGCATGGTTCTTCGTGTCAAAACCTGATTGGAAGGATCACCAGCTCATATTGGCACTCGGTGGAAGGCAATAGTAAAGCGAAACGAAAGCTGCGCTTCGCCGCAAATAATTGTAAGTCGATCGACGCTGTTATTTTCAACGATTGGAAGTTGTAATATTTTAACGATTTCTCTGAATCGTATAATGCTAAAACCTGATGATAAAGTGTAGTGGAAATCTGAGGATCGAAACGAATTGATATTTCTAAGGAGAAGAATATAAGATCTTTTGTCAGAGTCTGAAATGTTTGAAAGGAAACGTAGTAAACGACGAAACATATCAGCGGAGATTACTTTTCCGAGATCTGACTTCTTGATGTCTTTCCCCATTTTGGAAATATTGTTGCTTGGTCTTTATGGTCAATCGAAATTTATTTAGAAGAGCGGAAGTAAAGTTCTTTCAGGTTATTACTGGTTTTAATTAACGTTTCCCCTACTGGGAGCGTGAAGAATTGTTTTCTAAATTCGTGAGCAACTCGGTATATTTAAATTCGTAAGAACAGATTTTTCTCTCATGAATTCCACTTTTACATGCGTGAATATTCACGTACAAGGGCTGCCGCTGACATCAGGCGACGTTCCAGCATTCCCAACCATTCCACGATGAAATTAAACTGCTTTGTATGAATATTTATAGATTATTCTAGGACATTATTTCGGTATTATCCCCCGCGAAATTATACGCAACCGTTTTTGCACGAGAACAAGCACGAACGCCAATTGCACCTTTCTTTATAAATGCAAGTTTGCACACCGCCAGTGATAAAAAAGCTTTATACCTAAGTAGTGATAGAAATAAAACAACGAACCCCTCATCAGAACGATTCACGACAGCTTCATTTAGTTTCTCTGCAGCCTATTTAATTTTTATTATTGAACGATTTTATTTAGCATCACTCCTGATTACGTTCTGATCTTGTACCGCAATTTTAAGCCACTTATAAATAATAAAAAATATATAACAAAAATATTTTTAAGCTATACGATTTTATTCAATTTGATAAAAAATTCACTAAAATATAAAACATAATTCTTTTCTTGTACTACAATTATGGCATGCCACTTTAAATAAAATTGTGAGGCAGGATATTTCATAATAGGATATGAATCAATTTAATACAGAATCAATCGTGGAAATGAGCGATGAGAAGCGATGAAATATCCGCCCCACGATTTTATTTAAAGTGGCATATCACCGTCGTAATTATAGCACAGGAAAATAATAATTTTGTAGTTATTGATGCATTTTTGATCCAATTAAATAAAATCGCTTAACTTAATTTTTTTTATATATTTTTTTACTTCATCTCCCTTCGCCATTCGCACAATCATCAATCCTACGCGACGCGTCGAATAATCGGATTTAAGTATTTTCGCGATTTCGTCGACGACAAAGTGTCTTTATGACACTTTATCTGACCTAACGTCGTCGATGTCAGAAGCATCGACGCGAGCGGGGGGAAAAACTCCCGTGAAATAAGGAGCGAAGAAAGCAAAATGGCACGCCACGAAGAGGGATGGCGGAAGTCGGCGCACAGGACGAGAGAAAACTTCCCGTGGGTTTCTCGAATAAAAGACGTGACCGAGTATCGCGGCTGACCGTAATTCCTTCGTGTTTACTATCCGTGATAACGGGATAGGACGCCTGTCCGACGAAACACGGGGCTCAGGAATCACGAAGGACATCGCCTGCATCCGCTTGACGTTCGTTCCGCGCTATTTACACTCCTTCCGCTCTTCTTTCCAACGATTTTACTATTGTCGCGCCTCGTGGACAATTATTCGAACATTTGTCCAGAGAATATCTAGGACCCTCTGCCAAGTACTTCCCCAGATTTTCCAGCTTGAACATTCTTGTTGAATCAGAGATGGCATTCACTTCAGTCTCAGCTGTCCAGCCAAATTTCGCTTTGTCACTTTTAGTCCACCGTTGAATTGCGATTAATGGTAGTTTTATGAAGTGAGTTAGGGAGTAGGTTAAATAGTTTAGTCGTGAAATTTTTTTGAAAATTTTGTATGGGGAAAGTAGACGCTTGAAAGTTGAAGAATAGTATTGATCGAGTAATCCGCTAGGAATTGGGAAGATGCTACAGTGACAGGCCTTACATTCCTCATTTTTCTTCCCCCTGTCACCTCAGCCATCCCTGTTACTCGTTTTTCGCTTATTATCGTAGTTTTGCCAGCGACCCGCTTCCTGGTACGTCATCGAGAAAATTTAACGAGGACAAATGAAGTGGAAAAGGATGCGCCCAGCTCCTGATTCCGGACTAAACTTTCTGTCGTACATCGTGCAACGCGTCACATAAATTTTCTATTATTCCCCGAGCTATTTGCGGAAATATTTATGGAGGAACATTTCGCGCAACCCAATTTCTAATTCAGAAAAATTGCGACCCCAAAAAAATTCTATTTAAAATTGTAGAATTCGTTCTGCTTCTAGCCGAGCTTAAATCCTTTTACCTCTAACTCATTCTTGAAAATTAAGCATGCAAAAGTTGTGCCACGTTGGTTACCTTAAAACGAACAAAAAATTCTGAAACCTCCCTTGAATGATTAACAAAAAAATTAATACCCAACGCACGTCCAATATTCACTAGCTTACACCACAATCTAGTTCCCATTAAAATTCCATTCTCAATAAAGCCACAATAACGTCACTCTGCGACTCTTATATCCTCGAACGCGTGTAGGAACTATAAATTTCCCTTCGACGCCAGGCATCTTCTCTCCCGTTATTAATTCATTTATCAGAGAGGTATCTAAGAGAGTAACCACTGTCTTCGCCGGTTTATTCCCTATTGGAGAAGCCTGGTAGCCCTGTATTTAATAAGGAAATGCTTAGCACGGTGTCAAGCCATCGCGCGTTACACCGCAAAGTACTTTGATGCACGTGGATAATTCATGCGGATCCAATTAGACTTTGAGATCGCCATGTAATTATTCCGGGTCGATGGTCTAACGTTGGGAGCAGCATCGAAGAAGAGAGAGAGCATCGTGGGCAACGCTTCGCAGCCGGCATCGCTGGCAGAATAGGAATCACGTTTCATTTCGTCTGGCTTTGCAACGCAGCCAGATGCACAAGTGCAACCAGCGGGACGCGACTTTCCCGCCGCACAACTTTCCAGCTCCAAATGGAATTTGATGCGTTCTAACGTCGAAGTGGTCAGTAGCGAACAACCATCCAGTGTAATTTCGTAATGTACTTCACGGGGCGCGGCGCATAAAACTAAGTACTTAGGCTACACGTGCGAGGAGATAGTTTCGTAAAGTGTTAATATTCAGTCAAGTAAAGTGCGTAGTAAAACTATCATCGAGCGTGGTTGAGAGTTTAATTATATTCTGAGAAGCTTGTAATGAATGTAAAATGCTTTTATCGAGGTTCCTTGCCGTTTGGGAATGAATAGAAGTGGCCACTTTTATTACGGTGGAAGATTCTTGTAAGTTTACGAGATTGCCCGGGAACACAGGGGATTCTTTCTATTGCCTCTTCAACTTTAAAAACAAGGTTAAATATCTCTATTCAGAAATGAAGATAATGGGGAGTGTGGGAGAAGCGAACGAGACTGTGGGGACTGTTGTCCCGCAAGTAGTTCAGTCAGTCATGGGTCAGACATCTCCAGCTTCGTAACTTACGCGCACCAGGGCGCCTGCAGTGTCTTAGTATTTTAATCTATGCTGAGTTTTCCAAGCTTACAATAGCCCACTATGCTCAGTCTACGCAAAAATATCAATATTCTGTAAAAATATCAATCAGAATTAGGTTTAATAACAGAAAGATAATAGAGTTTATATTCCTGCAGATTTAAATCTCTAACTTTTGTGATATTTTTCCTACCATATTATCACTCATAATACATAATATATACTACAATTTGTGAGTACATGGTAATAAAGTCTTCTTATTATTACAGCGTTAAAATTATCAAGATGATAATGAAAAGAAACAAACGAAGTTGTGTCATCTTAAGCGTAGTTGGAAAGCTCCGTTATGTACTTGCAGCTCATTTTGATTTCACATATTTTTTTATATTTATTTGATTTCATGTACTTGGCGTAATTTTTTTACTTTTTTGAAGTTTTTTTATGAGTTGCAAATAACGCGAGAAGCGCGACGATCTACGGCGTAGGGAGTTGTATACGGAAGAATTACGCGACCACGGTGCAATAGGCGCTTGTCGACAAAACTTGAAGCGATAAAAACCGTCTAGGGACTAGGAAGTTCGATCTCGAGCTGAAGAATATTCGTCCCATGGCGTGCACGCTTATTATTCCCGCGGCTTTTTCGCTGGCTGAACGTATGCGCATATTTTGCCCGGCAGCAGGGCAAGCTGCGTACCTTATAGAGGCATGCATGACTCACTGTTAAATTAGAATACCGACCGTCGACGTATCCGTCCCTTTTTCACTTCTCTCTCGAGAATGGACGCGACAGCAACGAGTACAGGATTGACTAACGAGTTCTGTTTCCCGGGCAGAATTTCTGCTGTCTCGAACCAGAGCGTCGATGAGCGTGGTGTAAAATGTCTGTGCGAGACAGTGCCTCAGAAGAATACCAGCACAGCAAATTCGAGAATTGTAATTGAAATGACTTTGCAAATGATTAAAAGTAAATTCTAGGATTGAGAAAGATCTCTCATTCTGTGCACTTGAAAGCATATCGAAACAAATGAATGGAAAATATTAGTATAGTGAGTAAGTATTTCTTTCGTGAGAATAGAGTTTGAAGTAGCTTCTCATAAAATAAAGGATTTCAAATTTAATCAACCCTTGAAACCTTCGCCACAGTTTCTGTTGTTGAAGAAGGGTTGAAGACCCAAATAAACGATAAATGAAATGTGAATAGTAATCATTTTTAAATGCAAATAAGTCGAAGATTCGTTTTCAATTTCACGAGCAAGGAGAACCAGAAAATTCAGAAGAATGCTGAATGAAACTTTAAAAAAATTTGTTCTTAGAACTCAATTGTCAAACCTTGAAAATAGTTATCCCTGAACGCCCATTTCTACTCCTAAATATTAAATTCAGATGTTATTTTTACCACCGTACAGAACTTGCCCGTCCAACTAATGTTTAAAAGATGTATTTCTACGCTGATCTACTGAGTCACGTGCATAAGTGATCGGGATTAATTATTCTGCGGCATGTCATTGCTCGCAACTGACAGTAAGAAAATGGTGATCAGGGTTTAATGCCATTGATCTGGGACGTATACGTCGACTGCTCTACGCTGAGCGAAAAACGCGATTAATATTGCATTAGCCTGAGACGTTACGTCTTGATCCCTTCGGTCACAGATTCCACGCGTCGTTAATATGCAATTAGATCGCTGGGAATATTTGCATTCGCACATTCGTCATGCACTCTGCTCGAGCAATCCGCTCGTTTCTTCTCTTTCCTATCATTTCACCATTCTAATAATGACATGGCCTAACTATTGCTTCGTGATACTGACAATAAATGAATCTTCGTGCATGTGTTTAGTGCAATTTTTGTGTGGAGAGTTTCAAAATATACGATAATATAGAATAGACAATTTTACTCTAAAAATTTAAAAATTCAACTACAGACGAATGAAAATGCCGCATTGAAAATGTTTGCGTATTGCATAAAACATTACCGAATTAATATGTGACTAAATTGTTACACAACTGTGCAAAGAACAGGTAGGGATACTATTCAGAATGAGTTGACCTTTGTGAAACGTAAGGATGTTCTATCTTCTAAGGAGTTCTAACATTTTCAATTCCCCAAATTACACACATAATCTACGCATTATACAGTTATAAAATCATAGTCAGAACAATTTACTGAGTATTATAAATATATTTAATAACAGTCTTAATTAATTACATAGATATTACCTACTGAAATATTCTGCTATTTAGCAATACAGTTTCTATTTAGTTGTTAAATTGTAATATTATTACTAATATTTACCTGTAAAACTCTCGACTCACTATCATTGTATGGATGTATGGTTCTCAAGATAACACGCCACAGAGTCGTTCACAACACCCACATCACGTGTTACACGATATTCGAATCAATCGATCAACGTGTCGCTCCGCGTTCGATATCCCACCACGGCGGTTTAAACCGTACTGTTATGGGCATTCGATCTCTCAGGTAAGCGTGAAAGTCATTTCAGTCCCTCCAGAATATCTGTGGTGTATACATTCACGGGTAAGGGTATTCGCGACTAGCGAGTAATACGTAACTAGTCGCTTAGATGTGTATAGAAACGTGCGGCATCGATAAGGAATCAAAATTAAAAAATAGCTATCTAATAACCCATAAACTGATTATACTTGTGGTTACTCATTTATACTGTTACAAAGTTGTTACCAAAAATTACAATAAGTAACAAATAAATTGAACTTGAGGCTTACACCATTCCTGTATTCTTCGCAATATTAATAAATATCATATAATAAAAAGTTACTTATTTTCCCAAGAAAATAAAGTAACACTACAACCCCTTTCACTCGAAACACCTAAGTGCCTAGCAACGTTTCACATACCTCTCAAATTTTCCACGATCTCTCTCAAGCCATATCCACTTACTCTAAATGAATATATTCCAAATATAAATCGCGAATTACCAGAAGTGCCCCTTGCCAAATACACACACCTCTCGTCACAAACTACGAGTTTATCGACGCATTTCTTTACCCTTCACTTTTCCTCGCCAGTACAATAACCCACCAGCTCGACCAGAAAGGGTAGAAAAAACATTCGCGCGCAAACAAACAATTCCCTCGAAACGTTCCTATCAAAATCTACCTCCAACGCTTCGACCTTCGGTCCCCGGATCCACCCCCACGCGCAACGGCAACGAACGACCCCGGAGGCAACAAAAAGGCGCAGCAACCGTGAGGGGGATGGGCACCGTAACGAGGCTTATTATTTCTTCGCTTATTCTTCGAGCGTGGGCACCATACACTCGCCACGACAATGATAGCGGCTGGTCATTACCTCGCGACAATGTTACGCCGTTCGCGACAGGAAAATGGTCGCGAGTGCCATTAAAAATGTCCGCGGCTGAATCTGGACAAGTCCTCAACCCAGTTAGAACGAAAGGGAACAGGGATGAGGCTACCAGGGAAGGGGGGGCTGGACCTTCTCGCTTTTTCACAATGAAATAACTTCGCGTTACAAGCAACGGAGCCCGCTCGTTACGCCCGCCATTGTACGCCCGATTCCCGGACGGATTCTTTGGTCGAACGGACACGACTGCGGTCGTTAAAGGCCCCGTGGTATCATTATTCCGGAATTTTACGCGGAGATGCACCAGACGGGGGATGGGGGGGGGGGGGGAACGCGATACCGTCGCTGGAGTCGTTAGTGGCCCGTGGCTGGATGGCGAGTTGTTTTTGAAAATTTCACGCTACGCGGCGCCGGGGCCAGATTACGGAATTACCCCTCGATGCGGGCTTTACGCGGTTCTTCCAGCCACCATCCCCTTCCATGGTTCCTTCCCTGCATCGAGAACGGACGAGGGTGGGCCATTTTTTAGCAGGGAGACGCTAAACTACGAAGCTACTGGAGCGGTTTATAAACGTTCGATGGTCCCGGTTGCTGGGTCCGTGCGGAGGGTTGTGTCGTTGGTGAATGTCTGCCTGGGATTTTAATGGGGATTTGGGAGTTTTAATAGAACGATGGGAATTTTGAGTTTAATGGTTCGTGGCTTCCTTTGTGTGAATTTAGAGTGAAAGGTTCCGTGGAATGGTGCCTTTAAGGATCAGCAATGGAGGTGTAAATAAGTATTTGAGGAAGTAATTAGGGGAATAATTATTTCGAGGAAGCAATTAAGGGAAGATTGAATTAACGATATTAGTATTTCTATTGGTGCGAAAGCTTTATGATAGAAGTGAATGGAAAAGTGTACTCAGTCTTCTGTTCCATTTATCGACTTACTTATTATTTCGTACCGAGACTAATTTATAGTCTAATGGATTTCTGATGTAACACGCATTCGTGTTGTACAAATGAAACGCCATTTCTATATCTCTTACTCTGTTCGAACGAAGACTGCCGTACACAGGGTGGTTTGCTAGTTTATCTTGATATATCTCATTGAACCAATGCCAAAGAAAAAGGCACATTAACGAGAAATAAATGGTACCGAGGGCGCCTGTACTTCGCCGAAACCTTTGGGAATTTCTACCGCAGAACGAACGTTGGAACCTGGAGAGGAACCTTTTGCATTTAGCATACTCGAGAATCGGGGGATCCCGGAAATCGAAGGTTACCATCTGTACGACCTTCGGGGATAGTGTACGACCGATCATTATTCACTTCCCATCGCTTCAAACAATGGCTATTAAGCTGGTCCTTTCGTCCGAACTGACTGGCCATTAAGTACAGAAACGAGCCATCCGGAGTGAAAAGCCATCAGCGGGGATCTTCCCCCGCGAGCTGGGTCTCGCCGTCAATCGTTACCAAGCTTTTTAGGTCAATCGACGGTATTAACGTGGATCTACGACTCGCCAACGTCCGTTTCGTTGTTTGCTCATTAGGCCATTTAGGAATCCATATGGTACCTTCGTCTGTCACAAACCACCCAATTATTTCTTGTGACGTCGTCGCTTCGTATGCTATTTAGATTCTGCTGCGCATACCGCATAAGCCAGATTTGTGTGCATTGTCGTGGGGAAATAATTCTGTTCTTGGATATTTATTTTCTAATTTAGCTTCGATAGCGTAGGGGGTGTGCAATCAATATTTCTGTGCTATTTTGCTTTGTTGAAGGAGGATCGATTTTCATTTGAATGAGGATGACGAAATGTGTCAAATGATTTGTATTATCGATTTATCATCTGCGAAGGTTGTGAACAAATTTCTGACAGGATTTTGGCATAGATTAATGATTCGAGAAGGTGTAATTTTATCAAACGTAATGGGCAAAGTTGTCAGCTTGTTTACCTTTCATAAATATTATAGATTCTTCTGCAAATTTTGAAGTATTTAAAACGACTAGGAAAAACCAAAACTTCATAGTAAAATGGGGTCAAAATTAGATTCTACTTAGTGCTATTTCAAGAAAAAAAAAAGGAATGATTGGTAGACAATAATTTAATCAATAATTTGTAAATATTCTTCGTGTACAGAGTTTAGTCTGTAATTTTCAAGTTAAATCGAAAATCACTTTTGCGCATTTGTTTCCACTGGCGAATTCCAAATACCCGGTAATTTATTCCGTAACGTTGAATATTTTTTCCGAGTGAATGGTCATTTCATAAGAGATCAGAGGACACGCGATATTTCGCGAAAACAAATGTTCCGTTTCGTCGAGCGCCCGAGAAAAATGGCCAAATTTGACCCAGATTTTTACAGTTATCATACAACGGGTGTGAGTTATTCACCCACACTTGTTTTTGAATATCAATTTCGTGTTTCAGAAACAATACTGTACCAAAAGCTGCTACTATTAGCGTTTGATATTCCTCTGAAACTTTCACTAAATCTGTTACAAAATGTAGTACAAAAAATCCACCAAAAAATGTTGCTCATTTTCACTACTGTCTGTCACATTCATATTCGAAGTTTTTTTTCCTCCAACACCACATCACGCAAAAAATGGCAATTATTCTACTTTATTTGATCTATTTTTTCACGAAGAAGTATCATGTCTCTCGTTCAATTAAATTTGTCAAACACTTTGACCTGTGTTCCCCGAATAAACAAAAATTCTGAAATAGGCTGAATAATTGTAAAAGGGTATTTGGACTCACCACAGGTGTAGACTACTTTCAAGTAGGTTCTGCTATCTGGGCTGCAGGGCTCGCCGAACGTCGAACTGTTTGCCACCACGGAGCAACGTCGTTTTCCATGGCACAGATTTATCACGGTTTCCGTCGCATATGACGCCATGCACGCTGTAACCAGGACAAAATTGATCCGTTCAGTGTGTCCGCTCGCTGGCCGGCCAAAAATTGTTTTCCAATTTGCCAGAAGTCGCGGAGATCGTTCGTCAAATGGGAACTGGATGGCGATTTAAAGGGTGACTGTGACTACTGTACGACACGTAATGGAAATGTCGACTTCATCGGAATACGTGACTGATAATCCTTCATTCGACACCAGCCCTGAATTAAATGAATGAACGGGTAGAACCGAAGCAGATTTTTGTGCAAAAGGATAACACGCGGACACGTATCGACACTTTCGATTTATAAATACAGACATTTTGAATGTTTTATAAGCACAGTCGTCCGATTTTGAGTAGTCTCTTGAAAAATTGAACAAGTCATGAAATTGCAAGCCTTGATTGTAAGAAGAATAGGAGGTGTAAAGTCAGTGCATCGAATAAGAGAAGCTTTTCAGAGAGAGACGATACGAGAGGCAATAGCATTTCAATGTTTTCAGGGGTGTCGTCCTGACTAGGCATCGTCACGAAGGGGCGGATAGTGACCCCAGCCCAGTTTCAGTTCCTCGTAAAGGACTGCCACGAATTCCAGCACTTTGAATCGATCGAGACGACTGTCAGACGTGCAAGAGAATTTGTATGGACAACCCGTTTCTGATAGGGTCCAATGGGTAGGAGAAAAATGCATAACAGAGCAATTTGAAATGTCAAAGAAGAAGAGGAAGAATATTCGAAAGATTTTATTTTAGAATTGGAATGCTTCAATATGTTTTATATAAAGGAATTCATTTTTGGTTTTTAATGTAATAATAAAGCCTGCATTTCTTAGAGGCCCAAGAAATATTTTGCGAATTTAATGCTCTTAAACACCGACGGTTCAAGCTGTGTTATATTATAGCACGAGGTATACGAATGGCATTTTCTGAAAATTGGAAAATATTATGGCAGGACATCAGCATTATCGTTGAAACTTATCAGAAACGGAGCTGCTTCAGATTCATAATCTGACATTATCTCGTATATTCTATGTGCACTCTCTTTAACAGCACGCCCATGAATGTTTACGCCCGCGTAAACATTTAATGGGCCAACTAACTTCCGAATAACTTTTCGGACATTACTCTCCTCGGAAGCCTTCATAGTCTCAAGAATTATGAAGATATTAACTCGCAGCACAGTTTCTAAATCTTTTTAACAGCACGGAACTCGCAGTTCACGACAAACGACTCATGAATGATATTTATGAACACATCGTGTAGAACATAAAATTAAAACGTCATTCCTGCTAACGTAGATTTATGCAACAATATGCAATTTTAATTTATTAACTGATACAAGTTACTGGAGGAAATTTAAGGACGCACATTTCGATTTTACTGATTGTGAGAAATTACAAGCAACTACTGGAATTTTGCTTATTCCTTTTTGTAATCAAGAAAATATCTCGAAAGAATCAAGTAACATATTCAAAAGGGGACATTTGCCTTTTTCGTAATACTGTTTTCTAACACGGCACTGTTTACTTTGCTAGGAGATAGTATATAAATCAAAAATTTACTCACATTCTTCCTTCACGCCCTGTGGCTGTGAACATTGAAGAGATTCGTATGCCGTCCTTCCGAACGACGCGCTGTAAATGGCAACCCTCTGTCCGGGATAGCAGACAAGATTGATGATGTCATTTTCGCAGGCAATCTTACTTCTGAACTCATCTGGAACAAGGAAGAAGTTTTTAATAAATTCGCTGCCCCCTGCCATTTTTACCATCGCATAAAGCGTAATTACATCTTCGAGCTTCAACTTTCAAGAACTGCTCCATTACTCCGCGCACTTCGTCAAAGGAATACGTTGGATGATCGCGAATTCCACAGAACTATCGACATTTCACCGCGGGAGCTTCTCTTTTATCAGTCTCCTTAATCACGAAGGATTTCCACGCATTCGAACTATTCCGAAGGTATACCGAAGTCTACGTTAGTTCTCTGTTCAAGAAAATTAGAAGAGACGAATGAAAAAAACAATGAAAATTGCGAAATTTTCGCTTCGAGATTCTGCTTCGATTAATAATCGATCTTTCCTCGGGCGAAAATTCAATCGCCCGATTCTCTGAACATCGTTATACTCTGATCAGGAAAAATAATGAAGGGTCTGGTGTACGCCCTAGCTGAAACGATTCGTTCGGCAAAATCGCACGAATACTGAGACAAACAGGGACGCTTTTTGCGGAGACGTCTTTGTCCCAGTAAAACCCACATCGCCTCGTTACAGTATGTGGCATCCGGCGAACCTGACCGAATCAGGAGTCCTTTCCAGCTGCCGATAATACGTTTTTGCGGCCGCAATCGTCGTGTCCTCGCTTCGCGACTCTTGTCGGTTGCGACATTCCACGAATTTTCAACTGTTCTTGCCCGAGGTCGACGCACCAGTTACACATTCTGTTAAATTCCAATGCGAATCACCGGTTGCGAACGCGATCGGGGACATTGCAGGAAACCATCGCTGACTCTGGTTAAAATGGTGCATTCTTTGCAGTAGAAATATTAATTAGAATTGATAACGGAGAAACTTCGAATAGCATTCCTTAGCAATAATGAACGTTAAATAACTCTAATCAATGCTGTGTACTTATTGCGCAAAAGTTATTGAATATTTCAAAATCTACTTTGTCAAAGTGATCGTAATATTCTCGAAGATAATTATAGTTAATATCCTGAATTATCGGAAAACGTCAGTTAATAAATACTTATTAAGGAATACAGCTACACAGTTCCAGTGTTTTCAATGAACACTGTAATCAAATCGTAAGTAAAATGATCATCCCAGGCAATTCCAATACAAAACGTTTCCCGGCAACAGTTCAACAGAACTCTGTATCTTGCATACCGCTCGTAACGTATTCTACCCAGACCTTCCGCTTGATACGCAGAAATTGTAGAAGTCCACAAACTTCTCTGCAACTCCAAAATTCAGTAATCTTCCCGGGCAAGCCACACATAACACAGCAGAGCGACTGTACACCAGACAAACAAATTCCTAACAACCATCTTTCATCAACTTTCCAACTTCTCCTCTCCCAAACGATGACAATACCAAAGAAAACAGTTACACCCACCTCCACCATCCAAACTCCACAAACCCACCCGCTCTGGTAACCAAATTTCCTTTCCGAAAATAAAGAAGCAACGTTCACCTTCCTACCATCCCTCTAACTAACGCATTCTCATCTCGGAGTGTCGACTCCGCGGTACCCGCGTAACGAAAGGGTGGGAAAACAATTTCCTTCGGTGCCAAGGGGGATGCAGCTAATAACGTCGTTACGTGGCGTCAACTCGAATGAATTTATTCGCGGCCGGAGGGTGGCGAAACCGCCCCTGCAACTCGATACGTATGGCCGTTACTCGGTACCGGCTGGGAGGGTTGCTTTTCTCGCGGGGTTGGTGTCCCGAGGCCTTTCAACGGTCGCGGGAGCCCCTCTCGCGTGAAACAAACCGCCTTCGCCTGCACACTTCGAAAGTCGCCGAGTGCACTTATACCCGAGACAAAGTGTTATGTCCCGCTTTATTGAGTCGGCGATTTACGACGGCGCTTCTCTCGCGGCCCTCCGAACTTCCGCGGCCACGGGCAACGCCCATCCGGGGTTTAAAGAAAAATTACGAGCCGGGGATCGCGGCACAGAGGCGGGCAACACTCCTGCCCTCGTCGAGGGATTGTTTATCGGCGGTGAAAGGCGACGGGAACCAGACAGAGGGGGTGTTTACGAACGAACTTGGAAGGAATCTTGGGGGGTTCGGGTGGAGGACGAAGTAGTAATTAATGCTTCTTAGGAAGAGGGAGGTGGGAGGGGGATGGCTCGCGGAGTGCTGATGTACAGTTATGTTTACTTGGTCTTTTGTCCCCTTGTTTAGCTGTTGTTGTACAGTTGTTTGAATTAATCTCCCTGGATTAGAGGTGTACAAGTTGTTTTTTAGGCTTGCTGATTTGGGACCAAGCGAGAGGAACAATGTTTTTGAATCTGTACTAAATGAAGAAAACACTGTACCTATATAAGTGACAAAATTAAAAAAAAGTTTCTTTTTAGTGGGAAATGTTCTATGTATCAATGGTAATACTGTGGTATAGAATTTGAATTTTGCTCTTCCAAACGTGTTACAGGGTTCCACTTATTTGATGAGATTCTAAAATACCATAGAACGTGAAGTTGTCCTTAATTTTTTACGAGATAGTTAACTTTGTCTCCTGTTGCTTTTAGATCACTATATTCCTGCAAGATACAGTGGAGAAGAATGGTTTGATTTTATGGGAAAATATAATATTGGAATTGAAGTTTCTGTGAGATTATAGATTACAGAACAAGTGGCACTAGTAATTTCTTGAATGGAATCAGAGGTCCTAGCTGTACCTTACTATAGTGTGTTTCAAGGGATATTTAAATAAATAAATTACAACTGTATAACACAAAATATAGAACACCCTTCCTCGTGACTCTTTTAACTATGATACAAACATTGATTATCACAAAATATCAACGTCATCACTATAAAATCATCTGAATATATTTCCAACGAAGGATAAAACAACAACTACCATTAGCATCTTTAATCCCTTTAGTACAAGAAGAAACTCAACTTCCCAAGAAAATGGCAAACACCAGTGAAACTAAAAAAAGAATATATAAAGTTCTAATTTTACTTCCAACTATGTAAAGAACTTTTAAAACACTTTTATTATACTTCTAACTAAAAGAGAAGTATTCAGATTTCATTGCCTTCCCAAACAGGGGCGTCACAGAAATTCAGCAAAGAAAAGCCGGGTCCAAAAATCAATGGAAAGCGTTTCTCAGAGACGGAGACGCTCCAGGGAACTCCAGCAATGCTGAAGCGACCCGTCGAGCATGTAACAACGATGCTCATCAAAGGCAGGAGTGTCAATGGCTCGTGAAATTCCGCAGTAAGGCGGAACCGCCATCGGGTAGCTTCCTTATCGAGCAACGCTTCCAGCGAGACGTCCAGTCTGGGCTTTAAGGGGGTAGACACGGGTAATGCAGCGCGCTGTATACCGACACAATCTGGCCCGAAATATGGGTCTGGGAAATTACGTTGTTTGTCCTTATATGAGGAGATTTTGGACTGGGCGAGGTCTCATTCGAAAGAGGAAGGTTCAGTGCAGCGCGCTCTGGTCATGGTTCGACGAGATTGTGTTGATATCTAATAATATGAGTGTTGAAAGTAGAGCAAAATTCGACAAAATACACCCGCAAGAATCCAAGTATTTTTAGGTCACTAAAAGAGTTTTGTGACTCAAACTATGACCAGAGCGCGCTGCACTGAACCTTCCTCTTTCGAATGAGACCTCGCCCAGCCCAAAATCTCCTCATATAAGGACAAACAACGTAATTTCCCAGACCCATATTTCGGGCCAAATTGTGTCGGTATGCAGCGCGCTGCATTACCCGTGTCACGTGGCGTGTTTACCTAATTAAGTATTTTTAGGTCACTAAAAGAGTTTTGTGACTGAAACGGTGAGTAGAGCGCTCCGCATTGAATCTCCCTCTTTCGAATGAGACCTCGCCCAGCCCAAAATCTGCTCATATAAGGACGAAAAACGAAAAATCACAAACCCATGTTTCAGGTTAGATTGTCGGTATTGCAGTACGGTGCATCGCCCGTGTCACGTGACGTGTCTACCCCCTTAATTGGCAAGAAGGAGTCGAAAAAAGGCGCCGGTGGAACGGGCGTAAGAGGTAATTCTCTCGACGCCAAGCACGCTCGACCACTCGAAGCGACAATGGACCAGGCTCGAGGCTTTTTCAGCGGACGGCTGCCTCTTCGATTGACCCACTTTCGATGGAATCTCGAGCTTTCGTCGTACATATGAACGTCCCGGTATGAACGTTCATGGCTGGCTTTCCTTATCGTGGCACAGAAGGGACAAACAGGAACACGATGGGATGAACGTGTATCCCCCTTTCACTGGCTGTATCTCGTATGCTATGTTTCGGATGGAGCCTGAATGGAATTCTTGAAAATCTCACGATAGTGTGACATTAGGTAACCAAGGTAGGTAATTCACCTAGCTGTGGGCTTTTAGTTAGATTTATCTTGTAACTGATTGTTCAGGGTGATAGGGATTCTTCGGTGGGTATGTGAAGAGTTCAGTTTTGAACGAGGAAGTTGGATTTGTAAGCAATCCCGTTACTGATTGTGGAATAAAAATTGAGATATTTGGTAAAGATAGGTACGAACAATTTGTATCAATGATTATGTAATCAGTGATGAATAATGGGAGCTCTATTGGAAAGTTATGCTAACATCATTTTCTCGTACTTTTGCGCGAACTTTCAGATATACCATTTTAGTTTTTAATAAAAAGAGAAAAATTGGGGTAGAAGCTAGAGTTATGTTTGATGTGATTCCTAGTAGGGTAAATGGCCCGGGGGGGCCAATTGATTCTGTCACGCCTGTAGCAAAGAAGACGAGGGGTTGCAGGAAGACCGCAGTAATCCGAGAGCAATGAATCAACGTGACGATTACATATTACACGTGTCACGTTATGTGCCAAAAGCAGCCGACACCTCACGTGTCGCAAATCCATTCGACGACACACGTGCCACTTATTGCTCCATGGTGTGATAAGCGGTACGTGCTTCCTCCGAGTAATTCATTTTTCTCTGTAATGGAGCAGTCGTATACTGCAACTCAATCATCGCCGTGGAAATCACTGTTTCTGTTTGATTAAATATCCTCGACAGAGAAATTACCATTTTATTACTGGATGTAATTTCGTATCATCGAAGGAATAAAAGTTTATAATGGCAAATAGTTATAAGTATTTCATTACTTCGATTTTAACTCGTGCGACTACATATTTTTTAATTCTACGATTGCATTGATTTTTGCTTTAAGTCATATAATTAAGGTATATTTTTAATTTATTTGATAGAATCTCGAATTGAATACCTTATTCACGTTATTATAACTCATTTTACGTGACATTTTACTTGACGAGCGTAATATAATTTACTTTCTAAGAGGAGGAAAACTCGTCGTCTGAAGTTTTACTTTAAACTCTCTTTCCTCACTCGAGCCGAATAAACTGATAGGCAGAAATTAATGAAGATTCTATTAGAGGTTGCAATTTGACTAGCGAAGTTAATTCAGATAAAAAATTTCATTTCGGTACTTTACACCTATATCTAAGGAACGGTAAAATCTTGTCTCACTGATGAACAGGGATACCTACTTAGTAACTAAACGGCCCCAAGGTCTAATAAGTCAATTTCATTATAGTCGACGTTAATTTTCTTTTAACGAAAGCAAATGGTCTTTGACCAATCTTCCGGTAAATAAATTTAAATTCCGTGGAACGATAATCCAATCACTGTTAACTCGCAAAATGACGGTTAAGAATTATGGTAATAGCTAAATTAAACGAATTCCGTGCAACGAATAATTTTTACAATTCGCGAGAAGCAGCCGGTGCAATATTGACGAAGAAGTTAGAGTGTTTCAATCTGTTCTGTCAGGATATTTACATCACTGACGTCGACCAGAGTATTTTATATTGGACTCTGTGCCGAACATTTTAATGGTTGTTCTGTACAACTGGCTCCCGTTCGGGAAAAAATGTGTCGGTATATAAAAAAAAAAAAAGAATTTGACTCGGTACACGTGTAGAATATAATGTTGGAAATATTGAAACTAGAAAACCGTCTACACGAACCCTGCGAAATCAATAATGACGGGCCATCAGCGACACGGAAACAAGCAACGCAAACTGTCAGTGAACGAAATCGTTTGATTAGAAACGTGCAGTTTGGAAAAGTTATTCTGTGAAAAGAAGCAAAACAATTTTATTATTTTATTGCCAATATTTGGCAATTATAGTTTGCTACTTTGTAACGAGCAATAATAAATTTGGTGTATAGTGATTAAGTGGACGAGGTACATTAATAAGAAATATCTCCTGAAACTGAGAGTTTTGGAGAAAGAAAATTATATTGAAGCCTTTACTTGAATATCACAGGCATCAAAGTTTAATTAAATAAAGATACCTAGGGATCGAATTATATTGAATTTCTCCTAGTGCATACCAAGTATTTCATAGAAAAATATATAGGAGTATCATGCATTTTTATTTTTAACATGGTGCAAGTATCTTATTATCAAAGTAAATATTCCTTCTTTTATAGAACATTCACCGTCCCCCGTGGCCAAGGTAGTTCGAAATTATTCGTTCCTTTAGATAGAAAGTTCTTTATAAGTTTCCTCATAGCACTCGCCATGTTTAATCGCGAGGACACGAGTTCCGAGTGTCGTTTTGGACACGTTCGCCTTCCATCGAAATTTTAATCTTCCCAACACTGCAGTTTTATGCAAGCCCCGACAGAAAATTTCAACAGCTAAGATAAGGTAAGGCTGTAATACAAGAACAAGTGTTGTTTCGCCAACTTATCAAAGAATCCACTTATTAACAAGAAAAAGTAAACGCATTATTACCTCCGAAATGAGGTTCTCTAATTAATATTTGATATTCTAACAAAGAACTAGATTGTCGAGAATATTTGCACACTTATCCCCAAATCTTTGCCTTCAAAAAATCCTATACATCTGTCAACTTGTTAAATCCACTTCAAACACTTAAGAATCTCCAATAATTTTAATTACGAACACTAACTGAACCATAAAACAGTGCCGAAGATAAAGGAAGATTCCTCAGAAAAGAAGAATCAACCATGACACTATTTTGTTTAAATTACAATCACAGTTGTCGACACTTTTTCACATCGCGTAATTCGAGTTCGACTACCGCATAATTTCGAGTGCAGATTTTTTTCTACCGATGATCAATGATTAATCTAATGGTGGGCCAACTAAACTTAATAACAATTGTTCAGGAGCCCAGCTGGTCAGAGCTACGGAGGAGAACACTCCTGTTTCGTCGCCGTTTATTTAATTAAACGACGATTCAGGGTGTTGAGCACGGTGACATTAATCTGGCAAAAGCAATTTGCACGCTTACGGCACGTAACGCGGATTTTCGTCCTCGCGTACTCGTGCCGTATCGATCTGCCAGGATCCAGTTTCCGTTGGGAGATCGCGATCGATGCGATCGAGCCCTGTCGGACTGGTCGACTGTTTGATTAATCGGACGTCATTCGACCGTTTTCTGTATCTTTAAATCCGACGGCGCGCAACGAAGCACGTGATCATCCCTGTTTCTTTTGCTCCAACGTTCTCTCACGTGCCGCGAAGCGTTGAAAATTCGATCATGGACTTGATGATTGGGATAAATCGCTTGAACCGTGCACACCTTCGCGCAATGAGCAGAGTAAAGTAATGGGAAAAGAGAAGTTAAGATTTAATAGTTTCGTACGTATGGACGGAGGGCTGATAGAATCATTTCACTTTGTGCATTTTTAGATTGACGTTAATCATTACTGTGATACAATTTAGCTACGAAATCAGTTGCCAGATTTGAGTAGGAATAAAAATGTAAGTTGATAACCAAGTTTAATAAATTACGTGAGTCTTTTTAATGAGGGGGTGTCGCGAATTTTTTACGTTTTTTTTTTATAAAGGGAGGGGGAGAGGAAGTCAGGTAGCGTATTATGTAATATTTCCTAACCTAATTTTCAATACGAGTGCTTAAAAAACGATGTTTCGTCGCATACACGAAACCGAGTTAAATGAATTATACAAACCTATAAATGAATTTTAATAACTGAAGAAATGCAATGTAAAAAATATTACGTAAGGAAACGAGGGAGGCCGTTGGAGTATAAAATCTTATTCATTGTTATACCGGGGCAGAGACGGGGTAAGAAATCACCAAAAGTACCCTTGCGTAATTTAAGGACGGCCCCTAATAGGCTCTAATAGAATTACTGAATCTGTTTTCTTTAATGGCCTGTTTCAATTCCCTCTGAAAGGAAGTCAATACATTACAAGGGGAATATTACACGAGTTAGAGTTAATAATTCAAGATAAAAGAGGTCCAGCTAGTACCTACCAGATTCCATTTCTCTTTAGTTTTATACGCTCAACTGAAATTCTCAGTGGAGGAACATAAAATTGATTGGTTCGAAGGAGAATGTAGAATATCATGATGGAATTTAATATAATAACGATAAGTGGCAGCGAGTAATTTTCTCTATGTATTTGAGACTTAAGTAGATCCTCTACCGAGCAAGAATATTAGAGTTAATTTTGCCCATCTATAACTAAATCATTCGCGAAGCTCAATAAGGAACAGGGAGCTGTTTAATATCCCAAGTGTGCCTCCTTAGCAGTGTTTGATTAATGCAGGTGGCACAATTGGACGTCCTTTGAAATGATTTAATTGCCATGGTAGTCGGATGTGGCTGGCACAAGTCGTTCACGTTCAAGCTGCCATTACAAAACGTGCTTAGGATCGTTATCCTTTAGAGCTGCGCCAATGGAGCCAGTAAAATTGAGCGAAGGATTTATTCATCTTGAAATAATGTGAATAGGAACGTCTAAATGCTGGCAAACTTCAAGAAGCTATTGTAAGCCGAGGCTTGAAAGACATCTGGCTTCTAGCGAGGCTCGTACAATAAGATTCAAATTGATCGATATAATGAAAGACGTGAATGTATAGAAAATTAGTTAATTGTGTGGATATGAATCGCTACTCAATCACTGCTTCCTTGTTTCGAAATCAGGTAATTACATAATTAATTCATTAATTAATGAAAGATTTTACGAGGATTCATCTACTTCAAATAATCCAAAAGAATACATTCATAAAATGTATGTTTATGTGAACGATGTCAAGTTTGCAACGATCTCCATCACCGTGTTAATCGATTAAGTAAATAATCGCCGTTTTACCTGCTTAAATTGCTCATTCAATGAATCGTTAATACGGATAAAAAGTATCGAAACGGAGAAAATGTGTGCTTTGTTCGTAATTACTTGGAGATTTACACACAGTGTTCCAGAATTCTCTGCGTGTTTTAATGGAAACCGATAAATTTCAACCGAATGTCTTGATAATACAATTTTGTGTGCTCGTATTTATACAAAATACAGGAACAGCAACTGGCTGATCAAATCCAAAATGCCAATTTACTGAATTACATTCCACTTTATAATTAAACAAGTTTTCTCACGTGTAGCTAAGTTAAGCAGCATACCTGGCAGCAGACCTAGCTGACGAAAAACGAAGTTACTTCATTGAACAGAGAAGAAACTCGTGTAAGTTAAACCCCTGTCTTCGAATACCAAAATGAAAACTTCTTCCGCCACATTTTGCTCGTCAGACTATAAAGTTAAGGTAACTCAGACATTTTTCAAACCCCAACTACTCTCCAAATAGTATTCTCCATGAAATTCTCTAGCAGGAACCATCACCATAGTTAAGAATAAGCTATAAAATGATATTTTAATTTATATGTAGATCTTTCTTTAAAATACTGTTCAAAGATAGTACCTAGCTCTACTAAGCCTATTTGACAAGATTTAGTCACGTTATAAGAACGAAGTAACGCGTACTGTGGCGAGCGGACAGTAAACCAGAAGAGTGTGTTTATTGCAGGACCAGTAAAATATGTATATTAGCCGTAGGAAGGCCACCGTACGGATCCGCGCATCTACAATACGGCCACGACAACCTGTTGCAGTAACAAGCCCGAAGTAATTTTTGCCCGAGGACGTAGTAATTCTTTCCGTTCTGTGTTTCTCACTTCATGGGCGCCCTAGCTTGCGTCTGCAGTCGTTCTGCAGTCGTCTTGCTCTATTCTATGTTAACACGTTGTTCGGCTGGCTTAAAATTACCATTCCCACAAGCACACACTATTACAAATAATTAAGATTCGTTTACAAGGGCAATTAGAGAACCCGAAAATTCAGAAAATTATGCAACTTTGTGTGCAAGTAGAATAGTTGTTCTGTAACATAAAGCTATTCTTTGTTTCTGCCATAATGCGGTTTTAGAGGGTGAAACAACCCCTTGGAAAAATGCACAAGTTTCTTCTTCGAAGAAGTTTAAAGAAAAGTTGCATCTTCTTTATATATCTACAAAACTCCATAAAAATAATTATCGAAAAACTTATACTTTTCAAGTTACTCTCACCACCAATCCTTAATTAGATAATTAATGAAAAATAGCTCCACTTCGCCTTTAAGATCGTGTTGCATGAATTAAATAAGATCTATATTTATCAGTGACACTTTCAGCGTTTTTACTCTATGCTTTTACCAAATACGAACGTTGCTCCCTTTTTAAGGAGCGTAATTAAGCAGAGACTGGAAATGATGACAGAATAAGCAGAAATAAAATGTTTATGAATGCTCATTAAAATGCGAAAGCTTTTACGATGTCGCCGCAGCGTGATTCGGAAACCGGAACTGCTTTCTTTATAGGACATTTGTTTCGCGCAAATCCCAAATGGGATCACTCGATGTAGGGCATATTAACTCTCAGCAGCTCCGTGAACAAATACGCGAGCCGACACACCGCGGAAGAATTATTTTTATGCCCCTGTTTTTATTTTCTCGCTCGTACTGTACGATTATCTCATTCTTTATTACGGTTAATAAAAAGGAGCTTCTTTCGTTGATCCGCGGCGGAAAACGAATGCGTCTTTTCAGCCTCGAAATAAGAATGTTCGAGAGTCTCGGCGAGCCAGTGGAAAAAGCACGACTTCATTACTCTAGATGTAATAATATAGGATTTACGCGAGCTCCCGCGTTATTACAGTCTGCGCGTGGCTACGTAAGACCGTGTTTAAAGGGAAAGGCAAACAGAGGGGATTCTAATTTGAAGATGTTCGTACATTTTCAGGAGAGGGTACTCAAATGATTTGACCAAAACTGTAACTGATGCTGGGAACACCTACCGCAGTGCCACCAATTATTTTTACTCTATTTCAGTATTTTCTACTTTCATCACCTACGTCAGTTGACTCATCAGTTACATCGTTGAAGAGGTTAACAAGACTCTACAATAATTAATAAATAATAAGAAGGATCGACATAAAAAAAATTCTGCAAGTTTAAAGATGCCTCCACGTATCCCAAAAGAGTTAAATCCAATATTAACAATAGTCTTCTAAAAAAAGATTTATAAATCTCAGTTACTTCGGGACTGTTACACGAGAATCCTCCCTTAAACAAATGCGTCGTACTTCTTCCGGAACTAATTAATTTTCAACTTTCCTTCGTTCTATGTATACAACTGCTTCTAACTTCTTTAGAGCCGAAGAAGACAAACGAGAGTAGCGCCTTCAATATCGATCATCCTCGATCAATCATAGTCATCGTCTTCTTCAACCCCGTTTCATGAGATTTGCCAGAAAAAGGTCACCGAAGAAGCTTTATATCACGTTTCATCTACCCAGCCACGATGAAAATGATGTTCATCAGCGGAACAACGCGAGACAGGAGTGTTCCACGTTTCACCGTCATTTCCTGTAACGCGAGCAAAGAATCTCCTCGAGGCTAGGTATATCGATATCGGCGGGGTTCTGGCGCAGCCCCCGAACTGGGCTAATGTTCGACGTTAGCCCGTAAAAAGGCATCGATAAGTGCCTCGAGGAAAAACGATCTCGCCGCAGAAGCAGAGACCACGAGTTCAGAGCAGCGCACCTTCCAATGCACCTTGACCATTCTTACTGCACTTTCTTCCTCTAAGAATGGCGGGAGCTCCGTTCTTTTTTATGCTTCTTGGCGTAGTGACTCTCCTTGGTCGATAGCCATCGTGAATCAAACAACGAGGGGAGCAATTTGAGGGCTGTTTTTGCCACGTGGGAGGATTAATTTGAGAACCTTTTACTTATTTTTTTTAAGTATTTCTGCTATCTCGGACGAGTGAGATCTCGAGTTTTATTTTTGATATCAGAATTTAGGAAGTGAAGGGTAATAAAAATATCAAAATTTGACAGGAAGGAATTGTATACATCTCTCTTTATGTTAGACGGAGTAAGGGAGTTTCCAAACGTAGTCTAGTGACAGCAATTTGAAATGTGAAGACTAATATTTACATAGTATAACGAAAGTTTATGGAATCTTAAAGTGTCAACGCTTATGCTGTAACTTTTTACAACTTAATTCTAGGCTCAGCAAAACGTAGAATTCGAAAGTAGATACTCACAAGGACAGCATTTGTAGGCAACCTCGATATACTTCGGGAATCCAGGACACGGGTCGTCCAGGAGGGTGTTTGGATATGTGTTGAACTTGCACTGCCTCCTCTTGTGACAGACGTCCACCAGCGTCTGCAACAGTGAGTACTAACTCGTCATTCAGATGACCCGCTCACTTTACGATGGAATTTGATAACAACTTAATCTAAAAA
The DNA here is from genome assembly GCA_963971345.1 of Andrena flavipes. NCBI lineage: Eukaryota > Metazoa > Arthropoda > Insecta > Hymenoptera > Andrenidae > Andrena > Andrena flavipes. The sequence goes on along the minus strand of OZ020479.1, from coordinate 74,408,312 downwards.
TCTAATAATCCTCTCGACATTAGTTTTCACCATTTTTCTAGAATCCTTATCGAACCACCTATCGCATTTCTATCGCAGTTCTATCATATTTCTTCTTATTAAAAAGTACTTGAGGTGGTTTATCCGTTTGAATACTTGGAAAATTTGTACATTTTCTGGATATTTTTAAAAGTCATTTTGAAAATTTTGAAAAATAAAGAAATGATGAGATATCAAAGGTAAAGTTACATTTTTCTAAGAGAAATTGGCACCTTTTTTTCTTTAGAAATAATAAACGGGGAATCGGAATAAAAAATGCCCTCGATGGACGATGTGGAATCTTATTACGATCCTTCATGCAAAATTGGAAGTTAATTGGTTGAACGTAGCGCGAGTTTTGAGGCCCACTATTTAGTCGTCTAAAATCGGGAGACTTTCGAATATGTATCCATAACTTCCCAAAAACAATAGTTTTTTAACTGAAACTTTTTTTTAAGTAGTTCATAATACTATGCGAAGATAGTAAAAAAAAAAAACAGGAAATCTGCATCAAGCCGTTGACTTGTAAAAAATCCACAAAATGTACCCATTTTCTGAGGGTTCAAACGAGTATACCTCCTTAAGTATCACATTTTTGGGAACACTGGAGGCACATAGATTGACGAATACGTATAAAGGAGTATGCGCGCCAGCGCGCGTTTTAAATCCCATCAATATACGTGCATCAAAATGTGCCATCCCCTATCTTACGATTATATGCATTCGCAACGGAACCTAATAATGCAAATACGTTCCTTCGACAAACACACGTGTTTGCCAATGTACCGTGTTTGCCATGATCTATATTAGCACCGATACGCTTCAATCTGACGGTCATTAACTTAGTGATTAATTTGCGAAAGCATTCATCCGCCGCACCTTGGCGAGGAACGCATCCCGCATCATCTGGACTCGCGTACGGTAATAAATGACTGTGTGGTTAACTGAAACCAGCGCGCCGCAGAGACATCCGCGCATATAATCGCTATTTCCTTCGGTTAATTATACCTGACGCGTCGGATTAAACTCTCGTTTGAAAACCATCAGAAGCTAAACACGGAATCAACGACGCGATTGGAACGATGAACGTAGGCAAGCCCCTATGTGTCAGTTCCTTGGAATTAATGGGAGCCGAACGTAAATCTATCAACAATGGTAATTCGCACAAACTGCGTAATAATTATAACAAAGCTCATAAATCCGAATTTCACACACATATCGCGATACGAATTTTACGATAAAAAAGAAACACAGAAAGAATCCCACACCCCGGTTTCACTAGCTGAACTAGGATTCCTTTACACTGTCATTTGCACAGTTTGCAGAAAGAATCCAGAAATCGCCCAACATTCAGCCCTAAAATAAATAATTCTTCCTGTATAATGAATTAGGAAATATAATAAAGAAACCTCGTGTAAAATAACTATTTGCAGATCTGCTGCCCATCTCACAGGGGAGTAGTAGAATAAAAAATATCCCACCGTTGTCAGAGCCACTGCCCAATCACCTCCCATCGGCGCACGGCAGAATACGATAGCGAGACGGTTTAAGTTTCGCGCGTTGCCTTTCAAAGCCCGTTCATTAGCAAAGGAAAAAGCCCATTAGAGGGTACCAGGGAACGTGTCAACGGCGTCACGGTCATCGTACCCTTTTCCCGCCGTTAACTCGCTTTTGTCGGCCGTGCAGCGTGTCATTCGAGGATGAGGCGGACACAGAGGGGCCAGCGGGCGGGGATCAGGTGGGGGAGTGGAGGCAAGGGCCAACAAAGGTGAAAAGAGGAGACGAGTCGTGTTGCATCGCGAAAGGGAGGGCACAATGGAGTCTCGGAGGTGCTTTGAAGTCTGGCCGAGATTAATGTGGCGACTCGCTTTGGTCCGGTTATTGCGACGAATCCGACGGGGGGTGGGTGAAAAAAAAGGCGTAGGCGAGTGGAGGGGAAGAAAAATCGCGTCGGGAGGCTGGGTTCCATCTCTCTCGCTCGAGTTGCATTAAGGTTGCCACTTAATTTTGCATGAGCGACCTCTCCCTCGCCCATTTTCAAACTCTACCTCTACCGCCCCCCCTCCCCCACGTGCCCTCTAACAGCAAGGATTTCCTTATGAAAACCCTGCTGTTGCTTGGAGTGGAATTAACGAAAGCCCACGAAACTCGTAAACGGATCTTTGGGGCGACGAAACGACTTCAAACGCGAGAGAGTCGTGGATAAAACAGTGGAAGGGACTCGGCTGTTTGAAGTTTTCCTTCCTCCGGGCGAGAAGAAGGCCACGAAATTGTCGAACGTCCGTTTCGGGGAACTGGTATTTGAGTAGAGAGGATCTGCGATAATATCGCGGATCGAAATCTGGGGGATATTAAAAATAAACACCGCTGTTCACGGTGACGATGTACCCGTCGGGGGTTTTATTAACGCCGGGGGTTGATACTCTCGGCGAGGGCCCGCTAGGTGGAAAAGCCAATTAAAATATCGAATTGTACGAGGCGCACTTTGGGCCATTGCCATTGGAAATTAATTTTATGGCTGTTTTTATCGTTTCAGTTTTTGTTTCAATTTCTGTTTGGTCGCTTTATTAGCCGCGATTGACGCGCGGCAGTCGGCGCCGGGAGGTAGATTAATCGACTTGTCCGCACTGTGAAGTCCATTGCCTGGTATTGTCACCGCTTCGCCTTTGATATCCCAGATTTTTAATATATTCCACTAAAATATTATTCCAGGCATTCGGCGGGAACTGTTATTGCCATTTTATCAATAAACGGTCGTCCCTGCGAATGCTGGGGGACGTAAAAGAGAAATCTTATGACGGTTTTATTATTCACGTATTTTACAAATGGCTGGAATTAAATTTGAATAACGATTAAGGTGGTAATTTCTCTCGCTTTCAAAAATACGACGATTCTAACGTTTCTGTCGAACAGAGCGGTTGAAATATACTTTCTCGCGGAAAAATATTGATTCGTTGAAACGTTCGATGGGTTTCCAGTCGCCAGGAGGGTTCCTTTCGGAAAGGGTTCGGGCAAACAGAGATTATTCAAGCTTTAATTAAGAAAATTTCTTTTTACAGCTGAACTTGAAAAAAGTGCGGCTGGATCGGGGAAAGTTTACCACTACTGTTTTTCGGAGCTTAATATCCTGGAATGGTAGTTTCTTCATTCCGAATTTGACTGCACCTTGAAATATTATCTGGAGCTCTTGACGCGCTGTTTTCATAGAAAACTCAGTCTTTGCTCCACAAATAACCTATATGTGTCTTAATATTCGAGAGCGCGTTTATCCAACATGAAGAAGGAAAGGTCACACTAGGTCACGATAAAGAAGCTCAAAAACTTCTGAATATTACTGCAGACATACCTTAATATACAGGATAGTTTCTGTTAAATAAATTCCCGAAGATGGCGTTGAAAAACGGGCAGTGACACTAGTGTACCCCTTTAATTCTTTATCGCCAAACGTATCATATATGATAAATTCCTCTTTTTTTGCCATTTCGCCGTTTATATTCACAATTCGCTGTTTGCAACAGTTTAACTAGTATATATTTAGCGTAGTTTAATTCACTGAAGAAAGTTGACCTAACGCAGACCTATCTGAACCCTGCATTCATTAGTTTTATTTATTTTAACCTCTGGAAAAAATAAATAAGAAAAATAAAAAAATTCTTTATAAAAATATATACCTAAATTCAGACCATCTTTAACGACAAAAAGAAAATGGGACATTTTTCCTTAAACGGGATCTATTCACGGGCATAAAGGATTAATTAATTCAAACGTTTTTGCTGCAGAAACTTACAACAATCCCTCACTCGCAAGACCTATTCGCTGTATAAAGCAGAAGCACTATCTCGTTCAACCAAAGAATATTATCCCGCTTGTTGAGATCTCATAACACCAGGGGGCTTTTGCATATTCCGCGCATCCTCTTCGTCGCGAGCCCTCTTCAACAACGTACTAACACCCAAAATCTACGTTACAAACCCGGTACGTGCTTCGATTTCCACAGCCCCGGACGAGAATCCATAAGTAAGTACCATAATCCATTCGAAAGGGGAGAATCCTCGGTATCGTTTCGTTCGTCATATCCCACGCGCGGATGTACGCAAATGGTAGTCAAAGTAGGAGCGGGGAGGTAAGTGAATCGAACAGACGTTACATCACCGAGGGGTTTCAATATCGCGCCGAGGGTATTCGCGAGAGGGCTGGCGCCGAAGCTATGGGCGTACGAAAAGTAACTCGCGCCCGTTTACGATGCATTAAAATCAGCAGCGATAAAGGTGTCCGTCGGACGTGCATCCACATTGCCGGGGAATATTCGCCTGCACGCATTTAATTATTGGGTTTCCGGGTTTCAGGCCTCGCCACCCTCGTCCCCCCCCCCTCCCCCTCCCCCTCTGTTACCGTGCATTTCACGTACGAATGAGAAAAGCTCCCGCGGGAGAAATCGATTTCCGGTATACATCGATGCACACGTACAGCGTGCATTCGACCCTGCGCTTCTCCGCGTTCCTCTGCCCGCCCCGCGGCCTTACACGCTACGGCGCTTATCCCTTGCTCCATTAATCCCCGACCGGTTAACGACACGCTCCTCCATCGTCCCAGAAACAGGATACCATTGGAACCAAACGAGAGGCAGGTCCGCGAAATCGCGTTTCAGTTTGTGGGATGGACGTTGGATTTTCGGTTTTTCAGTGTGACGAGGTGTAATGACAGCGAATGTCAGGGGAACACTGCGGAGGTGGCACTGGTTACTGCAAGGGGATTAACAAGTTCGATGTGGATCGGGGATTTTAGGTTCTTTGGTGGGGATTGAGGAGGTTGATTGGGGTTTAGATTGTAATGGGAGAACAATTCGCGGATGTTTATATTGAGCGCGTGGAATTTGTAGTGGAAGTGTAGGGGGGATGTTTTTTGATTTTTGAGGAGTGATTGTTGGTCGAGTATAAGATTGATGGAATTTTGAAAATTGATTTTTTGGAAATAAAACTTGATATGAAAAGAGTTTATTCTACGCCTTTTATGTATTGTTTCGTGTAGAGTCATTGTATTTTTGGTTGTACTGAAATTTACAGCCGTTCAGGAAATTGTTCATGGACATTAATTTGCTACTATAACTGGAAGTGTGATTTTAATTCCAATTACATAGAGAATACATTTTTTTTAACATTCTGTTTCTCGTTGACAGTTTTGACACTAGATCTAAAATACTCGTGTAATTAATTGGCAGAGTTAATGATAGAACGAGTCGTATTGAGACAGGAGAATTATCAAACGTTTTACAAGTATAGGCAGCAGGCTAATATGGAATATATGAGCGGCTAATAATATCTGCAAATCGCATATATTCGATCGAAACGACTAAATTGGGTGGCTGTCCAGAGCAATTAATTTTATATAATCGGCTTTGCATAAACCGAGCGAATTTGGAGCATTTAATGTCGCTCCGCTGAATCATTAAGCACCCTGATCGTTAGGTGTCATGTATAATTTTATTCCTGTTGGAATCCAGTTAAAAAATTCAAGTTGAACCTCGGTGATCAAAGAATTAAATTATTCCACATACGAAATTTTTAACCGGTTTAATCACTGTGAACGTAACCCGTTTAATACAAACTTCTTTATCATTCTGCATTACACCAATTACAGGATACTACAAAATGGACAGTTTCGAATTTCACAAATTGGCATTACATCACTGTCGAAAATAATTACCAAGAAACTACTAATATTGACTCCGAACGTTCTTCGCAATTTTACTTCCCTTTCACCTCAGATACATCGACGCGGGAGAAAAGATTTTCAACATTTCACGATGTTTCTCGCTATCAGAAACCTTCGACCAGGCGGTGGTTTCCAGCTTGGAAAACCTCGGACTTGTAACTGGAGTTTAACGATAAATGGTGAGCCGGGATCGCGTTATACGTGATCGCGCCCGAGGATTTATCGCGATCGCGAATTATCGCGTGGCTTTACCAGCCGGAATCGCACACAACGCACGTAGTGGATGAAAAAAAAAAAAAGTTTTCCGGAAATAACAGGACAGATATTGCATCTTCCATGAGGATACCTGTCCTCTAAATCGTCATGATTCGAAATTGAGGAACTTGGTAATTCTATCGTCACACGTACTGTCTTCCATTGTTTTAAAAGAGTTATTCGTCGGTTAACGCTGTCCAGATTTTTCGTTCAACTTGAGAAATACAGGGCACGAAGCGGAAACTTTAAAATCCCTGGGTTTAAAAGGGGTATTTCAAGTTCTGACGGCGGAGGTCAGGTACATTCGTTTCGCTTTCTGGCGTGTTCCTGAATGACAGCCAGCAGATTAAAATTGCCAACGTTTTGACACGTTATTAAGAACGTATGAAACTGAGAAATTCGTAGAGAATGGTAACGAGCAAATGGACTAGTTTGTTTAACGGAGCTTATGGAAATGGTTTCATATAGGTGCAAAGTCACGTGAATTTTCAACTCTATTGCGCTCGAATTATACTCGAGCATCATTAATTAAGCTTTCAGTGAAATGAGCATTTATCCGAGTTAGTGGATATAGGCGAATGATTTTTATACGACTGCTGATTCCCTCGTCCCTGGAGGGATCCGCATTACCCAATTACCAGAGTCTTTTTGCACCTGATTAAGATCGGATCGGGGAATGTCGAATAGTCGTTCGCGAAAATGCTGTCTAATCGCATCAGCTTCCAGCTATTCTTACGTCCAACCAGTTCGGAAGACATTTAAACGAGAGAAAGGAGACGAAATTGCGCTACGCTTCGAAAGAAAAGTTCGCTCCCTTTCGGCGGCATTAAATTGCAGTCCCAACGAAAATAGAGAACGGTGCAATGCTTAGCTCAACGATAAAAGGTTTCGCCCATCGTCGTACCGAGTCTTTGCACCGTGGAACGAATCCAAAGGCATTCCTCGATCGTGATCCAGTGAAAAATCGGGATCCTGCTGATTTCGAAACGATAACGAAATTAAGGTGAATACACTGGCTTCGCGACGAGCAACATTATAATTAAAGCGTAACAGAAATTACAATTGTCAATTGAAATCATAATTTGGATTCAACAAGAGAGTTCAGAGAGTTGGGGAATATATTCTGAAGGAATAAGTTAATGACGTAAGATGATTTGGAAGAAGAGTCGCAAAGTTTGACCGCGATAATGTTGATGTAAATGGGGAAGAATGTTTTGGAGAACAATGAATTCAGATATAGTGAGTGCTGTAAAGGATCGCGATTTTATTGATCTCAGTGTATTTATTTTTATATTTAACCCATTTTTTTTTTTTATTATTATTATTTCGTCTTTATTACTCATCAAAACAAAAGCAGTAAAGAGAGAGAAAAATAGTAAAGATATAGTACACGAGGAAATAAGAAAAAGAAAAAGAAAATAGTAAAATAGTAATAGCGAGTAAAGGCGAGGCTGCAGTAGAAACTGTTTGTAAGCCTAACCATACATAACTAAAGTTACTTAAAATTACGTATACTAATACTAAACATACATTCTTAAAACTTAAAAGTAAAGTAATATAAATCGATAATGACATGTGATATGAGAATCAATAAACAAATACACAATTGTGGAAGATCTTGTGATATTTCCAAATTATGTGACATGATAATTGTAGAAACAACATATTATCAAAAATAATAGACTCTTCCTAGAATTATCGAATTACCTTCTCACAAAAAACAGAGTCCTACCCCAAAAGAGATTTAAGGAAGTTAAGTTTACTCGATCATTATTTAATCTTTCCACATGTTACCGCACGAATAATTAAAACCCTTTATCAAGCCTCCACTAAATCGAGCGAGCAACAACGCGCCCCTTTCGAGCAGACCCGCCTGGTTCAAAAGTTGCACACCTTGAAGAAAAGAGCTCGCTCAGGCAAGATTTTCGATTTTGCCCATAGATCAGGGACCCTCGAATACTCGCTCCCGTCGCGGTTTACGATTGCATTTGTATCGCGCGAAGTCGGCCAAATATATTTCTCCGAATGAAAAGGGAAGGAAACAGTCTAAGTCGACGACGGTGGCAGAAAAAAAAAAGCGAGGAAAGAATGGAAGGAAAGGAATTCAATCTTTCTTGGCGCCGAGGTCTCGAAGGGAGCAACGCTGGAGGGAACATTCCATTTCAGCCAATTCGAACTTTTAATCCATCGAAAATTTACGCCGCTATCGAGCGGCCGCGCTATCAGATGGGGAAGGAAAAAAAAATCGTTGATATACGCGCGGGTTTTTGAAAGTATGATTCCGGTATTGCAGCGAGCCCGATCGTCCGTCGTTAAACTTTATCCTCCCTATTTTTACCACCACGCGAGCCCAGCCATATTTCTCCCTTTACGCGTCGAATAAGGTTCGAATAATGCCAATAAGGACGCCCTTCGAACGCTGTAAAAATTTTATTTTTCCTCGGGACGGGATCGGTGGGCCGAGGTGTATCAAATGGGGCATGAATGGGCCTCTGATGACGTGTAACGTTCGTGAAGCACGTTTTGTTCGTAACAGTTCGACGGTTGCGTGTTTCAGGGTGCAGACAACCAATCTACCTTTCCTTTCCAACCTTTAACGCTTATATTTTATAAACATGTAAATATTAGAGCAACATACTTTGAGTATTTATATTTATTTCATGTACAGAACTTTATATAAATTCGTGGTAGTTTCTTGTGAAGATAATAAGCCTACTTTAAGGAATCTTCTGAACTGATTGAAGTTCGCGAAGAAGGGAATGTTTGGAACTCGAAGGAAGGACTTTTCTGCAATTGTGATTTATTTACGCGACAGGAAAGGCGCCGTTAATGTTTCGAGACACTCGAAGAGACCTCTCGAAGGGAGAGGATCAACAGGATAACAAGAATCGTTACGACTTAATTTTCGCGCCCTCGAGCCGCGCAGCGCGGGCCAAGGGGTTGTCGATTCCCAATTAAATCGAACCTTCAAACGGCGCTAAGAAGTCGATTTGCATGGGCAAATGCTTGCTAAAAGCCAGCCTCGATGGGAGTTCCTTTCGAGTGAAAGAAAGTTCGAACGGCGATCATTAGTGGTTTAAGAACGCGGACTTACACCGATAATCGAGCAATTTCGTCGGTGGAGGAGGGAGATTTTGAAAGTCTGCCAAATCTGCCACTCGGTGGGGGTTAAAAACACGGGAAACTTTTCAAGTGGAGTTGTAAAAACCGTCTCCTTGGTGGAAATACAGCGTGCCGCGGGGGTCATTATAGAAATCGTTGGATTAAAACGATGGAAGCCTGACAAAGGCCGGTTTGAGAATTATTCCGCCTTAATTAAGAAGAATCGTGGAATTAAGGGAAAGAAATCCACTGTGAAGCGAGTGAAATTTGTTTCGTCGGATAATCGCGCGCGGGCGAAACGGATTCGCGGTTTCTTTCCACCGTTGAACGCCTAATTTCGTTGAAATCCTCGTTAGAATATGAACAGAGGGTAACGAGGCGGAGTGGGAAGTTTTAATTTTTAAAGCTCACACACCGGCGGGGGCATTAGGGTTTTAAAGAGCGGCAAAATGGCGACCCGTAATCTTTTACTTACACAAATACCCGCGGTTTAACGCTTGGGACCACAACGGTGCCGAGTAACGGATCGCGCTTTTAGCTACTTAATAAAATTCCTCTCCGAGCCGAGCTGATAAAATTTTTTCGTAATACCCGCGCCGCCGTAAATCGACATAATGTTTCCTAGCGGATATCCTCGTTTCAAGTAACAAACGTTACTCTGACAATCAAAGTAATGAGAGTATTTGGCGCGATGCCATGCCGCTCGAAAACTACGTTCCTCTTGGTCCCCCGGTTTGGCATAACGTTTTCATATTCCATTTCCGATAAGCTCCATCGAGGAACGCAAATGAGCCACGAGTGCCTGCGTCGTCAGGGTAATCACATTATACTAAGTAGACGGGAGAAACGGGGCTGCAATATTCTTATCCTTACCTTCGTCACGTAATTATGCGACTCGTCTTATTTATTATACGCGCATAGGTATGTGCCTGAATATATTTCGAGGACGTTCCTAATATTTGTGAGAAATAAGGTTCGAAGTGCCCGCCTCCAGGGCTGTGGCATGCATGAGAGACTCCATGGTATGAGTATTGAGTATGCATTGGTATGTATGAATGTGTGGATATACTGAGTGTATAGCGAATGCATGTGTGAAGGTAATCTATACTCTGTACTATTTATATAATGGAGAATGGGAAAAATTGGCTAATTTTGGACCTAGATGGTAAAGACAGTTTTTTACAGGATATGTTTTTACAGATCTTAAGGAATACGAAATAAATAATATTAAATATTAACTGTACTCACAAGTGTGTTAAATTACTTTGTTCGTCTTGGCAAGAGGAAGGTTTTAACGGTACTATTTTTTTTAAAATAATCTATCTATATATATACATATAATTCAAATACCACTCACTCAGTCATCACAATTTTTCAGAAACCACTGATCCTATGACCATGAAAGATAGGTAGATACCTCTTATCTAAATCTTTTTAAAAACTCCCTCCAATTTATCAAAAAAAGATATATAACCCGAGCAACGTTGGGAGCTTTAATCTAGGTAAAATAAAAGTGGGATCCGTGACTTGTTTACTAAGATGCCGAGTCCCTTCTCGCGTTGCTCTATTTCTAGCAATATTGAACCTGAATTTTATTTATCATAATACTAATCTCAGCGAATGTGGCATTTAACATTCAAGAGTGTTTTCGGAGATTCTCCAGTAAAATATGGCTGTGAAGGATTTCGCGAAACAGACAATTCCATATTCCATTCGAGCAGCAAAGCGTTTCGGGGGTGGAAAGTTAGCCAGCTCAGAAATGACCGCGGATAATAACGAATAGAGAAAAGGTTTGTGAAGAAAGGCTGGACCAAGGGCGACTGCAACATCATTGGCCGCATAAAAGGAGTTATTTTATTTTCGCCAGCGGTGCTGCGGCCGAGATCACACACAATGGTCCCTTTCTGGAGCAATGGAAACGTAAAATACGAAATCAATACGAAATCCTCGTACCTCTTTCCTGGCCATTGGATAACCGCGAAAATTTCTATTGTTGCTTCATCGATAAGTTATTATCGCCGTTGCGCGGCTCGCGGAGCATTTTACGCGCTGTAAAAGATTCTTTTGGGCCATTTGCGCCGGAAATTTTCCAAAACTCTGGCGGAGTCAATTTCCTGGGGACAACTTGAAATTCTGGCAACGTGGCTACCCACTGTGCGATTTATTCGGCGAGAATGTAAAAGTTGTTTCAACTATTCTCAGAACTTCGTGGAGGTTCTCAAGGATGAGAAATTTACACTAATTTGGGCTGTGATTCAATGAAAATTGAAAGTTCTCTTTGATTTGAGGTGCGAATCTTTTTATATAAGACTTTTCTGTCATGAGACAAAAATCTCACGGTAATATATCACGAACCTTGTCTCGTGATATATTAATCTACTTAAGTAGTTTCATTAAACTAATGACAAAATGATTAAAGAGTAATAAAATACTAAAATAATTGTCTCCCGAGATTAAAGTCTCACGTGAGACACGACATTTTCGTCTCGTCGTGGATTTCACCTTTAGAGCTCTGTCGGAGCATGATTAACGAATGAATGTAGTTGAAATGAAACTAATTAATCACTTAATTTCACTTCCTCCACTATTCCCATGCTGCATCAGCTATGATAAATAAGTAAACCATAAGTTCCCCACTAAATTCCACAGATTTCCTAAACCAGGCACAGAGGGGATATCTGCGCAAAGTCAAAGCCCCTTTTCCTCGGCAAAATAACCCATTATTCACCATCAGCAGATTCCCAACAACCACCCAGCATTACTGCCCTCCCCACGTTCTCTTTCACTCCACCAGTCGAAGACCCATATTCAACGCAGCCAGGAAGAGCCGCCTACGCGAAATCCGCTCCCTGTTGCGGCTAATTGTACGCAAACGTGCGGGATTACTCCGGCGACTACAAAACCTGGAAGCTCACGCCGCGTTTCTGATCGACGTTGCGTAAAACGAACCCGCGAATTACCCGGCTGGCTGGCTGAAAATCGTACGTTCCTCCCAGCGGAACAGAGAAGGAAGTCACCGGGAGTAGGGGATGGGATTGGAACGCTGTCTGCCGTTGCCCCAGCTCTATCTTCGCGCTGCAGAGAGTGAAAAGAGTGCAGGTGGAAAAAATTCATCCCTGGGAAGGCCTGGTTAGGCAGGATTCACGGGCGGCTGGGAGCGAAGCGACTGGAAAAAACGCGGCGTGCAACCGCGATTCCCTCGTTTCATTTCGACCGCGAACGAAACGCGGGCGGAAAAACCTTGGCAGAAGAGTCTCGAGAGCGGAGGGCGCGCGAAACGTGGCTCCTCTCTTGGTTTCAGAGTCGGCGGCAATCGCCGCGGAGGAGAGTCGAGGCACGCGAGCGTGGCTGAGCCAGCGGGCGGTGGAGGCGCGAGGAGACGGCCCGCCATTTAAAATCCACCATCGAAAGATAATGGCAACTGACCTGAAAACGACACTCCGCTGTTCCGTGGACCGTGGACGCTGACGAACTTGTACACGGCGGAGGGAGCGCGGTCCGAATGTCGGGGCTCCTCTGCGCTGTAACCGAGCTACGCGGGGCTGGGGTTGATAGTGTCGAGGACAGGGCGGGTTCGTGATACGGGCGTGGCTATTTGAATGTTTTTTAGATTACACTTTTTGTGTAGCTTCTCTGCTGAGTAAATTTTGAGGGCATTGTGTAGGCATCCAGACAGTGAGGGTGTAATTAAGAGTTGAATCATAGAGCAAGAGTTAATCAGAGTATTATTGGAAGTCGATGAGGATGGAGCTGAAAGAAACCCTAGTTTGTCTCACGCATATGGGCGAGTAGGTAATAGTGTTATTCTGTGAAAAAGGATTTTACAGGAGGAATTAGGGAGATCCCTTTAACTCCTGGTACCCTTCAAGTTCAGCCTTCTTACCCCTCAGAGCACCCAGGTTTGTTATCCATACCTTTGACTCTACATTTTGAATTCTGTCTGAGAGTGGGCAAAGGCAATAGTCAAAGTGACTAAACCATCTGCCATCGCGAGACTCAGGAGCATTCTGAACCCTTTTGCATCTCTACCCTGGTTCAACCCCGATTCTCAACGTCCTCGCTCCCAGGTAATCTGGGATCGCCTGAGGAAACATGCTCCCGGGGCTAAAACACTTATGGGTACATCCCCAGGTCCTGGGGGTTGGTGGGCGGATATAGCGAAGTAAAATCTCAAGCGATATTCATGCAGATATGAAACTTCTTCACCTGGGTGCGTGGCCGCTCAGAAGGAACACCCGAGTGATATAACATTATCTCTTTAAAATTTCAGGCACTTTTCATATCTACTGTGTAATTGCACATTTCCTCTCCCTCCCTTTGAGGCATAGCGGTGCTTTATCTAGGACCCACCGCTGATTTTAACCAACGATTAAACTATAAAGAAGAATCAGGAGTCGGCCTGGAGAGTGCGAGTTCGCAAATGGAGCGAAGAAAGTAGCAGAGAAATCGGGAACGTCATCGAAGCGCAACGTACACGAGACAGTAAAGCTCGATACGGATTCCTGACGATGGAAAGCTTTCCCTTGAAATCTTTTCGATGGGAGGGGGGCGTTCCGACTGCGAGAGCTTACAAACCTAAGCAGAGGTTACGAGGATTGAACCGTACAAGGGTTAAACCAGCGAAGTGGATACGGTTTACGATTCTTTCCGAGTCAGTACTTCCCTGGAGGAAGTGGTTGGGGTGCCAGGGCAATCGTCCACGTCTTTCTCCTGGATTAGAAATCAGGGTTTCGCCAGGAGCCAATAAATATAAGATGGCAGATAAACTTTCCGGGGTGAAACGTCAGAGTTGGAAGTTTCGACTGTAAACTCTTCGTAGAAGCAAGTCACACTACTCTGTATACAGTGATCTATGACGGCGATGCTGGGAGTTATTACTTTGCACAGTTTTGTTGCTTTCCCAAGGGAGTGTAAAAAATACATTCAACTTTTAAACTCGAAGGGAATTTAGTGTACGGACCGTGCCTCCTGTTGTAACCACCCTGAATATCTCATTAGTGATCTATTTGAAGGAAATGACATGTTGGGTTGAAAGTTTGATAACAAATTTAAGGAGATAAATTTCTGTTATGATTCTTTAACGTCAACTTTGGAAATTTGAACTGTACTTTCAAGAAACTAATCGATGAAATTACTTTCATCGAATAGTACCTTAGTTTAAATGAATTTATTCCCCACTCGCAGGGTAGAAATATATTCGCCTCGATGCGACCTGTTTCACTGCAAATAAAATAACATTTGCTTTGATATTCATTAAAATAGCGTCGACCTATACTCCCCTAGGCAGAAATTTAGATTACTGTCGAAGCACAGGTTGCACAGGGCAGAAAGATAACTCTAAAGTTCAGATCGATAATGCAACGCTTAAGTACCACTTAAAGTTCCCGAATTCGAGCGTTAATTAGCAAGTTACAGGAAGTAATAATACAGTAGAGCCCGATACGCGTAGCTTCAGAACGCTGATGATGAAAGCCGTACGTCGATGGGAGTTTAGATAATGCTTTAACATAAAGTTCCTCCGAGCAGCAACGTGCGTTCAGGTTAATGGCGACTTATCTCAGCCATTCTATCGCGGTAACGGTAATCATCTAACCCTAGCGGTATAACGTTCGAGAGGATACTAAAGCTGATTCTACTCGCTAGAAACTTGACAATACTGGGGAAACAATCCGTCGGCATTAAATCATAAATATGTGCACATAAACACCAAATTAAATACACAAGAACCAAAAGTGCATTGATCTCTGAAATTTCTTACGCTTTCGAGCATTCAATTTTCTAACTGAGATCATTAAAATCCCAGAACCTATATTTTGCTCCGTCGACTTCTCTCCGCAATGATCCAACTCCCTATTTTGTCAAGAATCCAGACTCGAGTGGAACGAACGCCAATGGCACGCGAACGCTTAAGGGGTCTTTTAATTTTTATTCTTCGGGAATTAAAAGATGACCCCTTAAACCTCGGAAATGATCGATCAAAGATGCTTTCTTCACACATACCTGCAACGACTGTGGCCAGATGCAAGTGTTATTCAACTGTCTGTCTCCATTGAGCATCGATGGATCGGAAGAGCTGCACTTTCCAGTACCATTCGACCCCGTCCCACCATATTGAGCGAGGGAGACGGCGATGGTGGTGCCAGGTGGGCACGTGATCGTCATCGGCTTGTCGACGCAGGATGCACTCTGGTAAGTCCTCAGGGTGCCTGACAACACGGCTGTCGTTTTAATATCGCGATCATTGCACATTTCCCCGATATACAAGCATGGTTAAAATGACGGAATAGCGATGAACAAGTGATTGGATCAGGAATTTCGTAGGTATACGAAAGTGGCACGAGATTAATTTCCATTGCACGATGTTCCGAACAACGCGGCAGGCGAAAATTATTCGTTAAGAATGAATGGACAAGGAAATTGTCAGCCGAGAATGCATGCAAGTAGTACAAGCATAATAGTTGCCGGCGCATGGAGTTACAAGCAGGACAGCCGGTGAAAATTGTACGATTAAAGATGAACGAGTCGTCAAGGAATTTATCACCGCGACGTACGCGCAAATGGCGCAAGCGCGGACATAAAAATTGCAACATTAATCGCCAACGAAATGGCCGTTCCAAAGATCCATGGAAATTGCATATGCATAGCAATTTTCGCGACATGATTAAGTAATCAAACGATTTGTATAAAGTAACGTTGGATAGGAGTATTAAACGTCATCGGGCAGCGTCCAATCAAGTAACACACGTGCGCGCGTAACAGCCACGTATGTAACGTAGAAAACGTTGGGGGTGAAAGAGCTCGCGGTAAAAGCGATCGAAAAGGAGCGGGATACAGAGGCGAATGAAAGGGAGGTTGAAAATTCGCAGGGACCACCGGAAGGAAGCACGAGGAGGGGGGGGATCGACCGGTGACCCGTAACGGTGTCGCCGCAACGGTGATCAGTTCCGAGGGATTCGCGGTAATTAACGAGTGGATCAATCGTGGATCGGCCGTAGTACGATGTATCGATGACACCCGCGAAAGCGGTGTCGTTTCGTTTACACGCGGGGTACACGACGGCCAAACAACGGGCCACATTTGCGGAATTCGGGCGTAGAGTTTGCACGTGACACCGCAGGCGCGGCGTTTCGGTGGATATAGGCGAAACGGAGGCGTGAACGAAAGCAGAAACACGATCGCGATGAGGATTCGTTTCGACGTCGTTTATAGACGAATCATGGTTTCAAGGGTTTATTTCCATTTTTTGTGTTGGACATTGGTCGCGGCGATTGGAAGGTTATGGAGGAAATATATTGAAATTGGAAGTAAGGGTGATTTAAGAAGAATTTAGTAATCGGTGTGGTAAAGGGATAGTTGATTGGAAAAAATCGTACGGTTTAAGATAGTGTTTTGATCGATATTAAAAGAAGATAGCGTAGAAACGAAGAAAGTGGTAATTATAGAGAATTTCAATAAAGAGCAGAAGTTCGAGTGTCATTACAATAGCAGTAAAGGAGATAATTGTGGCTCGCCGGGAGGAAGCGATGGGTAGTGGGGAAGTATAACGTAATTAAAAGCATTGCGTCAAAGGGTCGCGTTGCGAGCGCAATTAAGTCATTGAACCAACAAGGTGTACAACAAAATGTTAGTGTATCAATGCCGTGGTTTGTTAGCATGCCAGCGTGGTCACCATCACCGTGATTTATTAACGTCACCACGGTGCACCAGGCATTGCGGTCACCATCGCCGCGATACATCGTCGGGTTATCGTGGCCACCATCACCAGAGTTAATCAGCGTGTCGTTGTTGCCATGCGAATCGTTAGGGTGTCGTCATTTGCGACACGCCGCCATTGCCGCCGCACGAAATCGTCGGAACGGCCAACAAGGAAAACCATGGCCCAAAGGGAATACATGAAAAAGAAAGCAGAAGAGCTTCCGTTAGCGAGACGCACCACTGCCACTTCGTGTGCTGAAAAGAAACTCTGTGAATTGTTAATTCTCCACTGCCAGTGAAACATACAGTGGCGATGAAAACTACAGTACTAATATTTTCAAATACGTGTGCAAATACCTTAAACATTATTTATCGAGCTTATCGCTGGTAGTTCAAACGGATATTGAAAGCATATAGAAGATTAACAGTACTTTAAAAATACATATCAATACTTATTTATTCATCAAGTTCGTGTTTAAGTAAAACTCGCACTACAAATTACTTGCTGCACAGTGTTGTGGATGGCCCTGTACGGTCTGTCGAAAATCTTCGATACGTTAATAGCGCGAATTGTAATTGAGAGGACGAAGGAACAAGGGCCGGCAGGAAATTTGCTGATTGCCAGACGGATCGCTCTCGCACCACATGAAAGGAAGAAGAGGGGCGCGAAATTTCCAGGGTTTTCGAGCATGTAGGGCGATCCATCCGATGGATCGAGGTCGAAGTAGCGGGGGCCGATAATTCACCCCCGACCAGACAAGTGCTCTTCGAGGAACATCTGCCCGACGCTGTGGATCGTTTCGACTTCCTTGCCCTGCCTCGCACTCCGGCGAAACATTGGCGAGGCTGCGGTGTAACGTACCTTTAAGGTGGCTACCATTCGCCACCCCCTTCCATCCCAGAAACGGTAATTCCGTTGATGCGAGAGAAAAGTAAATTTCCTCGTTGCATTCAGCTTAATCACGCTTCGAGATAAATCACGTCAAGATAAATTACGAAGGGCACTATACACGTGGACGATAAATCCACTCTGTTAGGATACGATGGGACAGCTGAAATATTTCAACAGCCAACGAAAGTAAAATCCTGGTGTACTATTATTAATGGCGCTGATTAAGGGTACACGTTGATTCGAATGTTTCTTCTGTGCTCTTCAACTGATTGCTTATTCGCGGAGAATGGTCTCGAGGAAGTTACTTTAAAAATTGAAGACCAAAGGGTGAGATTAATTTGGAAATGCGGTGTGTTGTTTTTTTCTCAGGAACTGTGGGTAATATTTTTCGCAGAAACTATGAAATTGACACGCTTTCGGCTGGTTACTCGTAATTACGAGGGCAAAAGACCAGCAAAGTCTAATGAAAACTCCGTCAGTTTGGTATTTTTTTCCACGCGTTTCATAAAACACGCAACCATTGTCAGAACGTCACGGGATTACCGAGGCGTAATTACGCGCGGCCGTACGTCTCGGAAAGCTCGTGACGGAGCTTTTTTGTCCAGTCGCCCGCGAACATTTCAATCGTTGCTGGTTCCCGCCACGAGGTTCCCAGCGGGCGCTGTAACGCCTTTATGAGGCCATTTCTCAAACTTGTAATATCGCGCCGCTCGTTCTCCCGTCTCATTAACTCCACGCGCTCTTTACAAGTGCGCCGTAGAGGAGATCTGGCTAGGGTGAAGATACGTGGTGCACATTCACGAGGGGGAGTAAAACGAGGAAGACGAGTGGCCGAGCGGAATTACCTTCCCTGGCGATTCTTCGACCACGCGCGCGCGGGCATCCGCGATCTGTCTTCCTTGGCCGCGTGATTCCTCTTCGAAGATCTCGAATTGCCTGGGTGATCGGTGGAAAGGTTCGTTTCAGTGACAAATTCCTTATTCTTCTGACATTGTCGATTTGCATCCTTGGAGATAACGCCTTGTTCTGTATACTTCTGTATTCTTTCTTTATCCGAGGTTAGATCGTCTCTGTGATCTATATATATCGTAAGTATCTTTGGGCTTGATTTAGTATTTTACACTGGGGATAAGTGATTATTTAGAATTACTTTAATTTTGGTCATAAAGATTAAGTATTATAAATTCCTTCCGAAACTTGAGTAATATGCATATTAAGCGGCACAGAAAAGGTGGTTGGATAGTGGGAGAGAAGCAAAGTGTAAGAGCGCAAGGGAAACAGGTCAGTGAATGGTCAGACGCGCTGTGTAAACCAACGTAACTAGAGATATCTCTGTGTAATTCTTCTTATGTTCATTATTTTAAAAAAATTTCAAGTAAAGCTTGGTTATATTTAAAGATTCTTCAAGCATATGCAAATATTTCGTAACAAGTCCATACAAAATACATAAATCATAAAAATTCAACCTGTTTACAATGGGAGTTTAATGTTATACAATTTCTATGTTATACAAAGGACTTCTTCATGCACGAAGTGTCTTAACAAAGATATGCTTTTTATAATAAAGATGTACAGTGAGCTAACTTCATGAAAGTATCTATCAGCTTTTCAAAAAGCTTTTCTAACAGAAGAATCCTCCGTCCCACTTTTCCCGCGAAACTTTGACGATGAATTATTTCATCCTAGAAATTTTGAATCCTCATGCATTTTTCTTCCTCACTTACGCTCCTTCCACGGACAACTATAACTATAACACTGTGTGCTTGTTCCTTGCTTTACGACAAAGTTAGAGTGCGTTCACTATTACAGTTTGCAAATTTTATGTATTTTTTAGATGTTTCAACATTTGCGGAAGGAAATTTAGTTACTTTTCTCTGGGCTTGAAAATAGGAGTCTCCACGTATTAGAAGTACCAAAAACTGAATTTGAAACTGCTTTGAGTGTTTATTTTTCAGTTATATAAACCGTATATTCCACATGGGAGACAAAGTCCCTAGTTTACATGTTCCAAATTTCCACGTCAACTGCTGAGGCATGTCACAGAGAGGCAAACAAATACGCTCCGTGTTCTACTGCAAATCTGTATATTAGGAATTCCTAAAATTATCTCTGCGCCCACGCGTCCGCTCAGGCATTGCTTTCCTTGCCCTCCAACTGCGTTGGGGAATTATTTGTACAGTGAATGGCACCGTTTGCACTGTAAGCAATGTCGTAGATGCTGCTATGGTAAATTGTGGCTCTAAAGTAACGGTGAAATGGAAGAATAATTACAAAAGATACTATAAATGCTAATAACTGAAGATGATTGCTGAACTCATCAATTGTAGAATCTATCAAGTATATTTCTACATATATTGATTGTTCATTGGAGAAAAATCGTCTTTCAAATTTAAAACGATAGTGTTTTGAAGCAATAAACATTTTGCAATTATGTGTGAAAAATTTTAAAATCTTTGAGAAAATATAATTCCCTTTTCTCGATTCCATTGTCATAAGTATAGACAAGTATTCTGAATTGAGAGATAGAATTACTAAGCTTTAGGAATTGTAGGAATTAAAAAAATTGGTATATTACTTCTAGCAAATAGTGCCATATTTATTTTAACATGCAGTAACAATGTTTTTCGTTGATTTTGCAGGTTGAAAAGAAAACTAGCAACACACCCCATGGTATCAAGATGGAAGATTACATTTACCACGAAAGAAAGAGGATAAAGGGTTAGTCCCCATGAAATAGCCACTACTTTATATCCTCGGTATAAGATCCAGCAGGTCGTAGAATAAATTTCCGCTGTTTCGAATGTAACTTTATACGTACGTGAACGTTTTTCCGAATCATGTTTCACCCTGTAATGCCTCCACTTTAGATTTTTATAACGCTGCCTGCTTGCGAATTAATATTTCTAATCCATTTCGGTTTTCGAGTACTGCGCACTTTCATTTCCAATACCACTCTTTCGTACTCAATATAATTTCCCTTAATTTATCTGAATTCTAAAATCATAACATTCCCTCCAAATAACAAGAGCCTACTTTAATTTGCAGGACTTGTATTCTAGTCCTATGCTCCTCTACTTTTGGAATGTGATTTATTTATTAATATGTCTCGTCGTCGGTATTTAGAAAGAACGTTTCATTGTAGCCGTAGCTGCATTCTAAAATCTTGATTGCAGCCGACGACATCCTATTTATTACGATCCTCGATCGTAAGCGTTGCAAGCGTTCCCCTGCATGCAGTTCTGCGCTACTGGAATCCTCAATCCTCGGAATGCACCTCCATGAAATCGACGATCGATCTCAATTTCGCGCTGATTCATCTGAATTCTGAAAAGCCCTTGGACGAGCGATTGCCTCGGACAAAAATATCTTACATTGTATGGGCATTGTAACGGGAACAACGCTGCACTTGGCGGATACGATACGCTGCAGTCGTGCTAGGGCTCCGATGCACTCGATGCACCGCGATGCAACCTATATCGGGTATGCAAGCGCGACGATCGACCCGCAGCTCAATGCAATCCCTTCCATCGCCATTCGGATCACGTATTCGCGTTAAGTCAACGGCCAAGTGTTCATCATGTCGCCGCGATAATTTCACTTCGTGGTTTACGCCATTGCTGCCGTTCCGCAGCCGCCCCCGCAGAAATGTATAAGATGCGCGTGAAGTATAATTCTTAGACCCATTACGTGATATTCTTGGTATCGAAGATGTATTTATGCACACAAGTACTGAAAATTCAGTTATCTCTTAATCCATAATGCGAATGCCTGAAAGATTCTTGAAATTAGTTGTACAAAATTTAATTGGGTTAATGTTTCTTCCGAATGAAATTTGTAATAGAAGTTTCTTGGGCAATGGTAAGTAATTCTTAAATATTTGATGCTGAAGAGATGTACAGCTCTCAAAAATCCTACGATAAACTTAACATTCCTTAATGATTTACGAATCAATTTTGAAGATCATAAATTAGTTTCCCGACGATTGTAACACCGTTGCATATTTAACCTTGTTCCCCCGCTTGCTGTGTAAAGAATACAAGTAGACTGAACCACTGGCGATTCCGGAAATCAACATCCAAATAACCAGCACGCTACCAGCCTCGTAAAGCAACGCGGGAAGAGCTTAAACGTTTCTCTTTGAGCGCGGAGCGCGGGCACACGGCGGGAGCGCACCGAGTATTCTGTCCTCGCCCCCTCGTAAAGCTGCCCCCGAAAGATGTAAATACGCAGTTGGGCACATTTATCGCGAGTGTATTTTCTGAGTGGTCCCACGATTTCTGCCCTCCAACCGCTTCGTCCTGCCGTGGCTGACCTCTTATTTCAGCCGGGTTCCGCGTCCGCGTTTTCGCGCCGGGGGACGAGCCGTAGAACAGTGACCCAAGATAAGTTTCTGCTAGCGGTGCCAAGCGAGGAGTGGAAACGGAAGCGAGACGGTAAATTCGTGCGTTTGCTCGGCCACGTACTTATAGCTGGCCAGTTCCGTGACATACAGAGTCCGACGGAATACGTGGCACAAACGCCGAGGCCCACTCTACGCGAAAAGATGACCCCCGTCCTTATCGAACATTGAATCGACGGTTTGCAAAAGATGGGTTCATACTTTGATGTACTAACTGTGGTGAATACTTGAGCTAGATGTAGTTTAATAGTCACCCTTGGCGGAAACGGGGCTCTCTAATTGAAAAATGTATCGTATAATTTCGTTTAGTAATGTCTTCTGAATGAATCACTTCTAAGTATTTCGAGGGCACCCTGTAGTTCGTTATTTAAAGGAGGACATTTATCAGCTCCATCTTTCTTGGGATCGAATCAGCGCGGGGTGGAAGGAGGGTAAATTGAATTTCGCTTGGCGCAATTTTAATGGCCTCCCCTGTACCTTCGTGCCCCCTTCTGCCCCTAACAGGGGTCAAGAATTTATTGCCGTTTTGTAAAACGAGCGTTTCATTGTCACGCGCGAATCGAGCGAAAGGCTATTGTTCGCGACGTGTTCTGAATATAGAATTTAATACTTCTAATTTATCGCGGAAAATTGTTATGCTTCCCGTGCTCGTCGCATTTCGTTTGCCCGTATCGATCTATCTAACGATTTTCTGCTCTGAATCTTGCTTTAAATTAAACGCAAATATTCTAGGCATTCCTAAAAACGATATTCTGCCCTGAATTTTCCGTTCAATTAAATACACATATTCTAGGCATTCCTAAAGCCTCTAGTATTTCAAATAATATTCACTGGATACGATATTTGTTTTTTAACCCTTCATGGTTACACGGGTGCATTTCATCCCAAAAGCAATTTGTCGCGTTCAAATGTCGCGGCTTTACGACTTCCAAACGGGATTAAAAGCAACAAAAATATCGCTTGTTTCCGCAACCGTGGAAAATTGCTCTTCTTGAACTACAAATTTCATCACATCAGAATTTACATATCTAGAAAAATACTGTTAGAGGATGACGAATGTACAATTATCACTCAAAAGTTAAAGGGGTGTCGAGAACCCCATGTGACGAATCTGTGATTATAAGAAGGTGTCACCACGGAGGATTAAACTAACATCCCTAGAAAAAGTTATTCCAAATTAATCATAACAGTTTCTCTCCCTCGTTCTACTTGCCGGGATCAATCTTACCTTCCTGCATCTTCCCACACGTCTTGTTTAATGTGTTCATTATTTTCGAACTGGTTACGATGCAGGAACGAAGGAATCGCAGAAATAGCACAGTTAAGACGCAACATAACCACCAGAAACTCGTTGAGGCTACAAGAGAGTTCGTTGTCAATGGGCGGAGACAAGCTAATGAGCGAAATTCCAGCTAAACTTCAACGAGTTCCTATTTCCCCGTTGAACCGACGACGGCGGGAAAACAATGGAAGCGAGTCAAAGGCCAACGAGAAGTTTCCTTCGCTTTAGTCGCGATCAATCAAACGGTCGCGTAAAGTTATCCTGAGTTAATTTGTCCTCCGGTTAATCCCAGCTTTACGAGGTACTCGAAACGAAAGCTTACCGACGGATTACCGTAACGTCCCTTCGATCGAAGGGATGTTGAACGCCGGTGTAAATGTCTACGAGCTCGATGTCCACGGGCGAGCCGTTCAACGAGCTACAAGGTGATTAAAAATCATACGAGACACTAGAAACTATAATTCTCGTCCACGGAATGGAAAATTTGTCGAATTAAAGGGTTTCTTTTCGAATTCTGGTGTATATAGAGGAAATTTATTGTGGAAAATTGAAATAGTAGAAGCTGAAGACTTTCTTTCCTTTTGTAAGAAGTGTGAAAGTATGTGAAATTGTAAATCCTACACACTGTGTAGGAATTAAAATTAAGAAGAATGAATAAAAACCAGAAATCCATAGTTTTCTAATTTTCGATAATCATGCAAGATAATTTATGTAATTTTGCAAAGTAATTGGTGACACATCAGGAATATGAAATTTAGTCACATTGAAGTTAACGTTTTGGAAGACATTTATTATAGATTGAAGGAGATTAATATGGGCTATGAAAAGAGATTTGGGGTTTCAGTAGCTTTGCGAAACCTGAAGTACTTTAAATAAATGTCTAATTTGCATGGTCGCCTTGTTCGATTAATGAGAAACGTAGTTTAAAAATTAATTTCCATGGGGTGGCTGTCTGAATTGTAAAGGGCAACTCGACACGCTTTATTCGTCAACGGATTTTTAACGTCACGCTTAGTAATAGCGTTAATTAAATTCGTCGACAGGACCGAAAAGCATTGGAAAAAAAATTATTTTCCATACCGTCTGTTTAATACAGGTCATTTTTATTTTAACTTTTATTCGTTGGTGACGCGCTTTTTTACGGGCGTACTAATAAATTTGGTAAACTTACAATAGACATTACATCAATAAATAAAAACAAAACAAAACTAACGTATTATAATTGCAATAAAATCATTAAGAAACTGTAAGTAATCATTCGCAGAATAAAATATTAAAAAATATTAGATTTTAGATTTTATCCCAAAAGGTTCATTACCAGAAATTCATATTAATCAAAGTGTTAGACTTCAATTTCATAGTGAATAATAATTCGACTCGATTTAACTCTTTTTTAATAACCTTTATCCACATATTATCCTGATACATTTTGTCTAAAGGAACTTTTATTATGGATATCAATTGCATTCTTACTTTTGTTATCCTATTCTGTCCATTCAGAAATTCTATTTTCCCTAATCTTCAATTCTACATTCAGCATACATTGAACGCAAATTTGAGAATGCATCGAATTAGACACGGACGATCGTTATCCTAAATCCAGACTATCCCTCGCGAAACACATACACGCAATATGTATTCAAATTTGGCAGATCGTCGTCTTCCAACTTCGATACCATTGTTTCTGTCTCACAGTGGGATTCGATCAATTCTGGTCGTAGCGGAAACCGGAAGACGTACCGTTCGACCTGCTTACGAGGCAGCCTGCACAAACTTGCCCCAAGTATGGCTGGTCTTTTCGTTGGAACAACTGAAATCTGGAAGCGATGCCAACTTTTTCTAGATCTGGTTTCCTCGGAGTTAAAGCGTACTGCTTTTGTTTCCAACAGTCTAAAATCTACCTCGAATTTCTCCCTTTTGGAAGGATTACGTATTTTAAAAATAACATACATATGTTTTATTATATAGAAACTTGTCAACAAGTCTTCGCTATTCAAAAATTAGTAAAAATAGAGCTACTACTTGACACGCGTTGAATTTTTCTATTTCAAATTCAACTGTTGTAAATTCGTGCTTTAATGAACTTCTAAATTTTCAAAGTATTGTAAAATTGTTTATTCAGAGATTTTCATAGTTTGTACACCTCAAAAGTTTTGAGATTCTCTGGACCTAGAAAATTGTACATTTTTGGACACATAATACGTGTAGCTTAATATTTGGATGAATTTCTAACGATCAAAATTCCGTGTTCCCTTGGGTTTATAATCTGCCTGTTACTATTTAGGAAGCACGTTGCTACGGGAATAAAATTGATCGAGCACTACGTCGATATTAAGTCCTCGAAATTGGAGCAGAGGCTGCAGCGGAAACGTCTTCGAGTGGAACTTTCTGCGTCTCGTTCTTGGATCGCGCCGAACCCGTGCAGTGTAACGAGGTAGAACGGAAGTTAACTTTTCTATTTCCTTGGCCAAGTGGACAATTCAGATAATCTAGCTAATGGAACGACGTGATCGTCTGTTTTAACGGGAGCAATTTATTCTAATATATTTAGCCAAGTCGTAAGCCAAATGCGAGCGCATTAACTCTGCCCTACATCTTCTGACGCATCAATACATCTGCCAGGACATCTTTATTTCGGGATTTATACCAACGCAACTGAGAAAAATTGAATACAGCGAAGATACCGTAATTCTTCACTTCTACAGCTTTTATCAAAAATGTAAAAGTAAACTACCTTCCAGATATTAAGTACCATACCTTAATGCAAATATTGCGAGTGTAATTTATGTTGCAGAATCGTTAAAGCGTATTAATTTAAACTTCTCGAAACTGTACAGTATTACTTATTTTAATATTTACAGCATGAAATGTTTCTGCATTGCGTTCACATATCAGAAATTAATTAATGATTCACTGAGGGAACTGCTTTGAGCTTTACTTGGAAACAAATATGTTTTTAATTGCAGTTTAAAACATGTTAAATACCGATATCAGAGAATATGCTACAACAGTTGCTGTTTATTTTTCTGCAGAATATTTATTAAACCACTGACCGAGAAACGCGGCACGATAACCTGATTACAAACAGGTTCAATACTGAAAAAGTAATCAGTGCAGGATTTGGAAAGGATTTGGAAAACTTCCCCGCGATTCGATTTAATTTTTCTAATTTACGCGAACGTATTATGAAATTGCAAACGGTCTGATTTTTGTTATGAAATGCAACAGAGGCAAATTGTATTAAAATCATGGAGATATTGTTTTTATAAAACGTAATTGGACATAAACATTGATTTGGGACAAAAATAAAAGAATAAATACGTACAATGTGATAATAATTTGCATTTTTATATTGAAAAATCATATTGATAAAAATTATATGGCCATGTCATAAAATTTGTTCATATTATCTATATTTAAGGTGTTACAAGCACTATTTAAAGAAAAAGATCACAAACAGGAACGAATAATGCACAACGACGAAATTTTTTTAGTTTTTAGAGTATATCAAACAGATGATTATATTATAATGGTTATATTGGATAACTAGATCAGAATTGAATATAGATTATTTCGATTTTTGTCCATTACGTACCGCACTGCAGTCAGGAAAATATTACTGCGATCAGATAATACTGAACGTTTCCCAAACAGATGAAATAAACATCGACCCATTATACGCGGATTCAAAACGCGTCGCTCCCGCGATGCATTGAAATTTTTCGACAACATTACGATGCCGATATATTTGGACAACAGAGGCTCTACGATCTCT
Organism: Andrena flavipes; assembly: GCA_963971345.1. Lineage (NCBI taxonomy): Eukaryota > Metazoa > Arthropoda > Insecta > Hymenoptera > Andrenidae > Andrena > Andrena flavipes. The sequence goes on along the minus strand of OZ020479.1, from coordinate 74,381,182 downwards.
GCCCTATACAGCGTAGGAATTCACGCGTGCTACTGCAATACATTAATTTCGGGGAAATTGCAATCGAGCACTGAACGAATGGTATCTCTCGAATAGAACCTTCTACTCAAATTGATATCAGCTTATGTAATGATATTTTCACCGAAAATAGAAGTCTCTCTCATAGAAATACAACAGAAAGTGATGATTAAATACTTCAACAGTAAAATTCTTTGAGAAAAATTCAAAGTATATCATATACAAGCATTTAGGCGACAAATATGACATCAATTTTCTCAAAATATTTTGTACTGCAACAATTGAATAGAAATATAGTAATTTGTAGCTTTTATTAGATCCTCAAAAATTACAATTCGTTTGAAACACGTTGCTTTCCGATGACTAGTGAATAATAAAAAGTCGCAGTGTTTAATTCTACCACGTCTCCTCTGTTTCTGGCATTATCGAGGTGAAAGCAATTCCCTTGAATATTCGGACCAATAATTCCCCATCGAAACCGTGTGTATTACCCATGAACGAGGAAGAAGCGCGGATCGATGAAATCCAAGCCGATGCGCCTGGCGTTGGATCCAGGTGTGCAATTTAAAAGCGGCTGCATCTGCCCGGAAAATGCAACCGTCGAAGCGGCCGGCGGCGTGCAACCCGCCCAAAAATGAATTCCACCGTGTATCGACACTTTTCCTCGGTAACCGATTACACGTCGATTTCAGTCGAATATCGAGTTAGACTGCTCCCCACAGAGAGCTCTCAACGTTCCACAAACTTTTTTCCCCGTATTTTCATTCATCCTCGCCGCAAACTCCCCCCTCGATACTTTTCATTTCATACTTCTTAATTACGATTCTCTTAACCCTCTGTTTTAATCCCCGATCGTAATCTGTCACTCACATCCCCGTTCCCACATATATCATCGATCACCCGGACACTTGTTCGTAATTTACTTCACAAAAATACACAGTCAATTTTGATCTATCCAGCATCCGTGTACAGCATCGCCCCCAACAATGAATCCCTCTAAATTCTACGAAACAGAGGCATTTCCCAGCGAAACGTTGGCGCTGCTTTCGCCGACTTCAGCCGCTGATAATTCAGATTAATGCGTTTCCGCGAACAAAGCCAGCGAGTTGCTTTCGACGCCCGAAACGGAAGCAGGTGTATCAATCAACTTTATCCCCCGTGACAATACAGCCCCCGCCTGTTCCGCCCCACGCGCCTTCCTTCGCTACGGTTTCCACTTTTCCTTGCTACGTGGTCCACCGGCCGAGCCGTGAAAGGACCGTGCTTAACTCGAATTAACGCGGCTCGTTTGAACAATTGCCTCCCCCGCCCCCCCCCCCCACCCCCCGGAGCGGAATCTCGAGACAGCAGCGCGGCGAGCAGCAAGTTTCTGGCGCAATATTCGCCTGGCCAGATTCTTTATTCGCCGCGAAAAAAGCGTCGAGCTGGTCCTGCTCCTTTTTCCCTCCCGCTCTCTTAGCGATATTACGGCTTCGCTCTTTTGTCTCGCGGGCTCCCCGCTCGGCTGTGGAGGCGGCGGAATAAAATTGCTGTCGCGGAGGACGCCTTGCGGCGTTGTTTCGCGAACGTGGCCAAAGGATTTTCTGCTGACCCTTTTAGCAGCCGTGAATTCGAGGGGTTCAGAGTGGTTCGAATAGATAAGCGGAACTCGGCAGATCACTGGGAGTTGCTGCTGCGTGTAACCTGCTGTGCGTGGTGGAGTGGAATTATTGTTGCGGGGGCGGTGTTGTAATTTGGGGTGCAAAATGACCGTGAAGGGTGAACGCGAGGTGGTGGTTGAGCAGTGTTTAAATTTCCTTCGAGTTTGAGCATCATTTGTGGCGTGGGATCCTGCAACTTGATTTGCAGTATTGTGGGAATGTTTGGATTATTTCAAGGGTTGCTCTCGAGGATCTGAACGCTAATACAGAGGATATGTCCAACATTTGTTGGAAATAGTTTCGGAGACTCTGTATCTATGCATTTCAATCTACATTTTGTGTGAATTGTGTACTTTTAACTTTTACGATTTGAGTAATTGAGAGAAAAACGGATTAAACGATATTTTTTTGCAAAATTGAGTTAGTAGCAATAATTTATGCCAATAGGCTGTACTAGCTATATAAAGTAGGGAAAATTAATTCTTTTTCAATGTGGGTTAGTGCGTTTTTGCTCTGATGCCTCATTTTTGGATGGCAGTCTACGTTTAATATTCTGATATTCGTTAATAAACACACTATAGTAACCTGCTACGAAAGTGCTGCGCATGGTCTTCTAATTTTGAATTTTCGTATAAGGAATCCCGAATTACCATCGTGATTCTGAAGGAATTTAATCTCGAAGGAGCCACGGGGGTGCTATTATCTGGCGCTGAAACTAATGCGTTAGAATTAAACCGTATTAAAATTAAAAACTGGCTCAGCTTGATATAGTATCAGAGAATATGAAAAGGGTAAATGATAGCAGACTTTTAACCAGAATTTCAGACTCTGCGCCGGATTAGGACGAAATTGCCATATTTTCCTATCGCGGGAGATTAAAGCGAAATTTGTAGATTCTCATATTCCGCCAATTATCACCAAGTAATTTATACAATTATAAAATTCAGGTCTGCGATCGTATAGTACTATTCAAATCTCGCAATTTTTATTATTTTCCACGATTTTCGCAAAAGTGTCTCTAAAAATGCTTTCATCTATCATTATATCCCGTTTCGACGGTATCATCTTTCCAAAGGATGGGCGACAGTGCGTCGCTTGAATCGATGTTGACGGGGCTCGATTGGCCGAACACAAAGCGGTAATTCAGTTACCAATGGGTTTGAAAATTCGATAAAGGACCGAAGAATTTGTTGGAATCAAAAACTATGACGACTATCGGAGCTGTTATAATCGGAAAGCCAATGGGATATAGCTAGAATTCGCGTTAATCCCCGACTAAATGGAACTTTCTCCTATACGGACGAATCGAAACCGGATACGAACACGACGAAACCAATTATCAACTGATGAAACAACGTGGACGAGGCTTCCAACAATCGGTGGGACGATATTCGTTAACGAACTTTTGCTAATGCCTTTTCGCCTTGACGAATGGGAAAAGTCGTCGGGATATTCCGCGAAACGATCAAAGTCAATTTTAACACGAAAATGAAATCGGAAGCATTGTGGAGGCTTATCGTTAATTAAAAAGCTAACAAGTTTTCTCGCATAGCAGAAACAATTGGAGAAAATTATTTGTTTCCTGGCTGATTCCACAAGCTACAAGAAATAAGTTACAAAATTATTCGATAGGATGTATCAGAAAGATTTCTAATTCGCGATTTATAATTGTTACGCACATAGGGGATTCTATAGCTGGAATATTAATCAAATTACTTTAAATTCCATAGAATGAACCAACTTTTCAGAAACCAAGAAAACACTCTACATTTAACATCGTACCTATTTCCTCCATTTTGTAGGAGCCGGAAAAAGGGAAAAGGGAAGTCGCCTCAACGGGACTCGAACCCGCGATCTCTCTAACCGTAGCGCGCTGGCCAGCCGCCTTAGCTACCTCGGCTACCGCCGACTCCCCACGATCCCTAGTCCCGAACTCCTATTTAACTGACGCGCCACCTATGGGCCCACTCAGCACCATAGGCCGTCTTCTCCGAGCGCCCAGCGCCTACAGCTCGGCCATCCTGACCATTGCGGCCGTCCTCGGCCGCGTTCCTCAAAATCCCAACCCACCGTGGAACCGGACACGCCAAGCACGAGAGGCACCCCACAACATCCCACAGGAGCGTCACTTGGTGCTGCCCACCGGCCAAGATCGAGGATTCAACCATCTCGCATCTTGGACACCAAGTGTGACCTCGCCGCACAGCGCTGTCGAATCCCACTTCTGAACTGTAGGAGCCGGAAAAAGGGAAAAGGGAAGTCGCCTCAACGGGACTCGAACCCGCGATCTCTCTAACCGTAGCGCGCTGGCCAGCCGCCTTAGCTACCTCGGCTACCGCCGACTCCCCACGATCCCTAGTCCCGAACTCCTATTTAACTGACGCGCCACCTATGGGCCCACTCAGCACCATAGGCCGTCTTCTCCGAGCGCCCAGCGCCTACAATTTTTTGTTCCCATAACATGAATAAATTTCGAAAAATTATCTACCCCATCGGAATGCACGATTTCTTAATCATTCTGATGAATATATTTCGTCCCCAAAAGCGTTACGAGTTCTCCTTTAAATCGTGCACGTTAGAATCGAGTGTTCGAACCAGGAGGAAACGCGTTTATTGGCGTCGTTGAAACGTTATGCCTGTAACGGGATAACATCGAAACCTTTTCGCCGTCTTTCCGCCGAAAATTGCCTTTATCCGCGAGAACCGTGTCGTGTGGAGCCGCGGCTGCCGTTGGCACCACGAGCATCGCGCGTCAAAAAGCGTGAAATTTTCCACGTGGCAGCCATGTGCCAAGAAAGCTTTTCCTTCTCCGCTGCGATCGAGGCGGAAAGCGCAATGCTAGCTGCACGTCCCGATACGCCTTGGGAATACGATCGGTGGAAAGAATGGTCGCCGGAGTGCAAAATGGATTACGTATGTGGGCTTCCCGACGAAATCAGGGGACAGTGATTTCACAGAAATATGAGCAAATAGGGCGTTCATTGGCGGCTAACACCACTTTCACGTTGGTTCCAACATTGAAAGAAGAAATAAAAAGACGTTTATATTCAATACTCTGCATCGAGTGATCAATTGGCATTCTACAGCCCAATTTGAGTCAGCAGAATAAAGACCAGAATGAACGAGGAAGTTGAAATGAAAATTAATTAGAATGAGAATCTATTGTCACTTTGAAGGTAGAGAATCACAAAAGGCTTCAGAGCTTTGATGTTAGTGTCTTAATGAAGATAACAGATAGTGAGACTTGTAAAAAAATAGTCAATGGAATTAGTTACGCTAGTTTGTCTGGAAAATTAAGTCAGTGAAATTAAAACACACGAATTTAAGCAGAAAGTGAAGCCCACCACTGAAGCAATATATTATTTATATTTTTGCTAAATCACTGATCTACGATTTCCTTCTTAATACCCAAACAAACAACCCATTTTACATGCTTAACAGTAATTTGACTGGCACCTTTGCTTTTTTAAAATGAAACGATTATAATTGCATTTAAGATCCCGATAATTTCTCATCTCAAACTGAATGCAATTTAATAGGGTATCTTCAAAGTGCGCGTTAAGTAACGATCGCCAGGATTATTCTAGCACGATGAATCAGCAGGATGTTCTCACAAGGAAGTATAATTTGCTACCAGCCCGGTGTAATCATTGTAATTGAGTAATTGTGGGAAATTGGTGTTACAGCGTGGTGGTTGAACGATTAATTGATCATTAACTAATTGGTCCTTCGCTGTGATGGAGGGCCGACTCGTGGATGATTATGTTCCAGCAACAGAAGGCTTTAAACATGTATAACTTCAGCGGAATAACAGCTGCGTTGCGTTGATAATATTGATGCAACGTTTAACCAAAATCCACCGACGATAACAAAAACAACAAAAGCATATCGGAATCAAGAGCAACGGATTTATAGAACAAACTTTGTTTACGCGCATAAATTATGTATGTACAATCTCGGGAGCATGCATTATTCAACGAAAACAAGGTCGTATTCCGCGGCACAGCCACCGAAAACGTGAATTTAATTAATATTAATTCGCCCACTGTCCAAGACAGGGGAAGTAATGTAATTCAGTGATACATTTCAGTGGAACAACTGAATGATGTCTATGCTTCCTCGGACATACATTCATTCGTCATTATTAATAACTCGTCATTGTACAGTATGTCGAATTGAAATGGCGATACGCGTTAATCATTGCTCTCGAAGAGTTTCCCGAAAATGAACATCGACTAAAAGCGGAAGACAGACAGCAAATATTCCACTGCAATTTCTACAGAACCGAATTACAATTATGAATTTCCTATAAACAACGATGTAATAATATTCAATGAAAGTAATTAAACTTGCAATAGCAATATTAACCAAGAGAATAAGTTGGTATTACTATGATTCTTACATTTATTTTCTGGGTAATAATTTCTGACGGCAAAAGGATTTCTCAAAATTTCCAGATATTTTTAATTACCGCCACTTGTTAGACCTATAGAGGCCCTTGAGCGTCCCGTCGTTCTTAACTCGGCATGGAATGGCAAATGTAAGAGATAAAAGCGACGGAAAAAAGAGCGTATGCAGGTCGAGTGCAGCCGAGAGAGCGAAAACATTTTACGTCGACACGCCAAGGGACATTTTACGGCGGCAGGAACTCTTAGCCCGCGACGCGTTTCTTCTCGCGAAGGAGCCGGAAGTGCCTCTCGCCGTGACGCTCGTCGCCATCCGGGAATCGATTTCCTCTCGTTCGGAAAGTGTCGCGAATCGTAACCCGTCGAATGGTGTCTCGTGAAGCGGGTGTCCATTGTACGTGTCTGCATTCTTCAGATATTAAAGAATTTATTGTAACTCCGGGAAAATTTTCTCTAAAATCTTACACTTCCCTTTCACCTCCATCTGGTGGAGTTCAAATTTGGCTAAAGATCACTCGGCACTTGACGCAATAGTCGCCGTACTTTCTTATTCGATTAATCGATTAGCCACTAACAAAAGACAAAGTTGTGAGAGGCGGTTCAATAATTTCCAAACGTAAACGGTTTAATAACAACTTTATTGCCGAACATCTCGCACGTGGCGACGCAAACGATATCCAACACGTCTCTGTCTTCTCGGCCCGGCTCGGCCGTCGGGCCCCATCGGCACACATCGGCACGCATCGGCACGCATCGGCACGCATCGGCACGCATGCGCACACATCGGCACTCTCTCACACTCGGCCATACCTGACGCATGTCCGCCCCGGACTTGCCATACAACAGCATACAATCAAATATACTTACAAACTAAATATGAGTAACGTACGATATTTACATGTTTTTCCACGGCTTTATGTTTGCCGCTTCCCAAGTACCTGTATAAGGTCTTTGGCTCACTTGAAAGCCTTCGATGTCTCCAAGCACATAACGGTCATTGCGTAACTTTTTTATAATTTTATACGGGCCTTTGAATTGTGGAATTAGTTTTTTTGACATTCCTGGCGTCGAATCAAAATTTCGGATCATTACATAATCATCTATTTCGTATGATTTTGGATCTTTCTTTCCTTTGTCAAAATAATATTTATTGTATTCCTGGCTCTTTTGTATTTTTTCCTCGGCGGAAGTTCTAATACTATCTAAATCTCGCGGTATTTGATCTATATTGTTTTGAAGATACTCCTTAACATTATCTGTTATTTTTCCACGCTGTTCAACACCAAATAATAATCTGCTTGGTGTTTCTCCTGTTGCTCTATGTACCGTGTTATTCAATGCATACTCTACCTCTTCCAGCATTTTATACCAGTGGTTTCCTATCGTAGTGTCCTGTAATTTTGCAAGCATAGGTGTAAGCACTCTATTTACACGTTCTACTTGTCCGTTTGCTTTCGGAGAACCAGTGGCTATTTTAACATGACTTATGTCGCAGGATTCTAAAAAGTCTTCAAATTCTTTCGACGTGAACGCACTACCTCTATCCGATATAATAGTTTTGGGCTTACTGTAATAACTGAAATACTGGGATAAACATTGTATAGCTTCTTTGCTTGTTGTAGACTTAGTACCATATAACTTAACCAATTTGGTGAATCCGTCCACCACTAGAAAAACATGCTGTTTAAGAAGGAGTTTTTTATCTACTGGACCGTAATGGTCAATGTGTACTGTTTGAAAAGGCAAATTACCCTTCGGAATAGGGTGTAGTCTAGCTTCTACCCTACCTGTGTTTGGCGAAAACGAAATACACTTAAGACAATTTTTGACATGAGATTGTATCTTTTCCTTCATTTTCGGAAACCAATAGTTTTGCTTAATGGTACTTTGAGTTTTTTCTAAACTCAAATGACCCATCTCATCATGATATCTATAAATTACATTATTTTCCATATGAGCAGGTACATAGAACAACAGATTATTTTCCATTTTCTTATATACAAGACCGTTTCGCATTTCAAAGTTACTATCTTCTTGCGTTTCTAATTTTACAATAAGTTCTTTAATTTTCGGATCCTGACCCTGACTCACCGATAGACTGACTTCGAATGGGTTATCCTCAACAATGAATATATTTGTTACCCGGCTTAAAGCGTCGACATGTTTCATTCTATCTCCGCTTCTGTGTTCTACGACATAATCATAATCTTGAAGTTCGAGGGCCCATCTTGCAATCCGAGGGTTTAAATCTTTCTTATCTAAAGTCAGCTTCAATGAATTACAGTCAGTAATAATTTTAAAGCTTATACCTAGCAAAAAACTACGAAAACGTTTCAGAGCATTAATGATTGCCAATGTCTCTAATTCAAAGCTGTGATACCTACTCTCTGTTTCAGTTGTACGTTTTGAAAAATAAAATATGGGGTGGTACTTTAAATCGTTTTTCCGCTGCATCAGTACTGCACCAAACCCAAGCGAACTTGCATCACAGTGCAACTCAGTTGCATCATGTGGGCTATATATTGACAAAACAGGCGTTGATGCCAATTTTGATTTCAAGATGTTAAAAGCATCCATCTCTGGCTCGTTCCATTTAAATTCTACATCTTTTTTGAGCAGGTCATAAAGGGGTTTTGCAATTAATGAAAAATTTTCCACGAATTTTCTGAAGTAGGAGCAGAGGCCTATAAAACTCTGGACCGCACGGACATTTCGCGGAACTGGAAAATTTACCACGGCCTCGATACCACTCTTAGTCGGTCGTATACCGGTACTATCAATAGTATAACCTAAATAATCAATAGATGAATAAAAAAACTTACACTTATCTATCCTTAAGACTAAGTGGTTGTCCACTAACAACTTGAAAATCTTCTGTAATGTTTGGAAGTGTTCCTCAAACGTAGTCGATGCTACTACAAAATCGTCAATGTATGCAATTACGTCTCCGTTATTAATTAATTCTTTAAATACTTTGTGGACATGTCTCTGAAATTTTTGTGGAGCTGGTTTTAAGCCAAATGGCATTTTCATGAATTCAAACTGTCCAAATGGTGTTACAAATGACGTGTATGGTATTGACTCTTCAGCCATATTTATATGGTAGAATGCATCTTTTAAATCTAAAATAGAAAAATATCGTTTATCCTTCATTATTTCTAATTGGTCCTCAATTATTGGCAAAGGAAAATTTTCTCCAGCTAGCATTTTGTTTAGCACTCTAAAGTCAATGCATAGACGACTTTTTTCTCCTTTCTTCACCAAAACTATAGGCGAAGTGCAAGGGGATTCACTTTCTCGTATGATTTTTCTTTCTAATAGGTTATCTAGAATTTTCTTGACTTCAATTTTTTCAATATGTGCCAATTTACGTGGTGTAAAACGAAATGGCTTATTGTCTGTAAGTACTAATTTTAATTCTGTTTTTACTATTGGCTCTGGTGGCCGTTGAGCAAGTACATATTCGACTTGAAATAATTTTTCAACTGCTAGTCTTTGTGTAGGTAATAATTTAGAATTTATGTTAAGATCATCGGTAACCTTATGTTGTGTTTCCGATACATCTATGTTCATAATTTCAAGATTTTGATCAAATCTATCAATATCCTTAGTCATAGTCAACATCAAACCAAACAGTTTTATTACATCCCTACCAACTATCACAGATTCTGTCATTGTATCATCAGACACTACAAAAACTAATGCATTTTCTTTCTTTTTATCTCTTAACGCGATATCTACTTTAACAGTACCTAATACTTTTAATTTACTACTGTTTATTCCACAAAACTCATTTGACATGTCCATAATTTTCATTACGCCAGGCGGTATATGCCTTTCCTTAATAAACGTAATAGGACTCCCTGTATCTATTAATACATTTAATTGAAGCTGATACTTAATTCCTGCACAGTTTATATAAAGTGTTATAGGTTCAGTAAACTCACTCTTTCTGCTTACCGTTTCGTCAACTACATTCACATCGGATTGTGTACGCTTTGGACAATCTTTTTTTATATGACTAGTATCGCCACAAATAAAACATACACCCTTCTCTCGCTTTGGACAATCCTTATACACATGATTAGCATCACCACAAGTAAAACATGTACCCTTTTCACGTTTCGGTTGCTTACAGTCTTTGGCAATATGTCCATTTTTGTTGCAATTGTAACATTTAACTGGTACCTTATCGCCATCTCCGCTGAGGGGACGTGATCGCGTTGCCTTTGATTCCGTTTTTGCTCCAGAGGTCTCCTTTACCGGATGGTCTTTCTTGTCGTCCGTTAACAGAATCTCTTCAAATGCGGCCAACAATTCGACCTTGGATATGAATCGCTGCATTCGTGCTTGATTCCGTAAATGCGTATCTGGAATGCCGTCGATAATATAATGTAGGATTTCCGTTTCTACTACGGGCACACGATTTCCTAAGGTAGTCTTCGCGTGATAATAATCAGAGAATGTCTCTCCTTTTCTCCATTGGCGTTCCTCAAAACGTCGCCGCAACGTAAGCACATTGGTACGATTGCCAAACATGTCTTTCATCTCGTTCAACAGTTCGAAAAGCGACATCTCGATGTGTTCATGGCGGGAGTGCAACCATGAAAGTGCCTTTCCCTTCAACTTAGAAGCAATTAATACTTTCCCGGTATTATCATCCAATTGAAAAGTATTGCATACTAACGTTACTTGATTTTCCCATTGACAGAAAGCCGGATTATTTCCATCATAGGCACACACCAAATCAGCCAGTGCACGTACGTCGATTGCGTTACGCATCAGTTGCGAACCACTGATTGCCTGCGACGAATTTCGTACCTCATTTTCCCTTTGTGTTACTCGCAGCTCTCGATCCATAATAGCATTTTCCCTTTTTAATAGTTCAATTTCTCTTAGCAATGCTTCACAATTAAGATTATTAGACTGCATCGTTTGACTCGTACTGGGTCCTTCTTCTTCCGCCATACCGGTTTCGTCATTGTCCATGTCTTCCATCCAAGCACCCGTTGGATCATTTTGCATTAATCGTGCAATTAAATCAGTCTTATTACCTGTACTAGGCAACCCTAAGCTAGCGAGCTTTTGTTTCAATTGAGGAAGCTTAAAACTCTGTGGATTCTTCATTGTCTCTCGTATACTTTATCTCAGACAATTACGTTTTTGCGACGTATGCAGAAGTTCTCGCAATCGTAAGAAAAAAATCTGCCTCGTACCCGGGCACACAGATTTCGAATCCCACTACAGATCTCGAATCCCACTTCTGAATTGTGAGAGGCGGTTCAATAATTTCCAAACGTAAACGGTTTAATAACAACTTTATTGCCGAACATCTCGCACGTGGCGACGCAAACGATATCCAACACGTCTCTGTCTTCTCGGCCTGGCTCGGCCGTCGGGCCCCATCGGCACACATCGGCACGCATCGGCACGCATCGGCACGCATCGGCACGCATGCGCACACATCGGCACTCTCTCACAAAGTTGGGTTTTTTTATGTTCGTATAAATAAAAATATACTAGGGCATGGATTTTCCGTATAGTTTTAATGCAATCGTTATTTTGCTAGAAATTTTTTTTTCATGAAAAATTGTAGAAAATGGCAGCGAACAAAATAGCTTTCCGGGACACTGCAAAAAAACTGGTCCATACTATCGGGAATGATTGGATTATCTGAGAAGGAAATGCAAAAGAGATATCTAAACTGGAATATATCATATTCCTGTGGCCCAGATTTTTGCAGTACTCCCGGAAGTCATTTTGTTCGTGGCCATTTTATACAATTTGAAAAAAATTTATGGCAAAATAAAGATTACTTTAAAATTATATAAAAAATCCAAGCTCTTCATTTTTATTTATACGAACAAAAAATTCGTAACTTTGTTTTTTGTTAGTGGCTTCAGGGTGGGGTCCCCCTTAAAATATGTTGTGGGAGGCATGATTCTGAACAATATTTTCCTACGCGTGTAACCCAGCGGTCGGTTTTAGTTTTCGAGATATTTATAAAAATATTTTTGTATTTATTTGGAATCAGGTGGATACATCTGTGGTGATCGTTCCCGAGATATCCGTATATGTATGAAACTACATTTGGAGGGTGGGTGGGATGCTACGAATCTGTTCTGTATTTGCAGTTATGTCTAACAAATCTAGCAAACTAACCGAAAACTAATGCAAATTATAAAACCAAAACAAGAAATTAAAAAATTGATTTTTTAACTGATTGTGAGCAAACTCTATATTAAAGCCTGTATGTGAATTTGAATATGCCTTTTTTTGTAGCAAGATACAAAGTTTTTTATTCAATCGCGGGTGGTTTAAACAACGCGTACGTATTGAAAAAAGGAGCGCTGCATGGTGGATTAGTATAATATTTAAAATAGCAGGAGGCATCGGCACCATAAAATTCGAATTACGATGCCCCTCGCAATGAAGCGTTTCCATTTCTGCGGCGTTAGAGCAAGAAGGGGATATTTCCGCAGATTCTGGGCCGTGTGTTTGCATTGTTGCAAGTTTCTCGGAAACTTAGCAGGCAAAATCGCAGACGGTGCAGCGACGGCTTTGTAAACATTATTGTTAACTAATCCTGCATCTTGATTTCGCGTATAAACAGCATAATGCTGCGTAACTTCAGAAATGATCTCACGATTGTGTTCTATAGTGGTAGCATCTCGCGTACGATTACTTACAAACGTTTAGTGAGCACGTAAATGTCTCGTAGCTTTGCTAATCATGTTACAGTGTGAGTATCCGCGGAAAATGTCATCTTTATAAATCGAAAGATATTTCAAAATGCTTTTAGCGCAAATACTACCCAGGACAACGTGAAATAACTTCCGATTACTATTTCACGAAAGTCAACGATTCAAAAATGCACTGAAACATCTCTCCTACAGAGAACCCAATTCAACAGATATAGATCACTTTGAAATCTTATGAAAATCTCTTAATCTCCACTTCATACACAACTCACCCAACACCTGAAGCATTAAAACAGCTTACGTCCCAAACACTTTACCTCGAAAAATAAGAGTTCCTAGCCATCCTTAAGAAGCCAACAGAAATTCATTAACCCCCAGCTCCGTAAACAATTACAAGAAATCGTGACTAGCGCCTAAATAACCATGCCCCATTTCCCCCACGTTCCACTGGTCACAGCCGCGTCGCATTCGCGTCAGCACGGTTTTTAAACAGAATTTCGCTCGGTTTGTTGCACCCCGGAACGGGCTTTGCGTTGCATTCGCTCGACACAATGCCTCTGTGAAGCTTTTCCGGGGAATCCATCCGAGCTGCGGCGTAACCGACTTAATAATAATAGCCCATGGAGGCTTCTATTCCAGTAATGGAGCGTGAATATCCATCGATAGAGAAGTAAGCTTCTTCACGGGCCACGAAACGATATCTCCTTAAATTAATCCAACGATTGGAGCTCGAAATGTCAGTCCACTGGCTCACCATTGACAAATTAGCTTCCACCCTTACCTACGTTATATTCCACAAAACCCCCCTGAGTTTCTTAGAAGAGGATTCCACGAACGTGATAAATTCGTGTAGGTATCTAACCATTCAAAAATGTAAAAAAAAAACGCTGTTTCATTCACGTGTTTCTTTTCGTTCCCGGATATTAGGCGGAATGAAATTCCACGGAGCATGAACGCGTTCGTCGGTGAGTGGCTTCGATTTCTCTGCTGGATTTCAAGTAAGAAGGATCATGAATTATCCCGTGGCTCAGTTTTCCGCGCGATCCGAGATCAAGATCCCCTTAGATAGCCACGCTGCGATTAAATTCCAGATTTCGATAGCTAATCTTAGCTCGCTTTCACTACTTAACACCGTAATTACAGCGTACTTCTCCTTCACGACGCGTGCTAAAACAAGGGGAATTCATTTCGACCACAAATTTCCAAGCTCGACATTCGCAACAGCATCGAGTTCAAAAGCGAATCAAGAGACAAAGGAAGAAAAATCACCGTACCAGAAACCGTGCTCAATCACACCACCAAAAAATCGAGCCGCCGTGTACGCGCGAACATAAATCCCAGAGAAAGCGCGGGAAAAGGCGTGGACATCGACGGAGAATTGATTTTTCGCGCGTGAAACCGCTTCTATTATCGTGCCGGAGGCTAGCGTTCCCAGAAGCAACTGGGATCTATTTCAAGTTATGGGAGCAATCTCCAGCGAGCATAGACACGAGAATCGTTTCGCCGCGGCGCGGAGTGTTTTGGGGAGCGCGCGCCCCCTTTATCTTACCCTCGCCACTGTTGCGGCGTTTTGGGCGCGTTTCCACGCGAAATATGCTTGGAAAGTCGCGCGGTGCCAGTAAACTTTTAAGACGATAAGCCAGCACGGAACAGCGGCGGAAACAAATGCAATTTTCTGTTCGCGGAATTCCATCAGGCCGGGGGGGAGCACGGGACTTATGGGGGTAGACACGTCACGTGACACGGGCGATGCACCGTACTGCAATACCGACAATCTAACCTGAAACATGGGTTTGTGATTTTTCGTTTTTCGTCCTTATATGAGCAGATTTTGGGCTGGGCGAGGTCTCATTCGAAAGAGGGAGATTCAATGCGGAGCGCTCTGCTCACCGTTTCAGTCACAAAACTCTTTTAGTGACCTAAAAATACTTAATTAGGTAAACACGCCACGTGACACGGGTAATGCAGCGCGCTGCATACCGACACAATCTGGCCCGAAATATGGGTCTGGGAAATTACGTTGTTTGTCCTTATATGAGGAGATTTTGGGCTGGGCGAGGTCTCATTCGAAAGAGGAAGGTTCAGTGCAGCGCGCTCTGGTCATCGTTTGAGTCACAAAACTCTTTTAGTGACCTAAAAATACTTGGATTCTTGCGGGTGTATTTTGTCGAATTTTGCTCTACTTTCAACACTCATATTATTAAATATCAACACAATCTCGTCGAACCATGACCAGAGCGCGCTGCACTGAACCTTCGTCTTTCGAATGAGACCTTGCCCAGCCCAAAATCTGCTCATATAAGGACAAACAACGTAATATCCCAGACCCATGTTTCGGGCCAGATTGTGTCGGTATACAGCGCGCTGCATTACCCGTGTCTACCCCCTTATGCAGACAAGTTGTGTGTACGCGATCGAACGTTTCCCGCGACACGGGGCTCCGCTTCCTCGCCGGACGATTTTTCCCCGCGAACGGTCCGAGCGTCGCGGGTGTACAAAATGGCTGGTGTAAAAATTCATTGTGTCTCCGATGAAGTGGATACTTCTAAAGAACTAGATAGGGCAAGGGCGAGGGTGGAGAGGTACGGAACACGCTGACGTTGAGAGGAAAGGGATGCTGTGGCCCCTGTTGCGTGATAAAAGACTGGCTGCGGCGCGGAAAGATGTTTCGCAGCGTTGAGTGTAGGAGGAAGAGTGTTAGGAAGTTGTTTCTTGAATTTGTTCTCTACGAGACTTGCGTTACCTTGGGGGTTTTGGGTGTAAAGTGCCCGTGGTCCCCTGTCTCCTTCACTTTGTTTTGGGAAGCTGTGTGGTAGTGGGAGATGAACTGCGAACTTCGAGGGGAAATATTTAGTGGAATTAGAATTGGTGTTTGAGTGATCGTGGAGGAATTCCTTGAGTGATTGTTTAAAGTGTGTCTGGTATAGTGGGAGGGTAGCGGGATTGTATAAGTAGTTTGGTATTGCAGCGAGTGGATCCTTTCGCGCGATAGAGCTGACTTCGGGAACTAATAACAACCACAGCTTTGGGAGACAACGTTACTGCGAATTTTAATTAAAATTCATGCTCCAGACGGTGAGGAACTATTATGGAGAGCGTGTACGAGCTAACAGGAGTAATGAACAATCAGGGTACGTTCGCGTAGTTCGATTGTGAGTGAAACAGAGTGATGTCGGGGGAAACGTGGCGCTGATAATACTGGATCGCAGTCTCCATTAACTTGATTTTATTACTCTGATTTCGATGCTCGGCGGGCTGTCTGCTGGAAGATATCATTGAAGAGATTATTATATGGAAGCGACGAGAGGAAATTTTGAAATTTGGATTGCTATTATCGAGCTTATATCTCGTTTGCTGATTTGGATATACAAAGGAATTGTCAAAGTGTGGCTTCCTGTATTTCTATAATAATATTGTCTAGAAGTTCGCAACTGTTCGCTATCAATTTTTAGAAGTCCTATACCTATAATAATACAAATTCTACACCAGTAGCTACACCAAATTCGGAAGATAGGTGCTAAAAGAAACCAGAAGAGTATCCAAAAAATTCCCAACACAACCGAAACGCATGTCCATTAAAGTACTGAAATCCTTCCACCCTCATCCTCCATCCTGCAGGTATTTCTATAACAACATTCCCACCGATCCCGGTTCTTTTTATTCACCCGTCAGTCCACGCGTCGGGCAGCGATTCCTGCCTGGACGTTGCCTCGTTGAAACGCTTCATTTTCCCTTAAACATCGCAAACAGAGGCGGCACAATTTTCTCTATGTCCAGGGCAGAGCCATAGCCGAGCAGACCTGCGCGTTAATTCGCAGCTAAAACAATGGGGGATGGGCGCGTACCTGCGAAAAGGCAACGGGAGAGGATCGCAAATACGCGAGAGAGCGGGGATCGCGTAAAGCCGTGCTTTCTCAAGGTAAACCCGTGCACGGTCCTTAATTCCTTATCAAGCTGTAAGTGGGACTGATTAAACAGATTTCGTCCCTCTGTCGCGGGGCGGCGAGCTCCGTCGAGGGAATTAAGCTGAATTACATTTGCAGCGGTAGGGGAAAGTCGCGGGGCAGAGACGTAAAAACGGGGAAACGAGTCGCAGCAGCTAGGAGGGCCGCGAGTGAAAGAATCCCACCGTCTAGGCAGGGATCAAGCGAATTGTTTTTAAAGTAGCCCATTTGCGCGAACGCCCCTATGAATATTAACGCTAATTAATTAGTCCCCCCCCACCCTCCCCGAATTGGAAGAACCGTGAGACCTTCGATCCGCCGGTGCCTCGCTGAGCGACGTGGCCCGTGGTCCAAGGCGTTCGCTTCTGGGACGTAAATAATTGAAACGTTGCGTCACTCCTCCGTGTAGGTAATTAGAAGATATTCCAAGAACACGTTCCCTTACACGAGGAACGTACCGTCTACCTTGATTGAATAAGTCATTAACCAAGCTCGCCCCGGGATCAGCTTTGGGAAATTCCCGCGGAACGTTTGTTAATTATTGAAACAATCATTTCTATCCATTCTTCCCAACATCGCCTTACCAACAAGGCAACCGGAAACTTTGCTACGGTCTTCCAAACTTGGAAACAACCCATTCTACTCCAATATTCACTTCCCACGGAAACTCTACAGTTTCTACTCCCCGCTTTGCCTCGCCGATAAACCTGCGCCTTAAATTCTCCAATCTCGAGAAAGAATTGCCGCGAAGGTATCCTCGCCACCCACGCGCTGCCCCACACGAGCCAAGCGTGCCCCGAAACAGCGGGGTACCCGTAATTACCCGTGATCACGATAAAACGCGTAACGAAAGAGTCCAGGCGATATCCACGAATTTCATCGGTCATTACCCATTCGTTAATAACGATCTTGTCCTTCGCCGACCGGCCGCTGCACCCGCCATTAAACGCCCCCGCGTAATTACACCGTCCCAGACCGCAATTCCGTTTGAACAATCCACGGGAACATTCACGGGCACGCGCGAGCGTTTGTTCCGTCACGCGGATAATACGAAAGTTCGCGTTTCGGTACGCTAGTCGAGGGTTACTTACCCCTACCCAGTGCCTCGCAAGCCGCGAGATTAAACGCGCTTCCGCTGGATAATCTTATCCCGCGCTATCCGGCAGCGTTATAGACAGGACAGCCACGCGGCAATTTGCGGAATAATATCTGCAGACGGCACGGGGACCGGTTAAGCAAACGTCTCACTTGGCCTGCGACCTGTCCGCGAGGTCTTTGTCGCTGGGATTTTCGATGGGGGAGCTTGCAGCGTCTCGCGTTTTGCACTCGAGTGGAGGTAATAGTGAAAATGACTCCTTTCATTGTTTGGAGAGGTTTGGTGGCTTGGAGAAGCTGTGTACCTGGAGTGATTGTTGATGGGAGGGTGTTTGAAGGAATTTTGAATACGTAACGAGAAAAATTGTGCGCTCGCGAAGTACCTCGTTACGATGTGGCTGTGAGTAAATGTTACACCTTCGGTGTCAAAGGCTTTGGGTTCTTTGGAAACTACCAGCGCTGAGCTCGACTGTGTTGAGTTTCCATGACTTACCTGAAATAGAAAGAAAATGTGGAGTTAGTGGTAAGGAATAATAATTTTGTCGAATTGTAGGTAATTATAGAAAATATCATGTTCGAGTATTCGGAATGAAAAAGTGAAAACTTTGGTACCTGACAAGGGAACTATACCTAACACTCTAAGTAATATAATGAATTTTCTTAGGAGGCATAGTGATCTTTGAACGATCGTGTTTGTAAGACCCGTTCAACCGACACGCGAAGCAACTGGGGAACGAAAGTAAGATTTCTACAAGCGTTCGAACGGCAAATGAATAATATATATCCAGCGATTACACGAAAGTGCAATTACCTTTCGCTCGGGGAGAGGGTGGGTGGGGCCGTGTCTCTTTCACGCAACAGAGCAACGCTGATGGCAACACGAGAACTATCTTAGCAAAGCGAGAAAATGCTCGCAAGGCGTTCGGGTCACAGGGCGACTGAGACGCCTGAATTGTTTTAAACTGTTCGCTGATGGAACACGACGTATGGACACTCCGGAACACCGATTTTAGAATGGAATTCGAAGTGGGCGCACCGACGAGAACGTGTCCCTTGGCTTGGCTGAGAAAACAAAGGGTGACGAGACAGCTGGCGGATTTATGAAGGCAGTCAAACGGGCTGCACGTCACAAATCATCGTTTTGAGAACCCGTTATTTTTACAACGATGAGATATTGCGGGCGAAATAAGAAGCGAATGATTCAGAAACGAAACGCCAGAAGAATGGGAGAGAAAGGAATTTCTAAGCTGCTTTTGCTAAAAAGCCTATCGCTTCCGCCCGAGTAGAAGGATAAATAAACGGGAGAATGGTAAACATTCGACAAAAAATTGCGGGGGAGTAAAACCAAGGAAGACAAACAGTGGCGCTGCGTTTCAAATTTGCTCGTAAAAAATTTGGTCGAAAATAAATGTCTCTTCCAGCTGGGATAAAAGCAGAAGTTAAAATGGTAAAAACGCAGGAGCCATCTCGGAGACTGTGCTAAAAATGTAGATGCAAAAATAAATTTTCATTTCAGAACTGGATAGTTTTCAACCAAGCAATTTTTCCTCCGATATTACACGGCAAAATATTTTCGCGTTAGGTGGGCCGTCGTATAAATGTAGGTAATCCAAATATTTTGTTAGAGAATAACAGTTGAACTAGTTCTTTGGATATGGAAATAAATAAAATACAGCTTAAAATTCGTGTTGAATTTTATAACTTAGGTCAAATTTGTTCAGTAAATACCAAATATACAACGAAAGGAATGAATAAATAAATGTATCAGGCTTCAGCATAGTCGTTTTAGGATTTGAAAGGAAACGAAATACGTCTATAAGTCATCAGGCTGAAGAGACCTTGGAGGATGTCCAAGAAGGAACATAATAATAAGATAAGCGAAATGAATGCCACGGTGGAGCGATTTTTCATCGAGAGATTTAATGAATTAGATCCTCCCAGGTGGCATACTGGAACGATTTATGCCGGTTCTCTGATCGTGTTCGTCGATTTGAACGCGGTGCTCTTGATTTACTCGCTTCCTTCGATTCAATTAAAATGTGACTTAAATTTTCTTTGATCAGCAAATTAGATGAGATGAACGAGAATGTTTGTAACAAATGTAAAGTATGAAATCAAGAAAAACTGAGTAAAGTGGGACACTTGGTATCTGTATCCCCAATAATTTCTACCCACAACTGAAATGAAGAGCAGACATCTACAGCTCCTACATTTCTACTAATAACCAAGCAGAAATTTTATCCAAACTTTTTATGCAATTTCTCAGAGACAGTAAGTAGTTTCCAGCCCATGTGTCAGAATTAACCACACAAGAATCCACCCGCTTCAAACTTTATTATCAACAGAGTGTTATAACTTACATTTCACCATGAATTCCCAATAAATAATAATTTAAACACACTAATCCCTCCCGAAACTAACAATCCTGGAATGGATACAATTTGGTCACTGACGTTCCATTTGAATATCTGAGACACTACAAACAGCATGGAAACTCTTCTGACCACTTTATAGTATACTCCACTTAGTAGTCAAGAGACCTTCGATATCTGACTTGGACTTTAGAAAAACATTCCCCGAACCGCTTCGAGCAGCCTCTCATGGTGTCTTATCATGCAGAACACTGCCTGCTCTGACCTCTCGATTGCCCCTACATTCGCCATACCAGCTTGTGCCACAATGGATACAACTCAGCGCCATTGAAGATGCCACCAAGTATGAGATACAAGCGTATCGCGCTTTTAACGCCACGGACCACGGCTGGAATTGCCAGCAATTCCTTGGCGTTAACCAGGAGCAACGCTGACTGTCAGCGGTAATACCACGGCGGACAGATCGTTTGAGCAGTCATAGTGGGAAATTACATATTACCGCGGGGCCGCAATAAGCAATTTGCTGGTTGGAACGCCTATTTTAAACGTACTTTGCCCTAGCAGCGGACCACCACCGCAATCCACTTAGAGGTATGCACAAAGCGGTAGGAACAACGCATCCTGCTGATATTTCACGGGACACCGAGCGCCATTGTCGCTGGAAAATCTTTTTATCGACGTGTGCTACGTGAATTGGATGTGTGACGGATTGCTAGAGGGTTGGTGGTGCCTTGGGTCGCCACGAATCCGTGTAACAACAGGAAATGTTGAAGAGAACAGTTGGGAAACATTAATCTATTTAGCTCTTGGGATTTAAAGAGTCACTGCTAAGAATTTTGAGTGAAACGACAGTAAGTTTGATAATTTGGCGAGGGAAGTATTAATAAGAAATGTGTGTCTATTTTTTCATCTACTTATTATTATTGTACACCTATATCCGTTGAATCGGTGTTCTATGATCTTCGTGCAAACAATAGCGAGCTAAGAAACACATACACAGCTGCGTTTGCATCGTTGCTGAAGCTCCCACTGTATTTCTTTCCGAGATACTCGCAGATTTAAATTGCTACGTCTCCCTGGAGCACGATCAAGGTCTCCGCGGAGGTATAAGCCGGCCAGGAGACGTTATTAAGGCAGAAAATAAAGTAGGCGAAATTAAAGTAACACGTTATACGATGAAACTCGTAGAATCCAGCAAACTGACTCAACTCGATTCAAGAGCAACCCCATTTCCCGCCGCAGGAAACGGCAAATATAAAATCGCGCCACGGTACAATTCCTCCATTAGTCCCGACAACGGGCAAACACGCTGAACTTAACGCAATACCTCCCTCCCCGTACGTTATTGCATTACGAAAAGTCACGAGTGCCGGAGAAATTCCATCTCCTATACTCTGGGCGGAATCATCGCGAACATTAGCCACAGAAATTTATTTTTTGGAGTCATCTGTGCCGTACGAAGACTTTTCTATGAATGAAGAATCACGTTAGTAATTATTTTAAAACTTAACAATTTATATATATTTATGGTTCGAACGTGCGACAAAATTTGAGCAACTTCGTGAATGAGAATAAGAAGGAACAGTTGAATTTCTCTAGGTATTCGTAATTTACTGTGTTTGTGATTGGAGAATGTTAAAAATTATTTTTAATCACACCGAAGCCTTTCACCTTCATCCCAGCTTTTGCACAGTAGAATTTCGTTCAGACTTCTCTAAACGTTGCCCTTCATCCCTTAATCAACTCTGTATAATTACCTATCCAGTCCAGTTCAATTGAATCCTAATTCAATATGGTTCAAATTTATTGAAATTGATATTTGAAAGCAACCTCCCATGATACTTCATGACGCCGATACAACACGAATTGCAGAATCCAAAATGATCATTCAAAATCTGCGTGACTATTGTCAGCAGATATTTCTGCAATGATCTCGCCAATAGGCCCGAGAATAGAATTAACAAGCTACAACGAACGAACGGTAAACGGATTACCAACTAAATCCCCAGTTTCACGTTGAAATATGCAAACCTGTGTAAACAGTGGACCAACCAATTCGGCTGGAATATCGCGGAATTCCTGCGGAATAATCGAATTGTAATCGACGCGATGTATCGCGCGCAATTAAAGTTCAATGCGAGTTCTAACACGAGGGATGCGACGGGTGGATTCTTCGCGGATGAAAGGGTTCGACGTGGCAAGTGAATCACGTTCATCTCGTATAGGCGTGCGAAATTCGAAGTGCGACTTTTTGTGACTGGGAGTGCAATGAGAACTGCAATGCGTCGGAGAGGAGAAATAAAAGAGTTGTCGAGCTCCGCAGACGTTAACAGAGTCGTCTTTGTCTCTGGAGCTGAAGATTCGTCGATCGAGTGTGGAACGAAAGGGAGTGGCTGGTTATGCGAGCTGTTGGTATGAAACCTACAAAGTGTCTTGAAATCGCCATCTGGATTTTTGTGGGATAATGCGGTGCTGAATAACTGACTGCGATACTAATTTTATTATGCAAATCATTTTTTTTTATGTATATATGTGTTTTACAATGGTCGCATTAATAATAGTCATTAACAACTAATTACCTGCGCACAATGACTACATATTTGCAATTTGGTCACAAAGTATTTATACTGTACATAGAATTAAACAATACTCAATTATTATAAGTCGAGTAAATTCACCGTTTTGAAAAATTGGATTATATTCTCGGTGTTTTTAGATTCATTCATGTTAACGTGATTGGACGTCCCGGATTGCGAAGGACTGTCCCGAATTTGAGTTGTTTGTCTCGCAGTATAAAATGTCCCGGAAAGGACGTGAATATTTCAAGTGAAGAAGATTTATTAAAAAAAAATCACTCTGCGGGAAAATATCTATAAATAATGTATTTATTTAATATAAATATGTACCTACATAGTTACTTTTAATATTCTATGTAGACAATTTTTTGTTATGAAAAAACGTGTTTTTAAGTTTTAAAATGCTGTCCTCAATAATGTGCTACCTAAGCTTTTTTTTACAGGTCCCACATTCCAACATATAACATCTGGTCACTTTGATTCAAGTTCAACTTCAAACTTGCTTTAATCGCGAATAATATAGTACACTTGGTGGAACTCATTTACCAATCTCTTTGGTACATAAATGTAACCACCTTATAATTTACATTCAAAGGTGTAAATTCGTATCTATTCATTTAGTAGGGGAATGATAACGCAATTCTCCTCTTCTTTGGCACACACATCAAAGTATCTTGCTCCAGTAATAATAATAACTGAATATTCTAATCAAGACGGGAGAAATCCTTTTGTCACGTAATAAGTCAAAGCTGCCCCCGCCGACGCAGAGATAGCTAAATGAGCTTGTGCGCTACGAATACAGCTTCGCGCGCAACAGATTATATTGGATCCCGCGAATGGGACGAGCAGAATTTAATGCTTTGTTGCAAAGCCGCCGGTATGAATTTACCAACAATTCCTATCGGTCGGGGGCGGTTAATTCGCTAGAGAAGGATCAGCCGCGGCACTGAGAGATCGCAATATTACGCGAGAAATTTCCATTTGGAATCTCCTCGGCGACGGGCGCCAGGAAGGAAACCGAGCGTGCACACGCGTGTCTCCCAGAACGCCGAGAACGCCCAAGCGCCTCCCAAGCGGAGCGCAAAGGCACGTTCACGTGCTCGTAGCATGCAGTATTCCCGCATTTTGCAGCACAGCTAAACTGCCTACGTGTCTGTACACTTGTGGGACAAGTAGATAGCATTAGAACCATGTTCGCCGGCGATATTAATTGAGGGCAATTAATGTCCTGATTTACGCACACCGCGGGAGCTTGAAATCGTATGAAAAATAATTTCTCGCTCGATTTTAGGTATACTAAAAGTAGGCATAGTATTCAAAGGAATACGCGATTGCAATAAGCAGAATGCGTAGTGAGTTGTATGTGATAAGTGTTAAGAATTAATAAGAATTTAAAGAATATTGTTTATCATTGTTGTAATACAGTGAAATTAGTATTTTATAAGAATGGTAAGCTGTGATGCGCAGTGACCAAACATTCAGATTGAACTCAGTGAAGTTTGCAAGGATTTCGATTATCTTTCAAGAGGAATTTTCTTGGAAATCGCGATTTCGATCGATCAGGATAACGGCATATCAACGAATTTACAAAACTCCATGAGCTTTTCGCAAATAGAGCCCGCACGCGAGGGTGGATCGTTGCAGTCGGGCTGTTAACGATATGAAACAAATAGACCGTCGTCGAGGCCAATCGAATCGCTTCGATTCTTGGAAATTGCGAATTTTAAAAATCAACTTCCAAACGATTGTATCGTCGAGAAGTATTTTATCCGAGTTTAGGTTAGGGATTATATTCTGTTATTCTAAAAGAAATTCCAAGCTTCGTTTACGATATTGAAGAGTAAGGATAAAAGGAAGTGGACATCGAAACGGAAGAGCAGAATTTGTGACCAGCAAGTGAGAGTTGAGTTCGTGAAGAAAATAGGAAAAAGAGCTACGTGGAATTAAGCTCTTTAAAAACACGAAGTACCGCGGAACATTATGTAAATATTCGCATCGTACTATGAATATCAAACACATAAACGGGTCAAGAGTTTCGAAGGGGTTCAAAGGGTAAAAGAAGAAGCACTCCCCTTTACGTCGGGCAAAAAAAAAAAAAGATCGATATCCAGAACCTTAACAAACACTCGAAAGGGGGATTCGAGTGTTTCCATAGAGCCCTGTTTCCCTTCGATCTGCTGAATTAATTCCAATTAACAACTTAATTATGAATACCTCCCCCTCTCTCTTTGAGAAAGCATTTACCGACATGAACGATCCCTTTGATGGACAAATAAAAGGCTATCGAGCGCGCACAGGCGTGTAAAAATGATCGTGAATGTTTATACAAGGTTCTAAGGGAATGAAGAGATTCATTTATTTATTTATTTACCGGTAATCCCTTTAGAATACAATTTGATTAGAATCACTCAAGTGTAGGTAACAATGTGTTGAGTATCCTATGCCTAAAAGAGGCAGGGGAGCTAAACAAGTCCAGCGATTTTTAAAATTCATTCGCATACATAATTAGGCAGTTAATGCAATTATATTGACCATATGTCGTGCGATGGGCCTCTCCAAGAAGTAGGACATGATTTCTTCTGAATTACGTGATCAGCTTCAAGTGATATAATATATCAAGGCACAGTATGACGTCATTAAGCACTTAAAGGTGAGCTGTGCCGTTGGAGTTCACCTTTACGTGCCAACAGTAGGTCAAATATAATACGTATGTGTCGTAAATGTCACAATTTGAATTGATTCTGCATATTCGAGAAATCATGGTCATAAATCGGCATTGTACAACCCATTCGACGGGCAGCCAAATATATTACGAAGGTACTACTGATATGGAGAAACAGTTAACAGAGCAGTACTGCAAGTGTTAACATTCACAAAATATCTAGATTACTAAGTTGACTGATAAACTCGAAATAATAGTTAACCTTCGCCCGAAGGCTTCTATTCCAATCTGACAAATATAAATTCCTCCCCACGGTAGAACCTTCATTTCCGTTCATTTGATCTACGAGGTCATCTACCCAACGATTCAATGTCTGGTGGATAAAGGAATTGTGAAAAACCGGAGAAAAATTCTGACTGCCACTTTGCAGGACCCAATAAAGGGAATAGGAGGAAAAATGACACACGGGGAAGTGAGACTGGAAAAATAACCCTTTCGAAGAGACGATTTCCACAACAATCTTACAACATCAGTGCAATAACAGGGAACAACTTCGAGGCTTGCCATCACTTTCTGTAATATTGAAGCTTATCGGTCGATAAACCGCCGAGGAAGGGATTTAGAGTGCACTTATGCCCTTCAGAAATCTTGCTAGCTAGATATTGAACGAGATAATATTTCATCTTGTAGCCTTGTGATTTTTGACCCTCAAACACTCGAAATCGCTGCCCCATTTTCAGAGACCCGTGGAGAAAGATAATATCACACGTCGTTCCAATAACACGAGCAAAATGCGCGTTTTCAGAGCCACCATTTTCATCTTCTCCTCTGCCACTCCATTGCCCGTGGTTTGTAAACATCTTTATAATCATCGTGCTTCGTGACAGTAGCCGCTACATAATTCTCCGAGTACGTTGCATTCTAATTTGACCGTAACCAGGCATTGTCCGTTTAATCATCGGGGAGTTAATTACGTACACCGTGAATTAGACAGCAATGGTTCGCGAGTGAATAATTCCGAGCGAGTTTGATGACTCGCGAGTAAACACATTTGCAGGAACAGTAATTTAACGTTTAAATAACGCCGTTGAATAGAATTACCTTAGGGTGCAGTGTTAAAGTGGAAAAAGGTAAGGTATAAGAATAATGAACGAGCTAGCTCGCGTTAATAGCGCAAAAGATTGATTTATGCGCCGTTATATTTATCAGGCATGTTCGAAAAACACGGTATCCCGTTGAAAATGTGTCGCTGCTTGGTGTCCCCTGTCAGTGGCATGATTGATCGTCCTATAAAGTGTATTAAAGCAACCTTTTACTTTGCAGTAAGTTTTTTTTTTGCAAAAAAACCTTAAATGCTTGGATGGAGCAGATTATAAGACGTCTTCGATGTGCTCTTCGATTTTTAAAATTGAGAAAAACGAGTGATTAAAGGGATCTTCGGTGACACATAAAATAGTAGAAGGAACTACTACTTTATATAATAAATTTTAAATTACTGGTAATATCTAAAATTATAAAGAAACGTGCATGTTATTCTCCTATTGTTTCGGACGTTAATTCGGTCGCGACATTCCCCAGCTTTCTGTCTATCGAGCGATTTAACCTGCTCTATAAATATTTATTCCCCCGTGTTCGGTAAGTGGACAGAGATTGAGTGGGCAGCAATTAGGAGGGACAACTAGTACCATCGAAGAATATAAGAAACTTGGAGTGAGAAGCTTTCGAGTGCTTTTTCGTGTACAAGCGGTGTCTCCTAGTGAAGCGCGTCGCGTAGAAAGAAACGAATTGTCGCTCTCATTCCGAACGAAAGCACCACCCATCGAGACTGAAAGGTGAAAGCATGTTTCTTATTACAGCAAATTTTCGAGCTGGACGCGACGATTGCATCTGCTTTGCAAAAAGCACGCGGAATAAAAGTACCATTGTCATCCGGCGAAAAACTTTATAAAGCTTCTTACCAACGCACGTGCGCCTGAAGCAAAGAAATTAATGTCCAGCGAAGTTTACTGTGCTATTAAGTAGCAAACAAAGCTTCTAAAGCCTGAAGAGTAAAAAGCCACATCTCTTAACTCCTTCCCCTTCGTTCCTATACTCCGTTCCTGTACTCCACATCTCGTCCCCCGAAGCTCAAACACCCACCCCGTGCGACGCTCAACGATTTACGCGTTTCGTGCATGCTCGACCATGTCTCTCGTTTATCGTCCGCTCGAATGATTTTCTTTACCAGCGTGTCGCGCTTATTGTTAATAATTAATCGGCAGCGCAATTAGGGTAACGGCGCGCGGGACAACGACGCGGCCCTCGTTACGATGGTCCATTGCGCAAACAGAAATAACTTGGCTGGTTTCCACGCGATGCACGTTGAGCTCCCGTTCAAAATCGTCGAAAATAGTCGGGCAAAATGGAGGGCTGGCACGTGCCGCGGAGGCAGGTTCGCGGGCAAGGTGTGCGCAGGCCGTGACGTTTTAAACGAATCCAGCCTGTTCCAGCGCTAGCTGGAATGCGAATTAACAATACTTGCCCGCGCACGTGACCGAGTGCAGCCGGATAATCGAGTTTCCGAATGTCTTCCCGCCGTCGACGAGGCATTCACACGCGCGAAACGTGCGATGGTAGACAGTTACCGCTGCGAAACGAACCGGAAGAGGAATTCTCGCCTGTCATGGCTTTTCACGATTTCTTCTTTAAGCTACCACCCGTGTCCTGCCTCCGGGGTGAAGGAGTTTGTATTATCCTCAAACGGACAACCGAATTCGATAAACACTTACGCTTGGTTTCAGGCGTTGCGTGACGTTGACAGGTCGGAGAAAAGGGTCATTTTTTTTCTATATAAAAAAGGGTCATATTTAAAAATCAAGATGTACACCTTGTTGTGTATAAATTAAGCTGTATTCTCTTAAAAAAGAAATTTGATGTCTTAAGAGATAGTGCCATAACAGCCCCTTCTTCCAAGGGTCTTCATAGTTACAGTATTTGCGGTACTAAAAATATCTCGGAGATTACTGGACCCATTTGAATAAAATTTTGCACGAGTATTCTTAAGACTATAATATAGTACTTGCCGGTGCTGATTTTTTTTAAAAACAAAAGTAAAAAATGGTAGCTACTCAAAGTCAAGCATGTGATTTTCGTTCCAAGTTTGAATATTCTTTTGTTAATAAAAAACAAAGCAACGCTCGAATCGGTAAATCGTCTCGATATGTACTAGATTATAGTCCTAAGAATATACGTACAAAATTTTATTCAAATCTGTCCACTAATCTTTGAGATATCTTAGATACCAAAAATGTGCTAACTACAATATCAAATTTCTTTTTGCAGAGAATGTAGCTTAATTAATTTTAAAATATAACGTTTCTTTATATCAAGAAAAAATGATAAATATTTCCCTACTTTCCGACTTGTTAAGTCGTAACCCTTTAAGATAGGGTCTTCGTTATATAAAGTGTCTAGTACGATAAAATGTTTATCTGTTCAAATAACAGAAAAATCCGAAAGAAGTTTCACGAGCACCGCGCGGCCTATCGAAGTGGTCACTTTATATTTCCTTTCCAGTGGCTTCGCCGTGCCATTAAACAGCGACTCTGTAAAAGTACCCGTTAGAAATTATTACCGAGTGTTCGGCTTTGGGTGACCGGTTCCGCGGTAATTCTTCACTCTTTCTTTGCTTTTTAGAGCCCGCCTTTTGCAAATAATTGCCAGTCTCGTTATCTGCACACGAGGGACTCCGGGCATCCGTTTCGCAGGCGAACGGAACAAAGCTGGTATCTTCTTTATGCCAGCCGATGCAAAAGGGTGGATCCCGCGCGCGCGTCCCGCCACGAGTTCCGCCCTAATAAATGCAGCCGCTAATTAAGATTTCGCCGATTAAACTTTCGGGCTGCGCGGATCGGGAACTTTGTTTCTTTCGACGTTAAACTTGCACCATTTATTCTGACTCGGTTACCACTCGGCTACCGGCCTCGCGTATTTATCCCGTGATTTTACGATCGCTCCGAGCGACTCGCCCTTGTTTTATCGATCCACGGGAATCGACCGTTGCCAGCTCGATTGTCCAGCGAGGGAATCCGATGTAAAATGATGAACAGAAATGTTGTTTTCGCTGCAACGCGCTGGGATATTTATTTTTCCAGGTTATTTCTCGTTGCTGTCGATTCCATCGTAATAGCTCGCGCAGTTATTCAATCCGCGAAATTTATTCATTTATTTCGTACCATGGAGAGACGCGATTGTAGGCTTTAGCTGAATGGAGAACACAAATTAGCCAGGCATCGCGGTTAAGGAGAATTATTGTAACAATATTGCCAGCGAGTTTACCCAAAGTTCCGACGGATTACTCAAGTACTAATTCATCCTTTAATGAAGTGGCAGCAAGATAGTTAGTTGGTTATTCGTGCTCAAATACACTTGCCTGTAACTTTGTTAATTGTTGAACGGCTACGTAGTACTCTATGAGTGCAAGATTCTGATAATAATTGAAATTGAAAATTTGTTATGAGTTCGTGGTGTACGACAGCATCGATAATATTTTAGTACTACCACTCTGTTTGTGCGCCACTGCCACTCTAAAATTTTAATACTGAATGTTTCCGGGACGGCGGCAAGCTGATTATTTTACAGTCACTCGGTAAAATGTATCTACTAATTCTGTGGCCAGGCAGGAAAGTTTTTAAAATCTCGCAGCTGGTTGAAAACAGTTCGTAACTTTGGACTTAATTAGAAGGGACTTCGTAATTGGATGACTAGTTAGAAAAATTTAATAAATTCGCAGTAACTGCGAAGCAAACTTTTCTTCGCGTGCCTCGTCGTTGCTGCTTAAGATAAATTGATTACAAAGCCTCGTAAACGTGCGATATATCACGTGTACTTTCGATTATATTACTTTAGCAAACATTGTTAAGGGAAGCTACTCAGCCACAAATCAAACTTTCCTCATATCGCCCCGGTGTATCACCGTCTAACATTCAAACAAACTTATCTCGAGA
Source organism: Andrena flavipes (assembly GCA_963971345.1). Taxonomy (NCBI): domain Eukaryota; kingdom Metazoa; phylum Arthropoda; class Insecta; order Hymenoptera; family Andrenidae; genus Andrena; species Andrena flavipes. The sequence goes on along the minus strand of OZ020479.1, from coordinate 74,350,783 downwards.
GCATTATAATACATATCCGCTAAATTTATGCAGCATCAACTGCTACTTAAACCTGATCCTGATAATATAACTGTTAAAACACATAATCCTTGAGTGCCCTAAACATTCAGCCACCTAGCAGAGGAATGACTTCGTTCTGGCTTCAATCGACGATCTCAATACGAAAATAATCTCCAAAATGCCAAGGTTCTTGAAAAAAAAAAACAAAGCTAACAGATAAACTGACAAAATCTCCTAAAACTGCTTCGACAATGTTCACGGCCTTAAACTCCCATTGAAACAAAAATCTGCCGTCATTCATTCACTCCTGCCATTTGTTCCCAATTCCTATTGGAGTCCTTCACGGTCTCACGCCTCCTCTCGAGCGCATTCGGAGCGAGTCTCGCGAACGTCCCCCTTTATCTGCGCGCCCGCTCCAAATTATGACGAGCTTTTATGCGAGCCACAAACGACGCGCGGTGTTCTGCCTCCTCTGAACTTTCCGGAGTGCCTATTCCGTCGAATAATAGGCCCCGTGCACAATTCTATCGTCCCAGCTGAAATTTCAAGTCGCGATCCGCGCATAGGCCAGGGACAAACGGCACGGTGGCAGAGAGAGCGGGGGAATGCCTGCTCTTGTCACGAATCACGCGTGGCATACGCGCAGATAAACGCACCTGTTAATTTCGAGCGTCACTCCTTGCCCGCCCAAAGAATATCCCCATCCATTACGGGAGTGTCGCGTCTGCGACTGCAACTGCGACTCTGCAACTGTGACCGTCGCCCCTGCAGTTAATCCTGCCGTCTAACGAGCCGAAATTTGTCCGCGTGTTGGGCCGCGATTAAACGCGAGCGGCGACGCGGAAAGGTGGGGAAAGAAGAGGATTGATGCGGGACGAGAGGATGGAAAAAGTGTGGCAAAATGGGGGAGGCAAAGTGAAACATTCGAGGGAGAATGGGAAAGTGAGGGGAAAAGAAGTGGAGACTGAACTGGGGGAATGGAAGATAGGAGAGGGAAGGAATAGATAAGAATGTGTGAATGGAAAGTAGAAACGAAGATGGATTATGAGATTACGGTTGCGAAGTAGAAATTGAAGAGAACATGATCGATCAAAAATAGAAATGGAGTAGAGAAAAATACTAAGCGAAGGGGATTAGATAGAATTTCTGATTGATAAAGTTTAGGATTCCTTTTAACTGTGGTATTAGGAATGTCCAAGCTGCAAGTTTGATATGGTCCAGTAATTTTTAATATCGTGTTATATTTGTTAATGTAAGAATATTTTAAATGATGACTCAGTTTGTTAAGTGGTCTCTACTCTTACTCGAACTTCACTTAATTCTGTATTTATATTCCATAGAATAAATAGACAGTCTACGTATCGTAACTGGTGCAAGTTAGTACAACAAAATGGAGAAGAGATTGCAAAAAAACCTGACATCCTGTCGGCGTAAAATACTGTATGCACGAGCTTGTAGATATCGGTTATTAATTAATTCCAGTTCGTGATTCTAGGTCACAAAAGGTTTCCAACCGCGCGAGGAATCCCGCCGCTTTTTTTTTCACTTTCGTTATTATCAATTTCCAATGCGAAGCATTGCATCTACTATTATTAATACTAGCATGTCGCTACGAATTCACAATCAGTAGTAGTAACCCCTCAAGATATTCTCACGAAGAATATACAATTTGGCACTGCGGAAGGATCGATTATCTACTTCGTAACGCGACTTTAACAAAATTTTCGAATCATTACACAATTCCCAATTTACAAATCTAACACCACGCAATAAATTATCGTGCTACGTGCAATCGTGCGATTCTCCTATCATCCCGATAAATCGAGCACCGCACCGGTGTGCACCAATTAATTCAAATAATCGCAGCTATACTCTGCGCAGAAATAACCAAGCGGCGAGCGAAAACTTTGTACTCGGTACAAATGGAACACGATTACAAAAAATAACGAATCTTTCAAAAGCATATTCGATTAAGCACGCCCTGGGCGAATGGTCAGTTATGCCCAGCCACTTGGCCGAATTCACGATCATCGACATAAATGTTGCGCGAAACGGGAATGGAGCGAGCTTCACTGAGCCGCCGGGAAAGTCCACGGTTAACAATCGGCGCAAATTTCGATCGGCAATCACTGGAACGTCGTTTCGGTAACGACACGGCGATAGAATAAAACCAGGACCGTGTGTGTTCCCGTGGCGCGGCCACACTGGAATTTCCATTTAAATCCGCGAAACAAGCCAACCTCGTCCGTCGATGCGCGAGGAAGAATTCAATTATCGCGTAAACAAATTCTTCCTCCCCCCCCACCCTCCCCTCCACCCTCACTCATTATGGCGACTTAACGGGCGCCGCTTGATTTTCCCGCGTCAAAACATTCGCGTGATTTTCCAATTCCCGTGGAAATGCCGCGGCATGCTCGAGCGAACTTTCCAACGGCGGGAATTTAAATTTTAAATGGACCGCCGAATGAACAGACAAGTTTTTCGTGGCGCTGAACGCGCGCAAATTTATATCCGGAATCCCGATGAACCGCCAATATAACTCTTTTCGAGGCGGGACGACGCGATGGGTGATCCACTGTCAGGTGTCTCGTCTTTCACTCGTGGATATAGAATTGGATTGGCGCGAAGATTTTTCTCGGGAAGAACGGGGAGTAAAGGTGGTTTCTATGTGAAATGAATTATTCAGTCTGTGGAAAGAGCCGTGTGTGTTTTAAGGTTTTTGAAGCGATTGGTACACATGTAATGTAACTTTGAATGTTGGAACTCGGAAAGTATTCTGTAGAAATCAATAAAGATTATAAAAATTGTTTTAATTTTCTGGTTTGGGGTAGTTTTATTCAAACATGTACCAATTACCGAATTTTTATTATTTTGCAACAGCTGGTTTTACGATAAGCATACTCATATATTTTAAGAAACTTTTGCTTCTTGATTTCAGATGAGCTTATTTTTAAATATCACGTACACCGTGTTATTACCACCGCCAGAATTATAGCTATTTATTTATTCAAGATTACATCGGAGAATAAACGAAATTTATTTTATCATCTTAAGGGGGTAGACACGGGTAATGCAGCGCGCTGTATACCGACACAATCTGGCCCGAAACATGGGTCTGGGATATTACGTTGTTTGTCCTTATATGAGCAGATTTTGGGCTGGGCAAGGTCTCATTCGAAAGACGAAGGTTCAGTGCAGCGCGCTCTGGGCATGGTTCGACGAGATTGTGTTGATATCTAATAATATGAGTGTTGAAAGTAGAGCAAAATTCGACAAAATACACCCGCAAGAATCCAAGTATTTTTAGGTCACTAAAAGAGTTTTGTGACTCAAACGATGACCAGAGCGCGCTGCACTGAACCTTCCTCTTTCGAATGAGACCTCGCCCAGCCCAAAATCTCCTCATATAAGGACAAACAACGTAATTTCCCAGACCCATATTTCGGGCCAGATTGTGTCGGTATGCAGCGCGCTGCATTACCCGTGTCACGTGGCGTGTTTACCTAATTAAGTATTTTTAGGTCGCTAAAAGAGTTTTGTGACTGAAACGGTGAGCAGAGCGCTCCGCATTGAATCTCCCTCTTTCGAATGAGACCTCGCCCAGCCCAAAATCTGCTCATATAAGGACGAAAAACGAAAAATCACAAACCCATGTTTCAGGTTAGATTGTCGGTATTGCAGTACGGTGCATCGCCCGTGTCACGTGACGTGTCTACCCCCTTAATATATATATATATATCAATAGCAAAAGGACTCACTATATGGTACAGTGAGTTACAGTTTTCATTAAAAAAATCCTACAGCCTTTGAAGGTATTACACGAGAACGTACCCTTAATCAGAATGATGTCCCTCAAAGGCAGCGACTCGCGTAGTCAATGAACGAATTCGCTTTTCATAAAAGAAGAGTGCACCTTCTTGTTCGCGAAGAAACGGAGAGGAAGCAAATTATTCATAAGTTTGAGCGAATCCACCGTGGATGGGGGAGTGCGTTCGTGCCTCGGGATAGCCGAGAAGGGTAAGGAAAGCCCGATTATTAAGCGCGATAATGTACTTGCATAGCGTATTCTTGTCCAATCGAGGACAACCAATTAAGTCGAGATTCCCCCGTGGCCTGTATTCATAGTACAAATGGTAGAAGAAGTTTCCTCTGAGGAGGTTGGATGCCCTGAGCTCGACGGCCCGGCTAAAAACTTCTGTTAATGCAAAGAATTCTTAAGTTCGCCCACCCACCGTTCCCAACTGCAGAGGTGAGATAAACGTGCCAGGCGGAATTCCGCGCTCGTGTTGCATATTGTCTGATTCGAGGGTAATTAGAGGCGAAACTGACGTTCTGAATAAATACCACCACCGCCTCTGGCGAAATAGTTAATTGCTATTAATGTTGTGTTTCGATACGGGGTATTTGTTGTTTCAGAATCTTCCCAATGCATTGTATCGCATGGTATTCTGCAATTTAAATGTTGATTTCACGTGCTTATTTGACGTTTCATCGAAATACATTTAGGTTTGATTGATAGAATGTGTTTAAATTTCATTCATTTGTGGCAACGCCAGATTAATGCGCAGAACTAATTGCGTGCACTTGAGAATGATTAATTAAAGTAGGATATAATAAATCACCGTTGAAAAAGATCTGAAGGAATATTGCAAAAGTATACTCACTTCGCAGAGAGAAATTCGACAAATAAGGCTATCATAATTACCCAAATGATATTTTAAAAATTTTAAAGAATTATTCCACAGATGCAAGGTAAACTGAGATAATTTTACTCAGCCAATTATGAATCCATAATCCATTAATCGTAATAAACTAAGCGTGTATAATTTGTTCCGTTTACTTAAAATTCCGCCACGGTTAATTAACTTTTTGTTAATCCAGTTCGAACGATAAGGAATGCATTTTGACGGGGAGTGTAATTGCTGTTATACGATCAAGCAGAGGATATTGGGTTCGTACTGAAACGAGAAGATACGCTAGCTTTAATTCGCTTCGCTTTAAAATGGAGGACCCTTCAAAGCAATTACTCGTGTTTACTACCTACGACCATTATTTTAATGCGCAACAGCGCGTCAACAAAGCTGTAGTTCATCCAGCGCGCCACGCCGAATTAGCTTACCGGGTCTTTGATTTTTGTAGCCGCCTTTTAAAACGCCCCAGCGCTTCGAAGAGCATTCAATATCGTTATCGAGAAAACACGAACGCGTTGTCGATAAAACATTTCCGCACGCTACATTTGGTCGATGGTTTAAAGCTCGCCCCCCCTCCCGTATCTTTTACACGCGAAATAAACAAACGGAGCTTCGATTTTCTCTCCGACGAATTATTTAAATAAATCGCACGCCGTAAAGTTTCGTGGCCCCTTTCTGTGTAATTACACATTCCACCGTTGGCACTGTTTACAGTATCCGTGGCATTTATTAAAGTTTATTGAAACATTGTAAGAATCGTAGATCGAGCAAATTACCCTTTATTGACAATATTTTCCTGATCAACAATGAGTTAACGAAACAAGCGAGTCCTGATAGGTTTGAAACATTTAAGAGATTTCAGTATGCCAGGTTGGCAATGGGAGCGACAGAACCCTTTAATTACTATCGAGAATCGACGAAAATGTGTACAGTCACAGATGGAATCGTGGTATTAAAGGAAACGGTAGTGTTGGTGCGTCGCGAAACGACTTCCAACATCGTCTATACACCTATACACATCTTCGCAAGTCGAACCAACTGTGAAATCGAAGATTAAACCTAGAAACAGCAATACTATTCCCTGATAAAAGCACTCTTGATCACAGTTGATCAGTTCCGACGATTTGAAACAGCACGAGAATCAAAGATATTTCTGCAAAATTTATATCTTGAGATATTTATTTCTTATTAGAACATAATAGCCTGAATAATCACTGAAATACCTTGTGCCATCCACGATTATAAATATTAAGATTTTAGTAATTCTACAACCCTGCATTCTTTCACAAAAGTAAAAAAAAAAGATAAATTATGCTAATAACATAGGATTTAGCGACCAACACCAAGAAATATGTGTTATTACCAAAATTCTACCACTCGTTCCAACTCTTCTGCTCGATGTAAAAGTCACCTGCCCTGTAAAACGACGCCAAATACTGCCTAACATTGCTTAGAGGGAACGAAATTACTGGGATGTTGCTAACAGACAATTTGGGCCGCATTACGCCGGTCTGTAGAATTTCGTTATCGTTGGTGGAGTAGTTTCGAGGGCAAAGGCACAAAGCAGTGAGAGCACAAAGTAAAATAAACTCTCCACGATTATTCGCGATCTCTTGCCTTGCGTCCTGCTATCTGGACCGAGATCAAAGATCAACGGAAAAGCGAATAATGCTGCGTCGCTGCTATAGTAATCCATAGGCGCACTTGGGGGGTAGAAACCTGTGAACACTCGAGCGGCAGATGATGAAACGAATGTACCCAAAAGATTAATCAGTGTGACTCACCAGTGATTTTTTTTTAAAAATATCACAAAGTTTTCTGATTTTGATGTAGGTGGAAAACTTACATTACTTTCACTTTCATCCTCTCACATTCGTACATTATGCTACAGAAAGTACCTCTAATTATTAATTCATATTCCCACACACAAACGCAAAGAAAAACTGATCATTATCTCACGAATCACTTTCCTAACCCAACTGAAACGTTCCATTTCCCGATAATTAAATGCCCACTTCCATCGATTCCCATCAACTCCCCAAACATCTCACACCAGGCACAGCTTTTTCATCTCCGTTGAAGCAGGACGGAGCGAACGATCCTCTTTGACTGCGCCAACTGGGCACCGAGTAAAAATCAAAGATCAGAGGGGGTTGAGCGTGCAGTTGCAGCACCTGGTGCTCCGCATCTTCGACGTTCCAGCATCGAAACTCCCTCTTGCATTCCCCCGTTCCCTATTCTCTGCCTGTGCCAGCTCGCGGTGCTCTTTTTAGCGGGGCAGAAATAGCCTGTTCGGCGCGGCATTACGAGAAACACACGTTTCTCGGGCACCGCCATTTGGTTCGCGCCGCGACCCAACCACGGGGCGCGCTTTTCAAGGGGTCCATGGACAGACCTGTCAGGGAGAAACGCAGCCTTCGGTGGCACCGTCATCGCCGAGGCTCGCGACGTTTGCTCTTACGCGGACGAGCGTTTGCACATGCCACGTACGATCGATTGTACTCGACATTTACGGCCTGGAGTGCTTTAACGCTAGTGCCCTCACGCGTTCGTGGTCTTGTCCGACTGCCTTCGATGACCTCTGCCGTCTAGATCCCTTGTTACGTCGCGTGAAGAATTTTTATGTATTTAAAGGGCGATAGGAAATATTGATATTAGAGAAATATTAGTGTAACGTGGAATTAGAAATCGATGGAGGAGCTGGTACGAAAATGAAGGAAGAATTCAGAAATTGATGCATTTCCTTTTCAATTAATTACAAACAAATAAATTGAAACTGAGGCTTGTTCTTTGACACAATGTTTGTTAACCCTTCGTTGACACTCTGGGTGTGAATCACCGATAAGCTGATTTTGACTCTCTGACATTTTATATGGAAAATAAATACCTTTTTATTCAAAGCCGACTTACAAACTATTTTCTCTCTCAAAATATAATATCCGAACATCAACACCGTAGATTTTTAGCTTTTAATATTGAAATTCGTAAAAGTTACAATTTTTTACGATTTTTTTCGTTTTTTTTTTCTCGACGTGTGGTAATCTAGAATTATTTTACAAAAACTGTGATAAAATTTCAATAAAAAAATTATTGGAATACATTCTAGAGACCTTGAAATTGACCCATGATTTTTTTCATAATAATTGGATTGTTTGGATGAGAATGGCACTCGTTCAAAAATTGCTCTGGGCGTCAGCCACCCAGATGTGTCAAAGTTGATCGAAAAAAGAGGTGTGTCAATGAAGGGTTAACATCATAAGCTTTAAAGATATATGTTTGCTTCGCCAAAAATATGCATTATGAAGAATGTTAGAGGTGGGTCATTAGAGAGGCTTTTTAAAAAAAGTTTCTTTTAGTTAAGGAAACTAGGAAACGTGTTAGATGGAAGAATATACCTAACACGTTGAATATCGTAAATAACTTTAGCTTGAAGGGTTATTCCTATTAGTTCTCGAATATGATAATTTATAGACTAGCTCCTTGAGCCGTTCTGCTGTCACCACGAAACACGAGCAGATTCGTGCCGAGTCGCTTTGCAAATTCACGAGGTTCCGCAGACAAGGCCAATTAGCATGAAATTTGAAAGGAAGATCCGGTTCCGCGTGTAAGTGTAGAGTCGCTTTGATGCAGCCGTGTTAAGTCTCTTCCAAGCGGACAATCAAACATTGAAACGAACCGTGAGTAATTAAATTTTCGTAGGACCAAGGCATCGAGACGGGAGTGACAGTTGCAAGGAATATTCCTCGTCCTTAACTTAAATGTATTTGATCAATGAAATTATCTGGCAAATACTGAGAAGCTTAATGTCTCTTAATAAAGACGAAGTAATTGGATTTGGAGGAGGTCCAAAGTCTTAATTGATCTGTATAGATTCCTTAATTGGGTATACTGTAGAAATATTTATAGAAATTGTTCCTTTAATTTCAGTTTGTGACTCTGATTATTTATTAAGTAGAAAAATGTCTTAAGTGGGAGGACCAAATGATCAGATCTTAAAAACCCTATCTCCGTCTTCCCTTTAAAGTAACTGACACCTTGAAACTTTCATTCCTAATTAAATTTGAACCCTGCCAATTATGAATATTGCCTTTTTTATAACATCGCATTTTTATGACATTCTAGAAACTTCGCACCACCAAACTAATTCGCAATTGAAGAACACGTGGTAAATTTCTCGATATTCCCAGTGTATGCAGAGGAACATCATGCGCGACAGCCGGCATTCCGCAAATCCGCGCCTCTTTTCATCTCGCGCACTTTATTGTCCACAGGAGCGTCGTGCCGCGCATGGGAAGAAAAAGGAGAAGGACCTAGCTATGCGAAGACACGGTATATAAGCATCGATAAGCGAGAGCTATTTCTGCTTCATCGCATGCCACTAGCCGCCGTGCACCTCGCCCTTATTCCGAAGAGGGTGCGAGAATGGGCACGTAAACGGAACAGCAAACAATGCACGCTATCGCGAATCTGCACGCCTGCTTCTTCACTTTAGCTAGCTTCTTCATTTTGTAAATAACACACTGTTCAGCGGTTTCAATGGATCGTGGAACCACTTCTTTTTTACCAGATTCAAGTGTCATTTCGAGAACTTTATTATGCGAGATTTAGAAACTATAAGAAATCGCTAAATCGTGTACTAGTTAATTAGTTTATTTAAATAAAAGGCATAGGAGACAGAGACAAATATATAGATCCTGTTCTAAGTATGCTAAAAGCTGAACTTTATATTTCTTATCATCCATAGATAATTATGATAAAGATATAGATCCTGTTCTAAGTATGCTAAAAGCTGAACTTTATATTTCTTATCATACATAGATAATTACCTACGACAGGAAGTGGTTTGGATGTCACTGTAAGTCTACAGAGTTAAATTCGTTTACCACAAGTTCCCATGACTCACCTGAAACAAAAGAAAAAAATCAAATTAGTTATAAGTATGTAAGCAATATCCCGCATATGCAATGTAACTAATTAATTGCCCCTCCCCAGAGAAGCGGAAGGCGATCCATCTTCCCCGGGCCTTCTTCCCCGAAAATAGATTTTCGCGATGTTGTTACGCGGGGAACGTAAGCGCGCCACTCCTTAACAAGCAGGTTCATTAAATTTTTCTAATTGTGACGGGCCATGTTCGAGGCTCTGGCGCACGGACTTCTTCGAGAAACTACCTCGATAAATTACTCCTCCTCTCTTCGCCGCCAATGCCGCGGGGTCGGCGTTCGAACAAGAAGGATCGCGGATCCTCGGAATTCCACGGCGATTCCACGAAGGCCGCGGTCGCGGCGGGACGAAGAAAAATTCGGTTTGTTGCTGCAAGTGGCGCGAATAAGTAAGCGGAAAGTGCAGGCGCCGAGGAAATGCATTTCGCGCATGCCACGACGCATCCCACCTTTATTGCAAACATTTGTGTAGGTGATTGGAAACTGGTTTATAAATGTGGAAACGGCGGAGGATTCGTGATGGAGTGTAAAAGCTTCCAGGAGTCGGGGGAATACTTGAGTGCTTGAGTGCGTTGTCGTTGCTATTCTTCTTTTTTTTTTCTTCGGCTACCAATCGTATCAAATATTTATACATCGCCTCTGCTACGAAATCAAATGTGAAACAAGCTTTTTCAAAAACATAAAGCTTTCGCGCGAACACGTTCGAGTCGATGTTTCCAGTTTCAGGGGTGTTCGTGGAATTTTGTAGGCTGGATGAAAGTTTGTGGTTTTAAAGCTACGTATCCAGATGTGGATTAGACTATCGCGATGTACGCTTGATAGCTAACGAGGGCAAGCATAAATATGCACGGCGAAACATACGTTAACCGTATTAAAAAGTTAAGGGGGCCCTGGACGTTCGTTGTAACTCGTTTTTCCGGCGGGCTAAACTGACATAAGTGGATTATTGTTTTCGGAGCAAGTTCGAAGCGCGTGCTTTGTGTCCGACCCCTGGAAAACTCGTTTGGTTCCATCCTGCACGAACAACTATTATTCCTCGTTATGAGAAACATGTAGCTGTCAAGAGGCTTCCGGGTTATGGCTATTTTTCGACTCCGGTCCACGTCCAGCATTTACACTCTTAATCGCTGATTTATATTGCACACTTATTCTTTATTCCACGTGCACGCCGGTTTTCTAGCAAATTCATTCGTCCCATATGACATTCGAGAGAAGTTTCAAAATTTAAATTTTGTTAAGTGAATGAAAGCAAATATATTGCAATCCACTGGATATTTTACAAAATTCTAGACCATCCTGCCATTTCGTATAAAACTTAATTCCCATATAATAAATCTTTCAAAATACAGAATTCTTTTGTAAATCATCCACTATAACAATCTCGTCAAAACTTGATTCCCAAATCAATTTCAGTAGTCGTGCTTCAAGAGGGCACTGTACCTATAAAAATTGTTCCCAGGAAGCTGTACATAGAGGCGAACCCAAGTTACGCCACGCGTTACACGCATCTCTTATTTTCGTCCGTTTTTATCGCGGCGTGCAGCCATAGAAAACGAGACGGTTTTTGCGACGCAGTGGCAGTTGGCGCAATTTATTCCTCGCGTAACGCTCGGTATGACCGACTTGCCTGGCTCGTTTCTTCTTCAAGGGAGAGTAAGACTGAGCATCGAAGCTTGAGGAACAGCACTAGCTTGTACTGAATGTCGCTGTAACGTTTTATTGTGCGGAGAACTATTTGACAGGCGAGCTGTTACCCCGTCGCTGTTTACGAGCTTCGAATCATGCGGGCTATTCCCTGCGTCGGATGGGACTCCTTCGGAGCCTCGTGTTCCCTTTATTTTTCCTCGTTTGGCAACGCGAGTACTTGTAACTTAAGGAAGAATTTCGATCTGTTTCGGGTATTGAAGGCTTGCTAAGCAGAAGGGGGGAGGGTTGTGGGAATCTTTTTCTTCGATTAGGGCTATCAACTGTTTGATCGGGACGAAGGTGGGTTGTATTTTGTGCGACGAAGGTGGGTAATGGTCTAAGTATTTTTGAAATTTCTTTTCAATTTGTTTTCGGGGAAAAGATTATATTTGGGTTTATTTGTACACGCAAAGATATGTGCATTGGAGAATTTTGAACTTTTAAATTCACTACCATCTTCATTCAGACCGCAGTGTTTTTATTTTTAAAAAAAAATGGTTACTTGAAACCTTCTATTGATTCTTTAAGCAGTCGAGCAGTCAACTGATCAAGTTCCAACTGTAACTATGGCACTTCTTAAAGCTCACAGTTTATACCTACCTACCAACTGTCAGAAACCAGACTGTGCAGTGTTGGAAAATCGTATTAGCTGAATCAATTGATCACGATAAGTGACAGCGTGCCTATGTAATAATCTTTTACTTAGAATTCCCTTTGACAGTGTCAGAACAGGACATGCTACTGAGAAATCGAAAGATCGATCACCGAATGCCTGACCGATGAATCCACACGAGGCAACTGCAACTAGAAGCCGCGAGATAAGTAAGATTAATACGATACCGCCGGAAGTTCTTCGTAGCTGATGCTTGGGTATCCAATGCTGATGTCGGATATCCTGAAACTCTCGCTTCAGTCCCTGTCTTCCGAACCTTTTTCTCTGGCTTCTTCCTCCCGAAGAAGACACGTTCCGTTGGCAACGTGAATTCGATAAACTCAATCGGTGCTCGCGGAAAGGGGAAAGAAGATCCGATCAATCGACAACCACCGACAGTGAGAGATACAAATATTTCAAGAACTAAAGGCAGCTGCCAGAGGCTGAGAAATTAGGAGACGGTTGAAGAATTCCTAAACCTGTGTACATTTCGCATCCGCGTTTGAGTCTTTAGACACTTCAAGTTTCAAGTCACCGTAAATCATAGAATTTCATAGTATTGAAGAGTCAAAGTGTTGAAAAATGAAAAATTTTCAAAAAATCAATTTCATTAAATTTCTTTATCAATCAAAGCAAAATCAATAAGACACTTCCAACATATTTCCCCCAAGCTCAAAAATGAGGAGCTTACCGAAGATACTACTCCCTGGAACTTCACACTCTATATTCCACGACGACGAAGTGCTAAAAAGAAAAAAGAAGAATAAGAAGGGGAAAGCTGCACTTCGAACACGTCGCATCGGTTGCATTAAAGCGCACCCCAAAAAGCCCGAAATCCTGCGGGAGGATGACACGCGCGGCCACGATGAAAAGCGCTTCTACGGAATTGCTTTCAAGCGCATCTGCGCTGTTCCGTCCGTCGTGCTTCTCTCCTTCGTTTTTTTTTTTTTTACCAGCGGAAGACAATCTGGCTTCGACTCCGATTTCTAACCCCATTCTACCGATCTCGGTAGAGTAGTGTCACTCGGACAACCGTCGTTTCTTCCACCGCCACGGGCTGAAATTCCAATTGTTTCCCACCGTTCCGCGTCCCTATTCGTCTTCGTGACTCGTTGCTTTTCCATTTTCCGGCGGGAAACTGAAACAAGCATCGAGAGCAACGACGAATTACGCTACCGTCGTCCCTATCTCTCCCTCATTTGCCTGAGTGTACTCTTTGTCCCGCTTATAGCGGTTCCGAGTAATTCGACCGTTTTTTCCAACTTCCACTATTTTCGCCGGCTCCCCTCGTCCTCGAGCTCGGTGCGAGGCCACTCCGCGTGATGGAGCTTTTTATTCTTAACCCTATCAGAGACACTTCTGTTGTGCTTGACTTTTGCTCCTCTTCTTCGATGGTGACAAAATATTCTTCGCCGCGGGAGCTTCGCCTTTGACGCGCGAGGAAAAATACAGGCTGTTGGTTTTGTGGGCGTCGAGACGCTCCCGGAGTATGGATTAAGCGAGAGTTTTCTGCTACTCTTCCCTTCAGTAGAATATTTTGATCCGTCCAAGTTATCAGGTGCAGGGCAGAGATGGGTAACGATTTTATTTAAATAAAATTTCGAATAACGAATAAGGGTTAAAAAAAAGTTATTCTACGAATAAAGTCAGTTTCTTTATTCGTCAAACGTTTCAACTTTAGCGTCGAATAAATGTTTTAACTTTAACTGTAATTTTAATTTTAACTTTAACTTGAATTTTATTTGACGTCGAATAAAGGTAAAGTTAAAGTTGACAAGTTTATTCGACGCTGAAGTTGGAATGCCCGACGAATAAAAAAATGACTTTATTCGTCAAATATTCTAAAGTTACAGTACTTTTTATTTGATTCGTTATTTAAATAATTTTCTATTTAGTTAATACCCAACTCTGGTATAGGAATATGAAAGTGAATCCTGGAGCAAGTGTTTTCAAGTTTTAATTAGATTCTTTGATTTGTCAATGGTGCAATTAGAAATTCAATGAATACGAAAGGACAAACACTTTTATTTCCTAATACTTGAATTTGTATAGATTTGTTATATTAGTGAGTAAATACAGTGATATTCCGTTGATACTTTTGGCAATGACGACGACGAAATTACAGTCACGCGCAAAGTCAATGTTCCGGGGATCACCTAATCACACGCAATACGCGCGTGCTGGCTGACTTCTCAGTATTAAACATACAGCAATATTACCATCTCGCTAGAGAAACTTTAGCATCAACCGAGACCTGCTCCAGACTACTTCGAGGGGAAGGAAGTTCGGCGAGGTTATTAACGCTTGACACAGTTTTGAAAGTTTCTGTTGCTGCGTAACCATGAGCAGGGCCAAACTGCCGGAAAGTAGCGAGGAAGCAGTTTCGGAACTGGACACTGACAATCGACCCGGCAGAATATTGGTATTGGAACCGTGCACGTGGATAACCATATTAATAGAAATTATAATTAGAATTTTATACCACCACCTTCACAGTCTGGGCAACGAAATTAATTGCTAACGAAAAGTAATAGCCAAGTCATGGAGAAAGCTACCACCCCTCGATAATTTTCTGTAGTTTTTTTTTAAATGTTTAAGAAGCCTTTGTTTTCTTTATCTTCCATTTCTGTCGATTAAAATGTTTACTGAAAGTGTGAAGAAATACGCGAAATATGCTTCAAGGATATTAAAGTTGCTTCCACCTTCTAACGGTAACATTTCATTTCCCAATGAAATGTGGGAAAATGTGTGTAAAATTCTGCTTATAGACTGACGCAGAAATAAATGAATATGTTAATTGAACCGGTAGTCCGCGTTACTACATTAAACAGTAAATAAGGGAAGAAGTAATCCTGTTCGTTCGATTGCTAATTACATTAAGCGGTAACAAGATTACATCTCGAAGGGTAAGGAATTCAGCTCGTAATTCCTGGCTTTACTGCACCATCCTGAATCTTTAAGGAAATCTAATTCTATGGAAGGAACCGTAAAAGAAATCATTTCCAACTTGTACTACCAGTATTATCTTGCGCTGTTTTCACCGTAACAATATTGTCGAACTTTGAAACTGCGCGGTGCCAGAAGTTGATAGTGCTAAACTTTTGTTCCAAACTATCCTCGAAGTGGCGTTAAAATCTTTCTACTTCTAACAGAAAACTACGGTTCTGCTACTATCTGTAATACAGGCGTCACGAATTTTCAATTGTTACACAGCGCTACGTTCGTTCGTCAAGTTTCTCCAAATTCCAAGCTAGGAGATAAAAAGAGAAATGACGAGATAACTCTCATTTCGTATTAAATAATAGAACGCAGCAAGTCTTCTAATTATAATATTCAGAATTATACTCGTTTAACCAAAGAGCAATAGCTAACAGTGATCTCAAGCCATTGAGAAGAACACGATGATATCAGCTTCCCCTGGCTTTTAATTCCCTTTGAAACAAAACAAGACGAAGCGTATAAATCTTCAACAACGCGATTCGAAAGCAATCCTATCGGTTTCTCGCCGCGTCGTGAAAGTTCCGAAGAACTGTTCATAGTTGCATCCCTGCCGCGGTAAGTTCTGATAGCCAGACAAACTGGCATTTATAATTTCTTAATGTCTTCCTCGGTGGGATTCGTGCTGCCCGAAGATCCAAACGGCCTCCACTTCTCGATCCACGTCGGCCAAGAGCACAAAGGAAACAAGACGAGCAGGCGGGAATCAAATGAACGCCGGGTAATTAAGCGGATTTAGGCACACTCAGGAACGAGCACCTCTCACCTCTGCCACCTTTCTCTTTTACTCTCCGGTTAAACCGCCGCTGGTCGATTAATTACGGAAGATTACGCCTGGCGACGAGGCCGTTCCATTGCCCCTTTTCGTTCTCTGTCGCATCCTCCACTTTTCCCCTTGTTTTCGAAGTCAAGGGGTTGCTTCGTGTCGAGGATAATCGATTCCCTTGAGGTGCTTCTGACGCCAATTCGTTTGTCCATCTTGACAACTCTGGACTATCAATTTCTATCGTTTCCATCTTACACTTTTGCTGCACTCAGCCGACGAGCTTGTAATGTTCTGAGAAGTATGCTTCCAAAACGCGATACAGAAAATAATTAGATCAAGTCATGGAGAAAGCTACCACCCCTCGATAACCCGGAATTGGTAACTAATACTATTTTAAATTTTCTGCAGTTTTTTTTTAAATGTAAGAGTTGTTCTATGGGTTGGAATTTTTAGCAAAATAAAGATCATAAAATGGGTCCGTACAGTGATTAACTAATTTTTTGTAATTTCTAGGGTTTCTAGCTTTCCGAATGTACCCCAAAAACATCCCCACATTTCTTCCACCTGCTCCATTATCGACACCGTTTACAACTCAATCCTACGCGCTTCACCAGCCCCTTGATTACATCTACAACCTACAATTACAAATAAGTACGAAGCACAGAGGATCCTGGGCGTAGAAAGAATTATACAAAAATGAAACCAGAGGAAGTTGAGCAGAAAAGACAGTGTCGATGTCTGGTCACAAAAGCCCCCGGTTGTTTCAATGAACCCTGGCGAAAGCATCTGCAAGCCCAGCTATCGTTCAGCATTCACCGACGTCGATCGATCACGGGCAACGACGCGCGTACCGGTAGCAACTGCCTTTATCAGCTAATTTGATCACGCCGGGCCGAGTTCACCGGCACGGGAAGCCGAGCAGAGAAATTTCCTTGGCGAGACGCAATAGAAACGACATCTGCATGACAAGGAGCGGTCCGAAGCGGCGGCCACGAATTATTTACGGTGGCGGCGTCAGCAACGGGCAGAATGCAACCCCTCTATGATAAAGGCATTTGTCATCGCGCGGCTTTCGGCTTCGATTATCGATACGTCCGTCCACGGTCGATAGATGCACCCCGCGGATAGTCGAATAGGTATTTATGGCCGGTCGTTTCCTACTTCCGGGCATGTACCGTGTTTCTTCTCCGACCTCCCGTCGTCTTTCGCCACCCCTTGCTCCATTTTCTATTTCTCTCCTGCAGCTCCTCCACGGCAACCCTCGCGCCTCCTCATTCCCCGCCACCCTGCGTTATGAATCCTGTTAGACTTCCCGCCATGATTCCAGGCTTCTTTCAACCCCTTCCGGTATCGTCCACTTTGCATCCTGGCCTTTAGCTATTTCCACTTGCTACTTTAACGCCATTGGACGTCTCGCTTATGGGGACTGCTTTGATATCTTCTACTCGGTGCGCTTACATTAGTAGATACCTATCGTTGTTGTTACCAAGCGAAGAAGGGGAGCCACGAATCGTATTGCCATTTTTTTTTTAAGATTCTCGAACTGCGACGAGATGGTGAATAAAATTGCTGCTGAAAATAAACGAGGCATCGTGCTCTTCCTTTTATATTCCACTTTCCTTCTGACTGGAGTCTAAGAATTCAAGGATACGCTTGATTGTTAAACATCAATCACCCAGCTTCTCCAGCGAGCCATCCTCCATCATCCCAGGGACGCTTCCGCCTCTTTCGCCTTAAAATTTCGACATTTTTCTCCGGAAGCCTTGAGCCTTATTTCATAGCCTCCCTCCCCTCTGCTCACACACCCCTCAATCTAATCCTTCGACGATCCTCCCCGCGCGTCCATCTGTCTCCATTATCCCGCATCCATCTCTACCGCCATTCTCATCGATTTGGCCGCTAGTTCCTCGTCATGAAAACCGATAAAAGTTATTAGATCCTACGGCCAAGTAATTCCCGCCGGCACACGGGATTTCCGTGAATGAAGTCTGCAACCGCGGACCTTTGTGGTGGTTGCACGCGTAAAGAGCACCATAGTGCAGGCTCAAAGGGTCGCACGGAGGAAGAGCGTGCACCCGCACTCGCCGTGTCTGCGGACTACTCAAGGACTTACGCCCTGCGATCTCGCAAGAAGACGACCTCTATATTGGGGCGTACGAGTTTGATGCATCGACGTCAGATATGAATTTCTGTCGACCTGGGACAGCATTCGAGCGGCAGTGAACGAAATGGGGTGTAGAATGATGGTGGGAACTGAATTTAAGAGCAGCTTCATTTAAATTGGAAGTGTTGATTTAGCTACCCTATGAGATGGGCAAAATTTTTATTGGAATAAAAATTAAAAAACTTATTTGATATGTGTTGAATAAAAGTTGATATTTTTATTCGTCGTGCGAAATTTTTTCAATTTGAACTCACACTTTATTTGTATTTGTATAAAGTTGAAAAATTTATTCGACGCAGAAGTTGAAATGAATAAAAAAACTAATTTTATTCGTCGAATAGTAAAAAAATTAACATTATTCGTCAAATAATGTAAAGTTAAAGTAATTTTTATTTGATCCAATATTTAAATAATTTTTTATTTAGCTAATACCCAACTCTGCCTATAGGGTAAGTGTGGGTATTACTGCGGACTTTTAAGGTAGGTTAACTTTAGAACCCTCGATACGGCATTCCAATGAATGAAAGTTCCTCCTTCTTTTTTTAAAAGAAAGGTGGGACCTTAATAATTCCATAAAAAAATATGAGGGCGGGGTAATGAGCACAGTTAATTAAAAACACAGAGATTTGTCGATCAATGTCATTGCATGTATTACTGCGGACATGCATGCATTACTGCGTGCCAGTTACTAACGCTAAATGTTCTTTTGAATAGCAAAGTCTGTGGTGTTTTTTCTTATTTTTTGATTCTTTTATATCACTTTTATTTTTTCTCGGCATTGTTACACAGTTGCAACTATAAATTCCAACTCACGCACCACGCGATATGTATACCTACACCGCTGCTCACTTTGAAGGTTATGTGGCGTGAGTGAAGCGGTCGGAAAAAAGGTTAGGTTACGCAGTCGTCGGTCCGCAGTAATGCATGCTTTGGTGTAAAGTACTGCACCTAATACTGCGGTGAGAATTAAAAATGAAAACTAAAATGAAGATGACTCATTGACTGTTTTTCTGAAAAAGCAACTCTTCTTCTATCGAGCAATAACGCTACATTACATGTATTACTGTTAATAACACCAATATAAATGTTTTTCAAGTCGGTGTTCATGACCGCCATATCGGAAATCGACCGAAGTTTCGCCTTGACGCATTTCAAACTACGATAAAAAAATTTATAATAACTTTGCTGTACATATTTATTAATAATTGCCTGTAATAGAGTTTAAAATAATTTTAGCAAAAATTTTCAAGAGATTATATACTTTCCAACATTAAATATGAGCTGTTTTAGAATATCCGCAGTAATTGGGGCATCCGCAGTAATACCCACACTTACCCTATAACTATATTATTTTTCACGAACAGAACCCTACATATCATTATTTTAAGCAATAAAATCGAAACTTTAGTGGAGATGTGTCATATTTTATGTCAGAATGTTACTTTACTAGAATGGAGGTACTGTATCTGATTCTTTGAATGCTTCGTTGTAGCCAGTTTCGAATTCCTCCTGCCACGTTAGTATCTATGAATACGAACAGACGTATCGATACGGTTTACTATGACGATGATCAGGGCAATCGTGGTGGAGATCTTTGATTTCTGGACGATGGTCGTTCGGGATCGAGGGGTCGTTTGTAAAACAAGAGCCGACTGTTCTCCATTGAATTGTTAATCATTATTGACGGGGATACGGACCGTGTACGTGTTCGCTCTCAGTCTCCTCTCTTCTTTGATACCAGCTGCGTTTCATGGTTGTCCGTTCCTACGTTTTCTCATTCCGGCGATCGGAACGCGGGCCGAAATCGATGCGGAGATCAGGGAAGATATGTGCTCGGTATTCCCTGTTGCGGACTTATTGGATGAGGGTAATCGTGGATTTATGTGGTTTGTTTAATGAAATTTGTGCATTTGCTGGATCCAGCCACTGCCAGGCTGGATTCTATTGAGGCACGGAACGATACTTTGTTGTTTTGATTCGGTATTTGCCCGGTTCCGCGTTTGAGAGAGAGAGAGAGATAGAGAGAGGGGGGGGGGGGAGAGAGAGAGAGAAAGACAGCTGGGTGATTCACGAAGAATGTCTGACACTGACAGACAGATCTACTGATTCCATTGTGTCTTTGATGAGCTGAAATATGTATAACTTATTTAAAATTATCATCGTCTTGTAACTTGCTGGAAAATTTAACTGAATAAATCTATTACACCACACAGAATTACAAAACTCAATAGTTTCAAAAGAGCAGAGGTAAAATACCTACATAAAATAAATCAAACGGGTATCTCTCGTCTGTATTTCTAATTTTATATGTTTTATAAATACAAAGCAGCACAACAGGTCAGCAAACTCAGTAGCTATTATCGACTAAAGCTCTTTTATGGAGTTCATGTATTTTAACATACTCCAAGATGCAAAAATAATTTTCATAGTCCCTTGCTGTCTTCTAATTTTATACGGAATATTGATCTATCCCTATATCCAGTGCAAGTATTTCTGATCAGGAGCTTCTATTTCTATCGCGTTTATGAACAACGATAATTCATAAAACTCTGGACAAGTGAATATAATGTAAACCATTCCGGTGTGACGTTTACGCTGTAAACCACGGGAATAAACGTAACAATATTTCCGTTAACATTTCCGTACGGTAATTCCCGGAATAACTGACGGTGTAAAAGCATACAAAAAAGGCAGGCACTCCTCGTGTTGCCAGCGATGAGTCATTCTTTATGGCTGCACTTTTGCAAGAATATTTCTTCCAGAAGCAGCCCCGCGTCTGTATGGAAACTTTTAGCACGGTTACTGCCGCGTACGAGTAAAATAGAAACAATCTGCTTTACAAAGGGCCACGCTTCGCATAAAAATCATGGCAAAGCTTGGTCACGTTTAACCAGAACTCCCTAACATCTGACGCTCGTAACATTAAATACAGATTCTAAACGCTAGTAATTTTAGTTTACCAAATCTCCTAGGAAGATAGAAATAAAAACAGCTAATCGCTTCCTGCGTGTTATTTTTGCGAAGATAAACGAGCTGGTGGTTTGAAGTCTCTGTAAGAAACCTTAAAGAGACGTTCAACGCGGATTCCACACCCTTTCTCTGCACGAAAATGAAACTAATTTCTGTTACTCCACTTTTTTGCCAAAACTCTTTGTAATTCACTATCCACTTCATTAGATTCAAGTAGAACGGAAAGCTTTCCCTTCCGCTTAACAGATCTTAGCAAGCTTCTTTTGCTGGCTCGAGCACTGTCGATGTCCATTTAACCATCGAAATGGGCTTCCCCGGGGCGAAATTTAAAAGCCAACCATCCGTGCGCGGGTTTCCATGTTTTCCTATCCAACGGAACGGGAGTCCAATTTTCTTAAGGGTCACAGGTGCGTCCGAGCGGACAAAAAGCTGGTGCTACGAGGAGCCCGCGAGATAAACGGGGGATGCCGATTCGAGGGAACGTGGTTCAAGAATAGCAGCTGGCGAAAATAGAGGATGCACGGTGAAATGCCGAAAGGCGAGGAACAACTTTACCACGGTACGCCAACAAAGCTTCAGCGACCAGCTGTAGCTCGCCGCGGCGTCGCGATATTAATGCCACGCTGCGAAGAGGAAGGCTGACGAGCCAAGATCCTCGGAAATTAAGAAAATCATAGGACTTTTGGGACACATACAGGCTGACGTGATAAATAATACGTTTCCTTAAGACTGTCATAATTTACTCCAAAGGGAAGACTTAGACCCTTGAAGATTGAACTGTTGTCCCTTTTTCTGTCATTCGTCGTAGGAAATACAGAGCAATGTGCGGAGAAAAATTGTTGCTTTTCAGATGTATCGTGGAGAAGATACAGGAAATTTTGCTGAAGAAACGAAAGCAGTTCCATCTCCGAGGATTGGTTTTACCCGTTTAAAGTGGATTCGTGTGGCAAGGGAAACAGCGAATTATTTATCATAGTTTTTTAAATTTCGAAGTTCTTTCAATTAGATTTAGTCGGGTCGTAGAAATATAAATTGAAGTATACCTGCTTCGAATAGTTTATCTACTTCTATCGTTAAAACTCCTTGAGAACATATATTTTTCCTATTTTTCATCTAAAAACGCGATTAACAGGAACATAATCACTCGTTTCATAAGTTCCTGCCTTTTTTTAATCAGAACCAACGAAAACGGATAAATACGCGTTGTCTAGAAATGAAATATAATCCTCTTCACGCGCAATGTCGCTGGAATAATATTTCAATCGGCGAGTAACTACGCGCGAAATAAATTTTCAGCGTGCCGATAAATTGCACTCTGAAACGAGAAATTAAATTCGCGCATTTAAATTACAAGTCTGGCCTTTGTGCCCGCGTGCCATTCTCCTTTCTATCTCCGTTGAAATTCCCGCGGTAATCGGGATAAAAGAACGTTCGGTTATTTCATCGGTCGCGCAACGAATCCGCAAATATCTGCGTGCGCCGGTGGCTGTTCGTTGACGAGGAGGATGAATTCGGGCTGGACAAAAATACAGAGATACTTTTTCCCGTGATAAACGCGATGTCCCTAGACATATTACTTCCTCCGTGTTCGCGTGAATTACGATCTTGCGGTTAATTTATTTCGTACGTTTGTGACGTGGCGTTTTTTAAAGCATCCCGTTTTAGATCGAAGCTCACTTAGGTATGGGCGTATCGATCTTTTTCCCTAATTTAATTTAGCGAGAGCAGAGCACTATCCAGCGAATCATGGAAACATAGGTTAGAATACTGGTACAAAAATGAATGAAGAATGTGGAAGAAATATTTCATCGAGTTATATGAAGTAATATATTGTTCTAATATATTAGCCTTTCTAAATGGAATGATGAATAGCATATAGGTAATGATTTACTGTTTCGATTGAATGTGAAATGTGATCCGTGAGCGTCAATATGTTGCAATAAAAAGACTTTGGATAGGAATGTTCATGCATCAGAATTTCTGTTATCGAGAGATTCGAATTATTGAGGGAAATTTATTGCACGTGCTATTTATCGTACGAGAGGCAATCGATTCGCCTGTTTCAAGTTTTCGAAAAAATTTCGTCAGTTTTCGGGTAGAATCATAAATCTGTCATGGGACGATAACCAAAACTCTGATAAATCTAGCGAACGTGGTGAAGCGATAAATCAATGTCCAGAATCTACTTTTGCTTACGTTAGTCGTGTCTGTACATCGTAAGAATGTTAAGTAAAACCCATAAATCAACATCGGGGGAATATAGAATCAGTCTGTGATCACCCAACGAACGTCCGAAGCGCCACCAAAGGAATCTTTAAAAACGAGTGTCGCAAGAATCAGAGGCAAGCTTCAAGAAAAAGAACAATACCCACCAGGGGCGTAGCTAGGATTTCATTCGGGGAGGGGCAATAAATAGTGAATACGAATTTTGAATCACTTCGCGATGTAGTTTACTTTTATTTTGTAATAAATTAATTTAATTTTGGACGAACGACTAATTTGTTATTTTTGCTGCTTTGCCAGGGGCTCTAAAATTCAACAGTCCGCGTAACTAGAAATTAAAACTCCAACATTCCCAAATTCCTACTCGCCTAGTCACATCTCCCAATTCACTTCCACGTACCATTAATACGAATATTATATTTTCGGCACTGCGAGTTTACATCCAACCGAGTAAAACTAATACCACACACGCTGCAAACGGCAAACAACGCAGGCATAGCAATTTCAACTCCACAGAATTCCCAATTTACAAATTCACCGTGACGTTTCACGAAAGTAGTTTGGGCGGAGCGTATTCCCTTTGCTGTACAAATCAGAAATTCGTGAATTTCAGATACCCTGCGGTGAAATTGAACGCGCGATATTTCTCCGTTTTAAACGCTCCGCGATTAATCATTCCGAAAATGTGCTGCCTGTTTCCTGGAAAATGGGACCCGTCAATTAGATCAGTAGAGACGTCGCGAGCAGGAACGAAATCGAGAGACGTCGGCGCGGAAACACTAAGGGCGGAGATACAATAGAAAGATGATTTACCCAGATGATCTCGTTCCTTGTGAACCTGGCCGGGTTCGACGATCACCAGACACCAGATGGACACCAGGGACCACGGAGGAAGCAATTTCCCCAATATTCCCATTTCTCTTCTTCCAAGACCACGCTTTGAAGCGATGAAAACACAGACGCCCCCGCCACACGCGCGCACGCCAACACACAGATACGTCAAATCAGCCGAGGAAACACTGGCTTTCGTCTCGACTATTACGGGGTTAATATCTACTTGGTTCGACCCTTTCCTTTCTGCCCTCAAATTGCCCCCACTGTGTACGTATTTCTCCCTCCTCGGATTGGTAACATTGCGGACAAGTCGGTCCTCGGAACGATGTAAGCGAGGGGGACATAATTTTCGACCAGTGTTTCTTGAATGTTTGGCACAGAGAAGGGAAATTGATTAATCGGATTTTATGTTGCTGTGTCTAATGACGATTGAGATGGCTGTTGTTATTGGCAGTACACAGTTTTGTTTGTTTGAATTTTTATGAAAGCTTCAATAATTCGGAGTAGAAGTATTTGAGGCATCGTTTATTATAGATGTCGAAGAACTTTGGAAATATTTAATAATATTGATGGTAAAACCCCAGGTTAGTATCTAAATAATTGTTGGAGTACCTACGTGTTATTTTGGATCACATGTACTGTTAATATAGTTTTGGACTTTCGCAAACGCAAGTGAATTAATATGGGAAAATTGGATGACAGGGGAACACGAGAAATAATGTGCCTCGGAATGACACCAGGTGATGTGAAAAACTGCAGGTGAAATATACAGAAATACCAGAAAATCTGCAACTAATTCGTACACCGTATTTTCACTAATTAACTCACCTCGTTTATCACTGAGCAAAATATGAAATTAGTGAACGAACCTCCAGGTACATATTTTATCGTTGCGCAGAAACAAATGAATCGGAAATGCAAATGTATGCAGGATTATTATATCGTGCTCGAACTAACTCCATATATTGCAGGAATACGTAATATTCTCTGTAAAATTTTGCAGGGTTGTTTATAACGAACACAAAAGAAATGTAATCTGCATGTAACGGAGACTAACATGTTCAAAATAAAATCCTTCAACTCTTTCGTACTACTCTAAAGTAAATAAAAAATTTATTTCCTTTGTATAACCCGCAGAGAGAAAGAAAGATGAAATATATTTATCTACATATTCAATTAGCTTTCATTAACGATAATAGTAATATTAACTGTATCAGAAAATGAAATTGAGTTCAATGTGAAAACAGAAGTCCCTCATTAACCTTTGATAAATTAAGTTCACTGTGACTTATTTAGGAAACGAATATGTACCTGAAAGAAATTTGAAATGAAGATCTTCTTGCAACTGAAAATTAATAAAGAGCGACGTAGACATCTGCATTTGAAATAAGCAAACGAACTTCATTTGGACGCGAACGAATTTTCATTACATAGCCAATTCGCCAAGAGAACTCCAGCTCGCTCGTACATCTTATCATTCTACCTCTTTCGAATGAAATTTTGTCGTTTCAAACGGCGAAAAATGCGAACAATTGTAATGAAAATGCACGAAAATTCTCGATGATTAATTATTATTTATAGATCGTCGACCTATATTGGATTAACTTCAATGTTTATTCAAGGTGGATGTAGAAAATTTAAGAGAAACGACTTCTTCTTCCCGATTCGAGGAACTCGCTTTTACGGCAAAAGTAACTCCCCCTCCCCTTGGAAGTTTTCCCTAGGGCGTTTAATGTAATGTATTCGCTGAGACGCGTTTTCATAATGAGATTAAAAGTTATCGGGAATCTGGGTGGGCTGGAGTGCATTAAGCATATTAAACTGCTACCCAACGAACACGTTTCCGATATATGTATACTCTGATGGAATTCAAGATTGCAAATCGAATCAGTCGGGGTCTGTAATTATTAATTCTAATAGCAGAAGAACTGCAAGAAAAATAGAAGTAGGTTGAAGTTCTACGAATAACTCCCTGAAACTCCCTTTTCCAAGTTGACATATTTTAACCTACATTGTAAAATTCCAAGTTCAAAGTTTCAACCTAAATATGTCCACACTGGATCGACGAACTGCATTCAAACTAAATTTTACACCTTTTAAAATACAGAAAATTATGGAATTGTAAGTTTGAAAATCAACCTTTCAAAAGTAGCGCAAAGTTGAGTGAAATTACTCTAACAAGAACACGTTTTCGAATAGCAAATTCGACTGCACGTATTTGAGAAACCTATATTTCCGGCCAAAATTCGGTTTCAATATCCGAGTCTCATCGCAACAACCCCGGCGGACGACATTGACAGTTCCGTCCGGCGTTTTATTCATGGAAAGCTCGACAGAAAGTGTATCGACGTTTCCTTCGATTTATAGACTCGTCGTTTTGGTCCTTCGGGCAACTCGGTTATAGGAAGGAGCGAGGGATAGGACGTCAAAGAGAAAGAGGAAAGTAAAGAAAGTAGACGTTTCACTTGGCGAATCGGCCGGGGAGGGTTTCATATCCCTGAAATAATAAAGATTTCCTGCCTAACGTCCTCCTCCTCCCTCCTCCCCATCGTAATCGTACAAATATTTACGTTGCTCGCGAGGACAGTGGCTCTATCGCCGACAAGGGTAGCTACCCTCCCTGTCCCTTGAACTCTGACCTCATATAACATTGTATTCCTCGATGTTTAGCAATTTTACAAAACGAAAGAATCAAATAAAACAGAGCGTCGCAATGAATGAGTGCATTGACTGCATTCATTAAATAGTAGAGGGATTATTTTCTTTCATCTGTGGGGTGGTTATTGCTCCAGAAATAATAATAGCATGAGAAGACTGAATGTAAAAAAATACAATTTCTAAATAATACAACAAACGAAATGGACTAACAGTGTCTTAAAGTATGTTCATATTCCCTCACACGTCGTAAGCATTTACTATTATTACTCAACTTCGCGAATACCGTGTGCAGTTTGTGCTTGAGCCCTGTAAGAGCCCATTTTCAGCATTTAATGTAGCCCCGTTTCATTGTCACGCACACGGGCGTAGAGTAGAAACGTAAAATAGGCGCGAGGCAGCGCCGTATCTTTTTTACATCCGAGTGATTATTCTCGTGGCAGTCGCGTTCAAGCAGAACACGCACACATTCACTTTCTTCCCTTTTCCCATTTTTCACTAACCACGTGATACAAACGCGTTGATTCACGACTTTAATCCCTTAGATTTATTGTATCCTCGCAGAACAGTAAAAAAAATGGGAAATACAAAGGAATAAGAAGTAAACCTCCACTCGTCACGCTTTTCGCAATACTTTCCAAGAAAACAGAAAGCATTCACCTCGCTGCAAATATTCAAATACACCAGATCCCTGCTATATCTCCAAGACTTCATCTTGTTAGAAGGATACACTTTTCCCTACACGTAGGAAAGAAAAAAAACAAGCGAAACTTAGCAGGAGCCGGCTCGATAGACACGCGAAGATCGACGTGGCCCATTTTCGTTCTGCACTCGATCGCAGGATCCAAAGTTAATCGAGTGGAACGAACACCGGGCGGCGGGCGGGGGTGAATTGGCGCGTTGCAGGGGTAAATTTCGACCTTATAGGCGACACGCGTGTCAACGATAGAAAACCTGTCAGCGACAGGTCACTCGATTCAGGTGCTTCGAAGGTGTGACGTGACGTGACAGCGCTGGCAGAGACCCGAATCGCATTAGCGTGTCACATCGATCCTGCGTTTCCGTGCGCGCAACCGTGCACACCTTGGATATCCGTATTACCAGACACTTCTCACTCCTCCGAGACCATGTAGCCATACCTTATCAAGTATCCGTGATTCATCAATGCAAACGTCGCGCAGTGTCTGTGATTTTAACTTTATCGAGCTCTGGACTGATAAAGTTAAGCTTGTGAAATCTGCAGAGCTGAAGTTATTGATAAGTACAGTGTCTGAAGAACGGAGTTCTAGTCTGAAGAGGAGTAAGTTAACGGTGGACGTTCTGTGAGTTGTCAGTGAATCTGTTTTGGTATATTAGCAAGATCCAATGAGTGGAAGTGGGCGTTACTGCTCAGACTGGCTGATGCGTCAAGGATACATCTATTTAGTATTGTGTAGAAAGTGAAAGTTAACTAGGTAACTTCCGTGTGTATATTATTTCAGGATAATTGAAAATTGCCTGCGAAAGATAGGGATATAAAAGACCCACGACTTCTTTCCGCCATCTCTGTTTAGCTATTCAAGGATCCCTGCGAGTCGATGGCCAACTAATTCTAAACTCTTCGTGACTGTTCTTGTAATTTTACCTAAGTAAAGTGCACTTCCGAGAGAAGCGTAATCGTAGCGTTACATCGGGAAAGCCCTGAATCCAAGGATTTCGATGAGACCGACAAATCGGTGGTGCAGTTCCAAGTTCCTGAAGCTCTTCATCCGTTCGTGAAAAATACGAGATCTCTTCCCGTGCGAATAAATACGATCTTCCGCGGCGAAACTTCGACGAACTGTAACAGATGGCTCCGTGACTCGGGCGTCAAGTTCCGGGGAAGCTCGGTGGGAAGGGTGGCCGCGATATCCAACCTCACTTGTGAGCAGAAAGAATTTAAGAGCACCCAGGAGACAAGCAAGCCGAGGATGCCACGGTTTCGACACACCGACCGAGATCTCTTTAAAACGACTTCAAACGTGGGGTGCTAGTGAGTAATCCACCCCGCGCTTTGTCCAAGGTCTACGAGACAGTTCGTGTCGCGTACAAAAGCGTCATTTAGGAAATCGGCTGGCACTAGAGATTCGAGTATCGAGGGTGACTCCACTGCGGCGAGATGAAAAGGAGGTTTAGTAGCTTCGAGGAATGTGCACATCTTGGAGGAAGTCTATACTCCTGTGTTCCTTAATCGAATACAGAATGTAGGTCGATATTTAGTGGTCCTAAACATCCACGTATGGATTGGTATTTGACTGAGAAAATTACGGAAAGGTAGGATAATTTAAGTAAAATTTTATGCACATGAAAGATTGCATCGGGCTTTACTGTTCGATAGTAGTTTCTTCAGAATCTAATTCCGAATTTCCATGAACATGAAATCGAGAGATCTCTAATTTGCACGATGATATTTAAGTATTTGGACAAATATACGTTCGTACTAATTATACGCTTCTAAAGCTTCCATTAAAAGGAGGGGAAAAATATTGGGCATTGTCGAAAATGACAGATGCACCCCAACCGGCTGTAATCCCGGCAAGAAGCCTGTAGAGTGGATTAAATTCCAGAAGCTAATCCTCACTCGTTTCGAACCAAGGGGAGAATCAATGGCGGCCGCGTCACTGAGCCAAAGAATTAAAAAATCTCGAGCATTCAAAGGGCGTACTTTGACAGAAAAGACCGGAGAGGAGTGTCTTTTCACTCGGGATCAGGATTACCTCGGTTTCAAGCCCAGGTCAGACACCGCCATCGAGTTCCTTTCTCTAACCGAAGAGGCCTCTTCAATATTCGAAAAAGCTTCCCCGCGCAGGGGAAGATACAAGTGCAAATCAGTTGGAACGCATAGGGTGGCATGCGCCCTTGTCTTCGCGCCCTCGAGCAATCCTCTTTGAGAAGAAACGCACTTCCCTGCTTGAATCGCGCGTGCTTCCAGGAACGGACCACGATTTCCATACAGATCGCGAGAACTTCTTCCTCGATTAAAAACAATTGAACACAGCAGGCCGACATTGAAAGTTCAGTTCTAATCTCTGACGAGTATCACTTCCGCCCAACAGAATTGCTCACACGCGACTCCAGAGGCGACGCTGAAACTTGGCCCCCGTTTCTCCAGCTAATCTCTGCATGAACATTTACGGCGGAAGCTTAAAGGGAAATAAGGCGATCTAAAATCTGGACCGATCCCCGAGCAGCTGCAACTGTCTTTCGCCCAACGTAGCATCGGAACTTCGGCAAGATACTGCGCAACTTCGAACAGTACACGCGGACGTGGCTCGTCCCTTAAACTTCCGTCGCTCGTAAAAAAATTACTCCACTTCTTCCCCGTACTTTCTGCAATTTATTAAAACTCCGTGGCGGAACTGTATCGCCGTCGATTCGGTCGTAACGATTCCTAGGGAGCGGAGGGGCCAACCACGGTCGTCCGGCGAGTTGTACATCATTTTCTTCGCGGGATGAGCGCAACTTTTTCACAGAGGCATCGTGACCAACGGTCCACTGATTTATTCGTGGGATTCGATCCAAAAGACGCCGCTAGCTTCCTGGAATGCCCGGCGTATTCCTCGGCGAAAGATCCACGGTATGAAACGGGAGGAAACTTTCTTTCCCTCGCGCGACCCCCCAACGTTTCCTCCTTTTCCGCGCAGACACGCGGCACATAAAATTTATCCGGAAAGTATCCAATTGAAATTGGATCCTGTTTTTGCGGAAATACAACGACCGCCCCCGACGAGAGCTAATAACGCGACGTCAAAGGCGGATATTGCCTCGAGACGCCTGCGTTTCCGTGCCAAGAAGACAGCGCTAGAACGAGAGGGGTTCAGCCGAATTGGACTTTGCGTCCTTCTCCCGGGGGATGCTTTGTGCCTGTCGTTTTCTTGGCTCGGAAATTTTGTCGTCATGGGTGTGTTGAAAGATTCTGGGGAAGGTTTAATGAGACGATTATGGTGGGACCAGTTGATATCCTGAAAACTAGTTGGAATGTGGTACGAGCTTGTAGCGATTTCAGGTGTTCTGTGTTTGATCGTTTTGGGCTGATAATGGCTACTGTTTGTAGGAAGGAAATAGGTAAACGTGTGTTTCGGTGGATCTTTGAAACAGATTGAACACTTTTCGTTGCTTTTATTGTCTGAGTTTAATTTAAAATACTAAAGGAAGCAAAATTTGTTATAATTCTTCAATAAATTTTCAAGGCTAATACTTGCGAACGGCACTACGATAACTCATATTCACACATGCTCTGACACCGCAGAGATAATTTCAATTTAGACAGGCAATATGTTCACGAAGTACCCCGATATTCCCGAAGATTCATGCATTACAGGGTGCCCTGGCCAGAGAAGATCCACTGGAGAGACGTGGCGAATAAACAGGTCACGATCACAAAGCTGTGAAATCGGAATCCATCTCCAGCCAATTATCAGGCCGATCTCCTTCGCGAAGTTGTGCCCCAGAACTCGGCCAATCGACACCGCCGAGCGCACATGGCCAAACAGATCTGCCTTCCCGAGTATAATAGCGGGGCCAAGATGCACGTAGTTACTCGCAGAATCCGTGTTCACTCGACACGACAGTCATCCTTCCTCGAGTATCGGTTTACTTCCTCCCCAGCCGACGTGTACAAGTATGCGCAAGTGACTCACTGGCTTCGCGAATATCGAGGCTAGACCGAGAATTGCATTCAGCTAGTCTCTGTGCCTGCCTCGCTCTCTCTCATCCTCTCCAGACCTCTTGCTGCCCATACACACGAACGGGAACACACGCCTGTGTCCTGTGGTAATTGCGCTTCTGGGCTATTGAGCTCCTAATCACGAAGTGACAACTGTCTCCCCCACTCTCCGCGACTCAACCCTCCACCGTTCTCATCCCTCGGTATCTGCTACCCGAGCGAGTCGTTCCACTTCTTTCTTACCACGGTTCGATCTTCCCGATTCCATAATCGTTTTCTCTTCTGCGGTCGTTTCGTTGACTATGACAGATTCTTTGTTTCATCGTGCAGCCGGTATCTGGGCTTTGTTGCTTCCTTCGATCGCGACTTCCTCGGCTTCTCTTTTGCAACCCCATTCCCGGCAGCTGTCCCCTTCTTCAGGAACGACCGATTTCTTGGCTTTCGTTTGAAGTTCAGGGTTTTCTACCGTGGCGTTCAAACGTTCCGTGATCTTCAATGAAGTGTGCGTGTGTATCGAACAAGTGGCTGTTTCGGAATGGTCTGATTTTTTTTATTATTTTAGTTAAGTTAATAGTTTAATTAAAGTCGATGAACTTGAGGGGGTTCTAGGTTAAGAGGGAATCTTTTAGATTACAAGTGACTTGGCAGAAGTTTGACTCGGCGAGAAGCTTTCGACGGTAAGATAAGGGTAATTGGAAAATCTTTTAGTGGAACTTGCAACGAAATTTGGGGAGTGTGAATAGGCATTAACTATTGGTAAACTGTTTTTCTTTGGTGGAAAACTATAGTATTCTTTTCATGAGAAGAGCGGCAATGAATTGTTTGTGGAGTATTTGTGAAATGTGAAAGAATTTGGAAATGTCTATCGCCCATTTTGTACCTCGGAGCCAACAGATATCGAATTTCTAAATGAATTTTTAAACTAGTTGGACAGAATGTTACGAATTGGAGATCGTCGGCTTTCGCGAAGTGAAAAAAGAACGACTAGGAACTCCGGTTGATTGGAGGAATCGGTTTTCACGAACGCTTTTCTGCCGAATTCATTAAAAATCGTGGACGGTAGCAATATTTTCTGTGTGCTAACTGCTGACATAAATATTTATTGATATTGATCGATATGCGCCAAACCGACGAGGGGCTGACAACGTTATTAGCATTTACATGCGTGTAACATCAGATAACCAAAGTTACAGGAGCGTTTATATTCATCGACGTGTTGTTCGAAACAAAAATCTCACGAATAGGCAGAAGGTAGAATAATTGACAATTCTGCATTTCTATCTCTTAATATTCCTCTGCTTCACGTTTTTCCTTTCCCGTCAAAGCAAACAGTTTTTCACTGATTCTAAATAGCTGTGGAAGGGTTTAAATGCTGAATGTCGTTTCCTTTCCATCCTCTCCTACCATCCACATTGTGCGCACCAACTATATATCCTAACTAAGAAGATTAGATGTTTCCAACGCGTAATCATAAAGTATTCAGGCGAAAGTTACGAGTTCCATTAAATTTCTACAACAACTCAATCCTATTACACCTGTTACCGTTGCAAGTAAACTATCAACTTCTAAAGCTATTGAAACTTCATTTCTCCAAAATTTATTTAACAGAGTTCAATCGACGACGAAGAAAAGATTTGAAAGTTCAGTACGATAGATAATCCCACATGATTACGCGCTTAACACAACAGGAAAGAACAAAAGAAGCATAGAGTATCACGGAATTCTTTTCCTACGAAAAAGGTACACTTTCGCTCACATTTTTCGGATACTTAACATCTGTTGCACGTTCGACAAAATTTTCCCGCCACTTTCGACGCGGACTCGCCCTCCCAGGAACTTAATCGCGAGGGGATGAGTTCTCGTACGACGATCGTCCCGGGAGAAATGCCCAGAAGGCACTGATGGTGTTTTCACGAGTGACTCCTAAGGCCGGAATGCCGTTTCACCGCCATGCTCGCGTTTATATTTGGCATGACCATTCCGTGCTAATAATATGAGCACACTATTGTTGATTCATGAACCATCCGCGATATTTGTTTACCATTTTCGTGTGCCAAATATGTGAATATGTAAATCAATTGCGGTTACGTGATCGACGGCGTTCGTGTTGCCATACCAAAAAATGCGGGTGCTTTAAATAGTATAAATACGATAGCAGTTGAATTGGGAATACGTCGAGAACAATCAGAATGCTTTTAATGAAGGCAGAAATATTGGAAAGTCTACTGACGGTAGAATAGATTCGAAATTCTTTTTCAATGCTTTGCATAAGTTTCGTGAAGCATGAGATGTTAAAGTTACACTTTCAACATGCTAGTGAAGGTGGCTAAGAAAATTATAATAATAAACTATTTTAGAGTAATCTATGTAAAGTTAAGGTTAAAAAATTTCCTCACAAACGTTGTTCCAGCTTCCTCTGGAAAATGTCTCCTATGTCAATAGGTACTACTTCCTCGAGTAATCAAAGTTTCTTACCTGAAACAGAATAAAAGTCATTACATTAGTAAGAAATACTGGTGAATAACTCGACGGAGTAGATTTGTTTATTTTCGAATTACGGTTGAATGTGGGCTGGAATTTCGCGAACGTAACTTCTCCACGAACGTGTTAGACGATCTTCTAGAAAAATTGGAACGATTCCTCGTTTTATTTATTCACGATCGTTCGCAGACACGGTCGTAACGAGAGTGTATATTTATAGACTGTAGAATCTCTGGAGCGCGAGCACTCGTGGATCGCAGTCTTCCGAGGAATTCCGGTAACGAATTCAAAAAGGAAGACGCGTGCAGGGAAACTGCAGGCTTCGTTGCCCCGTCACATTTCGACTCGAAAGTTCCGACGCAAGACGATTCCCCGCGAGATCAGCAGCGAAACGCGTCTTTCTGATCCTGGGGAAAATTCGTTTCTCTCTGGGAAATCATTTCCTGACGAGCTTCCACGTTACGAAATACCGGAGCTCCGCAGAAATACGAAAAGAAGGAACACGTTCTCTCCTGATATGTAATTCGTTCCCTCCCAAGATTTATCAATGTTCGCGAGGAGAATTAATTGAAAAACACTGAAGAAGTTAGTTCTCCTGATTCGAGACATCTACGTCGACTATGTTGATAATAAAAATTAATAAATCCGATATCCCTAACAGCTACGACTTAAAATATTCCCATAAAACCTGTACAGTGGTTAAGATTTAAACAAATTCCATAACACGAACTGTGTACCAGAAACAAATAACACTCGAATAACGAATATTAATACACGACAATGGGGATAAGGTTAAAAGGCTGACAGGATTCAAAAAATCCTCGCCAGCCAAAGCAGAGATATCATTCGCCGAAATGCTGATACAACAATGAATAATATTATCCGTGAAAAATGATTTATTTACAATGCAGCGTGCGGCGAATAGTCAACGAAACTGTTCGCAAAACAGTTTCGAAAAAGTTTAAATATTCACAGTCTTGTTCTCGCTGGTTACATGTACGCACAAGTGTGGCTGTGCACATTTACACGCGGGTACATGCTGGCTGTTGCGCGTCGGGCGCTGCCGGAACCGAATCCACTCATTTCCCGGCTATTGTTCGTCCCGAATTTTTTTCAACGTTTTCGTTTATTAGCGGCGACGCGTATCGCGAAATGAATGGCTGCAATTTTCGAACGCGAAATCGAAATTCGCGCACGCCTGGAGATTGATCACGAGTGAACTCGGATAAAGCCCCGTTGGGGATGTGTTGCTGGAAAATCCTGCGGAGGGGGGGAAGGGAGTAAAAAAAGTTGCAAAATCTCGGGGGACGAGCTCGCTAAATATTCCTCGTTCCTCCCAATTTTTACCTCTGCCGCCTCCGTTCAGCAGCTTTTTGTAATCGCGTATAAAATTGATTCGCGTAAACAATTTCGCTCCCCGCGCACGGGCCTCGATGAGCGCCCATTCAAAGTTGCGATATTTCATTATGACGTTCTGCCGTCGCGTCGCAATAGTGTCGTAATTGATTGCCAATTAAGCTTGCCGATGAAATAAAACAATCCTCGCGGGCCAGTTGATGAAAAGTGTCAGGATTTCGATTCTTTGTCACTCGATGAAAAATTATTTCCCGGCTGGGGCGCCGTCCGTGTACCGTGGACACAAGTGCGTATCGTTAGACATTTCGTTAATCCCCTTTAAGTCCGTCGCTGATGGAACAAACACGGACCCGATTGCATCGAGGAAAGTTCGGCGTAGCGGGGAGCACCGAATCCCCGTGGAGTAGCATTTAAATAAGAGAATCGATTGACATCGCCTGGCACTGACTTAATCCTTGCAGGATTCAAGTCGAAGCTACTCCGATGTAGCCCGCAGAGTTTTGGTCAAGTTGCGGTCAGGCTGCTTCGAAGTTTCGGCGGGTGGCGATGCAAATGTGTTAGTTGCATTCCAGCCGGAGTTTTCCTTGGGACTTGGAAACTTCGTGGGGTTAGCAGGAAGCTTGCATCCTACATCCACGAAGGATCTTCCCCTGTGAAAGTCTTGGCTCCGTGCAAATGTACTTGCGAAACTTCGCCCCCCTCGCCGCGATCGATCGGCAAACATACGGACAATTAAAATTGGTGATGCTGCTTGCTACTTCGTATCCGATAATCAACGGAGAATTGTATGTTTTAATTTGGGGGAGTAGATCGTGGATAAAATGTGAAATGTTAAAGAATATAATAAATTTGCTTTGTCAAATATAAGAGAAGGAAGTTCTCTAAAATAGATCAATGATATCTACGCAAATACTATCCAAATACAAAATTTAAATCCTCCTGAAATTTCCTTAACTTTATTGCACCAAGAGGAGATCAAAATCCCCCAAAAAACATAATTAAAAAAAAATTCATATCACAGTTTTCCTTCAATTTGCGTCCCAGATTTAATTCGAAAACTATTGGCAACCGATTACAAGTCACCTGGTGAACCCCTTTTCTAATTTCTTGTCAAGAGTGACCTGCACTCCCATTTCCCAAAGAATGATCATCGATAAGATTCTGTCGCTGGTTGGCGAGCCGAACGTGAACCAACTTTGCGGTGGCTTTCTTTCAGCGTCAAGAAATAAACGCTTGTATCCAGGCAACAATGGGGACATAACTCACGCGAGACGATCGAGCTCGAATGTAACCAATCTATTGTCACCAGGGGGGGGGGGGCGACTTCCTCGCTTCGCGTTCGGTATTGTGAAATATTCATGAAAGCCTGCCCGATTGTTCGGAGCTAATGAGGGAAACACTGCGTGCGATGAAAAAGGAATTGGCCCAATATACCCAGCCAGCTCGTGGGCTTTCGCTGCGCGACCTCCCGTAAATTCTCACTTACAGGCCAGCGTTTTACGGGTTTAATTGTCTAGGCACGAAAATGGAAAACGGTGCGGGGTGGTATTTTTCCACGCGAAGGGGCATTACCTTCGTTCGAGCAGAATGCTTTACATATTTATGATATAGAAAAATATTCAGCGACGGAAACAATACCTGCAATACACCTGTGGATCAAGATAAAATCTGTCTCATTAACCCTTTCACTCTCTTTGCTAAAACTTCCATCAGGCTGCGCACAATGATTCTATTTTTAGTTGATTTTTTATCTAAATTATTTTAGAAGTCGCTATTGGAATTTAATATTGTTTGTAAAGTATTAAAGGGGTTCATAATATTTATCGTGTCTTTTGTCTGATAATAACGATTTTACGAAACAAATTCACTGATATTTAAATATATATAAACTATGTATAACTGCATCACTAATAACAGTAATAACTCGTCGCGAATTGTTTGCGAAGAGTCTTCTACCATGAGCAGACAGCAAAATAGAAATGATTAAAGAAAAAGCATGTCCCATCACGTAGGTTCTTTTTAAATCCGCCTTTTCTTTCCGCATTAGGAAACAATTCCACCTTTCACGTTTCGAAGCAGAGCATGAAATCACTCCACAGATTTCACCCCGAGAGCTGAAAGACGGTAGCGAATGAGTGAAGCAGCCGACGCGGTTCTGTCTTAGAACAGAATGGACAATGGGCATCCTATTTCTTCCAGTTTCTTCCTGGGGAACCGTTTATCACTGTATCACCGGATACATCTGGCTTTCGTTATCTCTAGCAACGAAATAAGAGGAAGCTTCGGAGGTTGAATAGGGGCTGGTATAAACTTAGGAAAAAAACAAAGCTATTTGAGAAAAGAAGAAGAAGATCAGAGGGAGGGCAGACAAGGAGAGGCGAGAGGGGAGATCTTCTGAAATAGAAGGAATCAAGCCAAGTGGAATGTCTACCCTTCGAAACGGTGGACGATTCATGAAGGTGGATCGTGAGCTGCCTGGAAATCCCTTTAATGTTTTCTGCGGTAACTGGATGACCGCTCGTTTCCCTTTCAGCGGGTTAATAAAATTATCGCATAAGGACATGCAGACGTTCGAGCTGTAAAAGCTTCCCGCTTCCTTGAATTTATTCCCTCTTCGGCTGGGTCTTTGACGGAGAACGCCAGGGTTAAGATGTACACGAGCAAAAGGGGAAGGTCTTCTCCGTTTAAAGTACACGTGAATAAAACTTCACTTTGAAGGATTCCCATTTATGCTAATGTGTGCTGAGTGTTGTACAAGTGTGCACAAGAGGAGCTTGCTTCCAGATCGCCTTTAACCCATATTTTTAAAAGTGAAGGTTATGTGCTGAGACGTTTACACAAACTCGTGATTATTACTGGAGTGTTTTATAATTTTTAATTTCATTTAGAAGAGGTTCGTGAAGTTCCGCGTGGAGAAGTAGAGAATGATTAATGAAATAGAGATTTTCAGTTAGGGTAGAAACATATTCTAATTACAAATCAATATATTGAATTCAATATTATAGTAATTATCTTCAACTTTGAATAGCAAAATTTTGAAATAAATGCTATTAGAAATATTCCCACTTTGGATAAACGAGATAGGTAGCTTTTCTAATAAAATTCTCTTGGACGCAAGGGGAGTCGAATTTTATTTCAAGTTCCGATAGAATTTCGCCAGAGAGATCATTCTGGGCTGTCAATATTTACGAGCAGGGAATAAAGTATACGTCCGACCATTCATCTTCATCGTCGAGCGTAATTATCGCGATAATGCACACGGATGCACGGCCCTTTCGTGATTTATCAACGCTCAAGTAGTACAGTCGAGCATCGAGCAGACGAATTCAATGATTTTCCATTTGAACAGCTCTTCCATCCGTCAAAACTGAAGTCCTCGGTATTACTCTGTTTCAGTTCCCCTAACTTTCTGCCCTCCTATTTTTCACTCTTCTCTTCACCGTGTTATTTGCTTCCCCCGGGACTTTGTGTACTCTACTTCATTTCGTAACTGCGCTTCCCTTAATAGCCGTCGTAACTGTTTATTTTGGATTTTAAACGGCTCGGGCACACTCTCCATTGAATTTGTATCATTGATATCATGGTAATGGAGATAATAAATTAATTATTGACATCGCAATGTATTAGCTTTAGCAATCATTACTGCGAGCAATCTATCAAATTTAATACCGCATCGGTGATTGTTTGGCTTTGGATTTGTTTATGGAATGAAACGTGCAAAGAGATCATTTGTAACAATAGAACTGTCATCATGAAGAGTGGTAATTTTAATAAAAGACAAAACACACAGGCTTCGAACATTCAAGAAGTAATTTTATTAAGAAAGTTAATTACAAAGACGTTAAAATTTGACGTTTTGTGATATCAGTGTTTGATATAAAAAGAAGAAGATGTCAGGACCAGATTTTATTACGAATTGTTTTAAATCAACAGGTACTTTGCCAAATGTAGGTTTTAGAATTTAATCAAGGTTAATTAATAAGTAAGTTAAGTAGGTACAGTCATACCAATTTCTTCTCAAATAATTACTTCTGACATCATCGTTCATGAGCAATGAGCTGCTGAAGAAGTGGAGTGGTACAATTATTTGCAGCTTAAAACAGACGACATCGATAAAGGAGGGCGAAATTGTACCGCCACCAACCAACAAAATACGAGTAAAATAATTACTACACGGATAATATTAATTGGATGTCGATAGCAGGGGAAAGACTTCCAATTAGTAACAGCCACAGCACACTTGTACACTTGCCTGTACACAGAACACGTTGCAAGCAAACAAATTAAGGAAAACATATATATTCACTATTATTTTCCTAACCAACTCACAAGCAACATTAAAAAATAATTTCCAAATATACTTCATCATTTCTCCACTGCTATTCTTTAAAATTCAACCCAACTGCCAAGAATTAATAATAATTCTCTCTATTACCAAACCCGATAAGAAACTTTCAGAAATTTCTCCCCACCATGTATGGCGCTTCGCGTAGACTGCAAGTCGAGAATTGATAGGGTGAACGGTTGGAAGGGAGTGTAATTAATGAACCACTCACAGGGGATGATGGCGTTATTGCCATAAGCACGGGTACGAATCAGAGCAAAAGAGTTAATTCCCTGGAAAGTACCTCTCATTACCCATGCGTCATCAAAATGGTTCAATATCCTTTACGCGAGGGAGAAAAAGTGGTCATTCACACGAACCTAATAAAAAAAAGTTCCAACGTTTCTGGTGCGAAGTGTTTCTATCGGCAAGATGCACTTCTGAAATCGTGAAAAATTTGTATCCACCCCCGAAACCAAACAAAACTAAAGCACCATGAATCTTTTTGCACGAATAACCCTTCGCCACTTGTCTACCGCAATTCCGTATACGTTCAAATAAGCTTTCAATATTCAAGGAAAGAAAAGCCAGTAGTGTGTCGCACGAAGAAGCGCCGCATCTGCACAATGCACGGCACTCGCGCCACGCAAGCACGACGCGTGCAATTTCCTCGCGGTGCCACGTTCGAGTGATCCAATCTCCCCTCTAATGATAACCTAATCTGCCATTTGATTTCCCCACGATCGAGGATCACGCGACGCCGAGTCGATACGCCGCGATCGTCGCCGCCCCGGTGTCAATCCAATCTCCGGGAATTTGCTCGAAAAGAATTTGCACGGGGTACGGGGCTGCTGGGAGACGTCAGATTTCACGCGGCACCGAGGGAGGGTGGAAATTACCATGGAGACGGTGGAGAGGCACGAAAGTGTAAATTCGTGGCCGCCGGGTAAATTAAAATCGCGGCTTAATCGTCGCGATATAATCACGGGGCCACGATTCGGCGAGGTCGACGGAATCCCAGGTCACGGATTAAGGGGGCTCTTATTCCGGCCGAGAAGACCCGCCGCAAACAAGCTTGCGCCGATTACGATTTAAATTTCACGCTGCTTTCCAATTAGCGATCACAAGGTGGCGCCGCTCCTGGACAGCCCCGGATGGAGCGATTACTTCTGACAAGGCGGTGATAACGTGGCTCACGACGTCGTCACCGGGTAGAATAAATCTAGGAAATCGTCGGCCAGCTAAATTGAATCGATTTCAAGATAAATGTCACCGTTGCGAGCATAAATCACCGCGCTGTCGCTACGTCAACTAAGGTGTATCGGGATACGAAGATCTAGTTAGAGGAGCTGCAAGCAAGGTATCTGTATCACTAATTTCCCAACTCCTTCATTTCCGTCCTCTAAATATGGTTACGTCCATGTCACAACTCATAGTGTACCTATTCGAGAATATGTAGTAATTACTATCACGAATTAGTGTTAAAATTGAAAGAGGGCATTGATATTTTTGCTGGTCCTCTTTCAAGCTTTCAGATTAGTATTCGGAGAGCCCTGGTTGCGGAAAGCTTTACCTAGTGTATCCCCCACCTACCTAACTGGCGACCTCTTTTAATTAACTAGTGATTTTCTGTAATTATCTGTTCCTTTAAAGTGATAGATATCAGTGTTTCGATATCCTGATCCTTGCTACATTCTCAGAAATGGATTCGAATCGTCTTGTTGTGAGTTAAAATGTGCGGCTAGGGAGAGACCGAGCCGCGATATTCAACTCGGGGAGTCGATCCGAAAGTTCGTTCCTCGGACTTTCTCGTGTCCCCGCGGTGAAAGCTCGTTCCCAGGAACAAATAGAAGTTTCCTGATCATTGCTCGAGCTTTCCTGTCCACGATTAAATTTCTTATTGGGTTTTTACGAAAGATGGTTGGAGATTCATTTTTATAGGCGCTCGTCAAGTTCGTGGAAGGCTTTGCGTGTATCGAGGACAGATGATTCGCTCTTGTTTTAACCGAGCAACTTTTCGAGCAACTCTGGAGTGAACTTTGAGCAACTTTGATATTTCAAAATGTATCGCGAGGAATTCGTGAGGTTTTAATAGATTTC
Organism: Andrena flavipes; assembly: GCA_963971345.1. Taxonomy (NCBI): domain Eukaryota; kingdom Metazoa; phylum Arthropoda; class Insecta; order Hymenoptera; family Andrenidae; genus Andrena; species Andrena flavipes. Next base: position 74,309,260 of record OZ020479.1, on the reverse strand, counting down.
TGGGAAACGAGATGTGATTAATACCCGATTAAATGGAGGCAGATAGCTGCCGTTACATTTCTTAAATTTTAATCATAATTTCAACGGGAAAATCTACGGTTCTTCGCGACTGCGAGCAAGGACGATTGTAGATACAAAATCTTAATGAAACTCTTAATTGCTCTTATAACAAGACGGCTATTCGAGGAAAAATGTTCCCCATCTTCCTCCCGTTTAATTGCTGGAGGGATGAAAACGCACGGACGAGCTCCTCTTATTTCAAAAGGAGAAGCATGTTGGTTTGTGAAATAATTACATTAATTCGCACTATTCAAGTTTGAAAGACGACGTCTCTTAGAATTGCAAATAATGTCTCAGCACAGAAAATTTACGAATTTACTATTGAATGGAAAACCTTTGAATCCAATTTGTTCTTTGATAGTTTTATCACAAGGATAAATAATTCTTGCAATTTTGTGTACGATAATGTTAATTTTATATTTAACACTTGAAATCAACGATCAGTTCTTAGGTAACTTTCTTCGCTACAAGTCTCCTTCTTTACTCTCCTCTTTTTCTTCCTTTATTTTCAGATGACATTCCCTAGATGTTTTCTTACAAAATTAGTATCAATTAATAATTGAAGTTCCTTCGTGTACAACATTCGTGTTATTTCGTGGCAAGGGGGTTAAAGGAAAGGGGACCAATAGCGTCCCGAGGAAAAGTCTGTGTTATCATTAATGCGAAAGCAACGGGAACAAATAAAACTCTTACGAAGCACTTACTCCCAGATATTCTATTCATTGTCCAGGCTATTCCGCAAGACGGAGCGACTCATTTCGAGCCATTTTCTTAAAGTGGAACGGCACCACTACCCCCTAAGTTTTGATGCAACTGCATCGTTGCATCGAACTGACGGCCTGCGCTGCTCTTCCTCGACAATTTCACCATTCGGTGCACTGATACCCGGCATACCGATTTTCGTGAATTTATTTCCTGCTTTCTTCCATCGTTGCAACGTTACCGATCATAACTCCTCTTTCTCCTGTTGCGTTTCACCGAGACCCAGGATTTCAGAAGCGCTTCGCCAGTAGTTAGAATACCATTTCCTACATCTTCGAAAATATCATTCTGCTGATTTCAGAAATCCATAGATTTCCCGAGAGTTTCGTTTGCTATCAGGTTTGTTCGCATAAATTAAGAAGAATAGTTAATTTTTGAAGGCATCTTATTAAGAACAATTCACTTACAACGCGAACCAAAAAGGATTCGTACACCGTACCTGGCAGTCACTTTGTTTCCCTCAAGCCAGAGACTACCTAGTCGTTTGGTTACACCGCATCGTCTCGTTTGCCAAATTTACCAAGCAAAGATACACAAGTGTTCGCAGCACACAGGCTTCGTGACCGAGCAGAATTTCCCGAGAAGCCTCGCTCGTAGCAAAAGTTATCTCCGTCTTCCCCATCGAGCTTCCCGGCCCCCCGTTTTCTTTCTCGCAACAAGTGAAACATACTCCGCTGAAGGGGTGTGCCTCGCGCCCGGCAAAACGTACGCGGGAATGAGACAAGCAACGCCGCAAGAACAGTTAATTCGATCGCAAGAAACTTCCCCCGACGCGAGCAATTACGAACCTGTGCGAGATAACGGGTGAAAAAGCGGTTCCAACCTGTTCGCTGCCGAAAACCACCGAGCAGCTCTCTGCATCAGCCACTTCTGCGGCGCCAGGCTCCCTTTGAATCGCGATTCCACGCCCGCGAGCGTTCTTGCGCGATTTATATCCACTTTTGTTCCCCGCCTGACGGAATAATTCAACCGAAACTTCGGCTGCTTTCAATTTATTCCGAGGTTCGCGGGAACGTTGCTTCTTTTAACGCGACTTCCGCACCAGGATTCCTCCAGCAGTCCGAAGGCGAGGGAATCTTTCCAACCAGGAAACTTCCACTGGTTTCTGACCAATTATTCCAGAGAAGAATGACGAGGTATTCCATTCGGCCTGGATAAAAATCGAGGCACCTATCCGGTTAGATCTCTGAGCCGGCTATTAGCCGAGGCTCGCCCCCTGATCCGTCGAATCGCGCGATAGGGGACGCAATCTGGATGCAGAGCGAAGGCGTCGTCGCCGCGACGCGGAGACCCAGTTCGGAGGGTGTTTCCGATGCATCAGTGGGACGTGATCGCGTATCGATCCCGAAAAAGTCGCAGCAATCCTGGTGCAATCTTCCTCAACGAGCTCCGGCCCGCTTACACGTCGGGGAGGAACGAGGGGCGGGAAAGAAAGGGGGTTAAAGAAAGGGGGGGGGGTCGACCAGGTTGGGGGATTCGATTTATAGAATCGCCGGTTCGCGAAAGGGCGGTGGTCACCTTAGAAGTCGGTCTCGCCGATGAAGCGACTCGTATAATCCTCACGCGCCGGTTAACGATTCCGTCGCGGCTCCCTCGCGGAATAAAGCAGATGAACGCGGATCGATGGACGTGAGACGAATGGCGAAGGATCGTGTCGTTAGATGAAAACGTTTCCAAGTTTCCCGTGCTGCTGGCGTTTCTACATACCTTCGTTCACCCGGTAGCTCCGCGCCTCTGTAGTCCTTTTTGCACTTCGGCCACCTTTCTCTCCCCCGCTTTGTTCATTTCACTGCATTCGAGTTCCCCTTTTTTCCTCCCTTTCCTTTCTCCTGCCTCCATTCATTCCACTCCCTTAGTCGTGCCTCTCCCTCGCCTTTCCCTCCTCCGCACGCCCACACCTCTACCGGCACGGCCAGGCTACGGGCCCTCGGCTCCGGGGCAGTTTCTCTTTTTGCATAACGAACGGTATTACAGGTGATTCTGAAATATTTGCTCGAGCGATTTGCAGCGTTCGAACGCGATCGCGAAACGGTTTCCTCGTTGATTAAGAGAACATCCGTCGCCGTTCCAACGTTAACGAGTTTCGCGACTACATTCCACGCAGCCATTCTCCCCGGTCCCTTCGCCCTGGAATGACTTCTTTTTTCATATTGCGCCTGACTTGTGTAATTAAAATTGCGCTGTTCCCGGAGAACGTGGGACTCTTGTTTTTTCTCTTTTACTTTATTCTTGTCGGCTCGGTCGGTGAATTTCGAAGGTGAATATTTTTATGGAGGCTATTGTAGATTGTTAATACCTTCGTGAGTAGTATTTACGAGTTATTTTAATTGGAATCGAGTTTGGAAATGATGGGAATCAAATACTTTTCTCTGCAGCAGTGATTGAGTTATAGTAATTAGATATGGGATTGGGTTTCAAAAAATATTTGTCTGGAATTTGGGGTATTTATTTTCAAGCCCGATTGCGATCATTTTCACTTTTGATATCGCCATTATAGACTCCATTATCTCGATACTTCGCGAAACATTCATTTTGCCCGAGCACTACTCGATTTCCATGCGCATAATCATTTAATTAATTCCGACTTATTCCGTCATTAACTATCGTCGAAACGTTCCCCATTGCCTTTTACAATTATCGACGCGTTTGAAAGCGAACACGAATTTAATTTTCGAAAATGGGTCGACGGTGGAGGAAAAGCATTGCTTTACCAACATGCGTTGAAATTTGAACTATTTATCTGGTGTACTGAATAATATTGAAAAACGCGATGAAATTAACTGAATGCTTAAAATTCACGATTTTATTCAACTCGATTTGATGCCAAACAAAATATTTACTTTCATTTAAATTCAGATACTTCTTTTTCAAGCATAACTACATCAAATACTTTGAATATATTCACATGTTAAAGATAATGCTTCAAAAAGCACAGAAATCCGCAGAAAATGTGTGAAGAGCTGAAGAGTCCGAAATGCCAGTTACCAGCGAAGATAATCCCTCCATCGATATATCACAAGTAGTTTTCAACTAAATTATGAACCCTTCTGGCACAATTGCAACCAAGACCGTCCCTCTCTATAAAGGGGCCCGCGTGCAAAAAATATTTTGGGGTCCCAAACAATTTCTCGACAGTAAAGAAGCATAACATCTTTTCACAAAACGAAATCACGAAAAACGGATAATAATACTAATAAAGAAAAAATATAAACAGCAACATATTTAAATATATGACTTCTTATTGCCATATCATTAATAATATTACATTATTATATTATTATATTAGTAATAACATTCTAATTTTATTTGCGGTTCCCGCATATTATATACTTATACTTTAAATTCTATTAAACTCTAAAAAGTTAACACTAGGCCAAAAAGATGTTAAAAATATACAGAACCGTTTCATCAAACAGTGGAAAGTGTTACAAAGATGGCGCCACGATATGACACTTTTCAACCCCCATTCCTCGCCACATATTTAGCATTCGTGAGCGGAAGAACCGACATGTATCGAGCTTCCTGAAGGAAATACGATACGCACATTTCCCGTGGGTTCCCTGTAAACGTAAACCGAATGCGTGAGACGCCTGTCGCGGCTTCTTCGTCCTTTTTTACGGCATCCCACGGGAACAATCTAACCGGGACCCAGGCAGCGTTTTTGTTGCGCTACTTTCATAAGGATGCGTCCTACAGTGGCTTCAAGGAACGTTTATTTACGCTCCGGTGTACATACACGTTCTCATTGATTAACGACGCGCAAACAGCGGAGTTCCGACGTTGCTATCAACGTCGACACTGCCGCGAGGGAATACGAAAACGGTGGAGTAATTTTTAAAATTGGGACGATGCTCTAGGTACGTTTAACGACGAGAACTTGGTAGAATAATTCAAATTAAAATTGAAACGACTTTCAATAACCAACAAGGACAATAATAATAATTCCTTTAAATTGCACTATTCTTGGTTTCCTTAGGCTCGCTTCAAGTTTGAGTGAATTTTTAACAAAGCATGAAAAAGTTTGTAGATATGGAATCCGTTTTGCCCAAACAATAAAACTGAAATATTGTCTATAGCTTGAACCCCGTCTAGACAACCTTCCCAACTTTTTAATCCACTTCCTTCAGTAAAAACTGTGGTTGTTGGCCGACGACCCACGACACGATCAAAGGCAAGAGTGAACCCTTCTCTCACAGGGTAGACTGAAAACACCTGACACTGTTCTTATAAACTATAACACTTGGGTGAATACATCGGACTCTGCCCAGTCGTTTCTAAAGCAGAGCACCACTAAAAAACCTGTCTGCGCCACTAACATCCCACCTCACCATGCATCTTCCGCCCCAACTGAGTTGACTTCGCCTCACCTGTCACGTGAGAAGCATCCGAGCCTATTAGTCGAAGATTAAACGAGCAAGTGGACAACTATATAGGAGCCGAACTTCGACGTCAATGCGTTCCAAGACTTCCGATGAAGCTCCTTACCCGAGATCCCAAGGCAGCTTCGCGAAGTTTCCCCTCAAAGGCGAAGCTTACGTTGGGAAACTTCGGCATCATCCGCGAAACAAATTCGCGTCACGAAATATCGACGGGGGAAGGAAATAACCGAAGGTTCCGTGACAACGCAACCGAGCCGACCTGTAATTCTTACTTACCTGCTCGAGGATTAATGCCCTCGAAATCGTTCGTGAGCCGCAAGCAAACACGAACGAAGGTGTGGCCGAGGTCCGAGGCAATTAGTTGATGAACAGGGCGCGCTAGAGAGGAAGGGATGAAAGCGTTGACCGAGCCGGGAGCCCTACCAAACGAGAGGGAAAGACGGAACGAAGCCAATGGCTAGCACCTATCGCGTGTACCGACACGAACGTTGGCCGCCAACTAATTGAGCTAACGTGTTCGACGCTCGCTAATCTTCTCTTCAGCGACACGCGACTCGGGGAGGGGCTACCGTAGGCCCTTTTACGAATTTACGGCCGATTTGCTGGCAAATCTGGCTCCTTTCATCCACCTTCTTTAGAAGACTGGGGGGAACGACCTGCTTATTGATTACGTTCTAGCGAACGGTAATTGAAATCGATTTTGCCAAGCGTTTATGGCGGAGGTAAATCGATTTTTCTGTAGAAATGACAGTGAAGAGGAAAAGGTGGAAGTTTTGGAAAAAGTATTTCGTTTGGTGCCGATGGCATTGCGTTGGTTATTTCATTCTTTTGTAGGTTGTATATTTCATTATATTTAATTTCATGTAATTATGGTGTACTCCCCTGTGCGTATGCTGAGACATGAAAGATGTCCGTGATAATGTACAATTTAACGAGTACTGCTAATTAAATTATTATCCTAGTAAGTGCAACAGAAATTCTGGTGCAAGTTATATTATCCGATTGCATTTAATTAAACGGAATGTAATGTTTCGCGAAATAATACAAAACCGAGGCGCGTAATTTATCCTCAACCAGGGATCCCCCACAAATCTGTTCTTCGAATATAATTACTAAAATATTAAATAAACAGGTCTGTTTTCACTTGAGGTGTTGGTACAATGTGATAAATTAACAACGCGTCACTTTCTTATTCGAATAATAAAAACGGTAGTAAGATACGAGTACTGAGAGACACACTTCGAAATAAAAATAATGATGAAAATACAAAATACAGTACATACTTTTTTTACGTCGGGAAATCTTCATGGACATCCTGACACAAACACACCCTGCAAATATTTCCCCACTCCATGTCTCGTGAACTGACAAATCTCGCATCGTTGCAAAACGTCCCTCCCCTTACGTATCAGATGCAAACAGTTGGAGTGGGGTGCATTGTAGGAACGAGAATATATAATAAATCGACTGTAGCGTTCTCTCGAGATTACAGCGCTAAAAATCTATTTGCGCCCAGCAGGATGAAAGGCTACGGTAAAAAGGAAAAACGTCCCCTGCCGTGGAACTTTCGCGGGGCATGACAGATGAAGACGTCCCAGCTTCTATTCTCAGCCGTGAGAGCGCACAGATGAATATTTAATCGGAAAGTTTATCCACTTAGGCCGTGTTCGTTCGGCGCTTTAATTAGCCGACCCAAGAGCCAGAGGGATGTCTATCAAATAAGATCGAACTAATCAAATTACCGGCTGAATGATTAATAAACCTCGACCGCGGAGAACCGACGCCATTTTAATCCGTCTATGTTTGAGCTGGTGCCACCGCGAAACCTGCGGGGTCGTGGAACCTCGGGATTTATTTCGGTGGCGCCGAGTATCGATTTCCAAAAATCTCCGACTAATGGCGTTGGATGCTATACCTGTGTTGTTTTACATAAGACTCCGCACTGTGCTCGAGGATGATAAACGCAATATGCTGGTGACTCGGAGATTTGAATGACTTCTGGACTATACTTTTGAAGGAACAGAAATAATTTTAGGTACATGTGTCTTAATGAAAGTGTATAGTAAGGACGGTGATCAATATCACTTGGTAAGGAGATGCTACTAAAATTCTCTTTGTTCTTGGTGAAAAGGTATTTCACCGCGGTACTCTATGCATCGAGTTCCTCGGGATCGCAAGTATCTGGGAAATTTCCGAAGAAATAAAGCTACGCGGTGGAACATGGGAAGGACGAAGGGAGAGATCATTCATTCCCATTCGAAAAGGACGAATCGGCTGAATGTACAACTAGGAAATGTAGGTCAGTAAAATGTATCGGTACCTAGTGCGCCAAGCACGGCGACTATAGAAGTGGAGTTCTGCAAACGTACGGTATCTATAAACTGTACTCCGCGAATAAACCGAAATAGAGCACTGTTAGGATCAGTGTTCGAATGTCCTTTGGTAGTCCACCTACGTGCGCAATATTTATGATTGCTCACTACATTGACCAAAATAAGTTGGACACGACTTATTTCATCAATCATATTGCTAGGAAAATTGTGCGTACTGTGTAAATTTCAAGTGCTGCAATGAATATATAAATATTTCCAGTATTCGCAATTAAACAAACTCTTATTATTAGTACTAGCAAACTATTGCTGTCAAATATTTATGATTGCTCACTATATTGACCAAAATAAGTTGGACACGACTTATTTTATCCATCATATTGCTACGAAAATTGATTAGTGCTGCAATGAATATATAAATACTTCCAGTATTCAGTGCCATGAACCTGTCACGTAAACAGTTATTAAACGAAACAAAACTCCTACGCATAACACTACTACTTATCATTTCCCCGGGAAACGAGCCTATATAACAAGATACAAAAGAGTAGCGAAACAAAGAAGCAAGTAAAGAGAAAGGTCGACGCTCTACCAGGTCGCCGTCTATTGACAACGACTGTCTACGATCCAGATACTCGACTCTAAAGCGAAACGCGGTGAATTACCCTGAATATTCCTCTTCTGGAGATCTACTTCCCGGTGCACGGAGTCTCCTTACCCCCCTCCACCCCCCCCCCACCCCATTAATGCAGCCCGCGTAGATGGCATGGGGGTGAATCGAACCGTTTGACCGAGCAGCCCTCGAAAGGGACAGAATGTTTTCAATGCCTGCCTCGAACTCTCGCGAGAGCATCCTTCCGCTGGCAGGGTAAAAAATCTGTCCTACTCCTCGCCTGGCCTACCCCGGAGATAACGCTCCGCGCGATCCGTCGACCTAACGATTTCCATATAAGCGACAATACACGCCGCCCCCTCGACTTCACCGCTGGCAACCGCGTAATGAATTGCACCGGCTGCACGCGAGATTCCATTTCGCGTTAAAAGCGCTTCTAATGACTTTGTTTTATTGGATTTTACGGGGACGCGAGGCACGGCCAGGCAGGCGGTCCCGCAGCCGGAAAAGTAAACGCGGATTTTCCAAACTGCGAGAAACGTTTGCTGTGTCAACGAAACGCCGCCAGTCGAAGTTCGACCAGTTGGTTCTGTTCACTGGTTGTTAAATACGTTTACGAGGTAAGTGTATTGTTCTGGACACACTCTGTGTTGACGTTGTTGACAGTGAGAGAGGTAGGATAGCTTATTAAAGTAATGTTTTACTTAGTTTATCTATTAGTGACGCATCAGTAAGTACTGGAGTATAGCGTGTATATCTTTACAGTTTACACTATACGCTCTTTCGGCAAATGACGAGTTTTTCCAGTAGGGGTCGAATGAAACTGTGAAAATTTTCAATTAATTATGAAATATTTGTAATTTTAAAACTATTATATTTTCTGTAGAGAGAAAATTGTTATAAAATGCAGTGTATTAACGGAAACATTTTCCCACACATTTTTATGTAAATTAGAGACTCTTGTTTTCTTGAAAGTACAAAAAAGTTCTAGTTATACAGAAACATTTAGTCTGCCCGGAAAAATTTAAAGTTTTAACAAGCAGATTTCCTGAAAATGTTGTGAGGTAGGTATATAAATCTGAAGTTGAAACCTTAAACCACTCGGTGGAAATAATTATATAAATATCACAATGTGATTTCTCTTTTATATTTATTCTGCTTCTAATTCCTTGAATAATACTAAATCAAAAAATATTTCCAACTCTGATATTTCTCCCTTAAATATCTATTCTAAAGTATATGGTCCTCCAGCACTTTTATTAATCGAACATGGAATAACTGTTAAAACTGAACTCTTACAATAGAATTAAATGTACAAAGTTAACTTAAAACAGAAATGGATGGTTTGAAAATTAAAAGTTCGATAAATAAATTTATTTATAAAAGTAAACAGGAACTGCGAATATTCGCACAGACGCTCATGCAAACATTTGATAAATAATCAACGGATAACAAGCATTTGCCTACGTCGCTAGATCCACGCATGTACATAGTTGCTCGCCGAACGACAAACATTCGTTGTTAAAAAAAAAGTCTCCTTTAATACCCATCTAAATAAAATAAGAGAATTCAAGTTCAAGCCTGACACGAGCTTTTTAAGCTTCTCTCCGTCTTATCAGTCTTCGCGTATTCAACTTTTCATCGTTTCGGCATTTTGGTGGACGTTGCGAGGATGGCTCCTCTGCTACGTAAGCATGCATAGCCTCGTGGCCGGAAAGACAAGTAAGAAGCATCCCCTTTGAAGTTCCGATGCGGCAACACGAGCATTTTAGGTACCCTGGGAAACGCGGGAAATGAGGAGATAGCTTCGTGGCCCGTGACTGCGCGCAACCCCCACACGCAGGTTGATGTTTGACAAATAACGCGCAATAAATCCCTCTCCCCAGAGTTCTCGGGGATTACTTTTCGGAATTACGCCGCTGTGTCTTTGCATATATGAAATGAGGCACGAAAAATGTCTATAATCATTATAATGCCTGTGATGAATCCACGATACTCTGTCACCTTCGCGACATCAACATAATCCTATATTTTTCTACCTTTTATCGTACTAATACACTGAAACAGTAATATCAAATTCATGTGGAATATTCTGAGGAGCAAATACTATTGCAAATAGATACCTCTCGTTTTATTAGATCACTAAAAGACACGATAATATATATAAGTCAGCAATTCCCAACTATCACGAGGTAAGAAATGCAATACTGCATCGTCAGCTACTGAATTTTGTTATCAGTGTTACTCTCTTCGTGCTCCAAGTACCAGTGCCGTTAGTATAGCGCCTGAAGTCTGCCTCGGTGATCAGCGATGGTTACCAGATTCCTACTTTTCAGCTCTGCCGATAGAAACGACCGAACGCCGATCAATTTCGTACGCTTAATGTTTACCGAATGTTCGTGGCTGGCTACCAATACACGCCGAAAATGCTCGGAGCGCGAAAGGTTAATATCGACTGTTCAATCCCGACGACATCGGAACGGAACGGAGGACTCGGAACGGTCCAGTGGAACCCATAACATTTCACGCTCGAAAAATACGTGGAAAATGGTGGAAAATCGGGGAAAAACCGCCAAGCGAGTCGGGGATAGGAGGAGCTCCAAGCGCGATACGGTTATTTACCAAAATCCTCGTTGATGGAGAGGTCGGTAAATAGCCAACGCGCGGCAAGAACGCCGGCAAAAAGGTCGATTTAATCTGATTTCGTTTGCCTTTCGATGGAAAAAAGCCGCTATTAGTTTTCCGTGTCCGCGGGTGCCGCGCTTCCGACCAGTGGGATTGTTTCGGGGAATTTTGGGGGTGAAACCGCCCTGAATGGATCCCTTGAAAAACGATCCTTAACAATGGGGGAAATGGGTGCTGGCCACGCGATGGAAAGGTCGACGCAACGAACAAGAGATGATGGCTGGAAAGGGCATCGGCAAGGAAGATTAAAGCGGAGCAATCAAAGTAGAAAAATCTATCATATCAAGAGGAATACCCTAGATTACAGAAGAGAAACGTCGAACAAAGAGAAACTCTGCTAAAATTAGAGAATCGAAAAATATAAATCTACCCCTGTTGCAATGGAAAATATTTGCCAATGTCCCTTTCGAAAATACTAAGAGTTTCTTACCTGCGATACTTGCATCAAGAGTTATTGGAGGGAATAGTAAAGAAGTACACCTTCGATTTAAATAATTCTGAGTAATACTTTGCAAGTGTATATCATATCCAAGTTTTAAAAAGTAACAAGAAGAGAATTGACAATCATTAGCTACTATTCACAGCTAAACAATTGCCCCTGTCATCCATAACTTCCACTTAAAAGAAGGTTCGATCCGAAGCCACCGAAACAATGACAGCCGATCACCGGTGGAAGCTTTTCTATCGTATTTTCCTGGACCAGTCGCGGTTTAAACGTCACACGTCACGTTCGAAGCGACAATCACGAAGAGCCATGCATCAACCGAGCTCAACGTCAATGATGTTGCTAATTCATTTAAGCGAAACGCCCGGCATTCCACGATCTTTTAAAATCCGCGGACGCATATAATACGGTTACAGGCCGAACAAAACGTCGATGGAACGTTGGAGAAGAGCGAGGCGCGGCCGCAATTCTGCGCGATCACGCTCGCGATGCGCGCACACAATTTTCATACCCCTAAACGTGCACGTGGATGCGAAAAATTCTATTTCCTCGCACCAACGCCGCGATGCCCATCGATTGTTTGACCATCGTTTCTATTATTCGCGCGACCGAACAGCCTGGCAACTTCTGGAAAAAAGCTCGTTTCATAAGTCAAACAAATTTACGAATTCATCGAGCCAAGCGGTTCCCGGCCTCGGTCATCGCTCGATTAAACGATCTCGACAAAGTGAAACGTTTTACGGATCATACAGGATTCATGGATCGCTTCATCCATACCAGCGCTTTATCAATTTTTTATAGGAATATTTTGCGTTTACGGCTTATGCTTCTTTTTAGACTTTTTTATCCATACATTTTCGATATTATAAACAATTTTGCAGCAAGTATTTTTTACGAATCTCCATCGGTCCAGAGGTCCCTCTACATTCACCCCTGAAAGCAGTAATCATGACTTTTTTATTACCTTGTACGCAGTGGGCAAATACTTTTGTACCTTTGCTGAATTCAAATTTAATTATTGCTAATAGATATTTCACGAAGGAACCCTTCGAATCGCCCGTATTTCACGATGAATTTTAAATGAAATTCTATTCCAGATTGCAAATTACTAAGCTGAATCGTTCCCAAATTATGAATATTGTCCCTTTGCATTTCGAGAATGATTAATTACCGAAACCGTCGGCCATGAGCCAGCAGATGTCGACCAGCGCGATGGGAGGATCATCGAATCCCTAATAAGACCGACAGAAATACAAAGAGACAGAGGAGGAGGGGGTGCTCTGATCATCGTCGATACGAGTTGCGAATTACTATCGCTGATAATTAATCAACAAACTACGCGTCACGCAGTTATCCACTGAAGATACGCGATGAAGAGCCAGGGATGAACCGAATGGGATTAAGAAGCATGGACCTTTCGCGAATCCCACATTATTTGATGACCAGTGAACAGTGTGGTCAAAGTATTGCTCGGTTTATGCAGCGTGACACATTTCCTGCTAGTAATCTGTACGAACCTCTTTTGCCTGGCGCACTAATAGTCATTTACCTTCGAAAATGGACGTCGCGCGATACATCACGGAGCTGCTTGGTCAACCGTGACGGCTGAGTACCAATGCTCAGCACGCTGGGAAAAGTTACGAGATGAAAACTGTGAAGTTCTTTGTTCGCGAGTACGCGACCATTCTCCGTGCCGTCTACCTCGAATTTTTGAATGCGGAATTCCGAGGGTGGAAATTCTACTCCACGTTTCCAAAGAAGAATAATTCTTCGTTAACGAATGAGAAATATTTCAAAGGAAAATAAATGCGTGAATCGATATGAATATTTCTTCTTTTTTTTTTAATTATTCGTATTACTACTTGTGTCTTGAATTATTTCCAGGATGTACCTACAATTCAGCTTCGTTGAAATGGAGCTACAATTGTGTGATTCTTCGCAACTGAATCAAATGCAGGTTACTGACAATGAAATTTCTGATAACCAATAAACAATTAGTTACCAAACATAGACTGATAGTTATTAGAGAACATTGAATCAACGGAACATGGAGTGATTGCCTTGAACCATTAATTGATTTGCAGCCACACGTTCTATTACTTCGTAACAAATCTGACAAAATAGACATACCGCCAATAATAATACAGAAATTCTATTCGATGAAATTGGTAATGTATAATCGTATTAATTTTAACTGCCAACCGATGCTGTTATGATTAGCGTGTTGTGATTGAATAATATGTATACGGTACGTAAATAGTAAATTAACTAGAAATATTAGCCAGGTATGTTGTCGAGTCTGTAAAGTGTTTTAAAAATAAACAAGCGTAACTACACTTATTTAATAATTCTTTTATAAAAGTATAATTACCAATGATCAATAATTCTTGAATATTAAAGTTTTATATTATTCTGTAAAGTCAATTTAACGGTTGGCATTACTTTGTGACGCGTTACCGAATGCTACACGGTGACAATTATAATTAATGGAACGCTAATAAAGGATTATTATCCCATAGAATCAGCTTCAAAGGACAAATTTTAATATAAAAGTACATGAATCAATTGATGAATTGAATATAATCCCATTGAGTACACGATACTACAATTTTGCACAATCGAAATAGCACAATACGGGCAGACAACATTGTAACCAAATATTTCGACGAGCCAAACAATACAACAGAATCCATAAAACGTTCTTATAATAAACATTCATTGCATAGAATCCATCAAAAGTTCTCATAATAAACGTTCATTGCAGGTTTTCATTACCTATAGGCAAGCTAGCGTCAAAATAACAAGTACGGATAGGTAGTGATTGTTGCAACATTTTAACAAGCGAAACATTTCCTAATTAGGGTGGATGTACCCGAGTAAAATAAGTTATTAAAATAAGCCACTGATTAATTATGGACTTCTTTTAATTTCTGCTTCCTATCCAAACAATTTTTGAAGCACGTGGAATCAATCGCGCTGCAGACATAATTTTATAATATTGTTCATTCATTAGCCTTAAGTGTTCATTTACTGGTGCGTTTACCCTAATTGCAATTCGATAACCGACCACCGTGCTAGTTCCCAAATATCGAAAGGTTCTCCTATTCTCGTTCCACCTTAGTTTCTCGATAATTTTTACGTTCCGCCGATGAACGAGTTCTAGAATAATTCGGTTATAAACCCGATCGGCAACGTCTGATAGGTGACAGCGAGCTGATGTAACTCGATCAGTCAATAGATCTTTCCTCATTAGTTAACGCTGATGGAAGCGCGAAATGCTAAAATGGAGACACACCGCCCTAAGTGGACCAATTTCTGAAGCTCGTGAAACAGATTACTGCTCTGTCGTGGCGGAGCCGATAATCTACGATGATCTGATCGATACACCGGAGCCGCAGTCAATCCGATGTATCGACACTTTGATCGAGATGATTGATTGATTAAACAGCGGTTGCTTTTGCGTTGGGTCGAGGGCGACGTTCAAGGGAGCCTTCATCGCTAATTTTTCATCGGCTGTTCCCTGGTTAAAGGGAAGGGTGACGTTTGATAAATATTTTCCCCCGGCGAAATTCCTTTTTCAGTGTGACTAGCTAAGCAGAATAAAAATATCGCGAAATACGTGCGAGGTGAGTCATGCGAGGTGCTGGAGCTATTTTTAAGGTAGGAGAATTTTTCGTGTTCTATGGTTGATACCATTTCGCGATACAGTAATAAGTATCTGAAATCAGTGACTTCAAATAAGATTCACTTGTCGTTATCAACCTTGTTATTTCTTAATTTGTTGCTTTTATTCTGTTAAAAAAGAATGGAAGGATATAAAACGCTAATTATTCTAGTCAGAATATCTGAAGAAGTGAGTATCTGTTAAACATTTTAATTAATAGTTGGTAATAATTATTATTGTTATTATTAATTGTCTGTATTACTCAAAGAAAAAGAAGAAACCTGAATATTTACAGATGATATAAACAATAAGAGTAAACTAACCACTTCCCTCTGTAATTTGATACAATAAATTCTTTTTTTTTAATTTAATGACTCGAACACAGCAAAGTTTCACGCCCAACAGAACACGGAGCTCATGAAAGGACTTCTGGTGTTATAGCGAGCAGCCGATCGTCTCTAATGCCTCGTTTGCCTCTGAACGTTAAGCCCCCGACAGTTTCGAATTAAGTAGATTGGCACGAACTATTTTAAGTCTTCTTGTCAGCTCCGCTAAGATCTTTGACGAGCCCAATTCCAAAATACCTTTCGAATCTAAATCAAAGCCGTTTAGGAAACTTCGTTCAGAGCATTAGCGATTGAGCACAGAGACGCAAGCTGCTCAGACAGATATACCGTGACGAAAAACAATTGGAACGGAGACACCTGTGACAAAATCTGCAAGTACCTACAGACTGCGAATCAGCCTTATTCTACGAGAACGCCTAATTGCAGTTTCGATTGTTTGCCAAGACTTCTCCGTTTGAATTCCTAAACACTACGAATTATTTTCAAACAAAAATTTATTTTCCGAGGACATGTAGTCCTCCGCAATGATTTCCCTCGGGCGAATTAAAATTCATATGGAAGTACATTGAAACGAGGATCGATCGGAACCGATGTTGCAGTTTGAATATGAAAAAAAAAACCTGAAAGGAGCACGAACGGAGGGTGGTGAATAGAATTTTAATCGTTTCCGTGTGTTTCAACGAACAGGGACTACTGTAGCGGGAGAATAGAACGTCCTCGCGTTCTTTTTTCCCCAGGAATAGAATAATTGCGAGCTGGGAATATAAGAATGTTCATCGAGGAGGAACAACAACGTGGATAGCTCCCCGTTCACCAGCGGAATAATTCTGTATTTTAATCGGCCGCTGAAGAAGTTAACAATGTCAACGACGGCACGCGGTACTCTCGATTTTCGCGATTTTCTCTGCGACACTCGTAACTTGGGCGATGAATAATACAAATCCAGAAAGGTGGCGGCATAAAAATTCACTCGAGCCAGACAGACGTGACAGCGCAACGACGCGCAGGAATTCTGCTGGCGCGGCGCATCAGTTGTGTCGGAAAATTGCATTACTCCGTGTTCGATGCAGGGAAATGCATCTTTAACGAAGTTAATTCGCTTTGTTACCGCGCGGCGGAATATCCGTTACGTTTTTGCGCGATAAGGAACTTCGAGGAGGATGTTACGAACGTGTGACATTTCGGTATTATCAGCATTTTCACCTGCGAAACCGAATTTTAAAAAGTTCACAGGGGTAGAATGTCTCTGTTTCCTTTTATAATTTTCTATTCAAAAGGACAAAAGTAAAGGAGCTCGAACTGCAAATTACGTTTCACCCCGCAAATACTGTAGGAATTAGTAGGGGTATCGAGTTGATACTTGCCAGAAATAGTTTTCTTTGAAAAACCTACCGATTAATATACACCAAGTTCAATTTGGTTTGTTGGCACTTTTTACTATGCTTACGCGAGTATACCATTTCCACATACCAGACAGTTCCAAATTACAAAATACCCCCCTCCCCCCCCCCTCCCCCGTGATTCTAACAAGAGAAGATCCCGAACCTGATAATTCAAAAAATTCTAACTATTTGTTAGTATGCAGTTTCCAAATTCACTCGAAGTGGGTGAAATTAACCCCTGAAAATTCGGAGATGTTCCGATTTTGTATTATAACTCGCGAACTGCAAGAGATAGAAAAAAGTTTCAAGACAAAAGTTACTTCTTTTAATTAGATCCGTCACTTGATAAAAAAATTATTTTTCAGTTCACGAATTATAACACACAATCGAAAAATAACCGGATTTTCAGGGATCAATTACACCCCCTTAGAGTGATTTTGGGTAGCAAACAAAAATTGCGTTGTAATCAGGACGAAAACCCCTGCACGTTCACAAAGTTTCGGAATTTTTTTAAATTTCCGTGTTCGGGATGTTCCCTTGTAAGATGGGCTGTTGTACCATTGGAATTTTCTAAATTGCTTCTACCGCAATAACAACACAGCAGAGCGCCGTGATATTTACCAGCCACGAATTGCATGGTATTTTATGCAAATTCCTACGGAACCCTGTTGCCTGCGGGCTCATCATTTCGGACGTCCTCATCCATTGCTTCCCTCCGTCGTTTGCCGCGTATATTGTCAACATATTCATAAACAGGCATAAATTTGTAAATTCGTACGTACGTAGAACGGAAAAGCACGTATGCTGGTGCAAGGGGAAATATGAAACGTGCCCTGTCTCTTATTCCCTTGAATAAAGGAATTCGTCGTAAAATGAAAGCAAATTAAACGTATGCATGCGAGGAGCAACGACATCGCGCTAAATGGGTAAAATATGAAAATACCCAGGACGACAGGAGGCTTTTGTTCATATTCTCATAGGCAGCGTGATTTAATCAACTTAAACATATACGATACAGTAGAGACACAGAGAAAAAGATAGAAATATTTGAAATACTGTTCTATTATAGTTTCTACATGGCATTACTATATAGAAGAAGCATTTAGAATCTAGATTCTAGGAGAAACTTCTGCCTGATGTCATCTGAATCTTTTAATTCGGCTCTATCCATTCAAGAGTAACGGAAATAAAGAAGAATAATGCAGTTAATAGAGAAGTTTCCTTCTAGTGTTTGACAAAAATTCTCTGGGCTCGCGCGATCAGTAATAATGAGTAGATACATAGACTTCTATTGCCGGTATTCTTCAAAGCAGCTAGAGATCGACGGAGCAAGTGGCTGCTTGTGCGGAAAGGAGCTTTAACGCAGGACGCCCAGGATCTAATAATTTAATTACGTTTACACCGCAATAATTATTCGCCGGGGAGTAGTTTAGGCACGGCCCCGACATGCCCCCTGCCAGGTAATAAATCACCGCGGCGAAAGCGACGTTATGAAATTTTATGGCCACCATTCATTTTAAAGTCCATCAAAAACGGTTGCGTTAAACTCCGCCGCTCGCAATAACGTCGAAGTATTAATCAACATTTTTCGCCTAATTAAAACGCCTGGACGGGCGCTGCTTTCCCGCTTCTAACTCAATTCCAGGTTGGAAAAAAGGAAATAGTTTAAAGTGACATCACAGAACACGCGGTATTAATTACCGAGGCATGCTCGTTAATTAAAACTTTGTTAACGTAACGCGGAAAGTTGGAGGTAAATATTACGTTTAAGACGAAATTTCTGAATTTCAGTGGCGTGGACAATTTGCTTCCAGTTCGCCGATTTCCCTAGTTGCACGCGCAAATATCCCGCCCGACTAATAATTTAATGTCACGCGCAACACGAGCTTCTTCGAATGAGACACTACTGTCCAAAGGGAAAAGAAAGTCGCGAGGGAGCGCTGGTAAGGTGACGCTGGAGAGTAATTAATGTAGCAAAGGGTGGATCGGTGTAACGGGACTATGATGTTTAAAGGAGTAAGAATTCGAGGAATATGTACTGGCAATAGAGTGGTTAACTAGTAGAGGAAATAAATGTGTATGTTAACGAGTGTGTGGGAGGATGTGCTTACGTTGGTCATTGTGTCTCAGGAGAGAGAGAGTTTACAGCAAAGTTGGTCAGAGTATAGAGAGCTGTGTGAGTATCTAGAGTTCTAGAGTCTAGACTAGAGTTTAGAGAGTTTGCTGTATGAAGAGAATTTCAAAGATAGCGCGCACTATATTACAGACAACAAAATCATTGTAATATTCATTTCACTGTGTCATCTAAGAGTTATTTAAATATCAAAAAAAATTTAATCCTGTTTTTTTTACTATATTTGTAATCTACTGTAATTAAATTAAAATTAAAAAAGATTAAATTAAAATTGATTAATACCTAAAGCAAATTACTATAGGAGTACTAAGTGTTTTATACCTAATGATAAAAGCACAATTCCATTACATCGACGTAATGTTTTGTCCTTCCCGATCAAGGTCTCAAGAAATAAAAGGTTCCCAGCCATCCATGATCACGTTTACAGACCATGTGGCACGAATTACCTTGGAAATTCTGGGATTCACGGCGAGCAAAATCATCGACAATAAAAGAAATTTATAGGAAGGGAGATAACAAGGTAGTCGTACGGGGGGCGACGAAAGAGTAAGAAGGGTTACTTGGCACGATCCCTGTTACACCTCGTTGCGCACCTTCGATGGAGACAATCAAAACTTGGGGAAAATCCTCACGTTCCTTTTTCTAATAAATTCGACTACAGAAGGGAAATTCTCATCACGCCTCGTTCGTACAGTTGAGCTTCCAGAGACTGTGCCGATGATTGCAGATCGCGGAAATGGTACACGGCAGTTTCAAACGAGAAAAACTCGATAAATTCAACGGGACGGCGAGCCGATTAAAATTTGCAAGAAACGCCCGACCGTTTTTGCTAGCAGCTTGCAGTACAAAGTGTTCGTTTGTTTCGTGTACGCAATTTTATTAGGGGCACCATATTGAAAATGGATTTCTTTGTCAAAGGGAGTTCTGGCCACTTTTCGAGAACAGAGTAAATTGATATTTCAGGAACAATGTCGATTAAGTAATTTCACCTATCGTTACCCGCACACTATTTTATATCATGATTACCCGTGCGTTGTACTTCCTGCTTCACCATTTTAGCGTTTTTTTTTTTAATTTCTATTTGGTATTCTGAATTTTTTTTAAGTTAAGATTAGGACTTTCCTCTAAAAATGATTTTACATTAGAAACTAAAAACAGAGATGTAGTGGTCTTTAAAAAAGAGAAAATATGGAATAGAGTGAACAACTATGATGATACATAAGTATTGTTTTATTCAGTTCTATTGCTCTGGCGATACTTTTCACACAATAAATCCACTTTGGAATGTGTTGGAACTTCTACAAGCCCATTGCACTTTTTACGAAATGTCGACTTTTTCTCTTCAATGCTTGTAGATCCAGGCGGAAAAACAGGATTAAAAGGAGATGAAAATTTTTCATAAAGTGCAGAAGGCATAGCTGGAAGATTAAAGAAGGGTAATTTGCCTCTTTCAAGCAGAAAAAAGTAATTCACAACTGTTGTAATTTTTACAACAGCGCGGTTAACGAACGATTAAGAAGAATACAAGTGAAATGGAACCAAAGGTAATTGCGAACTTTATTAATTTCGTCTATTGACTGAAAATTACACAACAAGAGGTATAACTTTCGTCATATTCTATAATTGTAGTGTATCGTGCGAATCTTGATCCAATTTCGGGGTCTGAAAGGGGGAAGAACGGCACGCTTCCAATCGCAGAAAAGTACGGAGAAATTCACGAAACGTGAACTAATGAAAATTCGCAAGGTAGAAACGGTTAATGACCGGGGTTGTTGCACCCTTCTATGACGGAACAGCGGTGGAAATAACAAGCCCGTCGGGGTTGAAAATCACGATATGATGAACGGGCACGCGAGCTGAGCGTGATTTCGCGCCATGTGGCCTTCGTCATTACGTAAATTATGTCAATATTCTTCTTGTTAGACTATACCGTACGCGGAGATTGTACCTGCAGTGGAAATGCACGAGCTAATGCTGAATAGTGATCATCAAAAAAAAAAGTTCTCTATTAACCTCTCGACAGTCAAGAATTCGAAAAATCACAGCTCCGCTCGTGTGAAACTAAAGTTTAGGAATTTAACACGAAACGTTGAATTGTGGTAACAGAAGTAACATAAAATATTTCAGTAAAAATTCATTTATTCCGTCCCGTCTATCAGATACATTTCGAATAATTTGCCTTTGTAAAATATCGATTTATCCTATGGCAATTTCTCTTACCAATAGTGTAGCACAATAGTGAAAGGGTTTTATTTCTCCCGAATATTTCATTTATTCTGTGAGGAATGTATAAATATGAAATTTCACGAGTCGCGAATATTTCGCACGAACGTTTAGGGGATAAAACTCGGTGTTGTTAACAAAAATGGATTCGCGTCTTCACAGTAAATTTGCTTTGGCCGGCAAATAAAACAGATAGGTAGTCACTTCGCAAAAGGCTCATACGGATCAGGATACACGAACGAATCTGCCATTTAAAGCGCCTCGCTGGACGTCACCGTGGAATGTGTATTATCGAGATTTAATGCAGGCATAAGGAGATTAAAAATGAGAGGTAAGAGTAAATAATAGATGCAAACATCGCTTTGAAAACGCGCGCAAATAGTGATATATCGTGTAGTCGCCTGGACGTCAAGTTAAACACGGATGGCTGCATGAAACTGTCATTAAACAATACGCGTATTTATGCCTGTTTCAAGCGAGACACGATTTAACGTTCCGGCGATCACGGAATATTAAATATTACAAAGCACGCGCGCCTGTACACGCTGCATTACGTACACTTAATCGGAGACGAGAGAGCACGTTTTAATTAAATCCGGCCGATAGGTTCATCAAGACAGATCTAAATTTCAGTAGCATTTCGACGAAATAACGTAACTGGACAGCGTGTCGCCGGGACCGAGAGGGTGAATTAAATAATGCCAGCCAGTATGCTTTGTGGGAGGGAAAAAAACTGAAATTGAACACGTCGACACGCAACTTTCCAGCAGCTCCCGTTTAAATTACCTACCTGATTCGCTCTTTATCGGGCGAGACCGCGCGAAACGGTACCGTATAATTAATTTTACGATTGCAAACGGTATTTTGCGATTACTGGTTGGTCTAGGATTAAACGTGCCGCTGGATTACGTTTGCAAAGCTAATAATATAGTGCTATCAGCTGCATCCAGTGAAACGATATCCTGCTGTCGAACGCGATCAAATATTGGCAGAGTTTGACATCCTGTAATAACGAACCCCGCCGATCGGGAAATTCCCAGTATAAAATAAACTGTTTCCAATACAAAATGCTAGGCGAACGTTGGTAAATAGATTAATATCGCGCTAAATTTACGGATGCGTCAAAAATATTCGATACCTATTTTTTGTTTTCAGGCAAGTTTTACAATGAAATGAGTTTTTTGCATTCAGGCAAGAATCTTACTGGTTATAACTGTAGTAACAATGTTTTATCGAATCTGAAGCCTTCGCTTTGCAGAAGCAAACGAGGGACAAAATGACGCGTTTTTTGTTTGCCGTTTTCACAGCAGCAGAATTAAGAATCTATCATTCACCAGAAAGCGAGTCCGATATGGAGATAATTTATGAAGCTGGATGAAAACGCTCCATCTAACGCGTAAATATTAATGTGCCTAATCGATATTTCTCTGTTGCGCGACGTTCGTCCACTTTCCCTCTATTTTCGTCGAGCTGGTGAATTGGTAAACTGTACCTTTAAATACTGCGACAGACGAGATATTCCAGCAACCATCCCCAGGCATATATAATAAAACGTTACAGGGCCCCAGGAATAATTTCATTTAATAAAACTATCGATTGATTTCAGATAACAGTGATATCGGGTAATAAAGCTACTGTGCCATTCTTTCCGATTTGCGCAGGTACGGTTCAAAGGACATTGATTAAAAGGATTTTGAATGGGAAATATGTCGAATGATCATTGAAGCTAGCGTTGACTTTTCCGTCACCAACGATCAACGGTATGTTGAATTTAAGCGAACATAATGGACACTAGCTGCTCCTATGGGCGAATAATTAGCGTTGATATTTTAATGGGCCCATTATTGAGTATATTACACACATATTCGAGCCGTTAAATTATACGTGCGCTCAAAGGGCTTGGCTAGCGTAGCTGGTGCGAAACAGATCGTTGCATATCGTCGGTATCTGGCCCCATTATCATGAAATATCGACATTTAATTAGTAAAGGAGAGGGAAACGGGCGTGTAGAATGAATGCAACCGGGAAAGTTCATTGTAAATCGAATCACAAAAAAAAGGTGATCATCAAACGGTCGTTGAATCACGAATTTACGTCGCGTGGTGATAACACGAGGTCGCGTGAACCTCGATAATTCAGCATTTTTATATGTAGATTTTTTAATTTAGGATTAAAATACTGTTTGATATTAGGGCTGGGACGAATATTAAATTATTCGAATATTTTACAAGTATTCGAATGCTGCGAATTACCTTCGAATATTTCAGTATTCGAATGTTATTATTGGAATACTATTCGAATATCGATGTATTCGAATAGTATGGTGTGAAGTGGGTCCAAATTAGCTTACAAGATTTCACCCTGATAAATGAACCTAAAGAGCTTGATTTATAATTCACATCATACTATTCGAATAGCATTCGAATACTCAAATATTCGAATAGTATTCGAATACTGAAATATTCGAATAGTATTCGAATAATCAAATATTCGAATAGTATCTGAATACTTGGATATTCGAATTATATTTGACAAATAATTGAGCAACTGAAGTATTCGACTATTCGAATACCGAAAAATTCGACAAATAGTCCCAGCCCTATTTGATACAAGATAGAAAAATATTCTATCAGCCCGAGTCTACACCGTTCGACACAACCCTGCTTTAAATACACACTACGTTCTCCAAAAATTTTCAAAAATCTCGTCCTCACTGCCAGAAATCGGAAATGAGCGAAGCGTATAAAAAATTCGAACAAAAACGAACAATTTCAAAGAATACTTCGATGCCTTATTTACGACAGTGCTACTGGAAATTGAACAAAGGATCGATCCGTTTGAAATAACAGTGGTTTCAAATAATGAAACTATCCCGTTATTCTTTCATTTCAAATACTGATGAAAGAATAATGGTTAAATCAATTCCAATCGACATATAAAATTTACTTCAGTGGGTATGATTGAGTGTCGACGGAAAATATACCGTCTTACAGAACTTCAAACAGCTGAGAATTGAAGACAAACGTTTCCTATCCA
Source organism: Andrena flavipes (assembly GCA_963971345.1). Classification (NCBI taxonomy): domain Eukaryota; kingdom Metazoa; phylum Arthropoda; class Insecta; order Hymenoptera; family Andrenidae; genus Andrena; species Andrena flavipes. Next base: position 74,285,200 of record OZ020479.1, on the reverse strand, counting down.
ACGAAGTTTCCTTTGGAATCTTATTTAAATACTTTCATCTCAGAATCGTCTACCAGCAACCTTCTTTAACTAATAAACAATCCCTGCCATTCTGATTAATCAGCCACAAAGACTACCTGGGTATAGATTCTATCACCGACCTCGGACAAAAAAACCATCACCTACTAAAATATTACTCGCTTAGCAATATCCAGTAATATTACCAAAATGATTTGTCACGCGAAAAACGGACTTTCCTTTATCAAAAGGGGGAAGGAGGACCTATTCAACTACCTCACAACGCAATTATACCTGCAAAGCGTAATAAGATCCCTCCCTACGTTACTTTGAAAGCGCCCAGTCTCTGCTGCAAATTAAACGTTCCAACGATCAAATAAACATTATCGCCAACGATATCATTTCCACCGGGATAGAAGAGGAAGATACATAAAATACCGAGTCCCATAACGCCAGATCTCATCGCGGAAAGTTGGCTTTCTGCCTCCTTTCGCCACGCTTCGCCCCTTCTGGAGTATCTGGATCTGGAAGCGCCCGTCGAATCGACGATCGGCTGGCAATTATCGAACGTATAGGTACAGCGGCGATACGACGGGGAGGCAGCTCCTTCCTCGGTCTCCCGCCTGTATTATACCATCTAATTAGCGTGGATCGGCGTCGATCGTTATCAACGTCTTCGCTGCGTGCACCCGCTATCGCCGCGAGCGTAACATTCGTTTCGCCTGATAACCAGGGACCGATTTGTTGCTAGCTGTTAACCAAGGCGGCAGCCGGCGATCGTAATTTAAGGCCTTACGGCTCTTTGCACAATCTTACAAGAGCGTACCCGCTTGTATTATGGAAATCTTGCGGGGCGTACCGTATGCGTGTCGCGTGGTTCTGTTTGCGGACGAGCGCCGAGAGTGATAAACACGAGCCGGCGCTGGGTCATTTGCGAAATTGCGTTATTATTCGAGGATTGCGCTGCTTTGTCGATCATTAGTATCGCGAGGAAACAGATATTGTTATCCGTGCTACCCTTAGTTCGATGCTGGAATTATTCCCGATGCACAGCGTGTCGCAGGATCCGCATAGGCAGATAGATCATTTGGTATTCTACAGGAATATAGTACCTACGGATTCTTTAGCAGATTCCGTTCTTTATTTTATTCTGTTTACGTAATCTTTCTAGGGGATTTCTAGTTTGCATATCGGGACTGCACTCAAGAGCCTTATCGCTGATTGTGAATCAAGCGAAGGTAAGTGACGTTAATTAGTTATTTATCTGTATCTCTGTTCTTGTACACCACCTTTCGGATTAGAATAAATGCTAATTAACGGTTGCTTCAACAGTTGTGTCTTTCTTAGTGTGGTGATATGAAAATTCCTTGAAAACTTTATCACTGGTGTGTATCACGCACTGTATCGCGTAATAGACGCACGATATCTAATAACTGAGAGTCGGAAATTTAATTAGATATTGGAACGTGAATTACGCGTTTGACTCATCTTCCTTAGCATTCTCCCGTCACCTAATTACAACTCCAGCCAATGTGCTCCTTCAGCCTCTTCAAAGTTCAAAAACACCACGTAGGAAGCGTCTAAAATATAACTATTTAAAAGTATTACTTTAATTATTAATTACGTCAACTACCCAAGGGAGAAAACAAAGGTGAACCACGGCTAATATATAAATATTGTACAACCACAGGTACTCAATTTCTTCCAACATCCCACATCTTTTGAATATCAACACCATGGTAGAAGACAAACCGACTTCAATGCGCGCGATTAACAGCCAACGAAACAATTCTTACTCCGCGGCGCACGACTCGCAGAAACAATCCCGAGCATTGTTCCCGTGGCCCCATTGTACAACAAACACAATTAACCGCCCAAACGAGAGCTCTGAACGACCCTCCGAGTGTACATTTAAATATGAACTCCGTTATTCGACCCTCAATTATTAATTCCGACGCCGGGCGGGCGTTCACAATTTCATGACGTTGTTATCTCGACGCCGGTGCAAAAACTTTTCCCGTCCAGAAGTTCCGTGGGCGGAACTTTTTAATAATAGGAACGTGATCGAAGGATCGGGCTTTGGAAGATGTAGGTGCCTATGCCTCGCGCGGCGAATGAAACAAAGGGGATGAAAATGAGGGCGAGGAGGGGCCTGCAGTGTCCGCGGGTGTGGGACTTAAAATTCTCGGTGGTCGCGAGAGAAAACGGAGCGGAGGAAGAAATAAAGGGGGAAAAAGGAAAAGAGAAAACACTGGGTGTCCAGGGCAGGTTTACGCTGCCACCTTCGTCCCGTTCGTTTCCTTCGCAGTATAATTAAAAGGTTTCCCTCGATGAGGAAGCTTAAAACGTGGCCCTTTATTCGAGGCGCGAATCCCGCGCCCCGCGGAAATTGGGATGGGGAAACGAGGGTAAAGGGGCTGCCGGAACTTTGTCGGCCTGATAAAACTAAGACACTGCCTCGTTCGGAGTAAAAATGGTCAAAGGTTGCCCCGGAGCCAGTCCTGATTGTTCGGCTGTACGCGGACCAATACCGTCCAACGATTTCCTTGGCTGCTTCTAATGAGGCCTTTCTCTTCTTGTCCACGTCAATCTTTGCACGAGTAATTTACGGATTCAACTTGGATTCGCTGGCGACTTTAACGATCCTCTGAAAAGGAGCTGAACCGAGAGCGGCTGAATACGAATTCGTTTCACTCTGTAGAACTAATACCTTCAAAATAGACTCGATTCCGAACGAATAGTAACGTGGAAACAGGTAAAGTCTTTAAACCTGTGTTGTCACACCTATTTTCGACCCAAGCCAATTTTCAATCAGCTATGTCAGTTTAGATACTTTGAAGACTATCTGTGAAATTAACTCGCAAAAATTCTGAGATAAAGTTTGAACATTGTAGAATATTAGTTCACCGTTGAAAATTAACATTTACAGTAGCGTCATGTTTAAAAAAAAATTTAAAGAAAAGGAGTCACAGAAAATGTCTTTGTACTTAAAAAATCATAACTTTTTCGATTTTTAATATCTTCGGCTAAAAATGTATGGATATACCTATTCAGATATGCTACTTTATTGAAGAGAATATATGAAATTGATTCAAACATGTACGCCACTAGTACAATTTTCAATAATGCCTCAAAGATATTTTACCCAAAGTTAACTTTGCTTTCCCATTCTACCACTCGTCCTCAAAAGAATTAATCTACAGGTGAAATGTTCGAAATCAAGTACCTACACTCGATTTAGATGAAACCTAACCGATGTACTGAAATCAATTTAACAGAGTATATTAATAATGAACATACAGACACCGGTTAATTTAATAGCAGTGCTCTGTTAACACCATTTAGTGGTATGATGCACTTCGAAAGGGGCTTAATAACATATCCAAACTAATAATGTTCAATCACATCGTTTACAGAGAACTACATCATGCTCGTAGACCAAAACGAGCATCAGGTTTAAATTGCATACCGTGGCGGTCTCGATTCGTTGGAGCCCCCGCGAACCTGGGAGTCTTGAAAAGTGATCGCCGCTTAAACTCGCATTATGTCCCGCACTATTACGCGCGCATCGTCCCGCGACGGCTACCTAGATCACGTAATTTGCCGGTGACACAACAAATAAGGACACGTCGCGTTATTAATTACCAAGGAAATTGCCTTAACCTATGCGGCGATTATCTCGAGAGTGCACCGGTTAACGAGGCAAGTTACAGCGAGGGGCAGAATTAATACCAGCCCCCTAGTCAGGCCGCAGAGCCTCTAGTTTCTCGTCTTACACGCCTCGGCGTACACCTCCGAGATCCAACTGAACATCACCCGAAAGAAGCGCGCGCTCTGTTATCCCGCCGAATGGCTGGTTCAGGTTCGCCACAATTCGCACGCTCTTCCAGCTTCGTCCCTTCAAACTTCCCGTCGCAGTTCCAACCCCCTCGTGAAACAATCCGATTCTGCATGAGAAGCATGCGTTAGCCACGAGTTCAGCCCCGTCCGAGTTCCGTGTGCTTCGGGGATCGTAAATACGCGCGATTTGTTTGCGCCACTTTTTCCTCCCCTCGCGATCGCTGCAACTCCGAACCGTTCCCTCGATGCGCCGCAATCGATTCCTCGTCGATTTCATCCGAATCGGAGACTTTCTTGCGGGAGTACACAGTTCTGGGGAAACTTTCGTGCTAGAATTACGAATCCCACCTCGATTTTCGCGACTCCACTGTCTAACTCAAACAACGATCAAGATAGCCGTGACGGGAGGCGCGAAGGGTGTCGTGGTGTCTTCGGACGATATGCTGAGTAACTGACACGAGTGATGTGTTTCCGCGGATAGAGACTGTGGTGGTTTAAAGGAGGAAAAGGAGGAAAGCCTGCCTTTTCCACCGCCGTTACTTTAATGGGGAGGGGTCTCGAGCGACCCTAGCGTGCCGCATTTCCATTTGAAAGCTTACTTGGAGCTTAACGAAACGTAAGTATTGGAATGCTTATCTGCGATCAAGAGTGTGTTACACACGACCGCGGTTAAGATTAGAAAATGGCTGCACGGGGCTACATTTCAGCGCGGCGAGTTCCATAAATTATTCCCTTTGATAGGCCGCGAGATAGGAAACGCAGCTCCACGCTTCGTTTCTGTCGCGACAACGTTACACTTTATTCCAGCGATAGCCCTTCTTCTACGTTCGCGTGGTTTTTAACGGGCGCCTATGCTCCCTCGTCCGGGGCACCTGTCGCGAGAACTCGTTCGAGATGCAACGAGAAATACGCGTTTCTCGATTGCCCGCGTCTCCCGCGGTATCTTGGCTCTTGGGCAACGCTTTTGCGAAACGGCTGGGCGATTCGCCGCGCGAGGAACGGCTCGTAAAACGTTTTCTTAATTTTCTCGCCGCCGCTGTGGGGAAGGAAGTTGGTCACATATTCGGGCAGCTTTTTCATCTGCGGAAGGGTCGCGGTGTATCGATGGTATCGGGAAATCGGTGAAATATATTTCCCCGGCGACGGTGGTCTGTTTCGTTTCCTGGGCGGATGGAGTCTGGAAACGCGAACTTTCCAGGCAGCAGGCCGCGGAATATACGACACAATGCCGCCGTTCGATCGTATATGGAACGAATGCGAGGCTGATGTGTTCCATCGGAACGCGATGAATTAAAAACAGTCAGGCGCTGGTTCTTTGTTAGCTCCTGCTCGTTATTACCGGGGACAGTACGTTTTCTCGGCTTGTGTCAATAGATGCTGTACAATGATCGTTTTTGTTATTCTCTGTCTTTGTTTTCTTTTACCTTGCGTTCAGTAACCTGTCCACCTTGCTTGGAGTAGAGTCCAGACTCTAGATTATATTTAATAGTAAATATTCTAGCCTCACGATTGCATTTCCAAATTTGAATGGGTATGATATACATATAGTGACGGATAAAGGTATTGGGACACCCTTTAAAAGAGAATAACTTTTTTAAAATTGGACCAAACGACTCTTGTTTTTTTGAGAATCTAGAAGGATTAGTTTACTAAGTAATTAACGTGTTTCGGTGTTTAAAAAAAAAATGTAATTGATCGGAAGAGCGAAGAAAATAGTGAAGTTTGATTTTTCAATTTTTTTATCTCATTGTGAGCCTGTTAGGAAAATTTAAAAATCCCGTTTGTAGATTTAATGGGTTATACCTAATTAGTGACGAGGGGAATTTCCGAAATATTAATTTAAAACAAAATGACGGTTATTTAAAGTTGAAATTCTGATTTTCTTCGCGTGATTTTTGTACGAATAAATCAGGATTTCAATTTTAAATAGCCGCCAATTTGTTTTAAATTAAAATTTCTGACATTCCATCCGTTAATCAGAGGATACATTAATATACTAACGAAATGCTTTACGCGAAATATTTTCCCTAATTCGAAGTAACTCGGCGAGCTTTGTTTTCGCGATTTTTTGGTTTGCGAACATTTCAGGTGGAAAACCCAGTATACTGCAGGTTGCGTTGATTAAATCGAGGAGAACTAAAGCTGTACCATTGCCAGGGCATGTTTCTTGCTATCTCAGTTTCTTGCATCCACCGCCACTTCCGCCTATGAGCCTATACATTTAATATATAAATACGTAGCAAAACTACGCGCGTTAAAGAGCCGCGTTTTTCCCTATCGCGGCGCATTTCCTATCTCACGTTTCTATCCGCTATTTTCCACGGAGACATAATGCGGGACACGCGACCGATTCTTCGGTATCGTGATTCGCGGCAAGCCGCGGCACCCGCGGAATTTTAAACGGAAACGAAACGCAAAATAGGAATAGCTGCGTTCGAACGAAATTTACCGCGCCACGTTGCGGGAATTACATTCAAAACGGGGACGAACAGTCGGTGCAGATTTCTGGTCCGCTTGGGAAATGAAATTGTGAGACTCGAACCGGAAACTCCACCTACCATCGCACCAACGTGTGGCCAAGAAAATTATTATAAAATCTCCATCCGAGTGCATGGAGAATCGAGGTTCGATTCACTGATTAGCTGGAGCTTTTCAACCTTTTCACTCTTCTCGACCAACGCTTTGCAAGTTTCGCTGGGGAAATGGTGTCTGGTAATTGAGTAATTAGTAGCGCAATCAAATGTAGTTCTACCACTTTCAGGCAGACAATGGAGAATATTTCGTATGGCGACTGTCATTTAAAGAAACTTTTAACGCTGGATAGGTAGTCGAAGTATTTTAAGTGTACTTCGTAAAGAGCCGTCCACGGAACTCGGGAAAAGTATTCAAGGAACATGGTGATATTTTTTATTATAAGGTGACGAGTCCTTTTACTTTCACGCGAACCACGCGATGTGTACGAATACCGCGTTGTTTCTATGGTATCGTAAAAACTATTTCAATCCATGTAAAATGGTTTTCCAACAAACTGAAACCCGGTGTATCTGGTTTAAAACAGAAATGGAACGGTTAAATATAATGTGGAATCATATCCATAGCACTCGATTGTAAAAGGTTGGCGTGTATAACTGGGCTTTTCCAAGTGAAATCTTGCTTTTGCCGCCAGCGTGGCATATCGATTCATAGAAACATTCATGCACTCACACACCCGCACAGACACATTCACGTTGCCGCTAGCTTCTCGACAAAGCTGAGCTCATAAAAAACCTATAACGGCAAAAAAGGGGACACCCCTTTTAAAAGGGGTCTGCAGCGTATCCCATAGTACCAAATAAACCTGACAAAACTGGAAATGGGTTTACACGAAAAACTCGGTAAAGTTAAGGATACCTAAAAATTCGAAGCTTCGATATTGACCGCATTGAAACCAATATTCCAAAGAATCGTTTAAAATCTACATTACCGCAGAAAGCAGCAACAAGTATCGCGCGAATACCTAAAAGTTTCAAGCAAAGGGGAAACACCGAGTTCCCGCAGCCACCGCGGAAATTATTCAAAGCCGACGCGTAAAGCAATTAACAGGTCGATCGTAGATCATTTCGAGAGGACGAGTGTCCGACTGATTAAATGCTCGCCATTCCGGGTTTACACGGCGGCGCGACGCTGGCTGGTAAGATTAGAGGAAGAGTTGCACGTTCAGCCTCGGACAGAAATTTACCAACGGATCAATTAATCTGCTAGCCTCCGCCAAGGTAGGACAATTCCGGGCGACAGGAAACGGCTGAATACGCCGTCAGGTCCGGTGTTTGCCAGCGATTAAGCAGGGAGAAATAAACCTGTCTTCGGTGGCATCGCGGGACATAACGGGCAGACAAGCTTCCTACTATAGCAGAAACCAGCGTGTCCCTGGGGTCTTCTTGCTACCGGAGCAAGGAGGGAACAGAAGGAGCGGAGAGAGAGATCTCTGTACCAGAGGGCTTCATAGGGGACCGCCTGCAGCTGCATAATTCAGAGCACCGTCCCCGTCCAAGTTCACGATAATACACGGCCGCATCGGGCTTCCGTAATACGTGCGAGCCTCTACTGTTTTGACTCGATCGGAATCGTATCGGCGCTCGAACCCGTCTATCTTGGTCGTTATCGTCGTTACGAGCCAGCAACGTCAAGCTTACGGTTCAATTCTGACGGAGCGTCGGGAGGGATTCCTCGGAGCAGCCGCGATCGAAGGCTCCTTGGGACTTGCATGAATGCAGGGAACGACCAACTTTACCCGATGGCGGGATTCTGAACGGGTCTGAGGCTACGTTGCTTTTTCACGTTGATAGTTATACTCCGAGATGTTGGATGGATATTATAATGCTTCGTGGAATCGCTTTGTAGAGCGAGTAGAGAGAAGCTTGATTTATTAGCGAACGTAGGGGAATAGCATCTACTCGTGTAAATCACTGTTCTGTGATCTAGCATTTATACACAACTTCTGTATGCTTCGTTCTTATCGCAACTCCGTCCAAACGACCTCCATTTTTAAGCTGCATCACAGATGTATCCTTATCGTCATACTTCACGCGCAGACGACGTTGCAGCATGTCTCGATCAGTTCTCACGGTCGATAACATTTGAGATTCACATTGGAACGAGACTAAACGATTTTCAGCGCCAGCGTGCAGCGCGCCTGAACGATACCGTCCTTAGAGCAAGAAATTACGCCGATAACGACGCGTTAATGGCGACGACCGCCGGCGACGACGATGACGACAACGACGGTGGGTAGCCGTCGTCGTTCGCTCACGCATGCGGAACACGCACCGCACGCAGCTGACGGCACGTTCCTCCTCTTCCATGGACACGCTGTTCCGGGAATATAAAACTCGTCCCTGGGCACGGGAGACGACTACACACACGGATTATCGAGTATCGACTCCGGATCACCAGCCTCGAGCGCGGCAAACCGTTCCTAACGACTGCTACGTTTTTAGGATCGTGAAACATGGAGTAGATGTGGAGTCTTTGGTCCCCGGGAATTCTCGGAGCGTCTATTGGAATAGAATCTACTGGGTTTTGCTGTATCGATTCAAGGGACTATAGTGACATCCAAAAATTATTATAAAAGCTTTCATGGGTGGTTGACATCCGAAACTTGGAAATAGTAGCGTACAATGGCGCACACAAAGGGGGGCCAGGGGATTCTAGCAACACCCAAAGAAGAGGCTTTGTAAAAAGAAAAGGAAACTTGATTTTATTCTTTAAATAAATTTTTATAGTTACCTAATGAATTTTATTGAATTTGCATTAAAATATTTTTATTCCTTCAACTTGGCTACATCCAAGTTGTACATCCAACTGTTCCAGCAGAAGTAGGTTCACCTTGTTTGTTTACACTGCGTATTTTGGTTCTGTAGAGTGTTAAGATCTGCGTGTGGGCGACGATAAGTAAATTCATCAGGTTGGTTGAATTTAGGTAGCAGACGCCTTTTAAATTTAGCCTCGAGGAGGAAGAAACCTTTCTCCCTACAATAGCAAGAATTATGCAGCTTCCGAGAAACTCTTTCCAGAGATGCCGTCTATGGAGAATGAAGAGGGTCAGTAGAAGATATTTTTCTTAGACTGGCGTGAATCAAGCATTCAGCGAAGGTTGTAGAAGAGTGTAAAAAAGGGGAGAATTCAACTCAGCCAAGGATCCCTTTTCAATAATAACTTTGAGGCTTTTTATTAGAAAGAAACAAGCTGCTTTACAAATAGCATTCGCGTCTTAAACCAAGAATCTAATTTGCAATCGTGTAATAGCAAGAAATAAAACAAATATACTCCACTACAACAAATATTACGAATTCACTTCTTTTATCTCTCACAAAGTGTTTTATATTATTAGATCGTCGGTGAATTTATTCCACCTCAGTAAAAACTACAAGAAAGTAGATAAACGTGACTAACATTAAGTGAACTAACAATAGAAAAAGCTTTCTGCTCGGCACGAGATGCAATTTTTCATGAAATCAATTTAACACCGCCATAAGCCACTTTTCACTTGCTTCCGCTATGGAAAACGTTCCCCGCCATTTAATAATCGATAACCAATCGCGCACTTCGCCATGCAAATGACACCCATGATTTTATATATTTTCTTTTTTAGCGAAAGCCCGGTGCGTAGCATCCGGGGAATATATTAACCTATAAAACGCGCCTCCACTCAACTTTATCGGGTGTAGACTCGCGTAAACACGAGAGGAGCGCGACCGTCAGATATTTTGTTGAAGTTTACGCTCTACTCACGGGGGAGAACGCAGGGGTTGGATAAAACGTCTACACACGTACGGGATGGTTGATCGCGCGTAGGCGAAAATAATACATACGTGCGCCGGGGACGCGTTTCAATATGTCTAAAATTCCCTTGATATTCGCTCGCGGTCGAGCTGGTCCGCTGCGGGCGAGCAGGCTGTGTGATTTGGTTACGCGCGTGAAATTGTTGCTCCGTTTTTAAACGAAGCCCGATTCTCCGCACCGTACTGCATTTTACTTCTCCAAAGTCACGAGGCGCGTAATCTGATTTTTTTTACAAATTCTTCTTTCAAATATTCTGTTGAAATTTATATCTACGCAATATTAAAATAGAACGCGTTTCGTAATGAAGTACGAAGAAAAGGGGTGGAACTTCTCTCGAATTTGTCCGACACCAGTATTTTTCCAATTTCGTTACTTACTTTTCGTGCTTCAGGATCTCGACTTTCTAAACACAGGCGCGAAATGAAGAACTGTTAATGAACACGCATGGAGACATACCTGCCCTTTGCTGGAGGAAGGGCGTTTACACGGTAAAAGCAATTTCTGGTGTGAAGTACGAAAGCATCGAGATAAACTGTTTACAGAAGAGTCTGGTGAGGAAAAAGAAGCGGCGGAAAGACTCGCAGACCCCTTTAAAACGCGGTACAACCGCATCCTTGTTTGTCTTAGCGAGGGATCAGACTTCTTCTCGACCTAACGTTGAATCCCTTCCTGGAAACAGTGGCGGAAATCGTCATCACTTTAAGTATTTACGCTCGTTTCTTTTCGCCCCGGGTTCTGATGGATAGAGACACTTCAGATGTGTGGCACACTTCTTCTACTGCAGGATTAATTGTCACGTTTTTGTTAGGTGAAAGCGGAGGGAAATTTTAGATTTAAAGAGGGATCCAAGCTGAGTGAGAATTTCCGTATATTATAACTATAAAGAAGATTCATTCTTCAAAAGGTTCGGAAATTCTATGAATAATAGACGACATAGAAAAGTAATTTTAATATTTAATTTAAAAGGCTTTTGGTTTTAAGAGCTCGGTATAATCCAGGGTTATTTTAAAATCACTGATATATATATATGTTACCAAAGGACCTCGATCTTATCTTCCGAGATGTTGCAAATTATTTAAAAAATCGACAAATAGTATGGTAACAAAGTGTTAACAAAGAAATTGTGAAAATACACGTTCCATGTTTTTAGATAGATTCCCTTTTTCGGTAACAGAGCATGATTGTCGTCTGCGTCTCGTGTCACGCATAATTTCCGAGCCTCGTATATCCGCGGGAAATTTCCCAGCTGACTTTCATTACAAATCGATTCAGCGGTTTGACCTGATTTTCCTATGATACACACGCTTGCATATACCTGACACCGAGCACACAAGACACTACCACAAGTTGCACGTGGTCGAAGTTGGAAACGACGTCTACTTAAATACTGTCGATGTCTATTCGATAATGATGTTTGCAACCAATGAACAACAAAGGACTCTGACTAAAACTTCGGCAAGAGACACTGCTGCGAAACCACACTGAAAGAAAACAGAAAGGAGAGATTCTCTTCGACGCATCCCAGAATATTCAAGTGGAACCGAAAGTTTCGCGAGCATAAAAGCTTTCGTTATATTAAGAAGAGGTAATTAGGGGACCTGGGGACATCCAGCAACGTTTATGAGATCGGAGAGAAGAGGAAGTAGTCAAAGAGTATCGCAAAGACCGCAAGCCCAAAGCAGAATCCAGTTAGAAGTTCGCCTGAACAGTGGACCGTCGTTTGTTTGGAAATTGATTGCGTTTGATGTCTAAACAAGGTTTCCCAACGACTCTACCGACGGCATAATTTCTCGTGGAGGTGTCTGTTCGTGTTGGACGGCTTCCCTGAGCGTGGCAAGATACGACGACAGGTGGTTACCGTTAGAGCAGACCGAGGAGAGATCACTTGCTCGTACAGTGACGGATCGTGCATGAAGGCAGCTAACAATAAGAGGTGGATGCGGTCGAGGAAGAGGCAATAGAGGGGACCTGATGGCGCGTAATACCGCCGCTGGGAAGGATTAATTTATTATTCGTTATAATCTACTCCCGAGGGGAGGAGTTCTTCGTGTGATCATCCTTCAGCGTAGCAAAACTATTGAATTACAAACTACAAAGTAACATAGCGACTTTATAGGAGACAATGTAGCACCTTCTTAATCATATTATGTATTACCTGGAATAATTAAGGTGTATGTAATACCTAGCATCGTGAAAACAGGGGACTTTTTATGAATTTCTTTTACCTATACGTAATTTTGTTAATCAAAAATCGTAATATGCATTTGAAAGGTTATTATATAAAAAATATTTTCTATTCGGGGTGTGTGTAACCCCGTAAGTGATTATCTTTGGTGAAAAAAAAATGTGTTTTCGATTCAACATGATTTGGCGTTCAGACAGGTGCACTCGAAAGCTTCTAAATATCGGATCCCTATATCCTTGTTGAGATCGGTTTAATCGAACAGAATACGAACTTGTAGTTATCGTTCAACTGAACTGTTCAACGAGAGGCTGTGTGGGCAATAACGAAACAACGAAATTGATGAACCTAACGAGGATAGGAGGTACGACACCGAAATTATGGAGATAAACTTTCCACTTGTTACAACGAATCTCCGACACTCTCGTAATTGTGGCTTCCCCTAAATGATCGCGATTAATATTCAAAACCAGCGTATAAATTCAAACCGTGCCGAGGCTCCTGAAAACGCAGACTAATTGCGTGGAATCGCCACCGACCGCACAATGAAATTTCACTGAAATTTTAGCACCTGGAAAACCTCCATATTACAAATACTGACATATTCACAGTAGAATCGAGAAACCACCCAATAAACCTCGTCAAACCCTCGAGTTATTCCTGATTCACTCTTAAGGTCACGCAAGCCCCAAAAAATAACGCAATATTCCTTGACAAACATCTTAAAAATCATTAAGACACCTAGACAAACATGGGTCAAACATTTTCCTCCAGTTTGTATCCTCTTCTGAAGTTTTTACATCCCTTTATGAATTCCCTCATGCACTCAACTATACCCTCATAATTCCGAAACACCCTAACTCCGTGAATATTATTTTTCTACCACGTTACCGTCACCAAAAATACTCCTCGAATTTTCCTAGACGTTTCTCGATCAGTACAACGACCCAACCACCGTTACATTAAACCGCGCAATGACTGATTGAACGGGAAGCAAGAAAGAAGCGGAGGCGGTTGTCACGGAGGAGGGGGCCGATGACGGGTAATGACGGCTGGATTACAGAGATTAATTTATTATTCAGTACGACGGCCTCTGCGGAGAGCGCAGTGATTATGTGCGCGTCCACGATTAGTAACCGCGGACGTGTACATAACGGTGCGCAGATATGTTGATTTTTTGCGGCGTGCAACGTGAATTTTTGCATTCCTCGAAAATGTCCAGCACCGATTGCATAATATAAACACCCTCTGCTTTATTTATTTTCTCACAATTTTCCCTTATTTCCTTCGGAAATTAAAAGCTGGCATATTTTGGTCAACAGTACACTTTCTTGGAGTATCTAAAGTACACTTCTAATACACAGGAGATGTTCTGTGTGTAGTTTGTATCGTGAAATGCTTTACAATTATTTAATATAAAATTTGAAATTGTAATGTTGGAAAAATTTCGTATAACTTGTGAGAAATATTAGAAACTACTATCCGAGGGCAGTTCCTGAACCTTTATAACCCTTTTTGTTTGCTGAAGCGACAAAGGAACGTAGCACCGTCTGCGTGCAACATGTATATTAGAGCGTTACTGCTGCAGGTTTCCTGTAAATTTCAAACTCGCAATCGTCGGGGCTCCACTCGCAGCGAGAGCTTAATAGCCACCAAAAGTATCGAGCAAATAGCATCCAGAGAGAAATCCCGCGGAAGGAACATGAAACGCGCTGCAAGAAAAATTGACAGCACAATGCGATCCGGTGGAACGCATTTTTCGTTCCATTTTCCGTCCACCCTTCGTACGTGTCCCGGTTGAAAAAGAAAAAAAAAAATAGGAATGAAATGTTATCCACAAAAATGAAGACAAAGAGATCGCGGGACATGTCTCCTAATTTGAGGCGAGACCGCAACGCGCGGTTCTCCATTGGATATCGAGGGGAAAAGCCGGTTCGTGGCCACTTCGTTGTACGTGGTGCACGGTGCACCGCGCGCATTCGGGTTTCGCGTCCGCGAAATGTCAAAAGAGCCCGAGGATCGGTGGGTTCCCGCGGATGATGTATGCATTTCGAAGTCAAAGCGACAGTTTAATCTTCCGGATGGAAGGGGCACTGAAAAGATTGACTTCCCGTTCACTTTTGACCGTCGAGCACTCGCCCCTCGAGCGTTTTACAGCATTTATACAATATTCGACTGTACCTCGGAATCGAGGAAAGTCGAGCTTTCATCGCCAGCGTTCTTTAAAATATTGGAAACGAAACAGAATACACGTTCGCCACGCCCTGACCTGCAAACACCCTGTGTACACGCGCCCACACATGTGGATATGTCAAACACCGAGGGTTGGAGAACGGTTTGTCGAGCAAATCTGGGCGCACCGGACAAATCTGAAAAAGTGTATTTGGCTAATGGGGAGCGTAATTTAATGGTTCGTTTCGTTTCGAGTAACTAATGCCCGCGCAAATACACCCAGCGACTACCATTGGAATATTGACGGCGCGGATCCGTATTCAAACAGTCATTTATGTATAAATTAACGCGAATATTCGAATGCTCGTGAAACAGATAACGCAGCCGACCCTGGTAAACGTTTCGGCGACGTGTGCAGGATATTCGTGGAAATACAGGCGTGACATATTTAATCGTGTTCTCTGTCACATAATATCGGTGTTACGGAGTTAACAATTAATCACGGGAACGATAGCCCCTCCGCGAAATGAAACAGAAATCAAGTGATAAATGATACCTCGATGTTATTGTAACTAGGTATCTGAAAATAATTAGCGCCCTCTGATCGAGCGGCGCGAATAATTTGACTGAAAGCTTTTCGTGAACTGAAAATGGGAAACGTACAATGCTGCCGTGCGATAGTATTCGGCATTGTTACTAGAAAATTAATGACTGTTTGCGGGAAAACAGATTCTACTTAGGGAGTAAAAGCTCAGACTAGATAGAAATACGAGAAGAACGCAACGCTTCGGTATTGCTCGCCACAAATATCTCGCCCGAATATTTTCACCGAACGAAGCCATAAAACATGTAATTCCATTCCTTCCCGCCCTGCTGTCGCGTCACGAAGACAAAAATTAATTACGAGGAACCATATTCCCTTCGCGAAATAAATGCACGCGGACATCCCACTGCTGATTAAACTCCCAGCGATTTCGGTGGACCCAGCGTGCCATTGCACAGCGGTGCGTTCCGTTTGTTAATATGCAATGTTGAATTTCACGAGCTTCTGCCTTCCTCCGTGAATTACTGCCACCAGCGGGTGCACAGGAAATTCAAGATGAATTTAATGAACTGCGCTGATCAATAAGCTAGGGTGTCGTCAAGCTCTGCGACAACGCTGACCCGCGTTAAGCGAGCTGCAAAAAATAAATAACTCCAGACACGCGGAACTACCGCCAATCGAAGGCAACGGAATTTCCCTGAAATCGGTCGGAAGGATTTTCAGAAATTAGAATTCGGTACGCGGATTCGTCAAACACAGAGCACTTTCGCCAGGCAAAAGTCACCCAGGGACATTTAAAGCTCGCAGTCCCGCTGGAGCAGAAAAGCATTGTTTCGTCGCGAGTCGACAGACTCCGAACTAGCGTCGCGTCAACGACAATGGATGTACTGTTCAACGGATGACTTCGTCAAAGGAAACGGAACCCAACGCAGCGAAGTTCGGTGGACGACTATTCATACGGGCCCGGCCGACTTTTGTTTTAAGACTTTTGTCAGGGTACCGCGAGGTAGCCGACCAAGAACCCCTTCAGCCAACTTTTCGACCCTGCATTGTACTCATTCGCAGCCACCATTGTTCCCACCCGTGTGCACGTATGGCGAACGTACCCAGTTCACGCGCTCCGAACAGAACACTCGCCTGGTCACCTGGAAACTTTCTTGACGCGCATAGGTGCGACTCGGGGCGATAAACAAATACTACGCTGCTCGTGGACCGAGAGACGCGGCCAGATTACACGAGAATTCGAGTTTCCTTGGAACTCTGGGATGTACTTTTCTGGATAGTGCCGCGCGTGTAGCACTTATCCCGAAGGAGGTGTATATTAAGATGAAAATGTAAAATACATAGGTATGGTTCACTTTTTGAAACCCTTGGACTTGATAGGTATGAAACTTTTGATATCTATGTTATTTAGTTATTTTCAAGATGAGAATTCTTTTCTTAAGATTTCTAGTTAAGAATAGGCTTCGAATAGCTTGAGATTTTTTATTACGAGAGTTCCATTTGGAAGAAGAGACTGAGTAGGTGATAAATATTTTCATAATTTGTATGATAGTCGAGCTTCTGCTTAGTATGTGTTTCGCGAAGGGTGTATTTGTTTCAAGTATTGTACTATACACGAAAATGTCGAGGACAAAAAAAGTATTATCCAAAATCACAAAAAAGAAGAAAATAGTATACATGAAAAAGTCGAGGAAAAAGAGTACAACAAATAAATATAAAAAAAACACAAAAAAGACAAGGAAACATGAAAAAGTCAAGAACGAATAAAGTATTATTAACAAAAAAATATAATCACATAAATAAAAAATAAAAAATAAAATTACAATATAAAAAAAGATGTGAAATCAAAATAAGCTGCAAGTACATCACAAAAAAAAATAATATAATCAGACAAAAAAAGAAAATAATATAATCACACAAAAAAGAAAATAATATAATTACAATATAAAAAAAGATGTGAAATCAAAACGAGCTGCAAGTACATCAAAAAAAAAAGAAGAAAATAATATAATCACACAAAAAAAGAAAATAATATAATTCCAATATAAAAAAGATGTGAAATCAAAATGAGCTGCAAGTACATAAAGGTACTTTCCACTGCGCTTAAGATGACACAACTACATATACACAGCTAAAATGCTGTGTTCATACATTCCATTACTCATGTCGCGAACATTTTAATTAATCAATCAAAAAGAATCCCTTGAAAAACATTGTCGTAAATTAATAGATTTACAAAATTAATGATATACAAAAATTGCGTCAATTATAACAATGGCTATGTATACAAAGAAAAAAATGTATTAAATAATATTAAGCAGATTTATTTTTATACAAATAAATATTTTAATACGAATAAATATTTTATTCAAAATACTTGGCGCTGCGCCCCGAATTAGTGTTGCTAAACTGAATAAATATGTATATACATTGCATTAATCTTTTTCTTTTCTTGTGCGTGCGTTCGTGAATGTGTGTATGCGCGCGTGTGCATATGCTACGCATGATAAAATTAAATATATGTAGAATAAATCTGACTGCATTTCTAATATGTATATGTATATGTTTATGTATTTTAGATTGTAGGGGAGTGATTGTAAATTATTAGTGTTAAGACAATTAACATTTTTTCGGTTGCGCAGCGCCAAGTATTTTGAATAAAATATTTATTCGTATTAAAATATTTATTTGTATAAAAATAAATCTGCTTAATATTATTTAATACATTTTTTTCTTTGTATACATAGCCATTGTTATAATTGACGCAATTTTTGTATATCATTACTTTTGTAAATCTATTAATTTACGACAATGTTTTTCAAGGGATTCTTTTTGATTGATTAATTAAAATGTTCGCGACATGAGTAATGGAATGTATGAACACAGCATTTTAGCTGTGTATATGTAGTTGTGTCATCTTAAGCGCAGTGGAAAGTACCTTTATGTACTTGCAGCTCATTTTGATTTCACATCTTTTTTATATTGGAATTATATTATTTTCTTTTTTTGCGTGATTATATTATTTTCTTCTTTTTTTTTTGATGTACTTGCAGCTCGTTTTGATTTCACATCTTTTTTTATATTGTAATTATATTATTTTCTTTTTTGTGTGATTATATTATTTTCTTTTTTTGTCTGATTATATTATTTTTTTTTGTGATGTACTTGCAGCTTATTTTGATTTCACATCTTTTTTTATATTGTAATTTTATTTTTTATTTTTTATTTATGTGATTATATTTTTTTGTTAATAATACTTTATTCGTTCTTGACTTTTTCATGTTTCCTTGTCTTTTTTGTGTTTTTTTTATATTTATTTGTTGTACTCTTTTTCCTCGACTTTTTCATGTATACTATTTTCTTCTTTTTTGTGATTTTGGATAATACTTTTTTTGTCCTCGACATTTTCGTGTACTTGGCGTATTTTTTTACTTTTTTAAAGTTTTTTTGGGAGATCTCACTTCTTTTTACAAAGCTAATTCATGTACTTGGCGTAATTTTTTTACTTTTTTAAAGTTTTTTTATGGGGATCTCACTTCTTTTTACAAAGATAATCTACTATACATAGTTCGATATATTTATTTCATTCCTAACCATGTGTAGCCTTGGAGGTCATAATATACCATATGGTTGAATTTGCCTTGACAGTCGCTTTTATATTCGCTAATCAAATACATAGCATTCCATTTAAAAAACTGAGGGTCACCTTCGTTTCAAGGAAAATATTGCGAACACCAAAAATTGAGTAACCTATTATGTTGTGTATAAAAAACAGTAAAAGTTGTCCATCTTTAGTTTATTACAAATACTTACCATATTCGAGAACATTGTATAAGAATAGCAGATATAGCCGCTTGGCCGCTGCGAGTACCGCACGGCTCAGCCAGTCGAGCCGGTGTGATTTGACGCAGCGTCAACTTTCGGCAATTTTTACAGGGCCAATTTTGAAATGTCCATATTTTTTAAAATTTCTCCATCAAGGGGAAAGATTGAATTATATTCTCCTTTTTTGCGGGATTTTTAAAATCGCACCAGATGTTAAAAAACTGCATTTGATTAAAATAATTTTTTCAACTGGAAATTTTTTTTTTAAAACTTCAATGTCTTCTCTATAAACACCGTAAAGCTTATATCCATCCGTTTACTACTTCCATAGCTATAATTTACTGAAAAAAACACTTACCTTCAAACAGCTGTAAAATCGACATTTTTCAAAATGTTGCAAAATCCTTTGAGGTACGTTTAAATGTTGCAAAATCCTTTGAGGTACGTTTAAATATCACTAAAGACTACAACATATTCAAATTTCAGCAACATCCGAAATGTTACTCCAAAAAGTATCCGTGTTAGTACAAAATGTGTCTGAATGAGGTGAGATCAAAATTTGAGAACAAAATGTGTCTGAACGAGCTAATATTTTCAACACACGATTGGTTTTCGAATTAGTTCAGTATAATTATTGGTGAATTGAAATATTGTTAATGGGAATCTAAAAATTAATGAATTAATGAATAGCGTAGCAACTATTGTAGATGGGAATCTAAAAATTAATGAATTAATGAATAGCGTAGCAACTATTGTAGATTTTATTAAAGTAAATTATCACACGTGCTCATATGTCAAGATCATTGAATCATTGAATGAATCACTGAAAATTTATGCGTACATAGTCCGACGTAGATCAAACTGCATCATCTTCTGCTTTGATTATCTGTAAATATATAAAGCCACATTTTAATTATATACTATGTCTTTAGACAAATTTTGTCGATTTACCTTATTTGACAAATTTTCAGAAACTTGTGCGACACAAGATGCTTTGTCTATCTATCTAATCTTCTCCAGACAACCTCCAAGCCTGTGCATTCTCTTCATTTCTATCCATCCAAGCCTGTGCGTCCCCTTCAATTCTACTATCCAAGCCTGTGCGTCCCCTTCATTTTTATCGGAGTCCTGTGCGTCCCCTTCATTTCTGTAATATAATAAGCTTTACATAAAAACTCTAAATTGCTGGTATACAAATACAAATATCTGGCAATTTAAATGCAGTGCAATTTTTTGTACATGCATGGTACAAATTTCCAGAAACTTGTGTGAAGGAGATGCTTCTCAGTCGAACCATCTTCGGACAACTTGCAAGTCTGCGACTCTACATAAGAAATCTATTAAAAAAATTTTGGCGACTTACCTTATTAATTGAGACAATAATTCAGTCTTCTATGTAGTGTAAAAACTCGTGACATTCTAAATTCGGACAACTTACTTTATTTGACACTTCGCACTTGGTAGGTTATAAAATTCAAAATAGTATATATATAAGTATGTATGTACAATGACGGACGACGATCCCCGCCGAATAATCCCGAGAGTCGACGAACGAAGAACGAGCATGTGTTGGCTGAAGGTGTGTGTGTGTAACGCGTATACGTATTATATCGACGAAAATTTGTGGAGAAGAATCAGGATCAGGAGAAAAATCTTACCGTTTCTGACAGATCCATGACATGATATTACGATATCTCTGTCATGCGTGGACCGATTTTATTGAAATTGGTCTTATTCGAAAGCTTATATGCGGTTTACATAAGAAAAATGCCTTTAAATTTAGAAAATATTGCAAGCGTGATGAGATATTAATGAAATAAGTTTCAGGTTAGGTTGGAATAGCTGTGCGTCGAGTAAAGATACACGGCAGCGACAGGCATATACAAGGTGTCTTTTCTTTCATGTACTTGGCGTCGAGACGCTACCGCGTCTCTAGATATATGCCGAGGGATATAGTTACAGATTATTAGAGAGAACGGTAGTTTTTTCAATACAGTGTCGCCTACTGGGTGATGGATACATTTTCTGAGCACTTGATGAAACACGCCTACGATATTCAGCTGTATTAAAATGGAGACGGAACGCTTGATCATTCGGCAAATATGAAACTGTTAGTTTTACTCTCGTAAACTCACGACAAGTTCGTTTCGACTGCGTCCACAGTAATGGCTTGCCCTACGCTGGATCGTTTTTCTTCCTGCTCCTAGCGACAGTGAGTTATGATTCTTTATCGTTGTTAATTATTAACGCCTCCTCTCGACAGATCGAGCTCTATGACAGATTCTTTTAGCAATGTGAATCATTTATTATATTCAACGGAATTTTATCCTTGAATTCGACGTAGAAAAGACTTAACAAAGCTTCTCGTTCGGTATAGAACGTATGTACATTAAATTATTTCTATTCTCACTTGGCAGCTTTTCACTTAGAATTACTTGCTGGTTTCAATTTATGATGTTTATTGCTACTTAAAGAAAGCTTCCAAGTATTGGCAGTTTGCGTCGTAACTCTGAGTTGTATAATTTTCCAGCAACTTATACAAGGTTTCTTTCTAACTTGTACTTTAATCCAACTACAAAGTTCTGTGCTCCGATCTAATTATTTTGAAGACTACTAAGTGGAGAAACAAATTTCGCTTAGCCAAAGTGGAATACTTTCGACGGATGGCGTATTTACGAAGAAAGAATAAATGATCCAGTAATTGAGTGCAGTTTATACTAAGGATTAAAGCTGACGGTTAAGTGGATTATGCCGCGTCGGAAGTGGTACACTGATTAACTGAGAAATCAATGTTTTCGCGGAACCCTACAAAAATTAAACGACGTTTTGTTCTGGAAAACTAAATTCATTTCCTTGTAAAGTGTATAATACACTGACAAATTAATATACATCTAAACATTTATTATACCATAGAATCTTGTTAAAATTCCACTGGAAACCGCGAAAATTATTCTCAACACAATAAGAAAAAATATCATAAGACTCAAATACTCGAAGTGATCTACTTACTTCCTCGAGAATTAAATGAGTACCTCAACTATTCAGATACCGAAATAAAAATTTCAAAAACTCTATTATTCCAAACACCGTCGCGATAAAGCGTGTCTAACTCATCTGGAAGCACGAGTAACCGCACAGTTCTAATTTCCACGTCATAGACACAAATCTAAGGAAAACGGTCCTCCACTGACGGAGAACGAAGGAAATAGGGGCAGCGAAACGTCCGTGAAAGTAAGTACTTGGCATTGGTCCATCGGTTACCACAGGCAAAGCGTGAGAACGCATATAGAAACACTTCAAACAATGGGTGTCCGTCGAACCACTGCGAGAGTGCGAGAGGGGCCCCTCTTCGCGATTATGTGCGCGCACGGCCGTTTGTATCCAGCCGAGCTGGACCAGATGAGTGCGCGGACATTTAAATTCTGGCATCCCGGTTAATCCACAACGATTTATGGATCCATTAAGCTCGCTGTATTACCGGCGAGATACTTCCTACCAGCGGAAGAGCGATCAAGAGATCGAGAGATCGGAAAGGTTCGGGGGAAGATCCCTCGACGATTGCTCGGGGTAAAATAATACTCTGCTAGAGATTTATTACGTACCCCGCTTTATGCAAATAGGGGCTGATCAATACGGCGAGGCAGGAAAAGGGCGACGGGCGCGAGAACGCTCGAACTAATGCTACGTTGCTTCTAATCTGTAAAGTATCCATCGACTCTAATTGCTCTCAGAGGCATTATTTCTTTTCAACGAGGAAATATAAATTTTGTTATAACAACAGTGATTTTGAGTAATATGAGTCTGAGAGATTCTTGAACGATGCTGATATTCTCGTGACAGTATATGTCATATCTACTTTAAAAAATGAGGTTTGTATTTCTTTATAACTTTACTAATTTTGTCTAATTTCTAGGTAATATATTGTTCAGAAGAATGATATTTCTTTTCCCTGAGAAAATGGTTTCTGTATGAAAGTGTGAAAGCTCAAAGATCATTCTCTTTTCTTACCGAATATCAAACACTCGATAGGAAATTGTCGCTCGCGGGCTGTTTTCCTTTAATCTTAAAAAATTGAGAAATAAGATGGTCGGATGAAACGGATCGCATTAGGCAGATCGGATGAGCTCCTTCGCCCAGCGATGACCCGCGCTCTACAGATCAGAAAATTACGTTCCAGAATGAAGTTGGCGCCACGGGACTCGTTTCATAAAACTACGAAACTCCCGATGCTAGTAGTTATCCAGGGAATATATTTTTATTATCTCGAACCACTAGCTGGCAGGGTTGCCATGGCGACGCAGGCGGAGCATGCAATAAAGAACACTTCATTCGTAAAACAAATAATGAAACCTGATACAAATTACACAGAGTACATATAAACCCACGATGCAAAAGTAAAAATATCGGTGTTCTATCTATCTTCATACTACTTCAATTTGATTGTCAAATATTCCAGGTTTTACAGTCCACTCGAGGTGGATAATTGTGTATCGATGCTTCGCAAAGTAGATCAAACAGAAACACTGAAAGCTGATCAATCGTACACGGATTCCACTGCATCGATCGTGGATGAGGAATTTTGAAAGTAGTAAGCGCCAAATTAAGTCAGACCATCGTCTAACGTGGATTCTTCGCCTCGACACACCCCGTTAAATACAGCTTAAATATCCACGCTCGTATGACATCTTCCCATCTATGCTGTAAATTTATCTCTCAACGAATGCAAGTACAGGTAACTCGAACAATCATTCCGTATTTGCCTTTTACTCTCGAATGAATAAGCTTTCCAACTCAATATCCTTTATAAACCTCGCGACCCACAGTACTCCTATTCTTTCTGCATTTTGAAAAGGACTTAGCACGATTCTTCCACGATATTTCCAATTTCTGAGAGACTCGGTATCATCGACGGCGATGAAAGATCCGCGGAGGATCGACCGCCCTCCATTCTCGGTCTGCCACCGGATCGATGAATATTCATGATTCTTTAATGCAGCAACGATCTTCCAGCACCACGGCCGCGCACGCTTTTCCGCGGTGCTGGCGACAGAACACGAGGAATCGCGACGCTTCCTTTCATCGCTAGTTTTCGCCAGGTATCGGGAACGTCATTTCCAAGATTCGCGCACGGGGAAACCTTTTACGTTCGAGCGGCGCCCCTTAGCTTCTCGTTACCTACGGCGCTCAAAGCACTTTGTGATGAATGTAAAACGCGACCGATCGCGGGCGATGGCAAATGCTGTCGACGGCGAAAGGCGGCGTAAATTGAAGCAGCGGGGCTTATAGAGGCGCGTAATTGAACGATGCAATCGAATTACGCCATTTTCAATGCACCACCAAGAGTTTACCCCGCGTTCCAATGTTTAGGTACGTCCCGCGCGAGCGAGCAGTGCGAACAATTAACGAGAACCGAGGAAATTCTAAGTAATCACGTATCGAGGCAAATCCTATGATCTGAGTTTAGTAATTAAAAGTTAATCTTGGAAAATATCCTAATAATACCGTCGATTCCAATATGAATCAAACAAAAATGATACCGAATGCGAAAAGCTACGAAGAACTTTACAGTTTTAAGTAACCATCCCACTGGCACTTACTTAGATACTTTGACTTACTTAGATCGAATTTTCTGAATTAGGTACGTACAGTGAAACGCGTAACGATGGAAAGATTCGATAAAGAAAACGTAAAATTGAAGCCGAGACGTTAAGAATAGCCACTGTATCCGTAAGTATATTTTGCCAGGTAGAGAAACGGACGGACGGAAATTGGCCACGCGTAAAGTCGAGATTCTAAGTTTACGCGGTGTCCCAGAGAGACATATAAGTCTCAGTTCCACCGCAGTTTCCTTCGGTGGAATCCGGCTGATCGTTCGACCCCCAAGGAAATTGCGAGTGGTCTTTTTGGAAGCAGTCGACGGGGCATCCGAGCCGCGACTCATATTTCGTTCGTGCTGGAAATTTCATGCCCTCTGTACAATCTGCTTTGCTGCACGCATGGAGGTTCGCGCGGAGTTTGCATGCGAAATCGAACGTTTCCACTTTAAATTCGAATTTTTCAGTACCTACACAAGGCCCTGTGCCCCTTTGAAGGAGCGCTCTGACGTTTCTACAGCGTTACAGCTGACAGCGCCGAGGATAGATGTTGAAAGGAAGATTGTTGAGATATGGACTATCAAGTACGTCATCAGGTAGCTAAAGCGATGACTTGTGCTTGGAAGCTTTCGACTAGATGGGAGTGTGCTATCGGGGGAGGTTTAAGAACGACTTTCCTGCGCCTTGTTACGAATACTAAGGTTTAAGCATTCATTTCTCAAAAAAGAGATGATAATTCAGTGAAATTCGTTGGGAGATCTCTGATTTTTTAGCATTCTTGAGGCTGGCAAATAATATAGCTCGAGGAATATTGATTACCATTTCTGTATCCATCGAAGCTATCTTTATAATACGATGAGCGTTGTAACGTGCGCATGGTAACTGCGTGAAGCATGAATCAAAGCATTTTTATTTATATTATAGGTACTGTGTTTCGTTTAAATGCCCGAGCTGCAAGTCACGTACGGTGTACACTTCTATCGGGGCACCTTATGCAAAAATAAACTTCGTGTCCCAGTTTCTAGCATTTACCCTCGCATAAGTTACCGTACGCAGCTGAAAATTTTGTATTCCATGCGCGCTATGTCTCCCTATCTACTTAGAGGCAGTATATGCAAGAAATATGAGTCACTGCGAGGAATTATAGCCAGTTTTGTGCGCTGGCTATTTTGTATCGGAATAAAAATTCAATTTATCGTTGATACAGAGAAACGTGGAAGCATCCTGTAATAAACAATATATTACGAACCAATTTATTACGTAGCAATTTAACGGGATGGCATTACGATTAAGATTTCAACGATGTATACAATTCTGTTAATATATGAAATTTGACGAACAGAGGTCGGTATTTATTAATTACCAGGTACTCGAATATTTACAAAAATAGAGTAGAGGAAACGACACTTTTAAGGATCATACTGTTATAAACATAACGCGAATGTTCAATTCAGTTACAAGAATTTTTAACCTGGAAAACGAATAGTTCGCTCCCAAATGGAGAGTTGCGGTCTTTGGAATACTTTGGTCGAGACAATTTCTCATATATCCATTCGCCGCAAAAAGAGGAGAACTTTAATTGCTTTCTGCGTTTAATGCCACGGTAGAAGAGCAAGCCAAGAACCGGGAGGTGACTCTATTATTATCTCAGTTAAACCACTAGAAAGTTGAAAAAATAACGGGTTTCGCCGACAAATTTTTCTCGGCAAACGTTTATTAAAGTTCCTTCTCCCACTGAGAGCACGTTTAATTAAGAATCACTTCAAGAATTCATTGATCGTCATACTATCTGGGATAATTACAATCGGTTGCATATTATTCAAATGTTATTTAAGGAAGTTGTATCACTTACAATTAGTATCTACATAACTTCATATTTAATTCACTTACAAAACGAATCCTGTACCTTCGCCATTTAGCTCTGTATTATTTTCCAGGGAAGGAAGTTGAATGAGAGTTGCGAATGTTGCTTACCTGCAACACAGAAAAGTACACGTTAAGATGCATTTTTGTAAAGACAGTGAAGATTGTTAGTCAGATATTATCCTCTTAGAATTTGAAAATACAAGTCGACAGTTTTCAAAGGGTAACAATGCTAATCGTAATTTCTTTTCAGGAGAGAAAACATTCTATTGAAAACAAAGACCTACAATAGCTTTGATAACTCTGAAAAGATTATTTTAGAAGACAAGAGTACCTTCGTCTTCAAATCCGCGAGAGAGATGTGAGTGCTGAATTTTTCGTAATTCACCTCGGGCAACATCGTTCATACGAGAGAAATATTAGATATCCAAAGGAAAATAGAACTCTTGCGTGGGAACATTCTACGTAGTATCGTATGCTCCCTGTATGCTAACGAAAATTTCGATGGTTTTTCATTCTCCCAGGACTAAGTTCTCCGTTCACAAATAAAGAACCAGTATCTCCTTCCCTCTATACCCTTTTCCTATATTCCTCGCTGAAAAGAATACGAAGTAGGTCGCTCGATGCGCCGACTTATGTTCAATCACCTAAGCTATCGATGCCACATGAAACGGACATTATTGTGACATGCATCTCGACTTTCCGTAAACTTTATCGAGTGTTATATATATTACGGACACTCGACTATTGCAACCCGATACGGCGAAAATTCGGTAAGAAGTTTCCATGACATCTTTATCAAACGTTTGCTTCACACGTGACTTGATAACAGAAAAGTTCTCTTCGAGTTATTTATCTTTCAGTAACTCGTCAATTAACAATCACAATACCAAAACCGAAACACGAAACCGGGGATAATCTTCCCAATGAACTCTTGGGATGATCACATTTCAAGCTACTAAAATTCACATTCATCTTCTCGATTTGTCATAGTGTGTCGTTCACGAGTTTCCTTCGTTAATCACCTGATTTTACATTCGAATTTTGGTTTCACACTCGAAGAACAAATCTGTGCAATCAGTGTTTCAAAACGAGCTGCACGTACTTAGGAAAGTACAGCCTGTGTGCTGATGGTAATGGCAATTTTCTGTCGTGCAACGTTCACGGCCGTAAATGGAAAACGGGCATACGCCGTCGATAACTGATCGGAACTCTTTATCGAAGAAGCCGATCTGGCACGCTCAACCCGCGCTGCTCCATGTTGATTGTGAGCAACCTTTCATTCTTGATTCTTCGAATGAATGAACCGGTAAATGAGTTCCGTGTCCGCCGTGTGTGTACCTTTTCCTTCTGTCTCCGTGCACGTTGTATGAGGGTCGCTTCGAAAGCCGATATAGATCGATACCGAGGACTCGAGGGCACAGCGCGCTGGAGGGAAGGATGTGTAGTGGCTTTTTTGAACCATTAGGCGTTGGTTGGCAAAAAAAAAGAGAGAAATGAATAAGCGTCCCTTATCTAATCTTTTTAGTATTTAAATACCAGCTTTTTGGTTTTTATTCAACAATTCAGACAGCATACCACAATGAACGAGAAAGGAAAATTTCTTGCAACTAAAATATACTTCAAATTCCTTTGAATTTCATCTAAAACGCATCCCTTCTAATTTCTGTATTAATAAGTGAAAATTTGAGAAAAATCCAACGAAAAAGGAATAGAATTTCACGTGGTATTGATACTTTATTCTGAATTGTAAAAATTTTGACGAAAGCATTCACTTAAATACAAAAACTCAGGGGAATGTTTAGAAATATTATTTCCTTTGCTGATAATTATTTATATATAGTAACCTGGATCTTCCATTTGTAAAGGAAATGGTAAGCAGGAAATTTTATCAAACGTTAAACCACACCGATAAAGAGCAAGAATATATTTCAGAAAATTCTCGAGGTATCACTGGTTCACTTTGTGGCTCGAAGGTATTGAAGAGAGAAATTAATTTCCGCCCGACACTGCGAATATTTTAAAGGGCTTTCTGATAGAATGACGACACCCACGGCGCTCACTTTTAATCAACCAGCCCGGCAAGAAGGAAGTCGTTCGTTTCGCCGAAAATAAGTTCAGAATAAAAACAAACGCGGCAGTTCCAACGGCGCAGCCTCGGCTTAATTATATAAAGCCGACAGAAAAAATTGCGCAACAACGAAATGTAGGTCGGGTTCAGACGCTCGAATTTTATTGTTCGAACGCACGGGCCTCGACTATAGACCTCTGAAACTGGATTTCCTAAGAGAATACCAAGCTCCATACATCTGACAGCGAAATCTCGGAACATCGGATCACGATGCGTGCTGGTGGAAGCGGTGATTTTCTATTTGTGAACCATTACGCGTGATTTTATAGACGGGGATTTTTCCACTCGAGATCTTGGATTTTCTCGCGTGATCCGACGATATTCGAGCATTTAAGTGAACTAGACTAGCAAGCACGAAGGTTGCTCGGTCAAGGAACAGATGAAAGAGAAGAGAACGATACTACGAGGGTCTAGGAAAACTTTTTTTTATAAATTTTCCAAGTTTCCTTTATACTCTCGTACCGACTAATTTGATACGTGTGATTTAATTAGCACATTTGACGTCGTTATAACTCGGACTCAAGTATTCATCGTTATCCCATATTAATATTCTACTCGGTTGTCGAGATGGCTGCCCGCAGGAATTTATATTAAACGAAAGAAAGAAATGCTGTTATTAAATTTTTAAATTCTAAGGATGTTGATGCATACACTTGGCGAAGGGAGATTTACATAATATTAGGCAGACTTAATTAAAGCAGAAATGATTTGTCAGGCATTTATCGTTCGGAATATTAAACACTAAGGTTTGTCTTAAGAAGCAGACGTGAAAGGAGTGTCTTATTTTGGGATGGAAAACCACGTCGATATTAATAGCCTGTGTTATCAATCCCACCTCGAACACTGTTGAACCACGTACCCAGGTTACGCA
This sequence comes from Andrena flavipes, assembly GCA_963971345.1. Lineage (NCBI taxonomy): Eukaryota > Metazoa > Arthropoda > Insecta > Hymenoptera > Andrenidae > Andrena > Andrena flavipes. The sequence goes on along the minus strand of OZ020479.1, from coordinate 74,255,857 downwards.
AGACCCCGTGATAATTTGCAATTTTAAAAGCACCCTAGCCTTCAGGGAAATTCACCTTTATATGCAAATTAACTCGTACGTAGACGGCGACCCAGCGCGTTCTTTGACGCGTTAAAATAAATCCAGGCTAAATGCCCGCCATGTAATACGATTTCCTTGTAACGTAATCAAAGTTTTTTAACGCGAGCGGCGCTTTACGAACTGAACTTCATAACAAGCCTCTAATAGTGCTCGAGGCATCTCGAGGCGAAGTTCCGACGTAAATACCCGACGCGTCACGCGGATCTTTAAGAAGAATAGAATCGTAGAACGAGCCCCCGGCGTTCCTCCTTCTACCCTAAGAAAATATGATATCCAGGCCGAGGAAAAGTTCCTTGGTCGCCCGGCTATATCTCACGCGGCAATTAAACTTCCCGGCTTTTGGGAAAATATCTGTATTAGGAAATTTCAATCGGGTCCTCGGGGGAGAAAAACTGGACCGATCGGGACGGCGGAGATTCGGAAAGTTTACCCAGCTGGGGGATAGAATTATTCGTGGGAACCGGGACGGGGAACGTGGAACAGTGGCACGAATCAGAAAAGGGGGAAAGAGGGAAAGAGTAAGCAGCGAAAGAAGTCCACCATTAGTCTTCCTGACGGTTTCATCCTGCGTCTACTAGTCAAGCTAGCCCTGCACTCCTGCGTCCCTTCCATTTTAAAAGAACGTTTTATTCCACCGATTTGTGTGGCCATTGAATGCAAGCTTGCACGGAGGAAATTTTATAATTGAGTTTAAGATAAGTCGACGTCAGTAACGCGGGCCTCCAAGAACGCTTGGCATATTCATTGTCTCTTCACGCGAAGTGAATCCACAAAGTGAATAATGATCCGAAGTTATTCTACGCTCTGCAAGAATGTACAATACGACGTGATTAATATTTTCTGGGATGAATCGCCGTTCCCCCGTTTCGAAGTAACCATCGCCTAATTAAGTTGGCAAACCCGCGACAGTCGAAGAAACCGTGCGCCTTATTCGGGAATTCAGCGGCGGTGAAATTTCAATTTTCCGGAGGGCATAAATTTCGAGGCTCGAGCCTGCGTTCGCGTCGACGCGCGACGTGCTGCCACATTTTCAAATGCAAAATACCAAGAGCACGTATTAAACCCTCGCGTCGAGGTCTGTAAAGGAATTCCCTATTCCTGCAAGGCCGACAGTTTCCGCGCGTGCAAGAGGAGCGGCACAAAAAAGAAACTTGTCAGACGCGTCTTGGATTTGCATCTTACTTGAATTTTTCATGCCCGCGGCCATCCATTTTTCGTTTCTCCCTGGCTAATCCTTCACGCGAGCTTCGTACGTTAATCTTGCACGCCGTGGACGTGTATTCTCGCTCTGGTGTTCAATCGCACGCGCCTACGAGGAATATGAGCGTTATACGTCTGGCCAGACACGGATTTATTAGCGGTGCCATTAGGATAAGCGTAATGCTAATATGAATATGCAAATTAGGATATAATGGGTAATAACTGTGTGTTACCCCGTTCAATCAAGAAGCGTTTAACTTATTATTCAAAAATGAGAACTGAGTAGTAATAAAACAACGAGGCAGCTGGTTCCCCGTGAAAAACTAAGTCGAGTGCGTAGAATGTAGAATGATTCGTTTCCACGCGCGGTTTGTTTTCGAAAAAATGGAGTTCGCAAAGTAACGAACGAATGTCGAGTGCATGCGTGCCCCGGGGGTTTCACATTTGATTCTTTTGAATGCGACGCATCCTATCAAAAAGTTAATTTTACCCACCAGGCACATTTTTTTTACACGCAATCGTTCGGCTTCTCTCTGTATTTTATCACAGGTAATAATACCATTTCGTTACCTCCAAGCCAATATTACATTGTTCAAGATATATTATATGAACTGCACTTATACTTTCTGAATCCTGAGTTCTATTTTACAATAGGGTCCTTGTTACACATTAAAAGGTACCTTGTATATTTATCAATAAATCATCGATTTCTCTAATAATAATTTCAGTAGCTTTTCTATGTTTGTCATTAATGAACGCTATTCAATTTACACAGAAAACTCAAGCATCGCTCCGGTTACGATCCTCGCGACGATGATCCATCATCTTTATACATTTTGCAGGCTGCATCGGATGCAGCCTACAAGAGCCAGCCTACCAAGGCTCGTGCCGAGCAAAATGGTACGGCGAGAATCGGAAGTTCCGGACTATAAGTCAGCCTGCCACGAAGAAACTTTCGTAAGTGGGCAGTTCTCCTGAGAAATTACCGGCATCAGTCTGCCGTAATCACGGCGCCAGAAGGCTGGCCAGAAATGTAAACGCGTATAGTAATTCACTGCTCGTGATATCTTTCTCACGGGACAATGGAGCACCGTTATCCTGCGGATGTCTTTCGTCTCTGGTCCTGCCCACTGTTTTATAATCCTCCCGACGTTAAACTCCGATGCTGCGCCACTAACGAGCATTCTAATTCTCTTTAAGGGTCAATTAAGCCGGCTCTGACACGGGGGTTGTTATTTGTCTAACGCGATCGTTTGGAAAAAGGGATTTCCCCGAGACACTTCAACGTCCTGATCTTTCGCAGTTTAATCCTGAGATGCTGTTTCGATCCTGGGACGATAAGATGTTTGCTAAGTTACATCTTTGCAACCTGCTTCATGATTTAGCAATTGCGAAGAAAGTACAAAGAGAGAGAGAGAGTAGACTGTTTATACGTAACCAAGACGCAGTGCTGTTTTGAATAGCATTTAAGAGACAAAGATAGTTGAAGATGCTGAGCGAATAGCTTCTCGAACTTCAAGATCCTGAATGTTAAGAAATGTCGAAATCATCCGCGCGCTGGCGGGGCCGAAAACAATCCGAAGAGGAAACAATCGTTTAGTTGGTTAAGCGTGCGGCGAATAACTGGGCCAAATTTAAATTAGTTTCGCGGCAATGCATTCATTACAACCCGTGACCTATTTCTGAAATAATTCGCGTCGTTGTAATCGCGATACTATCCAATTTGTCGAAATTGCGAGCACGACCCTATTTATTCTTTGCGGTATCTATTATCGTATCCAAAACACGCACCGTCCCAGCGCGTTTAATATTAGACCGTTTAATCGTGCCTTCGTATGGCCATTAAATCGCAAGATTTACCTTTTCCATTTTAATTACCTGGAAGCTTCTGTATCACGCAAGAATAGATTTATTATTTCTCGATGAAATACGGGGAGCAATTCAAAACCTATGAAATGGAGGGAAACTAAAAACCAATGGAAACGCTTATCTACAATTGAAATTAGGGAAAATATGAATCAGTAGAGATTTCTAAAATTCAAGGAAAGGAATGGCCAGATTGGATTTCCTAAAATTTAACGAAGAAGATGTAGGTTTATAATCGAAGGGGATTACCAGAACGAGAAGGAATGCCAGGATTCGGGTCAGGTGGGCATTCCAAGTCTCGTCGACTAACTAAAATTCCCACCGCGTATAAAAGGATTCTCACCTCTAATTGAACACCTGCAGCGAAGTTTAACGCACACCAGCGTCACCGTCAACAAAGTGTCGCCACATCACTGCTGGGTAATTTGTAAAACGGAAACGCCGCAACGCCCCGTGGGCGATTTTCCAGTTAGCAGCCACTCTAACGAACTCGCTCCACGATGAATCCACCGCGAAAAGCTGGGGAGACCGCGAAGAATCAACACGGCGAACTTCTCCTACGTCTTCGTCGAGAAACATTGACACAAAACTTAAGCGAACAAAAAGGGTGAAAGCGAAATGATATCATCATACTTGTAAGCAGAGAGGCCTCGGCGGAGAACAATAATCCAATTTGCTCCCGACTTCAACATATGTATCTACTGGATGAACGGAAGGGTTGTTACATCTTCGTTACATTTTCCTCGCAACTGATGATTCACAAGCCCCAATCTGACTCGCTGAGATATTACTTCAAACATTCGTATTGTCTTATATTAATTTCCAGCTCTGAACTCCACAAAGATATCGTCAGTTAAGCCAGCATCTCAAAAGTACGAAGCGAAATCAAGATCCAAACTGAAGTCGAGGAGGAAATTCATAATCTCTTTATAATTCTTTGATTTCTTCGGTAAACGATACATCGTTGTTCGGTATAGGCGCATTGTGAGTTTCTGGCATGAAGTTATCTCTATTGGATCGAAAGTGCAGCGTTCACGCGTCCGATCAGACATCTTCCTCGATCGTTGGATTCATATACATCCATCGGGACGAAATTGCCTGAATACTGGCTTTCAATTTCGCCGTTCACCCGCGAACATGCTCGCGATACGTAAACACGATGCACGCGTAATAGGAGTACAACGTGTACCGGACTTCCGTCATACGTTACTGCCAACGGGATCGTGTATTTGCGTACACCGTAGCCTGCATACACACACTTTTCGCCCCTGTCGGTTCAGCGTCGAGGGGAAAACCCGGATTTTCGCGTGTTTTCATTGGGGATACACCGCGGTGTGAACGCGTCCCGGTAAACTGTCCTCGAAGTCGTCGACTGTCGCGTTCAGGAGGGACCTTTAACCAGGGGCTGACCTGTTTAAAGGCAACGAGTCGAGCCCCAGTTGATCATTTACAGGGTATTCTAACGAAGGATCGCGTAGCTTCATTTCACATGATGGATAAAGGATATAGTTTTACACTGCACATCTGTCTACTTTGTTCGAAACGAAATGGGGCACTAATTGCCTCTGAGGGAACGTAAATTTTAATCGCTGCGTTCGGTTATTAGGGGTGCTTTGAAGATGTTACTCTTGTTACTTTATGCTTTCAACTTTCAGCCATAAATTAGAGGCCACCTGCTTCGCCGTGGCGAGGAAACAGCTAAAATTAACAGTCAGCTGTGCTCATCTATACGTAATTGCCATTTGTCTGCACGTAAAGCAATGCTGTAATGACTATTTTATGGCATCGTTAAATTCTTTCGCTGCGTTTCCTTTCCGAGTTATATAATCGGGGACAGAAATAGGTATTGGTAATAAAACTTCGCGCAAACGTTCATCGATCATATTGTATTTTAAAACCACGACGTGGTTGAGTTCTATGGAAGAAAGACTCAACGATGTATCAGAAGATACAGTTGAAAAACTAATAGAAAGAGAAATCTAAGATTTAAGCTATTATTTCAACTCATCTTAGTGATGTTAATTTTAAAAAACAATCTATCCAATGCAGTAGGTATCTTTCAAATTTCAATGTTTAAGTCTACTCTACATATACGATTTATGCTCTGAAATTTACTCTACCCTCGTTTCAAACCATTTCCAGTCATAATTTCCAGCCAACACCAGCTTGCCACATAACAGTCCCGAAACTAAACCAGAAATTGGCTTTAGAGGCTCCTCAGACCTGCCAGAGATCGCTAGAGGTTTAAAGAGCAAGGACGCCTCTTCATCGTAAATGCAACGATTACCAGACGATTGCAGTTAATTCCGGAGTAAAAGCTGCGGCCAAGCACGAGAAACAAACGCCAGGCCGGGAGGGTGAAATGAAAAGCCGAAATAAACGGATTTATAATATCGCAGAGGGAGACCCGTGCTGGCTGTGCCGCACGTTAACGCGGTTAAGTTTCAACAAAACAAACGGGTGTCACGCAGCTCACGGTGTTACGTGCCCGTGTAACCTAATTAGTGCTCGACATGCGTGTAATGTTGGCTTTTCCGTCATTGTCCTGACTGCGTGTCAACCAGGCCGAGGCAAATGCGCGCCAGAACAACCGATGTTCCATGATTTTGCGACTGTTACCATGAAACTGCAACTATGCATACCGAGAATCTCTTTTTTTTTCTAAAATTTTCATTCGCGACAGAAGTCACCTGCGGTAACCAAATTGAAACTCCTGCAAGAAATAATAGATACCTACCTCTTACAAGCTAAAGTATTTCTCCTCTTTCATTTAAAAATTAAAATCTGTTGAATTTCACTGCACTTCTAATTTTCAACTCCTTCCAGCACGATTTGCGTGGTTCTACTTCTAACGAATTTTTTGACAGCTAAGTGTACCTGTATGCAAACCGAGCCAGGATTCAAGGTTCCATACATTTCCCTTAACTCCCCGATGTCACTTTCCACCCAATAAGTCGTCCCATTTCTCGCGTTCCATGGTAACACACACGAAGGCAGGATTTATTAACTACGTTTCGCCGACGACAACGCAGAATGCGAGAGCTGCTCGTGTGTTTCGAAGTCGAGCACAAAACGTGCCCCGTAAACAATTTTCTCGTCCCATAAACCCCTCGGTGCACCGTCGAAGAAGATCGAGCAAGATTTATAGCGGGAGTGCAGCGGAGTCGGAGACGACTGGGGCAACGTGGTCGTTTGTGTGCAAAACTTTCAGCGAGATAACGACGAATGTCTCGCAAATTGCAGGCTGAACGGTTCAGCGGGGTCCCAGGGGGGGGGGGGGGAGTCGAGGGGGCGGTATCGAAATACAAGGATACAGAACGATTTTACGGTACACGAGAAACCGGATCGATGCCTATGATTATGTCCCGCGGTTCGTGGCACCGGAGAGCTCACGTACGGAGCACGCTCCACTCTTTATCGCGTTTATGGCTTCATATCGCTGGCCGTGCCGCGAGATTATCCGAGCAGCTGGCCCGAACAGAGTAATCCCTCCTCGGGATATCGCTATTGCGGTTTAGCACGAGTTTCGCCAACTTATCCGTCGTGTTCGCCGACGTGTTCCTCGCTTCAAGCGCGGATCATTGCGTTCGCATGTCTTTATCATTTGTTTCTCTGCATGGGCTTGCAGCGAGCGCTAGTTCCTCGAGATCGAGCGATTAACTCGCTCCGATTTCTTCGCGGGAATGTGCTCCATTACCTACGAAGCAGCGAACGCGATGCCACGGAGAGATGTGCTTCGGGTATTATACTTTGCGAATGGAACCAGGTGTGGTTCATCGAGTGTCATCTCTTCTGCGAATAATTAGTCTCTCGTGTGGAGAGTCTGTTGAGCGACAGAAGAAAATAGCTTCAGCAAAGAGCGAGAATAGTAACAGCGAGCGTCAGTTTAAAAGTGTTCTTCTAACAAGGAGAGTATTTTAGGTGTCCGCCTCCGATCATTTTTATTTTTGGATATGTTATAGAGGGCCGAAAAATAAGAAATACGTGTTTTTTTATTTTTCCCCGTTTTCAGATTTGGGGGGTGAAAACTGCGTTCAAAGTTAGGGTTGAAAAATCATTTTTGTGGAATATCTCGAGAACTATTAGAGATAGGGGAATAGTGTCAATGGACGAATTTTGTGTCTTTGAATGCGAAATATGACTGACTCGCCAGATTTTCAAAAACTCCATTTGTTTAAATAATACATAAAAAAAACCCTAACTTTGAACGCAGTTTTCACCCCCCCAAATCTGAAAACGGGGAAAAATAAAAAAACACGTATTTCTTGTTTTTCGGTCCTCTATAACATATCCAAAAATCAAAATGATCGGAGGCGGACACCTAAAATACTCTCCTTGTAAGATGAAAAACAGAAAGATTGTACTGCTGCCATTACCCAGGATAATGGCTCTATAAAGATCAGAATAAAACGACGTCAAGATACACCGTAACGGCCTCGAAAAACGGCACAGTCGCTAATTGAATCGTAGCATCTTCCCCGTCGATAGTTAATCTCGTAATAAGAAGCTTCATCTCCGCGAGGGTGCTTCCTAATCCTGGCGTTATCCAGCGTGTCTACAGGGCCGCGCAGTGTCGTCCTTTCAGGCTCTTATCCTGGTACTCGTGGAACAGAGCGTTTCATAAATCCTGCTGCGAGAGATAAGTGGCCCGTGAATGTCTTTCGTCCTGTCTCCCTCGCTGGTAGTTCACGACCAGTGGAGATCCTCTCGGTGTTTTGGGACGGTTAACTCGAGCGAGCACACATAATGCGCGCCCATTCAAGCTTCCTAATCAAAAGTCCGAATTTTGCCGCGTGCGTCCTGCCCGCGATAACGTAAAAGTTTACGGGCTGCGCGCGATACGCGTCTATTAACGGTCTCTCCAACTCCATTAAGTAAATTCCAACTCCTGTGGGAGTCTGATCAAACTTCGATCGCAATGGTTAATTCGTCTCGCGACCAGGGCCGCTTGTTCGCCGTTAACTCGATTTCACGCCGGCTCCGAATACGCGGCGTTTCGATTTTACTAGTCGATTTGACCCGCTTGTTTTCCAACGCAGTCTCAATTTCTAGCTGGTCGATTTGCACCGCCCCTGTCTAACTTTCGCCTGCGACTCCATCGCATGGTTACCGTTCGAAATGAACGAAGAGGTCGACGAAAATGGAACTGTGAGTTTAGTTTTCGCGATACGGAGGAGTTGGAGCTTGGCGCATGCTTCGTATGGATTTGAATTTCCGTGAAGTAACGATTAGGGGAATTATCTAACTCGGAGTAGATCTAATATCTAATGCATCCCTTCGATAGTGACGTAAATGGATTTAAAAAGAGAAGAAATTATATGTACACCGAGCTACGTACAACTATAAAGATATATTAATGGTCAGAGTCGGATTTACCTTTTCAGGGGCCCTAGGCTGAATATTCGGAGGACCCTCGGTTATATATAAAGAATAAAATAACGCTGATTTGATTTTTTTTTTTTTATCATAATACATACTCGTATAATTTAAATAAGAATTTAACTTCAAAATTAACATTGAATATCAAAAATAAATATAACATTAAAGATACAAGTTAATAAAGATGATATAAAAAAATGCTGATTTTTCGAAGAAAATATTTAGAATGAGGGGCCCCCAGCTAAACGGGGCCCTAGGCTTCAGCCTTGTTAGCCTAAGGGGTAAATCCAGCACTGTTAATGGTAGAAGAAAACAGCAAGCTACATAATTCCAGAAAAGATAAAGAGAAGTACGCCAGACCGAATTCATATCGAACAAAAGCATCTCCCAATAAATGCCTACGCGAATTTAAATATTCCAATACCACTTCCTCGATGACATACCAAGATTCAACCATCTTACTCTCGATCTTTTAATGCACCCTTTGTATTCCTGCCACTAAATGGGAGAGAGAAATTCGCCAGTCTAAGGGTGTCTTCCACCTCGCCGTCGAGGACCGGGGAAATAGAAAGCGAATCGAACCGTGTCTGTTCGTCAGAACTCCGAGAAGAACGCGCGGGATCGTGTGGCATTGAGGGAACTCTATATGTCGAGGATGCACCGAGTTCGCCATCCGAACTCGTCGAAACGGAACGAAAGTAGGAGAAACCGACGTAGGAAGAAGGAAAGCGGGATAAAGACAAAAGGACGAAAGAGGAAAGTGTCCCGGGGCGAATCAACAACTTCCAAAAGGGTCGAAATAAAATCGAGAGGAAAACAGCCAACCAGACAGACTGATCGTAGTATTTGCTCGCGAGTAAGTTGAGCTTTCGAACTGCATACGCGTGAGTGCATAAGGGATATGCGGAATTTTTTTGCTCCGTAAAAATATGTACGACGATATTTCGAATGTCTGTGGCAACTAGCAACAGACACTTTAAAATAATGTATTAACAAGTTTGATGAAATTTATTTTGAAATTTCTAATGTTCTCGTTGTAAATATTCTGTTCTTAAAAACAATTCTTCAAAGTTCTTTTTAGCAGCCTGTTTTGAAGAATTAAGAAGTGTTACGAGCACAGCCAGTGAAGATTTATTTATTGATCGTTTGGTTCGATTAACTCGTGCACTGACAACGCAGAATGCAAAACGTGAATGAAAATGTATTAAAATTGAAAAATAGGTAATGGAGAAACAGAATATGAATATCAAATATCATGTGTATACATATGTGATAGTGAATCAAATTTCCAAAATTATTGGAGATACTGAGACTAATCAATACGCAAGGAATTGTGAATGTCAAAATTTTCATCTTAATCAATGTTCAAGTCAAAGATTCTTTACCTTCTAACACTGTTTAAGTATCCAACTTAAAGTTACTAGCAATATTACATATTATAATAAATCCATATAATAAGTACCAATCCCAAACCAGCAAGTGGAAAAGAACCTAGTAACTCAGACATTGCAGAGTGAAATAAACATCAGTTGTTTCATGATACATATTTCATCGAGATAAACTACCTACATTTAAAAATTTCCCTACTGTTTTAAACAGTGTTTCCCCTTTCTAGTACTAAGAGCAGCCCGAATAGAGATTTATCCCAGAGTGAAACAAAGCGAAACTTAAAGTACAGTTCTTTATGCTTTAATCCACTATATCCAAATTAAAAGTCAGGAAAAAGTTTCTTCCCCAACATTGGAGCACAAAAACCGCCTGTACGTTCGTTCAGAAACAACAGAAGCTCCGATATAATTTGTTTCGCTCCAGCTTCATACGATTCCTTTGATTCGAAATTTATAGATCGTGGTATCTCTGCGCGAAACTAGCGCTAACTTCTTACTCCCGCTCTCTCGCAGCCCACATACATTGGCGGCGCTCCAAAACGCGAGTCTATCACCTCGTAAATTATTTTGACGCGTCCCGGGAATTAAACGTAACACAAAAGTATTACACCCGATATCAGTATGGCGGGCTCACGGATCTCGCGGGAATAAAGTTCGCTCGCGTTCGTTTCTGGCGGATCGACTGAAAATATCGATCCGACGCAGAGGCCAGCCATTGCTCCAAGCAAAAAAGGGAGCTTCACTTTATAATATCACGAACTGATTCTCTGGAAACGCACGAGAATCCTGGAATTCACGAGTATCGATAACCTCTCGCTTTAAGTGATATTAAAGACCAGAAGGGATTCTGAACCGAACGGAATCTACCATGCAAGCTTAGATAAATTAATATTTCAAATAAAACTGATCATTTTCCAAGTGGCCCAAGCCATTACTTTGATTTTTACACGTAGAATTTCAGGTAACGAAATTCTACGTAGAACTTGGCCTTTTCAATCGCCGAGGTGCCGATCGATAAGTCGCAGATTCACCATTATGTTCTTTCAGAGGTTTACAAAAAAAAAGGGTGCAGAGACGCGGGGTGTAGCACGCGGAGGCTGAGGTATTCAGCGTAAAACGTGAATACTTCGGCCGCCCGACTCGGAGCATTTGCATAATTAGCAGAGATTTTGTCCGGGTCGTAATGAAGTTCGCATTACAGTCGGTGAATCTGGAGGGACACGCCGCGTGCACCCCACTAAATTATTTCGCCGACCGAGCCAGCTGCTTGATACCAAGGGTCCGTTCCTATCCACCGCTAAAAACACCCTCCATAATTTATTTAGCGTCAGATATGTAACAGCCCTCGGCTAATTGTAAGTTTGTATATATATAAGGCACACGCGAACCCTCGGCTCATTAATACAAATAATAAAGTTTCTTCTCATTCGAGGAAACTTTTAAAGGAAACCGTAGAAGTGGTACAGCGAGCTCCTCGAGGATCTGGTCTCGGTATCGAGAATGTTTTGTAGCGTCTAATGGTGTCCCCTCGAAATCTCTTTTTATCGAGTGAATCCTATCTCTCAAGGAAAAGCTTTTGGTTCAGCAGCTGGACAGTACTTCGATTTCACGCTTCACGGAAACTCGCCACCGCTTGTTTCTATTTGTTGCAGCTCCTACCCGTTTTTATGTATGAGCAAATATCGGGGGACGTGAGAGGATCTGAACATATCACCTCGAGCTAATGGAATTGCTGGCTGGATTAATTCCTAACTTCCAGTAGGATAGCGCTTGCCAATATAAACGCAGATTGAACGCATCGATTTTATCGAGCTACTTCAATTGAATGCTAGCGGTTGACATATGAAATGTTCGTTGATATAATTAGTTACACGCGTGTTTTTTTCGCAAGGTTTCTTCGCTGCCAGAGCAAAGATCAGCTCATTAAAGTTCTATAATGGTTATCAGGTGATTCTAAAGGCATCGTGCTTCGCGATAACAATTGGTAGAGCGTTTAAAATCACGACACTGAGTGACTTAGAGTCTGACATTTTGCCACACACTACTACATACTCCATTAATGATTGAAGGGGATATTCTACTTTAAAAACCTTCTTCTTTTTACATTTTCTTAAAGAATATTATTCAACAAATGTATACGCAAAGCTCTATATAAGAACAAAATTACCTAATCCCAGAACCTTCCAATTAATCCCATCTCCCACTACCAACACCACACTTCAACCCTTAATTACCCAAATTAAACGATCTTTCACATTCACCCCAAAGTCTACTTCTTCCGTTAATATTCCTTCCCTTAAAACCAGGACGCCTACAACATCAAGCGTAATCCAGCCGTGAAAATGAGGCTTCCTAACAGCGACGCCCTTCGCAGCGTTCGAGTCTTTAAGCGAGGTGAAAATCGTTAGCGTTAAAAAAGTGGTGGTCGTACGTTTTCCCTCGTAACGTTCTCGTGTCCACTTAAAATCCACGCGGTGAATTCCAGACGATCCCGCGAACGCGAAAAAAGGGGAAGAATCCAAAATGCGGGAGACAGACGGTCGGAGGCGACCTCGGCGAGGTCTGCGAGCTGTGGCAGCCGGGCGAAAATGAAATTAAGAAACTACGGTACGAGTCAGGCTGGCTGGATGGCTGGCTGGCCCACGGAGCATATTACGTTTCCCCGCAAGAGGAGCTACGTTACCAGCGTCGGTATCCTGGAACATGCCTGCCAGGATATATTGTAATAGCCGCGCGGGAGCGTCCTTAAAAGTCGTTGAATTTACATGCCGGGGTAGCGGGGCGCCAAGTGCCGCGGAATAAAGCGCATCTTGCACGCTGGCCAATTGTCCTCGGGTTATTAATTTTCGTCTCCCTCCCACGTTTTTGCCCCGCTTCTTTCGCTGCGTCCTCCTCTGATAATCAACCCGCGAATCTCGCTCACATCGGACTTCTAATGGGCTCGAAAATATCGTGGGGTATCCTCGGACGTGTATAATATAGTGGCAACTCCATTACGCGGAAAATAACAGTTCGTTATTTAAACGTCGCGGTATTCCAACGTCAGATTTGTACTTACTATCGGTACAATTTCTTTTAGAAATCTGGGAAAGTTATTGCGAGGGTGGTGTGGGAGTAAAGTTTGCAGGAGGAAATTCCAGTGGTGAGTTGGAACTGTGGGATAAGTTTAATATTCTGAGTAGATAATGTTACTGCGAGACAAAATTCTGTATGCAAAACAGAAGCGTGGGTGATTGCAACGTTAGCGGGTTATTATAATCATTCCAGTTACAATTGTCATGCAATTGATCACAGGACAACAATTGGAAATTAACGAGTGGTAATCATCTTGTAGCCACACTATTCAGGCTCCATTCGCGGAATTATCCACGTGTTACAAGCAATGTCTCGTCAACCCTATCCAATATATGCGACGACCGATCTCTGTACCATCCTCTGCTCGAATAATTTCACGTTCATTAAGTAGACCATGGATCGAGCGTGTTCACGCACACTATGGAATATATCATTTCGGATTGTAAACGCCATTCGTCTCTGATCGTTCTATTTTACACGCCAGTGTATCGTTTCTATCTAACGAATAGAGGTTCCTTGGGAAATTCTGAGTGAAAGAATGTTGAATTATCAAAGAACATGTTTCCACTGAATATAACATATCGGAGATGAAAAGGTGCCCAAAAAGCAACGCGGTATTGCGCAAACAGCAATAAATCATTCTTTTAAACAATATGTTCCCTTCCATTCATGGAACTGTTTTTAATCATTGCGAAACGAAATGCATTTGACTGCGTGGTACACGTCCGCCTTTTTTTTTTTATCGAAATGGTCGAATATAAATTTGAAATATGAAAAACATTTTCGTACAACTTGATTTATAATATAACTCTGGTTTTATTTCCATTATTTGAAAAAAGGAGCAAAAGCAAATAACAAATGTAATGCGCGATGCGAACGACATAATGTTTCTACGATAATAACGTATTACGCGAATTAAAGTGACTTTCTACCTATAAAATATATCGAAGAAGAAAAAGAATCTCGATTAATTACCTTCGCGATATTCGTGCTGTGTTTTATCTAAAATACAAACGAATCGATCTCATAAATCGCTCCCCGGCAATAGAGAAGTAATTTCAAGCGAACGTATTCCACGTTTTTCGCATATATATGCATGTGCATAATAGCCTGTTGAAAGCGAAAAATAAATTATATATTAATTCGTCATTATAAGCATTGTGTTTCAATCGTTTCCGTCTGAATAATTCCGCGGCGAATATGAAATTATTAGACGTTCAAGTCGCAAGCACAACGAAACATATAGGTCGGCCAGCAGTATATACGCTAAACAGTTTACGTGATTACACACTTGACAAGGATGAACGTCGATTTATCAGCACGATGCAGCCTCCAATTTTAGTCACAAATTTCCACGAAAACAGGTGCCAGATATCAGAGGGTGGGAGGGAGAAGGAGGGAGGGGCGGAGAGAAGCGTTTGAATTTACTGATTGCAATTCGAGCACGAGCTGTTTCGTACGCGAACCCTGCTCCGAAAAGTTGACTTGCGCACTTGCTTGCTCGAACACTGCACTGTCCACCCACTTCAAATTTAATAAATCGAAGGAAAGTACATATATATTCGACACAACGATACAAGCTTTAAGTTGAGAATTTAAGAAATGAATGAAGGCTTAAAATCAGAACCAGTAGTTCCGTAGATGATAGAGGAAGGCGGATTAAATCGTAGCTTTCGATACGCCACTCGCGCGATTAGGAGAAAATCCTGGCCACGAACAGGCCCCACGTTAAAGTGAATCGTCAGCCACGGCCAATTATGCCCCGAAATGGGGCCCAATACGCGGCGAACGTTGTAGGTTGGAAATTTACACGCGAGTAGATATCTAGATATGCAGTTCCGGCACGCTTTCAAATCCCAGCGAAAGACGAGCCGACTGAACAATAGGTAAATGCACTTCCGCGAAGCGTGGAACACTAAACCGTTGGCAAGGTATGCGACTCGGTGAATCGGGAGTCGTGAAACAGTCGGCAGAGTGGAGTGGAAATGGAAAAGCTTGAAAACGAGGTACCGGTTCGGGAACTTTTCCTCCCCTTCCGAAAAGAACGCGGAAGGCAAACAGGCACGATAGGAGAACTTCGTAACGCGCCCTGAGAACACGTTCTCCTCCTTGTCCTCCTATCCTGATGCTTTTTCTTACACGCGTCGATAACAGGTACCGTAATCGAGTCCAATGTACACACGCTTGTAGCCGTGCCATGTTATGAAGTAGGGAGGACAAAGGCGTGAATTTTCTTGAAACTGGGAAAGGCAAGAAGGGACTCTAAACAGAATGCATTCTGGAGCTACTTTCTGGAAAATGATACACACATACTGTTAAGAGGGAAAAGCGATTTGAATTCATCAAAAAATTCGTATCAAAGCACTTACAAAATAGTTTATAACTAGCAAAATACCCCCGCGCTTCGCTTCGGGCCTAAAAAATATTGAGAACTCCATGAAAACACAGTTCATCCCTTTTCACCACCCCCTTTGGGAATTGATTAGGGAAAAATCCTGAAATTATTTTTTTTTTTTACATTTATGTAGATTATCTTTGTGAGTTGATATCTAATCGGGAATAAGAGATATTAGGCAATAGGGGAGAAAATATATTTTACTCCGTTTCACACCCTTTGGGGATGGAAGTTCCAAAAATCCTTTCCTCACTTATTATTTAAAAACCATTACTTAAAAAAAATAAAGACGTTAGAACCTTTCTCTCGTCAAGACGAACAAAGTGATGTAACACACTTGTGGTTACACTTCATATTTACTGAGAAACCGCATTTCAAAGTATGCAACTTCAATTTTATATAATAGTATAGATTTAAAGCCAACCGAACAGATTTTATTAAAGAGATTAAAGCTCCCCGAACATAACGCAATGCATATGCTAGTATTTACGAAAGTAATAAATAGATGCATCTATCTCTTCCCATCGACCAAGACCGACTATGTATTAAAACCATTACAAAACACAGGCTTCTAGGATCCCGTATCGATTCATTGCCCCGCATTCTATCCCATTTTCTGCAGTATCTCCGCAATTTATCCGGCAGCACACACTCGCAACCTTAATGATACTGTTAGCGTTCCGCAGTCAACAACGGGCGAGATTCAGCGTGCAGCAGTCAGAGCAGCGAAAGCTTATTCCCACGGCGAAAGGAAACGCAACGTTCCACCCTTCGATTCCCACCCACTTCCTCGCGTTTACTTAAAGCTCTTCCTTTTTTGCATTTCAACCCCATTTCCACGAGTTCGCGGGGGAACCAGTCCACTGTCCCTGGGAGCGATTTATGGAGATGGCGGCTACTTTTCAAACTACATACCGACGCGCGGTTACGCCGTGGGGACCAACTATAATTTCCGCGACCTACGATCGCCGCCAATTATAATAAGAATTTACGAGCTATTCGAGTGACTACCGGACGACGACTATCGATAAAACGTCATCCAAAGGGCGCGAATGTCGCGGGGCAATTCTTCATTACCTGTCCCCCTTTCGCTGTCCCCCCAGCGGCTCGTTCTTTCTCCGTTTTCCCGCCAGCGAAATGTCCGATGGATTTACGAGGGTAATTACGCGCTTCCTCCACTGGCTATTCGTCGCTTCGGCGAGCCGAAGCGGGCCACTCCCGTATTTTCATTATTCTTATTCCGTTTCCATTCGCTGCCCGCGGCGTCTTTCCGACGAGTTTGCCCGAGTTTTTGGTCCGGTTCCCGGAAGTATTTGGGCGACTTGCATCGAGGGACGGTTCGATGCTTCTAACAGGGTCGTGCGCTGCTTGCGAGGGAACGGAGTCGATACACGTCCGCCCGAATCATGGGGAATGAACGTCAACTTCGCGGCCGCTCCTGTGTCTCCCTTGAATGGAGCCATTAATCTCTTATCGTGGTCCATCGATCGGTACGTTCTTCTGTACGTACGATGATTTCAAGATACTGGAGCTCAGGTAGGAAATCCTTGATTCTTTTCGTGGGATAATTGAAGCGAGTTGAGTTCATTTTCACGATGGAATTCGTTGAAATCCGGGAAGCAGGAAAAATTGATACTTGAACCGTACCGGGTAATTCCAGGACAAATTGGTAAAATTTTGCAGTTCGTTCGAGGGATTTTGGTGAGATTCAAATATGATGTAGTGCATGTGAAATTAGGGGGGGTTTAAGTCATCATTTTGATGGTTTTGAATTTGTTTAAAAGATATAGGGCGTTGAATCTTTATGACTTTTGTTCACATATAAATTATATGTTGTTCGGGGTATTCGTAGCTGAATACTTGACGAGATATTTTATGTACCTGACCCAGGCATATGGGGGTTTCCCCGCAAGGTTATCCCGAACATAGACCGCTGTATCCACTTCTCCAGTTTTATTACTACATCACCTTTCTAAACTTAAACTCGGTACAGTGGAAAACCCAACAAATTAGGATCTCGTTTCCCCTTGACAAACTTTTTGAAAAGCAAGAATTAAAGAACTACCATCTAATGTTAATATTAAGTTCCTACAGTCCTACACAACTACATCGCAACACCAAAGTATTTTGCATAATTATTTCCAGGAAACTCCACAGAATTTCGTCTCTCGTACAGTCGGCGATCATTATCCATTATTCATTGACCCGTGAGATCGATTGCTATCGTTTAACCATCCAACTGGTGGAAATAAAAATCGCTAATTATAAGCACTTGATTGATACCCTAACCACGAACTCCCACTTCCGTCTACCTTTCAACGACCTCAAGAACTCCGCATCCTGGAGAATCTAATCCGACTGGCCTCGAGAAGAGTTCTCCGCCTTTCGACTCGCGTTAACTTGACCTGACTTTGAGCTCCCTGCAACGCACACTGTGTTTACCTAACTAGTATACGTCGGTATAGCGTAATGAGTAAGCAACTTGAGGAACGGTTTACGGTAAGTAACTGGAAGTAGAAACGTGAAGCCACTATCCCACATGCGCGATATTCTGCTGAAGGCATTCAAAGAACTTGAAGAGAGTCACTACTGATTACGAATAAACACGTCGACGAATTTTAATATATAAAGCAGAAAGCTTCTATATGCTTGTGTGTTTCTCCCACGCCTAAAAACTCTCGAACGATAAACTCTGCTCAGCTCATTATGCCTAACTAATCCAGATGAATCTAACCATCTCCACAAAAAAACAGAAAAATTTTGTTTTATAAAAGCAGAATCTAAATTTCGAGCAAAGCCGAATAGCAAGGCTAGTGGTTTATAATAATTGAAATGGTAACATAAAATTACGTGCAATGTAGGAATTTTAGTGAAAAAGACTAAAAAGTGAATTATGAAATTGGAGCGCACAAAAAGTAACTCGAAGTGGAAGTATGCATACTTCTGAAATTACTACTCAAAGTATGCATTTCATCGAGGAAACTCTATGCACAAGTAAACAGAAAATTGAAACAAGTACCTACACTGCCAAGTCATTGCATAAATATCATACTCCGCTATTACGCGCCTCAGTAAATCCCAGTTTATAACATCCTTACAAAGAAGTTTCTCGCGAAGCACTCGCGCCGGAGCGCAGCATAACAAATGCAAAAGAGTATGCAAGGTGAAGATCTGTGCAGGAAGCAGCTCGGTACGCGGATACAATCGATGTTTAATTAGCAGAATTAACAGGAAACACGTTATCGTTCTTGGAAAAGCGCCTGGAAAGCCTGCAGCTTCTGTTTCAGGAAAATCTTTAGAGAAACTTTAACAGTGATTCTTGGAGCGGTTTCGAAAATTTGTCCAGCGAAGGGGATTTACAATAAAACAAATCAATGCGTAAGAGAAATAACGCGACACTTAGGGTCGAACTGATTTCGGCCAAAGGGCTGATCTTGGATTTGGAGTGTGTATAATTGTATATCGCCTCGAAGGGAGACGCTATCAGTCAAGGTGATGTAATATTCAAGGATAAGCTCAGATGTACGTCGGGACTGCAACTTTAACTTCATTAAGTGATTACAGTAATTGTATTTATAATTGTATGCCAACGGGTCTAGAGTTCAAGAGAGGAGACACGGAGTTACTCGTGATTTAACGCAGAAGTCAACAAAACATGTTGGAACGACGGTATAGAATTGCCAGGAGAAGCTTGTTCTTTTTAAAAATCTTTTTTAGTTTAGGAGAGATGAAACAGTTGATTTTATCGCTGCAGAAGGTAGAAATTGTAATGTTACTGCAGAAGGAGCTACTATATATTTAGAAAAATTAAAGTTTCAACTGTAAGAACTTCATAACACATATCAGTGTGTCCCCATTTTAAGCTACACTCTATGATAGAAATAAACGAAATTATATTTATGATGCAATGGAAAATTACAGACATCTACAGGTTTAAGCGTTTAATTCATCGATTGCGTTACACCTTAAAATAACATTCTATACGAAGACTTCTCTCAACAGAGAAAAATGCATAGATACACAATGCAATGTATTTTCTAATTAATAATACAAAGGAAACTATGCTTGAGGAATGAAAAATTCTACAACGACCTCGCGTTTCGAGATAAATTATTCCATGAATATCTAGTTGAAAACGGTGCAAATGTTTCTCTCGAAACAAAGCATCCATTCAGTCATTTTTAACTTCTAAAGCTGTCTTCGCTAACGAGATGCCTGCTTTCCATGTATTTATAGAATACCATTAATGAAACCTACGGAATCAGTGATGTCATTCACTGTACCTTGGACGTATAAAAAAATCTGCGTGGGATTTAATTTGGTGAGAGTTACCTGTGTCGCATTTTCTAACGAAAAACAGAATGTAGAATGTTTACCAATGGTTTCACCACAAAACTTCTCAGTATTTGAAACCTTGCAACGTTTTTGCCTTATATTAGAAATTAACTACAGACCTCCCACAATTATTGAACGAGTTACTATCTGAAGTGAACCCTATACTTCACTTCTCCCGGAATTACTTACTTAAACACAGAAACTTCTCAAAAACAAAATTCTACAAATTATTAAGCATCAAAAAGACTGTATCGAGCATGTCGTCAAACATTAAAGCTTCAATTTTTATTCCCACTAATCCGATTACACTACAAAACCCCACAGCTAATTTCCAGCGACTACAGTATTATAAAATCTCTCACCAATGTGCCTCAATATTATCCATACATCGAATGCGAAATAAAATATTGATCAACAGTTTTAAAATATATAAAATTCAAGTGGCCCTCGAGGATGCTTCAAAGCAGGTCACCGATAGAGAAGAATGTCCCCGTTGAATTTCCAATCCCCTCTCGCATGAAACACAGAAATTCTTTACTCACCCAAATGATCAGCCCACGCAGCCGGTTGGCCCAGAAGGAACAGCAAAAGAATCACCAGCATGATGACGCCCGTGTGGCTCGGCCTTCAGAGACAGCAACGATTATCGTCTTGGCATCCAGGATACACACTGTGCACTGGTCAGTCGACGCGACACAGAAACCGACACATCATCCGCGCTTTGCCGCCGCCGCGTGGACCGAACGGAGCAAAACACTCGCGACGAGCACAGGCCGCCAGGGGAAGTAAGAAATAAAGGCGCGCGGAGTCACGCCTCGAACGACGTCAGCGAATTCGTCAATGTCAGATGGCCAGCGTGGAGCTGCTCACCGGTCCGTTTCCCCGCGGCACGCATATTACACCAGATCTAGCTATACCTCGCGCCTACCGTTCGATCGACGCGCGTCACGTACGATCCAGTCCACAGAGCCGCGAAATAATACGATCCCCGGTACCAGCGATCACACCAATTCGCCACGATCCCCTGCGGTGATTACCGTCGCCAGCTCTGCAGTTGCCAACGCAACCTTTCAAATAAGCGCGCGGTTGCACATAACAAGTACGAGGCACGTGGTCCCACGAGCGAGCGACGCTGCAACTGGCGTACTTTCATCGACTGCTATCCACCGTTCAGAGGCATCGTGCCGGTTTTACCGGACGAGCGGAGCGATCCGCTTGATCGAAGAGCCTCTGCCCTTTGGCCGCGAACCAATTAATTTGCGACGAGAAGTCGTATCCACGCACGTCCCACGCGAGGTGTATCCCCGCTGATTATTCAGGGTGAGAAGGTTGGCTCGTCGAATGACACTTGCAATTGTCGATTAAGTCCAGGCCCACTTTGACGTTGGATATCTACGAAAACTGGTCGAGAGATCAGACTGTTTGATATACTTGTTAAACACGACACGACACCGCGACCAATACTTTCGGGGGATGGTGGAACCGAAAGGGAAATGCACGGAGCACCGCGTGTGTTCGATTCGACGTTCGGCGCGCGACTGGCGGCCGGGACGATTTCAAACTGGGCGAAGCGTGACGTCAGTGTTCGCACCAGCGCGCCCTCCGCCGGCCAATCAGCGGCCGGCTGCCGCCTCGGCGATATTCGTTTGTCCCCTAGAAGCTTGTAAGCTCCGCGATGATCATGACCTCGTGAATCTTGACCGCTGAACGTCACAATGATTCCAGGGAGTTGCGTTGTGTTTTGTTTAACATTTAACCTCGCCGACGTGTCGACGGCCTCTGTAGACGGTAGCTGGTTCTGATTTCCTGAGCTGGCGCTGGGTGGACTGTGTGGTATGGGCTACATGTGTCATTGAGTGTCATTTGCTTCTGTAAGGGACATTTTTATCAGGTTTGCTGGTGCTGTAGAATTTTTTTTGTTTAAAGTAATTAATAGGCAGGGTTGTTCGATTAAGGGATTTTTTAATAGTGGGGCACTCAATTTTTTAATGATGGTTAGTACGTTTGTTATTAGGTTTTCAATTTGCTCAAGGGTGGTAAAAAGAAAGTGTCAAGGTAGATTTTCTTAAAGCTTTATGCCTTGTATACTTTTGATGGTTAGATTATATTCGCATTTTATAGTCCTTTCTTTGTGTAGTGTCTCATAGACTGTTAACGAAGATGTTTTTAATGTCAGTTATGAATGTTTCTATGTTATATATTTGTGTTAATTTTGTAGCACTTTTAACAGTTTCCGAAGTAGTTACTATTCTGTTTGGATAGTGGAATAGTAGATGGTTTGCATGTATTAGAATAATGCAGGTATTGAATAAACGGAGTCCTACTGTACGGTTTGTGAATGTGAAATTTTGATGGTATACATTCAAATAGATTTTAATATTCAATTAATTCTTCAACTCATATTCTAACCTAACCCAGAGAAGTAAAGACATTATTATTATTATTATTCCATTGGAAAAAAATTAAAACCGTCTTCAGAAACATAAAAATGCACTAAAAAGTAAAAAGTCTTATCATTTGCACTGTGTAAATCTCTCGCCGACTTAAAAAAAATTGATAGTCGTAGATTAAATAAAGGAAAAAAGTATTTTTTACTTTTTATGTTTTTGAAATCGGTTTTAATTTTTTTTTAATTTTTGTTTTTTACTTTTTAGGTATTTATGTTACGTTACATTTAATACTAGAAATTCGTTATGTTTATGTGTTGATAGACAGTGTTTGTTTTCTTAATAGCCATAATTTGTATAACATTGATCAATACGTTTAAGTTGCTGAAAAGGACGTAACCTACTAGACGAAGAATTTCCCAATTTTGAATTCCTCTAGACTATGAATGAAACTTCTTGGCCCCACCTTCGTGACCTCGTAAAGTTTAATAATCTCATAAGGAGATAGATGGTCGCATAAATTCTTAGATGTATCGTGATCTATGATGCTGATGCACCATCTGTCACTCCTGAATCACGATTTACATAATATAGTCTTCAACAGATGGTACATTTTGCAGCAGATTTCTAAATACAAGTTACGTTATAGAATGTTCTAAACGAAAAGTAATGTTCTCATCAACGATAGTAATACAATAATAAATATTCTAAAGTTTCATAGTTCAGCTCGAAGGAATACGTACTCGTGTTCGAATACACAGTATCAACACGATCATCTAGAAATACAATACCTGAGAATTAATTTCACGAGTGGATAAAACGTTAGAGAATTCATTCAGTTTACAGGAACTCGTTCTGACTATATTTGCCAGGTAGAATATTGGCGATAGTCACAATTACGATGAAATCGCGCTTAATTATTCTAATATGTGATACTTTCTCTCTTGTCTTCCATCAGATACTATATTCTTTCAAAATAGCATACTTTTAATGATCTCGTTATATTCATCGATTCAAAGAAATCCTATTCCCATATCTACTCATAATCAGTGCAATATAAAATACTTGGCTGTCTGATGTGAACGTAAAATGGGAAAACTTTAAATTCAAAACGTGCGAGTGAGACTGAAGGGTATAAACGAGTAACCACTCTCTAGAAACGTAAAATGAAATCAAAATATAGTACTATCTCCCGTTTTGCTAAGATGCCGCTTTGTATCATGGGATTTCTACAAGCTTCTGAACCCTACATAGTACACGATCGTAACTCCTTACGAGGTTTAAACTCGTAAAGCTTAACGCCACCACGGGACGTGGCGTTTGCACAGAGACGGTTGTTCAACGCACACCACCACGGCGTAAGAAACTCATAAAATTTTCGGTCGTAGTGTCAATCTTTATACCTGACATAGGTACACCATGGAAATCGGTAAACGGTTAACACGCAATTCCCCAGAGGGATTTATATTTTCTCATTGATTTCTAAATCGATGGTGCCTGCGGAAATTCGGTATATGAAATACCGATGTAGCATTTAAAATACTTTGTTGTCTCTTCGCCAAAGAGAGATGAAAAGGGAATTTATTAATTTCACGTGACTGATACTTCTATCGTAATCGAGCCAGGAAGTATTTCATTTCCACGTAAAACCATCAGCGTGCCGCCTTAATTTCGCTAAAACTCAAGCTTCTGAAACTGAAATAATTCCCCTGTAAGTGGAGAACAGGAACTAAACGAGTATTGGGTAACGTGATGTACGGCACAGTATTCATTTCCCTATATTCGGCTCGTGTTTACCGCAAATTGCATTTTGATCGTTTAACGCTCTCCTCCCACATGTGACCAGAGGAAACGAGATTTCGAATGTAATTGTACAGTCGAGCAGTCGAGTGTGTTTGCTATGCACGATAAAGAATGTAGGTAGGCCTTAGACTACGTCGTGGATTTAAAGGGGTGCGAAGCAAACGTCTTCTGCCACAACTATTCTGTACTTGCAATTTTTATTAGTGTTTCAATTTTTGTTTTACTGTCAAAGTTCGTCAATATTAATAAACAGGGGCTATGTAACTTTCTGCCACAGTGATTAGCTGATAGGCAGATGTATGGCCTGTAGGATTTAAAAGAGAACGAATTCTGTAACTAAATATAAAATTATAACCACGACAGAATTAGAACTGAAAGATCTGGCTGTATTTGTTCAGCACTCGCAGGAAGTGGTGTGCTCAGGAGCCACGTAGGGTTATCACCTCACCACGTGTTACGCGACATTCATTAAGATCCCCCGATTTCGCATCATCAAATAAAATTCGTGTAACTTCTTCCATGTCGGACTTTCCTCAATTCCGACTACTTGCGGCTCAAAGAAGTTTAAACTATTTAAATAGATCGCGTTTCGCTAAATTCACGTAATTAGAATAAAGATGATCCTAACTGTAATAAATCCATCTTTACAAACATTATCCTGGTCGTGGGATTAGTAAATGCAGATCAGTTCTTCATCAGCAAGTTTAATGGGCCACGCCGTGACGCAAGACTACCCCGTGTAGGCAACTAATTTAATAATTCCCTATTAGTAGCGAAAGAAGAAAAATTGGATGGAGGTGAAGGTTATAAGTTTCTCGTACGATAGGGTGATATTGAGATTCATACGGGAAGGAATTTTTTCCACCAGCCAAGTAGGGAGGGCCATGTGCATCGATATTTAAGCACCCTCGGTAAGAACTATCCAAAAATACACGAAGAGCCATCTGCTCGAGATATGGTAATTTTATTTATCCGGCCAGCCAAGGATGTGCATTGCGGTACGACACAAAACCCGTGCACGTCGACGTACATACGTAAACTGCAGTTTATTTATGGAGAAGCCGTGCATCCAAGCTCAGTACTTGTTTTAAATATTATTGTACACGTGTCTCAGACGTTTAAGGTAAAGGAGATTTACTTCCTACTCCAAAAATGGTGTCGTGAATGCATCAACGTTTCATTTCGTATTCAGAGTTTCAATTGTGTAATTCCCATTTCTCTTTCGTACAACTTCCCCTCGGTATTCGTTGCTGCTTGTATTTCTACCCAAGAATTTTATTTGGTCTTACTTTCAAGCTTAACATCCATAATATTGGTATTAGATAATTTGTAATTGTCATGCTTGTAAAGTATGTTGTCAAATGATGTATTTATTTTCCTTTAAAATAAGTATTTCCAACTCACTGTGTGGTAGTCTTCAGGCTTTACGTCGTCGTACAGCTACGGTTAATGACTTCAATGTTTAAGCAAAGGTGTTCACTTCCCTCATGATAAATTTACCGCTTTCGTTATAGCAATCCTACTGAAGCAGAATGTGTAATAATTGCTTCCTACATTAAACTGCGAGCTAAACTCGTAAAGTACATCCGTCCTGTTTGAAGTTTCCTCTCGGTATCCCCAGTCTATCTACCTTTGATTCCTGGCTCCTAAATATTGCCGGAATATACATTGCAAAACAGATAAGTTGTTGGTATACAGCAGCTAAATTTACTTGCGAGATATTCATCACAAATGTTTGACTAAAATCCGAAATCCGATTCCAAGCACTTTCTTCTTTTCATTTGCAAGATAAGAAAGAGAAAATGGAAAAACAAAATAATGCAGAATTTATGTTTTACAACTTGTAGCTACAAGTTGGAATAGCCAATTTGCAAAACACATTCTTTGTTGTACAAGTGTATTTGCTCTGTTTAAGTAAGATTGTTTTATAACGGTCAACAGTTTTTTTCTATTTGCATACCCATCCTTCTCACGAATTATGTGAAACAATGTTTAAAAAAGACCACAAAAATTCACTATTCATCGTGCTTTTACAGTCCAAACAATTAACGTAAAAATTCCCTCTTTTATATCCAAAGCGTACTTTAACCGCTCTCGGTCGATCATAACAATATTTCCACCCCGATTTCCGTTTTCACGTAAAATTTATTTGGAAAAGGGCACATTTAAATGACTAATCGAATGTTCAATTCTTCAATAAATTAACGAACCAGTTTGCTCGACGCCTGAATTGTAAAGAAAACACAGCATTGTAGTAAATATTGAATCAATACGGTGGCATTTTGCGAGTCGAGAACGTTTGTGAATACTGTGGAAGGATTAAATACGAAATAACACCGGTAGAAAACGTGTCGGACCTTTCAGTTCGCCATCAAAGCGCTGTTACCATCAGGGATTTCTAGCCCCATCGATTATTTCCGAAATATCTTTCACCTCCAAAGTACAGGAAATTCTCTCCGCCCAAACATACCAAATGCTACGCGTGCCCACAGATATCCAGCCTATTGTTATTCCATATCACAATTATATATTAACTACGCGTGAAGTATTCACAAGAAAATCAGGTTACAATCAGCGATTCGATGGCACGCCATTAGCGCGGGTGAATATTTCAATGACATTACGAAATGAGCGCGTAGGGCAGCTCCAATTAAACTATGCAGCCCGATTGTTAATGGAAACGGTCTAAAGTTCGCGATGTAAATCCCAGTAATTTTATTATACGTTTACCTGCGACGCTGATACATATGGCAATAACCGTAAATCCGCCCCCCGTGTTTACTCTGTTTTTGGTTGCCATTTATCGCGACGCATAAAGCACGCTAAGCAGATTATTCCCCGCAACTTTGCCACCGAATCGTCCGTCGAACGCGCGAATTCGTCCGAAAGTATATACACGCGTCCCTTCGATCACATTCGACGCGTACAGTTGGTTCCTCTCTCTTTTCCATTTTTTTTTTTTGTATTCGCGAATCGAACGTCCCCATCGATTACTCTGAAAACCTCCTCGTTTGTAGAACAGCCCGCTCGGGCTCGCCATCTGGCTCGGCGTGTCAATTACAAAAAAACAAACGATACACGTAAATCATCGTTACCCGCGTGCAGGCTGGCGACGCTGGAGTTGCAAGCTCTCGCGGGTGCAACGAAAAAATCTCGCCCCATCTATTTTGCCGGGCGTTGGATCGAAACGCGAGTCGGTGCTCGCGATCGCACCGTTCCTCAAACAGCCTTTTCGCGAGAACTTCAAAGCGTGCCAGAAAGGTGACAGGGTGTTAAGAAGCCTGAGATTTTTTGGGGGTTTGAAAACACGCGAGGTAGTGCTGGTTTCCTATGTAGCGTTTATTTGTTGCTATGGTTATTGCATAGTGACTCTATTTTTCTTCTCGAAGTTGAAACTCAAATTATCGTTTCCATATCGCGTCTAGGAATTACCGGGCAAACTTTTGAAAGGCACAAAGGTTTCTCTTATTCTATTCACCTCCATACCGTACTCGGCGCGTAGCTGCAGAATTTCCCCGCGTGTTCGAGGAGAAATGCGAAATAAACGCGCACAAAGCCTACCATGCATCCAGCGAGAAGATTGTCCCACGTATTTTAAAACGCGTTGAATCGCGAAGCGTTCGCAAGCAGCTCCCACCGCGACATCAAAGCCATCGACGATGGATCCCAGGAATGTCTGGGGTTAGCCGCGATCGTCGAAGACGCGCCAACGATTGACTTCCCCAAACAATTCTCCCCGAGAAATACCAACTGTCCGATCCAGGGGTTTCGCGGCGGGCGCCCCGGGAGCGAGATCCGCGCTTTTACGCCCCGTAAATTCGAGCCTGGGAATTTTTCATAAATTAGACAGGTGACGGTGCCGTTAAAGTCCCGGGGAGAAATTCTGAGAACGCCATAAATAAAGGGAGGGTTCGCTTCCACGTCGGTCGTACTTTCAGCACCTTGGTGGTTAGTTTATACCGCTTACCGCTGGTTAAGGGGCGGCGGGGGGGTGGTTGAAAGAGAGAGAAAGACGAGTAAATGGGTCGGCGAGGGTGGAGGAACGAAGGAATGCGCGAGAGGGTGGCCGTGGAACGGTGAGGAAGACGGAGGGGAGAAAAGTTCGCGCTCTTAAAATCACATTTCCTTTTCGTTCTTTTACGTGGCAGGAAAACAAAGCGCGGGACGCGAAAGCTTAGCGCGAGTAATTATCGCGGTCGGCCTGCGAGAAAGCAGGGAAACACACTGCCCGCGTGCAGGCCGCTTTGCTTCCGTTCGCGTATCGCGGAACAGGATTATCCGAAACATTCTGAAACGCCGGGCGAGATGAAAGCCGTACCTTCCCTCCCGGGCGTTTTAATTCGCCGGTATCAATCCGGCGATTTCAGCTCTTCCTCAAGATGAGGGTCCTCGCGAATTTATAAAATCTGCCGCACCTCCCTCCAGCGGGGGATTCGTGATTGCGCGGGACCTATCGCAGAGAAAAAGGGCCACGGATCCGTGGCCCATTAATCTTGCCAGTCGATATCAGCTTTTTGTTCCACGGGGAAGCAACGGTGCATCGCGGATTTATCAATAAACGATAAAGGGATCCGCGATAGGTGCGATCGCGGAGGCAATCACGATCCGTGACTGCCTCGGATGAAGTTAAGAAAACAATTTATTATTGATAATAGCGGGATGAAAGGGTGCGGAGAACAAGATAAATTGTTTCCACGTGAACGTTTCGCACGTTGGAACTTTCCTCCCGCTGATACACACCTTGGAATTTACATGTCGGGCGAATCGAGGCCCCTCTATCATCAATCAACTCGCAACGTGGTCGTTGCATAATTCCTGAAGTCCACCACGCTCCTATGGCTGCACGATGTAATTAGGGTACTGAAATACACTTTGAACTTAGGTTATATTTACCCATCTATCGCGCGCTTGTTCGAAGACCATCCATCAAAATATTCAGGTTCAACAAGTTGCCGGACGGACAACGACGGCTTTGGTACTTTTAGTGAACAGTGTAGGACGTAGAACTTCCCCTTGATGGCATACCAGTAATTTTAGTTTAAGGCGTAGAATTGGAAACAAGGGAAACCCGAAATTATGGGGCTAACTCGAGCGCACAGAGTTCTTGTGTAAAAGTAAACGGAAAATGTATCATAGGAGAAAAGGTTTTCGAATTTTCGAAGAGACGACGTGTTTTCGTGTTTCAGTTTGTTCCATAATTTTCAAACACCCTTTACAGAAGTGTTTTAATATAAAAAGTGAGTTTGCTTTTTCTTCTTCGCGAGTTCCATAAGTATTTCGAGAAGTTTAATCGATTGACTTGGTGGCTTCCGATAATTTCCTCGCAATTAAAGTTCGCATCGCTGCGAAGTTTCTCTTCCTCCTTCTCGTATGCACTTTCACGGCAACCGCTGATCGATTTCCGCGAAAGGAGGCTCCCTTTACACGATACGTACCGTGTTAACGAAAAATAGGTTTCCGATACGACGGGCTAAGTTTCCGCTTGCAGATTCTCCGCTTCCTGCAACGCGGGGAGCAAAAAAGCTGAGAGAAACTGCGCGAACGTTTGGGGTTTAAATAATGGAGTTGTTTAATCATTCGTAAGGGAATCCAATGGTAAATACAGGAGTCTAAAAAATTCTTGGTGATCAGTTAAAAATCGATAACCAAGATTCGGGAATTCTAATCCGAGGATCATCAGGAAAGTTTCAAATTTATTAGAAGTTAAAGCTGTTCAAAAGTACCAACGTCAAAGAACTAATGTTAAAAATGAAATTTCAGAGTGGGTATTTCATACGTTATTATTCAGTACGTTGAGATTTTGTAAGTATTACCTGTATATATATTACTGTGTTAATCTTTGTAACCTTTTCCATCACCGATGTTCAGTCAAAGTAGAACGAGTTGGCTGCGACCATTTTTCTTGTGTAAAATGCTGATTCCGCGAACCCAATTGCAAAGAGACCAGTGCTTTCGCGATGTCACTGCTAAAAGAACAGGTAATAGTTATCTGTTTCAGCTGCAAGTGGTTCCCTTATGTGCCCTTTCATCTTCAACCAGCGCTTCTACAAAACCTATTGTAACGATAATACGTTGTCCTCGTAAAATGACATTTCCTTTCGTGCTCTGAATAAAGCCACAAAGTTTAACTGAAATTAAAACATTTACAACGATTACATCGTTTGTTTGGTACACGGTTCTGTATTTCTGTATTTCCCCGGAAAGAACCATTCTTCGTTTCCCTTCGCCGCAGAGAGCGTTTTAACGAAAAATGGCTTTCCAATACGAAAGTAGCTTTCCGCTGACTTTTCATTTTTACAAGCCAAAAGCAAGGTTTTAAAAAACTTCTTACGACAACTGTTCGTGAAATTTCATCGTTTAAACAACAGTTAAATAGTTACAACAGGTAGTTTCTCAAAGTTCAACTTTATTGCTCTGTTAGAGTTTGTTGAAGGATGAAATGACTTACAATTACTAATAAATATAAAATTCCTACAGGAAGCATTTTAGGTCCGCAATTATAACTTTGTTCTCCAGTTGCATCTTTAAAAATATGTTTACGAGCAAATAAGAATCATTTCAATTCAAACCGTTTTCCCTCCAATTCGTAATCAATGGTACAAAACTACATAGAATTAATCGTTTCTTTAATCGAGATTGTGTTGATTAATTCCACTCGAATTTAATTCAATCCCTGATTCAATTCCATTGCATTTACATCCACCCTCCGCTTTAACATTGCCGTCGGTGTTGACTATTTTTCCTCCAATGTTCGTCGATAATCATTGCGAGACGCACAGTGCTCCGAGGTCACCACCTGGCCAGGTAGCTACTCCACGTAATATGCAAATAATCCAAATAGAATGTCCCCTCCGCCAAAGTGGGTGACCGTAATTTTCCGCGGTTTAGTACGGAGACCGGAAATGGAAATAAAACGCGACGCGGAGGCCGTCGTTGCTGCGCCCCCTATTACCGCTGCAATGGTAAGGGAAAGTCTCGAGAAAAATAAAATCAGCCACCGATGGCACGGCTGAAAGCTTGTTTACCGCTTCTCGAGTACCTGAATCCGTGAATTTTGCATGCGCGTGTGAAAAAAAGCAAGCCATTACCCCCCCTTGAACAGCTATCTCGTTTCATTTACCTGCTTCTCCGACGTTTTATTAAAATAGCGTAAAGGGAGCTGTGACTTAGATAATGCAAAGCATCCTGCGATACTCCTTGGAAAATCGTAAACACGCTAAAGTAGCAGTTTCTTCTGAATTACGATAGCTTTGTGGTTGCATCAGAGCTTAAGAAGAGTCCTGTTAAGGCGTATCGAACCGTGAAAGATGGAGTGAACGCTTCGAACGCTAAACGTCGCATTGGCCGAGCAGATTCTCGAAGGTGTGCGGTCGATCTCGCAAAGTGCCAATTATTTTTTCTGTCTTGGAACGACGCCTTTAGCTCGTTACGATGCATCACGCGCAACGCTGCTTTTCCGCGCGATGCAAATCCATGTACACTTCCGGGAAAAGTAGGACGGAAGGAAAAGGGGGCGACAATATCTGCCGTCGCGGCGCCGCGTACAGCATCCACTAAAAGAGGAAGATAAAGGCGAGCCAGGATGTACTGGGAAATCTATATTTTATTCCGATTCTAATCAGATTTTCATGCGTTCTTCGATTAATCGTAGTCTCACTGTTAAATTACATGGACTCTTAAGTCGCAGGACTTTGAAGATGAATCAGATTTAAGGGATAACGCAACGATGAAATGACAAAAATGGTAGAATAACGTTGGAGGTAATTTTAAAGAAATTTATGGACTTTATTAAAAATGTAACATAAGGTTCTTAGGATATGTATAAAAAAGAACAAAAAAAAAACATTTATTTCGTAATGTACGTTGAACTTGTAAATTTAAAAATTATCTTCAGGAAACGGAGTATTACCTACACCTCGATGTCTCTGAAGATCTCTGTGCAGCCCCATGTATAAACCTCGTTGCGATGAAAAGAATTCCGACACCATGAAATCCATCCCCTTCTATGTACCTTCCTCTCGAAAACTACTACCGTGTATACTTTTCCCTCGACGGACCTGAAGAATCGATAAGGGAAGTGCCAATTATGTGCAAGTGGCAATTGCCAGTGACAAAAGCTCCATCATCTCCATTGCGGCATAACCACGTACCGTTCGTTATTCATGGTGTCTGGAACTTTTCGAAAACACTGCTGAAAGTGCGATCGTTATCGAATCGTACGCAAAGGATAATACGGGAACCTGGGAAGAATAGCGCGTATACCGAGGTGCTTCGTCAATGACAGCCCCCGAAATGTATTTTCTACGCACTCTGCATGGAATTCCCAAGCTACTTGTATGCTCGCTGTAAATTGAAGCGAAAACATCTTTACACCAGTTACAAGTTTCAAAGGAAATTGTGCAAAGCATCGACAAACGTTTTAAAGCTCCTTCCAAAGAAACGTTGTTCAAAAATTAACTATTTTAATATCTCTGGTAATTCGTGTTCTAAACTTTTGATTTCGAGGGACCAGACTCTATAACAAATAATAATAATGGAATAGACTATAACAATTTGAAAGCTATTGTTACATCTAAAAGAAATTATTTTCTACTTATGTTTTCTGCTTTTATTTAATAAAGGACTATAATCAAATCTGTTTAATTGCCAGTGTGGCGTTACTCGTTTGTTCAGTGTACTAGTGCGATCTTGAATCGGTAAGGTGTCATGTGTTGTCGAGAATAGTTGAATCGTTAGGAGAGATAGAATTTCAAAAATCAAATCGACAAACGTCGCCGTGCCAGAGCAATATATCACCATTTAAGACATCGCTTCAGAAGGGGCCGTGAAATACGATGCATTGGTTACCCCGGTGAGTGGTGCAAGACGCATTACACGTACCAGCGTCAAGAAAATCTTGACTGGGCTCCCTGGAGAAGATATTTTGCTACGGATACAGGGAAATCTGTAGCGTGACCAATTTATGGCGCGTTCCGGCCGACGCAAATACGATTTAAAAACGCAAATGCCAACATTCTCTCAGTTTCAAATCATTCTGGCTTCATTAACGTTATTTAAGAAATCAAATCTGGAATAATAATTTTCTGTCGAGATGTAAATAATGCTGTATAAATATCTTTCTCAGATTTCAAGAAAGTTGTAGTACTTAGCCCTGTTTTCTAGTGCACGTACCATTTTTTAAAAATGTACAGGGTGAAAGTGTTTTGAAGTCAATTTTAGTTTTTAACGAGACTTATTTAGAATGAATTCTAGGAGGAGGAAAAAGTAAGACCAGGCACTCAAACCTTTTCACTTTATTCGTCCGCCCGCCTTAACGAGTTAATTAAAGCGCAGAAGCTAATGAAAATAAATTGAAAACACTTCGCACATAGGAGCTCTCATAGGTAGCATGCAATTTTTGCAATTACAAAACTTCTCGCCCGAAGGCACTGTAGAATTCAATCTTCGTGAAAAATGGAATCTGCACCTCCTCGCATTTTTCCTATTGTATAATCGCCTTCTGTTTCCCTTCCCTTTAAACCACAATTTCGCCCAGCACGAAAGCCTGTCTGAAATATGTTTGTTTGTCAGATTGTGTCGTGTCGCCTGTATGGAGATGGAGAGAGGAGCAAAGGAAGGAAAAACCGAGGGAAATGGTGGAAAACGTGTTGCCCCTGAGAGAGGTAAACTGTATTTACCGAAGCACAGCAACGTACGTACATACATATGTGCGTCTGTTATGTATTGAATTCGTATGTACATATCGTAACATTTCTTCAACGTATTTTGGATTATTTCTGATAACAGCCTTTCGTTGTCTCGTTCGAATTCTTCGAAATTCATGACCGACTTCCTGCTTCCGTCGAGACGTTCCTATGAAATGCAGTTTCTTAAAAATGTTACTGTCACGACACATTCGCATCGTATATTTCTCGATGTTTCTATAACGCATCTTGATGTTTTACTGAATTCTATCTTCAGGTAGATGTACTACTTTCGTTATCGTGGACTTGTTTATAACGAGAAAAATAAGTAATTATAATGTAATACATCTGTGTACTGTAAACTGCTATGTAACGTAGAGTGCATGGAATTAATGGAGGTTTAAGTCATCATTCTGCTGGTTTCAAATTCGTTTATAAAATACAGGTCGATAAAGTTTACAATGTTTGCCCATTTTCGCTAATGCAGGCTGTATGAATGAAATTACGTTCCTGTATCTTCAAAACAAATTCGATCCCCGCAAAATGATGACTTAAGCCCCCCTTAATATCATAATAACTACATCATATTCCAATTTTATCAAAATCCCCACCATAATGTACAAACTGTTATAGACTTCACGTTGAATGGCCTGCGATATACATTAAATCGAATATTCTCTTCGATTATAATTATAAAATGTTGTTGTTCTAAAACTCTGAAATCTATTTCGTTTATCGTTGAGATAAATTTACGAAGAAAACGTTCGATAAGCGAAGTCAAAGAACTTACCGTACAGTCGAACGTGATTCCGAAAATTCTCATATGTCGAAAGCTGATTGGATCTTCGCAATTATCATCGAAAGCACGATTCGTAGCGGGCATTCACGGATATTCCGACGAGGGCCGCGTTCCGAGCGACACGGAATTATTGATTCGGGATATTTTGATCGTCGTTACCGGGCGGCTGAGGGCCCGTCATCGGAATACTTGTGAATAATTCGTGGCGTCAGGAGAGACGTCGCCTCTTCCGCAGCCAGTTACCGAGATTAAACCGCGTCCATGATGCACAGGAAACGAATCCTCTTGCGGATCAGCCTTTCGAATTGACATGCATACTGCGGGGTACGGGTGTGAATGTAATATTCGCGACGTTCACGCTGCTCGCGTATTCGATCCAGACAGGTCGGTGCACCGTAAACAGAAATCAAACGGGAAACCTCGTCCCTCCGTTGCACGTGGTGGGCCATTCCCTTCGTTTGAATCTTCGGTGTAGCCTTCTTCGAGTTCTACGCGAGTAATCTCAAAACTGTGAGTGCACTTCAAAGAAAAACACAGTTATTTAGGTGTAAAGTAGCTTTGAATAGCATTGGAAGCCTTCAATTTAATTCCTAGAATTAAATTAACGAGTAATCGATCAGTTCGTTTCTCCTACAATTGACAATTTACTTGCCACGTCCCTGTGAACATTTCCCAATAACGAATCACTTTCATCACGCTCGAGCCACAAAGTTCTTCTCGTTCACACGGTTCACACGTTCAGCGGCGCTGCATATTTTTTTTTTTATCACCGTGCTGCACCAACATGAGGAGTGATGCAATGCGAAGCCAGCAGTGGCGCACACCGCGTCAGAGACACGGTGGAAACGCGAGCACGTAAATGCAGTTGAAAAATAAAATAAACGACGGGATATGACGCGAACAAGGGGGATCGGTTATAAAGTCAATTTGCCTCGCGAGTCTCCCCTTTCGTTGAGACTCGAAAAGGAGCTGTTTTAGAGCAGCGTAAAAAAACGGGAGGAATTCCGTTCCCGTGTAAGATGTCAGCCTCTGAGGGAGAAACAGATCAGTGATCCCACTGTCTTCCGTAAAAGTGGTGTGTACAGTCCGTAGATCTGGTTACAAGGTACGAGGAACAAGCTAGCAAACAAGGAATGCCTTTTGTGTCGGTAATGCGGTCGGCTCACTTCAAAAAAGCCTGCTGGAGAGTTGACGATATCCAGAGGGAGAACACTCGCCGCGTTTATGGCCAGTGTTTTTTTTCTTCACCAGGATATCCTTTAATTAAATAGTTCAAACACGAACGCTGCTCCATTTTTCAGTATTAAGCGCGACGCTGCAAGTAGACGGAGAGACGTCGTCACTGCTTATCTTTCTGTATTTGAAATGCTGAACAAATTTTCTACATCCTCCTTCGAGTTTCTTGCAGGACTACAGCTCTTTGTCGCGAAGTTTCGTTATAAGAGAAGAATTCGTTATAGCGCATCGACCATTTTCTTCCATTCGTTGCAATATGATAAAGGGTTGATTAATTATGCAATTTTCTTTTGTTTAGCCGTCTATATTTAGCTTCGAAAAAGTACGCAGGTTGAATTAAAAATGACCTATTTTATACATTTTGATCGCAAGAATTCTAAAGGTCCATTTCTTCAGCCCGCTTTTCTCTCCTCCAGTTATCACTTGTCGCGCAAGTATCGCGTAAGAGTACAAACTGAATAACTCGGGCGCAATGAATATCCAAAGCTCGCGCTGGCCTGGCGCGTACCTCGCATCTTTTTACCGCACTCGAGCTTTTCCAAGTACACGACGCGCATTTATTTCCCGGGATAGGGGAAGGATTTATCTTCGCTTCCAAAGTAACAAGCCTTTCTACCCGCTCTGCTACTAATTTTCCACGCTGGAAAAATGTGACGCGTGTTGCGCGGTGTACCTTTTTGCCACGCTGCTTGCACTTGGAAGATTCTTGAGGCATTCCCGTCGTTTTAATTATATCAAGACACGATCGCGGCTACGGACGATCCAAACACCTCGGAAATTCTGTTAAATAATTTTCGACTACGGTGGACTAAATATGTAAATGAGCGTTCTATAACGCGGGAAAGGAGCAAGAATAATGTAGAATCTTCGATTTCAAATTCATTCAAGTGTTCGATAAAATTTTCAACAAACTTTCCGGGTGGAAAGCGATTCATAAAGATATGGGAATCTAACAAATATCAGGAAATTCTTGGAAATCTACCGCAAGATCTTTACATAATTTAATTTTGCTTGAACCTACGAAAGTTTCCATTTATTTCACTGGTGCGAGAGATTTGCCATCGTTTTTATGTCGAATCTTTGCTGACTAGAAGCTATTAGTGTTTCCACTGGGAGTTGTATTAATTTACGAATATCCATTGACACCGATGCACTGCTCCGTTGAAATTATGCACTATGCCAAATCTGTGTCGCAATCATTCTGAAGCTGTGCTAACAGCGGCCGTTGCAATGGCGGTTTTGGAGGAATTGGTTTCATTTGCGGTTCAGCGGACGAAGGACAAACCCTAGGGACTAGTTCTACATAGAGTTGTTTCATTTGCGGTCTCAGGTCAAAGTGTGAATTGCGGCCATAGAGCTTTCCTTCGCTCACTGCTTTTAAGGGGAAGCCCTTAAAGTACACACCGGGGTGATGGACGTCAGGTAGCTCCTATAAAAACGAATTACGTATACGCTCAGCGAATTACAAGCGAACATCGCAATCTAACATCGGCACTCGAAATGCTTTACATTTTCAAAGAACAACTCATCGAACAGTTCAATCTTCAGCTACCTCTTTAGACATCTCACAAGTTCATGAAATTCAGTCACAATTCAAGGTAGATGAACCTTGTTTTTTGGACTAAAAACATAGCAAA
Organism: Andrena flavipes; assembly: GCA_963971345.1. Classification (NCBI taxonomy): domain Eukaryota; kingdom Metazoa; phylum Arthropoda; class Insecta; order Hymenoptera; family Andrenidae; genus Andrena; species Andrena flavipes. Next base: position 74,218,593 of record OZ020479.1, on the reverse strand, counting down.
ATTTGGGATTTTCTTAAGAAACTAGCGACTCGATTCATCTGAAATTTGGACCATGTTTTTATGCATCTTTGAAGAAGTTACACTTTTTTTTCTCTAATTTTGAATGATAAATATGGGAGTTATGAATGATACACTAAACTTGCCACGCAAACTTCATTGTCCGCTGGTGTGCATGATATTCATCTTCCAGGTAATCTGAAACAGAAAAATGGAACGGCGTTTTACTTTATGAGTACATAAGTAGCTTCACTTAGGTGAGCAGAATAAAATAAAAAGATTTATCGAAGAGAGTAGTAAATTTTCAGACTAAAAGGTCTGAACCTTTAATTTTTGCTATCCAATTTTACACTAACTTTCATATACAGCAACAAAATAAATATATCACTTATCAGTATTCTGGATTCTTAAAAAAAACTCCCCAATTTTGCTACATTTTTAGCCCGAAAAATAGAATTCCTCCTTTAATGCGTATTACACAAAACTGACGCCGATTGAGACTTTCTCCACGCCACTAATAACTGGGACGCGAGATTACCCATGATGGGGCGCGTTTCATCCCCGGCGGATCCCGTCCGCCCCGGTCTGAAAATTGGAAGCACGCTCCGCGCCCGTGCCCCGATATAATTTGCTCAGCATCGATCCGCCCTCGGATATTCCCGAATCTAAACACGCCCGCGAGTAAAGAGCCCTCCTTGGCGTGGCAGATAAGTCGACGTGTCCAATATTCAAACCAGTTGGCAAGCACTTCCGGATCTAATCCTGGGACAGGAGGCGGCGGTTCGAGTCGGTGGCGCGGCTAGACCGTGCGACGAGGAAAATCGCGTCGCCAACAACCGGGCTAAGCTCGATTTATCGGTTTTGGATAACCCGGTGACGTTTACCGCGCCGACTGTAAATCACGTCGGCGCGATGGCTGACGCGCTCCGTGGCCACGTCTAGAGGAACCCCTGCTTGCAATTCGATCGACAGATCAAAGGAACTCGGCGGACCTCCACCGCCGCGATTCCCTGGATACGTTTGATTCATTAGATTGATATCTCCGCGTCCAACGAGTCCAACCGACGCAAACCGAGTTTGCCGTACGCTAGCGTCGCGATTCCGCTGCCGAACCGTTTGAACGCGAGTTTATCCATTTAACTCCTCGGTGGATCCGATAGAAGCCCGTGACGACACGGGACTACCTTGCACGGGAAAAACACAGCTACGTTGTAACACGAATTGTAAGTCGCTTGATTAATTCTGACACTCCTAGGGACGGATATTTGTAAGAGTCAACCCTGCTCTGTGTCGCGTACGAATCAGGGTTCCGTGAACGTGTTAATCCTGTCACGTCCCTGACACCTCGAAAATTGTGATCCACGAAGGGGTCGATCCTTCTCCCTCCGACGGGGCTCGATTCGCTGACGCGCCCGTCGAACGGAAATGTTTTCATTTTGTCGGAGCTGGGGCAGGCGAGGGGTCCCGGGAATCGAACACGGTTGACAGGTTCGATGGAACTTGATGTCTTGACTCTCCGTCCTTTCGTTTTGCAGTTAAACGATTCGCGTGACGGGCTCGTGTTTCTTTTATTGCGCGCACCTCCGCGTTGCCTTTATGCCGAGGGTACGGGGGCGGAAGCATCTCGTTTCCTTTTTTTTTTTTCACGGTCTCGTCAGATAAGTGGGTTGCAGCGCAATGATGGATGGCAAGAGAAAAGAGAGCCTGCGATACAATCGGGCGTTAATCCTTTCTTGATACACTTGGCGCGGTCTGAAGTGTACACGGACGAAGGGGACGGCGAACGTGTGGACTTTCAGTTGGAAAGCCACAGGAGGGCCTCATCAATCTCACGTGCGACTCCTGACACGCTACTGCACTTCGTAGTGGGCTCCTTTCCCTTTACTCTGATACGTTTCCTACGGTATTGACAAACTTTTCTTTTTAACGCATCTATTGCTGCTACTAGCTACAAACTTTTTCTATTAACAGGCTTTCACAAAAGCGCCTTGCTTTTCACACTCAACTGTAAAAAGCAAGGCGCTGGTTGCGGGGGATTTAAAACAATTTTGATCGTGTTTGTTTGTGAAACTGAATAAAATGATTTGTAGGACTTATCGCAGAGTTTATTAAAAATTCAACGGATGTAGGGGGGGAATCGATTCTATTGAAATTCCGCTTTCGGGTGATCGTTTGAATTCATACGTTATTTATATCACACACTGTCCCTTGTCATAAATCAGCATCCCCGTCATATACGTATTAGGAGAAGCTAAGGCGGAAAATCCGGAAGGTTCCGGGGTATTTCCACGGTGTATGTCCATTTCGGGGTGTTATGTTGCCCATACCCCACAGGCAATATGACGTCCCGAAAGCCCGCCTGTGTGGCACGGTAATAAAACAGAAGGGAAACTCGAAACTCTCCGAAAACAAAGACCGACGTGTGCCGTGTTGGCCGGGAAAAGTGGATTGTGTTAATTCCTTCGAAATATGGGGAAATCCCATAAGCAGTTAATGCTTTCGACCAATAACAGCTTCACGCTTCTGTAATGCTTAATATAATCTGCCACTGCGTTTCACGCGCTATTTCGTCGCGAGAAATTTAACGCCATGCCTCCTAAATTTATTTTTTCTAATTTCCTTCATATTAAAGCCTGGCCAGAGAAATTATATTCCACACGTTCAAGCCACGAAAATTCGTTGCTTGGCTCTCTTGAAATTACTTCCCACGTAATTCCACTGTATCTATTAAGAGTGTTTTCGAGCAACAGCGCGAAGAATTCGGTGGAAGTAGGTTGAGAGACCAGAAGCGCGCAACGCGCTATGATTTGTGCTGCCGAAAAATTTAACCGTGCTCGCGCACAGCAAAACGCTTTTCACGTACGAGGAAAACGCAAACACCGAGGTACTAATGGAAATACGCAGAAAATTCGTGTGCGCTCGCAAGGCAAACATAGTAGAGTTTAACTCGAGAGATAAATTGAAATGAGGTTCATCCTTCTTAATTTACTTCTTGCATGTTATTGCCACACGCGATACTTTGATAAATCTCTGGTTTATTATCAGAAATTTGAAATGTGTAGGTACGCGTGTGTACGGAAGTAGCTTTTGTATAATCAATTTGTAGAGCCGCCGTGTTTGTAGCGTTTCGCTGTAGCAGCGAATTTGCGCTGAGTTTTTTCTCAGACTCGTCTGGAGACGATCAACCCCCATGCAAAGTTTTCGACGGTGCTCGTTTCTGAGAAGCGTTGCGTGCCTCCTTCAGCGATGCAAATTTATGCTAACTGGGTATAGCAACGCGAGTAGGTCGGTGCGCCTCTGGATAACGATTTAGTAGGTCGTAATTTGCGAGCGACGAAAGTTCAACCGCGCGTAGGGGAAGCGTACGTGGATGATTATAGGAATGCAAAATTTCTCACGAAGATACTGGCTCTTTGACGAGCAAGAATAGAATTCTCCCTCTTCTCCTTTGTACAAACACCGACAAAATCGTTTACCATTTTCAAAGTATTTATCTGAAATACACAGGTTCTAGTTTTCATTCTTTCGCTCCAAAATTTGCAAATATTCTAAGATTTTGTAACAGGGGATTTTTATTAAAATTGATGGTCAATGTATGATCAGAAAATTGTTAGTGTGTCGCCACTCGTCACGTCTGTCCATAGAATCACCGCTATTCGTGCGGGGCTGCTGCATTCTAATTGCATAACGATCTGCAAAGCAAAGCGTTTAATTGGCTGTTAGTTTTCCTTGAACGAACGACACCTAGGTTTGCCAAGCGTATCGTCAACGATGTCATTCAATTACTCATTCCGATGTCTTTGCTAATCGCATGATTGCATCACCGCTACATGGATATCCCTTATCGTGTATCAATCTTAATCTCTGAGGGCGCGGCGTGTCTACACGCGGATGAAATTACGCGCGAGCATTAATCATGTTGCAGCCGGTAATTTCTGCAATATGACTATCCGGGAATATGTGCGTTATCTACGTGTAGGCTGCGGCGATTTGACAGCGGAATCACTGCCCCATTTTCGGATACGAGGCTTCCGACCTACATTTTTAACAAATAAAATGAAAGAGAAGCAGCTCCATCGCGGTTCAGTGGACTTTTCATAACGTAACTGAATTCAATACCATTCAAAGTGTAACCGCTAACCGAACTGATGTTCAAAAACTTTAAAGATTTCGATACAATTTTTCATGTTGGCCATAGTAGTCAAACTTTTGAGTATATTGTGTTTTATTTAGATTGGTGCAGATACAATATTTAGAGGCCATTGTTGATAACTCGAGGATTAGATGTTTAAACATTTATTGTGAACTAGCAAAATATACGTACTTCGCTACGGTAGAATAAATCCTCATAAAAAAACTTCAAAAAAGTAAAAAAAAATTACGCCAAGTACATGAAATCAAATAAATATAAAAAAATATGTGAAATCAAAATGAGCTGCAAGTACATAACGGAGCTTTCCAACTACGCTTAAGATGACACAACTTCGCATACACAGCTGAAATGCTGTGTTCATACATTCCATTACTCGTATCGCGGACATTTTAATTAATGCATCAAAACGAATCCCATTTAAAAACATTGTCGTACATTAATTAATTGCTTTACAAAATTAATGATATAAAAAAATTGCGCCACTTATAACAATGGCTATGTATATAAAGAAAAGATGTATTCAATAATATTAAGCAGATTTATTTTTATACAAATAAATATTTCAATACGAATAAATATTTTATTCAAAATACTTGGCGCTGCGAAACCGAAAGTTTTTTTATGAGGATTATATTGTCCTGAATATAGAAACTATTTCGTCGCCCCTAGTTCGTAAGTGGGAACTCGACAACAATATATCGGGTGACAGGCGCATCTTGTACGCACCGATCCCCCAAGTGCAACTTTTCACAGAGAAACGTCAGTTGCACGCAAAGATGCACGGCTGCAGCTTGCGCGTCTCTATAATTAAACGGCACAGGCAAATGCAAGTAACGAAGCAAGCAGTGGGATATAAACCCAACGGTGTAAAACCGTCTTTGCCGCTATTCGTGATATGCAAAATGAACGGCATGACTGCACTTAGCATTTGCTTGCGAGAACGCGTTTAGTTTATGATACCGCTCGACGTTATACCTTCTACACTGTGCGTTTAATTCATATTCTACGCGGAACACGCAGACTTTCAACTTACAACTATTTTCATTGTTATTTCTCAACGTTTAATCAAGCGTGATCCACTATTCCGCCACTCCATAATTTCAGTATTTTATCGATACGGAATTATACTAATCGGTAAATCTGACTTACGTAATTCTTGCTATACAGATATATCCAAAGTTTGAAAATGTACATCGTCCGTTTCGGGGACACCAAAGTTTCCCAAATGCTAATTAAGAACCTCATACAATTGTCTACGTAATAATAAATCACTAAACTCATCTGTATTACGTAGTATCTATATCCCATCGTTGTCACTTCTAAAGCGATATAAGTAGTGGAATAAGTATGTAGATACTTGGCCCAATTTAGAAAGCTTGTACATATGTATACACCCGTTTCCAAGCACGCGTCTCATTCCATTCCCGAGTTATCACAAAGCTATACATTCGTCAGTGCTCTGACAATCCAGGAATCTCGAGAATGCTACTTGGGCGACTGACAAGGAGGTAGCTCATTAGGCGGTGCATTGCTGAGGATCTTAATTGTCATCAAATATTTTGGTCCCCCTTCTGGCTTGTTTTTTTTTTAAGCCGTATCTCTGACAGTGGCAGGTTTCCGTACCAAGCAGAGACGTCTCACTCTCGAATACATTCGTTTCCGAATAGCCTGCAAACGAGCACGCGCGCGTGCACTGCGCTATCATTTCTATTGCCCGGAGCTTCCCGCGGATTCTCTGTGCCACCCGCAAAGAAAGGAACGACTCGGCCCAGTTATCGCGTCTCTATACACGCTCGAACGAGCCTGGATGAAATAAGTCGAGCATTATTTTCGTGACTCTTCGAGAAATTGTCATCTCGGCCAGCAGGATTCTCGATCTTTGGTCTTCTTAATGCCGCGCGTTTGCTTGGTTCCACCAGAAACTGAAGTCGATCGAAGATGCTTATAACGGCATAAGTTGTTCCGTGGAAAATTCTGATTGCACTGCATTAATCGAGATGTAAATCAATGTTTCATAATGTGCAGCGTGCAATGACTGCAACGTAAGGATGAGACGCGGGTTATGCGGTATTGGATTGCCATTTTGCGTTCGATGCAATTTCGTGGAATGATTCGGCAGTATCCATGGGAATGCAAGTAACGTTGCCCGTGATATCGGATGTGAGGGATGCATTTATACAGTATTATTTATTTTCATATTCATGTTTATATTTGGTATTAGTGTTAATGGAGAATGTATTTTTGTTAGATATATTATATTAACGATTACTTCTTCATCCTTCGCGTTTTAGTACAGAAGTCTAGTCCTTTAAAAGTTTTCTGTAACCCAGTATATAAAAGGGTATGACCACCTCAGAATCTCTCTTTGCGAAAGCACTGGGTTCTTTCACACAACGCATGCACCTGCACGATAACATTTATTTTAACAATGGAAAAGACTGAAGTGATGACACTAGACAGAAGCAAGTAAAAGCTACTTGAGCTGAAAATCTCCTCCCGGAAATGTAGAACGACGAGGATTTAAAAGGTTGCAAAACACTGCTTAGTTGGGAAGGATGTTAAGCATAAGCAACTTTCGAGTAATGAAATTGGGCGACGTATGCACAGGGAAACGTAATTCTCCAAATTTTTAAACATTCGCCTTCTTCTCTTTATCATCTCTAAACCACTTGTGCCCGTTTAATATTACATTCGAAGACATCGTCGAATTAACATACGAAAACAGAAATCTGTACTTAATTTAATTACCATTTAAAGCAAGCCACAATCAGCAATACAGGATACTGCAAGATCATCCACTTATTCAGCGAAATCTCATCAAATTCTTGCCCCGGAAGTTGTGAAACGCGAAAAGTATACGTGGACGGCCTTTCATCCTTATCCGCGTCACCCTAAATTAGAAACCGATTTATCGATTCTTACGTACTTTTCACGTCGCTTACAAGATTCTGCCGATACAGGACACGCCGGTGTCTCCTATTGAGCCCCCTACCAATAACGTGGTAGTTGCAACTATGGTCCCACGGTTCAGGGGGAATTGCTTCCAATAATGTCAGACACACCCGTCTAACTTCTCGATACGTTGAGCCGTGCCAAATCCTCGGGGATGTTTGCGGGCCGATACATTCGTTCTATCTGCACGATTAAAGAATCGATTCTTCTCACTCTTGGCACGTATCTAAGGGATACGCAAGGGCGTGGGCATTTAAGCTGGGTCCCTGGGGGGTTTTAATCGGACGCTCCTTATCATACGGAATTTAATCGACCGAATTCTTGCTCCTTGGGAAGCACGGCATTTATTTAGCCACTTTCGGGCTTTATCTAACGAAGTTTAATTAATATTCTGCTCAGCGAACCTGAATATTAATTGCGACGGTATGGTGGCGAGGGAATAAAAGAAAAATGGGTTTAAGTGAATAGGGATATCCCAGAAGTGTCTACCAGTGAATTTGTTCAGGCAATAGTGGTGGTATCTTGATCAAAATATGTGCTAATGGTTTGATTAGAAATTTCAACACTTTCAGTATGCCTAGTTTGTTTATAATCTAAAAACAGAGAGAGATTAAAAGGGGCATGACAATACGAATAAATAAAGTGATTCTAATGTACAATACCACTTTTTGACTTACAAAATAGTTTAAGAAGTGTCGAACGAAGAAGAATTTAGACTATCAAAAGCAAGCCCCTTTTACCGAAGCAAAACTACAATTAACTTCATCCACGGATAACAAGGGCGACAAGGAATGCCACGGTACATAAATTCTCCCAGTAAACACCACTCTTTTCTAAACCGAGAAATCGTTGCTACCTCGTAAACTCTAATTCAAGACCATAACTGGACTATCCACCTCGTACCGATGCCGGTAGTTTTCCAATCTGAGAAATAACAAGCGATCCGCCTAGTTGCGCCCTGTACCCCAGTAATTACGAAAAGATATACGGCGCTGGAAGTTCTAGATCCAACGCGCGAGATAATGCTAAAAAAGAAACCACTGGAAAGAAGAATATGCAGGAGGACTCGCAGGATCGCTGCTGGCGCCGATACGTTAATCATCCTATAAAGAGGCTGCGCCAGCAGCTTCGCTTCAGTCTAACGAACCACAGCAGGTGGTACACGAAGCTAGAACATCGTACAACACACAATATTCCCTAAAAATCTTGGATTCATCCTCCTCGAACACGCGGAAAACCCAAACCATCGGTGTCCACGCAAAGAAGGGCCAAGGATCTCAGCGAGTATTAAATTCTCCCGTGGTACGCAAACTTTTAGCCCAGATTCCGAAGTGGCTGTTCCTATTCGGCCGAGAAGAACGGAAACTAAAGCCTGCGCTGCCGCGACGAAAGCGTTGGAGGGTGTTTCGGCGCGCATCGATCGCGTGTCAGCGCTACTCTGTCCGAGCGTCGATTCGCGACATTGGTCCGCGTGTGCGACCGTATCCTCGATCACGGTGCTTCAGAAACCAGCAATTACTGGCTGAGTGCGAGAGCACGGCCGCTTTATGACTCTGAATAATTCATGTCGGCCGCTCTCGAACGTCGCGGCGTCGTTCTGCTGCAAATATTTAGTTTAGAACCGCGAGCGCGGCCGTCGCGCCGCCGACGTGATGTTTCGGTGCCTTGCAAAGTGCATCGAGATTGACTCGTTAGCGGGGAACCATGGGACAGGAAGCTATTCGTCTTGGTGCTCGCACCTCGGCGCACCTTTTCGCGCCGATCGGCGCCGATTATCAGCCGGCGTATCAACGCCAGACGGCTCTATTTGTCGCGCGAGCTTGGCTCGTCGCGAAGCACTCATTAGCCATATGGATGGCGTGTGACGCGAATGGGATTCTGTAGGAACGCGATGAAATATGACGCTAGTTAGTCGCTGCGCGGTGCAGGGTAATTATGGGCTGGACTAATAAGTCATAATATGGCTAGAAGCTGTCGTGGAAAAAGGGACGTGAATTTGATTTCTGGATACACATGTAGACACTTGAGTTTCTTTCTTTTTTGGGAGGCTGCAGTTACAGCGCGATACGATAATCGGAACTTGCGTGACATTGATTTCTTTGTGGGAATGATTTATTCTGGTCACAAGTGAATTGGAAGCTGTGGATTCTTCGGTAGGTATTTATGAAGTTTGTAGAACTTGTTTTAAATGCTGATTTGTTGGTTATCAAGGGTGGTCGATGTATATTATCAATTTAAAAATTGAAATTATTATAAGTCCGAGTAGATTGAAAATTCTTTATCTCCTTTTTCTAATCGTTCTATTTTTCATACATTACCGAACTGCTACTCTTGTCTTCTAATATTCCACGAAACGCGGTAGATTTCTCTGGTTTAAGAAAGACCAACTCCGCCCTGACATTTGAATTTCTTCGGGCTAAATTCCGTACCTCTCGTAGGTTTCCCTCGAAAGTTTCTGTGACGATAATTCCGAAAGCCCGTTATTCATAGCGAAAGTTCTCCCTATTGGAAGAACTCGAGTCTGTTTCACAATTTCAGTGCTTTCGGGGATTTCGCGATCAACAATCGTCGCACTTTCGTGGAAACAACGATCACGTGTATTCTATGCATTGTTTGCTTCACAAATCTCACTATTCCCTTCCATTTCAATCATTCCAAATAAACACGCAGATAAAGAACAAGACTTCTACCACTCTCATCCTCGGTAGCTCAAACAATATCGACACCCCCGGCATCGAACCCTGCCCTACATATTTATCGATGCCTGATTCATCGATTCCTTTGCAAGCAGGAACTTGCAAGTGGTACGTTCTCCACTGAATACCCTGTGTCAGTTCCCAGGGCAGACCCGTGTTAAATTGAACTTCACCGAGCTGCAGCAACGTTTACCAAGTTTCCCAGACGTCTATTGACAGTTTCCTCTGGCTGCATGGTTGATTCGGGGCAAGTAGCTCCGTGAATTTACCCGGTGTTGATGCGGCGTCGCCTGGCAGCAGAGTGTTTCGGCTGCCGGCGCGAAAACGTTTTCGGGATGGCAGTAACCGAACCTCGTATTCGTTACTGGCAACTGATCGTTAAAACGTGTCGTTGCGTGTAGCGCCGGGCGGCATTCGCGCCTTTTGGTCGAAGCGAAATGGAATATGAAGACACAACTCGCGTTTCCCCAGCGAGGAGGGTTTATCGACATTCAGAGTTCCCTGGTTACCACTATTGTTTCACGGACGCTACGCTCGAAATGCACGAGCCGGGGCGTGTCTGTTTTTACGATAGACAGTTGAATAAATTCACTGATGTGCCTCGTTCGTTTTGAAACGCGGCGATAAAGCAACTCGCGTTGACTAGGGGGTTCGTTGAATTTTTCTGCGCGATGATAATGGAGTTGTGTAGCTTCCGAATGTTTCGTTGGATGTTTGAGAAGCATTTATTCTGGGAAGGAATCGTTAATTATTCTTTGAAGGGGAATTAGGAGTTTCGATAAGAGATACGAGTCACGTGCACTTGACATTGACGCGTTCCGAGCAAGAAGGGTGGTTAAAAGTTTACGCGGGACGAATATAGGCTTCGAGTTTACGATATGTATCAGATTCGTGGATCTTTCTAGATTCATGCTGGCGTTTTAACAAGATGGAACGCTGGCACAACATAACCTTCGCGTCGTGCTTTGATGATAATAAATTTGAAAGTTTAATAGCCGCTCGCAAATTCAGGGCCGTTGTATCGTTGAAGCTCGGGTCGGATGGATTCTTGTTGACGGTAAAGTAAAATACACCACGTGTGAAACACGCTTGCTGAGAGATGCGGGATAATATTTGAAAGAAAAATAGGAGTGGCGAGCAGAGCGTTTGGGAGATGCAATCTGGGCACCACAGGTTTGCACTCATAAAAGTTCATCTCTTGTCAAACAGCGATGTTCTATAGTGTATATCAACAGAGAAATTACACCTTAATCTCCCAACTTTCTTTTAAGAAATCTGTGTATTTTTTTTAAGAAACCTAACGAATTTGGGATTATTACAAAAATAGTTTCTAAGGAATATTATATGAAGATTTATTAAAAGTCTCCAAGCCTCCAGTGGTGAAGCTTAATATTGTTTAAGTATAAATTTGAATTTAAATTGTACTGATGAATCGAATTCAAAAGGGAATTTAAGTTGTACCGATGAATCGAATTCGAATGTCATCGACGTGAACAATAGAGAAATCTAGAGGAAAACTTGACGAACGTGCACACATGGTATATGCAATAGGCCTTCCAGGACGAGCCAAAGGCTAAAGAAGGGGCGAAAGCCCTCTCGTTAAGTTGTCACCTTAGTCTGAAGCGAGGGTGCTAAAGTGAACGTTAAGCTTGAAACGCCATTTGTTGCCAAGGCACGTCGCTAGAGTCCTACCGCTTCCGCGGATCCAAATTGCGAATATAAGAACAGGGGGAAGCTGCTGAAGTCTACGTATACGTGAAAGAAAGGAATGGTTTTTCCAATTTTCCCGAGGAGTGTTGGAAATTGATGTGTGTTTTCCATGTAAGGATTCGTTTAACGTAACTCGAAAGTCAAGTAAATATATAGGAAACTTAATAAAATATTTATCTCACTACGACTTCTTGAATGTCGCATGTAAATTTATGAGAATGAGTTTTGGGTTTTGATTTGGAAATGTACTAGGCTCCTAATGGAACATATTGTCGACTCTCTGAGTTTCACTTTTTAAACATCGATCATCGTAGTTGTCATTTATATCTGAATTCAAACTAGAAACAGAATTCACACAATTACACTTATCTGTCTGCAAAGTAAATCAATCGGTATTAGTCGCTATTTCATCACCAGTTAACATCACACGCAAGAATCACCCTCGTCGCGCATTTTACCACGATTCCACCTTTCATTCCACTGCAACGCGATTTCCCAGCTTGATTGTGTTCCTCGAAACAAAGAAAGATACTTCCAGTGGCTTAGCAGCTCGTTTAGCGAAGTGTAATGAAACGCAAAACTGCCCGCGCCCCCGTGAGGGGGGTGAATCGCAGTGGAGAACGTGTGTTTAACCATCGCCTCTGTAAATGTATGCGGTTCACGTGGATCTGTTATATGTACAGAGGCCTCGTAAACTTGTGTCAGAGCAGGTGAAACGTATGTACGATATCTGCATCGGATTGTATGCACAACGTGCGCGCAGCAACGCGAGTGTCTGCAAGTCTAACTCTGCATTTGTATTTTGAAACGAGAACACGGTATAAGCGGATGTATCTTGCGCCGTATTTGTGCCTGTTAAAAAAAAAAAGAGGGTGAAAAGAAGAGAGAGTGCTGGAATAAACCACTCGCACTGGAATACGTATAAAAGAGAAGCACGCGGAATGCGTTCTGCGTCGTTATCCTATTTTGCACGATACCATTTGCATTTTGTAATGAGAAGCGCTAGAATTAATAGCACGTTGAACTTAGAATCATAATAATAAAAACTAGGGACGGGAAGCTGTAATTGTATTCCCTCGAAGTGAAGTTGAATTGAAGACTGCTTGTGGTACCTGCCAAGTCAGTAACGAAAGCAGCTGCAAAGGGGATGTTAAGGGAATTCACAACAAGAAGTGCTCCGTAAAAACGAGCATCTCTATTTAAAGAACACAATACACAGTGAAATCTCCACAGGTACGAATCTCGTGAAACGTTAAACTTACTATCATCTTTGGTTACAGCTTCAACACTTGGAGAAATGATTCTCTAAGCTTCAAGCATACTGTACAGCTGCATTAACCAATTTCCACCAGAATTCACACCGACGCCCCCGCTCTATCACCATCATTCGACCACATACATCACTGGCGTATCTTGCTCCCTCGATGTCCTGCATCCACGAGGGCCCGGGTCACTCGGCTGTCCCTTTTATTTCAAGAATTCCATCAGTAGGGGAAAGGAGCAGTCAGTTCGCGGCCATCCTGTATAAGCGGCTCCATTATTTATCCTATTACGAGATAAGTGCCAGCCAGATATTTCTGCTGGCGCCACCCTCCGCAACGAAGGGTGACCACGGAGCACGTTCAGCAACAGGGATCGTCGTAGGTTTATAGAGGCTCTCGTGTCTGGCTGCTCGGCCCGTGGGCTTTTCGAGTGGATATTTCGCAACTCTCGTCTTACGTGCCGCTCATAAAAGGCCGGTTTTACGTTCCCCGGGATTCTTCTTCGCGAGCAACGGTCACGAACAGCGGAACGGGGCGTAATTGACGAACAGAGGAGTCTGCCTGCTGAAGTTAATCCGTAAACTTGTGCCCGGTTAACGGCCCCCCTTCTATAACGAACCAAGAGTATCTCGAGCCCGTGAAATAGTGAAAAGTAAACTGCCTCTGCTTTCCCGAAAGGCCAAAAGCGTCTTTGTTTCCCGCGCGTTGTTGGATGGAGAAAATTTTGAAGTGTAGGGAGGAACGACGAAGCGGAGACCTTCAATGGCGGTATAACGAATGATTTCTGCAACCCATTTGAATTTTCACTGCTGGAAAGCTTCTTGGCGGATTAACGAGCGCGTGTTAAAGGTCTTTGGCGTGCTCGAAACTCGTTATTTCAAAGGGCAATTTCTTCCTGGCCTGCCTGCGCTGTTAGTTTAGTATAAAACGGGATCTTGTTAGAGAGTGCAGTAACAGACACGTTGCTCATGGAGGCCCGCGATGATTTTCATACAGGAAACTACGTTGGCACAAGCGCGAACGTGCATACGCATCCTGGCGCGCGTGTGCTCTTAAAACAAGCTTCCTCGGGCATCGACATCGTAAAAACTTTGACGATGACGAAGAGAGGACAGCGAGGAACGGGAGATTATTTTCTGGCAAGCGATGCTGCAGCCCCTTGGGCTTTAAAGCCGAGGCGCTGCCGAAAAAATTGCAGATAGCTACGCTTCTTTGTGCCAATGCCTCCACGGTGAATTAAATAAGCGGTAAAGGAAAGGACGCGATGACTTTGCTTTCAGATATTGGAGAACATGGTAGTTCAAGTTACATTAGTAGTAATTTAGGAGAGGATTACCTGCTTATTGTTTGTGAATTCAAGTTGTTAATAATATTTTGGAAGTGCACTTGAAAAGGTATTAATAATCATTCGACGGTTACTTTGATAAAGTAACTACAACTTATTTTCCTTATATTTATATTATTTTTTTCTGATTTTTGTGATTTATTTGATAATCTCTTTTTCCTCTTCGACCGTTTCATGTACTCGGCGTAACTTTTTTACTTTTTGGAAATTCGGCCCTTCCTTTCTTTCGCATTTTATATAGACGATGTTGTATTAAAAGTTTTAGCTTGTTACAGGAAAACAATTGGAACATAGCTTTTGTGTAACATATTTTCTATTCATTAGACACATAAAACAACGTTCGCCGGACTACATTGTACGATCGTGACTGAATGCAGCGAACTGATTATTATTCATAAAGCCATTTGCATAGGTACTTGTTTTCTGTGGTGCTCGTTAGCAATTTTGCAGAAGTTGGAAGCAACATTTATCCCCATTCTAGTCTCCGATGTTTGCGTACAGTTAATGAGTACCAAACAAACATGCAAAATTACAGATAAATATCGAACTTACATTTTACAGACGAAAATGCCAATGTGGCTAGTGTATCCGAATCCCAAAGCCTCCGCAAATATTATAGAATCACTGGTTTCTCAAGTACAAAGTGTAGCGAACGAATCATTCCGATCCGAACATAACAGAGAAGCTAAATTCTTCGACTTGGGCTCGTCCCCGTGTATTTACTATCTGCTGTTTGCCGATCCGCAACACGTACCCTCGCCGAACGTCTTTGTGCAGTTGCGGCAGCCGTAACCATAGTCAGACGCTCGCAAGCGAACATTTGAAGTTTCAACTCAATCAATTACCAAACTTCGCGACTATCGACAGCTACTTCGGTCGTCGCGGCTATAAGTTGGATCTGTACTGATTAACGTTAATGAAGATGCTACCGGGAGCAAAGAAGCTCCCGCGCAACCCTTCTGTCGGAGTTAAATCACTTCCATTATAAAGCGTACCACCGAATCCTTGGATTTCAGTCGAAACCTAGATAATTCAACCCCACAGAATTAAATCGATCACGCGGAATAAAATTCTTCCCTTCGCGGCTCCGTTGTCGACAACATCGATCTCGCGATCAACACAATTTACATAATATTCGGATGCGACATGGCCACGCTTGGAGGTGTTTCATCGCGCGCCCCTCTGCAATATTTCAATCACGCGTGGTCCTCCCCGTCGCATCAAAATAAAATCACGAACAGCTCCGCGGAAACGGGAGGCAGTGGATCGTCGTAATATTTAAATTCGAACAAAACGCGCACGAGCGGAAGGATAGGGGCGCCAACAAACAAATCGACGTGATCGTGGGCCATCGCTAAGGGAGGATCACCTCTAACGTAGGAAGTACGTGAGGTGGCGTTATCTATGCGGCCTTAAATCTCTCAGGTTGACGGGGACGGATAAAAATAGAGCAGGTCGAATCGTTTTCGTCGTCCCCCTCGGGTTTTGGCCCAGCTGCCGCGGTCTGAATTCAAAAAAGCACCAAGACGTGAAAAATCTATGCGTTTCCGCTTGTCGGTACGCGTACACGTTCATTCTCGTCCTCGCCGGGGCTTGCTCGAATCTCGGCGACGTGACAGTTCGGGAAAACAAATAAATAGGCCCCGGAACGGCGGTCGATGGATAGTTTGACGCATGGGTTCCCTAAGTAGTCAAAATTTCGGTCTCGCGAGGAAAGAGGACACTCTGGCGACCACGAGAGGCTTCAAACGTATTATTGGGATTGATGGTGCTGTGGTGGACGTGGTTATTGAATTTGATCGACTAGTTTTGCGCACTTGCATTATTCCATTCGTGAGTTATTAAGGACATCATCTTTATGGGTAAAATGGAGCACACGCGCACAGTCAGCTTCGCGTGAGTGTAGTTTATAAATTACACTTCTGTGATCCTTCTTTCTCCATTTTCCTAGTATTTAGGGCACCTGTACGTTCTCGACGATATATTGTTAATCGACGCGGACATCGCGTATTTCGCGTTTAAACGGTATTTGGCCGCGCGCGGAAAATAAAGATACTTTTGGAAGATAAAAATCATGAAAGATACATGCGCCGCGTATCTTCCACCGCTCGTGTCCATTTGATAACCAGCGAGGCGATTGTACCGTGAAGCGTGACAAAGTGACACTCCCAAAAGGACAAATAAAAATTTCGAAGCAGACAAAATGTTGGGTTTTAAAAAAAATAGGGATACCAAACGCTGTACCGTGTTTGCGCAGTCTTTGTGAAAGGGCATGTCTTTACTAAAACAAAAGGGGATGTAAAGTATTATATGTAGAACGTTCGCAGTACAGAATTATGAGTAACTGCTGTATAATTCTCTGCGGTATATACACTGCTTCCATAGACACACGATGGAACATCGATATAATTATAGTATACGGCAGTGTTCTTGGAAGAGGAAAGATCGACGCGATGGTAAACGAATAATGGGGGCGGTGACAGGAAAAACCAACGAAAGGAATCGACTCGTCCGTCAATAATAGTGCAACTGCAAACAGATGCATCCGAGAGGCGGAAGACTCTGGGCGCAGTTCTCTGATGCAAAACCCAGGAAGACGAATGGCAGCTCGATAGACAGATGGGTTTGAAGTAACGTGCGAACGACAAGTTTCCGGAGAGACGAACTGAGCGGAGATATATGTGGCACACACCAAAAAACAACTGTAATTCGATTACAAGACGATACTGCGAAGAAATTCTTTTCATCTTTCTTTTCTGCAGCTGCGGGTGTGTTCTCGTTACTCCACCCTGTTTTGAGTTACAATAGAGCATAGATAAATGTTTTGATTAAACTCAACAGATGATGGTAACTTCATTAACGATTGAAATAGTGTACTTTTGAAGATCATTTTATTATTTTAATTCACTCTGCAGATTCTCGTATTCAGTTCACTCCTGTGAAACACAATCCTTTAATAATCCCACCTTCATTAGATGATTAAATTACGAATAATAAGAAAAACACTATTCCTCAAAAAGAAAGAATTATATTACACAAAATGTAGAAATTTCCATAATAAACAAATAATACAAAAGTTACTCACATACATATATAAGAGATATAAATTTTAAACTTTTCTTCCATCAGTGCAGATTGTTGCAAAGGTTAAATTTTAATGGCAGTGCAGCTTTAAAAGCAATGATCGTCGCATGACTCCTGTTACCTACAGACCCGCAATTATATTTTATCCTTCGTTCAATGTTAATACACTGATTCACTGGGTGCGCGGTCTAAGCTCTTAATACCATACATGCGATGTAGAGTACGGAAGCGTACAATCAGGTTAAGTGACCACATTTTGGGAAGAAGATCGAGGCAGTATGCAGCTCGGTTAAAGCAACGCCATGAAATTTATATAGCAAAGTTTAAGGGGTGACCATGCAGTTAATGACTGGGCGATACCTTTAACGAGGATCCTTGAAAATTAACGCTCTATGGACATTTCATTTATATACATTGCAGAAGCTTGATCTATATCGTTAAAGAAGCTTATCTTCCCTCCGGATTCGTCTCACCTTATAGAAATTTATTCTGCAAACGTACAAGCACCGTATATATTTGCAGACTCAACTTGCGTTTCAACACCTTGATTACCGCGATAATGCATTGCTGTCCCAGAAATCGCTTCAGGTTTCTTTAAGACTTTTACTTCCCAGGACCTCCTTCAAAAGAAGAAAAAAACCCTTTTTTGCTTTTAGGGTGAAACGATTAAATTCATTCACAATCTATATCGACGTGAGTCAAAATGTTGAGTACTAATAAAATTTTCAAACAAGTGTACAGCTTAATATAACATACATGACACAATAACATCAATAATTAACTACCCCATTATTAATTATTATTATAAAAAAGGAGAAATTCACCAGCGAACGGTGGAAAAGAGGAACTATAAAGGGGAATTAACAGCGTGCAGGCAGGGGAATGGACGTCCGAGGAGACGTGGTCTCCGTTGAATAATTCGTGACGACGTGATTGCCCGGGAAAGTAAATTACCTGTTCTAGTGGCCGGCTGACTTCGAAACTACGACGGTCCTGTAAAAGATTGCAAAGCTGCCGCGGTTTACCTGTGTGTACACCGAAGCTACCGGAGCAGCGTCGAGGAAGTACGTACACGGCCCGGCTATAAAGTCTCTACGGGGCTTTACGATCCAGCGTCTTTGAGACTATCGATTACTGGGAGTTCCCCTCACGGTCTTCGGAAACTCTTGCTCCGGCAACACCGTCCCCGATCCTCTGTCTTTATGCACGGATTTTGATGCAAAGTGAACTAGGTTGCCTCCCCCGATCATCTTTGCCAGGCGCGCGTCCAACTATTAGGAACGTGATTCGCCGGTTTTTATTTTCACGATAGAACACTTTCCTATTTAGATTCTAGAATTTCATCTAAGCTCCTTAGATGTGCCTATATTTTATAAGCAGCCTTCTTTTGATCCTTCTTTTCATTTCGAATCATTCGACACGCGCATTACAGAATTTCTGCACGCGATATACTTGAAATGGAAACGAGAACGTTTAAGGGACATACAACGTCCGTTGACCGTGTAAATTATGGTAGACGCTGGTGGCCACGAGTGACTTTTCAATGAAAATTAATGTCCATCGACGTGGGTCTCTCGTTATGTGGTTTTATAATTGTTTGAAGGGGTTTCGTTTGGTGCCGAGTTTGATTAATAACGTTCCGTTCTATTTCGTGGAGGAAATTTTGGCCCCGTTAATTAGAAGTGTGTTGTAGGGGGAACGGGAAAGAATCGTCTATTGTGTCCTGGATATTCTGGTAAAATCATGCACGAATGTATGATAGATTTAATTTCGATTCAATGGTAAATAATGTTTGGCTGCTGGAATCTTTCAGTTATTATGAATTAGCACACGTATCCTTTATAATTCGGAACTAATACGGCGCAGTTATAATTTCATCGGCTTTGTGTTTCACTGTTTTTTTTTCGCACACGAAGAAATATGGCACGCATTGTTCCAAATAACGATAAAAAGAGGCGACGCTACGATGGACGTTTCTAAAATTGCATTCCACGCTGTAATACACATCTCGCTGTGTTTCAGGACATTTTTTAATACCCTTCTCGCTTCGCACATTCCGCAATTTTTCGTTTTCCCGCTTCGTCTTGTTCACAATGAAAAATATTTCTGTCTACGCAGGATGTTGTTTGCGCACAGCCGTGTTTGCGTTTCCTGCAAAATCGTTTCATTTCAATTTTCTCGAAATAGTATTTATTTTATTAAAACCCGAATTTAATAACGAATTTTATACAGTGTGTTAATTTATCACTTCGAAGTGGGGCTCTGGTGTCGCTCCCATAATCAATAATTATATAACAATTATAATCAAACCATTTAATATTGGGACTATAGATTCCACTTTAGAAATGAAGCGATTGAAATTCTGCCTCGATGTTCAGCAATTGATTAATCAGTCGAAGTTGGCCTGTTTCAGATTTCAAGTGGAATTACTTAATTTGTGGGATGTATCTGCGCGATGTGAGTAGGCTACTTACATACAGTGAGTCAAATAAGTCTCCGTACAGTGCGGTTTACAAATTTTGAAGCTGTATTATTTTGAGGCAATAATTAGCGATGATATTTTATTTACATTATTCATTAAATGTGCGAACCTTGTCAATGGGAAATTTCTACGAGAACAAAGTATCTTTATCACGTACCTATACCTGATGCATTCTAAATCACTGGGTCGAAAATTCTCCTTTCGCGGCTAATGTACAAGTTAAAGTCTCCCAAATGCATAGGGAGTTTACCATTCCGTGACGACCTTTACGAAATGACTTGGAGCTCATCGACCGTGGGAGCTGGTTATAACCACCGCAGGGTGCAGCTGTGGTGCTACGACAATGCACCGTTCTATTTCGTTCAATGCACCGTTATCCGGTGCAACGACGCGTATTGCATTTCTGTGTACCATCGAACTTTCAATGGGGAATGAACTTGAGATTGAGTTATTGTAAGAACACCGAGTCGGCCGCGCGATTCGATGTTTAGTACCGACCTAATAATTTCCATCGTTCGAGTTGTATCGATGGTGTGAAGCACAGTTGCTTCACGCTTGGGCATTGCATTTTGGAAACACTAATTACCGAATATTCAATATTTCTATCATCCAAAGGAATTAAATCCAAATTTCATTCGCTGTGTTATTAAATGCACACGAACTATTTAATTCCAGTAAATTGAAGCACCGAGTACGTGGCTGTATCAAGTAACATTTCAAATCGTAATGGATTTTATTCATAATAATATAACACGGATCCAAGGCAGAGTATACTTATGCCATCAGTAGCACATGCTGCCATAACGTAAGAAATATCTCGACAAATCCATGTTCCCAGCTTGGACAAGCCCCATCATTATATTCTACTCCCTTTAGCTTTGAAGATCGCATCGCAACCAGTGCCATTATTCCTCGAACCGTGTACGCAAGCTTCACTCGTTAGATTAGACATTCCTTCGCCAATGAAAAGAACGCTTGGCGTTTATGAAACGTAAAACCTCCCCCGTCGCAGCCGGTGTCCACAAAGATCTTGCAAGGTCGTCCCCGTGGCGATACCAAGCGGTTCTTGTTTCTTCGTTTTTAATTAACCCCAGGGACAGCAGTTCGTTCATTAAGGATTCTTTCTTTGGCGTTCGACGGGAAGTCGATACTCGAGAACGAAACACCGTGCAAAATCCCTGGCTGACAGCGACCACCGCGACGTCACTCAAAGGCCGTAGAGGGTTAATTAAATACTTAACCAAGCCCCGGGAAGCCCAAGGGCTCGTAAATCCCGACTTCGACCCCTTAGTGTTCCGCCAAGGCGCTTGCCTTCATCCCCCGCGCCCAAGTTCCTTTCATTGTGGTCCTCCCGCGCTACGGCTTGATGTGTCTCAAGTTTCCATTTCCGGTCCTGCCTTTGGCGAGGCTCCTTGCGGCATCGCCTCTGCACGTGCTCACCTTGTAATTCGAGGATCGTGGCGAATTCGCTTAAAACGTAGACACGCCTCGTAAAACTTCGCACATATGTGGTATGTATGAATATAGATTTCTATCCTGAGATCTACACGAATTTCGTTTTCGTAACGATAGGAAGTATCAATTGAAACTCGATGGAATCGCGTGAAACTTTTGTGTCGCGTTATTTTAACTGATAGTGTGGTATTGAATTCGTATTATTTTGTAGTATTTGAAACTCTCAGTACTTTAGGAATTTTTCTCAACTTTATTTCATAGTTTATGTCTGTTCGCTGTTGCGATCGTACAGAGACTACTTATCCGCTCAATTAGGCACACCTCAGGCGCATCTTCCTCTCCCTCCCTCTCTTCCTCTCGACAAGTACTCCCTCTCTTTCACTGTTTCTTTCCCATAAAATTTTAGGAACATCGCTGCTACTTTGTGTATAGTTTCAGTATTTCTTCGACAAGTGGAGAATAATAGTATGGTTGTTATTATTCCAGAGACACTGACAT
Organism: Andrena flavipes; assembly: GCA_963971345.1. NCBI lineage: Eukaryota > Metazoa > Arthropoda > Insecta > Hymenoptera > Andrenidae > Andrena > Andrena flavipes. The sequence continues at coordinate 74,196,959 of OZ020479.1, read as the reverse complement.
ACTATGTATTTAGTTAGCACAGAAATGTTAAACTTCCGTGCAACAACACGGAAGCTGCATGGGTCAACAATTCTATGACCACAGAAAGTTTTACTTTCCCTCCATCCACGGAGGACAGTAGTAATTCTGAAATGTAAGTAACGCATAGTGCTTCTGTAAATTGTGTCACGGTGAACAATTTACATGGTAACGGTAGAATCTGCAAACATGAATTAATTGGCACGCAAACTTTCGAATAATACATAACTTTCCAGCGATCTCTGATAGGTTATTCATTGAAGCCCTCAATGTTTCTTCCTCAGCCCATATTATCTCACAATTTTCTGTAAAAATTCGTCTTCCACTCAAGCACGGCAAGCAAAACTTGCTACCATTCCAATTCAAATTTATTGAAAACACTTCAGTTCCTCGTATCCCAACCGATCCTACTCCACGATCGAACGCGTATGTATTCGGGTGCTTCAGTAAAGGGTTCGATTCAAACTAAGACACTCAAATCACTCGCTATTACTTGTCAGTCGTTCGCAAGGGCGCCTGCAGACTTTTTTTCGTGGGAGTGAGTCAACTTTGAGAAAAGTGAAAGTTGACAGGCGATGTGTTGCGATGTGACAGACGTTGCTTGTTTGAATCGATTTTGTAGCGCCAATTTAATTAAAAATTTAAAATTGGAATTGAAAAATATTCACTTATTTAGTACAAACTTAATAAAGATTAGATTTTAAAAATAAGGGACAATTCTCTAACTAGGGGACGGTAATTGTTACCCTTGTCCCCCGTTGCGGACATCCGTGATCGTTAATTACTCTCTATATTAAGGGGCTGTTCCGGTCTAGAGCCCATAAAAATAGGTGATATCTAGAAATTAATTAAAGGAAACCTACTGCATATAATTTCATGAGACTTTTTGCACCGTATTACGAACGTCTTAAACTATAGAAATAAATTTTTAGTTTTATAATTAATCATTGCAGACGGCACTGGGAAGTTGTTGGTCTGCAATAAAAAACAATGCCATTTATTAAAGGGCATATAATGACATTTTCTTAGAAAATACCGACACTTGAAGTTTGAAATCACTTTTCCCATATATTTTTCGCCCTTTCGTCGCTTTTAAGAATTACAAAATATTTCTTTCTCACTGATTTGTCCACGAGAAGTATATTCTTCAAAATAAATATTCTTCCATTCCAATTAGCTAATAACTTTCCGAGATACAGATTCCACCGATTTTAAGAACACTGTTTCGAGAGAAACGCGTTTAAAGTTTTACATGAGTGCCGAGTAGTGCATTTGCCACTACTCAAATGTCTATAACTTCGAGAATTTAACGAATTTCAAAAAATCCTTTTAAACACTTATTCCTAAAAGATTGAATATCCAAAAACTGAAATAAAAAAAATTGATTTTTAGATCGGAACATCTAAAAAAAAAACATAAAAGCATCTACCACCCTAACGACTAAGCATTTACTAAAAACCTCCAACTCACCACTTCCCACGTTCTCATCCTCCCAGCCACGATTACCAATCGCCGTTTAATTTGTAAAATTCCGAAATCGCAGCGCAGCATCCCGCCCATGTGCGATAGCCACGTAACAGTGTCCGCCCTGGCAACGCGCAAGTAGTCAGAACAACCGAAGTTCCGCCAAGTGCGTCGAACGGGTCATGAATAATAATCAGCCGATCGATCGGCGTTCTGTCATAGATGTACAATTAAACGTACGCAGCGACGTCGCCCTCTCCCGCCCCCTCCCCTCCCTCCGTTAAACACGACAGGTCAGTGTTGGACTCTCGTTGCTCCAAAGCGTTAAGCCGCGCGCACACGCGTGCCCCGCTCGCGCGTGAATCGCAGCGGCGTGTGCGGTTGTGCACACTGTGCCGCTGTGTGTGGAATAATACGGCGTGTGTACCGTACACAATGTGCTCAGGTAGGTTTCACGCGTTGCTCCAGAAACACGCAGACAAACGGGGGAGCATTCGGGGGGAAGCCGATTGACCGTGGCAAGACCCACCGCGTCGAGAAGACGATTTATAGGCTTTTGTAAGACTACACAGTGACCTGACCTAAGTGCAATTAAGAGGGGCAGATGGGAAGGGACCTGCACGTCGTAGACGGCGACGTGTGCGGCTCGAGGGAAGCTCGAATGGGGCGGACGTGAGTCGAGGGAGATCGACGTGTTTCTGGGTAGATCGCGACGATCCAGGGCACCGATAGTTGCAGTTCTGGCAACTGGAAATTTCTGGCACGGTTCCCTTCGGTGCCGAAGGTTTCGGATACTGTAAGGTAGCAGAATAGGTAAGTAGGAAAGGGATAGGTGATGCAAGGGGAGGCGTAACGTTGGAGCGGTTCACGCCGATTGGTTGTTCCCTATGAAGTTGTAATTATTAAGGTGACGATTTCTGATTCATGACGGATATACAAATTTGGTAGGATAGATAGTTCCCGTACATCAGAATACTCAGAGGTAAACTGCTAATGTTGTGGAAACTCTTTTTAAGCATTATTTCTCAAGTTGTAAATAAATTACTATGTACTGAACTTCCTTCGACTCACGGATCTGTGAACGGAAATATTCATTTCCAAAGAGCGACTATGTACTCATTGTGAGCTATAATATATCCCGCGGCCTCGGGATATATCTGTCATTACCAAGTAACAAGAGTTAACTAAATGAAAAAATAAATCCCCGTCACTCCCAAACATTTTGCATCGTCACAACGTTTATACGCCGCAGCGCCGTAATTCACTGAAAAGGGAGAACCCGTTAGAAAACAAAATATTAAAAAAACGCCGCGACAGGGGGATACGGGTTATGAAAGAATAAACGAGCGGGCGAGCGGCTCGAAATTAAATAAGTTCCCATTAAAAAGTCGACGTTCGCCGTGCGCGACCGCAGCGCGAAAAGCTCGACGCGTATTTGCAATATGCAGCCCCAGAAAGCAATAAAACTTTATCCAGCCCCGGTGGCAGTGGGTCGCGTTCGCCCGTGTCGTGGAACGAACGTCGTGAAACCGTGAAATTTTAATTAATACTTTTATAAGGCGAGCCACGGTAGCGTCCGCGCTAAAGAGGGTTGGAACAAGACCGGTTGGGGCGTTTCGATTTGAAGCCTCGGTGGATCGACAATGTCGGAGGCAACCGGCTCGCTCGGGAAGGTTCACGAAACAGTGGACGACGGTGTGTATCGGGTGGCGCCATATATTTAGATCAACGTCGGCTGTTAAACCGCAGCTAACGAAGTCGTTGTTGCCCCCGTGTCGCAGTCGCTTCCACCGCGGTGGAAAAAAATGACGGAGGGAGGGTCGAAGGGCGCAGAAAATAGATGCGCCGACTCCGGCCGACAATTAAAGCATCTGCGCGGGCATGTCGCCTTCTCGAGCCACCGAAAATATCCAAACAAATTGTCTGCTACTCGAGCCGCGCGACGTTACACGCGTGGCCGAGCGACGCCGGAAATTGGGACACGTGAAACCGTTTAGCGTCTTCCGCGAGGAGGTTCTCGTGGCTCCTGGGCCGGGGGTGATCGATGGCCAGCATCGACTCCAGCCGTTCGATCTCCTTTTATCGGCCGATTGATAAAACGCGGGGGTACAGGGCGCTCGAACTCCCGGAAGGGTGTCTTTTCTTGCGCGCTGGAGACTATAGCGGTGGGCGAAGCCTGGGATCGATCTGTCAAAGAAATTCGGGGATTTTTGCTCGCGATGGGGAGCCGGGACGTGTGTATGGACGCGGGCTTCGGAGTTTCTCATGAAAGGGAAAGGAGAGTGGATTGTTATGGTGATGGAATGCTCCTTTCCTGGGAAGATGGATTTTAGAGACGCTTAGAATGGGTCTTTTGTTGGTTTTAGAAGTGGTTGCAGAATCGAATTAGGTGAATAGGCGTTGTAATAGATCTGCGATTTAGAAAGTGTATGATAGGATTAAATAGTTTACTGTTCTTGGAAATAGGTACAATGCATTAGAAAGCTTCGTATATCTTCTTAAGGAGGTAGTCCACTGTGAACAGTCGAAAAATCAAGCTATTTTTAAAGATTTTTTTCTCAGCAAATACATCATATGATGAAATAATTTTTTTTGATATTTATTAAGCTACTCTTATATTATACCAAAAAAATTAAAAAGAATATTTTCAATTTGTGTTACTTGTTTTTTTACAGCGTCAATATGGCACTTAAACAAAAACAGTGTGTTCGTGGTGCAGGTGATTTCCCGGCTTAGGCTTATCCGAAACAAAAAATTCGAAGAGATTCTCAATCTGTATAAGCGTCTCTATCGTCCGTGCCTCAATTAACAATTTTTGCCGAAAAATAACCGAGATTTTTCTCGGGGAACATTTGAGAAAAAACATTTTGAGGAACTTTTTCCTTCAAACAGGCGCCATTTTGTTATTTTTCAATAAAAATTGTTAATTGAGCTACGGGCGATAGCGACACTCATACAGATTAAGAATCTTTTCGGATTTTTTGTTTCAGATAAGCCTAAGCCGGGAAATCACCTCCACCACGTTTTTGTTTAGGTGTCATAATGACGCTTTGTAAAAAACAAGTAAAACAAATTAAAATATTTTTCTAATTTTTTTTGGTATAATATAAGAGTAGCATTATAAAAACCAAAAAGATTTATTTCATTACATGTTGTATTTACTGAGAAAAAAATCTTTAAAAATAGCTTGATTTTTCGACCGTCCACAGTGGAGTACCCCCTTAAGTTTAAAAGCAGAGTTGCATTAAATTCCTCCTTAGATAATACTAGGTGTACAGATGTACAAGAAAAGATCAATGAATCTCTCCCCTTTCACAGTTCAGATCGAAGTCTTCTGTGTCGCGAAGTATTTCCGCTGCAACTTTTCACAGTCGTCTCGCCATTTCAACTGCACGAAGGCATTAAAAGAGCCTGTCGAAGTGGCTGGCTGCGACTGGAAAGGTAGTTAAGAAAACTCTCCAAGTTAATTCCACGGTATTTGAGCAAACAGCCGTATGTGAAGGAAAGTTACGCGTAAACACGTTGAAGGGATGAGCTCTGAGGCCGCACAGAGATTCGCGTCGCTCGAATTCATCCGAATTGCATCAGGCGCGTGTATCAAGACGTTTAAAGACGCGAACAACGCGGCGACGAAGTACCTACACACTAACACGCTCGCGGATGCTTGCATACTCGAGTAAAGTACGCGAATTACGCTTTGCTGCTTGCTGAAATCACTGCGTACAAGAGCCATGGATAAACAGAGACGATACCGTTGACGGAATACACGTTTAAGCATTGAAACGTGCAATTTGCGAAAGCGACACAACCATCGTTTCTACTCCGGTATCCACTTTGCGTCACGAGGTGCGGCAAAATTTATGTATCCTATCCGTCGCGATATATTGCTGTTCAAGAAGATGGAATTCTTTCCTGTAGAAGCGCTTTATATCCGAAAGTGGTGTATGTTCCCGCGGATAAATTAAAAAAAAAGATCAGGTTCCGATTTACGCGCAACCATTTTTGTGCATTCGACTTGCGAGAGAAGAATCTGTGGCGAAACGTGGAAGCCAGATTGTACCTAGGAATTTTTTTCCAAAAACGAGAGACTCGGATTCAGCTCCCTTCTGTTTCATCCCTCGCGTTTTTCACGAAATTTACAAATATCTAGCATGGCCAATGGAATATCGCAGCGAGATGGAAAAATAATTCTAGCGTAGCACTTTCAGAAATCTGTTCGTCACTGAAAACGGGCGAGCATCGGAAGGGTCGATTGCTCGATGTTCCGAGAATTATGAAAGGCTATACGATACCCTCAATATCGATGGCTTACACGAATGGATTACAGTAGGAAACGATATTCCAGCGCGAAATGGATTAACACGGATAAGATAATATTGGGTTAAACCGGCTAAATACCAGCTGTATGGTATTGTCTCAGAGATATCGGTATATTGAAAGCCTTATCTCGGATAATCAGGAGGTTCGTCAAGGATTTCTAACACAGACCGCAGCGTTGTACGTGCGTGCCTGAGTATGAAAGATTTTTTTTTAAAAAACTCGCACAGATATTTCCATTATACGATTACTATTAAATTACGCAACCTGCACGTGTTGATTCTAGAAATACATATATAGAAGCTCCGAGTACTCCAATTGGAAATAGTATTCTGCAAATAACATTAAGCATTAATGATCGAATAATGTATCTTGATGAAAACAGTTTGCCGCATCCCTATCACGTGCACGTGCTAAACGCTAAACAATTAGTAATCAAAACGGCTCCACTTATCACTCCCTGCTGCGCTCTCCTAACTACTTCTGATAGGTTCGTTGTAACTGTACACAGGCTGGCTAACCGCACTGTTGATTCGCTGTTTGTACGGTTGCATGGGGCGTCTACTGTGAATGCAATACTCGTGTGAGCAATTAATAGAAGAGGCCGAGTTAACAAGTCCCTTGGCGACCTGTTATCAAGGCTTTAAACCCCTCTAATCATTCTATACTCGTCACGTTTTCGTGTTTATTTGTAGAAACTAACGAGAGAAGGAGACTGCCAGGTGGTTGTTTTCTGGAAGATGGTTATATACTATCTTGGAGCACTTATCTTTCGATTGAAACGCGAGCACAGCCAATACATATGTACTCAGACATATTTTCCTCCATTTTCCTCGGCGATCTTCCCTACTTACGGCTGAAGTGAAGCTTTCAGAACTCGAGGGAATAGGATAACTTAAGGATGAACTACTTTCTTTCATGTTTGTCGAATGAAAAGAATATGCGTGCGACGTTCGCATATGTGTTAATTGAACGATGGCTTAAGAGTGATATAAAGTAGTTTCCTAGAATCCAGAATATTTTAATAAATTTATTTTTTCCGCTACGAACCTCTTACTTCCTCTCAGAAGAAAGCCATTTTCGGAGTAAAATATTTCACTGTCTCGTGAATTATACAGTACTCGAATATTTACACACGGTCTTTCATTATCTTCAAATACAAAATTTAATCCATTAATCTTCCGCTGTAGTTTCTCTTATATTGCAAGCGGTAACACAAACATTCGCAGGCAAATAATGAAATTCCATTCGAATATAACGTAGAGAAAAATTCTTCTCTTAGATGAATAATTTAATTAGAAGCGGATCGATGCAATATCGTATGAATCACTTCCTCGACGTTAGCGGTTCTGCAAGAAAAACTACTAATTAGTCATTCAAAGAACTGTAATTAGTGGTAGAATTTTCTATCGCGTTATCGTTATCTCGCATCTTTTTCGAGGAACCGTTAATTTCCCTTAACCAAGGCAGGCTTCGTTGGCTTTTTAAAGTAAGGATCTTCTTTCGAAAGTAGAGGCAGGAAACACGATCCTACTGTGTCGTTTCTTATTAGAGGATGCGTGACAGACGTGTGTAAAGATGCATGTGCTGGCATCAAAGAGATGAAAACTATACCTGGGTCATGGTGCAGCCTCTGCTTCGAGAGCTTCCATGAAAAGGAAAATGGATTATAAAGATTAAATTATATTTGTTGGATTAGGGGTTCTACAAAATCCGTTCGAACCTGAAATCGAAACCTCAGTCTTACTTCGAAAGCTCTTAATACTTTGACGAAGTATATCATTTTAATTAACTTTCAACAGGTTTATTTTCTTAAGCCACGATCCTTGTGAATTACAAAAGGAAGTCTGTGCTCTCGCAATTTGCTAGTTATTTATATTTAGTACATTATTACGGTGATTACTCAATTCAGTGCCTTCGTATCTGATTGTAACGTTACTGTCCTTCATTGTAAACTGAATGTTGCGTTTGCATATTTCGTTTATGAGTTATGAGTATCTACGAGAAGGTATTTAGATGAAGCCTGACAGGCATCAGGTAAAGGAAACACGTTTAGACATGCTGGATAGTTTCGACATCGAAATGCGAAATTCAATATTTCGAAGAGTTTACTGTAATTTCGTGAAAGTCGAAGTTTCGCCGACGAGTGTGGGAGGAGCGCATTTCCTGTGCGAATGTAGCCGTTATGTCAATTTCCTCGACGTCCTGGGGAAGTAAATACTACGGAACTGAAGTTTTCTAAATAAATTCTAGAGGAAATCTACGAACGCAGACGTCTGGCAAGTCTAACTCAACCAACGAGGGATATAACAAAATAGAATTGGATTACAAAAGAAACTAGATTTTTTTCATCGTTTCTTCGTTTTATTATTTAACTTTCGCGTTCCATGTAATTTATAGAAATTTTGTTCGATGTGAAAATGATTTCAAGAGGCGAAATACAGAAAAATTATACCGGTGGCTTCGAATTTTAACCCAATCTGTAATTTGTAGCTGCGTGCTACAGAGGCGCTGCAAGATACTCGTTAAAGATCGGGTTTCAAAGATACTTTGACAGCCACCGTGGAGCAAAAGTGGGTCCTGTGAGCAGAAAAAAAAGGATGCACGGTATCTCGAGAAGATTCACCATGAAATTGTTAGTTCCTCTTCATGCTTTTCAGCTTCCTCTCCACAAAGGCACACATCTCCTTACGCTTTTATCCCATCTTACGCAAAGGAAAATTAAAGATTACTATATACTACAATGTAGATACTAGTAACGTAGATATATCTATACAATTCCATTCTAAGATTAAGTGCCTTTAACAGCTCAAGACTTGTACTTCAGAATCCCTCTTCTCCATATTTTTTAAACGAGCACTGCATTTTCCAAATGAATTTATCCTAAATATTATTTACTCGCGATGTACAAAGGTGTACCACGTGGAAAGTCCTCGAAGAACATATTCTTTGTTCACCTTTATCGTTCTCTGTCCCGAGCTTGGAGTGTGATCAATCTCGCATAGATCTACGGTTTCTGTAAGTGCCACTGAGCCAGTTTGCTGATTATGAATTATACGACGAAACGTTTCATGGGGTGCAGGCTGGATTGCTGCCAAGCCCGATTCCATCGGGGAGCTTCTTCTCGCTCTGTATACCGTGGCATTATTTCCAGCATCTTCCCGCTTTCGACTTCTTACGTCCACTCGAACGGGAAAGTGTCCGGAAGGCCAAGCTTCCAGCTTTCATTAGTTACGTCTTCGAACAACGAACTCCGGCGAGTACTTATCGAACTGGAACGATCGTGACTCCATGGACCGGAATTACATGAACTTATTACACTGCAACGTCCCTGCGCTTTAGACGCTGACATAAACGTTTGTCACAATCGCGCGGATCTATCGGAACTATGCTACGCTTCTACTTCACCACGTTTTGAAGGCTCGTCAGGTATTACTGGTAAATCATTGGAATCATCTAAAAAAAGAAATCGCGTAACATATTTCACGCGGTGTTGAGTTCTTTTATTGATGCTCAGATACTATGCTGTATGAAATGTATCATAGTATTGTAATAGCATAAACTCTGGTACGTAAGTAGAAGGTGTTGGTAGTTTCAAAAAGGTTCTGGGGTTGTTTTCTTTGATAGAAATTATTTTCTTTATTAATGCATAGATGTGGGAGAATGTGTTTAAGGCAAAAGTTAAGTGGTTTTATGGAATAAGTAGAATATAAGACGAATTATATTCCATGAAAATAAATATTTAATTAGATGACTTTACCTTGACGTAATTAAGACTAGGTTGGATTAATTTCTTGATCGATGAGTGATGAAAAACAATTTGTCTTCGACAACCGCGATTCGCATGAGCCATTTGACGTTGACAGATCCGACAAATCAATAAATACGTCGGTCTTATCGCAGCCCGGCCGAAGAATAATGCTCCCATAACTTTCAGGTATACATACACGCATTTCGACGTTTATTGTTGAATTAATCTTCTTTGTGAGATAACACGTTAATGTCTATCCGCCTGTCTATTCACCTGTCAAGCAAAATATCTACAATCTGCATCCGTTTAGACACCTATACAGCCTGGTTGGCTTAATTAAATTTCTCTAGAACAATTAGAGGAGCAGATAATAGAGTTATTCTGACGTACAATGCGGGTTAGGATTCTGAGTCAGGATACTGGTCTATTCCCCTGGGATGAAGGGATGAAAGTAAAAGGCACATCAAAGAATTGTTTTTTCAATTTAGCGAAAGATTTTAGTCCTATTTTGAATTTTCTTGTGCAGGAGGGGAGTTAATCAGAATTTTTTTCTAATAAAGAACAACACCTCTTATTTTTTCTTTTTCTCTATTCTAATATTACTATATTTTTTCAGAATTGCAAAATTTCTGTTTCGTGATTGGCATTTTACAACTTTCTCTCTTTCATTATGTGATTTCTCATCTGCTGCATTAGATTTCTGCATCGTTTTTTTGGGGGGAGGGTAAAATGGAGGATGTTGAAGTTAAGAGAGATATTATACAGGGCATCGCGCGCCAGTGATCCTGTCGGAATTAAAACGAATCATTGAGGAGGTTTCGATGTCAATAAAAGAGCGTGTTTTCCGGGTCAAAAGTAACGCGGAACGCAACGTCGACTAGATATTGGATTTTAGCTGATATTGCTCGTCAGCTACTTCCATGCATTTTTCATCTTTATCGTCAGTCACTTCCTCCACCCCTTTCTTGCAGCGAAAAAACGGAGGAAAGCCAGTGTAAAGGGTTCCACTTAATCTCCTGAGTTTCGTGCTCAATCGGTGGAAAGATATCAGACTCCTGTCTTAACTACGGAATGAAAAATGTGTCGGAATTTATCGAAAGAAATATATTGCTTTTCGACCAATTTCAATTGCAATCGACGCAATCGACGTGGTGATGTGTAAATACATTAGCTTGGCGTTTCAAATACTTTGAAAGTCGTATTCGAACTATAAGGAATATCTAATCTCCCATCTGTGATTTTTTGTACTCAGAATCATTTTTCTCGTTATTTAAAATATCAAAATTACCGTAGCTTAAAGTGTCGAGGCGAAATGATTGAAGAATTCAGAAAAATCTTCACACTTTTCATTTTAATCACTATATTAATCATTATAAATCCACCTGTATACATTTCAATGTTCCAGCTTACAAAGTTAAATCACAGAGTTCCAGCAAGCTAGAGTTCATAAATAGTAAGTCAGCGTCTGATAAAAGAAATCGGTATTGGTTCCAATAGATAAACTTTTTGTATCAACCCAATACAATATTGAATACAGAATGTTCCTCCAGTGAATGCGTTTCGTAGAAAGCAAATACTAAATTACTGAAACTTTTACGTCTTGGTCAAGACCTGCTACGACCCACCGGTACTGTGTACCGAGTTTGATCGAACGTTTCGTTCTACGTTCACCAGGGATACTTCGGATCATCCCCGATAATATGATGTCCCTGGGAAAACGGTAAACAATTTCTCCCTTGGCGTAACTAAAACATTCTTATGAACAAACAATATAGGTACTCGAAACGATGATCCTCGATCAAACTAAGAGATAATGCAGCTGTATAATTCAAGTCTGTCGTGAGCATAACGGCGGCGTTTCCCCGCGGATTTGCGAAATTGTGTCTGCGGACAGATGGCGCTTGAACGCGAAGCATAAATTTAAGGAAACTGTCGCGGCACTAACTTACGCTTGATAAATCCCCGTCAAATACTCGAACCAGTCGCTATAATAATCGTTTGTAACCGGAGACAAAGACCTTACAGCATCGATCATTTCGAAACAGGAACTTAGATCCTTCCTCGCATGAATCCTCAGCTGTACTCTAAGCAGAACACATTTTGACGTCTCAATTTACAAGCCTCTTGATTTTAAGCAATTTTAGTTACCCACGATTCATTTTAACGCAAACGGTAAAAGTTATTTAAATTTTTTTCATTCAAAGGTGAGGAGTTCAAATTGAGTTGCTTTGATAACGAGCTGCTACTTAAATGAATCGTCAACTACCAAAATGAACGAATACAGAAAATAATGTGTAATCAACTACACAATTACATTTTAATCGGAATTTGTAAGTTATAATTAGATTCCATTTTGCCTATCTCTGCTTACCATGCCTGTAGTAAATTTAGAATTAATTTGCTATTGACGAAATATTCGTGGTAAGTCCGGAATTAATTAATCATTGACAAAGTATTCATAGTAAACCCGGAATTAATATATTATTAACAAAGAAGAGTGTAGCAGGATGCGCCCAATGCCTGCAGCGCACACCTATTTGACGTAAGCTGCTTACTTAGGGTCCGTATTACATCTTTGCACAGGTCATGACGCTGTGTATGCAGATACACCAGCAATGAAGCCTACGGCTACAGTTTCGCTATAAGTAACAGGTCGTTGAATAATCTAACGCTGTTGCCAATTAACGGGAGGGCCTGATGCACTAACGAACCTTCTAATTTACTATTCCATACTACTTCGTTCAAAATATTAATTACCAAAATCCCTTCTAAAAGCACCCGCATCTTTCGTTTTAATATCTGTACCTACAATTGACCGCCGATTTACAAAAATTCCATCTCCGAATCGGAAATAGCTTGCTCGCGAAATTCATTTCCATAGCGCATAGAAGGCACCTACGTTCGGCTGGCATCAAGTGAAATTGCATTATGCAGCCTGCATCGCATCTGCATCTGCTCGATCAACGATCATTGTGTGCGCATCAAACGCCCTTTCGCATGTAAGCTGGTAGAACTGATGCAAAATCGAGAATTTAATTCCCCAAATGTTTTACAAAACTGGGCCACTCGGCAGATACTCGCGCATCGTCGCTTCAGCAAAAAGAACGGTCTACCGAGTCTACTCCTCGCGGTTCCTCAACGCGTCACGCCCAATCCCTGCAAAGCGTCCACTCGAAGGGTGTCAGCGACGCAATAAGTAAGTCGAGGTTTAACGAGCCACCGTGGACACGTCAACGGTTTCTTATCGACTCGCGGGCTCCGGTGCAAGTTGAACGAACACGGCAATCAGCCTTAACGCGCTTTTCATAGGCTGGGTTGGATCGACACGCGATTCCGTGGCCGTCGGCGGGGGCCAAATAGCGTGTCCCTAACGCGATTAAATGCTCATTACAGTCGCGGCTCGTTCACCCTTGAAATTCCCCTTAATAGCGGCTTGATACAAGCCGTCGCGTGGTTCAGCCCTTCATCCAGCCGGTTGCGGGCAGACAGGGGCCAGCTCGCGCGCATCCGCTCGAAAGTACGAAAACAAAGCGGCAGGATTTGCTCGTAGAAGCGAGAACAGCCGTGTGTTCTTGAAACTTTCCCGTAAACCGCTTATGTACTCGAGGAAAACGGACAGGAGGGAGTAAGAGGACTCGCTGATTGTACCAGTTGGCCAGGCAAGATCCGCATTAACCACAAGTTACTCGCCACAGTTCGGGAGTTGATAGCCAAGTGTTGCGTTCTTTGCTACGCAACGTCCGAAAGCTGAAGGTCCCCTTTCTCCTTCATCCTTTCAGCGCTCTCGACTCGTGCATATTTGATCGGTGAAGCTTATCTAGGAAATGCCTACAGGCGTTCTTTAACCCATTTGCATTATTAGAATAAAAGATAAAGCCTTCTTCTTAAGATGACGCGGGGATGGATTTTTCATTCTACTTCGCACTAATCTCTCCATGCATTCTAGCAGCTCTTTGACAATGAAACACTGTTTTGAATTGTGTGTAAATTCACTGTGTTACTTGTAAATTCCATTGCTCTCCAATATACGTTCTCTGTCGTTTTTTGCTTCCTTTAAGCACAAGCTGCACGTTCGATCGTTCTGAGCCGCGGCTAAAACACTTAAAACAGTTAAACCGCAATCAATGCCAACGGGGTGATGCAATCGTACACCGACCGAATCTCTAAGCCCGCCACGTGCCCCGGTGGCAGTTTTCATCCAGCGGGCCACGCGAGGGGAAACGAAAGCGCCGCGATAGCAGGCAGGCGCGCCTAGAATAAATATTAATGCAAGTGTACGGGTTGCTCGTCCGTGGCTGTTCCTACACGTTCGCGGTGTCTTCACGCTCGGATTCCCATTGTTTCTCTTTTTCCTCCTCTTGTCTTTGCCGGCTACGTGGCGTTCACACCCTCCCCGGAGCATCTCCGCCGAGCTTTAGTTCGCCAGGCATCGTAATTTCTCGATTCCGTGACATCTGTCGCTGCAGGGTTAAGCCCGCGGCTTCGCGGTGACACCGCGGCCTCGTTTCTCTTATAGATTTCGCATATATATCGGTCGCTGATATTTGTCAAAATTTCTGGCTCAGGTCGCTCCGGAAGGGATTCAAATTCTAACTCGAAACTTGGTGGGGCAAATCTGGGACACTCTTTAATATCTTCGCGTTTGATTTTACATTGTTATATGGTAAACGGACTAATAATAAATCAACACTATCTCATCCCACACGCGAGAAATTGGAGGGAATGTATTAGTCGAGGATAATCCCCTTCTGTGGGTTTTGAATTATTGATTTCCAAGTGTGACATGTATTCTAGCAATAAAATATTTGAAATCTCTGCAGTGTTCTTAAGTATTTAACGTTAATTTTATAAAAGCTACACTGCTTACAAGACACCAATGAACAATTTTCCCAAAACGCATTTTACGACCCTGAGAGTCGACGGTTCCTCTCCAAAAGAAAGCCACGATTCCCCACTGACCCAGTGCCACCGTTTTGGAAGATATTAGAAAGAAAATTCAATTTTCGCGCATTCATTTAACACGCGCTTGATTCCTCGTTTACTTTCTACACCGGCGTAACAAATTTCACCCGGGTAGTGCCCTCTAATCAGAATTCAATTCCCAGGAAAATATTTGTCCGTCGAAGGTAGACGAGCGACAGGCAAACACTTTTTAACAGGCCTCCTTTCCTTTAAACGTCTCTCTCCCGCGCACCGACGCGACGGTAGACACAGTTTCCTCGCGCATTCACGGAATTTCCCTCCCTTCACAAAGCCCGTCTCCCTCACAATCGGGCGGCAGGGTGGCGGGAAGTGTTTCTTCGAAAGCAGAGAAAAAAACCGGGAAAATTTCGCGTCAACCTTTCCCTTTGATCCCCTCGTCGGCTTTGACTGCTCGCCGACTATCGACGTTTGAGCTCGTTGGCGGGCAAGATTGGCCGACGGCAAAAGGGAGGCTGCTAAGCTGCGTGTCAGAAAACGGGGCATGAAGAGAATTCAAGCCCGAAGGCCTCAGTGCGGAGTTTACAAATATGTGTTGCCGCGGCGGTTCTCCCGGATCTTCCAGCAAACTTCGTTATTCCCTTTGCGACGCCAGTATCACCGCCGTCTGTCCACACACTCGCCGCTGTCCTAGAAACTATGGAGGACAGCCTTGATGGTGCAGCCTCGCAACAGGCAATGGGACCCTGTGGTCGTTCCTCGACTCGCTAGGGGAATGCGATATTACACAGGGTAGATGTTAATAGTAATAACGCGGTCATTACAGTAGGTGGATGGAATACAAGCGTGCGTAGGAGATACATTTTATTACATATGTTTAAACAGAAGATTTGTGCGAGGAGGTTTGTTGCGGGCAAATAACAAGAAGGGGATGATTCTTCGTTAGAAAATAAGTGGAATGTGAATGAGGATTTTGTAGATCATTTGAAGGGTGAGGGGAAAGAACAGGGAATGTCACACAGCGTCATGGAGAAAATTAAGTTTTAATACTTTGGCCCATCAGTAAAGAAACAAGCTTCGATGAATTTAATTTTCTTCTTAAATAATTACTTGTTTTACCTTGACGACAGAATCTTATGCTTAGGCTAAGAGTTCCAGTGCAGAGTGGAGATTTACTGTTTTTAACCAGCTTCTTAATGATTTCTTACGGGGGTATTTGAATTTTATAACCCTTTATGAGTCAACAGTTCTGTGGTTCCTGTTGCCACCAACAAAATATGCTATAAATCGCAAAATTATGAAAAATGGATACACACGGTTTTTTCCCCTTCGTTTCACTTTCCTTTTCGATATCTTAAAGAGTGCTTGATGACTTATGACAGAAATGGTAACGTTGCATCGCGCGGGGATCTTGAAGAATCGAAACGTGAAAGATGTGCTCTCCACGGGGTATAAATATCTCGAGTTTCCTCGATATAGCGCAGAAAACGTCGCGGAAGTCGCACGGGCGGGCCAAACGACCGTTAAAATAAATCTAAATGTAAAAGGCGACTGGCAAGGGGGAAGTCCGGGGGAGAAGGGAGGAAAAATGTATGTCCAGCAGTCGCCGACAATAACTGCGAATGAACTTTCTTGCTTCACGGTCCGAGTGTTCCTTCCTGGTTACATCGCAGCGTCTTCCAGGCTGACCATCAAATTTTACGAGGCTGCCTCCTTCCTGGAGGAGGCCAAAGCCGTGGAAAATTATATAACCGTGGAAAAATGAGGGGAGCTGAACTCTCCTCGCTCTCTGCTTTGTTCTCGGTCTGGCAGATTTCGCGAATTCCTCTCGTCTATACGTTCCTACCCTGTCTCGCCAAATTGAGTTATTTCGGCAAGTATTCTACTGGGCGCATATAAACTGCGAGTTCAAATTGTAGTGGTTAACAGAAAACGTTGAAGGAAACGGAAAAGATTCGGTAAACCTAGGTACTTGGAGTAAGATTTCCTGCTTTTCTTTGCTCAAGTGTCGTTAACTTTTAACGACATTTAATGACTTTTCCCGGACTATGTCAGTGTAGTGGAAATGTTTCCAATAGAAATCTACCTGTTTCAAAATAATCACGAATAGCCAGTGCCATTTCCAATCCAATAGAACAGGAAACATGTCTGAGAAGTTTAGTGTTGAATGTTCCCAAGCTGCACGCGACGCTTATCACTGTGATAATGGCGTATAAACGTGAAGCCTGGGAACGGGGACAATTCTTTGTAATGCTTCAGCCCGCGGAAGCTTATAATCCAGCCACTCGGGAGTTCTCTCGAAGAACCAGCAGCAGTGTTTTTCGTAGCTGGTAAAAACCCGGAAAGGACAGCCATCACCTTCGTTTCTCGTCCCGGTAAAATATTTACGCTGTTAAAGGGGTGAACGGAGCAGCTCTTCACGAAGATTCCATCCCCTGGCGGGCACACGACCCGTGGAGAAACGGGCTTCGCTATTATACCAGGGATACCGAATTAAAATGCTAATTCACCGCATTAATTTTCATCTATCATGTCCCCCTCCCTTATTCTCGGATTTAATTCGTCCCGTACTGCCACTGATGCTAACGCTTTCTTATATAAATGGCCCCCGCAGTGTGAATTATTTCTGATCGCTGTGTGACAATATTAGTGGACCTTCTTCTTCAATTTCTCCTTGTGACAATTTTGGTGAAGAAAGCCGAATTTGGTGATGTGAGCAGAGACTGGGGATCGAGAAATAGTTACTGTAAGTTGATGAGTACTTTTTTGGCATTGTGGAGGGGTATTGTGAAAAAAACAACTGCTACGTTATTCAAAGATGAGAATAGCATAAATAGATAAGAAAAGGAGTATTAAAATGTATGCAGGGATATTTAATTCAGTTACTTTAAAATAGAATTGTAAAGGTATTTGCAGGAGAATCTTGAAGCTCCAAGAGTAGAGCTTTAAATTAGTTGACACATCAGGAAACGTAGACGTGGAGATGCTTAAAAAGGGCTTTTTAAATTATTTAGCGAAGTGTGTTATACGAATGGAAGTTTAGAGAAATTTAGGTTGTTCCTCTTTTGAGGCTTACTCGGTAGTAGAAGACGCGGAATTCTCGCGATTCTATTCGTCGCGAGGATTTAACAGGCCGTGTAATGGCGAGATTTAGTTTTAAAAGTCTTTGGGTAAGAACGGGAAATGCAGTTTTAGAGATTATCTTCCTATGTTTCCGAGATAAGTGGCGCAAAGCGTGTCCGTAATTCAGAGGCTTTATAAAAGGAACTTGTATCAAGGACTTCCACTGTCGACACTGTTGAGCTTCCACAAGAATTCGGAGCTTATGAAAAGACTGTACGTCGATATTCCTTCCGTTCGAACACTTTGAATATTTCTATTGGCTGAATGAATCTAATCGAAATAACGAAATTAAACCCTTCGCAGCTCCTTTAGATATACAAGTAATTCGATTTCTTTAAACGAATGAAGTTATTATTCTAGACTACTATTCGAATAATTTCGTATTCAATTCGACTGCAGGTTTCGAGAACGAAGCTTTCACTATCTCAATTTATTTTATTTTACAGAAATCTTTCCATTTTTCAATCCATAATCATAGTAGAATTATTCAAATGAATTTCTGTAATTAGATGTCACCACGTGTTTATTAGCTGCAGTGTAAATTGACAATTATATATTATAACAAATGTACTAAGTACGTTAAAAATATAAGAAATCCTGGAGGAAAAATTTCCCCCAGGAAAAGACACTGCTCATTTATAACATTTGTCTACTTTACTCGCAGCAAATTCTTAAGACTCGTTATCGGTAAGAATTTTTTATCCCGGAACATTTAACATACTTATGAAAGCATAATATAATATTTGACTTATCGAGAACTCGGGTTTTCACCAAGAAATTACAAATGGGGCGGGTGGAAAGCCGGATCGTCTTCTTTGAAACTCTTATATAACGCGTGCCACTTTAACGACCGGCAGATAGCGAATTAATTTTGCTTCCTGTGGGTGTAGATCGATTTTTTCGACACCCCACGCATCTTGCACGCTCGCATTGAACTGGCCGAGGCGCGAGATACGTGTTTACAATGTAGCCACCTGTTGGATACGAAACTTGTCGCTTCTCGAAACTTTTCCCCTCAAAATTTCGCGTAACCATTATGTACCACTATTTATCTGGAAAACTTTCCCCTATCGATCATGATCACGAATTAAAAGATTTCCTCATATTCCATTGTTCGAGTGACAAATGACATTTGGTTTTGCTCGCCTTTCAAACATTTTACCTAACGATTCGGTAAATAGAACACCAAAAATGCGCAGATACAAATTCCTTAGATCCCTTTTCACTTAATTCATCTCTCTCACTATCGCGTGCAAAGTATAACACAAGAATTATGCACGGAAAAAGATTAATCAGTTTCTACTCGAACAATTCATCAGACAGATCATCCAATTATATTTAAAACCGTGGAAAGGGAAACTTTAAAGTACGAACGAACTGCAGGAAGCACAACTCGAAGCTGGAGGAATACATTTTTACGAGGACTCTTTTAATGATCTTCTTCAAAGTTTATTAATTCTTCAAACTTTGCTGCACAGCGGTCGACGGTCTATACAACCTGCTCACGGTAACGATTACTGTTTACGAACGAGAGTAATGGCACGATATGTACACGAAAGTATACGCACTTTCCGCGTAACGCCGACCACATGCAGCAGAGCTTTCGAATTTGCCCAGCCCCAGACATGCATATTACGCGTCCAATGAATATTCCGCACTTTAATCTGAATTTCGAAATTAAATTAGAATCCTCAACTTCCACCGTCCGCTAAATCGATTACACAGTTTGCGTGCAAAGCTCCCCGTCACGAACTACTAACAAAGCATTAATGTGTAATAACAGTCGGCGAAAAAGCTGTTTGAAACAACGTTAATAGCATTAAGCATTATAATTCCGCGGTGAAATTGAAAAGGGAAGCAGGAGGGAAAAAAATACTCTGCGCAAAGCGAGAGGTCGCGAAGCATGGAATCTGAGCAGCTTCGAAAGCATTTGCCGACGGGACAGGATTATAAAAATCTGTTTTGTGAAATTCGATGGCTCGCCCCTATCGGGTATTCAATTAATCCCCGGCCAAAGTCGAATTAATTACAAAGATAGAAATTACTGCGGCAATCCGTGCCCCGATTAATGGGAGGGGGCAAATTACACGCGACCGCGAGTTCCGTAAAAACACCAACGATCGATGAGGCGGCGCGCCCACTCGTCGCTGTGAATCGAGGGGAGGAGGGGGTGAACTTTCGCGAGGATTCGAACAAAGTAATTTAAAACTTTCTCCTGACTGGATGCCGAGCCGTGAATAGAGCTGTCTGCCATCGACGACGAGAATCACCGCGGCATGCACGCGTAATAAAAATGCTAATTATATTGCTCGACGAATGGAAGCTCCGCGGCCAGGGGCCCGAGGGGGTGGTGGTCGAAAATTGTCACGTAACGAGGAAGGAATAAACTGGTGTGTCGAAGCATTTCTCCGTGACACCGTAAAAAATTCATACCCCGCGTTGGTATGAATATTATCGTAGGACAAAAGAAAAAGAATGGAGTTTGGATTATTTCTGTTAACAAAATTATGCGTATTGTTTTACAGCAACTAAGTAGATTTATATCGCAAGAAGGGGAGACAGTATTATATTGATTTCTATTTAATAGACCGAGCAACAAGTTTCTTGCGATTTTAAAACAAAACTTACTGTTTATTTGTTTTCTCCACTGTTTTAAGCTGTTGCTAATTGTTTACTTTGTTGCCTTGTGACTTTTTTTATCATCGAACAACTTTGATATATGATTCCTAATCGTATGTGATATGTACCAACTAAATTGCAATAATTTTTGTCGCCTTGTCAAAGAAATTTGCCGCTTGTTAACGACAGATCTTTCCTTCCTTTCATCTCCAGTAATATTTCTTTCACTGTCGCCTCTAATTCGTTTAATATTGGGTAATATTTTCTTATACTCGTCGTTTCGCTACTAAATTCGAAGACAGGGTGAGATACACCCTTGTTTCGCGACGTACAATCTATCAGAATCTTCGCTCCGTTTTATTGCCAATGAAATTCGATTGGCATCCTTTAGGGTGCGCGAATATCGAGCCAAGGCTGTGTGACCGGGCCTCTCGTCAACGCTAAGAACGAATTTAGGAGGCGAAAAAAGTCGCCCCCGCGACGAGCAGTTTTTAATGTCAACCGTGCTTTCCACGCCGGTACTTTAACTGGTCGTTAAAGTATTTTCGCTTGCCGCGGCTTGTTTCTTTTCGTGTCGCGCTGCTTTTCTCGCGGAATGCCCAGCCTGGCGCGAGTGAAGTGGAACGGTTGAGATGTTGCCGCAAACATCGGCAAAGGAACGACGACTGGCACACGTCGAAAATATTCTTAATGTGATTCACTCCGAACGCGAAACGTAAATCGAACGAACGTGACTTTCGCTGGGATCCTGCGAAGACATATCTCGGCAGACGTCTATGGTTAAACATTAACAAGTGATCCAGGGTTGTGGCGCGAAGTCAGAGGAGAATGAAAAAGAATTTCTGCAAAAACTTTCGCACACAGTTTTAGCAACAGCGACGCAAAATCGTTTTTATTACAAAGGCGTACGATATTTGATTTTCCTCGCGAATAGTCGACTTGCCAACGTACGTTAACCATAAAAAAACGTTTCCTGTTTGTCGAATTCAAAGGTCCGTGAAAATTGTGCCGGCACAGATGGTTTCATCAAACGAACGAAAAAAGCGAAACACGGGGTCGTATATTTTCAAAAGGCTGCAAATAATGTTGATTGTTACTTTACGTTCTCGTTTGATGGTCTTTTCAGCGAGGTAATCTAAATTGACACCCCCTGTTCGTTCAATGTTCATTGTTATTCGTCCATCGATACATTTACCCCCACAGCACATTTGTTGCCGAAATGTCTCAGTTGCGTTGCGGTTTAATCCTTGGAATATTGCACGGAATGTTGCCGAAAAGTTACAAGTAAATTGCTATGTCCGCCCTGTGCAACATTGCAGGATATATTTCAGCAACATTTTTTCGGGATATTACAGCAATGGTAGCGCAACATTTCTGAGATTTTATAGGAATGGTAGCGCAACATTTCTGAGATTTTACAGAAATGGTAGGGCAACATTTCTGAGATTTTACAGAAATGGTAGCGCAACATTTCTGAGATTTTACAGAAATGGTAGCGCAACATTTCTGAGATTTTACAGAAATGGTAGCGCAACATTTCTGAGATTTTACAGAAATGGTAGCGCAACATTTCTGAGATTTTACAGAAATGGTAGCGCAACATTTCGGGCAGTTGGGCCAAAAATAAAAATAACGGTATTTTATATATATGCACGTACATATTTTTATCACTTCACTTGAATGTGTGAAGAAGAATCATAGTAGTATAACATCCGTGTATATTTTAAAAATAGAACATTTAATTTACCCCAGGGAAGATTCGAACCCGCGACCTGTAGCACCGTAGACGAACACTTTACCGCTGTAGCTGCAATTGTTAATTGAGAAAACTGCTTCCGTATTCGAACATTACATTCCAACCATGCAACACTTCAAACTGAAATTATTCAAAAACGAAGATTCGTTTTGACAAACCCCATTACATCTCCCTAATCGCTAAGTTGAACATTTCACAACAAATTCATTCCGACGCTTGATGTTGTATTAAGTTGATTCATATTCTGTTATGAAATATCCTGCGTAGTACAAGAAAATAATATTGTTTTAGTTTTTAGCGCATTTTTAATACAATCGTTTAACATTATTTTATATATTTTTTCATTTTCCAGTCTTTAGTGTTAGTGGATATACATTTCACAATTCAGACTTCGTTGCAAATATAATTTATTGCTGTATACAGTTTAATAGTTTGCTTACACCTTATAGTGGTAATTTACTAATTGTATTAATTACTTATATCACATTTTGTCACTGTTTACATACATTCCCTCGGAGGTTGCCTGTGAAATGTAACACTGTATTCTGTTTGTCGACATATTGAATATAAATAATTACTACAATTACTTAATGAACACATATGGTTTAAACAAATTCATAAAATATATACAGCAACAAAACATGTGTGAATAACTGCCAGTGACCGTAATATTAACATTTAATTCATTGTATGTAATTAAAACGTTCCGAACTGTCGAGGGAAAATATCTAAGTCCGGATATGTTGCGGAAAAGTTGCTGAAATCGTGCTCGTATCTTGCGAGCGCTCGCAACATATGAGCAAGATTTCAGCAATTTTTCCGCAACATATCCGTATTTCCGCGGAGCGATCCCGACTTCTCCAGACAACAGAATGCAGTCTAAGACTCCACAGACTATCATCGAGGGAATATAAGCGAACTTGGACAATATCTGACATAAATAATTAATACGATTATTTAATTAACATTATATAGTTTAAACAATCTCATAAACAATATTCAGCAACAAAAGAGATTTGAAGAGAGTATTACACGTGCCAATAAATAATTAATACGATTATTTAATTAACATTATATAGTTTAAACAATCTCATAAACAATATTCAGCAACAAAAGAGATTTGAAGAGAGTGTTACACGTGTCAATAAATGCCAGTGACCGTAATATTAGCACGTAATTCATTATATGTAATTAAAACGTTCCTAACTGTCGAGTGAAAATATCTAAGTCCGGATATGTTGCAGAAAAGTTGCTGAAATCTTGCTCATATGTTGCGAGCGTTCGCAACATATGAGCAAGATTTCAGCAACTTTTCTGCAACATATCCGTATTTCCCCGTAGCGATCCCGTATTCTCCAGACACAGAATGCAGTCTAAGACTCCACACACTGTCATCGAGGGAATATAAGCGAACTTGGACAATATCTGACATAAATAATTAATACGATTATTTAATTAACATTATATAGTTTAAACAATCTCATAAACAATATTCAGCAACAAAAGAGATTTGAAGAGAGTGTTACACGTGCCAATAAATGCCAGTGACCGTAATATTAGCACGTAATTCATTATATGTAATTAAAACGTTCCTAACTGTCGAGTGAAAATATCTAAGTCCGGATATGTTGCAGAAAAGTTGCTGAAATCTTGCTCATATGTTGCGAGCGCTCGCAACATATGAGCAAGATTTCAGCAATTTTTCTGCAACATATCCGTATTTCCGCGTAGCGATCCCGTATTCTCCAGACACAGAATGCAGTCTAAGACTCCACAGACTATCATCGAGGGAATATAAGCGAACTTGGACAATATCTGACATAAATAATTAATACGATTATTTAATTAACATTATATAGTTTAAACAATCTCATAAACAATATTCAGCAACAAAAGAGATTTGAAGAGAGTGTTACACGTGCCAATAAATAATTAATACGATTATTTAATTAACATTATATAGTTTAAACAATCTCATAAACAATATTCAGCAACAAAAGAGATTTGAAGAGAGTGTTACACGTGTCAATAAATGCCAGTGACCGTAATATTAGCACGTAATTCATTATATGTAATTAAAACGTTCCTAACTGTCGAGTGAAAATATCTAAGTCCGGATATGTTGCAGAAAAGTTGCTGAAATCTTGCTCATATGTTGCGAGCGTTCGCAACATATGAGCAAGATTTCAGCAACTTTTCTGCAACATATCCGTATTTCCCCGTAGCGATCCCGTATTCTCCAGACACAGAATGCAGTCTAAGACTCCACACACTGTCATCGAGGGAATATAAGCGAACTTGGACAATATCTGACATAAATAATTAATACGATTATTTAATTAACATTATATAGTTTAAACAATCTCATAAACAATATTCAGCAACAAAAGAGATTTGAAGAGAGTGTTACACGTGCCAATAAATGCCAGTGACCGTAATATTAGCACGTAATTCATTATATGTAATTAAAACGTTCCTAACTGTCGAGTGAAAATATCTAAGTCCGGATATGTTGCAGAAAAGTTGCTGAAATCTTGCTCATATGTTGCGAGCGCTCGCAACATATGAGCAAGATTTCAGCAATTTTTCTGCAACATATCCGTATTTCCGCGTAGCGATCCCGTATTCTCCAGACACAGAATGCAGTCTAAGACTCCACAGACTATCATCGAGGGAATATAAGCGAACTTGGACAATATCTGACATAAATAATTAATACGATTATTTAATTAACATTATATAGTTTAAACAATCTCATAAACAATATTCAGCAACAAAAGAGATTTGAAGAGAGTGTTACACGTGCCAATAAATAATTAATACGATTATTTAATTAACATTATATAGTTTAAACAATCTCATAAACAATATTCAGCAACAAAAGAGATTTGAAGAGAGTGTTACACGTGTCAATAAATGCCAGTGACCGTAATATTAGCACGTAATTCATTATATGTAATTAAAACGTTCCTAACTGTCGAGTGAAAATATCTAAGTCCGGATATGTTGCAGAAAAGTTGCTGAAATCTTGCTCATATGTTGCGAGCGTTCGCAACATATGAGCAAGATTTCAGCAACTTTTCTGCAACATATCCGTATTTCCCCGTAGCGATCCCGTATTCTCCAGACACAGAATGCAGTCTAAGACTCCACACACTGTCATCGAGGGAATATAAGCGAACTTGGACAATATCTGACATAAATAATTAATACGATTATTTAATTAACATTATATAGTTTAAACAATCTCATAAACAATATTCAGCAACAAAAGAGATTTGAAGAGAGTGTTACACGTGCCAATAAATGCCAGTGACCGTAATATTAGCACGTAATTCATTATATGTAATTAAAACGTTCCTAACTGTCGAGTGAAAATATCTAAGTCCGGATATGTTGCAGAAAAGTTGCTGAAATCTTGCTCATATGTTGCGAGCGCTCGCAACATATGAGCAAGATTTCAGCAATTTTTCTGCAACATATCCGTATTTCCGCGTAGCGATCCCGTATTCTCCAGACACAGAATGCAGTCTAAGACTCCACAGACTATCATCGAGGGAATATAAGCGAACTTGGACAATATCTGACATAAATAATTAATACGATTATTTAATTAACATTATATAGTTTAAACAATCTCATAAACAATATTCAGCAACAAAAGAGATTTGAAGAGAGTGTTACACGTGCCAATAAATAATTAATACGATTATTTAATTAACATTATATAGTTTAAACAATCTCATAAACAATATTCAGCAACAAAAGAGATTTGAAGAGAGTGTTACACGTGTCAATAAATGCCAGTGACCGTAATATTAGCACGTAATTCATTATATGTAATTAAAACGTTCCTAACTGTCGAGTGAAAATATCTAAGTCCGGATATGTTGCAGAAAAGTTGCTGAAATCTTGCTCATATGTTGCGAGCGTTCGCAACATATGAGCAAGATTTCAGCAACTTTTCTGCAACATATCCGTATTTCCCCGTAGCGATCCCGTATTCTCCAGACACAGAATGCAGTCTAAGACTCCACACACTGTCATCGAGGGAATATAAGCGAACTTGGACAATATCTGACATAAATAATTAATACGATTATTTAATTAACATTATATAGTTTAAACAATCTCATAAACAATATTCAGCAACAAAAGAGATTTGAAGAGAGTGTTACACGTGCCAATAAATGCCAGTGACCGTAATATTAGCACGTAATTCATTATATGTAATTAAAACGTTCCTAACTGTCGAGTGAAAATATCTAAGTCCGGATATGTTGCAGAAAAGTTGCTGAAATCTTGCTCATATGTTGCGAGCGCTCGCAACATATGAGCAAGATTTCAGCAATTTTTCTGCAACATATCCGTATTTCCGCGTAGCGATCCCGTATTCTCCAGACACAGAATGCAGTCTAAGACTCCACAGACTATCATCGAGGGAATATAAGCGAACTTGGACAATATCTGACATAAATAATTAATACGATTATTTAATTAACATTATATAGTTTAAACAATCTCATAAACAATATTCAGCAACAAAAGAGATTTGAAGAGAGTGTTACACGTGCCAATAAATAATTAATACGATTATTTAATTAACATTATATAGTTTAAACAATCTCATAAACAATATTCAGCAACAAAAGAGATTTGAAGAGAGTGTTACACGTGTCAATAAATGCCAGTGACCGTAATATTAGCACGTAATTCATTATATGTAATTAAAACGTTCCTAACTGTCGAGTGAAAATATCTAAGTCCGGATATGTTGCAGAAAAGTTGCTGAAATCTTGCTCATATGTTGCGAGCGTTCGCAACATATGAGCAAGATTTCAGCAACTTTTCTGCAACATATCCGTATTTCCCCGTAGCGATCCCGTATTCTCCAGACACAGAATGCAGTCTAAGACTCCACACACTGTCATCGAGGGAATATAAGCGAACTTGGACAATATCTGACATAAATAATTAATACGATTATTTAATTAACATTATATAGTTTAAACAATCTCATAAACAATATTCAGCAACAAAAGAGATTTGAAGAGAGTGTTACACGTGCCAATAAATGCCAGTGACCGTAATATTAGCACGTAATTCATTATATGTAATTAAAACGTTCCTAACTGTCGAGTGAAAATATCTAAGTCCGGATATGTTGCAGAAAAGTTGCTGAAATCTTGCTCATATGTTGCGAGCGCTCGCAACATATGAGCAAGATTTCAGCAATTTTTCTGCAACATATCCGTATTTCCGCGTAGCGATCCCGTATTCTCCAGACACAGAATGCAGTCTAAGACTCCACAGACTATCATCGAGGGAATATAAGCGAACTTGGACAATATCTGACATAAATAATTAATACGATTATTTAATTAACATTATATAGTTTAAACAATCTCATAAACAATATTCAGCAACAAAAGAGATTTGAAGAGAGTGTTACACGTGCCAATAAATAATTAATACGATTATTTAATTAACATTATATAGTTTAAACAATCTCATAAACAATATTCAGCAACAAAAGAGATTTGAAGAGAGTGTTACACGTGTCAATAAATGCCAGTGACCGTAATATTAGCACGTAATTCATTATATGTAATTAAAACGTTCCTAACTGTCGAGTGAAAATATCTAAGTCCGGATATGTTGCAGAAAAGTTGCTGAAATCTTGCTCATATGTTGCGAGCGTTCGCAACATATGAGCAAGATTTCAGCAACTTTTCTGCAACATATCCGTATTTCCCCGTAGCGATCCCGTATTCTCCAGACACAGAATGCAGTCTAAGACTCCACACACTGTCATCGAGGGAATATAAGCGAACTTGGACAATATCTGACATAAATAATTAATACGATTATTTAATTAACATTATATAGTTTAAACAATCTCATAAACAATATTCAGCAACAAAAGAGATTTGAAGAGAGTGTTACACGTGCCAATAAATGCCAGTGACCGTAATATTAGCACGTAATTCATTATATGTAATTAAAACGTTCCTAACTGTCGAGTGAAAATATCTAAGTCCGGATATGTTGCAGAAAAGTTGCTGAAATCTTGCTCATATGTTGCGAGCGCTCGCAACATATGAGCAAGATTTCAGCAATTTTTCTGCAACATATCCGTATTTCCGCGTAGCGATCCCGTATTCTCCAGACACAGAATGCAGTCTAAGACTCCACAGACTATCATCGAGGGAATATAAGCGAACTTGGACAATATCTGACATAAATAATTAATACGATTATTTAATTAACATTATATAGTTTAAACAATCTCATAAACAATATTCAGCAACAAAAGAGATTTGAAGAGAGTGTTACACGTGCCAATAAATAATTAATACGATTATTTAATTAACATTATATAGTTTAAACAATCTCATAAACAATATTCAGCAACAAAAGAGATTTGAAGAGAGTGTTACACGTGTCAATAAATGCCAGTGACCGTAATATTAGCACGTAATTCATTATATGTAATTAAAACGTTCCTAACTGTCGAGTGAAAATATCTAAGTCCGGATATGTTGCAGAAAAGTTGCTGAAATCTTGCTCATATGTTGCGAGCGTTCGCAACATATGAGCAAGATTTCAGCAACTTTTCTGCAACATATCCGTATTTCCCCGTAGCGATCCCGTATTCTCCAGACACAGAATGCAGTCTAAGACTCCACACACTGTCATCGAGGGAATATAAGCGAACTTGGACAATATCTGACATAAATAATTAATACGATTATTTAATTAACATTATATAGTTTAAACAATCTCATAAACAATATTCAGCAACAAAAGAGATTTGAAGAGAGTGTTACACGTGCCAATAAATGCCAGTGACCGTAATATTAGCACGTAATTCATTATATGTAATTAAAACGTTCCTAACTGTCGAGTGAAAATATCTAAGTCCGGATATGTTGCAGAAAAGTTGCTGAAATCTTGCTCATATGTTGCGAGCGCTCGCAACATATGAGCAAGATTTCAGCAATTTTTCTGCAACATATCCGTATTTCCGCGTAGCGATCCCGTATTCTCCAGACACAGAATGCAGTCTAAGACTCCACAGACTATCATCGAGGGAATATAAGCGAACTTGGACAATATCTGACATAAATAATTAATACGATTATTTAATTAACATTATATAGTTTAAACAATCTCATAAACAATATTCAGCAACAAAAGAGATTTGAAGAGAGTGTTACACGTGCCAATAAATGCCAGTGACCGTAATATTAGCACGTAATTCATTATATGTAATTAAAACGTTCCTAACTGTCGAGTGAAAATATCTAAGTCCGGATATGTTGCAGAAAAGTTGCTGAAATCTTGCTCATATGTTGCGAGCGCTCGCAACATATGAGCAAGATTTCAGCAATTTTTCTGCAACATATCCGTATTTCCGCGTAGCGATCCCGTATTCTCCAGACACAGAATGCAGTCTAAGACTCCACAGACTATCATCGAGGGAATATAAGCGAACTTGGACAATATCTGACATAAATAATTAATACGATTATTTAATTAACATTATATAGTTTAAACAATCTCATAAACAATATTCAGCAACAAAAGAGATTTGAAGAGAGTGTTACACGTGCCAATAAATAATTAATACGATTATTTAATTAACATTATATAGTTTAAACAATCTCATAAACAATATTCAGCAACAAAAGAGATTTGAAGAGAGTGTTACACGTGTCAATAAATGCCAGTGACCGTAATATTAGCACGTAATTCATTATATG
Organism: Andrena flavipes; assembly: GCA_963971345.1. Lineage (NCBI taxonomy): Eukaryota > Metazoa > Arthropoda > Insecta > Hymenoptera > Andrenidae > Andrena > Andrena flavipes. Next base: position 74,167,225 of record OZ020479.1, on the reverse strand, counting down.
TAATTAAAACGTTCCTAACTGTCGAGTGAAAATATCTAAGTCCGGATATGTTGCAGAAAAGTTGCTGAAATCTTGCTCATATGTTGCGAGCGTTCGCAACATATGAGCAAGATTTCAGCAACTTTTCTGCAACATATCCGTATTTCCCCGTAGCGATCCCGTATTCTCCAGACACAGAATGCAGTCTAAGACTCCACACACTGTCATCGAGGGAATATAAGCGAACTTGGACAATATCTGACATAAATAATTAATACGATTATTTAATTAACATTATATAGTTTAAACAATCTCATAAACAATATTCAGCAACAAAAGAGATTTGAAGAGAGTGTTACACGTGCCAATAAATGCCAGTGACCGTAATATTAGCACGTAATTCATTATATGTAATTAAAACGTTCCTAACTGTCGAGTGAAAATATCTAAGTCCGGATATGTTGCAGAAAAGTTGCTGAAATCTTGCTCATATGTTGCGAGCGCTCGCAACATATGAGCAAGATTTCAGCAATTTTTCTGCAACATATCCGTATTTCCGCGTAGCGATCCCGTATTCTCCAGACACAGAATGCAGTCTAAGACTCCACAGACTATCATCGAGGGAATATAAGCGAACTTGGACAATATCTGACATAAATAATTAATACGATTATTTAATTAACATTATATAGTTTAAACAATCTCATAAACAATATTCAGCAACAAAAGAGATTTGAAGAGAGTGTTACACGTGCCAATAAATAATTAATACGATTATTTAATTAACATTATATAGTTTAAACAATCTCATAAACAATATTCAGCAACAAAAGAGATTTGAAGAGAGTGTTACACGTGTCAATAAATGCCAGTGACCGTAATATTAGCACGTAATTCATTATATGTAATTAAAACGTTCCTAACTGTCGAGTGAAAATATCTAAGTCCGGATATGTTGCAGAAAAGTTGCTGAAATCTTGCTCATATGTTGCGAGCGTTCGCAACATATGAGCAAGATTTCAGCAACTTTTCTGCAACATATCCGTATTTCCCCGTAGCGATCCCGTATTCTCCAGACACAGAATGCAGTCTAAGACTCCACACACTGTCATCGAGGGAATATAAGCGAACTTGGACAATATCTGACATAAATAATTAATACGATTATTTAATTAACATTATATAGTTTAAACAATCTCATAAACAATATTCAGCAACAAAAGAGATTTGAAGAGAGTGTTACACGTGCCAATAAATGCCAGTGACCGTAATATTAGCACGTAATTCATTATATGTAATTAAAACGTTCCTAACTGTCGAGTGAAAATATCTAAGTCCGGATATGTTGCAGAAAAGTTGCTGAAATCTTGCTCATATGTTGCGAGCGCTCGCAACATATGAGCAAGATTTCAGCAATTTTTCTGCAACATATCCGTATTTCCGCGTAGCGATCCCGTATTCTCCAGACACAGAATGCAGTCTAAGACTCCACAGACTATCATCGAGGGAATATAAGCGAACTTGGACAATATCTGACATAAATAATTAATACGATTATTTAATTAACATTATATAGTTTAAACAATCTCATAAACAATATTCAGCAACAAAAGAGATTTGAAGAGAGTGTTACACGTGCCAATAAATAATTAATACGATTATTTAATTAACATTATATAGTTTAAACAATCTCATAAACAATATTCAGCAACAAAAGAGATTTGAAGAGAGTGTTACACGTGTCAATAAATGCCAGTGACCGTAATATTAGCACGTAATTCATTATATGTAATTAAAACGTTCCTAACTGTCGAGTGAAAATATCTAAGTCCGGATATGTTGCAGAAAAGTTGCTGAAATCTTGCTCATATGTTGCGAGCGTTCGCAACATATGAGCAAGATTTCAGCAACTTTTCTGCAACATATCCGTATTTCCCCGTAGCGATCCCGTATTCTCCAGACACAGAATGCAGTCTAAGACTCCACACACTGTCATCGAGGGAATATAAGCGAACTTGGACAATATCTGACATAAATAATTAATACGATTATTTAATTAACATTATATAGTTTAAACAATCTCATAAACAATATTCAGCAACAAAAGAGATTTGAAGAGAGTGTTACACGTGCCAATAAATGCCAGTGACCGTAATATTAGCACGTAATTCATTATATGTAATTAAAACGTTCCTAACTGTCGAGTGAAAATATCTAAGTCCGGATATGTTGCAGAAAAGTTGCTGAAATCTTGCTCATATGTTGCGAGCGCTCGCAACATATGAGCAAGATTTCAGCAATTTTTCTGCAACATATCCGTATTTCCGCGTAGCGATCCCGTATTCTCCAGACACAGAATGCAGTCTAAGACTCCACAGACTATCATCGAGGGAATATAAGCGAACTTGGACAATATCTGACATAAATAATTAATACGATTATTTAATTAACATTATATAGTTTAAACAATCTCATAAACAATATTCAGCAACAAAAGAGATTTGAAGAGAGTGTTACACGTGCCAATAAATAATTAATACGATTATTTAATTAACATTATATAGTTTAAACAATCTCATAAACAATATTCAGCAACAAAAGAGATTTGAAGAGAGTGTTACACGTGTCAATAAATGCCAGTGACCGTAATATTAGCACGTAATTCATTATATGTAATTAAAACGTTCCTAACTGTCGAGTGAAAATATCTAAGTCCGGATATGTTGCAGAAAAGTTGCTGAAATCTTGCTCATATGTTGCGAGCGTTCGCAACATATGAGCAAGATTTCAGCAACTTTTCTGCAACATATCCGGACTTAGATATTTTCACTCGACAGTTAGGAACGTTTTAATTACATATAATGAATTACGTGCTAATATTACGGTCACTGGCATTTATTGGCACGTGTAACACTCTCTTCAAATCTCTTTTGTTGCTGAATATTGTTTATGAGATTGTTTAAACTATATAATGTTAATTAAATAATCGTATTAATTATTTATGTCAGATATTGTCCAAGTTCGCTTATATTCCCTCGATGATAGTCTGTGGAATCTTAGACTGTATTCTGCGCGTCGACAATTCGGAATCGCTCTGCGAAACCCGGATTTATTGCGGATTAATTGCTGAAATCTTTCACATTTATTGTATCTCAATATATGCGCAATATTTCACGGCAATGTGTGCGCAATATTCCTGAAATATTGCACAAACTTGGCCATTGTAATATTGCACTTCAATATGTGCGCAATATTCCTGAAACATTACACAAATGTTTCCATAGCAATATTACATGCCAATGTGTGCGCTATATTTCTGAAATGTTGCGCATATGTTTCCATAACAATATTACACGGGGATGTGTGCGCAATATTTCTGTAACTTTGCACAAATGTGGCCATTGAAATATTACATGGCAATATTTCCGCAATTTTGCAGTAATATTGCAATGCAACTCGCAACCAAACGGCAACATTGTAATGTACTGCAACTTTTGTGCAACATTTCGGCAATGAAATGTGCTGTAGGGGTAGTTGATATTCGCTGCAACTGAGAAATAAAATTTCAATATTGTCCTGAAGCATTGTATAAACGTATGTACGTTTATTTATAATAGTTTCATCTAAAATCAAATACTCGGAGCGTAGGATAATCAGTAGTAAAGAAGTCGATAAGGGAAACCAGAAGCTAAATGCCTTGAAACTTAAACTAAAACTTAATTCAAGCTACCAAAGAACCCAGCATCATCGATAACTTACATGCCCCTTTATTCCTACTTGAAGAATAATTCAAATTAAACCACCATAAATCTCCCGAGCGAATTTGTCTACACAAAAGAATGGCAACCTCGCCCCGTTTCTGTTGCTTCTTCTCCCTGAAAGACTCCCATAGAAAGAGCGAGGGAAGCGCGAAGCAATTTTTCAAGAACCTCCACGTAATCTTTCGAAAATTGTTCATCGCCGATCCATCGATCGTCATCGGGACCATTATTCAGAAAGCTTTCTCGGTTTCGCGGATAGTGGATACGTTCTTGCACGGCTCCCTTTTATTCAACCGTGGTGTCTGGTGAATGGAAAGCAGGAAGAACGTGTTTACGACTCCCGGGCTGGAAACTTCGCGGAAATAGAGCCGTGGTAGCTCGTCGAAGGGGACGTTGACAGGCGGCAGAAATGAGTTCACGTTCGTCGAGGATGACAGGCGGGATCTCACTCCCCTGGCTCGTTCGATACGAAGCCACAAGGTGCCACGAAGTTTTCGCCGCCCGGGACTCCCAGTTTCTCGTTGTCGATCACAGAGATTACGCGTGACGCGAATCGGCAAGCCGCCCCCCCCGCCGGTCCATGGAAATGTCGCGAACCCGCTTGCGCCGTGTAAATCCCCGCCGCGATACCGATTGGCGTCGTTATGTAAATTGTCTGTCGATATTAATGCGCTCGAAGTAATAAGGGAAATTTGTGCGTAACACGAGCCGGCTCGTGTAACTGGATTCGTCGGACAATTCCGTCGGACTTCTGTTGCGTATTTTAACGAATGCACGCGAAATCGTTCTCATTATTCGTGGGATTCAAGATTCCAGTATAATTTGAAGTTGTTTCGAAATGGGAATTTCTCCTCTTCCTGCAATGAAAGTTGAAACTGTGCGCTGGGTTTGCAAACCCAGTGGTTAGGATTTACAGTGGCTGAAATAGGTAGCTCCTTTCTAAGGTCAGCAGCACACGGGTGCAGTGCGCAAGCCATGGTGCATCTGGCAGTGTGATGACGTTCAAGACAGTGGCTGAAACTTTGGTCGCTTTCGTAATTGCTGTCAGAACGTTTACACGGTACAGTAGGCGAATTAGCAGAGGGCAACGCGACTGTGGTTATTTCTCTGCGATACATTAGTAGCATTTTGGTAATTTTATTTTATCTCACCTCAAGTGTTTCCACTGATTTCAGTGCGGCGAAGAGAAGCGAGAAATTTACACAAATAATACTCGGATGTCTGTCCACTAAATTCATTTTCTACTTGGGCGTTCTAACGTAGCGCGACGGGGTTGCAACCCGTTATATTTTAACCCCGAAAAGAAATCACTGCGCGCACAGTGGGCACGAAAACGAAACGGGGCAAGTGGACGAAGTTTCAGGCGGGAGCGCCAATATTCACCCCTCTCCCGCGGTCACCCCCTGATAGTGAGTTAATGTCGCGTCATAAATACGGTACGGTGAAGGGTCATTCTTCATATTTTCGATAGGATATCAAGGATAGCATTCAGCGGAGCGTGTAGAGGGTGGAAAAAAATCGCGGAGGAGGACTGTTGAACAAACGATCCGGACTGTCCAGCAGCGAACAATGAGGTACGAGGCACAATGATGGGCAAAGGCCGACGTACCCGATGAATTGTATCGCGTTCGTGGTCCAGAGGCCGCCTTTATGCGCTCCTCTTTCTCCAGGGGCTGCTCCTTCGTCGCAGAAACCTATACACCGTAATAATACAGAGTTATCAGAACGTCCGAGCCGTTTGCTTTGCGCGTTTCTGGCTGCTGCTGCTGTGCTTCCGTCTACACATCTACAACAAAGTGATATAGCGCACTCTGCCATTTCATAATTCCTAAACGTGCAATAGCTATTACCATTAACGGGCCAATAGTCATTAGTACAGACAATTTAATTTCTCTGTGATGGTTCTTCATCTGCCATGCATAGATTCTTATCGATACTGATTTATAGCGATTAGAATCCTCCCAGATTAGGTTCTTTCCACTCCATGGGTCCTTTTCCCTACTCCACTCTGTGGAAGTTGCATTGTATGTGCAAAAAGAGGCTGTAGACTTTGGTGCGACCAATTAATTCACTGTGGATGTGTCGGATTTTCGCAGAAATAGCATTCCGTAACACAATTTTGAAGGAAAAACCGGCACGCGAGGGCAAGCTTTGTTCCGTCGTTACATTTCGCTAGCAAATGAACTTTCAGATGAAACTAAAGCAAAACAATGCCATTTACTGCGGCGATTTTAATCTTTTCGGACAGCCGTTCTCATTTCTCATAGCTTTTGTCCCCGCCACCTCGTTCTGGAAATTTCGTGGAACACGCGTTTCGATTAAACGATGTTCGATATATTCATCGAAACCCGTGCAAATATGAACAATGGGATTTACACCTATTTTTGTAGAATTTTATTTGTTTCACAAAATATTTTATTGGTTTTGAAACTACGATCCTTGAACGAAATTAAAGTGACGTTTAATGTTTTTTCTTACTGCCCCAGGAGAATAGGCAATCGATCTTCCCTTTTATAACCACGACCATATGAAAGCATCAATCTTCTTCTGTTCCATCATTTTACAAAATATTTTTCATCACGTGTGTGAAGCAGAGGCGACATGTAAATTACTTTGCTAAGTAGTCAAAGCTCATCAAATTATCTCTTGGTGCATTTCCTCTTTCTTCCCTTAAATATTTATGTTGTTTTAATAGCATCTTGTTAATACAGTTATAGAAATAAGAATAATTTAGTTTTCTTTCACAAAATATCCGTAATGTCAATGACACATCGAAAGAAGCACGTTTATCAGGAAGCACTTTAGTTCTTCGAATTTCGATACTTTGATCGTTCGATATGGAAGATAGGTACATAATACTCGCATCTTCTAATTGCGGTGGAAACAGGCGACGTATGGTTTCACAGAAAAAAAAAATGGTATTTCCTTACAGGGAATTCGATACAAACGCGGTAAGAAGTTAACGCGTTCCGCAAGCAATTTCCTCGTAAATTCTCTCGACACTGGGAGCGACCGGCTTCGAGCTATACTTTTTCAAGAAACGAAGCGCGGCTCGATCGCAGAAACGCGAAGGGCATGATGCATAGCGGAATTATCAGTGAACTGGATACTACCGCGTACGAATCAGTTCTGGACACGCTGAGTTATGGACATTCCAGTAGCGTTATTAAAAGCCATTATTCAAAACACACGCGCCATTATCGAGACTTTTCGGGAGTTACGAGTACTCTGATCTGACACACCGTTGGCGTTGTCCGGAACGTGGTAATTTAGTTTCGTTTCGTAGCAAAACACTTGTGAAACCAATATCCGACTATTCTCTAGAATAATCAACAGTAGCCCTAGTGCGCCGATACCATTTCAGTAGCCATACACATTTGAAGAGCCCTTGTAGAAAACTGTAAGTGCCAAGATTAAAAAAAAATATCGAAAAATGTTCTACGTGCCAATCAGAGTTAACATTATCCATTTTTTTTTTTTTATTAATTCGAATAATATTTATATATTTTTTATATATCTTTACAAATTATTCATTATTCTTGATTAACTTTAATTTATTTGCAATTCATATTCGAGATCATTGGAGTAAAAATTTAATCGAAGGCAAATGTATTCGAATAAAAATTTATTCGAATGAAAATTTATGCGAATAACGCCCAACTCTGATGGCAATGGTAATACTATAGTACAGAATTTAATTTTTGGCACTGACAGTATTTTCTACAATGGCTCTTCATTTACCTTTTGGAATTATGTAGAATTTTCAGAATCTGTATGACCAATGACAATTTTTTCCATTTCAAACTTTCACATAAAATGAAAACTCAGATTCGTCGAAACTTCCCCGAGGCTCACTAAAACGTTTTTACAGTAATTCCCTCGATTCGAGTAATATTTCAGAGTAATTCGACCCAAGGTAGTCCCCAACCTGACTGAAAATTTTCAACAGAGTGGATCCATAAACCACCGTGTTTTGTAATAAGCCGTATTATTCTTACGTTTGTGTTAGCACGCTCGACTACTGCTAGGGAAAATACAGTAACTACGATTAAAGGTTGCTGCGTGAAACTGGAGGATATTGAATTCGCGTGTGGCGAGGCGAAGTTTCATAGTTGGAGCTCGCTCCAAAGTAACATTTACGAGCGTGTATCGTGTATCCCTTTATGATGACGCCAGTAACCCGCGAATATCGCCCGCGTCCTTTGTAACACGCTGGGGACGGATATCGATTCCGCGACGCGAATAAAACTGACGCTGGTACGTTTACGGACAAGTGGACACTCACGATGCTGGTTTCTGTTTCTCGGCGACAGGGATGTTCTCTTGGCGACGCTGGTTAACAAAAGCTCGCGAATTATCGATGGTCGCCCGGGGTTGGTTGGAAGACTTCCCAGGGAAATCACCGGGGAACAGAGTTAAGCAACTAGCGAGCCAGCAGAGAACTGTGTCCTGTGTCAATCTTCCGGATGATGATGATCAAAATAGATAATAACGTTGGGACCCGTGTGCGCCATGTTGACTTCGCTCCGTATTCGACTATTTGTAGTTTACATACGCTCATGAGCTAAATATTTGCGCAGTCGCGTACGTATATCTGTGTATTAACAGTTGTATGAACATTGGGGAACAGCTGTTTGATTCTCAGAGGATTGCACTGGATCTTCTCTCTTGTTGATAAAATTCCTCAGCAAACTATACTTATAGAGAATTTTATTCTACGATCTTTCCAGAGAACAGAACAAAGGCGAGGCTGCAGTGGTGGTTAACTTGTTAATCTTAAATTAACTTAAAGTAATATTAGCAATATTAGCTTGAGACTTTAAGCTAAGCACGACGAAACACAAAATTAAAGTAAAAAGTAGGTAAAAAAATCGTTTAGTCATTATTTGAGTAAAAGGAACGAATCAAAGTGGAGGCGAATTATTTTTCCGCGAGAAAAAGGAAAGCGCAATACAAATTACAATGCTCATAGCTGTTAAATAGTGTTGGGCAATACCCTGCATGCCACACTTTCGAATACAGCAAATTATAGAATATTCTTTCACGTTCCATCCCCTACGGCGTTAACCAACAAACACGCCAGTACGATTTCGTTGACCAGTGTTCAATAACGTTCTGTCGCTCATAAATAATCCAGTCGTGTCAGAGTCAAGACGCCATGCGAGGCGCTTGTATCCGATATCGGCGAGTACTGGCGCGAGGCAAGGTATCGGGAGTCGGGGCAGGGAAGACGATAAATCCGCTTCGCGACTCGTCCCCCGTGTTCACGATGAAACGAGGAAGGAGGGTCTGCCCAGGATCCAACGGTACACGATTTAATCCCATTAGCAAGCTCGTCGTTTACGAGGGAGAGAGGAAGTCTCTCGCGGTGGCGGGCTCTCCTCGATACGCCCCGGGATCCTTCGATTTCCGCTGCTCACGGCCGGCCAATCTTTGACGTTGAGGTCGCAGGTGAGTTTTACGGTCCCGAAACGGGAATAGAAATTCAAGCCGTCGCCACGCCCCCCGCGAACCCTCTCGATTTCGAAGGCCGACGGGTAGTAACGTCGTAAAACGTGCCCCAGGTCTTCTCCCGTCGAATCCGCTTGAAATATTGCCCCGAAAATCAACAGTCCGCGTTGAAATACGCGGCAGGAATTATTCACGAGCGCTGCTTTACAGCTCTGCACCCCCTCCCAACCCCCACCCCCGAATATTCGTCGATTCCGAGCTCTCATTATGTCGCTGGAGAATGAAATCTTCTTGGTACGTAGGTACATATAGCGTGCTCGAGGCTTTGAGTGTGCAACGTTTAGGGGTGGTATTAGGACTGTATTTTACGATATATAACGGCGAACGTAATAGAGAAAAGAAACCTTAGATTTTCCATTTTGGAGGACTAGAACAGTTGCCACATCAACGTCTGTCGGAAAAGAATTTTTTTGGAGAAGCTTGCACCACCGACTATATCTATGTATATGTGCGATAAAAAAGATGAAAAAAATTCCGAGTATTACTTCAAACATACCTTAATACGCAGGCAAAACGCCAGATAGTACAACCTTATAGATTTTATTAAATAAATTCCAAAAAATGGTGTTGTAAAACGGGTAGTTTCACTACTTAGAGTACCCCTTAAGCGGGTATTTATTTTTTTTTTGTCTAAATCAATAGTTGAACATCGGGAAAATATGCTTCCAAAATCGCAAAACGAAATCCGAGGAAAGAAGATAGATTTTAATTTATCAAGAATAGAATTGAATAGCAGTTGCACGAATAAAAAGTATTCTGAGTTGTTTCGTGAGCAAGGCAGCAATAATTTAATACGATGGTATAGAAACGAACTTCCTCTTGCAAATGAGGATTTCGTTTGTATACAGCTGCCGGAAAATGTAAGCTTTGAGTAATGGGAAATGTTCCATTCACAAATTGTAGGTACCATCGATACAATCTCGTCCTTTACCAGAAATCGTCAGAATGCAAGTGGTTTTTCGTAATAGACCCTTGAATTCTATATTTCTCGGAACGGCCGAAGGCATTTCCCGTACGTTGGCGGTCGAAATAAACTGAGCGCGCATGTATAATCAACGCGCACTCTTTGAAGGCGCCCGCAAAGCGTCCAATCCTAGCGATTCAATCAAATTCAAACTCACCGTTCCGTTTCATTAAAACAAGTCTAACTTACGGTCACCAGCGGGAATATATTTCAGCATCTGTTTGCGCTCAATGCGGTACCTATGGCGCGTATCCATTACGCACTCCCATCGATAGGGGATTTCGCGACAGAAAATCGGAGGGAAGTTTCGACACGGTGGCCGGCCGTGATATAACCCGATATTCGAGTCTTCTTTGTACGAAATTCCCGACGAAAATTGCGACGCGGCAATCTCGCCCCGAAATTTCGTTGACCCCCTTTCTCTCGGGTCGAAATTAAATAAAGATAAATAAATTTCAGAGTTCGTTTCGATCCCTCTGTTTCCCGCGAAATCGTTCTGAAGGTCGATGAAAAAAATTCAACAAAGGAGTAGCGAATTTGCGACCGTTGGCAAGTTACACAAAGGAACGCGAAATAGATTTATCAAGCGATTCGTTCAGGAGATCCAGCCCAGTATTTATACAAATGATCGAGTCGCGGTCGTGAACTTCGAACATTTCTAGACATTCGGGGACGAGGCAAACATCCAAGCCGAAGGGCTCCATTCGCGTAAAAATAAAAAAAAAAGAAGGAAAGAGGAGGGCGAGAGCACTTCGGTATTTCACCAGGCTGGACCTCTGTGTACACGCTTTTGTTTATACGCGAACACGGATAAAGCGTGGAACGAAGGCAAAGCGGCTTATCGCCTCTCTGCGCCGATCACGATAAACTAACGTAATACTTTCCAAAAGACTCGGTGTGTATCAACGTCATCGCGTGCAACAAGTCTCGGTTTAACGACCACACGTGAATCGCGACGAATGCTGCGCTTGGCTCTATTTTCCACCTTTAATGTGGCTGAAACTTGTATGAGCGTGAGGAACTTCCATTTGCAGTGGAATATATTGTGATATTCACGTGTGCCGACGGAAGCACCACTTGTCTAGAATTGTTCCTTTTGCGTCTCAGGATCCACTTGCATTCTTTTATAGTTTTATGCAGTGGCAGGGGGGATAGTTAGATACTCCAGAAATTATTGTCACTCTCGTGGCAGGTTGGCCAGCTTTCTAAGGTCAATCGACCTTAGATACCTCAATAGAAGCACCAGGGTTTTTGGTTCTTCAAGGTGAAAACAACCCTTAAATGCGTGACTTCCTACTTTTCTGTATGCATATCTTGAAAACTACAGGGGATATAAAAAAGTTTAACGATTTTGTATGCCGTGTAAAACTACATATGTATTCGAATTGTTTAAAACTTGTGGTGGCCAAGATTTTAATATTTAAATTACAAATTTTAAACAATTTGATTACACAGTTTTATAGGCCATAAAAAGTCGTTAAGTTTTCATTCTAATAACTTTTTTATATTCACTAAAGTACACTATAGTTTTAATAATACTTATGCACGGTGTTAATTTCATTAGTTCTTACAGTTATCAGCAATTAGAGCTGATAAAGTTTCATTTCTTTGTGTTGCAGATTTTCAAGAAATTCCGGACAATCACGAAGAAATTCGAAAAGGGATTTTTTCCGTTTTAAATTCTTGAATAATTCGTTTTATTAATAAATTAAACTCCGAGTGACTTGATATTCTTAACGAAAGCGTGGTCGCGCTTATCGTTGATTCGTACCACTTACAGTCGCTACTTTCGATTTACAGCTGAAAACCTGTTTCAGGCTAAATATATATGCGCATACTATTCAACAGTTTCTTCATCGAAATTCAAGGTATCCACAATATTTTCTATCGGTATACCTTTTATATTCTTCCATCTTCAAACTTCAATTCTACTTTTTACAGCCAACAATATTTGCACAAATCGAAGTGTATTCCAGAAAAGGATCAGATGATAAAACATCACAATTGATCTCACAAAATTTCTGTCACAATAGTTCTGGTGTAAAAAATGTACAAACGTCTAATTTCATTCGTTTATCCTTGTCACCGTGGCAACCTGTGTTTCGAACGAATTCCACAGATGGCCATCGATACGCCTGCTGTTCTGCTGCAAGACACTGACAAATGATGGTTGATACGAAAGACCGACGGTGATGGTGTCAATCAACGTCAAGGGCGCTTATTACACACAACCAATGACAATAGGATTTATTCGCGTACGTCAATCAGGTTTCATTTTATCCCTTTACAACCCTCCGTTGCCATCGCTTTTGTTGCAGAGCTTTCTAACTTACATTGTTAAATAATTAAGCTTATCTCACCCTTAAAATACTATTCTCGACACCAACGTCAGAACACCTACACCGAAGAAATTTCACGCACCCACAGCGATCTAAAGCAAAGCACATGCAAGCGAACGAAACATCTCGTGAAAGCCTGCAATACAAAATTGCACGCAATGCTTAGCACCACAGAGAGCTAAGGGAGTTATGCACACCGTTCAGGAGCAAGTACACGTTAGGATTCATTGAATTATTCGGTCCGGTACAGTGACCGCGGGTAGAAGTTTCATCTTCTCATGGGAGCCAACGATAAGATGTATCTTCGTGTATCCAGCTTCGTAAATCCTTGTTGTCCTCTCACGAATTATCTGCAGCGGCTACCGAAACCGCCCTGTTTTTCCCGTGTCGCAGAACGTGACTGCACAGTTTACTAATGAATATGGAACACAGCTCGGGGAGTGGATTAATTATTATTCGATTATCTTGAACGGAACCGTGTCGCGTTATGCGAAACAATTATTAATCACGCGATACTCCATCCACGGGAAGATTAATTTCGTTGATAGAGGACTCGGAAGTCGATCGGATCTTTTGCTATTGATTGCTGGATCAGAAGTTAAGTTCTCGCAGCGCGCAACCCCTGTTAGCATACCGAGATCGATCGACTGATTTCACAAAAATCTTTCATTCTTTCCATTGAATATTCCATGCATCGCACAGTTCTACACGATGTAACGCACACTTGCCATCATTTCCAACGCAACGTATCCAAGATTCATGGCCGCTGTTTAAATTTTCATCGGGTCCAACCTAAAGCTCTTCTCCTCCGCTGGGATTAAGTGGATGTAATACGTTAAGCCCGACGTAAAGAAGAATTCGTCTGGGTTACGAGAAACGTGCGACGAATCGTCGGTCAGAGACGGCAGGCACGAAGAAATGCTTCCAATAATCTGCTTTGTAAATCAACGATGGCGCACGTCGCGACCGCCGTGGAAACGATTCGAACGTAGATCCCCCGTAACCCGCTAGCATGAATAATGCAGCCCCGTCCCCTGAAAGTCGTCAGGGTAATCGTCCTGAAACGATTTCCGCTTGTAACTCGAATCTCTTTTCGTCGAAACACAAGATTCACGGATACGGTTCGAGATCGCTCGTGACACGGTCGTTTTACGATCACCTAGGCTTCCTGGGGACAGAAATCATTGGGCAAATAAACGATTCGCGATTAAAGCCTTCGAGAAACAGACGTGAAATTAATGACGCGAGATATGAATTAAATGAGAAATTGCTTCTCCACAGTCTTCGAGTTAAATATATTTTTACGTGTGACATGAATTTCTGCACCCATATGAATGGTTTAGCAAATTGGACCAAATTTAATCTGCAGTCGATTGTTTATTTGTTAATTATAATTAGAAAAGGCAGCAAATGTTCCACAAAGGGGATGTACCTACCCTTTATGAAGTTCTGTACGTTATTCGATGAATCTACGTTTGATATTTCTAGCATCAAATTTCATATGCAGGAATACAATGAAATGGAAATAATTAAATACATTTCCCTCCAGCAAAAACACACAGCGAAATGCTTTGGAAACTACAACAAGTAAGTTCAAAGAGAATGTTTTTAGAGAAAGGAAATAATTTGAGAAACGATGCCTTCTTATCAGACGATGCGAGTGATGCCTTCTACCGTTTCGTAACAAGCAAATTCTGTGATGTTCGTTTAAAGTAAATAGGGTAGATGTCCCTATTACTGTCAGTGTCCCTATTACTGCCACTTTATTTATTTTGCTTAATAAAAATGTAACGTATAAAGAATAATGTAGAACAATAATATTATTATTAAATTGGGACTGTTCTTATTATTATTAATATTATTGTTGTACATTATTCTTTATACGTTACATTTTTATTAAGCAAAATAAATAAAGTGGCAGTAATAGAAAAATATTAATAACTGATATATTTCCATAAGCAAATACTGTTTGAAAATACTAATTCATTTAATGCTTAAATCAAATACCGCATATTTGAAAATTCTATCTCATTAAATGTTTAAATCATGAGCCAATACTATTTACTATTTACACTCGGATTTGAATATAGGAAGATATATACGAGATCGAAAATAGGATACAAATTAATATATTCAAGTAAAGGTTTCTTGCAAGTATTTCTGAACGTAGCAATTACATGTTTACACACATTTTTTGTGTTATTAGTCAGTCAGTCATTATGTGAAATACTAACTTGGTATTGTTTGAAATATTATTATTTGAAAGACAATTTTCTTATATTTGAATGAAATACTCATTTCACAATAGTATTTGTATAAGTTGGTATTAAGATATATATTTGAAATACTATTTCTTTACGTGTAACTACTGTTTCAAAGAAAAGTTTGTTTGTCAAATCCTGTATCACTCGAAGAATTAAAAATATTTAATTCTATTTATTACTTATTCCGTGGTAGTCTGATTTGTTGCCGATTCCTCCAGGCGCAAACGTGTTTCAGCGTCGAATAACGAGGCGCGCGAAGCGGCAGCGTGCAAGCTGCAAAAGTGGGGAGAAATTAATCGCAAACGCGTCAAAAATAGTCGCGCACTTTGAAGTGATCTTGAAACTCTAATTTCATTAAGCAACGGTCGACTAACCGCGTCAAAGGAACCGGTTAACCCGAATCCCGGGATTGGAAAGTGCGGTTGGTTTCGTGTAATCGGGTAGACTCGATTGAAATTCCAAGTGTAAGTTACCGGCGTCGCCCGATAAATGCACGCAAAATGCGACCGCTCCGGCCGTGTCATTCGATCCGATAAATCGCGGAAAATCAGGGCGAAACTTGCACTTTAGTTGGCCGACCCGGCGTGCCATCGATCTGTGTATTTTAATTAACGGCTGTTTAATTCAGATCGTCTACAACGACTTCTGCATTGTTGACTCCCAAGCAATTTATGGTGCCATTACGCGGCGTAAAGAATTCTTCGCTAAAGTTGTATTCGTAGTGTGAAGATGACTTATTCGGGGCTTAGAATTCATCGTGGAATACCTTTGATACTCGTAGTTTATTTCTGAGTTACTTAGGGTTCATTACACAATTAATTAATCTTTTAATTGGACGATTGTATTTTTTGCAGGTGAAGGTGTTTCCATGTAGTAGCATTCGTTGCAATTTGGAATACAGCGATGGGTTTTTGGTGATAGCAGTAATGTTTCTTCTATTCCGCGGATGAAGTTAGGGTAATGATAGATAATATGAAACGGCACGTAATATGAAACATCGTAAAATTTCGATAAAGAAGTGACAAAGTCTACAATCGTGTAAATTAGTTCCTTAGCAACAATAGAAGATCATACTGACAATTGAACATCACTTGAGAATTCATTCTTGAAAGAGAAGCGTTTTCATAGAAGCGTTGCATAGAAAATACAATCCTTGGCTTTTCTAGTAGGTACATGAACTCGTTAGAATAATCGTGAAAAGTACTACATTTAATTCGTTTGATTTTCTCGTCCGTCATTTTTATTTTATGTTGTATCATCGCGAAGCAGAGATGTTGCGCTCGATCCGCTTTAGGAAGACTGCGGGAGGAGAAAGAGCAAAGAGGATTTTCTCCTGCTTGCCAACTAAAGGTAAACATTTGAACGAACAGACATTCAAACGAATCAGCTACCTCGTTATATCGCGCCGAACATCATCAAGTTGTACTACAATCCTCGTGTCTCTTCCTCGACAACTTGTCTCATTATTCTTATAAACCCGGCTGGCTCACATTCTTTTTCTAAAAAACTTGAGCGAATTACAATGCACCGTAAATATAGTAGAGACTAGGAATTTCATAAATTTGCACACGAATGCTTCAAACGAAATGTAATCTAAATATTTCTTATACATATAATACCTACCAATTACCAAGTTAGGAGTATTGGTACAAATATAATTTTTTCAATTCGTCTGTAAAACGTTTCGTTTAAACGCTGAATATTTAAAAATCAAATTATCAAGTATACTCGTGGATTTATATGCAGAAAACAATTCGATGGGGAGCTGAATTTCGCATTCCACTAGCGAAACAAATTTTATTTATTTATTCACAGCACAAGCTTCCCGTGTTAATGTATTTGTTTATGCTACAGCTGGTACTACATCCTCTTCGGAACATTGAAAAATGAAATTGGAGTAAAATAAAGCATGTTAAAAATTGTAACACGAAGTTATATTGTTGCGAGTTAATGTGTAATATTTATAATCAACATGATTCTTTTTTCAAAAATGTTTCCGCACAATATGAAATATATTACTCGAAATTAGTCATAAAATATATTCAAAAATCAATTACGAGCTTACACTATTACCCTAAGAGACTCTTAGAAAAGTTTGCATTTTGTTCAAGAATGGTGGAGGATTCATTTTGAGAAATTAAGGACTATTCGTTGTAACATTTCGAAGACGTTTTGAAGTTTAGAGTCTGCGATGAAAGTTTGCTGTGCTGGCAACTTCCATTCAATGTACTTCATTTCTGAGTTGCAGGAAGTCTGCGGAATATGTAGATTTCGAATTATTCCCCTTGCGGAGAAGGAAAAAGTGAAAATCACATCCTTATGATGCAAGTTCAAGGCAAATTCCGACTTCAAATCTGTTTAATAGTACATATATTCCAAATTCAGGATCTTTACATTCATAATCTTTACACGGTGAAAAAATGGCCACCAATTAAGGGAGGTGCCGTGTAACAGCTTCAAAAGTAACTGGCATTTATGAATTTTTTTTGAGAAACCTATTGTTAATATTGGAATTAGGTTGATCCTTATGTAACTGCCGTTAGCGTGACGCGACAAAAAGAAGAAAAACTTCTTAAAGTTAGATAGTTTACGCTGATACTGAAGATAGAATTTTAATATTAGTTTTTATTTATAATCATCTTTTGATCGGTATAAAGTAACTTCATCTATGGAAAAAAGTTACTTTTCTTTCAAACACTGTACATTTTTCAATTTCTCATTTATTTCTTCAATTTAAATTTTTCTTTACATTTTTTCCTTTATTTCTTTTTTTCTTTAAATACAATATTAAAAATAGTTTTTCCAAAAAATTCATAACTATCAGTTACTTTTGGGGCTGTTACACGAGAATCTCACGTTCAAAGTGTACGAAAAAAGAATTTCCTAATTCATTGTTGAAACGATCTCGCGTAGAATCAAAAATTCTTATCGCACTGGAACTCTCCTCAGACTTTTCGTTTATCGAAATTGCAGCCCGAAATCAGGGGCGAGTTGTCTAGTCGAAGTGGATGCCTTAGTCAACGCGTCGATATAAAATTGCTGGGGGGAAAAAGATGAGGACGAGAGACGTCGACGGATTTGCATGCCGATGGAAAATCGATTCGCTCGAGAGACCGATGGCCATGCCTCGTAACATCCATTACGCTGGCAGAAAATAAACAACAGGGGCAGGTATTCAGACGTGATGAACTCGCTTGTCTCATCAGAATGCGACTGTCAGGTGTGGTTCTCTGACCTGTAGCGATTCTTCCCTTTCTCAGCCAGCCGAGGGAAAATCCAGAGACGCAAATTAAATGGAGGAGATTTGCCTTTAAAGTGCTCTGCGCCGGTGGGTGTCACCGACCATTCGCGTTATTTATGGAAGATAGAATTCTAATCCTACCCGTTTCCACTATCAAGAATTTTTTAAATATTCATACTTTCGTGGCGTAAATTAATTCGAATACAATACGATGGAAAATATTTCAAGAAATATATCATCTGGATTGTCAAGCAACGCCGTATCACACTGACTCTATCAGAAGTGAACTACCCTCAATTACATGTCACAATTTTCCAATTTCAAATACCAAATTGTACATC
Organism: Andrena flavipes; assembly: GCA_963971345.1. NCBI lineage: Eukaryota > Metazoa > Arthropoda > Insecta > Hymenoptera > Andrenidae > Andrena > Andrena flavipes. Next base: position 74,148,825 of record OZ020479.1, on the reverse strand, counting down.
AAATAATCATTTTATAATACAGAAACACGCCTACTGAAATACTATATCCAAGGTTACACTTGTATCGAAAACGAACATTCACCCTAAGAATTGCTCCAAACCAACAGGAGACGTCGAGATCGTAAATGACATTTGGAACTCGTTTGAAGAACGAATAGCAGCCGTGTCGTACGGTCGTGTGGGTCATAAAACATAGAATTTATAGAATTGTATCGCGTCGTCGGAGATATTAATCCCGCGACAAGCGAGAACCCGATATCGACGAGGGGCATTGTTTTCCCCGGACGTTGTCGTCGCCAGTTAGGGGCGAGAGGATCCCTCGAGCTTCCGGAATGGCGGGTTTTATTCTTGCGGAAACGCAGGATCGGATAGATCTGCCGGAAAATTCTATGGGTCCGTTTAAAGCGCAGCGGAGAGTCAAAACCGTGGGGGGTTGGAAGGGGCAGGATAGGGGGCGAGGGTCACGAAAGAGTAAAATAAGAAACGATCCGGTAGAGCTGTAAACACGTTTACGCCCGCAAAAGGAAGGGTAGGCGGGCGTCGATTTCGATATTGATTTCCGATCGGCTACAGGGCTCCTTTATTTTGCAAAATCGCACCCTTTTTACGAGCACGCGGGCTCCTGTCGCGCCTCTCAAGGAATGACGCCTACCACCCCCACCCACCCTTCGATTTATGGGCATCGTAAAAAATGGTCCATTCGCTACTGGAGGAATCTTTTTCTATTTCATAACGTATTTCGTCGAGGCTTACTTTTCCCCGCCGACCGCTTTACGCCCGGGACTTGTGGGGCATGATAAGTGCAATAATATTCAGATCCTTTTTTCTTACGGGTATGAAATTTTATTCGCCACGGATACGTATATTCTTTTTCGTGGCCGTCCAGGGGAACTACGCTGTGCTGTGAATTTTTGATTAATCTTCGTTTGAGCGTGTATATATTCAATTTTGGAATTTGGGGGTGATTATTTAATTCTCTTGCTTCGCTGGAAATCGTTTTTCTCCGTTACTTTAATTCACATGGCTATTTAGTTTCATTTCTGATGTAATTAGTGTGTGGAAAAGTATTTTCACGTAATTATTTATTCAAGGTGTCGTACTGTGAGTATCAAAGTCGGATTTCTAGTTCCTTCCGTCCTCGTGGCAGAGGAAAATTTTTTTGTTAGGATGTTCACACGCGTGGCGTGTTTTTAAACGTGCATCCTCATAGACGCCAAATTGCCCCACTCAGTTCCACGCGCTGTTCTCATTTGTTTCGTGTTCGGTGCATTATCTCCTGCTTTCCACCCTACGGGTGCTTATGCGCTCGAACCTTTTTTACCAAACGAAAAAAAAACTCCCTCCCCTTTTTTACGGTATTCTTTTATCACGGATTTCCGGGCTACGTTTCGTGACTACTTAAGACCCTCGTAACGTGGTGCATATGTCAGTAAGCATACTGTTCTTCTCTCTCGAAGAGTGAAACTTGATCTGTATTATCGTAACCATTCGTTATAAAAATATTCTCGATTTCATTGTGAAATGTATCAGTAGGGACGTGAATAATCGTATTTAGGGTTGGTTTGTTTTAAAAAACCGGATTCAAAAACAGGTTTTTTGATAAATTTGTAAAATTTGGAAACAGGTTTTTAAATTTAAATTTAAATTTTAAATTATTTTATTAAAAACGTTAACATTTTCTCTTGAAATCGCCTCGGGCACAAGCATATTGTAGTAACAGTTTACTGTAAAACTGATCTTCATGAGATCATATTTCCTGAAGAAAAATACTAAATGAAATAAAGATTTATAATTTTTTATTTTGTCCGGATTTTAATTATTTTAGGTTTTTTATTTAGTATTATATGCAGTATATTTTATTTTATTATATTTTTGTAGCTCACATAAATATGAAATGAACTGAAAATATTTACGTATTTGAACGGATTTTAGTTATTTTAATTTATATTTTTATTCACTTGGTTTTGAAAAGTATAGTTTATTTTGTTATATTTTTGTAATTCCATAAATACCTACTTATATTACAAAACTGAAAATTTGTGAAATAAGTTTAAATATCTATTTACTGTTTTAATTACATTTTGTTGTTGTTTTTAAGTTCGAAAACCTGTTTAACCGGTTTTTATGGAATAGTGGAATTCAAAAATCTTTTTTTTTACAAACCCCAATCGTATTCACCTCCAAAGTTAACTTTTATCTGATTCTTTCAACATGCTTCTGCATTGCAACTAAATAGGCAACCGTAACATCTCGCAATAATTAATTAATAATTATTCTGCATTTCGGCTTTGTGCAATATTTTCAACGAGGCTCTTTATAGTAATATAATAATACCAATGCGATTATTCTGCTGCGTTGAAAAACATTAGTCTTTGGAAAAAATGAAGTTTATATATATATATGCATTTCATCTATGCCCCAGGTAGAATGAATTTAATCGTTCGAATAATTCCCGACGACGGCAGGAAATGATTAATGATTTACGGCTCATACAAGCCGGTAGATTGTTTTCTAACGATCCGCTGGCACGATGATCGACTACCTTTTTATCTCAATATCGCTCAATGGACCGTGATATTTTCGAATGAAAAAACGCCACCATTAATTTTATTCGTACAATAACGCCGTCGCCGTAAGACTAATTACACCTTCGATTAAATCCTACAGCGAGAATTTGTTTGCAAAGGAATTTCGAGCGATTACTTACATAATAAAGACGCCGATTTCACTGGTTAAGCTTTTACCATCCATTGAACTTTCGCATCCAAAGAAATGGATGTCACCAACACGCTATCACCAACAAAATCGATATACAATCGCGATCGATCGATCAAACATGAATAAAAGTGGAATCAAAAACAAGCAGAACATCCCCGTCCGTAAAACTCTATGGACAGGGGAGTCTGCATAGAGGTGCGTATTTACAGATTTGCCGTGCGATTATACGGCCCGTCGACGATGTAACAGAGTTATCTCGTGGTTCCACGATCGCGCGAGATCCCACGTTATCGCGAAATCCCGAACGCCTGTTCGCGCGGGGGAAACGAAATTCACACGCGACGGCGCGAGCTTAATGGAATTATGAAAATCGTTGATGAACGGTGGGGGAATCGATGCGGATTTTTATGCGGGTTGCATCCCATCAGGAGGCGCGCGAGCCACGTGACATGGCCGTTGATCGCGAATCGGTAACGCTGATCGCGAAAACGCGTGAAACGCTGAGTGGTAATTACTGTGACGCGTTGGTCATGTAAATCGCGTGGTTACGGGGAAATTTAACGAATGTTTACCGCTGCCAGTGCCCCGTCCACAAAGTTTTCCGTGAACCATTGAATTTATTCCACGCTACGTTTGACTAAACGCGCGAACTTTTATGTGACTGAAGAAGCTTATTATACGGGTGATATATGTATATGTGCGTAATGTGAAGGAGAATTAAACGAATGCAAGTTGAGATTTTATTTAAGGGTTCCCTCCCATCACGTCACTCGAAGATAGTTCATCTTTTGAATTTTATTTGAAAAAAAGGCAAACGTCGTAGGGTGAACAAAGTTTTTAGATAGTATTTGTACATCATTGAAGATGATAAGAGTATTGGATATTTTGTCTGATATTGCTTTCCGTTGGCGTCTGTGGCTGTCCTGGTGATACGGATAATCAATAAACTAAGAAGGTTCTTGAGTTTATAGGGTTCTCCGTGGAATAATCTACGATTTTAACTTTTCGACCAGTAGTTTTACTTTTTATAAACGATTTTTTTAAGTTTGTGGTTCAAACGTCTGCCAAAACTTGAGATTACAATATTTTGCTATAATCATAGATGATTCCATGAAGAATCTTAGAAACTTTAAGAATTTTCTTGGTTTGTTGATGTCAAATAATTCTACAGGGCGTTATAGCTTCTGCAACTTTTTTTTATATCACAAGGGTAGTCACAAACACTAATAGACAGCAGTATTAGATAAAATATGCAAAAAAAAATTTATTATCTTCAATGATGTAAAAATACAGCCTAAAAAGGTGTTTTACCACTGCGACATTCACTTTTTTCTATATAAAATCCTAAAAATTACCAATTTTTAGAATAACGTGATAAGCTTAATTTCTTCGTTTTGCGGATTTCTTGCTGTCGAGCGGGTATCTCGCGATTCGGTGGATTCCGTTTCCAACCTGAAGACTTTCGAGTGGCAACGCGTGTGTATTAAAGACTGTGGAACCTGTTTCGTTATAGGGGTAATTAGAGGAGTCGGAAGACGAATCCCGGTATCTTTGCTGTGGCAAATCAAGGGACAAACGAAGCTCGCGAATACTGCGTGGTTGATTTATGCGGGGAGCGCAATTATCTTTGTACTATGACGGCGCGAATATGTAGCATTGTCCTGAGAGCAAGCGTGATTAAATTCACTGAACACTAACACTGACGAGGATTTCGCCCATGGACCTAATCACTAGACGAGAGTGTTGAGAGCTTAATGGCTCGCACTTGAAATACTGTTTCGCCGTGCATGAGAAGAGTTAAACCGGTGCCCCTCTGGACCGCCTAAACTAAAGAGTTTACTATGCAGCATTAGGTCTTGTTTCGTAGTTTCCGGGTACGATATCGATCATCGGCTACGAGACTTCAATTAGCCGAACTTTGGACGAGCTTTGGGCGTAAACGAGTTTGTAGGGAAAGGAAGGCTGAAATTCCAAACAGCGATAAAAATATCAAAGTTGAACTAGGGTAAAGGACCCATTTACTGACACCTAATCAATAAAATTACTGTCACCTTAAGCTATTTTACTTAAAATACCGAATAAATAAACGGTGTAAAGTCACACACAAAAAGAATTATATAATTCAACCTATAATCTATACTATAGTTTATTTATTCGTTATTTTTAGTAAAATAACTTAAGCTGACAGTAATTGGTTAGGTGTCAGTAATTGGGTCCTTTACCCTAGCAGCAATTGTATTCCGCGATCTGCATCGCATAAAGTGAAGGGACTTCTCAGAATCGATCAGCCCCATCAAACTAATACGTATCTATCTAATACGTTTTTCTATCCTTGACGTACAACTTAGAAAATACAATTGCCACATCATCGAAAGTCTTTCAACTATCGACAGACTTGAAAGGATTATGAGAAGATTTCATCCCTTCGAATCGTCCACTGACAGGCTACCATTTATCTCTCTTAAGATTCCCTTAAGTTTCCCAAATGTCGCGTAGGTAGGTAGATTCCTTGCCAAACACTTTGTAGGGACCGTTTCACACTGACGCGAGAATATACTGGATCGTGTGTTCTGAAGCGTCCCGCAGGAAGCATTGCCGATGGCCACAAAATAGAACGGGACTTCCGTGTCCTATGCTCGTCCCAATGCGATAGGTTAATTTCGCGTAACTACCACGGTTGCTGCGAGGCCAACGGCTAACACGACGGCCGTAATATCTGTCCGCAGCTGGCAGGGCCGTGCAGCCGGAAATGCGACGCACGAGCTTCCTTTCCTCGAATCGATTATTTCCGTTTCGTACCGTCGGGACTGGCGTGGCGTAATCGAGAGCAACCGATCCACCGGCGGCGTCTCCCGTGGGGCTCGGGATCGATCCATCGATCGAATTTCCTGACTCACCGCCTCGCCCGCGTAATGCCTTTGTGCGTCGCTGGCAAGATGATTATCTGGTAACGCGCTTACAATTGCACGAGGGGGTACGTAAGTAATGTGTCTTGGGTCCATCGCTGGCAACCTCTATCCTTCTGGCGTTGATCCATCCGCCCGCTTCGCCCGTGATCTTCGGGGATTGGACTACGGGCAATTACCTCCTTCGTCGAGATCGTTGGTACTCATCATCGATACAGCTGTTACGCCGTGTCGATGCGAGACGAGGATCGATATCGACGTGTACCAAGTAACACTGACGAATCAGTTTTTGGAGGTTGGATTGCGATCAGAATGAGCGAACTCGACGTGGGTGGGAACAGTCGAGTGTCAGTAGTGAAATGGAGTATGAGCTACGAATGTAAGAACGATACGCTTCGAAATGTCGATGTTCGTTTTTTGTGGGGTGCCGCCGTTTAAAAAGCCAATACACTTTTGTAATACCAGCTTTGAACGCTAGGAAAATGTGTACATTTTGTGGATTTTTTTAGAAGTCAACGGCTTGATGAAAATTTTCTGTTTTTGTAGTATGATTACATAGTATCGTGAACTACTTGAAAACAAAGTTTCAGTTGAAAAACTATTGTTTTTCGGAAGTTATGGATACATATCTGAAACTCTAGATTTTAGACGGCTGCATGGTGTTCCTGAAAAAGCTGTATGTAGTGTCTGAAATAGAAGCATTACTTACATTATTTTTTATATAAAATATGTTAATAGCTTTCGACTCACGGCGCTGATTTGGAAAATTTTGGAAAATAAAGAAATGGTGATATCAAAGATAAAATTGGATTTTTCTAAAAGAAAACTCCGCTTTTTTCTTTATAAATAATAAACGGGGAATCGGAATAAAAAATGGGGTCGCAGGTCGATGTGGAGTCTTATTACGATTCTGCATGCAAAATTGAAAGTGAATTGGTTGAACGTAAGGCGAGTTTTCAGGGCCACCGTAACGAAAAATGTAGTTCCACTGCGATTCAAATGCCTCTAACTTCGTCAATTTTCCTTATTTTAACATCGGTCTTGTTTTATAATATTTCTAAAACATCAATAGCTATAAAAATATGTAAAAAAAGTAGGAAATCCAATTTTTGGTATTTTCAAACGGTTATACCCCCTTAATACAAACTCAGAATTTGATTAGAGTACTTGTAAAGGGCTGCTGTTCGACGACAACGAATAAAAGAGCATCTTATGACCTGGTTCTCACATAGAAGACGAGAGAATGTAGCTTTATTGTCAGGAACACCGTAGCTGGCCCTAGCAAACGATCACTGAAAATGGTACGTGTATAATACAACTCTGTTAAAGCTCTATTTGCAAGTCAGAGAATTAGTGGACACCTCGACGTTTTCGCGAGACCGCTCTCATTTTAATAAATCCACGTTGAATTCATAGGAAAATCGCTATGGAAAATCCTTCGCCTAATTTTTCTCGCTCCGAGCGAGCCTGCCCTCTCCGTTTCACCCATCGGCTCGATCCTCGCGATTAGAGGAAGAAGACGACTGATTGAAGCGAAGCACGGTAATCGTCGGTGATTGAAAACTGGTCGAGTTAAAAAGGGGAGTAAGTGGGACGTCTAGACGGCTGCAGTCGATCGAAAGAGAGAAAGCTCCGGGAGAAGGGTGGACAGGAATGGGACTCATTCCGCGGTGGAAAACGAACGGAACTTCGAAGGAACGATCTAGGATGGAACTAGACAGAAACGCGGCGATCCAAAACGGTGGTATTATTTGGAACAAGTTCCTTCGATCCTCCTGATGTCGACTTCAAGAGATCTCGCTATGCAGCTAGCCAGCGTTCGCTTTGCTACACGCGAGTTTTCGCGGACGTCGGTGGATGGAAGGAACAAAATTTCTGCCTCGCTGTAACGAGGGTGTAATGAAGGAAAGCGCCATGTTGAGATGAAAGATGGGCAACGTTTTTGTTCGCGTAGCGTACTCCAGCTTGTAATTACAGTTAGAGAGACTTGTGTAATCGTAAACTGCGTTACGAACAACTTTGTCTTGTCTGTAAAGAAATGTGATTGTATTCTCCTTTTTATAAGTGGCCCTGTACGAAGAAGGGATTTTAATTGAAAAGTGGACGAAATTCAGGAAATTTAGCGACTATCCTACAGTTTTCTTTAGCTTATAATTTACCAAAAATTTTCGTCCAAGCTTCTCAAGACCGACCTTTTTGCAACCGATTGGTCGTAAAACTTCGCGAACACTTTTGGATAATCTGGATAACTCTTTGGAAACTGGAAGGAAAAATTTTGGCTCTCTGAAATTCAAGAACTCGTTTTAAGGCAGCGTGTCCCTTTGAAGAGACAGATAAGTGGTTGGAGAAAAGTACCCTTTTCTCCGCGAGGAACGTTATATGATATTACTTTTATGGCGGGAACAAACAAATCTAAAGAACGACATACAGGGGCCATGAAGTTAATTGAAATATTAAATCGAGTAGGTCATTGCAGTGCTACTATGAAATATCGCGTCTCCTTTTAATTAACGTGAAAAATAATTCGGCCGCTTCTTCGAGAACTTCGCAGTGTTCACTTTAGACCCGTTATTTGGTTAGTCCGAGAACTTGTATATCCTTTAAGCTCCCAAGAGAGTTTCCAACGAAAACTTAAAGGGGATTAAGTGTCGATGTACGTGACAGGTATTTGGCGTGGATCAAGCATGTGCAACTGTGTTTTGCCAAGCAGAGGTACTCACCGCGTAATTCTTAGCGGTGCAACCGAAGAGAATCAAGGAAAACTAAGTTCTCTTTGCAAAGTTGAACAGGCGCCACGGGAAGGTCTGAAAAAGAATCATTGCTACTTTCCGCAAGGGATTTGGGAATACAACTTCCGTTATTACTTTCAAGTGGCGCGCTTAAAACAGTGTCTTTAAAGAATTTTGAAGATCCACGAAGGCGGTAAGTACTCCTTATTTTGGAGCAATGGGGAACTTCCGCGAGTATCGTAAACACCGTTGACAATCGCCCGGAAATGTAACGTTTCAGATGGAAAAGCTGGACAGTTTTTGGCAATCGTTCGACGATGTGTCTTTTTCCGGTCGAGACAAGGCGCTTATGGGATATATCGATTTCTCGTCGAGGTATCGTAGAATCCTACGATTTATTACCGCAACGGGGCGACCGGATTCTGCGAATGGAACAGACGTTTCCTCGGATCGACGTATTTTCATTGAAATCTCCGTAATGGATTGATACTTACCCAGAACCCAATCTGATCATTATTACGAGCGTAAAAGATGGTTGCTTTCTTAGGTGGAGTCGAATATTTCATCGTTATTCAAGATTTTTTCAAAAGGTGCATATTTTAATACATCGAAAGTAAAGTCGCTGGATGGATTTCAGCTCCATAAGTCTCATATAATTCTGTAGTGAACGCAAAGAGAAATCCTACAAATCATAGCGACAGATTGCAGTCGCCCCATTGAACGCACCATATTTCTCTTAAAATATTTTTCTCCGAGATTAATGGTAAGAAGATGGCATTGCCTATAAACGTGCCTGTAAATATACTTCGCAGTCAGTTTCTAAATTTAGAACTATTATTTCCATTCAGAATTTTGACGATTAATTCAAGGAATTTGAGGAGGAAATTCATTAGAACAATCGACCAGAGTGCTGAAGGATCCTCCTGCAGAAGTTCCCTAATGAAATGCTCAGAGAGCTAGAGGAACGGAAGCTGTATAAAGGAGCCGCGCCAGGGAGCGGCGTCGAAAAGAACAATCGAATTAAAACGGAATGGTATCTGTACGAGGATAAAATGCCGCGCAATTAAACACGCAACTCGATAATTTCTCCGGCGACCGCAAATAATACCAGCAACCGTTGGGTCGAGCCAGGTGCGCCATTATTCATCTGTTCTTCTTCCTGCAAACGTAACGCGGCCTCGTAAATCTGCGCGCAGGTAAGGGAACGAGGACAAAGTTGCCAGCAGGAGCTGCAGTTTCTCAAACGTAGCGACGCCGGGGGTTGCATTCGCCGCGAAATCCTCTATCTCGAGATTCACCCAATACTGAGGGGTGTGGGGTTAAAAATGGAATTTAGCCACGATGCGTGCGTGGAAAAAGGGGCCATTTCACGCGAGAACGGACACTTTTTGGATTAACATTTCGGATTTTTCTGAAACTTGGATATGTTGTGGTCTTTAGTGATATATAAACGTATCTCGAAGGATTTTTCTAAATTTTAGAAATTGTGGATCTTACAGGTTTTTGAAATATAGTGTTGACCTTTTTCAATAAATTATAACTGTTAAGCTAAAAAGTTAATAGAAATAAACTTTTGAGCATTTACAGTGGAGACACTAGTGTACGTAATAAAAATTATTTCACTCACAAAAAATAAATTTTTATAATAGCAGAGCACTGTTTGAAAATTTAAAAAAAAAAATGAGGATGTAACCCTATTTGTCCTCTTTACGGACACGTTTTCAGAAACACGGACACTTTAAAATTGGCCTCATGAAAATTAAGCGAATGTAACGCTGGGTCGAAGCACACTGCCTCGATTGGCCGAGCCGTGCGGTAAGTAATAGCAGCGGTCAAGCTGCTGTATTCTTATACAGAGTTCTGGCAAATGATAAGGATTGATCCAAAGATCGATCTCTCAATCGATCGATGAATTTTCAATATTCTTGCTTCATCGTGTTTATTCGTCACAATCACTCGTCGCGATATGTCGCAACATTTTTTTCAGCTGACGATATAGTAGGAGGAATATTGATGTAGAATTCAGGAGTTAATGTCGCGAAATGACCAATGCAACGTACTTGATTTTAATCTGGACGATTGCAAGCGGAATTAATTATCTTGGCGAGTGAATAGATAATTAAGTATCGGGGCACTTCGTTAAACCAGAGCACACAACGGTTATTAAACCGCAGTTGCTAAATCAGTTTCGAAAGTGCTATGGAACTGCGTTGCCTTGCACCGTTGAGGTCCAAACAAGATTTCTACAACGGAGTCGGTGTGTATCGCTAATTAGCATCAGCAGCACTCGAGATATAGCACGTCTGCTTTAATATCATTCTCGCACTACTCGTAACGCGCGGGCATTAAATGGATTTTCGCCCGGCAAACTTTGCACTATGGCACCATGTAATCGACATTACACCGACTACTTAATTGTAGACTGCGCCACTCGTGTGTTGCGGGTAATCGCGCACAGTGGTATTAGATTGCGGTAAAACTAAAAAGGGAAACTATCCTCAAACGGGAGTAAATAGATATTCTTGTAACGTGTGAGGGAAAATGCGATTGAATATAAATTACAGAAAGGGTCATATATTACAAAGAATGAACTATATTTAGTACCGTAAAATTGTTCGACATGATTAAGCAATAAAATTAAGATCATTAACATGTTACATGCACTTTATGCGAGTTGACTGCAATAAAAATTTAATGTTAGTTAGTAAAGAATCCATTTAGTGTCGATTAATGTGATCTCGCAATTTATTTAAATGGTGTAGGATCTGCCATTTCGTAATAATAATTAAATACAATCAATATTCGAATTTTCCCGTGCATTAAAGGCCCTGGGTGTTAATGAGCGGTTTTTAACTTTCGCGTTCTTCGCGATAATTTGCGGGTTTTTCGGATGGCAGGCAATCGTGAAATTAAATCGCAGACGTTAATATGAAAGGAGCAGCTGGTTGTGTACAAGAGCGTGCCAGGGAAATTAATTTTAAATTCGATTTCGCTATCCGAATTTATCACGGCGATTCGCGTAATTATGGGAGCTAATTCGATCGAATTGGCTTCATAACGCGTCCGCGGAATTGTTTATTTATCGCAGATAAAATTACTTTATCATGCCCCTGAAGGCAGAGATATTTCCATTGAATATAATCGTATGTTTTCATGGTAGCTTGTTCTCCAATCTACCATTTATTCTATTTTGTAGTGCAATGGAAAATCGAGTGTGGGATTTTGTGACAAAATAGTATTCGAAAGCGATGTCACAACAGGGTCCACTTCCGAGGTTCAAAGGTAACAGTATTTCTTCCAAAATTATTGTATTATATTCCTGAATCTGTAGGATTCGACACTGCAGAAAGAGAATTAAGCTTTCTGTTTTATGCTTCAAGGTATTTCTCAATGAAGCCAAACATTTCTTTAATTATACTCTATATAGTCACCAGTTTTACCCATACCATAAAACATCCTAAAACCATAAGTCTTTCTCCGCAAAGAATTCCGAGGTCGAAGTGGCAGAACAACCCACCCCCACACAAAGTCCTCGAAGAAAAGGAAGAGTCCACCCTCTTAGCGCGAAAAAATTAGATATTTGGTAAAGTTTGATACGAAACTATATGATGTACGACCGAGATAGGGTGGGCTTAGGGTCCAGATACAAGGTGGATGACTTTCCACCGCTAGGGATCTCGGTACGACAAGGGGGAAAGGAAGAAGACAGACGACTGAGAATTTAAAGGGCGCCACAGAGGGAACGTTATTAAGGCCGCCATCGTACGACACGGAGCCTTGAAAAATTGGTGTCTACGGGAAATTAATTTCTCCTTATCTGCCCGCACGGAAGAACCGATAAATCTGGTCAGCACGGCCGGAACAGAATTTACGATCGCGCACCTCGCCGCGATTCGTATCATCTTGATTTTTGTGAACGCCGTCATCGATGCGGATTTATCGCCCCACTTCCCTCGATCGCTGGACATTCATCGTTGTAATTAGTTTCCCCGCCGATCGATTCCTTTCTGAAAACCACCATTAATAAGGGGACCTTCTTGCGCCCCGGTCTGAAAAGCAACTACTTAACATACTCTGCCTCGAGGAAGTTAGCCTCGAATTCACAAAATCACTCCCTGGGAATTTCAGACGTTGTGCGCTCGTGAGAATTGTGATTCCAGAGGTTCGTTTCTATTTTTCTAATCTGGGTTAATTCAACTTCCAGGCTCCTCGAACGATCTACTCCGTAGACGATAGGTTTGCCCGAGGAGTATTGATTGGAAATCACAGTATCTCTGTGACATACTGTATTTTCGGAGATTTTACTAGGCAAATCGTTCAAGCGTTAGGAACGCGCGGTAAATCTCCTCTAATGATCACCAGGTTACAATGGACCATAGGAAATTCAATGGAATCCGCTGCAGTGTCGCGGAAATACTTAGAATATTTTGAATCGTTCAATGGAATACTGAGAATCCATAGCGAATTCCTTGGTGGTGGATGTGATTTCTGCATACCGCGCGTTCCCGCCTTTATCCGTGGCAGCTATCGAAGAATTAAACGGGAATGTTTACCTACATTCTCGAGTTTAGTAAATCTCTAAAAAAAGACTACGAAAACCGGAAATAAAAATTAATCCCAATCGAAGAATATCAGTAACTTGAATTTCCCTCCAGAATTTCTTATTTATTCAGTTTTCAGGAAGAAATATTTAAATATCACTGTGATTGGTGTTTGTATAATCGATGGCGCATAAAACTTACGTTCCAAGGATTAAATGGTTCGTTCGTTCGATCGAAACCAATCTTTTATACGGTGTCACTTGGACGTGTTGAAATCGCGCAATAATCAGGCCACGATCGAGGCGTAACGAGGGGGGCGTCGAATGAACGAAGAAAAAAAACCGTTCCACCCCCTCGCGATGGCAGTGTAAGACTCAATTTCATGCTCGAATACGCACCGGGGTGCAGGCAATATTCCTCAATGAGGTTGTCGAGGGCTAATGCGTCGTTCTCCATTTTCACGGTATGCCAGACCGATAAACTTCATCTCGCTGATTTATATCTTAGATTCTTCTAACGATCATCCCTCGCCCTCTCCGGGGCTCTCCGATCTGATAGCTCGTCGATGAAAACTCCAACTAACGTAATTTCCGCGTTTTTTTTTTCGCAGTCGGAGAAAAGTTTCGAGCTATCGACACCTTTTGAAGAGGGGATCGGAGCAATGAAGCACATCTAAAGCGGTGTGGAACGATTGAGGAAGCTGAGAAGGATGATTCGAACGTTCCTTTAATTATCGTTCACGCAAAAATAGAGTTTTAAGGGGGTAGACACGGGTAATGCAGCGCGCTGTATACCGACACAATCTGGCCCGAAACATGGGTCTGGGATATTACGTTGTTTGTCCTTATATGAGCAGATTTTGGGCTGGGCAAGGTCTCATTCGAAAGACGAAGGTTCAGTGCAGCGCGCTCTGGTCATGGTTCGACGAGATTGTGTTGATATCTAATAATATGAGTGTTGAAAGTAGAGCAAAATTCGACAAAATACACCCGCAAGAATCCAAGTATTTTTAGGTCACTAAAAGAGTTTTGTGACTCAAACGATGACCAGAGCGCGCTGCACTGAACCTTCCTCTTTCGAATGAGACCTCGCCCAGCCCAAAATCTCCTCATATAAGGACAAACAACGTAATTTCCCAGACCCATATTTCGGGCCAAATTGTGTCGGTATGCAGCGCGCTGCATTACCCGTGTCACGTGGCGTGTTTACCTAATTAAGTATTTTTAGGTCACTAAAAGAGTTTTGTGACTGAAACGGTGAGCAGAGCGCTCCGCATTGAATCTCCCTCTTTCGAATGAGACCTCGCCCAGCCCAAAATCTGCTCATATAAGGACGAAAAACGAAAAATCACAAACCCATGTTTCAGGTTAGATTGTCGGTATTGCAGTACGGTGCATCGCCCGTGTCACGTGACGTGTCTACCCCCTTAAGTTGGATGAAGTAGTGAGTAAATTGAGACGCACGACTCGAACGTTCCTTAATTGACGTTTCTGTAAAAAAGGAAAGTTGAGCTCTTACTTTTTGAAGGGGATCAATTGGAAATAATTATCCTGTCTTTAGCCGTGAATTTGTGCAATACCACTGCGTCTAAAAGGATTTGGTTCTTCCCTGCTTAGGCTATAAAGATGTCTGTGTGCAAGAAATATTTTGGGGCTCTAAAGAACGATAAAAAAGCATAACATCTTTTCACAGAAGGAAATCACGAGAAAAAGGATAATAATAAGAATAGTAAAGAAAATAAAATAAAAAATAAAAGAAATATACATTAACATATTTAAATATATGACTTTTTTATTGCCATATCCTTAAGAATATTCTATTATTCTATTATTATATTAGCAATTATGTTCCAATTTCTTTTTTCTTAATTCCAACCAAATAAAACAAATTTCGTTCTCATTTTGTTCTTTTTATTCTCCCCTTTCTTCCTTTTTTTCCTTTTTCTGCGACCCCTGTACAGCCCGACTCCTGGAGATAGCAATCACCCTAACAACTGTCGATATAAATTATTGGAAAGTTCTGATTTAAAATTACGACAAACAGAGACTTATCGTTACTTCACTAAAAGTACAAACAACCAGTAACATTTAACTATTTCATCGAGCACCTTAGAAGTAACTATTCAAAGATTTCCTGCCCGCTTCATATTATTCAATTATTGTCCGGGGACAGCCGCCGAGGAAGTTTAGCTTGCAAAGTAATAATACAAAAGCAAGCAATTGTCAAACAGGCGGTCCCGGTTCGAGTAATTATGCCACTTAAAATAAACTGGATAATTATTCAAGCAGGATCGCGACAGCTCTCGCTGCGTATTTAAAAGTACACGGTGAATTGAAGCACTTTGTTTCGCTTCCGGGGCGAGAGTAATATCTGGAGGCTCGCTCTGTTTTCCGTTTCCTACCGTTTCCGTTCGCACTCGTTATTTTCTGGCCCCGGCGTAAGAAGCGGAATATTATCAGGGATGAAAATATAATCTCGACGAACGGAGCATCCTGCCCGGGTCTCGTTCCATTCTTCTCTTGGCGGGCTAACGACAACGAATACAGAGGCCGAATTAAAAGTATAGTTAAAAGTTGCCGTGGCGGGGTAGCTCTCCGAGCGTTTGTGGCATAATTGAAGGAACGGGATGGTACTCCTTCGGGGAACAAAAGTATATTCCCCCGGTGTCCTCGAAGAACCAGGCGAACGTAACGACGGTGACTAAGTTACGCTTGTTTTTCAATTCGATCGAAATGGAAAATTCATTGTGGCTCGCGGATGCTATTTCTTCAAGGTTTCTGGAGACCTTCGTGGTGTCAGATATTTGTGACGTCGAAAATTTTGCGTTCCACGTTGGTAAAACCAACGAGTTTCAAATTTTTAAGTCCCTGGAGCAGACGATCTGAGAGATATTAACAGCAAAGGTTTCTTTACAACTAAAGGACAAATGAGAAGTGCGAAGCGGTTGCAGCGAGAGAAATCGATTTAACACGGGCATGAATAAGCAGCGACGTGATCGAAATTCAATAGTCAAGAAACATTCTGGATGTTTTAATAATTCCGGGCGCAGACTCGCAGATTTATCGACGAAACTCGCTGCCTTTTTTCCTCTATTTAGAAAACCGCCGAACTTTCCTATCGAGATACATTCCCCTGAGCAATTTATGTGGCTGGAATTTGCTAAACTTTGCAGGTGAGAGGCCTGCTTGGGCAAGACCGCGTGGTATTCACGAGAACGGAACTTGGAAGCTGATACATATGTATATCGATTTATGATTTATGCGACCACGTCAACGCGAATACCACCACACCGCGAGGAATGTGTGAAATTAACACATTCGTACTTTGAACAGTGATTCTTCCCCAAAGAAATAGCAAAATCCGAGTTATTTTTAAACGTATCATCTCTCACTTATAATTAACGTAACACGCTGTAAAAACATTTTCCCACATTCATCCCAAATGAAGTGTACACTTCAATTTGCAAATTTTAGATAGATAAAAGCAGATTAATTAAATCATGTAACCCCGTAATAACATCCAAACAGGATTATCTAATTATTATTCCATCGCTTAAATAACTTCCATAATTTTGTCAAACTTTCCGATGCAACCAGAATCGATGGCCGATGTTTTCCCTGCGAAAAAGTTTCGGGCACACAGTCACGGGACGGTATCGATTCCTGGCGTAATTTTACAGGACCAACATTTATGTTATTTGGTCAATCGGAGAGGCAAGTATCCTGCCGCTTGCAAATACCGTTGCGCCATTATGCCAGAGTCCAGCGGAATCCCCCGTATCGTTCCGTTTTATCCGTGGCACGCTGCGGACATCGTTACGTTCGATTTGCTTGCTCAGAGACCGCCGTTTCGTCCTCGATGAAACTGATCCTCTTCAGGTATCACGGAATATGCGTCAGCATGTCCTTGATTTCCTGGATAATGACGCCCGCAACGAACGTTTCCTGTGCCGTGGACATTCCAATCGGATTGTCAGTCTCTACAGTTGAGTAGTCCATCCGATAGTCGCTCTGTCACGAATTTATCTGCGGCCCTTTCCGAGCGCTCTAAATTTTCGGCGCTTCGATCAGCGGATTTGTACCTTCGGAGAGCTGATTTTCTCTGATACATCGGGATACGCGAAGGGAACCAAGGATTCGTGACGTTGACACTTTTGAATATTGAATCCGGGGAATTAATCATCGGAAGATATTTTTGATTGTACGAGGGATTCCAGGGACTTGACTGAAAGTGGACTATAGAATGACAAAGTCGGATTTAATGTTAGAATTTTTTTCATTTCCTCGCAAAGCCTGGCGCATTTTAATACAAATTTTAATCTGCCGAGGCGCAGAAGGTAACAAAAATTTTCTACTTTAAGGTACATGCCTTCCCTTCGCGTACTTGTTGGGGATATTGTTGAGAGGAGAAGGAAGAGGAGGGGGAGAGGTCGGGTTTTTTCCTAGAAAGAAGCACACACATATTTGACGATCTTGGAGCTGCGAGTTATGAATTCTGAGAAACTGGGGAATGTTTTATCTCGATTCAATTTCCGACAATTTTGCTTGTGGATTAATCCTATAGGATTACCAACTCGTAGTTGTATAAAGGAAAACGAGCTAAAAATGCAAATAGGTACAATGGGAAAGAAGATGTGGGAGATAAAAGAAGTACAAAGTAACGAATGCAGTACTAATTTTTTTTTAAAGACCAAGCATTACAAAGCCGAGTGCATTATGCACTGGCCTCCAGGTAAGAGAAACGTGCACTGGAGATTATTATTGAGGTTTTGAAATAAGCTTTAAAGTGGCTAAGGATAACTGGCAAAGGAGAACCGTACAGAAAAAAGGAAGGTTGTTTTATGGAGAAAATGAGACATCTATTTAAAAGCTACGGATTTTACTCTTTTGAAACAAGCACAGTATGCTTTTAGGAAGCTGTAATATCCATTTAGGGGAGAGTAGCCTATATTGGACCGGCTCCTTAATTGGACCATTTGTGTATTTCGATAAACAAATATATTTGCAGTGGTTTTTTCGGCTACACTGATTTAGGAAGTCGAGATGAAGCATGCGAGAGCAGCTTCCTAAATCAGTGTAGCCGAAAAAACCACTGCAAATATATTTGTTTATCGAGATACACAAATGGTCCAATTAAGGAGCCGGTCCAAAGTAGGCTACTCTCCCCTAATGCGTACAAGCATATTTTTTTGACAAAAAATATATAGTCAAAAAGCATGAAACTGGTGGCCACATTCATCTAAAGATACTGGGGAATTGTAATGAGAAAGGAAACAAGAACATGGCTTGGTACTTAGCAAACAAGCTTGCTAATTCGACTTCGAGATTATGAAAAAAAAAAAATGGTAATAATCTCTCTGCCATGCAGAGTGTCCAAGACTCCAAATAGGTATATTCCGCTCATTTCCCTTGCGACATTAACATACACCAACATCATTCGAAACGCAATGAAAATCCCAGTACACTTTGCAATCTCATTCTATTTGCATAAGTTCTCGTAAACAAACGATTCATTCACTTAGAATTATCCCTCCTCCAATCACTAAATATCGTACATAAATGGTAACGAAATAGTACCTCGATGTACCACCAGTCAGGTATAGGAAAGGTGGAGAGAAGAAAGCACAGAAAAAATGGGAGGGAATTCGGCACGAGGGGATGAGGTTTTTCATAAAAAGAACGAAACGCATGTTTGAGAGCAATAATGTCTCGTTTTTATGAAATTCACCGAGCTCGGTGGCTGTAGGGCACTCCGTGCGGTGCACATCTGAAGAATTCATCTCAGTGATATATTGCAGACCACCAGCTGATTATCAAGCAGATCGCGACATCAAAGAGCGGCCTTATAAAACTGGATTTAATCTCTGATCCCCGTACCCGAGGCTTCTTTCCGCGACTTCCCTTTTACGTCAATTTTCCATGTCAAAGAATCGACTCCCGCGATCATCGGGGACAGTATTAACCGGGATGACAGCCGGCTAGTAACCAATACCCGGAGACCTATGAAATTTCTTCTATTTTAAATCACTCCTCCCGAGACCCGGTATTATGCGCGTCGAGTCCGCATCGCATGTTAGAAACTGTATGAGAGACGTATTTTACTACCAGTTGTTTGCGTTCGGGCAATTAGGACGCTTCGAAGACACTGTGCAGAAAGTTTCGTGGCAAAGTTTCAACTTCAAAGCAGCGGCTAATTACATCGTACCAAAAGATTATGTGTGTAAGAATGGCCTTCAGAGGTGTACAGCGGTGGCCAAAATGTAAGTAGTTTAACCATTGAAGTCTACTAAAGAATCCATTGTACGAGTAACATAATTTCTTCCCGTCGAGTAACTATATTTTAATTTTCCCACCCTCGTAACTCGATCGCGAAAGAGTAAAGGCTCGTACAATTGAATTTTCCTTACCAGAACTAACACAGAACTCAACAATATTCTCGACCCAATATGGTGACAGTACTTAATATCGTCTAACAAAAGTTAAATCGCTGTTAATTGAATAATAATTGATATTTTTTGTATGCAATTTGTTTCCAAGTAAAGAGAAATTATTCATGTTTCGTGCAGCATAAGTTAGAATCGTTGAAACTTACAAATTTTTAATTAGGACTAAAAAACGTGAGATATGCAGAAATATATGGGTCTTTAAAGTTAAGAGATGTCACTTGGCTTGGAAACGCTATTTTCATTATGAAGAATATTTGAATCGATTACAGTCCTTAAGCACATCATTAATCAGGTATTTCTGGTAGATATTTTGCATTCACAGAATTATTAGATTTACCTTCTCCGAATGTGGCATAAAATTGTCGCAGTTCAATACATTTTTACACTACTTTCTATGTATAATTATTGTTGATTACATAACGCTACTAATTCAGTTCATGATCGACGAATTTTAGTGCTCGCTTTGCGAAATATAACGAGTGGTAATATTAGGAACACAGGCGGTATTAGGTACATACACCCTACGATTCATTAGAACAAAATCAACACCGCTAAACTTCTCTATAATTCAGACCCACGTCCCGAGCGCGTTGCGTCGGCGAAATGGTTTACCTCGCTACTGAAAACACTTTCCAATGCGAAACCCATCGATTCGCTCGCAGCGAACTCGCCTGGAAGACGCTGCAAAGAAGAGGGATAAGTGGGTCTTCGAAAGGGAAAGTTGTCGAATCTCTCTGAATCGGCGTCATTCATCGCGTGCCGTCTCCATTTAATCCGTCCGAGCCGGGCTCGTTCAATTAATTCGACGCGGACGGCCTCGCTATCCGCCCCCGGTACGCCCTGTAAATATTTATGAAAGTCCCGTAACAATTTTTAATCCACTTGGCCGACGCTGGCTCTTCCCACCGGAAAATTTCTCCCAGCGGACGACGGAGCGGAAAGTAGGGGCCTGGCGATGGAAGCCGGGGGCCGAACGAAGACGGAGAAAGAGCGGCCGAGCTGATGCATAATTTATCGCGGCCGGGACCAGAAGAAGAAGGTGTTTCGCAGCTCGGGGGTGGCCGGCCCCGAAGATGGAAATCGCCCGGCGGAATTTCATTCGTCCCGTACATTTTCACGCACCAGCGGGAGGGTTACGCTGTCGTCCCGTGTCCCGCGTATCATTCGTCGCGAAAAGTGGCGGCGACGCCTAGATTCCTCTCGTATTTCGCGATGGAACGCGATACCACTAATTCAAGGAATGGGATTTCGAAACGAGGGTAACTTTGCTACCATTCTTGCGTGGCTTTCCAAATTGTACGCGTGGAATCACCGTTTCCAAGGAAAGATCCAAGGAGCTCTTGGTATTTTCTTCTTATCTACGTACCCACCACCCTCCAGGGCTCGAGGCTTGTCTCGTTGTCGTTTTATACCTCGGAAACATGTCCTCGGGACGGGAACTGGCGATCCCGGAGTGCCCGGGCCATTCCTATTCACGGGACTGTTCTATTCATCCATTATCTATCGAGGAATTGATGATACTTTTTGCTCGTCTGGTAGCAAAGTCACGGAGCCGTTGCCGAAGACAATTCGCACATAATTGTTCGATTGAATGAACACGGAATGTGGATAGAAAGGTGCATCAATTGCATTTCAAGATATTTTGACAGCTTGTCCATAGTCAAACAAATGCACGTTTTCGCACGAATTCTACGCTTTCTGTATGTTGCTCCAGTTTCCTGGCGCCGCTAAAATGACATTTAACGAAACAATAACGATGGTTTTTTAGTTGGCAAATGGTTTCCCGTCGAATTTTCTGCGCTGTATTTTCGCAGCGCGTTTTATTTACGAGAGTAAATTGGGGGGAGGGGGCACATCTCGAACCCACAGCGATCTGCCACACAATTGCGAAAATGTACGACTCCAATTTCTACACAGCTATGCCACTCGCCGTTTTATTGATATACCTATATATAAAAATAAAATGTCCCATGTTTCCCTTTGAAGCGTGGATACGCGGTTTAAAATTTAACCCGTTGCCTTGTTGGATGTTGTTGATAAACAAACAACGCGATCTGCGTATTGTTTCGAGAAAGCTAAAGTTACCCGCATTAGTTTTTTATCGGATTCAGCATTCGTATTGAGCCGGGCTGGGAGACAAAAGAACGACGCCCCGTTCGGAATATCTTTCGTGCGATCAAACAGCTAACAACGTCCGCATTGATTTTCCAATCTCATTTCGCGTTATGGCCAGTATTTTATTGCCGTGCAAAAGCTGCTCTTGAATCGGGGCAGGATGTATGAATTAATCCCCGACTGTTCGACGGAGGAAGTCTCTGTCACCTTTTTAACGTATCGAAAGGTTGCATTCATTTCACTTCCCATGCATAGAATTCTCTGCTTTGTAATTATTAAATGACACATTAAACGCAGAGACAAAGAACAGCTCGAACGTAAATGTCGTGAAATATCGGGTAAAGATACAATTAAATCGGGAAACAGCTATTTTCATAAATTTATCCATCATCGTTCGTCTTTTCCATCATCTCCCGTATTTTCTCAGCAGAGTTGAGCACTAACAAAATATTTAAATAATCGATCAAATCAAAGTTACTTTAACATTAGATTATTTTCTGAATAACGTCGATTTTTTTATTCCTCGAGCGTTTTAACCTTAACTTTAAAGTTATCCCGGATCAACTGTATTTGACACATGATAAATTACTTTCCTAACCTTTATTGGTTATTGGAAAATTGATTTAAATAAAAATTTTGCCCGTCTCTGGTTTTCAATAAATTCAGTTACTCGAGCTTTGAAAATATCTCTCGCAACGCTGGCTAAGATATAATTCCTCCAATTTCCCACCTTCGCTAAACTTCCCCCAATTTCCTAAATCTCTACTTAGAACAGAGGTTCTCAAAATTCTTCGCGTCGTAATGCTAAAATTCAGTTAGAGGTCAATGAAAATAAGGAAGTAATTCTCTTCCCATCAAAGTTCGCGAGCCCCTTGGGGCATACGTGGGCGCCGGATCGAGAACTCTTGCCTTGGAAACACGGCGCGTTCAAATTTTTCGCGCATAAATTACGAACGTGAATTATCCTCCGGGAGAAAGCGGTCCGAAAAGTCGCGGAAGTTCCAGAGAATTCGTATAATGACCCCTGGAAGTTTGGGAGGGAAAAAAGACGTTCGCTCGAAAAGCCGTGGCCGTGTACGTAAGGATCGAAGAACGCGGACGTCAGAACGTCCGAGAAAATGGCGAGAAGTTTGCGTGCTGGAATCACAGCCGCTGGAAACTCGGCGAATTTTGACAGAGAGTGTCGAACGAGAGGGCCGCGGACAAATAAGGTCCCTTTCGGAAAGTTTCCCATGGCCGTGGTTACTCTGCCGGTCTGAAAAGTGGCAGCAGCTCTAAAGACTCCCTCGCCGTTTCGCCGGGAAGTTAAAGTGGCCTTCTCTGTCCCTCCTTTTTTTTTTTGAGTTACTGGAAACGAGGTACAGGACCTCTGCATTTCGATGAAATTCCCTCTACGACGGATGTTCAAGCGAGGACTGATTTCAGGCACCGGATCAGCGGAATCCTCTGCGAGCGCTTTCGCCATGAGCGACAGATCGATCCCTCTTCGCTCACTGAAAACCCTTCAACGCGGAAAAGTAAAGAAGTAAAAACTGGCGAAAAAAGGGAGATTATTTCCCGGTTAATTGGGGAGGTTTTTTTATCGCTTAAGAACCCTGGCACAACGGAAGAATCGTGTGTGTGTATCGCAAGGAAAAGTGTAGGAATTTATCTGAAATTAGATTTATTCGAGGTAACTTATGTAAATTTACATTATCCGATCGTGAACCCGATACTATCAGTGAAAGGAACGAAGGAATCTCCCGTTTCTTCGTATCTCCTGCAATTTACCAAGTAAAATCTTGGAAACTTGGCTTAGATCAGTGCTAAAGATTTTTTTTAAACAGAATTGATTTACATTTTTCTAGCATACCTATACCAAGCCTTGTTCCAGATTTACCAATTCCCAAGAAAATACCCAATAAGAAATGTCGCTCAATTGCTAAACGAGCAACAGAGGAACAAGCGTTTAACCGTAATCGCATCTAATCAGCAGTAACGCTCGTCCGACGAGCCGTGCCTAATGCAAGCAAGCAAAGAATGCTCATAAGCCAACGCTAAGTGGTACTGCTCCCAGCGCGAACTTTAAAGTACCGTTGGCCTGTAATTAAAAAACTGTTCCCATTCGAATTGGTAAGCAACGTTCCGGTCCAGGAAGCCAGGCATCGCAGCAAACTCGTAAACGTTCACAGAGGTCTTCATCCGAGCTCTTTGTTCAGAGGATCCATTATGCAAGGGGCCTTCTTTATCCAGGACTTTCAAGCTGCGCCCTGCGTTCGCCTAGCTTTTCGTTGGCTGCCTCGTACGGCGCACGAAGAAATCCATGTATCTTTTATTCCCCCGGACCCAACCTTTTAGCCTGGTTATTATTTCCCCTATGAAAGGGACTCCTAATGCTCAGTTTGGCTTAACCGGGACACTGGCCGTCTTTCACCGTTATCTTGGGTCTTTGCGCATTAAATTTTCGGTGAAAGCGCTGCTAGCGGATCTCTAATGTTTGTTAGTCACGTCCGTCGTTGCTGGCTTAAGGGAGTATAACGCTTTTGTTCGCCGTATGTTGATTGTCTTGGCCAGCTCTGCTTAACGTCCGGGGTTCAAGTTGATATTAATTAGAGGGCAGTTAGAAATGGAGTGGATTCTCGAGTATTTTGTATAAGAGAAGTATCGGGAACGGAAAGACTGTTACCGTAGACAGCTCTTACTAGTAACAGTCGAGTAACGATTTCCTTTTCATCGAGCATGGCGATTGTCAGGGGCGCTTGAATTCCGTGAACCGAAATCCACTGGACCATCATTTCCCAATTATCCCCTAGCTGTTGGTGTAACTTCGACTAGCTCTCTGCATTACGACGATATCGGTCCTAATAAACCACCCGCCAATCCGGTAACTTTGCCAGGATTGTCCAGCGTGTTCGTTTGCCCTGAAATACCATCGGCCTTGTTCTACTGATATAATCGATAATCAGAACTCAAACGAGCGCTTCTTCCCTCGGCACTATTTGGTATGTAAATCTACCACGAAAATTCATTACACTATCTTCGTAGTTGATTGATTAATCTTCGTCACTCGGCATCAGGAATTTAGAACGAAAACGTTGTCGGTTTCTCGCACGGAGAAGCAAATTGAAAATTCTGCTCTTTCGTTTGTATAAATCATCAGGTTACTCCAATACGGTGCTTGTTCGATATTCTCCATCCCGAAGGTCAAGAAAATTACGAGCAAGTGAAATAGTCCGACATTTCGCAGCCAAAGGAGGAACTTCATTAGAGGGCCGCGAAGACGCTCGAGTTCGGAAAGAACGCAGCCCCGCCCTTTGGTTGCCATTTAATTCCCTTGAAAGCAGATTCCGGGAGATTACGGAATTACCAAAATCCGCGGGCCCGTAATTGTTATTCGCGCGGGGTATCACGCGGAAATTGTATTTCCTTCCGAGACGCACGGGAAGTTCGGCGGGTCGTTTGCCGCGAGCTCCTTAATTCCCCATGAACTTTCGAACGGCCGGTGTAAACTCGGCTACGTCGCCGTGAAACCGTGCCAAACTGCATAATGTTTAACTTATTATTGGAGTTGAAGAAACACGGGCGAGTTGGCGTGCCGATTGTCGACACGGTGCTCCGGCGCGTTTTCCCGACGTCTCCTTTGGAAACTCCGTTTTCCAGTCGAGGGGAAACGTTTCCGAAAAGGGACCGAATCGACTCGAAGAACTTCCCGGATCGAGAACTTTCCTCGGAAGAAGTTAATGTTGCACGGAGGTCCTGCAAAAGTGACCCAATTCTTTTCAGAGAATTCTTTGATGTTGCTGCGACGTTTGCATACAAGATTCTTTCTAATATTCAGAAACTACATTATTTATTACATCTCTTTGAATAACCTTTGCAAAGTCTCCGATCCATAACTCGACCGTTAATTAATTC
Source organism: Andrena flavipes (assembly GCA_963971345.1). Taxonomy (NCBI): domain Eukaryota; kingdom Metazoa; phylum Arthropoda; class Insecta; order Hymenoptera; family Andrenidae; genus Andrena; species Andrena flavipes. The sequence goes on along the minus strand of OZ020479.1, from coordinate 74,123,477 downwards.
CACTACTCACGATTATGAAAACAGTTCAATTGACTTCGGAGAATGGATTCGCGTCGAAGCACCTTTAACGAGAAGTATCTTCAGGAGCGTTTTCCTCGACCTTTATGCGTTCAGACGCGAGCGTTACCAGTTTCGCCCACTGTTCTCGCTGGAAACTTCTCGCCCGCTCTGAAAATTCACGCGACGTGCCTTTGGAAGTTGCGCGTCGCCCTGGCAGCTGGCGATTACGAAAAGCCCGTGCAACATTTATGTCAGAAGTTTCGCACGTGGCCGGTTCACCGAGGCAATGGTACATGCGACTACACTCGACAGACGAGCATTTAGCGTGCATGCAAATTTATCGAGCCTAAGTGCGACGATATTGCTGCCTCTCCTTCGTTCTTCGCGCGTCACTTGTCACGTTCAGCGGAACTTGCCGCTCGAAGCTGTTCTAGCTTCTAGCTGTTGCTGCGCGGCGACGACAGCAATCTTTCGCGTACGTCGAAACGCTTTTACTTTAATTGAACGGTTACCTTGGCAGGGAGCAAGCTTCTGTTGCCAGAAGGGTGACGAGGGTTTGCAGCCAGGCCATTGAAGCATGCGATGGAAATATAGATTATTAATTTAGGTGCGTGTATGAGTGATCACGGATACAAGGAAATACGAAAGTAGCTGAGTGCTTTAGTTCAAATATTGTTGATAGTAATTATAGTGGCGAGAGTTGTTAGGTGTACTTTGCAAATCTCGACACAATGATTTATATCTGGTGATTAGTAAGTTTTTGTGCGAAAAGAGGATTCTTCTGCACTGAGAGAATATCTGTGCTGACGATACAAAGTTTAATCGAGGTGCAATTTACAAAAAAGACCCTTGCTATGATCGTTGATCATCTAGACCAGGGGTGCACAAGGGAGCTGTTTTAGCGCCTAGCTGCGAGCAACCCGTTTGTCCCGTTGCTAAGGTTAGAATCGGTGAGGAGAACTGCAGTAGTGTACGTACATTTGGTATGACTTGAACCCAGCCATATATACTGACGCTACGAGCCTACGAGCACGCACGTACACTATTGCAGTTCTCCTCACCGATTCTAACCTTAGCAACGGGACAAACGGGTTGCTCGCAGCTAGGCGCTAAAACAGCTCCCTTGTGCACCCCTGATCTAGACAGTGAGTAGAGAGGAGAACAGAGTGTTGGAATAATAAAACTTATTGTTAGTGATAGTAGAAGACAGTACCTCTGCGCGAGGGTCTTTAGAAAGGGCTTGAAGAGGAGCTAAAGCAAACAAGTTTTAGGAAACGGCTTTCGTAAACAGAAACAGAGAAGCAGGAAGCGCTGCAACAGTGTTTTAAATTTACATAATTCATGATTGTAATCATTGCGTTATTTTTAACGTACGGAGGGTCACTGAAATAAGTGACCAAACATTAAGAGCTTATTCTCGCGCTTCGGAGAAGAAGAAAGGGTCATACAATATTCATTATCGTTTCTTTGAATCTTCCACGTTAAAATTGGCCCGCAGTTAACGTATTTCACTGCCCGAAATAGATATCAAGTAACAGATCAATAGCCACGAATGTTTGAAAGTGCCAATAAATATTCTACCAAGTATACGAACAAATTGCCCCAGAAGGGATCGATTTTAAGCCTCATTAACGAAAACAATTCTGAAATGGCCGGAGAATTATCGGAACATACAAATTTGTTCGTCCCATGACATTTTCAGGCATCGGGGCGTAATTAATGTATCGAATGGGTTCGCGGTCGCGTTTCCAGCGATTCTACGCAATCACGGTGATCTGTCTTCGAGCTTTGCCGCCCGAATGCGTTTCGCAATGATCAAACGTCGCGTTCGAACATTAAAATGGCCTAAGCCGTTAAGCATACTCCGGTGGATCGAAGGTTTGAAGAAAGTTTAATTATAACCGAGTCGTGCGACGCCTTTGACACGAATTAATTTTCTACCAGCTTGCTTCCCTTGTATCGTTTCAGCAACTCCGGCAGCGAGAGAAGTTCTTTGAGCTTTCTACAAGCTTCCCATCGCGACCCGCGTGATATTCTTTTCCTCTGCGTGTTTTACATTAAATTACTTTGTGTCGTAGGAGGAAAATATTCAAATTGAAATTAAAACGTATATGTAAGTTTTCAATATTCTCATTACAATTTGTAGGTTAATCCCCCACCATTTCAATCATAGAATTGATAAATGATCTGTTTTTACGTTTTTGAAATAATAAAATTAATTACATAGACACTGGGGATTAAAAGAACACTTTAATTCATTTTTTTAGATTCCAAGTGACGTATAACGTTTTATAACATAGTACAATTCTCGGAAACTATTTTCCTGGAAATAATTCTTTAGAGAAATTTCTAGCCTGCAATTTCTAGACGATTCTTTACTCCATTTAAGAATGTGTCTTTTCCATCTCGCGGAATTACGCGAGGTTTCCGTTATTTTTCGGATTTTCCGTCGGACGGGCGAAGTTAAAAACGAGGCGCCTTGTTACTTTCTTTACACAAAGATCTTATTGTACCGGCACGAGTCACAATTCGCAGTGTAAACGAACTGAACAAATCTCGTTACAATAGCCAGGTCCAAACAGACCCGTAATTCCTCCGAAGTCTGCTAAGTTACACGTCAAGAATTCGCCTCCTCTTTTTGAGGATCTCCTCTCTTCTGTCCGCGGACGTTCGCTCAGGAAACGGTACGAAGCGGGAACTTAGTTTTAAATTACTTCTGAAAACACCAGCTTAAAAAAGGAGGATACGTTTCCGCGACGACAAAAAGCACAGCGCGGTGAGTGGCATATAGAAATACGCCAAGAGGTTCGCGTGTTGAATAATTGAACGGACGATCATTTCGACTTGCCCAACTACGATCTCACGGAAAAAAATGGTACAGCTACTCCATTCGAAAATTAGGTATCCACTAGGGAGAGAGCTTATTTTTCAACTATGAAAATATGATCTTGTTACCATCTCAAATATAAAACATAAGATCCGGAAGAATCTGAGCACAATATATTTAGGGGTAGCTCAATGATGGTGAAATTTTTACTGTACATGGTAATTATATGGAAGAGCATGGAACACTATTTAGAATTTTTTTCAAATGCATTCAGAAAAATAAAAATTGAGAAAAGGTACCATTGTGCCCCATCCTGCGTATAATTAAGTAAAACAATTACTTAGTAAATTGTACCTGTCTGATGTCTGAGCCTCTGTGAATAATAAATTTAACAAATTATCAAATATAAATGTAAATGTAATGTAACGTACCTAAATGTAATTGTATATATGGCCATTATATGTTGAATTTTCATAATTTCTATAATCTTTCACTCACTAACCACCCTTTTCACCCCTAAACATAAAAATGTATTGTCCAAAGTTTTTATATAGTGTTTGTATATGTAAAGTATAAGTATATTTATTGTAAATATTCTTTTTTTAACTTTCGCTCCACCCTAGTCTACATCGTGAATATTATTATACAAATTGAACAGGAAAACATACGACGCTTAACAGGGAAATGGAATATCGCCCTGTAATTGAACGAGACGTTACACCTTGCATTTAACGATAATTAAATATCGTTTTCTGTAAACGCGCGCACACGATATGAAAGGGCCGGGTAAAAATCGTACGGATATGAGAGTGGGTATCGCGTGATCTCGATATTCCGTGTTCCCTGCGGACGTAGCGATAAATAAATTGGTTTCGCTCGCAGAAGTTGCAGTTGATAATGAAATGCCAATGCATCTCCAGCTATTATTCTCGTCGACCAATTAACACAGCCGCACTTGCGGGTGCTGTGTAATTATTCAATCAAGAGATACGTCGACGGTGCGTATGGCACAATAATCCTTTTGTGATCGGAATTGTGTTTTATTTCTTGAACCCCGAGGAACGTTTGCGTTGCTTCGAACCTCGCGAATAGCGAACTCGGTGAAAATTGCTACGATTTCATACCCACGCGAGCCGGCTCCGGGCAATATACATTATTTGTCGTTGCCGCTTTGTTTTATTATATCGAGATAATAGACACCGATACTCCGTGCTGTTTTTTTTTTCAATCGCTGGCACGTATTAAAAACGAGGAAATTAAATTAATATTCAGTGGACCGAGAATGCTGCCGATTGGATCGTGCCGAAATACATTTTTGGCTTCTGGATGATTTGAAATGAAGGGACTGTTAAAATAGTTATAGGTACGCAGTGTATATGAAATAATGTAATACGTTATGAAGAATGAGATGACTCGCAATAAAGTGTGACATGGATTTTTCCATTTCATTTCTGAATACAGTTCATTTTAACCTTACCAGGCTTCTCTATACTCCAACAAGCTCTTCACATTAACAATGTAACGACATAAATACCACATGTTTATGCATTAAACTCTGTCTGCTTTTATGTCAATCAATACCCACGCGATTTCAAATTCATTAAGGCCGTTAATGAATCTCATAATACATCAAAACATTTCCTGAATATCAATTTTCGACTGTTTTACTTGATACACTTAGCTAACATATTCGCTAAAAAAGGCTAAATACAATCGTTCAACAAAGGAGGCATAGTCTCCAACATAACCATTTACTTTCTATATAAAACTACATACCTCACACATTTAAACAAAACAGTATCTTCGAGCCAAGCGAAAAACCGCCCCACAAAGCACTGTTAAGTTCCTCGATCCGCAGCCTGACTCGATCCATCGAACGCCCTCAGAAACGCCTCGCACAATACAAGAAGGGCTCCTTCCGCGCCAGAAGAAACCTAGAAACACCACATCCCATTGATCGCTTCTCATCGCCCCGTCGGATCGTTCGCTTTACAAGGAACGACTGAAAAGATCCAAGGTCCCTATTCTCCGCGTGATTTATCAGCGAGGCGCCTCCTTTCCCCGGCTTCTTGCCGTTTAAAGAGCCACGCCGTAATGAGGGATCCTCACAAAGAGTCGATCGTAAAGTTTCAGGACCCCGCGCGGCGGCTGCGGGAGCGACGGGGCGAAATGCCCTGCAAGTACTTAGACCGGTAATCCTGGCCGATGGGGTGGTTCTCCAAGGAGCGAAAGGAACTACAGGCCAGACGGAGGCCAGTAGAACGCCGAAAGATAGCTCATCGTCGACGAAGAGAGGGAGCCTCGGGAAGATTGCAGCTTGACGGTTTGGCGCCAAAACACCGAGGCAGCATCATTGCAATTGAAGGTCCGTGGTTGTGTTAATCAGCATAAGGTGCTCGCGGGAAAACAGTCCTGTTTCACGTAATTTCGCGAAAGATTCAGCGCGTCATGTGTGATCTAAGGTCTACAGGGCTCTGGAGTTTTGTACACAGATGTGGATTAAAGGGTTCGGTATTTATGTGTACCAAATCATTAAATAGCTAAATAGTGACGCTTCATTCCTGATTATTTGCGTAGGTGTCACTCAGAGTGTGTTTGCAAAATGAACCCCCATCAAATTAATTCCTTTGCTTCCACCCTTAATGGTTCATATGCAATTTCAGAATAAATATATGTAATAGAGATAAAAAGTACCTGCTGCATTTTGAAGCACTCAAATATCTTAAGTAGTTGCTGAGAAAAAGAACTGAAAGTTTAGGGCTGGTTATCCCCCCAATGTCACCCTAACCAGAAAAGGTGGAGATCTGATATTTCTCCCAATGTAGTGGTTTTTCAGACAAACGACATTTTTTGTTTTCCCTATGTTTACCCGACTAGACGCTTTTCGAGTAGAGAGATCATTTTATTATTTTGCGCTTCACGTGTCGAGTGGTGCTTTAGACAGAAGACTTGGTAGATTATAGTAGAGTTACGGGATGCTGAATGGTGAACGAATTTCATAGAAATATGTTATTTAGGGGGAGTTGCTTATTTCAAATGGAAACGTATACAATTATCACAGTACTGCTCAGATTAACGGCTCTACGGAGACGAGAGGGCTTTTCCGCGCGGCTGAAAAAGAAAATAACAGCTCTCAGCAAACGCTGATCGGATTTTCTTTCACACCGAAAGCACATGAGTTGTTTATTCATTTTCTGCTAACATGCCGGACTGTGCACCCGTGGAATCGGTCATCATTGTGTTTAAAGTACACTCTAATGAATTCTAATCTGCCTGTCTTACGAGAGACTTCTTGTTAGATATAAATAAAATGAAATCGTAAGAATCTATGCGCACGACGTGGAGCGAATGCTGTGGATTTTTAACGCTGTGAAATTAATAGCGGCTGACGTCGAAAGAATTTTAGAACGAACGCGTATCGAGAATTTCGTGCTGCCACTATCGCGATGCAACGCATAATAATCACTCGAGTTATTGCTCTCCATGGGGCATCATAATGCACGGCGGTACACGCGATACAACAAACGGATTATGTTTCGCTGACTCGCGTTAAATGCGCGACGCGCTCACGTGACACTGTTCTTCATTTTCAAACGCGGGGAAATTTCTTTTTTTTTAGCTTCTAACAAGTGCTGGTCAATGATCAAAGAATTCAGGTTCGATTAATGACAGTATTTGAACTCGAAAGTTTATTACCATCCCATTGAATTGTTAGTTTTGTAGAATTTTCGTGCAGCGATTTTACACAGAGTTTAATTTCAACGACACGCGGAATTTCTGCAATTTCGAGTTTGGAAATAAACGTAAAAAATATTGCAAATGTAGTTTGCGCCGTTCTTGATGCAATAAACAGTGCATCGCTCCACTTAATGAAGAGGTGGATAAATATTATACAGAGGCAAATACTATGTATCAACAATGTGCAACAGTTACGTTCACAAGTAGCATTTCCATTTTTCCCAGAGCCCAGAGGATATTTTCATCGTTGCAAACAGAGTATAAACGACATACAATCACACAGTGTCGAGGATGAATTCTGTACCCAAATTCTCCAGAAAAAGATCGTTAAACGTTACTAAACGGATTTTGGACGTGGCAAAATTGTGGTGTATCCTAATCGTCACGGTTATCAGTCCTATATTTAAAGTTTCAAAGAGGGTTCGTCAGAAACAGAGCAAACGAGGAGAAAAGCAGTTCGTTTCGTTTCTAGAAGAACGCAAGACGAGCGAGAAGAAGCTCTTTCCTTCTGTATGTGCACAGTGCTCATTGAAAGAGACAGAGACAAGCGGAGGAACGAAAGAAAAAAAAACGAAACTAAGTGTTTCCATTAACCAGGCTCCTTGTCCTCCCCCTTTTCCTCTTGCTCGCAGCCTCTTAAAAAAATGAAACGGCCCGTGCTTTTCATACAGTTGTACATTCGGAGCTTCCTCGCCTTAAGAGGGTTAGTAAAGCGGAAACTGGAACGACGAGACTGGGATTCTCATCGAGATGTCTGAGCGCTTTCTGCCTTGCGTACAAAACAATTACTTGCCAAGTACGTACGTTTCACAGTGCTGTCATTATTAGTTACGAGCACCTTCCCGTCTAATAAATTGCCCATTTTGGAAATGCCAGTAGAAGTTGAAACGTTCGATTTCAATACGCATAGGTGCTTATCGCTCATTTAAATCCAATCGGACACAATTTCTTGTGCTTTCATAGAAAGCATTTATGCGAGGGAGTTTCAATTTGGCCTAAGTAGTTATGCAGAAAGCTACCAACCCTCGGAATGACCAAAAATGAATTAAACAGAGTAAGGATCTTATAATTTTATTTTGTAAAAAATTACTAAACCATAGAAAAACTCTTATATAACAAAATTATTAATATTACGAAGCCATTGTTCCAGTTTACACAAAAAAATAAAAGCTACAGAAAATTTAAAATACTAGTGGCGATTAAATAACCCATTCAAAAAACATTGGAAAATAATAACAGGAAATAAAATATACCCAATAGGAATAAAGCTACTTTTATTTAACAATTAAAATCTTCAAACTAAAACTCTGTTTCGGATCACTGCATAACTAGGCCCAATTGTACTCTGCCACTGTGGATCTGAGTATCAATGGATATTCAATGCGATATCGGAAATGGGGTTGAAAAATCCGTGGGAATTATTCGTCCGTCAGACTGGAAAGCAGTTAACATGCATACGAGCGACAGTTTGGCGTGTGAAATTTCGAACGAGCTTTAGCTCGAGCGCTTCCGCCGCCTGGATGCAACAAGTATGCAACTTCGTTCGACGTACAGTAAGATCGCACCTTAATAATTAAAAATTAAATAGCTTCTACGAAAGCGGAATATTCGTTTCGAACGATTCATTTCACGAAACAAAACCAAAAACAAACTCCTGCGAACTGTGATTTATCGATGTAATCGTGAATATCGAGCAACACAGCGTTCCTATGCCTGACAGACGGCGATGCATGACGGCCGTGCTGATAAAAACAGAAATCTACGCGATCTATTCTTCTTCGGGCAATGTAAAACCGGTGAGTGATTGAAGTTAACGAGCATCGACGCGTACACGTATTTACATTCAGCTAGGGAACTGGGACAACGGCCGGCACCGCGGGAGAATGGATTTCGCATTCAAATTTTTCACCTGCTCGTTTTTAATCAGTTACCACAATAGCCCCCGTGAAATATCGCTGAGAAAAGATAGGATATTCTTTTTCCTCGCAACGCACCGTGGCACGGCGTAATATCGTACGTGTGGAAAATTACAAAATTCGTTTGGGAAAATTCATCGAAGCTCGTCCACCGCGATCATTGGTGAATAAGTGAATCGCTAGACACTTTCAAGTATGTATAGAGCTAAGAGTTTGACACCGAGGACTCGTTACGTGGGCAAGAATGAAGGGAAAAAAAAGTGAGAAAAAGTGGGAGGAATGTAAAATATTGCAAATTATAGACAAAGTGTAATCTCGATAATTTAAAGTGATCAGAACCATTTCTGTCCCCTTTGGATTATTAATGGCTTAAATGCCGGGAATTTTCAAGGCTGGAAAAAGTTTCTCAAATTTATAACGCACGTAGCATCAAATTATCTGGCTTTGCATCGACTGAGATGCATTGACTCTAGCACGCCATTAAATCAGAACCTTCGGCCGTGAAGGTAGGTACTGAATTACCTACCTATCACGTTGATAAATTACAGATCGAGTTCTTTTGTAACAACGATTTATAGGAAGCTCGATTTGTCAAGGAATTTTAGTACCACAACTGGATTCTCTGAATAGAGTGCGTGAATGAATGTGGTGTGCACATACATGCATCAAATACAAAGTAGGATAGTCAAGAAGAGATACGAATGCAGTTTCTTCTAATCAAGTTGTCGTAATTATATTTCCCCCCTTTTCCAAACTACCTTTTAATCGCTATGTAACTTATAACAAAGAGATTATCAACTCGTACACAAGAATCGCACAACTAGCTTCCGCCTTCTAACAGTAGGTATACACATGAAAATTTTGAAGCTTCCGCAGCCTCAGACTCCACTACTTAGGGTTTCCACCTGTACTATATTGTATAGTATTGTACTCTAATACAGTAAATTGTACTATATTGTTAAAACAAAATATAATAAGCAAAATACAATATTTTCACTTCATAGTTAATTAGAAAAAACTTAATTATTGCGAACGCACCCTTAGATATTAACATCACGCGACACTATCAATGTCTAAGGTCTAAGTTGTTCTTATATAAATATTAAAGGGCGAGATGAAAGAAATAAAGCAACAATTAAATTAATAAAAAATGATATATTAATTTATATCAATACGAAGATATTAATAAAAAATATATCAATAAAAAAATAAATCTGTACTTTTTATTTTCCCAAATTTCCCTAAAAACGGTATATTTTTTCAAGATTCCACAAAAATACTACATTTCCCCCAAAGGTATCAATCCTCGACTCTACACCCCCCAGTACCCCACATATAACAGAACCATAAAGTTCGCTAAGCAGAGCAACACCTCTCCACCAATTTTCCCCAGTCCCGCCCAGAAACTTGCCACACTCCCACCCCCACAGGAACTCAATACATATTCCGAACAACCCCTATCAAATACCACTGATTCAGACCTTACCAGGAACACCTTCCGCACCCATCCCATTAACAGGCCGAAATCAACCGCGCCCTACCAATCACCTAACAAGCGTGCTCGCTCCATCAGCGAAGGGGTGCAGGTTACGCCCGAGCCCCCGCAGACGTAGAACCCACTCCGTCAGGTGGATACGCGTGTCCATCGATCAGGCCGCCGTCAATCGCGGCTGTAAAACGCTCGCGCTGCCTCTCTTAAAGGGGAACGAAACGATCGCGGGCCGAAGTTAACGAGCATCAGCGTGCCGCGTATTTATCAGCTGGAAGGCACGAACGACGGCTGACCGTAGGGGAATGATGGATTCCCTGAATAGAGGAAGCCCGAAGCGCGCAGGCTGGCGGCACGCCAGGGACCACTCGCTGCCTGACATTTATGCGTTATTAATGCATCGGAAACATTTCGCCTCGATTGCCGTGACAATGGATTTAATCGTATACCAAGCGAGTTAACCCGCAGACGAGGCGATTCGCTGGCTTGCACGCCGCCGGCCAACCCCCCGAGCGACGTTATAGGCCGGCCGTTGTGTCAGCGACTTTTTTCCCGCACGTCCATCTCCGGCCCTTCAACTCCCTTTTCTGCCCGTCCTGTATCCGTTTCCCTTCCCCCTAGGCCAAACTGGCTGGCCGCCGGCCAGAGTGTTTTTATTAACTGTTCCGTATAATTAGAGCGGGCCGGATATTCCGCTGGGCCGAGGAGCAGCCGACGGAATAGCTGTCGCGACTCGCCCCCTCATCCCCCTTTGTTCTACAATTTATTATAATTGGGCAAGTTCGCCGGACCACCCCTCGCGCCTGTTGTTTGTGGCCGTCGATAGGACGCTGCTGGAGGGTAGCTACTTATGATTGGATGCGGCTCGGTGAATTAAGGTATCGATGGACGTTAATCCCCTTTAGTCTGCTCAGCCTCCGGAGGGTTGTTTTTGCAGATAGAGAGGGTGTTTCTATATTGGTTGGCGCAGTTTTGGGAGGCAATTCGGTGACGTAATAATAGAAATGGGATTGGATAAGTGTCACAGTATCCGAGCTATCAGCCGTTCACATATCTCTGCCTTTCGTTCGGCGAAGAATCGCGCTGAACGTTAATGCAGAGTCGTTCCAGTGGGCTAATCTCGCGTCTAGTTTCAATCGAACCGAGAAGGACACGTTACCTTGCCGCCTAACCGCAGGAGATTCTACAAACGAGCGACCGGTACGTGTCCGCGCAAAATTACACTTGCGCGCGAGGCCAGAGCCAGATCGAAAAATTGGGACGCATTATCAAGGGAAGATGGCGGCGGGAAAGGATCGCCGCAAGTGGCGAATGCACTTGATCCATCGCACACAATCGGTCACCGTTACCGCATATTCCTGCCGATTTATGCGGCATTTGCATAGCTGAGATTGCATTTTACTTTTAAATCTTTTCCCCCTGTGTAACTGGCCGCTACCGACCCCCTCTCACGCCACCTGTCCCCCCCCCTCCTCCCTCTCACCCCGAAGGGTGATCCTCGTCATTTCGAAAGTTATGGCGGGGATAGCAATATTCAATTTTTGCGAATGGAAGCCCGCGCTTCTCTATCCACTTCCACGGGTCTTTTCACCTCTTAAGCCGTTTGTGAGCCCTCCGACGATAATATCCTTTGAACGGGGATACCTCACCCTCGAAGACTCGTTGTAATATCCCGAAGGAGGGCCCGGCAAGAAATTCGATATGAAATTCATTGAGCCACCGTGGATAATTAAATGTGAGACGTGGGCTTATCGGGACGTATTTAAATGGCTTCCGATGCCCGCGCGGATTAGTCCGGCATTGAGATAAACCAAATAACGGGAAATTGTGTCGTCAGATTATCGTTCGTGATCAGTCGCCGGTGATAACCGATATTGAAGCGGAGAAATTGCCGGTAGACGTGGGAGATGGTGTTAATTCTGTTGCTTCCTTCTGGATGATGGGTTTATAGTATTAAGAATTTCCAACTTCTTCTTGCGGAAGAAATAAAATTAGAATTTGAACATACTTTTTTTAATTATTAATAATTTGATTCTGGAAAGGTTTTGGATGAGCTTAGCTATCTCTTTGTTCTTCGAGGAACACTCTAAACGCAGGTATATCTCATTCATTGCGTCGCAAAGATTTCTAAACTGGACAAATTAAAAACATTGAACGAGTAGCCTTGGTCGTCGCATGCTTTGAAAGAAGACGCGGTAGAACTTTCTTCTGGAATCAAGTCCGACGTAATTAAACGTAACGGAGATTAAATACCGAAGCTATTAGATCGTTGTCGCACTAATTACCTTTATTGCCGGTGTTATCGTCGGCCTTTGGATCTTTGTTACGCAGTTCTCAAAGGCGTGCAATTTAGGACACGGCGATAGGCAAGCCTGGTATCCCCCCCGATAAATATCGGAAGAATCCCTTTGCGATCGACGAAGAGACAGGATTTTGTGCGGATTGAAAGGTACAGGCAGAAAGGCTGAACATTCTTCCGGAAGAATCTTGCGTTACTTTGAGAAATTCGATGGTCTGCCCGACATCAAAGAACCGGAAGATTAATAGTTCGGCACTGGCGTTCCCCCGATGCCTCTGCTCTAGTATTCCGATTCCGATTTATGCAGGGAACGAGTGGAATCCTAGGAGAGGGTCCACATTACAATATGTTCTAAGCTGAGTCTAAGACCACGATCCCTGAGAGGTGTGAACTTCTGATGCTTCTGAGAACGATGATGCTTCAGAACCGGTCTAATTACTTTTCGGAATAAGCACTCTTGGTAAGAAAAATCTGATTTCAAATTTACAGGAAAATTTCTCATATTCCAGTATGTATATTATATCGCTTGCGTAATATCAGCCAACACGGTGAAATAGATATGACATGTAACTGTAGCCTGCTGTAATAAAAATTAACATCCGAGTGATAAGAAAATTTATAAACGAAGGGTGAATTAACAATGCAGGAAAAGTGAAGAGAGCAAGCGAAGTGAAGAAAAATACGTCACTCATTAACCATTACGACTCGCGAAATTAGATTCGTTTATACATCTGGATGGGTATTACAGCCATGAAATGGCAAAGTCTCGAGTAAATGAGAACTCCGGCTTAATGGATCTTCCGTTAAGCGAACTTTCTGCTTTCAAACCGAGTCGGAGAGATTGGAAACGCGACCCGGAACGGTTGAAGTTTTATCGACTATTTTATCAGGAAAAATTGTTTACCCCGTCCAGGCGTCACGGTATGATATTTGGAATGGCCAATAGCTTGATTCTCCTGCAGCCATTCATTACGTACCCCTGGGAAATCTATCATTTTAAAAACCATCGATATTCAATAATTTTCCACAACAGTATCAGGAACAAATAGTTACGTAAGACATTAAAAGGCACAAGAATTACTAAACTTTCCTACAGAAATAAACATTCGTTCGCATCCTGGCTCTTTTATCTCGTGAACTCGGAATCTCAGTCGATCGTTTCGCGAGTTCGACGTGCGACGTGAAAAGCCGAGCGACAGGGTTACATCTAGCACGATAAATCCGGTTATTCTTCAAAACGGATAGGAAAATCTAACAACAGCAATTTCCCGCGGGCGAAAGTCGTGACAGTGAAGATGCAAATGAAGGCAATTTATCGAAAGGAGAGGCGCGACGTTTACCGCGTCGAAGTTCGCCGTGCTCGAGCGTAGTTATTCATAAACAGCCAGGATTTCGAGCAGGCACGAAGCTCATATTTTACGTTCCCGATGCGGAGCAACCGGAGTAGACGCACTTACGTACATCCCCCGCGCAGAGTTACGACGGCGGATATTTGCAAGAACGATATTTCTCCGTGGGAAAATCTGAGTTAATATCGAGCCGTGCAGATGTCCCCGCGTTATTGCGCAATATCTGCAAGATGTTAATCACAAGAAGCACCCGTCCGGATATCAGGAGTTTGTAACGAACTCCCTTACTACGCGCGTCCTCCGCTTTGTCGCTTTGGACCCTCTAAAGATGTCAAACAAGGGCCTGTTAAAGGATCGACCGAGTGAACTCTTCGTCGCGCTATGAATTAAACTGGTGTCACTGTTGGTTCCCAGGCATTCTTTCCAATTCATGGAATTTACGATGATCGGGGTAGTTTGCAGAAGAATCTAGGAACTCGAGGGGTCAAGACTTGCGCAAAGTAGATAGATCCTTGGGATAATATCGCTCAAGGAAGGAAAGAGAAAAACATTCTACGTAGAAACGATAATACGAATGAATTCCTTTTTCCTTCCACGTGAAACTAGACCTATGAACTTTCAGCTTGATTTCAAAACATGTAGGTATTCACTAATATACTTTACCTGTAGAAATTCCTTTCACATTGGGTTATTATCAAAGAGAAATAAGGTATTTCGGAGTTTCCCTGTTGTCACTAATGCTATAGTCCATGCGCATTAATTCCTCGTTTCGTCTGACGTCCGACAAGCGAACGTTGGACTTTCGCGCTGCAGAGCCGCATAAATGAAGACAGACGGTATCGACGTCGGGGAAAACGGCGGGAATGGTAACTCGACGGAAGAAAACGCGAAAGCATGGTTTCGCTGCTCGCGGAACGGCGGCTTCGGACACAGAGAAATGTGATTAAAGAGTGAACGCGAACGTGGCCGTGTAACGTTACGTGAACACGATGCGGTGAACGGTCCAGAGAAATCCGATTTGTTCTTACGATCGCTACGTACCTACGCGTGTAACGTTTACGCTAGATTTGTTTTACGACGTTGTTAGGGGCGCTGCTTTTGCTAAAGTTACATTTTATTTCATCGTCGTCTGTGTAAGAATTGTGTTCTATGAGCGAGAACAAATGTAGTTGAGGATTGAATTTCGGACAATTTCTTCTTTCAGGAAGTAAGGAAGATGAGAAGAAAAGACATGCGGAGAAGTAGAGCAATGTCGCCACTAATTGTTGAATAAAAATTAAGTAGTGATAGCTTCAGAACTGATAAATACAAATAGTTCTTATGTTTGCATACCATATTTTATAAAAAGTATAGTGTTGAACGTGTAAATAAATGGAAAGTGTATTTTGTAGAAAAATTTTAGTTTAAATAGAATTAAAAAATAACCATCAACGACAGGAGTGCGTAGCATAGGTTGCGCGCAAGTAGCAATAATCGGCATAAGTCGGACACCGATGAGAACTCGTTGCAACGCTTGTGAGGAAGACAATGACTTATTTAAAACTTCATAGTAGATCGTGTTACACATAAAAGAGCATATATAACCGAAGTATCGTATCAGATAATTACAACGATGGTAATAATAACTAGCACAATATGAAAATATAAAAGATTCTTTCTGTTTAATTCCTAATTTTATTCCTAATTTACTATCCATTACAAAACTTATATTTTTCACCACTAATTAATATATTCTAACACTTCATTTAATTATTACTGTTACCTTGGTCGAGCTGAAATGCAGGGAAGCTTAACTACCTTTCATCTCTCCCGAACATATATCCCGAGCTGAACGAAAATTACACAGCTATCTTTGTATAAAACGTTCGGATGAGTCGTTGAATTATGCTAACCGTAATCTCATCGGTGTCATAACGACTATTATTGGGGCAGCGATGTGACCTATTAATTCAGATTTAGATCACGCACTCGATGCTGCCGTTTCAATTATTCACGGCGGGTAAGTGTCGGGGAGGGATCCTAATTCATTGCTATAATGCCGTTATAATTATTGAACATGGACACGCGTAGCCGGTGAGTTATGCGCGCGAGCAATATTGCGTGATTATTTACTGGTGTTTCGAATCGAGGCGCTAATGAGGAAGAGAATTAATTCCTATTCGGGCCGAAATTACGAGCGGTAACTTTGAATAAAATATGTTTCTTTGATACAAAAATTTCTGCACCAATAAATAATTCTTCAAATCCATCCTACGTTTTCGCCTCCTATCTGTATGTTGCCCCGTAATTGAATCCTCGTCTTCCCCGTATTACGTACATTTGATATTTTATGATACCTACTTGCAGGGAACGTGTAGCAACCGTCTCTCGCGTTACATTATTCACCGTGGTCCCTCCTGAAGTATAATAGGTTCCCGATATAATTTCATTAAACCAGCCGACACTGGACATGGCGCTCCTTTAATCCAAATTCATTGTTTGCTTCATCCCGTTGTAATCGTTCGATAAGCAAAGTTTCCGCGAGTCCCACGGTTCGGACCTCGTTAAAAATATGTACCTCTCAGCTAGCAGATCGTTATTTGGCTTATCGGTTCGAATGCGGGTACCGCGATGCGGCTGAATTATACCGCGAATACTAATGACTAGGGCCGTGCCGGGCAGACCGTTGAAAAATGGCGTATTTTCGAGCCACCGTGCACCACCCCCGTTAATAGGTCAGCCGATAATTTCAATGCGGCGTACTAATCCTCGACTATCGATGCTACTTCATCGACAAAGCAAGAATAACGCACGGTATCGAGTTTCGCCCGTGCACCCCCCACTTAATCCCGGTGTTTTATTGTTTCAGTTTACAACGTTAATAATCCCGGGTCCCCTTCCTTTTCTATCTTTGAATTTGCCGGCTCGAACGCGAACGTACCCTGGTACACTGACGTAGAAATGGTTTGAAACGATTCAGGTCGCGGTAAGTGTCTAAATTATTTGCGTGCAGAAGAAAACGAGGGACGAATGATGAGTTCGAAGGTTCTATACAATAGACACGTCACTGATCGTCCCAGGTATAGTCTTAAGTAAGGATTAAGGGTGACGGTAGCATCGTAAAATATACACACCTATCATAAACCGAACGAAGCGGATGCCTCTGCTGGGGAATCCCAAATTTTATGACCCTGACCATAGTGCTGCTTCTAATTACTTTTAGCTGTTTGAAAATTTTCGTCGAGCCAACTACTGAATAAAGATTAACCTCGATTCGACTTTAACCGTGAAACGTAGTTGTTTCACAACGACGCCCGGTGATTTCGATTTAACAGAAAGCGCTGTGCCAAGAGAAGAACGGAACTGAAGTCTTGCTCGTTTAAAAGCTGTGCTACTGATGATGCACCCGCTTGACGCCGAGTCGCCGGGATAATCCCAGATTGAACTCTGTCTCGGGCGTAAAACTGAAGGGTGCGACTTCTTCAAGGTTATTGAACTTTTTTCTCGAGGCATCCATAGCGCTGGCAATCTTCATCCACCATCCCTGACATTATCACCGCACCCACAGCCCTCGTATTTTTCGTATTTACGGTTTCAATTAAGGAATGCACACCGTGACCCTCGGCTTTTAATTAAAGACGCATGGGATTCGCCCGGTGGCCAACAGAATTCAAATTTCTAATGTTAAAATTAAAAGGCGCGTGTTACTTTTACTCGGAATACCCGTCCTCGAGGATGACCGGACGCGACGATCCGTTTCCGCGGGGCGGAGACCCGAGATTTTCGAGTATTCGAACGGAATGAGGGTGCTTTAAGTGATACCACTGACCTAGAAGAATCCCTCCGGAAAAAGGACGCGAGTGCTGTGGAAAACTATGGGAAAAAAGATGGAGGGAAGACGCTGAGTTTGCGTCTTGACGGGAACGACCGAAACAAAAAGCTGACCGACTTTAAACCGATGATAACAGGAGAGGAAAGGCGTGCACGCGAAGGAAATTGCTGACAAAACGCATTCTCGAGTGTCAGCGGAAAGGAGCGCCAAACGGAGTCGCTTACGAGCTAGCGCACTAACTAGTAAATAAACAAATTTCTGTAGACCATTCAGAATTGCACGGTGACTTTGAAATTGCGCGAAGTAACAGTGAAGCTTCTACAAAGTGGAAGTATAAAGGATGAACCAGTTAGATTTTTATCTAAATTATTGGAGATCTCGCCGTATTCAAAGATTGTAGCGTTTTGAACGTATTCTTTTTTTAATCGAGAACGTTTCATGCGACGTGAAAGTATTAAGAGAGGTTCAGAGAAAAATCTATATTAAATGTTAGGTCTGCCTTTTGCCTCGACTGTGATTACAATTTGAGGAGGCCGAAACTGAGATACATCCCTGTACATTTTTGAGACATCCCCCAGGATTAGTCAATTATTCCTCACGGTCTCGAAGGGTACGGCTCCGTCGAAGTCCTTTAATTCCACGACCTTCTCGTTATCCCTGAGATTTCCCGAGCGATACACGGGCGGGCAATAACGTCGGAAATATCCGAGAGACGAGTTAAATGAATCGACGACTAGAGGAAAACGTTCGTAGTTTGTTAGGAAGATACGCGTAGTTAACGGAACAATCTATATCGGAATATCGGAAGGCTTAATAAACTATCCTGTGAACTAGATCTTCAATTATAAAGAGATAATTATCAGAGAATCGACTACGATCTACAGAAATTAATTTGCTGACCAATCTAAGGAGTAATTGAAAGACTCGTTCGTTCAAAAATTCGACAAATTCATCGTACTATAATTATATAGTGAACCAATAGAGAATCAGCTGTGATTCGCAAAGGTTGACACAGAACTCGATCAACCAATAAGAAACTGCCATCGACACTGCCATTTGTCGAAATCATCAGTGTGCTGCGGAGAGAGGGTAACGGAGTTGTAAACTTCATACTACCTGCGCCCCTTCGAACCATTAAGACTACAAACCAAAGTAGCCTGGTATTCAATCTAGTGTTTCACAGTCAGTTGAACGAATAACATCGGTCGTGGCTTTTCCAAGCAGTTAGAAATCATTTCCGCCTGAGGATAGGGCATTTCGAATTATTTTCGAGGTCGGGAGTTAACTCGATATTCCTGCACTCACGTGCGAGAGTTAATACGTGGTATCAACGAAAGTGAACGGCTGTGCAATTTCCAAATCAGTTGCTATATATTATATTATATATTGCTTATATATAAATTACTCTATTCGTTGGAACAAAGAGACGTTCGTCAAGAAAGCTTGTGAATAGAGGAGAATGTGAAAGTGGACGGAGATTAAATTCAACGTTAACTTAGTTGGAGCTAATAAACGATCTGACTGAAACATCCCCTTGGGTACAGTGCAACTCTCGGCCTGAAATTAAACTCGACCAACGCGACTACTAGTTCCGTGCCACATTTTATTTCCACCGTTCCTGTGACGAGAGTAAGTGACGCAAAAAATATAAAGAGACGGTGGTTACTAATGAAATTGTATTCGAAACGGCGGGAATTTGTCGCGATCGAGGCATGTGTCGCCATCGTTGGGGATCGTTCAAACTAAATGCTGTGTTGCTACGCGCCTCGTTCCTTATCGCAAATAGAATAAAAACACGAATTTCTGGAGCAAACAGAATTAATCGACATCGCGATGAAAAATAGTTCAAGCTGTACACACTGTGTAAAATATATTTTGTTTGCGTAATAAATACGTTCTCATATTAATGAGCGTGACTTGGATAACGTATTGAACAATCTTTAGGCGGTCGGTTTATTTTCATTTGCGAGAATGCAGAATCTTTTTAATATTCTCAACATTAGAGTGTTATAAAAGTAAAATTTGAAAACTAGCTTCGTATATGATACAGAATACTACGATGGAAATTTTGATTTTAAATGTACGCCAACCTCGCGGTTTCGAAACTTCCAGTTCGCGGCGATAAGTTGCACAATTCTTGTTAATTGTAAGATCGAGCACATACGCAGACGCATTTCTCATTTCCAAGGGTGTCCTGATCGAAGCATTTTGCACAACACTTTGGAGGAAACAATATCTACAAGATCCTATACGGAATAAAGTACATAGCATAATTATTTCATATCAAGAGACACGGTAGTGTCTCGCGCCAAGTATATAATATATATATATATATATATGCGCAGCGCGAACACGGAGTGTATCTATTACGCCGCGACGCGCTATCGAGAACCCTGAGATTACCGAATCTCAATAACGGCTGATTCGATTAGCTTTTTAATGGTCTTAATGGATAGCTTGGGTTTGATTTACATAAGAAAAATGTTTTCGTTTTGTTCCTACGTGCCTTATGAGCTGAGATATTTCAATGCAAAGTTCCAATTTGGCGAATTTTACGTTAAGAGATTTTTCTCCATCGTCAAGTGTGGGCAAGAGGGGAGCATGAAAGGGTGAGGAAATGTACCGCCAATTCACGCAGTACGAAAAAATCAAAAAGCATCTATGTTCAGGTTGCTAGTCAACGTAACCTAGCTAGTGTCAGTCACTTTACTCATAACCACTGTGATACTACTTAGCTGTTCTGTCTAGGGTGAATTGACCAGTGAATGAACAGCTAAGCGCTTTTTCAGTTTCAAATAACGATAAAAATTAAATAATGTCCTAATTTATTCATGAAACAAGAATTTGTAACAGAATAGGCTTTAAAAATGTCTAAAAAAATTGTTTGTGATTTTTTACTTGACCGGCGTCAGAAATAAATCATAAAAATGTAATCAATGCTCAATATACTAGTGAATGAACAAAATACCCAATAAATGAATACCTTCACCCAGTGATTGAACACAAAGAATAATACTTCATTTTCCGACGAGAAAACGCTACAAAAGAAGAAAGGAATTTTAGGCGAGGGACCTAACATAAGAATATAAAGATATAATCTATATATTATAATAATAGGAATTTGACAAATTTAGTTATATCAGAACACAGTTTACACAATATAATGGTTAACTGTCATCGTACGTGTTTTCTTACTAGGTTTCTCGCTGAGAATGGCAGTACCCGAAACCACAAAACAAAAAAATTAATAAGCGACCGAGACGTTCATAGATTCAAAAAATATTAGTATCGCCGTTATCTCAATAAATTTTCCTTCATTCCAAATATAAGATCATTGTTTTCAATGAAATAGTATTCTTGTTATACACGAAAAAAGTCAATTTGTTCATTCACTGGTCAATTCACCCTATACGCATACTTTTCCTTAATAAACCCTTAATATTTCAATGACGGTTTTTAGTTTTTATATCAATTTTTAAATCATTAGATATTGATTTATTAATAAAATGAATTTAACTTAAGTGTGAAATATAATATTCTTTCTTATTTCTTCTTTTATATTGCTATTCTCTGCATTAGCAACAAGACGCATAGGTTCCAAATTCCTAACACATCTTCTAAAGGTATCTCGATAGCTGCATCAACGAGTCTCAACAGCTAAAATTATTCTCTGACCACCAAGAGCTAATACCTGGGATTCCAGAGCTGGAGACTTAAACTCTTTTAATAAATTGTTCACTTTAGCAGTAAAATCCTTATCTAATAATGATTTGCATAATAAATTCGCACTGTGGCTACTACAAGTCATGTGCCATACATTGATTGTTTTTCCCATGGACATTTGTCTGTTATTACTGCATATAATATTTAAATTAAATTGTTCTTGTGCCATTGTCATACATTGATTAACAACTTCTCTTAATGCTTCACCAGTTTCTCTGATACAACTGAAATTCCAGGCATCAAGATAAATGTACCTGTAATCACTTCAATTCAGAATTGCAACTACATATTTATTGTTGGATGATGAATTTTTCCAACCATCTAAAAGTAGAACTGAATGTTTAGATTCCACACTGGTTATTGATTTTTTATAATCTTGAAATTTTGCATTCAGTAAATTATTTGACAACTTCTTTCTAGTTGGAATTTTATAATTCGGGTTCAATTTACCACAACCAAAGTATTAATAGCTGGACAATCATATAAAGTTATGAATGCTATATTTCATAGTGGTTCATGTATTGAGGATGGCCATTACACCAGTATATGTAAAGAAGAAGGAAAGACTAGTAGTTGGATTGAAGCTGATGACGTGCAAATTAAAAAAAGGCAATGGCTCAAAGGCGCTAAAGATCTTTATATTTTGTTCTTACAAAAAATGATAATAAATAAATAAGCCAACAAAAATTACCACGCTATGGAACAGCTGAAAGAAGAATGATGCCATTTGGCACTTGTAAGGGTTTATTATGCAAATCATTATTAGATAAGGATTTTACTGCTAAAGTGAACAATTTATTAAAAGAGTTTAAGTCTCCAGCTCTATAATCCCAGGTATTAGCTCTTGGTGGTCAGAGAATAATTTTAGCTGCTGAGACTCGTTGATGCAGCTATCGAGATACCTTTAGAAGATGTGTTAGGAATTTGGAACCTATGCGTCTTGTTGCTAATGCAGAGAATAGCAATATAAAAGAAGAAATAAGAAAGAATATTATATTTCACACTTAAGTTAAATTCATTTTATTAATAAATCAATATCTAATGATTCAAAAATTGATATAAAAACTAAAAACCGTCATTGACATATTAAGGGTTTATTAAGGAAAAGTATGCGTATAGGGTGAATTGACCAGTGAATGAACAGTGAGCAGTGAATGAACAAATTGACTTTTTTCGTGTATAACAAGAATACTATTTCATTGAAAACAATGATCTTATATTTGGAATGAAGGAAAATTTATTGAGATAACGGCGATACTAATATTTTTTGAATTTATGAACGTCTTGATCGCTTATTAATTTTTTTGTTTTGTGGTTTCGGGTACTGCCATTCTCAGCGAGAAACCTAGTAAGAAAACACGTACGATGACAGTTAACCATTATATTGTGTAAACTGTGTTCTGCTATAACTAAATTTGTCAAATTCCTATTATTAAAATATATAGATTATATCTTTATATTCTTATGTTAGGTCCCTCGCCTAAAATTCCTTTCTTCTTTTGTAGCGTTTTCTCGTCGGAAAATGAAGTATTATTCTTTGTGTTCAATCACTGGGTGAAGGTATTCATTTATTGGGTATTTTGTTCATTCACTAGTATATTGAGCATTGATTACATTTTTATGATTTATTTCTGACGCCGGTCAAGTAAAAAATCACAAACAATTTTTTTAGACATTTTTAAAGCCTATTCTGTTACAAATTCTTGTTTCGTGAATAAATTAGGACATTATTTAATTTTTATCGTTATTTGAAACTGAAAAAACGCTTAGCTGTTCATTCATTGGTTAATTCACCATACATTATAAAAATACAAACTTTATTTTATTATTTTATTAATTACAACATTCTTCTGTGGCGGGCTACATATTCTCCTGTAATTAGTACTACAAAATGTGTGAAATCTCCACAAAATTACCTTTTTTAAAAAAAAGGTACAAAAAAGAGCGCCAAGTATATAATCCCATCGAAAAGAATCCCATTTAAAAACATTGTCGTAAATTAATAGTTTTACAAAACTAATGATATACACAAATTGCGCCAATTATACCAATGGCTATTTATACAAACAGGACCGTTCCTGGGTTGTTGGTCGCCCAGGTGCGAAAACAATATTGCCGCCCTTATTAATTTAATATTCTTTAATTAAGAATTTGATATGCAGTGCTTACTTTTACATCTATATATACAAAAAAAATGTATTAACCAATATTAAGCAGATATATTTTTATTTTATTTTATACAAATAAATATTTCAATACCAATAAATATTTTATTCAAAATACTTGGCGCTGCGAAACCGAAGAAATGTTAAAACAATTGTCTTAGTATTAATAATTTGCAATAATTCTCTTACAGGCTAAAATAGATAAACATATACATATACATATTATATTAGAAACGCAGTCACATTTATTCTACATATAATTAATTCTAATATCATACGCAGCATATGCACACGCACACATACACACATTCACGATCGCACGGACAAGAAAGAAAGAAAAAGATTAATGCAATTTATACATATTTATTCAGTTTATCAACACCAATTCGGAGAGCAGCGCCAAGTATTTTGAATAAAATATTTATTGGTATTGAAATATTTATTTGTATAAAATAAAATAAAAATATATCTGCTTAATATTGGTTAATACATTTTTTTTGTATATATAGATGTAAAAGTAAGCACTGCATATCAAATTCTTAATTAAAGAATATTAAATTAATAAGGGCGGCAATATTGTTTTCGCACCTGGGCGACCAACAACCCAGGAACGGTCCTGTTTGTATAAATAGCCATTGGTATAATTGGCGCAATTTGTGTATATCATTAGTTTTGTAAAACTATTAATTTACGACAATGTTTTTAAATGGGATTCTTTTCGATGGGATTATATACTTGGCGCTCTTTTTTGTACCTTTTTTTTAAAAAAGGTAATTTTGTGGTACTACGTAACAGTGTAACGTGTAACAATGAAAACACGTTCTACACACAGGCCACGAGTTACGCGCATTCAAGTAATTCTACGATAACACGCAGCGAACCCTGCAGTTCAATTCTTGCACTAAACGGAACACGTGTCGCTCGATCGAATTTTCTCAAGCTATAAATGAATTCAGTGCAAAAGCTGCCTGCGGATATAAAACTAAATATCAGAAAGTGCAACTTGTAATTGTAAAATATCGATATAGCAATGAATTTAATTCAAAACACTCGAAATGAAAGACGCGCTTCGCTCGTTCTTCGGTTGGACGCCAGGTGGCGAGCGTATCGCCCGAGGAAGCATAGTTGATTCGAATGCAGTTCTACGCAGAGGACTTGTCGTGGGCAAATGTGAGCCGTCAGGGGACGCCATGTTTATACTGTAGGTGGTGTGGTGCGGGTATACGCGTTGTCCATTATTTTCAAGTAATAACGTTTAATTATTTATTTACACGTACGGCGCGGTACGGAGTGTCCTGTGCGCGAAGTGTGTCGAACCCGATGTAACGGGGGATCGATTTTCGCTAGCGGATACATGGGATAATACAATAGACACAAACGATCCATGACTTACGGACCTTCGTTTCACGGAACCCGTTTGCTACCTCATAAATTGTTTACAACTTGTTCACGCTGCTTTACGGCTAAGCAGAGCCCCCAGAACGTGCTATTTGCGCTAGGAATACAATTTCCTTTTCAGGAATCATCCGCGACCGTCGGACGGGCGTAATGCATCCTTAGTACACGAGCGTTTAGCGTGTTTTATAACCTGACAACACGTCCGAAGTTTCTCCCATCTTTATCATGTCATTGCATCTTTGACAAAGTATAACAAAGTGGTAAGGATTCAACGGGACCGTGACGGCCACAATTTTGCTTGCGTTCCCCGCCACGTGCGCGCGGTACGCACGAGATAGAATAGCGCATTCGATCGGATTACTTGGAAATGCTGCATACCTTGTAAAAATATCAAACACCTCTGCGAAATAAACGTATCAGTTTTATTTTTTTATCCTTCTGGCTTCTGCTCCGCCTTCTTTTTCTTTTCATCACGAGAGAACGTCACTGCTTTGGAATTCTAGAAGATGCCTTTACCATGCGTGTTGATACATTTCGTTTTTATGCAGTCATGTAAAAATCCAGTATGAATACAAATATACCCAAGATTTAAATATAATAATTACAAGAAAAAGAAAATGTATAGTTTATTTATTATATACGAATAGACTAGATCTGTCCTGGGTATAATTATAATATATAATTTATTTATATTTCCATTGTACGCTGGTTACAAAAATATTGATAAATACTAAGCTTATATATATATTTCATTGCGTTATGTTTTACGCGTCGTACAGATCTCGAATTGTATTTTTTCTTACAAAACAGTTCTAACGTGTTTAATTCTATTAAACGCAGAGTTGTACAAAATTATTTTCATGTTATTTAGATGGTAATTGTACGCGTTACGCTATAGCTCACTATTTACATAATCAAGTTCGAATTCGTATCGAAATGATTATAACAAAGTGTAATAGAATGTTCCGTTTCAGATCTGGAACAGAAATAATAAATACCAAAATGTGGTCGTCACAAGGTAACAACTCGAACACGAATTCCTCGTCGAATGAGAAAAATCTGCGCACACTGGGTATGACATCTGCTATCAGCGTAGCAGAGCCGAAACCCAGTGATCTTAGCAGGACAAACGAGTTGAAGGAAGCATTGAAACCCTATAATGTATTCGAGTCCGAGGAAGAATTGAATCATAGAATGGAGATTTTAAGGTATTTTCATGCGTATAATTACGGCGTGACGCAAGTACGGAGTATTTTCATGAGTTTACTATATTAATCTTTGTATCCAAACAGCAAATTAAACACACTGGTGAAACAGTGGATACGGGACGCAAGTATTGCCAGAAATATGCCACCCAATGTTGCTGAACAAGTCGGCGGTAAAATATATACTTTCGGTTCATATAGGTTAGGGGTACATCACAAAGGCGCTGATATAGATGCCCTATGTGTTGTACCACGTCATATCTATAGGTCGGATTATTTTTCATCCTTCTTTGAATTACTCAAAATGCAAGAAGAAGTTACAGACTTGAGGGTACGTATATCGCATAGAAATAGTAGTAACGACTAATAGTTCATTTAATATCAGTTTCTTTTCAAATAGCATTTGCACAGTAAGTATTTGCAATTTATAATTAGGATAATTATTGGTTTAACGAAACGTGTAAGATTTTATAGCGAAGGCATCGTTAAGGAGCCTAATATATATATATATATATATAAAGGTCGCTTACTTTGATTAAAGATTTACTGCCACCATGATGTATTATTTAATATTTTTCAGGCAGTGGAGGAAGCATTTGTACCAGTTATAAAAATGAATTTTGATGGCATCGAAATTGATATGCTATTTGCGAAACTAGCTCTTAAAGAAATTCCCGATTCAATGGTTAGTAAAATATCTGCAGATAGTATGTGTGAAGTGTAATCTCCATTTCATGTATGATATTCAACAAATTTTACTTACAGGATCTTAAGGATGACATGCTTCTGAAAAATCTTGATCAGAAATGCGTGAGAAGCCTGAATGGTTGCAGAGTAACGGACGAAATATTGCGCTTAGTACCTAATATAGAAAATTTTAGGTTGGCACTTAGAGCTATCAAATTATGGGCAAAGCGTAAGATTTTTTAGTTGTTCTGGATTTTTATACACCATAAGATGAAACGTATGTCTGTCATGTCTCACTTTATCGTTTTGTTATTTTTAGGTCACGGCATATATAGCAATGTGCTGGGTTATTTAGGCGGCGTATCTTGGGCAATGTTGGTCGCGAGAACGTGTCAACTTTATCCAAATGCTGTTGCAGCAACACTAATAGAAAAATTTTTCCTTGTATTTTCTCAGTGGAAATGGCCACAGCCAGTCCTCCTAAAGCAGCCCGATAACGTTAATTTGGGTTTTCCCGTCTGGGATCCGAGAGTAAAGATTTCTTTTATTCGTACATGAATTTCATTTGATTCCATTTCGTAAAAGCTTCTTACTAAAGCGCATCTTTTTAGGTGAATATATCAGACAGATATCATTTGATGCCAATAATCACGCCAGCGTATCCTCAACAAAATTCAACATTCAATGTATCGGTTTCAACGAGAACTATTATGCAAGATGCATTTGAAACTGGACTGTCGACAACGGAAGAGATCATCATGGGAAAAGCAACGTGGGACAAGTTATTCGAGCCACCGAACTTCTTTGGCAAATACAAGCATTACATTGTATTACTGGCCAGGAGTTTAACAGCGGAAGATCAGCTGGAATGGTGTGGCCTTGTTGAGTCGAAAATACGACACTTGATAGGTAAACTACTGAATACAACAATAAATATACTCTTCACGGATATTATCGAAATTCGTTTACGAATATCTTGTAAATTTATCGATCGCATCAGGATTTTTAGAAAGTGTGAAAAAGAAGCATCGCCTACCCTTGGTATTAGTTGTGTCAGGTTGTGTTTGTTCCAGTTAAATGAGAGTAGATTAAAACAGATTGCGCTTTATCGAAATGTAAATTTTTCAAGAATCACACACGTAGGTCTTCGGATAAATGTAAGAATCTTTCGCAGGAGTAAGCGGCAGTTGTAAATCAATGAGTTGCACGAAATTTCTGCCCTAATCTGTGTCCTGACCTCTAAACATCAATCTTTGTATTTGAACGATAATCTCTTCGTATTGCAATGCTAATAATCCGCGGGTGCCAAAATGGCAAAATCCTAACTCTTAAAAACAGGTACATTGGAAAGGAATCCCCACATTACACTGGCGCACGTGAACCCGGAGGCTTTTCCACCGTTAGACCCAGAGCCGGAGGGGCACTGCTCCATGTGGTTCATCGGCTTGCTATTCGCCAAAAGCGAAAACTTGAATGTCGATCTGACGTACGATATAAAGTCCTTCGTGGAATCAAGTAAGTATACGGCGCATACGAATGAAACAGGCGGAATCCTACTGTTTCGCGAATATTTTAACCATTGGCCCTTGATGGAAAATTGCAGTTCAAAGGCAAGCCGAACAGCTGAGCATGTTGAAGGAGGGCATGTGGATAGAAGCCAAGCACGTGAAGAGAAAGGACCTACACACATACGTTTCTCCCAGTTTGCTCAAACGAGAAAGAAAGGTTAGCGGGAGCAGTGAAATTCGTCCTAAAATCAAAATTACTTTTAGAATCTTAAAACGGATATTAATGATCGACTATCATTTGTCTCAGGTTTCTGGCAGTGTACATAAAAACGGAAACATTGCTGGGAACGGAAACACCGGCAGCGTCTCACCGCGGAACCAAGGGGATGCAGCGAGTAGGAAGAGATTATCGGATCAGAACCCGGACACGTGCGGAAAGAAGCGAAGGGTCATCGATGGCGAGCAGCAAGCCACGCAGGTAGATATAAGAAAGAAAAACGACGATGACGGGTATGAAGATGTAATATGTGGCTAACGTGCCTGGATATTTGTTCAGGGAGAAGATGGATCGTTAGTGGTCCAATCTTGTGGGGAAGACAGCAATTCTGGATTTAGCTTGGATGAATACAAACAAACATTGACAGCTACTAAGGATGTAAGAAATTGTACATATAATGAACAGTAATCAGCATAGAACTGAATTAGGTAACTACATCTAAAGAAAAGAAAAGTAGAGCATAGTAAATCAATATTGGATTCGTTGGAGAAGAAATCCTTTTGCCTTAAATCGAAATCGGGAGGTGAGGAGCGGTTGTGTGGGTGACAAAGGGAAAGAGGAAGTAGTTACGTAGCATCTCATAATTTCATGTTTGATAGGGTTTCCTTGATTACGTAGGGAGCAGGGAGGGAGTACGCAATTGCGCTGGGTTCTCTGATTTCTCGGATCGGAGGAAGCCTTAAATTTCTTCGTTACCGAAACTGTTACAGGAGGGGCCGACTGGTGCATCTACAGTAGCACAGGAAGGATACGTTTGCACTTGACAACTGCAGGATTACTACCTCACATCGATCCGCAGATGCTCCTCTGGGCCATCTAGACTGTAATCACTTGTCACGCAACCATCCACTGCCCACTGTAAGTCCCCCCCGTTTCGTAAAAACAAAGCAACGTGATGCGTTGGGAGAAAGCTACCGGTTCAAGGAGTCAATCGATACACGACTGTGTGACAGACGTTCTGATTTTAGTATTTATAAACAGCATCAACAGTCAATGGGAACAATTACGCCGCGAGCTATTGATTGTGCCAGTGTCTGTGATGTTATTTTTTATTATAAACCGCGCGCAGCAACTTGGGGATTCATGATGGTTGAACGATTAGAGATAATGGGAACTTAAAAATCCATCACTATCTGTAAGGTTAATGATTTTATTTTTATATTTCATTTTGTACATATCGCTTGTAATCATTTTTATTCAGGAAATTGTTGAAAAAGAAAAAAAAGGAAGGCACGGTGTCGGGTCTGGATAAAAACGGTTCGTGCTTATCGTGCTGATATGTGAATAGGCGACGGTATTTCGATTAGAAGCTTATAATTAGAATTTTCGACTAAACCAAAAAAAAAGGATGAAAAAAAAGACATGAAAGTTTCAGTGTTATACGAAGGTGAAACGTATTCTTGTATAAAACGCATTTCTTTGATGCGTAGGTAGATAAAAGTATAAAAAAAAAGAAGGTACGTCTAAGTTGTGTAAATAACTCATCTGCTTTGTCACTCACGTGTCGGTGTAAATTACAGAAAACGATCTGCCTTTGAGTTTGAGAAAGTGTAATCACAACATGGTAGTACGTTTTATTTGCTTCAGTTTAATTTAGAAACTATTTATCTAGCATTACTTAATATTAATACTATTATTTATAATATCTATGCTAAACGAATACTTGAATATCAGTTGCTAAATGGAGCTCAGTTTCTATGCATGCGATATCGTTATATTTTCTCGTAATTCTAAGATTCTTCCTTTTTCTTTTCTTTTTTTTTCTTCTTAGTTTTATATCGCATTCGTAACCAGTCAGTTAACGAACAATAAATCACCGACACTGGCATAAGAGATTCAATGCTCCATTTACAGAAAGACCAAAAAAAAAAGAGGAGACCGTCAAATATAGCATAGGTTCGATTAAACTGGGATTAATTATAAACGGTCTGTAAATGGAACATGCTAAGCAAGCCATTGACTATCTTGTTGACGATCGTATTACGTAAAATGAGTTTCGTACGGAGTCGCTATTTAGTTTTTATTCACAGAAACGAACGTTATAGCTTTAACGATGCAACAAGGGACTGGCATCTGGATTATTCAAACCATCTATCACCTGTTTGGTGAGTCTTTTCAGGTGTTCGACTGCCTTCAGTCCCCCCCCCCCCCCCTTTCAGTTCTCTCTCTCTCTCTCTCTTTCTCTCTCTTTCTCTCTCTCTTTCTCTTTCTCTATCCCTGGTCCTGGCCCCTTTATTGCACCACAACCCTTTCTCCCTTATCGAATTATCGAATTATCTTTCTGTGTTAAAGGCATGTCGGTTGTCGAACTTCTCGAGGTATTTGATGTTCACTCTTTAATATGCGTGTCGGCAACGAACGATACGTTAGAATGTCTAATGATTATCGTACACGAGAGACTAAGTATTTGCAGGGTAGGCTACACAAAGTCACGCACCGTATACGAACACAATTTTTGTACATGTACAAAGCATCAAGATCCAATCATCCACACTATTCTATTCTCTATCCTATTCTCATCCCACATCTTAAAACTATTATCGTTATTCTTCGGTACATCTCACATAATGTACAGTGCTCTGCGAATACTGTAGTTGATTCTATTATCAGTGGTTAGGGACCATTTCGTTGATTGTATATACTCGCCGTATTCTTTGGATAGTACTTTCTTCTCCGCGGCTTTCTCGATCTTGTTCGTATCGTTGCGTCGATACACAACTCTGTGTTCTTATTTTTGCGGCAGTCACAGTGTGCAGTAAAAAAAAATGCTGGTATAATCGAAAGAAGTAGTAAATTATTGCTTTACTCGTGTTACATTCTGTTATTTCGTCACAGTGACAGGGAAGACTGTAACTTCAGTTCGCGAAATACGAACGATACAGATGATTTTTATCGCCGAGGTCGTTTAAATTCGCATTCTTGAGCCTTGAAATAAATGATTTTCTTCTGTATGAAAGAATCGTGATTGAAATTCCATGACGGTTTATTGTGCTC
The DNA here is from genome assembly GCA_963971345.1 of Andrena flavipes. Taxonomy (NCBI): domain Eukaryota; kingdom Metazoa; phylum Arthropoda; class Insecta; order Hymenoptera; family Andrenidae; genus Andrena; species Andrena flavipes. The sequence goes on along the minus strand of OZ020479.1, from coordinate 74,092,091 downwards.
ACCGTTACAGAGAATATCATTTATCCTGTGCCTCGAGTAGATCGTTTTATCCAGTTTTGTACATCATTTGTAATCTAATTTATTAATATTAATCTAAACGTCAAATTGGCGGCTCAGTACAAATATTTTCCATCGTATAATAAATTTGTCATGCATTTACTGTCGATGAGAAATATATCACGAGGGTTAGAACTAGTTCCATAAAATCTGGGCACAGTTCAGCAAATAAACCGAGCTCAAAAGGATAAAGAACGACCTCGTTATCGTGCAATACCTGATTTTGTAAAAAATATGATCGAAGAATCCTTTCGTTGGACATATGAATAATTAGCGGAGAATTTGAGAATCGATGAAAATGAAGTAGTTGGAAAAGGGAAAATTGCGATGATGTAGGACCATTTTATTTCCAAAAATAAGCGTTTCGTGGGGCCAAGCACATTCACGAATAAATTTATGTTTCAAGGGAGTTACGTGTCAACGAATTCTAAGGACATATGATTTACGTTTTTCCTCGACAGAATCGTGCCTTTGATTTGAAACTTTTCCATTCACGGTGAACCGAAGTTCGGACGTGAAAATGAGAATTGTCCAAGGTTTCTTTAATGAATTTTCCGGCGTAATAAAATCGTAGGGCTTGATGGCTCATGTTCTTCGCTTTGAACATTCACCGCCAGTCATTTTCAAAGTTTCGCGAGAATTTTAGAATTCACAAGAACACTCCTCCTTCATTGCCTTCATCATTTTATTACTATTACTTTCCTCGCCCATATTAATATTACTATTAATACTGTAGTCACATTATACCCCCGTATAATTTACTCATTATTATAGATACAATAATAATATCGTTAACAGTATCACCAGTATCGTTTTTATTATTCCATCTCCCAACACTAAAATAGCACGTACGTGAGAAACGAAGAGGAAAATGAGACGAAAGGGATACACGTTCGACATCGTGTCATTTCATAATCACACATAAGCACACATAGGGAAGGAGCAATAAACAGTGAACATCAAGCTTACCCTCGCGCTCAATGCACCACGTTCTCTCGTTAATTTAAAAGGAAATCAAAAATTTAAAGAAAATGGGATCGAGTACCCGAACTCCAGCCACGTTGCTCTGGAAAGCATCAGGCAGACATGTCTCTAGCACATTTTTATTTCCTCCATCCATTCTCGGGAACGTTGCAATCGTTCTCTTCTGCCGGCACGACGTTCCCGAGCCGCCGACGAACGTTGAAAGAAAGGCCCCCCGAAAAAGGGAAAAAAACGAAACGGTGAATATCGCGTGTAACACACACCCTCTCTTGTGTAATATTAAAGACGAAGCAACTAAGCAACAAACCAAAAAAACGAAAAAAAAAATTGAAAAAAAATCGCGAAAAAGTGCTGAAGGCAAGGCAAGTCTGTAATTTAGAGACGAGTGGTTTCGAGAGAGTGCCTGCGAATAACAGTCTAGATGTTTCGGACGCTCTCGCGAAATCGGCGGGCTCGATCGGTGCCGGTCACCTAGAATTCTTGTCGAACAATGTCCTGTACCATAATCTCCCTCGAGTAAGGCGCGAGAGGATCTCGAAAAAGAACGCACGAGACCGAGGTAGCGGGCCACGGACCTCGCTTCCATGTACCCACGAATCGAGCACACCCTACACAACACAGAAATCGCACGCGCGTTTCCGTGCGGGCGCGCGCAAGACGCATGCATATTCATACACACGGGAGACAGCGTACGTGGCACACGAGACGCACGATTTTATATCGGAACAGACGGAAGTATACCGCGAATGCATCGAGGCTGCGTGTTAACATGTGAACGTGAGTCATTTGTCTGAATGAAAATAAACGGCATCGAATACATCATCGTGTGTTTATGTGCTTGTTAACAGCATACGAGCGTCGCGACGCACCGAACGGTCCAGTGCACGCGCAACTACATGGTATGGGCTTGATTTTTGGACACGGTCGTGGGCCTGGCGAGGTGGAGGGTCATTTAAGTTTTTTGGTTTGAAGAAGAATCCGGCGGATCTCGGAGATAGGTACACGACTTTTGAGGAATAGAGACGATAGAGTAACGCTAATGAAATGATCGTGATCGGCGATGATGACCGAGAATTTCGGATTGGATTTTAATAAGCTTTCGAGATCTCAGCCATCATCGTGGAAAAAGTATAGCTTCAACAGCTCAAAGATTTCTTTCTCAAACTGCCCGGAGATGAATACTTATCAGTTCAGCGAGAAATCTTATCACGCAACTTTACTTTCGTTTCTCATTCAACGCGAGATTTCTTGGGAATTATTATAATCACAGGGTAGCCGCATTGAACGGTGGTTTCGTTGCTCGCGAAACTTCTAGATATTATTAGTAACCACAGCTGAAAATTCACTCCATACCATCCTGCACGGTGTTCGTTGTTCCATTTGTTAACTATGCTCTGGACATCGTGTATCTCGCGCGGGGAACACGAGTTGGAAGTCTCTAGCAATCAGCGTGTCCCTTCGTCGTCATAGGGGGTTCACGATGATGCGCGGTGTTGCTTTAAGTTCCTTTCAACGGAAGTACACTCTGTGCAGGGTGCATCCGAGCGCAAGGACCGTGCGACGATCGGTGCATCGCGAATCGGTGTATGCTACCGTTAGCTGTAATCACTCCATTCGTAGGATCAGGCTCGTCGTAAAGAGATAACGACGGCAGGGTCCGCGTGCTTCGACGTTTGCAATAGGGACGATTTTTTTCTTTCTTTACCGGAGAAGCACGAGTTGTACGCATAATTTGTATCCTCCCCCGGCAGCTGTACATTCTGTATCTTTCTTGAATAAACCGAAATAAATTTCTCTTTTAATTCCTTCAGCCAAAAGGTGTCTGACTGTTGGCGACGTCTCGACGGAATGGCTTGCTGTTTTTAAGGGCGCGCGTGATTCTCTCGAGCGATAAGTACCGTTGCTTTGGGAGGTGTTCGTTTTCCAGGTGTAGTTCTCGCGAAGAACACTGAAGGAGCTGGGAAAGACAGGCTCTTCAGCAAAAAGCCTGGGAAACGAAGACCACCTGAAGTACTTAATAAAATATGGTTTGAAGTGAAGCGAGATCTTGGTGATTCTTGTCATTCTGCCTTGGCGTCGCCGATATTTGTTCTTTTCTTCTGAACCTCCCACTGTTCAGTTAGATCTGCGATCCAGTTGGAGATCGATCGTGCATTTAGCAGAGCATTCGATGGTAAATTGAGGTGTGCTTGCAGATGCAGTCGAGGTAATAAAGTTCTGAGAATTCAGAAGAAAGTGTTGAATTGTATGGTAAGTTGATAGTTGGCGAAGGTCTGAACGATTACACTGGTCCTTATTAAATTACGCTGGGCACTATTAGAGGAAGTAGTGGATGAATAGTCAATAGAGATTAAAAAATTGAACGAATGATAGCTTCATACCGATATCCTACATTCGAATTTTTAATCGAAGTAGAATTGTGTATATTATATCGTACGTTTAACTTTAACATTAAATAATTTAATATCACTTGTAACATTTCAGTGTATTGATGTAGCAAACTTTAATCATTTCAGTAACGCTCTTTTTACAATCTCCTTAAGGGGGTAGACACGGGTAATGCAGCGCGCTGTATACCGACACAATCTGGCCCGAAACATGGGTCTGGGATATTACGTTGTTTGTCCTTATATGAGCAGATTTTGGGCTGGGCAAGGTCTCATTCGAAAGACGAAGGTTCAGTGCAGCGCGCTCTGGTCATGGTTCGACGAGATTGTGTTGATATCTAATAATATGAGTGTTGAAAGTAGAGCAAAATTCGACAAAATACACCCGCAAGAATCCAAGTATTTTTAGGTCACTAAAAGAGTTTTGTGACTCAAACGATGACCAGAGCGCGCTGCACTGAACCTTCCTCTTTCGAATGAGACCTCGCCCAGCCCAAAATCTCCTCATATAAGGACAAACAACGTAATTTCCCAGACCCATATTTCGGGCCAGATTGTGTCGGTATGCAGCGCGCTGCATTACCCGTGTCACGTGGCGTGTTTACCTAATTAAGTATTTTTAGGTCACTAAAAGAGTTTTGTGACTGAAACGGTGAGCAGAGCGCTCCGCATTGAATCTCCCTCTTTCGAATGAGACCTCGCCCAGCCCAAAATCTGCTCATATAAGGACGAAAAACGAAAAATCACAAACCCATGTTTCAGGTTAGATTGTCGGTATTGCAGTACGGTGCATCGCCCGTGTCACGTGACGTGTCTACCCCCTTAATTATCAGTAACGATTCGTATCATAAATAACCCTGCCTTCATCGAGGTACTATTGGTATTTAAATAACACTGTTCAGAACAGAAAGATACGCCATCGATGCTTTCATAATCTAGAACAAAACAGATGTGTTGAAAATCTTGTTAGATTGTAACTTATATTATAGACTGTGCAAGAGTTTGACCGTGTTAAAAGACTGAAACGTTAGAACTCACAGTGCCGAATGTTTCTAACGAAAATACGTAGAACTTTCCCGCAGTTAGGCATAATGGTTTCTGGGATCGAAGGATGCAGAACATTAATGATCGTGCATATTCGTCTGGCAAATCGTACCAATTAATAAAGTAACAAGCCATCTGCATTTCGCTACTCTGAAAAAAATTACACGTAGTGTTGGTAATTTTTAGCACAACAACAGTACATATTATCTTCTGAATTCTTTCAGTAGTAATAGTATTACTTTACGATTTAATGAGCTCGTAATATTATTATAAAAATTTGGGTTTCCTATTTTTTTTAGTTTTTTTTCAGAAGTCTTAAAAATAATTACGTGGCTCTTGCTCAAGTGATCAAAGCATTTTTTGCAGTGTAGTGGAAAAATGTTATTCTTGCAGATATGTAACACAATAAGTGCAGTGATTGTACTACAAATTTAATTACCTCGTTAATCAGACACTCCCCCAGAAAGCAGTAGCAAAATGCTAATAAAATGACGGCGCAGGAGTAAATTATAAAATGTATAGTGTTCATGTCTTCTCCAGACTCGGTCGTCTGTAAAGTAATCCTATTTTTAAGCTCTTCAAATATTTGAACCTGCTTTTGAAAACACTGATAGTATTGATATTACAACGTGCGAGACTACATTTCCCATTGATTAAGTAGAGGAATATGAATGAAAAGTCTGTAAGAAAACATTAAGTGCTTCACGATATGAAGAAGCCGGAGCATTAGCTCATGTGTAACCAATATCATCGAACATCCATAGGAGCTTATCACGTTACCGTAAGTAATTGGAAAACCACGATGCACAAGGAAAATATCAACCCTAACGTCTGCACGAACATAAGAGAGCTGAACGTTTCTGCCAAGGTAGTCGCCAATCTATAATTGAATCAACAATAATTATCTCGTTGCTGCAATATTCTCTTACCAATAAGAAATATTCTAACACGCATAAAACAAACAGACTGCTATTAAATCAACAGATAAAAGGATCATCGTTATACCAAATAATTGTTATTAATATTTGCTATACGTTTTCTTCATATAATACGAGTGTTTGTCAATGTTTGCACACAGTAGGTAAAAGTTTCAAGGCAGTATTCTAGTAAGATGTTATTTTCTGTTTTAAACGTCTTACCGCAAAAGTTCAATGTGCCGTTCAATGAGTATCCTCATTTTTGGATAATAGTTTTGCGGCTCGGTGTCGATGTTTCTGATACGATGCGACAGGATTGAGAGCTGGCTACAGAGATGAAACGTTAACGTCACCAAAAGACTGTCCGCGCCAGTTGCGCCGATTGTCAACAGCATACTCGTCGGTATCAAGTAAACGCAGAACAAGGCGTATGTACGCATTTCTGTTACTTCGTACACCGAATTCACTCTCATTGGTATTTCGAACGGGAGCGTACAGTTGCAGAATTCTGTGGATTAATGGAGAACAGTCAGGGCGAAGATGCGGCAGATCGTGGAAGTTAGAATCAACTTATTTCCAAGTGCCGATATCTCAAGCCGAATCTCTCATTAAAGACTAACATCTTTATTTCTTAGAGATGTAAAGATACAATATAAACGTTTAAACTTTTTATTATTCTTTCGGGGAGAAGTCAGAAAAGGAAGCAACTTAACTGTTCCTTACAGGCGCGATTGAAAATACAATGTCAACAGCAATTCTGAATATCACCAGTATTTTCTCAAGCTTTTTCATAACTTTTACAGAAAATTTCGCGAATTCATTATCAAAAATTTGAAATAATTTTTTTGGTATTTTAAGAATTTTAAAGAACTTTTACATGCGTGATTTTAACAAATAAATAATTAATTGAATTTAAATAACAAAATTTAACATCCCTTATACGATAAATATAAAGTTATTTTTGCTTTAAAATAAACTGGAGGCACAGTAATTGGCCACCCCACAGTAATCGGCTCCTCTGCCCTATACTCGTCTAATCTATCCCCCTGGTAATTATTTAAGAGGAAAGTACGAGGCTATCAATTATCCCTGTACTATTTATTTTTCTATTTATTTTCACCTCCACAGAAGAAGAGGGAGAAGAGACAGAAACAATGTAGAAGCACGTCGAGTATATAAATTGGAGTTTCGTTGTTGGCGAAGGAAGGCACGCTTAAACGGCCCCGAAAAAGAGTCACACCGTCGGTGGTCGGGCGAAATCTTCAACAAACTGTGACAGGCTCGTAAAACGTGGCCGTTTTGTGGATCGTGAAGGAAGTAACTGTCGCCTCGAAACACCGTAAAGCTGCGTACGCGGGATAACTGTAAGCGCGATCATATGAATGCGCGGATATCGAATGCGTTTCCTGGATCCGAGCGATAAACTCCACATTAAAATCGTGATTTATCCCGCCCGCGCATCCGTGACGCGCCGATAATGGTGGCGAGCTTAATAAAACCAGCACTTTTACCACTTTCTTCGGACCCAGGACCAACGACGCGAATACACGCAACGTTGCTTCAAGTTTTAATTAAACACCGGTCGCCGCGACAGCATTAAGTTCTCCATTTTGCAGTTTCGGCTGATGGGGATGTTATTTCGTGGCTACCAAAGTGGCATTAAGATCTTTACGGCGACGGAATTTCTGAATTCAAGATGCTTGACTTTAACAACCATGTGTTTATAATTAAAATATTGAATATTTATACCGATACCGTGGACTAAAGCAATGATGAGCAACCTTTGGCCCGTAGTGGGCTAAAAGTGGAAACCTAATACTCCACGCGGGTCGCAGCATTAAATACTTAAATATGCTAATCAGAGAATTTTAATTTATGGGGTGAATTTGAGGACCTTGCAGAAAAAGCGTGCAACTCCATTTTTTACAGTTTTTTAGTTATATCGTGTAATATACATAAAAATATTACATCGTTTGGTGCACGTTTGATGCAAACCCGATAACAAATGAGCGATTTATTAGAAATTTAGAACCTGCATCCATTAGGAACCTACTGTTTTGTGCAATATTTTTATTTTATGCAGCTCCAGCAAATAAATCATGCAGGTTTTCTGTGGGACAGATTGCTCGTCACTGAACTAGATAATTTCTCTACTACCCCGATCCGAAGAACGAGTCATCACCAATTTGATACAAAAATCTAAACCCGTGATGAGGTCAGTACCTCGTCAACGAAAGGATATTGATCTGGAGCTAGGGATCTCAGATACGCATGATCCCGGCGAACTTACTAGTTAAGAGACAGCTGACGATTGGCTTGGTGTAAAACAACATAGGCACGAAGAATAAAGACAAGGCCGACGAGGTGGAAAATAACGTGGCGGCCACGCTGTACCACACCACCGTGCGTCTTTCCTCCCGCGACTGGTACAAGCCCTGCTTTACATCTCTTTTCACCACTGCCAGCAAAGGTAACACGAGATGCATGTTCAGCCGAAACATCACGGCCTTCAGCACTATCAAGATGGTTGGGAACGATAGCGTGATGTTCTTCAACGTCTTCTGAAGATCGTGCATGTTTTGCAAGAGCGTGACGATCTCCAGCGAGGTGAATATCACGACGTACGTAATGTAGAAAAAGAATCGAACGTCGTTCCGATTATCCGGCCAGAGGCCAGATAAGTTGAGCAGGCGTTTGCTCCAGGACAGCACGTTCTCGTCGTAGAACAGTTCTACGTTCAACGATATCGGCTTCTTCATAGCCGAGAACATGACACTCTGATTCTCCAAGTGTCCTCCTTAAATATCTAAAAGACTGTGAATATTGTTTCTCAGAGGTCTTGATGTATCATAGAATAGCAGTGTACGAGTGTGAAATTTCTTCCCATGTCGACTATAACTTCATTATCATTCGGATAAATCGTGGAGCATAATATCGTGGCCACTGCGTCTGCAACTTTCGACACGATTCATGTTACAGCCAAATTTCCGTTCCTACTTTCAGTTGAGTAAAGTAAAATATGTACACTACGCTGACGCGGATACCTTGGCAGGTATCGCGTTAAAGATAAGCGAGCAACGGTGAATCTTTTCCTGTCGATAGCCGATAGGCGACTGGAACTGTGAGCGGAACGATCCTCCCCTCGTGCGCGAAAAGTTCGGTAGAAATTCGTGAGCTGGACGCCGTCCAGAATCGCGAGAGCATTTCCCAATCGATAGTAGTTCTCCATTAATGCGTAATTACATATTCTGTGGTCGCTTTCGTTGGGCGTCGCGAGGCGTGTAGCGAGTCACGCTATCCGCGCGAATTCTGACTGCTCGATGTTTGATCACAATTTCGCCACAAACTCTTGTGCATACGTTAGCGGGCTCCACTCGAGTTTCGTGTACTTCGAAAGGCGGGCGCCGTGCAACAACTGCGGCTGAATCGCGGGGTGCAGACGCGAAGCAATTATCAGTTCTTCCACGGTTTCCAGTCGGAAACTTTAGTTTTACACCGACCATTCGACGCTTAGGATGACTACTATCTTACGCCTGGCTCTAGGTACGTTGGGAAAACAAAGTTTCAAGTCGAATATCAGTAACGACGGTGGCAGAATCGCGGGGACAGTCGCGAAGCAATTATCAGTTCTTCCACGGTTTCCAGTCGGAAACTTTAGTCTTACACCGACCACTCGACGCTTAGGGTGTCTTCTATCTTACGCCTGGCTTTTGGTATGTTGGGAAAATAAAGATTCAAGTCGAATATCAGCAAGGACAGTGTTTCGCGGTGATATTGGTTTTTACTGTAAATGCGTTACGGAGTGGTAGTTATTAATTTGTCTAAGAAGCACGTTTGGATTCTCTGTGGATTTTAATGGAGATTTAAGTAATGAAACAGCCATGTTCGTTTGAATATTAATAAGCGTAATATTCATGTTGGACACTTAATTGTAATTGAATTTCAATACAGAAGAATGCACAAGTGTTCTCTTGTTAGTGCCAAAGAGAAATATTCTTATTTCTCAATCAACAATGAAGTTATAACTTAATTCACCGTGAAAGTAAAGAGATAAAGCCTTTACGATTAAAAACTGTTATTAACTAAAATTATACAAAATTTCGACTTACACCACTCTGATTCTCAGCCCCCATATTAGAAGATTACAGAATACTTTCGCTTTCGCAATTGCTTTATACTTACGTTTTATGAATGTTGCAATGATAATTTGCATTTGAAATTCGTCGAGTGTGAGTCCTTTCCACCTACGCCGGCCTGTCGTCTTCGATCCCTGACCGCGAGACATCCACTCCAATCATATGTGTCTACTCCTATCACCGAGATCATCAAGATACGAATAATCGATCAATGTAATTCAGACCAGACTACCAATCGCCAAACAGATGAGGAATCCTTGTTCGAGGACGATGAAGAGCGCGTGTGCGCGCCTCCCGAGCTTGCAACCCGCTAGCGGATGCAACCAGTGTCATGCAGTCGTTGCACCGACTGCACGTGGAGAACGTTGTTCGTGTGAAGGAAAGCACGAAGATCCATCGACGTTACAGCCGCCAGATCGCTTCCAAGATCATACCGGGCCGACGAGTATCGCCAATTTAACATGAGATTCAAACGCATCGGCGCAATTGGTGGATCTTTGATCACCACTGTTTGTTTGCTCTCGGGGCTCATGTATTACTTTAACCAAGGTATGTGAATTGATCAGTGGGGCTCGTATAGATCAGTGGGAATTTTGTATGATTTTATTTGGAATATTTAATATTTGCTTCGTAGAGAAGTTCGATGATAAGTGCATTTCTTTGAATGTTATTTTAAGTACCGAATGGCTAATGGGGATTTTATATTGATTTTTGAGAATGTAATTCCATGAGTTGATTAAGCACAGTTTATTCTTGTGATAAAACACGTTGCGAAGATTCTTTTAATTTCGCTGAACGTGATTTCGCCTTTAATTTTTAGCTACCTTTACGCGTTGATTGAATTATTCTTTCTAAAATTACTGAAGACAGCAAGACGCCTTTCTGACGAATTACTTTTTTACGTAATGCGTTTAAAACGTATGCATCGGCACGTAGAGGACTTTAAAGTATTGGATTATGATAATATGTACGTGTACTTCTGTTCAAGCGCGCATGTATGTTGTCAATCATTCAAATTCGTACGACACGAATAATACATTTCAATAATGCAGCTTCGATAGCTATTTGTAACTCTGAAGTAGATTTCGGGCCTTAAATGATTCTAAAGTTCCATCAACAATTTTTTAACGTTAGAATTTATTTCCAAAATTGCTGGTAAATTTCTCGTAGAGGAAGTGGTGCAAACATAGGCTAGGGTCTACATATGGGCTGGTAGGATTTACATAGGGCGTGTTTCACTCTATCGGAAAAGGTGTAAAAGTAGATACGACTGAGAAGGAAAAGTAACTGTGGGAAATAGATAGATGCCTTACATTTTTTTAGTTAACGTGTTGTGTTGCAGACCCTCTTGAAAAAACGAACGATCCATACATCTTCGAATACGAAACTAGTACAGGTACGTTTATTTTTTTTTTTTTTTTTTTTTTTTTTTTTTTTATTTTAACAATAATTGGCTGAACTAAGTAAAAGTTGATTTGCTATGAGCACTATATCGTTGACATTGTAAGCTTGTTTTAACATAACTTTTCGGAATGAATAGCATCATGTCATAATGACTTCGGTGTAAATACGGGCTACCAACCCGAAGACGATTTCAACGACGTTGAATTCCATCAGGGGGAGATGTAAATAGGGGTGCGAGTTGCATGTTGCACTGAAGATACAGTGGGAGAACTTTTGGTGAAGTGTTTTCAGTGTTAGTATATGTGGGCTCACGATGCCTGCGTAGATGTTGAAAAGGACAAATACATCTGTGAGGACTGTAAATAGGTCATCGATATCTAACTTTATTTTTATTAGCATTGTGGATATGATTTAACATATTTCAATCTGAAAATGCAGTTTTCAGTTTTCTTTTAGAGTATTTTAATAATAGCCCGTACTTAGACACACATTTAAAAATGGACATTTTTACTTTCATTCTAACTATAGAATATAAAACAAACTTTACTCATCAGCTTATTTTCACTCCATATCTTCAAGTAACCATATTTGTGGGATCAGGAACCCCTAGAATGTTAAGAGAAGGACACGGAGTGACGAAGACTGGGGAGTCGGCGGTAGCCAAGGTGGTTCAGTGATCCTACATATTTAAGTGTCACAACATAAAAGCTTTTCAACAGTTGTGGCAAAAAATTCTGAAATGAAAGTGCTAGCCCATAATTCGCGACCACTTCCTCTATATTTCACCTCATAACATTTGTTTATCTGAAACCGCCTTCCAAACGAATATTCTTATACACACAAGGAAGGAAGGAAGTAATAGACCAATTGGGAAAAGAAGAAAATTACATAATTATTCCGTTACTCCGAGGCACTAATACTTATCCTTTCATTTGATAACTAGAGTCTTCCTTAAATAACCTTCAGCCATCTGTATCTTAACAAGTGTCTTTACTATCGCCTTAATGAACGCTCATTCTTCTGACTAACAGCTAAAAATTGTGTATTCATCGTCGTGTACTCATTGATACTATACGACGACTGCAAATTAAGCGATACAGTTTGTAGCAACTACGGAGGAGGGAAAATCGCGAGAAGAATTCTCCACAAATCCCATTTTCCTAATTGCAGACGCCTGCCCCGAGGGAACGTTCCTCTGTGAGAATACTACCATATGTTTGCCCCAAAGGAACTGGTGCAACCAGGAAGTACAATGTCCTAACGGCGATGACGAAGAAGATTGCTATGGTATGCTAACACTCTCTGATACCATAATTTCAATATCCAATCTCTAGGTACGTTAAATAAAACACTGATTCGTGTGGAAAATTGTTTCGTGTACAGATCTTCAAGGGGTGTTGTACTGGTTTGGCATTGACAGAGAATCTTTGAAGGAAGCCTCCGATAAATCCGTTTGCAGTAATCCACAATTTATTGTGCTCGGAAAACGGGCAGTAACGTGAAAACTGAAAAAAACGACGTAGGAACTCGGAATTTTTCTTTTTCTAGATGACACCGATACTCCTGTTGGATGCGCATACAACAAGTGCTTCGCTACTTGCCAAGGATACACTGAAATACCGCAAAATTTATCTTCCCAAACTATTTCTATGTACGAAGCCCGAATACTTCAAAATTGAATTTTCCGTTATATAATTTTTCACGATATTCTCTGATCTACTCGATTTCAAAATACCCTCCGTTCCTGTCGTTCGGCTAAGTTTGAAAAATGAAACTTTAACAATTTTCTAGAGGTCTCTACGACAGTTCATTTGAACGCGTGCCAGCGGACGCTTTCGCAAGTTATTCACAAATACGCCTATTGTAAGTTTCTAGCACGTCGATGGTATTATGCAATTCCTGTCCATAAATTTTGCGCCGAACGGAGGAAAACTATTGTTTATAGATTTCTCGATGGCACTGGCATACGTGAAATAGAAGCGGGCGCTTTTGCAAATTTGGGGATGCTATCGTGGCTGTGAGTATTATCGGCGCAGATTTCTTTTTAAGAGGACATTCTACAATCTCGGCCGAAAATTCGGGCACTTTTCGGTGATGAATTTTATAATGAAATAAGCACTTAACGTTTTCGAAATTGGGGAAGGGTAGATATATTCTACCACTCTTGAAATACAAGAAAATATCTTTGGTGTTTGTTTATTTGATTTGTTTATATAAATATTCTGTAGTGAAGTTGGCGTCTTCAGAATTTGACCCATTGCTGGCGGAGGAAAATAAAAAACCAGACATATTTTTCTAAAATACCTCGTCTTTGTGTCATTAAAATTTTAAAGACTCAATTCGATCTTTCCAAACAATACAATAGGATACTTGCTAAGAAATGTAAACGCTTAGAAACAGTACACTCTTTTATGTAACAAATACGTAATTTGTGCGTAGTTCGTTGGATAATAATACGATTGGTAAGTTGCTACCGGGCCACTTTGCTGGCTTAATTAATTTGGAGTCTCTGTGGGTGAACAAGAACAGAATCACCGTGGCGGATTTCTCAGACTTAGAGGGAAGCACCACTTTGAGTTTCATGTAAGTCATACAACCACAGAACTTGAAATGCAATTTAATATCAGACTACGATAACTTTCAAAGCACTTAGGTATGTATCTAGCGATATCCTTCGCTCACTTAAGAATCACTTCGCGCATTACTTATCAAGGAGAGAAAAATAAAAAGTAAAACCTCTGCTAATTCCATAAGAATCATGTCTAACAATCTTTACTAATTCAACCATGATAAATATTTGTAAGTATCACTGAGAAGTGTCTAAAACACATTACACCGTTGTAGAGACTTAAGAGAGAACAATTTGACATCGGAAGCACTGAAACTACCGCATCTACCAGCCCTGCACGAGATGTAAGTCCACATCCCGCAGCAGCCTCAAGTCCCAACGGACTATTTTACCGATTCAAACGAAATTTCCAGCCTACTAGATGATAACAATTTCGAGTCCATACCAGACACTCTATTCGTTAGTTGCCCAGTGTTAAGACTATTGTACGTACGTATGTAGAAATGTTGAAAAAAAAATAAACACAAACGATTCCCTTGAGCGACAGCGAATCGGCAAATGATATCGAACGATTATCCAGGAGCATTCAAAGGAACAAGATAAAAACCATCGATGCGGACACGTTTCAGAATTTGGAGCAGCTCGAGGAACTGTGAGTTGGTGGGAAAACTCGCGAGTGCCTCGCACGAGAATTACGTCCGATGTTTATCGCGATGTGGTACGAAGTGAATCTTAATTTTCAGCAATTTGGCGTTCAACGAATTAACGAGCATCCCGCTGAATGTATTCCGGCCATTGAAAAATCTGACCAGGCTGTAAGTATACGAGGCACCGGTATCCACATAAATTGTAACGTTACACGTCTTACGGTGCGCGCGTGCTTGCCGCGTATTTACCCGATATTTACCGTCGGACACGGCGTTAGAAACGCAAACGAGAGGAACGTCACGTATGCCGTGCGCGTTAAAACTTTTATTTATCCCAGCAGCACGTACGAAAACGTGGCAGCTGCGACTGTTCGCGTTGGCGGGAATTAAACGAATCCGATGTCCTTTTTATTTATTATACACGTTAATAGTCGCCACGAATTGCAGGGGTTTGGGCTATAATCACCTTCACAATTTACCGGTGGCGGTGTTGAGTCCGTTGATGGAACTTCGTTCTCTGTGAGTCCGAGTCAATCTACCATTAGCGATATCTCCTTTTCTTTTATTGCTTGTAATTGTGAAGTTGGGTGGGAACATGGCTTCTTCGGTAATTGTGATGATTCTAGAGACTTGGAGGGCATAAGCTTGGAGACCCTGGAGAAGAACGCGTTTGACGTGTTTCCGCAGCTGCAGAACCTGTAAGTAGATCCAGCCGCGATTGGTCAGACACGATTCTTTCACTGTGGTTTTCTCGTGGCTCGCGCGATTCTGTTTATTTATTAGGGCTGTTACAAATGTTTGATTACCAGAGAATTCAAATATTCGAATACCAGGGAATTAGACTTCTAGTGTTTACTTTTGTTACGCGATATGTTTCACTGGGCTTTAGGTGGGCAACTATATTCTCTCTGGTGATTGCCAAACGTGTCTTTGCAGATATTTCAAGAAATTTCACTACTGCGCGACCTACGCGCCGAAAGTGAAATGGTGTCGGCCTTCCAGCGATGGTAAGACCAGTGAATTTTATTTAGAGAATTTTGGGCACATCATCCTTCGTTTACAACAACCAATTAATCTAGATTTCTATTTCATGTTGCCATAACGTTATCTGAATTTTTTACATCTGCCCGTATAGTATTCATAATTGTACTGTTGGATACAAGAAGGTCCTCGGTGCCAAAAGGCAGTTTCGTGAAAAGCATCTGTAAACATTACGAAAAAATGTTGTTAACATTACTTTTTATTACTTATTTAATATTTGCATAATATTCCAACAAAATATAGAGTATTGAAAATATATATTTATAAAAATACTCACAGATCGTGTCATGTTCAGATGAATGTATGTTTCACTTAGATACCAGTAAGGGTCAGTTGGTCAACATCGATTCACAAAATTGACCATCTCTCTGTCAATTTTAAAGATACCGAAATGAAATTTATCAATCTAATTTTACAATCTAATTATGCGATTTATACAAAAAGCCTGAGTGTCCTGAGGCCGTTCTTGCATCCAACAGTGAAATTCTAGTAGCATCCATAAAGGGTTGCCAAACAAATTAACCAACGACATCATTCTCAAAATTATGTTTCAAAGAACCCTGTTAAATGAACACGATATTCACTGACAGATGAGTGATATCCCAATGAATTTTTTGCTCAGGTGTCTCATCGCTGTCTCACTTACTCGACAAGATTCTGCTACGAACAGCAGTATGGGTAATATCGTGTGTCACCTGTATGGGTAATGTGCTTGTTCTTTGGGGAAGACTCACGGCCAAGGACGAGAATCGGGTGTTAACTATCATCATCAGAAACCTGGCAGGTTGGTTGCAAGTTCGAAGTACGAAAGCTGCGTAGTCTTAGAAACACAATTGATAGACTATATCCGAGTCTGATATCGCCGATCATAAATCATTGGATAACGTGGGTGTGGTGTATGGGATTCGTATAATCCTTTTGCAGTATCCGATATGCTGATGGGAATCTATCTCTTCGTAATCGCCCTGGCGGATATGATATTTCGCGGCAATTACAATCATGTCGCCGTCTCCTGGATGTCCTCCTGGGCGTGCACGATTGTAGGAGTTTTGGCGATGACATCCTTGGAGGTATGCTTCGTTTAACACTCTGTATATTATCATGTTACATTTAATATTTCCCTCAATTCATTTAAGAAGTCCTCTAAATGCAGAGAGGTGAAAGTAAAATTATCTTTAAAATCATTAATATATTATCAGAATACTTTAAAATATTAAAAAATACGTCCGTAACGTCTGTAAAGTTCTGGTGGCGCGTTCCAAGTGTTTCCTCGATTTGACATCGTGAAATATGAAAATTAGCTCTGGTGTCAGATAAATGCAGACACTATTTTTTTAAGATAGAATACATAATACACATTAGATTGGAACAATGCCTATTGACTGTAGCAGGAGAGGTCGAATGGTACAGGGTTAACGTATTGAAATAGTAATCGATCTGTCAAGGTTTCAGTATTGATCCTGTCGTTTATGTCCGTGGAACGATATATGCTAATCGTGGCACCACTGAAAGGTCACCGTACCATGACACCACAGACGGCATCTACGTCGATGATCATCATTTGGATCATCGGAATTACCCTCGCCTTCGTGCCAGGTTCGTCTTAATGGCTCTTGCTGGTTCACGGTGCACGACCGTAGGATCCTTGATAATATCTAATAACCTGTCAAGATGTCAAGCTGCTTGTTAACCCGCTCGGCAAGCTTCTCTTATTTTCTCCCTTTGCGAATCAATTAATTGTCGCGACGTTTACTCTTCGACTATTCGAAAGTCAACGAGGTGATTCGAAATTAGATACAGTGTACAGTAGTACTGGAATTGTTCGAGTAACTCGAATAATTTTAAATACGAATTTCTTCGAATATTCGTCACAATTTTTTAAATAATTTGGATTGCTATTTTTTGGAATGTAATTGCCTGAGACTGCGTTACGTTAAAGAAATCAATAGATACTTTACTAAAAATAAAATTCAATATTCAGTTATAGAGTCTCGAAAGTAGTATACGAGAATAACGAAAGGCATAGTAATATTCTCAAAATAATTATAATCTTTCTGAAAGTTATCCACTGGCGAAGCAGCACGAGATTTTACGGCGTCAACGGGATGTGCTTTCCTTTGCATATCGACGATCCGTATTTAGTTGGATGGGAATATACTGCCTTCATTTTCTTGGGATTGAATCTCACAGGGTAAGAAAGAGCATCGGCACGAAAAAAAGGGAATGAAGTGTAATTTTCCTTCTTCGCAACTTCGTATTACAGATTGATAACAATTGGTTACGTTTACGCGGGGATGTTTGCGAGCATTTGGAAAACGAGACACGCTTGTTCGCTGTCCGTTGGAGATTCTGAATTCGCCATGAGATTTTTCTTGATTGTGTTAACGGATGCTGCTTGCTGGGCACCGATTATCATTCTCAAAATTAAAGCTATGATGAAGTATCCTATCCCAGGTGATCAACCTTTATTCGAAATATTTGTCTAATCTGATATAATTTGCTTGCGAGTTTTTGGAAACGAATTCGTTACTTCCACGTGACACCAGTGTTTTTCTTAGCGGATCTTCATGCCTGGGTGGTAGTGTTCATTCTTCCCGTGAACAGTGCGGTTAATCCATTGCTGTACACATTCACTACTCCAAAGTTTCGAGAGAGGCTGAGCGACGGGTGGTTTGGAAAAGTACGTAACTACGTGACGCGAAAATCTTCCACTGATGGTTCGTACTTATTTTCATCTACATTACTGTACATTCTAATTTCACTTCAATTGATTAATTGAGGATCAAATAGTGTCTCGAAAGTTAGAAGAAAATTTAATAATTACACGAAGTCTACATTGTAGGACGAATGCAAAAGGAAGAAGTGAAAGGCTAACTTTAAAGTGTCTACGTCTATGAGTCACAATCGATGAATTTCGTTTTGTTTCTCACTATCATTTGTTTCAGATTCCCAACTATCCACAACAAGTAACAAAAATGTAAAGCTCCCACCGTCAAGCAGAACTAACTACGATAAAAAAATACCCCCGCTTATTGGATTTAACAATGGTAAAACCAATTCCGAAAAACGCGATCATATTTTGTAAGTTTTGTATTATATAGCCAGATCTTTTGCTACTCAGAAATTCAAAAGGGCAGCTACATTTTTGCAATATACGCGTCAATTTGATCTAATAACCGTCTTTGAGCTACTCGTTAATAAAAGGAAAACTGATTTACCAAATATTACTTGTAGCAGCATACCAAAATAAATAGATGAATTCTGTAATGAACAAACATACAAGCGTTCAGCCGTTAGGCTGTATTTATCTCTTAAACAAAAAGTGTACGAGAAAACTGCTTCTTTGATAACTGTGTTAAAAAGAAAAATCGCTCCAACGTAGTTAAAAAAAAAAAGTTCTCAGATGAATTTTCTCTCACTGTACCGTTCACTTATTGTTTTTTGATAATACAAAACGTGTCACATATACCCTATTATCTCGTGCACCACCTTTACGGGACAATTTTTACATATAAATCGGTCGAATTATTAAACTTAGGTCCCAAGTAAACATAGTTTCATCTTCCTTAAAACACTCAAGCTGCATCAGTAGAGTCGTCATCACGACGACTCCACAGTATCAGCGTTTGCAAGTTAATCGACCCATTCTTGTCGGTTATCGCGTGTAACATCGCTCGATCGTTCTCGCAGAATTCGCTGGCGATTTTACGACGGGCATCCGCCGTGAAAAAGTTTCCACCGTGCAATCCCGAAGACACGCCAGCGCTCTGCACTCCTACGCAGGTGTCGTTGTCTAATCCGTACATAAATTACTCCTAACGAAGGCTACGTACGCGTTTGAAAAATTTATCGCATCCATTCCGATCTACCGACAAATCGTGCTCGCCGCGATGCTGCACCGTTATCGGTGAGCCCTTCGGGTCAGCTGCACGATTTTCTTGATTATGCAACGAAGAATAACCGGCTCGCTTTTTGTCACGCGCGTGCACGGCCGTGCTGTGCTCCGCTCATTTTCGACGTTCGACCAACGTATATAATGCCTGTCGTATTTTACTACCAACTCTGGAATGCCTAATTAAATCGAGGGCTTGGGCCGTTAAGAGCCTCGTCTGAAAAGGCTTAATGAATTGGAGTCGAAAGGTGAAAATAATTCCTGGTATCGAAGGCGCCTCGTCTTTTTGCATCTCCTTTTAATGTTTAGAGTATCGGAACATGGTAACTTGAAAACTGCTTCCGCAATACAAATTTGCTATTATATTTTTAAAGAGAAAGTACTGAGAAAGCTGAGATATATTGAAAATTTATTGTAAAATGTATTTAGTGATGTCGAATATATATTTCAAAGTATTGGAATAGGAGTGTGAATGATTATTGGAATCGTCATCCCGATCTTTTAATTGAGTTTTCTCAATCTTGCTGGAGGTGGTTATCGCATTGAAAAATGAGACCGAAACGTGTGTAAACACTGAGGAGTACTCGAGAAATATTGCGGCACATATTAAAATGGTAATCCCATACTGTAATTAAATGTTTTCTTGAACGAGAATCGATATTCGACTGCGTCACGGCGGATCATAAATTATTATACCGGCCAAAAGAAGAACGCATCATTGCACTCTACGATTCGCCGCCACGTGGGCCGGCTCTTACACGATATAATGTATAATTTATGGTAGATGGCCAATGGGAGGGTCCCGTTAAGGGGCCTCGATACTTCCTGCAAGACAGTTCGCCTTTTCGGACTGATTTTTCTTCCGTCTTCTGTCGACAACACTTTGTCTTGCAGCAAAATTTAATTCATCGATAATAATCCACGTTATGGATCGTAGATTCCACTTTCTTTCCTCCAAAATACTACAATTTTTTACTTTACTTTTACTTTACTACTAGCTGCAAGTCTTATATATGCCGGTGGTTATGAAAGTGGGATAAGTCGGGTATTTCTAGTTTTCAGATTTTAAAAAATATCTTTCCATTATTGAACACAACAGATATGTTCTCCCAATGTCAAACTTATCTATTATTGTAAAATTTGATGTGTAATTTCTACGAAACTGTATTTTTTAAACCTTTCAATGTACATAATATTTTGCAACAATTCTTTCATAATATTGAAATATAAATCAATATACCTAACATAAAATAAGAAAAATCGCAATTTTGTTTTTTTGTACTTATTTTTTACCACTTTGATAATCACTAGCACATGCTATCTCCTCATTTTAAACTAAATTTTAAACCAAAGACACCACCGAATTAAGAAAATCTTAGAGAAATCAGTTAAATGTTAACAAACACGAGTTTCCTTCTCTCGTGATCAAAAACTCCGTTTCGAAGGAGTTACATGCCGAGCAACTTCTTTCTTAATGGCACGTTTTTAATCTGAGTTAATAATAATCGAGCCGTTACAGTCGAGAGCCAGATTGCGTTACGCGAAAGCGCCGAGGCCGCCGGCCGATCAATAAAAATTCGTTACCCCGACGTGCAAAATCTTGGCGATGTTTTAAAATCGCGGCTAAGCATGCAGGTGAACGCGCGTTCCGTCGTCCTTGATCCACAGTAGGTGGGTACGTCGGTGCATGTACCTGGGAAAATAAAGGATGCACGCGCGGCCATCGCGTTGAGAAATAGCCGCGAAGTGCACGGTATATCCGAGTCCGTGGGATGATTCAATGATTCCATTGGAACAACGAGTGAAATCGTTTTCTCCGATGGAAAAGTAAGTTACGCGATCGTGCCCGCTGTACTTCTCATTCCTCTCGTTTATACGCCTCGTTCGATGAATAGGGAGACTTTGCGCAATTACGATGACAGTGTACTGGAATTCGCAATACATACCTTTCTTCCTTGGGCATGTTACTCAATTTTTAATTGTATTCCACGCATATAATCGAACATGCTTCAAAGCTTAACATGCTTATGGTTTCAAAAATTCCACAGTGGCGTTTGAAACTTTATATGGAGACAGCAAAATCTTTAATAAGAGATCCGAATGATTTTTCGAGTATTTAGTGTTTCAATTATCTTTGTATGTGTAACAGAATTTTAAGGGATAGAAAATTGAATTGCTGCTTTGTGAAAGCTTGAAACACGGACTTGTTATTCTACCCACGGATGAATGGTGACGGTAATCATCGATTCGACAGCGCACAGAAATGAAAAAAACAAAGAAATTGGCACTTGTCCAGGCATGGCGTACACGGTCGAACAGCATGCCAAAAAATAAATAAAGGCGGTTTCGATGCAATCGCGACTAATCCTCGGTCTCGGGCGTGCGATTCGTACACGGTCGTAGGTGGCTCCTTCAGGGTCGAATCGCGAAGGATCGCGCCGCTGAATACGGATGAGATGATTCATAGAAACGCGTTTTCGTGCGTGTTGTTCGCTTTTCGAATCGATAATGCGCCCTCGGCATACACGGAACGCGTGCTAGCTACATCGGCACGCTCATTATCTTGCAAATTAATTCCTTTCTAACGCGCATGCAAAAATGCGTCTACCTTTGCCTCGCGCGGCTACGGGCATCGTAATTGTAAGAAGTCTTTCTCGTGCTTTGCCTTTTTTTCGGCTGCGCAGCGCCAGAGTACACGGCCGGAATCTGCATGCGGCAACAATTTTTCTCTCCGGCTACAAAACGCGAGGGTAGCGAAATTGAGAGGTGAATCGAGTAAGGAGACACTGTGCTTTGGAATAATTGTCACTTACGAAACGGGAATTCCAATTGGTTTCCTTTTGGTGGAAATAGCTATGTGTAATTCTCAAAATAATGCGAGAAGAATCAGGGGCAGATTTAGAGATTTGGTGCCTCAGGGTAACAAGTATCTGCCGCCCTTTCTCCGAAATATTAACAAAATTTGCTACTCCGTAAAATTTGTCGCTTCCCAAAATTTGGCTCTTTCCAAAATTTACGCTTCCCAAAACTTGACGTTTTCATATTTCTCGCTCCACTAAATTTGTGACTTCCCAAAATTTGTCGCCCCCAAAATTTATCAGTCTCCAAAATTTGTCGCTCCCCAAAATTTGCCGGTTCCCAAAATTTGCAGCCTACTTAGTCTATATCCAAATCCGCCTTCGAGAAGAGTTAAAAATATTGTAACGTATATGTTAGATTTGAGAATATCGTCTTCCTTTTTCTTTAACATTCGCATCACCCTGCACTGCATACCTAATCATTTTTTGGTAATAAGCCTTGATGTATCACTAATGTAAATAACTGTTGTTTATTGGAGTGGAAATGTTGATTTTATTAAATTTCCTGTATTCGCACTGCATTACACCACTAAGTACCTAATATTTCGCATTACGTACGACACGAAATCTTTCCGCGTTGTATATTCTACAGGAAGATACACGTCAGGCTTCTCATTAGCGAAAGTAACATTTATATCCACGCGTATGCGCGTGATATAAATTTTAGGATGTTGAGGTAACTTCCATCTAGCAAGTATTTTGAGATGACTACCTGGCAACGAGTTAATTAACCAGTAACATAAAGAAACGATTGCCGCAATTTTTCGCGTTTCTCGTCCGCGATCATCTGATTCCCTTTCACTAAACATGCCTCTACACGCGTATACTTTTTAATCCCATGTATTCCGAGAAGCGGTAAGTTCGTACTTGATACAAAGTTAGGGTGATCGAAGAAGAATTTCTTGCTACATAGACATCACGTTGCAAGAGCATTTCGACACCTTCGTTACATCTTCGAAGGAAATATATCTGCAAGGATAATCGCGTAATTACTCGCAACGGGATTAAATAAACGATGAATAAGAACTTTGCAAATGGAAACAGGACGAGCATTCGATACGGGAACAACTAATTGCGAATGTTCATTTTCAGCGAATAGTAATTTTATTATACGATCCAATCATCTTCAACAGAGGAAAATAGAAGTAGATAGCAATGATGTGGAAGCTGACAGCTTCCTTCCAGCACTGTTTAAAGAACTTTTAAAGAGTACAGCTACGCAGAGCCTAAAATCTAACGAGATCATTGCAAATTTTCTATGAACCCGTGGAAAGGTCCTCCACACTTCCTTCAGACTCCAGAGCCTATTGTCTAACGTCTATTGTTAGAGAGTCTCGCCGAATACAGTGACAGACAGTAATACCTAAATTCCTACAGCTTCGTCATTGTCATAACTGCACGACAATATACGTATGCATAATTTACCTTCAATCTTACGCTATTTTTCCACTCAGCCGATGCAAGACATTTCGATCAGGAATTACTAAGATTATCCAACTGCAACGGTTCGCTCGCATTGAAAAGCTTCGGCAACTCCTCCGTGTCGTTCACTTCACCACCGTCCAACGGTTCTACGTTCACGGGTTAAGTTTGTCCCGCGGGTATCACGGCGAGGCGGCTGATTTTCGTGCGTGCACACGGCGCAGCAAATCAGTGCAAAACGCTTAATTAACGCCGTATTGATAATTCTTTCCCCGCCCCTTCCCCCCCGCGGAAACGAGCCGAGGATTTTTCTTTGCGCTGGCGCGGGGAGAAAGGCGCGGCGATTTTATCTTTGCGCGCGGGCATACGATATCTCGTGCCGCTCGAGATCGATTTGCATAAGCTTCCACGGTGAACTAGGAAAGGCGCGTGCTTAATTAACGTGTCCCACTCGTACGGGCGCAGATTTATACAAGATCGTAACCGTACGATTCGAGGAGTCATCATCTCGTTAAGGAACTTTAAGGATTCCCAGAGTTTCGAAAAATTCGCCCGCAATGCGGAAGTCGAGGCTCGCGAACCGCGACAACCGCCACGGTCAACGTACCGCTAAATTTCTATAAAAATCACGCGTCGCACCTCTGTCTTCTACTCGCTCATTTTATTACCCGTATTCCGTGCTGGTCGCGAAAATCATTTAACCATTGCGCGTATACTCCGAGACAATAATTTAAGAATTACACGATTAAATTACTTTACCGCTCTACGATGCGTTTGGTACCAAATAGTGATCCTTCTACCATTAAATTTACTTGATAATTTGAATTACACAAAATTGAAGAACGCAGGATGTCCTTCCCGATTATTCGTCCCTTTGCAATCAAGAATTTTTCGTCATCGATCAATAATACCTACTTTGTTCATAGATTTATCTAACATTCGTTTTAATAACACCAAAATTTGTCGACAGTGGATCGAACGCAGCTGAAACGAGCACCGAGGAGCAACCGATCGTGAACGAGGGGTTCGATCAAGGGAAAATTATGATTGCACGGGGTAACGAGAGATTTGTCTTGCTTTCGGGTATCGGAAAAATCGGGAACGGTTTACTGTTAGCCGACGCGGAACGGTATTCGAATGCATTTGGATAATTTAGCCGCGGAGAAGGGGCCGGTAACAATAGGTTTTCAGGTTCGCTTATCGCGTTAAATCGGACAAGCCTAGGCTCGCGGCACGGCTCGACTTTGTAAGGCCTTATACTAAACACGGCCACCGGAGAAAGTCGCCGATTATATCGGTACGAATCAACTATGACCTCAAACGGCAGCCTCTTGCACGTACCGGAACGAAAATCGTTTCCCCGACCAGACTCGCCCGTGTGTGTGATCGACATTGCCTGTCGCGTGAGCACCGATTCGGTAACTTTACGGAAACCCGCTGAAACGGCGAGGGATCAATCGATCCGAGCTGATCTACGCGTCGCCGTATAAATATCGTGCAGCACGCTACCGTCGGAATGCAAATTGCCCGCGTCCCGCGTCCAGGAGATAACGTTTTTCGATGGATATCAAGCTGCGTGGAAAATTCTTGCATCGGAATAAAGACTCGCCCTGCTGCTCGCTGGATGCAAGTACCTTTCCTTCGTTGCGAAAGAGTCGTGTCTGCCTACCATATTTCGTGAATAAGGATAGAAAAGCGACGGGCGGACGTTCCCAAGTGTCAGCCGCTGTTGCATTACGAGGGAAAACAAAGCAGAGAGTGGAAAGTTGAAGAGATTCATTAAGGAATGGAAATAAACGGTGGCGCCATGGATTGCGCAAGAGCGAACAGAGACAGCTGGGTACTCCGGGATAAGCAACGTCGTTGGGACTCAAAAGCGCGTATATCTTCGAGAAAATCGCTGGCAACCGGGCCGAGAGACAAAGGACAAGTCACATAAATTGCTAGGGAGCCGCGATAGTGTGTATGACAAAGAGCTCCTGGTTTGGTACCGGATACACGGCGTCCAGAACTTCTAGTTCTGTCGTCATAGCGGCCTTTTGCCCGCCTGCCTGGCTCGCCCGTTCCTGCTCACGATCACCGTGGCGATCTCGCGATCGTTCCACGAGCGAGTCGTGTCTTCGTGATCGTTCATCGACGCCCTGGAATCTCGGAAACGTGCCTTACGTAATTAGGAATCACTTAACTGCCGATAATCGGGGACCGCTTGCCTAACTCCTCTTCATCGAGCTGTTAATAAAATTGACTCTGGTGGAAACAGTGAACGGTTTGGAGTAGTATGTTGCAATTATAGGTGGGTATACTTCACGCAAACTTCGAGTTACTTGGGAATTTATTTTTTGGGGATAGAATGAAATTTGGGGAATTTGGGAAAAGAGTATCTTGGATGGAGCGTGGGAGTGGAAGAAGGGAAATGTTTTTACGGTCGTGAGTAGGGTGATTACTAGGAAATATCCGAGAAATATTGAAGTTTAGTGGAAAGGATGAAGCACTGAAGGGTATTAAGTAGACAGTCGCTTTTGTCGAAAATGAAGCATTCCTTTTTCAATTATTTACGAAGAAATAAATTGCAGCTGAGGCTTGTTCTTTGAAAAAAAAACATGTTTGTTTCGATAGTCGTTCGTAATTATCGATTTCAGAACGAGAGCTCGTGTCGCCGTGATCGATCGATGTAAAATCAAAAGCGTTCTGGACGAACAGTCTCCGCGTTTGTTGAAATCGCTGCCACAAACAGGCGGTTGCCTAGCGCGCTGCGTTCTAATATCGGAATGCCCTCAAAGCGGCTCGGTGGATTTCACGTTTTTGCATCGGTCAGCCATGGATTGGTAATTTCTTAATCCGCGGTGCAGCACGACTCGCGTTTACGTGGCGAGTTTTTTACGAAACCCAAGCACTATTAACTCGCATTGCCTATTGTCGCGGGTTTTAATGGAATTTTTACCGTGTTAAATCGCGTTAAGTCCGCGGCATGTTTCGGCTCCACTCGAAATCGTTGGAGAAACAGGTGTAATTAGATAGCTGCGCTGTGTAGATTTCAATCTCGGGATACGGAATTGCTCCATTGATCGGTTGCTTTCATTTTTTCAATTAGCACCGGTAATTGGATGAATGCCTGAAGGAAAGCTACTTATTTCTAAACGATCACATTCATGCACGTTCGATGGCATAGTTATTCACTTTGTAGCCTCGTAGAATAATAAATAAATAACGATTAGGTAGTCGAAGAAGAATATTCAAAGATCGAAGGTAATTGCACTTCGAGCGTCCATGAATAACTCGAGCGTCACTCAATAATAATCTATAACAGTATCATAATCGGCCAGCCCAACGAAGGAACTTCATTTCTGAATAATAATATCCAGCCGCCAC
This sequence comes from Andrena flavipes, assembly GCA_963971345.1. Lineage (NCBI taxonomy): Eukaryota > Metazoa > Arthropoda > Insecta > Hymenoptera > Andrenidae > Andrena > Andrena flavipes. The sequence continues at coordinate 74,065,364 of OZ020479.1, read as the reverse complement.
CCGATTAAGCTAACTTATTTATTAACTCATTCCAGAATGTTTGCCATGCTCGCCCCGTAATCATCATTTGAAGTATGTAAATCGCCCCTATCAGCGATCTCGAGATATAAATCAAACTCTCGGTCGGAACGAAGCTAATCTCGCATTGTGTCCGATACTTCGACCTGGAGTCGATCAATTTTCTCGTTATACGTCGGTTTCCGCACGCGCGCGAGTTATGATAACTGTATTTAACATACCGTCGCGTAACGCGTGCGACACGCATTGTTTAACTTGCATCCCCTGCGCCGGTGTGAGTGGAATTGCACCGATAAATTCCAACGGCAGCGGGGGGAGGAAAAATTTAAATGGCCTATCGACGAATCTGATTTACAGGGTGGCAATTATTCAGCGAAATGATACGGCCTCGATCGGAGCGCGTATTTGGAAAATGGATGGCTTGAATGGCACAGCGAAGGACCCTGAACCAGTCCGTAAATCTTCAATCGCGAGTGCTCTTTGCTTTTCCACGGGGCGGGCAGCTTGTCTCGATTAGATTGCCGGGTAATGACTTACTGACTTTAATTATGCAGAAGTCGGTTGCACGCGCCGCCGGAACGGCCAGTTCCGCGATTGTTATTTCAGAGAAAGTTCAACAAACGCGGGCGAACGGTGACCAAGCTCCGTTGATGGTATTAGAACGACATTCGAGGCTTCTTTATTACAGGAATTCACACACGTCGTCGATATTATCTTGTTCTACTACTTGTAGAGGATACACGCAGAGATTACTCTGCTATTTGGATTATTTCTTAATTAAAATTTAAATCGGAGTTTAAGTATTGAAGAAAAATGTATAAAGCCTTAAATGTCGAAGGTTTAAGGAGTGTACTTTACGTAATAGTAATTGTAAGTAGTTTCCTCGTGATTGTAGTCAGACAATAACTTTTCTATGCGTGGCTAAGTTCAGATTAATATCGAGTAACAGTTTCTTTGCGTGATTTATGTTCCAAGGCACGTTCGCAATGAAATTTTCAAGGAAAAGCTGGTCTGGCGAGCCCTGGAAGGGTTCAGGGCAGGACTGACAACGAGTTACAAAGGGGAATCAGACGTCTGGCGCGAAATCGGCGTGAAGGAGGCGCCACGGTTCTTCCTTCCCACAATTACGAGGGAATAAAAATTCTTTTGCTTTTCAGTCACGCGAGACCGTGTTCGGTCCACGGTGGAATTTACGTATAAGGGAATAAACGGTTCGTTTGCTTTTATACCATCATTTGCGCTCGTTTTTGTGGAAACGAATCGAAGGGACTTCTATCCACACCCATCGTATTCCTCTTGCTCTACCTTCGCTTGAAATAATTCTTCTCCTTTCTAACGATGAGCCAGGAAATTTCGTATATCCTCCTCGTCAACGAAAACGACAGAAAGTAATTATTAATTAGCAGAGGTAATAAGAAAAATTGCGTAACACTTTAAAGTGTTGATATATCGTTTCAGAATTAACGATGGACATTCCTCCGTTGAGCAGTGATGGAGGACTTCCCAAATCATTATTTGAGTAGCCTAAGTAATGTGACATCATCGGATGCGAGTGATTCGGGGACAGCAAAAGATTGAAAGGAACGTTTCCTCTTCGGAGCCATTATCGAACGAGAAAAACAGATGCATATAATGCTTTAAACGACCGAGATTAGAAACGGACAACTCACCGTTAGAACGACATTAGGTCTCACGGACAGCGGGAGGGAAATTATTGTAATTTCGCATTCGCTCTGTGTGTAATGACATACAGGACATGGTCACAGAGTTTTTGGGTGGATACTGCTCTAATTACACCTCTTCGCGAAGGAGTGCCGTTCCAAGGACTTTTAAGCTACCATTTCTACCTATCGTGAGAAAGCTTTCGGTTTCCTTGAAACGATTCTTATCGAAACTCGCCAAGTATCTTAAAACAAACAATCACTCTCGCGAATATAGGTACTTAAAGGGGTAGATTACCCCCAACAGCCCAAAACCAGGCCTTTGTTTTAATTTTTATTCGTCACTTCGGTGACTAATGCACAAAAAGAAAATTTTAAGTATATTTACAAGAAAAAAGTTATAAATCAAGAATCTCAATGAGTGTAATAAACGAGTGAAAGCTATTTGAATATCGACTTCATCAAGTTGCATAGAGCTCGAAACAGCGGCAGTTGATCTGCACCACTTTAATGCTTAATTAAATCTTATCTAGCTGTTAAAACGATGGCACTGCGCGGCCGACCTATAATACGCATTAAAGTCATATATTTTACCGACCTGCGCGTATCGTCGGGATCGTGTTCTGTTATCACGGCGTTCATCCGGTCCCCGAAGCGATCATCGAGCGTTTGCCAGCGCTCAGCGTCCCCTCTGCAAACACACATCGTCGGCGTAATTTATTCGAACAGTCCCGATACTAGATTCGCCGAAATGATACATCGCGAGCGTAATTTATTAGAATGAATTTCCGGCCGCGGCTGTTGCCCGTGAACTTGCCCGCTTCGGTAATAACGGTCCGCAGCCGCGAAGATCGGTATTACAGATCGCCAGTTTCGCGGCCAAGTAATAGATAAATTAATTATAGCTTCCTGGACCTTCTCGAATCTTAATCCCCCCCACCTGTGCACTCCCTGATCTCTGATCGACTACCCTCCCTTAATAACAGCAATCAGCGACGATAAGTGATAACTGTCGCGGAGGCTATTCAATTACAGGCCGTATAGATTCAACTAAACAAACAGGTACCTTTCCACACGGGCCACGCGTTCGCCGATCCCTCGAATCCATCGGTATCACCGCGGGCTTTTTCTTCCTCGTGGCCATATAACAGTTTTTCGCTCTCGTTACGCGCATCGACGCGTCGATACCTCCGCAAGCACGAATAGCGTGACTTAATAAAACGTTCGGTGGCCGATTGTCGATCGACGACGCCTTTCTCAGCCAGCTCGCAACGTTCCAGCCGCCGCTGTCCAAGATCAAGGTAAGAGTTATAGAGCAGGTGTATGTCCACTCATTACGTTCTATTACGTTCCATTACGTTTCATTACGCTCGCAGGTAGGCGAGCGGAATAAGGTCGGAGAGATCGACAGGAAATAGGTAATAAGAGGATCAACGGCATCCTGTGTTTAATCGTTATTTCTCTCCTGGACGCAACGGCGTCAGCGTTCGACTAGCTGCTAATCACACCGCGAACGATTAACGCGGAAATTAACGTGGCTCGCGTGCCGGGTGTCACGCGTTTTGCCGTTTCAATTTTTGGGGGGACCGAGAATCCAGTGGTCGGTCATTACATGCCGCGGAGATGCTGGGTATTTTATAGACTTTAGTGTAAGAGGATGATATATTTTATGTGACTTAAATTGAAAATGAGAAAGTCACGTGTAATCGCAGCGCAACTGTATTCCGCTAAGCCTTTAAACGGTACCACTCGCGAAGGAAGCATGAAAGTACTGCACACTGGTGCACGAATATAGGTGAACATGTAGATGCACGCGCCAAGTTCAATGACACATTGTTTATTGGGATTGAAAAATGATCATTGTCACGATCAGTCTGACGGAACAATGACGCGAGCCGATTTGCGCCCTGTCGTATCGAAATTAGCATTTTCGTGAAGGCGATCGAACATCGAGGAAAGGATTGGAACAACTGGCATGGAAATGAACAATTTTGTACAGTCAGAGAGATCTTCCTAATGGGCATTGAATATGGAACGAATATTTTTGTTAGAATTTCATCTTTCTTGGATCAAAAGTTTGCAGTGATATTTATTTTAGAATTCTTTTAGAATTTTATCAAGGAGGTGGTCGTACGATATGTTCGTGTTACGTGGTTTCTACCCATTGCTAGTGCTCCACCCATGCGCGGTGATCTTGCATCAAAGGTAAATCGTAATGGTCCGCGGATATTGGAAGATCTCGCTCACTTTGATCGACCGATGTAACATACTCGTACGGCTCACACTCGGGCGGAACAACGGCACACATTAGTGGGCCTAAGTGAGACAATACAAGGCGTGGTTGGTTGGGTAGACAAGTCGAGCCGACCACTTCGATCTGGCCTGACTGAAATCGCAGGATGAGTCAGGAATCGGGGTCAACGACGCGCACCAAACATTCGATCGAGCGTTGACCCGTGCTCCGACACAGCTGACTTCCACCTTGACTGATTTCGGTAGATCTCTCGATGACGATACAGGCAGTACAGCTCCCACCAAACGTCAAGTCTGAGGCCTAAAATTACTGGAATCTGGGCATATTAGATTTGCGAGAAATCGTTTTAATCGTAAGAAATAATATGGCACTGCTTGCAATATATTTGGCAAGAATGATTGTTAGATGTGAGATTAGTTACAACTAAATTTGAAGCCATTGAGAAATCATTGAATTTTTTTATTGTTCGCGAGTAAGCTGACAAGTAGATTACGTTAATCAAATCGCGGACGAAATGGAACACAGTTGTGCTCTACAATGGCAATAGTTGCGGTGCTGTGAAAGGACACGATGATCTTATCTGCAGTGTGGTCGCATGTCGAGGCGATCTTGGTATTTAAGAAGAGAAGAACAGGACGAATAATGGTCTCGTTTAAGCGGAAGCTACCGTGACAGATCTTAAACTCGAAACTAATGACCCTCGCAGAAACTATGCTCTATATTGCAAGAGGCATAAAAAGGCATCAGGAAATGTTTCTTCAAAATTATGTCGTGGTAAGAAGTGAATTGTACAGTCCTCTGTTACTCTGGATGGCAACAAAATAGCAGGGAATTCTTTGTAGCAAAAATACTACGTTCTTTAATTTTTGTCTAGAAACTTACATATTAAGCGACTTGAGTTTACGGTTACTTTCCTTATTAAACTCGTAAGCAGAGGGTAGAATTCTGTTTTCTGATTATAACTGTTCCAACAGATAAATTTCAGGCACGTCGAAAATATTAAATGAGAAACGAGCTCGGTATTTGAGGCTTAATTGTTAAAATATATTTAGTGCTGCATGAGAATATTTACGAACGAATTTGCTCGTTTAATAATTCATCACGTTTCATAATCAACTTAAACCTTGACATCAATAAATTTCATTGATGCTCTCGTAAAACGGGTTCATGCCTCCAGGACCACTTTCTCCTTCAGTTTCCTTAATTATTATCTGTTCCTCTCCTTGCAACAAACACGTCAGAACAGACGAGGCACAATAGACTTCTTCCTCTTCGAATAATGCAAACTCATACCACGTAATTCTCTAATTATCGTAGCCCGCGTGGAATATTTATATCAAGTGTGCTCATCGAACGATTTCGTTTCTCTTTCGCAGTAATTTGCAGCCGTTTCCGGCGCGCAGAGTTGCAAGAAGTTTCCTCGAACGTTTCCCCATATACCCAGCCTAGTGGAAAGTGAAAATGAGAACCATAACAGACTAAAACACAACAAGGAAATAGGAACAGCACGAGGAGGACTCGAGAGGTGATGAGAACAATTTTTTTTGATAATCAATTCACATGCGAAACTAATCAAATTTTCACACTGAAAACACCTATCACTTCCTTATTCGTTATTTCTTCATATCGCTAATATTACTCCAGCTTTTCGAAATAAATATTCAACAAGAGAAGCTTCCTCCATGATACCCAATAAAACATCCAATTCTGTCCAAGTCTCACCGAAACAACCTAATAAATATATTATTCACCCTTCACCACCTCCCATCGCCAATAATGAATCTCACACCCATACGATCACCTAGCATTCCCTCGTCATTCCCTCCCACAGATTCGCCCTCCGAAGTGTCGAGGCGCAATTAAGAACCAGCCCGTATAAATCCACGGTGATTTCCACCGTGGCCCTTTGTCTCGGCCCGGTTGCCCCGTGTCGGCGCGGCGTTAAGAAAAGTCGTCGAACCGTCGACCGGTTGACTAATTAAGGAACCGGTGGGACGATAAGACCGGCCAAAGTATACGGTCATAGAAGGCGAGGGACGAGTGGGCAAAAGGGACACGGGACTTAGGCGAATAGTCCGCTTAATAGATCCCGCGGGAGGGCTGATAATTAACATTCCCGTCGTATAAAGCGCCGCGCGGTGAACTTCTTGTCGCGTGGCCTAGCCTTCGTTCGAAGATAGAACGGCCATTGTTTGTGCATCGGCATAAAATACCGTATTCACTCGCCAACACTGTACCGCGATAATAGGATACCGCCTAGCGACAGCCTGTTCCTTTCCGCGTGTTATATGATGCACCTTCCCGGCTCGGTATATGGCGCATCCTGCTGCGACGCACTTTCGTGCTTTGTCCCGAAGCGGGGCCCTCCACGGCGAGCTTACGTTGCTAAACGCATTCACCGAGTGGTTTATTGAAGCGGCCGCAGGATTTCCGGTTGTCGCTCCTTCACGGGGCGTAATTAACGCGATTTTTACCACCGCGAGCCACGCTTTTGTCCACGGGGATACGGAGGGCAAGAACGATAAGGGACAAACCCGGAATTCGTATGAATCGAGCCTGCGAATGGGATGGATTGGACGTGGCTTTTTTCAGCTGCTTTGGATCCGCGGAGGGATCCGAGGAACTTTCTTGCGGAGGTTGAACTGGTTGAGGGAGAAGCTTGCGTTCAGTTTTTAAGATCGAATGGATAACTTCAGTAGACGGTATTTGTTGGAAGTTTGGTAGAGATGAGGAAATGTTTTTGTGGGTAGTTTGGAAATTAATTTTTTGAATGAATAAAAATGGATTTTGCATTCTTAGAAGTATGAGCTCTAGTGAGCTAGCTGGGGTGGAAAATGACAATGGAGCAACGACACAATCCGTGAGGGGACGTATGAAGATGTATAACTAGAGGATTTTCTTATACCAATTGTTTTATTCCTTCTTTCACTACCCATAAATAATGTATCTAGATCGAATTATTTGTAATTCAATGCGAAATCAAATATTCTAAAGAAACCACTACCCATTTGAAATCTCTCGTTTTAGTAAAACTTTCTCCGAAATATATTCGCGTTTTCTTCCTCGAAGTAGCAACTTTACTATCCATTTTATTGTACGCAAAGAAGCAGCGCTCGATAAAAGTTTACGAGGGGAATAAAAACGTTCGCGATGTTCGACAGAAAGATTCGAACTTGAAGCTGAGCAACGTACATCACTCCAAGGACGGCAGCAAAATATCGTAATCTTCATTTCCATATTACGTTTAATTACTCTGTGTCTGCGGCCAGAAACACCACGCGCGTAAAACACGCGGAAGCAGCGGGGCGCAATTTCTAAGAGCGTGTTCCGCGAATTTTTCGTCCGCCTGCGAACCGGTACGGGACGCTCGTAATTCTGGCGTTTAAGTAACTTCGGTGAAAGCATCCTATCCGAGAGCTGCAAATCATAATGCCCGAAACGCAACTACCGTAGAAGTAATCTCGCAATTTTTACAGAGTATAATTAAGAGAAGCCTCCGAAAGGTCGATCGGTCGGTCGTTAATCGCTGGCAGCCAGGTCAGGTCGACACAAATCGTACCATTCGATGATTAGAAAAGGAGGATCGACGGGGATGGATGGAAATCGATTTCCGTCTACCTACCTCCGCCGTCTCGCTGACTTTTCTAGTCCTGCAATCTCTTTTAGCGAGGAATTGACGTCCGTGGCTAACGTCCCTGATGAAACCCAAGAGAACATCGCGCGAAGGACGAATAATTACACGCTAACGTATTACACATTATCGCGAAACGAACTTCTCTATCTGCCTCGCAGATAGAGGATGCAATAGAAACTCACGCCGCACAGTGGTTTCTTTTGAAACTAAAGCGACACGGTCGTGAAACCTGTGAGGAATCTCTTGATATTTAATTGGCCGTTAATACAATGGGAACTCTGCTTGATTATGTAGCTCCAGGAATTACTGAGTGAATCTTGTTTCCTTTGTTGAGCGAATTAAGAGATTGATATATAAATGAACGTGAACACGAGAGTTATGAAACGATAGAATGTATTAAGAGGAATCCTATTTTGGGGGCTACAAACATAGCAAAATTTTGGATTTTTGTTATCGTTAAAAATTAATAAAAAGAACTGCGACTTCTCCAAGGATGCATAAAGATATGGTCTAAATTTCAGATGATTCTAATCCCTAGTTTCTTAAAAATAATTTCTGTGTTTTTAGCCCAAAAAGGAGAATTCCCTCTTAAACGAAATTGATGTAGAATTGGTTATAATAGATTTGTCGATGTTTAAAGGTAGAATTATTACACATATTTATTATCTGTGTTAGTATTACGTACTTGGTTCGATTCCTTAGCACATCTATAGTTCACAGACAAGCAGATAAATAAGCCTGTCAAAGACCAAGCAAATAATGGCGCACCATGAATTGCAAAACTTCATATTCAGCAGATTTGCAAGATTTACGCAATAATTCCCGAGCCCGTTCTATCCGTTTTTGATATTCGATCAACGTAGGCGCCCTTTTCGCCCACCATGTAATCTATCTAGCCATTCGTCCGATTATCTAACTATCTAGTTATTCGACCACGGGCTTCAACTAACGGCGAGACAAAGCACGGCCACGAGCACCGATAACGACACACACGTACATATAATATTTATGATACACGAGCGTGCCCGTTACTGTTAAGTCCTATCTATTTTTAGTATGCATTAAAGGGTGTCTCGTACCGGCCGAAAGTTGGCTAATCCTTTTCTTGCTCGCTGTGAATGGAGAGGATTAGGGGGGATTACGAGACGACCTGGAAACTGGCAATGTAATATACGTTCTCAATTCTGAGATAGGAGCGTTAAATTGTTGAAAATGTGAGTTAGCCTGCACCGGACATTATTGATGAAAGTATGCAGGGAAAGACTTGCGCGTTATGAAATATTATTGTCACGTGGATATCTACGACGTAATTTCTAATAAATTCGTGCGGAATTCGTATTATACGTTTATCACAGAATGCTTTTCAGCCTTAAAGGAACTAATCAATCAAATCACCCGAAAATCAAGTATTTTTTGCGAATTAATTACTAGTCTTCTTATAATATATATTTTTCCAATAATTCTATATTCGAGGATTTTCTCTTACCGATCTGATTTTGAAACTCGCTTCGCTGTATTTTATTTTCAGTAACCATTTTAAGAAACACTTACGTATAAAACTCCCATCGCTACTAGTCCCAAAGTACAGAGGATACATTGATTCCAACCAGTCAATTACTGACACGCCTGGCAGTTCTTCTCCAAGCCAACAATCAAACACTTTTACAACCTCAGCCTCTACCTTTGCTTACTAATCACCGAAACAAAAGTGGCAATCGAGGTACGTGTAGCAATGCAGCTGTTGCACGCTAACTCCAAAGCGATCATTGACTTTTCGCGTTTCGCGGCCACTTTCTCTTTCTGCACTCCGCCCTTAGACAATGATATGTATTCGTTAGGACAGCGAGGATTGAAAGATCCTCGGGGGGGCGTGTCGTAAAGCTGGTCATAAAGCTCGTCGGTTCTACGTTCGGAGGGGCAATTATGATATAATTACGACGGTCATTATGTCAGTTAATTGCGTAGGGATCGCGGCGGCGAATACGCGAGCACGACAACTTCCCCTTGCCCTTTATGGCTCGTAATCTCGAATTTAGTCTACACGCATGTGTAACAGAAGTCGGAAGATTACGTGTAAAGTAGCGTGTTTAAAGGGGACGTTTTGCTTGTCAAGTCAGAGATTTTCTTCGTGATGCAATCTCTTCTAAGCTCCGCGCATCAACAGCTTATATTTTTCGTGTTTCTATTTCTGTTCCCTCAACTCCTTTCTGTTTTTTCTTGATCCACTTCTCCCGTTTTGTGGCATATATTAGGAAAGAAAACGAAAGAAAAGCTTGCGAATGGTAAAAATACTTGGCCACGTTTGTTTCTACATTTCGGATTAACCTTTCTACGTTACGAAGGCATTATTGTATTATCGTCGCAGGTTTATGTACCGAAATATCCCGATACCTTACTCGAATGCTATCCAAGGCTCGTTTTGTCTGCGCGTCTGAATGGAATCGACGATATCTGTAATTACAAAGCGCGTCGCGGCAACGAATATGAAGATACCTTTTAACCCTTAGCTCGTATTTTAAACGCGTTGCGAATTAATTGCGTATGTAGTTTTAATTACGGTATTACTTTCTTGCCAGCGTGCGCCCTGACGTAAAACTGCTCCTTCATCAGTAACGAAGAAATTACGCCTCCCTGTAATTACGCTGTCGTTAATAAGTTACGGAGACATACAACGCCCGTGTCAGTGAACTCGAGTTCATTTAATTCTCGTAACGAGGTTTCGCATCGGGCCACTTAATGATAGATAGAAGCGAACGCTTCTACGTTAATTTTAAGTAAAAGTTAATAGGAAGGACAGATAAAAATATTTAGGTGTAGAATAATTCTTTAAATGAATTATTTAGTGTTAATTAATATTACTTACTATTTCGATGGATAAACTTCAAGAGTAGGTAACTCGAAACGGAACACTGCAGACTACATTCACGCGATATTTTTCTCTTGTTCTGAAAGGTAACACAGATTAACCCTTTGAAGTACTGGCACGTAATTAAGGACCACTCTGTATGCTGGACAAATCGCCAGTATGTTTAATATTGCCGTGTGTTACGTGGATACAGAAGTTATGTCTGTTTAATAATAGGGTTAGGTAACTCACGAGGGAAATTTATGGCTGCACGTGAGTATCGGGGATAATTGATTGTCCGTTATGTATAATAGATATGACTGTTGTAATAAAGTAGCCGGGAAAGTGCGACGCTGAATGCAGTAACGTGTTAGTAACTGTTAAATTAAAATTGAGTTGTCCTGTCGATCTAAAAATTCCTAAACTCTTGGAATATTTTCCAGATAAATATTTTCTGAACACCTTTAAATACTTGCACCACTTTTTACAGCATTCTGTGTAGTTGTTCAGATTCAACTGTTCCTCAGAATTTCAATTTTAGCCTCGCGATCCGTGCATTCCAAAATACACACCCATCGTACTTTCAGAACCTAAATTCGGAATGACCGATCACCTGGTAATCATAGAGTTTGCGTTACATATCGATGGTGCAGTCCACAAATATTGTATGTCCACTTTTGGGCTTTCTAGAAAAACAGGTTTAAACATGCAATCTTAATCTTAATATAATATAAAGCAGAAACTGTTTGTGTGTTTGTCTATCGCCTACAAACTTTCGAGCGATAAACTCTGGGATCACGAAATGTGTCCGATTATACCCAGTTAATCCAGATGATTATGACTACTTTCACAAAAAAAAATAATTAAATAATTTTTTTTTATAAAAATCAGAATCTAAATTTCGAATGAAGCCGAATGGTAAATCTAGTGGTACATAAAATATCATTTTAGACAAGTTTATTAAGTAAATATAACTGTGATTTTTATACATCATAAAGAAACAGTCAAGAACTATTTGTTGCATATAAAATCTCAAATTTCACTAAAAGTAGACATACAATATTTGCTCACTAAGCCATTGATATGTTTCCGTCACTAGTAGACAAATGATGATAATTGGCGCTAATCAACTACACGCAATAATTAGCGAAACAACGATAGAAAATAAGAGCACGGAATAAGGACACGTGCACGTCGCGCTGGAGATTTGCACTTCCCAGCTGTCGTGTCACTTTATACATTGATCCGTCGTCCGCCAAACAGGCTCCTCCCTTTCTCCCTCCCTCTTGTGCTTCTTCTTGCTTTGCGCTCCTTTTCCTCTTTTTCGATCCTTAAGTTTCGTAATTCCTATTCTCCGTTCTTCCGTACTCTTCGATAGTACTTTGATTTATTCTTCTTTCCTGCTTTCATATTTTTCGTGCCTCATAGGTTTCTCTAATAGTTAAATTTTTAATCACGTCATTCTGCAGTTCTGCCTTCCGTACTATTTACGCCTTTCTTGCCTAGAACTGGAATATTTTCTTCTTCTTCTTCTCCATGTTTTCAAATGAACTTTTTCTCCAGACTCAGTTCTCTTCGGAAATTTCTTCTTCGATACACCTGGGGCTCATGCGGTCGCACGTGTACACATTTTATACACAGAGATTTATACACATGAGTACCTCGAGCGAGGTGGATAATATTTCGTAAACAGTGTCGGGTGTCCCGATCGATTTTATTTTTTCGCCATTCGTGTGCGTGCTTTTTAAGATCGAAACGATGAATCGACCGGTCGTCGATTCCAACTATCCAACGAAGATGGATCGATGAACTCGTTAGACGTGAAAGTATAACGTACTATATTCCGCGCTTTCATTCTTACCAGAATACACCAAGCCCTTGACGCGTCACCTCGGAGCACCAGGGAGATGGTTTGAAAAAATCAATTTTTTTGTCTGCGTATTTTCTTAATATTTGGAGTCAAGAATGTACCCGAAAGTATTAAAGTACAATCGGCTACCGCGGTTACAATAATCAATATTTTTATAAAATATTTTAGAAGAAACTTTGTTCAAGATACGTTGCTTCTAATGCCAATAAAGATATTTTATAAAAACTTCTAATTTACCAAGAACAGAGCCTCGAAATTAGTCTCTTTGTTCGACGAGCACTCTGGTTTCCCCCTTTAAGTGGAACAAGCAAGCTAGAATCAGACAGACCAACCCTTCACGCTGATCACACCAGAACCCATGAATTACAAACAATTCTTCCCTTAAATGCCTCATTAAAACCACAATAACACCATTTCAAAACATACCACTCAACCCGAGTACTAAATCATCCCTACAAAGAAGCACCCAACACATTCAACCCTACAGTAAACACGATTCACTGCAGCCATAGCCATCAAAACGAGGACCAACATCTACAGCAGAAACTCCGAGCTATATTAAATTACACCCCCCACCATCTCTTCGCAAAGTGCTCAGCATCGAAAAGATCTCTAAAACCGTGAGCCACAGCGGACGCGCCCCGATGTCCCCCAAAACTACACGATTTCTCAAAGGAATAAAAGGGTAGTGGACAGGAGGAAGGAAACGAGCCGTTATGAGGGATCGCGCGCGGACATTAATTACGCAAGATCAAGTTCCAATTTAGGATCCGGCTAGGTCGGACAGCGGCGCGACAGAATAACCGCAGACCTTCGAGGAAGGAAGGATATATGTACGCCGTGGAAGGTCCTGGCCGGTTATGCGCCACGTACTCGCGTAATCCTGTACAACAGCTGGGCCAACCAGTGTACCCAGATGCCTATCGACATTCCATCCACCCACGATCTACGTGGCGGAGGTGGAAGAAGCTGGGTACACGTTCGTCAGCTCGGAGGCCCGCGGCCCGGGGCCCCACGGTGATTCAGGATTCAGGCTATTTAGCATAATGATCACCGCGACGATCGTGAGGCCCTTGGAGATTATCCGACGGCCGGTGCCTCGATTAAAGGAGATTATATGCTAATAAATTCTCGCCGGACCCCTCTGCTTTCTCGCGGGGCCTCGATTTCTGCCGCCATTAAGTCATCTGATTAGCCGCGGAACCGTCGCGTCGTCCCCGCTCGCTTTCCGATCGGCTTGCTGGACGCGGTGCCCTCGTAATTGCTTAATCGGCAATTGCCAGGAACAATGGCCCCTCGGAGCATCGCGAACAGGCCTGTTTTAATCGGCCAGTCTGTTTTCCCTCCTCCGCCAACGGATCGCGTTTTAAGCACGACCGCGACCTCGCGCCGCCTCCGTTCGCCCGGCGACGTTGGCCCCTTTTCTTCTCCTTTTTTTAATCGCCCACGTGACTCGTTTACCTGACCACCCGGTTACGTCATGCCGTTTGTACACGCTGGATTCTGTTGCACGCGAAATAACGGCACTTCTCGAATTCGGGGCTCCGTTTCCGAGGCGCAGCGCACAGAGGGGGGAGGAGGAAGTCGAATGAGAAGAGGATTTACATGATTTTATATTTCCATTTCGATCGGTTGCAAGGAACTCTACGGGTTTTTGGGAAGGTAGAGGCAAGGAAGCTATATAATACAATTCAAGTACCTACCTACCCTGAAGCCTAGATAAAAAGTCAGTGGAACGTCACTCGTTGTCGGTACAATATAAAATTCAAAGCCAACGACACGCCAACATTACAGAAACGACCGTAAATACAGCGAAAAGGTACAGCACACGCTCGTGTACGCGGTACCCTCTGCCTAAACCTGCTATAAATCCACGAGCCGCTAAAAACTCCCCGGCAACTGATTACTCAGGCTGGTACAACGCCGTGGACAGGTTCAACGATGTCGTGCACCGCTGTTACGCTTCCCGGTGCGCGTTGCGTTACGATAAATCAGAAATCCTTGCGCGCGCTGGCCGCGGGACAAAGGAGCGTAATCAGAGGCACGGGCCAGCGGGCGTGGATGCACGGGTCTCCGGTGGCGAGGTAGGCGAGCGGGAGAGCACCGGGTTGCCATATCGAAGTCGATTCGAAAAATCAGAAATGACCAGCGTTGTGCAGCTGGCGACCGCTACTTTCACGAATGGTGACGCGAGCCGGTCAGCTCCGTGTGCACGGCTACTGTATAAGGAGCAAATATGATATCAGTAAAACATCTGTATATGGCCGGTGGTACACGTACCCGCGTAAGTGGCCGTCTTTCGTCCTCGCGTATGGTCGACGCACGGTGCGCCTCTATATCTGGAGCAACCGTGCCCGTACCGAGAAGCCTGTAATAGCGGTTGGTTACCACTTTGACAGACTTATTAGCAAATATAAATCGTGGCTTTTGCCGTTACCAGCTCCCCCCACGACGCACCTCCTCGGTCGCTACCGCGACGAGGATCGTTCGACGCGGGCACCGCGCGTCGTCGAAAAAACGCGGCCGCCGGGGCACGGAAAAAGAGATCAGCTCTTAATTAACGCGCGGCGCACGAAGGTACGGCACTCTTTGGTAGCATAACGACCGCGTTAAATTTGATTTACGCCGGCCCTTTCGACGGCCCGGCGCGTTCGTTAAGCGCGATCTTCTTGCTCGCGCCGTCGGGGGATGGCGTTCCTCGATTTTCGCGCGTGATTCATCTCGCTATTCGGAGGTTCCGTGGGGAACCCATCGAGTATCTGCTTGGAATGTGTAAAGGGTGTGATACCGCTAATGGATGACAACTGGGTTGCAAGGATTGGGAGTGAGGATGAAGTGACAAATTGGAAATGTACTAAAGAAATATTAAATGGGGTTGTAAGCAAGCTTCGATTTGGACTTCTATGCGCCGCCAAGGAAGTAATTCTAATGCAAAAAGTGGACGAGTCCTTGAAGAGCTATTATTGGAATCTTTGATTATCCCTTTACGTAACGAAGTCAGGAATCCACCTGGAAGCCAAGTGATGCTATGCTATGTTATTTTAAAAAATTAACGTAGCACAGCTTAGTTTAGCTTTTGATGGAGCTAATTTTTCCAAACTTTAAATAACATAGTATAGCGTAGCAAAGCTTAGCATAGTTAGCTTAACTTCCAGGTGAATCCCCGGTTAGCTTACCTTAGCTACCAGGTGGATTTCCAGTTCGACAATGAGACGAAAAGTGAGAGATACAGATGCATCGAACAGTAACGAAGAAGGGAGGCGACTCGCAGCGCGGGCGCGCCGCTCCGTTTTTCTCTGGCCGGCGAAACGAAGGCCGCCAAATATAAAGTTTCATGCGGAACGCAGCGCGCAGGCTGCACGCCGTGACGAGATGCAAAGTGATACTCGTCTTTGGGGTGAACGACGGCCAGAGATCCGAGGAGACGCACTCCTCTCTGTAAGGTTGAAGGGCAGTGGTGTGGGTTAGGCGAACCTCGGGGTATAAGGGACCACGTCGAACGTGAGAGAGGGATGCGACAGAGTGCAGTGTACTGCGTTGCATCGCGGTATCGTGTTGCCGTACCTGCCAATTACGAAGCCGCTCTTGCGGTAGGTTCCTCGGCGATGAGCGGAACGGACACTTTGGACATGCCGTGACACGGTCATCGACTGCGTGGACTTCATAGCCGATCCCCCCGTGTGTGTACTTGCAGCAAAAGCATTTATTTGCGGATCGTTCGACGCGAGCGCGCTTCCCCGTCTGCGTTTCGCTTTATCGGTGCACGCCGGAAAGGATCCTGTCGCGTTCAACCCCCGCCAGGACTTCTGGACACTTGACTGATTCAACGTGTTTCTACAGTCATCTACTTTGTTTAAATATCCCTGAATTTTCATATAGGGACCGTCCTTAAATTACGTAAGGGTAATTTTGGCGATTTCTTACCCCCTAAGATTTGATATCGCAACCCCCTTCTTACCTAATATTTTTTGCATTGAATTTTTTCAGTTATTAAAATCCTTTTAAAGGTTTATATAATTCATTGAACTCGGTATCGGGAAATGTAAACTAAAACAACTTTTTCTGGAACATTAACGATAGAATTTGTATTGAAAATTAGGTTACAAAATCTTCCCTTCTCCTCCCTTATAAGAAAACGTAAGAAATTCGCAACCCCCTCCTCCCCAAAAAACCTTACGTAATTTAAGGACAACCCCATAGGAATCGGTGAAACGAGGGTGGAAATATTATCGGACGCCACTCTGGAATTTCGTGAGTATAAAGGGAAGAAAGGGAGGCTTCTTGTGTGGAGCTTCCTTTATTCTCAAAATGGAACAGTCACAGTGGTGGTAATTGCTTCTACAAGCTATTTGTCATGAATGTAAAATAGACAAATGAACTGCACCTTTGAATTGGTAAAGCAGCCACTTTAAAGCCTGGGAAACTAGTGGTCAGTGCTGAGTCGAAGCTTCTGTACTCTATTCCTTCTCATAGTTCCGAGAACTGATTGATGCATTCCCAGACCTTTGACGTATCTCTCGTGACAGATTGGACAGGCAAATTGCCTAAATTGAGGCTTGAGTATCAGAAAGTTCAAAATAACTCTGGAACATGGATATCCTGGGCAACCGGCGCGTGCAGAAGCGCGGGCATCAAGCGCGGAAGCGGAATCCGCAGACGCAGCGGTTGAATTCTGCTGACTGCGGTTCCTGACGGCCCGTGAATGATCCAATAGA
This sequence comes from Andrena flavipes, assembly GCA_963971345.1. Taxonomy (NCBI): domain Eukaryota; kingdom Metazoa; phylum Arthropoda; class Insecta; order Hymenoptera; family Andrenidae; genus Andrena; species Andrena flavipes. The sequence goes on along the minus strand of OZ020479.1, from coordinate 74,048,367 downwards.
ATTCCACTCGTCTAGACGGATACTTAAAAGCGTTCCCTTCTGCTCTTCGATGGAACTGCTGCTTTGTGCAACGCGCGCCGTACTTCGCTGGCACGTTAATCACGCGTAATTCTTCTGACAGACTGATACGAAGAAGAGAAAGCGTACAGCCATTGTTCACAGATAGTGTACAAGAAAACTGCCGTATTTATTCGCGCGTGTCTCCATAGATTTCCCTGCCGGGAGAAAGATCTCCTTTCGGGGTGAAAAGGCGAGGATTCTGCTAGCCGGCAGTCTGGTTAGCGACCAAAATCAACTTTCTACGTCTGATAGATGACATTCTGCAAAATTCTCTGTTCGGGAATGTATACTAGGAAAATGAAATTAGAGGGAGGAGAAGTGGTTACAGTTCTAATAGTTCATGCTGTATAAAAATCACAATTATATTTACTTCACAAATTTTCTTAAAAGTAACATTGCACGTTTAAACCAGTTTTTCTCGAAAACGTCAAAAGTGGACATATATTGGTGCACCAAGCTATCGATATGACCATCTCCTTGTTGCATTCTCAGTGACAGTGAACAAGATGATTACGAATCAATTTATCAACCGTATCGTATAATAATAAAATGTCATCGAAAAAATCGTTTTACTACGTTCAATGTGCACAGAAACGAAGAACAACGATGAAAGGCTAATGCCTAATCATATCTGCGGCGTTTAACTCCGGATCCAGAGGAGCACTGTGGATCCAGAGGAGCACTGTGCACCCAGTCGCATTAATCTCCTACACCAATGCCCCTATCATCTCCGTTGTACAGTCATTCTCATAGCCGCATTATCGATCGTTGAACGTCATTGTTTTATGCTTTATAAGCATACGCGACACATTTTGTAAAACGTTCTATTTGCCAAAGCGTGGCACGTTTCATGACTGGTGAAACTTTATTAAATCAACATACTCGTTCCAAGCACTGCTGTCCACTCTGATTTACAAAAGGGTTCATAGAAAGCAACGCTTTCGACTGATTTTTGCATTCGAGTGCAAGAACAGATTCACTCTGTGCGCGTAATTACTGAAAATCGAGATAGCGAATATATCTTTCTTCGATCAACTTTGACATACCTGGATGGCTTACATCCAGAGGAATTTTTGAACGACTGCCATTCTCGTCTAAAGAATCCAAATGTTATTAAAAAAATCATGGAACAATTTCAAGGTCTCTCGAATGTATTCCACTAGCTTTTTATTGAAATTTTATCAAAAAAATTTCTGCTGTTACAAATTTCAATATTAGAAGCTAAAAATCAACAGAATTATTGTTCAAATATAATATTTAGAGCCAACAAATAGTTTTATAATAGATAATAGCTCTATAAATAGATTTATTTCGCACGAGGAAGGTACAGAGCTTCAAAATCATCTTATGCTTGGCTCACACCCAGAGTGTCAACGAAGGGTTGCAGAAAATAATCAAACTTTCCCGAAGCACGGCTGCAATCTACAACACAGAACCACACCGCAGAATACACATCGAAATCAAGAAAGAACGAATGGAACTCGGCTCGCCATCGCGTGCGTAGCGAATATTTTTATCGTCCGGGGGTCGAGAGGCCGCGGTGTAATCGAAAGCCACCGAGGGGGACGATTCACGAAACGGTAGTAAGAAAGGCCGCGGGGACAACCAGGAATGCAATCAGCGGTTACAACGTTCGAGGACCAAGGCAGCAGCTTCCCTTATTCTTCCTTATCAACGAGTTATCGCTGGCATCTCCGGTATTAACGTTAATCGAGCAGAAAGATCAAAACTCGGGCCTGCGTTCGGGGCATTCGTACTCGGAACGGCGGGAGAGCAGAAGGCGGAGATGCGCGTAAACGAGCGTGGACGGGAATTAATGCGCGGCGGGCCGGCGCGAAATGCGGCGAAACTATCTTCCATTGGGGATAATTAGTCGGGCGCCGTAGCAGCACCGCAAGAACTCGAATATGGCCGTGGTGGCGGGAATGCGTTGGCAGCGCGCAAAATGCCGAGGATACGAGAACCGCTCGCGTTGATACGCGATCTCGGTTACACGCAGTCTGGCTTTGGCGCTGCGCACCGGCCGCAAATGGCACCGTGACAATTACCACGGGACGCTCCTTCGAAATAACTTCCCGCGTCAATGTTGCCGCCCGATAACAGCGTTTTAATCTCCACGCGGTTGGAATCCGTCGTTGGTTGCGATTCCAGTGGAACGCACTCCGAGGAGCTATCGATTTAGGAGGGATACCCCTATCGAGTATGCAACCTTCGACTCCGGATGCTGTGCACCCACGTTCTCCGAATCAAGGAATTGTAACCCCGAGACGAACGCTTCGGTGACGTTGAAATTAAGCTTCGTGTTTCTCGTGGGAAATATGTATGTGCCGAGGAGTAAAAGTCCCTTCCTTGCTGGTGCACACCGGTAGACCGTAACAGCCGTTCTCCCCCTGAAATAATTCTTCTCTCTTCACTTTCGATCTCCTTTCTCGCGTCTCGGAAACTCTCGAGGCCGCGGCCTCATACTCTTTCGGTCATTAGCTCGGCCATATCTCTGCTCCCACCGCAACTCTTACATACTATTTGCATCCAACGTAAGTCCCGATGGAATTCATAGCCCCGCGCAGTGGCCGTTGCAGAATGCAGCCGGCGCAAGTGCATACTTTGCGGCGCCCGCCCTAATCATCCCCAGCCGCGGTGCACTCCAATCTCGCTTACCCACTTACTTAGAGAGGCCACGTATACGCTCGGTCCTTGAAAACGTCGAAAAGAGTCTCGGGCGGGGAAGGAAAAAAATTCCTGGAATGCCGGCGAATCCAAGGATCCGTAATTCGGTACGACGAATCCATTATTCCATGGAAATTGCACCTCGTTAGACCGGCAGAAAGGATGAGCGAGCACGATACAGTTTACCGGAACGATACACGCTCGTCGATTCGGCAACGATATTGAAAGCTCACGAGCTCCCTTGCACGTGATCGTAATACGCGAAATATCCAGAGTCTAATAGGCGAGTACCGAACAACACGTGCCTCCGAATGGGTTGAAACGCGGCATTCTTTCCTTTCTTCGGGTCAGACTGCCTGCACCCCGTTCGGAGAAAGTGCTCATTAGAGAACGGATGCAGTGTTTAAGGAACGCTGATGCAGGATTGTGAAATTCACCGCTGGGTGGTCTAGGACACGAAAAGGTTTCGCTTATTATTATGTTTCTGCGGAAATAAGTTTGATCGTCAAGCAACCGCGCACCGTTGTTGTCTCGTAAAGAGAACGATATACCATACATTTTAATCTCGCGGAGGAATAAACGAAGAAGATACCGAAAACACGTATCGGATGATATCGAAAATATCGCCGCGATAAAGGAGAAAAACGAAGAGGAGGACCGCACTTCTCGAATCCACTTTTCGAACCTCTGGTCGTTTGCCAGAGCAGCCATCGACCTCTGTAATTCAGTGGGCGCGCCCCACTCGATGCGAGGATTGGTTCAATGCACCTTCAATTTTTAAAAAAAACTTTTAAATTCGTCTCTAAAACAATTTCCAGTATCTAACGACAGCGATGCGACGAATCGAAACATCCCAACGAGCCTCGCGCGTATCGTTCCATCTACCGGGTAGACGGAACATCGAAGCAGTGAAGAGCAACTCGAAGAAAGTTGAAACAATCCCCGCGAGGTTGAATAAAAAGTCAACAGTGTTGTGAATACAAAGTGGCCGGTTTCATGGAATAAAAATTCAATGGCATCATGGTGCATGTCTCAAGAATTCCTTGGTCCCTTCAAATTTCTCGAGGCGCGGTTTAAAAAGCTCGAGGTCTGAATATTACACGGAACGATGCGAAGTCTCGTGGCAATGGATCCTATTGAATAGCCGAGAGAGGGCCATCTGAATGCCCATCGCTAGTTATGGAGTCCCATCGCTGGGTCGATATTACGGGAGCGCAATAAGCACCTACGTGCACGCGCGTGGGTGCAATGTGGGAGTTTTTTTTTTCCCGAACGCCGTCGAGGATACTTCTGTGTGCCGTATGGAGTGCACTCGTCTGCAGGCCGCGTGGGGGGGAAGCGACTGTATAGGTTTCAGGAAGAGGCTGGAACGTCATTTCGCCCGAGTGTTACAACGTAAGATGTTGCTTTTAATTCGAGCATCGTGCAGAGTTAAACGGCGTGTTTGAATAAATTCTCGTGCTCGCGAAGCTGTTGCGAACTGACGAGCCGGTATAATTAAACGATTTCTTTGTGCTCTCTGTACGTGGATCGACCATGAGGAAATGATAAAGCTGGAGAGATAAAGTAGCAACGTTGGGATCCTTGAATTCTAGAATGCAAATTGAATTATCCCTCCCGCAACTTATGTAATTCTAGCTTCGTAACACTTGCATAAATGATTCTAAAAAATGTAAACGAATTTTAACGTCAACTTATAAGATCTCTGATAAAGGATGTCTAAGCTGATCTTCAAGCACCAAGGCGTGAAGTTTTAAGCGATGCTCAGAGATTATATTAAAGCCCTTTTGCGAGCCCCGAGGAGAAGGAGCTAACTTAGTAATGGAACTTAAGCGGAACATACCGAGCTCGATACTGAGTGCAGCCAATATCCTGACAATAAATGAATTTCAAGGTGGAAAGGCGCGTGCAGATGAGTTTATCTTAAGCACGTGCACGGAAGTCGTAATCTACGGCTAGGGGGAAACATACTGACGCATAATATCTCGGGATTATACGTGCCTGGAGGGTTAGGTCAGTGAGTTGAGGCTGGCCCGCAGTACTTAGGACCGGATGTGGAAGTAGGTGGAGTCCACGAGTGCACGTACCGCGGGGGAAGAAACAGGAGCAGCGGTATTTACCTGCGCTATCTCCATCAAGTCTTGCAATTATCTTATTTATAGCTGCTGGCCGCATTGCAGGCATCCACTCGGGTGACGTTCGACGAAAAAGGCAACCGAAACGTCCCCGCTAACCGAGGAAAGAACGTGCGCGATTAGAAGTACTCGTACTCTAAATAATTCAAGGAGAGCCGACATTTAACGCGCCAGCTCGAAAGTGTTCGTTCCCCCGCATTTATAGAAACAGTGAAATCTATTTTCACTAATCACAAACGGCGATCGCTTTCAAATATTAGGTTTAGATAGAGAGAACCTATCGACGACCTGAATACCTCGGTGCAGAATTAAATGTTTGAGCATGCCACTGACACTTTCAGTTTGCTTCGATCTAATCTAATCTGTAATATACTCGAGCCTGGATAATACGTAATTATATAAGGAAATTTCAAAGTAAACGCGCGTACCGCAAGTTCTTTTGGGATTGTACAGACACTCGATGCGATTCAACTCGTCAATCTCGGTCGTGGGTAGGTTAGAATTAGCGGATCCGTCGAGCATGCCTGGCAAAATCATCAACCTGTGGCTAATTGGATGGCAGCCTACACCTGCGGGCAACTATGTAACAGCGCAGCGCGTAGAATTCTTCGTGGACTTAACTGTTAGTACGTCGAAGAAGGCATCGCGAAAACGATTAGAAAATATGGCAGAGCAGACACTTCGTACCAAATCCACACCTAGTTCGCATCTGTTCCGTTTAAGAAACGCCCATGCCCCTGTCGATTAATTAAAAAGGTAGGAATGCGATCAACGATGTGGGAATCCGATCAGGACGGAAGATTTTAATTGCTAGCGAGAATAGTTGCGGCGAAAGGTGTGCCGCATACCCTAAGATTCTCGAAAATGCAGCGGTTGTCAGGCTTCCTGCCGCGCCAAAATTATTAGTTCAACAATAACTCTCCGCTAATCCTCAGGGCGGATTAGCTAGAGACTATCTGTCAGTTATACGTAACGAGTAGGAATATTAGTCAACCGGTGACACGAATCCGCGTTTCAAGACGCGCCGCGGTATTCTGCGCGCGCAAATATAACTTTGGAATTCAATATTTAAATACGCAACAATTTTGTTCTATTTAAGTGAAAAATATACTCCCATCATTTTGCGCCTTCGCGTAGCAATTCCCCGCGTCGATTCGCGTATTTTCTACCAGGTTAACGATAATACGCAAACCTCCGTGAGTTTCGATCTTTAAGCGTACTTAGCCGTAAATGTATGCAAATTACAACTCCCACAAATCGCAGCGCGGCGGATGCAAATTTTACAAAGTATACACTAAATTAAATTGCACGGCTGTGGTAACTGTACCTCCACAGTGACGCGTGCACTGGCGCCTCTGCGCGGCCACGATTCGTTATTTCTACAATTTGTTATATCGCCGTGCAGGATATCGTACGTCAGCGCGTCTTAGGAACATCAAAAGCGGGCGACCAGTGGGCAAGCTTCTCGAGTAACCGGCGAATGGCTAATAAACCACACCTGTCTGGTGTCTGCGCGCGACCAAATTATTCGATAATAGCCTCGCGCTAATCCCTTAACGTCAGATTAGTTCCAGCGATTCGTCACCCCTGTAGAAGATAACTGTGCGAACCGGCGTCAATTAATTCGCACGAGGAATGATAACGTTATCTATCCCTTAACTCTCCGAAGCGTTCCGTGCGCCTCGGAAGAAATCGCTTCGTACCAAACATCACCGATAAACCGAGATAGGGATCTAATTAAACGCGATCGTTGGCACAAGTAACAGGATTCTGTGAACCGTGAAACGAATCCAGTCAATTAGGCCTCGTATATCTGGCGTCGAAGTAGGGCGCACGATCATCGCCAAAGAAAGATGGGAGTGGAAGAAAAATGTAGGAGATCGAAGCGGGGCTCGAGAGAATCGCGATAAATCGCGCGATCCTGGGATCGCCGAGGAGCAACCCTCGGTGCGTAGCACCTGCCGACGTTCTCGCGACGCCTAAATTATTCGATAATAGCTCTGCGCTAATCCCCCCGCGGCAGATTAGTCGGGGCTATCCGTCAGTCGTGCACGGCGGATAGGAGTATTAGTCCCTGTCACCGGATCGCGACAGCCTGTGTAACGAACGAAGCGGGCTCCTCTTTCTCTCTGTTCCTCGCAGCCGGGCGATATTTGCGGCCGAGCGATTCGCGGGAACGACGGCGAGGCGGCCAGAGTTACGCAATACCGAACCGCCCCGATGCCGCTACCCGCGCTGCACCGCGGCACGAAATCAATTTTTGGCTCGCGGAACAGCGCGGAGAGCCTCTTCGGCGGGTGGAAGTTGGATGCTGGGCTCTCGAGGCATTGCTGCAGGATTCGGGGTGGAATGCGGGGGAGGTGGTGGAAGGGGCTACTGGCACCCCTTCGATGGCAACGTGGATATTGATTTTGAAGGATTCGAAATGACTGGGAAGAATAATCCGCGGTTTTAAAGGGGTTGGGGAGGTTTTGGGTTGCAGTGTTGCAGCAGAATTCTTTGAAAATCTTGAAGTCAATATTAAATTGGAATCGGAGTAATAATAATGATACTTCTTTATTACATCATCAGATTGTGTTAGATTAATATATATCTAAGTAGTTAGTCGTAGTTCTTTTCTGTGGTGTGATGGACGAGATTCAGGAAAATGCTGTTTTAAAATCTTGCCCCAGTGAGTTTTGTCAGTGATGAACCTTGGACGAATAATATTTGCAGACAAGTATACTTGAAACAAATATCACCCTACTCAAGTACCCACTTGTAGGGTCAACCGAGGCGAATCGGATCACTTTGTGTTTCATGGTAATAAATAATAGTTAAACATTAAAATACTAAATTGTAGGTACCCCCTGTGGCTTGGACATTAATTATAAAAAATAAAACCAGACTTTAAAATCTTTTTTCTGCAAACAAAAAACCAAAAAGTGAGAAATATGGCACCATTCATTACAGACAATCTTCCGAAGGTGGACGAATAAATTGTTCACCACAGTAAATACATATTAGAGGGCGACAATAGCACGAGCGATCGGAATTCTTATTTTAATCCGATTCGCCTTGGTCTACCCTACGTATCCATAACGCCACCATAAAACCACCCCTTCATAACACAGCGTTTGTATCCCGAGTTTATTATCCGAGCTACTATATTGGAAACAACATCTCGTTTGATAGTAAGTAGCGCCGATCGGTCATTAAACTGTAATTTTAACTACCCCAAAAACTGATCCCGTAGCAGTCGGCCCGCGACGCGCCTAACGGCGCCGTGTGTCTCCATAAAGTCGCGTGCCACGCACAAGTGAGAAACGGACGCTCTCGTCAGTTTCGCGTGGAAGAGAGCCGATGAGTGGAGCAACGAGAGGGAGAGAGGATAGAGATCGTGTGTGCGCTTGGTCTCTAAGGTGGAGAGGATGACAGAAAGGGGCTCTCTACTTTTCTCGCGGAATCCGTAAATTGGCCTCGAAATAGTACGGCCCGGCACACGCGTGCGGCACCTTGCGTAAATCTCAGAGCGCGGGTCAGGGACCAACGTTCCGCGAAAAGGTGTAGGGATAAACCTTACCCCCGTTGCGCTTGTTTACCTTCCCTACCCTCGCCCCTTCGTGGCTGTCTCTTCGTTACTCTTTCGCCCAGCCGAATAAATTGCTGGCCATGCATCCCCCGAGGAATTATAGGATCTTAAGTATATTTATGCGTTTATGCGGCTTTCGCGTCGTGGCCCGTTCGCTTCACTCTTCGTCATGCCCCTCTTCATTGTTCTCTCAAAAGCCATCACCAGACATTTACTTTGTTTCTCTGAGAATCAGACGAGTGTACTGTTCGATGCTTTTAAAATTATTTCTTAATTCTACGCAGTAGGTATCTACTGTTTCTATGTTGAAATATGCGAGGGGCATTGTAGTACGAGGTTTACTGAGAATTGAGGATGATGAAAGTGTAATTTCGGCCTTCGCGTAAAATATGTATTGGAAGGTAGTTACGGATGAAATCAGTGAAATTCTTACGTTCTCCTCCTGTTAGTTATGCTGTTGGCGCATGATTATCTCTCCCGTATTCGCTCGAGTCGAACAGAACGCGAGAGGATCTCGCTAACGGCCCGTACATGACAGATTTAACGCATCTGCCGAACTAATTGGCCCAGCGTTACCGATGAAGTGGCAGCTCTCCTCCTCTCACTTTCCCAATCCTTCTCTTTTCCCCGTGCTCTTCGCGTCTCGTCTCTATTTCGCACGATCATGCGATTATTTTCTCGTTGCTCATTCAACGGCTTCGCGCGTACACGGGCGCTAACGTCCACCCTTCGATTATTCCCAGATTTATACCCGTGCCCGTCCAGATACGGTCCTATTCTACTTGCCCGCCGCAGCTATCATACCTAGATAGCCGCTGTCCACGGACTCACGTGCCCCCGTTTATCTGTCCCTCAACATGGTTTATGGTGTTTGCATTGTGTTGATATCGAATAACGGTATCAACCGGATATAATCGGCGCGTTATAGTAACAGAAATAGAAAGAAGGAAGCTCCTTTGCGCTGACTTAAAGGAACAGAGTTTCTTAGCATCCTGCTTAGATAACGAGTCCCTGCGGTGATAAAAGCCTACGTTCTACCATGTAACTGGTCTTTCTACCAGTGTTCTGTTACAGGACAAGTCTGCTCGTCCTAAAACGTATCAATTCATTTAACATATCCGTGACTTCCTGATCGCTAACCCAAGATCCACGAAGAAGTTCATGGAATACTATTTATTACAGTGCGATACTTTAATATCAATCATTTTATAGTAAATAATATAAAGGGAGTTTCAGTAAGGATCACATAAATCGAGCTGGATTTGAGCAATGGCTTGAACGTCGATTTAACATCCTTAGATTTTTTTTCTTTCAGCAATAATTCTCGATCTGAAGAACAACGTCATTCGAGCCTGATTTATGTGGAAGAGTCATGCAAAATTGGGTCTCTCGCATCGCCTCCTGCAATCGAAGCCGTGGAGGCCATTTGAACGATGTTATTTTTAAAACACAATGACATTTTGAATTTACTTTAATCCACATTCAAGATTTCCGCCGTTACTCGCGTACACCTCTTTTTATTCAATTTTAAAGATCGAACGCCCTTATTGAAAGATTCTATACCGTCCGAATAATACCTTTTGCAAAAAGCCTCGCCATAAAAAGTTACACAAACCTTCCCACGTGCGCCACCCCAAACAGTCCCGAATCAGTCATCCCCGATCGAACTTGCGAAAACTCTGACTCCTTTTTACCAACTATGCACTCTTGGATCCGCGCGAGACGCGACAATTCGAAGCGAGCCACGAGGCATCTAACCGTATTCGCCGTCTGATATCTATATTTAAAGGATCGGTAAATCACTCGACGATCACGATGCCCGCGTCGCACCCTATATCGCATTCTGCCGTGTTTCAACGAACGTTCTGGGGAGGAGGAGGAAGAGGGGGGGGGGGAGGGGGATCTTTGGCCCTTGATCATGAAATGCAGCGATCTATCTGTCTGCCTCCCCCTCTGCCCCGTCCTGCGCGATCGTACAAGGGATCCATACGAAGGTTGAATGTTGTTGCGAGCAGGAGAGGTGAGGAAGACGGGAACGAGGATGATAGAATTCGACGCGGATTCCACTGCCAGACGGAAATAGAGGGGCCGCGCGCATCGAGAATACCGTCGGTTCACATGCCGTGTTACGATGCAACAGCACTGCGCATGCACGCGCCTATGCGCCGTGAGTAGCTGCTAATGCGTGATTACGAAAAATGATCGATGGAACGTTTTGGGTTACGATGAAGTTCGTGTTCCCTGCGTACTCCTGGCAATGGTGAACGGCGTAGCGTTGAATGCTCGTACGAGAGAAGGGATCTTCGAAAGCGATCGCGGAGAGTATCGAAGTAGGAAAAATTTATGGAAAGGGTTAGAGTTAACTCACCTGACTTTTCGTAGTCATAGGGGGTTTATTGTGTCCTAAGAGCAATTTTAAAGTTCAAATGTCGCGCCTTTACAGCCTCCAAAGGGGATTTATCGCAAAGAGAATTTAATAAGAATAAAAATATCGCTGTTTTCGAAACCGTGGAAAATCCCTCTTCTTGAACTATAAATTGCATCGTATCAAAATTTATATTTCTAGAAAAAGTATTAGGTAAGGATGTACAATTTTCACTGAAAAGTTAGAAGATTCAAAAATACGAATATGGTAACTCAAAATTAACACTGGAGTGCAGTGAACCTTATATGATCAATTTGTAATTATAAAGTGTGATGGGTTAAGAGGATTGTGTTTTAAGATCGAGGTTTACAGTTTAAATAATGCTCGGCTACGCTTTGCTATAACAGTTTGATAAGGATTTTCGAGTGTCGAGCTAAAATAGACGGTTTCCGTAGATACTATTAAGAAGTCGTTGGTAAACAGATAGGAAAGAGCAGAGAGAAGGCAGATAAAGGTGGCAGAGTGGAAAAGAGAAAGTGCAATTTATTATTCGACATTGTTAGTAGCTTTTCTGAGTTTATTCACTCGTTGTAACAATGGTCTCTCTCCTTACGCATACCACATTCCCCGGAAGAGGTCCCCCTAACGGCGAGTATGAAATAAACCTGGAGTAATTATGGTAATTACTCAGGGTTTACGTAAACAGCTGTTAAAACGCGAGTTGTCATAAAAGAAACATGAAAGTAAAAGGAATCTCCTATTTCCTTATTGTAATCTACTACCCGCCCATTCGAATTCAACCAGTGTACAAACCAACGAAATTATTAAGGAACCAACGTGATATATCGACGTGAAACTCTGTATTCTCACAGCGAGAGCCTACGAGGGTCTCGTAAACATCGCTACCTGTCTTGGAAGTGACTAATTTTCGTGGGCCCACGAGCAGGAAATTCTATGCCGCGATATCACCGGCCTCGAGCAACCTAACGTTGGACCGAAGGATCCGCAGGAAAGACGCGGAGACCAATTTGCATAGTTGCCTTTGACCCCTCCGTTGGCTGTGTGTACGAGCGACCCTGATGATTATCCTGCAGGCCGAAGGCTGAATCCATCGTAAACGTCGACGTCATGAAACGAACGCCACCCACTGACGATTCCCTCGAGTTCTTTGTTCGGTTCGGCGAGGAAGAAAGAAATGAGAGGGGGACTGTGCAAGCAAAACAACAGCTTGCATATAATTTGTAATAATTTGGAGACGAGGAATCACTGTCATTATGGCTCTCCGCCGAGTGTTGGCATTTCTGTTCGAATTTCCGAACAGCCGGCAGTAGAAAAAATTTGCGTGGAGTTATTCAAAAAAAGATGTCGAATAATACAGATTCGCGGAGTGGGCGTAAAAATGGGAGAAGGATACGTGACACGTACAATGACAGATCAAGAGTGTTGCAGGGATTAGAGGGCAAGATGGAAGGGAGACCTTCGGTCAATTCTAATTTCCACTTCGATCCTCTGCGGAATGTGTTCTGAGGGTTTACCTGCAAAGAAATTTAACATAATTCGTCCCACAATCTTACAAAGGAACTTAGGTAATCCGAAAATTAAAAAAATATGCAATTCTGTGTGCAAGCACAGTAGTTCACCTGTAACGCAATCCTATTTGTTATTGGTGCTATGGTGCGGTTCTGGGGTGAAATCATCCCTTGATGAAAAGAGCAAAATTTTCTTTTTCATGGAATATCTAGAGAAAGGTCAGGGATATCGAAAAGAAATTTAAACAACAGTTGCATCTTCTTTTTATACCTAAAAATCTACGAAAAATAATTATCAAATTAAGAATTGGTGGTAGAGGTAACTTTAAAAATATGGATATTTCAATAACTATTTTTACGTAGTTTTGTAAATATAAAAAGAAGATGCAACTTTTGTTTAAACTTCTTTTGAACATCCCTCACTGTTCTCGAGATATTCCACGAAAGAAGAAAATTCTGCATTTCTTCAAGGATTGATTTCACTCTCAAAAACAACACTCTGGGCCCCCCAAAAAATAGGTCTATGTTACGGATGAACTCCCAAGTCGAGACTTACACACAAAGTTGCATAATTTCCTGAATTGTCGGGTTGCCTAACTTCCCTCGTTAGCAAGATTGCCTCGTTAATTGAACATAGACGCTCCTAAACGTCCCCACCTTTTCCCAGCATCACTCCTCGCAATTAACCTCGCCTCTACGAAAGGATCGACATAACCCGAAGCTCGAACGCTCCTCTAAGCAAGAATCAAAGGGCAGCCCTTGTCCGAGACCACAGCGGAACCCAGTCGACCTTTAGATCGACATAATTAAAAAGTACCGTTGTCCAGTGACACCGTACCACGGATTATATCGGTAGCCCGATCCAGACGAATACCCACAGGCGCGACGCGGTGCCAATAAATCTCTTGGTGAACGACGACGCTGACGACTGTCATTGATACAAACTATCGATCCGTACGAGGCCAGTCGGACGTGACCATACCAGAGGGGTTTCTGCGAGAGGCAGCCAGATGTGAAAGAATCAAAAGCGACACGACAAACACCACCACGGACAGAAGCAAAACAAAGAGAGCGGCGCAGCTTGGTGAAATAACGATCGCGCCTCGCAGGATTTATACGTGGACGTAGAGAAGCGCCGAGGCAAAAAGTCTCCGCTGTCAGTGACGTTGCTTAGCGTCGTGTTGTATCGTGGACAGTGTACGCGCGGCGTGTATCGCGAGTGGATCTCGATCCAGGTAATACGGAACGATCGCGCTCTCCGCAGTGATAGATCGACGGCCAGTCGACGATTTCGTGGGTACCAGTACGAGAAATTTCTTCATTTCTTCCTGTTCCGTGAAATTCCTGTAGGTACTTGACCCCTCGCACGCTGACAATGGCTTAGAGTCGTGAAAGGGATGAGTAATTATCTCTGTAGCAGTGTCTCCTTGCTAACTCAGATCTCCTGATTACAACGCAATTTTTGTTTGCTGTCCAAATTCACTCTAAGGGGGTGTAATTGACTTCTGGAAATCCGGCTATTTTCCTATTTAGTAAAATAATTTTTTTACCAAATGATAGATCTAATTAAAAGAAGTTACTTTAGTCTTCAAACTTTTTTTCTACCTCTTACAGTTCGCTAGTTATAACACAAAAATAAGTGATTTTTCAGGGGTTAATTTCACCCCCATCTAGTGAATTTGAGTAGCAAACAAAAATTGCGTTGTAATCAAGAGCAAATCCCCTACATAGGTTAAGTTTCAGAATTTTTTGAATCTTCGGTTTCGGGATCTTCCCTTGTTAGTGTAGAAGGGTTTGGAGAAAGTAAGTGTCCCCTTCTTGCTGTTGAACATTGGTAATTCATAGAGCCAAATGTCACTGTTTCGTGTTTTAAGGCTTGACGAGGTAATAATGTAACAGAAAGCAAAACATGGTCGATGAAATGATCCTGGAACTCCACTACACGTCGTTATAGTATATAGCCAGTTTTCAGTACGCTGCAAAACTGGCAACACACGTAAATATAGTAACGTTGAAGTAAGTATCATGCGTAGTTCACGGCGCAATAAAGGTTATGGGAGTTTATATTGCTAAGAGACGCTCACGAAGTAACTCTATACTAAAACGATAGGGCTATGATCCAGTGATTTAGTGTGATTCATAAAGGGTACACGCGAATGCCTCGCCAACAGTAGGTACACTGAAATTATATTCGAATAATTTGTGTTCCTCTAGCAGCTTCGCAACGCGTGTTTCGATGCGTAATTTTGGCAATTCAATCTCTCCCATTTAAAAGATGTCTCCCCCAACTTTTGCGAAATTGAACTGCATACCTCGAACCTATTCCAAAGAAAATTTCAAACCTCGCAGGAACAAAATTCACAAAAAATCGAAAGCACACTATTAATATCCCAACTTGCCCAAATCGAGGTTAATAGCGTCAATCGTAACGGAACAATACGAATATTCGATACATTATCGAGCTGTAATGGAACATCTATCGCGTCGATTTATCCTAATTGCGGCACGCGTTGCAGCCCTAACTATGAGCCTCGCGCCAGGAGCTCCCGATCGCGATCTATGACGGCTATATACCTATCGGACACGTTAGATCGTTTCGCCGATAAACGTGTAACGCGCGCGCTAAATCACAAAGCGACAATTTATGGTTCCATGCCGTCGCGACGATTCTATTTATAATTGCACGTGGACCAAGAGGAACAGCGGTCCCCCCCCTCGCGTCCCACAAAGCCGGACCGGCCTTTCCGGATCACGGTTTTCAATTTTCAAAATACCCCGAGACGGATGGCTACCCGCCCACTATCCTTATCGCCCCCCTCGCCTCTCATCGACAAGAAACGACCAGGAAACGGTCCACGATAAGGGAACTTCAACCCGTCCCGGGACAAATTAGATGATAATCGATCAGACTGGTTATACAGATTAACGACGTAATTTAGATAGCCTTATCCAGATAGACGAGCAGCGCAACACGGGACGTCTGTGCATGTTGCAATTCGGCTTCGCTGTACGTTAACGTTCCACACCGATAGTCCGTATATAAATGTCATCCTGACAGTCTCGGAGCGACTGAAAAAATTAGGGGCTCCTTCTCTCAATCTCGAATTATCGCGTTGATAATTAATCCAGCGAATAACAAGCCGCTCCGACAACACTTCCGTGGTCACAATCTAATTAAAACGGCCCATAATTTCGTAGATAACAGACTAGGAGCATCGAGGAACGCACTTTCACTAGCCGCAAAAGTCGCTGAACGCGTGTAATATACTTTTTGACGCAGAAGCGTAGATGTTACGATTGCGAGCCGGTAGAGGAATAATGCTAAGAGTTGTTAAGTTTATGTTCCGACGGTGAAACGGAAACGTTTAAGAGAGTTTATCACGGATGAAAGTTCGTGTTAAGATCTGAGACCAGTTCCTCGCGGTAGCTCGTAAAATAGAGATTCTGCGAGGTTTCCATCATACTAATATTGCAATTCGCATCGCATGGATGCGTTTTAGGTATGCCAGTGTCCCCTATTAATTGGAAAGTCCCGTCCTTTTTCTATACTTTGGCCACGCGGCTGTCGCGAATTTTAAATAGGCTGACACAATGGACAGTGTACGGAGAAAGAAGAATCTTCCTGTACTCAGAGAACTAGACTTGGAAAATGGTTATCGCTGGCGTTTCCTGACGCCCTGCATCATCGATCGCTCGATTCCAGCGGTTTAAAATTCATGGTTCTAGTTCAGTAAATCGTGACTCGTGAAGCAAGTCGGAACGAGCAACTAAACTTGTCATAACAAGCTCGTAACGGAACGAAAGTGAAGCTGGTGTGTGTTGCCGTAGTTATATCGACCGAATAACAGATTAACTTTCTTAACTTTCCTCTAATTTGATAATCATCGCGTGGCCGCGCCTCATCTCGCGAATTCGTAATGTCACGTGCGAAGAAAATGTCTCGTAACTGGCCGTTCGCTGATTCTGCTCTAGCTTTCTAAATGATCTTGAATAATTGCCCGTTGAGTCAATGTCGACTTAAATGGTTACAAAGAACCGTGTAATCTCTGTACACGAATATCCGTGTTTCACGTTGAAAGTGCGACTACGAAACACTATTTTCGATTTGTAACTTGATATCTGTAATTGTTGGAAACGTACGGAACTAAGAACTTTCCTCTGTAAAATATTCCTTGGACACGAAGGAAATATATAGCGTAATAATAATGGAGCTGCTTTTTACGTATAAATTTAGTTCGCAGCCGGCTGATCTTCAATCAACCAGCTTGTCAAATGTATCATCTTTCGGATTGTATATTTCATTCGAAAGATACAAACGCCAGAAGTTCCGCGCGCCCTCTGGTTATGGCATGCGAATTTTTCTCGCGAGGGCCTTGCAAGATGCGAGCCGACATTCGCTTAATTATGGTGACAGTCCGAAAATACGCGAGGTCTTGTCAAATAACTCAGCCACGAGAAGATGGAAGTATACGAGAGCACAGAGAAACACGCTCTGGGCGCATGCTTTAAACTCATTAACAGTTTTGCGTACAAATACCTCGCCACCATTATCTTGTCATCAACTCTGGTGCCTTATACGTTCTTTCAATCATCGTACACTTTTTTTGGATTCCTCCCGCGAAATTAACGACATTATCGCGTTAGAGTGTTATTCATCTTGGGGACCTAATCGCGATGCTTTTGTGATTAATGTAGGTACACGCTTTCAGAGAGATTTTGAAAAGGGTTTTGAATTATTGTTGACTTAATTATTGCATATAATTCTTTGTTGCATCGGTAGACATTACGAAAGTAACAAGAAGGTAATAAACAAATATATATAAGAAAAGAGGAAAGAGAAGAATAGTAGGGTTAGGAATTATCTTAATAAATAAAGCAGAAAGTGTTTCTGTGTTTGGCTGTAGCCTGAAAACTTACGAAAGGTAAACTCTGGGGTCGTGAAATGTGTCCCAGCTTATCATGTCTAGGTAATATAGATGAATGTGACTATTTTCACAAAAAATTAATAATTTTTTTTGTAAAATCAGAATCTAAATTTCGGGCGAAGTCGAGTAATAAAAATACTATAGTGCCAATATGTAAGAGTAGAACTGAAGTGCAAAAGCTGTTTTTAACGTAACCACTTAAAATTACTTAAGGGGATATGTAGTCCTAATTTCTTTCGCGCGTTTTTGCACGAAGAAATCATGATTTCAACTTTAAATTGCCGCCATTTCGGAAATTCCTTCCGTCAATCAGAGGATACATTAATATACTAACGAATCTTTTTTGTTTTTTATTTTAGATAATTTGGTTCTAAATGGCAATACTCACCTCAAAACCAAATTTTTAAAAAGGCTTCTTGGATGTTGGTTGCTACGTTATTATAAACGTAAATATTTTTCTACGAAAAAATTCACAAACCTTCACCTCTTTTCGGCCGCCTGACTATAATCCCTTAAAACTAACACTAACAGATTTTAACTTTATCCCATATTTTTACCGATAAGTAAAAATGTGCTCCCGTTAAGTTTCTAATCCGATGCTCCTAACGTCTGCAGACGATTTATCCGACGTCCTTCCACGAAAGAAAAATGAGCGGTCGCGTCGTCAGGAAGCCGCGAGAATTCCTCGCATTGATAAACTTCCGCGCTAATTACAGCTCGCTGTCCGTATCGAAGTAATGAAAGATCTCATAAGAGCGTTAATTGCGCTGTTACGATTGTCGACCAACGATACAGGTCCGTTTTCCGTTTTTCTGATTTCGCGAATCATGCAACGCCGGGAACGATCGTTGACCCCGCCGCGCTTTCAATGAAGAGTGACGGGTGTGCTTAATTGCCGAGATTGTACTTTTACTCCACCATCGGGAAACAAACGAATCGACTCAGAGAATGGATCAAGAATTTTGAATGGAGACAACGCGAAATTATAATGTATTGCTATTCACCGAACGAAAGCTGCGACTAATTCCGAATTGAAATATTCTGACACAAATCCCGAGACACCTCCTCGCTTCCCGCCGCGATATCAATGATAGGATTCAGTTCGTGTTATTCAGCCGTTTACAAAGAATAGCAGAATAAGGACAACGGTAGATGCAATTTCCCGCGTGCAGATTTACGATCTACCTGCGCGATTTCTCGAACGTATAACCGGGTCACAATAATGTCGACACTTCCTGCGGAACGTGTACCCGAAGGAGCAGTGTACCCTCGAACAATGTTGACGCGAGTGTCGTGCGCACGTTCGTCAAGGAATCTAGGTAAACTCGGCTTCCACCGTAATTCTTTTCACCCGAGTAATTAGGTTCCACACGGTGTTTTCAATCCACTGTTACTAACGACGGTAACGACACCTTGCCGTAAGTCGCAATCACAGCCCGAAAACGTTACCCGCTCGGGACAATGTGACATATTCCTTCGCTGTCATTACTGATCCCTAACCGGTATAATTAATACGTGTAATTTGCTGCGGCGTTTACGCCGCTTGCATTGTGCGGCGCACAATAACGCCAGGAAAGTAACGCGAATTAGATCGTATCTAACAGCCGCCGTAGGACTGTTAGCGATTAGAACTCAGACAAATGTTGGGTTTTCTTAATCACAATTAACTGTGATTTCTTCACCACTCCTTGGTCTCTCGTTCCCCGGTTCATTGTTGTGTTCACTGACTAAAATACCAGTTAATTCAACCTGCAAGGAGCCATTGTCTTCGGCGCGGCTTGAAAAAGGAGTGTAAATTAGCATGAATTCGCTTAAGTGGATTAATTTCGCGAAAATTCCTGCATCCTATGTAACAGCTTAAAATCACGTTCTGATTCGTCGTTTTCGTCGTTCAACCGCGAATGTTCAAGCACTACTTCCGTGTAACGACGAAGAAAAACTTCCCTGCACCTAGGCTTTCTTGTTCCGGGCGCAGGTATGCGTCCTTGCGAAAACATTGAAAAAGCATAATTACCGTGACGCTGGAAAGGATCATTGTCTTCGTTCAAATGGTAATGTGGAACGAGAACGAAACTCAATACGGCATTCACGATCTATTAACATTTGCATGCGAGCGTTTCGAATACACAAACTGCTGAAGGAGCTTCCGAATTTCTTCATGTTTCTTGGAAATTAAAGAATTATATTGCATCGCAAAGAGAAACGCTTCGGAAGAACGAATTGTAATTCTTTTCGCGAAGAATAGGTTCGTTAACAAACTCCGAAAACTCAGTGATCCGCGGTGTACTTGGCACGAAAAACGCGCTACTTGAGCATCGCAGCGGAAAATCAGTTTCCCGCGAGATTTCAGTCACTCGACTCGAGATACTCGAAGGCATCGGACGAGGATTATCTCCCGAAGTACGCGGGACACCGAAGATTAAGAACCGGAAATTTCTAAACTACAGTTATCCCGGTGTCTGGCCAGCTCCTCGTGATTCCTTCACCCGCACCCGCCCAACTTTCTCCATTGTCGACCCAATCGATTATTATTGCTGCGATCCGGCAACAGATAAAACTTGCGCAATACGCGGCGCGTTCCTGCCTTGTCGCGGCGCGGGGGCCTCTTGTGCCGCTCGAATTTTTCTCGAAACCGCGAAAATAATAGACTCTCGTTTTGAAAGATCTTACATGCTAACTACGCGTGCCGTACGTAACAACGGGACCGTAAGAATTACATAACGCGAGACAATGCCCGGCCCGGACAAAGAAATTATACAATCTGTTGTCGCGTTAGGTAAAAGTCGCTGAAAAATCATCGTCGTTTAAAGTCGAATTTCTCCATTAGCGGGACAATGGTGTTACTAAAGATTACTTGTATCATTGGATCTACCGTTTCTGCTGGAATGGGCGAGAATAACACGTTACCTGATTTCGGTATGTGTATTTGCAGTTAGCTTCGATACGAGTATTCTCCGACGATGGGATTTTTAATAATACGCGAAGACTGTGTAGGAAGTGGATTATAACGCTACTTTTGTACAGCTGCGACCTGATTTCATCGAAATCGAGTCGATTTGATAGACTGTGGACACTGAAATATAAAGGCCAGCCGTAGTTATAGCATATTGCATCGGAGAGCATTCTAGAGCAACGGCGTACAACTCGAGCGTGACACTGGCTCCGATTTTAAGGTAGTTACGATACATCGAGCCTCGTGCACGTGCCCTTTTCACGTGCTTTCGAGCCTGTGAAAGCCAGATTTCTAGAAAAAAACTCCAGCAGCTATGCCCCACAAAAACAGCTGGACGGAGAAGCCAGTAATTATAAAGCGTTTCTAACCAAACATTAGGTAATATCGTATAATGTACTCGAACGGATAATTCACTCACTACCACAACAAATTCAGAATGACACCGTACGACACACCTGTGGTACCTTTCTGCAATTACGTAAGCCAGTAATAAATAAAAATTCTAAATAAAAACAGGCGTTGCTTATGCGTAAGGATAATTTACTTGCAACGGGAATTTTTAATTCCGGCTGCAGTATGTTTTATTCAGCTGTTTATTTCACATAGAAATATTTCACGAGGCGAATGGAAAGTTATGACATTGTAAAACATATGGAACGACTTTGGAGGAAGGCGAAATATTTGAGCAGCAGAGACTTCGTCACACAGTGGCATCGATCTTTGCCACTGTTCATAATTAACATTAGGGTGGTTTTTAAAATTCAACTCTTAAAATATTTCTGGGTTACCCTAACATTTTGTTCTCTATGTTGAGAAACGGGCCTCGTTAATATTTTATTACATTTCATAATGTTTTAGAGGTTGCTACCTGCTTATTAATATTTTAAATAAAATTGTATTTTATACTTAAGACGAATTCATAAACCTGAGAGTTTGGATTGCCTGGCGTCATTATAACAAGAATTCACCCTACGACACAGTTACCTACCCCCACTCTGGCTAGTAAACATTACTACTGGTCTCTTATAAATATAAATGGGCTATTTTTAAAATTGTTGGTTCACAAATTTACTCGGTAATAAAGTGTTTTATCGCGGACTGTACACGAACGTATCTGAATGGTAATTCGGTCTGCATTCTTGTTATTACGATCTACCGCGCTTCTCCGTATAAACGCGGTTCCTCGAGTGTGAAGTGCATAAATGGCTGCGGCATAAGAAGCAGGCACGAGCGTATTGCGATTGGCCAGGATCCCGGTGTTGTGCCGCGATAATTCCGCGATTTTATCGTGCCGGACATTAGCTGTATAACGGAGTGTCGGTAGCAACGCGATATAATTATATTTATCACGGGCGGGGGCCATCTTACGGGGCCCGGCGTTACGTAAACGCGCGTCCGCCATGAAATAATGTAACCAGCGCAAGAAACCAGCGCATTCCTACGTATCGCCGGGGAATGATGAATCGTTGGTGGGTTATACGCGATCGATCGCAGAGATCGACGCCGGTATCGCTCGGCCGCGTTATCGATCGTGGACCACCGCTAAACCCGGCAGCGTAGCGCGGAACATGAAGCTTCCGGGTCGACGCTTCCTATTATTGCCTCTCGTGTGGAGGCCTCGAGCCGATGAGTGCTAGGCAACGTTTAATCTCGCTCGATATTGACAAAACGTTAAAATATGCGCAGAGGGCTGGTGTTATTAAAAGTGATCTTCGAAATGTGAATATATATCGTAGGAAATGAAATCAAGAATTGTAATCTGCGAAGGTCTTGCGAGTAGAAGGTGTCAATTAACGAGAGAGTAGGGTACGGAAATTGACTAGAATTTTACGCGGAAAAGCGCTGATAATAGAGATACTTCCACGATTGACAGAGAACTAATGATTAATAGGAGTAGGAAATCCTGGGAGGGGGAGTAGGGTGCGTAACTCGAAATTTTCTCAGGGAACTTTGACTTCATCTTTTTAATAACTATTAATTAAACTAAACGAGAAGGTACAAGAAACCCTGAATCCAGCTGCCACCTTTTTGGGAGGGAATTACCATATTTTTGTGGAATCTTAAAAAAAAGTAGTATTTTTGGGGAAATTTAGGAAAATAAATGGTATAGATTTATACTTTTGCTGTACTTATTTTCCCAAGTATATTTGTTGATGGTTCGTGCTTTCATTATCAAGGAGCTATTTTCTACAAAGTAACTATAAGAGTTCATATTAATATAAATTAACAGCTCATTTTTTATTAATTTAATTGTAGCTTTGTTTCTCTCGTCCGCCATTTAATATTCATATAAGAAACCTGACCATGCAAAGAGTCGCGTGATGTTAATTCCTTAATTTAGTTAGGTTGATAAATAAATTCTTTTTTAATTAACTATGAAGTAAAACTATTCCGTTTCAACAGTATATAGTGCAGTTTAGCGAAATACAGTACAATAGTACATAACATAGTACCTGTGGGTGGCAACCCTGAATCCCAACAAGACCACTCAAAGTTCAAACAATCGCCTATATACCGTTTCACATAAACGTGTCCGAGCAGGTATCATTCATCTCGTAGCAGTTGGAAAAAAAATTGGAAACATTGGAATCCACCACAACGTACACTAATGCAGCCTAACAGTATGCACCTTGCAGTTCTGCCAGCCGGAGGGTGCAGCGTAGCGAAGACGGTAGTTTCGCTATTTTTACAATGTTATTGCTTACGCGAGGAGGTCAGACTTCTGACGAGGAAGTAAGACGAGGGCGTTGGGCGGGGCACGTCTTTCTGCTCTTTCAGGAAGACCATCGGCGACTGAAAGAAGAATTCTCCGCGCTGATGTTTCAGAACAAGCATAATGCACCAGGGGAGCATTGGAACGTTCCCCAGCCCACATCGCGTGGAAACGTGAGAAAAACTTTCCGCTGGATAGGTACGTACACGCCGGCGAGAGAAGTTCAGACCTGGTTGCACAAGCGGTGTCCAACATCGCGCCGGGGCAATAACTTCAAATGCTTCGATTGTTATGTCATCGCGCGATTACGCTGGAACAGTTGCAAGTGTTAATTGCCGCTGAAACGCGAGTATCGAGGCGCGCGTAAAGCACGGCTCGAATGTTTATTGCCGGCCTGTGCCAGCGACGCGTTACGAATTAGATTTTCCGAGGGTATATTACACGTCATTAGGATCTTAATTCACGAGCCGGTTTCGCGAGGGCAACGCGAACGTTTCTCTGCGGGCACGTAGGGTACCAGGCGCGGTGCAACGGAGGAAACATCGAAACGCGGTGATAAGTTTTCAGCAATTTTCCGCGGTCGAGAGTACAATGACGTAATTGACATAATTACTCTTCGAACTACTTGGTATTCCGACGAGGGGGTCTTTGATGCACCATTCACGGTGATAAAAAATCCGCGCGCCGGCACTGGAACGATGGGCAACAAGAGACCGCGCTGCGTTTAATAGATACTTGGCGGCGGACCGAAGTTTATGGAGACAGTTGGACCGTATTGGAGATCTGTCTGAACCATATAAGTACCTCGCGAAGAGTGAAAGGCGGCGTAATCTTTATTTTCTGGATCGACGTAACAGTGCCTTCTCCCGTTACATGGGTACCGTACTTTGCAGGGGAAAGAAATCGTTCGAGTAAACACAATGAGCACTTCCTGGCCCCTGACAATGTTTCTAGCGTAATAAAGACGGGGACCCCGATAACTTTTACCCCTCGACTGTGTCGTTTTGTACCTTGAAACGTTGCATTAGCTGCCATTAGTCTGAATAACAAGTTCCTTCGGATTTCGAAGATGCATGCGTGTCAGCATTGTCTTCGAGTAGTGCTTGCAACAGCTGACCTTTGCCAACATATCGATAAAATCCTTCCATCTCAACCTGAACTAGACTCAAAAATCATACAGGAACCTTTCAATCTAAAATCCCCAGTAACCTGCTCCAAATACCACCTCTGTAATTGCTCACGAAACAAAAAGAGTGAATTGAAGGAAACAAGGATTTATGTAAGTAATCCTTTCGCGGGGTAAGATATTAAAATCTATGGGAATCAGAAGCACTGCAATCGCTGCTAAAATTGTTAACTTGAAACTAGAAGAATACTTGTGCCAAGTTGTGCAGAAAATTTCCAAACCTCGATGATCTGAAATTGATTATTTAATAGTGAGTAGTATAATTAATATTATTTTAAAGTTTCTGCAGTTTTAGATTTTTAATATAGTGTAAGAGTTGTTTTATGTGTTGGTAATTTTTTGCAAAATAAAGATCACAAAATTATGGAATCCGTCCTGTGATTAACTACTTATTTGTCATTTTGAGGTTTAGTAGATTTCTGCATAACTTGACCATTCGTCATACGACGTGAATTTAATCGGTAACTGCTCGCAAACTTTTCTCAATGGAGTACGCAATTTCACCTTCGTCGGAGCCTCCCTAGGCACAGATACTGAAATGGAGTGCAGGGAGAGCACGTTCCTGGCGGCGGAGACGCGTCGAGGGCTTTCGAGACGCGGAAAGAAGGTCTGGCTAGCCGTGGCGCGGGAGACACGCGACTCGTTAAAACCGCGTCGCGGGTGGAAAGAAAAGGAAGACAGCCAGCATTGCGTGCGAGGGCGTGACGTCGATAAAACGTTATTTACAGCGGCTATGCCGGGCCTAGGTACTTGAAGGGACACACCACTGTCCGAGTCGAAGCGCGCGCGTTATTCCCGCGGTAACTGGCGTAAATTATCCGGCAACTTACCGGGAATATTTCACGGCGTTGACGGTAAACCTTGCGTTAACGTCCGACTTGCTTGTCCGCGTGAATTTACGATCGGTGTCCGTTCGTCCACGATGCGCGCACGCTTTTTCGCGGCCCGCCTTTTAGATCCGCTGGTACCTAAATAGGTGCGCGCGCTATGAGAGCGCTTGTAATGGATTTTTCCGGCCGGCTCTTCTTTTTTCACCTGGCGGCACCAGCACGTGTCCCGGGGCCCCGAGTACCCGCGGACATCATCGTAAGGCCGCGCTGTTTAACGACCTACGAATTCAGCCGTGTACGAACAATTCGGATGAAGCCGTTGAAAGCGCAAGTTAATGGCCGCTTGTCCTACGCTCTAGGATGGTCGAAAATAACTTGAACTCGCCAACATGGAATTTAATAACGAGGATGTTTCACCGCCGTTACGCTGTCCAACGATACGCCTTACGTCAGTTGAAGCTGGGAACACGCGCGCTTTTTAATAACAGTGGAACGGGCAATTCGATATTTTAGAAGGGTCTTGAAATGGGGATGTCAGGTGAAGATGTATACGGTGTAGGTATCAGTGACGTTGGTATATCTGCTGGGATCAAAAACTTGCGTTTCGAGATCTGTCTAAATTCCTGCTGCAACTGTGTACAAATACTGGAAATAATCTACTTAGTAAATTCCGAATAGGCTGATGTCATTGCACCTGTATTTACGAGAAAGTTGCACTCTAAACGGGGCGCTCTAAATCCTTCCGCGGAGGAAGCGACGCGTGTAGTTTGTATCTTCCACAAAGAAATCAATAACAAAACGAGCGTCCGCTAGGCTAGCTTCCAAGACGAATGTCCGCGGCTGCGAAAAAAGTTGGCAAATGAATGGTGCGTTAAAGGTACTTTCATCGGTCGGCGGGGAACATTGCCAGGCGAACGCGAATGGTAGACTTTCGCTGGAGATGCATTCTCTCGGTATCCATCACAATAGAACCGCGAGGGTAATTAATTCCGAACGAACTGCCCGTTGTACTTGCATTTACGATGCAAGCCGGTTCCTAATGCTGACGCGCGCCGCCTTTAAGCCGTCCCCGAGCGGTTTCGCGAAAATTCCAACAGAACCAACATGCCCGTCCACGCGAACTATTTTAAAGCTATTATTCGTTGCCGTGGAATACGATTGGTTCTAGAAGAGGGCCGTTATTCTGGCTAACTTTACGCGGAGGAATCCTCGCTCGGGGTCAAACGCTAACAGAATTCTTTCCGCGTATGCCCATCAAACTTTCGAGCACCTGGTACGAATAGCTTTTCAATAATAGAAACGTCCGCGGGTGAGCGTCCGATAGTTTCAGCTTCCTCCTTCGTTCTAAAACCGATTCAACCGTCCTTGTCGCGAGTGGGTGCTTGGAACGAAAGTGCAATGTAGAATCGAGGGCTACGGTGACCCAGGGTTCACGTGTTCGCAATTAAAACGTTAACTAAAGCCGCACGAATATTATTAGAATATCCGAATGCCGCGGATGCCAGGAAGAGTAAGAGGTCTAATCACGATACACCCGCCAGAATTCTTGCCCCGTGGTGACGATAGCTTAACGAGCGCCTTGTTAGCGCGAGCACGGTCGAACAAGCGGCGAAATGAATATTTCATCGCGGTCCACGGACGCCACGTGGGCGCCACGTTTGCGGTCCATCGATTCATAATACCTGAGCCCGCCGCCGATGATACGCGGGATAAACGATCGAGTGTTACGGATCGCGATGAAAATTGGGCTTCATCATCCTCGTAATGGAACGATAAAGCATCGGAACGCGCCCGGTTATTTAATAACGATTACCTACGTAACGATGGAACGTCGAGAATGTCGAGATTCACGATTGTTTGGTCGAAGGTATAAAGGGAAACTTCAACACCAATGTTTTGTTCGATTAAAACTTAATTGTATCCTGCATAACTTAAACTTCAATTATATACAATACCTACTAAAAATTAAAAAGTCTGTTGTTTTCCGTTTTCGTGGCCTTTTTTCATATAGAAATCATTTACCCTATATCTGGATTTCTGTCAATTAATACTGATTTTTTGGATGTAATTCTACTTTTTTATTATTAGTATTTTCTTTACCTGAAATCTGTTTTTGTTAGTTTAAAGAATATTATAACATTGCGTTGAATGAAACTTGATATAAGTTTCATTTTCGTCATAACTTATTGTATGCATGTTTTTGTCGCCAGTCAATTCTGTACCCCTTTTTATGAACTTTGAGGGGTGGTTCTCCCCCTAAACACGCAAACGAGCCAAAATAGAATTATATTTCTTATTTTTCTCCTTGTCAGCGTGACTATTCGTGGCCGGTGTCCCAGGCGGTTAATAAAACAAGATAGTTTTTTTCTTCAGTCGCTGAAGTTGACGAGGACAGTAAATAATGGATTATCGTAATTTTGCTCCAATACTTAGCCCGATAAGCGCCTCAGTCTTACGGTCGTTTCTAACCTGCTGTCATAATCCAAGGGTATCCTGTACACGACGGGAGCGGGCGTGTACGTTATAATAATTGATAAACAATGCGGAATGGAGCGTGGAGCTGAACGAACGATCGTTTCCTGGTCGCGTGGGCGGCTTGTAGCGTGCATTTACGCGCCAATAATGCGGATGCTACAATAACGCAAGAGTTCGCGATGCTTATAGGGCCGCGGAAGCAGGGTGAGCCTAACCGCAATAATAAACTGAAGAATCGTGGTCGATAGCGTGCCACGTGCAGCAATACTGGATCGTCATGCTTGTCGATAGCTTCTCTTTATTCGAGATACACCACGGGCAGGAATTCAACGATCGAAGTCAAAGAAATCTACACCGCACGGTCTCACTTCGGAAACATACAATTACCTACAGAGACAGTAAATTATAGAAGTTTCGTTAAGTCGACTAGAAAAAGGAGTTCTATAAGTTACGAATGGAGCAACATTACGCGCGATGCAAAGCTGAAAGTAGGACTCGCACCGGCTAAAGTAATTAAATTGGATCAACCGGGTGACTGTGTGCGAGAATTTATACTAATAAAAGATTTAATAGGACACACAGTCGCGAGTTTATATACGGTCGCCATATGAGTCAGCCTGAAATCCGGAAGCAAGGTATGCACAGGTCACGTTGCGTCATCGTTAATTAATGATGCTTTAAACTGGACTCGGACGTGGGTTAAGTGAAAAATAAATGAAACTGACACTTCTACCGCGGCCCGGTGGGACGTTTTTTAGCGGATACAGCTTTCTGTCGTTAACGAAGATAGGCAGAATTAATAGGCCACCTTTTCGCTCATTGTCAGTGTGATAAATCAATACTGGTCTTACACGTTCCTCCTCTAGATCGATCGCAGCGCGGCGTAATTTGTACCGTTAAATATCTATAACTCTGTGAAGCGATCTGCATTCACAGCTCTTATCGAACGCAACAAAATTATTGCTTTCCGTCGAGATCGCAAGATACACTTCACGAGCCATTGCCTTCACTTTCTATCGATAAAATAAATTTGTCCTCTGGCAGAAGTGTTCCCCTAATTTTCGTATCAATGTTTCGTTTCGAGGGGTTCGCGATGGAAATACGAGTTGTAAAGCTGCGCGTGAATATCGATGGATGGAAATTTGCGTACGCGTCTCATTTGCGAGCAATAAATTGTATTATATGGGAAAATGTTGCTGATCTCGCAACGTGGAGGAGGACTTTAAAGGAGCTTCCAGTTCCATGCACACGCATGCGCGAGACCAGATATTCCGGTACGTAACTATTCCTAAATACTTCATGGTTGCCTGGAAAGGTCTCCGTCGTTAATCTTTCCTCAGTCACAGAGTAATCACTGTCCGACGATAAGACGATATCGGAATGCCGTGGCGGCCCCACCCGATCGTGTGGCGATTTTAAAATACCGGCACGAGACGCTCAGAGATACTCGATACATCCTGCATCGAGTCCCTATTATCGAGACGCTTCGCATTTCACTGGGAGACGGGGAGCAGCCGCGGTTCTACGATCGACCAGAGAGGATCGATGCGACTCTGATCGGCTACCGAGGGATCGAACAGCATTCCTTCGAACTTAAACCTCGGACTTCAATTTGGAGGGCGAGAAATTATGCAAATGGGAATTACAGCGATATAATCCATTTCTGACTTTTTACTTTCAATAAGTGAAAGAACCGTAGACACTAAAGCATAATTGAGGACCTTGCAACAAGAGGGGTGCAACTCCATTTTTACCAATTTTGAGTAGATTAGAAAAAAAACTGTTTATAAAATCAATACTTTGATTTAACATTGAAAAGAAAGCACTAATTGAAAAATATATATTTTCACACAATAAGTAGTAGTTACTGCGTTAATAAGTTTTTTTTCTATTTTTGGTAAATTTTTCATATCTGGAGCATTTTTACTGCCAAAAGCTGTAATAGGTATGTGCAGACTCGAAATTTGCAATAAATCGCTCATTTGTTATCGGATTTGCATCGAACATGCGCCAAACAATGTATTTCCTATACTAATTTCCTTCAGTGAGTATTTAAAAATCTCAACAATTCCTAGATTAAAAAGCTACTACCCTAATTAAGATATAAAGGAATAATCTCCGTCAAAGAATCTTATTCGTCCCGGACGTTCGATGTAGAATTTAGTTAAATTGCACGGGAGGGTCCAGCAAAGACGCTGCACCGAATCTTCCCCCGCGATCTTCAGCTTGCAAACTGCCATCGCGTCCTGATACGTTATCGAAATCACTCTGTTACATCCGCAATAACCTTGGCGCGTGGAGCGCATAAGGAAGCGTCGAGTACAATACGGTTACAGATCACCGACATTAAAACACTCTCCGTGGATTGTTAGATAAGTGATTGTGCAAATTAAACTCGCATACGTACTCCCGGAAGATTGCATGCCTGTGCTGGCCATCTGGTAGTATCGAGCGTCGTGCCAGCACGCCTACATTCGTGAGAATTCTAAAGTGCATATGGTCGTCATAAGTTGGGTCGGGTCTCGCGCAAAAATACTGCGGTTTCAATGTTGCGGTCACGTGTTAGCGGGTGGTACCGCGTGATCCGATTGCTTCCAGGGAAATGAATTTTAGGAATTATCGGAATCGATTACTCGGGCGTCGAGGTGGGGGGATTAAACGACTCGAGGTGGGGGGATTAAACGTCGCGTGTATTGAGGTGGTTTATTAATTTGCAGTGCAATATACAATTGTACGTATTCTTCTGAGGCGTGTAGTTTTAGTAGCGAATTATTTTTATTATTGAAATGGAGCAGAGCAGGACGAGAAGTTATGTACTTCGAAAAATTAGGCAATAATGAAGCAAGTAATATATGTATGAACTAAAGTGAGTAGTACCTTTCGAATACCTTCACACGAGTGGAAATTAAAAAAGCTGTACATATTTGTGAAATAAGTAAAATATATTTGCTCGTCCAATGGAAAGAATATACGAAGGTATTTTTTACAGTCCGTGTATAGTCTTTATCCACTGGAAAAAGAAAAACGAAGTACAAATTGAATAGTAAACAGAAACAAGTCCTCTATGTGCTCTTTCGATTTTTTTTATTCAACATCGTCTGGGATACTATTAACCTTATCGTTATAGGACTAAAGGTGTTAATGATAAACATACTCAAGATACGTAACATAATTTCTAAGTCCCGTTTTATCTGCAGGGAAATTTCATTAGGTGACTCTTTCATGGATGCGTTATCTAATGCCTGGCAATCGGCTAGACGCCAAAAGCACGGCCAGTAATTTTCGAATGAAGACACCGGGGAGATATCGAAGTATCGGTGCACACTTATCTAACGACCCGCGGTCGAATAGCGAGCGTGGAATAATTTCAATTCTGTTTTTACGATGGCTCAATTTGTATCCTGGATACGGGTACTCGATTCCAACACCTGGTTAACATCCCTCAGACGACCATATAGAGGGCTGATGTCTATCTCGGAACTGGTTGGAAGACTGGGCTCTGGTCTTGTCACAAGCTGCCCGGCAATGATCGTTATTTTACGGAAGTATACTGTGATATCTGCACTTATCCCTCCATGGATCCGAGATTCACTTAACGAGATGACGTTACTGGTAACGAATAAGGAGATACACGAGTTACGGCCAGACACTTTTATCGTATGGAGCTACACTCGCGCTGCGTATTTATGTTGACGAGGGCAGACTCTGACACCCCCTGTGTTTCATTCATTCTTCATGTTTGCAAACTGCTGGTCGCTTCGATGTATTTTTATTGCTTGTAGCGAACGATGAGAACTCGTCCAGTGGTAGGGTAAAAGTTTTGTGCACGTATAAGTTTGTTTTAAAAAAAGAATGCAAGTTAGTATATTGGTCAGAAATGAGACCGAGATGAATTTTTGCTTCATAAGTAGGAACTGGTAATTATAATAAACTTTTAAGGAAATTTAGTTGAAAGTAACTTCAATTTTGCATTAAAATTTTAACTTCTATTGATTGCATTAAAGTTTTTAGTTGGAGGAGCTGAATTTTAGTAAATTTAGTTGAAATTAACTTCTGATATATTTTAAAAAATCTTATCCCTCGCGACTATTATCATTATTTACACTTAGTTGTTGCTGAGAAGTCTCGTGTAAAATCTCATCCTGGATTTGCAGTTTTAACAACAAGGAAAGTGGACCGACCTAACCATTTCAAAACTACTCTACTGTAAATTATATACCAGGAAGTTGTAAACACATTTTTCTCCCATCCCTATGCAAGGCCAGATTCGTAGACCTCTATCATTCGTGAAGAAAATAAGGATACAGTGAGGAAAGGTCACGATTGCCATTCCAATAAATACTTGCTCGAACGAGTCAATAGGGTTATATCAAGATCCCCAGCAGATTGACACTTGATCTCGATAGATCACGTGAACGTGCCGATGGTGCAGCGTAGAAAAATACTTCGCGCGTGGTTGAGCTAATCGGTATCGTGTCGTGAAACGAGAGAGACAGACATCGAAAGTAGGTGAACCAGCCTAGGCGACTGATACTCATGATAGTGCTTGATATGCGGATGATCCAGTGCCGTTAGTTCGCTAGACGTAGGTGTAGCTTTATCGTCGGCCTTCCGTCTCATGTTCGACTTCACCGCTGATTTTTTTTGCATACGAAGCGTCACTATCCATGGTATTACTGTACATACCCGCTGCAACGAAACTTCTATCAGAACCTATATCTGCTTTCGTTCATTCCGAAGCCAATTACACTCGTCACATGTCCCTGTCATTTTATTCAAAATCCTTTTCTGATAAATTTACAATAATTATGTCAAAATTCACGTTATCCATAAATTTGAGCATAAGACTTGAGAATAAGAAGGTGGTTAAAGAAGGTAAGAGAGAAATTTACAAGCACAAGGAAGTTTGGTGACACAAGTTGCAGTTTATAAAACGTCACCGTCCGCGCAATATACATATATTTACTGACATGAATGTCCTTCACAGGAGGAAATAAGATAAAAGAAGCAAAGGACAGAAGGAAGAACTTGCTATTTAGACGTGACATTCTATTACGAAAGCATGGAAGAAATACAAGCACAGGATGAGAAGTATTAAACGCTGCTTATTCATCATCCTTATGGTACACCGTAAGATTTGCGTATTCCCTTTCTCCGAATGGAGGTCAGACTGCACGCGAAACACCACTTTCATGCAAATGGAGCAAACGTGGCATTGATCCTCTATCATCCTTTTTATGTGAATCCTACTCGATATCTCCTAAGCAGCTGTGCGCGGCGTGAGTGCGTCTCAGTGGTACGTCTCGGCGAATGGTCAGACATCGGCGGCTAATATTTTTTTCTATCGCACAGCTGGCACTTTGCATTCGTTTATTTTAAGCAAGATTACATACCATCAGCGATCTACCCAAGTGCATCTTCATCGCCTCTTTTACTCATTTAACTACGTGTAACATATATTTCCGTTTAATTACCGGTTTCATTGATGGACCGATATTAATGTCCCGGGTAATTCAGTTTTGTTGTTACAGAAATGCGAAGTGACTCGTTTAGGAAACTGTGTAAACCCGTTCCGCCGCCATTCCTCTTTTGAAATCGCACTGTTATCGAGAAAATATCGACCCACAACTTATACTATACGATGCGTTTTCACCGCGGAACTGGTTTCGGTATCGTTCTGTGCACAAAATACATTCACCAACTGTGTGTTATTAAATCACCGCGGATAGCTCTGCAATCGCGTAGATACCTCTGAAGCTACCGAATGATTAGTGTTGTTTTATGCGATTTAACCTGACACGACTGCCGAGGGTAGTTTATATTGTTCACGAAGGAAACTAATTCTGTAACCTCGGTGCGTTCGATTTATCTACTTCTTCGCTACGGACACGTGGTGGAACAACTACATTCGTTAAGTTAATTTTCCATTACTATTCCGGAAAAGGAGAATCATTTTTAGCTACAGCAAGAATACTCGAACCTCGCGCGATTATAATCGAACGCAATCGTTTATCGGCGGACAGTACTGGAATTACAAGATGATCAATCGAGACCGATCGAAGCTGTCGACATCCCCGCGTAGCAAAGTGGATCGTTTATAAACGAAGAATCCCAAGCCTGGATATTCATTGATTGGAAATCTGATCCACGGCGAAATAGGCTTCACGCGCTCGTCCTCAATGCACACCGACGGTCCCGATCGATCGTAAAAGTGTCTAAATGCATCGGGCAAAGGAACGAGAAGAAAAAAGGGGACAAAGATAAATGAAACACTCGGCGATCTATAAATATTCCGAACACGTAACGATTTATTATTACCCTTTTCGTTGCAGCGCGCATGAACGACGAATCATTTTGCAACTCGCCCCTCTAGAAACACCTATTTCATCATCTGAATCCAATATTCAGCGAACTCCCTCCCAATTCCCAGCTCTCTGCGCGTCAATCCCAAACAGTAAAACATTCCAATCATAGGAAACAGAAAATGCATACGCGAGATCTAACAGAACCTACTTTTCCCTGTCCGAAGCGATGCCACTTCGGACGATAAGTTCGGAATAGATTTGCATGGCGCATAAATCTCGCTCCGTTCCATTTTCAATGGGAATTTCATCTCGCTTGTAGACGAGAGCCTCGAATATCCGCGTGCTTCTCGCGCAGAGGTTGCTCGGTCCGCAATATTTATATTTCGTATCGTTCGCACCCATGAAGGAGGGGGGCGTTTAAAAATCGTGTGTCTCGGACGAAGCTGGTCTCTTTTTGCCATTGCCCTCGCGGACTGGATGCAGACAGGCGTGCGTTAAGAATCACCCTGGCATCGACCGCAGTGATCTAGGCCTTGGCCAGTCCGCAGAACTAGTTTCTCTATCCGCGCGGAGGATCTCGCGGAGAATGGCACGTAGGACGGCGATTATTTAGTGGCACTTCGGTACCGAGCGCGGACGACATTGTAACGGTTATAATAGCCGCGTATCGGTAATGTATGTACCATTATGTACGGGCGCACGTGTACGTGCAACTATTGCCACGTGTGGAATGCGTTTGGTGATTGTGTACGCTAGCGTCTTTCTGTGACAATGGCCGGTGCGTTTACGAGCGGCCGACTGCTGGGTTCGATGTCGGTCATTGCGCGGAGGTTCGGTTTTACGTAGGCGATACCTTTGAAGGGTCGTGTCGAATTTCAATAGGACTGCGAAGAAGGTGACTCGAATGTAGTTCAATCTTTTTTCTTAATGGCTATGGCAACTATTGTATTATGCTCTGTCAGTGATGTGTGATAGATAAAGGTCGTTATTGGGGAATCATCGATTTCGGAGGATTTTTGGGGGAATTCTTAAGGGGTACAGGAATATTGAAATCTCGAAAATTTCATTTTTTATTATTATTAATTCTGAAAGTGTCATCCTCAGTTTTCCCTACATTTTTTCTCCTTTCAACGCCTTTACAAATTATAAATTTTCAATTATTTTTAAATTTTACTGGTCTATCCGCGAACCAGAAGCACATTCTTCAAAATAAAAAACGTTTCAGGCAAATCGGATAATAACTTTTGGAGATACAGGTTCTACTGATTTTGGGACACTATTTCGAGAAAAATGAGTTTAAAGTTTTGAGTGAGTGCTGAGTGGCCGAGTGTTATTTATGTATTTGCCTCTACTCAAATGCCTATAACTTCGGCAATTTTAGGAATTTCAAAAAATCCATTTAAACACGTATCCCTAAAAGATTGAACATTCGAAAAATGAAATAAATAAATTCGATTTCTAGACCAAAACCTCCCCTTAAATGTAGTTCCTTTTAAAATGAAGAATCTCCAACTAAACGTTGGCGCTTTCAAAGAATGTACCGAAACATAAGAGGAAGTCACTAGCGAGTAATTAAATACAGGGGAATAATAAATTTCATTAGATTAGATTCCCCGTAATTGGAAATAAGGAAGGGGGCACTGTCATTGTGTATCTGATCCAAGCGTAAACACGATACGCTGCGAGTGCTGCGTATACGTCTGTCAGAATATGTGCATTGATATATGTGCAACTGATGCGTGTAACTCCGAGTCATCAGGATGCAATAAAGCGCATGCACGCAATCATAGGAGTAGCAACACGAGAATAGAAACCGTAATAGCGACTAGTTTCGTTATCTCGGAAAATAGAAGGCAGGGCGGTCTAATAATGATGGGTGGTCCAGACGTTTCAATTCATGGCTCCTACTGTTTCGCGAAACCGTTTCTCTCATATACTCGCGTGCACCCGTTCTGCGCGTTAATCGATAGAGTGAATGCGTCACGAAATCGAGCAAATCGATACTGCCGCTGGTTCCCCCTTGATTCGAACGAATCGATTTCAGTTTTAAAGATTGAAAGCTGCATCTGCGCGATTCACTTCCTCGTCGGCATTAGAAAATAACAAAGAGTGCAAATAATTTTTTAAGCGAGTTGAACGAACGATGTCTTAGATGTAGCCATTTAGGAGCTCTATTACATTAATAAATTTCAAAGAAAAAAGTGAATGCTCGACTAATTCCGGAACGAGTGTACCGTATACTTCAATCGGCACTAGAATTAACTCAAGTCTGAAATACTTATAGATTTTTTACAAGCTTCACTTCCTCCTTTCGTATAAATATTTGTAATAAAATACATCCATGGAAAGTTATGAATATAATACAATCTTCGGAATGAGGTAGGGAAGAAAATGGATGCATGATATAGAAACTAGGTTGCTGAGATTCCACTTGCTAAAATTACCACAGTATTCCAACCAAGAACATTCGGTGTTACTAAATTGGATACACATTATAATTGTCTCCATTTCGGTCCACGTAACGTTCCTTTTAGCCATTGTGCACCACACATGCACGTGTAAGGTACAAAGTGTACAAGATTTGTTACCAGGAATGCGAAAAAAACTCGCGCCTAGATACGGCGTGTACTTAACGAGGTACGTGTTTCTGTCGTTGATGCGAACAAATGTTCCCAGCGCAGATAATGGTGTTTAAAATTGTACTTAGATATAGCGCATACCTAACGAGGTGCTTGTACCTATCTTCCATAGGAATTAATGTACTTCGATAGGGGCGCGAGTATCCAAAACCGTAATTAATATTAATCACTTCCAGAGTTGAATTGCACTCCAGTAAATAAATCCATACTACTACACACCTAGTCGTTTCAATTTAAACAATTTCTACCATTAATCTCGATTCCCTTTTCCTAAGTAGTAAAGCACAGTCGACACTGTCGAGCTATTGACACCGACGCCACCAATGAATTCTAAAATTGATTTTAACCGCGACACACCCAAACTATTGACCGCAATGTTCCCGCGTAGGAGTGCCGTGACTTCTTGCCAGATCATTGAACGTCTTACCTAAACATCATATCTACCTAAAACTCCCGATCCTCCCATTGCAATAAATCCCAGAAACGATTCCCGCTCTGCCTCGAATTTCTGGCAATTCAAACGCATTTCGCACGGCTCGTAGCAAATTATTCGTCTGCAGTGTTTGCGCGATAAGAAAAACAAACATCGTTCCTCGAACAATCACAGAATACCCGACGTCTGTATTTCCGTCGAACGAGCTGGATTTTCACAGGCGATACATAATTCCCCCCCAGGGAATATCATTGAAATATCGTTAACTTCGCGGAATCACTTTCAGATGTTTCCGCGTTTCTAACACCTGGAAATTTCGCGGTAATCATGAGACGCCTGATGGGCGCCGAATTATGCGTGACTAATAAATCACGAACGACGCCGGGCTGGATACTTAGGCGCTGGGAGTTCGACGAGGACTGAAATCAGTGGAACGTTGCACCTCCAGCGAGTTACGATACAAATTGCGAGCAAGATATTCTACGTACACGAGGAAATGACATGGTACGATCTTGGTCAGAAATTGGTGGCTGTGCCCGAGTAACGAAACTTCGTGGAAGGTGTGTAGCTAAGTC
This sequence comes from Andrena flavipes, assembly GCA_963971345.1. Taxonomy (NCBI): domain Eukaryota; kingdom Metazoa; phylum Arthropoda; class Insecta; order Hymenoptera; family Andrenidae; genus Andrena; species Andrena flavipes. The sequence continues at coordinate 74,011,006 of OZ020479.1, read as the reverse complement.
GTATTAACCGGCCTCGACGGAAACATGCGATATATCATCGCGGCTCTTGATAGTTCCTTACGTAAAGCAGAGAGAACGTATCTAAAGTGCATGGTGGCTCGGAATCAAACGTAAATGCTCGTACGTGCCGCGAGAAGGCCTTCTATACAGCAACGCCGGGTTATTAACGCGATTTATCTTTGCATTATTCCGCGCATTCCCTGAGGATATGAAAAAATACGATGTAGACATTTGCTTCTTACGAGCGCTGTTATTTCTTTACACCGAGATTGTCGCGCGGCAGGGCGATACAACGGAGAAAAAAAACGATAAGACATGCACACAAGCGAGCTTGTTCGATAATGTCTCTTTGCTCTGGAAAGATATATAAGCACGTGCGCGACTGTCAATTTTGATTTGTTGCGCATTACGCGCGGAAATTTCAACACGGAGGAATTATTCCACGATTGGAATGTTGTTGGAAGTCAATACACTACTTGATACAGTGGTGTTAATTCAGAAGCTTCTTGATTTCGCTACTGGACGTAGTTAATCATTCACCCTAGAGTGCACGCGTGAGGTTTAACTGGCCCAAGTGAACGGTTTTCATGATATTGAAAAAGATTCAAATAACGGTGACTCGTAGTGTTAAGGGTAATATATAGTTTGCTGACGAAAAAGAACGCGATTTTAAGGATTTTTTAGTGGAATATCTACTGTATATTTTGTACAACTATTGGCTTATTTTAGAAGTACATATGTGCAGCAACTCTCCGTAAACTTGTTATAGAAAAACATTAAAAGATGAACTAATAACAGTTATTCTCACGGAAGCTGTTCCGCGGGCCTGCGAGGCCCAATTGTGTAATTTTAATGTACGTATGCACTGTAGGTAATCTTAAGAAATATAGTAATAGGGGAAAACTTGATTTCCATTTAAAAAGCTAGCGAATAGAAGGCATATGCCTTGTTTATCTTAACCATTCTTCTCTCAAATCAGTAGTTCTATCAATCACTGTGATTCCAACGACGCCCCACGCACAATACCTACATTCTAACACCAAGGAACAATCACGGAACCAGAAATGCGAACATACCAGCGTTCCAAGTAATCGTCCTTCCACGAAAACTGCAGATTGACTTTGTGTATCGAGCGCCTATGCAAGGAAGACGCACAAGCCATCCGTCCTGTTATCAGTTTGCCTCCCGATAAGGCGTGATATCGCAGGGGAACCACGCGAATTCCTTCCACTGCTTTCGCGCATCAAACGAACCGCCTCCACGGGCGACGCAACCGTTACACAAAATTTATCGAGCGACAGAATTTTGCGGGCGTTCGCGGTCCAAAGTGAAGCTGACGGCGGAGGCGGAAGCGGAGCTTCCCGAGGGGGCAATCAAAGGGAGCATCTTTCGAGAAAGCACGAGGTCACAGTCGCCTCGGCCATACGTCGCAATCACGCGTGAAAAGCAGCGTGCCGCTCCGCGCGGCGATACCGCGCGAAATGAGAGAGCCAGGCCAGGAGGAAGAGGAAGAGAGGAGCACGGAATAAGAACAAATTAAACGTGAAGAGGCAGATAAATGCTGGCGCGTATTCGTGAATATTCATGAGCGGTCGACAGGCCGCGCTCGCGAACAGTGACGGAAAGTGAAAAATGTTATCGTGAATGGAAATCAAGTGGAAGCCCGTATCGCCCTCGGGAGTGAGTATATTAATCTTCCGCCGCTACCGTGAGTCAAAAGTGAATCCGACGAGGATCGTTTATCTCGCCCGATATCTTCGGTTATTAAGCTTCGATTGTGAGAACGAACGATCTACCAGAAGTTACTTAACATTCCGCGGGTTACGTTTCGCGTCATTCCGTCCAGGCTTTCAAGTAAAATCCGTATGTACTTCTGTACATAATTGTAATCTTCCATAGAAGACACTATGAAGATTTCATGTGAATGGAATAAAAATTCTTCGAGTTACGCTGCTAGCCAATTTGAAAAAGAAGATTCCTAGAAGCTTCGCGGGACAACACATACCTACCTCGGATATTTTTTAAAATATCTGTACAATATTTATACAATATATTCAGTAATACATGCCATAGACATAAAAAGTATAGAAATAATTTTCAATCTCATAGTATCATAAGAATAATTTGTCTAATTTGGTGCTATTTTGAGCGTCTCAAGGTGGCTTAACCCCTAAATTTCGTCCTTGAATTTCTATCCAAAGGAATTCGACAGTCTACTTACACTTCAGCTCGCGGACCACGCGAGAAGTCTATCAACGTTAACAATATCTCACGAACGAACGCGAAAGTCCCGCAAATAAAAGCGAACTGTCTAGAAAGAAGTTCGAAGAGAACCGAATGAAAAAGAATGCAAGCGAACGAGCAGACGCAAGAGGAAAAGGGTCCCCGAGCAGCGAGCGCGCAAGAAGAGGAGCCATAAAGTTGCGTCCCCGAGAATGACGAAAACGTAACGAACTCGGAAAAAAGTAGAGTAAAAACGTTGAAATCGGACCTTGGTGGAAGTGGGTGGAGGAAGGCAGGGAGCAGAGTGGTCGTAAAGTAGAGATACGTTTGAACGCAGAGAAGGAAGGGGAGGAAAATTGTGTCAGGCATGGGAATAAAGAAGTGACGTGAAACGGGGCGGTGGAAAGGACGAGCGCAAAGAAAGGCGTAGCTGGGGATTCTTTACCCGTGGAGAAGTCGTATTTCGAGATACCGTAAAACAGCCTCGAACCAAGATTTACACTACGCGCCAGGGTTTGGTCCTCTAGAATGGATGCTGGCCAGTCCGCGAAGGAGGAACGGTGGAGAATGATGTCGCTGGGCGAGCACAGCGATGTAGCGATTATATCTGATCACGGTGGCCAGAATAAACGATTACACGCGGCGCTGGTGAATATTTATCTCGGACGGTATCTACCATCTCGCGTCTGATCGTGGTCAGGCCTCCCCTTGTCGTCACATGTATACTGGGTGATCCTCGCAAGAAGACCGACTGTTCCTCACCGTGCATGGTACCTACCGACCGTGAAATCATGTCTCGAGGTGTACGAATGCTGCCAGTGCAAGGATTCGAGACGATAAAAGAAGGAATAGGTAAACCGTAGTGAATAGAATCGGTCTTCAAGGGGATTTCGAATTTTTTAGATTTCCTCCATGGGAAGGTAGAGAAATTGTTCGGTGAAAGTGATGGATGACTTAAAGACGTCTGTCTGGTCAGGTTTTTCTGCGAACTGAAACTGTATATCTGTGGGAATTTCTTTTCTGATGTGTTCTTCTGTCAGTAGGGGTTGTAAATTGATTTTATACTGTACACGGAAGTGATGGGTTGGTAATTAATATGTGTTTAATAAATTTAATTAGCCGGCGCGTTGGTTCGCACAACGCGTGTCTGGAAACTGGGAGAAGGAAGCATGAGAGGATCATTTGTCATAGACGGATTTGAAGTAATCCATTTCCCGTTTAATTATGACAAATAGAATTCTATCCCGGCAAATTCAATATATTCACCTCAGGATGGTAATAATCAATAAATGTAATGAAGTGAACTATTTATGCAATCAGAACACGGAAGTGCTGCTTTGCATCGCGGGCTAATATTAATGACACAGTACGCTAATGATTCCCCTACCCTTAGCAGGAATTCTCATTACGAGTAATTTGCGTTTCCATTTGATAACGCGGCCTGTAATAAGCTACGGAAATACGTCGTCGTTGCTTCGACGCGAAAGTGATTTTTGGCTAGTTCGCGCAACCTCGAAAACGCCTAGTGCGATTGCTGTGAAATGGTGATGGATCTATAATCTCGTCTGTAATCATAGCGGATGATGGATTCCTCCTACAAATTATCAGACACAAAAGTTGATACGACATTTACATGTAAGTGAACGGTATAACAAGAATATTCTCATATAATTATACAGTTGTCGAACAAACGATTTGTACGGTTCTCGCAGAGTCTGTTCCTACCTTCCATCCTGCAATTACATCGGGGAAAGAATCGATCCGTGAAGAAATAATTGCTCAAGAGTAATCGTCCTTGCGACTAACAGTTCGATTACACACATATATGCTGCAACCCGTGTCTTTCGATCTTTATTGCGCTACGTTCGCGATATTACTAATGAAAAAGTACGACCTTATATGGACATTGATCACTAGGAATTGCAGCGAGCGTATCTCGCGAAGGACGGCTTTAATTAATTCCCTAGGAAGTCTTATTAGCATATTACTCATTAGCGAACATCAAAATATTGGGTAGTCTATGATTCTTTCCTTGTTAATGTGCGAAGGACACTAATACTTCACAAATAATACCATTCATACGTTCAACTTTCATTCTCTAAATTCACAGTGGAACTCGACAAATCGAAGGTAAATTACTTGAAAACTAATGGAACTTTGATTCACACTTTCTCCCTTGGCAAATGAGATTCTGTCACTCAGCTGCGCAGGAAAGGAAAATGTACGATTCTAAGTTAAAAGGGAAACACAGGATACTTGCTATCGGGGTCAAGAACTTCATCAGCTAAATACTTTCTGCCCCACGTGGACCCCATGTTTTACGATTACAGTCCATAAAGCCAGACGTCAGCTACATTCCAGGTGTAATCCCCGAACGCATCGCAGAATAAGTTGCAGGATAAGTAGAAACGAGTACATACTCCGTTACAAGATTGCAACCGACTGGGAATATCTGCTTCCGAGGGATAAATATGTCTTCCACAATGCCAGACAATAGTAATATGCCAGCCTTTAGTAATATCCACGGTCATTCCTACGATATGAAAGGAACGATGTTACGATCAGCAGGAACCTATTGGATACACCGATTCTACACGCTGAGATACCATCTGGCGCAATAGAAACTGCACATCCCTTCGATGTATCGTTTCTTTATTCGACTTACTCGGATTATTCGTCTACGATCTACCCTCCCATTTGATCTTTGAAATCACGCGAGGTTTACTCGCTCCACCCTGATTCTTAAACTCGGATAAATAAAACCAGAAGATATATCGATGAAATAAAGGAGCTTTCGAGAAAGTCACGTACCTTCGAAGTTTGATTAAGGAAAGAGTGTCCCACGTGCAGCAGCTTAATACACCGCGTACCATCGATTCGTACGTGAAGTATCGTGAAACCGTTACAGTACAGTATCAGTGATGGCCACTTAAAGACCGGCCACAAATCATCACACCCACGCCTCCCACGAAATGCATTAACTTACTCAATCATGGAAACGTTTTGACACTAAGTCACATTCAGGGGGCCTCGAATAGTCACGTGGGCGTGATACTTTCACTCCGGAATTTAAAATGCCGACGAATCTCCGCGAGATACAGCTAACCGTAATTACATCCTTTATCGACGATCTGCCATCGATCGACATTGACAAATTTTCCCAAATGGGATGACAGGGGAAACAGGCTCGTCGTTCTGTTGTTCGACAAAGCAACGGAATTTGCGCGATCGGAGAGTGGAAAATAGCTAGGCGTTGATCATTCCCACCGATTTTCCTACACTTTCACATGCAGCCAGTTTTTTATCATCTTCCCGACCCGAGTTTGGTAGCTACGTTGGCACGTCTCGTTGCACAACAGATCAACAGTCCTGCCGCACTTCCCACACGACGAATTCGACTGGGAGTAGATGGGAAAATCTGACGATTTTGATCTTACCGTGGAAACACGAGGCTGTTCAATTAAAGTGCTCGCTCTGTAGTTGAACAATCATGGGATAATTCAAGGATCCGTCCGGAGCGAGCGTAATTTCTTCAATTCGACCGACTCTTACGAGAAGTAGAAAGCATTGTGCGCTCCTGGGTCGACGCTGGTATTCGAATTACGAATAGAATGAAATTCGATACTGGATATAATGTTGAGCTGGCTCTTCGCACAGTATCCCTCGCGCCTAGACACGCGAAACTAAAAGAAGCCACGTTTCTACCCGTTAGAAAATTTTCACAGAAAGGAGCACTCTTGATATTCAAATATATTCGTGCTCGGGACTTGCTGGATATTAAAACGAAAAAAGGAAAACTGAAATGGTAATGTGGCCGAGCGGGGGCCCGATTTTCCTTCTCTATTCTTTCGCAACGAGCCGTTTTGCGCCTGCCAGGACACGGAACAGTAAAGACGGTAACAGTCCAATGAATAAAACAATATGATAAACATCGAGAGTTCGATCGTTCGTCACATCCGAACGAATTCGTTCCAGATTTCATTCGAGAGCCTTTCCTACATAAATACTTATTCGAGAGGAGCCCGAGCTCGTTCCACTGAAACGCAACGGGCAAGAAGCTTACGCTCCTTTCTTCCGATCGGGATCGCGGGCTCCACGCGAAACGACACCATAGCTTCTGCACGCGGATATTATTACGACGGTAATAAAATTAGCTTCGCAACCGGACGAATACCAGGTTATCGTTCACGGTACCCTAAGAGACGAGGCACCTTTTTTTTCCCGGTTTCCTTTTTCCGATAAAATGCTTTTGATGGTTGGGGAATAAAATGGCTCGCTAATACAGATAACTGGAAGAAGCACGGGCCCGGCTCTAGACAGTAATCGCGGTAACCGTTTCTAATTGCCGGCGAAAGAGCCGCTGCGTGGATTCGCAGCGCCTAAGTTCACGGCGAGAACTATCGATAAGTCTCGAACATTCTTGTATAGACCTGCTCCATTTTCCCGCGTTCAATCGAGGTAAGAGCGCGTGGCTGTTATCCTGTTCATTGAACACCGATTCAAAGAAACCAGAGCCGACCTGTCCTTCGGAACACCACTTACGTGGAAAGAAATCTTTCTCACCTTTGCAATTTGAGCCGTTTGAAAAAATGAGCCGAGCACGATCGCGGGTATTTGCGCGATAGGTGAATGCCAGTGAATGACAAAACGTATGCAACGTTGCAATTAGTATCAATCATGTAGTTCTCTCGACAAACGATGTGCTATTACATGCAAATGCGAGACAGCCTTCGGTAATTTCCTAATGCCGACCGTGTCGGCGGTGCATTCCTGCTAGATGTCAAAATATTTAGATACAGATGATACGGGAGGAGAATGCCATTATTCCTCGCTGAGAGTTCGCGAGAGAAAAGCAGGAGGGGATATTTTTAAGCAAGGGTGAAGACGAGAGTGGGGTGGCGCGAAGTAGGCGTGATCGGATATTTGATAAACAAAAATCATTCGATACGAAAGCACACGCCCAAATGCAATTATCCAACCTCCGCAGGTATCGTTAACGATCCGTTCGTTGCTAAATACCAGGTAGAAACGTACCGCCGAGGTGTTGGATTACTTAATAGTAGTAGCTACGATCGCACGATTAAATCGTACTCACCTACAAATCGTATCAATTTTTACCACAGCCACTTCCACGTTTGCGAAATAACGTTACACGGTACTTTCACGGAATACCACCCACGTCTATACACTGTGTACTACGCTCCTAAATGGCAAAGATATTTCAATAGTCAATACCACACACGGCAAACGGAACATTCCTACATCCCATTCAACCATACTTACCAAAGAATTTAGCATTTTTTATACCGAGAATCTGTAATTACTCTAAATTCGTTAGTTTGTTATTTATGCAATTCTATATAGGTACGCTCCTCTCGTTTCGCCTCCTAATTTGGACGCTCTCCATCTAATCCCTCGGTTCTTTAATTATGTATTTCAATTGTCAAACGGACAGGAAATACATCTGTCAGCCACCTCGGAATTTCATGCGTGCAGACACGTCGCTCGTCTAAACTCTAAACGTTTCAGTCATGAGACGACCGGAAAATACTTTGATCCCGCGAGGAAATGTATATTGTATCTAGTTAGCGGCGTCTGGCGCCAAGAGAAAATTTAGCCCACGGTAACGCCATACCGTTTGAACATCTAAGTTAACGACGCGTCGCCGGGCAATCTGTCTGACTGCTCGTCTGCGGCGGATTGAGTCCCGGACAGTTCGAGATAAGTACCGGACGCGAGTCACCCCGCGAGTAGGTACTACTGTACGTGCCTGCGCCGATAGAAGGCCGATGCATCGTCTTTTGATTTATTAGACCGCATTCTACCACGGGCTTCTTCTGCCCCTATTTATATTCTCTTTACGATGAGCATTCATCTCCACTCGTCCGTCTATCGGCCTGTCTATTAATCTTCTACATGATATCGGAACTCGATACGGCCAATGTGAAAAGAAACGTGCGCAGAAGTCGCTGGTGGAAATCGGTAAACAGGGGACAATTCGATCTACTCTTTCGCAAGTGCCTTCCATGTTTTGTGATCGAACACGCGCATGGGGTACGGAATACAATTTTAATTGACGGGGAGGATGTGTAAGGAAGAATTTTCCTAGGAAACTTGATATTGAATTGCGTTTAATTAACTCCAAGTGTTGGGAAGTACCGAAATACGGTCGTCCTAACTTACTAATATAATAAATGCGAAAGTGTGTTTGGATGTATGTTACTTAATCACGTCGCAACTACGCAATGGATCTTTCTGAAATTTTGTATATACGTAGTCTAGGACCAGGAATAGCATATAGGATACTTTTTATCCCAATTTTATTAACCAATCTGGAGTAAATTTTGTATAATTTCTCACTAGAACCCTGCAGAAAATATAGGCTACCATGAAATCTGGAGATCCCACCCCTTCCCTCTTATTTCACCCTCTTGACACTCCGTGATAATTGAAGTTTTACCTGGGCAACGTCGAGTAGATACTTTAAGCTAGTAGAGAATAATTGTTCCGCGTTGCATTGTTGCGCGGAAGAAGTTTCTCCGGTTTTACTAAAGAAGGAAGTAATGATTTATTATCCAGCAGCCCTAGCTTCCGCACATCTGCGGTGCACACGTTTTTGAACGGTTTGGCCTTTACAAGGGCCAATTAGTCACGGTTATCAAGTAGTAAATCGTCCACCCAAAGCCAAGGTTGGCCAGTTCGTCTGTCAGTTTCATGGACCACTCCAAAAGAGTCGCTGGTCAAAATGCCTACGCATGCAACGCAGATGTGGGGTGCCTTTGTGCTTTTGAACCGTCCTGTACGCGGGCAGGTAGGCAGGATCTTGGCGCCAAAATTCTGGCCAGAGCGATTCCCGCCAAATTTAAACCCTTTCTCGGAAAGGCGCATTTTTTTTTGTGCGCCAAGGGCACAGGGAAGGTGGCGCGATTTTTTCCTGGGTACTACGCGATTGATTGACACCGACAGATACTACATTGGCCAATCGGGTCAAGGCGGTTACCGCCAGACTTATTTCAGTCAACAACAACACAATACGGTCAAACGCAAAAGGTCTTGACCAACATACGGAAATACCAACATCAAAGCATTCAAACTTGATTCGCACACTTTCACATTATTCACAATTCACTGCTTCGTTCTGTTGTATCTGTTTACCATTATAATTGTTATTAAAAATACCTAGTTTATTTTATTATTTTCCTCACATCAGCATTCAATTTACTAGACCTACTTCAGTAAAACGATTAAGCGGAGTTTTAAATGATTTGCGTGCCTTTACTCGACACACGGAGGTCGATTTTCATCGTGGCTACGCGCGAACAATAATTGACACGGATTTAAATTAGAAATTTTTAGTTTCCTAATCAGAGAAGAAGGCGCTCAGAGAATCCTTCTAAGAGCAGTAAAAATTGTGAACGCCATTGTGCGGGGGATTTATTCAGCTCGAAGCAACAGTTCACGAAAATGAGAAGATTTACGGCAAGACACTTCGTGCGAGCTTGGAATGTTTTTTTTTCTGTGCTTCCTCGAAGGGTCTCGTGAACAATTACCCCGCGAATCGAATGCTACGCTGGAATAATTATCGTTAAGCGATTCGACCTCGAGCTCCGCAACTCCACGAGATCCCGTGACCTTCTCACAGATCGAGCCGAGAAATCGTTCGCGAATTTTCGAGCACGCTGTAAGGAAGTTTCAAGACTTAATCGTTCTGAGATTCAGGGCCTAATTCCGTTGGACACGAAATCTCCACCGTGTCTCCCCTCTACATTATTTTACTGGAAACCTGGAGCACCAAAGGGCCAAATAATAACTCAAATTTCAAATTAAATATCACGAAGAAGCTTGAGCGAAATGCAGAAATCAAAGTGAATCAAGATATTGATTACTAATTAATCTGTGAGTAAATAAAAATCACTTTCTTCCAGGAAGTTCATTACATATTTTTCATTTTCCATGCACTTACGTCTAATACATAGATCCAGTTACCTTCTCATAATAAATAGTTAATCAGTATTACGACGGCCTATGTAAATTCATAGATTAACCACGTTCCACGGAATCGCAATAATCGCGATCTCCTGTAATAAATGTCGTGCTTTTTTCTCATGCAACAGGAGATGTTGGAAGCGGAGGCTAATCGAAGCTGCGAAGCGTCGGACAGAGAGGGCCGCGCGATCTTAAAGGTAAAGCAACGGTATAGAAACAGCCCTAATTATGTAAATTGGATTCTTAAGCTAGATTTACAAGGAGATATCGGTGCCCCGGGGCAACTTCGCGTGGCTGGTTCGCGGTGGGGCACGTTTTCAACCCGTGGCACGATAGAACACGACACCGGCGCTGCTGGATTAAGTCGCGACTTTTATTGCCCCAACTACCCGCGAGCATTCGCATTCTATCAACAAATTTTCATCGATCCGACCGCTTTCAAGAACCAACACTTCGGAAATAAAACACAAGCACCACGGTCATCTTACGCCCACGCACTACTAGCTGAAGGACTTTAGAGACCTGATAACTATAATTAATCGCGTGATTACAATAGAAAGGGGAACGACCGTTAAGGTATAGAAGATGATTCACGTGCCACGAGGTTCCTCGAGATATTTCTATCAATTTTTCACGGACATCTTTGCCGTGACTCGGAACAGTAACCCCGCAGCTATAGAATGGATCGAAGAGAATAGATCAAAGGCGAGACGGTCGATGGTAGCTGCCTTTAATCGGCCCGGGTATCGCCGAGGGGTTGGGCGCAGGGAGAGGGGAGCGCACAATATCCAGCGGCATCGATTCATCAGGGTCGTTGACGGAAATGACCGGCGTGTAGGTATCATTAAGCGATACGAATTACGACAAATTCGAATATCACGTTGATGCATAACGCTGTTTCATCACTGCCTTCTGGTATGAAGACGTCGTCTCGCCTGTCGCCTCGCTCGTTTTCGTCGGTGTCCCGGCCCTACGTGCCCCGTCCACGTTCCTCCGCCCGTCTGTTATTCGGTCGTCGGGGGAGTCACGGAAGAGGAGAGGCCGACATTACCCCCGCGTGCCTTACTAATCTCTCGTTACACGTTTTCTGGACACTGGGATCCCGATCGCCGGGCACGCGAGACCGAGGAGGGAATTGCTGGTATCCCAGGTCAAGATAGAAGACGCCGAAACGTGAGGGAAATACGGGAACCCGCGAGCGAGGAGTGTGACGAAACGCGAAGGCAAAAGTGAAGGTTCAGGCAGATTGGGTGCCCGATGAATTATTCAATCGAACGCGGGGAAAGGATACGAATATGCCGCGGCCGGAACGTGGAAGAGCCGTGAATTGAAACCGGAAAGAAGAAGGAAAGGCAGAAAACTACGTACTTACGTGTAAAGACGAATATAAAGACTCACAGTATCTAACGTTACGAATAAAGAAACATCAATGGAGATATTAAAATTTCAAGATGGGCAAAAATATTCAAAATTCGAAAAGTGCTTCGTTCAACGCTATTCACGAATATTCTCAAGAACGACACGTGGCCCTGAATGGCAATCGCTAAAAGTAGCATTCTAGCCAAACTACCCAGAAAGGGGAAGAATTTCTCCATTTCTCCACGCATACGAAAGAGGGGTGATCGAGCATCTACCGCGTCTTCGCGTCCCTCTGGAAACGAAGAAACGTCGAGCGAAATCGAAGAGTGGCCAGAAGAGGCGATGGAAAAACGGCGAAGGGGAGGAGAGTACGTGGGTACGTTCTCTTGGCACAGGCAAGGCGGATGCTGCAGGGACGTGAGATTCTTGGCAACGGAACGGTTGCCTCCTAACTCGGTACCACCATAAGGATCGCGGTCGTCGGATGTTTATATTCGTGATAGTGCCTCTCTCTGTCCCCAAATAACCGTCCCGATGCCGACCGATTCCCGTGCTGGCCGCGACATATTGGCCGCCTCCAAATAGCGGCCGGACCGCGTCGTTGAGTGAAAGAAATATGTATCGTCGCGTGTACGCCGCCGAGTACGCGTTCGGTGAACACGATCGCGGCTCGCTCGGTGGGCAAGTTAATATTACCCTTCCGCGCGAGACAAATTGGCTTTGTGTAACGGGCAATGGAGGCGCGTTAACCGTAATCAAGAGACTGTGAAAACTTTACGGCCGCCCCTATCGCGTGGCACGAGCAAGGAAAGCGAGCGCTGTTCCGTTCGCGCGAGACGCGCTCGGCGCTCGTAAACGGGCGCGTATAATGGGACACGAATTCGGGGTGACTTTTACGGCCGATTCCGCGCCGTACCCGCGGTCCCTCGATCCAGCTACCCCACCGGCGTGTCCGTTATCGCCCGTGGCTTTGAAAAATCGAAAGTTAAACGTCGTAGACTCGCGCGAGCGACCGCCTAGCCTGCGCGCCCGATGCCGTCTATTTCCGTTTGCAAAACTTTTGGAGAACAACGAGCCTGTTTATCTCGAGGAATGCTTCGCGGGGCTTTCGGCAACGCGATAAATCCTTTCGCCCCGGTCAGATACGCGTCACCTAACTATAAATAGTTAAAGGTACGTTCGCGCGGACGACGATCGGTTAAAACGTTCAAGACATCTTTGTATGGACTCGCCGCGGCGCGAAGTAATAATTCCGTTACTCGCCAGCTCGGCCCGGCGAGGTGGTGAAGGTATTAACGGGCGAAAGGTGCATTCTGGACACTTTTGTGAAACCCCATTAAGTAAAACGCCCGGCTAATTTTGCGCGCGGAATGCAACGGGCGCGAATAACGCACGGGCAAGAAATGGAAATTATTTCGGTGATTTAGCTGATACCTCGCTCCCTCCGAAGGGAATATGTTTCTAAGTGAGAATGATCGGGATCGTCGTGAATGGTTACTTTTTCAAAGCGATGCTTGGCACCGAAGATATCTTGAATGGTGATTTTGGTGTATTAAAAGTGGTCCGCGAGGGGATTTCGAGTAATTAGGCGTGTCGCTGTAATTGGCGTAAATAATATCCATCGGCGGATCCGTCAAATGGATACTCGCGTTGCAGCTCGTAAACACATTTTGCCGCGGAGACGACGCGTTTAGAATCGCAGCGTGAAGCTGTAAACTCAACACGTCGCCTACGAAACAGGATTACCAACATCTATTCCCTTATCTTTCATCATGCTCCTCGCTTTCGTCCGGTCCATTTGTCGATGGAACATGCAATTACGGCGAAGATGCAATGAAATTCTATACCCCCTCTGAGTTGCTCAGTGAGTCGTTACATTATTGATCTCTAATCGAAAGATATGTATGCAAGCCTCCTAATGGTAAGTGGTTTCCTTTTGCGCGCTGAAAATAAAAGTGGCAGACGGAGAAGAATCGCAGGAATTCCCGAATGCGACTCTTTCCAGCTACCCTGCTACCCAACACGGAGAACTTTGCCAGTAAAAATAGAGCCGGAATCTTGGCGCCGCTGAAAGGACTTCCCATTGCTCTGTTTTCTCCTCGTAGGGAAACGCTCGTTACACCCTAAGTATCCACTCCATTCTGACACGTGGATATTGTTTTTAAGAAGCGGGTTTACGTAACGAGAATAGTGGATATTAAATCTATTAATACAATAAGAAGAGAGACGCGAAGTAAAGAGTAAGAATAAAAATTAAAGATTTAGTATACTGGTTAAAAACTGGAAATGTTCACTCTGCCCTACTCTTTGCCTAAGCATAAGCTTCTGTCGTCAAGATGAATCAAGAAATTATTTAAGAAGAAAATTAAATTCATTGCAGCTTGTTTCCTTACTGGAAAATTTAATTTCCCCTTAGCCTTCGTATATGATTATATTGTGATTTGATGAGATGAATTATTGCATTCCACAGTGTCAAGTATTAATCTATTTCCATTGATATGAATGTATACAGTAAACAATGCAACAGTAACCTCAGAGATACATCAAAGACCACTGGATGTACATATAACCTAATGCGAGGAGGAATGGTAATGAATTGACTTACTCCTCCCAGTGCTTTGAAGACCAGGCCTGACAGGGGTGGTTAGCAGGGAAAAAAGAGAAGTATGGCTTCACTGAGACTATTCAGGAATCTTGGCGCCGGTAATATACACTTGCATTGCTCGATTTTTCTTAGCTGCAAGCTGCACATTATGCAATGTCGCTATGAACTATGATTGTTATTTCGGGATATGTTTTGCCACGGAATACGGTTTGGGTGTCAGGACAGTTATAGCGCGTTAGACTCTTTCATTTCTAGTACTTAGGGAACATGCAATGTTAAAATTGATTCGCGTGCGATATATGCACTCGGAAGGAAGATCAATTTTATAAAAAAAAATCCGTTTTGTTTGTAACTCAAGTGTCAGGCGGAGAAGAGAACAGAACTGATCTAACTGTAAAGGTTTAACCAAATACAAGAGATTTTTAATATGAAACGTTAGATATTGATTGCCCTACAAGTAGTCTTAGATTTTTATTTCTGTAACATGAATCTTTTACGTCGATATTAGGTCCCAAACTGAATTTATACCTCAATTAGGACACTACTGGCTAGTCCAAATGGCACTTCAGATAGTACCAAAGTAATCTACACAGGGGGGAACAAAACGGTTGCATAACAACTAGCAGCAGTTTCACAACAAATCACCGCAGTTTCAAGACTAATAGTACAGATTATACGGATGACATTTATTCTTATAAATCTAACTTCCTGCAATAACTCTGCCCTCTCTAAATACTCCCTTATCTCTTAATGCCCCGTGATATTAATGCGTCTAACTAAGTTCACCAGATACAGCCATGACAGAGTATGTTCTTGTACAGTGATACACGTGTTTACAACCCGGCATTATACACGGCTATCTGTTCCAGAGTAACACGCGTGCCTGCCCCTGGCGCGCCTATCTAATATCGTTCGCCATTGCGTCGACGTTGCAATTATGGTACAATTGTGCGTTCTATATGTTCCTGCACAGCGCACTCCGCGATTCTATCATTCAGCTTCGAAAAGGGAAGCAAAATTTACTCTGAAAGCCAAGCGAGTTCGAAATCTAACCATCCGCTTCGAAATCCTCCGCTTTGAATGTACCGTGTCCGAATTAGAATCACTTGAAGCGAAATTAAAGGTTCTTCCAATGTAACACGATAGTGACCGTAAAGTCTACTGAATTCACAGGCTCCGAGAAGGAAACCACAGAAATGTACGCGAACTTCAACGCGTCCAGTTAATCAAGATATATTCACGTCGCGGACCGATGGGATATCGACAGGTTTTAGCGGGATATAAAACTCACAGTTACACAAATCGCGACAGACATCATAAACATAAATTACGGTAATATTCTCGACAAGACATCGATCCTCTTGCAACCGCTACGCCGGTCGATGTTCCTTCAATGAGAGGCGACGTTCAATAGAAATCTTTTAGCTGACTCGTTTTCTAACAACCCGACTTCATTCGTCTCCATTCGAGGTCGCCGTGGCTCGTGAAACGTCCGCGATGAAAAAGGCCGGAGCGCGCAAAAAAGGGACGTTTACGTTCGCCGAACGTGGACAATAATGTTTAATAGAGACCTAGTGCCAGCAATACGATCGTTCTAACGGTTATAATGCGTGACCGTTGAAACGAGGGCATTATACTCGACTGTTTTGATTCCCTTCAATCACGCCACGCGCAATGCCCAACAAAAACGTCCCACTCTTCATTTCCAAGCGCGTTACACGCCCGCGGATCTTACTTGCCAGCAATTTTCTACGCAATTACAACTACATACATCTCCGCGATATCCGTAATTGGAATGTTAATCTCACGTCTCGATCGCATCGAATACTATTACTTTAGAAGAACCAAACTTCCTACGCTTTAACGAGATTAAACGCGATATATGTGATTACGAAACCAGTTCTGCTCGATAAATGAATTTCTCGCAGTGATTACGTAATCGCATTATCACACTGCGGAATCGAAAGCAGAAAATTAGCGGTGCTTGAATTCTGCTGGGTTTAATCTGTGTCTATGAAGAATTGCGGAGGTTTCTGGGTCCTCGGGTAAAAAAGTGTGAAAGTGTGTTCGGGGGTATTGCCAAGTCTCACGGTGAAGGAGCAACGAGCGTTAAAAATCCGAAGTTGACGCATTAGTAGAAAACACTCTTTCCGTAAATCTCCAAACGTGCCCGGTAGATGATTCAGCGAACGGACGCGAGCAGGGAACCAGCCAAAAGTAACTCCCGCGCCCGCTGCGCCCACTACGCCGTTATAAATCACTCTGTTCTGGAAGAAAATCTACATTTGGCAAAGTTTGGTGGACGGTGGAAAGAATAAATACGACCGTTGATCAGAGAGATATCGGCCGAGCGAGACTTTTGTTCGATGCCAAGCAAAGTTCTTTGACCTCCCCGGCGAAGACTGGAATTGTAAAGCGAATTGCATTCTTAATTCGGAGCATTCGTTTTCTATCTGTCAGATCCGATGCAGTTTTCTTAGAAATGGAAAGTTTGCGATTGAAACGGACGTGGGTACAAAGTCTTGTCACAGAATTTACAAACACGTCTGCACCTTCAAGCTGACAAAGAAGATTCAAGAATAGAAAAAAAGATAAAAAAAGTTTCAAGACAAAAGTTGGTAAAAAATCATTTGGTAAAAAATAGCCGGATTTTCAGAGGTCAATTACACTTCCTTAGAGTAAATTTGAAGTAATGTAAGTCTCGGAATTTTTTGCAATTGCGGGTTCGGGATATTCCCTTGTAAGTAGTGTTATCATTTAAATTTGTTATGGACTAAAAGCTCTGAAGGCCAAAAATAATTGTAAACCCTTAAAGTATAAAAATGTAGGCGACGAGATGTACATCCTAATTTGACTATACCTATCAATCCTTCCACTTATCAATTCACATAATATACTCTGCGGTCAGAACAGATAACAACGTTCACTATCATTAAAAAAACAATAAAAGAGTTATGATTTTTCCAAATTGCATCACCGCGAGATACATGCATGCAACACTCTTTATTACCTACACTTGCATTTTCTCCCATAAAGAAACAGTTACCTAGTTAATTAGAGCTCTCAACGATTTCTATCTCCACTTGAGCAGGTGCAAAGTTAATCTGTTCCGCAAGCAGCCAGGAGATCTCGAACTTTGTAAACAGGGGTATCACGGCCGGGACGATTACGTTACAACATAAGCGCGCGCATGCGGCCGTGGGTATCTATCGCTGTATGGTGAATGGGTTAATAGCGGCCAAGCGAACAGGTATCGGTGGGCGCAAAAAACTCGAATTTCTAGTGAAAACTATATCCACGGAAAAATAGGAGCAAACCGAACGCGGCTATCTATAACGGTTGTCCCGTACCTTGGGACCGTTCTTCCGCGTATGAAATGGATTCCGATCGACGGACAGCAGAAAATAGATCATCACGAACAATGTCGAGTGCTGCGCGAGCAACCTTGGAACAGGAAGCCAGAGGCTGCGGTGCCGTAAAACGTCTTTGGTTACCATCCACCGCAGATCTCTGTTTATTCGTCTGATATCTGATGTCTGATATTAGTTAACGCGTCAACCCAGCTAGATAAATAAATGGTAAAGTCACGCAGCGGCGGCACCCCCGTAACACGATCGTGGAAGATGAGACAAGCAAAAGGGGCAACGTCTTTCACGGAAGCGCCCGATAGTCTTGTCTGCATTACGGACTATCAAGACCCCTTACACTTTCTCTGCAATTTAGGACGATACTCGTGAGCGATTAAAGTCGTGCTATCATCGTCGGCGAGATAATTGATGGCATTCGAGGATCGGAAGATCTGCGCGCAAAGGACGGAGGTCTTTTTGAAGGAATAGGTAGGGAGCAGGTGAGTTTGGAAAAGGTGCTGCTGGTGGTACCGTTGATAGGAAGACTAAGTACCTAGGTATTTTTTGGGTATCGACGAGTTGCACTTTATTTGAAGGGAAATATGGAAATTTAAACCACCGATGGAATTCCAAATGCAAAAGTGTAGTTTTGTCTTTGCTTCCACTTGAAGGTATTTAAATTGGATAGCGATTCATAGGAAATCCTATTTAATTGCACAGTGAAGCGCAGAAACCGATGAAATGACCCCAAAAATTTATGTAATTTTTCTGTTGACATTTGCTTACATTTTTAGAAACGATGGTGAAACTTTCCAGTTGAATAAGTAGCTGTGATCTTTGCAAATTAAAATTTAACCCAGAATCCTGTATTCTGAGTTTATATAACATGTAATACGTCGAATTATGACGCGTAACGATGTGGTTGGTCAAGTGGACATGTCGAAATCTCTTCGATAAATGGAAAGTGCAATTTTGCATAATCAGAAGATGTCCCAGGTGCGTTTATGTAACGTCTGGAAGAACTGTGTTCTCTTTAAACTTTATAAAATTGTACACAAAACACCGCTTACTGAGATCTAGTTCCTTTAAAAACGAAAGACTATAGAAAAACAAAGAATACCGAATCTGTAGTGACTGATTCAGTTTTTAGAGGTTTGACAAGTGACAAAGAGTATTTCGAAATCGTTCATGTGCAAATTTATCGTGAAAGAATGTCTGTACGATTGGCATCGGATACCATACGTTAGTAACTAACAATTAACTCTTCCTCCACTTGTAAAATGATAATTATCTATATTTCATTGTGCCAGGTACATTATATGCCCTTCAATGTATCACAAAGGACATGAAACATCGGTCACAATCTCCCGTTTACAAGAGCAAACCCCAAGAAATGTGTAAAATAGAAGTAGTCAGGCAAATGTCAAAATCATCCAGTGATTCGGTAAAATATGATCCATCCTCTTCAAAAACGCTGAAGGGAAATGAAAAACAGGTGATACCCTTAATCCACGTTTTTTGGTGCCAACTCTGTTAAAATTCAGAGGTTTATTTGTTAAAATTTGTACACCTTGATAGTTATAATTTGTAGCCCTTTGGAGCTATACCATCTTTAACTAATACTTCAAAATTATTTTCCTTCATTCGTGTGATTTTATTAATATAATAGTATTTCTTATGATATCTGAAATTTTCATTGAATTTCAAGCGAAGTGGTGCATCAAGCGAGAATGCATTGGTTCACAAAGTGCATCCGACAGATCGATGTTCGCGAAATATGGTAAAAGAGAGGGCAAAATCTGACGAACTTGACGATATCTTGGCCAAATGGAATGTTTATAAACCAAAAAAGTAGCACCAAACACTTCGTAGGCTGTAATTTTAATAATCCTTTGTTAATCGTGTGACAAATTTAGTGGGAATCGAAAGATTCCCTGAATCGTGCGGATATGAAACATGTTAAGTAACTATTGTCCTTATTAAATAATATAATTTTTGTAGATCTCGTAATTAAAATTTTAAAAAATTGCCAGCAAGTATGTCAAGGTTGGAGATCGATATCAAATTCCAGAATTATATAAAAATAAAATAAATGTATATATTTCTCTGCGATCTACACTGCTTCTTTTATTAGTTAAGTCTTTTGATGTAGTTCGTTAGCGATATGTTCGAGTTTTAAACGAAGATACATAGCCAAGCATAATTTTGATGATCCTCAAACTGTCTCTCCGTCATGGTATCCCGCAAAATTGGCAAACACTACGGAAGACACAAGTCCTCAAGCGTTCCTTAAGCAAACACGATTCTCTTTGTGCACCCGACAATATTAACCGCAAATTTTGCACCTGCCAATCAACTTAATGATCTAATCAGCTTGTTTTGACAGTAAACGATACTCTAATTTCGAGAAATTAAGAAGTCTATTAATAAAACACCAACTTTTGAAAGAGGGAACATTCTCCAATCTCCCAATTTAATTTAATTTAATTTAATTTAAAAATATCTATACGATTTTCGAAAATCTACCCTCCGAGGAATCCACAGGAACTCTGTATTCCCTAACAGAACTATGTACTTTCACGTAGAGATGGGTAAAATGTTATTTTAAATACAACTTTCCTGCACAAATTTTTATTTAAAATAATTTTTTGCCCATCTCTGTTCTCACAAACGTGGAACACTAATTGTAAGTTTTAATAAAGGAAAACAACAACGATCGCAGTTAAAATCTGCGAAGCAATCTCATTCCCACGCGAAATTGCTGGAATTCAGCAAGGAGGTAAAGGGTAGGGGTTGGTGGTTTATAAATAAACGTATAAATGCTGGAGATGAGTAGGGCCGTCGTCGGCCTAAAACAAAATGCATAAAGGCAAAATACGCCAACAGTCCTAGACGGCATTCGTCATTCTAGATCGCGTGGTAAGATTTCATATCTCTGTATCTAGGTCAAATATAGTGCCCCTCGCCTCGCAAAACCCTAAAATTAATTATTTGTCGGAACAGCGGACAAAAGGTATTCTTCATTCTGGGTAGCGCGGATCGGTCGATGAACCTATTCCCTTTTCGGTACCTTAGCCTCTATCTGACCTCAATTTCGATTTATACTCGCCATTTATAATCAGTGGGATTTATTTATGGAATAAAGTTAAAAATACATGTGATATATATTTTGTGGCGTTATACCATATATTTTAAAATTCCAGAATATTTAATTTACAATCGATAATGTGGCAAAGGTTTATACGATTATAGTTCCATATTGCAGTGTTCGTTATGAATATGTTAATAATTTCTAAATTTGGAGTATTAAAAGAAACTTTTTATACCCCAGAATGCAAGGAAGGTTGTTACACTTAATTAGTTTTCTCTTTAAATTTTATTTCTAAGGGATTGATGTGAATTATATACAAAAGAATCAGAGATCTCATCACAATTTGAATAAAATAACAAACATTTAATCATCATTATATTTAAAGACTATAACAAATACAACACGCAAAATGAAACCATGCATTCGTACATATTTTAATCTAAATTATTATCTTCCTAATGGAGCCATTGAGACCTCGTGGCATCAAAAGGTTGATAAAACATAACTCTGCTGGGGGTTCAAGCAAGATCAAAACATGTAGATTGATACTCAATGCACTCACCGATGTAGAAGCCAGTCATACCTCCATTCAGTCACGAAAGCGGCTTCAAAGCCGTGAAAATTGATGGTGCAAACGGTCCTTACCGCCCACGACACTGAATTTAATCTCGGAGATGTAGAAGGCCAAGTTTCTCTTAATCCTCGAAATACACCCTGAAAAATAAAAAAAAAAACACACACACGAAGAAAGCCACAGCGCCTAATATATATCGCGAAGAGTGCGCATATTTGCTACAGTAATAATTTCGACGGCCCCTAAAGATGACTTCCCAAGTTAAATACTCCTTAATCCACGTTATCAAGGCTGCAAATCGATTGCATCAAATGAAATTCGATTCGAAGCAATTGATGCTGATTGGTTAACGCAAACAGCGACAATATTTTATATATTTGACAAAATCAGTCGTATTTATTTATAATTTTCAATGTAGTTTTCTCAGTAAATACAACATATAATATAATAAATCTTTTTGGTACATATTTATTAAACTAACTCTTACAATATATACAAAAAAATTTAAACTGAATTTTAAGCTTTGACAGCTTTGACAATAACATTTATTGTAAAATCAAGTGATGAAGTGTTAAACACCTTTATACAAGATTTAACTATTTATTCGATCTCAATAGTCACATTAGTCTTCAAAAATCGGAAATTCAAAAAATGATGTATCAAAACGTCTTCCATAAGTGGTTGAACAGTCCTAAGTTTTTTAATAGCGAATTGTGAATTCCGTTCAGTCGCGTAATGGCATAATCGTGGTTCCACCCAAATTGCAAAGCCCTTTCAATGCTTTGTCCGTGATTTATGATGTACAGAGTGTACCGACGGAACGAGCACGTGCAAATTCGATGCTTGCGCTTAACGGTAACGACACGCCACGCGACGCGACCCGCACCGATCCGGTCCTTTAGAGCCATGAAAGCTCGTGTTTGTGCTGGTTTGACAAGCGGTCAAGCCACTTTGTCACGTATACGACGTGCTCACGTTAAATAATGCCGACCTGGGGTTACGCGCCCCGATCTCATTGATATTCCATTTATAAGGAGCGCGAGTATAAATGTTATCGATACTTGCTGGCAGGCGCCATACAGGCATCGGTCAACTCTATGCTTTCTATTCCCTTGAAACGAGCCACTTTTGCATTCACCACCGTTGCAACACGAGGCTCAAGTGGTGTGTTTATTTATATAATTGTATGCCGATTTTTTAACAAATAACCTGCTCGTAAGTCAGGCTGGAATATGGCACCCAGCTGACAATGGATATATCGAAAGAAGATACGATCTTGCGTTACAAAACGTTCGGGGCAGAAGTTCGGCTCGAAAAACGGATAATCTTTCCAGTAAGGCAAACCCGGAACGGTGATATAATTGTAGAGTAAGAGAGTAATAGACCGAAAGGTAATTGCAGCGGGGAATCCTTTTTTTCCGATTCCGCAATTAGGCCAGCATGGTCGTTTTAAATGGTTCAAATGTTTCCGGGATAAACTACCTCCCGTCTTACTAATAATTATCTAAAATCGTTGTTAATTTCTAGCATTACTACTCTTCGGAATTATCGTGACGTTACGCGTGTTGCGAAGTCTTGTACCGAATGATGAGATTACGAGTCAGCGTCTAAACTCCCCGCGATGTCCTAAACTGAGAGCTAAAAGAAAGAAAGGGATGGATCGATTACACAAGGGAGCACGAGAAACGCACTGAAAAGGAATGTTTTACGGTTGAAAATTACGATGCAGGAATATCCGCTTTTTTATGGCCGTTATGGTATGCATATTGCTCGGTAGTTGGAGTGTTTTTCTTTCTGGTGGTATCTCGGTCGAAGCGAGCCCCTCTTCCAGCCGCATCACTGAAGAGATACTTTGCGAAGTGAATATGACACCCACCGAAATTTACGTCCGTGAACTCTGCTGAACTTCTGAACTCGTTGTCTCATCTTTTCTTCGAGGGACAATGACGGCAGAATGGCATCCATCGTTGTGCGTGTCATTGCTCACCGGCTGTGTCTCGGGCTTACGGGACTTTAGGACACACTCCCGCCCCTTTTTGCATTGCAAATTACTCGACCCGCAATTTAAACGCCCCCGCACTTGAATTAAAATCCGAAGACACGAAGCGCCGAGGCGCTGTCTCCGTTATAAGGCGAGTTTCGCTTGCGTTGCCGGATACGCCATTCTCTCGTCGCGTTTATTATTACTGCAGAAATCGATATAATATTATCCGTTCCCTCAGAAGCGTGTTCTGCAATTTTAGAGAAAAAAAATAAAAAAAGAAATCAACACACATAGCAGAGCGTGGTTTCGATCCACGGACCTCTGGGTTATGGGCCCAGCACGCTTCCACTGCGCCACTCTGCTGGTTGATACCTTTGATTAAAAATATTCATAAGTGCTGGAATTAATATCGATTTTAGAAAAGTATGAACTGTTTGCTAAAAGTACCGAAATAACAATGAAATGAATTATACGTATTATAAAATAAATTTATTCTGGAGTAACATCGACATAAAGAAACCTGTTATTATTCATCAGTTCGCTTCGAGACACTATGAATCATGGAGGTAAATTTATAAGTATTTTTATATTTAACCACCTAAGTTCATCACTGTATTTTATTTTTCATACTAGGAAAGCTCCAAGGTATTATAGAAATTACACATCTAGTAAACCTACTACTGCATTAAGTATACAATATTTTTTCACCCCCCAGACATGTGATTCTCGATTATAATGTGCAAGCTTCGTTTCCCACATACGGAAAATATGTAATTACAGCGTAAAAGCAGAAGAGACTTCTACCGGAACAGACGATTAAGATAAGTCTACGAAAAAAATGCTACCCCGATTGAAAACAACTTTGTTTCGATGCCACCGGCGTAAACCTCGAGGGGAGTAATCTAAACGGTGCGAGCGTAGATCAACCACCTGGGTCGAAGTATGGAGATGCAACGGATGCAAATAAGTATCTTGGCCGATCCAGGTGCGCTCCCCTTTTAAGATCGGCAATCTTAAACTAGCTCCCACCTATAAAGTATCCACTGAGCCACGTGCTCGAACACGAGCAATCGATATATATACATGCACAACTTGCTACTAGTCTGCCCTGACATTCAAAGGTTCCTCAACGCTATGGTGAATTATTTAAAACTTGCGATCCATTCACTTTTCTTATACCCAGGTATATAGAAACGGTCACTTTAGAAGGGTAAGCGATAACACTAAATTGTATGAAAACAATGGGAGAACTGAGGTGAGAAAGCTAAGATGCTTCACCGTAATCTTTATTGTCCTAATAAATATTGTCCTAATTATTAGGACACTTATGGAATGCAAATTCCTAATTCGGAAATTAAAAAAATTAAGAAACTTTGAGGATATCTAGAGAATATATAAGTATATATTAAGCAATTTTTTTGCTACCCAAATTCACTCTAAGGGGTGAAATTACCCCTAAAAATTCGGTTATTTCCCGATTTTGCGTTATATCTCGGGAACTGTAAAAGATAGAAAAAAGTTTTCAGGTAAAAATGACTTGTTTTAATTAGAACTATCATTTGGTAAGTCACAGTTCTTATAGCTCGCAAGATATAACACAAAATCTGGAAATAGCCGGATTTCACTCCCTTAGAATAAATACTAGCAGCAAACAAATACATAAAAAAAATTTCATATTTTTTTAATTTTCACTTAGGGATTTTCCCTTGTAGGTTAAAAGATCGTAAATGCAGCTCCTAATGGTTGATTCCTTGGTGCTCCGTTAACTGGACACTTCTCATCTATTTCCATGAGCAACGCACACCCCTGAAGCCTGCCCCTGGCATCCTAGAAAGGTAAACGCGCAGTGGCAGGCGTCCCATCGTCGCGATAGGATCATGTTTTAATTCAACGTGGCTCCGTCCAGCCACGGCCTATTATAACCGCGTCTTCGTGCACGGTCGCATCTCACGTGTGCGCGTTTCGATGTCACGATCGTTTCAAGCCCTCCATAGACCGCTGGGACAAGTACATAAAGCGTAACAAAGTAAGACGCGCGTACGTGGCGAGCCGGTGACTCCCCCGATGCAGTTCCTGGTGACGTCTGACTAAGCGTTCTATTTCGACGCACCCTCGGAGGCCGCGTGAGTAATCCCCAGACCGCATATATCCGCGCAGGTGGAACTCGTTCGAGGATTCTGCGAGTTTTGGATAGATGGCCGGAAAGTCATGTTCAGATGTAGCGGTCCCTATAATTATCGTCGCGATATTATTAACCCTCTTCGACCGCTTCTGTTGTGACATTGCGACACTATTACGCGATACGCGTCACGAAATCTGTCCCGATAATCTGCGCGACGGGATCTACACGGATACGAGATATTAACGACCTTGCATCAGATAGCGTTGATTTATTGATAATTCATGAATTGCCCGATAACATCGTCGAGACAGCGAGAGCCGCCGGGCAGGGGTACGAAATGAAGTCTCCACGTCGGGGCCATTTATATTTCTTTGAATCTGCGTTTGTATCCCTTCGACTACGGGCCGCGCAGAATGCAGTTCGATAATTCCTGCGATTTTATCACGATCCCCACGAATTCGTGTCTAACCGTTCGCCAAAGTTCCGGATTACTTTCCTCGCCGAGAGTTTCAGCCGCCGGCCATTAATCATCCCGATAGAAGAGCGATTTGTATGGCACGATCTGGCCGGATCTGCCGAGTGCTTTCTGATTTTCTGCAATTAATTTATCATTTCGCAAATCCCGTGGGCGGTGATTTTTAGTGGCACGTCGTTAATATCGCCTGGCGTGTGTTGCGGTAGGAGTAAGCAGGTGTACGTGTCAGAATTGAATTCCAGTTTTCAACTGGAACGGAGGGAAACGTTGATGAAGCTATTTTCCCGCAACGTTGCATCAGCAAAAACTGACAAGATGTTAACATTCGCTATACCTCTGCGCATCGCGTCCAATACGCTCGAGCTTAATGTAATTTCTACTCCACCGCAGTCTCGGCAGAAGAAACGTTAATATTATTCTCCTTTCATCTGCTCGTTTCTTTCTTCGTTGAGATCGAACTAATACCCGTTGCCATGACTTGCGGCGAGAAAAATCTCGAGGCAGAAGTATCCTGTAGTAACATCCTCTCGCATGGAAAAGAAGTATTATACTTTGTTTCTAAAAGGTTCTCCCGTTCGTTTAATAGTAATAATAATAATTATTTTCCGGATCATCTGATGATTTTTTTAATATTAAATTTGTACCCATGCTTCCAAAACAATTTCAGGGCGAGGCTGTAAATACCTAAAGATCGCGAACTCCAAGAACTCCCCGCGATGAGATAAGTAGACAGGTAAAGCACCAGAGTAAATGGAAATTAAATGAACCGACCCTAGAGCGGTAGTCTTCTACCGAACTTTAATAAACATCTCCCAATAGCGGTATGTACGACCTGACAGTCCAAGGTGTTTAATCAAGATCGCGGCGTTAGCCAAACAAGCATATCTTTGTTCATTCCATTCCAGTCCATCTTCGTAATGCGAGCACAATGCTCGATTACTCTTAACGCACACTCGCGCGCACCGGGCGACCTTGCTCTCCATTATGCACACGTACGAACATTCGTATTATCTCCGGCTGAGGAGAAAAGAAAAAAGGATCGGTCCCTTGACTGCGACCGAGCGTTATCTCGGCCCGCTTGGCATTAAATCAAAGTGCATACTCTTGTATGGGTGCAACGCGGAGAATACGAGGCTGCAGTTGGGTGTGATTCGACCGTGCACTTAACAAGTCGCCCACGTGGCTCGCATCGATCGCGGCCACGCTGCTCGTCGGTGTGTACAAACGAACCACACTCCGCCGTGCACGCACGCGCGTCCGCGAGACGGGAGTGCATTAGAAGAACGGTGCACCGCGTCACTCCTTTAATGCAAATTCGATCCGCGGCCGTAACAGAAAAAGGGAATCCGGCGATACCAAACACGGAGGTCGCCGCCGCACGTAAATGGCCAGCGCGGAAAATTCTGAAACGCGCACCACCGTTTGCAGCGCGTGCGTGCCCGCAGCGTCCTCGCAAAAGGGATTCCCTGCGCCTGACTTCGCGCGAAGGGAGAAAGTTCCTCGAAACGAGTCGACATTCTGTTTCCAGCGGCTTTTTTTGCCGAGCGCTCCGGACGCTGCATTTCTGCCTGCACTGGAAAATCTCGCGCGCCGATGACAAAGTAAAGGGACGTTCTCCTTCCTGCATTCGGTCGTTTCGCGTGTAGAAAAGAAAAAAAGAAAGAAACGCCGAGCGTCGAGTTATTTTAAAACGCTTTAGCACGGGAGGACGTAACGATCAGGCTTCGTCGAATGCATGCCGCGCGCATGAGATGCACATAATTATAATACCATTGCTGGTCAAGCATTTATTAATCGTTGCGGGTAGGATCGTCCAATTTCGTACGTGTGCAATTGAGATAATCGTCGGTACACGAAGTTACGGCATCGTAATGAACGTAGTTACATAATCTATCGCGATATTAGTTCGTACACTCCAGAATTACGCACATGCACTTACCCACGCGTGTGAAACGTTTATGGAGCTTGCATTTTGCATCTACGCAATATTGGCAAATGCAAAAAGGCTTCTTACGTGTTCCGCAAAATTGTACCGCAGATTTTGGGTTGAAACTTGAGAAATAGGTCGGAATAATATTCAAGCACTGGGCATCAAATTTTTGGTACACTACCTATGGACGAATTCTGCATTAAGCTCGCAAAACGTATGCGAGTGGCGGCGATCTGGGCAGCTCCAGCTGGGCACCTACTTTTTTGGCTCACGTTACTCCGAAAAGGTACAAAAAGCACCGGCCCGATTAAAACGGTAGGTGGAACGGTCAACCTGTCAAGCGTGTACCTTTTTCCTTACTTTTCGCAGAAATTCCTCGGCGTAGGCTGCAAGAACTGTTTGCATGGCGAGAATTCACTCTGCAGTGTCAATTAACAAAACCGTCGAAAAGCGAAGTTTAAAAAGCGTGCCAAAATCAATATAGCTGAAAGTTCCACAGTTGCCTCCTTGTGAATTCGTTCTATTATTCAACTGCACTTAAACTTCTCGAGCCCCCGGGTTGCATCACGAATTACAGGACGTTTTGCATATGGAAGAAATGGAGCAGACATTTATATCTTTCATTAAAATTCAGGCTATTAAACGATCCACGTTGCAAGCTTTTCGGAGAGCAGTTTCAATGAAACTTTGAACATGTTCGATTACAGAGTGACGGAAATCTGAGGTCAGAGCGGTCCAGAAACCAGGACGAGACGAGTGTATGTACTCTCGTACGGTTATCCAACATCGTTCCTGGAAGTGTGACGAATCGTTGCATCATAACGTTCTCACCGAAAAGAGGGGTAACTGTCGGGCCGACGTGAAATCGCGGATATGCAAATTTTCGTGACGGTTAACAAGATGCAGGAATGTGTCGACGGGCTCGCTTTCGTCGACAATGCGACGGGAATGGAGAATAAGCGAGGCACGCGCCGTTATGAGATCACTTTCGTTGACTTTCCTCCGGGCCGGGGCGATTTAATTTTTTTTTTTTTGCCAACCGTCGAACGCGACCTAAGCGCGGCTCCTTCTCGCTAGAAAGTCTGAATCCAAAATCACGCAAGGTGACGAATTGTGGATGCCGCGTGCGTAATGCCCGTCACCGACGGGGTGTAGAGGGACGATTACCATTTATCGACGCTGGCCGGTTCGTTAGTCCTTTTTTCCCGAGATCAGAATGCACGAGGCGAGACGCAGCGACCGTTTAGAATGTCAAACGGATTCGGTAAGTATACCTATGTCGACGCGCGAATGCGTAGCACGCCTTTCAGCGAGGGACGTGATTTTAAAAGCGCCGCCGTTTTCTTGCTTCCTTTGACACAAGCCAGATTGGGAAACGGGAAATTAAATCGCGCCTTTAAGAATAATAAAACCCTCCCCGATTACTGTTCCCCGCTGTCACGCTGGCTTTTTACGATGATCGTAAAATTACACCTTCGTTTAGGCGTAACGGTTCGCGATGGCTAAGCTCGCGCGGCTTTTCTCATGAAAGTTGATTAACGCCGGCGTAATTACGTTTATACACCTGATAACAGGGATCGTATCGATGATGAAAAATCCACGAACGTTTGAATTCGACTTCGAGAACAGTAACCCCGCGATTCCTGCATCGCGCAACGGCTCCGTGTGTTATTAAACGAACAGTGCAGAATTAAATTACCATTAACATCGCGGAAGAATCGTGAGTCGCCGGTGAGGAGCGAGAAAGTAAACAAATTTATTTGGACGACGATGGATTTCGTTTAAAATTTCTCCTCGCGGAATCCGGCGGGGAAAGTATAAATTATAGTTATAACTATTTCGGTCCATGCGTTGAGAAGAAAAATCGACAGATACAGGCAGGCTTGTGTTCCGACGATTTTTATTATATTCAAGAACCATTCGTCGAGTTCGTTGGTGCATTTCGACTTTCGGGACAGGATTATTCTTAAATTTGCGAAAGTTACCATGGAACTTTCTTCGTCTGTAATTAGTGACTTGTGGAGAAAAAGGAAGCAAAGTACCACAGATGTAATTCCTAGACTTTCAGTCGTAATCACTCGATGCTTCGTACGCGGACAGCCAATGGAAGGCTCGATTTTCAGGGACTCGTGATCACAGCTATCCCAACATTGATCTTAACCATCGCGCGAGATGGTCATCGCCTTGATGCCAGGTCAGAAAGTTAAGGCCCATTCTACGCGGCGTGGTTACATTCTCCTTGCAATTAAAGCAATTAGTGTGGCCGAGCGCAAGAAAGGGTTGAAAAATCCTAGTAGGTACACGACGCTCAACATTCTCGTTTCTTCCCGCCGTTCCAGCCGCGGTGCGCTCCGAGAAGCTTCTCCCCTGCGATGCTTGAGCAAAGCAAAGAGAGGAATACGTCGGATGTCCTTTATTTTCAGGTCTGGAGGAGGAGATTCTGAGGTGTACGTATCGCGTGCCTTGGGGAAGGACGAGCTACGGAGTGAAACAAAGGGTCCAGATGGTCCGGGGGGGCCCCAGCATCTTCCTGGTTGTAATTTAAAGCGAGAGCCCACGGGCACCGACGCAGCCTCCTCCGGGGTAATTTCGACCCTCCTTGACTATGCGCGCATATATACATCTGGATCGCCTTTCACCCTCGCCTCCCTTTCTCCAAACGTCTTCTCTGTTGTGCACGCGCGCATACGCGCCTCTCGATATTTTCGACATCCTGACTGTTCGCAGACGCGCCCCCAGGGGCT
Source organism: Andrena flavipes (assembly GCA_963971345.1). NCBI lineage: Eukaryota > Metazoa > Arthropoda > Insecta > Hymenoptera > Andrenidae > Andrena > Andrena flavipes. The sequence goes on along the minus strand of OZ020479.1, from coordinate 73,980,566 downwards.
GAAACGCTCTGGATGCGCCCGGTATATTTTCATTCCTATCCGCGGCGCGAAAGAAGTTACGAGCATTTCTCCTTTAATGGATATTCCAGGAAACGCCGCGCTTGTGTTCGCGCGAAAGCTCGGGAATCCGGGGTGGGGAAACTGTTTGATGTTGTGATATTGCTTTTAACTTTCCGGCGCGTCTGAACCGCCCGTTCCTTTCTTCCATGCCCTTGCTTCTTGGAATGCAGAGAGTCTCGCGAGGAAGCTTTTGAATTACGATCTCGAGAAAATGTCTCTAGGATAAGTGCTCCGAAATACACCCCCGTGAGATTCGAATCAAGACTACGCGTACGTGTCGCTTTTGAACGAAGAATATCATCCACGTTTCCATTAAATAGCAGAGTATCGACGATGCCGATCCAATCGAGTTTAATACACGTGGCGTTAAGATACCTACAAAGTGGCACCGGATGATCGCGCTCAACAAAGGCACGAAAGAGCAGCGCGAACGCGGATTATCCGTCCTCTCCACCCAGGATAATGATCTGCAGCGGTGGTGCTGGGATCTCCTGAATATATATTAATGCTCGTCGTTTTTTCGCCCGCGTAGATAATGCCGGGTTTTGCCGGACCGAGTCGGGGGGGGGGGGGGGGGGGGCGAGAAACAGGGGCGGAGGGGAAGAGCGAGGCGGAAAAGGGCGAGAGTGAAAAACAAAAGTCGCATTCGTCGGAACACGGGAGCTCTGTCGGCCCTAAACGTCCCGGCCGTCGGCTATGGCCGGGGAAAAAATTTTTAATTGCTTTGTGGCGAGAGAAATTACAGGCGGCACGCCGACGGGTGCAACAGCCCCCTTTCGACTGTTATCTAGAATACCGGCTACGTCCAGAGGGGGGCCAGCTTTATCGATCCCTGTGTCAGCCAAGCCCACAGGAATATCCACCTGTTAGACAAACTGCGAGATAACCTTGCTCCCATGCGTTCCCCGCGCATTCTTCGCGTCTGGTTTACGTTGGCGCGTAGATCCGTGCCGATACCGAGGCACCGAGAACACTGGAGGCGCATTAGAGTCCCCCCTTCATAATTTCATATGGAACTTTGGACGCCGGTGAAGTTAACGGCTAGATGCAACGTAGCCATCGGAGGGTTGTCAAAAGTAGAAAACTGGATGATTTATGGCCAGCATCATTAATAATTGAATGACATGGTACCCGAGGATGCACGGAGCCGCGGCAGAAGTTCTGTCCAGCATGGCCTCCACTCGGAATAATCTCTGATACCGGCCGGGAACGTATCGAAGTCCTCGGATTATTACCGATCGCATCGGCACAGGTGATCCACTGGGGGAAGTGTCTCGTTCCCGTTATCAAGATTACAGCGGCCGATAAACACATACTAATCTCGGGAGATTAACGGTCCATTAGGGGGTTTTGGAGTTTTTCTCGAAGCTTTTAAATGCTCGTCGTAAACCGACCGAGCTTCCGTTCAGCGGGGAATAAGAGACGGTGTAATTCTTGATAGGGGTAATAACGCGACTGGACGAATGCGTTTAACCGGCCATGAATACGATACGTTGCAAATTGTTTTCCAGGAGTCGTTTCATCGACGGGATCGTGCGTAATGGACCGATAGAAACGTCAGAGGGGGATACCTGGACTTTGGGGCATCTGTTACCGGCTCATGCGTGTAACGCGCTTTAAAAGATATTAGCTAATTATACGGCGACGCGCCGCGATCATCGACCATTTCGTTTGCATACTCCGCGTGCCCTTTGGTATTGCGATAAATTGTCAGTAGCCGCGCACGGGATCGTGCAAACGTCTGGGATCCCCGAGAACGCTATGGGCCGGAGTATCGTGGCGAAGGTGGACTCGCGTTTGTCGGAATCCAATTTTAATAAGACTGTATTATACGCGCTGCAGATATGATAGTCAATTAACTCTAGGCATTTGGCGGAGTGCAGGGGAGTCTTTCTTTAAAAGAAGTCCTGCTCGCTGAATGCCCGTTTAGCGTGCAAGCGAATACGGAGGGAGACATTAATGAAATCGCAGATAGTATTCCGGCGGGAATGAGACAAATTTTATCGAGATGATAGAGGTTTATTCGCGAGTAACGAATGTATTTTTATCGGGGTAAAAAGTTGTTATTCGATTCAAGTGCAGGCTTACTCTGACAATGTTTCCCACGTAACTTCATAAAATAGTATTATTATCCCTCCTGGTTTGGTAGACACTGGTTTACGCTTTCTTGTCTAAATGCGGCGCCGACCAAACGCGGAGGCATTAAAGACAACGATGATACAAGACAGCCCAGGTTTCACCGTAGTAAAAATATTTAGTTTTGTTTCCCCTGCATCTTTCTGTTCCACCGATTTACACAGATGTTGTGGGCGGTACGACCTTTTCGGAATTTTCATAGAACGATCGTTGGCTGTCGTTTTACGCGTCAGCAGGCTCTTCTCGATATTCTTGGCGATTTCATCCGCTCAACCGAAGTGAAATCATTCGAAATTACTTCGTAAATTACGTGTCTTGTCTTGGAGTTATCTGATTAACTAGTTTGCGAAGGACAGGCCTCTGCGAACTGTTGCGCAAACTATTAATTTTTGAAGATCAATTGAATTTACTGTTGGTGAGCTAACAGCGTGTTTGGTATTTCCTGGCGGTTGGAGATTAAAAATTCATCGGCCAAATTCCAACGTGATCGTACACACAATTGCAACATTTTCCCTGGAACCTTTGTGGCTCATGACTCGGCCGCACGTGCAGTGCCTCGTGTCGCCGCTATCAACTTTTCACCGACAAAGCTGGAGGACAAAGATGGTATTACACACTTTCTATTTCCCGTCGACTTTCGATAGGCGAGTTGTCCGCGGCGGTGGCCGCGCGGGGGGGCCCAGGACGTTCCTCGGCATGCTTGTTCCTCATTTCCTTTTCCCGTAGAAGGAACGCCCTATATCGGTGCGCGGAATTGGTAATAAATCCCTCAGGTTGATCGTTCAATCTCGGGAACGTCTTGACCTTGGCTCTTTTTCAGGTCCTAGACAGCATTTAATCTGGAAGCAACGCGCCGCTCGGCTACTCTATTATTAGAGCAACAGAGAGGTATCGCTTTATTTTGCTACCGGTTTCTTCCGACGCAATTTCGTCGGCCCCCGCAGCACACACGTCCGTTTGTTCAACACGAACAGAACACCTTCAGCTGGAACTACAGAGTGTTTCAAAACTGCAGGTCGCGAATTCACTTGAATAATAGAATACGTCAAAAAGGACAGAACGGGTGTTGGTAAACATAAGGCTGTAAGTTAATCGTTCTTGCAACGCTCCAGCTAGCGTTTGAGTAAGATTGAAGGGAGATTCTTTAGGTAATTGACGAGGGAAAATCCCCAATACCGAAATTCAAAAAATTAAGATACTTTGGGGATTTGTAGAGGATATATAGAGTGGTGGATGATGGAAAGTTTACAATTTTTAGAATCGCATAACTTTTTTACAATTGATTCAAACGACATGAGTTTTTTTTTTTTGAGAAGCTAAAAGGATTAATTTGCTAAGTGACGTGGAGATATCGCTCATTTGCTGCAACCACGACACAACTCAAAATTTGCAGTTTTTGAATTATTAGTAGAGAAAAAGTAGTTGTTGTCTGAAAATTTTTTTGAACCGGTTTTTGAATTTTGGGTTATGTTTTTGTTGCAGCAAATGAGCGATATGTATCATGCAAACCTTTTTGTTGCTAAAATTTACTGTAAAGGAGTGAAAATACGGCTATTTTCCAGATTTTTTTTTTAAAAAAATAGTGAATTTCAGTTTTAGAATATTTATATATATGTAATAACGTATATGTTATGCAGAATTAGAGGAGTTGCACAATGGACTTTGCCGGTCCCCTAAAAATTAATCAAAAGAAGTAGCTTTTGTCTGAAAATTATTTTTCTATCTCTAAAAATTCGCCAGCTATACCGCAAAATTTGAAAATAGCCGGATTTTCACTCCCTCAAAGTGAATTTCAGCAGCAAAGAAAATTGCGTAAAATACATACCTATATATCATTTAAATATTCCCAAAGTTTCAAAATTTTTTAAATTCTCGGCTGTGAAATCTTCCCGTATAATACAAAACCACTGAAAATCGTTGTCAATCGATGCCCCAGTTTCTAAATCCGGTGCTCGCATCATGCCCAAGAAATGATTAAAAAAAATATTCCAATCAGAAGCAAACAGAAGCTACGTGCTCCAATCGGGTTCGAGGAAGATCAAAGGGTAAAGTTCTAGGTCGACTGAGCACACTACTTCCCCATCCCACGAAAGATAGCTACCCAAATAGAATTATCGCCGATTAAATCCCACCTAAACAGGCAGATGTTTACGTGATCTGGAATCGGGGCGACCTTTAATGCCATTAGCCGAAGCGACGCGTTCGGGACAAAGATTGCTCGGCTCGCTTGCGTAACATCCCGAGGGTGGACGTTGCATTCCGCGTTATCATTCGACCTACCTCCCCCCGTGAAGGGGCTGAGCTCTTTAATTCCAGCAAGAAAACAGAAACCGCCGGTGCGGCCTCGACCCGAGCAAAAGTTCGTCGAGGTTGCCAAGCCTGAGGCCGGTCTATGGTCCCTCTGGAACTCCGAGCGGCTCGAGAAAGGTCGAAGCTTGCCGGAGGTAGTCGACCAGTGTCGAACGCGAGCGTCGGGAGCCGAGCAGCAGAGACTGGGGGACGAGCGGCCAGCAATCGAAGAGAATCGTCAGTCCCTCACGGTGAGCCGGTACAGTCGGTTATCTTTGCCCGTTCACGACCGTTCCTCGCAACGATCGTCCCCCCCGTAGGTGGCCACGTTAAAACTCCCTTCTCTGTCGCGTCGACCGGGAGACCCCCCCAGTGCTCTCTGTCAATCTTTATCTCGTGCTAGACCCCTCAAACCCTGGCCGAACAATCAGTGCGTACGATTTGAGTTGGTGGGCAAGCTTTCTCGACGACCCCCCGGGCCTGTTCTCCGTTTGTGGATTTCTACCCTCCCTGTGGATTACCCGACGTCCCGCGAGGGGAACTTATCTTAAAGGTATGTCGAATCTGTTCCGGGTCCCTGCGTTAAACTCTAGGCACCACTGATTTTCATCTCCGTGCCCCTCGAGCCTACCTGCCTGAAGAAAAGGGGAAGCTTCCCCTCCTCTACCCTTGACGTTCGAACGCAGAGTCGAAGCGCACGGTGCCAGACGAGATACATTGCCATGCAAGATCGAGCAACGGTGCCGGCGAGACCGTTGCGTTCGTACGCGAGACACGATCGAAGCACAGGACCTTGAATCGAACGTGTTCGTGGCGCTTCTCGCCTGCCCGTCGTTCAAAGACGCGCGCGTGGTTAAGGTTGTGTGGAGTTCGCTCCCATAAAACGTAGTAATTACACCGCTCCCGACGCGACTAACAGAATTCGCGCGAAGGCAGCCTTGCTCCACACGGATTATTTAATTGAACGTAGATTGCCATTGAATTCAGTTTGAAGCGTGTACCAGTTTCCGTGGCGCGCGGGAAATTTGAATTCCCTGTCTGCCTGCACTCGCAACGTACTCCTCGACTGATCTTCGATATTCTTCGATCGGAAATGTTGTTAACCGGTTTCTTGCGAGGGCGTGCATCGAATCTTGAGGCCGATGCGTGGACGTTTTAAATATCCGTCGTGCAAAGCGGACGGAGGATGGTGATTTAAAGGCGCGCCGGGGAAGGTTAACGCTTCTAAAAGCTGCCGGAAATAGAGGATATATTTATCGATCAGCCATGTTCAAGCTATACGGACGAAGTAGGCACGCAGTGACGGGCGATTACGGTCTGTGATCTATAATAGATGGTCGTTTAAATGGTAACGCGAGACGTTCCTTGCGCCCCGACGCGTAAATCGTTACTCCGCTAAGCTCCTGCCCTTTGTGAGATCGAGCGAAGCGATACGGAATTTCCCTGTTAAACTGAGTGCTGACACTTAAACGACGTGCTCCCTTCACTCTCGAAATTACGCGAAACGCCGGCCGCACCAAATCCCCGCACTTCGGCTCTTGGACACTTTTCAAGCGTGGTATTGTTTATATTTTGCCACGGACCCTACAGTAATTTAGCGGGACGGACACGCGTTCCGTTCGCTCGTCGGACTCGCTGAATATCATTTCGTTATTTTCAGAGAGAAAACGAGCAAATTGTCGCCGGTGCGCGCTCCTTCGGGTTCGTTTTCTTTCGCGTCGCCTCGTATTTTACCGTGCGAACCGCGGCTTCCCCTCAATAAATTGTCTGTACTGTTGCTTTGCGCGCAATATTGTATGTTTACAGCGGCGGGCTCACATAATTACCCAGTATTGTTTCAATGTTTACTTTCCGGCGTTATTTCTGCTGGCATTCGACGGGACGCGTGTTGGCGTTTAGATTGGTGACTCGCCACGAGCCAACTTTGCTATTAAACAGTAATAAAAGGATCCAGGAAACGTTTCGTTCGGAGTAGTGTGCTGCGTGGCTTTTAGATACGAGTCATTTGTAAGCAGCGCGGTGGTTCTCCGTTTACGGAGTCAGTTTCGTTTTAATTCTCTGTGGAACTATCGCTGCTACTATCTCATTAAAAAGTTACAACACCTCGGTCAGGGGTATTTAAAGTCGGACGCTAGGTTGTGACGGCTTAACGCTCCATTGGCCATTTTATTGCAATCTTATCGTGTGTGAAGGTAGGAATTCAGCCTTCTCTCGTATTTGCCACTGGTGAAAATGTGTACAGTTTGAATGATTTGAATGCTATATGAAAATTTGAAGCAGTATAAAGGAAGCAATGCTAAAAAAATTCCAAAGAATTTTACGCCGCTTTAAATTGCTAGAAATTTTTAGAAATAAAAGGGCAACGTGTGCCGCGAAGGACCCAGTTCGTGAAACATTTTGCTATGAACTATCAAATGCTTGCGTATAAATTTAAAAATACTTCATAATTATTTAATAATTTTTTGGAATAAATTTGTATCGTGATAAACTAATTATTTGGTATTTATATACCAAATTCTGATCAGGAACTGGGTCCTTGATGGTATTTCATTCTTTGTTGCATCTATAATGGTGCGCGGTATCAGGCGAAACCATATGTTATCTGAAAACATGGACAAAGTACAGCTCAATGCCCTCTCAGCATTTAAATACGTTTGTTTACCAAGTAGACAACAGTTACTTGTTTGGCTGATCGTCACGTATCCACTTGTTTGGCACGAGCCTCGCGCGTGGTAAACACTATTTAAATTTCTCGCGCAAATGTGAACGTCCCGCGTGAGAGGCCAGCGTCTAAAACTAGTAGCTGCTGAAACTTTCTGGCTCCACGAATGATTCAGAAGATGTTTCGTAGGGCACCCCGCGTAGTCACCCTGTGACTAATCCGCGAAACAGAACGCGAGAAATGTCCCCAATGTCACTTCCAATTAAAGTCTTCTTTTTATATACACCAACAAATGAAGGATAATGCATGGAATTATTGGCAAAGCAAGCTCGTTAAACTCTATCGGCAAGCCTTCCTTATTGCTCGATACTCATTACCATAATTTTTCGCAAGATTTATTTTGTAAGCAGCCTGATTCATCACACGCGGTGGCAAAGCCAGAAAATAATTTTTTGCCATGATTTTTAGTGTTTTACAACCGGTTAAAAGATTTTCTGCTACAAAAATGGATTCCCTGAAGTGCCTACGGAAACAATTATTAAACGAACAGACTCGGTCGCGGTACCGTTTAAGCGCCGAGTTTTAAATGCAGCCACGGGCATTTTTTTTTGTTAATCATAATTCCTCGGCGATTCAATGAGGATGCTAGGCAGTCGGCCTGCGGTTTCGAAGGAAACGCTGTCTCTCATTAAACTTTAATCCAACGAAACGCTTCCACGGTCTCGTGACTTACGGGAGAGTCGTGAATATTCCGCGAGCGAATGTACTGTTTAATAATACAATAAATATACCCAAGCGAGTTATGTGCAGATTTGTAGGTGTAGGGCATTGGAGAAGCAAGGTCTAATTGAAAAAGAATTAATGCAATTACATTACTCTATAATCCTAGCAATGCAGGATATGTGGGTAAATGTTTAATTGATTGTTTCCTATATCATTTCTCATACGATTTGATTATGTAATTAAGGGATTTATTCAATTTATACGGTCTCCGTTAATTATTAGTCTCTTCTTGTTTCGCTTCTTATACGCATGCCTGAGCAATAAGCGAATGCAGAAAAACAGTCCTACTTAGTAGCAGTAACTTAGTAAGAAGCTTTTAATCAGCTATTGCTGATACGTGCAAGAATGTGCCAGCACATCTGTATCGATTAGCTACGTTCGCGGCGGTTAAACCCAGGCTCCCGTCACACAAGTGTTTCTACAAATTGAAATTCTATGAAATATGATTAAATTCATATAAAATACACGAACCTTCTACTTTCACAAAATTCGAATCCCCGTTTATCTTATCCCCAGAATTTTCATATAATTCCAATCCCTTTTCCCCGCAACTATCGAGCCACCACTATTTTCGCAATTATTTTCAACCAGCCCCACTATCTTACCGCGAAAAGCTGGCGACTCTATAATCAAAACACGAGCAGGGGTCCACGGGAGACGACGAAGATCGGTGTATATACCGTTGTCGTTGGTCGCGAGGCTGGTGTTTGTTTGGAGCTCGTAGAAACCGGTCGCCGGCACGGTGCGTTTCATAAGCTTGTGGGCGAAGGCGTGCACGCGAAGAGGGAACGCAATGCGTGTAGCGTGCGTACGTCGAGCGTGGCGGAGGCGAGGAGCCTTGCCGCGGGGAAGACGGAACGAGAGAGGCGTGCAGGAGCGACGTTTCGAGTGCCGTTACAACGTCCGAGAGGACTCTCGATAAACCTGAAACGTGCGCCTCCACCGAGGAGAGCATTAGGGTGAGCCCTAAAGACTTGATGGAAAACAGGATTCTTTGTGACCCTGGATGCCCAGCGCCATTGAAAGCTGCTTCGTCGCGTTGTACAGTCGCGGTTCGCCCTTTGTTGGACGCGCTAAGTACCATGAGATTATTCCCCAGATTCCCAGCTACGTGATTAATTGGCCCTCTCTGGGGTCTCTGGCTGGGAGCGAATGTGAAGAGGATTCGGGGGTGGTTGGGATCGTCTGTTGCTGGCCACTTAAATAGGTACTCTCGTTAAGGGCCATGGGGGTTTCGTTAGAGTGTGTGCCTACGTATAAACATTCTTTTTATTTAACTTGAGAAGCTCGCTTCGGAGAAGTTCCAGAGGTTGATGATAGATTTGTCGGCGCAGTATCAATAGATTGAAGTACCTGAATGTTTTGAAATTCGTAGTGGTGTTGACGTTCTTTCTCTGGTGATTAAGCTGCGTCACGTAAAGCACGATATTTGTATCGGTTTGGCGAATGTTTGCTCGCCCAGTCATGCACGATCAAGACTTAATAATTTATGCGACGTGACTTAGCGCGACGAACGTATGGAAGTTATTTATTCTTCTTTCAAGAACCCTCGGAGTTCATTTTGCGGCAGCCAATGGGTGGCGAACAAAGGCGATTGCTAAATGCGTTAAATTAGATTCGGCATGGAATCGGTATTTCTTCGGTCTTTAATTTCCTTTTCAGCTACCGTAGAACGTATAAGAAAAGAATTCCTCGGGCAAGAATTATCGCTTAACGGTTGGTCGCAAATAGGATCAACCGCAATGACAATTTTCACAGATTTGTTGCGCGATAAACTAAGGGGACGAAAAACCGTAGCAGTTCACTTGGCTTTTTCCTAGCATACCATCACTTTTTTCCTTCGACTTTACTTTGTGTGATCGGGAGAGGTGATAGCGATCGAAAGCGTGAATCCGTTCGGTTGCATAAAGAAATTATACAACTGTGGAAACTGAATGAACAGACCTAGTTGCGGAAAACTTATTTGACGGACGTTTAGAAAACTCTTGTCTTCCGATTAAATTTTCCGAAACGAAAAACTACTTATTATTAGACTTATTTCCCGGTATCGATAATATCTAATTTAAAAACACGCGTGGTTACGAAACGCGTTTGTTCAAATATCTTTACTTCAAATAGAATTTCAGTTCACCAACCTGTTCACACCGACTTCGCAGACTTCGTACAAATAAAACGAAGTTCAATAACATCAAAGTCACGTTTTCCCTGTCAGCTGTTTCTCCAGCTATTCATAGTTGTTTCACTTTCCACTTAATCATAAAACAGTTCAGTTACATTTCAAGTTCCTCGCTCGCGCCGAAGTATCAACACTCTAGTAACATCATCATCGTCGTCCACTTTCCTGCGATCTAAGTTGTATAATATTTAGCTGTCCCACTATCCTGGCTGTCGTTACGAAACATCTCGATACGAGAGCATCTCCCTGGAAACTCTAAGGAGAGCCATGGAGCATCTGTAATCGTGAATCTTTCCGGGTGCGATAGATGAACGTATCAGAGTACTCGATCCCAGAACTTATCGATCCACGCGGACAACTTCTAGACCGCGGTTATTGCGAAAAATGGCCGATCATGCTGTGTTTTCTCTCACGGGGTACCAATGGCTTGCATCCCGGGATTTATCGATCGCCCGGTGAAAGTGACGCTGTTTGATACAAATTTAGAAAGCCGATCGTGCCATCCTACATTCTGCTCTGAATGCAGCGCGTGTGTCTTGGAATTTTATGGTTCGCGGGCCGCTGGGGCGAAGACCACGAGCCGGATCGTCAATTAAACCGCTGATCTTTATCGAAGATTAGAAGCCTCTCGACATCCCCGACTGTCTCGCGTCAAGTCGATGTTCCTCTAATTAAACGTACCAGGGTCAGCAACGAAACGAATAACACGACGCGAAGCAGGGAATATTTTTCAAAAGGAACACGAAAGAGAAACTTAGAAGCTCGCTGCCCCGTGCAATTTCCAAGTGAAAGATAGGAAATCGCTTGTACAGCTCTAATCTTTACACAGAACCGTTGAAAACCACGAAAAATTAACGGGAACTCGCGAGAAAGTGGGGAAGCCTCGCTAAATCGACGACACTCCTCCAATTTGTCCCTCTGCTTTCTAATACACCGCGCTCCCAACTCCTACATCCGCGATATGGGTTAGCAGCTGATTATACACTTCTCCATCGCCGGTGGAAACATTAATTTCACAATGCAGCGGCGATGAACAATGTTAGATCCGCGGAACAATGTGGCGCTCTTCTACGCGAACAGACGGCCTGAGAAATCAATCGATTATGCTGCCGGCAGCCGGTTATTACGGCAACGGGGTCGGCGAGCGTAGCAACGCTTTTGCAGCGGTTGCAGCTTGTTCGTACCCCTATCGGGTTAATAAATTTACTTAGCTTCTTCTAAGTAGACCAGAGGAGGTCGACGCACGACGGTGACCGTAGGCTCGGCGCACACGAGCACGCAGTTCCTTGTTCCCCGCGACGTTCGCTAATGCGTAAAAAGCTCGAAGACTCGTAACAAATTAGCCGAGCAACAATGGGAGGCAGTCGGTTATCCCTCTGTTAGCCGGCCCCGCCGACTATCTGTCACGCGAGCCTCTTCGCTATGACGTTGCACAATTTCCGCGTGATTCATCTCGCGTGCCCGTGTATCGTTTTTATTAATCAAGTTTCCAGGAGTCGGAAGATCTATCGCTAGGTGCACGCGCAAAGGCCGATCGTTTCGTCCGAGGACGCGGCTAGCTGCGCGCATTGTCGAGTTGCCGCAACGATGCAGTAAGAAGAGAAGCATTTATCGCGGCAGTCAAGGTTACCGTTGCCAATCGCTAAGAAATCCGTGCGATTTAACGGTCGGTTGGACGAACTTGCGAAATCCGCGACACGCGACGGCGACGGAATTGGTTCGCCCACCACGAGGCTTCGGAGTTTGCAAGTTCATCGGTGCTCCATTGTGCTTGCAGGCGGGGATACGGTGTAGAGTGTGCGCTGATAGGAGACAAAGGAAGATTTGACGCGTGTATAGAGTGATGTGACAGAAACTTGTCCATTGTCTCCTCGGTAGGCGCCACCATGAGTCTGCGTCGATGTCTCGGCCGCGTTTAACAGGGCTTGTACTACTTGCTTGAAAAGTCTACGCTGGAGATTCAGTCTGTTATGGGTTTGTGATATGTACAACGCGTCTACTGTTTACATGTGCCTTAAGGGGGAACACCACTGTGACGGTCGGAAAAATGAGCCCATTTTTAAGATTTTTTTTAAGGAATAACTTACAGTTTTATTATAAAATTGTTATTACCTATCTTTAGTATAATGTCTTAAGAGACTATAGAAAAAAAAGTAATAGAAAAACATACATAGATTTCCATATACAGTTAATCTCCTACACCCCTGACAAGAAAACATAGGTCGCTTATCGAAACAATATCTTTGGAACGGTAACTCTGAAATCAATTTTTTTTTTTGTTTAATATAATCGGTATGAGTGTAGTTTCCGTTGTACGTACCGATTTTTAAAAAAAATTATTTTTGTAAAAATGGCGCACTTGGGAAGAAAAAGTTTCGAAAATCCGCAAAAAAATGGATAGTTTTTCGAGCGTATTTCAAAAAATATGTTTTCGATCAAAAAATCGGTACGTACAACTGAAGATACTCTTGTTTTAAAGATTCTGTAAAAATTTCAAGTCGATCGGATAAAAATTGACAGAGCTATTGATTCGATCAGTTAGAAAAATGTCGTTTCGAGAAAATCGCGTTTAACGATACATAGCGCCCTTGGAACGGCATCGTGACGCGTCTCACAAAATGCACTGTATCTTCGTCAATTCTTCGAATATTAACTTGAATTTTTCAGACAATATTTTTGAAGAGTTAAACATTAAGAAAGTGAAGAAAAAAAAAATCGAAATTTTTTCAACTTTCACAGTGGTGTTCCCCCTTAAAGGGGTATTCTCGTCAAGAAGCACAATTTTTGACTATCTTTAGGGACAACGTATACAAAAGGTACAGAGTTTTCAGTGATGAGGATTGTCCGGAGGTATTTATTAACATCTCGGTAAGTTGCAAAAAAGTTTCAGTTATATATAATAATAATTGACAACCTTAAACGTGCGAAGAAAAATATATCGACTGGTCCAGTAGAAGTTGAGACATCATACGCACCGTCATGAAAAACACTGTTTGGAAAAAAATATATATCTCCGTTAATTATTATTATAATATGGCTGAAAATTATTTTACGACTTACTGAAACGTTAATAAATACGTGTCGCTGTATCAAGTATCTTAGTAACAATATTGAAGAGATAACCAAAGTGTTTTACGCTTAGAGTAGGTATTCGTGTTAAAGAGACCGGAGAGGACTTTGCGCCTGTAGAAAGGTTGACTTTCGAACAGTCTATTAAATTACACGGTAGTCCTTGCTCGATCTACCGTGACTTTCGTTGAGGCATCTCGAACAAACGGAATCGTGAGATCCGTTGAATACACTTGACTGCACTTATAGCTTTGGGGAGCAGAAAATCGATAGGAGCTTCGTCGGTTACTGCCTTGTCCATTCATTAAAATCTCCGACTCTCTAAGACCGGTAATTTGTATATCACTATTAAAGCTGTCCTGTGTAATTAAAATCTGCAAATGACAATATATAATTTGCAATTACATTCGCTGAATTGTAGATGCTGTATAAGCTTCAATTTGAAATTCTACATCCATGCTGTTCAAAGAAAACATACCAACTCGGTTTATAATTACACTTACATGTGAAACATTTCCAATGTCAAATGTTGCAGGTCTCGATCTATTTTAAGACGCTTGTCGCTTCGTAATGACGCCAGTTGGGACATTTGCATAATATATACGCCACACGCATCCAGCACATCTGTTCCTCGTCTCGTCTCTTTCTAATCGAAAACGTTATCCAGTGTGCTTAATCCACCTGAAATCGAGAACGAAATTGAGCAGATGGGGCTGCATTTTGTGTAATTTGCTTAATCGTAAAAATCGTAGGATTCTCTGAACATCGTAAAGGAAATGGTAAACGAAATTTCCTTTCAATTTGTCCCGGGTACCTGCTCGTGGATACGCATTTTCCTTATCGACGAACCATGTTACTGTAATTAAAATGCCTGCGGGTATCTCGTCAACATGCAAATTTGTACGCGTAAGGGGGTGAACCAGAGTCGTGTAGCATATTAATAAGACACAGTTGAGGGAATTCTTGCAATGATGAAGGAGGTGTCACGTACGATGTTGTCCTTGTCGTGTTATTGCAGCGTGAGATTTTTTACTCTCGCATTTCTCGTGCAAATAGCCGGCTACTGCATTTCTTGCGCAGCAGCATAGAATTTCTTGTCGCATTCTTTGGCTGTATCAGTTCTATCTTCTGGAACAAATGACATCGAATACCTTTGCGACTCAGGTACACTGGGAAATGAAAGTTCTTTAGTATTCATCGAGGAGAGCGAGTTGTACTAATTACAGTAAAATGAATGTTCGTTGAACTAAGCTGTTTCTTTCAAAGAAAATTAAGAAGTACAGTCTTTGAAAATGGAATTCAATTGGGACAGTCTTATATTGTTTAACATATCTGTAGATCTATCTAAAGAGACAATAAGTAAACGATTTAAAAGTAAACACACGACGATTTCAGACTTTTACACGGATCACAGTAAACGTGTCAATACTCCTTTCTACGCGAAATGTTATAACGCCACTTGAAAGAGCTAACAGAAAAGGCGTGACTGCGTCCTCTTTGCAGTATTATCACAGCCGAGGCCTTTTTTCTCGTCTCGTGCAAACAGCCTTCTAGCGGTGTTTCACACCCACGAGTCATCCTCGCTTTTCCCTCGAATTTCCTTTCCTTTCAGTGTCTCTTCAAAGGTTCTTCACAGCTGCATCTCAGAATTATTTTAACCTGTTAACTTAATGAAACCCATCTTTCGAACGTTCGTTTGAATACCTGGAAAAAGAAGTTTCACGACTGTTAGAAAAGTGTTTAGATACTATCAAGGACTCTGTGGGAAAACGTCACTGTTTCTTGAATTTTATTCGCAGTTATTATCCATAACTTCGTAAAGACATTTCTCCCGTCGACACCCATTCACCTCTTTTTCTTCTTCTTTTTATCGCGGAAACTCGGTGTGACGTAAGAAAGGAACTTCTCACGCTTCGCGCGTGTATCTCTCTCGGAGGATTTCCTTTTTGTAAGTACTCGACCGAGGAGCGTGAGAAGTAAGGCTGAAATATAATAATGCACTGACAAAATCTTGCATCTCCCTGCGCCGTGGTAAAATGCTAATAAGAGAAATTACAGGGCTGCTATAGCCTTTAGGAAATTTTGCTATGACTTTTCACATGCGTGCACAGAAGACACAGCCCGTAGTTGTTTGCCGTAAGTTAATAACAATAGGGTGATGAAGGAAAACATCGGTATCATTAACCCAATGAGACTCGATGGAAATTTGCATCGAATAGTGTAATCTGGAGCGCGGGGAACTTTAGACAGAATTCGAACGATAACATAACTTTTGTGTCGAGAGACATTTTCCACGAGAGCCTGATGCATTCTTACGATTAAGGGGATTAAATGGGAGGGAGGGGGAGGTGCGCATAATGTTTGTAAACAGTGTGGGGAATATTACTCTCTCATTACATAACGTGTGCACCCTTCGTGACTTTGTACACCACTTGGTTCGGCTGAAGGATGGAATGGAGGGTGAACACCCTTCGGTAAACGTCAGCTGTGATGCATCGCGATCAATAAAAATATTACTTGGCAAATTCTCACTCTTTCGCCCCTTTATTTATTTATTTTCTGTTCAACGGGTAAGACCCATTTTATGACAGAAGGGGGTGAAAAAGACGCAGAGTAGAAAAGTAGCGTTACCGCAAAACAAAAGTAACAGAATAAAATATAAAATAATAATAATGACTTAAGTCCTATTAACAGTTGATATGAGTTGAGTAGAGATCAATCTCGTCCTTTTGTATTTTCTTCTCATTACTGCCTCATTTGAATTTGAATAATCAACATGAACTTTACTCCTTATTCCCCATTTTATCGAATTTAACTAATAAACTTCCACATTGCAAATGTTACCACCCTCCTATTACAGAATGCAACCACGATGTCGTAAACTCATTGTCGTAAAATTTAGAACGGTCTGCTAGACCCAAGAATAAACAATGTACATTATAAAGTGCACACATTGGGAAAGGGTATGTGTTAATCTATAATGTAACAGATCGAATCTGCAGGACGCGGAACGGAAGTGGGGATAGCAGACGCCTAGGGTGAATCCCCTCTGCGAGCGTTTTACGCGGGGATGGTGTATTTCAATCAATACTACGGAGACGGTCGTTGGGGTGCTTCGCCGCATTCTTCGGGTCTAAAAATTCCGTCGCGTTTAAATCCCCCAGACGGCCGTCTCGATCAATAGGGAGATTATTTATCAAAGTAACAGGTGTTTGCCTCGCCTTTATCACGAAACGTGACACGGTTGCGAATGCGTCGCGGGCTCGGTAAATTAGTGCAACGGCACGCGGTGTGTTGGTTCATGTAAATCGTGTCTAACAACGGTACACAGGCGACTTTTACGCCTGTTTAAAATGCATATTAATGTTAATACAGTCAGCGACGTAACACGCGTGAATGGTGTCTCGGGTTATTTAAAGCGAACACGTATTGGAAGGAAATGTCACCTGCATTTCTGTGAAGTTTTTCGATGAAACGTTTAGATTATTTGTATATAGAGAATTCGTAATTTTCCATCGGTCAGAATTAGTTTTATTCGAAGTTATGTCTGCGCGGCTCGATAGAATTGAAGGTTCTCTATTGAGTTTCTATAGTTTCGTGCGTGCCAAGCTTCTCCAACATTTATAGAATAATAGGACAATGCGTTGCATTGAATTCTGCAGGAAACGTCGGATATCCGGTGACAATAGATGACAATAGTCTGCTCTGCCACGTAACGGAGCTAGAATGAATTCGATTTCAACGAGCCATTGCTAATTTCTCGTTTGCATTTCGAAATATGGTGTGTTCTAACGCGAAGCGAATTTCATTTTGTGCTTTGAAGCTGGTGGCATTTATAACGAGGTATTGTTGATGTCACAATGTGAACTTAATTTATCGACGTCGAGCTGCTTAAATAATCGAATTCCAAGGGCTTTGAAGGTTCAAAGGTTCAATTATAAGAGCTCTAGGTATTCAAAGGCCAAGTACTTTCGAGTTAATTCGGTCCATTATTTACCATGAGAGTTTCTGTAGTATATTCGTTCAAAAATCACACGATCTTACTTTGCAAAATTGCTGTGTGAAGAAAAATGATCGTTTTTCTTCTTTCACGTGCCTCTTCAACAATTATAATTAGAAACATATCGTTCCTTTAACAATTTCTACCAAGAATATACAGAGTGTATAAAAATTGATGGACACCGCTTTGAGGGATGAATCTACACCTCTGATTGTGAATCGGTGAATATTCCTAAAAGAAAACTTGCCGCAAAGTGGTTTATAACATAGAAAATTAATCTTAAAGTTTGTTTTCAATCACGCCAAAGGGAAACTCTTAATAAATCAAAATGTCAAAATCAACAAAGAATTATCGCCCTTATCTTATTTCCAATCTCTGTCGTCTCCTCGAACGCTCAAGATTTTCAAGAGTCCATAACAAAGTTGCAGCTTGAAAAGCACTTGTATTTAGGGACATTCATCTGAAACACTTAGCCAAGCATTTTCCTCGTTAAACGAAATCGCTTGAGCGTGTCGGGTCGGGATTCTCGGGAAGCATATATCTTCCCGCGAGTCGTTGGAAGGAAACCGAGGTGGAAATGGCGCGTACGCCCAATCGTAATTTAAATTTAATCTGCGTACGATTAAAGTCTCATTAGACAATCGGACAGACGACCGGGAACCCCCGATACAGCCATGCCGAGCGCGACTATTTAAACGCGCGAATTCACCGTGCAATTTCTTCGCGGCATTCCAACTATTAGAAAGGTACACGGTTGCGTGGTACCGATACACTAAACGCTTATTAGAATTCCAGGATGTTGGAGCGAATGATTTCGCGCGATTCATTCACCTCGTTCGAAGCAATATGTATTTCCTCCTTGGTATATACACCCATTAAAACGCGTACGCGTGAAAAGGCATGCACGGCTTCGTAGAATGTTGGAGCTGTTGCGTAAAAATTTTAATCGCGATGGAAACGATGGATATTCATTGTCCGCTGGTACTTAGGAAACGTATTCGTAATTCTCGTTTTATTTCGGTATGGTAATCAAGATCAAGTATTCGCTGGTTTGATAAGCAAGGTAGAATTTGCGTTACAAATTCAGACAACTCGAAATACGACTTTTATAACACCTCTTCGTTAAATTACGATGGTTAGGATTCTGAAGACTTCCGAGAATCGCTACTCCATAGAGGTTTGAAGGTATTGCAGCGTTTTAGGGAGCTGCAACAATGCGACCCAAAGAAGATTAGGTCTTTTGGCAGCAGCCAGGAGGCTTTGTGCTTATTTCCGACTGACCTGCTTAGCTCGTCGAACCACGTACATACCTGCGTCCCGTAGCTTCTCGAATCTTGTTTTCTCCCAATTGAGCTGACAGTGGTTTCACCTACCATCGTTTCCCTGCTCATTCAAAATACTTCCTGCCGTTGGCGCGGCACGTTCCGCATTTTTATCGATTCGTCTGCCGGTGCACACGTGGAGCGTACAAAATAGTCCCCCGATTTCTTCTTTTGGGTACCTCGAGACATAAAATTTGGGGGTTTCACTGCGCGCGAGTGGAGATTACATCTTCGAGCTACGAGTAAAACCGTCCGGTAATAAGGAGCCTGGCCGTTGCGAATGCGAAACTATTCGAAGGCCTTTAATTTCCTTCGACACATGTAGCCGAGATGACAAACGTTGAAAGGGTGGAATTGGACGTGAATGAACAGTCCACGTTCCGCCAGTGGAGATTATAAATATAAACGAGTCAAGCGGAGAGATTGCCAATATGTATTGCTGTCAGTGTAATGTACAGAGTTAATTAAATTTTCAAATAATAAATTTGAATGGCAGTGGGGAAGTTGGAACGCGTTCCTGGCGATGATAGTTGAACGGGGAGCAAAAAGAAGTTCGGTGGGAGTAACTGTTCATCGTTCAATGTCAGGCTATCTGGCAAAAACGTAGCAGCGTCGACAATTAATGCCATACGTATACCAATAAATTGTCTTGATGCCTCGCGGAAGCGTGCGGAAAACGTTGAAAATGAGCCAGTGGCAAATGGGGACAGCTGAAATAAGCGATGCGGAACATGATGTAGTTACGGCGTAAATGTGTCCTCCGTGGGCAACAATTATCATTAATAGTTACGCGTAAACACGAGTGACAAATAATTGCAAATGGAGCAGACGAGGTCCCAGCCTGCGTCTTTCAGCGAAGCCATTGCCATACTTAAAGTTAGGAATAGAATTATTGCCCGACGCCTTTCCAGCGTAAACGTGCATAATTCACGTAAAAGCTTTCAATAAATTCAGATGGAAAATAGCGGAGAGGATCGAAGCGAAGGTAAAAGAATTCTCTTTCCTCAATGCAAACACCATTTTCCCCTGTTTGTTTACTATTCATAGTTGTCACGTGTCGTCGCTCCTACTCAAGAAACTCTGGAGAATCATAACTCATAAGGTGAAAATCCGCGAGGAGACGAAAATATCGTGTCTCACACGAGACTTTAATCTCAAGAGACGATAATTTTATTATATCTTAATTATTTTGGCATTAGTTTCCTGAAATTTGACTCTTATGAGACAAGTAAAAAATTTAATCTCTCTCCACTACTTCCATTATTTACATTTATTTGTTGCTGAGGTTTTTGCCTCGTGATAAAATCTCATATAAAATCTCGCCGTGAATTTAGTATAATTTCTCATTAATTACTCCCCCAACAACAACAAAAGAAAATCTTCAAAAACCCCTTGTATTTCCATGAAAATACCAGAATACACGGCAGTAATGCTCGAAACGCAGGGGGCTGCGCTTCCGCTGGGTCACTCGTCCATTACACGAGGCAGCTGCCCAGTCGGATGAGACAGAATAATCGGTTCAGCTGTCGATACCGTGTTGTCGTCATCATCCGCAATACGGAGGTGTCGTTGACCCCATCCTTGAGGTCCTTAAGGTGCAAAAACACACACGCGATACCGTTGGCACGAGTCCACGGCGTGGATGCACCTGCTTGAGCGTCAGCTACAGGGGCCCCTGCAGTCACGGCACATGCACCTGACGATGCGCCTCGTGAGTACGCTCGCGCCCGTTTCTTCGCCTTCTCGTTTCGCGCGGTGGAATCCGCGGAGGTCGCGGCGGGTATGCACGGGGAGTCCTCCTCTTTTGTCCCCCGACGTAAATTACACGGCGAGCGACCGAGAAAAATGACAATGCCGGGGGAACAGTTGATTTCTACGTAAGTACCAGGCACAGTTAGAGTAACTGCCGCGCTGACAGTTAGCGCTTTTCAGCGCGGCCGTCGCTTTTAACGTCCAGGCCGCGAGCGATTTCTTTCGTACGCCGCCCGGATCCCGCGGCATCGGACGCCGCGAATGAGACGTCGAGGAGGCGGCGTGCACGCGCGCGCTGGCTTCCGACATGGATCTGGAACGTGGTGTTCCGTGACGTCGGCGTGGAATTCGCGGGCGAGACTGTCGCACCGGCTAAACAGTGCATGGAGAGTACAGTTAAATAGCAACCGCTGGGTCACGACGCCGCGATCGGTTCACCGCGAGAACGAGGATTCAACGGAGATTCTAGAGATAGATGGGAATTCCTTTGTAGCCTTACGTAACGAATTCTTTTCCTAATTGCATTGCCAATGGCTGTGAAACACTTCAGGGAAGCGATTGTGCTAAAGTTGTGGAAGTCTCAGTCGCGGAATCGATGAAGTTGTCTGTGTACGCGATATTATTTGGAGGAAGAATTTGAATTTGGACGAATGCTTCTTGCTTCGATGAATAACCCACATTCCAGAGCAGTTATTTCTAAATAATCATAGTAGAATATCCGAGGATATTCCAGGCCTCAAAATTGATTCTCCTTCCGAAGAAGTTCGATAACGCCGACGCAACGCGTAACGGTATTGCACCGGCTTAGTATAATCGGCAACGTGCACGACGAATCGATGAGATCTCCGTGTATTTTACGAGGACACGCCTAATAGAAGCATTCTAATCCGATGCTCATTTGAACGTGTAAAATAGGGCTTACGGTCCCTGGGAGATACGTGACTGGCTGCCACGGAAGATCGTGCCTGGTTTCTTTATTTTTAGGTGTCCATTCAGTTGGCCAGCGATCGGCGAGCGCGTTTACTATTACTTTTGAAGGATAGTTAAGTCATTACATGCCGGATGGGTAGCTCTTCCCGAGCGGTGTACCGCTATGCGCCGATGATTATGCAACTTCGCGCCTTTCTGCTGCCGCAGAACGACCGCCAACCGAACGGCTTTCCTAGCTGACCCAAGAAACGTGTCCCTTTAAATAAACATAACGTTAAGCTGCCAGACAAGCTTCTTCCCTTTCAACGGAATGCATTTTAATAGAACGATCCATCGACACTGGGTTCGTGAAACTACAGAATACTTCTGCTCTAATTGTACTTCGTGGAACGAAGACACAATATTGTGGGAGTTAATTTGTGATTTAGGGTGAATTATTTGGTAGTTTCAACGTCGAACTTAGTGGAAATGAAAAGGAAGAAGCCCTGTCTAGTTAATGTTTATCCCAAGACAGATTAAATGGTAGGCACATTAGAAAATCCTGTTTAGAGTAATCTTCTAATGAATCATCAACGATCGATCAAGGCTTCGATGTCATTCAGCGGACGATCGTACAGTACGTTGAAGACTACAGA
Source organism: Andrena flavipes (assembly GCA_963971345.1). NCBI lineage: Eukaryota > Metazoa > Arthropoda > Insecta > Hymenoptera > Andrenidae > Andrena > Andrena flavipes. The sequence goes on along the minus strand of OZ020479.1, from coordinate 73,958,752 downwards.
GATATCCGACGGATTTACAGATGGAGGAACAGCAATAAGAAAAGTAGACGTCGACGAGTAGGACATTTTCTAAATCTCATGCAACCTACATCAACTTTGTATCAGTTTTCTCCTACAAATCGTAGAATCCGCGAATTTCTTCCTCATTAACACCTCGGTTTCTTAGTGCTAAGTGGTGTTTCCTAATGCCCGTTCAATTATCAGCAAGACAGAACCATAGAAAACCGAAATCGCAGCTGGCTACGCTCGAATCGCTCCTTGACTGGCATTGATGAAACGCTCACTTTCACTTGTCTCTCCAACTTTTTGCACTTGCGCCGAACGCACTTAAATCTGCATTAGCGGTGCTTTACCGAGCGGAGGAAAAACAGTAACGATCGCGATTAAATTCACACTATTTATCTGGTTGTGGAAGGATCGACAAGAGGTTGATCGAACTCACGGTCGAAGGTTCGCGAGGAACTTAGACCCCGATGGTTATTCAGAGAGAGAGCGAAAGAAAGGGATGCGTTAGTACGAAAGTACCCACGATAAAACGGCGAAGCACGCGAGATGTCGGTTACATAATACGAGGAATGTCCGACCTCGTGACTGGACACTAGTCCGTTGCCTGGACGTTGTTGCGGTACGCGTGTTCGGCATACGTTTGCTTCGTTCCGAAAGGTCTCGCCTCCATCCACCCATTGCGCAACCGACCGAGGGGGTCCTAGGAGCGGCGACGATGCGCGCTGGTGAAACGGATAGTTGTTTCGTTCGACGCGTTTACACGACGAATTACCAGCCCGTACGTTGCTGTCCATTAGTTTCCACTGACGCAAGAATATTTTCAGCCGCGGACGGGCGCGCGATCTTCGGCACGCCGATGTTCCCCCGAGATACAAACCGTTCGAGTTAGCAAATCGTTACGGCCGGTTCGTTTGGAAGATTGATGAAGGTGGAAATAGAATCTTTCACTGATCGAGCTGATCGATCAATTACGGCGAGCACGAAATAGTTTAGAATTTCGACGGTGATTGGAGCGGCGCGCGCGGGGAGCAATGCTAATCCCCTTTGTCGGGACGTTGTCTTCGTTATTAAGACGAATCGATATTCCAGTTCGGGTGCGTTTCGGGGCACCCCGGAGCCGCTGCATTCTTATGCAACGGTCCGAGCGAAAAAGAGTGGAGCGGCCGTTGCGTGTCGCTTGCGTGCAGCTTCCGTGCGTGTGCGTGACCGTTATGCAATTGCACGAGCGCCGACCGAAAGCATGAAAATAAAACCCGACCGACCGTGCGAGTCGGGGGCTACTCCCCTCTATCTTGAGGTGAAGGACGCGCGAGAATGCCACGACACTTCTTGCCGACCCCCCGGAAGACCCCCTGGAAAGAATCTGGAACGTGGCCGCGGGACGCTCGGTTGCAGCGGGGCGACGTTCGATTTTTAAACCACCGTTTCCTGGGAAGTATCTCCGTCGGACGGGCTCCTATACTTGCTTCCAATAGATGGACCATTCGAGCGATTTATGCAGCAGCATCAACGTGAGAATTCATAAAGTTCCACGGATGCACCCGGTTCACTTCCTTCTTCGCAATGCGTATTTTTTAGTAGCCGCTCGATTCCGAGGGAATTCTAACTGGATTTGATTTAGTTGCATCCTGGCAGCTACGGGAGCGATTCGAGGATCGTTATTGCACCGAGGTGTAGGCGCGATAGCGCCACAGTGGCGAATTGGCTCGAAATTAAGGAACAAAAGTGAAGAAGTTTTCTTTTTTTATTTTAAAAATCTGTGAATTGTACTTGATTTATGAAATATCAGATCACGTTTTTCCATTAAAATTAATTTTTAATCTGTAATTCACTGAGATATTTGCAAGTTCAAACTTATTAGTGTTGGAAAATGGATTTGTTCAGGTAAAACTAGAAATTATGTTACGATTTATTGTCGATGTAATAAGATAATCTGTAAATATTTGTACAGCTGTGGTAGATAAAAATACAAGAACTAGGTATATATGTTTTTCTTTGTTTGAGGGAATAGTCGTGTATCAGGCGAGATCAAACTTAGATTTATTTTTTAAAGTAAAGTTGAAAGGTCACAGAAAACGTTCTGATTGAAATAACCAGTAATCGTCATTTGTAAATATTAATCTTGTCCACAATTTTGAATTATATAGTTAAAAAGGAGTTAGTATGTAATTGCATATATTCGACATTGTATTATAACAGTTATCATTTACGATTAAATACCAAGTAGCATTTGTTTTATGTATATTATAAAAGTATACATTTATAATTAAATGTTTGAACTACATTATAATTGTATAATTCAAAGATTTTCATTAAAAATATTAGTCAGTACATAATTACCTATCTACGGATATGTTCTTGTAATTAATTTCAACAATTTCACTTAGATTTGAAGATACTAGTTTCGGCCACGATTTCGGCCGAATTCGCCGCTGTGCAGCGTGCGCAATAGTCTTAGTTCGTAATCGATAGTTAAATAGTAGTTATCGCGCGATCCACTACAGTCATATGCTTAGCAGGACTACTGCTGGCGTCCATTACTATAGTGCCGTGGCGTCGACAGGAATATCCGATTGCAGCTGCCGGTGGAGCTCGTCCTCGTGTAAAACACGCGAACCACCGGCGTCTCGCGCACCTAGGCACCGTGAGAGCCGTGCAAATAGTTGCATTAATCCTCCGGCTTGAGATTAATGCGTCACGGGCCATCATTGAAAAGAATGCACGGCTCTCGTTGCCGTTTCAACGGAACTGCACCGTTAGTTTTTCCACTCTGGGATGTTCCTTGAAACGGTGAAACGTGTCTCGTAAAAAGATATCACTGGAATCCGTGTTGCGGGTGTTGTCTACGACCAGCAAGTATCTCGGTCTGTTCGGGCCCAAATTCTTCTCCCTCTGTTCGAATAAATCTGCTTTCAGATCCGTAGAAAGTGCGCCCGTTCCTTTATCTTCTAAATACATAAGCTTGCTCGAAGAATTCCCTCGCGGAAATAGTAACTGGGTGTCCCGATAACGCGATCTGTCAGCGTAAATTACCGTTTCTGCCAAGATTGCCCGCGCTCCAACGAATGACACGCGCGCTAGCGCCAGTCGTCGGTATCGCAAATGAAATTCCACGATCCAACGTTTGCTTGGCTTATCGTTCAGCACAGTTTCGCGTCTTTTACAGACGCGCAGTGCAAGGCGGGTCTCGGAAGGCACGGAGGTGTCTGCGGCTCGCGAGAGATCGCGAGTATCCGTAATCCTCGTAAAACGCCTGGTGGTTAATCACGGAAAACATCGTGAAATTTAATACAAAGGTCATCGAGATAACACCTCTGACAAAGCGTAGAGCGAACTTGGCGGAAATATTTCCCGGATTAGTGGGTTCGGTCGTAGTAGGACTTCCAAGTCTTCTGGGCGCTCCGCGGAATTGAGAGTACATAAAGGTCGTCCCGTGTATGTCGGGCTCTTACACAAGCTGGTGCATGTTACCTGATGTAATAAAGAAACACACGCACAGAAGCGCGCACACGTACGCTCGCGTAATCGTTAGACGGCTTCCACGCCTCTAAATGTCATTTATACAAGTTGCCCGGCGTTGCATAATTTTTCTCGTTCCAGCAGTCGAACGTGGCGAACCTTCGGATGGCCGATTTTCTATTTGCCTCTGACACTTCGCGGTTTCTTATTAACATACGCGTATTCCTACTTTACCCAAGAATTTCGAGCCACCTCTGCGTCGATGGTATCGGATCAGGATTGCGAAAGGTTTTATCGAACGCGACGCGACGGCAAAACAACATCATGCAAAATAATAATCTCACTCTCCTTCCCTCCGTTCGCTGAATTCAAAGGTACCATTGTTACGAAACCATTCAGCTTTCCACTGCATCATCTTCTCGTGCCTTTAACGACAAGCGAAATAATTACCTATCGACTTTGTCTCTGCTGAATGAGCCCCTATGCAGTTCATAATACAATAATAGTATATTAAAGCAAGACTTCCGTGCAATGATTCGTGCTAAAAAAATAAAGACTCAGTTGACCAAAGGATTGCAGAATTTAAAACACACGAGAGTTATTTATGTTATATTTCATCGAAAGCATCATCCACTCTCCAACGTTTAAAATATCTTACACAGGTATGTGTACATTATCCAAAGCCTCGCGACTTTAATCGTTCCTCGTTACGGATCCTCCTTACGGAAGGCCAAACGCGGCTGACGTTTATCGCCGAAATGTCCATTTACGATACAATTACAGTGCTAGCTTTCTCCGCGAGTGGTGGGTGAAATATTCGCCAATAAACGGGCAACATAAACGCAGAGGCGTGCACGTAACGTCGGTGCGGAAATCTTCTTCGACGCTCGCGTTACCAAGCATCATCCTCGCGGAATCGACGGCGTTTCCCTCGCGCTGTTCCCCGTTTCCTCTCTCACGAGCTCCCCTTAATTCGTACCAGTGTTTAACGGCGGTGCATAAAAGACGAGGTAAAAGCAACGCGTTGGAAAGAGCGATAGGAGGAGACGGAGCGCGAGGTACTCGCGCAAACGGGGCACCTGCCTTATTGTGAATCGACACTGTAGTACTCCATTCTCCTGCTCCGCGCTAGCCACACGACCCACCTTGTTCTAGATATTCGATACTCTTCCTTTCTCCTCCTACGACCCGTTCCAGACACCGTGACGAAATGCGCTGCGCCTCGTAATAGCGACGTGTACACACCTTTATAATGGCACTACTACATCATTCCGCAGCCGATGTCGTCGTGATGCCACGTGGAAAGTAGCCACGACTCTTCCAAGGACGCTAAGGACCTTCGTCTTCGCTCTTCGGTAGTCGAGACACGAAGATCCTTGGCAATGAGCTGGTGACTTTTTCCTTTCATTGATCCTGCGGTTGGCCATGCACGGTCGTCGTTGAATGCGCTACGGTATTTCGTACTTCCCTCGATTTATAATTGCAGATATCGAAACGCGAAAGTCAGTGTGGCGCGCGGAGATGATCGAAATTCGGGAGCATTGTCCTTGAAGATGTGTAATTAATTGAAATTGTAGAAAAGGAGAAATTAAAAATAAGAAATAGTTAAACGGAAGGCATCGGAAGTTATAATGACACTGCTAATCGTAAGTAGCAATCTAAGTTGCCATTCAGACAAGATTGTCGCCTTAACGGCTCATCCTCCGTGCGCCATATCCGCGAATTTCTAGCGTTAACGGCTCTATGCGAAGAAAAACTTTCCCGTGGGCCCAGTTCCCACGCCTCATGGTAACTTCCAGCCACGTATGCAACTGCGCGTGTACGCGCATCCTGCGTACAATGCACCGTTCGGGAGACATGCGTAGAACTTTCAAAAAAGAGGGACGGTATTAGCTGGAACGGGGAAGAGCAGCTCGCGCGACGGCTTGTTGGAAAGAACAGGGCCCAAAAGAGAATCTTCCCCGTCGAAATAGGATAAAGTATCGCCAATTAAACGCAGAACTAATTCGGTAGTCAGAGTCAGCTTGAACATTCACATTCTTCTCTGAACGTAACAGGATTTTTTGCATCGATCAGAGATCTTGTTTGTAACGTAACAACGTCCTTCTTGCCAGGTTTAGAGTCATCACGGTTTACCTTGTAAACGTTTCTAATGACTTGTAAGCACAGACTGCTCCTTGGTATAAGCAAACAGAGAGTCGTCCCGCTTGAGAGATTCTTCTAGTTCTTAGTAACGAAACGGTAATTTCGTCGGCTGGTTTCTCTGGCCGATAAATCCCCCGAAGAGTTAATGCAGCTATTTTTCTCTCCCCGCGCGGTAGCCTGAGCTGCCACTGCACTTGAAAAAGAATGCATCGTGGCGCCAGTTTATCGTAAATTTACATAACGCATCCGTGCAGCATGCGCGTACACGGATGCAACTCATCTTGACTTTCCTCGACCTTGCTTGCGGCCTCTCAGAAGCGGTATGTTAATTTCCCTGCTGTTCTTGATGAGCTTAATAAGCTTCTCCGGAGCATAAACATGCGAAGCTTCTGACTTTGATGGCTTCGTACAGGGATGTGTTATACTTGAGTTCAATTCCTTACAATTAAGCGTCATAAGTTTTCTAATACAGGAAGAATCTTATTTCCAGCCCACAATTTTATTTCTCTCTACTTCTCAGACTTGTGTGCATCACTTCGATTGCTTTTCGTAACTAATTGCTTGTGAAAAAACAAAATGGGATAAGAAAGTCACGTTAGTATTTCCTTAGTTGTACTATTTTATGTAGGACTTTTACGTAGAGGTAGCGCACGTTAAAGGATTCCCAGAAACGTGTCAGATGTGTCGACCAATAAATTTATTTCGCAAGGAGGTGTAATGAAATCGTTAGTTGGAGGATATGACTAATAAGCGTTTAGGATACCAGGCGAAAGAACGAGCAGTGCAACGTTCGCTACCCAGCGAATTGGAACGTCTTCAAGATTTCAGGCTGGTACTACACCCCGGCGCCGTGTCTCCTCGAAGATAACAAAGTGGCTCTCTGATTCACGATTATTCCGGTATTACTCAAGCTGGAAAATAACGTGGCACGATAATACGTTCCACGGTAATTAAAGAGACATCGAATCACGGCTACATTGAGACGTTTTGCCGAGAGCAATTTGTTACAACATATTGCCCGAAACACGATTTCCCACCTCCTTAATCGCTACCATCGTTTAAGTTCTTAATTCACTCGTCATAAAAAAAGAGACATGAATGTTTCTTATATCTGTTCTAATCTAAGAATTATAGAAAAAATAATATATTAATCGTCCATCTAAAATTAAATTAATTTATTACAAAATAAAAATGTAATAACAAAATTTATTCCACTATTTATTGTCTCTCCTTGAATGATATCCTGGCCACGGCTCAGGCACTACTTAGTTGTTCAAGTTTCTTTGCACAGAAGCCTATGAGAATTTTCTAACTTTCGTCATGTGAAGAAACTGAACTAAAATGATTTGTGGAATATCATGGAAGTGCATAGAAACAGTTAGTCAGATCGTATCTGTGGTTCGAGGAGGTGGAAATATCTAATTGCATGCTGAATCATTTATGTCAGATTTTTATACTTTTATTATATGTGGAATTTATGTACTTCAGAAGTAACTGGATCCATCTAATTGTGTTTCGCTTCAACGTCTGAATTAAGCAAGTCGACATTCTCACGGGTAAACCTTCCCCCGCAGCTCGTGGTGTGGTCGAGGCTGGGGCTAAAAGAAGTCTTGGGTTTCACAAGAGGTCAACTTCCCTAAATGCAGCACAGTATAATTATCTCTTCTCTGGCTGATTCCTAAAGGTCGTCGTCGCGATGAGCACGATCGTATGGAGTATCGCCAAAGAGGGGCCTCTGACGCGATGTACCTGGCATCCCTGATCTATATTTATAGGGAGAACGACCGATGGAATATGCGATCGATTGTGTCCGCTGCCAAATGCCTTTTGGTCCCTCTTGACATCGCCTTAAAGTAGCCGAACAAAGGTGCCAAACCGCTGCTAACTACCGGCGCTGAGAGTAGACTTCGGTAGACGCTGTCTGCTGGATCCTCTTTCTTCGCTTTTCAACGCCCTCGTTGCTGATCTTCCTCGTTCTGAGCGATTTAATACAAAACTCGGAGAATTTCTTGATTAAAATTGACTGGACACTTCCTTGTTTAGGGAATCTTGTCTCTTCATTTATTTGGTTGTAAATCGAGTAATAATTTTGTTAAAATTGGCTCCAATTTTACAGAATTGAAAGCAAAGTCACAATGCTACTGTGACAGCATGTTCTACTATCACGCAGATTATTTAGAATTGAAGACCTTGCAGCTCCATCTTTACCAACTTCGAGTAAATCAGAAAAAACTGTCTATAAAGTTATTGCTTTGAAAAATATATATTTCCACAAAATAACTACTTAGTGGTTATTGAGTTGGTATGTTTCTGTTTCTATTTTTGGGAATTTATTTTAAAATATTTTTCGTTATCGGACTTGCACCAAACGTGCAGCAACCGATTTTTTTATTACAGATCACACGTGATAACTCAAAAACTGTAAAAAAAATGAAGCTGCACCCCTTTTGCTGCAAGAACCTCAATTCTAGTCCTGCTAAGGATACTTTTTTCCTATAAAACAAACAACACTGACCACGATTCTCTATAAAATATTTTGAATGCATCTCCTCTAGTCAAGTATTTCAACAACGTAATAATAATAATTCTTTATGAGCTTGATCGACTCGCTGTACAGCATGGACCGTTGACATAGTTCGATTAAAACGGCGAAACACGTTCTGGGAATCCTTTAAAATAGCTCGAGGAGGTGCCAATTCCTCGCTAATTGCCGTTCGACAGACACGCTCTGTCAGTGTACCGTTTTCTGCTACGTCCGTGCCAGTTACCCCCTCGACTGGCGCTATCCATAAAAAGCGAATGTAATCGGCTTTCCAACAGATCCACTGAATACTCATTCATCAGCGTTTCATATCGAAACTAACCTTCGCCGGCCGCGGTAAACGGCGTTCCAGGTACACACGGACCGTTCCACATTCTTCCCGGGGATCGTACGTGCCAGCTAGCCGACGATTGATAAATAATCGTCGTCGAATCGGTCCTGTGATCTCGACCGATTGCACTGCGTGGATTAACGATGACGGATTAAAAAGGTTGCGCTCCTTTCCATTCCCCTGGATCGCTGGCGAGCGTAAGCGAGCTGGCAGCCACCGCCGCCCACCTGTTTACCATTTGCAGCAGTGCGCCTTTCCGTGCCGATCACCTGGCAGCATTTCAAGAAATTATTCTAATTAACCGTATTATTAGCCAGCCGCGTAAGAGCCGGCCGTAGACCTCGGCTCCGTTTTTCCAGAATCCGCGCCGTCCAGGTACGACGAACCTCCCTTTCCCTCTCCAAGGACACGGCGTCGGTGCAGGCCTCGCTTTTCATTCCTCGCCGCGTTATTTATCATAAAACTGCGCGCACAGGTGCCCCGTGCACACGGTCACTTGGCTGGCGCATAAATCAGCGGGGACTTAATGCAGCGTCGTAACGAGTTCTCACCTTGGTCCCAGCCGCGACGAGGTCCTCTTCGACCGTGGTCCTCGCGTCGTCTACGACGCACGATAAAAACCAACGGATTCCTTTCTCTCCTTTTTCAGAGCACGCACCACCCGGACAGAAATAAAAAGCCTGGCGAGCGTTAATCGAACCCTGTAATCTCGTCCGGTGGGCGTAAATACGCGAAGATAATGGAGCGTTGCGCGTTTTCCGCGTGTATTGCCGTCCGCTATCGTTCCGGAGACTCTATAAGCGAGGAAAAGCAGGAATTACGGATTTCTTCTTGCAAACCGTGCCGAGGAATTTTTATTACTCCTGCTTGGGAAATGTGTAGCTCGAGGAGTGAGTCATAGGGACCCCCTTGCAGCGAAAGAGAGGGAACAGAAGTATTAGTCCTTCCAACGCGCAGAAGTGTTGAAAGTGTTTCGAACAGTCACCCGAGCTTGGAATTTCGATCGGGCGATAAATACGGCGGAAGAGCCACAGCGACAGGAATCGATGGACAAAAAGTGTTTGCGTAGAATTTCAATAGGTTCTTCTTCGTTTTGTATTCTTATGACACGTGGATGCCAGAAGATTCATTCAACCTTCGGGGCTACATTCTTTATTTAATCCCACCAGCTCGGGACACGCGTTAAGTACCTATAAAACGATTTTGACCGCTCGAGATTGAGCCATTTCGACACACGCACCACGTCCATAATCGATTCACTCGAAAGGGACTATCAGCGCGTAAAAGTCGGAGAGCAAATTACTCCTTCGATACCATCCCCGTCCGCTGGAATGCAACAGCCGTACGATGATCACCAGCCGTCCTATCTGCATAGCTATGAATGCACACATTGCACACGCACGGCCCGGAATGCACCACCAACGTGCGCGCATTACGATTTCATCGCGTGGGGTGCAGCAAGGACGCCTGTACGGCACTTGTCGCGCTCGCTGGAATTTGTTTCGAGCCGGAGTCGCGGGACGCCGCCCGACAAATAACGACGTTATGCAAATTCCTACTTGTGTACTTTTTTCCCTTTTTATTTCTATCGAGCTGATTCACGCGAACGGCGCGATACGCTCGGGGAGACAACAGAAAAAACCCAGACACGTCATGGCGTGATTTTTAGAGTGGACCCAGGCCGATGCCAAATATGGCTGGCCTTTCGGAGGTTGCGATATAAAATTGCGACGTATCTGATGATCTTCTGAAAGACAGCGTTGATTTAGGATTTTTAGGAAAATATTATCGAAAAATCTCTGGTTTCAGGAATTTCGGGATTTTTGATCTTATTCTGCGATCTTTAAGCTTTTGTAGCTCGGAGCAACGTTAACCGATTATGATGTAATTTTAGGGGTGTATACAACTTACTTCAATCTACAAATGGGTTTTTTGAATTTTCATTATAGACTCACCCAAAAAGATTAAAAAACAAGTTTTACTATATTTTTTGGTATTCCGACCAAGTGCATTCTTTTCAAAACGACGAAACACGTCACTTAGCAAAGGAATTCTTCTAGCTTCTCAAAAAACTCAAGTCGTTTTGATTAATTTTAAAAAAGTTATGCGATTTTAAAAAGTGTCCGCTTTCGATTGTTTTGGTTTTTGGATATATTTTGGAGGATCGAAAGAGAAGAATTACATGCCTTTTATTTTGGCCTGTTTGCATGTTTAGGGGATGAAACCATCCCTCGAATTTCATAACCAGAAGTACTAAAGTGACTGACAACAAAAATATCATCCATACAGCAAGTTATAACGCAAATGAAATTTTTAAATCCAGTTTTATTCAACACAATTTTGTACCTCTTATGAGCTTTAAGAATTGCGTGCATCCCCTAAACATGCAAACAGACCAAAATAAAAAGACACCTGTTTCTTATTTTACGGTCCTTTAAAACATATCCAAAAACTAAAGCAATCGAAGACGGATACCTGAAAACCTCTCCTTGTTAGGCGTTTGCTAGTAGAGGCACTTAACCATCAATGAATCTCAATATTCTACTACTTCGTGCAGTGTTTATTAAACGCTCCAAAATATTATTTAAACTCACCCACCAATTTATTTTATTTGTAGAAGCTATTCTCAAGTATTTGATAACTTATTTTAACATTCGTCCAGTAAAATCAGCCCGACTTTACTGCCTCAAGCATCGATTCACCTGAGCCGAGTTAGCAGATAGCAGGGACGTGCTCCAGCCGTTGTTCATGGGCCATTTAACGCGCGAGAGGACAAACCTCGAACCAGAAACTTATCTTCGCGCATCACGGTCATAATGGAACAATACGGAGGCTGTTCCACAATCATCCTGGATTGTCCTATTTCGAATCCATCATCGCGCGGCATGAAATTTCCCTGGGGTACACATACATCATCGGCCGGGCAACAACGACGCGCGATAATAAATAATAGATCAGCTTTATTCAAAGCCCGACGGTACGTCGTTAGACGGTATAAAGTGCGTTGCTGGCAGCGTTCGCGCTAATAGCATAACAGGTTTAGCGTAACGCGGCTCCGCTGGCCTGGCAGTAATGAAACGGGGCGAAATTTTCGCAATCAACACCTGTAAGAGTCGATTATTATCGCATTAATGGTACGCAGATGCAAAGCGGCGAGTACCTATAAAACTGCCCCGCAGCCTGGATTATGTAGTATGGATTCCAGTTGTATAACAGCCGATTGGCCAGTCTCTGTTCGTGCCCGCGTTTACATGCTGCCGAAGTGGTTACGTTGCCATTCAGACCACGCCTCGAAACGCGTGTTTCCTCGTTCCACGGAAGACATTACCCGCAGGCCGGTGTAAAGAGCATCGAGAGTGATCTCGACATGGATCCTCGACTCACGATCGTTGCTGCGCAACCCCGTTGTGCCGAGCGCCTCGCAGATTCGATCGCGGAAAGCGCGATCGAGCCGCTTGATTATTCCCTTCCGCGAATCCCAGAGGCAGCGGCCCGTTCTGGGACCTATCCAGCCGAACGTTAGAAATTTACGCAGGGCCGTGCAATGGTTCATTAACGTTCGATTACCCCTCGGTGCTATGATTGCTTTATTATTCGTGATTCTGCATTGCGCAACCTCCGTGCACACGGCTTCTGAGTCGAGTAAACTCCGCGGAGTGCCGGTAGAGGCATTGATTGAATGTTAAAGATGAAACAGATACGGAGGTTTCTTCGTACGCGTTGCAAGTATGTTTTTCTTCGGGGAACTTTCTCTGCACGTTCGCTTTGAAGTGTCTCAACGTTCGCTTTGCTCGCTGCGCTGTGTAAAAATTCTGCCCCGTTGATTCTCCTTCAGATGTAACAGCGGCTAGTGCTACAAGTTTGAAAAACACGCGCTTGTACGCGAAGCCTGCATACGTTCCAGTGAAAAGCTATGCACTAACCACTCGCGTTATCTTTATGTTTCAGGTGAGTGTCGGCGCGGCAGGCACATTAATCGAGGGAAACTGGCGCAGCGCAAGGGTTGTCACGGACTCAAGTACGACCTATAAAATTTGAAATTTAAACTCCATTAAGACTCCGCGTCCGCGCAAGCCGAGCTCAACGTCGGATCGTTCGGCCGATAAGCTAACCGTTTTAATTACTCGCCGGTAAGTTGGAAGAGTAGCAGCCACGGATATATTTGGTGCCGTAGAATCTGGCATTCCGTCGCGTACCGGGGAAACTGCGGAGGTTTTTCTGACCCGAGCGGCTTTTTAGATAATATGCAGAATCGTTCCGTTGGAACCACGTTGAAATTGGAATTCCAGCCTGATTCGCTCCATAATGATCAATTATCCGACTTTCGTTTCGTACGTGCCGCGAACGGGCCTCGACTTCTGTTCGAAAAGCGTGGCTGGCATTGTTGAATCGAGCCGAGTTTCTTAGCGTTCTACATACGTATACTTCGTGCCTCTCCGTGTTTGCTCCCTTGCACCGTGACCTTACCCGACAACCCGCGGCAAAGGTCAGCGGTGCCAAAGATTTCACTCGAATTCGTGGCTAACGCCTCCCGCCATTTCCATTTAGCAAGCTTTCACCGCGGGGTAATAATGATCGATGGAGGAATAATTTACGCTTCAAGGTTCCCACGAAACGGTCACCGTCGTGTTCGCTGGCCTAGGATGAAAATAAATTTCTTCGGTAGCAGCAGACTGTAGCTTTCGCTCGTTTTAATGCCAGGTCGTGTCCTTCGACGGTGAGGAGCTGATCGCGGCTACCGCTTACCCTCCACTGATTAACCTATTTAACCCTTTGAGAGATCTGCGAATGCCGGCTGGCGGGAAATCGATCGTGAAAATGGAGGAAAAGTGTGTTAGGGCATAGCGTGGCCTAGTGTCGTTACTTGACCTCGTCGCACGGTGAAGTTTTTAGAAATTTAAAAAGAGATATGCACGGTGAGCTAGATTGCTAAGTTGCCGAAGCAATTTATATTATAAATATTTGATATATTCCTCACTTTTTTAAGTGACAGAGTAGCGCGGGATAATAAATGCGTCGCTGTTAAATTTACCTTGGGACCGTGTAACGAGTTCTGAAAGATCGTCCGCGTAATTCGAAGTGGTTAGGATCCAAAGAAATTAATCAGTGTTTCTCACGAAGTTTATCTAATGCCTTATGGTTATCGCGAGCCCGTGCACCTGTAACTGACAATTTAATCATAGCCACCCTTTGCTGATTAACCTAATTAACCCGCGGCAAACTCGAGAACGTCGAAGACGTTCACCTGGTGATCTTACGGGAAGAGAGAGATCTCTGTTATCTTGGCACAGAATACAGCTAGCTGGGTTTGTTTACGCCGCGGTAATCACGAGCGATTCATTAAATCGGCCGTTAGTCGGAACGTCCAATTAACTGGCAACCGGGCAGGAAAGCGGATATAAAGGCATTCAAGGAGCTTCCTCGGGCTTTCTTCGCTTAATTCGGTAATCGAATCTAAACGAGAAAGTCTGTAGTCATAATTTAGACGTATCTCGGTTGGTATGTGAACCACTTTTGACAACAGCTTATTATATTGTTATAACTTTGACACAGTTCACTTCTCTGTTAAATCACATCTCCATAATGTTGCTCTTTAAACACACTGTAAATTTCTGTGTCACGCAATTCAAGCTTAACGAACGAGTTTCAAGCTCCAAATGGGTTGACATTAATCAAATCTTCCTTATATTATATTTTGCAAAGCAATTCAATTTTAAAAAAACAAACGTCCACAAGGTTAAGATATTCGGTGACTTTCTCGTGTCAAGTGGCTCGCATTTGACATTCCCCGATCGAAGATGTCGCGGAGTTATTCGAGCATACAGGTTCAACCATATTTGGGGCACGGTTACACCTGCCAGTCGTTAGAGAGCAATTGTTAGAAAGCAGGCAGCTCCGTCTTAATTGTGCACGAAGGAGACAATAAAAGTGTGTAAAAGGTGGGTGAACACGGCGCGGACGTCTCATCGTGCTCCCAGCTAATTATCCTAACGAATGGAAATCGTGGCGAGCCGCAGGTTAGCACGTGTTAGCTCGTATATCCTCATTAATTAAGTAGAGCCCTCGTTCGCGCGAAAATTGGGTCGAGTACTTTGCGCGAGCGCTTCGCAACGGGAGGATTCCTACCGTGCGAGCACGGATCCGCTGTGTACTGGCACCACTGACTAATTACTTTCATATTTCTCCGCGGAGTAAATTAATTTTCAAACGAAAACACCGCTGCATCAAGCTGTGTGTTTTGGTACGTCAGCTGATGCACCGTATGGTTTATGGATGCTTAAATGCTGCTTACGCACGCAACTACTCGATAAAATGGGGGGATCCACTTTGAGATATTTCGCCGATAGTCAATGCTTCCGATAACAAAGCAGTTGTTTACAAATATTTGTCAAAGTGTCCTGTGCAGTTGTGGTTTTTAAACACAGAGGATGAATTAAAAGTAGGAAACAATGCTAAGAGGTAATGGAAAGCGAAGGAAATCTCTGATTCTTCGAACACCTAGTATACGTCCGATTATATAACAGAAAACTAAGAATTCATGAATTCCCTGGAATCGTTTCGCACACTGCAAATCTCTGCTACATCCCTTGCAGCCGTGGCATTAAGCTTCCAGGTGCATCCTTCTTCCCACGTCGACTTCGTGGTAACAGCTTTACAGGAAACCTTATGATATTCCTCAAAGCACCGAAATTATCCAATTACCCAGAGTGTTTTTCCTTCCGGTATCGTCTGTAAAGGGAAGAACGCCAGCTGTCGTTAAAGTTGTAAAAAAACTTTGCTATTCTGAATTAAAAATGAAACTATTATATCTTAAACTGATGTACGAGAATGCCTTCAATTTTAACTAATCATCTTCAGTCCCCAACAATACACACAAACTGTTTAATACAATAAAGCCTACAATTGTCGAAATACGTTCGTGGATACAGAAATTTGTTTACATCCAGCAGAAACGCTACGTTTGCTCGCATAAAACGGATACGGTTCCATTTCCATTGTACGAATTTCGTTCCACGTCGATGAGCTTTCACCGGGACACGCTAAACCCTAAATCCGGCGAAGTCCGTTTCCTCGTGAGCTCGGCCACGCACACATGTCCAGCTCCGTGCAAGTGCACGGCCTGCGCAGCCCGACCTCGAGTATAGTGTTTCCGTTCATGGATATCCCCAGGTACGGATGATGTTACCTGCAGGTTCTCTATTTTCTCGGTTCGCTCTCTTCGTGGATCATGAAACGAAACCCTTTCTGGTTCGCTCTTCCACGGATTTCCGTCTCTGCGATGGTTACGGATATATTCCCATTGTGCACCGCTGCCGCGGAAACGGCTACGAGGAACCGCGTCGCTGAGAACTTCGACGGTTGCCGAATCGTGTGACCGCTACTTCTGAAATTTTCCGTTTGGGTTCCATTCAGTGCTGAGAGAGTCTTTAGTTAAGAGATAATTTGTAAGAAACTGTACATTTTGGGAGTTTCTTCTACTCCATTTTGATTCTGCAGAGTGAAGATTTACATAGCTACTTGAGTTATTCGGGGATTCTTCTACTCTGCTTGAAAATGTTTCGAGTACCATGTGACCCACCATGTGTCCTCATACATTTAAAAATAAATCAGAAAGAAACACATGTCGTTCCCCTAAAATAATCGTCACTTTCACGCGATCGTCCTCGTTAAAGTTGACCTACTTGAAGCCGAAGGAAATAAACTTTTCTTTAGCGAACAGCGAGCAAAAAGATACTCCAAATTTTCCATATGTATAACCGCGCGTAAATGGCACTTGCATCTGTCAACTTTTAATTGCGTTTGACTAACGATTCCACGTTCCACGCCCTCCAAATAGGGAATAAAAAAAGATTCTTACGCGAAACAGAAATACTTCTAGGAACGTTAGTTCCACGTGAACACGTACGATACATAATTAAGTTGACTCGTGATATACAGTCACGTGTACGTGCGCCCCGTTTCTAATGCTCGCGAAACGATCTGCATAATCACCCGTTACTTTTATTCCATGAATATGCAAAGCGCCTTGCCCGACAGTGACAGGAGGAACACGTGGTCCCTATATTTCCCAGTAATTCGTCGATAGGTGACACATTTACCGTAAAACCGGGGAGGCGTGCGCGCGCGCCACGTGAACTGCTCTCGTTATATTATTATCCCGACATAAAATCCGATCTGGAGCGAAGACGTGCCGGAAAATCTCACTTTTCACTCGTCCTCCCCCAATTTCACGAGCAAACGAGACGTCGCGGCGATGAACATTCAAAGGTTCACCTCGGTGACACAGTTTTTCTAATCCTGCCAGAACTATATTAGGGTTGCACTACTGCCTTAGCAATTATATAGAGAATTACGTTTTCGAGGACAGTGTCAGAAATCTTTTTATATCTTCTGACAGAGTCTCGCAATATTTATATAAATAAAATGAAAAATTTGAGAAAGAAATGCAATGACAGAAGATTTTTTATAGAAATTCTGTTAGGATGAATTATAAATGTTTTTCTATAATTTCTTACGTTGATATAAAAGGAAATTCAATATAAAAGGCGAACAATGCTGAATTCAGCGAAATTCTTCGTAGAAATCGAGAAATGTGTCGAGTTGTGCATAGCTTATCTGTAAGGAGCGAGACAGAAAGAAAGAGGCAATCGTCTCTAGTAGTTGAGACAGTCACGTTCGCTCCTCTTTAGCCATTCACTCGCTAAAAACAATGCTGCTCGACGATTCTCCTCTTGGAGTGACACGATCACAGAGCAAGCACGACCGCCAGGTAATTGGACCGAAGATAATTCTTTTGAACGAAGGGAAGACTGCGTTCACCGTTATTGTTTCCGGGCTCTTCAATTTCCACTCATCCCGTTTCAGTTCCCCTTTGTCGTCGTCGTCGTCGTCGTCGTCGTCTCTTGTGAGAAGCCAGCAACCGTGAGACGTCAACGACAGAAAGAAAGGAGTACTTTGTTACGAGGAAACGCCTCGTGGAACGCGCTCCGAGACATTCCTGTTCCGTTGAAACGCAACTCGCTTCCTCCCAACCCAAATCCAAAATACAACGGGAAATATTTGGCGCACTTAGTCGACTAAAATTACATTGCACGCATAGTAGCTCCGCTGCAAAGAAAATATAAAAAATCGACTCGTTTCAGAGGTGTTCTGGGAACTAGGGCAGAGTGTAGCTTCACATTAAGCTTACGGCTACTGATATTTCGACTGATCGTACAAATTTCTAGATTACTTATCAATTAACTCGGGCGTTTTAATCATTAACCGCATAGTCGGGCTGTAAATTGTTACGTCGCGGTTGAAATCTCTGCATATATTTTCAAATTCTTCGCTCGGAAAATACATATCTATATCTCTACTTCGTAGAATCGTCCTGCATAAAAATCGTTTCATTAACACCGCATGTTTCACTCCGAAATCCGTAGTTTAATTAAACGCAATTACGGACTGGCTATCCTTAAAAACTATCAGAGCAGTACAGTTAACCGCATCGCGTCATTTTTGCTCGAATCAGAAAACAAAGTGTTCATTCATGAAACCGCGGTGTCTTCTAAATTGAATACTAACACTCCGCGCCTCTCAATCAGAGATACGTCCGACTAACATCATAACACTTATTCTTAGCTGGCGTTAGGTTCTCACACTACGTGTGTAATTCAGCGAGTTCTACCTTGCATCGATTATAAAGCCCCAAACACACCGCACCAGCAGACCAGTTACCTGCCGCTCCTCATCAGAGCCGAGCTTGAAGCGCAATTTTCATTACTCATTCACAGCCGGCAGAAGACCAGTCACCCAAACACCGCGTTCCACCAACAGACTATCAACCGACCACACCACGATACCATTAAAGTCTCGCAGCATGTGTCCCGCTCCGCCGTCGACAGCTATCAGAAGGCGGATTTCTTCTTCTCGGAGGGTATAAACCGTGAGCAGCGGTAGAGGAGGCGGCATTCCGTCGATGGTGGCTGTGTGCCTACAATTATCGCGGTTTTCTATTATGGTACCCGGGCCAGCGGTTCAGACCAGGCCAACGCGCGGCTGTTCTCTTTGCATTGCTACGTTCCCACGTGCCTCCGCGAATACCTCCACATGCTATACACGACTAATGCCCGGCCTTTCTGGCCTCCGCTTGACTTTTCCTCGGACTAATGGTCGCCTACCTTGGCTCCTCCGGGGCGATATTTCGGTGGTACCAAACTAATAAGTGACCGAGCGAAAATAGACGTCGCGCGCGGCTTACGGTCCCCGCGAAGAAGGAGGAGGGCGGCGCGGCGGTTTTGCGGCCCTCTTCTGGCATCGGGGACCCGAATATTAACCCTTCGAACCGCGCCTGTGACGCGGTTACAATTAGCGGTGGTCCACTTGAACGGCGCATTTGTCGCGGCTAGCGCGCTCGCTGTTTTGATTCGACGTCTCGAGACGGCCTCGATTCGACGCGCTGAAATATCGCGCTTCCTGGCCAGCATGCTCTTTGCAACCTCCACCTTTCGCCGCGGCTTAATCGCGCGTTTATTATAGTCTTATATTTTGGGGACGTTTTTCCGTTTATTCGCATCCCCGGTTTGTTTATGTCGCGCGGCGTCTCAGGGCAATTAGGCGTCGGCTGTTTCGGTACCTCCCAGTTCGTTGGCACGCATCCGACGTTACTCTGGAATTTTCTTTGACATAATTCATTTACTCCGAAATATTGCGCGCCCGCTGAAATAACGGAACGATTCGAGACCGAGTAGCAACAAAGTACGCGCAACGTGTTAAATTAAGAGTGACAGTGCGGTGCGGCATTCCCTTTGCAATCACCGGGGCCGCGAATTTATGCGCTGGCAGGGCATTGTTGCATATGCAAAACCTGTGTAGGATGTGCGCAGGACGCACGCTGTATGTGCATTTACGATTCTTACGAAAGCTGGACACTTAATCTCGGTTACTAAAAAGGGTAGACACGGTGAACATTGTTCTTTCGTGTCTAAGTAGCAAAAGCTACCATTTCTCTGCCACCTCGTGCATTCCACCTTCAGCGTGCTGAACTTCGATTATAAGTACGGTAAATATTCGTTACGTGTTCAGCACTCGAGACCGAGCACGAACATATAACGTGTAGGAGGCACGAATTTCAGCTCGAGCTGGCTTGTTTATTGAAGTAATACCGTGAGGCCTGGGACTCGCTACCGACCGCAATTGGCAGTCGAAAAAAAAGGACAGCGAGTGAGAAAGACTTAGAGCGAATGGGGAAGAATGAACGACAGTCGAATATGAATATGAATATGACTCAATATGATCCAAATCACCTCGTCTTTGGTCTTACTTTCATCAGAAAACCCTGATTAATATGTTCAAAATATTTTCATAAGAATAGAACCAAAAATTTAAATATTTAATTTGTCATTAAGGCTGTAGTCTTTAACGCTCGCTCGTGTCTTATCTCAGGGTTGGTTTGTTTTGACTCATGTCGAATATTTCCGCGCGAACATATAACGAATATTTACTGTACAGAGAAAACCGGAAATACATTGGAC
This sequence comes from Andrena flavipes, assembly GCA_963971345.1. NCBI lineage: Eukaryota > Metazoa > Arthropoda > Insecta > Hymenoptera > Andrenidae > Andrena > Andrena flavipes. The sequence continues at coordinate 73,938,753 of OZ020479.1, read as the reverse complement.
ACTTTTACAATTGCCTCCATAGTGTCCTGATTATTGCAACTATTTATTTAGTTGGTGCCTATTTTCTTTTTATTCAATATGAAACTATAGAAAATAGGCAAAACACTTGCAACAATCTTGACACTATAGAGGCAATTGTAAAAGTGTCAAATATATCCCCGGTCTCCCCTGCCTATAATAACTCAAATACATGCATCTTCATCAAAGTCCATAATCCATTTCACCGATCAGAATCTAACTCCATCCTACTCAGCCAACATCCTCGAGCAACGGAACTGTAAACAGGACGAAATCTCTCGATCCTCTCGAATCTGGGCCACGGGGAGCTATCATTACGCGCGTTTCGTCAGCAAATCGAGTGGCCATCGTTCCCTGACAAGGCGTATTACACGGAGCCCGGTAGCAAAGCGTGCCCCTTTGGACGGTGCGCGCGCGAAAGCAAACAATAGGCCTGTTCCGTGAGTGGTCGCATCTGATTATACAGCGCGGAGTCGGTGGCATCTCGGGCCTCGGTATTTTCGGAGGAAGAACAAAAACGGATCTTACGAAAGTGGTGTGTGGAGGTGGAGAATGGAGGAGGCGAGGCGGAGGATACCGGAGCGGGCATCAGGTAGGGGTAGGACAATGACCAAGGAATATATTCGCGAAGCGACGTCGGTTCGAAACACATGCCGAATAAATTGGCCGGCCAGCAATGCGGACTTGACCATCGCAAAAATTGCTTCCTGCCGCCGGGCCGCGCCACCGGGGGAGGCCAGCAGCCTCGTCCTGATCCTCCTCCGCTGGTAATTGGACGGGCGATCCTGCTCTCTACGCGGGTCCGCAAGGACGCACTTTGCACAAGCATCGATTCGTAAAACGATATGTTTTCAGACAGCCACGGCGACAAGGCTCGGGCCTCTTCTAAGCGAACACGATACCCGTTTCGTGTCAGAACTTAATATTTAATAAACTTCTCGGATGTTGTTAAGAGCGGTACTAGCGTCTCGCGTGATCGATACCGACGCGGTTATCGCCGGTATCGATGGCGCGCGGGGGAAATATAATCTAAGAAACTGTGATCTACGCGCAGTGAAATCGACTGGAATCGTCCTCGTATCGCGTGTTCTTGATATTATTCGTAACGACGACCGATCGGGAGTTTCTCGTCGCGGTATGCGCAGGCTCCGGCTAGCACTTTCGCACCGACTGACTCCAGCAAAAAATAATCAAACGCGAGTAAAACGTTAATGGTGTAACGGACCTCCACTCGTATCAGAGAATCACGTCACAGAATTCTTCATCGCTCGTTACAAGAACGGTAGCTGTTTACTTCAAAATTGCCAACCAAGCGAATGTCATCCGAGGCACCCGTTCGAGGTGTTAAGTTTCATGGAACGCATCGCCAGTCTCGTAAATATTACAAACGAAACTTTGCTCCCTTAATGGCGACGGAAGACCGACTGATATCAGTGGGGAGATTCGGTTGCCCGTGGAGCGACGTATCGCGACGAATGAGACTCGCATCCGTCTCGGGATGACATCGGCCTGTGCCCGTATTATCGTAACGGTTTTCAGGTAGATTTTCTGAGAAGCGTGGTTTAAGGAAAGGCCACTCGATCCACGAGGAAGAACTGGACCTTGGATACTGGACACCGGGCAGGGTGACATTCCAGAATAGGCCAATGGCTTCGCGTCGCGAAATGCAGGTTATATGCGCCTCTATGCAGCCGCTTCTAAGACGGGTTCTATACGAGCTCGATTCCTTGAAACGCGTGTGACGAGCGGAGGCCAGCGAATTCTCGTGCGATCGTTCCGTCAATAAAAATCTGAACCCGCGGATAATTGATCTCTCGGCGTTTCGACGCCGTGAGAAAGACGCGCCGTCGGCGCGTTCCGATCGTGGATTCGTACTTGCTGGATAAAACACTCGGAAGGGGGGAGGGATGAATGGTGGCTGGTTTTATCAATGATCGACGTGGTCTAATCGCGCTCATCCTGGCAAAGGAATGTTAGAGGTAGACTTGGTCTTTGTTAAAGGAGACATCACTGTGACTTAAATTCACCACGTGGAAATTTCATTTTTCAAAAGTATTCGCATAGGAGGAATGGATTCGTGCTTCTAATTTCGTGTCGGTAGAAGAATTTGAAAGTAAAGGATGGTAGAATGTAAGGAAACATAAGTTTGCTCGGTGAGTGACATTTAGAGTTCGCGCGGTAGTGATTGGATCATCGGTGTGTACGTCGGTGAATTCGATTTCTGACATGCTGGCTAATGGAGGGATTCGGAGTTCATTACGGTACCATGGATAAAGAATCCACGGTTCCACGGCGATCATTATTGTCTGGAGGCAAGGTTGACTGAACCTCGCTGAGCTATTACTCGGAAGCAATCTTCTCTGTGAAAAAATGTGCAAAACAGCAATATTTCCAATTCTTACGGGAGTTCTCTGTGGAATGAGCCGTTAGGTTGAATCTACATTAATTTTGAGTAGAAAGTGCAGCATTCTCCAGCATCCCGATTGCTGGAGAAATTTACGTATTTACGTACTATGCGCCCCTAAATTTTCAGCTTCTACTGCATCCCCGCGTAAATATAGCTACAGAAGGAATTCTCAATTTTCTAGCAAAAAAATCAAATTCCAATTCTCTTCAAAATCTTTCAAACCCATTAATCATTTCCAGAAAAAGAAGAACAGTGCAGCTATAAAGCAGATCGCGCAACGTAAGCTGCAAAAACAGAGGAATCTGATTCGATTTTATCGAGACGAAGGAAAAACGGGGACTAATTATATCCGCGATTATTTAGAAGCATAGTTTTTCTGCGTCGACGATACCGTATCGGTGCTCGGTTGCATTCTTCGCTGTCTTCCAATAAACTTGGCTGCGATCGAGCGTTAGGTAATCGACAGCGATTTCATGAGTAGAAGGGAAAGGACGTCGGTTATCGTTTCGCGATACTGCTCGTCGTAAAAGGCACGCACTGTCAGCGCACCAGCGATACGCCGTCGGATTAATTCCGTTTGCGAAACAACGGGCTAGCAATTATTTTTCCTGCAATTACTCGAGCCGTACGTGCGCCTGCCAACCTTGCAGCACAATTCGCCGGCACCGCTCGAACAATTGAATTTAATTAGCGTAATGGAGAGCGATCGGAATGCTAATTACTTGACCGGAACGCGGGCTTTGAATTATTAGCGCACATTCCTCGGTGCCCCTTTACGATAACCGCCTTTTACGATACGGTCCCCGTGTCCCCGAATTTCGCTGCCACCTGAATTTATTCCCCCGCATACCTGTTCCTGGAAAGCCACTCGATAATTTAACCCTCCCGGGAGCAGATACTTTATGGACTTGGATCGACGTTGGAGCAGGTTAACGAGGGACGAGGAATTCTTTTTCGCGGCTGCCTCGCACGGGGACCCCTCCGAGTAGTTCATTTTTCCTCCGGTTTAATCCTGCACGCGGTGGCATACTTGTGCCATTTTATTCGTATCTACATTTCCAGAAATTAGATGCGCAAAGAGTGCTAAAGGCTGTTTTATATCGGAGATACAGAGGTTCACGGGTATCTCCGTTTGTTTTACTTCTTCTCTGTTCTATTGTTAGCGGCGGAAAGGTACCTAAGATCATACCAAAGAATTTTTAATACCTAGATTAATCTGTGACCAAGGCGAAAGCCAACTACAGTAATACATCCGGTTGCAAAGATCCCAATTGATTAGAAATCTGCACGTAGGACACACTTGCAAGATTTATAATGTCTTCAGTTTCTCAATTTACATCCACGACCTAGTACCTAATGCCTAGCTTCTCGTTCCTGAAACGTCGGTGCTTTCGATACGATAGCAGAGCGGTTGCATCCAAGAATGTAATCGCGAGTGAACACGACGGATTTACTTTCCGCGCGAACTTCGAGTCACGCAGCTTCTCCGCGTGGAAGGTATGCGATCTACGATCGACGATGGCGGGGTTCGATGGCGGTTGTTACGAGTCCATCGGACCGAGATGCAGCAATCTCTGCAATGTCGCCCGATTATCGTCGTTGTACGCCCGTACGAGTATCGTTTTCCCACGGCTCTGTGTAAATATATACGCGTTGGTGACAAGCCTTTCGTAAGGACGCACTTCTTGCGGAACTCGGCCTCGTTCGCGCAATAATTCCTGATCGTGCTTGATGGCTATCGCGGTGCACGCGCGTAGCCGTTAAGCCGCGTGCATACTGCACCGATCTCTCGTGGAATCATTGAAAAACGTGTTGGTTTAATGGTAATGTCGCGTCTAGTCGGGCGAGTAAATGAGATCGCTGAAGATTTCGAATTTAATCTTAGATCTATCAGGTGCGAGGCACTGAGAACGAAAGTGGTTTAAAAGGGAGTCTTGGAAAAGTAACTCGAAATGTGAATATCAATAGGGATACACTGTGTGCTTCAAAATATCTCAACAAACTTACAAGAGTACATCTGGAAGTGGACTTTGGTACAAAGTACTTTTTACAAAAATGTTTTTAAATCCACTGACATTCAAATTGAATGACTAAAAACAGCCCTCAAATTTGAGGGTGAGAAACACGTTTGGTCGAATATCTTGGAAACTACTAGAGCTTAAAAATCGGTATAAATGGTAAAATTATATATTTTCTAATAAGGAATACCACTGTGCAAAAAGTAATTGTACTTCATTAGAAAATAAGAATTTTTTTAATTTGTTTGAACAGCGATATTATTCCATATTAGAAAATACACGACTTTTGCCATTTACATCCCAGCTCTAGTAGTTCTCAAGATATTCGAGCAAACTTGTTTCTAGCCCTAAACTTTGAGGGCTGTTATCACCCCTTCAGCTTGAATGTCAGCGGATACAAAAAGATACCTGCGTGTCAAATATTTTTGTAAGAACTATTTTCTACCAAAGTCGCATAAAAATCGACCCTTGCCACTTCGATATGTTGCTTCGTTAGCATTGTGCTCCGCTGTCCGTCATAAAAACTGGGAACGTGAAGGTGGTTTCTAATACCTTCTAATCAATCAACAACATACCTATGTAGATACCTCATCACGTATCTCCCCACAATTTTACTTCACATCACGCAGCAACCCTGAATTCTTTATATCAATCTTCATCCACTTTCCCTCTCCTCCTCTCTTCCACCTTCACGAACCTCGAACCTCAAACCCATCTCGAACTCGTTTCTCCCCTATTTCAATTCTCATCTCCAGGACCTAGTTTCCACAAAAATTGCAGAGTCACGTGGAAGCTGAAGTCACGGTCCGTTTTCGACCGGCATCCTTGAAACGCCCGTCGATGATTGATCCCCTGTATTTCCTAACGATACGATCGCTTCGTTAGATGCTCGATTTTTTGCTCCAGTATGCAGACAACTAGAAACGCGTGGTCGGTGCACGTGTCCACGTCCTTCGAGCGCCGCTTGGCGCCGGCCTGGACGGCCGTAATTGCCGCATTATGCGAGTTCTGCGGGAACGTTCCTCGGGACGTGTCGACGTCCAGCGACTTTTCGAATTCTTTTCCGCCAGGCTCCGATAAATACCGTCATTCCTGGCCCCGAAGCCAGCCGCTTCTAATGTAAATCTCGATCGCATTTTTCAGCCAGTCGCGGGGTGAACGCTCCCTTTACCCGTTCCGTACCATTGGCAGAGATTTGCGATTCTATCTTCGGGTTTCGAAGGATGTCACTGTGTACTTTGAATCTTGATGAACGGCGCAGGCAATTAATTTGATAGATAATGGGAAAAGTGAAGGTGAAATATTTTGTACTCTTTTGTGGAGGAAGTAATGGTTTGATAAGTTAATGTATGTAATATAAAATTATTCGCTTTTGTGCAAGTAATAAGTGAACGTTCCACTTACTTTCTCTAAGCTAGTGGAAACCTGCTTTAATTTTATTTTATCCTTGATCCGGTATGTGATCGTGTTTTTTGGTACAGGGAACCTTAACAAAAAGTGAGGGAATTAATTGATTAGAGGTGTGTATTCTTCTCTGAAAGATGGCCCGTAGCTCGATACGCTATCATCGCAGTGAAGGCGCCATTATCGCGTCATATTCTAAATACACGTAGGAAATGTCAACTAGTTTTCAAGCAACTCCGCTCCGAAGCTTAATTACCACTTGAAACCTTGCTCAACTCGGCCGGGTAGGTAGCTGTATAGAAAGCAACTTTTCAAGTTTTCATTTGTTTTCTAGGGCTTCGCGTTGAACGTGCACGTGATTAGCTCTGCTACTGTGGCGTAACAACTTGTCACGAGCCGTCGACAAATTCTATAATACTATTTCCCTCATTGAACAGCTATTGCGGAATATAAGCATAAATAATAACACATGCATGCATCATTTGAATGTTAAACAATTCCAGTACATACACTCTGACGCATGCAATTTTCATTTAATCGATTTATGCAAATAGTTTAGACCTATGATTACTAAATGACCAATCAAAAGAAAATAGTAGCTATACAATTGAATTATCGCAATTTAAAAAAAAATCAGCTATTCGAATTCGATCGTGGCAGATGTGATCTGAATGCTCGCGATAATTCAGGGAACAGCGGAACGGAAACGTCGATGGTAAATCGGCGAGAAAGTGCTGGTCGATTCTCGAGATGGTTGGCGCGGATAAGATCGTAACGCGGCGCGTAATCGAGCTTCCAGAATCGCAAAGTTCCCGGTCACGATCGCGACCGAGTCTTAATGGTTTTCACGCGATTCCTGGACTATCTTTACCGCGATCTTCATGAGGCGATGTCCCATAAGGGCGCAGAAGCCGCGCGTAACGGCCGATGGATATTTATTAAGAGTGGAGGAGACGATTCGTGCATGGAAAAGCGAAGTGGATCGGCGCGGCTCGACGATGGGTCGCGTGCATCGGCGTCATCCTCCTTCCCTTTGCTATGCTAATCGATGGTATAAATTGCGCGAGATCCAGCCTGTTTTCCAGCCGTTTAAACGCGGCGCTTCTTCGAGCAGTCCACTTTCCGTTCACGTGCGAAAGTGCAATCAGCTTGTGCGAGGTTCCCATATATAAATATGGCAGGATATCGAGGCTTCGATTTTTATAAATAACTCGATTTTAAGGGGGAATGCTATTTTTGGAGCTAAAAACATAGTAAATTGTGGGATTTTTTTTTAAGAAACTAGCAATTCGATACTTCTGAAATTTGGAACATGTTTTTAGGCCGCTTTGAAGAAGATGCAGTTTTTTTTATTAATATAGGGGTTATAAAAAATCGACAATCTAATAAATATCAAAACGAGATATTTATCTTGCAGGTAATCTGAAACAGAAAAATGAAACGGCGTTTTATTTTATACATGTGTAGCTTCAGTTTGATGAACCAGAATATCGATAAGTTATATACTTCTTTTGTTACATAAGAAAATTGGAGCGAAATTGTGAAGCAGAAATTAACTCCTATATTTATTATAAAAAATTAATAGAAAAAAATGCAACTTCCTTAAAGATACATAAACACATGGCCCAAATTTCAGATGAATCGAATCGCTAATTTTTTAAAAAGAATTCCCCAATTTTGCAATGTTTTTAGCCCAAAAAAGGATTCCCCCCTTAAGGATTGCTGAAAGATAGAGAATTGTGATTTTGGAAGGAAGTATTAAAGAGATTGTATGCATGGGAATAAATTTATAAGGCACGGCAGAAGAATTAATTTGCCGTCGCCTTAGAATGAATTGGGGATAGCAGACATATACATATTTAAAATTTATACATGATTTATTATAAATCGAGTCGATACTTAAGAAATTGTGGACGTGTGCTTGAGAATTCATAGTGGTATACATATGGGATGATAAAAACTTACCTCTTAATTTACAAATAAATCGGTCAGGACAGGCGCTTACGTCATTTCCCCAAAAATTCATTATAAATTCACTGGGAACGAAAAAACGATGGTGAGTCACGTGCAGCGTTCAACCTTTCGGTTGACAGACGTTTCGGGATGATATGCAAATCGCTTAATTAAGTAATTAAAATGTCATCTTCCATCGTTCGCCTTTGTGCGCGACGTTCGTGGCGTAATCGTAGTTACGAAGGCAACAAATTAATATCATTCCCGTTATATCCGAAAATTAAGATAAACATAGCGATCGGTGGCGTCTTTTACTTTATTCGTGCCAAGGCCTCTAATTCTTTAATCGCGAGGTAATGCACGCATTTCGTTTACACGTTACCTGATCACCGTTTGCAATTCGTGATACTGTTGCAGGCGAAACACGTAATCTCGAGCTTGTTACGAGATCGATCGAGCACGCCTACGATCGAGAATAGAGTTCGTGTATAGGCTGATCCTAGGACGGGGGACAGATTATAATACTTTTGGTTCCTCTAAAGCGGCCGCGCAATCGAAGCGTCCTTTTTTTTTACAGCCATCTATTTTGGCGACAGCAAGCATTAAAAAATATGAATTTTTTTACATTCTCACAACACATATTAATATTTAAAATAAACTCAATTTAGTGGACACATTCTTTTTGTGCAAAAAAATTCCAAACAACGGTAATTTTTTGGGCCTTACAGTGGAAAGACCCCTACGAGAAAAAAATGCCTGTTTACAAATACACTATTACGCCTGCACTTATGTAACCGCATTAGATGCACGGAATGTTTACAAATACCCATTTCCCTTTTTCTAATCAGTTAATTCCGTGCGGATTCATTTATCCCACAGTATTCTAATAATTTTAGTAATATTACCTATTGATAGACTTTATCTCATCACCAGTTTCTGCATCCATAGCAAATGTTAAGCAGTCGAATACAGGTGAAATTGAGCCACTTAATCAATTAAACCCAAGAAAGATTTACTCCGCATGATCCACTGCCTAGAATCAGCCTGTACAAACAGACACAATCGTCATAGCGCATGATCGTTCCCTTTATCGTCCTCAGCGTCGTTTTGTCGGCCAAATTGGCCACTCTCGAAACAATTGCCATGCAATCAGGTTGAAATATATTGCGCTTACGTGTCCCACATTCGTCGCGATTCTGCGAAACAATGCGATGGGTCGCCCCCGGGGGGGCTCGCCGGAACGAAATTCCGCTGTTTACTCGTTAATTCCGCCTGTGTTTCATTCGTGGGTGTGTCCTATGCCTTCCGTAATTGGCCTGCGTCAGGTCGACCTTTTCAGGGAACTCTGTTCGAAGGTTTTCGAGACGGGGATCGAGAAAGCGGCGGCCGAATCGAACCGAAACGCTGATGAACTGAATACCGTGACGAATACGGAGTTAGAAAGCGACTTGCAGCAAGAAATCAGTGTGGAAAAATCACTGTAATTTAAATTTCGTTGGCACCTTTTCCTCGTGCGGCATTTAGCCGTGCATCAATTTTATTTACTTATTTCTCGTTGAGAGAAGTTATCGATAGGATAAGAGAAGACCTTCCCATCCTTAAAAAAAATTGTACTATTACACTGAGCCCGTTTTTATTAAACTACAAATTTATTTACACGAAAAATGGGCCCCTCGGAACGTTTGCCAACTGGGCCTCTTTTCTTAAATCCGCCACTGGATTCAAGGATACCGTACTAACATACTTGGCTTGCTTTTCTGTTACAGGTGAGCAAAGCGCTACGAACCCGCTCCGACTTGTGATCCGAATTACCCGAAGCAAAGTGCATCGTCGTACCAGCGAAACGGCGTCGGTATCCAGATTAAGTAGCGGCACAGTGAGTAGCAAAATGATACCGCGCTCCGCGCCAGGTGTTCGAGCAATGCATTAGCGAAATTATCATTTCATTATCGAGAATCTATTCGCGTGTGCCGTTGTAGGACGTTTCGCAAGACTCTGTGCGTGAACAGTCCAGCGACGAGCCCGCGATAAATATTCCCTCCTCGCAGCGTATTATTTCGCAAAAGGGAAAGACATCGGTTAGGCAGTCGCGTGAACTTTTGAGGCGGTCGAAAGGAAAAATTGCACAGGCGAAATGTCGCGGCGTGTGGGGAGAGAGAGAGACGGGGGGGAGGGAAGGACGTCGAGGGAAGTGAACGTCTCTGGACGTTTATTACAGCCGTGAGAAAGAAAGAGAGAGGCAGAGTAGAGGGATTGGGTGTGATCGAGAAAAGTATCCCCTCGGAGCAGAAATTCCTGGTACGATCGTGCCGTTTTCTGTCGACACAGCCGGGGAATACAATCGATGATTACGATCAGAAATGATGGCTCGAATGTCGTCGATCGGCGATTTGGTTGCAGCAGGCAACTGCGCGAAACGTGAGCTGCCCCTTCGATTCGATTCCAGCAAATTGTTAGTGACATTTCGTAGTTGATTTGATGTTTGATTTGTCGTAGGCTTGCCATTTCACTGTGCCCAGTTAACGGGTATATACATATGGCGAGTCTAAACGAATTCGAGAGGGACAAACGCGTAGGATATCTTCATTGAAGAAAATACGTGTGAATAATTGCTTCACCTCTCTTTATTATCACAGAAGAGTTCGTTAGCGTTTCCCAGTTGGAATCAAGTTTTATACTAGAAAAAGGGGAAGGCACCGCAGCAGATATAAGAATGATTCGATGTTATCTGCTCCATGGCACGTGTACGCAATTTTATTCGTCCCAGTTGCATACACGTGCATCTTACGCCACATGCCAGACAAGCCGAGGCTCGCGGAGGTTACTTCTATCGCTGTATCGTGATCTCGACGATTTCTCTGGATCCGCAGCGGAGGATCCACGCTCGGTGACCATTACCGTCTGTCCTTGAACTCGTCCTCAACAAGGCCCGAACCGCTGAACCTGCTTTCCTTCGTGTCCTCGCCTTCTGCATTTCCACCTCTTGTTCTCCGTTCCCGCCTTCGCGTCTTATCTGTACACTCGTTTGCATTTAAATAAGCGCGCGAGGGGCATGCTCCTCGCGCTGGAAACAGCGAGGGTAACAAATAACCGTGCGGATCGAACTTGTGAATCATTTGTCGCAGACACGTGCGGGGCATACTGTAAAACGTTTGCCTCCTTTTGTCGAGGATATTGCAAATTGTTGGGAGAATTATAGGGGTGTGGTGATGCTGGTGATTGTGCTGCCAGGAATATAATCAGAGGAGCTAGATTATTAATTAAAATTAAATGTCACGGGTAATAGTGTTTTGTAAGATCGCGAGTAGCTTCCAAATTGTTGGCCACTTCGGTGAATAGTGTATTTAATATGGTAATAGGATTCTTGGACGTTCGAGTTAAGGGTAGTAGCAGTTGTTTTTGTCGAAAATGAAGCATTTCTTTTTCAATTAATTATAAAGAAATATATTGAATCTGAGACTTGATTTTGGCACGATCATAAAATTTAAAAGAAAAGTTTGTTTCGCCAAAAATATGCATTATGGATGACGCTAGGTATAGATGAATTATTAAAGAGGCATTTTAGAAAAGTTTCTTTTGTTTTGCAGCGAGTGTAACGAAACGAAACGAAACGAAATTCAGCGATCTGCTTGTAAATTCTTCTTCAGAATACCTCCGGCTCTGCACTGAACCTGTAAAGGAAGCAAAAGTATAAAAATTTCAGCTACTAAATGACGATTTTTCAAAAAAGTGCGTTTTCGTTAGACAAAAATGAGGTTTTAGTTTCTTTTTAATTGAATCTCTGTTTGTTAGTTAGCACTTTAATGGTTCATCTGTAGCGTCATTCATAATGCACGTTTCTGAATAAAACAAACATGTTTTTTAAAGCTTATGACGTTAATCAATTTTGTGTTTTAAGGTACAGGCCTCAGTTTCTATTTATTTCTTTGTAATCGATTGAAAAAGAAATGCTTCGTTTCGACAAAAACGACTGCCTAAGTGGTACCCTTAAGTAACTCCGAAGCTGGCAGAATATTAGTAGATTTAGAGAACGTGTTCTGGTAATTAATTCTTCAAACATCTCTTCCTTGTGCTTCCTTCCTGGACATCTCGTGCACTTCCAATCATACGTTATGGTTACAAATAATAGCCATGAATCCCCTTAACCAGCAATTAACCACAAGATCCGTGTGCGCGATGCCTCGGCCATCCCGGCTGCGCTTTTGAAAACGTCTTCCTGTGCCTGCCCGATTTCACCACCTTCGTGGTTACCGCATGCGCGGAAGAGCTGTTGTAGACCATTTAGCTGAGATAATGATCGATCAAATTCCCCGGGTATACTAATAATCGACTTATTCCGGGAGATCTGGATGCAGCGCAGCTGCAACTCGATTAAACGCTTCCGACGGTTGAGAGACTGTTTTCTTTCCTACAGTTCTCCATATAAAATCATACACTTGGCAGAGGTTCCCTCGCTTTCAGGTAGTAGAACATTTATTCTACGCTCTTCCCCGCGTTGCTTTCTAATCGTCGATCAATCAAGTCTCTAATTAATCAACAATCCCACATTTTGCAATTTCACCTAAAATTCTATGGAGAACACCGCATCTCATACACATAAGTAGTTTGGAATTAATAGGTAGAAAATTGTCATGATCAATTACTTCCATCTCCCGTTTCCACTTGTCTAAAATACCACAGAATGCATTTTTCGCCACGTTTGAGTCATTCGAACGCGTTGCATCAGCTGGACCAGCGTGCAGCCGGATCTTCCAGCGTTCAAGCTCACTGATATTGAAACACTCGAGGAAAGAGGCATAGGACCGGAGGAAAAGCTAAAGAACGTAGAAAGGGAAAGAAATGAACACCATCGTGTCACGAGGTAATCGCTGGCGCAAGTACACGCGGAAAATTACACTCGCGCACCCTGGCGACCGAATAAATGGTCGTTCGTGCAAACTAACCGGTGGCGCGCACGCGAGCAGTGCCGCATATTGGAGCGTAGCGCGCGGAAAAGAATCGCTGGAGGAATTTCTGCGGCAGCAAGGACGTCGATAAATCATAAAATATCTGTAAACCGGTGGCTGTGCACCGAAGGGCCGCCTCTCTCTTTGCTCTTTTATATAATACCTGGCGGTAGAGAACACGGGCGGTCGTTGTCGAACCCAACTACGTATTACGTTCGAACACATGTAGAGGAAGGAACAAGAAGCGGTGAGGTAGCACCAGGCGCTACCGGATGTGCGGCCTGCACGATACGCGATCGAGAATCTGTTTCGTTCGCCAGTCGTTGTTCCATCAATTTCTCTCTAGGAATGATGAATTTCAGAGGGCAATGCATAGAACGGGGAATTTCAGAGGATACATGTGAATTTCCGCTGCTGACGAAAGAATGGGAATATTGTTCACACATTAAGTGCTTTGTTACGTTGGCTGGAGATCGTATTTAACTGGTTCTACGAAGATACGAAGATACGGAGAAAAAAGTGATTGCACTCATCGAGATTAAGTTGACTTAGACACTTCGTTCGTTTAGAACTTAGAATTATAAAAAGGAAATTTAGTTTGGAGGTACAAATGTGGCAGTTGTTCGTATAAATTTTATTAATTTTCTCTTCCATCAGAATCGAAATGGGAAAAAGGAATTGGGCAAGTTTTAAGACGGCGTATTGATCGACAGGTAGAAACTGAACCAGGCAGGTAGATTCAACCGAAGCTGGTCCCGCATCTGACAACTGGTCATTAACAGGTTTCACGAGCAAGGATCTGGCTAGACGTGGAAGATTTTTCGTTACTTCAGTTCTTCGTCTCTGCAAAACGCAATGCCACTTATGTACGTTGTCGAATAGAAATTTATAATTAGTCTCTCAACAGTGAATATATAGGACCGCATTAATAACATATCAACAGACTTATGAAATATTCTTTACGACTACCGTGCCGGTCATGTATCTCGCACAGCTTCCCATGAAATTTACGCGCATCCTTTCCACCGAGGCATTCCATAAACGTCGAACCAGTGCCTATTTTATAAACAGGCCGACGCAGGTAGAATCTAGGAAAGTAATAACTTTCAGGATACCTACCTCGCCGGTACACTTTATTACAACAAAATTCTAAACGAAATCTCCACTTGGCTACGTTTATAGACCTCGTATGTTTCACACATCCTTACACCGACTTCTTCCAACGAGTAGCTTAATACGCCGCAGTGTATAACTCAAGCATTGCCGCTGGGACGCCTGAAATATTGGCATTCCTCCTGCGTTACGCGCCGGCTGAGAATCGTCGCCGATGTATCATCGTATCCGACCCGTTCGACCGCGACGAAAAAGAAAACGGGCAACGTGTCCCGAACTGGTCCGGCAACGGGCGGGCAGCACACGTCCAGCGACACCGTCTGCAAGAAAACTGTGTCGGCCGGGCGCAGCGTCCTGCGGCGCGCGTCAAAACGAGTTTCCAGGTCGATCGCTGGGAAAGATCCACCGTCCTGGGACACGGCCGGTGCACCGCCCTAGGACCTCACAGATGCACCCGTCTTCTACTGGGAATCCGCGAAGGACGGCGCGTCCAGCGGCAGCTGAAAACGTGAGCGGAAAGTCGTCTGGGTTTGCACGGGAGATTGTGGTGAAAAGAAGGGAGCAGGCCAGGCCAGCGCTAACGAAACGGCTAATGGCTGCACCGTGAGAATCGATCCATTCGATATTGACGCAAGAAATGATTTATAAGTCCTGTGCTCCACTTGGTGCGGCGTGTAAACGATGCATCTCACGTGGATCTGTCTGTTGCACTTTGTGGGATGCAGTTCGTTAGGCAGGATAATTGTCGTGTTGTCTGGTGGAGTGATTGGAGACGTTATTGCGGATTAAAGAAGTGATAGGGAGGAGGTATATCGAGCCTCGAGGTATACAGTCGAGTGGTATTTGATGATAGGAGGGTTGTATTGAGTTTGAAAGGCCTCTCTGCAACTTGGAGTGTTCTGATTCTTAATGTGCTAGTGTTCAAATGCTATGCAAAAATAAAAGATAAAGGACTTCCTTCTTTGGAATTATCCCTACATGTATGCTGAATTTTGAAGACTAAGCAGCGTGTCTCTTTTTCTATTAATCTTATGACGTGGCTTTCTGTTAAGTTCTTTTATTATTCTGTGGGTGATTTAGCTTGATAGATAAATAGCTTGCTGCTTTCGTGAAGGGATACGCATCAGCAGAACTCATTTTTAATTCAATAGGCGACTTGCGAAAGCTTCGTTCCCATCCAGAGTTAATGGATGTCTTCCCCTTCGTTATCTTATCGCCAGCCGTTGATCTCGTCGATTTGTCGACAAAGTTCCGCGCAGGGGGTGTGGAGAAAGTGTCCACCGAGTACGAAGGAAATCGCACGCTGAGGAATCATGCTGCTCCGGCCGTGGCGAAGAATTAGCTGGCTGAGAAAGTTCCTGACCGCGTATCATGCGACTTATCGGAAATACGGATCAGAAAATTACCCCCGGGGAATTATTAGTTGCATGGGGCGACCGTGAAAGTGTGTCAGCGTGCATTGCATAGCAAAGTGAAGAGGAATGTATCGTGTGATTTATCCGAGTCGAACGATACTTCTGCTTATCGCATTGTTCTTTTATCCTTCAGATCTCTATCTATAATTATTCCTCTGCGCAGGGATATCTCTCAAAGAGGAGATTCAATAATATTAAAATACAAATATAAAAAGCAGTATAGGTCCACTTCCTTATCATAGATCCCACTTCGTTCCTTCATACTTCTCGAAACTAATTTCAACTCACCGATAAAATATCCTCGAACATAACGTTGCAACCGTATTCCACCGCATCCTTGTAAATATTAACACCACAAACAAAGTACGAACGAAAAGATGCCGTATCGCTTAGCGATCACCGATAATCGGACGCACCCGATGCACCGGACTGCATCAACGTAGAAGAGGGAGCTCATAACGGATATCGAGAGGGGGGACTCGTTTTCTCCCTCGTTGGTGATCCTTTTTTTCCGTCGTCTCTTCGTCAATTTATCGGGCGCTCCTGTAAACGGCCTTGCCGGAGTGGAAGGACGATCGAAACGACTCCCGGAATGCATCCGCTCGTGACCTTCTTCTCGGATGCACCGGTACCGAGCCGCTGATGCATACATGCACCTGCAACGGGTTTCGGCGTAACCGGTCGTAGACTTTAGGACTTTCACCCGATATCGACGTAGCCGTCCGGGGCAGAAGCAAGCCGACGGCACCTTTAACGGAACGATAATGCCAGATTATCGCGCCGCCAGGTCCCATCCTCGAATTCCTGGGATGTCGGCGACGCCGACGGAATTAACGTCGCAGGATCATAATCGACCAGCTATGACCGTAAAATCGAATATAACCGAGGAACGGTATTTTCCTTGTTTCAACGCGCGTTTGGAAAACCATTTGCCATAAACCATGCCACACGGGTCTAAGTAAAATTATTCCGCGAGGAGTATATATTTTATTGGAAGGACGAAGAGCGCGATAAATACGTCAAGTTGGCGGCCTAAAGTGCAAAATTCTTGCGGGAAATTTCTAGCACACGGTCGTACGAAGTTAGAAAACAGAAGCCCGCGATAATTAACTTAGGAGTGCGAGAGGAAAGCTTGGTGTTAGTCCTACGAAAAAGATACTCGACGCGTCGGTTTGTAAATTCATTTATAAGTCGCGCTTTCCTAAGCTGTCACCGGGAAATTAAGGTTCTAATGTCTTCGTCGGTGTTGTTTTCGCTGGCAACTAGAACCCAACCGGCTATGAGTCGATACCTTATACGAGCAGCTGACGCGATTACTGGATTTTCTCCTAATACGGATTTCCACGCTGAGAATCGTCCCACAGACGTGAACTCTTACCTGGTGTATCGAGTGGAACCTGGAAAGGTCTGGTTTCTCCGCGGTTGGGAAAACGAAAAAAATTCCAGGAAAGAAAAGGAACAGTTTTCGAGTAAATACCGATGCCTGGGTGTAGCATCCTAAGCAGCCACTGCCTAATGAGGCAAATACGTCTAGCAAACACGCCACCAGAATAAGCTTCCCATACCAGTGCAGCTATCACCGAAGGAAGTAGGAAATACCCTTCGGCCTTTGTCACTTTTCTTTTTAGAAAATTGATATAACAAATGAACGGCACGTTACTATCTGACCTGCGGGCTATCTCATTGCGCTAATCTAACGTCTCGTGAGCCGCGTCATGATACAGCAGATCACGAGACACCTCTAATCCAGTAATAAGAAACCCTCGATCCCCCCGAGCACGCATTTGCAGATACGCGTTTAGCTGACGACCGTCGGCGTGTTGCGTCGTTTACATTTCAATAATTCTTTCCAGGAAATCGCCTGTCGACTTTTTGCATACAATGCATTTTCTTCGCCGTGAGTCATTCTTTGTTCACGATTTGTATCGCGCTCGAAGCGACGGCCCAAGGATTTTGTGCCATTATACCGATGATTGTTTAAATTGGCGGACGTCTGACAGGCGCGGCCTTGAAGCGACGAGATTTTCAAAGCATCCACGCGTTTTTTAAATTCCGCCGATGGAATTCGTGGCATCGAAAGGAATTCGGGGAGATTATTTTGCCTGCGAAGCGTAACGAAAGATCGTGGCCGTTGGAATTCCTGAAATTTGCCGCGTCCATTCCATCCCCGTGATCCTCCGCGAGGTTTATTTGGAGAATACTCATCGATGGCAATAACTGCCAGTGGTAGCTGTTTGGTGAGACAGCAAGCGGCGTTTGGAGGAATTCGGAAACTCTGGGATTCGCGCGTGTCTGGACACCGAAGCAACGGACCCGCAGCTGTCACGGTCAGCGTTTTGCGGTAGGTCAGTGCGAGGGCCTTCCAATGCGCTGAACCGTAACACTCGCGGAGTCGCACAACGCTCGAGTTGTCTCGTTTCGAGTCGGTGACGAAACGGCGATATCTACAGTCTTCGATTCGCTTTACCGTTGAATGGTCAGAGACTCTTTTGAGATCGTTTGCAGATCGCTTGACTAAACTTGCGGTTACAGAGGTACCGTAATCGGTATAAGAAATCAAAGGGACACTCTGTTTATCGAACTAATCGTAATTGTTAAAATGTTGTTGGCACACTTGGAATTATAGAGTTAGATGAAAATTGAAACGAGACTCTGTAGAATTTTGGAATTTGCAGTGGTGGAATTTGATAGATAGGCAACTGAGAAGCTAGGATAACATAAGGTTCCTGTGACTAATTCTAAACCGTGGACAAATTTAGATTGAACGGCAGTGTTTACCCACGGCGAAGGTATAGACAGCCAAATCTGTTTTCCTCCACATCCTATTCCACTTCCGTCCTCTCTTACCGTCCTTAGCTATCGATCTTCGATTACAAATCGCTCCCGGAGACTCGGTGTTGTTCTTTACACTCCATTAATAATTTCTCCGCGAATCGAGCGGATACTCCCGCAGTGGAACGGCGATTGAACCTCGGACAAACAATTTCATCCATTGCTTCTGCATCGAGCATTTACCTTCTGCCCCGGAAATACCGCGTGGCCGGTCTCGACCATATTCAAAAGGCCCAACGGTTTCAGCAGCTGATGGGTCACGGTACGAAAATAGTCGGTCCATGGTTATTTCGGGTCCCTTTATTCCACCGTTGCGCTCGTGCATCGAGATCGTTACCGAGCTTCGGTTAGACGAAGATTTGTTGTTCCTCGGGTGGATGCGAGTTTTCACGGAACGCGCGCTTTGAAAGGCTTCAATTGGCGTATTAAAACGGCGAGCCGCTCGTCTTCAAAGCTCGACCCATTTCCCCGTGGAATTTCCAGCCGGCAGGAAACTCAACTCCTCTGCCGCGAAGTGTGTCTGTTTATCCGATTAATTGAAACCCTCTCGCGGATCGGCTGCATCTGTACATCTGTGTCCACGGTTTATCAGAACCTGTGGGGGGTTCGCTGTTAAATAACTAGATAATAAGATAGTGGTGGGCGCAGAATATAGGGAACCTAGTGGCTGGAAGAGATAAGACAAAAATGAAGGGTAAGGGGAAAAACAGGAAATGTCACGAAACAGATTTATCGAGATAATTAAGTTTTAATACATTTAGTCCACCAGCAAAGAAACAGGCTTCGACGAATTTACTTTTGTTGTATAATTTTCTTCTTAAATAGTTTCTTGTTTTACCTTGGCGATAGAAGCTGATGCTTAGGCAAAGAAGGGAGACATTCAGTATTTTTTCCAGGGCATAGGGAACATTTCCTGTTTTTAAATAGTATACCAAATCTCTAACGTTACTTTACGGGTGTATTTGAACTTTATAACCCTTTGTGATTCAACAGATCTGTAATCACAGTTGCCATCAATAAAATATGCTGTAAAACGCAAAATTACGAAACATGGACATTTCCTATTTTCTCCATAGCCTTCAAAAGATGTTTTTATGTCTGCATCTTCTTATCAAATTGAAATATTCTTTTTTATAGTTCTCCTTTCAAACTTTCCTTCCATCTTCACTGTAGGTATACTAGATTGAATAACATTTGTAGTATTGTCTACGAGTTAATATTAAGTCACGTCACGAC
Organism: Andrena flavipes; assembly: GCA_963971345.1. Lineage (NCBI taxonomy): Eukaryota > Metazoa > Arthropoda > Insecta > Hymenoptera > Andrenidae > Andrena > Andrena flavipes. The sequence goes on along the minus strand of OZ020479.1, from coordinate 73,919,411 downwards.
ATCGTCCAATAAAATTATCGTACGTTTCTCAAAAAACGATCGTCAAAAATGGAATATTCTCGGTCTGATCGACCAGCAACGAAATTCCACCCCTTTCGATCTTCACGCAAACCATTCCTGGACTAGCATCTCCAAACACAAAGAACCTAGCTGAAGAATCTAGTCGAATAACAACGAGTAAAAAGAAGTCCAATTCATATGGCGCGCATTATCAAGCTTCTATGCGATCCTCTCGAACTCGCGGCGAGCTCAGCGCTTCTCCTTAATCCAAGAGGCGTTCAAACGGCGAATAATGAGCGCTTCGAATCTATGTCGTCCCGCGAGCGCCGCCTCTCGAGCCCCGAGGATCCACATGCTTTGAAGAAGCAGTAATGAATGGAAGGAGGAGCGCGTCCTCTGTATTCCCGCATGAAAGCCAGGCGAACGGATCCTTTTCAGGACTCTTTCCGGCCCAGCCGGGAACGTTCTCGCGCTGGGGATCATCCTTCCTCCTAAGCATTATTTTCTGTCCGTGCGCGGAGGCTTTGTGCGTCGCTACTAGGGCTCTCGTGCTCGCGAGCGAGTAAATTTTCCACCAGCTTCGACGCCGCTTGCACGCACGACCGTACGAGTAAATTATCGAGGGTGATTCCCGTGCATGAAATACGAGCCGTCCTCGGAGCACTCTTTCTGCGACTTCTCCTTGGAATCGCTTTCGTTTCCACGATGCGAATTATGGGGTATTTGCGGGTGTGACGCCTAAAAATGATACAATTTTTAGAATTTTTTTTCTTGATAACTGTACAAGATATCTTGATGAAACTTCTTACATTTTATTAATCTCTGTTTGCACAATAATTTCCCATTTTTATATTGTCATAAAAAAAATTATGTTGTTTTTAGAGAGGTCGGAGACTCGTTCAATTGTCAGAAATGGAAAAATCAAATGGTTTTTTAAGTTTAGGCCTAAAACTAGGGAACCCCCTAGAAATATTAAAAGGTGATAGAAAAAAAAAAACAAACTGGCGTGTGTTTGAATAAAAAGCTACGGTCTTCGCCTACTCTTAACACCTATTTTTTTCAATTAAAAATAAAAAACGCGTATTCCCCCTCAATACATGGCTTCCTTTGCTTCTCGACGATATAACTTCAAAAATATTCCGAATTTCTTTATGTAATTTTAACTGAACATTCTTAAGACGTTATACTATCGATTTATATATTTTTTTTTTTCAAATCTCAAACCCACAAATACCCCTTAAGGTAAATAACACGTTGAGAAAAGTGTCTACGGTCTTAGAAGAAAATTCTGATGAATTTATATTCTTGGGACTTGGCCCTTTTTCGGAATTATCCATTCCGGTGTTAGGTACGCGCCTTGGTTATAGATTCGTTACGAGTGCGCGCGTTTCATAATGATTCGGGTATAAGTACCTGTGTCCGAAGGGAAAGGTCGACAGGAAGTCGAAGTTGTATTTAATTACCAATAAATTTCATGCTGAACAAGCACTTGAAGGAGCAAAAAGCATGACGGAATTGATTCCTAATGACAGAGATGATTGTGATACCTGTCATGTGTTTATAACCATATTAGATGTTAATGTCTAATAATTTGCATCGATTCCGCCGCGCTTATGTCCACGTTAATCTTCTTCCAACGTTAAGGTTCACGGTAAACCTTGATAGAGCTTCCACACGCTTAATGAACGTATATTACGAGAAGATTTCCATGATAGGTTCCCATAGACGGAACACGTCCGCAGGTGGGAGTGGTAAATTGATCGGGACCCTGGTGTAACTTGCATAAATTAATATAATTTCATCCCGTCGGGGCGTGCACGAGGAAACGTCTGCGCGTCGGTTGACGGAAACACCGCTCTTCTTTGCATTTTAAGAGTTCTCTTATCGCGATAATCAAAGTAACTCCTCGCATCTCTCCCTTCTTATCTGGAGGTTCGCCTGAACAAATTAGAAACGGAATGCTGCAGCTAGTTAAATAACACGATAAGAATAGACACTCGACAGCCTTGAGGCAGCCACTTGACTTTGCTCCGACTGCAAGTAAAAGTAAGGACAATCCAGTAGCACAGTCGTTTCTCTGCTGCACAGTGCTCGTCGGGATGAAAAATCCAAAAAGTCCCTCGCACGTTCGGGGCTACGTAATACCCCGCGATTACGTACATAGCTTCGTTTCCACACACATCCCCATGGATATAGCCTATTATCGCGACCGAGCTCCCTCGTTAGAAGTCATTAGAAAGTCCGCGTGTTGCCGTTAATGAAGTAATCGATAAATCGTGACTATTTTATCTGGATCGCAGATAAATCCGGATCGCGACACGCGAGAACTTTATCGCCGTCGACGGCCATTCCCGTTCCTGAAAATTAACATACGCCGAGTAGAAAGGGGATTACTTAACCCGATTTATGCTCGGATTCTGTTGAAAATTAACGCGCCAGGCACGCAGCGAGGGGAGCACCGGGCTGGTTTGCACCGGGCATAGATAGAACGTGCCCAGCTGGTTCCGAGCGAGCCTGTTGCACCGAATTCATATGCATGAAGCGAAATTGCTGGTCGCGCACAATTACGCGCGTGGCACGCTTCGAGGGATTAACGCATCGGAGATGTTAAATTGCTTCGAACTTGATAAAGTTAGTAGGCTGTATGTCACTGGGAGTCTGCCACCGCGGCAAAAGTTCCCGAGAAACGAAGAGCCAAGGCGGCAACGCACCAGAGACGATCCTCCGCGATGAATTAAGATCCACGCGCTGAAATTCAATCGGCGAGAAATTTCCCAGGCCCCGACGCCGGAATCTTCGAGCTTCCCAGCGCGGGATTTGTACGAAGACACCCACCACAGCTGCTGCAACGGCAATCTCGCGGGCGAGCCGACACGAAATCGATTTCAATTTCTATAAAGGCCACCGCGCTAGACGCCTCGCGGTCGTTCCGAAGTTCAAGATGTTTCCCATCGTCGTCGCAGCTCGATACGCTCGACGACGGTGGAACGAGAACCGTAGCGGGGCCGATCCATCGACGTTGGTTAAACTGCAATTTCACGATCGTTACAATAATTCACGGGGCACCGTGCAGCCACCGCGGAAAGCGAGGATGATACCTTGTTGCACATCCCCTGATATATATTGTGCGTCGATCATGCATAATAGACACGGTTACCGGATCACGTGTCCGTGATCGCGAGCATCGAGCTTCCGCGGGTCGGCACGCTCGAGGAATATGATTCCAGCAGCGCGTCGTGCCGATCGTGGAATCATCGAGATTGTGGATCCCACTGGGACGTTGGAGCCTTTGGAAATCCGGTTGATTTAGGAACGACTATCGTGGAACATTGCAAGAGATATATTTTTTGAATGGATGGAGGGGGTGATTTTAAACTTGGGTTAAGAATATTTTAACATGTTTTTGTATTATATTTTGGTGCAAAAATATTTGTTTATTTCAACGTTGAAATCGATTTCCGGGAAGCTCTTTTTGAAAGAACTTTCAAAGCTGCTCGGAACTATATTAGTATATTAATCTATCTAGTGATTAATCGTTCCTTTTTATGAAATATTAATCTGGGACAAAATGGCGGATGTTTGAATAAAATGATCGATTTTCGTTCATAAAATAGAAACTACGCATTGGAAAAACCAATCTTTCCATTAGGCACTAGATTCGTATGGGTAGAAGAAGCCTGCAACGTTGCAAAGAAAGATTTGTGGAGCGATTTTCAAGAAATCATGGTCATCGTAATCGAGAAACCCTTTTTGAGAAAAACGCGTTTCAACTTTCAAGTGCAGTTTACATGAAAATAAGATATTTGTTTCTTAACTTACGCAGAATCATCGATTCCAGGTTCATGCAGTAGACTTTCCGCTGCCTCTGCTGTATCCAAAACGACGAAATCCAAAAATCGTAATTTTCGAACTTGATGACTAAAGAGCCTCAAATCGAAATAGTCAATTTTTATTAAATGCTTCTTCCGAGAGTGTTGATGCTGGGTAATTGTTTAGTGACAATATTACGCATTTGTGAGTGGATGTAGATACTTTTTCTGCTGCATATTGCATGAAGATTTCTGCCAGGACGTTAATACGCAAGAATTCATCTTGAATACCTAGTTGAATTCTATAAAAAAGATAAAAGAATTAGAAACGGTAGGGATTTGAGTTAATATATTAAAAGCAAGTTTCCTAGTGGGGTCGTTGCACCTCGTAATAGCTCATCTCTTCCTGCAAGGAATTACTAAGGGAGCAGAACATGACTGAATAAATTTTTAAGTTTATGTCATCCTCTTCTCCAGACACGCAGTTTATACAAGCGTTACGCAACGAGGGGAACTAATTGTCAGGAACAGAATGTTTCCTCGAATGTCAATGGGCATGCAGGTTATTATGCTTTAATAGCACAGAGTTAGGCGAGCTTCGTTTCCTCTAGACGCGAGAGAAATCGCTACACTTCGGCGAACAACGGTGAAAGCGGTTAATTAGCCAGCGCGAGGTCGTATAAAACAAAATTCGCCAGTAGTCCTAGAAAGCGAAAGATGACACGCTTTATTTTCACGGAACGCTAGGCTAATTTCCTTCCGGCGCCGGCCGTTTTGCATGGAGCCGTGATTAGTAGGTTCCAGCGAATCTGCCTACCGGTGCTCCGATACTTTCTATCCCCGCGAATTTTAACGTCCTTTTTCCTCATCTGTATCGTACAGGCGGCATCGAAAATGCGTGCGCTAATAAAAAAGATTCGAAAGATTTTGCATACACGTTACAATTCCACTTACTTGGAGCTTCAATTAAAAAGTAATTAACCTAAGTGACCCAGGTATCACAATTCCTCTAATCCCATCTATGTTCCTATTTCCCTCTAATTGCCTTCATTTTTCTTCGTGCAATATCCCGTTTCGTTTGAAAAGATGCTTTGAAGCTATCGCGGTGAAGAAATCGTACTGCCGTTTTAAATGGGATCTGCAGCAACAACACCCTGTCCGTACCAAAGGCGGAACGATTTATAATTAATGTTATACATCAAGCTCACCCTTTTAGAACCAGGAAACGTCTGAGACTATCAGTATAGTCAGACGCAAGGCTCGAACCACGGTAATTAAACTCGAGGCTCCTTTTTCAGAGACACGGCGAGGCTGTTTTCCGAGCTACTTCCAGCAAATTACAATGTCCAGCGATATCCTCGTACGGATAAAATCGCGGATACTGGTCGAGGAACGAGAAACCTGCGGCCGTTGCCGGCCTTAGCGACAAATTGCACGATACTCCCGACTATATATCGATTCAGATTAATCCCCGCGTGGAAACGCTCTGCTCGATCGGCTGTTCCAATTTGAATCGCTTCGTCGTAATGATTTGTCAACGTTCGAACGCTCCTCGGACAGTTTAATATCCATTAATATCGCGTGTGTAATTAAAGAAATTCTTGCATAGCAATTAAGAACGGTGTTGGTCTCGTTGTTGAACTTTTCAACACTAGATCCTGCAATGTTGTCGATGCATCGCTGCAGTAGTATGCTCTCTCCTATGTACACGATGTAAAGGCTGTTGCCTGCATTTATATGCAATTATCCGTCGTTGGTTAACGATTGCACAAGCCCCCCTTATCGAAGACAATTTAAAACATGTTGGCGTTTAAATATCGCTCCACGACACGAAACACTTTAAACGTACTTTTAAAAGCAATTTACTTCTAATCGGTCTGAAACGTATCCCTCAAGGTTCTGTCTTGCTTCTTTCTTCGTTAACTATGAGAGACTCGAGTAGGTACTTGTCACGTGGCAACTTTTATTACTTCCAAATTCCAAAAGTGCTGATACGTAGTTTCTCGATCCTCACAGCTTAATAAATTCAAACATTCTTTCGAACAAAAGCAATTTTTATTTTCAAATACTTTACTACTAACAGGTTTTATTTTCAAATACTTTGCCACTAATAATTTTGTACTTTCAAATACTTCGTCACTAATAATTTTTACTTTCAAATACTTTGCTACTAACAAGTTTACCTACTATTTTCGGTATTCTTTACCAGTATTTCTCCCATTTTTTTTCTTCATATTCTCAGCATAAGTATTTTTTCGCGTTTTCTTTCGTTTTTTCTTTTCTTTGAAGTTCCGCGTGCCGCGCCCGAGTTTCACGCGGTCTTTCCTGCAGTTGGACGATTCGATGTCTTGTTTACTGTTCCTCGAGCATAGCTAAGAGAAGAACCGAATGAAAAAGCGAGTCAACGACATCGAGGAACGGAGTATGTATCGTACCGTCGTAGCTGGCCGGCTGCTGGTCGGATCGTAAAAGGATTTAGTGCTGGTTGTGGGACGAGGTCGTTCCTGGAGATGACGTAGTAAAATTTACAGTGGGCGTACGGCCGTGAAGGCCTTCTTCCGATCACTTACCTGGCCCCGTACTTTACTCACCGCGCAGCCACTCGATCCTTTCTGCTCCAGAACAGCCATGGTGGAGAAGAAAGGCGCTCTGGAAAATGACCTCCGACGACTTCGAAGTCGAGACGCTTCCCGTCTTGGCTGCGAACGCGAAACCCGTTGCATTTCGAAGAAATATCACGTTTCCAGAATTACTACGGTACATTCGGTAAATTCCAGTAGAATTCACTGTACCAAATTGCTTTTTAAGTTTGTAAAATTAAGGAGTATCCGACCTTGATAGATTTATAATAACTTAATAATATCGTGCTCCCTTTTTCCGGAGAAAATAATATTCAGACGGGAACTTCTTACAAAGTAATTAGGAATTAAAGTACGTATCTTCTCAGAAAATAAAACTACTCGTCAACAAAACTGAGTGTTCCCCCACAAAAAAAAACAACGAGACTATACTCCAAAAAGGAACAAGTCGAAAGATTCTTCGTTGCGTGATCGAAATCGGTGTTCGTAAAAAGATGCATTTGGGAAAGGGGAGCACGATGCGGGAGAGGTGTTGGGGAAAGGCGGAGGAAATAAATCGGATCCCAGTGTTGGTAGCTTGCCCTCGGAGGAGTCTGCCTTGCCCTCGGCCTGTCGGTGCAACTGCAACTGCAACTGCGGCAGCCGGACTCGGTCGTTACGGCATTAACGCGTAAGTGCATAAGTGTGGACCGTGGTCGAGATAGAGCCGCTCGGGCAGGAGGCTAGAAAAGCTGGGGAAGGTTGCAGCGGCTGTAAACGATGCAAACGGCCGAGGTGAATGCACTTCTTCTCTCACGTTGGATATACGGCGTGAGCTGGAGTGAACGTCGCCGGTTTAGACGCCGATGCAACGTGGATACCGGGGGCATTTAGGAAGTGTCTTTGACACTGGCTTCTCCACTGCTTCTCGTTTTCTGCCTTTTGCTGGCGACTGCCGTCCGAGGCGCGAGGGAGCAGGAATACATCGAGCGGTCTTGGAGTCTAGACGATCGACAGTTTAATAGGTTACAGCGATCTTCCCAGCAGCTGGGCAATCTCAATTTAAATTCTAGCTCACCGATTCGACTGCTTCTTAATCACCTTTTCCTGTAGTAACTCGTCCGGTCGATTTTCCTTTCAAAATGCACTGTTTGAAAGCGCGTCGAGGCAACTGGGTCGTAGGATCGGTATATTATCGTTGCATCAAGACTGGTCGTACCACTGTTTGCACGTTTATGCGCGTGTGTTATAAATATTGCAGAAGGAAGTGGAAGGAAATGATGTCCTCGGGGGGATTTGGAAATTATTGCGTATAAGGTTTAGCTACGAAGTTAATAGAATCCTTAGAGCGTAGAATCGTTATTTCACATCGTGAGAGTGGATGTTAGAGGTGGCCGTTGTCCCTAATAAAGAAGTGAGGGGATCGCGTTCAAAAGGTAGTGAAGGAATGATAATAACTAACCCGATTAAGGAAAAAAGAGCGTTTTGTCCCGGGCCCGCCAGTGGACTCATCAAGTAAGGCTACCTTGGTGGAACCCTGCGCCTTAGACACGCTGGGGGTATCAAGACTAAGACGGAACTTGTATATATACAAACTGAGGGCTTAGCGATCACCAGCGAGAAACTCTTAGAGCCGGGAGGCCATCTGGTGGAGCGTCCACAACCAACTACGGGAGTCCCACAGTAGAAATTAGCGATTCAAAGCGTCTAGGGGGGATTTGCATTTCGGAAAGTGGCGATACACGATCACGGTTCTCATGGACGGTCGGAAAGCCGATGGCAGCGTGGCTGGAGATAATTAAGCTTCCCGTGATGCCGTTAATTTTCCGGGCGAGCATCCCCTGTCCCCGGTAATGCAAATTTCGGAAAGCCGAGACCTCACGCTCGTGGTTTACGTGCCGCGGCGGACGCGGCGCGGATATACGAACATTGTATTTTACGATACTCTTTCTACTCGCGCGTGTCTTCTCACGGATCCCGGCGCATATCTTATCCCGTGCAAGGTAAACGAGGTAAATTTACGATCGTCTAGCCTTCTCTATTGAAAAGAACGGGGTACACGCACGGCCGAATGCACTCAGGCGCCTTGTGTTTTCTGATTTCAGGTGAGTACAGGTGATCCACGGCTGGAGACCTCACGCTGCGTCCTCGAATTACGATTTACAAGGATGTGAGCGAGCGTCCCCTTCAGCGACAGGGCAAAGGTGAAAAGCTATATTCATACACGCGAATTTCGGTTCTTCCGATGAGGAAGCTGACGCGAAGCTCAGCGCAGAGGACGCCACCAGCGCACGCACCGATCTAAAGTGTATTAATATTAGAAGTTTTGTTTATTTACATTTTTTTTCGTTATTTTCTGACTGCCGATTTTATCATTAAAATGACAAAAAAAAAGGTGAAAATTACGGACGTTTAATGGTTGCGCAACTTAAATCTATCAGTTTTAAATATTTTTCATGGTATCTTTACATGGTTGGTTTCAATTTCAGATTATTTTTTTTTTATAATAATAACAATTTTTCAACCAGAGCACTTTCTTCCTTACTTACTTACTTTGTCCACATATATGTAGATGCACGTGAAGACATAAATTCTAACTCAAATATCCTGATATTAACAATGATAAATAGCCTTAACTATTTACCCCGGCAAATCATTTTATCATATTTTTCCATTCTACTTATTTATTTATCTAAAACATCGATGACAAGTGCTGCGTCTGCTGGTGGGTTCCACGTTTCGTAAAAAGTTGCAGTCAGCTTCCCCATTGAATTTGAATTTCAGGGTTTACACATCTGTCCGTGGTGTCGGTGCGAGTCTATTTTTATAGTCTTCCAAAGTACAGAGGAATAGCCAATTGTCCAAGCATTATGCAACGTCCAGAATGAGCCGCGGATTTCGTACGACTCGAGAATCAAAGCAACGCCACGTAACTTCTAAACGCATAAGTCATCGAGAAGAATAACAGAATGACTTAACGTTCGGACTAACGACTCCCCGCGCGGCGCAGAATTACATACATCGGAATCTGCGCGCAAATCACGAACACCCAGCCACGTAATCCTCAAGTTCGAGTCCTTCCGTGCGGGTGAGACAATCATCGCGTCACGCAATGTGTCCGCTCGAATACGTAACGCTGGGGCGCTGAAAAACCGCGTAACGTTCGATTTTCGTCCCGCAATACGGAAGACAATGCCTGGCATTGTTAGCGGCTCGTGGACGGGAATTCTTTGACGGGAGGACGAGGCAGGATCGCGCTCGACAGCCGTTTTGTAACGCGCAGAAAAATTCTTGTCACCGCTCGGAGCACGCGGCAAGGTGTTTCCGAGGAACGGCGAGACGCGAACAATGGGACGTCAGTTGCGTAACGCGACGGAAAACGGGTTATCTCGTCCTATTCCCCCGGGTTTCGCGACAATGGCACGTTGCGTCGATGTCGGGTCACAGACGTCGTCCTGCCCCGCGAACGTACAATGACGAACCGCCGAAGAATTCCGCAAAGAGCAAATAGGCACTCCGAGTCGCGAGTCCCACGGGGTCCATGGTTAACGTTAACGAGTGCTCCGCCCTGTGGTCGAATATCGCTGCAACAGCGACGACAGAGTCGGATAGGATCTCTATTTCCTAACGTTCTGTCAGATTTATTCTCCTCTTCTGTAATTCATCGCCTTCTGGAATATCATTGAAATCTGTGATTCGGTAGGGTGGTTAGTGATTCCACGAGGAAAGTAGAGGAAGTTGAATTGCAGCAGGTTTTTGCCATTTCTTTGTGCGATTTAAGAGAAAATTGGGTAAGTCCGGGGCAGTCGGTCGACTTAACATAAAGTGGCTATTAAAACTAATACCGATATTATTTATTTTATCAGAATAAATCTAGTATGTTCAGAATTTTATGCTAATTCAGAAAAACTGCTCGGTATTTGCTTTAAGACAATATTTGCCGAAAATCGGATTGAAAACTGCCGGGAAAAATTTTCGTCGTTGGTCTTCGTGTTAACTTTGAAAGGAAGGGTTAATATGGCCAAATACTTTCGCTGCATTGTTCCTCAATGCCTCTACTATCTTTTTATCCGAAACATTAAACGAAAATTGACTTAGAAGTATATTTTGAATATCTCTACCGACCTTTCATAGCCTATAAATCCAGAAAAACACAGAAGGAAGAGAAATCACGCTATTCTTTCAGCTGTTTGGCTCGTAGAGAAACTATTGTCTTGTATCTTAAGTCCTTAACGTCCTTAACGCGCTCTTACGTATAGAGTCTGAAATATTACGACTCAACCGCTTCTCCTGCCCGACAGATTCCTTCTGATTTACCCTATCTATCATATAGGAAACGCAGATACCTATGTAATTATCTTCCTACCTCCCATTTTATATAATTAGATGTCAATGCAATATCAATACCATTCATACAATAATTAAAACCAGTCAAGCCACTTTAGACCACCGACGCGACCCTCTAACAGACAATTAAGCTCCGTCTACAGCTCATCCCGCTCCGCGGCTGCAATTGCGCACTTAACCTTTTCCACCTACGCGCCTTTGAAGCCCTCGAAAAGAACTATTTCCACGGAGAAAGGTGATTCAATCAGGCCCTCTGTCGTTGATCAACTATAATTGAGTAATCATCGCGCTGTCTCCTACACGCGCCCGTGTATATAGATCAACGTGCCTGCGTTAAAAAGACTTTGAAAATCCTCGTAGCCGCGCGTAATAACATCAATGTTAATTATAGTACACGGCCGTGATTAAACATAGCCATTGGTCCTCGTTATCGATGTTCCCAGCTTGTACCCATAACTCTGAGACACCCTGCATGCCCGCGCGTCAGATTAAGCATCCAAAGATCAGAATTAGTGGGATTCTCGGCCCGACTAATGTCGACAGGTAACATTTTCACGTCGTTCCTCAGCTTCCACCCTCCCCGCGGCCGTCCTCATCGTCCCGCGTCCTCTCTTTCCCTCGTTCGCGTCGCGTCGCGCGTTTCTCATCTTTAATTGTCGTCGCGAACATCGGGACATACATATTCGCTTAACGAGCACTCGCGTGTGACGAGGAACGGGGGCACGGAAAGAGCCCGTCGGGAACGGAGAATGAAAACGGCACCGTTGCGCAGAGAATTATCGGCGTTCAGCATTGTTTCGCGACGCTTATCGCGACTAATTAAGGGAATTTAATATTCGGATATTAAGACAGGCTGAAATACAATCGAGACGGCGCGTGGAACCGTTTCTGACACGACTCAGGGCAACGGAGCTCGTTTCGTCGTGCACATTGTACGCAATTTCTCTTCTGCGTCGTCCTCTCAGTCCTCCTCGCGTCATGTCGCGCGTTTCTCACTCTCAATTCCGCCGGAGGAACGCACCGCTTCCTCCGCAGCTTGTCGCGTTTAATTATTACAAAGGAAATATTGTTGAACGCTCACCGTCACGCCGGAGATGTTAATGGTCCACCGCTCCGCGAGCACGTGCTTAACACGGTTCTCGATGATGGGTCACGGGTGACCCACGAGGGATTTGGAGCTTTGGTCACTCGGTGATTTCGTTGGTCGTCCTTGCGAGCTCCAGGTTATTCATGCGTCAAATACGGGATCTTGGATAGGGGATTAGATTGTGGAAGAATCCGGAATTTACGAGCTGAGTTGAACTCGGTTCGATTGCTTTGAATTTTCCGAGCTGCTTGAACTCGACCAAGTGTTTGGAAAAAATGCGAGCTACTTGAAAAGCTCAAACAACTCGAATATTCGAGTCATCATGGGACTTCGAAGTATGTACTTGTATTTCCGAATTACTCGAATATAGTAACTCGAAGTACATAACTCGAGTAATTAAAAAATTTCGAGCTGAAAATTTATCTCCAAATAACTCGAAGTCTTGCGAGGGATTGAATACTCGAGCATTTGAGTTGTTCAAGTTGCTTGCATATTTTTTAAACAGTTCATTAATTCGAACACTCCACTCGGCTCGAACGACGGATCAATTTTAGACTCCAAATTCGAGTACTCGCACACCTCTAACTTTGGAACAGGAGATGATATGGTAATTCATTTAATCTTCTAACGTTAATTCAAAGTTCAAACTTGAAACTTTGAAAGAGGATGAAGGAAGAACCCGTTGGTGTACATTTGCATATCTTTTTGTTAATAGCAGTATGTCGGTAATATCTGAGGAAACGATGTAGACACACCCTGTATAGGAGATGCCCTGAATTAAACAAGTCCCATTTCACAACACGGACGATTTTCGACTTGTTAACATTCCGTAACCGTACGAGGGCCTCGGTTTCCGGTTCCTCCGACCCAAAAGTAAAATCGACAATACACAGCGTGCATAATTACATCTATATTGGCCGTGCACGTGGCTGACTGCGACGAAAAAGAATTTCGACGACCCACATTCGTAAGTACACGCTCGATTCGTTCGTGCCACGGTTATCACACTCGTCGAGCACGTTCCCTCTGGTCGATCGTGCATGCGATTCGATTAGACGCAACGGCAATTAACGACATTAGCCTTTAGAATTTCCGGTTGTCGAAACTAAATGCAAATCTCTGCGGACTATTTGCAGTACAAACTAATTAATACCGGTTTCTAAACTCGATTCCCCCGAAAACGAAACATGGAACGATAACATTTTGTCCTACACTTTCCACACAGCTACATAGGTATTCATACGCGAAGAATCCACCCCTATGGCGCATCCCTCTGTACTCCCAGCCCGCAAGTTAATCGCGGAACGCAATCGCGTGTACTTTTCAGATAGAATCTCACCCAGCAGCCGGCGCGTTACGTAAGCCGATCTTGCTGTTACTCGTAATTAATTCATTCCTCGGAGTCACAGGTCGATCTAGAAACTTTAATTACGACTTATCGAGTTTATCGTCTCGATTACATTGTCCCGGGCCGATCGTGGGGCTCGTTAAGCTTGCCGTTCGGAGTGGCGCGCGCTCCGATCGGGCCAGATCGTTTGCACGATCTTTGGGGGCAGCCTCGTATCTGTTTCGCCGTGTCTGCTTTCTGTAGCACATGCATCACGCGCATTGGCAAGCGCATGCACGAAACGCACGCCAGACTTTTCGCCGTTCGACGTGCGCGCCGCGCTGCTTGCTCCGCGGCATATACTTCGCGCCCGTTATGAAACATTTCATTTATTTCTTCCCCCCGCCGCGCTTTTCGTTCGCGGGGCAATTTGCTCGCGCGCCACATCCCGCTCCGGCCACGATCTCTCGGTTAGGATTTATAGGGCGTTGTTTTTCCACCGGTTAACACTGAATACAGCGCTCGTTTCTCGAGGGTTTTCGTGTCGAACCGCGGCGGCTCGCGATGCCGGGCTACGTAGTCGTGATTTGTTCCTCGCTTTATGAGGATACACATATCGCATGCCGATAAATTTTACGTCCACGGAGATTTACGTTGCGCCCGAGCCAAGACAGTGCGCAGACACTGCGATGCTTGGGCCCGCGACACGGGCTACGGTAACGTTAGACGGTTTCATTGAATTCTGCGAGTCACTGTAACGTTTCAATTTACGAGGGAATTAATTGGTTAGTAGGTACACAATTTTTATTTCTCGCAGGAAACCTTTTGTGTCGCTTGTCTCGGAAAGCGTGCGCGTGCGAATGTGCTGAGAGGATTTTCCATCGTCGACTTGTCAACAGGCTTTTGAGATGTATTTAAACTGTTAGTAATCGAGACTCTTAAGTGACTGTTCCAATTTGAATACTCAAAGTGATTCGAGATTAACGTCACGTGTTCGAAGGACTTTGTTACTAAATAAAATCTGAAATTCTAACGCGTGCGTTGCATCGAGGAATGAATAGATTAAAAAGTTGAACAGTGCAAAAATTGCTAATAGGCGAAGGGTAGGGGAATTCAGGGAGCTGTTAGTGAAGGCGCGTAGTTCGTAGAATAACCAAGAGTAGCCTCTGCGCAGTCGTGAGCAGGTAAGAGTGGGGATCACTGAAATCCTAACTAATTAAATCCTCAGTCATCGTCCGTTCTTTAGACAGTGTGGTTGTGTTGTGGCAGTGGTCCCGCGTTTGCCAATGCTCCTGGTGACATTAGGGAATTTAATCGAGTGACTCGGTCGGTCCAATCGGAATATCAGTGCAATTGTTAAATAAATGTCGCGTCGATAACTAAAAACTCGCGATCTGTCGCTTTAATGTGTTCCGTTAAGGAAAACTGTTTTGTGCGAGTTTTGTAAATTGTTCTACGTATAGAGACTGCGTGGATGGTGCTCGTGTTTGGAAATTCTTTGAATCTCTTCGCATTCTGACCATGATTTTAATGACGATGTGAACTGTTACGCGTTTGGAGTACAACGTGACGAGGTACAAACTTCGTTTACTTTGACGTATTCAGATATTCTATTTACGATTATGTTGAATGCAGAATTGATTCTTTTTAAATGCTTTGAATGTAATTGAATTTAAATACAAGAGACTGTCTAAAGTCTAAACACGTCTCTCTATTTCTAAGATGGTATTTAGGAATACATAATTATAGGAGCTACTCTAATACAGTAACTTGGCATTCTTAAATATGATCGTCAGAAATAGAGCGATAATACCGAATAATAATAAACACACAGTGCGGGGCAGAAGTATATACAAAAGTATTTTTTCAAACTAATCTGTCTAGTTTCTCAAAAAGACTCTGTTTTAAAAATGCCCCAATACTTTTGCCTGGTACTGTAATCATATTATATCATATAGCTCTATAATATTACTATAATTCTATAATAACATTATACCCAGTAACACAATATAGGTACATTACATTTATATTATACTAGCTTTACTACTCGGCTTCGCCCGAAATTTAGATTCTGATTTTATAAAAAAAAATTTATTTTTTTATGAAAATAGTCACATTCATCTGGATTCGCTAGGCATAATGAGCTGGGATACATTTCGTGATCCCAGAGTTTACAGTTCGAAACTTTGTAGGTGACAAACACACAAACGCTTTTTGCTTTATGTATTTACTTTACTGATAATATCCAAAGTAAATGGCACACAATTTAATCCTGCTACAAAACCACAATTACACTTAATTTCAACCGATAACCAAGGAAAATTAATCCCTTCTTCGGTTCAAACTATCCCCGCACTGTTCAAAACATTGATCCACTTCACTCATCTCTAAACACACAAGAAGCATTGTTATTCCACAAACAACCCCACTTATCAGAGCAATCTCTCATATTTCAAGATCCACCAAACTTTTAATCTACTTAATGAACTTAACCCACTACATAATCTCATCGCCCCCCCTATTTCTCCACAAATTTTCAACAGCCACGGAAAACAGATCGAGTAATTTCGATATAAATCTCTCTGTCCGCGTATCGCCATGGCCACCCCTTATCTAATCTTCCGTTGCTTAAACACACGCGAGATAAACGAGTCGGGTGGCTAGATTAAGATCCCCGAGCAACTAGCGGTGGAATTAAAAATTCCCCGATCCAGTATCCGTTCACCGTTAAACGCTTATCACCGTGCACCGTAATCCGCATGAAATTAACGCCGGATGGTGATGTCGACCTGTCTGGGACGAACGCTCCGAGAGGCGAAAACGTGGGCACGGGGTACTTCTTTTTGCCCCCCTCCACGCTCCCCTCCCTACCCCCCCCCCTCCCCCAACCGTCCCGTTGCCGGTCGAAGGAGCGCACGGGGTTCGATCGTTTATTTGCACGCAACACCAGGGAACACGACGACGATTTGCCCCGGGGCCGTTTTGCAACTTTGTCCGCCCTCTCGTTTCTGCCGGTACATACATTAAGCGCGAGGCGCAGAGCCGGCGGTCTTTCCACCCACGATTAAGCGCGGTCCACACTCCTTTTCGTCGCACGCGCCGCGTGTGGTACGCTCGTGACCGGCCATTTCGTAAATTGGATTAACGGTCGTGCAGGCCGGATAATTGACCCGGCTCGTAATTCGTACGTTGGTTCCTCTTGGCCCTTTGTGCCGCGCACCCTCCATTATTCTTCCGCAACGTCGGCTTGTACGCGTACACAGTTGTTTCTTTCCACGGCGGAAAGGTTCCTTCTTTCTCCCTCCCGCCACTGAGTTTTCGTTAATCATCTCGCGGCCGAAATCAATCATCACTGTCGAGGTTTTCAGAGTTCGATCCGAACGTTCGGTAATTCGAGTTGCGGTTGAATGGGAGATGCACTTCGAGCCAGGCTCGGCTCTTCCCTGTAGGCGAAATTAGGCGGCTGTCTAGGGTGTAAAGTTGGGTAGGTAGTGGCGCAAAATGGTATTTTCAAAATAATGTTTCAAATTAAATATTAGAAGTTGTACTATAAATGTTTTAAGCTATGAATAAAAATTCAAATTCAAATAAATATATTGTAAAAAAGGGGCGCAATTTTGCAGCACCCTCTCGAGCCGGGCCTGGTTGGAGCTTCTTATTTACATATGTGTTCTGTATGGAAGTTCTTGTCGTACTTGTATGTTTTATTGGGCGAACAGATTTGACGAACAAATATGTTGCACTGTTAAAAGAGCTTCTTGTGATAGTCAATCCAGAAGGTAATCCAATTGCTAGTAGTGATAATGACTATATTCTATGAATATAATTTATATTTTCAGTTTCTTGTATTCTTTTATTGCATTAAATAAGTATGGAAATACTATAGGTGATACACGAAAATAATTTTAACAGAAGATGTAAAAAATACTGCAACGTCTGAATTATGATTGTATCCAACTACTTACACATTCTTCTTTCAATTAATATGGCAAGCAAATGAACAGATTAACTTGAAAAATTAATTGTAAATATACACGGGCTTGTAAACCGGAAGATGATAAATTCTGATGCAGCAATATCTAGGATATTTGAGAAAATGTTAGACGCGAATGAAATGCTGTGAAGTTTCTCGGTTTCTTCTTTACGAACGCGATTCGCGAACGATTCGCTCTCGTAGTTATGATTCCGTAGCTGTTATCCTTGACGAGTTTCTTGTACACGTGCACGGAAACGTGTCGGTACGTATTTGATCGTAACAAAAGGGGAACGAAACTCGCATGCAAAAAGTCTCATAGCGCGTGATTGATACGCGTTTGTTTAGAATTCATCCGACTTGACGCTCGTTGCCTTTTACATCTCAGTCTAGGTACGTGGCTCCACTTGTTTCAATTAACCAGCTGAACCGTATGATTTGGAAATTTAATAAAGTTTTTCCATTCAGATTCGCGGTTTACTCGTTTCACGCGAATCCTTCGCGCTTGAATTTCATTTATCCTTATCCATCTTTTCTGAAAATGAAACACTAAGATTGACGGATCAAGGAAATTAGACATAGATTAGCGGAACCTTCTCTTCTATAATAATACAAACTCTGCAGAGAAAAGTGCAGTGTACGTTTCTATTACACTAGTGTGAATTAGGAGATTAGTCGTAATTGTATCAGGGAATCTACTTAACCTTTCCTAAACAGTAGGTATTTATATTTTAAAAAAAAAAAGAACAAAATCGTAGCTTGCATTACTTTTAAACTGAAAAATAGAAAACTTTATCTTTCTGGCTAACGAATGTACAGCCTGTAGGCAGAAACTGTATCAAAGTCATCACATAAATCTCCACATATCCAACCTACACTCTCCTGCCTCTATTGCTCGTTAATCGAGAGGCTGCGAAGCAATTAAAGTAGTCGTCACCCGTCCAAGCGAATGCGTTCGATCGTTTGAATATTTATAGCGTCGAGAGCATGATGAAATGCAGGCAAACGAAAAAGTTCGCCTAGCTGCTCACTACCACCTGCAGAACGGACACGAAATCCGCAGATCCTGCTACCGGTTGTACTCCGCCACTCTCGCCCGTTCACATCGGAATTGCGTAACGATATTTTCCTTTCCGGGTGTATCGGTTCGAATAAAAGTTCCCTCGTTTCCAGTTACAACACGTCTATAGGAGAATGGTGTTAATATTGACAGGGAGTTTCGTGCGGGATACGGTCAGGCTGTCAGAGAGAACGTTACGTGACTCTAATAAAGGGAATCCATCACGTATGCTTTTCCATTTCTCTTTCCTTCGAACGCTTCAGGTGCATATTCTACTGTTCGACAAGCAGTCGTTTCCCTTTTTAGCTCGAAGATCGTGGCTTGTAGATCCCACCGTTATTAAAAACGTGAAAGCACTCGCGGTAATAACACACGGATTATGTAAAACCTTAGGCTCGACTAATACGCTCATCAGACGTGGTAGATCGGCATAGCGAACGTCGCGGTCAGAAATATTCTGAACGGGTTGCTGCAGTTTGGCACTACTGATAGAAATAATCGATTAGAAGTCACCGTGTCCTGCTACATTTTGGTGTAGTTATATTATATTCTGTGGTGAAAATATAGGTAGTTGTATCAGAGAATCTGTGTTTGCCAACCAATTTTCCGGCTGACTGAGGAAATTTTGAAATCTGGAGGGCACGTGACACTTCAGTTAGGGGAGCACGAACGTATATAAGTAAAATCTGTGAACGTTCTCTACCGGTTAGACAGGAACGTGTCTTTTCGTCTAGTCGATCGTGCCGATTACGTAACAACCGGTTGCGATTTCTTTTCCGGGTAGCCAGCTGACCGAATCGTAGACGTCACTAATCCCGGGGGAAATGTCGTAACAGTAGCTTTGTCGGTGTTCCAGTATTACGGTTCAAAGGCGCAAACGCAGAAGCATTCAGAAGAATTGCAGGATGACTCACCTACCTCCGCGACCTCAAATTATTGCCAAATTGCTCGTTTATCTCGAAGAAAACACTCGATCGAAAGATATAATCTTAATTAAGTAAAAGACGCGGTGATCTAATTACATACTATAACAGTCCAAAATTATAAGGCTGAATCTTACGTATAAATATTAAAACTGGGAGTATAAAAGCATAAAATATAATTGGGGTATTCAGCTGAGCACCGATGACGTTATCTTTTGTATCGGCTGCACTTTGTGGCTAATAAAATATTAACCGGTTAACGCTCAGAAGTTCATCGAGACTCGATAACGCAAATAAGAGTGATTTCATCGCGTCGCTTTTAATATTAATGAATCGAGCAGCGCCGAGTCCAGAGGGGTCTAAAGATGAAACCAAAACTGATATCGCAGCGGGATCTCGAGTCACTCTGTAGCCGGTCGTCCTTGCATCGTAATGAGAGATGCAAGAACTCCACCTACGTGTTTTCTTGCCTCTCAAATGTCACGGAGAAAGGCCGCGTTACTCACCGAGAACATCGCGAATATGTCGGGTCCCGCACCTGTGCGATTTAACGTGTTCCCCTTCTTCGCATCGCCTCCTTCGCCTTTAACGCTCTATCGAACCTTCGAGCCGCTGCGTAATTAGTCTCGACGACCAGCGATTTGCTAATGGGCACCGTAAAATTCGAGTATAAAACGTGGAACGCGTAAACTACCCGAAAGAATTTATTTCACTCCGTTGCCAATTCAAGCATTGCATTTACTCTGTAATATATAATATATAGTATAATGTAACGATTTAATTAGGAATATTTGGATTAAATTGATTACTGAAGGGTAATTGAATTTATAAAAAATTATTTAATAGATACAATATAGTATAATAATTGGACCGTTTATTTTGAAAGTGGTGTAAGTCCATTTTCTCTTGTTTCGAGAAAATTAAAGGTTAACATATTTACATTAAATTAAGCATGAATGACGTGATATCTCATATTTTTTCAAAAATAGACTTACACCACTTTCAAAATAAACGGTCCATATATATGTAGTATAATGCAATAATATAATTTATAATAATCACAGGTAAAATCCCCTTGAATAGCAGCGGAATCGTTTACAACAGGATTTGAATAATTTTCAATTAAATTCCATGAGATTCTGCGAATAATTAGGAATATAAATTGTGAGCGAGAAGGAGGATGGAAGAATTTAGACGCACAAGTGCTGGGAAACAGTGTTTGCTTCAAAGTATAATAGATCTTTGTTACATCTGTACAAAAGATAATATACGTATTTTACTTTCCACAATGAAAGTCCTCCTAGCGAAATTACAATCGTGAGCAGAATTTTTTAAATCAAAATCCGTACTGGTGTCAGGATTCATTGGTATTTATCGTTTGCATACTTCGCGCCCTTCGCGGCGTATCAGCATCCCGTACGCGCAATAAGCGCAGAACACGAATTTATTCACACTCCTGTAACAGTGACGTACGATCGAATATCCTTTCAGATCTCGGCAATAAAGCTGTCAATGCCGCGTTCACGTTTCAGACATGCGTAATGATCTCTCCCACGTTCCTTCACGCCTGTTTTTCATTTCATCGCGGCCGCGTTGCGTAACATTTCTATTGTCGAGCCTCTCGATAACAAATTTAACTTCTACAGACCGTTGAACCTTGGAAAACCGAGGCAACCGGTGCTGACATTCTTACGAACGTGAAACCCGCATCGGGGATGAAGAATAGACCGAAGATAATGGCCAATTAAATGTAAATTAATCAACTACCGTTTAAGCGGTAGAGGTCAGTTAATTATTGCAATTACGAAGTGATTGTCGTAATTGTTCCCGTGGAAGGCCTCGTAAAACAACGAAATGCACCGCCAGCGATGTGGGGCTGATCATTCCTGGTTAGGGGAGCATCGTAGCCGCTCGAGGTTTATTTTTGCCCTTAGCAGTCGCGGGCAACAGGAACATGAATGAAAGGAAGCGATAGGCAGATCGCCAAAACGGTGTCTATTAATAGTCGACGGGGGTGGAGAAGCTGGAAGGGTTCAATCGACGTCGTACAGAAACGTCGTTCCACTGTTCCACTCGATTAATTGAAATTTACTTCGAACGTCTTAATTTAACTCCATTCCTTCGTCCAATTATCGAACGCGTGCGGGATGTGCTACCTCGTCGACGTGTAAATTTCTGTTCCCAGAACTGTAGGATTCATAGTCCATTGGTAATTACTTAACTCGTACACCGTTAGTCTTCTGGTCAGATTTAATTTCGAGAATTACAGAAGCAATTTAATTTTTAATGGCACATTATTTAGATAATGCAGAGCTTTCGGATGATGGAGAATCCAGACGGAGTATGTTTTAAATAATGTTAGCTACTGTGCCTTCGTACGGAAGATGAGACATTCTTCATGAATGAGTTCACGATTGATACGCTGACGTATAACGTGCCGCGATTTCTCACGCACGTTCAAGGTCCGGGTCGTACGAAAAAATGCGAACGAACACAGCCATATGGCGAACACGTGTTTACGCGCGCCACGTTTCCGTGCATTACCCTAGACCGAAATACGAGTAAGAGCATGGAGCGTACGTGGCCGCGATATATTTTTGGCATTAGAGAGTATGGTTCCACCCTGAATCCCGCTGGCCGCACAGGGGTCGTAAAGATCGTACGATATTCTACTTGGAATATCCCTCGGCCACCAAGGCGTTCGAGGATTCCGTGTGATCGCGCCTCTGGATAAATGGGTCTCTCTTCTATAATTACCTCTGGCTTTCCATGAAAGTCGTTGGATATTTCAGGGGGGGACTTCGACATGCGCGTAATTCGAGAGGATAGTAGACGTTGGATTTATGTTAGAGGATTTTCCAGACCCTTTTAATTGATAAAATGTGAAATGTGATTCGACGTTGCGGAAACTTTTATGATTCTTTTACTTGTAATTCAGTTTCGAGATTCTGGTATTAGGTACCGTAAAGTGGGGGAACATTGGCATATTTTTGGAACATTTTGCTATATAATATAAAAATATTAGGGGGAGGCCTACCTTGAACGGTCAAAACAACATGCTTCTAGAATTTTTCTAGATAATACATGAAATTATTTAGGTGCTATCGGGTCCGATTTCCGCAAAGTTGAAACATCGATATTTGGCAAAAAATCGCTTGTTTTTTTGAGTGTAAAAAAATCTAGGCAAAAGAAAGTAAAAGCTTCCATTAGCGCTTAGATCTTTAACCCTAAAATAAATCTGCAGAGCCTCGAGTAAATCGGTTCATTAATTTTTGAGTTAGTATGTGTGTCATCGACTTTGAAAACATGATTTTGAGGAAAACGCGTATAATATTTTAGGTCTGAGCGCTACACCGAGGAACACTTACCTACTTACACGCGTATAATTTTGTCAATTTTGGTCGGATTAACTTAACACCTTCAGGGAATATTTTCAAGATGTACTTCAGAAAAATATAAAACTCGAAAAATCGATTTTTCAAAAATTTCTAGGTAGGCCTCCCTCTTCAAGTATCCTATCGTAACATTGTATATTTCGTGATTGTACTAAAGTGTCAGAATGCATAAAATTTGTACCCCTCTCCTTATTTAATACACGTTAAGTATCTGCCAATGTTACCCCAGTTTACGGTACGCACTTCGCGTCTGATAATAATCTCTAGTAATTCCTTAATTAGAACGTTAGAAATGTCGCGAGGCTGATGCATAAATTCCCGCGCTAATTAATCGCCGTGTAAATGGTGATACGCGCGCTGCTAATTGTAGTAGCGGAGTTTAATCGCGCGACTCCGTGACAAAATAAAGAAATGGTAAGAAGAGAAACGTCTCGGGCCACAGTCGTCGGTTCCGAAAGCGACGGTGTCTCGCAACAATGCAATTATCACAGCCACCGGCGTTCAGGCAGAAACGTAGCGCGGTGAACAATCGCACCAGTTTCTGCGATATTTTCCTTAATTACGAACGCAGAATCCAGAGGAGGCCAGAAAATTCATAATTGTCGCGTTACCTCGCCGGCACAATTGACCAATTACGGGAACAATGAGGCGTGCGAGTTTAATTGATAGTAATTTCACTTCGCGTGGAATCGCGGACTCGTGGAGATCACGGATCGCCCGTTAAATATCTTTTCAACCGTGGAAAGAAAATTCATTTTCTAAGCAATTCGAAAGTCTGCCGGCGAGGAGAGTTTCTCCTAATCGAGGCGGCGGTTGGCGTTCCAAAAGCGAGGGACACGCTTTAACAATCGATCCTCCCGTGAAAAGCGACCGTCCCGAGCGAAAGTGCAGCTTTGACAAAACAACCGCGCACAGCGCACGCACTCGTAAATCCTTTTCGACCGTAGATCACCCGAGGAGAAACTATAGAATTTTCCCCGTGCCCATCGTAACCTCGCTCGTTCGCCGCGCGAGGCAAACGCGGTAAAAATATCTTGTTTTTAAACCTACCGACGATGAAATTAACTGCTTCTTTGCATTCTTGTGAGTTCAGGCGTAGTGGCGTTTCTCGTGAAGTATTTGTTACAGAATATCGCTCGTCGGTTCTTCTTCTGTTCTCTGCTGGGTTATTGTTAGTCGCGTTGGAATTCACCGAATGGTAAATTATTTACAGGCACTCTCTTCGAAAATGCGTTTAATAGAGTTGCATTCGCCAGGCTGGTCAGGCAAGCTGCTTATTAAATCCTTACGTTCTAGAAATGCAAAGCTGTACTCAATTAGACGCACGTTAGTCAGATGCGCGTGTCGATATTTAAGGAGACTGTTGCTTTCGTGGAATAATCGTGGAGATATGAGCAAAGGAGCTTCTTCTTAAATTCAATTATTCAATAAATAATGGCTGTGATGGAGAAAGAATCAGCGCACAGTGCTTCTCGTAAGTACCTAAGTACTGATAGGCGTCTGGGACAAAACTGGTAACTTCTAAACTAATTAGTTTTCGATCTAGATCTCCTAATACTTCTTTAAAGAGATTACAAAGATTCCTTGATTAGCGTATAATAAAATTGAGATAGACTGACATGACTTTTCTTATTCACCCATCGAAATAAGCAATTGCAAATGACAGGCTCGCTCGTAAATCCCGGAAAAATGTCGGCGTGTACGCGATAATTGCAATAATAACCATAAAAATGACCGGTGAAAACAGGGACGAATGGAGATCCGGAGTGGCACGAGCGTCCTGACACCGATCCAAACGACTCGATGAAAATTTCTACCTCGATATCGCGTAGCCGTGCTCTCGGCGTTCCGTTCGCGCGGATCCGCACGCATCGTAGCTATTTCTTGGCCCGACCCACTTCCGGCGTCGGCGGCGTGCAGGTTTTCTCTCCTTCGGCTGGACGACTGTGGACCTCGCGGCAAGTGCAAGTGACACACTTCGATCGGCCTGCGTCTCTCGAATCGCTCTCGAAGGCTTCCTCTTAAGGACGCGTGGCTGGCTTTGCGCTACCGTCGAAAGGGACAATGTTGTTTTTGAGAAAGTGATTGCTATAATGCATCCATACTGGGCGGAAGAAGCGTAGCCTGGTAGTAAATCAGAGTTTGGAAAGTCATCAACTGGGGAGCCCAGATTAATCTACCCAGATATTTTTAGTACCTGGTCCTTTGAATATTATATACCCAGGATTAGTTAACTCAGGAATTGAAATTTTCGACTTTCATGTTTGAACTGTAAATATTTCGAAGCTTTGGATTCCTGGCAGGCTCGGTATATTTTCTAGGCTTCGTGACTCGAGTTTTATTGCACACTCCTGTCGAGGAGTTTAGCTGCAGGTTTTCCACTCGATCGATCAGAGATCCACGCTTCCCAATG
The DNA here is from genome assembly GCA_963971345.1 of Andrena flavipes. Lineage (NCBI taxonomy): Eukaryota > Metazoa > Arthropoda > Insecta > Hymenoptera > Andrenidae > Andrena > Andrena flavipes. The sequence continues at coordinate 73,894,519 of OZ020479.1, read as the reverse complement.
AATCATGCCCCTTCTTCTTGTCCTTTGCGCGGCTTCTTCACGGTTCGCACTTTCTTCGGTAGCTGATTATCGTGGGAAGCTGGGAGCGTTCTCACCGAGGCCGCGGGGGAAAGCCGACGATTTCGATGATTTCTCGTTACCGGTCTGGCATTGATCTGACGCGGGAGGGAAATGCACGAGGCACGCGAAACACGCGGAAACGCGCGCACCCCGGCATTACGTAAGATTTATCTGGCGCTGGTTCAACGAGTCGCGAGCTGCTCCCCTTTTCTTTACTTTCTTTGCAACCACTCAGACGCGGACTAGGCCCAGCCTGGGCAATTAATTCCCGCGAATTAATTGCGATTTAATGTCTTGGACGCGGTAATATTTCGACCTGAGAGCTCTGAATGGTAGAGCATCTCTCTCATCCGTGGAATTTCGACGGTAGTGTGATTTCCATGTTGAATTTCGAAAATTTGTGCTGGGTACCGTACAAGTTTGCTGATTTCATGATGGTTTTATCTGAAGCGTCCGAAGGGTGGAAAATTTGTGTCTGATTTGTGGGACACTGGGGGCTTTCGCGTTAGACTCTGAAAATTTCTGCTTGATACCGAAATTTGTAAGTTTCAGCATTAACATGGCTGGTCAGTTACATATGTACCTACTTGGATTCTTGTCCCGAGTCAGTTGCCTGGTCTCGATGATTGGTGTCTTCCACTTGACGTATCTTCCACTTGACACTCTCAGATTAATTTGTGTACGGTACACGATGACTGTGGAATCTCTAGACTGCACTTTCTTCGATAGTTACCATGGCAAGATACATGCTTACGTTTTTGCCCGATGATACATCAAGTGGAAAACTACGAAGAAAGTTAAGGATCCCAATAATTTTATGTGATTGCCATCGTTCATCAAAGGAGAAATGAGTAATGACGTCGCCGACGACAGGAGAAATGAATAATGCACGACACGCGTGATAAAATTTACTCAAAACCGTAGTGTGGCGTTGAACTTTCATACGAAGCTTAATAGCGTTCAATTATAGTATTCAACGTCGCGTAAGATACTAAAAATTTAGTGATAGTTGATTCATCGAATCTCTCTTGACCGAATATTTTCTCCTCGAATCAAGCATCCCCAGAAATTCCCATTTAAACTCCATCAACTTCGGTTCAAGATAATTCAAATCATCTACAAAGCAGACCCAAAAAGACACTAATCTCTCCTCGCTTCTTACACTCTATTTTCCTCCACTTTCAACACCGCCATTTCAATTCCACGCACACTTTCAATAACGTTTAACGCAGGAACTGCAGTGAATATCATTACATACAATTCGCGGTTAATTATTTCTAACAACGGCATGATATCTGCGCCAGGAACACGATACTGTTCCGCTAATTAGCGACAGAGGCGTGATTTTTATCCGAGGCAGAAGGAAACTCGACAACGCCAATTACCAGGGCAAAAATGCGTCGGCGACCGTTCGAAATTTTAATGCCGCGTGGCTCGCGGAAAATATTGGTAAATTAATAGGTAGCGCGATAGATGCGGAGATACTTGTGTGTACAGGATGGTGCAAAGAGTGGACCGTCCGCTTCTAGCGCCGCGGAAGACAGCAACTAATTGCTGGACGTTGTCGGTACGTGTGTACGTGACGCACGTGCTTAAAGGGTTTCTGGTTACTAAGTGATTTATAGCCCGTGATAGTGTCACGGGAAAGTTCTGCGCGGATTTTTTGGTTCATTCAGGGCAACCGTAACCGTTTCCTGCAATCGCTACATTCGTACAATTAACTCTTTCGCGATAGGGGCAGAAATTATTTTTAATCGTCATATAGTTTGGCTTAAAACGAAGGTATACTAAGTTTGTCTCTTTAATGTCTGTTGTAAAAATCAAATTCTATACTATAGTGTTATTATTTGTACGTAGAACATTTTCCGATAAATTTTCTTTTTAATTTTGGCAATATTTCGCTATAGTTGTCTCGGAGTCGTAATTATTCATTATTTTTTGGGGTAATTATTTGTTAAACAGCTTTCGAATATTCTTGACTTTAATCATGAGAAATCGTGGGCGGTATTGGTAGAATGTCAGTAGCATAGTGTAAATAGAAACTGTGTAGCACATGTTGAGAAGGAGAGCGTCAACGCGAATCGAGTATCGTTTCGATCGGTTACGATGGAATTTATAGTGGCCACGAGTTTATTGCCATTTGATTTATAGAAGTACCCTTATCGGACTGTAGCGCGTGCATATTAAAATGAACAACTGTCGTGTGGCGCAGGAAATACACTCGGCTGTAGCACCACGATAACTAACTGTGTGTAACAGTGTAACGAGAAATGCATTCGATTACATTGAAACTTTGTTAAATCTCGCGAATAGAAACACGAGATGTAATTTAATGTGAAACTTCGTTGCAAGCCCATTTGGCAAATCCAAATTGCATCAAAGTGTCTCACATTCCAGGTTCGTAAATTTCACTTTAAATCATAGATAGTGTGATTCGCCATAGCTAATTCCTCGAAGATAACAGTGAAAATGGTAAATTATAGCAAACTATCCGCTATCGTGCATAGTTATCACCACCTCTCAACCTTCCCCATTCCACGGCCAGATACTTTACACCTCCTCGTGTGCTATCTGCTGGCTATTTCCAATCAACCGGCATAAATATCGAAAATACAGTTAACGTAGGCAGTGTTGGACATTTTCTAGCAATCAACACTTGAATCTACCATACAAAGTCTAACGTACCTTGAACTTTACACTGTTTAGCCTTCGATTCAACTGTAATTAACGTATTGAAAATTTTTATTCAATATTCCCACGAAGTATTACATAGTTACTAACCTCGTTAATCTAACAATAACCAATACTTCCTTTAATTTTTGTTGAATCTTCAATACTATCATCAAATTGGAACCACCTTACCCTAAGAAAAATTCCTCAAAGGCACTATTATCAGCAAGCGGGTTCGGCGTAAATTTTGCGGGGTCCTATGCATACATATTTATTATAACAACATTTAGACGTACATAGAAATCCATTTTTTTGGCCGGCACAATTTTAAAACCCAGCCCTGCAAAGGTCACGCTATCCCTCACTATTAGCCTTCAAACTAACCAAATCCCCCATAACTCCTTGCCACATCACCAACCCTCCTCCACCCCCTCTCTCCTTCGACCTATTTTCCCCGAAGAAGGACGATAAAATCGAAATCCCCGCGTTCCTTTAGGCAGGATACCTTGACCTGCGAACAATGCGACGACCAGCAGCCAGCAGCCCGTAACTGGGAAAAGTTCACCGTCTCGGCTGAACGTAGCCGTTTACCGTCACGCGCGTCGAACGCGCGCGACGACCGAAGGTAGCCGCATTAATTATGCCCGCCGCTGCACGGCTCCTCCGTTTTCAGCTGGTCCATTTGCACGATGGAATCCAGGCTTCGCTGCACCCGTTGCAACCGTGATTTACTCGTGTCCCTGTATCGGCCGACGCGCCGCGCCGCGCCGGTGTGCACGCGCGGGCCGCAAACGAGGCGAACGATGGCGCCCCGTCGAGCGAGAAAGTACAGGCCCCGCTGACGAAATGGCAAAAAAGTTGGAAGATTTTAACGATCGCACGTGCAGCCGTGAACCACGCTGCACGACGAGTTTAACGAGCCCGATGTTCCGTTAATCCTGGCCCTTCCGATCGGCAGCGCGCACTCGAGCGGACTACGTTTCCGCTGCGCTTTTTTTTACAACCAGATATTTAGGATGACACGCGGACGCGGCACTTCCCCGCCCCTTATTGTGCCAGCTTTCGATGCATTTGCCTTTGAACGAGGACGGCGGATCCTTTACGGCTTCGGCTGTCTCGTTGAATGGGCTGGTCGATAAGTTTCTGTCGCCTGTGTTTAACAAGTATCGTCAACCGCGTTGTTTCCTTTTCCGTGTGTGGGTGGTTGGTGAATTTTGGATTCCGATGGGTGTTGGTATGGTGGGTTGGAGGTTTCAGTCGGGTGCTACTACCAGTTTGTTCGTTTAGGTTGTATGCGTAGTTTTATCATCCCCAGAGCTTGGGCTTTGCTTCATCGGTGATTGTACCCAGAAGCATGTTCGCGTGACGGGAACTGGTGGCGCCGGGGTAGCTGAGCTGTCTCACCGATGATGAGACTGTGAAAGAGCCTCGAGTGTGAGCGGTCAATGGTTCGATAAAATTGTTGGAGTGATTGCGAGATCGAAAGCGCAATCTCGTGACGCGGGTTTTATGCGAAAGTGATGTTATAATTCGAGGCTTCGACGCGGAGAGATACCCTTTGTTACATTTGCGTCCAATTTTACGACGTCCGCCCACGGGGGACATTAACATTCACATTACATCGTCATTATCTCTGTCATTCCGCGGCGCTATTACCATTATTACTTGGATCCTTGTCGGATCATTATCAGGTATTACAAGGCGCGCGTTCCTCTCGTGGGAAGAATAGATTGTAAAGTATATCCCCCTGTTCCTCGATTTCGTGTCCAGGCTGATTTACTTTACGGCTCTGTCTTTTACCGCCGCTACGGAATCGCGCGATGAATCGGTGAAATAAAAGGAACGCTAAGCTGAATTTAAATTGGAACGGGGTTGGAGATCTGGAAACGGAACGTACGAATTCTGTTATCTTGTCACAGGAATTCTTCTCGGATAGTTATAAAGTACCTGCTGCTTTGGATACTTTTTGGAACGCCTAATTCAAAGGATACTTAAGAGGTTGCGTAAATTAGACGATTTTTTTCATGATACTGTGAGGTTGAACATTATTTCTATGCTTCTTATGTTTAGGGCAAGTATTGATGAATATACTGTATAAATATTGTACAGAAATATTAAAAACTGGCCAAGTTATGTGGCTAGCAGCGTAAGTTGGACAGTTTTTATTCGATTCACATGGAAATTTTAATAGTATCTTCTATAATATATTATCTACAGAAGTACATTTTTTGGTACAAGCAGTTTCAGACACAATACAGGCTTAAAATTTGAGGCAAATTTTTCGACTAAAACAGATATTCTCTTCAAATGTTCACCATTTTCACATAAACCAATATTTTAACAAATCCCTATGTGCTTCTATAGTAAATGTCATGTAGAAAATAATTAGCCGTGGAGAATGTCATTTCAAAAACTGCAATGTAGAATAAAGTCCTCAAAAAAGTTTTTTCATTTATGTTCTAATTTCGCTGAAAAGAATTTTGCAACTTACATATGATTTTTGTGCCTCCAAGGTGGCCTAACCCATAAAATACCTAGCCATACCATAGTTAATTCACAGAAAAGACTTCTAGTCACTCTCCTGCCACCTTACTACATGCAATGCACATTGCATTAGAATCACGAGAGTATCTACTACACTGTCACAGAACTCATATTTTCCCCTTAGAACATCTGATCACAAAATGTTCAATTTACGCAGCACCCAGTTTACAGAATATACCTACAATCGATAGATCAATAGAAATCGCAATAAACTGATTTCACGATAGAAATCACGGCGATGTCGAGCTGCATCTTCCTACCGGCACGAACATTTGACCCTGTTCGATGAATCCAAGGCCAGTTAGAGCAACAGGAGTCTTCGGAAGGCCGCGTTGCTCCGTGAGAGAGATCATATTCGCCGTTCGGTAGGTAGATTCCTCGCGGATGAACTTAAACCCCGACACTGGAGTCCCCTTAGTACCTTCGAGCCACGAGGTGCAATACCTTCCAGTCACGTACAACTTATGCAACGTCGACGCTCATGTGCGTATCGGCTCTCTTCCAACCACGCGGATAATTAATAGCCCGAGTTTCCCTCTGGTCCATTTCCTTCCTCTTCCTTCTCCAACACCCTCGCCCCCACGCTTGATTTTCTCCCTTTTCTATCTCTCTGCTGCTTTCCTCGAGTCGCTTTTATTATTCCTCCATTTCTTCACCTTTCCTCTCCCACTTTGTTCATCCCGTTCTGCTTCTTCGTCTCTTTAGGCTTTCTTTATTTTATCCCCTAGTCTTCGACGCGATCCTTCGAGTGTCTTTTCTTCTCATTTTATCGATCCCCCTCGAGATGCATTCGACTTGCGTTTCTGGCGCTGTCACCAGTCTGGAAATTTGATTAAGTAAGACAGTCGGAATATGTAACTTAAGGTGACTCTTTAGGGTGATTTTATCTTGACTAAGAGAATTATGTGAAAAATCAATGGGTAGTGTCTCTTTCTTGTATTAAGTCCTCGCGTAGAAGCTGTTTAATCGACTCCACTGGGAGTAGCAATAGGTAGCTGTACAGCTGTATAATTACAAGGATTAAATTGAAAACGGAACCCTGGAATGTCGAGGATAATGATGTATAATGGAGGAAAACGTAGAATGTCCCAAGCCATGTCTACCGGATTTACTTAAGCGAGGAAGCACGATCTGCAGTAGAAACCTGTCTGATTCTGGCCTTGTAATCACGTGAGGATCGTAAAACGTCAAAGTTTATTATGCTGATCGATTTCTACTGGCAATACTGTTACCTTGGTGCCATTACGTTCGACATTCAGTCGATGTTCAAGGCTTCCTTCAAATTCCTACCTGGAAACGTCACTTTACATTGTCCATTTCAACGTAATTCGAATAGTTCCGTCAAGAAAGAAATGCTCTACAATCGCAACTCAATTAGAAGTTGAGGAAACTTAAAAATGTTTTAATAATTAAAAATGATTGTGCTAACACCACAAATGTCCCAAAAAGCTTTCAACGAAAGATCCATCAGTTACAAAATAAATCTCATTTTATTATCCTCTGTAGCGTAACATATCATTTAGCACTTGAGCATAATTATTGTTAATGTTACACACTTTGATTATCCGCGTGGTATCGCGGTAACGTTACACCGAGCACAAAACAAGCTCGCCACGGTGGAGAGGTGTGTCGACTCCATCGCTACTTGTAACAAGGCAGCGGTGATCGCAGCCAACTCATGCAATAAGCGTAATTTGCGGGCGAATTAGTATCGCTCATTATAACTCACGTAGGTACAAACGTGAAAAAAGAGGAGTACGCGATGATGCGCGCATCCACCGACGGACACTTCGATTACGCCCTTGTAAACTGGCGCGTTTTGCCCGTTTCAGCCTGGCTCCTTGTTCTTCCTCTCTTATTTTGCCACCCGTTACCTTTCTCGGCCGAGCTGTTAAGCCGATTAACCCAGATTTGTGACCGCACGCGTAGGATTATCATGCTGCGTTCGATATCGCTAATGCAACGCGGCAGTTTTTTAATTAACACGACTGATACCACCGGCGACAATCGAAAGTACCACTCGTGTTTGCTAAACCCAAACAACACTCCGCCACTCACGGCTATAAAGAACCTTAGTTTCCACTCGATGCCCGAACGATGTCGCGATCCGCTGTTAATCTGAATATTCAGATTTTATCACCACAACTGTTTAGCTCGCGCATACTTGACGACCTATAAAATTAGCGTGTCCAGGATCGCCTCGAGATTTCCATAAAATTCGGCGGAATTTCGTCCCAATACCTGTCGCGAAATTAAATGCTTCGTTAAGCTCGTTTGTCGACATATGTCGTTTAATTATCGGCGCCGTGGCATCGAGGTGATGAGTTCTGTCTGTTAAACCAGGGAGGGTCAGTTCAACCTTCGCGAGGATTCTCGTGTAACGAGTGGTTGCGCAACTGCATCGCTGTTGCACCGTATTCGCCACCGCGTGCAATCCTCGTTGCACATAAAGCTGTCCTTCGCCATCCAACTGGGGATCTGGCGGTGCTCGATTCGTGTCCTATCAGATCGTCACGCTGCTATACCGTTCGTGAATATTCGCACGCGAATATCGGAGGCGCGCCTGCGCTTACGTAAACCTCCTCGATCCAAGATTCGTTCCATGAAAGTATCCATCAGAGGAATTGTTCGAATCGGTTGATTTTGCTTAACTATAAAGCTAGAAATTTATCTTCGAGTATCCTTAGCGCGTTAAGGGTTCTCGGTGCAAATGGGAAGGTGATACAACTCTGGAAAATAATTCAGCTTCGGGAAATGGTACTTATTTCGAAAGTTAAGACCACGTAGGATTCACAGAGATCTTGTCAAGTGTTTGCTTTGAAAGGGAATAAAAAGATACTATGGATTGGTACATTCCAAGAATTTAGAGGATTTAGCTTCTGTGCAATGACGCGACCTTCTAAACATTCTTCCCACTTACCTTTTTCCTTCGATCCCAAATTTTGTAGAATTTACACCGCTGTTTGGCTTCCATCGAACCTCTCAATAAATTCGTTTCCACGAGCTCGGAGAATTTCCTCGCAGAATCAAAGCAAACATTTCGGCCGGATAGACGCAAACCATTTCATTTTCAAGCCACTGACGTCCGAGGCAATTCTCTGCATTCTTCCAACAATTTTTCACGGTTATATCACGCGGGTGTCGAAGTTGCTTCACAAAAAGACTGAATATTCCCGCGGGTAACGTAATCGTAATAAATATCTCCACCTGATTAACAAGTTCGTAGTTTGCTCCTCGGGGCTTATTAACGCGGCAACGTAACGAATGTAACATTCTATTAAAGCCGCGGCAATAAATATTGGTCCCAGTAGCCGTATCGCCATTAATTCCACCGATTTTTCTGCCGCACGAAAATACGAGTTTCGCGAGTCTGTTAGCGATTAACTTTAACGGCTAGACCAGAGGTTGATCGGTTCACTTAACCGAAAGATAGATACGCACACGGTTGGAGACCAATTAACGTGCTGCCGTTTATCATACTACGTATTTATGTCTATCCTTGATGTTTCGAGCACTCGACCATAGTAAGCGCGTCCTCGTCTTTCTTTCTCCTTTTGCAACGAATATTTCGTCGCAAACACCGACGATTTATCGCTTTGTTCCAGCAGAGCAAATTTAAAGGCACGAGTCACGAGTTTGCACGGTTAAGCTGCAGGATTAAAATTCCTCTGCTTCCTGATAAGTCTGATCCATTGAGTTAAGACGTTCGTATCTTTGTTTTTATCATATTTTATTAGCAATTGTGAATTCTCGATTTCTTGATTATTCCAGAAGCAGGCGAGATGATTTATGCGACTTTTCCACAATAGTAATTCTGAAGCTTTTTATTATCGATGTTGGATACCTTACAAAGCGATAAAGCAGATTAGCAGTCGGTATTAAAATAGTTAGCAGGCCACGGATCACCTGATTTCCACGAGCATGGGTCACTCCATTGTCACCACTACACATCGTCGAAACTCTGGAATATTTGCGAGGAAATCAAGTGTTTCGTACCTGTCCCAGCGATCCCAGTATTGAGCAACGCGAACGTGCTTTTGAAATGCTTTCTGTGTCGTGTTAGAAAGAGGGGACAGGTGATCGTAAATCGTTCCAGAGCGTCGCGTAAGTATGATATTCAATGCGGAAAATATCGAGCGCTGGAGCTCGTTTTACAGTCGCTTCTTAGCGATTATAAATCGTTGGTATAAACATATTATTGTCGGTTTAAGTGGATCATTAATATCCCCGACATCCGTGAGAACGAGCCATTAAACGTGGATCGATGACAACCCTTGCGCCGATCCTGCGAAACCACGATCTAGCCTCATCAGGGATATTCTTCGTAATTCATTTGATCACGCTTTGCACAACTTCAAGACCATAAAGAAGCATTGCCCAACTTCGTCGTTTATCTACCCTACGTATTTTCGTTTCGAGCAACTGAGCTTCGTGTGCTTTCAGAAACACTCTGCATCTATCAGAATCGAAAACAAACAAATCTCGACCAGAGTTGGGGGCGTTATTCGAATAATTTTTTATAAATTTCATTTTATTCGCAAATCTTATTCGAATAAAAAATTTATCCGTCCTATTCTCGAATAACTTCGTTTTATTCGAAATTTTTATTCCACGATTAGTCAGATAATGTCCAAGTCTGGTCTCAACGAAGCGTTATAACACGAACTGCATTTCGATTAAAGCCAGTCAATGTCCGCGTATCGCGAGACGTCCATCATGGGATATCTTGATGTTGGATTCATTGATAGGTGTTTGAACGCTCATAGTTTGAGTGATTGTGAAACGACTTGGTCATCGAGCATCGTTCACAAAGCAGTAGATTACCCTTGTTGGCGAAAAAGGAGCAAAGAACGGTAATGAGAAACGATCTAATATCGTCTGGGGAAATCAATTTGAAAACCGCAATGACGTGGCGTATTACGCGCCCATTATATGCCTTATTTTCTACTTATCGTGTGTGCGTATATACATATAGCACATGTGCGTGCGCGCAGGTCTCGTTAGAAGGTAAAAGTGTTTTTGCAAAAGCAGTTCTTGCATCAGTTGGATGTGTGCTGGAGTTTCTTGAGCCTCTCGTTTCGTCACGCCACCTGGTTATACGAGGATATGAATGCTTCAGAATTTTTTGAAAAAAACTTATATCGATCCCCTGCTTCTTAAACACTCGTTTCTTCTTCGTCGAGGCTGTATTTCCCAATTTCTGTTCTTGCTCCATTATAAAATCCGAGCTGCGAGACAAATTTCCAGCCTCGCTATTCCCGGGGATTTCTTATCCGCGCGTCCAACGTGCTTCGATACCAGCCGCTGAAAGTACAGAGGTTTCTAAATCATACTAGTACGTAGCTAATAACTCGTTTTGACCTTCACCTTCCCATTTATAAAAGCAAGCGTACATGGAACTTTTAGCGTGACAGCTTCACCAAAGTAGCGAAGCCAACTTTCTAAACAATCTTGACCGCGTTCAGAATCCCCCGGAGTAATGTAAAATTCATTTTTTGCAACTAGCGTCGATCTTGGTCTCGACCTGCTTTGCAATTCGCCCGCCGCCCGGTTCCTCGCGTCCTGTCCGCGATTTCACGCGGATTTTAATCGCTTCCGATAGCGTGTGCGTACGCGCCGCGAGACCTGGACACACGTACGTAGAAGGAATTCGAATTACGTCGTGGTGAAAGTGCCTCGAATCGCCAAATCATTTCTGCAACATTCGTGGACGATGTTCGGGCGATATTTTTGCATTATTCATCTCGCCAAGGTGAAGAATTCTTCTTTTAACGTTTTTATTGGACAGAGCAGTGGCGCATTCAGGATTTAATCTCGGGGGAGCAGAGTTGAACGGATAAAATATTTTTAAGAATTCATTTAATTCAATTTTATTTAGTGCGAATTCAATAAAATTCATTAGGTGATTATAAAAAATTATTTAAACGATAAAATCTAGGTTTCTTTCTTTTTACGAAGCCCCTTCTTTGGGGGGTGCCAGGGCCCCTTAGCACCCCTTGTAGATGCGCCACTGGCAAAAAAGATGAATATACAATAAGAAAATAAAGAGAAAATTCAATCGTAGGACTGTTTTGCAACCTGCTTTCACACAAGAATAGTGTCGTGAATATACTCGAACAGTTAATAATCAGTGTCCTCGCTAATTGGTTACTTCGAGTGTTCGCTACCTGATTAGAGATGAATAATCGCTTTTCTAATGGACACGATCGATGCACGTTTGTCTAGGCACGAACGCCTGTTCCGTTCTGATGAACGGAATTCATGTTACGCCCAAGGAGAAAGTGACTCGAATCACGAAACATTTTTTACAGATTCTAGTGGCGGGATGCATTTCTCACGGATGCAACGAGATCGAATTTTAATGATAACGTAACGTGGTGTTTCGCTGTGCACGTTTCTGTTGTACTAATTGATACTTGCAGAAGGTACAGAAAAAGATGGATAGCATGTGGAATAATTAATGCTGCTTTCTATATACATATATTACGTAAACAGGCCTACATACGCACGAAACGTTTTTAATATTTCTTAAACATATGTCAATCATCGTCTAATTGTTTCTTAACAACGACTAATTAAGGAATTTCTTTGGTCTTTTGCTTTTGGATGATTCTGTCTGGAGTTATCAGGCCTTTTCATTTTACAAAGAAATATGCAAGAATAAAATAATTTTTTTATACTCTATATTTGTAGCAGAATAAAGTGCAAAAACTTTTAGACCCTTATATTGTATTCTTTTTTTCTAGAAAAAATCATAAAAGTCACCTATGTTTTCAGGCAATTTAATACACTAATTAGAAAAAGTTATAATAACCACACATAAATATCAAGACCAAAAGTTCCATCGAATTTGAAAAATAATCACGCTTTCCATGCCATTAGCTTTAGCCAATCGGCGGAGTCATTTCCGCGCCAGCGGAGACGTCACGAATTTCGTCACGCCGCGAAAATGAACGCCCGTATGCCCACGGAGAATTTGAGTTACGTCGCTGGAGAAAGTGACTCGCGCGGCGATTATCGCCCGATGCACGGAACGATTCTCACGGCTGCGACGGGAATAAATCGTCGACGACGGCGCGATGCCGCGTGTATGTATACGTATATGCAGGACGTTCGGTTACGCGGGGGCGGAGGGAGCTTAGACGCGCGTAACGAGGCATTCCGGCGTCCTCTTGGCTCCGTAACAGAGAGAGGACAGCGAGAGATCGCAGATTCGAGATGCCCCACTTTCTCGCGATGCAATTAACGTGGCCCGCCGCGCCGATAACTGCATTATACGGGAGAGCGCAGCTACGGGGCTTCCCCCGTCTGGTCTCGCGATTGCATACGCCGATAGGCTGACGTCTCACGGCCGATTACCGATACCTCTGCACGTAACAACCGTTCTGCGCTCCGCTCGACATGGTGGATATTTGGGATTGTGCGTTTAGAAAGGGAATTCTTTGCGTCCGTTAAGGCCGAACAGAGAAGGATGTTAGCGCAGTTTCAGTTTCAGTTTTCTTGTCTTGTATCAAGTGAGTGAGACCGCAGCGATATGGAAGAAGCTATTCAATTCTACAAAGTAAACAAAGATTCTTGAGTGCAGTAGAGAGCTTTTCCCAGGGGCTGATTTTAAGATTTCGCGTCCCTAGGCTAACAGCCGTATGCCACCCTTTCCGTGAAATATCATAAAATATTTTAATTCAAAAGGGGCGGGTACTCACATGTGAGTTTTTGTTAATTCGCTAAATGAAAAAAATGTGAATTGATTTTAAAGTTACCCCAAGTACCTGTGTTTAAACATTCTCCAATTTTTTTCACTGAAAATTTGCTGGTGCCTAAAATTTGTCGCTCTCCAAAATTTACCGCTTCCAAAAATTTGCTGCTCCCCAAATTTCCCTCCTCCCTCAAAATTGTCGCTCCCCAAAACTTGTCGCTTCCCAAAGTTTTTCGCTCCTCAAAATTGTCGCTCCCCAATATTTTCTGTTCCCTAAATTTACCGCTCCTCAAAATTATCGCTCCCCAAAATTACCGCCCTTGAAAATTGTCCGCTCCCAAAAATTTGCGGCCCTGGGCTGCAGCCTACTTAGCCTATGCATAAATCCGCTCCTGACTCCTCCTAGATTAAAATAATAAAAAGGAATACGCAGTCCCTCCTACGTTCACCGCCGATACTTCGTGAAAGAACATTCAATCAGCTCGTTGTAAATGAATCAAGGCTGCATCGAAATCGCTCCATTTGATTCGACAAAACGTAACTAACCCTGGACGCGGTGGGACCGTGTATAGGCAGCTCTCTCGCTGCGGCTCGCTGGGTGGTTAATAGCCGGCGTTTGTGGCGTGCACGATTAGCGAGAAATTATATTTACGAGTGCTCGTGGGCGGCGCGGAATAAAGTCGATCACTCGCGAGCCGAGGAGACTTCCGCGACGATCTTTCCGCGAGGGTGTGACGGCCGGTCCCTTATCGATGATTTCCATCACGCCCCTCGACAAGGATCTCCCGCAGAAACCCGAGCAGAGCATACGCTCGACGATAAATTATAACGGCGAGGCGCGGGCACGTGGACGAGCGCGATTCTTGGTCGTAAGGATACTGATGGATGGGTAAATTTGTTGCGTAGGCTGGAAGCGTTTCGCAAAATGTCTCTTGGATTTAGGTCTCAGTTCCTGTGCCACTTGCTTCTCGGTGAATTTTATATATCCTTATTCAGTTAGGTAGGTCGTATTGTTGAGTATAATTAGGATCTTGGTTCTAGATTCTACACAAAGTAGACTATGATTGAAGTGTTTGTGAACTTTACAGGTGTGTTGCTTATGGATTTAAATAGAGGGGCATTAGTAATCATGTGCCTAGACAAGGGCATAAATAATGATACAAAATCACTTATTATTGGAGAGTGCAAAAAGGGCCCCCTCCGCCCTGGCTTTTGAGAAAAAATCGCTTATATTTAAAAACTCATCTTTATTATATTATAGAATATTCCTAAATTTGGGATTTAAATTTTTAATTAAACTGGCACTACAAAATGAGATCAAAAATGCAAGTGGGCAACAGGTTTTTTCATTACTATATTTTTCTTCACCGTCATCCCAAAGTTACCCCCTCCTGGAGAAAAGTCTACGAACTTTGCTTCTAGTTAAGCGATGAAAGTTATGAAATTTACATGAGCTCAGAGATTTCAATGTGCACAAATTTTGAATATCACAATCACCCTTAATGAATCAGCCGATACTAATTCTCTCATTCTTTTATGTTCCAGGTGGGTACCAAGTTTCTCTTCACTGAGATCATGGAATACCTGAATCCTCTCAGGCCATTTCATCTACTCTCCCAGTAAGCAACAGTTTTCTTAAACCGCTTCCTTACAATTCAACTTCTTCAACCACTATCTGTCATTCGAACTACTTAAACCATCCACGTATTCACCCCCTTGCATCTGCCCAACCAAGAAGTCTATCGCACAGACGGCTAATCACGCGAGGAAGATCGTTCGCGTTAATGATCGTTCTGCAATTAGATCGGCGCGAAACGACAGAGGGCGAACACGCTAAAGTCGCCCCCGTAAATTGCACGAGCGGAGGCGCACGCACCGGTCGCGCGACGGATCTAAAAACGTCGCTGGATTGGCAAAAAGGGTCGGCTTAACCGAAGCAGATAGTCGCGAGGCGAAAGACACGCTCGAACGGATGCGTGGATCATCCGAGAGGGGACTTCCAGCGTGATCCAACAAGGCGAAGAAGTAGAAGGAGCGGAGTAGAGCCGACGTAAAGTCTCTCTCCTCTCTTCTGAGGGAAGAGGGCATCGCCCTGACCGTGACCTAGCCACCGCTCCTCGGGCAAACGCATACACGCACGCACGTCTGCACACGCGCGCCGAGGAACGTACGAAGGCAGCGAAGGGCACTGAATACGGTTTCCTCCAGGCTTCTGATCGAATCGTTTATCATGAATTTTCGTGGCGGCTTGAATATCGGTTTGATTAGGCTTCCTGGCACCGACCACGAGGTTCTAAGGTCGGAGGTCTCTTGAAAGAGGAGAACGAAAGGTTTGAAGCGTCCAAGCTTAGTTTCTGATCGTGGATAGTTTAAAGTGAGAAAAACAAGTTTGCCCCTTTTATAATCATCTCTTGGCACGAGTACAAGTTCGTTTCATAGAATTTCAATTGAATTGTTAGAGATTATAAGTGTACACGATAGACACGTTCCATTATGGTGTGTAAAGTGTGGAAAAGTTGAATAGCCTCTGTTGTTTGAAGAGTTAGACTTGGGAGGAAATGAGGAATATTCGATCTCTTGTGGAACTATTGGTTTGTCGAAGACAGCTTGACGTGTCTCATTCCCATCGCTGAATCCGCGCAGGCACGAAGATAATGTACACACGTGATCACGCGAATCGTGACGGGGAGCGTGTCTATCGTTGCCTGAGACTCGGCCTCCCCAGGACACGTTACTCGCGTGTGTTGACTTCGCCGTCTGCGTGGTTCTGCTGACAGTGAAACCTTGCAGTTTTCCTCTGAACACTGAACATCATCCCCTTGCAATTTTCTTCTCCTCGTAGAGCGAATCTCTGATCTGTGACTGGCAGTGGGAGTCGATGATCGATGTGATTTCTTCCAACAGGGATCGTTGACAATTCTTCTTACTTTCCTTGAAAGAAAGCCAGTGCTTTTGGGTAGAAACGTCTATGAGGAGAGCACACCGAGCGTTACACACTGACTTCAGTGAAATTCGAGAGATAAATAAGGAATCGAAGAATATTGAATGTGTGCTGGACTATTTGCGTAGACACTCAATATTGTGTTTAGTATATCTCTAAAAAGATAATGACTTGGCATGTTATCGTGTTAACGGCCCACGACTTCGTCCAGATGAAGTGATAACTTGATAGTAAAAACCTGAACTTCGCCATCATGTTTTTCCGTCCCCTGTTAGTAGTCGTAGTAGAACACGACCGCGCGTAGTCAGACACGCGGGTTCCATCCATAAGTAGAAGAATCTTTTATCTTAAAAAAATACTCTTGCAATTGTTCGTCACATTTATCACGCTCCTCTTGAGTGATCTTGAGAACATAGGGACGCTGCAAGTAGTATACGCCCGTATACGGCCAGACATCTCATGACGGCCCTTCAGTAATTATTTCCATATAAAGAAAACTTCGATTCCCTTATATAAATAATAATAAACACAGATAATTACTTCGAGGTACACTAGAATTACCTGAATCATACGTACCTATTACATATTTGTAATTACTGAAAATAGAATATTTGCACTACCGTTGAACCTCAAAGTGTACATCAGTACAAGCTTCGTGTCGATTAATCTGCCACGTTAGGAGCTCATTTGTGCCCCGAATGGAAGCTCCCAGTCGAAAGTTTTACAGAGGGCATAATTGCAGTCGCATGATCTTGTAACCAGCAAGACAGATCCTTCTGGCTATTAGTGGCGCATGTAGTATCCCGCGTGTACGCGATCCGAGTCTTTAATCGGCGTAAATCTGCTGGTCCAATTAAATTGATCCGATACTTACCCCCTCCTCCCTAGCTGGTATAACTGGATTCGTTCGTTGTACGCCATCGCTGGGATCATTTTCTCAAGATGTAACTCCGAACGACTCCTGTCATTAATTTAGCCAACCCATTAGTTTCGTTTTCAGGCTTAGCACGAGAATGTCCTCTCGAGTACAGAAGACGTGAATATCCTCCGTATACATAACGCGAGAATCAACCGTGCTGCGTATGATTTCCAAGCTTTTTCCACCGAGCGTGCTACGTTTAAATTGTAAGGCAGCAAAATAGGCGTATAAAGGAAGGGAATTGAAACGGTTCGAGCAGGCACGAGCGAATTAATGGCAATGCGTACCTTTTCATTAGGGCGGTATTCCGTGGACCTTGAGCATCAGGGTACGTCACGTTAGGGTTGTCACGATAGAGACAAGTCACGAGGAATAGTTTAGTCGCAATGCTGGTCGCCACATTACAGAAATTCTGAGGATAAGTTAATCCCAATCTTAACAGTAGATCCGTAATATTTTAATTTTAATATTGAAACTGTTCCTTTTAACGTAGAATTCAAGAATACTTTCGATAAACTTTATCACAGGAAACATTATATATATTCACTCTGCGAAGCCCTCTGCACGCCAAGTTTTAATGGCAGCCTGTGAAAGAATGTAATTACTACATCATAGCGCATAGAATTCCAAGCCACGACGATAAAAATATGTCTCGTAATTTTAATCTCTACCACGGGTTAATAACTTTCGATGATCGTGCTCTTAGTTGTTCGGTTCTTAAAACGAGAACCGTTGGAAATGCGAATTGCCTCGATTCCCTGGCGCTCGCACGCATCTGGAATGTAATTCACGCAGGGGTGTGCACGCGCGGGGAACGCGGTAGAAAAGTGTCCGGTAATAAACGCTCGGTACAAATCGACGTCATAACTATTAATACTTGCACGATATATCGTGTCCCGAGGCTGAATCGAGAGTAACTATCCACTTTCGCTGCGTGTTTGATGGACTATAGGTAGGGTTGCCACCTTTTTTACAGGAAAATACCGTGAATTTCCTTTCGTGGAGAGTAAAACAAGTTCGCTGGAAAAAGACTTGAAATAGGTACATTTTAATCTTATTAGTTTTTGTTCCTTCCAAACAATTTTTTAATGCTTTTAGTATTACGGAGAAACCTTTTACCATTTTTAAATAACTCAATGGCATTATTATACTCAATATTCATATTAAAATATATAAATAATTCGTTCTTTATTAAATTAAGAGAGATCTTGTTTCTCCCATGCCGCTACTTCACATCCATGGCAGAGAAGACTTTCTCAGTGAACACTGAGGTTGTGAGAACAGACAGAAGATAAGAAATTACTTTGAGATGATCCTGATTTTTGTACGTTTGGCAACTACCTATAGTAATATTGTGAATAAAGTATTTTAACTACAAAGATTTCTAACTATAGAGTTCCATCGTTCTCAATCACCGAATGAATTCACGTGTACGTAGTTCTACCTACAGGAAGCTGCCTCGCTATTGTTGTGATGTATAAGAAGTTCATTAACTTCCTTGAATAGCCCTGAATGCACATTTGCGCACAGAAGAAACTTAGGGCGACGTTTAGCGCGTTAATAAAAATAATGGCAGTAAATTAAGCAAAAGGGGCCAGCGGCACGAGGGCCATGAAACGGGATTATGAAATGGAAATTAATTTCCATAATGTTTGGCATATTTCAACCGACTGGCAGCCACTCCAGTTGAAATTCGACGACAGCGCGAAGCTAGGCCAGCGCCCAATGATCGTAAAACACCATGACGCAGATTAATAAAAGGCCCACTTGAGCCCGTGAATCGTGCTAGCATAAAATTGCCGTTTTATGTACCTACCATAAAATGTTACGGCACTTCTTCGAGGGACATGTTTGCACGCCCGTCGCGTGAAAAAATAAAAAACGAGAAAGGAAAAGGGGGCCATGCGGCACGGACGTTCATGGCTTGCTCTTAACGTAGGTCGGATTATGCGATTTCTAGGTTCAGGCCTACATTCGAGCCTTGCTCGCGCAGTTCCTGTTAACCTAATCCATCATCGCGTACACAGTATTATAATATTAGGTAGTATTATTCTATAGCGAGCTCTAAACCCTTTGGAAACGACTCTCAAACTTCGCGTCTTCTCTTGCGAAAGGATTCGCACTCTCCGTTGAAAATTATCTGTTCAATGCCAGAGCGAAGTCGTTTCCAAAATCGTTTGGTTTGAAAAATGAAGGCGACACGTTGGGAAAAGATCGAGAGGTACCTTGGAGAGATCGAAAGGGTTCGCAGACGGTCGAGCGCGAGGTCGCAACTACAGGCGACGTTCTGAAAATATCGACGCGATTGCAGCTGCGCGCGAGGAGCTGAAAAAGCGCGCGAATTGCGCGATAAATCCACCGATTCGCCAAAACAGCCTCATATTTCCGAGGCGTTACGAGCACGCGTTCTAACGGCAGGGTCCGCGTCTTCTTTTTGCCCCGGGGCTTATTTCCTCCCACGTTTTTACGTCGCGATACCCGACGTACCGGCGAGCCTTCGTTCCCCTAATATTGGAACGCGTCTTTGTGTCCCGACTCCCCCGACGCGGGCCTGGAAAGCGGTACTTTATACGATGAACGTGGCCTCCGAAAACATCGAGCCTGATTTGTGCTTCGTGCGGAGCGGTTTCCCTTCGAGAAAGCTCTGCTTGTTCCTACTCTGTTGCAAATTGGATGGCATTTCTGCGCTGGCGACGAAGCGTAATGGTTGTTTTGCTACGAATCCTACTGCGATACTGATAGGTATTATAGATACAAAGTTTGTTGCAGCGTGAATCGCTCCCTTTTAGTGCGATATGACATCTAATTCGTTCGAGCTGGGGCAAGTGCATTAAAGGATAAGAATAGCTTAGAAATGTCGTTCGCTGTAGTGAGATACCCAGAGGGGCAGAGATTCGTTTATATAAATCAGTGTTTCCCAACATTTTTTAAGTCGCGAACCCTCTTTTATAATATTCAAATAACCTTGATCTAATTTATTGTTGGAACTACTACCATCAGTCAAAAATCAAATAATATTAATAATAGTAACAATAATAATAATAATTTTTTATTGCACCAGTAGACATTAAGAAAGTAAGAAGAAGATAAAAGAAAATACACAAATAGATATAAGAAAACAAGGAAGAGAAAATTAGTAGAGTTTAGAGTGCAAAAGGCAAGGTCCAGCTGTCAGCTGTTGTTAACCTAATCACTTGAAACTACTTAAAACTAACAGTGTATACAAAAAATAGATGTAGATAGCTGAATAACGTAATCGCGAGAAAGGCCTAAGCCATATGCGTGAAGCCACTTCTGTCATTTATTCTCGTGAATAAGTGTCTATTAAGACAAATACAACCCAAACATAAAATCTTTCCGACTTTCAACAATGCTTCGTGAGCCATTAACGAAACTAATAAACTCTACTGCAACCAGTTGTGTTAACGCTAAATCATCACTGGACGCCTAGGATATCTCGTACGTGAAAAACCTCGAATGGGAAGCTCCTCGCTCGTTTTTCTTGTCCCTCCGCGTCGTCTACGAATCTCGCCGGCGGATTTCTGCGCTGCCTCCTTCCCTTCGTTTCTCTCGATTCGCAGCGTATCTTAATGCACGGTACGTGTGCAATATGGCATCGTCGGCCCGTATATCGAGGGTTCATCGTGGGGCCCCGAGGGGTCACGACCCAATCGCCAGAAATTCCTTTATCTTCATTCCTGCGTTTTTATTACACCCTCGCCGCCTCCTCCGTGCGTGGCTCGTTCGATGAACCTTAATTGCGACCCGCGAGAGTCTTTGTTGCGTCGAGGATCCTCTTCTCCAAACGATCACGAGTCCCTTTCGGGCGTGAACGAGCCGTGCAACGAGGCGCGTCGTGCCAACGAATTCGTATATACAAGATAAGGGGAAAAGGGCGCGGTATTCAACACTTTTCTCTCGAATTTGCAACGAGAGATTGGTGCTTTCATTATTTCCGTCTGCCATTATGGAAGCAATTGCGCTACAAACGGCGTCGTCAGGCTCAGCGAGGAAATCTTTTCTGAAAGGAGATTGCTGCGGGCCGAAATTTTATTTAACCGATTTTAAGGATGTCGAAAAGGTTCTGCTACTTTGGCGCGGCGACTTTTTAAGGTCTCTCTGTAAGTTTCCTTCGACGGCAAGAGGATGCGTCGTTACTTTTACCAAGCCTCGCGTCGCAACGCTTCAGTTGACGTTCAAATTGCAGCCCTGCTTCCTCTGTTCTTCCTTTTTTTTCAACGTTTTTCCCCGGGCAGGAAGCATCCTCGATGTTCAATTTCCTGCCTGGGAACGCAATAATGTTTCGATCCGGCCCGATTGAATTCTATGAATCCGAACGAGATCTACAGGCCGCATTTATAATCGACTATCGGGCCATTTAATCTGTAAGCAGGGATCATGATGAATTCATAATGGCGAGATGCTTCCCACAGGAATTAAACCGATACCGCCGACTGCAGCGTCGAGATTCTTGCGATTAGGAACGCGGAACGATACCGAACGCTTCGAGATCGAGAGACCCTGGAACGATAAACTGGACTACCGTTAAAACAACGAGCGAGCTGCGTTCCCTCGCCGTACACGCGGAATACTGTTATTTTAACGCAATTTCGCGAATTAAAATGTAGTTAGAACGGAGATGTTACACACTGAATTACAGCCCGCGAAGAACTGTGCCAAACGTTGCATTGTTTCCTGTTTGGTAGAGCTAAGATCGAATCCTGTGATACGATCCTGAGCATGTTTGATAAAACTCACTTGGCTGTCCGAGTACGTATTACCTTCGTGTTTCATTGACCCACTACGTACGTCGTTAACCAATTTTCTACTTAAATTAATGTATCTGTCGACCCCTGAGTGCGTAGTTAAGACAGGGACGTGGCCCACTAAATTTGCGCGTTCAACTCCGTTGAATAATGCAAATGGGTCTGCTGTATTTCAATATTTTGTAACTTTCCGAAGAAGCATTGCGAAAAAAGGAAAAATAATTTTACGGGGCTACGTGTGAATTAAAGGAAGGGAAAATTATACAATCACTGGAAAACAGAGGGACGTAGCTGAAGAGTATAATGGCCATCTTACCCTTCCTGTTACAAATCATTATTTTTATGTCCCCAGGTAGACCGAAGCTTGCAAATAGTATAAGCGAACATGTCGTGCACCGAGCGAAACGCGATCGTGAAATATTCATAATTGCGTGTAACGTTACGCAGGGCCACGGAAAAATCGTAGAACTGTCTTGTCGTTATGATTCGACACGTAACATCCTCTTGGCTGTTCTTATGTTTATTTCATTTATCGCGTTCAATGACTGTGACTCGGCACGCACGCCTCGTTATCTCGATGGAAATTACATTTATTCAGCAACGAGTGCAACGATGCTTTCCATGGATTTCACAGTTAGAGCGGAATAGCTTTTTTTGCCAGCTGTGACGAAAGAAACGGGGAAACGCGAGTTCATTCCCAGGGAAAACGGAAAATGGCACTACTGACACCTTCGCGGGTTCCAAGCTTGTGATTATGAATTATCGCGGAAGGAAATATTTCACTTATCATTTGCTTTAAATAGTCGTGCCATCGATCATCTGGCTACGGTGTCCCAAACGTACATTTTCAAGGTATAAATTGAATTTGTTATAAATGACAGTCGTTCCTGGACGATCTAACAAGCGTAATGCTCACGGTTCTTATGCCGCGCGGGTACTAACGATAAGTCCGCGCTCGTACAAATAATGATCGGACGATTAGATAGATGATCGTAGGTGTAATTAAGGTTACTCGTGTAGCAATTAGGGAAGCGGTTGGTTGTACCACTTGTGCCGATTTCGATGTCGATCTTCTTCAAACGAGTGTTTACTCGAATCCTGTAACACTTCTAGAAATTTAGAACATTCGTTGATAATTGTATAACACGTGTAGAAGATAGTACCGTGTAAACCTTGACTCGCGATGTTTTCACAGAGGTTCGTGAGTTACAAATTATGCGAAAGGAAAATAGAAGGAGGAATGACCTTTATATTAATTATCAAAGTTTAAAGTAAAACTTGAGCTTCCATGATTAAATTAAATTGGAAGACTGTTTGTGTATATTACTGTTTTTAAGAATTATAGAGTAACGAATCATCTTGTACTATATAGGAAACTTGGTATTGAATTTATAGAGGTTGTTTCAGAAGATAGAGATTTTTGTAAATATTTTAATTACAACCTTGGAAGTTTCTTAAAAGGCAGAAAAGTTTGAATTTAGCTCTACTATATATTATATAAATATCAGCGATGAGCAAAATTTGTATTTAAATAAAATTTCGAATGTCGAATAAAAGCTAAAAAAGTTATTCGTCATTTGTCGAATAAAGTTGACCCGGTTTATTCGACGAATGTTATAATTATAGTTAAAGCTAAAATTAAAGTTGAAAAATTTATTCGCCGCAGAAGTTGCAACGCTCGACACATAAAATAATTAATTTTATTCATAGAATAATCTGAACTTAAAGTAACTTTTATTCGATCCATTATTTAAATAATTTTTTATTTAATTAATGCCCCTCTCCGATAAATATACGATACCGAAGGAATAAGCCAAAATAGGAAACGCATACTCTGAAATCTGATTCTCTCTACCCCTCCCGGAAAAGTATCAATTTTGTAGAACTGCCTGGCAGAGTAGACCGCATTGCAACAATTTCGCGTGCATTGAACCACGATTTAAAGCGTCGCGGTGCAAAGTACGCTCGAGGAACGGTATAACTCGCGGTAAGTCGACGCGCCAGCTTTCACGTTTAGGCGTGAGTTAAGATTCTCGCCCCCTCTTCCCCTTTTATCTCCTTAACGCGTTGCTCGCACCCTCCCGCGCGATATCGCGCGCTGCCCATTAATATCCAAACGCTAACGCGCAGATCTGCGTAATCTTCTTAGGCGCGAGTCTCGCCTTAGCCTCTGGAAACGACAGTTAACACCTCGTCGAGGTCTAACGAATCCGATGAAATTGTGTTTACGACCCCGAACCCTTTAATTCCGCCTCCGTTTTTACATCTTCCTCGCCGTATTTCCGTCAGCGGTTTCGCGCGGGACTGTCGCGCGCTGGGGACTACGTCGCGACAAAACGTCGGCCTCGGTACATTGCAAGTATCGGGGCTGCTCTCAACAGCCTATTTAGCTAAAGAGGATCACCGAGAAACCTCGACGGTTCTCCGGGCGATCTAGTTTAACGACAGCTAGAGCCAGTCGCGTTTTCGTCCAGATGCTCGGTTCGATTGCGTTTTCACACGGAGCGTAAACGAGGTCCGGTAGCGGGTGATTTCGTCCATCCAATCGTGCATGGATAATATTGCTTAATGGACGTGGAAGGTAACGTTAGGCGATGGAGGGTAATCAGGTTAGTCGTTCGAATTCCCTATACATGCTTGTTATTAAATACGAATATGGTTTCCCCAGCTTGGCTATCGGGATCA
Organism: Andrena flavipes; assembly: GCA_963971345.1. Taxonomy (NCBI): domain Eukaryota; kingdom Metazoa; phylum Arthropoda; class Insecta; order Hymenoptera; family Andrenidae; genus Andrena; species Andrena flavipes. Next base: position 73,870,238 of record OZ020479.1, on the reverse strand, counting down.
AGGTGATAGTCTGCTCTTTTTAAATTCCAACGAGATTACGGGCAGATGCCGTGGAGCAGAATGTTGGTATGCGCTGAGCGGGATATTCTTTCGCAACTGTACCCCGTGCGTTACTTTCCACTTACTTTGAAATAAGGGGATGGAGGAGATAGAAGAATTTCTTAGTACGTCCTGCGGTATTTGTAAATGTGCTAGCTTTCTATTTTCGACTCGTCGAAATACTCTGACTTTGGGATCACTAAAGGATCACTCAAGCCCGAGTCTCAAGGCCTGTCTATTAAATATTTTGCTATAAGTCTTACCATCCTGATATGTTCCTTTAGATATACAAACACTAATATAAAAACTTTTAGGGGTAGCTCAAGTGAGTCAAAGATTTTAGAAATTATGAAAATTCAGCACATAATGACTATATTGGAGTTTATATATTTACATTTATGTTTGATAATTTGTTAAATTTATTGTTCACAGAGACTCAGGCAACAGGCAATCTACTAATTGATTTACTTAATTATAAGTCATATGGGGCACAATGGTACCTTTTCTCAGTTTCTAATTTTCTTAATGAACAAATGTATGGATTTGATAAAATTTCTAGTGTTCCATGCCCTTCCATATAATTATCAAGTACATTGGAAATTTCACCATCATTGAGCTACCCCTAAATATAGATCAATTGTGCTCATATTCTGCTCAATTTTATTTTTTTATAAAAAGGAACAAATTGAGATGGTAAGATCATATTCTCATAGTTGAAAAATAAGCTCCACCCTATTGTCTATCGCTCTAAGCTCTACGAGGGGTGTACATTTGAAGAGTTCACATCCCCCGTGCGTAACTTTAGAAAGCAGATTTCGAGAGTCGCCGACACGCTTGGACGGAAAATGACGATCGAGCAGCGTTGCGTAACTTTTCACGTTCGCCTGACCGCCGAGTGGAATGCCGAATCGGCGGGCACCGAGGTGGACGCGCAGCGTGACTGGCGTGTTCCCGGTTCGTGAAAGCCAGGCACGTTTGTTTCTTCTGGCAGAACTGATCTGCATGTCAAAGAGGGGAGAGGGCTGCAGCATATTGACACAAGAGGCCTCAAGGAGGCCCAAGGCCGGTTTTACTTGCCCCGAAGGGATTCCTGAGGAGTGACTCGTCCGGGAACACGTTCTTCCGCGAGCGTGGAGCCGGAATGTCAGGTACAACGTGCTCGTAAACGAGTCACGGAAAAGCGATCCGCCGCGGCACTCGTCTAACTGTCACCGTTCTTGCGACATTTTCGCGTATCTTGCGACGTCCGTACGGGGCCTGCTATCGGGTCAATGCAACTGTATATCTATCTAGGGCCCGTAAAAGTGACGTGGTCGCCACACTCCACTGTATATATTCCTTTAAACTATGTAGATACGTATGTACATTTTTTTTATAACCTCAAAAGGTGATAGAATAAAGCTAGAAACGTGCAAAATGATACATCCAATACTTGTTTCTTTTTTAATTCTTGAAAAATAGAATTTTTCAGCGGTCACACTAGGAAGACCCCTTAATGAACCATTATAACGATTTGGGACGTAATTGGAAATGCAATCGAAAGTGAGATGTTTCAAGAAAATCTGAAGGAACATTTTCTTGCGCGAGCCTCTGTTTTGGAGAAAATCAGCGTTGAAGATCCCTCCACTGCAACCGAGTCAAGCCTGACTGACGTGTCTGTCTATTACGCGGTATTTCCACTAGTTGGCCTGCAGTAGTGGTGGTCAATCGCTGGCGTACACTTTAGAGTTAAAGGAGTAGGGAATCTTTCGTTATTTGTTGCTGATTTTTATAATCTGTTGTGTAATTGCTCTCCCTTCTTCCTCAGCTTTCTTTAATTTTCCTTTTGGAAACAATTTAGTAATAAGTAACACACTTAATTTTAAAGCCGCGCTTCGTGCAATAGCTTCACATATTCAGTAATCTTCTTTCGATAAGATCGCGAACAATCCTGATGAAAGAGCGTAAAATTCTGTGATCGTGGAAGGGAATCGGCAACCACTCGGCAGCAGGAAATATAAATTTCGGGAAGCTACGCCGTGAAAAGTTAGCAAAGCCAATTAACACCACAGAACTGGTGCGGACGCGAGATAAACTTTGTCGATTACGCGAGGAGAGGCTTTGGATCGATAAAATCTCTGAATGTGGTTTAGATTTACGAGGATATCGAGATGGGCACACGTACGCCGGTTTCGGGCCGCGGTGTGCGTGCACGTATCGATATCCCGAGTTCCGCCGACATTCCTGTTGGCTTTGATCGTTCTCGTCGATTCTGCCTCGGTGCCATCAGACAGAGGATACAGAGCGTGTCGGCATCATGGTTAGAAGCTGTCGTCGATTCCTCGGCTTCCTCTGCCCGCTCCCTAAATGCTGCTAGAGGCGTGAACGGCGGTTCTACTTCGTCTGCCTCTCGTGAAACCTCAAGCTCCGTGGAACATGAATTTTCACTTTACTCTTTGCGCAAGTTTTTCTTCCACTTTACTCGAGGTTCTCCACTTTTTCATGGCTATTGATTTCGCTCTACTTTTACTCGCTCACGACCCTCATAGACGCAATTATCCACAATTTTAGTCACTGCACCGTTCAGAGGTGTTCACAAACTGTTGCTAGTTCAGATACTTTATTAATCATTTAAGTAAGGGTGTAATCTTCTTTGATGTTACTGAAAGCGACTGAGCCGACGTTATCGTGTCCAGATCTTCGCCACCGGTGCATTTTAAAAGCGTGCCGTTTTAGTCGCACAGCACAAAGGGATTTTATTTTATCTAACGTTTTAACAGTGAGTTTTATGGTACAGTAGCCACGCGATACCGAGAAACTTTTACGGCGAACGGAATCATCCATGCATTCAACGAATTGGATGCATTGAATCGTGAAGAACAAATCGTCCGACGGTGCTGCGTGTTCGTCCGAACAATTCAGTAGTTGTAAACCTCCAGGCGAAGATGTAAATTCTACCCGATCAAACAAACGAGGGAAACCGTGGTCGTGAATCAGTTTGTGAATAAAACGGGAGAAGTGACCTTGTGGACTCGCCTATATTTGCAAATGCTCCGTGAGAGATAATGAGAAATAGGAGGAAATTATTAGTGCTACATCTTGGTACCAAATATCTGAATATTTAAATAATTTCGAATTGCCAGCAAATTCTGATTTCATTCAAAACTTCTAAACCAGCCTTTCTAATTCTAAAATGATAGATAAGAGGTTGGCTCCATTGCAATCAGTGTATCGTACTTTAGGAAAGTTGAATGGACATTGATTAAAGTGAATGCTGAACAAAGGAAATAACTGTGGAAAAGGATTAGGACATTTATCGTGGAAACGTCGATATGATTTCTAAAGAAGTGAAACAATTAAGGGTGTGGTGGCATTTTTTCGTTCCCACGATGCACGCCTCTCGTAATGACCACTCCTCTACATGAATAAGTAAGACCGCATACGGTTACACATGATTTTGCATATTCTCGTTCTCAACGATTAGCAGGATACAGGTTGCTAGGCATTACGCTTTATCCACGCTATCCTTCGTTAGTTTCCTGAATTTCCTGGCTACTGTATGCTGATCAATCATTTTCGCAATTGTCCTGCGTATGGAGTTTGCCTTTAGGTTCACAGCATCGTGAGTGTTTTTCATCGATCAGATAACTTCCACTGCATATTTAGGTATTATTGCGTAGAGATTATGCAAACTTTGTCCACGATATATGTTCACCATGACTCACGAGTTATTTAAAATACTTAGTTGCGAGAAACTCCGCAATAATTCACTGTGCATTATCTAAACTACGTATTGTACTCCTAATTATCGTTGCCAGATAATTAATTAGCATGATGTGGAGGATACAAAATGTATTTAATTTTTCACTGCAATCCAATATATTCTATCTCCATATTTATCTTACTTAAATTCATAATGGACGCGTGCAAAAATGCAGGCCATTCTCCTTTTTTGTTATTTTTAACTACATTACTGGCGCTCTAAGGAATACGCCAGCTCGATTTTTTCGTCGGCGACCAAAAATCAACAGCCTTGAAAAGCTTTCAGCTGATCGCGAGCGCAGAGGTTGCGTTGGAAATAGAACGTTCGCAACGGATGCAACGCGCAAACATAGCCTCTCTGGAATAATATTTGCCCGTCGAACGATATGTGCGAGTCTAGTGAAACGAGGACCGGAAGGAATACATCCACGTGCGAAAATTTTGGAATCCTCTACTATCGAAACTTTGTTACCTCCGTCGAAGCAGACACAAAACTTTCGTCGAGAAAATCTTGAAATTCCATCGCTTCTACCGTAAACTATCGATAACACCGATTACCAACGCGTCCGTATTCTAGGAATAATCGTATCAGCAACCATCGAAAGATAATCTTCTAATTAAGTCGGGTGTCAGTTTCCTATCATTAATTAACGTTCTCAATTTGCATAATACGCTGCAGGAAATTACTGAGTATCGAATGAAAAAGGAGAAATGCATTCCCAGATGTATCAGAAGTTATTAGTACCCTCGATTCCTTGGAGTATCATCAACATTGTTGGCACGTTGCATTTACAACGCGACGAAATACAACCGCCCTCCGTTAATTACTTAGAACGTAAATTAATCAGCTGGTTAATGAAGCTATCTGATTTTAGCCTCCTTCCGCTCCGTCCCGATAAAACGATCGGTTCTGCTACTCGATTTTCTTGGATCGACAGAACCTTTAATATCGTTTTACGCCTGTCGAGGGTCTTGAACCAGTTCTGTCGCGGTTTTTCCCTTTCTTCTCGTTGGCTTTTCTTTTTCCCCCGGCAAGTATTCCGTAATGAGATCCATTTCCCTGTCTCGATCTTCCTCTACCATCGCGGTTACCTCATACGCCAGCTGAACTCGAAACGTTAAATACTTATCAAAGTTACTCGGAGTAATTTAATTCTATTCCCATCTTTCTCTACTTTTCTGACCCGTTTCGCCATTTTTCTTGCTCGCACGGTTTCCCTTGCTACCATCGTTTCAACGTTCCTCTTTTTGCGCCTTCCTCGAACGCTGTTAACGATCCCCGCATTCGATGCTCGGTTTATGAATTTTTATATCGCTTTTTAGTCCACCGCGCTATTTGCTCGTGTTTTTTGCGAGGTACACCTGCTTCCCCCGCGGTCTTCCTCGTTATCTGGACTAATGGCTACGCTCTTTGTACGGGCAGCTTTTGTGCCAAGCCTTCTTTTCTATTTTCAAGTGTCTCCCTTTCTATTTCCATTGTCCAGGAACTCAATATCCTCCCTTTTTTCAGCTTGACCTTCGGGGTAATAGTTCGTGGTTTTCTTTGAAACTTATAATATAATCTAAGTGTAATAGTACATTTAAAAAAGAACACCTCCATGGTCCTCCGCCATTCAATCAGAATTCTGAGGTATTTCTCCGACAGAAAGAGATCCAGATTAAGAAAAGTACGAAATTGCTCAATCTCAATGGGAGCATTGAAATCACGTCTCCACCATAGCCTCCGTCTCTGTCATTACCCTCGACACCTCCATCGACGCTACCCTCCCCCACCCTCGTCAAAGCAACCCCCGCACTCCGCCACTAAATCCAGATCTGCTTAAAAAAAATCACGTCTTCGCGTTTCTGCGATCTTGGACTCCGCTAGAAAGAGACGACGCGATTCGTTCCCCTTTAGTTCGTCAGCTAATGAGATTTCCTGTGTTGGTTGCAGGGACGAGGCGTAGGATGGGCCCGACCGTGCGAGGAGTCGTGCTACACTGAAGAGGAGGAGCTCCCCGAAGACGAGAGAGAAGGAGGAAGGAACGAAGGATGCCTGCCTCGCAGACAGCCGCCACGGAGCGGCGAAATGAGAGGATGGTGAGTATCCTTTCTGCGTTTGCCCTTCCTGCGGGAAGTGGCGAGCCTTAGGAATACTAAGGAGGGCCACCCTGAGAATGTACTGGAAATTATGATCCACTTTACTGTTAGAAACGAGAATAGGATCTTGCAGCGTTCGTCTTACGACTTTGAATAGTGTGACAGGAAGTAGGTGGTTGAAACTGCATCTGCGTTATGGATGGATGCATTCAATTATACTTGCTTTGGGGATGATCGCGCAATAAGCATTTCTGTGGTATCCTCGTGTTATCTTCTAGTCTTCACCTTTTAGTGATGGTTGGTATGTGCGATACAGACTCTCAGTGTCTTGTGTAGGTAACTGCGTTGAGTTGTATTGGAGGAAGCTGGAAGATTGGATAGGACCATGTGTGCCAGATGGACACTTGTATTGTTCTGTGTTATTAGTTTGTAGAAATGGTTTCTGTGGAGTGAATATCTGAGGCGTATGTTCATAGAAACTGAGGCGTGTCTTTTGTCACTGAGGTGTTAGGTTTTTGCGGAATTTTGCAAATCTTCTTCTCGGAACAAACAATTATGTTGTTTGCCAGCTAGATATACATAACAAACATCCAAAGACGTGCCAGCGCATCGCCATTTAATCACCATCATCGACCCTTGCACCTTCCATAGTTCCTTCCACAACGTGAAATCCAGTTTTGGATGTGACTTGTTTCATCACTGATGTCAAAGAAGATTTGAAGACACTTTCTCGTATTACATTTAAATATACAGTGGAGTGGTGAACAAGTAAAACGAGAGGCGTTAAGGTGACATTATCAGCGACGCTTCTATCGGATGTGAAGTGCATGAGAGGATTAAAGGGACAAAGGGACGCAATTTTCCGAGGACTCGCTTGACAATCGTCGTTAACTACCGCGCAGCGATTCGCGACGATATTCGATTTTGAAAAGCCTTAGTGCTAAGCGTGAATCCGCTTCCGCTTAGCCGACTATGCCATAGCAACCGCTTTGCTCGGTTATCGACATTAAACGAAAGACCATTCGTTACTTTTCCTATTTTCCACCTTTGGTGTCTTATTGTCCTCCTTCACGGTGCATTCCATTTTTCTGCCTCCATTTCTCACTCCCCTCTGCTTACAGTTTTCTCGATTTTAATTTTTATATCGTCTTCTCATTCCAGTTTCTTTAGTAAAATTGTCATTCATCACTTCTGTAAACTTTAGTTTCGGAAGTTTTAACTGTTTGACTTCTAAGCGTACGAAGTTCAAATATTATTTGACCAGTGTGGAGTGTACGTTTAGTTTCCTTTTTGTATTTGAGAGTATTTGACGAGGGTGATCGAGGAAGTGGAGAGGAATGACACTGCCACTTGTTCCTTCATTTCTTCCTCATTCGCCAATCAATGTCCCATTTTGACCTATTCTTCCTCAAGTGATCCTTGAGGTGACGACAGATCGTAAGAACCCTTTGTCGAAGAAATTTCTAGCCCTAGCAGATCCGAAGGGCAAGTCGAGTGGTGTTCACCATTTGATAGAGAAACGCGAACAGTGTCGTCGACTGAATTGCAGTTTTCATGCATTCTAATTTTTTTTTCGCTGAATAATGCATGATAGTGGGCTCACATTTAACAGGGACAGAACGAACTTTGTTCGCTGGCTGGTAGATAAGAATAGAAATAGAAATACCGAGAATAATGGTGGAAGAAATTGAACGTAATTTATTTATAATTCCAGATCACACACGAGCCGCCAAAATTAAAGACGACCCTGAAAACGCCTCCTAAACAAGCCACCAATCCTCTTCAGTTCGTCAAAGTTGGGCCATGCTCCTTGTACCGTACAGCGCAGGAGCAGTTGCAGAAAGTGCAGGAAGTGAAGAAAATAAAACAAGAGGTTCGCGATGATCCCGAAGATTGGCAGTCGGTGAGTAATGCATAATTTTATTCACCAAATAAGCAACCTTTATCCCCGTTACATGAATATCTAATACCCTATCTGCGTGCACACTTACAAAACTATCATGAATGCAAATAACGACAATTCCTATTTAAATGAGAAAATGTCCCTAGCTTGCGGAACATCTTTCGATATACTCAATCGTACTGCATCTGATCGTGTTCCCAGAATTTGGACAACTGGAAGAGCAGTCGAAGGAAGCGTCAGGAGCACATAATCGAGCGGGTGGTCGAGGTGAAGAAACTCGAGCTGGAGGAACACGATCGGCAGCGTCGTCGGAGCAAGACTTTCTCGGAAATGATGGAAGAGAGGGGCAATAGGGGTCGCAAACTGAGCATCAGCTTGGCCATGTACCACGAGGAGGATGCCAATGACCTGAGCGATCTAGGTATAGGCACCAGCAGCGGGAAGAGCTCTGTTAGCGGCGACACTCACGACGACACACACAGTGTCCTGGTAAGATTAACGCTAGCGATCATTCACACATCCCATCTCAATTGTCCCAACGTTCTTCATCGACAGAAGCTGAAAGTACCACAGTCATCGCGAACAAAACTTTCCCTTATTCACCAGTCCCTTCAGCTTTGCCCACAAGAGCTATATCCCCTTCCTTCACTAGAAAAGTAACCTCATCAAAACTCTTTCTCGACCCACTGCACGGGTTAACGGAAAAAGGAACTGGACAATCTGTTACAGAGCGACAGAGACAGCGAAATCGAGAAGAACCACTCGGACGTGGACACCGTGGCAAGCGAGGGCGTGATCGGCAACGACATGATGACGTCGTCGGCGACCACCACGGTAACGACGACAACGACGACGAAGAAACCGTTCGGGAACGGTTTCCACAGCAACCACAGTCACAACAGTAACCAGGAGTACGACTCAGCGACGACAGCGACGACCAGCTCCCCGGAACCAGAGGAGTACACCTACGAGGGAGCGATCCGCGGCTACGTGTCCCGCGTGTCGCAGAACATACCGAGGCGGTCGTTAGCTAGCCTGGACGCGAAGCTGGACAGCGCTAAGTCGTCGATGAACGGTTCGAAGACGAGTCTGACCGACGACGGTAAGTCCGCCGTGCCGGCGGTGAAGGTGGACATCCTGAAGAGGCGGGAGATCTTCGAGAAGGGGTCGCAGAAGGGCGGCGACGGCAAGGCGAACAACAGGCTCTCCGGCGATTTCACCGGGGCGAAATCGATCAAGGAAAGGCTCTCGAACCTGGAGAAGCAGAAATTCGAGCCCGAGGCTATCGAGAAGACGGGCAAGTCGCTGAACAGACTGTCGGGCGACATGAGCTCGATCCGCGAGCGACTGTCCCATCTGGAGAAACAAGCTTCGGAGAGAGAGAGCAAGAGCTCCTCCGTTCATCGTAAACTGAGCACCGAGGAATTGGAGACGGTCAGACCTATCAGAGAAAGATTGTCCACCCTGGAGAAGTACAGCAGCAGCGACGAGTCGTCGGCACCTGGCACAGCTCACGAGTCCAGGCACAACGGTGAGCTGTCGGCTAGGACGATAAAGGATCGTCTGAGTGCCCTGGACGCGGCCAGGAGCAAGGAGTCCGCCGACAAGAGATCATCCGTTGGCAAACATTCGCTCTGCTTCCGGGACCAGGAGAACAGAATCGACACCTCCACTCCCAGTGAAAGAAGCTCGTCGCCCGACTCCGAATATCGCGTGCCGAGGGCTGCCTTCCACAGAAGCCTGGACTCTTTGGACGCTGACGCCTCCAGCGGCCCTGATACGTTCGAGCGTGTACAGAGCTTGGAGGAGCTCGATTATGGCAGACGTTACCCAGCATCCTCCTCGTCCGCCGAGCTCCTCAACGACACCGATCGCGAGGATTCTGGCATTCACACGGCCGACGTGAGCTGCTCCGTCAGCCAGGCCGACGAGCCAGTGGACGAGGACATCGTGCACGCCAGTACGGTCATCGAGAGGCAAGAAGTGATCGAGGAGAAACCGGAAGAGCCTCGCGACGTTGACGCGGCGAAGGAGACTGCCGCGGTGGAGATCACCGCTGCGAACGTGAACGAGACCTCTACGATTTCTGCCAGCCAACCGGAAGCAGTAGTAACAAAGAAGGTAAGGCGTAATGATAGAGTTGCATGATACTTCTTTCTTTTGGTGGATCAAGTTTATTCTCAGCCGCGATCATGTCCATTTGATTGTCATAAGTAAAAATCAGACTACCGATTTTTGATATAAATTGTGTTGTTTGAAGTTCGCGGAGGAAGATTTTGAATAGCTTTTGATATTTGTGGATAATCAAGGAGAGATGATCAGCGAAATTATGAGTGTCGGGATGTTTTAGCTTACGAAGGACAGTCGTTGAGTAACGGCTTGCAGGAATAAATCGCCTTGTTTTCTAGACACTATTTTATTAGCAGAATTTATCCCACAGAGTGGGTCCTGCTATTCGTGGTTAAAGTAGGGTTATATTTACTTCACGACTGAGCCTCGTACACTCGTTTAACAATCGCCAGTTTGAAAGCTAAACCTATTCTTGCTGTTTGGTTACGGGACGGCAGTTCGTACTATCTATCCAATAACTCTTTGGTTCTCTAGGGTACTGCTGACACTTCTGGGGAACTGTCGACTAACAAATCACAATCGCAGGCACACATAGAGGTTACTAACTCTATTACACTTCGCTCCTGCCCCGTCACGAGTCGCCCGATCGTATATCAGAGTCCCAAAGTACCTCCTCGACGAACTCCCCCCGAAACGCTTCCCAAACCAAAGTTACCTCTCTCCAAAGAACCACCTGACCCCAAAGCAGACACTCTGCCCGTTAAAGAAGCGAACGTAGCATCTAGCTCCAAAGCTGTCGCAGAGGAGCAAGATCCTACATTCAGTACCGACGAGATAGCCCAAGGTCCCCCGAACGAGGACTCGCCCAAAACCACGAACACATCTTCAATGTCACCGGAGTCCACCGTCGTAGACAATTGTCCCCTGTCACCTGCCAGGACAGCGATCGTTCCAACGACCCTCCAGCTAGAGCCTAACGCTACCTCCGCCTCGAGCTGTCCCGTGAAAGATGCCACAAAGACCACACCGGTCACATCGCCACGGGCAGCATCCAAGATCCCCACCCCGCTTCCTCGGAAAGCAATAGCCACCAAGTCATCTCCAACCAGTTCCACGTCCTCCCTAAGTCCACCTGTCTCTCCATCCTCGCCGAAAATCCTATTCATGAAGTGCAGACCGTCGAACGCCAAGAGTCCAACGAGCCTGCTGTCGTCCCCGCAATTTCCAAAAGCCTCGGAGATACCGATCCCTGTCAGTCCCAGCGGCACAGTCCCACCGACCACACTCCCATCTAGCCCTTTCACACCCCTGTCGCCGGCCTCCACTCCGGAGCAATCACCCTCGAGCTTCCCCTCGAAGCACGCCCCCTGCCCTCCGCTCAGCATGAAACACGAGGTGACGGTGGGTGAAGAGACGCTGCCCGCGGAAAGACGCCGTACGGTGGTGGAGATTTGCGAGAAGGTGGTGGTACCTCAGGGCAAGACACCTACGACGCCTCCAGTGACGCCGTTCATCACCGTGGATCGCGTCAGCGACAAGCAGAGCCCAGCGACCGAGGTTAGGATCGATCAGCAATCTAGCAGCCCCTTGAGAAAATCTTAAGAGAGACAGATGCCGAGAATCATCCGCCACTTTGGCTGTCGCCGCGTAGCGCGTACATCGCTCGCCCTTTGTTAGACCCAGCTTCGTCTAACTTCCACTAGATCTTGTACATAAAAATGGGGCTTAGAACGGGTGGCTAAGTGGTGGGAACCGCTCGATCGCCTGTGGACGACGAGAGAGGCGCGCGAAGTGACTCGAAATCGTCTTTAAACACGGGGCTGGTCATGACGGCCGGATAGAGAGTAAGTCGGAGTAACAAAGTGGCTAACGAAAACACTCGCACCCAAAGAAAGTACCTTTTTCCAAAGGGTTCCTAATCTAGTAACTAGTAAAGTGATTTCGTTGGCTACACTTGGATCCTCTGCGCTAGCTGTCGATGCTCGTTCGAGCCAGGACGCTGCTGATCCTTGCAAGCGGGCCAGGCTCGATGATCCCGGAAAGTCGTTTTCGAGTCTCAAATCTATTCGATCAGGGAACTGAATCCTACCACTTAGGACTCCCTGGATAATATAACCCGTCTTCGCCTATCGCTTCCACACACGTATTTATTATCCGTCATTACGCAGAAATCTCGCTGGAAACGAAGGCGTGAGACCATAGCTAACGATGTAAATAGACGACGCAGGAGCAAAACGTATATAATAACCCCCTCCCCACCCGCCAGTATCGAGTAGAATTAGATCAGGTAGCCGGAAACACGTACTAGCCGGAGGTAAACGACGTAACAGTTTGGAGTGAAGTCGATGGTCACTGTGACTCGCGCGATACATGCAAATTAGTGGCCTAACCCGAGCAGGGGAGCAGATTTTCGACCTAAAACGATGCCTAATGCGAACGATGGGATGCCCGGCGTGGAAATCGTACGGAGAGGATGCGACGAAACCATCTCGCTCGCTCCTCGATCCGTGAAATCGACGACGCCTCTGTTGGCGAAACAACGTCGACTTGCTTTTTAACGAATGATACGAAACAACGAGGAATGGGTCATGAAAGAGGAAAATCGTGAACACCCATCGTACTTTGATGTACTCCGAGCGTAAGACATCATTTTAGATTAACTTGTAACCGATCTTAACACGACTCGTCGACACTTTTACGCGCGGATAAAGATCGATTGTAGCACTCGGTAGGAGTATACGCGGCTAATGAGATAGAAAATTCAGTGGGCAGAGAAATTTGTCGTGTCGTGTTTCCATCGTGCGACCGCGAACGGCACTCGGGCTTCCTTGTGAAAGGGATTTTGAAGCACGAATGAAATAGGCCCATGGGAACTAGAAGCTTGCCCCGAAATTTTTGTAGGTTTTGATACGCTGGCGTCGAAGAGCTTTGGAATATTCTGTCTGGTGAAATTGGAACGTCGTCTCGATTCACTTTTGCTTCGAAAAATCCCGATTTCAATTCATCGAATTAGTAGCTGGTAAACATAGCTGGTACCTACTCTTATCGAATACTTTTTGTATAAATCAACTGGACACTACCGAGAATTTGTATCGAATTGAAATTTCAACGCGTCGATTACTCTACCATTGTCTCCGTCATCCTGAATTGTTCGTAATAAAAGTGGAAAATCTACTGAATATATTCGAAACGTCTGATCGCAAATAAAGGGGAAACAGTATAAATTTTCAAACTGAGTTCCAGTAATTTTTCTTCCACGCGCTGACTCGATAAAGGGTCTTACCCACTTTTCACGAGAAGTAAATCGTCATCGCGAGCAACGTGCAAACAGATGTCGCAACCAACATTGAAAATTACGAGTCTTATCGTCGGTTCTTATCGTCATACCGCCAGACCACTGTCGGTTTTTAACGTGCAGCTGCATTCCAAAGGCAAACGCGTCCAAAGTGTCGTCCTCGTGACCCGCGGATCGAAGGTCGATCAGAATGACATTTAATCATTAACGGTGAACTCGCAACTGACCCGTCGCAATAAAACTGCCCTGAATTGTTACGATTGATCGTGCAATTATCTCGAGTGCTCGCGTTCGTGCCTTCTGACACGTGATCCGTGGCACCAAGGAGGTAAGAACTTATGTGACTTATCTCGGAAGTAACAATAAGTCGTGTGATTACTTATCAAGTTTGTAGATCGAGTGGCGGAACTCGATTTGGCCATTTGCATAATTTCTCGATCATTAACCAGGAGTGTAATTAATATTGAAACCTTGTCGACCCGCAGAGACGCGAAAGTAGTTCAAGTTGCCTGACCAATATTGGATTATTCTCCTTATCCCGAGTTTGTATGAATATTTCGGTTGCCCGGAGCTTGATCTGTGGAAAAATGCGATTGGAGGAAAGTGGCTGATCGATTCTTCGTCTAGACGACGTTGAATTTTGTATTGTGTTAAGAGCTTGTTTGTCATAGCGACGTCAGCAATTCTCATCGTACAATCTCGAGCGAGTGTCCTAAATCTATGCTTCGCTACTGTGACGAGGTAAGACGGCGCTTTCGATTGCTCGAGTTAGCGATAAATATCCCACAAACATGTGTTTTTTCCCCCCATTGTTAATTAGTTGTCCGCTTATCGATAGTGGTATTTGCTTTCGATCTACGATTTAGTTTATGCATGGCTCTCCAGCTTAGCTGATTTGGTCGACCCCTTAGTTTTCCGTTGATCTTCGTATTTAAACCAACGCACAGCCTTCTCTTGTTTTTGGAATTTCTTTAAATGATGTACATATCCTCCCCTTTGAAAACTGTGTGCAGTTACCATTTAATGTTTGCTATACACTACGTAGAATCTACGTAACTTACACCTCGACACGATCAGTTGATCACTTAAGAATTACTTGCACATTAGCAGGGGGTATTTAGAATGCACTCCAGTTATTAATTCATATTGTTTGTGTTTTCAAATTCCACCGCAAAATGTGTATATTTTAATGTGGAGGAATATTGAAGATGCTTGAAGCGCCTTTGAAGACAAATTCTGTGATCGAATAGACGTGCTACGATTCACTATGCTACTATAGAGCTCGTTAATTTTTGTACATAGAAATAATTATTTAACAAGCAATATTTCAAATAAAAACGAGTGTCATCTGATAAAACTTTCAGCGGAACGTCCGTTTCAAGGTTTACCAAATGATCGAAACTTTGTGTTTCTCTTACATCGATAAGAAATCAATTCCGAAAATTCTCAGCTTGTTTACATTCACACACTCTTGATTATCTTATTAACATTGCGACTATTTCGCAAGAGGAGATCAGTGGGATCAGTATTACTGATTGTGGGTTTGTACGGCTTATGTTCGTGTTTCCTTTTTGGAATAATTACGACTGATCGCAGTCAAATATTTATTGAAAAGTTTAACATTAAATCGGTCAACGTCTTTGGCTGTCGTTTAATATTTCATTATAAATATTGCATCCTCCTTGCGGTCAGCTATACCCAGAAATCAAATTTAATATGTCACTCTTAAAAAAGTGTGAATCGTGGTTACTTTCTAGCCTCGAAAGTTGAGTTTCTTTTTCACTTTCGAGTTCTCACACACAAGAAAGTTTCCTGGGATATTTACCATAATTCCATCAGTAAATACAGGAAATACAGTTACTAAAAGCATCGTATACAATTATGAGTCCAATTAAAAGGAATAGTTTTCGTATTTCTCATAGAAATTCTAGCCTCGTAAATTACAGATGCTACTTTTTATTTAAAATAACAAATAACACATCAGGAAATATTAATTTTCTAACTTCGCGAGAATCGATCTTCATTATCAGATATTTCAACGAAGATGGGATATCTCGTCCAACTTAGTCTTATATTTCTTTTATCTTTTAGCCATAAATACTCGATGGAAGATCTATGAAAGTTAGTTTCGCTTGTTAGTTACACGCGAATCTGGAGCAGCCTGTAAAAAATGGCTAATTTAGTCTCGCCCCTACTAGCAGGATCCAGGTAGATCTAGATAAACGTTATCATTGTTGCCGAAAGATGTTATCTATGTTTGCTCACACTTCGTCAGTCCGCAGCAATAGCACATGACATCATATTTCTACAAAAACTTACGAAATAGTGAACTGCATGGAGAGCAAGCGTTCCCTTTCGCTGGTGCATGCACTTGATTGTGACTAAAAAGCGTTTCCACGAGCGACGGTAGTTTAATTATACTTTACTCATTAACCAAAGTCTCAGCGAGACGCGTCCAATTTTTAGAAACACAGGATACGCTGTTTCATCTGATTTTCACACAGACCACTTCAAACTATTCGCACACGCAGAATTACACCCTAGTTTAATGAGCTTCCTGTTTATTATTAACAAATTTTAATTCGCTTTATTTCAGGAAACTTTTGCGATAAATTAATATTTCCCATAACGCGATCCTCGATGATGAGTTTATTTTCGTTCGCCCCGAGTTTGTAGCCTTCCCAGACTAACGTTTCGGTTTCGTACGTTCATTTCTGCACGGATTTTGCAAAAAGGAACCCTAAGACAGCCACGCATGAACGCTCAGTGAATCGATGTCTATCTAAAACACGTTGAACGTGAAAAAAAAACACAATAGACAAGCAGAACGGGAGACCCGTATGCAAAATGATCTTCCATCCGAAACCGCAGTTGCCTCTCAACTTGTTACTCGAAATCCAGTGTTTCTCAAGCTTCATTGTACCGCGACTATCATCCTCGGTATTTTATCATGATAAGGTATCTCCAAAACGTACACGATAAACTATCAAGATACATTTACTATCAGGCGATCATTAATACCCCGCAAAGAATACCCAAACTGATATTTTTTCCACTATTACTAACACTTTATCTCCTACTCTCCTGTGCGCATCAGTTCACGATTCCCATCGATTGTTACTCACTAGCCGAACATATCTATCGCTCAAAAAACTATACCCTTCAAAGATCACCGTTCCAATAGTAACTCTCCCCGGAAGCATGCCTCGGATAAAGCGTTAAAATAATAGTGACCGAGCCCTTTGAAGTTTGAGAAACCCTGCTGCACTGACTTCTGGATTTGCATAGAATGTGGCGTTGCAAAATTCGTGCGGTTCCTAGCCGCAAGCCCAGTTCCGTGCGGCAGAAGCAATAACGTAGCGCGCGTCTCTTCAGGAACCGATTGTTATCGAGAAAGCGGAGGAAGAGGAGGCGGCAGCAGCGATTTGCCAGCCGGGCCCGCCAGTCGAACACGAAGAGCACGAGGATAAGGAAGCGCTGATGAACGGGAAGATCGAGGCTCTCGAGGCACCGCCGCGACATCCGATACAGGAGTCGATCGACACGCACGATGCTCCTGAGCGCAACGAGACGACGAGCAACGTCCCTGCGCCCGAAAGACCGACGACCTTGGCCCTCGGCAACCAAGAAATCCCCATAATGCACGCGACGAACCTGCTCAGCCCTTTGTCGCCCATGTCTAAACAGGTAATAGATCATCTCGATCCCTTCTCGTCGAAGTCTATAGAATTAAATTGACGAGACACTACATACGTAACCTCTTCGACTTCCATTTCGAGCATAAAATCTTGTATTTACTGACCTGACGTTTCTATTTAAGCTCGGGCTGACTTATCGGCGATCTAACTACTGATTACTTGTTGCTTCTTCTCCGTGAATTTATTTTATCAGATTTGGAAGTGATGTATTGTTGGCGTTGCATGTTCCCTGTAAAAGTTGATGTTCTGTGGTGACAGATTTTGCCGCTGAACTTATCCAGTGACGAGGAAATAGTGACAGGGCTGGCGTTTCATCTGGGACCACCAACCAGCGTGGAACCCCCGAAGGAGAAACCACCACCGCCCCCCGTGGACGTCAGCGACGAGGAGAGCCTTCCGATAGAGCTCTTGAAGAGATTGAACTCCACTCGCAGAATAAAGAAGGAGCTGCGCACGAGGCGTTCTGATTTTCTTGGAATCGAAGGGGTATGACACCATTTGCAGCAGTTTAATTGCGAGAGATTAACCGCGTGTCCCATGAAATACGAATGATTGTTGGGATTAGTTCGTTGAAACGATCCGGGAACGTAGCGCGCGTGATGTTCGAAGTTTTTCTTCCTGCGATAGAAGTCGACACTTTTTCCCTGGCACTTTCGTTTTTTCTCACGAGTTCCCACCTCCTCGGTGGCTTTCACTTGTTTCCGGAAGCTAATGTGTTCCGCGGCTGTTGGTACACCCGCGTTTAGCATGGCGAGAGATAGTATCGTCGGCGTAACATCGTTTAATGATATTAATTGGGGCACGTGAATGGATTTACGTAACGCACAATCGTAATTATGTACGTCGAAACATCCAGGCGTGAATATGCATGTTCGGTCGATTCATGAACCGCCCACTTCTTCCAAAGAAGAGGGGGCATTCTTGAGTACAAAATAGCGAAGTAGGAAGGAGCTGTGTTGGATTCGAGGAATTATTCAAACATTCCACCATCACAACGCAAGCGTTACACGAATCATTCATTGCAAAATCAGGAGGCCATTACTCAAGCCTCCTGAGCGGATCCGTAGATGCCATTATAACAAAATTCTAAGTAGTATTCCAACTCCACTCGCATCTACTTACTAGCAAAGTATTAAACTCCAAGGAATCTAGCTTATACGAAACGATCCCCTCCCAACTATTTCAAACGCGAATCTCACCAACGTCCTGCGCCTCCCTCTCTGGCAGATAAACGACGACGAGCTAGAACGCGAGCTGACTCTGACGAAGCCACCAGACATGGCAGCGATCCTCGCCGAGGAAAGGCGCATCGAGCAGCTCCATCGTCGCTCCTACGACACCGACAGCAACTACGAGCAGGACTCCAGCCACGAAAGGGACTCGGGGGTCGAGCTGGGCCATGCCGAAGACTGGGCCAAGCAGCCGGTCAGCCCAGACATGTCTCAGCACAGCCGTCAGAGCAGCGAGCCGTTCGGCGCCAGCGTCACTTCCTCCGAAGAGGACGAGATCACGAAGAAGGAGAGGGAGATCATCGAGGTTCTCGAGAAAGAGGAGCAGTGGCGGTACGGCAACAATCGTGAGATGAACAGGTAGGAGTTTTCCGTGGGCAATTTCTATGGAGGGTTAGCGTTCTGTCTATCGACTCGAGGCTCGATTCTCCTTGCTTCTCTCTCTCTCTCTCTCTCTCTCTGGATCGGTTGAACATTTCCTCTTGAATTATTAGCCATGGGATCGTGGTAACGTTACTTTCACTCCTCTGTATTCTGTTTCGGGCTTTCTGGTATTTATTCACGCGGCTCTTAGGTACTCGCACTGTTATCTCTATGGCCGTTCACCATACAACTGTCTCGAAGTAACGCGTGCTTCGCTTCTCTTTAACTTCTGTCGGTCATCCGAACGAGCACCCTCGTTGTAATACCGTGTAGTCCAAAAGCCGCCGTTTCGAAGATGTCACTTCTGTAAACTCACACGTCTGTATTTCAAATCTACCGATTGCTGTACCGTTTCCTTTTGGCTGTGCATTAAATACGCAGACTCCTCGACGGTCTGCAGAAATTGCTCCCAAGGGATGCACTTCCTTTGAAGTAGAGCTTGCGGACTCGTGAAACTCGCGAACTGGCAGCTTCGATCGCAGCAGCGATGCATCCATTTATCTCTAAGCGTGCCTTGTATGTATATATATAAAATTATAATGATTCTGTATGTCGGGAACAATGTACAAACGGTTATGAATAAAATAAACACTTTTACCTTTGAACGTATGGTTCTTTTCTGACGCTTTTACACTATCGCTGTCGCTGTCACTACGTTTCGTTCCTCTTTCTCAGCCGAGCTGACTATCTCAATGCTAGCCTGTATATAGATAAACCGATAAAAAAACGAACAAAAAGCGACAGGAAGCCGGTTTAATCGAGTAACCCAGAAATTCATGACAAAACAGTGACTTGGGGGAGAAATTGGCGCACAAGCTGCGCGAGCTCGAGGAGGAGAAGATGGAGCTGGAGCGAGAACGCGCCCAGGAAGCTGCCCTTCGTCGACAGGAAGAGACGCTGCGGAAGAACGAAGAGAACATACGCAAGCAGGAGGAGATGATGCGCAAACAGCAAGAGGAGACAGCCAGGCAGCAGGAAGCGGCGCGTGCCGAGGCGGACGCGAAGCGCGCCGAGGAGAAGAGACAAGAGGAGGAGCTGAGGGCGCAGGCGGAACAGTTGAGGATCCAAAACGAGATCGAGGAGGAGCGGAGGGTGGCCGATGCTCGGCGCAAAGAAGAGAAACGCATCAGGGCTATGGAAAGCCAAATTCGCGAGCAGGAGGTACTACACTTTTGTTTTCCCTTAATTCTCCAATCTGTGTGGTTTTGAAAAGCATTGCGCATAAGTGTAAAGTTGAGGAACTTTTGGTTTCCCGAGGTGTTTTGAAGTTTGTTGGCGTTTTTGTGTGACATCTGGTGGAATTAAGTTAAGGGTGGCAGGGGATGGACGGAGTAGAATGAATTTTAATTCCACGAATTTCAAAGGAGGCTAACATCCCCATTATTAGCTGGTATCCATTATGTGATACTGGTATTAACAATAATTTGATGTAGAACTCCTTTTACCTACTTTTAACCATCCGCCACAAAGGTTGCGTGGCGAAATAGGATCTGTGAAAGTGACCGATCTTTGGTTTGGGCGAATTTGCACGTAGACGTAGGTAGTTCGTGTGCATGTTGTAAATTATGATTATACTGCACTGTAAGCGCTAACGGGAGTGTCGTTGATAATTATTCGCAGAACGGAGCATTGGTTGGTGCTGGGTTGAACGATCAAGAAGACGAATTTGCTTCTGGGGTAAGGGAACATTACCTGTTACATTTCTCAGTGCTCACCTCTGTAAAGAGATGAGGCGATTATCAGGTTCAGAATACAAATATTTCAACTACATCCACATTGCTGATTCGTTAAAATGATTCGTTAAGCGTAAGATAGATCGAAGGTGTACAGAGTTCTAGCATAAGAGATTTAAAGAGTGACAGCTATTGTAAAGAAGAGAAGTTGAGATCGCTGGAACGTATGAAATATTAGTGTGCCACAGTATGAATTTTCTTCGAGCAGGAAGTCCTAAGAGTGGAAAGAGAATTGCTCCAATTGGAGCAAGAAGAATTGAAACGACAACGCAACAATCTGGCGTATCGAGAACAGAAGCAACTGAAATTGGCGGAGCAGCTGCAGGAGCAATGGAAATCGTTGCAGGACGTCGCGAACAGTTCTGCGAATAACATCCAGCAGTACAAGAATCAGGTGCCAGTGAATTATAGATCGTCGATGCCGAATCTTCAGCTTCAGGACGTGCAAAGAAGAAGACCTCCGCCACCGCCGATACCACCAGCGAAACCATTGCGTTTGATAGAGCAGAGGCAAAGGGACGTCACTATCAGGTAATTAAATTTCACTACGTCCATCTGCACTTTGAATGCCTGTATCTTGAAAGGCGGTTGATTCATCAAAACAGTGACGGAGTTCTCCTTTCACAAGGAGACATCCTATGCGCGTCCTCAGACTGCAACAGGACATCGTTATGTCAGCTTTCAAATAGCGCTTGCCAGCAGGAAATGCAAATTAGAGTCGGAATATAGTACCATTAATTGTGTCGCTTAATTTCCTGCTGGAGCTTTCCGCTTTGTTGAGTCTGATGTAACATTTTCTGCCAGGTGGATACGTAGCATTGGTTGCTCCAGTCTTCACTGAGAATTCGATCATTCTTAATGTTGAAACTGTCCAACCGCACCGTTATTCTCGTTCAAGGAAAGAGGATTGCACCCAGTATAACTATTAACATTTTCTATGAAGGAGCTGTAGTTTACGAGCGTGTGTGTTTGTGATTAAAAAAAAAAAGTACTGAGTGAGAAAGAGAGATAGCAGCGAAGGCCCACGCGAAGCATGGACTAATTAAGCGGCGATTCGTTAAAATGAACAGGAACAGCAGGATACCGTCCGCGGATTCGATTCCGCAACAAGTGGACGCGCCCCTGCGACACAGTGCGTCAGTGACGACGCTTTCGAGCCACGCTGGTCAACAGATGAGCAGACAGACGTTACAGGCGCTCAGTGCAGTTCCTCGGCCACGAATCGTTCAAAGTGACCAGTGGGTCCAGCGAAGGAAAAGCGACGTGCCACGAGGCGCTCATGATCTGAACTATCAACATTGGCTCATTCAAGTGAGTAGAAATAATAGCATCAGGTTATACACAGATTTGTTCGCAAGAGACCATGTCGCGCGTTACAACCCAATAATAAAGATAACGATGCATTTTGCTGACACTGTGATATGATATGTTGCAGGAAGCGGAGCAGAGAAGAATTAGCGAGAAAAATCAGCGATCACCGGCGCGGAAATCTCAAATGCACGTAACAGGAACGTCTGTTCCTTATATCACGACACCGACGAGGACGGACAGCAAGCCATTGCCTGACTCTATTATACAAACTCTTACGCAAAGAGTTCAGAACAGAGCGCAGGAGAAGCCTCTTCCGCCAAGAAGAAGGTTGGTGCTCGGACATGAATGTGTTTATATCTAGCGCGAATAAATAACTGATGTTACTTTTCGTGAGAATTTCACGGGGAATAAAGAAGGGCATTTGTTCTTTCAGATTAGAACACAGCACGAGTCACGAGCATCTTTCCGCGTTGCAGCACCAATCGCCGCAGCATGTCTTGCAGCAGCAGAAACCTCAGCAACCACCACCAATAAACCCCGAGAACCAGGAGAAAATGTTGAGTGTCAGTGGGAAAAAGAAGTGCTCGCATTGTGGCGATGAATTAGGTATGGATCAAATAAAGAAAACTAAATACTAATAAATGCAATAGAATTCTCATAGACTGAACAATTTAGAGATCTATCGCGATAACAAGAATATACTTCAAATTGACTGCAAGGGTATATCAATTACAGAACAAAGTTAACGTGAAAGTGGGAAAACTTAAAGCATGACTCAACTCGACACTTGCATTACTTTTCCCATCATAGAGCTGCTGAATTAGTAGTCATTTGAGCTGTTCCGAAGAAAAGAAGTTGAATTATTTAAATAATTCTCGGGTGTTGTTTTATTGTTATGACAGGTCGAGGGGCAGCGATGATCATCGAAAGCCTGCGACTGTTTTATCACATGGAGTGTTTCAAATGCTGCGTGTGCCACGTGCGACTGGGCGACGGATTAATGGGAACAGACGTGCGTGTGCGGAATCACAAGCTTCACTGCCATAATTGCTACTCCAGTGACGACGGTACACTTCATTTGTACTATTTACACTTAAGATTCAAATCTAGCAAACGTCGATGATATTCCAGTGAAACTTTTTTCAGTTTCTCTTCTCGGCTCTCTTAAGTTCCCTCCTAAACTCACTATGAATCACAAAACTTTTGAGACTCGATATTTTATAAAGCACTTTAAGTGTCCATTGAAAGTCTACATGAATTTATCGCGCAAATCGTATTCTCTTCGTCAAGAGTCTCGAAATGTACCGATACTGAGATTCAAGTAGGGTAACTGCAGTAATAGCAGTTAATTCCTGTCGCGTCGTTATCAATTTCAGTTGTCAACTGCTCCTGTTACGGGTCTTTGATCACCCACCGCATTGCGTAATTAGTCAGTTGGTCCATTCTTGTTTAATTAAACAAGAAGCTTGTTATGATGCTCTAATATTTCCAGAGGCCCCCATTATCTTCTTCCGATAAGAAGCCTTTCGACTTTGCAATCAATCTTGCTCTTTACTTAGAACGCCATTAGAATTTCTGACCTATCTCACCCGCTTTTATACGTTCACGCTGCATATTCCTTGTTTCACGTGATTATAACTTTAATGTTTCAGGTGTCAAGTTCAGTTGCGTGTGAGACCACGGGACAGTGGCGAATGGGACCACGCTGACTAACTTGAATATAGCATCTTCCGGCTATATTTTATAAGTTATAGTTGACCATTTAGCTGCAGGCAACACGCGACCGTGACACCAACAGATTTCCCGTTTTCCTGTACATATATACTCTGACGAACGGATCAGACGAAAAGAATATGGAAGAGTCTCCGTTTACGTAGGTATTCTTTGCACTCTAACAATCGAAAGTGGAGTATCAAGATATTAGGTAACGCCGATTTGTTTTCATCGACTAACCGTAGGAAGTACAGAGAGAACGTATGATGTAAATAAAACGTGTATTTATGTAATTAGCGTAAAAATAGGGAACCTAACGAGAAAAAAAATCGCGAGGCATTTGTTGTCGGCCATTAAAAACGCGCGTGGACGAGTGGATTTAGCATAATATCGGCCAAGAACGGGTTCATTGTATATTTTTGTATTATAGTTATCCCGTGGTATTTATGAGACATCCCTGATGCGTGACGGTTATAATATAAAGAAACCTTCTCTCCCCTCCCTTTTCCCACTGTTTCTCTCCCCCCTTGGAGCCTCCTCCAAATGCTCTCGAATCGTTTAAATCAAATCGAAATAATCGCCTCCCCTCCCATGTACGAAGATCGTTTAGATTCTAGTTCGACTATTACGTACAGTTGTTAACTGTAGTTGTACGCGAAGCTGCGACTTTCAAAATGCGAGATTTCATTTCCTTCAAAATTCTTCGTCGAACGATCGATGCGTCGCGATCGCGACGATGTCCAAGTTTCTCCTTGTGATCGATGATATATATCCGTCGTGTTGTGCATCCGTCATCTCATCGGAGATGCACAGTTACTATTGTGAAATATTGTATGATACGTGTCTCGCGTTGTATCGCAACATGTAATTTTATATTATCGAGAATAAATGTTTATTATAGCGACCATAGACTACACCCTCTCATCGATTTCTAGTTACTTCGTTTACAGCAACGTGACACCGATCCCGGGGTTAATTACACGGTAATTGACGCCGTTAATTGCGCGGCAGGAAGCGGAATGCAAATAAATGCGCGAGTGTTTTTTGTCCGACAGAGAATTGCCCGTGATACGTCGATAGAATATATTTAGCAGCTTGGATGCGAGCAATCTCATTCAGCAGTTAAAAAGAGACCGATGACGTCGAGAAAGGAGAAGCCAGAGGTCGTCGAACAACGAAATTTCAGAGATCCTAACGCAACCTGATACAGTTGATGGTAAAATTTATTCGTCACGAGTCGCAGTAGTGAACGCAGTAGTTATAGTGCAAGATTGAGAAAAAACATTCGTATTATATACCATGTTATGATTCACACTAAACTGCGCCAATGATTCCATGGTAGAGGGGAATTATGAGCGCAAATATTGTAGTGTAAAGAAATAGAGCGTAATGCACGTGCACACACATATAGGAAAGCCGATATATCCGTTTCGCCGCACCCCACTTCCTTGAAAACAATTAATTCTAGGTCGAGTTGCATAATCGTGAAAAATTGTCGATGGGAGAGACCGAATCGGTAGCTGGAACCGCGTCACAGCCCGTCACGCGGAATTGAGTTACCAGCCACCTCTCCGCCCGCTTTATCAGTTTCAGTAATTCGAGCATCTGTCCCTCTATTAATAGGTGATCGTTACTGGGGCCTGTGCGAAATGCACGGGGATGCATCGCGGAACTACGAGTATCGCGACACGCGTACCGTGTTTCCGCGATCTTGATAAATCAATTATCATCGTGTCTCTATTCGTGTTACTTGCGACAGACGCTCACAGAAATCCATTGAAGTAGTTTTCACCATTATTGAGGACAGAGATCCCTTGTCTCACAATTTCTGGTTGTGAATTTCACGTCATTTGAGATTATTTTAGCGTAGCGTTGAGAGAAATTAGGATAGATGCAAATTTAGGCAAATATGACGATTAATACCGGTGACTCGACATTAACTTGCGTGGATGTGCAAACTTCGAGATTCGTCGATGTGAGATTCATCGAACAAAATTGGCAGCTTGAAGAATTATTGGACGCCACTAAACCATTTGGTTGTGGAAACTATAATCGCGTGTCAGCTTTAAGGAAGAATGTGAGAAACGTGGGAAACTGTGTCTTACACATAATGAAAAAACAACTGTGGGATGAATTAATTGAATCAACAGCTCGAAAAGCTCATGGCTCTTGATACTATCTGAATTTTTTCCGTTAGTTTCTTACTTCAGTCACTAAGTAACCATCACAGTTGACGTAATCCATCCATTGGATTTACAAAGATGAAAATAGTCTGACACGTAAAAACAAATCATACACCATAAAACGCGCCGATCGCGTCGGCGTTGTTAGGATTCAAGATTAGCTGCTTATAATCCGAATAGTTGGAGCTTATTCCTTCCTGCTCACGCGCCTGGAATTTTCACTGATTCCACCATTGGTAAGTACAGAGTAACATTTCTCCGCAATCTCTCGGCATCGTTACGCAGCGCGCGTGCATAAAACACGCGCGTGTCCTCAGTTCGTTAAACACCAACAATACGCATCTCGAACTGGAGCGTAGCACCTCGAGTCGCCTAGATCGTTGTCGAGCAGAAAATTATTAACCCGTTGAATAGATAATCGATTCGATACGATACTTTACACGCAACCGTGATTTTTTAATTCTCTCAAATAACTCGCCACAGATTGCCTCGCGATTGACTGAAAAATCAGCTGCGTACAGAATTTCGTGAAATTACACTTTGGAATACTCCTTTGCTGCTATCGTGTCAAAACAGTGCTATCAAAGAAGTAAATTTTCGGATAAGTGGAATGATCGCTGGAAAGATACCGCTCGACCTCGACAGCGAAACTTCGAAATCGAATCGATTCGCGTTCACGTAATGTCTAATGAATGTTAGCTGTTAGGGGAAAGTGATCCACTTTTAGGAACCCTCGCGTCCCACGAAATTACTCGTCCTGTCGAATCGCTTTATCGGCATCGTTAATTCGGGTACTCTCTATTAATAGGCGCACACCTGCTTTGGCATGCCCCAAGTTGAAGCGCTATCGAACGACGGGAAACGAGCTACTTTTTTTTTCGATAACACGCTGTACGTCTCTAACCAACGACGAGACGAGTATTTAAAGGGTAACGCCGCGATCACTTTGGAGGTGATTTTAAAGAAATTCGTGAACTTTATTAAAAATGTAACACGAGGTTCTTATGATATGTACAAATGAGAACTAAAAAACATTTTTTTCAGATTTTTTTTAACAAAAAATGACGGCACATACGTTTTTTCCATTTGAGTCATTCCGCGGTGGAATTTTTCACGTCCGCACCGTTGGACTTAGAACAGAAGTTTTTCTTTTTTGTTCTTGTTTTTGTTTGATTTGGTTTT
The DNA here is from genome assembly GCA_963971345.1 of Andrena flavipes. Classification (NCBI taxonomy): domain Eukaryota; kingdom Metazoa; phylum Arthropoda; class Insecta; order Hymenoptera; family Andrenidae; genus Andrena; species Andrena flavipes. Next base: position 73,843,639 of record OZ020479.1, on the reverse strand, counting down.
TGCATTTTGTATATTATATTTTTGTTTATTGCGGTTTCTATTTTGTACTCGCGTTAGACTTAAAAACAGCAGATTGCTGAGTCTCGCCCATTACTACGTGTAATAAAGACGGAATAGTATTATTATTATTATTATTATTAAAAAGACAAACTGTTTTGTAATCTACACATTAAATCTTGAGAAGTGCCCAAGATTTCGAAAAGATATTGATTTTTGAAGGGATGGGGAAAATTCATTATGATAAGAAAATCCAAATGTCACATTTTTAATAAAGTTCATGAATTTCTTTAAAATCACCTCCAAAGTTATCCTATCATTTTTTACCTATCACCGTAGCCCCTTAACAAAGTGATTCAACCCTTAACTGCTAACCCTGCTAAATAATTCCTTAAAACATCCACTGCTAAAGTCGATCACGACCTATTTAAGAATTTGCATATCAATCGTTAACATTTCATAGAATATATATTCCTAGAACCTTTGAAAGCATAAAAAAGCGTAAACAAAACTTTCCATAATTCTATTTTCAATAGTATCGTACCACTTGAAATGGGGTTCAAATTTCGTCAGGGAATAATTTGGTACCTTTTATTGTGTATGACATAACTTGTCCCATTTTTACGCAAATATCATTTAGACGAACTAAAACTCATGGTATATACAGGAACAAGAAGTAACTGACGGGAAAGTATCGAACGACAAGAATTCCGATACTTTTCACCACGCGAGAGGATACGGTCGAACTCTGGTTCATCGATAATCCAGTTAGAAGTTTTGCGGCGAAAAGTAGTAGTTGCTTGACGCGTTGTGTGTGTGCATTGATCTAACCACAGAACCGTTGTTACCTGTCAAGGAACCACGACATGTCCCGTAGCGGTTAACGAGAACCCTGTGGCCTCCAGGTTGGTTACATTGTAAGGATAACAAGTTGACTGAGCATATGATTTATGCACACCATACAGTGGACATTAATTTTACATTTAATACATATCATCAATGCCTAAGAAGCTGTTCCTTCCCTCCAATTTCCCGTTCCTCTATACTCTATGCGGGAAGCTGTGCGCGTGACTCCGCGCACATTAATTACTGCTCCGTCTTCCCCTCTTTCATCAAGTCATTACTATGGTTATTCCGACGTCGTGGGAGTTAATTGTCGTGTATGATTAGCATAAAACTGCGTGAAGGATATCTGTGTCACAGGCAAATAATCGATCAGGTATACAATATCCACAGCAGAGGACACGAAGAAGAATTTGCAAATATATTTTACGGAGATCACACCTGACGTTTTGTCACACATGGTGGAAACTTGATTGTAACGATAATTAGCACCTTCGAAACACAGAATTTGAATTTTTCGAGAACAGAAAGAAAAGAGCACCACCTCCGATTAAACTCTCAAGCTGCAAATCCACTTAAAGCAGCCAATTGGAAAATCCATCCAAAGCGATAAGTACCCTTGAAAACAGGAACTACAAACTAAAAGCGAACGAAGGTACGAGGAAAAGCATTCAACTACTAAAGCAGACGTCTGACCGGAGATCTGTAATCGGTATTGACAAATCGTCGTGCCAAACGCGAGCACAGCTTCAGGGAATGCAACGGTGAGTAGCAGACGTCAACATTCGCTGAAGCATCATTAAATAGACAGATGCGCGCGTGTTCGGTGACGCTTCTTCGGTCAAGAATCAGGCGAACGCGCGCGGACAAAAGATCTTTCGCGTTCTTCGGGTTTCACCGCGTGTCCCATTTTTAATTTAGTCTACCTCGAATTGCTGACCACCGCTGACTACGCCGTCTACCAATAGACCGGCGTCATATCCAGTATTATCCAACGAAGCTCGGCGGAGCCGGCTCAGTCGTGTGATAAACGTGGAGCACCCAGGTAGGTGCGTCTGCACATCCATCGCCGGCAGTGGAACAATGTGTTGCCGCTCGTGGACCCCGTGAAACGGAACACGACCTGTTCAATAGATGCTGGGAAGTGTTACGAAATCAGTTTGATTAGCCTCGACTGTCGTGCTTTTTCGTTGGAACTGTGCGCACGGTCGCGAGGCCGGCCGGCTGAAAATCAGCTTCGAAGTTTTGGTGGGAAACTCGACTCCCGGGAGATTCTAGGTGAGTTACGTCTTAGGAGGCTTGGAATATTTATTTAGTATTTATTTAGCATTTCATTGGTTCTGAAAGCAGCTTTATTGGCGGGTTGCAAGTGCAATGAAATAGATCGCGGAGGAGAGATTTTAAACTGCTTGTGATAGGAGGTGGAAGAAAGTATTCTTCAATTTCACTCGGTTTCTGCTTTCCTAATTATACTCGGCGCGTTGGAAAGTGAGGCGTGAATTTTAAGTAAATGTTTAGAAATTTGTAGGTTTAGTGCGCGTTACGAAACGTAAAATAGTGTCTCCGAGTGCTTCGGGACTTTTCATTTTTGCTAGGTGAATTGCATCACAGGTAACGAGGAGGTTAGTGTATTCAGTGGCAGAGAGGAGAGAGAGCTAATGTTTCGATACGTAGTGATGAGTGAATTTGTGAAATTGGAGTTTTGATAGTCTTTGACACGGAAAATAGAGTGAAAGACATTTCAACTAAATAGAATTTTTTAATTCTGCTTTCAATTGATCGTTTTTTAATATTACATCAAATTGTATGGTGACAGACTAATATTCTACATGGTAGCTATAGATGTATTTCGAATTTATACATATGGATTATATCAATTGGGACAGAAACCTGGATTTGAACACTAAAATCTGTGATTGGACATTAACAGAGCGAAACCACCGTTAGCCCCTTGTACTCATTCTGTTTATTATCCTACAAAGAGGAGCTTCCGTACGCCATTTCAATGAGAAAAACAGAATTTAATATGCAACGTGTGTAAAGAGAACTACGTTACACGATATTTATTTTCATGAGATTTGAAATCGATTGTGCTAGACGCACCGTACGTTCATAGTATGTTAATATCATTCTTTCAAAATAATACTATTCTTATCACCCTCTAACACAGTATGACATTATAATTCATTTATTCAGATTTTAACGACTTTCTGAACGTACAGAGTGTTAAAAAAAACTCTGGATCGGTGGAGATTTGTAAAATAATTTTGTTTTTCCATCAACATGTTTCAAAAACAGGAAAAATGGCTTTATCCATGCCAAAACTTTATGAATTGCTTTAGGAAAAGCTGCATTTGCGATATATTGCTCCTTTTAGACTTTCTCTCCTTTCAGCGAGCAGAATATGTTGACGTAAAAAAAAAAGAAATTAACATTAATTTTTCGAATATTCGCTGCTGCCCTAATCTAAAGGTGTCGTTTCACCCGTAAAAGCAGTGTCCATCACCTTTTTAGCACCCTGTAAAACTTTTTACACATTATTCACACCAGTTTTTCGAGACAATCTTTTGTTTCAACAGACCGAAACAACCGCTAATCCTAAACCGTAGCATACTCCGTTACTTTTAACGCTTAATCTAATCATTTACTCGTATTTTGTGATCTCCAAATGTGACGAAAGAAAATCTCGCGCGGAAGTGAACATAAACAGAGGCAAAATTAAAAAATGAATAGTTAAAACCTTAAATGCTGTTGTATTTAAGGGACGAACGATTAATATGCAACAAAATCGCAGTTATCGATCGTTTTTCAACCAACCAAGACGCGACGAATGTTCCAGAGATCAGGAGAGAAGAAACAACAAGAAGATGAGTCTTCGTTGGATCCACGAGAATCTGGAAGCACCGACATGCGACGAGGAATGCAGCGACATCGATGACAGTTGCAGCGACGACAGCTACGATTCCGATCTATCGATCGGCGAGGAGAAAGGGACGGTGAATGAAAAAGAGATCAACGGGGATCGTAGAAAAAAGAGAGAAACCAGGAGGCATCCGACCACCACTGTAAAGTTCAACGAGAACGGGTATTTGCCAGTAATTAGAAGCTATCGATAACTAAGAGCGGTATCTTGTCAACTTCGTTTGAATATTGATAAAGCTAGAATCAGTTCAGCAAGTTCGACTAACAGTTCAACTAATCTACCACGAATTTTCCAATTAGAACACCGTCAATAATTAAACCGAGTCCGATGTTGCTCGTCGCCGTTCTCGACGAAGCGAAGTGTTGCGCAATAATTAAACCGGGAGTAATTAAAGTGTTTCTCCAGTAAGATTTCGATAACTTTGGAGGTTTAATGATCGCACGAACGAGAGCCTATAATGCAGTATTAAATCTGGTGTGATAACATCGACACATTCCGTTTTCCGTTGTCACACAGGATTTGTAATCGTTCGTGTTGCCTCGGGTTTGAACGGTCGGGGCTGTACAAGGCTCGTGCGATTGTTTGGTAGTAACGTTTGCAATAATGCACGAGTTCCTGACAGTGATGAGAAGGTAATGCATATTTTACAGCAAGTTTCCAGCGCGGCTAAGTCCGAGAACGTAATTTCCCTGTAACGCGTACGGGAACGTGCATTCATTAATCACTTGAATCGATTAACTCTCCACCCTACGCGCAGCAAAGTTAATAGTTTAAAGTTTTCTGTTATTCCCGATGCCCCTGCTGTCTTGAATGTCACAGGCATACCTCGAAACGGGATTAATTTATTCGTTGAAAGGAAAACGGGTCAGCGGTGGGTTATAAAGGAGCAACGCGGAACGTAGGTGATTATTATGGTAAACAAGGAACCGTAACGAGTTCATCGATCACTTAACCAGATTTATTTTCTGCTTTGCGCCGTCATAAAGACAGTTTAAATTTATCAATCACCCAGGTGTTCTACTTTATAGATTGTTGGGCGCCACGTAATTGAACGGTTAATTAAATAATTGAGCGTTTCTATTGCGGAGTCGTTGAAACCAATTTTGTTTTAAATTATTATACGTGAGAGTAGGTTCTTGGATTTATTTAAATATGAATACTCGATGGAAGCTAATTGTTCGATAATAATAGTGTCCTATATAAGCATCCTTCACCACGTATTTAAGAAATTTTGGACCACGGTCTAAGCACACAAAAATTCTACCCCTCGACTATTCAGTAAATAATACTCCTTTCAAGAAAATGATCGATTTTACATAGAGAAATTATTTATATGAAGATGCAGATACACAGGTAAACCGAAAGCATCTAGAGAATAGAATTTCAACAACTCTGCAACGCCCAAGAGTGATGCAAGAAAAGTGCAGTCTCCCGGCGAAACGAGATGCACCTTGATCGCAACATTGACGAGGTACACGCGGTCACCCTTCGATACGCGTGGCGATATGCAATCATTGATCACTTGACTCGATTAACTTTTTGCTCTATATTGTTTGCAGGGTCACTAGGCGCAGTAGGTATGCTTCGCGTTATATATTATTACCCGGCATTCGAGCACCGTGGTAACCGCCGAGACTGCAATTCCGCCGCGAATTGCATTAAAGCGCACACGCACGGCGCGCAGCGCAAAATTAGGATCGACGTGCACGGCCGTGCTCGAGTTTCGACAAATAGATCGAGCACGTTTCCTACATACAATTAACGGGGGCGTCTTCTTTTGCGCAATCTTGAGACCTAATTTCGCCGGTGTTGAATTTTAAATGCGCGGAATTCCGTTCCATATAAACAGTCCCAATTCTTGGGACGTAGTCATACTGATTTCTGAACTGTTTTTGTAAATGAAGAACAGTATAGTCAATTTTAATTTAGAGTAGTTGGGTAATGTGTACCAGGATATTTTGTTTGTTTCTGCGTAGAATGTATGTCGGTGTCTTATCACTCTTGATAAGTGTATGGGAGATATTAATGTATTCGGGTGTCGTTATTGGTGCCATTAGCTTGATTATCAGTCAACGCTCCTCTTTTCGTCGATGAAGTTCGTCGACATTGCTCTTTTTCTCCCGGAGAAACTGTTTAAAATTAACGGGGTTGGAAAATGTCCACGATGCAACGCGGCACGCTTCATTCACGAAGCTTGCTGACCTGAAAAGCCGATCGGCCCATTTTTCCAAACGTAATGATACGTTATAAATAGCGCACCACCGTCTGTCGGTTCACATTAAAGTTTAATATTCCATCGAACCCCGTCTTCGCGTATATGTATTTGTTTCACTGGTCACAAACAATGTGTTCTCGACAGAAAGGCAGATATTATGAATCTTTATAAACACTGAGAACTCCATATCGAGCAATTTAAACATCTAAATCCCTAAATCAGTTTATTAAACACGATTAAATGAATATTTAAACGAAGGAAATTCTAAACATCTATTATAGAATGCTTTTATCGCGTTAATGTCTTCAAAATAAATGTCCAGTTTATTTTACTGAGTTATATTTATTCCACATTTATCCTATTATGATAGACACAAATGAAATCAATGAAGTCAATCCAAATGCGGAATTGTTACCATATACCTATGCAAATGACCGGTACTCTATTTAATCAGTCAAAGTGCACATTTACTAACGAAATATTGAATTGTCTGTTACAGGACTCAGCGTTACATCACAGCAGAGTCAGTTAAACCACCGCTCTGCGTGATATGGGACCCGCGGAAACCAGCACAAAATCCTATATACAATTGTCTGGTAATCAAATTATTTTGTCGAACTGGTTACCATCTTGCTATCTCTGATTCGGGGCGTGTTCGTGGTTTGGGTAGCACTAACGAACCTCATGGTAATTATACTAATATTTATAAAAAATCTAAATAGGAAAAGCTCCGCCAATAATTGCAAGTATTTTGAAAATAATGTATACATGTGACATTTAAATAGGAGGAACCATTTCCCACATATTTCTATGCATTTTCAGCACTGCTTCATATCATACCGGTGTCATTTGGGGTAATTCGAGTGCAAAGCGTCGAGACTAGTCTGTACTTGGCATTCAACAAGAAAGGTCGTTTGTATGGAGAGGTAAGAGTATGCACTCGACTTACTTAAAGTAACGTCTTTAATTTAAGCGTCAGAGATATCGACGTGTTAGAATATTCGTAAATTCGAAGACGTTCATTGTGATGGATGACGAGCGTGTTTGTCGTGAGTCACTAAAGTGTCATAAAGTCTTATATATATGGCAGCTATCTTCCAAAAGTATTATTCATCGCTGTGCTCATATTACGTATTAAAGTTTAACTTCGTATCAAGTTTGTGCTGCTCATCTAGTAATTGGAAACTAAGGTCAGCCTCACCCCCCACTAAGAACATTAATAGATATTCACGTGCATCATTCGTGATCCACGATATATACCAAAACCTAAATTGTTTTTAATGGTACAAACTGTAAGTACTCCTTAATTGGACATCCTAGCAAACCATAGAAACGGAAAATTATCTGTTTTTAATGTTTCACGTACAATCTGAAATTGTACGTCATACTGAACATGTTACTCAACTGAATAAAGCATAAGTACAGGGTGATTGGCTCGAAACGCCTGATGCGCCTCGCAACCGTGACGGGGTCAACCCCCCGTGGTGACTCTCCGAAGTCATGACTTTCGACCCTCGAAAGGGTTGGAGTACCTATTAAGGAGTGAGAAATCTTCGAATTCCTCATTTCTCATCAGATCTGTGCGAATGCGACGCCGTTGGATTCCTTATGTTTTTCTGATGAAAATCATACCAAATATCATGCAAATCGGACTACTTTGACACAAGCTATTTGTATTCCTTATGTAAAAGTAGTCCGATTTACACGACATTTAGTATGATTTTCATCGGAAAAACATAAGGAATCCAACGGCGACACTGTCATATCCATACGATAAAGAATAAAGAATTATTTTATTTCTGAAACAGATACAGGGCAATTCAAGAAGATGCGGCCTGATACCCCGTGGCGAGGACAACCCTTCGCAGGGTCTCACTCGAGTTTTATGGCTTTTTTCGGAAAAAGGTACGAATCCTGGGCCGAACGTAGCGAATTGGGGTCGAGTCCCCGCAGTCGAGGGTGAAATATTCATTACAGCGTATGAAGAAATTATTTTCTTCGTCGTATCGAAAGGGAAGTGACGCCAATGGATTTCTTATGTTTTTCCGATGAAAATCATGCCAAATATCATGAAAATCGGACAACTTTTACATAGGGAATACAAATAGCTAGTGTCAAAGTAGTCCGATTTGCATGATATTTGGCATGATTTTCATCGGAAAAACATAAGGAATCCATTGGCGTCACTTCCCTTTCGATACGACGAAGAAAATAATTTCTTCATACGCTGTAATGAATATTCCACCCTCGACTGCGGGGACTCGACCCCAATTCGCTACGTTCGGCCCAGGATTCGTACCTTTTTCCGAAAAAAGCCATAAAACTCGAGTGAGACCCTGCGAAGGGTTGTCCTCTCCACGGGGTATCAGGCCGCATCTTCTTGAATTGCCCTGTATCTGTTTCAGAAATAAAATAATTCTTTATTCTTTATCGTATGGATATGACAGTGTCGCCGTTGGATTCCTTATGTTTTTCCGATGAAAATCATACTAAATGTCGTGTAAATCGGACTACTTTTACATAAGGAATACAAATAGCTTGTGTCAAAGTAGTCCGATTTGCATGATATTTGGTATGATTTTCATCAGAAAAACATAAGGAATCCAACGGCGTCGCATTCGCACAGATCTGATGAGAAATGAGGAATTCGAAGATTTCTCACTCCTTAATAGGTACTCCAACCCTTTCGAGGGTCGAAAGACATGACTTCGGAGAGGCACCACGGGGGGTTGACCCCGTCACGGTTGCGAGGCGCATCAGGCGTTTCGAGCCAATCACCCTGTATAGCTCAAGTCTTGTACAGATAGTACAGAATAAATGGGGAGGAAAGGTGTAAGACACACTTCTAATTTTTCACAGCCAAATATGAACAAGGATAACACAGAATGGGAACAATGGAACGTTGGTTCCTACGATGCGTTCCGTTCGCGAAAATACGCCAGCCAGGGATGGTGGATAGGGATTAAGAAGAACGGACGAGCGAAGCCGGGAACGAGAACGCGCTGGGGCCAAAAAGCTATACAATTTCTAGCGATACGACAAGAATAATTGCTATGAATTGTAAATTAATCGTTTTATTAAGCCGTTCCGAAGATTATGCGGATCCGAAGAGGAATTTAAAAATTTGTACTGACACAACAGCAAATGATTCCTTTGCGCGTCAATTCACGATGGAACGAAAATCAAATGTATCGTATACAATAATCGAATGAAAGTTTGGTAAAAAATATCGCGCGAATCCTTTTCCAGCAACGACGAAGAACAGAATGGAACGATGAAAGATGATTCGCAGAATAAATAAATGACTTCGTTCAGCTTCCAATAGAATATAATGTTTATTATAACACTGTGTTACTCAACAATGGAATAATTTGGGATTGTGCATTCTGCTTGTGCCCTTCAACTGAAACTCTGTCGCAAGTTGCAGTTTTATATTGCAGTACATATTTTCTTTATTCTTTTTCTTTAATCATATTGATCGTTGATCGATTATGCTGCGGGCAAAGTGTCGATAGAATCTTATCGACCGTTACGCGAGCCGTTTATAGTCACACTTCGCTCGCAGCATTCTTACGAACGTCAACCTATATTTTAATATATATACTATAATTATATGTAATATTTAATATTTATATGTAATTGTATATATATATAACTATTTCTTATCTCTTTTGTACACCTACACGCATTGCATACACGTATATCGAAACTCTTAAGCGAAAGCCTTCAATTAAAAAACGCTGGTGTTTGATTAAATACAGTAACTACAAACATTTATTACCCTTGCATCTTATTCCAGAATATCAAATACGCCGATAGAAATTAATGTCAACGAATGCAATTGAATGCCAGGAATAAACGTGAGTACGTAACGATCGGTCATGAGCTTTACGAGTATCGTTTGATTTTTACGATTAAATGTCTTCCCCCCTTTTTTTTATAAATTTCTTTAGTTTTTATATCAGAACGTAGTTGTTAAGATTCATTACCCGTGGCTTTTCAAACAAGTGAGAACTGAGTTGTATAAATGCAAAACGGATTTCTTTGGCAATATATAATTATTATAAGCGCGTTGCTTCGTAAGCTAGAAGCGTATGCAGTGACTAAAGAAAACTATGAATTCATAACGCGCAGATTCGAAACCACAAATCCTTAAATGTACGTGATTCGATTGCGCGTTCAAATGAAAACAAGCGATATCTCTGCTTATAGACGACTCTGCCGTAAACGGTATGTACGGATCGACGGAACGTATATAGTACGGGGCAAGCATGATATATTAAACGATATTTAAAAAATTCTTATATCTACAGCTATTTCCCTTTTCATTCGTCAAATAAGGCAATCGTAATTGTAAGTGCTCGTACATACCTTCTACGGCGGATTTACCGATCACATTATTTCAACGTCCCTGTTTCTTGAATTTTGTGTCTAATTTTGGGACATTGATTCACTTTTTCTTGATGTTGGGGTTCGTAGATTGAAAAACACTAGACGCCGACATTAGATTCTCGATGTATTGACTCAGTACCTGATTCTCGCTTCGCAGTTTCAGGTTTTCCTCCTTGACACTGTCCACTCTCTGGGACAAATCTGAGCAACGGAGAAAATATATTTAGAAAATACTTTACGCTGTTTACACGGCGGTACTTTTGGAAATGATGTATTTCATAAATTTACTTGCCGTCTAAAGTGTTCTGAAGCTCGAGCACTTGGGCGATCAACCTTGCCTTCTCTTCCTGTTCGTCGGGGCTGATATCTGGATCTAGACCTGCGGCAAGATCACTTTCGTTACTCGCTTCAATACATTTTCAGTTATTACGATATATAATAGTTTGAAACTTACTGGTGGGGCTACAGCTGCCGTTCGTGAAAGTAGATGGAATGGAATCCATGCTCCGTCCTCTGCCTAACGCGTCAGATATGTGGCAGCTGTTATCCAAGACCTCCTCCTCGGGAATAATCACTGCACGCAAAGATATTCGCATTTATCGTCGCTCCGAGCCAAAAGAATTTAACAACATAAATGGAAATGAATTGGAATAAGAAACAAAATTTACTTTTAATTCTAAGTCACATAATTGCAAAAGTACAAATTTACCAGATTTCGGATATACTTCGATACTTTAGTAGTTTAATGAATACAAGAGGGAAGTACGAACAGGTGATGTAGCAAGAGTGTAATAACGAAATTAGGGAAATTGGGTCAAAGATAGACACGTGAATCTTCTTACCTTGAGGATCGTCGTCGGCCAACGGTATACTGTTCATGTCATCTTGAAGCTTAGCTGTCACCGACGCAGACATCTTGACGCCAAAGATTCTTCGTCGAAGAAATAACACGGGACAGGCAAACCTGCGCGCAACGTTCGACGTTCGACCCGAGTTTATCGATTTCTACGCGAAACCCGAACAAAACTAATTGCACGTTTCGCGAACGAACATAAAATATAAACGATCGGTGATTAGCTAGCTGATGGCAACCAGCCTGATCGTAAACTATCTATATAGATGAAAGAAATTTTATAAGTCAGTGATAACTATTTTCGTGATTCAACGTCGTTTGACATGTCTCTAAGTAGTCGCCATTTACTTCTTCCCTGACACCTGCAGGTGCCTTGGTCTACTATCGGTTATACTTATCGTTGAGTTAGTTCGATCAGAAATTGTAAATTTAGGATAAATTGATTTACGAGGTTTCCGTGTCGCTATCGACGAGGTATAGGATAGTATCATCACAGACGTCGTCTGTGATATATATGACGAAAATTATGGTCGGTAACACAGTTCGGGTGGCGATACGAACATCTAAAAAGTGATAGGTCTATCCTATAACTCGTCTGTGATTGGGATATCGAGAAACACATCGGTAATTCAGTTTCTGTGATAACCCTTAGAATGTAAGATCTTTTGGGTCTTTGGGACTCTATCCTATTTGATTTTCGAAGTTCGTTATATGGACTTTTATGGTATTCATTCACAATCATATTATAGGTCTGACAGGACGGAGATGTCGGTTTCCATTCAATCTAGTCTCTATTCATGGCAAAACAATCGCAATATGTTATCAGTCAAGTTCATTGTTTCCGTTCTTTGTCTTGACTTTATGTTAAACTTATCAGTAACAGCCACTGTGGGACGATTGTTATCTAAGTACGTAAAACTGTACGGATAATCGATCATCGAAAAAGCGGACAGAGAAGCAAACTTTTCACAAATGTGATCGTAAAAAATTACTAGCAAAAAAGAATCTTCGCCTTACACGCAATTAAGAAAACGAGGACAGCATTAATCGGAACGATTATCGAGTGTAGATTTCGATCTATAAATATATAAAAAAAAATTATGTTAAACGATTTTATTAAAAATGGACTAAAAACTAATAAATAATAATTTATAAGTATTAAATAATAATTTGAAATAATAATTATTTTCTTGTATTACAATTTCGAAGATGTTTTTTCACTTTAAATAAAATCGTGGGGCACCATGTGCAACCAAAGGTTGAAGTATCGATTAACATCATTAACTACTGTTTATCAATTTTATGTCACATTAAAATCCTTTAATTATAACATTTTGTTTCATTAATGCGAATGAAAACTTTCTCGCAACAAATTCATTTCAACGTTTGCTTCTGTATTATAGTGATTCATATCCTGTTATGAAATATCGTGCCCCATGATTTTATTTAAAGTGAAAAAAACACCTTGGAAATTGTAATACAAGAAAATAATTATTATTTTAAATTATTATGTAATAATTATAAATTATTATTTAAGTTTTTAGTCCATTTTTAATAAAATCGTTTAACATAAAAATTCTATTTTTATATATTTTTTATTTTCTAGTTTTTAGTGTTTGTAGATTTACATTTCAGGTAATTTCGGTAATCGCGATGCGACTAGCGCCCTGAAGTAAGCGGCTTTTTGTTTGTCGTTTTCGTAAAGAACACGAGTGGCTGACTTCAAGTCATTTGGACATGTGGTTATGGGTTATATATTTATTGATGACTTGGCAATTTTTTCACCCTCTCGGGCTATATTTTATTTGAATTATTCTATTGCCATCCAAACTACGCATGCCTGCAAAGTTTCAAGACAATTGGGTAGTTGGAAGTGGGTTAAAATTGAATTTCTATATTTGAACCATACAAACATACAAGAAACAAACAGAGGATCGGAGCTGAATAAAATCGTTTAAAATCAGGAGAATTGCGTCAATTATGTTTCCGATTTGCAGTCGTCTATCAAATTAGATGATAATTCCATTTTTTTATCTCTTCCACACTGTTGCTCGATGTCTGTGATATAGATAATATGTACAAGAACCTCGATAACAATAATCAAGCATCGATGCAAGAGACAAATAACGTTGGAGTCTACATAACGAAAAGTTAAAATATAAAATTAAAATTAAGCTTTGGATAATATTTCCACTGTAATTGCGCATAACTCTAAGCGTTCGTTTTAGAACTACGATGCAACAGTGCCTTTATCGATTTCGATACTCAACGGAAGTTGTATTCTTTTGTTTTTTCAAAATATCAGCTCCCCTTCTTTTCCTCGCTAGACAATAATTTATCGCCTCAGCGTTGAATTATACATCACTGCGCTTTAGTTCATCACCAGCACCACCGCCTTCCTTATCTTCTCTCCCCCCTCTCTACGCACTTCACTCCGCCGTCTCCCTTCATCATTCGAGACCTGCGCGCCTTCCTTCGCGCGTGTAGAATAGTTCTTGCGCAGCGTTTGGTAGTTATAAAAGGGGCCGCTCGCGTCGCAACGCGCATTAGCCGTTGCGTCGGTCTGGTGAGCGGATGTTATTGCGCATTATTCCTCTAATAATAAAGATATCAACAAGAATAGAACACGAATTAATAACGACACTCTAGCAGTCGATCGTTCCATTCTACACGCGAGAAGTTCGAAGCACAGCATAACCTAGCAGGGCAGAGGCTTCGCCACGCGGCGTCATATATTGTGCGTCGTTGTGTAACCGTGTTTATCATTTGTGGCGGTAAAAGTGATCGAACTCTGGGAACAATCGTGGAGCAAGTACAAAGGGAAACAGATACATTAATACCTGCGGGTGGCTTTTTAACGTTAATCCGTAGTGGCCCTATTTCGGTGGTATGAGATACCATTGTGAAAAGCACGAGTCGAACGATCGAAAGAAGAAGTCACGCGGCGAGGAACGAGAAAAGGAATAAGTAGGAGGTGGTGTGAAAAGACTGTCACGCGAGAGTGGATCGCGTTGCCCGACGATCATCGTTCGAGCATTCATTGTACCAGGTTTGATACCTATGCTCCCGTTCCCGCATCGCGACGGAATGGAATAACAAGAGGCTTGATCTGATCGACAAAACCGACGACAGTAGAGACGGCGACCGACTGATTCGTAGCGTCCGTACTCAGTCCTCAGTGTAGGCTAGTCGGTCGCTCGGTAGTCGTTGTCTCGGCGATTTTATGTCCCTTTTCCTCCTCCACCGATCTACCTCGGGGCCACAACCCTTTGTTCCTCGAGACACGGTCGGCCAGTGAGTGCCATCCCGGAATTTACCAAGAAGCATAACGGTACGCAGCTTTTTAAGGTGTTCTTTGGAACGAGAAGGAGAGAGAAAGAGAACGAGAGGGAGAGAGGTTATCTTCGCGTAAACAGACCCACCGAAGAAACGTATTATTCTTACATGCTAAAGATCCACGACAATTCTCACTCGTTCGTACACCGGGATAGTCTTATCAACGATAATACAATATTAATAGAAGTGGTCATTCGAAGGAGGTAGAGAGGAACGAGATTTTGACAAGTAGTGTTCGATACACGAGACGCACAAACATGGCGGCGAACATGTGCATACAGAATTGCACCGACTCCGCTGGATTCCTCTATAAACTGATCATGGATGATATGTGGGCACCCTGGGAAGCCGCGGCGGAGTATTTCGAGTACACCCCGTGGCTGTTCTCATTGCTGGGCAGCACTATGATCGGGCTGACCGGTATCTTCCCCCTGCTGATCATTCCCATTGATGAAGGTGCCGATTTGAAAACTGGAGGTAACGCATTTATTTACAACCGGCACCTACCCACTATCCATTAAATCTATTCTCTTTTTATGCTCCATACACAATTCCAGCGAGATTGTGGTGTTTCCTACGCCGTGGGATTCTGCGGAACTGTTCGCTCGCGAAGCGAGGTTATGTGTACGTTTTGACCACGCACGCGGGAAATAGTTCATGGGAGGTTAGTACAGGTGATCCAATCGGTCGATTCACTATCTCTCGACGCGCTGTCTGCGTTTAACTGGTTACCTACTCGCGTTTCAATTTCTAATACCCGAAGCGTAGCGCATGGTAAATTATCCTGTATAGATTTTCCTGTAATTCGACGTATTCCCGTGCTGTGTTCCGAGTTCCAATTATACGCGGGAAAACCAAACTGTAGATAACGTACGATAGAATTAACGTCATTACCAGAGTTATTCGATAAGTTCGTTCCCGTTTTCGACCGACGCGATCGAGAGATAACCTCAATTAATCTTCGAAATAAAGATTATGCTAAAAATATGATAAAAAGTATATGCGAGAGCGAGCTAATCGACGCGCCACGGCGCAAGCGCAGAATAGACAATAGACATCGGCTTTCTTCGCGATAAATACCTAATTGCTTGTATAAACTGTGATTTGCTTTCGACGATTTATCGTTAATTTAATCCCCGAATGAATTAAATTCCTTACTACGTAGATTTACCAACAAGCCAAACTGTATCGAATACCGATGCAAATTACGTTCTATAGTTAAAGTGTCCTTGTTTCGCGAGTCGATACTTTCTCCTGACACAGTGTCATTGCATATGTTTTAAAATGCCACGGTTGGACTTTGTCAATTCTGCTTATAAATTTGATCGGTAAATATTTCCAAGTAACCGATCTATTTGGATTTCTGTGTCTTTGGTCGTAGACTGCTAACGATATATATTTCTGCTTTTCGTTCGAACGTAACTTATAATCTCATTCTTGTGAAAAATTAACCCGGCAATCTGCATCGCGGAGCAATGTTTTCATTTTCAGGAAATTATATAAGGTCCGCGTTAATGCTGTTTTGTCGATGTTCGATTAAAGCGGGCAGAGTTCACAGCTAACTCTCGGTATAATACTTGTGCAATAGGATGCGATCTTCTACCGTGATTTCACTAGAAATCTGTGGTCAATTGAATACAATCCTTTTGTAGAACGGCAAAGTCACGCGCTACTTTCATCTCGCGCTATTGTTACCAACATTTGCGACACTGTCGCTTAAACTTGCAAAACGAAGAGTTTCTGAATCCCCTAGTTAGCCTTAATTATACACACTTGCCTTAAATCAATTTCACCTTCGTATAAAAATTGTCTTTCCAAAGCGAAGAACTTTGTCGTCTGTCCTCTTCGAACCCCGCTCATAAGAAATAATATGCTGAATAATTCGAATCACTGTTTATATTTCCCTCGGCTCTTGGTCTTCGAATCTTAGAACTTTAATAACAGGTTGCTACGCTTCTCAAATAATGCAAGTAACGGAGTAGAAAACGGGATGAAAATAATGATGCGTTATTACGTCAGGTAGAATTCTTGGGTGCTTAAAAAGAAACGTGTCCGGCCACGTGGATGGTTCTTACTGCGCATATTGCTTCCCTTACCTACGTCGTTCGCTTCTTCTTCGTGCCAACATCTTCCCTGTAAGCGTATTCTCGTTCACTACAGGGAAACGCCTCGAATCGAGCCAAATAATCCTATTGTCGTTCGATACCTTTCTGATTCGTCGTCATTCGAGGAAGCGATATAAAAATGGCACTTCATAACTGTGCCAAACTAGTAATTGCAAATCAAAATGAAGAAGTCAGGTGGAGCTTGCAGCATCGCCAAAATGTCGATGAGAAAGTAAACAGTTAGGAATGGCATTCTTGTTTCAAAACCAGTACAGTAGGGATTCGTTTTGATCCCGTTCCAACAGCTAGGGGTAGTTAAATCCGAGTTCCCAATCCCTCTGCATTCAACGTGCACCGTCCCTACAGCTTCCGTTACACATTTACGCCCAGAAATCCTAAAAATGTGGGTAGGCTTCGGGGAAGTGCACATGGCGTAAGAACAGGGCGGTCCATTGTTGCTAGCTGCGGAAAGCATCCTCAGAATCGGTGCCATTCTTGTTAGCGCTGAATGCAGACTCCGCGCCAATGTGACGCGAGCAAGGTCGTGGAACTTGTTCTCGGTTGCACACGTTGCGACAATGGAATTCGTTGAAGAAGGAGGAAATGCAAATGCGATTCTGCATGCATCGTGATCGGGTCGGTGCTTAGATACAACCGAGATAGAAATAAAAAGGAAATGCATAGAGTGTCCTGATCCAGTTGCGAAACACCTCTGCGTCACTCCAATCCCTTCTTCCTTTGCTCTTCCGTTGCATCGAGGCAGAAAGGGAAAGCTTTCTCTCGATTCCCTCGCACCTTGGTTGCCGGGCGAGAATTTTGCGCGTTACTTCTTCGGACATCCTGTACGTTATAGAGCTGGGTCGAAGGCACGGGAGCCCCCATACTTGTACGAGAACCCCGAAATTAGCCAATATGAAGTGGCGCTTGCCGAAGACCATGGAGAATACAAATGATAATTCCAGCCACTTCGTAGGAGGAATTTACACGTACACGTGACTGTAGCGTGGTTTTAAACGATACATGGGGATTCAAGGGCATCGTTGCATTCCGGGAATCAAGTAACTCGGTGGGCAAGCACATGTCGTTTATTATATTTACATGGAAATAGATATTACGCAAGCGGGATCGACCTAATATCAATTATACATGCGGGGAAGGCGGCGTGAAAAATGTTCGCGAAAACAGAAGTCGTAGTTCTTGGTGCACTTAAACTCATTGACTCTTAGTTGGCTCAACAGCCAACTTGCATTACAAGTGTACTGTATTATTCACGACAACACCCTGCACAGTTCACAGAATACGAGGCGAAATATCAAGCTGGTGTTCAGCAATAACTCGACTCTTTATCAGGACATTTCGAACAGTTGGACCCATCCAAGAACTCCCGTCTACGTAGGTAGCCTCCCCTCTCCTTGGATGTAGAATCTAGCATCCAAAGGCGAAAGAAGCAGCTGCACCACCTGGCTTTCACGCCACCACTTCCGATTACACCTGGAGCTGAAGCAACAGAAGCAAATCGATACACTTGCGAGCTTCTAGTTGCACTTTTTCTCATCCTCCCGTTGAAAACCCACCTACGATACGTTTACTGCGACGTTCACTTTCACCCTGTCGTTCTGTAACCCACGCTTTACAACGATCTCTTAGGGAACAAGAGGATTAGAGGAGCTGCCATCTAGAATTTACTTTTAAAGGGCGATCGATAGCGGGCGGAGGTCACTTAAATGGTAAATTGCATTCGAACTCGTCGAGGCTGTATTCGATTTAAATCGCCGTGGGCTCGACTAAGTTTCTGTTTCGCTCAATTCTTTACCGTTTTATTAAGTTTCTCATTTTGCGAATTAAAAGGAGTCTTCTTCGCGGAGGCACGCGAATGTTTCGTTTGCTTATTCTTCAGTTGGAGCGTCGCGTTTGGCCGCTTGCCGCGTTGACCTTGGAAAACAGGCTTCTCGATCTTTCTTTTTTCTCTCCTTTGTTTGATATTTCGGTTACGGCCGGTGTAAAGATGTCCCGTTGTGTATTACGAAACCCTAAAACGATGGTGTAAGATTGCGCAAGATAATTGCCCGCGGTGCAGCCAGACCGCGCTATCGTTTGCAAATCACTGCAGATTTCTCCTCGAGCTAGACACGATCAACGTGTCCCCTTGCCTAGTTGGATGCCATTAGTCTTCTGCCTCACAATCCGTGGACTTTAGTTTCTTCTTTAAGAAGAGTTCACGGCGTTCATTTATACCGCTCCGTTAATTATTTAGTTAAGGTTGATGGCTGGCTCGGTTCAATAACTATTTAACGCGCGATTCCCCTGGAGGATTCTAGAAATAATGGGACAATACGGCGGGCATTAGATCACAGCTCTGTCATGGCCTATCACGCCAACGATTGCCGCGGAATGAGACCATTATCAAGCCTGTCCTCTCGGTGTTTCCGCCCACGAGGAGCATCGTCGAGCGGAGGCGCGCGCTCGCCGTTTCTTTCTTGCAGGATCCGCTCGCCATTACGGATCCGTGGGACTTTAACTCGCCGCGATAGCGATCCCGGTATCGGCAGCTGCACGCACAACTTTGCATTTAAACGGTTTCTGCGAATGCTTTTCGCACGCCACCGGATCGATTTTTCTATTTTCAAGCCGACTGACGCGCTGCCATGTTTTACAACTGGTATCGTATTCAGCGGAATTACGTTACCAGATCACTCGAATGTACGAGCCCAGGAATTCTGAATGGCAAAGGAGCACGGAGTACAGGTTCAATTTGCTACGCCGCGCTAGTATTGAAATTCTGTGGACGAAACGCCGACGAATCTTGGACGATATCTACCAACGACTTTTTCCACTGTCCTACGCAGTATTCATGAGTTGTTAGGTGCTAGACTGTTGAGGCTGTAATTATTTAGATAGTTCGCGAAGTCGACGGAACAACCAGACCGCGAGGGGCGTCTATAACAAAGCTACTTGGCGCGTTTGCATCGCGAGATTAATGGTCTATGAGTTGCATCGATAACGTGGTGTTCGATCGAGTACGTGTATTGTAGAGAGAACTGTCACATGTTGTTGACGGATAGGTAGAATGTTATCTAGCAGCGCGTAATTAAATCACGAATTTTCTTGTAATTTTATTGTATCGCTGTACACTGGGTTTTTATCTTGCCACTTCATGTCTTCGATTAAGAGAAATTCGAGATTAACTGGATGACGAGGTGTCTTGCGCAACTTTCGACAGATGTGACGCACTTCTGATAAGAAACAATGAAAAATAAGGGAAACAATTGGTTCTAGAGTTTTATCAATCAATCTTGATGCGGTATCGCATTCGTTTGTTCTGCAAAATATTGTACTTTCTTCCTGACTCCATTCTACTGTCATCCAGGCAATTCTTACTCCACATTGCGCAATATATTAATTATTACATATGATTGATTTTTGCTTAGTAGGTGCTTAACATTTCAGATGTTAAAATAAGGTTGGTGGATTAACGAAAGATTAATTACAAGCTAAATTTAGCATCGATATTAAGAATATCTCCTTGCAAAGAACGTGGAAGATTTAATAATTTCAATTTTAATATTTAAATAGAATTTCAATAGATTTGAAATTCATTGTAACATAGTTGAAACAAAATCAAGTGGCCACTGAGGCGGGGTTATCCAAATTGTCCCACCTACTTATCAGTTTGTTCCGCCCGTTACGTTTAAGAGATAGTGATTCGCCATAGATAAAGTAATTTTCAATGCTCGGTTGAGATTGAATCAATCGTAGCATTTCTCTCCACCATCTTTAACTCTACTTTCGACCAATATTTACATTTCCTAGCTCCTTGGAGTCCAGTTCCTCGACGGCGAGAAGAAAATTCAAAGCGGGTTGATATATTCTAATGAATGCAGGAGCAACAGTTAGGCACAGCTAATTATACGTCTGGTTCCGAGATACTGCTACTTGCAATCGTATTACAATGTTTCATCATGTAGGAAAAAACAAAGCGCGTATGATTAAACAGTAAATTGTTCAACGTATTGCATGTAGGGTGGTTAGCGATACGCGCTGATTCCGAGGAAAACGAGTCACCGTCTGACACAGAAACCAAAATTCACCAGTTGAACGCTTGCTTTTAACGATCCTGCACATTACTATCGCGTAGTGCAACTTAGATGCCCGTTAGAGAAGATAACACAGATTCATCATTGGTCACGCGCAGCATGACACACTCGTTTCCTCGGTTCACATGTTTACAGACGCCGTTCCTTCGCGGAGCATTCTACTCACTGGGTTTCCCAGCTGCAAGGTGTTTCAAATATTAGCGATCAAAGTGCACCGAAAGTCTAAATACAATTCGAAACAACGCGAGGGATACTTTCCCGTCTAACCATGGATTCCTTTGTATACAGGGTGATTCAAAAGTCCACGCACATGAAATTAAAACTAGCTTTCCCTAGCAAGATCAGAAATGCACAGCGAGAGTGAACGGTTCTCGTAAACGGAGCTATTGACGCGCTATCTCTACGTAAAGAATTTCCGCCTCGTAAACGAGCGAATGTTTAAAGTTATGCAAGTTGCGTAACTTGGAAAAATGTCTGCGAAACCTGACACCGGTCACCCGGTCGTTCGTGTATGTAAACAGAACAGTAAAACGGGTTTTCCGTCGCAGTAACAGGGTTATCGCTCGCCTGTCATCGCTAATTTTATTAGTAATGAATTATTGTTCGACACGCGGCGGAACCACACTGTTGCAATTCTCTGTCGACTGTTGCAACGTTATTTAACGATCGCAATGGAGCGTGCGCGACGGGCCCATCGAAATTCAGGTGCAAGTGGTAGGGGAAATGTTAGCGATTAATGTCATTCGGGTTGTAACAAACAGGGGCTTGCGCAACCCGCAAACATTGATCCGTTTCAAAAGAATCTACGATTTATCGATCGCGCGAGGTCGGTGCAAGGTTCGAGCGGCGGTGAAGGAAGGGAAAAAAACGTGCGAAAGCTTAATTAACGTTTTAGATCACGCGAGTTATATATATTCGCTGAGACGAAAGGCTGAAAAAAAAATACCGCTTTTATTAACACTCGACCGGGGCACTTTTCATGATAAATATATTTGCTACTCTGCTTATCGTCGATATTAATAACGCCGCCGTAGATATCCATATAAAACAACATTGATTTTCGGTTTGAACGAACTCGGCAACGATTGGAAACGAAGTTTACGGAAGCCAAACGTTTCTGTCTTCTGATGATAACTAGCAATAATTACAGATGTTTTTTTCTTTTACGAAAAATACGGCTTGGCGACTGGAAACGCCTCAAACGACTCCGAGAAGAAGGTTCACGAGTGATGACTCTATCTGTTCCAATTTCCTTGGATATTTGCGCGATGACGATCGCGTGCGCATCATAATTTGTTTTTACATCCGGCTCGCGCCAGATAAATCGGTCGGGAGGGAAAAAGAGCCGAGGAGACGAAAGATTTTTGCGTCGCAAATGCTGTTACGTTCGCAGAAGTGGCGTGCAAATCGCGACAATAGTTTTTCAGTAGCAGGTCGTTGCACCGGGAACGTTTGTCAGGTCGAACAATTATCGTAATAGAAATGATGCTCGATGATCGTTGTCTCCGGTAGAAATAAATTAATTGTCCGTTGACCTCATTTCGTGCATAACTAAAACGATAGGTCGAGTAACCGACTCCTTAACAAATACTGCAGATACATGATACGGGGTTCGAGGGTGAAAAAGAAAGTCGAATAGTCACGGACGAAATTTTGTAATAAAATCGAGTAAACATCGGAGCTTCTTCCTAGACTCGTACCGCAAATAAAAGATCAAACGTTCCGATAGGTCGTATGTTGTGGACAGCGCATCTACGTACTTATTAATGCTGTCCACTTAATAATCCGTTCCACAACGAGTGGATCAAGGCCTGCCACGCAATCATCTTGTCCCCGACCACTGTGAACATTCTTGCCTTTCGATTTTTCGGAGGAGGAGAGAGCGAATGAGTAACTACCTACGCAGAAGTCGTCCCCGAAAATTCTCGAGCGTCCTTTCAGGGCGGATTAATCAATGATCCGCGATCCCGAAAGACCACAACAAAACGATTACGCTTAAATAATTTGGGTTGCAGTCGTAGTAGAGCTTTGGCGTAGCAATATGTAACGGGATTTAATCGTAAGGTTGCTATTATAAATGCCGAAACTGCTCGAATAGGTAGATATGGATCGATTCGCGCGATCTGCCGCAGAGATATCGACTTATAACAAATTGGAAGCGGCGTTGACGCAGTCAGCCGCGATCTAATCTAGGAGACGATAGGAACTCTCCCGATAAACATCTACGACGGAATCCTTTGCGATCGAGAATCAACTTGTTACGAGTCGAGGCCGATTCAGTTGAAAGTTATTGGAAGAGCTACTTTATTCAATACAGATAAGGGGAATTGCGAAAATAAGCAGCGCTTCTTTACGTTTCTTTACCGAGTCGATCGCGTTGGGAAATGATCATCGATCATCGGGAAGGGAAGAAATACGATCTTCGAACCGTAAGCCTCCCAATTGAAATATGACTCGACTGCGAGGTGAAGATATCAGGTGAATTGAATATAACTTTAACGCGGTCAGCGAGAGGCTCAATCGAGAGTAAAATTGTTAGGATCGCACGATTTGGCTTCGCAAGTTTATCGCCGCGAGACACGCGGAAGAAACCTATCGCCCACGTTGATATTCTTTTATTAAATACGAGAGACTTGTGCGTAGGTCGAAGTTCGAGTACAAAAGCATCCAGAAGAGATTTATTCTCGATCGAACGATTGGTGCGCATCTGGATCGACTTCATCAACTCCCACGTCTTCTAATCCCCTTCGAAACGGATTATAACGATTCAGTAGATAGGAAATCCTTGTACTCCTATTTCAATGACAAATCCATTTACACTGCCAGTCCCAGATTCATCCACTACATCCACTATATCCCCTCAGAATAATTATCAATGAATCTTGATAATTCTGTAGTAAAGGCTGACTACAGACAGGATATTTTATACCCTCGCTAACTTTCTAATCTCTTTTACTAAGAAAAAAGGTCCCCTTCGCCCGATATTCCACGGCTTCAGCGTTACACCCGATCCTTTCTAACCGCTCAGTTTCCATTTCTGTTGCAGACAGCGCTGGTACGCTGAAAATACTATTGAGCTTCGCGGTCGGCGGCCTTCTGGGTGACGTTTTTATGCATCTTCTACCGGAAGCATGGGGCAGCTTCGCAGTGAAAACAGGTACGAGGAGGACTCTGTGGCTGATCGAAGGTCGCGGTCCTTTGCGAGGAGACGTGTTCGAAGGCAAACAGAACTGTGCCTCGAGGCAGATTCTAGTTGGCAGTAAATTAACAGCAACCGGTGGCTCGTCCTTGCCTGCAATATCGCGGACATGGCCCGCGCGAGAATTAAGCAGAGGAACAATCGCGCTACTGTTCCAACTGACTTTTAAAATTAAATTCTCCGTTTGCTCGCGTTCCTCCCATTTCAAGAACCCTTGAACTATCCATTCCGCGTAACATCAAAGGTAATCAGCTTCTACTTTCTGAGAAAACTTGCACGTAAATGGCGAGGCCTGGAATGATCGATGGATCGTAGTTCTTTGCATACGGTTTAATGACGCGATGCTAAGTACGTGCAAGGGTAAGCCGAAGGGTCAACGCAACTTCGAACGAGCCACTTATCGCGCGAAACGTGAGTTCAGAGATTGTAGAGCTCGTTCGCGGTCTAAGATATAGATGAGATAATGCCTGCGTATCGAGCACGCGTGTAACGTGACCGTTCTCTCTTCAGGGTTCGTTCAATCGAGAGAGCATGTGCGCTTCACGTGCGGCATCCGCAATTTCTTCGTGCGGTCGCGGCACGTGAGGCACACCGGTTTGCTTTACGAGCCCCGTAATAGCTTTTATTATGCTCTGACGACATCCACGCGTTTTTTTGCTTGAATTTCGAGCCGCATAACCGAAGATAGCCAGATAAACTGTCGGGGCAGTAGAACCTGGTGAAAAACTGTGAAAAGGATCCCCTTTTTTCCTCGTTCCAAAATCTCGAAGCTGTTTACTCTTCGGCTACCATTATTCGTGTCCCAGCGAGCTTCATCAATTCTCATTCCGTCCCGATCGCCGCGCGGAATCGCGCTGGAATTCCTTTCTAATCGAACTCCGCGTGTCTAAATTGCACGCCATTTGAGAGACGTTGTAACTCATCGCGTTGGATCCACTGCTAAGCGATGCTTGAAGCGAGCGGTCCCCAACCTCGGTCGACCGCTTTGTGAACGGTTCAAGGGACGGTGCCGAACCCCATTGTGCTTCAGTTGCGGATTTCAATTGCCGCCTGTCTTCTCCTGAATTAAACCTATTCGCTCCCGGTCCACCTACGATTTCTCCCCGCCACCTTCGCGCGCTCGTGAATCGTTCCAGTTAAAATTGGAGAAGTAGCATATACCTGGCCCGCTTAACCGAAAGCGCTGACGCGTGAAAACGATGGAAACCTGGAAAAGTTCATCAATGAGAAACGGTTTTTGTTACAGCAGCGGATGCTGGTCATCCGTCAATGGCATGCGGCCTCTGGGTGCTCAGTGGCTTCCTGGTGTTCGTTATAGTGGAGAAGCTCTTCAGCTCTGAAAGCGAGCCTGACGCCGGGGCCGACGAGTCTGCGATAGAGGACAAGGGTGAGAATGCGGGCGTCGAAGAAGAGAAGGAAATGGAAAACAACAACTGCATCCCTTTAACTGGTAACAACCTGAAGAACGAATTCTCCAAGCGTTACGCCAAGACGGACTTCTCGAAGACCATCGACGAGGTAATTGTCATTCGAGGGAGAAAGTGCTCCTTTACAAGCATCCTAAAAAAACAAAACTTTTCTAACAAACTTCCCTCACAGTTGCAGCCCTTTTTGGAGAAGAACGATCACTCGCAAATGTCAAACGGCTACAAGGACACGCGCAAGAACGGTTTCGTCGTGAACGGTATCAAGCCGATGCTGATGTGTAACAAATTCTCAAACACCTTGGGAGGAGGTCTGTCGCTGGACGATGCAAAGGATTGCCTTAAGAAGCTGGCCAAGAACGGCTTCTCTACTGAATTGTCGAAGGGAAGCTCCGAGAAGAAGGACCAGACTGCGAGCAATGTTCCTGGTGACGTAAAACCCGTCACGAAGCAGAAGCCGAGACATATAACTGGTTATCTGAATCTGCTGGCCAACATCATTGACAACTTCACTCACGGGCTGGCCGTGGGTGGCTCTTTCCTCGTGTCCCTCCGTTTAGGAATGCTTACCACCTTTGCTATCCTCATACACGAGATACCGCACGAGGTCGGGGACTTCGCTATACTGCTACGCAGTGGATTCAACAGATGGGATGCTGCACGGGCGCAGCTTATCACCGCCACTGGTGGCATTTTTGGTGCCATGGCTGCGGTGTTGTTCTCGGGCGGTGAAGTAGGTGGGTAGCGCTCGTAACCACAATGGTTAAAGCTTGAGTGAGCTTTATCCTCGCGTGTAGGTTCTAGATTTCTAGACTCTAATCGAAGATCGTCGCTTTTGCAGGGGTGAAGACAAGTTGGATATTACCCTTCACGGCGGGTGGCTTCTTGCACATTGGCATGGTGACCATCTTGCCTGAACTGCTTAAAGAATCTAGTCCCAAGGAATCCTTGAAGCAAGTTGCCGCGTTACTCCTGGGCATCGCCGTGATGGCGGTTTTAACGATTCTTTGCGACTAAGATCGTTTCGGGTTTTTCTTTTTACAGTCAAGGACCCAGTTCCTGATCAGTTTAGTATATAAATACCAAATAATAAGTTTATCACGATAGAAATTTATTCCAAAAAATTACTAATTAATTATGAAGTATTTTTAAATTTATACGCAAACATTTGATAGTTCATAGCAAAATGTTTTAGGTTGATCAGAAACTGCTCCCTTTGCATCTTAAGTTATCAGGAACTGTGTCCTTGACGGTATATGATAGCATTAAGTTCAGCGGTCGATCTACTGTATTGGCGCGTACCGAGCGTCGGATCTTTTTTTTTTATATTAGGTAGCGTCTCTCGGTACGTGTCAGATGAGTAATTCGAGTTTGCCATAAAGATGTTATTCCGTGTATAGTACTTGTTGCTCAATAGAAGATGATGGGTCTACGTTGAGAGTGAGGGAGCGAAGAACGACGATTAACGACTGACGAATATCCCTCCTACAAATTGCGTACTGTGTTGAATTTAGGTTTGGAATAAGAGTAATATAGTCATTTGTACTTTCGAAAGGATTACAGGACTGGTATTTTACTTTTCTTCATCCTGTCTAATACTGATTCCGAGTTTCTTTGTGGTCGTTTTTAACTGTGTGGGCGGTTTCATTTTCATTCCAGTGAAATGCATATTTAATATTCGATCTCTTTTTACGAAAAAAAAAATAACGTATCTCTTATAGCGAAAAGAAAAATCGTGAAAAATAAAGAAAGAAGAATATTTGTACGAATTGCTTTCATATTTTTTTTATCATTTATTGGGGGGATCGTATTATTGCCAGTTTTTAAGTATTTATAAGAACACTTTAAGAGATACTGTTAAAAACCTGGCATAGTTTATACTCGAATGTCTGTATGGTTCCTCTGTAAAGTAACAGTGAACAAATCGCAGGAAGCGTCATTCTGTTTCTAATAAGATCATCGCTTTTAAAACTTTGTTGCCTAGAAGTTGCACGCGCGAAACCAGTATTGACGTATGACTTTCACGTTCTGAAACGAATCATCGTGTATATAATGTTTATGCTTCCTTGATTACTGTTTAAAGAAAAGAGGAGGAGAGTATTGAAGTAAGTAAGAATTTGTATATTAAGCACGGAAAATGAAGCGTATTTTTCGGATGCAGCCATCGATATTATTCGTTGCCTGCGCTCCGTTAGATGTATATTTTAAGTTCCTACAGTTTGTTGTAAATAACGTATCGAACTTATCCGTTTGTCTATGGAAACAGCAAGAAAGAAAGAAATGACTAAAATATAAAGAAACAAAATTTATATATCGGATTACGAGGGCAACAATTCGCAAACAAACGTGTTGTAAAGTCTGTAAAATTGGTATGTAGATATAGATTCACTGTGTTTAATAAAAAGAAACTTGGGAGATTTATGTAAAATTGATAGACTTTAGAAAGGCTGCGAGATTAGTCGATACACCAACGTAAGAGGAAGACTCCATCTCTTTTTCCCTATAGGCTCATGTGTCCCTCTCTAAAAAGTGCATATTTTATAAATCGCACAAAACTAAACACGATCCTTGTACTTAAAAGAAAAACAAGGTATTCCTTCACCTAAACAAGATAAAACGAAACACGATGCATGAGCATCTTTCTCAACTACCGTGTAAATAGAAAGTCCTAAAACTTATGAGGCTGATTTGCAATCGGCGATTTGGCGAGTATATTTTTTATGAACTATGACTATACGAGCAGATTGTTCATATGTAATCATTATAATTTGTAAATAAAGTATGTTATTCTGTAACACAACTCTCGGTGTCTGGGTACCATTTTCTTTCCGAGCAAAACTGCGGCAGTGTAAATGGTACAAAATAATTTATTAAACGACCATCTTAAAACACAAGAAACGTAACAACAATTGTTCGCTATATTATAAGGATAGGCAAACTGAAACACCATACACACGCTACTTATATGCACAGACATTACACGACGCTTCATACCCCGCTCGACTTATGATACACTTAGGCATGCACTCATTAGAAAAATTCATCACACTTTATAGTAATCTATTTACAAATGACTAAGTACCGTTTCAGCAAAAATCAATGATTACATTGTTACTCAAAGAATAACAATACTTGTTACCAAAGATACATCCGGTAACAAGTTTTTTGGAATAGTAATGGATACTCGACGTACCCGCGCAAGGAAGAGTTCCCTTATACATAAGACTTTTATACAAACATAAATAAGAGACTTCACAACAAAAACTAAAATCCTGGAGCTTCTTCCTTGCAAACGTTTTATCTCGCCTATTTAATCTCCCTCTTCGCCTATAATTCGTCGTGAGGAATATCGGAAACGACTGTTTGAAGTTTCTCGATTAACAGAACCAGATTATTCAAAACCTCGTTTTCGTCTTGTTCAACAACGGGCTCCGAGTTCTGATAGAAATTCAGTAAGCGTTGTATGACGGGAAGCAACGCGTCTTTGTTTTCTCTAAACTGGTCTTTACAAACAGGAACAATGGTAATCATACTTTCCGAAATAGTTTCAAGGAATTCGTAGTTGTCGGTTCTATATTGATTGTTAAGTTCGTCTTTGAAACTTTTCGCCATTAGGTTGCTTAAATGCTTGCAGTAATCGTACGTTAATAATTTCTGCTCAATATTTGCGACTGCGTACGCTTCCGTTTTCACCTTCAACTGTTCGCTTTCGGTAACTTCTTGCAAGTTTTGCCTCTCGATAATTAGATCATTGATCAACTTCATAACTTTCATTTGTACTTGTAGCTGATCATCGAGCAGAATTTTCCCAAATATTTCTACTCCGCCATGATCTATCCATACCTTCTGCGCCGCCGGAAATTGTCTTATTAAGGCACTCAGAGCGAAGAGACACCTCGACTTCACTTCCATTTTAGTATTCGTGACCAATATGTGTAGAAGCTTTTGAACAAAATCGTTCTGCAATGCCTCCAGTTGGACTTTAGGATTAGATTGAACTGCAGCGCCGAGAAGCCTTAGCGCCTCAGCCTTTATTTCACTGTTGGTTCCATTCAGGCATGGGGAGACGATTTTACTCATACTGTAAACAAAAGACATCTTTAATTAAAATTCTCCGTAATGATTTTCTTGCTAGAAGGAGTTATTCCGATACGTACCCCTCCATGTCGGCGAATACTTTTGCATTGTCAACATGATGAAGCAAATATTCTAGATTGTACAGGATATTCAAAATTTCTTCCACTTCTAAAACAGTCAATGTCCCCATAGCAACTCCGTTCCTATGAGTTTGAAACTTCTGGAAGTAATTAGTTAATAATTCGGAATCAGTTGTGATATCTATATCCATTGCCTGAAACTCTTTTTTCAGGGTCTCGTAGTCCCGAAACTTCTGCTTCACCTGCTGGGCATGCTCGTCCTAAAAATGTAAGATATGGGTATAGGAAGTATTCCTTTACGTACTATATATCCCGCAAAGGTAAAAGTTACATTTAACTCTGCGGTGGTTTCCGCTTCGTCCGACATAATTTTCATTAGTCTGGCTTTTAAATCTTTTATCTGATGGCTGAACAAGTAAGACTTCTGTGCAATAGAGGCAGCTGCTTGCGCATTGGCGACCACTTTGTCTGGATGTAACGTTAAAGAATTTGAACGAGAACTGTTCGCAATTTCTGTATCTTTCTCATCCACGTCTTCGTTATCCATCAGCTTGGCTTCCGTTACCCCAGTTTGAAAATTGTGCCGCACGTGTAGCCCCTTAGGTATAGGTGTACCTAATGGAAGATTAACATTATTGCTGATGCAACAAGGTTACGAATTACATTTCTCGACAAATAAACAATTAAATTATAAAATTGACCGTGTTTGAATCCGTTAGCACCTTTAAATAAAATTCTGTATACGTCACTGTAGTATACGATTTACGAAACATCATATTTCAATATATTTAGGATATTTCGAAGTACGATAAATCGAAAACTTTTTCGACAATTTTTTTGCGAGAGTAGTAATATTGCGATTAAGCTGCGATGCGAATGTGACGGATTCGTGTTCCTAAGAAATGCGTAACGTCAAATTTGACTGACGTGGTCTTAGGAAGAGCACAATCAATTGCGTAAAAAGTAGTCCCGAAACTTACGGTACGCAGGGAATTAGATAAGGCTCTGCTTACCCTTTTTCACTGTTTGCCATTCCCGAGTGGGCACAAATGTCGTCTCATTTTTTTCGTTGTCGCCCAGAATTACCGGCGACAAACATAAACAAGTTAGAATAATTATATTCGGTCGCATTCTGACGAGTTCCTGTCGTTGACCGAGGGCTACAGCTTATCCCAAGATGCGCCGATGAGTTTCTCGCGAATGTCGTTGAAAATCGTCTACTAAATTTACAGAAAAGCTATGGAAACAATTTCTCGATTTTTCTGTTAAACTTTCTTATCGCGGTTTTCTTCAATTTAAGTATTATTCACGTGTTGCGCCCGATATTTATGCCGTGAATGTGTCGATGCTAGTTTCATGCTTTTACCACCAGGGTGTCACGCAGCCAATCAGCATTCGGTGCTATGTTGCCAAATCTCCTATTCAAATCAGGTATAACGATTCCTTAAACGCGCCTTTAAACGATCGCCGAGCATATATCTCCGAGACAGAATCTTACGTTCGAAAATCACGTGTATTTAATTTTTCTTTGTATTTCATGATCTTTGAGTCGACCGTCTTGGAAAACTCGTTAATTATCTCCGATTAAACAAGCTAATTTTGTATTTCCCTAGTCTGTTAAACGACGCAGCGTATGGGGGTAGATAACACCCCTCGTAAAGCCTTCAGTGGTGTCCTGTGAACGCTAGAAGTGGCAACAGCGCTCGTAATAGTGGCGAGCGCATGGACCAATGAAAGACGAGAACGTATTCTAGGCGCGCAAGGCCGAGTACGCGAAACTCATTTGCTACGCGTTCATCTAGCACGTGCGACCACTGTTCTTCGCGCAGTGACCGTTGTGCGCGCGGCGTCTTTGGCTTCTCCACTCTCGTACGGCACGCACACTCCAACAGGGCCCCTCTACACGTCCGCTAACGGGAATCCTTTAATATCAGATCGATCGCCATGGCAGAGGAGTATCTCTACGGTAAATATCAGCAACCGTGCCACCGTGATCGTCGTGGCCGCTTTATTTCGTAGCGCACGCGGATACTTTCGGCGCCGTTTGCCATCCGACGCGAGCGGTGCTATGGTCGAGACGCCGGCTGGCTTTCGGCCATTGTGACGAGCCCCCATTGTCCCTAAAGACCTAACGAACGTTTCCCGATTTTCTGCCCAACTATGATTCGACGGCAAGCGTTCCCGATATTCTGTGCGCGTACTATCGTGATTTGTGTGTCCAGGAATCACCCTCGAAGGACCCAACTCCAGCGAGATATGGGATCCCGAGCACAAGAACGACGACGCAGACGGGACAAACCAACATTTCGGTGCCGATCAGAAGCTTATCATAAAAATGGTAAGTCCAGTGATGTCGAGGTGGTGGTCTCCCACGGATTGTTCTATTCTTTGTCTAGCCTGTATGCATCGCACGCCGCATCGCGGACTTCTCATAGTCATCCGTTACAAGCGACGGGTTCCCGTCGACGCGCGATTTCGTCCACAACGGTTTTCCCCATTCCTATCCACGATGCAGCCTTCGATTTATCCGATCCTTGCGGTCTCTAATTTCTACGAAAAACGTAATGTATCTCCCGATACAGTTCTATTTAACCATACAAGAATGTGCGGCCACTGTTTGGCGTCACCGCTAATCCCGATTTTTTTCGAGCGCCTTTGTAACGTCTCGCTACGTTTGCGCGCGAATATTTAACAAATGAATTGAAAATCACCGGTGCCTCTCGAGTTTCTCGCTCTGCGAGCTGACTTAGCTCTCCTTGGTTTTCGAATTTTCGAGAAATTAAGAAACTCCCCCTGAAGGCTTTAGAACGTATCGATGGCGCGTTCATTAATTAAGAATTTATACGTATTCAGGCACGGAGATGTTCGCGAATTTTACGTAAATCTAACAACGTCTGCATACGTATATAGATTCGGAATGTTTGTTGAAAGGTTTTCAAATAGTTTCTTTCAATAGCCACAGCCGTAAGTTATGACTCATAACCTTGGGTTGTGTAAAATCTAAGGAAATTTAAAGTTTACTGAGAAACTCGAACAAAATGAAAAGTTACAAGTATAGGAGCTCGCGATTTCTAAGTGGGCGATATAAGGCTTGTGTGCCTTTGTAGACAAGATAATGTTTTTCAAACAACGTCCACTTTAAATTGGTGTATATTCGTCTGTTTCTTGTAGGCACTTTTAGGTCCAGACGCTAAACCTGGCGAGCTTAACGTACTACAGGTAGAAGCAATGGGGCTGAAGGGTCCTACTAAAACACCAATTGCCTTGTTGGAGATGGGAAAAACCGCACAGATCATCTTAGATCTGAGTTTTCCGGACCCTCCAGTCACATTTACTTTGCTTAAAGGCAGCGGTCCTGTTCACATAGTAGGACACAATCTTCTTGGTAAGAGCTTCCATCATTTTTTAGTTCGCATCGCATTGAAAGTTATTCGGCGAAGGGCGATAATTATAACTGGGCGCCTTTTAATCAAATTCATAGCAAACTTTGATAAAATTCTGACGCAAAATTATTAAAGGTTTCAATCGATGGATAGTGTCTTTGAAAAAAAAATTATAGATTCAATTGGACAAGGCTTTACACTCGTATTTGTTTGTTAGAGAAAGATAGTTGTTTTAAATTCTTTATGTTGAGAAAACTGTTGTTGCGTGGCATCGTTGGGCATTCTTAGCAGAGTTAAAAGAACTTCTAATGTAAGATCGAGTAATCTCATATTAACTCTAATTTTTAGGTACGCATATGGAGGAGTTTGACGATATGGATGATGAAATGGAAGAGGAAAACATCGACGATGACGATGATGATAAGGTACAAATAATTTAATAATTTCTCAAAGTTAGTCGAGCGGATGCGTGCAATTTTGTACATGTACATATTAAAAGTTTCTCAAAAGTTCACCATCGAGAGAAAAGATTGTATTTCTGGCTGACATTCTGAATAAGACTTATGAGTGATACGAGACTTTAGGCGAAAAAGTGACGCAGAGCATTTCCAAAAAATATAAACTCCTGACATACATACATACAAACAGACCCGTCTGAAATGAATGGTTCTAGTTATACTTTTATTATGTATGTTGACAGAAGCCATAGTATTTCATATTCTATATATTAGGAATACAAATTTCAGGCGCCACAAAAGAAACGAAAACACTCTGCAGAGGGTAAAAAAAATGGCACGAAGCGTGCTAGGATGGATGAAGCTGTAGACAAGTAGAATGCTAATATTAAAATGCTGCTATTCAAACATCCTCCAAAAACGAGTTTTATCAAGAATATTTTCAAGTCACGTTACATTAACATTAAGGTTTGGGGAGGGGAGGGCTCCGAACATCATTATCTAAGGAATAAACGAAAGTCGTGGATATACTTTCTGCGTTTGTGTTCTCATTCCATGTGTCTGTTTGATTTTTTTGCATAATAAATCATCCCATTTCGAAACAGTTGCTTTTATTCTTTATTCATCTTGTTTCCTCATTTTCCATATTTGCGTTCGTAGTCACGATATTGCAACAGAAGGAAACGCATCAGAATGTCAGTAATACAATCTTTCGCCTCGATGGTAGAGAAGAAAAATACGTTGATTTCTTTGACAGTTTTCTACCTGATTATTATTTACAGTTGCACTTATGAAATTATTCAGTTTCTATATGGTCTCTTATTTCGATATGCTAGGAGCCAGAAGACGAGGAAGACGAGGACGATGAACCCAAGAAGAAGAATGCCAAATTAACAACTGCAGCCAAATACAAAAATCAAGCTAATAAGAACAAGAAAAAATAAACACGAGCCTTAAATACTATGGAAACACAAACTTTTAAGTTAGGCTAATAAGCGTAAGTCCATCATTATCATCCGCATTTCTGCGAATCTAGTATCGTTTCATCAGTTTATCAGTTTCTCAGACGACATACGTTGCCTTCCACGTTTTTACAACACAACTGGACTAAAAGGTATACAATATCATTTCAATTTCTGTTGGTCCACGGACAATACATTTTAATCGGGCAGCGTGAACTCTCAACGCGAGAAAGATAGGCGAGAACTTGTTTCAACATTTCGATCGGTTCTGTAAGCTCTATTCAGCCGAAACATTTCTCGAGATGCCTTAGAGGAATGACCCTTAAAACGTATTAGACAAACTCTATGGGATATTAAAAAATGTGAATCAAAAATTTATTTTTTTGACAAAATTTTATGGAGTTGAATGTTCGGAGGGCATTCTTCTGAGAGCCGATCGCGCACGACAGCTTGCCATTCGCCTTGTAACGGAATTAAACAGAGAAATAGAATCGAGATTAA
This sequence comes from Andrena flavipes, assembly GCA_963971345.1. Classification (NCBI taxonomy): domain Eukaryota; kingdom Metazoa; phylum Arthropoda; class Insecta; order Hymenoptera; family Andrenidae; genus Andrena; species Andrena flavipes. The sequence continues at coordinate 73,808,800 of OZ020479.1, read as the reverse complement.
CAGGAAATCCGTGATACAACGCGAGAACACGGTCTTTAAGAGCGTAGCTGCGAGAACGTTTGGCCCAGTTGTTGTTAATAAAGTTAGTGGAAAGCACGGACGGACCTACAGTGAAGGTGTACTTGTATTATTTCCTTTTTTGTCTTCTCCGATACCGTGTTCACACATCGACACTTCCAGTGATACGCGAACGTACACTACCTTTAACCGTAGCCATGTAAATGCGATTCAGTAAACGAAGTTATTATACCGTTTAAAAGAAAAACCATTGCGAAGATAACGTTCCAGTGTAATTTATTATTTTCGTGTGTACAAGATGGGGGAAAAGGGTAATAGTCACAGAGAGGGAACCCTTGCGCCAGATTGTTATTAACGACTGTAAAGGGGGGTTACAAAGAGAAAAAAAAAAAGAAAATGACGATAAGGTCAGAATTAAAAGAAAGAAACATATTTACGCGTCATCTCGACATTCATTCCATTTTGATGAAAGGATTACAGAAGAGGAGGTTACAGGTGTACTACACAACACAATGTGATGCTCTTACATCCCGTGTTATGCGATGAAAGCATATGTAAAGCGTGTATAAAACGCGCCCATGCGATTGATAAGTAGTCTGTACACCTATTTTGTACATATACGATACAATAAAAAATTTCACAACTTTTAATCAGTATCGCACGATGTAACAGTTCTTATTCGAAACATCTTTCCATCTGTGTATGCAAAGAGTTGTTCATGCTATTTTGCTAAATCGAAGGCTGCTGTTGAGTAGAGCTTCCCTAGGTTAAGGAATCTTGCGGTATCTAAACGTCTGTCATTTGTCGATGTAATTGGGCACGTCTAGTTTAATGAAAATGACTTTTCGTCATTATGTGATCGAAAGAAATTGCTCGTTTGTACGGCTCTCAAGGTAGCAACTGAGAAAACATGTCGGTGACCTGTATTGTATAAAAATTACATATCCTTTATCCTGTAATAAGGATCCCGAATCTCTCTGCAAATAAACAGAACCTGAAAGACTCGTAAATTAGTTTATCGGCTAAATTTTATTTTGTAAATTGTGATAAGTCGTTTACTAATCTCGGAACTAGCGATATAATAGCGCACTTTTGACGCAGTGCGAATTGAAGTTAGGGAAATTGTGCGATTAATCTTCAGACTCCTCGTTAGTACGTAACATTCGCTATTATGATATGCAGAATATCGGATCCAGGGACAGCTTGAGTAAAAACGTAGATGCGAAAGTATTTTGTACAAATACGCAGTGCCAAATTGCGAGCGAGGAACTAGCGAACTTACGCCAGCAGGTATAAACGCTTCTATCGATAATTGGTGAACGAAATTAACACGAATAATTAAAAGGTGACAGATCTGAAAGAAACGGTTGTCTCCTTAGAGAACATCATAAAGATAAAGGACGTACAACTGGAGAATACGCAGCGAGATAACGAGCGCTTATCAGTGGAGTTAAAGAAACAACAAAGATGCGTGAGGAATATCAAACGTAAGATCTGCCGAATCTTCCTTCGATTTTATTGTAACCTTTAAGCGTACGGAATTAATTTTAGAGCAGTTGGACGACGAAAGGTTCTTCTATCAAAGAGAAAAAGATTATTTCAATGATGAAATACAGCGACAGAAAACGCGGTGCGTCAGTGGAACGTCGAGATTCCAGCAGCAACAAGAAGAGCTTGAGCACACAAAAGATTCTTTGAAGGAGGAGAACAGGTCGCTCAAGGAACAGATAAAAGATAAGGCCGAGACCACGTACAATTTGTGTATAAAGTTTCTGCGAATGAAATACGCGAAAGATTCATTGAGGCAGAAACTGGATCAATTGTTAAACGAGCATTTGCAAGTAATGGCAGATATGATGGAAAAACTGGACGAGGGCAGAGGCGAGCTGAACATCATTGTGTCCGAGAAATTTCAAGAGCCTCTGCCTTTGAGTAAAGCGAAATTTTTGCAGGTCGGTTGTTTGTCAATGTAAAGTTTGTATTTGTTATAAGAAAACTTGTTACACTGTCAGGTGGTGCAAAGAAATGCTCGGCTAGTTCACGAGAACGCGATGCTTAAAGTTCAGATACAGCAGCTCACGTTAAACATAGAGAAACTGAAGTGCTGCACTCAGAAACCCAAGTTGATTAACGTGGATGCGAAAATTATTACCAAACTGGCCGAACATAGTGGGAAAAAGTGCAGCAGGGAATCCACGAAATGGCTGCCGTTTCAGTAAGAAAATTCTTCGCTACTCGTACGAATCTTTCGTCTCCGTTCGACATGCAAATACATTGGATTCCCTTGTCGATAATTAGATTGAATGTAAACGACCCTGAACAGTGTTCGTTCCTCACAAAACCCTCGACCCGCCAGAATTCCGTGGATTATTCCGGAGACGCGAAATTGCTATCGAAAATTCGAGGGAACCCTTCGAGAAAGTACACGGACATTACGGCACGACAAATTCAAACTAAAAACGCGAGGGAATTACGAACGGACTGTGCACGCAGCGCACCGGACATCGTGCGGATGGAAGCTCAACAAAGTTGTGCAACGATATCTCGAACGGATTCGTTGGTCGATTTTCGCGATGCCTCCACGAATACCTGACAAGAGAAATTGCTTGAAAGCTCTTTTGTACAAATGTAAATTTATAAATATCCTTTTGTATTCCTGTTCTTCTTTAAAAAATAATATGTACCGACTGTGCATCGCATACAACATATTCTAAAAAAGGTTATGTATCGGCAGTAGAGCGTACAATGTACCAGCTGCGCGATGAATGTAGTTCGCTTCAGTAAAACATTTCGAGCGCGCTACACCAGATGGCGCGCTTGGCCTCAAACACGAAGCAGCTTCTAGTTTCGTTTGTTCGATGCTCGGATCAGCGGGAATTAAGTAGTTTAGTGCAGTTTGGTGTAAAATTCGGTGTAAAAACCGTTGCCGTAATTGGATACTCCAAGCCACGGGTCAGCACATAGTGTTCGTCTTTAGGCATGGGGATGCTGGGCAGTCGCCAGGGGCCTCATGACAGTAGAGGCCTCCAAATACAAAACATTTTTATTTCCGTTGGAGGGCAGGGGCCCCATTCCATTCCTTTGCCCCAGGGTCAACAATGAGGTTAAGACAGTTCTGGCCGATCGGGAGGAGGTGCTTCGGAACGATGATAAGAACTCGGCAACAATATTTCTAACATTTTAAATAATACCATCACTGTGCTGTCGCATTCCTTGTCAAATGACACCACTATGTGTAATCAATCAACGCGACCGTGCATATATTATGTACTGCAGCAAAGTATTTCAAGTAATCGCTCGAGATACTCGAGCCCATAACGGGTACTAGTTTCAATAGCCGTAAAATTAGTGGACCTAATAAATCCCCACTGCAACGCTCAACTCGTTAATTGAAATAATCGTGCGGCATATACAACGCCACCCGAGGTTCAGGTAGCTTGCCAAACGGGGTGGTCGATGAGCTGCTTGAAATTGGCGCCATTTTATGAAATTTCTTCCCTACGTAATCGCCGCGTATTTCATGCTAGCAATTCGGGATATTTGATCATATTATGGGATACTCAGTTAATACTAAGGAAAATGGTGCCGTTTTTTTTCCGAAGAAGGCAGGACGCGATATTATCGGGAGAAATATCGCAGGGTAGCCTCAATTACGGTGTTCGTTCGTCGATACCCGCGAATGCGAGGGCCGTGGCGAGGAATCGTCGGGGCCCCGGGTGCTTATAAACGTCATTACGACAGAGAGGCTGTGATTACGTTAGAACGACGGGGCTACGTGGCGGGAGTGTGGGGTGGAAACGAAACGGTGGCTCGAAGAGGGCCGATGTATCCTCGTCTCCTTTCCTCCCGCTTCGTCTCGCGCGCGGCGCGGCGCGGCGCGGAGCCGGTTCGAGGCGAAGCCGGGTTTTAACGATCGGTCATTAAGTCGCGAAGAAAATTGAGACGTCCACCTCTCGGTGAGCTCATACCCAATTGAGTAGCGGCCTTAATACCCCTTATGTATTATCCGGTAGGCGAAGCACCTTGTTAAACGGATCCGCCATTTCTTCTTCTCACTTCGTGTTTTTCCATCGCGAGGGGATCGCGCTCGATCGAAGGGCCGACATTGCCGTAACAGTTCCTCGTTCCTCCTCACCCCTTTTTTCATCTACACGAGGTTCGCTCACCCTTTCCATTCTTCTTTTCTCCTCCAAATGCTACGTGCCAGCGTAGTTTAAAAATAACCCAAATCTTGGAAAATCAGTGTTACGGAAAAGTTGATTTTTGAGTTCTTCAGGAACTTGTTCCCCTATTCAGGGTACGGAAAGGGGCATTTGATTCGTTGACGCGTTCCCTGTTTAGACTCACCCCCTCCTTTGATTTTCGATTTAAAGGATTTGAAGGAAGATGCTTCTTCTAGATCCTGAATTGGACGATTCCAATCGAGCCACGCACTCGTGCGACACCTGTGTACGTTTCTCCCGTTGAAGCGTAATTCACGTCGATAGGTTAACGAGAAATCCAGCATTCCGTGACACGCGTTTAATCCTCGTGTGACGTATATTTTCCCCCTCGGTGTGTCGGTACTTTGAGTAATGGGCGCGGAGAACGTAACCGTCGATCCTGATTACGGATCCTGATTGGGAGCATTAGTGCGCGCGCCCGTTATCGACCATCGGACGTCATGTACGGTGCAAGCTTGGCATAAATACGCCACGAAAGACAGTAGATCCGCGAAGGATTTCGATGCACGTCAAACGATAGCCCGCGATCGGTAAACCCTCGGACATGCATTATTTCAAGGCTTCCCGATTCTCTTGGTAGCTTGGTACATAGACTAGGAAAAAATTAGCTCCGAGGTACACCGAATTGGGTGTCTTACTTATCCTCACGCACGTGCTACGATTGCATTTCGCGATTAGACACGATATGACACGTGTCGAGGAATAAATCGCTTGGCTAAATTGGGAAACTTAGGCGCTGCAGCTGTTCAGCTGATCTTTTGGGTTTACTGGCACCTAACTTACTTAAGTACTTACCGTTTGACTGAAGTTCTAGGTTGTATAGGTCCTGGTTTCTGGGTTCTATAGGTTCTGCGTTCTTGATTCTAAAGGTTCTGGGTTCTAGATTCTATAGGGGCTAGGTTTTATAGGTTTTGGATTCCTTAGTTTCTTTAACTTCCATAGGTTCTACAGGTTCTAAGTTCTAGGTTCCAGGTTCCAGGTTCTAAGCATAACGAGTATTTTGGGGAGTAAAAAGGAAGGAAATATGATAGGTGTTATAAGATCGGTATGCTAACGAAGAGACACCTACTTATCTTCCTCTTCGGTGGGTTTAAAGTTGTCCGTTGATTGGACCAGAAATGCCCAGGAATAGGCTTCCCGGTTGCGTATCGAATGTCTAGTTGTCTGTAACGAATTCAGAAGCGTAAAAGCATCTCGCGAGCAAGTCGCATTAGCAAAGGGGGCATCCGTTATCGGCGATCGGGCGCCGCTGAACAGGGCGAAACCGGTATAAATATGCCGTCAAAGGACAAGCAAGATGACAGCTGCCGTACATACGTAATATTTCATCGCTAACAAGCGGGCAACGCGCGACTCGGGCCCGGTTATGCCATCCATTGTCGAAGATTACATCGTTATTTCATTGTTTTACCCGCCGATTCAAATTCGCTTTTTGCTCGCCGCCTCGCGCGGCATACATGAATCAATATGTTCCGTAATAATCGAGTTATCGCGGGACGCAACGTTTCCCTCTGACAACGCAGAGGAAGCGAGAGAGTTGTCGTGAGAGTAGAATTCGTTCCCTGCTTTGGGAACATCCTCCGACGTCATTCTTCATCGACACGTCACCTTCGACCCTTTTACTTTCAATCCACTTTCGATTGTTCGCCCTGACGACCTTCAGCAACCTCCCCACGGTATAAATTACCCCCGAGATTCACTCCCAGTGTACCCTTTAGAGTCTAAACTTCATTTAACTGTACCGAAAGATTCTTTCCGCCCAACACAATTTCTGCCCCCGACTTCGAAACGCCAAACTCGGTTCCCAAGCTGTTCCTTCCACCCGCGCTTCAAATTACACTCCTCGAACACTTAATACCGTGTTTCATCGCCGTGCAGCAGAGAATCTCGAGTTAACGATCCGATCGGTAACGCCAGGTTCGCTAGAAAGGTCACAGGGGCCGTCGAATTTTCTGCGAACGGCCGCGAGTCGAAATTAATTAGGTCCTTCGCAGGAAGAGCTCGGCTGGGAAGGATATCGAGCGTCGAAGGGTGGCGGGGACGAGGCCAATCGTGCGCCTTCATTGCCCTCGACGCGTTTCAGGCCGTGAGCGTTAATTGGCCGGACCAATTAATTCCAACAAGTTCGCTCGGTGCGATTAGTGCTCGCGTACGTGGTGGTGTGGTGTGGCGGTGTGCTGCGCACACACGTCCCGCTCTCTCTCTCTCTCTCTTTCATCTCATCCTCCTCCGCCTCCTCCTCTCCTCTCTGTCTGCCGTAACAAGCAGAAGCTGCGGACACCGATCTGCCCCCGGAAAACGAAGAACCTGTTCCACACGCGGTGGAGGTTTCTCGCATTCTCGGCTGCTCCCGCGACACCAGATACCGTCGTTGTTCCACCGTGCCTTCGGGTGAACAGGAATCGGACGCAATAACGAAAACACAAATTACGGGAGCACCGAGCGCCGATCGTCTCGGGACGATAATCATCTCGGGGCTGCCGGTGGTCGGGAGATTACCGCCACTGTCTCTCTCGCGGATAACCAACTCCACGGGGCTTTCTTTTTCACCTCCTCAGAATCCAGAAGCACGTCGATAATTGGGATTATCGGCGGACACTCGTTGACTTTATGCATCCTTCATGACGAGTAGAACTTGTATCTACGATTAAAACCGATTTGTCCTTCCTGTTCAGGGTTCTTAATAGCCAAGTTAATTGTCCCTAAGTTTTGGGGTTAATCGATTTTTACGTCCCACCTAGATCGCTGCGGCGTACTCCGCTATTTTATGTCAAAGCTTATAGAATAAATATCCACATGAGTGACACTATTTCTCCACTTTGCACGCGCGGCAATGAGGTAGCTGACCATATCAACTTCTTTGCATCCTGTGTGGACACCTTTAAACGGTGAGTTATCTCCTCATTTCGCACATCCCAGACTTATCTAATTGTTTTATAAATATTTGTTGTCATCGCTAACAGGCAATTCTGTATTCGCTTTTGATTTGTTTCGCTCTTTGTACATCACTGTTTCTTTTTATTATTCCATTATGTTTAATATTGAGTCTAAACCCGTTTAGTAAATAAATAAATTAAAGAGAACTTGTTGCTGAAGTTACATTAGAGTTCCAATGGAGTCTCCATGTGCTTCTACGTGGAAACTCCAGCTACCCTAGGAGATTAGACGGTGAAGATTGCTTTCGTTTCCCCGTGCACGTGGAATTTCTGATCGGTTAGGTCCAACAGCCCTCCAAGCACGATTGTGGGTCAAGCTTCGAGCATCTCTGCCAATGTAGACTCCTGCCAAGAGCATAGGTTCGGGCGCCTACTCGTGGACGATATTTACGGTCCTCCCGTGGCGACGGATCCGTCTAAACGTCCCCGCAAAAGAAACTACAATTTTCACGAAAATACGGAGGAGGCCGTGTTCGAAAATTTATCGCGTCGGCACTCAGCTCCCTCGTCCGGCTATCGGCAGTGATCTCGATGCTCGCTGATAAAATATCTCCGTCGTCCTCGTTCGGACGACTGCGCTCGCCTCGTTTTGTCCGGGACTTGATTGGTGCATTAAATACGCGAACGTATGCGTAACTTGGCCTCGAGCGCATGAAAGACGATGGGAATAAAGTCGGGGAGTATAGTGGCAGCCTCCTCGCGGCACGTTCCGCGAGGAGAGCTGATCGTTGCTGTGAAACAGTGGATGGGAAGCTAGCAATTTCGGTGTGTATTCCAAGGCAAAGCTAGAAGCGCGCACTTCTTGGGATTTAAAATTATTTCGAAGTACCTAGATCAATTCCGTATTCGAAATTGATCCAGGAGTACCTGAAACTCGTCGCTCGGTTGATAGAGGGAATTGTGTTTCAATATAATAATTCATCGTATCGCTGGAGTAACAGGGACAGTTGCCTATTAGGCGGGAAAATAGTGCCACTCGGAAATGTGGCTGTATCGTGAATTTATCCGAGCGACGAGTCGCCGTTGAAAATTAGACTCGGGGCGCGTGTGTACCTTACGTCCGGAAAGTCCACCTATGAGTCTAAAAGGTCCAGCGGTGGCACGGCGGAGAGAAGGTAAGCCGGAGGTTGATTTATCGGCCAATTAGTCCACCGTACCGGGTGCGCTTCTCTGCTGCGTCTCACCTTCCAGATGATATCCCGGCAAAGACCGGCACATGGGTTAAAACGGCGCGCGGGCGAGGGCGAGAGGGGACAGGAGAGAAAAAGAGAAAGAGAGGAGTGCAGTGCCGTAACTATTCGATCCTTCAAAATGGAATCCTTCCCAGGGAAAATAGCGCCCCTCCGATCTCTTCCACGACCAGTCTCAACTTCGATTCCATTCGATTCCTTCTTATTCTACCAGCTATAACTCTTCAAACTTTTCTTCGCCCCTCGCAAAGAAGCATCGAAGTGTCCAAGGATCTTCTGATTTCGAGGGGTGGGCGAGGTGGCTGAACGTTTGCGGCGCGATACAACCGCGAGCGGTGGAAAACAGATGTTGCGCCCCTCCGTGTCGTGGGAACGACGATATTTGTTTGACACGAGATACGAGATCTCGTCTCTTTTTTTTTCCCCCTCCCCGGTCGTCTCTTCTCTGGCCAGCTTACAACGGCTCCATTAGCCTCTCGGATCTATCCAAATCTGTGGTCTGCGGTTAATGGTACAAGCATCCGTTCGGAGTCGCGAGGCACTGCCTATCTGCTCCGTGGCGTTTGTCACCGCGGTGCCGTTCAACGTTTAACCCAACGTTAGCGTCGTCGTCTCCGGGGGCGAAAATAGACGGCTGCCTGCCCTCCGCTCAGAGTCGTTCCCAGAAAAATGCCTGACGCTCGGGGAAACAAGATTAAAAGGCACTCTCGGTGCGGCTGCACCACGGCCGACGCGCGTCACCGCTAGAAGCCGAGGATACGCGCTTGAGAACGAGTCCCCAGGATAACGAGAGTGATTCCGCTTGATAAGGTGTCCCAGTTTATGAACTGGTCGCGGCGTAGGTTCTTCAACTGGCCATTCCGTGCAAGGTTTACAGCGATAATCGAGAGCTTTGGTCGTTCCGAAGATAGGAGGCGAAGGCTCGGGGACGATTTTTTTCCATTTGCTCGAGGTACAAAGTTTCACGGACTTCGGGGAATTAATATCCACCGAATCTTTATTTCCAAATCGTTCCAACGGCGCGGCGTAGCTCGCGGCTCGCCCTCCGCGGAACGGATGAAAATGCAAATCGTGAGAAATGAAGGGCGGAAAGCGAGAGCCTCGACCTCGACAGTTATTACGCCCGATCTCGCCGCGTTGTTCCCCTTATATCCCCGTGGAAATGAAAAATGCGCCGCGGCGCTCGCCGGGATATTACGCGAAATACTCGACAGCGTGGAAAACAATTACGTCGAACGAGGATTCGAGGGATCCACGAATCGCGGATCTACTACTACAGCGGCGGGCAACTCTGATAACAGTATTTCATCTTAAGGATGCTCCCTTTCCGCGGGACGCCTCGTGGTATCCCCCTTTATGTACGAAACACTTTAAGCGGGTCGTGAATCAAGCCGGGGGGAGGTGGCTGGCGAAAATACGAGTGCCCGTTTCGAAACTCTTCCCTCGGAACTTCTTAACGCGGTATCGCGTTAGCTACTCGCGGTTTGATAAATTGCGCCCCGCCTTTCTTCTGCCCTTGAACGTTCCATGTGTTAATTGACGAACGCCTCTTGTTAAGCGTCCGCGATCCTCCAGCCTGAATCTCGAAGCAGATTTATGTCCGTTTTTGCAAGCAGCGTTGGCCCGTTTCTTTCTGCGAATTCTCGCATGCCTGCGGCCGCCGATCCGCGGCGCGATGACACGCGCGTTAGCTAATGCCCGCAACACGACGCGGGGCCCTTTCGCGCGCTCGTGATTTCCATTCTCTTTTTCGTGCCCCCTTAACGGTGCCCGGACGGTGTACGTGATGACTCGCCACCGCCACCATTAGATCTGCCGACTCGAATTTCAGTTGCACCGCTGGCAAGCCAACCTCGGCGCTCACCTTTTCACCGTTCCACGCTCGAATTCTGCCCGATTTCAGACTCGATTCGCGCTGCAACCGTTCGGCTGCGCTGCTCCAGCGTTCGCCCCTTCGCAGTTCTTGGAAAAACACTTTCTCCAAGGATTTCGAACCTCACCGAGATGCAACGATGCCCCCCTGCGTTTTTAAAAACCGCTTCAATCTTGGACAAGCTTCCGCTATCCGCGAATCGCTCGTTGTCAGTGCAAAATTGTTTGCAAATCTTCGAGTGGACGCCATTGCGAGCTCGCTTACGCGATGCACGCAAATGGAGCCTGGTGATCGCGCGGATAAGCGGCGCAAGAGGTTTACGATTTTACTTTATTGCCCCGGGGACGATGCATTGTCAAAATGTGTTATGGCCGCGGTGTATAGAGCCTAGTTTAATATCCTGTCTGCGTTTAATCGTACCGGTATTAGAGTAGGAGGCCATGGGTGGTCCCATTAACTGTCCGCCACGTTGAAGCGGCTTTGCTTTACCTACCTCTGAATATTATATCCGACCTGTATTTGCGTTATTAGTTCCCCGATGTAACATCGTCAAAATTTTTCTTCGCCCCGAGATTGCCGATTAAAGCGTCGAAACTTTGAGCCTCCCCCTCCCCTCCCGGGTCGACGAAATTGAGGGGGGAACAACGGGGCGAGGTAATCTCGTTTACCACCGTCGTTTAATCCTGTTCCTTCAGGAAATTTCTATGGCATCTTTAGCTGAAAGTCGTGGGTAATTACTCCCTCGACCGCTTCGTTAGATCTCGTCAATTTGTATGGCGATTCGAGTTACACCAATAGAAACGGACGTTCCTGAGAGTCTCTTCCGTTAAGTGCCAGCTTCTTCCAATGTATCGGTGAAGGTACAGTCACCTCGCTGATACGACTCTTAAGTGGCGCTGTATATTCTACAGCGGCTACGGTAGGAAAGGTTGATTTAGGTTGACACGATCGCACCGATAAAAACAGAGAGTTTTTCAGCACAGAAGCCGTGGACATTTTCAATAGCCGCGGTGCGTGGCGTTAAGTAGTCATAGTCAATGGCAAAACGCGAGGTGAAAGTCGTCCATTATGGCGGGGCGTTAAAATCGTGATAAATTTAATATCATAGCCGGCGAGTGAACCGGACCAATCGCCGCTGTGCCCAGATTTACGATCTGGGCGACAGTCCGTGCTTACCGCCCGTTACAATCGCCGATATTAATGTCGGGGCCGATAACAAATTAATGAAGTTAATTATCCCGTGTTTCGATATGCTCCGCCCGTTCCAGGGCATTATTTCGAGGACTCGGGCTTCGCGGGATCCTCGTTCCGCGAGGGACTCGGGTTTCCACCCGATCGTCGATGCAACCTCCCGGCGTTAACTGCATTGCGAATTATGGGAGGCTATCGCGGTGTTCCAGTATTTCGCTGCGCGATGCATCTCGGTCCGAGTGAATCGAGCCGGGCAGCGACTAGAATCGAAGGGTAAGGGCAGATATTCGGGAATGTTCGTTTTTCGTGATTTATAGTATATTTTATTATTATTATTATTGTTAACTGAAATGGTATCGGCGCACTGGTTCGCCGATACCATTTCAGTTAAGATCTACGGTCGAAATCTAATTTATAAAAAAAGTGTATTATTATTGTTATTATTATTATTGAAAATGAACGGGCAGAGTCCATTATAACGACGTGATAGGGGTTTCCTGACACAATAGTTTAAATAGCTTACCCTTAAAAGGTTAAGTAATTAATTTCACTATTAATGATCTTAAATAGAAAGGACAAGTCTGTTACAGTTCTGCGTGCAGTAAGGGTTGTCATATATAGTTTAATAAGTATCGATGCAAAATCATGATTCCAGATAGACTTGTGAATGTGTAATTTATATTCTGCAAATCTCAGAAACCTATGCTGTATTCTTCTCAGTTGAGTATTGTATTTAATTCAATTGGGCGACCATATAAAGTATAAAGGATGCATACTTCAAATGAGGTCTGACTAAGCATATGCACAATAACTTTATAGTAGGTACTTATATTTACAAAGTCAGCAGAAAAACATTTTATGAATCCTAAAATTTTCCACGCTTTGTTATTTTGTTGGTGATAACTGGAATTAAAGTTGGCCCTCAGGGTGAGGACTGTCGAATCACAAAGGGTTATAAAGTTCAAATACCCCCGTAACATAACATTAAAGATTTAGTATACTGGTTAAAAATGAAATGTCTACTCCGTACTGGAACAAAATACATACAGAATTTCCCCACTTTTTACCTAAGTAAGCATAAGCTTCTGTCGTCAAAGTAAAACAAGAAATTATTTAAGAAGAAAATTATATAAGAAAATTAAATTCATTGAACCTGGTTTCTTTAATGATGGACTAAAGTATTCAAACTTAATCATTTCGATAACGCTGTTTTGTGACATTCCCTGTATCCTCCCTTGCCCTTCAATTGTCACTTGCCACCTTATCGAAAACGCAGGCCGTTTTGCCCGCAGTCAAACGGTCCCACGTGCCTCGCAAGCTATTGGCGAAAGACTCAGTTACAGTTCGCACACCGTAAATACGTACGCGCGGTTTTTTGGTCTAAGGATGCACGTAGGTTGGCAGAGAGGCGAAGGTGCAGCAGATGCGCGGCCTGGAACACTATGTGTCGGTCGTAAAATGCGGGTCGCGGTTTAAATTTGTATTTGCAGGGCGATATAACTTCCCCCCGTTCGCTGGTTGACCAGGGAGCGAGTTTACCATGTCCTTTGCTCCGCCGTCGATTTTCAATCAGTGGCTCATCATTCCTCCCGCTTCGGAAATAGATAGAATCGCTTTTGAATATGTATGTAATGATTGTAGTAATTAAATTTGAAAGCACGAATTAGGATAAGTAAAAGAACATTAATCCTAAATCGTACTTTTTCCATATTAAAAAGAAAATCATTTTTACGAATAGAACTTGATTATTTTTTGTTGCTTGAGCTTATAAAACTGTTTATTCTATTAATAATGAGTTGATTCGGTACCACTAATTTTCTTTCATTTTCTCTGTTATTTTTCATTTGTTCTTAAGGGGTACGATTTAGGCAAGTTTACCCTATCGCAATTTTCCTCGTCCCCCCCAGGATCGACAATCGAATTATCGCCGGTTTATATAACGAGATTCTCACGTTGGCATTCGAGGACCTATAAAACTCGTCGGGCGCGCAGCTTAACCGATCGATAAAGTATTAACAATGCAAAGTTTGAATTTGTCGTGCCACTGAATCGGTTGTTCTCCAATTTCGATCTTTTTTTATCTGTCCTCGTCGAGCTCTCTTTCCTGTCTTTAATTATGAACCCTGGACTTGAAACGGGGGGGAGGGAAGGAGGGAGGGAGGTGGGTTCCAATCCTTTTTAAACAAAAAGACAGAAGGGAGACGGAACAATGGGAATTACCAATTTTAATTTCCATCGGTAACCGATGGAAATCGCATTCAACGTGGAAGAATTTATTAAACCGTGAACCCGCGCTCGGTCCCGGTGATTCTACGTGCAGGGACAAATAGCGACGATATTGTGTTTTTAATCAACTTATTATGCATATGTATGTCGACCGAGTCAAGGGAGCCGTCGAATTCGTTCGTGTCGAAACGGTGATCGGTAAATTCGATAAGTACTCGTCGGAGGATGTGCTTGGTAATCGTTAGACGTCGAAATTGAATTAAACTCGTTAACTCTGGTGTCCTACGCGCCTGCGAAAGACTATTCCGAAGACTACTCCATTCACAGCTCGCTGTTTTCACTATTAATAATTTTATTACTCCCTAATGCCGAAGTCAAGTGACTTTATCCGTAACCGTAGTTCGTTTTCGGCGATCGCGAAAGGTGGTACATATTCCTCGACGATCAATCACGTTTCGTACACAGATTGCAGGTGCGCGTGCCCCTATCCTCCCCCTTGGCTTCCATCAGCCGCTCGTGCCCAGGATTACGCAAGATAAACGCTTTTAATTATTTTTCCCTCCCCCGAGGCAGCGAAACCCCGAAATCCCTTCGGCAAACACGGTTAATACGAATCAGCCCCCCGGGACAGGATGCAGTTCTTCACCCTCTATAGGCCGCTCTCGCCTCTTTCTCTCTCTTGCGCGCGCGTGTAAGTGGGTTTCAGGGGGCTTTGCGCGCGTACACGCACGCGCGTGTAATGCCTGCATCGGCGTAGACGGGTCCATTCACCGTGGGCCTCGACGCTTGCATCTGTGCGCTTGCATTTCTTTTTTCAGCCGAGAGCTTCGATAGTTTCGGTTCCCAGAAATGAATTTTGCGCAGAATCTCACAAGGAGAGTATTTTAGGTGTCCGCCTCCGATCATTTTGATTTTTGGATATGTTATAGAGGACCGAAAAATAAGAAATACGTGTTTTTTTATTTTCCCCCGTTTTCAGATTTAGGGGGTGAAAACTGCGTTCAAAGTTAGGGTTGAAAAATCATTTTTGTGGAATATCTCGAGAACTATTAGAGATAGGGGAATAGTGTCAATGGACGAATTTTGTGTCTTTGAATGCGAAATATGACTGACTCACCAGATTTTCAAAAACTCCATTTGTTTAAATAATACATAAAAAAACCCTAACTTTGAACGCAGTTTTCACCTCCCCAAATCTGAAAACGGGGAAAAATAAAAAAACACGTATTTCTTATTTTTCGGTCCTCTATAACATATCCAAAAATCAAAATGATCGGAGGCGGACACCTAAAATACTCTCCTTGTCAGTGGTCATAGAGTATTTGAAATTGAAATATTCTCTGCTTGTGACTTCGAGTTTCTTAATTCGGTCGATGTGAACGCAATCCAATGTCCCCGGTAGATGTTTTACCCCCGGTGTACAATAATCGCGCCCCGATTTAACGCAAAGGCCAAGTGCCTCGACTCGGACCGCTATCTGCTTGTTTAACGAGAGCGCCGTTAATCGGCCATCGAGCTGCACAAATTTCCCAGGCGATCGTCGCGCTACGCCATTGCTTAGGAGATCGTGGCGCGAAGGGGATGCGAAGAAGGAGCAGAGGTGGAGATAGAGGGAGGCCGAGGTGGCTAGAGAGGTGCACACGTGGCGGGAGAGAGAAAGTGGCTCTTTTAACAGGCCATTATTGTGTGCCGGGGACATTTTCCCGGGCCATTATTGTATCTGACGATAAGTCGGGAGATAACAGAGTCGACCGGCGGTCCTGACATCCCCCGCGTCGTCCCTCTCGGGCCGCGTGCGCGCGAGAAAATCGGAATCGTTATCGAGATTCGATCGGTGACTAAGCGTTGTTTGTTAAGTGGCTCTTATTATCGCCCTCGTTATTCGATCGCCTCCCGCTCTCCCTTTTCGCGAGTGAAACGTTGGCTCGAGGCATTGCGAGCTCCAGCGATACACTTCGGTTAGAAAGAATCGTGTGTCAACCTTCTAAACCAGCGTCGAGTAGCTTTCCAAAGCAGCAGCGAAGTACAGGTTCCCAGCGAGGAGACAAAAGAATCCAGTTGAATTAGAGCGATGGTCTCGTGGCTGGCGATCTTAATTAGCCCTCCGGCCCAAGGTGGTCCAGTCGGCCATAGATTAGGTAACGTGGATAGGGGCCGTAATAACAAGTGACATTATCCCGTGGAGTCATAATTCCGTCCGCCACCGATAGACCCGGCCAGGC
The DNA here is from genome assembly GCA_963971345.1 of Andrena flavipes. Lineage (NCBI taxonomy): Eukaryota > Metazoa > Arthropoda > Insecta > Hymenoptera > Andrenidae > Andrena > Andrena flavipes. The sequence continues at coordinate 73,792,921 of OZ020479.1, read as the reverse complement.
AGAAAAAGGAGGAAAGAGACGGAAGAGCGGAAGGGGATCGGGAAGGGAGGGATTCGAGGGGGCAGCCCTTCAATTATCGAGCGCGGCTCGCCTCACGGCGGCCATGTTGCACGATCCGATGTGTCCAGGTTCGGTGTCCATTCTGGACACTCGGCTTCAGGACGGCCAGCGGACTCCAGCGGGACTATTGCATATGTATTATATGCGATTGTGTTCCGAGAAACTTCTGGCCGACATACGAGGACTCTGTCCAGGCTTCTCTCCTTCCTCCTCGGGCCAGGCCCGCGGTGCTGGCCTCTTCCTCTGCCTTCAGGGAACTCTACCAGAGTCACTTTGCACCTGGCTCGTGTTCGAGCTCGTTGCCAGCTCTCGTTTCGAGCCAAGTCCACCGCGCGATATCGTCTATCCCCCTTCACCCCCCACCCGGTTCCTCGCGCTCTTTTTTTTCGCCCCCGTTTCTTCTTCCTCCTCTCGCCCCCGTCGCTCTTTCTCTTGCCCCCTTCTGCTTTATTGGGGGGTTGAACGGCAGCCGAACAAGAACGGATCGCGCTCCCGTCCATCTCGCCGCGCGATCGTGCGACCACTGTCGACACAACCACGGCAAATTCGATTCGGGATGCTTTCTTTCCAGGGAGGATGATTGGGAGAGCACGTCGCGGAGAATGGTCCGACACGTTCCTCGAAGGGAGGACGCGATCGCGCGCCGCTCCGAGTGATCCAGGTGGTCGCTTTTCTCGAAGCGTTCGAAAGCTTAAGATTTTCGGGCGACGATTGGCGAGTGGGAATTCGGAATCGAAGTTCGAAGCTGCGGTGGCTCCTGGTGCCGAGGAAGTCGGATCTAATTCCACTGCCTGCTGTCCTTCTGCCGATTGACGCGCGAGTCTTGGTTGGTAAATGTCAATGCCTGCCCCGGGGTTGGCCCGAAGCATTGACCCTCGGCCCAAGTGATTGTATTCCAATTATTTTTCATTATACTCTACTCAAAACGAATCGGTAATCGGTCCACAATCGCCGGAAGTATTACGCTTCGGCCGTGATTTCCAATACGCGCTTAGCCTGGTTAGTAAATCCTCCGCTACCGTCGCGATTGGTAAACCTTAATAACAATTGAGTCCGGACAAGTAGATACACGTATTAAAGTGGCGGTAACGTTCGGTGGATTCGCCCTTCCTTTGGGCATTATTTAAATCTAGACACCTTGTCGTTTTCAAAATTCCTGATTCCTATTTAAATGAATTCCACAGTTTTCTCCCAGACGGCCTGCTTTGCATTTAGAAGAAAGGCCTATTGTTAATGGCGCCTTCGTATTCGAGTTGTTTGCGCGAAATTAAGCAACTACAAGTGGCTGGAATCGGTAATGCCACGCGGACCTCGATAAGTGACCTCATTAACGTTCCCGGTGGAAAATATTCAACGCGGCCAGAAATAATGGCCACTCAATCATGCTAATACAATTCGTAATCGTTTTGCATGTCGTTTAGTGCGTCGCCGCCGGGCGAACTTGTTACCTTGCGCGTCCTCGCGTTGCTGCAATCATGCCGGCGCGAAAGTAGAAATTCGAGGGGAACTTCGTCTCGGCCAGAACAGAGAGCAAAAGCTTAAGGAGCTCCGAGAAGCCTCGGGGGTAATAAAGAATTCGTCCGAGGATCTATCAGAGGCTTTCCTTATCTCGACGCTGGAAGCGCGAGGGGGGGGGGGGAGGGGGCGGGCGGCGCGGAGAATCGAGAGATGTGGCCCGTGAAAAATCCCCCCTCGAAGAAAACACCTGAGTCTGGTTCCGTGGGTATCGGGACGCGGCTGCACAAAGGAAAAGTCGTAAGTCAAGAGACGGCAGACGGTTGCCGTGTCATTTGTCATCGGTCCAGGGCGCAATTGTTCGCCGTCCTCGGCCGCCATCTTGCCACCCTCCCGATACCTAATAGACCACCCTACGCATTCAGCGAGCTCCGGTGATAAATCGTGAAATAATCTCGTCCGGGCGGCATTATGTCGGATTTATAAACGGCCGAAAGAGCCTCCGACCCGAAGGCTCCACTGGCCCGTGAGGCTGTTTCATTTTTCGCCTCGACTTTTCGCCCCGCTGCCCGCCTTCGGCTGGATCGAGAGGCCTGTCACCGATTCGATCCTAATGACGACTTTATGGGGAGTAATGCGTGGGTAATATATTTCCACGGGGAGAGGAAAGACGCCTTTCAATCGCCGCGTTTCGTTCGATTAGACTTGTTCTCGGATCACTGGACATGCCCGGTATGAATAGCGGACAGCAGAAATCCTTTCAGCCTCGCGTCTTCTGAGAATATCACCCCGGCTAGGAATTCGATACAGAATTTCAAGGAGCCAAGCTTGGAGATCGGATACGGTAGCTTGAAAGAGAGAACAGTGACTAGGATCTTTCCCAAAGAGCCACCCTCGGACTTACCAATTCTGCTGTCGAGAAAAGTAATTGCTCCTTCAAGGGAACGGTGTCAACATTCTAAGTATCTTCAGCTCGAAGTATCCACACTTTCGAGAGCATCTCCCAAGAGACCGCGGTACGCAGCATCAATGAACTCCTAGCAATAACACGGATCGTCCTATTTCGACGACATCCCGAAGAAGCCTTTTCTTATTCAGAATCGTTTCTTCTGTTCATCAATGAACGTGCAATTCTACCGAATCAAAGTGGAAGGAAAGAGTTCGCTCGCAGCGATGACAGACGTTTGTAGCTTTTCAGGGGCGAGTTCATTAATAGGGGAGCCACAAGAACGAACTCGAGGACCTGCTGCGGCGTGAATACGCCGTGTCCCTTTCAGCCGCGGAGAGATTTTGGAAAATCATTCCACGGGGGAAGATGTTCCGGCGGAGCGCGGCTTTGTACGGGATTTCACGGGACGAATTCATTCACAAGAGTTTTTCGCCGGTGAATGGCCACTCGAGCCACGGTTATGATCTCGAGAGGATCGATTCTGCGCCACTCGGCCGGGCGTTTGTATTCCAAAGTGTTCCCCGATGCGCGAACGATCCTTGGCTTTGGATACATTTATGTGAGATCGTTATTGAGAGCGTCTTCCTCGTTTCGGGGGGGCCCCTTGGACACGGGATGATACCTCGGGTGCGATACAAACCTTCGTCCAGCCAATGGCGAGGCATTATTTCCTGTCAAATCGTTTTGTACCGCTGAATTAAGGAACGATTTTCTTTGTAATCTGATCGAGATTTTGTTTTGATTCCACATTTTGTTAGGATACATTATTTGCAGGTAGGGGAGAGTGGGGTAAAACGGAACATCAATGTTTCTCATAGATAAGAGCTGCGACTGAGTTGGTAGGTAGTTGATGAGGACCAAAGGGTCCTCACAGCTTTTTGTGATAAACCATAGACCCGTGCACAAGTTATTTTTCCGTTAAGAGAGTTGGAAAAATTTCCGGTATCGACGTTTCAATATTGTGTTGTACCTACTTTCGACCACTTTTCGGCACTTGAATTTCGAAAATTATTATCGGTAAGTACATCGTTGGATTCTATAGTCCTTATGCTACATTTTCACGTATTAAAAAGTTCTTTATCTCACGCTGAAGTGTAAATATTAAATGTTTAATAAATGACTCCATGTGTGGCAAAATGAAACACTTTTTGTTGGGTAAAACGGAACACCTATTTAACCCAATTCCACCAATCCAATTGTCTTGAAACTTTGCAGGCATGCGTAGTTATGATGACAATATAAAATTATGAAAAAATTACCCAGTCATCAATAAATATAATCTATAATCATAAGTCTTTAAGGTATTCTAAAATTTTTGGCCACTTCTTAAAAAATATGATACTTTTCTGTGTAAGCAATAAATGTAACCTTATATTTCTAGCGGTATACCAAACAAAATAGTTATGATGTGAAATTCTCCACATAATAATGATCTGCGAGCACTTTAAAATTCAGATAATTATGCACACGGCCAAAAACAGTGTTATAGCCACAAACCCTAAAATCTAAATGATCGTTGGAATGATTTGATAGACATCCAGGGTCAATATTCGATTTTTGCTGGCTACGATCCTCGCCAGTCCGCGGGTATCACTGCAAAAACGTCTCTCGACGCGTTTGAGGAAAAATATGAGTAACAGCTCACGGTAACGGCCTCGTAAACAGGGCTTTACGGGTATCGTAACTTTCGAATCGCGTAGCTCGCGCGTCCCAGTCGTAAAATCTCTATTATCTAAGGGCTCGCCGCCTTTCGCCGAGTTTTATAATAAATCTCACATAATTATTTCGCTCGCGTCCGCTCGAATTAACTTCTTTCCTCCGATCCCCCGTAAGAAATAAGACGATCCTGAAACGATTCCGCTGTAACTTCCTGCCACCTCCCTTAAGCAAGCCCAAGTAGTAGCTACGCTGCAACTACTTTGCCAGACTCGAATACCAAGCACTGAGAAGCGTGGGACGATCAATCGGAAAGATTCTATTGGTCAAATTCTATATAGCATGCCATTCTTACTTCCTGGAGGGATCTTACCCCCCAGCTAATAAACCTATCTATCAATTCGCGTTCTCTCTCCACCCCCGCACGCTGATATCCGCGGTATCTGCTTCGAGTATCCCCCTCTCCGCTGCGGCAGGCGAAAAAGAAGGGAAGGGAAGGCTGAAGGGTGGAAAAAAAAAAGATTCGTCGAATCGGCTGGAAGCAGCGGCCATGCCGATATCCGGTCGCATCGGCGACGGAATAAGCGAAAAGCGTTTTACAGAGACAGAACTCGAGGGGATGGCCTCGCCGAGATTTCGCTCGAAAATAGCACAATAGCTCATCTCCCGGCGTTGATACGGAGCCCTCCTGTGCTACACTGACTTATCGAGTGAGGCATATTTAATTTCCGTTCAACGCTGCCACACCGCGCCGCCCGCCCCCGCCACCCTCGCGCTTTACACACGCGTGCAACCGCTTGCACGCCCGTCCGTGCTCGTGTTCAACCCACACCGCGGACGTTTTGCACGCCCATTCACACCTACTCGCCCCGTCCCCCTAGACCGCCACCCCCTTATCTACCCTTTTCCAATAAGGCTTCCTACTGCGGAATTACCCCTTTTGCGACACGGCACAATATTCGCTTTCTGCGGGACATTACGGCCCCGTGTCTTTTCCCTTCGGTCACTTTATCATTCCTCGAGGAACGCCTCGCCCCACCCGGTGCCCCTATTCACCCCGTTTCGACGGTAACGAGCCGTTTGACATTAGAGCTTCCCGAAGTCGAAGGTGACGAGTGTATTTCACATTCCGGGGGCGAGATTTTCGGGGGTGGATGTTGCACGTATTTGATTGCTTTTGAATACGCTCGGCGTGCTATTATTTTCATCTCTGAAACAAGGAGAGGTATCTTCTGTATTGTTTCTAAACAACGCGCATCGAACGTCCTCAGCAAACGCGCGAATTTTCTGGCTTCTGGAAGTACTTTTATGGCACTTTATCTGACGCGGACTATTCAATCGCTCGCTAATGAATAAACGCGCGCATAATGGCGCCCCGGGTAAAGCAGATACCGTTTGTAGCTCATTTCCGAGTGGTCGAGAATATTCCTCATTAGTTGTTGCGCGTTTAAATGTCACGTTCCTCGACGTATGCGCGTTTTCAGACGCCGCGCGATAAGAAAACGTTTAACGTGCCATTCGATGACGCGCAAATGCGTTTGAAAGTTGGAACGTCTAAGTAGGTAATCGAGGAGCTGAATAACACGATAGAGGCACGCAGACCGCGCTCCGTAAAATTCCCCGAAATTTCACGGGCCGTCGGTCGGCAGATTTCGAAAGTCCAACCCTGATTCGAAGGCCAATAACATTTCCATAAACGTCCCGAAAATTCTCTCCTCCCGGGGGAAAGAATTACGACGGCGACGGGAGGGCGGATCTCGCCCCGAACTTTTGATATCCATTTCTCGATACATCACGCTTAATCACAGTCATAAGTCTCGCGGGGGGATCTCGCCCTCCCCTCTGCCTGCCCTCGGGCTCTACCAGATTTCACCCCGGTTAAACCACGGGTAAACCATACATAATAGGCAAACAGAGAACGTATGGGGTCCATCGTCGCCAACGCTTGACTTTTCGTTGTGTAACGCTAGGCTTTTATGGGGTGCATAAAGGGCTGGGAAAGGTTTGTCCTCCGCCACGCGCTCCGCGGGATCCCCTCGGCCGGCGAAGGGTGGACAGTAGTTAATCGAGGATCCCACCCCTAAGGATCTTGTCCACAGATCGTTGGGTGGCCGAGATTCAATTTAGGTGCGCGCAACATTAAACGCTTATTTATATCGTCGACCAGTTTTTATGGACCCTTCTGTATCTACGAATTGAAATGTCCTCGGAGGGGTTGGTGTTATCGGTATGCATATAATGTCCGCTTGATCGGGTGTTTTTCAAGTGGACGGTGTTTCAACAGCGAGCGAGGTATTTGCATTTCGTTTTTTATGTCTACCGTGACACTCACGTTTCTACAGCTTCTTATAAATTTCTTTTGTATCGATGCTCGAGATATTTTGTGTAGCTTCGGTCTCTGGATAATTTTCTTGACAGTTGACGGGCGGTTTTTGAGACGTCTTTCGCCGCTCCCCTTTCACACCGAGAATTGCGCTGGGCTTGCAGATTACCTAGTTCGCTAATGGCGCTCGATTAAAGTACCAAGAAACTCGGCTGGAAGTCGATATCGAGTAGGACGAGACACAGACTGCGGTGTACGCTTGTTTTCTCGAGGAACGTTCGCGTTCCCGTTCCATTGTGCGACGATTCCTGGAGCAGCTCCTTTTTCCTTTGTCTCCAGGGTTGCAGTCGGGCACGGGGGGGATCCTTTCTCGCCGTGGAACAAGTTAGTAATTAATTTTTGCGAATTACTCGGCAGTCGACGTGCTGCCACCGGTATACGTGCAACTGGAGCGCTATCTTTCCCCGTTCTCGTCGCTCGCCCTCTTAAATAGCGATGGACTCGAGGCGTCCAGCGTCCACGCGTTCCACTCCACCCTTCCACCCTTTTCTGTAAAATACCTCGCTAGAAATCTGACGCGGTTCAAAATGGATGATAAATTTCTCAAATCCGCTCTGACTACAAGGACTGTCTAAATATCCTTGTAAATTCGAGAAGTAATCGTTGGACCACCTAGACGTCGGTCTCCGCCCATGTTTATCAGAGTCTAATAAGGACAGCCAGATAATCCCCCATAAATTCCCACACCGTGGCACTAAATCCTCGAATAAAAGCGGCTTAACACGCAACGCGTCAGCCGAGATTCATTTCTCCGTGGAAAATACAAATTCGAGTAGCCGAACGGCGGATAGGTTTGTTCGCCCACGCGCGTAGCTCGCGTCCATCGCGACGCCGCTCGTCGAGGCGTTCGGCCGCGTCTCCGCCGCCCCTTCCGTGCCAGGCATCCCCCTTTCCCCGTTTCAGCACAACTCAATTTCTCGTTTCATTCTCCAAGCACGGTGCTATCTCGTTCGCCCGCCTGAGTTCCCCCGACGGCCGCGTATAATACGCCACCTACCCAGTTATAATAATGGCACACGGAGGGGTTGGCACCGACACCACCGACACCACCGACGCCGACGCCGTCGTCGCCACCGACGCCGCCGCCGCTGCCGTCGGCTCGCGGCTGTGCCGGGCCACTGGTATTGGTTGATATTTCCAACAGTTATGTAATTTCCTGGGTATTGTCGGGGCTCCAGAGAGAGCTCGTAGCTACTCCACTCTCTGCCTCTCTGGCTCGACTATCGTCCGCGAACGAAAGGGAAAGAGAGGGAGGACCCGGCCGGAGGGGGGCAGGAGGGGGGACGGTGGAGGCGGCCTCGGTCGAACAGAGACGAGTAGCGTACGGATGCTGCGAGCGGGACGAAGAAGCCAGGCGGTGGTAACGGAACGAGACGAGAATACGGGAACGAACCAGGCGACTGTTTGGGCCCAGGGGCAGAGGGAGAGGAGACAAAAGGCGAGACGAGAGGGAAGAAGGAGCAGGAAGAACGAAGCCGGAGAGACTACCCGCTAGCGACCTCTCCTACGTTCGCCAGCCTACTCCAGCCTGCTCAGGAGTGTGCACCAAGCGACGACTCTCTTCTCGAGTTCTCTCCGCGAGATCCAACGACACCGAGAGATCGCACGGACAGCCATCCCGTGGCTGTCACGGCCGGCGAAGGATCGCAGATAGGAATGTACGGAGCGACGAGTGGTTACTCGGTGTCACGGTGATCATGGATACTGTCACCGGCCCCTGCTAATTTGCACGAACGTCGCGGATCCGGATTCTTCGGCCGTTCTGCCCCGGGCTGGCTCGCGATTCCGCGAAATCTGGGCCTCTCAGGCTTCCCCGGGGATCCTCCGATGAATTCTTTCGCCGTTCCGCTGGCGATTTCTTCTCCCACCGGACGCGTCAGCAGTGTCCATCCACTCGCGCGTGGTGGACGATTAGGTTCTCGCAACCACCAAGCTGCGCGTAACCATTACTGACACGTGTAGGTAAGGGGGAGCACGGGGTGTGGGTTTTAAAATTCCAGAAGCACCAGAGAACTTTAGTACACCAAGATGCCTATCCATGAATTCTTATGCCGTGGAGAGGGGACTCTTTCATCGCACCTCTTTCTCCGCAAAAAGATGGTTACGCTTCCGACAGAGGAAGGAATCGTAAACTTCTGTCCGCCGTTTCGTTGCGCGTGAAGTTGAAAAAGCTGACTTCGCCGAGATAGAGATGGGTCGAAGTCCGGAATCTCACAGTGGGGAGAGTTTACGTTGCTCTTTTATATCCACTTCATACCGCGATATTTCTTTCCATCGGCTGACTCCGAAATTAGAAGTCCGAGGATTCCTGGGGGCCAGCGGAAGCCGCGTCGGCCCCGCGACACACAATAGGGAATCGTTGCACGTGAGATGGTTCCGTGAAGGGGCCGAAGAAACTACCCTCTATCTCGCGCCTTTCACCCCGCCACTCTGCCCCATCCCCTTTCGCGATGCCGCTTACGTTAGATAAGGCTCCGCTATCGGGAAGAACGTCACGGCGTTCCTGCCCGGTAATTTCCTGCGTTTTATGGGTCGCTCAAGGGGTGCCGGGACCGTCGATCGCGGGAATTAGGACGGACATCGCGATCTCGGCTTGTAATATGCAATCTCGTGTTACGCGTTGCAAGCACTATTCTTCTTCGAGGATGCTGGAGTCTTCGATTTTCAAGTGGGGAATGCCGATATCGAGGGATAAGGGTTGCTTCGAAGAAGCTACGCCTACTCTTCGACCCCTAACAGTCAGCTCCGGTTTAAAATAACGAAATGGAGACGAAGAAGGTTGCAACTGGAAAACTGGAACGATACGTAGGGGAGAGTCGTGTAGCACTGACCACTCTAAGCTTTTTGTTATATCTTGGGGTAGGTAGAGTCGATAAAAATCAAAAATTCAAGAACGTGTTTGTAGTATAGATGGCACTTAGTAAGAGGAGGGAAATTATTTTTGTGAAATTTAATAATAAGAATTGATAATTCGCAAAAGTAAAACAGTTGTAATTTCTAGGAAACGAAAAAGTGTCGTCCAGTACCGACCAACTATTAAATTAGTAGATTTTTAGGTCTAAATGATTAACAATGTTAATAAAAAGACATTTAATTAGTACAATTCAAGATTTTTTCAAATTTTATTTGTACAAACTCGCAAGTAAAATAATTAATATTCTTCTGATCTGTGCATTCGACGTGTGCCCAACTGCCACATTCGGTACACTGCAACCAAATTTTTGAAAAATGATTCCTTGCAAAGAGAGATGGGCAAAATTTTTATTTAAATAAAGTTTCAAATAACGAATAAGAAAATTAAGTTTATTCGTCGAATAAAAAAATTAACTTTATTCGTTGAATAAATTCTTATCGAATAAAAAAATTAACTTTATAAAGTAATCTGAATTGCTGACAAATTGAACTTTCAGATAAGAAAAATTTGGTCTCTACTGGTTCACAGAGTCTGTTGGTTGGTACTGCACGTCAGTTGGATGGTCGGTACTGTACCACAAACACGGGGAAGCAGTTTAGATCATGGTATATTATGTACAAAAGAATATTGCACAACTAGGACGTTTTATTAAACTTAATAGCCTAGAGATAGTATACATAATAGAACAAAATCATTTGCTAACACGAGAAACAAAAGATCAGCTTTAAAAAATAACTTTTAACCCATTGAATATCAACGTCTACGTTTATTGCCTGAGAACATCGAGAGCAAAGACTATTATAGGTTATAGAGAATTGTGATTTCCATAGGTTAATTCAAATAAAGCGGTAATATCTCCTCGAAGAAGCGAGAACTAGCTTTGGTCGGTTCTATACGACTCTCCCCTATACCTACATACTGGATGATTATCGCCTACAAAGTGAACACACCCCTTAAAAATTCTCCTGGAAATCGCCAACAGCATCCAGGAGCCGCCGCAGAACAGAGGCAGAAGAAGGGGTTGCGCGCGATGTCGCAAATAATTGGTCAATAATACTCGCGCGGCTGGCGAAAAGCGGGCTGGCTGGGGGTGCAAAACGTCGTCGGGGGCGTTATCGTGCACAGCTATAGCCGTGTTCAACGAATACCATCCCCCGTCCCTCGGTCGAGGCCCCACACCCCGAGGGCCGCGGCTGACAACTTCTCATTGTCCGGGATTCAGCTTGACGTCGCGGGGACGTGCTCATTGTTAATTAAACTACGCGTCGCCGCGCCATTGCCCGCACAACTCTCCGTGTTACCGATAACTGCGCCCTGTAAACGCCGCGCCGCGCGCCTATCGAGCCGCCGCGCCGAGCGTATTTTCGACGCGCGCGTTTTCACCCCCGCGGCCAGACACGCTGTCTCCATCGAGCTGTCGCTAATAACGTTGGCAGTTTAATTACCAGAGCGAATTAACGTGGTAGGTTGCACGGTGCGATATTTCCTACTCCTCTACGAATGGAAATGTAACTTTTCTAGATGGATACGGTATCTGGATTCGAACGATTCGGATTAATATATTTCGTGGCTGCTCTGAGCCTCCCATTTCCCTAGTAGCTTGTACAACTATTATTTTCAAGATTCCAGAAGTAGTCGCAAAGTATTATAAGCGTTTATAGACGCAATTTTCTATCCAATATCCGTTCCACTAATTTCCTAGCGCCGAGAGGGTGATTCCATTGGCGGAGTAGAGTGCCATTGGACGTGGGTGGTTTTTCCGCCGGTGACACCGAAGTCTCGAGGCCGACTCGTCGGTTAATATTGACTGGCGGCGGTTACGCGTGCGCCAAAGTGGTTGCTCGCCCGAACAACCCTCCCATTTTAACTCGCATCCCTCGGCCGCCCCACCGAACGGTCTCGCGACGCTCATGGCGCGTGCTTTTCCACCTTCTATCGCAATCCCCCTGCACTGCCATGTTTTTGCCGTAATTTTCCGCGCTCGCGGTACACCCCTCTGCAACTCAGACATTTCAGGGGTACATGCCCCGAAATCAAACCCTCGGAATTTCACGATTCCAACTCCGTCTACATTCCACAACAATCATGCTTCTTCCATCCCCGCAGCGTCGATCGCAGAAAAGAGCATCGCCTCCCCCATCGTCCTCCTTCGTTATCTCGTAATTTGTCCGACGGTTGCATAATCGATCCATCAATTTACGCAACGCGGTGGCGCACAATTACATAACGTCCCTGGCGTCGGTATCTATCCCTGTTTCCGGGCGAAGACGAAGTCGCCATTCTCGACGGCACAATTAACCGGCAATGTGCAAGTGTTGCCAAAGTAACAGCACGTCTAAACAATCCTGTTATCTTGCCGCGTCCCCGTTGCGAACTCGGCCAGGTCGTAGGCAACGCGGCGAAGTTCAAATGGAGAGAGGAGAGCTTCCCCCTGGTTAATGTCACGATAAGCACCCAAGCAATTGCGATAACTGCCAGCCGGTTGTGCGCGCGTCGTCTGCCCGTCAGTCTTGTATAAAAAAAAAAGGAAACACCCGCAAATTCATCGCGTCGACAATTCTCCCGGATCGATCTTTCTCACGCAACAAATCAACCCCGCCCACTCTTATTAGCGCGGATCTAATTGAAATATTCTTTACGATTTCTTCGCTGGCCCTCCCCCGGCTCGCGTTAACGACGCTTCGCGGAGGATTACCCGCGTCTCAGCCTGGTTTATGCTCGTGCTTTCGTTTCTAATAGCCACGGGCCAGACCCCCCGTAAATAAATTCTCATTACACTTTGCATTGTTTCCCCGCGAGGAGATAGGCACGCGGCAGAGATAAGTTTGAGACACGGGCATTTGTAGCCGGGATACATGTCGGCCGATAGTATATACAACGATATTCGAAATGTCAGAAGTGCAGTCACGTTTCGCGCGCTCGCCTTTAAACGTGAGATATCGTCGGGCTAATGTGAGATTAAGTTGCTCTCTTATTTCGAAAGGCAACATTTGTACGGCGGGAAGGCGGCCGTTGTAAAATGGCAGCGAATAAAAATCACCGCCAGCGGCTTCCCTCGGGTCCCGCGAGCCAGGCTTTCTTCGCCGACTATTACGTTAAAGGTGTCCCGTGTATAGTACACCGGGGTCTCCGTAATCTGAACTAAAGCGGAGACTGTAAACGCTGGAATAGGAGAGGTTTTGATTAAGGGAAGCAGCGCGATTGACATTTCTCTATGAACTTTGTAGCAGTTAACCCCTGGTGCTTTCGCTCCGAGCAGAATTAATTTCAATGCAGGAAAGTACGTCCCTCTATTCGCATAACAGAGCATCGAGTAGCGCAGCTTCCACTGTACCAAACAATTAAACTATCTCTTGGAAGGAGTCAAAAAAAAAAAAAAAAAGAAAATGCTCGTTCAATCTTCTCGGCCATCGAGCAGACTGCGCCCAAGGCTCATTTGCGAGGACAATCGGCGCCTAAACGACACCTAATCGACTTTTCCGCGCGGCTGTCGGGTCGTTTCGCCACCCGCTCGCGACGAGGTGGCCCGAAACACTCCATTCTTCCCCCGTCCCCAGGTATTCGCATTCAACTGTCGTCCTTTCGTAATAATTGCTACCGATTCCCAACCGCCATGCTGCATTTCCAGCTTTTTACCTCCGAGATCCCCCTCCGCTGCGCCTCGTTTCCCCACCCCATCCTTTCTCTCTCCTGTTCGCTCCTTCTCCCCTATATTCCCTCTGGTTCTCTCTCTCTCCCCCCTCGTGTCCCCCTTCGCCGCGTCACCGTGCAGCGCCGATCCCTCTTTCTCCCTCGCCCTTCGCTAGGTGCATCGTCTTGCCACCGCGAGCCGTCCTTTTCTTCGCGGGAACATCTTCTATTTACCTCCGTCTTCCTTCTTCTTTCGCCTTCTTCCCTCGGGGCCCCTCCAACCTCCCCCCCCCCACCTCGCGGAATCTCTCTCTACCGCTCGTCCTCGTCCAATGTTCATCCCCTATCGAGCTTCGCCTCCCTCGTGCACGCGCGCTTTCCAGCCACCGCTCTCTTTGTCCTTGTTCCAGCTGTGCGCGCACGTTGCAGGACGCTGCCGCGTCGGTGTGCGTGCGTACGTGCGCGCACGTGGAGGACGTGGTCCTGAGGATCTTCCCTCTCCGTTGCACCCCCGGCCGGGTAACATGGCCGCTTCAGTGGCGCAATTAGAGGAAGCCTGCGCGTGTGCACGCCGGCTACAATATCATTAAGATACGGTCCCTCCCCTCGCTTCTTCTTTTTCCCTCGCTCTCTCCCCCCCCGGGGGCCGCCTCTCTCCCTTTCTCCCGCTCGTTTTTCGCTTTTTTTGCGCCACCGACCCACCCGTCTTTCCTCCTTCCCGCCTCGCCCTCCACCCGCCCGACACTTTCCCTCTTGTCCTCGTTGCTCCGACCACCGCGTCACAGGGATGAGGGTGACGACACCGGCGAAGATAATTGCTTAATTGTCAACCCCCGGCCCCGGTCCACTCGTTTCGCGAACGCTCCGCGTCACGGCTCCGGCACAATAAACGTCTGCTCGCCCTCTTTGCGCTCGCGGCCCCGTCTCGCCCTCGGCTTAATCGCCCGCGGCCAGAGACGTCCTCGTAGTTAATTTGTTACGTAATGGCGCTGAGGATCGGCCGATGGGACTTGCTTCTGGGAACGTGCAATTGCCAGGGGATGCGACGGTTGCCCTTGTCCGAGGGCCCGGTGGCTGCTCGAATGGTGGTCCGCGAGATCTCGTTGCCAGATAAGTGCTGAATTTGGAACGATCCAGTTATCGCGGCGGGCTATCTCTGCGCGCATTACTCGGGATAATTAGAAGGATCTAATAAGGTCGCGAGTTAAAGCGACGAAACAATATCGTATTTCGAAATCATTCGCGGCGCTGCTCCGAAAACCTTGAACGTTAAAACCCTAAAACCCGAAGTTTGCGGCTAACGACGGAGAGTCGGGGGGGCCATCGGGTTCCTTTTGTCGGACTCCTCCGCGATCCTCTCCTCCACCCGCGCCTGTCCTGGACGAAGCTTTATTCTCCCTTTCCCGTCCAGCCTCGCCGTTCCTCGGCCACGAGGACCACCCCTTGGCGAAACGTTGGCCTCGCGGCTGGGCGGGGGACGGCCGAGGGGGAGGCAGCGTATCCGCGGGTCGCTGGTATAAATCCTTATAAATTGACAAAAAAGCGGGGATATCAGCTGGCGAGATCTCGTGGTAACCCACTCGAGGGCTCCCTTAGCTCCCCATGCTAAAACAAAAGGCGACCCACCTCGCGGCACATACTTCTCCGCACACCAGCGTGTCACGTGCACCCACACGCTGGCACACGAACTCGTGGGCGTGTTCTCTGTCGAAACACGTGTGCACGCGTTCGTTTTCAGCGCTCTCGTGCACGACTGTTGCGCGACTCGCGTCGTTCCCCACGTAGAATCGAAGCCAAAACTTTCGGCTACACCTTCGCCTCCGATACCGAACGGCCGGTGGAACATTTCTGCCCCGTTTCTCAGCCCCGAAGTGGACGATAGAAGCGGAAGAGGTCTCCTAGGATCCTCCTCGCTCGAATTCAATCTCGTCGAGGTTCCTTGGGACAAATCGTAAGGGGATGTAGAAAATGGCCTACCTACGGTGCTACGGGGCAGAGTTTCCTGAACCTGCCGTGAGAATGCTCGACTAACCTTGAGTTATGGACACCGAGACTCGTGCATTCCTTCCTCGTCAAGCGCTGCACGCTGCGCAGCTTTTAAGCGTCTGATATACATATATCCAGCCATGGTTCGCGTCGATGCTTATTCGGTGCCCCGTGTCTTCCTAATTCGTCCCCCTAGCCGCAGACTACCCTATTTGCATGGTGCGCGTTTAACGTCCAGGGGTACCTTTTCCGCGGGGAGTTAACGAACCACGAACAATTAACGAGTTTTCGCGCTAGCTTCCAGAAATGGCGTATCGCCGTGCAACGTGCCCGCTTATGGTGCTCGCGGCTGCCCTCCTGCACCACGGAACGTCTGCGTTGTTAAGTGAGATATCGCCGATGGTGCCTTTTCGCGGATACACCGCGGGGGCATTATGATCGATACAGTTCCGGGAGCAGAGAGATTTCTCTGGCAAGACGATGCTTCATTCCGCAGATCCGTTCCGCGGCGGAGTTCCTCAAACGGGAATGCGCAAAGGGAGCGAGCAAACGAGAGCTTCTTTCTTCCGATATGCATCGTTATACTCGAGTCCGTTGGACGTCTCAAGCCGATGGCACGGATTCCTTTGCGTTTCCCAATGGCACTCGCTATTGTCTTCAGCGTCTGTGACCTTAGAAGACGCTTGGTTTACTTCCAAACATCAATTCTCCAGAGTCCAATTTGATATCGACTTGAGCGAGTGTCTTCAGAGATCTTCACCAATTTCAGGAATTCTTTCTGTGATCATAGGGTTGCAAACCGTTCTAGCTTGTAGCTGCAAGTTTCAATTCATCTCAGACGCCACTTGGAGTTCCAAATTGTTGAATCAAAGTACCATTGTTAGGAGAAAATTTTGCGGAGACGCAACGTGTCCCAGGACGAAAGTAGGTGGAACTATCGTACGGCCCTGAACGACCGCGAAGCGGACCCGAAGAAGGGAAGCGATCTGGCTGAGCGGTTCTTGAGCGTGAGTGCTCGGAGAGTAAGACAGTGGCCACGAAATAAGAAACCGGTTGGGACCCAATTTACTTAACAACGGCCGAGAATCCAACACTTACGGATGTCCAGGGAGTGCGCTCGCGCGCGCGCGCGCGCCCGCTCTCCAGCTTCGCCGCTCTGTTACAGATCGTAGGGGGTAAATTTGTGTGGGTTCGCCAGCGCCATTACCAGCCAGATTACAACCACCAGCGCGGCCCGATCGTTGCTCGCCGCTGACGTCCTCCTGTAACTGTTATTATCCCGCTATTAACAATGCGGTTTCGCGTTGCTAACTCCACCATCCGGAGCATTGTTCCCTTGTCCACGGAGCCGAGGTCGCCGGCGCAATTTACGGCTCGAAATTTCCACCTTTTTGGGGATGCCGGTTCTTGCATTCCATTGTGTACCGCAGGACGCTCGAGAATAGACCGGACTTAGCTAAGCTGCGATACACCGAGAGACCTAAATTTAGGAGCACTGGAAAAAATCTGACTTACCGATCGTCTTAAGTGAGATCTTCTTTGGATATCCGATATCTCTCTCTCTCTCTCTCTAGGGAGTTAATATTGCCGCGCGGTGGGCGTTATCGAGAAATTTTTAGCGCGACAATTAATTCACGGGCCCCTTCTACGTGGAACGATCGCTATTACCGGAACTTCGCCATTGATGCTACCACGAACAGCACGGCCTGCTATTGGCATACCGGCTATTAATATTGTCACGTTCACCGTGGCACCGACGGGGCACATTCTCCAGGCATGCTGCGCTCACCATCACCACCGCAAGCTTCCCTCCACGGCCTGGCTACCAGCACCAGCGCGGTTGCTGGTGAACGGTGTCATCACCAATTTTCACCACCACCATGGAACGGTCTCGCCGGGGCCGTGTACGGTAGCCAGCTACTAATTTCGACTTCATCGGCCGAGATAAGGCCGGAATTTTTGCCACTGCGATCCAGCAGAGAGAGCCGGCGCTAACACGGGCCCCGGGACTCCTTAATTTTCTGCCTCTCCACCCCTCTTAGGAAATCCTGTTGCCGTTTCGACGTCGGTAATTAGTAGATTCTATTTTTGCCCGCGATATCGAATCGCGCTTAAATGCAGCAAGATTCTATGAAGTTATTAACACAACGCCCCGTTGGTTCCTCAATTTATTGCCACGGGATGAATCTTCGAATTGCCTTGCTGCCCCGGTTGAAAGTTAATGAGAAGTCCCAGGCGTCGTTTTGAAAATTCGAAGTAACGAGAGGGGGGATAACGAGGCGTCGACGGGCTGGAATTTAAGTGGAGGGAGTTAATACCCTTTGGACGTGATGTAAACGGTGTTATACTAATATTTCTACTAGATCCAAATCTTCCAGTTTTCCCTGAAAACCGTATACACTCGGCTATTCGGTGTGGAATTCAAAATTTTCAAAGTGTTCCCCATTTATTTTCCTCTTCTCGGGCCAGATCGTTAACCTCCCTTACTCGCGCGCGCGCTCGGCGAAAAGTCGGATCGAAAGCCGCGGCGACACTTCATACATCGAACCGCTAATTGACGTGGCCGAAATCTTGATTGGTTTCACGGGCGGAGGTGGGAGCCCGGCGATCGCGCGATTCGTTTTGTCAACAGGGAAAGGTAAAAGCGACGCGATCGCGAGAGGAGCCGGCCCTAACTAGCTATAATTTAAGCGGCACCGGGCGCGGGCAAAAAATAAATGAACGCATTAAATTTGATTATTTTATCGGTCGCCACGCCGGGCCACTCTCCCGCTGAAGTATCCCCTCTAATTGCGAGCATAATTCCCGGTTTTTATTCAGTCCTACCGGGCGGCTCCGCGCTACCGCGATCGCGCAGCTACTAATTTCGATCTCATCGATGGAGATAAGCCCCTGGAATTTTTGTCAGCGGCCGCCGCCGCCTTCGATATCCCGGACTTCTTCATTTTCGCGGCGGATCCGCTGAGAGATTCCACCCGGGATCATTAGGCCGCGTTCATCGGGAGCCTGTGCGCGGTTCTTGTGCTTTCAGATAATGCGAAATTAGTGAGCCGGGCCCCTGATCATGATCCTCGATGCAGAGTTGATAAAAAGTTGTATTTTAATGCGAAAGAAGAAACGTAAGACCGCTTTCGCCCGTCATCCGAGTATTATTTTATCGATCACTGGACGACGTTCCTTTGGGAGCCTTCAAATTATAAGTGTCCACTCCACGCTTCGGCACCCCTCGAGTGTTTTTACCACCGAGGACTCCTTTACCTTCAAGCTTTAATAGATACGAGATCACTAAGGACGCGTACTTCCACAGTTCCAGAATCTTTGAACAGCAGAACTTCTCGGGGCAGACCTAATAATTCCATTCGAATCGAATGCTAGCCGAGGACAGTCGCCATCTAACGCACGAACGCTTGTCCGCTTTTACTTTATCGTCGGTATCTCCGCCGACGATGTTCCTCTTCCTCGGAATTTTCAAACGACCCAGGAGCTATTCTCGATCTCCCCCCTCTCTCCTCGAAAGCGATTTCACCTACCTAGGCTCGCAAGGGACATCCGACTTTCCCACCTCGGAGGATGCTCGGTGGCCTTACAACGTCGTACGGGATAAGCGTTCTAACCTTTGATCCCGTCGCGAGCAGCGCCGCTAGAATACGATAGCCGTTCCACGTTGCCCGCCCCCCCCCCCTGGTTCGGGGTCCACCGAATCCCGATCCAATTTGATGCGCACGGTAGCTTCTGGCGAGATACCGCGGCGCGAGGGGGCCACGGGGGTGAATGGTAAATAACCGAGCCGTCGGCCGTGGACACGGGCGCGGGAAGAAGAGCCTAATTAAACGATGTACAATTTATAACACCAGCCGGAAGGTCTAATGGCTCGCGTTCCTGGAAACCCGCTGCCTCGAGCGTAGGGACCACACCTAGCTGGGCCCTGCCGCTCAGAGATTGTCATCGCGTCTACCGAATGACGCCGCACCGCCTCGCGTTTCTTCCACCGATCGGCCACAGTGCAACGAGCTTCCATCGTGTTTCTGCGTCGACGCTTCGTTATCACGGTTAGCATTAACGATCGTTTCGTTACAATGTAGAGCGTGGAGTGTCGGAGGGTGAATGTTGTATGAAAGCTTCCCGAGGTCGCGTGGAAGATCAAGGAACTTCACTCGTGGCACGGCAGTTCTATCTCTGTGAAAAAATCAACATTCTCATTTTTTCTCTTATTAAGTAATGCCTACTGCGCGATAAAGAATTATTATTATTCTTCCACCTGGATTGGAATTATCGTAATTTGGAAGTAGCTTTAATTATTCCTTTGACGCAGTAGCGCGTAGAGGCTTTAATCTTGGGGGAACCGAGTTGAGATGCATAAAAATATTTTTATTAAGTTTTCTTTTCCTCTTACAAAGTCCCTTCTTTGGGAAAATCTTGCGAAGCTAGTAAGATAAGATTCCGAGAGTCTACTTCGCGACCCAGCAGAAAATGATTTTCCCTTACCATTGATCTCAGAAGAAGCAACGTTACCCTCGTCGCGGCGCAGCGAAGCAGTCCTCGAGAGCGGTCTTGGCCACGGCCGTACCACTATTTAGATGTCTCTCGCATCGTGCAACGGTTCTTGAAACGTCGGCATACGCTTATCGGATTCCAATTAACCGCGCGATCGAGCGTTCTTCCCGTAAACGGTTACACCTGTGGTCGTAGTTGGCCGCGCGGAAGTGCTCGCCGCGAGCAAGAAATAATTAGAGCTTTCGGTCCGGCGGGGGAAGCGCGGAGAATGTAGGAAGCCCCTTAATGACCTCTGCTTACACGTACTCTCCCGTACGTACGTACGTACGTACAGGGGCCGGCTGTTTCGCCGGTTGCATCGATGGACCGAGCAACTCGATAACTCGGAACCGGTATGTCCGAGCGAAACGAAAGTGTGAATCGTGCCTCGCGCCCGACACGAACCGCGTCGATTTTCTCGCGACTCGACCTCGATTTGTCTTCGCTTTACATGGGCTTTCGTTGCTCGCGCTTTCGACGCGATTCCTGGTAAAATACCGCCGCTTTATCGGAACACCGCGGCTTCTATCGCCTTTGCAGCTTTTGGCAAAATATTTCGCAGGATTTCTAGCGGCAGCTAGAAGTCTCTATACTCCAAATCGGAGTTTTTATCGTCTTCCAGTAAAGTTTAGAAGTAATCCGCTACGATTTTTGTTGACAGCTCAGTGTCCGGCTGCGAAGTGTGAAGTTCAGCGTTTCCTAGTCTGTTGGAAAAGCGCGAGGAGCAGCGAGAGTATGGGCGCGGGTGGATGGACGTTAAATTGGCGTGGCGAAGATTTAGGGGGAGGTTCCGCGGGGTTTTATAAAGTCTGCCGAGGGGCAGGGGATCGCGGGCAAAAACCAGGCGGAATTGAGAGCACTCTCGAGGGTAATGCGGCATAAAGGAGATAAAGTACGTTTAATATCGTTGAAACAGTTATGGCCGCGATTATGCCTCCCGTGGACGTCGAGCTCCTGTGCATTTTGTATACAAATGTTCCATCGGCCAAGTGTCCGCCGTGAACCGGGTTAACGTCCCGGTTGCTTAATAATGCGTTATCAAGAGGGCTGAAACCGTAACCGGCGGCCGTCGAAAACGATTATCCCACCCGGGGTTACGTTCTGATTACGGGAAACACTGGGAATTTTACTGAGATCTCGATGTAACGTTCGCTATCGCGGTAGCTCTTCTCTCCTTGCCTTTCCGCTTCGTCGGATCTTTCTTCTCGAACAATTTAGTAACGCTTGGCCTTAAAGAACTGTCCCCTTCTGGGCAGCGAAACTCGTAAAACTAGAAGAGCTTCTCGACTCCTTCACCAAACAGCGGCGCGACGTCAAATATTCTCGATTCGATCGGGCGTCCTCGAAGCAGCGTATAACTCGGCGATACGATCGGCCCGGCTATCGGGCGGCGATTCAATTTACACAAAACAGTATTTAAAGGTCGTAAAAAGAGTACAGGAGGGGGGGGAGGGGGCTGGTCTATGCGGGGCACACTTGAATATTCATAGGGAGCGGTCATAAACAGCCAAATAAATTGGAGAGAGCCAGTGTAAACGCTAAACGGTTACACGGGGGTATTAACGGCTGGCGGGGAACGAAGATTTACGGGACAGTGTGCCGAACAAATTAACGGACGGAGGGGCGGGAGGGGGAGCTTTAAGCAGAAAGGACAAGTCAACGGAAGGGGGGAGAGAGAGAGAGGGAGAGAAAAAAATACGTATGAATAAACAGGAAAAGAAGCAGAAAGAAGCGCGATCGTGCGATAAGAAGTCCGAAGATCCAGGCGTTCGACGAACAACTTCGCGACTCGTCGATCCCCGATCCACGATCCGCCAGAGCCACCGGAATCGGGTTAACGTCCGTGTTATTTTTGCTGCGAGCTGTCAACCCGGGAATCCTTGCGCTAACAAGGTGCCGCACCGGTCGAGCATCCGAGTCCGTTTTTATCAATGGCCCTTTGGGAAGTGGCGGATGCCCTGGTCCTCTTCAGCGAGGATCTAACGAGGGCCTGGCTTTTTGCGCATTAAAATATCGACTAATTGCCCCAGGATTCTGGCCGACGTTTTTGCGCCACCGTCCAGCCCGGCCTTCCCCTCTCCCCCCCTCCGAACGTGATCGGCCGACCGAATATTCCCGAAATCTCGAATTCGACGGACAACTCGACGCGTGACATTTTTTCCTTTCGTGTGCCTGTAACCATCGTTTCTCTTTTCCAGGAAGAGTCGTGTTCGAGCTACGGAATCCTCCACTCGCGGCTGGACTCTGGGTATAGAAATCGCTGCTGCTGTATTTTTCAGCGACGACTTTGGTGTACACTCGGTGAGCGTTAATCACATTTCCTCGTTGATGGTATCAGTGGTTTATTAATACCAAGAGTCTTACACGGCTGGTTGAATTACAACGCGTCAGGTTGGTGACGATTTCGATATTATCCATGGATCAGATGTTCGTGGAAGTCTCTTTAGATACGTCGAGCCTCTGCTTACACCGTTTTAATCACGACCTCCTTCGTTAATTTTGATGTCCCCTGTCACTCGTAGACCCGGCTAACGAGCCAGGCGTTGTTTAATCCATTTATCCGTGGCATCGCTTGCTACCGCGTGCCGAGGATCATTCTCGCTGGAGATGATGATTCCGATTCGATCTACGGGTTTAACGAGGTCGTGGGGTTCCGGAGAGTTTTCGTAGCGTCTCTTCTACCATTTTACAAAATTCTGGGTTGGATTTTTCTTTATATCTGTGGCTTTTAAGTAGTTGAATTCCACGCGTCAATGAAGAAAATTCTGTCTCGGAGTATCGGTTGCCCTCGAGTGTCTACATCTGGAGCTATTTGTATTGGAATTTAGTCTTCGACCGTAAATAATATACCAATTACGTAATGAGTCCCATGGAAGAGGCACAGACGCATTAGCATACTCGTTTCCGTGGTGATGTATCCGAAATATGTCCGTCATCCGTGGAATCTGGCCGATGGCGCGATTAAGAAACACGCCTCTCGCTGGTGTTCGCGGCTTTTCACCGCCAATTAATACGATTTCATAACGATCGAGGGTTTTTCTCCGGCGACGAGCCCGGGGGGAACAGGATCGCGGGGGAAAATCGCTAGCGGTCGGACGACAATTCATAACGCGGGATCGGCATTATGTTCTATTTAGAAACCGGTCTCGCGTCTCGCGAAAGATCGACATCAGCCTTCGCGCGTCCCTTAAAACGAGCCAGAGCTTCGATACTTATGTATGTCTTCGATGAAACATTTGAACACTCGTTCGAGGAATCCTTTTTTAGATAGGTACTTGCTATGTGGCGAATCGGGGTGGTTCGTGGAACGTTTTGACATTTACTCAGGTGTAAACTATTTTTCTTTTTGTTTCCTGTAAATGGTGTAATAGAGACGTTTTATTATTATTATTATGATAGATGTTTTCTACCACGAGGTATTTGCAAACTCCAGCAGAGTAATTCTACAAATGTGGATTTTCTCTAACAAAAGGCGAAGTTAGGGATTTTTCATTCGTATAAATAAAAATATAGGGTTTGGATTTTTTATATAGTTTTAATTCAACAAACTGGCCCAGCCTTCTGGGAATGACTGTGGATCATCTGAGAAGGAAATACAATTTATTATCTTCCACCTAGCGTAGGATTTTCTCAAAATTAAAATTATTTTGGAAATTATAGTCGTTTAAAGAAATGACCTTAATTTTCTACATAAAAATTTGCACTGAAATGCTTGTAAAAAATTGAATAATTGAAATATCAAAAAATCATACATTTCAGTTTATATATCCTCTTTGTACTTCCTTCTCGACTGACCTATTGTCATTCCTAGGAATGTGGGCCATTTTTTGCAGTTCTCCGGGAAGTCATCTCGTCCGCCGCCACTTTGTACAATTTTCCATAAAGAAAAAAAATTTCTAGTAAAATAAAGATTGCTTTAAAACTATACTTATAAAAAATCCAAGCCCTATATTTTTATTTATACAAACAAAAATTCCTAACTTTATCTTCTGTTAATAGCTTCAGGGTGGAGTCCCCCCTTAAAATCTAATATCCCTGCATGAACTGCAATCCAGTCACCTATCGAGTGACGCCTATCTACCACGAACCAGAGCTCCCAAGTATGTACCCTGAGCTCAAGTCCAACCACTGTCTCCAGTGGAGAGCGGTCTACCGGCCCGACGTCAGTATCTATGTACATCTTCCTTCTTCAAATAGCAGACGATCGCTGGCGACAACGATCCCAACTTGAAACACCCCCCCGCACTATAGTCCCAGGTAACACACGTTCCCCGACACGCCTTTCTACCAGCAACCGGTGCTCTCGAGCACCAGCAAAGGAAGTCACCTATCCGCCGAGCCACCACTCGGGCACCGCGGTTCGCCTAGCAAGCGAGCAGTTCAATTTGTGTTAAGGTGCACGGGGTCCCGGCCCGCTAATTGCCTCTCGAATACCGCGAGTAGTTCGCGGAGAAACACCTATTTAACCTAGCATTCCTCGCGACAATCGTCTTTTACGCGCGCGGAGGCCACTCGAGCGGCGCGGCTCGTTGCCCCGAGCAAAAAGAGCGAGCGTCCAGTCGTGTCCGGGCCCAGCGAGGCGGCGATCACAATAATTGAACGGGGCGAGCCGAGAGAGAAAGAGAGAGAGAGAGAGAGAGAGAGCGAGCAATCGCCATCGGTATCTGACAAATTATTGCATGATTCCAGGGGGAGGGCCACGCGAATGCCTCGCCCCGACCCCCTTTCCTTCCCCGACGACCACCACCCGTCCGGCGAATTTATAATTTTCGCCGCGCATCCACAGAAGCCAACGGCGTCCTCTCTCTTAATCGGCGAATTTGTTATGCGGCCGGGCTTTTTGCGTCGCGGACTGGTATCAGTCGGCGCGATAACTCCGATCGTTTTGCCTCCCGAACGCCATTCCCGCTTCCCAGAAGCGATCTTCCTTCACGTCCGAAAGGAACTCAAAGTTGAAGGTGGTTGGAGGGTTCGGAGGCGACGCGGCCACCGCGTGGGAGTTTATTGTATATGAATTCTGTTTCTCATTTCGCGAGGGACTTGCTCGCCCGTTAAATTCGAAGTATCCAGGGTGACGAGGGGCGAAGTTGTGTCCTTGATTCCGTGGAATGGACACTCAGGTAGTTTCGGGCACGAAAATCTCGCGCCCGAGAGAACGGGCAGTGAGGATACATCGATTGGGAAACGGGAAGGGGAGGGGAACGGATAAGCGGAATCGTGACAAATTGTCGTTTGGGAAGGCGGCAGGAAAGTTGGCCGCCTCTCTGTCGGCCGCCGCGGCAGCGGATGATCTGAAATTTACAACTTTTTAGGGGGCCGTTTTATGGGTAGTTAGAAAGTTGTAATTTAGTTAACGAGGTAACCCCGGGCAATTGCATTATACGGAGATAATTTTTAATTTTATACCCGCTATATTAAAGTTCGACATCGAGTAGCCGAGCATGAATAAATTTCACCGGCTACAAGCTCTACGGGGACATCTTCAATCTTAACGCGATCCCGTCTGCAGCGTAATAAAAGTTTTTATTACGGAACGCCATTTGCTTGGATCGCTCGCGTGGAATCCAACCGTACAGGCAGATGGAGAAATTTCGGCTGAATTCCTCAAATACCGTACGCCTTTCCATTTCCATCCCAGGCCACGTCCCCCCCCTCCCCCCACCCTGATTCGAGACGAGCCTCTGATATTCGTCTTCGTCTCCCGATGCCCGGTCGCCGATAAAACAAAACCACGAATCCTTATCATCCCGGTGATCTCGATTCCCGAATTGGAATAACGCTTCCACCGGGAAGCACGATGATGTTTCTCAAGGACCACCGGTCCACATCTCGAAATTACAAAGTTTGGCTCAACGCCCGCCTGGGGAATATTTTATTCCCCGCTACTTGAGAATTCAAGATCCTCGATAGTCTTCCTCGAGCTCCTCTATATTTGTCTCGTCCCCTACGAGCGTCCAGAAGCTTCGTTCTCCGTAAACTGAATATTCAGATGTTCCCCGCCGTATCCCGAGGTATTCGTCAAATCTCCGCCGGGATGCTGCGGAGAGATTAATTAAAATTAAGGCGACGGGAGCGCGCCAACTGAAGATCTCATTGTCAGCGGGCGACGTTAAACGAGGCACCACAGGTGGAATTAGTCACGAATGTTAGTTACGGGGCGGCTCGTTTCCGATACGGTTCGACCGTTTTCGTGCGTGTAAGAACAGCCATCGTGTCGTGCCTAATTAGGAGCACGTATCCGCGCGTGCTTTTTGAAGCGGGCCGCTCGCGCGCTCGCGTTTGCATCGGGCCGCGGCTTTCTTGCCGCGGAACTTTCTCGCCGTAAACGCTCGATCCGAGGCCCCGACCGGCACTCCGGACTCCTCCGGCTGCTTCGTAAATTTCCTACGAAGTCGGAAACGGGATTTCGTCTCGATTCATCTTGCCGGCAATTACTGGCAACGGCACATGATCCGCGTACCTGCCTACCGATGCGCTCGATTTATGGGAAACGCGTGTAAGCTTCGGTAGAAACGATTACTTTACTTGCGCGCCTTTCCATCGAAAGCCGAACTTGACATGGCGATCCTTCCCCTTCCTTCGACGATCGATACCCTGGCATTTTCCTTTTTTTCGCCGACGCGTACGTGCAGCAGCTATTGAAACCCCCCTTTGACGAGAGCGACCGGCGTCCATTTCCAATATATTCGATTAGGAACGATATAATTCTTCCCCGAAGGCGATCGGGTGAGATGCTGGAGGCCCGTAGCATGGATTGAATTTTCAAGTTATCAGAGCTATTTAAAGTAGAAGACTCGCTCGTGAAGCGCGATCGCCCCATCGGCTCCGGTATTCCGATGAAATTGTATCGGCCAGGGGTCCGCTCGCAGGGGAAGGCTTTCCTTCCCCGAATCCATCGGGCCCCTTTTTCTTCCCTCCTTAATTCCGTTCTGGAGGACACGAATCCGAGCATCGGTACACCCGTCGAAACAGTGGCTGGCTCCCAATTAGGAGGCCTCTTTTAAGTAATGCCCGCGATCTCTCTGCCCTCTCGCTCGGGCTCACGCCGGCTTTACCTGTCCCGCGGTCTCTGTCGGCTCGGCCACTGGCACGATTGACTTTCCGCGGCATCCTCGTCTTTCTCTTGTATAAATTAGTCCCAGCCGCCACATAATGGCGTGTCGATGCGCTACTGTCCCCCGGCTAGCCTCTGCCTTTTTAATTCTCTTTTTCCCCTCGTGCCTCAGGTAGCGAGGTTCTTCTCCCGTCCCTCTCCGTTCTATCTACGTCTTCTTCTGGCCTTTCTCCTCGGGGCCTCCTCGTCCCACGCGCCCAAGGGACCATCGCGCTGTCCCTGTCCCCCACCTCGCCGGGGCCCTCTCTGCCCCTGCGGAGATCTACTCTCTGGGCCTACCTCCCCCCCCCTCTGCCCCCGCTCCCCGACCCTTCTCCCCTCCTTCTCGCTTCGTTTCGCCGCACTCGTCAGACCGGCCGCTTAATTTACGACCAATTAATTTGGATAAACTGAATGAGGGGAGCCCTGCTTTCGATGCACGCGTTAACCGTGAATTTTTTTCTTCCCCCTCCCCCGGGCCCCGATGCCTCCCCCTCGCCGCCTTCCGGTTCAGCGGCGGTGAGCGCACACTCGCCCTTTTCGGGGGCCCCGGGCCCGACGGCTCTTCCCCGCGGCTGGAAACCGGCGAGCCCGGGTCCAACGGATGATCGTCCCGATGACACGGTTGTAATTTCTGATCGGAGACGACTTGATCGCCAGCGCTCGATAGCGATTGTCGTTAAAAGGGAACGGGGATATCGCGGATCGTTTGCGTGTGTCCTTCTCCCGGTAATTGGCATGGAACGCGGAGGATCGCCCGTTCGGCCCGTCCGACGGGGAGGAGGGGGACTAGGTGACTTCGGAGATGGTGATCGAATGTTCGGGCACACCTTTTTTGGATTAACTCGCCAAGGACTTTTGCCGAATGCTCTTTCAACCACTACCTTAATAGAGGGTAACCGCCGTACGTAAGCACTTCCAAAATCCTCGTGTTTCACGTACAAGCCTAGGTGACTGGATTAAAATCGAAAAGGTGGCTCGAGGCAAGCGAGATGCCAGGAAGATCGTTTCCCCGGGCAACTGGATGGCGTGTGAAATGGATTCCGCTCGCCAGAAAATCAGCGTCGATCCACGTTTCTCATTGTATCGTACGTGAGAGGGGGAGAGGGAGCGTTGCAGCAAGAGCCCGAGGAACGGGAGAAGGAACGGTTAGAGAAGCGACGGTGAGGAGCAGCAAGCAGCAGCCAGCAGCAGCACGAAGCAGACATCGAATCGGGGCTCGATGCCGTGGACAGGCCTGCTTGGTATTCCGTTCCCGTCCGGAGGCATAATTGGCCGCCAACTGGCGACGCTCCTCCGGGTATCGCGAAGACAAGAAATTATTCTTTAATTAATTGTCAGCGCTCAATGTGGCCGCATGCGTAGGATCGGTCGGCCTCGTACATAAATTTCATCTATATGGGAGCGCCGACTGCGCGCGTGTAAAAGCCTCGCATAGAGGGATATCCAGGAGAAAACGCCGGGACCAGAATGGAGAGGGGCAGCGGAGAATATAAGGAGAGCCGAGAGAGCTTCCGATCTGCGGAGGTAGCAAATACCTGGCGCCTGTTTGTAAACCCTTTAACGGTAAATCGTCGCTCTAAAGGGTCTCTTTGCACCTTCGCTCCTCCACTCTCTCTCTCTCTCTCTCCCTCTCGCCTCCCCTCGGTTTCCTCTATATTCCTCTTAATGCTCGCGTAGGTGATCGCCGGGCAAGATGGAGCACCGTATAAAGAGGGGAAAGTTGCTTCAACCAGCTAGAATTGCAGTTTCCGCGCTCCGATCGCGCTACTGGACACTTTGCTTAGATAGCGTGTCTTTTAAGTTGTCATTAAGCGATTCCATTCCGAGCATAAATGTTCGATATGAAACATCGAAGTAAGTAGTACCTATCTTCGCGGTCCAGGTGGATGCTGGAGAGGATAGGCTGCTCGGGTTGCCTGGTACTTTGCTCTAATAGTAACGAGGCCACGGGGGCAAGGTTCCTCGGCTGGTCGTAAAATAACGACAACTTCCGGCGATTTGGCCCCTTTTCTAATAACCAGTATATCAGGGGGCCCGGGTACGAACAATTAGGCTACCGGTCTCGGCCGAACGGACGACAGTTACGAGCCGGCCGAGGGATTCAAAGAAGGCGGCGAACTTCTTTGATCGGACGTGCCAGTGGAACGGATCCCCAGCCTTCTCGTTTTAGCCCGGGAAGGTGGCTCCTCTGGCTACCCCGTTCTTGCAGATAGGGAAGGTGGACCCCGCGCAAGTATACGTGAATCCACGCATTGGCGTCGAGATCACACCTGTCTCCAGCACGCTCCTACGGCAGCTCCAGCCGAGTCCTACTTAATCCTTCGGGAGAATAATGGACAGGGGGCTTTAGCGTCCGCCGATAACTTGGTATTTCTCTAACGGATCCGTAGGAAACAGCCAGCCAGTATAACCGCTCGTAGCGGACAAGACGGAGTGCCAAAAAATGTGAAAGTTACCGGGTAGAGGTGATCGCTTAAGTTTCGTAGCCGGGCAACAGAGATATTACGGTGATCAGTTTAGAACGGACACCTCTCGCGGATCGTTGCCCATCCCTTCTCGCCTAAAAGCGAGCAGCTCCGACGCTCATGGACAGATTATTCGGGACAGGTGCGTACACAGGCCCCGGGGTTCACGTATGTAGATACAAGGCTGTGCTCCGTGTGCGTGGACCCCGTGCACCGTATATATTTTATAATTAGCCCCGAGGGCCTCCGTTCGATAAATCAGCGCGCCGCCCGGGCTTAAGACTTAATTAAAAATTTAGTCAAAAACCAATTAGTGGCTACGCCGGATTAACATATTTCTAATTATCTGCCGGACACTTTCGGCCGCCCTATACCGCTGCCTCGACTACTTGCCATATACGAGGAGGCCGCCGACGTTCTCTCCTCCCTTCTCCCTTCCTCCCCTCGCCCCGTCGATGACTTTGCGATACATTTCGTTGCGCCCAGCGGAACTCCCTTCTTTTTTTTCTTCTCCACCTTCATCGTTCCTTGGGACATAATACTTCTTTCAGGGAGGGATCACGCTCGGCTGAAAAAAAAGGTCGTTGCCACGATCGCCGTCGACGCAACCAAGAGATTATTGTTTTCTTTCCCTGCTCCTTTTTTCCCCTTTTCCGTTTTCATCCGATCGATCGATCGTAATGACGATCGTTCGAGTGCACAATCCGGGTTCGATGACTCTCGACTTACCTTTCGTTCCGGCTCGTTTTCGTTGGGGGCGATCGGGGCTTGTGCCTCGTTTAATCCCGTCCTCTTTTATTCGACGATGTATCCGACTCCGCGAACTGCGACGCCTATGCTTCGAGCCGTAGCCTACGTGCCTGGAGCTTTGGGGTGTCTCGCGGGGATCTCGAAGGAACGGTAACAAGTCGGTGGTTAAATACTGAAATCGCGTTTATTTCACTATGGTATACTTCCATGGATAAATTATATATCATGTTACATTTATACAGGGCGCTTGGGTACAATCCGGGGACCTCGTCGCGCTCGCAATGGTTACCGATCGGTGCTTCTTGCCTATCACTGCCTCCTTCCCTCGAATCGATCGTGGTACGCGTAGATACAGAATTTACATACCTCTTCGCTCGTTAAACAGCCGCACGTATGTACACACGCTTCCCTATCGTTCCCTTAACGCTTAATAAACGAAACCATCTAACACACTCGTACTTCCTGACTTTATCTCAGGCGACGCCTTAGAGCGCGCGGATCGCCGCGTCCTATTCGAACTCCTTTGAAAGAATACGCTATTTAGACTCGCGAGTTCGGCTGGCTAATTCTGAATGCTGAAAGAGGGATAAGGCTTCGATCGTTGGAGAAGCGATCGAGTCAAGGCTTCAAGGGTGGCGTCGCGGGCAGACTTCTAGATGGGTAGATGTTTTAGGGAAATTACCGGTCACGTCGCGTATT
Organism: Andrena flavipes; assembly: GCA_963971345.1. Taxonomy (NCBI): domain Eukaryota; kingdom Metazoa; phylum Arthropoda; class Insecta; order Hymenoptera; family Andrenidae; genus Andrena; species Andrena flavipes. The sequence continues at coordinate 73,762,345 of OZ020479.1, read as the reverse complement.
CCTTTCAATCCAGTCGATTAACTCCGCTCGTAGATCTCGTCCAATACGGTTCTCGCGCTTACAGAGTTCTAATCGAAGTCGAGTCTACCTTTTCCTGTCAGCTTCTCATGGAAATCGAACGTCCTGTACACGCGTATATACACGACACGTCTATTTACAATATGTACATCGGTGTTGTGGGCTTTTCCGTCGAGATCAACGCCTTCGAAATGCCTTCTAAATGCTGTCACTCGCCGGTGCGCGCGACCTTTCCGCTCGTTGTTCGCGAATCCGTCGAGGCTCGATGCTCGAGGGCCCGTGGAAATTATAAACGATTCAACTCGAAGGTGAAACGCGGGGAAACGAGCAGACACGGGAGACGAAATTTCGCTTCTTTTTTTTTTTCCCAACGCTTCGCTTCTGACAGGCGACAGGTCGCGACGGTAAAAGTCATCGCCGATTTATCGTCTCGCGCACACTCGCGGACGAGCCTGAGTTTTTACGACCAACGGGGATGAGTAATTCGCGCGTTACGTAGTCGTGGCGTCGAATAGTCGTATCCAATTTCCCAGATCTCCGTTCGGAGTACACGGGTCTCTGCTGCTCGATTGGACCTCAGGGATGCTGTAGAAACTGGGCTCCCGATAGCCTTGGAATTTTCACGGTTCGATTTAGACAAGTCGGAATCCTCTGTCGAGTATTCATCTCCTATCGAGCCTTGAAATTCACAGATCTTCGCTTACCGGGCTCTGGAAACCCAGTTGCATCTTCCATTCTTCAACTCGTCACCGAACTTCGTCCCACTGTTTCCGGTTCACCATCAATTCCCCACTCCTCCGGCAAATTCGGACACCTTCGAGTCACCTCGATCACATTCTCCTTGAACCTCGCGAAGCCTCCCCTTCCCCCACTCTGTTCCGAAACTCTCAGCAACGTCGTCCGTTTAATCCACAGTTCACTCTCTTCGAGTCTGCGGTCTCTGACTCCTGTCACCGTTCCCAAGGCCTTCGGTTCCTTCTTCCAACGGCAGAGTCAGCTCGTCCCGTCGCCACCCCGAGGTCCAATCGATCTCCCTCGCTTTTGGATCTCGGGTCAGCTTCCCTCGCGGCTCGCTCGCCCAGAAGAGGCAGACTGGCCAGGATACCGGCGACTTGTTCTCGCGCCGCTCGAGTCTGCCTTATTAAGGCCTGTGTCCAGGGGGCCCCATGAACATGGCTGCCGCGGCCGCGACATGGGTGTGCCTAGCCATGGCCGCCGCGATGAAGGGAGGCACTCCTGGTGTTCCAGGAGGCCCCACTCCGGAGAACATCAGGCCCGAGCCGAAACTCGGGTGCAGCAGCGGCCTCGCTGACAGCCTCAGCTTCTCGATTTCCGCCTCCTGCAGCCGCTTCGCCTTCGCCCGCCTGTTCTGGAACCAGATCTTCACCTGGAACAGGGAAAACGGAAAGAAGGTGAGACGATGGGGCGATCAACGGGCACCGAAGCTGCGCGACCGCTTTAATTTCAGCCAGTTAAATTGGCTGGAGTTTAGTAGAACCTGCTCCGTTAGAATACGAAGAAGGGAATTACAATTCCCGATCGGCGAGCACTTTCCAAAATCAACTTTTCCATCGCCATTGTCCTGTCGACGGCAAGGACGAAATCGTGGACGGGGATCGGCGCGGCGAGAACGATAGTCGATCGGCTACACGCGGGAGGGGCTACGAGGCATGTAATTAAATAATTACGCTATCGATCAGCGGCATATACGCGAGCGTTCTAACGAGGGACGCGCGAGTAGAAAATAGCCGGCCCGCGGTGCAGCATGAACGGCCATTTAGCGCGTAATTAGCCGGCTCAAATTGGTGAAAGCAGCGATCGGAGGCAAGGCTGGTGTGGAATTCGAGGCGAGTGCCGGCTCGGAAACTCGCCGCGTGGAAAAGTATGCGTCGCCGCGTCGAATTCGCCCCGAGACCGTGGGCAAACGTTCCTTCGCGACGGTAATTGTGTTTGCGCAGTCGGCGGACAATCCTTCTGTTTGGACAGTACACGCCGACGTGGATACACCAGCCGAATCGCGACACGCGTCCCTCCGACGATAGGTACCTCGCCTCCTGGGGAGCCTACGAATCCCGGCCGTTTCGTGCGACGGGGTTACTCCTTTTGGGAAACCGCGAGCCGCCGCGTTTTCCGTTCGCACGAATCCCGCGCGCACGATTAACAAGTCGGCGAATCAGCGAATTAGTCGGTAACTCCGGGCTCCGTTAACGCGAGCGCTAATTGGACTGGCATTCGGAACGACTGTTGCAGCCTCGTTACACGCGCGATCCGAGGATAATTATTCTTATTAATATCGGGGGCTGAAAGCGATAGTGTGGGCTTTCCATGAAAGTTTTATGAGCGACGTAATCGCGACCAGGCTGGAAATTACCGAGGGTGTTTCGGAAGTGATGCACCAACGATTTTGGTATATTGAATTACGTAAGCTTTCGCGGCATTTCGAATGAATGTATTCAGGGTGTAGATAGATTTGCCAGGATAGATAGATTCCTTCATAAAGTGGATCGTGTTTCTATATGAAACGTGTACAGTTTTGATTAGGGGGGCCCCGCTGATATACAGATCTTATATGTTCACATGCCACCTCATTTGTCTTCGAAACTGAGCACCCTTTCGATGTTTAGCTAACCGTTTCAAGCACACCCTGTACGCTGCTCGGCTGGTCCGAGGGTTATCGAAGGAGGTGCGCGTGTGCTGACAACAATGCCCCCATTACCATCATTCCTCCTCCACAGTTATTATTATTTTTATCGGCGGGTAATGGCGCGGAGTCTACGCAGCTCCCATGGAATTAGCATCAAGCACCCCGTAGCACGCGTAACGAGTTCAAGGAGCCCGTAATCAGATCGCTAAAATGGGTATAATGTTGCATCGGCGCAGGGCGGCGAAGTAAAAAATCTGGACGCCGTGGAAAAAAAAGATATAAATCGCCGGCTCTTTAATAAATCAGACACGATGTCGGACAGAAGTACGTACCACGTACCAGGACTTGCGTGCGTGTGTGTGTGTAATCGTGGACGGAGGATACCCTGGGTATCGCTTAGAAAGTTAGAAATCTCGCGTCGCGTGACAATGCGCAATCAAATCGTAACTGGCTGCTCCCTGTGGAAAGACGTATTGCGATATTCCAAGAGGTTTTTCTCTACGTGCAGCGGGGCTTCCTGTTTTTCACGGCCGTGGGCTCACGCGTTTACTACGTTTCAGCGCAATTTTCCAGGGACGCGAGTAAACAGCGTCACGCGTCTGACTCCCTTCGAGAACCCTTTTATTCTATTCGCCCTTTTCGCGTCAAAAGACATCTGCCAGCGCTTACCATTATATAACAGAGGGTCCACGGTGTTAAATACTTTGGACTCCTAGTCCAACGCGATCAAAGTGTCCATTGCCCCTTGATCTCTGTTTAGTCTGCTCCCCGTGGCTCCGTTACTCAAAATCAAATGATCTAGAATTCCTTGAAATTCCCTGAGACTCCCAACAATGCTGTCTAATTGCCCGTGCGAGGAAACGAAGGCGTTCGATCGATCTTCGGCCATCGACTCGAGGCCATTTCCACGAACAACGCTATTGCGTTCTAACGGCGCGAATATCGCCAGCCTAAATCGCGAACATACCTCTTCGTCGCGGGTGAATAATGAGAGGAGAGGGCGCGGGTCGTTTCGGTAGGGCGAAGAGGACAGGAGGCGAGGAGATCGTAGCTTATCTAAGCAAATGAATACGACGAAGCTTCATTTCGTCTGATGCATTGTAATGAATGCGGAAAGTGTATCTGAACACGCTAACTGCACGATAATAGCCGCATCGCGACCGTCTTTTCGGCTGTTACACGCGTCACGGCACGACGAATGTACAGCCTCGTTTGGAATTACCGTTCCTTTAATTCTATCGCTGGCAAGGTACATTCGCAGGATTTCTAGGCGACGGTGGGAAAAGATATCTGGTCACCTCGAGCCTCCGCGACCTGGCAAGAAATTAATATTCGTTTCTCGGAGATTTTACTATTATCGCGCGGCGCAAGTAGCTTACACCACGTCGCACAAATCAAAAGTAGATTCAGACTGTTGCGGGCGGACAATTAATCGCGGACTATGCCTGAAAGTGGAATAGGAACTTTATGGTCGGGCAATTAATAATCACGGTCTATTGCTGACAGTAGATCCAGCGGTTTATGTTCAGACACGAATCGGTGCAACCTATTCCTCTCCATCTACAGAGTTTTTTGTTTTGCTAATTATATACCTCAATTGTACTGTTGGGTACATTATAGCCCCGCAGGCCCCTTTTGCATAAAATGCGTAATTAAGTTACTTATTCTTTTTTACGTATGTCTCATAAATTTCATTGCCGTATCTTTAAAATTGACAGTGCTATGGTAAATTTTGTGAATCGATGTTGATCAACTGATACCAATTCGTATCTAAGCTAAACGCTAGGACTATTTTTCTGACTATATTTTTTTTAAATTTTATGTACATAATGAATAAATAATAAAAAATAATGTTGAAAGGTCATTCCGGTTAGCGCGCCGATAAATTCTGTGATTTTCCTGAATTTATTGCGACGAAAATAATTATAGCAATGGAATAAACCTTTTTTCTATTTATTAAACTACATTTCTACAGTAAATAAAAAATATGAAAGTAAAAAGTTATTGCTTCCCACATGCTCTTGAAAGCGGTCTTGCCCATACAGCACACTTCGTTGCAGCTGTATTGCAGGAACGTTGCTGCAATATTGCGTTGTTGCAGGTTGCATTGCAAAATTGTAGGAACGTTTCTGCAATATTGCCGTACATTATTGGAGTGGCAATGCTCCTACAATATTGCAGCAATATTGCAAGAACGTTGCCGTACAATGTTTCATTGGCAACGATCCTACAATATTGCAGAAATATTGCAAGAACGTTGCCGTACAGTGTTCCATTGGCAACGATCCTACAATTTTGCAACAATATTGCAAGAACGTTACCGTACAATGTTCCATTGGCAACGATCCTACAATATTACAGGAATATTGCAAGAACATTGTCGTGCAATGTTCCATTGGCAACGATTCTACAATATTTCTGCAATATTGCGTGCTCATCCACGTGCAATGTTCCATTGGTAACGATACTACAATATTACAGGAATATTGCAAGAACGTTGTCGTGCAATGTTCCATTGGCAACGATTCTACAATATTGCGTGCACATCGACGTGCACATCGACGTGCAATCTTCCACTGGCAACGATCCTACAATATTTCAGCAATATTGCGCGCACATCGATATGCAATGTTTCAGTGGCAACGACCCAGCAATATTGCCTACATATTGCCGTGCAATACTGTAGTGGAAATATTGTAGAAACAGTACAGCAATATTCTGAAACAACTATGATACTTTGACGAAATTTGAAATATGACGTCGAGTAGATTCTACAACATGTTTCATTTAACTGCATGTGCTAGAATTTCTCGTTGGCCGTTGAAGATATGAAAAAAGTGTTATTGTGAGAGTTGTTTGTACATGAATGTAAATTATAGAAGACATTTGAAAATGAATTTAATTTGTTTAGATAGAGTAGATACTATATACTTTAATGTGTGAAATTATTATTATTATTATTAAAAGTGTTTATTGCACAAACACGTATATACAATCAAGCAAGAGAAAAGAGAGACGAAAAGACAAATGCAAAGGTTTAGTCTAAAGACTACTTTCCAACCTAACCTAAAATGCCACCGGGTTATAGTTAGAGTCCGCACCTACAGTGTTAAAAATCCCTAATAGGTTTGTCAAATGAGCCTTCGTTTTTGAATAATTTGAGTTTAAAGTTTTGCACGGTAGGAGTATAAGTTCGAATACGTAAGCAATCTTATCAATCAACGGTTGTAGCTGCGGCGGTAAAGTGTTCGTCTACGATGCTACAGGTCCTCGGTTCGAATCCCCCTGGGGTAAAGATATTTTCTATGAGAAAAAGACACACGGGCGTTATACTACTACGATTCTGCACACATTCATGTCGTCGCGTCCCTCACTGCCCAAAACGTTGCGGTGAAGACCATTGCTGTAAAATTTCCGAAACGTTGCGGGATTGTACTCCATCAATATTGCTAAGGCGGACATAGCAGTGAACCTGCAACTTCCCTGCAATGATACGGTGCAACATTGCATACTTACACCGCAATATTCTCCGAAGAGTTGCAGGATCATTGCCATAATTTTGCCGTTTCGTTGCAGAATCATTGCCGGAACGTTGCAGGTCTACATGTTTGCAATGCTGCCGCAACATTACAAAAATACACACCTGCAATATTGCGAAGGCGGACATAGGACTGAACCTGCAACGTCTCTGCAATGTTATAGTGCAACATTGCAATCTTGCACCGCAATATTGCAGAGACGTTGCTGCAATGTTATGGTGCTCTGTGGGTGATGACATTTTTAAAAATTCATACCTCGCTCGTGAAGGCAATTTCAGCTGTTAGACTTATCTAAACCCAAAAATCCAAACAGATTCTTGATCAATATGACTGTCGCTATCTCTCGGATTATAATTAGTGATTTATCTTTAAAATTTGCAAAATGGCGGACAAGCTGTAAGAAAAATGTTTTCTGTTTTTTTCTTTTGTTCTTTTCAATTTTAAAAGTAGGTTTGACTCAATGAAAATATTTGGTTGTAGTCCCTGCGAGAGTCATATGTGTGCAGAATAATCAGTAAAATTTATAAAGCAATCGGTTCGATAGATTTTGAAATTTTATCTTCACGATGTGAAAAAAATTGTGTTTCGAGAAAAACGCGTTCAAAGTTTTCACCTGAAGAAGCCGAGCTTTTGCGCCCCTATAAAATGCCTCTATAGAAGCTAAAATAATCAGAATTTTCATGAGAATTTAACAATACATTCTTGAGAATATGTACTTTCGAAAAATATTTAAAAAAAATAATTTTTCAAACCCGTCTAACCGGAACGACCCCTTAAAAACAACATTCTTTTCTATAATTCTCCCTTTAATGACAGAATGGCTTGAGGGGGCTACAATTAAAATTAATTTCCCTGATTCATTTATCAAATATGTAATTCCGATTGTAATAATCCCACAACAAAGGAGATATATCAATTTTTTAAACATTATAGACTGTTTTACAACAACTTCTGCATGTATAAAAAATATTTAACCTCGTAATGTCTACAAATACTTCTCTCGAAACTAAGTTTCGGCACCGAGACCATCTTGCACCCAACACTACAATTTCAGACGATTCACCCAGCAAGTTTGAAGTCTGAACCACCCAGCAGAGCCAGCAATCAGCTACAAGGATTGCCGCGCGGAAGGTCATGGATCTCCTCGAGCAGTGTCTGGTGAGTCCCAGCAAATACCAGCAAATCTTAACAGATACCGCTTGGAAGGTCGTATCTATCCATTCGGTAACTCTGCTCAGTGTAATCAGACTCCGTTCGCGCATCAATATTGTTTCTTCCTCTCGGCTTGCTCGACATCTTAAGCGATTCTTCCGAACGACATTCCCCGGGCGAGCTCGATCACCGTCGGGTAAATTCGTCGTCGCGTCAGCTTCGAATACCGTCATTAACTTCACGGGCAGGTGTGCAGGTTTTGGAAAATCGGTGAGCCAAACGGTATTTACACCGAAGGCTCCGCGACTCGTCGGTTACACGAGCGCACACTTGGCCAAACAATTCGCGACGCGCAAAACCGTGCGTCGCCATTGTTCGGGGCAGCGGTGGGGCAAATGAGCGCAGATCATTTCGGCTGATACGAAAATTAAGTATAATATCATTCCATTACGTTCAATTTAATTAACGTCAATCATGTTAATTGCCAACCGCTCCGCGGAAGGGTGTGTAATTACCCGGTTCGACGTGATGTATCTGATGCGAGAGGCGGACGAGAATTTGCTCGTTTCAACCGCCTCCTGGCGAGCAATTACCGCGAGGAGAAAGAAAGGAACCATATAAAGAAAGCACAGGCACTAAAAGACGAGCTCGTATAAGAGGAACGAAATTGGGGGGTTCGAAGGAGGGACTTTGGAAAAACAACCGTGACGCTTCCAATTCAACCACGATTATTCTGTTTGCGCGCTCACGAGGGCGTTCAAGAGTGGGTGCACCCTTGCTCCCGAGTAGAACTATCCTCCTGCGATCAACGGACCTTTAATTTCTTCGGAAATAAACATCCACTAACTTACGCGAGGAGACGTTTATTACGTACACCCGTGGGATCTTCGACTCGACCTATGATTCTCTTCTAATCAAATTCGAATGAACGTTCGTGGAAGAAAAACGTGCAGGAGAGTTGTTCCTAGCTGGAGTATTTACGTTTGCACGTTGTTAGAGGCGTGTGCCAATCAGTTCTGTCTGCTGGCTAATCACGATCCGCGATTTCTCGAGGCCTAATGGCTGTTTCTGGCGAGTCTCACCTGCGTTTCCGTGAGGTGAAGGGAGGACGAGAACTCGGCTCTTTCGGCGATGGTCAGGTACTGCTTTTCGCGGAACTTTTTCTCGAGGGAGAGCAGCTGTTGCGTGGTGAACGGCGTCCTCGGCTTGCGGTTCGGCTTGTGCTTCCTCAGGGTGCACCTGACCGGGCCTGGTCCTGGGCCTGGCAGCCTCAAGTCCCCTGAAATCAGCCCGAAAAACTGTCGATCAGCGTCGGGGAGTCGATGGTGGACGAAGTCTGAGGCGGGCTAGCCTCCGCGGATTAGAAAGTCCCGCGGCGGGCTAAAGAAGATCGGAGGATCTTCGAAAGGTCGCGCGTCCCCGAGAAGAATGCCTTCCCGAAGAAGTTCGTTAGCGCCGAGAAAGCGGGAATCGGAGGATCGACGAGTCTCGACAATTCTGGACGCCGGGGATAGGACGGAATATTTTTGGCCTCGTGGAATTTATGGATCCCGATGGCGGAGGAGATGCGACGCGGCTTGAAGGATGAGGTGCGAAGCGGCCGACACCAGCGATTCCGCGGAATAAGGGAGAGAGGATGTTGGGCTAATTACTGTAACGGCTAAGTAAAGTATGACACGGTAAGGCGCAACAGTTCGCCGCTACCAATCAAACCGTCCGAAGGGTACACGAGAAAATATGTTTACAATCGGTCGAAAAGTCCGCGGTACACACGATTAAGCGATACCACGGCTGGGATAATTAACGCGGCCGATTACGCCGCGAAGGTGAATTAAGATATCGGCTGGCAGGCCGAAGAGTATTTTCTCGCGCGGCCATAACTCGCGTAATTATTGCCCAACTATCGCTGCTGATAAATCGTTCAATGTCGGCGCAGCTGCCGAGGGAGAGAGAGAGAGAGAGAGAGAGAGGAAGAGAGAGAAAGAGAGGCGACATCCAATTATTCATATATTTCTGTTGCTCGTCACGCCTGGACCGCCGGCAAAAATATTGACAGTGTTTACGATCGCGTTTGCTTAACGTCTATTTATACGATTACTTTGTTTCTATTACGATGCCTTCGATTAACCCGAACTTGGCCCCCTTCCTCCGTTCATCTCGTTTCAGTATCCAGCATTCGGCTGATCGAGGAAAAGTACGATGATCGAAGCGAGGGGAGATGAAAGTTATTGTTAATTATACCAGCGGCAGGGATAGGAATAAAGATCCCCCGTGGAATATCGGACACACCGCCGCGAACTTCGTAATATATTAATCGTGTTTTGCGCAGATTTGTTCGGATGGTGCAAAATTATCGGCTCGTTATTTCCGTGCGTGCATTGCATAATAATTATCTGGCGGGCACCGATAACGTCCACCGGGCAGCGTTAATTAATGCGCCATAGACGGATCGATCGAAAACGCGCCTCCGTCCCCTCCAATTTTCGACAGACTTTTCACTTGCCGCTGCTTCGCGATAAAATAACTCGTCTCGCCGACATAATTCGTTGTTGGGGCGGTCTGGCTGCAGGCGATACTCGTTTCGAGAATTATTATCATTCCGAGTGCTGCCGAGGGACTCGCGACTTAAAATTCGCAATAAAATACGCAATAATTTCGTCACGCGGTGCCGAGAAATACGAGCAACTTCCAGTGGAAGGATTTATTTCAACATACCCTGCTATCTCGCTACTATCCTCGCATTACAAATTCGTTGGGCCATCGAACAAGTGTTCTCAACCTACTTCCCGATTCCTAACAATTGTCCAGCTGGATACGTTGCACCGGAGGCTGCTTTCTTATCCAGCAAGAAGCACGGTTGCCCGGCGCGAAAAACCCTCTCCCGCGCGAAAATCCGACCTCGTTTCGCATTAACGATCACGCTCCCCGCCGGTGTCGACATAAATTACTCGCTCGTCGATCGCGCGTACGTTCCTCCGCGAGCAGCGCTGTTAATCCCAAATTTATATCGACGGCCACCGCGTCTCGGTGTCGCCGGTTGGTAAGGGAACGATCCAGAACGGCGGTGAAATTGAATCGTAAAAAAAATAAATTGTCCCCCTCCGGTTACTCGGACTCGCCCAGTCCTCGAATGATAATTATCGTCGCGACGATGGTCGATGATTAACTCGGACTCGCGCAATTAACCGATACCTCCGACGTTCGTTTTCGCGTTGGTTTATGGATTCTTCATTAGCAGCCGATTAACTAAGTGGAAACTGAAAGTTCGGATGGAACGAAACTCCGCTGTGGGAAAGAATTTTATATTTCCTCGATACGCGCGCTTTAACACCCGTCAGCGATTTACTTCGATATCCTCCGATGTAGCTGAAGAAACCGGCAGTCCGTCAAGGCAAATAATCCGCAAGAAACATCACGGTTACCCAGAAACTGCCACCACGGACACGTGCTTGCGAACAGCAGCGTATCTCTGGCATCCACGTTGCTGGCCGATCGAAAAACCGTATACACGGCACCCCGCCGTTCCAGCGAGCACCGTGTAACCGTGCTTGCAGCGATTTATCGGGCGCAAGAGCGAAGGAATCGCAAACATCGGGTAACACGATCCTCTTATCCAATCGGCAAGCCTGTCGATTAATTTTTACGATCCAATTGCCGGTTTCGCTGCTAATTACCGTCTCGTTGGCGAAAATTCGTGGTGCCCCCCGAGGTGGACGGAAAAAAGGGGGCCGTGGATCGGCGAACGAAGGCCGGTGGGCCGATCGGCGTGCGTACGGAGGTATCGGTATAGCACTCGCGAGCGATTTCGCGTGCGGGGATCGGTCGGTCGAGAGCAAAAACCGAGGGAGGTGGAGAGGAAGTCGAAAGGATGACGATTTCGCGGCGAAACCGCGGGGCAACGGCGAATTCCTCGCGCTAATTAACGATCGGCGCGGCGTGCAAAAAACAGGGAGCGGGCTGGCGGCATTGTCGAGCGGATCTGTCGCGACATCGGTATTACGTCTTCCATTCCTGTACGTGGTTCCCCTCCCCTCCGTTTTGGTCCGTTATCCACCGCCGGCTAGTCGGCTAGTCCGCTCACATAACCGATCAATATGTTCCTCTTAGACGCTAATTAATTTCTGCTAATTAAACGCTCGCCTGGATCCCCGAGGAAATATATCTCGCGAGCAGCGAGTTTCTGCGTACGCGCGTGGACAAAGCACACCTGCGCTCGCCAACGCCGGAAGCTTCGCTCCCTTTCTCGTTAGTCAGTCGTTTCGAGGCATTGTTCGTGTGTTCGAGGCGACGGGGCCTCGGCCGCAGGGAAGTTCGAACGGCGACGCGGTGGAAGAGACTCATTTGCGATTTGTTCCTTTTTTCTCTTTCTTTCTCTTTCTTTTCGGAGAAAGAAATTGTGTCGGCTTGCTAAGTTGCTCGAAGGGCTGTTCGGATGTTCCTGGAACGGAGAATGTTCACTTGGAACGTGGTGAATATTCTCCTTGGAAATGTGCGAAGTCGGAATCCGCATTCCTCTTATCAATATTTCTGTTTCGTTGGAATAATCACTGCGGTGACGTTCCTTCTTCATTCAATAGATCGGCGTCCAATCGGCTCGATTTTTCGCGCCAATTATCAGCCGCGCCGGCAGCCAGGCCGCGCTCGGAACCGAGATAATTATTAATGCGTTAATTAGCGTGCTCGCGTGCGTTTGTGCGACTGGTCGATTAACGTGGCAGCGTTTCAGCGGCGTTTCTCCGCGAGACGCTGTCGGGATATTCGACAAAGAGGCCGAACAATGCGATCGCGCGCCTAATACAGCCGGCTGGCCTCGTTAGTCGAGGGGCCCGGCAATAATCGCGCGTCTCCGCGCGCACGGTAATTAACAGAAATTAATTAGGGACCGAGAAGTACGTATCGATCGGCTCCGACGCGGCTGGAACCGATCCCAGCGATCCGTGGAGGCACGTTTCGTTCGCTGGATCTCCTCGTCCCTCGAAATCGTTTCCAAGTGTGTCGATCGGGTGTTGCCCGCCGATTGCTCCTTCGACATCCATTAATTATACATTTATCGTGGCCCGACGCACGCCTCTTTGGCTTATCAGGGACCAGCTGCTGAAAACTGGTGTCACCTCGAGACTTTCAAATGTAAGGTGTATCCTTGTGCAACAGTCTACGGACGTTCCGTCGGGAATAAACTCCTTCCACGGTCCCGATCGTTTTGGATCTCGCTCTGTCATCGAAGATCCAAAGGGTTAAAGTATTCGAATCAAATCAAAGTTTCTCGTTACACCTGCCACGTCGAGTTATCGAAGTACGAGTAATCGTTTCTCCGCGCGCAAAAGAACAGAGAAAGTAAAGTTTTACGACTCCTAGGCCACTCGTTAAGGTATCGAGCGGTGGACGGAAATCACAAGCGAAGGAATTCGTATTACGAGCACGCCTGTAATCAGCCGGGGATAAATCCCAATCAGCCGTAATTAATCGTAGGAATCACGGATATCCGAAATTACAAGTCCGCGTAACGAGGTACAACTTAATAAACGCCCGAGATATCTAACGAACGTCGTCGGCTGCCCGGTTGCCCACGTCGTAAAACGGCCGCGCAAAGTACGAGGCGTCTTTGTCTCTCGTCGATCGCGCAAGTCGATCAACGGGGCTGCGGGATCATCGCGAGGGAACACTCACGCGTAAGCGTATCGATCATAAATCATGGGAACATTTAATTAGCAGAAATTAATTGGCGTTCGTAAGAAACATATTGAGCCGAGGCCCGGTAATCGGTAAGATAGGCAACTGGTCGCGATACAGGGGTGAATTGTCAGCCGCGATATCGCCGTGGCGAGAGACTAGGCACGTTTCCATCGGCGACCATTTTACTCCCAGGGTGGAATTTATTGCTCCCGTTCGAGGGACATTTATCTAGAGGGGATTCATTACTCTGTTCCCCCACGCAGATACCGCCGTATCGCCCGTAGCCCCTCCGATACAAATGGATCGCGACAAATCAGTAATTAATAATGAAAGTTTTTTACGCGGACCTAGCGATACGGAGTTATCGACGTCGGTGGAAAGAAATGAAAGGATCGACGGCACTCTAGCTGGCCATTTTTCCACCAGGCAGCGTCAGTGGCCATGCGCGGTCGTAGGATGCTCCCCGGTTTAAACGTTAATTAAGCCGACCGTGACGATTTCATGGCCGTTTGATTTCGCTCGATCTTACATCGGCCACGACTAATTGCTTTCTCCTATCGGCCCGTGTCTCGATTGCCAGCGAAAACTCGGTCGATTCCGCTCGCCTGTCTTATCACCCACGTGATTCATTCCCCTTCGTGGATTTAATATTACCCTCCCTCCCTTGGGAACTAATTGCGTACAAGCTACCGTCTCGCAGTGTTCGAGAGTCCGTTGACAATGCGCCGCTGCGGTAGAATCCTCGCGATTGATCGTTAATAAAGTAGGAGAGCAGACTCGTTTCACGGCAATTAACGCGAGGGTACAATTTTCTTCCCCCCTCCCCCCTGTGGAAAAGCAGTGGGGGGGGGGGGCAGAACGGGCCTCACGTCGAAACACACCCCCGTGGACGGTAATTAAGTTCGGTCAGGGATGATGAATCGTTGGGAATATTTTGTGGAGCGTCATTGGACGGTGGCTGGGCGTCGTTAATTCGTTCCTGGTCGCGGGGCCACGGCAGATAAATGCGTGCGGCCCGACGGTGGCGTTCGAGCGTTATAAATGACGTCCGTATTCATAATTTTCGAAAGCCACCGCCCAGTGGCGGGCCTACGGATTATCTATCGGCTGGACAGCCTCGTATCGCGTCCCCCGCCCTCTGATAGCTGGGCCGGACAGGCTAATGAGCTTTTCACCATGCAATTTTACGCCGATGCGAGCCTCGAATAGAGGGGTGAGTTTTTCCTAGCTGTGTATCTCTAACCCAGTATTTCCCGACCTTTTTTTTAGTCGTGATCTATGTTTATAATACTCAAATAACCTGTGACACCCTCTATATAATATAAAGTAAATTTAACAAGGTAAAGAAAACACATTATAAATCGATATTTCAGAACAGAATTCTGTCTTAATAATTAAGACAAATAAGTACTACAACTCGCCAACTAAAAATAACCGTGGTGGTCACCCACTGGTTAGGAATGACATTGATTGAATGAAATTGACGAACCCTGTAACCAGCAAAGAATTTAACCCACCCCCTTTCCGTATACCGCAATTTTTTAAAAATCCACCGTTCCATCGACACTGAGACCCAGCTAACGAATTAACCTCGGCCTATCCCTCGTCGCGCAGGGCCGCACTGAAAAATGTCAGGCGGGGGATGTTTTTTTTCCAAAGAACCGTCTAAAACAGAAGCCCGGTGGCTGGACAAACTGTCGCTGGATCCGATCACCCACGACCGCGAATATTCCGTTGGAAAAAACTGGCTCGCCTCGAAGGCTGTCTAATCAGCGAGCGTCCAGGGGGGACAGCAAAGAACCGCGCTACGGGAAAGACCGCGCTCGGCCGGACGGGAAGAAAATTCGTAACGGACGGGCAGTAGTTGAAAGACGCGGGTAATTGGTCTCGCGCTCCACGGACGAAACAGAGAGTAGGGAAGGTTGGGATGCCAGCAAAACGTGCTGCCGGGGCGAGAGGGAGAAAGGTGGAGGGGAGGGAGGAGACAAGAGGCGAGCGGTTTGTCGTTATCATCGGCAAAAACGGCTGGTGGATGACGTTGGTCAGGAAGCTGGGTGTGCCAGGGCGAACCTAACAAGGGCAGTTTTTACCCTCGCTTGAATGCATTATGGATGCGGGCAGTTATGTATGACTCTATCATGCCCGGGGGGAGGGAGGGGGGGGGGGCTCTCTCGCGTACGGAACCTCCCCGTGCACCACCCCCTCGGCTCGCTCGACGCGGAGAGAAGTCCTCTCCGTTCGCTCCTTCCTCGACTCTTCAACGCGCACCGAGACCGCTCCCGTAATGGTCTTTAGAGAGGTTTCTTTCCTGGAAACGGCGCGAGTTTCCCATTACATGCTGCGCCGGTAATTCCTGCCACCGCTGCCACTGTTTTACGCGCTTGTTCGTTCCTCGCGTCTCGCGGCGGATGCTAATAGCCAATGCGGCGTAGAAATTGGGAGAAGAAGGTTGGAGGAATTCTGGGGCCTGAACTCTAGCGGACCTGGATTTCAGAGGAGTCGAGAATTCCAGAAGATTTGGGGTACAGTTTCGGGAACCTAGTCCCGGAATTCGAGTCGCAGAGATTTCGAGATCCTCGGGATCCTCTTACACGGTCGATTGATAATGTATTGTTCCCCTATAGGACACTTATAGTGGGATAAAAATTTTAATTGGACCCCGGGGTACACGTGTCACGGGAAAAGGGACGAAAGCCACGAGCCGAGGAAAGGTATGTTTTAAGAGGCCTCTGGTACAAACCGGCACGCCGTTAAGGTAAACTCGTCAATTAAGTCCAACAGGCGTGGATGTTGGGATCGCTGGCGCAGGAGGTGAGGCCCCGGCAGCGGTGCGTTTCAGCTAGATCGATTCGTGGATCGAGACCGGTAGCTGGCTCGTTTAATTGACCGATTATTTCGCGCCGCTGATGTATTCAGTTACGCTATCACCGCGGTAGAAACAAAAGTCATTCCCGTCATTCACTGGCTTATTCGAGCGCGGTGAAACGGAGGCTCCGCGATGCAGCGGCTGTTTGTTCTTTTCCCCGGCGACGTAATCGATCGAATATGAGATCCTTGAGAGATGTAGGATAATCTTGGGGGAACGACGTCCAGCCCGATACGCCACGGCGCTCGTTCTCCATCGCGATCGGGGCAAAGTGTTTTATTACGACGGAATGGCCGTCTAACGAGCGATAAAAATCACCGTTTAGTGTTCGCCAGGAAACGCAGGATAGCCTGCCCTAATAGCCTAGATACACGGCGTCAGGTGATCGAGAGAGGTTGGATCGCATGTGCTACCGAGCAACCGAAGGCTCCGTTTGACGTTTGTGGAACGAAATCAAGAAAGCCAGCGAAATCTCGCGATAGCTGAGAGTAATCGACTTAAAGGGGTAGCGTGGATGGTGTCTGCAAGTGAAACCGCGTTGGTGCCCTGGATGTAGGCAAATATTCGCTACGGGTGCACCTTGACAGATTCAGGCAGAAGAATCGAATATTTAATGATATCAAATAGGAGAGTCTTTCGTTTAATCATCCATCACGCGACGAGTGATCACTGCTGAGACTAGAATCTTTCCTAACACGATATTCTCGCGTCAACTTCTGTTCCAGAAATCTATGGGATATCAACTCTCTCCCTACTTTTCTGTTTCCATTTTTATTTCGAATTAAGAAACACAGTATACATTCTTCAGCGCTGACACGTTTCCAAGCAGACGCGCCTCTCCTCAACAAGCAGAAGCTTTTCAACCCCGAACGACTTCCGACTGCCAGCCTTCGATTATGCTCACGACTCCATCAGGGCACGGGTAAATACCTTAGCACGTAATTCCAATAATAACCGGGTTCTCGCGTGACCGTCGACACTAATATCGAGCGTTATGGGGCTGCGTGGCACGAACGCCGTGCCCGGCCACGCCATAGGAGCCGGGCTAGTCCTCCTAATCATCAACATTGTAAGCCAGCCAGCCGGGAAATTCTCGACGATAGGCGAAAAAAGGAACGAGAGCAACGATCCACGGGGGCGAGTTAGTTACGCCGACCCGTAAATCGGTGTTGATAAGTAGCGTGTAGCCAACGCTCGAGCGGCTAATACTCGGGGCGAGCAAACACCGCGATGGCTTTTGACGCGGGAGAATAATGGCTGCTTGAAGCTCTAATCGATGCTCCTTGCCACTGGCTAAACGGCTGAATTTCCAGACGTTTACGCGAACCGGTTCCCCCGTTCTCTCTTCCCGTCGTGGACGAGCTTGCTCCGTGATCCACTGTGTTTCGAGGATTACGCCCTCGTGCGGTCTCGTAAGTGGCTCTGCGTCGCGGACTTCTTGCGCAATCCCGGTAACGCGTGTTACACGGTCGAGTCTTTCAGATTCGAGGATGTTAAGTCGGCTCTCGAAGGAGATCTTTGTTGGGAGTAGCCTCGAGACAGGGATCGATTCGGCTGTAAAATTGCGCGCGCGATTAGGGGCTGAGCTGAGCGCGAGACACGGTGCGCGAGACTCTGAAACGATGAATTAGATGGTAACAAAGTGGTATCGTACGCTCTTGAGTCACGCTTCCACTGTGAATCGCGGGTTTCTTAGCTGCACCGACTGTCTGGGGTGGTCGAGAGGGGAGGATAGTCATAGAGGTGGACAGAGATCGGAGAGAGCGATAATGAAGACGGTAAGCTCACCGTTTGGGCTGGTGGGTCCTCCGTGTGGCGTGTAAAGGTGTCCATGGGGATTGTGCGGGTGTGGGGGTGGGGGTAGCCACGCGAAGCCCGCGAGAGAATGCGGAAATCCCGCGGGGTTCCAGCCTGGAGCACCAGGTGCGCCGGTTAGGTAAGGCGGCCCCTGAGAGGGCCTCTGAACTCCAGGGTGTATCGGCTGAGGCACTACGGGGCTGGACTTCTCCTCTTTCTCCGGGTTGCCGTCCAGGTCCCTCTCGAGCTCGCAGTCCGAGTCCATCACGTTCAGATCCTCCGACTGGCCCACGCTCCTGATCTCTTGGTCCTCCAGATCCAGATGATCGTTCCTGTCGCCCTCCAGGGAACGATTCGCCTCGGAATCGCTTCTATCGTCCATCATCTCCCGTCTACTGACCGGCGACACGGACCTAGCGTTCGTGATCCTGTCGATCCTCTCGTCGTCGTCCTGGCCACGCTCCCTCTGGATCTGTATCGACTCGACGATCCTGCTGGCTGGCGAGCTGGCCGACAGTCGTCGATCGTCGCGATCCCTTTGGGCCTCCTGGTCTATTCTAATGGGCGAGGAGGACTTGTCGTGGCTGGTCGTCCTGGAGAAGTCCTTCACCGTGAGGATCTCCTGTCGGCCCGCCGACGGGTGATCCTGGTCCAGCCTGCTCGGGTGAAGATGGTGGTTGCCGAACGTGAGCCCGTGGGGGCTCAGCCTGGCCAGCAGCTCCCTGCTCTGGAGTCTCTGCTGCTCCATCAGCAGCTCGCGGTACCTGGCCTCCATGTCCAGGCTCTTCTCGGTCTCCGTTCGATCGTCGTTCTCTCGCCTGGCGAACGCTCCGCCGGTCACGGCGGTCTTCTTCATGTCGCTCAGCAGGGAGTCCACGCTGAAGCTTATCTTGCCGCTCCGTGGCTTCAGATTCGACGATGCTGACGTCGGAGTAGCCATGTCGACGTCCTCGCAGAGGCGATCGCTCCCGGTGCTTTGGCCTGTCACCACGCCCTCGCTGCTGCTCATTACGATCCGCTTCTTTCGTTATTCCGTCGTTCGATTAGCCTTTGACTTCGGTCGGCGATGTTTAGCGTGATCCCTTCTGAGATGTCTTGACACTCAGTTCTGCGGGTTGACAAAGAAGGTCCGTCGAGGGTCCATCTAACCTAGGGATGCTTCAGAGCACGAATGTCCTAGCGCGAGCGGAGCAAGTCTTCACTGGTGGTCACTTAACATGTATCCTGGTTTACACTTTACGCTGCCTGGTCCTCACTGCGAGTAGAAATTCGCCTGTTTATCCTGGTAACGGTTCATCAACACCAAACACCGTCGATCTACGCGGTCATCGTCCTCTACCTTTGCTGTCCATCTGCCGCCCCGTCCACGCAAACTGCTAAAACACGTCAGCGCGACAACCGCCAGCAAACTGTCATCGCAGCAGCCTGCAATCAGTCGAATATCATCGGGAATGTTCAACGACTGCCATCCTGGCTGATCCCGTAGCCCGTTATTCCCGGAATCCGCCGCGTCGCCGCGGACCGACCGAGCCGGCACGAGCGGATCCCCCCATTAAAGTCAAAGCAGTTTCTTTACGAGATCAACATGACTCCTCCTGGTCTCTCGGCTCAAGCACCGAGCATTGTTCCGTTCCTCACGCGCACTGACGCAATTTTAATTCCCGTGATCGTTAGGATGATAGCGGAATTGTTTGGACTCCTCGCGACAGGTCTGATTGCTTCTTCAGAAGCCTCCACTCTGAACTCTTTCTACACTTGCCAGAGTAATCCCCAGGTATCTCGTAGCTCTGCCGTCTTGTCACTGTCTACAGACTCATGCATGAACTTTGATGCGCATCCAACCTCAAGACAGAGAAAAGCTCGAGTGTCCTGAATCAATCCCGGTGACTGTCCTTCTTCAGAACTGGAGTATCGATGTGCACTAATTCAACGTTACCAGGCCCTTCCAGCTCTTTGGGCCAGATGCGCTAGTAGAAGAACCAGAATGCTCGTGACTCGTCGTCCTTCATAAATCTCAGTGATCTCACCGAAGCTAACACCAAGTCCCAATCACCACCACCCACTGTCTTATCCGTAAATCTTCATCCCCCTGGCTGCTGGACCAGCCCGTCTCGAAAGCAAGCTGACACTCTACTCGCAGCGGCTAGTATTATCTGGAAGAATCGAGAGGGTCCCCAGCTCGCGTACCCCCAAAGCACTGTCACGATCCCGTCACAATCGTCGGCTCCGCGCGGGGGGAGTGTGTGTTGCCTGGCGTAATCTGCGTGTAATCTGCCGCGTGGTGGCCACTGCTGCCGCGGAAACGACACTGATTACCAGCTCGGCTGCGTAGAGGCCAGCCTCGGCGTTCTCTCTCTGTTGCCCCGGTGGCGGCCGGCGTCGCGGTGCTCGCCGCCGATGCTCGCGCGCCGCCCCCGCGGAACCCGTGGAACCGGTACCGTGTCGTGTCCTCGGCCAATGCGGACGATTCCAGTCACACCACAGACTTAACCCGGACCCCTCGGCGGTGGGCGTGCTTGCAACGGCGACGGCCCGCCAATGGGGCTGCTCTGTCTGGCCGTGCTCGAGGCTCTTCTCCTTCCAAGACCTAACCCACGGCACGGTCTCGCGCGTCCGTCGCCTGCCAGATGGCGTTTTCAGCATCGTGCAGTGGCGCCCCTGAGCAACCGCCGCACACCGTTCCGCGCCTCGTGGGGGATGAAACGCGGCGGACGACCGGCGGAGTGGGGGTTGCTCGTTTCGAAGGGGGCTGAAGCGGAACCGACGGGCGGGGATGATGAGGCAACTGCTCGGGGAACGTGACGACTCCTAATTGTCTAATTCCCGGGCGCGATGCGCGAATTGATTGGCAATCCTCGCTCTCGTGCTCTTGTGCCGCGCCGCGTGTGCGCGCGTGTGTGTGCTCGCGCGCGCGCGCGCGCCACCCTGCTCCCTCTGTTTTCCCTCCCTGGGCCTCTCGCCGGGCGCGTCACGGGCTTTCACGGGATAATGACGTGTTGCGATGCCTCGGCGTTCGGCTGCTGTTGCTCAACGCCGGCAGCTTTTACCTGGGAGAAGTTTCGCGGTGGGTGGGTGGGCTCCTGGTGGGGGACGGCTGGACGCGTTGTTGGTGTCTGGGATATGGGGTGGTGAAGGGTAAATGATTGATGGAAATTGGAAGCTTGATTGGCAGGTTTTCGACGTGGTCGGCGAGGATTTCGAGGTGGTTTGCGAGGCGAAGCCAGGAAATGGTGGTTGTAGCGGTTGTCCGTAGGAATCGTGAAGAGGGGAGTAAGGGGTGGTTAGATGGGATTTTTCTGGTGCTGCTCGCAATGGTGTGGATGAGAACAGCCAACAACTCTGTTGTCTCGGTTAGATCATTTTTCTAGTGTAAAGCGTTGACGCGAGTGTATCAGAGGGGGTTAATAGTCAAAGGTGGTGTAGCTGGTATTCCTGACAGGATACTGATTCCACTAACTAATCCATGCGATAGGCATTGTCCACAAAGTTCCTCATCCCTCTCAGAATGAGTGTTGTTGTGCACCAGCCGAATAGTATTTTAGGATTAAACTAATCCGATCGACAGGTTGGTGGTTGACGGGGCTCGTACCGTCAGCCAAAACCTACCGGCGTCCCGTGGGAGGGTTTGGAAGGGGGATGAGGCGCAGACTTTCCTGTCGTAGACTCGGAGAGTCAAGCCGATTAACTAAAATCTTGTTACAACTGCACGACAGGAAGCCTGTGGGGTGTCCTTTAGCTCGAAGCCACCGAAAACGAAGGATCTCTTGCTGAGAAGCATCTTAGGAAGACACCCTCGAACTATCTTCCAAATCTCCAACAGAATCGACCACCTTCTTAACCGCGACATTTCTCAATCAGAAACGCCCCTGCGCATCTACAAGCAGCGCATCATAGCACCCCTTTCACGGATTATTAATTTATCAGCAGTCCAAAACTCCACGAACGGCTGCAGTATCATCCCGACGCCAATAAAAGCCAACGTTCTTTCCTATTAGGGTAAATCCGGGAGACACGGTCGACCCAATATAAAATGTTTATTAAAACTAATGTAGAAATTACTTATTTTGTCAGGACAAACCTACATGTTCGGAATTTTATGCTGATTCAGAAAAACTGGTCGATATTTGCTTTAAGACAATCGTCTACTGACGATTAGTGATGCAAATAAATGCAAAAGCGAATAAATAAAATAAAGAAACAAAAATAATAATAAAATAATAATAAAAAATAAACAAAAAAAAATAAAAAAATATAACTCGACCATCTCTCCTTTCTGCAGCGAGAGATGTTCCCCTCGTTAGCTTCGAGACGAAGAGTTAACATAGCCAAATACTTTGGCAGCATTTTCCCTCAATATCTCTACTATCTTCTTATCCCAAATATCAAACGAAAATAAACTTAGAAGTATATTTTAAACACGGTTCTGTAAACCGCTGTTTGACAAACGAGGTTAAATAACCTCAATTTACCTTTTGTAGCCTATAAATCTAGAAAAACACAGAAGGAAGCAAACCGACGCTACTCATTCAACTGTTTGGCTTCTAGAGAAGTAATCGGTCTGCACTTCAACGCATTTTTACGTAGAGAGTCTAAAATATAGCGACACCACCAACTCTTCAACCCCACCGCGTCTCCCGGATTTACCCTACCACTGTCAACGGCCTCGTCTTCGCCGGTATCTCGCGTGTACCCGGATCAAGCGTCCTCAGGATCATCGGAGGATCCTCGTTCCGTCGAAACGACCCGAGGAACGCCACCGTTCCTCTTCCCCTCCGTTCCGCTTCAGGAGGGAGGAGTCGTCGCCGTGGTTCTAGCGTTCCCAAAGCCGTTTGCACATTAGCGGCGAATAAACGACACCGAAATATAGCGCGGATGCGCGATCGCCATAATAGGAGCAGCCGAGTAGTCTATTAAGCGTCCTCAAAACCAGTTAGTGAGTCGGCAATCCAGTTTAGGTACAAAATGGCTGTCGTTTAGCGAGGATTAATGGTCTCGGGAGTGCCCCGGGGCAGCATAATGGGGCAGATGCGTCCTGGATGAGGGGGGAACGGATCCCCACCCTCCCTCCCCTCTTCCAACCCTCCCTCCCTTCGTCCACCCTTCGCGTCCCGAACCCCTCTTCCCCTAGCGCCTGTATCAGGACGACAACCACCCAGCCACCCTCCCTTACTCCACCCCTCGACTAACCTCATTATATACACCTATCTGGCTACGGGGGTCCATTATGCCCTTTTTGCGCTTTCCTACGTACACATCGGGCTAAATACACGCGCTTCCACCGGCCTGCGTGTGTACTAAGGATGTCGGCAGTGTGTGCGCGGGCACGGAGCGGCGGTGCCGCCTAGGGGAGACAGGCTCTCATATTTGGGGCCTCGAAGCGCCGTTTAGTTTGGCGTTTCATGGTCGAGCGACTCCCCCTAGCCTTCGATACAGGACGATCGTTTCGTCCCGACGCTCCTGGGAGCAAAGTAGTCGTTTCGAAATTGACTCCACGTCGCTCTCCCTCTCTGTTGCTCCTGAGGGCGCGCGCGACTCGTGCGCGTCGCGGAGGAATCACGGGGCATTCGTCGGGGGGTTCCTGGCGCTGACAGAGATTTAGAGGGCCGCAGTCGGTGAATTAGCGAAGGTGGCGGCGATTCAAGACTCGGAGGAATTCGTTAGAATTCAAGGTATCGACGCGTAGGGGGTGCAAGGCTGAGGATCTTTTAAGTGTCTGTCCTCTTGGTCACCTTCATCCTCGCAACATTGTTCCCCTTGTTTCGCGTTAGATCTCGGCTGGCTTGGGAGGATTCCATTTTTTTTTGTTCTCGTCCCACG
The DNA here is from genome assembly GCA_963971345.1 of Andrena flavipes. Taxonomy (NCBI): domain Eukaryota; kingdom Metazoa; phylum Arthropoda; class Insecta; order Hymenoptera; family Andrenidae; genus Andrena; species Andrena flavipes. Next base: position 73,738,839 of record OZ020479.1, on the reverse strand, counting down.
GTAATGTTGCCTAGCTGTCCAGGAACTTTTTGCACCGGGTACCAGTTCCGAGTAGCACGCGGAAGCCCCGCAGCGTCGGCCCCTTAATCCAGGGCGTCCCTGGGGGCCGCGTAGCCCGAAATTCGCACCACGCCTACAGTTTAACGAAATAATGCCGGTCGTTTAAAAGGTACAATGGAATCTTAAATACCTGGCCTTTTGTCGTGCTGGGCACCAGCAGCAACTGGCCAGCGCCGGACATTCTGCAGGTGACTAACTTACTCCGCCTCGTTCCCTTCTTCCTTCGACGCTATCCAACGCTGCGTAAAACGCCAGGATTCGCATTCCGCGTCGCGCTGGCTCGCCTCGAGTCGTCGCGAGTGGGCGATGCTTCGAACGCATCCCCGACCTCGAGTATTTAAAGAAAGATGACTTGCTCGGGTCAAGATGCATCTCTCTTGCCGTGACCTGGAAGAGCTTGTACCGCGGGGCCATTATAACTCGCGGAGTCGAAGGGCGACGTTCGTCGCAACGTTCCTCGATATTTTCGGATTAGACCGGGGGGTGGGAGCGGGTGTAAAGGGGATTTGCCGGTGGGCGTGCGTGCCAGAGAATTATCCGACTCGAGACGGAGGTGGAAGAGCGCCAGGCTCCTCGTGGACTTTGGGAAAATCCTAAAATAATCAAACACGGGGCTGCAACGGTCGGCTGATCCTGCAAACAGGATTAGGACGAGATGCACCGCGGGGTTACTGGCTCGAGCTGGTCGAAATCTGCCGCTCTACCTGTTCCCCGGAAACTTGACTTTACGACTCTCGCGTTAACCCCCGCGTCCACCCTGCCGCTATGGGTCGAAATTTGTTTCCTCCAGCGAGGGATGTTTGTACTCGCTGGCCTCGTGCAAGATTCCACCCCTTATCTGTCCGCGGAGCGACTCGCCACGTTCGACCGATTGCTCGCCAAACGGCTCCGTGTTTGCCGGTCAAACATTTCCCAATTGTTGGCAAAATACCATTAGGAGGCCGACTGGGAAGTTGGAGCTTTGGGAAAGGGACATTTTTGGGGTGTGTGACAGTAATCAATATTACCTTCTCCTATTTTTACCAAGGACGAGGATTCTAACAGAATCAACTCCCTTGCTTACAAGCATCTACGCTTCTCCCAGCTCACGAGCCGAGCTCCTAGAATCTAATTCACCCTCCCCAGAATCTCAGCGCATCCCGAGTGAAAAAAAGAAGGAACCGTCACGCGTACTTGCTCCGTGGCATAAAAGGGGATGATTTGTAACCGGTCATTGTTCGAGGACCATCCAATGACGGAGCAGCAGATCTCCTATCCGCCCAATGGGGCTCAGGGGAAGCCACTTCTCAGACAGTTACGGTCGCCGAGGAGAACAATCAGGGGTGCCGGGCAACCCCCCCTCGGCTGCATCGACGGAACCAGATGCGTCCCGCTGGCTAACGCACCGCGACGGCCCCCATTATGTTTGTTTATTTATTATTAATAGGAAATTCATAACAATCACATAATAGGACGCCGCGTATAATGGCTTTGTCCGCGGTGGTTGACGGTGCCGGCTACGCGCGCGCGTCGCCACGCTCGAGCTGGCTCCTTCACAATGCGGAGCTTTCCTCGGATATTCTCCACGCCTCTTCTAAAATCCTGCTCCCCGTCGCTCGCGCGACGAATTTCGCTGCTGGTCGTTGTCCCCGCGTTCCCGCAGGAAATTAATCGGCCCCGGGACGTATCACGTCCCCGTCATCGTCGTCGTCGTTTCTCTTCCGCGTTCCAGCGCCACGAAGGGAGGGGAGGGGGCCGTATAAATAACGTCACCAGGGTGGAAAGGTGGCGGGCTCGCTCGTGTCCTTTCGGCGGGAGGGGGGGCTGGATTCGATAAAACTGTCCGGCACGTGAATCAAAATCGAGCCCCTGATAAAGACAGTCGATCAGCGGGCGTCGCGGGCGCGTCCGCGTCGCGCTGTTGAATTGAAAAGCCCGTTTCCATCGAGCCTGGATCCGCGTCGAAACCGATCGAAAAACGGGGGAAGGGAAAGGCCGACGGGCGAGCGAGCGGAAAGAGGCGAGAAAGAGAACGTGCCGGAAAAATGGGGTGGTATCGAAAAATGGCGCTCGAAACGAGGACTCGGTGCACGATTTTGCGCGATTTTGCGCGTTCCGCTCTGTCCCATGGCCGCTCGACGAACCAGCCACCCCTCTCTCCCTCCGCCCAACCTCCCCCCCCCGTCTCTCCTCACTCTTCCATCGTCGCGTTGATGTGAACTCAAGGGTGCAAATTCCCGCTCGTTCGAAATTCAGGACAGGAAATTAGACGGGCGTCTCCCTCCCATAGAAATACCCGCGAAGCGTGAGAGATACGAGGGTGGTGCGCCGCGCAACCCCCCCTCGCTCCGTATCGTGCTAACAGCTATCCTCTGCCTCGCGGGCCCCTCCGCCCTCGCAGCCTCGTCTTCAATCCGCCCAGCAACGCGTGCACCCTTTCAATGCCTCTGGATAAGTCGACGTAATAAGAGCGCCGGTGGCTCGTCGCGATTCCGCGCACCCCCTGGTCTTTAGGGTGCCAGAGGAAATTTTTAAGGCGACCAGCGTAAGCTGATTCCCCGCGAGATAGTCGCCATCTTCGTAGCTACCGCTCCGCGATGCTTGGGTAAATACAGTGGCGCGATGATAAGCTCGAGTCGAGGGTTGATTTATTGCGATAAGAAAATTAATGGGGGGAGTCTTCTTTTAAAGTATTCAGTGGTCAGTGACGCGCCTAGAGGGGGTCAAAGGGCCCTGGTACCCTCCAAAGAAGAAGGACACAGGAGATTAATTTAAAAGCGATTACTTTAGTAATTCAATAGCTTTGCAAAACAAAAGGAAACTGGATCTTATTCTTTAAATCAATTTTTATGATAAAATTTGCATTAAAAATATTTTTAACCCTTCAACTCTGCTTCCTCTTAAGATAAAATCCTGAGTGCCCCACTGTCGGTGGTAGTTTGTTGGACTCTATTGGTCTGTCACTCTCATAACTACATTCATAATATGAGCCGAGTGTCTAATCCACCCCTCATCGGTCCAAAGCGTTCGACACGCGGAAAATATACAACGGCGGAACAAATTCGACGTAAAATCTCAGACGGTGTCGTCTGATTTTTATTTACTCGTTGCCCGTCGGATTTTCACGCGGCAAGCTTTCCCCGAGGCTATCCCATTCGAAGCCCCGGTGACAAGTTTTGACAGGGCGGTCCGGTTCATCTGATCTCGGGATTAGGTCAAGACCTCGACAGGTTGTGCCTGGAGGATTCCCTCCGTTGTGTTTGGTCTTTCGAAAGTCACTGTCACTTCGTCACCTCGCTTCCCTCGCCCCCGTTGTCCACCCCGCTCGGCGACCAGTTTGCAAACCAGCAGGTAGATTCCAAGAGGCCTGACTTAAGGTCCAGCTCGTGATGCGTTGTTTTACACGCGCGCGTCCCCTGCCCAGCCCTCTAATCCAATTTGCAAAATCCGTACACCGTTACTCTGTTTTGGGGATGAAAATTCGGCGAGAGCGAAACACCGGGGGCGGGAAACTAATGGATTTTCTGTGGGAATAACGGTACGGCCGATTAGAGTCTTCTCTCTGGTTGGTTTTTGTTAAATTTCGGCTCGGAGTGTCGACAATTCTACGGGAATATATCGTGGAATCGTTGAATGCTCGCGTAGAAGGATTCATCGCAGATTCAGCTGTACGCCTCTCTGTTGGAGTATCGACTCTTAATGGAAACATTTATGCCGCGTTCTCGAGAGCAATGGGCGAGGGCACTCAAGGAAATTGAAAGGGGCGTGTTATTCCATCAAAGGCTCGTTTGGGAATCACAGCTGGCCGATCGAGGAACGGCTTCATTCGGGCTTCGAGGGTTGTCATCGATCCCCGTTGATCTCTGACCCCCGCGTCGCGTGTTCCACGAAAATATTACTCGAATTTCAGGAAACAGGGGTCGGCAGCGATGATCCTCTTTTCCTAAATCCTTCCACCTCCCCTGTCAACATTCATTCCCCCGTAACACTCGCGATTAAATTACCATCATTCAAATACTTTTCCACCAGACAGGCGCAAGGCGAATTCCGCGAATCGAATTTCATGAGCACGGTCTCGCGCTGGTAATTTTCTATTACCGTGCGCAATTAATAGCTCGGCGGGGTTCGTGCGAGGAACGGGTAATTGCCCGGGAGCACGTCAGCTCGCATGAAAACGCGTAATAAAAATTATCCTAAGTAGTCGAGGGGCGAATTTAATCCGCCGTGGTGTTTCCGCGTATATCGCGCTGCCCTCCAGCCAGCGGCCAATAAAAATGCAATTCATACAACGCTGCAATTTCCTTCGCCGTGATACCCCGCTAGTTCTGTCTCAGTACAGTCGCTGACAGAAGTAACGGGAAACGTCAGAGGCTGACAAGCGGCCACGGTGGACACCGTGACCCGAGGATCGCTCGATCTAATTAACGACGATTATCTGGAACGCGTGTACAGAGTGGCCGTCCCTGTAATTTCTAAGCGTTACACTTTTAATCAGAGCTTCATGGGACACCGGCCAAGCGTGACGCCGCGCACAATGGACGATGGACCGTGCACGCTGCCGCGAAGGGTAGCCGCGCATTGTGCGTTGATTTAAGGATGCACGACCGTTGACAGTTTCCCATCTGCGATTCGGATGGGATTGACGCCGATTAAGGCGCCATTGATCCCGCCGTAAATGCCTGCAAATGGACGGACAACGAGTTTACAGTGAATTAGTCGTCTCGGGGTGTTTAACTTTCCTCCGAGAGGGTGGAAACTCTTCCGGTGATGCTGTAAGTGAAAGGGAGTCCTAAGATAAATTGGGTTATGGAAGTGACGCACTCAGGATTTAAGTAATCTTCGGGTGAGCCGAGTTAAAAATACTTTCAATGCAAATTCAATGAAATTCATCAGGTGATTATAAAAATTAATTTAAAGAATAAAATCTAGAATAAAACTCTTTCTTTTGGGAGGTGTCACTGGTGTAGATCACTCGAGTCTCCTGATTACTAAGATCCTCCACTGATTTATAAATTAAATTTGCCGGAGTCGAGACTGTATTTCCCATTTATTAATCCAGAAGCCGCGCGAAGAGCTACAGAGCTCTCGCCGCAAGACTGTAGCATCAATAAAGTATTATTAACTCTCCCGTCACAATGTTACACCAGCGTTATCGCCTCACGCTTCGAAACAGCGATTCCGAAGAGTCGAAAAGGGATTGGTGTCATCTGGAAACATTCCTCCATCGAACGTGCACGGCCCGAGCAGCCGAGAGCCCAATAAATCCGTATCCCTATCGTGGCAGCTCTAATTAAGAAAGAGTCTCGAACTTTGACCGCCGGTCAGCAGGCATCGTGCTGTCACGCATGAGCGCACGCGATACACTCGTAATCGTCTCTATTTACCAACACTTTAAATTCGATACAATGAACGCATTCACGGACAGCTGACGCGTACGGGTGGGCGGGAAGGGGGTTGCCGCGGAACGTGCACAAGGATAACGGGGAAATGTATGCACGGCTGTTACACGCTATCAATCGTACGAATCCAATTTAATCGGGCTGCTAAGTGGAGTAATTGGATAATTTACATCGCGAGCCCGTATTCCGCGGAACGAGCTATCCGAGCTTCCTCGAGCGTTCCGTTAAGACCGACGTCCAACCATCGAAGATCCCCGTTTCTTCCTCAAAAATAAGCGGAACACCGTGAATTCTTGTATCTCGTCAAAAAAATTCAATCTCCTTCGCAACGAGCACCGCGAATTTAACCACGCTGGGCAAATATCCCGCAAGATACTAGTAACGAATCTCGGATAAGTAATTCCGCAGCAATGAGGTGGAAGGTTCGGGCGTTTCCTCGATTCCCAAGCTTTTCCAGCGGCGATAACAGGAAAAGATCGAGGAAACGGAGTAGTCGGAACCTGCCCTCTCTCGAAATTCCGCTCGCAGGGGGTTAGCAGCCGAGGAATATATTTCGGGTGCTCGTAGACGGTCGAATTTCGTGTGAGAAGGCCGAAACGTCGCCAGGGCGTGGCGCGGGGCCGCGTTTCCAAAGCCCAACGACCGGCGCGAATCTCTTTTTGTCTTCGAGCCATCCTTTCTTTCCCCAGAAGGACCACATTTTTTATCTTTCCGTCGCTCGAATTTTCGGCCCGGCCGCAGTCCGTGCGCGACCGCGCCCCCTTGTTCGTCCTAGCCTGATTCTCGCCCGTGCGGGGGCGAGTGATTTGCATGGAGCTGGGCTCAGAGAGCAATTAGTCATCGGTGTCATTGTTCCAAATCCGACACCGATATCCGCTGAGAGACGCGACTCGAGGCGCCACTTTTCTAATTAGAAAGGGAACGGAGAAGGAAGCGGGAGTGGGTGGAGGCTTTGTCGGCTTCGAGGGAAGAAATCATTATGTATTTCCTTTTGGGACGGAACGTTCTGGACCTTGGGACCATTTGTTGGGGAATTTGTTGAATAAGAACGTGAGCTTTTTAGCGGATAATACAAGGGAAATTTGAATCTTCCAGCTTGTTCAGGGTGTTAAGCATTACTCAAGTGTACGTCGGGTGTCATTGGAGTCGTAGAAACGTAGTTATTTGTTGAACAAGAAGACACGGTTTTGAACGGTGGGTGCGAGTCGAGGATGCTTTGGGTAATTTGATATTTAGAAGCTTGTTGTGCATTCCGCGCTATGTATCTCGTTAATTGCAGAGAAGATAACTTACCCATTTTCTGGGCGTTCACATCGATTTCGAGGCCGGGAGGAAATCGTGTGATTTATGGCTCGTTTAATTATTAATTGAGCGATTACTTGACGGGGGCAGCGTAAACAGAACAAATTTCTCTAGAATGGGGCTGTTGATCTCTCGCGTCCCGGCAATCTAATGCAAATATCTCTTTGGTACATTGTACTGATTCGTTCTAAATAACCAAATAAATCTCCGAAGGAACATGCGCGCGTTCAAGGGGACAGCAGTTTTTAATTGAAACGACGGGGAAAAAGTGAGCCGCTCGTGAATGGACGTTCGATAATTATAATCGTAAGAGCCAGCGAGCGACAAATGGAATGAAGCCAACACGGAATTTCCACGTAACGAATGGAAGGGTAATCGTTTGCTCGCGACAAGGGAGAACGTGGCGAGATCACAAGAACGCTCGGTAAAAGCGTTGCGCGGCGATAACTCCTCGATAACGCCTTGTAATTAGTCACTGCCAATTAACAGCTGCTCAAACGGAAAACAACTGGGCTCGTTAGCGATATTAGGACTGGACGTCTTGCCGGAAACGCTGGCGCACTCGAGCTTTTCCTGTCCCCAGAATTTTCCAGCAATCGTGACCCACTCCAATTATCTCTCGACCAAACCAGCCAGAATGACGTAAATCGACGAAAGAGGATGTTTGCGCAATCGTTTCGCGCGCAACGTGTCCAAGTATATTTGACCCCGATTGAACGTCGGTGAAATATTCACGAATTAACGCGATTAGCGGGGAAAACAATCGACGAACCGTGCCGCGGTGCGACTAGTCGATGGAAATAAATATCGGTGGAAATGCTGGAGAACGAGCCGCGATGAACAACGTCGTGTGGAAACAGTAAACACCGTTGCTTGAATAGGGTAAGTGTGGGTAGTACTGCGGATGCACCGATTACTGCGGATATTCTAAAACGGATCATATTTAATGTTGGAAATTACATAATCTCGTGAAAAATTTTGATAAAATTATGTTAAACTCTATTACAGATAATTAATAATAAATATGTACAGCAAAGTTATTAGAATTTGACACCTACTTGAAAAACATTTATATTTTTGCTATTAACAGTAATACATGTAATGTAGCCTTATTGCTCGATAGAATAAGAGTTATTTTTTCAGAAAAAACAGTAAATTAGTCGTCTACATTTTAGTTTTAATTTTTATTTCTCACTGCAGTATTAGGTGCTGTACTTTACGCCACGTGCATGTATTACTGCTGACTGACGACTGCGCAACCTAACCTTTCTTCCAACTGTATTCATTTACTATGTACCTCTAATTCCCCAGATTTAAATTATTATTCATTCCTGCTGATTTTAATAAACAAAGAAAGTTAAATAATTTTTCTATTTACAAGTGATATTTGTACTAAGGTTATATTTCGCCTGACATCAGACCGCAGTAATACATGCGCAGTAACTGGTATTTCGTTAGTCACTGGCATGCAGTAATGCATGCATGTCCGCAGTAACTCCTGCAATAACATTGATCGACAAATCTCTGTGTTTTTAATTAACTATGCTTATTACCCCGCCCTCATATTTTTTTTATGGAATTATTAAGGTCCCACCTTTCTTTAAAAAAAAAGGAGGAGCTTTCATTCATCTGAACACCTTATCGAGGATTCTAAAGTTAATCTACCTTAAAAGTCCGCAGTAATACCCTACATTGGAGCCAGAGGTGAGACAGACGCGAGGTGAAGTCGCCCTCGCGAGCTCCAAAACATTACACGCTGGCAGTCGACCGGTGACCAGTGTTTCCCACGTGTCGGTCCACGAAAATATTAAAAGGTGCAAGGAGAAGCCGGGGAAATGGTGTTTGAATACTTCGAGGCAGCAAAACGAGTAAGCGAAGGCGTTGCGCAAAAAAAGAAAGAAGGCGGGGTGGGAGATGAGTAAGTAGGGGGCGAAGTAGAAGGGGTCTTTTTCATCTTCCTCCATTTGTTTCACGCTTGTGTGTCAGGGAGTCGCCGTCTATAATTAGGCCGGAGATAAGGCGCACCGCCGTCTATCCGCAACAAAACAAGTTTTTGCAAATCATTAACGTATAATTTTAATTGCCCGCGTTGACGAGGCTGGAATTAATTACGGTGACCGGGAGCACGAAATGAATTTCACTGCGCTCGCGCGCGTCATCCTGCTCAGGCGGGCGAGCGTGTGCGCGGAGGCGATGCACACCGACGCGCCGCGCTTTAGTTTACAGCCGCGAGTGGCAAGTGTGCGTGGACGAGCGTGTGCACGCCGCGGTTAGTCGATGCACGTTTACGACCGCCTCCGTTCCTTCCAACATCTCGTTTCCCAGTCGGTTATCTTGTTTTCAACTAATTGTACGTGGCATAGTTCAGATCGCGATAACGCCGCGAGCCGTTCTTTCGTTTTCAGACGGATAAGGGGATTTTAATGCGATTCGCGCGCTCCACGTTGGATTCCATTCCTCGCGAGCGCGAGCGCAACCACCGTGCAACAAAATCTCTATCAATTTTTTTTAGCGCTTCTGCCTTTCCAAATGCACCCTATCTGTTTTAATTTAAAACTAGCAAATTAAACCATTGGTGCAGAGTGATAGGGGATTCAATGTACGAGGTATTAATTATTATTCTTTGGTAAACCTTATAAGAGGTGTGTTCGAGAGCCGTACGATCATAGCTTCTGTTACAGTTTTCTGAATAATCAAGCCTGGACTGTATTATTTTTCTGGTCGAGCTCACTCCGAGCAACGTTACTCACGGTTTGCAAGTAAAATTCTGCATACACTGCAGCACCGTGTGGTAGACACGATATCGACTCTTTTTAGATTCCACGCAGAACGTTTCAATAACTTGTCGCGATAAACTCGATTCCCATTCAGCTCCCGACGAGCTTCCCCTAAACTTTCCTGCCCGGTATAATACGACGCGTAGAGGCGCAGCGTGGAAAAACATCGTGTTAGGAGAAAGCAATTCTCATTATACCGATCGACGTTTCCTCTGGCAATTTCCTCTGGACCCTCTCGCGACGCTGTTTCCTTTGAATTCTCCAACAAAGTCTTTCCACCAGCCCTTTTCCCTGTTTCGGCGCGAGGCTTTGCCCCAGGTTTCCGTGAAAATCGTTCATCAAGTCAGACAAGAGAGAACAGCGTCCAAGATCTTCATGGTCCAGGTCAATTTCGCGCGGTGACTTCTGAGGCTCCTGGGAGTCCCTGCCTCCGACATGTCGAACATTCGCAGATGACGATCTAACGAACGGAAACAGGCTCGGTGGATCCTCGTGGGCCCAGTCTGCTTCGACCGAGAAAACGACCGCCAAAAACGATCCTCGAAGGGATCCCACCGCTAATTATAGGTTCGCCGGTTCGTCCACGATTGTTTGAACGTGTCAGCCCCTTGTTTGCGGGTTGTTAAAGGCCTCCCTTCCCTTTCTCCCGCGGTTTCCCCGTAACCGTAAAATTCCTCTCCATTTTCCACGTTCTGGACGTTCTTCCTATTCCGCTTCCATGTTATTAGCGAGACTCTTAATTGCAATGCTCGCGCGACTCCTCCTGCCATCCTGATCCGAGGCCCTTAAAATAACCGTCCTACCTCGTGAAACGTGCGATGACCAACTAATAACCCCGCGGTCCTCGTAAAGTACGGACAGCTGAAGCCGTCATTTCGGTGTGTCGCGCCCTGACTTGGATTACGTGTTGCATTAATCAGTGACAAGTCCGCTCTCCTGAGAGATATATGGGGCGAATAATTTCTCGGGCCTGGAATCCTTGGAAGAAACCCGTCGTTTCACGCTCCGCGGCTGGATATCCCTGACAGTCGGTCAACCATCAGCGATGCTGGGACCGGTAATAAGCTCGCCCAGGGTAATCACGACACCGTGTCATTTATAACTGCCTACTAATTTGTAGTATAAACGACGTACACGTGTGCAGGTCGATAATCGTGGCCCGCCGTGTAGGTAAGAGCGCGTGCGTATTTACCTGCTAGCCCTTCCTGAGCAGCTTAATCGCCCTCAGGGCCGCATTCAGCGGATCACGCGGGTCCCCGGACAAATGTCCCTCTCGTTTCTCAGCCTTTCAAACACCGTAACCTCCTTGAATAGCTTTGTTAATAACTGAAATCTTCGATAACCCCGGAAGCCTGAATCTGAGATCTTACTCGACTTCGAGCCGCCACTCGTCGACCTCCAATAGCAAAAAAACCCAGGTGTCTTCAGCTTGTTAAATCTCCTTTTCGATAAGTAGCTTAATCACCGAGTTCTCTTCTCAGAATCGTCGCTGTTTTAACGAAAGTCTTACTAGAATACAGGGAACGTACGTCCCTGGTCCGCGTTAGTCGCAGACCGCGGCACATTAGCAGGGCTCGTTCTGGAAAGGAGCTTTTGCTCCGTCCGCGTCGCGTCGTTTCGAAAGCGAGGCATCCGAGGCGGCGAATGGAGGCAGCCCCGAGGGGGCGAGCAGTCAGGCACCGCGCGAGTCGGATTTATGAATTGCCCAAATAATTTATTAAGCGTAATTTTCAATGGGGTCCAAATTGAATCTGATTTAAGTACAATGCCGCATTGTGGCGGGCAGGCTGGCCGGGCGCAAGCAGAATGCGAGCCTTGATTCGAGAACGCGCGGACTTAAGAGAAGGTGCTAACTAGTCTCTGAACGGGCCCCGGCTATCTGCCTCGATCCCCCCCCCCCTCCCCCACCCCCGGCTCCCTCCTTTCTCCTTCTCTCTTCGATTTTTATCACCGTCCCATCTTCCCTCCCTGTCGGCCCTCTCGGATACACGGCCGCCTCCCCCGCGCGTTTCTCTCTTTGCCGGGCTTCACGCCACGACACGGCCACACGTCCCCGAAGGATTTCGATTTTCCTGGCCAACGTCGGCGCGAACGTGCCCGAAGAATGCCCTTTGATTGGGCCACGAATGCGGCTATCAATGGCTAATGAGCCCACGACCTTGATACACGACCGCCCCGGGCACCGTGAATAGAGAAATTAATTTCCAAGGGTCATCGACACCTATACCCACTCCACGACTTAACGTCCACCTCGGGTAATTGCTTTTTTAACCCCACCTTCTTTAACGAAAATTCCATTTGTTTTCGCTCTCGCGTAATCCTCGGTTCGCTTGGCGTCGTTCAGAGAGCAATCTTTGGCCTCGCGATCCCCGAAGCTGTCCTCATTTTTCGTAAGCGATGACATCAGCAGGATCCAGCGCCGAGAAGAATCACTTCTGATTGGGACACGGTTTTAAGCAGCCGTGCTAATGATCCTGGTGGATAACCAGTTAATTGGATCAGTCGTATCGATCCACCTGGGCAATCGGTGCGTTTCGGTTGTGCAACCGATACAATAATGCGAATTACCGCACGGTACACCTTCTTTCAATTAAATCTGATTGCTCGTGTAACCTGCTGTTTAAAAACTGTATTCGGGTGACATAACTTACTTTAAAAAATAATGGGATAGACGCGAGAATGCTTCGCTTACAAGTTTAGCGTCTTAACTTCCCTTCAACATACCTTGAAATGTGAAACTGAACGAATTACGCGATACAGATTCCACGATCGTCTCCAAACAAAGTTTGTCATCGTTTGACACGGACAGGGAACGGTGATTCCCTCGTGCAAATGACGCGATGGTAACGCGCCGCGACCGCGATGCACCGCTAAGTGGTGCAGATCGTGCCCCACGTATCGCAGGGGACCACCCATCGGCCGTGAATTGTCGACAGTTCCAAGAAATTGCCGAGCAATCACGCGGCACCGTGCTCACCTGAACGGACTTCTCGTTGGGACGCCTGTCGTCGCGACGACGGGCTCACCTTGCCCCCGGTCGCAATTATTCGCCTGGAATTTATCGATTTGGCTCGCGTCTCGGCGGAAAATTTCAATTACCCCGCGTAAAACGGCACCTCTGGTTGATTAATTTAAATGGCACGTACCGGGAGTATGTTCGATTAACGAGGAGCTTTCGAAGCTTCCACGGTCGGCGGTCCCGTCGACTATCCAGACTTCCGGGATCATTTCGAAGCTGTTCCCGACGTCTCGCCATAACGAACTTAGTCAACTGACCAATTAAAACAGAATTCTCATCCGTCTGTATCAAGAGCTCCGGGAGCGTATAAGGATAACGCAACCATGCTTGGAACAACATAGCCCAGACCTTTGATGCTGCTGACAAGTACGCTATATAGATAATTCACTTCTCAACCGATCGTTTTTCTTCCCCCCTGCATACTTCCCCCCCCCTTGTCCCAGCAATCATTGAGAAACGAAGAAAATGGAGCTGCGAGCGGAGCGAGCTCATACTCCTCCGTTTCTATTATCTATTGACAGCATCAATGGTATCGTTGAATCAGCACGGGAATCACTCGGAACCGGCTGCCTGCTCGAAATAATTTCGCTTAATGATCGCAGGTGTGTAAAATAGCGAGCGATTAAACACGACTCCTCGGCGCTCGGTGTTACGGTGCGGGGCACAAAGTGTGGGGAACGGCGGTCCGTGTTAAAGTAATCGAGAAACGGTAATTTCAAGTGAGCCGGGCCCGCGGGGTCTATTGTCCACCGACCATCCTTCAAACTAGAATTCAATTGCGTCACGCCGCGTTATCCTGAGAGAGGTACCAATCAAACGCCTCAGAGAGTTCCCGGTGGTCTTGTGTGTGGCCCTCGAGCCACGCGGTTCCCCCAACGAGAAAATGACCACAACGAGAGGCACAGCGAGCGAGGAGAGGGACAGAGAGAGAGAGAGAGAGAGAAAGAGAGAAAAAAAAGTGTTTGTACGTTGAGAGACACATTTATGGCCCAATCAACAGTGTATTCAAACATAGTCACACCTTCTTGCCAAGGGACGGTGTACAGCCACGGCGAAAAGCATCCTGCCGATGCGGCTACCAAGGGATCCGCTTCGAGAGCCTCGCGAGAGCTATCGTCCACAGGATCGACTCACCTCTGGTCGCGAGTGGATGACAGGAATACAGAAATTGATAGAATAATTTAATTTCGAAGACAAGCGCGGACTTAAGCTTTGTACCAACTGTCTAAAATTTCAGGCACAGATAATCGTAAAAGATTATCTTCCAACTCCTCAAGCACCCAATCTGATAGATATAATTTCTAAGCCTCCCAGCCACGAGACAAGTACTTCGTACGAGGTAGTACAATACATAAAGCAGTGGGAGATTTTAGAAAGAATTTCCACCGACCTCGACGGTCAAAGAACTCCCGAAGGATCGATCATCAGAGCCGTTTTTCGTGGCAGCTGTACCCGACTCCTTTGATTCCGGAGATCAATGGAGCGCCGTGAATGCGATACGCATTTTTCTGCCCACGTACGCGCATCCTTCAAATTTCTCAGGCGCCTCGAAACACTCCCTCGCGCCTCTCGATTCGAGAACGACGACGGAATCAATCGCATCGAGTGCTGGCAACGACCCCGGGAGTCCGTTCCTAAATCACCGGTGAAAATGGAAATTACACGGAAGCAAATAATCCTAATAACGCTGCAGGGGTGGCAACGGGAACCGCGAGGGGGAGGCACGATCGCGTAGAAAGATCACGGGCCCCCCTTTCCCCCCGCGAGCACGCGGCCCGGGTTGAAAATTATACGACACTAAATCAACCGGAAGCCAGGAATCGTCGTCCCGGCTTGTTAATCCTAATCTGCATTTTTATCCTCGAGGAGCCACCCATATCGCTGGAAACAGGCGGGGGGCGGCCGGTGACGGTTTTCGTGGCGACGCGTCGCTCGTATTTTCAAAGCACTTTAGAACCATTTAGCTGAATGCGTAGTCGGAGTTTATGGGGGTCCTCTGGTGGCGTAGGGCTCGCTGTTCGGCCACCTCTCACAAAGAGGGGCCACGGGGCCAGGTGTCGGATCGTCCGCCACCATTACCGAACAGTATATCACTCTTCTCCGAGGGGGGACCATAGCCACAATATTGGCTCCCATTCGAGTGCCGGCTCGGAGCATCGTGCACGCACTGCCAGTGTGCAGCGCCCTTAATTTTCATCATTAACCTGTTGAACGGTGTATGCCCTTGATTGGACGCGTGGGGAGCACTGGGACAGCTGTGCTGAATGGCGACGGTGGTCTAAAGGGGGACCGTTTTCATTTAAATTTCTGGTAATGCGATACTGCCCGATCAGATTGAAATTTTCTGAGGAGGGAGAAGGTGCTTGTCGCAGTGGTGTTACAAGCTCGGACATTGGACCATCGAATCCCCACAGAATGTACAGATAACTCGTTTCCTCTGGGCACTATACGTTAACCCTATTTTTATGGGGATAAATTAGTTGGTACCAGCCCAGGACTTCGGATAGTCGACCGATAGAGAGGGGAAGGGACCAGGCAAAGGGAAATTAATGCGTATCGAGCCACGGCTCGAGATTCCTCGAGGATGTTTTTTCGAGAACTCGATCCTCCGTGCCCTTTCCACGCGGTCCATCAAACCGCTCGTTAGCTGACAAACGCTGCGTTAATACGAACGACGGAAGAGGGGTCCCTGTTGATTTCGAGCCACTCGGCTGGAAGAATACTGGTATTTAAGGGTGTTTTATTAAAACGTTGATCCTCGATCGTTCGGACCACCTTGCATACTTTCGCCTGAGAACTGTCCATCCATAACGTTTCAAATACGAAATGATTCCCTCGGAAGAATTCGGTGGTGCTCACAATCAGAAAGCTTGCTCTGGAAGAGCAATGGGAGGTGATTGAAAACGAGAAATCTTTACGATACACGGTCGTCTAGCCCCTCCCCTTCTCTCCAAACCTCTTACAAACCTGCACCAAGAGAAAACCAAAATGAATCGGAATATTCCACGAGAGAATTTGATTTTCCAGCGGAATTGATAGTCCGTAGAGAATGGAAGGGAAGTGACTGAGCTCTATTACGGTAATGCGTCCTGGATCCATTTCAGGCTTCATGATTTTATGGGTCCTTCCTGGAAAAGTGGAGGGGGGTCCAGGAGGAAGTACCGAGCACCTGCTCGGCCTGCGGGTTTGGGTTGTCGGACTCAATTTCACTCTTTTCAAGGGGTCGACAATCGAAGCCACTCGAGAACGGAAAGCGACACCAGCGGTCGCATCCTCTCGAGCTTTACAAGGATTTAAACAACTTGGAATGGTCCACGGTTCCGCAGGGGACACAATGGCACAGCGTCGGATCTTTTACAACTGGATCCTTTACGGCGACGCGAATCCGCCATTCACGGGGACAAGCCGTTTCTATTGGATAGGTCCTCGAGACAAGAACGTTTGCGCCCTTCAAAGACCACACGCCTGGGTTCATTAAAACTCTGGAAACGATAGGTACTGTTTCCCTTTCGTTCGCTCAAGGAATTCCGGAACTTTCGACTGTTTTCTATGCGCATTTTCTTTGGAGTACTTGAATGGAGTAACTCTGCAGTTCATTTTATCAGCTCTGAGTGAAACTGATCTGTTTTCAAGTCTGTACTGTATTCTGGAGTAATTTCTAAGAATATTACTCCTTTATTTTTATCAGACATATGCTTGCTTAATATTTAGAATAGCTACGAAAGGATTTAGATGCACAAGAAGCTTGGAACGCGCAGGATTCTTTTGGTCAGAAGGTCGAAGGGAAGTGGAACGTGCACGAGGTGCAGAAGCCGACCGGGCACGTCCTCGGCTGGGCATTTCTCGTCCAGGTGAATGGCGTTACGGAGGAAAATGGTCTGTGCGAGGGCCTCACGCCCTCGACAATACGGCAATCTCGGCCGAACTGGGCGGAAAGAGGAGAAGAAGAAGGGCAGATAAAGGTAAGCCCGAGGGTCGATTCGTTCTGCGCCCATTGTCGACCACTTGAAGGATCAGTTTTTGAGCGAAACTCTAGAAAATGGCCCCCTCTCTCCGTTCTTTTTCGCGGCTCGGCGTGCCTCGCATAATTGCGATTTAAGAGGCCCCCGAACAGCTGCGACCGACCGACAATGCCGCAGCCACTCGAGACGGACAATCGAACAATTTGGACCCCGCTGTCGCGGTAACGCAGTAAAAGTCAAAAGTCCAGAGATTTTCCAGTGAACGGTCCACTGCAGTCTCCGATGCGCCGTGGCCCTGCAGAAGGGACACGGGTCATCGAGTATCCAGTGTCTGTTTAATTGCTCCTGGAGCCTGGAAGAAAGTCCTCTGTTCCTGGAAGGTGATATCTACAATAGCGTAACGAGTGGCAGAGGACAACATAGCAAACACCAGGGTGTTCGAGCACTCGAGTTTTTATCCTAGTCAGAGCGAAAGTACTCGAGATCTTCCTCCGAACAGAGGGCACCTCGATTAACGTCCAATCGCGCAGAAGATCCAGTGTCTATTACACAATTGCTACGATCAATCTCCATCATTGGCGTGAGGCGAGCCTCGGTATTCCGCGTTTAGCATTCACGGTCAATCCGGCCGCTTATTTCGACGAGTCGGGAGGCGCGAGCCGTCAGACGCTTACGACCCACCTAGTCAATTAAGAAGACAGCCGATCTATTAGGGGATACCCGTCTCCTCGCTTTTTCTCTTCCTCTCTTTCTCCCGAGCAACCGCGTTGCTTTCTTTCCCCGCTTTTCTGCCGCCTGTCCCGCGATGAAATAAGAGAAGCAGAAGGCAACGGTGCCGGGAGAAAATTGGGCGACGAGAGGGGGAGGATCGCGACGGAAGAGCGGACGGGAGTTAATTGAAGGGAAAAAGGAACTGTCGACGTTTTCGTCGGTTGCATTAGCGACGATTTTGTGGCGAGAACTCGAGACGTCGATGTTGTATACGAGCAACGAGCTACGACACTCACCTCGTTGAGAAAACGGACGATCGGATCGATAGCCATTTGGCGATATTAACTCCCTTCTAAACCGCCCGGCTACCGACAACTCGATCGCTGCCCTCTCTAATCAACAGCCTCGATAATTCCCTCTAGCCTTGCTCGCTCACTTACCACCAACGACACAAAGCGGAGTGAGCCGTTCACCGCTGACAGTTCACAGTCGCTATCCCGTCGACCCGTTCCTCCGAGAGGTGTAACTCATCGCGTGCTTACAAGCCGTCTAGTCAATTAAGAAGACAGCTAGCCTATTAGAGAATACCATGCATCCTTCCTCTATCATCTCTACCCTCCTCCGTTCTATTTCCGCTTCTTTCCTCCCCCGAATCCTCTTTGGAATCAATCCCTTCGATTACCGTGAAACGCGCCGCCGACGGAGAGGAAAGCCAGAGGCCCGTCCGCAGAGAAAACGAAGGGAGAAAGTGGGAAAGGGGAAGCAGGAAGAAGACGAACGACGTTACACGTGAAAACAGGGCCGCGCAACAGCAAACACGAGGCCGCAGAACAGCAAAGCGTCGAGATCGAGCGGTCCTCGTCGACTCGAGCCCGCTCATCCAGCGAGATGACGTACGGTGGTGGCTTCTATTTTCGTTGGCGTGTCTCAGAGGGGAAGGCGACATGTGCTCGATATTTAGACACCGACCCGCCTTCCCTCGGAGCCCCTTGTTCCACGCGCGACAACCGCAACTCTTCCCGCTCTCTTCCTCTTAAGCTTCTTCGCTCTTCATCCTGTTCCGCTTCCTCGTCCGCCCTTCCCAGACGCCACCCCTCCCCCCCTAACGGGGTATTTAGTTCCACGCCGTTATAAATTACGTATCATTCGCTCTCGAAACTGACATCGCGGCACGCGCTTGCGGAATGCGAATACCGGCTCAGCCTCCCTCGTTATCCTTTTTCTCGTTCCCCTCGCGGGCGCGAGCTCGTCGCCTGCCCCCCCTCGCCGTGGCTGGCACCGGCCACTTAACTCCCCTGTTGCGTGATTTAAGCTTTTTCGAGTGAACCGGCCTTCTTACGCTGCCCCGCAATTTGGGTTAGTTAGTGGCGCGCGCGGATGCTTCCTTTTTCTCGGCCGACGTCTTCCTGTCTCCTTTCCTCTGGACTTAATCTCGACGGGTGTCCGCGTTAATTGAAAAGAATCGGGGGTTTCGTTTCCCTCGGAAAACGGCTACTGCGAGTGCTCTAGAAAATGTTTGTTGTTCGATACAGGGTTAATCATCCGTACATGTAGAGTGAGAAAGCTTCTCTGGCGCAGGACCACCCTCCCCAAGAACGGAGCTACATAATTCTAAACACGTGTTCGAGCATCGTTTCCAAGAAGTGTTCCCTGTCGACGTCGCGGTCCAGGTTTACGATCCTCGCGAATCGTCGGCGGAGCTGCGCGGCGAATCATCTGCGCCCGCGTTGCACGTCAGAGAACTAGAGGCAAAGGGGAGCAATTGGCCGTTCCCTGTGCCCTTCGAGGGTCCGAAATAGTGTCGCGTACATTAGGGTAGATGTACTGTTTTTGGACATGTGCATAATTATCTTATTTTTAAACTGCTTGCAGATCATTATTATGTGAAGAATTTCACATCACAAATATTTTGTTTATTATACCACCAGAGATATCAATTTACATTTATTGCTTCCGCGGAAAAATATTATATTTTTTAAAAATTGGCCAAAACTGCTACGATATCCTACTCTTCTGTATTAGACACCGAATTATTTCCAAATTTCTCGATGCAGGTTACACCCCGTCAACCAAATACCTACCTACCCTTCACCCTCTACAACCAAACACTCCTGCTCGAAACGGGGCGAGAGCCGGGAAGCTCGCGCGTTGTACGCGAAGCCACAAACGGGCCGGAAATAAAAGCGCGAGGAACAGTGGCACGACGACGAGTAAAAGGAGGAACGGTGGAGCAGCGAAGGCGGAGTGCGCCAGACAAGATATCAATTCTCTTTACGCGGCAAAACGGTGGCAGCTCCACTAATAGACCGAAAGATTCTCATCTGTTTAACGCGCGGTACTCGCGGTGGACGCGTTTCGCGCGGAGGCCAAAGAAGAAGACGAAGGGGCAACGCGGGCCTGCCACGCGGTCGTGCAACAGGAAAGACAAAGGGCGGGCGGCAGGGCGGTGGACGGAGTAGGTAGGGAGGGGAAGAAAAAAAAAAATATATCGTCTCGTTGCCGAGATGCCAGAAGCGAGACGCATACCTCTTAATTGGAACGCTTTGCTCGGCCTAAGCGATTTGGCCGGATTTCGAAGGAAATGGGCGTTTAAGTGCGCCCAGGAACCATTTACAACGACCGACATTAGCGTGGTCCGCTCCTGCCTGGGCTTTCGGTCACCGTGCCTCTCCGTGGCGTGGGTCCGGACCATTTTTGCATACAGTCGTCCCTCCGCTCCGTCCACCGGTCCATTTCCAACGACCTAATTGAGGCTCGTTTATGGAGAAGGAATCTCGCCGGGAAATTCGGGGGCCTCGCTCGCCGCCGCATAAAACCTCGGTGGCTGGTTCGAACGGTCGGCAGCGATGCTCCTTCGAGCGTGGCGTTCGCGCGCGCATTTCCCGAAATAAACGAATCGACGGGGCTCGATGGCACGCTCACAAATCCCGTCACTTGAAGTTATTAAGAATTCCACGCTTACAATGTCGACTTAATGGAAGCGCAGAAACGACGCCTGGATCCGAGGATGAAGGGCAGGAAGGAGGACAGAGGGGTCAGGCGTAAAAAAGGCGGGAGAAGTCTTTTAACAACCAGACTCATTAGGAGCATGCTGCTCGCTTTTTACACCGAGACATTTGTAAGCAATACAGACTTCAAAAAACAAACTCTCCTGTCGCAGCCACCGCTGCCTGCGCCGGACACCTCGGTTTGCTCTCTTTTCGCCATTCGCCTCTCGTCCCTCTCTTCCCTCTTCCTTTCCTCCTTCGCGGACGTTTAAGGGTGTCTGGGAGAATTTAAATTGCGAAACGGCCGGCTGCTCGCGAGAAACCCTTCACTTTCTCTCTCTCTCTCTCTCTCTCTCTCGCTCTCTCTCCTTCCTTCTCTTTCTTTCTATCTCTCTGCTTCTTTCATCGAGTTCCCGAGCGGTGAGTCCTTTTCTTCGTAATATCCTTGACGACGATGAAATTCATTCACGTCAGTTGCATCGGATGTCTTCAGTGTGGATTGAATCTAATCCAATCGACAGCTTGTAGTCTTCTAAATATTTACGCGCACCGGCCTCAGGCCCTTTAACTTGGATTATTCAACCATCAAACGCAACAGCTTCGCGCGTTTCATTGATTAAGACGTAGCCATTCTTCGATTACCCTGCAGGGGAGCAGGAACGGCGCAGCGCGTCAGCGTTGCGATTCATTATTGCCCGTCCGCTCGAGCCGCAGTTGTCCCCGCGATTCCACGCTGCCTGCTCGCGCTTATATCGCGATATCGACGATTACATCATTATCGCCAGGATTTTATTGACCCGCGGGGCCCGGCCAGTCATCCCCGTCGCAGTTCAGCCGCTGTAAAGTCGTCGGGCTTATTACCATAATCGAGATAAACGGTAGATAAACTGGTGTCATCGCCGTAATTCCTTTGATAAACCGCGGGGGGATCGCTGGCCTGCCGGGCGTTTTAATGAATTTTTACGGGAAAGATAAACGCCACTGAATTAATAATGCTATCACCGTAAAATCCCGTAATCGCCTTTATAAATTTCATTTTAAACTTCTTCTTCCACCGAGCGAGATTTGGCCTTCGCAGAGGCCGCTGCGGCTCCGAAGGGTCAAATCCGCGATTATCCTCGAAAGGACTCGCGAGGATCTGACAAATTGATCGACGCCGCGATGTAGAGAAAATCTACCTGCGTGGTTTCAGAAATCTCCGCGCTTTGGACGAAGATCTAGCGTCCGTTAGCTTTTGGAAATGGAATCCGAGAGCCGATCGTTAAATTAAATTTGGACAGAAAAGCTGCAGGCAGAGGGGAACGCAGACGTCCGAGTCGGCCGGACTATAATTAACAGCGGAATAACGAGGGAGTTGTCGAACGCGAGTGTAATCATTACGAACGCCCGCGAAACACCCGAAACATGTGTTCCTCTTCGGCCAACACTTCCTGTCGTTAAACGTCTGCGCAACTACTTGCGTTTACGCGTGGCAGTCTCTTCAGCGTGTGTTTGTAACCACGCACGGGAAGACTGCGAATTGGCGACGACGAACGGATTCGTTTCTGCTCGTCGATCACTGGTAATGAAACCAAGAATCCAGAGAGAAGATTATAGGGTAAACTCGGGTAAGTCCGTGATAGTTTTAGAATTTTTCTATTAACTGCTAATATTTA
The DNA here is from genome assembly GCA_963971345.1 of Andrena flavipes. NCBI lineage: Eukaryota > Metazoa > Arthropoda > Insecta > Hymenoptera > Andrenidae > Andrena > Andrena flavipes. The sequence continues at coordinate 73,716,988 of OZ020479.1, read as the reverse complement.
ACTGCTAATAGTCTAGAGTATGATAGGTCAGACATCAGAGAAACAAATGATAGGTTTACAGAAATTTAGTAATTATATTTAATTGAAAATATACAAAATTACGTGAATAGGTTGAGAAAATATACGAAAAACACGTGATTGTTCTCGTTTACATTAGTTTACATTATTTTATATTATTTTATATTATTTCTTATTATTTTATATTATTGTTATTTTGTGTATAATCAATCGTTTCATGATCGTTAGATGTTTGAGACGTAAGAAAACATGATATCTGGCATTTTCCATCAGAATTTCTCGAACAGCACAATCAGAAACGCAGGCTCAAGCGCAGGAAAATAAGAATTTAGTCACTTCTCATAAGCAAAAATAACACCTTTTTGTATTATAATTTCAAGATTAAGAGATTTGTTAAAGTGCAATTTTACCATCACTTACCTGCAGTTTGAACTTTCCATTTATCTTCTAAAGCACATATAATACATAAACTAGCACGAAAAATTTCACTAATAACTCGCTCCTGGAACAAAATGCTCTCTCACTCCATCACACTAACTTCAATTGACTAATTATTTTACCACAACATAAACTAGAAGACCAACGTTGTCTGTTAGTTTTTGTTCCATCTAAATTGAGCCACAGAATTTAAAATTACAGATAATGAAAAAGTATCGCGGAGTAACCTATACCACGAAATTACCCGAGTTTATCCTACATCTGATTCTCAACTCGATTTCCATTTCCTCGACGAATTCGCGGAGCTGCCTTGTAACTTTCCATGCACTGTGAATTCTAAAATCCACGAACATTCCCATATTTGCTGTCGATTGCTTCCAATCGACTGCCCCCCTCCGCCAAAAGCATCAAAATAATATTACTCTCTGCGACACAGCCAATGTCAAATTCCAGCTCGTTAATCGCCGCCCGCTGTGCACACAGCGTTACCCAATGTTTGTCATTAAAATTATTCACGGCTACCTATTAAGATGTATCAGAGACAAGTGTCGGTATCAGCGATATCGTTCGGTGTAATTTTTCATGGCCGAAAACAGATGATGCTAGCTTGACACCTCTAATTAGCGAGCATTCTCGCATGCCTCTACGCGCTCGCTGCCAATGATCGCAGTCGGCCGGCGCACGCAGCCTTTCCCCTTGCAAATCAGAGTAGAATAGCTCCTCGTGTCCTTCTGCCGGTAGAAAAAGATTCAAAACGAGTCTTTAAGAGACGCCCGGCGACCATTCATCTCTGAAACGTCCGAAGCTAAACATAGGCTTTGAAACGAGCCGAGGGACGCGTTTTACGAGCCCGGTACCATCTTGCACCGATAACAGAACAAGGGGCATTCTTTCGAGTCCACAGAATAATGGCGACCTAACGTGCACGCGCATCTTGCTTCCACCTCGGCTGCAAACCTGCATCGATAATGTCTCCGCTTGGAAACTCTTAATACCTCGAACAGCGGCCGAAGAAGTTTAAGAACGCGTCGTCCGTAAGAATTTCCTAAAGTGTCGTGGAATGCCGCGAGGGATCATCGGTGGAAATGGGAAAAACTGGCAGAGGAGAGTAATATGGTTAAGCAGAAGTGTCGCGAGTCCGTTCCGCGAAACGATTTCTGCGCGATTTCCTGGAGGCTGGCGGAATAATCGCGATCGGCTGATGCCGCGCGAAACTAACGAAGAAAAGGAATAACCGCGGGAGCTAATGAAGTGGGCCCGGGACAAAAAGAATTCGATGCGCGGGGACGAGCCGCGGCTGCTCGAGTTGCCGGCGTAACGAGGAAATTAGCGCTAATGCGACACGGTCTAGCTCGGGCTCGCGCTTTTTATTCGCGTCCCGGAGAAACGCTAACAAGCCCCGGCCGCGTTTTGCTAAATCACCGGGATGAAGTTTCCCCGCGGCGCTTTCCTTTTCTCTGGCAATTAACACTTCATTACCACTTTTCCGCGAAATCTATTTGGAAAAACCAGCGCGTCGCTTCGGGTCACCTCGACGGGGAAAAACTTGTGTTATTCGAAGAAAAATTTAGCTCTTGGGAGAGCAACACTTTGCTTGACTGATTACAGAGATATTTGGAATATCTGTCGATGTCCGAGCACCTGAATAATACTTGAGTACCCGTAAAGAAGCTGCTTCTATACTAACTTACCAAAGTAGGTACTTAGGTGTAGTCGAGGTGGAATGAAGCAGCGGCGAGTGAAACTCAATCAGCAATTATCTTGCTCCCAAATTACCCCGGGGCGAGGATTCGAAAAATCTCTCGACCCATCAGATTTCTTTCGCGCGGTTTTACGCGACACTGGCGCTAATTACGACGCCTCGTGACAGGTGCAATTTGCGAGATGACCGTCGAGGCGGTCCATGAAATTCAAGAAACACGAGCGGCCCGCTGCAGCTGTGCCAGTTACGCCTCCGTAAACGTGTTTACGAAAACGCGACGGCTCGTACGTCAGTCTGGTCGTTAGCACCGCGTAATTGCCCGAGCCGCGATTAATACGTATAACGAATTAAGCGCGGGCAACTCTTTGCGCGTCTCCCTCTGTCTGCCCGGTTGCTTCAATTTTGCAAAACATTCGAGTAGAATGTTACCTTCCGTGCACGGACAAATATCGCGAGATAAAATTAGAATCGCAGTGCTGCGGAATTAAAAGCTTGAGTGCTTTCTAGACTTCGAGCAGAGATATCCTCGATAGAAATGAAAAAAGGCCCCCAGGCAAACTACTTAGGTCCCGCATTCTAATTCAAAATACATACATCAAGGAAACTTTCCTTAAGCCGTAGAATAACCGCCAAGCCGAGCACCAATTCCAGTGAAACGGAGGCGTGGATCGTGAAAGGAAAGGCGAGTTTTTCGACGGTAGTAATTTTCTGGTCGCTTGCCGGCGCGGTTATATTTAATGCTTTAATCTGGCGGGGCGTCGGGCGATCTAAACACGCGATAAATCTGTGGACGGGGCGACGCCTGAAAAAGCGGCAACAAAACAGCTTTTCCAAGCGGAAGCGTTAAGTGGCGTCGCGGAGAGAGCCGGCACCGCGCGCGAGCTTCCGTGCCTGGCCATTAACGATTCTTCGCGCGCACTCTGCTCGAGACACCCCTCGTCGGCCTCGATATTAATGATTTCCCAAAACTCTCGAGCCGTGTGAAAACTGCTCGCGGCGATCATGGACTTGACGGCTCTCCTTTCACCACTCGAAGGCACGCCGGTCGGCCACTTCGGTACCGCCTCTCTCACGGGCCTCTCGCAGCTGCACTCGCGGCTCACAATGACTTTCCGTGCACCAGATCGGTCGTTTATGACCGGCGTGAAAAAAAAAGAGGCCACGGGAAATGGGACGCGCGGTAGTTTGAAGGAGCACACGATTCCTCGGGCACTTAATTCTTGGGAGGATGCGACCGCCACGGGTCCGATTAAGAGCGGAGGCGATGCTGATGGGAGGACTCGAGGTGCATCGATGCAATTCCCGGGTTCCCCGGAAGAGAGGGGGCTGGGGAGAGCGGAAGCGGGCAGAAACAAATGAACTATTAGAGTTTCTGCGTAGCCTGGAAGAAAGGGGCGGGGTGGTAAGCCAGTTAAGGGCTAACAAGTATATACACGGTGCGCCAGGAACATATACCGAGTCGTATATACTTGTTAGCCCTGGCTGGCTAGGCGCCTCTCTAACTAGCCACGCATGGCGAGCACGTGTGGAGGTGTCGACTGCCCTAGCGCCCTCCGCGCGACCCTTTCCCTAGACCGTGACCCTCCACCCCCTTTCTCATTCCTATTCCCGTTCCCCGTTCCTCTTCTCTCGGCCCTTTGCGTCGCCGCGAGACGCTCCATTTCACGAGCCATGAAATCCGAGCGAAAATATTTGGGCGCCTCGCGCAATTGGCCGCGGCGACTCCGTCACGAGCTCCATATCCTCGACGTCTTAGAGTCCGTCAGTGATCCCCCTGAGAATAATTCAAAGAGGTAATCGTGTTTGTTTCCCATGTCACCCCTTAATGTTAAGGGTAGGTTAATATCCCATTTTCATCTGTATAGCTCCGAACACAAAGTTCCCGATAAAAGGGAGAGTCTTAAAATCGAATACACGGAAGAGCGAAGGCAATGGGGCGCAAGGACGATCCTGCCAGCCAGGGGTGGCAGCACACCCGCCTCGAAAGTCTCGGTACGTCTTAAGCCAGTTACTCGAGGATTTCCCGCGGAACTCTTTGAAGTTTCGAGGAGAGACCGACTGGCGGCGGTTTTCTGCGGGGTGTATTCTAATTTCAGGACGGTGCCGCGATGAAATTGACCGTCTCGGAGGCGCGCCAGCCGCGAAGGGGATGGTCAATTGTCGCGCTGCTCGGGGATCAGCCGCGCAGGGAAAGCGGCTTAGCGGGGGGGAAATGAAATTTAATTAACTTGAAACAACGGGAAATTATCGAGCATTACGCGGTGGTCGGTGCGGCACGCACGCGCGTGAGCCATCCACGCGTCTTATTTGATTCTGAAGAGCTTGAACATCTTCTTCGTTCCGCGTTCCTCGCGAAATATCAGAATTTACGCGGAAAGTTTCCCGAAACAGGAGGTCTCGAAATCGTGGAATTATCCAACGTGAAATGGCTCGTACGAACCGCGAGGCGATGGAGAGGGGTGGAAGGGCAAGGTAGAAAGCAGAGGCGCGGGGGTGGATCGAGCGGTAGGCCAGAGTAAAATCGACGAGGGGGTTGGAAGGCGGACGGGACGCGCAGGTTCGCCAATACAAAAGGGGAAGCTGGAGATTACGATCTTTCATTCGTCCGCTCGTTCCAATTATTTTGTCCAATTAAAATATCGATTTTCTCCCCCATCGCGGCGCTCGCTTTTCGACTGCGTCCCAACCCCCTGTCTGCCCCCACCAACGGTTCTGCACCCTGTCCCCTAGCGGACACCCCGATGGACAGAGGCGGACGCAGATGCTTTAGAGCCCCGTGTCGAAAGATTCCAGGGAATTAAGCTTTCCGATTGAAAACTGAAAAATCTAAGGTAGTGGAAATTTAAGAACAAATTACACGCTTCGTACGAGTGAAAGATCTCTGTAGTTCCCCTGATTACGAAAGCTTTCTGCCTCCATTTTCAACCCCTCGCCTCCCAGCAACCAACCGCGCCATTTCGGCTGCAATATTCAATTATTGGCTACGAGGGGGTGGAGTTGGCGGAAAGGGGAAGCGAAGGCGCTTACTGTATCCTCGCTGGTTCCAATGACGCGGGAATACCTATCCACGTAGTCTTCCTGGTTGAAATCTGAAACAAACGAGGCACGTTCCGTCCGTCCGTCGTTGCGGTTGCGATCGAAACGCCAGGGGGAGTCGGATCCCAAATGGTCGTGGTGCTCCTCGCCTGGATGCTGGACGTGGTCTCGTTTAAATCGAAACGACCGGCGGAACTAATCGAGGAGAGACGGGGGATCGTAAAATGTAATTTTTGGATCCGTCGTCCCCGCGTGGGTGTCTTCGATCCGATTTTTCCATTCTCCTTGCCTCGCGGATTCGACGTTCGCTCGGAGGATCCTGGAGAACGTTGATGGTCTTAGATCCGTTTAGGAAGGAGCTAGAATTCCCTCCGGTGTCCGCGCTAATAGGATTTGTCGAAACGACGATGTAAATTATCGCGGTGGCAATCGATCACAAATGTTTCGCGAGGATGGAGCGCTTCCCTCCAAACGAGCATGCAGGCACTTGTCTTTTTACGAGGAGAAATTATCCCTCTAAACGGCTATTAGAAACGACCAGCGAGTGGAAGTCCTCTGAGAATAGACAGATCTAATTCCGTGAACGGGAGGAAGCGAGGAACGGTGAAAGCGCCAGCAGACGGGGTCGGGGGAGGGGCGGGGGAATGAGAGAAGCAGGAGACGGACCACCGTGATTGCAATTTTAACGCCAATTTGACTTGAATCTCTTCTGGACGAAAGAAATAGTGTTTTCATGCTCAATATAGCGGCGAGCTAATAATTAACGGGCAACCCATGGCACTTTGTCGTTCGCCTGTACAGGGTGTCCCTGCCGTACTGATTCAACGAACCGAGGAAAATCGTTTTTCCTCGTTGCATTCCCAAAACAATCGTACCCTCTGCTTTCCCTCAATGATCAATTCCAAGGGCAAATTCCAAAAACTTGACTCGAAACACCGCATCGTCACCCTAGAATTTCGACACAGTCTACTCACAAGGTTCCTCTTTCAAACTTCCTCGTGCCAGGCATAATCTGACAAGGTACAAGCACGCGGAATGTCGCGAGCGGACTTTTCTCCCAGAAGCGAGCTGACACGGCGAAAACAGAAAAGGTTAAGCGAAACTCGGTGACACACCGTGTACGTGTACCGAGTGGGTCTTACGGAGTTAGCGGGTGGTCCTCATTATGTCGGCTACCCCACCGCTCGCTCGTCCTATCTATTTAACGTATCGTTTGCCTTGGTAACCATCCAAATTGGCCCATCCCTCTCTATGCGCTGCCAGGGCGCATCTCCCGATCTCACTCGTGTTCTCCTTAATTATTGGGAAGCCGATGTTTAATAACGGCCGTCCCGCCGCCGCGACCTTTAATAGAAAACACGCGTTTCCTGCGTGCCGGGCTCGACGTCAGGGCCAGCTTGAATTGCTAGCGACAAGCCTCGTCTCATTTATAGAAACGATTAGCGACGGGATCAAGCTCGATCTTTGCTCACGAGTCGGAATTAATCCGATGCTTCCGCGCCGCTCCAGCGAAATCGAGTTGTACTCGTTAGGGTGGACGTTGGAGATCGATTGGATCGAGGGGTTAGTTATCGTGGGACGGATGCGGGAAGCTGGAACGATCGTAGGGAGTTCTCTGGATCGTCTTATTAAGGATCTGTGTAGGTAGAATTGGCAAGTAGCTACTCGTGTCACTCTTAATTCGATCCCTAGAAATTCACGAAATTTTTTGCAACCTTCCGTGCCTAGGAATCACGTTTTTCCCCTCTCGCGGAGGGAAACTATTTCTGGCCGAAGTGTGACGCGATTTCCGCGGAATTTCATCAGTTTCGAATTGGCCTCGACTTGGTATTTCCTGGTCCCACTCGAATATCATCGCGACGGGATCTATTTCGAGGGAGCCCCGGCGCGCGACGACGAATAATCAACTCCTTACCCCCTGTCTTCTTTCCAATATCCCGTTATCGTTCCACACCCGGCCGAGGCGAGTTCGCCCATTAAGAACGACGGGATTGATACCTCCGCGGGGAATAAATTCAGAAGTGAATGGCCTGTGAAGTGTGAAACGGCCGGCGGGGGCAGCGGAAGATAGCGAAGTGCTTTGTAAACCGCTTTACGAGCCCCTTTATTGCTCTCGTGATTCTTCGTGATTGACCAACGGTGGCCGTCCTCTTATCACTCGCTGGTGATTGCACCTATTTGTTTCGCGGGCAACTTCGGATCTAAGAAAAAGCCTGTAGAACAGCGGCCTCGTACTGGGAAGAGCCGCAGAGTTTCGCGAACTCGCGCGCGCGGCCGCGACGCAGACGCCGAGGGGTGAGGTTGCTGCAAAGTGGAGCGTTGAAAAATTCAATAAGCCATAACGGCACGATAACGCGCGCATAAACCGACACGCCGGGGCAATACACGGGGCGATCTGTCCGCGCGAAACTACGGTACAATTACCGTTTTAATCTGCAGTTTCTAGCGCCATAAATTGCCGGGAGTTTACATCGACACCGACAAAGGGAGCGAGGCACGCGGAGCGCGGAGACGGCACAGGGAAGTTCGCGCGATGAAATTTATTGCCGGAGCCAATTCCGCGCAAATGGAAGAACGTCTATGAGGTTTTATTCCGCCGGCGTTATCGACAGCTTCAATCGGGCCTCCGGCTTTGCTTTCGGTTATCGCCGAGTCGCTTGCATCCGCGGCACAATTAATTGCCGTCCATGCTTCGCCCGCACGGGAAAATCCGTATATATCGCCCTCGGTCTGGGGAAATTAAAAACCTTCCAGGCGATCCTCTCTCTGCTTTTCCATTATACGATGGATGTTAACTGCGACTGTTACTCCGGCGAGCATTGAATCAACGTTATATAGTTGCCGATGGTACATAGTTTTACAGAGTAACGCTTGATAAATGGCACGGCGATAGTAAACAGTCGCAACGGATGGGATGCCGGTGCAAGTATGCCTAGAACGGAGAAGTAGAGCGGAGGTGGTCTTCGGGCACTGCGAGGAGACCGCGTACTCGAAGAGGATAGACTACTCGAAAGCAGAATTCTGTCCAATTTCGAGCGGCTGGAACGTCTGCAGCTCGAAAAGGCGACGCGCCTAGGTTCTACGGCGTGACAGACAGCTCGCGAGGATGGAAATGAACGGGTCGCATCGATTCCGGCAAAGATATCGATCCCTTTTTCGCAGCGGGCGGATGAGGTGCCAGTCGCGAGACGGCGGAAGTTCGCGCGATGAAATTTACGGCTTCAGCCAATTCCGCGCAAATGGAAGAGCGTCTATGGAGGTTTTTATTCCAGGCCCGGCTTTATCGGCACCCCCTATCGACGGGCATTTGTTTTTGCTTATCGCGGAGCTACGTGACCGGGGAGGGCCAACCCCGTAAATATGACGGACGGATGCGACGATGGGATCTCAGCGGCGTCAGAACAAACGAGCGGGCCGCGGAACGGTGGCGGCCGAAAATCTCGACGGCTCGATTTAGGGGGATGAACGGCCGAGAGCCGAGGCGACCGAGCAGCCGAGGGACCGCTCTCGCGGGTTCGACTGCGAATCGATATACCTGGCTGCGCGAACAAACGAATTCCTCGGAGGAAAGGGCTCTCGGAGCAAGCTACGTTCTTGACCCTCTTCAATCACCGATTCGACACTCCCTACCACCGCCCGGACCCTGGGTCCTTTGGATTAAAATCCTCGCGTCGTGCCCGCCGTAGGTGAGCCGACGGTAAGACTCACTTGTCAGTTGATTATGACAGGGCACTCGACGCCTGAGAGTGCACTGACCGCGAAAACACAGACGGCGGAGTAATTTCGCAGGGCCGTGGTTTCCAGCTAGCGGAACGTCGAGGTGGATCAATAACGAGACGGCGATCGACCATTCCCCAGCCGAGCCCGCATTTTTTGGGCCTTAATCACCGGCCCTAATTGGTCAATTACGCTCATTACCGTCTCCGATGTAGAGAGACGAGTCCGACGATAAAATCTCCCCCTCTCTCTGTCTCTCTGCAGACCGAGGCCCCCCTCCTCCCCACCCCACCATCGGGCTTCCATCCACGGTAATCCCTGCCCTGTATGCCTCCCCTGAAACGGCCGGGTCGCTGTTTGCAAGAGAGAAACTTATCCCCTGGCTGGGAAAAATCAACGGGTCTATAGTCTCGTTCAGCTGGCGAAGTAACCCAGCCAGAGGGGCGGCGCTAGCCGAGCCATGCCCCCTTCTGTCGTATCCAGGCCTCGCCCACTTTTGGATTTCCCCTTTCTCACGGTTTCTCCCCCACCGCGCCGCTCCCGTTATGCTTGTCTCTTTTCAAGCAACGCGATCGTAGCCCCCACTAGAGCGGCGCCTCCACCCGCAAAACGAAAAAGTCCGAGCGGCGGAGCCGACGATGGTCAAAGTCAGTCCACACGGAGAGCTCGAGTCGAGTAGAGGCTAGTAGAGGTCAGCTGGCCGTAGATCCATCGATCCGTCGATCCTGCCACCTGTCAAACCGCGCGACAGCCCCTTCTGGACGAGTCTAGTGACACCTCGCGCGACCACCGCCGCAGACCACTCGACCCAGCCGACGCCGTTCCTTCGGGATTCCATCAGCTAATCGAGCCGTGACAGACTATCAGTGAGAGTAGACCAGTCGTTGGTACATCCGAGGACACCTCGGCTAGCTCCCCGACACCAGTGAGAGACATTTTCGCCGAGTTTCTGGGAACATGAGACAGTAGGGACCTAGAGTCTCCGATAGAGTGATTCAGTGAGGAGTATAGGTTTATCCAGGGTATCAAATCGCGGTACAAGAATGACAGTAATCAGGATGACCTCCCCGGTGACGCCTCCATCGACCAGTCCAGGCTCGAACGAGGCTCAGGCGCCCCAGGCCACCTCGAAACCTGTGCATCGATTGAGCTTCTCCGTCGCTGCGCTGCTAGCCGACACCAGGAAGCCTGATTCCAAGCCAGAGACCCCGTCAGTGTCGCCTAGATCCTCGCCGATCTCCTCCTACTCGCCGATCAGGCAGGAGCACCTGATCACCAGCAATTCCACGCTGCAGAGGTACCCAACAGACTACAGAGCGAGGTATCTCTCGGTTTCTCCCAACGTTCACGATCTGAGGACCACGCCGTACTCTTCCTGCGAGTCGCCCAGGAGTGCGATAGACGCCAGGCTATCGACCAGGTTCCCTGACACAGAGCTGGACAGGATAGACACCCTTGGTCAAAGATCTGCCTCCAGAACACTCGACTACCTGGTGCAAAGTTCGACAGACTCCACCGCGACGTCGGACGCAGTGGCATGCTCATCGCCCCCGAAAGTCTCCGCCGTCAGTCAGTCAGAGTTCGGCTCCCAGTCGCCGAGAAGCAGCTCGCACGAGGCTCGCTCCAGGTGCTCGGAGATAGAGGACATCGAGGACGAAGACGAGAACAGCCTGGTGGACGTGGAGGACCTGCAGCATCAGCAGCAGAGCAGCAGCCCGACGCCAGTCAGGCCGACGCCAGCCTACATCGGCGGATTCTCCAGCCTGGGCAGCATCTCCGGCATTCCGCCCAGCCTTCATCCGGCGGTTTGGGGTGGCAGTCATCAGGGTGCGGCCGCGGCCGCGGCAGCTGCGGCCGCCACCTTCTTCCCCTCGCACTTCTCTCATCACGCGCCGCTAAATGGTGAGTACTTTGGTCCGAAACGGAGGCTGAACGCTCTGTTTGCTCGTTTTCGTCGTCGCCGGAGCTATTTGCCATTTGCCGGGGCGACGACAACCGCGTTCGGTCCGTCTTTGAGCCGCTGGCTGGCCGCCAATCGACGCGCGCTCTTCTTCGTCGTCGGATTCTTTTCGTGGTTCGCGTCTCGCCCGAAACTGGTCCGATTGTAAACTCGTTAAGCTGCCCCTCGAGGGCCTCGTTTGGGGTCCTGCCTCGGTCGCCTGATCGTGAACGCGGCCGCGGTTCGTTCAATGAAGCCGACGGCCTCCACATTCTTTGCTTTTCTCGTCCTGCCGCGGATATTTTTGGGATCAAATTGGACGGTTCGGTTAAACGGAAGTAGGGTCGACGTTTGCTCACCTCTGGCCTTCCTTTTTCCTGCACTTCGATCGGAGCTACCCCCTTGGGCTAGGATTTACTTGCACCCCGAGGTGCTGGGTGACCGAGAATTATTTTCTATCGAAGCTGCTATGTTGAGTATTGGATTTTAGGGTAGAAAGCAACGCGGAAGGTATAGAAGCTAATGAAGGCTGCGACTTTAATTTGAACTTTAGTATATGCTTCTGTAGTTGCATCTGTGCGAAGATGGGAAAGTGGGATCGCCAGGCGTTAATAGATAAATTGAGACGATCTATCGACGCGCCGCGGGTATTTGCAATTCAATTATGGCGAGGAACCTACTCACCTAAAATCGCCGCGAAAGGAATGCAGTTCTCGGAACGCGGCGGATGACTCGTCGCGATTGAATCATCGTTAACACTAATTATTGAGGTCGCGGCTTGATAATTGCGGCGGGGCTCTCTCGTTAAAGTGGCAATCAAAGTTTTCTCGCTTCGTCAGACCGCCGTTGGCTGCACGGAGGAAGAATAAACGAACAGAGGGCCGGTTCTTGTCGTGCCCGAGGCAGCCGGGCGACAGGAACAATGGACGATTATTGCAAAAAGGTGTTGCAATTGCAAATGGAACACCTAACGATGGAAAATCCATTCATTCCAGTCGTTCACAATCGCTCTTTGGTCGTTAGAAAACGATAGCCCGAGGAATTCCCACAGCTTCCACGGAGAAAATAATTCTCCAAACGCCCCTCTTCTCTTTCCTCGAATTCTATGAAACTACAACTCGAACCGCGTGATATACCGAACGCAACGCGCGACAATTTACACACACACGAGAATTTATAAGACCTCTCTGGAGAAGAATCGAATTCTAAGGGTCGGGAATCAACATAAATGTGGACATGTTTTTTTTAGCGAGGCTACGGTATCTCCGTATCAATTTATAGATCATTGTTGGACAATTGTGCCGCAATTTAGGGTGGCTGGAGCGTGGAATACAATCGACCATAATCGCCGAGCGGCGAAACGGGCCGGAGGCAAGGCAGACGAGTCATGTAGGGGGGAAACAAGCGTAATTTTGAAATATGGCCTCTCGTGGAGGGTGTTCTGCCGCAGATTGCGTAACCCTTCAAACTTTACCGCTCTCCAGCTTGACTATTCTCGAAAAGGGGGCGGAGAATAGGGGTTGTCTTCGCGGACGGGAGAGGAACGATGATAAAACGCCATTTATGTCTTCCATAAAGGGGTATTCAGAGGGAATTTCCAGTAGAGAAGAGGAGAGCTTTTTAAATTGGTATAATAATCGGCGTACTGTTTCGAGAACTTAGATTTCCGTTAATCCAGCGCAGCAAGCAGTTACGCGTTACTGTTTATCGATCGGATCGGCTAATAAGAACGTATTAGAAATCGTGGCGCATGAAAACGTTGCGCAATCCAACAAAGAGCGGCCGATCGGGACTTCACCTTGCCTTTTTCTCAATACAATCGGCACTGTTTCAGATATCTCCGCGGGATCAGCTAATTATTTCAGTAATTTCCATTAAAATCGATCTGAAAGGGTAACGAGGGTTCTTTTCACCGTGTGCCCGCGGCTGGTTAGCATGAATCGATGCATTCAATGCGATTCTTTAGCCACTGCCAACAATTCACACCGCGTCGAGCACCGCGGAATTCTAAAATACCGATACCCTCCCCGTCAACAAAGTCTGCGCTCAACAGCTCCCATTCATCTTCGACTGCCTAAACCCTCGGATACCCCGGGGACTCTAAAATTCTCTGGGAACAAAAGAGCGCGCTAACGATCCTGAAAGGGAAGACCGAGCGATACTCGAGATTCCCCCGATCAATTACAGCAAGCGGAAGCTCACGATGACCGACTCGATCGTTTGCTAAACGCTCGGCGGGGATCGTTACGCAACGGTCCAGCCGAGGATCTCTCCCCAGATCCGAGATCCTCCTCCGCTCCGGATCATCCGTGGATTCGCGGAACGCGGTATCTCCGCGGGATCAGCTAATTATTTCGAGCGGCGCGTTCCCGATCGCGAAGCCGGATTAAAATCGACGGCCCCGGCGTTTTCGGTGGCCGCCGCGAACGTAGAAACAAACGAACGATGGCGAGTGGACGGGACAGAGAGGGAGAGTGAGAGATCCTCGGAATACCGAGACTAATTGGGACCCTTGGAAAGCCGTAGCGAGAGAGAGAGAGGCAGCCCGGCGAAAGAGGCAGAGAGCGAGAGATCAGCGCACAAAGGACGATTCTCCTCCGTGAAGAGTGGTTGTCTCGGAATCGCAAAGCCCTGTTCGCGAATCCCGAAGCAGGAAGAACGTGATTCCTCTCAGGGGGGGTTGGTGGGGCAGGAGAAGGCGGAGGAGGAGGAGGGTGGGAGGTCTTGGTGAAAATTTGAAATTCAGAAGCGACCGCCAAGAGGCCGAGGACGAATCCTCCCTGGCCTTTTGTCTCGTCTCGAGATCTCTCTCGTTTCTAGAGCCGTTCACCTCCGCTCTACAAATCTGTCAATTGTCTGGAGACAAATCTCGGGGAATATAACCGATATATCCTGACGCGATACTCGCCCTGCGAAACGTTTAGGTGCCTCGCTGTATTCGATTGTTTTGGCTCGTTGTATAAGCTGGGAGGAACTGTGCTTGGAGATCTCTGGAGGATCATTTGGTTTGTCGTTAGGGTGCCGAGCGGAGGGTGAAATTGCTGTACACACTCTTGGAAGCTTACAGTTTCCCTTTTATTTGGTACACAGGGAGGAATCCCAACGTTAATCCTGACAGTTTAAAATCTTCCCCTCGATCGGCCTCCTAAAAACAATGAACAAAAGAGGACCACAGTTCCCGATCAGTGCCAGGCAAAGTATCCACCCGATTCCGAGACAAATTTCTAAGCAAAACGCGGCGCAACATCGCCGGTAATTGTCGGAGGCGCTCGTAGTCGAGAGCCCGAACGATCGCGGCGGCTAGAAAAGCGTCGGAGGCGGTCGTAAAGGCGAATTATTCGGTCGTCGCGTAAATGGGCAGCGCGCTATTATCGCCCAGCAGCTTTCTACGGGACGATACCTATATCGCCGCTAATGAATACAAGCGGTAGCGTCGGTGGAACAATTCGCGGCCGGAATCTTGCGGTCGCCCGGTAAAAAGGTAATGAGGCCAGTTTGCGGCGCCGTTCCGACGGGAAAATTATGGATTGACCCCCTAAAAAGTGCTCTGGCTCCCGTGATCGGCAAAAACAGGACGTTGCGGTCGTCCAGGGTTCACGTCGGATCCTCTGAACCCTTGGGAGTGGCGCGTCTCGTTGGTCGTTCCGCGGGGGTTGGAGCGGGGCGAGGGGGGAGACCTTCGCTTGAAAAGTGGACGTGTGTAACCTCGAGCGTGAACCATCCTGTGCTGTTACCATTGCAGAGAACGGAGAACCGGCCAAGATCAAGTGCAACCTGAGGAAACACAAGCCGAACCGGAAGCCGAGGACGCCTTTCACCACGCAACAATTGCTGGCGCTCGAGAAGAAGTTCACGGAAAGGCAATACCTCAGCGTCGCCGAGAGGGCCGAGTTCTCGTCCTCCCTTCATCTCACGGAGACCCAGGTGAGTGTCGAGACGCTTCTGCTTTTTCCCTTTACCATACTTTCGCGAGTGCTACCCTGAACCAGGTGACCCCTTTTTCAAGGCACAATTCCGTTAGCTGTAATGTCACGATATAGGTGATTTATCTATCGCAACTATGGCACAATAGTTTGTCGACTCGTCCCGATTCCTAGTTTCACATGGAGAGCTTCACGGGACCTTTAAATGTAGCCTCGCATGGTTTATTATCGTCTACCGTTTCAAACGTGTCAGCGAACCTCCGACAATTACGTTTTACGACGAACGTTTCCCATTTAGCGGCGACGTTAACCGAGAGCTCCGTCCTCTTCATCCTCGCCGGCCAGTTCAAGGGTCTCTCATTTAAACAGAGATCTCGGCTCGATGTTGCCAGATGCGGGGTAATTAGCGCGCGTAAGCGTGCAGTATCCACGAACCGCTGGGCGAAGAACACGGCTAATTTTATTAATAGAGTACAAATTGCCCTGAAACGCGGCTCACGATACCGCGCGATGACCGACCAATTATCTCTGGCCGGGCTCCCCTGTGCGCTCGATTCCCGAGATACGGTTTCGTTCGCGTGTCCGTCACCGCGGTCATCCGTTTAACGTTGCTATTGTCGTGAAATATCGCGCGGGAGACGCATGGGCCCTTGGCAAATTCGCTCCGAGCAGTGTCTGCACTTCGCGGGCTACTTGAGATTGGTCTCTAAGTGATTTCTGAGCTTCTAAACACGTCAGAATGATGTTTCAATTACGTATGGCTTATTACGCAAATAGGGTAAAAGTATACGATACGCCACAGCTGACAAAACGCCCCAGCATTAGTGTACGCACACAGACAAGAATTTGCCTCAGTCGCCCACAACTGCCGCGATAATAATACGACCCAATATTACGGCTTTTACAAAAATATACAAGAATTTATATTTCCTGAGTTCAGATAAATTGCGGTGAATATGTGAGAAATTCAATTTTCTGAGTCACTATTGTGTTTGCGATAAATTCATACATATATTTCGAAAGTAGACAAATTAATCATTATTGCCAAAACCTTTTTTCACTACGTTGTTGCTAAATTGAAGCAGGGACGTTTTGTACTGCAGAATTTACAATATGCCACAGCAAAGAATTTAAATACATTAATTTAATAATGTTATTCGAGATTATTCTATTTTTGTTAATAATATCTTTTATAATATATATTCTATAACATTTTGATAAAAATAATAAAAAGTAATTACTTATTTATGTCGGGGCGTTTTGTCACATAGGTGGGGCGTTTTACCTGACGACTGTGTTACAAAACGTCCCACGCAAGGTTCAGAAAAATTATTATTTGCAAGTATTTTCAGTTATGTTTTCTTCACAATTTCGAAGCAGTTGTGAAGAGTAATGAACACTTAATGTGTTTACAAAAAAAAATTTAAAGAATTATTGAAAAATATTGGTTTTATAGATGTTTCTTTAAAAGTGAGGCGTATTGTATAGTTTTACCATATTCCATGTTCACTTTTAGCATTTTAGAGAAAGACAGGTATAAACATGCAATTATACATAAGATTCAGGGGCATACAAATGCAGAGAAAAATTATATTTGACAAATTTATGAAGTAGATATAAATATGATTTTTATACACCACAAATAAACAGCCAAGAACTATTTGTTGCATATAAAAGCTCAAATTTCACAAAAAGTGGACATAGAATATTTCTGCACTATAAGCCATCGATGTGATCTCCAGAGACTTCAAACCTCTTTTGCGAAGGAACTTAGAAACCCACTCCGGGTCACAATAATTCTGCAAAGAATCTACACTAAATCAATTCGTTCAACACTGTTCCTAGATAAAACACTTGAACTAGCTTTACCCCTCAAATCACTGAATTTTCTCCCAAGATCCGACGGCACCTAAGAAGTCACAGTACAGTAGCCCCGAACAAAGTCTCATCCAACGTTACAAGCCACTTTCCGATCGATTTGCAACAGTAGCCGTGGTTTCGAGTCGCCTCGTTCCCTCGATCATTCGAACCTCGCCACCAACGATCGTCACGAAACCGCAAGGGATCCTGGGCCCGCGTGAACGATCGCCGGGCAAAGTAGCTAGCACGTACAAATCGGAACTGTTTCATTGTTGCAGGTGAAGATCTGGTTTCAAAATCGCCGGGCGAAGGCGAAGCGCATGCAGGAAGCCGAGATTGAGAAATTGAGGATGTCAGCGGTTAGGCAACACCACACGGCGCTGTACGGCTCTCATCCAGGTCTGCTGGGCCCTGCCAGCCTCTACCCCGTCGGAATGCTGTCTCATCCCGGTTTAACGCCGCATCATCCGATCTCCCAGCATCCGTCCAGAGAATGAAAGCAACGGGCGGACCTGGAGCCGCGCAGCGACCGGTAGTGGACCGACCTGTCCCCCTCCAAACACATTACTATTTCCCTTGGGAATTGTTCTTCGACCGGCAAGTCGCGGCCGATAGTAGGCCGAGCCTGTCGATCCCCGCGACACGCGGGGAACAAGTCGACGGAGAACTGGACCAAAGTGAAGCGGATGGACGGTCGCAGGGGAAGAGAGAGAGAGAGAGAGAGAGAGTCAAAGTACAATGCATCGTAGAAAGTAGAGAGGCGTTGGGTAGGCGAGCCGAAGTAGAATGAGTCGATTCAGGCGAATCGAAGTAGAATGAGTCGCTGGGGAGCCGCGTCCAAGTAGAATGCGTCGACGGGGGGTCGAGTTCCAAGGAGAATGCAAAGCTGAACTCGTCGACCAAGCTGCTGGCGCGATGGAGTCCCAGTAAAGAATGGGTAGCTTTCGACTCGATCATCTACCTAAAGGAAACAGAATCCTTTAACACCTCTACGGCAAGGCGGAGTGCATCGTGATCCTGTGCCAATTTTAGACACGTTCCCCCGGAACGTGTCCTGTACATAGAATGTAAATATCGTCGTCCTCGAATCGAACCCCCAACGTAGGTACTTGTAAATACGAATGTTCGTCGAGCAGGGGTGGGGCGTAGCCCGGAGCCTCGGGAGCGGTGGGGACGCGAGCCACCGTTGCCCTTTTCCAATTTTGTATAAATGTAAAGCGGACGGCCGAGAGAGCAGACGTGTCTATTTAATAAATCGCAATACCGAAGTTGACGCCTGTTGATTCTCACTGCCAAGACACCTGTGTCCCAGCCACTCCCCGGTGCTGTCTTCGAGCATCCTCGAGAAATTTTATAGGTAAGCTTGTCCACGAGCCTCCATAAATTTCATCCTTTAAATCCAACTTCCGCGCAGATGGACTGTTAAGAGACGAAAGTTGCTGGAAGCGCGCGCACGTCATATTAATTAACATGCGTGGTCGAGCCGTCCGGTGAATGGGTATTGGGAGAGGATTTGCTAATTGAAAAGCTCGACGCTGGCCCCTCGTCGGGCACCGTTTGCCCGGTGTACACGCGCGATTAGAAAGTCGGAATAAATTATCCGCGGCAATTAAACGAATCGATGATCTCGCCGGCTCGGGGATCGATAAATCGGACGAATTTATTCGGTCGTTAATGGCTAATAATCGGGCTGAATGGTGCGGAGGGAGTCCACGCGATTTATGATTCGCGTGTTAACGAGCGGGACCGTCTGAGCACGGGAAGACGACGGGGCTGAAGAGATTGCGTAGGCTTCGCAGATGTGGGAGTTCGGAGGCGATTTCGGAGGATTTGTTTCTGTTAGAGGATCCAGGAACTGGGGTCCAGCACTGAGGCTCGTTCGAAGAGAAAATCACGTTCTCTCATTAGTCCCACCGACGAAGAATATTAATCTAATCGATTCGACTTGTTAGCAAATAAAATGCACGGAGTTTTCTAAATTTACGCAACGATCACGCAAGTCGAGAACCTGGGGGAACTCCTCCAGCGAGATTCAGAATTATTGAGCCACCGATGAACAACAATATTCCCAATTCACGCTGGATTTCCTCCGCAACTTTACTATGAGTCATAATTTCCAGAATCTTAGAGTAGGATTTGATAGACGAAGGAAGCAAAGTGCGATCGAATTTTGTGCACAGCTTCGCGTAGAATCTCCGGCTTAGATTCAGCGGATTTTTCTTCCTCGCAGATCAAAGACACTGTTGCAAACTGGACGTGCAGAGCTCTTATCAGTACAAATTGCCGACCTTGTAAATGCACACTTGATACAGATGTTTGCTTAGAAGCTATGAATGGAAACATTTCTGTGCCGGTGTTTACGCAACTTTTTCTCGGTACTTAGCGTCCGTGGAATATTGCTCGGCAGAGCGAGCCGTATTTCCTCCAACTCGACACTTATGACGGTTGAAAAAGCGTGTCATACATGCTCCACAAGAATGTATCGACCTTCTTGCCATCTGCGACTGCAACAATTCAATCGTACTTCATAAAAGACAGAACTATAAAGCTCTTCGACCTAAGAATACACAACACGGTCCCCGGAGATTAACAGCACTTCACTAACGCGTGTAAACTGTTAATTAAGCCTTTCACGAGCATCCATACCCGCAGAATCTCTCCGTCCTCGATCTCCGCACGAACGAGTGCGCGAAATAGTCGACATTAGGCTACCGAGCTTACCCCATAAATATCCTCCCTGCCGCGAAGTCAGACACCCTTCGAGGGGTGGTGGGAGGAAAGTTGAAAGGACCTGGGCGATCGGTAGCACGGGGTTGAGGGTACGGTGGCATAGGCGACGGGAAGGTCCGATGGCAATCTCCGACAGGGTAAACATCCCCCTTTCCCGTCGCCCCGCTCTGGTCCGCGCGATTACGTCGCGACGATTACGCGGTAGTCGAGAATGGCGTCTCTGTGCGTACATGTCGCGGGAATAAATTAGCCGTGGCAATTAGTTTCGGAATCGACCCGCCCCGGGCGGCCGGCGCCACCATCTTGATTGCACCCGTGGAGAACCTTTAAAGACAGTAGCCAGCACTGTTTGCCGAAAGGCCCGAGAGCGCCGTTCGCGCGGCCTAATTAGCGATGCCCACCGAGATATCGCCGACGTACGCTAATAATACCGGGCATAAATATTCCGAATTTTTTCGTCTGGTGGCCCCGTCCGGCTTCCTCCAGCCCCCTGCCGCCGCCCTTCTGCCCCGACCATCCCCTTCCTGCTTCCTCCGTCGCTTCTCTTTCTCCGCTATCCAGCTCGCTAATTTCTTATTGTTGCTACGTTATCGCGTGCACGCGCTCTCCCCTCCGCGTGACCTTTCCTTCGCGCGATTCTTCTCAGCGCAATCGGTAATTGCTCGTGCTGTTTGTTGTTCGCGCGCGGAGCATCAGCGAGCATCGTGTTCGACGAATTCACGGCTATCTGCGCGCGAGGGAACGAGAGTTACAGTTGTGAAATATGAGCGATGATTATGGATGGGGATGTTTTTAAACGATTGTGTAATCTTTGAAGCGTTCGTTTAACTGCCACTTCGAGTTCTTTCGCGGCTGGTATCTTCTTTCTTACACCCCTTATTCTATCGCCCTTGTACGAGCACCCTAATCAGATCTCTTCACCCCTATCGGTGGACGTTAAGCTGGTACTTCCCCCTTTAATCGAATAATTAAATGTTCCTCTCGGTCTATTGAACCTGATTGAATCTGACTCAACGATGCCCACCGAGAGCTACATTGCTCCGCATGGTAGATCCGCTAAAGCAATTGTCGCTCTACCAGCAGTTACTCCTTCGAGCGTCCACTCGTCAAGGAAAGCCTCGATTTAATCGTGTCCAGGCCGAAAACTACTCGTCACCCAGCGGTTCCCTTCGCGTCGAGATAAAATTATCAGGGAATTTGTTCGATGAGGGGGCAAAGATCCAGCCGGACACTTTAATTTCTTCGTTTGACGGGCGGGGCACGCGCGGTATCTCTGCCCTTATCGAAATTACCCCTGTCCCTCAGGCTCCACGGCTAGTCATCGTGCCCGGGCTTTCCGCTCGGTACGCTTGAATTTTAATCGTGTAATTAGTCCCCCGGCCACTAGAGATTGCCCCGAGTCGTTAGCTGTTTTGCTCGCTGTTTCGTGTAACCAGATAACATCAATCAGATGATATCGCCTAAGCTACCGGTCCGCTTGTTAGGCTTAGCCGCGCGACCCTCGGACGTCGCGCATCATCCGTTCGCGTTAATGCCGCGTTATCCGGCGCAGCCGCGGGGAACGGCGGGGCAAAATCGAGCAACACGGGCCACGATCGATAAGCGAACGCCCGAGAATTTTGTACGTTTCCATCTTTACAGGTGCACGCGACACTCCACTAATTAACCATCTCCTCCCAACCACTACTGCTTCCTGGCCAGCGTATCGATATCGCGTGCTAGCTGTGTGATTGTTGCGATTGTAACTGACCGATGCGCGCTGTTACGAAAAAAAAGAACACGTACTGTCAGCGTAGCAGCGCGGCTGAAATTTTGTTTAAGCTTTCGGTACAAGTTCCTCCAAGTTTCTCCTCGCAGTTCACACTTCCAGGCATCAACCTAACACGCGAGCGTCTTCGAAACACCCCAGCCATCGCCGTCCATCAAAGCTCACCGGCCACACGTAACCCTGAACGTGACCGAACTTAAAATCGTTCAATTAGTCGATGACCATTTCCCCCCCTGGTTATCGCCTCGATTCTACCAGGGTTCGGTATCGATATCAGCCAGCAGGTAGCTTGTTAGCCCTAACGACGAACGGCTCGACCGGCTCGGTCGTTGGTTTCACGCGCGACGAGAGGTTTCCTCGAACGAGATTATTTTCGTGCGAGATTACGAGCTGTTCGCCGGGGGGGTCAGGCAAGGGGCCCCCGTTCGAATCGTTGCTGGTGTTCGGACCGGCCCCGAGGTTCGTGAACGGCGACGTTATCCGGCCGGATCTTCGCCTGGAAAATCGTCAGGGTGGAGAGCTCTCTATCGTGTTGCCGGATCGGGACGGGGCTACCCGCTCGCCACGGTTTTCACGGGGCTTAATAAGCGACGGGGCAGAGCCACCTTCGGCGGCGTCGCGTCGCCACGAAATTTATTGTAATACGGGTCACGACGCCGCGCCGCGGTTTCTGGGAATTCGCTCCGGCCGCCGTTCGATAACGAACAGATGCCCTCTCACGATTCGGATAATTACGTAATTACGCGGGAGCGCCGCGTATCGAAGGACTCGTTAGTTCTGGACAGCGACGGAACGCGACAGACCCCGTTGTTCCGCTATCACCGCTTAATTACCGATAAGATGATTTACCTACAACGGTGGGCGAGCGTCCTCTAGGATCTCTAGATCTAATTTCGCTCCGAGCCTTTGAGGATGGCGCGCGGCAAGTGCAGCGTACCGATTCTTGGTAGATCAAGGCAGATACACTTTAATTACACACGGGAGGCTCGAGCTCCCTTGATCTTTTACCTGTGTCGTGACTCCCGTTGGTGCTTCAAAACCTTTTATAGACTCGCGAGTACAGTTACGGATCGGTTCAGCGCCGAGTTCCAAGTCTATCCACGATTTTAATTGCCGGCCGGTAGCCCGGCTCGCGTTTACAACCTTCTTTAGGGATTCTTCCACACAACCATCCCCAAAGATAGCCGAGCAGTGCTTTTAATATCCCTCGTGCTTATCGTCCATCAATTGTAACGACAGTCAGGCCACATTTCGAGAGAAAAAGGAAGGAAGCGTGCCTGACCTAAGCAGCGCTGGCGTGTTTTCTTCGCCGCGGCTATCTGCTCGACGTCCCAATAAAACGGTATCTGTTGTGTCGAATTAAAGCGCCTCCGTTGAGCGGTCGGTGCTTAATGAGCGATTAAAGGCGGCGTTATGCAACGAAATTAATTATCTGCCGATAAATTCCCTCCACGGAGGGTGTATTAATGATCGCGATAAACCCCGTGGCAGAAAACACGCGAGGATACAGATTGCTGATTAGTCCAAGCCGTTTGCAAGCTGCGGATCACCGAACGCGTGTACGTGCACGCGAGTCACCGCGTCTTTCGACCTTTGCGTTCTAGTCAATCCCCGATTAAACCATTCGCCACTAATTAGTCCACTTTTCCAACTTTCCGCTGGACATCGCACCGCCCCGAGCAAATTGTGTCCGCGACGCTCGTTGTTGTAAGCAGTGGAATTTTCGAGGACTGAAGCACGTTCGCAAGGAAAGCGGAGGAAGCAATAGGGACTGTATTAAGAATTTCGTTTAATAATGTTGCCAACCAGTTGATACGCTCTAAACGCGCGTAGGTACCCTGTAGAGTGTAGACTGATTTACGACGACCAGTTTCTCAACTATGATTGCATTAATTTAGTTTTGATATATGTCTTATCGTCGCGAGGCTTCTTAGAAGAACATAGCTACTAGAAAATAGAGAAATTTGGGTGGACGAGGAAATCTGACTCGTGGAATCTGAGGAAATTGATGACTAGTCTGGGGGAGATGATACAAACGAGTTGATACATATTTCTTCAAGTATTTTTCCTCCTTTGACTCGATGGAGTAGTGGAATTTTTATTCAACGGATTCGATGTTCGTGTTCTTTAGGGACTCGCGATGAGCAATCGCTTTCATCATGTTGGACAATTTTTAACGTTGGCGGATATTGTCGACTGAAGTCGGTTTTGTCAAAAATGGAGAATTTCTTTTTCCAATTAATTACGGGGAAGTAAATTGACACTG
Source organism: Andrena flavipes (assembly GCA_963971345.1). Classification (NCBI taxonomy): domain Eukaryota; kingdom Metazoa; phylum Arthropoda; class Insecta; order Hymenoptera; family Andrenidae; genus Andrena; species Andrena flavipes. The sequence goes on along the minus strand of OZ020479.1, from coordinate 73,693,591 downwards.
CGACTTGTTCTTTGGCACAATGTTTAGTAACATCGTGATCTTTACAAAAAACATGTTGGTTTCGCCAAAAATATGCACTAGGTATAAATGACGCCACGGATCATTATTTAAAGAGGCTTTTTAATAAAGACTCTTTTGTGTTGCAGCGATTTTAACGAAATGAAACGAAATTCAGGGACCTGCTTGTAAATTCTACTTGAGAATATCTTCTGCTATGATCCTGCAAATGCAGCAAAATTATGAAAATGACAGCTACGAAATGGCGATTTTTAAGAAAAGTGCTATTTCGTTACACAAAGATGAGGATTTTAATTTCTTTTCACGAAGAATAGGAGTTTTTATTAACTTCAATTTAGGTTTAGGCCGAAAATACATATGTTATTAACATCCTCAAATTTGAGTCGAATAATTGGAACCTCCGTTGTTTAGTTATCACTGCAAAGCAAAAAAACTTTTTTAAAAAGCACCTTTAATGATCCATCTACAGCACCATCTATAATGCATATTTTTCCCTAAATAAACGCGTTTCTTTAAAAATTATGATGTTACTAAACTTTGCGTCAAAGAACAAGTCCCATTTTCAAAAAGAAAAAGAAATGCTTCAATTTCGACAAATCCGTCTACCTACTTACAGTTAGTACCTTTAAAACATAAGATTTTCGCTCGGAGCCCAGTTGAAGACACATCCAAAATACAATAAAAGACGAAGAGTACACAGAACGATTGGATGCAACGAACCTCCAACAGAAGAAGAGAGGCGAGATGCCAATAATCGTCGAGGATATAGCTTGTTCTGCTAGAAATTATGAAACGCCAGCGCGTAGAATAGATGAATGCCCAGATAAGTGGTATTATCACTATCCAAGCGTTTCACAACCGTCATCTCGCCTGGCAAAAACAAACACGCGACTTCTGCTACCAATTTATCGGCACACTAACCTCGTTAAAGGCTGTTCGTTAACGCTGGTCGAGTCCCCCGATTGCGCAACGCTCCGTCTACGATCGCGGATCCGCCCGTAATTGGTTCGCCATCGATCAAACCGCGTAAAAGCAATTTCCCTGCCGTAACGTCTATATTCGCGTGGAGCCGCCGCCGGTTACGCAACCGGCGGGCTAATTATTATTAATCAAGCCGCGGCGCCCGGGGACTCGTGAACCCGAAGAAAGCGGCGAAGGTGAAGAGGCGGGCAAAAAATTAATTAGCATTTTGATTGCCTCGGATCAAGCTCGTTGGCGACCATCGAAAATCAAACAGAACAGCGGGGGCCGAGAGGAGCGAGAGATAAGTGCCGCGAAAAAAAAAAAGAAAGAATTAAGGAACGGTTCCTTCGATACGTCGATGTAACTAATTCGTTATGTAACACGTGTTTTTATCCTGTCCGTGGCACTCGCTGATAACAATATCAATTCCAGCTCATTTGCCCGTAGTCGCTCGCTAATTATCCGCTTACGTTAATTATGGTGTAAACATTTTTCGCCCGCCGATTGCGAAACAGACGAGTCCCGCTCGGCGGAACGTGTTTCCTTGCCGATGATAGAGTCGATCGTGCGAATACGCTAGATTAAGAAATTGCAGCTGTGGCATTATGATCTGGAGACAGAAAGCTGCGGGTGACTGGCCGAAAGTTCCTTTAAAAGACACTCCGGTAATTATAACTGGCAGTGGTACTCTGCAATCTTTTAATCGACGCGCTTAATCGATGCAAATTTAATTCCGACGCGAAGGTTAACGCCGAAAGTGAAGAAGAACGGAGACGCGAGGCGTCGGCACTCGGGCAAATTTTAATAATACTTTCCTGGTGCGACGAATCGAATCGTCGAATTCACCTTTCATGGGAGTGAAAGGCGACGAGCCGGAGAAATGAAGTGCGGAGGAATCGGAAGAACTCTACCGCGCGCTAAAATCGAAGGATCGCCGATCGGAATCGCGAAAGAACGCGAGGCGCCGCGCGGTGGATGTCGCGAGTCATTTATCAGCCGCGGACGATTTAATCGCGCGGCCCTGAATTAACGTTAACTTGGACACAGCGTCCGAATCGATCTTCGTGTTAATTAATATTCCTCGCCGAAGAGCGAGCGTGTCGGCGAAAAAGAGTAGCTCGAGCGAGGGATCGGGCGCGAGAAAGAGGGAGGAGGAGCGCGGAGAGCAGAAAAAGAGAGACACACGGATGGGAGCGGTGCGGCCAGTGTGTTGGTTAATCCTAAACCGGTTACAAACGCGTTGGTCATCGTGATATCGTTGACTTACTAATTGGATGGATAAAAGACAAATATATTTCGTCGAGGAATGAAGGAGAGAGAGGGAGAGAACGAGAGAGAGTGAATTGACTCGGGGGTTAATCGTCCGACTCGAGTATCGTGAAAATCGTTTCTGCCTTAAACGGAATTGGTCGGCGGGGCACCCGTAGTAAATCTAATTACCAGATGTAAATAAGTTCGCGCTGGCGGCCGCGTCGGTCGCAACGTAATTAAGACCGCTTTTTGTTCCTGATTAAACTTCACCGTCAGACTGCTGGGAATTGTTTTCATTCGAGTGGCGAACAATGACAGGGGACTTTCGACGGGCACTTTTTTTCTTTTTATCAGAAAAAGAGAGACTTCGATCGGATATTTCGAGAGACGCCTCTATTCCTGTCTTTCAGCCTTCCTTTCAAACCTGTTCAATTATCGAGACGAGAGGATAAGATGTCAAAGCGGGCCTTCAACGTCCTCCGGCCACCTCCGCCGGAAGTGGCGGAATGGCGAGCACGGCTCGATCCGAGGCACTTCGATCTTCGTTAAGCTGCTGCCTGGTCGTTCAATGAATCCATCAGAGAAACGTCCCACGAACTCGAGTCTTCGCAGTACCAGGAACTTTCTATCGGGCCATTTACGCGACATAACGTCGCGCCATAATTTCGCGCGATTTATTCGATGGCAGGGGACGCGCGCTGAATTGTTGCTTGTGTGTCGCCTAAGTGAGCGCAAAGTGGTAGCTCGTGTAGCTGGCCGTAGGTGGCCGATACGAAAGCACCGCCGTATCGTAAACCACTTGGTTATTATTGTTCACGCTGGAACACCGCGGTGTCACCCTCCGCGACGCTCCGTTCCATTCTGGAGCTTTCAGAGGACCTCTGGCTCGCGCAATCGATGCCTCGAAGGATACTAATCATTGCGTAGGGGAGAGTGGGGAGAAAAGTAATATTTTTTGCATTTGGCCTAGTCTACGATTACCTTTTATAGATATAAAAATGACAATTGTGCCTTAAGATAGTATGTTTCTTGGTCTATTATTTGAGTAGTAATCAAAAAGTTATGGCAGTTTTCCGCAATGACGAAAGTAACATACCGTGGGGACGAAAGTAACACTAATTATTTTGAGGAGTATTAAGTAAAAATACTTCTGCCAATGCAAAGTAGGATTTCCTTTTTATAAAAAATGATAGAAAGAAATTTTTAAATATACATATTTTAAGTAATGATAAAAACAAATCAATTTTAAATAACGAAAGGTAGAAAGCATAACCAGATTTGGACATTTCTTTTGCATTGTGTATTTAGCTGAATGATTGGTATTAAATTTTACCTACTCTGAATTATAATTTATGATATGTAGTGAAGATCGCCCATGGTGCAGTCTTCGTAGGACTAACCCTTAAAATCTAGGCATTAGATCCACTTCTTTCTCGAACAGTTTTCACTGAAATGGTCAAAACAAACCAGAAATAGACAATCATTATCATCTGGAGAATTCCTATCTTGTATGCAATTTTGCTCGCCCAAGAAACGTGTTACTTTTGTCCTCAGCTATGTTTTTCAGAATAGGACTGTTATAACATAGGTACAAACTATACGAGACTTGCTGAAATCAAATGTAGGAACTTATAAAGACATTATCTAAGAATACTCTAGCAAATAATTGGCTTAATATCTACAGTTTAACTATGAATATTAACAACAAAAAAGAGAATAGAAGATACTTACCTGAATGATCTAATTAATAATATTAACTTGCCCACAGTAGATTCGTGTTACTGCTCAGCGTCACTCACAAAGTTGTACAATAAAACAGACACTATACACATGTAACTGTGTAAAGCAAACGTTTTAGAAATATTTGCAGAATGAGGGAGAATCTCTCTCCCCTACCTACTCTCAGCTACTTTTCTCAGGTTTAATTATTTCAAATCATTCAAGAATCAACTTTACTCAGAACCTCACAAATCTTCAACACTCGAGTAGCCAAGTCTCCTTTCTCAAGTCACATTGAAACCTCATCAACACCCCCAGCAGCACCCTGCCAAAAAGTAGACCCAATAAATTATGACATCTTCAAAGATACACGTGTTCCTTCGTCTGTCGCTCAAAGAAAAGAGGGGGAAAAGAGCCAGGAAAGCTTTGTACCGTAGAAAAAAAAAGGAAACTGGTGCATCAGGGGTCGAATGCGCCGTGAAAAGTCGCCGCGATAATAAAGAGACTTGAGCTGAAAAGCACGCGAGAGATTCCACCCGTGGTATTGTCACCCATGAAGAGAGGGGGAAGAGTGTCCATTGAAGGAATTTCGAGGCACGACCCAATTCGAGGCTGCCTCGAATTTCTGAATGCGTGCGCGCAGGGGTGAGCGGCAATGTCGGGGGGGATGAAACGTCTCATGCAGTCTATCGCGTTGCGAACGATATTAACTCTCGGGACAGGCGATTGTCGGCTGAAAAAAGAGCAAGTGGGAGCAGGGGGTTGTAAAAAGAGAGAAGGTCAAGGTGGACGCGCACGATTCGATGGATCCGTTGTAGTTACTCGTTCGACCGAGATCCCGTGGGTATCTTCGCGCTCGATCTCGAGTTTAATTTCTGGAGAAGTCGATCTCGAGAGCTGACATTCTCACGGTGGCTTCGAACCGTGGATCCATGGAGGAACGAATTCTTGGGTAATTACTTCGAGAAAGATATCCAGATCTGTCTAAATCTAAGCTTCTTAATAACCTCCACTTACGGTAGTCCCTTTTTAAACCGACTGTCCAAAAAACGCGATATCTCGACTCCTCGTTATCCAAGTTGAATATCAAAGGGGAGGAGGAGCCACAAAAAGATGGGGCAGGATAGAAGATTATTTATCGTGCGTTTCCTCGAGCAGCCCTCGCCTATTATAAAACTGTGCGCCAACTGGGGCGGCAGAAAAAGCGATTAAATTAAAAATTTGTTAAGAAAGACTCGTAATTACCCGGGATGCCGCCCCCTGGGAGCCGGGTTCACTCGTTTTTCGCCGATAATGTCAGCCCCGGCAGCATTTTCTCCTCGCGCTTCGCCCATCCCTTGGCCGGAGCTGGTCGAAGGCGGTCGCCCGTGTACGCCGTTTATATCTGATTGTCCCTCGGGGGCTGGTGTAATTAAACTCAAACCAAAATTGCAGCTCGTGCCGGGGAAAGTTCTGTCCTGGTCTCGGTTACAGGCGAAGCCGGGCAATAACGCTTCCGTCCAGCCATTACACGGGCTCCTTTCACGACGGAACGAACGCCATCCGCGACCACGTGTTGGTGACGTTTACTTTGATACACCCCGCGATAGTGGCATTGGAAATTTGAGCAAATTTGTGGCGCAGTGTTAGACGAGATTGAAGAATCCTCTGCTGTCTTTCTATTGGGAACGCGAAATAGGGCTTTAAGTAGAATCGATCAATATTTGCAACTACTCTTTGTTGGAAACAAGCATTTATTATTTACACTTTGAATAAAATTCTTTGAGAAATAATTACCTCGATCCCTGTCAATTGAAACGAAGAAGGGGATGACTGGAATTGAGAGGGAAATCTCAGCAGGAGCCACCGGCAGAGAAAATTCTTTACCTCGATCTCAGAGGCTGTTCCACCTCCTCGACCGTTGTATAACGACAAGGCACGGAAAAGCGAGGAAGAAAGGGTGCGATTCGGGGAGGGTCAAAATTATTCCCGCCGCACCACGTCCTACAATAATTAACGCCATTATAGCATTTAATTGCAGCGAGTGCCAAGGCCACCCTTCGCCCACCGCCATCTTGTTTTTCCCTGTCTCCCTCCGTTTCCACCCTGCCGTCGGCCGGAGGGTGGAGGCGCAAAATGGCGCTTAATCCAGACGGGGGTGGCTATTTAAATTCCGCCTCGGTTCGAGCCTCCTTGCGACGCCGTTTACGCTTCGCCCCCGGATCAAGGAACTCGGACGATGCTGCTATCCTTTCCTCGATCCTCCGTCGCGTTTCAAGGAAAATCTGCCAGTGACCATTATCCTATAGATACTTTTAATCACGCATCGAGGGATTCTGGGTACAATTAACTACACATATGCATCTTGTACAAAGTCTTCACAGCATCCACTGTTGCAAGGCAATCTTTGACAATTCCTCTTCCCTTTTCCCAATTCCCAGGGAAAATTGAACTGCAATGGTCAGCAGGCCTCGATAGATACTTCTCGTTACTGTTACCACAGGGAAGAAGCATCTTTGCATGTTCCGCACGGTTTCGAGCGATCTCGGCTGGGTGGTGCGTCTGGAATCGCGCGTGCACCGGTCCCAGCGTGTGCACTCGTGCACAAAGCGTCCCTCGTGCACGCGGATGCGGCGGTGGATAGTCGTATATACGATCCGGGGTCCGGTGGTTCATAACTCGAGGGCCAGGCCGGAGCGCACGAATGAAGTTGTCGTCGTAAGGCCTCTGCCTGCCGCGGCGAAACTTATCGGCCAGAGACAATGCGACGCATAAATATCTCACGAGCTCTCCGTCGTACGTTGTCCAGGAACGTGTGCACGGCGCACACGTGTACCTGGGACGCGGGCACACGCGCGTGTTCCGCCGTGTTCCGTCGTCCAGCGGGTCAAAGTGTCGGGGCTGGGCCAGAAACGTATAGGGACTGAAAAACTGGCGCGCGACCCTTCAGTCCCCGCGGCCAGACACGCGTGGTGTCCTTACGAAACGGGATAGCTGGAGTCTGAAAAGCGTGTTATTTCGAGTGTTACTGGGAAGGTGGATGCCGTGGAGTTTGGGCTCCATTACCGTTTCCCTTTAATACTTCGGTATCTTCACCCTAAACTTTCCAATTTTCCATCTTGGCCTCTGCACCTTGCGAAGGACAATCCACAGTACACTCCACATATTTTTTAACCGCAATGTAATCCCACGACAAGCACCAACCCCCGGCAGGCGATAATTCTCCCCGCCAACGGAGCTCCGACAGAAGATTCCCTGGGCGGGCGTCGAGGAGGGCCCAGGAGTCAAACAAAGGACCGGCCGCAAGAGTAATTCCGCCGCGCTGACTCGGTGCCCGCGATCGGCGCTATCTCCGCTACGCGTAGAATGAGAATCTGTTTGGCTGGAAGAGATCGATCGTCCCCGCGCGTCATTTGTCATCGTATTCCGCGGTATCTGGGCAGCGGAGGGGGACGGGGGTGCTCGCGATGGGGCTGGGAAACGAGCCGAAGGGAGTGCCGGAGAGTGCACGTGGCCCGACGGCGTTAAAACGATGTATCGGTGGGCGATCTAAAATCATTGGACAATGACGCGCTAACTGGATAACTAGCGGGGTCTCCTTATCTCGAGGAACGATAAGCGGTGCCGGGCGGGACCCCTCTCTGGCCCTCGTCATATTACATTAGCGCCCCCGTGGAATAATGTATCGACGGGGCTGTTACCCCCGCGCGAGCGGGCCGACGCGACGCCCCCTCGACGGCAACGACTATACGACTATATTCACATGGTAATGCGAGAGGAGCGCGATATCGGCCGCACAGGGCGAGGGTGAAGCGTTATTAACAATTTGGGGTATCAGAGAATCGGGGAATCGCTTGGGGTGTTTCTATTCCGTAGCCGAACGCCGCTACCCCCTTCGCCGGCTTCCTTCGGCCTCGTAAACGACTGTCGAGATCCTGTCGACCGATACCGCCGCTTCTTTCACGCCGTTCCTCCACCCTGACGCGCTCCAAAACGACTCGGAGGAGCCTGCCATCGCGATCGGTGTTCGAAGAACGCTAGTCGCCAGGGGCGAGTAATTACAGCCGAGGCTTCGCATCCTTTCGATCGCCAGAGCTGTTAAATATAGCGGCAGATTCAATTCAATCAATTGCTCTCTCGATTCCTCGCACGCTGGATTAAAGGTGTTTATTAAATGATCGGCTGTGCGCGCAAGACGGCAGCGCGAGGGAGATGCCCGCTCTCGGTACTCGGCTATTTGCACAGGTTCGTTTACACTGTTCGCTCCGCTCGGATCCTGAGCTTCTTACCGCGAAAGCTCTAACGAGCCGCGGTGCCCGGAGCCGAGGCCCGTTCTCACAGGCGCGCCGTAAACAGGGCTGCCAATGAATTGTGCTTACTGTTCTTTCGCAGCGATGCGGGACGGAAACGGTATCGCCTCAGTGGTCGTCGTTAATTCTCACCTTCCGTTAACGGCGGCGCGGCGTGCCAGCAAACGCGAGGCGACTTTTCTGCTCGAGCATCGCTGGTAATTGCCGCCTCGTCGGATATTTACTGCCCCGGGGGCTCCATTGCCAGCGGACGAAAGTACACCACCGCGGATTCTGAGGCAGACGCTTGCGCTCCATTGTTGTATCGATAGTAACACCGTTAGAAACTTACGTGCGGCGTACGTGAACGTACAATTAATAGCTATAGCAATGGGAAACCTACTGACAACCCTAACATCAAAGAACTCCCCCAAATAACCAACCATCCTCCCACACTCGTCGCGCATTAAATCCTAGAAACACAAAGTGACACTTTTAAATCGAACCAGACACTCTGGGATTCCAAGCAACCCTAAATTAAAATTTGAATATTTCAGAATTTTTTTTCTCGCATTTCTCTGTAAATCCGTCGCCTATTTTGGCGAAGCGCGGCGATACGAAGAGAAAAATTGATAAACAATTGAAGACCGAAACGCAACGACAGTTGATTAATTGTTATAAATTTCTCTGCTTCGACCCGCGTTGCGCTTTCTTCATCGGAAGATATTTACAGCACATGGTTTTCGAGTCGAAATTTAGGAGTTCGATATGGTTCTAGGGTTAATTGCACGAGTCATGGTGGCTGAAGGGACCACTGAGACCCAGCTAGTAATCGAGCAGCGTCAGGTCGCTCGAAACGAGGCAAAGTATCTAAATATCGATCGTTGGCTGGAAGCTGGCAGCAGATGAAAGCAGCCAGATGAAAGAAGGAGCCAGAGAGTGGAGAAGATAGCGGAGAGGCAGCCAGGGTGGCCCAATATGGCTCCGGTCTCGTTCGCCTGGAAGAGAGGCTGAGGTTCCTGTCCAGAGGGAGCCGGCGAGTTAAGGAGCGTATAAACCGACCATTAGTATCGCTCGGCCACTGTCCATTGTTTCGTTGTTTGCTGAAACAATTGACGGGGGCCAGCCGGTGTTCGGTCGTCTCGTTAGCGCTGCGCTTCCACAGAGGACAGCATTGTTCGTCGCTCTCTGCTCTCTCGCCGGGGCGGTTAGCACCCGCGGAAAAATCCTAACGAGCTCCCTCTCTCCATCCGGACGTTCCCTCTTTCTTCCTCCCTCGCGCTGCGCCTCGCCCCACCGCCCCTGCATCCGCTGCCCTTTGGTATCCTCGTCGCCGCTGTTAACACCTCGAACTGATTTTCGAGGCTGGCTTCTCTTGTTCCGCCTGAGGAATGAAACAGAAAGAAGGGAACGCGGACGGTAATTGCGGTAATGCCGAGGGATTCCACGGGGGGGCCTTGGAAACATTTTCTCCCGGATGATTTGATCTTAGGGGTGGCGTGTGTCTACGTAAGAAGGATTATTTGTTATTTAGTCTGAGAAGATGCGACGGGGTTGAAGATCGTCGCGATCATTCCTCCGTTGAAAAATAAACGCAAGCCAGAGTGACGGGACAGAGACGGAGAGTGGGGTGCAAGCGCGGGGTGGGAGGAAGAGGGGCTAGACGAGAACGAAATAGGGGTGGTTAGAAATAGGAGCTAACCGAGCGTGAGAGATTAACCCCTCTAACAGCGGCCGCCCAGTATATCAAGGCGGGTGATAAAACGCCGCCTGGCCCTCTGGCTGTGTGTTGCCACCCCTAACTGCCTCTATTGACTACCAGAATCCAATATATTCTACTCCAACGGCGGAGAAAACCGACTGGGAGGCGCCGGAATTTCATACATCTTCTTTCGACGATCCATCGCATGGGGTGAGACCGACACGCTCCCCCCCTACCTTACCCTCCTATTCGTGTACTTTTCATCCCCTCCTCTCCGTCGCGACCCTTAGAGTTCTCACGGATACTACGATAACGCCACGATCGCTGGGGATCGAGCTCGTTCACCCCCTCTGAATCGAAAACCAGTCGCCTCGATCGTCGCTGTATCGATGCTTACTTCGACCCTGTGCCTTCAACGGGGTGATGAATCAGGGGTGGAAATATTCGTACCTAGGCTTCTTCGTCTGTCTATTATCTGTTCCTTTAATTGGAGTATATCTTAGAGAGAAATTGCTTCACAGTGTACCGACTTCGGCTCATTTTTCAACCCCCTTTTTATCGAGCCTAGTAATTACTACCTCAAATTCATTACCAGATTGAAATCGGACGGTTCCTAACGCACCTCGTTAGAATGCCACCACCGAAACAATTCACCCCCGCGCTTTCGGGAGGCACGACTCGTATCGGGTGTCCGGTGATCCTGTCGGAGTGGCAGAAGACAAATCCACGGTTCCTTCTCCGTGTAAACGAGGCGCAAGGGGTGGAGGAGGAGTAACACAGAGCCCCGTCTAATGCCTAAACACCCTAATAGCTCCGTAAACAATAGGGCTGCTTTGAAGTCAGGCGCGATTCCGAATTTTCGAAAAGATCCGAGGGCGGAAACGCTGGCTCCGGGTTTAACTTGTAAGCGGATAAGGTTGAGTCAACGGCTTATTGTTTCAGCGGGGTTCTGGATTCGAGCACGTCGAGGGTTATCGATGGGGTTGTGTTTGCCCAGTTGGACCAATAGGGCTCACTCCCCCTCCCCCCCACCACCGAAAATATGCTCCATTTTCCTTCGGACGCCAGGCTACTTGCACCCGCTCGTTTATCACCTTCCTATCGTTTCTCTTTCGAAACGAAGCCTTCCAAAGCGTTCGCAGGGTTGCCCGCGATCGCGTGGAAGAATAAGAGGAAGTTCCGTAATCGCGGGCCATTACAAATTAATTTATGACGTTTGTTGCGCGGCCGGCCGCGTTGCGCAAGCCTGCCCGTTAATTTGTCATAAACAATGGGCCTCATTGTCCCAGGCTGAAAGCGTGCTCGGTAAGTACAATTGGCATAAATACGCGAGGCGGCGCCGAATGCCCATTGTGCGAAGGCCTCAGACGAACTGTGGCATCTAATTGACACGCTTCGGCCCGATTATCGCGCGCGGATTGCCACACCGCGGCCGCGAGTGCGTTCGATTAATTCAAGGCGGTCCACTGTGCAGGCTGGCGATCGTTCTTCAAGGACCAGTTCGTTGCGAGACGATCGGGAAAGGAGAACCGGGCACAGGTAGAAGTTCAGCGAACGCTCCTGGCTTTCTAAAAATATTTCAAAAATAATACCTCTATAGTCAAGTGTTCAGGTCTCCAGCGATCCGAAACACCCTTCAGCTACTAATAGAACAGCGAGGGACAGGTTGAACGCTGCTAGCCAGCAAAAAGAATTCGAATTAGCCAGTGATTCGCGAGCGTAATACCCGAGGCTCGGTGGCACGGGAGGGTGGAAAACTCGGGAAGGTGATCCGGCAGTGAAATAAAGGCAGAAGAGTCAGGCAGGAGGCTAGGGGGCAGATAAAGGGTATTTTATCTCGCGGAATAGCCGTGAACTCTTCCTCATTTCAACCCAGTTCGTTCCTCCCTCATTTCTCGCCTCTTACATCCCCTCCTTACCTTCCCCCGACCAACAGCCCCGTCGCTCTTTCTTCTTCTTCTTTTTTTCATCCAGGGGCTGTTGGCGCTATCCGCGTCGAATCTTTCAATAAAAAATTTTGTAGCCCCGCGGAGTCAGCGCCATTTTGTGAGTTTAAATGGAAATCCGGACGGCAGAGTGGCAGGGAGGCCGGCGGAGCACTCTTAGCATGCAAATTAAAGTGCTGCCATTTGAATGCGAATAAAACGCCCTCGAGAGCGCGCGCCAGGGGCCGAGGCGCGCGGAGAGCGCGCTGGAGGGAGAGAAAAAGAGAGCGCGCATGTATACGTGCACACGGGGGGAGGGGAGGAGAGAGAGAGAGTGAGACGTGCCACCCGGCCGCCAGGGAGGGACAAGGACAGAGGGGGTTGGAGAAGATAGAGAGAGACGAAGTTGACAGATCGCGCGACAGAGGTGCTTACGTGGTCGAGAGGAAATTTCGAAAAGAATCCTTCTTCCACCCTCCGGGGCGAGCTACGCCCCTTTGGAAATATGGCGCCTCGCAGGCTTGCTCCTTGTGGCTGCGGGAACGCGACTCAGCCGCGTTTCCTGCATTTTTACGCCGGGCAAGAAGCCGGGGGGGAAGGTGCCGCCGCCGCGAAAGCGGATTTTAACGTACGATTCCGCTATTGGGATTTATTGTCTCATACGGAGACCGAGCTAGCTCCGGCTGGATTCCGGCCGTAAATTCCGGACACTCGGGGGCGCATTAGCGACTGGCCGAACGATCTCTTCCACCGACCCGCGATATCACTCCTCTAGGATTTTGAGGAGTACGGGTCCGGGATCTGGAAGAATCGCCGGGAGCATTTGTTACGGGCACTTCTGGAGGCAGAGTGTTTGATCGCTGCGCAGACTTCCGGGCTACGTGCTAGACGTTTCCAGGTTACCGGATTTAACGTGCATCCTGGGCAGAGCAGCCTCCGAGTCACGCGCCAGGAAATTGCGGTAAACGCTGGGCTCGCGACCTTTCCTCGAGGAAAGCTGATGTCGATTTCGCGTTTTTAGTTCAGCACGGGACGGAGAACGGTATCGGGGACGCTGGGTAGCGGAGACGCCATTTTCCTGGCAATTATTTCCAATCGCTTTAGGCTCTACGGGGTTTCATTTGAGACGGAGAGGGGTGGGAATAATTGAATGGTAGAAGTCTTCTCTGTGACAAAATTTGGAGCGTTTATCTTTGGATATATTCTAAGTCTGGGGAATATTTGTTGGACACGGGGTTGCGAAAGGTCCACGTGGAATTTAAGGAGATTTAGATCAGAATTTTGAGAAGGGTGGGAGAATGAGATGGTGGAAGAAGGGATGAAATCGATCGGTCTTCTTATCTAACGCGTTAATATCCCAGTGTGCGCGGGGCTTTTTAAGACACAGAGGGTGGGTGAGCAATGGGGCGAGAGTTTTTATAAGAACGCATAATTTTTCGGTCTCCCCGGCTGCAATTAAGACTTCTCGCGACGGTTTTCATAAAGCCGCATTAAATCCCGCGGCACGTCGGCCAGCCTCCGCCTCCGCGGAGAGGGAAGCAGGGTGGAACGGCGGGGAGGAAATATTATTTCTTATTCCGAGTGAAGTTGCCAGCGCGGCTGGCATTAGGCGGGCGAAATAATTCTGCAGAAATTTCATAACTGTCGCCTGACGGGGTCCCCTCGCTATAAGAGATGCTCCAGGTAATAACCAAAGCGAGAAAAGCCACCCCCGACCACCCCCCACCTAGCGGACGAAGGAATGTTCGGAAAGCAACGCTCTGTGAAAATAACCGTGATTTGTGGAAAGATCTGGGTACACGTTTCATTCCAACCCCCTCGCGTCTTTATTCCCCCGGCTTCTTAAGTTACAACTGCACTAACCAGCTTCATGAATTCTTTCCTCCCTGTTCGAGGAACCCCGAAATACTGCTTCTCGGATTCGAAGCCGCGGTAAAGTTCAACATTCCGGCGGGGGATGAATAAGCAAGGAACAAAGTTCCATCAGGAGCGTTACGCTGCCGCGAGAGCTACGAGAGCTACGAGAGCGACGATCGCGATCCCGATCGAGGAAGCACCGAGGAAGTTGGAGGGAAATTTCGAGGCTTTATCGTAGACACTCGAATTCGAGAGGAATCCTGGAACGCATCTCGTCTGGCTCCCGCGGGAATAGCTGGCGCAGGTCTTCCCGACCATCTTCGCGATCTCTGTTGCCGATCTCGAGGCTGAAAGAGCGTCGTGAAACGCGTCTGCGATCAGGCCGTGGGAGTGGCTCTTAAGGAGGGAAGAAAAATCGTTTTATAAATTCCATTCGGCTCCCGTTGCATTTCCCTTCTGTCCTAGCCGATATACCCGTTCACCGCCACCCTCTCTCTCTCTTTCTCCCACCCCCGCCACCCTCCCCTCGTTTCTCTCTTTCGGCTGCGATCCACAGCCTATTCGCCCGATCTCTCCATTCCGTTTTTCGTTATCGCGTCCAATTCCAGCGTTGAAGATATCTGGCCGGCGATAAGGGCGAGCGGAATTTAAATAAAGCGAATCAATATTCAAATCCGCCGCCCTCTCGCGCGCTCCCGCCCCCTCCGACCTCCCCTCGAAACGTCGCTGCTTCTTTCTTTCCTTATTTATTCCTCCGTTTCTCTGCGCTTTCCGCGTCGGTTTATATCGACGGTCTCATTTATTCCAGTCCCTTTGTCGGACGAGCTGATCTCCTTTCACTCTCTCTCTCTCTCTCTCCCTCTTTCTCTTTCTCCCTCCTGGTCCCTTCGACTCCAATCGCCCAAATGATTGCTTTGCACGCGGTCGATCGCGTTTGCTCCTGTCGCTCGACGAACAGGCCACCGACTTTATTATATCCTAGTGGATTCTCCCGCACCATCATCCCGCCTCGACTTGTCAGGAGCCACCCACTCGTCGATCATCGCGAATCACCTTGCGCGGCAATATTTTGGCAACTACCGTCCTCCCCGGGGGATCGCGCGTAAAGGGACTCCGTCCACTGTCCTCCGCTCGATCGATCTTCTCGCGGAGAATACGCGAGCGAGGAATCTGGCAGCTCGGATAACCGTGGAGTGACGAGAGCAATGGGCATTTAATGCTTCTCCCCGACAGAGGCTATCGTGGGACCGGCCGGGCTCGCCTTCTCTGGATCAGAATTTAGCGTAATTCGACGATTTCTGTGCAAACGCGCCTCCAGCGCAGATTCAGAGGTGCCGAGGAGCGGGCAGGCTGGACTACGGTCATCCTGGATCCAGCGAAGGCGGTTTTCGGGCTTTATCCCACGGGAAACGGGCCGTCAGCGATTGAATTTTATCTGGCGGCTCATGCATGTATATCGGGAATACGCGCGGAGGGACATGTAAATCCGGGAATACGTTGCTGGACGGCTGGCGTTGCGTTAAACAATGGCTTTTGTTCGAAACACACCCCTGGAAAGGGACTGGCGGTGCAGGTCCGAGAGTGGCTCAAATCCAGGGGCGTATTTGACTTTCGATGCTGGCCAGTGGCTGCTTGGAGCTTCCTCCGTCTTGCGAGGGCTGTAAGAATCGTCTCCCTAGCCGGGGGTGGAATTCAAGGGGAGACTGGCACGATAAGTAGCCACAATTGGCTCGATTTTAGCGCCAGTGGTGATCGTTTGGAATGTCAGACTTGGGGACGAAGAATCTGACTATTGGTAATATTAGTAATTTTCGTACAATAAGACAAAAGGCTTCTGTAATTCTCCTCGAAGGTCCCACAAATTAAACTACATTAATTACCCACTGGTTGGAAATATTGCTTCTTAATCGTCAGTGACCATCGCGTGACAAAGCCCACGATCGATCTTCGTCGACGATTAATATATCCGCAGTGGAATTGGCAGGCGGGCAGAAAGAAGCTTCGAAGGGCGGGTAACAGAGGATTAACCCCGCAGACTGCATGATTGATAGGATTAATAACGCGCCTGGCGAACCCACCCTCCGCGAGCCGATAAAACAGCAGCGTGGAAGACGGAATACTTTAACCCCGGATTAATAGGCCTGTAAACGGCGCGCAATGATTTCCATTAATATTCATGGGGCCGCCGATGCGGAGCGCGCTTATGATTTATGGCCTTTAATTTTCGCGCCGCGACACGCGCGCGCGTGCGTTTCCAATTTGCTGCGAACCACGCCTCGATCTAAGTGGATCTTAGATCCCTAGGAATTCACAATTCAACTGATTCATCGGTGATTCTCGTTATTTATCGTTTTGGGGAGAAGAACACGCTGTTGATCTTCGTTCGGTGAATGTTTGGTGGTGTAATTCTTTTTATTGGAATTTTTTTATTGAAACGGACTGGGAGTCGAAGTAGACTCTCTTCTGTTTCGTGAGAAAATACCAGTGATACACTTGTGGCTATTCTGGTCCGTGGAAATCGAGCGACGACGGGAAGGCCTGCGTCGTATCAACCCCTTTCCAGGTGCAGAAACGCTCGAAGACGTTGACCAAACATTTTCGAAAGGGCGCTGAGCGTAAAGCTACTTAAGAGGCGTTGTCGGCACCTTTGCCAGTGGCGAAACTCTGGGACAAGCGTCTTTCCCAAAGGAACCGCTACACCCTCCAAGTGCCTCTTGTAATTCGACCCTGCGGGACTTGTGGGTGAAATTTGCGAACACTTTCACTGGGTTTCTCAAATTCCTGAGACAGTACCTATTCCATAGAATATTCTATTTTTCTGGATCCTGAGTATCCCTTCATTTCGAGATTTAAGAACCCCTCCGTTTATGCAGAATTCTTCGACTCCCACACATCCTTAGAATCAATCTCGAAGCAATGCAAGATCCACGAAGGTTAATATTCCAAAATATTCCTGGAACTCAAAGATCTACAGAGTCACCCTTTCTCTTCCATCCGACAAACACCTGCGAAGACTAACAAATATCCCTCTCCGGTGTCAGGAAAATTCACCGCCCTCGTCAACTCATTTACGCGGCATCCTTGAAACACCCCGTAGCCCCCGATCGCAACAAGGTCGCGAAATGGTCGAGGAAGGGGTAACTCGACGCGGAAATGTCCGCATTGCGCAGCCTCTGGCATTCTTTGTCGTTTAACGTTGTAACGCGCCGGTGACAGAGGGGCGCGCGAAAACCGTCAGTGTGTTGGGAAAGGGTGAAGGAGGGTGGGGGAGGGTGGAAGAGGTCGGCCAGCTGGAAGGGAGGATCGGGAATTCAAATACCGACGCCATTAAACTGAATAACGAGGAGAGCTGCCGTTCGAAATATGAACACGGCTATGATTTGCGGCCTCGTAAACCCGTTCATAACGAATAATAATGTCACCGCGCGGCGGCGCTCGTCGGCCCGTGTTCCCCCGCCCTTGCAAATCCACCTACAATATCGCCAAGACTTTTTTCATGTCTCATAACGCCCGACCGGCTGAAATTAAATAATAAAATATACCGTGAACGCCGGTTACGTCGTTAACTCGCACTCGCCCGTCATCACCCGCCTGGCGCCCTCCTTAGCTCACCCTACGCCCGTCACTTCTTCAAGCTTATCATGAATTTCATTTGCTAAGAGATTCTACGTACCGTTCAGTTCGTTATCTATCCATTAACTTCACGTTTCTTCGCTTAAGTGCATTTAGGAATCAGTGCCCTAATAAGTAACTTGCAATGTATCTAAAGTCAACAGATTAAATTTCAGGCTCTTCCACCGAGAGTTGGAAAAACGCTCGTCTAGCTGGTAAACAAGTTGATACTTAGTAAAGTTACTCCAATACTGGCCGCGATTAACGCGTCCAGCATCCACGGGAGCCCGCCAGTAGCAGCTCCCGTAGCGCCCGGCGTTAAAAGCCAACGTCGTTCCGGTTTTTACGCTCCGAATACGCTCGTCTTCTACGCGAAAGGTGTACGAACGGGTGTCCTTTACGAATAGTCACCGGCAGTTAAGCGAAGACGATGATGCGCCGCGAAGCAGGTTTGTCCGCATCGCAGGTAACCCGTGGAACACTTTAAACGGCAGATAAGCGGCGCGGAGTGGCAGGTGCGTCGCGACGAATTTCAATAAATGCGCGACGCGTATCCCCGTGTATCGTCTCCGATCGGAAAACACGAAGCAATCGAGAGAGATAAGGGGGAGCCGCTACGCAGCCGAGTGTCGCGCACTCTTTATCGGCCGATTCCGCTCGCAAATTGGCGAGTTTAGCGCACGCTTGCTCCGAATAACGTATAGTAATTACGCTCCCGGCTGACACGCGAATATGAACGTCCCTTATCGGTTAATTGCGCCGGTAGTGGAAAGAACGCCACGGAGATACGTGAAACTTGAAGCGTATCTGCGCGTCGGGATCTACGATTCCTCAATAACGACGCTGCGCCGATAACCAACGGTACCTTCGTCGCCGATGTCGCTGCTACCGAGCCTAAGGACGGAAGGAGCCAAATGAGCCGAGGCGACGATGGAAAAGAGAAATCGAACTTACATTGATTGAGGAAACAGAACGATCGAAACACCAGCGTCCCCGTTCAGAGGCGCGAGAGCTCTCAGGCGCCAGTACCAAAAACGGCAGCCGACCAGATCCTGCGCGCGCGGGGAAAAACTTCGCGCGACGCGTAACTGCGAAGGAACGATCGGGCTGACACGAAAGCTCAGTGGTCAGCTGGGATACTCGTATCGTTGAATTCCACCGTCTTGTTTCCATTTTCCCTCGCTCTCCCCGCATGGGGGTAGGTGCATTAACGACAGCGTGTATCACCGTCTCGACGCCATCCACTAAATTACTCGGTCGCTCGCGTTCATGCGGCTGCCAGGGGGATCGAGAGGGGAGGGGGGGGTTTAAATAGAAAGGCTTTATCGCGGCGAGTAAATTCTTGCAGTCGGGGCGAGATTGAAGGCGAGTTAAGTAGCCTGGACGGTCGGAACGTCGTGATAACGCGACGGTAACGAGCCAGTAGCAGCGTGTGTTCGCCGAGTTATTCCGTTTACAGACTACCGGCCCCTGCAGCTACCCGGCCCCTCTCTCTCTCTCTCTATATACACCTAATAATGAAGATGTTGTTTTAATTGCCGGCTCGCGTGAGCATCCCGCTAATTAACGCACTCGCCACCGGTGACTGCTGCGGTCCACTCCTCGTCGCTCCCTCTCCGTCGCTCGCCCCCTGCTCGCTGCCGCTCGCTCTCGACTGCCTTCGCTGCCCTCGCCGCAACTCCTTCCCCCGGGCTCAGGCTTACACGACTCCTGCCGACGGTACAACGGGCACCCTGATTGGCGTAAACCGCTTGCATAATCACTCGAACCCCTTAACACTACGCTGGCCGTGTAATTTATTTTTCTTTTCGACCACCGTTCCTGGCTATTATAAATTTCAGGCAACCGCTGCGCGCTGCTGCTGGGATTGTCGGCGAGGAATAGAGGCGGAGGTAATGGAGCTTGCGAGGCCCGAGCGAGACGTAAGGACGTAGAAGGACTTGCAGGCGAGAATTGGTCGTCGCTGCGAAGCAGGGGTTGAAGTGATTCAGCGATTCCGTTCACGATTTTATTTGACAACCGGTGCCAGTTTCAGTTCCGTCCACGGTTTCTCGCTTAAATTTTCTAATTGGGAAGAAGCGGAATCGTAATTTCTAATAAATTGCTGGGGCAACACCGTCGGGCGCTTCCACGGCGATGTTGAAATTGAGTGGTAATTTATGGCGACGTGGTTGTTAATGAAAACGCGGCAAGCGTGATATTACGTTGGCTGTTTAAAAATGAATTAATCGGATACATAATTCCGCGTTTATTACCCGGCCTGGAAAAGAATTGCATCGAGATATGAGGCGGCGTTGTACATATCGCGCCGCGCCTCGAATACATCTGCATACATTTTTACGTGCAATTAAAGCGTGTAGGAAATTAACGACTCCTGACATTTTACAAAGGCGCTCGGCGCAGGGACTTCTCGTCCTCGGATCGGTCATAGAGGCCCGCGATAATCGCGCGAATGTTTGGGAATGAATTTCAATTACCAGGCGAGTCCTACACCTTCGTCGGCTGCCCCCTTTAATTACTCGCGGGGTCATTTCCCCGTGGAATAAACATATCGTTACTTAATACGAGCCACTCGGGGCGCACGCAATGGGAGAGAAAAAAGAAAAGGGTGAACGAAAGAAGGAACAAGCGAGCGGGAGAGGGAGAGGAAAAAAAAAAGGGTACGAGGGGGAATAAGATCGAGCGTAATGAAACTCGCGCGCTGGCCAAAGGGAAGCGGACGGACCGCGCGGTAGTGGTATCATTCGTCAAGTCTTAATTTCTCAATGAATCAGGCCCGTCTAATTAAGGAGCTTCGGCGGAGTCGAGCATGGATGGGCATTAGCATCCAGCGGGTCTGTAATTTGTGCCTCTCTTAATTAAATCATCCGTTAGCCAAACGGGCCCCTCTCGCTCTCGGGGCACCGTCCTCCCGTTTCTTCGTCCCCCTCTTCGTTCCCTCTTGTTCTTCTGCTCCTCTTTTTTTTCTTCTGCCAGCGCTTCCTCCGCGAGCTCTGGTCTCTTGCTCCCAAGTGTACAACCGTTTATGGCTCCCCCACCTTTTCTTTCTCGTCGTTGCTTTTCCTTCCCCTCGTTCTTTCGCGTGGTTCGTCTACTCGAGGAGTTACGGAGCTTTACTATTTCCCTCCTCCTTAGCTTCGTCTCTTCTCCCTTTCGATTCCTCTGTCCTCCGATCCCCGACGCTCCCCTCGTCCAACCTGCCCCGGGCCAGATCCGTTTTGGACCTTTTGCGCAATTAACCACTCACATCTCGGCTCCGTTGGCCCGCACTGAATTCGTGATCTTTAGTGGTGCCGGGCATCCGTAAAATTCGGCGAATTTGCATCCCCGCGAGATACGGGATCTCGTCGGGTAGTCTACGCGCGGCCGAACTGTTCGTGCCGATAATGGGACGTGATCGGCGATTACTGGGCTATTACTTCATTAAGCCCACCGAGACGTAAATTCCTCGCCGCGGCTTTAAATACTAACGAGCGGACTGGCCACTCACTCGCGGCGAATGATCATCGCAGCGCGATGGCTGCCTCTTACAGCTTACTTCGATAAATTTATCCGACTGTTCCTCAGGAGCACTGGTGAGTTCGCAGGAAACAATAACATTCCTCGAAAATTACAAGAGGCTACCTCTCTGTGCATTCAGCATTTAGTATAAAGAAGAGATCGAGAGAGTTTCTAGTGGATCGCCCCTCCCCCGTGCTCGCTGCGATCCGGCGAGGAAGAAAGGAGCCCCCGAAAGGGTCATCTTCGCGATCTTTTGCATGGATGCGCACGCTCGAGGGGGAGGCAAGGGGGCCTGATACGTTGCAGGGCCTTCCGCATATATCGAAGATCGGGACAAAAGTTAGCCAGGGGACACGGGGAGACAGGCGACAACAATGCCGAGGCCCCCCGCGCTTCGGACTCTAATATATTGCCATTGGCCGCCGCGGAGCAAAAGTATTGGACCTTGTTAGGCCTACCTGTATAAGGGCCTATGTAGGGCCAGCCCTGCTCGTTCCTATACGAACAGCTCTTTCCCTGACTCCCGGGAATTTTAATGCGAAAAATTGGTTCTGCTGCCGTCACCCGATGCTTTCCTACCGTTTCAAAGAAGTCCCTGAGAGGAGTTTTCTCCACCCCTGACTCCGTCCGCCCAGGCACGAAATCCTGCAGAATTTCCCTCCGCTGGACGTTTCAATTTCCATCCACGGGCGCCAACAAGAAAAACCGATTAGTTACGTCACATCCCCGCTCCCTCGCAGCGGCAATATTCCTCCGGCGAGGATCGCCGTGGATCGTCCGAGGAAGATCCAGGACGCCGCGGCGACCGTCTGGATTATTCGGCAGCGGGCCAGCAGATCTATTAATCTTTATGAGCGGCACGTATCCCGCAGGATTCACCGTTCGTGGCTAATAAAAATCCTGGGGTTAATCTTCCGGAGATTCGACCAGCCAACACGGCGATAAATAAACTAATAAACCAACCCTCCACGGGCAACGATTATTGACGCGACCAGAATTCCCTGGCTTGGCTTTTTAATAAGCTCAGCCAACCCTCCCCCCCCCCTCTCCGCCTGGGCGAAGCCACCCTCGAAAAACGATCGAACGATTATACCGAGCTTTGGGCGGTGGGAAATGTATACAACCGACGCTGGAATCGTCGCGTGTAATCTCGGCCTGTAATAACATTCCGCGATTTGCATACGGGCGGAGGTTAAGTCATGAATTTATTGCCACCCCGTGTACACGCGTGCCACGCGCACAGTGGTGATGGTGGGCACGCGCACTAGCGCTGTATTAACGTTGACACGCGTAATATGCGTGTCCCGTTACCTACACCTACGTCGCGCGCGATTATTAATTTCTGCGGGCATCGAAAGGGACAGCGCGAAAGGAGGGGGCGCAGCTCGGCTCCGCGATATTATATGATAATGAGGCGTGGTTAATCGATAGGGGGATTCGTTGGGATAGCGCTCTATCAGTCTGGAGGAATTTCTGCTTGCGATCGCCAGGGGTGGATCTCTTATTTGCAGTGTAGCGGCACTTCTACAGTTTGTCCTTGGCGCGCTAGGATTTTGATCCCGTGGGTCTTGAGTCTGAGAGTTTCATGTTTATTTCATATTTTGTGGTATTTGGTACTTGGTTTTGTGATTTCAGATTTTGTGTGTATTTGGTGCTTGGGAAACTAACGGGGTTAGATGATGGAAAATTGGTATCTATTTAGGTACTGAGGACTGTAATGTGGAAATGCTTTGGAATGGTGAATAAAGTGTAAAATGTAAATTTACCCAAATATTTCTTCTTCTTTACAGGTACACATCTTACATGTTAAACGCATACCGCGGCATATATCCTACATATCCTTTATATCCGACGCTTCTCAAATATCGTACATATTTAAAACTTTCTATGCCAAACACGTGTCCTATATTTCTAGATTCTTCATATTTTCAACGTTGTTTTGTATGGTTTATATCTTCTGTATTTTTGATAGAGTATCCCCATATTATACCTGCAATGGGCCAACGTTATTTTTTTTTATATGTATCAACGGGAGACTCTCTAAGTAAAAATGCGTTAAAGTGCAGATCAATTACTTCTCTAGAAGTCAAACAGTTGAGTGGATAGCGTAATTTTGCTTGCTTCTGTGTTTTTCTGGATTTATAGGCTTTAAAAGGTAAATTCAGATTACATTTAACCTCTTTTGTCAAACAGCAAAGTACAGAATCCTATTTAAAATATACTTCTAAGTTTATTTTCGTTTAATGTTTGGGACAATAAGATAGTAGACATATTGAGTAGAGATATATTAGTTTTAATAATCATTTTATATTGGGTCGACCGAGTCTCCCAGATTTACCCTATTAAGATATGTATTAATGACTGGATAATTTTTTCACCCCTCGGTTTTTTTTAAATTTTATATTGTCATCATAACTACGTACGCCTGCAAACTTTGAAGACAATTCGATCTATGGAAGTGGGTTAAAATTAAATTTCTAGATTTGATCCATCCAAAGAAACAAACATACGATATGATGAGAAATAAACGGATACAATTTTCAAAAAAATTGTTATTACCTCTAATGCTAACTTGCTATTAACCCTTAAACGCCCTCCGAACTTTGCAAATAAATATTAGCCTTACTTGCGAGCAGAAACGTGTGACAGAAACCGAAAGCTTCGACTGATCCCTGCGTCAAACTCACCCCCTACTCTGTCACAATACAATCTCCACCACCCTCCTCCGTTCCAATAAAATTCATAGCAATTCAAGCAGACGATCAAGCGTAAGGATTTTTCTCACCAAAAAGCCCGTCGTTCCTCGAGTTTCCCCATCAATTTCACTTCTCCTTTTTCCACTGGTCATGAATTATCCGCGGCGTGCGAAAGGCAAACATCACGCACGGATTTTTGCTAGTCGACCGGTGGAAATACGACGTTTTAATCGTGTTTACCGGGGCTTTAGCCGCGGATTAACTTCCGCAGGCCACTTTAAGTCCCCCCTCATAGCGATGGTGGTGGGAAATGATGGCCCATGCACCCCTCGAGTCGAGGGTGGCGGCATATGCCACGAGACACGGGGATAACGATGCCATAGAAAAGCGTTACACAAATGCAACGCGCGATTCGAGGATATTCGACTTTTTGGGGGCGGCTGAGGGGCTACGGGAGGCTATGGGGGGACTATGGGGGGCAGAAACCCGTACAGCACGGGCCGCCAATTGACTCCTATTGTTGGCTGAATGCTGCGCGCGATATTTTTGGCGCGACTGGCATCGGGGCCTTGCTTTTGTTTGCCTCGTGATTTGACGGCGCGATACGTGCACGACACGTGAAGGCTGGTGAAATTCCATCGTGAAATGAAACGTGCCGAGGCACCGTTGCCTGACGTTTGGGAAAATATAAAGTAATGTTCGTCGATCGTTCGATACTATAATAAATAGTTTCAATTTTTCCCTGGGCCCTGTCAGTTGAAATTTATATCACAGAATACGTTAATTTTGCAAGGGCGAACGATAACCTTAGAAATTCCGCTCCTCCCCCAATCTCCTCCGTGCATCACGGGCTACTTAGCGTCGATCACGCTCCAAGCGATCTGGAGCAAATGTGAGAAGTGTTTCCGCTGATGAAGAGCGCCGATAAATCGATGAGGAATCACCCAGGAGCAGCCACTCGAGTGGCGCGCTCCTGTTCACGGGGGCAGTTTTTCCGCTTCCACTCGAGGTCGGGGGCTATCACGTGCACCGAGGGTGTCACCCGACCAGGTCCTCCAACCGCTCGTTAATTATTCCTCTGGACGGTAAGCCGATTTCACGCTTTGTTCCGTGCCGACTCGCGAACACGGGGACAAAAGAGGGAAATTGAGAAACGACCTACGGTTCCTCCACCTAAAACTACTCGAGGGCCATTTATTCGTGCATCCTCCACTTGACGCCCGCGCCCCCGGCACTCGAGGATATTCCGAAAGCGATCTCTTCTCGCCTTCGGCATCTGCCTGCGTTGAAATTCAATTCAGTGGGCGATACATTAAAAACTAATACTCTTGTGGGACTATTTAACCTTCCCGAAAGTGGAACTGGCGAATGTAGAAATTCCTCAAAGTCACTCGCTCGCTTTTCGTCAGCTGGCAATCCCAGAACCGCGTCTCGTCCAGCAGCGAGAGCGAAAAAATTAGCGGCGCGCGCAAAACGGTCGAGAATGACTGGTCGTTGCGTTCTCGAGGCTCGTCTTCGTGGTCCTGGCGAGGGAGGAGAGAGAGGCGAGGGATGTGAGACGGTGAGACACGAAGATACAGGTGGGGTTAATGCGAGTAATAAGAGAGAAAACAAAAGGCGAACCGAGACGAGGCCACGGAGCCGGCATACGCGTCCGTGCTAATTACGAGGAGCATTGGCGCGGCCCCTGGAGAAAATTAAGTAGGCTTAATTAAACCGGGGCTAACAATATGTATTTAAATTGACCAGTGCGTCTCGAGCCCGCGGTGCCTCCGGCCGTGGCCGCGAATGCGTAAACAGCGCCGCCAGCTTTCATTGTTCCGATGAAATATTCGAGGGGTGGATTGACAACTGAAAGGCCCGCGGCGGAAAGACGACTCTGCCTTTGGTTAATCATTGGCCGAGCTTCCTGTTGGTTCCCGGCACTTTATACGCGCGACAACGGAGCTCGATGAAGCATTGAATGTAAATATTTCGAGGGTCATCGAGGAGCGAGAAGCTTCGTGAAACTCCTCAGCCCAGAAGGCTCTAATCACTTTGAACCGCGCGAGGTCCCGTTCAAGCGGCTCGCAGATGCACCAGCGCGCCAAGTTAATGACTGCGTAAGGGGGTTAACGATCCAAACACGCAAGCATGATGCACCGCTTTCGACCGCGTTGGCACTTGTCATTTCCTTCGCCTCTAATAAACTCCCCCGTCACGCTGGCGACTGCTTTCACCTTCGTTTTAATCACCCGCCCCCCTCGTTTGGATCGCCGATCGATTTACACCAGGCCTGCCGATGGCAAAGGATGCCCACATTCTTATCCATGGGGATTTCATAGACCAGCGACCACCTGTCCCGCAAACGAGCGGGGCTTTCTCGAGTTGCACGGGATTCCGCGCGGCGTGGCGAAAAAACGTTTATCAGCCGTGTGGATCGGCCGTCCGCGGGGCTCATTAACGAGGGAAAAGAAGAGCCGCGCGGGGGCAAGGGAAAAAGTCTGGACGAAGAGGCCCGTTGGACGCGCAAAGATCAGGGGCGGCTTTGGGCAAAAGTCCGGCTAATAGAGTCGTAGCTGGTACAGTCGCTGTCAGAAGTGGCGGTCGACCGCCACAAATCATAAGATTAGAATTTTAAATTTCGCCGAGGGGAACTCTGGCTAGGATCTCTCTGCCGTGGCCACGTGGTACGATCCCGCCCGTCGTCGGATTCCCTCGAAATCTCGATCCACGATCTACCGTCGCCGCGACCCCTCTCACGAGCCAACTCCGACCAGACCCGGTGAATAAAAATCGAACGAGCTGGCCGGAATTTGAATAACGACCATTGTACGGAGCGCAAGCCCCGACCGACCTGGACCGGTCCGTTTCGCGGCTCTCCGCATCCTCGATGGATTGGAGACTTTTATGCTCCGCTGGGCCACGCCAGGCCCTTTCATGCGCCACGCATTTTATTTCTCATCATCGTCCTTACAATGTTCTGCAGCAGAATGGGAGTGTAATTAGTGTTGCGCGTTGCGTATCTCGTTTGCGCGTTGCTCCCAGGGCTATTCGTCTTCGATGAGAGACTCGATTGTGGGATAAGGTAAAAGTACCTATTATGAAACATTGTCCCTTTTATGGAACGGTTTCATCAATACTGTAATTTTAATAGAATTTTAGGGATTATTAGGAATTACAAAAATTTGTTCGATACATACGAATATTTAATTTTGTAAATAAGTAAGAGTAAATATCATTCTCTCGTATAAAATATTAAAAAGAAATTGTAATATTTATTAAACACGTCGCCAGATTCGAGAAATTTAATACCGATAGGATTCAACGATTTAGTCTTTATTTTTTTTTAATTTAAATAATAAAAAATATAGATTGTAGAATTAATAATTCTACTCAGTTTCCGAATTTGAATAGAATTTTATTTATAAAATAGGTGTTCCAAATTGCGTACATAATATTCGTGCGCATGCCGTATTTAGAGAACAGAAGAAACGCGTGTTTCATAATTGGTCGCCCTGTTACTCTAGCCTGTACATGTTTATGAAACACGTGCACGAATATATGTTCGCGAAACACGTGCATTCCTTTTTATAAGTTGTTTATACTTACATAAATAAGTAAGTAATAAGTATTAATATCTTTTTAATGAATATTTTTCTATTTGTTTATTCCTACCTCAAATAATTTTTAAAAATATATTTAATATTCAAATAATTGTTACAAATTTATACGTCATTTTTTAATTATTTGGTGCATGTTACGAATTAATTTCCTTTCTTCTTTTCATCTTTATACAATTAAAAACCTAAAAAACTAGAATCGAATAATAAAATAAATTTAAAGCAGTAGATTTACGTTTTTTCCCCTGTTTCATAATGAGGACATAATTTATAAAAAGTCATTTTTATTTCTAAAAGAACTAGCCCTTTGTATAGTTAAAAGATTTTTAACATTCTATTAACAAATTTATTAACTCGAATTTGCTGAAAATTCTAATCTTTGCGAAATTCCGTTCCACAATAGGTACTTTTACGATAAACGGTTAAAAGAACGACGCCGAGGTGGCTGGAGCATCTATCCCCGTCAATTTTGACGAACTCACCCTTCGCTACCCTGAAAAGCG
The DNA here is from genome assembly GCA_963971345.1 of Andrena flavipes. NCBI lineage: Eukaryota > Metazoa > Arthropoda > Insecta > Hymenoptera > Andrenidae > Andrena > Andrena flavipes. The sequence goes on along the minus strand of OZ020479.1, from coordinate 73,665,974 downwards.
TCGCGCCCGCAGGGTATCCAATTTTTGCAGAGACGCGGCTAACGGGGGTTGGTATCCGCGGTGGTGGGTGCGCAGCCCCTTGCTCCAGCAGCCCCCGCGGCAGGGACGTATTCAACGACCTGCGCGCCGGCGTGCTCGCGGTGCCGTCTGGCTGGATTTTTTCCGCTGGGAGCAGCAACGCGGAGGAGCAAGAGGAGCGCGGTGAGTCGGTCGGGTTGGCCGGCTAGCAATTCCGTCTTTATTCCGCGAACGGGTCCAGGGCCCTCCTAATCAATTCCAATTAGAGAGCGGAATATTTGCGGGGCCAAGCGGAGGCCCGTGGAAGGGACTATTAGCAGTCCTCCTCTTACTACCGAGCGGACTCCGGAGCTGACTCGAGCTGGCCGTAAATCAAGCACCGGCCCATACAGAATCCACCGTGTACCACAGAGTCCAGCGGACGAGGAGAGACTGAGAGCCTCGGAGATTGAGAGGAACAGAGAAAGAGACGAAGAGAGAGAGAGAGAGAGAGATTGTTGCGTGTGGGCGTACGTGTACGCGGAGCAAGGGATGGAGAGTGGCTCTGGTAGGGATGAAGAACGAGAGGAGAGGATACGGCAGGAGAGATCGAGGGAGAGAGCCAGTTGCTCGGTGGATCGTTGACTAACGAAGCGAACATAACTCGGCTGATACAACTCAATACGCGATCCACGGTGACAGTCGGTAAAACAGAGTATTTCTAATTGGCTGGACGGGACGCATGCTGATTAGGCTTTTCTTTTACCCTCGTTGTGGGATCGCCTCCGAGGGGATCCTGCTCCGCGGCCGGGCCGCGGTGGCCTCGCCAAAGAAACACGCTGATTGGACACGTGGGGCATGCCATCCTTACACGCACCAGCCTGCTCCTCGCTTGCCCGCTTCCTCTCTTCCCTCTCCTGGCCGTCTATCCAGCGGATCGGCCGATGTTAATATCGTAATTAGCCTGGTCGCTGCCGGGGGGACCGATAACGATGGCTGGGAAACTCTCTACCCTTCTTAGGAGAGAGACGATACCCGATTCCCTCGATTATTGTTCGGGCAGCTGCGGTGGGTGGACGGAATGTAGCGAGGGCTAGCAAGTTCTCGCTTCTGAGAAAACGGGGAGGCTACAGTGTACCCCAACTGCCGTACTCTTTCACGCTGATCACACTTTCCACCAGGCATCCCGGTAACATCTCCGCCTAGGCACCCATCGGTCTCTTCCAACGGACGCTGTACGTATCACCGACGGCAGGAGGGGATCCAGCCCGAAGAAATATGCAAATGACGGAGCTGGAGCCTGATTGAGGTACTTCTGCTCTCGGCCGGGGCAGAAGCGAGAGCAAGCCAGGCATCGCGTTCTTACTATCCTCCTGGTCCGGCGTGCAGCAGCACGGCTCTCGCCCGGGGAGGACGTCGGGGGCCGTCTCATTTTATTTTCGCGTCCGAGGCGCGCTCGTTTGCTATCTCAGTTCAACGCTAACGAGCCTGTTAGCAGCAATTATTCTAATTAATATCTCCCCCACTCGTGGGCGACGAAGGACCGAGAGGGAGCGCTCCTCCGCCCCCCTCTCTCTCTCTCTCTCCTCCGCCGGCCTGCAACCCTCGTCGTTTCTTCCGTTCCTCTCGCGCCCGAGCGGGCCCTCGTTTCGACGGAACACGAGGGAAGGACGAGGATGGGCATCAGCGAGCTTTACGACGCTCCTCGTCGAGGTTTTTGCGTTCCCCGCGTGATTGGCTATTACCGTCTCCTTCCTCCTCGGTTATGTAGCGCGGCGAGCCGCGCAGGATTGAGTCCTCTTCGCCTTCGCCCTCTTCCTCCCTCTTTTGTCTCTTCCTGCCGCGTCTCAGAGGGCCCCCGGGCCCCGTGTATACCGTTTTCTTCGCGTTTACGGTCAAACTACCGCCACTGGACGAGCAGATCGTCGGACCGGCAAGAAGAGGAGAGGAGCCTTCCGGCTGGGGCCTCTAATTGTGTTTGCTCGCGCGCCTTAAAGAGTTTTTAAGAACAGGCTGGCCCCGCGCGACTCGTCCTGCGTCCTCGGACAGAGTTCAGCCTCGGGGTCGCGGCTCATTCGTGCCTCTTCTTTATGCTTCGCCGCGCCTCGTTCTGGATCCTCGATTAACGCTGTACAGGGTGTGAAGAAAGTAATGGTCTGGCTTAGATGGGCTCAATCCTCTAATTTCACACAACTCCGGAGAAGTCTCCAGAGGAATAAAAAGCAATCTTCTGCATAGAATCTCCTCCGAAATGGTCCATGATTTAATTGAAGCTACAAATACCTACACGCGCGGAAAACTTCAAACGGCAGATCAGATTTTCGCGGAATAACCAGGCCGCAAAATGCTACGGCAGGTTCGATCGCAGGATGCGTTCCAAAGCCCCGCGCTGAACGGTAGCCAGCTCGGCCAATAATCATTTTATCGGCGCCATTAAGAGCCGCGCGCAGAAGCAGAGGGCACTGGCGCGAGGGCTATAATTACTTCATTCCGAACGGCCATCCGTTCTGCTCTTTCGACCACTGCGATGGCCGAGCTGCGATGAGGATTATTAGCTGTTTAGGGTGGTTGTTCCGAGATACAGGCCTCGGTGACCAGTCGAATGGTCGTTAAACCCGACGAGAACGACTGGTATCTCGGAGCCAGATCGGTCGAAATCGAAGCCGAGCGTTGGTCGTACACGATGAAACAATTAGTAATCGCGCGGGTAGATCAAGGCAGACTACGAGATTGACACCTGTGTAACTTCGCGAAAGAGGAGAAACGGTTCCTCTTTCGCCCACGGTTCAGTCGCCGAGACTATCGACTGGAGTAACGACGAATGTATCGTGGAAGCTCGCGAGCAAAGTATATCAGATTCTAATCGCAGCGCGGGATCGAAGATGGTCTCGGCTCGGAATGGGAGTATTAGATAGAAAAGGGGCACGGGTCGTCGCGTCGCCGAGGTAGCCCCTAGACGTCTTTGTCCCTGGCCACAGTCGGGGAATTCGAGGCTGCTACCATAGGGGGCGACCCGTGGACAGGCTATGGTAATGCTGAATGTCATTTGTTAATTTAAATATCACGATAATTCAGTCCGCCTCTCTGTCCCGGCCGGTCTCCTCTTCGTCCTTCTGGTATCTCTCTGCGGCTCACCGCGCAGCCTACACCCACTTTCGTTCTCTCCCTTTTCTCCTCTTTTCATCTCCACGACGCTCGCTGTCTCCCTTCGTCCCGAGCTCGTCCTTCCCTGTTGCTCCGTTCCTCCGGTCCTCCGTTCCTCTCGCGGGACGCCATTCTTCTCCGTATCGTCCTTCTTTTCCGTTCTTTCGGTCCCTTCTCCCCCTCTTTTATTTCCGCCGACCCTGGCAGCCTTTAAAATTTCAAATTAGCTTCAATCGCATCGGCTACGTGCCGGCCGTATCGCTCGCGAGGACGAGCCTCGTCGAGGATGCAATTGAGCTTCCGTTCGAGGTCCTGGCGCTTCGGCAACCAGCTCCGATAACGATCATTGGCGTAGCCTGACGCGACAACCGTTTCCTTCTCGATTAAACCCCCCGCAGCGGGTGGAAACGACGCTGGAGCTTCTCTCCCTTCAGTGGGGACAGTTCCCCAATGTTTTCTATTCCTCCGCAGCACAATACTGTATTATGTATTCTTCTAGCTCCTTCTTATGTACATCTCGAATTATAGTTTCAACCACCGAGCCTCAAGCTCACCAAAGTCCCAAACCTGAAGAACCCACCACCCACACAGGGGAGGATGCTTTTCAGCCGAAACTGTCAGTGAAGCATACGAGCGGAAAGAGTAAAATGGTGCCGTGCACGGGGCCCGTAGATTCCTTGAAGAAACTTGTCCTTGACGGTGGTAGCGTGGCGCATAAACTCGGCCGGGTTGCTCCGCCGACACGGTGGCTCTCTCGCGGTTGCCCACGTCGCGGCCACGTGAACAAAGGGTGGATACACCTACATACGTTCTCATCACGGATTCGCCGGGGACAAAACAAACCCGACACCGCGACGTCCCCCGCCTCGCTGTTCTTCACGACGTTCGAGAGTTCGGGAGGCGAGCAAGCGGCCGAGGAGCAGAGGAGGAAAGCCTTCTGCGGCAGGGAAGACAACGACGACGACGGCGACGAGCAGGGCGGGAGAAGAGGGAGAGAGAGAGGAAGAAAGGGAGAGAGCCCACGGTGTGGGCTCTGGGCGAAAGGGAAGAGGATCGGGCGGAAGGAGGAGAGAGAGAATCGGTGGAGGGCGAAAGGGAGGTTGCGCTCCACACTGCACCGTGGTGTATACCGAACTGAAAGATCTGCCCGTTCAGATAGCGGGGTGATCTGTGAGGCCCGGTGTGTGGTACCCCTTTCGCCAACTCCTGCACGCTTTCGCGAAGGGGGCTGCGATCGAAAGGGGCCATCGAACGAAACCAGCAACGAGGAACAGAAGGGAGAGACAGAGCCGGGAGAGCAGCACGGGTGTACTCGCACAAGGGGGGACACGTCCGAAGGGAGGCGGAGGTAGAGGAGGCAGAGAGGAGGAGGTGGAGGCGGAGTGTGTGCTGCTCTACGTAGCTCACGGACCCTCCAAGGAGCCTCGGATTGAGACGTCGTGGCCTCTTTGTACCAGCCGTGATGCTTTCGGAGCACCGTATTTACGAGTAACGCCGTGTAACCGTGCGCGCTTGCGACCGACCCTCTCCCCTTCCTCTCCGAAGTCCCTCCGAGGATCCCTCTTCCACGTCCGATTCTCGGGCCCGGAGCACTCGCTCGGGACGCGGCGCATTTGAATTCGAAGAAAAACCATCGCCCGCCACGACCGCGGCAAACGTAGGCCTGGCTTTAGGTCCTAGGCCTCGAGGATCCGACGAGCACCTCGACGTCCCTGTCTACGGGCCTTCTAGCAGAGGCTGGCATCTCCCCGGGCTCTAAACTTCGGTTATATTCGCAATTTAACAGATCTCTATTTATCGTAGTCTTGCGAGAGGCTACCAGGTATTACGTACGCAAGAATCATCGAGAAGATTCCTCTGAAACGACGTCCAGCCTCTCGAAACTGAAGCATCCCTTCGTTAACTGGTCCGTGGGACTGGCAGTGAGCGCTGCGGCTGCCCCGGCCGCTGAAAATGATCCGTTTCCGTGGCCTGACGTGGATAAAGCTCGCTGACTGTCGCGTCGCAGAGGACGAGCGCACTCTGTCGATCTTTCCACCGGTGGAAAAAGTCGCGATTGAGATATCGTGGCTCATCAGCCTACCAAAAGGCGGGTTATCAATCTACCTCACCGCTGCAGGCCACGGGAAGGAAAATTGAAGATTGAGACATCGCCGGTATACGGTGTATCGGCCATGATGCCTTCGAGGCACCATATTTACGAGCGTCGCTGAATAAACGAACGCTCGCGAACTCTCCTTCTCCACCTCCTCCTCCTCCTTCGCCTCCTTCTCCTCTTCTTCCTCCCCGATCCCTCCCTCCCCCCCTCGACGCTCCTCCAGCCGCTAGATCGCGGCGCATTTGAATTCGAAGGGAAATGTACGATCGGTTAGACGCGGGGACCGTAAGTCGTTCCGTCGTGACGAAGAAACGAGGCCCTGAAGAGCTTGACGCCGACGCTTCCCGGACCATGTCGGGCCGTTTTTAATGCCCCGTCGATCCTGCGGGGCATAAATCTGCGCGATCCACCGTCTACCCACGATTTACAACGATATCCAACGGTTAATTAATATGTCCCCGGTGGTAGCGAGAGCTGCTCCCCTTCTGGGACTTCATTTCGCGCGAGACGACGATAATGGGCCGGGTATTAGCCGCGACACGATCTGTTAAGGAGAGCGGGCATTAGATAGCATCGGTCTGAGTACAATTTTTGTAATCTATACGGGAGGAAAGTGAAGATTTGATGGCTAGGAGGAAGTGGCTTCGTAGGAGATAAGGGTGAACATTATGGCTCGCTGCTCTCTTGAAACAAGAAAAATGGGAAGCATTTACGACTGTCAGTGACGTCGTTAGGGCAACTCGAGAACGCCCTAAAAGATGATTTAGAATTCTCAAGATTAACGCATTTTCGCGGGATCCTATCATTAGAAACGCGCCACGCCCTGAGCCTCTGTGGATCGAGGATTCGCGTCGACACCCCGCGTCGTTTTTCCTGGGACATGGCGTAATAAATCTTGTAAATATATAGTCCATCAATAAGGGAGAGTGGGGTAATTACGAACACCTAAGCAGAAAAGCAAACAAAACGGAAACTATATGAGAAATGAATTTGTTTATTATTTAGAAACATACTTAAACTATTCAACTATAAAGTACTGTGACGAATTTTTGAAAAAATATAATAAAAATCAACTTTATATTGGAAAAGCAAAACCCTTGGTGTTCGTGATTAATCGACTGTCGTGGGGTAATCGCGAACAGAGTGCTAAATATCGCAGAAAGCGCGACTTCAATGGTCTACCGATAAAAAAGGTTGTTACAACCTAACCATTGTAATTGGTCGGAATAATGAGAAAAAAATAGTAAAGGTCGTTTTTTAAACTTTTTTCTGAGCCTATAATGAAAATTCAAAAATCCCTTTTGTAGATTTAACTAAATTTTTACCCCAGTTTTATCCCACGCTCCCTTATATCTAGAAATCTAGAAATATTCCTGTTTTAAAGACACACGCCTATCAGAGAAGAGCATTATTTAAATAAAAAAATATTCAAATAATGTCTCAAATAAATGAGACTTTATCTTTATTTGTCATCAAATAAAAATAACCCAGAGTTATTTTCATTTCAAATAAAAATAAGCCAGAGTTATTTTCATTTCAAATAAAAATAAGCCAGAGTTACTTTTATTTGAAACGTCCCAAATAATATTTTTGGTTCGACGTGAATTTATTCGACGGCCACAAATAATTTTCAAATACAAATGAATGAAAAGGCGACAAAATTATTTGAAGGTTAAAATGAATTCCCACCAAATAATAAAATTATTTGTGTCCATCGGATAAATTCCCGTCAAACAAAAAAATTATTTGTGTCCATCGGATAAATTCACGTCGACCAAAAGAAATTATTTCTAATATTTCAAATAGAAGTAACTCTGGCTTATTTTTATTTGAAATAAAAATAAATCTGAGTCACTTTTATTCGACGAGTCTGAAATAAAATTTTTGTCTCTTATTCAAAATCATTTTTTTATTTGAAATAATTTTTTTCCCATCTCTGACACCTATCCAACATCCCACCCCCCGAAACGTTTCTGTCAGCGCCAACTGCTACGCGACATCCCGAGGAAGGGATGAACCCGCGACGACTGCAGCCTGGAAAAAGCCGTCCCTCGAGCTAATCCCTCGCGTAATTAACCCTGCCGACGACATAATCCAGGTAGCGTTGCGTCGACGGGGCGCATCGATCGAATCAGCGGCGATGATCGAGCGTGGCCCATAAACGAGCAGTCCGGTGAGCGAGTCTCATGATCCCGCGTGGGCCAAGAGGATTAATTATTCCTTCTGAATCCCTTTTTACCGTCGAGAATGATCGGCTCAGGGGTGGCCCGGCGAGCGGATCGCTTCTCCCATCTCCGATATCGCCGGCCGGATCGCACGAGCGGTCGCCTTTGACGCGGATGACTGGCTCTAATCCGCTAACTTAGACAAACAAATGACAATGGAGATCGGCTATCTGCTAGCGCGGAGGGGGTTGATCGCGTGGATAGGCCCCGGAGGAGACAGGACGATTCGACTGGCCGTCATGTACACCGTGGCGACTCGGGACAGGTGGCTTTAACGACTCTCGACTCTAATGACTAATACTCCGTGCTAATTGGCGTCGATCCTCTCCTCCCTCGGGAAGCATCCACGTGAACACGCGGGCCTTTGTTTTACGACGTTGCGAGAGATTCTTGCACCCGCCTAGACTCTGAGCGCCGTGATCCCCGAGGAGGATGTAAAGTTTTTCGCCTTCGTAAGTCATAACACGTGGAGCGCACCGTGGAATTATAAAATGGCAGGTCGAGGGGGTCAGCGGCATAACTGTTCGCCGCGCAAGTGTGCCAAGCCGCGGTGAAATCGACGCAAACGAGGAAACACATCACCGAGGCCGCTCGCGAATACATCTTCCAGCTAGGTGCTCCGCGCTCCAATATTAAGTCGGGGAACGAGAGTGCCGCGAGATCAGGCCGCTCGAGTGCGTTCAGACGGATGCTTCTTAAAAGGAGTATTCCCCGAGGCGGTTACCTGAAAGGTGCCATAAACCATCGTCGCCCGATCCCTCGGATCCGCTTCGGCAACGGTCGCCGGCCCTCGAGGGCCGAGGAAAACAGTCCCCAAACAAAGGGAATTATTTTAACGATGACAAACGATGCCAGGGGTAGGTCACCTCCGAAAAAATTTAATTTTCCCGCCGCAACCCCCGCGGCGAGGCAAAAAATACAAATTACCCGGTCGGGGATAAACGTCGTCGCTTCCCAGCGGTGCCCGCGAGTTAAAAAACAATTTTTCTTCCCCCCCCGCCGCCGGTGCCATTGTCCCGGTTCCCTCTCGAGTCTACCTGTTCGACGCCGCGAGCCTCGGACACGGGGACCCGCTCGGCCGGAAAATTTCCCAGTCGCCTGGTCGGAAGCTCCCACGTGGAGAAATGTCCTGGACACGATTTCATTAACCTCTCGTCCACAGTCGCCGCGAGTATTCCGCCCTGAAAGACGTTCCCATGGGTTCTCGAGACGATCCGCTTTGCTGGCTCTCGCCCGCCATGCTGACTCGCTCGAATCCGTACAAAGACGGGCCCAGGTCAGTGGAACGAGGCTACGAGGTGCTGATGCGTCTCTTTTCCCGACCGAGCCACCTGAATGTCGCTGCATTCTTCGGCCACCTCGGCCCTTAATCGAGCGTAAAAGCAGCCACTCGAGCTTTCCAAAGGAAGCCACTCGACTCGCCCGCAAGACGCTGATTTGATTTACTGGCAGCTACGGAGCCTCGTTCCCAGCGACACGGAGGTGGATCGTAACAAGACCGTAAACGTGGAAATTAAGGGAAGAGTAGCGTATAGGTGACGGGGGTGTCGCTCGTTCTCCGTTGCCCGAGTTCCCAGGGAAGATCGCGCGGAGCTAGACGAGAGGAGCACGGGAAATGTGACAGTTACAAATGCGCGATCGACGAAATCCACGGCGAGACAAGGGAATCTTGGTTGGTTCTACGCGAGCAACGCCTAGCTGGTTCCCGTGTCGTGGCTAATATCAACGCGGCCGTTATTAACCCAAGATGATGCGTCCATAAATCAAAATCCCCTCGGGTTGCATCACCGGCTGGTATTAACATTTATATTCGCTGGAAACTCGGTGAAGGCGATCTTGCGAAAGATGCATTAGTTAAGGAGCATTATGGGTAGGTGAACTCGCGGAACGCGGCAGACTTAAGTCTCTTTGACGGCCACTGGACGGATTCAGGGAAATTAGATGATATTGTTCGGCGTTTCGCGAGGGAAATGTCCAAATTTTGGGTGCAGATTTCCGATCTCCTTTTGTCCTACAACCCCTCCATATGAAAATATACAAATTCTTAATCCTTACCCTCGACAACCCCTCGAGTCTTCGACTTCAACGATCCAAATTTCTTTCCTTCTAAAATCTTCCGCGAAACCACCTTCGCGTGTCCAAGTATCTCTAGCCGGACGTGTTCCAAGCTCCTCGCAACATCCTCCGCGATTCAGCCGGATCGAACGGGGAAGAGCCGGCGGAGGGGAAGCGAGGAGGAAGGAGAAGAAAGGACGCAGAGGATCGCGAAAGGTGTGGAGGAGCGAGCCGCGTTGTTGCGCCGCTTTCTCGCATTGAGCAATCAATAACAGTTCTCTATGACAGGCCACGCACACACTCCGTTTCCGAGAGGTTGTGGGGCCCTGGATTCGCGCAGGTGTTGGTACCGGGCAACAGGGTACCAACGGAGAGCCGACAAAGGCCCCGGCAATGGGCGAGTTGCATTCGGCATTTGTTTCTGGGGATACTTAGATCGTAATCTCGCCAGGGTTCTGAGCATCGGTGGTGGGTTGTATGCACCGCCTACCCCCTCTTAAATTCACCCACAAACTTGGTCCCACCTACCCATTCTTCCCGCAGCCTCTTTTATTCGCGGCTTTCTAAGAAGCTCGCGCGATTGCGATCGATGGGATCGACGAGGGGAACGTTACGTATCCTCCGCGCGCGACACTTGGTGTCATCTCGTCTGACGTTTCGTTGCGGGACTGTGAACCGGGACTGCTGAGAGTAATCCGGAGCGATACGATTAGGAGTTGCTGGATTTCAAGCAGTGATTCGGAGTCGCGAGATTTTCTTGTTCCCTGGGAAGAGGAAGGGTTGAATTTTCGCGCGACCCAGGCGTTCTCCGTTCGACTTCGATCTGAGCGGAAGATAGAACACCCGCGCGCGCGCACCGGCCGGCAGAGATTCACGGGGCACCCTCTGCAACACTCATTAAGCATGGTAATGCTCGTTCACCTTGCAGATGCTGATCGGTAGGTACTTACTAATTACTCCGGGGACCCCGTTCCACCGGTGCCTGTGCTCGCTTTACGTACGGGAAGGACGATTTCGGGCCCACCAGCGCGCGAGATCGACTAATTAATTCCTCTGGCAGCGTGCACGGGCTGCTCGCCCTCTTCTTGCCTACCAGTGTCTATCAGAAATGTTCGATCGTCCCTCTCGCTGGAATCTCCCTTAATTTCACGCGCCTCCGTTCGCACGAGTGATTCCCGGATAAAATTGTGAACTCCCGGAGGCTTCTAATCCAGCTGCAGCGGACCCCCAGCGGTGTCGATCGCCGTCAATTCAACCCAACCGAGACGACCCTGGGACAGTCGCCAGCGACTCGATCACCGGCGTCGAGGCAGCGGAAGAGATCGCCACGGCGGCAATAATTATCCAGGAAAGGGTCAAGTGGCGAGTCGGGCACGGGCCCAGGGAAGGAGGGACGCGTTGATAATTGACGTGGCGGATCGACCGTTGAAACGGAGAGGGACCGAGAGGGGAAGAGGGACAGAAGCAGCCTTCTAGCCTGGACAGAGAGGCTTCGGGCTCGGCTAAATAGCCGTGCGATGTTCGAGCGCGGCCTGAAAAGACATTCGTATCAATTATGGGAGGTAAAGTTTCAGTGCCCCGCTAAGGAGTCCGCGGCGGAGACAGACCAGCGCCTTTCGAACCAACTGGCCCGCTATATATTACCCAGCAGGGGTCCATCTTAGCCCCTCCTCGCCGGCACGCTGCCCTAACCTGCGCCCTCCGAGAGGAACGCGGTCTATCCCCCTTCCTCCTTCGTCCTCTTCCTCCCACTTACACCTCCCTCATCCTCTGTCCTCGGTGTCGTTTCTTCCGCCTGTCTCGCCCGGCCGGACTATTCCTCTCTATCCCTCCGGCCGGCCGCGGCGCTCTCTAGTACAAATTAAATTAATTTTCGAGGGGCCGACATTATTCTCTTATGAATTCCACCGACAACGGGGCACTCGTGACCCGCTCGAATGGAGATGTTTTCACGTCCCGCCACGCTCGCCCGGGGCCCCGCGGCTACACACGTACACACCCCGGCCCACCGGGGCCATTAGTAAACCGTGCTTTCTTTCCTCGCTTTGTTTATACCTTGTTCATGCGCTGTATCTCCGCCTCCGATCTCCCCTCGCCACCCCCGAGTGGCCGAGGGTACCTATTCTGATTTATTCGATTAATCTGACGCCTCGGCGAATCCCTTGCGATTCCCTTCCTAAGTGATTTCCAAGTGATTTCCATCCTGCAACCAAGCGTCGATCAGAGGTCTGTAGGTCGATGTGTATTTTGGGGACGAAAGGGGTGAATCTTTCATTCGCTGGATGCTGTGGACTCTGCCCTTTTCCTGAGTCCCTCAGTGGCCTCTACTTAGGCCCGCCCGGGTGTCTGGAGCAAACAACTCAGTGTTTCTTTCCTTTTAACCACCGGTCCTCCGTTTACTCGCTTCTCCTAATCGCTCCGTCGAATTCCTTCAGCACCAGTAGCTCGCTGCCTTTGCAGTTCACATTAACGCGTTCACCAGAGCCACCCTTCGCCTTCGAACGCGGTGCGCCGAGCTGCTATTTCATTCACCGAGTGATCTGGGTCCGAGTCTCGAAACTCTCCACCCAAGGTGGTGGGGGAGAAGCGACATCCGTCAAAGAATCTCTACGAACCTCCACTGATGAAGGAGCTCGAGACGTGCGTCAACGAGATACAGATAACGCGCGGGCCGATTGCATCTCGAGCCGGGGAGAGAGAGAGAACACCGCACGAGAATTAATTCCAGCTCGATTTCCGATAGCGCGCGGCTACGAGGATGGAAAGATCGAGAAAATCGGAATCGTCGAGAAGTCTGGGCGAGGCGGAATCTCGCTGGATGCGGACGGGGTCAAGCGCGCCGATAAGACGAGCCAACGAGCTGCCAACGCAGAGACGATAAGCAATTTGTAACGTTCAGGCCAGAACGAACGGAAAGGAAGAGGAAAAAAAAATAGGGGAAAAGGCGGGGGGAGGAGGGAGGAAAAAAGAATCGGTCGGTTAGCGGAGCAAAGATACGGAGCGTCACGGCCCCGTCGCGTCGGGCCTGGCCCCGTGATGAAACATAAATGTTACGCCCGCTTGTGTAATTCATGTCTAAACTATTTAGATAAGCCGTTATCGCCTACAAACGAGCCACAAACTCCAACCTCCTCTCGCAGCCTCCGTGCGCGGTGGCTCCGTTGCCACCCACACACCAGCGAACCCCTTTTCTGGCCTCTCTTATCCGCATTTGCGTAATCGTTGATCCCTCGCTCCTTCGTCCACGCTTTCCACCACCTCTCGCCGTTACCGCGGACGTTGGCTGACGGTGGCTCGATTCGAGGGCAGTTTTAACCGTTTCCAGTAGACGTTGGTGGTCGATGCTTTCGAGATACGATGGAATTCCGACGCTTTCTCTTCAACTTCTCGGGAACGAGATCGTGGATGCCGTGATTTCTCTGATAGAACGCCAATGGTTTGGGACCTAGAATGCGAGAGATTCTTGTTAACGTTAATAGAGCACGCAAGCTGGACAAGCTTAATTACTTATTTAATCGGAATAAGATGGCGCGGATTATCCGGATGAAGGAAAAGCTTGTAAACGGCGAGGAGACCAAGAAATGACGCGGATCAAATCTTACGGCTCGGCGGACGTTAATTACATAGTACGCGAGCGAGCTTCGGCCGAGCAAAAACTGTCTCGAGCGCACCAGCAGCGGTTTCCTGATTACGAATGCGAGCGAAACGAGTTCTGCATCGATTAATCATAGATCGACTTCCTCCTTGCCCGCTCGCTGGACATCCTAATATTTTACTTGGCCTGACGGACACGGCGGGAGGAGGAGGGGGGTCGAATTGGACGCCGAGACCGATCGATCAAACTGCATTAGAGCTTAATCGGTATATAATTGACGTCGAGATCGGAGATCTGACAATGTTGCAGCTTGTTTGCGACTAAAAGAATCGACTAATTTACCGTTATCGGATGCAGGTGAAAATTGCTGGCATATTACTGTATCCCTCGAGTTTTCTAATATGCAGGCAGATCGGTCGTGGTGATCCTCGACTCGGGATCTCGTAATCGATGACATTTCTTGTCGTCCGCGGGCAAACGCACCGACAACGGTGCGTTCGTATGTAAAAACGTCGAGGGGAAGGATGCTGGGTTCGAAGGCTGCATTATTAAAGATGAGCTCGTAACAATATCGAACCGGCAGACAAATTGGACCACCCTGGGCCTACCCCCTGGTGCACTCGACGCGCTGTCCAAAACAAAAAGCATCGCCGAACGCTACCAGCCGAGATATCAAGATAATGACGATCCCGACAGAGGAGCCTGTCTTCCACGTGAGGAATTCGGCTACACTCGGCTGCAGGATAGTTCCGAGGGGGCTAGAGGCCTTCGAGGATACGTCCAGCCCTGATGTCCTCCAGTCACGGTCCCTGGAACACCGACACTGTCTCCAACGTCTGACATAATCGGACATTCTGACCGTGTCAACCGTTGGTGGTATTGTAATGGTATTATGTAAGGGCTGGTTCCATTGCCATGAACTTCAGTTGAAATGGAAGATGGACAAGGGAGACGATAATCCTCGACTCCTGCAGGCTTTCAAGCTAATAACGATTTTAGGAATGATTTATTAGGTACTTGGATATAGTATTCAAAAATGTAAGTTAAAAGGCCTCAGGATTTAAGCATACTTTGGCAGAAGACTGCAATTACTTTCAATACGATAGATATATCCACAGTCTTCCCTAATGACAAAAAGACAGAGGAGAAAGAATCTTAATGCTCCACTCTATTCATCGTTCCGACTTTTTGACCCTCCCCCGTCGAGCTCCCGTTTCTGGGCCTATTTTTCGTGATTTATGACGCTCGAAAACGCAGGTCTGACGTTTTCTGTGGCGGTCAGAGGGTCCAGGAACGGGCGAAGGCTAATTTCGTAATATGGGGATTGGTGGCCGCCGCTGGAAATTCATTAGCGTCCGATAACACAGAGTCCATCGAGATATCGGACGTTTCCCTCGTTAACGATCGACCGGAGCCATAGGTCGATCGTTTTTCTTCACGATAATCGCGGTCTTATTGAATTTCTCCGAGGCACAACCCTCCCTCCGCATATTTATGGGACACCCTACTTCCTAAAACTCGGCTTTCTCGGTGACGCGTATCGTTTTGATCGTGAACGTAACGCGACACCCTTTCTAACTTTCTCTGGTGAACCCTTGTAGCACCGCCTCAACTGAAGCTGCTTCTATTTTTCTCGTTTTAAAACAGAGGTTTGTGGGTTGACGATATTGTAAGTGATTGATTTTAGCGATGAATATTGATACGAGCAGTAGAATGATAGTTTGTTTAATGAAGGTTGAATTCTAGGATGATCTACTATATTGTGTGATGACTTCTTGGGGGTGGAAACTTGTGAGAAAAGACACTCTATCGCCCTCTCTGTAATTCCGCAGGCAACACGTCTGTTTAGACACTGATGGTATGAAATCCTAAGATCATACAGAATTTGTAGTCCCTAATTTACCTTTTCTCTCGTTCGTTCAACCTTATCTCCTGTCGGTAAGATAGTTTCCCCTATACCGACTGTAGCTACCTGTATCTCGTCTTCAGAAGAAAATCTGAAGGAAGCTTCCGTCGGTAAGTAACCACGCATACTGCAACTACAGTTGATAAACTTAAAGAATAAGTGGCGCAAACTTTCAATATCAAACCCCAGGAATCGAAATAAAGTTTCACGAATCTCAAATTTTCGACGTACCCTTATAAAACACTTTTCCACAATAAGTTGGTTTCGGAACACTTGAAATGTTGCTTATTTCCTTGAAAGTATATATTAAACACTCCACAGCAATTTATCGTATAGAAACGTGACACTTTCGAGATTCCAACTCTTCGTCGATCTCGGAATCTTATCCTACCTAATGAAGGCAGCGTGCAAGTACGAGCTAATAGTCGACTAATCGTTTTCAAGGACACGAAACCACCGCGCTGACGAAGAGGACTCGTATTACGAACCGTCCTATCCCAATACTGATCTGGAGCATCAGGGGACAGAGAAAAGGGTCGGGTCACGGCGCTAAAAACGATCGGAGTTTGTTGACACGAAGTTCCAGTAAGGTAATTCAAGGATCGGGGGAGTTATCTTCAAGTACCGTCATAGACACGCTTTCCTTTTTTTTCCCACAGAAAGAAACGGGCCCGGAGCGTGTCGTCATTTGACGTGGAATTTATTAACGGGGGCTTTGGCGTACCAACCACTTGAAAAATTACAGACTTTTTCGGGGAACGCGAAGGCGAAGCACTCACCAGTAATGTGTACTCCAATGGCACTTCAATTTCACATTTACATGGGAATAAGTAAACTATTATACAAATAAAATACACATTTCAAAGCTTATGAAACACCCACTCATTTCCCAACAAACTGCCCATTATTTTAATTAGAAAGCTGATTTAAAGATGACTGACAAGGGTTTAAAGTACCACGAAACCGAAGTACTATCTACTGGCGTATTTATTACTGTCCTAGAGTATCTTCATAAACAGATAAAAAATCGATGGAGAGATAGAAGAGCGAGATCGTAAATCGTGACCCGTTAAGCACAATGGCGGTAGCTCGGTTCCCACGTGTTCGGCCTCGTTGGCGCGTAGAGTGACACTAAACAGAACACGTGGATCACCCCTGTCTCAGCATTTATGTTTTGAAAAACAAACAGAGGATCGATAGCGATCCAATTAACCGCTTCTCTGCTACCAATGCTTTGCAATCTTCCTGTCCACGTTTCTAAAAAACGATCACATGAAACGCGTTTTATATTAGTAGAATCAACCCTTTGAATTTGTATGAAACTTGACACTACCCTAAAACGTGCTCACAAATCACTATATATAGGTACAACGTCATTCTCTTAAGGGGCTGTTCCGGTCTAGAGCCCATAAAAATACGTGATTTTTAGGAATTAATTAAAGGAAAACTACTGCATATAATTGAATGGGACTTTTTGCATTTTATTAAGGATGTTTTAAACTATAAAAATAATTTTTTTGTTCTATAATTAATCATTGTAGACGGCACTGGAGAGTCGTTAAAGTCGAGGCGACAAAAAATTCATTCAAAACGGTGGAACCCGTTACACATAAATTATTGGTCTGAAATAAAAAACAATTCCAGATAATTAAAGGGAATGAAACTCGCTCGTGGACTTAGCAGTAAAATTTACAGAGGAAATAACAACACTTGAAGTTTGAAATGACTTTTCCCCAATAGTAAAAATATACAAATTTTTATTTTTTTTTATTAAATAAAAAAGTTTCAGTTAAATCGGATAATAACTTTTCCAGATACAGGTACCACAGATTTTAAGGATACTGTTTCGAGAAAAATTGTTTCGTTAAAATTTTTTGCCTATAACTTTGGGAATTTTACAAATTTCAAAAAATCCTTTTAAACACGTATTCCTAAAGGGTTGAACATTCGAAATATGAAATAAAAAAAAAAAACGATTTTATTAGACCGGAACCTCCCCTTAATCTGACGAGACAATCCTGATACTTGCAAATATACATTATATTTATAAAAATGTAGGACATTTTTTCAGAATCGGTTCTACTCACTAAAATAATAATAAAAAAAAAAAAACAATTGGCACATGATCTTTTATTATTTTACTCACTAGAATCGATTCTGAAAAAAATGTCCCACATTTTTATAAACACCCTGAATAATTAATTATCTACAGTTGCGAGCCTGTAGTTAAACTATAGGGGACCCGTCCTGTTATTCTTCAAAGTGGAGAGGAAGCGGGATTTTGGCAAGAAAGAGAGGAACATGGTCGACAGGAAGGAAGAAATGGCCCAGGTCCCGCGATCCAAAGAGCGCCGCCAAAGTTTCTGGCGAATAGCGGCAGCGTTTTCGGTTGCGACGTGGAAAATAAAACGAGGGATGCGCCCGTCTAGACATCCAGGCCCACGCAATTGTCTGGGCCACTCGTGAGAAAACGACATAGGTCCTTCTCAGCCCGTCTGTAAGTGCAGAAACGAGCTTTCGGGACAGTCCTCTTTCGACACAATGGCCGAGCCCGTCTGCTGTCGAACATTTGGTTTCTGTTACGAACGTCCAGTACCTACAGTTTTCACTTTCCCATCATTACATCCTTCACTCTTGGCAACCGTCTCGGGTATACGACATTGCAAGCAGAAGACAGGGTTAAACACGTGTAATGCGCGCTACGGAACACCCTTGAAAGGGTCCATTTTAATGGGAAGACGCGCAACAAGAGGTCTCGTGCCGTATGAAATTTTGAGTGTTGGCGCGCAATGCGCACGAGTAGATACACGTGTTTAACTCTTCTTTATATGAACGTAAAATAGATTAAAAGGAACAGTATTCACTGCAAGCAAATGGTCCGACGGGTCGATGGCCTATATTAAGCAACAATATTTACTTTATGCGTGAACATTAAATGGGTCACGTTCCCAGCATCCTTGATGGATACTTCAAGCTTCCCGCGAAGGGCTTCACCCACTCACTACTTGGCGCAAGACTCGACGCTTTTCATAATCTTCGTGGAATGCCAGAAGCTTCAGTTACATTACCACCTCTCGATTCCTCAGTTTGAAGAGTTATACATCGCGCCCTTAATTAATTAGCACTATCTAATTCCCCCTTTGGTGAGAAGTATTCTACTCCATAACGAATACTCGCGTTACAATGAAAGAAGGGTTTTCAATGGTGCAGTTGAAATTGCACGAGCAACGGCGATTCCGGACCGTGCTAATTATATGCAACGAGGCGTCCCAACATCCGTAGTCAGGGGTGGAAGAAAAAATAGAGTCGGAAGAGCTGCTTCCGGCGGGAATAGATTTCTGCTTCGGAGCGTCTGCCGAGGGGCATTGTCTCATTGTTGGTCACGTAGTAAACGGCACCAGGAGACACAGAGCAGATCCTGGAGACGTCGACTCGCCATGGGCGGCACTTGACCCCCCACGAGCCATGGGCAGAAGATACGCCACGGTGCCCACGGATTTTTCTATAAACTTGTGCATGGATAGGGCAACCGAGGCCGTGTGCGGCTATTTAGACGCGAGGCGACGTCACAAAGGGCCCTTTTGTGCGTGCCAACACGGACGGGCCGTGTTGCAACTGGACACCATCGGTTGCACCACAGCCTCCCTTTCTTTCTCTTTTCCGTTCAGACTCGCTCGATTGCACCGGTCCTCGTTACACGCGGATTCTGGCGGTGTCGCGCGACTGCCAGTGCTCATCGCGAGGAAATTGCCGTTGTGGGACGCCTTCGACGACCGTGAGAATGATTCTTACTATTGGCAGTCGGAGGGATCGGTCTGGAGTGGAGATTTCGTCAGGTGGTAATTGACGGTTTGATAAAGTGACGGGTTGATGAATAAGGGAGCTAATTTGATGGACATCTTTTGGGGTGATTGTTTATTTAAGGGGAATCGAATGGAGGAGAAAATTTGGTAAACTTGAAATTAATTGGGATTGAGTTGTTATCGAACAGCAAATTTGATAATGAAGGAGCTAGGTGGACAAAGAAATTTGAAGTTGGATGTTTGCTTAATAGAAAAATTGGAGTGAATCTTTGCCTAAAGAGCCCCGTTTCTTAAAAACATCATAACTCTTGACTAAGAACAGTTTTATTAAAATTTGATACACGTTTTAAAAGTAGAATATGTATTCTTTAGCAACCTACTAGAAAGTACTATAACAAAGATTCGGTTTCTTCATAATAAAATAAAAACGAAAGTCATTCAAGTTTGTTTTTTCCTGAGACGTACTTTTCCTTTCTTTTTTTATAAGTTCGGCATGTGAAATCTATTTCTTCACTACCGCAGTCTACGTGGGCCCACCACGCCCATCATAACACTTTATACGTACACTTAACCCATTGAATAAAGATTTGTGCAAAAAAGCATTCTGTATCATTATTTTCTTTCTTAAGGGGGGAGCTTGGTGCACCCTTCTTCAATCTCATCAGTTGAACTTTCACGGGTTTCATATTCGGAAACAATAACGTAACTATTAAGTAGCTTCCAAGTTATGTCTTCATTATTTAATGATATACAACAGTATTTGTGAATATCATTATACATTTACCACTTTAGAGGTATTTATAATTTAATCGAACAACTTCAAAAACTTTGTGCAATGTATTTCAGAAAAATGTGCTTGCTCAAGACACTTATTTAGTTACAATGCCACTGTGCAGACAAAATAACGAATACACGGTTATAGTAAAGAAATAGCATCGCTATGACATTCAAGAGTTCTGTAGCGAATATAAGGTGGGGGTCTCATATTAGGAGAGGTCGTCATATTCGGCTACTTGTTGCAATCTGTATCGATACATGTTACAAGTATCAGCATCGCGTTACAAATCTCAGCGATATTTAAGGCATTGAGATCAAAAACAGGCTAGCCCATATTTTTTGCGAAATTGAGTTAGTAGCAATAATATATTCCAATAGGCTTTACTAATAATCCTATAAAATAGGAAAAATTAATTTTTTTTCAATGTGGGTTGGTCCGTTTCTGCTCTCCATGCCTCATTTCACTGTTTCAGTATCGATGCGTCGGTATCAGCTGGTATCGTCGCCTGTATCAATGTACTGAAGCGTCGATACCTGGAGCGTGAACCTGATCCGAATATCTGCAATTGCTGTTTTCTTTGATGATATGTTTACGTTTCATTTCGAATGATATCTATTAATTGCATAACATTGAAAATTCTGGGCATTATGTTTTACTAAATATTCAGTACATCAGAGAATAGAAGCCTGAGAACTGAACTGATGTCTCATGATTCCGTCTCAACAAATATGTGTTGTTTGATATTTGACACAAATCTTAGACACACGTATCACGATCTGTACCGAAACACGTATCTATACAGATCTCAAGATACACGAGGCCCTTAATCGAATTCGATGAACAATGGAGCAAAGCTTCTGCTTAGATACTATTATCGAACGAATGCATAAACATTTTCAGCCATATTTTGTCTTCTTAACGCGGTAAAATCTACAGAAAGCGTCGATTGTGCCGTCAAGGAGAACCTGGCGGAGATTTTCCAGAATCTTTGAAATCTCCTTCGGCCGAGAATTGTTTAAAAATCGTGCGGACTCCGAGGCAGCGGCGCCTTCACACGACGTTGGTCCTCCAGACGCCGGCGCCGCTTTCCCACAATTAAGAAGGCGCCTTGGTATCTCTTGGCGCCTACCACGCACCACACTGCCACGCATTCACGCACGCGCCTCCTCCTCGTGTATGGAACCGTTCGTACGTTCAATGAGATTACGCATGAAATAATAAACATGCGTGTCAGTCGTGAAGGGTTGATCGCGGATTCCTCTCCACTGAAATCGCGACAATGCCTGCCGTTGCGATATCGTGTTGCAATTTAAGATTGTACTTAGCGAAATTTGTCAGAGATTTACTCTCAAGCTTGAATATTTAGTGGAACCCTTTTTGAATGTATATTCTAAATTTTATAAGTCGCGAACTAGTGGAGTTATTGTTGTTCAGAAATTCTACTGAATTCCTGCGAATTTTTTTCACTTTCTCTAGCTCCGAAGAGAGAATTAAAATTGAGATTTTAATTGAAAGGATTAGAATTGAGAAGTTTGGTAATTCTAAGATTTTGCGTAGATTTGGGTATTTTTCTTTAAGTTGCGAAGGCTAATATATTTAGGAGCATAAGAAGTTTACTTTGCTGTCTACATCAGCCACTCGAATGTTTGAGAAATTCTGCAAAGAGTTCAGCTAGACAGGGGAAGACAGAGCGATTCGGAAGGGTCGATTTTACGAATTCCCAGCCACGGGTGTCAAGGGTTCCCGTCGTTTCGAAAGGGGCGTCTGGATTATGTCACTTTCGACTCGTCGATGTTGCAGAGAGGATAGGTACTGATCTTGCTGCCGTCGGACCATGAGGAAAATGGATTGTTTTGTTTTCGTTTCCATCCCTGTTCCTCGACCGATTCAACCCCCTCGAAATCGAAACCGCGAGATGACGGGGACGCGTCATCCTTTTGACACCCCCTTTTGTCTCAGTTTTCCAAAAATTTGACAGATACTTTTCCATCATCGCCCTTGCAGGCTAATCTTCAGGGCTGATCCGATCTAGAAGCTATAAAAATAGCTGATCCTTAGGAATTAATTAAAGGAAACCTGCTACATATAATTTCATGTGACTTTTTACATTGTATTGAGGATGTCTTAAACTATAGAAATAATCTTATTGTTTTATAATTAATCATTGCAGACAGCACTGGAGAGTCGTTAAAATCGGGGCGTCAGAAAATTCATCCAAAACGGTGGAACCTTAACCCTTCGTTGACACCTCTTTTTTCGATACAACTTTGACATATCTGGATGGCTCACACCCAGACCAATTTTTGAACGACTGTCATTCTCATTTAAAAAATTCAATCGTAATGAAAAAATTCATGGGCCAATCTCAAGGTCTCTAGAATGTATTCCAATCGTTTTTTGATTGAAATTTTATCACAGTTTTTGTAAAGAAAATCTAGATTATCATATGTCAAGAGCTTGTGGGTGGCTCACACCCAGAGTGTCAACGAAGGGTTAATTAAAGGAGATGAAACTCGCTCGTGGACTTAGCAGTAAAAATTATAAAAAATGACATTTTTCAGAAAATAACAACACCTGAAGTTTGAAATCTCTTTTTCCCTATATTTTGCGTCCTTTCCACGCCTTTAAACATAACAAATTTTCAATTTTTTTTTACAAACTATGACTCATTTCTCCTCGAGCGAGAAGCTTATTCTTCCAAACAAAAAAAGTTTCAATCTAATCGGTTAATAACTTTTCGAGATATAGGTTCCACCGATTTTAAGTAAACTGTTTCCCGATTTTGAAAACACGCGTTTAAAGTTTTACGTGCTTTCCAAGTGACCGCGAGTTATCAATGTTATCATTCATTCCCCGCTACTCAAATGCCTACAACTTCTGGAATTTTACGAATTTCAAAAAATCCTTTTAAAAACGTATTCAAAAAATGAAATAAAAAAAAATCGATTTCTGAACCGAAACCTCCCCTTAAACAATCTTCCTACTGCGACGGCTGAAGAGAACTCAATTTTCCGTGAATTAAAAAAAAATGGCTCCATTATCTTCCACACCATCACTGAGCATCTTAGGTTGATTTGAAAGCGGAGAAACAGGCTATAAAAATCGTGCAACGCAACATATCCAGCGAATCGAGATTTAATCGCCGGTTTTAGTAGCATCACCGAATGGTATGTCTGGATTGGTTCAGTTCCACGGCCATAGGCGGGTCTTTCGTTCTTCTCCTCCGCCCCAGTGTTACTCACCGCGTTATGGCTGTTCCCGAGGCAAAAACAGATTTGCACTCGCATTAATCGTCCCTGCACTTCCGATCCCCATAATTATTATGCGTCGCCAGGCCCTGGATCAGTCTTTTTTTTCAAATACCCTAGTGATCGACCCCCTCTCCCCCAGATATTACACGAATCGTCGTCAAAAAACAAGGGTAGTAGAAACAGTTCCACATCCCTTTACCTCGTCCCATTGAACCCTATTACTTCCCAGCACTTGCAACCACTAAAATAATAAAATTACCAAAGACTAACTGAAATAACACAAAATAAAATTAACAAAACCTAATTGACACAACTAAATTAACAAATTAACGACTGCTTAAGAATTCTCTAATTCCTTAATCCAAGCTGTTAACGAAACTCTATCTATCCTCATCCTTCTAATCTCCCACACCTATCTACTTCAAAAAACAAACCCTCACCTGGTTCACGTGGGCTGGACCCAGTATCAGAGTCGCCTCCCACGCATATACCGCGGTAAATATACAAAATTTGCATGCCACCACTTAGGCGAGGCTTCGCGGCATCCCGAAAAAGGCGCGGCGTAGAGGGGGCAAATAAAAATGTCCAATCAGAGGATCCCGAGTCCGACCACCCTGTTAGAACCCGTGCTTGCGGCGCGGGTGTGCTGGTAAAAATCTCCTGCCACTGGCTCGCACGCACACAGAGGCGCGCGGCCTCGCACAGACGAGGAGAACGAGCCGTGGTGGTGTCCCTGTACCACGGGACCAACACTTGACTCCCTCGGATGAGCAAGTCACATTACACGTTTGCCCTCCGGCCTGACCGTTCAGCCGTGTCCATCCCCCGCGAGCAACACAACACGGGCTAACCGTTTCACGTTCAACTGTCCCTCGCGAGACGAGCCCCCGAGCAAGTGTTGACATCCTCGTAAACGGGGCACCCTTACGGACTTTATAGTTTCACCGCGGCGCGCCTACGAGCCTTTAATGACACCCCAAGCAGACCATTCGATGACTGACGGGTCGACTACCTGAGGGACCAGCCCCTTCCACTGGATTGCCCGACCACAGATCGATCGACTTCGTTGCAACCTTGAAGAACCCGAGCGGTGGATAATTTTCAAAGTGGTGGCGAAGATACCGCGCGGTGTTTTCGCGAAATTTCTGTGACACTGACGGCGAAGGGTTGCATGTTTGTTGGAGAGGGTTCGTTATCGTGAAGTTCACTGCTGTGGAAATTGGAGAACGGTGGAATTATAGAATTTCGACGGCGTGGATTAAGAAGCTTGGTTAATTTGTGGACCAGGGGAGTTGTGAGTGTAGGTTGGAAGTGACAGTGTTGGGAAATTGTAGAATTCTAAAAGGGGAAAGTGGAGTTTAGAGTTCGAGCGTGTGGGAAAGCAACGAAGGAATTAGTCGAGGATGCGTTAGAATGCTTTCTTCCTCGATCTCGGGAACCCCGTTCAGCGTCCGTGACATTTTAAGCGAGGATCAACAGTTCGGCGGCATGGATTGCTACCCCTCTGTCCACCACCAGCATCAGATGCAGCAGCAGCACGTGCCCCAGGACTTCTACAATTACAACATAATACCTGAGAACCAATGGGACGTGGAGAAGTTCAAGGAGCAGTCGATGGCGAGCTACCCCCATTACCCAGACCTCAGCCACGTCCATCAATTGAATCAGATCGCCCCTCCGTACCAGGAGCCGCCGATCACAGAGGACGGTGCGTAACAATTCTATTCTAAAACCCCCAACCCTTAGACCACCCACTTTCCTTCAGATCTCTCGTTTTCGGCAAGTAGTAGAACGTTGTGGATTGTTTATCAGGTAATGTGGTCACGTCGAGTAAGACAGAGTTGCGGAAGAGCCAGTCTGGGAAGAGGACGAAGCGGAAGCCCAGGGTGCTGTTCTCCCAGGTGAGTCTCAAATAGGTACTTAATTTAAAATACTAGAATTTCCATGGAAAACACCAATTACCTCGAACCAAAGCCACGAATGACGAACAGAACGTGCTGCGTGAAATCTCTGTTTCAAGCACCGCTGAAATTTCTTTTTAAACTCTTCCAGACACAAGTCTACGAGCTCGAGCAGCGATTCAAGCAGCAGCGTTACCTAAGCGCCCCGGAAAGAGAGCTCCTAGCGCAAACCCTGAAGCTGACCAGCACCCAAGTGAAGATCTGGTTCCAGAATCGCAGATACAAGGACAAGCGAGCGAGGCTGGAGGACGCGGAGAAGCTGCAGGCGCAGAACATCAAGAATCAATCCCTGAGGAAGATCCCGGTGCCGGTGTTGATCAAAGACGGCAAGCCGAACCTGCAGGAGGCTTACAACCCTCCGTACTGGCCGAACATCAGACCAGAGCTGACGATATCGATGCAACCGGACTTCAGGATGAACGAGATTCGCGTCAGCCCCGAGTTCAGGACCACCGGCAGCGAAGTGAGCATCAGCCCAGAGTTCAAGCACGACATGAACTCCGATTTGAGCGGGAAATCCAGCCTGAACGGCGAGCTGCAGCCCAGACAGCAGGTTCTGGCCACCGGGGATTACAGCAGGAATAATCTGCCGGCGAATCATCGAGCCGGGGTGCACGATTGCCAGCGGCAGATCAAGGCTGAGTACAAGGACGACGAGGAGTCGCCGTTCCCGGACCTGAAGAGCATGGCGACGGACACCAAGCCCGTCGTCAGCGACGGGAGACCAGTGATGGACGTCTCCAGCACCGATTATGGGTATTCAAACTACTTGACCCCGGCAAATTATCAGATGCCGTACGTGAATTACATGGAGCAGGTGCCCATGGACCAGAATTTTCAACGACTGTGGTAGAACCGACCGACGGCGAGGTTTCTGGGGGTTTTGTGAGTTAGGATGGAGAATACTCTTCGCTCCGAGGGCTAGATAAATTTTAAGAATTAATTGTCCCCCTCTGTGACCGAGGGGGCAGTTTCTCGCGTATTATTTTTGTAAGAAAGGAAGTGGAGACGATGGATCCTGGCGCAGAGAAGGTTCGAGGAATAAGATAATTACACCAAATAGATAGCCAAAGATAATTCTTTTAAGATTAGCGTTTTAAATCGCCGCGATTCGGTAGACTTAAGGTAGAAATATGTGGTAAGGCCGCGCTATTGGCAGCTGTGTTTCTCTTTTTTCTTTGCGTTCTTTGGGTAGGTAAGGTGCTCCCTTCGAAATAGTAACGCTCGAGAGGCCTGAACGGAAACCGCTTCAAGTGGCCTTTGAGGAAACATCAGTTACTCTGTATTCCGCGGACCTCGTGTTTCTCGACGCTCTTTTCCCACTTATCCCCGACGATTTGCGCGGCAATTCCGTTCGTCGAGTAAACTAAGGCATACGATAAGCAAAGAATTCTACGAGGATTTATTTAGGAAGAGATCGTTAGGAGATGGTTCCTTCTTGCTCGTTAAGGATGCGATCTCAAGCGTAAATTGTAATATCCTTTTCGACGTGCGCGCACGATTGGTTGCAACGATGGTTTAAATGACAATAAAGTAATAAAGCTACGAAAATAAAGGAATAATCGAGTCTTTGATTCACTCCATTCCACATCCACTCTCACAATTTCCTTTTGCAAAAATATATTCGTACAATTAATATAAATTCTACGATAATCTTCTGATTCCACAAGAGGGACAACTTCTTTTTAATCTCCTTTATCTTTTTAATCTATCGATCTTTTAGTCTCATTAGAAATTCTTGACACGCTGGAGTTTAAAGGTGGCCCGATCGTCCATGTTGGTTTTCCACGGCGCAGCGAGGAAATTCGCGGCGAGGACGGTGTCCAGGTCGATAAAACGAAAATATGGCGAAACTGTATTTATAAATAGGTAAGCTCTGACAGCTTGAGCGAAGCCATGGCCGCCTTTTAGGTTATCGCGCAAGCACGACGGGTCATCTGGCAGTCAAGTGCCTTCACATAGACGATTCACGTCGGTGTAATCGTTGTTCATGGTGCTACTGGTGCCATAAAGGGCCATGGGAACAAGCTGATAAAAATGTCGGTGCGCTGATATTAGAGCCCCCCGTGTTCCCCACCCGACGTTTCCCATACGATCACCTCACCCCAGGCCACCCTTGCACCTGCGTGCACCTGCCTGCACTTGTTGCACGGGATCTGGTTAATTTCCCTGGACGAGTTCCAGAAGCCACCCTGGTGGGCCCAAAATACACCGTAAATTTAAACCCCGCGCGAAGATTGGGCAGCGATAAAAGTCCATCTTCACTAATTGATGGAGTTCTAAATTTTTCGCCTTCAGAATTTCAGAGGAAATAGGTAGATTAGTTGCAGTGATTAATCGTTGTTACAGTTGAAATCATCTGGACGAGCTGCGCGAGCAATTTTGAAGAAATTGGAGCTTAGGCTATGCAGATTTGAAAGATTCTGTGGCTCCAGAAAAATGTAAGCTTACAGATAGTCGCAAGGATTCTTAAGGGGACCTTCCGGTCTACAGCCCCCCAAAATAGGTGATCTTTAGAAATTAATTATAGGAAAACTACTTTATATAATTAATGGGATTTTTTTCATTGTATTAAGGAGGTCTTAAATTATTATTAAAAAATTATTTTTTGTTTTATAAACAAAATTTACTCTTTATCTTCAAAAGTTATTTTTAGAAAATAACGACACTTGAAGTTTGAACTCACTTTTTCCCTATATTTTTCGTCCATTCAACGCCTTTAAAAGTTATAAATTTTCAAGTTTTTGTAATTTTTTCTGATTTCCCCCCCCTAGCCAGAAGTATATTCTTCAAAATAAAAAAAGTTTCAGTCGAATCGGATAATAACTTTTGGAGCTACAGGTCCCACCGTTTTGAGAACACTGTTTCGAGAAAAACGCGTTTAAAGTTTCACATGAGTGCCGAGTGGCCGGGTGTTACTCAAATGTCTACAACTTCGGGAATTTTACGAATTTCAACAAGTCCTTTTAAACACGTATACCTAAAACGTTGAACGTTCGAAAAATGAAATAAAAAAAATGGACTTTTAGACCGGAAGGTCCCCTTAATTTAGCAAGCGGAAGGTCCACGGGCGCAACGAACCGCAAGATGCAGCCAAGTTCCCGGCGCTGAATTCCTTCCGCGCTTTCAAGCTCGAATTCTGAAAGCCCCCATTAGGTAATCGTGTGTTCGTATAATCAATCACTGCACGTTAAACGGTGAAACGCGATCCTATTTGCCTGCCAGGGAAGCAGAGGCTAGGTGAATCCTCGCGCAGGGGAGCACGCGAAGCTGGATGCTGTTCAAATAGACACACGCGTGCATATGCATAGAATATAGAACGCCATCGCGGAACCTTTCGATTCATTTCGAGGCGATCGTACTCGCTTTTTTTTTCCTCGGGGCTCATTAATCACATCGTGTCCAGAACGTCTCTGCTCTCGGTTTCAGTCAGGGCTTTAAAACGATTCGTTGATTGATTCAGGGGCTCGTTGGACGTTTGGGAGAATTAAAGATCGATTGGGATAGCTGTTCTCTGTCTTTAATGCTAATTAGGCGATGTTAAGGCCTAATTGGCGTCTGCTCTCTGTGGCAATCAATTTTACGACGGCGATGCAGAAGGTAGGAAGTGCGGTGTAAGTGGTAATCCGTGTTTAGTAGCAGGAAATGATTATGCGCGTGAAATCTGCTCTCTTACAAAGTTAGAACATGACGTACTGATGTATGAATGCACGTCAGGCACGCAACGTGACGTCACGGAGTGCTAATTATAGTTACCACTTTTTTTAATCATGTACTGTATTTTCTTTAATATTATATTAAATTATGGGTAAGACAAAGGCACCTTATATTCTTCGAGACATCTTTTCGAGACATCATTTTCATATTTTCCTTCTGTACTGTTTCTTCCAAAGTGGTTTTTGAAATTTACCTTGTATCGATAGTAGATAAGTTAGCTCTAAGCGTTCTTCCATGGAGGAATCTATATTACCAACTGAAGCAATAAGAGGAATACTGGAAGACAACTGCTTTACCCACCGTAGATATATCCACGAACTTCCTTACCCAATTTTCTTGACTACTTTTTAGCGCACTCTATGTCGCGATACCAAGATCCACTTCCGTTTCTCGTTAACTTATGAATTAAATAATTTACTACAGAGGCTACATTTTAATCCCTACCACCCTCAACAGTTATCCAATGAATTCTCATTAAAAAAAGTCTTACAAATCTTCCCATGTCATCATCATATGTAACTAAACACTCAATTGCACAGCTTTCAGCAATGATTCTTAAATATCGATCCCGCGCAGAAAAGCGAGAGGAAAGAAGCGTTCCATCGTCAAAAATAGTGTGCCTGTCATTCGCCTTCTAGACCCTCATTACAGTTATAGTCGGCGTTCACAAACGTCTGAAAATAGTTTCAATAAACCAGCCAATCCACAAACTACCGGTACCGTTAAAAGAACAGGAACTAGCGGTGGCGTTTAAACGGCCTACAGCAATCAGGGGCTACGTTACTAAAATGATAAAGAACCGTCTGGTTCATCCAGAATATCCATGTTCTAAAGAAGGAACCGAAGTTACGCGAAAAGTGTGGCAAAGGAGAATGATTCGGTGAACAGAGAAACACGGCCGGGTTGGGGGAGGGAAATGCAGGGGGGAGGCGAGGGTAAACGGAGTGAAGATGAAAGGAGAGGAGGAAGAAGTAAATGAGCGAGAGCGGTGGCGGCAGCCTTGTATACTAAGCACTAATATTACATCTCTGGACTGACAGACGTGCGGACTTTAAAACCCAAGACTAACAAACAGTTAGCAGTCATCCGGTCTTCTTGTTTTTATATTCTTATGCCCGCCCATAGAGCGCACGCTCCTTCGGCCACCGATGTTCGTTACTTTCGTGTCGTCGAGACGCCAGTTAACCGCCATTCAACAATTTCCTGCCGATCTTCGTGGAAACTTGTCGACTGGCTCCGCACTCTACGCACTCTAAACCTGCAATTCATTTTCCTAATATCCACTCGGAAAAAAGGATCTAAAGAATCGATTTCACCGCAACCCGTTCGGCCTATTTATAAATCGACGCGAGTTCACGGGGCCACGAGAGGAGAGAAGAGTTTAGGGACGTTTATTGTCACCACCACCCCCGTCGAGTGGACCGACGAGATCGCGGATCCTCGGGCTAGAATCCAGTGGATCGATGCTGGCCGATATTCCCAGCGATTCCGCGTCCCCCGATTCGGGATGGGGAGAAAGAAATATCCAAGTGGCGGAATCGTGGCTCGTAAGAAAGCGAATCGAGGGACGTGCAAGTACAGCTTCGAAGATCAGGGACGTGGCAGGGGTGGTGGTTGGGGTGTAGGGCGGTGGTCTCGTTCGAGGGTAACTGAAATAAGGTATAATTTTCCGCGCCAATTAAGGTCTTTAAGAATTGCGACCAATTGAGCGGGAGGGTCAGGGCTTAGCTTCAGGGGAGAGATGTACCATCGCCCCCCTATAATTTATTATTGATTAGATCGAATCGAGAAAAAGAGAGCCGAAGATGGGATCGACGGGGACCCCCGGTCGTCTTAAAGATCGCCCCGGAGATGTCTTTCTATCTGGGAGGAGTAATAGGGTAATGGCGGACGTCGTTCTTCCGGTTCGATTACTCGCCACCTGCTAATTGATGATTTTATATTAACACTCGCCTCGGCGCTGCTGTTTCAAGGGTGCGGAAGGATCGGGGAATGTTCGAAAATTGAATTCTCAAGAGGATATGTATTCCTTTACTTCTCTGTAGGTAAGTGTCTACCTATTAATTGAAGGTCTTCGTATCTTCAATTTTGTTTAAAAGTGGTGCAAGTAACTTCTACGCGGAGTGGAAAATACAGGAGACAGGGGAAGTCAATGCTAGAGATCTTTAAGATCTTGTTCAGGAATTATCATAATTGTTGCTTAGAAAGCCCGGTCCACTTTCCCATCGAAATAACCGGCCCAGCATCCGAACCAGAATTCGAAGGAACACGGCGGAAGGAGCGGCGAAATGATTTCCTCGTCGATATCCGGAACGCGCGAGGCCATCATCGGATCAAGTGAGGCGTGATCCACGCTCCTGTGGTTCACACTTAATTAAACCGCCATAGGAACTCGGCACGGCAGCACGTGGCGGACAATGCTGCAAGTCTTTAGCGGCGATTGTTATGTAAAGCACACCCTATATATGCACCGCCGCTGTTCCTCTCGACTCGATACGAGACACGAGGAACGAAGTAGTCGCCTCTATCCGTGTCCACGGCCGGCACAGTCACGGATGGAGGAGCTTTTTGAAAGCGTCAGACGCGATTCAAAGAGGATCAGGGGGGTGGGTCTTTCGTCTGTGTACGGATCTCGTCTGCGAAATTGCGATTTTCGCGCGGAAACAGGTGGCTCCGAGTAGTCTTCAAGGCGAAGGAACGTCGGGAACGTGCTAAGATGATCGATACCGTTGCGTAAGCTGTGATTGAGAGAAGGTGTACACAAGTTCCTTTGACCCGCAACCCTTCTGTCCTGTCTTTCTGACGTGTGTCACGCTTGAGGGGAAGGGTTTGAAAGGGTTGCTCCGAAATGTAGAGATTCATAGATCGATTATCCATGGAGTAATCTTTAGAAAATATAGTAGGCATTCAGATTCAACGTTTTTGCAATCTTCGGGAATTTACTTGCCCCTGTAACTTCAAGCTAATTAAAATTTCTTTCCGTGTTCCGAGTCGCGAGTGAATGCTTGCTCAGAGTAGCACCCCCCGGAGGAAAGGACTCGCCGAGGCACGACACCAGGAAGACTCGGTTGAAACGCACCCCTTTGTCGCCGCCGCCCCTCGCTCGACCCTGAAAAAAACCCCAAGGATCCCACTCCCAGCGTCGTCTCTCGCCACCTCGAGGCCGAAGGCTTCGCGGAACCGCGGATTGGCTCGATTGGAAAAGCGGCGTCGCGGCGAGGGCCGCGGATTGGTCGTAGGGCGAGGCTTGCGTCGTGACGGAAGCGTCGCGCGTCCGACCTGGAGGTCATTTCAGGCTCCACCTACGCCTCGACCCGCGAAACTCGAATTTCCTCGGGTCGCCGCAGTCGTTTCGAGGAACAAGATCGTAGATAATCTTTCGGACGAAGGGGGTTGTGGAGCGGGGGAAAGAGAAATTGGAGAAATAAGCTACCAAGGGTGAGGCAGCAGATTGGTGATCACCGTACACGCAACATCTCGCAAAGAGAATACTTAAGAATAGTCGAGATCAGACAAATTTTCAAGCACAAGGTTGTGGACTATAGCATGTATAAGAATTGAAAGATTCTGAGTAGATCATTTTGAGTACTGTTACCCAGAACGTGTACTGCTATCTGAAGAATATTCGAGATCAGTGTACCCACTCCATCCGCGTGGATTACGAGGATTCAGTTTGCAAACTGCACGGAGTACGCCTCGGAGTACTCAAGGATCCCTAATAAGCCCGCGAAGAGCTCCTTGGCGGTCGCTGATAGCAGTGCAAACATCGATCTACTTATTCATCCTCGTTTACTCGGGCCAGCCAGTTGGGGGCTAAGAAGCGGCCAAGAGACGCGTAAAAAGCGTGGTCCTGGACGGTGGAGGAGGAAGATCGCGATCGTCGGGGGCGACAGAGTGGAGGGATGCTCGGCTGGGTGGGGGGTGGCTGGCATAGAAGGGGAAGATAGCGGGCGCGACGGGAGCAAGGGACGAAGGAAGCTCCCGGTTGAAGTGGCCGCAGACTAATTCGAAAAATAAGTCTCCACGCGCGACAAGCGCACTTGACCGAAGCACACTCGGTGCAGAAGGGTGCACGCGGCCCTCGAGTGCCCGCGGATGACAATTAATAACGCGCAACGGTAGCTTCGGAGGCGGTGGTCTGCTCGGATAGGAGATCTCGCGGTCGAGCAAGTTCCGTGCACGCGCCAGTCGAGCGGTGACTTTGATGGAACGTGGCTGATCGTCGGCTGGCCACCGAAATCCCTCAGTTTGTGCGCGTGATAACGATTCCTCGAAGGGAAACTGTGAGGGTTCGCCGAGGGATCCGCCGTTGACGTTTGAAGCTCGTGGAAGGAGAGAGTGATTCAATCAAATAGGCAGAGTCCGAGAGATGCTGGTACAGAGTCGTGGTTGTCAGAGGGGATGGAGGATATCCGGTGTCAGCTGCTGATAGGATGGAAGGAACAGGATTATCCGAGCTGTGAAGCAAGCGGGGACCAGTGACAGAGGATCTGTGTACCAGAAACCGGGAGAATCGTCGCTGAAACTTCGCCAGGTTGTCTAACCCCGTCGAGTGAAACGAACTTGGTGGTACCGCGAAGGGTGTAGAAGGCATGTCAGGGCGAGAAGAGATGATGGACGAGGACAAGAGAAGCGAAACATCCCCCAAACCGTCTCAGCCGACTCCGTTCAGTATCGCGGATATCCTCAGTCGGAGAAGCTCCAGCCACGAGCGACGATCTTCGGAGTCGGACGAGGCACAGGGTGCAGCATCGTTCCTGAAGAAGAACCACCAGAGAGGCTACGACAGCTCGGAGAACGATCCCCGAGAAGGTCACCTGGAGCAGGACCAGAGTCAAATGGCTCGATTCTCCAGGCTGCCGTCGCCTGACCTCAGCGTGGCGCGCGAGCTAGACATCCTCACGAGGAACCTCGTTCACGCGAACATCACGAACTTTGGAACTATCCCGCACCTGGCCCAGGGGACTTTCAAGCACCTGGAGACGCTGGGGAACATGACTGCCTACCAGCAGGCGAAGGACTCGAGGGAATCCTCGCAGAGGCAGCAGGACGAAGCGCTGGACATGAGCAAAAACAAATATCTGGGTAAGTGCAGGAGAACTTGAGAACATCCCCGTGTTTAGGAGATCTTCGCGTCGGTTAGTAGTCCCTGAGATGTTCAATCGCTACGGGGAATTATAGAATCTAATGAAGTAGGCGAAGAATTACGAGCCTCCGTATCGCGGCGGTGTCTATCGTTGCCGATAACTCGACAACTAGCACGAGTCGACGGGCCGAGCACGGCGAAGGTACTCGAAGGAGGAAGTGATCGCGTCGCGGCCTGCTGCCCTTCTGGGGGATCGTGTGTCTGCCACGAGGATCTGGGCTTAAGAGATCATTTAGCCCACGGGGTATCCTTGTAACAGGCGAGCCTCTCGACGGCTCTTCTTCTTCTTTTTTTAAAGTTAACCCGAGCGCGCAGATAACGCGATCGAATGTAATTTTAGTAGCATAAGTGGTGCTCGAGGCTGGGGCAGACGTCACAAGTGGCCGGCACTCAGCTTCTTGCACTTGTTCGATCCCTAGCCACACTGTTGCTCTGTCTCGCGGGGTCGTCGAGGATCCACGGATCGGAAGCAAAAACAAATTTAGATCAAGGTTAACTGGGCCCCGACACCGTGCAAGTCACATTTCGATTGCTACTTCGCCGGAGCGCGACAGTAGGACTCTGGGCATTCTGGCCGGCGTTGGATCAGCCGGGGGAAAGAAAGAGGGTCCGAGCTGATTCTCCACGACGAAGCGACACCAAGCCAGCAATTAAGTAATTCCTTCGTACCTGGGGCTGTTTCGCTTAGGACGATTCCTCGGCTTGTTCGCCACCTCGAGGGTGAGAAGGCACAGGCACGAGCTGGCACCGTTTCAAGCCACGCTCACGAAATTACGAATCCCCTTTTCCCGGCTATCGTTCTTGGGAATCACTTAATACGGTAATGGACAGGATACGCGAAGCGGTTTTTTAATGGGACCTTCAAGAATCCTCCTGCTTCCTGCTGCCATTAATCTAGCGTAGCTTCTGTTGCGCTGCTCGGGGTGTGTTGGAAAGTAGAGGAGTCTTCTTCTTGTCATTCTCGGAATATCCAAGCACGGATCAGGCCTAGCAGATCATTCCATCAATGCCGATTACACTTCGTTTCAATCTTCAAGCTCCCACTCACGCGACTATCAAGTATTCAAAATCTCAGCCCCCAGTTCCCCCCAAGCTGACACCATTCCAGCAAAAAGCCAGTACTTTTCTATGAAATACTTTTGAAATACTACGAAGTACTTTTCTACGAGGCAAAGGACAAGTTCCCAGCTCCCAGCCAGTGGGGTAACGTTTCATTTGCACAGTATTTAGGGGCGATATGAATTGATTGGAAAACGATGAGCGACGGTTGGAGAAGGCAACGAAGGGTCATCGATGTAATCGGAGTGAGAGCAAACGGCACTTGCTCCTCTCGAACACTCTGGATGTAGGACGGCGATGTAGGATGTTTGACGAGCGTCAGAGGAGGGACGCATTAGCCGGACGAGATGGCATAGAGTTGACGTCGAAAGTGATCAAATATAGATCTCTCTAAATGCCCCGCGTCCCACCCCCGTCGGCAGCCACTGCCGATAAACATTGACGCAGGACGAAAGAGCGGTGTACGTACGAAATAATTATGATGTCACGCGACGACCGTTGGGCTCGTGCTTTTTCTTCGCGGCCAGACGCTGTTTGGGTGCCTTGGTCAATTTTAACATCAGTGTGCGTCGAGAATACTCCGCTTTCGACGGAGCGAAGGGTGATCGAAGTCACTTCAAATTCAAGTTTAATAAGAATCCTCGGTAGACGGTGATTCTTACCAGATTTCAATTACCCTTGAGTACTCTAGAATAGATTCAGAAACGGATAGGTGCCCCTAAAATCTACCGAATACTTTTAAAATTCGGTTGATATTATTCCAAAGGATCGTGCCAAGTAATAACTCGCTAGTGATTCACGTCGCCTGAATCAGAGAAGCGATTCTCCCCGAGGCTTCGCCTCAGAAAACAAAGTCTCGGGCAACCAGAAGCAAGTAGAATTTTAGGACGTACGGAGGCGCACGGATTGCACTCCGCCGCGGCTACGGTTAAACTTAGAGAGGAGAATTACCGTGGAACAGGAGCGTAAACATGTCGGAGTAGCGAGTGCACGTGTTAATGTTTGAAGACGGGACATCAAACGCAGCCGGAACTCTCTCTCCATCCCTCTCTGTTCTTCCAATCGGCAAGCCGCTACTATGGCTGTCCGTGGATGGTTACACGCTCGTTGGTCCACCGTCTTCCTCCCCCATCAGTCCCCGGGCCGAAAACGTTCGATTTATGATCGCGGTAGATCATCGGCTCCCGATCGGCGCGTTTGTTTGCTCAGCGGCTTTCGGGAACCGCCTAGTTCTAACGAGATCGACGGGCGCGAGTCGCCCACGCGAGTAGGTGGCTATCCGACGCACCCGCGCGATCAAAGCCCCGAGAGTCTGACCGCTCGATGAATTTGTAGAGGACACGGAGGAGGACATGTTCGAGCCGCAGAGCCACGGCCAGAATCTCCAGAGCAGGAAGAAACGGAGCAGAGCGGCCTTCTCCCACGCGCAGGTCTACGAGCTGGAGAGAAGATTCGCCGCGCAGAAATACTTGTCGGGCCCCGAGAGAGCGGACCTCGCCAGGGGGCTGAAGCTGACGGAGACTCAAGTGAAGATCTGGTTCCAGAACAGAAGGTAACATACCCTACGTGTTCTTGTGTTTTGCCCAGCTTGTGGGCTTCGGTTTATTAATCCTAAAACCTGCCTTGTCCATCCTCCCACTGGGCGCACGAACTATAAACAGTGGCTTGATCGGTGGTTGATGGATCCCGAGTGATTCGAGTGGTTCCCTTCCAGATACAAGACCAAGAGGCGGCAGCAGCAGGAGCTTGGCGCGCTAGTTAATTCCGGAAACGCGAGGCGCGTGGCGGTGCGCGTACTGGTGCATCCGGACGAGCATTTGAGGGGATTACCACTTCGTGGTTCCGGCCAACTTCCCGGGCAAATGTCCGCCCCGCAAATTCATCCCGCGAACAAAGCCCTCGGCGGTTTCCCGTACTACTGCCTCCCCTATCATCCCCTGCTCTGCCCGCCCCTTCACTCCGCTCATATCCAGGTGCAAAACACGATCGCGCCGGACCTCGATCCGAGCCAGCTCTCGAAAATCAACGACGAGAAATAAAGCGTCCCGGGATTGCGCAATCATATGCCGATTGCCTCTATCGAACAGTCGACCATCGTTCCGGTTTATCCAGCTGATAAATGAATTCTTGCGAGTCGCGTCGAATTATCCCTTCGTTTCGGGGGAAAGAAACCTTAAGGGGTTGATCTTCAACGATCTTTGGCTGTTCCTCGCGAGCATCTCGAGGCACTCGCGATTAGAATCGAATCGGAACTCCACTGAGGTTTTCTGATTCGATCGAGGCGATGTTACTGATTACTTTTTTAAGTTTCGTTCTAGGTACCATTAAACTAGTCCATTCATTACCATTCTGCGGTATTCTTTTGTCGTTGCTCCCATTGATCGAGAAATATCGTTTCCATAGGGACGTTACTGTAATTCTCTTGCGCGTGGAATAGTGCACGCATCGAATGTTTGCGTGACTATCGCGCTATCGGTCGTCCGTGACGATGATCGTGCACAGATACTTCGAGATTAACGATCGAAGAGCACGGTGTCGATTATTCTGTAGTGCCCGAGCTATTCACGAGCGTGAATAAATAGATACGTTGGTTATAAGTTTACCTATAGATACTATCGCAGTCTAGGAAGAGAGTCCTGTAAATTAGCGTGTAAATAAATGTATAAAAATGCAATCCGAGTAAAACGGTGTCGGTGGCTGTGGTATTTATTTATTCTGAATCCCGAGGGGTTTGAAAAACTCGGATAGGCTGGCGTTCGATCCGTCAGTGCGCCCCGAGAAACCACTTTAATCGAGCGGGGGCGTTCAAGGGACTACCATCGAACACTCCTTGGTGGGCCGGCGTGCAATAAAAACGAGCACCGATACCAATTAAGCGTTACCACATTACCGTAAGCCAGCGCCAGGGCTAACTCCATTGTTCCCGCGCACCTATGTGATGATACAGATCTATTCAAATATACGTGGTTCATTAAGAAAAAAAAAAGCACAGCGTCTCTTTCTTCCTTTTTTAACCCTCCTTAACGAGCCTCGAACGTCTGCGTCACGGCCGGCTCGTAAAAACACGACGCGCTTGACCCGGGGCCTTCTCCCAAAGAAGCAGCTCTTTTTCTCCGGGGCGGTCCCGTCAGAGCTTTTACGCGTCTCCTCGAGTGCGCCACGTTCAAACATCCACTTTTTCCTCTTACGCAAACACACGATTAATCGCGGCGTTGTCCGAGAGAAAAAGAGGGGGAGCTACCGAAAGCTGACAATTTTCGATCGTAAACATCGATTCGAAGAGCATCTCGCGGAGTCCTAACGAGGCGATCTTAAGAGCAACGATCTCGTTCGCAGCGCGATTCACTGGAGATCTCGATCGACGGAGGAGGCTGTACCGCGATCATCTAATCTCGCGATACGGTGCCTCGAGTGTGGAAGAAGTGTCGATGAGACAGGGCGGGAGGGGAAAATCCGCGTCCCCCATCAGTCACGATGCAACTGACTTTCCCATAAGCGTTTTAATAGCCCCGTCTGGGTGGGCCTGACAGACATCAGATATGTTTATTCAGACGCGGAGACGAGCAGACTTAACCGACCGACGGGGGAAAAAAAGGCTAGATCTGACACTCATCTGTTATAAACAAAAGAGTTACATTATGCTAGTCGAAAGGGCCTTTGCGCCTCGCCCTACTGACTCCGCGTAAAAGGGACACCGTGTTCAAAGAGCCGCCCGCGTTTCACTGTCTTCTTTAGAAACGGGCCCTGCCACCCTTATCGGAGGAAAAGCCCAGCCACTTTCTGTCGTTTCTGGGAATTTCACTGCGGGATAAGAGAAGGGGCATTTTTTTGGAGGAATTCTTTTATTATGATTTATCTTAATGCGCAGCAGATGATGTCGAATGTAATAGATGGAAGTGCCGAGCAGAAGGAATTGCTTTGGTTCGTTCTCCCCGTGATGATCAATGACAAAGTTGACTGGCGCGAGGGACGAGCAAGGGGATCGGTCGGAAGATGGATTTTATAGTCGTTTCTGCAGTCCATTACTGCTACGTTTATATCACGTTCTAAACATTCGAAAGCCATAATGCTCTTGCGTTAAACGGAGCCTTGTGCTGACACGCGGCCCGCTACTAGTTTCGGAACTAGCAGCGATTACTTGCGGTTTCCATTAAGAAATTAACGTGGCCCATTGTACACGGTGTACAACCGGCCTTACGACTGATCCGAATCGAGTGACCTATTTTTGAAACCCCTCCCGCCATTCGGGATCCTAGAGGAAATCAACGCCGTTGCGCTCCGACCAAGAAAAATAAATCGGATTATTTTCATCGAGGCAGGGGGAGGGATTTATGCAAATTCTTTGCAGGTCGAGCAGGAGTCTCGAGCGATCGCAGATAATCCTAGACAATTTATTGGGAATGGTATCTAAGGTGAAAGAAATACCTTTACGCGAGGAACAAAGCTCCTGTAGACTCAATTTTTTATTTTATGGTAAATGAGGAATTTGAAGAGGAAACGGAATAGTTTCACTGCTTAAATCGAAATCGCGATACGAAGCGCAGACGTTGCCTACGAATTCTCCAAAGTTCCACTGCGAAATTTCTATCCTGCGAAATTTCGTGGGAAGACAGGAGTGACGACTCGAGTACTTGTCCCCTGGGAATTTCCTATCGGTACAAAAAGGGAATAGGAGGACGGGTGCAATTGGAGGCGGGAGTACGTCAGTCCAACGACACCAGTGGCGGACTTCTCCGGCGAAACAAGAAAGGGACGATTTGACGCTCAATCAACCGACGAAAGCTAATTTTCATTAGCTGTTAATAGCGCTGAACGGTCTTCCTCCTGTCCAACCCTCTCGTCCGCCCGTTTCACCCCTTTCCGTGCTCTCGTTCCAGTGTTCGCCCGGTTTTACCGTCGAGCAGTCCGCGAACCAAAGTAGACGAGCCCTCTCCGGCTAGGAGTTAATTCAGAAAGGCGCAAACCGTTTTAAAAATATTGTCGAGACGGGGTTCGTTAGCGATTCGCAGCAATTAGCAATTCCCTCGGCTCGATTCGGGGACAATAAGTGGCGAGCGATTTCCTTCTTTCTCGCTGGCTGGTTCCTCGAAGAATCCAGGAAACGAAGCGGGAGGAGGCGAGGGCGTTAAACTGTCTCATAATTCTAGGAACGCGCGGGTTATTTTAGAAACTACCTAATGTCGAATAGGAAATATCGAATGCTGAGATGGCGGGATCGCCGCGGGGAATCGTAACAGGGAAGGGAATTTATTTGGCTAGTGGCTACGTAGCAGCTATTATCAATTTCACACGAGCCATTTCAGGCGCGGAATAAAAAATTCCCCCCTTTTTTTCCCGCGCTGCCTCTTACAATGGCCGCGAAACGGGAATTTAAAAGTATAATCGGCCCGTGCAGTCCCTGCGAAATACTTTTCACCGTCCAACGAATCCTTTCTCGTCGATCTCTCGCGAAATATCTTGCGCTGGGATGAACGGAACGGAATCACTGGCCGAGGAACCATTAAACCGCATTCCATGTATCATCGGAATCGAAATGATTTTCGGATCATTGCAGCGACAATGATGCCGAAGGCCTCGCAGGTTGGAGGACTCGTTCCCAGTAGTTTTCGACTAAAAAGGAAATCGCAGTCCCCTTTAACCTCTTCAATAGTCCCTGTGACACTCCGGCTCCTAGGTTTCCCTGGCAACCATCCCAATTGAAACGCGTGTCAGAAGCCGGCGAGGACGGTGTACCAGAGGGATGAAAAAAGGAAGGTGGAAGGCCGCGGCTGGAGAGACGAGAAAGTGGCGGCTGAAAATCTCAAACTTCGAACCGGTAATTCCGTCCGCCTTATGAGGACGCGGCGAGCCTCGATAAAACTTCCCTCTGTTTCCTTGCAGTTCCGCAGGGCAGACAATCACCTGAACGATCAAATCCGTCGTAGATTCGTCCTTTTCTAATTTCCAAAGGCGACCTGTAACAGAAAACTGCTATTCGGTTATTAATTGCAACTAAGTGGTGATTTTTTGTAAATTAAGTTTTGAGGAATTCTTACCTCCTCCCTCCTTCAGTATAAGAATTCATATGGTTTTGTATTTCAACCCCCTCCTCCTCCTTCCCATCGTAATATTTTTTACATTGCATTATTTTCAGTTATTACATTTTTTTTAAAGGTTTATATAGGTAACTAATTTAAGGGCATAAACAATAAAAAAAAATTTTGTTGATATTTTCATCCCGCAACATATCAAGGATGACCAGGCAAAATTTTAGAATAAAATTCCTAACGGTACAGATTTTACAGGCAGTTCAGGGGGATCAAAAGTGTGACGGCCTCAAAAATAGGTGTTTTTTGAAGCTGGATTGTAAGGCAGGTATAATAGATAGAAATGTGATTTTTCTTTTAATTAATAATACCAGTATTGGATTTACCCTTATACTAACAAGGCTGAAGCCCAGGGCCTCATTCAGCTGGGGCCCTCTCATTCTAAATATTTTTAGAATGTAAGACCATATAAGAAATTCGCGACCGCACCTCTCCAAAAAAGCCTTACACGTTAATTTAAGAACGACCACTAATTTTCCACGAACAAGTTCGTAGTTTGCACTTTTCGCAACTATCGAAAGATGTAGATACATATGTATGCCGTCTAATCAGATTGATTGAAAGCATTGACTGGTCGATTTCGACAAGCAAAGTAGAAAATTGAAAGGAACGTGTCCGCTGTTTAAAGGGAGACAGAAAATTCGGGCGGAACGCGCCGCCTGAAAGGTATTGCTAAGCTGTAAAATTGTGGTCGAGCGAGAGAGAATCAGCCAGAGAGCGCACGGATCATCGGGCAAGCAACGATGCTTATCGTCGCACGGGAAGAACTCGCCGAACGAGCCACGGAGGAAACCATTTCCTCCGCTTTTCCGGCATTTCAAAGAAGCAATTTGCCGATTTTTCGTGGCGAAGCGACGTCGGGGAAAATTGGCGCACGAGCGGGCCAATCAGCGGCGTTTCATACAGGTCCGCGGCTACGAGTTCAGAAAATTCTCTCCCTCGAATTTCCTTTTTATAGGCGCACCCGCCAGCGGAACGAGTGCCGACTCGACCCCGAAGCGAAGGCCACTTTGTTTCCAATACCGTCGAATTAAGTGTCTTCGGTTTATCAAAAGATCCGCAACTTTAATTATAATTGCAAGGAAAATAGAAAATTAGAAGCCACGATGTGTTCCTCGACGGAGGAACTTGAAGCTTTATCAACCCTCTTCTTCAACATTGACGGTGCTAGCAATAAGAAGACACCCACGCCATCGTACTGAGATTCGTGTAATACAGAGAACTTTAGTACACACATTCTAGAATCAAGATGAATGTGGTCAGGGACGAAGGAACAGGTCCAAGGGGGTGGCCGAAGTCGATCGGAGGTGTCGATCCCTCTTTCCGGTAGCGAGGGAGACTCGATCAGAGCTACTTGGCGAGAGAAAAAAAGGAGGAAACGTTCGCCAATAGGTCTGGGTTAGGTGGGCGCCTATAAATAGGTCTCGAATTACTCTCGCGAGGGCCCAGGCGAGTTAGTTGGACGTCGGTGTTTTAGCGGCCATTTTGGAAAAATAAACGAGAGGGCCGCGTAGGAAACAGATGACTCGGGGGCTGCGGATGCCAACGCCGTCGTCGGAGTGACAGCCGCCGCTCACTCGATTGTTTTTCAGTTTACCTTAACGTTTCGTTTTCCTTTCGATACGGTCGTTGAACGTTGCCACCGTGCTCGGCCCTTTTATTGCCGCGGCTATATCGGGCGCGCGAAGTCGCTTCCGACCGAATTATTTGATTTTATGAGAGATCTTGCGCTCGCGTGTCCACGCAAGCCTCGCGCACGAGCAAAACAAGGGTACGGCGTGTTTATCCTCCCTTCCGTTTCCTCCCCGCTAACGGGCGACAAACGAAATCGCAGCAAGTTGGCGAGACGATGACAGGGGACTTAATTTCCGCTGAACGAGCCCGCGTTTATTGATTCGAGGTTTTTTGGGACGTTAAAGGGCAGTGGAGGAACTAGGAACGAAACTTGGGTGACTCCTCTGCGGGTTCATCGAGGGTTGAAGTCTAATGCTGGAGTACTTCGGAGGAAGGGTTTTTTAGTCCCTTAGTGCAATGACTTTGTGGAAGTAGTTGCAGGATTGTTACTTTAGCAGATATAGTTTCTATGAAAGGAAAGGAATGATTGTATAGTGGATTGACAGGAAGGTAGTGATAAGAATTGAGGATTCCGATCAGTGTGAAGTCACAGACCAGGTATAGAATAGATCACGGTGTCTATTACACTGTGGGATAGACTCGCGAGCCCCCTTACCATTTTTGTGTAACACCCGGCGTTATCAATTCAGCCTGAAATATGATTACAATGCTGCGATTGGTAGGAATTAAAATTAACATTTAAAATCTAATTCCATTTACTAATAGATTATCGTAGAAACTCAATTTGTACTTATTTATTTCCATAAATTTTGATCATAACTATTATACAAATACAACCGCGGAATAATCATTTAGACAGTCTTAGTTGTATACAAGGAAATCATACAAGGAACATTGAATTTTGGTCCCAGTGCACAGTGGCACGTCCTGCACAAAAAGCTGGCCAAAAGTCAAAGTTTTTTTTCTGAGCACTATTTTCCACTAATACCAACTTTTATTGTAAGAGCAAAATAAAATTTGGAGGTTCTTGATGAAAGGCTCGTTGTATTTTCCTGCAATAAATTGCGATCTTATGAGTTATTGTCATTTCTTTGCCATCCGCAATGTCTATGGAAGGTTCATTTATGG
Source organism: Andrena flavipes (assembly GCA_963971345.1). Taxonomy (NCBI): domain Eukaryota; kingdom Metazoa; phylum Arthropoda; class Insecta; order Hymenoptera; family Andrenidae; genus Andrena; species Andrena flavipes. Next base: position 73,622,450 of record OZ020479.1, on the reverse strand, counting down.
CACAGGATCGGAATATCGTGTCAATGAAGATGAAAATGAAGAAGAACAAGAAGAAAAAGCAGTAGAAGAATATTATAATTAATTAATTACTATATTCTTCTTGAAAACGATGTTAATTACCTGTACCTAAGTATAAAAATGTAAAATGCATTTTACTTCATATTTATTAATTAATTAATTAATTATTTAATAATGCGCGTGTCATAGGGAAGGCTGGCCAAAAGTAATATTTTTAAATCTAAGATAGATTGTTGGAATAAATTGCTATACCTACTATGATTCTAAAATGATAATGATGTGCTCATAAAAATTAATAGATTACTAATTCAATGATTTTTGAAAAATAAATTATTAAAGTGATAAATGTCAAATAGTTCTCCAACTCTTTCTTCTTTGTTACTAATGAAGTAACAAGACGTACATATTTAGTGATCTTACCGACTTTGATAGTTGGATTGAAATGTGATTTCCAAAACCACCGCTCCTAAATGCAGAGGACGCAATAAAACGTGACAATTTTCACGCTGTCGGTATTTCAGACCGTGTGATACGAACTCCCATAAGATGATAGGTATATCCTGTACTTCGTCGATGGTGAAGTATCAGTGGGCAATACAGAACACTTTACAGATGTTCCTACAGAGTCCCGCTATTTCATGCGTTGGACTCTTCGAGTTCCTAAATTCACAGACGAGGTATAGGATAAACCTATCAACCAATGCATTTCTCTGTCACCGGTTGGGGGGTCCTAGGACCCCGTTACCATTTTAGTGTCGCATGCAACGTTACCGGTGAAGTCTCGACACAGATTGTAACGCCACATACCTGGTCTGTGCCTATACCTCGTCTGTGCTAAATTTCGATGCAGTCGGTAAGCTAGATTACTGAAGAGAACCGTAGTTTTAATATACTAACAGCAGGTGAAAAGTTGGAGCACTGCGTTCCACGTGTAGCCAATAGGTGGAGAGATAATTCCTACGGTTATTTCACCCTTTCACCCCTACTGCTAGAACGAATCGTAATGGCCCATAAATCCCCGCTTTTTTCGTAGACACCCAACTCTTTTTATCTCATTTTCGTACGAACCAGTGTGAAGAATCGAATAATTATCTCTCTGACTCGCAATTAGGCCACCACGGAAGAACTTTTTTTCGAACACACCGTTCCTGCACTTGGGAGTCTTCCGAAATGATGTCTTCGCGTAATGACGCATGGAAACCTCAGACCTGATTACTCTTAAGATCCGTTAATTCAAAAATCCCCTTCATACGTATGCCATAAAATTACTGGCAACACTATCCTGCAAACCACCCAGGAAAACCCTCAAGCTCGAGTACCACAGACGTATTACCTCCAAAAAGGAAATCAGTACGATCCACTGTCCATATCTGCCGAAAGGAACATTTTACGCACTAGTCCCTGGTAGCCGCCCCCTCCGAATCATCAAGACATCAACCTCAAGGGTCCAAGGTCTAACGAAAGCAAAAAACCCAGCCGAAGGAACAGAAGCGGGGGCTCTCGAAAGTGCACTCGCTCCCCAGAACGGGCAGAACTGGAGTTCAGGCCAGGGAAGGAAAGGAGCGTCCCCGTCGAGGGGGCGCAATTAAATAATGACCGGTTAGGGGAATTAGCCGTCGAGGATTAACAAAAACGTTTCACGCGGGACGATCGATCTTGTCACCGAGCAGCAGCAGCATCAGAAGAAGAAGAAGAAGAAGAAGAAGAAGAAGAAGAAGAAGGCTATCCAGCTCTCCCGGTAATTACTTGCTTTCGTTAGGGCCCGCAATGCCCTGTATCTGCGAGGAATCTCATCGCCGGGGTACCCCCGCGCTAAGGGACACACGGGCCCATCGATAGCCTCGCACCTCTCCGCCAGGCCACTCGCGCAACCCGCTAATTTTCCTAATAGATTAACCATCGGAAGAGCTTGTCATTTGGCTGGCACGCTAAGTGAGCCCCGAGCACCGGGCACCATTGTTTCACAAACAAAAGACGGCCGCTCTGCGAGTCATGGCGGCGCTCTTTGAACGCCCATCGTCCAATCGGTGACCGCCTTTAGCGAGCGCCAACTACAAAAGAAACCCGGCCGGAGATGATTGAGATTTTCTCTGCCCTCCGCGGCGTTCCACGCGTACGAATAAAGGGGACAGTCGGCCGCCGCGGCGGATCGGAAACGATCGCCCGCGAGGCAGGCCGGAAAAGCGGAGGAAACTCGTGCGATAGATTAAACGGCTGGAGGTGAAAGAGCCGGCGACCACCTGGACAAGTCGACGTTATCGTCCACGGATCGACTTCCCTTTCGAAATGATACACCGGTGGAACAAGAACCGCGCCACCGACGCGGGCTCGCGAAAGAAATACAAACCGAGCGTATCTCAAGCGTGAACGACGCTTTTTTTCTTCTCCGGGGATTAATTAAATACGAAGGAAACCGGCGCGGTTCTATTCGCACCGGCAAAAACGGAACGTTGCGGAGGGACGCGGGGGCGAGCGAAGGGGTGCTCGGTGTTACCATGCAGAATTTTCGATGTTTGATCGTCGCGAAGGGAGTGATAGAATCCGTACTTAGCTTCCTTACATTCTCACGAATTCACACTCGTTAAATAAGATCACTCTGGATATACCAGTGGCAAGAGTCCCGCAAATTAGTCTCCCTCGGGCGAGCTGACGACCGAATCTTCCCAAAAATCGGTTGACAATCCGTGGCAAGGGTTCGGCAGCGTCATCGGCGGTTCCTTTGCTTCGCCAGTGTTTCAGCCCGACTTCCAAAAGGGCCCGGAGATGGTTAATTGATTAATCATGATCCTCTGGCCAGCTCTTCCCTCCTCCTTTACATCCTTTCCCTTTTTACTTCCCTCCGTGCAGGCTGTCCTTGAGAAGTCGAGGACGATCGAGTAAAAAAGCACCGCAGGTTTTCTTCTTATTTGCTAATCCACCTTGGTATCGGCGAGCGAGCAGGGAATTTAGACTGCGCGGAACAGCATCCGCTGCAGGAAGAGTCCTCCGGTTCCATCGACCAGGGGGGGGACCTCCGTGCTCGCGATTTCGCGGTCACCGAGATATGTGATTGAATTCTCATCATCGAAAGCTATCGCCGTCTTTCTCCCGAGCTGCTGGCAACGAAAGTCCATTTGCATTTTAAATCGCTCCGAACGCGCGCGAACCCACCACTCCGCAATTAACTCGGTAAGATTTACAACTTGCCGCCCAGAAAACCGCGATTTATCGAGAACGTCCAGGCACGAAGAATATTCGAGATTCGAGTAAATCAAAGCAATTCGAGTCTCAGGATTCAGAGATTCTATTCGATGATCGTCCTCTTAATTCCCACGCGAGAGCAACTTTATTTATGATTTATTCAAGGCGGTTATTAATAAATACATTGTGATCCCGGCTAGTAAACGGAGGGAAACGAAGGGAGGGGATGGTTTTCGTTACGACCGAGGAGAAAAGATGCGCTTGACGATCGTTCCTCGGACGAGAGGACCGTTTAAGGGGCGGTGAATTTACGGATGCATAAATCTGCTTCCAGCTTCCAAGTTGGGCCGAACGATTTCACGTTCTACTAGGTCCCTGGCTACCGTGCTCCCGTGTTATTGGAATATTTATAATCGATTTACGGAAACCTGATCCTCGAGCTTTCGTTTGAGCCCGGTTGTCTTCCACCCTTCGTAATAATCTCAGAAATGATTCCCAGCATATATTTCCCCTGATATCCGTTTCACCGAGACACCCAACTAGGTTCTTAACTATGCTTCCAAATTGGCCAGTACAAATATTTGTGCGTATTTCGGTGTTTCGGGGATACGTGTGTCCAAACAGCTGATCCCAGAGAGGCGAGTATGCTTTGCGGATGATCGGCTCAGCGTTTCCGATCGCTTCAAGGAGAGCCGCGGCGGTGACGGGCGAAGTAACAGCTTCAAGAGCTAATTAAATCAAAGGCTGCCGACGCGGCCCGGTAATAAAAGTAAGAACACGTCTAGGGATATGCATTATAGGTGGACGCAGCAATCAAATAAAAAGCTTTCAGAACGGAGATAAACACAATGGCCCGGTGTGCCGGTGTTCCCGCCGACCTGTCGGTCCCCGGACCTGTCGTAAAAACGGAGATTCTTTTAATTAACGTTAAAAGGGTATGTCGGTGATCGATGTAGCATCGGTGCGCGTCATAGAACGAGAAAGATCGCGGCATAAAATGGAAATTAAGCAGAGTGAAATTAACGAGCGGCCGGACCGCGCGGTTTAAAAAGCATCGAGATCGCTGCGAGTCAATTTGTCAGCGGTCGCGTCTCGTATGTTACTCAGACAATTATTTGATCGTTACTTTGGAAGCTTCGGCGGCCCTTGATAACATAAATATCTTCAATTGAATCGTTCCAATGAGACGCTGACGGATAGAGATTGAACGGTGCCTGAGTTATTTGCGCGCGGAAGGGTTAGAAAAGTTTTTAGACGAGAGATTCTGTCGTGAAGTGTGTCAGGGGGCTCGGTAAAAACGTAAGAATCCACTAACGACTTTGAAAGGTGAGCCCTAATGGTAGAAACCCGGCGAGTTTTACAATCCTAGCGGGCATAAGGGACGAGGCAGGACCGATGGATAGATCAACATCTTCAATATCCTCTAACCTCCTACGTACTGCTTCATCTCCTACTTAAACCGTTCCCAACCCCGCTAAACGCTTCCTTCCAGAACACTAATGGACCAAAGATTTCCTAGTTTTTCCTTAAATAATTCGGAGTGGGAGAGTTTTACGATAAGGACCGTACCTGGGGGGGCAACGATGGCGCCTCCGCTTCTGCTTCGCAGAAACGACCACTTTGCGCGCACAGCTTGCAGAATTCCTGTCTCGACGGTTTCCGCAGAATGCCGTGTGGGGAGGAACCGCAATTCCCAGTGATGTCAACCGCGGGGACGACCCTCCGCGTGATAGATGAGGAGAAGTCTCGAGCATGTGCGGAAAGATGTCTGAACGGCGAACTAAAAAGCTGTGGGAGAACAGGAGCGCCAAGCCCGGGACTAATCGGCAATGAGAAATTATACGACGGAGATGATATCGAGGGGTGTCGAACTGTCCGTTGTAAATTCTTACCGAGAAATCTTTCTAGGGATGGTAAAAAGAAGACCGAGGAAGCGTGGTTTCACTGAATTTGTGGGGCTCCTAAGTCATCGGTTCGTGGAGCCGGGCTGATGCAAAGTAGCACGGTTCTAGACGTGGGGGGGGGATATCGGGGGAGAGGGGCCGGGTCAATAGACGATAATTAACCGAGCTACCGAAAGGAAGCTGATTATACAAATGGCGTTGTTTCCGAAGAAAAGGGCGCTGCCGACCGGCCTTTTGAGCGGCGAATCTGCGACGCTCCGTGGCGCGTATCGACGCCGACAGACAACGTCACGACGCATCCTCCTCGGTCTTCCTGCCGGCCGAACGAGCCTCGCGATTAAGGCTTCCCCGAGCCCGTGTCAAAATACACCTTCGGTTATCAAAGAACCGGCAGAACGGACGCCTCAAAGGCGCGCATCACGGGCTCAAGCAATTCTGATTAACGGTCGCGACTGCTCAAAGGCTGATCCACATCCTTTAAACCTGCGAAAGCAGAGGAAGACGTCTCGATACGATCGATCGACATCCTTCGGCTCGTACGAACGATCAAAGAACAAACGCGTCGAGGGCTAAGCAGAGGGTAACTAGAGGAGACGGAGGAGGCAGAAGTCAAAGGTCGTGGCAGACGTGGAAAAGGGGGGGCAGGGGCGAGGAAGAGGGGGGGAAACGCGAATAAAGACACATGGGGGCGAGGAGAGAGACAGGGAGGAAAAAGAGGATGCCACTCGCAGACTTACGAGCCCTCGGCTGACTGCGGCTCCGGACTAATGATCGAAGAAAGGAGCCGCCTAAACGACCCGTGTCCTCGGGTGTTCGGCTCCCCTTTGGATGGACCGCGGATTCGCTGGCAAGTCCAGGGGGTTCCCTCGTTACCAACACGGCTAAAAAGCCGTGGTGATAGATCCTTGGATCCGGGCTACCTCCGACTCGCGTCCAGTCCTCTGAATCCTCTCCAAAACCTGGGGGTCCTTTGGCAGCCATTGTGAGACTCGCCGGGATCTGTTGTGATCTTCTGGGATTCGCTATCGCCCACTTAATTCCTCTCCAACTCCCTCGAAACTACGTAAGCCAGCTGTAACTTCGTTGTAAGAGATGAAAAGTCGAATCGAAACGCTGCTGCACCGTATACTTTGGCCGTTCTGCTGAAAGTGTCAGCCCGAAGTAGTATTAAACCCTTCTACCCAGACAATCTCCAACTTCCATGCTTGAACTTCGCCTCGGAGGGATGTTACTTCGTTACACTCTTATTACCCGGCTTTCAGAGCCCTCCCACCGAACGCTGATTATATGTACAAGTCACGCTGCTACTTTTTAGGGTGCTCGTTTGGAAACATCACACGGGACCAGGCGACGCTGACCATGTTCTTGATCCCATCCCTAGCGGCGGGACCGCCGGAGTAAGCCATCCGCTTTTCAGCCGGGGCGCCCCACAAATTCCCCTCTCATCGCGATCAACCGGCATATAAAATAATAGACGCATAATTTTTCATCAAGCTGACCCTGGACCCTGCTCACCCTTGAGTAACAAGCTGAATAGTTGAGTCTCGAGCTGAACCCGGTCTACCAGTTACCCTGCAACTAAGACTCAAGCAGAAACTTCGATCAGGTTCAAGGATCAAGTCAGCCCAGCGTTTCCTAGTTTTCCAGGAAACTGTACACCCTGTCTAATCCCTTTCTAATTAGCTCTCCATAGCCAACGCGAGAGGCACAAGCCGCGAGTCTTTACGGCACCACGGAACGCGCAGACGATGAGAGCCTAAAAGTGGCGGATCCCGGTACAGGTGTATTTCCACGCATACGTCCGACGATTAACCAAACGAGACAAGGGTCTCCCGTATCGAACACTATCTACCCAATATCGGAACATCGCCGAGCGATTCTGTCCGTCGTGTTCGTCTCTCACCTCTGCCCGTCCCTTGTTACCCCGTGCGCCGTTGGATCGTGCCCTCCTTGTCCCTGTTCCAACGAGACAACCTGGCATCCTCTTCCTCCGCTCGGCTATCCCTTCTTCAGGGTTCGTCCCTGTTCCACCGACGGATACCCGGGCGCATGCGTGTTACCTTCAACTGGTTCCACCTCTACCCCGCCGTTTCCTCCACCACCATTGACCACAGGGATTATCCGGCGTCCTCGTCGCACCCGCGGCCCGCGCATGGCGCGTGTAATTTTCACGTAGCCCCCTCTTCGTCGCTTTCTGCTCGTCCCTTGCTAGCTTATCCGCCCGGGACGGCGGTCCGTCTTCGTCTAGCAGAAGGGACAGGCCGGACGAGAGAGCGGCCGCGATCGCTCGCGCTCTGTTCCGCCGGTGTCGGCGCGGATGAAGGCGAGCGGCGCCCTTTGAAGTCCAGTTGGGAGCCAATTACACGAGTCACACAGGGCCGCACGCACCGCGTCCCTGCCGTACCGAAAATATTATTGCGCCCGCGCCTCATAGATCGATTAAAACCGAGAATTATGATTGTGGCCGCGCTGGAACGAAAGCATGGAAAAAAGGATGGCCGCCGTGGGACCGCGGGGTGGGGATTAAGCGCTTAAATTAATTAACGATCCCCGTGTGCCCCGGAGGCCGGCACGGAAGCAGATGGGAAGTCGGAATCGATTCGTGGATTATCGTTGGGCGCGGATTCTTTTTCCCCCGCTGGCCTCGTCACCGGGATGCTTTATCGACTCCCTGACGATCCGTGACGGAGTGATACGGAGGAGTGTAATGTAACGGCGTTAATTACACGGGGGGTGGCTGAGAAATTTGTTGCTACGATTGCAGATAACGGAGGCGAGGAAAGATGGAACTGTGAGCGATGGGCGTTCGGTGAAACTGCGTCACTTGCATGTCCGGTGGAATATGAGTTGGGTGTAGTTTGTTTTGGTACGAGACGTAGAATAAGAATCGACTGAAATGGAACAGAATGTAGGTATTTAGCTGTAGTAGGGTAGAGTGGGGATACAATTGCGGCGGGTGAAAAGTCCCGAATGCAAAATCTCCCTTTGTAGACGATCGATTGATTATTGCAGCGTAACTATGTTGATGGCTAAGGTAATTGGGAGGACCGTAGAGTCGACAGTCGTTTTTCGGCTTTCGTGCGTGTCATATGACGCCTTTGTCATTATGTGTATCAAGAAGCGAAAAAAATATGCCTCTTTTGTTGTGTTATTCGAATTAAACGACAGTTTAAAAGAGTATAAAGTGAATACGTTTACATGATATTGTTTATTTCTGAATGCTAATACTTTCGAACCTATATATCGGCGAAACTATAGAGTTTTCATTGGAGGCAAAAAAGCCCTTACTTATATTTTTATATTTTATTAAAGAAGTCATGGTAAAATACTAAAATGAGTGATTGTCTTTGTTGAAGCACACCAATTAGTAAAGTTATAAATTATCTATCTCTTTACCTGTATTTTATATTCAAATAATTCGAGTTTAAGAAATATAGCCGAAGTGCTTAAAAGAGAGTTATATCTTTATGTTGAGCCAAGATTGTTGAGCAATTTTTTGTTCGAGCTAAATCTGTGTCCTGTATTTTCATTCTTTTGTTTAAAAAAAGGTTGCCGTAGTATTACCTTTGAATATTGTATACCAAAAAAAAATTGGTTTAATAACTACAAGTTGATTTGAAAAGAGTTATATACTTATTTTGTTTTATGTTACGCGAAAAGCTATTAAGGACTTCTTACCCCAAGTAATGCGGCAAAAAGTCAATTTTGAATTGACACATTTCGTGATATAACTCGACAAAAAATAACACTATTAACCACCATCTTTGTAAAAGTAAAGGATAATAGTTATAGTTTATACAAAATAATACCGTATATCTGTAGATTCTTGTTACTAAATTTTACATAGATTTATATAAAAAACCGTGCTTTCAGTCCCACCCTACCCTGAACACAGTTTCATCCAATATCTACGAATTCTCCGCCTCTAAGGTTTTGTTTCCAAGAATACCAAGATCGAAAGGTGATTCGTCCTCGTCACAAGGGAAGTTGAAAGCCGAAGAAGCTTCTCTCGCCTTGTCGCTGTAGCGACGACGTTGCGTTGGATCGATCAGCGTTCGCGCTGCACCACCTTCGAGCTTCGCGAGGTTGCTTTCCAAGAAACCAAACCGCAGACTCAACCCCGTCCACCCAAAAAGCATCATCCACGCGACTTCTTCCCAACAGTAATTAGCAGGATTCTCCAGCGATGCCGATTAATCTTCCCTGCAACGAGAGGCAGAAGTGGAAAAAGTTCGCCGAGCGATGTCGTCGCGGAAACAGCGTCGCGTTGAATCAATTAGCGAGGCAGGCTTCTTTCGCCGGTCGCGTTCCAAGGCGGCTGGGTCTCGCGAGACAGGAAGAAACCGCTTTGCATCGCAAATTTAATCGCGCACCGTCACCGTAATTCCAATAATTAATGGGATCTAATTAATTAGCGGGTCGAGCACGGCGATAAACTCTGCATCGAGCGTTCGCTTAGAATGGAACTCGATCATACGGCTCGATAAAGCTTGCCCGGAGTAATTGGACCGTGCAATCACCTCGGATAATGCTGGCCGTGTCGCGATTATCGAGATCGACCGTTTTGCAACGAATTCGCGGCCGTCTTAATTACAAAGAAGCGCTGCTGCCTGGTAACCGCAGGAAACGGAGCGCATTCGCGCCGCGTAGGTGGCTTTTCCGCCTCGCGCGTGGATAGTCGGGCGAGGGGGAGCGAGCCTCGGTACACTTCACGTTTCATTACGGCTTATCCGCGATAAGAGCGCGGAGAATAACACCGCGGCGGAAATTTATAGGTCCTCGCAGCGCGTCGTAAACAGGAATTAATTATACGATAATTCGCAAGCGGAAAGAAAATCAGGAGAGCAAGAAGGGTGCACCGCCCAGCTCCAGAATACCTTCCCTCCGCGATTCATTCGACATTGTCATGCAATTTCGCGATACGTCCTCGGCACCGCGCTTCCTTTCGACTGTCTCCGCGTCTGCGAAATGAGCAGCGTCGCCCTTCGTTTCGCACAGCCGCCTTCGGAAGCCCTGAGAGTCGTCGCGCCGCCTCTTCGTCTGGAGCAGATCGAATTTTCGGGGAGGAAATAAGGAAGGAACGTGCAATTTTAAAATAATCTGAGGATGTCTCCTGATTTCCTTGACTTAAGTGCCCAGAAAACAGGCAGAGGTTCTACATTCTGGAAATTGAATTCGCAATGACAAGGACGAGTAAGAGCGCCGTTACGCGTGCAAATAGAAGCGCGGTTTTACGATTGTCGGTCGTGGAAAGCAGCATCAATGATCAGACGGAGAAACGGCGCGTAAAGATCCAATGGCATGCGCGCTCTAATTTTGAATTATATACGTTCGTGGAAGAAATCGTTCACGGTAAGCCGGCATTTGGCACGGGTCAGGCCGCCAAGAAGAGATACATCGCCTCTGGTAACGAATAGGAAATATTGCGCTCGTATTTCAATTAGTTTTACTGGCCCGATAATAGCCGGCGTTTCTCGTCCAATACGGCGCGCGAACGCGACTGTTCGCTCCTTTGACTGGAAAGCTGCCTCGCGAAACGTCCGAAGAAGACGGTTAGTAGATCGCAGCAGCGATAATTTGCCTGGCGATCTCGAATTCGATAAATTACAATCGAAATTCACTGGCGACATGGTGAAATCGTAGCGAAATTTACCTGCGCCTCGTTCACCCCCACTTCGATTCAAGCAACCCTCGACCAGCCCACAATGACACTGAGGATTCTCACAAATTTCTCTGAAAAGCAGATAGCACGGTTAATTAAAACGAAGCGGCAGGCTGGAGCATCCGAGAGGGGTTGCGTGGGACTAAATAAATCCAAGGAAGTGGTGGGTGGCGCGGACGAGGCCAGTTCGATCGGTCAGGCCCCATTGTATCATGGTTCATCGAGATATATACGATGTATAAACTCTTCTTTCTCCCCCTCCCTCCCACCGACCCCCTTTCACTACCTCTCACCCCCCGATGCTCTGTCTCTCGCCTATCCAGCCGAGTCAGGCCAGCTCCTCTTTCTCTCGTGGGCCTCGTGGTCCCAGGAAGGACCACCCACCCAACCTATACTTAGCGAGGTGTCGGCAAATTGAGCTATAGATGCCGAGGGTAATGCAACGGAGGGGTGCCGAGGAGGGTTCCGCAAGGGTGTGGGGTGTGGACCAGCATCGTCGATACCATCCGGCGTGAGGTTATTAGGGGCCTTGAGGGCCTCGTCCGCCTGTGCACTGGCACTACTAATTTCTTACGGCACCTGGTCCCGCTCTTTCACCGCAAAAGCCCGTGCCCCGAGACTCCCTTTTTCACGGGATTTCGATTTCACAATGGATCCCTTCCCTCGCTCAAGTGGTACCTGTCGTTATTACCACTCCGGGGCGTCGATGAGGAGCACCTCCGACCTACCTAGCCCTCTTCCCCGCCTGAGCACAGCCACGGAGAGCGGCGTACACCCCGCGGAAACCACGCTCACGGGGTCAATGGAGATCGAGAGATACATCGTCGGCGATAAGTCACCGCGTAATTCGACGGTTAAGGGTGGATCGCGCGTTATCGAGTGCCTCCCTAAATCCACCTCGCGTATATATTCACCGTCACTTCTTGACGACACCCTCGCAGAACCGCGCGCACAGCCACCCAGAGTGCCTGAATGGACTCTCGATATCCTCCTCCCTCCGGCACGGTCGTTTGCTCGGCAAGGCGAGCCGAGGAAAGGTGACTCACTGCTCGCGATTAGCCGGGATAATGTTGCGTTGCGGTGTCGCGACCGCAGGAGTTTTCCGGAACGGGGCCGGCTCGTCGTCGATGTTTGTATGATAATAGCGAAGGCGCGGAGAAACGGCGACGGGGGGGGGGGCAGTTCGAGGCGAAAACCGAGAAACAACGAGTGCCTGGCGAGCAGCCTAGGACGATGCCGGCTTAGATGATGTAGTAGTGAGTGAAACGGGGAGGCAGAGGGACGGGGAAAGGGCGAAGGATAGAGGGAACGAGAGAGCTTCGAGAGAGGGAGACGCTCGGTGCTGGCAGGCGAGAAGAACGAGAGGGAGAAGGAGGGAAGAAAAGCGGTCCTTTTGATGGAGCCTTTGTCGGGTCTCGCGGCGCTCTGCGATTTGCAACTAAAATCGCCCCCTTCGCTTCGCAGTCCTCACCCGTGATTTGCTGCGAATTTATTAATGTGACGATCGGTTATAGCGTCCCTCCGCGCCGCTAGTCTCGCGTGCAGCATAAATCGCGGGGGTTCCTGACCTTCTAAGCCTATTTCAAACGAGATGCTCGATAGGTGGACTCGGTGTGCCTGAAACCGTTCACTCGGCAGAGCTGGGAAACGCGCGAGCGTACTGGAAGCATAAAGGAGTCTCGTTAGAAACGGCCCTTGAACCTTCCCCGTTCTCCTACGTTTGCCGGGGAAACTTAATCTCCTCGTAAACTTCAAGCCGAAATAAAGAACAACCGAGTTACCGCTGCTTAAAACGTGCTCGAACGACGACGCTCTCGAATCTTCCTACCAAAGACACGTTCACGTGTGACGCATATTTTGCCCCGGCCTGCCAGATTTCCCTTTCATTCACCCGCCAATCCGCGCGCGAGCCCGGGGATGGACGATCGGACCCGCGGCGGGATTTAGCCGCGTCATCGGATTCCAGGATGCTAATCGCCGGTCCCCGCGCCTCCGCGGAGTGTCATTTGTCGTCGTTAGGCTGTCACGGGGCCCTGGCATCCGACTTGGACCGCGGCATCGATGGCAAATTGCCACGGCCGGCAGCGTGGCGGCCCGCGACCGCCCTGTAATAACGGATAGCTTCGCCGTGGACCTAAGCGAATTTCGTACTTGCAGCTGTAGTTAAACCGGGCAGGAACCGGGCATCCGAGTTTCCCCGACAATGTTGCCGCCGCGCCGCGGTCCCTGGCGGAGATTGCATGTCCCAGGCCTGAGCCCGGCCACGGCAGAGGAGGAACGAGGGAGAGAGAGAGAGCGCGCGCGGATCGTCGAACCACATGCACACACAGGCCGGGGAGCATGAGCGTGGAAATATGAATAATATAGAGGCGCGAGAGGGACAGAGGGAAAGGGAGGGAAGGAGAGAGACGTACTCACGAGGGCCAGGGAGGGTGGGAGCGGGGTGTGAGGGGAGGGAGAAGGACGAAGGAAAGGTGGAGGTTGAGTAGGCAGAGGCGAAGAGAAGGAAGAGAAGGAAGAGCGGTAAAGGAGCGCGGGTAGAGACCACCCCGTGGCTTGTCGGCTCGTTTGATCTTCTCCCACCCCGATCCACCTCCTTCGCCCCCCCTCCGACAGCTCCCCCCCTCCCTCCCCCTTGTTCCTCCACACCTTCCTCTACCTCTCACCGCCTGGCCCACTCCGTCCCTCTCTGTCCCTCGCGTTCCAGGTTGGCCTGCTCGTCCGGTACGATTTCGACGCTCGTCCTTCTCCCGCGGCCGCTTCTCTCTCTCTCGCTCCCAGCCGCGAGATGCTCGTCCGACTCCCCACCCTCCCCCTCTGTTTCTCTCGTTTCTCTCGTTTCTCTGTTCGACAGCCAAGCCGAGGCTCGTGGCCTCTCACCTGCGGAGAGAAGAGGCGTCCGACACGTCAGAATCACACCTTCTACGACTACCCGCTCACTAATAATCCGAACCCCCGTGTGCCCTGGACGCGGTTCCTCCGGTTCCTCGGGTTCCGTGGAATCCTCTCTGCCAGGCCGCGCTCGCCCGGGCTTTTGTCTCCGCCACGTTGCTCTCCCCGCTTCGCACGGGTATCCCGGGCCTAGCTGTCGGACGTTTAAAGGATGTATCTCGGGAATGGCCCCGACACGCGATTACGATTCCGCGCCTATGTAATTTCTTCCGTTCGAGTCGCCCGATCGGAATTGCCGTTCCTCGCTCTCGCCCGGGCAGGATTATTACGCGACGACTCCCTCGACGTGTTTTTCCCCTCCCGTGTACCGGGATGAAAAACGAAGGGCGGAGAGCGTACGTTCCGCGGACGGTTGTTCGAAGCACGCGGCCGCCGAGTATCATTTTTCAGCGCTAATTGGATTGCCCCGTTCAAATACGCTGCTACGGCGAGCGAAGACGCCGGGGCAAGATAGAGCCGAGGAGCGGAGCGGCTCGGCGAAATCTCTCCGAGGGAAAATCCGAGGCACGAATATCGGATATCGTTCTGTACTGTAGCTGGGCGTTAGTCCGAGGCGCTACTTAATTATCCCGCGGGCCTCTAATCTGCCTGCGCCGACACACACGCCACGCTATACACCTAGTAGAGTAGTAGACGATGCCCTGGGCCCGAGATCCTCGAACCTAAATCTCCCTTAACCAGTCCAACCTCTGCTACTCCGACTATCCCGGATTATGACATTTTCTTCCACGCTTTCCACCAGCCACGGCCGAGTGCCTCTGCGCGTTGCCAGTCACGCCAGCTTCAATGCGTGTCCTTAGGTGTTTAACACACCTGAAAGGCACCCCTGCTGTAACAATTGGGCTTTATATTGCCGCGTTGCGCAATGTAGCGAGGAGAACCGCGCTGATAGTGGAACGACTTACCATATGCTCTCCGGCCAGCGATAAAGCTGTCGCGGGGACAGCCAGTCAGACACCAAATTGAGCAATGAACGTTTTTGCGCGGTAGAACACGGCAGACTAGCGCGACACCGGGGGGAAAAAGTGGGATCGAGGTGCAGGGAGACGGTGGAAGGTATAGACGTTACAAGGGACGTCGGTTGTTCGTCGTTGCCGCGAATGGGACAGCTGATGAGCCGATGTCCCCGGAGGCGATCGGCCGAGACCAATCAGCGTCTGGCCGTCCATCCGCGCCCTAATGACACCTGCAGGCTAAAAAGCCATGATATTCAACCGAGTCGGACGCTAACGAACTCTCGCACCGTGCGATCCGGCTCTTCGGGCATCGTGGAAACGCGCCAGGGCCAAAGCTTCGAGTCCGAGGCGTCGGCGTAACGCTCGCCGGGGCTCTTTATTTCGCGAGGAAGATCACATAATTCCCCCGGCAAATTGGTCGACGAGAGGGGTACCCGGGCAGTGTATAATTCCTGGAAGATCCTCGAAGCGTGAAGAACAGCGCGCGGAACTCGCAGACGCGATTGCATCGCCGCGATGTAACATACTTCAGCGACAGTATCTTGATACAGCCGGGGCTGCAACGAGAACGGTTAGGCAAAGTCGAGAGCGTCGTGACGCGAACTATGCTTCCTCGGAAACTCAATTAAATCACGGAGAATGTGGTAAACTTTTCGTTTAAAACGACCCGCTAAACACGCTGGGGAGATAAGCTTCTGGGGGAGAGATAACGTTGACCCCTAGTTACTAGGTGAAGAAGAATCTAGATTTTAAAACGGATAGGAATCGCGCGGATGAGTAATGCGTGTCAGAAGTAGCTGCTAGACGGTGCGCGTCAATGAGAACCCTCGGTGCCTAAGGAGTAACAAGACTCTTAACCCGAGTAAAGCAGCGAAGATGTACAGTTCCAGCTGGAAGAGGATCCGAGTCGCTCGAAGATTCGATGACTTACGAGGCTGAAAAATGGCTCGCGTTACCGACAGAAGGTGGCAGGTGCGCGTTGGAGACTACGGGGCTAGCTAGCGTGAATGATAACGTGCTGTATCGGCCGTTAATAGACTGTACAGTTTAATCGGTTCAGCGGTTCCGCCGGGTCACCCGTTTGACCGAGTAACCGAGTCGGTCGATTAATCACCGTTTGACAGTCAAATTAACCGTTCGCGTGAATTAGTTTAGCTGCTCGCGCGAGTCCGGGGCTCCATTAGGACCCCGAGCGTGCCTGCCTTCCGAGGACGGTGTCGAAACCCACGATCGCGTCCGCTCTGTCTGTTCCCAAGCGAATCGGGCGCACCGCGCGCGCCGGTACCGTGCAATTTTCCACGTGTCATTAATATATCTGGCTGTACGAGTGCCTGGCCACCGGCTTGCAAATTAAGCGGCTTAACAAACGCGAACGGTAAACTAGCAGTCTTGCCCGGTACTCCGCGGCCACTAACTAGATCTGTCCAAACGCTTATCGATCGCCGGCTGCCATTAAAACCCCGCGGAGAATCCCGTGCGTGGCGTAGCGGCATTAAAAGTGTCCACGCTCGAAATCGTCGAAAGTATACGGTTGCGATAATAACAGGGAAAGCCTGGTAGCCTGGAATAATAAATGAAAACGCGCGGCGGCCGTGGCGGAAATCTGACGTCGATTTCATTTGCCTGACAGCCTGTAAACGTCGAAATCAGACCCGTCAATCAATCACCCTGATTACCCAGCTCCGATCATTCTCGGTAACCAGGCGCCGTCCGACGGGAACGTCTGGGACGATCGGTAATTACGGTGACACCGAACAAACGATACCGATATTTAGACACACGCCGCGGCCGCAGAATGAGATTTGATTCGAGAGGCCCCTCTCCACCTCGGTACGTTCCACCGATCCGGAGGCAAATTAACCCCTTCTTCGCCGCGGTCCCGTTCGCCGCGAAAGGGAAGAGACCATTAATCCACGAACGAGCGCGATTCAGGGATCCAAAACGGTGCCGCGCGCCCGAGTACGAGAGAAAACTGCCACGCGGGGTCAACGAACTGTGGCATCGCAGGCTTTTCTCGAATTAAGAATCCAGTTTTGTATTCGAATCCTATAAATCATGTGGCCGACTTTATTGGAAGCAGCGGCTAGCGATCCGATCGCGACTCTCGACGAGTCGAATGAAACGATCGTTAACCGGGCGAGCGGTTGCCGCGATGTATCGTGGCCACGACGATAGTTCGCCGCTCGATTTCGAATCTGGGGGCCGTGCGTGCGCGCGTAAGCGAACGATCTCGGATCGGGGATGACGTCAGGTTGACGGAACGGGTACCCGGATAGGTTAATGGTAAGGAGGCCCAGGACCGTGGAGGGGCCTGGCCAGCGGCTCGGATCCTGATTACAGACCACCAGCATCCCCTACACTCTCGCTCTCACCTTCGGTTATTGTACCGAGCCCAGGCCTGGATATCCACTATACATCACTTGGCCGGCCAGTTTGTCCGATCAGCGTGGACCAGAAGTGTTGCGACTCGTAAGCGTGGAGGTGGTCCCGGGCATTCCAGTTTCCGGCGAAATTTATCGCCGCCGTTTCGCAGCCTCCCGTTGCCACTCTCCGAATTCGGGCCCGGCAGCGAGCGGACCGTGCCGGCGCACGGCATACTCTCCGCCGATCCTACGTTTTTGCGCCGGTCGATCGAGGCCATCGGTGATGGATGAGAGGTAGCTGGCGTCTGAATCTTCTTCGAGGAACGAGGAAGTTTGTAAGGTATTTGGAAGCCTTCGGTGGGGGATCGGTTGATCCGTTGGTTTGGGGCGAAGCGGATGCTGGACACAGAAGGAGGTGTTCTTAGTTAGTGGTACAGCTAGGATAACGTTGATCGCCAGGTCGTGTATGGATGCTATCAACGTCCCACTTAGCCTCACCAACACCCACCTGGCACCGAAAGCCGGACCGCTTGGTATCCCAGCTCGCGAGCTCTCGTTAGCGGGCCAGCACACCTGAAAGGAAGTCCACCTCCCGTGTAAATGAATCTCGTTGGCGTGAGGAGGATCAAAGACCCCGACAGGTAGGCTCCACCCGGGGCGAAAGAGGAGTCGGTCTACGAGGAATCTAAAAACTGGGGGGGCCGAGAAAACGACAACGAGTCCGGCGGAGGAGCAGGGCGGAGGAAGAAAGGCGAAAGATTTCGACGGATTTCGAGACATATCGTATTAACGAGGCCCGTTGATGGGCCCGGCCTAGAGATTCACGCTGTCTAATTACATCGTGGACCGAGGGAAACTCGTTTCTCGCGTGCTGGACCGCGCCGAAATTACGGATCTGCTGCGGGGCCGCGGCTGATTGACGCATGACTGGCCGCGGGTTAAGCGAGTCAACGAGCAAATGAGTCCGAATTACGTGGGCGTGTCAATGCCGGGAAAATGATCTCTGGCTGGGCCGTTATCGAGGAATCTCTTGCGCCGAAGGATTCTTCTCGGTAATCGTCGGTAGCGGATGCTGCGCATAAGGGGATGAACCTTCAAGTACAAACTGCTTAAAGAATATCTACCATTGTCTCTTCGCTCTATCTATTATAAAATAGAAACTGTATCAAGAGATACTTAAAAAAAAAAAAGAACTACTCTCAGCAGAATTTGTATACCCACGGAATAATGGTGACGTAGACACTGAAAAGAGCTGACAGAGTAAGAGTTATTTGCA
This sequence comes from Andrena flavipes, assembly GCA_963971345.1. Classification (NCBI taxonomy): domain Eukaryota; kingdom Metazoa; phylum Arthropoda; class Insecta; order Hymenoptera; family Andrenidae; genus Andrena; species Andrena flavipes. The sequence continues at coordinate 73,604,139 of OZ020479.1, read as the reverse complement.
AAAACCCGCGCAGACTCTAGGCTCCCACAGGAGCGAGCGGTTCGATCACGAGGGGCCCTTTTTGCGCCGCGATTGCGTAGTGGAGGCTACGAGCGGCTAGCAGAAAAAGCGCTGGTTCAAAGACCGCGCGAATCGCACGCAACCTATTCAAAGTAGCCAGACGGTAAACAAACTAGGGGACGATCGCGTGACACGATTAATTACCATCGAAGGATTGTTTATGCTCGCGTTATCGCGCGCCGCTCGATAACAGGTGCATCCCCCTCTGTGCATAGCCTCGCGATAGGGATCGATGCTGGCCCGCGGTGACCGTCTCGTTTTTCCCCCGCGATTGTCATTCCTCGTTTCGCGTACGATCCGGCGGACAATAAGCGAAATTACGGCCGGGATATCGGTTGAGTTATTGGTGTATCGGCTATATCGAGAAAATTGGCGGTGGTCATCATCGCCATTATGAATTCTTTATTTGGACGTTGCGGCGGCTGAATTACAGGGCGGCGCGGGCTACCTTGCTTACTGCTTCATATATGGACCCGTCGATCCCAGCGAGGGATACGAACCGCCTCTCCATTCAAACCAGCCGCGATTTACTTTGAATCACCACGGCAAGCTGGAGCCGTGCTCGCCGCGACGAGTGGCCTGTCGTCGATTTCACGCTCACCATCGTCACTTCTCCCCCCCCTGGCCAATCAGCAATCGTATATATTCACATCGGGGATTGCAATTCTCGGAATGAATGATCGTGCGTGTCTTAAGAAAATTTCTTACCACCGTTCCCTCTTAGCTACGTGAAACACGAAACAGGAGCTTCGTTATTCGCTTAATGCCGAGACGACCGGATTGTTCCGCTGTACCTACATGCGAATAGGTGTCTCTAAAAGCAGCGCACGGAGAATTTAGTCCAAGAGTCAGGAATCTAAGTGAAAGGTGGTGTATAATAAGCATGGGATGCTGAGCTTCTTGCCTTCGCGGATAGAAGCTTCTTAGAACGGACCCACGGTGAGTTTCTTCCGCCAGCTTTTCCCGCCGGTAATCTTTGGCGGGCGTGACGTTATTTATCTCTCTCCTTTCTTTTCCCCCAGATCGTTTCGCGAAAGTTGCGTCTTATCGAGCGAGTCCCGGGCAACGTCGGTGCACACGAGACGGAGCGTGAAACGTGTAATCAGCGTGTACACGCTGGTCGCGCGTAATCACGCTTCTAATAGACATCCTAGATTCAGCGGCGATTAATCGATCAACGCGCCGGTAACCTGCGCGTGTTTTATATCGAGATAATGGACGACAGGCTAATGACGGGCTCATTAACGAGCCTCGATATAAAATGGTTCCGTTTAGCATCAGATAGCCAGAGCGAGCAGGAAGTAGGTCGGTAATACGCCGTTGTGTGTATCTTCCTTGTGTGCCTATGGTCGCGGGAGACCGGTCCAATGTCTGATTAGCTTTTCTATTTACGAGCTGGCGGCGAACGACGCCTCTCTCTTTCTCTGTTATTAAAAAGCCACGGTCGTTTACAGCATCGATCCCGCGGCACGCTGTCTAACGCGATTTTTACGACCCCCCCGCGACCACCCGCGGGAAATCGGCATTCAGCCGAGATGGAAAAGGATTCCTGCGCTCTTAATGGCTGATGAGATACCGATTTTAATGGAGGAGAAGCTCCGACTCCGGTGGATCCTTGAGATGCCGATATGATTTACATCGACCTGTCGACGGGAGCTGCACGGTTATGACGAGTGGCAGGCCTCGCGCGAACAGATTCGTCAAAGAAAGGCGAAATGACTTCATCTTAATAGATCACGGCTCTGGATAAACCTCGCGAGCGGGCTTCAAAAAGGTTCCCGGAAGGGCAGCGTGTATCCTGCTATTTTTGGCGAATAATTCGCTTCCGTCTCGAGCACGGCTTTCGAAGCCTTGCTCGTCGCTCTGCTTCGGTCACGTTTGGTCTGGGAATTACGCGTGCGACGTTGAATGAAAAGTTTCGAGGTTCTCTGTGAATATTGATCCTGAATCTACTCTTGACTGCTGGGAGAATCTAAAGTCTAAAGTAAGAAAGATTCTCCTTTATTTATAGTGGGATTCATAGACAGTTTTTTTATTTTTTATTGCTTCTTACCTGTTGCATAAATCGTGCCCGCGTAGATCAGGATTGATTCGAGTGCAGGAATTTACGGAAGAGAGGGAACGTGGGGTAATTATTCCATTTCGTTTATTTTAAATGTCTCCATTTATTTTCGACTCACTATAACACAGTACTAATTCCGTTCACACGCACTCATTCCTCCCTCTCTCTCTCTCTCTCTGTCTCTCCTTCTCTCATTCGGTCTTTCTCTCTTGGCTTTTCCTTTCACACCGTCGTCTATCACCTCTCGTAAACCACCTATAAGCGCATACACGGATTTGCATCTTATACGCGGGTCGTAAAGCTCACTAATTAAACTGATGATCAGGTATATTGCAGTGTCCCATCTATATTCGTTTATAATTCTTCCTTCTCGTTCTTTTATTACACTAATCGCGTCCGAACGACTCTATTATTCTCGTTTCATGCGTAATATTTATCGGGAGAACGACGTATTATATACAGCTTATATACAGAATCGCCTGGCCTCGCATCGAGGGGCCTCCATTTTTTGTATAATTTATACGCTATAATATAATATATATATTTATTCAATAACTTATCATCGATGCATTCACCTCCGTATCATTTGGCTTTCATTTACCATTTTCTCTCGTTTCCTCTCCGCAATAAATACAATATAATACAGGGTGTCCGCTAATCGATCGCAGCAGTTCGCCGTTGGCTTCGTTAAGGGAAAGGAGATTAGCCCGGAGACCACCGGGTCAGAACGCACGTTCCTCTACGCGTCATACGCGAATTCTATCTAATCGTTAATGCCTCTCGTGAATACCTGCGTCTCGCTCGATGTCGCCTCCTGTCGCAGAACCGTGAATTTTCTCGTTCTACGAGCCGCAGAAACCCCTGTTAAACGCTTCCCTTTCGTCGCGTCGAGTTGTCAAACTGTAACGGTTACTCGGGTGTATCGAAAATATCATCTGTGTGATCGCAGTCGACGGTAGAGCGGATCTATCGAGAGTCAGCGAGGGCTGTAAGTATTTGGCAGTCTTTAATTTACAAAACCTTTAAAGTATATTACGCTCAAGGAACACCTTCGTTTCCTCAGCCGTCCAGCACGATCGTTTCACGCCACTCCAACGACGTCCACGACATCTCAGACTTTCGCAGACCCTCGGTCTTCGTGCGTCTCTTCGGCGAGGAGGAAGCAACGCTAAGAAAAGCTCAACCGTCCTCTCTCAGAGCTGCAGCCTTAAAAAGGATGCTGAGTTCAAACTATCTTTTATCCTCATCCTTCGATGCAATGATCAACCTGTGACCACGTTTTTTGGTCGCTCCGAAACGCACTATGAGAGGAACCTGCGCGTCGACCTTACAAAAGTCTGGCTCCACGTTCGACCCAGCGAGTCAACCGATCGATAGACTCGAATGGATGATCGTTCACAGATCCAGCTCCCTCTGCGAGCCTCTGAACTCGAGGGAATCGGTGCTTGCTGGGACGACCACCGGAGTGCTGCATCCCCTACGATTTCTCGTCCATGGAGCTGGGCAGAGGTCGCTTCTTCAGGATCCCAAGGTCCTGGACGTTCTCCAGGAAGGTTTTGTGGTGTTGAGCCACCAGCAACGGGTTCACCGTCTGCACGTCCTTCTTCAGCTCCTCCATGTCCCTCTTCAGCTTCGCCCTTCGGTTCTGGAACCACGTGATCACCTGGGCATTGCTCAGGCCCAGCTGAGCCGCTATTTCGTCCCTGTCCGCTGGGCTCAAATACTTCTGGTAGAGGAACCGCTTCTCCAGCTCGAAGATCTGCTGGTTGGTGAACGCTGTCCGGCTCTTGCGCTTCTTCTTCGGCTGCTGCCGGTTGTTGAACAGATTCAGGTGGTTCGCTTGCTCTGAAACAGAGAATAGGGCCGAGGTTAGGTTTGCTGAATTCGTGGCAGAGGAATTCGTAGGCTTTAGCGTTCTCTGTGGGATAAGCGAGGTCAAGACTTAGCGATGAGACTAGTATTTAATGGGATATTGTAATCGTTTCGCAACTAATTTCTAGTTTCTCTGTAGATTTTTGTAAACTATGGGATTTTCCCGTTTATAATAATAATAACATAGGTACTTGTGAAACAGTGCCGATAAAAGGATCCAGTCACCCTCTACTTTTCTAAATTCCAACGCGAATAATCGATCGATAACGGAGTAAGGAGCCAGATCTATGTGGACGCCACCAGGGAACTTCCAATAAATATGCATCTTAGAGAACTCTGGATGGCCGGTTCTAATATCGAAATTTCTTAATCTCCGAACGAGAGGATAGAGGAGAGAAATGCAAAACGAATCGGACATCCTCGGGCGTCTTTGAATACCGGCTCCTAGACGGCCCCCCTCCTACGATCCTCGAGAGCTACTCCGAGCCAGCTTCCAGCCACAAATCAGATGCATTTTCGAGCCCGTGGAATGGATCTCTCCGTAAAAATCGTATTACCTATTCGTTACGGTGAATTCCACAAGAGCTTCTTGCCTACGGGAAGCTAACACTTCGGTTCTTCTGAATTTTTCTGATAATAGAAGGGGGAACAGGCTAGCTCCAGTGATCAGGGAAACAATATCGATTAATAATTAAGGGGATTAAATAAATAAAAAAACTATGTTAAACGGTTTTATTAAAAATGCACTAAAAACTAAAAAATAATTCTTTTCTTGTATGTACTGCAATTTTGATGGTGTTTTTTCACTTTAAATAAAATCGTGGAGCAGGGTATCTCACAACAAATACATTTCGACGCTTGATGCTGCATTAAATTAATTCATATTGTGTTGTGAAAAATCTTGCTCCACGATTTTATTTAAAGTGAAAAAAACACCATCGAAATAGGTACAAGGAAAGAATTATTTTTTAGTTTTTAGTGCAATTTTAATAAAATCGTTTAATATAAAATTTTTTTTGTCTTGCAAAGTCGCAAGACAATTGGATAGTTGGAAGTGGGTTAAATTTGAGTTGCCAGATTTGAACCATACAAACAAACAGAGGATCAAATCTGAATAATAAAATAAAATCGCTTAATAAAAAAATTGTTTAAAAACTGAGCGTGTCATATAAAATGACAAATACACAACTGCACATGCACCTGTATTGTCATTCATAAATATTAAGATTGTATTTGCAAAACATTGTGATACTTTTCTCACTGCTTTCAATTTAAATTACCAAAAGAAGTAAAGTTTCTCAGACTTCCTCGATAAATTTGCAACGAGTTTGACAATAATTATTCCACGCAGACTAGGTGACTTATTAGGTACTTACGAACGGTAGTATACATATCAAGTTGGCTGTAGGTGGTCTCCGAATTAAGTGACTGAAACTTTCATCTGCATTTTATGTGATGGAGTTGGACGACACGACGTTCAGGAGAAGGAAATCTTGGGAAACGGTGTCGAAATTATCGTGGGCCGTTTTCGCGACGACGTTAGCCATTAGGGAATAATCGAGTGGAATGACGAAAAAGAGAGGCGGCCGATGAGTCGTGGACAAGGTAGCCGAGTAGTCCCTTCAGGATCAAAGAACGCCGCCATCGGTCACACCTGCGCAACCCGACTGTACAGTCCCACTTGAAAACTACCTCCGAGACCAACGATCGACCTTGCTTCTCGGTATCCCCCTCACCATTCCACCTTTTTATCCTTTTTTTTTTTGACACAGTTTCGAGCGTTTCATAAAACGGCACCGTACGTCCAGCAAGTCGAGGTCTAATTGTAGGAGTGGAATGTGCCCTTTCCACAAAGAGACTCCATTGGTCCCCGTAGAGCTCGCCTGAACTCGCGCGAATGATATGAAATCCGCGTGGAATAAATTAGCAATAAACTGAAGGTGAAATTAAAGGCCACGACGGACCCAGGCCACTTAATTCCCCGTGAATTAGCCTCTGAATGAAATCGAGCTCGATAGATCATAGGATTACCTCCACAGTTTATGCTCGAGTAAAACAACTGGAACGGAATGTCTAATTAAATATGCAATCAATCCCCCGACGTGTCGAAATCCCCTGGGACAGTCGGAGTAATTTCGAAGTGACTTCCAGATGGATTATTTAAGAGAAAGGTTCGTCCGTGGGAATAGGAAATAAATCCTTTAATTACAAACGGCTCTGATGATACTCCCAGCTTCGCTCTGATAGATGTTCTGTTTCCCTCTTCGCTAGCCAGCCTTCCAAACTTTCGCCCGGTGTAACATCGACGCCTGAGAGCAGGATAATACCCATTACGGCACCAGTTACGTTACCAGGAGCGGAAGACGGGGCAGATTCGCCGGCGAGCTCGCGGCTCCTTCATTTTTCCAGAGGACTGTTCGTTTTTCGCGGGACACGTCCGACCACCTTTCTAAACCGCGCCGGAAACGACTTAATTACCTCGACCAGGGAACATTTAATGCTCGTCGAAAGTGTTATTACGTTGCCGTAAAACACGCGGATCCACCGTCTCCTCGCCGTTTACACTCTTCGTGCCTCTCCATTCTTTTTCCCCTACTCGCTGGTGGATCTAGGGGATTTTCTGATTGTAAGCGGCCGGTCCGAGAGTGGCAGAAGTGTCAGCTCTAATTACGAGCGTACCAGCTCGTTTACCGGGGAAATTACATCCTCCTTGTGGCACTTCATCATCCGTTTAGAAAAACCAGCCGCAAAAGTGCGGCTATCTTCAGGTGGACGTTTCACTCGGTTTATTAGCGCCCCTTATCGGACTCTCGAACGGCTGTTTCTCGTTTTATAGCTGGGACACAATCAAGCGGCCGTTCAAAGTGACGGGCTACCCTCGCCGTTCTGTTTCGCGCGGAGATGTTTGCGTAGGCTCCGTAGGACTCGATTAGAGAAGCAAGCTTTCTTGGGATGCAAGTGTTACGAGTACAAAGAATAATACCAAAGTCCTAATAAACCGTTTAATGGACTTCTTTACAATCGCAGAAGTAGCTTCCACGTCAGAATTCTTCCCAAGGGAATCTAATTCGGCCGAGAGAAGAGTGGGCAAGAATTTTTGTCGTCGGCCGTCCATTTTGCCGGTGGTCGTACGGCTCTGAAAAGGAACCAGAAACACAGTGGCGAACGCGGTCGAAGAGGGAAGAAAGGCGGCGGAGAACGCGACGCAGAAACGACGGAAGGGAACGGAAGAGCCTCGCCGAGATATTAGTTTCTGCGGTCGCCTCGCCGCGGAGATTTAATTCGTTTGATGTTCACGAATTCGCCGCTTCGGCTGTCCTTTCGCAACCTGGCTCCCCTCCGCCGTTCCCTCCGTCGTCTCCTCGCGGATTTTCTCACCTTCCTTTGTGATTACACACTGCCTCGCGTCCAGGTCCATTTCTAGCTTCCGTTCGCTAAGCAAAGTAGCGAAGCGAAATGACTCGTTCTACCAAACAGTTTATGCCTTGGACCACGAGATGCAAGGATGCTGGCGCATCGATCTGGTCGTTACGATTACTCTCGAAGTGACCACCTGCCGCATCGACGCCTTTGACATCGACCTACGCGAGCCACGGCCGGCTGGAACACTCCGGTTCGATTAACCCGGTGACTATGCCGAAAATCCTGCTTCATTACGGGCCCTGTTATCCCTGTCCCTCTTCGTTGTTCCATCGCTGGGAGGAGGATCGTTTCTTTCAACAGGATATCGATAAGTCTCTCCGCCCGAGGAAGAGAACGACCCGGCTATCCGCGAGACTATGAGTACAGCCGCGTTACAGCAGCCGCATTGGAAGTTTTCATAGCGGTCGTGCGTCGTTAACTTCGTTAAATCCCCCGCCCGTTGGCCTCGCAAGCCACCGCGCTCGATTACAGCCGCGAATACTTTAAAGGCAAGCGTCGTCATTCGTCGCGTACCGTCCATTTACAAGCTATCAACGTAAATCATATTTAAACGCGTTAATCCGCAGACGTACGACGTCCTTTGGCGGAAGTCCTCGACGTTGGCACTCGAAGCGGCGCTGGCAGCCGGGTTTCCGCACGCCAATTGGCGTGTCGACTCGCAATTGATACCAGACGCAACCGGTGCGCTCGGAATTTCACCTCTAATTTCCCTCCTTTTCTTCTTTCCCTCTCTGTACGCCCCCTTCTTGCCTAGGTACCTGTATGCATAAGTACTCGTGGCCGTTCGAACGCGACGGAGCAGCTACACGTGAGAGTGATCGATCGATCGCCTTGGCTACTGTGTCAAGAGTCGGAACGCTGCGAGCCGCGCGTGCTGTCGTAAATTTTCGTGAGTTCGTACTCGCTGGTTCAACGGCTGCAAATTGAAACGGCAAACGACACGTGACGAACCGGAGGCAAATGATCCTTCTGCTAGCTTGTCTCGGCCATTTTATGACGGACGAGTTTGTAATGGCTGGACTGTGGCGTTCAGTCGAGAAGGAATGCCGAGGATGGCACGGATAAGGAAACGAAAGGGCGCGCGATTAGATTCTCCTCTTTTTTGGAGAAGCCTGCGAATCGCCGGCTGATAGTCGGAGAAGCATTCGGAGAATTGAACCAGATGCAAAGATAGCACGCGGAGGGGATGGAGCGCGAGGCGAACGGGTGACGAGCACCTCGGCGGCCATTTTGGTTCCGCTCGGACGGAAGTCACTCGAGTAGAATAGTAGCAGAAGTTAAGAGCCGCGACGATCTTGAGAAGGCGGGCGACAGATCTAATGGATTATTTGATAACCGTTTCTTGTTAGCTGGCTTTAATACAGTCCAACTGTAAACATCGTTCCGAGAGACATCCTGTCTAGACCGCAAGAAACTTTGACGGTTCGTTAACGACCCTTTGGTAGCAATCAAAGAAACTGTCAGAAAACGAACTCGGCATCACGGTCGAAGTTACTCGTTCGCGATAAAATTACCCTCGAAGTTTATCGATTTCCCTCGGAGCTTCACTTTTGCTCCGTGAATACCGAGACTCTGGGCGGTTGAAACGAAACAGACTGAATAACTTATAATGCGTAATCGTCGAAGGAACTGCTACATTTACCACCGCAAGGATTTCGTAAGAATAAAGAAGTGCAAAGTGGATTAAGACGGCATAACGCAAACCACTTTCGCTTTTTCTTACTCGCAAACCAAGCGGCTGCTTTTCTTCCGCGAAGAGATTCAAAGGTACTCTTACGTCACTGGGGCGCGCAAAAATGATCGCTATTAAAGACCAGGGCTCCCGTCCGCGGAAGAATTTTAAGTAACAGCCTTGTTTTTCTATTCCACGTCCGCTCGCTTGGAAAAAGACGGGCCCCCTTTTTGCATATTTGTTTCTCAATAAAATCGGGTGACTTTGCAGTAACGGTGGCGACGGTGGTAGACGTTCGACTAAGTTGCTTTTTAAGCAGCCATGGTCGCGCCACGCCGATTCAGACGGCAATAGTTGTACACGTACCACTGGAATATGCACGAGTCGTATCATCGCGCGATGTTTTCCATGAAAGGAATCGATATCGACTTTATAAAGTGCCACGAATCGTTTACGGTGGTAGTGTCTCGGAGGCACTAAGGTACGAACAGTCGTTAGAGGCGATTATAAAGAAAGCAGTGGTGTGTATAACGTGGAATTATCGACTGGCGGACGGATATAGCTATAGTAGCATCGAGTTTGAGAAACGTCCCTGTTGCTCCAGCCCATCGACGTGATTTTTGGAGCGAGACGAAAAACTAGCCGACCGGTTAGTAGGCATGAATCGCGCCAGGAAAAAGGTACAGAAAGAAATTACTCTATGGATCCAGTAAACGGTGGCCAGGTCTATCGAGCCGAGCGTATACTGCGCTGCGGTCTCGTAAATTCATTGTGCCGTGATAACTGGAAAATTCGAAGGTATCTTAATCGGGCTTCGGTGCAATTTATTCGCTGGCTTCCTGCATTATCGCCCCACCGCCTTAGATACGACTGCATAGGTACCTACGCACTGCGGATTCGTTTTACATATCTGAAGGATAATGAATATACATATCGAGAAATTGTGGGGAAGGAGACCTCGATTGAAGAAGCGCAGAGGGTGGTAGGTATTGAAGAGTATAAGTGGCTTCATAACAGTGGTGGATTTATGGAAAAGGCCCAGGTAGCAAACGTTTTGAGGCATCCTGTATACGTAACTGAATAATAAATAAATAAAAGAAGTCATGACTCACTGACTGACTCATCAACGCTCGGATTAAACCGTTTAACCGAGGAGCGTGAAATTTGGAAGGTAAATTGTTTTCATGACGTAGGCGAGCACTAAGGAAGGATTTTTGGAAATTCCGTCCCCAAGGGGGTGAAGAGGGGTATAATGTATTTTCTTGGATTTCTTAATATCTTTCAAACTCGATTAGATATCAAGTTGATTTATGGATACAAAGGTTACCCACACAAATCCCTAAAAATCAATTTCAGAATTTTGCACTAATTAACTCGTAAGGGGGTGAAAATGGGTAAACTGTGTTCTCACGAACTTCTCAATATCTCTTAGGACCGATTAGATATCAACTCGGTTTATAGATACAAAGGTTACCCACACAAATCCCTAAAAATCAATTTTAGGATTTTGCACTAATCAACTCCTAAAGATGTGAAAGGGGATAAATTGTGTTTTCATGAAGTCTTTAATATCTATTAAGCCCAAAACGAAGCGCCGGGTATTTTGCTACTTAGTAACAAATAAATTTGCACACGTGGTATGAAAATTATAGGAAACAAAAAACATGTAGTGTTTGAATAAAGTAACATTTTTTTTAGAAAATAGGTCCCAGACGGCAACTGCTCATAGTCTGCTCGATATGGGGGGGGGGGGGGGGCTGGTATAGCGGGGCGAAGAAACCGATTTTTTTTGCATAAATGAATAGTTAAACATCACCAGAAACTTGAAATGTGTTTTTCTCGAAACGACAGTTTTACATTTTGCGGGAATGTAACTCCACGAATATTCAACCAATCGACTTGGCCTTGTGCACGGATATTTGTGAACATTTTCTTCACAGAGCTAAGTTATTGGTATAATGATATTGTTTAAATAAATAACTATTTTTAGCACATTAAAGGCAAAATGTCGTTGGGAAAAGAGAACTTTTTTCAAAAGACCGCCATTTGTTCAGTTTTGCATCTTTTAAGTCATGAATTTATCCAACTTGTACGTACTCTCATAAACTAATCCAAAATTGTTCAATTTTTGGTTTCAAATAAAACCAAAAGGCGCTACGTTGCCCACAGTGGAACAATTTCGCTGCCAACAGACTGGGACATAAGCTCTTATAACTTTGTTATTTGCCTCTCTTTTTTAATAAAATTTTTTCTTTATCTACCTTAACCTCATAGCACAATATCCCGAAACTTTCAGAAATATCGATTAAGTACATCTTTTAAAAAACATAGTTACACTAAGCTCCCCCCTTAAATCCGCTATTGCTCCAAAATTAATCAAAAGATTCTGTACTTAACTCTTACTATACACCAATCCCGCCTTAATTTACTCGCCACAAGGCAAAGACGACTGTCTTACCCCCTACTCCCTCGACCCTCCCACCAAAAGAGACGGGGCAAAGTCTCCGAAAGTTAATTACTCCCACGGAAAGCTATACCCCTCGCGGTCTCGCTCGCGTTCGCGCTGGTTCCCTCTAAATAAAGACAAGCGGGCAGCGACGGGGGTGCGCGCGCGAGGCATCGCCGGGTATCAAAATACTCGTTAGAAAAGCTCGATGGTGGCACGCGTCGCCGGTTCCCCGAATATTTTGCTAATAGGTCGTTCGCTCGCGGAGACGAGGACGCCACTCGTGGAACGCTTACAAGAAGGGACGCTTGTAAAAAGAGGCGGGACAGCGACACCGTCCAAGCAATTTGGAAGTGTCTTCCGTCGGTGGACGGTCATTTGTCTCCCGGGGGCAACCATGCGCGGCGTTTCTCTCTTTTACGTGCCGGCCATCTCGCTCCAGCTCCACGGGAGGAGACGCGTTTCTCCGTCTGAGGCTGGTTCCTCCCGCGTACAGCGTCGTCTTTTTCCATCGTTCGCGGGCGACGCCGGCTCCCGAGAAGCGGCTTCCTCCCTCTGGCCAGGCCGAGGGGCTTTGCCCACATGTCAACGATATATTTTCTGCCGGCCCACAAATCGTTTAGCGGGTAATTTTGAAATTGGAACACTTATTTAGTCGTTTAGGCCCAAGGGCGCGGGACGCTCGCCCCGCCGCGGCGAGATTTATCGTTCGATTTTTCGCCGGTTTATAAATGCGCTTTTCTCCTCTCTCTGACCGAGCCCACCCCCTTCCCCCCGGCCCTCTGCTAGCCAGCCGGCGGTGTCGCAACGACGTCGACGAAAGGTCTCGTCGGTTTAGGTGGAAGCTAGCCGACGCTCGCAAATTGAATCTCTTCGGAGCGGTTACCTCTGCGCGGTGCAAATTGATACGTCACGGGGGACTATTCTTGCCAGGCTCGGGTCAATCTATCGATCCCGGAGTCACCCCCTACCCGGAGTATATGTCCCGTTCATCAATATTCATCGTTCTTTAGTGCCGGGTTAATGGGCGCAGGATCAGTCGATGGGCTGGGAAACAAAGATTTCTCCGCGACACGGAGTAACTACGTTCCCTGTGGCCCGGGTTCTCCTCGATGCTCGATATTTGAAGTAGTCGGAGCAACCCGCGTTAAAAAAAAATTTCCCCTATTTTACTTATTTATTTATTACGGGACACGCCCAATTTGTACACTAAAGAAAAATAAAAGCAGCGATATAAGTACAAGAGAAAACAAAACAAAAAACAAATCAAGTGGTAAAAAAGATAGAGAAAAAGAAACAGATTTAAATGGTTAGTAGATCCTATTGGAATACGTTATTGCTACTGATTCAATTTAAAAAAAAAAATGTGGGTTAGTCCGTTGTTGCTCCGACCGCCTGATTTCTAATGCAACGTGCGGAGAAAGTGTCCCCCAAGTGAAGCGAACAATCAGTGGCTAGATTGAAGCGGTGCCATCCCTCTCCCCCGTACGGCGGGGTGACTCAGGTCGAAGGCTTTTATGATTTTTTTACTCGCCCATTTATTTCCATAGCATTCGCGCGACATGTACGCGATCGATAAGCTAGCTCCGCGTTGGTGTGCTCTAGCCTCGATCTATGTATGCAGCCTACCTACGACCTGGGCCGGTTGGAGCGCGTGTGCGCGCACCGGGCGCGAGACCCTCTGCACGGTAGAAATGCAGAGACCTCGCGTAATGATCCTGGCCGGAATAGTGGTGTTTCCGACCTCGCGCTAACGTTTCCGTCAATCCCATCGCGATTCACCGTCCACGTCGGCGAATCGTTAACGTTAAAGAAACAACGAGTGTCGACGATGTCAGTTCCTGTTCTTCATTATTCACGCGCCCTCTCGCATTCTTTCAGCCGCCAAGGAGTTGTTGTTTTCCTCGCCGTTCTTTCCCACGAGCGCGGTTCGATCGATCGTCGAATAGGTTGCTCGATGAAAAGCAACCCAGGGTATCGCTAGCTGCCAGCGTCTGTTATCGTTCGAGGAGTGAAAGGATCGACTCCGGCCGGACGTTCTTGGAGAGGAACGGGCGACAAATTGATTCAAAGCGGCGAAAGGCCTGTAGGAAGGATAGACGAGGTGGGAGAGGGCAGAGGCGGAGCAGGAAATAAGTGTGGCCGCCATTTTGGGCAAGATTTGTCTTCATTAGGACTTCCTGGGGCGCCGTTAACGTCCCACCTGGCGTTACAAGGTGTTGAACCACTCGAAGCAGTGATATTAGCGACTGATGAAACGATATTGCTCCTGATGGGTGGTCCCCCCTCCTCGCGGGCCCGTTGATGAAGACGCGAGAACAGTTGGCTCTCCTTCGTCTTCTCCGTCCGGGATTACGACCTGCCTGAACAGCCGACTACGCTCGCCCTGGCCGGCGGATTCACCCACCGCGAGGTGCCTGCATATATTTTCCCCCGCGCGTGCCCTCGCGCGTGCTCGGAACACTCCTCTCGCGATCTAAGGGGGATTCTGAGGACTCGCCGAGCCATCAATCTCGCCGCGCTTCCAATCAACGTCTTCCTCTTGGCTTAGACACCCGTTAAGTGGACATCTAAGGCCCTTCCTACATCGTTGCGGAGATCCAGAGATTTGCTTCTAATTAGCTACCTAATTAACGAAGGGGGAGAAGAGAATTGACCAGGAATGGCACTGCTCCGCGGGGATGTCAGAAGCGGTATCCTCTCGTCGTGTCGCGTGGGGTGTAACGAGGAATGTGTAGAAGCTTTGCTCCGAATGGCGCGCTCTCTACTCGTCTCTTGAAATAACAGGGACTTCAAGAGCCGTTTGACCGCGGCGCTGTGATTCTATTAAGTCGGACTTCTTTCTCGGACTCGCAGCCTCGTTCCTCCTCAAACGGGAGCGCGTCCACCCCCTAGCGCTTCTATTTCAAGCTCCTGTCGCCTTTTACTCGCTTTCAGCGGCTTTGAGACCGTCGAAAGACAGTCGGCCGATTCACGTGCCGCTGATTAGCGTAATTATCAGAGAAATTCCTTGTACCGACTAAATGGTCGACGTTCAACGGGAATATCGCCGCGAGAGCGCCGACTTTCAAAACACGTCGGCGCTTTGCCTCGATGTTCTACTGCTCCAATTATTGCCGACCTCTGACGAGATGACTACGATGACGGAGTGATGAAGGTGTCGAGGACCATGGCTGCTCGTTGGCTACTATTCTATAATAAGAGTTACTCGCTGCGACGATAGCAGATCGCATTCGAGACACTCTAATTTTTCAACGGTATATCGACAGTCGTTCGGATAACAAACACTCGTCGATGGAATTGCCCGCTGTAATAGGTAGGGTAATTGTGAGAGAGTTGCTGCACCTTGCGGTAAATTGTTACTGTATCTACAGTTTGCAATGGAAACGTTTTATAAAGATATTTGGGATTTTTTTAAGAGAAACCCTTAAATTATATTGATTGAAAACTTCATGCCCATATTTGTACATATTTAGGCAACATTTTAAAAAAAGATTGATTAAAAAACGGTACCAAAAACTTTAGACGCGTTTTTCGAAATGGTTAGCATGATATCTCGAAAACTAATTACTTGATTTACTTCAAAATTCGTATATATCTTCGGTAGATGTCCCATTTTCGTTGTTACTAAAACTAAGTCGGTCTTTGCAAAATTTGACTTTTGCGACTTAAAAAAATAGCAAATTTTTTGTAGAAATCGATGTCTGTTTTAGAGGCTGCCATATTTTTTATTTTTCAGTATTTCTCATTTAATCTGCACTCATACAGATTACATAAATTTTTACATTTTCTGTTTCAAACAACTACAATGGTTGATGTTATGCTAATTATGCTCAATGTGAAGCGCCACAACTCCGGATATTACCACTATTTTTGCAAACAATTTTTTTTAAATTCTCTGAAGATTGGTAAATAAAGTCACAAAGCTGGAAGTAAATATATTTAAAGGTTTCCTTTTAAAAAATTCCCAAAGTTCGCATCATAACCCAAACCAACAGTCTAAAACAAATAAAATCGACGGAGCTGTAATTATTCTCGACAACCCCGAAATACCGAAAGTGTTACCCTATTACTCCCATAGTTACCCTACGTAGCCAATAAAATTTTCGACTAATTAATCCCTACCACCTCTCCAGCGAAACTCTCTATAATTACTAAGGGAGAGTGGAGCAAACACGAACTTGATGGTTACAGCGTTTTAATAAATAAAAGCGATGTTCCCTCCTCACTAGCTACTAGTTTAAGATTTTTATTTATTATTAACCCTCTGTTCAGGATTACCCCACAGGAGACGAGTAATCACGAACACCAAGGGTTTTGTTTTTCCACTATTAACTTGATTTTTATTATAATTTTTCAAAAATTCGTCACACTACCTTAAAAATGAATACTTTAAGAATATTCGTAAATAATAAACAAATTCATATCTCACATAGTTTTCGTTTCGTTTGCTTTTTTGCCTAGGTCTCCCTAATTACCCCACCCTCCCTTATACGAGAAAAGAATTCCCGAGAACGTGACGATAAACACAGTCGTTGAACAGTTGCCCAAAGGGTGACAGAGTGAACGCCGCGAAGAAGCCCCGAGAGCCCGGACTTTTCATTGGAGTATTTAAAATGCGCGCTCGTCCACACCTCCTACAAGGACGCTCGCCTCGTCGCGACTACTGACAGGACGTCGTCTCCCGGTCATTAGTTACGGCGTCGTCACTTCTGCAATTAGAAGCCACTAAGCATTTTTTTCCTGCCGCGCGCCCTCGCCCTTCCTCGCCTCTCTTTTACGACCCTGCTGCTGGCCCCGAGTCAACACCGCTGCGCGCTTCCCAAGGGGATCCTCTCTCTGTTGTGTCTCTCGTCGTAGGTAGCGCGTTAACGCCACCGCGCTTGTGGCCGAATGTGTTCGTATCAAATGAGGGGTGACGGTCGCGGGTCGCTTTCGCGGAGATTAAAGACGCAGCATCCTGCCTTTGCGGATCGCGCTGTTCTTCCCACTGCCGGCAACTTGTTTTCGTTTCTGCTCCCGCGAAAGATCCACGCGCACAATCGCCTCCACTATTTACCTTCCCGTAGGTACCGCCAACGTCCCACCGCGCGCTTTACCAAACACTAATTGCGAGATCCCCGCGTGTCTCCGTGCTCCGTACTTAAGAAGCAAGCGCAAGGAGAACTTTCCCATTTGCGAGGCGTCAGATCTTCCTTTCACCAGTCGCAGCGTGCTGATAGGGGGCGCAAGGTAATTTCCTGGGGTCCCCTGGTGCTCGAAATCGCATTAGGATGAACGCACGTGTGGACGGACAGATAGGTAGGAGGCACCCGTCGTTTCCCTCGAACGTATCCCAACCCCGGAAGCCCCGGGCCGCGATTCCCTCGGGTGCGATTCTCCGTCGGAGGCGGTTTTCACGGTATTGAGTAACACGGTCGCGGCTGGTAAGCCGATGCTTCTCGGAAAACAATTTCTGTCGTCGCTGGTCCACATTCCCGCAGTTCCCCGAACGTCTCTTCGCGGTTGGTTCGTCAGGACTACAACGGCCGACACTTTCGGCCGGTATAAATCAGCGCGAGTCCAGCCTCGAGAATTCTCGGGAGACAACGGTTTCGCAGAGGCGAGCGACGTACGCGCGTACAACGGGCTAATAAGAAGGCACCTATTCACGGTAGAGGAACGACGAACGGACGGGTCCGGGGTACCCCGGCGTTTGATTCGATTAGCCTCGATTAATATATCGCCCGCGGCGCGAACCGGTCGTGTATTCTTTTTTCTTCGATTCCTGGTGGTTCCTGCTGCTCGTAGGGCGCACGAGGGGGAAGCGCGCGGCAACTGGCGAACGGAGAGAAGGGCCGCCGAAGGGCGGAAAGTGGCGTGACGCGTACCAAAGGGCGGTGGCCACTAGACAAATGACAGAGCGGCCTTTTCGACCGGGGCCACGAATTAACTCCGAAACAATCCCCTCCTCCGCTTGATATATTAATTACACGCAACAGTCGGCCTGGAAAATTAATACTCCGATCGTTTTCCAGCTGAATAGCCGCTTTCCTCCCCGACACCTGTCCGCGTCCAGGCTTTTTCACACGGGGCCACAGAAGTCGCTCGTCGCCTCGGCTGTCATCCGTGCCTCGGACACTCCGAGAGGCATCGAGCCTCGAGGTTCAAGGCTCGCCGAGAGCCAGGTTCGCGACAAAGTGCCGATTCCGTGGAATAATGATTCACCGGGCTAGCAGTAAACCGATCGTTTCCACTTTTTCCTCGTCGACTGGCGAAAGGTCAGGGGAACCGGGGGCGAGGCAGAGGGACGAGGCTGACAGCCATATAATTAGCATTTATAACGCGTCCATGGGACGATGGGGAGCCATTGTTGCGACGCGAGCTCGCTTAATGGAACGACGAATTAAAAGGAAGCGCGATCGAACGCGGCGAATTAATCCCCGCGGCCCCGGCTGTAATTAGCGGGACGGAGTTTCTCGTTCCTCGATTCGCTGCTCGCGAGATCCTCGTTAACCGTGTCGTTGCCTGTAAATACTTGCCGCGGCCGCCTCGCGCCCCGAGCCCCTCCGATAGCTTCGCCCGTACCAACGCCACGTCGGATTTGTAGTCTCATCTCTCGATCGAGAGGCAGACGCGGGGCGAGCCCGCGGATTATCCACTCTGTTTATAATCGCGTTTGGTAAGCAGAAACCAGGCCTATCTCCGACCGAGCCGTCTCCCACCGCGGCGAGCGGGAAAAACTGGCGAGTGGTCATCATCGTTAAATAAAGCTCGTTCGCCGACTCGTCCGTGGGCGAGCAGAACGGTCGGTTTTAATGGCTTTCCATGAAGATGCTCGCGACCCGTCGGGCCTGTATTCTCTGCCCGATCACCGTGAAACGGCTGCGTGATTCACGTGGAAACGTAACGCGAACCTCGGCGCACGGCCGATAAACAGCATCGACGGTTGGAAGTCGTATGGCTCGCGGGATGGAAAAGCCTGATCGATTTCGCTGGAAGAAATCGTTAAAGGGATGCTCGGGTTCAGCCTCCTGGATAAAAGGATCCAGTAAAGTCTTTCGTTCGAGTAGCTATGAAGAATGCGGACCAGTGGGTTGTTGGCTATCGTAGGCTGTGATTAAAAGAATTTTCACGGGAGAGTAGTCTGAATCTTTTGGTTTCTATCTCTTTTAGACTCTGTACTTAGTTTCCCAATTCTCCTATCGAATCTTCCTCCTAGTGTCTCAAAGTGTTTGAGCGAAACTTGGAGATTTCAATGCCTGTGGTCTTCGGTGGGTGTGTTTGTTCCATGGTATCAAGCAGATTCCCAGGAAAATTCTCCAGGAATAGTATTTTATCGCCTCTGGCAGATGATCGCGAGGTCGCTGGAGTGGAAATCGGCGAGCAGCGCGATGCAGAAGCGAATGGACTCGGGAGTGGCGGTGAAAGGATCAAAGCGTCCCGAAGAGGCAACTCTCGCATTACTCATTCGGTAATACACGCTGTGCACTCGATACACTCGATAGTCGATAGTTTGACGGAGGCTTATTAATAACGTCGAGCGCCTAGGCGGCCGTCGAGGCGATGGAACCTGTGACGGACAAATGATTCTATTAATGACGCTGGCTATTAACGCACCTGCGGCGACCGAGCGAGGAAAAGCCTCCCTTTAGGCCGTTGGAAAAGTTCACGGCTCGGGATCAATCAATTACGGATTCGTAGCTCTTGATAACGCGCCCTTTGTCTCGACTATTGTGCGGGAATAAAATGTCGATAAGTACTCGGGTGATTAATCGACGGTATTATTGTTAATTACCAGTTCTAATGAGTGATTGATCGAGGGAGCGACGCCCGCGATTAGTCCAACATCGGACAATTAATTACGCGGGAGAGAAAGTTCCGAGGCAAAGGCTATTGCCGCGTCATTCCGCGTCTACTTTTAAAGGGAGCACTTTTGTTCTTGGTGCTTGGCTCCAGGCGATATCCCCACCTCGGGCATAGGTAAACGGCGCGGAAAAAAAAAAGGAAGGTAATAAGAATAAAGGAGGAGGATGCTGCGCGGAGGAGTCCTCGAAAGACTCGGTTCCAGGAGATTTGATACACCGCTCGACACGCTTCGTTGGGAGAAAGGGAAACGAGACAATGGGGATCGATCTTTGATCAGATTCTTAATTCCCTGTCCGAATCGATTGTCGTGGCTCGCTCTTCTGCCTCTTTGTGCCGGCCCGAACGTGCCCCCCCTCTTAGCCTCGATTTAATTGAGAGTGGAAAAACAGTTGCACTCCGATCGTTCTTCCACCAAGGAGTACGTAAAAAAAACCGTGGAGAAACTTGTGGCGGAGCTTTACAAAGCTGCCGCCTTTTTGGGGCCGGCAGGAATTCACTCGATCATATTTCTCGAGCTAAAAGGAAATTAAGCATTTCGTTTTTGAATTAAGTAATTTTTATTCCTCGGTCCAAGGTTGGTCTGAAACTTCAAATTCTTGAAGTTGATGTGAATTTTCAATACCACCTGGCAACTGGAGGATCTCCAAGCAGGAGGCATAGCAAGAAGACGATAGACGTGATAGAGAAACAAGGAAGCGAACGGGGCACGTTTCCAGCTCCTCTCGCCTCTTCATCGTCATCGTCTATTTAGTTTTGTCGCCGTGGATGTAGTGGACGGTGCAGGACAAGCTGCCCAGCCTAATTAGCAGCGGTCTAATATCGCCTGGTAGCCGGCGTAAATTAACCAGGAGGCTAATAGACTACAACTAATGGTACCACGTTCCCTCCGCTTCCTTATCAGAGATCAGAAAAACCGACGACGCGTCGATCCTTCCAACAACGCTTCCGATTAGCAGCGTAAACACGTAGCGATGTCGCGGGTACCGTGAACGACGAAGCTTTTCATTCGACGAGAATGGGACGATTAATCCCGAAGAAACAGCTGCGCCAACAGATCTTCAACGGATTCGTGATCCTAATGCGTTTGGTCCTTTGTTCGGTGTTCCAGAAGATCGCTGCCAGCTTTCCAGCCCCACAAACACGCCTAATCCCTTGCGACATCAGAATCCTGTTTTTCTAATAAACAGAGGCTAATTAGCCGCTCGATCGCCTCGGTGCGGGGCTTAATGGTTTGCGAAGGCGAGCAACTGAATCACGGGGCGTTGTTGTTGGTCAGCCTGATGCTTGGAGTTTTATAATTAAGCGTACGCTGCTTTGTGAAATTTAGTGGAGGCTCCTAGAGCTTGGCGTCGTTATCTATAGCACACGATGTCCATCGTGGATTGGCATCGCGGCGCCGTGAATTATTAAGTAGCAGGCTCCGTGCAGGGTAGTGGATGATCTCGAAGGGTGGAAAACGGTGACCTTAAGGGGGGATTACGCCTTGTTGGGCCGAAAAATAGGTAATTCTTTATGAATTTTTTGTACAGAAATGGTTCGACGAATTAATTTGAGGTTTGGCAGGCTGTTTTATTGGATCTTGAACTATTGCTCTGAATTCTTGTGTGACAGTGGAAACGAAATATGGCAGGTACAGAGAGAGCGTTGAAAAATAATCGTGTAGCCCTGGCGTTGATGAAAAGTAAGTACTTTAAGGATTATCCGACCTCAACTTAATTTGTCGAACCATTTTTGTATAAAATATTCACGAAGAATTACCTATTTCGTCGCATTATTTCGGAATTTTTTTACAAAGAACCTGCAAAGTTTATTATTATTTAGTTTTTTGCTACATGCTTATTGATATTTGAACTATCTTTACAAATTTTGTCAATGACTGCTTTAAAGTAATGGTGAAAAAAAGCATGGGGTCACGGTGACCATGATTAGGCTCGTTTTAGTGATCAACAACTACCAGAATGATAAAAAAATATTGAAAATTAAGCAAATGGCGGAGTTTTAAAAATTATGTTTCTATTCTCGCTCATTTTTTTAACTTTAAAGGTTTGTGAAACTTTAAAAACCAATTATTTTATCATAATTCTGGTAGGAACGATAGCCACGCGTGTGCTGATAGTATATGCAAACCTCGGACTGAGTTTGTCCAGTCGATCTTGAAAACGTGGTTTCGAGAAAATCGCGTTTAAAGTTTACTCAATGTCCGAAGCCAAACTAAGTTGTGACCTAGGAGAGTATTTTGCTGAATTACACTTGCGGGAACAAAACTGTTATGCGTCTCCCTTCCCGCTGTCTAGACACCCACCTATTCTGCCTAGATACCCTGTAGCTCTGCAAATATTATGAATCGAAGAAAACCCTTTTACCCATATAACGTACCAGTAGAAAATGCAAAAAGAAAGTTTTTTTTACCCGTCACACCAGAATACCCCCTTAAGGAAAACTCAACAATCCCTCTATTATTCCTACCACTATTTCACGAACTAAAAACGCAAAGCTATACGTGCCGTAATTACAGTAATTTCCTAACATGGCAATCCCAACCTTCTGTTACCTGCCCCTATACAATCTACCACTGAATCGATAAATTTCTTCATATTCGCGTAATCCAATGATACGAACATATCCTCTCGACGTTCCACGGAGCCAGCGTTAAATCGTAACCGTCGTCGCAATCGCGATCTCACGTCCACCGCGCCGTTAATAAACGTAGAACGACAATCGGCCCCGCGATTAATCATTCCATCGACTCGCAAATTGGATTCCACTTTTCGACGAAAGTTCGCGGCCGAGCCGGACTCCGACTGGCCATTAACGAGCAATCGAACGAGGTAATTGCAGAGTTCCGAGCGTCCGGGGCCGCGTTCCCCGGATATAGTCGAGCGAGCATTAAAATAATAGCGAATACATTACGGAAGAGTGCGTCCGCCGCGTCCACCAGGCCTTGTCTGCTTACGAATGCAATCTCCTCGAGACATTACCGATCGCTGTTTTCGGGTAGAGTAATCGTCGCAGCCCGAGCCGTTCGTTTCGCAATAACCGGCGACCGGTCGCCATTAAACGTAATTGGAGGGATCCTTCGATCAATCAATTTCGCTCGCTGTGTATAACCTCGGCTTTCAGCTCTCCCGAGGAGTCAAGCGTTCGATATTTTTCCACAACTTCGTTCGCGTATGCAGCGACTGTATTGGAAAAGGGGATTCTCCGTTTGAAACTCTAACTACTTCGCGAAGAAGATTGTCTTCGACGATGTTACGGTAAAAGTCGCGCTAACTTCTGCGGCGTTTCTTCGCCGTTCCCCTAGATTTTTATTACCCAAAGGGCTCGAAGAGTCATCCTCGCTACTTCGTTCCCGCGATAAGCGGCGAAGAAGACATTTCTCGGTTCATGCTTCTACGTCCACTTATTCCCAGCGCGGCCCACATATTGCCCGCGCAGTTTTCAATTCCAACGGGGCGCCATTAACCGCTGGAATCCGCGAAACGAGCGCGGCGGTACGTGTGGTTTGTTGCAAAGGTCAGACTCCCGTGGAATTCCACGGAAAATCCGCGGATCCAGCCGTTCGCGCGGTGATCAGGGCGCGTTGCGTAATGCCCGTAATTGGAAGGATCCCCTGTCTGATCGATCGGGGGTAATCGCCGCGAGAGAGTAGCGACGCGAACGTGCCGGTGCGCCGTGTCAAACGTCACCACCTGTACACGCACCGTGACTAAACCGATCGCGCCTTTTCGTCCCCGTTTTCCACTAGATTGAATCGCAGTCCCGGCAGCCTCTAGGAACCGTCTAGCCGGCTCGCGATAGTAATCCGAGACTAATCGCCGCGCAGATGTTTCCTTGGGAATCGATATCGTAGCCTGGGAAGCAGGTGTCGATGTCTGATAGCGAGGCACGAGACGAGCCAGGATTAATGCTCCCTGTTCTCGTTCAGCGATGTCCATTTGCCGGGAGAGAAATGTACGGCGACTCGGTGTCTCGCGCATTTTCCACGGGGCGGGGTCGGCGTTATTATGAACAAACGTTTCAACTAACATTCCGAGGAGGCCTGGCGGAATGGAGTTGTTCGCGGCAAGCATCCCCGACGCGACGAAAGATTTGTAGGTCGGGCGGAGAAAATATCCCCGTCCCGGGAGAAGCCACGGGCTCCGACAGAACAGAGAAAAGGGGACGAAGAAAAATGGCCAATAAAAGTAATTCGAGCAGGCGGTAAACGACCAAAGTCGAGCCTTCTCGACTACATTCCATGTAAATTGGACACGCGCGCCTGCTGCATGACCAGCTAGAACGCTCCGTACCGCCTCGCTCGCTCTCTTGGAAATAAACACCTGCTAATGTCCATTAGTCAA
Source organism: Andrena flavipes (assembly GCA_963971345.1). Lineage (NCBI taxonomy): Eukaryota > Metazoa > Arthropoda > Insecta > Hymenoptera > Andrenidae > Andrena > Andrena flavipes. Next base: position 73,580,416 of record OZ020479.1, on the reverse strand, counting down.
TTCTTCTTAGCTACGGATTCGCGTTTTTTTTTTCAGCCCCCCTGACTCTAGCTGCGGATGGACACGGTTTAATGAAATGGAAGTAAGTGAGCGGGGCCCCCACGATCCAGCGACATCGGAATCGCTTCGACACACCGATCGTTGAAGGAGGGTTTTTCTGATCGTTCCATTTATTTGTTTTGTAACCGGCCTGGCTGCCACGTTGCGGGTGGCGAAAGTATCGGAATCGCTGGAACGAGACTGGACGGGGAATCCGGGATCGGTATATATTTCTTTTGGAACAGAATAGAACACCGTCGGTAAACGCAAACGCGACTCGTCCGGCCTGCGTTTGCCGACGAGGACGCTGCTGAAACGCGATCTCGTTTCACGAGGGATCGCCCCGTCTCGGTGTAATGGAAAAATACTTCAGCCTAGGGTGTTGCGTGTCAATAATTGACGGTGCCCGCGCGAAACGTCGCATATTTCCTACCATTCTTCTGTCTCCCATCCGTTGTACAATAAAATCGCGTTTTTATAGCAGCCCGATGGATTCCCGAGCTGTTTTCGAAAGCTGCCCGCGTCAGTCGCGCGTTCAGGTACGGTTAGATATGTGCGTGGAGATACCTGGCGCGAATTCGTTGAACAGCGATACAGTTAAACATCGTTAGCTCGTGAAATTGCTAATCGTGTTGCACCCAAGTGCCTCGCGTTTCTTTCCTACCGCACCACGCTCGATTTGCCTACTTTTATGGCCTATTACTAGAAGACAAACATCGTTCCAGACGGCGAGCTCGTAATGGTCTCGGACTTTATTCTCCTCGACCTCGTGTCAGACGGGAGTTTAAAAGATTTCTCGAGCGCTGCTCCTTCGGAGTAACTGCTTTATTTACCGATCGGTATATACGTCGACACGGATCTCGCGCCAGCCGCGGTAGACTATTATTCCGCCTGCCTTTTGCTCGTCCTTTTCACTGCGCCGTACCTCCCTGCCCTCCACGATCGACCGCGAACGACGAACTCGGACGCGTAAGTATTCATAAAGCGGCACGGGTAATTAGGTAATGACTCCTTCGGCATTGGAGCGTCGCCAGCTCGCGGACTGATGACGCTGACGACACGGTGATAAAAGATTTTCTTGTCCACCGTGTGAATTACGATCCGCCGGGGCTTCAACATCGCCGAGTTATTCCTAATTGCTGCCTCGACTAATGATATTCGCGTGTACGCGCGCCCCTCCGCCCCTTCCTCCGCTCCCCCTTTTTCCGTGTACTTGTCCTCGTTGATGGGAAGAACGTCGGGTAGGCGCTCGGTTGGATTGTTGCCATCAGAACTCTGGCACGTTCTGTCAAACGATTCGCGTGACACTTCAAACACTCGAGCGTATTTGTCGGACGAGTGGAACGTAACAGAAACGGGACGGTGGCTGGCAGCCGATAGGATCGGCGAGCCTCGGAGCGCAACTATGTTGCGGATCTATTCTTTCTAGCTAATGGCGTTCGAAGTAGAAGAATACGTGCCGCGGATCGTGGGCCCGAGGGAACAGTGGTGGATGATACGCCAATTAATGGAACAATCGCGAATAGTTTCACATACACACGTACATCGTTAAACGTCGTTTCGCGTTAATAATTGGCGACGGTGTCGGCCGGCAAGAAGCGGCGTAAACCAGTAAGAAAACGCGGCGGTGGAGCGCGCTGGAGCGGAAATGCCGGGCGATACACCGCCGAGGAAATATTTCAGGATCGGCGGGATGATCGATTAACGGACGCGATGCTTTATTTGCATCATTGACGTCTAAATTGGATGCATGAATGGAGGTCGCCCGCGGCGAACCGGCTAACGGCACCCATGCCCAGGCACACGGGGATGAACGGCCTTAGACCAGAGCCAGAGATAAGTCCTCAAACGAGCCGCCCGCACGAGTATCTGCTCGTGATTCGAAGCAGAAGCCTCGTTCGCCCGCAGGACACTTCTGCTTATCGTCCACCGCCTGGAAAATGGCTGCCCTTTTTTGGGACCGCCGCGCTCCAGCAGGTCCGCTGATCTGTCATCGGGACGAGTTCGGGGGAAGAATTGCTGCGATCTTCTCTTGTTAATAAAAGAGGTACTAGAGAAGGACGGAGGGACCGAAGCACGTGGGTAGCTCTAATATTTCAGAAGCTGAAGCTCGCGGGGCAGATTAGAAGATATGTAGGGGTGGCCGGGGCTGGTTGTCCTAAGGGGTGAGTTGACTAATTGTTAATAACTTTGCACTGACATATGCTCTACTGCGGAAAGATTCACTGTAGAAAGAAGTCACTTCTAATATACCATGTATTTGTGTTATCAGTGTTTGTCGAAAAATTGACTACGTAAGTAAATATTTTTTCTTAAAGATTTTATTTTTTCACGCTCTATATAGTTACAATAGAATAAATGTTAAGGGACTATTTTAAAGCTTGTTTATTAGACGATCTATTGACATAGTATTTTTGTTTATACGTGAATAATTGAAGGTTATATAGATTATTGAAGTCTAAATGTTGGCCGGGTTGGTTGACTAATAAGGTTTAAATTGTTATTTTGTTATTCATAAAGCGATTTTTATTTTTTTGTTTAAAGTGTTTAAAGGTGTACCAAATAATACTCTTTGCTTACAAATCCACAGAGAAAATTTTTAGATCTCTACCCCCTTTCGTTAGGCTGACATGGGGATAGCAACCCTAAACTTTACACTATGTTATAAATACATTATAATTACTGTTCAAGTTGAGAATTTTTCAGCTTATTATTAAAGTATGAGAGAAAGAAATTAATATTTTATAATGAAACAACTCTTGTGACATTGCGTCACTTTATTACCACTGAGATAAGTTACTAATAACATTTTCTTAACTGATTGTACCTACATATAGTCAACCAACCCTGCTTATGGGGCTGATTGGCCAGCATGGAAGGTGTTAGAAAAACATTAAAATACCTTAATCAGATAGCCAAATGTATGCCCTACCAAATATAGTAACCAGTTTAATGATATTTCGCCCACATAATTTATTAAAAATCAAAAACTGAAAAACAGGCCTACCAACCCCGATCTCCCCTACTTTACTGCTTGAGCTCTTCAAGGACCTAGTCTCGCGTTAACCACCCCCTACTTTTGTAACCCAAAAATTAAACTTCTTATGCCACTTCAGCTTCCAACCTCTGTCCTAATCTCACCTTTTACAACCCCGTAAGTAATTTTCTGAGCCAAGAATCAAACTCCTAATAATGCGTGGGCGTGTCGAAGCAGCCCACTGTCCTCCACTATCGCTCCCCGAATTGCCCCAACGTCCATCCACCCCAGTCGTCCTCCCGCTCGGTCAACAGATTGCGGACTTAATCGGCCGTGCAAAGAGCAAATCGTTTCGCTCGCGATTATCCAAAGCATCGTCCCCTTCCGTCCGCCTCGTCCCTCCGTCTCCCTTTGCCGCTGTTTTGCCAGCCACCCTCTTTCACACTTTGCTGCCTCCGCGCCTCTGTCCCCTGCATCTTCGCCGAGGAGCACGAGCCGCTGCGCTTCGCCAGGGGTGGTGACGTTAATCGCTTTCGCGCGGAAAGGTGTAACCGATTCGAAACGGCCGTAAGATCCACGAGAGCGGCAGTAAATTCGGGGACCGGCGAGGGCGAGCCAAGGGCGCCGTTTAATTATTCCCTGAGAATTCAGCAATTTTCCGTTTTATCGCTCTCCAGCGACGCGTCTCTTTCGTTCTAAAGGGGGCCAAAGTGTATGGAACCGTGGGACACCTCTTTCGGGAGTTCTTCTCGAACATTTTGGGATATTTAAGCGTTTACGTTCGCATCGTTCAAAATAAAGGATCTAAAGGATCTCCTACTACGCGATCTCTGCGCGAGACACCCCCGCGCGTTACTCGAGGGTGGGGTTTAATTATCGCCCAGGAATTCAGTAATCTTCCACTTCGCCGTGGTCGGTGTTCCTCAACTTAAAACGGCGCTGCACGGTTTGCTGAATTTTTCATCCACCCCGCTGGCATAATTGTCAAGATCTCCTCGGGCCAAGTTACTATCAGACAAATATGCATCTCTCACCGTTCCGACGCGTTAGAAACGGAATACTTTCTCCGTGCATCCGAGGCGAACGCGCGAGCGTGTATTTCAGACGCCCCAAGGGCGGCATTTAATTATCCCACAGGAATTCAGCAATCTCCCGTTTTATCGCCGCGCGGTATCTCTGCCAACGTTCGCGGGGGCTTTCATCGAGAAAACAGGAAACGGCCAGCGGCATTTCCCTCGAACCTATCACGGTGGGGGGGGATCGTATGGTGGCGTCGTTGCGGCTCTGCCTTCGGAAAAGTGGTTTTCCGAGGGACGCAACAATACCGCGCGAGGCGCTCGCTCGCGTAAAATAAATGGACCGATTTATGGGCAGCCCTCGCTTAATAAAATCTCAGCTATGTCGACGCATTTACCTCGGGTATTCCACCCTCTTGCCGAGAGGCCATCCCTCTGCCCGGCTGCTGGATGTCCGAAGGGCGGGATAACGATATTTGAACTTGAGCTTCGTCGATCCCACCGGCATACGTGTTTATTCGTTTACGAAATTGAATTAGGAGACCGGAGAAGCTGGCTTCGATCGCGAGGGATAGTTAAAAACAGTCGCGAGGGAGTGTAAATACTTCTGCAGAGTTCAATGGTTATTGCATCTTTTAATAGCGTAGGCAAAGTTGTAGAAGAGCCTTGTACCTGAGTATTAATATCCAGCAATTTTGCTGCATTATGTTTAAAGTTGGCTACAAGTTTCTTCTCTACCCCTTTTGCGTCATTTCGTGTAAAGAAACTGGTATGAATTGTTACAAATGTCACCTAGCGTTTAGAGTAGAGAAAGGGTAGAAATATTCATAAGTCACAAGAACCTTCAGTGTCATTCCTACATTATCTTGTAATTCGAACTGACCTTAATCGGGTTCCGTAATGATTTTAACGTTCTATATGCTCGCGGTGGAAATTCTATACGCTGGTAGTTTGCTTGTTATTGGTTTAATGGGAACTGGAGAACACCTATGCGCGGTTTCTTGCAGAGTTTCCACGATAGAAGCTACGCTACAAGGTAGCGATCCTGAGGTTACATTTAGTCGGCTACTATCGCGTTATCCGTTTCACTGCGAGCAGTAAACTTTATCGACGCTCTTTACACGGTTGCGACATTTTTTTATAGATGCTTTACGTCTCAACATATCGTGTTTAGCCGATTACCATACGCACGTAGGTGAACTTTGCTGCTACATAAACCAACCATTTATGTACCACAGAAATCTAACTAATCTCTGTCCAGCAACGGTTAAAATCCTATAAAATTGAGTCAAATATTAAGTACCTACATTAATATTATTCCTTCGTTGACACACCTCCTTCTTCGATTAACTTTGTAGAACTTGGTGACTTAGAACAATTTTTCAACGACTGACATTGTTATCTAAAGAATTCAATCGTTATGAAAAATATAGTGGCTCAATCTCAAGGTCTTTAGAATCTATTCCAATAGTTCTTTTATTTAAATTTTATTACATTTTTCGTGAAAAAAATTGTAGATTACCATATGTCAAGAACAGATAAATAGAATCTTAAAAAACTGTAACTTTTACAAATTTCAATATTTGAAGCTAAAAATTTACAGAGTTCAGATATAATATTCCGAGAAACAAAATAGTTTGTAAGTGAGCTTTAAAAGAAGGTAATAATTTTGCATATGTACAGAAACTAGGTTATTTCGATAATTGATAAAACAGAGATACCTATTCCACGAATATCCACGACATTCTACGTAGAATCTACGTACTGGAAAAGCTCCAGAACCTCAAAATCAGTTTACAGGTGTCTCACACCCCAAGTATCAACGAAGAGTTAAATATTAGATTTTCCAATCTTTACCCAGTAAAAAAATAAAATCAATTTAAACCACCGAAGGTTTAATCAAGCTGCTCCTCCCAACATATCTCGCATCTCAGAACCAACGACTCCCTCCACCTGTCCCAAAAAAATCTCCAAAGAGATAGTACCTACTTACACAAGCATAGAGCCTCCGCACAGCTTGCTAACTTTCTCGTCCACATAGCTCCGCGTTCCCGCCCAATGACCGCGGCGTATTCACCCCAGAGAACGTCGTTGCTCACCCCTCTTTCACGCTCCCCATCTCCACCCCTAAACTCGTCTAACGCCCTGCTACCGTGTACGCCACGAGCTAACCTCCTCCCAGCCCGCTGGTGATCAACCATTTGTCACCAGGCCGCTGGATTTCCCATTTTCCAGCCGATTTCCCCGCAACGACACTGATATCCCCCTCCTTCCAGCTCGACCCTCTGCCACCCTCTCCAGCATCCCCACCACGCGGCTGTCATCCCCTACGTCGTGCCGTAACGCCCTCGGTGTCGAGGCTTTCGGGGTTTTCGGGGTCGAGGCAACGACGGGACAGGGTAGAATGAGGTGGTGATGCCTATTTTCGCCGCCACCATTCGCCGGCACTAAGTGACTGTGCAGCGACGGTGGCGACGCCGGGTCGTTGCTCGGAGGGGTTCCGCACCACCCCCACGAGAAGCTCATTTTCGCGGTCCTCCAGCGAGCCAGGGGTAGGGAGATCGTTTGTTTTCCGCGCCAACGCCATTGTCATTGTCACTGCCGCCCGAATCGATAGCGGAGGAACGTTGTCGGTGCCCGACACCACCTGGCTCGATTTCTAAGGGAATCTTGCGTCGGTATTAACTTTTCAAAAATTTCCCTCGTTTTCTCTTAATCGCTCTTTGCCGAGTTTCCACGGTTCAGGATTTAAGTTTAAATTAAATAACGACACACGCTCGATGGGTTTTCTATTCTCCAGGACGCGCTACTTTGATTAAAGGTGCGAACGAGCGAATTTACCAGGGAACTACCCCTTCACCGCAGGATATATCAGAGGGGAATCGCGGGATGGGTTCGCGGAACGTTTTAGTCGCGTTATCGTCCCTATTACACGATATGAAAACATAATATCGAGGCAGATAGCGCGAAATAACGATCATGACACGCCATCCCCCGTAATGAGGATCGCGTGTGCTCCTACATAGGCTGTGCCTTGGATGCCCGTGCCTCGGCGGATGGTTACTACAATGTTTTCTTCGTCTTCTGCGAGCTTCTACCCTTCCTCATCCGCCGGCGGATCCAGCAATATCCGCTCTTTAAGGGGTGAAACGCGATATACCCCGCGCGCGGTTCGTTCGATATCTCGTTATAATGTGGCAACAGCTAACACTCGTTAACCCCCGCGAGGGAAACCTTGCTCTAGTTCAATCATGTAACGGGATACCGATGCGCCCTCGAGTTTTGCTTAAACATAAAACGTCGTCGTTCCTTAGCATCCCCTGCTTTTCCCTTGCTACTTGTTAAAGGAGCCTCGACTCCTCCCCCTTGCGAGGGGCCACGGTAAATCTAACGCACTGATTTTTAGGGAACCTTGTGGGTAAACAGAGCATCAAAATAAAATCGTTTCATAATTAAATATCTACTAAACCGTCGAGCCAAGTATAATTGAATTATTTCTCACTCCTCTACCCTTCAGATTTCCTTAAAATCGTTGCATGGCACTTAACGCGGACCACTTGTTAATGTAATCCCCTAAGAGGGATCAGCTTTGCGCGTTCCCTCCGACACTGATCGCCGATGATATGCGATTTCGTGACTTTCGCGATTCCACTACCGAGCTGGGATGATCCAGCTTTTCGCGTAAAATATAAAATTCCCTGTGCAACCTGTTTGTCGCCGGTGCTCCTGGCCGTTACGCCCGCAGATAACAGAAGCATCGATAACGCGAGTCGCCGGCGTGTTTCGTGTGTCGAGGGGGGATCGTTAAAAATTTCGCCGCAGTTAACGACCTGAAATTACAAGCTACCGTTCTAGTTCTCTCTCCTATCTTTAACCGGCAACGAGCCTAACGACCTCGCTGTAATTGCGAGTACAGCCCGCCCTTTACGCGAAACGCCGGATTATTCGTTTATCCGCGGCTCCTCGCGGTGGAATAAATCACTCGGCTGATCGGCTATAAAGTCGATAATAATTGCTTCGACTAATTTAATCGCGGGACGCGCGCGTAATAGACGCAATTATCGTTAATACGCCGGCGGTAATTGTAGACGATTAATTTGCGGGGACCCAGCGATTCGCTTCTTTTCCCACTGTCCAGACACTGCAAAGCTGCCGCATCGAGTGCTCTATGCTAACACAAGGATACCTCGATTACAGTCTATAAGCAGACATATCCGGGTAAGACGTGTGACTTATGAACTACTTCTTACTTACTACACCTACAGCCAGGCTTGCTCGATTGCTCGGCTATAAGGCGGCGGTAAGTAGGCTGGTTAATGTAAGCGTAATGCACGTACGGACAGAAGCAAGGTGTTATAAACGTGAGAATACAGAAACTTCCAATTAATAGATTTACAATTAGACGCAGATCTTTCGTACTCGAATTCATCAGCCACTGCTGCAAACTATTTAAAACCTTTTTAAAAAACCTTTGCAACAGTGAGTACATAGCTACCTACACAGTCGAAGAAACGCTACCGTGTTTCGACCCTCCGCGGTGCACCAACGCGATTGAAACCGCCCGCTTCACCCCCGAGGCAGGATTAAAATTACCGAAATCAATCAGCCCCGTTGAAGCCACACCCCCGCCCGCGTTAATCGCGACACTTTGCCACGGTATCGTTGCGCCGGCTGGCAGAATCAATTTGTACGATCGCGGAGACGCATTGCGAGCGCTGACCACTTGGCTCGCGACGTAGGTATTAAAAATCGCCGGTGCGAGATGTGTAGATTAGAGCGAAGGGCGAGGGTAGTCGGTGTCAGGGTGGCCCCCGGTGGCTACGTGACTTACGCGGCTGCCCGCTGTCTAATTAAAGAATGCGAAACGCCTCGCGTTCATGTCCGCGGGGCATTAATCTAGAACAAACATGGCCGAGTCGCTGGTACCCGAGCAAGGCTATCGCACCTAATGTGGCTATAATACGCTAATGACTCTGGAATCGATTAGCCTCTACACTCTTCATCCCCGTCCGTTTCCCTAAGCGTACCTATAGTCCGCGGCGTGCCGGGGCCCTACGTTCACGAGGAACAGGCGCCGGCTCGCCTACTGGCGCGGGTCAGCCGGGGTATCATTCGCGAAACAGGAAACGCGCGTCCTCTCGAGACCGAGAGGGACGTATGCCACCGTAAAACTAACGGTAAGTCGTCATGCTTATCGCGTGCCACCGGCGTGCGATGGTATTTTCGGTATGGTTGCGCGTCACTAAACGATGACATATTTTCCACGGCGCTCGGGGAGACGCGTAGAGGTGTCCCGAGGTGTCCCTCGATTTTGACGACGTGGATTTTTCTACGGTGAAAGGGAAGATACACGTGGTGCACCTTCGAGAGCTTGTTTGGCCGAGGACTCGAGTTCGAGCAGCCTGCTCCTTTGAATTCGAGACTTCCGGTCGGGGACCGTCAGGCGTTTGATCTGTGGCGGATACTCGGGTCAGTGACTTTAAGTGGAAATTGAACGAGAGCTCGCTGTAAACGGGTGGATTTTGGAAAGTTTTGTTTGGTATGTGTCTTGATTATCGGCAAGTTGTTTGTCCCGGTGTGGTGTGTGATTATATGTATAGGCATCACTTTGGATACTAGAGTGTCCACAGTGGGTGTTCAATGGCAGTGCTGGTTGTGTCGAAAGAAGAGCAGGCAGCTCGCACGATGACACCGTTTCGAAGGTTGTTAAATGGCCTGTTCGGGATGCTCGATGCGACGCAACCTTCGTATTTATATAGAATTTCCGCTGGCATACTTGCCACAGATCCTAGCTGCGACATACATAGATCACCTCATCAATTATTATTTGGAGTTTCGCGGCACTTGGAAAGTGACATTTATGTGGGTAAAAGCAAGTGAGAAAGGGCACACGCGTAATTTATGGAACAAAGGAGATATTATACCCACCGACACTCGCACGCGTCACGGGGGTTGTGAATTTCTAAAGTTGGGGAGACCGGGGCTAAAAGTTCTGGGGATAAGTTTTTCCGATGGTTATGTATTCAAAATGAAGAGACACTTGTATTTTAAATTATTTTTTCCGTGTGAGTTGATCACGCCACTCTGTGGTTCGTTTTAATAGCGTTCGCAAGGACCTAATAGTTGCGTACCAGATAAGTAAACATTTCTCTATTATTATTTTTTGGTCTATTACGATTAGTTAACGTCGATATTATTGATTGATTCGTTCTTACGGATCAGATGACATTTAAGAATATGGTGTAGGGGAGAATGAGGCAATCGCGGTCAGTTGGCAATGGCGGTCAGTATTGTTATTATAAAACGGTATGTCCGAAATGTACAATTTCTTTTCCTTACGTTCCACGACATCATTCGCTATATTGTTGAACGATTTCGTCTTCGTCGTTGTTAAGCAACCAAGGAAAACTAGCCTTTTTGTGTTTTCAACATCGTCGATGTAATATTTCGTGTACACAACATAAGAGGTAAGTACTAATTCTGAAGCTTATTTTACATTTCAAAATTACGTAAATATAGATATTCTATCAAGGAAAAGGATTACATATTTAAATTAAATATATTTATATTAAATTTCATTCTAATCTTCAATCTTATCAATGAACACGTATGCGGGCAATGATGGTCACTTGACTGTTAGTGCCCGTAACGTGATTATCATTATTCACTAGTGTAAAATAAACAAAACTTTCTTCATTAGAACAATTTTATTCTGTAGATGGCAAGAATTCGCACTAGAAGAACTGCAAAAGCCAAGTGGACTGCTGAAGTACTTAAAAACGCAGTGAAGCTTTTTCAAGATGGACAATCCATGCGAAAAGTATCTAAATTATTAAATATCCCCCTTTCAACTCTGCAATCGAGGGTAAAGAAACAAATGTCTGACCCAAAGCTTGGAAGGCACACTGTATTGAGCGTGACTGCTATTACCCGTAGGTGTAGACGATGGCGGAAAAGCACATATTTTTTGTTTTTTGTAATTTCATTGAATAATTCAATATAAAATTAATTATTTTCGTATCCTACGTATAGGTTGATAGTTTAAGTTTACAAAAAAATCATTTTCAAGTATATTGCACCTTACATCTTTGTTTTATTACAATTATTGCTTAAGTGACCGCCATTACCCATTCTCCCCTAATTGTGTTTATCGTTTCAATATAGGTATAAGCAAAATAATCTCTCAAATTGCTAGATTTGTCGATCGGGCTAGTTGTAACCGTGATTTGGGGCGTGTTGTTACCGTAAAAACTTGCCCCACCGCAAATTTATAAATTGTTCCTGCTGTGTTTTAAGATGCGAACGTCCTATGAATGAAATGCGGAAAGGGGCATCATTTCCATCGAAGTTATGCATAAAGATAAAAACTGTCGCTGGAGAATTCGGTATCTGCGACTTGGCTCTATCGAGAGTTATTAAAAAACTGGAGAAGAATTCACTGTAGGCTACTATAATACAAATCTCAATAAGTAGGTAGGGTAAACCGACCAGTGAATTATAGAATTGTTGAATTTATGGATCTTTGAAATGAATACTTGAATATATTTATGTATGACAACAAAATAACTGTTGAAATTGCATTTAAATTTATTTTTCTTGAAATTTCTATAAAAATAATTACTTATTCTTATCGTAATTTGTAAAAATATGATTATAAAATGCAAAACGTGTAGAAGGCCTGTAAATGACCGCATACTTTTGATAAGAATAAATTGTACTTGTACGCGTAACTAAGAATATGGGATATTAAAATTGCAACTACAATCCATTTATAAACATATAATATTTTTAAATTTATAATTAAAATTTCTTTGCCTAACGGTCATTTACTGGTATGCGGTCAATTACTAGTTGATTTACCCTACCCACAAACAGATTTTACTTTTTATACCAAAGGTGGTTTTGGATTTCTTTTAAAGATAATACATTTTTGTTGATCCGAACCTTCATAAATAAACATTATTAATAAAACTTTGTTTTATTTCATTAGAAAATGAAATATTTCAAAAAAAGGCAACTCCTATATCTTAGTAACAACTTACCCCAATGCGATAACAACTTGCCCCATAAATTGGTAAGACATTCCGCTTCGACCAGCCACAAATAAATTACTTTACATGAAAATATATTAAATAAAGCTTAAAACCATAAAATATGATCAATTTATCAAGAAACTACTCAACAGTGAAAAGAATTTTGCTATTTTATCCAAATCGGAACTTTTAGCCCCGCTCTCCCCAAACGCCGAAGTAACTCCGTTTCACCGAGCGATCAGCCCGAGAATATCATTCGGCAACACAAGCCCGTCAACAACGATTCCTACGCGTCACTGGCTCTGCCGCCAACGAAACACGAGCAACGCCGGTTGTATCCCAGTCTTCCCCGGCTATCGGTCATCGAAGGGCCAACAATAGCCGCTAACACGCGGAAGGCATTCCTCCAAATGAAATTTACACGGAATTAAAGCCGCCGCGTCGCAGGGGCAGGAAGTCGTCCGATCCTGCGGGCCAGATATCACCGTTTGCACACGGTACGCTACGAGGAAAAAAAAAAGCCGCGTTTTCTTGGCCCGATCCGCGGCGGCCGTGCCTTTTGTTTCACTTAGCACCTCGGCGCGGCGAGGAATTAGCACGGCCGTAAAGCTCGCTGGCGGGCGTCCGGCTGCTGCGGTCGATTTGCATGAAAGGGACGAAAGGAAAGCGAAACAATACGGCGCGGGGAACAAGAGGAGCGAACAGTCCGACGGCGGTGGGGAGACGATCGCACGAAGAAGCTGGCACGAACGCGGGCACCAGCCAGCAATTCACCCCCTAGGGCCGTAGGGTGATGGCGGATGGACAGGGGGGGCCTAATTACATTGAAAATAGGCGCGTTTCTGGGCTGAAAGGACGGTTCCACGGAATCGGACGCGTCCAGTGGCAATTTCTCGACCGCTTCACGTCTTCATTCTGTCGTGGCCTTTCTTCCACGGCCAGAAGGAGCCGGTGCACGGCGGGGCCATCTAACGAGGCCCCCACAGAAGGGTCGGAAGGAGGGGGGAGGGGGGGGGGGGCCTTCTCCAGCGGAAGTCTCGAATTCGAAACAATGAAGGGCCGCGCGAGGCGGTTTGACGCGAGCCACCGAACCCCTTTATGGCTCTATTCTCTTTTCGCCTCGCGTTCTCGCGGCCGGCCGGCGCGGCGTGCACAGGCCTCTTCTCTTTTTCTGCCTTTCCCTTTCCGTTTCGAGAGGAACGGTTGCGGTGCTGGCCCCGCCGCCGTTCCTCTCCGTACGTATACACCCGCGGAGCGGTATCCACGCCGGCGAACGACGGCCCGGGCAAAAAGATGCCGCTGGAGCTGCGGGCGTCTCTGACAATCAGGCCCCTGCCGAAAAATACGTGACACGCGAAAATCAATTTCAACGGTGGTTGCCCATCTCGTACCGGTTGCCCGTGAACGCTATTATATCGGCTTCCAAAGATCCCCCGGTTCTTTCCGCCTCGCACCGTCGCGAGGCCCTCGTTCCTCCTCTCCTTTATCTTTTTCTCGCTCCGTGAATACGCGAGCCGCGAGCCCGGGACCCACGACCACCGTATCAAATTTGACTTTATGTTTGACTGCTGCCCCGATCGCTTCCTGCTCGCTGAAACTGGGGATTTGCGGAATGCTGGCCGTTGAAGCGTGCGAGGCAGCGGCTCGTGCGGCTGCGCTGCTGGCAAAGTAATTGTTGCTTCGAACTACTTAACTACGAAATACTTTGGCGTAATACCCGATCCCTTTCAATTATAACAGGATCCAAGAGGCAACGCTCTCTGTATTATCTCGTAATCCACCCCGCACTCGAAGGAACGCGCAATAACGTCGCCTCCGCCGCCGGCATTTGCCTAATTCCACAGAGTCGTCCGTGGCGAATGGCCCCCGGGAGGAAATAAATCGCTGTTCCGCGGAGGCAACAAACAATCAAGACGAATACCTCAATAAAAATCGTGTAAACGCAAACACCGTGTCCGCCGGCCCCCTCGACGCCCCGTTTGCTTCGGCGCTGGCTGTGTAATCCGTGTGAAATTTATTTCTATTTGTCTAAGAGGGTCGGGCAGTGATTCCTTTCGCCCCTGGTGCCGGGATCCCTCGATCAGCGGTCGCGTCACACGGGAGTGATTTTCCTCGACACGCGTCTCGCAGCTTTGCGGCCGGACGCCAGCGGAGGGGTGGATCGGCCAAGGAAAACGGTGGCAACTGGGGGTTGAGAGAGAGAGAGAGAGAGGAGCGCGCTTGGAAACGAGAGGGGTAGACGGATGGAGTTGAGACGATTATTGGACGCGGGGATCTAGCGGGCAAACTGAGACGGATCGATCGCATAAATCTCCTGGCGCGGTGTAATATAAAGCCGAAGCGGGCAGGCTTCGAGCGGACGAACCTCCGCGCCGTCCACTGACATAAATACGACTTAGCGAGAGACTCTCGCGATCCTCCGCCGACTAATTGAGAATTATTCCTCCCCACCCCCCTCCCCTCGCGCCCGCCGTGGGCTTCGCCTCGCTAATTTCACTGAGTTATCGGAGGAAATCCTGTCGAGAGGAACGGCACCAGGATTACGCGGCCCGAATGGAATTGCGAGAACGGAACGCAACGGCGAATCACGTCCCAGCGGAATTAGAAAGCGACGAGGCTACGGCCGCTCGACGGTGCCGTCGACGATGGTCGCGGTAAAGTTTGTTTCCTAAATTATCCTCGCGACGCGATGTCCACGAAAAGTCTGGCTACAGTCTGCCGATGGGATATGGAAATGAAGTGTGGATTCTTCTTGTTACTTTGTGCACGAGTGCCGAGCTGTGGGCAACGATGAATTACTGTCGCAAGAGATACTTCGTATTTAATGCCGATGGGTTAATTTACGAGCCGAGTGATTGAACTACCACTCAATTTTCGTTCTCCTTGTAAAATATTTCTTACTGCATCTCGCAGGTGCATCGGTGCACCTTTAGGCAGATACGACTCCCCAAACAGTGCAACATGCTTTCTCCCCCCCCAGCAATTATCTCTAGCTTCGCTTGGAAAAGAGTCGCAACCTGTCCCAACTGCATTAATCACCCCCTGTGCGTATACTTCTGCGTTCTGAGCGCACTCCGCTTCCACCACTCGAGCCTACCGTGTTTCACAGAAACAGTAACTTAGTGACAAGGTTACAGGGCACCTCCACCTAGAATATTCCACCCCGCAATTGGTAAACGTATTTAATTCTCCATAAGCCCCGAGCCCCATTCGGTTGCGAATCCTGCTCCCATTGTGTCACGTCCGAGCGCGCCACCTTTTTCCGTACCCCTTTCCGCAGTTTCACCCCTGCCCGGGGCCAAATGATATCATTAACATCGCTTTACGTTCAATTCGAGCGGCCGTGACGTTTCATTACGACGTGTACCCGCTTATTTCTGCAGGCACGACGCTGTGTCACCCTGTAATACACAAAGTTGCACGGAACCGCGGCCCCGTCATAATTTCCAGGCCAATCGAGACCTTCTTGCGTGCGTTAATAGCCGCGTGCACTGTCGATGCTTTCGGCCACGGTGCAAGAGTGTGCGGGCAACGGTACACCGAATACGTGCGTTCGATCCACCGTGCCTTTAAATACCACAGCAGTACGTAGGTACTCTGACGGTGATCGTAGCTAAATCGAAGTTGGAGCGAAGCTAAACACACCATAGATTCTTGTAACGAAGTAGAAGGTCCTCTTAACCTTACGTTACTAAACTGTTTTAGAAATTACGACAGCGAATCGACGATGTCTGCCTTGCTACGTGTTCCCGCTATTATGTCATGTATACATGAAGTGCAAGAAACCGATATGTCAGGCTTATAATATTAACTTATGTCCGTGGTGTGCTGAATAGAAAATATTTCATTTTTGTTATTGTTTTCTGATCAACTACTCGTTTTTTAACGCCATCTTCGGGAATTTATTTAGCAAAATGTATCAGTTTATACTATATTGTGTTTTATCTGTATATTAAAGTATGTTTGAAGTAGTACTCGGAATTTTTTTGAATTTTTTTATCGCAGATGTTCATCGAATATAGTCGGTGGCTTCTCCGAAAAATTCTTTTCGAACGGGAGTTGGTGTGGGAACTGTTCAGCCACCCAAAATGGAGAAACTAAAGCCACCGGGAAACTCAGCTAAGCTGTGCGAAGCTGCGCTATGCCATACTACGTTTTAAAAAAATTAGCTTCTATATTGTTATGGAACTGTTTCCACCAAAAACTAAGCTAAAACATAGCATAGCATAGCATAGCATAGCATAGCATAGCATAGCTTAGCTTAGCTTTCAGGTGGATTCCCGGTTTAAGGTTCATTTTCTTTATGTTTGTCGCTATGGTTGGAACCTCGGACGAGTTTCTATCTTGTGTAAAATTAATTCTACAGAACGAAGAGAGTTAAATTGCCTTCTGCAAGTTTTTATTGTTAGGAAGCCCTTGTGGTTCCAACCGTATCGACAAACATAATAGAAAATAAACCTTACTTTTTCCATTTTGAATGACTAGAACAGTCCCCACATCAACGCCTATCGGAAAATAATTTTTTGGAAGAATGTGCGAGAAAATAGTTCACAAAAATTCTGAGTATTACTTCAATCATACATTAATATGCAGACAAAACCCCGGATAATATAAACCTTTAGGTTTTGTTAAATAAATTCCCGAAGATGCCGTTATAAACTCAAATAAGTAAAATTTGTGTTCTAATCTAAGCCGAATAAAAATACATTTCTTCCAATATAGTTAGCTATTGGTACTTTATTTTAAAGTCGTATTTTTTAAAAATGCTTCGTAATAACATCACTCCCAGGGTAGTTTATTAATCTCAGATTTAAACAACTCTAGTTTCTCTAAGTTTCCAAAACCATCCACACAGATTACCTTCCACAACCCAACACGATCCTCTGCATTGAAAGCTCGCTCCAAGTGCCCGACGAACGTGCCCTGCAAAAGGCAAAGCTGCTCCAATTGCCAGCGCAGCGTGCCTCGAGCAGAAGGACCGCAGCCTCCGAAGCCGTTTCCCCGAAGGAAGAGAAGAGGAAAAGGCGAAGTCGCGCAACAGGACTCCCCCCCGTTCCCGAGCAGGAGCCAGGAGGGTTGGGACGCGACGGAGTCGGGTGTCTTCCAAGAGGTCCCGAGGCAACACACTTGTTTGAAAACCGAATGGTCACTTAACGCAGCGGGGGTGCCTGGTTGTCGGGTAAAAAGTTGCTTCGGCATCCGGGGTGCTGGTGGCGGGGGTGGGGCCAGCGCTGGTGTTTTGTTTGCTCGGCAAACTGTCACAACAACTGGCAACGAACGGCCCACTCTTCTTTATCTTCCCATTTTCTTCCAGCCGCAGCCGCGGCCGTTTAACCTCGAGGATCCGGAAATTCGAGTGGCCCCTTAACGTGACTAATACGCGTGTCTCCGAAGCTGGGTGAAAAAGGGAGCGACGGGACGCGGGGCGCAGCGATACGTCACGTCGCGGACGACCGGAGACCGGAGCCAGCAGCAGGATGAGGCCCATTCAAGGAGTTTCGACCGCGAGAATACGCTCAGCAGCCTGCCACTGTGTTACGCAATCTCTGTGGGTGAAACGCTAATGGGGTCGAAGGTGGCCAACTGCGCGACGGTTATGTGATTATAGAATCGTTGATTCGACTGGTAATTATAACGGCGGGTAATTCCATTAGGTAGCAGGTAATCTTGCGCGTACAAATAGCTAATCGCAGAAGAGATAGTCTGTCACAGCGAGCTCCCTGTGGATTCAACTCTGTTTACGTCAGATGTTTTCTCTGCCAATGGTTTTTCACGAAAACTCGTCCGACGGAGGCTTGTATTTGCCCTCGATCCTGATTGGCGCTGGATTCAGCGAAAAAGCAAGGTAGACTCAGGACAGCCAGCGATTTACGACGCACGTGGA
Source organism: Andrena flavipes (assembly GCA_963971345.1). NCBI lineage: Eukaryota > Metazoa > Arthropoda > Insecta > Hymenoptera > Andrenidae > Andrena > Andrena flavipes. The sequence goes on along the minus strand of OZ020479.1, from coordinate 73,562,467 downwards.
CGCTGATCCACGAGGCTACGCGGCCTTCGCGACGCGCGTAATCTATGCTCGCGGTAATATCTATGGCTGGCAATAAGCAGACTAGTGGAGCAGTAAAGTCCAGCGGATAGATAAAAAGACACTTGGTCGGGGTGTTATGGGTGCTCCTCGAACGAGAGAGCGCGTTTCAACCTCCCCTTCCCTGCCCCTCGCGGCGTTTAACGTTCCAACGATGACGGGCAATCCAGGGAAAATGCAATGCAAACGTATTGTAATTTCAAGCGGGCACGAAAACGCGAGACGATCGGAACGGAAGGAGCGGAGCACGAGGAGGCAGGGATAAGAAGCGATAAAAACCACGAGAGCGGGAAGATCGGCGAGCTCGCCGATCGAAGGATACAATTCACAGATCGATTCCTCGTTTACGAGTTAAACCAGGCGAATCGGCGTCGGTTTAACTCGGCTTATTAAAAACGAAAGCGAGCGCGGATGCTTGGGAATACCAGAGATCATCGATCCGAGAAATCTGAAATACTCAGCTTCGTAAACTATTTATTACCCATCTCGCGATAAAAGAATTCTCGATAACTGAGCTTTTAAAACGAACAAGCTTGCACTCGCAATTTTTAATCCCACGCCACTTCAATTATCGCTACCTAATTCATCCATTTCCCGTCACAATACTCCCGTCTATACTTACTCCGTGCGATCTCTGGCTACTCTCGCGTAGCAGGGCCCCGGGAATCCGGTGATTTCCATTATCCTGGGATAGTCGAGTCCGCTGGGGGTTCGTCGTGTGCGTTCCTGCAAGGTTTTTGCCTGGCGATCGCGGCGATTCGTTCCCCGGTCCCGAGCCACCCGGGATACGCGTAAAGTGTGTTGTTCACACGAGCGGACGGGCCGAGGCCCCGGCAGTCGGCTACCTCCTTCGACCCGAGCGTTGCGGTCACGGGGGCCCGGAATTACGAATGATATCGAATCGAATCGCTCGCGATATTATTCGATACGTGTTCCATTACCCGGCGTGGAGTCAAGGCCCTGGGATTCAAATTAGATTACAGACGGGCTAGGTATCCCCGATCATACGCGCACCTCCGTGTCCCGGGCACCGCGTGCCTGTGTGCTCTACGTGCAGACGCGCTCCGAGCCATCGATCTACACTGTAGATCTACAGGGTGATCCTCCGGGGAAGAACAATAGCGTCGGCTGAATCATCGCGTACTCTTACTACTTGTACAGTGACCGCGGTATATAATTCAGGGTACAATGGCGTAGGAGTACCCGATGGACTTCCTCGGTAGTTTCTGTTAAAACGGAAGGATTTTCAACAGCTACGATGTGTATTTTATTTTACTCGCAAACAATTACCCTTTACGCGATTGCGATCACCGGTAGCGGGCCGCCCTGTATTCGTATACATGTGTATTTATATATAGGCGCTCGGGCCTGTGTCCGCGGGTGTCCATGAGCGGCACATTTACAGATATAACAGAAGAACCGGAGGAACAGACAGACGGACTCGGGCGGCGAGGCCCGAGGCCCCCTACAACACGGTAGCCTCACGTATCCGCAATTTACTTCTGATTATTATGCTCTCTATACTTACGCGGCATTCTTATCTCTTCTTCTTCTCCCTCGGCCTCTTCGTCCACCTCGTCTTCGTCTACCCTCGACATCGATGCGCTTCCCTTGCCGTCTCTCTCTACCGGATCGCTCCGTTTCCCTTCCCTCGCCGCGCCGAACGCTGCCCCTGTACGAGAATCGAGGCAGGTATCGATTTACGGCGGTACCCAATCGTTAGATTCTTGACGATATGTGCCCTCGTCGCAGGCCACCTCAACTGCCTACCTCGAAGAGGAGCTTCGGGCCTTTAGGTAGCACTTGCTCCGCGCTTGAATTGCTCGACCGTTTGCTCGCCAACAATGGGATCTGTCGTCGTCGCGAATGCACCTTTGATCGCCACGTCAAGTAACCATTCGGAATATCTGATTTCCTCGCTACGATTTTTACTAGAGGCCATGCTGCCACTGTCTTATATAGGGGAGAGTCGTGCAGTACCGACTAACAGATTCTGGCAACCAGTAGAGAATATATTTTTCTTATCTGTGGGTTCAATCTGTTAGTAACTCAGATTAATTTATAAGATGTTCGTTTAGCCTTCTTTCTACCTTTCCCCGGAGAAAAATAAGGTAAGTAAGGATGGGTATGATAAGCTAACAAACAGGAAGCTAGGATTTAATGAAGAAGTTATCCAGTGTGTTATTTGCAAGCAGAGTTGGGCATTAATTAAATAAAAAATTATGTAAATAAGGATCAAATAGAAGTTACTTTAACTTTAGATTATTCGACGAATATACATAGTTCATTTTTTTAGTTGACGAATAAAGTTAATTTCTATTTTTCGTTATTCGAAATTTTATTTAAATAAAAATTTTGCCTATCTTGCAAGGAATCATTTGACAAAGATCGTCGAGTGCACAGATCAGGAGAATATTAATTATTTTACTTGCGAGTTTGTACAAATAAAATTCGAAAAAATCTTGTATTGTACTAATGAAATGTCTGTTTATTAACATTGTTAATCATTTAGACCAAAAAATCTACTAATTTAATAGATGGTCGGTACTGAACGACACTTTTTCGTTTTCTAGAAATTCCAACGTTTTTACTTTTACGAATTATCAATTCTTATTATTAAATTTCACAAAAATATACAAACACGTTTTTGAATTTCTGATTTTTATCGACTCTACCCCAAGATATAACAAAATAACTTAGAGCTGTCGGTACTGCACGACTCTCCCCTACCTATATTTCCGAAGCTAAGTAGTTTTCATTCCGTCACTGATATAAACAGCCGATCTGATTCTCAGTTTTAGAGTAGATGAGATGCTAGTTCGGTGTTCGAAGATACGATTGTCACAGGCAACGGAAAGATGCGTACATGTACCCGAGACCGTGAAGCGTTAAAACAGCTACAGCAGAACAATCGTGTCTTAATCAAAGGGCGGTAAGGTTCCCGCATCGATACCCGAAACTGGTTCAACGAACCTCGGCTCGGTATATAGACGTATCCCAGGATCCAAGGAGATTTCACTAATTTCGGCCAGTTTTCAATACGCGTGCGGCCAATCACGGGACCCTATAATGCTCGTTTAAGCCGCTGCCTCTTTGCCTAATGTTAGCCCTTTTAAAGAACGTATCATAAATTGCGTAAAGCGAAGGCGCACCGGGTTTTATGCCAGGCAGCCTGGGGCAACGTGTTCCCCTTCTGGTCTCTCGCCTTTCTCTTCGCTCCTCTGTGCACGGGGGAGGGAGCAGCCCTTAAGAACCGGTAAAAAGTAGAATTTCGGACAGGTTACGAGGCTCGATTTCTATCAGGCTGATATCTATATCCAATGGAAGCTGAATCCTTAACAACTCCATAAGTATATGTGTCTAATAGAGCATAAATCTTCATAAGCCAAAGTCTAACACCTCAACATTTCTAACTGGAAATAGATTCCCAAGATAACTGCGAGATTGGCTGGCGACCTCCGACCTCCGACTCCTTGCGATTCGACTCGCTATTTCACGACGAACGTTAGACTCAAAGACAACCTCGGGTGTCGTACTCGCGGGCTCCAAAGAAGGACGCTGATTTCCCCCCGGGGCGGTGTCCCGTTTGCGTTCGATCACCCAGCCGGGGTCAATCGACGCGGTGCGCCCAAGTCGGCGCGAAGAAAAAGCGCCGAGGACGTCCCTTTGTCGAGCCGTTTCGCATATTGGCGGTCGGCCGTCGGAAGTCCCCGCTCGCGTTTTCTGTATCACGCTATATGCAAATGAGACATATGCTCTCGCCGCGGCACATAATAAATTACTCGTGTAGAGATGGTCGGTGTATAGGTGGGCCTAAAATTACGTACGGGCCCTCTCAGGGACACGCGTGCACGGGCGTGTAGCCCCGTGGTCTGTCGGCCATCCGCGTCTTACACGGGATAATACAGTGTCCCCACCACCATCCCACTCGCAATGCCAAACTCGCCGTTTCGTCTGGGGAGGCAGCGTTTTTAAAAAGTCGACTCATCGCTCCGCGCGCACCCCGTTCCTGAAATTTCTCTCCCTTGTTCCTTTCATTCCCTAGCCCTGCCGCGGTAATTGGACGCGAACGGAAGTGCGGTATGAGAATGATGAACGACGTCCCCGATGGCCACCGATCTCGCTAAGGTCGCCACGGCTTTTCCTTGTTATTATCGTGCCAGCAGCGCGACAAAGAATATTGAAACCCCGCGCGGCCAAGGATAAGCACGCATCCCCCTCGGCGCGCCTCGCTCTTATTACGCGTTTCAAGACTTACGGACGAGAAATCGATCCGTACGGTGGCCGCACGGACGGGTGAATGATGAACGACCCATGGCTCGATGCTCGACCAGTACACCTAAGGTCGCGACTCGTTTTCCTTTGTCATTAACGCGCCGCGCCGGTATCGTGACGAACGCTATTGAAATCCCCCGTTCAAGGATACACGGCCTTTAATCGAATACCATCGCTAGGCGCGTCTATATATACGCCGCCGCCGTCGTCTGTTTAACCGTTCTGAAGTTACCGGGATGATCCACTAGCACGGCAGAGGACACCAAGTGGGCAATAACGTCTCCCGGAGTGCCTCGAAATCCTCTTTACGCCACCCTCGAGAAGCTCGGTGTTTACGTGGACGAGCAGACGAGGGGAGGGAAGAAAGAAATCGTTTCCCTTTTTCTCGGGCAAACACACCGCCCGCCATACGGGGGTTGTAAAACAATTTGCCGAACCCGTGGTAAACAATGGGCGATCACGAGGACGGTCGGGTCTTCTTAGACGTGGCCTTCCTTCTCTCGTACCCTGCCAGGCAATTCTCCGATTCATAAACCCTTAATTTTACGATGATTATTGCGAGGGCTTCGGTGTCTCCCTCGCTCTTCTTCTCGCCGGCGATCTTAATCCCGCCGGGCGATGGCAGAGTTCGATTCTGCGGCCTTAGCCGCTCGGACCTGACGTTGAATTGCGGAAAACTAGGTTTTACGAGTCCTTTCCTTGGACGCGAAGGGAAAAAAGGGCTCGCTCGCTGCGCGCGTGTTTGCGCGACCCGCGGGGGCCACGTTTGCGTTCCCTTTCGGGTTTTTACTGCTCAGGTAATTGGATTAAAGAAACAGGCGAAGGAGAGCCGACGCGGCCGACCGTCTGCTCTCTGTTTGCGCCACGATTTTCGGGGGACTGTCCGTCGGTAAATCCAATTTTTTAGAGTTACCCGCCCCGAGAGTTTCTTCCACGGGAGCCGCCCGGTTTTACTGCGTCCTCCGGTTCGTTTGCTCGCGCTAAATTGTAATTCCATTAGAGGCCCGAAGGTCGGAGACAATTAAGCGTTGCTTAGAAACTTTACAGCGGGCTGTTCCGAGGAAGCGAGTGTTGACAAAATCGGTCAGTGTTTGCTCGGTGCCTGCTCAAAGAATGAATCGTTATTCCTCGTGTTTTTGTCTACGCTGGCTCTATCGTAGAAATACACGAGGCAGTAAACGCTCCTGTTAGCGTCCCCTTTGTTCGGTGGTTCCTTTCACTTTGCCACTAAACCGTGACAGGCGAATAAGTGTATCGAGGAATTTATCGTGATTTACAAAAACACTTGTAAAGCCTCTTAGAAGAAGAATCCTCTTTACCTTAATTGAACCCAAGTAGTTACCCTTCGGGGCCTACAGGTACACAAAACAAAATTAAGGAATCCCATCTCACTAGAGATCTACTCCCAACCAACCCAATTCCACAGCCTCTTCCACCCTAGAATCAAACTCCGCAAAACCCAGCACCCGAAATGGTATCCGCTCCAAAAATCTCTCGAACTACTCAAAACTACCCCCGGTTAACGATCCACGATCCGCGATACAGAAATCGTCCCACCGCGTTTCCATTGACGGGAGAGCCGGCAGACATCGTTCGATGATCTCGTCAATAGCGCGCAGCCTGTACGTGTGCATCGCCCGTCGATGTATTCCATTAAGCTGGTGGTGTAATCGCGCGCTCGTCCCTCGTGCACCATCAATCGTCCCCGCAATCTCGCCGCAACCGTTTCGAGATTAACACTTCCGTGTCTAGGATCGACGCGTACAGACGAACAGGCGAGGAACATCGGCGCTGCGAGAGTTTACCGACAACGGCTGAAACCGACCGCGAGCCAGACGGGGGAAAAAAATGTCATCGCCGTTCAATTACCGGTGAGCACCTCGTAACAGCCGCCACGAACCGCTTATACTAATATTAGTAGCGTTCGTGGAAGCGTGCTTCTGGAAAGTACGCGCCCGGACCGTGTTGGTACAAGCGTTTTTCTTGCCCTTTTGCAGAGTTGTCGTTGGGTGGCTCGCGTTCGGATACTAGTAATCGTTGTACATCGCTTGCAACGGGGGTACGGAATAGGGTGAACGGTGTTTGATGGTCCTTGCAGTGGTCGCTCGCTCGGCTACGAGTTTTTCTAGCCACCGAACCAAACCGCTGTCGTGCAGTTTACGTTCAGATGGTGGAAACTGTTGGAACATCGATTCCAGAGGGAGGAAGTGGAGCGAGTGTTGTTTGATGGTCGTTCTAGAACTTGTCGGGGCTTTTTCAAGCTACGCTGTCTATCTTCTACTACGTGGTTCGTGCTCGGCCATCGACAGCTGTTGGTACGCACTTTCGGAAGGGAAGAAACGGGGTGAACGTACCGCGGCGGGTCTGTCTGGAGTTAATTTTTCACTTTCGAAACGAGGAAAGTGCGAATGTGCGACGGTCGCGTGCGCTGCTTTCCACCGAGTGTCAGATGGGCGACGAACAGATGAAGATTTCACGTCATGTGACCGTAATCAACGTTACGACAGACTGCAAATGACATTGCATCGGCCTGCAGGGCTTCGGGGGCACAGAGACGGTGCTATTTACGTTCGCTGGTAACGGAGCGCCCTACGAGATCAATCGTTTGTGGTCTTTTTAAGGACGCGTTAGTTTGCCGGGACGAGGAGGAAAGCCTAGATCGAGAACACCGAGGTGGGGGATTCAATAAGGACACGCTAAACAATGAAATCGAATTACACCGCGTTGCCAAAAGGATCTCGGTTGGGTAGCTCACCGTTGACGCCCACAAAGAACATCAATCAAAATTAAGGCTCGCATTCATCGGCAACGCTTCGAACCGGCTACAAAAGAGAGCTTCCTCATTGATAAAAAAAAAAGAAACCCTCCAGTCCATTCTGGCTGTTTCATTTGCACGGGCTAATGAATTTACACCTATCTGTTACGCGCCGACCTACGAGACATTTCTGATATTACGCTGTGAATTACAAGCTTAAGTAGGGTAGGCTTAATTAGTTTCCGTTTCCATTCCCACAGGAATCTCCCTTGGTAGCGTCGCGGGACTGTGTATTCACAAAACAACCCTCGAGTACTCACCCTGACTGTGCTCGCCAGCGTCGAACGTTTTGCTGGTCATTTGGAACAAGGCGTCCAGAGGGCTACCCTGGCCGGTGGTCCTCTTCCCGTGGTGTCCGCTCTGAGCGCCGTGCTGCTGCGACGTTTTCCTTTTGAATTGCTGTTGCTGCTGCTGCTGTTGCAGGGCCGGGTGATGCAGGCCGTGGTGCATGCCGTGGTGCAGGCTGTGATGATGCGCCAGGGGGTCAGGGCTGCCGGAGTCGGAGACGGAGCTTCTCCCGGACGAGGAGGAGCTGCTTAGGGGTGGCTCGCTGATGGAGCCGGACATAGATGCCAAGGACATGCCCATCAGAGACAGATCCCTGGGCGCTGTGGAATGGTTGTGATGGTGGTGCAAGTGATGATGCCCCTGCTGATGCTGCTGATGATGATGGTGGAGATGGTGACGGTGGTGGTGACTCAAGTTCGACTCCACCGTGTCCCAGGGACGGACGATCTTCGCCTTTGGTCTGTGCGACAGGATGTCCAGGATGCTGAACGATTTCACACCCCTTTCGTTCGCGTCCCTGTCCCTCTCATCCTCGTCGTCCGACTGCTGCATCTGCACCATCTTCAGCCGTTTCAGGGGCTTGAAGTAGTCGTCCGTTGGCCCAGCCGCCGAGGCACCGTTGCTGCTGGTCCTGCTGTTCACCTCTTCGTCGTCCTCTTCGTCCTCCTCGTCCTCCCTCAACGTCGTCACGGAATCACCGCCGCTACTCTCGTGGGTACGCAGACTCCTGCCGTTGGACATCCTGTAGTCGCCGCTCCTCGAGTAGCTGTCCTCGTCGTCGATCATCGAGTCCCTGGCGTAGCTCCTCCGCGGACTCAGCCTCTCCGCGTACTCCTCCCTCGATTGGGAGAGCCTCTCGTCCTCCTCGCCACTCGGGGCGACCACCACCAGGGGCAGAGGGCTCGGGCAGCCGACGGAGATCTCGTCCTCGTCGTCCTGAACGTCACCTCGGCCAGGGGAGCCTCTGCACGGTGTCCGTCGGTGAGCTGGCGAGCCTAGGCAGCCCGGCGTAGTGGCACTGGAAGACACCGTCGTCGACGGCGACATCGTGTAAGATTCTGTCATTTCCGTGGTGCACATTCCTGAGGGGCGACCGTCGGGCCACGATTTCCTCGAATCCACCACGGGGAAACACCAAAAGCGACGGCGATGCTCGAATACAACGCACGCAATGTAGTCCACGGACTCCTTCAATCTCTCTCCTGCATCACTCTACGTTCCTTCGACTCCGTGATTCATCTTTTCCCTCGAGAAAACCTTCACTTAACTCACCCGAAGTCATCGAATCTCCCGCGGAACCCGGGGCGGAGGAGGCTAATCCCCTCGTGCCGAGCGAGTCATCCCGTTTCACCCGCGGTTTCGACACTGCCCTCTGGTCTCTTCGATCCTAGCTCTTCGGTTTCAACGGAGCACTGTCATCGCACTTCCCGCTGACCGTCCTCAGTCATCGTCTCACCAGTTCTCGTTACATCACGGACACCCCTCGAGCCTCCCAAGCTTCCTCCCACCGTCTTGCGCTCATCATTGTCGAACGATCCCTCCGAAACTCACCGTTACCTCGCCGAAGCCACAAAAACGAAGCAGCGCAAACTGCGCGAACACCCGTCCGGATCAAAACAGTTCCAAGAAAACTCCTATCAAACACGAAGCACCGTTCGCACTGTCAACGAAGCGGGTAGTCCTCCCTTCGCAACCATGACCACCTCTTCCTCGGCTCTTCACCGCGATAGAAACAACAGGCCTCGTGGGATCACCTCGATAGTCAAGCGTGCTGGCACGTTTCGTTCACTCGCGCGGAGGATCCCGACACTGCCGGCGTCCGCGGTCCCAGTTCACAAGTCACAAGCCCCAGTTCCTCCCGTGGATGGTGGCGGTCCCGAGGCCAGCTGGGATAGACGCGAGCATGCGAGACGGGGCGATCGTTGCGCGAACGGAACGTCGATACGTCGATGGGAAACGAGCTTGGTCGGGGACTTGGCGGACTCCGCTATCAGGCCAGTCCAAGCCGGTGACTCGAAATGGTACGGGGACGGGGATCTCGGTGGTTCCTGGCAGGGGCTGGCGCTTCTCTCTTGACCGCCTCACCGCTACCCACGTAGGAGGGGGCAACGATCGTTTCGTTTCCCCTTCTGTATGCCGCCCGCCAACGCTTCGCACCACCTCTGCCAGGATGGGACGGACTTAACCGCAGCTGGGTTAGGTCGCGAGAGGCGGCCTCTAGGTTAGGCCTGCCTATTCCAGCCCTCCTCAGCAACACCTAAACCTGGCCCCCACGACACGGGCAAAATGACGCTGCCCCGATGGAATTTTTACGAGACGTACTTAACGTCCTGCTGGCGTTGCTCGACCGGCCTCAACGTACAGGGGCCTCTCGTCCTTCCCCCCCCTCCCTCCCCCCACCCCACCCCTCCTCTCGCCATCTCTTACTCTCCCTTAAGTCACTCCGCCGCGGCTCCGCTATCCCCGTCGCTGTGCCACGGCTGTTCGAGCCTCGATCCAGCGTTCGCGGAGCCAGCTACGAACGTGGGACTGACCCTCCACGACGAAAAGCTCGCCTAACGAGGCCCACCGTGATTCCATCCCACCCGGACTGTCGATCTCTAGGTTCCGCTTCACGGGACTTATCGAGGCTGAGCAGCAACTGCTCAGCTTCCTGTACCCTGCCCCTCATCCTTGCCGAGATTCGACATTGTTTTGCTTGGGTGTTTTCGAAGATGAGGTACCTGGACTCGATTGGGTCAACCGAGTAGACTCTGTGCGGCATGGATCCTGTACCGATGCACTTCTAGCGTTTTGGAGCAAACTTTCATCTGTGCGATACTCCAACATTTGTTAAATCTTGAAAGTTCTTAATATCATTTTGAATTTATAAATCTATTATCGATGTCCTCGAATCACGAATGTTTATATTCGCCCGTGTTCCTATGTTTTTCAGTAAAACTCGCGCGCAACCGAGTACAGTGGTTGCAAATGTATCTAAAAAAGGTGTAGAGCCGAAGGAAGGTCGTCGGAACGAACCCGGCGATCATTTTCTAGAAGATTGTTCCGCGTCGAACACGAAGATCGCTGTTTCCTCGGTTCCTCCTCCTGGAATTCTTTTTGGTCCGCAGTCCGAGTGGCCGGCTCGCGACAAGCGGAAGTGGCCCGCAGCGCTGCCGGCGAACATGTTTCCGGAATCCCTGGTGGAAACGTCGCCGTGTAGGAAGGCCGGTAGAAATGACGGTCGAATGACGTCGTTTCGAGCGTCGCTCGTCCAGAACGTATCTAGAAAGGTATCGAACGACTATTACACACAGAGACTATTATCCAGCGACCCCGTCCAGTGCCCCGTGAATCGATTCAGCCATGTAATTGTAGCAATCTGGTCGACAACTAGCAGCCGATGTCCGGACACGACACGAAAGATAATCCATCCAGGCCCAAGTCGCCAGAGATTGCGAGCCGCTTCTTGCTCGGCTAATATCGAACTTCGCTCCTCCCCGATTTTATTTCTTCACAGTCGACTACCACCGACGGACCCCTGCGCGCAAATTCTTTTCTTTTTTTTTTTTCGTCGCGCCCCGCCAATCTCCGCGACGTTTCTGTCCCAGGAGCGTTGCGTGACTTTAAAGTTAAACGACACGGCGGAACGACCGATCGAACGGGACAAAGACTTCATAATCGCTTTCTCGTGTGTGGGGATGGCTACCGAGAGGGAGCTCGTGGCTCACCGGGGCTCGGGATCATCGTCAACCACTCGCAAACCACGGGCAGCTTATTTCCTTTCAGCTGAACATCCAGAGATTAGACTACACCAAAGCTGCTCCAAATTCGACCACAGTCTCCAATTTACTCCGGAATCGTTATTAACGTTACCGTGAGCCTTTATCGGGGAAACTATTACTCGGAACACAACCGCTGACGACTCGCAACGTTCCCCGGGATTAAGTCCGATCCCCCGAAGCTTGCGAGCACCGAGAACAAAAGAAGACGGACAAGACAACGCGGTGGAAGATCGGGGAAATCGAGAGAAATGCCCGAGTGCCCGGTGACTTCGATTTAGTGAACGAAGAGGTCGAAGGAAGGGGAAGATCGTACAGTTGGAGCAGCAAAGCGGCCCGAGGAGAGTGGGCCCGTCCCTTTTTCTTCGTCTCTCCGGCCTTCCCGTCGGCTTTTCTATCCCGATACAAAGAGGCGCGAGCCGAGCCTAATTATTATGATAGCTCGCCACTGGATTCTGTCGGTTCCTTTGATCTACCGCCGTTTAGCATGATCCCCCGATATTTAGGTAGGGCCCATTGTCCTGGACGTGGAAGTGGGGAGGGGAGGAGGGGATACCTAGCGCACAGGATCGTTACGGCAGTGTGACGGGGAATAGCCGGGCCCGGTCGTGCCACCAGGACACGATAAACTATTCATCAATGAGCGTTTTTTTCGTGAAATTTACACTCTCCCCTCCTTGGTCCCCGCCGCCCCTACCCGCTCGCGGGGACCACACGCGAGCCAATCGAACGTCCACTTTGAATCGATCTTGTAATACTTTTTGGACACCGTGTTACGCAGCCTGCCTCCGTGAGGAAACAAAGCTGGCTCGATCCACGGTTATTTTGCAAATTCTGACGGGAGGAGGCCGTGTGCTCCACCGGGGTTTAGCGGCCGAACGCTAATGAAGGGACATTTGTGCGTTAACAGTAAGCGGCTGGCTTGCAATCTGCTGGATACCCGACGTTTATGCACGATGGATTCGTTAATGGAATAAATGAGCATGCGGGGACGGGACCTTTCACAATACGGCCAAGTGTTTCGCGTTTCGACGAGCACGGAGAACGGACCCGCGGCTTTCCCTTCGCTTGGCTTTCGTGGCATTTATCGGAATGTTAGGAGGTCGATATGGGCATCGTCTCCGCGTCATTTCCAATGGGATTAACCTTTTATGGTGGGTTAACGCATTGTTTCTCGTATCGCGGCCCGCCGTATCGCGAGCCAACGTTCGCTCGTTCCTCTGGTATCCGTGATTTTAACGCGGGCCTCGTTAACACCTCGTCCGTTTTAATAAGTTAAATTGGAGCGCGCGCAACGAGGCGGATACGCGGCAGCCGATAAAATTACCGCCGCCACGGCCAATGATGAATCTAAGGGAATCACGTGAAGCGTGTATCACTGGTTGCGTCCTACCTAAGGCTGATGGACCGCCTCACACGAAGACGCGCCGGCAGTGGTACAGGTAAACCGACGCGACGAGCACTAATAACCATCCCCAGGACGCCGTGATTCTTATCGAGACGTTCCATCGAATCCGAGGCTCTCTTTCAGCTGATATAATGGACACCTATACTTAACAGTAATTGCCGCGCGCGTCTCGTCGTGTAATAACGATCCGGTGAACCACTCGGAGAGCAACACTCGTTTACGTCTCTCCGCCAAGGCTGCCTCTAATCAACCCCAACAAATTCGACGGCGCGAGGCGGACTGGAAGAAAAAGCAGCTGCGGAATATTCGGGGTACGAATAGTCTACTCTTTCGGAGTCATTCGCCTAAGACTAGGGTATATTCGGGAGACGCGGTTGGGTTGGAGAATTGGTGGAGTCGTTATATTTCAGACTCTTTATATATGTAAAAATGCGTTAAACTGCAGACAAATTACTTATCTACAAGCCAAACAGTTAAATGAATAGTGGAATTTCGCTTCCTTCTGTGGTTCTCTGGATTTATAGGCTATAAAAGATAAATAGGGGTTACATTTCACCCCTTTTGTCAAACAGCAGTGCACAGCATCCTATTTAAAATATACTTCTAAGTTTATTTTCGTTTAATGTTTGGGATAATGAGATAGTAGAGATATTGAGGGACAATGTTGCCGAAGTATTTAGCCAGATTAACTCTTCCTCTCAAAGCTAACGAGGAGACCATCTCTCGCTACAGAAAGGAGAGATGGTCGAGTTATGATTTTTTTATTTTTTATTATTCTTTTTGTTTATTTAGCTTATTTATTCACTTTTGTATTCATTTGCCTTGATAATTGCCAGTAGCTAGTTCACTTTCTCTGTGATGTCTTCTTTATTTGTTTAGCGTAAATAAGTTGAATATCAATGAATCTGTAGTTGTGGTGACTCGTAAATAATTTTGTTGTATCCTTTGTTAATTTCCATGAATAATTATGTGAGTAGTCTCTGCCAACGACGAAAACTATTTCTCCCGGCACCTCGGGAGAGGTGGACAGCTGTCATGATTTCAGTTTTCAACCCGATTCACAGTAAATATTGTCTTAAAGCAAATATCGACCAGTTCTTCTGAATCAGCATAAAATTCTGAATATACATATAGGTTTGTTCTGATGATGACGTAGTCGACTTTTAGCGTTGTTGATTGTGAATGCAGTTAGCTTCAGAAGTCGACCGCTGCGGTCGACTTTTGAAAATTGAAAGAGAATGATGGTCCAGTTACCGACCTCCCATAAATAAATAAATTATAAAATTGTTGCATTATGCAGTAAAAATGTATAGAACTGAATTACATTTGTCGTTTCTATTCAAAGCACATGTAGAATCAAAATTACTTTACAAATCACTTTAAAAGCATTTATTTTTTTACCTATGAAAATCACTGTTTGTCTTATTTTAAAATTAGAAATTCTAAATATAATATAAAATTGTCATTTATTAAATGCTTTACTTCAGTATTTATTTCTTTAAGCTAAACAATAAAAGGGGTCAACTACAAGAGGATGGCTAAGTACCAGTGTTTTCACCCTATATTAGTTTAGTAATTTCTATTTTATATTATTTCGACCGCGTCTCCCGAATTTACCCTATATCCCAGCAGCTTCTACTTAATCTACGTCCCATACAAGAGTGTACCACCGTCCCTACCGATTTGCGACCGATCTGCGCAGCTCCCACGGATCTGACACGCGCGATTGGTCGTAGTACTTTCCCCGCCGGTTTACTGCCAATCAACAGTTTATCCCTGCAGAAAATGAGTACGCTCTAACGTGGAAAGCGGTACAGGTACCCACTCTAAACGCCCACTGTTCCCTTTGTAACAGTACGCCAGATACACGAAAGGGGATGAACCTCTCAAGTGGTGGGATGATTAAGTTGCCGCGAAGGTGCAAGTTTTTAATTAAAAGAGTACAGAGATCGTTACGAATGGGCTAACAGGATCTTGATCGAAAACATTGAGCGACGACGCCCGCTAATAATGTGTATACGACGTCTTCGCCGCGGTATCGACCTATTCCATCACGTTCTGCGTCCTCCGCGTTAGCCGCGATACGTGTACTTAGCCATAATTGACGAAGAAGCCGTGGACGAGTCACGCGAGCCCCGCTCGGATAGCAGCTCGAGAGCCCGCGAGGCCGTGGCGCATGTGCGCCGCGCCGCCGCTCGTTCCTCTCGTTCCTCTCGTTCCACTCGTTCCGACGCTACAACGTAAGGGTAGGGGGAGCCTATCCATTTTCCCCTTCTACGATACCTCGCGGCCCGTACTCGGCCAGCGCGGGAACGCGGGCTCGAATTAACCCCACTCGCGCGACACCGTAGCAGCCCTCAACACGCCCTCGCCGGTTCCTTCGTCTCTCTCCTTTTCAAGGTTATCGCGCCCGTTCCTGGTACCACCACCCTCGTCGTGGTCGTTTCACGGCGTGCTGCTTCCGTTCAGTCCACGCCTCTCCTCCGTCCTGATTGGCGAACGCGTTCCGACTCGGCGCAACCCGAGGCCGATCCCCCGAGGACCGATTTATATCTCGCCACCCTTGCCTCTCCCCCCCCCCCCTCCTCCCTCTGTCCCCGTGCAACCCGCCGCGTTCGCCGAAATTTTTATGTCCACCCCCGGGGGTTGCGCGCCACCGACGTCTCCGCCACCTACCCCCGTTCACCCCCTTTCCCTCGCGACGTCACGTATTTTTCTCGTCTCCCCGGCGCGCACGGCGAGAATTACGCGCCCCCGCGCTGATTTAACGAGCTTTCCACGGAGACTGCCGGCGAATCTGTCTCCAAAGGGACGCCGGGAAGCTTCAACGACGATGGATCGGGGGATGCCGAGGGTAAATATCGTGTAATAGCTGGAGCGAGATGTTTAGGCGACGTTTGCGCTTCGATGTTAACCGTTTCTCTGGGGGGTGAGTTCGGGGGGCTAGGAATGCGGGAGGGTGTTCGAAGGGGGTACGGAGGAGTTGATGACTTTCGGGGACGCTCATTAGTACGCGTTCAAGTGTCTGTGAAATATCCCGGCTCGCGCGAAAGCAGCGCCTTCCGAATAAGTAGACGCGTCCCGTCAGTCGTCAGCCACTGCGCGTCGCGTCAGCAACGGACTCTACTCCTGCGACGTGGCTGCCGATCGACTCCGATGGACACTCGGCTTCCGTTTCGGGTCGTCGGCTCGCGGAACAGGCACGGAGCGGCCACGGGAACTGGCGGAAGAGTCGCTTTTGTGGTAAATACCTGCAGATGACCGTGGCTCCTTCGGCGACTGAACAATGCTGCTCGATGGCCGCGACGAATCGGACAAACGACCGGCCATTGTTAACCCCTGCGAAGGTGTCGAGGCTCCGGAGCATCTCTTATTAGGCACGCGACCCTCGTCGAACGAAGATGGCCGCGGCTCCGCTGCGAGTCGGATGGGAGACAATGAGCCGATAGCTTTTCTAGAAGCGGCCCGCCGCGAAAGGGTTCGTTCGGGGCGAGGATGGAGAACAGCAGACGCCAAATCCGGACAAAAACTGGGACTCCTCTGTTCGCCTATGCTGACGGAAGCTCCAAACATCGTGATACGCTTCTAAATAACAGCGACGAAGACGATGCTAGAAAGATGGAAGAGGGATGAGGGTACACAGAAGCCTGAGAAGAATTTCCTCTTTTAACCTCATCAAACTTACGTACAATTATTCCGAATGTAACATCCTTCACGATTCTAGGACTCGGAGTCCCTCCGTCACCCAGCGATACTTCCTAGATAATCCGATCCCGTCGAGAACGCTGAGACTGTAGCTGCCAGTCCCCAGCTCCTACGCGCTGCTTACTCCCCGGTAGAAAGGGAATTCGAGGTCTATCGAGCGGAAATGATTCGATATAGCTCGAGAGCGCCTGCCTGCGGAGCCAGGGTGCTGACAAATCGGGCGTCCTCTCGGTCACCATGGTGTACAGAAATTCCATCTCCCATCGAGCACTCGGGACTCGAAGGGAAATCTTGCCCCGGGAACAACCAACTCCTATAAACCTCGTAAGAGCATCCAGTAGATTCTATTTAAAATACCGAAGAAAGCGGACGTAGGTACCTCTGTTTACAGAAGAATGGGGGCCAATCAACGCCCATTCTCCAGGTCGCGCCAATTCGACGAGCACTCGCCCCGCTATTATTAATTTCCGCGGCGTTTCCCACGGCATTGTGGCCCGCGCCAGCGCAGCGAATCGCCGCGAACATGTAAATCCGAAATCGATGATGAACTCGGAAACGAAAGGCCTGGTCTCTCTCTCTCTCTCTCCTCTCTCTCGCAAGCGGCTAGCAGCGTCTCGCTTCTTCCTCGGCTCTATAGTAGTTAGACACGGTTGCCTACTTCGACCAGTATCTATGGGTGGGCCACGACGACGGCGCTCGACGCCTACAGCCGCGCTGGCACAACCACCGGGGCGCAGGTAGAGCCCGGTGAATGCCCAACAACACTCGAGGCCTCCACCGGCGTTTATTTGCAAGCGTGACTCTGGGTCCGATCGATTCGCGATACCTCGAAAGAGTCGGCGCTCTGTGGAACTGGCTCCTACCGTAATCGTGAATCTCCCTGTCACCTGTAACGCTCTCCGCTCGGCTCCACTGGCTGCACGGCGGGCGAGAAACTGTTGCGCAAATTTCACCTTCCCTCTGGGTGCTCACCGACCTGGACGCCTGGAAATGTTAAAATATTATTTAGGTATTCACGCTTCGGAGTTTAGTAACCACCTCTCACCTCGTCCCGAACTTTCCAGGGAACTGCAAGGGCTTCGACATAGCTTCTGTCGAATTCGAAGCGGAGGATCATCTCGCGCACCGCAGGGCAAAAAAAAAAGAATATCCGTGGAGCCGACGTTACGAGCGTTTTCTGTTGAATGGGCAATTCTGGAAATCGTATCCGTCCCGGGGTCGATTAGCCCGGATCACTCCACACGTGGCCATGTTGGCCTTACGGCGGCCACCTCGCCGGGAGATGCGGCGGTAACCGCAACAGGAAATACACAAGGAATTTACGACGTCGTATGGCAACCGAGCAGTGAGCGCACAGTGAACTGCGGTTAATATCGATGAGCAGCTTCGAACGCTACCTGGGGACCGGAATATCTTCTGGTATCGAGTAGCTCGCTGGGATCGATGCATCGAAATAGACAGGCATCTTCAGCAGCCTCGACTCCGGTGACTATTGGAACCGTTCGGCCGAAATTTATGCACCGCGATGCATCATCCGAACGTGGATATTAGCATGAGAAGAGGAGGAAATAGAGCGATAGCTTCGTTCTTCTAACGTATCGCTAGGAAACAGTGATTCGACGTAGCCGAAAGGAAGAGGGACAACCCCGGGAGATCATGCACGCCCTTTCCTACGAGGAGCAGCCCTGAAACTAGGCTCACAATGGGACTCCGGAAGAGAACGGTCCCCGCCATTCCCATTGGTCCCTCGGCCAATTATCGGGGTCATTCAATGAAGAGATTTATGTAACTCAGCCTGATGGAGTATCCGGCTTCCCCCCTGGGCCAACGAACAGCTTGAACGACACGTCAAATCGCCGAGAATAAGTTATCGCCCGTGACTATTGGTCACACACGACGAGCTCTACGGCTTCATTCGATGCGGACGAGGAGGGGGAGAGGATTTTAGGCGGTTCCAGATCCGAGGCTGGCGTACCGTGGATGAAGACACCGCGGTGTAGGACCGTCTCTACCACCGGTTACGATTAATGTAGCAGAGTCACGTTGGCGTGAGTTACATTGTTGATGGAAAGAATCCAGAGACGTCTGTCCCCCGTCCTGGAATAATTAGTATCCCATCTCTCTTCCCCTAAGATTGAAACGTTCGTGTTCCATTAGAGCGAACGAATGGGGAGAGATAGAAGGCGCTCGAATTAGTCGCCCAGCGTTAGCACGCTTTCCAAACGGCGCGCCTCGTAATTCGCGAATAATTTATAATTTAAATGCGACGCCTCGGGGCGACGGCCCTCGCAGAAGGATAATAAAACGGGCGGTGGAATCGTGGATAGAGCCGGTCGCTTCCAGTTCTGCCACGACTTTCGACGGTCCCAGCCAAGTTCCGCGGCCGTTCGAACCGGTAGCTGCTCCAGCGATTTATTAGTATCGATGGGCGTGACTAGCACTCGTTTGCTGTATCTGCTCGCCACTCCACGTCCTTTATTACGAGCCTCGGCAAATATCGTCCTATGCTTCCTATTGCTGGTTCACCTTCTGCTGTTTCTCGTATCTCGCTGCTCGGAGATTACGCGAGCTGCGAGTCCTGGCAATTTCCCTGTCGGACTTGTGATTTAACTGTCTGATATACGGGATCTCCTGTTTCTGGAGAATACTCCCGGTTATCAATTCCTTCTTCTTTCTGTTACATTGTGTCTTCAATGGTCAGAACGGAGTTCCAAGCTGAAGTGTAAATAAATCAAATACGGAATAGTTGCGTTGCGAGGCCCGCAGTGCGATGGTAGAGAAAGAAAGGAGCGCGTGGCAAGCTGGTGACATGGATCCGACGACCCTCCGGACCCACCGAGTCCCATTCAGCCTGTAATCGCGAGGCTGCGGGGTGGTCAAACACTCGGGATGTCCCGCGAGCACAAAAGCCAGCGCCAGTCAATTCCAACTCCATTTAGGCTCCATTTAGCCCGAATCAGTTTCACTAACCACTTTTCGAAAGGGGGGCAGACGGAGGGGGATCTTCTTTCTCCCCGTTCGTGGGCCATTCAGGCCGGTCCAGCTTGTGGATTTCCGTGGAGGCTCACGGGTAATCGAGCCAACTTGCCCATCCGCCCTTTTGTACCGCGACTCCGTGACGTTCCATCAATTTTCCATTCCGGCTCGCGCCTCGAGCCGCCCTTTCCCTTCGCTTCTCACAACTCGAGGGTCCTCTGTCGATCGTGGCGGCGACACGTCGGCCGATAGGTGCCTGCGGGCGATCCGGTGCCAACGACATCCACGGATTCGTCATGCTCCAACCGTGATTCGTCCTCGCCGCGCCACTGAATAGTCCTTGATGACTTGATGCTTGAAGCGTGCACGGAAGAACTAGGCGCCCGTATTATCCGACGGCGTTTTCATCGCTCTTGCCTGACTTTTTTTTGCGCGTTCACGGGGAGGGGACGACGTTTTTAATGTAGATCAGAGCGACACGTTTCAACGGATAGATTTCAATTTAGCAACGTCAGCGGCGGAACACGGCGGGCTTCCGTTCACGAAGCCGCGACTCACGCTCTGGGGGGCCTGGCGTCGTCCTCGCGCGTCCTCGGTTAAGAGGGTAGTGGACTATTTCTGGTTCGGATAATCGATTACATTTTTTTACTGATTTTGAAAGTCTTGTGCTTTGTGAAAATTTTAAACAAAATTTCGCGAAGATGTTCAAATATTTGTCGAAGTTATAGCGGCGAACGTAATTGGGTGAACGGCCTCGCAGAGCGGTATTGGCATAGGGCACTTAAACCTTCGTTGACTCTCTGGGTGTGAACCACCCATAAGCTGATTTTGAAGCTCTGAAAATTTTATACGCAAAATAAATACCTTTTCTCAATGGCGGCTTATAAATATTTTTTTCTCTCAAAATATTATATCCGAACATCAACTGTGTAGATTTTTAGCTTCTAATATTGAAATTTGTAAAAGTCATAATGGTTTTAAGATTTTCTTCGATTTTTCTCGGAATGTGGTAATCTAGAATTATTTTACAAAAATGGTGATAAAATTTCAATCAAAAAATTATTGGAATACATTCTAGAGACCTTGAAATTGGCCCATGATTTTTGTCATAATAATTGGATTCTTTGGATGAGAATGGTACTCGTTCAAAAATTGCTCCGGGTGTGAGAATTGCCCAGGTATGTCAAAGTTGACATACGAAAAAAGAGGTGTATCAACGAAGGGTTAACTTTGAAGCCGGTTAACTTCAAAAACGGTGTACAGCATAACTCTTGAACCAGTGAATATTTTCACTTAAAATTTTAACCGAAGCTGTAGACTTCCATTCTCTAAACATTGGATGTTTATAAAACATTTTATAACTAATTAAAGACGAGTTTTTCCCCTTAAATATGTAGAAGAAAAATTGATTCGTGTATAACTTTCACAATTTTTGTTCAAATGCATCAGCAAGTTTCCACACTGTAGATATTTGCGTACAGAATAATCACCTCAAAGCGTTTTGCTTTCAGATGATTGGTTCACCCGAATCAATGTACACCACCGTACAGGACTATCTTCAACGATTAATAACTTCGACGATTCTATACATCCCCACGATTTGTTTTTTGTAAATACTCGGAAACCTGCCCACAACAGATTGTCAAAAGCCCGACTACAACGATTGTTCGGTATCAAAGTAATTTGCCCTCAAAGAAACTAACGATTTAACGTATCCAATAATCCACAACCCCCTTAACTCCGGAGGCTAGTTGGGCAATTTTTCAAGAAAGTTAAGAACAGAAAGAGTAGAGATAATACCTGATCCATTACGTCCTAATTCCTCGTGCACGCCAACTATGCTTCCTCGTCGAAGTTACTCCAACTCACGGGATATCAACTCCGAGCGGAGAGAAACAGCTTCGGCAAACGTATTCGCAAATACGCTCCATGGATCAACCTGTCGGATTTCCGTGGATCGTCCGCCGCCGCGCCTCGCGCCGCGGCTCGAGAGGTATTACACTTTAGTGGTACAGAACTTAAAGTAAGTATATAAAAGCAATTCGTGTGTGGCCCGGAGATGGCCGGTTCTTCACCTCGCGAACGAGAAGTCGGTTCCCTTTGATGTTGTGGCTGCCCGCGTCTGGTGGGAGTCACTTCTCTCTCGTCTCTTGCCCCCACCCAACGGCAACCCTTCGCTGGATCCCTTTTACCCGCCACGCTAACCTCCTCGTCCTTCCTTCTCCACCTCGAGCATCATCTGGCCCGAGCCCTTTCCCTCACGGCTCGCCCTCCGACCCCCTCTCCGTGCCGCCGCATTTTCTTCATCGACGTTTTTACACCTCCGAACAACGCACGCCTCGCGATGTACTTTATGCCCGGCTACCTGAGATCCCGGCCGCGATACGCGCGATAAGAAAAGCAAAGCTCGTGGCTCCCTCCGATAGGCATCGCCCCGCTAGGGCCGTTTAATCTAATTCACCGGCGACTGGAAAAATTCGTCCGTGGCGCGAACAAGGATGCCGTGTGACGTTGCCGGTTATCGGTGCATCCAGGCTATTATCTACTATCGCGGGTCGTTGGTAAGTTGCACCGTGCATTTGTTTCATTAGCGTCCGGACGTTTAATAATACGCCCTGCTTGACGGACACGCGGAACTGACGGCCGAGCCGCACCGTCGTGGACGTTCTAATCGGTGACTTATATTTAGATCCGTGCCCACGCCAAATCAGCCGTGATTAATGGAACCCCGCGACAGTCTCGCGCGATAACAAATGGTAATTGCCGGTCGTGTTGATATGGGATCGTTTGCCCCGCATTCGTGCGCGTCTCTCTGCGAATTTCCATTTCTATTGCTCTGTGAATTTAGCGTTCGCGCAGGTCTCTGGAGTTACCTGTCATTAGAAGCG
Source organism: Andrena flavipes (assembly GCA_963971345.1). NCBI lineage: Eukaryota > Metazoa > Arthropoda > Insecta > Hymenoptera > Andrenidae > Andrena > Andrena flavipes. The sequence goes on along the minus strand of OZ020479.1, from coordinate 73,540,294 downwards.
ACGTTGTTTGCGAGAGCAGACGGAGGAGGAACGGGAATCGAGTTAGATATGGGTGTTGCAGTTAAGGGGACTAAATTGCCAGTCGTTTTCCGTGGAAGGAACACTTTGTTTTTAATGTATGTGTAAAAAAATGTAAGTAGATCCAGGTGCATTCTTTTACCGAATGTTTATTATTTTCGTAGAGATTGAAGAAAAGTTGGAGCGAAATGTACTCGTGCTTTAAAAACGAAGGTGCTGGCTGGTAAACATTTTAACGATCTTCTGTGGTTTCGCTGTAATATTGGTCTTAAAGTGTGATATAATTCAATTTCAAGGTGTGATTCTTGTTTGTTGCGTCTGTAGTTTCCTACGCAACCAATAAACACTCAAATTAAAACAGAATTATAAAACGGAAATTAAAAAAAATTCGGTCATGTTTGTGGGTTACTAAAAATCCGGGAGTTTTTATTTTTTTATGAAAATCTGGAATTTGTGGGGGCCATATCACATGTTTTATAGATCCTGTAATTTTTTCAATTTGATCCGAACCTCCGTTCATTCGCAACTAGGGGAAAACCAAGAGAAGAAAAGATTCGAAAAAAAACACGTTTAAAGTTTCAGGACAAAAGCGACGCTGCAGGTTGTCGCTTGACTTTTTTAGCTTCCGAATCAACAATTTTGCGAATTTTAACATAAACCAAGCGGCATTTTATTCAGAAAAGATAGTACTTTCGGAAAACGCAATAAAAAATCGATGTTTCGACAGTCTAGTCCCCTTAATAGCAGGAGACCTGGACTAGTAGGATTCCTAATAATAACCAGCAAAGTAGCGATGCGGGAAATTTGGAGGATTGATGAACAGGAACGGACAAGCTGGCAGCACGCCTGGCGAATCGTTAGCACGAAGCGCGAGGTTACAGTGGTGTGAATGGCACATCTACAGGGTTCTGTCAGTACGGAGAACTTTGTCCATCAAGCCCGAAGAAACAGGCAAAGCTACTGTCTCGCCAAGCATCCGATGCTCCGAAGCGTTAGACAGGATCGATATACCCATCAACAGCAGAAGCATATGAAACGCCTGACGAGCAAGAAACAATCAAACTGTGAAAACCCACCGTCCAATCAATCACAGGCAAGCAGTGCCAATTGTCATAATGCCTACAGACACCTAGGGACGATCAAGCTCTCAACCAAGTACACACTACCAGAACCCCAGATCCCTGACACTCGGTATGACAAATGACGGAAAACCAGTTTCGCCCGGCAGACAAATACGGGACGCAATGAATCACGGCGAAATCAATTCACGCGCAGGGATATCACCCTCCGAGAGTGCCAGCCCGCTCACGAATCGTCCCACGATTTCCTGTTATCGCCGGTGGAATCTGGCGAGAGGTCAGCTAATTACCAGGCCGCGCGCAGTAAATCAGCCGGTTGTCGACGATCGCGGCGCAACGTGGAATTAAAAGTTATCTACGAATTAATTAGCGCGAGGCACTGGCCGGCCGCGTTAACGAAGCGTGTCAGCGTTTGTCTATCGTGGGGCTGGAGCCGGCGCGAGCGGTGTGCGTGCCGCGGTACGGCTGGAAAAATGGGGGTCACTTTCGGCGTTCCAGCGTAACGTGAAATTAAGAATTACGCCGGTAATTACTCTGCTCGGTTAGAAGCCTAACGCGGTGTATCATCTTCCAATTACAAAGCTCGCGCGATAGCGGCGAGCTTCCCGGGGATAGGTGAGCCGCGGTTTCCGCGGCGTATGTACCGTTACAGTTTCGCGATAGGAACGCAGCCTAGACGCTGGCCGTCGATTACGCGAATGCTATCGAAAGATTGATTACACGGTAGGGGAGTGCTTTTACGATCGAACTTCTGCCGCTGAAACGTTTCACCGCGCGCGCGCCGGAGAGTAGTTACGAGTTCTCGGAACGATCACGAACGGAGCCAACTGCGCGCCGTGGGTGGTGGTATTAAAAACGCTCGGGATTATCGGGCCGATTCAACATTTATGCGCTGGCAGATATTTTATTCGGTGGGTTTGTGCACTCGCCCCGAGGGCGATGCACACCCACGCGGGCTTCAGACCGCTCGATCGACCGGTAAATCATTGCGATCGCGAGGATAGCTCTCATTTCTTATTCTGCGCTCGACGCTCTTTTTCCATGGGGATTCCTCGATTAGATCGTCCGCCGGTGTAATTTCGCCGTGGAACTTTTGTAATACTTCTTCCCTCGCTCGTGGCGCAACACTTATCCGTGGAGAGTACGTAACGAATAAGGAAGAAGGCTGAATGTTTTGGTCCCTGGTCGATTAAACTTATATCCGATGGTAACCGATGTTCGGAGACCAACTGGGCTCGCTCCCGTGCTTATAGAGAGACGAACCGTACTCGCGGTCTAATTGTACCTACGTTAGAAACACGAGAAAGCTATAATTCCGCTCAAGCTGCCTCTGGATCCTCCGTTCCTATTCTATCAGCCGAACGAACTTCCTGCTTCTAGGAAACGCGAGAGTATCCGCGGGAGTGGTAATTAAAACTTGATCAAGCTCGAGCGGAGGGAGCCGTGGCACCGAGCGACGATTGCAGGGGACCCTGGCGTTGATGCACGAAGGCGAATCGAGGTAATCAACGAAATACCGTAACGTCTTGCGCACCTTCTCTCTCTCCCTCTCTCGCCATTATCGTGTCCGCGCCACCCCGCATGTAAATTGTCCGCCGTGTTTCCAGGTATAATATCATTTTAATGACGAAAAAGCCGCGTCGGTGGCAATTAATCCACGGAAAAAATCGGGATACAGCGCGCTGCGCGCCGTCGATTATAATCGTCTCGCCTCCTCGTCCCTCGCCCAGCTTCCCCCTCGTCAGCTTTCCGTCCACCGCCCCAATCCGCGGCTCTACCGATGCCGCGAGCGCGACTGCCTCGCTGCAATCGGGATTAGAAAATGTCATTAGAGACGGGGTACAGAGGGAACGGGGCCGCGGCTGCGTTCGTCTCATCCTGGCGTGCGACTGAATTGTTGGAAATGTTCCGTGTACGTAGCGTCTGATGGACGCGTCGGAGGACTACGACGAGCGGCGGAGGGAGCGCGAGGAGAATGCAGATGGCAGACCGCGAGTTATTATCCGCGCGAGGGAACTTTTCGTGCCGGGGGAATAATTGTTCCTCCGCGAAGGAGTTTCGTCGGTCGCGTCGCGAGGGACAAGGCGATTTCAGTGGAGGGATATTAGTTCAGCGCGACTTGTGGCTAAGCCTGTTCGGCTGGATTGACGAGGGTGTATGTAAGAATCTGATGTCTTCAATTTTGTATTTCTATTTGAGGAGAATCGAACATGGAGGCTGATTCGTTGAAAGGTAATTTGTAATAAGCGGGTTATACTGGAGGCGTTATGTAGTTGTATTATAAAGTGTTAATATCAGAGAACTAGCTTTGGTCGGTACTGTACGCTGGTCGGTACTGCAAAATAAGAGCCTCGAAAAATTAGCGAAGATATTAGGATTCATTCGAAAATATTCTTGGAATTTATTCGGTTGATTCAACAGATATTGAAATAAACTCGGGTAAGTCCGTGATAGTTTTAGAATCTATCTATTAACTGCTAATATTCGCATGTTCTGAAAGTGAGTGTAGGATATAATGATAGGTCAGACATCCTACTAACAAATAATAGGTTAACAGAAATTTATTAAGCATATTTAATTGAAAATATACGAATTTAAATTTTTAAGACATACTTAATATCTGGTTACTCCGTGATAACTCTGGTAAATTCGTGATAGTTCTCGCTGGCCCGATATATGTTCACCAGCTAGTTTATATTATTTCACATTATTTTATATTATTTTAAATCATTTTACATTATTTTATATTATTGTTATTTTGTGGAGGGTGATTGACGCAAGAGAGAATGCTGTGTGTCATTGACACAAAAGAAATGAATGCGCTTCTTGTTGATCTCGCATTGACCATTGTCACAAATCCATATTCAAATTATAAGATACACTTTACGCAAGTGTGAAAGTTTTTAGACCAAGTTACAGTGCTGGTGATATTTGAAAGACACGTAAGGTAAGTTTACATACACTATTCCAATATTGGGGGATGTAATATCCATAAAACTACCATGTAACCCCATCAATACATATGTATTCTTATTTTATTTTGACAAGGTGGTTGATCACTCCCTCGATTATGTGATAATCCGACCACATTAATACGGGACAGTCCGATCTCATTAGTTAAATATACAGTGTGTCCGTCGTAACTGCAAAAGTGTAACTATCTCGAAAAATATGAATGGTACGAAAAATTCTTTCAGACGAAAACTGTAAGAAGTCAAGAAGAACATAGATCATGCTTGTATTTATTATATCTTCTTCTTGCAACTGACATCGACACGTTTTCTAAACACTACTCATTCTCAGAGTTGGGCAAAATGTAATCTAATTACAACTTACAAATCCCGATTAAAATGTAATTGTGTACTTGATTACACATTACTTTCTGCAAATCACAATTTTATCAACCACCTACATTAACGATTGCAGAAAATAAAGTGTAATCAACTACACAATTACATTTCAATCGTAATTTGTAAGTTGTAATTAGATTACATTTTGCCCAACTCTGTTCAGTCTGATGCAAAATCCATGTGCATTTCATACGACATGTGCCACAGAAAAGCGAACTGATCGTCGGAATACTCAACCAGCATAACCATCCACTACGTCCGTGCACGGACAACCGTAGCCTAATGTCATTGGATATAGGCGAAGCTATACTAGCGCAGGTTCGTGCTAGAAACAAATTCCGCGGATGCAGATGAGTTCCAGCGGCAATCAGCAGTCGGCCTCAGACCTCTTTTCGATTCGCCTGAACAACGGTAATCCAGCCGCAGCCAATTTCCACCACCTACGGGGCCTCTATTCGCGCCTCTCATTTTACTGCATCCCGTCACGAGACCATCGTCTACCCCATCTCCCGCAAAACAGCCCCCCGAAACCGCCCCCGAAATACAAGACACTCGACTCCGCTCGCCGAGGAATCCTCCCCCGCCACGAAGAGCTCCGTTGATCCGAAGACCCCGTCGGCTGGCCAACGTCTGGTAGCCGTAATAAAACAGTGGTCCCCGGGGTAGGGGGAGGGGTAATCGCTTGCGCGTTGAAATCGGGGCTATCGAAAGAGAAAGCAGGAAGAATAATAGGTTGAGGACAGGCATCCAACCTGCATTTCCTACGGGCCACGAATCACCGTAATGCAATCCCGCGACGCGGCCGAGGACCATAATTTTATCGTAACGTGGGTGTACCCTCGTAAATACGCTCCGCGGAGTCGTTCGATAAAGTACACAAGAGTGGTGCTGGTCGCGTTACGCGATCACCGTTTCGCTCGATCCGTACGTCATCGTTGCCGGGCATAAATTATCCGCTGGCGGTGCTTACGCCGGTGGAAAGACCACCGTGAGCTGCGGTGTCGCCATTTTACGGATACCGTTCGAGGAGTCGTTCGGTAACGCGTCCAGAAAGCTCGGCAACCCCTTCCCGCGGGCCTCGCGAAAGCCTCACGGGTGCCGGGCGACGGGGCGAGACGAGAGCCGACGGTGGAGGCACCGTCGATCAGGGGGTTAAACGAAATAAAATTGCAAATAGCCGCCGCAAAATGGCGGCTCGATTAGAGACGTCGCCTGCACGATGGCGGGTGAGGCGAGTCGCACGCGAGTCAGCTTAATGCGTTGTCGTTACTGTCGCGAGGCGAGCACGACTTGTATGGAAGCTAAGACTATAGATAAAGAGGCTAACAACCCTCGTTGTTTAATGCCCCGCGGCACGGCAGGCAAGATGGCCGCCGTCGTAGGCGCATCAAATATTCAAGGAATCGAGCTAGCGTCCCTTGCTTGCGTACTACTTCCACCCCTATCATGTTTAATAAAATGGCTGGATCAGACCGCTTATTTCCCTACGCTCCTATCTATACAGTGGAACATTCACTTATTCATTCGATTTTCGCGGGATGGACCTTTTGTATTACACGAGCCAGGATATACGAGTGCGGTACAATTCACCGCCCTGGGAATTAGAATTCTGATCGGTAACATTCGAATTTCTTAATCCGGCAATGTAAACGTGGGGGTCTGCTAGACCCCCAACTGTAGAAAATCTTATCGCTGTCTGTTGTTTCTTTAGGAATGGGGTTGATATTTAGTCTAGCTTTCAGATACGTTATTTGCATTGAGTATATTTAAAAAAATAAATAAACAAATCGTGTGTTTATTAATATTTTTGCCGTGTACTACGGAGTAACGCTAATGTTCGCTTAGATCCGCACTGTTTGAGTGTTAGTAAAGAGTCCTAAAACACAGATTTCTCAATACCGTAGTCAATAAATGTTAATTTTCTACCGAGGGTCCAGGAGCACCCCGCGCGTGCACTGCCGGGTTAAGCGAGAGTGTCTTAAACCGAGATCGAGATGCCAGCCGGGCGAGGATCCTTCCCCCAACGGCAGGAAACCCGAGGAAGTTGGATAACGGCGGAGTCCATCGCGGAGCGGAGTTGGGATCCGTTACGAAGCCGGAAATTAAACAGCGTCGGAAATAATAAGCACCGACGTGGCGCGGGAGGGTGGGAGGTAGAGGGGGGAGGGGGGGAGGGGAGCGGGGGTGCAACGCGTCCTCTCCCAAGCAACACTCTAATCCACACCGTGTTATTTCCCGGGTAATTGGCTTCCGGTTCCGCGCTCTCCGCTCGATTCGACACTTTGTTTCGCTAACGGTCCCGGGCTTTTCGTGCAAACAAACAGACGGTTGCCGGCGAACGGTGGACCATTACCCCGCCGTCCATTGTGCCCGCGTGGAAGTTGCAGGAACGCTAATAAATAGGACCCCGCCGTTTGAATGGCCATTCTTCCGTGTAACTGCCCCCCTGAACGCGATCTCGGCAACATTGTAGCTACACCTTTCGTGCCACTTTGCGCGCAGAAAGACCGGGTTTGAAGCGATCAGAATCGAGTGCGAACGTTGCGTGCTCCCCGCGTGTCGGTGCATTCACCTGGGCCGCGCGTCTTTTTCTCCGCAGTCTTATTGCCCGAATGATTGAGGCAAGCGTTGATTGGCCTACGGGACGCGAATCGATCTGCTCGCCCCTTTCCATTTCTTTTCTTTCTGTTTCTTTTTTTTTTTTTAATTCCCCCAAGCCTCGTTAATACGTAGACGAAGGGAAAGCCGTCGTTTATCCACGTCACCGTTAGGCAACTGCTCAGGCGCGGCGCTCAACGGCTTACGAGTATTTCGCGTGTACGGCGGTAATCGCTACGGTATCATTAACACCGGTGTGCGTACGCGCGCGTATACGGAGCATCGAAGGGACCCGGTGATTTCTATACAGTAATTGTCGCGGCGCCGCGGATGCAATCCTACTTAGGTTAAACGGTGCACCGCCCCTGCGGCAATTACAGACCTAACGCGTTGGGGATGCTGAGAAATCTCTGCCTCGCCGTTGTTTTCCTCGGAATTCTATCGGGGTTGAACGCGAGCTGCTGTAGGCACCGCTGAGAAGTTCCACGGGGGGGAGGGTAAACTGCCTCAGAGGAGGATTAATAATACAAGCACAGTGGCTAAGCTTGAGCCAACTCCGAGCCAGCCGCGAATAAAAGCTTCTTCTTCTTCTTCTAAACCCGGGGGGTCATTTGGACGGCCAACAAATTGGTATCGCGGAAAATCTTAGTTTCTCGCGTGCGCGAGCCGGCTAGATCGACCGATTCGAAACTTCTATCCCTTGGCCAGCGACCGGAAACTTTTCGAATTAGCGGAGGACATTATCGACCCAAGCGGCGCACTCCCCACCCCCCGGTGCTGTGGTATAAAGTAAACTCGACCAATTAAATATGTAAGCCGCGACGGAGACAGGGAACGCTCGCAATTGACATTTAAAGGTAGAGCGAGGCAATCGCTCGCCCGCAGCTTAGAAAGCCTGCCTCCTCGGGCGGCGTGTTTTAATAACCGAGTGGAATTAGATTATCGTTGCGGCGGGGCGACCATTTTTTAATGCATCCGCGGCTCCCCTAATGACACACGCGTGCACCACCTTAATTCCACGTTCTACGACACACGAAACCACCCTGCCGCTGGATTTCCCTCCATTAGCCGGGGCTGGTGGAACGCGGCTGCTCCAAAGATGGCGGCTAATGCCCCTAAAGACCCGTCCCCACGGTTTCTTTGTCGCCGTGGGTACAGTCTCCCAATTTGCTCGGACCTGGTAGCTCGGTAAACGGCGGAGAGCCTCGTGGCCGCGTGTTTGCATTGATAAAAAGACGGGCCGAGGGGGGGGGGGGGGGGGGGGAACAATGCGGCGAGGGAGCGGCTGCTGCTTCCCGGAGTCCCACGACTTTTTATACACTTCTGCGCTCCATTTTGCGCGGCGGGGTTGTAATGACACACGGCGGTATGGTCCGACTGCGTGCGAGTAACGATGCGAGGGAGAGCGGGGCACGGGCGTTGCATGCAAATGTTTCCATATCAACGAGAGGACTCTCACGACGACGCTGCCGCTCGCTCGTTACCTCGAGGAAGTCCGGTCCGTACCTCCACTGCAATTTTAATAACCACACGCTTCGCTGTTCTGTAAGATGGCGGTGGATCCTCGAGGATCGTCCTCGCGGCGTTGCGTCACCGTTTACACGCGGGGGGAGAGAGGAGGGTGCAGGGAAGTTATTGGGCTCGAGGGGCCAGCGAGCGAGGAGACGGCCGTCGCGTGAAGGACCTTCGACGACCACCACGGGGGGATAAACGCGCGGTTCCATAATGAACTCGTCGTCACTCCATTTCCATTCGCCGTGGACCGAAATTACCTTCGACCGCGTGTCCGCCGCCGTTTCTTCAGCACTCGCGTCTCGTGCGTAATGCCTGGCGCATTACCCTCCTTGATATTTCCAGGGAAATCGGGCTGATTGACAGAACGCGGTAACCATCGCTCCGGCAGGGGATACTTATGAGAAGGGACGCCGGTCCTTGGATGACGAAGTGGAATAAGTATGGTGTATCTATCGAAGGTAGTTTCTATGAAATCGATGTTAAGGCTCAGCCATGGATCGGGGAAAGTTTCCTCCGGCAATTGGGGGGTTAGCAAGCTCGGAAACTTCCACTGCGAAGTTGGCGAAAAGGTTTATTCTTCGGTGATAGCTGAGAACAAAGCTTTCGAGTTGCTATGTAATTATTGCAAGTCTCGGGGTGAAGTTCTACTCGGTTTCTTCTAGATATATCATGGATGGGTTTCTGTGTAACAGAATCTAAACGATTAGGGGAGAGTTGTACAGTACCGACCATCCAACTGTCGTGCAGCACCGACCAACAGACTCTGTCAACCAGTAGAGACCAAAATTTTTGTTATTTGAAAGTTCAATCTGTCAGCAAATCGGATTAATTTGTAAGATGTTCATTTAGCCTTCCTGCTACCTTTTCCCGCAGGAAAATAAAGTAAATAAGGATAGGTATGATAAAGTTTTCAATCATTTTATTTAAGATAGGTATGATAAGCTAACAAACAGGAAGCTAGGATTTAATGAAGAAGTTATCCAGTGTGTCAGTAAATAAAAAATTATGTAAATAAGGATCAACTAAAAGTTACTTTAACTTTAGATTATTCGACGAATAAAGTTAATTTTTTTATTCGATAAGAATTTATTCGACGAACGATGTTCGTTTTCTTATTCGACGAATAAAGGTAATTCTTTTTATTCGTCATTCGAAATTTTATTTAAATAAAAATTTTGCCCATCTCTGTTGGCAAGAAATCATTTGACAAAGATTGGGTTCAGTGTACCAAATGTGACGGTTGGGCACACGTCGAATGCACAGATCAGGAGAATATTAATTATTATACTTGCGAGTTTGTACAAATAAATTCGAAAAAAATCTTGTATTGTACTAATTGACACTTTTTATTTCCCAGAAATTAGTATGAAATTTTTACTTTTGCGAATTATCAATCCTTATTACCAAATTTCTCGAAAATAATTTCCCTCCTCTTACCAAGTTCCATCTATACTACAACCACGTTTTTAAATTTCTAATTTTTATCAACTCTACCCCAAGATATAACAAAAAAACTTAGAGCGGTCGGTACTGCGCTACTCTCACCTACAGCTACGAGTGTTCGATACAGGAGCATTCCCCTTGGATAGAGTCGAGCACGGGCGGAAAGTCCGCGAAATCATAGACCCCGACCACTTGCGCGATAAACCAGCCATCAGGCCTGCCCCGGAACCCCGCATTACTCTACTGCCTCGTCTTTCGTAACTATTACGGAACAATTATTCCGGTGCAGCTAAACCAAGCTGGAATGGAGGAAACCCGGAAATACTGGCCGTTTCGTTGGCATTCGAATCGTATGCTCTCTCTATTACATACATTAAGCCGTCGTCTATATTCGATTCGGTTCATTATACGATAACCATCGAAGCTTGGAGTAATAATGGAATTCAGGCAAAAATTCGATGATTCCCCTCTGAGGGAGGAGGTGGTCCGTGCTCCCGCGTCGTTAGACTTCTCTAGTCGCTTCTCGAAGCGGCCGTTTTTTATCGTCCCATCGTTAGCGACGCTCGTTCCTGGCAGTCGAAGGCTAATTACGGCGTGTAGGTAAGGTACGAGCCGCAAGCTGCCGTACTTTCTCGACAGTGCCACTGACAGTAAAGGGTATCGGATGCAAATCACCCTACGCGACATACAGTTACGGTTAAATAAGTAATCCCCATGGGAGTCGGAGCGAGTGCGCGCACAACGTTGCAACAAGAACTTCTACCGATCTCCCCGGGGCCCCGCAGCGGGCCGTTTTGCGCACGTATCGAGCGTTATTTTTAGTTACCTCGCGGAGAACCGAGGAGATGAAAAAAAAAACGTTCGACCTCGTAGTCGATAAATGTCAAGCACAGCGAGCGCTCGATTCTATTCCGCGCTTTCTATTCCTCGGGACGGTGAAGTGTTCGAGAGAAAGGGGAAGAAAAAAAAAAGGAAGGATCGTCGACTACCGTCTGTCAGTTTAATAAATGGGTCTCTTTCGCAACGTCCCGTTCTTTTTTCTCTTCAGCTACCTTCCCGATGCTCCAATTAAGACATCATTCCTGGGCAGAGTGATCCGCAGCGAAAGCGGACGTCGATAACCGGTACCGAAAGACAGCGACAATTGCGTGAGCCGCGCCGGAGGTTGAGGCAGGAGGGACCCCGAGGTTGCAGGCGAAACGAGGGAGAAAAGGAGAGTCGAGGAGGAATTAGTCCGGCAGTCCAGGGCGCGCACCGTTTAATGGAGGCAGCTCGGGCGAGAGCCACCAACAGACCACCGTGATTCGCGAGAAATTTGAATAGCCTGCCAAGTGCCGTAGTCCCGGCTCGGCTGCGCGACTACACCGTGAAATGGATTATCCGGATTCTAGGGAAGCTTCCTGTGACGAACACTGAGTCTTCTACCATCAGCTGATCACGGTGACAAAGATCCTCAAACGTAGACCTCGGGAGTCGTTAATAAAAATAGCCGATACCGCGGGCGAAGAAGAAGATCGGCTTGACGCGCGTATATAATAATCAATTCCCATAAAATCTCTGAGTTGACGTGGTGGCCGCGCTCGCGCGCGTCCTCCTGGCCGGCAAAACACCAGCGTGAAGGGGGGAATTACGGTGACTTAACGCGAGAGAGTCGCCCATCCAATATCGCCGGCCTATCGGAGCAGCAGGTTTTACCACGAGGCCCAGCATGATGGGATAGGAAGTTCCTCGTTCATCAGCAAGGTTTGTCGGATGATCAATTGGATATTGCCGGCCGCCGGGGCCCTCTCTCTCTGCCTGCCGGCTGCCCTCCTCGTCGCTCCTCCTCGGCCCATTAGCCCCGAGACGCGGGGATCGGATAATTAGCGAAGCATTCGCCTGATTCCTTGCCTCCTTCTCCGGTTCCGCGGCATCCTCCTCGCTCCGTTCCAGGCACCAGCGGAGTCCTTAATAATTGTAACTGGACACGGAGCCAGCAGCCTCACCTACAGCGTGGCTCGCCCTCTCCTTCTATCTTCCGTTCCTCCTCCTCACCCCGCCGTTCCTCTGCCTCGCTCCTTTGCTCTTCCGCCTGGCGGCTCCCCCTCCTCGTCCCTAGATCTATCTTCCTATCTGTTTTTCTCTCTCCACCTTCCCGCTCCCCCCCCCCCCCCACCCCATTCAACTCTTCCTCTTCCACGCTGGCACTGTCTTCTTGGGCGCGCTGCCCACTTTACAATACACTTTGTCCATCTGCCTTTTAAGGAGTGAAAAAATGAAAAAAGGGGGCGTGGCCTGGGAGATCAAAGGGTGCCGCCGCTCTGGGTACCTCCGCCAACGATCAGGAGAGAGAGAGAGAGAGAGAGAGCGAGAGAGAGAGAGAGAGTGAGAGAGATAGGGTGGATGAGCGAGCGGAGGCTGCGAGGGAGAGAGAGACGAGGGCAGACGGGACATACAACCACGGTGGTATGCACGCCACACGCTACGCGTTACTAAACCGCACACCGCGCGCTCCTCTAAACTGCAATACGCAACGTTCTATAGGATCGTCGCCGCATCCTCTTTGACGTCTTTCTTTTTCGCCCCGTCCTCTTTCCTTCCTTCCTTCCTCGCCGGCACAATGCGCCCACTTGTCCCTCTGCTGTTCACGAAATCACGGTCCCCGGAGCGCGGGAAAACAGTCCTGGGCCCGGCTACTTCTCGCAGAACCGAGTCACGTGATACCGGGCCATTTCAACGGAGAACAGATGCGTTTCGTCTCGCCTCCCCTCCTCCTCCTCTCCCCCCGCCATTCCCTTCTCGCGCCCCACCGGTGGCGATTGACTTCTCAATCTGTCGTTTCTATTGTACCTGTCTATGGGTCCGCGGCTCGCATGTCCAGCAGCGATCGTTTAGCTTCCACCAAAACACTGCTCATCGGCCGGGGTGGGTTTCTTTCAGACCGTCCCCGCGGACAGCCTGGAAAAACGGGGGTTTATTACCGAGCGTCGGGGCTTTGTCGGCTTATCGCCCGGCGACGCTGCAGCCGTGAAACGGTGCCGAAGGAATTCACGCCGGTCGGAGGAAGGTGGGATCGATAGCGACGCTGGTACCGAGACATTTCTAGAGCTTGTGCTCTTTCTTTCTGTATCGTGCGATCGTTGGTGCTGGGAAACAGTTCAATGATTAAAAAGTATCGCCACTCTATGCTCGTGCAACGAAAAGGCAAAGTGGAAACTCAAATTCTTCCATGGCACTGACATGAATGAACTATGAAAATTTCTTTTAGCAGGATCAGGGAATTGAATAGGAGCCTGGTGAAATTGAAGTAGTAGACCTTTGCTCTCCTTCGTCCTTCCCTTCTTCGACAACAGAACACCAAAGTGGGTGGATAATGAATTCCCCGCCGTATGTTTGCCAGCTATTTATTCGCGCAGCATCAAATATACCGCGTCCCGGGTAATTGGTTAATAAAAACCCCGGAAGGCAGCTCTCTTTCCCGCGTGATTAATTGCACCCTCGAGCGTGTATCTGCTCTTATTTCGAGGCTCGGACACCGGAGCCACCCCGCCCGTGCCGCGTCTCTCGCAATTAGCCCCTCTTTATCGCGTTGCGTCACTCGTGGCGCGGGAAAGATACGGTCTGGAAACGCTTATCCTTTAATAGCATCGCCCGAGGAAATTTGCAAAAAAAAAGTGGCATTGGCCGCGACGCACGCTTTAATACCAAGAGCGCGCGCCCGGCCGCTTGCAACCACGAAAATACATCTCCTTCGCCTCCGTACTTGGACGATTTCTTTCTCAACCCGGCGAAACGGAAACCTTTCCATTGTCTACGATTCCTGGGACGTTAGTCACTGGCTCCGGACGGAGATTGTGTACAAAGGTACCGGCGAACGCGTCAATCGAGGATTTAATTAATTCCAAGCAGAACCCCGCGCCGAAACCGTTTCCACGTTATATTCTAATCGTGTGGAAAAACGCGTCCGCCGACGTGGGATGGGATCGTTCGATCGGAACGACTTCGTTAAACGTTTTTGTTCCGACGGTCGGGGAGACAACGAAGCGGCGAGGGAAGCGGAGCCGAGGCAAAGTCGAGCAACATCCTTGTAAAAAGGCACCTCCCCAGCCTGGATCGTAGGAAATTATCGGGCGAGCTGCTACCTACGCGACACGCTGTGTCTAATAAATAATGATGCAGCACTTCAACGACCACTTTGAACCGGTGAAATCCCTGTCGAACCTTTTCGTAGTTGCGCCACTAAACTATCCTTCGGAAGTTAAAAGACAGATTAGTCTCCACTCGCCGGCGAACAGAAAGCCGTGGCGTCGCGTTGCGAAAGAACGAAAGCGGGCTCGAGGCCCGCGTGCCAAGCGCGCGAACCACGGGTCCCTGAATGTCGCCGGACCAACGTGCCGGGGCGCAACATCGCGGCAGCGCGGCTCAAATCCGCGAAATCAATTGTTCACAGGCGCGAACGACGGTCGCGCGTTCGCCGGGAGATGAGAAAAATCGTATTTCATCCGTGGCGCTCGCGCCCATCTGCGGATGGAACGGTGGGCGTACGCCAAGGGCGAATGGCAGCGAGGGGTTCGAGAGGGGAGTTATAAGCGTTCAAATTGCAAAATTGCGCCACCATTGTGCGGCGATCGCACGGCCCGAACTGTCTCGAAGCTTTTCGACGTTTATGACGCCGGCTTGATTTACGATTTATTTATGCCATAGACTCCTCTTTGTAGTAATAATAATAATACTACCACCGAGCTACCCTGGCCTGGTGCGCGCAAAAGAACGGTCGAAAGGGAACGGTGCTGCCTCTCTTACGGAACGAACGACAGCCATTTTAAGAGGCCCTTAACCCGTTTAGTGTTCCCAGGAACAACGGCAATCTCCATATAAAATTCGATTCCCCGGCCCGTAGACCGCTGCCTGGACCAGGAAGCGGGGGCGTGTCCCCTCCGGATGCATAAAAGTTGCGCTAAGTAGAGTTTTAACAATGTGTTTAAAACCCTTCGTTACGTCTCGGCCCACTGCAGGCACGAGATGGTTGTTCCGTTGCCTTCTTCTCTGTTCTTTACTGTATAATGGAGATTTAATCAGAGCTCTCGATCACCGCTGCCGCCTGTACTTTGGAGTACCTTTGCCTCTGTGCTGGGAAATGTTTAAGGTTAATGTTTTATCGCCGTCGACCCGAAAGCTTTTTATCTATAATCAGTAGAGTTCCAAGCGTGAAAATAGCTGTCAGATGCAAACACAGAAGCACAGATAAGTGCCTTTTTTTTACGCGCGGAACGTTTCCTTTTTTTTTTTTCTCATTCTTCTTCTTCTTCTTTCTCTTCGCGCAAGTCCGGTTGCAGCTTCCGAAGGAGCACATTCGAGACGTAACGCATCAATCCTTTTACTGCTCAATAAACATGCGCATACGAATGAACGAGAAAAATAATGGACGCGTCCGTCGCGTTAAGCTCCGTGCCATGGACGACTCAACAAACTGTAAAATGAACTGCCGTTTGTATACGATTATTGCTGCTCAGGTGTCACGCTGCCGTTCGCAGGCACAGCGACCCACCAGTCATGTATGCCAAAGCCAGAAACGATATTGTCAACCTGGGCCTTGTATAGCTTTTTGTCCAACACCGTAACAACAGACGCGCACAAGCGGTATGCAATTGCAGATGAATAGGGGATCGGGAGTACAGTGGAAACTTCAATTTGAGGGAACCACAATGTTCAAATTTAAATGATCATTCTGGAAGCAATCGAATTCACTTGGGCCAAGTTACGCAGAAAGATACCAACTCTCAGTGGTCTGAAATTTAGCAAATTTAGTTTCAAGATTTAATTGTTATAGAAAAGTAGCTTTATTTGTATTATAGGTATGTTGTTTCTTGTTATTCTTTTACAATTTTTTTAATGGGTCACTTGATAGTGAGTAGTATAATTAATATTACTATAAATATTAATATTATTTTATGGATTTAATAATTTTTGCAGAATAAAAATCCCGTAGGTACTGTGTTTAACTAATTTTTTGGCATTTTGATGATTGGTAGGTTTCTGCGTAACTTGGTCCAATTTAAGGAGGAATATGGAGAAGCTAATGGATGAAAAGTTTTGCTAATGTAAACTTAAGGGGAGGTTCCGGTCTAAAAATCGACTTTTTATTTCATTTTTCGAGTGTTCAAGCTTTTAAGAAGACGTGTTTAAAAGGATTCTTTGAAATTCGTAAAATTCCCGAAGTTACAGACGTTTGAGTAGCGATAAATATATCTAAACGCATTTCTTATAATCGTTGGAACCTATATAGGTACCTATTTTGAAAAGTTGTTATCCGATTCGACTGAAACTTTACTTATTTTGAAGACTATACTTCTGGCTCGTGGAGAAAGCAGTAAAATTTAAACCGAAAATTGAAAATTGGTAATTTTTAAAAGCATTGAAAGGAGGAAAAATATAGGTAAAGAGTGATCTCAAACTGTAAGTGTCATTATTTTCTCAAAAGCTGTAATTTTTGTATTCTTTACTGCTAAGTCTACGGGCGAGTTTCATACCCCTTTAATAATCTAGCATTATTTTTTATTTCAGACCAATGATTTAGATGCTATAGGTTCCATCGTTTCCGATGAATTTTTTGACACCTCGACTTTAACGATTTCCCAGTGCCGTCTGCAATGATTAATGACAAAACAAAAAAATTATTCCCATAGTTTAAGTTTGTTGTTGTACACCCTTAATACAATGCAAAAAGTCCCGTTAACTTACGTGTAGTAATTTTCCTTTAATTAATTCCTAAAGATCACCTATTTTTATGGGCTCTAGACCGGAACAGCCCCTTAATGTCTAAATGTCCCACCTTCAAACCCTCAAGATCACAACTATGACTTTGACTGAGGCAACATTTCACACTCACGATGCCCACAGAAGACTTCCTACCTACCACCAAGATCCACAGATCGAAAGCTATAATACAAAGGGTCAGGAAGGCTGGCTTCTTTGAAAATGAATCCAACATTACGAAAGGAATCAAGGAGCGAATAACAACCGATATTTAGGAGACTCCGAGTTCGGCCATTAATTATCCAGAACGTAACGTTACGAGGCGAAATTGAAAAGAACTAGAAATATAAGGGCTCGGAGGGGAAGCGTATTACGCGCTGATCCAGAGTAGAGAATAAGAAGGAGGAATCTGTATCCGCTCCTTTACTGGAACACCTGACAGACGCAGCTGATTCTCTAATAAAAAGCCGAAAAAAAGAAGAAACGCTCGACCGCAAGGAGCTGGATGTTTCTCTTGAGACAATTCCACGCGGGTACACGTGAATACGCTTCGAAATACAAAAGTTGGACGGTGCATTATAGCAAGTCCACCGAGCATAATGAAGAATCTACGGAAACGCGCACCAAATGTCATGATTCGCGTGCTTCCTCCCTTACTCTCCCAAGTACCTCTCCCCACTTCCTCCGCTGCAGATTTCCACACCCGAGGGCCTCAAAGAAAGCGTCCATCCATCAACGTTCTACGCTCCAAACTTAACTCGAGGCAGCAAACTTGCGCTGGCCAATTAAACTCGTTGGTAAATCGCTGATTCGTGTCTCGTTACCAAACCAAGCCTCCTGCCCCGATGTCTGGGGTAGATAGTCGAACGATAGCTGGCGTACGCGCGCCAAGAATTAAATGTTTTGCATAAACCGACGTCCCAGCTATGTTCGCCGTGTGTGGGCTAACTTGTCCGCCAGTTCCTCTAATTTACAAGCTGAATTGCCTCGCGGATCTCGCGGGAATAGAGGGCTCTGGTGGATAAAATGAAAAGCACAACTCTCCAGGCAGTTTCCCATAATTTTCGAGCATTTAGGAGCCCCGGGAACGACAATTACTCGAACCTATCGAATACAAAACGCTCCGGTCATACAGTGTCTTCAGTTGGTACGAGCGTGGCGAGTTCCTGAAGGAGCTACGCTTCGGTGAGCTCCTTAACAATACGTTAAACACATAGTCATTTTGCCCCATGATATCAGACCGCCTCGTTCTTCCTCTCGCCATTTTTATTACGACTGCGGTAGTTACTTTTCGCGGAGCTATCCCGTGTTTCCTTTGTGTGCTGCTGCACGGTGCACACGACACGGCGGAGCCTCCCGTTCGGGGCGAATCGATCCATTTAAATTGCCCCCTGGAAGAGCGCTCCATTGTTCTCTTTTATTCGCGAAACGCCGTGTGTTCCTCCGGGTAATTCAGGCCGGACCGACACGCAGACTTTGGCCGGTCCGCTCCGCGTCTCCGCGTCCAATAACAGCTAATAGCTGACTACCCTCGTTTGTAATTCACTGAAATAGAGCTGCCGCTCGACGGAGAGACGGCGGGCCGTTTACTCGCGGGCAAATCTTGCTCCGTGGTTTACGGTAATTTGGTTAAAGGGCCGTGGAGCAAGACAGTTGGCGCGGCGTCAAGCGCTTATTATTAATACGCGTGGCGTCGCGAGCCAAAACGCCAGCGCCCCGCGTATTTTTCCCGCCGCCCCGGCCACCTTCGAGGGAAAACCGACGGCGGTGGACGGCTGGAGGGACGGGGGCGGGGGATGACTATCGGTGCACCTGTCGCCTCTAAATCTTGCTAGTTAAGACTGCTAAGTGTCACGGTCATTTCTCACCCTTTCGTCTTCGGCATTGCACCTAATTGGCTGGCGCGTGCTTGCGTGCCTACACTCGTGATGCGCCGCGCGTGTCTACGCCGAATTAGTCTCGGGCTTAAATCCGTGTGTACTTTGATGGACTTCGATTTCAGATTAAATTAAACTGTGACTTAAGACGACTGTGTTAAATCCGCGGGCGTCGAGTCTGGTCGGGGCGGAGCTGAAGGGCGAACAGCTCGATCAGTTTCTCATACGCTGTGGCGTCATGTTCGTGGAAAAGGGGCTGAGAAACTGTGAACAGGGTGTAGAGGAAGCTGACATGGGTGAAGAAGAGCATCTGCCACTTGTAAATCTCGCGAAGCTTCGCCATTGTGGTTAATGGGAACAGGAACTCTCGTGGTTAATTAGGCAGAGTGTACCGAGGGCCATTTTCAATTGGCAGTCGTTATTTCTATCGAAAGAAACTTTGTTGCTTCAACTGGAATTGCGTGCTCTTCTCTTCGTACCGAGAGATTGCGCGAGGAGCCAGAGGTTCGCCGACAAGAAATATCTTCGTCCTGCCAAACGGCCGCTAATAAATGGCTCGTGGACAGATTCAAGTGTCGAAATAGATCTAGTTTAATAAGGAAGATACTTTACGATGTGGCTAGCAGCGTGATGGAACACGAGCCACGATCAACGTCCAATGATCGTTCCAAACCCACGAATCGCTGCCAAGCATTTAAATCACCGTGGATTAATGGAACAACAAAGCCACCAGAGGGGATAACTACTTTGTCGTCGGTGAGCGAATCGAAAATTTGTAGCCCTAAAATGATATCTGCAACTGTCCCAAGAGTCCCAAGATTGGAACTCATCAATATTCACGAGTGAGGAAGATTATTCCAAAAATACAAGCTCAGCTAATCCCCAGGCAGAGACACGATACGTAAATACATCTCAACAGCCACTGAAGCTAACTACCGCTCAATATTCATCGAGGAAGAGCTCTTTCGATGGAATAATCCCAGCTATGCTCATTGTCGGATAGTGGTAGCATCGGTTGACGGGGACGTCTCAATACCCATCCGAGAGGAAGACGCGAAAGTAATAACCCCAGCTATTCTCAGAGTGCAAGCCACTTACTGAGAACATCTCAATAGCCAGTCGAGGGACAGACCTCGAAAGTAATCATCCCCGGCTATTCCCACAGCAAGAAAACTACTCCGGACTACCAATCTGCAACTATAATAGGCACCTACATACATATTTCCAGCGATACTGAAACAGACGCGTTAGCAGGAACGAGTCGTCCTCGGCGACAAGCACGTCGCCCGAGAGGACTAACCTCGAACCAACGATCCTCGCAAGTTCTCAGAGCAGAGGTGGAATCGACAGGCGAGGACAACCGACTGCGCCCAAGATGGAGGGAGCGTAATGCGCAAGGAGGCCGTCCAAATGTACATAATTTAATAAGGAACGTAGTTTATGAGGCGGTGCAGGAGCCGGACGGCAGCAGTTACAGCCGAGATTTAACAGCTACGACGACGCTGGGCCGTCTATCCTCTCCTCTCGCGCGCGTCCCTCCTACCCCAGCCTCTTCTTTCTGGCGTTTCGCGGTTCGTCTGCCCGCTGCACGCTCGATGGAGAGCCGTGTAAGCCGGCCGGCTTAATGTTGTTTTAATTAAGTAGGCGGTTAGCCGAAAAGAACTCTGTACTTTCGACCCTCCGCCCCGCTTCCTCCCTCCCTGGCCGCTCTCTCCCTCTATTTCGAGAGGCACGGCAGAAGCTAGGTCCAGCATGTGTTCCTCGTATGTTCAGACGTGATGGACGATTTCGCTTGACTAATCGCCGTCTTTTTAACCATCTAACCCCCTCCCCCCTCCCCTCTCCTCCGCCTCTAAACCTCCGCGTCCCCTTTGCAGCGCCGAGGAAACGGAGGAAGTCGCGAACCCCTTATCTCGGCAGCTGACGCGAAATCTCGCGGGACACGGTAAATTAACGATGATGCATCGGCGTCCGTCCCGATCATCGGGCCTCTGTACCCTAATTTCCTGTAAACTGTACCGAACGCTTCGCTCCTCGGCTCGTGTTACTTGCAGCAGCGTCGACGTTGCCGGAATAAAGGAGGATAAAGACAGGTATCAAGGGTTATTACGTTTCAAAAGTATCTGAATAGTGTAAGGCCCTTGATGCCTGGGCGTCGTTGCATGTTCCGTGTGAATTTCGACGGCTCGCAACTGTTTGCCCCTGCCAATTTAACACGTGCGCGAATTTCGGGCGTCGTTTACGTTAAACGTCCAGCCGAATCCGTCCTGAGGTTCCAGACGAGTTGTCTGGCTAAGCAGGAGACACTGTCCTTAATCAATCTTCATTAAGAATTGGACGATATTACGCCGAGGGTTGTTAATAAAAGACCTTCGCGCGAGGGAAATCCATCGAGAACTCTGCCTCGTTCGGGCGGCAATTCCTTTGAGACGTAGTTCGGGATTATTGTTTCCGAGGTTTTGCGAAAAAATGGGGAAATCATAACCTACAAGTCTGTGAATTTAGATTCAGAGGATTGTTGATAGAAGAACGAAGTACTTACCTTTGGGTACTAGACTGAATCGTGTGCCTACATGACGTTCGACTTGCTTCTAGTCGATGCTCCGTACGGGTGGAAGAGGACACGCAATCATCTGAAATTACAAATTAGCGAGTAATGAAGCGAGAAATAACGCTGCTGCGAGCCTCTCGTGGACGGCACATTCTATTTACGTATATGCAGCAAAAACTGGCGTGATTAATGTTTCAGGGAAGAATACAGTTAGGAGGTCCGCGATGCGATAGCACGCAACGGAACCACGCGTGCGTGGCTGTTTAGTGCGCCTGATGGTATGGGTTATTACAGTCGTAATTAGTAATATGCTTGGATTTTGGACGGACTCGTATCGCGCAGTGGATGTCGAGTACAGTGCATCTAGATCCGAGGTTAGGAGTGATAGTGGTGCCATCTGATGTAATCGTTTGGAAGAAAGATTCGAGGTTAAAACACGGCGGGTAACTGAATGTGTGATCTAGTTGCTTGAGATTTGGTTTTGCGATCCTAAAGATAATGTAAAATTTTAAAGGAGACGGGAATACAGGATAATCCTAATACCTAATGTAGATTTGTCAAATTCCAGTATCATTTTCGTGTTGCATTCAACCGTACCGATTTGAAATGGATTACGACCACAGCGCCACCACCAGTGACTTCGATGGTTAGATAAAAACTTATATATTCGCGCAGTCGGTACAACAGTTTAAGAGATGAACAGAACATGATGAAGCAGGAATTTTATGAAAGGAGATGTTACATTGATATGTCAACTTAATTACTCGTCATGAATTCAACATGAACACGACTCAAAGTAGGGAAGATGGATGAATTGGGGCATATCTTCCTACTAGCAAGAGGAATTAATTAAAATTCCATACATCGTCGTCTATAGAAAGCAAATTATTCTTTTAAATATTTCTACAAAATTGTCCTGCAAGTATTCATTTACACTTAACACGAAGTCTAACTAAAAACATCATTAAGACACTCCTTTCACAAATAACATTTTTGCGATCGAATAAAATTTGTTTTGCGTCAAGTAAACTCGAACAAAACAGCAAATGCACGCGAATGTGTTTTCGTTTTGTTGCGATCCTTCTCTCTGTTCCATTGGGCAGTACACGTCCATAAGACGGTCTTTAAATCTTTTGTAAATCGCGGGTCTCGGACGACCTACTTTTACCCGTGTTGAATTCTAATTCCTACCACGTGTAGCGTTACAATCTGTTCCGTGACTTTCCCGGTAACGTTGCGCGTGATCCTAAAATGGTAAGAAGGTCCTAGTACCCCACAAACCCGGTACAGAAAAATGCATTGGATGTTCGGTCTATTTTATACCTCGTCTGTGATTAAATATAGCAAAATCTTCAGTATTTTCTCGATATAACATCGATTTATCTTCAGTGCATTATTTCTACATTTTCCTACCCTCTTTATGCGTTATTACTACCCTATTCCAAATATTTCTACTCCTACTCAGCGAGTAGTCCTCTTT
Organism: Andrena flavipes; assembly: GCA_963971345.1. NCBI lineage: Eukaryota > Metazoa > Arthropoda > Insecta > Hymenoptera > Andrenidae > Andrena > Andrena flavipes. The sequence goes on along the minus strand of OZ020479.1, from coordinate 73,517,648 downwards.
TGCAAAAAATCCAATTACATTCGGACAGTTATTTACGTATTCCTTAAAACTCGAATGCATCGTCATTTCTACTTTTGACTCAACACGTGTAAGTACATACATACTACATGCTGCCCAGTAATGCAGGCACATTGCAAATCATTTCGAACAGCAATAATTATTCAGGTATACAAAATACATTACACATATCACAAGAATATGAAGAAATTCAAAAGACTCGATACATCATTCAATAGTTGACATTATACTATATTCTCAAATACTTCCTTAAAATCTTTTACTATCCCATTCGACTCTATTTTCAAACTATCCTAAAACATATCATAGAGTCTTCAAAGAAGCGTTAAGAATCTAAAACATCGTTAACTTTACATCCATTCAAATAAATTCCTAAATTCTATTTTCAATTCACTTCTCCGACACACCTAGGCGATTGGATACCTAACTACGACACTGTCCCGCGAGTGGCGCATGCGCAGTGCCGCGGCTCGCTCGCCACTATAATGTCGGACGTCGAGCGTTCGGTGGTGAGACGGTCTCTCAAGTTTCCCGTGATTTTCTAAGTGAAACTCCGCGTGCGCGCCGTTCAGACCCGTGGCCAGTGCTATAATATGATCGTGTAACTCATCGTCCACGAGGAGCCGTGATCGAGAGCCATCGTACCCCGCGCGCAGCCGAGAAAGATGGGTGAGTAAAAAGGCGGAAACCAAGTGGCCGAATGCCGGCTAGGCATTTTTCTCTCTCTCTCTCCTATCCACTACTTCGCTGTGCCACGGTGCGCCCGTGTGTGCGCCACCGTGTGCCTGTGTGCCTGCCAAAGTGTCTAAAAGCGTGTGTGCGTGGGGTACGCCCCAGTGCATATCGCCGCGTTTCCGCCCGATTTTCACCACGGGGGCACCGTTTTTCCTCCTCGTGACGAGCACGCCGAATGTTTTCCGCGAGGATCGTATCCCTGCTAAACTCACTCGGGGGCTCTATAAATAGGTGGATCCATCGGTTTGACGTTTCCTAGGGTGAGCCCCGATCCGCGCGCGCGTGTGTACCTACGTCGTCCACCGACTCGTGTTTTTCCTGCTGGTTTTGTTTTCGCGCTGGTCGAGAGTGACCTGCATTCTCGAGCGGTGCTGGGTCGCATTCGATTCTCGCCTCGGGGCTGCCGCCTTTATCCTCCGCTGACGGCGAAGGCGAGTTTTCCTCCTCACTTTTACGGATCTCATTTTCGTCCGTGCGGATCCCGTACTGTTGTAACAGCCGTGCAAGCGTAGGCGGACGGTGTGCTACACTCCGGGGGCTTTTCAACGTGTCATAACTGTTGCGTAACCTCGCGTGTTTGGAATGCAAAAGTCGGCTGCCCCTTATGCACGCGTTTCAATTTCAAATACGCATAGGCGCGGGCTACCGGGGATTTCCCTTTCTAATCGCACGGTAGATCGAGACAAGTCGCATATCGGTCGGGCAAACCCTTTTGCTGCGTGCGGCAAGGCTTCCAGGACGGGTATCTGAGGACGCCACGCTCGTAAATTCGCTCGCGCGCAATTATGCGTTCTACCCACGCAACCGTACCTTGCACACGATGCCGTGCGTGCGCTTCAACACATCCACCGTGCGCCGAGCGTTTCACGAGCCAGCACTGCATCCTGCGACGAACATTATCCTACTAACGTGGCGTTTCTTCTTCGCGCGCACGAATGTGCGTACAATACTGCGCCGATCTATTCTGCTGTACAAATATGCATGTCGTTATTCATTGTACCTAACGCGCCTTGCTAATCTGTCCTCAAATACGATTACTATCAATTCGGCGGAACTCAAATACGGTGGCAGATTTAATGAACTGCCCCGCAAGATCTCAAGTGCGGCGCCATATGCGTCTGTTGGCTTCAGATATTGACTCGAGTATAATCACCCGGCTTATCTGTATCGCGGGAAATTGCGGTTCGTATTTGTGTGCTCGAATTTCACGACATGCCTCGCGGGTAAATAAGCTTTACAACACCGATCGTGTTAGACCGTAACAAACCAGGTTCGTTTAATAGCGACTGTGATAATTAACATTCTGATCTCTAATTGTAAGATATGTCCCCAGAGGGTGAACACGAGTGAGTTTCAACTGCATCCCGAATTGTACAGTGCATTTGACGAATGGTATTGATTTTTCTCGTCGCATCCCTTGTATATTGACATACATTTGGTACAAGGGTCTCACCCTCCGGGCGTCGTTAACTCCGTTGCCGCGTTTCAGTGAAACTGCAACCGCTGCAGATCGATACCACCCCCTCGTGTTCGATTCACGCTGCGCCCGCTGGCCGGAAGGGAAAATCTCCAGCGACAAAACGCATTGGGATTGTGGGCGCGCGTTCTTTATGGCTCTCGTTAACGAGAAGTGGGGCCTCAGAGGGTTGGCAAAGGGTAGGCTTGCCGTGTAAGTGTTACCCAGGGACTCGTCGTGAAAAAATGAATCTGGAACGCAGAACAAAGTTCCTTCAAACGAGGCTTTTAGGAAACTCGATTCAGGGGTGTAGAGAATATACGTCTAACGAAATTTTGAATTTATAGAATCTAATTTGTAGATAATGACTATGAAGTATGTTTCATTCGTGCCTAATCACCCTTTAAGTGTGTGAAACCTAACCTCAAAGACAATTAGGCACTCCCACTTTTTCGCGTATACCTCCTAAAGTACAAGAGACAGAAAAAAATGTTTCAAACAAAAGTTTAAAGGCGCACTAAGCGCTGCAAACCTGCGTTAACAAAATTTTGAAAAAGTTTTTTCGTCAGTTTTTTTTTTTTTAAACCGTTTCATACCGTTGTTCTTGCTTTGAATCAGTCCGTAAATCTACAATGTTGCACAAAATTAAATGTTCCCTTGCCGGTTGAGTGCTCTCGGTATATGAATTCGCAGCAGAGAACGGGGAATTGTAGAATCCCCTCTTTTCCTAGACAAAGGACACTCGCCCCAATCCAGCGTCTTTTCTCCCGAATACTCCCGAATCGATATTTCACCTACCTACTGTATTCGGGTTAGTGGTAGGTGGAGATCCTCCGAGGAAGTCTCCAGGGTGGATGTAACGTAACTCCATGGTTACGTAACCTTCGAAATGCGACGAAATAATTTTTATTATCCGATTAAGTGAACAGGGTTACACCTGCCTCCCGATCAGTGATGTTCCTTCCTTATTATTTGAAAGGTCAGGTAAAAGTGATGGTACAAAGACTTCGAACAAGCATTCTCCTTCGAAGAAGTCGTCCCAAAAGGAAAGGAAAGCAGTTGGATACCAAATGAGAAAATGAAAGCTTCTTTCCGAGGCTCGACTCTCCACTCTCGCTGCGCGACAGAGTAACAACGCTAATAACAATTCGTGCGAGAATCTGTGCCAACAAATGAAATATTTATACAACGTAGCGATCTTAGAAACTATATAAATATTTCAGAGACATAAATACCTACGAGCCTGGGAAAAAAAGAAAGAAACGCGGACTTTGGTGGGCAAAAGCTACGAATCTGAAGGACACTCGAGCTTAATTAGTGGCAGCCTCACGTGTGTCTCATTAACTTAATCAAATCCAAGGCCACTCGTCCGTACGAAATAAAGAAACAAAAAGAAAGCCACGCCAGGTTTCTCCGTTTCCTATTCCACATTTTATGCTTCTCTCCGGAATAATAGCGTTACTTATCGGTAAAGCGGGTTGAAAGCGACAAAACGGGAGCGCGGAAAGTATCGCGGTCATCGGACACCTTTCCAGCTAAACGGATTGATGTCTTGCGCAATCTTCGTATCCAGTTCGTCTGGGCATCGCGATCTCTGTTGCTGAAAAACGAACCCGGGGACGTCGTGCCGTTATTAAGTAGATGTTCGCGTAGTCGCCGATAACGTAATCAGGCGAATTGCCAATGTAAATAGCAGAGGACGACAAGCACGGTACAAGAAACTCGCCTTAAAAAGAGCGATACGTGATTCAGTCACGCAGGTATTGACACTCGACGCGCATCAAGCGATCTGTTCTTATTTTTCCATCCCGTTTCGCGTTTCTCTGATTCGACGCACGATACCCGGCGTCACGCATTCCTGATTCGTATGCTGATCCATCATGGCCGAGTGAATCTCTTTGTGCGACCTTTTTCCTATTTCTCGTCTCTTCTCTGCTGAAAGCCACATTTCAAGTTGGACTGTTTCCTCGTCGCGAGCATCTTTGATGGGAGAAGTCCCTCCTCCCACGTTCCTCCTATGTCCCTTCCAATCCATCTTCTCTTATCCCCATCCTCTCCCAAATCCATCCTCCCCTATTCATTTCTGCTTTATTCCTCTCCCCTCCAACTTCCTCCACCCCATTCATCTCATTACACCCACTAGCCCTCCACTTATTATTCCTCTCCACCTACCCCGTCCCTCCCCGTCTAATCTTCTCCACCCTCTTGCCCTTCCCACCTGACCCGCGTACCCTTTACCCTTTTCAACCGCTACCGCCGACCCCTTTCGCCCGACCCTCCCTTCGCTACCCATTCATACGTGGTTTCGCTTGAAACGGGAGGGGTCGCGACTGCACGCCGCTCTTGAAAAACTTCTAGTAGCCGGAGCCAGTTCCTTGAGCCTCCCTGTAGATCGTAGACGCGCACAGACCCTCCCCAAGCCCACAAACGTTCAACAAGTATTTATGACGAGCTACGATCGCGGGTGCTCCTCGCGCCCGGCACGATCGTTATCGAAGGTTCGCGATATTACGAGATCGTAATCGCTCGAGTGTCCTCCCGGGGCGGTGAGGGCAGCGTGTATCGTGGAAACATTGGAGAGGCCGGGGATAGGGTTTCGTCGGGCTCGCAGCACGCGATACCGAACTTTCCGAATGCTGGTTGCGTAAATGAAGTCTTTGATTCCAAGGTATTTCTCGAGGGCATCTGTACGCGCCTTGTAACGCATACCAGCTCTATCTGAAAGAAGATAAGCCCCGGCCGGTGTTGAGTTCCCTTCTCGGTGCACACAGATCTCGTAACGTAATAACACGATCTCGTAATCGATTTCAAGATAAAACCGCGTGTTCGCCGGGAAACCCTAATGACGCTGGTCGACGGAGAGATTAGGGGAGAATCGCTGCCCTCTCGCTGTTGCGTGCAGAGGAGAAAGTTACGGTTTCGGCGGGGCTCCCGAATGGCTTCGGAATTCCTTTGATCCGAACGAGCTGACAGCTCGAAGCTTCGCCGTCCGCGGGCGTGTTTCTGCGTACCGTGGCGCATCGGGGAAGACTGCTCGCCGGTGTCCCTTGGAGAACAGGAGTAAACAGATATTTATGCGACTACCTACGCGCCGTTTCACCATGGACCTCGACCCTAGGCACCTCGCCTTGACTCTGCAGAATTCAGTTGCTCCCGTACGTGACTCGGTGTTGCAAACAGTTCCGAGAAACCGTGAATGAGAACCGTGAAGAAAGACTGCCGTGTTTCCCACTCCGTTGATTAATTAATGACCGAGTACTACTTGTGTTTCTCGGCGGTACACTCCTCTTCCCGGGAATTACGATGTTCCTCCGCGAGTCGATAGCCCTAATTGCTTCCAAAGATTGAGAGTTCTATTCGACTTCTAACCAAGCTTCCTTTGAAACGAAGCGCAAGGAGTTATCGCGTGCTATTTAAAGAAGAAACCTGGAGAAAAGACGCCAATGGACATGATGCAAGATACACCGTTCTAAAATAACCTGCAGGGTATCGTGTAACTAAATATACTTGCACGGTGATTGGAAACAGCTTGCGTTCCATTCAGTACGCGTTCGATTGGAAATGTGCCACTTATTCATGGAGAAGATCTCATTGTTGACGAAAGATGCGCTGCCGTACACCTTTCAATAGCATCTCGTAACACTCACCTGCCTCCATTTAGAGTCCAATGAAGTCGCGAAATTAATTTTAAATACTGTACCTAGGTATAATCGAATCAGTGGCGCAAACAGAGGAGAGAAAGAAGCAAAGGACTCTGCCCCCCCCCCCCCTCCCCCAAAGAAAGAGGAAAAAGGAGATTAATGTAACCACGACTGAAGTAACTCAAGAGCTTTGTAAATGGAAAAGAGAACTGGATTTTATTCTTTAAATAAATCTTTATAATCACCTAATGAATTTTATTGAATTTGCATTAAAAATCTGAATCGAACATCTCCACAGTTTCTAATCATCAGTCATCGGCTAACAGGTATATATATAAATCCCCATGTAAAATCGCGGCAAAGAGAAACGGCCGTGAAAAGTAAACGTCAGTGGAGTGGTGGGGATTGACAATCGAAACTCGACGCTCGAATCTCCGCGCCCCCGCGGTCACGATTGGCTGACGCTCAGTCAGTTCGCGATCGTCGGCAGTGATGCCAGAATGAGGACGGGTCCTCTCGAGAATTTCCCCCACCACGCATGCACACTACGCCGGAGCGGCGTGTCCGTGAGCTCGGCGCTTCGGACAACGTCGGGAAGACGAGAGAGAAAACGAATGTGCGTCTTTCTCTCTCGCTCTTGAAACGCTGTGCTCCATGGTGGGGTGCAAGCGACACGCGGCCGTGCGCGACTTCTTGAGTGCCTCGAGATTCACTTTTCCCTTTCTGACATATGTATAATACTCTTGTAATGAAAAAAAATTTGGAAAAAATTTTATTACGGAAATCACGTTTTAAGACCTCCTGATCACGTTTTGGCTATTTAGAAAAGAGCTTTTTTTTAAATATCTCATATATTTGTTAACACGATTACGTTTAAACGGCAAAATGGATTTCAATGAAACTTTATATTTAAATTTTATATTGTCTTAAGATCCGATTAGATCACGAAAAACCATAATTACCCGTTATGGTTCTTCGATTTTTCAGATGTACGAACTAAATTCTACATAAAAAAAAGGTTAGATAAAGTTCTTCTGTAACTTCTTTAACAAAGAAAAATGTACATTCATAATTTCTTGTTTTCATTTTAAATTTCCGTACTTTTTATTCGAGCTATTTCTATTTTTCAAACCTTAAAATGAATTTTTTTATTAAAAGATGAATATTTTGATACTATAAATTGGTGAACTTTGTTAAAATTAGAATCCACTCTTGGCCAGTAGCATGGACGCTGTAGCGCCTTCGATAAAAAATATTTTATCAGAGTATGATCTAAAATCTAAAATCTAAACGTAATCACATTTCTCGCTAGATTTTTCGATAATTATATCAAGTTGCGACAAAGAATCACGCACTATTTATTAGAAATAGTACCCACCACCTGATCTCTGGTTCTACTGAAATTGACGGTTAAATGTCGCGAAGCGCGACTGCGCGACCCCCACGAAACGGATCGGATACGTAAACAATGTATACACTTGGTTCGCGCGAGTCTGACCGTCAAATGTTCTTGACGAAAACCAGGCCCGAGCGAACCCTCGCAACGAGAAACGAAAAGAATACATAGGAAATCGTAAAATAGTAAGAAAAATTCAGGAAGGAGAAAAATCGAAGAAAAGGCTGAAAGAAGTAACAGCAAGACAATGGTGACAGTACCGAACTGCCTCAGATGCATTTATCAGTTACCTTTCTCTCTTATTCTTTTACAATTCCTTCATACCGATTTACACATTTTAATGTACCGTATATCGCGATGTTAGCTTTGCATAACGAATCGGGTAATGGTAAAGATAAAGGGCAACCTCACGGATTTTGACAACCTTGAAATATGTTGTCAAGGACGTCATTCTGAACAACTTTTTCCTTTAAACTTTTTGGCGGTCGACCTTCATTTTCGAGATATTCGCAAAATTATCTCTATATATGTTACTGTCGCCTAGCCGTAGGTTTCGAGATATTTGCAAAAAAAGTAGATAAATGTTGATGTTAGGGTCCTTTGAATCCACGGTGGGCTCGAGGTGGTCGGTGGCCGGGGGAATTCGTTATACATTTGGCCGTCTCACGGCGCGTCTCAAGTTCAATTACATATTAAGAAAGAAATATTCTTTTAAGCGATAAACTCGAATGCGCCGTCCGCCCTGTCACGGCGCGTAAGCCAAAACTATAACAAATCCCCCCGGCGACCGACCACCTCGAGTCCACCGTGGATTCATAGGACCCTAAAATCAACATTTATCTACTTTTTTTGCAAATATCTCGAAACCTACGACAGTAACATATATAGAGAAAAGTTGTTGAAAATGACCTCCGTGGCACCATATTTCAAGGCCATTGAAATTGGGGAGGGTTCCTCTAGTGTGAATATTTACCAAAGATTTTTGCAATTATCTCGGAAACTAAGGTCGACCGCCAAAAAGTTTAGAGGAAAAAGTTGTTCGGAATGACGTCCTTGACAACATATTTCAAGGGCGTCAAAATCCGTGAGGTTGCCCTCTATCTATACCATTACCACGAATCGTTTACATTTCCCTCCCGATGGAAGAGACCACCACTTTCCCGTAGTTTCCATCGAGCGGTAGCGTGGACACTGCGCGTAATAAATTTGTAAATAGTGCGTGATTCTTTGTCGCAACTTGATATAATTATCGAAAAATCTAGCGAGAAATGTGATTACGTTTAGATTTTAGATTTTAGATCATACTCTGATAAAATATTTTTTATCGAAGGCGCTACAGCGTCCATGCTACTGGCCAAGAGTGGATTCTAATTTTAACAAAGTTCACCAATTTATAGTATCAAAATATTCATCTTTTAATAAAAAAATTCATTTTAAGGTTTGAAAAATAGAAATAGCTCGAATAAAAAGTACGGAAATTTAAAATGAAAACAAGAAATTATGAATGTACATTTTTCTTTGTTAAAGAAGTTACAGAAGAACTTTATCTAACCTTTTTTTTATGTAGAATTTAGTTCGTACATCTGAAAAATCGAAGAACCATAACGGGTAATTATGGTTTTTCGTGATCTAATCGGATCTTAAGACAATATAAAATTTAAATATAAAGTTTCATTGAAATCCATTTTGCCGTTTAAACGTAATCGTGTTAACAAATATATGAGATATTTAAAAAAAAGCTCTTTTCTAAATAGCCAAAACGTGATCAGGAGGTCTTAAAACGTGATTTCCGTAATAAAATTTTTTCCAAATTTTTTTTCATTACAAGAGTATTATACATATGTCAGAAAGGGAAAAGTGAATCTCGAGGCACTCAAGAAGTCGCGCACGGCCGCGTGTCGCTTGCACCCCACCATGGAGCACAGCGTTTCAAGAGCGAGAGAGAAAGACGCACATTCGTTTTCTCTCTCGTCTTCCCGACGTTGTCCGAAGCGCCGAGCTCACGGACACGCCGCTCCGGCGTAGTGTGCATGCGTGGTGGGGGAAATTCTCGAGAGGACCCGTCCTCATTCTGGCATCACTGATCGTCGGTCGGGTCGGTGATATCGGGCGCGCTGTGGACCGAGGAAATCGCGATAAGTTCGTGTTTTCCCAACCAAAATTTCCTTCGTTCCCACATATTCGTCGTTCAGTGATTTACCACTCGCGCCTTCGTTCCTCCCCTGACTCGTCGGTTTCCAAAGCTGCCGAGACTGTACACTATCGAAGCGCGTTAAATCAGCGTCTCCGCGAACCGAGAGATTTACTATCTTATCGGCGCCTGGAGAGGAAAAAAGGAGAAAAAAGGTGTAGCAGGCCCCGCGGCGGTGGATTGTTACGCAACAGTCGCGAGAAACCGGGACAATGAAGTCGAAGACCAGCCAGGATTTTATTGCGAGTGAAAGTAACGGGGTCAAGAGGGACCAGGAAGTGAAGCAGAAGCAGCTGAAAAAGGGTAAGAGCTTTGAAGACGCAAATGAAAAAATTATCACACTCTTGCCGCGGGATGTTGAGGGTGTACGGTGGATTAGGGGTTTCGTTTCCGGTTAGTTCTGAGGAGTTAACTAATTTTAAACACTTTGGATTCGTTAATATTGAATTTGCGTGACGTGGATACTGAATCTTGAGCTGATAATCCTCCAATCATTTCGAGAAGCCTATCGACAAGTAGGTACTCTGCACTTGAAAGAACCAATGTCTTCGATTCCACGATCTAATAGTCTACCTGTCGTGGAAAGGTGGAAAAATGGAAGAAGCCTACTCGTTTTTAAATCGTAGCAATTTTTCAATCGGGTCTGTCATCGTACACAGATGGAACTGTAATTAAACACTCGCGATAGCGATGGAGTGAACGAATGTGCAAAAATACACGTAACGCTTCTCGGCCGTCGCGTGACGTCATTCGCGATTCGCTAGATAACTGCACGCAGAGCCGTACCCGTAGAAGGAAACGTTAAATTTCAGATCGACAACAACGGACTGTTGGAGATAACGCGGCGTGTGATTAGATAAGGCGATTACAAATGGCAAGTAGCTTTATTAAGAAGGGAACGCTGTCGCCCAGGCAGCGTTCGCCAAGTCACTCCGAAACATGCGATAGGTTCGTTGCCGTCTGGTGTTTGTATTATTCAGTGATAGAGACCGCCACGATTTTCCCCCGTTCGTGACGCAACTGGCGAAAAGAACGTGACTGTCTGGACACGATCGATGCATCCTTGATCAGCCCGGTTGGCAAGGGGGTTCTGCTATTTACAGTGGTGGTCAAAAGTAAGTTAGAAAGCTAAAGCGAAAGACCTGCTGGATGGTAAAAGTAGTAGAATTATTAGGAAAAGGGAACCAGTGACGGATTTAAGGAAAAATGTTCAAGTGGCAAAAATAACAGAATTACAAATTTAAATTCTATTTTAATTCATTAGGTTCAAATTTCTAGTTAGAGGAGCTACATTTTTCGCAAATATTGTTGAAATTTGCGTTTATTTTAATTGACTACGTTAAAATTCACGCGTGTGTGTTATGCAAATTATGGAAAACGAAAACAAATATAATCTTTGGATAAATTCATAATTTCTTTTTGGAAGATGGGGCCCTGAATTGGCCTTCTGCTCACCGGCCGCCCGGTAAATCCGTCACTGGAGGGAAGTGTATTCGCGTTATGTAACATCAAAGGGTTTCGGTAGTGGTAATATCTCTTTTATCGCAACTCCGTAAAACGTTCACCCTTAAAGTCTCCCTGTTCGTAATTCGTTGCTTTAATAATAGATCACTTCTAACGTGCAACAGCATTTAGTTGCTATTTGTAGCAGCTCCTTCTCGGATCAGCAATTAAAAGACCATCATTGACGGAGGAGCAGATGCTCGTAAAGAATTTTCTGCATCGTGGCTCGCGATTATTGTAATATTGTTTTGCTAATCGACAACCCTCGATGGGAGGTAGAGACACGTTGCTAACGTTGCACGCCAGCCGATTTGTAATTCAATTCTTCAGTCATTTCCCGTGGGCTACCGGCCCGCGATGCCCGATACATTATTAAATAGTTGTAACACCATTGCAATGCAGTTAATTACACGCCGAAGCCTGGTTACATCCTGTTGCATAGGCAATTGACGTTCTCTCGTACAACAATCGCGATGAATTACGTTTAATTGCCAGGGATTCGAGTACATTTTCCATCGCTTTTCCTCCGCAGCGAAGATTCTCTCTCTTTTTTTGTATCGCAGCTTTACATCCGGAATCGAATGATAACGAGGGCGGCACGGAACAGTCCTTATCGCCCCGTAATGGTCGATTTATTACGCTTTTTATGGTGCTGGTCGTTGATACGCCCAGATACACCATGCAAAAATCGCTGATAAGAGTAGAACGAGCTATTAAAAGACTAGGAGCTGATAAGGACGGAATCTCGGTGGACTTTTGGTAGAGAAATAGATGGGAGGAAGGAGTCGTGATCTCGAATGGCCATGTTTCCTTCCTGATAGCTCGTTAACGATTTAGTGTTAAAATCCAGGCGATTTACTAACACGTCGTAATCCAATCGCCCGGTTTATTAGCCAGTTCGCGTTCAGACGATAATTACACTAATAATCGTTGTCGGATGATGTTGTGCCATGTTGGGAAGTTGAAAATGCCTCGGTAGTATTGTCCAACGCATAGCGTTGTAATCTGGGGTGTCTCCGTCTCACCGTATAAATCTCGGAGCATCACACATTCCAATTCGGAGATTCGAATATAAATCCCGAGATTGAAAACGCCAAGAAAATTCTCCAATATCCGGAAAACAAATCTGCAATTTTATTCTTTTACACATAAGCAATTGGGAATTTACAAGTATCAGTTATTTTAATTAATAACCTTTATCTTAATATAAAGGAGAAAGTATTTGTAAAAATATAAAATAAATAAAAATATCGCTTTTTTTCCACAACCGTGGAAAAATATTTGTACATTTTTATAAAAAGACTATTAGAACATGAGTGTACGAATATTACCAATCTACAATTGCCACTCAAAAGTTAAAAGCTTGAAAAATACGAAAATGGTAACTCAAAAATGACTTTGTAGTGCAGTGAACCCATGTGGCCAATTTCTGATTATAAGAAGGTGTGGCCATAGAGGGTTAATACCACAATTTCTTATTATCTCATATTTCCTACAACCCGGTCGTTTCTCCAGTAAAACAGGAGCTCGGAGATTAGCTTCGAAACCCGAAGTTACAACAGTTCGTGACAATTGTAACAATAACGCTTCTTCGTGTATCAGACCCTGGCACTGTGTGACTGCAGGGATCGAGTTAGCGTTTGTCGCGCAGAAGAAGCGGAGATGAATAGGCGACGGTGAATAGGCGAGGTACAGATTCGAGGTAGCAATTAATCCAACCCAGATAACCGTAATTAGCCGCGATTCGTAAACAGTAATCGGACATACTCAATCGCCAGTCGATTCTATGACCCAGAGCGCGTCTAGAGAAAGAACCCCGACCACTTATGGGTCGTCGTGTTTGACCCCACTTTGCGACATCCTATTTAGACCACTTACGAATCACATTAACATACCGAACGGCGGAGGAGAGCGTACGTGGTACAGGAGAGACTATTTCGATGATGGATTACCATTGCGAAGATGATTTATGCGACTGTAGAACCGGTCATCTTCTGCAAAGTGAATAGCCGTACGATGTTTGAATCATTTTTGTAAATCTTCTATGTCACCGAATGCTGTGAAACAGAGTAAAGAATATAGAAATATTAGAAACAGGCAATATTCGAAGTTTCCTTTTCTGGAAAGGAAGATATTCTCGAGCTAATCTACTCGACCAACTCTTCTCTACGCATAATACACACACTTGTGCCTTGGTGGAAGCAAAAAGAAAGAATAATGACGAAGCAAAAAATCGTTACGCAAATAGGATGCTCATTTAAACATGTTTGTGTATCAAGATTCCCGCACAGAGGAATACTAATGCCTATTGAAAAGAGACATATTTTACCACCTTTAAACTATATAAAAAAAAAAGTGGCGCGACGCAGTGGCGTTTAAAAATTCAAGCACGTAGCAATGCGGCATCGGCTGGGAAAATTGTTCGGGGAGAGGAGAAGCGGCGATAAAGTGAAACTTGTTGTTCATTGAACCCTGGCGTTTCAGAGGGAATTTTAGGTAGCCTGGAAACACCGTTTCGCGACATCCCATTTAGAACGGCTTATGAATCATATTAACGTGCTCTCTGCACTGGGGTACGCTGGATGTAGGGCACGCTGCGTGTGGGTGAACGGCAGTGATGTAACTCGTTTCTTTCCCGACGACCCCTCGTACTATCTGCCGTCCGAATTCTAAGTTTCGCTTGCCACCAGTCGCTTTGCGAAATCATGAATTTTTATTCGAGCGGAGGTAGCCCTCGGTTCTGAATAAACGAAATATCATGCGCAAGTGGCTTCGTAGGTGTATCAGGTTACAAGATTGTCCAGCTGTCGACGCTCGTTCCTCCTTATCACCGCTCATTAGAAATTCCAAGCACTCCCACGACAACTCGGCCCGCTCGTGTGTGCACGCGATTGCTGCGGCGGACTCGCAGCCAGGAATTCCACATTATTAAGCTGCCGCGTGTGGAAACATCAGGCGCGTATCCGCGATTGCAAAACTCCCGCTGGAGGCAACTGTACTTAATGGCTCTTCAGCGTTTAGTAATATCGTGTCGGCGACACTCGAGGTCTTCTTCCAACTCTGCTGAGAGGATGTTTTGAGACCGAGTTGAAGGTCTCCGGGAATCCTTGGACTCCAGACGGTCCACGGGGATCATTGAAGTGAAATTAGGGTTGGGCGTTATCCGACTAAATTTGTATAATTTTTTACACTGCCCAACTTCGAGTGAAACGAGGAATTTAATACGGATTTTCGAAAGCGATTAAATATTAGTTATCTACGTTAGATTTTCTACAGTTTCCATCACTTTCGTCTGTCTAACTTTCTGTTCAGCTTACTCCGAGGTACATTTCAATGACGTGGTGCCAGTCGATCGAAAGCTGTCTTAAATTGAATCAGGAGTGACGTGCAGACGAGGGTGTGTCTCTTCGCGACAGACTCTGCTTGCTTTAACCAGACCTTGTCTCGCGTTGATACTTCTCATCAAGATACTCGCTCGATTTCCCATATCGCGTTTAAAATCGACTCAGGGACATCAACGGAAAAGGATATTTCGACACAGTTGCGGTATCTTCAATCTTCCACAGTTAATCTCTCTGGAATCGATGTCGTATTCAATCTACAGACACATATCTTCCTTCGATGCACCCAGTCCAATTGGCAGATAGTCCAGAGTCTGGTCCCATCGATTTTCCGCATTGTTCTTCGGCGCATTCTCTGCCGAATAGCCGAAAATTGCGGGCTATCGGTCCTGGGCATCGTTCTCGGGCACATTTCCAAATAGATAACCAAACATCATTAGTTATCGATTTCTCCTAAGCAATTGGAATCGTCCGGAGAAGAGCCGCTGGCTTCAAGCTTTTACCTCGCGTGACAGCGCGATACAGAGTGACGTCAAATACATGAACGGCACCGTGGCATGATGTCACCGCGTATTTTTAAAGTCCCCGCGGTGTGAACGTTTCGCGCGAACCACGAAATCTTGTAATCAACCGCCTTTCGCAGAGTCGTGCATCGTTATACAGCATCTGGACGCATCATGGTAAAGCGATCGAGCTCCTGGGGACGTTATTCCGAGAGAGGAATTCGAGTTCGATTCATAGGAATGATAGAGCGTCGTCGAAGCGTATCCGATCGCTGGTCGGCTAAATCCCGAGGCTCGTTTCCATTCCAAATCATCCTCGAACGCCATTGTCGCGTATACTCCTCCGCGAACCGTCAATCGAGCACGTAACGTGACGTTTAAACGAGACTAATGAGAGCAGCGAGAAAGCTTGATTAATATTTCCGGAAAAGATGAGAGTCATCGGGCCCGCGCAGCGAGAAAAAGTCACGCCAGGGCTGTGACAAATTGATACGTCTTTGGTACGGTGTGATTGCAGCGTTCTAGGATATACAGAAGGCTTTTCGAAAGTGGTGGCTAAAATTTGTTCAAGGTTTCGATTATTTAAAGTCGTTTAGAGACACTCGGGCCAGTGACGCATTCGGGATTTAATTTAAATCTTGGGAGGAACTGAGTCGAAGAGATACAAATAGGTATTTCTAACGCAAATTCGGTAAAATTCATTAGGTGATTGTAAGAATTTATTTAGAGAATAAAATCCAGTCTTCTTTTCTTTTTATCAAGCTCTTGAATTACAGTGGGTGGCCAAATTATTATACTCGAAGAAAAAGATTTATATTTTGCAAGTTTAAACGATGGAATATTATGTTATTTTTTAATACTAATAGGTATATGTATTTAAGATTGCAAATTAAATACATTTGTGTAGGTTTAAGACTACCTAAGTACATTGTACGAGAAATACAATTATTCAATGATCGCTGACTCCGCCGTTAGCTGTTATGACGCCTTGCTTTCGATGCATGCTGTGGCTACTTCCTGCAGTTTTAGAATGTTGTTGCATACTCTGATAATAAACTCTATTTCCTGCCTTCTTTGTAACAATTTTACCCTTGCCTTTTTAAAAACAAATGAGATGAATATGTTGAAAAATTGCTCACAATGTTGACAGGTGTAGCTAATCAATAAAGGAAAAAGCAATAACATTCATACATTGTTATTTTAAATACAACTACGACTTTCACAGATTTTGATCAAATTTTTTTAGTATAATAATTTGGCCACCCTCTGTACTTCAATCGTGGTTCCATTAATCACTTTTTTCCTTTTCTTTGGGGAGTGCCAGGGTCCCTTGTCCTCCCTCTGGGTGCGTTACTGACTCGAACTGATATAGTATTATTTTACAACCTTCCCCGGTTTTATACGTGCCCTCGCAGATACTAGAACAATAACTATCAAACTCTCGGACTTATTCTTCATCCTCTAAGCCCACGACAATAAGACTATCAATTTCACGCGGTCATTTTTGACTCATCCCATATTTTCGTCTCAACGATGACATCAGCTCGGATACAAGCGGAGGGCGTATAAATCTGCATGAATCGTGCTCGTCAACCGTGTTTTTCATGCAGTCGAAATAGACTTAATTACTCATCGGCTCGAAGAAAGTGAATTACGCTAATCGCGCTCCCTTTAGTTGCCAGCAGTTTCGCGATATGGATGAAAAGTTGTTTGCACGACGAGCAAATAGATCGGCTCCTCTGCCAGAGATAACCACAGTCCGAGGCTTTTCTAACGGTGAATTGTTTCTCGCAGAAGCAACCGGAAATCCCCATTCTTTCACGCTATTGTTGTAATTCGCATATAGAGGGTAATTTATTGACGCGGCGGACAGCCGATGGATTTCACGTTCAAAACAACCGATAACTTGATGAAACAGTGGCCTTTATCATCTGCTACTCCTCTCGGAGATGAATCATTGAGTTCGAACGTCACAGCACACTATTCTGAACCCGTGATCTAGTTTAATACGGTTCGAGTGTCCTGAGAGTACAATTTTAATGCAAAATTAATCCTGTTTTGAAGACTCGCGTCTTAGTGACAAGTTGCGCCACAGTTCTTCATTATTTACTTTATTATGTGTCTATATATATCAATCTATACCCGCGGAGGTGATAAAAAGATGCGGTACTACTTTCAAACATTCAATTTCTGAAGTAGGTATTTACGGAGTAAACTGGGCTGAAATAAGATATGATTTCTAATTAAAGATATAAATATTAAATTAACTGAAACGTTATCGGCGCCGATACCATTTCAGTTAATTGTAAGATCTACGGTCGAAATCTATATTTCCTCTTTATTGTTCCCCTAGGGATTACAATCTCCTCCGACCTCGCTCCTCCATTCTTCATCTTAAGTATTTCATAACTTAGGTATCTTCATAACTTAACTTATTTTAATCTAACTTAACCTAGCTTACCCTAATTCCTTAATATTACACTATTTACAATATATACGGTCGAAATCTAATATATAAAAATTTTTAATATTAAATTAACTCTATCAGAACTGTTAATATATTTAATTTTCTTCTGAAACAAATTTCACTTTACCCCGGTGTCCCTTTCTCCATCCACATACACCATCCTCAGCTTACAAGCGTGGCATTTCACGAAATGCTTATAACTTCGCCTTATAGCCGACATAACGCTACCAACATTCCCCACCTACAAACGTCGCAGACATAATACCGAGTCAACGGTCTCGCGCCCGTTAAAAACCATTTACGTAACCAAACTCATGCGATTCTCGGCCGCAGCTGTTACGGCTACACGTGGAAAAAGCTCTGGCAATGGCGTCGGTCGAGCGGTTTTACGATCTCCAATCATCGTGCCTCCTACCGTCACGAAACCGATCGTCTCGCCTTCCATCGTCCCGACGTCGCCAGAAACTTTCTTCCGCTTCGCCTTCGTTTCCCCGCCTAATTGCAATCACCCACGCGATGGCTACGCCGTGGATCCGCGGCATCGACCCGGGCCACGTCCGCTTCCCGCAATCCGGGATTAAACGCAGAGAACCGGATCGCAGTTTTTGCGCGAGCGAGGATAATTGAAAAGCGGACAGGCCGCCGGTGGAAGACTCGGCGAAAGCTCCATTAACTCCGCTGAGAAGCGGCTAGGAATTACGATCGGGGCGTCCTCGAGCGCGCATAACAGTGTTTAATCGCGACGAATCGCTAGGACTCGCTCGGGGGAATCGTCCGCGTAGCGCGTCACTTTTTCACCGTCGATTATCCGTGCCGCGCTGACAGGGAGCCGCGCGCTGTACCGAACGCCCCTCTCGCATGTGCGAAAAGACGGGAGGTATAGGCGGAGGTCGGGAGCTAACGACTCGGACGATCGACCACACCTGGTTCGACCGCTTCCAGTTGGCGAGCCGCGTCTGAAAGAGAAGACCTTCACCCCGATTCGATACGCGCGGGTCGACTGCGCGCGTAAGTGCACTCCGACAAGTGCTCGAACGGCCTTTTTCTCCAGCTCCCGTTTTTCGCTCGCATACGGTAACCGGTGTGCTAAGCGGCTCTTTGAGTCACGCTTTACAAGCCCCACGAGCGGATTACGCGTGTAGCGCGCCATATTCGCGCGCTACGTGCCCGGCCTCGCGATCTGGCCCAGCTCCATTAACAAGTTCGCGCCGCGGGCCCGGTTAACAAGCGACGAAATATGAAGAGAAGAGAGCGAGGACACCGGCAAACCTGTCGTTAGTTCGAGAAGAGTATTCTTTCATTCTAATCTGGCCGGTTCCTAGCTTCCTTTCTTTCATCAAATTTCATCATAGCGGAATCGATCGTAACCAGGTAGCGAACGAAATCGATTAACCGCAATTTTTTCTCACTCCCACGAGCTATAGACACCCGGTAATCGAGTGTTCTCGGATCAGCTAGAAAGGCGCGGATCATAAAAGAGAAATCGCATTCTTCCCTGCGGTGGATAATTGAGATTCTGTGCTTCTCGTAAAATTTCTTGCGGAATCGAATCGTTCCGAATCCCAGCCGTTTTCACAGCTGGTTATTCTCAGTCGTTCGGCTCTTTGATCGCTCGCGGAGCGTAAACAGCCCCGCGATCCAAGCAGTCCGGGGACATCCGCGCCGGGAATGTTTATCCACCGATCTCCGTTTCTTATTGGATAGAGAAATGCCACTTGCCATCCAATTAGCGCGCGGGATTAGGAACGATAGGGATCGACCGGCACTTTTAAGAGGAATAGGTATCCTCGCCGCCGTAAGAATCCGTTGCCGCTTCCTGGAAACGGCAAATAGAGCAGGGATCCGAGCACGGGAGCCGTTCCACTCTATTTGCTATTAATTAGCGCAGCGTTTTCTCGACAGAAGCCCGGACAGAATCCTGGGATCCTTCCGCGAAGGGGGTAGGAAGTCCTTTCTAGGCGATCGCTACGGTGAGAGCACCGCAGACTTTTACCTTCGACGAGGGAAAGACTGGTTGCTCGTCGATCGTAGATAGAACAGCCGACCCGGCAAAAAGTTTCCTTTCTCCGCGCGGAAAGAACGCGTGCCGCGGGTTTAAAAGTCGCGGGTAATTAGACCCGACGGTGGGACTCGATGCAGGAAGACGCTCGAGGCGAGCTCTTCGCCCGGGCGCGATTAAAAAACGACGGTAATACGTACCGCCGCTGTTCCAGCCGAGATTGCGATCTCGAGGCGGCCGATAGTTCCTGTCCCAGGCTTACGGATCACTGGGATCGGGAAAACGTACGAGCGCTAGCCGTGACGTGATTATTTCTCTGTTGCAGGTAAAACGTTCTGCCAGTCTTGCAAGAAGAAGTGCAGCGGAGAGGTGCTACGAGTGCAGGACAAGTATTTCCACATAGGGTGTTTCAAGTGCGCTCAGTGCAACACGAGCTTGGCGCAGGGTGGCTTTTTCGCGCGCGAGGGCTCTTACTACTGCACCAAGGTACTGAAACGTATAAATAAAGAAAATAAAAAATACCGCGGCCATGAAGAAAATAGGGCAACTAGAAAGGAAGCTTGGAGAGCCGCGGGTATTTGGAGCGCGTAATGCACCCGCGGTAAATAGAGGCTCCAGTTTACCTGCCTCGAACAGATCCTCGCGCGGAATTTGAAAAACAACGGTCGAAGGACGCCGCACGGTGGGGTATTTGGCCCCAAAACTCGGACATAAATCGATTTCAAAAATTTTGCGCGAGGCGGAAAATTTTTGGTGCCCGAGGAAGTTGAATGTCTGAGGAACGATGTATGAATATTGGCGTTTTTTTTTCTTTTTGCACTCATGAAGGTACAGGCTTCGTCGAAAGTTAAGAGTTTTAGAGCTCACGATTCTATCTTAACCGTAATCTGAAATATCGTTTTCTTATTAGAGTTTTCTATATGTCGTAAAGAAATTTTGTCAATTCTTGCATTATGGAAGCTTTTCAGGTAGGTATATAGTACACTTTTCAAAAGGTTTTACTTTTTCATCATATACATATACGTACAGATATTAAAATGTCAGCAAATTGTTTGTTGCAAGCTGCGGGTCCATCTGGTATTAAACTGATGACGCGATAAAACAAAATTTATACAAAAAAAGCTGTCAAGATAAATTTTTACTTCTTCCACCTGAATTTTTTTTTAAATGGTCTGTATCTTTGTTTAAAAACATCTTTTTATCAGGTTCGGCTTATCGTAAAGGGAAAAGATCATAATATTTATCTAAATACTTTCCGATAGTGTACATAAAAATTACAAAGATATTGTTTGTACTCCGAGCACTTGACAAACATCAAGAAACTTTTACAGTTTTTACAGATTTTACCCCCTGTATACCGATTTCAATAAAATTGATTTAACGAGTCGAAAAGTAGAAACTTTAAACTTTAAAATATTTTTTTTTGTTTCATCAACTTTGGAAGAATTTTAACAAAATTTTGAAAGTTTGAAGATTTTAAAATTGCCATGTCCGAGTTTGGGGGCCAAATACTCCTCTGTGCGTCGTTCGTCTTTCCCCCAGAGATATTTTACAGTGGCGCGGTTTTGCACAATCTTCTGGAGCTTTTCTATTGTTTCAGGATTACAGAGAACGCTGGGGCACCAAGTGTGCCGGCTGCGGGGAGTACGTGGAGGGCGATGTGGTGACCGCCGGCGAGAAACACGCGTTCCATCCGAATTGTTTCCACTGCCAGAGATGCAGGCAGCCGTTGCTGGGTCAAGGGACGAAAGTGTCCCTCGTTCAAGGTGGGTTGACACGGAGATCGCGGTCGTTTGAATTGCGGGGGAATGAAAGGCGTACCTGCGGCAAGGTTTGACGCGCAACAAACGTTTCATTCATTGCCTTTTAATGCGCCCCGCGAGATTGGCGTACCGGTCGACCCGTTCAAGCAAATTACCACTTGGGTGTATCGCTGCCCCGGATTAACGAGGCTATGCACGCGCGGCCTTGTAACGATTACACGGTTAAACGGCTGAAAACACGTCTGCGCGGGGATACTCTCGAAACGATGGTCCCTATCGCCAGCTAAACTGCTCCTGCTTCGGATCGCTCCCATTGTCAACGTGCAAATATTTATGAGCGTCTGCACGGCCTCGGTTTATCGATCGTGCCGCGCGGATACCGATGCACTCCTCTTATTTTTAGAAACCCGATTCCGCAAATACACTCGTGTCTTTTTATCGCGTATTTTCGAATTTCGCGAAGGTGTAGCTGGTCTTCGAAGGCTGGCTGCGCTGTGTTATCTCGGTTCGCGAGGAGAATTTATACCTTTCGTATCGGTGATTCACCGCGGAGTGAAAAATCCGACGAGGCAGCCTCCGATGACCAGAATTACGGAGCTATTTATACCCCCGCGCCGCGAAACGGGCAAATCGAACCAGTAAACAATCGCGAGACTACATGCACGCTTGCTCGCGAGTAGAAACGATGAATCAGCCGTGGAAGATACGCCCTGGGCCGGGATAAAGGAGACAATAGCGTCGGGTGTGCGTCAGCAGCCAGATCGACGACCGGATCTGTTCAATCTCAACTAACCGCCGGTTGTCTATAGGTCAAGCTCTATGCCATCGATGCGTCGGTATCCCGGTTCGAGAGGCCTCGACGCCGGTTGGCAATAGCGCTGCGACCAGAGGACCCAGCGACGGCACCTCCGACCCCGGTGCTTGCGCTGGTTGCGGAAACCAATTACGGGAAGGTCAGGCTTTGGTCGCTCTCGATCGGCAGTGGCACGTCTGGTGCTTCAAGTGCCACAGCTGCGACACCGTGCTCCACGGCGAATACATGGGAAAGTGAGTAAGATGGCCTCCTCTTGTCAGCCCCTTGCAATTAGCCTCGGAGCACTAATGGTGCAGAGGGTTAAACCTTGGAATCCCTGATACGAGTTTCTTCGTCTTGCCACTCCTTTAGAGTACCTATACTACTAGAGTACAGAGAGTTACACCTCGGAGTCCCTGAAATTTCCTTGCGACGGGTGTCGCGTGAAATATTTATTAGATGTTAGAATTTGGAGTCAAATGGTAGAGGACTTTGACTTTGATAAAGTCCCCCATTAGTAGACCGAGCCTGATGCTCTCGATTTCGAAACTACCCTTAACTTCCGCTATCCACCACCACCGATAATCTTCAACGCCATGATGAACTCTGTTGAACAGAGACGGGGTGCCTTACTGCGAGAAAGATTACCAGAAGCAGTTCGGGGTGAAGTGCGCTTACTGCAACCGCTACATCAGCGGCAAAGTGCTGCAGGCAGGCGATAATCATCACTTTCACCCGACCTGCGCCCGATGCACCAAGTGCGGGGATCCTTTCGGCGATGGGGAGGAGATGTACTTGCAGGGTGCCGCTATATGGCACCCGCGGTGCGGCCCCGGGCCCAGCGGGCCAAACGGTATCGTGAACGGTCACGGCGAGGCTCACACCCCTCAGCATCGGGAGTCGGAACGGATTTCCAGCAGCGCTTCAGAGATGCAGGTAAGACGGTGTGCGTCGGACACGGTGAAAAGGAATCGCGATCGAGGGTCGTCTTTGATCCTCGTCCAAGTGGAAACGAGCTCGAGCATCGGGGAGCAGTCGATGGGAAGCGACTGGTCCCTTGAAACGCGATGTTTGATCCACGTTGAAGCTGCGTTTATCCTCAGCTGTACACCGGCTGCATTTGATCCTCGAACGTCGTCGCGCTCGCACACTGAAAGAGCTGTCCCCTCCTAGACGCTCTCTATATCTTCCTCGCGAAGGGGAGGTTGTCTGTTTCACTGTACAATAGGGTGGACTTTATTTTTCGACTTCCAAATTTTTTTCGGGACACCCACCGGGAAAATATAATGCGTACAAAATTTGAAAACGATCGGAGGATGGGAAACCGTGCCTTATCGCATTTGAATGTTTTTATTTTTGTAACTCGTTTTTCTCCATTGTAGTATATCGTTAATATACGTGCTTATATGTCGTTGAATTTGTATTTTTACGCTCTGTAGCAATATAGAATCAAAGAATAAGATTACTTAAAAAAGAAAACATGACCTTGAAATGTTATAAAGGCAATGGATGCACCCGCCGCTGTTATCTTTTGTATTGAAAACAAACCGTGACTTATTACTTTTGTTGATGTTTTTCGAGGGGAAAATGTCTGCTGCATCGCGTGGAGTAGTCATATTTTCTTCTGGAGCCCTAGTTTTTAAAATAAATAGAAAAATATATTCAAAAATTGGTGCATTTCAGGTTTACTTTTCCCTTTAATTTGTTATTTAGAATTATATGAAAAAAATGTCTAAATGAAAGTTATACTGTTTGACAACGTAAATATAATACCAACGAAAAAAGTATTTTTTGATGGTTAATTTTTTAGATTTCAAGGTCATCATTTTTTTTTTTAATTTTTTAAAGTGATATTATACTTTGATTCTATATATATTATTACAGAGCGTAAAAAGACGAGTTTAAGGATGTATAAAAATGTATATTAACGATATACTACAATGAAGAAAAACTATTTACAAAAAAAAAATTCAAATGCGATGAGGCACGGTTTCCCGATCTCTATACGATTTCAAATTTTGCACGCATTATTTTTTCTCCCAATGGTACAATCCTGGGGGATGTCCCCGTCAAAAATCTCAAAATTACTTTTCGGCAACAGTGACTAAGGTCCACCCTACTCTACAAGCGCGATTGGCGCGCGAGAGTCAAACGCAGCCGGCGTACATTTCATTCGGAACTGGCGAATTGTATAGCGATGTTGTAAAAGTCTGTACCATATCGTGCGAGTGTATATTCGTTGCTACTTGTGTGGATGGTGATTGTTACACTTGTTTCATTCGTGCCGTTGCAACATCATTAAAGGGAACACCATTTCGCGGTCAGCAGTCCGTGAATTCGATCACGTTTCATGGAACTTCGTGGAAGAAGCGCTTCATTGATTCATTTCTTTTCATACGCAGTCTAACATGTGTTTAGTTGCCACTCTGTGTCTTCACGATCATACAGACGTTCGATAAGTTAAGGACATTAACACCGTTCTAAATTGATACGTGCACGTCGCTCCCAACGTCCGCCGAAATGCATTTTCAGCTGCATCGTACGCTGTCGAACGGCACAGCTCCGCACCCCCGTGCATACTGAATATGAGCTTGCCAGCCGACTGTAAACGGATCAATGGGGGATGGGAGTTGTTTTAATAAACTCGCGATTGGAACGCGAGAGTTCAGCTTGCATCGTGCTTATTCTGGATTGTTATTGGACGAACGCGACGTACGTGCGAAACGTCTTGCTGCTCGGTTAATTCTCTGTCGCTGTCCAATTACTCCGAGCAATTTAGTGTAGACCAATCTAGAGCCTAAAGTACCTATCCACTTTTACTGGTAACAGCTTTGTGTATAGCTTTATTGTCCACTCTCTTCGACGATGTGTACATATGGCTTCCTTTAACCAATGCATCGCTCCTTAACGTGTCGTTGTGTCTTCTCCGCACGCTTCGATGTCCGAGTTTCGATATTATATAGATATACATATATACTATACATATATACTTGAACAAACTTTTTACCATATTTGATTTTTTATTATTTTTTATTTCTATTATTGCTTCTTCTTAATCGTTGTTTACCTTTTTTTTCGCACGGTCATTGTGTATAGTTTTCATTGCGGTCACGCACGCCAAGCCTGAACGGATCACTCTGCAGCCCTTACAGCAGCCTCAGTCGCAAGGTATGCCACGTATCTCCTACCACGGACACTCTTTCAAGAAACTTCTGACTATCGCTGATTCACCGCCATGGATAACTAGACTTAGAAAGGAGCTTTCCACCTACCCTTGCTTCTTTCGAGATTCTCAGAGCTTTCACCGTCTGTGTTCTAGCAGATGGATATTGCTCAAGGCTTCGGAGCTTGCAACGTGTTCTTTTGGAAGTTTAGCGAGATACGTATTCTGTTAAAAGCTGATCGCAAGTTTTGGATCGATGCGTCAGTACATACAGTGTATGCAACAGTAGGGTGGCTCTTATTTTTGACTTTTTAATTTTTTTCGGTGCACTCTCCAGAATAGTTACAAATAATTAAGAAAAATCTGTGCAAAGTTTCAGCTCGATCGGATAACGGGAAAGGGTGCCCCTGGGCCCTTAAACATTTAAATAGTTATTTAACAGCTCGCAAAGTCGATTTTATATAATATCCTCCAAGTTATTGCTTAAATAAAAAAATATGTCAAACAAATATTTGTCGTACTAGAAAAAGTAATAGAACATAAAAGATGCTCCTTCTCCAGATCTACAACTTTTGTTTGACATACTTTTTTATTTAATCAATAACTTGGAGAATATTATATAAAATTAAATAATGATTTAAATGTTTAAGAATCCAGGGGCACCCTTTCCCGTTATCCAATCGAGCTCAAACTTTACACAAATTTTTTTTAACTATTTGAATTTTAACTATTCTACACAGTGGCCCGAAGAAAATCTTGAAAATTTTTTTACCAACACTAATTAATTACCACCCTAATGCAACAGTGCCCTTCCAAAAGGGCAGAGCCGATGAGCCGGGAAGCCTCGAGCAATGCAAGCTCACCGGTTGATCCCCACCGGATCAGCGCGTTTCTTGGAAGGGTGTCCAGCGCAATTGAGTTTTTATCTTCCTTTGCCGAGCACACAGCTAAAGTTAGCGATACGACAGACGCTCTCACGACACACCACAGTAAACGGCATAGCACGAGTCTAGCCGCGATAATATATGCGTTAATTGCCCCAGTATTACCCCGCGCGAACCGGCAGCCCTGGCCTGATATTGCGGGAGTACGGGCGCGGCGCATCCGAGGATGTGTCTAGGATTTACACTTACTCGTACTTGACCGAAACGCCCAGCCAAGGATACTTGAGACGCCCTATACAGCCGTACGACAAGCCTCCGACTAGCCCGCACTTTCATAGGCCCAGCTGTGAGTCCTCTCTTTCTCATCCTATCTCTGTTTTAATTCTTTCGGCGCGGGATCGCCCGTGAACCCGCTCCCGCCGCGCGTAGCCGATAAAAAAGGCCTGCTCCAAGTAGCGAAGGTCGGCGACGGGCACGCCGCCACTGTAAATCGTAACGTCGCGGTATTTTAGCGTCCCGCTCGATAAGGAGCAGCGGAGGGCGCAGCAGCCGATCAGGAATGCGAGCTCTGGTCGACGCTCTCAGCGAGACCAGACCCAAGTCGCCGGCCAGCCAAGTAGATAATGACGAGCCAATAGAGCTGGCGCATTATCCGGACGCCATGAAGCCGCCTCCTGGAGCTAAACCGCCCATAGAGAGGGACGACTTCCCCGCGCCCCCTTATCCTTACACCGATCCCGAGAGGCGCAGACGATGGTCCGACACGTACAAGGTACGCAGCCACAGATTTCCCAGCTACTCCCGGTCGCCGGTCTTTCGCGGTTCGATTACGAGATTCCGATCGTTCAGGGTGTGCCCGCGTCGGACGACGAGGACGAGGTGGACAACAAGGGGTATATAAAGGAGGTGGAGGAGAAGCTGCAGAAGGAGCAGGACGAGCTGAGCAAAATCGACACCGGCATAGCGAAGGTGTTCCTTCACGACCGCGAGAAGGACCGGGAGAACTTGAGACACAAGGCAGCCAACGTTGATCCTAGGAACGCATCGAGGACACCGTCCGCCGCCAGGGAACCGACCTATAGACTGCGATACGAGAGCCCCGTTGGCGCATGTAAGTCACTGCGAATTGTCTAATTTCCTGTGCCGTGGGTGGGAAGAATGTAACGTACGAGGTCGAGAGACACTCGAGTGGCAGAGTGATAACGAGGCACGATGCACCGAATGTATTTTCTGGTACTCGTTACGTCACTGGGGAGTTTCAAAATGTTCTTGTAATCAGTGTACAAGTATCCAAGAACCTGCACAGAATCCCTCAAATTAATTACGCTACCGTCTATTCCTCCCGCCCACAATGATTTCGTATCCCAAGACACCGAGTCACAGCTCAGAGTGTATTTCTTCTCCACAGCGCCGTCGAGAAATATAGATCACGCCCGGCCCTGGGAGGACGACGACGGTTTCAGTTACAAATCCAGCGGCCCCAGTTACAACGGTAAGCCTCTTGAGCCCGGGCAGATAGTCCGAATCAGAATCACTATTTTTTTTATTAATCATGATCGTCTCATTAACATAAGTGATAATAATATCATCTCATACATGTCCACACGTTCGCACATTACACTAACATAACCACTCTACCCGTTTGAAGTAACATCGAGCCGAGCATTAGATTCCGTGGCGATTAGAGGGGGTTGGGCGAAGCGAGAAACAGGCCCCGTTCCGTGCCAGATATTAGGAAAGAAAGGTTTGCGACGTGCGAATGTTGCTGTTGTAGGGGGAAGGGTGCCGTGCTCGATTAAAGAACGATAAAGCGAGCGCGTGCGTGACTCGAAGCAGGATGTTTAAGCTTTTTTTTTTTTAAGTGGCATAGCACCCCGAACACCCGCACACACTGGGGCGCCCATTAACGTTTTAACCAGGTGATGTATGTTCCGCTTCTGCATGTGGCCGGCGTGTATATACCATTCGATGTGCTTGCCTCTACTTATCATCTATCTTGATCATTGGTCCTGTCAGTATCATGCCAAACAGTATACGTCGAAGAATGATCCTTCGAAGTAGCCGTATATCGACGTATATCCCAGCTATCTTCCATTCGTGAATCATACCGTTGATTACCCTAGGCTACATTTTGCTGCTCCTATCGCATGGTACTACTACTACTATCGTCTCACTCTTCGCAACTGTTCATCATACACGAACACACATTGATAAGCAGTATTTATACATCATTCTCTCATATCTTTTCAATGTCTCGTGCCTGCAATGCTGGAAGATGCGATACACTCTTTAAGTCTCGTACACGTGTAACGTAACTCTTTCCCTCGCGTGACGATCACGTCCCCTTCGGCTTTGCACGTCTTCCTGTGCCCCGCGCGGAGCGAAAGAAGTGGCCACGGCTTTCACAGATGAATTCATGTAGAATTCTTGTCTCCGTCGAGATTTACTCGATAAGGGGTCGTCCTTAAATTAGGGAAGGCTTCTTGGGGAGGAAGGATTTTGCGAATTTCTTACGTTTTCTTACAAAGTGGGAGAGGTAATATTTTTTAACTAATTTTTAATGTGAGTAGTCTAAAGAAGGAAATTTCATAACACACGAAAGCGAGTTAAATGAATTATATAAACCTTGGAAAGGATTTTAATAAATTAACAAATATTACGTAAGGGAGGAGGAGACCTTGGAATATAAAATCTTACGAATTCTTATACTTGGAGAGGGAGGAGGTTCTTTATGTAATTTAAGGACGGTCCCTAAGGGAGTGAATACTTCGAGAGGACCGTTTCCTCGTAAAGGAGATGATACCCCTCCAACTTTTACCTTCCTGCCAAGTGGAACCTATTCAACCTTCGCTTTCCAAGTTAAAATAAATCTCTGCGCTACCGAATCCCCACCGGTTGATGCGTGAAAGCCGTACCTGCTTCTTCCACCCCCGGGCCACAAGAAGGCCCCGCGGTGCCGAGCAAGGTGTCTTCCAACGTTGGCTCGGTCACTTAAAAATCGGATAGGGATACCGATGAATCTACGGTTAGCCGCCACCGCCACCTGTATCATCGTGTCTCTATTTGTGTTCTTGTGTTTGTGTTGTGTTTGCGCGGGCGGCAGTTGGGAGGTCATCGGCACGTTCCCCGGCTCCCAGAAACTATCCACCCGTTGGTACTCAACGCGCCTTCACTCTTCCAAACGCCGCTAGGCACTATCAGTCGGTGAGTCCGTGAACTTTCCAGTTTCCACCTACCGTTGATCTCAAGTCAAACGAGCCAAGTAAGCGCGACCGCTTCTTTTCACGGAACAAAAAAAGAAAAAGAAAAGAAACGAACCAGGGCGAAAGCGAATTTCACCCGGAACCCCCGAGACTCCTGAAATTCGCCTTCCCACGCCACGGTGGACCAAAGAAAGACTTCTCAAGAGCAGCCGTCGCGTAAACGAGAGGAATGATCCGACACTCGATTATGTATTTATTGACTTGTCTTCACCGGAGGCATGCTTCTCTCTCTCTCTGTCTCTCTCTCATTCTGTCTCTCTCTGTCTCTGTCACTCTGTCTTTTTTGTTTCGTAATCTCTAGCTTTTATTGGATACAACGTTTATTGTACTTACACACATACACACACAGGTGCTGGCTTCTTCCGTACGTAAATATATATATTATATATCTATCTATACTATAGTCCATCTCTGTATTGTACACACGTGTTACCATCCAGCACACGAGATACGCTTGTGCACCCTCCGAACGTCGGGTATGTTTCATCTTCTTCCCGCGGGGATGCGAGGGATGTTTGTATCAGACCGTAGAGTCTCGTGGGATCGCACGGTAGCAAGTTCTTTTTTTTTCTTTTCTTCGTTCGCCTCCGAGGGACTTCTTCCCCGACACGTTCGCTCGCTGCTTGCATTGGAAGCTACTTTCCACCCCCGCATAGGGAATACTTGAGTAGCGAGCGAGTGTCGTCCAATGGCCCCCTTAAGGTAATCACTGCCTCGAACGTTTTCTATAAGCCTTCCGCGTCGAGTGACAGCCCCTTGTGCTCGGGCGAAGAAGGCGCGAGTGAACGTGCTCGCGAGAAGAAGGCTCGAGGAGGCGGACAGGCGATAGTCCCGGTAGAAAGGTAGGGGCGTGCTCCGTCGACGATTCAAACCCTGTACACGATCGGCTCCGTAACCAGAAACCACTCCACGTATTTGTAATATGTGTATCCATACAGACTGTGTTGCGAAAAGAAAACGTAATGTTTTGGTGGCGAACGTTGGGCATTCGTATGGGAATGAACGATTCCAATCTTTTCTCCCGTTGGAACTAATTTAAGTAATATATTGCCGATTGACATTTGAAACCAGTTGTGAGCTCCCTTCGGCACATCCCGAAGCCAGGGTACGGTCTGGCACCGCGAAGTCACACCTTCTCCTCGACCGGCGGTTCTGTATCTGCTCTCCCTGTAAGTCTTGCACAATCGCGTCACAATCGACGACTAAAATCGTCTCTCTGTTTCTCTTTCTTTCTCTCTGTCTCTCTCTGTTTCTCTATATTTCTATATATCTTCCTCTCTCTGTGTCTCTCACTATCTCTCTTTCTCAATCTATCTATCTATCACTCTATCTATCTCTCTATATATCTATCTCTCTCTCTCTCTCTTTCTCTTTCTCTTTCTCTTTATCTTGCACCGTTGCTCTACTTAAAAGTGCTGTAGAGATTTATTCACTGTTACCGTTATCTACTGTTATAAGACGCGCGGCGCGCGAACCATGTCCCCCAAGCAGCTCTAAGATTTTACGCTTTTCTGTCGTCTAGGGTGATTATTCGTTCAGTGGGATGGGCGACAAGACGCACAGCACCGATTTCTCCTCCGGCAAATCGGATAGTGAGTAACGAAAACCGAATGGCAAAAGACACCGTTTCCACACCGTTTATCTTTGCAGCATCCGTCGAACTGTTCGACCTGTACATGCTTCTCTATCGAGTAGACGTGCTCGTGGAACGGAAGCTCTCAAGCGATACCCGAGCGTCCGCTCACAAGTCCCACGAGCACGCGACATCTTTTTCTTTTTTTTTTTTAGTCTCTCTTTTTCTCTTTTTCTCGATCGCTACGATCAGTCTCGGCTTTAATACCTGAGCATGCTTTACTAAATGCATCCTCGCTCTGTAACACACGACACACACGTGCCGCACTGTCACTGCCTCCTCGACGCCGACGGTGTACCACCAACCGTTCACGGAGTCGCGTGATCGATCGCGTCCGCGATAAAAACCGTTCAGGCCTGATCTCTGCCGCGGCCAAGTGACAGTCTCCTCTTCTACACAGTAACGTGACACCACGACGAACATTATCTTGATCACTGAGAGCTGACACGTGCCCGCGTAGCTTCTTCAGACACTGATCTCCGGTCATACTGTATAATACGATCATCGGACATTCGCTTCTAGCGATCTCGTCGGGTCGATCATGTTCCTGGTCGTCGAGCTTTCTTTCTCTTTCTCTTCTTCTTGTTTTATTCCTTGGTTTTTTGCGGATGAAGGTACAGATTGTTTGTTGTATGGATCATTGTGCTCCCCGTAGACCGGCACGGAACATGACCGATCGGATAGAAAGAAAGATCGTTAAGTTTAACATAACGAAAGTGGTTTGTGCAACATGGTTTGACGATGGTTTTCTTTCCCATTTTTTTTTCCCGAATTTTAGTATCGACAGGCAGCATCACGGATGTGGATCGACGGGCACTGGTATGTACCACAGCCCCATACTACTCCCGGCGAATTAGCATGGTTTGTAGCTTGTTTTGCATCTCAATTAATTTTAGCCGCATTACGAGCGCGTCGATCGTAGAATAGGCGTCCACGAGAATCGAGCACGAAGCTCTCGTAGAAGCGGGAAACACGATAATAGCCGAACCGATCGATCCAGTACACGATGATTGTACATACGTAATTGCGTGGCGGTTCTCGCTCCCATTGTAATGTAAAATAATTACTGTACATACAGCCGTTGTACACTTTTGTTTGCGCATGCCTGCTGTACATTTGCTGCGGACTTCTTGATTGATTTTATTCCGTTATTACTTTCCGTTGGCATCTCATGCATATTGTTTTATTTTCCTCGCCTTGAACTTTTGCATATTTGACTCCGAGAGATCGTCGCGTTGCATTGATCTGCGATCAGCTTCTCTTCGATCGGTAGACACTAAGATAACCGTTAGTTTCCCGTTCACGAATACGATAACACGATGTGAGTTTCCCCGTGCGTCCGAGGACAATTAACGATCATTAACGTTCCACGAGCCTCGAAGCGGCTCGCTTCTTGAATGACCCGTCGATGTTCTGACCGCGTGGCCCACGAGTGTTCACGTCACTTGACTGCATAACGCCTCTGCATCCGAGTTGCATTTCTTGCATAAACTCTACGCACACGAAACGGAACTATGTCTAAACTGAAATTGGTGCATGGCGGTGGATTTCGCGTTCTGCGTACGCTTCGTTCCCATCTTCGATCCGTCCGATCACCGTAACGGCGGCTAGAAATCCGATCATGTAAGTCTCCGAGACCATTGCACGAACGGGCTAATCTGCGAGAGTGAGTTGAAGGATTTAATGATTACTAATAAATTGCCAGTTCCCGTTAATCGTTTCAGTCTAGCTATAGTTCTGTCTCGCGTTGATCCCCGTTCAACAGACGCATACCGGGATATCAGTGACAGTTCTGTTTTGCATAATGAGCCATTAATGAACGTGGCGTTTTTCGCTGATTCCCTTTTTCTTTTGCTACAACGTTGCGTCTTTGTACAGCGACCGGATCGACCATCCGTCGCGATGTTAAAGGAAAGCTTCTCGCACGGGATTAATCAGTTGGCGGGGTCATTTCTAAATCATGCGCAAGAGGAGCTGCAAATTGCTGGATACACAGTCTCCCTCATCATGAATACATTAGAATGAGTCTTCATCTCCCAAAGAATATTGTTAACACCTGAGATCCTAGAGGAATGTTGGTACAACTCCTGCGAGCTTAATGGATCTCAGATAGATACTCCACCGTGCGAGGGACTTCGTTTAACAAGTGCACCGCTATTAACGCTGATCACGTGTTAGATGAACCATGTATTACGGTGACTAATGTTCGAATGGTGCTTCAGAATGATGGTGGAATGCTTCCATCATCCACCACGTACACAGGTGGCCTAGGTTCGGTGGTCGGAAGTCACGGGGGCCATCATGTGAGGAGATCGTTGCCAGACATGGGTACTGCGCCATCCGAACCACCAAAACTCTACCCATACCACTTACTTATCATCACTAACTATAGGCTGCCCGCCGACGTGGATCGTTGCAACCTTGAAGTAAGTAATTACTATAATAGCCCGCGGCGTTAATGGCTGCGATAGCGTGGACTTCGAACGCCCATAGATTCAAGTCCAATCGATCCATCCTGCCCAGTCAAAGGAGTCCTGTCAAATAAATTATTTCAACCACGAAGAACTCTGAATTGTCAGATAAAATACGAGAATCAATTAAGGGGACTAGGCAATCGAAAAACCGATCGTTGTATTGCATTTTCCGAAAGTACTATCTTTTCTGAATAAAATGCCGCTTGGTTTATAGTAAAATTCGCAAAATTGTAAATTTGGCAAAAATATTCCAGAAAAACGCGTTTTACTTTCGGGGCAAGCTGCCGTTTGACGACAACAAAATGATATGCTACATTTTAGATAATACCATTGAGAATATGTGTACCAAATTTGAAATAAATGGGAAAAATAGTGTTGGAGATATTTGATACACAACCCGCACGGAGGAGCTTCGCGGGACAACAAACAACTCGGTCATTTTTTAATTTTATTGAATAGTATTTATACAATACATGCACTAATACTTGCTCCACACATAAGAAGTAAAGAAATCATGTTCAATCTCATAGTACCTTTAAAAAAAATCGTCTCAGGGTGGCGTAACTCCTTAAACTATTTCTTTTCCTTCCGTCAGTCGTTAATAATTCCTTGAAGTTCGCGACACGGTCACTGGCAAAGGGCTAACGTTCGCCAATTTCGTTTATTTTCCAGCGACACCTTTCCGACGCGGAATTCGAGGCAGTCCTACAATGTGGCCGCGCAGAGTTCTACAGACTACCGCAATGGCGTCGCAACGAAATCAAAAGACGCGCCCGACTGTTTTAACCAGCGTTCGTACTATTTCTTCACCTTTCGATCGTGTCAGGACCGTGCTACCACCGTGGCACAGAGTGTACATTCCTTCTGCGCGCGGCAGTTCTGCCACGGAACGAGGGGCACGCTCGTCCGGCACCGGCGATCCGCGTCCGTCTGTGATCGCCAAACGCCGTCGTCGCGTACGAGAGAAAGAAGAGCCGGGGGGGATCTTCGGTGACACGCTGATACACACGCAAAGAAACGAACATACGGACACGCGCGCGCGCATTCACACAATAAGACACACGTACACGAAAGCACTGCCATTTGTTGTCAATTTTGTTCTCTGAGCAACGAATCCGCGCAGGCAGCTTGGCTACGAGACCCCGTCATCCCTGTGACTTCGGCGCTCCTGCCGGGAGAACCTTTCGCTGCTCGTAACGCGCTGTCTGCATCTATGATTAGCAGGAACGATCTGCTGTAAATGGGGAATTAATGGGGGCGAAGTATATTGTTCGAGAACAATCATAGAGAATGTTGGATCCGATGGCAGAGGGTTATCGTTAATCGAGAGATGTTTAGAGTATCGGTGATAGAGTCACGAGGGAGAGGATGATTTTCCTGTAATCTAGCATGTAACGTTGGTCTTCGTAGCCACGAGTATCGCGTCGAGGGGGGGGGGGCGTAAAACGGTAGATGGGTAAGAATGATGCTTCGGAGGGAAATGTAGCCGAATAAGGGACTTGGAATTCGTCTCAAGGTTTTACCATTTTAACGGAGGAACAACGGTGACGTTTTAGAGCTGCGTGCTCTTTCGTGAACGAATGTAGCACGCACCAGGGGGGGAACTGCATGAGCCATCGTACGAAGCGAATAGTAGGGAATGGAAAGGATCGGTAATACTCGTAATGTACACGTACGTTGTTGTAAATAAACGAGGAAGATCGTATCGGGTGATGATGGAAGCAACGGAAGTGCGATGAAGCGGAGTATATATGTATACATACGTACCATTTTGAGAATTCGCTTGAAATCACAGACACACTTACTATTTGCGAAAAGGGTTACAACACGAATGCGCTACTATTATAGGAGCTATCATTATTATTATTATTATTATTAATTTTTAACTATTATTATTATTATATTTTACTATAAGCAACATGAGAAATTTAAGGTGTAAGTAGATAGGAAGTCCAGCTTGCCGAGTGACGTAATTATATGTCGTCGAATTTGCATGCTGTTTCTCTATTTTACCATGTTAACAGGCAGCGTGCCTGTTAATTACAATAAATTGTACAGGGTGTTCGTTCTTTTCAGGTGAAACCAAGACACGATGATCCCTCGTTCAAAAATGAGCGGAAACTGACCGAATATACCCGCACCGAAGGCTTCATTCTATAGTTTCCACTCATTTCTGGACGAGGAGTCAGCAGAATTCGGTTTCACCGCGTATCGTACAAGATACCCCGTATAATATTCCTCTTACCTACTTCTCTGACTCGCATCGACTATACAAAGGCGCTCTGCAGTGCGGGCGAATGTTGTGCAAATATCGCGAAGCGTATATCCTTATCCACACGTGGATAGATACTAAGGAACGAAGGGAATAGGAGGGGTGAAATGATATTTACGAAGGCGATTCTACTCCGCGGGGGCACGTCACGTGGCAAGCTGCGAATGCTCGCGAGGAAAAACCGTAGAGAACGTTCGATTTAACTGTCATGCCAATTGTCGTATAGTTCCGTGGAACGTAATTGTACGCGAGGGACACGGTCGTCGCGGCGATCGTAGCATCGAGAGGACACCTATGTGACTACGCGAACAACGCGGGACCTTTCGATCGCACAGGGTGCCCTAGAAACAAGTCTCCCGCTGCGCAAGTTTATTTTGTGGTCGTTCGTACTTCACGGAGATGGAGTAGACTCTGGAAGCCGGGGCACTTGTGTCTTGGGGCAACCTGTGCATTTTCCACGTGCACGCGGGGGTGCGTGCTTGGAGAATCGCGTTTCACTGTACTACAATTCGCCTGTTACCCTAAGTCATGTGCCTATATATGTATATGTAAATGTCGGCGGACATTCGACACACGCGAGACACGAGAGTCGTTGGTTCTGTCTGTCAAGAGCGTACAGCGCACATACGAAGCTGTGTAAAATCGTGCAATCTCCCTGCGATTTCTGGTCGCTTCGCCGCGAACAAAGGGTGGAAACGTGCTCCATGATCTTTGCCGCACGCGACTGTACAGACACACGAAAGACTAAACTGATGCACTCCCACGCGACAAAATGTATTTTACGACGCGTACTTCGAGGGGACACGTACAGACACACACACACACACACATACTGACAGAAACCAATAAACTGCAATATTTATCTTTAATTTGCAGTGTTTCTATATGGTGGGAAACGTTACGTCGCTAGCCGAGGTTGTTTTTATTTTTTAGTCTACACTTGCCTTTGTTCACCTCCGTCGTGCTGCTTCTCTTCTTTTTCTTTTTTTTTAATTTAAGCTGTATTTTATTCACAACGACCGATCGTAAGCAGACATAACTGTGACCACAGATCATGGTGCAACGTTGTCGTTTCACGTCGTGCAATGCGAACCAATGTACGTTTCTGTTGTATAGAGCACATCGCTTCCGCTAGTCCCTGAAGTTAAATAAATGCAAACCTACACAGAAAGCTGCACGCGTCCCCATAATCATTCTTATCGTTGCATCGACACGCGGTATCAATGGAACCTCAGTCCGCGTCACTTCGATTTCTATTTTTTCTTCCTTTTTTGGTACCTTTAAGCGAAACGATTTTATCAAAGTGATACGTTGCGAATACATGTTGATATTGTCTTGTCTCAATGCAAGCTGCATGGAAGAGTCGTAGATATTATAACGCATATCAGTCAGCTTGTAATTCGCGTCCGAGCGTTTTGGTTCCTAGCAAGCTCTTCATATTTCTGTCGGACATGTCTCTTATTACTCTCGTGAAATAAAACCACTTGTCTCAATGTCGCCTTTCATCATCGACTATTTTATTCGCTTTCCACGTTAACATGCTATTGTAAGGCCCTGTCTAAGAAGCAGCTCTCTCTCGAAGAATTACGAATCCCTCCAGCACGCTGGACACTGGCTCGTACTCGTCTAAAGCCAGCTCTGCCCTCTCGCCGGAGGTGAGCAACGTTGGAGTCGTGTGGACGTAACCGCCGGATATCGATTTGGGATTCCCAGCCTTGCCCACCACGTCCACAGACTTGCCCACTCTTACAGACACTGGTAGACTCTAATACATAATGGTTCTCTCTTTGAGTACTGCAAACACTTGACTGTCTACCATCATTCATTTAAATTCCTCCCCAAATATATGCCTTAACCTTAAAACTGACAAACATGCACCTGCAGGTTCTCATCCAAAGTGACCAGCCACCTGGGCTCCATTGCCAGAGCTAGGCAGTACATCAGATAATGGGATTTCCCTAGGATCAGGTTCCTGCAATCCAGAAACGCGACTAGGACCACCATCAGCCCAGCCAAGGCAGCTTGATCGAGGACTTTAGACGCGTACCGTAATGGGGATATGGAGAGCGTGCCCTAGACCATAGGATTACCAAAATAATTCATCGACTGTATGTTCAGATTCATCGATAGATTGTTCTATTAATTCGTTACTTTGCCTAGGTGAACCAGGCCCTGAGATATCCGAACGAGGAACAGATGCAGAGGGTTCTTCGCGTGGTAGCAGGCCAGCTGTCTCAGCATAGTCGCCAAACGCGCGTTGTTCGTCCCGGCACCGACCAAACCAAGAGCAAAGATCGCATTGTTGGCCACGTCGGAATCATTATCGTGGCTGTATTTGTTCAGAACGTCCAGCACTGACAGGTCCGGATTCGAGAGGGAGGACAAGCCCAGGGCCAGTGGCATAGCCCGTCTTGCCGATAGGGAACCATATCTTCCAATCTGAAGAAGAATCTCAGATGTAAATGGAATGATGGCAACTACCATGCGCTGCCCCTACAGTTTTGAGTGTATGGATTCCTGTCAAGGATTTCACGCTTAGGTGTCGTATAAATACTAATCATCCGTGTGGTGGAGAACACGTTGAAGACTTTAAACATGGAATTCCGTGATAGCACACCTGGCCAAAGATCCGTGAGTCCTCCGTCCCTTCTCCCAGACCCACTGCAGCGACCCCCAAAGTAGCTATCGCCTGCGACGAACCTATTTCCCTGGAATATCCGTAACAAGTCAGTGGAAGATTGTTAACCCTTATACACAGGGCCGTTTTAACAAATTTGAGTGCCCTGGGTTTAAAAATTTTATATACTGAATTTTAAAGTTACACAGATAAGTAAATTTGGGTCAAATTGAGCAAAGCAAAATAAAATTCAGTTCATTGAATTATTACGGTTTAATATTTTAAGAATTTATTAAATTTCTACAATGAAAAAAAATTGAAAAAGATTATTATTATTTAATATTGATGGTTAATAGATATTTGAAGATATGAAGGAGTTTCAGTCCAAATAATACGTTAGTAAACGAGTTGCTTTTGAGTCAAAATGACCCAATTTCCGTACAAGGGTTAAACAGAAGCGTAGAAGAGTAAACGCAATCACTTCGATTCTCCCTTCTTTTCCTCCGACTTTTCCTTAATATTCTTGGTAGGGGGCTCAGAGGTTCTAGATTTCGGATCGCAGCAGCAGGGTGCGGAGCTGCTCGCTGGAGTGGGGGACACACTCTCGCCTTCGACTGGTTCCGAGCAAATTCGCAGAAGCTCCTGCACGATCAACACGTCCCCTGTGCCAGCGTACGCGCACACCTGTACGGAATCATTACCCTTGTGGTATAATTTATGGATGATTCTTTGGGTGACAGTAGTACTAATCAATGAGAAGCTCTCGTTTGGTCGCTGAAGTCAAGCCACAGTTGATCTGTGCTTGGATGAACGGCCAACCAGGAACTTCTAAGAACCAATGGCAGTGTGAAAAGTAAATGAACATTGCCTGTAACATAGTCTGCGAGGACAATTTATAGGGATCAGGTAGGACCTCAAGAGCCGCCGAGGGTGCGTCTATCGCGTCCCGACAGCCCATGTAGATCATCCCCAGGGATAGCGGTAGAAATCTACAAAAAAACATTCTTGATGCTTCGTTCTCACAATTACACTGGACAAACATAATAAAGATCAATTTCTGCAACCTGGAGTAAATACTTGACAGTTCTGCGGGGGTGAACTCTAGCAGTCTCTGCAGAAGCATTGAGGACAAGTCAGGATCACTGGAGCCAACGTTTATCAACCCAATTGCGATTGCACTGAGCGACACAACTTCCATGGTGCCTGAGGAGGATTGTGGCCTGAAAAGATGTCAATCTCTAAAACAACGATGCGGATACTCACTTCTATTGTCCGCCAGGACGCCTGCTAGTAATTCGGTCACGTCGGTCCTCCTTGAACCAGCGTAGGCCAATCCGAGTCCCAAAACAGCCCCGATTCTCAGCGTTGCACTGTCGGATAGCACGTAATCGCTGAGAAGAGCTAATGCTGGGTCGCATTCGTTGCGAACACCACAGTTTACCAGGCCTATAGCGAGCAACGCGCCTGACTTGATGAACTCCTCGGTCGTGTAGAGGTATCTGCAATGTTCAAGTGTCAGAGCTCCTTCAACTAGGGTATTTTGTTACGGTGACGTAAATGGGATGTGATTCACTTGTCAATGGGCACCAGTCCACCGTCCACGTCCCACATGTGGATCAGACCTAGGGAGGCGGTAGTTGAAAGCATCCCGCGATCCTGAAAAGATTTCCTCATTGAAGATGAAGGTTTCATCCTAGCCTCCCTGGTTTCTTTCTGAATGGATCCAAAATGTGAAGAGAATTTACGTTTCGCACCTTATTCTTGTAAACCCAACAGTCCTCCGTGTTCGCCATCAGCTTGTCCTGGCCAAATCCAGCGTGCACGAAGCCAGACACAAAGCTGGACGCTAGGTTGGCCCTCGCCGAATCGTGCTCCGTACGTCTCAAAGTGTTTGTCTCCAGCCAGGTCTTGTAAATGTCGTCAGGGTGCTTGGGTTCAAGGATGTCGAGCTCCCTAGCGAGCACCTGGAAGTGACCGTTCACGTGACTGTTGCTGAGGATCACTTCGATGTCCTTGGCATCGTCGCCCTCGTATTCCTTCCTCAGCGGATTGTCCTGAAGACCGACATAACTTGTTAAGCTTAGTCGTCTTTTTAGAGTCTGTTACTGATTTCAGTGTTACCCTTTGCCTTGCAAGCATAAACGCCAGTTGTTTCCGTGTTAAGCTGTCAGGGCAAGTTGCTAAGCAGTTATAGATGAGATCTGAGTCGCTGAGCTGCAGGGCGACTAAGGTGGCCTTGCAGAACTCCTTGAACCTCAAGTAGTGTACAGCCACGATTTGCAGAATTTGTCTTTTCTCAGTGTCCTCGCTGAACGGCGTAAAGTAATTGGAAGGGTTTACACAAAAACCGACTTTTGAAAGAAAAGGGTTTTCGAATTTAAAAAAAAAAATGTATTTATACTTATTTTAAAATATTTCAGCTTATTTAATATTTATGGAATTACTCTATAAAAATATATTCTTTCTTTACAAAAGCAAATAAATAATAAAAAAAACTAAAATTACTAAAATCCGTAGAATTTTTCAGTTCATTTAATATTTATGGAACCAGAAAAATATAACAAAATAAAATATACTTCATACGAAGCCAAAATAAAAAAGAACTAAAATAACTAAAATCCGTACAAAATATAAATTAAAAATGTTTATTTCATTTAGTATTTTTCTTCAGGAAATATGAACTTACGAATATTAATTCAAGCGAGAATGTTAGCGTTTTTAAATCTAAAAATCGATTTACGAATTTTACAAATTTACATTAAAAAATACTGTGTTTAAACCCGGTTTTTAAAAATCGACAAACCCTTGTAATCAGTTTTTGCTATACCGG
This sequence comes from Andrena flavipes, assembly GCA_963971345.1. NCBI lineage: Eukaryota > Metazoa > Arthropoda > Insecta > Hymenoptera > Andrenidae > Andrena > Andrena flavipes. The sequence goes on along the minus strand of OZ020479.1, from coordinate 73,476,706 downwards.
AAATGAAAATCGAGTTTGGAATGATTTACCTATAAGCTGCACAGCCTTCCAAGTAACGGCAAACCCTTTCGAAGTTCGTGCTGTCCAAACAGTCGTTGAGGAAGTTCAGCTGGTCGATCTCCAGGCACAGGTCGCATCCTGGTATCTCTGCGTTGTGCTTCATGTCGAATGCAATGATGTTTTTAACCAGTGGAGCTAGCAGTAGTCTGTTATCGAAAGAGGGGGAGAATCGAGATCATTTCCATTGACACGAAACCATCGTCCCTCGGCCAAATGGCACCTTAAATAACCACCTAATTCGTTTCTCCTCCCTGATAGAGGCGTTGGTCCATTCGTCCACGATTTCCGCCTCCAACTGTCTAACATATTCGTGGCCCCACTCCCCAGGATTCGCGACGTTTCCTTGGATGCAGTACTCCAGGCACTCTTTCGATTCTGGGGCAGCTCCCGCCATCGAGAGCACGCTCAGCACTTCCGCGTACTGTTTCTTCACGTCCTTCGCCTGCACCCTGTTATAGGCGCTCTTCAAGGTGTCGTAAGAGTTCCTCAAGTACTTAAGCGGCTTTGGCACGGAAGTCATCGAGGTGGTGGACGTCTGCATCAGCAGCCGCAACTGGCTCAGCGACACCAGCATCGCGTTTTCGTCCTTACCCTCAAATACGATTACTGGATACTTTAGTGCAGGTATAATCTTGCGACAGGGTTTCGAATCTTCCCTCCAGAAGTGTTACTTGGATTAAGTAATAAACTATAATTACTGTTAACACGTCCACTAATTGCATCAGCTCTTCTTGTAAGGTTGTATCCTCTTCGTTCTAAAGAAACATTATGCGGAAAGCAAAAGCAACTAGATAATTAAGATGTTTTTGTGAGCGTAACAGTTTTACCATCTCTGATTCCTTCTCCTGAACACGTTTCCCCGTCATTGTCTCGTTACTTAGCTTTTTATTAATACAGTCCCTACACAGATTTGAAATGTCCCGCTTTGAATTCTCTTTGTACAGATTTGGCAGAAACAAATCTGATTAGGTTATGGAAGAGTTTCTTTTATTTTCATTATTGTCATTTGTTAATTAGGAGATTGCTGCGTCCATATCTGTAACATATCGCGGATTACCGACGCAGAATTAAACTGCACCTGAAGGCATGCAACCCGAGTATGCCTAACTCAATGCTGCGTACTGGGTTGCACCGCGCCAGGGGCAGTTCAGTTACACTAAAGTTTAGTGACAATCTGTCGCGCATCTTAGATTCTTCAGATCTTTCGTATGCTTCGCATTTCCCAAGCACTTTCAACACTATGCTTATACTTTATAGTAACCACGCGTCTTCACATCTCCTATACCAGTGCTGGCGAGCCTTTTTATTTGCGCGTGCCAAAAGTTTATAAATAATATCTATCGAAATGCTGACGCTAAATAAACAGTTGCAAAATTCCAGAAAAATAGTTTTTATTTTCATTTCAAAGTCCTTTACATTCTAATACAATAATACACATTTTCGATGTAGTTTATAGAATTTTCGTAGTTTATAGATTCAAGGCCGGTTTTACACAGCAAAATATTGAAAGGAGCTCATACATACACATTCATACATACATGCTCGATAATGCTTAATATTTCACTTGCATACTATTTTGTATTCCGTAAGAAACGTGGCCGGACACTTCTGTAGAACATAGTACCACTTCTATTTTTATTATCATTTCTTAGTACTCCCGTAAAAGTTACGCAATAAATTACAATTATACAGAAGTTACAATGTCGCTTTTAATACAATATTAATTACGATTGCGATATTACGAGAGGGAATATAAATGACAGTTTTACGTATAAGGATGTCAGGCCACCTGGTACTCACGGCTGCAAGATGGTTGCTATCACACAGGCGTCGCGGCACCGTCTTCGAGGGAACACAAAATTAAGCATTATTGCCCATATATGCATAGGAACTGCTTTCACCGTTTCAACGTTAACGCATAGAATTTCATATAAAAATATGCCACATTTTCATCAACACTCTGCACACTTGGTACATTTCCGCCGGGGGTGTGGTGATTTAAGTGAAAACACATTTACTTTCAATAACGCTTCTTATAATTTCGATTATTTTTTTTCTACCCTGACCGTTTAACATTATCACACACTCTCATTATCAATCAACAATCATTCATCTAGTTATACATCGTTTGGAAGGCCTCGAAAAACAGCGTCTTCTATCTACAATATTACGTTTAGGCACTCGGTGCTGCTTTATCTAAAAAGTAATAATACGCACGATGATCATTATTCGTCGGTCGAAATTTGCAAACGGGGACAATGGAAGTTACATGCACTGGGCAAGAAAATCAATCAGGTTTGTCTAACATATTTTTTTTTTGCTTTGTCTTTCACTTTCGTCGAATTGCGGTTACTGTTGACTCGATCACGTCGATGGATAAAAGTAAAAAGTCTTATTGCTCGTGAAGAGGAACATTCCCGAGAAACATTTCTACGGTCCCCCCAGTGCCTCCGAACACTGGAACGAAAGACACGCGCGAGCGTAGATCGTTGCGTACAAATTCAGGAGGAACCAGCTACTGCGCGATCGTTCGTCGACGAGAGTTCATCCTCGTGAATATGAAGGCACTCGGCCACGATCATTAATCGGTATACACGACCAGCGTATCACTCTCCATTATACACCCCTGAGGAAACACTTATCGCTATTATTAACCCGTCTATATTCACGCAAGATCGTAGTAAATTACAATTAATTAATTTGTGCATCAGAGATATGTTGGCGGCCGACTTATATGCATAAGAGTCGATCGGTGCATCGCTCCCGCCAGCGGTTTAAATTAATTTTACAATACATTTGGCACTCTGTACACGTAAGTAAATGCAAAGGAAATACAAAGATCGCGTGGCCACCACGACGGATGCCCTATGAAGTATATAGCCGGTGATTCGAGGAGCGTCGATCGTACAATGTAGTCAGAATCGAACTAATTGGTCGCTTAATTACGAGGCCACTTAGCGAGGCTGTCGTTTCAACTCCACAATTTAATTCTCTTGTTCTCGTCTCGCTGAATTCTTAAGGTGCGAATCCACGATGAGACTTTACGTGAGACTTTTCTATCACGAGACAGAGATCTCAGCAACAACCAAATGTAAATAATGGAAACAGTCGCGAGAGGGAAGGGGTTTTTTTAAAAATAGTGTAATTTCATGAAACTAATGGCGAATTAATTAAAAAAAATTAAATAATTGTCTTATGAGATTAAAGTCTCACGGGAGGCACGATATTTTTCTCTCGTCATGGATTTGCAGCTTAACAGTGAACTAAGACGTTACAACGCGAAGTGGACTCGAGTGACTAATTAAGTTTACTCCAACCGCAGCTCGCGAGGTAACCAAGGCGAGGAACGTTCGCTCGAAAATCGAAGGAAATTACGATCTTTGGTGTACGTAACCCAACAACATAAGTACAATCCTAAGCTGGATCGGCCGAACGAAACGAACGCACGCGTGATACGTTGAATTATCGATTGGTACGCGCGATAACCACTAACAATACTCCGGCGGAAGTCGTGTTTACGAGTAACATTGTTCTTGAAGCACAACTGACGCGTTAGTTGACGCCTAAGGGATACGCGGGCATCGCGAGAACGCTCTCGTTCGAAAAGAATTTCTAATCGTTCCAAATACTAAAAACTCTCTAAACAACTATACAAAGAACAAGACGCGACATCCTCGATTGGCAGGTGTCACCGATTCCGCTCCACCGTCTGACTCGAACAAACTCGACGGATGGCAATAAAATTGTCGTTCGATTAAAAGGCAAACAGGAAAAGAATTACGGGATACTGTAATTTCAAGGAATTACTGGTTTCAAACGTGGAAGTTGGTGTCTCCTAGTTTCTCGGTGCTCCGAGCCTGAACCGCGTGTTTTTACTTAAAACAAAAACACGATACGATCGCGGAACTCAAAGAAGTTGGAGGAGCACCGAGAAACTTCGCAGAGATCTGCGCTTCTCCATCGTACTTATCTATCCCTCCTCTAATCACAGAAGCTTTACAAAATTGCATACGGCCACAGATGTTCGCAGATTGTTTATAAAAATCTTGCCACTCACCTCCGCGATCGAAATCGATCGTGCACGCAGTAATCCGCGGCCATCGATTTCACGTTTCCGCGAGCGAGTTATCGCTGTTGTTTCGATCGAGCGATCATCGTGATTCGCATTTTTTTCCTCGCGAATCGCTGAAGCGCGGAAAAATTATCGTGGCACGCCGGGATTGCGAACGATCCGACGGAATATCGCGCATTAATCTGTCTCTGCTCGGTGCGGCTGAACTCGTTCTCCTACATCTACGTTTAAAACGAGGTGATCGTAAGACTAACGGAAAAAAAAAGGAGAAGAAAAGAAACGAAGATCTGCTCGATCCTAATCACACGTAATACGGGGCGTTAAATATTAATTAAATATCGAGGAGCGGGGAGGCCGCTCGACGCAGCTTACTTACAAAACGCGACGCGTACATTCGACGGTTATGGCTTGTCAGGAAATAAATACGCGTACGAAACGATTATTGCGCGGACGGCGGCGAGGGGCGGAGGCAGATTTGGCTCATTATCAGCAATGCTTCCGAAGCACAGGTATATACAGAATATCGTCACGATGATATCATTGACCATAATGAGATCTGTATCCGCATCCGCTCCTTCCTCCGTCTGTACCATATATATATATATATAACGATAGTAGTATTGCATCGGACCGTAGATTCCTTACACTTAATTTTAATCGTGAGCGTGGTCGACCCGATCTCAATAGCGTCCATTCGCCGTGAACCCCCTCGCCAGGGAAAGGGTTTTTTTCGGGGGATCCAGGGAACCGCGATCTCGGTCTTTGGCAGTATGAAGTCGTGTAACTATTAAAATAAGGAACGGGGCACGGCTGTCGAGATGATCGTCGCGCCGTTTAACCATCCGTGTAATACTGCTTTCACTGTTTGATGGACGCTTGGAACTCGTCCATCGAGGGCCTCACGCCGTTCAGCTCGTCCTGGATCTGCTGCAGGCTCTTCCCCTTCGTCTCCGGTAGGATCATCACCGTGAACATCACGGCCACCACGCAGAACACCATGAACACCCAGTAGAGGGTGTAGGCGCCGAACGCCTCCTGCAGGTTGCTCGAGAATTTCGTGATGAAGAAGGCGAGCAGCCAGCACATGCACACAGTGATGCCGGACGCCTTCGACTTCACGTTCGACGAGAACATCTCGCCCATCACGGTCCACGGCAATGGTCCCCAGCCAACGCAGTACGTCGAGATGAACACCACCAGCGCGATCACGGGAAGGATGGAGATGCTCTTCACGTCCGACTTCATGTAGTCTTGCAGGAAGAAGTAGATTCCCAGGGCTCCCTAGAATCCAGAAACAACCTCCGGTCACTCCGAGTGCAATACCGCTAGTTTAAAATTTCATGCCGGGGGGAAACTTGGACGGCGTGCAATTCTATGGAAAGGCTGCATGCAATTTTCAATAATACTAAAGTAACTCGGAGAGCGCGCAACAGCTCGAGAAAAAATTTCCTCGATCTCCTGAAACTCCCTAAACGAAGGAAAAAATAATACCAACGTGTCCTTCGAGAAGCAGCTCTTAACTTTGATACGCAGCAACTCTAATTCATTTTATATTTGTGTATACCGCATCTTGTCACTTCTGTTTATCTGTATTTTACGTCTTCTTACCCATAGGTGCCCACTCGTATATAAATAAACAAATTCGTCATCCCCGGATTTTCTACGGTGTCCATAATCCCGTTTCGAGCTGCGAGCGTAATTGATTGGTCGCGCGCCTCGCGCGATCCGCGAGCGACATAAGCGTCATCGCCGTTCGATCGATCGATGAATTACAAAATTAGCTCGCGCGAACGGCAATTAACCGCATTCCGCGGGAACGACATCTCGTCAACAGCGCGAGACGGCATTCGATACACTATTTTTTTTTTTCCTCCCCTCCCCCCTCGCCGCACTCCCCCATCGCGCTGCACACGTGGTTAATGGAATTTAGATAGCAGATGGGGCCGCGGGAAGATGCAACGCTCCTCCGTCTACACGTAACGAGACATTGACATTGATTACGGCCACGGATCGGTGCAACAATCTACGACGGACAATTAAACGCGACCTCACGATTCCAGAACCGTGAAGTCACTCTGCCGCGGCGATTTCCGCGTCGGCGATGGATCGTGCACGCGCCACTGTTTACGGAAATCTTTTTGCCCAGCGACACGCTTTTATAGATTCCTCCGCTAATAAGGAGCAAAGCGTTCGGAAACGACGGAGCGAATTCCTGCCGAGCGTGGAGTCGAAGGGGCGGGAGAGCAGAAGCTTAGAATTAAAATTCCAACCGCTTGAAAGACAACAGTGCTCGAAACAAGAAATAAAAAACGATAAAACACCTTCCAAATTCCGGAATATGGAATCGCGCGCACAGCAGAATCTCAAATGTGGTATATTCCTCACGTTCCAAGGAACTCGCGCCGTCCCCGAAGTCCTTCGACCGCAGCGTTGCTTTTAATCGAATCTATAACGAGATGCACCTTCCGATGCATGGTCGGCGATCGTTTCCACGCCGAACTTCCGGTAGATTGATAGAAATCGCTCAAGTATCGCGGCGCGGTGTTTAACATCGTCCGCGTGCCAGGGATCTTGCGTCATCCCGTAATTCCGATACACATAATTAAAAAGGATTTCCCTTCCCCTGGGCTTCCACATTGACGTCCAGAAGCGCAACAATTATTTCGAGCAGCGTGCGCGCTCCCCTCCGCGATCACTGGGAAGCACCCGGCTAAGTCGGTCAGCTGTTCAGAGGCGAGAATTCAGGGGAATACCTGGCGAAATTCGTTGCGAGGCGATCTTGACGTCACGGGCAACGAGCGCGGACGATGACGGCACCGATCGCGTTGTTCGTTGGAAGTGGCTTAAGAGGATTTCAAGGTGGACCCGTGTGGCAAATTCCTAATCGGTACCGGCGCGAAAAAGGCGGAGGAAGGTCGCGAGGAAATGACCTCGGCGCATCCGCGAGCGTGCTGCGCCGTCGATGGAATGCAGTGCATCAGGAGCGGTGCATCCGTGCGCGCAGACGAGCCGCCGTCCCGTTCGAGAGGTTACATAAATCGATTTGAATAGCCGCCGCAAGGCCACGATCGATATGCTGGCGGGCGTTGCGAAATAGCCACGAAACCCGTGGGCGACACTTGGGCGGCATTGAACGGGGGTTCGTTCTTCGCCGAACTCTCCACAGGATATGCCGAAGACCCTTCTCGTTCGGGAACCGAATTAGGTAACCCGTGTCGTTAGGTGTATCGCGTCGATGATCGAGATAAGGAACGGAGGTACGTGCAACTCATTCTGACGTCGTCCACTTGTCTACCATCGCGCTAATTGCCGCGAAGTAATTTAGGTTTCCAAGTAATTTAGGCGAAGTCCAATTCCTCGAGGTGGTAATTTTAAAGGCATTAAAATTTGTAGGCAGGTCATTTGCTGAGTGTAGAAGAACTTGAGATGGTAATTGCCTCAATTTTGTTAAGTCAGCGATCTTCGCAACGTGGTAGATTTTAATAAAAATGAACTCTTCGAGAAATTCCAGGTTTTTCCATCGCCGACGATCGAATACGAATGCGAGATTCATTACAGCGGCAAGACTCGATTGAGGGGTTAAATTTTGAGGGGAATTTTGTGTTTAAGATGACTACAATTGCCGATATTAGGGCCAGCATTCGAAAGAATATTCTATTGCTCTATAAATGGATATTTTTACTTGCAATTTTTTTTATAATCTCAAGGGTTGATAGAATAAAGCCACAAACGTGCAAAGTGATTCGTGCAATGCTTGTCTCTTTTTTAGTTCCCGCGAAATTAAGTTCTTTTCAGCTCAAGAACCATTGAACACCGAATTCCGTGTCCGTGCGGGTGCGACCTTAACCCTCGCCCCTCCTACAAATCTCTGCGACGCGGTGCAGCAGTGCGGCACGTCGAACGGACGGAATCGATGGGCAGGTGTTTCCTGAATGTCACGTAACTTCGTTAGGTAACAGGTCGAAAAATGCAACTGCGACGTTGACGAAAAAATCACGAGCGATGTAGACTCGGCTGCACGCGGCTCCGGAAACAAAAGCGTGACTCGACGTTAGCAGTAGAGTTTAGCGTTTCAAATACACAGTCTTCGATGTTGGCGAAGAGCAAACTAAGCCGTCTGTCATTAAACGATGTCCCCAAGCGCGAGATGGGATCTTTATGAAGTTATTAACTGCGACGTATCGCTGCCGTTGCACCTTCGGCAGGATCCGAGAGTGAAAAATTTATCGACACGTGTCGCCGGTATGTTCTTTCAGCGTGTAGCTTGAAAACAGCCGCTGTTTGTATTATCAATTTCCGTATTCGTTTACTGATTCATGCCGGTAATAAGCGAAGTCGTAATCACGCTCGTGTTCCAGTTCACCGATCGCCAATCAAACTCTCCGAGCTGCGAAACTGACGCGAGATGTTCTTTTTTTCGTTGGATGGAAAAAAATATTTCATTACCATCTTTTGTGGCAAATACTCTGAACCGGGGATCGTTTGATTGCAGTGAAGAATTGTGCTATATAAAAATTGAAGTTCAAAGACTCTATTTGCCACTGTTTTTCGATTGACCCATTCGCTCGATAATTTGTTTAAAATCCACTGTGACACGACCTAAGTCTCAACTTACGAGCTTCTATAATGAAATCCGCTGACTATGGAGGTGTCGATTGAGAGATTTTGGAAGGGAAGAGGAAGCTCTATTTTCTACTCACCAGAGTGACGATTTCCCCTATACCGGAGAACACAAGCAGCATCTTCCTGCCAAGCCTATCAACGACCACGGGCGTGACGCCAGAGGCGACCACCTGAACGATACCGACGATGATGGTCGCGACCGCGGTCGACAGCGACGTGCCCGCACTGATGAAGATGGATTCCATGTAAAAGAGGACCACGTTTATACCACTTAGCTGCTGGAACATGGCTAGGAGGGACGTGAAGAGCAGGGCCTTGAAGTTCGCTTTCACTGTAAACAGATCTGAGATGCTGGCTTCGTTTCTGAAAGCTTCCTCCACGGCCGCCTGCAAGCAAACAGGAACATCAATATTGAACATCAATTGCCCACGAATAATAGATTTCAAAATTAAAATCCTCGGTAAAAGGCACGCGAATTATCTGAGGATCCTCGAGGATATCCTTGCAACAGGTCTTAAGGGGACTAGGCAGTCGAAACATTGATTTTTTTATTGCATTTTCCGAATACTCCTTTTTCTGAATAAAATGCCATTTGGTTTATATTAAATCTTCGTTGACACTCTGGGTGTGGAACTTCTATACGCAAACTAAATAACTCTAGAACTTCTATATGCAAACTAAATAACTTTTTTCCAAAGTCAACTTACAATTTTTTTTCTCAAAATATTATATCTGAGCAACAACTCTGTAAATTTTTAGCTTCTAATATTGAAATTTGTAAAAGCAACAATTTTTTGCAGATTTTCTTCGTATTTTCTCGACGTACGGAAATCTAGAATTTTTTAACAAAAAAATAAATGATAAAATTTCAATGAAGAAACTATGGGAATACATTCTAAAGACTTTAAAATTACTTTTTCGATGAGAATGGCAGTAGTTCAAAAATTGTTCTGGGTGTGAGCCACCCAGGTATGTCAAAGTTGATCGAAAAAAAAGGTGCGTCAAGAAAGGGTTAAATTCAGCACCATACCAATTTTTTTCAATATCTATGATAATAATAAACATTGGGTAAAATGATACATCTCTATTTGGTTCCATTTTTTTACAAATACATTAAAAAGAAAGTGTTTCTATCACGGAAAACGACTGCCTAGGCCCCTTAAAAAATTTTACGTTATAATATTTCTAAAACGGGTTTCTAACAAAAGTTTGATTTTGAAATTCAGAAAATTTCTATGGTGGGACCCTGAGCACGTATTTATTTGCCTTATTATTTAACCCAGCACTGCCTCTCATTCACGAAAAGATGCTAGATTAAGGATCACGAGTAGTATGCAAATTCTACTAAATCAACGTGACCAGGGGGTCCGATCGAGTCAAATCTGAGAAAGCGGAAGGTTGAGCGCGGGACACTTGACAAGGAGGACGCGTAGCCGCGCGCACGTGACGCGTTAGTCACTCGCGCGCGATTCAGCAGCTACGCGTAGAGGCACGTTGATGGATCGCCGCTACCATTGGCGGATCAAGGAACGACCTTACCCCCGGCCTCGTTCATCGTACGTGACCCGAACGGCCGATAGTCCCGATACCAATGCCCCGTTCGAAACTTTACGATCGCCGTTTTATCGTCCACAGATTGCCGTTTCCTAGCGGAATTTTTGGTAAAATTCCTACATTTAAGGTAATCGTTGCTTATCGCCGGCAACGACTCTTATTGCCCGACAATTTCGGTCGATAAACGTTTAATAGCCTTGGCACGTTGCTTCGACGCCGAATAAGTCGCCAATGGAAAGTGTCCTCAACACGCGCACATGCATGGCCACGTGTAGGGAAGACTGGGGCTAGCCGATACAGACGAATTAACAGATATTTTACAGATGTATCAACTTGCCCCGCAGTGGGGAAAATTGGTACATTTTGCCTTCGTGCAAATAATATTTTCTCATTCATTTTGTATTTATTTTCTCAAGTTCTCGCTTACTATATATTAAAGAGGGAGGACCAAAGTATACATTATCATATTTGTTATTAAGTAATTAATTCAAACAAGAATTAAAAAAATTGAAAACCGAATAACGTATCAACTAGCCCCGGTCTCCCTTAATTTCTACGAATAGACTCGTCGAGCTTGCAGCATCTATTAAGGCTTCCGAAACGATTCAGATTCGAATAGCCGCAATTCTCATCGCCACCTAATGCTCCTGATCTTCGAATCTCGTTCGCAATATCCTTCCGCTTGGCCATTGGCGCGATTAAACGAGAATTAGGGATTCTAGTCGCGCGATCGCGTCGAAATAGTTTCTATCGTCCCTTTAATAGCGCGAACTCCATCAGAGAAGTACACGCTTCGATCTTAGATCTTACCTGCATCTCGTCAGCCTCCTTCTGCACGCTGGCTGGGGACTTGCTTCGCAGCCTGGCCAGCGCGGCGACGGCTTCCTCCCTCTGACCGATCTTCAGCAAGTAGTACGGAGATTCCGGCATCGTCATGAAGCAGACGAAGAATAGAATAGGCAGAATAGCGCAGAGTATCCAGAGGACCAAGTAGGACACGTACGGGCCGATCACGTAGGAGTAGAGCAGACCTACGGTGATGAACAGCTGAAGGAACGAGCCCAGGGCTCCTCTCACCGATACCTGTGCCACGCGAAATATACAATTAGATGGTGGACCGATCGTCGTTTGGCGGTTTGCCTCTCGAGAAGTTTAAGTTTACCTCGGCGATCTCGCCACAGTACATGGGTACGACCGTGAAGGCGAACGCCATAGCGAAACCGAAGATCAAACGCGCCGCGTATAATTGGGCCACGACTTGTGCCGAGGCGACCAGGGCCCAGCCGATCGTGAAAGGCACCACGGAGAACAGCAGCGTCTTTTTCCTACCCAATCTGCGTTTAATCGTGAACAATCGGTGTGGTTAATAGAATTAAGGGTAGGAATCGAAAGGATCGTAGAGGAGCTTTTTAGGGAGGAACTTTCGAAATTATGCGATTCTCTTTTGGTGCACTGTACCTTTCCGCCAGGTAGCCAGCAACGAAGCTGCCAATCACAGCCCCCACAGCAACCAGAGAACCGATCCAAGTGTTCTCGTCCGCAGTGATCTTCCTACCGAGAGGATTGTCATCCAGTTGGTTCTGCAGTTTCGGTAGTGTGGGACTCGTCCAGCCTAACATCGCGCCGGCGGCCACCGTGCACAGGTTCGCTGAAACCGCAATAAACCTTCGGTCTAACTTCCCTCGTTATGCCAACCCGCCAAACTCTACCAACCCCCGTCGCTGTCAGGCACTTTTAAAGCCTAAGCTTAGAACCTTGCAGATAGAATTGTGCAGCTTTAACATCAAAAAGAGCCTAAAAGAACCTAAGTCCTAAGTATAGTTACTCGGTTGATAAGTTTTTATTTCTATTTTCGGCGAATTTTCAAATCCGGACCTACGCAAAACAGTAATGAGTGCAGGCGGAAAATTAACCTATTTGGGTCATAACTCAAAAACTGTGCACCCCTGCCGCAAGGTCCTCGATTGAAAACCACTTTAGACAGTGGCATTCTACAGCAATGCCCAGGAACAGTGTCGGCCGACAGCTTCGGAGCAATAAGCAAGTGCTGATGGATCGGGTGAACGCGAGGAGGAAGAACGATAACAATTATCGCCGACTAGAAGTGCAATTTTTCCGTGTACCGGATAATTGTAACCACGGAGCCAGCCTCTGTACGCGAATGGGAGCAACGAGTGCTCTTAAATAGACTGCGCGCAGAGGCGGAAACAAAAGCGTCCGTTCAGCCGGCTAGAGTTCTCTGTCGTTACTCGCTCACCGTGGAATAATTCCTGCCGATAAGGGGCTAGAAAGAATGGATGGACAATGGACGAGATACGTTGGTAATCGGGGACTTTTCCATTCGCCCGGCTCAAATTGCCTTATCGTCGCTGTCGCCAGTCTGGGGTTGCGTGTGGACCCGTCGCAACGACCAGCGTCTTCCACCATCGTTGTCCCATTGGTACATTATTACATAATTACAACGGGACTGATAATGGGCCGACCAGGCTGTCAATCGTTTATTAAAGATTACAGCTTCCCTCGGGAGAGGCGAGAAGCGAGTTGAGTAAGCGTCAGCTATAACGCGACTCTAACACCGGATCCACCTGTTTTGTTCCTCCTTATCCGTTCATCTCTGGCTTCGTGTTTATAGCAATTTTTTCTGTTTTTTTTTTCTAATCGACGTCGGCGCACGTCTCGACCGCTCGAACGTGTAAAATAAAGTCCCTCGGGTGTTGTGTAAGAGCAATTGGCCTGGGCGGGGCGATAAACAGTGGCTTTTGACTGGAAATTGCACCGGGGTCCACTGAAAGGGAGCAGTCTGATCAGGGAAACTTTAGATCGGCTTCGACCTGAGATCTCGTGGTAAAGTGTTAATGGAAAAAGAGGGCAGGTCCGCAATTTTTTTTTAAGAAATTTGAAGTCCCTAGGATTATTAGTATTATTATTAATTTTTTAATTTCACGTGCACTACCTATGACTTCATTTTGAAGAAAAACCCTGACATTGAGTGCATGTAAAAATCTAAAAATGCACTTGGAGCAGACGCTTCGCTGCGAATTGGCGGAGATAAAGAGATTCATTTAAAATTGCACGTGGATCCATTGTTGTAGAGCTGCACGACTCGTTTTTTTTAGTATTCCGCTGGCGATACGCGGTCCTCAAGGATCGAGTCGAAGGCGTTTCCGCGTGTGACACGGTTTTGCATGATTGCCAATTCCAGAGGCGAGACTCAAGGATCCTCTCTGATACGGAAGCACGAGGAAAACGATACTCTGATAGCGCGGATAGGATTGAAATTAGACGATAGCGAAGTTAGACTGATGGAGACACTTGGTGCGTTGATTATTCAAAGCAGCTTATCATTCAATAAAACACCTAATGCCCTGGAACATCTGCACACCACGTTCCACGGAGCAGCGAGGTGAAACATCTTAATCAAGTAGAAGTGATCAACGATATCGCTGTGAGCGGTGGATTCGTGGAATTCCGACACGCTTCGGTGAAAATTGCATCGATTAAGATAATCGAGTGGTAGATCACTAATTTCAACAATGTTACTACGGGATGCTCGATTGTTCGAAGACAGTGCTGACAGAGTTTGCCTAGGAAATCAACGTGGACAGTCTCAGACCTATTCAAAAACATCCACGTGAATATCTTTGAAATTATGTTTCTCGGTCCAAAACAGGAAATAAAGTTCTGTTAAAATACAATGAGGGACAAAAGTATGGCGTCCTACTTCACTTCGGTTAAATTTTCAAACGGGATTTTTAAATTTTCATTAGAGACTCAGATAATAAAGTTGAAAAAACGACGTTCACTATACCCTTCCCTATTTCGACCAAATGCAATTTTTTTCAACACGACGAAACACGTCACCTAGTAAACTACTTAATCTTTGTAGATTCACAAAAAAAACCCAAGCTGTTTGAAGCAATTTTAAAAAAGTTGTTCTGTTATAAATGGTGTCCCAATAGTTTTGTTCGGCACTATAGATGATATTAAACTTCACATCCCTATACTTCCACTTACAAAATAAACTACATCCCTTTTGCAACCATTCGACTATTGCCTCAAATATGTATGTGCCAATGTCCTCAATAATTCCAAAGATATTCCCCTGGCCGGTTTAAACTACACCCTCAGGGATCGAGATGCTTCTCGAAGCCCTTTTCGATTTGCAGCTCCGAGCCGCAAGACGGAGCCGAGTTCCTGACTTCAAAGAGGCTCGTCTCGCGGAAAACGCAAGATTGTTGAACGTAAACGTAAAAGATCGACACGTCACGTTGCATTAGGTTTACGTAATCCCTGCGGCATCGCTCTTATATCATTCTATCGCGTGCGCCGCCGGAACGATAATAAAAATAATCTCGTGCGCTCGTTGCGGACGAATCACGCGCGACTTCGACAGTGCAAACGTCGTCGCGAAAAAAAAATCTGTCTTCCGTCTATCCACCCGCGAAAGCGATTAACAATCCGCGTATCAACGACCACGCGCGTAGCGGACTAGCAACGATGTCATTCTGCTGGGAAAACCTTGCATTTTATTGCGTACAAACAATAACAGAGGAAATTGTTTTTTGTCGAGGATCGATCGAACCTCGTTTGCAATGGAGAAATTTGATTTTAGGGGTTGCGATGTATCGAGGGAGGTTTATGAGAGATCGAGGTCGATATTAAATGGATCCAGAGGATCAAAATGGAGGAGAATTATTTTTGTTTTTGGATTATTGAACCTATTGGAAATTCTTAATAGTGATTTTTAATTTTAATTGGAAGTCTAATTTTAAATGGAAAAGAAAGGCGAGGAAGGAGCGATTAATATGTTATCGGGTCACTTCCTTTAAATACGGAGTCTTGTGGAGCCCCTATCACGCTACATTTCCTCGCAGCTGTATTTTTCGAACAGATAAAACATTGCAAGAACGATGACATCTGCGTAAACAACGGTGACAGTGTCCGACCGCCACTGTATTGTAAATCATTCCTCGCAGCGCAATAAATCCTCGTCGAGCACAGAGATATCGATCGAGATTACCGTTTTCGTGCTGATGGATCACGCCTCCGTAAACATTCAATTTCCACGCACTCTAGATCCCAATTGCTGCGACCCCTACGTCACACGTGATATAATCTTTATTGACGTTAACATCTCCATGGGATTTGTGAATCACTTTGTAAATCGACGGTCAGCTTTGTGATACGAATCGGGGATGAGATAGGGAGAATCTGAATTCTCCTTCCCTATATCTTTTCACCAACATTCGTAGATTCTTCTTGAGAATATATTCTTTGTAAGTAAAAAAGAACCGACCACGAGTGTCTTCTTTTAATTTCTTTATCAAACTTAAGTGAACAGTAAATAAAAATAACGATACGGAGTAAGTTGCGTCGCAGTGAACCGTGGAGATTAGAAACTAGATTTTTATCCTAGTCGAATGAAAATCTTTCATGGCCACGTACAAGCGTGTAACTGAAAGTCGTAGACGCGTAGTAGGAATTCGCGAGAGGAGTTGAATGAAGCGTAGAAAAAAGTGGCCAAGGGAACAGGGAGGGGAGAAAAATAGTCTACAGAAACTATTGAAGGGGTCACGTACGAAGATTGGAAATTTCCGTGTCGATAAGAATTTTCATAAACTAGCGAGCTGTTACGTCACAGTGTCGCGAGTCCTATTCCTACGATGTAGGTACCCAACAAAGCCACAAATCTCTGTTTTGAAACATCATAGAGAAGCTTCTCAGTCGAAGAGTCTCGAGTGTCTACAAGAAATATCACTTAACGATCGAGAATTACATCTGCTGGAAAATTTGAGCAACAATTCTGGTAAAGCTTCCAAGGGCCAGCCACATATTTCTATCTTCAAAAACCTTATCGTCAAGGCTGAGATTCATCGATCTCCCGCGTGTGCGCTAATGTAAATTTCGCGTATCGAGATAACGCTGTGTTTACAAAACATACATGACTTGATTAGAATCACATATTTTGTAGCTAATCAGACAGTGTTTAAGAAATCTAAAATATCTCACTGCGAACGAATCGAGCATCTTATCACCGAATTCCAGATCCATTAATCTGTAACAGACTCAAAGGCTAGGTACACGAATCACGGTGGACACTTGCAAAATAATTTCTTACTCCGTTAACGTCGGTCGACACGCTGCCCGATTTCCCACCGCGATTAAACCGATGGTCGTTCGCGTTCGGATCATCTTGGGACTAGTGATTGAGTTAATCGGATGAACGAATCTGGATCCAGTGCACGATGCACTTTCGGGCGCAATGACCGCGTTGTCATCGTCTCGTCGCTAATCCATTTGAATATTCCGCTTCTATTTAATTATCGGTGCTAGCAGAAGAGTGGCAATAGAAAGACACGATCTTGCAGGTGTTCACTATGCTCGTTCAAAATTTTCCAACAGCAAATAGTTTAAGTCAAGGACAATTTATAATCTACTCGAGGATAAAATCAGTGGTGTTATTCGCCATTTCGTGATACCACGATCAACGCAAAACGTCATCGGTGGGCGGATGGCTGCAGCCTCGTAGCGTTTTATCAGAACTCCATTAAAATGTAAATATGAAACCGTCAGATGGATTGATCGTATTTAATAGAGTCAGCCGCGAGTAGTGACGTTTCTAGGATTGCGTTTCTCTCACATTCGTGGTGCCTTGATTTCTGTAGCTACCGAGGAATTATCCTTTTCATCCTAATCGAGTAGCTTCGGCAACAGAAGCTACCAACCTGCCAACGATCTAATCAGAGTCGATTAGAGAAGTCATTAATTTCCTTAGGAAGGCTATAAAAAACGTCCACCCGAGGAAGAGTCGCAATAAATCTCTATCAGCCCTCAGCGACGATACAATTAACAAATCACAGACAAAGCGATTACACGGCGCGTGGGCTACTGTAAACTGCCACTGTTTATCGTGCTATCGATCCTGATAGTAACGAGAGGATTACAGCAAATCGGAGCACGGTTATCGTCTAATTTTTCCGCCACGGAGTGTGAAGCAATCGTGGCGACGAGCGAAAACCGTTTCGTACACGAAAGCGGACCAACGAAAGTAAAGGAAACGTTTCTGCCCCAAGAGTTCAGCAGTTCAAGAGTTCAAACGGCTTATCGCGGCCAAGGTGTTGGCTATTTTTAGCAGAAATTCAACGGTGATCTTGGAATATTTTTATCGAGAACGCGCGTGAATTATGCAGACAATAAGGCGCGAATTATAAACACCGTCGACGACGCGCCACTCGTTGCGAAATCCTCTGATTACAATTTCAACACCGACCGAGCCGAAAATATTTTTCGTTGCAATGCAAACGTCACTCGTCCCTGTCGTCGTATTTTCTTTGTTTTCCATCAATATCCCTTGAAATCAAGATTCTTTCTCTGTCATCGAAATTCACCGATTGCAAAAGAAACGGCCGTCGCGCTCGACGATTTCGAGATTCCACTGTTTCAAGTTATTTCTTCATTCCGCGGGGTTTCCCAGGACGATTCGTTACCAGATATTGTTCCAAAGTCGTATCATAGATCTCCCGATACAGGCAATATCGATAGCAAACACGAGATTCTCGGAAATTCGCGACAATTTTTAAGAGAATAAAACCTAGGAAAAGCTTTCCTCGTGCTTCTTGCGCAACGCAATTATTTCTCAGTTGATTGCTGACTTAACGACACCGTCGTCGACGGTATCGCGATGCCGCCTCCTATCTTCGCGAAAAAGAGCCACTATCGGTGTCTCTGGTTTCATAGAATCGCCACCGTCGATTTCGCCAACGATCGAATCAGTGGTCAAACAAAAGCCCTGGAAAGAAGTCAATTGCTTGACTTTTTCCATGGAATCCGAACGCGTGTCGTCCTCGCTGTCCATTATCTGCTCGTCAGTGCAGCTTTATCGATGCGTTATCTTGAAATCCGCGCGACAGTCGATCATCGAAGCGGTTCGTTATGTAAAATTCTCGGCCGGTGGAAAAATGATGCTCCGCCTATCTTGGATAAGGCAGATGGCAGCGGACGAAACAAAAATTCCAATCGGCGTTGCATCATCGATTGCTTTGTCATCGAGAAGTAAGCGGAATGCACAAAACGGTGAGCGACTCCGGGTGCACTGGTCCTGGTATCGAGTGCATGTCGAGTCGAATCGCGAGATGACGTGCCGTCGTTAAAGTCACCTTAACGACCGCCTCGACTTCAGTTCTAACGGCGCATATTTAATGACTTCGTCGAGGCGAAGGTCGCGTGGCTCGTTCTCGAATTTCTGCGGTAGAGACGCGGAACGATATCGGTCTGCCGGGTGAAATTGATCCAAAAAATAATCGGAGAACGAGCCCTTTCCGCAGAGAGGAAATCGCGCGTAGGAAAAACACTAGGAAAATAAGAAAGTGTCTTCTTGAAGGAAAGAGCGAGATCTAGGGGCGCGACTTTTATATCTTTATCAGACGTTCGCTAGGACACGCAGCGTTCGTCCGCAAGGATCTCACTGAGAAGCCCCGTGGAGTTTGCAAGGGAAAGGCTGATATCCGAAATTTTTGCTACTCCTTAGCGTGTCCCGTCTGTCCTAACGTTCTTCCCATTTCTCGTCTGTCAGCCCGTTTGCTGCAGTTTTTACGGCAAGCTTGAGTTCGAAGGGATAAATTCGAGGATACCAAGGGAGTAGATTTATGGGTTTTCCTTGGCGCTCGAGGCGTAGGTGGCCTTCTGTTTGATAAGGTGATCGATGGTCAAGATCGTTGATCGAGGTAGCAAGGATGAATTTATAGAGGGCAGTGTCACGTCCGATAAATAATGGCAGGCAGCTACGTCCTCGAATGTGACGAATATTAAAACGGTTCGCGTCCGGTGTTTGAATCGAATGAAATTCGGTCTAGCGAAGATCGCAATCGGCTCAAACTACATCCTTATTAGTCGCGTGACTGCGGATGGGCGGAAGAACGATTGTTTCTATGGCCAGCCTCTGCGTGCGAAAACGTTGCTCGATTCTGTTTCTGCATTCGAACCTGGATAACTCGATCGCGAGGTTTCTCTCGTCGCATCGAAGCAATCTTCCTTAAAGTTCGCTCTTGGGGATATTGTTCTTTTCTCCGGGGAAATTTCTTGGAGTTTTGAGTACCCGAAGGCGGAATGTTTGTCGGAATTTGGTAGCTGGATAAGGTGGATACACCGGTGGCAGGATTCCATGCAAATTGAAGTTCTGAAAGAGGAGGGCTGTGTATGATAATTTTAGAGAAGATGCAAGGGCTCCAAAGTTCTTGCTAAGAAACTAAGAAAGGGCAGTTGTTGTTTCGTGGAAAGAGAGCTGATGAGTTTGAATTCTGCGAGAATATTAATTTGAATTGGAGAGTTTGGCTTGGTTCTGTAGCTTGAATCGAAAACGAAGTTGTCAATAATTAGATGCGCCATTTACGAAGCACAGCTTTGAGCCAACAACTTTTAGTATTGAAAGGTTCAAAGACCTCATTGCTCCGAAATTCATCATAGAAATCCTGTTTCATTAATCTCGAGCGCTCCCAGAATCCACTGCAGAGACTTCTATTTTGTCGCAGATTACATTAATACGGCCTTACATTCTGCGAACAGAGTTGCCCCGAAGGATAATTTCCCTTAAATCTTCCGAAATCCGCTGCAGAAATCTCTACTCCGTCTGCATTACGCGGCAGGCTACATTAGCGCTATTGTCAAATGTAATTCCCCTCGGAAAGTGTACCGCGAATGCGCCTTAATCCCTTTGAAAACAGAGATCTCGCGTGAAGCTACGCGAGATACGATGCTCAAACAATAATTCCGCTAGCAAAGCGTGCGTCGGATGAAACAGGAGGCTACCTTCGCCAATGGCAGAGATCTCGTATTTACCCACGAGACCAGCGAAAACAAACATCGCTTTGTCACAGAATTTCCGCCAATTCGCGAGGCGAACGTGACTGGAATTCGCGCGCGTGCATATTCCGCGAATTGACGCACGGATCGATACATCACGTTCCATTTCTTTCCTCCTTCCTTCCAACGTCGACGAAGTCCCTTTAATTTGCATATATTTGTATTTGCGAATTTAAAAGCACGAATCTCCTCGCGAATCTCCGTTGTTACCGTCAGTGACCAAAGTTATTCGAGGCTCACCACGCTTCCTTGCACGTTTACTCCTGCTCGCGGACTGTGTCGAGCGAAAAGTTGCGGGCCAAACGCACCGCGCGTGCCGCGCTACTGGCAAGTTCACCAAACTCGCCTCCCAGTTGCATTTATAGATCTCTCTGTCTCTATATTTAAACGCCGCAACAATCGTGGCGCGGTGGCTCTGGTGCGAGTGAAAGTTAATCAAGTTTCCAGCGGACTTTTCCAATATGTGAAATGTGGAAAAAATACACGGTGAAAAAACAGAGGAGAAGTGTGCAGTGACATTTTTTCATGCGAGGCTTTGTTGTCTATTAAATCAAGTTTCAAAAGGCGGTACAGCGTGGCGTGAGTGTTGAGTAAACACGGGGATGACTGCAACGTTGAAGTCGGTTTCCTCCCGAATGGAAGCTCCTGTAGAAAAATTTTATTCCACCTTTCTGATTCATTTTTTCGAGAGGAATCGTTATCCGTCGACTCGACACACTGTACGAAATCAAATCGCTTCGCATTCTAATTAAACGTGAGATCACGGTAACGTTCAAAGTCGAACGGAGTGTGAAATTTCGCGGGAATCGCAAGGGACTTCCGCCTCTGGGCGTCCGACGTCCACAAATGAAGCGACGAAGGCGAAGTGCGAGGGGCGTTAATGCGAATGAATGAATCAGAGTTGATATGGACAAAAGAACAGTGGTCTGGGTCTCCATTGGGACGAAAAGGGTCGCGGAGATTCCTCTCCATCACCTGGTGCAAACTCAATCTAGGTACTGCGAATTGAAACTTTATTGCAACGCTACGACAGGGTGCGCAATTTGAATCGATACTCGCAGCAAGAAGCTTCTAAGAATAGCTTATTTAAAATGGACAGCTACCAATCACTCTGCCAATGATGTAATTAAATGTCGGAAATTATTAATAAACACGGAACACGATTTAGGCTTAGTTTATTCCGACTGCGGAAATTAATCACTTAATCCAGAACAATAGAGAAACGAACTGCGATATTTATTTATATTAATCGGTTACTCTATATTGTTTTCGTGCAAGAGACACGAAGCTTGTTGCTGCGTTAATTATTCAATAAAGCTCACTTCTCTCTAGCGCACGACAGTATTGTTTAATCGTTGCCAAAACATCTCGAGAGATAAATTAGCCGAGTTCAAGCCGCAGCTTCGCGCCAAGTCAAAGATCCGCGCGATGCATCGCGGATCGTGTTTATTTACTCCACACGCTCCACGTGACTTTCCGATCGAGGAAAATTCAATTGTATGGCGCTTGATCGACGATGAAAGCTTGAAAGACAACAGGAAGGCCAAAAGGTGTGTCTTTTGCTTAACAATGGCATTCCAAGTATCATAAATTGCTCCCTGGAGTGATCTTCCGTTGCGCGCTTCAGACACGAATTCCTAAGATTCTTACCGAACAAACGAGGAAACATAATTTCCCCTCGTTTTCTACAAACGCGTACGAGGATACTTTTTCCTGGATCGAGGATCGCGGATCTACGGAAAGCTTCTTCCAGTGATAAATGATTTTTCGAAAGAAAACGACACGTAATATTTCCCGAGGGAATTAAATAAATTATTGGTGCAACGTCCAATCGCGTTGCCAAAACAATCGTGTTTATCCGAATCGCCTGTAAATTAAAGTCCCCGAGTCCACGTGGCTGCAGCATTCTCTGCGATAGTGGAACCAGTAGATTACATCAGAGCAATTAAATAGAAATACAAAAGGAATCATGGAGCCATTATCATCATTAATTTCACCATTATCAAGGATCTAATCTCTTTCTCGTGTAGCCATGGTTATCTTTGCAGGTAGACTTTGTTATATAAACAATTACATCAAAACTACGAAAGGCAGATACGTGCTGATGTTGGATGACTAAATTCCTTCGTTCATTTAATGCCACACGCATGGAACTTGCATAACTACTTGGTTCCTTTACAATCTCGATCGCATGCACCGCCACAGCGCCCGTTTAGAAAAGAACTGTAGCGCCGCTGCATTCGACTTCCGGAGAAAGCGTTATACAAATTCTTTCCCACAATTTCTTCTCAAATTAACTACCTACGCGAGCTGTAAATTGTCGCTGTTCAGGAAGACCATAAAACGTTTAGTTCGACGAATCAGTGTCTTATCCTACTCGGTGTCCGCATCACTGGCACGTGTTGATTGCAAATTTTTAAACTTCCCTCGCAGCTATCCTTATCTTTCCAGTTCTGATACACTAACTTAACAATCCTCAACCTAGACACCTGACACTCGAAGCAAACCCCAAGTTTACTCAACCCTCAGCGCCCCGTCACTCCCACGCCCGCGTTACACCTCAATTAACACGATCAATTATTCGTAACTCCCAGCCCATCTTACAATCCCAAGTGTCCACTTCGGTGTCACCAGTAATCAAAGTGATCCCAACGCCTCGCCTCGGTTTATACGTCTATTGCAATTTCCACCCCATCCACGATCATCAACGCCCACTTCACCCAAGTACCGACTTCCAAAAAGGATATATACCAACGTAGCGAATCGCAGTCGTCATCCTTCCAACGCGACCCCGAAACCTCGAATCCCTCGAGCACGAGTTAACGAACCCCCGACCTAGGCCACCGAAATATCGAGCCACCGAAGGCTCGCCAAGGGGTGGAACGAGAAGCCGGCGCACGAGTCCGCGGAAGTTCGCCGAGGCGACCCTCGCGACTCGTCGAAATTCGCGCCCTACTGGTTCCGAAGGGGCGCTGCGACGCGGACTGCAGGTGTACCTACCCGTTGCCACCCCTGCAGAGTGGCGGTGTTCGCCGGGCAACGGTGGTGGAGTGCACTTACCCGCGGACGCGGCGACATACTGCAGTGTCGTGGAACCCTTCTCCGTCATGTCGCTGTCACGGTACTCGTCGTGCGCACCGTTTAAACTGTAATACTTGGCTGAATTGAAGCCGATCTCTCCAGGTCTCTTGCCAAGGGTGGTCGAACTGTACACCGCTGAGGAGGAACTCACTGGTACAGGGCTGTAGGCATACGCTTTATACCGCCCCTCTATCTCCTCATGGTGGCCGCGGGTGGGGGCCATTTCTCCCTCTCTTTCTCTGTTCCTCGCTCGATAAACAGCCGGCCTCTCTCTCTCCCTTCCTCCTACCTCTTGCCACTGACGCCGACGCCGCCGACGCTGTCACGATTAGCGATTCCCAAGCGTCAGAAACCACTGCTCCGCTGAAAATCCGTGCGACGTCCCGTGTCCGTGACCCTGCAACCGAGAGCGATAGTGTCAAGGTCGGGCGCCGATTCGATCGCCGATCGATTACACGGCGGGTTCCACCGCCCCGAGTATCCCGACCAACCCTAACCGAGGGGTGCACGTGGTCCCTTCGGAATCTACGGGACGGTTACTCAGCCGGCGTTGAATCGACTCCGGAGCCCGCGATCCAGGGGGATAGATGGAGTTTTATTGCGGGGCTTGGGAATTTGAATGATGGGGGTATTTCGGGTGGAAAGATGTAATGGAATTCCATTTTTTGAGAATACAATTCGTGTGAAGATCGGTTTAGAATTGAGGAGGTGGAAGGGGGATACTTTTGGGGTCTTTTAAGCAGCATTGCGATTTGTTTAGTATGTTTTGTCATATCTCAAAGCCCTTTGGTTTCATAGGGGAGAGGTGGGATGAAAGGGACATTGCGATTATAACTGCAAGTCGCTGCCACTTCAAATTTTTTACGCTTTCTCGAAACGTTTGCTGCTGTTACCAATGACTGATTTCTTTATTAATACAGCTGGACTGATATTTATTCGGGAATAATAAGACAAGTGTCAGATAATCTGTTGTTTAATATTGTAACTGTAGAAATGGAATTTTCAATTGTGTTGTCATATTTATGAATGGGACACAAGGTGTTCAAGGTTGCCTTCGAAATCTTACCTAAGATAAACCGAACATTGTTAATAAAATGATATTTACCACTCATTCAGAAGCTTCTGATCAATTTTGGTGACACTTGAGATTTTTTAATTAATATAGCTTGGAGTAATCTTTTATGTGTTTGGTTCTTAATGAAAGTATTATCTTTTATTTTTGAATTTGTTATAAATATTTTATGTAACTTAAGAAAAACATAGATTTGTGGACTTTTCGACATCAAATAATAGTTAAAGGAATACTATTAATATTACCTTGTTTTATTACAGTGCCCCATTCATAAACCCGGAAATCCACCGGGAAGCTAAGCTATTAAAAAATTATAAAATACATTCTTATGCAACCGTTTCCACCAAAAGCCACGTTAAAACACAGCATCGCATAACACAGCTTAGTTTAGCTTCCCGGTGGATTTCCAGCTTAAGCACCCATGTTCCTTCCAATACAGTCAATTTATTAAAGGGGCAAAACACACTTTTTTACTGTTACAGCCAGATAAATGGCCTTTCTAATGTTACCAATTAGAGCTCGAATGGTTATTTACTATTTTTACTATCTGGTCCTAAACAAAAATACCCTCTCATCCCACCTCTCCCCTAAGTAAGTACTTCAGTAAAAGTATCTGTATTCTGGTGACAACGAAGGTCTTACTGTAGTTTACTTCTGGGCAGAATAAATCACCCAATTTGAATAGACGTTGGATTTGCATGGAGGTTCCAAAACCAAGGTTGACTAATCTGCAGTGCCCTACTGTAACCCGTTCTGGAGTAATTAATGGCAGTAGAAGTAGACTAAGAAAATAGAACAATTTTTTATATTGGAATGCCAATTTGAGGATTACCGAAAATAAAAATATAATCCTCTTCCCGTTCAAAATAATTCTTCATCCCTAAATCGCGCGTCTATAATCCAGTACACGTTGACTTCCCATAAAAGCTTAATATTTCTGAAATATAAAAAGCAGGAAATATTCCTCCCATATTTATCCGTTCCTGAAACTCGACGGCACGAAAGGAATTCACGTCAAAGCTAGCTATTTTCAATGAATTCAACGACGTGGAACATCGATATCAATTGGAATAAATTTTCCTTCGCGTCTCTTTCTATCCTGGCGTGCCTGGTAGGAAAATCGATAACAACGAACACGGAAAATCGTGACTAGCGTATAACGAAACCTAGATCGTTTTCTAATGACACACCGCGCCCACCTTTTGACATTCAGAAGGGAGACCGCTTTCCACGAATCAGTAAGGGTGTTTTTCCACTTCCCGCGGCTGAGGTTCGGTTAACTTGGTCGGTTGATAAGTTGCCGAGGTTAATCTATCGCACGATCATCGCAGATAATTTCAAGGACACGCTATGCTTGTTGGTCAACCGAACAAAGGTACGCGGGCTGGTCTCACCTGTTCTTATCGAGCTACGTCAAGAGTTAGAAATCGATAGAGAGAGAGACACGAAAGTAGCCTGCACGGCTGTACACGTGCATCGCGGTGGAAAGAAACGGGCAGCCAATAGAACCGACGAAGCCACGCGGCGAAACACAACGAAAAACGATGAAAGAAAGGAGTACGTAATTGCATCTCCGACGCTGTTTACCCCGCGGTTCTTTTACGCCACCGGGCCTTTTGTCGTCTAATAACATCGTTTCCCAGAGAGCTACCTATTTCCCCCTGCACCCGAATCGCATCCTATATCTAACGTAACATCGTCGCCGACGATCATGGCTGTTATTGTGATTGAAAGTGTATTTCTCTCCGAGGAGCTGGTATCGCGGAGGATTAAATTGATCGATCGTAGCCGGTCACGGAACCCCCCTCCTCTCGCTCTTGCATTCGCCCCCTGCACTTGCACTCCTAAAAATCAATAGATACTCGCTGATGGGACTCTGGTTCCTCCGGTACAATTTCCTCTGGTACAACGCGTGTAACGAGAGGATTACTGACCGGAGACGTCGAGAAGAGGGATTCTTTTCGAGGAAACGAGGATTGGAAAATGGGTGGAGGACGCTGGTAACTCCGTTACATTTATCCAACGTGTAGAATTATAATTGGAGAGGGAAAGCAAGAGATGTCTGAAGGTAGAAGGTAGAAGATGATGTTTCCTTTGGTTTGCTCGCAGAGATTACTGCTACATTATTACGTTACGGAAGATTTCGACGAAATATGAACGTCCCGGGGAACCAGAGGCGAAGACTGGTACCTCTGAAGTATCTACCCATCCGAGAAGATGTGAAAGCTTGAATTTTTTATATTTAATAACTCCTCTGCTCTTAGAGTGCGGGAAAAGGTCCCAGGAGGTCGATGCAGGATTCTTTGAAGAAATAAGAGCGTTGAGAGCCGAGACTACGCGTGTTTAGCAAAGTGAACGTTGATCGATAAAGCGTTACGATAATCCGATCAGACCGTCGGCCAGATTTATAATGTTTCCGATCGATCGATACGGAATGAACTAATTGTCAACCACGAGATAATCGATTTCAAGCATCCGGGGAATTACCGAAGGTTGCATCCGTGAAGATGCGTCGGACGAAGGGGACGCGCGACGATACGCGGGCAGGAATTTTAAATCGGAAGGACTTTTTATTTAGAACACGTTCGTGCATTGTTCCTGCTTCGATAATGACCAAATCGGAGTGAATTGTTAATGAAAGAAACCACTGTGCAGAATGAAAATAAAATCACTCGAACGGAATTCGTGGATTACTCTTTCAACTCCTTTTTATTAATACAAGATAATCTCTCGTCCGTTATTTGAAATTCTGGTAATTGAATGTTCTAACGCTTCGATACTATTGCGCGCAAATTCCGTATGATCCCTTATCGAGACAATCGCCTATCCATATTAGCTCGAGTAATAAAGATTTCACTGTACTTGAATGCCGTATTATCAAAAGTATTGATTGACGCACGCTACCTGACAATTGCTTGGTCTTGAGACTACATATCGTCCACACTATTCCAAAGAACACTCGTAGATAAATGTTATAACGGAGGCTTATGTGTTTTCCCGCGGAAAGCATTACATAATCCGATGTTTCTTTTCAGATTTTGCATCGAAGTGGACAGTAGCATTTATCTGTAGGTAAACACCGCCGCAATTGTGTCAATCGCTTGTTCACGTGGTCGAGTGACACATTTCGTCGAGTACGATGTTCGAGTACCCCACCGCTGCCCTGCGGTAAACACGTGATTAGGGCGAAGCCGATCTCGATTCGCGATTCATCGAATTCCAAAGCCCAAACGTTGAATATAGAAACATCGAGATAGGAAGCTCGTCCAGTGAAATTCAAACGGATCGAACTCGCTAATTAGATATCCTAGTTAATCCAACCACCAGCAGCCTCTAGTTTGGCCTAGAAATTTGCTTCCAATCAACTCAGTGGGGAATATTTCAAAGGGGGAATTCCAAAGTTCCTGGATTCACTGTTTTCAGTGATCGAACCAACTATTTGTCGCGACGGATATCGGCCATCTAAGGAATTTTATCATCAGATAAGATCGAACACGAAAAAGGCAATCAAGACAAGGATCAGGTGGAAGGAATATCAGGTCAGCTTTGACGTTATTTATCTTGCGAACCGTGGTAAAAGTCCACTTACAAATTATTCGTCTGGGCGACGACGCGATGATCGAAACGGCGTCAACGCGCTCGATAAAATTTGCGCGTAGTTCAAGAGGCTCTGGTAGTTGACTGTAATGGATCTTTGGTAATAATAAATATAGTGTTACGACGGGGAGTTACCCCGTTGGACATTATGACGGATTTAACAAGATAAAGAAATACTAGGACGAATATTGATTAACAAGAAACGATAATGTCGCGATAGATAATGTGATCTTGAATCATCGCAGTGGCGTCTGTCTCACGAATGACTGTAGATCAATACGGTCATCGTCATCTCAGCCGTATTCTTATCGCAAAGGGGTCCCATATTTCAGGTTCAAGGCTCCAATTTAAAAGGGAGAAATTCGAGTAAGTTTATCAACCATCAGACTTGGTGATTATTTCATTATCTTGAAAACTCATATCCAATCATTTTTGTACTTCAATCACTAATTGAAGAAAGAAACTGTCTGTTTGTCCAATTAGTGATTGAAAGCACAAAAGTGATTGGAAATGAGTTTTCAAAATACTGAAATAATCGTCAAGTACTGTGTTTGATAAACTTAGTCGAGTTTCTGCGTTTTAAATCGAAGCCTTGAACCTGGAACACGGAACGGGAACGTGGAAAACAACTACAGCAGGAGAGACTTAACGCATCCACTAAGAAATATCAACTTTTTCTTCATATTTCGATTAACGGCACCACTCATCGCCGGAATGCCGGCAGAGGGACCGGTCTAATCTCGATACGGAGAGGGCAGGACCGAGTTTATCGGCGGAAATGCACGGAACACTTTCTGTTTGTTTTCGACGAAATATTTTGCAGGTCGAAAGTTTCCACGCATTCGCGAAACACGCTATTCCGAGCTTTTGAAGAAGAAAAAAAGTGAACGGCTCCGCCTCGAAGATCGCCTTGACGGTCTTAATTAAGCCAAGAAAACTACGAAAGTGATTGATCGCGGAGTATACACGATTGTTGTTCCCTGAGAATTACAAGCGCGGCCAAGGAGAATGGAAATTGGTGGCGGTGACGCGACGGAGCAGGAACGCGTAGATCGTGGATCGTCCTCCTTTGGAAATCGTTACGTTATCGGGAACTACGCGGCAAAGATAAAAAAAAAACTGGCAAATATACAGATACCAGGGGAATGAATCAAAGATCGATCAACAATTACTGGAACATTTCGCGAATTAAAAATTCCCTGTGACCGGTAACGCGAAGGAACGAGGAACGTCGAACACCAAGAGTCTTCACAACGATTCTAGTCATCCCATTCAGATTTCACTGACCAAAGATTCCCCGGAACAATTCGTCCCCGAGATTTACATATCGAGTGGCATGAATCATCGATATTACACCTCCGTTTAAAATTCGACACTCGCGACGTTCCAACTACTTACACATCCCCCTTCGGCTATAAGAGAAATGAACGAGCCTGGAAATTCCAGCGAAGCGAAGCGCTATCGTTAATCAGTTATCTCGAGTGAATTTCCTCGCGGCGGAGTAGCCGATTTTTCGTCAAATCCAAGGTTCTCTTGGAATCGATAAATCTTTGTCTCCTGCCCCCCCCCCCCCCCCCCCCGCCCTCCAAGCAACATATTTCCACGGGGAGGAATTAAATACCGCGATAGTTACCACGATAATCGTCGATAATGCTCAGCGATTATCGGCTCCTTCGATCTCGGAAATGGAAAGGGACGCGATTTCCGAAATTTCGAATGGAGAAGAAGGAAAAGCGAGGGGGGAGGAAGGTGAGACAGGCGCGAACAACGGTGGGACGATGATACACGAGGTGAAGAGAAAAAGCGAATCCACTTACCGGCGAGGAGCGCGCACTTTGTTAAAATGGCCTTTTCTCAAAGACACACCTGTAATATAGGCCCACGATAATTCGTTATATAACGGGCACGAACTGCTCTCCGCTGCAGCGTATATATCAGTACGCGCGCCCCCCTCTAGGCGGTAATCATCTGGCACGAGTATCTTTTCCTCCACGTTTGTTGGCCCTTGATAACGCCACGTCCGTGCCACGCGATTCAAGTGGTCGATCGCGAATGAAGTCCTAATTAATTATGAAGCGGCCCCGAGGCATTCGGCTAATCCGCCCCACTCGATTCTGATTTACACCTCTACGGATAGAAACACTTACTGAGTAGTCAAGTGTCTCGGCCCCTCGCGGCTTCGATTCTCTGGAGAGGAAGTGTAATCTGCTTCACGTGGAACTGTAACATTTTGATTTAAGAAAAAAAACACGTCGGTTAGTGTTTAAACAGATTTAAGCGGACGGGTGACGTTTTCAATCTGTGGCTGAACTGACTTGATTGTACAGAAACAGATGATGGATTGACGAACTTATTTGTAACGGAAAGTCACAGTAATGTAAACGATCGTCTGTGCGCAGAAAGATGCTCGTTGATTGCGGAGGAAAAAACAAATGAAATTTGCGAGATCGTGCGTCAAGAGATAAATTTTCCCTCCCCCGTTTTGTCATGATGACATCTGACAACGATGCACTTCCCTATAGACGGTTCTATTTACAATCAGCGACACATTCAACTGCGAATGTACTTTGCGCTACTATACTTAGTAGCGCATCGTTGATTCTACGTTGGCTCCGTCACGAGATCTTCGAATATGCAGGAATGTAGACTCAGGTGTCGCCTTCGACGCACAAATCGAACAAAAGCGGGGGCCATTTTCGCACCCGCCTGAGTTCTTTGTTAACAAACAACCGTCGAAATATACGAGCAATAATACGCTGTGATTAAGAGTCCGCGTGTTACTTTCCCCGGCGCGCTTCGAAGATTCCAAATCATTTAATTAAGCGGCACCTTGTCCCAACACTCGCGATACCGCTGTTTGCTTCTCTATCCGAGCACATCGCGCCAAACATAATATTTGCGCGTCCAGCGTGCTGTTGTCGTTTCGCTATTCGATTCGACCAGACACTATCCAGCTTTATTTCCCAGGAACCGCGAGCAACGCGACGCGGGTTTAAACACAACAGCGGGGACCGTCGATTAAATTGAATTTCGTAACGACAGCAATTTTTCATGCCGAGCTGTTGCTGCGCGAAATTTGCATCGCGGGGAGGACGCTCCTTGGAATCTACAAACGATAGCTGGAGGAGAGTCGACGAGCCGCGTATCAAACGGTAATTAACGGATCGAGAACGAAATGAATGGATATCGACGAGCCGCGCTTACACATAATCGACAGCTGCGAAAATGCCAGCCGCGATGAAATTGCGCGCTCAAAATGCGCTCGCACGACCTGCGAAACGATGGAATTCCTCGAGCACCGCGTCACCTCGAAATTAATTGCATCGCGGGCTGAGAAGAAGTTTGCTCGGCACTTCCTGCATCGAAATCGTTTCACAAATTTGCGGAACGTCACCTGTGACTGACGCGGGGAGATTTGTCAAATTTACTACGCGCGAGTCCAAACATTGGTGGGGATGGTAGATAAAATTGTCTGGAGATATCGCTACTGGGAATCGAATTTGAATAATTAACGATCTGAGGTTTGGCGGTGTCGAGGGAAATATAGATACTTGGAGCTCGATGATTTCTGTCCACCTAATTCCTATTCTTGTTTCGCGAGAGGATAAGACGATGTACGTACTACGCAAGTGGATTCGTTTCCGATCTCGGGGTGAGTCATTCCATGGCATAATGGATTATTGACAAAGCTTTTGTGAAAGTACCAACCGCGGACACGCGTGGAGAGCGAATGAGAGGTTCGTGGAAGCTATTAAGATTCCGTTCGCCCACGTTACGTTCATGATTTTGGGGTTCCCCTAAATTTCGAGTGGCCGGGATCCCCCTCAGGAAGAGATTCTTACGCGTGCTGACCTGAATACCTTTATTGTGTTGTATTTCACAGGAAAGCAACGGGAGTGAGGATCGTTAGGTCTGGAGGAAGGGATGTGATAACGAGAAGATCGATATTGAAAAATAATAACTAGAGGGGGATCTGGAATTAATGAATAGGAAAAAAATTCCATCGCGATGGCTCGTTAAAGTGTTACGAAATCCACGATAGAAGCATCGATACGTCGATAGTAGATATCCAAAATGGAGTGGGGGAAATTAGAAGTCGATGTAGGTATACTATACATAATTAGAACTATGAAATAAGAGCAACATCAATCGAATTAACTAATATAGCTAATTCTTTCCGTGTTCAGTTCTCCCATTACTGAGATGTCATTTCTATTCTGAAACGCGGAGCCAGGAAAAATCGTTCACCAAGTATCGCCTACCAACGGTGCAACAAACTATTAATACTCTGGCACCGGAAGAGAGAAATAAAGCTGCAAGAAAAATAGATGCTCGTTAGAGACTCGAAGCCAGAGGACGTCTCTATGACGGAGCTCGTAGCGATAAACCGAGATCGATATAATATCGATACGATGACTAAACCGTAATCCATGGCGTGGCCAGAATTCCGACGATTCTGCGCCTCGGGCGACACACACGCGTGAACCAACCGTGTTATCAATGTTCCAGACGATTAACCGTCCCGCGGCGTCCAAACGCGACTTGGAGGGGGCCTGGGTTTACGAAAAAAAAAAAAAGAGAATCGACGTGAACTAGTTACTCACGGTCCTAGTGGTCTTCGTCGACTGGTTCACTGTGCAAGAGAGGTCGCGAGTAAAGGACAGAGCCGCGAGATCTATCCGCTTCCGGGGAGGAACGATCGCGGAAAAGAGCCAAGAAAGGCGTGCAAGCGGCGCGGGGCATTTGCACGCCGATTAAAGCTCCTGCCATCTTCAGGTTTTTTAATTAATCGCTGTTATAGGCAGCCACCGATCTGATTACCAGGCGCGCACGTGCGATTACCCTTTCGCTTCTGGGTCGGCGAGGCGGAACGTGCCGCTGGAGCCCGGATGGTCCCTCGACACGCGCCACCCCGCCTACGCTGCCAGCTCGAGACGCGACCAGCGGAACCGTGCGGTGCAACGTCTTCTGGGGTTGCAGCTCCGCTGGCTCGATGCGGCTGCACTCTTATTTATACGCGACAGCCGCGCTGCGGACTCCTATCCCCTTGTCGATTTCGATTTAAAGTAAGTGTATCGAGAAATGCACTCGCATCTAAACGTGTCTACCCAGGGTTTTAGCAATTAAATTAATTGATTTATAAATACGAGTTTGAAATAATAGTTTTTTAAATATGAATTTGATTTTCATGACGGAAGTAAATTTAAAAATATACGAAAGTTTAATTTTGTTATTAATTTAAGGGAAGTTAATTTTAGTGCCAGCAACTGCGG
This sequence comes from Andrena flavipes, assembly GCA_963971345.1. Classification (NCBI taxonomy): domain Eukaryota; kingdom Metazoa; phylum Arthropoda; class Insecta; order Hymenoptera; family Andrenidae; genus Andrena; species Andrena flavipes. The sequence continues at coordinate 73,443,516 of OZ020479.1, read as the reverse complement.
TCGAAATAAAGTTATAAATTCGTTTATTTAATTTGCGCGTTGACGAGATGTAAATATTTAATTAAATTGGTTGAAATTAAATTTTAGTGAAATTAGCAGTGGATTCACTTCACACAGACACTACGCTTCGCCTCTCTTCCTCGAAGTAATCTCAAGGAGAGATCTGTCGATTGAAGTCGAAAAATTGTGAAAATGCAGGAGAAGCATATAGGGAGATTAAAATGAGCCGAGGCGAGGCGTGGTGAGAGCCTACCTTTATTAAAACTATTAAATTGGTATGGTTAATATTCTTATTTCATCGAATGGGATTAGCAATTGTTCCACGTTCCCTCTTTACACGGTTAAATAGGTATTGGAATATACGCAAGTCAATTTGTTAGATTAGAAATTGTGAAGGGTCCAACGAGAGTATTTAGATAAGAACACTTTTATCCACACTACTACAGTTTATGTAAACTTGAATGGCACTTGTTAAGAACTTTGATAAGCTATGTAAAGCGGGGTTGGTGTAACGTACTCACAGAAGAGAAATAATCGTGGTGTTCGCAGATGGCCCAGCAGCGGACTGACGCTGAAGAAGCAAGGAAATAGGGGACGAGGTCAAAGTGGTTGATATAGAACCAGGGGAAGAAAATACGTTCGTAATTAGAGCGAAAAGGAGAAACACCTGTATGGGTCGTTGGCTTAACTCGAATGTAATTAGGAACAGGTACTCCCGTACATTTGGATGTAAACAGAGCCAAGATTGTCTGCTGGAACATGAAGGACTTACGCAGCGACGGCTAGTTGGAGAATTTGGAAGCCCGACCTGCATGATATTTACCAGCGCCGCGTGGAAAAGGAGCTCGAAATCCCATGATAACGTAGGCGCGCAATGAATAAGGAAAAGTATTAAGTTTTAAAGGGACTAGGCAGTCGAAAAATCGATTTTATTTTATTGCATTTTCCGAAATTACTATGTTTTCTGAATAAAATACCGCTTGGTTTATATTAAAATTTGCTAAATTGTAGATTTGTCAACCTATAGCGTCGCTTTTGCCCTGAAACTTTAATGCGTTTTTCTCCAATCTGTTTTCTCTTGGTTTTCGGCTAGTTGCGAATGAACGGAGGTTCAGATCGACTTGAAAAATTTACAGAATGTGTAAAACATGTGCCATTTCGAGCCAAAACTTTTGATATGGTCCGTAAAAATTCGAGGATTTCGTAAAAAAAACGACGCTATAGGTTACCGCTTGACCTTTTAAGCTGCAAAATGTACAATTTTATGAATTTTAATATAAACCAAGCGGCATTTTATTCAGAAAAGATAGTACTTTCGGAAAATGCAATAAAAATGGATTTTTTTCTAATGCATTTACCTATCAAATTATGCAAAAAATTGCATTTACCTGCACTCGCAACTCTTGCCAAGTTTTCGTTACGTACCTACACCATTCCTTTCAATCAAAATACAAATCAAAAGTATCGTCCAGAAGCAGAGTCGGCGAATCCAATTTTTCCCGAGTGTAGAATTGAGTGGGAAGGGCCACGAAGTAGAAATTAAAAAAAAGCAATAGCACGCAAACAAAAAAAAATGGTAAATTGCCTTCCAAATTCCACAATGTGGAATTCCACACGCAGCAAAATCTCAAGTGTAAAATACTCCACACATTCCGCACAAATCAAGCCGGCTCTGAACAGACAGTTACCTGTAAGCTCCATTTGGTTCGATGGAATTAATAACACGTGAAAATTCTAATTAAACTGTAACCTAAATCTCCAATAAACACGATAATAGTTCTCTGAAATGTCCTCCACCATATTCCTGTCCACGCTCTGTTCATCATCGAGCGCGTTCCTCTGTCAACGTCGCGCGTTTTCCTCAAAATTCCTGACTTGTCACACGCGATTTCTACTAAGTGCATTGATTCGACGACTGGCGCGAGCGATTCCACAAGTTAATCGTGCCAGTCGAGTTTCCCGAGCTAACAAGAAAGAAAAGAACACAAGGGACTCCTGGCTACGTTGAAATTTGCATAATGATTTCCATCGTTACAGAACTGGTTCTGTAATCGTGCTTCATACAGTTATCCGCGAAACAGGGCGATTCTAAAAACTCAACACATTATTCGGAGTATTCTAAAAACGCATTGGGAAATCTACTTTGGGGATTATTCAGAGAAATAAACGAGTTATGAATGACAGACGAAGGAATAATTCAGGGAGGGCGTGAACTTTTGCGGGGTCGGATTCAAAATAGTTCGATTGTAAATATTTCTAAATTTGTATAATAATAAATGTCTGTGCACAGGTACCCGCAGGTTTTAAGTCTCATAATGATCCGTTAATATGTACTCAAGTTATCGCAATTTAAGTTTAAAGAAATAATGATTTCGGACGATAAAAAATTTTTTGTTTTTACAATTTTTAGCTGGAATAGTAATGATTGGATCACCAAAATGTAGATAGAGAAAATGTGTGTCGTGACGAGCTTTATAACACTATATTTTTTAAAATGCAGTTTAACAACATTTGATTTTCTAATCTTTCTTAGCGTTTGGACAATAATTTTTCCCATTTTCGAGCGTTAGTCCCCTTATTGCATCCGAATCCTCAATTGTGGCTGAATTTACAAAAAAATAGTGAAAATCAAAGTTACCCAGCTTCGGGTAAATCATATTCACGACGAGAAAGTCGCGTTAACAGCCCCGTTGCTTTTTAACGAGAAAAGTTATATTAATCCAAAGAAAATCACAGCTAAACGTCCGATTCTGTTTTATCTCGACCCAGATAGACGCACAGGTGCGCTACAGGGAACCCAATACGCGTGGTCACTAGACTCTGCAATGACAGTTGCATCATTACGCGCGCACCGTAGCGACGTGTGCTTTTTATTTTCAATTATCCTTCCGCTTAGCAATTACACGCTCTATTAGCTGTCACAGAGCGAAGGAGTACCGGACGAGTTTACTTTGAATTCATTTCTTCCCTCCTCCGCGAGAAATCAGTGTAGGAATGCATATGGGAAACGAATCGATTGAATATTCAACATTCCAGGGTCTTCCCCTAGAAAACACACTCTCCATTAATTTTATGACACATGGAATTCGTTCAATCTTATGACGTCGTATCCAGTTCACGATAGAGGGAAGGAGCTAATATCCAAGTCGAGTGACGTTAAATTATAAACTCTTAATTGAACCGATGATTATAGAAGTGGTGAATCGAATTTATCACTTATTTTGTAACATACTGCCCTATTTAAATAAAATGTCCTATGTAGCATTTTTCCATTTTTCAAGAAATCTTGAAATATTTTAAGTTCTACGCGTGTTTTAAATTTTAAGTAAAATTAGGAAACCCTACGTGCTTCGCAGAGATTTAGAAACAGTTCGATTTATTTATTTTTTATATGGATGGCACAAAGAAAATGATAAAACTTTAGGTTTCTCGAATGTTTCGAAATTCTAGATAGGACATTTTAACTAAGGAGGACAGCATAAACTGGTGTAACTTAAAGTGACGAATTCATTTTTTTTAGATTTCTTACTTACACCACTTCCATAATCACTACCACCACTTTACTATTTTTCTTGAATCGAGCGACTGTTTCCTCGAGGCATACGTGCCCCGAGGCAGGCACCTGTAACCGTGCCTCATCTTTTAGACGATTCACGTCACGAAACTTCGAGGTGAGTTCGAGGTAGTCTGACGAAAAGTAGACTCGCCGTATTCACGGCCACGGGGTCACAAAGCTGCACGCGATCTGAATGGAAAGATCGAGATTCTTCGATTCAGCATCAGTCTTTTATCTCGTTCCGTTGCCCCGTAACAATATGATCCGCCGATCCGAGGAGATAAGAATTCGACGGAGTTCCTTTTCCTTTTGTATTTCATTCAACGCGAACTCTATTGGCGAAAAGGAAGCACAATGCCGTGGATAAATTGCTACGTTGTGTGGAAAATTTTGCTTGGACAATGACTGTTTTAGTTTGATAGACTTTGCAGCAGCCGGGGATTGGGCTACGCTGTATTTTGATGAGGCACAGTCCACTGTTTTGCGTTTGGGTATGAAATTCTGTGACAAACAGGGAGATTGATGGTGGAGTATAAAGCCCGGGATCCACCTGGAGGCTATGATAAACTATGCTTTACTATGGTATGTCTGACTGCGCTATAAAACAAAACATTGCACAGCTTACAGGGGAAGCTAGGCAACCCCGAAGTTCAGAAAATTATGCAACTTTGTGCGCAAGTAGAGCAGATCATCCGTAACAGAAACCTAAGTTTTGTTGGTGCCATAGTGCGGTTTTAGGGGGTGAAACCACCCTGTAAGTAAAATACAGAGTTTTCTTTATCTGGAAATATCTGGAGAGCGGTGTTTATTACATCTTTATTTTTGTATCTACAAAACTGGGTAAAAATAATTATCGGATTTAAGGATTGGTGGTGGGGTTATAACTGAAAAAGTATAGATTTTTAATAATTATTTTTAAGCAGTTTTTTAGTTACAAAAAAAGATGCAAGTTTTGTATAAAATTCTTTTCAATATCTCTCACCTTCCTCGAGATAAAGAAAAGCCTGCATTTTTTGAAGGAGTGAGTTCACCCCTTAAAGCCCCTATGGCATCAACAAAACCTACATACACACATGGTTGCGTAATTTTCTGAATTTCCGGGTTGCCTAACTTTCCTCGTTAGCTTAGCTTTTAGTGGAAACGGTTCCACGAGGATATATTTTAGTTATTTTTTAAAACTTAGCAACGCATAGCATCGCTTAGCTTTCAGGTGGATTCCCAGCTTTAAGTGGAAAAAGCTGGAGTCGCTGTAGTTCGCGGCAGATGCTTGTAATTAATGTAGAAGTAGTTTAATAAATCTCGTTAAATTGAACTTGGGATACATGCTTCTTCAATCGACTAGAATCGAGAATCTTATAGTAATCTACTTGATGCCGGGAACAGAAAGTTGACAGTTCCTAGAATCCGGTGAAACAGTTCAGAAGAAACGTACTTTCTTGCAATCAATTGTTAACCAATGTGGGACCGAAGATTCTGTTTCCAATCCTGCTGTACCACGAAACAGAAAGTTTCTCTAATTGCGCACAACTTTCGTTCGACATCCATTAAATATTCCCGCTATCCTCGCGGATCTCATCCGACGTCACCAATCTCTGCTCCATAATTAATTACCACCAAGCTAATTATATATGTCGATTACGGAACAAAACGAACCGTAGTTCACCTTTTTCTTAGGACTTCCCCGGAAAGTTTCGATCCCACCATTGACAACCAGATTATAATCGACGAATTAACGGTGTCGGGTTCGTTGCCCGTAGAAAACCACGACTCTTGACTATTTGACGTCATCCTCCGGCTCTCTCGATCGCTCACAGCGTAGCCTCGATCGAGAAGGAAAAAAGCTACAGCCGGATTCCCTCGAATCGTTGCATCAGCGACAGGTGTACCGCGAATTTCGATAATTGCTAGGGAATTGCCGTGAGCCGCGCGATTCGCCGCGCTCTCGGCGCGGCGGGGCGACTAATTTGTTTATTTATCCTGCTCGCGGTCGGCTGACCGCGGCAGACCGATCGCGACGTGGTAGTTTTATAACTGACTGAGGGTAATCACGACGACGACGGAGAAGCGGGGAGTCAACAAACAACGAGGCGGATACACAGTATCGTTGGTAATTTAGTGTGTACGCGCGGGTTATCGATTGTTCTTAAACGAGAAGGTCAGAAATCCAGGGCTAAGAATAAAGCAGCAGCTTAATGGCCGACCCCGGAGCCACAGACGATAAAGAAATTCAGTAAACTTGTTACGAACTCCGCAAGCTCAGTTCCTGAGCAATAATGTAATCCGTACGCTCGATTCTTCGGAGCTTTATTTACGAGGATTATCTTGTAACGTCGCGCTCGACGTCACGTCTGAGGGTACAAAATTTAATATATATCTCTGCCGAGAAGCTTGAGAAAAAATAGTACAGGATAAGAAAAGCTCGAGTGTCTGGAGTGTTGAGACTCTATCTCGCAGCGTGCACCAAAATGGCGCCTGGAGGCGTCGCGCGCCAATAACGCTTCGATAACTGTGTCGATCACGATCGCGGAGAAGTCACTTGGAAACTTCGGGGTCCGAAAGAGAGAGGGGAAGGATCCACTGCTCGTCGATAGCCTCAATCGTTATCTTGGTTATCGGCACGAGGCACTGTGGGCGAGGAGAAAAAGGAAAATAAAAGACGATAGGAACGAGGGAGCGATACGCGACGGGCTGGTGGCCGATGCATCGGGGATCTTTCCATTGTGGAGGATCTTTCCACAGGCATCGCGATATCGCTCCACTCACGATAGACGATATCGCTGGGGACGGTCTGGCAGGAATTACGAAATTACGATGGAGAAACGCGACAGGCATGCTTTGGGTTACAAGCTCTTCATTAATTTCGCCAGCCACGGTACTCGGAAACGGAGCACTGGGCGCTCCAGCGAAAGGAGCTGGATAATAATTCTATCAAGGAGCATGTATATCCTGATACCGCGCGGACCGATCAATTAGCAGATTGATTAAATTAATTAGACTCGTCGAGTGGATAAGTAAGAGCTTCTCTGGGCTCCTCCTGATAATTAAGATGGAAGTGAAGTATATAATGACGCGCGGATGAAGTAATGAAGAATAATGCAGGGCAAGGTTTGTTTTAAAATGATCGATCGATGGATCAAGCTTCTGTTAGGTGGGCGAAGCTTGGCTGACACTTCGAGAAGGGTGGGTGAAAGTGTCCTGGAAGGTGTCGTCCGCGGTGAAAGCTTCCGAACGCAGATTGGCGTCTAAGGAATGGACTTGCTAGGTGCACCGCTGCCCTGCAACTCTCTGTGAATCTCCTCGTACGTCTTCCCCTTCGTCTCAGGTACCAGGAAGTGGGTGAAAGCAGTCGCGCCAAGCATGATCCCGGCGAAGATCCAGAACGTCACGTCCGTGCCCAGCTCGTCGTTCATTGACGGGAATGTTTTAGTCACCACGAACACCATGAACCAGTTGAGCATCACCGCTACGCTGGAGGCGAGTGCTTTAGTGTCGGATGAAAACAGCTCGCCCATCAGCATCCATGGCACTGGGCCCAGACTGCGAGGAAAATCATATCGAGAAGTTTCAGAGGGGAAGTTTTAAGCTTTAGGTTCGAAGGGCTTTTTATTAAAAGTCGAGGGGAATTTGGAATCAATTTAGGTTGGAAATAAAGTTGAGAATTCAGTAGAATCGAGGAGCTTGCGGCAAGAGGGGTGCAGCTCCATTTTTGATAGATTTGAGTTATGACTGTGACGTGGAATATTTAAATTTAATATTAAGTATTTTATTGTATTTTTATTAATGTATTAATATTAAATTTTAATATCCCACTTCAGTATCAATATTTACGTCTGTGATGTGAAATCTTTTTTACGTCATTTGGAGCACTTTTGATGCAAATCTGATAACACATGAGTGACTTATTGTAAATAAGTAAAAATAGAATTATTAATATCAATATTTTTTATCAATCCACGCCAGAAGTAGAAATAAAAACTTTTCAACTTAGTAACTGCTAGTTATTGTATAGAAATATATAGTTTTCAAGTTGTATTTTTAATATTAAGTCGAAGCAATAAACTACAAATTTGTAAAGTTGGAGCTGCACCCTTCTTACTGCAAGGTCCTCAATTCTCTGATTTTAACCGCTTTTCAGTGAATACTCCACGATTATCTTTTCTAAAGCCAACGATTCTTCAAAGAACCCTCCAAATCCCTCCAAAAATACTGCGGTGACAACGCTTTAAATTGCCTCCCTTCAGATGCAATTTAAATATATTCCCGTTCACTGCCAATTTCTCCCTAATCGATGACTCACCCGATGGAGAAGGCGATCATAAAGACGATCAAGGAAGTCAGCGGCAGCCAGCCCAGGTTGCTGACGTCACTTCCGCCGTCTTTCTGCTTAAAGTAGTATCCCAGCGCGATCAGGCTGGCTGACATAACTCCCGTGGAAATCATGAGCAGCGGCTTCCTTCCGGCGCGATCCACAATCAACGCCGCGACACCTGACATTACCAACTGTGACAAATAACAACGATTCAAGTGTAAACATCGTTTGCTGAAACCTCTCTGTTAATTTCGTCGCGATTAAGGACCGAGGAGCAATCAGACGCCACCGGATGGCGAAGTTCTGGGACCCGAGAAAACAAACGTAGACGAACGCTTCCTCTTCAGCGTCTAATAATTATCAGCGGAATAATTCCACAGACTTGGCAATTGGAGCTAACATATTTTCGCAGCAGTTGGAGGAAAACGAACCTGAACAAGGGCGACCACGATGGACGCCACGTCCGGCGCCATCGAGCTGCCGGAAGCCTCGAAGATCATCACCGTGTAGAAGATGACAGCGTTCACGCCGGAAGCTTGCTGGAAGAACATCATGCCGAAAGAGGCGAGCATCGCCTTCCTCGTCACCGGTGACTTGGTCATGTCGAATATGGTGGGCTTCTTGCCGGCGCTCTCCTGAGCAGCCCTCTGCATCACGTTCAGCTCCTCGCCGGGGTTGTAGACCGGTCCCCTCAGCACAGACATCGCCACCGTCGCGTCCTGCTTCCTCCTCTCGCCCTGAACGTATTAATCAAACCGTATCGAGTTACCTCAGGACGCAATTAAGCGCGGGGCTAATTGCTGGACATCAATTTCTGCCTGTCGAATCGCGGCAGCCGTGTACTACTTAGCTCTACAGGGGAGAAACCGAGTCTATCGTTGCGGTATGCACAAACCAGGGTAAGTTTCTGCGAACTGTAGGCTTTTTTCTCTCGATCCTGAATATTCCACGCGGCTACCCAGGGTGGGAATGGAGGACGGGGTTGGGGAGGCGTAGACTTCTATACTCACCACTAACCAAACTGGAGATTCGGGCATCCAGTAGAAGGTTGCTAGGAAGAGGACGATGATCAGAGCGCAGACAATGGCGAGAGCGGTGTAGCTGAGGACGCTGCCCAGAACGAAGGCCAGGAAGATGCCGACGGTGAGGAAGAGTTGGAACAGCGCGCCTAGGGTGCCTCTGGTCGAGACCTCGGAGATCTCGGAGATGTATGTTGGCCCAAGGACGCAGCCTGCGCCGACACCGACGCCAGCCACGAATCTGGCGATGTAGAGAAGCCACACCTCTTTGGCGAGGATGATGGCACCCCAGGATAATAGGAACGGTCCCCCGAGTATCAGGAGGGACTTCTTCCTGCCCAGTTTGTCGGCCATCGCTCCTGACGGGATAGCACCCGCCATGGCACCCAGCGCGAGGAGGGAGCTGATCCAGGAACCTTGCTCCTTGGTTATTAGTAGCCACGAGTCCGCTGCGTAAAGCTGGGGAAGCACTGGCGACGTCCATGCTAGAGCTGTGCCCACTCCGACCACGAGTATACACGCTGGGCACAAAAGGTTTCAGTGAGTATCGAAGGTGTTGGATGGCGCAGATGGATTTGGCAGGGTAGATTAAGGGCGAGGGTTGAAATGCGGGAGATGGGGGTGGAAGAAGGTAATGGGGCGAGAAGGTGGTGAAGGTTGAACGAACTGTATCGACTCTAGTGGCGCATTCAGGATTTAATTTTGGAGGGAGATGAGTTGAACGAATGAACATTTATTTAATGCAAATTCGTTTAATAGAAATTCATTTAATGGAAATTTGGTTAATGCAAATTCATTTAATGCAAATTCGTTTAATGCAAATTCATTTAATGCAAATTCAATAGAATTCATTAGGCGATTATAAAAATTTATTTAAAATATGTAATCTGGTTTTCTTTGCTTTTTACAAAGCCCCTTCTTTGGGGGGTGCCATGGACCCTTGGTCCCCCATCTGGGCGCGCCACTGATCAACTCTGACCACTCGTGGAAGAATATTATAGAAGAAAGATATCGAACTAATGAAAAAGGGTTACTAGGTACTTAGGTTTGAAATGCGTAGAAAGTTGTGGAAATGTAATACTTCTACCGAGGCTTCAGAATCTTAGCTAGCTTCCTTTTCCTCTCTAAGTTTAATGTCAGAGATTAGTAACATGAATCGAAAGTTACATGTCACGTAACAGTATTACATAGCCACTCGATTGGCGTCCGATATCATTTCAATCGCCTTTTACCATTGCGTATATCTGTTACACATCAATTCAATTATTCACTTAAGCAACGGTGGAGTATCAAGATACCGGAGAAGAGTGTACCGGGAAACCCGCGATCCTCTCAAGAATTGCAGATTATCGATACATGTAGGACAAATTAAATATGGCAAAGAAATATTCGATCGAGCATTGCAACGAATATTATTATTCTCTTTTACATTTTTTCTCTTACTTCCTGCTTTTGTTTCAGTGTTATCGCTTCCTTCTGTCACAAAATGGATCTTACCCGTTCATTGTAAACAAATAAATAAATAAAAAAAGACGTCAGTGTTCCAATTTCGAGGATTTTTTGAGTCATTTTTAAGACACAGGGCCGACCAGTGTCTCCGTTGTCAGGAAGACATATTCCTTCGATATAAATTTCGTTCTTTCTCGCGTGTCGTTGCCAATGAATCACTGCTAGATTCAGATAAAGTCACCAGAAAGGGGATAAAGCGAGTCTGACGATGATGGAAGATTTCGGGCGAGCGTCAAACAATACGGTCATTCTTCCCCACTGAAATCAACATCTTATTAAATACACCTACATTATAAAATACAATTCTAACCCGAAACAGTAATATCTGCCTTTTTTCACCTAAATTTTTCTACTCTAACTACTAAACTTTCCCTTCCCCATTCACGTTCTTCTATAAAATACATACAGCCACAAGGGTGATTAAACTTACGCGACCAATGATCGATCACTAAACACTTCCATCAACGAACAGACGCGAAGGTTTGCCCTCAGGCACCATTAGACGCGATCGAAGCAGAACCAAGGGCGGAAGGGCTCCGAAATGAAGAGGAAACGAGGCGCGGGTTTGTGGAAGGCGAGCTTAAATACCGGAAATAGAAGCCAGATACTGCCACAGCTTCCTGCTCTCCTGGAGAATAGGCGTGTCATTAATCATCCCCGTGTCCTCCATTTCCACGTAATTGGAGCTTCTTCAGCTTCTCCGAGGGGGGTTGGTAAGTTCGAACTGCCGCGTCTACGATACCTCGCGAATGTGTCGAGAGTTTTGACTAAAGATCTCTCGAAAGTACGCCTATAGACGCGATCACCTTTACCCGATGCAACGAGGAGCACGTAAGTCACATTTCGACTTAAACAGAACCGATCGAAGGAAGCCGAATGGGACGGTGATTAGAACGAGGGGCCATCATATATCACGGTCGCCGCTATCTGCTCATCATTATCGCAAGCCTGAACTTATTATCGCTCACAATCGAAGGAAAAAGTTTAGAAATCCTGATTAAACGGCTATCAGATTTCCTGGTTCGTCGGAACGAAAATCCACCAACGGGACGCGCTGGCGCCTGTCTTACTTTTCTTCCCTCCGTTTCCGAAGCATCGGCAGTGTTAAGCAGAAGAAGGTAAACGAAGGTGTTTCTCCATGGTGGAATTATTCGCTACAGCACGTGGCCCTTTTGATACTTGAAGGAATGCAGAAATTTGCAAAGTTTCCGCCACCTAATTACACGATAAACATATAATCATAATGACTTTGAGGTATCACGTACTTATCATATATTCCAACCAAAGAGTATGTATTTCCGGGTCATTAAATTTCTATGCCTCCCCCAAAAGTAAAGAATGTGTATTTTACGACTTCTAGGCCCTACTTAACTCCCTCGTGGCCGAACCCTGCGCCATAACGTGATATTCCAGTTACCTTCTTAATCGTTAACCCCCAGGGAATGGTATCGGAGTTATCGATTCGAATAACTCTCCCTTGAAGCCTCCAAAGTCTTTCATATTGCCTCGCGATCGGTCCTCGTTATAATTCATCCTCGCAAGTTGATTCCTGGAGTAGCCAGTTCCTGCCGTGATCTATGAATTCTAGATGAGGAGGCATGCTCGCGGACACGAGGATCATGGAAGCTAACAAGGTAAACCCATCAAAGCGTTTAAAACGAATTTCGCTAGCCTGGGGCTTGTCACCTTTGCGCCGATCAGTTCGATTTGTTGTAAATTCCATTCCCGCTCGAGTTTAGTAAACACCATGTCGGATGGGCTGGTGATTGCAGCTATTGTGCAATCGCCGGTTCGTTGCACCGTCGAAGAATCCAAGCGCAAAGGAAAGGAAAGAAGCCTGCGTCCGATGCAACGCGTCGCTGAAACGAGCGAACGCGGATCGCACTGTGCACGTGAACGAGAAAGATTTTTTTCCGTGGAAGCTGCCGACCCACGATTAATCGCAAAGCGTTCGAATTGATTCGTTGCACCCGAGGAATCGGCAAAAAAGCATCTCCGCGATACCTGTTCCCCGTTTTTCAATATTAACATCGACATTTCTATTGCACTGGACAACATGTTTACGATTATTAGCTACAACGCGTCCTTCCTTCATCTAGAAAAATCGCGATCCCCGCTTCCGCGTGACGATTCCAACTATTCCTGGCCAAATCAGTCGCCCACCAAAGAGTACAGCAGACAAAGAAATTCAAAATAAATCAAACACCTTCCCCGTCACTTCACGCGTCTCACACTAACCGCGGTTCCCTTCCTACGCTCGATTAATCACTAATAAACGATCGATATTCGGGCTCGAGTGTCCTCTTCAGCGATTAATCCCTTCGGAAGCCTGGCCACCTGAAACCACCTTATCTCCCATCGATTTTTGGCGTCGTTGTCAGCCACGACGATCTGAGACGTATCAATCAAACAGGTCCCCCATTTCGCGGCGAAATGGTCCAGCACCGATCGACTTCGACATTTCCCGCCCAAGACCATCGAAGTTTACAATTTCACAGCGAAATAAAACGGACGCGTGGAAGGATCCGTGGACCGAGGGTGAACCGCAACGCAATCGTTATTTCAGGCAATTATTCTCGTTGATAGCCGGCGCGCACAGTGCCCGGCATTCGGCAATTATAAATTGAATCGGTGTACCGTAGTGAGATGGCACGCGGACAATCGTCCCGAAGCGATATCAACGATAATCGCCCGAATTCGAGCCGCGCCGCCACAGAAATTTCATTACTCTGACGAAACGTCTGGCCTGGAAACATTTTACTCCCGATAAGCGAGAAAGACGGTAGAATTTGGAGAATCTCTGACCAGGGTGGTCAGTCGCGTTCATAAATCACTCGGCAATGAGTCCTTATCTCCGTCCAGTGGATGTTTGATTAGCAACGGCAATGGGCATTAATGTCAATAAATCAATGGCGATCGCGACATTGCAGTCTTTATCTGGCCAAGACGGTGGAAAAAAAAGGAGCTCGGCTTCAGGAAGCAGCGTCGGTAGGCGAGGCTAAGTCCGGAGAAACCGCGGCGAGTTATCAGTGATACGACAACTGCGCCAGATTTCCACCGAGATTGGATCTGCGATCTTATTTTACGTCACCGGCGAGCTGGAGCGTTTTCGTCGACGCTTTCGATTGCGGGTGACGAACGAAATTTCTTGCGACGCAGGTTCTGGAAACCGCGGAAACGATTGCGCTAGCGATTTTCTTTAAACAACTCGGATGGATGATCAGGCTAATGTAAATAGTAGACATAGATACGATCGTTTGCTGTGATAATGATAAAATAATGTTTGGTCGATGATAGTGCATAACGTTTTGTCTAATAAAGCTCGAAGGGAACTCGCGGAAAGTAATATACGTTCTGTCGTTCCAGTAACGTAACAAGCTTCCCCTCGTGTACCGTCGAAATGAAGACAGACGACTTCCTCCTCGAAACTTCCACCGGGGTGCAGAATTTTCCAAACTTCCCGCGACCTTTCTAAGCTCCTTTGGTATGTTTTACTACGGCAATATTAAGCTCGCGAGTATTATAACGGACCCGATACTTCGGCAACTAGGTTGCCACCGATAACGTTATAGATCGGGGTAGTCAGCTGTGATCGTCGGAGGGGAAACTTCCCTGGAAGCTTTCGTGAAACTTGAACGAGAGTTATAGAAGTAGACAGATATTTATCGTCCCGGTTGAAAAATCACGCGGCATTTTTGGAGGGATTTGGAGGGTTTTTTTGAAGAATCGCTGGCTTTACAAAAGATAAACGTGGAGTATCCACTGGAGAGCGCCTGACTGGGATACGAATCGCAGACACGTGGCGCTTGGCAACCTTAGATTTACTTTCAAGCGTTCGTCTTTTTTGCCGAGCCACCCGTTTCCTTCTTTGGTGTTTTCTTTTTTTTTTTACCGAGATAAAAGACTCCCGTATCGAATCGCAATTTTATTCCTCGAGATGAAACCGGGGGAGTGAAAAACGTGGTGTTACTTTTACGGAGCAACATTCTCCTTTCCCATTTGTTCTTGCTGCTTTAACTTTCAGTCATTTTTTTACGCGACCCTGTGAAGAATAAAAAATCCCTCGGATGATTGTTCGAAGGACAACGACGGTTCTGCGATAATCTTTCTTGACGGAACACCCCAATAATTCACCCTTTAAAGCGCAACTTTTTGCCGGGCACTGGAGCGTATATATCTGGCGGGATTAAAAGGAAGCGCAACATACATATTTCACCAGCAAATAATGGGAGCTTTTTAATTTAAGTTTAAACTGCACCGTGCGAACTCGATGCATCAGCGTGACGGGACCGTGACAGGAAAAAATAGAGTAACCGACGTGCAAAAACGATGGAAATCCGCAACCTCGACACAGCATGCTGTCTACCAAAATGTCTGTCTCTGTATTGTTCTCTATGAAGAATGAGTTGGGTTGCCGCGAAATGGGTTCTGCGCAAGTTTGTTCTACGATGGTCCAATGAGTGCCCTGGGGAAGTAGAAGAAAAAGAAGACAGGATCCCCAGGGTATTACTATGGAATCAGAAATGGGCAAACATTTTAATTAAATACAAATTTTGAGTAACGACTAAAAGTTAAAAAAGTGATTCGTCATGTGTCGAATAAAGTTAATCCGAGTAATTCTTTTAACATTCATTCGTTACTCGAAATTTATTCACATATAAATTTCTCCCATCTCTGCATATATGAATCTACAATCTTCCCAAATCTCTACTGTTTACCAGAAAACAGTGGCGCACTCAGGATTTAATCTCGGGGAAGCCGAGTTGAAGGCTAAAAATATTTTTAAATTCCAAAGTTATTTAAAGAATAAAATCCAGTTTTCTTTCTTCGTACCAAGTTCTTTAATTATTTCAGTCATGGTCACGTCAATCTTTACTTTTTCTTTCTTCTTCGGAGGGGGTGCACCACTGCCAGGAAGCGTTGAACAAAGGAACACCTAACTCCTCTCAAAGCCCATAGAAACAAAAGAAGGGGTCCACAGTGCGAATAAACAGCTCTCCAAAATATCTGCCTTTATTGTTTCTCCGAAAGAATCCACTCGGTTCTTCCGGGATGAATCGTACATAGGTTTCAGCGATGGAAACGAGGTGAAACGGAGTATCGCGTGCCGTTCGAACGGAACGATGGAGTGGCCCCTCCAATGTGCGGGTGCAAACGAAAATGCGAAAGCAACGGCAGTGCGTAATTGTCGATCGATAGGGGCGACAGCGACGGGTCGCTTGAAATATCGTAATCCTCTGTCCGGCGTTACCTCGATCTTGCCTTTATCTATCGAGAATGCCGCGCGATAACGAGGCTCGCCCCCTATCAAAATAGGAACGATTACTTTTATTCGTCGGAACGTAGGCGATTATCGTGGCGAATAGCAAGCGCGGCGCGGCCACGTGGGGCTCGCCCGGCCGAAAATAAATTCGCTCTCGATCACAGCGGGTCGTAAAAAACGGCTGATAAACCCTGTGAACTTCATCGCGAGGGCAGAAGTTTAAGTATCGCGCTGCCGATCGATTATTCGCTGGCGAGTGTCACGCTGAAACTGCCTCGGCGATCAAGGTTGGGCTCCACTTTCCTCGTCGCGGGGTTACTTCGCCGCGATAACGAAAGAAACTATCCGAGGCTCGGCTTCGCGCTCGGAGGATCCGGGATAAATGAAACAACCCCGTAAAGAAGAGATGACAGGGATCGGCGAGTATTATTATTCCATAGACTCTCAACTAAAAGTAAATTGCAACTCAAACTGTTAGGGCACGGCAGCTAAACCAAAGCGCAAACTTCATCCGACCGTCGTAAAAGCAACGACTGCGCGGTGGCGGGTTCGTAAAACCGTAAACTTCGTAATGGAGCAGAGTAACCCGCGGTATACGAGCAAAGTGCACCCGACATTCTACAATACCTTAGCTACATATATCGACTTACGTGCTAGTAAGGCCCGTGGTGTAGGTAATCAGAGTAACTAATCGATTATCACTGCGACAGCTCTCGCCGATCCGCGACCGCGATTTTCGCCTCGACGAGCGTGTCGCGAACCACGAGCAGAATCTTTCGTCGCTTCTCTCGCAAATAAAATCTACATTCGCTCGTAAAAAGTGTCTCTCCCTGGCTGGCTTGATCTCTACGCTGGCTGAACGTGTTACATTAAAACCACCGGTAAGTTAAAATACGAGTAAGAAACTAAATACGCGTCTCGCGTTTCTCTCTTCCTCCCACGCTACATTCTCGCCTTCCTCTTCGTCCTCTATTTGGTTCAGTTCCTTAAGGCATACGCGAGCTGTGGTGGATTCCAAGCTCGATGCTTCCACGATCACCAACAAAACGGCGCTCATTTCGAATCGATAGCGAAAATAAAATGTTCCCGCGCGAAATCATGAACTGAAATGAAGAGACTTCGTCTTGGCTTGTTCTACGATCCTGCGCGCACGCGGAGAGGAACATGTACCTGCGGGGAGCCTTAAAGACGCGTTCGATGGCGCGCAAACTTTACCGCCGACAACGAAAACACGACACGTGGCTTCGTGGTCGCGTTTCGTTCGAGGCAGGGATGACCCTCGAACGGACCTAGATTCGCACCGCGGGAAGATGTGTCTCGCCGCTATTGGGTCCTTGCGCGTGGAACGTGGAACGGTCCAGGGTTTGAAAAGTTACGGTGTGTCGTCAGGGTTAAATCTTAAGCAACGCGTTGTACAAAAATATCATCTTCCCCGTGTCCGTGGTGTGCATCAGCTTGTATCTTCGGCTGGTCATCTTGTCGATCAGACTTTTTGTCTCCGCCTCGCTGTGGTGAGAGCTCCAGCGTATGGAGAGGACGGATATCCTCGTCGTTTCCCAGGGGATCGTGTCGAGCACCTGCGGCCAAATACAACCCCTGTAATCTCCCCTAAAAAGGAATCTATAGAAATCCGGGGGATCGTTCAAACGAATAATCACCTGGCCGTCTTGAGCGTCCGGGCTGTCCAGACTTAAGTAATCCAATGTGGTGGCGCTGTAGGCCAGCAGGACGCTGTACAAAGGGAAACACTTCAATCTCGTGGTTGGCAGACCCTCGTCGGATGACACGAGACTGTTCGGACCCTCCCCCAGTTTAGTGACTTGAACCTCTGACTCTTGGTGATAAGTAATCTGAAATTAGAGGACGCTCACTTCGAGACGCGAACTTCTCTCTTGCTCTCCGCTAAACTAGATTCAGTCTACTTTTTAAACCACGTGCCTCTTTGGTATCCTTATCCGTGCTGAGGCAAGCATGGAGGACTCTAGTTCTCGGGTTCCTGGTGCTCCTGTGTGCCTCGAAGAAGCTCCTCGGATCGGTGAGTACCAGAACGCCCCTCCAGCTCGAATTTCGCTCTAGCCAGCCCGTGCTGGAGACAGCTCCTATCTGTAATCCGAATGATTTCACAAATCTCTTTAGCAATAGAAACTTAGAAGCTTCTTGCGAGCGACCAGGTCACGGAGTTGCGTTAGAGCGAAAGAGGGAAGCCTCCGACTGACGAGAAGGTCACTCACCCTGCTGATGTACTCTACGTAGACACCCTCGCGCTTCCCCTCGGTCAGGCTGGACACGTACCTCTCCTCCGAGGTCTGAGTGGCGTTCAGCGGGTCCTGCTGAGTGGTTGGCTTCAGCTGCACCTCCCTGATGTACGCCACCAACTCCGGATTATCCATGGAGACGCTGTTCAACACGTAGTCCCTGGTCATGTTAGCATCGAATGCCTGCCTCCTGCAAACGGCCACGTCGGCTTTAATGTGTGTACAGACGGTAAGCTGCTCCTCGGTTAAGCCAAACGTGGGTGGCTCGCGGATGGACATTTCTACTCTCTTTCCCTAGCCCTCTCTCGAGCTCTTTGTTTCTGGAAAACACATCCCAGATGGAGCACTGCTGTCCGGGAAGCATGCAGGATTCTAGGGACAAGGCTGCTCGAGGAGAAGCAGCAGAAATTCAAAGGGGCGAGTGGTGGATGCGGGTGGTTCAGGGGACTCGAGGAGGTGGAATAACTTGGCTTGTAGTTGGAGGGAATATATCTGGCACTAAGCTGGTCGCGGTTGATTGAATTACTTCAACGAACAAAGTTACGTTATTTAGATGCACCGATGGAATAGTAATGGAGGCTTGAACGTAATTAGTGTAAGGTAGATGGGGGGACTTGGGATGTTTTAGAGAAACGCGGGGATGGATGGGATCTGTGCGAGGCAATTTGTCAATTAACGTGGCATTACGGTCTCATCAATTAAGCGAGCTGCAATAACGCTACGTTCTTCTGTTAAACAAACAAGATTCATGGATTACCTTGGATCAAGTATTGTCAACAAGGCTCCGGGTATAGATGAGTTATCACCGCTTCGTCAAAGGCCACGATCAAATATTTGACTTTCTATGATACCGGTCTACGGAGATAAGACTGCTTGCGATGAGCTTTGAAATCAAAACGACGAGGGGAAAACATTTCGAGCAACCGTTCGACACACACAGATAACAAGGTGTTAATTGACAAACCTTCCTGCTTCGCTGTGAATTAAACCCGGGAATCTCCACCGGGAAGCTAAGCTAAGGTGTGCTATGCGATGCTATGCTTTAACGTAGATTTTGGTGGAAACGGTTCCAGAAGACTGCATCGAAGCTAAGTTTTTTGAAACGTAGCATGGCACAGCATAGCTTAGCTTCCCGGTGGATTCCCGGCTTTATAACACACAGCCACAACAACCCCGCTCCCGTCGACACCGGCTAGTCAATGAGAAAGGGGAAGGTAATAAGGCTGACGGGGCGTTTTTAATCTCTCATTTAATCTATCTCACCGCGCTTTTGTGCACTCGATGAAAAGGATGATAAAAAGCAGAGGGAGAGAGAGAGAGAAAGAGAGAGAGGAAACTCCCTAGCATAGACGGCTCGTTGAATTCGAGTCTTCATCTTTACAGGGCAACAAAATTTTTACGTCCCCCTGCTCGTTAGAAAATAACGAAACCGTGCAGCTTTCCGCCGGAATGCGCTCGTAAAACCTGGAAAAAAGTATCTTGCTCGAGAGAAAGAGGTGCACTTCAAACACTTGCGCCGCCGTAAAACGGTCCTAATCAGCGGAACCAGTGGCAGCAGAAGCCATTCTTTTCATTCAACATTTATACAATCGCCGAGTCTCGTCAAATAATGCCGAGCGTTAGCGAAGTCGTTCACTGATTTACGATCAAAGGAAAACGGACCAGGACGAGCTCCTCGCCCGGTCCGCCTAGCAGCGACGCGACGAGCAACTCTATTTCCCAGCACTTTGCCGCGGCAACGGTAAGCGGTTGGCAAGAAACTCGACGCAGCAGTTAGAAGCACCTTTCTTTTACCTCGAGCGGCCGGCGAAGAAATTTACCTCAAGGCCGCAGCCTCGCTCCAGACGAGTAGCAAGGCCATGGCGGTGGAAAAAGCGGCGAGGAAGGCCAGGCAGGGGGCCACTCTTCTCCACCAGCTTTTCTTCTGGCTGGATATCGTGCTGCCCGACAACGTGGAACCCGTCGGCGGCTGCAGGACACCGGTGACCGGGGGCATCCCTGTGGGGGCCATTCTGCAAACGTGAAACCGTCTCCCGTGAACGTTCTGCCGGACTAACTGCCGAGTAAACGGGCTCGGAGGGCGATAAAAAGTAAGTACCGCGGGATAGGACAGCGGAGGATGTTGCTTACAGGGTTTGAAACTAGAGCAAACGAGGGAGGAGGGGAGGGGAGAAGTGGGATGTGGACGTTGGTTTGTTCCGAGCACACTAGCCCGGAGTTACGAGGACTCGAAGGGGCGCGACGTCGGCGAGAGTAAAGTTCTATCGCGATTAAACTTCCAGCTTTAATGGAGCCTCCGGTGTTTCCTTCGACGTCTGGTAACTCGGGGAAACAGAGTCCGCGAGATGTATGTTTATCGCGTCACGTTCTTTTCCACCCGAGTGACCGCGGAATTATCCTCTAAGTATTTAAGGGGTGCAGCGAGCCCACTGGACGATGCCAGCCCTCGGCACAGGCCGGAACGATAAGATCGTCGCGTGCGCAGGGCTACGCTGTGATCGGAGTTAATGCAGCGTTTAAATTCAGCCGAGCGGCTGAAAGCTCGAATGTATATTACATCGTAGTATATAGTATCGAGATAACGGGCACGGGAGATCCCACCGCGATTCGAAAGGGAACTCCGTTCGATCGCCTGGGAAGGATATGCACTTACGAGCGAGCCCGCGGAAGGTGAAACTCTTCAACCGCTCGGACACGTTCTCCGTAATGTTTCGACGAACGTTACCGACTCCGCTCGCGAAAGATGCATTATGAACTTTCCTTCCACCCTCCTCCCCCGTTCCGCCCCTTGGCATTTCATGCAACGCACCGCGAATAGAGTTATTACAAAAGGAGCTTTGATTCGCGAGGCTTCTACGTAGCACTCGTCTGAATAAAATAATCACCTATTCAGCGTAGAAATCTATTCGCGACTCTTACGCGAGTGGGTATAATCTCTGCGATAGCTATACCTATGCTGGACGATCAAAGAGTGAAACGAGGAAGAAGATTGATTGTACG
Source organism: Andrena flavipes (assembly GCA_963971345.1). NCBI lineage: Eukaryota > Metazoa > Arthropoda > Insecta > Hymenoptera > Andrenidae > Andrena > Andrena flavipes. The sequence continues at coordinate 73,422,605 of OZ020479.1, read as the reverse complement.
AAGCAAGATTCGAGGAACTTCAAGGAACGATACACCGAGGAAAGTGAAACGAACGCGTATTTTCTACTTAGGTATGTATGTGTATCGACTATCAAGCCACTTCGACAAGATCGATCGAGTTTGCGCTACATGTTACGCGGAGCCAGTGGATCTCTAAACTTTCACAGTGTGCTGTAACGTAATTGCATCTAAAAGTTGCTAGGCTGGTGCAACGATCTCTCCTGTCACTGTGCCCCCGTTCCCGATCGACTCCCGTAATATCGCGAGGCTAACGTCGTTACGACTTTGATGCATCGCGCAAGAACCTCGAGAAAAACGACGGTCAACCGTGGCTGCTCGGCAAAAAGGCGACCGAGCAGAAGGGCAAACGAAGGGTGATTTATTAGCGTTTTATTTGGGACACCGGTGACAAAGGTAAGAACAAGAATCACGCGAAGGGGGATGAAAAACAGTGGCAGTTACCAGTGCAAACATTTTTCATTCACCTCTTCGCGGTGTTCCATTTCTGCATAATACATTATGCAATTCGCTCGGTTGTTCGCGACCGGGGGAAACTTCTGAGACTTCCTTTTTCGCGGAATCCTACCCTTCTTTTTCCTGCCTCGTCCCGAGCTCGGCCAAGATGTTTGCGAGAGACACTCGCTCCTCGCGACTACGCTGACCCGCCGTTATGAAAGGTGCATTAACGCCGGGAAGAATGTTGCTCGTTGGCGAACAGTGGCTTCGAGCGGCGAAAAATATTTACGCCTGCTAACATCCATTGTTCCCGCGACATTGTTCCGCGGACTAGGGCGTGAATAATTTTTCAATCTTGACCTGTTGAGGGACGGAGATTTATGGAGCGACTCGTGTTCGCGTCTTCTTCCCCTGTTTTCCATCTCGATCCGAATGCACGTCGTTAGGAGGAAATAAGAGAGAAACGGGAGAAGAACTCTGCAGTTAGCTGCAGAGGTGTTCCACGAGATTGTAAGCGACGTGCCGGAGGGATCGATAATATTTACTGGACATGTTCTTGAAATGGGAGAAGCTATAGCCTGTAGCGCGGGTCGGCGAAGTTCCCGGGTAGTTTGCTAACAACTTAGCGAGATGCGGACAAATATTTTCTGGAAAAACGAAACTTCGGAGAGTGGTGTTTATATTTGCGTTGCTATCGCAAGCGGCAGCTGTCTGATTTTATTAATAAGCCACTTTGTATATGTAGCTCTCTATCTACGGAAGATAAAACAACGAAGCACTGGGAACTGCAGGGCAACAGTTCCTTTTTTGTTAGAAGAACGCGCGAAAACACGGAGCGTTCCATATTCCAGCGGGCTCGTAAAGCAGAAAGGTGTGCACGCGACTCGGCGCGCACTTTCTAAGCGATCTTTTTCAGGTAGTATCACGCGTGCACGCCCACGCAACTACGAAAAGGAGCAAAAGAAGGACCGCTGACCGGCAGGATTTATTTCCGCGTCCTCCTACACGCGAAAATGACAGAATGCGAGGCGAACAAAGGGATCCATTTCTATCCACGCGGGTGAAGCTAACGTTGCACTGTGGCGGGGGCGAAAACAGAATTCCGCGTAAAGATTCTACGTTCCATGGTTCTCTGTGGTCTATTTCGCTGGTCTATTACCAATTTGATAAAATAGGTATAAAGGGTAAGGCGAAGAATATTCTTCGTGATTGCGTAAATTTTAGCATATTTTGTTGGTGGCAATTGAGACTAGCGAACTGTCGAATCAGAAATGGTTGTAGTGTTCAAATACCGATGTTAGATAACAATACAGATTTGATACGCTGATTTAAAACAGGAATATCCCCACTCTTTGACTAAGCAAAAGTTTCTTTCATCAAGATAGAAGAAGAAATTATTTAAGAATACAATTATGTAAGGAAATTAAATTCATTGAACCTTGTTTTTTACTCGTGGAGTAAACTATTAAAACTTATCTTTCTTGATAACGTTGTTTTGTAACATGCCCTGTTTTTAACCGACTTCAAAAAGAAAGTGGTTTCCAGTTCGATGGGTTTGTATGTATTATGTTCGTCCAAGAATTTCTCTGTAACTACTGGATCGATTTTCGCGAAACTTATTGCATTTAGTTTAGCTTTAATCAACTTAGGCCATGGAGAAAGAATTATCGAAATCGGTTAAGTAGTTTTGAAGTTACACCAAAAATAAGAAATCTGTTTCATTATTATTGGAATCTTCCGTTTCTAGCAAACGGTCCTTTTTTGGAGCAGCTTCTTTTGTAGGCCTGCCTATGTTTTTTAAAATAAATGTAGTTATACAACCTAAATAACTAAAAAAAGTGAAAAATAAAGAATTTAAAAAATGAAACCGACTTCAAAAAAATAAGAATGCACTGGAAAGAGAAAAATAATTTTTTCCTATACAGTCGTACCGCGTTGATAAATTTTCTTCATACCCTTCCGCTCCGCTGTAAACGTCTCTACAACTCGAAATAAAACTTCCTTAACCCGAACTATATTTTTCACGTTAAATTATGTACTTCGCCTCTACAACTCGCATTTAGAAGAACACCGACCTCTACAATTCGAAATTACTTCTACGTATGTATTACGAAATTTCGTAAAAAGATCTCAAAATATTGAGAAAAATGTTTTCTCTGTATTATTCACGATTAAAAATGCTACTGATTTATAATACACTAAAAAACTAGCACAAAGCAAAATCACAATTTTTTTAATATGCAATAAAGAGTAATATTTCGAGCATAAAGCGTGGCTGATAATTATTTTTATATATGTAGGTATATATGTAGTACCTATACAAGTTGTAGGTATATTTGATTATAGGTATACAATAAACAATTGACCTTTAAAAATTTGTCTTGCTTTATACTCTTTATAGCTTCACAAATCGAAAAATAAACGGTCACACGAAGCCTCTATAAGGCGAACCTCTTTTACTCGAAAACTCGATAAGCCGAAATCTCTATAATTCAAAGATATTTTCCCTTCCCTTGCGATTCGAGTTATCAAAGTTCGACTATATATTTAATCTATATCTCTAAATTTTTTTAAGTCGGCGCCAGATTTGCACACTGCAAATGATGAGGCGCCGAAATAAAAATATTAAGAGTCACAGATTAAATAAAAAAGGAATTTATTTTTCACTTTTCAGTGCATTTTTATTCCTTTGAAGTCGGTTTTAATTTTTTTTTTCTCCTTACCCTTCATATTCCAAAGCGACACAATATTCTCCAATGAACTCAATACTATATATCTCTCTCTTCTTCCCTGCGAGTTACGCAATCAATATCTCTTCCATCTCGAACCTCCTACATTCCACTATGCACTCTGCAAGCCAAAAAGGCCTTTTATTCTTCCCACACCTAGCTCGCTCGAACAACGAGCCGCTGCCTCCGCGTGAAAGTACACAGCGAGCAAAAACAAGCATCGCGAGTGCAACGCCGTCAGAAATTCCGCATCGCGAAAGGAAGAAGAATGATCGAGAGGGGAACGCGTTACGCGGTGCGGCACGCGCCGTGCTAGCCTAATTTCTGCGAGGATAGTTAAGAAGCTGAGAGCGTCTCGCGCGTTGAACGCCCTTTAAATTAACCGACCCAATTGTTCTGGTGGCTCGGTGTCTCCCCCCGGCATCAATTGCCACGCGAAAGGAAAGATCGTGTCGCCACGATTCCACGCTGGTGCCGTTCGCCCGTCGCCGTCCCGATCGACCGAGGCTTTTCCCTCGCCACCCGTCCCGAGGGGTGGCCCCCGTCTATAAGGAAGCTCGTCTTACGGTAGAAGCCACAGCAGTTCCCGTGCCCGAGCCGACGAAAGCCCCGGGGTGGCGTCGAAAGACGCGGACAAGTCGACGGGGATAAAAGCGGAAGGCTCGAAATAATAGATCGCATTGGTGCAACGGGAACGGCTGCGGTCGCCTTTCGAATGGGGGGCCTTTATGCTGCCCCTGTGCTGCGCCGGGGCGCGATCATGTCGCTCATTGTTCGCTGGCGAACGCCGCGGCCTGTTTGGACACAGCGCGATGCCACTGGTTGATAGAATCCATTGTCATCGGACCTTGTTAATCGGAGGATTTATTGATTACCAAGTTGAGACCAAGGCCTGGCACGGCGAGCCGCTGGAAATTGTTGAAAATTCCGGGGGGACTGTTGCAGCGCAGAGGGGGAAGTGGGAGGGCGATCGCGAGCAGATGCAACTTTGATGATCAAAGTTTTAATAAAACGCATGCATGCAGATTGTATGTAGTTGCTTTGCTGCAGTGATTGCGAAGCGATTGCGTGCTGGAGATTGTAACGGCTGGTTATCTGGTTCAAGTTTCTCTGGTGTCTCGCTATTTGGGTGGATTACTCGTGCCATTGTTCAACCACTACAAAGGGAGTCTAATTAATAGAGAAACAGAGTCGAGAAATAATGCTTTCATTCAAGGCTCGTACAATTTGCCAGCATGGTTTCACGATGCACGCAGACAAATCACGCGGGCTCAGACGTGGATGCTGCTGAGACACACATTTCCGTGCGACCTTTGCGAGACTCGCGAGTGGGCGAAAACACAAGGCGACTACTTTTGTCAAGGATTTCTACGTCGTTTGGATACGCATGTAGTAACGGGATCCCAAAAGCATTGCGACTAATCCTCCGACGGTGGCTGAATCAATGTAAAATCAGGCAAATTGTTACTAAACTAATTGTAAGGGGGCTGACGAGAAGCAAAGCAAGTGGTACAGTAGACATTCGTTATAAGCCCGGCGACTATCCCCACCATTTCTTGGAATCCTTCGGACGAGAGCGAGAGATCCCGAGAACGAGGGAGAGGCTCTTTCGTTTCCTCTCGCTCGCTCTTGGGTTTTCTCACTCGCGCCATTGGCGGTGCGGAATAGTGTCCGAAATGTGGCGAAAGGTTCGTCGAGCTTATAACAGGTGTGTACTGTATACAATTGAAGTTTGACGAGCGATAACTGCCTCCACGTGAAGTAACCACTAGGAACAACACAATGACCGAGAAGATTTGTATATGCAAGAAGCGAAGGAAGAGCAATGAATATAGGCGTGAATGAAGCTTCGATCAGACAAAGTCAAATCAAGGGTGAAACGACGAGTCGTAGAAAATTTTTCCTTCCCCTGTTTACCTTCGCAGCTCGTTTCCCGTCGAGCTTCCACTATTATTCGAAGCGAAAATCTCTCATTGAACGAGTTCCCCGAGTTATTGGGATTTTTATCGAATCAACCTGCTCGAAACATGAAATATTTATGACTCTCTACGCAACTCGAATGAAAAAGCCGTGGACGAAAGCATCTTGCCTTCGCTGGTTGCCATTCCCTGAAAACTATTGGTAAACTCCGCTCCATTCATCGCGTTTCACGGTTCCGCGGCCGCCAAACGGTAACATTGTGTTCGACACGGGCAAAAACGGATCCAAGGATCGATTTTCTTTCCAGTCACGTCGGCCCGTGAGATCCAACGAGGATCAAGGACATCAAGATCAAGGAACCATTTAGAAGAAGCCATTAATCATCGTGGTCCAGTTCCGACCAGCCTGAACCACGAAAACGATACTCCTCGGGCAAACGTGGCGATCTACCGTGCCGGTGCGCGAGGCTGCCGAACTAAGAAATTCCGAAAGAATTCCTCCGAGGGGAAAAGAATCCTGAGCGGTTGGAAACTATGCAACTCTACCTTCGCTTTCAGGCGAATTATGAAATTACGACGGGTAGACTGTAAACGAGTTAGGAACTAATTTACAGCAGTGCCGGAGTTTGCGTACAAGTTGAAAAGTCAAGTAGCTTTGCGCGCAAATTGGGAAACTCGATCGGCGATGAATTGCTTTCGATTTATACAGATTTGTTTGGAAACAAAGAAACGTGGCTCGCTCGTATCCATGCCAGTGAAAACACAGCTTTCTACGATGCCTCTGCTCGGTGCCTCGCGAGCCCAGCTGCGGAAGCAAGGAACTTGGATAATTAGAGACTTTACAAGCAGCCACGAACGTAAACACCAAAGTATCACTGCGAAGTGTGAATCTCTTTTCTGTGTACAGGGTGCGCCGAAATATCCGATGAAACTCTTTTCTTCGCACTATTATCCATACCACGAAGGCCGTCGCGCATTTGGGACGTAGTGAGTCGATGAAATTAATAACAATGAATTAATTGTCGCTGCGCTTCGGTCATCTGTTGTTTATAAACTCTTCTCTTCGCGTCGCCGCGTTTATTCGTCGCCAAGGAGCAAACTAAGACAGTTCAATTAAATTTCTGCGTGCGACACTTGATCCCAAGAAAATCGGCCTTGAATGTGCGTGCTCCCACGCCGAGCACTCTATTCAATGAGCATCATTGTAGACATCCATGATATTTACATACAATGCGTACAAAGTTATTACATATAATCAACACAGACACTGTTCCTCGCTAGCCTAATATGTAGAAAGTCCATCCAATTAAACGAAACGGATAATCATTAAAAACTGAGGTAACTACTTAGTGTACGTATCTCGCGCACACTTTAAAACTTTTCAAAGCCGATTATCTCGAGAAGGAAGCGTCGCACGGAGAAGCCGAGGTCCACGTTTTCAACTGGTCTTCCCTTGACGAATCGGTTCGCGTTGATTCGCACCGCGTTTATTAGATTGCAACGGTGAGAGGGGACTCTGTGTCGTTGCGGGGATGCTGCAGCCCGGTTACGTACTTGGCTTTCACGGGCTCCATGCCGGTCCAGAATAATTCGCCTCGTAGAAAGGAAGGTTCAGCGGTGCGCGGCATTCACGTGGCTGCGTCTGGCATCCCGTCGCCCGGAAGACATCGGCCGGGTTGTTTCACGAGGCCATGAGTATCCTCTTCTCCCGACGCTGCTCGTCCACTGCACTCTCCTCGCTCCTGATGCTTTATTCCTCGAGACGTCGGCCTCGCGCCGGTCAATTCGTTCCGGCCGACGATAAAAGTGGCGTGGAGGGACGCGTCCCGCCGACTTCTCCTCTCTTTATAATCCGTCGAGCCAGCCGCGGGCTACGCGCTCGTCGCCTTCTTTCCTCCTCGTTCTCGCACGTTCCTCGTCGAAGCGGCGTGGAATCTTCGCCTCCTCCCCGACGCCCGCGACGCGTCCTCTGCTAGAAGGCAGCCGACGCACGTCGAAGAGCAGGTACACCAAAAGGGTTGGCCGTTCTCCGGGGGAAAGGGAGCGAACGGCGTAGACGGCTAGCGTCCAAACGCGAAACAATCAACTGGCTTCGCGGCCCGCGAGGTCGAAGGAGTCGCGAGACAGGGAACAAAGAGAACGCGCGGCGACGGAACGAACGTTGCCAGCAGAGGAGACCCGTACCGAAAGTTTATTAGCAGCGCGCGACTGGATAGGGACGGGAAGTCGGCGAGCGTGTGTTGTCGAATGTCGCACTGCAGGCCAGCCACACACGAGTTATACAGCCGTCCCCGTCGCCTCTGCTCTCCTCCTTTCCTTTCTTTCTCGCTCCCTGACCGAGACAGCTCTCCCACTGGCGGGCTCCGTTTAGCCGGCTGTCCCCCAAGTGCAGGCGACCACGACAACGACGGGCGATCCGGCCGAGAAATGCCAAAAGGCGGGCGGCCCGTGTAGCCCCGTGTATTCCAACACGCGTCCAGACGTTGGCACGTCGAAACGTCGGCCACGGAACCGGAGGAGGAAATGCAGGCGTATATACTCGTCCCGTGGCGAGAGCCGACTGCCCTCCAGCACCTGGAACGGCTGACGGTATATAACCGGGTACAATGCCTCTATATCGGGTGTCCTTCTTTAAACACCGGCCTCCATCAGCGTCCTCCTCGCTCTATCCCCTTCGATCTCGCGCTCGGCTCGCTCGCCCCTCTCGCTCTCCTTTACGCGAGGACATTCCGTGCTCTACGCTCTCCTATTAACCGGCCAGGTAGACGCCAGCGGTTCTCAGCTGGGCCAGGTGAAACCCACCTGGTAGCCTCTCCGCGGCTTCTATATCCCTTCCTCCCTTCCGTCGCCCTTTCTCCGCCCTTCTCCCTGGCCACGTTCGCCGCCGGGCTCTCGCAAGGGGTGTTGTCTCGACACGAGGGACACGGGTCTACGGCTATGGTCATCCAGCACGAACCTCGTCCCCACGACCACGTCCGGCAGCCTGGTGAAGGCGTTATCGATCCCTTGCCAGACTCGTGGCCCGCCTTTGTGTCCCGCCGTTTCCTACCCAGGAAACACAGACACGCGCTCCCGCTTTCTTGATTGATCGGGGGTGGCTCCTGGCTATAGGAGTTCAACCCCGCGAGCATCGCGAGCATCCTTATCTCCTTTGGCTCCTTCATTTCCCTCGCCGGTCTTTATTACGGCCGCGGGGATTTGCTCCTTCCAGGGACGACAGGGATCCTCGGGGAGGGGATCGTTTCGCATTTGTAAGGGGGGACCTTACCCGCGCTCGAGAACTAGACGCGCCACGCGCCAAAATTCAACTTGCAACGCTCGCGCTTACCGGTGCTGACGCCGGGTGGAAGCTGAAGTGGCGCACTCGGGATTTAATCTTGGGGGAGCCGAGCTGAACGGATGAAAATATTTTTAATGCAAATTCAGTAAGTGATTCTAAATATTTATTTATAGAATGAAACACAGGTTTATTTTTTTTTGCAAAGCTTCTTTGCTAGAGAATTCCAGGGACACTGAAAGGGAACATTGAATTTTCGAATTGGGGGGTGTTAAGGTTCAGCCGAAGGGTTGTTTGAAGTGGCTTGGCCTTTTTCCAAATACCTTTTCAACGTTTCTACTTAGTACGCTGTTTCGTCGCTTCCGCAGGGCTTAAAGGGTGGTACTCCGCGGCTGGTGTTTATCGAAACCTAAGTCCTTTACGTGCTCGAACGACGTTTCCCAAAATTGAAACGCGAAAATCGATTCCGGTGGGAAGAGCTTCTTTGAGGGCAGAGTTTCTCGGCAAATAGCTGCACTTTTAAGACACTTTACATAGGCATACCTATGCGATGCCAGTGTAGGTAAGGTTGCAGAAATGGTCTGTGAATATTTCATCGAAAGGTAAAGGTGTCTCGCGCGAGCGGCTCTCAGAGATGGAAACTTGGAGAAATGGATCCATTTTCTTTTGAGTTTATCCGAAATATCTCTTCGGAATTGATGGCCCTCGCCGACAAAGGAATATCCATTCGGAGATATCGTTGGCTCCTATGCATTTTCATTTCAATACTTTTACCCCGGGCTAGCAGTAACGATCCCGCGGTATTTCAACGAAATCCATTTTTCACAAGTCCCTCGATTCTAAATTGACCATCGCGAAGCAGGCAGGCCTCGGCCACCTTCACCGAGTTCCACTTGAAGCGAAACTGCGAAAATAAATGGGACGCGCCGTAAATAATTTCTCGCTCCCAGACTTCTTTAAAATAGACTCCTGCCTGCGATCCTTACTATGCAACACAGCGCTCCACGTGTATACGTACGATACAGGGCGTCCCACAACGCGCGGCACCTGCTTGCCAGACACATCGTGATACTTTAATAATTAAGGAGGGTTCTGCCTTGTGGGACCGAAAAAGTAGGTGATATTTGCGAATTTTTTATAAAAAAAACTGTTGGACGGATTTATTTGAAATTTGGCAGGTTGTTTTATTGTACTTTTAAGTATTATTACAAATTTTTATGAGGCTATACGAAACAAAATGTGCGTGTGTAGGGCGTCGATTGCAGAACGTTGAAAGAAAAAACGGCTCGTGCTGGCCTTGAAGGAAAGTGTCCTATGATTTATCTGAAACACAAGAAGGAAAAGGGATTCTTAATCTGCATGAATATGGCTATCTATGGAACTAGAACAATTCAGAAAAATGAAAAATTGTTAAAATGGCAGCCTTTTGAAAACAAAAGTTTGAATTTCGTCCTAAAATCGCAAGGTATTATTTAAATAAAAAAAGAACGGTAACAGATACAGACATAATCCTTCATACAGATTAAGAATACCTTTCCCTTCTTGTGTTTCAGATAAACCATAAGACACTTTCCTTCAACGTCAGCACGAGCCTTTTTTTTACAACGTTCTGCAATCGACGCTCTACACACGCACATTTTTTTCGTAAAGCCTCATAAAAATTTGTAGTAATACTTAAAAGTACAATAAAACAGCCTACCAAATTTCAAATAAATCCGTCCAATAGTTTCTTTTACAAAAAATTCGCAAATATCACCTACTTTTTCGGTCCCACAAAGCAGAACCCCCCTCAACTCCCAATCAGCTAGAAAAATCGAAAACGTTTCTACCATGCAGAATGTCCCTTTTCAGGAAACAGTTGCGCAACACAATATTATCCTAATCCATCAAGATAGCGTCCTAATAAATGTACAGGTCACCTAGAACTAATCTAACCCGGAGTTTCCTCGAGTTCCACTTGGAACCTCCTAAATCCACTGTTTACCCAACACCCATATACCAACGCATTAACCAAGGCTTCCAGGGGAATTCAAGGAACACCTGGAATTCTCCAACAGAAGGGAGGACGTAGGGTGAGGCAAGCTGAACAGCTGTGCGGAGTTTCCTGCGCAGATAACACTCCAGTTCCTTAGACCTTGAGATTCCTTCCCCAAAAATCCAGCTACCCCCAAAAGCCGCATTCCCTCCTAATACAACTAATCCAGTCCACCCGCCATGAAGCATCCAGTACCCGATGGAACAAAGCAGAGTTAACGACCAACAGGTTAATTGTCCGCGTCGCGAGTTCCTCGGCCTAATACGACGTTCCTCTCGCGGCACATCGCGGCCAGCCAGCCGCGGCCAGAGGGGATGAAGCTCGTGGGCGAGCACGCCGAAGAGGAAAAGTCGTCGGTGGACGCGAAAACAGCGCTGGGTCAGCCTTAGTGAAAGGAGGAACAGCGAGGCGTAGTAGCTCGGCCTTAGGTGAGCGTGGGCGGATGAGAAATGCGAATACGATTGGCTCGCGCACCTTCCAGCAAGGACTGTCTGGACGCGTGTGCGAAAGGAAACGGCGACACGGCAGCTGCGCCAACAATGGAGAACTTTGTTCCGCCGGCTGTTTTGTTTATCCGCCGCCTTTTCGACAACTTCGCCGTCAGCTTTCCCAGCTTAATGAAAGCGCTCTTAGGCCCCGGGGTATACCGGCGTTCAGAAGGATACCATTGTTACCGTTCTACCAGAAGGAAGCCCTGTGTTCCCGCGTTTCCCGCGTCGCCGTGCCTTTCGGATTCAACCACGGGATAATTGGCGGGCAAACGGTTGCGATTGCTTCGAACTGCTCCCTCGGATCCGTCGATCTACGCTCTCACCCGCGATTCAACGTCACCCTGTACATTCGTAACGCGTGCGGGGCAACCGCGAACACGCGTCGCGTAGCGTCCGCTAGATATGGCACGCGCTAAAACGCAGCCACTGGCCGAGGCGTCTCGGCGCAGACGCCGGGCGTAGATCCACGTATACTCGAGGCACGAGCGTCGTTTCGTTGAACCGAGGAACATTGGATACTCGTGCGGCGACCGCGACCGCGGCAACACGAACATCCGCGGCTTTCGGCGCGCGAATTTAACGTCCGCTCGCCTTTTCGTCTATATAATTCTTCCCTTCTCCCTCGCGTCGCTGTACCATGCTCGATCGCGTTACAACTATCCGCGAGCCATCAACGGGAGCCACGTACGTTCAACTTCGCGCGCTCTTCGACGGTGAAACGCTGGACAGAGCGAGGAGATCCTCCTGTGCGATTCTCTGCTCCTCAGGGTCTTCTTCCGGGTCTTCTTCGGGGAAGAGCCTCGAGTAGCGTCGCGCCAGTGGACCCGGAGGAGTGATAGTGGAGATCCGCAGATCCGCTGATTAGGGTCCAGCGCGCGGGGGAGTGAAGAGTGGTAGAGCCGTGAGAACGTTCGGGTATCTCGGCAGTGAGAGAGCACCCTGGTACACGTGAATGGGCGCGCTGTTGCACTCGATGGTCCACGATGATAGTGATTGTATCCTGTAGCTCCGTCTCGCTCCCGTGGATCGTGTAGCTTTCGTAGTCGACGGGCTCGACGGTGAAGTAAGTCCGATGGTCGACGTCAGACAGTCTCGTTTCAGTACTGACGGAAGTCGATCCACGTAATCCTATGTATTCTGTAATTTAACCCTACGCTGCCTTCTGTGCTACATCCTGCGCGTCTGTTCATCAGTTGCCAAGTGCACGCTTACAAAAATCCTCCCGGCTGCACGTCCGGCTTCTATTTTCGCGCCATCCACGATCAAACCGGTCGATTTTCCTTCGACCTCGCTCGCCACACGCACGGACCGGGAATCTCGTGAATGAAATCCAACGCGAAGAAGTTTTATAATGGGTATAGCTTCTTAACGTATAAGGCGGAAAGTGTTTGTGTGCTTGTCTGGCGCTTGGAAACTTTCGAACGGTAAACTCTGAGGTCGCGGAACGTGGCCCAGCTCGTTCAGATAAATGTGAATATTTTCAACAACAACAAAAATAAGTAGATTTATAGAGTAAGACGATATTACTGAAATTTGGCAGTAAAGATTCTATCGATATTAAGTGCATGACACTGTACACTTTTAATTTATATTTTTTGTAAAGTCAGAGTCGAAATTTCGAGCCAAGTCGAGTAGCAAAGCGTACTATATATAAGACACTGAGAGAAAAGAAGACTAACCCACATTGAATGAAAATTATATTATTGCTACTAACACAATTCCGCAAAAGATGTGGGTTAGACCGTTTCTGCTCTCAATCCCTCATATCTACATTCTTTGATAGCCACTTCTTCTCCCTCGTTTCATGTTTTTTTTTTTTTTTTTTGAAAGCCAGCCGTAACTTTGCGAGTTAAAATTCCATCCCGGATCTCGTTCGTACCATCCAACTTTTATTAAAGGAATAATTTTCCAAGCATCTTATATTAGGTACGCGACGGCAATTTGGAGCGCCGCGTTATTTTGCATCGTGCCCCTAGAGGACACTATGCCGCGATACTCTTTTATTTTCCTTAACTTTACCGTTTATGAGATTATAATTGTATCGCTGTACCACGGGCGCACGGGATACTTAGATTTAAAGAGGAGCAATGTGCTCGAGTAAGACGGCACCACTGAAATCTCGCAGTAAAAATTCTATCAATATTAGGGTAAACGCACCAATAAACGAACACTTAAGGCCAGTGAATGAACACTTTTATGAAATTATATTTGCAGCGCGATTGATTCCACGGGCTGCGAAATATGTTTGGATATGGAGCAAGAAGTTAAAAGAAATCTCTGATTAATTAGTTGCTTATTTTAATAACTTATTTTGCCCATTTTAATAAAAAATGTCCATTCACTGGTACGTGTTCAGTTACTGGTACATTTACCCGTGCATGACACTGTACACTTTCACCCCTCGCAACTTATTCACTCCATCCCCTACCACCTTCTCCTCTTTCTGCCTCTTTCAGACCTCCCTTTGTCGAGAGTCTAGATTTACATCCTCCTCAGGGTTCATTTCGCAGCATGCTCGTTAGAAAACTTATTTTATTCCAGCTTCTTCTTCCTCTTTATTATTATAATATCGCCTGCGCGACGTCGCGAGGGGAATAATTGCTCCCCGTGCATTTGTACAACAGCTCATTAAAAGCTGCGTTACGTCACGCTCGCTGTCAAGCCTTTATCGTTGAATGTTGTTCGGCATTTTACGTCGCCCGGTAATGCACGGCTGGTCAAACACGCCCCGCGTAATATCGCTGTTATAAAGGGTCGGTGCTCTTTTCCGCCGAAAATATAGAATAGAATCGGAATATCCCGCCGGGGAGAGCGGAGCTGGTTAAGCATTTAACGGCGCTAAAGAGCCGTTCGTATTGTATAAATGCAAAAGGAAGGGTGGGTGGACAGCGCGGATCGGATTTAATATCCTTTAAAAAGCCGATCGAGAGGAATAATTGCTGCTTTTAATGGCGACATTCCTGCGTACAAAAAAAAAAACGAGCACGTATATACAGATATCTCGCGCGCGTTCTGCTGGCTTGTAAACAGGGACGAACGGAAACATTGATAGAGATTATTGATTCCCTTTGGAACTACACCGGTGTGCTCGCGCGGTCCGATTTCCCAAAAAGGGTGCGATAGAAGCGTGAATTCCAAAAGCACCGCATCGAGTGGAATGTCACGGAGTTTCGCGTCGCCGATACTATAAATGCAGCCGGAGATTAATTATCGTTTCACGGTTAGAAAAAGTTGAAACGGTAAACAATAACGACGCTCGGAGAAGGGACGACAACGGCCCTGATGAATAATTCGCGCGGAACGAAGGCAGAGCGACGGCGGCGATAAATATTAATGCGCGAGAACAATAACGCAGATCGAAGCCGGAAGTGCGACGTCGGTAGACGATGTCTGATCGGAGAAAGGAAGAAGCGACGATGGCGAGTAGCGATGCTCGTGGATCGGGAGCGGAAACGCAGGTGGTAAGACTCGACGAATTCGCTGAGGATCAAAGAGTAACGTAGGGTAAACTCGGGTAAATTCCTGGTAGTTTTAGAATTTGTTTATTAGCTGCTAATATTTACATATTCGGGGAGTGAGTATAGGATGTAATGATAGGTCAGACTACGGAGAAACAAATAATAGGTTAATAGAAATTTACTAAGTATATTTAATTGAAAATATACAAAATTAAGTTGTCATGATTTATGTACTCTGGTTAATCCGTGATAGTACTCTGGTAACTCCGTGATAGTTTTCACTAGAATGTGATATGGTCATCAGTTATTTATATTAGTTTACATTAGTATACATTAGTTTACATTAGTTTATATTAGTTTATATTAGTTTACATTAGTTTATACTAGTTTACATTAGTTTATACTAGTTTACATTAGTTTGCATTAGTTTACATTATTTTGAATAATTTTACCAGTGACGGATTTAACAGGGCGGCCGATGAGCAGAAGGCCCCACGTAGGGGCCTGTTCTTAAAAAAAAATTATGATTTAATCCAAGCACTATATTTTTTTGTATACTTTTCTACACATTTGCCCTTTTTTAGATTTTTTTTACATCTCATTTTCTCGAAGAAATAGACCCCTAAGAATGTTTGCCACCTGGGCCTTTTTTCCTTAAATCCGCCACTGGATATTACATTATTTTATATTATTTTCTATTATTGTTATTTTGTGTATAATGTAAACATGGTATCTGGCATATCCCATCAGAATTTCTCGAACAGCACAATCAGAAACGCAGTCTCAGGCACACGAAAAATAAGAATTTAGTCACTATTCATAAGTAAAAATAACACTGATGCCTTATTGTACGATAATTTCAAGAGTAAGACTTGTTAAAGTGTCATTTTACCATCACTTACCTGCAGTTTGAACTTTTCATTTATCTTAACAATAAGTGTTTTCGGTGCACTAGTTCGGTCAGTTTAATTTTTACTGACCGAACTAGTGCGCCGAAAACACTTATTGTTTATTTAAGAAATACGGTCGATAGCATAAATACTTTATTTTTCATTTATCTTCTAAAGCACATATAATATTTTTTGTGATTGTATATTTTCTTCTATTTTTCTGTGATTGTATATTTTCTTCTATTTTTTGTGATTGTATTTTCTTCTATTTTTTGTGATTTATTATTATTATCTTCTATTTTTTGTGATTTGTATTCTATCTTTTTTGTGATTGCATATTTTCTTCTATTTTTTTTGTGATTTATTATTATTATCTTCTTTTTTTGTGATTTATTTGATTTCATGTACTTGGCGTAATTTTTTTACTTTTTTAATGCATAAAAAAAACGATCGTCCACAACTAGCATGAAAAATTTCGCAAATACTGCGCTGCTGGAACAAAATGCTCTCTCACTCTATCACACCAACTTCAATTGACTAATTATTTTACCAAAAGACAAACAAGAAGATCAACGCTATCTGTCCACTTTTATTCCATTTAAATTGAGTCAGACAATTTCGAGTTACAGATAAATGAAAAAGTATCACGGATTTACCCTGCCTATCTTTCACCTGACTTCCAAAATCACAGAGCTTCGGTACTCCCTTCTGTCCTTGCAGATTCGTCCGGCACATTTCGCTCTGTCAAAAGAATTATCGGATCGCAGAGGTCGCTTCGTGCAGCTCTGATATTACTTTACAAGCACAGTAGACTGTCCTTTGATGCTCCATCGACTTTAGAAGCGACGCAGAAATTAATAAAGAGCGCTGACATTCGCGCGAAGTAACAATCGATTGATCCCCGGCGTTCGACATCCACTTCTCGCGCTGAGAAGTCGCGGACCTCGCGCTCCCGGCGCCGCAGCCTATTCAGCCCGCTTCAATGCGCGTCCCCCTCTGCCCCGCGTTCTCCTTTACCTTGAAAGGTTCACTTTTCATCGTCGGGCGGACCGCGCTCGCTGAATGGCGAGAGCAAAGAGAGAGGCTTCATCCGGAGAGCTCGAAACTGAAGCACGTCCTTCCGAAGGGTCATCCCTTAAAACATTAACCAGCTCCCGCTTAGATCGTCCGCCGGGGCTAACCGCGCGGACGCAATTTTCCTGATGAAAAATAGGGCTAGGCGCCGGGAATCGATAGGACGTAACCCCAGCCGGGGGGGTTGTTAATTGCGAAACGCTCATCAACGTCGGCGAACCAGCGGCAATCAGGCGGTGTTTGCCTGCAGAGTGTAAACAACGGTTTGGTGTAATTAAATAATGAAACGTCAACGAATGACGATCGCGGGCGCCGGGGCGAGCCTCGCGCTTTTACGATCGGGGATGGATCGTGGGCGTCTCATCTTCTTCCTCCGAATCTCTAATCTATTTCGTCGTCGTCGGGTTTCTCTGCTCTTGCAAGGGGAAGGCACACCTAGTGTTATAAAACCATTAAGGGTTTTATCAAAATGAACCTTCGTTTTCGAGGAATAGGGTATTTCCGGGAGACGCAGTCGGGTTAGAGAGTTGGTCGAATTGCTATATTCAAAAATGTGTATATGTAAAAATGTGTTAAGGTTCAGAACAATTAATTCTCTAGAAATCAACTGTTTCGACCAATTCTCTAGCTCGACTGCGTCTCCCGGAATTACCTTATTATTTGTAATTTGCAGTTGTATTGTATTTATATTATATCTGTACTTGTATTATACTTGTAATTTATAATCATAATACTGTATGCAGTATTATTGTAATAATATACACTATTGACATATTGACGCAACCATTACAAGGCAAAATAATTTTAGGTGCAGCCATAATTTTTATATTGTTCCAATAACGATGTTAATAGTGTATATTATTACAATAATACTGCATACAGTATTATGATTGTAAATTACAAGTATAATGCAAGTACAGATACAATATAAATATAATAAAACCGCAAATTACATGTAATATTTCTCGAAAACGAAGTCCCATTTTGATAAAACCGATTGCAGAAGGTGTGCCTTCCCCTTGTTAGCTTCTTTATCGCGAAGTTGTATAACGAATGAAAAACTTGAAGGCCGACGGAGGCTTCTAAGAATTGGATGTTCGATTGATTCGAAGTTTTTGCCACATATTCGGAGCGAGTCGAATCCCGGGGATTTCCACGGAAAGTTTCCGCGAGTGATGATGGGGTGAACCCGGGGACAGGGGAGGCTCGCGAAACGACAGCTGTCATTTATATCCTCCCGCTTCGAAAGTTATGGGCCGAGCGATGCTTTGGGAATGTGGAGTAGAAATAATAAAAAGGATCGACGAGCGGATACGCGTTTCCGAGGCGAATAAATCGCCGGATTAACAGCCTGGGTAATTCGCGCCGGCGACAATCCATGAGGAATATTGCGCTTTACTTTCCGAAACGTTTGCGCTGGCGATGGTTAACGGGGGGCACTTGGCTTTTATTCCATGGATATCGCGCTTGAAACGATTTTTGCCGATCGCCCCGCGATTCTTTTTTTCCAATAACGTAGAAGTAGCCTCGAAAGGGATCGAGGGTGGGTCGGGTAACGAAGGCCTCCTCGAAAGCCTGATTTACTTTCGATGGGGCCTCGAAGAGAAACGTGGGAGGACCCGCGGGGGGGAAGAAGACCTCTCCCACGTCTAATACCATCCACCGCGACGAGATCGGACGAGCTGGCGATAAGAAATCATAACGCGTCTCCTTTTGTCCCGGGCTTTATCGATTCCCCTCGGGTTTATTGCGATCCGAGTGAAGCACATTTCGCTCGAGGAGGAGGCATAATGCTGGTGTGCGTGTGTAACGTCTATCGTTGGTCATGGGGACTGTAACGTACAGCGGTCAATAAATCCACGCTGGTCGGTACAATAAGCGGGGACCTCCTCCTCCCTCTCTCTCTCTCTCCGAGAAACGCGATTAAATATTGCAAAGGAATGGATGAACCAAAGAAATTGCCATCGACTGAGCGGTATCGTGGCGGCAGAGTTGCGACAGCGGTTGGACGGGTTAAGTGCATCGGTCCTACAAAGCAGAATGACTGCCAGCGATCCTGTGGCATGCTCCTCTGCGGGGCTTACACAAGTTTCTATAAAAAATTATGTGGCTCGACCGCGAGCGAATGAAATTGAATAAATAAAAAGAGTAGAGAGCCGAGGGCAATTTGTAACTGAACGACCGCGGGACAACTAAAAGGAATATTTGGCGTGGCTGAACTTTCGGAGTAAATTAGATTCTGGGATTTTCGAGCGGAGTAGATCGTGGGCGAAATGGAATTCGGTCTACGTGCACCGAAATGGAAGGAAAACCCGGGGTGCCTATAACTATTTAGTCACTTGATTTCTCCAAATTTTGAACCACTTTCAATCGGTCAAAGTAAAAGTATCCGCTGTCTCTCGGGAAACAATTACCCGAGCGTAGGGGTAGTAAACTGCAGGGGCTTCCAAGTCGCTTTTACGATTCTCCCTTCGATCATTCGGAGAAGAGAGGTTTCTTTCGCGCCCCTCGGGAATCGAGGGAAATGCGCGACGATCGTGTGAAACTTGTCCAAAGACATTTTTGCTACCCTGCGCTGTGCTCGAAGTGGAAGCGATGGGCAAGCTTTAAAACGGGATGGAGAAGTCGGTAATGTTTACGGTGTAGTCGAGAGATTCCCTTTGAAGTCGATGGAATACGAAAGTTTCGCTCGCTATTGCACTCTGGCATAGTTCCTTGTTGTAATACACACCTCTGCTTCGAGTAGAATAGCAGAACGAGGAACCGTGAGGCACGACCATCCGCGAGCGCCAACTTTCTCCGGCCGCCTCTCCATTTAACGGCGAGTCCCTTTATTTCGCAAAGGAGTCCAGGGAAAAGCGGGATCCGTAGA
This sequence comes from Andrena flavipes, assembly GCA_963971345.1. Classification (NCBI taxonomy): domain Eukaryota; kingdom Metazoa; phylum Arthropoda; class Insecta; order Hymenoptera; family Andrenidae; genus Andrena; species Andrena flavipes. Next base: position 73,403,404 of record OZ020479.1, on the reverse strand, counting down.
TTTTTTAAACGGGACCACCGCTATTCAGCGGAAAAAGCCCCATTCACGCGGGGATTTGAGCCGAGTAATTTGTTCGTGAAATTTGTCGTATTCACGCTCAGCTTTACCGTGGCATAATGCCACGAGGAAATTAGCGTAACACAATGAAGGGGCTGCGCATTCGAGCTGCCGAGCTTTTGTAGAAGGAAAGAAGTAGCGTTGCACGTTATGCATGAACTTTTGTTGCGCCACCAATTCCGGCAGAAGCTTCGCGAGTGACTTTAGCCTTTTTATCTCTTTCTTTAATATACTTTATCAGAATTTATATCGTCCTGAAATTGCACCCTCTTCCCACAGGCTTGAATTGTCACGGTAGAAGCACGCTCCGGTGGCTCGTCGTTGCAACCCCCGAAACAATCCGACGATTTCCACTTGCCTGATCCCGCGAATCAAACCCACGATCCATTAACCTCGATCGAGTAATTCCAGGAAGATCTTTGCAATCACGGTGAATTTCTGCTCCATCGCAGGCGACCATCGAGCAGCGGCAACAGCAACGAGGCCTCGGCGAGCAGCGGCCACGCTTCCGTTCCCCGTTATTCCCGCGAATTAGCGCGAGGCTGGCATTAATTAATGCACGATTCGCCGTGGCGGTAATTAACGCGACCGTGGCTGCGGAGATCGATCGATCAGCGGGCAACGGTTCGTCGCGGATTTCTCGTGTTCTCTCGAGCATCCGCGGGGAAGGGCGAACGTCAAAGAAGCGATAGTACGCTATACGCACAGTTGAAGCGGAGAGAGTAATAAGAAAGGTAGCGGGAGAAGAAAAGGGGTCGAGGAAAGCCTGAGAAGATCAAAGGGACTGGGGCAAAGTTTGCGGTGTTACCGGAAGTCGACGAAATAGAGGGTGAAACGGGGTAAGATGTAGGAAGTAGGATGGAAGGAGGAGAACAAAGGGGACGTCTGGAAGACAAAGCCCCGGTGCTGTGCGGGAACTTAAAGAATTAGAAGGAGAGCAAGCTCGAGCGTGGGGAGCGAGACGAGGGGATTGGGAGACCAATTAAAGAGCAAAGCGGAGAGCAAAGTAGACAACTGGTTGTGCTAAGGGTAGAAGAGGGAATCGGGAAGGTGACACGGTAGGGTAACGGAAGGAGTCGGAAGAAGGAAACAGCCTTCGGGTAGACGTCTAATAACACCGACTTGTTAGGGAGAGATAATATGAAGAGAAAGAAAGAAGATTAAGTGGCCTCGAGGACGAAAGAGGGCGAGGAAGGAGAAGACTCGTCGGAGGAAAGGGAAAGCCGATCCACTGAACAACCGAGCCATGACGAGGTGGAAGCATGAGATTTCAGAGTGGCTGTCTTTCCACGCCTCGACAATGCTACATCGACCACCGCCTCTCACGTCACGTATCGAGATCCATTGAGGGGCGAAAATGGGTGGCGATCAGTCGACGCGGAGCGCGCCTACCCCCGGAGAAGAGGGTGAGTACTCTTTCTGCGGTTGCTTTCTGCCGACTGCGAGTAGCGTTTCAAGGTGAACGACCGTCGCGTGCCTCTCCTCTCGACCGAGAAAGGGGTTGGTATTAGCAGCTCGATAAGGGTTTAGAAGCCGAGCTGGGTCGATCTAGAAGAAATGTCAGTGTCGCCTCGCAGGCGCCTTTGAAAATTGCTCTGTCAAAAGCAATATCGCCTGGATATTCTACCCCCTTCTACCGTGTCAAGTGCGACTAAGACTTCTCCTTAACAAATCTGTGTTCGCGTAACTTCGCCCGTGGCCCCAAATTTGACTCCCGCGAAATTCGACAGCGGAGAGGTATCAATTCCTCCCCCCGAGCCGTCTCGAGACAACTATTCAAAGAGGGCTTCTAGGTCGCGTCAGAGTCGCGGGAACCGTTCGCTTCGTCAGCGAGGTGTTAATTAGATCTGATGCATCGTGTGTAGAGGATCGAAAGGCGGGAAACTTGGAGCTGCTCCAAATTTCCATCGCTCGAGGTTCTCGCCGTGGAACGTCGGTTGACGGGGCACGACGAAACGATTTTAGGGAGCGAAGCGCGTCGCGAACATCAACGATGATAAACTTCCACTGGCTCCGTTTAGTTCGCTTCTAGCTAGCGAGTTCTAAAGCCTGCGCCTAAGTTCCCCGTTAATTGGCCCCTTTGTGAGGGACGCGCCCGGCCGCATTCACCCCCCCCCCCCCCACCCCCAAAAACACCTCCATTGTTCCCTTCGGGTTAAGGGAGAGCAGGAGTTTCTATGAAACATTTAAAAAATTCGCTCCCTCGCCACCGAGCGTTCTATTAAACTCTGCCCTATTGTTTCTCGTTCCAGTGAACTTCGATCACTTTCAAATACTGCGCGCTATCGGGAAAGGCAGCTTCGGCAAGGTATGCAACCCGAAGCTTTCAATATTTTTTTACCTTTAATTAAAACCTTTGTTCCCCATTTGACGCTTCGTACCGTTGCACGCAGGTGTGTGTTCACCGCTTTGCCGTTCCCTTCTCATTTCCTTTCTCCGCAACGGTATCGGCGAAAGGGCGCGCTCGCGTATATTTAATAATATTGACAGATACTATTATGGAAGGAATAATAGCTACAGTTCCAGAGGAATTATTAATCGCAGATACGTATACCGTCTGTGCTCGGAGGCGCGCAACCGATCGGCGAAAGATTTATTATACGATAGGCATATTAAATCGAATGTTATTACATTTGGAAGCAGCACTCGCGCTCTTGATTAACGAATTACCGCGTGATTAATCCGGTTTATGCGTTCGCGGAATCAAGAATCTCCAGCGGATAATTACTTCCCCGCGCTGGAAGTATGAATTTCATTTTAGCTAATCCGTTGCTCGTTAATAGCGCGAGCTGGAAACATCGAACCATTCTTTCGTCTCGAATTCTCTGGTATAATTATGTAACGGGGAGCTTTAGAAGTCACAAAACATCCGCGCTAACTACGATCCCATCCGTGTTCTGCCCTCATTAACGACCCAAATTTCCGCCAGAAAATCCTCGTCCCCCCATTGTCTCCGAGCTGCACCGCGCTCCACATTCCTTCCCCCGCGAGCACTCGCCTCCATGCTTTATTACCGAAACAAGGGCTAATTACCACCCCCCAGTCGTAATTCATCCGTCGCCCGGTTACGGGCAATTAATTACTTCTTAATAGGTGTGCATAGTGCAGAAGAGGGATCGGTCCGGGAACATGTACGCGATGAAGTACGTCCACAAGGGCGAGTGCGCCGAGAGGGGTGCGCTCAAGAATGTGGCGCGCGAAGTGGAGATCCTCTCGCAGCTGGAGCACCCCTGTTTGGTGAACCTATGGTTTAGCTTCCAAGGTAAGCCGATTGCTTTTCATCCCCGTGCTGTCGAATTCCATACGGATCAGCCGCCATTACCGATCCACCCCCTCCCCCCGGGGGTAGATGTACGCCTGCACGCCCGCGACTCCGGATCGACTCGATAATCCTCCAGCCACCAACCCCGCTCATTTTACCCACGATTTTCTGCTCGTCTCCCCTCTGCTCCCTTGATTAACCGCGAAACTTCGTTCCACCCTTCAAAGCCCGGGCTGCCCCTTCCTCCCTCAAAGATAATCGGGGAGAGTTCGTTCGTATCGATGAATTCTTGGAAACAGATAATCGACAGCTTGCTTCCGCGGTAATACGAAAGAGAGGGACTTCTTGGGTTAATTTCTTTTGTTGCAGACGAGGAAGATTTGTTCATGGTGTCGGACTTGCTACTCGGCGGCGATCTGAGGTACCACATCCAGCAGGAAGTGGTGTTCACGGAGGAAAGCGTGGTGCTGTTCGTCGCGGAGATCGCGCTGGCTCTTGATTACCTGCAGGCTCACAAGATCGTTCACAGGGACATCAAGCCTGACAACATCCTTCTGGACGAGGAAGGTAAGTGTAAAGGCCACGCTGTATTCAAGGTTTTAAAAATTCACTTCCTCTTTCCCTCGCTCCTCCCGCGTCAGCTTCGATCAACCTACGGAGAACCTCCCGCTACGTTCCCGCGAGCTGCTACTTAATTCAAAGCCTCCGAAACCGCTCCGGAAGGAAGCGCTTCCGAGTATGAAATCTTCAGCGCGACGTAGGCACGCTGAGAACGCGGCAAATGCGAGGATGTAACCGATTTACCAGCGTCCCGAGTATTATAAAGCTTGAAAGGAAAAGCTTGCGAAGACGCCGTCGTTGCCTTTCTTCCCGGTGTACTCGCGAAGCTCGGAGTCTGCGAAATTTCTCCTCGGTTCAGCGATATCAATCTCGCGGGGAATCGAATCAATCGATACATTTACCGATAAAATGTTAATTTAACTGCGAGGACGCAGCCTCTTTGCCGTACAGGTAATTCACCCTCATCGATCCTCGCAGCAATTCTCAGCCGCGCTCCGCGAATATCGCGAGATTTCCCTGGTGGATATGTCGCGGGAGCAATGACACGCGGTGAATTTCGCATTGTGCTGCTCGCTGGACGTGCGGAGGAATTCCAGCGAACGGGACGTTCGAAGAAAATTTCGAGGGTGACAGGGAAATGTTATTTCCGGTCACCGGGTTTGACGCTGCTGTGTAATTTCGACTATTCGCGAAACGTCACCGCCGGCGCTGGCGGAGGTCCTCGAACCGGAAGATTGCGAATAAATCGCGTTAGACGATTTAGTTTAGGCCGCGGAAAGATCGCGGGACCATAAAGGGGACTAAGTAGGCAGTCAAATCGCTGGAAAATCAAGTTGTCTTTGCGAATTAATTACTAGGAGATGAACGCAAGGGCAGACTTCTTCTTTTACTCAATGTTTATTACTATCGCGTAGAGTAAAAAAGTATTTTTTTGTCTACATATCTATTTTACAAATGGCGGTTTTGCCCTGATATGGAGATTAAAAATAAAGATACAACGGTTTCCTTGGAATACGTTTCTCCTAGAACCTGTACTTTTCGAGGGGGCCTCTGGAAAAAAATTCAACCAAAATTATTAAAATAGCGACTAGGAGAAGGCGATAAATGTCAATTTTCGGGGTGCACAGATGGCTATTTTTTTATCTTAAAAACTATGCTTTGGAAAAACTAATCTTTCGATTAAGGACTAGATTTGTATGCCTAAAAGAAGTCTGCAAATTCGCAGAAAGATTGAAGGAGAGATTTGCGAGAAACCGTGGTCACCGTAATCGACAACTTCGTTTTGAGAAAATCGCGTTTAATGTTCCAAGCGCAGTTTACATGAAAATAAGATATTTGTTTCTTAACTAACGCGAAATCATCTATTCCAAGCCCCTACAGTAGACTTTCCGCTGCCTTCAAATTAACGAAATCAAAGCACCGTAATTTCCGACCCTGCTGCCTGCGAGCAACCCCTTAAACGGCCAAATTTCACTGGGCTTACATCACTTACCTCGCGATTCGAAGCTTCCAAAAGTTTTGCGCCCAAAAACGCTGCCGGTGTTAATTGAAACTGGGGGCCGCCGAATTCAGCGCGTTCGTTCGCCACCTTAACGTGTCGGGGAACGTGGAAAGCGAAACACGTATTTCCAGATAATTTGCTGCAAATTGATCGGCCTGTTACAGGCAAACGACACGAAACGAACGTTGGTAAATCCGCGAACAATGCTGCAGAGAGGATTGAACCGAAGCGTCAACCGAGCGTTCGCCAACGTCGAGTTCCCCCCAGCCAATAATCGAGCCGGGTCCCTCGAAAATTGCACGGAATTCCCAAACTATCGGAATATCGGCTTCGGTGCGCCCTGTTACCGTTAAAACACGGCCACACAAGGGAGCCGAACTAAGGCAGACTCCACTGGATAACGCGAATCCGCGCTGCTTTCGCTCCAGTTTCAGATAATAAATACGTCAGTGCAGCTAGAAATTCCGCCGTTACATACAGAAACCGCGGAAACCTGTTCCCCGCTGTAATTCCTCGGTTAACGTGCACCATTAACCGCCAAGGATTTGCCGTATCGCGTGGAATTTGTTGGCAGAAGAAAAGGAAAATGAAATTTCAAACGCAGCTTGATTTACCCTCGCACGATTTACAAGCCGCACACATTTCTGTGTAATTCCAGCTGGAACCTCGAACCCATCGCAACGTTCCACCTCGAAGTTCTCGGTGAAACCGTATTTCGTACCTTTTCAATTTTCCCATCACACCCACGGGGCCAATTGCTCTCGATACGAAAGATCGAGGGTGGCCTAGTCGCCACGGGGTCGCGCCAGGGAATAAAGCCACCCCACAAAGTAAATCATCCTAAATGAAGAGCGGAGAATCAAATTAGAAGGTTTCGCGCGCTTGAAAGGGGCACCTCGCTCCTTTAATTAACAGCCATTGGATGTATTCGCCGAGCTCGGGATATATTCAACGGCACGTCCCCGTGTCGCGCAAACGTCAGCCGTTCGCGCCGGTGAACGGGAATCCGAAATTCTGGCAACGGAGGGGGCGAGCTACGCGTCGCGGAACCAGCAACCCCTGGTTTCGCTTCGTTTGCATGTCAACCGATCCGTTTACATCCGATTTCGATATTATCGCGGCACAAACGTAGCAATCAGGCGGGGTACGTCGTGAAAGCGTGCGAATGGCTCGTAGCCGTTCGTTTACGTTCGGTTCTCGCGATCCACTTTGCCCAGGGAACCCTCTCGCAGCTCGATTCGTGGTCGCTGCAGTTGCTCCATAAAAACGGTATTGCTTGTTATTAAGTATACATAACGTTATTCGACGGTCCGCTTTGAAACGTTCGGTGCCAGCGGACTGGAACTACGGTTGATACTTTATGCGAGCGAGGCAACTCTGGACCAGTTCGAAGACGTTCTTCGAAGCGGAGAGGCACGTATGCGGAGCGTTTAATATTAACTCTGACGGTAATTAAAGTGGCTGGCGGATGGAGTTTTCGGAGTAAATATCGATGCGGATTCAATATCGATGCGGTTGTCTTCGGCTTGGCAAGTAGCTACGTTAGCTTCTGGTATCTGTATCTTCTGAATTATGCGCTACGTGACTCCTTTATGAAAGTCTGACCGCGGAATATTTTATGTTGAACGAAGCGGATGACTGCCGTTACTCTGGTTGTTGCATTGTTCAGTGGGATGCTGGGGCTCGCGGGGCTCGGAAATCAATAGTATTTACATGGAATACTGCACGGCGATATCGGCAATTTGGCTGAGTAGATAATTTATTGCTGGCCATCCGTGCTCCCCGTTCCCGTCTCTCTCTGATACTCTGCGATCTTCCTCTTCTCTCGTCCCTGGCGTCCAAAATTCAGCTCCGTCGCGCAAACGTTACTTAGCGTGAATGGGGAATGCATCAGACGCTCAGGGATCCGCTTGAGAACGGTCCCCAAGCGACTCATCCTCGAAGACACGATGCAATTATGAAAATGGGGGACCTCTTTCAAAAATCAACATGCTTGCCGGAACGGGGACGAGTCACCCTTGAACGGAGAGGGGAGGAAAGCTCGAGTTTAATGAGATGAATGAAGCGCGAAAATTGCAGGCTGAAAGTAGCTCGTGGAACGGGGACAGTCGAACGAGCGCGATAAAAAGCCACGCAAGCTTTTGCGTGCGCAGGTGTTCGGGAGTGAAACGTGAAATTTGCAAAGGCTGCTAATTACCCTGGAGTCACGGTCATGATCGAGTGCCGTTCCCTTTTTCGTCAACTTCCCGATATATTGGGAACCAATGGGATTGGCTGCTCGGCTGCACCCTGGCGTTCGTCTATGCAGTTTGGAAAAACGTCCAATTTCCTCTCTGGCAACGGTGCGAGTTCTCCTCCGCGGTTGGCTGTCCCAGTTGCACGTCTATCAGCATTGTTTCCCAACAAGTTGCATGATTAAGCGACTGCTCGTCAAACTGCTCGTTCACTGGCGTCGCGGCCGATAGTTAGACGTCGTCGAAGGCTGCAGCACCCAATCGCGTTCAACCCTTCGGGAAGAGTGGAGAACCGCTTTCGAAAGTTCGCGAAAGGTCAAAGAACGGGCATAATGGAGAACAGCATTATATTCCGGTGACGTAGCTGGCCGCAGATCCGGTCAATTTTCCTCTCTCTTTCCTCGACGGGACGACCGGCAGAGGCTGACTCAGCCTATAAATAATTTCACGCTTTCCATTTGACCCTGAAGCTACCAAAGACCCCAAAGTCTTCTACTTTGGACCTTCCGCGTCATCCTCGTAGCCATCGCCCTCGACACAAGTTTTAATCCATAGTGAGGGTTCAAAGGGGGTTGAGAAATGAAATATGAAGTCCAACAGTCAAGGGGACATCGATGGATCGAATTTTATCGGAAGGGATTTCAATGTCCATTCTGGGAATTTCATTCCTCACGGTTCTCTTAGTTCGATTGCTTTAAAAATTAATTCCTCGGGGAAATTCGAGTGGTCGAAGGCGACTCGGGCTACCTCCAAGTGCCTTTCAAGTTCGGAATTACTTTTAAATATTAGGAATCAACAAACTCGCGCTTGCATTAGACGGAGATATCTACTGAAGGGATAGGTAGAAGAAAGTAACATTTATGTGAAGGGTAAGGGGGAAAAACTGGGATCTAACGAATCAACTTTATCGAGAGAATTAAGTTTTAATACTTTAGTTCACTAGTAATGAATTTATCTGCATAGTTCATAACACAAAGCTTATACCAGGCATCGGAAAAAAATAAGCAATAAAATAATAATTGTGGTACATTAATTTAATATTCTTTTTAAGTTTGACCAGGGAAGCATACTGAAACAAAATAAGAAAGCTAAATTTCTATTATTATTAGAACATTCTCTGTTTTTTAACCGATTTCAAAAAGGAGGAGGTTATAGATTCGACACGTATGTATTTTTGTTTATGTTTGTCCCAGCATAACTCCTCTGCATATGGACCGATTTTGATGATCTTTTTTTTATTCGAAAAAGGGCAATCCCTTCCAACACTGCATCAATATTGGATCGATACTTTGCCACTTTTGGTTAATTCAAACTTCGCTTCAATACATAATTTGTATTTCATGTATTCTCGTATTTTAGAGTATTTTGGCGCGTTGAATCGTAGACCCCATATAACGAATTTGAGACACCCATACTCGCACTTTTTCAAGTCGCTCATTTTTGGAATTTTCCGTTTCTAGCAAACGGTTCTTTTTCTACGAGCAGCTCTTTGTGCAGACGTACCCATATTTTTTTTACATAAATGTAGTTATATAACTTAAATAACTAAGAAGTAGAAAATAAACAAATTTTAAAAAATTAAACCCGACTTCAAAGAATTAAAAATGCACTAAAAAGTAGAAAATAATTTTTTCCTTTATTTAATCCACAACTCTACATTTTTTTAAGCCGGCGCCAGATTTGCACAGTGCAAATGATGAGGCGCTGACATAACAAAATTGAAAATCGTAGATTAAAAAGGGGAAAAAATTATTTTTTTACTTTTTAGTAGCTTTTTATTTTTTTGAAGTCGATTGAATTTTTTAAAAAAATTTTATTCCCCTTACCTTTCATGCAACGTTCCAAAGTTCTCGATAGAATTTTCGAACAAAAGCTTCACCATCACCTATATTCCACAAATTTTTGAAAAAATTTTCTAGCAAAGCTGATCACGGAGGCAAACATGTCGATTGTTCTTTTCGCCAATTTGCGCGGCACGCGGTGCGCGTTCTCTTTGTCAGAATCGTTTAGCATCGACAGTACGAAGCCCGCCAATGCTGACTGATTAAAATCGGAATTCAGGAGGGCAACGGGAAGGGCTCAGCAATTTCGTCAGTGAATTGAAATGATACCGCCTGCATAGCAGCTGCATAGTTCCGAGGGCCAATATTAATCTCGCCCGGTGATGAAAAACACCCTCCCTTTGGTTCATTTTACAAATTACTGTTTGACACAGCGTCATCCCGCTAAACGAATTCGTGTTCGTAGACTCGAAACCGCGTATCGCCGCATTTTCACCTTCGCCGAGTGAAATTAGAAAGTGTGCTTCCGGCGTGACGCAATTTCGCGAATCTTATCACGTGCCCGACGGACCCTCGGGTGTCGCCGTGAGAAGTTAGCTACGGGGAAGGAAAATTATTAAGAAGAAGCTGAAAAGAGGATTATACACTCTCGAATGATACCCGAAGCTTTCTTAAAGCGAATGAAGACTTTTGCTAAGCTTCCGCGAAATTGAGTAACGCTCAGGTGAACGTGAAATCGCGGAGGCAGTAATTTAAAAGTGAAATCAAAAGGGGGGAAATAGGTGGACGAGAGTGTTGTGCCAAAATTGGATGTCCAAGGGCATGGTAACCCTAATTTCCTGCCGCGCCTAGCCGACAGCTGCTTGAACCCTGGAATTGCTTCTGCATCATTTAAAATTACGAGCCGGCGTGTCCGCTCCGGCCTGGCAGGCCTCGCGTCTCTTCTAGCCTGGAACGCTCCATTGTCCGTAAAAAACGTCCTACCGGGCACAAAGCCCCTGCTTTTTAACCCTTTCACGGTGAACGGCTGTTAGACGGAGTAGCCGCGCGATCCAGGCTTTTAAAAATTCCCTTGGAAATTACTGGGCGCGCGAAGCCCGCGTTAATTCCATCGAGAAACTTTCTATTTGCCCTAAAGCCTCGTCCCTTGAAGCGCCTCGCCGGATTTCAAGCATCTCTGCCTTCTTTCCAGCACTCGCGTTTAATTTACAGAGCCTCACCCTGTTGCCAGCTTGATTGCCGTGGCACAAAAGAGCACGGGTTTTGCCCGGTGGAAATTGAATTTTCAACTGGCAAATGTGCTAATTGAACGGAAGTTGGGACGAGGTAGCTATTAAACGCGGGGGAAGTTGACAGATAACTGATCCGGGTACGCAGTCACAGCAGACTTGGCCGAAGCGGAAATCAGATATTCATGAGCTACCAGGTAGCGGAGATGGTCGATACAAGTCTCACTTGCGGAGCAACCGAAATAGATCCTTGTTGTGAGGATCAGATAGTTGTCCTGTACAGAATCCGCGGACGAGATAGGTTGGTCAGGTATAAATGAGGGCACATTGATACTTAATAAGATCCTCCGTTTCTACTGATCGTATCAAAAGGAGCGCAGAGATACGAGCGACCCTAAATTCCTATCGACCTACTAGCTTTCCCTGGGAACTTTATACATTTCCGTGACAAAGAGTGGAGCACCTGACTCGCGTTAAAATTCCCTCCGAGGGCCCTGCACTCGCAGGGACAGCGGGACACTCGATCCTGGAGAGGTTGATCGAAGCCACGCAGATGACACCTCAAGCTGACAGCTGCGGCTGATCGGTCGCCAGCTGACGATTAATCGATCTCGCGACGTTACACAACGAGTGAAAAGCAATGGGACTCGTTCGGCGACGAGTGTGCCTGGCGAGCCGCGCTTTCGCGAGCGGCTAATGTCCTCGATGAATTCGTACGGCTTGTGTAACAACGATTACGCTCTTCTGCCCAGGACACGCGCACGTGACGGACTTCAACATCGCGACGGTGCTGGAGGACGGGGAGCTGGCCACGTCCATGTCGGGGACGAAACCGTATATAGGTACGAGGATGTTTAATCGGGAGTAAAATTTCGGGATAGTAATCTACGTTCTTGATCCACCGGCGGGGAAATTAGAACATTTCGTGATGGGTTATTCGAGGATTAATATTTTTACGAGAAGATTGAGTAATAAAGATGTTATGGCACTGGGGTAACATTCACATGTTTTTGGAACGTCTTGTTATATAATATAAAGATTGACATTTGTACATTTGCTTTAAGGGATATCCATATCTTGACCAACGAAAACCATGCGAACTTTGGGATTTTTTGTAAATAAAACTGTTAAATATATTTAATTCCAACTTTGTGGCTGTATTTGGCATTCTTTAGTGAATATGAAAAAAAAATTGTATGCAAAAATAATGGTTATATCCGGAGTTATAAAGAGTAAAAGAAATTAATGGGAGTGTCTAAAACAGACATCGCTGTTTTTTTAAATCGCAAAATTCAAATGTTACAAAAACCGAGTTAGTTTTAGTACCAACAAGAATGGGACATCTACCGAAGATATATACCAAGTTTGAAGTAAATCGGGGGACTGGTTTCTGAAATATCTTGCTAAGCAATTCGAAAAGCATCGTTTTGAGAAAAACGCGTTTAAAGTTTTAGGTATTTTCTTTCCTAAATTAATTTTTTTTTAAATTAATATACCTCGAGGATTTCTCTTTGAAAGAATCCCAAATATCGCGCTCCTTTTCTGTCCGTAAAAGTAGGGAGACCCGTTAAGTGTCTTATTGTAAAATTACATCCTTTGTGATTGTACTACACGTGTGAAAATGCATGAAATTTGTATTCTTTTCCTTCTTTAATACATGGTAAGTACGTACGCAACTGCCAATGTTACTCTGTACTGCCACTGTACCCCAGTTTACGGTACTTTGAGCGAGTAGCATGGTGGCTTCTAAGGCGTTTGTTAGTTTTAACGATGCTCCGACACAGCTCCAGAGATCTACATGTGCTCCTGCGAGGAATACGGAGTCCTTGGCTACGGTTTCTCCGTGGACTGGTGGAGCCTGGGGATCCTTGCTTGGGAAACCCTGGCCGGGGAACGCCCTTATGCTCTCCACTCCACCACCTCTCACAGAGAAGCTTTACGGATCCTACAGGTGAAATTGTCGATAAAATCCTTTTATACCTTCCATCACCGAGACCTCTATGTCCACGGAGTTATATTTTCCCTTCGGATCGCTTCTCGCTGCCCCAAGATATCCTTTTACTCCCGCAGAATCTTCCCTCATTCTCTGTCCATTCCTTATCTCGTTAATGATAACGTCCCCGTCTTTTACGAGGCACTTCTGCCTGTGTTTCTGTTTCCACCGGTCGAGGTTCCTCGGTGCAAGCTGTATCCTTCCGAAAAGGAGTTTGTCAGGATTAATGACAGCTGTCACGAAGTGTCCACGGTGTAACGTTAGCGAAATATCGGCTGTCTTTCGAGATACAGTATAGCTTTCGCCAGGAACCTTCGTGAAAACGCGAAAGTCTCCTCGACCTTCTTAACAAAAGAAACGCCCTTCAGGAGGAATGTCCGACACCCTCTGGATGGAGCTCCTCGATACGCGAGCTCCTAGACAGACTACTAACCGTGGCGCCAGGGGCACGGGTCTCCACCTTGAAGGAACTGAAGCAAGTGGGGGTGATGAGGGACCTGGACTTCGATAAAGTGCTGAACAAGAAGATCAAGCCTGTCTTCATACCGCCGAAGGACCACCTCAACTGCGACCCAACGTTCGAGCTCGAGGAAATGATCATCGAGACGAAGCCACTGCACAAGAAGAAAAAGCGTCTCGCGAAGCAGAGGTGAGGAAGCGCACAAGTTCATTTGTGAACGTAGCTTACAACGGAAGATCCTGAAATTAAAAAAGTTATGAAATTTTGGGGATATATATTTTGTTTACTGCCCAAGTTCACTCTAGGGGGTGAAATTGACCCCTGGAAATCCGGATATTCTTCGATTTTGCGTTATAACTCGAGAACTCTAAGAACTGTAGGTTACCCTTTGGATAGAATTAATTAAAAGAAGCAAGTTTCGTTTGAAAACTTTTTTCTACTTATTGCAGAAAATAGTCGGATTTTCAGGGGTCAATTTCACCCCTTGGAGAGAATATTGGTAGCAAAAAAGATGCGTAATACATACCTATGCGAAGGCTAAGTGAGAAAAACAAGGAATGTCTATTTTTCCCTGTTTTCTCCCTACTCTGCATATCCTAGAAGTTTCATAATTTTCTGAATTTCCGGGTTGGAAATCCTCCCTTGTTACACTCGAGTGGATGCAAATAGTTATCCGAGATCCACCGAGCCCCGAACAATCTTTGGGGTTCGACCGGGGTTGAAAGCGGTCTGAAACATCTCGAAGCCCGTGAGTAGACACGGGCCCGCGTTGTCTGCGCGCACACCGGAATTTTCCACTCGAACCGGGGAACGGAGCTCCTCGGGCACTCGATTTCTCCCATTATCCATGCAGATCCCTGAAGGTCGAGCAAACTCCAGAGGATGCACTTGGGCTCGCGGATGCCGCGGGACCGAGCGGGGATCTCAGGAGATTAGCATTCATCCCGGAATACCGTGTATACAACCGGGAGCGCGAGATGGAGAGGCAGGAGAGGGAGAGGAGGGAGAAACAGTGGGAAGAGGAACTGAACACTGCCATGATGGGTGCCGAGGAGAGGCTCAAGTGAGTTACAATTGCAATCATACTCGCCCTCGTTGCGTAAACTCCATTTAACAAAAGTTTCTCGCAACGAAATTCAAAGCGATGGTTAGAAGGTTTAACGAGCCAGAGAATCCTATGATATACGCTCCTTTCCTTGGCTATTAATTGGCAATTACTTTGAAACACCGATCGGAATACGATTCCAAAGAGCCCCGACGAATTCCGCGCCTCAACTTTAACCCCGCCCAGAAGATTAACGTGTTCCATCCCAGCGGAACTCGTGAAACTTACATCAGCCCCCGGTGGATCCCCGCGAGGAGCTACCCCCGCGAATAATCGATGCTTACGAAGAATCCTCGAGCCCCCCCAGGAGATAAAACAAAGCTAGTGATAGGGAGCAACGTTTAACCTTCCACAAATTCTGAAGGAAAAGTTGCGACGGTTCTTTGCAAGTTTCGATCTCGCGCACCGCGATGCTTCTGGCCCGCAGCCAACTGCAGCAACAGAGAAACTGTGTCCGACCGTTTAGTCTTGCACAAGTGGGGAATACCCCTCCCATAGGCTCGGAGATCTGCGTCTTACATATTTCTCGAGTACAGTGCAAACCCCGAATTGTCGAGATGGAAGTCCACCGAATTCGTCCGGACGAATCCGAGAGGTTCACCTTGTCTAAATTCCGCGTGTCGTTTCCATTCCCTCAGAGGGTGGTCTGTGATTGCAGGACGAAGCGGCAGCCAGCGCAGCGAGCCGGGAACCGGCTGAGCGTCTCGACGACGAGCGTCAAGACCCGCATAAGCGCATCCCCGCGGCAGGCCAGACGCGGCAGCACCGCGACGACCTCCGACATCGACTACATCGACGCCAGCCCCGAGCCCTCCACCTCGTAAATTCCTCTGCAACGGTGGTTCCTGCGCCGGAAGACGGACGTCGGGGAGCACATTTCCAAGGGGGGTGTTTCTCGAGCGTCGCGCAACACTGGGTGTCCGAATTTACCCTCGACCCTTGTTTCCCTCCACCTCGCGGCAAAGAAACAACCCGGAGGGAGGAGGACGCTTCAATTCGGTCGTTCCATTCTATCGTTTCATTTCAAGAACCTTCTTCGGCCCCCCGCGGGCCAATGTGATACTTGTGCTTTCACTTTTCAGTAAAAGTAGAGTAGACATAGAAGACGGAAGTATTATTCTTCCTGCGTTCAATTTTTCAACGATGAATCGCACAAATTTGAGAATATTCCTGCTTTTGGAGTTTGGGCGTCCGGAGAGGGGAAGAAATTGGCAGTCGCCTCTTCTGCCTTTTGAGAAAAGATGGCTTATTTTTAAAATCTGACCTTTATTTAGTTTCATTCTCATTTATTGGAATTATTCTATAAAATACGGTCGAAATTCTAATTATATTATTTATTTACTTTCTACTAAAAAAGTGAATAATTTCAACTTTAGATTTTAAATGTTTAATTATATTGACACTACAAAAAGGGTTGAAAAAAAGCAAGAATGCTACTCCACTCGCACCGCGTGCTTCGCGATCCGATTAGTCGATGTCATCGTCAGGGTTGTTTTTTCTTTACTTGGTATATTTTTCTTTACCCGTCACCCGAAACTTGCTCCCTCTGGGAAAAGGTCTACGGACGCCCTTGTTTTGAAGTTTAATTTACAGAACTTTCTACGAAGTTCACCACCACCCTCCCTCTACCAATCGAACTATTTATGCGCCCCGTGCATCCCCCTTTCTCAAACACCAATGTACCTACTGTTTATTTTCGTAAGAGGTGGAAACTTGACCAAGCGGTACACACTGTTAGAGGGAAACCGAAGAGAGAAGCCGAGGGAAGGGGCGGAAGTACCGTTTCCCACGAAAAAGTCCGCGTAAAGTGGTCCACGAGGGAGATCGAACATTCGTGCAGCTTGTCGGTGAACAGAGCTCGTACGTGGTACTTAAACTTTCCTTTTAGAAAAGCTACGGCACCCCCAGCACCTAGGCAAAGACAATTTTGTAAGTAAGCCGGGAGAGAAGCAAGAAAAGTGCACGATTACTTCGAAGCTTGTAAGAGCGTAGATAGATAAGAATCTCACATTTTAATCTTAGACTATTACGATTCGTATCGCGACGTTATTGGTAACGAATAACATTATTCGATCGCGTCAACGCTTTATCCAATGGTTCAGGATCCAATCGGCGGCTGCGTCGTGGATCATCGACGATAAACACCGAGAACGATGTAATTTTGTAAACTCGAATGTGTAAAGTATAGAAGAATATTGTAACACGTGATCCAGGGGTTGGAGTATTCGATGACTCGGCACACCTGCTCCCCTTTATCCGTCGCAATAATTTCCTCCGCAGGTTTAAACATGGAATATTAAACGATTTCTACTGGATTGAAAGGAGATCCATCTTCCAGCGGGGGTGGATAAAGTGCTAGTTAACTTGGCGATATCGCGGAGTTCTCTTGATTCATGACGATTGGTGTTTAGGAAGCAGGGTTACAAATGGGAATTTGGCATAAACGAGCGCGTGACTCACGAAGGAGCGCTGAATAATCGTTATCGTAGGCGCCGTTTCGCGGAAAAGGAGCCGAGGGTGAACCGAGAGGGTGAACTCGTCAATTTCTGCTACCTCTATCTCCGTCTCCGAAACCCCTTGACAAGCAAAATAATTACCGCCCTTCTGGGATTCTACTTCGATCGCGAAAATGATAAATCAACCCCGGACACCCTTCTCTCCGAATTCTTTGAAAAGTGTCGCCAATAACGCGATTACCGGGACGAGAGCTTCGCCTCTAATCGAAGACGACGGATTTACAGGGCGGAGAGTCGACGGAACGGACATTCGATTATTGTCTTCGTAGATTTCTTGTTCACGCCCGGAGCGCTTCGAAGCGCTCGATTACGGAGTTAAGAAATGGCCAGGTTTTATACACCCGTTGCTGTGTTATCAGCGAAGAAGTTATCGCATAAACTAGCAATGAATTTTGCTGAGAAACGTTGCATCGCGGTGGGATCGCTAAACACCGGGTGGCGGAAAGCATTGATAAGAAGACGCGGGGCGCGATAAGCACGAAAACAGCTGGTTGCTATAAGGCACGAAAGGAAACGTGGATCGAATCGATACAGTATTACGGAAGGCACGCAACGGTAGAAAAATAGAAAAATACGCAACCGTTACCGGGGCGAGATTGAGAGAAAATTGCGGCGCAAATATTACCCCGAGGTAAATTCAATTTTCGAGAGGAAGTGTCTCTGTTTTTTTTTTCTCTCCATTTCACAAATTGGCTGTGAGGCAAATTGGCTTCAAATACGCTGTGTTTTATTAAATGTACAGTACAAGGTATTCTGAGAGAGTGGCTCTAACGATGATGAACGAGCTAATTATGTTTATCGAACCGCGCCCATTAATTTAATTTAACACCGTGAAATATGCTTCTACCCACGGCCGCTAACGATTCTCGAGACTTTATGAATTTTCTTCCCTTTTCCCTCGGAGAAGCTCGCCGAAGCCGCGTCTTTGAAATTCAATCAAGATTAATGCAATTTTCCGCTCCAAGGCGACGCGAATCGACCATTATAGTCCTTCCACTCTCGTAAAATACTCGTTAACGCTGTGGACGACGATCGCGAAGGAAGCTGTACGAAATTTGCATAAATGTAGGTACTCTGTGCGGGTGCCTAGGTTTTCTTTCTTTTTAATGAAACTGAAACGCGATAGCGGAGGGAAGAGGCGTCGAAACGAGCCCCGCGATAAGAGCTTCTTCGATGATTATATCGAAGGATTCGATCCAAGTTGTGCGTTAACTTCGTTAGCGGTCGAGGTACGAAAACAGAAGCTTTCCGCGAGGGCTTCTTAAAGTTTCCTTGGGAAATCGTGGAAGAGAACGACGACGGATTCGTCGAGGTGAGTAATTACTTCCTTTCCGTCGTTAATCGTGGATCGTCGGCGCTCGATTCGTGGAAACTGAACGGGACAGAGGATAACAAGGAGAATAGTTTCGACGTTCAATCACCATGGAGCTTTATTTCTCGACCAAGCATCGACGCTATAAGCAATATATACTTCCTTCCTTTTGTAGAAAATATATTAAACTATCTGCTATCTTAGTATTAAAAGGGTTAATTTATTTGTCTCTCGAGAGCGATTGCACAAAAGATGAACCTGTATTAAAGCTTCGACCCAGCGGATCCTGAAAATCGTACGTATTACAAGATGCCTCGTAGCAGCGGCGATAACAGAACCAACAACGATGGTAATACAACTAATAACTACTTTTATCTTTGTATTCTAAGAGCTACGAATTGCGTTTGTTAATATCACAAAAGTATTGCCATTTCGCGGCCACCACTCTCATTCGTTCCTCATCCGCTCCGAAGAACGACACCGTGAAAATAGAAAGAATCCCCTTTAATCCCTATCTACCTTCTCCGAGAATATTCATCGAGAAAAATAGTGTATTATTCGGAATTAAAGGGACGTTGATTTATTTTCGTTATGCCCTGGATATTATTTAAATATTTACTAAGCTATTATTATCAGTCTGTAATGTCAGATAAGCGTTTTATCGAATGCCAGATATGCATCTTACTTGGCCATTTGATCTTTATGTAACAGGCCTAGCAAGACCGTCAACTATTCTTTACGTAATCACAGCAGATATTATTCAGAGTCACGAAGAAATGTAATATTGTCGTGAGCCCGTCGATCGGCTACCAATAATAAAATAAATCTAATTCATAATTTAACCTCCGTATCAACGTAAATCAAGAGTCTCCTTTTTAAACTAATCTCCTGGTATAGACTATCAAAAATATGCTGTTATAAATTAAATGCCTTAACGACTGATAATTGTACATGTTATTTATATACAACGTTGGTATCTATACGTCTACTTGTAAAGCTTCGCGCACCTTAGAAAAGTTACAAACAACCATTGATTCACGGAAGTAAGCAG
The DNA here is from genome assembly GCA_963971345.1 of Andrena flavipes. Lineage (NCBI taxonomy): Eukaryota > Metazoa > Arthropoda > Insecta > Hymenoptera > Andrenidae > Andrena > Andrena flavipes. The sequence goes on along the minus strand of OZ020479.1, from coordinate 73,384,342 downwards.
TCTCAATCAGAACAAACTTGTCTATAAAAAAATATCTCCCAAATAGTGGCACACAAGCTGTACAATTATTTAAGCGACGAGGGTCGCTTTAAACAGTTGTACATCTACTGAAATGTTCTTTTAAACGGAAGTCACGTCTGTCACTTCGATTCTGGATATCGGTTTTGCGGGCTCTACGATTATGAAGTCGTCGTCTTTACCAGTAGACTCGCCGATACGGAGTTCCCGCAAATTAGCCATTATTGAATCGACCTGTATCGGTTGCTCCGGCGCACTACTGTTCTGCTTAAGCTTATTGAAATGAAGGTAACAAATACCGCGATATCTTTGCCACGTTATCTCGTTCGCCTTAACCCCGCGCTCCGATAGGGCATTTTTCAAATCCCGTACTCTCGCGCCTGACGAAATGTTCGATAACTTCAATGAAAATTCAATTTGCGACTTGGCCTTCTGTCTGAGATTCCTGCGACGTTGTTGTCCACTTTTATCGCTGCTCTCCAATTTCTCCTGTAACGATATAAAGTCAGTGGCATAAAGGACACGCTTAAATCAATTGCATACTTCTAAATCATATATCTACCTCTCCTTCTTTAGAAGGTGATTTATTATCGCCCTCCCGTTTCGCTTTATTATGCGTGCGTCTCCTTGGGAGACGTGCTTTCGCCGCTGCCTCTCCTTCTCTGTTCTCTCCCTCCCCACAGGCATCATTAACGTCGACACCATCTTTCCTCATCCTGGAGGATTTGTTCCTCGAGTAGTTGGAACGACTTCTGTAAGGCTTCGGCGCTTCGACGTCGGAATCTTCCTCCTTCAAAGTTATTACCATACCGTCTCTAAACAGAGAATAACAGGTCGATACATTTACACGTGCCAGCCACTGTATACGGTCGAAAATTAGATATATCTTACTTCTCATCCATCTCTTTCAGTTGCTGTAATACTGGCATAGTTTTCAGTCTCCTTTCGCTCAGCATATGCCATAGGATGCCGGTAGGTTTCTTCAGCCGTGGATTCACCATTATCGTTTGCGTGGGTGTAACAATTATATCTACAGGCACATCGTACTCTTTGAATAATTCAGGCGGCAAGCTATCGAGTAATTGACAGTCGTGTACAGTCGTAACAACCACGGTGTCTCGAGTCACAGCACCCATTCTCATCATCATGGCGAACTCCAAGTCCGCGAATCCTTTACCTTTACCGAGTCTGTACCCGTCGCGGCTGACACACACAGATCCCATCACCACAAGATCTATCTGAGAGACAGTGGGAATGCAAAGTGTTAGAATTAAACGTGTCTGGCGACAATGTGTCGTTAGAGTGTATACCTTTATGTTAGAGTCTACGCCAAGCGGCTTCCCGACTTCCATCAAGCCATGAATCTTCGATAGAGTTCTCAATTCATTTTTGGTAGCGCCGGCGACTGGTGTAACATGAAGAAACAAGCCGGACTTTAATCTAGGAATCGGGACCAATATTTCTTTGTTAGCCTCCAGTGCTAAGAATCTGACTGGCTCTTGCGGCTTGTCCGGGTTTATTTTCACCGTCTTTGCATTTTTGAACTCTTCCAGCTCGGCCAGACACAAGGCTGCTTCAGCGGCACCCTTGAAATTTGGTATACGGTCGTACACAGGCATAGGAAAATTGACCAGGTCGTTTTTCATCAAGTAGTCCCATACTTTCTGACGGAAACTGTGTTTGGTAACTTCTGGCGCTGAGAAGCATAAATGAAATTGCCGTGTTATTAATTGATAATTTATGGTCCCCTGTGACTCATCGGTATGCCATCTTTTGCCATCGCTTCCAAAACCGCTTAATTCCTTAATTCTATTCGCGATAACGCGGCGACGCGTAAAGCGTATACATCGCGGAGAAGTTTAATGAGAAATAAGGAAGATTTCGAAACCGCATTTATAATCAAACTTTTCCTCGCAAATACATTGGCTTGCAAATGCACGTGCAACGAATGCGTGTTTATAGCACGTCAAAGTTTTACTCACGTAATTGCTCCTCGGTCATCTTAACTGTATTGCTATTCAAAGCGACTCTAATCGAGATACACCGATTACACGTGGAAATTACTTAGAAAAAGGACCGTTTATGAAGTTTCTATTTTACAAAAATAGATTATATCATTTATCCGTGATCCCTTTTACGCTTGTTTCTATTTCTATGCGGGGCCAGGTCAGTAAACTTGTCATGACAAAATACACTAGAGCTTTTGCAAGACCGCGACTTCTTAGAACAAACTTAATAGGAGATTCCTCCAATCCCCGGGCGCGTGCTTCGATCCCCGCGTATGTTTTACACACTTCTGAAGCAATTGAAGCGGTGCAAAGCGTTTGACAGCTCTCGATCAGCCTGCAGGAGATACAGCCTACAGCTGGCGTATCTGTGCGGACGTAAAGGCGCCAAGCGCTGGTGCCACTTTCAAATGCGTGCCCTTGCGTGTCTACTACTATTGCGTCTGTCTTTGGTTCGACCGATGTAAAAGTCTACTCAGATTTTAAACTACAGTATTCCGCAGTAGAGAAAACGTATAAACGAGCTAGAGGAATTGTTTAAAATCGGTGGTAACATTGTTCGTTACGTTTTCGAACGACGTACGTCACCGCACATACATATGTTCAACGATGCGCACCGGAAAAGCACGAAGCGAAACGATCGACAATGGCAGGGCCGTACGCGCGTACATTTACAGCACCCGGAGTTATTTGCAAATCAATCGGAGTCATTATAGCTCGTCGAGTTTGCTATATCGTCTCCAATAAACCCTAATAATTGTTTTCGTGTTTCCTCCTATGTGAAAACGAATTTAATTGAAAAGTGTTCGCACGAGTGTCCCGATTGTTTCCAAATTTGATACGCTACTGGCGGGCAAGAGCGAGAGTGGGAGAGACACTAAGGTTCATCGTGGAAAAATGGCCTTACTCGCGAGAAACATCTGCAAGGTATTTTCGCAGGTAATGCATATTCGATTCGAATAACGAATCTCTATTCCCTGTATGATTCTTAGAACCTTTCGTATTCTACTAGACTTAAGTATCATTAGTTCTACCAATCTATTTAATTGCGAACTAGTACGAACAAAGACAGTGCGCCCAATGATTATCGCAAGGACGTTGCATACGAAATAACTTTTCTCGCAAAGACGCTTGAAAACTTTTGTTATTCAGCAGTCGATGAAATTCCGAAGAAAATAAACGAATACTCTGTCTTCTGTCTGAAATGCGTTAAAGCAAACAAGTCCTTGGCATTCAATTAATAAAATCGATAAAACCAACGGGTTCGGCGATTGTGTTATTCAATCGTTACATTTCCGTCTCTATTCTCGTTATATATATATATATCTTTTTAACGCGGTACGTACGATCAAATTGTACGTAAGAGAAGATTTTGTGTTATACATCCTTATTGCATTTAATCACTCGCTTTATGAAACTGAAGGGTAAAATTAAAAGTATTTGTATTCGCAGACTGCTCCAAAGGGAGCTGTTAGAGCCTTGCACGTAGGGGTGGTGCGCCATCAGGAAGCGGTAAGCGTTAATCTCTTCTTTGATAATTATCATCTTGAACAAGTACAACCGTGTCTTTCAGGGAGTTGAACAAGAAGGGAAGATAAAATGCACCCTCATACCAGGAGACGGCGTGGGACCGGAACTAGTAGTTTCCGTTCAGAATGTTTTCAAGGCAGCAAACGTGCCGGTTGAATTCGAACCCTACTTCCTCTCAGAAGTAAATCCAACACTGAGCGCGCCGCTCGAACAAGTGTCCAACAGTATTGCAAGAAACCGAGTATGCTTGAAGGTAATCTCAAGTTCAATGCTCGAAGAGAATCACTCCTACTTAACGATAATAAAAATGTAATTTATCTAACAGGGTATTCTAGCGACGCCGGATCACTCCCACACCGGCGAACTGCAAACATTGAATATGAAACTGCGGAAAAGTCTCGACTTGTATTCTAATGTGGTGCACGTAAAGTCTCTGCCTGGCGTTAAATGTCGTCATAAGAATGTGGACTGTATCATTATAAGAGAACAAACGGAGGGAGAGTACTCTGCTTTGGAGCATGAATCTGTGAAGGGAGTGGTAGAGTGTTTGAAAATAGTGACAGCTACCAAGAGCCAAAGGATCGCAAAGTTCGCGTTCGATTACGCACTGAAGCACAATCGTAAGAAAGTCACTTGCGTTCACAAAGCCAATATCATGAAGCTTGGAGATGGTCTGTTCTTAAAGTCATGCCAAGAAATAGCTCAAATGTATCCTAGGTAACTATATGCTCGTTTTATTTCATCACCCGCTATGAAGAAGCGATAATTATATACAGTGGACGAGATTTCTATAAGAACACTACTATTTTTAATAAAAGATGCGAGGTAGTGTGCTAATACAATTAATGGAAGACTAGAAAATAGTGGTGGAAGGATACAAAATAAGAAAAAGTATTGAGAATTAAAAAATTCGTTGTATCTTTTGTTATAAACTATATATAATACTTTAAAGTACAGAAAACTAACGAAATTTACATAGGAACAGTGTATTAAAAACAAAACATTAGTACAAAAAACATAAAAAGTATAATATTAATAAGATGTACTTCCACCACTATGTTGAATTATTGAAATATTTCCTAGCCTACCATTAATTGTATTAGCACATTACTTCGCATGTTTTATTAAAAATAGTAGTGTTCTTATAGAAATTTCATCTACTGTATTTGATGTACTTGCAGGATCACTTTTGAGACAATGATCGTGGATAATTGCACGATGCAAATGGTGTCTAATCCGCACCAATTTGATGTAATGGTATTACCAAATCTGTACGGTAATATCGTGGATAATCTTGCGTCTGGACTGGTTGGTGGTGCTGGCGTGGTCGCAGGTGCCAGTTACAGTCCAGAATGCGTTGTCTTTGAACCGGTAAGAACAACACGTTTGCAAGGTGGAATTGTCGAGATTAGAATATGAATTAATAAAACCTCGTTTATGATCTAGGGAGCGAGACACACATATTCTGAAGCTGTTGGCAAAAATGTCGCGAATCCAACTGCCATGATCTTGTGCGCTGTAAAGCTTTTGCGCCACGTTAATTTGAAACGTTACAGCGAACAACTGAAAGACGCGTTGAACCGCGTCTTGAACGACGGAAAAGTATTAACGAAAGATTTAGGCGGACAAAGCTCTACCACAGAATTCACAGCCGCTGTGATCAGCTGTCTCCGCTAAACAGCTATTCTCGCACGATCTCTGGTAATCTTCAAGAGACTTATGTAACATAGAATGATATAGGCGCATTGTACCCGTTTTACAATGTCGGAAACAGTTTGAACGGTCGTGTTGAATTGTATAGTATTATCCCACCACAGACTGTACCTAAATTGAGCGTTGTAAGTCTAACTTATTTAATGAAATGTCATCATTGTGTCACTGTATTTATAACTGAAATTGTACTTGTCACAAGACGTTCTGCCAGTTGTATGATAACTATGTAATACTCGAATTGTACATTAGTAAATTGTACTACCTCCTACCGATCAACATCTATTTATTTACGTCTGACGACATAACCTCGTCGCAATATGTTCTTATAAGCTACCAGTGCATATAATCTATTTGTAATTATAAAAACAAGTTTGAAAAAACTGTTTACAACACCTCTATGCTCCTTTGGACGAAACTGACGTCAATCTTTGCGAATATTTGATTAAAATACGGTAACAAAAGGACTCGTTTCAACGTGTCGGTTTAACAGAAACTCACGTAAAAATTTATCGATAAGTATTCGGAAACTTTACTCCTCACTTGGATGCAACGTATGTGTGTACATACCAATTAGCATTATCCATTTTACATGCAATAGCATAAGATACATAAGCGAACTGTCAAGAAACACATGGCCCGATGGACACCGGAGATTTGGAACTGGAGTTAATACGCCAAGACATTGTAAAGAACCACCTTCACGTCACGGCTCTAATACAGGTAAATATTATGGGGAACAACATTTTTTTTATAACAAAATACAGCATAACCTCAAATACAGAGCGGTATTGGAAAAAATGGATGCATTACGACAAATACGCTCCGAATGAAATGTACTGTTGATATAATCACTGCGTTTATATGCAATTACCACTCGCTCAATTGCAAAATCCTTTCGTCTCAACGATATTTTTATTATAATAATAATTCTAACCTAAGGCGAAACGTAGAACAAACAATTGTCACTTTATTCCAGCGTTTGGTTATCAGCTGATGTATGTGTTCTAGGATATACAGCAATGTACCGGTCCTCTAGAGTTACTCAACGAACTGAACGGAGAAGGCAGAGCGAAGATAGCGGCGTTGAAATCATCCATAGATAATTTAGCGTCCTCAGCGGAAAGGGAGCTGTCCGAGAAGAAGAAAGCAGAATTGCTGGCGGAAGTAGATACCTACAAGCAGCAGCTTAATACTTCCTTAGCTGCATTTCGTAAGGCCAATGTTGTCAGCGTGTGCGTGATAGACAAGCTTGCTAAGGAAGAGCTACTATCGATGCCAGAAGAGCATCAAGCTGCTATTCGTAAGAGGCGGAACAAGCAAAGCCTAGCGAATACATCGAGTCAGCTGTCGGATAAACTGTTAAGCATATCCAGACACCTAGCCGAAACAACTCAAAGAAGCGCAAACACCTTGGATAATTTATGTAAATATATTGTATTTTACAAGCATTTCTCGAAACAACAAGCCGTTCGTATCTAACGCTCTGAAATGTTTCAGTGACCTCGTCCGATAAGGTTACTAGCACGAAAGGAGAGTTGGAACATCAGCAACAAGTTATAGTCCAATCTGGAAAACTTCTAGGCAAATACGGCAGAAGAGAAGTTACCGATAAAGTTTTACTAGCACTAGCATTTGCATTTTTCTTTGCCTGTGTCTTCTACATCTTACAGAAGAGACTGTTTTAAAAGTACGACAAATCGTTCGCGTGCGAGGGAAAAAGACAGAAAGTTTCCCGAGCCACGAGTGAATTACGAATAATTTTTTTCCCATCGTTGCTTGTTATTTAACTTTTAGCAGAAGCCCCGTTTCGTGGCAATACTATTTTATGATAGAAATAAGAGCGTTTAAGAAATGTGAGGATTCCAAGATTGCATTTTTTAAAGAATAACGTAGCTTAGAGGTGACGATACGCTCGTAGATCTCGGTCACCAGAACTGATTGAACATTGCCAGCTGATTTTGAATTATAGAATCCTGAAATAAAGCAGAAACATATTATAAATACCTAAGATTGCTGTTACACAACCGCATCATTAACTTCACTATATAGTTAAGTACTCCACACAAGTTGCTCCACACCAACTCTAAAATTCTGATCGAAACGCTAAGAAACGGTGCAATTTACTGTACATTTTTACAACTGTTCATAAATTCCTCTCGCGATATGACCCCGTCCTTATCGACATCCATCTTCTCGAAAACCTTGTCCACGTGCCTGTCGACCATTCGCTGAATCGTGTGACTGTTGTGGAGCATCTCGTAAATCGCGGACATTATCACCAGCATTTCCTTTCTGGTGATGTAACCGTCCCCGTTTAGGTCGTAAAATCTAATGAGAGGCAGGAATAGAAAGTAACGTTAAGCGGCCGCTGTGAACGACCCGCGATATCTGTGCGCTTCTGGAGGATCACCTGAAGATCCAGGAGAGCTTCTGATCTATATCCCCGTTGGTGATCAAAGCTATCTCGGCGAGGAGATCCCCGAAGCTGACTATACCGTCCCCATCCCTGTCGATGGCGTTGAAGAGGATCTGCGCGTACTTGGCCGGGTCTCCCAGTGGGAATAATTTCGCGTACGCCGGTTTCAGATCGTTCGTGGTCACCGCTCCTCGCGGGCAATGCTGTTTAAAAGCACGGTAGAGCTGTCGTATCTCGTCCTTCGAGAAGCCAGTTTGGCACGTTAGAGAGGAGAGCCGCTCCGGAAATATGTACGGCGGTTGCCTCTCATCGTCTTGAATGTTCTCTACGAAAACGCAGTGAGGTTGAACAGTCGTCGAAGGTTCTAAAAGTATTGAAAATCATCTTGTACGATCATTTCTCTATCCCTTGCGACGGTCAATGATTTATCAATGGCTAATCGCCTCGGTATGGTATCGTTACGTAGACAAGAGTCGCGTGGGAATCTCGTTGAAGCGTGTTACGGTCTTGATTTACAATAAAACTCAGGGTAGTAATTCAACGGCGATCGAGGTGGGGGGAGGTCTGTTGTTAGTTTCAGTGGCAACGTACCAGCTATCTTCTGAATACTTCGCTTCATCTTCCTGAAGCTCCGTTGCATCTTCAACGAGAGGCTCGCTCGACTTCTGATCTGCTGGCTGCCCTTGTCGTCGGCATTGAGACTGTTGGACATTGTTAAAAATTTCTGGCATGCAAAAGCGTGTCGTTCGTAACGGAGAGGAAGTGGTACTTTCTTTATCACAGTGTACCAAAGAGGAAAGAAAAGGAGGATTACTTCGGTACCGCCATCCTCGATCGCCAGGATTCGTAGAGAAACTGTGCGATGAACGAAGCTGCCGGGGGACGAGCGAGATGCAGAAGCTGTCTGAATCGCAAGTGAAACGGAACTGACGCACGTGGTGCAGCCGAGTTCGAAGAGCAGCTTCGAGGAAACTGCTATTCAAAATATTTAGACGATTCGCCATGGTCAGTGTCCGTAAACCTGAAGGACGAGCCCGCCGCAAATACGTCTAAAAATTAAACGTTTCGTTCTTCGGCGTCGATGTGGATCTGGTGTACGAAATCACGAATCTCGATGAATCCTGATATGCTCTTCTCCATCCATTTTCCAGAACTAGAAAGTAATGATTACCATTACTCCAGATGTCTAAAAAGTTGCTCCCATTTTGCATAATTAAAAAAGGCATTACGCTTATAAATTATCCCTCGACGCATCCTATGCATCGGCCAAACTTCTTATTATAGAAGCCACTTGTACATTATATTCGCGTACCTATCCCCGCCCGCGTCTCCCGAGGAGAATACCAATTAGGCAAACATACGCAAATTCGTCTGACCGCGTGTGATTCATCCGTTCGCATTGGGATTACCCAGTATCCAAAGATCGGGATTCTTTTCTTATTTCAATGAGAAAAGCATAGAGCGACCCTGTACCATCCCCTTGTACCATCGTCCACTCGACCGTTATCAAAATGCAATTGACGTAAATTGAATCCAGCTCACCGTGACACGAATACCCCTTATCGCTAGATTATGACACTCAAACATTTATGGTGTGTACCACGGTGGACCGGATTTACAAAGGCATGAGAAAATCATTGGAGGATCGCGAAACCCCTTGGTGCAAAACGGCGGATCGCACTTTCTCTGCCAAATGCTATTAATAGTCGCCGAGAGCCTGGAAACCGGCTATTACGGTAATAGGAAATGGTAACGGCCTAGTCATGGTGAACCGTAACAAGAACGATTACGCGTTAGCTCAACGTTTTTCTATTTACAGAATAGCTTGAGATTTATCGGGAGCGATCGACATCTCTTGGAAGACGCGATTGATTACACTGGTCTAGAATTGTTGTTGAACACGCAAGCACGGATTCGCTCTTCTTTCGTTTTTCTGAAAGGAATATAACGATTGAAAAGAAATATCTCGGTTATTCCTCCTTGAGGATTACATTTGCGATGATACGTAGAAAAATATTGATAACTTGAGGCATGAGCCTTGACATGTAGGGCAGCACAAAGTAGGGCAGTAATCAAGTTCGATTACGGGCTGGAAGAGCCGCGAATTGAATGGCGGCTCGTGAATGAATCGATACGACTCTATGTCACTCTTATGGGATAATTGTAACTAAATGTCGAGAAAGAACGAGGCGATAAGAATACTACTGACTCCTCTTTTGTCCGATGATGATTAAGGAGGAAACAGAAGCGCAGTTTCTGCGTATCGAAATGCCGATCAAATGAGTAGCTACGATTAAGTCAGCATCCCCACTGTTATCGTATATTTTCTTCAGATAGAATCCGTGCACGCTTGGAATACAAAAATAGGCAGCACGCCGGCTGAATAAAAAATTATGCCTCGGTTCGCAGCAGACAATGAACAGATAGGGTGTTCCCCAAGTTCAATGTGACCGGAAAGAATGCGTGCCCCGATAATCCGCACGCGCCAATATCCAAAAATAATGTGGGATGCTCGGTTAAACTGAATTCCTGATTATCCCCGGTACAGTATGAGCACTATGACGTATATACAACTTTTGCGTTCGCGATAGGCTTCCTCAGATAAACGAAATAAGTTACATGTCAAATTAAAGATAATATCGAGCGTTTAGAGTCTTCCTCCAGGTGAAAGCGACGTGCGAGGGCGTGACTTAAAGCGATTAAAGACAGACCGGTCAGAAGTCAAAGATATCATCCTTAATCATCAGCGCTCTCAAGTTCGCGCTGTCGTCGAGGAAGACGCCGAACAATTACAAGCGTACGCGTATTTACAAGTCCTCGCAGCGCGTTTTTCCCCGAGCGGTAGGGAAGTCTTAGTGTATAAAACAGCAGTAAGCATCCAGCATCTCTCTATTGGGAGAGTGTACTTGCCGCGCGAGTACAGCTCCAGCTTCCTCCGAAAGCCCGGAAAAGAAACAGAGAAGAGCAACAAAGAGAGGGAAGGGCGAAAGTGAGCGTTAACTATAAACGATTTGAAGAAAAATAGAAAGAAGCAAACTGTTGTCAGTTAAGTGAACCGCGCGACAAAAGTGTCAGGAAACCTGAAGGGAGACTCGTCGCTGATCGCTCTGTTCAGAAAGTGTAAATTTCGAAAGTAAAGATAAGGATATCGTTAAATGTACATGTCGCAACCGCTTGTCATTCGGCGTTGTAACACGAAAGTTCGTTACGCTTGACATATCATGGTACAATTATTCGTGTGCCCACATTTACGTTCACTCTGACAAACTTCTTTTCAGTCATTTTGTCGGTTGTTAGCGCCGAGGTTTAGCGGAACAGAATAAAGAGTGTACTTAAGATGAGAATATTAGTCGCGTTCCTGTTATTAATCGTCGCTGTATCCGCGGCGCCGTGGCTTAACATTCTTTTCGGCGGGCAGCCCGGCTACAACTACGGGGTGGCCGAGTATAAAAATCAACAGTTTGGTCGTCGACAAGGGAAAGGCGGAAAAGAAAGATGGAAGGAGATCTGCAGGACGATCAACGCCGATCCCTACGCCTTCCCAGGCCGTGTTCCTTATCCTGCTGCTCCGGTCTGCCCTTGGCGATGACCCGAGCTTGCGGTCAAAGCGAACGGATCGTACAGGTGCGTTGAAAATATGAATTTATTGTAACAATATCAGGGAGTACGAATATATCCACTGGTTATGAGTATTTCAGTCGGTATACAACTTTACTGCTTGAGTAACTAACGATACGAAAGTACGGGGGTCCTGTGTACCAAGAGTATAATAAATTACGGTACCGGGGGCAACGTTTCTCGCGGCGTCTTGGTTTTTATACACTGATTGTACATAACTTTTTTATCCGCACAATTAGTCGTTGCTCGTCACGCTAATCTAAGCCCCAAGTATCGTCAATTACCTTAAAGATTTCTTAATGTATTAGGTTGTTCTCAAACTGTAGGTGTAAGCTTAACTGTCTGATAGAACAAATTTCAGGGAATAAGAAAGTCTTGATAAGCCTACTGCCGTGAATTACTTACGAGATATGCAGTTTTGGTGGGGGAAAAAGATAACGTTCACTTTAAATTAACAGGAATTAGGAAACTATTCGTTCGGACTATCAGTCAATGTCGTACGAAGGAAACTATTTTCACTTTCAACTGATGAAAGCCGAATATAACTCGCAAACTATTATTCTGCACACCTGTGCCCATTACAATTTTCCCGTATCTCATCGTGACTTTTGTGTAGTAATCAAGATCGCACCTACAGTTTTGGAACACACTTGGTATTATATTACAGCAAGCTCTTTCTCGTTCCCTTCTCCTTTCACGTAGAAAAATAAATCATTTATACTACACAAGGTTCAAGTTATACACGTTCCGTTAAAAAAATGCATGTTATCGTTATCGTCATTATGACTGTCGATGGTCTTAATAAATACTGTATATATTACACATTATATACAAATAAAAAAAAAATCACAGAATGACTGTAGTAGCACGCCAGTTCGTTCGTAAAAAATCTCTCGATGCCCGGTATCGAGTCGTTCCCCTCGAGCAACATCTGCGACGTGTTTGAGAAATTTGTACACCGCGTGCAGCTGTGGGGAATGCCGTCGGACAGGACGAGAAAGAAAACAATCATTTCCACACTTGTATCAGTCCGTCTGTACTGCCAGTGAGGATGCACGTGTTCGACATCGCCACAGCTGAAATAGTATCGTGATGACCGGACGATGGTGTTTCAGGACCCTGGCCGCCTTCCTCGGAATTTCTAGTTCGAACGCCGATGCCTCCACCGGACGACGGAGTGGGACCGCCGCCGGCTAACACCTCTTGTACCACGTTCGTTCCATCTATCAAGCGTTGCCTGAAGAACATCAGAAATATTGTACTGCAGATGATAAAACCACTGGTCGTTGGCAGAATGTAAATAGAGCGTGTATATAAAGCACTTAGAATAAATAAGGTGTTTTAAAAAGCATCGTGAATGGTAGCCTTTGTTTCATATATAATTACTAACTCGTATGCTAATGAATTCGGAGCAGTGACGTCGTTGGCTGCAGGCAGTGCGACGTACGACTCATTCGGCGTATTCAAGTCCCAGAAGCGCAGTCTCATATCAGTACCGCCAGCCAGCAGAAAGCCCGAGCGATCGATGCACCCAGAATACATGGCGCATACACTGTGGCCGCCTTGGGAATGACTAAGAGGCGGCGCACTAGATGCCCAAAGAACCATTTGTCGGAAATCAGTCTCAAGGTTCCACATTGAGATTTCGTTGTTACCCTGTACGGCCGAAATTATCCACGAGTGCTCCGTCGGATGGGTGATTACCTTTCTTACTCTCGCACCTACTACCAAACATGTTTCAAGTTTCACATCGATTTCGAATACGTTCTTCTACTTCAGACGCTTTGTTCGTTTATAAATTTACCCGTGGGATGCTTGATACTGGTTATTGGCAACTGAAACCGCAAGTCCCAGCACGTGTGCACGCCCGAGCTTGTACCAAGAGTCAACCATTGTTGATAGTTATTTACACAGAACGATGTGATCACCCCGTGCTTCAAATCGTTCTCTAGGCGCCACGTTGTACCGGGGCATCGCAAGTCCCAGCCCACGAGCGAGCCGTACAATGAAGCGTACACGAGGACCGATTGCGATCCGGAATCCAAGTACTGCAGATCAACCGCGCAACCTTCCTCCTGCATATTCAAACATGTAATATCACTTTATATCAGTGCTAGAACACAGAGATAGCATAGAACGATAATGCGGTGTGCATAGTTACCTGAAGATCCAGCTGTCTGCTTCCGATAACACTCATTTTACTTGAATTCGATTCAATTCGCAAAACAAACACTGTGCCTGATTGGCTCGCAGAGCTCGCTAACGATTGCCCCTGATCGCATATAGCCAGACCGACTAATGGATCACCTCTGTGCATGTAAGTTTGCCTGATGCAATTAAAATAATTGTTAGATACGATGCATCGTATGGTGGGTAAGTAATGCGTTACTGAACCTCGAAGAAGACTCTACCTAGAGCGATTAGCTATGTTTCGACCTTCCATCTTACTGGCGTCCCATATCTTGATGCATCCATCCGCAGAGCTACTTGCAAATAGGCTACTATCCGGTATAGAAACTAGCCTATTCACGGCAGCTCTATGCTCGTGAAGATATGCTACTGGAACTCCTCGGGGTCTCCATCCGCTTGGCAGTAATCGTGACCCTTTCACAGAACAGGAACGTTTATAATAAACGCTGGCATAGTACCCAGGAAGCCATTATCAATAATTACCCGTTTGCCATGCGATGTCATCGGCCCAATGCTGCGCCCTCAACGCCGCAGCGTGCTGTTCTTGCTTCCTATACGTCAGTTGCCTCACTTCTAATCTACAAGGAGCACACCTGTCTGAAAAATTACAAAAAGGTGTTTAGGCTACAACGGAGCATTTCAGATAACGTTGAAAAGTATTTTTAGATGAGCATACATTGAATGTATGAACGTTCGTGGAGAGAATGGTCGTTTATACTGTTCATGTCAGACAGACTGTGCTGCGGCGACAAATGTATCTCTCCTCCGTGTAAACTTTGGCTGGGACTCCCGCTGCTTCCAGTCATATCCGACATCTTAATAGTGTGCTACGGTGCGGAGAAGCTCGATTAGTATTACGTAAAACTCTGACCGGTGAATATAGTTATTTCGGCGGATTACTGGAACATTGTCCTGAGCTGCAAACATCGTACGCCATTCTTGGTTCATTGCCGCGTACGTGCCAACGCTATCCGAGGTCCTGCGATCTAATCGTTTAAATGGTGGAAGACCTAGATCGCCCTTTGTATCGGGATACAATATCACTGTATGGTGCCGTATCCTGTCTTTCATAGAACTTAATTCTAATTTCCCATCGACAGATTTGAATGTGTTTTGTACCGCGTCCGCCGAGTTACGGTATTTATTAATCTTCATTAAATGAGGCTTCATTATTAGCAACTGGTCTTCGACCGTCTCGGTCATTGATTCTGAGCTTAATCGTCTGAAAAGCTGAAAACATATCGTTTACCCCTCTCGAAATCTATGGGAGATACTTGCAAACGGTCTTGCAACTTACGTTTCGCAACGAGGTGCTCATCTCGCTGTACTGAGGTACTATCCCTGTCACCGCTTTAGCCCGAGCCGTTTGCCTCTGCTCCAGAATTTGAAACAGTTCTTCCATATCGCTGTACTTCACGACAGAGTCGTAAACAATTCTTGGTATCGGGGACACCAAGGCTTCTAGCAATAAAATTTCTTTCTCTATCTGTATCAGGGGGTGCTTTAAGTACGGCTGTATCATCGACTGGACTTTGCATTGAACGTCAACCAAGTTAAGCGTTCTCGCAGCCGCCGATATGAAACCGACGGTTGCGTGCCTTATCCACAAGTTTGGATGCACCTATGTGAAGGATTTACGCTTAAGACATTTGGCGTTAAATGGGATTCTTTAATCATCTCATGCTGCCGGAGCGTGACTTACTAAAAAGACCATAGTCTCGAATAAAAGTTGATAAAGCGCGGACTTGTGTAACAGTCCTAATTCCGTGAGAGTCGCCATTGCATTAATAGCCTTTGTCGTCACAAATTCCTCGGGATCCGCTAGTCCTTGCTGAAGGAGCGGCATAAGTATGGGGCTACTGTGCCAACCAACGTAAGCAGCCACGCCGACGATACACTCGAAGAACGAGCCTCTCAATTCTTTGTCTTCTTTGTCATTTAAAAACGTAATAACGTGACTGAGCAGAATGTCATTGGCCTTCTGTTTGCCGAAAAATACGCAGAGCTTATTTATCCCACTTTCCATTAATGTTTGCTTTACTAAATTTTGTGGATCTGTCAATAACATGGACACAGATTGTTGTACCTAACAATATCACGCGATTTAGTATGTAGCAAATGTCAATCAGTTATAAAGTCATTTAGTCAATTACCATTTCGTGCAGCGTTTGAAGCTCGCTGTCGTAACTTGGCTTTGGACCTTCTTTATTACCTAGATTAGACAAATGTGCATTCTCCAAGTAACGCAGCGCGATGTGCGCTAAATGCGCAATATTCTCCGCGTAAGCAGCTCTGACGATCACTGCCTCGTCCTGCGTGATATGCGCTAAACCTGGCAGAATGTATTCCGGGAAGATGTTCACGTCTGATGGTGGAATTAATTTTACGAGATGCAAGCATTTCGTTAAAGTGTGTATAGCCGATACCCTCACTCGCGGGGCGAGATCGTGAACTAAATGAAACTGTCGAAAAGCATTGCATTAATTTCACGCAGGCAGTGTTTGCGCTACTAATTAGAATACTTACGATGTAAGGCAGAATTCGATCCAATATTGTTTCATCTGACGTGTTCTCAGCTAACTCGAGTAATATTTCTAAACTTTGTAACTTCGATTGAGAATGATGCAGACCTCGTATACATGAGGTAACAAGCTGAGTAATACTAACCAGTCCTTCGAGTGGTTCTGGGGATGAGAACTTTCTCTCGCTTTCTACGTCCAAGCCGTGTTTCTGTTCTTCGGGTGACCCATTCTCCGATCGCTGATTCGTCTGGCTATCAGATTTACTGTGCTCCGTCGAAGCGGTTTTCGCGTCAACCTGATTCAAATCACTTTTATCAAAACTTTGATCGCTGTCCCCTTCTATGATGGTGTTCTCATCGCTGTGAGCAGAGTCATCTTTACTCGACTCTATGTTATTCTCATATTGACTTCCTTTCGTGCTCTTCGCAGCTCTCGCAGCGCTTTTCATTTTATCAGTCTCTTCTGCTTTCAAAATATTGATAATATTACCGATATCCTTCTTCAGTCTATTTATTTTCTCATCCGGCGACAAGATCGGGGCAGCGGAGAAGATAAGCATATACGATTGTAAAAACGAGTAAAAGTATTCTGGGAATAGCGTTCCACGAGCCTGTGCTAAGTAAATTTCAGCACTCTTCCTGTTCGCTGGATTCCTTTCTAGCATAGATGCGAGCAGTTCGCGTATTCCTGGATCCTCTATCGTATCCAAATGCTTGCTCACTGAATACTCATTGTTTCTGTATGCTTAATATATCACAACAAAATCATTTTTAAATGTTTGCTCACTGTAATACCATACGTATGATCTACAGACGATTTTTCTACACGCACCTAATAGTTGAGAGAAGTCAAATGGCGGGTGTCCTTCGTTATATAATTCTGTTAGAGCACAGCCCGCAGAGAAAATGTCCATCATTGGGTGCAGATCACCTGTCTTTAACTCTTGTTCCGATAACAATAGCGTATTGCTCAATTCTGAAGATAATGTCTTCACGAACCGTTCGGGGGCTATGTAGCAAGTCCTGGAATGGTCGAGCGAAGAACAGTTTTACGCAATAACTGAAACACGATACGCGTAAACTGTGCCGCATACCTTCTCCTAGACGTGTCAAAGAAGTACGAAAAATCAGCAGGATTGTCCTCGGGCAAATAAGTTGGCTTGAAACTTGCAAAGTCTGTGAGTAAAATCCAGTTCCAACTGGTTATCATTATGTTCTCTAGCTTTATGTCACCATGGCAGACTCCGAACTACAATCAAAGGAGAAGCGATATTATAATATTCTTTTATGAAACTACGTCGATGGAATACATTTTTTCAAAATTATGCTGCGAAAAGCATTTCCATGCTTTTCTCACTACACGAATAACTGCAATCCTATGCGGCTAATTTATTTGCGAGATATAATACGTTGCATAATAATATTATCTCACCTTATGAGCTTGGTGCAATGCGTATAAAACTTGAAACGTGATCCATTTCTTTTCTATACTGGTTAAAAATGGTCTGGTACTGATTCGGTCGTAAAGAGAACATTTTACGTATTCCCTCATTATCGATCCAGACTTTTCTGTCAGCTATTTTGTGAAGGTATAAATATTTCTAATTATACGACGATCCATAACGCAACTAGTAGTCATACTTTGAATAGAGATACTTGCGATCATTCTCTGAAAAGGTAGGCAATTCACGGCGGATGCTAATTTAGACCTTATGTCCTCGAGTTTATCTTTATAAGCGGACAATGGTAGCGTCGGATCATGAATAACAAAAACTTTAACCACTATGAGACCCTCTTGGCTCCTGGCTCGAGCCACTTTAAAAAATCTCGTACTTCCTAAGCTGCGGACGTTTAAAAGACGATTGTTAAAAACAGAGGTCCATGAAAATTGTACGGTTGGGTAACATGTGTCTGGTATAATTTAATACCGATACCCAATAACCCGAATGCGTACAAAACAAAGAACAGAGTGACACTCCTTTTCAATAGAAAACAGTCCTTGATAAGTTTAATTTGCGTTTAGTATGTTTAGTAAGAGTTTGACAGGACTTAGGTTGGTGTAAGAACTGAGACTTCATTCGCGCGATACTGGATGAATATACTTACTTCACATCGAATAATAAATCGCTATGATCCGTCAGGTAATGTTCTACTGGAAATATTTGACTAGGGGCGATACCCACTAATTGGTTTCCCATTTTGTGAATTGATGTCTAGATAAAACTGATGTATTTGCAAGCAGCATCCATTTTGTGCCAACTTCACTCGGTTTGTTGGAATTCAATGCTGCCACCCACTGATCGCGGTACAAAAGCTTCCTAGACAGGAGACTAATTGCCCTTGATCACTTTAAATTCAAGGATAGCTAATAATTTGTCGCATCTGATAACGATCTCGCTTTCAGATTCTTCTCAAGATACTAGAAATGAAATTGTGTTGCATTAGTTTTCTCAGGAAACCAAAGATTAGTTTGTTTCTAGTAATATTGGTAGCAATTTTATAGGTTATCAATTTATGGCTATGTTCACAAGGGAAATTTTTGTTACCGACCGAGGTTATCATTCTCATCATTACTCCTACGATAAAACTGACAACAAACATCACAAATCGACTACTGCTTTAAATAACTGATTATTAGTAAATAACAATTTTATGGTCTTTAATTCCTGGCTCTCATCAGTTGGAAACGTGTATTTTCACTGAAAGTAAGTGAATTAATAAATATTCGTACCTAGGAATTTGTGTTACAGAGGAATTTGAATATCTGCAGTTAGCAGAACCAAGAATTATGGGCAACTATCTTATGCTTTGCGTATAAGAATGTCTCACGATCGAATTCATACGAGCGTTTACATCTTCTACGTGACTCAATACATATTTAAAGGAGGGGCATTGTTAAAATGATATAAAATACAATATTCAATAGACTTTTTATTAGATATTCTTATCATTTTCGTGTCGGATTCAACATTATCGGTTCAGAGTAGAACAGATCACAAAGCTATTAATGGTACAAATTGAAACTAAATATAACAAGCTGGCACGGTTTCCGAAGTAATTAACTACAGTCATGTACGATGTCGCATGAACATCTTCGAAGCCCGTACGACTTTGCATTATATTACTTTACGCGTTATCAGGCTAAATAGATCGCAGGTTTAGAAACTTGTGTTTACTGTCTCGCGTTCTCTTTCTAAATTTCTCGCAACAATGAAGTAATATCTCAAATATGCACGATTCCACAATTCTACCAAGTAATATCTATTAATATCAACGACTTCGTTGTGAACGTATTATTATATTACAAAAGAGGAGAAATAATCACAGACCAGGTATAGAATATTCTACGTCGTTTTAATTTACAGCATTCACCGATAGATGGTTGTAGCGCTTAATGCCTATAATCCGATCAATTTTTAAATTTCCTTTAAAAAACAGCAAATCGTCTGTACTACTGTGCAATTTTATGCACATTCAATTACAGTTTACTTAAATGAGATACTGAATTAATCTTCGAATGAATGAATAAATAAATGATTCACTCTTCGAAGGAGCTTATTCGTGTCACGACTTCACAAGTGTCAACACTAGATGTTCCTAAGCTTATGACGGGATTGTGGTTGTACTCCAGTTCGTGACGACGAAGGGTGTTGTTTAACAATGTACACACAATAACACGTTAGTTATTTAAACAAAATACAGCGCACATTCACGTAACTACCCCACGCATCTTATTTTGCAAACTCGTGAAAATGGCAATGTATTTATCACGCGTAGTATCCAACATAACCTCAATATAAGCCATTCGACTCTGTATATAAAACGAGAGTCTGTCGGAAATTAACAGAATGGCGGACGTACGCGATATATTAGATATCGAGGTACCCACTACCAGTGAGCTGACGAAAGAATCGATTATAGGCAGCGATAAGAAGAACCGGAAAAAGTATGAATACAAAGTACCGAAAAGGCCAGAGGGCATGCATCGTGAAGTGTTCGCATTGTTGTGCAAGGACAACAACGATGTACCGCCTATGTTTCCCACCGACACGGCAAAGGGATATAAACAAATCAGGGCCAAGCTAGGCATGAGGAAGGTGAGGCCATGGAAGTGGACACCTTTCACTAATCCCGCCAGAACGGACGGCGCAGTCTTCCATCATTGGAGGCGAGTGGCAGACGCGGGGAAAGAGTATCCCTTCGCCAAATTCAATAAAAGGGTTCCCATTCCGTCGTACACCAACGCCGAGTACGTTCAGCATTTGGTTACGAACGGTTGGACAAGAGCGGAGACGGATCACCTGTTCGATCTGTGCAGGAGATTCGATCTGCGGTTCATTATAATCAAGGACAGATGGGATCGTACGAAATTCCCTGCGAGATCGGTAGAGGACTTGAAAGAAAGGCAAGTGATAGTCGCGCGACTTTATGATTCTCGTTGCTCCTACTTATTCATGTGTATGTATATGAATGTTTAGGTACTATCAAGTGTGCGCTGCGTTAACGAAGGCAAAGTCCCACACTGATAAGGTTTATATATTTGATGCAGAGCACGAAAAGCGTAGAAAAGAGCAACTTAAGAAGTTATTTGAGAGAACGCCGGAGCAAGTGGAGGAGGAGCAAATGTTGCTCGCTGAATTAAGAAAGATCGAGCAAAGAAAGAAGGAAAGGGACAGGAAGACTCAAGACCTGCAGAAATTGATAACAGCGGCTGATCATCAAGCAGACCCGAGAAAGAACGAGAGGAAGCCTACCAAGAAGAGTGGCGCTTCGGCTAGAAATAGGCCAAATAAGACTGACGCTTCTCACGTAAATAATTTCGATGTAATAACAAATTTACCTCGAGAACTTACCGTACTTACGTACGTCGAATTAATTTTTCAGACAGTGGAATCGGCCGGGATAAAGTTCCCCGATTTCAAGAACAGCGGCGTCTCGCTCCGTTCGCAGAGAATAAAGCTGCCGAGTAGTTTAGGCCAAAAGAAGATGAAGGGTATCGAACAGATGCTCAACGAATTGCGACTAGGTATCTAACATTGGTTTATCTAAATCTAGCCTCTCGGTATTGAATAATTAACGCGTTCTTCGTTCCAGAATTAAACCCGCCGCCCACGGAGCAAATATGCCAGCAGTTTAACGAATTACGAAGCGACATCGTTTTACACTATGAATTGAAAAGCGCGTTGTCGACTTGCGACTACGAATTGCAATCGCTGAGGCACCAGTACGAGGCTTTAGCCCCTGGAAAGGTAACGCTACTTTCAAATCGCTAACAAGCGAGCTTCGGTTTTACAAAGAGGCAAGAATAATAACGCAAAATTTCCAGACGCTGACGATACCTCCCGCGCTGCTACCGAAAACGGAGCCCGAAGTCAAAGCCGACATAATAGACGTCGTCGGCTCGCCCAGTATGCCAGGTATTACTCACTGATCGATGGAATGAAGCAGTCCCGTAGCAGTTGTAAATAATTATCGAACCGTTGATTCGCGACATGCACGATACTGTGTACGCTTGTTCAATCCGTTACTGTACCATTTTTTACATTGTATCGAACAACGAATAAAACTAATTTCACGAACGTCGCTGCCGTATCAATTCTCGCGAGTGAGCGAAACGAGTATGAGTGAAATTTTACCTCAGGCTTAAACAGTTTCTTTTTTCTTCGTTTTTATGAATCGAAGTTAAAAATAAAAGTTTCATTTAACGTAGAGGTTGGCAACTTTCGCGTCGAAAACTTAATACCTGAGCTTACGTGGCGCTTTAAATATTAAAGTGTGTTTTCCTGCAAAACTGAAGGGCGGCCTTCTCTATACAGGTGCTCGGATGCAAGAAATATTTTGCCCCGAACAGTTTCTCAATGGTAAAAATGCATAATATTTGTTCGCGAATAAGAATAAAATAATAGAGAAAATTAAATGAGAAATAAAAGAAATAAATAAACATTAAAATATTTAAATATGACTTTTTTATTGCCATATCATTAATAATATTAGATTATTATATTATTGTATTAGAAATTATTTCTTTTAATTATATTTCCATATTCTAATATATAAATTATAATATAATTTATTTTTTGACGTAGTTCAGAGTTTTGAGAGTAAAATTCAAGTAGGTTTAAAAAGTTCAATTAATTTTGATCAAACAAAAATTTTTCCTTCTCATATTTTTTCTCTTTTCTTCTCTTCTCCCTTTTTGAGGGCCCTGTACAGCCCGGAGTGCCTTACACAGGGGCGTCCGAAGACTTTTTCCATGGAGGGGGGGGGGGGGGGCAACTTTGGGACGATGGTAAAGAAAATTATACCTCTCTTGCCTTTTTAACCTATTTTATAATACCAATTTAATTAAAAATTTAAAACCGGAATTTAAAAATATTCCCTTTTTTAGTATTAACTTAATAAAGATCAGTTTTGAAAAATAAGTGCTTCTCTTCTCAAAAGCCAGGGGAAGGGGACATCTGCCCTTTTGCCCCCTCCCTCCCCCTTACAACCCTTATGGCCAGCCCTGGAAAACTAATAATTCTGACTTACACTCGTTTACCCGCCCATCAGAGATTCATCACCAGACACTTCCCGTTGCCAAAAGAGTAAAGCCATCAAACGTGGGGGGTTGAAATGAACGGAAACCAACAGATGTAATTTACTTATATATCTGTGTATTTTATATTGTCGACAAAAAGTAACAATGTACGGTCAAACCGTATAATTTATCTACAACAATCTACAATAGATTACAATATGTTGTCTTGTTCTTGTTGAGGGTTAGAGGGAGGCAGGAATCATTAGAATAACTTGTGGCTCGGGGGGTGGGCTGTGAGGGGGTCGAGGGGTCGGGACAAAGAGGGGTTTCTCGGAGGGGAAGGAGGATCGGGTTAAAAGTGTGGAGGAGAAAGATGGTCGATGCAGGCCTTTCTTCGTTCGTGCTCCGTTAATCGCGATACAGTTGACTGTTTTTAATTCTATATTAAATTACTCGGTAGCTTCTAACCGTACTTGGTACGGAATAATGCGTATATATATACGTGTGTGTACCTGTGTATGTATGCCCGTGTGTATGCGTGTGTGTGTGTGTGTGTGTGTGTATGCATCTGCTTTCGTAATGATCGATAACCCACCGCCCGACTTTTCCGTCTATACACCGTGCCGCGAGTACTCTGCCACTCTCTCTCGGTCAAAGTTAAGTACAAGAAGAAGAGAAAAAAAAAGAACCGGGCGCAACACTTGGCATCGTTGACCCGCATATCCGATGCATTGTTCGCGGATCGTGCATCCCCTCGTCCTTTCTGTTCTCCGGCTGCATGTGCTGACGCCTCGATCGTGCTTATCTGGGCAACGCCGATATCCTTCGCCTCCAACATTCGCAGGAGTTACGGGGTGCCCTATTTAAATCAACGAAACCCTCGGCGATATCTAGAAACGCTTGAAACGGGAGCCGGACGGCTCCGTTCGCCGAAAAGTCAAGTCGATTCTTCGTATCTCCTCTGCGAGAACTGTATCGCCGAGGATCTCGAAGACATCCGCGTGCCTTCGATCTCAACGGGATGGGAGTGAATTACTCTCTCAGTGTTCGATTTAAAGGAACGCTTCGAGAGGGCCGAGCTATTCATTAAAACGGCACTCGCGAATTTAAATTGATTCCGCCTGCTAGGAACCCGAGGGATGACGTTGGTTTAGCCCCGGGTGGAATTGGGAACGGTTGTCCGGGAATGATGCTGCAGAACGTTTATTCGAGTAGTGCGAAGTTGAAATTCGAATTCCTAGGATATTTTTATAGGCTTGCTCTGTAAAAGAGTACCGTGACGGAATACACACACGCAGCGGCGCAGCCAGAAGGGCCAAAGACACCCTCCAAAGAAAAAGGGAAAAGGAGATTAATGTAACCGCGACTGAAGTAATTTAATAGCTTTGTAAAACGAATAGAAAACTAGATTATTCTCTTTAAATAAACTTTCCTAATCTTGAATTCTAAACTCCCCTCAAGATTAAATCCCGACTGCGCCACTGCACAGACGTGCCCGGGAATTTCATTCGCCGTGGAATCGCGTCGAGCGAGAAATAGTTGCCGAGATCCTTTCAAGTTTCGCTATCGCTACGGTAAAGCTTCTTTTTTTTCAAGAAATTTCCATTTCAAAGGGATATGTTTTATCCATAGATCGATGCATATTGATGGGCCTGTACTAATGAACAGCCCTCTCCGGGGAGAGTTGGCAACGGAGTCACGAATAGGCGGCGAGTGTTTTAAACCGCGAGCGCGATAAGGAAGGAGGGGTGCGTCGCGGAAACAACGGGGGACGGAGGGGGTGATAAACAACGGAGCGTGTCAGCACACGGCAGCGATAGTGTTTCGGCCGAATGGCCCTTTCGTATCTAGCGCTGATCCGTCGAGATCGATGCTTCGCCATCGGCGATCCGCTGATCTTTATCGAGGAGCGACGAGGGAAGCGCGACCGCTGACACAGGCACAGCGATCGGGCGGCGGGCGGAGAGGGAAATTAAATCGAGCCGCGGATCAAGGAATCAAGACACACGCGGCTGTATGCGCACGTGCGTGGTCGATACGCGCGCACCTCGGGCAATAACAAGAAACGGTAATAATGACGGTAATAATCAACACGGGCAGCTTCTGATGCGCAGAGGGTACGTGTAGCGGTGAAAGCGAACGTCGCGAGGCACGCTCCAGCGTCGCGAGATTCCAGGCACTCGTGAATGAGCGCGCGGTAGGCGACGCTGATTTAAAGCTGGGTTTAGGTACATTAGTATAGTCGTTGGATCGAGCGAGTGCCTTCACTGGACATCGGTCGATGTTTATGTTTTTCCAGTATTTTTTGCACCGTTGAAAGTCGTGGCACACATACATGTGACTGTATGCGTTTTGTAAACACATCTGTACTGCTGGGCACTATTTTTCGCCGATTGGTCACGCGAAACGTTAAACGACATTTATGCAAAGTGAATAGTGTATCGTTTGATATGTAAATGGCGTTTGTTTTCAATTATTTAAAGTAGTTTTAAATTGTTGTTTCTTTAAGAATTAGTAAACAAGAAGGAAATGCTAAAAAGAACCTATTACGTGCGTTTTGAAGCATTTGAATATGGTAGTGGTTGATAGGGATGTTGATAAAATATCGATGTATCGAATATTCGATATGTTTTTCGCGCAATTTTGATATTTTTTAATACGATATATCGATGGTTCGATATCAAGATCTCTATATCGGCTTCGATACCAAAATCTCAATATCGTCCCAATATCGTGTTCCCCCTTCACTGACAATTTGTGCATCGGGGACATTCCCGGCAATCGACAATTAATATTGTGCCTCCCAATAATCGTCGTAGGTTGACAGGAAGGCACATAAAATAAAGGGTTTTCTTAAAAACTATTCCTGAAAAATACTGGTTTAATTAATTTTTGCATTTTTTCAGTACCTACTTAATTTTGTGCTTTTATATTTGGTATATCACTTAATAGACGTCATTAAAATAACATATAATTTCTTTAAATTCTACCTCAATAATTTAAAAACAAGAACTGATATAGCGATATTTCTTTTTCAATATATCGAGATGCGATATTGATATATTTGAAAAATATCAATACCATATATATATATATATTCTAAAAATATCAACATCCCTAGTTGTTAAGAAACAAGTGACTATTCAAAGCGACAAAGTTTACCGTAAAAAAATGTGTCGCAATAAATCAGCCCTCGTTATAAGTTTTCTAAAGCTGTATGTAAATTTCGCGTAATCAAATTATTTACTTCTTGCAAGATTTTTAAGAAAATTTGATATGCCCTTCCTTGAACATTTATATTCCAATAAATGTACACCTAACCATATACCCAGCGAGAAATAGTGTCTAGCAGATTAAACCGTCCAGAAAATTCCAGTAACGCGAGAATGTTGCGTTCTCGACGTACTCGGTTTAAACGTTGGATTGAAAAGTAGACTTTCGATCCAACCGAAATCCGCTGGAACGAAAGTACTGTTTACATTATTCCAGCTGCAATCCACTGCCGAATCGGATCACTGAAATGTAAACCCAGCTTTGCGCAGCGAAAGGAGCCTTCTCGCCCCTTGGTTTCCCTTCCCGCGCGCTCCGTTCGCCGGAATGCAGCCTCCCCGACGTCTCGCGCGACTCCGCGTACGCGGCCCCCCGCGTCCGCACCGACTACGCGCGTTCGTCAACGGAACGTGGCCCTTCCCGTCGTTCCTCTCGCGTTCCGCCCGTTGCCCTATCTTCCCCCCTCTGTATCATGTCCCTTTCAACGCGACGCGAATAATCGATCCGACAACGTTCGAGCGATCCTGCAACTGACCAGAGAAGAGATTTTTTTTTTTGTCTCGGTATTATCCTCAGTATAATTCGTTTTTTTGTAATTTTCTTTTTCTTTCGTAAGTTACTTCTGCTGCGCGCTTTTGCTTCGTATAACATGTAACATGAGAAATCGTATCTTATTCGTTAAAAGACATTCCCTACACAACACGGCTACGGTAATGCGTCATGGATATGTGCGCAAGTGCGTGTGAAGAATGGAGGGAGACAGGGATGGACCCGGGTGGCGGAGGGGTTCGGCGGGGCCAGGAGGAGGAGGATATCGGGGCGAACGGCAAGGGGGGGGGGTGGAGGGGGAGGGGGAGGAGATGGAGGATTAGAAGAAGAAGGTGGCTGCAAAAAGGGGGTGGCGGCGAGAAGATTCGGGGCGAAGGCGGGACGGGTTGCTGGATAAATTTTCGGGGGGCTGTCAGTGTGTCCGCACGTACGCGCGCGTACGCACGTGCGCACATAGGCACACGTTCTTTTTTTTTTTCTCGTTTAAAGTTTATATGTATAGACTTCTTCTGTATATAATGTTAATCATTGGATTTTTTTGTTTTCTGTTGCTTGTTTGTTGCTTCAAGTAACTAGCTTCCTCGAGTATGTATATATATACACATAGGTATATGTACAGTACATATGTATGTGAATATATATATAGTCGCTGTTATGTAATAATAGTAACATGTACGCTCGACAAGTGCGCTGACTCTCTTCTCTCTCTCTCTCTCTCTCTCGTTCTCGCTCGCACGCGGTCTCTCTCTCTCTCTCTCTCTCTCTCTCTCTCTCTCGCGCTCTTTCTCTCACACACGCTCTCCCTCTCACACGCCGCTCAGCTTGCCTATAAGTTAATCTTCTACCTTGTATTGTACGTAACTACAACGCTATGGTAGACAACAACAAGTAATATTAATCCTAAACTTGTTTCGCCTGCTCTCTCTATGTCGTATTCGTATATGCCGTAAAAATGTTGTATATAATGATATTAATATTGTTTATATATCCTGGTTTTATTGCACGCGGTGTCGTCCGCGGCGGCGACGGCGCGTCGAGCGAGCGTCGGGCATCCGGCCGATCCTGGACGATTATCGATTTTCGGGAACGATCGCGGCATCGCTGAGCAACGTTTAAGAACGATGGGACGGGGGGGGGGGGTGAAGCAACTTTTGCAGGGCCATTCGAGAAGTCGAGGGGGGGAGAAGCTAAGTAAACAAATAAAGGAGGACGATTAGGACTAACGAGCTGATCACCGATTCCCGTCGCTCCCTCGATACCGATTCCGCCGCGGCGACGTTTTCTTTTTTTTTTTTTAACATCAGCCTGTTACATTTTCGTTTTGTTTATTTTTTTTTTTTGCGAGATTTTCACTATACTCCCTTACCCTCCCCCCTTAATCCCGCGTTTAATCCTCCGTTGCGCTCGCTCGCGCGCGATCAGCGGTTTCCTCTAGGTATAAGCCGAAAGTTCAATCCTGCGTGAGGTGTGAATAACACGTGGTCGTTGGTGCAGCGTCCGCCTCGCCCCCGCCGAGGGGGGTGTACGCGACGGGCGGGGGCCGCCCAGGCGTGATCCGTACGAAAAGAAGGGTTCCTATCGTGCGATCGGGACAAACGGAGAAGCAGTGGTCGTCCATCGAGAAGATCGATTCGCCCCGTTTGCGTATCGACTGGTATCACAAAAAATCGTCAAATCGAACGGTTGTCGAGACCTCGTTGTTTCTCGAGCAAATTGCACGCGCGCGCTGCAATCCGTAGTAAAATCCATAATACTTATATATGTATAATATGTATAATAATGTACGTGCTACGCGGGCCTCGTCTAATCGCGTGTACCCTAAATATCCGCGAGAAACAGAATCGACCATTCGCGCGTTCCAATTTAACCCAGGCGCCTTTGCCGCCCGTTCGCCACTTCGCGCCTCTGGATTCATAAAAAGAAAAAGAAAAAGAAAAGAAGGCGACGCTTTTGTGAGACAAGTACCGCTGTGTCTAAAGGCAGAACGAATATCTAGGGATTCCCCGCCGAGCGTCCCCGACCTTTTCCTTCCGCCGCGGCGCAGAGATCGTTGACCATCTCCACTGGCTCGGCACCGAATGGGCGAGAAACACTTGTCGATGTCGCCCAGGCGATGGTCGTGGCGAATAATCGTGCTTGCGCGACGCAAGAGTAACTCCGGATTGTCGACCGACTACCGTTTAACGGTTCCGTAGCTTCTTGACCGGCGACGAAAAAGGAGAGCACCGCTCGGCGACGCATCGGGACAGTGAAAGCGCGCAGGCCGACGCCGCGGGACACGGGAGTCCCAAGGTGAAACCAGTCGGGGCTGCGTCACGGGCGCGAAGTGGATACTCAAAGGCAGAGAAGGGGTTAAAAACGGAACGACAATGACACGTATTCGTACGCACGAGCGAAAGAAAGCGTTACCGTAATAAAATCATCCTATCCTCGGACTCTCTCACCCCGAACGTATACAACGTTAGAACCTTTACATATTTATATGCGCTTCTTTTCTTCTGTATGTATATAATTATGTATATGGTATGTATATATATATATATATATATATATATATATATATATATATATATATACACATATACGTATGTATATATACATAATAGTATTATTTATAATCATATTTCACCGTTTATCCGCTCCCGCTAAAGGTTCCTCGGTGTAGCCTAGATGTCGGCTGTCTCTCTGCCTGTTTACCTCGTAAAATCCGGATCCCTCAACTACGGTCGTATCCAGTTCTACTACTGCGGCGATGGACGGGGGTAAAACCCTATGTAATGCGACGAATTCAACAACGACAATCATAAAATATATATATATACCTATGCGTGTTGTATATATACGTGAAAAAAGAACTGGAACAAACGAGATCGCACGTATATATATATATATATATATATATATATTTATGTGTATATTAAACGTATCGCACGCGTGTGCGTACGCGCGCGCCGGTCGTCTCCTGTGCCGTCGCTCGTGTGCACGTGCGCGCGTCTTTATGGTAACTAATCACAAGAAACACGGGCATGCGCCGAAGATCGATAATAATCGCCCACGGCGGTGTCTTTCACGCGTGCAGCGTCCCGCGCGCGCGCACCCACGTCCCTACAATTATACGGTGCGTGTGCGTATGCGTGCGCGCGCGCGCGACCGATGGATCGTCCGACGGGCCCTGTACACGACCCGAAAACAGTATGTATATAATATATATTATATATAATATATATAATACGTATTTAATATAATATAATCTTTTAATCATATAGAAACTCTGTAACGCTTTTGTATCCTCTCTTCCGTTCTCCTAATCTGTACCTTACGATTTAAGTCGCTAGTAATACCGCTAAAGTTATCGGTTACCTTTTTTTTTTTTATATATAATAATATATATATAATCGTCAACGTCTCTTTCTCTTTGATATGTGCGTTCGCGCCTCGTCATTGCCAAGAGAATATGTTTTAAGCCATTAAGCGGAATCTCCTTCCCTCCCATCCTCGTCTGTCATTCCCTCTCACACACACGCGCACACCTCGCAATCCCCAAGCGCTCGCGCTCCAACCCCCCCCACCTTCCGATTGGCCGGGTAGTCTTTTGACAGACGAAACGATCGGCAGTCGGAGGAGCGTTGCTCGGCCAGGCGGAAAGAACAGTGCTTCCCTAAATACGATCGACCGACCGGCAGGGAGAGGCGAATTTATGTAACCGTTGCATCGCGAGCTCGAGCGGCAAGCTTCGTGCCCCCTCTTTGGCCTCTATCGTCGCCGCGGATCGCGTTCTCCTCGGGACCGCCCCGGTTCCTAAACTGCTTGACATATCACGCGCGATTTCGTGTGCTCCATGTACGAAGGGCTTCGTGTCGTTTTGAGAGCGATCCGGGGGGATGGGTACTCCGCGGGTTCGATGTCCCAAGATTTTTTGTCGGAAGGGGACTGTTCGTGAATTTAGTTGGTGACTCGGCGCTGGGCCGACGGAACCTATTATGCATGGTGTGAGGCGTATAGTAATCCTATTTTCTTTGGTATTAAAGGAACTCGATTTCTGCACAGTGGCGCACTCAGGGCGGGGGCAAGGGCCCTGGCAACCCCCAAAGAAAAAGGGGATTAAGGTACCTGCGACTGAAGTAACTTTGTGAAAAGTTAAAAAAAGAAAATTGAATTTTATTTTTTAAATAAATTTTATAATCCCCTAATGAATTTTGTTGAATTTAAATACCAAATACTTACATCTCTCCAACTCGATGAAAGTAATTCAAGAGCTTTGTAAAAGGAAAAGAAAACTGAATTCTATACTATAAATAAATTTTATAAGACCCTAATGAATTTTGTTGAATTTAAATCAAAATATTTACATCTCTCCAACTCGATGGAAGTAATTCAAGAGATTTGTAAAAAGAAAAAAACTGAATTCTATCCTATAAATAAATTTTATAATCCCCTAATGAATTTTATTGAATTTAAATTATTAATATTTATACCCGTTCAAATCGGTTGTAGTAATTCAACAGCTTTGTAAAAAGAAAAGAAAACTGAATTCTCTCCAATAAATAAATTTAATAATCCCCTAATGAATTTTATTGAATTTGCATTAGAAATATTTTTATCCTTTCAACTCAGCTTTCCCAAGATGAAATCCTGAGTGCGCTACTGCTCCCCGAGAAAATGTAAATACAATTCTTCTTTCTTAACCCCGTAACGGCAAAATACATTAAATAAAGACCAGGTGGAAAAATTCGATGTTTGCCGGCCCTGACCGAGCTCCGTGACACGAGTTGTGCATCAGCTTGCCGCTCGAGCGACCAGAAACCGAGGCGGCACGATGGTCCGGAATCGATTAGCGAAATCTAAGGATCCTCCCCTCTTCGCGGCGGGGTTTCTTACAGCGAACGAGAGGCGAGGAGAAGGAGCTGAAGGTAACCGTGGCATCGTACGAGTGATATAGAATGGAACGGTTCGATAAATACCTTCCCCGTTTTCGTGTGTTCACCGCCCGAAAGAGCGAAGCCTCTCGACCAGCCTAGGTGCTCGTTCGCGTGACGTTTTCGACGACAGGCAAGGCTCCACTTAAACGATCGCCCTCACATACGCGTATTTATATAAAAATGATTCTCGAGCCGCAAACGTCCGGCCGATCGCAGCGGACGTCCAGCCGTCTGCGAATTCCCACGGACCCAGCCCGCGATCGGCTCGCACGCGACGAAATCGAAAACTTGATATCCCCTTTCACCCTCAACGATCATTATCCTAAAGTATTATAAAGTACAAATTACGAGCGCGATAGCCCTCTCCCGGGCCTCGAAGCTTCCCCCCCCAGCCGACCTTCGCCTTATCACGCGATTTCCCGCTCATCCGTTCTCCCTCCTTCCCCTCCGTGCGCGGATTCTAACGAGAACAACGTAACGAACACAACGTGGAACGAACTCTCGAGCGAATCGAGTTCGGAGAACGGCTCGGGAGCCCGACGAACTGCAGCGTAACAGATCGATCGCGGAAGATCGTTAATCCTCGAAGCCACCCCAGAAATTTTGAATTACGTTAATTACCACCCCCGTGTTTGAAGGAGGCTTTGTTTAAGAGACTCTGGGGATAGCGGCCTCGAGTGTCTCAAGCCCTTGGTCGTCACTATAGCTCCTGGTTGACGCAGCATCTCTTCGGGTTTCTAGAATCTAATAGATCCTGTAAGGCAGGATATCGTCTCGCTGTTCGTTCGCCGAGCGCGTAGGCAGCTCGCTGGGGAGGGAGCTTCGAAGGCGCAGGGGTTGGCTTCCCTCGTTCGCGGCCACCACCCGTGCATGCAGGCCACATATATCGCTTCTGCGAGAAGTGCTCTACGTGCCCATAATCGTGCGTCCCCCGGCGTTCAACCTCGTCTCCTAAGCTTCCACGAACCTTGTACGAATGATGAATGAACGCTGCTCGTTTCACGGCCGGTGGAGCGGACACGGATCGCAGGCTGATCGGTCGTTACGATATCGGCACGCGCTACGATAACAAATGTTTGATTGAAAACGTTTAATCGAAGCTACGAAATCTCTCCCCCTTCCCTCGACACTCAGGCGCACGCAGACATTCGCGCAACACGTTCTCTCCCTCCCACTCGCTCCTTCGGCGTGGTGCTAAAAACGCTAGATCGCAAAAAAGGGCGCCGTTCTTTCTCCCTTCTTCTTCTTCTTTTTTTTTTGTTCGTTTAACGTTTTGTTGATCGGTGATCGATACTTCGGGAAGATCGTATTGTGCATCTCTCGCTACTTGCTTCTCTCGCTTTAATCATTTACAAGAACTATTAAGAAACGCTACGGTCCTATCGGCTACTTCTCGCTAAGGGTTCCATCCCCTCTCCACTCGCTCGACGTATCTACGCGCTTTCTGCCCGCTCGAGCCGGGACCCACGGTCTCGCGAGGACCCTCCTTCCGGTCCAAGTATTCATCGTTGCGGCAGCCTCGACTTCGTCGAGAGAACTGATCGATATGAAGACGAGGGCCTCGATCGGTGGAGAACGGATCCACGACTGCAGGAGGATCGCTGAAGGCTCTTCTGTACACGTGGAGATCGTATTTGCAGCGTGCGGAATGGTTGCTTCTGAAGAGACTTCGAAGGCTCAAGTGGGCAAGTAGTATAGGTAGACGATAAGGCTGGCGAGTAGGCGGGACGCAGCTAGAGGCGCGACGATCGGCGATGTAGTGTTGGGAGGTGGAAAGAAGTCGCAGTATCTAAAGCTGAAACGTCGTTGGCACAAGTAGGGTTATTATTTGGTATCTGAAAGGAGGGCGAACTCCTTTTTTGACTGAAATGCAGTGTCCTTCTGTCAACTAAAATGGTACTTTTTTCTTGTATCCGCAACTGAAGCGATTTACTCGCGTTGACTTCGCCTGGCGAAAAATTCCATCACTATTTATCAGATTCAAAAATAAAAAAGGAGGACAATCTAGCGTGAAATCGTTTGAAAAGGAGGACGCCTTTCTTTAAAAATGAAAAAGAAGGAGAATTTAGTTGAAATCGTTTGAAAAGGAGGACGCCTTTCTTTAAAAATGAAAAAGAAGGAGAATTTAGTTGAAATCGTTCGAAAAGGAGGACGTCCTCCTTCAAAAATGAAAAAGGAGGACAATCTACTCTGAAATCGTTCGAAAAGGAGGATGTCCTTCTCCAAAAATGAAAAAGAAGGACAATTTAGTTTGAAATCGTTCGAAAAGGCGGATGTCCTTCTCCGAAAATGAAAAAAAGAGGACAATCTAGTGTGAAATCATTTTGAAATAAGGACGTCCTCCAAAAATGAAAAATGAGGACAATCTACTCTGAAATCATTTTGAAACTAGGACGTCCTTTTCCAAAAATGTAAAAGGAGAACAATCTACTCTGAAATCATTTTGAAACGAGGACGTCCTCCCGCAAAAATGAAAAAGGAGAACAATCTACTCTGAAATCGTTCGAAAAGGAGGACGTCCTTCTCCAAAAATGAAAAATTAGTAACATCTAGTCTGAAATCATTTGAAAAGGAGGACGTAATTTCTGGTGCTTTTAACCCTAGGTAAGAGGAATCCTCCACTCGCTCCACCCGATCCCCTCCAACAAATTCCGTCGAGTACCTAACGATAAAGCAAACGAAACAAATCGTGAGATTTAAAAAGTAGGATTCCTCGAAGAAGTTTGTATAAAACGATCGGGCGACTCCCCTTAACCCCGTGACATTTCAACTATTGTGCAGTGGGACTTCTTTCCAGCTCCCAATAGTATCTACCTCCACTTCTAGGTCTTAGTTTCTCTTTCCTTCGAAGAGCTTCCTCTAATATTCTTGCAACAGTTTCCCCATTTCACTGTTCAATACCGATCGCCGCGACCCACGCCGAATGTAGCCTCAGAAGCTTAATATCCGCGATACAGCGCAACCCTTCCATCGACTACGGTTCCATCAACGCTTGGGTCCAACAGCAACGAGCGGGCTTCCGGATCGCGATGGCCCTTCCTCGTCCAGATCCGCGTCGAGAAGTATACAAAAGTACGGCAACGTTCGAAGTACGTGCGAAAGTGAATTCTCGGCTGAGCACGCGTCCATCATCCTGCATCCTTAATCGCTCGCCTCCTCCGTTCGGCTACCCAGCGTCACCGAGCGTGCCGCCGTTCTCCGTCGTTTTAGTAAAAAGCTAGGCCGCTGTTAGGCGTTCAGGCGGTACCTTCCCATGAACAACAGTCACACCTCCGCCGTTACCTTCGTGCCCTTAACGTTTAGTCGTTATCACGTTACAGCTACTCCTTACGTTACTCTACGCGTAAAACGTACATTTCGAAACATTTCATTTATATATATGGTACAGAATTCTGTCTCAACGTGAATTAAAAATCTCTTTCATTCACTCCCGTTGTCACATTCACGCCCCTGGCCCTCCGCATCTGTACAACCGTCCCTCTTCCCCTTCGCTCTCTGTTTCTCCTCGCTTGTACACGTAACAACGATAATAATAATAATGGTAATAATAATGATTCAACATTGCCTAACGGGTATCACCGTAGCGTGTCATAACGTGACATCGAAAACTCGAGAGTATGGTAGCGAAAAAATAGCTTAGTGAGTATCGGTGCGCGACGCGTGACCACGGAGCCACAATCTCGCGTGATTTCGTCGCCGGATTCCTGGACCCTCGATCCACCGACCGAGGCCGGTTATCCTCCCTCCGTGATCGCTCGCGTCGCTGCCTCGTCCAGCGTTCCGCGCGCTTCTATCAGCGGCGAAGGTTCGCGCGGCCGCCCGACCGCAAGGTGAATATACCATCGAGAGTAGGTGCAGAGCGAAGCGTCGCGGGTGTTCGATTCGATAGGAGGGTCGAGCCGTGTCCGCGGGATCCCTTCGCCGCGAGCGCGCGTCCTTCCGTATTCTTCTACCGCGCTTGGGAAGGTCGATTAGGAAAGATCGAGTTTGTTGCCCCTTACGCGGACTAGTTGCTGAATAAGTAGAGTAAATCGAGGTTAAAAAGGAGCGCGCACGGAGAGGGTGGCGCGCGTCCCGAGCGGAGGATCAGTTCGCGGAGCGAGGCTTGGCTTTAACGACTTCAGAGTTCGTGGTACCTAGACACAGCAGCTTGGGAAGCTCGCAGGATACGTACCCCGAGCAACCAGGCCAGCAAATTGCACTTTGGTGGACGAAGGACACTCGACTTCGCCGCCCTCGTTTCCGCGATCCTTGTCGGTGGGACGCGTCCGTTCCTCGTGCGCGCGCACGGACCGGCTCTGGCGATCGGTAGGATTCGCTTTCGATGGTGGAGATCGCTTTGGATCTCTTTCAGGCAGCGGCGGATTTAAAGGGCGCCCGGCGAGCTCCGAATGCTCCATTTTCCGAGAAAAAGTATGATTTTATCCAAACGCTATCTTTCCTTCGTTTCCCGTAACATCCAAAGCACGCGTAAATTTATCCGCGATTCTATTACCTACGCAGGGTGATTCTCCTTAAATCCGCCACTGCTTTCGGAGAGAAGGCTCCGAGCGACAGAGCGCGTCCGCGTCAGAGTTAAAGTATTTAGCTAGAGTCTACTGTTATAGGCGAAAAGAGATTTGTTTTTAGAGAGAGAAACGAGCGAGCGGTCGGTCCATCCGTCGTTCCGCGCGAGAATCGTCCACTCGCGCCGGCTTCGGACGGGATCGTGCCAAAGAGTCGATGGTACTCGGCGAGAGCTCGCGGGACGGGGTCCGGGGGATGGATGTTGCGTTCCACGCGATGGCGAGATTCATTGTGCTCGTCGCGGAGACGAGTTTTGGCAGTCCGGCTAACGCCACTGGGCAGAGTCGCGAGTCGAGGCGAGTAAGCATCTAACCGGTATCCGTCGCCCCTCGTCAGATACGGTCGCCGAGCGTCCTACCGGCTCCCCGGCGATCCGACGAGTGGCGTCGACGCGCTCGATTTTCCTCGGAAATCGCGAGGCGTAGAACTAGGACAAGTGTCTTTAGGGGAAGTAGCAGTAACAGTAAGACGAAGAGATAGGTGTAAGAGTGGCGTAAGATCGACAAGTAGAGTAAGAAGAAGTGGGTGGCAAAAGGGGAAACGGCTGGATGCTCTGAACGCTAAGTTTATACAAAGTAGACACCCGCGCGCCCGATCGTTGGCACGATCGAGGGCCGACACGCTCGCTGCGGCTGGATAAGCCCGGCGCCCGCCTCGGATCTGTCACGGCGAGACGCAACCGCCGCGCGTTAATCCTTAAACCAGACGAGTATTTTGTTTCAGGTATTTCAAGGTTTATACAATATGTACAACGTGTTTCGACTAGAACAAAAAGAACGCTTCGTTAGACGCCCGATTGACGCGCGAACGGAACCCCGACGGGTGCGTCGGGGCTTCCAAACGGGGTTGGGGTTGGGGGGAGTGTAGGGGACTCGAGGGGGAACGGGGCGAGCGCGTCAGCGGTTTTCCGGTATAGTTATCTCGGGAAGGCTGTCCGTCCGTCGCTCGATCGGCGCGAGGCGGACTGCTCGTCGGTGGGATACTCGCCGACGACGATGACGGTGACGGTGACGGGGCCCGCGATTGCTCGTCCATCGACCGTCCTCTCTGGACCACTTCGCTCGCTGGCCGCGATCCAGTCGCGCTCCTAGGCCGGGCAGACCAGGTACTCGTACTCGAACATCAGCGAGATAGCGACGAACACGAAGTAGAGGAGGAACATGGTGAAGCCGAGGCCTTTGTTCATCCGCCAGTTGAAGCAGGCGATGCTCATGATGACGAACAGCAGCATGCAGAACAGGATCGCTATGCTGCACACCATGCCCACGGAGTTCACCTCCACGGGCCTCCCGTAGATCAGGCCGTACAGCAGCCACGGCACAGGAAGCCTGTAGACAGAAAAGCCACCGGGAATCCAGCCTAGTTCCACCTTCCGTTTCGCGCGGCGCGTTTTTCTGGAAATCGCGCCGAGGCTGGTTTGTAGGGAATCTTAGGGTAGGTACGTTCAGTGACGCATTTAGTATTTTATCTTGGGGGGTTTTAAATTTGGTTAATCTTGGGTAAATTTAGTGGGTGATTATACTAATTTATTTAAACAGTAAAATCTAGTTTTATTTTTTTTTTGGAAAGCAGTTTTCTTTGGGAACTGCTAGGGGATATTAGCTGTCTCTACTCTGGCTGCGGCACTGGGCACGCTTGTGTTGGAGCTGTGTCAGAAGCTACAAGAGCGTCGATCAGATGGTGAAGAAAAGCTGCTCGTTAATATCTTTCTTTGGTGTGTTTATAGTGGAGCTGTGATAATAGTACAGTTTCAGTCGTTTGAGGTTTCGCAAAGGCGGAGTATTTAAACATGAATGATTCTGAAAGAGAATTGAAAGGCTTGTGTAGAAAATACCATAAGTATCAAAATTAAAAAGATGAATTTTATCGGGAAATGTTCTACGTGCCAATTGTGATACTATAGTGTAGAATTTTAATGCAATGTCCTCTTGTAGATCAGTTACCAATAGTGCTAAAAGAGTGGCTCTAATTACCCTTGGTAAATTTTTTTTCGAGATTTTCTTCGGGGCACCCTCCAGAATAGTTCCAAATAATTAAAAAAAGAATCCGTGTAAAGTTTGAGCTCCATCGGATAACAGATTTTTTTTTAATTATTTGCCGAAGAAAATTCAAAAGTCAAAAGAGCCACCCTAATAGACACATACAGGGTTTTCACCAAATACAAATCTATTTTTCATGAATTTCGACTATATTAATAAAAAAAGCAGAAAATTTTATGATGCATCTGGACTATCGTATGCTTAAGCATATTTAGTAATCAAAACAAATCAAGTTTCGCAAATAATTTAAAGTCAGGCAAGTTTCCTCTCTCTTCTAAAAAATTTGATTTCTGACACTCACATCGTCTTCTACAAGACCTCTTCAATTATTATCCTCTCATCGTCGTTCTGACCATTTATCACAGCTCCCTCATAAACGTACCCAGAAGACTTTGAGACAGCCTCGCCCACTTGTCAGTTCACCATCCTTCCCTCCCACCATTCCGTAGTAGGTCGGGAAAATCACGAACAGAAAACGTGATGTTCCGTTAAAGGGACAACAGCAGACTTTATTCAGGACTCCGTCTAAGAAGGTCCCCTCCTTTCTCCATCTCCAGACCCTCTGCAGAGTGCACGGCACCGCTCGGCGCGGTTTCCAAACGCTCTCTTACGCGCCCGCTCGTTAATTCATGCCAAGCATTCGAGAGCAGAGGATTAAGCAAGAACTAGGACAGGGCGCACTCGATAAATCCCGTTCGGCGTAGCGGCAGCCGGTCGGGCATTATTTTCCCCTCGGACGCATTCTAATCGTAATCCTCTAGGTGCAATCGCGTCTTACGCCGAATGTATGCGCCTTTTTACCCGGACTGGCAGCCGCGGAGCAACGTAAAGCGGCGAGGGAAGCGCTCCGCTGCTCACGGGCTGGGCGGTCTGCCAGCTGGCAGCCAGAGCCACGGATGCGTGCAACCGAATCGATCTTCGATCGAGTCGATTGCCGAACCGTTGCCAGGAAATCGTGCGTGCGCACCCGTACGTATATACCTGCGCGGCTCTGCCCGCGTTTCCCAAGATCCTACCGAGTTGATCTCGATTCGCCGAACAAACTGTCGCGCGCGCAGAGCCGCGCGCACACACACACACGTCTCTGGAAACACGGAACGCTGCGGGATTGGAAGCGAGGGGCCGGAGGAGGGTGTCATTTCATTCGCATCGGAAAAATTCCACCGATCGG
This sequence comes from Andrena flavipes, assembly GCA_963971345.1. Taxonomy (NCBI): domain Eukaryota; kingdom Metazoa; phylum Arthropoda; class Insecta; order Hymenoptera; family Andrenidae; genus Andrena; species Andrena flavipes. The sequence goes on along the minus strand of OZ020479.1, from coordinate 73,345,296 downwards.
ACGGGGGACAAAGCTCTGTTTGCGCTTATTGCATCTGGAACGCGAATGTCCTCGCGCCGGTGCGTATTGGATGACGTTATCGACTTCAGTTTCACCGTCGGGGGCCGTCATTAACGGTATCGATTGCTCCTGGTCGCTGCAACGTTGAAACAGAATCAACTGGTCACTTAAAATCACTCGGGGACTAGCTTTGTAACAGCGTCTGACTATCCGCGCGGCTCTATCACTTGCTCGTCGGCTTCGACCGACGGGGAGGCGGAATTCTGCAAATACGCGGGACCTGTCGCTTAAATAGGTGAACCCGGGGGCAACGCTCGGAACGTTCCAGGGCCACCCTCGAAGAAGCGCGGATGAGGAGGGGTCGTGACCCGAAGGGACTCGCGGATATTTGCAGGCAATGCGACAGCCGGCTGGGAAAAGGACCCACGCGTGGACTCCCCGAACGGATCGTCGTTGGGAAATGAGCGGCGCCTGGCATCTATGCCGTTTCGCGCGCCAACGATATAATAATACAGAACGGGACGAACGGGGAACGCCATTACAGGGAATAGCGAGAATACTTGAATGGGCTGGCGCAACGACCAATTTTCCGCGCCTCTCCTCCTCTTCGCTCTATCCGATCGCCGGTGAAATTCCAATTTATACGTCCGTGCGCCGCTCGAATCCTACTCGTACAATCAATGGCCACGGACTTCCGACTCCATTTTTCGCCACGTTTCCAGGAACTCGGTCGCGTTGAAGTTCCACTCGCCTCGCGGAGTCTTGACGTTTCTGAGGGACTTAATGGATAGAAAGAACTCGGCAGGTCCAAAGTTTCGAAGATCTGGTAAGCCTTCGAGCGTTGGAAGTTGTTCGTTTAATCGCGGCTAATTTAAATGTGCTCCAGCTGCCGTGAAATGGATATTCAAATCTCTGGGAGAGACTGGTGTGTCGGGATGGTGAGCGTGTTTCATTAAAGGGGGACCCTAGACTAGCCATCTTCGGGAATTCATTTAACAAAAAGTAACAGTTTTTGCCTGTATATTAAGGTATGTTTGGAGTAACACTCTGAATTTTTTTGAGCTTTTAATGTAGTCTGTGAAGCAAGGTTGTTCAAAAGAATTCTTTTCCGATTAGCGACGGTGCGGGGACTGTTATAGTCATTCAAAATGGAAAAATCAAAGTTTATTTTCTTTATTCTGGTTGTCGCTATGGTTGAAAAAACGGACGAGTTTCTATCTTGTAAATAAATAATTTTGCAAAACGAAAACAGCTAAATTTGTTTAGTAAAAGTCGAACCTTTTCTTTCAAAATGCTGTCATTCTGCAAGTATTTATTGTTAAGGGGCCTCTGTGGTTCCAACCATAGCGACAAGCATAATAAAGAGAATAAACCTTAGCTTTTCCACTTGGATAAAATAACTAATATCAATAGTAGTTTTATCAATCATTTTATGTTAGGTCGACCGACTGTCCTGGACTTATTCAGACGTCAAAGCGATTGATTTAGGGAATCGCGGAGCGGTATCTATGTTATCCAATTAAATGCATTGTGTGTCGGGGTACGTGTTTCCGATATTTCCAATAGCGGCCAATCGCGAATCTGTCGGGAGATCGTTTCTTTAGTCCCTTTCAAGAAGTAATCGTTCCGAACGTCGAGCAATTTCCGTTCCCCGAAGACACCCACTCGCGCTCTTCCTCGCGGAGGAGGATCGATCCAGGGCCTTAAAGAAACTTTGCGTGTTATCCGGCACGCGAAAGGAAAAGTATCGCGACACGTCGCGTCGCTGCACCGTCTCGAGGATCCATCCAGACGAGTACACGCGCCGTCTACTTATTACTTGTCCCTGCTTTAAACTTTTCATTTAGGCGAGCGAGAACAGCCGTTCCACTCGCTACTTACGTATAATACCTAACTGTTCGTGTGCCATCTTGCGAAGTGACATTCGAACGCCATACAGTAGTTTCTGAATCGTCGGATCGAGAATTGAATTCCTCGCGATAGCAGTAAGCTTCATTTTCGAATTCTATTTTATCGTTTTTATGACGTGAGTTCAATTGTAGATACTGTTGGATGCAAGATTGTCAGTGCCAGAAGTCAGTTTCTAGAAAAGTATCTTCGAATATTACGAAGTTAGATATTTCTTTAATACATAGTGAAGTTGTTTTAAAACTGTCTGTAATATTTCAAAATTTGATATGGGAATGTCCTTTGTAGTTGCATTATACAATTAATAGTTACAATAGCAAATATTGTTACGAATAATAAATTAATTAGTGAAACTAATTTTAATTATAGCCCTCTCAGGGCCTTTTTGCATAAAATGGAGAAATAAAAGAAACAATGTTGTGTTTTAACATGTTTATTATTTATTTAATATTTGCATAATATTTGAAAATAAGATATTAGAGTCGGAGTCAGTTAACACTGATTCACAAAATTTACTATAGCTCTGTCAATTTTGAAGATACGACAATGAAACTTAGAGGACATATGTAGAAAAGAATGAGGAATTTAATTACGAGTTTTATACAAAAAGGGTGGTTGAGTGTCCTTGAGAGGCCGTTGTTGCATCCAACAGTATAATTACGGAACGCGACTCGCGATTTTCTATCCGATCCTGAAAGTAACGAAGCGAGTGGTCGGATTTTTCTGAAATAATTGCCGGCGTTGTCCGACGAGGATCGTTCAGGCATATTCCAGCGAGATGAGTGCCGGCTAACGAGAGATTCCACCGGCTCAAAGTGACGTAATCTTATTACTCGCGCCTTAACCGCCTTCGGAAGAACACCCTGCTGGCCATACCGAGCAATCTCCCGAACTCGACCGTAACGTAAATTCGCGTAATTGTCTATGAAACGGATCCCCTGAAAATCCGATCTCCCTTCGTCGCTCGTGAAAGATACAGCCGGGGCGTTTCGCGGCGAAAGTTCTCTCTGAAAAATCGAGAGAGAAACGGTTCGTCGGCTGCCGTGGAAAGAAACGAGAACGTTCCTGCAGTGTATTCTCAACAGTCTTGTTTATGATGGCTCCTAAAATAACGATCTTGACTTTAAAGGCACTCGGAAAACCGTGCGCCCTCGTGAAATATAGGTCCTGTCCCTAAAGCTCGCTGAAGCGTTATCTGAACGGTGGAATGTCGCAATTGTTTCTCGTGTTTGGGTACGTCTGGCCACGGCCATCTTGGTTCTTCCGCGGAAGTGGACAAAATAGAAGATTCCTCTCGAAGGAGGTCGAATCGATGCCGTGCGAGGGAAGAGGATGTTCTTAAACGCGCTTGTTTCGTGGGCATTAAAAGCTGGCGTATAGGGTCGCAACAGATTGTGTCTGCCTCGTGTGAAAATTGCCACAACCGATGCCCTCGATAACGCGACGCGATGGCCGCTTATAACCGAGCCGCGTAAATCCATACGCGACCTACATCCGACTGGGCAGAAAACAAATACCGACGAATTATCTCGTCGAGCCGGGGGAACGGAACCCTAGCGATTAATGGCTGCAATTGCTTTTGTGTGACTCGATGGAGTTAAATCGTCAATGGTAGGCAAAATACTGGAGCGACGGCGTCGAAATTTGTGGACGGAAATGTGATTTGCAATGAATTTCTAGATTTCAGACGGATTCCTATATTTCCTATGAATTTCTAGACTCGCAAAGAATTTCTAGGTGTGAAATTAATTTCTAGATATGCAAGGAATTCTTAGATTTCAAATTAATTCCCAGATTTGCAACGAATTCTTAGATTTGTCACGAATTCCTAGATTTGCACCGAAATCCTAGATTTGTAATAAATTTCTAAATTTGCAACGAATTCCTAGGGGTGAAATTAATTTCTAGATATGAAATCAATTCCTAGATTTGAAATCAGTTCCTAGATTTGAAATTAATTCGTAGATTTGCAAGGAATTCATAGATTTGAAATCAATTCCTAGATTTTAAATTAATTCCTACATTTGCAAGGAACTTCTAGATTTGAAATCAGTTCCTAGATTTGACAAGGAATTCATAGATTTGAAATCAATTCCTAGATTTGAAATTAATTCCTACATTTGCAAGGAACTCTTAGATTTGAAATCAGTTCCTAGATTTGAAATTAATTTCTAGATTTGACAAGGAATTTCTAGATTTGCAATAAATTTCTAAATTTGTAACGAATTCCTAGGGGTGAAATTAATTTCTAGATATGAAATCAATTCCTAGATTTGAAATCAGTTCCTAGATTTGAAATTAATTCGTAGATTTGCAAGGAATTCATAGATTTGAAATCAATTCATAGATTTGAAATCAGTTCCTAGATTTGACAAGGAATTCCTAGATTTGAAATCAATTCCTAGATTTGCAACGAATCCTTAGATTTGCCACGAATTCCTAGATTTACACAGAAATTTTAGATTTGCAATAGATTTCTAAATTTGCAACGAATTCATAGATTTGCAATGGACTCCTCAATCTGCAACGGATTCCTAAATTCGTAAGAGATTCCTAAATTCCCAAGCCAAAGAAAGAAGAAAAGAAGATCAAGTTCCAGTAATCAGAAGAAGGACGTTCCACGATCACAATAGAGATAAATTTATTGCCGCCCTCGCATTTCCCGCGAAACCTGCCCTCGCTGGTAAGTTCGCGCGAGCTTTGTCCCCCGTAATCACGGAAGCAAGCGGGTGTGGAGATTCATGTGTGCTCACCCAACAGTCACGTCGAAAATGTTGCTGCCGACGGAGCTCGACACGGCCATGTCGCCGAATCCTTTTCGCGCGACGATCACGCTGGTGATCAGGTCGGGGATGCTGGTGCCGGCGGCGAGGAACGTCAGGCCCATCACTTCCGGTGGTATGCGGACCGTGTCGCCCGCTACGTTCGCCCACCAGACCATCAGGTACGAGTACGCCGCTATCCAGACGATGGACCCGATGAACGTCACCGCGAACAGCTTCTTCCCTGGAACAATCAATTAATCGGACATCTCAATGCACCCTTCTAAATGGTTCAACTTTAAACGCCTCCCTTTCCAAAATGGGTGTGAATTCTCTAATGTTTCTGGCCGATGAGGTTTATTTGACAGTGGAAAGGACGTTTTCTGAAACGGAGCTGGAAATATGGTACTTCGTTCATGCGAACGGATAGTTATTTATTTATTTATATGTGGGTGCGCACTCTTTGGTAAGAGGTAGAAATGGCAGGAGGCGGAAATGTGTAACAACTGACAAGATGTGGTATGTGTAAATACAAAAGGAGTTAGACAGAGTTGTAGCGCATTAAAATTAAGAAGGTAGGTATTCTCGTCTAGAGAGACGAGGTACCTCCGCACAAAAAACTACACAGTTTTCACCCAACAGTATTATCCACACGGATGTAGGTATCAACATTTCAGTGAGTTGTAAAAAAAAAAATCAGCTACATATTGCGTGTATAACTTTTCTTCCGCTGATTTAAAACAAAAAAGGCCAAATTATAATATACGGCTGAAATTTTTTTACAACTTACTGAAATGTTAATAAACACGTGTATATAATGCTCGTCGCTAAAAACCGTGTAGTTCTTTTGTGCCTCTTCGCTAAAGAAAGGCAAAAAATTGCTCTCCTGGACGAAAATACCTCTTTAAGAGGTGGCTCTTGAAAGACTCGCTGGTGTTTGGAAAACAGTCTGCAGCGTGACAGAACTTGTTGGCTAAGTCGCGCAAGCAGTCAATGAAGTTATTCTCACCGAAAGCAGAAGTGTGGCGTAACGGGTGAAAAATCAGAAATTTCCTGAAACTCCCAAGTGGAGGATTAAGTTTAAATAATTCCAAAATCGAAGAACAGTCGACATCATTGATATTACGAGATCGTATTCGATACTCCCACAGCCAGAAGTGGAAATGCACCCCAAGACTTCTCCCTTTGGCGCTTCCAACGCTCGTGGCGAGTAGAAGAAATCAACCACGTATCAGACGGGAGGAATCGTGTATGTATCGAGGCGCGCCACGCCCAACGGCTTGTATCGCGATCATCTAGCGTCAAAGGTCGACTATCTGTGATTACATTGGACAGTCGGACCCTCCTATCTCGTCGATATTAAAATTGCTCGCTTCGCGGGCAAAGGGAATTCTATTTCCATCGACTCGCGAGCTGTCTGTTTTAAGAACCGGCCGCGGTAGGGCGAAAGAAAGATACGGGGATGAAGCAGCGTCGATAAAGAGAAGGGAGCTAGCGATTAGGGGAGAACGCGAGCCGCGAAACGTTTGGCGAGCTCGCAAACTGGCGAAACCGCGGAAAGTAGACCGCGAATCCGTGATATCTGTATCTCGAACGGGTCGTTCTGTTCGCTCGGCTTTAACCGCCTCCCGGCCCGACGAAAAAGTTTCCCCATCGCGCCTCTGGAAACGGGGATCTTTCGTCGACGCGCGCGCGCGGAAATTGCCCGTCAATTTCCTTCCCGATATTGGACGTTGCACCGGCGACTCTCATTAATCGTTCACCGAAACCTGTTCAAGATAATTTGATGAGGAGAATGATTCTTAGTAAATCTTAGTGGATCTTTCGCACTCGGGTTAGAATAGAGTCCTTTCGCTTTGCAATAATCGCTTTCATGCTACGAAACGATTCTCGATCACTGAAACGGTGAGAGGTTGCTTCGTCGGTAATTGAACGGGTATACGTGGTTCTGTAGGAAAAAAGGGGTCGGTCTTTTTGGGGGATTTTCTGCTTACCGAACTTATACGTTTAATACATAAAAAAATACAATAATAAGAAAGTTAAAATGTCTTAATTTCAATGCGAAGAATGAAGTTTTACCAGTTTCTTTGTGCCGTCCTTGTAAAAAATAAATATATTAGGCTGCTTCTAGATATCTACGAAGCACGTAGGGTTTTCTAACTTTACTTAAAAGGTAAAAGACGTATGGTACTTTGAGTATTTTTATATATCTTGAGAAATGAAAAATGCTGGGCAGAACATTTTAACTAAGGAGGGAAGTGTAATTCTAAAACGTATAAATGAATAACAGCTACGGTTAACAGGCCAACGCCCTTTTCAAAATTATTCACTTCCTTCCTTCACATGCGCTCTCAAAACCTATCTCCTGAACCACCTTTCCCTTTTCAAATAGGATCTATTCGCGGATCATCCCCTTGTACTGGTATTCCAAGCATGGCTTAAAAACAGCTACCAAAGCTGAGCCTTCTTACATTTACATTATTATGATATGTATTCTGTTTCTGTTTCTCTTTATGTCATTATTATTAAATCATTTACGGGAGAAAAGCTCCCCTTGTTACAAAAAGAAAAGAAGAAACCGAGGGGCGATGATACATAAATAAAAAGGAGGCAGCCAAGGGGACCCTAGCACCCTCAAAGAAAAAGGAAAAAAGGTGATTAATTGTAACCACGACTTCTCTAATTCAAGAGCTCCGTGAAAAAAAAAAGAAAACTCAATCTAATTCTTTAAATAAGTTCCTCTAACCACCTAATGAATTTTATAGAATTTGCTTTAAAAAATATCTTTACTGATTTATAGTGCGTGGAATGTTGCCATAATTGATCTCTTAAAACACCCACCTACCCCAAAGAGTAGTTGCAAAAATTAATAGTCCAACACAATTTTTCACGATCTTCTGTTTCCTCTCCTTCTATTTTCACTTCCAAATTATATTCCCTGCAATTATGCGCACAGCGCGTGCGCAATAAAGGCGTAACGGTACTAATAATAACGATTCGCAACGGAGGCAGGAGTTTTCGCTGCCGTTCGACGGCATCAATCGAAATCGAGAGGCCGCCCTGGCAATTTTCTGCAACAATGAGAGGCGCACGGCTGAATGCCAGGCAGCGTCGGAGGGCCGCAACAATCAGCCGCCGATTCGAAATTAGCGTGTCAATATCATCTTTCGTCGGCGGCATTGTGTCGCGTTGAAATACAGGCCGTTAATAGGCCGAGATAATGCAGCACGTCCGTGATTGATGGCGGCCGGGAAATGGTTTTGAATAACAGACGCGCGGGCGTCGTCTGCGTCCGTCTTGCTGGCGCGTTTAATTGCGTCATTAAATTCCGACGCGGATGCTGTCCGCGTTACGTCCACGGAGGGGCTCCCCCTTAGCTACTTCCCACGCTTTTATCCCCAACAACTTATCTGCTCTCCCGAAACCCACGGATATATAGGCGACGTTCTTCGGAGGCTCGGGCGATCGAGCGGTCGCGAATGAATATTGCACAACGCTGACAGAAATATCCGGTCCTGATCGTTCGTTGCCTCGCGGAATAAGCGAGGAAGCTTCGCTGGGCTATTTTCGGAAAATTTCAATGCCTCGTTCGGAAACGATCGTGGGGAACGTCCGTTGGAGGGAAGGAGAACAAAGGGGAAGGTAACCGTCCATTGAGGCGGTACCTGTAACCTTTCTGTAGTCTGTACAGCCATGGCGATACTCGCTGTAATTTACCAGCCGGGAATTGAGAATCAAGGAACCACACGGCCGCAAAGATTACATTCCATATTCAAATTGTTTTAGCAGCGGCGTGGCTCGTTAATGCCGCGACACGGCCAGCACGTATAGCTGAAATTGCGGCGCAGATTTGCTGGGGGATGTGTATCTCGAGAAATTAACACGTTACTCTGCCGGAGAACGTGGCTGATTCTGATTACGAGTGGTACAAATTTCAGGCTTGTAAGCGCGGGATTCTAGTATCAGGGTATTAGGTGGGTATCGCGGTTTAACTCGGCGACCTTTTTGGTGGGGGTAAAAAGGGAAGGTGAAGTTAAACAAATCAGGGTAATAGGGGGGATGTATGTTGAAGGTTCGGAAGACTGTCTGTGTAAGTCCAACTTTCCTTGGAAATGAGTTATGTAGTTCGCAAACATCTTTATTGTTGAAACTTTCAGTTGATAAATCAATTAAGTCTCTACTTCCATACGTAAGCAATAACTTTACGGCGGTGCATTGACCACGGAATTACGAACAGTGTAAATCCAATGGACTTACACTGATTGGATTCTTAACCCTGAATATTATCCTAGCACCAGAGTTGGGCATTAATCGAATAAATTTGTATACTTATATTTAACCTTCATTTTTATATCTAACAATAATCTTCGAATACAAATTTCGAATAAAGTTATTCGAGAATAAAGAATCAATTTTTGTTCCGATGGTCCCGAATAAGAATTGCGAATGAAATAAAATTAATTTGTTATTCGACAAATGCTCAACTCTGCCTGGTACTCCTGTCTTCTTATTATACCACCGACATCCTAATGTCAACGTCGTCTCCTTTCCCACTTCAACTTACCCTTGGGTGTCCTTGTGTCCGGTAAGGTGAGCCACAGAGGGAACAGGATCGGCGCGACTAGAATGTAAGTTAGTCTCTTCTTGGGACTACTGGGCCAGGCCATGTCCAAGGCCTCTGGAGGTTCATCCTCTTCTCCCTGGAACAGAGACGGGCCTCTAGTCAGGCAAACTTCTGCGAAGCAACATTCGTTTAGAAACAAGAATCCATGGAACAAGAGAAGAATACACCCTTCTCCCTAATTAACGCGGCTCGCTTAATCCGTTCAGTGGATCCGGTCGAATGGAATTAAGTTTAAGCCGGAGTTTTATCATCCGCGACACACTTGGCCCGCCGCGCTTATTATGTCGTGTTATACAATAAAGCTCCGCGGACAGAGACACAAGGCCTCCAAAAACCGCGCTAAAGGCGCCCAGCCAACCCCTTGTTCATCCTCGGCTAACCGCAACACAATGGCCCCCGCAAGGTGTACGGCTTTCCCAGCAGAATATCGTTTTACGAGGATTGCTGGTGCCTTGGTAGAACGAGCACGTGTAATTCTCGGCGAGCACACCGATCATCTCGCTGGCTGGTCGTCTTAGCTGCAGCGTCTGACCAGAACGCGACTCCTCTACTGGCGAAGCCAAGAGGAAGCGTCCTGGCCGGTTCGCGCGTTACGTTTTCCAGCCACGGCAGCTGTAAATCTGCCGACCGGGGACCTCCGGTAATTTACAGCGCCTAGTCGTTTAACGTAACGAGTTATAAGATAGAGGGTTCGAGGATTCAACCCCTTAACTGGGTCATTTCTTCGAGGAACTCCTGCCGGGCGTTTAAAAATGATTAAAGGCGAATTAAGGGGTTATTATATGGTCATTTTTATGATTTTTTTTTTTATATAAAGACTCTTCGTATTTGAAAATCAAGATATACACCTTGCTTCGTATAAATTCAACTGTATTCCCTTTAAAAAGAAATTTGATATCTTATTAAGAAAGAGTACCAAAAATATCTCAGAGATTACTAAGTAGACCGATTTGAATAGAAGTTTGCAGGAATTTTCTTGAGACTATAATTTATAGTACTCGTCGATTTTGAAAGAATTTATTTTCAGAAAAATGCCACCTACTCGTATCTTCTTTTATTGATAAAAGGCACTAATCGAAAACTCGTCTGGACTAGTACACTTGGATTCGTAGTCTTGCCTAGCTAGAAAACAATGCCAGAGGTGGCGCTGCGTTGCTTTGATTTCGAAAAGGAGTTTTCTTGTTCAGTAAGCAAACGAAGGGCTAGTCATTAGACAAATGAGGCCTGGCGAACGAAGTGGACGTCGATCGAGATCGAAGACCTTGAGGCTCGCGGAGGAAGGTGGTCGCGTGCTAGAAAACGCGGAACTCGGGCGGAAGAGCCATCGCCTGGTGACTTTGCTTCGATTATCCGAGAGGAAAAGAGGGACTGAAATAGGCAATGTGCAGCGCACCGACGCCCCGGTGTAGCCAGAATTGACCCAGATTCGCGGTGCATTCAAAATGAAAAGGTCTTCTCACTCATTTGGGACAAAGAGGTTCGGGAATCCTCGCGATCCGCGTGCGCCCGCGCGAGCTAGCCCTCCCACCGTTGGCTAATAGCAGTGGAAAGCTCGTCTTGTCAATTTTTTAATCGCTAAAGCCGATCCCTGCTCGCAATATTCGTTTTATTCCGGAATTAGCAGGCTCAGATTTCAGCTGTCTCTTAAGGTCCATTAATTCTTGGTTCCTCGCGGTACTCGGAAGCAGTGACCCTGAAGATGCAACGCGATCGTCCTCGAGATTCCCCACCCTCTGATAAGGAAACAGAAAAAGTCGAGAGGCCCGGGCAGGAATAGGCCACAAAGGACATTAAGTGCGAGAGCTGTCGGATATGGCGGGAGACTTTGACGGCGGCCGATTCGAAAACGAAAGTCTCGTTCGGGGAAAAAGCCACTCTTCGCGATTGCCTTGCTTCCAGGACGTCTCTCCCACGTAGTAAGCGTCCCAATTCCCCAACACCCTGCTATTATCGTGGCACGTGAATGACGGGCTGTTAATAGCGGCTACCCTTATACACGAGCGTGGCATGGCAGTGCTGGATTAAGCAATAAACAAAATCAGCACGTGTTGCGCCGGGAGAAATGAGAGCGAAATAAATATAAATTTTCTGAACTTTAAAATCTTTTACATAGTAATAATATTCCTGAGTGTTCGTGTCAGTGATGCTTTGACATTTCAATAGAAGAGACTCGCGAAATTTATTGTCCATAAAGATGAATAAGTAGACCCTTCAAGAACGCGGAAAAAATGGGGCGATGTTTTTACGTAATAAATCGTCGGTGGTCTTAAGACAATGTAAATTTAGACGAATGTTTATAGACTTCTTTCTTGGGGCCATTTGGAGGCATTGGTTTATGCGACTGACGTAAGACTTTACAAGAATTAAAGGATAATATTCAACACGAAATAGAAAATCTAACACTACAAATTCTTCAGAAGAGCCCAGATTTGCATCAATTCGAATGGTGGTCATTTCTTGGATAATTATCTTCGGAACCTGGTGTCATAAAATTTATGAGTCACAATAAATTCTACCTCAAAAAACGCAACGTTGTTTTATTTAAAACCAAAGTTGTATACTAAGAAAATTGGATAAAGATTTTTGCGCCACCTTTTATGTGCGAGAAGAAAGAAAGGAAGAATGAAGACAGTGGAAAGATGAGAACCCGTGGCGAGTGGATTAGATTGAGCGAGAAAGACAGAGAAAACGAGAGAAAATTAACGATCGAGGGATGATTAAGATTGAACTAAAGAAACATTTCTATATTCCGTTAAAGTGATCACCCTGTATAAGAGGGTCTGAAATTCTTTCAAGTGTTTAGAGCCTCTAAACGTCTGAATCCGGCACTGGAAGATGGAAACATTAAGAACAATAAACTTCCACTTGTCTTCCACAGATTAATCGAGTGTCCGTAACAACGAATGCCTTCGTTGCAGCGGTCTCGTCCCTTGGTCCATGAGAAGCTGGCGGGATCCGTTTGTCAGTGGTCGACTGGCCGGAAAATAAGGAGTTCCCGCTTCATTTTTCCTATCGCGCCGGCAGGACCGTCCCGAATCACCAAATATCTATCTCTGTCCGCGGGCGGACGGACGGAATTTCAGATAGGAACGTTCGAGCGACGGGGGTGGCGGCGATATAGCTCGTTACGTTTTCACGTTGAGCGACAACCGGTCGACCAGGGGATGGGATCCTCTCCCAGGGGGGAAACGCTGAGGAGAATTTCCAGCGCGGAGGTTTTCGGTTGCCTGATACACACGCGAAAACGGATATGCGTGTCGTGGATGGGAGAATTAAATGAATTAGACGAATTGGCTCCTTTTCCTATTGTTCCACCTATCACTACGACTCTCTTTCACCTGAAATTCGCTCTCTAACCGCGCTCTCATCTTTCAACCGTGCAGTGACATTTATTTTTTTGCTAATCAACTGTAGTGATTAATTATTAATATTGTTATTTTTTAATGTCATACATGTGACTTTAGTCTTTACTCGCGATGACGTTATTTGTTCATCGATATCTATTTTCCGTATACGCTGTTAGCGCTAGTTTGAAATAGTTTTAAGTAGTTTTAAGTGGTTAGGGTAACAATAGCTGACAGCTGTCTTTAGCACTCTTCTATTTTTACACGTACTAGGGTGACCGCACCTAATATCGCTCATGTTCCTAATATCGCCACTCGCTATATCTTGCGAAGTAAGCACTGAAATTCATCGGTTATGCACTCAATTAGTATCTAAGTATATGTAGAAGATATACTGTAATTGCAGCGTCATGTGATCAACAATTACAGAAAGGGATTTTAGAGAATCTTAATAGTGTAAAAACTTATTGGACTGCCACAATTGTACATCACATTCGGAGAAGGTAAGTCTAATAATTCCGCGAATGCAAGAATATCTACCAGAAGTATCTAATTACTGATGTAGTTAAGGAATGAAATCGATTCAAATATTTTTCGTAATGAAAATAGTGCTTTTCTTTTAGTAGTATGCGTGTTCTCAATACCGCCTACCGGAGATCAATGGTTGTTACAGGTGGAGTTACGAAATATGTTTGTCCAATATGTACATCGGAACGTAAAAAATAAAATATTTTACAAATCTATATTTTTCTAATAAAAATGAAATCATAGATGGATAAAAATACATTTATAGATCAAGAAATAATAAAAGCACATGTGAAAATGACTTTAAAAACTCATATACACATAAATTAATCAATATTTCTGAAGTAGTCAATATTAGAATGTTCGCATGTCTTAAGTTTTTGAACTCCTTATTCAAAATTTGCAAGTTTCAACGCTTCTAACTTACGCTACAAGAAATCTGAATAATTTCTCTTCACTTTCAACCGAATTTCATTTCAGAATATCAATAATTATTCAATTAACAGTGATCTAACTTTTGCTAGGCGATATTATTATACAGTCACCCCATATAATTTCTAACTATTTCCCCCTTCCTTGCCTGCTTATATATTTCCTTCCCTGACATCTACAGTGCAATAAAGAATCATTATTAATTACATTCCAGTTAACCCTATCTCGTTTCTATAAAACAAAAACACCCCCGTGTTTCCATATACCAGCCCACGTAAAGCGAACTTCTCCCAGAATCCATCTATCAGGGTTGAACGCTTCCCTCGCGATTCCCCGCCGCCCTCCACGCGGGAATTGCGAGAAGGAACGGTGGCGCGAAGTTGTTACCGCGAAGTTATTCGGCGGGGAGGTTGGCCGCTCCGCTGGACTGGCTCCGGCGCGATCGATAGACGATAATTGGCTCGACGAATCTGGCTACGGCGACTACGGTTATTTCGGACGAGGCCGCGGGGAACGGGATCAGGAAACGGACGGTTCTCGAGGGCCCGGGGGCTTCGTGACGGGAAACGAGCCCGAGCGGGGCCGAGTTTCGCGACGCGCGTTCCCTGGGCCGCGATAGGGAGCGACACGACCGAATTACCGCTCCCGCGGCCATTGTTCCTGCGGTCAGACGAGGCTTCCGGGCCGCGACTCGCGTCTACGTGGAAACTCGCGGCGACGTTTCGCCGGCATTGCGGCAGCCTGGTAGCTCAGCTTTGGCGAGGAATTCGGCTGCTATTGGCCCGCGCTAACTACATTCGCACGCCACTCACGGTCTGTCGATATTGAAATACTTAGGGTATCCAGGCGCCCGTGCTTTCATGCTTGCACGCCCAGCGCGGATTGACTTGACTCGGGGCATTCAAGTGTACCAGCAATCTTTCAGCGGCGCGGCGAACAGCGGCCGACGACAGGGGCTGTCGGCGCTGGTCCTGCACGTCTACTCCCGGCTGAGAAATGGATTGCTGCGCTGCCGGTAGTTTAAAAGGCACTATTTTCGAAGGGAAGACCGTGGCACCCAGAAACAATGCGATGGGTAAGCTTCGATGTCAAGGAAGGGGCGCCAAGAGGTATTCGTCCAACCACCGGGTGAAGAATATAGTTGGGAAGTGAGAAATCAGATCGATGACCAATTAAAAATTTAAAACCGAAATTTAAAATATTCACGTTTTCAGCAGAAACTTAACAAAAATCAGTGATTTTTGCTGAAAAGCCGGGGGTCAACTGCCCCTTTTGCCCCATGCGTCCTACTATTCGGACAGCTATCCGTAAGCAGCAGTTTAAGCTCGTTCCTCCTTGACATTTCGCAGCTGAGAAGCGACAACTCCGTTTCAGGCTCGTTCCAGACTCGTGATTAGAGGCCTCGAGAGATTCGCCGACAGGAGAAGCGAGGAGAACGTTGAGCAAGGGGGACGCGAAGGGTCTAATGGACTCGCATCGAGCAGCAACGAATTTGGGGACAGAGCGGACGAGTGATAACCGGAAGCCCCGGCGACCGATGCCACCGCAATAATTGGGACCGCGACTGGGGGAGGGAATTAGGCATTCGTCGAATTTGACAATTACCGAGTCGAGGCCTGCGTCGAGGCCAGCTGCTATACCGCCGTTGGGAAGTTCCTGGATGCCGGCGGTGGTGCCGGCAGTGGTCGTCGTCGTGGTGGTGGTCGTGGTGCCCTGGGATCCCTGCTGCAGCTGCAGAGTGGTCTCTTTCGACGCTGCACCGGAGTAATGGGCAGCGGTGGAAGTCGCCGCGCCGTTGTGCGGCCTGGTAGCGTCCAGCAGCACCTTCAGCGACGCTATCGCGTGCAGCTGCGTCGCTTTCTCGTCCACTTTGCCTGAACAACAACAGAGATGCAGGTTAACGAGGAAAACGGACCAGGCAACGGGCTACTGTTGTGCACACGCTTTCCTTCAGCTACTGACAAGTACTTAACGTCGTTAAAGTCTACCTTAGCCGACCGTCAAGTGGCGTCATGGGCATTGGATATTCTAGATTCTATATTCCAAATAATCGAGAGACTAAGAACAATATTTATTATCTTCAGTAATGTGCAAATACAGAGTAAAAAGTTTTTTAACACTATGGCCTTTACTTCTTTTTTTAAATGAAATCCTAAGAGTGACTTATTTTGGAGTGATTTGAATGGAGGGTTATACTAACAAGGGGGCCGCATAGGTTATGCAATCGGTTCTGGAATGAGACTGGGTGGACATTGTAGTGCACACCTAATGTTAAAAAGCTGTAAAGGGATTTTGCAAAATGGGCCTTCATTTTCGAGAAATTTGAGTTCAAAGTTTTGCGGGACAGTAGTATTTCAGTTGCGCAAACATTCTTACCAAGCACCAGGAATCGAACCGAAGGGACTCCCAGCACCGTAGGCGAACGCCTTATTATCGCAGCTACGACCATTGCTTGGTAAGAATGTTTGCGCAACTGAAATACTACTGTCCCGCAAAACTTTGAACTCAAATTTCTCAAAAACGAAGGCCCATTTTGCAAAATCCCTTTACGGTTTTTTAACACTAGGTGTGCACTACAATGTCCACCCAGTCTCATTCTAAAAGCGATTACATAACCTATGCGGCCCCCTTGTAAGTCCCAAGTTACCAACCCTTAAACTGAGGTGAGCGCTATTCTATATTTCTCTTCAACGCATCATCTTCAAATCTGCGTCTCGTATATTATAAATCCGAGCAACGCCCATGACGGCTCTCTGGAGGCTATAAAATGCAACTCTCAAGCAAAAGATCCACCCCATCGTCCCTCCAACGCCCAACCTCGCCGGACCCTCTTCCGTCCAGCGGAAGGACGTTGCAAACATTCCGCATGCTCTGCGACTGCACAAGACCGGCCGGATGCATCGGCGTTCCATTCAAGCGTGGGCTCAAGATCTGGTTGAAGGTGGGGGTACGAAATAATTATGAGCGTCATTCCAGCGGCCGTTGCTACCGTTCTACTTTGCGCAGCCATTCCGCGAATCGGTCTGCGAGTCGAAACGATCCTGGGGCGCTAACGACGCGCGAATACCGTGCCCTGGGCACCGGGGCCACTCGATACGGAAGCCCTGATTCGCTTAATTGCGGCTCTACGTGTCGCGCGCTGCGTTTACGATCCTACGAGAGGCCGACACTGCTGCGACGACGACGCGCGTCGACGAGCCAACGTTTTACGAGCCACGGATGAGTACCAAAGCCGCTTGTCACGCGCTTAATCAGTTTAACTGTCGCGATCGACGGCCAATTGGATCATCAGCGTCGAACGGCATCGGGATAGAGCAGATCGCCGGGGCAAATCGTGTTTAAGAAAATTACAACGAGCGGATTAGGCGCGATCCACTTACGGCCCGCGTGCCAGGGGCCAGTCGAGACAAACTCGATCATCCCTCCCACCCTCCCTTCACCGTTGTTTGTCATCCATCGCGCTCCATTGAAATGCTAGACAGCTACGGATATTCGCCCTCTAGCCCTTGGACGTGGAATTTTATAGAAAGCAGATCGCGCGGAGGACGGAAGGAAGATTGACGACGGCGCATTCGTTTTCTTAACGTCCTCCGTTCGGAATATCGAATGGTATCGCGACACCTGCTGCCGGGAGGAACTCTTGCGCACCAATAATACTGAGAAATGCAAGTCTCATGATAAATCTGTTATGGATTCATGCGTTGCCTGGACCATTTTTCGTGACCTCCTTCGAAATGACGGAGCAACGACAAAGCGGGGCGGAGAATGGTTCCTGTTTCTGTAGGAGAAACACGGAACCTCGGGCGGTGGGACTGGAACCCACGTTCGGTAGTTCATGAATAATCTACTAAATTCAAGAATTCTTTCAGATTTCCTGCGAAACTAATTTGGAATACGCGAAACATTTGTACAAAGTGTAGAGTCGATTTACCACCTAGTTATCGAGAAACTATTAATTAAAGTCGATGCATTTTAACACAGTCAAATTTGTAATTACGTAATGAATTGAAATACAGATTTACTAAGTGTTGTAGGTATTTAATAGTGAATAAAATAAGTTATTTAAACTTCGCTTTTAACTATTTTTTTTTCTGTGTAACCTCAAATTTGCCAATGATCGTACTTCGAAGTCCATTTCTGTTTTTCATTGAGTATTTTTAAAACAAAAGCTTTAATAGGTACTCGAGGTATTTTAACTGCAACTTAAGAACATATAAAAACTTCACAAAAAAATATAGACGTTCCAATTGGGATTTGCCAATTCAGAGTGCCATTCATTGAAGGGCCGCCCTTAAATTACGTAAGGATAATTTTAGCGAATTCTTACCCCCTCCCACCCCCAATCTAAGAATTCGTAAGATTTGATATTTCAACTCCCTCCTCGCGTAATATTTTTTACACATAATTTTCTCAGTTCTTAAAATTCTTTGTAAACGTTTATACATTTAACTCTGTTTCGGGAAAGTTAAACTAAACTACTTTTCAATTTGTATTTATTGAAAATTAAGTTAAAAAATATTACGTGAGACGCTACCTCACTCCCCCCTGTGTAACAAAACGTAAGAACCTCGCGACTCTCCCCCCTCAGAAAGTCTTACGTAATTTAAGGATGCCCCCTTGTACAGTTTATCCTAAGTGTCAATCGCGCCGTGGCCGTTCCTAAGCGCCGCACTCCTACATTTCCTTCTACTAACGGCGAAGGGATGGAATCTAAATAGTCTTGGGTGGTCCAGTTCCCCAAGAGGAATTACTCGATACTCCTGTTTATTCCATCCACTTCCTAACGAAGCCCCCGCGTTAAGTAGCATCCCCTCGGCAAATGCAGCGTCCACTGATAACGCCTTCTCCCGGCGAGAACTAATTTCTCGGCGATTTTCTTTCCCCTTTCCGGAGATGACCTTAATTAATACACGCCTCGTGAATCAACCGAGACTTCCGTCCCGTTATCGTTAGCGCGCGGTGATTTCCAAGAGAATTCGCGCCCCGAGGTGTCGCGGATTCCTTTCCTCTGCGACACAGCGCGCTGCTACTCTTCTTCTCCCATTCAACCTCCCCGCGCGCTCACTTCTTGTCAACTTACGACATTGAACGTCCTTGGAGGAGCCTTTCAGCGGAACCTAGCCGAGTCCGTCTCGGCGAGCGTCCCCAGGGCGAACAAGCTGCCTCATTAAGAGAAAAGAAGTGTTCCAGGAGTCGCGTCCGCGCTTCCGCAAACGAAGGAACTTTCTCTTCGGCTACAATGGCTCGGAACTTTGGTGTCGACCGTTTCCCCCTCGAACGGGACAGAAATATTTCAGGCGTTCCCGTTAACTTCGACGCGCGGCGAAAAGGAATCACCATTCCCGTAAACGTGCCCCGAGATACTGGAGAGTAAAAATCTGACGCATCGCCCCTATAGTTTCAGACGGTGACTTGATTTTCAATGAAACAATCCTGGACAGTAAGGCAACGCGGACGTTCAGAAGATCGTGCAACTTTGTGCGCAAATAGAATAGTTCATGCGTAAGACGAACCTATTTTTTGTTGGTGCTATAGTATAGCTTTAGGGGTGAAATCACCCCTTAAGGAAAAGGTAGAATTATCTTTTTCGTGGGATATCTCGAGAACGGTGGGGAGGTATTGGAAAGAAGTTTAAACAAAAGTTGCACCTCTTTTTTTATATTTACAAAATTGCGTGAAAGTAATTATCGAATTAAGAATTGGTGGTGGGGGTAACTTGAGAAGCATGGATTTTCGATAATTATTTTTAAGGCAGTTTTGTAGATATAAAAGAAAGATACGAATTTTGATTATACTTCTTTCCGATATCACTCACCGTTCTCGAGATATCCCAGAAACTGAATTCTCACCCCCAAAACTGCAACAATGGCACCACCAAAAAATAGATTTGTCTTACGCGCGAGACACTCGCACGGAATTTTGCATAATTATCTGAATTCCCGGGGTGCCTATCTCTCCTTGTAGGTCAAAGAGGAAGCTCCACGTGGGGAAGGGCGAGAAGAACACTGCGAGCGTTCTACGGAGCGATACGAAAGTATATATCTCCACCGTCTAGCCTCGGGGCAGGCTCATTTGCTATTTATCTCGTTTCCCTTTCCCCTACGC
Source organism: Andrena flavipes (assembly GCA_963971345.1). Taxonomy (NCBI): domain Eukaryota; kingdom Metazoa; phylum Arthropoda; class Insecta; order Hymenoptera; family Andrenidae; genus Andrena; species Andrena flavipes. The sequence goes on along the minus strand of OZ020479.1, from coordinate 73,325,596 downwards.
GTCCTTCTTCCCGCGTACGTGCACACGGCGTCTGTGCGTCGCGTAGACCAGCACCCGCACCAGGAGTTTCCTTTTCTAGCGTCGCGTCATTATTCTCCCTTATCGATTAACCGGCGGGCAGAGTGGCGCGTCTTAATTCGACGCGTCCGCCTTAAATAATTCAGTGTCCCGTGGCGTTCGCCCGTAAATATTCGCGGCAACAACGGCGGGCTTTCAAGTACCGACGGCGCGGCGCTCGCGAGACCGTCGGAATAATGAACAGAGCGCCGCGACGCTGGGTCCGCGGAAATTGGCTACGAACTGTCGAGCGTTCAAAGGCTGCGATCGTTCGAGTCTTCTTCTATTGAGAGCTCTGCTAATGACTTTCTCGTTCGGGCTACGCCGGGGGGCAGGATCCTCCGTCCCGCTGGCGCGAAATGAACGCATGAAATATTGCGGGAGCCTGCGTTCTCAAAAGGGGGGAGAGAGAAAAAAAAGTCCGGGTGTGTTAGGGATACGCGGAGGACCAATCGCGGGCCCGCGCTGGCTTGATGCTGGGTCAAAGAGAGAAAGCCCGTGGTGAGTGGCCTTCATCCACGGAGCTGGAAACGAGGCGAGAAAAGAAAGGCGAAGAGCCGAGGGCGAGAAGTCGTGCCGCGATGAAAGTATCGACCCCTAAGCCGCCTCGGGCTGGATGGAAGGGCACAAGGGAGGAACGCGCGAATGGGAGAGCCTCGGCGGCGGAGAACAAGAGAGGGAGAGACCGGGAGGGCGGAAAGAGAATGGACCGTCCGTGTTTTAAGCTGTTAAGCTTCTGTAATTTTTTCCCTCCCTTCCATTTGTGTTTCCCTGGGCCGTTCGCGGCTGCAGTCCCTTGTACGTAAGGGAAGATAAATACACTCGAAGGTACGACTGGATTCGGGGAAACGCGAAGGGTGAACAAGGGGGGACGAAAGGACTGGGAGGGGAACGGAGCATCTACTTAAATTAGGGCTAGGCACTCTGTACACTGAGAGTTTAAAGGGAGGAAGGAGGAGGAAGTGACCGTTGCTCGATTTAGGAAATTACGAAGTGAGTTGAGAAGTTTACTTTAACAGCGAGTGGTGGAAGTTAGGGTGGAGAGAAATGTAGGGGTACTTTTTTTATTATTCGAGACTTCTAATGTCATTGGCAAAAGTTGCCTTTTGTAATGGTGTTTATGCTGACAAAATCTGAACTTTGTTAATGAATGTTTTGAGGGGCTGCGAATTAGATCGAAATTATTATTTTCATTGATGTTATGAATTTTATTCTATCATTCGATATGGTGAATGTCCCAATTTCTGCTGATTTAAGAGGTTACCCGTCATCAAGAAGATGTAAAAAATTTGTTTGTGATCAAAAGTTGCAGAGTAATTTATTAATTCTTTAATAATAAATCAACCAAGTCGAAAACTATTTAAGTAAGATATTTCAAGATGTTTAACTATTAGTAATTTGTAATTACTTTAAATGTCCGTATTTCTGCTCATGAAAAATAACTATGTACGTATTTCTACTCACCATTTGTACAAATTTTTGCTCATATAATAGGGTAAAAGACCCAATTACTGATACCTAACTAATTACTGTCACCTTAAGCAATTTTACTTAAACTAACGAATAAATAATCTACTAATAATCACTAATCGAATTCTTCCGATAAAATAGAACAAATCTTGCCGTCGCAATGCTATTTTTTTTCACTACTAGGAGACAATCACACAATTTCAATCTTTTCATTCCACCCCCGTCTAAGTATCTAAACTTTAAACTCTCCAACCTCCTTTTCTCAGCACTCTGCACCCCACCTCCCAGCCCCATGGTTGGCCCAACAAAAATTTCGAGGCAGATCCGCGACTGGGGAGGGCAAGGATCGAAAGAGGCAGGCCGGATCGAGTAGAACGAGTCCGCGGCGGGTCGGCCGAAGTGTCACCTATTAACCTACAAAACTCGATCGAGCCGGGTTTATTCAGCGGGCATGCTCCGGTTTTATGAACAATTAAATCGAGCCGGAGCCGCGGGCTGTCCTTCGGAATCGCGGCGCGTAGCTCCTCCTTAGAGCGCGGGTCGGGCCTTTCACAGGTTTTGCTCGATGAGCAGCCGGCCGGAAAGAAAACACGGTCTACCACTCGTTAAACGGCGCCGTCGACTCGCGTACAGAATAATGCACGCGGAGGGGAAAGGACATCGGTCGAGGCGATCGTTAAGAACGGAGATATAGATCGAGCGGCGTCCTTCGAGCGGCCATAAAAACCGCCCCCGTTAATGGGGCAAATATTTTTGTGTTTGTCGGATGCGGTAGGTCGCGGCTGGAAAGGTTACCCGTGAAGCTGCACGCCTTTGTGACTCGCCGTTCTAACCAAGGATTTCTCGCACGTTCGTGCCCGATGACAATTTCATTCAGCAGCAACAGGAATTTCGTTCTACCCTCCCCTTGCCCTGCTCCTCCGATTCGCGGGAAATGTAGCACGATTGCAGAGGGGCGACGATGAATGCAGCGGATGAAACTGGCGACGAAAGTGGAAAGTTCCTTGGGAAAAGTAAGTCGCGTAATCCGGGCGAGTTCAGGAGGCGAGGTATCTTTGAAGTTTCCGTTATCCCGGAGGTAAGTTTCCTTGCGCGCAGTCGAGTGCCTCCTAAATCGAGGGCCATCAGCTTCCTTAAAGTACCAGCGACGCGAGATCTGATCACAGAGATCGCCGCCGCTGCCAGACGCGGCCGTACGTCTCAATGACTCGTCCCAGGAGCTAATCTGCCTTGAAATTCGAATCGTTCGGCGTCGAGATAACCGGCGGCCCGCTGTCTTCCAGAGTCGTTTAGCGAATTAGCCAGAAAATTAAGCCTTCGCCGGCAATTCTCCGCCCTCATCTCGTAGCTTCGCGAGAGGATTCGCGGAAGAAACCTGATGGCAATTTGCCTCTGGATGCTGCCTCGCTATTTCAGGCTTTCAAAATTGAAGATTGATGACCAAGAGTGATACGAAACCTGCGAGATAACGTACCGTGTACTTGGACCCAATTCCCATCGAGCGAATCAAGTATTCCAGCTTCATTCTGAGTAAATTAAACGCCTCGCGAGGAGATCCTTCCTCGTCACAGAGCGAGGCTGTATTCTTCGTAGTCTCATCTTCCTCCTCCCCTCGTTTCGCTTCAACGGCGGATCAAAGTGATTGCTCGTCTGCTTAATGAAAGTTCTCCTCGCGAAAGACACGTTGGGTCACCAGGGGCGAGCGAGAAATCCTTCCTTATACTTCTAAAGGCACCCTTTCCTATACTTGACTTTACGCAACGCGAACAACTTCAAAGCCGGTTTTCTCGAAATCGAAGGGCAATATTAAAAAATTGTATTCCTTCTTATCTCCTTATTTACTTGTTGCAAGTCGAAAAGGAAGAGTAACTTTTTCCGATATCGCGCTTCGTTTTCGAGAAAATCGACTTTCTCGACGCTATAGCAAAGCGTACCTTAACGCGCGAGGCTTCTTCGATCAGAGAAAGGGAATCGCAGGGATCGGGGACAGGGGATGAACGGAAGGGAGGCCCTGCACGGAAAACGGCGCAACATCGAGAAGTATCGATCCATATCGCGGGGCTCTTTTCGGGGGTGTCGGATTGCCGCGAGGGGCTCTTGCGTGTAAACGATTAGACGCGGCTGCCAGGTAATTGTAATGCAGAAGCTGACGTGATTGATTGCTCGCGATCACCTCAGCCTGTCGGTGGAAGGTCGCCGTGCGCACCGTTCGCCCCCTATTCACTCTAATTCCTATCGTTCTCCGAAAGAGCCTGGAGGAGCAACGGATGGCGGGGCTGTCTACTCGACGGTGCAGTTCCCTTCGTTATTTCGACGCTGACGAAGTTTCGATATTCGACAGACTTTCAGGTGGCTCTTGCCTCCGTTTTTCTTCAAGTGGAGGAAGGAGGACAGAGGAGCAAGCTGGAGAGGATCAGAGGAAGGACGCGATATTTAGGACAAACTTCTAGCGTCTCTTGGTAAATGGAACAAGGGCCGCGAACTAGGCGGCCGGGAATTAAGTAAAAGTGTGACAGGACGTTAGCCGGCAGAGTGGGGTTCGAGAGCAGAAGGGTAGGAATTAAAGCAGCGCGGCCCAATTTGTTAATATCATCCCCGGGGGGGGGGAGCGGCGAGTAATCGTGACTGTGACTCGCGGGACCGGGATTTTCGATAAACCCACCCCCTCCGACCGTTCTATCCGCTACGTGGAAACGTCACCGGGGATTTCGATTGGCCTTCTACCACAATGCCGCCCGTCCGCCTCGCATTCTCTGCAAGTTATTAAAAAACCTGGCGGAACTGGTGCATCTCGTTCGTTATAAATAACGCGCTCGATTGGGACGCGATTCGAGGGCGAGTGACGCGAGCGTTGTTGCTGCGTTGCTATTCCCCCCCCGAGACTTTCAGCTGTTAATGCAGCCCCTCGCTGCTGCTGGCTTCGCCTCATCTCATTCTACTCCCCCCGTGCCTTCCAAAATGCAAAACCGGGACGACGCTTTACAGTACTACGTAGCGAGCGAAAAAGTTCAGTCGATCCAGAGAAGACGCATCGCCTTTCTGTCGCGTCGGGATGAAGATACGTAAGAGAAAACGATAGTCGTTCGTCTGCGTTTACCGTCGAATTTATCCTCACCACCGTAAGCTGGTCGAGCGACTGATGGAGCAGATCTGCTGGTCGATTCAGCACCCTATCCGTTATCCACTCTGACTGGAAAATCTCGCCCCAGAGGCCGCGGAGGTTCACTCGCCGCGGAGTAAGGCAGGGTTCGAGGGTGTTCCCTGCGGCGGAGGCCGTTGGAGATAGGAACGTGGGGGGGGGGGGGGGGGGATGGCTAGAGAATCCTCCAGGAGGAAGGACAGCGATTCGTCCTGAATATTATCTCGAGTAGCGGAGCGAGGCGATGTCTCGATGACGTTAAACGCCCGGGAGTTTAAAGGAAGGGAAAAGGAAGGGAAAAGGAAGGCAAGCCCCGAGTGTGGATTCGCTAGTGGCGATCGATACTCGGCGGTTTCTAGGTCAGGGTCCCGATACATGCTCGCCACTCACCGCCACTCGGGGGGGAGGGGGGGGGGCGCGGATATACGGGGCTCGAAACGCGTCCCGCAAATTCATTCGAAGCCGACTACCCTCCCCAGCCTCTCCCGCGGCTTTCGCCGCGGAAGAGGAGCTCGCTGCCTCTTATTCGTCTCGTCTCACCTTTCTTCCTTTCTCCCTCCTCTGTTTCGCCGACTCGCCCAGTGACGCCACGGGGGGAATCCAGAGGGGGGGGGGGAGGAGGGAAGGGATGAGGGAAATAGGTGGCTGGTTCGGCGAGCGCGCGCGCCCCAACGACGGGGCAAGGGAAAAAAGTTTCCCCGCTTCTCAGGCGGGGCACACACGCGCGCGTACAATCGGTGTGCTATCGAGATCTAGTATTGAACGTTTTCCATGCAATCGAGATTAATGACGCTGGGGCTTTCGCGGCCAGATCCTCGCGGAGGAGGAGGAGGAGGAAGGCTCGTGGAAATGGAGGAGTAAATGGCAGAGGTCGTGATCGACGCGGCATCGACCGTGGAATGAGAATCTCGAGGGTGCAATAGTTGCCGGTGAATAATCCAATTGTATACAACGATCGTGTAATCAGCTAAGAAGGGTGGTCTAGCTCCCCCTATTAAAGTGTTTCCCAACCGTTTACGGAGTCGCGTTCCCCTTTGAAATTTAATGAGGTAACGAAAATAGATTAAAAATAGATACTTTGGAATACAATTCTAAATAAATAATATTGAAGCTTTCTAAAGACCCAGAAAGCACTTCGCGACCCACCGGTTGCGAATCACCGAGGTGAGGAAAATTTAATAAATTAAAGAAAATATATTTTTCAGAATATAACTCCAGCTTAATAATTGAGATAAATAAATGCTAAAAATAACTGTGGCGAATTCCCAGAAAACACTTCGCATCCCCCAGATTGGGAATCTCTGTCCTAATACGACAAAATGAAAAGGGTCCTCGGTGGAGTCGGTTTTCGCTGGCGAATTTTCCATCCCGCGGACTATAACGGCGGGGAACGGCGCGAAAGAGTTGTCTAATTGATGATCGTCCTTTTTCTTTCCATTCGCGCGTGACCTGACCCATTTATACACCGAGCCCTGCACACGGCACGCGCACAGCCCCCGAAATCAATTTCAACGTCGAGATTACCGGGCTACCTTCTGGATTAAGATTCCTATCGATCACGCCAACCGCGATCCACGTGTTTCGTTTAGCGGTCGCTTAACGAGCGCCCCCGTCCTGACACTTGTACAAATTTCATCGACGGGGGGCTGGACGGAGGGGGTGGTCGGGCCGGCGGAGGGTCGAAAATGCACGCGATCCCATCTCCAAGGGAGATATGGATTTTCAGGCGATCCTTCTCCATCGGAGCTTCCACGCGGCAAAACGGGTCGGGCGTATACACAAACGTAATCGACGTCGCGGCGCTCGTATTACGGGGCACGGGAGGAAGCGCACTTTACCGCGGCGAAGCGGAGACGGAAGTGTCTCGGCTTCCAGCGACTTTAGGAGGGAAGGCTCGCCGGGGCGTTTCCTGCGAATGGGCCACGTATACGTCGTAAATTCTCCGCGTCGATAGCGCGGTCTAATATTACGCGGACGCCGGATCGGGTGTCGTTCGGGAAAAATAGAAACGCGAGACTCCGCTCCCGAGACGTCGCTTCGCGTGAAACCGTATCGGGATGCGAGCAATTGCGCGGCAGCTTGGCTTCGCAAAAAAAACGTACGCCGGAATCTCGGGCAGTTGCATTGATTGGGAGACGCGAGTGGTTGGGGAAGAGAATAAAATTCTGTGGATGGTAACATCTGTGGGGGAGATCAAGAAGGGTGTCACTATTGGCAGCGGAAAGCTTACTTAGGGGGGTATATTCGTTTGAACCATTGGAAAATGTGTACATTTTGTGGATTTTTTTAGATGTCAATGGCTTGATGAAGATTTCCCGTTTTTTCACTATGTTTATGTAGTATTTTGAACTAGTTATACAAAAAGTTTCAGTTAAAAAAATATTGTTTTTGGGAAGTTATGGATACATATCTGAAAGTCGCTTGATTTTAGACGGCTAAACGGTGGGCGTAAAAACAGCTGTATGTCGAGTCTGAATTAAAAAACAAGAAAATCTTGTTATAAAGTATGTCAATAGCTATCGTCCATCGGGGCCGATTTTGAAAATTTTGAAAAATAAAGAAACGGTGAGAGATCAAAGGTAAAGTTATATTTTTCTAAGAGAAAATGACACCTTTTTTTCTTTATAAATAATAAACGGGGAATCGGAATAAAAAAAGCCCTCGATGGACGATGTGTGAATTGGTTGAACGTAGCGCGAGTTTTTAGGCCCACCGTTTAGCCGTCTAAAATCGGGAAACTTTTGGATATATATTCATAACTATATTTCCCTCATAATTACTGGTCAAAGTAAAAAAAACGGGAAATCTGCATCAAGCCGTTGGCTTGTAAAAAAATCCACAAAATGTACATATTTTCCAAGGGTTCAAACGGGTATACCCCCTTAACCCTTCCAATATTTTTTTATACTAAAAAGGTACAGATCGAATTTGCAGATTGTATGTCAATTTTAAGAATTTTGCCATAGGGTCTCAGCGTTTTTTTTTTTAGTGGGGCATATGTGTCCTGGAAAAGGTAAATGGGGTTAATTTATTAGGGTTATTTTTATGATATTCCTCCCATATCAATTCTACATATTCCAGAGAGGCAGGGAAAGAGGCCTTCGCAACGTAACAGGGAAATATATTTTGACCGCATTCAGGAATAAAAATGAAAATATGCCTCAAAAATGCATTGGCACTTTTTTGTGCTCACTAAGATAAATAGAAACAATAATTTAAAAACTTCTTAAACAAAACAGTTTATATCATACTATAAATTGAAAGGCCACAATAAATAATTCAAAGAATTATTCAATTACGCGTGTAAAGAACGTGATTTCCATCACTGTGATTTCACATTCATATACCCTACCAGAATAAAAATTATCCAGCACGTTACTACGTTCCTTATTCTCATAATTACTGATCAAAGATATTAGAATGAAGTCAGGTTAACGAAAATAAGAATAAAAGGGTTAACTTCATTCAACTCAAAACAGCCAAACATTGACGTTCACCCTTCCTCGACTCACCCACAGGGATATTCTTTTTTCTAACTCTTTTCGGTTGGATGTTTTAGGCGAAGGAACGTATAAACCCATAGGCGATATTAAAAGATTTTCATAGTAATAGACAGTGTTGGAAACTAGGGGAAGGTTATCGTTTATCGGCCCCATCTTTCCCTGTTATTGTCACGTCCGTCTGGCAAACATTACACAGCCGATGAAAAATAACGTTTCAGGAGTTTTCTGTACGGCGAGGCCGTGGCTTGATCCATAAATACGTAAAGGGCAGCGCGGGAAAGGGGGCGAGGGCGATATGCAGCGGAGAAGCCACCGGGTATTCGCATTTATTCCCCCAGCCACTGTCGAATCGTATCGCTCGCGGCTAATCTGTCGACCTGATCGCTCGTCGATGCACTATGTACGCGTATCTAGGTGCCACCACTGCGTTGTTATCCCAAGGTTGCGTTCCCATTGTTTGGCAACTTGGCCGCGGATGCGATATACGAGTGTGGCCATTAAGCGCGATGATGAGTTACCTTCTCTTCCTCAATTAACAAATTAAAACAATCTACGATATACCACGGTATCAAACTACTCAAGGTTCCTCTAATTTACGAAAGATTCCCCGTATCGATTATTCTACCCTCGAATAGAGAATCGACTCGGTTGCCTCCAGCTAGGTGAACTCTTCTTCCCCTTGTTTCCTTGTCTCCCGTTTATGAAACTCTCCACACTGCCAAGTCGGCCCTTTCCTCGTTCGAATGCAGGGCTGAGAATCATGGTATAAGTGCAAATTTGGATAATTTGATTTAATAACTTTCATAGTGAATTAACCTATGACTTCTTTCTTCACTGAGAAATAAGAACATTTCTCTTTAGCACTTAACTAACAAGAGCAGAGTTCTTTATTCTACGAATAAATATTGTGCTGACAAGTGAAAAAAAAAGAAACTAAATTCTTTTTAAATTTTCAGGTAAGTATATATGTACATATTTATTCTAATAATATTTTAAGCCTTTAGATATGTTCCCACAACTGCAATATATATGTATAGTCTTTTACAACAGTAAACTAACGAATAAAAGTTAAAAATATCATTCGTCATACGTCAAATAAACCTGATTCGAGTTAACTTTACTCATCGAGCAAATTCTCGTCGAATGCAAAAGTGAACTTTATTCAAGTAATCTAAAAGTCAAAGTAACTTTTATCTGATCCGTTATTTGAATAATTTTTTATTTACTTAACAGCCAACTCCGACTCACACCACTTTGAATCTCGGCCCTCCAAATCGCAGCTACTAATCAAAGTTCTTTAAAGTCCCGCGACGCGTCCGTGCGTCAGATGTCCCGTCGCTGTCCGAGGTACGCGCGTCTGACTACGCCGCGACTCGTTCTACTGGTTTCTACGCCGTGCAGAACGGCGACGGCACTAAAGCGCACGCAGGCCCCCGGGCGCGCCGTGCGCGACATTGAACTTCTGGCTCGTTATCGGCAAGTGCTCGTAACGTTTAATTACTTCGGCCGACGCAACGGAGCGCGCACAGCCATCGGTCATGCAACGGAACCAGCGCGGGCGAGCGAACAACGCAGCCGTCGCGGCCGTCGACGAATTTCCAGGCCGTTTCCCAAACTGTGTGCCGCGCGAGAGTCGCCGGGAAAAATTGTCTACGAAACATCGGTGCTCGTATCGAGGCCGAGACGAGAATCCGCGATGTAGGTCAATTGGGTTACAGGTCCAAGGCCTCGCGGAATTACTTAGTTCGGAATGAACGGATTTCAATTGGAATTTTAAATTTCATCGAGCTCCGCGCAGCGACGTTTATTTACGCGACTCAATTAACCGACTCGGCCCGGGACGCTGCACCGCGAGGGGAGAGCTGCTGGAGTTGCTAACGATGTCTCGAGTCTCTGTACATCGGCTGTCGTAGAAACCTGCGGCAGGATTTATTGTTAGATCTTCTCCGAGCGAATTACATGTGTATATCAAACATTTACAAGGGGAGATGAATGTTTTTGGTTCTTCAGGGTGAAAACACCCCTTAATGGAGGTTCTAGTCTAAGAATCTTGAGAAATTGATATTTCTAATCTCATTTTTCAAATGCTCAACCTTTTAAAAAAAATTCCTGAAGTTTGGATGAACTTTTTGACACCTCGACTTTAGCGAATCCCCACTGCCATTTGCAATGATTAATTACAGAAAAAAATATATTTCAATAGTTTGAGATTCTTAATAAAATGCAAAAATTCCGATTAAATTATCTGTGGTACTTTTCCTCTAATTAATTCCCAAATGAAACTGAGTCCAAAAAAAAATCGTAATGCTCGGATAACCGAGCTTCCCCCGTCAGAAATTACAGTAGTCTCCGCGTCGCATCCCTTAAATCACCTGTCAGAGCACGTTCCAAGGTTCCCGAAGGTTTGCCAGCCCGTGCGGGAGCCCCGTCCCGATAGACAGCCGGGTGTTCGCGCGACTCTACATTTAAAAGCACTCCGCCTGACGTGGGCTCGCGCTGTACCTACAAGTCTCGCGGTTCCTCGACGGCGAACAGCGGCAGCTCGACCGTCCGCGTTGCCAAGAAAGTTGAGAAAGCACCGATCGACCGTCCCGGTGGCTCGATGACGATCGATGCAAGGCTGCAAGGCGTCGAGCATCTCTACGAACTTCTTCGAGACCTAGATTTCTACGAGAAGCAGGCCGGTATCGGCGGTAGACGCCGCGTGCACGCGGGGGATCAAGGTTTTCTACGGTATATGGAAGTTAAGTTTACGACTACCAGCTAAGAGCGTGCTGTCAGCGCTAAGGCAAAGCGGCAAGCGAGAGTGATAGAGTGTGGAGTTGGTATACCGGCGCGGGACTGACCGTCGTGGAGCGGATCGATCGTGTGGATCATAAGCTGTAGCAGACCGTGCCTGAACTTGGCGTGGCTCTCCCTGGAATGGGACGAGGGGCCACCGTGGGCGCCCTGCTCGCAGCCCTGTCCCGCCGTGCCACCGGCACCGCTGCTGCTGCCACCTCTGCTGCTGCACCCGGCCTCTCCGCCCGCCGGTATGCCGCTGCTTCCGCATGCACCCGACACGCCACCCACGCTCGTCTCGCTACTGTTCGTCGCGTTCGGATGCTGCTGGAACACACACGTCATTTCGTCTCTCAATACAAACAATATCCATCTCCTCCACCATGCTCCCCACCTCTCCTTCGCTCACTTTCTCTGTCTCTTTCGTGGGTAATTCTGGGGCTGGCCAGTGAACCGTGTCAATGATAAGTCTGTCTTCGGAGGTACAACACGTAGGAGGGATAACAGAAGTCTGGGTATCGGAAGAAGAGCTTTTGAATTTTATTATTATTAGTTTCTGGGGCAGGTAAGACTGAGGCAGAAAGATCTCTTCTCCCGAAACCTTAAAGCTGTACACTTTGGGACGCGGTAGTTTTTACATTGCTGTGTCGATTCTAGGTGGTAGGTGTGTAGGAGATCGCGGGGGATCGAGCAATGGGAAGCGGGGGAGGTTCACGTAGGGTTGCCAACTGTACTGTGATAGGTGTATAGTATTGTACTATATTTTTGGTTAGGCTAGCTACTATATGTTGTTAGAAAAAAAATACAGTACGCAGGAACACTATATTTCCGATGCATTGAGAAAATTCTACAATTTTTACATTTTTTCTTTTATTCTATGACAATATCGAAGTTTTAACTCGCGAGGTTAAACTTTAAACTTCTGAAGGCGACTTACAGAAGGTGTTGTTTATGATCTGTTTGTGAAAATTTTATAAAATGAATTTCATACTTTCTCCCTATTCCTGCCACTTCAACTTTTACAGAGAGGGTTTTTTCTATAATGAATATGAAATGGCGGGGAGAGAGAAACGTTTGTATTAAAATTTGGACTCAGTGGAATCAAAGAAAATCCACAAAAATATACTAATGCACTATATTTTTTAAATATAAAAAATACATATATTAGTGTAGTTTTATTTTCTACCACTTTTCTCTGCAAAATATTAAGTATATTTTTTCGCAATGCACTATATTTTTTCTCACGTAATGTACTACATTCTCCCGGAAAAATGTTGGCAACCCAAATCACGCGTGAGTTGTAGACCGAGTTCCCTGGATTCTCGGATGGCAGACTTAGTTGCACTGCTGTCCGAGAATTCCGGGAACCTCGGTGAACGATACTTTAACTGTCATAGTTCTCCGCTACGCCGAGTGTGATCGAATGCAGAGAAAGATGACTCGAGACTCATCTGCTATGCATGAAAACTTTAAAGTGTCCGACCACGCGGGTCTCGCCTACTTTTCAGGTCGCTTCCGGATAGCCGAGCAACAGCTTCGGTCGCGGGTCACGAGGCGCGCTTACCTCCACGGGGCTGTCCCCTTTTTTCGTTTAGATGCAGACGAATCGGGGCTACAGAGCTCAAGCGCGTGCAACAATGGCCGCGTAACGAAACGCTGCGGCGACGAGCAACGAAATCAGCTGATTCCACTTCAGTCGACTCTGTCGTGTTCAATTACTAGTCGAATTAGGGGAGGATACCGTAAACTTATCCTTCGTTACTTTCGCGGTAAGTGGTTACATAAACCTAGGACCGTGAAAAGAGGGGACATTTTATGATTTTTCTACCTACAAGTAATTTTGTTGATAGAAATCGTAATGTGCACTTGAAAGCTTGTAATTTAAAGAATATTTTAAAAAAAGTTAATGGAAATAATTCGTCGTATTCGCCGTGTAGCTGTTGTTAAACAAAGCAGGGTCGTCACGTAAGAAGTTTACGGTGCCAAAAATATCTCCTCTGGGGGTCATCCAAAAGAAAAAAAGAAAAACGTCCCTTAAGGTATGAAAAAGAAACTATGTACTTAGTATTTATCATATGGTACTTTTAAAATTTTCATTTCTAAAAAATATATCAGTGATTGAACATCAAAATGCAATTTCTGAGAAAAATTTAATCAGTCCTTTAATGATTGAAAATAAACTGTGAGTGTTAAAATAAGATTCATACGACAAAGACTAAATATTGATGTGAGAAATAATCGCGCCAAGTTTCATTGAAATTGATCCAGTAGTTTTTGAAATACCATTGGCACCGATTTGAAAAACCGTACTTTCGAGAAGACAGCGTTTAAAGTACAGTTCTTTTTTAATTTACAGAAAATGATCGATTCCACGGCTATACCTAGAATTGGCCTTCCTTTGATGTCGTGGCTTCTGCGAATTAATTATTGAAACAATTGATTGTTTCGGTCGTCCCAGGTGTATGTAATCTCTTAATTAACAAGGCAAATCGTTCGCGGAAGTTGCACCGCGTCGAAGCTCGCCCGACGTCGAGCCTTCCACGAGTTCGCGAGGAAATACTGTAGAAATTCGGCTCCTCCGTCGCGAATCCCCTCGGGGCGCTCGAGTTATTCGCGCTCTTATTACCCGACTTTTCCACGGCGGTTTCGCTGCGAAATTGTGCTCGCGAATCGTCTCGGAATCGGCACAAGAGGCATGACGGTGTCGTAAATTCGGCAATCAAGCGTCGACAATGATTCAGGGGAACGAGCCAGGATCATACCAGGCATTACCACTTGAGAGTCTCGCGAACCTCGCAATAAGGGTGCTGTACACGGAGCTGAGATACTTTATACAATCTTGACTGAAGCCTAACCGGTCGGTTCTTATAGTCGGGGCATGTTTATAGAGCAAGGTTCGCTTCGCAACGCCACCGTACTTGTTACGCTGTACTGTATAGGGAGACTGGGGCTGGTAGACCGGTTCTGCAGTGTTTAATTTTTAATAAATCATGTGGACGAAATATCATTAAACTGGTTATTATATTTGATAAGGCATATATTTGGCTATCTGGTTAAATTATTAAAATTGACTTAATGTGAGCACGATTTATTAACCTTCACACTCTCTACTAATATTTTAACGTTAACTGTGTACAGGGGTGTAATCAAAATGTACAGAATATATTTGTGAAATTTTATTGATTTTTATGAAGATAGGTGTAAAAAGAATTAAAACGTTTAATTTAAAATACAAAAATTAAACAGTTGTGTATAAGTAAAGAAAAATATTTTTTTTTATCAAATTGTGTGTGTTGAATTTACATATCAGAGATAGCATTCTTAAGAATACTTTGGAAAGTTTCCATTCGCAACATTTATTTACGTTTTTATTAGCTTGGGGTGTGTTTGCACCCCTGTCTACAAATATTTTAATGTTTTTACTAACACCTGCCAACAGTAAATTTTTTACAGTGAATCTTTTCGCAGTGAAGCATATTTCGGTGTAGAGTTATTAACAATTAGTCAACCTACCCCTTGAGACTAACAGCCCCGTTCTCCCCTACTTATACATCGCGGTGGTTTGAATGGTGCTCCGCGAGATTAACGCGGAGATACAACAAAGCGAGAGATAACGACTCGATACATCGGATCCAGTTGAATGGCGCACTCGTAACTCCGCGACTCGTCAGGGCGCATCCGTTTTCCAATTACGTTTCCCGTCGCAGGAGGCATCGCCGACGCTCCGACTTTCCTCGATCCGCGGTGGAAATCGAATCGAGTCGGATCGACTTTGACGCGCGCCGGACAGGTCGATTTCGTAAGCGGAGTGCCGTTCCAGAGCGGTCCGCTCATAAATACGCTCGACCGCAAAGTTTTGACGCGCGCCGATCGAAGAGGGAAGTTCGCCCCCGCGGTGGTCGTAAATTTTAATGCGTCGTCAGGACGGAAGTCCCGCTCAAGCGCCGTCGAATGCGCTCAAGGGAACTCGGTAATGAAAGGGCTGGCTCGAATCGAACGGCCCCCGTCTAATGGGACTTCAGTTCGACATTAATTCGAAAACGAAACGCTGCTCGGCAGAGTATCCCCCGCGGGGAAAGCAGCTTTCAACGTCTTTTCAACGCGAATCGAGTTCTTTCTCGGTTTTATCGTCTCGCCTTCGATTTCTTCGTCAAAGTCGTGCCCTTTTGAATTCAGCCTTGTCGATTCCACGCAGGGTTGGGTATTTCCGAATCAATTTTTATTATAATTAAAATGTATTAGTTTTTTCTAATAAACATTTATTAATTTTTCTGATAATCTTCGGATTAATCTTTGGAATAAATATTTATTCGAATAATCTATAAATAAAGTTATTCCAAAATAACGAATAAAGTTATTCGAATAATGATTCCCCGCCGCAATATTTTTTGGTTTGACCCCTTCGGGTTTGAGCTCTTCAGCTCTCCACGTATTCCCATTACCGTCGACGATCTGCGGCGTGGGGTAGGAATATTGAAACGGTTTCAGTGTCGATGGTAGTTGGATTGATAGTGGCTAACTGACGATGATGCGAATGAACGCAATTTCCAAGCTCGATTTCGAATCGACCACGGGACCCGTGCTACGGATACGCGTGTTCATTGCTCTAGTATCTTTCGGTAAACGAGATAATGACCTTTCTAACTGGAAAACAAGTGGAAAAGCACACGGCTCGTACGGACACGGGGCAGGCGGGGCGACTTTAAACAGAAGCGATGTAATAACGCGAACACAGTAGATGTAACAACGTGGATTGATCCCGATTATTTGCTGGACAAACGGGAACGAATATCTGATTCGCTCTAGTTGCCCTCTGGCAGACAGGGGGATGTTTGAACGACCACGTTTGCAGTGTACAGGGTGTGCCAGTGGAAAACGGATCAACCGATTGACCCCAAGGACGAGAGAAATATTCGAGGCAGCGGTTCGACGGTGAATTTCGAGCTCTCTGCGTTCGATCGGGAGGAGGGGATGCTCTTAAAAATAAATGAGAATGTGGAGAAGATTGTATCCGTACAGAGCTTCAGTTTCGGTTTAAAGTAGTTCCTGAATAATCTACTAAATTTAAGAATTCTTTCAAATTTCGTTCGAAACTAATTTGGAATATGAGAAACCCTTGTACAAAGTTTAAAGTCGATTTACCATATAGTTATCGAGAAAGTGTTAATTAAAGTTTATGTATTTTAACACAGTGGCATATGGGAGAGTCGAAAAGAGAAGGTTAGGTATAGTTTTAGTTTTTCTGCTGGAACAGGAAATCTATATTTAAGGAGTGTACCAAAATTGGCACCAAAGTACGGAGAAATGTCACGAAATGAATTTATTTATTTCAGCGAAACTGACCACGTGGTTTCTTCGTAAATTCCAATATAAAATACGTTTAAGTGCAAATATTTTAGAAACGTATTTTCGTAGTACAATTATTTATATTAACATTGAACGGTTTAAAATGTATATATACATGATGTTAAAAATTATTATTATTATTTTCATAGTATCATACTATTTTATATTTATCATTTATTATATAGTTGGTTAGGAACTACCTTAAGCAGCATTGAAGATTTGAGATTCACTTAGAAGATTCATTACCACGGAAAAATCAGGCATTGTGAGCAAAAGCGGAATATTTTTTGCGAAATTGACTTACTAGAAATATTGTATTCGGATGGAGCTGTACTAATCATATAAGATAGGAAAATTATTTTTATCAATGTGGATTATGTAGTCCGTTTTTACTCTCATTGCCATGATTCAAATTTAAGACACACGTATTGTTTTATTTTTCTTAAATTTCCATTTTGAGGGTTGAAACAGTCCCACAAAATTCGAAAATTGGCATTTTCCGAATGAAATGTCATATAAATTACGTGAATTTTAGAAGAAATACATATAAAGTGATCTAAGTGTTAAAAATTGCAAAAATGAGGGAAGGAAATGGGGGAAAAAGAGTGCAGAACTACAGAAGCTTGAACCCCTTGTTAGAAATTCCTCTAGCTTCTGCTATTTCTGAATTTTATTCTTTAAATAAATCTTTATAATCACCCAATGAATTTTCACCTCATTGAATTTGCAATAAAAACATTTAATTCGACTCCCTCCAAGATTAAATCCTGAGTGCGCTACTGACTGTTACCAACCACCACCAACAATAATAAATGAATTATAAATTAATTACTATCACCCCCTTTCCAACTGCACCCTCCATTAAAACCCCAAAATTCAATCCAACCATTTATTTTTTCTAATGGGAACGAATATCGATGAACTCGATTACATTTCAATGATACCAGTGTAGTTCCCAAAAGATAAATCTGCTTCGGAGATTGATAACGTCGCTTTTGGACCAGTTTCGCGATATTAAATCCCCCTTTTGACGGGGGCGGGGCGGCGAGGGGGGGGGGGGGCGGATAATTCGAATCGTCTAACTTCGCCGCGAAATCTGGCGCAGTTTGCAGTCGCAAAATTTCCCAGCGTCGCGTTTTCGCGCCCGTTTAAATCCCGAGGGCCACTTGGGGGCTTCGAGTTCTCCTTCGAGGCGTTTAACGGGCCGCTTCAACGCGGCGCGGATTGTAACTCGCCCGGGATACGCGGGGGCTCATTAAATAAACCATGAACTGCAGACTGGCGGACGAGGAATTATTTAACGATCGCCAGCGAGAACTGGCGGATATTCGTGAAACCCAAGCTCGCGCCTGGCTCCGTAACTTTCGTAATCATAACGGAACCGTGTGGTGCGAGGGTGGAGGTGGGTGCGGGGGGTGAAAGGGACTTCTTTACCATTATTCTGAACCGCGCACTTCCAAAAAGTGCACTCGACGAGAAGTTTTGTTGACTTATCAAGCATTTCGTGGCGTTTAAGGGCACCATGCTGCCCGGGCAAACTGTTCCTCTAGTGCTGTTTCCTTGCTTAGAAAAGCAATGCAAGTAGCAGGCGATTCTTGGTGGATCGAAAAGACACAGCCACTGAAGAGGGCGATGCGAAGATTGTTAAGTGATTTGTGAAGGTCTCGCCGAGGGGAATCGATTGACAACGCTGTTGACTTGACAATATTTAAAATCTAAAACCACCCCTATCTGATTTAAGGGGACAACTTGGTTTTCAACGCTGAAAAAAAGGAGATTTCCGCGATTTTTTGTAAGAAAGAAAAATAAATCCGATCTTTTCAATACTTCAGGAGTATTTTAATATATATTTATACAATACAAAAAAATTGAATTGAAAATTGTCAAGTTTTGTGGTGCGAAAGTTACCTTCATCTTAGGGCCCTAAACCAGGTTTGTTCGAGTATTTTTTACGAAACCTTCTCAGTACTGTGCAGCACACACATTGGTTACGAATTACTCCGCAGACTTCTCATCGCTCGTCGAATGCAAGTGAAGTTGACTGCTCGCGAGTTTAACAGCTCGCAACCACTCTCCATCCTTTTGAATCGATCGCGTTGGCGTTCGATAAACGACGGAGGCCAGATCCGCGAAAAACAGAGACAAGGGGGAGGGCACTCGAAAGTTCCGCGAGACGGAATTTTTCCTCGCGAGGCTCGTGCCAAGAGAGACGTCCTTCGATTTCCGCTGACTGTTCCTCCCGGCGGTATTTGCTCCCGTTGGTAAAAATTGTACGAGTTCGGGCAGGTTAAAGGATCTCGAGGGGAATAGTGGGTCGAGAGCGTCGCGAAAGTGCCTACACGCTCGAGCCTTCGGGGATCCTAGCCAAGAACTGCCGGAACCCTTGCGCGCGAGTTCTAATGCGCTCAGACGTGCATATTTCCGCGTCTGCAGAATATAAATCCGACCGTGGAAGAGTCGCGGCACAAGCTCCAATAAATCTTCCGGCGCGCCATTACGACGAGAATAGAGACAAAGTAAGGACGAGTGCCTGGATCGTTCGAAACGCTAGGTACTTCTCCGACAATCGAAGCGATTCGTCGCGGAGCAGATAGACGAGTGAGAGATATGAAGCAAAATGCTTCCGGGAACATGTGGAGCACAGACGGGGGTGGTTAAGGGGAGAACCTGATTTTCAGAGTCGAATTTTTTTATTTTTTTTTCTGTTTATTTGATAGTAATACTCTTCAAGAATATATTCCAGTGTGGAATTTGAAGTAACTCAGAGGTATAGTTTAGGTAAACTTTAAAAGGCTTTTTCTTAAGTCATTTTTCCAGTTGACGGGAATAGTAGCAAATAATCTATTTCACTAATCGACCTTTCCTGGGGATTTTTAGTTAACTAAATCAAACCACTTTTCTGGTCTTAACACATCGAAATTCTTTCGTGGGAATTGTAACCTTTCCTTGAAAATCCCACAATTTTGTCAATTTTAGACATTTTTCTTATTTCATCAGTTCGTCGACAATGTAAGTTCATGGAACTGAAGAAAAACTTCGGTTTCTTTATTTTTGGCAAGAATTAGCGGCTCAATTTTGCCCGTCATTTCAGAATTTCAATGAAAATTCCAATTTCCACGCGAAGAAATTGAAATTTTTCAATTAAAATTTCTTTTAGTATCGAACAAATATGTATTCAAATACCCCTATAGTTTTGAAAGGTCGACTTTATTTTTCTGTGTTAAAACAATTCGTGAAAATCAGCTTCAAGTACACAGATATTTCCTCCCGTTTACGAAGGAATTCTACTGCACACTTTTTATCGATCTCCTTCGTGGAAAGTCATAGCGTTTGATACAGATAGAATTCTACAGAAAAACAGTCGACATGTGTGGAAGAACCACCGCGAATTACCCAGCAGAAAGTTATTAAAGGGGTTC
Source organism: Andrena flavipes (assembly GCA_963971345.1). Classification (NCBI taxonomy): domain Eukaryota; kingdom Metazoa; phylum Arthropoda; class Insecta; order Hymenoptera; family Andrenidae; genus Andrena; species Andrena flavipes. The sequence continues at coordinate 73,305,881 of OZ020479.1, read as the reverse complement.
ACCTCGCGTGCAGTGTGTTTCCCGCGAGAATGCACGTCCCTATTCGCAATTGCAGTGATACGGTTAGATCCGCGGCGAGTTCCAGCGGAGGAAATGCAGCGTCTTCCCTTAACACGAACACACTGCAGAAAACCGCGAAGCTTCCACTCCGACGATAGTGAATTCCAACCGCGAGTGATGTTTACACGCGGAAAGTATCGACGGGACTCAAGGATCGCGCACGAACGTACTCCTAGGTACCTTGTATTGTCAGGTCGCGAGCTATCACCGTCGAATGTCGAACCGGGAATACTTAATAAATAGACCGTGGTGAATTTCGAAGGAGATATCCTGACAAGGCGCGTGTTTGCTTACGACATGTCAACTAAACCAGCGTTCTTCGAGCTTTCTATATCTGCGGACCGACGAAAATAGAAGAAATATTTCGCGGACCGGCTGACGACTTAGATAGAAATAAAAAACAATATAAATGGTAAGTATTTTATTTATTAAATCTAATGTTATCAATTTAACTTTTCTATTTGATTGAAGAGCACTGAACTTAGGGTTACCAGATCCAAAAATGAAAAAGAAAGAAGATCGTAAGTACTTGGTCTGAAATAGAAGGGAAATTCAGACTAGAAATTTTCAAATTTCGAAACTCGGATTCAGAAATTTTAGAGTAAGTAGGTAGATTGTCCTCCTTTTGGATTTGGTAAATAGTGGTTGAGATTTTTTGTAACAGGAGGACACTGGATTTCAGTGGAAAAAGGAGGGCATGTCCTACTTTTGGATAATATATAGTAATCTCAACTGAACTAAACCCCTACAATGTATTTCGCTGAAATGTATTAGGTCTAACCTTCCTGGACCGCGATAATTGCGAAATGGGAAACAATCAACCTGTATTCTTAATTACCAAGCGCTGCTGAAGAGACGTGGAAGGTGGGGGTCGCAGGTAACGCGTCTCGAGGGTTGCGTGTTCAGCCGAGCGCATGAGAGGTAAGCAGCTTACTCCAACAGCTGACAAATTTATACGAGTTGGCTCGATTGTTGCACCCACGTGTTCCGTCCCCCTCGCCAGGGAATAATTTAATTATCGCTCGAAGATTGTCGCTAAACGCGAGGCCCGTCGAGTCTTGCCACTGGAATTGGATTTGAGGACCTTGCAGCAGGAGGGGTGCAGCTTCAATCTTTACAGTTTTTGAGTCATGACGTGTAATATACGAGAAAAAAAATTCTACATCGTTTGTACAAGGGATTTATTACAAGGAAATAAAAATAGAAATATTAATATTAATATATATTGCCACGGTAAGTACTAGTAACTGAGTTGATAAGTGTTTATTTCTATTTTTAGCTAAAGAATATTCTACAACAAAAATAAAAATATTAATATTAATATTTTTCGCCAAAAATAGAAATAAAAACTTACCAACTCTACTAAAAGAAAACATATACTTTTCAATTACTGTTCCCTTTTCAATGTCAACTCAAAGATTACTTTATTAAATTCCTTACTTTATTAAAATCCTAATAAAGATTACTAATTATTAAATTCTTATAAACAGTTTCTTCTAATTTACTCGAAGTTGGTAAACACGAAGCTGCACCCATTTCGCTGCAAGCTCCCCAATTATGGCAGAGTACCTATTTGAAAACGAAATGCAGTACGTACTCCAGTACCTAACCGTTGTACAAAGTGTCGATAATTGTATTTGTAAGCAACGAAGCCGGAGAAACTATTTCGTAACTACTCTCCTGCACGTAGTTTGATTTCAGCCTCGCCTGTCCCAAAGCACTCAACCCCGACATCGGTATATTTAATCGATCGGCAGCACTCTGTCGATCAATTCCGCCTGGACGGTAAATCGTTGGCCCAGCCTGGGTGCCGGAAAATTTCAGCTAATTATCCGTGCAACTGGTATCAACGGCGATCGAATCAGTTTCAACTGTTCGACGCCAGCTGCAGAAGCCCATCGAGCTGACTTCCCGGCTGGCACGGTGAACAATCGAGAACTTTCTAATCAGGACACGTCACACGCGCGATTTCCTCGTGATTGTTAATAGCCAGAGGAATAAATCGACGCGTGCAGGTCGCTTCTGAGTCGCCCACGTAAGAGTAGCGCGTGGCTGCTGGCGGAATTTTACACGCGGCGAATATCAGCCGGTTGAATTTACGTCTTTCGCAGTTTCAACTCGCCTGCATACCCTCTGGAGAACGTGTGTGACTCGGTTTTACGAGTTCCTGGGACGTGTCCGTGCTAGGTGAACATATGCGCGCGCTATCACGTGTCCTGGGAGCGTCAGGTACCCTGACCTTACCCCAGATTCGCGGGGCAAAAGAAACGTCGAGCTGGTGCGCGCCACGGTGGAGAAGAATAGCGAGGAGAAGACGAGCCCCGGCGAGATTTCTGCACAATTAATGACGGCTGCATGCGCGTGCCGTTGGCTGTATGGAAGTGGCTCCGAACCTCGCGGAAGATAAGTCCGGAGGAAAAGAAACTAATGTAGGTGAAAGGGTAGAAAATGGCCCGGGGAGTGGAGCGAGCGATATAGCGAGCTGGAGTTTCCTCGATTTATCTAATCGGACAACGAGGACTCGCCCGCAACGTAGAACCTGGGAGGCTCCGCGGTGCAGGAGACAGGAGACGCTCGCCTGGATGAAGGAGCACTTAACTGCCTGTTATCGGTAAGAGCATTACAGGCAATTATACGAGGAGGAAGAAAGGGCGCGTGCTCCGTGGTAGGCGATTGAAATATAGTGTCCTGCAACCTGCTGATACAAGCGGGCGCAAACAAGGGGAAGGTGTGGGAGACATTCTTGAGGAAAGTCACTTTGTCAACCGTCCGGCTGAAGAGTGTAGAGTAACGAGAAAATGGCGAGAGGGGCAAAAGTGTTTTATACTCGCAGCTGCTTTATTCTTTTTATGATTTCCTTGTGCATTTTGACAAGTGGTCTTGCGAGAAGGTGAGCCGAGACAAGATGAAAACTTCAGGTAGAGTAAAATAGGGGCGAGGCGAGATTAAATGTTACTGAGAGAAGAAGTAGCGTAGCGAGAGGCTACGGTGCATCCCCGAGGTATAACGACTAAGGGGAGAACCCATTCAAGAAGTGTGCAATGCCGGCCATTGAAGCTGCAACCCGCCAAATGTGTCCTTTGCTACTTGTTACAGGGCTGGCATTATGCATTTGGTTACGCGAGCTTTCTTGTATTGATCTCGAACAAGTAACGACTCAAAAATAAACTGAATACGTCCCTGGGCGTTTGAATTGTCACCGAAACACTCGGAGGTGTTAAGGGGAATCCTATTTTCTGGGCTGAAAACGTAGCAAATAGGAGATTTCGTTTTAAAACACTAGTGATCCGAATCAGCTGGAATTTGGAACTTATTTTCAAGCATCCTTGAAGTTGTTATTTTTCTTTTATTAATTTTAAATAATAAATATAGCTTCGTTTGATGACTTTTCAAATGAAACCTTAATTCTTGCTATCAAAATTCTCGAATTTACTTCTGTAACAAGAAGTATATATAGTGAGTCTAAAAAGTATTCGTACACTCTTTAAAATTGCATAACTTTTATCAAATTAATCCAAACGAGTTGAGTTTTTTTGAGGAGCTAGAGGGATTAGTTCGCTAAATGATGTGATTCGTCGGTTTGAAAAAAGCACTTGGTCGAAATAGCAAAAAAGGAAAATAGTAAAGATGTTTTTTTAAACTTTTTTGTGAGCCCTTAATGAAAATTCCAAAAACCCGTTTGTAGATTTAAGTAAGTTATATACGTGTCTAAAATTTCATCAAAATCGGTTAACGTTGCTCTGAGCTATGAACGCTTAAAGTTCGCAGAATAATATTTTACTATCTTTTTTGCTATTTCCACCAAGTGTTTTTTCTTCAAAACAACGAATCACATCATTTAGCAAACTAATCCTTCTAGCTCCTCAAAAAAACTAAACTCCTTTGGATTAATTTTAAAAAAGTTATGCGATTTTAAAGAGTGTACGAATACTTTTTAGACTCACTGTATAACTCATCGGTTTTCTATTTTATCAAATTGAAGTATAAAGTAACTTTGCTCCGAAATTTTGCCCCTGTTTTAAAATAGGATTTCCCTCGAGAACCCGAGGCCTTGCCGCATTTACGAAGTCGCAATTTCTCGGGGACGCAGTGTACCTCGAAACCTAACCGTAGCGTGGCCGTGGCGCGAAAGCAAGCGCCAATTTGAAAAGTACTCCGGCGAGGTCAGTCCAGCGACCAGCTGGAGCGAATAAAGCGACGTTCCCGTCCAGTGAAACGCGATACGCCTCTATATACATATTTTCCTCCACCCTTTCCGCGTGTAACGGCCGCTCGAAGCGGAGGAGAGCATTGAATCGGGAACGTGGGCGTTTATCGTCGCTTGGCAATATTTCAAGAGTGCACCGTTAGGGAAACGGGCGCGAGTAGGCCAAGTGAGTCGCGGATTCATCCGGTGCCTCGCTTACTTCGTCGCAATCGCGAACAATAGAGAGCCGGCACTCGATTGTCGCCGACATCTTTCGCAGAAAGCACGACCAAGGACGCGGCCAGTTGTTCTCAGCTAGCAAACTTTCCGCGCCGTTGTCGCGAGCTCCTCGAGATCCACGGCTGGAAACAATTCGGCCATTTCGCGGAGTCGAAAAACGGGGCGGACAGGCGAGGGGAGGAAGAAACAACGAGGGAAAACTTTGCGCTTTCCGCGGAGCGTAATCGTGGCCGAGGCGAAGACGATCGAGGTCCGCGAATCTTTAGACCGCGCGGAATCTCGTTATCCGACGCGGGCGGTTGTTTGTTGAAACGGTGATTGACTTAGTTGAGATTTCCTTTGCGAGATTGCTTAGAGCGTAGAAGATTGTTTTATCCAGAGGTATCGCTTTGTTGCTCGTCGATCGGATCACATTTTCGAGAAGAAATCAGAGATGAGATTCTAAAGGCGAACTTGGGATTACCGGGGTTGTCGGGGGAAATAAGGGTTGGGCGCGTGGTCGTGACAGATGTCGGTGTGTGACACGGTACGATGGTCCCTGACTGTCTCCCTGATCCTTTGTTTCGAATAGATTGACGTAATTGAACGAAACGCGCCGCTAAAATATTCCACTCTCGCGGCAAGTGGGTCGACCGACAAAAAGTACGATACATTCGACGACCTGGCTGGTGAACAAATTTACAGTCGCTTCGTCGATGGAAAGTATAGACGTATTCCGAGTTGACAAAAAAAAACCGCATCAAAATTGGATCACTTGTTGGCGGGCTGCGGAGCAATTGACAAAGAAACAGAGACATAAACATAGGAGTCGAATTTATATACAGTGGCGGAGAAAAGAAAGTTTACAACTTTTAAAATTTATAAAATTTTATAAAAATAAACTTTTATAAAATTAATCCAAACGAGTTGAGTTTTTTGAGAAGATACAAGGATTAATTTGCTAAGTGACGTGTTTCGTCGTTTTGAGAAAAAATGCACTTGGTCGGAATAGCAAACGAAAATAGTAAATGTCATTTTCTAAATTTCTTTTTGTGAGTTTGTAATCAAAATTCAATAAACACGTTTGTAGATTTAAGTATGTTATATACGTGTCTAATATTTCATGAAAATCGGTTAACGTTGCTCTGAGCTATGATCGCGTAATGATTGCAAAATAATTCTGCGATATTTTCAATTAAATATACTTAGTAAATTATTGTTAACTTATTATTTGTTTCTCTGATGTCTAACCTATCATTATATCCTAGACTCACTTTCAGAATATGTAAATATAAGCAGTTAATAAACAAATTCTAAAACTATCACTGACTTCCCCGAGTTTACCCTACTTATGTTTGCGTTTTGTGCGAATGGTAACGAGTCTTGGTACGCGAAGACGTCCAAACTACCGTCAAGGACCCAGTTCCTGATCACTTAAGATGCAAAGGGAGCAGTTTCTCATCAACCTAAAAGATTTTACTATGAGCTATCAAATGTTTGCGTATAAATTTGAAAATACTTCATAATTATTTAGTAATTTTTTGAAATAAAGTTGTATCGTGATAAACTTTTTATTTGGTATTTATATACTAAACTGATCAGGAATTTGGTTCTGTTCAGGAACTGGGTCCTTGACGGTAAATTGAAAGGTAACGCGTTGCTCCTTCGAAGCGGATCATTTTACCGAAGCAAATAACGAGTCACAGTGCATACACAGTACCTAACAGAACATTGCCTACATTTGATAAAGGAAGTGCAGCATATTTGTACTACTGTTAGTAATTTGGAATACCGATGTATTTAATTAACTACTAATAAAACCTAATTTGTGACACCGTAAATAATAGGGACTAATGATCTGTTAACTAATAACATTTATGGATGAATCGTCATTTTCACATTTTCGACTTAATCTGCGTAATAAGAAAACGTCAATCTGCAAAACTTTTTCAGCAATTATTCAATCGTTCCAATCATGTTTAAAATATGTCGAAACTTTAGAATTAAACACTTAATCTACTCATTTGCATATTCCTTCTTTAATTCCAAGTCAGTTTCGCTACAATTTCGAGAATACGAAGTATGACATGAAATTTTAAGTTTCAGTGGTATGTTGCTAATTTGGAATACCGAAGGTGAAGGTAATCTGGAATATTTCAAAGCTTAGCGATGCTGGTATTCCAAATTACCTGTACCTTAACGAAATCGATACTTCCTGTCATTCTTCCCTTAGATCAAAGTTTCAGTTACTTTTTGTTCTTTAATATTACCAGTGTTTGAAGTATAAAATTTTATTAGTTTCTCTATGATACTCTGCTACTTTTATTTGTTCCCCTCCTCTCTCGTAATTTTTTATTCGTCTCAAACAACCTGGTATTCCAAATTACCTGTACCGTAACGAAATCGATACTTCCTGTCATTTTTCTCTTAGATCAAAGTTTCAGTTACTTTTTCTTTTTTAATATTACCGAGGGTTTGAAATATAAAACTTCATAAGTTTCTCTACGATACTCTGCACTTTTATTTACCCCCACCCTCTGTCTTAATTTTTTATTCGTCTCAAACAACCAGGTATTCCAAACATACCACACTTCCTCTACCACCACCAGTTAGCTAGGTAACCGGTCACGGCAACAAAGCGAGGTGCGGTGACAAATGTGTCCCCGACTTTACAGTTCAACCTTTCCCCGTCCTTAATGCAATTTCACGTGCAACCCTCGTGGAACTGCCCGATAAGAACCCCCGCTATTAAAAGGATAAGTGTTTTGGGCCCAGCGGATGGCAATGAATCGGAAAGCCTGTTCGCGGTATGAATGGAAGGTCGCTTAATATTAAAGCATCCAGCGCACACACAGAAGCCGTGTGCATCAACGTGCAGCCGGGCCTGGCATGCGCCGCGACCCGGGGCCGCCGGAATATTCGTAAATAAATGATCCAGTCGGCTTACTACCGTCTTCGATTCACTGTCGCCGCTTCACCCTGGCCACTTACACTCCCAGGCACGTTCGCCAGCTGTCTTCGAGCCACTTTCCACAGGCATACCGTTGATTGCAGCTGACTAGGTCACCGGGTATAATCCAAGACATTCTAGAATACGTGGTTTATTCTTCGCCGGCGCGTGGGCTGTTTTGTTTAGGCTCGAACCTAGTTGATCGTAAAACCTACCCCCGTGCGCGAGTATCGAGTGACTCGTTGACAACGGCACGCTACTGCTTTTGTCGATACATTGACAGAGTCGGGGGGACACGTTCCGCGATAACGTTGGAAATTTAACGCGCCACGTCGACGCGGCACAGCTCGCGGAACCGAATCTTTCCCAACACCCACGGATCTCTCTCTATTAAACGCTGCGTCGGTCCTAAACAATATTCGTGGTCGTTGGAGAGAGGTGTAGGTACTCGTCAGGGTTCGTATCGCGACAGGGATTCTTTCCCTCGGTCAACGCGTCCGTCAGGGTGACGCGACCCCAGCGAGACCGCGGGTGTGTACACCTAATTAAACCGACAGCAACGCGTCGAAATCGACGGAGCGAGTGTCGAGACAGCGTCACTGGCGCCGCTGTGTTGTCATAACCGAGCATAGTTCGCTGACGAGCGAGTCCACCGTTCGCGGATGGGAATTATCGTATTACTGGCGCGGCACGCCGCCGTGCGACTCTGAATCGACACTGGAGCGGACTCGGTGAGAAGACTGGCTGGAAACGAGAAGGGTGAGCTGAGAGAACGGAGCAATCAGACGGGCCAGAGTTTATAGAGCGGTGGGAAGGGACAGGTGAATCGAAGCCCAGATTGCAAGAGGAAAAGAATCGCCAGATCGGACTGCTGGCCCGGGACACTCAATCTTTAACCGATTAAGCTATTCAGGCCAACGACGAATTCTTCTGCTAAGACCCTTAGACTCTAGCTGTCGTCTGCAGCTCAGCCGATACTCGCGCGACGGGACCAAATTTTGTCTAATCGACTTCCAACGGGGAGTAATAGGACGGAACGAAGTGTAGGGGGAACTTTTTTTTTATTATTCGTGAATTCTAATTGGTGACGGAGGATGGCTTTTTTTAATGGCATTTGAACTGTCAAAATCTGAGATTTATTTAGTAAATGATTTAAGGGGTAGATTACCCTTGATAACTCTGGAAGAGGTATTTTTTTAAACGCAAATTGTATAGTGATGAATAATAGTGGAGAAAGTTTTTTTTTTATTTTGAATCGTTATTCTAAGAGCTTTAACATAAAAAAAGAAAAATCTAAGTATCCCTATGTACATAAAAGTTGTGAGTAAAAAGGTAAAGGCCTGTACTTGGTGCACCGTTTGATGGTGAACGTAAAATCTCGAAAACCGCTCCAACGATTTGGATGAAAATTTAATGAGAGATGCAGATAAACATTCTATAGGATGTGTCGCGAACAGATTTTCGTGATCAATTTTTAAACCAAAGATAAAGAATATTTTTCATACAAGAAATGGATAAAATCGTATTTTTCAACATAAAAATTGTATTATATTGTTCGAAAATCTGGCGACATATATTTTATACATCAATGAATTTAGAAATAAAAATAGAGGGTTTGAGAGTCACAAACATTTTTTCTTCATCCAAACATATAAAATAATAATAAAAAAAAAATAAAGAAACTTATACTTTTGGCCAATAAATACAAAAACTAATCAATAATGTCAGACTCGATTTTTAAGCTGTCAATAATTGGATACTTCACCATATTTCAAGGTTTTTACAATACCTCAATTTTTTTTAACAGAATCTAGCTTTCGCAACCTAATCTGTATCACTAAAAGAAAGTTTATTCTCCCAATTAGCAAACAATCACGCAATTTCAATTTTTCGTTCCACCCTATGGTGTAATGACGTAAACAAAGCGAGCCTCGTGACACAGAAACCCTGCTCTACCCTGGCTCCAGAGGAGGTAAACATCCTCCGCAGTCTGTCCTATCATCATCACTCCTGCTACGAAAGATCCAAGAAACTAGAAAAGAAGCCGACTGAATCGAGTCGCTGCTCGGTTCAGAGCGGATATCAATTCAGTGGCAATTTTTACGAGCTCAGCCTCCGTTCTACTTCACCGCGGCAACCTTATTTCACTTCAGCCCCTCCTGAAACCGAATTCAACCTAGCCGCAGCATCCCGAGCGAAGGAGGAAGGACGGCAGAAGTCAGATGTCACGATGATAGAGCTTTTCGCGATGATCCATGTAAGACTGTTTACACTGGAGTGGGGCAAAGTGGGAGCTCAGAAGCAGGAACTTCGGGCCAACTGCGATTACTTTGGCCCGCGAAACTACAGGCACTCTCTCCACACTTCAACCCGGAGCTCTTCGCCTGGAATCGGCTATCGGAACCGATAGGGACGCAATTACGCAACTTTTGCTTCCCGACCCAGTTCCCGTATCCGCGATTCGTCGTAACTTTTCTCGCATAGAATATGCAACAAAGGGGAACGACGCGGGTGGATCCCCGTGTACCTTATCGCGACGTTTCCTCTTCCGGATAAAATTCGAGCGCATCTGGCTGGGCCGTCGGATCGGGGGAACAGCTTCGATTTTAGAGGAATAGAGCCGTGCCTTCTTCTCCCGAGCCAGGCTCGGCGACATGCGCGCCAGTGGCGAAAAAAAAATCGATCCCGACGACCGACGGAGCCGATATCCCGATTCATCGACCCGACAATTCGATTATCCGCGCGATTGGATTTTCCACACTGTCTGGCCGGAGTGAATTTCTTCGTACCGCGCTGGATAACCTGCATCGGCCGCGCCGGGGACGATTCCACGGTGTTGCGGTCGGGAAAACGAATCACGTCGCGGTTTATGTCTGAATCTAATGGCTGAATGCGGGCTTCTTCCAATTGTGAGAACTTTCCGAGGTCCCACCGGCCGCGCGGCTTATCGATTTCCCATCAGGAATCGTCAGAGGCGAGGGAAAAGTTTGCTCTGCACAGTGACCTTTCGGTAGTAGCCCTGACGTAATTAAGGGGGGGCTATTTGCGCGTCTTAACTTGCATAATTACGAGGCGGAGTGGTAGTAGCTGCAGCCGAAAAGTAGCGAGTATACTTGACGCCTCCTACAACCCCTGGCAATAAGCTTGAAACTCAAAATTAAGTTTCTTCTGTATTTTCTCTGTTACGTAATAAACTGTGAACGGTCGAAAAATCAAGCTATTTTTAAAGATTTTTTTCTCAGTAAATACAACATATAATGAAATAAATCTTTTTCATATTTATTAAGCTACTCTTATATTAAACCAAAAAAAAAAATAAAAAGAATATTTTCAATTTGTGTTACTTGTTTTTTTACAGCGTCAATATGGCACTCAAACAAAAACAGTATGTTCGTGGTGCAGGTGATTTCCCGGCTTAGGCTTATCCGAAACAAAAAATTCGAAGAGATTCTCAATCTGTATAAGTGTCTCTATCGTCCGCACCTCAATTAACAATTTTTGCCGAAAAATAACTGAGATTTTTCTCGGGGAACATTTAAGAAACATCATTTTGGGGAACATTTTCTTTCAAACAGGCGCCATTTTGTTATTTTTCAATAAAAATTGTTAATTGAGGTACGGACGATAGCGACACTCATACAGATTAAGAATCTTTTCGGATTTTTTTGTTTCAGATAAGCCTAAGCCGGGAAATCACCTGCACCACGTTTTTATTTAGGTATCATAATGACGCTCTGTAAAAAACAAGTAAAACAAATTAAATTATTTTTTTAATTTTTTTGGTATAATATAAGAGCATCTTTATAAAAACCAAAAAGATTTATTTCATTATATGTTGTATTTACTGAGAAAAGAAAAATTAAAAATAGCTTGATTTTTCGACCGTCCACAGTGGAGTACCCCCTTAATTATCTTTGACGTTCTTACTAAATAAAGTAGACCAATTGAACATCACCAAGAGTTTCATACGCGCACCTAAGGTTGCATTTTATTCGGTTCGAAACGTATCGCCAGGTGTTGCGGATGAATGATTCAAGAGTGCTCGAAGTTTGTATAAAATTTCAGCGCTCCCTTTACGATCCGTGTCCTCCTCAGTGGTTACTACACCTGCCAGGCGAATAAATTATTGACGCGTGATTCGAGCTATCCATCGGGCCGCTGTGGTTGAAACGAGCGGGTGCACTTTGATCGTCGCGCACTCGACGCCCCCTCGTACCTGTCCAAAGTGCATTGGAATCGTCCCTGCTTACCGGTAGTTACGACGGATGTTGTTATCGAGCGCGGGACGCGCGCATCGTGCACTTTTCCACCGCCCCTAAGTGCATTTCTTGCCGGTGCACCGAGCGCGTGACACCGGTGTGCGCTGCGTAGGTGTGCACGCGGTCCCCCTCACGTATCTATTATGCGGAAACGGGGTTGAGGGTGTGGATAAACGATTCTTTTTTTGTCGCAGCTGCCACTTCTCATGCGCGGACCGGCCGGGCCGCGCCGGTCCGGGGGTGCATCCCGGACCAAGGGTGCTTGATGAGGGAGAGATAGATCAGAGCCGCAGCGGCTCAAGTCGAAGGTGACAATGAGGGCGCGCCGAGGGGGATCAGGCGACAGTCTGCCTTGTACCCTTGAATATTTATACATTCCCTGGCGGCTGCGAGGGGTCCGTCGTCCCTCCGCGTCCCTCACCGATCCCGCGGTGCGGGGAACTCGGCTGATTATTCTTGCACAAGGCGCTCCCAAAGTCGTCCACCCTTGGAAAGGAAAGCGTCGCGGCCCGGGGGCGATTGCATACGGAATTCGTGTGGGCTAGCTTCGCATACAAAAGCAACCCGACCATGCTCGACTTAATTCTAATCGTATAAAGCACGATGTTTCAGAGCGCCTTGTGTTTTGTGTTGGTTATGGAACGGTATGAATAGAAGTACATCGATTAGAGGCACATGACGTGGCAAGACACGACACAGAGATGCATGCAGGTCTACGGTTTCGCTTGCTAAACTCGTGTAGGAAAGAAGCTTTACGGCGACGGGAGACGTTGATTCCTCTTAGAGGAGTACGGGCACGGGGGCGCGAGTTTAGCAAGCGTGCCACCGCGACGCGACTGCCAATGAGAGTGACAAATGTGGGGGAAGAAAGAGAGAAAGAGAGAGAGAGAGAGAGAGAGAGAGATAGACATGCGACTCACCAATGCCTGGGCGGCGCTCTGGTGCTGCAAGCAAGAAACACCCAGTTACAAAAGTCACAGTAACGACAATCGAGTATGTAATTGTTTCGCAGGGTGATTGGTGATGTTCGGTAAGCGGCGCACAGTCACACGGCAAATGCAGTGCTCGCGGGAAAGCGTTCAGTTCACATCGATCGTCGTGCACAGAGATCGGGCCGGGGTGACGGAAGACGGGGAACGGAGGACGGAGGACGGAGGACGGCGCGCAGTGGTTTAAAATCCGATTCTAGCTGGAGAAAATTGTTTTTGGTATTGGTTTCGCCTGTTGGTCTATGTATTTTAATAGTATTTACTTAATTATGATTTTTAACCCTTCGTTGATGCATCTCTTTCTTCGATCAATTTTGGCATACAGGGTAGCTTATATTCAGAGCAATTTTTGAACGACTGCCATTCTCATCTGAAGAATCCAAACGTTATGAAAAAAAATCGTGGATCAATTTCAAGATCTCTAGAATGTATTCCAATAGTTTTTTAATTGATATTTTACCACAGTTAAGGTAAAAAAATTCTAGATTGCAATATGTCGAGAAAAAGCGAAGAAAATCCTAGAAAAATTGTGACTTTTATAAATTTCAATATTAGAAGCTAAAAATCTACAGAGTTGTGGCTCAGATATAATATTTTGAAAAAAAATAATTCCTAAGTAGGCTTTGGAAGAATGTTATTTAGTTTGCATATAGAAGGTACAGAGCGTCAAAATTAGATTATGAGTGGCTGACACTCAGAGTGTCAACGATTAATGCTTTTTCTACTTACTTGTGATTTTTTTTTGTTTGTGTCTGTGTGTAAGTAAAAGTACAGGTGGTTTTGGTAAAAGTTAATATTTCCAGATTATAATCATTTAAAGTTCACAAATAAACAGATAAGTATTTTAGCAAAAGTCGAAAAAATAGTGCCAAGCGTTAGGAAGTGCTTCTATATTTAGAATTCTGGTACTTTGATTAATACATTAATTTTAATAGAATTTGAGGACACATTTTGCAGGTTATTGGAAAATTGATTATCTTGGCAAAACCAGCAAAAGTTGGATTTAAATTCTATTAATGTATTTCTCGAAGTAGCAGAGTAATTAACAGTAAGTATTGCAGTACTTCCTAATCTTTTTTATTCTACACACATTATAGGCATTTTTTATTTTTGCTAAAATACTTATTTGTTTATTTGTAAATTTTCCATTAAACTAATTGATCATAATCTGGGAACATGAACTTTTATCCAGAACACCTGCATTTTTACTTACACGGAAAAACAAGCAAAAGATAACCATAAATAAGTAGAAAAAACATTAGAAATAGAAACTGACAAGGGAACACCCCGAACCCGGAAGTTCAAAAAATTCTGAAACTTTCTGAATATGTAGAGAATTCCCTCCAGATTACAAGGGAATTTTTGTTTACTGCCCAAATTCACTCTAAGGTGGTGTAATTAACCCCGGAAATCCGGGTATTTTCCGATTTTGTGTTATACCTCCTGAACTGTAAAATATTTTTCTTATCAAATGATATATCTAATTAAAAGAAGTAACTTTCCTTCTATCTCTTACAGTTGTCAAGTTGTAACACAAAATCGGAAAATAGACGAGTTTTCAGGGGTTAATTTCACCCCCTTCAAGTCAATTTGGGAAGCAAACAAAAATTGCGTTGTAATCAGAAGGAAATTCCCTACATATTTCCAAAGTTTCAGAATTTTTTGAATTTCCGGGTTCTTCATCTTCCCTTGTGAGTAAATACTATTAAAATATATACACGTAGGTACAAAGAGAAACAATGACAAAATTAATTTCACTCAGCTAGAATCTTATTTTGAACCACCGTGGCGGCGTCGTGGGTCGACCGAAGGCCAGTCGCTACGATTAACGAGCACAGAGACCAGAGCAAGAAGAAGAGTAGTGGGGTCGAAGTAAAAGAAAGCAGGAATCCTTGGAACTTACTTTTCAATCGTGCGAATAATTGCGACCCTCGGATCGATACGACGGCATCTCGGTCCCCCGGAAGGCGGTCTCCCTTGTTTTTCCTTCGCGACATCTCGCAAGCTTGGCAGGGGAAAGCGGGATACAGAGTACAGAGCGGTGTCGAGCGATAACGAGCAGTGCTTGCTTGGGGCCCCGCAGTAATTACGAGGCACGATGATTGGTCGTGTTGTTCCGAGGCGCTCTACGCGATCGATAGTGATTTCGGGCCGGCCAGCCGATCGCTAGTAATTAAAACAAACCGACGGGGACGACCGGTACGAGACTCTACGCGGGGCCGTTGTTCTCCCCTCGTGGCTGTCGTTCCATTTTCCCGCGCGAAAAAAAAAAGAAGAACAACCCTCCCCGGAAGCGCCCCCCGCGGATCCGTTTCAGCATCTCGATACGCGACGCTATTCCATTAACGTGGAACGAACTCTCCCCACTTTGAGCCGCGAGGACGTTTACGCAAATACCAGCCTCGAGATTGGCCGTGCGATCGAACCCTGGTATCTTGCCTGGCGGAAATGAACTCCCGCGGGGACGCTTCCCCGAGGCGGGAGGGACAGACGAACCTTGTATTTATTTATTTAGAACGGTGCTGGTAAGGGGATGACTTGGTGGCGAGGGGGGGAATAAAGGGGGAAGATGCGGGGGATGGATAATGGTAATGGGATTTGAATGGACTGTTGTGTGTGGTATGATTGGGAGAATGTCGATTGATTAAGGATTCTGAGGAGGATATTTTAAATTTATCTGAAATTGAAGAATGGGTTGAGGATTCTCGTGATAGTTTGGCGGGGGTTTAAAAAGGGTTGGAAGGTAGGACGGGAGGAGGGAAAACGGGGGCTGCGTTTCGTCTTGGGCCTGTTAGGGAACTCTCATAGCCTCGTTCAGATCAGTCAAGCTACTTGACTTCAAGCGACTCGAAGTCAAGTAACTCGAAACTACTTTACAGGTGTTTACAAGGTTTTCCAACGTGAACCTGTTACTCACTTCAGTTGAAATATCCTTTCAAGTTTCTTTCAAGTTTCGCGCGAAGTAGAGAGTCTTTGAAGTAAGGTCATTGCGTATTGTTTTTTTGAAAAGTTAGAATATGATCGTGAGGGAATTACTGAAAATAGGTGGTGCAATTCAAGCGACTTGGAAGTCGAGGAACTTAAGGATGCATCGGACGTGAATATTTACGTCTTGCGCATAGTAAATCTAAATGTAAGGAAGTTGGGCGACAGTTGGAGTCTTATTTTTACTCCTTGGAAGGTATTTTTCATTTTGCAAATGCTTTCTGAAGCATTATTTGCTAAACATTTGACAGTGAAAATACCCTGAATTCACAATTTTCAAAAGTTATAATTTATTTCTTTAAAATGGTGTGGTAAAAACAATTGAAACTCTGCAGATATTTTCATCTACCCATAGTATATAGTAATATGTAAAAAAAAATTGAAAGCATTGGTACCATTTCTTCAATATTTTTTCATTTGTTTTATTTATCAAGATCGTCTCTTTCCATAAGAGTACGTGTAAAATCAGTGAGAATTAAAATCGTTATAACTCAACAACCGTTTAGTGAATTCGTGTAAAAATTTTGGAGCACATCAGGAAGATTAGGAAGAACAATCTTACAAATTTTCATTAACTTGGTACCATTTTGAAGATCCAATACATCCTTAAGAGGGAGCCTCGTGTAGTGGGTCGATGAAATCGATTTTTTTTTTTGCGTAAATCAATAATTAAACGTTACGGTAATATGTTCCCAAAGCCGTAAAACGAAATTCGAAAAATTAAAGTGGATATAGACGGTTTTGCTGCGGAGCATCAGGTTACCAGAAAACTTGAAATGTATTTTCCTCGAAACGACAGTTTTACATTTTGCGGGCAATGTAACTCTAAAAATATTCAACCAAACGACTTGGCCTTGGGCACGGATATTTGTGAACATTTTCTTCACAGAACTAAGTTATTGGTATAATGATATTGTTTAAATAAATACCTTTTTTGCCACATTTAAGGCAAAATTTAGTTGGAAAAAGTAAACTTTTTTTTAAGAGGCCGCCATTTGTTCAGTTTTGCATCTTTTAAGTTATGAATTTGTACGATTTGTGCTTACACTCATAAACTAAACGAAAATTGTCCGATTTTTGGTTTCAGATGTAACCAAAAGACTCTACGTTGCCCGCAATGAAACAATTGCTTCGCTAACGGACTGGGGGCATAAGCCCTTATAACTTTGTTATTTGTCGCTCTTTTTTAATAATTTTTTTTCTTTATCTACCTTAACCTGATAGTACAATACCCAGAAAGTTTCAGAAAGGTCGATTAAATACTTTCTTTAAAAAAATATTTTAGCTAGTTCCAGGCTCCAGACTTATCTAGTATGCCCTGCCTTATACGCGGGGATATTAACAGGTAGAACGAAACAGGTATAGGTACATATATACAAATCGGTAGTTGAAGGAGCACTAGCGAGAGAGCGGGATCAGGTGGATTGCCCTCTTGCGGCAGTGTCGGAGGTATCGCTACACTAGTATTAACCGGCCCGCGGATTAACCCGACTGTGACTTGGGGTAATCGTACCTTCCCAAATTCACAACTCGTGATACATAACGTTTTTCTTCCTAACTTAAGAACCAGATGCCATAATACATCTGATCACAACTCCCATCTCTGTTACAAAATGTGTCTTACCCGTGCAAGAGTAATAAATAAAAATAAAGAAATAAATAACTACCAAGTTGTGATTAAGCAGTGCGATCAGATGTAGGAATTTTAAAAAATAAAAATCGGCTCCCGAATTGCAAATTAGGTCCGTAATTTCGTGTATCCGCACACCTCTAAACCCAACCCGTATGGAAAGCAATTTACAAAGCCGCATTCGAAGCGAGAATGTTCCGTTTCCAGCAGAAGCCTAAGTTTTCGTGCTTCTTCCTCCGCTTAACGAGAACGGAGAATTCCTTAATTGCGTGTTCCCTCGTCGAGTTACCCCGGACGAGATACGTACCGCTTCGAACGATCCCCTCCACCCCGTTTAATTCTAAAGCAACATTTTTGCGCCGTTCGAGTTAGTTACGACCTGAAGCGTCGAGGGACGACAAACGGAACAAAACGGATTCCAGGATGAGCTCTACAGTCGAGCAAGTATGCCGAGTGCACGTGACCAGACAAAACCGTCCACCTACGGGAACACGAGGCATTTAATTATGAAAACTTGCGGGCTACGTCGCGATCCAAATTCTCGCGCCATGAAAAATGCATCCCACCCATCGTCTACGCGATCTAAAGTTCAGGGATGGTCGAAGGTGTTCGAGGACTCCCGTCCAAAGACATTAATTACCCCAAAGCTTTTCATCGAGTTCCCCGCGACGAGGGAAGACTAATACCCGCCGAAGGTTGACCTGGATTCCCTTGGACGTCCCGGAATCGATGCGACTAATCGCAACTTCCGGGCGATCGGGTCTAGTGGGACCGCGATTGCAGCGAGTTATTGTTCGATTTAATTCACGACTATCCTCGCCAGCGATTTCCATTCCCAGCGACCTTTGACGCACCGTCGGGTGTCGAACCACCGAACGGGCGACTGCGAGACTTTTTCGTTTTCCAGAGGGAAAGGCAAGTGCGTAGGAACGACCCCCCTTTGCCTTCGACCAGGGGTGGATTTGGAATTTTTTGCGCCTCTGGGCTAACAAGTGTTTAATTTAAAAGAGTCGAGTTATTGCTAATTCGATATGTGAAAAGGGAGTGAATTATTTTCAAAGTTGTCTCAAGTCTCTGCATTTAAACTTTCCCCAATTTCTTTCGCTCAAAATTTGTCGCCTCCCTCAAAATTTATCTCTTGTCTCAAAATTTCCAGCCCCTCAAAATTCCCACCTTAGTCTGCAACCTACTTAGTCAATACACAAATCCACCCCTGCCTTCGATTTACACGTGAGTGTCAATCGGTCAGCTGCTTCCTAGAAGGTGGAACAGAGTTGGAAAACGCGTGCTGGTTTCCTCGAGCGCGTGGAAATGTCGTTGGTCAAGGTGACGCGGCGAATCGCTAGCGTCGAGTTGATATCTCGACAAAAGAATCTCGGCTGTGCATTATCGTTAGCAGCGCTGTTTACTGGAAGCCCGGTAAGATTCGTCTGGGACAATGTGGTCTAACAAGGGAGCGATTCGAATGGCCAGTTGAAGTGGAGCGGCTCGAAAGCCGCCGTGCTTTTCGTTAGAAATATTGTATTCGACGATACCACTCCACCCATCTTGGATAGAAAACAATCGCGAGGGAAGAATGTTTCCCTAATTACCACGGTTAATTGTACGGTCGACGGAGAGCACTACAATTCGGCCCGCATTACTGGCGAAGAAACTCTCGTCAAAAGTTACGATTAAATCCCGGCGACAGGCGTCTCTAATTGGAGGGTAAATTAAACTTCCGCTTAGATCACGGTACGTAGACTTTACTCGTTGAAACGAGTGTACAGAGTGGAGTAATTCTCTGTTTCCTACTGTAGATTGTCTTTGCCGAAGACAGGAAGAGTGTGTGGAACTTAAGTGAAAGCATTCGGCTTTTGGGAACGGCGTATGATATGATTCGCACATATGTGGGTGGTGCTCCGTTATGTTGGGTATTTGTAGAGTTTAGAAAACGTAACATCTTAGAGTCGGCATTGGGGGAATCGGTAAGGCGGCTGCCTAGTACCCGGAAGACTCCCTGCGATCTTGGGTTCGAATCCCCATCACCCAAGTCCCATTTTTTCCGCCTACAAAATTAGTATAAGAAAATAACTAATCTGACTGCAATTACGGGAAAATTGATAATCATCCCCTGCGGAAAAGCTTCTTGTTCTTCTTCGCGAGAAGAGTCCCGACGCCTAAACACGTGCGTAGCGAGTGGCACGCGCCGAGTGCCCTCTGAAATTTCAGTGTTCATCTCACCCAGTGTTTTGAGTTAGCTTGAAACTTAATAGGAACTTATACCTGTTCATGGACAAAGGGACAAGATCGTGAGACTCCCTAAATTTTCCCCCCTTCACAAGAGAGCGAAGAAACTCTACTAAAATCTCTCCTTTCAGAGGTTGTTCCCGTGCCACGGAAATCTCGCGCCCGGGCTCTCTCTAACGCTGGGCGTATCTGGTCCCTTTAAGGTTAATTATATCATTAGCATCCACCCCAGGGGTTTACCCTCGAAACTTGTTTCAGGCCTGCTCGGTGAATCGTGTTTCGCAGGCAGCTAGCTGGCAACTCGAGCGTGCACTTGATCGGCGTGCATACGTTTTATGTAACGCAAAGAGTGGAGAGGAGAGGAGAGAGAGAGAGAGAGAGAGAGAGAGAGAGCGGTGCGCGCGGACGAGAGAGGGCTGGAGCGTACGCGGGCTGGGTTGTATATCGTCGGCGGCGGCGAGGTTAAGCGTGGAAGGGCCTCTGTCGAATCGATTCGACGATGGGGTGGAGGGCCTGGCTCTGCACACTGCAATGCCGTAACTTGCCCCGAGAGCGGCAAGATTCCTGCGAGGCGGAACCACCGCCGGCGATCACCGGGGAAAGGATGGAAATGGAAGAGGGAAGAGATGACGAGAGAGGACCCTTTTCCTTTTGCCAACTTATTCCACGTCTTTCTCGGTGTCTCGCGTGGCCCCGGGAAAATCCTTCGCGACCGCCATCCGCTACTCCAGGCCTCGCATTAACGAAGCCTTTAATCTTTCGATTGCTTCCGCCCCGCCCCCCCTCCCCTCCTCGTATTCTGGGTTAACAGCCCCCCGCGAATTCTCCGCGATGAAATGTCGGGCAAAAGTCGCCGCACTTGGCATCTCTCTGTTTAGGACAGTGATCGAAAGCGCGATGCTTCAAGCACGAATGGAGAGTGAAACACAACTATTTGCACGTGGACGCATGTAAATCCCGAACGGATGCACTGCCTGCCTACAATTATGCAATCATTAGCGCGTCAGCCCTCGGTTTTCGGCGATCACTAATCAGTGTCAATGGGAATTATATTTCGCGCCTTCCACGTTGCGATGGATTGATGCTGGTGTTAGAAGAGCGTTTCGTTGTATTAAAGGTTCAACCAATTAAGGGGATCTTCCTGTTTAGAGCCCCAAAAAATAGGTGATATTTGGGAATTAATTAAAGGAAAACTACTATATATAGTTTAATGGGACTTGTTGCAATTTATTAAGGAACAAATATATTTCTTTATAATTTTTTCTGGTATCTCCCCTAGCTAGAAGTATATTCTTCAAAATAAAAAAGTTTCAGTCGAATGGGATAATAACTTTTGGAGTTACAGGTCCCACCGTTTTGAGAACTCTGTTTCGAGAAAAACGCGTTTAAAGTTTTACCGCTACTCAAATGCCTATAACTTCAGGAATTTTATGAATTTCAACGAATCCTTTTAAACACTTATACCTAAGAGGTTGGATATTCGAAAAATGAAATAAAAAAAATCAACTTTTTAACGGGAAGGTCCCCTTAAGTGGGGAACCTGGTGTAATCGACAGAAATCAAGGTTATTTTTCGGAATTTTTTATGGGGAGACTATACATGCTATGTTTTTGAAACTTTCAGGCTATATTATTATGTATTTCAAGAAAGGAGCGAATATTTTTCTATGTTAAAATAACGTGATAATTCCAAATGGCGCGAGTCTTTCGGAGCCGCCAAGTTGCGTGCAGCCTAGGGTCGGTTTAGTGGCCTGATACCAAAAGAACCAAATAGCTTTGTGTTTTTAATAAAGTTACACTATGGATGGACCTCAATGTGGAATAATATTATTAAATTTAATAAGTTTTATTGGATAATTACCGTGAAACTTTTTAGTGGAAAACGCAACTATTTTTTCAAACACTCACCGTTATCATGATTTTCATTTTTTTAATGCGGATCGAGGGCCATCCATAGCATAATTTCATTAAAAACACAAAACCAGTTCGTTCTTTCCTTTCAGGCCACTTCAGCGGACCCTAGACTGCACGCAGCTGAACAACTTCCGCACCAAAACACTTGCGCCAAATTGAGATACTGTATTATTCCTAAATAAAAAAAAATGTTTATTCCCTTCTTGAACTACACAATAATATATCCTAAAAGTTTTAAATTAATTGCATATACAGTTTCCCCACAAAAAATTCCGAAAAAGAACCTTGATTTCTGCCGATTACAGCAGATTTCCCCCCAAGTGATGTGTATCAACGATTACTGCTACAGCTTCGAAAGGAACTAGGCTTTGTCCAAGAATAAC
The DNA here is from genome assembly GCA_963971345.1 of Andrena flavipes. Lineage (NCBI taxonomy): Eukaryota > Metazoa > Arthropoda > Insecta > Hymenoptera > Andrenidae > Andrena > Andrena flavipes. The sequence goes on along the minus strand of OZ020479.1, from coordinate 73,284,078 downwards.
GAGTCATTCAAGACTAAAGCAAACGTTACACAATTTTTAACACTCTCCGACACCATTATCCCACACGAAGCTGAAATATAGAACCACTTGCACACCACCTACGTAGACTCTATCCGTGTAAGTCTCCTGGAGAACACCAACGCGGCATATAATACCAAGGAATCACAATGGACTCCCTATCGCTGCCAACGATAAAGCATCCAGCATCCCCTGTTTTACCGAGAGAATGGTAAAACGTTAACGATCCCAAGGGAGTATCCGGTGAACCCACACTAGCCCCGCGCTGGTCGTTTCCTCGGCCCGTTCGATGGCCGCCTAGCGAACTCGAGCGCGCTCCTTCGGGCTGGGAGAATTGGGACAGCGGCGCTAATCTGACCGTACGCGGATCTTCGTGCCACTTTTCCGCGACCCGATTATCTATGGACGCGGAAGATAAGCCGGACCGATACAGGGGAGGGTGGTAATGGAAGCGAGGGGAAGAGAACAGGAGGCAGAGGGACACGGATAACCGGGCAGTCTATCTATCGGCCGTTTCCACGGTTATACAACATTAAAGAACGATCCTCAATTAGGGGATGCGAACGAGATGAACCGCAATCGATATCCCACCACTGCCGGCGGTGTTATTATCGTTTCGTGCGGGCCGGAAGAGCGCAAGGCGTAGCGAGTGCGCGTAACGGTAGCCCGTTGCATAATATTTAGCCGGCGCGATTACGTCCTCATGGCCGCGCGGCTCTGGGCGATTTTTATTCGCGCGTCAGGAAGATGGATCGCCGCGCTGTCGTAACGTTAATTGCGTTATCCAGATCGCGGCTGATAAATCAACGCGCCCCGACGAAAGCTGCGAGCCCGCGACGATCGGCTTGCGAATTACCTGGAGCAGCGGCGCACCGAGGATTTAATCCGGGGGGAGCCGAGTTGAAGGGGTAGAAATATTTTGAATGAGAATTCGTAGAATTCCTTGGGGGATTTTAAAAATTTATTTAAGGAAAATCCGGTTTCTTTTCTTTTTACGAAGCTCCTTCTTTGAGGTGCGCCATTGATTTAAAGCAGGGTTTCTCAAATTAATTTTCCCTCGGAAAATCTTCTACATTCCCTAAGATTTCGCGGAGCCGTCCCTCAACAGTTTTCTTTTGTATAGTAAGAGTTGTAAGATTGAAATAAATCACTAATAAATGAAGAAAGAAACATTGAGAATTTTATTTCAGGGAATCCTAAACTTCGCATCGCGGCACATCGGTTGGGAAACGCTGGTGTTGGGTGTTCAGGTGTTTCGTTGATGTCACTTCTATAGGATTTGATAGATTTCCAGACACACACCCTGAAGGGGACACACAACTAGGGTTGCCACCCGTACTTTAAAATAAAGTATCTTATGTAATTGTACGTAAATGTTCTCTATACTTTTGAATAATTCTTATCTTCTGTCTGTTCCTGTCACCTCAGCATTTACTGAGAAACTTTCCTCTGCCATGAATATTCAATTGCGAGATGAGAGAAACAAGGCCTCTCATAATTCAATAAACGACGAATTATTTATACGTTTTCATACGAATAATGACTGCAATAATGCCATTGAGTTAATTAAAAACGATAAAAACTTGCTCTATTATGCTAAAAGCAATAGAAAATCCGTTTCGAGGAAATAGAAACTAATATTAAAATGTACTGTGTACAAATTGAAGGTATTTTGCTGTAAAAAAAAGGTGGCAACCCTGCGCACAACCCTCGTCGTCTATGAAAGAGTGCTACACTCGTAATTCATGTGGCATAACACAGTGCATTTGTCAGAGTGTGGTACTGAATGGACGGATAATAGCGAAGCGAAGGAAATCTCACAAGACTACAATGTAGCCGAGGATTAGGTTTAGTCTACAATTTTCACGTGTCTTTAATATCTCCCTCCGGGCGCTTCAATTTTCGACGCCCGATTTGGACGAATCAATCGCGAACCGTCGAAATGTTCGCCCGATAAATCAAAATTCTGTCCTTGGGCGAGCGCAAACTAATCGCTGGCGGAAAATTCAATTCGGTCGATTGATTTATTCGCGTTTACGTTCCGCTGATTGACTCATAAATTCCATCCCCCGGCCCCTCGATTGTTCGCGCGTTTTTCCCGGCGTAATGCATGATTAACCAGGCGGAGCTGGAAATACCAAGCCGCGGGCGAATTATCTGTGACCGTTTAACTAAATATTTAATGCCAGCGCGCGACGGCGCGTCTGTCGCTGGGAGAAGGCACTCAAATCCTCGTGTCACGCGAGCAAGTGTTTTCGAGCCACCAGCCTCTTCAATTTCGGAGTCGTGTGCCTTCGTGCGTGTAAAAATGGCGTGTCGCTGCGAGGAAACTCTGTCTGGCTATGTAAAACACTTGGACGCGCGAGCTGGGAAATTTATTTCGCTAAATGAATCCCTCCAACGCGTACCAGAAATCGTCTACGATGAAACACGTAAGTTCCCCAAAAATTAGCATAATAATTTCGAATGCAGATGCGATAAATACGCGCGCAGAGATTAACGAAGTTGAGACAGCGTTAAGTAGTCCCCGATTTAATGCACCCTTACTTCTCGCGAAGTGGATCGCCGGTTTTGAATCGGCCTGTATATTCTTAACGCGAAATTAAATCGTTCAGCCTTTGGAGCGGTGAAAAGCGAGGCTGAGGCGACATCAACGTCGCTTCCGCTCGCTTTTTTCGCGGGTTTCTCCGATTCCGAACCACGTACGTGCGGCAAGTGTGCTAATTAAGCGCGCCGTTGGACGGCAGCTCGGGTAATTGGACCGCCTTGCGGGCCGCGGGATCTTTCCCTCGAATTTATTCATCAAGATCGACCTTGCGCGGGTATCCTGTTCCCAGCTACTTTCCCCCGCTTAAAGAGGATTCCCCGGTTCGGCAGGATTTCTCCTCGCCAGCGAAAGCACGGCAATCGATGAGCAAACCGTCGCGTCCCGCGGATGTCCGACAAAGCCGTAAAACGGGGCCGTTCGTGAATCCTATTCTATTAACTAAAGTACACAGAGGATAACCTCGTCCTGGGAGATCGGGGCGGTTAATTAAAAGCAATCGCGAGGAACCGGGTGGGGTGTGGTGCGAGGGTGGAAATAATCGGGGTAAGCAGTGGCCAATGTCGCGGCCCCGCGATGCTTTCTCTTAAGCGAGTGAACGGAGTGCGAGGAGGGGAGGGAAAAAAAATGAGCGGAGTCGATAAGAAAGCAAGCGTGGCAATGTCCGTGGACTAGATGAAACACTGGCCACGAGTAGGGAAAGTCACGCGACAGTGGTTGGAAACGTAGCGGGGTGGAGGAGTGACGTGGTCGAAGAGCGGTGAGAAATTAAATGGACACAGAGTAGATCGATGTGATTTTTTAGGGGTGTTTTGATCTCGGGTAAGGTTCGTCTTTCCGTCTGCGGTATGCTTAACGTGGACGATATAACGGTGGTTTGACGGGCGTGTACATACCGAGGGCATCAGCTGATCGGTGGACCTGACCCGGGTCACCTTGTTCCTGGTTATCACTCTCTTGACAAGCTTCTCCATCGGCTGGTTCCACTTCATGAAGCTCACGTACGCCAAATAGAACCCGAACAGCACCAGCGCCTCGTACCAATATATATAATTGTCGCGGAAGAAATAGATGAGGGTGATCAGGCTGGCGCTGTAAAAGGTGCAGTCGCGGAACAGGGGCCACCATGTGAGGGACAGGACCGTACGCGAGAATATCGCGCACATGCCGATCACGAAGAGGATGTTGAATACGGCCGAGCCGACAATGGTGCCGATACCTACGTCGTCGAACGACACGAACACGCCGATTATCGATGTGAATAGTTCCGGGGCCGAGCCGCCGGCCGCCATGAAGGTAGCACCCGCGACGTCGTCCGCGATCTCTAGCTTCTCGATGATCACGTCCAGCGAGGGCACGAAGAACTCGTCGCAGACGATCGCCAGGGCGACGAACATGTACACCACACCGATCACGTGAAGTATCACGGCACCGCGACGCCGCTCCTGTATGGTGAACAGATCGCGGGGGAACAGCGGCGCCTTCTCCTCGGTCAAGTTGCCGCCGGCCTTCTGGTGGTGATGATGGTGAAGGGTGCTGTTGTAGCCCTCCTCGCCAGGCTCCAGGCCGTTGTTCCACGGGAACGTGCCGGACGCGTTCATGTTGTTGTTATTGTTGTTATTGTTGGCCGCGTGCACGGGCAAGGGCGTAGCTGACGTGCTGCTGCTTGTCTGAAGTATGATGGGATTGTTCGGGGCCGGCCTGTGCCCGTCGGACGGCGCGGGACCGATCGCCAGGGCCAGTAGGACCCAAATGATCGCGGCGGCCGCCACGCTGCCGAATCGGCGCCTCCTCCTCCAGCACGTACGCCGTTCACCTCCTGTCACGATCATCGTCGTCGGTGGTGTTGCTGGTGCTGGTGTATCGCACCCTCGAGGACGTTCGCCGTCGTTAGCGAGTCCTCCTCCTCCTCCGTCCTCCTCCTCCTTCTCCTCCTTCGTCTTCTTCTTCTCCGTCCTCCTCCTCCTCCTCCTCCTCCTCCCCTCCCCCCCGCCGCCTCTTGCTCCTCTCTGGCCTCCGTCTCCGCCACAACCTCCTCCTCCGTCGCCACCACCTCCGCGTGTCGTATCGTGTCGCGGCGCGGAGGGTGTACGCCAGCAGAGGCACCCTACTAAGGCTGGGTCATGTTGGAACACTGAGGAGCTGCTCTCGCATGCTCCTCCACCTTCGATGGCTCCCTCCGACGAGTCGACCTACCTTTCACTTTATTCCCTCTCTCTCTCTCTCTATCTATCTCTGTCTTCTTTCTCTCTTTCTTCTCTCCTCTATTATCGCACCCTCCGCGGCCTTGCCACTCTAACCTGCGACGGGGGGACCACCCCCGTCTTCTGTTTTCCTTCGCCTCGGCTCCTTCCTTCGTACCTTTCTTCCCTCGTTCGCTTACGAGTTATGTAGTCCACCCGCAACCTCCCCCGCGCTTACGTGTCTTCCTACCGTTATCCTCGCGCAGCCTCTCTCTCTCTCTCTTCTCTGTCGCGCTCGTTTTCCCTCTTTCCTTCGCTGCACGTCCTTGCTCGTCCTCCGTCGAGCGGATAGCTTCGTCCCCAGAGGCAACGTCACTCGCACCGTCCGCGACAAGGTGTATCGGTAAAACGTTCCTCGCGCGTAATACTAATCTCTACTGTACTCTACTATTACTAACGTCGATGCTGCAGTTCGCGCGATGTGGTAGACGAGTCGAGCGATGCCGCTTGATATCCTCGTTCACCTCCTCTTCCCGACTTCCCGTCGTCGTCTTCGTCGTCTTCGTCGCCGTCGTCGTCGTCGTCGTCGCCGTGGTCGCTAGGATGCGGTGGATGGTGCATATAACTCTGGATGGATATACAGGAGCAGCAGAACGGCGCCCCCGCCGCGATGCCCGCCCGCTGCACACTGGAACAACCCTGTTCCGTTTCGTTCCTCTCTCTCTCGTCTCCCACCAACCCTCCGCGCTTCCACCACCTTGCTACATACTACCCTCCTGCTGTCTCGCTCTCCCACCCTCTTCCCTCTGCCACGTTTCACCCGCCCCCTTACGCCGTTCACCCCCTCTCTGTCCAACCAGCACCAACCCTTTCCGCTCACTCGGCGTTGTCCCTCGCATCAGCTTCTTCCGTCTCCTTCGCCGACATTGGAGGATCTACCGTCCTCGTCCCTCCATCCTCCACCATTTTTCCCTATATCTTCCTCCTTCTTCCCCACCGGCCCGAACCACGCCAGATTCAACCCTCTCCCTCTGCACTCTATACTCCACACCCTGCTTCCATCTCCCTCCGTCAACCTCATCCCTCTTCCGACCGCTCTCTTCCATCCTCCGCTATATCGCGCTCCCCGTCGCATCAATCCCCGTCTCTCTCGCCGCCGCTGTCCGCTCCTCGTGCCTTTTCTCTTCCACCCTGACCCCCTTTCTCCCCCCGAGCGGCCGGAGGAGCCACCCCCCGACATCTCCCGTTTCGCTCCGCCGCCGCTCGCCACCCTACTTTCCTCTTCGTTCCGCTCGAAATTCCACCTCCCCTCCCTCGGTGCCTCGCCACCCGACGGGGAAGGCGACGCTGGCGGAGGCGGTGGTAGCGATGGCATCGCGGAGGTGGGAGCCTGCGCACGTGCAGGCTCGGGCAACGTGCACACGTGTCGCGTACGTGCTTCCTGGGGCCGTGGTGTGTGGGTGAGCGCGCGCGCAACCCTCGCTGGGCCTCCCGCTCGATATCGGAGAGTCGACTCCACGACTCTACGCTACGAATCCGCGTATACCGGGTGTCGCGGCCCGATCCCTCTCGCCCGCGTACAAACGCGTCCCACCGTGTCTGGCCATGGACGTTCACTCCCTACTGCCACGCAACGCCGTAACAACAGCTGGGGAACCGCGGCGATAGATCGTCCCGAGGGCTCCCGAAAAGCCCTTCCGCCCGGGATTACGATCCTCGGGGGAGAGCCTCCCGACATCTTCTCCGGGAATCACCCTATCCGCGAGCGTTATTAAACGCCGCCGTGAATCAAAACCTGGCTGCTGGAATTCTAGCGAGTTTCCACAACGGCTGATCCATATCCCAGGCAACACGCGCTCACCTGTAAAGTTCCTGGCTCGACCTATATGTTTATTTTAACGGGCGGATGCTCGACCTCTGGACAACTGAACACACTCGGACGTCTTGGGCGTTACGTAGCTATCGTTCGATCTTTGATCCTCCGCTCGCGAGGGAGCGTAAGACTACAGATTTCAGGGGTGCCATTTTTGGAAACTGACGCTGCATCGGCAGAGGTAGTTAAGACAATCTAGCGATTGCGCGGGATAAAGGTCCCGGGCCTCGTTAGCAGCATTACTGCAAATTCAGATCGGATACAGTTCGTTGGAGTAATAACCGCTGTCACACGCGGAATTACTAGCTGCCGCTGCAGCTATCGCGCCTGCTCGCTTTGAGCGACTTAGCATGTCTAATTCAACCGTTCCCTTAACGACGACAATAGCGAGCTTAGCGCAAACTTTGTAATCAGGGGAGCGCACTCGAATGGGGCGCAACTGTTGTGAATGGTACGGGCGCATTCCCTCATCAGCCACGGGGAACGAACTCGCATTGTCTTCGTTTACGCTTCTGCGGCGTTGCCCGCAGAGTTCGCGGAATCGTTGCATATTTTTTTAGGGGCCGGCTGGTCTCCGGCTTCCGAAGCAGCCAACCCCTAATTAATTCTTTAATGAACTAAATCATTGGACCCAGTCACCCCGGAGCCTCTCATCTATTTCACGAGAATCGAGGGTGGAGTTGGAGCAAGCTGCAGGTTCCTCGTGCACTTCTCCGCGCGAAAAGATAATGGGCACGGGAAATGCAACGGTGGGCGCAGTCGCGTGTATAGTCCAGTGAAATTGGCATCTGCCTGGGGAATAATTCCCAACGAGCTAAATTTTTGTAAGGGTCTTCGTGTCAAAAGTCCCCGTCGACGTGACCAGTTTTTCGCGGATAACTCGTTATCGGTCAGTTTTACGACAAAAATAGTTATTGTAAAATTTGTAGCTTAGGAAATTCTGAACAAGAAAGGTTCTATAAGTTGTTTTCGTAAGAGGCAAACATTTTCACGTACGACGGCTTATTAAGTTTTAACACCCATACTTTTGAAAAGGGAAGATCCCGAACTTGGGAATTTAAAAAATTATGAAACTTTGGGAATATCTAAGGGATGCCCTCCCGAGCACAACGCAATTTTGTTCGCTGCTGATATTCACTCTAAGAGGGTGAAATTGACCTCTGAAATAAGGCTATTTCCAACAAAATCCGAAAATTTCCAGGGGTCAAATAGACCCTCTTCACCCTCTGAGATAACAAACAAAATTGCGTTGTACTCAGGGAGGACACCCCGTACATATTCACAAAGTTTCATAATTTTTAGAATGTCCGTGTTCCGAATCCCTTGTCAAAAGTAGGTAAGAGGGTTGAAACTTTGTAAGCCGCCATACACGAAAATGGTTACTCCTACGAAGAAAACCCAAAGAACCATTTTCGTGCAAAATTTCCTAAGCTACAAATTCCATAATACCTATTTTTGCCGTAAAACTAATCAATAACGAGATATTCCCAAAAATATCTTTTTGTTTACCTCTGTTTTGAACTTTTGCCATATTCCTTAAACCAACGAAATAAAGGCCCATGCAACAATTTAGCTTGTTGGAAATTATTCCGCAGAATGGCCATATTTCCGTCTAATTTCACTGGACTACTAGGAGGCACATGCAACTACGCCGTACCACAAACTACCCGTGCTCCCGTGGCACCCCCGATGCACCGCTGCTCCCGCAACCTCCTAAGCCGGTTCGTCATGTTCCAGAGGTCGTTACAGTTATTAGCGAGCGGCAAGGAACGCCGGAACCGGAGACTTTCGAGCTCCCGCCTCGTTTCACCTTTCCGCGGTTTCCGCGTTCGCTGCCAGCCGACGCGCGGGACTTCTTTCGCGAAAAAAGCCTGCAACGGTGCAACGTTCCACCGATAATTCAGGGACTTTTCCCGCGTCCCCGGCAAGCTTCACCCTCGACTTGTTAGCATCGCCACGGTCCGTGCTCTTCTTTGAAAGCTTCCCTTATACCCAAAGAATATTATTCATCGAACATACGCTCGGAGTCAGCGACAGTGCCTCGCGGAACGTTGTAATGGTTATGCATGAGCCAGTGAGCGTCGCGTCGGTCGTAAGCGGTTCCACGGAATCGCCTGTGCTAGCTCGGGTGTCTCAGAAGGAGCACCGGGTGAAATAACTGTAACTGGGATACAAGGCCAACTAGGTCGCAGGCTTACGTAAACATTTTTCAATTATTTGGACGCGTAACCCCCAAAGCCGCTCCCGCTAATGAACAGGACGAGCTGAAATAATTGGTGCCATTTGCCAGCCCGTATCGGGAAACGGATCGCTCCGTTTGCCGAGGGCACCGTCTAGGGGACCGTTAACAATTTTATTAGTCCGAGGAAGAACGCCCGCCGCGGAAAGGGTTCGAATCCACCCCGATCCCGTTAGTACACCCTGGGAAACGATGCAAACCGCTCGAACACTCGACGACGCAATTACTCACCCGGGGAAAGAGGGAAACGGTGTCCTCGGTTCTCTAACCTAGAGGTGTAAACGCCTCTGAAACGGAGACACTGGTATCGAGTCCGGTGCCAAGTTACACGGAAATACATCGGCTCTAATAATATAGCACCGATTCGAGGACAGTCGTAGAGGCATTCTTTCCCAACTAAACCCTTGATTCTATTGCCGTAGAGCGATGTATGCCGGTTTCGGCGCTCGATATATTGCGCGTTGTGCAGCTGGCTCGGGACATTTTCCGTCCGACCTGACGCGCGCATTTTCTTCCGTTACAATAACGCGATAAATACGCGAGGCTGCGTGGCGGGACGGGAGGGGACGGCGGCGAGGGAGGAGCGTCTTGAAATACTACGCGGAGGATCCAGGCGGGGAGAGCACCCTTATCGAGAAATAACGAGCAGATAATCACGGCCGACAGAATGGGAGGAATTAGTACAGCCGAGTGTATCATTCCATCGGGTCCGTTATAATTACGTGCCACGACGTCGAGATTCATTAGAGAGGCGGCAATAAAAATAATGACATACGCTCGAGGTCAGCGTGACGTATGGAAGCGAGCGAAGGGCCGCGAGGTGCAGAGACGCGGAGCGCCGTGTGTCACTTTTATACGGAGCCTCCTGTCGTGCTCGGCGCACGCGGATTTATCGACTGGTCGAAACTTCCAAACTTCCCTTTTTTCCTCTCTCTCTCTCTCTCTCTTTCTCTCCACCTCCACGTCGCCTTTCTATTTGCGGCCTGGCCGCCGACTCTTTTGTATCAATCTCGACCACGAGCTGGCCAACTTTAGCGTTTCAGCTAGGTCTGTTCCGGTATCGACCAGCGAAGAAACGCTCGCGCTTCAAGTTCGCGAGCTGGACGCCACGCGAGGATATTCCCTTCGACGGGGATGAGACTGCCGCCGTTGTAATTCGAAAGGGCGTGTGAAGAGGTGAGTATTAGGTAAATGGGTTTTCGTATTTTGCATTGTGATATCGGTATTTTATAAAAATTAGATTAGGTCGAGGTCTGTGAAAAAGTAATTTAATTGTATGATTGCTAAAGTGCGGGTGGTCAAAGTAATTGTATAAGATTTATGTGTGTTTAAGTTAATGGATAGTTAAATTTGGAGTATATGATTGCTGAAGTGGGGGTGGTCAAAGTAATTCTGTAAAATTTATGTGTGTTTAAGTTAATTTAATTTCAGGTAATTAATTGAATTAATTGATCTATAAATGTATTTTTTAAATAGTAATTATTTGTGTAAAGATTTAATTGTAGAAATGAATGAAAGTTTGATTTAGCTATTAAATTTAATAAAGGTAATTTTAGTGCCAGCAACAGCGGTTAAACTGAATTTGTAAATTAATTTATTTAATTTTTAAGTTAATGTATATTGCACGATGATATTTAATTAAATTTATTGAGATGTAGTAAAATATTTTTTAATATATTAAATGTTATTTAAGTAATATTTATTAAATTTTTTAATAAACTACGTTTAAATTTAATAAGCGATCTAAATATTTCTGTCAAACCAGTAAAACTTTTCATAATCTCCAAGGTACACCTTGGTAGATAACCCAAACTCAGGTATTCATTTCACGTACGTCCGAAATATAAACTGTTATATCTTCAGTTTCAATGTATCTGTGGCATTCTTATTTAATATCCATATAGATGAACTATTAAATATAAAAAGAAAATTTGAAGAATTTAAAAATGCCTCCTTACATCTAAAAAGAGTTTAATGCAATATTAACAATATCTTTTCCCCCAAAATATCGTAAATATCACTTAAGTACTTTCAAGACCTCTTACACGAGAATCTTACAACTATATTTATATAATCTCCCAAAGCCTTCCTCCTTTCAACACACCACAGCGTCGCTTCCGCGTGTGCGGAGGAGGTTCCCAATGGAAAAATGGTACAGTTAACAGGTTAATCCCATTAACGGGAGCGCGGAGAGCGCAACGTCCAAGGTTCGTTGGGTAGGAGAGCGTGCAGAGAGGGATGGAGGACCGGTGTGTACAGGGTGTACGCGCAGCGTGCAGGAGAGACCTAGCTAATACCCACAGATTAGATGTACATATACGGTTACACCACCCTCGAAAGTTTCCACGTCTCTCGAGCCGAAAGGTGGGAACCACCCCCATTATCGAACGTCCTGCAACCAGCGGCACGGCCGCGCGGAATCCGCCCCCTTCCCCGCTGGCCTACAGTTCCAACAGTTTCGAAACAGCCCTGCAGGTGACGAATCCCCCGACCACCGTCCGGCGAAGTAGAAGGTCCGTCCCTTGCTCCGAGGAGGTCCGCCGGTCCAGGACGATCGGTCACCGTTGATTACGTAACGCTCCGTGTCCTGGAAAAGCCAGGGTGGGGGAGGACCCTCGCGCGACCGATAACAAACGCTGACCCAAATACGTTCCCGCCAAACCGTCGTAAATCGTGGTGCCGCGATCTAAGGTACCCACCCAATTTCCACCCTTTCCATCCCCCTCTCCTTTTTCACCAATTCGTTCCTCCCTTTTTTCGCCCTTCCCCTGCCCCGCACGTCTGCCATCCCACCGGATCGAAACTGATCCACCTACGTGTACACGCGGTAGCGAGGAGGAAAAGGGGCTCCGGTATTGGCCTCGCGCGGGTGCACGCGCGATTAGGCGAGTTCCCCAGTCCCAGATACGGCGAACGCCCGCTGGCTGGCTCCGTTCCGAGTTTTTAGGCGCTCGCGGTGATCCTGCTGGTGTGCACAGGCACGCTACGGTCCCGCGGGCGCGTGTAAACGGTGCGAGCGTGTGCGGGCCTCGCGGCGCGGGCGCCGAGGGCTTGGACGAGGCGGGCGCACGCGCCCCCCGAAACTCGCCCCGCGGTGTAAAAATCCTCTCTCTCCCGTGGCCGCACACGCTCCACGCTGGCCGCTGGCTGCACAGCAGCAAAGACCAACCCGGCTCGATTGCACCCTTTTCCAGGCCAGCTTGAAGGGATGCCAACCGAGGCGAGGCCTGAACACCCTTCGAGCCAGGCGCAACACGTACCCCCAAGGAAACCTGCGAGGATTCGGGGATGGAACCGTCTGTTTCTTTTCGGGATCGAACATTACCTGTTTTGTTCTTTACGAGGAGCGGGCGCGAGGTTTCTAGCGTTGAAGGGTGGAGGGGCAGGGGGATTAATTTGGGGGACTTGCGGGGTGTTTCGGGATAAGTTTCAGCAATCTGAAGGGGGTAGATGGGCTAACTGGATTAAGGGGTCATTCTATTTTGTTGATCAAACAAGAGGTTTACGTTCATGAATTTTTTTTGAGAAGTATTGTACGGATTGTAATTACTTAGATTTAAAATTGGGTGGAGTAGAAGGAGTAATTAAAGTAAGAAACTAATTAATTAGAGACTTCTTTTAATTTCTCGTTTTATATTCAAATCATTTTTGCACCACGTGGAATCAATCGTGCTGCAAACATAATTTTATAATAGCGTTCATTCATTCATTAGCCTGAAGTGTTTTAAAACTCTTTTAAAATTCTTAGGCATTTTAGATAATTTGACCGAAAAGTGTTTTTAACAAAAGTTGGATTTTAAACTTCAGAAAATTTCTATGGTGCCCTCCTTTCTCCTGATGTCCTAAGCGCGTGCTTATTTTGCTTATTTGTTAATCCAACACTGCTGGAGAGCGACATGGAACAAGAGAAACTTTTATATAAACTTCTTTCATTAGCACCGCCTACTGAGCCTCCGAAACCCACATTCGATGAAACAGCTCGCACAACAACCTACGCTTGGAAGCGCGTCTCTGAAATATTATACCCGCCTATGCGAGAGAGAATTGTAATTTAGAAACTAGTTTTTATGTGAACGAATGGAGGGTTCCGAAGCTTTTAAATGTAAGTCCATTAGGATTAAAATCGAGATTGTCCTCCTGTTTGTCCTCTGAATAATTTTACCTAGATATTCCGTGGTTAATCTAATTGTACCACCATTTATTGCGCAGGTATGAGAATAGTTTTATGAACCAGAATAAAACAGAAATGTTTATTAACACTCACTCTGACGAGAGTGTTGATTTTTAGTGTCAACCTTTAATTGTTGTTACCCAATTTTACCGCAAGTTTCTTATATGTAACAAAAGAAGTGTATATCTCATTAGTATTCTGATTCATTACAATTGAAGCTACATACGTATAAAGTAAATGGCTCTTTCATTTTTCTCTTTCAGTTTACCTGGAAGCGGACTTGTAGCAGATCATGCGCAACTCATATATCTATTATTAAAAATTAATAAAAGAAAACCTACAATTTCTTCAAACATGCATAAAAACATGGTCCAAATTTCGAATGTATCGAATATATAGTTTCTTAAAAAAAATTCCAATCTTTGCTCCATTTTTTGAACCCTCCAAATAACCAATATCCACCGGAATGTTTCAACTGAATAAATATCGATACATATATACGTACATATATGTATATATCAATAATAATTCTTACTAACCCTAGTTTACAAATTTCAATAAAATAAATTTCAAAACCTCGTTTTATTCGAATAATGCCCAACTCTGAGTAGAAAAGCCTCAGTTTCGTCCGTTGTATTCCCTTCTATAGATATGCCCAGCAACAACGAACCACCCCATACATAAATCCCTCCAGATGAAGAGGCAATTATCGACACCAAGCAGCGAGCATCTACTTCCCCGAGTACATTCGCGCGCACGGCTTTGCGTGGGTGTGAAATTGGCCAAGACGCACGCATGCGTTGGCGCCGCTCCGGTTCCTGCTCGCTTTCTGCCGAATTGAAGTATCATTACTATCATTACGTCCGCAGGGATTCCAACAAATTTCTGTGGCACGCGCGAAAGATAGCCGGGGCTGTTTGGTTATTATCGCTCGTCAGGAAGTGATCGTCGCCAATTTCGTCTCCGTAGCGTATTGAGATCGATGATCTCGGATTACGTGCCGTGAATCAGGCGGGTAAAGCCAAACATCCGCGGTAAGGACCCATATCCGCGCAATTTACGCCGATCAGGTACCACCGTGTACACAACGTTATCCCAGGATCGTTATCGTATCCTAATCAACTCCCATTCATGAACGTATCCCGAAGACGTCCCACCCCCTCCTTAGGGACGAGTGGAGTCCAAAGGGAAGGGGATGCATAAAACGTACACCGGAGTATAAATATTGTTAGCCCTTCATTGACGAAAGTCGACGATTAAAAGTAGATAAATCAGAGTCCCGAAGGTCTTCCAGGTGGAGCACACGTGACAGAAGATGCCCTTAATTGCAGATTCTTTCCCTTCGTTTGATCGATAAACTCGACAGATATGAATTAAATTATTTGAACGGTCAAGGGACTTGTATTTGTTGAATTTGTGGGAATCACACTGGTCGTGTGTGCTTAGTCAACAAACTCAGGAATGATCAACCCCTATCATTGATCCTTCGTTGAACTGATTTTCCATTACTCTCGACCAGCAATTGCTGTCCATTGAATGGCACTGTTTCGACGGTGCAGAGGACTCGTGAAGTTTCCTCCAAACGGTAAGTTCGTTAGGGAAGGTGGATTATCAATCGACGTTCATTGGAGAAGCGTTTGCCATCAGCGGTGAAGGATAAGTGCACGGATAAATCGAATAGTTAATGCATTTTTCTGTTCGGGGTTTGTGGAGCTCTACCAGCAGTTTACCATTTTAGTGTCACGTGCAACGTTACCGGGAAAGTCTCGAAACAGATTGTAACGCTTCGCGTGGTGGGAATAACAATTGAACGCTGGTAAAAGTAAGGCACTCGGAACCCGCGATTTACGAATAATTTTGATAGAGGAATAGTTTGAAAATCGTCTTACGAAAGATTTATTCTATTTCAGGTATTTCTTCGATGGCTTTGTATGACTTATTTTCTGGCATGCATCTTATCGATGTGTTTCCATTTCCTGGCCTCCTTCGTGTACATTTCTCTACGACGGTTTTGGTTTCTACAGCTCGCAATCATCTCGATCGATTTTCTTAGTTCCCTTCCAAGCCCACCACATCATTAGTAACACTACGTGGTTGATTGTTTCAGCTTCTCAGGCTCACTCTTTCGCGAGGAAGGGAGTTAAGAAGATAATATATTTAAAAATAAAATAGTGAGAAGCGAAAGTGAAAGAAGACATCTCAGGAAGCCTAGGCTAATTTATCATAGCGGAAAGTATTTAAGGCCCCGTGTAAAATTTCCAAGTAGTCGCTGAGTCATTATCTTTGTTTGCTCGGTTGCAGGCTGCTCATCTCTGACGAGGACGTCACCGCTGCTTCTGTATTCGGCAACAAGTGACTGGGATTGGAATCGGTATGGGTGGATCAGTTTCGTCCTCTGGTATTCTGGACCAAAGTGGAAAGTTTCTGGCATACCTTTTGGTACACTGCCTGCGTAAGTCACCCGGTTCGATTGCCTAATCTCCGCGTTAGTCGGCTTGAGTCGTCAGGTCAAGTGTTTGCTCCTGACGGTTCGCTCGGAGCAACAGGAATCGCCTGCGATTTTCCCTTTCGACTCGGACAGCGGGGTGGTAATTTCATGCTCATTCTTCGTCTTTCTTTCTTCCCTGAATTTCTTTTAATCGAGTGATTGCTTGGCAGATTATCAAATATTCTACTTAGATATAAGAATTTCTTTAACTTGTAATATTTTTGTAAGAGTAAAGGTAACTTGAAATGTTTGCAACTTCTATATGAAATAAAAATACTAAGTGAAATTCATAAGTGTTGTTCAATTATTCCTGCCCCACGTTATGAGTACAGTGTTAAGATAGAAAGATAAGTGGAACTCGGAATATTTCAGCGTGGAGCTGGAACTGAGGGGATTTTGAAAATTTTTAAAGTCTCTAAAACCCTTTTCCTTCGTCTATAATACTATTTCGAGGAATAATTATGCAACTAACCGTCGTTCATGAAGAGAGGACACTGCAATCATTTCAAATTCATAGGTCGGTAAGGCAGCCAAAGATGAGCCGCCAAATTTCAAAAGATGTTAGCTCTACTCTATACCTCCAGTGTGATAAGTCTCAGTAACATTTTCACACACTAGAATTCCCCTTACGTGGCATTAGAATCATCATTTCAAAAGTTTCTCTAACTATCGGAAGAAAAATTGCAAAAACAATTCTAGAATCAATAATCGTAGCCCAACAGTCGCTGAAACAGAATCCCGGTCGGTGGTGCCACCTTCTACTCTGCCGCTGATAAAAACGAGCTCTTATCAGCGAGCCTACTCTTCCATAATTACGAAACGCGTTCTAAAAGCAGCATACCAAGCAAGGATTATCGTAGGTCAGGCAGACGTTCCGTGAACCCGACTTTGGCGGCTGGTATTACCAACGATTTGTTTGTGTAATCTAAGAAAATATACATCGAGCTCGTTGTACACGGGCGGGAGGAACGGTGGAACGAACTCGACAGACAAAATGCACTGCAGCTGCTTATTAACCCGTTCCTCTGCCACTTTCTTCGCACTTGCCACGAATCAACCGAGCCGAATTAATTCCTCCACCACCTATTCAATTCCCACAAACGGAATTCCCGAACGAAAACGGTAGAATCGGAACGGTCACCAGGAATTCCCGCGACGTGCCAAATGGAGCGAACCATAAAGAAGGTCGCAAAACACTGAAAGTAACAGCAGTCGCGGTGGCATCGAAAGGAGCGAGACTTGGGTCGTAAAAGTAAATCGAATTACTCGCGTTAAATCATTCCCCGGCGCGCTGGAAGTCCGTACATGCGCAGCTCGCCTCCCTCGACGGGTCCAAAGTCAATAATTGCGAAATTCTTCTTTGGCGAAGAACAATTTCCAGCGGGGTCCCTCTGCCGGGGTGGCGGGGGCGCGAACAAATATTCAAACTTCCACAAACAGGGCTTCTCGCTCGGGGACGGTGAATAAGAGGGGGTGGAGGGGGAGAGGTCGGGGGCGATGATAAAGATTTACGCTGCGTTTTACGAGAATTAAGGGGGCATCGAAGAAAAGGAAGAGCGCAGCGAAGTCGGTGAACCCGAAATAAAGTTCGAAGGCGCGCGTCGCGCGGCGAACGAGAGGGAAGGCGTTTAAAAAGGGAGAAGATTGGTAGAAGGGAGCCAGGGAATTATGTGTATTCTCGGAATGATTCATAAATAGTTTATTTTCGTACCGGCTACCGGGGAATCGTTAGTTACGAGGCGAGGTTACCGTCTCCATGTGGCGCCCGTCGCTGGCCTCTGGACCGGAGCGCGAAAGAGAGACCGGGTGGGACACGGATCAATCCGATATCCGATATTGCGCGGCGCAAAGAATTTTTTTATTCTAAATGCCGGTGCATAAGTATAGACACAAAATAAGAGGGTAACGCGCGGAGGCGTTGAACCGCCAACAGCGTTCGTTCACCGTCCGCCAGTCTTATAAAAGAAAGTTCGAAAGCGAGACAGGCGAGATTTACTAAAGGTGCAAATCCACGATGAGACAAAAATATTGTGTCTTGCGTGAGACAATTATGGTATTAGGTTTGTGGTCATTGCACTGTTTAATTGGCCAAGTGCAAAATTGCTTTATTTTTAAATTGCTTGCCAGATCTTTATTATGTGGAGAATTTCAAATCGTAAATATTTTGTTTAGTATATCGCTAGAAATATAGGATTACATTTATTGTTTACATTTAAAGTGACCACAAATGGTGCATCAACCCTGTTTTATTATTTTTTAATTATTTTGTCATTAGTTTCGTTAAATTAGACTCCCATGTGTAACAAGTTTCATGATATATTTTGAAAAATCTTATCTCTCGCGACTGTTTCCATTATTTACATTTAGCTGCAGCTGAGATTTTTGTCACAAGTAAAATCTCCTCGTGGATTCGCACCTTAACCCTCCATGGCAACGCAGGCAATTTTCTTCCATAAGTATACGTCTTTGCCAATATTTCTGTAAATTTCTGGACCTTGATATTCAAATTTAAAAAACAAATATCTGTTTGCACAACTATTTTTTTACCTTATACAAGTTTCATCGTATCAAAATTTACATTTCCAGTGAAAGACTATTAGAGCACGATTGTACGAGTATTATTAATGTAAAATTATCCCTGAAAATTTAATGGCTTGAAAAATACGGAAATGGTAACTCAAAAATGACACTGGAGTGCAGTGAACCCCACGCGACCAATTTCTGATTATAAAACGGTTCGACCGCGAAGGGTCAAGTGATACTTTTTTATCTATCCTGCACAGATATCGAGGCGTATGATTTTTATTAGGCCCGATATAAATATCACGTCGAAAACGGAAGTAAATGTAATACGATATCCGACCGATGACAGGCTAATAGCCGCGAGCGAGCGTATTTCCGGCTTACGCCGCCGCTCCCGTCGGAATTTATAGTTAAACAAATCCGGCCGACGTGATACTTGTACAGGGAAGCACAAAGAGAGTGGAAAATGAAGCCGAAATCCAGATTAACGTTTGAAAACGGCCACCGCGGGGTAATAAATTCCGTTCGGCCTGGTCGCGGAACAGACGATACTCCATAATTCCCCGCGCATATTAAACGCACTGTTACATCGATAATCGTATTAGCAATATTTTATGGTCGCGTTAACGGCGGATTGAGGCAACTCGAATAAAATTAACGCGGCCTATTGGACCTGCCGCCCCCTCGTTTCTCACTTTCCGCCGCGAAATCGTAATCCGTTGGGCAACGGGGAGCCTGCATACCGACTGCTCCGCGACGCCCGTCACGATCCTATAACTAATGAGCCAGGGGTAATCTTTCGTCACAGGGAAAGGAAACGTTGATTTACAGGGGCAATAGAATCGACGTTCGAATAACTTTCCTTCTGAGCTGTCAAAACACTATTCCCCTTGCAGTAACGCACTCGGGATAAAATCTTGGGCAACCCGAGTCGAAGGGATTAAAATATCTCTAACGCAAGTTCAATGAAATTGATTAGGTGATTATAAAAATTTATTTAACCCTACCAGCGCACACGTGGACCCAAGTGGACAGGTCTTATTGAGTGATATTGAGGGAGATTCAGATAACGATGACTCGTGGTGTTAAAGAGATATTTGTTCAGTATTTCATTTTGTTATTAAATACTTTTGTAAATAAAGATTCAGTACATAGATTTTTTTTTTATTATTTTTATATTTTAATTTACGTGTGCATCGCAGGGTTAAATCCATATTTTCCTTTTTACAATGCTGTTGAATTATTTAAACCGTGGTTAAATTAATCTCCTTTCCCCCTTTCTTTAGGGGTTGCCAGGGTCCTCAACCTCCCTCTGTTTTCGCCACTGCCCCTTGGAACGTCATCGAGGCGTCCAACTCTTCGATTCAGGGTAATTGAAAGAGAAATTGAAAACACTTGTTGCCTCGGGAAGGTCGGCTAGAAGATTGGGATCTCGAATTTGGTGCCGCGGAGGTTGAGACTGGGGATCGGCGAAGTCTTTCCGCCTCGGTTCTCCGCGTCTCCCCCCGAAATCGAATAAGCGTCGTTGCCCGTTAGGGGGGTTGGAGTGCGCCGCGACTCGAGCGCGGATCGCCGCGCAACGAAAGAAACTGGAACGAGTTTAATTTGCATATTTTCCGAATGCACAAACAACTCGGTCAGGCGACACGTAACGAAATTTCAGACTCGAGCCGCGATATAAAGGAGTTGGCTTCGGGAGGAGGGGGTAGGGAAAGTTTCCCCTTGGCGAGGGCGACATTCGCAGCTCCCTCGAAAATTCCACGACGGTCGAAATGTACAAGGCGGGCGCGAGTTTTCTAATTATACCCCGAAGGAAGTTTGCCTTTGCCGTAATGCAGCCCCTGAGACGGATTTACGCCTTCAGCGCGGCAAATTCGTGCCATTTTTTTCGCCCCCTTTCGCACGTACTCGCCGCCGACCCCCGTTGGCTACATTCTACCCCCCCCCTCCCCTCCCCCCCCCTCGCTCGGCACTCGCCGGGGGAAAATTGCGCGCAATTTATTACGGTCAACAGCGAAATAATTTTCCGGCGCGTGTTCCTCAAGGTCCCGGGAGCCACGACCCGGGCACCGCCGTTTCGGCGGGACGAGGGGACAGCGAAGGCGAAAGGGGCGAGACGGAAGGAACGCCGGGCATTGTTAAATTTCGCGTACCGGTGACGTTTGTTAACGAACGGAACTGAACTGAATGGACCGCCGCGGAATACGGTTGCCCGCTGGAACAAAACGCGCCACCGTCGACGGGGAAATACTTTCAATCGCGCGTTCTCCAATTAAAACCTCGCGTAAACAGGCATCGAAGCCAGAGAAGTGTCGTGGCTTTCAATAGGCCGCGACGAGGATTGCTAATAATTGGAAGCCGCGAGGTAGAGTAATCAGTGCTTTGGTTTATGGGGAAGGTTAAGTGGGAAATCCGAATAACACTTGGAAGTACATTTGTGTCGAATCTTCAAAGTATTATATTATTATTATTTTATAAGCCTAGCCGTTGGTATGCGAATTGAATAGTTGGTGATATAGATAATTTATTATAGTAAGCTTAGTAAAATACCCGTGCTTCGGATCGTGAATCGATAAGGAAAAGAAAATGATATTCTTGCAAAATAATGCCGTTCTGGGCTGGCGGGACAGTTTTTTATGGTTCGTTTAATTAATTTTTGATGCTCAATTACAAAGCAAAATTTTGAATGAGAAAAATTCATTTAGGTAACTTCAAAGTACCATGAATTGTATGTATTTTTTAATTTAAAAATTTTGCCTGTTAGTTCATAATGGCATCATTATTTTACAAGAATATCGTTGGATTTTTCAGACCCATCGATGTTTAAGGGGACTTTCAAGTCTAGAGCCCAAAAAGATATGTGAACTTTAGGAATTAATTAATGGTAAACTACTATATATAATTTAATGGGAGTTGTTGCATTGTACTAAGGATGTCTTAAATTATAGAAATATATTTTTTGTTTTATAATTAATCTTTGCAGACGGCACTGGGGAGTCGTTAAAGTTAAGGCGTCAAAAAATTGAGAAAATTTATTATCCGATTCGACTGAAACTTTTTTATTTCGAAGAATGTACTTCTGGTTAGGTGGAAAACAGAAAAAATACAAAAATGACATTTTTTTTAGAAAATAACCACACTTGAAGTGTAAAATCACTTTTTCTCTATATTTTTCATCCTTTCAACGCCTTTGAAAATTATAAATTTTCAATTTGTTATAATTTTTTCTGACATCCCCTAACCAGAAGTATATTCTTCAAAATAAAAAAAGTTTCAGTCGAATCGGATAATAACTTTTGCAGATACAGATCCCACCGTTTTGAGAACACTGTTTCGAGAAAAACGCGTTTAAAATTTCACACGAGTGCCGAGTGGCCGGTTGTTACCCATGCATTTACCGCTACTCAAATGCCTATAACTTCGGGAATATTACGAATTTCAACAAATCCTTTTAAACACATATTCCTAAAAGGTTGAACATGCAAAAACTGAAATAAAAAAATCGACTTTTAGACCGGAAGGCCCACTTTTCCAAAAATTATTATAACTAAACTTTTCCATGCACTTTATTTACTAATAAATCATGTATAGGTAATAAATATTTTCTCTCATTTTTAATAAAACTCCTAAAAACAAAATCCTAAAATCACTCATTTTCTCTTCAGATAAACTTGTGTACCTTCCAAGTGAAAAAAGAATGGAAGTCTATCGTCCACTTGTATACGTGCTTCGCCCCGCGAGCAAGCATTTCTTTCCCTGTCGCGACGATTAAGCGGGCGGACGATGATCGGTACACGAATCGATAGAGGCTATTATTCGCCCAGCATGCCACGCCGCATCGGTATCGTACGGTATCGTATCATAGCGTCGACAACCAGTCACGTAATGCTGCAATCGCAGGTGCTGCCCGTTTCCGTGCTTCCGGATGCGGTTACGACTGTTCAAAACTAACGTACGGATTCCCGGGTGCGGAAACGGTTTACTGCTGGCGGCGGCTCACTGTTCGGTAATCGACTTCCGTTCCCCTTTTCTAACGTGGACGGTCGCGACGTGATTGCGTCGGAATTACTGCCGCGGAACGCTCAAGAAATTACGTACCACCCATTCCTCTCCCCGAGACTAGTCGATGTATCGATGTATACCCGAGGGGGAGAGGAAAAACGAACGGCACCAATAGTTTCCGAATAGGCTGTTCCCATCGATCGATCGCGCCGAGTTGTTACCGAGAAATTCCCACCGCAAAGAATTCTACGAATAAGAGTCCAATAGTTTGTTATTCGCACGCGATCCTCAGGTGGATAGAAGCTGCCAGCGATTTCCAACGCGCATCTCATCGCAAGAACGTCATCCGTCTGACTCGAGCTCCTCAGACATTATTCCCTAACGGGGCGCGAGAGGGTCGCGCGAAATATTTATAAACTCCCCCTTTCTTCTGGCGAGAGGTCGACGAACAAACCGTCGCCGATCCCCGAGAGCAAACGCGTACGCGCGCCGTCACGCGTGCACTTTCACGTCCGCGCGGCGATTCTAGTTCTGCCAAAAAGTCGCCTTTAACGAGGCTTCTGTGGGATCAGGAACCCCCTTAAGAGGGATCCCGGAATAAGAGACCTCGGAGAGTCGACTTTGGCGGAGTTGGTAAGGCGTCTGCCCGGTACGCGGAGGATCCGAAGGTCGCTGGTTCGAGTCCCGTTACCCCGAGGTGAGTTTTTTTCCGTGACTTGCGAACGCGAGAATAATCACAAGACCTATATTCTTTCTCTTACACTTCTCTGTGCTTGGGAGCCCCGTTGGAGCGTCGTTTCTCTTAAGGGTAGAGTTAGTAGTATCGCTGCTTGCCTGCTGCCATCATTTCTCGAACAATGACAGAAAAAAAAACGATCGAGGGGACGATGGAAAAATCAGGCCCCGCCGGTTGTATCGCGCGGAAAGCAGAGCAAAAGACGACGTTTCCTCGCCCGTGGTGACGCGCGAGGCGACATCAAAGGGCGC
Organism: Andrena flavipes; assembly: GCA_963971345.1. Lineage (NCBI taxonomy): Eukaryota > Metazoa > Arthropoda > Insecta > Hymenoptera > Andrenidae > Andrena > Andrena flavipes. The sequence continues at coordinate 73,261,049 of OZ020479.1, read as the reverse complement.
TTAGAACGCGTTCAATAATTCCCTCGATGCCGAGGTTGGAACCGTCCCCCCGACGCTTGTCCCTTGCCCTCGATGAGACCCAGTGGCACGGGCGTTGCAACTTTAAAAATACCTTGCCATCCGGCGGAATCGTCGGAACTGTTGAAAGCAGCGCAAACAACCGTTCCGTGCGGCGAACAAAAAAAGCTTCCGGGAAGGGGGCACGAGCTTGGAGCTCCGTTGCTCTCTTCTCTCCTCCTCCCTCGATACATCGGTTTACATCCCCCCGTGCGTCGTGGCCACCCCCCCCCCAACCCCCGTCACGATGCATCCCCCGGGGCGAGTCAATTTCAGAATGAGAGAACGAAAATATCTGCTCCTGCGAGCGGCGAGACTGGTAGGGGGGCAGCAGGGTTGTGTACATAAATCGACCCCGCCCGTTATGTGCTCGCCCGACGACACAAGAAGATCTGTTTCCGCGATGAAAGTTTCCGCGGGAACAGTCGATACCCGCCGGTGGCGAAATCGGGCCAGCAAGGGCAAGAAAAGCTCCGGAATCCGGCGATACGATGGACGATCAGACTTTCTCGTTAATTGTCCACTGCTACGATGTATGGCAGCTAAGTAAGTTTTAGAGGGGGGGCTGTCGCGGGTGGACGGGGTCTAACGAGGTACTCGAGGGATGCACTAGTGGCGGTGGTGGGTTAAGAGATATCCAGAAGTTGGTCACTTTATAATGTTAGTTTGTTAAGGGGAAGGAAGTCATTGTGAAATTTTTTTTCGGGGTATTTGAATAATCTTTGGGGTCTTCGTAATGAGGCATTGAGAAGAAAAAAGAGCTAGGGTGAAGGACCCAATTAGTGACACATTAAGCGTTGACGCTGACATTATCTTATAGGTATGTACTTATATATGTTGTTCTTGTTACTTATTATGGTTTAATATGTTTACTTGATGATGAAAATTTGGTGGATCTTCAACCTTCGATTTTTATGTAGAAATTCATCGATTTGAAGAATATATTTGGGGATCTATTACTGACACCCTTCAAATTTATTTGACTGAATTACTAACACCCCAATTACTGCCAGCTAATCTAATACTATTTATTGTCATTTTAAGATTAAGTTGTGCCATGTACATGAGCAACTACTGCTGTGACAGTAATACCAAAATGCTTGAAACGCTTGTACCAATCACTGTCACGCAATTAATAAGTAAAAAGACTTAACGAATCATTGAATTCGGATTTTTATAACTTTTTATGATGCTTATATTATTTAAAACATATTTCGTTATGTTAATAGCTTAAATATTACAATTACAGCATTTTCTTTAACGCCTTGTTTTCTCTTTCGCTAGTAAGGAAGTTATCGTTTCCATTCTCCTAATATTCGATTAAAATTTTGTATCGTTTTATTCAAATTAACGAAGGAGAAATTAGAATAACAGTTTGAATTGTATACTAAATTTTTTTATGTGTCATTTTATAAGGTTTATTCGTTATTTTACGTAAAACAGCTTAGGGTGGCAGTAATTGGGTCCTCTACCCTAAACCACATTGAAAGAAAAATAATTTTTCGTATTTTATATGATTAGTACCTACAGCTTATTGGAATCCATTATTGCTACTAACTGAATTTCGCGAAAAATATACTTGCACAGTTGCAAAGGGAATCTTGACAAATTCAGGCGTGTTAATTGCCTGAACATTTTATGTCCGAAAATCCAAACGTATGTAATAAGCCGGATTATGAGCTGATATATTTTTTAGAACTAGGTAGAGAGTCACTGACCACGGCGGGACCGTATACATCTGCGATGTTTGAGTTGCAGAAAATAACTTCCGTCAAACTTTAAACGCGATTATCTCGAAACGGAATTTTCCAAACTGGACGGATTAATAACTCAGTAAATTTTTATCGGATTCGCTTGAAATTTTCAGGGTACCTATTTTCGTAATAATATTACCACCAGTTAAGCGTACCACAGGTCTTTTCATTGAATAATTCATCTAATCGTAACACTGAAAAAACATGTTTTTCCAAAGTCAGCCATTTCTTAAAAAATTATTATTTTTTAAATTTGTACGCTTAACTGAAGCTATTTTAATATACTTTAAGAAACCGTTCGACGTTGGAGAATTACACAAATTTTGCAGAGTACTACTCAAATTTTTTTCTATACAGAAGCACACAATATTAGTTAAATATATATATTTTCAGACGGTAATAAATATTCTCCGTAACAAGTTACATTTCATTATAAAAGAATGCCTTGCAAGTAGCCTGCACTTTCGACCGTCAGTGGCTTCCCCCCTTAATTATTTTTCCTTTCCTTTTATTTTATGTATATATTTTATTCTATGTTCTACTTCTCTTCTTTCCACGCCGCGAAACGACTCCGTATATTTTCCTTTTTTCCTTTTTTCTCTTCCGTTATATAGGTTACTTATTATAGACTGCCTCTTACTGACTTACAATAGCTGTATGCTTCGTTGTAAGTAAAGGGTATTTCCCGTTAAAGAATACATAAATAAATGTACTATTTTATTTCATTTTGTAGTATTTATATTCTCTTTCTATTATTATTGTAGTTTCAAATTAGTCTGGCAAATTGCTGAAACTCGCCCATTACTCCTCTTCGTGTTTTTCGTATTATTATTATTTATTTACTCAATTATCCTCCTAATTTTACAAAAAACACCCAAAAGTTATTACAGCAACGATAATCCAAAAGCACGTAAAGAATTGTTACCGAATTCGATTTAGATTACTAATGGAATCCCTTGGTGACAAAGCAAGGGAGGAATCACAGACTCGACGGAACCACACTTTTTCTGAGAAGTGGAATAAATACAATGCGCGCCTGTCCCGAGGACGCGACGCAGGATCCGCTCGATGGGTGTCATTACAGGAATTACCCCGCTGTTCGATCATATTCCAAATTGTCAAATATTTGCGAATCACTTTGTTTCGCGCGTGACGTGTTAATTACGGCCGCGCTACGAATGCCCGGGGAAACGCGTTTAATGGCGGTCGTTAATTCCCCGAAAAACAGGCCGTCGAGTGACTGCACGCTCGCACTTTCAATCTGCCCGTCGAGGGATGAATATTTGTCGTATCCAGCGTTATTGTCGAGCACAACGATGGCCATTTTGCCCAGCGTTACGCGAAAGACACTAGGATCGTTCGACGCCTCGGTAGAGAGTACGATAAACGGAGGAACGACTTGCACGCTTTTGAATCGCCTCGACACGAGCACCTAACGAGGGTAAACGCAAACGATTCTACGTCGAATGATAGGTAGACTCCTACGACGCGTCGTTCGCTTTTAAGTTGGTATTGGTATATCTTTCCTCAGCGAGCTACTGTAAGGAGCGCGCATTAGAGATTGGAGAAGACAGCCCAGCAACCCCTCCAGTGATTTGTCCGCGCGATAAATTCAATGCTCGAAGGAGATTATGGTAACGCGCGGGACGTCGAGCGTTGAATTTCAAAATTCAAAGCCGATTAGACACGGGGTAGGGGAAAATTCGTGACAAGATAGTGGAAGGGTGCGATGCTTGGCGGGAAGATAGATCGAAAGGGCGGGAGGATCTTTTGTCGTTTGAAACACCACCGTTACAGCTCGTCCCTGTGTTCACCGAGAGTCATCGAAATGGAGACGTTGAAGGAGGCCGGGAGTAATGGAGTGCTGAAAGGGGGATGGTTGGAAATAATCGGTGTCAGACTGCGCGAGGAATGGCCCCGCAAATGAATGTTAGTGATCCGAACGGTGGCTGGTCACTTGGCGTGGTAAAGAAGACGGATAAGCGGGTTCCGCTCGAGCGAAGCCTGGAGCGAGCGAAGACTCTCGCTTCGTTATTCCCGGGAAACGGACGGCTTCCATTTTTGAAACGAATCGTCGCTTCCGATGAGCAATGGGCTTTATGTGGCAATCGGGGGGCGAGCAAAGCTGCCGGGGTAGCGGTGGACGATGTTCGCGCGATTGTCCAAAGCGGAACGTCGAGAACCAGCGGCGATAGCTGCGAGAAAGACGTCCACCGATCGATGTCTCGAAGTAAGACTCGTGTTAGAACTCGGTTATAGCCGATGGAAGAGATACCAAACAATAGCGAGATCTTGGATGCGCGTGATACTGTGGGGAGTTGAGACCTGGCCGCAGATCTGTATCTGTGAGCAATATCCATCAGAGTTGCGATAAAACGGTGAAACTGCGGACCCCTGCGAGTTTCTCTTTCGATTGGGTGCGACGTTCCGGTCAATGTAACTGTTAGTCGGAGATAGGGACCGCATGGTTAGGCACAAAAACAACGCTCGGTGTATTGCTGGACATCAGTTTTTGCAACTCCGTTTGCTGCGCGTTATATTCGCGTAGGCTACGTAGGGTAAAGGATCTACTTACTGTCACTCTAAGCTGTTTTACGTGAAATAACGAATGAATCTTATAGAATGATGCATAAAAAATTAGCATATAATTTAGATTGTTATTTATATGATACAAAAAACAGTACTTAATTTTTTCTTCGGTAATTTGAATGAAATGATAAAAAATTTTAAGCGAATGTTAGGAGGATGGAAACGATGACTTCCTTACTAGCGAAAGAGAAAACAAGGTGTTGAAGAAAATACTGTAAATTGTAATATTTAAGCTATTAATGTAACAAAATGTGTTTTAAATAATATAAGCATCATAGAAAGTTATAAAGATCCGAATTCTATGATTCGTTAAGTCTTTTTATTTATTAATTGGTTGACAGTGATTGGTACAAGCGTTTCAAACACTCGCGCCATTTAGAATTACTACGTTATTTTTAAATCAAAAAACTTTTGTTTCTTTCTCGAAAAGCAGAATAAAAAAAATCCTTACAAAAAATTCCCCAAAAGAAACGAATGTTTTCTGTCGATTACAACAGGTTGCCCTTGATTAATCAATTAATATCTTTATTATAATTTCCATATGCTGCAAGAGCGGCAGCAGACTTTTTCCAGAGGGTGTTCAGCCTTGAGAAACAGTCAACCTGACAGGCGACGATCGGTGTCTTTTTTCGACCCTTTTGCATAGCGCCATTTTAATTAACAAGGACTGCCGACTACACCGATCGACGTGTTTTTCCACCGAACAAAAACCACGCCGATCGGTGTAGTCGGCAGTCAACGCGTTAAAAATTAAAAAATATTCACATTTTCAGTACAAACTTAATAAAGATTATTTATTAAATACCAGCGATTTTTTCCCCACCCCCGGAGCAACTCTATATCCCATGTAACACAACTCACCTACAGCGCAGCGTGCAGCGAACAGAGGCCTGGTAGAACGAAGCCAGTTAATCGCGTTGAAGTGCACAAAGAGTCGCGGGGAAACGGTTTCTGTCAAATGTACGAAGCCCCGAAAGGGTTACGCGGTCTTTGAAGTCCCGATTGAAAAGAACGATGCACTCGACGCGCAGCGATCTAATAATCAAGACGGGGAGGGGGGATGGATCGAGGATGCAGCTTTCGCTGGTGCATTTGTTAATAAAGGGATGTAAACGATTAGCAAAACGAAGCGACGACGAGGACAACAGAGCAGGCCTACGCGAATAAAACGATTTGAAACTGGAATCGCTTTGATCTTCCCGGAATATCGCGCGAGGGGCCAGGAGGGGTAGGTTGAAGGGGCTGGGGGGGGGAGGCGAACCGCGGGGAGAAGTCCCGTACCCCGGCGCTAATAGGCTCGTTTGAATCCGCAGACGGTTCGCTACAAACAATTTGCCTGGAATTGCCGTACGTGCGCGATCCGCGAAGATAAGCACTCGAGAGAACGGAAACGGCCCTCTTGAGGATGCGAGCCCCGGCTTCGTCCCGGGTCTTACAAAAATTCCCCTCCGCCCCGTTACTTTGTACACTCGTAAACTCGCGCCGGAGGGGGAATAAGAGGGGGGAGATAGAGGACGAGGAGGAAGGCGAAAGATAGAGTCCTGGAAGTCGTGGTCGTCTACTACTTAGCCTGGAAATCGTCGAATTATCATTCTCCCGCGGCTCAAGAGGGTGAAGAGGAGGAGAGAGGGGGGGGGGGATGGGGCGAGGAAGATGGGGCCTGGGCCAATATTTTCCCGCTTTACTTTTCCCGCGGTTTACTTTCGCCGCTTTCCTCGAGAACGAGAAAAAGATCATCGAACAACTTTCAACAAGTACGACTCGCCTTCTTTTCAATGGGGTTGGGTGGGGGGGGGGGGGGTGGCGGAGAGCCCGCCATTGACGCCGCCGTCTGCTAAACGGCCGCGGGAAACGCGATTAACCCCGGCGGTGACGTTCGAGCGAGATGGAAAAAGGGACGCGATTATTTCCCAGCCGCGGCGGCTCGGATAAACATAATTGAAAAAGCGTGCACGCACCGCGAGCGCGGATTCGCCACGCCGACCATCCCCCCCTCAACCGCTCTGCTATTAATCTCCGCGCTGGCCGAGAGAGAAGGGGGAGGGGGGGGGTGGCTGGACGAGAACGGCATAAATTTTGGAACAGTAGAAATTCATGGAGGAGCTTTTCATAAAAACGTACTAGCCGGTATTCGCCGTAACGCCGGCTAAAAATTCCAGCTGCCTTTGAGCCCGAGATAAACGCGTCTCTCTACAAAGAGAAATCCTGAAAGTTAGCGGCGTCCCTGTCCGCCCCGCAGTTCGCCACCGCCACCTCCGACACTGGCTGCTGGGGCGAAGGTGGCGGACAGAGAAAGAGAAACCGGCCGTCGGGAGGGTTGGGACGTTGCCGGGGCTGGGGGAGTGGTGAAGAGAGACGAGGAAGGACGGGGGGGGGATGAAGAAATCGCGAGAAAACCAGGGAACAAGGGAAAGAAGTGGAAAAAGGGGCAAAGGGAGAAAAGTAACGGCGGTGAATCAACGGGACAGAGGGGCTGGAGGAGAGTACGAGAACGAGGCAGGAAAATGAGATACGCAGGGAAATAAAGGGGAGAAGAGAGGATGCAGGAGAGAGGGCGAGAGACAGGGAAGGGAGTAGCGATGGACTCAAGATGCTGCGAGTCGTTTCGCCGACGTGATCAAAGTTTCGGATTGCCTCGACCGTAACTCGGGGTCGGCGGAGTAAACGGCTCCATTATCGGATACCGTGCCTTTCCGCAGCCCGCCCTACGGTCCGAGGAACAGTCGGAGGGAGCGCCTTATCTCTCTTAGAAATTAAGGGGATGAAAGAGCATGTACGCGAGAGACGGTTGTCCCTCGTCGCGACCTCGTCTGCCGGCGGTAAACGGCACAACGCCCCCGCAATTTCCCTGTCCACGACACGCCGGGGCAGACTACACCGGCGGTCTACCCCCAATTTCAATACCCTACAGCGGTCAGGGGTCCGTGGAATTCATGGGATTCGTCGAAGTGTCCCCTAGCAGGCTCGGACACGTATCACACGATAGGTCCGGAACGATCGAATCTTCGCACCGGCGGCGGACGGAATCGCTCAAAAAATTTCGCGACAGGGAGGATCGAATGCCCATCGCTAGGGAGAAGAGAGGGGGGGAGGGGGGTCGCTCGTCGGGTGGGCAGACAGAGCGCGGCGAAGAGCAAGAAGTGCGATGGCGCGGGGGAGGAAGGGGCAGCGGAGAAGGGTGGAGGAGAGGAGAGGCCAGAAAAAGACGCGGCAGAGGAGATGCGGGAAGAGCGACGGGGACGGAGACGAGAAGCAGAGGGAGAGAGAGAGGTGCGGGCGAAGAGAGGAGAGCCGAGCGGGGTAGCGGAGGTAGCGGGGGCGACCCTGCGCGCAGCCTCCCCAGTCCACCCCGAAGATTCAGTCGTCGTGCGGCAGAGGAGGACCGAGGAGCGCCCGGTCGAAGCACGCTTGCTCTCCTCTCTGTGTGCTCGTCTCGTTCTTCCCACCCTCTACATTCTCCCACATACCCTTCTCCCTCCCACCGACGGTCAGACGCACACTCGTTACCACCCTTCGGTCCGCCGTGCGTGCCGGCACCCGCTACGCGAGACGAGCGACAACGGAGCTGCGAGGACGCGGCCCTGTGCGCTCGGCGTCCCGGTGGCACGGAGGCTGCCGCGATCACGGTAAAATCACCACGGAAACCGGGGTGGGAGGGGGAGGGGGGTGGTGTGTGTGTACCGTGCTGGTCTGGCGAGGGTCGAAAAGGCCGGCGTAGTTGACGCGACAGCGTGCATGGCGACCCGAAGCTCGCGATTCCGATGGTAGAAGGCAGCATCCCCTTTACGCCGCTAGGCATCAGCTAGCCGGCGTCTGGCGTAGTGCCTTTCGGTTCTCGCGACAGTAGGGCTGGACAGTGGCTGGCCTACGGCGGGTGGTGGTGCGGTGGTTGGTGATGGTGGTGCTAGTGTTGGTGGCGGTTTAAATTTCAACCGCGTGCCTGCAGGGTTCCGCGTACGTGAGCTTATTGCACCGGTCCTCGGGCTTTGCTGCTGGCTAGGTTTGCCGGCTATGCGACCGGTCACGGTTCGCGATCCACGGTTCACGGGATTCCGAACCCTCCTGCGGCGGGGGTTGCGTGCTTCCCCGCCGGCCGGCGGCCAAGGACTCGCCGGTGTTCCGCCGCGAGAATAGCCGCGTGCGTGGGCGACGCGTCCCTCAGACACCGTATGGATTATTTCGCGTGTGTGCTCACCCCGGAGAGAGGATCCATCGGCCTCGGCCGGAGCGTGTGCCCCCCAACGATCGCGGCAGCGTAGGCTTCGATCGAGCCGGCACAAAAAGCCACGCTCTCTGCTCCGCTCCAGCCGATCCCACGGCTCTTGAATCGAGACGGCAATCTTCCCATGCTCGTGATTCATAAGAGAGAGATCCCGCGTTGTCCGCGGCGACGATAACGTTCGCGCCAATGTAACACCGCGGTTCGAATGACGCTCGGGGATCGCTTAACCGGGCAGGGCTCCGAAGCCTCCGGGGGTCGGTGGCCGAGAGAATGGTAGCCGGTGGGCATTTCGCGGAACAAAGCTTTTGGACGTTGATCCGCTCGGAAAATCAGTATTCAACGCTCTTCCCCGGGCGCTGGCCATCTGCTACGGGAGAAGGGCTTTCGACGTTTGCCGACCGGCAAATCTCCCTTGCGCGACGGAATCCCCGCGGGCGGCAACTTCTTCGACGGTAGGAGCACGTTTGTAACGCGTGTCCTAGCCGGTTTGCACGGGGCCGTCGATTAGGCGAAACAGCGTGATCGATTGCACGACGCCGGCAGACACTTTCATCGACTGCACTCGGTGTATATACCCTTCCGCGCCGGCTACCCTTTGGAGAAAGGTAAAAAGAGAGGAAGAGGGTGGCGATCCTCTCTGCAGGTTGGCCGGTCTGTGTACGGGCGCGTGTATCGTTTGAAAGCTTGTTACATTAGGCGGAAGTATAGTATCAGTGCCGGTATTACCCTCCTCGGTTCGGAATCCGCTAACCCCCCTTCCTCCCTCTTCGTCCCCCCGGGCGAAGGGGAAACGTAAATACGCTATAAACATTACCGATTCACCGATAGGCGAGCCCCGCTTCGGGGGTGTGCGGCTCTTTGCCAGGAGGGAAAAAAGAACGGGCGGTCTATACAGGGCGTTTCAGACAAATGGGGGTGAACTGGACTGGGTAATGGAAGTCGTAATGGGGGAGGAAGAGCTTTTAATACTTTTCTATAACCTCCTACGCGTGTAAGCAATTTTTATAATAGATTTCATACGAGTCCCCAGGGGTTGTTTAGAATTTCAAGTGTACGTAGAATCCTCCTGTCGGGATAAGATATTACTTTGCCACTTTAAAGGACCCTTTGATCGCAGCTGGTAAATGAATGCTCGCCGTGTCGCTATTTGAATATTAATGAAGAACCGTTTCTAATTAACACGCGGGCTAAGGAAAGACCAAGGAGAGCCGCGGTAAGGGAAACGTGGTTTTACAGACGCTTGGAAAAACGGAACCCCTGTGTTATTTAAAAATGTGGAAAAAAGGGTGTCCGTGGCCAGGTGCATTCATATCGAAGTCACCAGTTGCGACGGTTGAATATCTGGAAAAGGAATTAGCTCGTGGATCTCGGTTTAGCGAAGCGTTTCCGGTCCCTCCTTCGAGTTCCATTCTCCAATTAACTTTGTATCGTGGATGGAAACAGTAAAATTATTATTAAACGGGTGGCCACCCTTCAAATTCCTGCGCAATTTGGATATACATATATCTCCAACGCACAGTCACCCAAAATATTCTTCGCAACTCGCCCCTAGGCTTATAGAATTCCCATATTCCTGTCCTAATAATATATAAAGCAGACAGTTTATATCTCTGTGCGTTTGTCCGCCGTCTAAAAACTTTCGAACGTTAAACTCTGGGGGCAGGAAATGTGCATCAGCTCTTTTCACACGAAAAAGAAGTAATAAGAATTTTTTTTATGAAATTCGAATCGAAATTCCAGTCGAAACCGAGTAGTAAAGCTAGGATTCCTTTATTCCCGTGTTTCTATATTCCCATGCTCCTATATTCCTACGTTCGTATATTCATGTGTTTCTAAATTCCGGGGTTCCTATATTCCTGTGTTTCTATATTCCGGTACTCCTATGTTCCCGTGATTCTATATTCCTGTGTTCCTATATTCCCATGCTTCTATATTCCTGTGTACCTACATTCCCATGCTCCTATATTCCTGTGTTTCTAAATCACGGGGTTCCTATATTTCTGTATTTCTATATTTCCATGCTCCTATATTCCTGTGTTCCTATATTCCCAAGCTCCTATATCCTGCATTCCTATATTCCTATGTTTCTAAAACCCGGGGTTCCTATATTCCTGTGTTTCTATATTCCGGTGCTCCTATATTCCAGTGTTCCTATATTCCTATGTTCCTATATTCCCATGCTCTTATATTCCTGCATTCTTATATTCCTATGTTTCTAAATCCCGGGGTACCTATATTCCTGTTCTTCTATATTCCGGTGCTCCTATATTCCAGTGTTCCTATATTCGTATGTTCCTATACTCCCATGCTCCTATATTCCTGTGTTCCTATATTCCCATGCTCCTATATTCCTGTGTTCCTATATTCCCCTGCTTCTATATTCCTGTGTTCCTATATTCCCATGCTCCTATACTCCTGCGTTCCTATATTCCCATGTTTCTAAATCCCGGACTTCCTATATTCCTGTGTTCCTATATTCCTATGCTCCTATATTCCCGTGTTCCTATATTCTTATGCTCCTATATTCCTATATTCCTATATCCCCGCGGCCAGAATTCTGAAACGCCCAGTACCCGCGCGTCCGTGTACAGGGAGCAGGTTTGCATTATGGAAATCCACAGGACTTTACGACTTTTCGAAGATATCGCGTACATTTCCTTATCTCGGTTTAAAGCTCTCCGGGAAACGTTTATCTCCGTGGCGTAAAGAGGATAGATAGACTCCGTGAAATCACCAATGATCTCGCTCCGCGGCAAGATATACCCAGCCCCGGCCAGGGCGGCGTGAAATATTTATCCATCGCCCCCCAAGAAAGCTGCAGTAGGAGAGGATTTTTCGGTTGGCAACGCGATACGATTGTCGGGGCAGCCGAAGCTGCGTCGCCTCGTCACGAAGACGAACGTTCGATCGCTCGCGCGAGCCTTGAATATCGGAGGTGAGCGAGCACAACGGGGTTGATTGTTCGTACCCAGAGATCTCTTTCCCTGGATAGGAATGCCGGACACTTTCTTCTTTCCCTCACCTCTCGCCGCGCCGTATCGCTGCGTTCGAACCAAGCTGCCCTCGAGAGAGAAACGCGGGTAGACGGGGGTTGGAAAGAGGTCGGGAAAAATATGGCTCGCGTGCCTACGTGTTCCAGGCAACCTTTCTTCTCCACCTCCTCCCGCCCAGCTAGTAGAATCGTGGACCGTGTCGAATGTCGGCCACTGCAAATGAGATTCGCTGGAACCGAAACGCGCCGCGAGGGGACCTCGTCTGACCGGGGCTTTCTTCTTCCACTGCTATTTCTCGCGAGGACCTCGGGGCCACGGACTGAGAGAATCTAAAGTACATAGACCGACGGGGAACAGTGGAAGCGGCACGAGTCGCCGATGAACAGGGGCGGTCGGAATGTTTAGACTGCTGCCTGGAACACTGTTTTTTTTTCCTATCGAGCGGAATTCGAGTCGATCGACCGTCAAAAGAAGCCCCTCGGAGCCCCGAACACCTTTCGATTTTTCTAACGGATTTGAAGACTCGTCGGTGGAAAATAAACCACTGAAACCTCGGGATTGATCGGTGCCCTTTCCGTGCCCGACACTGGAGCTTTCTTTCCCGCGTGTAAACACGTCGGATGAATGGGGAAAAAGCTCGCCGATCGGCAAGGGGCTTCCCCTTTTTGGTGGATGAAATTTCGACAGTGATTGCGTCCCGCTGATAATGAATTAGATACTCGAGAAGCTCATCCTCCCCGCAAACTTTCCCACCGCCGTCCAATAATGTTCCGCAAACAAATCCCCTTTATGAATTTCTGCGGGACAAACGGCGATCTGGAGTAGCGGCTGCTTTCGCGAGGAGCCTCGAGACCGTCGAGCCGAACAAAGAAACAAGTCGCCGGCTCGATGGTGTCTTCTCTCGAGCAACAAAAACGCCACCGCTGACGAGTGTCTCCTGAGTGGGCGAATCGTGGGCAAGAGCCGGCGATACGTCGCGTTCAAGGCACGTTTACACTGTCGCGGGCGACTCTGTTGACGAGCAAACACGTGTCGCCGCGCCAGGTGTGCTGCAAGAGCAGCGCGATCCGTTCGGAAGCTGTGCAAAAGGCACCGGCACTCGTCTTTTTAGCAGGCGCAAACGTAATTTCGCTCGGTTGCCAGAGGGATCGATATTCTTCCGAAACAATTCCACCGAATTCGATAGGAATCGCGCGCCAGAGTCCCAAGCGAAACCACCAGCATCTGGTCGCCGCCACGCTAACGTTGATTAAGGGGTTACACCACTTTGGGGCGTAATAAAAGCATTGAGCTGTCTTCAAGATTTTTTTTAGAATATTATAAAGAAGATGTATCAATTATTAAAGTACAGGGAATTTTTTTTGTTCCTTTCCTTCGAACAGAATGACAACATTTTCGTTCTCTACACTATATTTACTAAATAAATATGTAGGGATTTTGTAAAGTATGATTTTTTTAGGAAAATTTTGAAGATTTGAGAAAAAGTGTCATTTCTTTACCCAAGACTTGAGCATAAAAGTGTCAATTTTTAATATATCAACTGCTAGATATTTCTTTAGATCGTTAAATTGGAAAGATCCTCTGTAATGTTCTACCGAAGGGAATAAGAATTGTAGAAGTCAGAATTTTCAAGATTATAATCATTTACCGGAAGAAATTATTTTACCACTTTGAAACCGGTTGGACCCCTTAAACCGCGCCCAGCTTTGACCGCCGCCGCCCTTTTACACCTTTCCCGACTACGGTGCCGTTTCAGGAAGTAGCTGGTTCGCCGGAAACGCGGGTGAGGAGGAGGACACGGGTGCACGATGCCAGCCGGCGCGTCGTCCAGCGACAGAAGGAAGCCTGAGAACCGTGGAGCCGTGTCTCGCGGCAGATACGCGCGGAAGCAGCGCTCGATTTTGCCGTGGTCAACGAGCAGGGTTTCCGCGTTGCTCGCGGCAGGCCGTGTGCTCTGATTCGTGACCGAAAATAGAAACGGGTGGTGAATGTAGCGGACTGAAGCGACGCTGATCGACAGCGACAGTGCGCGGGACCGCGACGAGCATCGCCGTGAAATGGATGAGAAGGGCACCCTCGGGGTGATAACGGTGGCCTCGTGAACAAGTGATTCCCATCGCGAGGATAGCCTCGACAGCCGTCAAGTGTCCTGCGTGCCCCAGGAGCGGTTCGGAAAATTTCTACGACCCCCTCTCGACCGACGATCGACGCCGAAGAGAAGAGGAGAGCGCGGAGGAGAGGCTGGGATCGCCGAAGAAAGGAGACAGAGGAGGGGACAGCCTGGAAGGAGCCTAATGTTTCTCAACGACATGGGGCTGCTAATGTTCTTAGCAGTAACGGCGTCCCTTTTGGGCTGCTGCCAAACGGACGAAAAAGGTAACGTATAGGCGGCCCTCGGACAGTGACGAAAGAAACGCCACCCTTGCCTTCGCCCGGCGCGCGCCAGCGCAAATCCTGGGGGGAGCCTGTTATGGGGTACCGGCGATAGACAGACAGAGATTAACTTTTATGGTCAGCGAAACGAGTGGCTAGCCGTGAATGCGTTATAGCTATGACGGCGACGGCGGCTCCTTTCGATGGCACCGTGATGCCGGAGGGCGCGCGGGTTGCGGAGAGGAACGGTGGACCGTTTTGCGAGACGGACGGAAACGAATTTCCGTGAAACGAGGCGAGGTATACCGGGTATCGGGTAACAAGACACGGGGACTTTTTGAAGCTCGACCGAAATAATGAATTTCCTGAGGGAGGGGGAGGGGGGGGCCGAGGGCGGGGGAGTAAATTAGCTCGCTGCCGCGGCTGAAATTTCCATTTCGCTCAGTAATTTAGTAATTGTTGATTCAACGTATCAGGGGAAAGAAGTAAATGGACGGGGCGGGCTGCGCAGTACCAGCCAGAAATTTCCCCGGTTTTTAATTAGCTTCATCAATCAGCGCCGACTAAAAATGCATTGCGCTCCGTGCTCCGGCTCGTCGCTTGCAGCTGAACGGAGTAGCAAACATATCGAGGGGTTAATTACAAAATCAACTTCGAAACGGTGGGTACCGAGGGGTGGGAATAACGGGAAATAAATCGAGCTGGGAAGGATTAATATAATAATAAGAGACGCGGCTCGCTGCATGGCAAGTAATACGAAAACGTACATAGTCTGATGTAGGGTGAATGTACTTTGGGGAGAAGACCTTGTAAATCGAACGAAAAGAAAGTACCAGGGACGCTAAAACTGGCGCCGTTTTGCACCTCGAGAAGAGTCTGTTTAAGATACGGCTCTATTTCTTTTGTATTGGTTATTATGTTAAATAACGTACCCGTAAAGGTCCGAAAGGATTGGCGCAGTGGTATCTTTGCAAAAAATTCTTTAAAATTTATAAAAAAAGTAAGGCGTTTATAGGGACTTCTCTCCCCTTAAGGCAGGAGTCTGGTGTAACTCGCTGAAAATCGAGGCATTTTTTTTGAAGAAAGTACTTAATCGAGCTTTCTGAAAGTTTCGGAATATTGTACTATCAGGTTGAGGTAGATAAGGAAAATATTGCATTAAAAAAGAGCGGCAAATAAGAAAGTTATAAGGGCGTATGCCCCCCAGTCCGTTGGCGACACAATTTTTCCACCGCGGGCAACGTAGAGTCTTTTGGTTTCATCCGAACAATTTTCGTTTAGTTTATGAGTGTAAGCACAAATCGTATAAATTCATAACTTAAAAGATGCAAAACTGAACAAATGGCGGGTACTTGAAAAAAATCACTTTTTCCAACGAAATTTTGCCTTAAATGTGCCATTTAAATAGTATCATTATTCCAATAACTTAGCTCTGTGAGGAAAATGTTCATTTTTTAGCTTTTAGTGCAATCTTAGTAAAATCGTCTAACACAAATGTTTTCTTGATTCATTTTTTTTCTAAAAAAAATGTATTTTTTTTATTTTCTAGTTTCTAGTGTTTCTGGATTTTGTAACCATATTTTTCTACTTTTCCTTTTTTTAAAAAAAATATTTTATCCCATTCCAAACTACACACGCCAGCACAGTTTCAAGCCAATTGGATCGGTGGAAGTGGGTGAAAATTGAGTTGCTAGATTTTAACCAAACATACACTAAACAAACATACCGAGGATCGAAGCTAAGTAAAATCATTTATAAAATAGACGAACAAACATTTACATAGCAAGAAATGCTAAAAACCCAAGCGAAAATAACTATAAACACTCATCCACACATTAATCAATATTTCTTCAGTAGATAAGGCTAAGATAAGATTTCTTAAAATAAGACTAATATTTCTTTTTTCGTCACGCGATTTTTGTCACGCCTGACTTCTTCTGAGCCCTAATCAAAAATTTGTAGCTTTCAACAACTCCAACTTATGCCACACGAAACGCGACTAATTTCTCTCTACTTTAAAACAAACTTTTTGCAAAAATATCAATATTATTATTCAACCAACAGCGGACGTACCGTTTGCCTGGCGATATTAGGTACCGTTACCCTAGTTGACGATCCGGCGAGCCGTTCATCCTCTCCGACGTCGCCATCGATTCGGGTTTAACGACCCGTTACATAGAAATAACAGATACATACCCAGGGCGATGTATAAATCCGCATAGACAATTGTTCGCCCACCCCTTTTCAGAGCAGTCCGGCGCGAGAGGAAGAGACGGAAAAGTGGGATGGTCGCGTTGAATTTGATTTTCCATCGAGCACGGTGGCCGCGACGGTTCTCCGGGAAAGAATGGAATCGCCGCGGTGCCGCTTCTGTTCGAGCGCGATGATCGATGCGCCGACGAGCAACTAATTAATCCCCATCGAGCTGAACGCGGCCGTCGACCGATCGAGCAGGATGCGAGCCGACAGGCGAACTTGAAAAGTTGCTGTTTAAAATAACCCAGGGGAATACCGTCGGCCGGCCTCGTCTACAGCCATCAACACCCCGCGAGAGTTATTATAGTCTTTACGCGAATGGCCATTCGCTCGACCGCCCCGTGGCCACGTAATCAAGTGGGGCCCGCTCGAAAGGCGATCAAGGGGAGGGGGGGGGTGGGCCGCGTAATCAGTTTTTCATTTCGCTACCTAATCCGTCGTTTAGCGGACGTATCGGGGCTCGGATTAAACCGCTCGGAAACATTCCACGGAGGTTAACAAAGGATTAGCAATTTTTTTCCGCCAGCGGGCAACGCCGCGGAAGCGACTTAATCTGGATCGATGGCGCACGCATAAAGCATCCTTGACTCTCGTCCTCCGCGACGCTCGAGAGCAATCTACATAGCCGAAACACCGCGGCGCGGACGCGACGGTATAATCAATTTCCCGTATATTTCACGTCCCATTTCCCTAATCCATCATACCGCCGGTGAATTAATACCCACCGCGAGGCGGGGGGGGGGGGGGGGGGGGCAGGGCACGCGACTCCCTTTTCCGCGTCGGCGACGCGCCCCGCCGCGAGCCTATCGGCGGGACTTGTTAATTAAACGCGATCGTTGGATTAAACAACCGAAACCCCCCGGACGAAAAAAAAAAACTGAAATCTCTGTCCACTGAATGGAATTCGACGGGCGGGGCAACGGTAATCGTCGGCGCGGTGAAACTCCCCGCCTTAATCCACCCGATTTCCCATGATTTCCCATCATTCCCAAACGAACCCCCTCGCCGCGCGGAAAAGTGTACCGGTGTAACCAATTTTCCCTCGGCTAATCTCACCGCTCATCCAGCGGATACTCATGCTAATCTACTTATTTCGACGAGCGATCTATAACCAGCCGGCGTGCAACTGGCAGGGAATTCGGCGCACGTCCCGGTGACAATTTTTCCATCGGAGGCGCGACGATCGGGCGGAAACACCCCCCTGTCCAAGTCTGGTTAAAGTTTCGCGGGAACAGCGGCCCGTGAGATTCCTCGAGACGTCTTGACGTCGGGTCGTTAAGAACGCAGGGTTTGTCGGTCAGAGCCGGGGGAGGGGGAGTGGGGGGGAGGGAGGAAGCTGGGGAAACGCTGGGCCAGAAGCCACCGATTTGGCCGTTTCTGTGCCCTATTATCTCGGTAATTAGCGGCCGATGAACATTTCCGATAGCGGAAAATCTGCTGGTAATTGGATAAGGATCTCGACCTCGTTATTTCTGGGCCGCACCTTGTACAGATAAACACGAGCCGCGTGAAATTAACGAACGGCAAACAGAAAGACGCGGGATCCGCGGTCTCCGGCCGACTGGTTTACGATCCGATCATCCGCGCTTATTCTACGCGGGGCATAGCCGAAATTACGCGTCGACGGGTAAATATTACCATTCCCATGGTAATAATACCGGCCCCGCGCGGTACGCGGATCCGAAATGGACGTTACGCCGGATCGATCTCGGTCAGCGATAGCGCTTTTTACATCGCTAAAAAGTCGGCCAGAGAAGGAGATGGAAGCTGGATACCCGGTAGTTAATGACCCGTGCGGTTATTCCGAGTAGTCTAACGCGTTCTCGAATCGTTTACACGGAGGAAGCAAAAGCGGTGGAGAGGTTCAGGGCTGGACCCGATTTCTCGGTACAGTCCGATCGCGGATCTCTCCTTCAACGCTCGCTTGAAGGAGTTGAAGTCGCCCATTCATCGGTCCCGCCGGGCTTTTCAATCGCCTTTCTTCTCTGGTGTCCCTCCTCCCCCCCCCCCCGTCCCCTTTCTCCTACCTTTTCCGTTTCTCCTCGTTTTCGACCCCCTTCGACGATACTCGATACGACGGGATACAACCGTTAATGGGAAATATCGCGGCGTCTCCCCCTGCACGGTGCCAGAGGGAGGCATCAATTAATTTCCAAACCGGCCTGGTTCTCGTCTCCTCTGCCTAGCGTGCGCTCCACCCGGGCTTCTTTCTCTGTTTTGGCTCTTTATCGAAATCGAGGATGCCTCTCGAGGCTTGGGCATTGTGAATGGAAAAAATGAAAGGGGCGATGGTTTATTTGGGGGTGCAGGAGAACGGGGAACGAGTGCTGCGCGTCGATAAAAACACACTACACAACTTTTATCCGCGAGCACAGCGGCAAATAATTTACAACCGCGCGCGTTGCGCTCGTTAAAAGCGATAAATTAGAGAGAAAGCTCGGGGCGTCCGCGGCCTCGGGCTGCCGCTTAAGCTGTCCCTGGTAAGTAAACAGAGCGGCGAGCTTGCGACTGTCGCTAGATTCCTGGAAATCTCCAAGATTTCTAAAGACCACCAAAAACACTGTACATTTTCGCAACGGATCCACCGGAGCCTGCAGATTTCGCGCGTTTCCCTCGAGCTTCGAAGAGGCTGAAGTTCGACCGCGGCGCTTCAATTTGAGCCGATTAAAATCGCGAGATTAAATAGTTTCTCGCGAAAATGCGCGATGATCCGCGGAGAGGAAGCCGCGAGTCGTGGTTAAACTCGAGGAACGAGCGTGAAATCTTTAATCCCGTCTTTGCGCGATTTACGCCTTTATCGCGTTGAATCCCCGCGATTATCTTCGGGTGGTGGGGGGCTCTTTCGAATATGCTGGGGGAAGACGATCGCGTTATTTGCGTAAAGCTAAGCGGTACGCTTCAAAGAAACTGTGGGCAGGGATCGGGACAATGAATATCGGAAATTTATTGCAGTGTCGTTCTACGGGGCGAGCTACATTCATCTGCCCGTGCAAGAAGCCAAGGGCGCCACCGACATCAGCTTCCGGTTTAGGACTCATCTCGCGGACGCTATGCTGCTGCTGGCCGCTGGCAAGACGGATTACTGCCTGATCAAACTCGAAGCCGGCCGATTGAAGGTTCGTTTGCTCTCAATGCTTGCTTTCTATTAATAGGCTTTCCCTTTGGGGGCTGCGGCTCCGTCGTTCGCCGATGCTATGGGTATCCTGGTAAAGCTAACACGGGGGATAGATCGACTAGGCGAAGTAAGTTTCCTGGGTTTCCTAGGCGGAAAAATGGGGGAATAGAGAAGAGTTAGAAGTGTGGGGTAAAGGGCCGGAAGTTCGTCTCCAGCTTAGATTATATGTGCCGGTGATTGTGAATGTGGTAGATGTGGAAAAAAAAACAAATTGAGATTTCGATCATTTTTTGTTATGTGGATTTATATTTCAATATTTCGAAATAATTGCTGTAAAATAGCTTGAGTGTAAAATGACATGAGAATGGCACTTTCGTAAGGAGCCGCGATAGTTTCACGTTCATTTTAATAGTGGTGTAAGTCATTTGTTCTTTGTAAGTCATCTGTGAGAAAGGAGATAATTACATATTTTTGTATTATGTATTACTCTTAGATGTGGAGGCGAGGAAGGAAATAAAAGAAAGTTATATAAGATATACTTAAAGATATACTTAATTATGCTAAAATATGAAACAAATTAGGAGAAATAATGATAGAGAATATATTATCAGAAATGGTAAAGTTGTTAGGGGTTGAGTATTTGAAAATAAAAATTGGCTACGTGGGAGAGCTTTTGGAATTTGGGAGACATTAAGGATGCATCAGACGTAGAATATTAGACAAAAGTATATGAAATTTGAAATACTGTACTTTGAAGTAGAGTTGGAGTCTTATTTTTATTCCTAGGAAGTTATTTTCACTTTACAAATGCTTTGTCAAGCATTATTTGCTAAACTTTTGGCAGTGAAAATGTCCTGAATTCTCAATTTTCTCAACTTATAATTTATTTCTTTAGAACGGTGCAGTGAAAATAATTGAAACTCGGCAGATATTTTCATGTATCCATATACAACATATAAAAAAAAATTGAAAACATTGGTATCGGTTTTTCAATATTTTTTCAGCTGTTTTATCTGTCAAGACCGTCTCTTTCCATAAAAGTACTTATAAAATCAGTGAAAATTAAAATAGTTATAACTCAGCAACCGTTTAGTGAATTCGTTTAAAATTGTGGGAGCACAGCAGGAAGATTAAAAAGAGCAACCCCTTTGGTACCACTTTAAAGATCGTTAAGAAATGTTATAATAATAGACATGTTTGACATTAGAAGAGCACATATGTTGTGAAACATTTTGTTCTTTAATGGAAAAATATTTTTTACACGCCCAACAGCAGCAGTCTAAATATCTCGAAACAAAAAATACATGGCCTACACCTCTCTCGTAATCACCTGCACATATATACTTATAGACACGGCCCGCTCTATATAAAACCACGAGTCAAAGTGATGTAAAAATAACGGGTGAAAACGTGACGTCACTTGTGGGCAAAAGATAATTAAAAACGGTGGATACTGGATCTGTCATTAATTAGACCATATGCATGGGAGACCGGGGAAAATTGTAACACAAGTAAAATCTTTTGAATGACAAATCTGGTGACCCACAGCATGCGAGAGCTGCTTGACGATATTAGCACCGTCGGTTTTACTGACACAAACGAGCGTTGTGTATTCATTTTGTGGTTATAGCCCTGAATTTTAGTATTTAGAGCACGTAACTAAATGTTGTCTTAGCACTTTCATTTCAATTAACCGTCATTAGAAACCGTTTGAATTTTTGCTTCTTTGTCGGAAACAAATCAGTACGCATTTTAGTAATTTGATGTTAAGTTTCTCGTTTGCTGAGATAAAACGCAAAAATTCAAGCTCGGGGTAAATTGTAACATGATACTATATTTACTCCGCTCTAAATGGTGATAAATCAAGCTATTTGTTAACCCATCGGAAAAAGATGCTTTAGACGAACAACAGAACAATCGACAATCCAAAAATTAGAAAAAATGTATAAAGGAAGAAGTAAAGAAAGCGAAGAAGAAGATTTTGATAGTATCAGATAAATAAGCAATGATTGTTTAACTCGTGTATATCAAATGTTTAATAATGATCTGTGTTTACATTTATATTTCATAGAAATGTTTATCTGTGTTTATATTTGTATTTACATAAGTAAAACAGATGCGTTACAATTTACCCCAGACTGGGGTACATTGTAACAGAGGTTCAGATTTATTTAACATGAAGTAGTAAATCACGCAAATTATTTCCTGATTGAGGAAAACACTTTCGAGAGAAAAAACATTTTTGCCACAATCTGCCCCGGTCTCCCCTATGAGGTTGGTGCTTAAAATCCAACTTCTAAAATATCGCAGGAGCACCCTACAATTCTGTTCTCTATACTGCAAAACGGGACAGGTTAAAATTTTATTAAATTTCATAATGTTTCGGAGGTTACTCCCTGTTTATTAACATTTTAAATAAAATTGTATTTTCCGCTCAAAGGTACCCTCCGGTCAAAACGCTCGAGAAATAGTTGATTTTTATGACTTTTTTACAGCTACCAGTTATAAAATATCCTAAAAAATATTTCTGCCCTTTATTCGGGTGAATAAATTCAAATAAACATTTATACGAATAGTTACTATTACGGACGGGAATTTCCTTTAGAGATAATGCGCAGCTCTGCGTAGACTGTGTACAAAGCTTGTCGTACCAATGAAATGAGATTCTAATTAGACTGGGACACTAGCGGATTGAATACAAGTAGAATGAGACAGTATCCTACCATCCCAACTGAATTAGAGAGTAGTCGTCTGAGCCAAGCTAGAAATGAACTGGCTGCAAGCTGACCTGAACTAGAACTCAACTAAACTCGCAGGAGACAAGGAGCATGCGATCTCTGAACTACCCTCGATATCCGCGCGCTGTGTTGCCACCCCTATTGTCGTCAGAAAGCGCGGTATCGAAATCAATCCAGCCCGATGGAAAAAGTTGGAGAGCTTCGACGCCGTGTCCATCGCCGCGGGAGCGCGGTTGGCAAAAAAATGTCCCCTCCACTCCCTTGCCGCGGGAATGCCAGTTAGGGGTTGTTAACCAAAGTACCGTTTATTTAATTTCCCCGATACCACTATTATTCCGCTGCATAGGCGACGGGGCAGCGCGACGGCTTTCCGCAGGATTTCCACGGTGCCTGTCCCGTGTCGATCGCGTACAAACACAGAATGCAAATGAACGTAGGAATACATTTTTCGCCACTATTTGCCAGCGGACAAAGCTCCGGGATCCAGCCGGCGTCCCCTCCGCAACAAATTGCAATGTTTCATTTCGCTTGGCCGCGAAAGTTAAATCCCCAGCGCGGCCTGTTTAATTAAATTAAAAACACCGACCCCCCGGAAGTGGGCCCCGTGCGACGGGGCTGCGCAATTTCGAAGGGTGGCACGCGGCTACGTGGATCGCTCTTCGCGGGGGCCATCGATCGACAGCTCGTAATGCCGTGTCGTTTGTTCCGGCCGCCATAAAACGATCGTTCCCGACGCGCGACCGGCTACGTGACAGACTATTAAACAGAATAAGATCGAAACTCGCAGTATCGGAAAAGCTGAAGCCCTACCCGCCCCCGCGCCCGATGGACACATCGACGCGCAGCCAACGAGCGATCGTTCATTTTATAACAACGTTTTACGCTCAAACTCATTATTGCCCGGGCTTTTGTCGCCCGGCTCGCTGATTTACGAGGGACCTTAACGCCGCGAATATTGGTTTAAACAAAATCAAAGGGGGAGGACGGGGGGTTTCGTTAAAATTCACGGCCCCGCGAATTTTATGGCCGTTTTTAATTTAACCAAACAAAACAACGGCCCCCCCACTTTTCTCCGTCCCTCGCAATAAACTCGATTTTTCTAGGCGAAATGAAACGCATCGATCAACCCCTCCGCCGCCCCTCTCGCTGGCCCAGCCGCCGGCGAACAGTGGCGCACATAAATAAGATGCCTTTGCCCGCGGTGCTTTAATGGCACGAATAAAACGGTGGAACGACGTGACGTTGTTAAAATCAAGACACGGTTTTTATCGAAGTTGTAAAACCGCCCGATGGCGACCCGGCCGTCGTTACACGTGTGCGTGGGAGCGATTTTTCCCCTCCCCCCCCTCTCTCTCTCTAGCTCTTTTTTTCCCGCCCCCCGTTTTTTACGACGCTCGTTGTCGCGTGCTCCGACCACGCTCAGCCGACCCTTTTTACGCGTATCAAAGCGGGTCTAATTTCTTGGCGAGGACAGCTCGGGGGAGCAACAAGCTCTGACAGTCGTACGCTGTGGCACGTGTGCGGCGCGCCCACCCCTGTCGGGCTAAAGATAAATATTTCCAATCGCCGAAACTTTCCCTTTGCCGTCCGTGGCCCGCTCTTGCTCCGGGAAAAGGAATATTCCGAACCTCTGCGCTGACCCAGCTCACGAATTCGAGCACAGATTTTGTATGGACGCGTTTCATTACCGCTGAATCTGAACGGAAATTAAAGCCTACGTGGAATACAGGACCTTCCGTAATCGGTGCACCCTTTACTGTCCTCCGATTCCGATAAACTTTCCCAGGGATTATTTACCATGAAAAGGAATCGCAGTTCGGGACGAGAACAGAAGAAATCGGGTCGTTGGAAAATAAGGGATACCCTAGTGGAGGGGTGAAGGGTTTTCTAGAAAACTATAACCGAGTTCTGACGAAGTTCGGCAAGTCGAAAGTTCAAAAAAATCTGAAACCTTGCAGAAATGCGGCTCAAGTGATGCTGATAACGTGAGTATTTTTCAATTCGGCAATCAAGCGGTCCTAAGAATGAAATCACCCTTCTAAAGAAATTCTGACTTTTCGTATTATCGCGAATATCCGCGAAACTGTAAAAGATATCGAAAAGAAGTACCATTCAAAGTTTGATGGCTGTTGATATCCTACAATATGGCGATAAAGAATTGTCGAAAACAAACAGTAGTGAAGATATTTTTCCCAAATTCTTTATAGGACATAAAAACCATAGAACATTGAATTTAACTTCTTTTTTATATCTCTTACAGTTTCCTAGATATTCCCAATAATCCGAAAACTCACAATTCTTCCGCCGTACGTGTTCACCCTTAGGACCGTTTTATTCCCGAATGAAAAAAACAGTGACGTCATCAGCGTCACTTGAGCTACATTTCTGCAAAGTTTGAGATTTTTTTTAATTTTCGCTGAATCATCACCCTTCCGCCAGCAGCACCGGTTACGGAACAAACCCGTACATACCACGTTTCGCGCACCCTCTACGCTTCCGCGATACCACCGAGGAGGAATCGCGATCGAACGAGCGAGATTCTCCGCGCGCATTAATCAGACCGTTATTAACGATCGCTGGGTGACTCCGCGACGCCTCGAAGAGCGAGTGCTCGTCGCGTTGAAATTAAACGGGTCGCCCGTCAGTTGCATTACGAGGAACAACGACGCGCAGGGGACCCGGCGAGGCCCGGAAGGGCCACTTTGCTCGCTGGTAATAATCGCCGGCGAGCACTGAGTTACGAATTACGATTCCGTGAGAAGAATCGGGCGGAGGAGGTAGACAGGACCCGCCACGGGGCACGCGGCAACTTCATGACGATTAATAGGGCCGGCTTCATATCCTGGCCGACTCGTTACTGCTAATTCGAATGTATTATACCCGACACCGCGCTCGCGGAACGGCAAACGCCCTCGGCAAGTAGCAATAAACGCGAGCCCCTGTAAACGTTAACGCGCTGTGTTGGCCCTGTTAACAGTGGCCGTCGTTATTACATAGCTAAGCGTCAACTTTCCCTCCCTGCGCTTTTAACCAATGAATTTTTCAACGTATGCGCGGTAAACGCGACGGTCAGATTTTTTAAACAGTCCGCTCGCCGATATTTGACAACAGCTCGGGGTTTCATACAGCCGTCACGAATTTTTAACGATGTATGTTGTATTTTCCACGTGGAACCATCTATGACATCCCAGTCGTAGGATGGGTTCGACTGGATTAATCCTGCACGCTAGTTTCCGAACAAATATCGAGATACATAGGCAGTCGTTTGCTTTTGTCACACATGGTTCTTTCCCTTTGTTATTCTACTGCGATTAACGTCTACCTGTGCTCGTGCTTTCCTGTGACTGCTGTCTAATCATTTATCTAGCAACTTTCCGTGTAAAGAATGGCACTTGAGTGGTTGCGGGGTTATATACACTTGGAAGGTCGGAAAATAGGGTCATTTTTATTATTCCTTTTTTTATGTAAGGAAACGTGATTTTTAAAAATCAAGGTATACAGCTTGTTGTGTATAAGTTAAGCTGTATTTTCTTAAAAAGAAAATTCAAATTTCTTCAAAACTCGAAACTTCGAAACTTCTTCAAATTTCTGTTCATAGTTACAGCATTTGTGGTACCAGAAATACCTCAGAGATTGGTGGACGGATTTGAATAAAATTCTTTGGACTAATATTCTTAAGACTGTAATGTAGTTGCTACTTGCCGAGGCAATTTTTTAATTAGTGTCTTGTTTTGTGTTTAATTAACAAAAGAAGATTTGAGTAGCTGCCATTTTTCTAAAATAAATATTTTCAAAATCAGCACCGACAAGTACTAGATTATAGTCTTAAGAATATTCGTGCAAAATTTTATTCAAATCGGTCAAGTATTCTCTGAGACATTTTTAGTACCACAAATGGTAACTACGGAGAGAACTTGAGAGAAGGGGCTATTATGCCGCCATTTCTTAAGACCCCAAATTTCTTTTCGAGGAGAATACAGCTTAACTCACACCCAACAAAGTGTATATCTTAATTTTTTAAATATTCCAATTCTTCATATGAAAAAAAAATCACAAAAATGGCCCTACTTTCCGACCTGTCAATGGTACCTATGCAACCCCTTAAGAGAACCGTGTATCAGCAGAGGGGAATTTTGCCGTGCGACTCCTTAGCGACTGTGATTAAATTGTTTTCCCCGCGGATATTAAAGCCACCCCCTTCGATTCGCTAGCGGCCCGCTACGAGCCGTGAATTATTATCCTCGATCGAGAAGGGGTTAAATTCCAAGCCAATGACGCGCGTCCCGCGATCCCTGGGAATCTCGATATTTCACACTTCCGATTGGCCGAAGTTAATCGAGCCACTCGAACGTGAATTGATACGCGAGAGTCGGCAGCGGAGGTGCGTGGATCAGGAAGAATTGCCAGTCACGCTAAACTAAGTCCTCGTTCTGCCCCGCTAGCCACATGATGTTTTACAAGCTGAGTTCGAGTGTGCTTGGCGAAGGGGGTGCATGAAATGTCGCGTAGCGTCTGATTGACTGGAGGGATGCAGCCAAAGTTTCCCGGGCGGGGAACGCGGGGGACCGCAGAAAAGGGCCACAAACCCTGTTTGACACCGCAGACTGGCTACGGCGAACTTCTGCGCGCAGGTTGTCGGTTTTAATCGCCCGAGTCAGATCGAGTTATAATGGTCACAGATATTTTTCGGGGCCTTTGAACTAATAGGGGAGGGTGATGTAAGTGTTAGATGGCAAGGAGACGTTTTTAGGTGTCCACCTTCGATCGCTTTGGTTTTTGGATGTTTTAGAGGATCGGAAAATAACGTGTACGTGTTTTTTTTTATATATTGGCTCGTTTTCATATTTAGGGGGCTGAACCACCCCCCTTAAAGTTATAAGATTTTTAGGTGTCCGCTTCCGATTGCATTTATCTTTGGATATGTTTTAGAGGAACGAAAAAAAAATAGGTGTCTTATTATTTTAGCCCTTTTGCATGTTTTGGGGGTGAAACTACCCCTCAAAGTTCATAAGAAGAGGTGGTGTCCGCACCGTCCACACCGTTTTTTATCACCGTCAGAGTTATAGCTATTTATTCTAAATTACATCCGCGAGAAAAAACAATAAAATTTTTTCATCATCTTAAAATACGTAAAAAAGTCACTTTTTGCCCTGTGTTATATTTTTTTTCCAAAAGAATCCTAAATTTATGAAGGGATTAAGTACAATCGCTTACCTCCTTTCTCACTCTGGGTCAGTATTGCTCCCACAAGAGGGTCAAGAATCCCTGGCATCCCCTAAAACAAAAGGAAAAAGGAGATTAATATAACCACGCCTGAAATAATCGAGGAGCTTGGTAAAAAGAAAAGAAAACTGGATTTTATTCTCCAATAAATTTCTATAGGTACTCCCCTAATGAATTCCATTGGATTTGCATTAAAAACATTTTCATCCCTCCGACTCGGCTCCCCCAGATTAATCCCCGCGTGCTGATCTCTCCAGGTCACGACACAAGTTTAAATTCTTTGTAACAGTACTCCTGCTGAATTCCGCAATTTTATTTCTTTCTAAATAATTCGCGTCCCGCTACCAAAGACCTTTTTTTTTAAAAAAATGGAATAGCACCGTTGGGAACTAGCGTCCCGAAAACGTGGCAAATCCCCCGGAAAGCCGGACAATTGCCGTCCAATCAGTCAACTCAGCTCGTTACGCGGGAGCGCGGGCGAAAAAAAATCGTGGTAATTCGACTGAAGCCGTGGAAAACAACGCGGATACCTTGCAGCATTACGCGACGAACCTCGCGGAACCGTGCCGAATTCGGCAGTATCGTGGAAAACTCGATTCCCCCGTCGGTGTAACCTCGAGACGGCAACTCGAGTAATCCAGCGTCGCGGCGCGGCGTTAAAACACCGTCTAAGTGCATCAGGTGCGGCGGAGACGGCGCTCCTCGGTCGGGCGCCCGAATACAGCGTGAAAACCGCGCGAATCTAATTTCGCGAAGGGCTAAGTCCGCGACCCCAGCCGTGAGAGGTCGGGTGACGGGGGGCCGATGTCTGAGCTTAATTAAATTTGTTAAGAAGATCGTTAAGGAGGATGAGAAGGGGATAAACGGGCGGGCAAAAAGCACGATGGAATCGTTTCAGTCTCGCGTCGCGGTTCTGCGCCCTCCTCCCCTCTTCGGATCCCCACCGCCTTCGCGATTATCCCGCGATTTTCGACTTAATCGCGCCGACGAGATACGATCGGGTCACACCGATGGCCTCATCCTCCGGCAACTTCGTTTCGATGCAAAGTACGCCGAGAGAATTCGACGAGAACGAGTGTTACTTATCCCCCACCGTTCACACTCCGAAAACTTTGCATCGCTTCGATCCTAAACTTTTCTAGGCGCCATCAGAGTGTCGATAGTGGCTTTATGAAAATTCTAGAACATGGGTGTTCGATATTTTGGCTTGCCTGAGACGCATTGAATGAAGAGAAGTTGACTTCGGCTTCGTATAAAATTTAGTATAATGTACTAGTTAATAAGTAATAAAACTTGATATTAAAAAAGGCAGGGCAACGTAAATATGTAACTAGTTTACTAATGGGATATTTGACCTCGTTTTTGTGAAACTAATTTTACGATCTTCCGCGGCCGCATTATTAGCTGTCCAGGGTAGGGTGGAGCTTACTTTTCAACTATGGAAATATGATCTTCTTAACATCTCAATTTGCTCCTTTTCATAAAAAATAAAATGGAACAGAATGCGGGCACAACAAAAAAAGTTTTCAGAGTTTTTTCTCGAAAGTCTTTTCCTCGATCAGGAAATAATTTGCGTGATTTAGTACTTACATGTGTGGTGAACTGATTGCGTGAACAAATTTTAAACAAATCTGAACTTTTGTTACAATGTGCCCCAGTCCGGGGTAAATTGTAACACATCTGTTTTATTTATTTAAATACAAATATGAACACAAATAAACATTTCTAAAAAATATAAATATATAATCATTTGATATACCTACATGAGTTAAACAATCATTGCTTATTCATCTGATTCTTTCAAAATCTTCTTCTTCGCTTTCTTTACTTCTTCCTTTATACTTTGTTTCTACTTTTTGGATTCTCGATTGATCTGTTGTACGTCTAGAGTATCTTTTTCCGGTGTGTCAGCAAATAAAAATAGACCGATAAATATAAACCAGTGCGCCGATAACATTTACTTTTAAGTTTTAAAAAGATTTTACTTATGTTACAATTCAGCCCGTGTTACAACCTGCCCCCGGTCTCCCCTGCTTAGAATTTTTTCAAGTGCATTCATTTGTTTATGAAGGAAAATAGAAGCTGAGAAAAAGAATCACTGTGCCCCACCTGAAGTAAAGCAACTAACAATAAGTAGTAGATTGCACCTTGATAGCAGGAAATAGACACTGTCTGATATCTAAGCCCCAACAAATTATCAAATTTAAATGTATAAATTAAAATATGGTTGAATTTTCATAATTTCTATAATCTCTGACTCACTTGAGCTACTCCTAAACATTAGAATGTATTGTCTAAAGTTTATATATCTAAAGGAACTAATCAGTGTGGTAAGGGTTATAAAAAACCCTAGTCGAGGGCCGCGAGTTGGACACTCTTGCTCTAGAATTTCTAAAGCGCCATCCTAGGGATTTTCTGATATTTCCTTTCCACCCTATGCACATTAATGAGGCTACCTGCCCATATCCGCGAATTCGCCAACGAGGAAACGCGTCCCCATATCCGCGAAACAAAAGAAAGCGTCATTTTTATCGGCTGTAATCGACGAGCGGAATATTTGCCGATTGTTCACTTTCCAATCACCGGTGCATCGATAATGCAGCGGCGCGGCCGGGCTCGACCTACGGGGACGTATAAATTCGCGTTTACACTTGGACCAAGTGTCGTGTCTCGCGCGCTTATACATATTAATGGGCTTCTGCATAGTCATCGGACATCGGGCTATCACCGGCCGAGCTCTGCGACTCGCAAAAGCTCACGCCTTTATTACGGAATCGATCGGGGCAACACCAGCACCCTGGCCGTAGGGCGTCGATGAACACCGTCCCCGTTGTCGCCTTGGCTGCTGCCAATCCCGCGCCGCCATAATTCCCACCCGCCCCCGCATGCCATCGACTTTTCATTTAAGATACGGGACCAGCTTGATCGTCCGTGCAAGGTCGACGCGCGACGGAGCACCTACCGCTCGTAAAGGTAGCGTTTCCACTGGACGCAACGTCGAGAACTTCAAAGTCGATTTTCTCGAAAATGAAACGTGGTATAAAAAAAAATTACTCTTTCTTTTCGACTTATAATAAGTAAATACGTCGATGAAAAGGAATACAATTTTTTGATTTCGCGTTTCCTTTTCGAGAAAATCGACTTTGAAGTTCCGTCCAGTCGCGTATATGGAAACCTCCCTTAAGGGGACCGTCTGGTCAAAACGCTCGGAAAATAGGTGATCTTTAGGATTTTTTTTCTTAAAAAGTATACAACTTGCAGTAAAATACTTTATGGCCTTTCTTTATTCGTTTTTTAAGGATATGAAAACTTTTTTGTCATTTTCAACTCGACGTAGGATTGTCTGAAATGAAAAAACCAAAGATACTATTATAGGTTGTATCAATCACTATCGCATCAGCCTTTAAGAAGGGAAATAAAGCAAAATCGCGATGTTTCGTACAAGTTTGAACATAAAGATACGAAAAAGGGTGTAATTCTGCGCCTAAAAATGTTATTAACGAAGAACTGAGACCTCTAAAATTGATGGTCAAAGGGTGCTGCGATAGTGAAATCAATTGCAAAGAAAATGCCATCAACTTTTTTTGTAACCGTTCCTAAATGCCTATACCTTCGGGAATTTTACGACTTTCAAAGAATCCTTTTAAACACATATTCCTAAAAGATAGAACATTGCAAAAATGAAATTAAAACAATCGATTTTTAGACCAGACGGTTCCCTTGAAGCTGAAAGGCTCGTCGGACGCAGGAACGTAGCGCCGCGCCGTGCTTTCTCTCTGCCGACCGATTCGAGTCGCGATTAAACAGCCTTTATCAGGGAACCATATCGCTAACCCCGCTAACACGATTATGCATTACTCCAACGGCAGCCTTACCCTGTCTAGTGCGACTGCAAAGGAAAAAAATAGAGTGGGGGGAACAAAAGCTGGTAGCGCGGGTGTATAATCTCTTCCCGTTTGCGGCGACCCGCGTGAAAGGGGGCGAGCTTTTGGATTAATAAAATGGGCCAGCTACTCTGTGTCAACTGTTTCCTTTTAACGCCGGATTACCGTGGCAACGCTCTCTTTTTCCCTCGGGAATTTTCCTACGTCCGGTTTAAACGTCCGAATGCCCCTTAAACAGATGCTAATTTTTATTCTAATTCACTTAGAAACGCGGGCGCGGAGCTTTTCCTAAATAAAGAACGGATTAAGCCGGACACAGTCGCGAGCAGTCCTTTGCGAGCTTCCTTTACAGCGCGCTTTTTTACCGCCCGCTTGCGCTGCTTTAGCTAACTGAGTGGACAAGTGTCCGCCGAGCGATTACAAAGAGAAGACGCCTAGAGTTCCATCCCCCGAGTGAAGCGATCGGCTCAAAGCTAGCGCCGGCTTCGACGCCCGCTAAAGAATAATTATCCAACGGGGGAGGGGACGATATTGCGAGCTTTAAGGAGTCTCGGACGCTTCAATGTCCCCGTCAGATAGTTTAAGAAGCTCTTTCTGCCACGATCTTTCGACAGGTGCACATTAATCTGGGAGCGGGCGAGAGCGAGATGGCCAGCGCCCGCGGACTCACGCTCAACGACCTCAGCTGGCACGCGGTGAACCTGACGAGGCGAGAGGCCAACATCACGCTGCAGATCGACGTTATACACACGACCAGGTCCCTTCTGCCGGGCCGTTTCTTCGAGCTCAACATACACTACGGCGTGTTCATCGGGGGACAGGGTGACTTCAACGAGCTATTTCTAGGTAAGACGCACAGGCTTGACTCACCCGGGATAAATGGTCCCGCCACGTGACCGTATATACTCGCCGGGCGACCCGTCCTCCGTCGACTCGCTAACAAAAACCACGTGCAACAGATCCCCTTCCTTCGCGCCTCGTCTACGTCTCTCTCCGTACTCAGCCGCGATTCCCGGCGTCACATCGACTTCAACGGTCTCCCGCGGATCTTTGCCCGTCTCGTTAAACGGGGAAGAGAAATGGAAAGGCGCGGACCATCGATCCCTCCCTCTTCCCTCGCGATTCACCAGCTCGCTGACGTTAGACCGGCATCGATCACTATTCTCCACCGCGGCGGCCTCTCAGCGCGATAAACCCCGCCGCGGCTCGAATTGATGTAGAAAAACAATGTACCCGCAGACGAGGGGGGGGGAGGGGGGGGGGATGAAATATCTCGCGGCGCGCACTCCGATGGAAGTGGATGAATCTTGCCACCGACGTCGTCCCAAGTACCGACGCGTTATAAAAATTCATATTTTCGCAACGGCAAACGGATTACAGCTGGGGGACGACCAGAGGCACGCGCTTCGCTATCGCCACCCCCCCTGGCGGGCACGCGGGCTCCAATGTACGTTTTGTTTTCGTTGCGGAGGAAACGCGGGCTGGATTTCCTCGCGCGCGGTGTGGAAACAAGGGGAGAGACCGCTGGCCCGTGCACCGGGTTTCTCTTTATTACTCCGCCCGGCGCAATCGAATCAACGAGGACCTTGAGCATTCGTTCGTTCCACGAGCGGCTGATTTAATACAGAGAGGCCACGTGAAAACTATCGCCTCGCGAATTAGAAACGGATCGGTGAACTGGCCAGCACATTTGGGGGGTGAATCAGCGGAGCGACTGATCGTTACGAGGGTTCGCGGATCCTTTGCAACTGGAAGAGATTGTGGAGAAGACGATTGGAAAGCTGGCAGGGCTGGATTAAGAGCTTTAGAGGAACTAAGCGCTTCAAAGATTCATAGGCGTTTTCGATCATTTGGCGAAAAGGTGTTTCTAACGATTGTTGGATTTTAACCATTTAGCGCACAGTGTGACGTGTACGTCATATCAATTTTAGAAGTGTAGAAAAATTCGATAGTAATTCATTTTGGGTACCAAAACGGATCAGTTCTCTAAATGGCTTCGAGATGCAATTTTTTATAATAATCTTTTAAAATATTCAGTGTTTTCGGTATTCTTGAAAAATAATAGGAATATCTGCTCACCATGTTTAATCTTTTATGTGGTGAGTAAATATTTCTATTATTTCTCCCGAGAACACCGAAAATACCGAACGAAAATTTTGTTTTGTCGCATCGTATATATATATTTTCCTACGCTGGGCGATTGTTTTAAAAACGCGGGCGTGTGGACTGGCCATGGGATCCGTGCAGTTCCAAGTGGTGTGCATTGTCGTAAGTTTTATTTTTTTGTTGACTGTCCCCAAAATCTCTCCACTTTTTTGAAAAACATATTTATTAGCTGAAGGCTCAACGAATCGAATGGTATGTTTTTTCAAGCCGGACCGTGTGTAGGAACGACGTCAAATCGCGGTTTGAAACTTTGACATTGGTTACTGTCAAGTTTATTAACAATAAACAAAATATTCTATATACGGGTTGAGAAAGCATTCCTTCAGCTTTAAAATGAGCCCAAGACGGAGACATTATCTTTAAAAATGACCGAGATATTACAGTTTAAGTGATGACGCGTCAGCCAATTTTGTTTCAATTTTTAAAACTTGAACATTAAATATTTCAAAAACTATTTGACATAAGCCTTTAAAATTCATTATACTTTGTTTTCGCAAGGTTATTGACAAATGCTGTAATTTTTAAGAGGCAAAGTTTACAGCGCTTAAGCGAATCGGTGAAACTAAATTTTTCATCTATCCGTTTTGACGTGGAATAGCTCTGATTCGTTTACCGCTGTAAATAATGTTTACAGTAAACATGGAAACGTTTCTGGCGAATGCACGTTGGACATTTTTCGATAACCTGAAACGTTGCTCTTGTTTTCTTTAAAAGGTTGAGAGTAAAATTATTTTTCTCACATTTTATTTCGTAGATACGTGTAAATTGATTTTTATACTAATAGACTATTACGCATAAAGTTTGATTTGATCAACTTTTAGTTTGTAATTGGTTTCTATTGCACGGACGATCCCCGGTAAATGCTCCACCATCAAAGAAGTCACAACAAGTCAGTAATAGATCCCCAAATATATTTTTGAAATTGATGAATTTATACATAAAAATCGAAGTTTTAAGATCCACCAAATTTTTTTCATCAAGTAAACATATTAAACAATAATAAATAACAAGAACAACATATACTCTTAGTGTATAAGTTCATAACTATAAGATAATGTCAGCGTCAAAGCTTAATGTGTCAGTAATGGAGTCCTTTACCCTAAGTGCAATGTTCACTTATGCTGTAAATTACCATAGTAAAAATTAAGATTTTGTACTTCGTTTATACATTCTATACCTAACAAAAATATCTATTCTTCTTTTCATTTGTAAGGAATCTTAAAAGTATAAATGAATAAAACACGAGTATTATATCATTTAGAAAATATAAACTCGTGTTTTATTCATTTATACTTTTAAGATCTCTTACAAATGAAAAGAAGAATACATATTTTTGTTATAGACTGTATAAACGAAGTACAAAATCTTAATTTTTACTATGGTAATTTACAGCATAAGTGAACATTTCATACACATTATAGTAAAAAGTCTGGGCACTAAAGGGTCAAAATTCCAAAATTTCTATCGTGCCCCCCTTTGACCCGATTCCCCAGGCACGTCCTTATTCTACTTCTTGGTTAACTAATCGCAATAAATAATTTTCATCCGCCGCGAAAAATGTCTAGGCACCAAAGGGTTAAAATTCCAAAATTTCTATCGTGCCCCCTTTGTCCCGATACCCCAAGCACGTGCTTATTCTACTTCTTGGTTAATGCAGCCCTGAAAGGGGATGATAGTGGATTTATCGCCACTCGAAAATTAGTTACCGAAGTAAAGAGGTGTTTGGTATTATTTAGAGGACGTTATGCCGAGGCCACGAAGCCGTAGCTTCGCATTTATAAAGAAAAGTGCGAATAAATTCCCCCCGCGGCCGGAGACACATTTCCACCACATAATCTCCCCCATGAAATCATAAACCGTTTGCATACGAATTACATGCCGGGGCTTCTGAAAATGGAGCAAAGGCGTCGTAAAGAGGTAGAAGACAGAGCGTGCACACCCTGGGCCACGGTACCGAGCGACAGCAGGGAAAGCGAGTGCTCAAGCTGTATCGAAAAGCGCTGGAAATTAAGACAGATCCCCGCACATGAATCAAACTGCCCGGCTGGCAGGCTTCGGTACCGAGCCATCGAAATACAATATTATTTAGTGCGCGTCACGGGGGATATTTACTCCATCCATCATCGGACGCGGACCCAACGGTCATCCAGCAAGATTAGCAGGGAGTATATATCCCGATACCACGATACCAGCTGTTCCGTCTCTGTATTCCGAACCCGATCTCCTACCATTCACGCTTCCGTTATCGATCTTCTTCGGCGACAGCCTCCAATTACCCGAGAACGCTTCAGAACTCGTCGATCCACCGATCTCCGAGAGATTCCTTCGCACGTACGCCGAATACGAGTTAGAGAGACATCGTCGAAGCCCGTGAAGTCGAACGCTCCTCGGCGGTTACACCCTCGGTGAAGATTATCCCCGGGGCCGAGAGGCTGATTCAAACGGGCGAACATATTATGAATTACGGCAGGACGAGATTCGCGGTTTCGCCAGCCCCCGAGGATCAGGCGCGCGTATCTCTCGCGGCCACTTTCGACGGGGGTGAATCAAAAGCGGGCGTGATTACGGTTGCTTTACGAGGAGGCTGAGGAGTATTGCGGCGGCTCGTTGGCCCCCGGTAGCCGGCGGACAGCAATGATTTCCCAGGCAAGTTGGCTGCCCGGGATGGAGAGCAAAAATTCATCGGGCAAGGTGGCCGAGGTGACGCGTACCAAATTGAATACGATCGGTACAAACACGGAGACCCGGTGACGGCCCTTCCCCGCCGCGGAGCCTGGCGCGGCGACCAGCTCGAAATTCAATTTACATATTCATGACAATTCATTTGTACCCCATGCTACGACATAGCCCCACACCCACCGAGCAGCTCTTATTAATTCCTGCTGGCCCCGGCAGCCACCCCCCACCCCCCCAGGAATAAAGAACCATGGAAACGAAGCGAACCGGCCCCAGTGCCGGGCAATTCATTTTTAGGTATAGAATCTTGCGTGCGTTGGAGACGTTAATAGAAAGGAAAGGAGCTCGCCACGGTTCCTTGGGATTGCCACTTGGGGGACGTCGGGACGTTACGCGCCGTGTAAACTCCAGTCCGCGATGCCTGACTTATTCAGCTGCTGCCTCGAGTGGGGACCGATTTTTCAAAGATCTCTAAGGGAAGCGGAAGTTGCAGAAGATTTCATTCCGTGCGATACGCGCATGCAGATAGGGCGGAGTGATCGAAGGAGACTCGCAGAGTGAGCAATAGGGAATTGTGAAAAAGAAGGGAGCGAAAGTATTATTTGGAGACCCTCTTTCTACCGATACTGTGCAGCTGCACCGCGCCTCTGGAATCCCCGGCATGAATTTCGTTTATCGAATGACGTTTCAACGACTCCGGAAATACAGAGAATATTCCCCACTAGACACACATTCGGCACCGGGGGAATCAATAAAAGTATTCACGTACATATATACGCGTAACGAGACGCCTGTGTCAATGTTCCGCCCATGAATATTTGATCACGGTAACGTTCAAATAAATCGCTACATTCTTGAGTTTGGCGAGACCGGAAATTATTTATTTTATGACTCCGTTTCGCGGCAGCGAGCATCCCGAGCGATTCCTTCTGTTATCGCCTTCCTCGGTGGAGAGAAGAATCGCCGGGCGTGACGCATCGGACCGTGCAAACCCTATTTCCTCTTTCATCAACGCTGTATTCAGCCTCGCAGAGGACACCTTAGCCTCGCCACAATCTACTATTAACACAGCCATGATTCACTCTCGAATGAAGCGGAGGTCGTTTATCCGGCGTCTTCGATCACCGGTGTCCTTAAAATCCTTGGAGGAAACTTTGCAGTGGTTTCGCTCCGCCGTGGGTGGGAGGTTTTCCCAATGACCTCTGCCCGTTTAGCGGTTGTCCAGTATCTTGGGCTGGTTGGTAAGAAAAACCGCCCTCGGAACTTCTCCAATTAATATAATCTCGGTGCAGGCTTGGGGATCACGTGGAACGGTAGCTGCGGCAAGGCTGCGGGGATGAACGATTTACCGCACTCTGAACGACTCCGGTTTACTGCGATACCAGTTCCCTCCGCTCTCCGGGAAATATCATCGGGACCAACCACGCACACCACCGAAACGCCCCTTCGATTTCCTCTCCCCTTTACGCGACTCGCGTTACCTTGCCGCAGGTGCGCCACGGCGTCGTCTTCCATCCACCTACGCAACACCCGGAGGCTGTGATCCAGCCGTCAGGGAAACTCGATCAGGCTCGTTCGAACGCGGCTGTATGGGAATTTTCTTCTAAAGGAAACCAAACTGCTGGATGAAGTTACCCCTTTCGTAATTACCACAAGCCAACCCCCCCCCCTTGTAGCGATATCCCACGTAATCGCACAAGTTCTTCCTCAAACCTATCAATTCCTGTCACCTGTCTCGTTCTGATTCCTAATCCCACTGTCTAACAAATATGGTAGGGGCATCCCTTACCAGGTAAAGCCTTACCGATAAGGAGCCTGTTTAATTATCGTTAAAATTAGAGTTAATAAGAGATTTTTTTATCGTAATCTTTTCGAATACGAGTGATAGAGGGATTTTTTAGTGGTAAAGTTTTTTTTTCGTTTTGAATAACCCTTCTTTTTCTTTCTTTTTTTCACTATCGTGTGAATATAGTTGTTACGGTTTGTTTTTTTCTATAATAAACAAGGCGGGGGGGAGAACACCACCACCGGAGGAATTTTTTTTCTCTTCTTTCATGAGTCAAATTGATTTTCTCGTTTACCTGTTTTCTTCCCTCCCCTGAGGAGAGAAAAGGTACCCCCCCCCTCATACTAGGAGTCACGTGAAGGGTAATTATTGAGACGGAGTTACCAGCATGGAGGTTAATGATAGGGGCGTGATACAGGGGAGACCGAAAAGAAAAAAACTTGGAACTTGTATATATACGAACGAGGCTGAGACCGACCACTTGCGAGAAAGAGTTTGACAGTTTAGACCTCTGGTGGCGCTAGCGAGTACTAACAAGCGCGATCCCCTGTTGGGACTGGGACGTCACACGCCCACTAGCAGGCCCCAGGACGAAATGCACACTTTTTAGTCCCACCTTCGACACTCCGCACCTCCCACACCCCCTATCATCTCGTTTACAGATCATCGACCCCCGAGGGAAGTGCAGTGTTGTTTGTACACAGAACGTACTACAGCCCGACATCTCACATTAGACTCCACTCGACGAACGCTGTTGCTGCACCCGTTACGCCACTATCCTTCGTAAATCACGCGGCGAGACTCGATACCCTACTTCGCCGGTTGGCAGCCACCGAAACTGAGATAATCTGGCCATCAACCTCGAGACGCGGTTTGATACTGACGCTTTCATTACAGCCGAGCTTTCATGAAGATCGCCCGACGAGCGAACGATACCGAGGGATGCTCGTGCCAAAGCGCCACTGCCCCCTTCCCCTTCCCGTTCCCCTCTTTTCCCCCTAAAGCGCTAAGGATCCCCTCGGCCATCGAGTTTAATATCCGCCCGGTTCGTTGTTCGCTCGCGCAAAAGGTTTCGCTCCAAGGAAAT
Organism: Andrena flavipes; assembly: GCA_963971345.1. Classification (NCBI taxonomy): domain Eukaryota; kingdom Metazoa; phylum Arthropoda; class Insecta; order Hymenoptera; family Andrenidae; genus Andrena; species Andrena flavipes. The sequence continues at coordinate 73,222,130 of OZ020479.1, read as the reverse complement.
TGCCAGAGGCTGTCGATAAAAATTCCGAGCAACCCCGCGACCCCTCGCGACGCGAATAAAACGCGTTTACGGCTACTGTTCCCGCGGATCCCCGATAATCCAGCGCGATGCCTTCCGAGCGTGCTGATTGCCGTCATAAAACGCGAGGCAACGAGTTCGAAGAAACATCGCAAGTGACACCTTCGAAATCGGCCAATGTAACGCGATCCAAGACATTGCTACACATCGGAGGCAGCTACAAATTTTGAAAATTTACCCTGCCATAGAGAAAAGATATTTTTCTGTAGTAATAGTGTTAAATATTAGGTTGGCACGTATTCTGCCACCCTTTCTGTGAAATAGCATAAAATATTTTAGTTTAAAAAAGTTGAGTCAATTTATTAAAAATGAATTCAATATGACGACTCACATATAAGTTATAGCTACTTTGCGACATGAAAAAAAAATGAATTTTTTAAAGTTGTGTTAAGTCTCTATGTCAGTGATTCCCAACCGGTGGATGTGGGTCGCGAAGCGTTTTCTGGTTGTTTTTGGTTTTTTAAAAATATTATTAAGTTAGAATTATATCCCGAAATAACTACCTATATTTAACATGGTTTTTACCTTATTCAATTATTTACTTGAATATCATAAAAAGGTATCGCGATTCAAAAAAGGTTGAAAAACACTGCTCCATGCTTAAACCTTTTTCATCTCCTTTCGCCCAAAATTTCCCGCCCCAATACTTAGCCTACATACAAATCCACCCCAGTTTAATACAAACATAAATCTTAACCGAGTAAAACACTTTGTAGCCTCTAAAAATATTCCGTTACCCCTGGTTTTATTACTTTCCCAAAAGTTACTACACCTGCAGCTGCCCCGTTGCCGCGTGGTCTCCAATTGCCTCGAATTCCGCGGAAGAAGCTTCCGGGCTAATTTCCCGGGGATTTACGAGGCCGCGGGGGTTGAAATTTCGCCTGTTCGCAGGACACACGGATTACTTGCGGGGTTGCATGGCGGGCATAATCTACAACGGTGCCGGGGTAATAGAGTACGCCAAGTCGAGGAAGGGCCAGTCAGAGGCAACTGCCGTCACGTGGAACTGCTCGCCGGAATTCGACGCGACCAGGAGCACGGAAGTGAGCTTCGTGGAGGACGGCTCGTTCACGGCGATCCCCAGGCCCATTCCCCGCTCGGGATCAAGGTACGTAACCCGACGGCCGCCCTTTCATCCCGTGAATTACACCTGGCGCGCGTCTGCCGAGACCCGACCCCGTCGGACACGTCGTTAAGCCTGCCATACGCGACCGAGTTAATTGATATTCGACCTACCGCGCTGATAATAGAAACGAAATTGGGTCCTCCCCGAGGGCCCCGTTCCCGAATCCGTCGCAAGCGACGTAACTACCTCCGGGGTGGAAGCAAGTTCGACGTGGAATTAAAGTTCGACAAAGCCTCGCGGACGCTTCGCGCGACTAATAGTTTGTTATTACCGGTTCAGGGGCTCGTCGATGGACGGCCAAACCGCTGTGAATATAGAATAGCGACAATATTTGAAGCGCGCCCGCTTTAAGCCCCGCGTAAATATGAAAAGCAGTCGGGGAATCAACCTCGGGGCAAACTCGCCATAGCGTTCCAGAACTAATGCACACCGAGTTCCCATGCGCGGCTTTGTGCGATCTGCTCTCGTGTCCTGTGTTGAATGAACGATACACGAGCACCAGAGGCAACGTAACAGGGAAGTAACTCGAATTAAGACGGTTAAACGTTTCGCCGGGATGCCCGTAAACTGGCATCGAAAATGGTACTTTCTTTTCGCGGGAGGGGGATATTGATAAGAGGAGTCCTTTAAACGCGAGTCTCTCGAGACTCGATTCAGTCGCGGCTTTCCACGGAGCCCCGTGGAAAGGTCGTTAAAGGGAAGCTTGAAACAACAAGCGTAATCGCGTTACAGAGTAGACGCCGCTAATAGTTACAACGAACTCTGCCTCTCGTCGCATCCTCCACGCGGAAGCACTTTGATCCCCACTTTTCGGAATAACAAAGACTTTCGGGGCTAGCAGCCGGGTTCGACTGGCTCGGCGGAATCACAATCGTAAAACTCCTCTGGCCGACGGGGGAAGGATGTTTGCGAAATTAATGCCATTGAGAACCGTTGCCGTGGAGTGTCGCCGGAGCCGCGGAGCGGGGTAGCATTGAATAAATATTGAAAGACGCACGACCGCTTTCAGGCGATCGATCCATTGTAGCCGATAATAAATTCATCTATATACGTGATTTACAAGAAGCTCCAGCCCTCCGCTGCGGGATATACCCTCCCTCCCCCCCGAATCGATTCGGTACAGATTTCCACGACAATCGCGGCAATTCGGTCTTTAATCGATAACCCCGCGAGGTATGCACACCGGCGTATTGGGTTGGTTAATGGAATTCGCGAGCGGCGGCACAAAAGCTCTAATAACCAGATTCTTGAACCGTAAGCTGATTGTAGCCCTGATATATCACCAATTTCGGAATGAATATATTTCGCCAAGACTTCCCCTTAACTCCCTATCAATTCTATCGGTCCGCAGACCGGGAACTCGGAGCTCCCAAAGGAGCCGCGCCGTATATAAGAAAACCGGCGCCGATTGCTTTCGAAACTCCGGCATAGCGTGAACCTTTTACCTACTAATCGAACCGCGAGTAATAAAATTACTCTCCAACCGATCGGCGCCGAGTACGCGGTCGTGTTCCTTCGAGCTCGATAAAGCCCATTTCCGCCAGGACTGGAGAAGTGGTTTCCCGTGTCCTCCGGGATAGCGAGAGTGGTGTGGCGCGGGATCGCCGCGCCTTTGTCCCGTCGAATTAAAAGCTCGCCCCCGTCGCGATTCTTAATTCGACGCTCGTTTTGGAGTGTAAACTGCCACAGTACCTGTTGCGTGCCGCCACCGACGAAACAATGCCGTTTCCTCCGCTTCCGTGCGGCCCTCTCCCGCCTGGTACGCGATCGGACGATGCCGGGCGAACGGCGGGGGGGCAGCGCACAAGCAAACATCCAGAAAATGAAAATCCGGAGAGCTGTTTTCTCGGCCAAGCCCTTAAGCACACACTCGCGAACTTGGAACCCGCGGCGCTTGTAAACAAGACGTTAATCGCCATCGAAACCAAACCAGTCGCGCCTCCCCACCCCTTCTAGGCAGTGGCCATTAATTATTCCGCGGGGCATTGTTTTCGACGGCATCCGGGGCCGGCCGTGGAGGGGTAGAGCTACGAGGCTTGGTGAATAGAGAAAATAAAGACAGACAAAACGAGATGGAAAAATTTTCATTTGATTAAAATTAATCTAATTTTGTAAAATGACTCGAGTTTTATCCTCTAAACACAGAACTGACCCCCTTTTGTAAGCTGGGGCGTACATATTGTATAGTTTTACGAGGGTATGCGAGGGCTGTGAAAAAAAGAAATTAGAATATAATTTTTAATATAATAATATATTATTATTGGTAAATATTGACAAAGTGGGACTCAGTCCCAATCACGTTGACCTTGACTTATGTTGTCGTGGTCATGATTTTAAACAACGTTTTCGAATTCCACTATTCCTAAAAAACCGGTTTTCGAATTTTCACGAAAAAAAATATAATTAAAATAGTAAATACATATTTGTACTTATTTTGATCATTTTCAGTTTCTTTAATATTTATGGAACTACTAAAAAATATCAAAATGAAATGGACTCTATCTGTACAAAACCAAATAAAGAAAAAAAATCCGTACAAATCCGTGCAGCTGATGAATTCATTTAATATTCATGGATCTATAAAAATATAACATGATAAAATACGTTGCATATAAAACCAAATGAAAAAAGCTGAAAATAACTAAAATCCGTACAAAATATAAATTATAAATCTTTATTTCGTTTACTATTTTTCTTCAGAAAATATGAACTCATGAAGATTAGTTTTATAGTAAACTGTTACCTAATAATATGCTTCTGTCCGAGGCGATTTAAAGTCAAAATGTTAACGTTTATCATTAAAAAATTAATTCATTTTTACATATTAATTCTAGTATATAAAACCGGTTTTCGAATTTTACAAATTTATAAAACAAATCGCTTTTTAAACCCGGTTTTTAAAAATTGACAAACCCTACCCACGATGATGATTAATCGCGCGCGCGAATGAAGACGGAATTTTTCGTGCGTTTCGTGCAGGAACGCTCGCGTGATCTAGCCGAGTAACGATGTTGTTATGGAATTCGAGGCGTTCCTCCCAGACCGGCCCCGAAGCATGGCAATAACAACGTACTATTACTTGTACTTAATTTAGAGCTCTTGCTTTTTGACTCTTCGGGTACCCGTCTACCCGAAACAACTTCGAGCCATTGAATGTGGTATTGCTCGATCATGTTTACCTAGCATCAGACTATACCACAGACAATCACAGACAAGCTTAAAGTTACCCCGAGTAATATCCGGGTACCCGGGTAACTCTAATAATTTACACGGAAACAATAAGGAGGAGTGAAAGCTGGGGATACATTGGCCGGTTCATAACGCTGCGGGCGTTGCAGCGTTGGTCGAATCGTTACTTTCGCTCCTCTCGATTTTGCGTAGCTACCGCCGGTCGATGGAATTCCGCGAGCAAAGTGGCCAGAAATATTCAATGGACACGGTTAACGCGTCTAAATCAATTTAGAGGCGCGCGGGAACGGGCGAACTTTCCCCGGAACGGTGGGATGCGAGCGGGCCGGGACCATTCTACTCGAACAGTTAAGAAACTCCGAAATTCGGTAACGCTTAACGGTTTAGCGAGTCCATTCGGAGCCCCCGGGAAGAAGTCGGCTGCGAAATTCTAACTCGATCGCGAATACCCCCGGCGACGTTGTTACGGCAGTTTTAACGTCGCCGTTCTAATGCAACGAGTCCATCGACGGCCCCACTCCGCCCGTAGAAGACGCGGGGCAAGTTTCCGGGCGGCGGCGGCGGAGCCCACGTTGCGCCCCTGCAATTCTCCTTGGACCTCGCGTTTCGCAGATGGGAGTTGGAGTTGAAGACCGGCGCGGACAGCGGTCTACTGCTTTACAACGCCGGGCAATCGTCGCACGCCGATTACCTCGGCATCGAGTTGTTCGAGGGTAAAATTCGGCTGCTGATGAACAAAGGGAACGGACCGACCGAGTTGATACACGGCTCACCGGTGGCCGACGGCAAATGGCACCGCGTGGTCGTTGATTTCAATCCGAGCGGAATCGGGATCGCCGTGGACCGGCAGGAAAAAACGATCAGCCTGCCGTCCGGGGGTAACCGTTACCTGGACCTGGCGGAGACGGTGTACATAGGCGGCACGGAGCTGAACAAGCGCGCCAGAGCCTTAGGCAAGGGCCTAAAGTCCGGGGACGTGAGCTACAAGGGCTGCCTCCGCAACATGCTGCTGGACAACAAGGAGCTGGGCCTGCCGGACGTCAAGATCAGCCAGGGCATCGTCGTCGGCTGCGTTTGGGGATACCCCTGCATCGAGACAGAGCCCTGCGTACCGGGAGCCACCTGCAGTCAGCTGGGCGTCAGCTCCTTCAAGTGCCACTGCGAGCAGCCCGCGTGCGTGAAAGCGAGCCACGAAGAGGATTACAAGGCAAATATTCCGGACGCTTTGTCCGCGGATGTAACTCTGTCCCTCCTAGAAATTCTCCAAGCTTGTGATCTTCGATTCCCCAGGCTTCTTCCAAGGCGAACTTGCCCGTGAACCTGGAGATCCTCTCGGTAAGGCCGCTGCTGGTGTCCGAGGGTCAGCAGGTGCTCGTGACGGGGGAGAATATCGCCATGGTGTTGGACATCGCCAAGTATGGGGTGGAAGAGGACGGTGTCATCTTCACAGTGATTGCTCCGCCTACGTACGGCAGTCTCGCGCTGGACCTCTTGAATGCTAGGACCGAGCACTCCTTCACCATCCAGGATATTAATCGAGATAAGGTAAATACGCTCTGATATTGGATACACTTGGTGTACCGTAAGCTCACGGGGGAAAGCACCGCTCTTCGATCGCTCGAAATCGATAAACTTACAGTACTTAGTAGCTTGCATCGGGACGTTGGGTGATTGATAACCCATGGGCGTTCAGAGGGAAGGGGCGAAAGGACAGCTGCCCCGCTCACTGAATTTTCAGAAAGAGTCGCTTAATTTTAAACACTGATCTTTATTAAGTTTATACTAAAGAGGGGAATATTTTTACATTTTTAATTAACTTTTAATGGACTTTGAGAGGAATAAAAGTTTCTTTTTAGCTTTTCCGAGTTTTTTCTAAAACCGTTTGCCGCACCAGAAAAAGTAATAGAACGAACATAAAAGATGCTACTTGTCCGGATCTACAGCTTTCGTTTGACATAATTTTCGATTTAATCAATAACTTGGAGGATATTATATAAAATCGACTTCGCGAGCTGTTAAATAATTTAAATGTTTAATCCGATCGAGTTCAAACTTTACATGGATTTTTTTTAATTATTTGGAACTATTATGGAGGTTGGGGGAAGAAAATTCAAAAGTCAAAAATAAGATCCACCCTAGGAAGCACACTACTTAAAAATGATTTAAAGTATAAATACGTATGTGTGCGTTAGTGCTCGACTGTGTTTGTATGTTCGAATATAAATTCGTTCTATTCAAAAGAATACAAAAATACGACAAAATAATCGTAACAAAGTTACCATTCCGGACCGGCAAAGCCCCTTTTGGAGCTCTGTGCAAGACCTCTGCATGTCTATTACGTTATATATATACATTTTTGAAAACTGAAAATTACCATTTTTTTTTTTTTTTTTTTTTTTTTTTTTAAGCCGGTCCTCTAAAGGTTTAATTGCCACTACAAAATCGGTTAAAACTCGAGTTTGCTACTCCACTCTCACCGTGTGTTTCACGATCCAATTCGTCGATGTGATCGCCGGGGTTGATATTTTCATTACTATGTTTTTCTTTACTGTCAACCTAAAGTTGTCCCCCCCCCCCCCTGGAGAAATGTCTACGGCCACCCTCGTTGATAACGACAAATGCCGCAGACAGGGGATGCTTGCCTGATAACCCCAGACGGGTGGAAAGAAAGGTGGAAAATCGTGCGCTTTTACAGTTCGTCATAGGGCCACGTGGCTATAGATAGTCCCTGGCGCAGAGACTAAGTTTAGAACCGGGGGGCCGAACGAGCGGCGCACTCGGGTCGTCAGAACTCTCGGTCGCCTGTTCCTCTTCTACTTACACTCAATTTATCCAGCGACAGTGCTCTATTTATAAACACCACCACCGCTCATTAATGGTTTTTCGTGGGTCTACGTCCACCCGGCACCGCGTATCTATTAAACCTTGCGTCTCACCGCCGGGTTATTTCTTTCCCGAGGTTCTTCCGACCACCCCCGAGGCCGGCTACCGCCGAAAACCCGTGCGCGGAGGTCGAAGTCACGTCGATTACGGGCTATGCTAATCGCCGATTTATAAGCCCGCGCAAGCTGCCGCTTTAATTAATTTTAATTACGGGGAGACGGCGGGTCTAATGCGCGGCGATGGATCACTAGCTGGGATGCAACGAAAGGGAATCTTTATGGGGGCTTAATTTTAAAAGGGACCAGTCACGGACAGGGGAGAGTCTCGAGACATTAGGGCAAAGGGAAATTAGGGCAAAGTGGGAAATTTAGACATCCAGCCACTACCTTTTATCAAGAGCTTGAGGGAACGGTGAAATAAGGAAGAATCAGTTTGGGGTTAATTGAGGCTCCTCTATCTAGCGATGTCGCGATTCACACGCGGGGACGGCGCCAGGCGGATTCAGCGCGCTCCCCGGAAGGACGATAATTCTTTAAAACAAATGTTTTTTAATCTCCAAAAGATGTATAATAAATGCCATTAATCAGGTTTTCTATTGAGGTCATTATTTGAATGAAAAAAATTGCTAAATTGCTTATTATTCTAAAATTTAGAAGTATAATGTAAATAGGTTTTCCGGAGTCCCCCCATAATTTTGGAACCCACCCCCACAATTCTGAACTGCTACATTCGAAAGCAGAGGAGTGATATTTTTTACCATTGACATCGCCTACCACTACTAAACCGTCCCGCCAATCGGTATTTGTGTATCCGCCTTAAGAACGAGATGGAAGTGTTGGCGCAGCGTGTCCCAAAGCACGGGCGCCTTTAGCAGGCATACATATTCATAGGTTTCAGGGAACACTGTTTGCCGTGTTACACATTGTCTCATTATTATGATCAAATTCCTGGCAGATACGATACATGCACGATGGCAGCGAGACCACCGAGGACAGTATGATCCTGGAAGTGACACTGCTGGCAGGAGCTGGTTACACGTTGCCAGACTACCTCCAAGGACGACTCAGGTTCCCGCTGCACGTCAACGTGACGCCTGTTAATGATCCACCGTTGCTGGAGATATCGACCGCCAAGGTGCTGCGTCTGGCTCAGGTAAGGCACAGATCGATTCTCGTCGCTGTAAGTACAGGGCTGAATTAGAGAGGAAGCTGTGCCATTTTTCGCCTCGTGAGAACAGACTTTGGGGACTTGAATGTTGAGAATCTTATTGACGATTCAGTGTGTTTCTGAGGTGGATGATTTTAATTCTTCGATTCTTAATCCCACTGTAGTAGAGTAAAGCGATCTTTGATCGTGAGATCAAGTTCCTTCCCCTGGAAGCCTTCTTCGTTTCCCAAGCTCGACTTATAGCCCATCAACGTAATTGCCGCGAAATAGCCGACGTTTCACGCGGGCCTCGGGGCTAAATCAATTAATCGAGAATTGAAGAAATTATCGCCGCCTGTTCGTAGCGCTCGGCGTCTTGGACCAGCGAGCGCCGGCCGAGTCGTAACGAAATCGATTTAAGTCGCTCACCAGTCGTTGCCCTTAATTAACCGGCCGGTGCTGCAATCTCCTTAAATGAAATAATTCCCTTTTACCGCGGAGAACGCTTACTGTACCCGTTCGAGATCGCGGCGATGCACGGGGCTCGCGTCGACTTGCGGTCTTCTGGATTTTCCGACCAGACCCTCGGACGCAATTTTATCGAAGCTGAAGTTTGAAAAGCGTGGTTTAATTAAAGCGAACGCGACGGAATTGCTTTGCATACGGTCGGAGGCAAGAGTTATTAATGCTTGTCGCCCGAAAACCTTCAACGGGAAGACAATACTTGCTGTAGGCATTTGGCGCTCGGGAGACGGTCTATAGTGCGAGTGAGGACCATAGGTGGCGCCCCTTAGGGGGATTTTTATGTAATAGCCCCAAAAATAAATGATATTTATGATTCTTTTAAAAAAAAACTACTGTTAATCTTGAATTAAGGACTGAATATAAAATTTAAAATATAGTTTTTATTTATAATACTTTTTTCATCGATATAAAGTACATCGAAGGTAAAAATTTACTTATTTCAAAGACTATAACTTTTTCAATTTTTCATTTTTTCTTTAAATTAGGGTCAATCTATGCGTAAACTATTTCGCTTTAAGAAACTTTTTCTTTTTTGCAATCAGGTAAAAAAATTTTCTCCGAATTTGAAAATGCCTCCTTATATCCCAAAAGAGTATAGTCCAATATTAACAATAGTTTTTTTTTAAGAAAATCATAAATATTAGTTCCTTATGGGGGTTATTACACGAGAATTCCTCCTTAAGCGAAGTCCGTAATATAGAGATCTCGGAGAGTCAACGCTGGGTGAGGTGGTTAAGGCGACTAGCCAGCGCGCAACGAATCTGAAGGTCGTGGGCTCGAGTCGCATCGCCCGAGGCTCCTCGCTTTTTCCGCCTTCGACAAAACTGGCATAGAGGTCTCCATTAATAGATTAATGATGTCTGTGCTTCGAACTCCTTCAGGGCACGAGGAAGATCCTGACGAAGGAGTTAGTCTGGGCGATCGACGCTGACACGCCATCGGACATGCTGGTTTACACGGTCTTACGTACCGACGCGGACGCCGGCTACGTCGAGAGGGTGACCCAGCCTTCGCGGCCCATCGACACCTTTACCCAGGCAGAATTAATGCAAAGATTAATCGCATACGTGCACCGCGGAAACGGTAACATTCCCATCGATATTCCCGCCGCGGCCGAATACCGTCCCCGTTTAATTACCATCCACTTCGCGGACCGTTTATCAATAATTCATCGTTGCCGCTTTAATTGCCCCCGCCAGCAAAACCGAACGCGAAGCTGGACCTGAGAGTCAGCGACGGCATAGAGAACAGCCAGCTGGCGAGCCTGAGGGTGGCCGCCCATCCCCTGGAGATCAAGCTGACGCACAACACGGGCCTGGTGGTAGTGCATCGATCCTTCTCGTACCTCACGCCGGCGAACCTCTCCTTCACCACCAACTCCGACGACACCACCATCGACATACGCTACAGCATCGTCGCGCCCCCGCAGTACGGCACCATACAGAAGCTGAAGGACGCTTCGAGCAGCTGGGCCAACGTGGACCACTTCACCAGCAGGGACATCGAGCTGCACACTATCAGATACCTTCACAACGAAGGCAGCCCGAATCAGGACGAGTTCAAGTTCCAAGCTAGCGTAAGGGAGGTGAAGGCGCCCCACACCTATGACTTCCGCGTCACCTTTATCGACCTGGAGCTGAAGGAGACGAAGAGGGTGCCCATCAACTTCACCAACGTGGCCGAAGTGGCCGTCAGCCCCCAGAACCTCAGGTACCAAACGAACCCGCTGGTGACGGCGCTCAACAAGATCACCTTCACAGTGGCGACGGGGCCGAGGTACGGTAATCTGTTCCTTTCGAGCCGGAAGCTGGACACCGGGGACGCGTTCACCCAGGAGGACGTCGACTCTGGCCGGCTCAAGTACCGGCTGTTCAAAAGGGCCTACTCGACGATCCTGGACGAGTTCACGTTCAAAGTTAGCGCGCCGCAGTGCATCGACCTGCACTCGAGCCTAAAGTTCCGGCACTACCTCAGTAAGAACGTGAAGCCTTTGGACAGTATAGAGACACTCAGAGTCGACGAAGGGTCGAGGGTGCCGGTGAGGGTCCTCAGGACTAACCCCAAGGACTACGGCGTTTCCTCGTTAACCTACAACCTGACGATAGAACCACGCCACGGCTGGCTAACCGTCACCAACGACTCCAGGTCCCACTCGCGGAACAACACCGCGTATTTCACGTCCGAGGAACTCGCTACGCAGAGGGTCTATTACGTGCACGACGACTCGGAGACCCGGGAGGACGCGTTCCAGTTCGTCGCCGTCACCGTGGACGCTGTGGACTTTATGTACGTCGGCATGTTCCGCGTGGAGGTGACGATGAAGAACGACAACGCGCCGGAACGAGTGGTGGACAAGGTGTTCCACGTGGTGTCGAGGGGCGAAAGGCTGCTGACCAGCAAGGACTTGGCGTACGTGGACAAGGACGTGGACACGAAGCCCAGCGAGCTCATCTACACTCGCAGGGATACGCAGAAGAACGGGGTCTACAGGGTGTCCAATCCGACGGTTCAGATACACGAGTTCAGCCAGCAGGACGTCGACGACGGGCAGATACTGTTCAAGCACCAGGCGGAGGATCACAGCAAACTCGAGTTCGGGGTGACGGATGGGCACTTCTACACGGCTGGTGTGCTTGAGATCCAAGCCAGTCCGCCTTACGTGAGGCTCAGGGAAAGCAACGGGACCGTCGTGCAGTTCAATCGGACCGACGCTCTCAGGCCCGACGAGCTGGACGTCGAGACGAACGTGTACACCTCTGACAAGGATATCAAGTACACGGTACTGGAGAAACCCAAGCACGGCGTGCTGTTGAAGCATGGCAGAGAGACGAACACGTTCACCGAGGAGAATCTGCGGTACGGTATAGTGTCTTACAAGCATCTCGGAGGATCCTTGGATAAGGATGACTTCAGGCTCAGGGTGTCGACTAAAGGGGCAGAGGCAGAGGGCGTGTTCGTAATCAAGGTGTACCCCGAGAGCTACTGGCAGCCCTTGATCGTTCAGAATAATAAGACCGTGTTCGTGGAGGAAGCCACGAGTATCCTGCTGAACAGGAAGAGCTTGGAGGTGATGCATCCGAAGATACCAGACTCCGAGATAGTCTATTACCTGAAGGAATGGCCACAGAATGGCTACCTCGAGCTGCAGATCCACGACGAGCACAGCGAGGAGACCCGGGAGGACTACATAGGCAACGCGGTCAAGTCCTTCGATCAGAGGCTCGTAAACGAGGGCCGGGTGTTCTACGTGCAGTCGGTGATGAACCAGACGAACGATAAATTCGTGGTCGACGCAACGAACGGTATAACGTGGCTGAAGGACTTAAGCGTGAACTTTGTGATCGTGCCCGAGAAGCTCTACGTCGAGGCGAAGACTCTGCTAGTAGTGGAAGGGAAAAGCGGTATGCTCGACGAGAAACACTTCTCGATCCTCACTCCTTATTATTCTGGCAAAGTGACCGACTACCGAATCGCGGAGAAACCGAAGCACGGCACCATTGTGGATTCCACGAAGAATTCCCAGGTAAAGAAGTTCTCGCAGAAGCACCTGACCGCTGGTATCATCATGTACAAGCATAACGGCGACGAGTCCGCCAAGGATTCCTTCAAAATGGTCCTGGTGGCGGGGGACAAAGCTAGCGAACCCTTCGACGTCTGGGTAACGGTGCAACCCGTGAACGATGAAGTACCTGTCCTCGTTAACAGGACCAAACTGATCGTCTGGCAAGGTGGTTCGATTACTTTAACCTCGGAGAGTTTGGCGGCCGTCGATAACGACACTACAGCGCGCGATATCACGTTCAACGTCACTGGAGTTAGGAACGGCTTCATCTCCCTCGAATCAGCTCCGGAGGTGGACATTTACAGCTTCACGCAGGAACAGATTGATCAGTCGAAAATCATTTTCACGCACACGAGTGAGTACTGTGGAAAACAGTGTTTTCCAACCTTTAGAGTAAATCTGGAAAATCCAAAAAAAATCATAATTCTCGTTAGCTTTGAGAGGAAGAGTTAATATGGTTAATGATATGGCTCTACTATCTTAATCAGTCTGCACTGTAACGCATTTTTACGTAGAGAGTCTGAAATATAGCGACTCGACCAACTCTCCGGCCAGCCCGCGTCTCCTGGATTTACCCTATTGAGTCTCGACCCCCTTTTATAATATTCGAATAACCTGCGATCTCCGCGGTACAGTTGTATATGGAGGCGGGATGGTGATTTCTTCTGGTTGCTTCCTATTTCAGATGGATCAGACGCTGAGTTCAATTTCGTTCTGCACGATGGAGTGCACACCTCAGAACCCTACACGGTTCTAGTAGCCACCAAACCGATCAGACTGTCCATCGAGCGCAACGCTCCGCTGAACGTCTTCCCCTTAACCAGGAAGCTGATATCGGACAAGCTGTTGTCGACGAGGTGCTTGGACGAGGCTCGGGAAATTAAGTACACGGTGCGAAACGGCCCTCATCTGGGTAAGATCATCATGGAGACGAGCGAGGGCGCGTGGTTGAACGTCGACCGGTTCACCCAGAGGGACATCAACAGCAGCAAAGTGTTTTACGAGCACACCAAACAGTTTATGGACCTCACCGCCAACGATTCGTTCACGTTCGACGCGGAGACGCACTTCGCGGAATCCTTAACCAATCAGGCGAGTTTACGAGCCCCGAGCATAAAATGAACCATCGTCTTCGCAACGTTACACCTCTAACATAATCGGATCCTTGATTGCAGGTGTTTCAAGTAGACATCTCCGTCTCCAGCGGCGGATTGGACAGGTACATAGTCGTAAGAAACGTGAGGGTCGAGGAGGGAGGTTCTGCTCAAGTGGTGATGAACATCAGCGGGATCGTGTCGTTCCTCCAGACCCACGCTGGAATCGAGAGTCCAGCCGTGCTATCCAGGCTGGTCAGCCAACCCAGCCACGGCCACGTGATGATACTGCCCGACTTGAACGTGACCACGTTCTCGCAGCCCCAAATCGAAGGCGGGAAGATCGCCTACTACCACGACCACTCGGACACCCTGGAGGATCGCATCAACTTCTCCCTTTACTTAACACCCGGCCACATCCTCCTCTGCAACACTAGCATCCCAGTGATAATCGAGCCGGTGAACGACGAGCCCTTCAAGCTGATCACCAACGCGCCCTCCATCACAGTAGTCCAGAATCAAAACCAGACGATCAGCAGAGAGAACCTGCTGACCAACGATCCGGACACGCCGCCCGAGGAGATCATGTACGACGTGATATCTGGACCGACCTACGGCCGGCTGCTACTCCTGCCCTTCAACGATAACATCTCCGAGGTGCGCCAGGTGAACAAGTTCACGCAACACGACGTCGACTCGAACCGACTGGTCTACGAGCACAATGGACCCCTTCAAGCGGCCTCTTTCTACTTCCGCGTGTGGGACGGTCGCTTCAACCCGACCTACACGGTCTTCAACGTCTACGTTCTCTCTATCAGGCTGAACGTGACGGTGCTGGGGCCGGTGAGCCTGCAGCAGGGCTCGAACGTGGCCGTGATCTCCGAGAGCAACGTGAAGCTCGACACGAACGCGAGGCAGGACCTGGTGACTTACGAGGTCACGAGCAATCCCAAGCACGGAGTGTTGTACGTGCGGGACGGGGCGGCGGCTAGCTTCAAGCAGACCGACCTACTGTCGAAGAGCGTGATGTTCATGCAGACGGACACTACCGTGTCGAACGACAGTCTTGAGTTGACCGCGCGGCTGAGCGGCTTCGAGCAGAAGCGTATAATGATCGAAATCAGGGTGGTGCCGCTGATGATCATGAACCCCATGGTGGCCCTGGCCGGCGAGAAGACGCGGATAACGTTGCGGTACATGGATGCCACGCCGCTGGCGAAGCTGACGAGCAGCAACCCCGTCTACACGATCGTGAAGAAGCCGAAGTACGGTAAAGTGAAGAGAATCATCAGGAGCTCGTCGTCGTCGGGGGAAAAGCGGGGCACTCGGGAGAAAGAGGTGGTGAGATTCTCCCACCAGGAGGTGGTGTCGGGAGTGATCTACATGGTGTGCAAAAAGATCCCGACTATGGAGTACGAGGGAGTGGCCGACGGGTTCACGTTCATCCTAGCGGCGTCCATATTCCAGCCGGCGATGGGTGAGTTCGAGTTCCGCGTGAAGCTCGACGTGGACGAGTTCAACATCACCCTGGGAGGGCCGATGGACCCTGTGGGCCACGAAGGTGAGATGGCAATAGCGCCGAACATGAGCAACGACTATTTGCTGATCCTCGGGATGCTCCTCGGCGTGTTCGTGCTCGGGGTGCTGGTGATAGTGACCATCAGGTGCAGGCAGAACAGGTACAAGCACGCCGAGGAGGAGAAGCCAGAGACGACCCCAGCGGTCGGGGTGATGCCCCTTCCGAGGCCTCCGGACCATTTGATGCCCACGACGCCGCATTTAAAGCGATTCGCCAACGACCACAACAGCGTGGCGGCCAGCACACCGTTGCCAGTGCTGCCGACGATGACGTCCACGCTGCCCCAGTGCAAGGTGATACCCCTGAGCCCACTGGAGAGCATCACCGGCTCCGAGGTCGACGTTTCCGCTAGGTACCCCTACGGCGTCGCGGACGGCGACGAGTGGAGCAGTTTCGACACGTCGGACCTACCGTGCCAATCGGCCACCGCACAGAGGACCAACAACCCCTTGCTGAGAAGGAACCAGTACTGGGTCTAGCAGAAGGCGGGCTGTCCGCGGCTAACGCGGACCAGGCCGTAACGACACCTCTAACTACGAAAGACTGTTTTTCTTACGAACTACTCGAGACTAGTCGTCGATTACTATTGGTCTTAATGTGCCTAAAGAGAATTGACTCTGCTGAGTATGTGGGGGTGGGGGGCTGTACACCGGAAGCCTCGATTTTGTACCGAAACATTGGCGGAAACCCTTTCCCCCCGACGCGGGCGTCGCGACTATCGGACCATTTATGAGAAACATGGACGAACGATATGGTGCCGTTCGCAACGGACGATAAGAGTTTCGAAGGAATCGTCCAATCGGACGTCCTCGAGTCGAGGGTCGGGGTTTCCATCAAACTTTTCATTTTTACGCCAAAGACTCCGCCAGGAACGATAAATATACATTTACCCTATGTAGGAAGGAGATGCGTTTCGCGCGGTCTGTAACGAAGTATTTCGCAGTGTCTTGTGTAGTACTATAGCCTCCCCACGGGACTAGGGGGGAACTAGACTCGCTAAAATGTAAAGGGATACAAGGTCGAGAACTATCGTCACTATTACGGATCGAATGTGCCTAAGAGATTAACCGCGAGAGTATCCCTCTCGGTTGTAATGCCGATTTCAACCTAAAACTCTATCGAAACCACGCCAATCGGAATTCATGCTAAAGACGAGAGCCGATACCACCGTAATGGCCACCGAATTGTATTTTCTACTCGCTCGCAGCTGACTCGAGGGGAACGACACAGAGAGCACTTCCAGGCGCGAGATATTATACATAATTATCTAAACGTTTGTAAAAAGAGACTGCGAAGGTGGATGCGTGTTTCTGATTTGTATGCACAAACTCGTACGAGAGAAGCACAGGCAGGGTGTAAATAAATCGTAGGTGCAAGTTTTAAAGGTTCGTAAAACTCTTTGAAGGAAACGAAAAGTGTTTAACAGATGTGTGAGTTGCAAGCGGAATTTTATTACTGCATGAAGTTGCGAGGGAACGAGAGGTTATTAGACTTCTGGCTAGCCAGAGCACTTCTAGGGAGCGGATCGCCTCCCCCACTAGAATGCACGAGGAGAACATGTGTCAGTTAACCTTATTAGCTTCGTTCAGATTTTTCATTTCCCTGAATGAGTTCTATAGATACATAAAATGGACCACCTGTCGTTTATTCACAGTCTGCGGTTACTCGCGACTTTTGTAAAGGTGTAAACGTGCGTGTCGATACAGGGACGCTCGAGTGTCGCACATATCGTTTTAAAACTTCCCGCGCATTTCTACGGACTCGCGTTGTTCCCACGCCAAGCTCGCGAATTCTCATCAAATTTCGCGAGCCTCTCCCGCGTCTACTTTCGTTCACGCGGTTTTTACCCACTAAGCAAAAAGATATGTCGATTAAGAAAGTAAAAGACAACGACAACATCGACCTTCGTCTTAAAATTCGGTTTCTCTCCGTTATCCTTTGCCTAACCTCGATTATACATTTCGTCGACTAAAAATGTGACCAAGCATTCGAAATTCAACGATGACAACCCACTTCCGTTATTCCTCCCCTTTCATATTCAACATTTGAAGTTCATTGAGCGTGTTGCACATACCGATTCCAGCTGCTCCTCAACAGAGTTCCATTTTGTTAGCGATTCGAAGGTCGATGTTTCCCAGGGCCTTTTCACAGAACACTCCACGATCACTTACTTTTCAACGCGCTCGCGGATTGTCCGACAATAGTTCACGCGTCTCGTCCTCGATATCATAAACGAGGTACCGAATCCCGCCTCGATCGATATTATCGGTTCTCGATACCCTGGTAGCGCGGCGTCTCCCGCGCTTTCCCCCGCGCTCCATCTGGCGGGCATCGAGCGTTACGTCTTCTGGGCCTGCAGAAATTCACAGTGACCTTAATTGCCGACGACTTCTTTAAACCCTAGGAAACTTATGATATTTAAGGAAACGCTCTAACGTCGATGTTAATATAGTGATAACGATAATAATAACGACTATTATTATACATAAATATATATAAATATATGAAATATGTACACTACTAAATAGAGAACACTGTTTCCACGAATTCATAGCATATGCATTAATGTAATAAGTTCCGATCGACGCGAAAACGAGAGGGGAGAGAAGATTTTTATCCAGAGATCCGTTTGTTGATTAATGAATATGCTAGAAGCGAACAGTTAGGCTTTTTTACCATCCCCCGAATGAACCGATCCGAGTGCCAAACTTCTATATTGTGTAATATATATATACATAGTTATACACATAGAACCGTATTTTCCCTGCCGACTGAACGCATTAACTCTTGTAATTCAAATAAACTGGATGTGCGATGTTATCTAAAAGAGGCGTATAGTAATCATCGCAAGCAAACCTATCCGTTATTCGTTCCGTTATACGGAGGTCGTCTATTCGAGAATCGAGGGAACGGAAGTAGCGCGAAAATTCAGTTCGCGACACTTCTCAAGCCACTCTCTCCAACCATTTTCCGAATATCTCTTAATTATAGCAAACGCTATAAGAGATCCAATGTGTCGAATTAACCTCGTCCACGCGATAAATGATTAATTGAATTTTATAATAACGTACCTTAAATATATCGAGACTTTCAGAAATCGTAGCTCACCGATGACTATTTAAGTCCCGTGGCTCCATCTATGAAATTCGATTCTGTCCCGTTCGAATTAGCAAGAACGCGGTATAGGAAAAGTCACTTCTCAACATGGCTTCGTACGTGCGGTAAGTTAATTATTTTCGGCCTTTTAACCTTCAAAAGTTGCAGATAAATATTTTCTCGACCGGGATCACTGAGATCACCGGGTGTCCTCTCTTAAACGGCTCCTGCGTACGTACGCCGTGCCACGAGCACCGCAAGCTATCTCATAATGTTTACTTTTCTATTGCAATAATGGTCACGCTGACGTGTCCATGATAACATCGTTTTTGATATAAATGATTTTTTCGAACAGTACGATACGCAGCACCGCCTCGCTCTTATCAATTTATCCACGGAAGCAATATCATTCGGCTGAATTCGTTCAAAGTATCCATTTGCCATTTAAAAGCGGGCACAACGCAAATTGCATTAGAGGGGCACAATAACATGACCCTTTAATCATTTTCCACGATCATTCAAAGCGAAAATGTAATTACCAGAGATGGAAGCGACTGGTTGCCCATGACTGAATAGTTTCAATGTTTTAATAATTCTTATTACAGGTTGGGATTATTGTTATTAGTGGCGTGTTCTCCCTTCCTCGTGGACGCAGTTAACAGAGATACCTTTAAAACATGCGAGCAAAGCAGCTTCTGCAGGTAAATATCCGTTCCGATATCCAAGTATGCCCGGCTCCGTTGTTTCGTATATAATCAAACATTTCTTTTATATTACATCGCCAGACGCTGCAGAAAAGTTGAACCTGGAAAGACGCCGTATCAGCTTTTGGTAGACACGTTTACTCATAACGACTCTGTTATAAACGTAGAACTGTTTAATAAGGATACAGGAGTCCTCCACGCGTTGCAATTGACCGCGTTAAAGGACAACACATTTAGGCTCCATATCAACGAAAAGAATCCGTTGCATCCTAGATACGAGCCGGAGCACGCTCTCCAGGATCAGCCACAGACATCTAAGCTAACTTTGGTAGAAAAGAACGCGGATCAGATAATCGTAACAAATGGAGAGAACAAAGTTATACTATACGCCAATCCGTTTAGAGTGGATCTATATTCTCAGAATGTATTGGTCGTGTCTGCGAACGCCAGGGGCCTCATGAGATTCGAGCACCATCGATCAAAACCTACGTACGTCCGACGAATAATTACTTTAATATTATTTTCTACGTTTCGTCTAATAAATAATCGTTAATGTCTGATAGGAAACCTGAACAAGAAGAGAATGCGGAGAACATTGAAGCACCGCCGAACAGCCAGTTCCCGGGAGATGGAGCGGAAAGCGATGCAGGCGTGTGGGAGGAGAATTTCAAAACTCATCACGATTCGAAACCTTTCGGCCCGGAGGCGATAGCTCTGGATTTCAGTTTCCCTGGAGCGGAGCACGCGTACGGTGTACCCGAGCACGCCGATTCCTTTGCTTTGAAATCAACGAAACAAGCTCATCCTTACAGGCTGTACAATTTAGATGTGTTCGAGTACGAAGTGAACGAGAGGATGTCGCTCTACGGTGCGATACCTGTTCTGTACGCTCACGGTAAAGAGAGAACAGCTGGCGTCTTCTGGCACAATGTCGCGGAGACGTGGATCGATATCTTATCGAGCGCGGACAATAACGTGGTAGAGAGCATCGTGAACTTTGTATCCGGCTCCACTAAGAAATCGCAAGTCGACGCCCACTTCATGTCAGAATCCGGGGTGATCGACGTCTTCTTCATGCTGGGCCCGAAGCCGTTGGATGTGTTCAAACAGTACACGACGCTGACAGGCACTGCGCCCCTGCCGCAGATGTTCACTCTAGGCTACCACCAAAGCCGTTGGAATTATAACGATCAGGACGACGTGATGCAGATATCGGAAAGCTTCGACGTGCACGATCTGCCTCTGGACGCCATGTGGCTGGACATTGAGTATACCGATAGTAAAAAGTACTTCACGTGGGACGGGCGCAAGTTCTCCAACCCTATCGAGATGATACACAATCTGACCGCGAAGGGCAGGAAGCTGGTGGTGATCATCGATCCGCATACCAAACGCGACACCAGCTACTTCGTCCACAACGACGCTACCAAATTGGGCTACTACGTTAAGACCAGAGACGGGAAAGATTACGAGGGCTGGTGCTGGCCAGGGTCGTCGTCGTACATGGATTTCTTCGATCCGAAAGTACGGGACTATTATATGAATCAATATAGCTTAGACAAATTCCACGGCACTACGAACGACGTGTATATCTGGAACGATATGAACGAGCCGAGCGTGTTTAACGGGCCTGAGGTAACCATGCCCAAGGATATAATCCACCACGGTGGCTGGGAGCACAGAAGCGTCCACAACATCAACGGGCTTCTCATGACCATGGCCACGTACGAAGCTCTGTTTAGAAGATCGGGAGGCTCGCTGCGACCGTTCATACTAACGAGATCCTTCTTCGCTGGCTCGCAACGCTATGCCGCCATGTGGACTGGCGACAACATGGCCGATTGGGACCATTTCCGAATAAGCTACCCGATGTGCCTGAGTCAATCCGTTTCCGGAATGTCGTTCTGCGGCGCGGACGTCGGTGGGTTCTTCAAGAATCCAGACACCGAACTGTTCATCAGGTGGAATCAGGCCGGCGCTTGGCTACCCTTCTATCGCCAGCATTCTCACATCGAGACCAAGCGGCGCGAGCCTTGGACATTCAACGAAGAAACCATTCAAATCGTCAGAGAGGCTCTCAGAATGAGGTATTCGTACTTACCGCTGTGGTACACGCTCTTCCGAGAACACGAGATCAACGGGACACCGGTGCTGCGACCTTTGTGGGCCCACTACCCGAGCGAAACCGAAACGTACACTGTGGACGACGAGATACTCGTCGGGGATTCTATACTCGTACACCCAGTCTTTCAGCCATCCGTCACAGACGTTAACGTGTACTTCCCAGGGGAAGGGAAGGTAACTTGGTACGACGTGGACACCATGCAACCGTACCAACAACCGGGATTAGTCAACATCCCTGTGACCCTTCATAAAATCCCGGTGTTCCAACGAGGCGGCTCTATCGTTCCGCGGAAAATGAGAATACGCCGTAGCACGGTCGCGATGAAGAACGATCCCTACACTCTGGTAGTCACGACAGATTCTAGCGGCAAGGCCAACGGCACTTTGTACATCGACGACGAGGCCAGCTTCGAGTACCGTCATGGGAAGTATCTGTACTTGAGACTTAATTTCGAGGGGAAGAAACTAACTTCGACATTCATAGACAAATTAGCTTCGTACCAAACAGAGAGCTGGTTGGAAAGAGTAGACATTGCCAATCCACCTCAGGGAGTCACGTCTGCCGTGCTAACTTCGCGCAGTAAGTATCTAAAATTCAACGGCAACGTTCAGGCGCCGAGCTTTGTAAATGAAACCCGACATTCTTTCTGCTTCGCAGGTCTAGGAAAAGTTACATTGGAGGCCAAATACAATCCAAATAATAATGTATTAACCGTACGTAAGCCAGGTGTAAATATGGGAGAAGAATGGACTATCGAATTGATCCATTAGAATCACAGCTCTACTCATCGTAATCTCAATAATCGTACAGTAACGCCAGTTTTCTATTATTCGCGGAAATTTTCTTCAGCAGTCTGTGATCAAAAGGACATTGTATACTATAACGAAACAAATACAACGTAGAGATATGATGTAAATGGTATATTTATTACTTTGGCGAGTTAAATTACATCTGTTTCATCAAGTAGTAGACAGCGGGCGAAACCAATACGCAAACCTTCGAAGCTTATAATTGTGCATGTCAACTTTGATCGAGCATTGTGTGTATTAGAGGTAGAAGCGTCAAAGATATGTTTCTAAAGAATATTTAAATTAATACTTAATATATCGAATCCAATCTGTCTGTACGTTTCGCAATTAATCTTCTCGTTTCGCACGACGTAAACGCGTTCCAACATTAAAAAGCTGCCTAAATTCTTTTGTAACTGGGAAGTGCTGCGACCGTGATAATACAGAAGGGTACACTCGGTTTCAATTAAAAGGAAATGTTTTATTAAACACGCTCCGCCGGTGCTTGCTTATGCGCTAAATATAAAAACACAATTGAGGATAACGCGGATACCAGAAAGATCACGTCGAACCACCTATGGTAAAAATTAAATTGCAATTCCCCTAGGACTTGAGTTATTATAATACGATATTCTGCAGGCATGTTCATCCGCATCAGGAGTACCGAGGATACAAAATACATACCCTGAAAGAAAACACACGAATTTGTATCGTCGGGAGTCTTCACTCTTACTGATATTAAATGGGACGACCTTACCATTATCTGAGCAAGTATAAGTACAATAATATTCGACGATTTGCTACTCGATATAGCGTAAAAAAACTGGAACGAAAAGAAATAATATTAGGTGTCTTAATAAGAAATTTCTAAGACTGATGATTCAACGACTTGTCAACATCAAATCATGTTTTACAATATTCATATAATATGTACAAATTACTCGCAATAAACGCTAAACACCAATCTACGAGGATGGGCCAACTTTTCTGAGTAACATACCTTCGTAAGTGTTAATAATAGGCCGCGAATCGATGTTAAGACGATACAGCCGACGAGATAGAACGAGATGTGCTGCGACCAGAACGTAACGTCGATGTTAAAGCCCATCCAGTGAACAGCAATTTCTATTGCTCTAGTTACAGGGTCCTTCTTCCCCACGCGATCGAACACTATATTGATTGTCGACTGAAACAACGATAGGAGAATTTACGAAATTCGGTTACACCTTCTCTGATTACCTCCGAGTGTTGAATACTTGCAATGAATATCTTCCACGTGCAGTAGATAGAGAAGAAGTATCCTAGAAAGTTGAAATATTTTCCTTGCCACGTGGCGGCCCATTCCAAACGCTCCCTCGCGTTTTGAATGTCGTGCGCTTCTAGGAACAATTGTCGCGACAATTCTTCTAAGGCCATCACTTCTGTTTGTAACTGCTTAATATCTATAAATACATGTTATTGTGAAACTGTTTATTTTACATATTAAAGATACTGGAAAATACAATGCATACTCTCTTGATTACTTTTAGTGCCACTTAAAGGCCCCAGCATACCCCAGAGCCTTGATCTAGGCTCCGCTTGCCCTACCACCTCTCCTTTCTTAGCTAACGCTATTCGTTTCTTTTTAGCGACTATCATATCCATCGTTTGCAACAGTCGCCTCTCTATAGCCTGCACATCGGCGTACGTTACAGGCCGCATGAAATATGCCATCGAGGTGTACGGATAATTCACAGCGCCGAACCCTGATAGAAGCGCCATAACAGTGACACCGATTACCCCTATTCGACTAACACCCTGCTCGATGGACAATAGGCCTTTCTTGGGGCTTAGAATTGGGAAAGGATCTCCTACTTTCCAAAACAGATACAGATAAAAAAGATATACTACGACTGTTAAGGGCCTTATCAGTTTCAGTCTTACTGCAGAAGAAAATATTAGTGTCGATATGAGGTTCATAAATTAAATATCTCTGATGGGCAGGCAAACGCTTAGAATATTTAAAGTGCTACCTAAGATCGGGTCTTAAATTTTGGACGTGGAAGTTGACAACATGTTAGAAGAATCTATTATTCCTCGCTTCGATTCACCAAAGAACTGTTTAAGCTTCGCGTGAAATTTGACTTAGGGTAAATTTACGTTGGCCCTGCGATAGAAACTATAAGAGCATTGATCAGATGCGTGTATCTTTGATTATCTCTTAGTAAACATAGATCTGCTTGCTGCTTCGATGCGAAGACTTCCATTATAAAACTATAGAACTATTATTTCTTAGCATCGTTCTCATCGCAGCTCCGACGTAAACTTACCCTCGGACTCGTTTGCCCACCCATTAAGCGAATTATACATACCGAACCTAATATTACTGATAATGAAGTATGCTATGTAAAATGGAATCAAGACGATTACCATAAATAAAAGCATATAAAGGCCAGCGTTCCAATGAAAATATCTAGAACTGAATTATACATTGCGTCAGAGATCAGGAATTAGCGTCGAACGAATACAGGACCGTTTGCTTACCTAGAATCGAGAACTCCTATGATTTCAAATATAATTAGCTCGAACATGGTACATGACAATGAGAATGTTGTGGAGAAAATTAGCTGTACTAATCTGTGGTGGACCTCGTAATCTCGAAATAACTTTTTTACAAAAAACACCCATCCTCCTAAGAAGAAAATCACCTGCAACGTGCAAGACGAGTGAATAAAACAGATCTGCGGGTAGAGCCTTTAACGACCATACGCGATCCAGTTACACAAGATTAAGAAATAAATTTAATAGCCCCGTGAAATAAATCACACAAATTTTCGACCACCAGATTTATTGTGGTAGTATTAACATCGGTACAATATAAATTACACACGCACAGTACAAATTACGATCTTAATAGTAACATATGAAATTATATCCGTCGAATTCGGAACAATTCGGATTTTCGATCTCATTGGATGTCCATTGTACGACGTGAATCTTACGATCAGTTTGCTCCTCGGAGGAGGGAAGTTAATAATTTATAACCTAATCGTGTAAATGTCTACGAGTACCGGCAGAATGATCTATAATAGTGGAAAGGGATTTCCACCTGTGTTACAAGAATCACGAATGTATCCTCCAAGAAACCCATGTTTTACTGCTTAAGCATGCACTTCGCATCGCAAAGCGTCGAATCGACGTGTTTGCACTTAACAAAACACCGCGACGAAAACAATCAAGCCGATACTAAATGACTAATGACTGTCACAAACAGTGCCACATGAGTTACACGGTAGGTATACACAGCCATTTTTTATTCATCCTGCTACTCCATCTACAGACAACGACACAATGTAGAGTCGCCGGTATGCATTCGTAGTTCACAGTAGAAACGGAGACAATTTTCGTTACGGGGAAAATTGGCAGAGCAATCGAGATTACTTGAGAAATATATGGAAGGATAAACATCGTGCGACATAAAGTTATGGCGGTATCAGGCTCGAAATTTCAACGTGACACAATTCGTTTTATTTCGTCGTTTACGAAATGTATTTATAAAATACAAATTTAAAAATACACATTTAATGAAGCACTGAGTAGTATATGTATTATAATTATTACAATTACATCGGCTTTTCAACCTGCATTCAAGCTCTCTTTAATTGGCGAGTTGTTATTCAGTATTGGAATCGGCTAGAAAAGCATACGTTTATTAAATAACATTTCTCGTTTAGACGTGTACAATATGCGTTAAAAAATAACCGTTAAGGCTAGTATATAATACTACGATGGCCCTTATTTATACGTGTCGAAATGTTGTGTTCGAATTTTTTTACTCTCACCCACGGTTCCATTTCATAAAAAAATAATCCCTGACAAAGTTTATTAAATCGGACGGCAGGAAAGGGATTTAAAGAATTTCTCAAAAATCGTAAGCCCTATTAAAATTTTCTTCAGAATTTTCTTTTTACAATTACTGTATATATAATTTTTTTACGCTTTTAACTATTTTGTTGATAATAGCGTTTGAAGGCGCGCACTACGTCACAGCGTAGAGGTAGAAAATTGAGTGCTTTTTTAATATTATTCCAATCAAATTTCGATAGGGCTTACCATTTTCGAGAAATTCTTTAAATTCAAACAATCGATGAATTCTAAATTTTATTACATCCGATTGCAATAATCTTTTTCAGGGACTACTTTTTAATGATTTGGAACCATACTAGGGGCGAGAACAAAAGAATTCGCACGTTGAAAATGAGGGCCACCCTAATATAATGCCCGCTCTGCAAAACGATTCACTTACCTCCTCGTTTTCTATACTGTCCATATCTTTGTGTTGTGTCTCTCTGTACCTAGCAAGGATTCGCGCATACGGGGACGTTCTAGTGAGCTTCTTCACGTATCGAAACTCTTTCCTTGCAGGTGTTGAACCTAAGAAATGTCATTCGATTCCATAAATTCTACCGTTTCAACGGAATGCGATAAGAAAGAATGATAAACGTACCCGTCGGGACGTCGCGATATAAATCGTCGACGAAGAATTTCTCTACTTTATCGCGGACTGCTTGCAACTCTGCGGTAACTCTGGTATTCATACTCTTAACATTCTCCGTCTCGCTTTGAAGCTTTCGACCCATTTCTGAAGCGACATGTATAAATGTTGCTTTATGAGCATTTACACGGTTTATGTGTTCGTAGCCAGCGTTGCAGACTGTCGTGTTCATATCCTGTTTATCGCAGAAATTAAAAGAATTACCAGAAATGACGACAGAGTAATGGAAATAGATTTATGTGTACTCTACTTGTGTTTACTTTAATCGATGATACAACGCGACTTTCATCTTCTTGCATTCGTCTCTGAATCTCTTGTATATTACGCTCCGCGCAATCTTTGTGGCTCGTTAGTGTATCACAATTCTTACTCAAACCCGCTTGGAAGTGGCTGATCAACGCTTTACCTTTCACAACAGCATCTTCTGCCTCTATCCTCGACTATAACAGAAAGGAATTGTCAAAACAACACTTCGCGAATGATTTACTATGCTTCTTACCTTCTCTGTTTCCTCCCAAAGCGTCTGTTTTACAATTTGTAAGTCATGTTGGAGTGCCTCTTGTACACTGTTTACTTCTTCTATGTTTATCCTACAACTACTTATATTCTCGTTATTTATACCATTACACAGTCCGTCGATATTACTCAATGTATCGCATATCGAAGAATGACTTTCTTCCTCCTCTTTCCGTAATTCGTTAAAGCAACGCTGCAGGTCTTCCATCATCTGCCAAATAGCAAATATAAGAAACACAATAATTCTTAGCCCGTAATAAATACGTACCGTTGCAAAGTTCGTTCGGTTTTCTATAATGTCATTTTGCCGCTCTCGAATCGCTTTACTATCCCGCCAGACATCCTGAATATCATTATTTAAATGACCACACTCCTCGACGGAATACTTGGAAATCAACGTTACCGTATTCGTCGTAGATTTTATTATGTTGTCAATTTGCTCGGAGCCTCTCTTATTTAAATCTCGCAAATTCTCAGCTAACTCGTTATCTATCAATTCGTAAACCTTTTGTGCAAGCTGGGAACAAGCATTTAACGTGTCACACTCTTCTTTGGTCACGGTTCTGACATTCTCCATTTCTTTATAAAGCCACTCTTTATATCTTAAATGCTAAAAAAGAACGTATGTTATAATCCACTGCTTCCTATTTATTAAATAATTCTAATTCCCTCCGGCCACTTACAGAATCGTTTATATTCTTTGTCAAACTCTGAGTTACGATTTGTGTTGCGCCAATAATGTCTTCGGAAATATGTTGATTCGATTTATCAATATACTCGCTAAGTGAACGGGTTTCCGCAACTGAGGAGGTAAAATAATCAATATTTTATTGTAAACGATACCACTTTCATCAAATAGTATTCTTACTAATAACTTCCGCTGTAGACGTGTAAAATTGAATTACATCCTCAGCGTGTGTTGAAACGTCCGCTTCGATCTCCCTGATTCGATTTCTGATATTAGCTTTAAATTGCTGTCCAAGGTAACTGTTTCGTTGCCCTATTTGCCTGCAAATACACGAAATTAACATCAAGTTCTCAACTTACGTAAGATTCGTATGTCCCTGTAGAAAGTAGCTTACGCTTTTCGATAAATTTTGTCATGAAGTTTCTGTACATCTGTAGTGGCAGTATTAGCGACATCTAAAACTGTTTGTACTTCCGATAAAAGAATACTTTCGGTAGACGCGTGTTTCTCGACAAGATACTTCTGCTCTTCCTTTTCTTGCTCCGACACTGCCAAACGCGACGCTGCCGATGTGAAAGCGTCTGTCGTGACCTCCAATTGGTCTTTTATAGTTAACAGTTCGTTCGATTGATTCAAATTCTTCGATTTTAATTCGTTAAATATCTCCTGGAATAACAAATTGCAATCTTTTATTGGAGCGAACGATAAACGATTGGTACGAGGTCATTGACCGTAATATCGCCACGTACCCCTTTCCAGTTTAAAGTGTCTTCGAGCGCTTTAATGTGATGCAGCTTCTCATCTATTTCTTTACTCTGGAAATGTATTAACGACGTGATTTCGCTGTATCTATCCGGAGCTAAATAAATGCCGTTTCGTTCCCGAGTCGCTACCAAATCTTTCTTCAACTTCTCGATCTCTTCCGTGTATTCCTGGAGCAACGCCCTCTTAGAAAACTTCTGATTAATTTCTGGCCGATTCGTGATATTCTTCGCGCGGTGCGCGTAATCCAGCGTCGACAACGTTTCTTCGAGATTAACGCTAGCAGGGGACACTGTAGCGATTATCGATGTTCTCGTACGCCCTCCCAAAGATTCTTGGAGTAACCGTGTTAATTTCGATTCTCTACGTATTAAAAGAAATGAAAGGTGTTGCAGCCTAAATGCGTATTAGAAGTCTAATTTTCAAACTTACAAATACTTTACCGATAAGGCACGTGCGGGGTTTTCTCGACAAGCGCTGTTATAACCCGACCTAGGGTTAACAGAGATTGATTAATGCTACCTGCTTCCCTCGCCCTTATATCCACGGATCCAGATCGCCCAATATTCTCGCTACCAGCTAAATCGACCAGATTCAGTTTGCCCGTTTTCAACAGCTCCTCCCCGTGAATGGAATTCTCCTTTATGTGAATGGTAATTGAAAATATCGTGTGAGATCGACTGCAACAGACAATGTAAATGTTACATCCTATTAGATGGAGTTCTGTCAATGATTAATCATAAAGCAGACCTGGAGTTAGCATTCATCATTGTTGCTGCTGTCTGCCGTTTCTCCGATCCCTTCTGAAGGATACTGAATACTTCGCTTCTAGTGCGTATAATTATCTCTTCCAAACCGTGTACTATTACTGCACCCTTTTTAGTCGAATCATCGTATATCCTGTTGACCCATCATATTTGCTTTCAATCGCATGTACAAGCTTTATACACAGGATGTTATTCTACTGATAGTCAATACTCTGGAGGGTGATTGTATGAGCGAAAATCAGGAGTGAGAAAATTGCAGTAAAGGTTTCATTTTCGAGAAAATTAACTCTGATTTCCGTTAAATACGCGTGCACCCTATGGCGCCTGAGATTATCACTTTTAATTATTTTAATAAGAAGAATCTTAAATTCGGGGTCAGTCACAGGATGATCAAATTATCATCCTTTACCGCCCTTCATCTTCCATAGATTTAACAACCCCTTCCCTACATATTACAGGAATTCCATCGATTATAGGAGCAATTTTCAAATATAAAACTTTTAAATATAAAAATCGCCCCAGAGTATTTTAACCATCGGTATTCACAGTAACACCCTGCACAGAGAAAAACATAATCCCTATAATTACCTTATTTTAGCAGCATCGTCGTTAGGGGATAATAAATCATATAATTCTTCATTGTACAATTCTAAGAAGCTAACTCTCACCGAGTATTCTGGATTCCCCATTGTACGTAGTTCATCGAACAGGTGACTTAAAGCCCGAGGTATAATTCCAGAATTGCTGTCCTACATACATACACGTGCAAAATAAAATACCTACGTCCCTTATCCATACAGATTAGCCGTAAAAGCAATCTCATACTCACCACCTGCCAATGCAACAATCGATCATTATCATTGCCTTCCATGGTAAAAGTTTTCCCAGTACCGGTTTGCCCGTACGCGAACACTGTACAATTGTATCCATCCAACACTTCTCCCAACAACGGGCGAACGACTGCATTGTACACTTCTATCTGAAAATTCATTATTAATCGTCGATACACTCTGGAGCGCTCCCGACTCTATTTAAATACTTACTTGCTTCGCGTAAGTTCCAAATACTCTATCGAATGTGAATTTCTTTGTAAACTTGTCGTGCAATCTTTCGCGAACCACCACTTCTCTGCAGGATGGTGTATCCACCACTGTCACCGATTTCCCAGTCTTCTCTGCATTATTCAACGGCCTGCCGTGAAGAAGATGAAATTATATATGAATGTAATAGCATCGATAATCGATGGGACGTGTTTGAACACTTTCGACGTCGACGTGCGAACGGTTGACAGATGCCGAGTGTCACAGACTCCGACAGGAGTCGCTCTTATTTATATATTTATATGCCGTTTATTTATATTAAGAAAGGTGATACATTTTCATATTTTTATGTTACGTAGAGGATAGTTTTTATTTATAATAACGCGAAGGATAGATTTCGAAGTAGTTCGTGGTATTCGTTGAAGCGAGTCATCGAAATTGGCGAAACGAAAGCTTGGCAAATGTCTAGCAGCTTAATAGACACTTACCTGACGCGAATGAAAACTTGTATATGTTGTTTCTTGTCCTTCTTCCCGTTCCGTGTGTCGTTCATCATTGTTGAATGAGCGCCCTTCGCACGTCGATCACTTCTGTTTCTCTTCGCTCGAATCTGTGGACCTATTTATCTTGAAATAATTCACTGTTTCTCACATTATGTACACACAAACGTTTCTCACGATGCCTGACCGTTAAAAGTTCAAATTGAACGTTTCGCGTAAATCCTGATGGAGGTCGCTTGCGTCCGCTTTTGCTCGCGTGGTTAATACGCGATGTTTGAAAAATACCGAATACTGTATTTTGTATTATTCGATTTCGGACGAATTCCACTTGCGTCCAAACTGGCCGTTTTTTTTTATTAAGGTAGGTTTTCTATACGCGACTGGACGCAACGTCAAGAATTTTAAAGTCGATTTTCTCGAAAATGAAGAATGATGTCGCAAAAAGTTACTCTTTCTTTTCGACTTATAAAGTGACTAAGTCGACAAATAGAAATGAAATTTTTTGATATTGCGCTTTGTTTTGGAGAAAATCGACTTTGAAATTCTTGACGTTGAAACCAGTCGCGTACAGGAAAACCTAGCTTAACGAAAATCACGTGCAATTTGGGGTAAGTGGAATTCGCCCTTTTATTTGACGCTGGAATGATAGATTAAAGGCTAGATGAATAATAATTAGTTAATTGTCGGTCATCAATTATTTGCGCATTGCAAAATGCGCGACGACCTTGAACCGAAATTGGGAATAAAGAATCTAGTAGTACGATGGAAAAGGATTTTAAAACACGACAAGGATTACATTCGATTAATTAGCTATACAAGTTATTTATTTGTCACCTTGTACAGAATAAAAACAGCACGTCAATTGTTATCGTAAAACGAAACACGTGGAATGTGGTCAATTCGTACGCTAACTAAAACAGCGTTTCAAATGAAATTTTCTAGGGCCGGTATTCATTCATAGTCGTTACTTATTCTTAAGATCGTCTTAAGCATGTGGCATCCTCTTCTAATCTAGTAGACTAGTAAAGGATACGATCTTAGTCTTAAGCAACGACTATGATTACCGCCCTAGAACCTACTTATAATTAATGTGATGTACAATAACGTGGTAATTTCATTAATTCCATTGTAGATCGAACTAATAGATACGCTCCATTAAACGATCGACGGTATAAATATATTCTCCTTGTAGTATTTCAGTTCCTGTATGCTTTCCTTGATATCCGGCAAAGCTCTGTGTACCAATTGCTTTTCAGGTGCATTTTCATAAATCCTTGGATTCCATCTCCTACCAAAAATTTTCATGTTATTTCAACTAGCTACTAATAATATAGCTACGAATGAAATGCGTGAATAATGTGAACATATGGGTAACAACCTAACAAGCTCTTTGATGGAGCTAACATCAATGATTCTGTAACTAGTGTGACTATTAACTAGCGGCATCCACTTCAGCAAGAACAGACGATCCATGTAAACTGTATTGCCAGCGCATGGACAACATCCTTCCGGGACATATTTCTTTAAGAAATTCAACAACATTTCCTCCGCTTTCTTTACATCAATTTTGCTGGACTGCGATTCGTAGATCAGACCACTCTGAAAATATATACAAACATACGCAGGGAATGAAATCCTTTGGAACAGGTGTTTCTGACAGTTTGACTTACTTCGGTGTGATGCGTTGTGTTCCATTCATCCATGCTTCCCAATATTGAATCCGGCTGATTAATTACTATGTTGAACTCCTCGCTTTTTATATTCAAATCCTTGTCAGTTATTAGACACGCAATCTCCAAGATTGTGTCCCGTTTTATATCTAGGCCAGTCAGCTGGGAGAAGAAATATTAGAGTAATCGTGTTTGTGCAACCAATGGTATTAAAATTTAATAGTATATAGCATATGTAGCATGAAAATAGCGTTAAATATTGTCAAGAAAATACCTCTGTGTCTATCCAGACAATATAATCGCTATTGCTGCGTGACATAGCTTCGCTCAATGAAAGCTCTGAAAAAGATTGGAAATTTCAAATAACGCTACTCTTTACCGATATGATGAGAATGATTTTTTTATGCGAAAGTACCAAATCTTTTTAACATAAACCTCCCTGTCGCTAAGATGTGCTATGTGAAACTGCATTTTAAACTTCAGCTTAAACAAACAAAGATTACAACGTTCTTTAATATTATCGATACGAGGAACGAACGTGCATTTCCAACTTAACCCTTTCTTACACGTTTGTCTTCTGTTATTAACGACCAATAAATGAAAAGCATGATTACTTACAGGCCAAACTCGCGAGAATATGATCGTAGATATTAACTTACAATACAATTTCTTTAGATAATGCAATGGGAACCAGTTAATTCATGTACAGCGTATTCACTGATATTGTATAACCTCAAAAGTTCCACATTTCTATTCGATAGATGTATAGTAGAAAAGACCCTTTTTCCTGGTATAGGTGCTAGTATTTAGGAATTAGTACTGAAACGCGATCAAGGAAAATGCATATTTTATAAATGGCCTTTAGACATCAGTAACTAATGTTACTCGATTATTTCACTCATCAGGACGGACAAAAGATGAAACTGCTTTAATGATTCGTGAGACAAGTAGAAATTATTACTGTTAACATAAAAATTAGTTTAAGTATCGTTGGAATTTACTCGATAAAAACGTGTGATGTATTCGATAACGGTTACGTCTACGATATGTACGATTGTTTTCTACTCCTACATAGATCAAGAACCTAGTAGCGATATATATATATAAAGCAACATATAAAGTTCACGATATTCATAAATCTAATGATTTCGAGAAAATTATTATTAGATGTATATTAATATAATCCCTATTAGAACATTTTCGTGTAAGTTGCATCGACTTCAACATATGCGATGCTAAATGCACGAATAAAATATTGTAAATCCTATTTTAACCATGCCGTTACTTGATCCTAATACTTAAAAACTTCTCCCATTTGTATAGCATATCGTTTATTAAAGTATTTATTAATTATCGGCGTAGATGGAATTTGATGAAAGGTAATACGGTATGTTAAGTTTAATATTTAAGAGTTGTATCTTCGATAGAAAGATTTGTTGGCCCTTAAAAGGGCCGATTTGTTCTTCTTATGGTACGGGCACTTAAGCTCTCTCTCCACGGATTCTGCGGGCCAACTGGATGTCCTTGGGCATGATGGTAACCCTCTTGGCGTGAATGGCACAAAGGTTGGTGTCTTCAAAGAGACCAACGAGGTAAGCCTCGCTGGCTTCTTGAAGGGCCATGACTGCAGAACTCTGGAAGCGGAGATCAGTCTTGAAGTCCTGGGCAATCTCACGAACGAGACGCTGGAACGGCAATTTCCGGATCAGGAGTTCGGTGCTCTTCTGGTATCTACGGATCTCACGCAGAGCAACGGTTCCGGGCCTGTAGCGATGAGGTTTCTTCACTCCTCCAGTTGCAGGTGCACTTTTACGTGCAGCCTTTGTCGCCAATTGCTTGCGAGGTGCCTTGCCACCAGTAGATTTCCTTGCGGTCTGCTTGGTACGAGCCATGTTTCCTTGGAGAGAACGTTCGAGATTGATCCACACGTTACGAAAGCCAAAGGGAGTTTGTACATCGGGCTCTGAAAATTGCGCTTTTATGCTCCGGAGACGCCAGCTGCTGGCTTCTAATTCGTGCGTTGGCCAGTGGAGGGGAGGAACGGTTGCAGCTGTGCACAACGGTTCAATGCGCAAGCAGGAAGCGCAGTGGCAAGAGGGGAGGGGGATAAACCTGAGGCATACATATAATCGTGGTACCCAAAAAATTTTCAGCAAAATTGATTTTGAGTTCATAGAGTGTAAAGGTATCTGTCCGCAATGACTGGTCGTGGAAAAGGAGGAAAGGGATTGGGAAAGGGAGGCGCAAAGAGGCACAGGAAAGTACTGCGCGATAATATTCAAGGAATCACCAAGCCAGCCATCCGTAGATTGGCAAGAAGAGGTGGTGTTAAAAGAATCAGTGGCTTGATTTACGAAGAGACACGCGGTGTTTTAAAAGTGTTTCTTGAAAACGTGATTCGAGATGCTGTCACGTACACTGAACACGCAAAGAGGAAGACCGTGACAGCTATGGACGTGGTATATGCGTTGAAACGCCAAGGCAGAACGCTGTATGGTTTCGGCGGTTAAAGTAGAACAAAGAACTCTACGAAGAATCAAATCGGCCCTTTTCAGGGCCATCAAATCATTTTAACGTGTGATGATATTTGGTTTCTCAAGCAGAGTGTAATAGAACTTGTATTTCAAAATTAAATGCCTAGAGGTCTGAATACTAAGGTTCTTATTTAATTACAATGCTGCTCGAAAAGTTGAATCCTTTATTGTCATAAATTTATACATACAATACACTTTCAGAATTGTGAAATTCCGAAAACGTAATGTAGATTTCTTATTGTTAGACTCGCTGCGACGGATAATCGTTCGACTCGTACGTTTGAGTATTTCTCAATTTAACTTACTATAGCATACATACTATAGCACGGTTTTTTAAGCTCCTTGGTGTTTAATTTTGCCCAGTTACATTGTAATCTAATTACGAATTACAATTTTGTCAACTACCTAAATTAACGATTACAGAAAATAACGTGTAATCAATTACACAGTTACATTTTAATCGTAATTTGTAATTAGATTACATTTTACCCAACTCGGCTCTCATTTATCTACAGAAACAGTCACGTACCAGCAATTAAATAAAATTAAATGAATATTGCAGTATAACATGCGTATCTTAGATTTTAACAATGTTAGAGCATACTATGGACGTAACTGACTTATTGCACACGGTTTGATTCACCTCAAAGACTCGATTCGGGAAGAATCGATATGAAAAGAGATTTTGGAAGAATCGTCATAAAGCAATCGATCCTCCTAAGTAATCGAAACCACAAAATCCATAGCAAACAGAAATATTTATGGAATAACTAATTATAATTTTTTAATTTTATTGTATTCAGTCAAATTTTAATGCTTGATCACTTACAACTCGTTCAATGTGCAGTGCACTGTCGCGCCACAAGAAAGAATGGTAAAGTAAAATCCAGGACATAACAATCGTATATAAATTTGACGGGAATCGTATATAAACAGCAGAATACGTATAAAACCAGGAAAACCTACGCATCAAGCAGTTTAATTGGTCCTTTCACTAGTGACAAGTAATTCGCTCACAGGCAAAAAATCGATTTTTGATTCTTATATCAAAGGATCAATTCTGGGAAAAATCGAATACCAAAGAATCGATTCAAAAGACCGATCTTTTAACCAAAAGAATCGAATCGGAATCGAACACCCTACCGTGGGCAATGGTATGCCTACCGTAGTTTGAGGAACCCTGTACTATAGCATAACGTTTGAAAACTTTATTAGTACATATGTATACAATATTTTCAGTCTATAAGCCTGGCCTCTACCCCATAAATTCTGAGAATTCGCAGCGTCAGCTTATCGCTGTCTTTCGTTCTTTCTCCTTCGCTTTCATTTTCTCTCACTCTCGCATATTTCACAGCAGGAACGTGGCTAGAACTGGGATCATCACGGGCTTACGGACAGAAAATACATTACGTACTTTAATTTCACTTACTAAATGGATTCTGTTTATTGAGGGATAATACATATTAAACCACTGAACGCAGATAGGAGTTCCAACGGAAAAAGTAATTGGTGGCCCTGAAAAGGGCCGTTTTATATTGTGGTCTGAAAAAAGACCATGTCCTCATTTATCCATGTTCCTCATTTATTTCGCGCTCGTGTACTTAGTGACTGCTTTCGTTCCTTCACTGACTGCGTGCTTAGCGAGCTCGCCAGGTAATAAAAGTCTGACTGCAGTTTGCACCTCCCTTGAAGTAATAGTGCTCCGTTTGTTGTAATGTGACAGACGAGAAGCTTCGGCGGCGATTCGTTCAAATATGTCACAAACGAAACTGTTCATGATGCTCATGGCTTTGCTGGAGACACCTGTATCTGGATGAACTTGCTTCAAAACCTTGTAGATATAGATCGCGTAGCTCTCCTTTCTCTTCTTCTTCCTCTTCTTCCCGTCCGATTTGCTCATGCTAATGTTCTTCTGAGCTTTCCCGCTCTTTTTCATCGCCTTTCCGACAGCTTTGGGAGGCATAATTCAACAGTATTGGAACACTATGTACGCGCGTTGCAATGTAAGCACTGAATAATATCCTCGTCCTGCCGTTGCTCCTTAAATCTCCTGCTTTTATAGAGTAAACAGAGCGCAGCGCCGCTTCAATCACCTCTAAACGCATTATTAAACACGTTCCTTTCGCATTCTTATTGGACGAAAGTATTCGTCGTCATCTTCGAACGTCCTACTCCAACGGCTTTCGAACGCTCGAAAGTTTGAACGGAAGCGACAAAGAGATTGCGGACGCGCGGGGAGAATCGATTTACAAGGGGCAACAGAGACAGCTAGTATCCTCGCGACATCTGTTTCACAGACAGAGAAGGACAAAGCGATGTTGCCTTTAGCGGACGTGAAGGATACGAAAGGTAACGGCCCCCCCCCCCCCCTGTTATTGGATGCCACGAAAGGGTCGGGTTTCAAGGGCGCCTCGCTTTTTTAACCGCCTCTCGAGAATGCCATTGATTTTACAGGTCTTAAACATTCCTTAGCTACTTTTCGAACTTTTCCCAAGAAAGGGAATCGTTAAACTTTTACCCAGGTCACATAGAGGGTAAGTAGATAGATTGTATACATACATGTGTACACTTGTATATATTGCAGAAAACGGTACACAGAATTTGCCATTCGTCACCATGATTTCGACAGGAGTCAAGTCGCTTTTCCTCGTGGTTGTTGTTCTAACGTTCTACCGCTATGTTGTCTCTGTTCCTGTATCCAGTACACTTAAAATCCAGAGCACGAAACTATACAGGATCGCCAATTACTCGGACCATCCTCAAGAAAGAAGTGTGGGACGTGTTCTTCCGACAGGAGGTACGTGTTTATTCTAAAGAATGCTGAAAATGGTTCTCCTAACTTGACGATTTTACTTAAAACCGTGATTAGTAACATTTAGCACAATACTTTACGCGTTCGCGTTTCTTTCTTGTAAAATAATCGTCAAGTTAGATCGATCATACTACGTAGGTATTTGTAGCTCGCAGTATTGAGAAAATTAACAATGAATTATGATATGGAAAAAATAGGGAGCCTCGATGCGGATAGAATATTTGGCGGCCGCTATGCAAAACAGAATCAATTTCCATTTGTCGCTGTTGTGCATCGATTGATGGGTGGAGGATTGGTCGCACAATGTGGAGGAACTATTATCTCATATAGATGGGTATTGACAGCTGGCCATTGTGTATCGTATGGGACTCACCAATTTCTGGTAGTCCTCGGCGTTACCGATCAATCCGGCGTGGGGTACAATTTCTATCAAGGACCTGGCATCGCTATGCAGACTGACCAATCGTTTCTTCACCCTGACTATTCGCCGAACGTTAACGACGTTGGCCTGTTGCTCATGCCACGCAAAATTCCTTTCTCAAGTAAGATCATTGCGCTCGCGAGAGCTGGATAGTCTTTTGGTAATGAAATTGCATTTTTCTTTTTACAGGGTACATTCAACCTGTCCAGTTAGCTGGAACAAACGAAATTGGGACGAGCTTTGCAAATTTATATGGCATTGTGATCGGATGGGGAAAAGATGGTCCAACAGGAGTGGGAACGACCAGATTGAAATACGCGTCTCTGCCGATAATTTCGAATTATGACTGCAGTTCATATTGGGACGTCACGGACAATCATGTGTGCACCGCAGCTGGTTACGGACGTGATGCTTGCCAGGTAAATAAATATAATGTGACCATATGTGTGGAATTTAGAGATTCGGTCCCGGGACTGTAATTTTAGGGAAATTCTCAGATTCTAAGCGTGTTTCATTCTCTCCTGTTTCATAATCGAAGGGCGACAGTGGCGGGCCTCTTGTCATATACGAGCTCGGTGTTCCTCTTCAAATCGGAATCGTGAGTTACGGAGACGCAGACTGTCCCAGCACCAAACCAGGTGTATTTTCAAGGGTCACCGGATACATCGATTGGATCGCAGAAGTTACGGGACTGACTTTATAAGAAAAACTTTGTAATTGCATAATTTTTATAAGAGTGACGACAAATGTAATAAATGTCCCAAAATTTTGACCTTGCAATTGCGTTTTCTTAATTAATTGCATTAAATGAGTTCCTCCTTCATATAGCCAAGTATCACGGATGGTCCCTCTAAATTTTTAGAGATAGATGGTAACGGGAAGTTGCTAAATACCAAATTCTCAATGTGTAATTTCAAAACGATAGGTTCTAACAGCTGATCATGACGTGATGTAATTCTCGCGCAAATTCTTCGTTCCTTTTCGAAGTCGTTGGTCAGTCAAGCATCGGGTACGACTTTAAGGGGGGAAACCATGGTGATAGTTTGAAAAATCGAAATTTTTGGGATATTCTCGTAAGTTTTGGACTCTCGATAATTTGCCCTTAAAGTATTAAAGTAAAATCCCAAGAAATATAGACTTATAGATGGTTTGGTGTAACGCTCGAAATCGGCTGTTGCCAGGTAAGTAATCGTCGGAGCTTCTTCTAAAACTTTTAATCTATTTTTCTCGAAACCACATTTTTCATACAGGGCGTACGGATAACTCGGTTACTTTTCATCTGATTTACTACAAATTTTTCATGCCGACCACAAATAAGATTATCTTCACTCAAGCGTATTAAATTTTTGATCGAGTAATTAGTTTATTCGTAACGTTGAAACAAATGTCGATTTTCGACACTTTTATTTCAAAAGCCCGTTATTTTGTAACAATTTTATCTTTAACATCTGTACGTATAACTGAAAATATTGCTTCAGATTGTAAGAAAATATTATAAATTTTTATTCTTAAGCTACCGTTGCAACGCCTGAGGTGCGCCCGTTTCAAACAAATTTCAGAAGGACTATCGCGCCATCGGCTACTTACTGTGGTTACAATAATCAATATTTTTATATCATATTTTGGAAAATTTTTGTTCAAGATATGTACATGCTGATGTCAATAGAGACATTTTATAGAAACTCCTAATTTCCCCAAAACGGATCATCGAAATTATCATTTCCCCCACCCCCCCCCCTTAATCACGACCCTGGTATTTCGACGATCTCACATAGCATGGTTCATCCAGCATACTACCACAGTACATGCCTCGGTAATCAGTATATACCATATAGTGGTGCGTATAACAGTCATCTGGCATTCGGTAAAAACCATAAATAATTGTTTGGGAACAATCGTTTGTTAAATTATTTCAATTATGTGAGCTTGCTTTGTATGAATTCCTGTTGCATACATTCAAACATCAGACCTGGCCTTAACCGACGATCTTGTTCCCAGAAAAAATTCACCCGACACAGCTGACCGATCACAACGAGGCAGGGGGGCCCCTCTGACCTGACTACCTGCTTGGTAGGGTGGGAAAGAGGTCTGACAGGCCAGCGCGGGCACAAAGGCCCTAAAATACGTTCTGCTGCCAGGGGCGGAACTGTAGATAGGCTAATAGGCTGCAGTCTAGGGCGGAAATTTTTGAGGGGGAGAAAAATTTAAAAAATTTGAACAAAGAGGCTTCAGACAGCTTTAAAGACAATCCACTTTCATTTTCGTGTAGCAAATTAGCACTAACTCATATGTGAGTTGTTATATTGAATTAATTTTAAAATTGTTTCAATTCTTTTAAAATATCTTAGTGATAATTTAGAGAGTGAGCGGAACAACGTGTATCGTCGCTGATTAGTTGCTGCAATTTGGAGCAAAAGCGGAAGTAGACAGAGAAAAAAATTGTAAAAAAGAAAGAGACAGAAATACTGATAGAAAGAGATGGAGTAAACGATGTATTATATTTATTTCCGGTTTTGCTTCAAATCCTGACAAATGGCTGCGGTTATACCGATCACTCCCTGGAGGATCACTAGTTAGCCTAGGGCACAAATCTCAAATTTCATCCCTGCTTATTGCCCATCAGCACCAACGATGAATGCGAACGGTTGTTCTGGCACGTGGATGGAAGGAACATAGCATAAGAAATAACCTTGCATACGGTACAAAGAATGTTTGCTAGGTCCAAAGAATTTTCGACTGAATACTAACGAAGTCCAAAAATGTGTAGGGCGATAGCGGCGGGCCTCTTCTTACCATGATAAACAATGTATAGTACTGTCTCGAAAAGAAACCCCTCCTCAGGGCTGAGGGCCAAGTTCTTTACGAGGCGAACAGTCTATTCGAATTTGCCTTTGCTCAGAGCAAATTGCTCTCATGCCACGAGTGAGAGCGTCTGGGAACGAGCGAGAGGGAGGGAGAGAGCGCGACAGGGAAAAAAGAGAGCAGCTTACGATAGGTATTGCCACGGCGGCGCCATCTATCGAGAAAATACGGAAATACTAAAAAGTAGCGGGAATAACGACCGGAAGTTCGTCTCGAGACAGACAATGGGCGGGAATAACGGCCGGAAGTTCTTCTCGAGACAGAAACTGCGCGGGAATAGCGACCGGAAGTTCTTCTCGAGACAGAAAATGCGCGGAATCTTTTTGATACTGCACCGTATCGTTTCAAGTTGATTCAGGTGAGTTTCGATGATGGAAATTATCCCGCCACAAAAATTCATTACTAAAATATACATAACCTTTACAATGTAACTAAATTCTCTACGAATACAATCTGACGTGAAATAAACACATGTTTCCTTATGGTTAGAGACTGATATCAATAACCGAGAGGTCGCCCTCGATATTTTGGTGGCTCTGAAAAGAGCCGTTTTAAATTGTTTGTTCCCTGTCTATTCCTTGTGTGTATAACAGAAACGGTACAAATGTGCAAAGTATTCAGTATAAACAGAGAAAGCTTTTACTTTCTTTTTATTTCCTCTTCTGCAAGTTCCGCGTGATTTCTCGTACAAGCTGCTCGAACGACTTTTTTGGTATTAACAATTTTGTACTGTTTTGGTAATGTCGTATCTCGTGAATACCTTTATCAACTGATCGCTTTTTTGATTCTTCTATTACTTTATTACACTGATTAATACGCGCCATTTTACGTGGCAATGGAACAATGCTTTCTTTTTTTCCTTCTCAACGAGTGCCTTTTTGTTGTCCCGGGAAGCGAAGGGCCTCTCGCCAACAGGGGTAAGGTCTCATAATGGAGTTACCAGCATGGAGTTTTGAATACAACAGCGAGTAAGCTTATGGGAAATATTGTGGGACAATGGAACAATGCCTTTCCAGGTAGGAATTCTTTTTACTGCAGCAAACTGTCGGTTGCACCTCTATATATGCCCTCGGTTCGATACGTTGCGGCCTCTCATTGGTTAACGGAGCTGTAGTGGGGGTAGAGCATCGTGAAAGCATAAAAGCGCACAGAAAGCGGTTCGGAGCATCAGACGTGTTTTGTCCTCAGCTTCGATAACACGGTACTACTCGCCTACAGTTCAAGATGACTGGTCGTGGAAAGGGAGGAAAGGGATTGGGAAAGGGAGGAGCGAAGCGTCACAGGAAGGTACTTCGTGATAACATCCAGGGTATCACAAAGCCCGCCATTCGTCGTCTGGCTCGTCGTGGTGGTGTCAAGCGTATATCTGGCTTGATTTATGAAGAAACTCGTGGTGTTCTGAAAGTCTTCCTGGAAAACGTTATCCGTGATGCAGTTACTTACACCGAACATGCCAAAAGGAAGACGGTAACAGCTATGGACGTGGTCTACGCCCTCAAGAGACAAGGTCGCACTCTGTATGGTTTTGGAGGTTAAGTTGACAAGATACTCGACGTGCGATTACCAGCGATCGTCAAACAAACGGCCCTTTTCAGGGCCACAATTTTGTTCCAACCGAGAACTCTTTCGCTCAACTGAAAACATTAAAATATAATATTACTCTGAAAATACTGAAAAACAAAATATAAATATTGTAGCACATTCTGCCCTTAATTAACTCTGCAATTCCAGAAAATGCTAGCGACTGTTCATTTTATACTCTGTAAGAAAATAAATAGTTATTGCATGTATCACGTTCGTTATTAAGTCTAAAATTTGGGGAACATTTAATACACGATTAATGAATAGTTTGTTTTAAATGTACCCTTCAACATATGAGAAATGAACTGCATAAATATATTGTCTCGTAAGAGAAGGTAAACGACTTCATTCCTATCTAATGCGAAGTCGGAGTATTGACTCGATGTTCGAGAAAAGTGACACATGATGGGTCGGACGATACAACGTTGCCACGTCTCGGCGTCTACCTTGCTCTTTTCATCGGGAATTCTTATGGATACAGTGTTGCCAAATGTAACCCTATCGATAGCAAATTAAGATTTCACCTTTAAACCGCTCCAATTCGTCAAACGAAAATGAGTAAAACTCAAGCTTATGTTTATTATTGTTTTTTAGTATACAGAAAAGTAATGAAAATAGATCGCCACGTGTGTAACAGCTGTGTTACACGGCATATTTCCTGGTCGTTGTACCATATAATGCCAATGCTCCAAAAAACGTGGTGTACACTTGAAGAGTTCAATTTTATATCCTAAAAGTAATTGTTACGAAATGATTTAAATGAATTTATTATCTATACAAAATAATCTTTGTAGAACAAATTTGGAGTGTTCATGAAAATCCGTTGGTTGTATCACAACACAACGCTCCAGAAATTATGGTGTACACTTGAGGAGTTTAACTTTATGTCTTAAAA
This sequence comes from Andrena flavipes, assembly GCA_963971345.1. Classification (NCBI taxonomy): domain Eukaryota; kingdom Metazoa; phylum Arthropoda; class Insecta; order Hymenoptera; family Andrenidae; genus Andrena; species Andrena flavipes. The sequence continues at coordinate 73,178,653 of OZ020479.1, read as the reverse complement.
GTATTTGTTACGAAATATATCATTTAAATAAACAACTTATAGAAGATAAACTTTGTAGGACAAATTTGGTGTGTTCATGAAATTCGAGATTATTCCCATAGTTGAAATGAAATTGGTGGCCCTGAGAAGGGCCGTTTGGTTTAGAAAATCAGGATTAAGCCTTCTTTTCGGTCTTTTTTGGTAAAAGTACAGCTTGAATATTCGGCAAGACACCGCCTTGTGCTATCGTCACTCCAGAAAGTAATTTGTTCAGTTCTTCGTCATTGCGAATGGCTAGTTGTAAGTGACGTGGAATGATTCTCGTTTTCTTGTTGTCACGGGCAGCATTGCCAGCCAATTCTAGGACTTCAGCGGCCAAGTACTCCATTACTGCAGCCAAATATACCGGAGCACCGGCACCAACGCGCTCCGCATAATTCCCTTTTCGCAAAAGTCGATGGATACGACCAACTGGAAACTGCAATCCTGCCCTGTTGGAACGGGACTTTGACTTTCCCTTAACTTTACCGCCCTTTCCACGTCCAGACATGTTGATTCGAAGTAATTTGGTGACAAGAACGTTCGATCTCGAGGGTTCGCTTCGTAATATTTGACATTTTCCGGCCGTGCGCTTATTTATGTACGGCTTGTTGCGAACATCGGCCAGCCATTGAGAGGCTAGCAGCACCATCGCGCGCTCTCATTGGTTCGCTCCAAATGCGTCGTCACGTAATAAATACGCCGACGAACTAATGCCCCATCACATTTCACACAGTCTCTCCTCGCCAGTACGAACCATTCTGCTCGAAGCCTGATTCTACAATGCCGCCAAAGACAAGTGGGAAAGCTGTGAAGAAAGCGGGCAAGGCCCAGAAGAATATTAGCAAGACCGATAAGAAGAAGAAGCGTAGGAGGAAGGAGAGCTACGCTATCTACATCTACAAAGTCCTGAAACAAGTCCATCCAGACACCGGTATCTCTAGCAAAGCCATGAGCATCATGAACAGCTTTGTGAATGATGTCTTCGAACGTATTGCTGCTGAAGCATCACGACTGGCTCACTATAACAAACGATCCACCATCACTTCCCGGGAAATCCAAACTGCTGTACGTTTACTGCTGCCTGGTGAACTCGCCAAGCACGCAGTCAGTGAGGGAACAAAAGCTGTTACCAAATACACCAGCTCCAAGTAAATGCTGCCACCACATACAATGGCCCTTTTCAGGGCCACAAATATCTTAAACAAGGAAATTCTCGATCTTACTTCACATTAGGTATTGATAATACGTTGTTTCATCAAGTTTCAAGTTTCCTGTTTCGTTAGAAGTACATTTCTAACCCTCTAACTTCTTTTGTAGTTGTCGTTGGGAATTCAACAGCAACAAGCCATTTTCGTTAGAAATAGCGGCGAGTTTGTGTTTAATGAAAGAAGTCTGTAAAGAACGAAGGCGAGGCAAATGGCATACTTCGACCGTTGGATTTCTAACGTGACAAAACTGTAGGTCCTTTTGTAAAAGAATCCTCTTTAGAATAAGGCTCTCTTATTCCATAACCAACTTCCTCAACGGCATATTCGATTCTTTAAATAAGTAATAAAACGTTTGAGTCGAATGAGTCTCCAATATCGACCCTTTTTTACAACCGCATCTGTCATTCAGCAGCACTCCAAGTCGCTTCTTACATGGTGACCATTTAGTAAGCCTCATATTTCGCCAAGGGCCCGACTCTATCGTAAATTCTACGAAAAAATTTTATTTTTTCCCATTATTTATTATTTATATTAATTCCCTCATGTTGGTAATTCCAATTATATAAATCAAAACTGTTGGTAAGGGGGCTTCAGCTCCTAGGAACAGCAAATAGGAGTCATGGAGTAAAAAAAAAATCTATCGTAAATTCTACGAAAGCTGAATAGGGTTGCTCTTTACGCTCGAAACATTCTGAAAAGTGTCTCCTAACATACTGCTTTTATAAAATTTACTAATTAAATTACTGTAAAAAATTCATAAAAAGAGAAGTAAAATTATTAAAATCGTCTACGTCTTTCACATTGCACTTTGAATTTTTCTGCATGTTCACTGTACGAAGAAGTCCAAGTATTTTCAAATCGTTTGATATAAACAGATCAGTTTACATTTTCAATTGAAATAACGGACTTCGTGTGTCCGGGCACGCGTGTCGAACCAACGGTTTTGTCAACAATGGATGCCTGTTGAAATATCGAAGGCGAAGGCAATAGAAATAATTCATTTGTAATACATTTACAAGACAAAATATATTTTTATATTTGGTGCATGAGTTACTCGTCTAATTTTACGATATAAATCCAGATATTCGTGATCTTCCCTGTAACGTTTAGGATGGTATTCATGCATAGGAATGAAAATATTTAACTCTTGTGCACGCTAAGTTATGCTTCTGTTTATTGCATACATATTAGAACAGTTCATAAATTCAATAATAAATATACATTTGTATTTACGCATTAACAACGCAATAGGTTATTTCTGTCTAACCTATCTTTTACAGGTTACATCGAAATTAAAATCAATTATTTTTTAGGAAACGCAACAGAAATTATCGCCAATATCGATAACGCTCGTATATCCTATTCTAGCATTTCGAAATAAGATTACTACAAGGATTTCTAATTCAACAATCGAAAGATTAGTTACTTCCTTCGAGGTGATTTATTATAGTTACGTTTCAAACACATGCTTATACAGAGAAAAACTGAAATACTATTTCAAATAAAGATTAGATATCTTCCCTTATGCGTACATAATATCTTAACATTTATTTAAGTTGTAGGTATACAAAACGATATAGGTTAGGTTCTCTTATCCACTATTTAGTAGGTCTACATGTATGTACAGTGTATGTCCTGACACTTATTTCTAATATCGTATACAAAAAGATGGTAATAGGGTAATACTGTTCTAGATTGTCTGAAAACTGTTCCTCATCGAATGACAATTTGCGGCCCTGAAAAGGGCCATTTGTCTCGTGTTAAAATTGTCGATTCCACTGTCTAACAATTATTTCTTAGCTGCAGCCTTGGCAGTTTTCGTGACAGCGACCTTTTTCGGCTTCGGCGTTCTGGTCTTCGCCGCTGGTGCTTTGGCTGTCTTCTTGCTCTTCGACATGGCTTTGGCTTCCACGGCGGGCTTCGCCTTCTCCTTCCCCTTCTCCTTCTCAGGCTTCTCGGCTCTTTTGGCGGCAGGTTTCTTCGAGGCGGCGGGCTTCTTCGCAACCTCGGCTTTCTTCACTGCCGCGGATTTTTTCGCTGCCGTGGGCTTTCGCGTCGGCGGCGTCGTCTTCTTTTCCACCGATTTCCGGGCCTTCTTTGGCTCGGCTGCCTTCACGGTCTTCTGAACTTTGGCGATCTTCGCCTCGGAGCCCTTGGCGGGGACGGACAGCTTGAACGATCCAGAAGCACCTTTACCCTTCGTCTGTACTACAGCGCCAGAGATAATGGCCGCCTTCAAGTATTTTCTGATGAAGGGTGCCATTTTCTCGGTGTCGACCTTGTACGTGATCGCCATGTACTTTTTGATCGCTTGAAGCGATGATCCTTTGCGGTCCTTCAGCTCTCGAATCGCGGCTGGTACCATCTCGGAGGTCGGTGGATGAGAACTCTTAGTCCGCTCCGGTTTCGCAGCCTTCACCTTCGCGGTCTTCTTCGCCACGCTGGCGTTGCTCCCCGTATTCTCTACCGCAGTATTTCCAGCGTTCTTTTTCTCCTCCATGGCTGCTACTCGGATTCTCTTCTACTCTCTCTTAACTTTCGACGTTTTACAAAGAGATTTGTAAACCAGCTCGTCAACCAAAACAGATTGCTGTGTGTCCACGTGATAGTGCACTAACAGTACTCTGACGCATAATGAAGACGCTTGGCAGGATGTATGTACGCTACTGCGTATATCCGCCGGGGGAGCGGGAGGGGGCGCCCCCCACCGTGCCCCATGGACGAATCAGACAAAACGAACATTCGATCGACTAGGGTAGACATATTCTTTTAAATATCTCTTTCGTTTTAACAATATTCTGCTGCATCCTGTCATCAACATTATAAAATACAGCTCGTAAAAATTATTTCCAATATTTCTCCTGTTTCCTAATAATACCATGCTCATAATAATCTGCATACTCACGCCTGCAACCTCGAGCAACGAGACGAGGAGAACCGGAAACACGTTCTCCCCCCAACTGTGAAAATGGACACGTCTCCTTGGCATAACTCGCTTAATATTTCTTGCAGTTTCACTGCTTTTTCAGTACAATTTTCAAGATCTTTTCCCGTGTTGAGTCGTTCACAGGGGGTTTTAATGGCAAGGGGAATGATTTGGAAACGAAGCCATAGAAAAATATGCCGCAAAAGCAATCATAGGGCGCGCCAGTAGTTGAGAATTGCGATGAACATTTAACATTCTTTAATTACAACGAATCAAGTTTAGTGGACTCACTACTCACAACTATTATTCCATTTGCAAATTGTTTACGGCTTTGGAAAAAGCCTTTAACAATTGCAACTTGTTAGAACGTTAATCATTCTAAACGTTTTTTACGCCTAATCGCTCACGAAATTATCCCCACCGTTGCGATAGAAATATTCAACACGGTGATTTGATTAAATAGTAGAATTTCAATTTCCAATGATTATATAATATTCGCCTCATTTAACTAAATACATAGGATCATTGATACATCATTGCATCTTCAACTCTAGTCGAGTAGATACTGCTTTGACAGAAATCCTGAATTTCCACTTTGAGGTTATACCCACGATATTCTATCAAGTTATTGCATCGAGCTGAATATCTGCCAATTTGTTCATTGCACCTGTGTACACATCCGTACCTTCTCTGTACGCACAGCGATCAATTCGTGTTAATATATGAACATACGCTGACAGTTGATGTGTCATCTTTGTATTGTCTGATAGTCGTTTGATCGGGGTGGGGAAAACAGATCCAAACGGGGAGTTGTACTTTCCATCGACCTGCCTCGAGTGGAAAATGGGATCACGAGAAGGAAGGTTAACAGTACACGGCGGTCGGAGGTACAGTTTCGTTGGAGCGCGCGAAATTTCGTAAGAAGCACCGAGAGAAGGTTTCGCGGCTGCCGGTCTCTTTGGGTGGGGAAAATCAATAGGAAAACCGAGTTCGAATCAGAAGTATGGGTCATTAACGTTTAGCAGATGAAACGCGTGGTGTTATTTTCGAATTGCCTGCCGTCTCTGCGTACGCGCGAGTGTGCCCCGGTTCCTGTGATCCTCGAGATGACACTTCGGAGAAACTCTGTGTCTTGACGCACGCGGAAGAGGTCTCGTGCAACATAGGCCGTGCAACAGTGATCTTTAACAGCTGTGCTCGATAATAGAAGAATGTTAACGAACTGTATGATCGATGCCTCTTGACATTCATCTCAGCAGACGGTAGCACAGAATCGAGCCTGCGTTTCACAATGACGATCCTTCCAACCTTGTTGTTCTGCCTCGCGTCCGGTATATCGTCGGGGATCGACTACGCCGAGGCCACTCACATCTCGGGCACCTTCGACACGAAGGAGTTCTTTCGGTTTCTCGTAAAGTTCGGTTTCCAAAAGACGGACCGTCACCGGCAGAAGGACTCGTACGGATACATTTTCGGCAACGTCACGTCGAGGAGCAACTTCTCCGTGCCGATCACTTTGGCGGTCTTGGATCGAGGTCATTTCTTAGAGTACTATGGTAATCGCACTTTGGAAGACAAGAGCGCAGCCTGCGCTCTCATGTTCAACACCTTGAACCAGAGCTCCTACGATGTCCACTGTAACGACGAAGGTCAAGACTTTTTGAGGTACAACAATTTTTTTAGTAATCTGACGTAACGGTCGCAGGAGGAGCCGCTTATTAACTTTATTTTCTTCCCGAAAGGAGAGTACCTTGTCCCAAGGGTAAACTATGCTCGGACGAAGATTCCGTATGGAATATCGTGAAGGGACACCAGTTCACTTACGTCATTCAAGATTTCTGGCAGCCTCGCTTTTGGTACATGAGTTTAGTCGCGTGCTATAGGAACACGACCACGTGCCAATGGGAATATTACGACAAAGAGGGTAAACTGGAGTACGATATCTGGCTGGTAAACGGCAACCCGAATACCAGCGGCCTAAATAGCTTGACGTACCAGTTCTCGTACGATAGGCAGAACACCATTGAACTCTACCTGCTCTTTTTTATGTGCTACATTATACTCGTGCCGCTGCAGCTGTACGCAGTCAGGCTACAGAAGCATCCTGTAACAAGATTATTCACTGCTAGCTTGTTATTAGAATTCGTAGCGGTGTGTTTAATTTTGATACACGTGTTAAAATTCGCTCTGGACGGAGTCGGCTACGAACAGTTGGAAGTCGCTGGAGATATTTTTGATATTCTATCGCGTGTAAGTTTCGAGATCGATGAATTCACTTTTGGGATTGGTTTCGGGAGTCTTCATTTTCGCTTTTGTTTGTTTCAGACATCGTTCATGCTATTGCTTCTACTGCTTGCCAAAGGATGGGCGGTAACGAGAATGGAATTAACGTGGAAGCCATTAGTTTTCGCTATATGGCTTTGTTACGGGGTCGTTCATATTCTGTTATACGTGTGGAACATGGTATGTATCTTTGTAAATGCTTGTATGGGAATGTAGTTTTATTTAAAGAGCGCGTGTAACATTTCTAGACGGAGGTCGACATTATCGAGGACATCGACGAGTACCAGACATGGCCGGGCTGGTTCATCCTATTGTTTCGAAGCGCGATAATGATCTGGTTCTTATGCGAGCTTCGAAATACTATGACGTACGAACATAATACTCAGAAACTGAACTTTCTGCTTCACTTCGGCGCGTCGTCTTTAGTTTGGTTCATTTATCTTCCTATCATAGCACTTATAGCTCTTCAAGTAAGCGCATTGTGGAGGTTTAAACTTTTATTGGGTGAGTACACTGAAATTTCTGGTTTAAGGGGGTATTCTGGTCTGACGTGGCGTTTTCGTCGCGTTATTTCGGAATTTTTTTTACAAAGAACCTATAAATTTGATTATTATTTAATTTATTGCTTCATGCTTATTGATATTTCAACTAGGACTGGGACTATTCGAATATTTTATAAGTATTTGAATGCTACGAATAAACTTCGAATATTTGAGTATTCGAATGTTATTATTCAAATATTTCGGTATTCGAAGACTATCGATAAGCAAATATCAATAAGCATGTAACAATAAACTAAATAATAATCAAATTTATGGGTTCTTTGTAAAAAATTCCGAAATAACACCACCTTATCGTATATACCCCTTTAACGAATAATCTATTTGGTTTCATGTACGCGTTGCATTTTCAGGTATCACGTACTCTGCCGATTGTTTCGCCTATTGCGTGATGGCGCATCTACTCTGGCCAACACGGAGTGAACAATACTTTTTACTCGCACAAGGGGCAGACAATGGCGACGAACTTGATGAGTTCAACGAAGCGCCGCACGTGCTGAACAACTATGTGGAACCTCCGGAACTTAGTAAAATAATTACTTAATATCAGAAAGGCGACAAGTCACGCGAATGAGGAAACAATCTTACACAGTTTGATGTACGCTGTATTTATCAGAATGGTAAAATTTTATAGAGTTGATAATACTCTGCTACATGCTACTTGAGACTGATATACTCTGCGCACTCTGTAATTAGGAATACACTAATAATCAAATTCACGTATGTGATAGGAAGTCAATAATTGACGGAAGCGAAATAAAGTGGTTGAACGTGACGAGTATTTACGTGTAATTACTTGATCGTTTAGGATCAAAAGAAAGGGAAGGTTGAGTTGTAGCGGTTTTGTAGATACAGAGTGGTAACGTTAACGAATGTATATTTATAACATTTTATGCCAATGTACATAACAATTAGCTGGCAAGTATACAACTTTAGAGAGGTTGCTATGGTATGAGTAACGATTATCGTACGTAATTAGTCTTCTACTACTGATTTACATTATAGATAAGAGCGATTCTCCTATCACTACGGTGTAACGCGTACACTTTCGTTCACTTATCGGACCATGTGTTTCGACATTGATAACTATAATTTAATCTTCGTTCTTCGTTGTTGTCCATTCAGTACACGTAGGGAATTCAATAAGCTAATTATACAATTGTATCTAAGAAACTTTTTAATCTTGTACCGTCGTACACGTTTTCACCGCGTCACCGATGCTACGTTTTGTAATTGCATGATACTTGCTGTGTGTGGAAACTATCGCAATGCGCGCTTGAAAAAAGTATGAAAGCTGAAAAAAAAATCATTGTGAATTTGTTCACGGTGGAAGAAAGGAGGGGATAGAATCATGTATAAGTCTAACGTGTGTAAATGAATTTATGTACGAACATACTATACACAAGGTTTTCGCGAAGAAAAACTACTCTGTGTGCATTCATAATTTCTTTCAGTATTACATCGAAGAAGCACGTACTGTATTAAAATTCAAATAATCAAATTATTATAAATATATCTTTTATACATATGGATATGCATTAATGATGGAGATCATGATATTGAAATTTATTTGTTCTTTTATTTTTCTTTGTGCAAATGTGCATTAATGTATTAAAGCATTGGTACTTGAACTATATACATAATACCGACAATTTGTACAGATCACATCTCGAAATATCAGTTTGTGCTCGCACAGAAGTTTCCTACAACGTTTTTGCTCAATCTTCTAACAAATTAAGTATTAGAATAATCAAACGTATACTTTGTTAGAACGTTTATAAGTCGCGTACGTATGTATCGAAATGTTGGTGCAATGTTTTTAATAGATCGATATTCGTAGAAGTAGCGGACACGATTGATTATAAGTTTCCATTGTAAAAGTGTAATATTCCCTTTGGACTTAATCGCATAAAACCAAGTTCAAAGAACGATATGAACAACGATTCTCAAAGAATCATAGTTATATAGAAATACTCTTTTTTTTATAGTAAAACTAGAAATGTTTCGCGTTTACACAAGTTATACACATTTTTATGCAAATTTTGAAGTGTTGCCGAAGATCTACCCACGAATGGATGTGTAATTTCGAAGTAGCGCAATTTTAACGGAATACTTTTCATCTATGTGTTCTTATTGATTTTCTAACACACCTTTTCGCGGGACATTTAATGTACAATGGTAACATGTATATTTAAATAATCTAATTTTAAAAAGTAGAATACACGATGTGGTAAAATGTAGTGCTTTTTAATCATTTAGATTAAATTTAATTCCGCTATGCGATCGTATAATGAGAATAATAGTATAGTGTACGTTTCTTTCGTTAAAACAAAGCAGACACGCAAAGAGTGACCCAAAAATCAGGGGTGCCTTTTCGCCTATTTTAGGTCTCACGATTTTGGAACCGAGTTCTTTAAACTATCGTTTTGACATAAAAGTCTGTACATCGGAGCGTACCAACTGACGCGTTAATAAATTTTCACTTTCACCTTCCATTTCTCAGAAACTAATTATCCCCTCAACTTGAAAATTTCTTGTGATTGAAGTCTCGTCACAATCATTTAGCAAAGAATCCAGTTCCTAAATCATGGAACCACAAATAAGCGATTGCTTGGGACATTCTTTGTATTATCAGAAACTTTACAAGCAGGATTGTATTACACATATTATAAGAAAAAAAAGGACGAAAGAAAAATACAACCAAGCATGTTTCAATCAACCTGAAGTAATATTTGATTTCTGTGAGCGAAAGGAAGCTTTAGCATGTTAATAAAGTATTAAATAAGACACTATGAAAGACCCTGCGTGTACTACGTTTATTTGCATACTGATAACTAGCTCTTTACACATATCGCAGAGCACCTGCAAGATTAAAACTCACAGCAGCTTCAGGCCTGAAGTAATGCTATCTATGATTTGTTTCGGACCTGGTCCAATTCCAAGTACAGAGATTGTGCCAGGTACTAATTGAGTTCTACCTGCATCTTTTATCAAAGAAATAATGAGCCCAGATTTACGTGCCTTACGCGCTAATGCTACTAGCTCCTCTGCGTTATGTATTTTTACAACAATTTTCGGCTGACCATCTAACAGCCAAGATTCGTACATTTCTTTGTGTTTCGTGTTACTCGATGCTTGACGATAACACTCTACCGCCGCGTGTGCACACTGAGCGGCAGCTTTGCCCTTTCCCATAGGTATATCTGATCTCACAACGAGTACCATTTTACAGTTCTCGATATTCGGATACTTTAAGGTATGATTGCACACGCGCTTAATGTATCTCATTATCGCCGACATATTCGCGAGATTACGAATCTGCTTCTTCCCGCTTTTTCTTATACTCGTCCATGCATACTTTGAATCTTTTTACTTGTTCCTGACACTTCCTCCAGTCCTGGGTCTCCGCTATACACTCCTGAAAGCACGTTAAAAGTTACACGACTTCGTCCGCGACGTTACAGTTCCTTGGCATTTAAATCCGCGGTTAAGGTTAATACTTGAACTTGATAATGCAATTCCATACAGCCGGTTTTCTTCAACATCTCCTCGACCGGATCTTCAACATCCTGTTGCTGTATGTTTGATCTCAACTTAACGGTCATACTAAGCTTTAAGCATATACACGCGTGATAGGAATTATAATTTAAGATCTAGAAAGCATATTCGTTAGTTACGGAATTTGGAGGTTAATGTCTTCCACGTGCGTTTCTTTTTATTTAGGTTTCGAATGGGTAGCTTACAGTTTACAGTGCCCTGGGAGGTAATAGCTCGCAATTCTAATGCAGAGTGGTTAAAAACTCGTGACTTATGTTTCTTCTATTTATTTTTATTTTGTCTAGAAGTAATTTCTTTTCGGCTTCTTGAGGAATATTTAGGCCCGCGAGCTCACCGGGATTAAAGGTTATGTGGTCGCTCTCGATGCTTACTCTATTTACGTAATCTCGATCAATTGATCTTTCGATTGATATGCTTGGATCTCGCTATTTATCTTTTTCATGGGCCTCCTGCAATTCCATATTTATACATACAGGATATGCACACAACGAATATGTACTACGAATTCATACGAATCTTAATAAATCAACAAGATGAAGTTTGAAATCAGAATTGAATCGATTGCAGCCGGCTTGTTTGGGCGCGAAATTCAATTAGTTACTTAAGTCCTTTACATTCAATCACATTTTTAATTAATGAATTAATTTACGAATGCCTGAAGTGTTTACTAGAAATTTGAACAGGAATATTTGGAAATAAGTGTGAAAAAAGACGTGAAATTCATTTGGATATGCAAACCGAGAATCGAGTATGCAGCGCGTGACGCGCATGCGCCGGGATATGGCCGCTGGTGCACCGAGTTCTCCAGCAGACGACAACAAGCCATGGCGTAGTGCGGTCGAAAGCATGACATTATGTCTCGGTGCTCGTACCGCCAATATCGTGATCCCAGATTTCTGTCCCGTATCGGCTGCCACTTAGAAGCCCGTGAGTTTGGACGAGTTGCCGATGTTCGTGTACTCGAATACTAATAACGATCGCGAGCACGTCGGGGCGTTAAGCGTTCGCCTGCCGGTCGTCAGTCGCAGCGTTTCTGTAAGTACTTGTACTTCGGTTTTCCCAGTACTACTGACTTAAAGGATCTCCCTTTCCTCGAGAACGTGACGATCGATCTAAGAAACTGTGCGATAAGGGTGCTTCAATCGTGATCCGTGTGCTTCCGTCACCGTGAATCGTAAGGTGACATAACGATCCCATAATTCCGTAACACGTGGGCGATGCACGCTGAATGCGAACGCAAGAAGATACAACCGCGACTGTTACATCCCTGACATGTAATATGAGGTTTGTCGAAGGTTTCCTCGCGCGAAAGGAGTTTGAAAGTAATTGGTATTGATTTCGAACGATCATGTAAGTTATTTTAAACGGCACGTTCCCACTCTGCCGTGGCAGCCTTATCAACGTAGTTAACTGTGTCATTTCCCTCGTTAACGTGTGCTGCAAAAAAGTGGAGATTAGTCTCGATTGCCTTTTTTTACGATGACTTCCTCAGTGTACGTCACACGCCGCAGCGTGCGTCATTTACGCTCATTTCGGTCGTTCCCGCGAAAAGTTGAATTATCATTGCATTAGCGTTCGACAGTACAGTTAATGTGTCAGAGGGCGCGTGTCAAACGTGACAACTGATCCTCCCGGGCAAGGTCGAGAATGTTCTAATTCATGCGGGTTATTCTAATCAGTGGCGTCCCAATTATTCAATGAATGGTTTCATCGTTTGTTCACGATTTTCATTCACTTCGCGTCAAGTATTCATTATTCTAAATTGCACGCCTGACGTTTCTCTTTAAGAACTGCCTGGCCATTAATCATTATATAGTATCGCATTGATGGATAGACGGGCATGAAATTTGAATTGCAAATCTCATCGTATTAGCGTAGCCGTCCATGACGTTGAATTATATCTCTACATATTTTTCGACTAACGAGTCCTGTGACAACACAAGGAAAAGTTTTTCACATGTTGCAATTCCATGGTTACGTAAACTCGAAAAGTTCTGAGTAAAGTATCTTCGTATAATAGTTCCGATCGACGGTAGAAACTTTGTATTTTCCCGCCGTGCGGCGGCGAGCGACATCTGGAGGGCAGTAGCGAACGAATGTAGTTCCCTACTTGCTCCTAGGTGGCTACGCGAGCTGACGAAGTTTCTCGCAAGTGTTCGAAGAGTGCTCGGTTAGTATATAAGGCCGAAGCGAACCTTTAGCTTTCGGGTAGTCTGATGCTTCCCGGGAAAAATGCGGCCTATTTACAGACCACATCCAGTTTAAATGATACGCATACAGCTAAAAACGGCGTCGTCATCGAATTTCCACCAGATACTTGTAAAACTCACTGCGGAAGTAAATTGTGACTATCTCTTTTGCCATTTTTTTCCACAAATTTGCATTGTACATTGCTACTATTACTTTTCTGATATGATTCACGTATTTGTTGTATTTTTTGCTGAGGTTCAAGCTCGTTTAATATTACAATGAAGCGTTAAACTGATAGTCTATACCCATACCTACGCAATTGATATACCCCTTTGCTGTTTATTTAAATAATTTCGCCAGATTTTTTCGACGTGCTATTATGCGCTATATTAGAGGAGGGGACACACATTGATAAAATATGGGACGTTCTGCAGTGGTCTCAAAGTTCACGATCTCGTGAACACGTAACTGGACTGTCCGTCCAGTATTTTCTGTTACGCGCAATTCCAAACACACATCGGTGTACTTTGCAATCGTATTCGACAATTTGATTAACGGTAAACCGAGTGCCAATTACAAGCTCGACAGTAATTATTTCGCAAGTGTGAAGTTTTTAACGATTAGCTTATTCGCACTGTTGAGGATCAAATAGGTTTAATTCAATTAGTGACGTGCTTCCCTTGAGCAATCCCTCGTTTCAGTTTGACGGTAACGAAATCGTCGTCTTTAGTACCCAGCACTCAAGCGGTCAAAGTTGCTTTTGATTTGCATACCCGGTTCGGTTATGGCCGATGCGTTTTCATATTGGCCTCGGAACGACAATTTACAGTATTATCTGGATCCCATTATCTTTCACTTTCTACCTAATTACGACACATTCAATCGCGAGGATGCTTCACGTACACAACAATAGTCGATTCTCAGTAATTCCCTCGCAAATCCCTTCTGAGACTTCCCGCCTTTCTTCCAGCAATCAAGGCGAAGTGCACAAGATTCCTGCCACGGATTTGGCTCAATTTTCCCGCCTAGTTAACCCTTCAACCTTTGACCCTTTAACCGTTATTTCAAAATTGTGAGACTGATATATAAATGTTGTAGCTTGTTATTTTAATATTTTGAAATAGAAAATATAGGTTTTTTATATTTTTACTTACTTATTTCTTATTTTCTTTTATGAAAAAAGAAGCACTTATATCTATTTTCCACTAATTTATTTGAGAAGGTATAAGGAAACACAAGATGGCAGGCCGAAGTAATACATTTGTGAAGAAATGCCAGATGGGCAAAATGAAACTATAAATGGAGATAAAATAAAAAAAAAATAAAAATTTTGAAGAGAAAGTTTGTTTTTCTCAACCGAAAGCATTGAAATCTACTTTACCATCAGAAACACTACGAGTGGTTGCTAACGAAAGTTACGATAGAATTTTAGCCACTTTTAAAATGAGTGTTGCACCGGTGCAACACTGAAAGTTAAAGGGTTAACGCGCCCCGTGTATAATAGTACGTGGGCCGCGCTTAGAATTCCGCGGGAAAATCGCATTCAAACCTTAGCTGTAAATTATAATTTCATTTTCACCTGTCCAGGGCCGGCTTTTTCTATAAAGGGACCCGGGTGCAAGAAATTTTTGGGGTCCCAAAGAATTTCTCAACGGTAAAAAAGCAAGAGGCCATTTCACGGAAAAATAAGATAAATAAACAAATAAGCATTACCATATTTAAATATATGAATTTCATTGCCATATCATTAATAATATTAGACTATTATATTATTATATTAGAAACTAGCTTTACTATTTGATTTCACCCGGAATTTATATTCTTATTTTATAAAATTATTTTTTTATGTTATTTTTTGGTGAAAATTGTCACATTCATCAAGTATCGCCAGTTTTGTGTTTAGAGCATAAAATTCAACTCGATTTTTAAAATGAGATTAATTTTCATCAAATAAAAAATTTCCGTTCTAATTTTTTTTCATTTCTCTCTTATTTTTTTTCCCTTTTCTGATGCCTTGCAGCCGCTGCACCCCCTGCGGCCATTCCTGCCTGTGCAATTCTACCTATCACGATCCCTTTTTAACAATCCAAAAACTGCCAATGAAACTGTACCGGTTTTTCGAGTACCCCTATAGTGCCCTCTGTCGCGCGTGATCGAACGGGTGCGCACGGTTAATTTTGGAGCGCGTCGCCGTTGGCCGTGACCACTAAGAGGCGACGACTCGGGGGCCGCAAAGTCGGGACTGAGCCCGTATGCCGCCGCGGCACGTAACAGGGCCGGGAGGGGGCGTGCGGCGAGGGAGCCCGCACCAGGGAAGCAGAAGGAAAGCCAAGAGGCAAAGTCACCGGCGGGCGAGTCTCGCGCATTCCCTCGGCCGAATGTGTTTGGCGGACTAAGGTGCCCCGATAACCGAGTCTCGACACCGATAACCGTCCTTCGTCGCTCCGCGCGACCGTTCTTCTGCCTGCAGTCGGCGAGGAAGGCTTCCTCGAGCCTCGCGCGCACGTGAATAGTCTCCTCCGTCGCCACCCCTCCGCCCTGGAACAGCGGGGCGAGCAACTGGCGCGCTCGTTCGCAGGGGAGATCGATCGTAGATCATGGAGGAGGAAACGGTGGTCGGGGATGTGAAGGAGCGGGACCAGGAGGGAGAAGAGGAGCTGGAACAGGACGAGGATGGGACGTTCGACGAGACGGCTAGCTTCCCGGAACTGGAGCGCAGCCAGACCGGTCGGAAAACGAGCATCTTTAAGTATTACTCATTCAAGGAAAAAGGTGAGTCCGACTTTGGCCTCGCCAGATGTATGCAATGCCTACCTACTGCGTTCTTTTGGTATCGATGGCAGCGGTGAAAGGTGCTTCTGGGAGGAAAGTATCGTAATGTTATTTTTGTATTAACCAGCGGCTACTCTGTGCTCTCGCGACTTCCACGTGCAGTCGAACTTGCCACTAGTTTTTAGGGATTCCCGTACCTGTTGGAATGTTTCGAGCTTCGGAGTTCTGATTAGCGATAGGTACTTGATTAATGGAACTCGACCTTTAATCGTTTATCGGCGATTACGAGACGGGCAACATTCCTTCGCGCGATAACAGCTGAGCCACGGGATTTACGGCCGCTTAATATGAATTTTAATTTGGGTGACGAGAGGACGGGCAAAGGTGTGCCGTTCACGGTCACGCTGTGCATTAGTAATACTGCCAAAAATAAAAGCGTGCCGTGTGCCGTGGTAATGTGCTTAGCCAACGTGTCGCAGCGTATCATCGATATGTAGATTGGCGTGGATATGGGAGCCGAGCTGCACCTCCCATGCTCCGCTTCGACCACTTGCTTGCGCTCGGAAGTTAGGGGTAGTAGAATAGAGCGTAAAGGCTAAGATGCTACAATTGGAGATAGGTAAATTCAACGTGGGGGACATTGGCAATACCTACAGGGGAAAAGGACAAAAATTGTATTTATTATAGGATTCCTCGAGCAAATTTAAAAATGTTAATTTAAAAAATAAAATAAAAAACAAAAAGAAAATATAAAAGGGAGTGCATTGAACATAAAAAGAAAGATATTAAAGTGTTAATGTAAGTTCAGATTGGTAAAGCTTTAGCTGTTAGTGCTATTTACACGATCCAAATTTTACCAATTTTACCCCGGTTACGGGGTAAGTGGCAGTTAATTAAAGAAGGCAAAAGATAAACTGTTACGTCCCTACTCGTGACATAAACATTTTATGCATTTCGACACTTGTAGTAGAATCGCATAATATGCAATGTTCCTTCACTTTACGGCACGTAAAAGGAGAGCTTCCAACAAAAGTTATAGACACGATCTCTGTTCCTTTCGTAGCACCAAGTCGCGTTATGAAACTCTGATACGCCGTTCGAGCGTTTCGCCTACGTTTTAGTACCGAACGAAAAGATTTTGCAATTGGGAATGGCAAGGAGCGTTGGCGACGGCTATGCATCGCCAGGTGGTGCATAATGGATCGCGCGGAGCGTCACGAGATCGACGTTCTTGCGGGTTCCGTTGCCGAGCGACTGGAGGAGCTCGCGTTGCCGGTGCGGTTGCATAGGTACGGCGCGGACTTACGACCGATTCATCGCGAGGGTGAACGTAACCGAACCGGTTTTCAAGGGGGATCACGAGTCTCGCTTTTAAGCAGCCTAAATCCTTAAAGGTTGCGCCTCGCCTCGGTTTATTTTATTCTTCCTACGTCTCTCTCTCTCTCCTGCATTTTGACAATTCGTAATACTGTGCCCCGCCGAGGCGGGCCTCCGATGAGCGGATCTCTCCTCGAGAATATTTCGCTGAAGAGAGGGGAGGCGTAGAGAGAGCCTACCTCAAGAATAGCAGCCGAGCTATCTCTGTACCCGCTTGCGGCATTGGAAACGAAGAAACGGTTCTGTGCCTCGATAAGTCCCTGCACTATCCACTTATCACTAAGAGCCTAGCTCTTAGGGAGCAAACCCCGCGGAGCTGCTGCGCTTACATCGCTAATGACCCGGGAATCTCTGCGGGGGTGTGCCACGCAGGTGGACGTGTGGTTCTCTGCACGAAAGCTCGATTAAAAAAGGCGTTATCAAAGGCGCAAGATTTCGCTGCCGTGAAATGCCGAAGTGGGGCGAACTTTGGCCCAGTTTGCCAAACGGAGGGATCGATATCGTGGATTCGGGTCGCGTAGCCGGGGAAAGAGCGTGGGGCGCACGGGTTCACGCGCGGAATGGGTTATGCAACACGGTCGTGGAGACGCTAGACGGCGGTCGGCTACAAAGCCCTTCGCCTCGAAGTGGATGATGGCTACGCACTCGATAGTGACGCATCCACGCTGTAAATACGGGCGAGCCTCCATGCCTGGCCAATTCGACGCGCCTCTGCTGTGCAACGTCACGGTGCAGTCTGACGAGGGTGGGCTCGACTTGCATGCACGTGTGTACGCCTGCATGCGGACGACACCGTTGCATCAGGATGCATTCAGCGCGCGCACGCGGTCGTGCGCATCCGGAAGCCGAATCGCAACTGTTGTTGGGGAATTTGGGACACGTTAACCCTTTAACCCTCGAGCGGTTGGGTTTAGGTATCAAGAGGGCTATGTAATGGTTTCCGGAAGGAGCTTGGTAAATAATTTATATTTCTCTGAAACGTGTGATAATGAGTGTCGAGCTTAAGGGAAGGTTCCGGTTTGAAAGTCAAATTTTTTATTTCATTTTTCGAATGTTCAACCTTTTAGGAATACGTGTTTAAAAGGATTTGTTATTCCCGAAGTGAAATTCCCGAAGTTATAGGCATTTGAGTAGCGGCAAATGCATAGGCAACGACTCGGCGTTTACGCAAAATTTTGGGACCTGTATCTCCAAAAGTTATTATCGGATTCGACTGAAACTTTTTTATTTTGAAGAATATACTTCTGGCTAGGGGGAAACCAGAAAAAATTACAAAAATTTACAATTTACAATTTTCAAAGGCGTTGAAAGGTTGAACAATGTATGGAAAAAGTATTCCAACTTCAAGTGTCGTTATTTTCTAAAAAAAATGTCATTTTTGTAATTTTTTCTGGTTTCCTTCTAGCCATAAGTATATTCTTCAAAATAAAAAAAGTTTCACTCGAATCGGATAATAACTTTTGGGAGCATATTATCGCGATGTTTAACTATTGATTTATGCAAAAAAAAATCGATTTCTTAGTCCATCGCGACAAATCGAGTTAAGTTTCTTCGATCTCGGATGAAATTTTTCGTTCTGGAATTTTCCTGTTTGGAGAAATTAAATAATCAGGTAAAATGGAGGGAAAAAACTTTCCACAAAGCGGACACCCTGTATGTGGACAGCAGTAGATCAGCAAATAATCGCCACCTGAATTCCAATCAAACGTGTGATTTCGTTTCATGGCCCTTTACCGGTTCTCTAATATCGCCTATCTGGCTTAGCAGTGGGGACGGTTGCTGATAAACTTGTGTGCTAGTTTTCGGAAACTTTAGCAAGAGACAGATACAATTTTTGAGGCTTTATCAGGGGACACCGTTTAATTGCCATCGTCGAACCGATCGAACGCTGGGTTTACGTAACAGATAAAACTAGAAGATGTAGGCGTTCGTTACGAGGCTGTCAATCCGTTTCGCGTTACGTCCGCGGCACACAGTCGACTTAAGGACTATAACTAAGGACAATTACTTTCAAACGGTTTGGACTTTCATTGTAAAAATATGTACAATTTTAATTCATGTTAATTAGGATAATTGATATTTATAAAAAAAATTGTAATCCTTCTGGGCTTTCTACAAATAACGAGAGAATATCCCGAACCCGGAAATTCAAAAAATCCAGAAACTTTGTGAATATGTAGGGAATTTCCTCCTGATTATAACCCAATTTTTGTTTGCTAGCCAAATTTACTCTAAGGGCGTGTAATTCACCCCTGAAAATCCGGTTATTTTCCGATTTTGTGTTATAACTTGTGAACTGTAAAATACATTTATTCTATTAATCGCAGCTAGTAGCAGGCAATTTTTGTACTTTTTAAAATCTTACAATTACAGGATTAAATTCGGGTATTTTAGACCTTGGGCGACTTTAAGCAAAACTTTATATCACTAAGTAGTTGAATTATTATTGCATTGATTACAACGCATTTTTATTTTATATAGTTGTTTAGTGATAAAATCCAAGTTAATTCTACTTAAGATAGTCAGTAATATGTAAAATTATGAAGTATCTAATAGGATTTAAGCAATAATTGTTTAAAATGGTGCAACTGAAAAACAAAAAGACTGAAATTTTCATACAGGTCAGATTCATATACAATTGGATCAAACCTAATGTGAATATAAACTATATTTCTTTATGTTTTCTAATACTACGAATATTTAATAAAGATTTAATGAAGCTATAGAACAGAATTTCAACACTTCAAATTTCGGCCGATGTCCAAATAAATAAGGCATACTCGTCCCACTGTGCGGGGTCTTTGCAAGTATGTCTCTCAGCCGTGTCGTTGCCCTGCATTTCTCCGGATCGATTGCAATAACACAGCCATTCGCGACGATCGCTAGGATCCCCCGGCAGGGAACTGCAACTCCAACGAACCGAACGTTCCTTTATCTAGTAGGAATCGTTGCTCAACAGTGAAATAAAAATATCACCGGCTGAAGCTAGTTACGTAACGTCTTCCCTGGTATTATGGTGCTTATAATTTGACGAGACTCGTTGATGGAGCAACATCCAATGATCCTCTCGGAGCAGATATTTTTGCACGCTTCGTCAATCCTGTTCGCTTTTGCTGATGACGGCCGTGGCTTTGCGTTGGAGGCCTCGTCCACTGGAAGGGTACCTAATCTTGCGACCAGGCGACGCGTTAGGGGAAGAAGATAAAACTCGGTTCGCTGATACCGAAGTAGATTGTGTTTTAAATGAGCAGAAATTCAACAGATGAAATTTTTATTGCTTCTTTTTTGCTCGTTATAGAAAAATATACATATGTGGGTTCAGGAATGTAGGAGAGCAATTATATGGATTTCAAGGCTGATCGACACAATATCATATATTTACAAGAAACAAGAATTGATACAAAAATAAAGTTCAGTTCATTTAATCATGATGGTTTAATGTTTTGAGAACTTATTAAATTTCTACTATAAAGAAAGATTATAAATTTTAGAAAAAAATTATTATTAATACTTAGTATTGGCAGTTATTAGTTATTTAAATATACGAAGGAGTCATTTATTTCTTATATATTCCATGAACATTTAGTTCATATTTTCCAAACATCTCTTTCACATTTTCTGTATGCGTATATAATATTTGGATTTTTTTTAATATTTGAACAATATATTTAACCAATATTTTGTGCTACTAGGGAGGTCACCCAGTTTCCATACAAAGGTTAAAGTGAGTCGCGAGCAGGTTCGGCGCGAGTAATGCGGAACATCCGAAGTATTCCAAGCTTGAGATTCTGCTCTGCGTAGAATTCCACACTCGGGAATTCGGAGGTCATTTTACATATTTTTTTTAGCTACTGTTTTTTAGACTGTTGAAATTTGATCTTTTAACTTGCCCTCCCGCGTCAACAAACTCTGGAAAAATTTCCTCCGCCGACCCTGGACGCGACTCGAACTAGAATTAATCTCGACCTCTGGGTGTCGATAAAGAGTCACACCTCGCTGAGCACACGTGTCACACGATTGCACGATCCTCCATCGTTCTAACACATGAAATCGATCTTGAAGCTTCATTAACACCTGAGATACGAAGCTCCAAGCGAGCTCTACGTTTCAGAGACCTATGCGACGCATATCCACGTTCCAGGCTGGCGAATCGATCGAAACTTATCAAAAAACGCCGTGGGTACTGTGCCCTCCCTTATCTCGATCCTCGCGCGACTAGCAGCGAGCGGAGGAGGAGGAGACGCGGATAATGAGCCTCCCGCGACGGCGAATCACGTCTCTCCCATAATCACCGTACACGCTTATTGCGATTAAAAAAGCCGACACCGTGTTTCTCTCTGGTCAGTCCTTCTTCCCCCGCGGAGCCTCGCTTGGATCTCGTGCCCCTTCTTCCGAGCGATGGACCAGGATAACGCTGCGCGTGAAGCCACAGTTCCTTAATGTAATCATTGAGTGTATCGAGTCCCACGAATTCTAACGAGTGCGCTTTTCCGCGGCGGAGCCTGAAGAGTTCGGTGCTCGAGTCCTTTGGGATTCTGGAAGGAACTCTTCTTCACTTCAGGAAGCTTCAGTCTCGACCTTTCATCTCGTCAGGTCCTTGGCGCATCCTTTGGTAGCTTCTTCTGCGAGGAAACCAAAGTTTCTTTGTGTTTTTGTGCGGAGTGTTGAAAAGCGGAGGGGCATCCGGGGGATCTAAGTTCCATAAAAGGAGCGCGAGGAGAGTAGGCGACTTTGGACAAGGAGAGATAGGCCTATCTTTACCGAAAAGGGCAAAGGACAAGCCGCGTTGAACTTGGAACTGTTACGACAAGTGTTAAGCAAAGTTTCACCGAGGTTGGTACGTGTATCAGTCAGCTTGATTTTGTCGAGTGTAGTTTTGTAAAGAGCGTGAAAGGTCGAAAGACACCTTGCGAATGTGAGGCACCTTTCACTGTCGGAGAGATTTAATAAAGAATGGTGAGGTGATCGAAACACTTTTAGTTTATCGCTTTCGCTGCGCATTTAAATTTTCCGAGGAATCTTGGAAAGTGGCAATTGGAGACGAATAAAATTTTTTTTTAATTGTCAACTTGAGTTTGATAAATAATAATGGGTACCGCATTATCTATAAGAGAATACATTTTTTAATGAGTGAACTATAGTCGGTATACCCGTTTGAACCCTCGGAAAATGTGTACATTTCGTGAATTTTTTACAAGTCAACGGCTTAATGAAGATTTCCCGTTTTCTTTTTTACTACGTTTACATAGTATTATGAACTACTTATAAAAAAAGTTTCAGTTAAAAAACTATTGTTTTTCGGAAGTTATGGATACATGTACGAAAGTCTGTCGATTTTAGAAGGCTAAACGATGGGTCTAAAAATTTGCGCTACGTTCAATCAATTCACTTTCAATTTTACAAACGGGAAATCTTCATCAAGCCGTTGAGTTGTAAAAAAATCCACAAAATGTACACATTTTCCGAGGGTTCAAACGGGTAAACCCCCTTAAGAAGGACATGCTCTCTTCGGCGTCCGGCGAGGGGGAGGGGCAAAAGGGGCAGTTGCCCCCTGGCTTTTGAGAAAAAAATTGCGTATCTTTAAAAACTGATCTTTATTAAATTTATACTAAAGAAGTGAATATTTTTAAATTTCGGTGTTAAATTTGTAATTAAATTGGCAGCACAAAATGGGTTCAAAGAAGCAAGAGGACTACTCGCTTTTTCATTACAAACTTGCCCTCTCGTCTCCTTCTGTAGAAAGTCTACGGACGCCCTTGCATGCTCTTCATTAGAAACTAGAATAGCCAAGGTAAGACACTTCCACGAAGACACCCTCGCGAAACGCGTATCTAGGGGCTCGCCTGTAATCACGCAATTATCGATTCGACTCACTGGGTCAAAGAAGAAGTTAATAAAACGCGATAACGAGAACTGTCACACATTATGTCATCGCGCTCTCTTCGCTCGTGACATTAGGGCGACCGAGATTAGTTGAGGAGCGCCGTCTCAGAGGTCGCAAGTACGAAATTACTGGAACGGAAGCTCATAGGGGTTGATCTCGGGAGGCTCGAGCAGGGCAACAGCGAGGAGCGCAAATTGGTGGAAAGAGAAAATTTATATCAATAAAACCAATAAAAACTTAAAACTTTTTGAAACAGCGGTAAAGAAGTAGATACCTGTTTGAATTTAGTATGAAACTTATAAATTGTTTTTAACTCTAATGCTGAGAAGTTGAACGCTCGGCGTGCGGGTCTCCTCTGGT
This sequence comes from Andrena flavipes, assembly GCA_963971345.1. Lineage (NCBI taxonomy): Eukaryota > Metazoa > Arthropoda > Insecta > Hymenoptera > Andrenidae > Andrena > Andrena flavipes. The sequence goes on along the minus strand of OZ020479.1, from coordinate 73,155,514 downwards.
CGCATCTATTAACCAATGTCCCTGAACGCCTATAGGTGTTTTCCGCACAGGTTTCACCCAAAGGGTTAAATCATCCACACAATTACTATTACACTAGGGAAAGGTGCGTACCTATTTCAAAGGTCTTTACAAAAGGCTTTAAAAAATTTCACTCCCCGTCAAAACCTACATTTTAAAAGAATTATTTATAATTAAATATAAACGGTGGCAAAAATCTCAATTTTTTTTAGAAAAAATGCTGAAAGCTCAAGGCCCTTTGGCATGAATTAAAAGATCGTTGTTTAACTTTCAGACACAATGCCAAGCTCGTCGAAGAAACAGGGTCCGCTTATAGGAGTAATCGATGTTGGCACGCGGACCGTTCGCTTCGTGGTAAGATATCATTATATACGTACACTGTACCGTAAAGTTGTTAACTATCGTCTATTTTTACCTCAGATCTCTGTCATTATCTTCTTCGCTGTTTCCCTCTGACAAGCAATTCTGGAACGTTACAGGTGTTCAACGCGAAGCGGGTCGCCGAGGTGGCGTCCCACCAGATCGACATCGAGCAGATCAGCCCTCAGGAGGGATGGATGGAGCAGGACCCGAGGGAAGTGCTGTTCGCCGTCAAGGCCTGCATCAAGGACGTCGTGCGGAAATTCGACGCCCTTGGGCTGAAGGTGGGCGAGATTGTGACGATCGGCATCACGAACCAGAGGGAAACGACCGTGGCGTGGGATGCCACCACCGGCGAACCGTTATACAATGCCATAGGTGTAGTAATTGGTCTTCATTACATTCCCCTCCGCATGCAATTAATAAAAAATACACCATGCGAATGTAACGCGAGGCCATCTTATAAACTTCAAGAATCTTCGTGGTTTGTTGGTTTCACATAATTCTACGAGGTGTTAAAACCAGCAGTCAGGAGTATCGGATAAAATTTCCAAAAAAATTGTTTTATTATCTTTAAAGATGTACAAATGCAACGCAAAAAGATTTTTGATCCTACGACGTTTCCTTTTCTTTTTTTAAATATTCTTTTATTTCTGCAGTGATTTGATGGAAAGGTACAGTTAAGTCTAATCCTGAGAATAATAACAAAATACTGATAATAATAGAAAAAGAATATAAATACTAATAATTACAGAAGAAAATAGAACAAGATACAAATCGAATAATAATGGCAGAAATAACAATACTGGATTTAGTATATCAGGACCATTGATCGACTAATCGTGACCTTATTGTTTCCAGTCTGGTCTGATATAAGGACCTCAACGGTGGTCGACCAGATAATAGCAAAGTTCCCGGACCAAAGTAAGAACCACATCAAGCCGTTATGTGGCCTTCCAGTGAGCCCGTACTTCTCGGCCCTGAAGATTCGTTGGATGAAGGACAACGTGCCTGCAGTGAGGAAGGCGATAAGGGACAAACGATGCAAAGTGGGGACGATGGACACGTGGATCGTTTGGGTGCGTGCATCCGCGTCGAGTGGTAGAGCTTATCTGAGATGTGCAAGCGATTGTTATGCCTTGCAGCGAGAGGGATGGTAGATGATGATGAGCGCGAATCAGAGATCCCCGAGCGAGCTCACTGAAAACAAAACAAAAATGGTTACAGAACTTAACCGGCGGCAAAGAGGGCGGATTGTATATCACGGACGTGACGAACGCCTCGAGGACCATGTTAATGAACATAGAGACCCTCTCGTGGGATCCAACGTTGTGCAGATATTTCGACATTCCTATACAAATGCTGCCGGAGATCAGGAGCAGCTCCGAGATTTATGGGAATATCACGATCGACGCGCTCAAGGGAATCCCTATATCTGGCGTAAGTTATATATCTAAACTGAAATCTGTATATTAAAGAAGCGAGCTTTGTTTTATACGATGACCTTATTGCTTGCTCTCTGTCAGATCTTAGGGAACCAGCAATCCGCGCTGGTTGGACAGAATTGCTTGAAAAGGGGACAAGCGAAGAACACGTACAGGAGCGGGTGCTTTTTGCTCTGCAACACGGGCACAACGGTGGGTATCTTGTAAAGAGTACGATTATTTGTTTCGTAGTTGCGAGCACGCTCCTGAATTTTTTGCTTCTAATTTTTCAGAGGGTGTACTCCTCTCACGGGTTGGTCACAACGGTGGCGTATCAGCTGGGCCCAAAAAGCCCGGCAGTCTACGCGCTGGAGGGCTCGGTCGCGGTCGCGGGAGCTGCCATTAAATGGCTCCGCGACAATATGAAACTCATAAAGGATGTTCACGAGAGTGAGCATCTAGCTCAAAGCGTTTTTAGTACCGGTGATGTATACTTCGTGCCAGCCTTTACGGGATTATACGCTCCATATTGGAGAAAGGACGCTAGAGGGTGTGTACTATTTTACTATTTTGCGTACGAGCAGTGGCGGATTTTGGCGGAGTGGGGGAATTTTATTTCGAATAACGAATAATATCCCCAAGATGACAATTTCAATAGTTTTTTAATTAATACCTTAGCAGATTTCCCGTTTAGCGTTTTATTCGTTATTCTCGAATAACGTCCAACTCTGCCTCAGAGTCCTATCTTTAAAAAACGATTATGATCTTATCCAATCACTATTGTCTGTTATCTCCTATTATTTTCACTCCACACGCGCGGAGATTTATTTGTAATTCTGTTATGTATCCCAGAACGTTTGTCACCTTTGCTATTTTCCTTAAATCCGCCGCTGAGTATGCTGTTCTCAATGCACTATCAATCCAGAACTCTTTACGTAAACACATGCTCTTTACAGAATCATCTGCGGTTTAACCGCATTCACCACTAAGCAGCATATAATAAGGGCATCGCTGGAAGCGGTTTGCTTCCAGACGAGAGACATTTTAGAAGCCATGTACAAAGACTGCGGCTTTCCATTAACAAAGTTGCACACGGACGGGAAGATGTCAACGAATAATCTCCTTATGCAGCTACAAGCGGATCTTTGTGGTACACCAGTATGTAAGTGTATTAAACTGAGAATCTTGCAGAGACATTAGTGGAATTCTATATTTAATATTTCTGCGTGTTAACAGTTAGGTCAACGATGCCAGATATCACAGCATTGGGAGCAGCGATGGCAGCGGGTCACGCGGAAGGTATAGAGGCTTGGGAGTTCGAAGGTGAAGAGGTAGAATCAGTACCCACGGATACATTTTTGCCAACAACAACGCCCGAAGGTAACGACCTTTCGGATTTAGTAGATTCTTGTGTTTCATTCTATATTTTATAAGGATCCTTTCGTTTTCCTTTGCAGGAAGAGACGCCAGGTATAAGAAATGGAAGATGGCAGTTGAAAGGAGCTTAGGATGGTCGGCAATCAAGAGGTCCGACCAAATGACAGGTAAATTTAAAAGCATCGAGCAAATGAAATTTGAGGTTTCAGCTGCGATCGATGCTCTATTTCTTAATTATTCCTAATAATTTGCTTTGTACCGAATACTTACCCTTTTCTATCTGCATGCATTATATATACGTACGTTAATATCCCTCTGTAAATAAAACAAAGGATCTAGTTGCTAAGGACTACCAAACAGATTTCACGTGGGATGGTAGAAATACCTTTGGCGATTAAAATAATTTTTCTCTCCGGAGTTCTGTTAAGCTCCTTGTTGTGGCGTTTTGGTATGGCGCTTCCCCTTTATTCCCTATATCCGTTTCTACATTTCCTTGACAAATAAATATATCTGTGCCCTGTGTATTAATACTTGCGGAATTCTATCGGAATCGTAAAACCGTATACTTTTACAATGTTTCAGATGAGAGATATTGCGTTCTGGCGTCGATCCCTGCCAGTTGGTTCTTAATGACGAGCTTTGTCTTACTACGATTAAGTTATTACTTAGAAAGTCGGTGACAGCATGCTTCTGTTGTCGCGATGGAGATTCAGTTAGGTGGCAGATAGCCTATGTTTTAATTGCAAGTACAAGATAGGAGCGAGACTGCCAGAAACTTAAGCATCAATAGTAGATTCCGATTATGGGCACCAGTAACGAATTACAGAATAAGAGAGCAGCGCCAAGGAAATCGCTTCGACTCAGTAGAAAACTACCTTATATCTCTGCTCAAACTTGCCAAGAACAGTTCGCCGTACAATAGTCAAAGGGAACGAAGGATACTTAACTAATCCGCTTCGAAATGGAGAGCGTTTCGCAGAGAGTGTTAAACAACGAGATGCGCGCACAGTAATTAAAAACGTTCATTTATTCGCTACCTTTTATCGTTCGCTGATACAAGATAACGTGGTATTCCGTGCATCGTTCTTTGTCAGGGCCACCGAAACGCAAGTATCGCAAACTGACGAAATTACGCATAATTTTCTCTAACTATAAGTGTATAAAATCTCTCGACTCTGTGCGGTTAATTAAGCAAGGTCATTCGCCTTTTATCTCTATTCATTCTCCTCTAATTTCGTCGGCTTCTTTTGTATTTCTAATTTATTCGTTACATCGTCGAAAAAGTCTTATATGTACACTGTTGAAGTTATTGTATTATAAAGGCAAACATGGAAATACACGTTCGTCTTGTTTTACTGCAGCATTCGTTCCTTCCACTACCGAACACCCGAATTCAAGCTCCAGAATATACAAGATTCATGGGATTTAAAGACACTATATTAAGAGTCTGACCACGAGGAGGCCACTTTTCATTTGCCTGCCATTTTCGGCCCATTCCCGCTGATTTTTAAATCTGTAAATTACAATAATCTTAATTGTAACACTTTTTTTTAAAAAATATATGTTTGAAAGTGGCTCGTGGCCAGATTCTTATTTTAGAATCTCTAATGCGTTTCGAATTAGCGCGCCGTACGGCAGCGCCGCGGAGCGTCGCGCGGCCGCGAGCGGAACTGCGTATAAGATGGCGGGGCGAGAGGAGGGGAGGGCACGCTTAGTCGTGTCAGTGTCGATTCGTTGTGGCTGTCCGCTGTTGTCAGTATGGTATTGAAAGACTTAGGATGCGGGATCGCGTAACATTATTATGGTACGTCTCGTGGCCGCGACTTCGTGAGAAGGTCGTCCCAGTGGCGAGCGCCGAGTCTCGTTAAAGGGAGATGCGGTATATCGTATCGCGCGAGTGCAGGCCAGGCTAACCTATCGCAGCGAGGTTTTGTTGTCGGCGGCTGTGGTAGGCGGCGGGTCTGGTGGCTCTCTGGCAAGGTGCGAAGTGTGTAAAAGTGCGCGGCGGACTAGCGTCCGGAGCAAGGGAGTCCCGGTGCTCGGTGGGATATGCACGCGCACGTCAAGATGTCGTCGGGAGGACACAGCAGTCGTACGCGAGCGGTGCACATAAGCTCGATATTCCAGAAGCTCCACGGCCGTTTCGCCGACCCTATGACACTGCCCAAGCTCTCCACCGACAAGCGGATGTTGGACAAAACCTGGAAGCTGATGGACAAGGTGGTGAAGCTGTGTCAACACCAGCGGATGAACCTGAAGAACTCGCCGCCGTTCATCCTGGACATCCTGCCGGACACGTACCAACGGCTGAGACTGATATACAGCAAGTACGAGGACAGGATGCAGGTGTTGCACAGCAACGAGCATTTCTGCGTGTTCATCAACAACCTGATGCGAAAGTGCGAGCAGGCTATCAAGCTGTTCAAGCAGGGCAAGGAGAAGATGTTCGACGAGACGTCTCATTACCGTCGGAACCTAACGAAGCTCAGCCTCGTTTTCAGTCACATGCTGTCCGAGTTGAAGGCCATCTTCCCGTACGGCGTGTTCGCCGGGCACAAGTTCCGCATCACCAAGGCGGACGCGTCCGAGTTCTGGAAAGAGAGCTTCGGGATCAGGTGAGTACCCACTATCGGTTAACGATCCTTTCCACCCCGTTCCTCTCTTTCACTCTGCCCCGCGCCGCTCCGCGATCGTGTAAACAGGGCACACCTGTCCACCGCCGCGTGTGCTCCCCCCTCACGGTCCCCCTCCCCCTCGTGCCTGACGTGCGTGCAAAAACGAATAATAAACGCGCGCGCTTCTGGCTCGCACGTGCGCACACCTAACCTAAAAAAACGCCACCGCTGCGCGTTCGCCTCTCGCATTGATACTTATTCGCATTACCGATCGTGCGTGCTACCGAAAACCGGGACGTGTGCGTCGGACCGTGTGCCAGCTGACAAGCCTTTCCTGCACGCGAAATATATTTTCTCGGCCGGAAGTGCTCTTTTTCACGCGCCGACCTTATACAGGCTGTACCAAAGTAGGCGATACGAAACGGATTATAATCAGATTCTGTGACTCTGACGTAGGATATTATTTTAAATATTTAGAAAGGTAATTTAGATTCTGATATGTTTCTACATCTATACTTCAGTAACATGACCTTCGTTTAAACAACATTTCCGGAGTACTGCCTAGTCAGATTTCTTTTTTGTGACCTCGAAGATTCACGAAGGAAATCTTAGTTTATATTTCACCCCATTTCCCCCCAGGAAGAATTACTTCCGTTCCAGTCGCGCCTCCTATTTTTGGACGTCCTGTACATGGAACCTGTCTCCTCGCGCGTCCCGAGTCACGAAAAGCATTTCTTTCGTACTAATGTCTGTTAGGGAGGCACGACAGGACGCGTTCCATCAACCGTGCCAATTTGTACTTCTAATTTACATCCTGTGTAGAAGGTATTCGACTTTAACATTTAAACGATAACGTTAATTCCCATCGATCACTCTCGTCGCCGATACGAGTCCCTTATCGCGCCCCTTCTGTTGTATCCAGCCCCGTACCGGAAACGAAAAGATGAATCAACACGATCAACTCGGTCGGTGTTTCCGGTTCAGCGATATCGGCTCGATTCACCGGTGGGACGCGATAAAAACGTGAAATACCCGCGTGTGTGCACAGCGGCGGTTCCGTTGGGCACGAAACGCGGACGAGGCGAACAGTGGCCGGCCTGTGTTGCGGCAATGCTACTTCCGGTGTAATTGGAATTCCATTTATACTCGGTTACGGAGCGTCGGACCGTGTAAATCATCGAGGACGAACCGTTAGCGAGCATTGTCGACGGCCGGTCACTGTCCATTGACTCCGGGCGAGATCGTCGCGGGCTCGGCGGAGGAATCGGGAGAGCGGTTCGGGGACATCGTGGAGCGTCAGCCACGTACGTTTCCTGGTTACTATTCTCGATAGGGCCGGCGGGAGGGCGGCACCCGTTCGGTATCGTTTTACAAAACGCCGATCGCGCGCGCCTACTTTTGCTGGAATACGTCACCGGCGGCGGTGTGCTGGTCTACGTGCCGCCAGCGTAGCGATTTATCAGAGCCCGGTATAAATAAACGGCGAGAGAGCGGTTCGAGCCAATTCATGAATGACTGACTGCCGCCGGGACTGATCGCGTCACGAGTTTCGCCGAGGCACGAGACTCGAGCGCGGTCCAGCCTGTATTTTCTTCAACTCTTCTGCGGCCGAAATTATTTTCGGTCCGGCCAGTCCGCGCTCCTTTACCTACTTTCATCTGCATAACATCGCCTGTATTCTCGCATCCCGATCACTTGTTTCAAAACCACACACACCTGGGTAAATACTTCCGTTGCGTTTCAACTTTGGAGGATCTATCGGAGCGAAAGTCGCCCGTGAAATTGTATTGTAAAGTTAGACCCGATACTGCGTCGGAGTATTGAGTTCGCCTCGATACAGGGCCGGAAATGGCCACGGCGATTAAAATGACGGGTAACAATTTCATTTACACATATCATCGATCGTTATTCCTCGTTGCAAGCGCAACCTCTTTCTGCATTCTCTGATAATACACACTGGTCTTATCAGTACTGCTTGATGCAATTTTATTCACCTGACGATAGTGGCATATAAGAAGTCCTACAGATCCCTAACTTGCGCCACTTGGGGGAATAATAGAAGCAGTGCCGGATTAAAATCTTTAGAGGCCCTGCGCACTGGAAAAATTTTGAGGCCCCCTTATACAGGGTGATAAACGCAATATTCGAGTTATTAGGCATTTCCGATGATTTGACTAAAAAATGTCTCTAACAAAAGTTAGATTTCAAAATTCAGATCATTTTTAGATGATCCTTCTAATACAACACTGAGTAGGAGTAATGTTATGAGCCGTTTTCGCGCCTGTTACTCCAGGAAACGTATATCCCGGGGAAATGATAGAATACCTGGCTGAAAATAGAATAAGTTTCCTGGGAAACGATAGAATATTAATACTTGACGCGTCTTTGGCGGATCGGATCCGTTTGGGTTGCCTGTTCCTCGAGTACCTCCGACGCTCCGTCTCTCGGCTCCTCCGAGCTACAATTTCCTCTTCGTCCTCCTTCCTCCGCGTCTTCCCGCGCAACAAATACACGGCCCACGCCGTTCTTCTTTCCAAGAAGGCTGAACAGGAGCATTATCGGGGAAGCATTGCCTGCTGGGAACGTAGGATGCGGGCGATTGCGGCATTATTAACGTGCGGCCAGCCGACTCGATTACGCCGATGCGCGAACTTTCTGTTTCCGGTCAAATGATCCGCGGACATCCGGTCACTGTACACGCGCGCTCTCCTTCTCCTCCCCTCTCGCTCTCTCTCCCTCGTACGCAGACGAGGAGGATGCTTAGCAGCCGCCAGTATGATCGGGAACCCGACTCCCCGATCCGCGCGCGTTTAATTCGGCGCCGATAAGATAAACGTAAGCGCCGATGCGATTTATCTCACCGGAAACAATATTTATCGGCATTACGCCTACGCGGTATCTTGGAAAAATCAGCGCCTCGGGTATTTTTACCCGACCTTTTCGATATTGTGCGCCCGCGTATTGCTCGCCTCGGGCCGGGGGAAATACAAGGTGGCTGAAAGGAGGTGGCGGTAAGCTCAGCGGAAGCTATTCTTCTCGAGAAAGTATATTCGAAAATATTTTTCCCTCTTTTTTTTTCTCTTTTATTTTTTAAAGTAGGGGAGTTGGTAATATCGTGTCGTTTGGGATATTTCGCGTTGTATTTCCTATTTGACTGTAACTCGGACGCAAATTGATATGGGGATAATAAATATGTGTTTTGGAAATCTTCACTCTACTTTAATTCTACGAGAAGGTATTAATGCTTATTTTTCTAGAAAATTGCTCTCGATTAATCCTGCGTGGTCACCTTCTTGTAATCACAAATTGGTCATATAGGGTTCACTGCACCCCAGTGGCGCATTTGAGTTACAATTTTCGTATTTTTCCTTTTTAACTCTAATAGTCCTATTATAGAAATGTAAATTTTAATATGAAGATAGTTGAAAAAATAATTGTGGAAAGATGCCATCATTTTGGTTAAAATTCATCAAGTTTTAATATTAAAGTTTAAAAATTTACAGAAATATTAGCAAATAAAAAATATTGCCTAGTGCGAGAAACACCTCGTGTGAATGGTTAAAAAAAAAAGATTCTTAAAATTATACATACTCAAGTAAATACCAATTACCCTTCAATCCCGACTTTATCTCATAAGTGACGCAGTCACACATGATTAAGCCCGAGGTTTGACGAATTGCTTGTACGCAATGCTCCATTTTTCATATAATTGATATTTCCGATAAAAGCAGACTGAAGTCTACTTCCAATTAAACTAACTGGCACGTTTGCACTCGTGTGGCATTGGTAACGGCAGCTCCTCAGAATGGTACCGCACAGTGTCGAGCCGTGAATTCGAACGGTGGTTTCTCTTTCGCGCTAGCATGGCCGACGCGAATTTAAATTCGCGTATCGCGCGGCGAACGTCCGCGGTTTCTGGCTCTTCCACTAATGGATGTTTCCAGTGATGAGTGTACCGGAAGCTGGTGGCAAGGGGTGAGCTTTTATCGAGAAAGGAGACCGAAGTCATCTATTCCGACGCATAGAGCGAGCCGTTGTATCGCGAGGGACCATACTTTGCGCCGGCACGGAGGAGCTGGGGGCAGAATCTTCTCCTCCGCTCTTCACGATACGTGTAACGATGTCCGGATGTGGGCTGGGAAAGCCGGTATGAGTGGGGAAAAAAAGCAGCGGCGAGGCAGAATGGAATCCAACGTGGTCGAGCATTCCGGTTTCTTGTCTCCTACGATTATTTCATTAACGTGTCTTCACCTCGCCCCTCGGCTGGTAAACATAATTGAATTTAGTCCCTGGGAACAAAAGCGCCTGTGTCGCATACGGGGTGTGCCTGTAATTCTCTGGGCCGAGAACAGGATGGCCCTTCCCCCCCCCAAATTAGTCATAAACGCGGAATACGTTTTTTTACTGAAACTTTTCGTTTTGGCTGAAAATCGTTTAATGCAAGTGGGTGGCATCAGAATTTCGACTTGCGCTGGACCAGTGGCGCAACCAGAGGGGGCCTACGGGGCCTTGGTACATCCCGAAGATGGAGTTTTGTAAAAAGAAAAGTGGATTTTATTCTTTAGATAAACTTTTATAATTGAATTAATTTCTAATGAATTTTGTTGAAGTTTTAGTAAAAATGTTTATATCCCTTTAATTCGGCTCCCCAGGAGATTAAATCCTGAGTGCGCCACTGTGCTGGACTATCTTTATTTAAAAAAACACGATAACTTTAAGGGAATTATTAAAAAACAGCTTTAAAGCTTTAAGCCAAAGGATATGTGTACGAGAGAGTTTCCTTTCATCCTTTTAACTTCCATTTTTCCCTCGTTACTTCCCTTTTTGCCTCCACGAGAGAGAGATCTTATGTTAAAAGGAAAATGGTAAAAATTGCGAATTTTGGATCCAACTGGCAACGGAAATTCTTTGCAGGATATGTTTCTATAGATCTTAAAGAATCCGAAATGCATAATTATTTACCTCGAAGTCGATGGAAAAGTTATAAATAATAAGTTAATATTAAAAATATATACTTTTTCGAGAATTCTTCCCAACAGACAGATCTTCAGAAACGGCATAACATTTATTTAAATGTTTTTTCTTCGATATCTTTTGTAATTCACGAGTTACAAGCGCTTAAGTAAATAAAAAGAGAAATGTACACGCTGGTGTACTCGTAAATACGGCATTACACAATAAATCATTAACTCAAACGGTGTTTCTTAAAATTATTATTATTCTTCTTTCCAAATACTATCTGTTATTGAGAATATTTTTACTAATGACGACATCCCGAACTTTACCCTTGTTTTCATGCCTTTCCCATCGTCTCCAGGGTAAACAATTCTTCATTTCACATTCCGTAAGACTTGTAAAAAAAACTTTCGCTGCCAGTAAGATCGAAAATTGACCAATTTTACCATTTTCCTTGCTCCCCCTATTCTCCAATACGTTCCACTTTCGCGCGAGGTTCGATTGAAATCAGCATTCTCGGGTTGTGAAACGTTTCCTTGCGAGCGGCCGCTGCACTAGCCAAGGGTTTGATCTAAAACGAGAAGCACTCGATCGACAGTAGACAGCGGGACGATCGATGGATTTTGAATTCCGTTTCGACGGTGCACCGCGTTGCGCGCGACCGCGGCTCGTGTTTATCCTTGCGATATCGGGTGTCAGGTGCAGGCTGGTGGCCCCAGGAACGCGTCCGGCGACGCGGATGCAATATGTCGCCGCGAGGTTCAATCGGCGCCCCGTCACGTTGCAATATCCCAGCCTTCGAAGTCCCCGTTAGCGAGCATCCACGGTCGAACGCTAGAACACCGTCCCGCATCTCTGGCTCGCGGTAATGTTTATTTTATAACCGGCTGCCGTCCAGATCCTTCCAATATCCTTTTTAATTTTTCATGCCGCGCATTTCGCCGCCGGTTGCGTCGCGATCTCGCAGTCAGATTTGATATAGGATAAAACGCTATTCCGCTCCGTTGTTTCGAGTTTGCAGAGGTCGGATCGTGCTTGGAATTTGCATGCATCGCGGCGAGCTTGCGTAGCCTGCCCGAGGCGGTCGCTTTGGCTTCCAACGACATCTACCTATCCCACGGAAACGGCATTCAACAGGGCGAAACGGGAAAACGCTCGGAACGAGATTAAAAGCGCTTGCGTTTCTTTACACTGGTCCGTTTAAATTTTCAGTTGTTTCTAAAGTTAATTACTCTTGCCCTTCGCTCAAATGCTTCGAGTGGCTTTATTATTCTCACTTCCATACGTATCTCTCGTATCCAGAGTTGGATATTAACTAAATAAGAAAATATTTAAATAAATGATCGAATTAAAGTTACTTTCATTTGAGATTTGACGAGTAAAGTTAATTCTTTCAGCTGACAATAGTTATTCTAACTTTTATTCGTCATTCGAAATTTGTATTTGAATAAAATTATTGGCCACTTCTGGTCCCGTCTCTTCTCCACGTGCGGAACGTCCTAAATGGCGCACGTTGCGCGTGGGTGGGAACAACAGCCCCGTCGAAGGCGAATTCATCGCGGAGGTTACGTTCGTTACATGAATTCCAGTCGGCAGGGGTTGAACGGCATTGATAGGCGGCTGGATGCGTATCAGCTGTCCCCCGTTGTCTGAAGAGTTACGACGAAAGGTCTGGCCCCCCTGTCCCCGTTGGCAGGCGGCTAGTTAAGCTCGCATCCGGACGTGAGCCGAAGCGGAAGGAAGGGGACGTGACGTCGCGATTAAAGCGAATTAAACGAGCGAATTGTACGAATCGGTGTAGACCAGCCGCGCCGTCGGCTGTCGTCGTCTGCCTACGGTTATCGGGACGCGCGAGGCTGCCCCGAGGTTGACTCACAAAGAGACATTTTCAGGTGTCCGACGAAATTTGTCGCTTCCTAATTTTTCGCCGCCTTAAAAATGACGCTTCCAAAAATTTGTCGCTTCCCAAATGTGCCGCTCCTCAAAATTTACCGTCTCTTTAAATTGTCGCTCCCCAAAAATTGTCACTCCAAAAATTTACCGCCCTTTAAAATTGTCGCTCCCCAAAATTTGTCACTCAAAAAATTTATCGCCCCTCAAAATTGTCGCTCCCCAAATTTACCGCCCCTCAAAATTTGTCAATCCCCAAATTTGCCACCCTTCAAAATTGTCACTCCCCAAAATTTGCCGCCCCTCAAAATTGTCACTCCCCAAATTCACCGCTCCCAAAAATTACTTATTGTTACCCTACACATAAATCCGCTCCTATACGCATATGTTACTTTTCGTCCCTCCAAACCATATCCAAAAACCAAAGCAATCGGAGGCGTACACCTGCACAAAAATCGCGTCGTATCCGCCGGCTCAAGTATCACAACGATTACTCGCCTCAAACCCCTCCCCTCCCACCTGTTCCAGGTGAATACAACGGGTATCAAATCGCTTCTCATTGAAAAAAGAAACAGACACGGTCAGCTTTCTTCCCGGTTACCGAATCCGTTCCACTTCAAATCTAAAAACTTGCCTTCGCGAATCAAAAGCACTGTTAAAACGCTTCAATTGCCCATCGGTAACATGATCAACAGTGCAGGCAGGATTTCGATGGGAGCAGCCCCAGCAGATTTCCAACAGACAGCGCGCAGAACCTTTGAAACTATCGCGTGGCATCCTTGAAACGCGGCTCTCCAGCCGTTCCACTGACATTTTCCATGGGCGTATTTTCGCTGCACATTGCGTAATTGCATCTAGGCATCGTACTTACAGCTAGAAACCTCGCGTCCTTTCCACAAAAGATAGAAAACCAAGAGGATCTCCACCGTCGCCGGCTGCGTGCAATCGCAATTCTATCCACAAAATTCCTTCTCGCAACTGTACTCCTTTAAAGATACCAATTTCCTATCAGCCCACTCGAAGCCTGGCCCCTTATCTACCCAGGTATTTGTCATCCTTTCTAAATTCTGAGTCATCGGCGATAACGAAGGCAGGCGGTACCGCCGCGACGCCTCCCATTTAATATTCCAGCAGCGAAACTTTTCCAACGTTGAATCGCTGCTGGCAATTAGCTCATGCAACGCCCTACTCCAATCTACGTTCACCGAGCACCTTCCTCGTTTCGGCTAGGCACGGAGGGCGCCGCGAGCTTCGAGCGCCGTTGGCTTCGATTTCCGAGCGACTCTGCTAGAGAGCATCACTCCCACGTAGGATTCTGCGGAGCGTCTGTAAATCGTGGATTTCGCGGCACGCGAGGCGACGCCGGCTAAGCGTGGATCTATGAATGGAGGCGAGCCTCGGATCAGTCGGCTGGCAAGGACGACTAATTATAGCGTTAGTATCTCTCGGCTCCGTTTCGTACATTAGCCGCGCGTATGTGCGCGCTGTACGTGGACGCGCGCGTGCGGACGCATCGCCGAAGCGCTCCGAGACGACGGGGCACTCCTGCAATAGAGGACGCGACCCAGTTTAACGGTGACGTAAAGCAGTTCAGGATTGAAATTCAGGAAGGACACGCGAATCGGCCCGCACAGCCTCCTACTCTTTTTCAGCCCCCCCCCCTCCCCCCACGTTCGCGACCCACTGCTCCGGAAAAGCGGGACGGGGTGGCTGCTTTCCTCCGAAGCGGGCCGCGGAGGCTCCTATCGGAACGGGGGGAGGGAAGAAAAGTCCTACCCGCATCCTTGACCCGCTCGCCGGGGCACGATGGCCCGGTAATTATGTCATCGTGTCGCCCGAACGCGGCTGGGACGATGCGTTGACCTATTTTTCGAGCGGTGTTAACGTCGCCGCCGGTTCTAGCGATGGGAACGCTGGCGACGTCACCGCGGGGGACGTTTCGTGGGAGCTGATAGGGACGCCGGTGATCGCGAGAGAATCTCTTGCTCGCGGGATAATCTCTCCTCGTAAAACGGAATATTAATAGAGCAGCCGTCTTTTGTGCCTCTGGTAACGGGGACGTTTTACAGCGAAGCCGTTTCTGATCAGAAATGGTTTCGAAAGAGTGTTTTAATGGGTGAAGGGGTGCTCCGCGAGGACACGCTCTAGTTGGATAACGGGACGTTCGTGGAATGGAGGCTCCATTGTGTTTCGAGCCCGCCCGCTATGGAGGGCACCGAAAGGATCGCGGGACAATTAAATCGAGCGGTATAAAAGACGCTAATGACGCTATAAATAGGCTTAGGTCACGAACGTAAACGCCGTGACGTAGCGCGAAAGTGCGCCGCTGCCATTAAGGAAGAGACAATGGACGGTACGCGGGAGAAATCTATACAGTCGCTGTAGCGAACATTGTGCATGCAAGTTTTCCAGAGATTCAATGTGCCATAGGAGTTACACGCTTTTTATTCGGTGTCACTTAAACATACAACAGTGAGACGTCTGCGTGCGGATATATATTAGTATTCATGTAACGAAAAAGAAATTCTTCATTTGCGGATAGAAAAGTATAATATAATACTACCTATGTGATGTTTCCAAAGGCTATGCAACGTGATCTTTGAGCGACGAGAGCAACAAATGTCAATGCCACGAGTCTACGATCTACAGTGGAACGTATAAATTATTGAATGGTGCGTTTTTTTTTGTCTGTTTGATGGGTATAACTTTGATTTTCTTAATAGGTATAGCTTTGTCGATAGGAGTAACTTCGATTATCTTGGTAGGAATAACTCGAATATCAATCTTCCTGGAATACTTTCGTCGGTTACAGAGAGGAAGTGCTATGGTTGCAACTCTTCGTGGATATAAAGGCACAATTGCCATGAGATAATGAACATTTAGAAGTATTTCTCGAGGTTACTCTTCAGTTTAATGGGGTCCACGTTGGGACCGTGTCGTTCCACCACTTTGCCCTCTTTGTTCACGATGAACTTGGTGAAGTTCCATTTTATGAAGCTCCCAAGACTTCCTCCTTGTTCTTTCTTCAGATATTTCCACAGGGGGTGCGCGTTATCGCCGTTCACGTCGATCTTCTCGAACAGATCGAATTTTACCTAGAACGAGAAGGAATTTTACGGTGAACAGAGGCTTCCACGGGTACATAAAGACACTCATATCCGCCGTACTCGTAAAATTCTACCTTGTGTCGATCGGCGAAGCTGCAGATGTCGTCGCTGCCACCTGGTTCCTGTCCGTTAAATTGATTGCAGGGGAAGGCTAGAATTTTTAAACCTGCAAGCATATGTATAGTTCCGGTAATTGGTAGATAAGATTCGAATGAATATTTTGTAACATTATGTATAATTCTCTGCTACCTTTGGTCTCTGAATATTCATCGTGCAGTTCATTCAGCTCCTTGTAGTTCGTTGCTGTGAGGCCACACTTCGACGCAACATTCACGATCAAACACACGTGTCCTTCGTACCTGTAAATAGGATAATATTAGCCATAGTTATACATTCCTATCTACCGGGGTCGAATGAAACTGTTAACTTTTATAAATAAAAGTTATTTATTGAAGTTTTGAATTTTAAATTGCTTCTTCTCTGTTTTATGGTAACTTTGGGTAAATTAACGATTTAACTTTGTTGTAAGAGTTATTTTATGTTCGATTAATAAAAGCTCTGGGGGCTCGTATACGTTTCAACACATATTTAAGGGTAAAATGTAGAAGTTAGGAATTTTTTTTTAATTAGGATTGGGATTTTTGTACAATTATTAGTTTAAGGTTTCAACTTCTACTTGTCACAGCTTTAAATTTTTCAGAGCAGAAGAGGTAAATGTCCCTGTTTAAGCGGAACTTTTTTCTACTTTCGAGAAAATAAAAGTTTCTTAGTTACAGGAAAATGAATGGAATGAAAGCTTCAGTTAATATACTACGTTTTGTAGG
Organism: Andrena flavipes; assembly: GCA_963971345.1. NCBI lineage: Eukaryota > Metazoa > Arthropoda > Insecta > Hymenoptera > Andrenidae > Andrena > Andrena flavipes. The sequence goes on along the minus strand of OZ020479.1, from coordinate 73,138,943 downwards.
AGTTTTCTCAGAGCAGAAAACATAATAGCCATAAAATTGCAGTTGTTTCATAATTAATTAAAAAATTTAACAGTTTCATTCAACCACTGGTTTCTACAACCTCATTGCGTGGAAAATGAAGTTTAGTAGGCGTTGCTTACGTCGATAGAGGAACCTCCACGCCCTTGATATTGTTAGCGGTGAAATCGTAAATCGATTTCGCCTCTTTGTAATTCTCGTTACCACCCATGGCTGAAGCTGCAACTGAAATCGATCGATATTTAGAATATCTCGTTCAAACATCAGGAGGGAAAATGTGCGCGGTAAACATTATAATGGGCAGAATTCCACTTACGCCCAAATAGCCTGAGTTTCATTAGGGTAGGTTTCCCTATAAGAACTTCAAAGTCGATTTTCTCGAAAATGAAGCACGATATCAAAAAATTGTATTCTTTTTTCTCAACTTATTTACTTGTTGTAAGTCGAAAAGAAAGAGTAACTTTTTTTCATATCGCGCTTCATTTTCGAGAAAATCAACTTTGAAATTCTTGACGTTGCGTTCAATCGCGTGTAGGAGAACCTAGCTTAATGAAAATCACGGGAGATTTGGGCGTAAGTGAAGTTCGCTCTATATATCTCGCTTCTAAAAGCGCAACGAATACAAAGACAATTATAATTAGCGAGTTAATAACAAGCTTCAAGTAATTATCATCTGTCTATATAGTATAATCGCTAACGAGGCTACGTGTTATAGCTACGTTTTACTACTTTGTGCTGTTCGTTTCGATCGGTCATTAAGTTACGAAGGTTAGAACCGCTCGATAATTTAACCCTAACCTTACTCGCGTGACGATTACTTGCAACTTCATAATTAATGTATGACGCATCGCGCGAAAATCGTTTCTGTCGTTGGTGCGCGCGAGTGTTTACGATGCCGATTACGTGACGGTGTTGTGCGCGCGTACGTGACACGCACGACGTTCGAAACTTGCTTTCGCGTTACTTTTCTCTCTGTCCCTATTACGCCGGTCTGTAATTTCACTTCGCGCGGAATGGTTGAGCACTCCTGAGGCGTAGTGTCGTCACGAGGTCTCGTTGTCACAGTTAATGCTGCGCGTGTGTGCGAGGGCACTACGAGGATTCACTGGCCATGATACGCGAGACGGTGAACACGTCCGTCTACATTTCCTTTGTAAGATGAGTTTCCGCATACACGACGATTGCGTCTTTCGAAATCGAGTCAACTTGGAGAAACTTCTCGCGAGTTGGCGAGAATTGATTAACATTTCATCGTATGCGTCGGAAGCGATAATACCTCTTTGGACAGCGGTACCATGAATCTTTATGAAATGAAATGAAATGAAATGAAATTGAAACTCTGTCTCATGTAATTGTTAAACACAGCGAACGTCCCTTTAGTTGAGATTTTTGGGATCTTATTAAGTTTCTTAGATACAGAAATAAAAAGATCGCATGCTACGTTATTCTACTTTTGTAGCAAGGGAGGAGGGTGGAGGTGCAGGTGTCAAACCATCAAATTACGTGCCTGCGAAATTTCGGATAACGTGCGCGAACCCCACTGGCAGCGCCAATTTTAAAAAATGCATTCTCCGGTGCGTGCCAAGGTACACCGATCGCGGTTTCCTGAAATTCCCAGTGCAAACACTGTATGAGTAAAAGCAATAGCGCGCTTCAAAGTTCAACAGGCGCGGTGACTCCGCAGTTAATCTCAAAATCGGGGCATGATAATCGTCCTTTCTACGTGGCACCGTGTATGGATCAAGTAGTTATAGACAGATAGTCGATTAGGGTAAGCAGACCAGTAACTGGACGGGGTCCAGCGAATGGACGAATCGTTGGTTAATCGTTAATATTGAAAGAACTAAAGTTTCAATCTATATTATTGTTTTTTTTTATTTTGTAGCAAAACGTTTGTTGTTTTATAAAACATTAACATATTAATCGAAAAAAAAATTTTGCATGCGAAAAATATATTTGTATGTACGATTTTACGCCACCATGCGCCAGTCACTTCTGCATGAAACGTTTGGCCACATTAGGCTAGAGATAATCTCACTTTATTTGCGGCCCGGGCCCATAACCTGTTGCACCGTTTAATAAACTATATTTTAACAAAAATAATTTAATCTAGGTAACTACTATAGCTAATAAGTCTTTTATTCGTCTAGCCAGACACCTGTCCATCTACTGGTGATACGGGCTATGAGTAGAATTTTCATCATTTTATCCTTAAATACATTAATTATTTTACTTGCAGTTATTTTTTTTTCATTAAATTTGTGCATTTCTACGTGCAAAGCGTTTGATTTTTTTTTAATACAACAGATATTTCTAAGAAACACCTTGATGTAAACTTCAGAATCAGCTAAACTGTCCATTTACTGGCCTGCTTACCCTACCGAGATTAACTCGACGCTAGAAAATTCTAGAAAATTTCGTGACATTCTTTTCACCCGTTACACAGCGGCATAGTCATCTAGCGAAGTAACATAAAGAAGGAAACCGGCGATCTTTCGGAAATACTGCTGCGCGTTCAAATTTGATGCGCACAACGGTCGCAAATCGCGTGCCATCTGCCGTTCAGCGAGCAAACCTCGAAGATTTCGCTGCTATCGAGTTGCACGGATATGCGCAATATTTTACGCAGGATCGTGGCAGATTTTAACTCTACGTTCTCTTGGGTGTACGAGGAATGCGTTAATGATGCGATCACTATGCTCGATGATACGCTCACTGTGAAGATCGAACGAACCTTACCGAATATATGTTAATAAACCACGAAAATGTGAAACCGACAACCGCACTCTGCAACGTCCGCTTTCGCACTGAGCCGGCTACGAATCTACTACCGTCTATCTTCTCGCGTACATACACACGCAATCTATACTTGTGTGCACGAGCGTTACGACACTGGACGCTCGTTTGCAACAGAAGATGACACTGACGTTTTATCACCTCGGCCGTGTTATTTGACTAACGATAATTTAACGAGACTTCGTAAGGTTTATCGATTAAAGTAAAAATATCCTGGAAATAATGGATTATCTTCGTAAGTCCATAATACATGCTCGTACATGAGTCCGCATATTCATAAGTATTACACGCATGAATTGCATCTTTCGCAAATAAATGAAACTCGTTTCAAATCGCATACACTGCGATACCTTTGCTTCACCTTGTTTGGAATATATACCGTCGCAGATATTAGATGGGTGTCAATGATAGCTGACCTCTGTTTTTGTTTTTAGCACATTGGTTCCATGGAAAGTATTCAGGGACAAGTTGAACGAAGTTCATCCGATTAGTTCCGTGCTACAGGCGATGGCACTGAAATCCACGATAGATCTTACGTGCAATGATTATATTTCTAACTTTGAATTCGATGTATTTACAAGGTAAGTTCGCGTAGACATAAGTTTCGTAAGTTTATCAGGGACGTGCTAATTTCATCCTCCTCTCCGCAGGTTGTTCCAGCCGTGGTCTACGCTTTTGCGTAACTGGAAAATACTGGCTGTGACCCACCCTGGATATGTAGCTTTTCTAACTTACGACGAGGTGAAGGCACGCCTGCAGAAGTACTGCAGACCTGGAAGTTACGTGTTCCGGCTGAGCTGCACGAGGCTAGGACAGTGGGCCATTGGCTATGTCACGTCCGATGGAGATATTCTTCAGACCATACCTCACAACAAGAGCCTCTGCCAAGCATTGCTCGACGGGTATCGGGAAGGCTTGTAAGTACACGCAGGCTCGTGAAAGAAGTATCGGTGGGGAAGAGTAGGGTAAAATGGAACGCTTAAGTTCGGAGGGTGATAACATAAAATCTGGAGGAAAAAAAGACATGGGACTTGAATAGGAGTCTTAAGCGGATCTTAGACTATACGAAAATCAAAGAGTTTGTTAAGAAAAATATTTAGCAACAAAGGAAAATGAGATTTACCGGAGGTATGGAAATCTTTGTCTCGCTCAAGTTGTAGGATAAAACGGAACACCTACTTGAAGACCATGTAAACATACAAAATCTTTATTTTTATGATTTAAAAGGTATTCAGTTATGTAAAAAACTATAAATATATGTTTCAGGTATAACTATTACAAATAATATATAACAAAAGTACATACTATACACAAATTGCTGAAAATAATCAAATACACATGGATTTTTACACAATTAATGAATATCAACAAGTGCATGGAGAATTTTTTAGTTTTTATTGCATTTTAAATAAAATTGTTTAACTTAAAAATTCTTTTTTGTATATTTTTTTATTATTTACATTTTAGTGTCTAAGTTTTGATTTATACTTATATGCTGATTTCATGTACATTGAATTGATTTGATTTGCGGCTACAGGCTGATTTCAAGTGGTTTAGATTTCTGGTTATGGGTTATATTTATTGATGACTCGGTAATTTTTTCACCCCTCCCGGGTTTTTCTCCATAATTTTTTATTGTCGTCATAACTACGCACGCCTGCAAAGTTTCAAGACAATTGGATTGGTGGAAGTGGGTTAAATAGGTGTTCCGTTTTACTCCACTACAAGTGTTCCGCTTCGTCCCACATGCGGTAATTTAGTAAACATTTAATATTTACACTTCAGCGCGAGGTAAAGAACTTTTTAATACGGTAAAATGTAGCGTAAGGACTATAGAATCCAGCAGTGTTCTTGCCGGTATAAATTTTTTAAATCTAAATGAAGAAAAGTGGTCGAAACTACAACGCAATATCAAGACTTCGATATCGCAAATGTTTGCAACACTGTTAATCGAAAAGTAACGTGTGCAGGGATCTGTGGTCTGTCACGAAATGCTGTGAGAACCCTTTGGTTCCACGTCACGCGATACCAATTCATTCGCAGCTGTTATCAAAGAGAAACATTGATGTTCCATTTTACCCTACTCTCCCCTATAGCTTCAAAATTATCTGTCAACTTAACGATCTGCTCCTAGCTATTTGTACCCCGACGGTCACAACGTAAACCCCGACTTAACGTGGGCGGTGCAGCCCACTCCTGAGGAGCACATAAGAGTCACAGCGGAGCAATACGAGCTGTACTGCGAGATGGGTAGCACATTCCAGTTGTGTAAAATCTGCGCGGAGAAGGACAAGGATGTGAGGATAGAACCTTGCGGACACCTTCTTTGCACTCCATGCCTGACAGCGTGGCAGGTACTAATAATCAGTTTCATTCTGCGCGTGGACGTATGCTTCGCGAGGAAGGAAGTAGATTTCTGACGAATATTAACACGAGGCGCGTGGAATCCGTAGGACTCCGAGGGGCAGGGATGTCCGTTCTGCCGAGCTGAAATTAAAGGGACCGAGCAGATAGTAATCGACCCGTTCGACCCACGAAGAACACATCGGCCAGGAACACACTCAGCGTCCGCTAGCAACGCGTCGACCCCCACGCGGGATCTTGACCCCGACACCGAGGTATCCGACTAGGAGTTAGCACCTACCCTCATTAAACGAGCTCTATGTATAACAAATTCTCCCAGCAAACATGCCTCATCTTTTAACGAGAATGCCTCACGCATTTCACGCGAGATCTCCGGTTTTATACGATTGTCATGTCATATCACTTATAGGGTTATCATCGAGCGCGATTACCTCTCGCGAGGTACGTAAGCATAAACATAATATAATGACGAAGTTAATCGAAGAGTGAACGATGTAAAAAGGGACCAACTTTTTCGTCTCTATGTAAGCTTTGTTCGAATCATAATTTCCTCTCTGTTGTTTTATTTTGTTCTCTTTTTTTTGTTTTTAATACTTTTCTCATTGTCTCTTTGTGTACATAAGAATGACACGCTGAATGGCTTACGGTATAATTGCCCGCGGAACGTTTCTCGCGACGATCGAATTAATACGAGTGTTCTTTGCAGTTCACGGGTTCGTTTAGACTAACACGTTTTCGAGTCACTACTTGCCCGTGAATAAGATTGTCGAGAATAAAGAGAAAAAAAATAGAGAAAAGAAACTTGCCGCGTATGGAGACCCTAAGGTAGGTTGCTTTTTCGCATTACACCGTTCAGGGCTTATTGTACCGACTCATCTCGTCCTCGTTTCATTACTACGAAGCGTTATTTGCATTCGTATAAACTGTGCCACCCGCGGAGGCGAAACTTTCCCTGTCGTTTAACCAGTTGTGCTTGGTGTACAGCAACTTCTCTAGAATAATGGAACGTCGCGTCTCTGCAGAGGGCGTGTAATGTTTAATGGTAACGTTTGTAGCCGATCCCCGTGTCTGAAATCTACGAATAACGTTTACGTACGAATTTATCCGCTTTTTGTATCCGCACAGTGAAGTCATTTCGCTCGCGACTGATCAAGCTTCGAATCGACCTTCAGAATGCATGCGCCAATGTATAGCTGGCAGCGTATTCTTCGCAGTGTACGCATACGCAGGGTGTTCCTTTACTGATTGGACTCGTTCTACGGTCGAAGATCGAAGGCAGCATTTCGGCAATAAATCGACCCCTGACCCGTGTCCCATTAATAAAACAACACCTTGCCTATGTCTTTCGGACTCGGTAAAGCTTCATCCGCATATACAGCCACACTATTCACCGAATGCAGGAGATGTGTAACGTCTGATCAGTGCTTTCGTTAGTTCGTAAAGTTCGAAAAGGGGTGTTGAATTCGTTCATAGATTTGCGTTGGAAAAGTAGCATAAAATCGACGATGTATCGCTTCATTTCGTTCTATGGGACTCCAGATCCCTCGGATTAATTGGTATCTTATCGATATTTGTAAGGAATGACATGGTAAAAGTATACGCGAAGGATGAAGCAGGTGGTTCTGATAGTATCTCTAACGAGAAAGAAAGAAAAAAAAAGAGGAGCATAGATAAAACCCTAGATAATTCCCAAAGGGAAGTAGCGGTAGCTTGCCATCGAGCATAGAAGAAGTGCTACATGGCCCATCGTAGGACGGACCGATCGATCGTTCGTCGTTTCTTTTTCTATTTCGTAACGTCTATTAGAAGTTAATCACGTACCTGTTGGCGATAGGAACGAAATGTAATAACATGTGAGACATCTTTACTAGGGCAAAGATGTTAATTATGTTTCTTTACCTTAGGTATTTATTATTTATTCCGTTCACGCACTAAGAAGACCTTTAAAGGATCTAATACCAGTGAATAGCGCAGTAGCACTTCATGCCGAATTTCGATGCTGCGGGTACACATATACGTATTCTTTTCTCTTCTACCCGGTTCAAAAGATACTCGCAAATACGAGAAATTCCCCGCTCCCTTTCGGCACACGGATTTGGCAATTAACGGTTCGAAACGAGAGCAATAATCCTTTGAAAGCGTAGCTACGTAAACACCGAAGCATCCATATATCTCGCATCAGAAGCTCGAAATTAGAATGATAGATTTCTTTACTGCGTTCGCGCGTAGCCTTTAGAGTATTTACTTGTATTTACAAAGAGAATAGACGGATACAATGAACACAGCGCTGCTGATCGATTAATCCGTTTAGACGACCCGGCGTGTATCAGCAGCGAAACCGACGTCTAAAATAAATATTTCGCAAACATTACTGTAGCGTACGTTTTCCTCCTATCTTATTGTAAGATACTACGGGTCCGAGAAGTATGTTTCTCTCCCTTCTCTTTCAATTTTCTAACGAGGGAACGCTATGATCAGAACGAACGCTTTTTTTTCGGGGGGATCGGGAACGGGTCCAGAATGTAGGGGACGAGTCCAAGCAAGGTGGGCTTAAATGTTTGTGTTAATCGCAGCTAAATATTTCTTAACTGCCTTACATTTTGGAGCTGGTCCCGTCCAGGTCGTGACCTCACCTTGTAAGTGACATTATTGCATCGAGTTACATCCGCATCATGTGTATACACGCACCCCATTTTGCTGGAGCCTAGTCTCGCTGCGCGCACCCTCGCTGTTCCAGCAAGACAGGGTACATTGACAAAAACCGAACCGAGGTGTTTATCGTGTTGTATCGTTCGCATGATCGTTTTACCTTTATTTTCATAACTCGTTACCTACACACGGGGTCCATTGCTCTCTGCCCGCCTGCATGATCGAAACTAATTCGGTAATGTACATAGCCTGAAGGAGTGAGAGAAAGAGAGAGAGAGAGAGTGAGAGGCTTTCGCTGCTGCTGTGAAGGCAGGTAAGTGAAGAAACGCATTACAGCCATTCCGCTTTAACGCTTTGTAATTACGCTCGTTATTAATCGTCACGTTCTCACCGCATTATAGGTACCTTTTTTTCTTTCGGATAAACGCACTCGGGGGCAAACCGAGCTCCGTCGCTGGCAATTTGTCCAGACCCCGACTAATCCTGTTCAACGGTAGACTAACACCGAAAGCTATTCTAACTGTTGCGCTTCGTTTCGCTTGTACGATCCTACTAAAAACTAGTTACCAAGAACTCTAATGCTGTCTGAAAGCAATGCCAGTTTAGTGGTACAGGATGCTCAAGAGGACGATGCTTCTCTTTCGCTTCTGTTCCACTTTTCTTGGCTGTTACGTAACTTCTTCCCGAGAGAGAGAATTGCCAGGGAATAATGATGCGAACATCCTGCACACGTAGAACGAGAGTTAATATCCTTTCTACTGAATAAGTAGCATACAAATTAATGCAATCTCCTGCTGGCCTCGTTGTTTTAGGAAATAATGGATCTGTGCAACGGCCACGGGGGGCTCACTTGCGACGACACGGACGACGAAGAGGACTCCAGTCCGACGAACTCCCCTCTCTCGACGCGTAGAATCGTGCCGAGTCCACCGTTGCCTCCTAGAAGACCCTCTCCGTCGCCGACGCCTAACAACCACCCCAGGAACGGGCGTCACTTGACGGTGCCAAAGGAGAATGCACCGCCGCCGCCTCTGTCGGTGGTCAACACGGTATTCAACAGCAGCTCTGACAATCAACAGAACAATAACAGTGAGTGTCTGCTGCTGAGCAGAATGAATTTTGTTTAAAATTTTCATAAAGCATAAGGCTTTCAAAATCAGTAAAAAAAGTAATCGATTTTCTGAAGCTGAAATAGTCCACTACCCCCTTAACAGACTCTAGTAGAGCCAAGCACCATTCTTCCCATTTAATGCAATGGAATTCTCAAGTACCTACAGTCTTAAACCTCCGCTCCTATTACAAGTTGATTACGTTTCAGTGAACTCCGAGGCAGGCTACGACATGCTGCATCGAGCTTCCTCGCCATCCCCAGCGCCGCCGATACCTCTAGCGCCGTTCTCAGCTGGCAGAGCTCACATACGTCGGCCCCAGGGAAATCATATGGTCATAGTGCAACCACAACCGCCGACATTACCGGAGAAACCTAGCCGCTCCAGCGGCGCGTCCTCCGCGTCCGGCCAGACCGCGGCCAGCAACAACGTGCCGCCGGTGCCGCCGCCTCTGTCGGTGCCCAGGCCGCCGAAATCTGGCAAAGAACAGAATAGACAGGACCATCATTACGAGAACACGATCGTGATACCCGGTACGAGGCAGCACGTCGTGAGGAACATTAATCTGGAAGCGAATACAGCTCGATTGTCCGCTCTGATGAGAGGTAAGGACGATCCCGCCGGCTCTGCTAAGCCAGAAACCGCGGCATACGAGAACGTGAACGTCGAGCACATTTCCAAGCTGACGGCTCTCGGATTCGCGCAAGACGCCGTGATTAGAGCCCTCGGTATAACTAGGAACGATCTTGAAATGGCTTGTGACATACTGCACGAATTTGCCACGAAATCGTCTTGACCAGGTATGCCGTAACATGCAAACCTAAATTCGAATTATCATCGTGTTACCTATACGAAACATCCTTAGAAACGTTCACCCGACGTACCCATCCATCAGTACTTATAGAAACGGACATGTAGAGCGCTCATGAATTCGTGATGGGAACCTTGCACGCACACTCGCGGTCGATAGAATAATCTAGTCTCCGTCTGAGCAGAAAGTGGGCAAAGGGGAACTCATTTCTCTTCGCTCTGAATACCGATAAGCGTGCAAAGTTTGCATCGTAAATTTCTAAACACCTTTTACAACAAAGTTAGTGCATCTGACATGGTAGACAGACCTTATAGTCCCTCTACTTTAAAGAGGCTACGTGTGTATGCTTTAGCTGACCGGTTTACTTTCTGTTTCAGGGCCGAACGCCGAGGGTTCGTAACTGGCCTTGCTTGTATCATTTTGAATGAAAGTTTTGCACAGGAGTGTGTAGTCTCTCAGGCGTGGAGACACGGTGTCCAGCGGTTCAGACGTTCTCGCTGTTCCAGGAATACACGTCGAGCCAGCAAACAGTCTATAATGTCTATATCGGCGATATCCCTCCCATGGTTTGTCCTGAGAAATTCAACTGCACGCGTCACCGTTGGTACTTCTTCGATCCCGTCAGCCGAACGACTCTTCGCTGGAAGATGCATCGAGTCCCAGTGCATTTCTTTCCGTCGCGCACGCAGAACAGAAGACTGCTTGGGAGCGTAAAACGGCGCGACGATGCTCTGTAAACCGCAAGTAAGCGCGGGAACGTTGAACTTTGCGAAGAAGTTCGTGCCGGTCGAGTACAAAGTATTTCGTTTATCCGCGATCGAGCCGAGAGGAATCGCGCTATCAGTTTCCCTCGTAGATCTCGATCCACGTAGAGTAATCACGTTCTTTTCGTACACTTAAAGCGAGAATTACCTGTACATAGTGGCCGAAGTGTCCGTACGGAAGGCAGATTCAAACAGTTTCTTCTTTTCGATCGATATCCCGGTTGGTCGTTGCTCGGGACACCTTCTAGATTTTTACATGATACTTCAAAGGATACCTCCTCTTATTTAAGATCGCCGAGTGTTTAAGCTGCGTGAGCGAGTCCCGCGAATATTACATTTACGATAATGATTGCTTTAATTCGAAGCGAATGGATATCCTTTCGAAAATTACGCAGAACTCCTCTCTTCTCTTTTCCTTATATCGAGCGTAGTGATTAGCGTATTTATCGAATGTGATACTTATGTTAAACGCGCGAGAAGAGATACCGGTCTGTGGTTTACGAAGTGGCATGGAAGATTAAAAGAATACTCGTAATCGTAAAATTTCCCACGCGAGATACAATTCAGTGTACGCTGAACGGCGATCCCTTGTAATTCTATGGCTTTTGTCGTATCGATTCGTATCGTAAATGGGCAGGTGAAACTTTAATGTGCGCAATTGAGGCTTTCTGTCGAGTGACGAGCCTGTTAGATATCACGGGTTGCCAATAACTTCTGTGCATTTCACACATCGAAGAATAATTATGTCAGAATCGATCCTACCTCGCGACTATACCAAAGGTTTGTAATTCTCCTGTATGAAAGGAAACGCGCTATCGGGTGCCGCGCATTTCTGAGAGTGCAATTGAGTCGATTAAACCAGAGGCTCTCAACTCCAACGCGATACAACAGAGAGATGAGTTTAATGTCGACGTTCGGAAGAATCAGTTGAATCCTTCACGCTCGTTTAGCGTTGAGTTGCGAACCCCTGGTTCAAGGGGTCATGCCTAGTCGGCAGCCGAAAAAGAACGTCATTTTTGGGAATTTTTTATGAAAAATGTGATGTATGTTTCTTACAACTATTTCCTTATTTTAAAAGTACGTATATTCAGCAATCCTCAGGAATTTTGTTATAGGAAAATAAACAATGAAGGAATAACAGCCACTCTCGCGGAAGCTGTTTTTATAATGGCGGTGAGCACGATTTCTCCGAGCCGGATTATCTGAAATCAGAAAGTGAAGAAGATTCTGTTAATATAGGAGTTTATCTGGTTCGTGAACGAAGGATTTTTAAAAAAAATGATTACAGATAAAATGGCGGCCGTTTAACGCAAAATCATGATTTTTCGATGTCTGAATTGTTCGTTTTTCGTAAATTAAAAATAGAGTTTCGTCAAAAACAAAAATCTTTCGTTCACGAACCAGATAAACTCATATTCTAACAGAATCTTCTTCACTTTACGATTTCAGATGATGTGGCCCGGAGAAATCGTGCTCACCGCTGAAAAAAATAGTTTTCGGGAGAGTGGCTGTTATTCGTTCATTTATTAATATTTTCCTATAACAAAATTACTGAAAGTTGCTGAATATACGTACTTTTAAAATAAGCAAATAGTTCTACAATAAATACATTAGATTTTTCACAAAAAATTGCCGAAATTCACGTTTCATCTCGCCTGGCAACTAAGTACGACCCCTTAATGAAGCGAGACACGTGTCGCAGAGTTGCGCGTAGTAAAGTATGAAAATATTTAAGCAGACCACGATTTGTCGTTTGAGTTTACAAGTACGATCACATTCGAAGGGAATAAACGTTTATTTATTTTAATTACGGACTTGCATGGAATTAATCAACCCGACGCAGTATCGCGGTTCACTGCGGGGACCCTTTAGCCTCCGCCACTGAATCCCGTGGCCGGTGTTGGTGCCTCAGTGGATCTAGCTGTCCTATTTTTCTACATTGTATATCGCGACGTATCGTCGGTAGTCACGCGGAACCGTTTCAAAGACCCGCGCCCTCGAGTAGAAACCGTTACGGCGCCGCTGCTGTTCCTCGTCGCGCGCTAGCGTATTAAGAAGAAACGTTCTGGTGCAATATGTAGGATAGAGCGTAGACGCCCTTTCATGGTTTAACTATTCGTTGTAAAGAATTGTTTTACATATTTCCCGAAATAAATTGACATGTCGTTTATAAGATAGAAGGCTGATTAACCCGGCCATCGCTACGACACCGAGGACAATTCTATCTGCATCCTCTTGTATCTCTCTGCTTCCTCGGCGCTGACAGAGGGAACCAACTCCCGCACGGCTTTCAAGAAGTCCTCCAGTTCCACCGTAACCGATTCGTTTAATTCGATCTTGTCGGAGGTACCCTGATCCACGCTGTGCTCGGTGAGAACTCTTCTCGCAGCGTTCAGCCACGCATTGGAACACACGGAGTAGAGATCCGCACCGGTGGTATGATCGGGCAAGTGGTTTACCAGCTTCTCAAACTCCTGCCCGTTCTCGCGCAACTTGAACTTACGAGTCAGCGCCTGTAGTACTTTCAGTTGCGAGTCACGGTCGGAATGAATCCCCACGTACAACAGCTTATCGTATCGCCCGGGTCTAAGAAGCGCGGGATCTATCAGGTCTGGTCTGTTCGTAGCGCCTATGATGAATATATTACTGGAACACTCGAGGCCGTCCATTTCGGCGAGCAACTGGGACACGACGCGATCCATGACGCCTCCGCTGTCCCCGCTGCGTCCACGGTTCGGCGCCAGCGAGTCCAACTCGTCGAAGAATATTATACAAGGCGCTGCGGCTCTCGCTCGCTCGAACACTGCGCCAAGATAACACAGCGTTCATTTTTACCTATCTTTATGATCTGCGAGGCTGCTGAGATCACTTGCTAATGTATACGCTCGGTACTGTACCTTGTCTGACGTTTTTCTCACTCTGACCGACATACATATTCAACACTTCGGGACCTTTGATCGACAGGAAATGGAGCTGGTACTCCGTCGCTACGGCTTTAGCCAGGAGCGTCTTGCCAGTTCCAGGTGGACCATATAAAAGCAATCCAGACTGACCGAATCCTAGCGCATTCAACAAAGGTAGCTGAATTCGGCGCATAATCTCGTGCTTTAAATCCGCTAAGCCACCTATGTCTTCCCAATGAATCTTGGGTACACGTGGTACACCCTTGCAATCGGTGTATGTCGATTGCATATACTCTGTAGATAAAAAGGAGGACATTGAGAATAGGGCTGGGACTATTCGAATAATTTAATATTCGAATATTTTAAAAGCATTCGAATACTATTCGAGTATTTAAGTATTCGAATACTAATGTATTCGAATAGTATGGTGTAAATTATAAATCAAGTTCTTTCGGTTCATTTTTTTACCAGTTTTTATTTAATTTTAGTTGTGAGTTCGTTAGTTTGTCAGGGTGAAATCTTGTAAATAATAAATTGATTTATAATTCACACCATACTACTCGAATACATCAGTATATAATAGTATTTGAATACTGAAATATTCGAATAGTATTCGAATACTGAAATATTCGAATAGTATTCGAATACTGAAATATTCGAATATATTCGAATACTGAAAAATTCGACAAATAGTCACAGCCCTAATTGAGAAGAGAATGACATGAATAGCGATCCTTCCTCTTATGGAACGACGATCATACCGTAAGCATTGTCAAAGTCTTCTTGCAAAAGTGTTAACGACCTCGAGTCTACGTCAGCTTGTTCGCAATGAGCTTTCACAGCGTGCAGTATCAGCGCTGTCAAGTCCGCGTACCTAAAGTCTGAGCACATTCCAGAAATCTTCGACAGGTTCACTCGATGCTTTAAATTTCTCTTCGCTAGTAACCACGAGATTAACTCCGCTCTCGTGTTCTGATCTAAATAATCTATATGAATCGTCTCAATGAACATTCTGCTCAGCTCCGCTGGTATGTCAGACTCGCTCGTAGTGGCTATCACGATAATTGGATACTTCAAGCGTTTCTCATACAACGCGTTCACTTCAGCGGAGAAAGTTGATATAATTCTTTCATCCTTCTGTCCTTCAGAATTCTTTCCAAACACCTACAGACATTGCCTTAGAATCCTCGAACTTGCGAAAGAGAGTTCATATAAATGTGTTCTACAAGTACCTCTATATTATTTAAACAAAGTATACATGGCACCGATTGTTTGGCATTATGCAACACGATACGTAGCTTAGCCTCTGTCTGTGCTGACGTTAGAGCTTGGACCTCCGCAAAGTCTGCGTGAAGATAGTGCAAGCCCAATTTCTCGGATACAATTCGTATCAATTTACGTTTGCTCGAGCCTTGCGAACCCTTCAGGAGAAATATTGGCTTTATGGGTAACTGGATATCTGCAACAAGGGAATACGTGATGTGAATATCCAGGCTAGATATAATCGTGAATAATTAGGTAGCGTTTTTTACCACAATTGATGAACGGCAAGATGCAACGTTCTAAGTGCTCCAAAGGCGCTGCGAAACTAGGAGGATATGGTTCTATTAACTCTTCCTTGATTTGATCGAGATACAAATGCTTTCGAGGGATATAACTGCATATATTTGGTTCTTGAATGAGCGTCGTTTCTCCTTGTAAAATGTAAGCGCTCTCGCTACTTATACAATCCTTATTATTAACTTTAATAGTATTAACTTTGAAGTATATCACAGATACTGAAGAATTACTATGTAGATACAGTTGATCCGATACGCAATCCTTTACGTCGACGCCAAATAAATCATTTTTCCTCAACAGTCGAGGCTCCGAGAAATAATTTTCTAGCAGAGCGCTTATCATGTTGTTCGTAGTATCATATGGGTTTGAGACCATAGATATTTTAGCCTCCGCAGTGAATCTAATTGTATTATCTTTTATGGGCACTGCAAAGAAACGATTGTAAGTAGTAGAAGAATTTGTTTCGTTCTCTCTATCAAGTATTCTCTTGGTACCTACACAAAAAGCAAGCAGTGACGTCGCAACGCAATGCGCTTTCTATGTTATGCCTAGTGACTTCGGATACCCATACTTCATTCGTGTCGGTATCATTCAGAGGTATGACTAGTACTTTGTACTTTCTCAAAGACACTACGGAGCATACATAAAACCATGTCGGCGTAGATACTCTGAAAGATTTTACATTCGCTAGTACGCAGGAATTGCTATCCACGTAATAGTTTTCCTCGTCGTGGTGCTGTTTTATTAAACCCTTCAAGGCTTTGTCTGCTAAAGTTTTCCATTTATACGTCGTGCCAACTAGTACTTTCAGCTTGAGAACCACGTAATGTAAGAACACGTAAAAGAGTATGTAGTTGGAATTGCGGTTCATTAACATTCTGGTTAATGTTCGTAAAAAATTCGTATAAAAATATGGAGACTTCATGTCTCTGCTTCGGTTAAGTAGACCTATGTACTGAAACGCAGGGAAAGAATGAATTTTCATTAAAGAACTCGGGAGTAAAGAGTTGTTTAATGATTGCGAAGTGCGGCTGGAAATGTGGCAAATCTGGGGACACGATAACAATTGTTTG
Source organism: Andrena flavipes (assembly GCA_963971345.1). Lineage (NCBI taxonomy): Eukaryota > Metazoa > Arthropoda > Insecta > Hymenoptera > Andrenidae > Andrena > Andrena flavipes. The sequence goes on along the minus strand of OZ020479.1, from coordinate 73,122,896 downwards.
TGAATCCACTTTGCAGATTTGCGACACTCATGAAGAAGAAAAGAAGCAAGGTTACTCAGGTACCAATTTCGGAGAAATCTGTCAAATTACTACGGAATCAGTCTTATCCGCGGCTGAAACCTCTACGCTGTTTTATCGATAACTATTTTTGCATGCCCCATTATTGATATCAATCACCGTTCATGGACTGTGATAACGGAGACAGAGTATGGGAAGATCACCTGTACGGAAAGAAGAACGGAAAGCGAAGAATTGAAGGCAGGGGACAATTCTATGTCCCTTTATAATACAGCTGTACGATTAGTGATTTTTTATAGAGATCGCGCAGAAATTATATTTAACTTTTCGATAAATATTGATGACTTTTCGCATTATGAGTCCGCATCCGTTCCCTGGCATTGACGTCTCTTCGCGCCAATGTGGCGGGGAAAGTATTGACGCGTATGTTCGATCGAGAATTTTGCGACCTTAGAACCGCAAATATAAAGGTTATAAACAAATTATTTTCACGGACACATACATTGAATGGGACGCTTAAGTTAACGGCTGGCGCAGTAGATGGCTACAGCCTTTTAATAATATGTAGGGCTTTGTGTTGGTATGTTGTATGCCTGTGTGTTTGGCCTGCGCGCGAATATGTAATTTATAAAGTGAGTTATGTTTTTTATTTTTATTCTATTATTGTAAAGATTTATTGGTTTCTAAGATTTTGTTTATAATATAAGTAGTGTAATATAATATAATTTCTCTTGGAACAGTTTAGAGGTGTTTTTCTCTTATGCTGTAAAAAGTAACGATCATTCTTAGGGCGAATTCCACTTACACCCAAATAGCCCGTGCCCACGACCGTAGGAATTTTCCGTTTTTGTAATAAAATGAATATCATAAATTATATGTTCCTGTTTTCAAGTCGTAATTTATATTTGTAAATCTGTATTTTCCGGTAATGCCTTTTCCACAGATTTCTCTTCCATATTTCAGATTGCGAGCGATTTGGGCGTAAGTGGAATTCGCCCTTAATTGGATATCTCCCACAGATACTAATAAAAAGAATTCAATGGATATTTCTGCTCCACAGAACCTCCTGTTATAGATGTCACAAATGTCTTAAATTCGTAATTAAAGAAAGACACGTCTGTTCTACTTGAGGTTAAATTATATTCTAATAAATAATTGCATTTAATCTTTAATAACAGAATCTTAGAAACCAATAGATATTTACAATAAAAGAATAACTAAGCATAAAACATTAAAAAGCTGCTTCATTCATTCCAAAAATTAAACTCGCGCGCAAACCATTGGGCACATGCGCACTCATGCGAAACGAAGTGTGCGCCACAAAGTTACATTGCATGATAGATCTATCCACCTCTCTATCGATGGAATTACATTTCTCACAGCGCTTTAGTCCACAGATATTATCGCCAGATGGCTATACGTTCCACAGTTCGTGACACAGATAAACTTTTTAAATGCATTTAAAAACCAACAATTAAACAACATCGTTCCTGAAAATGATCGCGAAAGTGTTTCGCAGCCTACATAAATGACTTGGAACTTTGTAACGTAAGTTAATAAATAAATAAACAATTTCTTATATCCATTAATCCATCGAAAGACGCACTATATAAATTACTAATACTGTCGAATATCGCTGCACCGAGAGTTACAATGCTTCGGTAAAAAAACTTAAACTCTTCGACTAAAAGTAGACAGAGAAAGAATGTAATTATTACAACTACTTGACACGCTCGCGTATTACACACTGTACGTATTAAATGCTACTTTAGAATTTGAATTTACGTTCGGGTAATAATAAAGTGGCCGAAGCTTCGGGATTCGCACGATCGAGGAAGAGGCATGACAATACCCCGGACAATACTTCTCCCGCCTAGTAGCGAACGGTCAAAAGGGCTCTGCCAGGCTGAGAATGGTATTTCGATTCCCTAGCGCTAGTCGGAATTAAATGTCTTGAAGTTATCATCGCATCGGGCTCTCGATCCTCTCATTGTAGCCGATCGAATTAAAATCCGTGGTCAGCGAAACGTAACTCTTGCATCACTTGAGGCACAGCATAGCAGAAGACAGCGAAAAACCGTTGGTGGCTGTAGCCGTTAAATGGAAGACTAACGTAACCTAGACTGATAGCGTCCTTATTGGAGTTATCGCGACTGGATTTTGTCCAATTTCAAAGGTCCGCCGCTATCCAAAGAATATTATGCAAAGTTTTGATACGTGCGAAAGGTGAGCGTTGTCTAATGCTGTTTCGATAACTCGTACCATTGTTTGCATTCCGTTTGAACGGGTGCATCCCCAAAGTGTTAGATCGCCCAGCAATTAAAGCGGCTCTTTTCCGGATATATCCCAGGGACGAATGAATGCCTTTATGTCAACGATTCATCAATCATTACCGCCCGCTCCGTTCTTCGCGATACATTCCCAGCGTTCCGTCAGTTTATCTATCCCCTCTATTACAAATTTGTTTTGATTCGGCCCGAGGAGACTCCTCAATTACAGTTTCTGGTAAAATCCGTTTCTTTATCACTGGAGCGAGTTCGAAGGTGCTAGAGAAAGTTGAAAATTCTCCGCGCGATGTCTGTTTTCCTTCCGAGATTTCCGAGTTTTCGTGATATCCCTTTCCTTGGTGTGTGAAACTTCGTGAAGAAGTGTTTTTAGAAACACTCACGAGCGGTTCCATTAGATGCCCAGTACCTTGACTGTCCTTTCTTTCAGGGAATAAAATAGTTTGACGACGAAGATATAGATCTAAGAATGGATCCTGCGACAGCCATAGCTAATTCTAAAGAGAATATTCAGCCACTGCGTTATGGTCGGAATGTCGCTCAGCTAGGGACTGCGTTGAGAGCGCAGGAAGATGTGGATGCTCAACAGTTACTTTTACAAGAAAGACAGTAGGTTTGAATCGCAGATAAGTAGCTAGCCGATGCGAGTAAGCGCTGACGTAAAATATTTCGTCTGCCCAGAATGTACGAATCGGCGATAAAGAATTACGAAGGGGAGGATCCTTTAGAGAATTGGTACGAATATATACTGTGGATGGAGCAGAGTTACCCGAAAAGTGGACACGAGTCGCACGTCTGCAGACTGCTGCAGCAGTGCTTAGCTATATTCGAGAAGGAGATAAAGTACCATCAGGATCGTAGATATATACGTCTTTGGATCAATTACGTAGGCAGTTTTGAGAGAGATATTCTGAATTAGTAAAGATAGCTCCCCTTACCCGCTGTGCTTAACGCAAACTTGCTATTCGCAGATAAGTATGCAGAAGAACCCACTAGAGCTGTACCAACTTTTATATAACAATGGAATTGGGACTATGGTCGCGGATATGTACAGAGCGTGGGCTTTCGAATTAGAGCAGATCGAGGACTACAAACGCGCCGACAAGGTTTATTTAATGGGCTTGACTGCCAAAGCGGAGCCCCAGGAAGAGCTGGATTACGCTCATAAGTATAAATCGCAACATAGGAATAGATGTTGTTGTATCGAATTCGAATGAATCTTATGTTCTCCTTCCAGGAATTTTCAACTCGCAGTGGCGCGCAAAACGCTGGGTCACATGGAAGATCGTAGCGAGAGATGGCTGTTCGAGCAGCGTCAAGCTTTCAGTTCGTTAAAGGCAATAAAGGCTGGCAAAAGGGTTGGTAGCGTACGCACCGGGCATCGCGTACGCGAACACTACCCTGGCACCGTGCCGCAAGTCTCTGCGGTGCACAATGCCACGTCGAATTCAAGGGTTCATATATATCAGGTACACGCGCCTAACGAGATATCGATGGTGATAACGACGTGCAAATACATGGAGACGTTTTAACAGGAGGACGTTCCTGGCGAAATGAAAGGTTCCAGTATACTAGACCACGTTCCAGTAGAAGATACCGTGCATAAAGAGAATACTATTAAACCTGGTCCGTGGAATGGCAATGGGAATAAACGATGCCCGTTAATGACAGCCATTACGAAGTCAGCTTTCAAAGGTGCGATTGTATGTCAAGAGCAAGTTGTTCAATTTTTGTTATTTCAACAAAATTTACGAAAAATTTAGATCATCCACCTTTTCAAGAAATTTTAACGTTATCTAATAAAATAGAAGTTAATTTCAGCAAAATTTTCGGAAAATGAAGCACCTCGAACTAGGATTTTTAATATTTGCGCAAAATTTATCACCTTCGTTTAGAAATTTTAACCTAATGAATTAAAGTAGAAGATAGTTTCCAAAAAAAATCGAGAAATTTAGCTACTCCAACTAGAAATTTTAATCTAATGAATTAAAGTAGAAGATAATTTGCAAAAAATTTCGAGAAATTTAGCTCCCCCAAATAGAAATTTTAAACTAACGAATTAAAATAGAATTTAATTTCAACGAAATTTACGAAAAATCTTTCGCCCCAAACACCCCCATCAAAATTGGAATTATAACGAAGAATAATCTGTTATTTAAAATCGCAGTTCACGAGGATCAACCAGAGGACTTCGATACGGGGAAAATAAAATTGTTTCCGAGCCACACGTATTTTTTCGATGGCAGTAAATATACCGAGTATTTAACAGTGCCTGTATTTGTACCCGACGCTCCGAACCCGAATATCGTATTAAGACCACATTACCCGAAAGATTTAGTGTACGCCAACAATATGGACCTGAGCATGGAGGAGATACGTGCCCAGCGGTATTTGCAAAGGTAAAGTTTACTCTCAGCAATCCTCGCCGCAGCAATGAAATTTCTCGCGATGGTTACCATCGTTCGAATTCCAGGGGGCAAGTTTTAGAGAAGAAGCTCGACGGGCAGGGCATAGGGGAAGTCGAGCAGCACATTCACCACAAGTGTTTCGAAACCGAGCACCAGAGGCACAACGCGTCTCTGCAAGAGATGTTGAGGCAGCGACAGGAATACAAACGGCAAGAGGAGCTGACGGAAAGGCACAGAAAGATGCAGCAGCAAAGAGAGGCTGAACAGCTTGAGATGGATAGGCAGAGACTCCAGGCTGAGCAGCAGGAACTCCAAAGGCAGCAGTACGAAGCTGAGAATCTGGCTCTGCAGAGCCAGAGGCGCGAGGCGGAGCAACGAGAGTTGGAGAGATTGGAGGCGGAGAGGATCGAAGCCGAGAGGATGGAAGCGGAGCGGCTGGAAGCGCAGAGGATGGAAGCTGAGAGGCTGAAGGTCCAGAGAATGGAGGCAGAACTGAATACACAACGAAAACTACAAGCCTCCAATTTCATGCACCAGCATCACGCGACGTCCTTGGCCGCTGAAACCGAGGAACACTTGCTCGGCCAGAGTATGACCGTTAACACGAAGGAGGCGCTGTCGGTGGTGCAAGACATGTGGCGTTCCCCCGAGCCAGTGCCCACTACTCCGAACTTTCGCACCTCCATGACAAGTAGAATCTCCGATTCTAAGATGCTGACGCTGGGCTTCGACATACACATGGATAGTTCAATGACTCAGCACGCAATGTCGAGTAGCAAGCATCATTCGGGATACGGCATGCAGCCTTATGACGACCAGGAGAATCATCAGAACTATCCTGCCCATCAAAGTTACTCCAACCAGGAGCATCACTCTGCTTACGGTAGCTCTGGATTGCATAACTCGTACCAGTATCAAATGCAGGTACAATACAGAGGTAGTACTTGAAACTTCTTTTAAGAAATCTCTTTATTAATTCCCTTGAATGGTTGGTTACAGCAACATCACGAGCAACAGTTGCAACAATCCCATTCCCGGCCGCATCATTCGCAGCACCATCAGCAGTTAATGCAACCCCACCCGCAGGCTCACGTGGTGGCGCATCATCAAACCTCCCTTTCCCATCCGTCGCACCTGCAAAGCCACAGCCATATTCAGCACCATCAGCCTCATCCACCTCATCAACCTCATCAACCTCATCCGCCCCATCCCCAGCAGCATCAACCGTCGCCCAATCAACATCTTCATCATCAACCGCACCACCAGCACATGCAACACATGCAGCACTCCGTGTACGCTAACATGACGGCGGAGGATATCGCTTATCAGCAGTACCCGTCGCAGCTGGAGTCCACGTTGCTGCAGCAGAACGTGGAGCCGCAGAAACAGCTTCATTACTCTCCGTACAGCGAGCCAGACATAGAGACCAGCAAACCGTACCGAATGCCACCAGAGCTGCCGTATATAAAGTCTCCGGGGATGAATCGCAGAGACATCAAGTACCTCGAGAGCGCCGAGAATAAGGAAAACGCTATCGTCGTCGACTACAACGGACCAATGGAGGATAACATGACGCCGAAGCCGCCCGATGAGAACAATTTGTACATCGACGAAAGCCTCGGTATCACACCCTTGTCGGGCAATAACGATACATGCTTCACCGACGCGTTCAATATGCAACTGAGCAGCTCCACACCTATGACTAACCATTTTCGACAATCTTACAAAGCAGCAGAAGGGACTCCGCAATACTCGAATCAATGCACCGCGCCACAGTCGTACGTAACGCTTCTCGAGGCCGTCGCGCATTTTTGCGAAGCGAACAATTTCGCTTCGGCAAAATGCGTGACGGCCTTTAATCGTGTAATTATCATTGCTTCTCCGTAGGATTGATTTTCTTATTCGGACACACGATTTTATAGGAATTCAGAGGCGCCCAACGTCGAGGGCGAAGATAAACTGAGCGTAATCCTAGAATCGACTAGAGAATACATTTCGAGCAGTTCCGGTAGTAGTGGTGGACACACGAGAACCACGGCATTAGGTTTTACATTTATTAAGGAAGACTTGGCTCCTATAAAAGAGCAGTCCATTAGTCAAGGTACTTTAATCGTTGTGCATCTTTCTCTTTGCAACACTGGGCGTATAATAAACTATCTTCTGTTCGCGAAGGTGAGAACGAGGAATCTAATGATGTTGCCCTGTCGGCGAATCAGCTGTACGAGCAGAAGCTTCAAGCCCAAATACAGGCCGTGCACGCACAGAGTCCGCGGACCGTGCAGCGTAACGTGGATCAAATCACTTCCGAGATCAAGAAGAACTGCGATCTACGGAAGTCGATTAACTTTAAACTTAACGAGATAGAGGGGCAGGAGAAGGTGGACACGATGGAGTGCGAGGAGCATCCCGAGCCGATGGAGCAAGCGGAGGAAGACAGCTTTCAATTCCCATCAGGGGATATAAATCCTTTCGACAAGATTCTAATAGCCAGTCTCCTAAAAAAAGTTAAATTCCCGCAGCCGCATCACGCAGAGGGATACGTGAAACTAGACACTAATTTAAATAAGCTTGTGCCTTCTTCTATGGTTATGCTTGGTCAGTAGAAACAGCCGTTGTAACTATTAAGGGGGGTTGCACCTTGCTGTGCCGAAAAATAGGTAATTCTTTGTGAATTTCTTCTACAAAAACGGTTCGACAAATTAATTTGAGGTTTGGCATTCATATAGATTAAAAATCTCTTTTCCTTTTTATGTTTTGGATAACCCTTACAGTACTTTTTGTCAACGCCAGCACCACCCGATTATTTTTCAACGCTCTCTTTGTATCTGCCATGTTTTTTTTTTTCACTGTCACACCAAAATTCAGAACAATAGTTCAAGATACAGTGAAACAGCCTGCCAAACCTGAAATTAATTTGTCGAACCGTTTTTGTACAAAAAATTCACATAGAATTACCTATTTTGCAGCTCAACAAGGCGCAATCCCCCGTTAAGGGGTCATTCTACTGTGATCGGCCGAAAAGTCAAGCTATTTTTGCAGATCTCTTTCGCGGTAAATCCGCAGAATGACCCCTTAACTCCATACATATACAACGCTCGATAATTTCTAATCGTTTAATATATCCAGGTAACGAAAAGTACGATTTGGAAAAGTGCCTTGGAAAGGGAATGTACGGTACAGTATTCAAAGCAGTGAATCTGCAGACAGGCCAGACGGTCGCTCTGAAAACTCAAAGGCCTGGTTGGGTTTGGGAATTTTATATAACTAGAGAAATAAAAGCTCGCCTGACTAATCCGCACATGGTACCGCATAACTTACTCTCTTTACACTTCCGCAGAAATTTCTCATCCACCGATACAACGTGCACCTTTTCTCCTTTCAGTTGCGTGGATTTATGGACGTCTCGATGGCGTACGTGGCCAATAACAGCAGCGTACTAGTGTCGGAGTACTCGAAATTCGGGACGCTGTTAGCAGTGACGAATCAAATAAAGATCGCCACGGGTAAGCCGTTGATGGAGCACTTAGCTATATTCTTCACAATCGAAATGCTGCAAATCGTGGAATATCTACACAAATGCCAAATAATACACGGGGACATCAAACCGGACAATTTCCTGCTGATGCGTTTGTACGTGTTTAATCGCGAGCGATCCGTAGCGTCCAGCCAGATCCGCGTAACGAGCTCGTTGATTTTTTGCAGGCCCACAGAAGACGTGAGGCCAACGATACAGCTGATAGATTTCGGATGTAGCATAGATATGAGTCTGCTGCCGGAGAACACCACGTTCACCCAGGTCATAAAGACTGAAGACTTCACGTGTATCGAGATGCAAACTGGTCGACCATGGACGTACCAGACAGATTTGTATTGTTTAGCCGCGACCAGCCACTGTTTGCTATTCGGCAATTACATGAGAGTATCGAAGGTCGGTGGCCGATGGTTCATCACCTCGAAATTGCAAAGGTATTTATATCTCGATGACATTGATACTCGGAAAGCTACGAAGATGATCCTCGACTCACGGAAATATATACGCGCGCAGGTACATGAAAAAGGCTGTATGGGAACAGTTCTTCACGGAACTATTGAACATCGAGACCTGCGACAAAATGCCGGATTTATCGAAGCTGCGTAACATGATGGAGGAGACGTTAGCGCAAATGACGGACGGGCAGCTGAGAATTAGAAACTTTGCCAATATCTTGAACAAACGATAACACTTGCTGAATGTCCTGTATCGAATGTTATGTCCCACTGTGTGCACATATTTAGAGGAGAGCCGGACGGATGGAGAATTAATGTTATTATCCTATTTATTATAAAAAAGTTAATATTACGGTGATATATATATATATATGTACTACACAGTTAAATAATACCATGAAATGCACTTTTATGGCCTGCTTCGTGGAGGCTTTAACAGACATATACTGCTTGCACATAATCAATTCTACTAGAATTACTGGACGCTCGATTCGATTAAAAAGGAATGGCAAAGCTCTAGAGGGAGGGGGAAGTTAAAAAACTTTTATATTAATGACATTTTGTGCGCCATAAGTTATAAAAATGTCTTTCGAAATACCTCGTGACGCAGTACCTGGATGTTAGCATCTGTCACGTAAACGATGTAAAGGCAGATTTGTATAATAAAAGTTGAGTAAAAGCAAGACTTCGAGAACACGAATATGTAAACGAAAAACGAAAAAAAAAAGAATATTTATAATACAATGCGCCTGTGATAAATGCGGGCTGTTTACCTATATATGTATGTAGTGTTTATATCATATATATATATATAAAGTGAACCATCTCGTTTTTTTTTTGTTCGTTCTACGGATATTACAAATTTCTTACGCGCACATTACGTATTTTAACGTGATTGTATTAAAAGGTTTAATTTACTGTCGCATGTTCTGTAAAGGAGACAAAAAGAATAAAAGTATTTATTCCGCAATTAATTGATCTCGACGCGAACATCTCGCTGTCTTTTTTTTTTAAAGTATTTTTTAATCGTGTGTCATTGCTAAGGAAATAGTGCAAAGTAAAGCCGCAAGTGACATGCAACATCGAAAGGTGTAGGACTTTTTGCGCGTAGCTCTTTTCGAGCACGTTCTCCTGTCTTGTTTTAAGAGATCCTTTTATTGAATGTGCAGGCTTATTTGCCAGTATCCACTAAACAGGCCTTTAGGTAGCGCAATATTTTATAAAAACGGGAATCTATTGTATTATCAAACGCGCGAACAACTACAATTTGCCGGGTTTGTGTTCAAACGATCCGATCATTAGATTTTGTAAAATGCACAGGAACACTAGGTTGTCTAGTATTTGAATAATAATATAAATACATGTATAGGCATTAGAAAGCGTAAAAGTAATAATAGACAGCCTACTGTTCTCATTGGAGAATTTCCGAGAGCATGCCTTATCTTATTTTGAATCGTACGAAATATAATACACATAGTTATTCGACATACCCCTTAATAGAGGCGCAAAATATATGGATGATCATGGTTGGCATTAGGTTTAGTTACAAAAGTTGAGTCGAGAAAGCGACCGTTCTCTCGATAACAGGCGATCTTTACTACCACTAGTTTACTTATTTTTATAAAAATTAGAAAAAATATATTTCGCTTTTGAAACCCAACAAAAGTTTATGTTCTATATAAACATCTTGGTGCGTTATCGTTAGTCACAAGCGACACTTGTATTAAAAACTTCAATTCCGTTACGTACAACTATTTACAATAATTAATCGTCAGTTTTAAAAGTACAGCGACCGTAAAATTGTCGCGGCTGTGTGTACCATCGTTCGTGAGAAGCATAATTACAATAGAACCATTGCACAAGTGCACAACTGTCATACTTCGTAAATAAAATACATTTAATTCTTTCTCGCCTCAAGTCTTGCCGTAGAACTTTCGATTCAATAGATACAGCAGCAGGTTGACGTTCACTTTCGCCTTGCCGAACATGTCCATGATCGGGGAGCCTTCGAATTGAAGCTCGAGCAACTTTTGTATGTCGATGTCGACCTTCTCCATTTCCACGCCCATGAACTTACAGCGCACGGTGAACAGGCCGCTGTGCTCTGTCGGGCTGATCTCGAATATCACGTTCTTGAACTGCGAGTGCGGAAGCCCGTCCACCTCCAGCAGTACGCCCTTCTCCTGCAGCTTCGCGCCGGAATACTTCAAAGTCATCTTGGACCTGAGCTTGCCGTGGCTATTCTTCTGGATGGCCTTGAACGCCCGCAAGGATCTGCGAAGAAAATATGTATCCGTCACGTGCCGCGAAGCGCGCTCGTAGAGAATCAATGTACGTACCCTTTCCCTGTATGTAAATTCTCCAGACACCGCTGTATGTACTCGTTATAAAATTCTACCTGCTCCTGGTAATATTTGCATTTCTCCTCCAACCTCTGCTTAGTCACGCGCAGCGTCTGTAACTCCTTGTTCCGAATAATTCGGTACTTCCCCTTATTACAAAGGTCTTTGGCCACCGCTGTTATGATGCTCTGATACCCGTCCGTTTGATTCACCCATCCACCGAGCTCCAGTTTATTCAGATAGGCACGCAGCTGGAGCTTGCAGTCATTCAACGACGAGCTGGAAATGAATTTACGTTTCATCTGCTTATCTCGTCGTTCATTCAAAACTCCCAAGTACCTTTTGTGAATGATGTTTAAAGTAGGCGAGACGCTGGAACACTTTACATCGTACAGTTTCTCTTGCACGGGCGAGCAAATGGTTTCCAAAGCTTCCACCAGCGTCTGGCCTTTCAGAAATTGAAGCACGGATACCAGCAGCTCCTTGGTCTTTATGAAGAGTTTGTTTAAATTTGCGTCCTCGTCTTCTGGTAGTTGGAACTTGTTGGTGAGCACTAGGCACACCTCCGTCTTCCCGAATCGTGCTAAATTCGCCTCGCACATGGCGTCGGCTAATGAATAATTCTAATGTAATATCGCATCGATTGGAATCCGCTATTGGTATGTAGTTTCTTACAGATTCCAAGTAAAGATGCGACGCTCGGAGCGGGGCCTAGATCGTCCAGCAAATCGTGCAAGGGGTCCATGGGATCTGGGGCTATCGGATCTTCGTATTCTAACATGAGGCAGTGGGTGTCGCAGATCTCCTGCAATTTCCGTAATTAATAAATATCAGTTTTCGTTATTGGATTCGCAGAGAGCTCTACGTGCCTGCAACGAAATGTAGATCTCGGGCTTGTGGATGAGCGTGGCTTCGGTGTATTCGTGAATGGAAAAGTGCTCTTCCAAATCTTCTATTTGACAGCAGTACCGAAAGAAGTTCTTGAATTTCTCGTGGCACTCGATTATGAATGGATTTAAACAGACCAGATGCGTGGCCTCCTCGCCGAACTGAAACAAGTTCTGTATACAGATCTGCTTCTTTCCTTCTTAGTACAGAACATCATCATGATCATCGAATTGAGATTGATTACCCCTTTTTTCGAAGCAGCAAATTGCAGTATCTTCGCGATGCTGGCTAAATTTCGCCGTTGGTCGTTGGACAATGATCTGTCGATCGGTAGCGTGATTATATCGAAAGCATCGGGTGCAACGATCGCAGCGTTGATGAAGTGATAATAGATCAGATTCCCTACTACTTTTAGTATATCTTTCTCCGGCGCGGTGGGGAATTTCTCGTTTAAGGAGTCGTTTAAAATCTTAGCCATGTATAGCATTCCGTACGGTATCAGATCTCTGGATTCTGTGATCTTGGTGAGGAATTCTAAAACTGTACTTTGCAACAATTGTATTCCATGGTTCAGCCTCACTCGTACTTGTTCGTAATTTAACGCTTGTTGCGGTGTCACGGTGTATGGGAGATTCCTGTGAAATAAAGCAGCTGTAAGCAGGTAATACTTCGGGGGTTTACTACACTCACAGTGTTTCCCCAGTCTCCATTTCCAACTGATTTCTCCAGCACTTGTAAATATCCACGGGATTCGTTTCTATGTTCAGCGACCGATCAGCCAAGACCTTCTCGATAATTGGCCCCACGATCTGTCTTAAAGCTCTCTGACCGTTTAACTGCCGCGCATAATTCACCACCATTTTCAGAACGAGAGGATTTCCAGTCACAACTTCGGATGGCTTTTGGAACTTGGATCTAGATATTAAATTACCTTAGTGGATTACATCATATCTTTCTATGGAGTAAAGACTCGTACCTAATTTCTTCCTGTAACGCGCTGCCAAATAGTTTCAGTAATAAATAGTCCTCCCTGATGTTCGAGCCGAAGTTGAATAACGTCAAGATTACATTCTGAAGAAACTTGTTCGATTTGCTTTGAGGTAAAAGGAATAGAAGCTTGGACAAATACGTGGGATTAGTTTGCAGCGCGTAGAACAAGTGCTGATACCCCTCCAGCATCTTACGACCTTCCTTCGTTAACGATTTCAGGCCCTTATGCAACATAATGCTGTCCGTTAAGGCACCCTTCTGTTCTCTGTGGGACTGCTTCTGCTTCGCGAGGGTGTCCAAGTTTTTCCCATGCGCCACGACGTCCTGCAAATTTGTTCATCTTCTTAAGTACGATATCTATGTCAGAGAACAGACTAAATATAATATCTCGAGAAGCTTTACTTGTAGCGTGATTCGGTTTTGAATAAGCAGGCCAATTTTTATGTCCATGCTATCCAACTGCTGTGACAGAGACTGATTGTGTCGTATGCTTTGCACCACCTCGTGTTTCAAGTGCTGCAAAAATTTCACCACAAAGATTAAGTTGTTAAACCATCGTTTAAGAGGCCCAATGTTTTGTACCTGTAACTGCAAGTCCCTGTCGTAATCTTCGGCATTGAAGTTCAGAATTGCTGAGAAATGTCGGACAACGGGGAAAGGCGGCTTTTCCGTGTACAACAGTGAATGGAAAGCACGTCTTTCCGAACGACCTCGCCACATAGCTTGTAGCTTTATAATTTTTTCCTCCTGAAACGTACAAATAAATACGATTTCGTTAGATAAATCGGCGATGTTTTTATTACGTTACGGATCGATTTTGAATAAAGTGACAGATATAGTTTACATGTTCCCTGTAGTAGTCCAATATATTTGCAAATTTTGATTTCACTTTCATATATTTATTTTTATATCTTTCTGCGTCCTGTTTCCGTCTTTCTTCTACTATTTTTATGTATCGTTTTCGTTGGACTATACTCCGCCACCATGACTGTATTTGAATGATTTTGTCCACGTTGTCGTAAAAGTATGAGAATTTATCCGAGATTCTCTTTCGCAGCAAGAATCCTCGAATGTAAGCTTGGAACCGAATTATCGTCTTATTTATTTTGTGCTTCTCGTGTTCTCTCACGGTCACGTTCTTTATTACTCTCTGAAAGTAATTGTTATTTAGTATTTGTTATTTAAGGAGTCATGCCTAGTTAGCAGACGAAAAAGAACGTCATTTTCGGGAATTTTTTGTGAAAAATGTGATGCATGTTTCTTTCAACTATTTCCATATTTTAGAAGTATATATATTCAGCAACCCTGAGTAATTTTTTTATGGGAAAATATTAAATAATGAAGGAATAACAGAAACTCTCGCGGAAGCTGTTTTTATAATGACGGTGAGCACGATTTCTCCGAGGCGGATCATCTGAAATCAGAAAGTGAAGAAGATTCTGTTAATATACGAGTTTATCTGGTTCATGGACGAAGGATTTAAAAAAAAAAATGATTTCAAACAAAATTTAACGCAAAATTATGATTTTTCGATGTCTGAATTGTTCGTCAAAAACAAAAATCCTTCGTTCACGAACTAGATAAACTCATATACTAACAGAATCTTCTTCACTGTTCGATTTCAGAGTAATTCGGCTCGGAGAAATCGTGCTCACCGCTAAAAAAAAAATCCTTCTGGAAGAATGACTGTTATTCGTTCATTTTCTAATATTTTCCTATAACAAAATTACTAAGAGTTGCTGAATATATGTACTTTTAAAATAAGCAAATAGTTCTAAAAAAAAATACATTAGATTTTCCCCAAAAAATTCCCAAAAATCACGTTTTTTCGCCTTCCAACTAGACATGACCCCTTAAGCTACTTCGGTTTAGTTATCTTAAAGATCTTACTAATACCTTTATGTCATCCATATTAACATAGTAGCTTTCCGACAGATTTCTCGGACAGTCCCAAGTGTAATTGTACTTCTTCAAGTCCAAGTACGACTCGTTGCCTTTCGGTGTAACGTAACGAACAAGCGCGCAATCGTTATCCTCTTGCTGAAATATGATACAAGTTATCGATTATAGAGTCCAACTGCAAAACCATTTGTCCATTACCTTCATCTCTTTCAAATCGCCCAGACTATGAAAACACTCCGTCTTGTAATTGTCTGGTATCTTGAAGCCAAACGCTTGAAGGCAATCAATCGTGAACAACATATCGTTCCTCTGTAGACCTAAATTCACTTGCGACAGAAAGGTGCACGCTGCGAAGAAACAACGATGCTTTACCAAAACCGTTTGAATTCGATCGGAAAAACTGGAGATGTAAACGCGGCATACCGTTTTGAACATTCTCAGCCTCCGTGGCGACTGTTCTCGCTATAGTTTCGACATCTTCCAGCCACAACTCGGAACCGTCGAAATGTTTCTCGGCCAGACACTTTTTGAACAATTGTAGGTAAAGAGTCGCGTCGTCTGGCGACGTAGGTTTCTGTAACTTCAAAGCGGTGTCTTTCAAAGCATTTATAACGCCACTTCGATCGTTCTCCACAACGGCCAAGTTTAATTGGCGTAGCACTTGTATCACTATAAAGAAAAAGAGGAAGTAAAAGGAAAGAATTGTATTGGAGTTAGTTGCGGGATTTATGCAACGTACCATCGTCATCATTTTGACATTGTAGATTCACGACGTCGATACACTCTTGGATATCGATGTATGTTAATACAGGACAGTCCTCGGAGATTGCTTGCTTTTCGCAACGAACTGCTGTTAGGGCTCTATAATATTTTACTTTATTCTCTTCTTCCAGTCCCTAAGACACGGCCGATGTAAAGATATTTTCTTAATGCAAGTGAAAGAAAAGGAAGCAGGGGCGGATTTGTATATAGGGCGGCAAATTTTGGGCGAAAGAAATGGAAAAAGGTAGCGAAGTGTTTTTATTTCGGGCTGAATTTATTAACGGGTGATCTTTAAACACGGAGACTTGAGCGAACTTTAAAACTCAGATATCTCAGACGTGAGTTGTCATATTGAGTTAAGGGGTCATGCCTAGTTGGCAGGCGTCAAAAACGTGACTTTCGGGAAGTATTTGTGGAAAATCTAATGTATTTTTTTTAGAACTATTTGTTTATTTTAAAACTACATATATTCATATTTGGCGCTATTTCGCGAAAAGGGGGACAGATGCTTGCCTAGGCGCGTTAAATCTCTAAATCCGCCCTTGAAAGTAAGAGTAATTATACTCACAGAAACGTGACAATCGGGATTTGACAATGCTTGATAAACCAAATCTGGATTCCCAGTGTCTACAGCCTTGCTGATTTTTGAGATCAATGACAGTATACGCACACTAACTACTATATCGCTGTATGAAAGGTCGTTCTATTAAAAACATCGTTTATATTAATAAGAATCAATGACAGAAGTACAGCCTTTATGCTTTTCCATATTCCATTTTTACCTGTGATTCTAGACGATCGACTTTCATTTCTTCGTAATACAACGGCATCGCGAATTCATCGACCTTCTCCCTTAATCCAAGATCAGGGTTTGCCAGAGCGTTATAAAATTCATGTGGCATACTGTTTTGTAACGTTAAATTCAAAAGCTTGACAGCTTCATCACCTGCCGCGGACAAAACATATTACAATCGCAAGCACTTAAATGAGTTCTGGTGTTACTTACACATTCCAGACTTATGCGCCGCTTCGTTTGCTGTATCGATTCTCTCCTGAAGTAGCTGTTTCCAGTGATGATTTCGCTCTGAATACGTATTATTCCATTCGGAGCTTTCTAATAACTGCATTAACTGCTCTTTGTACAATTCTGCATTCTCGTGTACAACGTTCTGACGAACGAAAAGATATTTATGAATAGAGTGTATGCATAAAAGTGTGTTAGAAAAGTGGCGGTATAAGATGTGCCTCAGAGTTGGTCATTATTCGAATGAAATGAAGTTATTCGAGAACAACGAATAAATTTTCATTCGAATAATCCCCAATTCTGATATACCTGCAAGCATAAAGTAGATGATCTCAGTGCACCCATGATTTCATTATTCTTATGATGGATAGCATGAATTATCCTTTTGACCGCGCATTGGACTAGAAGAGAAATATCAATAATCAAATGAACGATACCATTACAATAGTTTACAGCGATTTTGCGCAGCAGATGCCACTAGTTATTTCTCACGTAAAATATGATTTGCTGATTCTGAAAATAAGGTCTAAAAAAATTTCTACGAATACATTTTCGAGATATCGACAGGTGGACTCTTTACCTGTCTGTCAAAAAGGTGGTCCTACTTAATTGCGAATTTCGATATCCTGAAAATGTATGTATAGAAATTTTTTTAGACCTTATTTTACATAAGAAAAAACTAGTGGAATCTGCTGCGCAAAATTGTTTTCTATTTTGTAAACTAGTTTTATGAATAATCACAGTTACACCATAACTCACCATTAACGTAATTTATATGTCCCTGGATTTCTGCTTGAGTCAACAGTTCATCGTACACATCTGGTACATAGCTATCATTAAGAGACTACCAAAATTATATTGATTAATGAGATGGAACTATCGCATTTCTATTTCTTCCTAATTCTTACTCACCCTATTAAGCGCAGCCTGTGCCTTAGAATCTTTCGCTTCTAGCAACGAGCCGCTGTATTCTTTGATATAACGAGGCATCACATTGATTAACTGTACCACCTGATTCTGCAGTGCCTTTAATACTTTCTCATGATCCTTAAAGAGCAACAGTTAGTAAACCTAAATTCAAATTCTTTTAGAGACACAAGCAACAGCTGTGTTACCTGTTCCGTTACAGCTTGATTAATCGCTATAACCGCAGCGTGAAGCGTCGCCGCATCGATCTCCATGCTATTTGCCAGCAGACCACCAATTTTCTGAAACGAAGGCATCTGAATTCCATATTTCTTCAACTCCTTACTAACGGCATTTATCTCCTCGTCTGAAAAACATAGGACGCTGTAAGATTCCGTGTGTCCTCATTCGACGTGCGAGGCTCGTTTAATGGAATCAGAAGAGTACCAGTAAAATTCACTTTTCCGTACAAGTCCTGGATCTGTGGTGCTTTTCCCAGCTTAAACAAATGAGTACTGAGAGCGTGAATGCAGTATATCACACGGGGCATATTCTTCTTATCGTAGATATCCGTTGTCTCCGGTTGGAACGTCTATTGAAAAAGTTTCTCTCGTTACTTTGAATAATATCAGGCGAAAGAAATATTCCGATAATTATATAACAGTTGCGTACTAATGGCAGTTGCATGGACTTTAAGGATTTTAAGAAATGATTAATATTGTCTGTATGCCGAAACTGTAGACCAGCCATCGCGTAACGCTTCTGTTCGTGGTCGTATATTTTGTTATAAGACAGAGTCACAGGCGCCATGAAGTGAGCGAGCTTCGCCAGATATACTCCGTTCCTTAAGTTCTCTTCTAACTCGGTGGTAGGTGGAAGGGTTTCCCTCAAGCAAGCCTCCATCCATCTGTAAAGTGAGAAGTGAAATAGTACTCGCTTATCAATGGCTCGTCGAGAGGCTTACTTTTTAGCTTCTTCTAAGTGACAGAGGTACTCGTAGGCAAGCATCTTTTGCCGCTGCTCGTCCATTTCTTCGGCTGATTTACGCACGTCCGTCCCTGCGATACATTCTTTTATGAATAAAGTACATCACAGATTTAACGAAAGTGCCAAAAGTACAAGTTTACGAGTAGACAAAGTGGTGTTAGATTGTACAGGGATTATTAAAGTTCAATTGAAATTTACTTCTCTTTTTCAAGCATAGATAATAGTCAGAGGTATTCCAGTTATTCATATTCCTCGACGCTTCTAACTGCAACCACTCATTTCGCGTGTCACCTGAAAAACTTGTCTTGTCACTTGCGTTAAAGATCGCTTGGAACGAGAATTATCTACTCATATTTACGGCTCGACTTACCTCTCTCATGGTTAATTAATCTGTCGTCGGTATCCATCATATTAGGCGAAAGAAGGGACACAATTAACGAGGAAAACAGTGGCAATGATACTCGACGATGGAACGGGTACGTTAAATTCGAGGAATTCAAAACTTGTTCAAAATTACGAGTGTAACACTGGCTAGTGATGCCAACTGAAATAAGTCTCGATCTCGAATGCTATTGGATAGCGAGTTGTTGCGAACGTTCTATTGGCTCTCTCGGTCGCGCGATTAAAATACACTAGAGGCAAACTTCACGTTTCGTCACAACCCGATATTAATTTCGCCGGTACGCAAAATTGTATCGTTTGAAAAGAAAATTATGAATGACGTGAACGAATTTGCGAGCTGGCAAATACATTTTGGTTATCGACGCATGTATTTAATTTCTGTCTGTAGGTTTACTAATGTATGCTTGCTGTAATAAGTAATTAAAGAGAATCATGTGCCTATATTCGAGTAAAGACAACGAAAATTTTTGTAATAAAATACCCTTTTGACCTCTACGGTGAGCAAGGGTGAGTGACGTGAGCTGCGTCACAGGTATCTTTAATCGACTTCAAAAAGGAAGAAGTTCTCAGTTCGATGCGAATCATATATTGGTTTATCAAAGTCGGTAAAGTAGGTAGTTATGAAGTTACGCCAAAAATAAGAAATCTGATTCACTAATCGACTTCATTATTATTATTATTAAGAGCAGTTATTCTTATGGCTAAAAAATTTTTTTTTTACTTTTTTGTACTGTTTCAATTTTTTTTTTTTTTGTTTAATTTTTTATACACCTACAAGCACCTGTTGCCGTCCCACTCCACGGTCGAATAAATTACGTAAGGATTTGGAGGACCGGGGGAGACGGTCGCGAATTTCTTATGTTTTCTTACAGGGGGGGAGTCAGGTAGCGCTTTACGTGTCTAATATTTTTTTAACTTAGGTATTACGAATTACATAAACTTTTACAAGAATCTTAAGGACTGAAAAAATACATTGTAAAAAAGTATTACGTAAGTAGGTGGGAGGGGGAGGCGGAGGGGGTGGAATATAAAAGGTTAAAAAAAATTATACTTGAGGAGGGGGGGGGGGGGGAGAAATCGCAAAAATTACCCTTACGTAATTTAAGGAGGGGTTGCTCGCAGTTTTTCCAAAGTTTCTCAATGTAAACAATCATTTTATACTTAATAGCCACGCAATTACGAATCATTAATCACCGATAGCTACCTGTAAAAACGTATGACTTATGTTAACCGTTTAACGTCCGAGGTATCATATAATATATGATACATTCCCTTTCTTTACTGTTTCGCTGTTTGCACCAGATCAAGTAGTAGTACATGTTTAGAATAGTTTTATTCATTGAAGAAGGATATAGCTATGAACCTTAAATAAAAATATCAAAATTCAGGCTATTTTTAAAGATAAAAAGAAAAATGGATGTTTTCCTTCAATGGGATCCAAATGCCGGCGCTAAAGGTACAAGACCCCACCCTAGTCTTGATCCAATTATAAACATTTTAAAAACAAAGCACCACCTTTAAAACACGTGGTCGCCAACAAAATGCATTTCTACAGTATCGGGCATCCTCTGCCCAAGCAAATGCATTCAAAGTGCATGATAAATTAATGAAGGAGAACGTAGGGCGTGTACACGCTACTAGTTCCTCCCTGTTATTCTATTCGTCCAGCAAATCTAACAGTATCATTGATAAGGAATCATAAGAATTCAGTTTCCCGGTCGCGAATTTGTTTACGCGTATTTACACCGCCGTTAACGAGATCGACGCGTGGCGTCCACGTTAATCCCAGTGAAGTGGCGTAGAGTCATAGGGAGGGCTAAGGAGGAAACAACACAAGAATAAGTGGAGGGGGCAAAGGGGGTCCAGATAAAGCGGTTGACCCTCGCCCCTTCAATGACCCGCGCGATATCGTTCCACTAAATTCTCTGACGCGCCTCCCCAGTCGAATGCGTGGCCTCATCTACAGCAGGCCACCACCGAACGCTATTCCTCCGCAGAAACGTCGTCTCCGGTCTCGCCGCGCAACAGAACCGGAAATGCAATTCCTAAGCTCGCTGTTCTTCTTCTCCTGCTGCATCCTCGCCTGCCGATGCGACGACCAAAATCCCGCTGGTGAGTTGAACCTTCCTCGAGAATTGGAACCTGCTTTATCTCTCGCGTTACTAGGGCTCGCGAAGTGCATCGACACGTTGTGACATAAATCCAACGTTATCCGAACAAATTCCAGCGTTGTGCAATCCAAAGTCAAGTTCAAAGGCCGATTTATCGCCAGCGCGAAGTGTCTATCGTTTCCTCGAATTAAACGTAGAACAGCTGATCTGCAAAACGAATAATTCGATTAGTATCTATTCTCGGGCGAAGTGAATCCTTATATTTAAAGATTTTTACGCTTGAGACCTAATAACGAATAGGTATGAAAATTGTGAAAGGAATATTTTTTTACTCGATGCTCGAAGAATAACGCTTTCCAGGCAAAAATCACCAGGCGGCTCAGATAGCGCTCGGCGAAAAGCGACTCGGGGATCATATTCGCGCGATCTTGAAGCACTATCAGCAGAATGATCCAGTGGGGCTACCCGGGGCGCCGATACCGGATCCCATGCCAGTGCCGGACATGAAGCACTCGTTCTCCATGTACACCATGAATCTCTACAAAGCCAACGTGTACGGCCTCTCCAAATTTCGAATCGTCCGCATGGACTCCGAGCTGGCTGCGATGCAAGTGAGCCCTCTAAAGACCCTGCAACAGAAATAACTCTAATCACTTTCACCCCGAGCTTACCGTGATCGCCAACTACGCTAGGGCCGGCCATTGTGTTCGTCAGATACAAAAGCCCACAGATATATGCTCTTTATCTCTAAAAGTCGCTTCTGAAATACCGATCGTCACGAAGAAGCACGGGTTAATTATACGTTTGCGATGCGTCGGTGACTAACCGAGGCAGGACCGCCGTCTAATTGAATCGAGAATCTCTGCCAAATTGGTTCGCGATGAGAGATCTGCTAAGAGAGAAATAATCATGAATGGAATTTCACTTGCGACTCATAGTCATTGTAACCTTGCTCCTCCAAGGTCTCCGTGGCGTTGAGTATCCAGTCCTTGGATATCCTGGGACTGTACACTTTATCATCGTGGCTGTCACGCTCGGCCGGTAACTTCACCGTGAAGTTGACGGGGGTGGTCGTGAAGGGAGTGGCGAGGCTCGAGGTCGGCGCCGACGGTAAGTTGCACGCCCAGGACATCGACATGGACCTGACGTTCCAGAAGATTGACATGGACTTCCAGAACCTCGGGTTCCTGGGCTCTGTCTTCCAAGGCGTCATCAATTCCATAGGCACCTTCATCTTTGACAGCATCAAACCGTTTATATTGAAAGAAGTCAACGATAACATACGGTAAAAACGATTCCTGCCGCATTGGCCGTGCTGCTTCAAAACTGTCCAAAGAAACGGTCCTGATGATTAAATTCTTTCAGGGGCGAAGTTAACAAACAGATATCTCAGCTGCCGCAGTACTTCCCCAATTCTATATCGCCGTTCGACATGGCAGTCGCGGAAGGGCGCAAGCAAGTGTCTCAGATGGGTTATGACCCGTTCAGGGTTGATGACTACAGCCAGACCGTCGGTATATTCACTGTGACGTCTACGCACACCTGGGTTACCGGCCTGGCCAGCTTCTACCGAATGGGGAACATCACGCTGAGCATGGAAAATGGAACAGTAAATAGCTACCTTTAATGGTTCTTGTAAATTAAATATCACTGTCTGGCATTGATGGTGGCTTAGCTCAACAATTGTAAATTTTACAGGAGAAGCAGTTTAAAATTTGCATAAAGCCGGGAATCCACCTGAAAGCTACGCTAATCTAATTGTAAGCTATGCTTAGCTTCCAGGTGGATTCCTGATTGTAGTTGAATTCTGATAACTTACATATCTTTAAGGGGGAACACCACTGTGACAGCCGGGAATGTAAGCCATTTTTAAGAATTTTTTTCAGGAATAATTTACAGTTTTCATAGAAAATTTTAATTACCCATCTTTAGTACGCTGTCTTAAGAGACTATACCAAAAAAAAATAAATAGAAAAAGATCCATAAATTTTAATATATTAATTAATCTTCTAGACCCTCTCCCCCACGCGAGCTGGTCGAATGTGTAACTATGGAACAGCAAGTCCGAAATCAAATTTCATTTTTTTTATAATCTCTTAAGACAGCGTGCTAAAGGTAGATAATAAAAATTTTCTATGAAAACTGTAAATTATTCCTGAAAAAAAATTCATAAAAATGGCTTACTTTTCCGGCCGTCACAGTGATGTTCCCCCTTAAATTGCCATTTCTCGAGTTACGCAACTACCACTACCAAACCACGTTATTAAATCAGCGCACACGAAACTTCTTAATATGCAACAGCCTAATAAGTCTGCTTCGCGATATACCTTCCTCTCGAACGAGTTATTCGATCGGAATGTATTGATACACCGCATGCCCATCCTCTGCAATCTAATTGCAAGCCAAACAACTTATTACCGACAGCTTGTTACATCATCTCTATTACGCCGTGTATATACATTGTAAATCAATTAACAGATAATCAGTCGTAATCGCGATCCATAATTGTCACCAGCGTTATGCAAGCCGCCTGTAGGCGTCGAAAATATCACGTCCCGTTTCCTTGTAAAGGTATACGCAACCGTGGACGTTGGCACTCAAGAGATCGAAGGGAAGACGCACTGGGAAGTGAGCGTGATCGGCGGCTTCCTGTCCAGAGCCGGCTCGGTTACCTTCACCATACAATATTTTAGGGTTAGGGTGACGCTGAGTCAGCCCCTGGACACGCGGAAAAGGGCCACCCTCGAGGATCTCGATCTTGAATTGGGTAACATTCAAACCAGGGTTCACGGTGCCGGTACCATCGATTATCTGATGGAAGCCAGCATCAACATATTGCCAAATCTTTTGAGGTTCGTCGTTGTCCACACTCCTTTCATTTCTCATTTGGGATTCCGGTAGATTTCACGCGACGATGGCTTTTCTCATAGGAATCAGATAATGGACGCTATAGAGGGACCACTTAGGAGGCGCCTGCAGATAGAGCTGCATAAAGTGAACGTCGAGAGGCTGATTTACGAGAAGATACCGGATATAGAGGAGCAGGCTAAGTACCTCCAAGGCATAGTCCCCGAAGAGGAGACTATTCTGGAACAGCCGCCTCCTCCTCAGGATCAGGACGAGCAACCGTTCTCGGAGAGCGAGGAAGATCGGGGACCGTCGTGATCAAGATGAGAATTGAATGCGTTATTCGATGATTAGGTTACTTACGGCAGGGGGCCGAGTGTTTTGTATTCGACGGCTGTTCGCCGTACTTCGTGCACTTTGTAAATATTTCTACAGCTTATCGGAATAAACCTTTTAAGCGTATGCCTCCCCGAAAGAAACACTGACTCTTAGCGTTTGGTATTTAATGAAAAACGGCTAATAAAAAGCACAATAGCGTACAAATAAGCGAACCACAAGTAGTTACGCTCAAGCATGGCGTTTACAATTATCCAGCGCATGGTACATGAAAATATTCGTAATACTAAATCATACAGAACGAAGAATATTGCATTACTATCCTTAAATAGCATTTCACTTTCAAGTAAAACGGTACTCAATACATTCCTTTCAGACTTTTGTTACAGGCAATGGATATGAAACACATTAAGTTATATACACCACTTCTCTTCTACCAAATAATTTAAGTTCTTTGGATGTTTTGCGATGCAATTTAAACCTTGAAAACACCTAAACCAACTCCATATGAATTACTTAACAACGGGTACAACTAAATAATCAGAGAATACGACTAAAATTAATCGGTAAGTTGAAATAGAAGTTCAGAAATGAAGAATAACAGGTCTCTCTACAAATAAAGATATCTTGCGAGTGCCGGTTATGAAACAGAGACAGGAATTAGTAATCGATCGCCGATTACACGGCTTTGATCGCAGGTGCGTTGGTGCGTCGAATCGGCACGATCCTTTCCCCCGGCGCTGGGAGGGCAAGTGTAGGGGCTGTGATGGTAAGTACGCCGTCCGATGATAAGCTAGGTTTCACGTGACCGATGTCGTAGCCCTGCGGTAACACGTATCGGCGCACGAAGTGTCTCGAGACGTAGCCGTGCTGGTCCTTCTTCTCTTCGTGTTTCCCCTCGATGGTGATACACTTATCGTCCGTACGGACAGTGATCTCTTCGGGCGCGAACTGTTGAACGTCCACGACCACCTGGAACTTGTTCTGGCTTCTATCAACCGTCGTGGCACCGCCAACATCGTGCTCCAACTGATCCATCACGTTCTGCCATGGACGGACGAACTCGTTGAAAGAGGGTATCGCTGGTGGTTGAAAATGGTCATCCCTGGTGGACAATTTTCTGAAATGGTCCTCCAGCTCGCGATGGTAGCGATCCATGTTGCCCCACCAATTGCGGAACAGCTCCCTCGGTACCAGCGCCATGTCACTTCGATCGATCTGCGCATAAATGTTAAACACGCCGTTTATAATGCGCGGGGAACACAGTGGCGCAATAGCCTTGCACGGAATTTTGGAAGCTATAAAGTTTTGCACTTTTGAACTTTGTAACGAATAAAACTTATTTTCAATGTATTTTCTGAGATTCGTTTAAATGCGACTTAATACTTCGTATCAGGCACAGGGTTGACAAGGACAAGGTCAAGGCCACGGAGTTTAAACGTTTTCGGTTCGAATATCGACCACTTCGTTTCAATACCTAACGCCGAAATATATTGGAAACTTTGACGAATATATCGTGTGAACACTCTGTATCATATGTGTACGGGAGAATCCGTTGGAAAACAAAGGGAACGCTATCACCGAACGCTATACTATATATACGTCGCAGGTAAAACCGTTGCACGCAGTTCAGTGAAGCAGTCGCGACTGTTTTTCACGCATTTCTGCAGCGCCTATTTTTAGAACGTTTCCTTAACGTTACGTGCACGTTGGAACCGGCGTTATTCGTTGCTAATTACTCGAGATACACGCGATGCGCTCGCACACTACAATTACCGATAGGGAAAATAGAAAACATACCTTTTCGTTAGGATACGTTTGCTTGCGATCACTCGTAAAGAAGTAGAGTCGTTCGTTCGTTGTTTGTTCAGAAAGTGTTGTCACCTTGAGGTACACTTACCGACTGACTGCGCAGTACGACGAGCAGCCTGTTTATATTTGCTTTGGCGCCCTTTTCGAGATTCTTCGGGAAGCACGACGCGCACACGTAAACACCTCCGAATATTCTCGCGAGCAGACTGAGCATGAACGAGGTTTCGACCCCCACCACACCCTACATGCTCGTCCGAGGTGACGAATCAGCGCGTTCCTCGCTTCCCGTTCGTTCGCGGTGTTTCCCTCGGTGCTTTTGGCGCGATTCAAAACACCTTCTTCTCATTCCACGCTTTTCTATACTTCTCGATCTCGTTAATATCTCAGCGGCGCGCGCTCCTCGCGGCAATAGATCTTGCCGAAGTTTATGCAAGGTGTTACGTAAAAGTTGACGCGGATCTTACTTCCTATTTTCCTTAAGAAATTGCATTTTGAATTTTACGTTTATATTTCCCGAGTAAATGTAGTCATTTGAGTGACTGTAAAACATATTTGAAGCGTTCGGCTTGGACGAGGATATCCGTTCTGGCTAACTAGAGATCGATGATGCATGCAGAAAACGATTTGTTATTCTAAATATACAGTTCCGGGGAGGGATACTTTTAATCGATGACGAATACTATTTATTCTGGGATCTATACGGACGTCGATTTAGCGCCAGCCGAGAAATCGAAGAGTAAGGCTACTCTGTCTACGCGATTGATGCATCAGGGGACAGAGCGGTGGCGTGTATCGAACGCCGATCTATTTGCAATTTGAACTCTCGATCTAAAGATAAACATTCAAAAGCAAGAGTGACTGGACGGTAGCGACCTCTCTGCGGCCACGAGCACACTTCGCGGAACGAAAAAATTGCGGAGTCGGTACGGCAGCGCGCAACACGCTGTCGTTACCATAGATCAGTACGGACGAACTCACGCGCATGCGCGGACTCAAGCTGCGCGGGAAGTTTGAATGCCTCTTAGCTACTTCGACGTCTTCAATATGAAAAATTAAAGGGAAATATTCCACAGTTTTCTACGACAAAGGTTAATTTATTTTGATGTTATTTATTATTTATATTTTGAGATTAATTTCCGTGTCTTTGTTGGTTAGGAAACACTTTTGATCCTACTATCTCTTAACACAAACGTGTACGTAACGGAAAAGCATTCTAGTATCATGTTTTGTACTTTTATTCTTATAAATTAAATTATTAAGACGAAGTTTCAGGCGGGTGGTAGCACCTTGTACGGGTTAAGAATATTATTCGGGTCCATCATTTTCTTGAGCTTGTGCATAAGCTCGATCTCCGAAGGGGTTTTGCTCATGTGCAGGTACTTGGTCTTCATGAATCCTATCCCGTGTTCGGCGCTGACGCTGCCGCGGAGGCTCGACACGTACTCGAAGATGAATGGCTGCAGGCGTGATGCAATGTCTTCATTGTACGACGGTATGGAGACTTGCACGTGGATATTCCCATCGCCTGACGTGTCAACAGACAACGAATAGTAATGTTGAGGAGTTTCTCGACAAATCGATATCGAGCCTTACCCATGTGCCCGTAACCGCTGATTCTTGTGATCTGATAATCGCGCAGTCGCTCCCGGAGCACCTCGATCACCTTGTAGAACGACGGCAGAGGAATGGAGATGTCGTACTTGAAGACGTAGCCCTCTCGCAGGACACCCTCGCTAATTCTTTCTCGGAGCGCCCATATGTTCTAAACAAAGAAGAAGAAGAAAGGAACCTCCTTCTTGCCACCAAGTGGGCTTAATTTAAAGTGACCAGACGTCCCGGATTGAAAACTCTCCCGGAAAGTATCCCTCATTGGACAGGTAACCTTTTTCAGTGTTTTTGATTTTTCTTTAATTTCTAAAATTAATTAAATAAACGTTGTAATTAAATAAACTAGGAAAATGATGTCCTCAGGATTGTGACAAGCGTTTTTTTCAACATAAAACATCTGGTCGCTATTGAGAACCTTGAGTTCCATAGTCCTACGCTTTCCAGGCCCAAAGTAGCATCTGGTTGTGAAAAGAAGTGGCCATTACTTTTACTTTAGCAGGATCAGAGGTGAGAGTACCGTCCTCGATGACTTCCTCGACGAGCGCTGTCTCCACGAAGGAGGCAAGCTTCTCCTCGTCATGAGCCGCGTTGCTGCCGGAGGTCTCCAGGAGGACGTAGAACTCGTGGCCGTCGATCTTGGACGTCAGTGGGCTTTTCAAGCCCATCCCGAGCGAAACGTCCAGCGACAACTTGTCCATCATCTCGTACGAGGACAGGATCTCACCCAGCTGCCTCTTGGCCAGATCGAACGTCTTCAGCACCTTGTCGAAACTGTTCAGCCCTGGAACCCGCGAATTCGTTCTAAGCAGACCGCGGAGCAACGAGGGAAAAACTCTATCGTACCTAAGAACGCCACATTTATCGCCCTAGGAAGCGGAGGGCATTGTATCGCGACTTTCGTCACTATTCCTAACGTCCCCTCGGACCCTATAAACAGGTGCTTCAAGTGGTAGCCGGTGTTGTTCTTCTTCAGCGTGTTCAGGCAATCCACCACCTCCCCGTTGGCTTTCACCTAGAAGAGCACAATTGAAAACACCGCGCAACCACTGCAGAGTTATCCACTTAAGGGGTGCTTCCGGTCTAGAGCCCCAAAAAATAGGTGATCTTTAGGAATTAATTAAAAGAAAACTACTGTATATAATTTAATGGAACTTTTTGCATTGTATTAAGGATGTCTTAAATTATAGAAATATATTTTTTATTTTATAATTAATCATTGCAAACGGCACTGGGGAGTCGTTAAATTCGAGGCGTCCAATAATTCATCCAAATCGGTGGGACCTGTGTCTCCAAAAGTTATTACCCGATTCGACTGAAACTTTTTTATTTTGGAGAATAACTTGTGGCTAAGGGGGAAACCAGAGAAAATTACAAAAATTACTTTTGAAATCACTTTTTCATTATATTTTTCGTCCTTTCAACGCCTTTGAAAATTGTAAATTTTCAATTTTTTGTAATTTTTTCTGGTTTTCCCCATAGTCAGAAGTATATTCTTGAAAATAAAAATTTTTTCAGTCGAATCGGATAATAACTTTTGGAAATACAGGTCCCACTGTTTCGAGAGAAACGCGTTTAAAGTTTTGCGTAAGCGCCAAGTTGTTGCCCATGCATTTGCCGCTACTCAAATGCCTATACCTTCGGGAATTTTACGAATTTCACAAAATCCTTTTAAACGCGTCTTCCTAAAAATGTTGAACATTCGAAAAATGAAATAAAAAAAAATCTACTTTTAGACCGGAACCTCCCTTTAACCGACAAGGGAAGACCGCGAACTCGGAAATTCAAAAAATTATGAAACTGTGAGGATACATAGTGAATTTCCTCCGGATTATAAAGCAATTTTATTTTATGAAAATTAGGCCATTTTTCTAGTTTATTTTGCAACTCGCCATCTGTAAGAAATGCGATGGAAAATTTCAAGACAAAAGTTACTTCTTTTAATTAGATTTATCATATGCTAAAAGTTTGATGTATTACTAAAACAATTGCTAAAACCAACAATGGTAAAACTTTTACCATATAATAAATCCAATTAAAAAAAGTAACTTCTGTCTTGAAACTTTGTTTCTCTCCGTCAGCTTGCGAGTTCCAAAATAAAATAGAAAAATGGCCAAATTTTCAGGGGTTAATTTCACCCCTTTAGAGTGAATTTGAGCAGCAAAGAAAAATTGCGTTATAATCAGGAGGAAATCCCCTACATATTCACAAAGCTTCATAATTTTTTGAATCTCCAAATTCCAGATCTTCTCTTGTGAGACCCCGGCGCGCGCGACGAACAGGTGCCTTGCGTGGCCTTTCCCTCCTTTCCTCTCGACACTTGTCCTCAGACTCAGGTGAAAACCACAGAGAAACCCTAAATAAAGCGTTGGTACATCCAAAACTCAATTTCTCCTTCAGCACAGGGACCGTTCTCCTCGATCATTCCTCTCTCCTCTCGCGCGCGGGTTCTCAGTTAAATGGATAGCCCTGTATGCATGCTGATCCGCCCATGAAACTCACAGCCTCCAGGCCTAGAACGTTCCCGTGCAGGTTCCCGTAGCGGAGGAGCCTCAAGCCGCCCGCGTTCGTTGACACGCAACCCCCGATCAGGCAACTACCCTTCGCGCCCAGATCGAGCGGCATCATCAAGCCCACCGTCGACAAGTGATTGTCCAGGTCCTCCAGCACGCAGCCTGCCTCGGAGGTCACCACCCCTAACATGGACGACGTGGAAATGAAAGTAGCCGAGGGGAGCGCGTTCGGATCCTCGAGGCAAGTCTCCCCAACGGCTCACCGCGGTGATTTGAGCTTTGGGGAAGGACTCGCTGCGGCGGGACTTCTACCAACCTGCCAGAGCGTTCGTCTCGATTATCTTGTTCATGAGCTTCATGGAGACAACGATCTCGTCGAACACCGGCACGCTGCCGCCTACGAGACCCGTGTTGCCGCTCTGGGGGCACACCGCCAGCCGCTTCTCATCGCAGTACTTCAATATGGCAGACACCTCCTCCGTGGTCTTCGGCTTTAGCACCAGATTGCTTTTACCTGCAATTTAGGTACTTATTCCGTGCTGAATTTCGGAAGAGTCCAAAGGTTAAACGATTCCGGGGGTGGCGGGGGGTTGAATTGAAGGAGCTTCTTGGGGATTTGATTTGAGTTGATAAAGCTAGATCAGTGGCGCAGACAGAGGGTAAGGGGCCCTCGCAACTTTTAAAGAAAGAGGAGATTAATGCAACCACGAGGGGAGTAATTCAAGAGCTTAGTGAAAAGAAAAGAAAATTGGATTTTATTGTTTAAATAAATTTTTATAATCATCCACCACCCAACGAATTTTATTGAATTTGCATTAAAAATATTTTTAGCCGTTCAACTCGGCTGAAATAATTCGAGAGCTTAGTGAAATAAGGAAAAAACTGGATTTTATTCTTTAAATAAATTTGTATAATCCCCCAAAGAATTTTATCGAAATTCCATTAGTAATATTTTTATCCCTCCAACTCGACTGAAATAATTCAAGAGCTTTATAAAAATAAAAGAAAATTGGATTTTATTCTTTAAATAAATTTCTATAATCCCCCAAAGAATTTTATCGAATTTGCATCGAAAGTGTTTTTATCCCTACAACTTGACCCCTCCAAATCCTTAAATTCCGCGGTGGCCACTGATCGCGATTGTAGCTTGGAATAAACACTCGTGCGAACTTCCATCCTGGATCATTCTTTCGCCAAGACACTAAAGAATCCACTTCTTCCGCTTACCTCTGACGATGTTGGCGTGATCTATGTTGTAACCTTCGCATTCCTCCGGATCAGAGACCACTCTGCTGGAGCCGAGGAGGCCGCCGAAGAAGGCGGCGTGCTCGTCGGTGATCCTGGCGTACGGGCCCCGCTGCACCTTATACCTCTCCGCGGTGAACTGTGGCTTCGCCGAGAACGAGCGGAAACTCAATGCGTTGCGAAACGCACGGAGCGGGACGTAGGAGCACATCTTCTGCAAAAGATTCGCATCGCCGTTTCTCGCCTATCGATTCCGCGAAGCATCGATCGAGCAGCGTTCCTACCGATCGCCCATTCGAACGAGGGATCCTCCGAGCGTGTTTATCGGCGACGTCGCGAATACGCGGCTTCCAAGATTAATCGCCCGGCCGGATTTAAGTTTTCCGATAACCTCGGCCTTCCATTAGCCGCGTTTCTGTATCTGGATAAGTTTAGGTGTCGGGGGTATTTTCGTCCGCGACCGAGAGAATCCCTAATTGAAACGACTGCGTGTATTTACGTAACGCGGGCAAAGATCGCGGCGAAAAGGATCGTGGCACTATCCTCGGTCCGCGAAGGACTCCGGGACTGCTGGAGCTACTTGGGCCCATGAATTGTTTCAGGACTTTCAGGGACATGCTTCGTGCTTCTCATAAGTTATTCAGACTTCCAGCGATCTTCGTTAGGACACCCTTCAATACAACATAGCTTTTCATTCAGTGGAGGATTTAAGAAAAACGGCCCCGCTGGCGAACATTCTGAGGGACCCATTTTTAGGGAAAATCAAGCAGGTACTGTAAACTGGGGTGACTTTGCCACTTTTGAACTTCGTATAACTTTTTTAGCACTCCTAGTGCATTCAATTTTTTTTTTTTTTGAAAAATATTATTATACGGTAGATGGAGTGTAGATTTAAATAGGTTTTTAAAAAAATCATTACTTAAACGTACGCTTTTAAAATGCCAAAATCATGGTGGGCAAAGTTACCCGCTCAGTTGGAGTGTCTTTGCCCACGTCAAATTTTTCAGTGAAAACATGCCTAAGACTCATTATTCAGTTCTTATTCTAATGGATACGTAAGACTAGTATTATCAAAATATGTTTTTAAAAAAAATTATTTAAAAAAGGTCGTCGCTGAATGTTATGTTTGTTTCTTCTTACTATTGACTTCTCCTCGATTCTCCACAGAATATCCGACAAGGCCACACCTTGTTCGTGTAATTTCTTACTCAGTCTGAAAAATTACCATATGATTGAATTCGCTATTGTTGTTTTCGTTTGCCCTTGGAGAAATTATTTCCATCGATTACAAAACACCATACGTTCTAATTACTTCGTAATAAAATAAGATAAAATTTTTCCGAAAAGTGGGCAATGTCACCCCAGCGGGCAAAGTCAGCCCAGTTTACGGTAGCTTACTAAAATCGAGGTCAGTGTAATAATACAGGAGAAGATACAGTAGGTAGTTCGAAAAAGATCGTAATTTCTATTCGATTATGTGGCCCAGTCGGCAACCGCTCACGGCCCGCCCTGTTAAATCCGCCACTGTTTTAATTATCGCCCCGATCGACTCGCGAGGCAGCGTTAATTCCCCGCTGTCCACTTTACTCGCAACACCTGAATGTGGCTAGCATAAACCGAAGATAGCAGAGACCGTCACGCTGCGAACGAAATCGCAAGTGACTTGACTCGCGCAAGAGAGGCTCGCTCGCTCGGAGGAAGCTGATGGATGATGGTCGAGCCAGGAAGAGGTGTGGGGAGGGGGGTTGGGGGGAAGTGGGGAGAGAGATCCCGTGACTGCCAAAATGATCGTCATCGCGCGCGGAGGACCAGGCGTGGCGTAATTACGCGCCCCCAGCTGCTTCCATTTTCTACGCGCTAATTCGCCTCCTCGATGCCCCGATCGACGGACATCGAAATATTATAATCCCACGGTGAATCTTGACGGGGCTACTCCCCGTGCCCCTCCACCGCCGGCCGCCACCTCCTCCCCTTTCTCTCGGGCGCGCCGGCGGTGCCCCCCACCCCGCCGGCGCGGCTCGCGTGTCGCTGAAGAGGATTCGCGAGGAGGCGACGCGTGGTAGAGAATTACACCAGATCCCCTCCCCCCTCGCCTCTTCCCCCTCTGTCCCCCACCCAACGGTGGGGAAAATAAGGTCAGGGGTAGAG
This sequence comes from Andrena flavipes, assembly GCA_963971345.1. NCBI lineage: Eukaryota > Metazoa > Arthropoda > Insecta > Hymenoptera > Andrenidae > Andrena > Andrena flavipes. Next base: position 73,089,378 of record OZ020479.1, on the reverse strand, counting down.
GGGTCGAAAGTGCGCGAAGAGAGGAGCGACGGGAGAGAAAGAGGGCAGATGGATGGACAGCCGGAGATGCAAATCCATTTCGGTGGGAGGGGATGGGGAGCGGGGAAGGAGGGGGCCGAGAAAGGGGGTGGAGGACAACGCGAATGGAAAACAGAGACGCCGAGAAGAGAACCGGAGTAGGAGGGGGACCAATCGTCGCGACGACCGAACACTGCCACGTCCGTTGCGGCTACATGCACGCGAGCCTACTCTGTGTGCACGGAACCGTACGAGGGGCGATTTATAGCGGTCGCCGGTGTTGTGTGCGGTGGCACGCACACTTCCCCTCGCCGGTGCGTACGTACGCGTTCCGAGCGACGCTCTGTGTAGGATATCTCTACCAACACAGGCTAGGTAGCGGCTCGGTGGTGGCGGACCAGCGTGCGTGCGTATACGCGCGGGCAGACGCTCGATATAGATGTGGGGAGTCGCTAAGCAAGAGCGTAGCCGCGCGAGGCCCGCGCGAGCGCGCATGCGCGACACCGCCACGGAGCCAAGCTAATTTCTCAGTGGCGGCTCGAATCATTAACTTGTTACCTTGGCAACCCCGGTCGACCTAAACCATTGGCTGTCGCCTTCCCCCACTTCGCGCTCGCACGCTCTATCGGTGGAACAACAAACTACGCACGCCGCCACGCTCCCTCGATGGGTATACCGTGATTCTCACAGCATCGCGCCAACGGGACTATAGACTGTCGCTGTCTCGCTCCCGGGCGCACACTTGCAGGGTATTCCCGTGCACAGACGTGCCTGTCGCCGGGCAACGCGCGCGCCGCAGAGGGAGAGCGAGAGAGATGGGCAGGGGTGAGGAAGCGGGAGAGAGATGAACGTAGCCACCGTAGGGACGTGGTTGCTGGGATGGCGCGGCCACGACTCTTCCTACCCTCCGCACGAAACGTCCTACCGTCGAGACTCGTGCTTCTTTGGCGAAATCCATGACCGGTATTGGAAGATGACCGATAAATCGGCTGCGTTTCGCGCGGCACGCTTCTCTTTCCATGATTTCTCGCGCTGACACTGTGATGTCTCGGGTGGGCTCCGAATTTTTAGGTGGATCGTATCTATCGAGGTGCTGGAATGTGGGAACTGTTGTTGTTCTTGGAGATCGATAGAGGGGTCATTTGAAAAATTAGTGGGTAAGGCGAATTAGTACTTAGGTGAGCCACGAGATGCTTCCGTGGGATTGAAATAGATCGAGAAGGGATTATGGGGAAGATCTTGAACTTGTAATCGATACTCGGCAAGGATTTGTATACCGATGTGGAGCATGGCGGTGTCTCGCTCGTGTAACAGTTTCAGGGATTTATGCCTGAATTAATACACGGCAGGATTCCAGGTACTCGTTTGCATAGTCGTGCGAACGGGTGGCGTTTAATTTTCTGGCTAAAAATGTAGAGGATACCCTCTCTACGGATTGGGTAGGAATCTTCTATATGGACACGAAGAACCAATCGCGAACGGAATCACATTACGGGGTTTCGAGCGGGGCAGTATAAGCTCGACTTAGAAACAGCTGTGGCAGGAGCGTAGCAAGTGATCGGGCGCTTGGGGCCGGGCGGTGCCCCCGATTGAAAAATTTGAAAAAACTTCGTCCTATTGCTTTTGGATATCTTTATCTCCAGTTTACTCTACATATACTTCGTAAGCTTCAATTAAGCTCATACATTTCTAATTACTTAAATCGTACGATGCAGTATAATCCATTATTAGTGGTAGTTTACGATCTCGTATCTACATTTCCTGTAAATGCAAGATTAGAGATATGATATAAAACCCAAATAAAAGCGAGCATGCACTCAGAAAGAGGCACAACCATTACATAAACCATTTCTGTAATAAATTTCAAAAGCTTGTACATTTTCCAGAAGCAACCCACTATTACATCAGGCGCAAAGATTAGCATAAAAGGAACAAATTCTGAACTAAAAAATGTGCGCATAGAACGAAATATGTTTCAAGTATTTCGATACAGCTAAATAGCAAAGAACATTTAGATCCGGTGATATGAATCGCAATAGCGTAGCAACGGGGCGCGAGCGCGACTCTGTCCGTCCCTGATGGTATCGTGGAGTTATACTGCGAAATATTCTGCGGACTATAAGCGCGTGTACATGCACGCCACAGTGGATGAGCGTGTTAGTAACATGTGCGTGTAGTGTGGCGGGAGTGAGTGTATGAGTACCGTTACGGGGCATGCGCCCGCAGCCACCATATCCAATGGCCCCGCCTTTCACGATGCAAACGATGCCTTTGGGATTTGTCCTCGCTGGACCAATGAGCGCGCGGGGTTGCCATACGCGACGGGAGAGGTGAGGTTATAAGAGTCGAAATGGAGGGGAGCGGGAAGGTGGAAGGGGTGGCGAGGGGAACGGGGGAGCGGAGGGAAGCGAGGGGTTCCGTAGACCGTGTGGGAGCAGGGAAGCAGACAACGAATGCGACTACGAATGCTTACGAAACCTCGCTACGTCAACGTATATTAAAAGTCTCTTCGAAAAAAAATAACTATACAGTGGGTGTTTTGAAGACGCGTGAGAGACAACGGTGCACGATAGAAAGTTCGATACGGTCTCGCGGTGGAATCGGTGCGGTGACAGTGTCTACGGCGTGTTCGAAAACGTGATAGGTGTGACTGCGCAGTCGCCATGTGAGTACCTGAACAAGTATCTCGAAACTCCGTGCGATGGTCGTGCGTGCCTTTCGGTATTTTTAGTCTCTTCGGTAAACCCGCAACCGTCCAGCATTATCGGCGCCGATCTCGATCCATCCGACCGTTAATCATGCCCGACGATTACTGAGAAGGGCCGCCGACCGCACACGCTCGCGCTGTGCATTCTGTCCCGCCGTATCTTCGAACGTGCCTTATTTTGCCCAATCCAATATGTCGGCGTTAGGGACGCTGCTTCGTATATTCGCCGAGGCACCGATCGCCTCTGTTTCGCGTGTTACGGGTTTCGCGGCGGACGGGCACGTCGGAAGGATACTGCCCGGGGAGCCGCGTGTGTTGTTATTATCATCGTCGTCTTTATTACCATTATGGCGAAATCCATGTTGTCAACCGCCCCCTAGCACGGTCGCTTCTCCCCTTCTCTTATTTTTTCTCTCGCTCGCTCTCTATCCCCCTCGCCGACCCCCTCCCCATCAACCCGCCTTTCAATTGTATTTCCCGCTCAGAGAGATGCTCTCCCTTTTCCTCTTCGAACCCCTCGTCCTGCCGCTAATTATGATGGTGCCAGCGAGACGACATTTTGTTCCTTCCACACGGATACCAAGATGGATCATGTGTTTTTCGGCTTGTCGATAGTTGCATGCCTTTTACGCGGAATACAGGGCCCTTCTTTACCGTTTGAAACGCGTTCGAATCTCTTCTTTTCTTTTTTCTTTTAAATTCATTTCGAAGCTTTTGAAGTTTCACTGTATTTCTATTTCAGCTTTTCATGAATCTTGATTTACAACGGAGATATGCTTTTATTATAGTCGATGCAGCAGATAAATGCTGTTAGTTACCCAATACTTAAATACCAAATATTAGAATATAAGTGATTCGCTGCGTATGCAATTATTATTCAAATTCGTGGAATCCGCAAATGAATCCTTAGCGGGAAGTATTTTTACGAATTTAAAGGACACATTATCGAAACGTGCAAAATTAAAAAAGATAGGTTAGGTGGAAAGCCATATCAGAATTTCTTTTCAAATAGAAAAATCCCGTTTTCTATGTTCCTCGATGTAGAAAACTACAGAATATTAAATAATAGCGTACGCGTAAACAATATAATCACGCGTGAAGTATACAAAATAAAACATCTCAAGGGGTTGCTAAGTATATATGTATAAATAGATGATCGTAGCAACCGTTTCCTCTCGTTCGAAATAACATAGCAACTGTTTCCCAATGTATGATTTAATTGCTATCAAGCGTTCATGCAACAAATAGTTCAATGATTTTGTTAATAACCATTACCAGTTCATAGTGAATCTAATACACCCTAAGATCGCCTACCATTTACTTTTTGAGGTTACCTTCTATGCCCAATGCCTTGAAGCAATCGTAAAAAATGCATAAATTACGAAATATATCGATATTAATATTTACTGTACACCAGAAGAGTCTCTAACACTTTAATGTTCCATTTGCGGTACATTGTAGTTACGAATGTGGAATCACGAGATATATTACACTCTGTATATCAAACAACCACCACGAAATATGTATCTACTTACATTCTGCACACATTGACTGCCGAGGGAATACTGTGTGCGTTGTCGCGCACGAGTAGCATTTTTATTATTGCGGGCATATATTGATAAAATATTCCGTAACAGGATTGAATAAGACTTTACATATCTATATCGATAGCGTGTTTATCTGTCTTGTAATCCCCCGACGACCATCGGAGTATCGCAATGCGTTTGCTTGATATTCTGGCGAATAGGGATAGAAAAATTCTCGTTACGAAAGCCGTGAAAAACCGGACGGAACTTGGTTATCTTAGTTATCTACGTTATTGGAAATTTTTCAGCTGGTCGCATATGAACAGCATCGCAGTCAACGTGTTCATAAATATTCGCCACTTTTGGCACCTCATTTTCGCAGTCTCTTACCAATGGCCCGGACAATAATGATTTGGCAGAAATTCGAATGAAAAAATCTCGAGATTCCACGTGCATCGAGAATATTTAGGTTATGGGCAGTAAACATTGCATAACTTGTTTAACTATTCTCGCAACACCACGAACACGAATATAAATAGTAAACGTTCCATGAATCTCTGTTTCACTGAACTAATGTAATAGCACAACTTTCATACATAATTACTTCTTACTTATGTATCACAATTATCATAAATTACGTACTGAAATAAACGACTTATAAGAATTACATGGATTATAATTGCAAATAAACCTCGTACTGTAGAGTTACTATTATCCACAAGTTAATATAATGTAATCTGATCGTTTTACACAAAGTTAATATATGTATATATATTCTATAAACATTTTTGACGAACTAGAAATTTCCCCTTTCAGGTGCAGCAAGTTAAAAAGATTAAAAGCATTATGTTAACATCAAACACCAGTATACAATGGCAAGGAAAAAAGGCAATGAATTGCTGAGAATTTAATAGCGGGACAAAGAATACTTCTTTTTGTAAAGGAAGTTGAACTTTGAATAATAAAAAGGTGTGGGAAAACATGACAGATGTTAAACCAATTGGAATCTCTCAAAATCAGCCGCAACAAGCTCAGCAACAGTCACAGCAATCCCAGCAACAACAACAGCAGCAGCAACAGCAACAAAATCAGCAGCAGCAAATGATGATCGCAACTCATGATATCCAACAACAGCAAAATGTACAGCAGCAGCAGCAGCAACAGCACGTTCAACAGCAATCATCCCAGCAACCCCAGGTACAGCAGCAAGCGCAGCAACAAGTACAATCTCAGCAGGTTCAACCGCAGCAACAGCAGATTCAGCAGCAAGTGCAGTCGCAGCAACAAATGCAGGTTCAGCAGCAGGTTCAGCAGCAAGTACAACAGCAAGTTCAGCAACAGCAGCAGCAACAGCAGCAGCAACAGTCTCAACAGCAACAGTCTAACAATGGACCTCACAATGTTGTTCCTACTCAGGTGCAGGTGCAACCGCAGGTAGCAGCGATTATGCCCCAGCAACAGGTAATCCATTCGCTGGCTAGCAGACGTTTCTGTTTCGAGAACAATCCTAGATATTTTAAATGAGAAACTTTGTGAATTCGTAGGGCGCCGTTGCAGTATCAATGCAACATCCGCAGCAAGGTGTCGGCGGTGTGTCCATGACACTGTCCGGTCAGCAAGGAGCAACGACTATAACCACCATGGCTGCGCATCCGCAAGCGGTGCAGGTCATTCAACAACCGATGCAAAGTCAAGCATATCACTTACAGCAACTTTATAATACTCAAGGAACGCCGTTACTCATGCCAGGAAACTTAGCACTCCATCCTGCAGGCATCAATCCATCTTCTATACAGGTATCTAAACACACCCATGGCGTGTCGTACTCTGAAAACCAGGGGTTGAAACGGTTCCGAAAATAACTGTTTCAAATTGTTATATATCGGTTCTGACTGAAACAGTTACGAGGGACCGATATCCTGAATAACTTTTATAAGGAACCGAAATCTCTGACTATATCGATTTCGGTTGCGGTTCTACAGAACCGATATTATATCGGTTCCATAACGGTTATATATCGGTTTTATTTTACGAGTAATGTATGTATCGGTTACGCATCGAGTATGCATCGCGCGTTTCAAAATATTTACGAACAATGTAAAATTTTTTTATTTGAAATTCTGTTTGTAGGTTTTTTTTATCGCTGAGCCTCTATGTCTAGAGCCTCTCTTTTGAAAACTTCATTCGATGCAGGAAATAATAGCGTTGTAATCAGGGGGAAATTCCCTACATATTCACAAAATTTCAGAAGTTTTTAAATTTCCGTGTTCAGGATGTTCCCTTGTCAGTGATGAAGGGTCTTATAAAATAAACAAACGCGAAAATTGATTCTTCGGGTCGGGGGATTTAAGACCAATGGACCAGAGTCGCTTATATTCCTGAACCAGTGGCGAACAGTTCGAATTTGATGCAAAAAGAATTATATTTCACAACAATGTTCGGTTAAAAGAAATAAATAGTTAATAATCTTCATAATTAATATTAAATCACTAGTAAGTTTGTAGATATTAGGAAAGTTATTGCTGTTAGTGTTAGCAATACTTCAAATTAAGTGTTAAATTAATATTAATCGTAGCGCCCCAGCCCATAGCGAGAGTTTACTGAATAACCGATATATAATCGATATAATATCGGTTCTGTAGAACCGAAACCGATACAGGCCAGAATCTTTTTCACTCGTATCTATTTCAAGATTATTTCGGTTCTTATAACTGTTTTCAGAACCGAAACCGATATCATAACTGTTTTCAACCCCTGCTTAAAACATTCAAATCCTTCCCTAAGTAGGATGCTTTACAGGTCATAACGGCTGGAAAGCCATTTCAGTCTGCCGCTCAATTGACGCCCCATATGTTGACAACCGCGTCGACACAAGGCCAAGGTGGTGGACATCCGTCAGCCGGGGGAACTAAAGTGCAAGGGTTCCCTACGGGTTACCTGCCAGTGCCTACCTCCGCTACGCCTGGGGCTGGGCAGACTTTGGTATTCGGTCAACTAGGAGTGCTCGGTTCCCCGCAACCTCCTCAGTCCTTGCAACAGCAGCAGCAACAGCAGTCCGCAAACAAACAAGACCAAGTACAAAAGGTATCCCCGTTTTCCTCCAATTTCATTTCCTAGCAGTTGATAATCCTCTTATATCTTCCGCATGTGTAACACTTTGTGCTTTGTTTCTAATATCCCCAGTACACAACATGTACAGCGGCTACACCGTCCGGCGGCAGAGGCGGCATGCAATTTGCTCCATGGCAGTTTACGCCGCAAGTTGCTTGGACGGGGATACAGCCACCAGCACTCCTCACGAATCAGATATTTATTAGAGGCCCCGCACAGCAAGACATGTACATACAAAGCCCGCAACCACTCCAAGCTCATAACGGTAAGTTTAATATCCACGTCAAACGATCGTTCATTGCTTACCCAAGATTAGCTTACTCTTGTGCCTGCATAGCGTTGGCTACGCAACAACAGATCCAGGGCGTGCAGCAGATCGCCGCTGCTGGCGGGAAACCAAAGGTAATGGATATACAACAACAGCAACAGCAGCAGGGTAAGCAGAGCACAGGTGGACAACGACCACTGAGTATTCTACCGTCCTCCCTGCAAGCGGTGCAGGCTGCCAATATACGGGCTAGCTCTGTCTCTACGCAAACCGTTCACGGAGTACAAGCCACGGTACATGTACAGGTTACTATAATTAAAAGCAACGGTTGAAAGAGAGATTCAACCGGTGCGATTAACGAGTCACGCGAACCAGATTTCTATCGATATTTCGGTTTCCATATAATAAAGGCTCTTCTTTTTATATTCTATAATATTAGAGTGGTAAAGGAAGCGGCAACAGCGGTAAAGGCCGCGGTAAACCGCTGCAATCGCCGCAGCAACAGCAGCAACAGCCACAGCAAACGATGCAGCAGCAACATCAACAGGTTTTCATTCAACAGAAACAGCACACGCAGCAGCAACACCAGATGCAGCAGCAGTATCAGCAGTCGCAGGTGCAACCGTCGCAACAGCAAATACAGCCTAAACCCATGATGAGTGAGATAGCGTTCCAAGTTTTGTCTCTAGAGTCATTTATGTAGTTCCAGATATCAGACTTTTACGTTTCCTTTCCTTACAGCAAACATGGCTCTACAACAGCAACAGCAGCAAGGCGTAGTTCTCAGCGGGGAACGGCCGATTATGCCTGTGGTGTCAGTGGGCGGCGTTGGGGTCGGCGTCGGGGTTGCCACCACGTCTCAAATGAGCCAGGTACAACAATCTCAAATGTCCGCTGTACAGCAATTACCGTTACAGGTAATACCAAGTTGTTTTCAGTGAAGATTATCTACTCGAGTGATGTAACGTCGGTATCACAGAATGCAATTACTTTCCAGGCGATCAATTCCGCGATACTTGGTAGCCAAATAGTCAGCGGGACGTCTCAGGTTCAGACTATGTCTATGGTAAATCAATTAACGGATCAGTCAACGCACGATAATAATAATTCGACTATAATGATCACATCGCCCGATCGTAATCATCAGGCGGAATGTTCCTTAGTGTTACCATCCACTACGAATGCGCCACTCCTGATCGAAGAGACTTCTAAATTAATACTAAAAAAGGAAGATACAATGCCACTTACGATAGAAGAAATAATAGTACCTCAACAGGAAGCGATGGGTCAGTGTAAGAGACATTATTCAGTTCCGATAAATTCCAGATATATGTGTACTACTTGCAATGGCGCACTCAGGATTTAATCTTGGGAGGAGCCGAGTTGAGCGGATAAAAATATTACAAATGCAATTTTGATAAAATTCTTTGGGGGATTATACAGATTTATTTAAAGAATAAAATCCATTTTTCTTTTATTTTTATAAAGCTCTCGATTTATTTCAGCCGAGTTGAACGGCTAAAAATATTTTAAATGCAAATTGAGTAAAATTCTTTGGGTGGTAGGTGATCGTAAAACTTTATTTAAACAATAAAATCCAATTTTCTTCTCTTTTCACTAAGCTTTGGAATTATTTCAGTCGAGTTGAACGCCTAAAAATATTTTAAATGCAAATTCAATAAAATTCTTTGGGTGGTAGGTGATTGTAAAAACTTATTTAAAGAATAAAATCCAATTTTATTCTCTTTTTACAAAGCCTCGTTTGTGCATTGCCCTTTGACTCCTCCTCGGAGTGCTCCATTGATTATTTGTATGTGTTTGTTGGTCTTTATGTGGATATTATTTGTACATAGACGGGGACCAATGTAAAGTAGTCGTGAAAGATGAAGAGAATACAGTCGCGAAACCAGAAGAGAAATCGTGCAACAATCCCTTAGCGGGATTGGCGAACACGATTAATTCTATTACGAATGGTGTTAGCAGCGAAGAACCCGCAACCATTCCTATCACTGTACCACTCACAGCGAACAGTAAGCACGTGCCTCCGAAGGCAATGGTGAAGCCACAAGTGCTGACGCATGTAATCGAAGGGTTTGTCATACAAGAAGGTAACTAAAAACGCTCGATCGAACATCTATGCCTATTATCGATACGAATTATCATATTAACGCTGATGAATACATTCGTTACAGCATCTGAACCATTTGCTGTGAATCGAACGTCATTAAATAACGCAGTTAATCAAGACTCGAGTAATATTCTGAATCGTAATAACGCATCTGAGAAGGATAATCACGACGAGCCTCCAAGTAAGATTGCAGAAGATCGACCCATTTTGTAATCAGATAGAAGCCGAACTACATAAAACGCATTATCGTTCACAGGGAAGAAGCACGCGCCGAATTATCCCAGCGACGAGGACGGGAACAACGGCCAAAATGGGAAGTGCGAAACTTGCGGTAACTTGATGGACGAGCAGAGTATGAAGTTCAAGAAAGAGAAACGGTTCTGTTCCTCTGGCTGTGCGAAGAGGTAAGTGGAACGGAAATATGCGAAGTAACCAATTCAACGTGAATTACTATAACACGTTGTAAATCAAACAGCAAAAAACGTGAGGTGAGGGATCGCGACGGAACTGAGAAACAGTGGACTGAAATAGAGACTGACTCGAAGAATATCGATGGAGACTTGATGAAGAAGAATGGAGAAGAGAAGTCATTGTCTACTACGACTACTACTTCGTCTGTCGACGAATCACTGCCGAAAGTAAATCCTGTGAAATGGACGGTGAGAATATATTTTACATAAGCTTGCTAATTGGTAAACTGTGTTCCGCACGACGACAATAATACAGTACCGTATATTTTCCGTAGGTTGGGGAAGTGTGTGATTTCATACGAGGTTTGCCAGGCTGCGCCGATTACGCGGAAGATTTTGCTATCCAAGAAATAGATGGCCAGGCACTTATGTTACTCAAAGAAGACCATCTTATGTCAGCCATGAGCATTAAATTGGGCCCGGCGTTGAAGATAGTAGCCAGAATCGATTCTATGCGCGTGGAGTCGCTGTCGAATTCTAATCCCACATCTAACAATTCGTAAACGTTCATTGCTTGAGATTTTCATCCTCAAAATTTCAAGTTGCAGCCTATGGGCTACAGGGTTTGTGCAAGTATTTCATCGGATTGTAGGTTTAAGAAAGACACAAGATGTTTCATTTTTCTTTACATAGGAGAATGAATAATACACAGTATTCTCTCGATATAGCAACGATTTCCACCTCGCGATAAAGATTCGTCGCTATCCCTACTTCAGACTCCACACGATCTCGTTCTTTATTTTCTCTCCGAAAACAGAGTCTCCAACGAGCGATCGGCCTCAGAATCGCGTGAATCACGCCGACAGCCCCGAGTCGCGATACTGTATAGAGAGAATATTGTAGCTGCTTTCTTTCTTTTCCGTTTCGTTCGACAACCTTTCTTCCTCTTCAAATAGAACAATATATTGATTACTATGTTTTAGTATTTCAAAGTGTACTCATCATTTGAAGATCGATCCATGTAAGACTAAGTTTCGTACTATCGCCTGGTATATCAAACGGCTATATCGATATTTCGAATAAAAGCATAGCTTTTATTTAAATTTTAATTATAATGTATCATACTAGGATATATATATATAAATATATATATAAAATAGCTATACGCCCTTTGATAAGTCTTACACCGATTGATTTTTACAAATGTAAATAGACATTAACTTTTCTTGCGTCTTTTTTTAATTTGAGAATGTATATTGCATCTAGGGACTTTTTTCTAAAATACTACGCTATAAAATTGTATGGTTGACTAGAACTATCAAGGAACTGAGTACAAATTATGTCCATTACACAAAAAAGAAAAAGAAGAAAACGTTGTATATAAACTATCCGGCATATATACGATGTATTTTGTACTCGAAAATTACTTTTGGAAGGTGTACAAAAATTATTGCCCTCTCCGAGACTTACAGTGATCTCGAAAGAGAATCCGGCGATATTTAAAATGTTAAGCTTTGTGATGAATAGTGATGTACGTGCAAGACAATTTTCAAATTGAGATACGACATTTGAAGCAATGCGATTAACACTTATCGACCATGTACTTTGTAAATGTATCATGTGCACTCAACTTGCATACGTGTAAATATTAAACATAAAATGTTTATTTAATATACAAATTTTATAACATGAGATTTTAGTTATTAACAGAAATTATCCTTCCATTTATGGCGATTCGCTTTCGACCCCGGCGACCGATCGCCGCGAGTGCACGAGAAAAATATATTTCTATCGTTTGTACGGGAAGCGGAGCATCACTTTTAATATTATGTAGTATGTCGTGAATGTCTACAGTGAAATGTGTTCAAGAAAACGAAGAGGATATCGATGCATTATTTATACCGTTACTCAGACTTTACACTTAGGAGCGCTGTAAATATAATATTTATTCCTAAGCATTTAATTCTACATTCGACAATGTACAAGCTGGCGATTTCCGCGAGCAACTGCGAGCTTTGAAATTTAACAGAACGACTTAGCCAAGTGTTTACACCCAACGATCTGTACTTAATTTTTATTTACGACTGCGAGAATATCGAGAAATTGTATATAACGTAAATCTAGGTAAAGATGCACTGATTACAAGGATACGATATAAAGCACATTTGTTCTTTGTCAAATTTGGAAATTACTCAGGGTTTAATCACACAATAAACCTTTTTATACTCGTTCGAAAGACACTATGATAAAGGATGTATACAACTGTGACTTCTCGAATAAAACAAGTTTAAAGAAATATCGACAAATGAAATTTAATGCTCGTACATATACGTTAAATGTAGTTATACGGAAGATTACAATCTATATTCTGCTAGGTACCCCTCAAGAATACAGAAATTACTTCGAAAGAAATTCCTTTAATATATTATGATATCTGAGAAAGTTGCATTCTAAATGCTACTTTATTGTAACAAATTACATCCTTGCTTGCGCATTAGTCTCACATTAGTTCTTGTATATGTTTCCCTTCCGCCAGTAATTCCTCTTGAGCTTTGCTTTGCATCGCTTTACGAATAGGTCGTACATAACGAATGTATTGGTATGCCTGGTAAGCAACTACCGTGCCTGCAACTACAGTGGTAGCGACGCAAACATTTATGAATCCTCTGTGCAACTTATCAAAGATGTATTCCTTGCTTCTGTACTTTGGTAACATTTTTTACTAACACGAGTAATAAGATTCGCTTAAAGAGCCTCAAAAAAACCACTGAGAAATTATTACGCAATGAAAACAACTCTAATAGTCTACTTTCATCGATATGCCTGCAAATAGTTCCACTCAAAATTAACCAATAACATCGGAAAGCAGTTGAGACGTTGCCGTTAATAATTGTACACTCTGATACGTACTTGACGATACAGACGAGCAGAGGAATATCGACAACTGTCGAAATATATTGTATTTACTGTATTAACTTCTTAATCGCTTAACATTTGAGGTTAAGCTAGAGCTTCGCACGCTCCAAAATACAACAAATGGATGCTGCGTAAGCATGTTCAACTTCGACTAACCTAACTGAACCCAGGAAAATGCATGTTATGTAAGTAGTTTAGTTTTCGGTGAGTTTAATAACTTACCTTAAGGCAGATTACCGTTTAATTCTAATTCGGTTAAAAATTCGTCGATTTACAGTACGTTTATTTTGTTGAATGAATTAATTTCTGAAAAAAGAAATGGTAATCATGTCGAGGAGCAACCTGTTCACAGATTTCTATGAGGTTTGACTATGTTGCAGAAAGCAACATTCTGAACAACTTTTTCCTTTGGCGAAAATGGCCGGAGATCCTTGTTTCTGAGATATACGCAAAAATATTTTTTAAATTTCTTGCTTTGATTTTATAATTTGAATCGGTTTTGGGTTAGATTTGTTAGATTTGTTGGACATAAGTGCAAGTACAGAAGAGAGTCCTGAAATATCTTGTCTGTGGCTGTTTACAAATGGCGTAGTGCACGCGATTGTATTATTATGGCTCAGTATGTACTTATGTCAGGAGATATCGTTATATGAATATATATTGAGGGGAGGGGGTGAAGGATCCCTGTTGTATGGGTCCACTAATATGCGTACGCAGTGTGGCGAGGACTGCAAATATCAAATTTTCGAGAATTAATTTTTTTACAATTTTTTAATTGCATTAAAGAACCAATACAGATTTACAGTGGGGAACAAAAGTATGTGGACACTTTTAGAGGCGTATAACTTGTTCAAAATTGGTCCAAACAACTTAATTTTTTTGAGAAGCTCGAAGGATTAGTTTGCTGAGTGACGTGTTACGTCGTTTTGAAAAAAATTACTATTGTTATACCTATAATAGCAAAAAAATAGTAAAGGTCGTTTTTTCAACTTTTTTTCTGAGCCTGTAATGAAAATTCAAAAAACCCGTTTGTAGATTTAAATAAGTTGTAGGCACATTGAAAATTTCATCAAAATCGGTTAACGTTGCTCTGAGCTGCAGACGTTCAAAGATCGCAGACTAAGGTCGAAAATCGCGAAATTCCCGAAATTAGCGATTTTTAAACGTTTATTGCTCAGATCAATGTTAACTGATTTTGATGAAATTTTCAGTGTGTATACAACTTACTTCAATCTACAAAAGACATTTTTTCAATTTTCATTACAAGCTCAAAAAAAGTTGAAAAACTTTTGCTGTTTAAAACTTTACCAGTTTTTTTTACTATTCCGACCAATTGCAATTTTTTTCAAAACGATTTAACACGTCACTTAGCAAACTAATCCTTCTAGCTTCTCAAAAAAAACTCAAGTTGTTTGGACCAATTTCAAGTTGTGTCCACATACTTTTGTGTCCCACTGTAACTGATTCCGAATAAATACCGAAATATTTGTAGAAATATCTTGAAAACTGAAACCGATCGCCGATCATATATAAGGAAAATGTTGTTCAGAATGTTAACTTTTACAACACATTTAAACCTTATCGAAATCGGGGACCAGCTTTAGTTCTTCGACAATTTTTCCAAAAATCTTAAAGTCCATTATAAATATTATTACACTGAATTGGTTCCGTTTATACTTTGTATCATAATTAGGGATAACCACGGATATTTAAATTCCGAAATGTTATTTATTTTGTATACTCCACTTCTGTACTTTAAAAAATAAGTTATATATCTCTATCCTTTCAACTATTTACATGGTACATTAAACATTTGAATATTCTGATATCATTTTGGGAACAATATGAACGTTGCATCGCTAATCTTCCAAAAATTCATTAAATATCGTTGAATCTACGTCCAAAACTATCTCGTCTAATGAAGGCCCTTTTTGTGTCACTGGTAATTCTAAAAAAGAAATAAAATTTGCAGGATTAAATCACGAGAGGTTGATCTCTCATCCTTCAGTCGTATAAAAACGTACTAGATATAGATCCTGTTGCTTTATACTCCTCAAGTTCCTCTTTAAAGACTTCCTCGAATGTATCTCGCCTTTCTTTCATCATCTTCTGTTGCTTGAGTTCGTAGTTCGATACTCTTTCGATGTGCTCGTTGGCCAACGTCGCTAAAATTCACATGATTCAAAGTTCTCTTCTCACGTTAACATAACTAGTACATGAACATTGCGCGATGTACCTTTAACCATATTCAGCTCCGCAAGCTTCTTCTCTTTGTACAAAGCCAGCTGAAATCTGTGATCCAATTGTCTGCTTTGCAAATCCAACATTTCATTTAAATCTTCCAACCGATAAATAGCTCCTTCTACTTCCTCGAACATTTCTTGTAACGTTCCTGTGACATCAACGAGAATGTCCGATTAACTTCTGTTATTTGCGTCGCAAGTTACACTTAAAATGAAAGTACCTATTTGGTCCATGAGCTCTTGTATCGCGTTGTTGATTTTTGGGATATAAGCTAGACTGCTATTTAGGCATGTAATATCTCTCCACTCCTGCTCGAGCTTCTCATAAATAGTCCCTACGAGCTTATCAGCCACTTGAGCTTTCCCCGCATTCTCCTCTGCAAGCTCGTGTAACTCGTTCCATTGCAGCTGATATCTGTGCAAGATATCAGCTCCCGCATCGTAATTAACATTTCTGACATTGACAGACTTCTTGTGCTTCGGAGTCTCAGAAATAGATAATCCTCGTATACTGAAATAATAAAGTCATCTATGCCTGAGACATACGAGGAATCATTCGTCCTCTCGATTTATGTAATGTACACGAAACACCTGGGACTGGAATATTTTTATCTGCTACTTATAATTAAAACAACTGTGCGTATTCTTTACCTAGCTGATATACCTTCCTGCACTGTTTGAAATTTATTACGCCAGGTCCCAAACATGATTACAAACTATTTATGTATATTCTCTTAACAAAGCTATATTAATAAAAGTATTCGAGGTACATTCCTACGCTTATCATAACAATATACGACGTGCGTTTCGCATTGGCATACTTAGCAGTGGTAAATAAGGAGCGAATTTTTTTTTTAGATACAATCGAATATTGCAAAATGAACTACTTAGATAACCTCTTCCTTGAAATCTGTGATAAATTGTTTACGCTTTTAGTAGCATGCCATTGTATGCGCAACTAGTGATTACAAAATATTTCTATTAACTATAGAACACAAGTTCTTTAAATCAAGAATTAATAACGGGCGACAACATAAGCGTGAATTTAATCGAATAAAACAGAATAGAATGAGAAGCTTGTTCGTTGACACTTCGTTCGCGTATTTTAATTATCGCAAACGAATGAGAAACGCTTGTATCTTTTAATTAAAATACGTTTGTTTTGAGTTATATGGAAAGCATAATAACACTTTGTGCAGTCTTTTCTTTGCAGGTTGGTAGCACTGATTGTAAGCCGTACTATATACAGCACTCATTTGGACAACGGTAATAATTAAATTTACAGTACTGACTAATGAATCGAAGAAATACCTCTGCGGTGGACTATTTTATGAATTCTGGATGGTATAACGAATAATGCTACTTATTTAAGTACGGCGGTATCGGTTTACTTATTAATATCATCGTAGAAAGATCATTCGATTTAGTAGAGGAATAAAAGAAAAGGTTAGCGAAGTTTGAGTGATGTATAATTTGGCTGAAGTTTCAGCGAGACGAGTATACATGGGATGATGGGTGTAAGATGGGTGAAATTGCAAGGAAATAAGTTCAGGGCCGGTAGCTATTATTCCGTTTCCTAATAATTCGTTTCGTTTTTTTAATAAAAATAGTTTCAGCTGACTAAATTTCAGCCATGTATTTTTGACGTCGGGCAATTTGGCAACGTCGCTAAAGCTTAACTCCCTCCCTCTGACAATATGACTGGTGCCTAGCAACCAGTGAGGTCAACAAACGAGGTCAAATTGCAATTTATCTGCGCAAGAAAATTCAGTATATAGGTATTGCTATATAATATAGTTACCCGTTCAAGTACTCATTACATTGTACAATAACTTACGTTTACATAGCAACACTACTCGATATCATTGCTACCAGAGATTGCAAATTCGCAGATATTTAAAAGTACCTCAGTAATCGGCAATTTTATTGATGATTACTGTATACTTGATGGGTAAATACTGTTACGCGGAGTACGTCGCGTTTTTTCAAAATAAAAGAGGAGAATGGTATTCTACGGAGTGTTTTGTAGAGGTACACTTGCAGAGCCAAAGTGGTCGAAGGTAGACCCTGCGTTGCCAAGTGTTCCACTACCTTCATGTTTTTCAGTCTCAAGTAGTTGGCGAGGTAAGGCCAGCAATATCTATAGCCGTGGTGCAAGAAACTTTCAGGTTAAATGAACGTACGAAGGTAGTGCCGTATTAAAGCATTCGAATAATTGATACGACAGGAATGTGCCAATGGATAGCTTGATGGGTGTGTAGTCGGCGCGGTCCCGATAACCTTGGACGAGCTTGTGAAGTCCCGTTAACCAGAACCACCATCGAAACCTTTATCTTTTTCTCTCCCTACTACGCATGTAATGAGCATAACTTGGACGAACCTCGTTAGAAGAGGCTCAAGCTTAGAAAGTTGTGCGCAACTCGCTGTGAAACCAGATTCGTGGGTGGCGGCGGCGGAGGGGGAGTAGTAGTCAGGGATGTTGGGTCAACGTACGTATCCAAGTATCCCCTTTCTCCTTCCATCAAGTTAGACCGCTACTATATCGTGGTTAACTCGCTTCTCCATAAAGGCGATTACCTTTCTGCGCACACTAGCATGGCTGCCGCGCATACTAGTAGGAGTTGCCAACCAAAGGACAAGGAGTCCATGGTAGGGATGAAATCAATAGTCAAGTATTTCGCGGAATGAGAATGTCAACTGGATATGTATGTATATACACACATATTTAACCATTCAATTGCTCGCTTGAGCTTTATTCGGGCGAGAACGAGGCGGCTGAAATAGTCAGAAGTGAACTTCGGTTGTCGCGGTAGTTGAGTACTTTTTCTGATAATCGCCTATAATTGCCCGGGGTTAATGGATTCTGATTGTGAGAAACGAAGGTTCACGGATAATATGTCTACATAATTCTATACTACATCGCTCGGAAATAGGTACACTACAGAGGATCAAAAATTTATGACGGAACAGCGTGGAGTAGGCTATATCGTTTTAAAGCTGTACATTATATGTATATAGGACAAAGAGGTACTACTTTATGACTTTCATCTGGACGGTGATGCACGAACGAATATGGAATTCCGTTTGAACTAAATATAGAATTCCAAGCATGGGTTGTTTGAGTATCTATACAGCATATAGCGCAACAGAACCTGTTACGATCAATAGACGCCAGATTCGGCCGTTTTCGACATGTTCCGTTAAGTTCCCCCTACTATATTCGTTCTCGTCGACCTCCAACCATTCCTGCCACGCCTCGTGCACACGCGTTTTCTCAGTTAAGCTGGTTATATCCCGGGTGCGCGGGTTCGGCGTGTGCTTTTCCCTGGAAAACCGCCATTTAGAAAAGCCCGGTGTCATTACGGTGACGTTAAGTCCAGACATTCTTCACGTCGATTTAACGTGACCGCACACCCTGGAAATGACTAGACCTCGGGTAATGAGAAACGCAACGCTGTTTAAACTTTTCTCTGCGTATTAAAAATAGGGGGAAAAAAAGCATTGGAGTATATATATCCGCGAATGGATGTGTATATATTTTCAGCGACTCAAGCAAGCGTGCGCATGGTATCAACAGAAACTGGGAGAGGAAGAAGGAAGAAGAGGGGGATCAAGCGATATCCCCATGATTTCCCGTCGAACCGGAAAAACCGGCAGAAATTATGGATACAAACTGTCGCGGTATTTAGGTACAATGGATGACAGGTGGCAATTGGATAGTTAACGTTGACGATTTCGTTGGAGAATTGTACGGTCTGAGGGACACCGTGGAGCATTGGTGGGGCGGTAAAAGGAGCGAAGGGCGTGGAGGGAGGGAGAAGAAAGAGACGGAGCGGAAGTTAGAGAAAGAGGGGTACCGACGAAGAAAGAAAATAATAGAATAAGCTATTGAGAGACGGGAGGAAAGAGAAGCTAGCTCGGTTAGAAATGGAAGGAAAATCAGCAAGAGTGGCAGGGGGCGAGGGAGGCAGGGAGGCGACCGGAGAAATAGAGGGAGAGAAGTTTTACGGTGATGTTCGAGTTGCGCCTGCGTCGATAGTACTCGCTATGAGCGGATTGGCTCCCTACTCATACTTGAGTGCACGTTAGGTTGACTTAATTTCAATTCGGGCTCCTTCTCTACTTCCCCCCACCCCTGCAGCGCCGATGTACATCTTCGTCGATCCCTTTTATATTTGTTGGGTTCCGCTCGAAGCGTGTACGCGACGTCGCAATAACCACTGATAACCGCTTTTCCATGTATACCCTGTATAACTAGGGGGCATGCGGCGGGAGTGAACCCTCTGATCTCCGATAAAGGAGGATGCGGCGACGGCGGTAAAAAGATCGGGAAAAGAGGCGAGGGGAGGGAAAGAGAGGGGAGGGAGAGGAAGTGGATAAAGGTGGCGATGGTAGTGCAGCAGCGGAGACGTTAGATACACGAAGAAACGAGGGACGGAGAAGAGAAGAGAAGCGAAGAGAAGAGAGGGGAGGAGAGGGAAGCCCCAGCGTTTGCAGGGATCGGCGCACGCTACCCCCGCGCTCGCGCGCGCGCGCGCGCGCGTCCTTACAAAACAACGCATCTGAACACTCTGAACCGTCGCTGAACGCGCCTCAACAGTTCGGCACGAATTCACACTGAGTTGATTATCCTGTCCGACGCGCGGGTTTCATCGCGGTGCCGCCATATTGGCGGCTCGATATAACACGTACTAATAATAAGTTGAGATTTGGTACGGCAGGCATCGCGGTTGACGCGCCGATTTTATCTTCGTTGAATGTCGCTACAACGGACGTGCCATAAACAGCGCAGTGATCATGTCATAACAATTGGCAGCCATACTTAATAAATATACACAAGCCCGGGAGAAACTTCATCGGCCGAACAACGACAGAGCCGCATACCTACATGCCTTATTTTTCTCTGACTTCGCACGAGCCCAGCGATTTGGAATTTTGGTTCTCTTTAGTTTTTTTTCTCTCCAATTCGGCCGATACACGTTGTGTTGACGCGGCATCGACGGTTCATTCACCGATAGACGCTCAACTCATTTTTACTTGTAAACAGTTAACGCAACGAAGTTCGACGCATGTTGAAAGTTTGCCTCGCGATTCTTTGACTGACCTTATACATATTCAGCGTCTCGTCACCGATCGTAAACATCAACGAACGTTTCAAGTTCGAACGCGGTTGCAGTCTTACGACGGATCGTCTTCTTTTTTTGCGGGACTATATTCCATTCCAACTCAGTGACTGAAAAGTATTACAATCGTGCGGGACATGTGAACTGTTAAGTACTGCGAGGGATTACAGTACGCGAATGCTGTTCATCGATCAACTTTATCGCCATATTTAAATATTAACGAACAAGTTGCTCCAGTCAAGATAATGTGTTCTTGATCACCTCATGGCAATTCGCATTGTTGATAACAATGCCTGTAAGTGTAACACAGAATGGCTAAGTATAGCAGCACCGATATTCTTGCTAATTAGCCAACAGTACGTAGCATTTCTGTTTTACAATAAGAAGAAATCCACGAATTTAATTTCAGAGTGGAAATGAACAGTCCATTGGATCGAGACTTTGAGGAATTTAGATTTACCGAACAAAAGAAGATTTATGAGGATGAAGCGGTGGACGATTTGCAAAAATTTGGTATGTTCTTTTCTGAGATATTGAATGCGGCATATGACGAAACAAGTTTTACGAGATGATCGATGTAATACTCATAATAGATAGCATTAAAGTTTAGTCCAATTAATATCAATTCTTTCCTTGCGATCAATCAGAAACATCTAACATCCTTACTTGATCGGATATAGTTATCGAAGGTGGATATCATTATCATTGCCACAGAAACTTATGATCTCTCTTGTTTATCTCTGTAAGCCTATACGATGGATCTTTCCATCTCGCCGTCCAACTAATTCCGCCAGAAGAATGCAAATATAAGTTTCATTTTTTCAAATTTCACATGTGTACACGTACAAACAAATATTCAAGCAAATAAATTTAAAGCATGATCCATACAAATATGCATTCTTCGTCAAATTCAATACTCTCTCTTATCTCGATATACATTTACACTAATGATACAGAAACAGAATGCTAAGAAAGGGAATGTGTACCTTTGATAGACCTGATGGAAGGTTAGGATATCGTCGATCACTAACAATTTCGGAAATACTGAAATTTTTATTCCGAGTGGATGAATATCCAGCGCAACGCGATGAAACTTACGTTTCTATTTAATTTCAATAACATATGAATTGACATTCTCTTCCCAGCGGACTTAAAACGCTGAAGCATATTATCCTATCGCGAAAGATCTTCCGCTAATTTCTCTCTAATTTAACCCCGTCTAATAAGTCACTAACGTTTTATCGATCCCTGCGATTAATAGAAAAAAAAAATTGTATTAATTAACATGTTGGTTGTTCGACCGATGTCGAGATAGTTAGTGCACGTTCGCAATGGTAACCGCGCGAAAGTGCCGCTTCGTTACGGCCACGTTTCGGGCGGGAATTTCGCGATAATACGAAGCGAGCCAATGATATTCGTCCTTTAGGCGGTATCGATTGGCGAGTCCTGTTTTCAATTCTCGGCAGAAGCGCAGGCAATTACATCGCTTGCGCCCGGTTGTCCGCTGCTGCAACCATTTTGCATGGACACTTGCTGTCGCTGTATATACATCGGCATCGATTGTTTACATCGGTTGTAACACGGGGGAACGCGCGTTGATACTCCGTGGGAACCCTCCGGATAAGAATTGTGTTATGGGGAAGTAGCGGACGTGTGGCACTCGTACGGGTCTAATGGACGATGATATCGGTTCGATCGATTTGACAGAATATACGAAAGCGCGGCAAATAATAAGAATATTTACAATAATTATTATCGCGTCGACGTTCCTCCTCCCTGTTGGTCGACAAGGTTCGAAATGTTCTGTCTTGGAGTTAGTTGCTTGGTTTCCAAGTGGAATCAGAGCTTTAATGCTATTTAGAATGTACGGAGAAAGTGTAATTTATGATAACTTTTCGACTTATCTCATTTCAGGTGAACACATAGACGATCAGAGTTCGTTATACCCTCTATCCTCCTCGCTGTTAAACTGTGAGATCTGCGGGGAGAAGTTCGCGACAAAGAAGCAACTGCGCTCTCATATTCTTACTCATTTAGGAAGAGCGCGTGTAGTTTTGAGGAGGGTTACGAATCTAAAGCCTGTAAAGAAGAAGCACAGCAGCACATATTGGCTGGATCCGAACAAGAAGGGCTCCTTGAAGCTAACGCTGAAGAAGCAGAGCTCCGTCGATTCTCTCAAGCTTAAGCTTAAGAAGTCGTCTAAGTCCAAAGACTTCACTGTTGTGAACAGCACCATTAATCTGGGCACGGAGAACCATTGTCGAGGAGACGTGGCTGAGGCAAAGGAGAATGATCAAAGACATGACAAAGATACAGAAGCTTCGGTCGATCAACCGTTCGAAGACGTGATGGTAGAGCAACAGGTTCGTTGGTATAGCGGATGGGGTAAACATTTCGCCGGTACTGTTTTGTAACTTTGTGTTGTCGACAGGATGAATACGAGAGTATTAAATTCGGCACCGACGATCAGAATTCGCTGGATGAGAATGACAGGCCATCCTTAGATGTGAATGAAGGTGATTCAGGGGTAGGGAGTGATATGGCAAATCCATCTGAAAAGGAAGATCAGAATGTCGATGACCTACAAAGCGCAGACCAGTATGATAACGCGGACAAAAGGCTTTCCGAAACAGAGGATCACGAGGAATCGGACGCACTGGAAGCGACGTGTAGAGAAACAATTGAGAACTTAAAGAAGCTTGGCGAACAATCTGGGTAATTACATCGCGCAATAAAGCCGGGAGTCCACCGGGAAGCTAAGTTACGCTACACGTCGCATTAATCTTAGCTTCCCGGTGGATTCCCGGCTTAAGGGAAGAACTCGAGCTGAAATACATTTCGTAACAATCTGCCGCTTTATTTTCCAGATCCAGATCTATGACTCAATTAATCGACAATTCAGGAATTGAAGAGGACGATGATGCAGATACCGAAGCCGACATGATACACGATCTAGAAGGGAATCCAGCTATTAGTATTATTTCAAAGTCTTCTACGTTTTCGAACCATTCGACCGATTGCAGAACGGCGTGCGAAGATGAAGACAAGCCCGAAGAATCAACAGAGGGAACAACGGGCTTCAACTGGAACCAGCTGTCGACTAACCTGGCAAATAAGAGCAACGAGGCTTCCAAAGAGAGAGAAGAGCAGTCCGACAATGGGGGTGATAATAATATCGAAAGCACCGGATCCCTATTGCAGAACTTGATCGAGCATCAACGACATAATCAAAATGAGACTTTATCAAATAATTTGCCGTCAGAAACGGAATACGTTTCGCTGGAGAAGTTAGCCGAGACCGTTAGTACCTGTCGCGTGTGTAACGAGAAATTTAAGGATATCGCTCATTTGGACGAGCATCGGAGCAAAGCTGGCCATTATCAATGTAATACTACCGAATGTATCAATCTTATTTTCCACTCGCCGTTGGAAGTATCTATGCACAAGGCGCAAGTACACGGGACGCCACATTCTCCTAGCGTGAGCCAGCTGTCTCCTCATTTGAACCCGAGCTCGCCTCATTTGAATCAGGGTTCGCCGCACTTGAGTCAAGCATCGCCTCAATTGAACACGCATTCGCCTCACGCGGTGCCAATGGAGTCCCCGAACACGCCGACCTCGCAGCAACTGAGTAGGAATTCCCCGTTAACCTCGCCGCATCAAACGAACTCTCCGACGTATAATGTAGTGGCTAGCGGTGGCCAGCAAATAATACCGCCCGTTAATTTCGAACAGTTGCCTGCGCCCGTTCAACAGCTAGCCCAGCAAGTTCAACGCATGCCGCTTCCGCAAGGGCAAATGCCTCCGAGTCTTCCGCCAGGTGCTAATACAATGATCCCCGGGCCAAATTACTTTGTACAGCCGCCAGGAAGGCCGCCGTTGTACAGAGTTCCCGGTCCACAGGGCATGCACTATCCTCCGCATATAGCGCATCTTTATCCGCAGTATGGACCTCCCGGCCCGTATCCACAAATGACTGCACCGCCCCAAATGCACCCCCAATTGTCTCAACAACTCTCGCGTGGAAGATATCCTGTCGCACAAAGTAATCGGCAAGTATTATTCTAATTTATAAAAATATTCGATGTACTACAAGCTTGAGCAAAGAATCCGCTAATTCTTCTCTGACGAACTATTAATACCGGGCCACTTTTTACCCATACCTGAATTTTCATTATACATATTTAGGAACTAATTTTTTTATACTAAATATCGTTTAATAATGCTTATTATATAGAGAGGGAGGGGGTGCGTTAATGTTATAAAAAAATATTTCTTTAGGGCCTTCGTTCACTTTTTCAAAATTTTTTAAAGCATATTCATTAGCTTTTTATATATTTTTATCTGGCTAGTGTTTCAAATACTGCTTGCTAAGGACACTGGAACGCTCCATGCAGTCATTGTTTACGTTACAGCGATAACACTGAGTCGTCTGAAATTGACCCGGCATCGTTTGGGCCAGGGTTAAGTAGTACAATTTTCATCTACATATTTACAGGGCACCGCGTGCTCCACAGACCGGACCGTCGCCGCGTCAACGCATGAAACGGCCTGCACAGCAAGCGATGCAAGCCCAACAACAGAACAACTCTGCCATGAAACAACGACGCATGGATGTGTTG
Organism: Andrena flavipes; assembly: GCA_963971345.1. NCBI lineage: Eukaryota > Metazoa > Arthropoda > Insecta > Hymenoptera > Andrenidae > Andrena > Andrena flavipes. The sequence continues at coordinate 73,064,306 of OZ020479.1, read as the reverse complement.
TTACCAGATAGAAACGAGGACGCAGACTGCCATGTTATTGCGCAGCAAAAGCGAAACGACGGTTTGCCCGTCATACAGAACGTTCAAGGTGCTACCCAGCAGACGAGTCGAAATGATTCGACTATACATCTTACGGATTCTATAACCCTTAGTGTTCGACAGCCAGGTAAATATAATGTATTATCGAATATCTTTATTTTATAGCGTATTCGGATGGTCGCCTCACTGAGTGCGAGTTTTAGCCAACCGAAAGCGAAAAAGTTCACACTTGCAAGGGAACACCGCGAACCCGGACCCACCGATTGAAACGCAACTTTGTGGGTTTATAGAGTGACTCAAAACAAGAACAACGGTGTATTTCATTTGAGCCCTAACTCTCAAAGTACAACAGACAGAAAAAAATGTTTCAAACAAAAGTTTAATGGTACAATAAGCGCTACAAACTTGGGTTAACAAAATTTTGAAGAGCTTAAAAAAAAATACCTGAACACAATAAAACTTTTTTCAAAATTTTGTTAACACAAGTTTACAGCGCTTATTGCACCATTAAACTTTTGTTTAAAACATTTTTTTCTGTCATTAAGACTTTGATGTTAGTTTTCATCTCCTTAAAGGGCGATAGGGCCCAAATGAAACATACCCGTTGTTCTTGTTTTGAGTCACTCTAAAACCCCACAAAGTTGCGTTCCAATCGGTGAGTCCGGGTTCGCGGTGTTCCCTTGTCAGTACGCAACCAGTGCGAGCGTCCGAATACGCTATTAGTCATAGATATTGTTTTGTTTTCAAATCCGTTTGAACCTCTTCTAAGTATTAGTTTCAGTTATTTTTCTCTTTCGTATCTATTTCTTCCTCTCTGTACCCTATGTTCGTTTTGACGCGCGAGATAAAGTGGCATAAGTAACTAATCGTGGAAGAGGCGCATGTAAGGATTAAAACGGCATATTTTACTAATCTAAAGGTTCCGCTCCAGCTCAAGTGCAGAACACGTCAGGCGTTGGCGGGAAGAAGTCTGACGCAAAGGCTGTGGCCAATGTACTGGCAGCCAGAGGTATTACTGTTACTCCAGCCGCAAATAAAAATAAAGCAAGCGAGCAAAACAAACAGCAGATACCTTCCCAGCAGCCAAGGGCTACGCCTTCACAGCAGCCTTTGAATGTTACAGCGCTGACTCTGAATTCTGCTATTTCTATCATACCAGCTAGTTCGCAAAAAAAGCAGCAGGAGCAAGGTCAGTTCGCTGTTCCGCAGAACAAGCAGACCAAGACGGCTGTGAATGAGGTGGAAAGACCGCCGAGACCACCCACTGTCGACCTGACACAGGACGGTCCGCCGCAGATGCCAGTGGTCAGGCGCGGGAGACCGCCGCGGTAAGAGATGCTAGAGAAACACTCGGCCTTTGTCTCGCACTTACGTTAACCGCGATCTTGCTTGCCATTGCAGAGCGTTGCTCACTTGCCAAGTGTGCGACAAGAATTTCCAGAACCAGGAGATGCTGACGCAGCACATGGCCGCGCACAGGGCGCCTAGCAAACTGCTTCACAAGTAAGTACACCGAGCAAGCATCGCTTCTGCATCGCGATTCAATCACTGATCTACACGTGAATCCTCTCTTCCGCCAGATGTAATCTCTGCCCCGCTCAGTATCCGACCGCTCTGGCCCTGATAACACACAAACAAGCGTACCACAAGGAGGTCGACGCGGTCGCGCAAAACGGCGGCGCGGAGCTGGCGCTACCGGTCGTAGACTTGAAGTCGCCGCACGTGCTGAACCGTTTGTCCAATCTCGGTATACAAAGCTATATCCCGCTGTCGCAGCTTAGCGCTCAAACAGGCGGCTACTTTGGATTACCGATTATCACGATAGACGGTGCAAGGAACCCTAACACTTGTAATCTAGGCGCGCTCGGTGCTACGTCTATCCTAAGTCTTGGCCCCCTCAAACATCTGTCGAACAGGTAACTGTGGACAGTTTTACGTTCGCCATACGTTTCGTGTATTTGTTTCTCCGTTAGTCGGTACTCTTTTCCGCTAATATTACCCATTCATGAAGACGGACTATTCTTTTAGGTAAACTAGATAGCGTAAATTCAGCTATTGAAAATCAGTCTTTTCTTTTTTAATTTTCTTTTTTTTTAATTAATCATCCCCCGCCTGGGACTTTTTATTTTCCCTGTTCAGCTGACCTAACTATTATTAGTTGACGATAGGGTTAAAGCAATACAGTATTTGTAACGAAGATCGAGGAGGTGTTCGTGTTATTTTAGAGTAATATAGAACAAGATTTGAGATACGCAATCATTATGAGAGGATAGTATATGTATACATATGTATATGTCATGTATCATTAACGAGAGTCTTTAATGCGCGCTTCGATTCGCGCGATAAATCATCGTCACTGCTAGTATATTTTTTTTAATAAAGACATCGAATAATAAAAGAAACCAGTTACCGTATCCATCGGTAGTAACTATTCGAGGAAACAGATGCCGGACGCAGATAAACTATCGTTCCAAGAAGTAGCGCTACCCTTTTCATTAACGTACGAGGAATCATATGTGTGACGTGCAATCTACGAAGTAATGGAAATATACGAGACTACTAGAATTCCTGTCGTGCGTCAGATTAGCACAAACGAAACGTAACTAAACCTTCGGATTTCTAAGACATTTCATTGCTTTCTACAAAGCAGAGGCGCGGTTCTTTTGAACGAGCAAAAGGGTATCGCGATCAACGATACGACTTCTTTCGAATCTGTTATTGGGAACACTTACGTATACACTTTCTGCGGTGAGAGTTACTGACGTACCAAATCGGTAGATTCGTTCTGCTAAAGAACAAAAGAAAGGGAATATAACATACTCTGGATACTTTAAAAGGTTCTCTATACAGTAAATAATCGTATTATTACGCAGTGTTGCTAAATCACGTCCGTTTTATCGAGCAAGGGAATTTATAATCTCGGAAGATTATAAAGCGCGCAAAGTTAACGCAGAGACAGACCCTATAAACGAAGAGTTAATTATTTTTCGGTCCAACAGTTTCGATTTCCATTCAATAAACTCGCCGAGATCCACTATCGGTTGTAAATATATTTTGTAAAGGGGACAAAGAGGATGATTACGATTAAAAGCGTACGCTCGTTTGTACTTGAAACATCTTTATAAAGATACAGTGTAAGTGATACTTAACGGGCCAGGTTAAGTAATGATTCTCATGATATCACACCGCGATCTTTATTTATTGTCATTCCTGGTGAAACATTGCTGTTTGTAAATAATTATCATTCTTTGTGTACTGTGTATATTTCAAATAAGCAATCCGTTCCGTTTCAATGGCAAGGGTACGAAAACGGTTACTAATTGCACAAGAACTGATTTAAGATAACGATGTTGTATATATTTGTATGATAATAAAAAAGAAACATGAAGTATATGATAATTTTAGTGAAACATCCAGTTGGTTACGCAGCTAACGATAGGGCATTACATTGTTCCACGTTCACAACTATTTTCGTAAGTTTAAAGGACATTACTATCGAATACATCGGTAGGATTCAATTCTCCAATCGCTCTGTTCGTTAGTTTAACCGAAAAGTTATTTTTAAAGAGCTAATGGTAAAAATCTTGCAACTATAGCAATATCACTTGAACCAGAGGATTTAAATAAATCTTTTGAAACGTTTAATAGGAACGATTCAATACTCCTTCCCATCCAACTTAATTTTCGCTCGTAAACGAACATTTACTTGCGCCTTCAAATTGTACAATGAGAAAATTTATGTAAACTTATTAACTGACCCTTATTTTCTATTTCGAATTTACCCGCACAACGCTCGAACTAATTGACGTTTATAAAATGTACTACTTTATCTGTTTATATTTCTTATTTTTAATAAATTCAAATTTCGCAGTAATCGGAATGTATTTTGTCATATATGTTTAATATATCTTTATTACTATGAGATTGAAGCATATTGTTCCTAAAGTATCAAATATTATCTTTTAAATATATTATTGACTTGAGAAGGCAACGTTTCCTTTTACAAATTCTACTGCACAATTGAATTTAATAAATTACGAAAGGATAAAGAAATGACATTATTGTTGCGCTTAATATTCACGAAAATATTATATGAATTAGTCTTACTTAATGATAATGATAAATGATATGTTTTTAAGTTATATTTCAATTCAAACGTCCCGCTCGCTAAATTTCAAATATTACTTCCGGTAGTCGCTACTTAGTTACGCGCTCATTTTGGCGAAATGGAGGCGAGGAATCCTCCAACAAATGTGACTATAATTTCCTTTATTCCGCATTAATTATCCTCATCCCTCCACAAGTTTCTTACAATTAGCTCATACCTGCGATATATTAAACATCCAACACATAACATTACTTTTTTAAGTCGTATTTTTCATTATATATTCCAAGTTAACGCAACAAGCATAGGCGTACTCCGGGACGCACTACGTATATTTTTGAATTTTCTTCGGTTACGCTTAGTAGGTACACAAAGGGCGAATTCCACTTACGCCCAAATCGCCCCTGATTTTCATTAAGCTAGGTTTTCCTGTACGCGACTAAACGCAACGTCAAGAATTTCAAAGTCGATTTTCTCGAAAATGAGGCGCGATATGAAAAAAGGTACTCTTTCTTTTTTATTCATAACAACTAAATAAGTCGAGAAAAAGGAATACAATTTTTTGTTATTGCGCTTCATATTCGAGAAAATCGACTTTGAAATGCGTCCAGTCGCGTCCGGGAAAACCTAGCTTAATGAAAATCACGGGCGATTTGGGCGTAAGTGGAATTCGCCCATAATAACATTAATTACACTTCGATCTATTATAACAAGGTGAACGAAATTTTGCTTCCCGAGTTAGTATTGACTACTTGTATCATGTACGTGTGTACCAAGTTCCACAGTATGTCCCTTAAATTTTAAATATTTTCGAAATATAACTCATTCTTTTCATAATTCGTGTATAACACTTAAAGAGCTTCAAATCGCTTTTGCCTCGGTCATTTGAAGTCATTTAGAATCTTTACTATATAGATTTTAGTAATAAGAAAGGTTTCCGTAAGAGTGTGAGTGTATATCACTCACGCGCCAACATAATTATGGGCGTCCTGTCACTCACCTCGTAGAGAGTGCCCGGAGAATAATATTGCCAACGTTCCTACTGCCTTACTTCATGCCGTTTCTACTTGTTCTAACTGAGCTCTCTATTCCTCGAATGTCAACAATCCACTGAGCATTTCTGGGTGATATTATAACCTGCATTTGGCGTAACTCATCAGTTTTATGGTTCACCTCTTTACTTAATACCACTCCATGTCATTCCCAGATTGCTTTAACCAACATATCTCCCTTTACATTACAGATATCTTACTCGCGTTAGCTCAAAGTTTCCGGTATGAGTGCTACGTTAAGCTCCAGGGCTGAGCAATATTTCTACAGCATAAACCCGTTGGCGCAGAGAATAGGGGAAGACATAACGGCGACGAAGGAGGCCTATGAGGGCCTGTGGAATACGCTGAGCACGGCGGAACGGAATCAAGCGATCAACGAGACTATAATTCAACCGGAAGTGGCTCTGAAATATACGTTGAAGAAGGTCGAGCTTACTAAAGAGCTACCGGAATGGTATCCGAAGCTGCGTATTCAGACTGGTATGAAGTATGTCATCGACGAGACAGGGTCTGTAAGTAGGCTGTTCAATGTCTATTGCTTCGAACCTGAAGTATCACGGTTCGTTCAATCGAGTTCAAGTTCAAGATCCTGTAGCAAGAATGAATTTAATTTGCTGTAATATTGTAGACTTTGCGTTGGCGCGACGAGCATTCAGCTCCTTTTTCCCTGATGACTCAGTCGCAAATGAATCTCAGTATAATAGATTCGACCGAGGATGCGAAGTCTAAACTGATAAGGGCTCAGTTCGGGGAATCGCCACATTTCTCTAGCCCAGGGAAATCCCAGAGAAACAATTCGAACTCTATTAACGACGGTTACACATCCTCCCACCAAGTCAGTCGCTTTCAGTCCGACTGTTTTTCGAACAGTATTTTTGAGGACGAACAGTGCGGCAATCTGTTGAAGGGCAACGCCGACAATGATCACTCCGAAAGTATCTTTGCCAAGTTGATGAACAAAACGGCTTTGCTGAAATTGCAGAACAACTTGGCCGATGATATGGAGAGCTTAGTTAGAGAAAGGGATTCGGATACTGACAAGAGTCAATCGAACACGTTGGTGGTAATGTCGCGCACAAAGTCCAGCGATATTAACGAGTCAACTGCGTTGCTGGAGACGCCTAGCTCTTACAGTAGCTTCCAGTCTTCCCAATTGAATCAGGAGGAAGAGGAAAGGACTATACCAAAGACTGGCTTCGAGTTTCTTGATAATTGGTAGAGGTACCGAAGCTGAGGGCTTTATACATTTACGTTTCATCGCAGCCGGTACTATAATTTATCATTCTAGCATTGCGTTGGGATGAGTTTGTACATTTTTAGTTCCTAAAGTAACACCATGGCAGTACAGGTTTAATGTCGCTTCGAACAACGTATTCGTTTGTAAACACTTAACGGACGGGTCTCGTGAATCTACGTTTTTCCATTCTGACTTCCTAGTACGGGCCACGTAAATTTATATTTGTGCTTGAATTTTTATTACGCTGAGTTAGTTTTTCATTTTTTGCGTATTAAATTTTTTCGTATTTTTTCATTTTCTTAAATAATGCCTGGAAGTTGAGAAAAACAGAGAAAAAACAACCCGTTTGTAAAGTGTTAAGGTCTAGTGTTCAGTACCTATATACTATTAGTTATGATCTCAAATTATAATTGTTTTACAAAACGATCCTGCTGCGAAGTGTGCTGGTGCACGAGATAAATTAGTGCTCTGTAAGAAACTCAGTAAGTATATGATTGAAGAAAAGCTATTAGTCAGGGTTGAAATATATGCATATCGAGTGAAATTAGATTGGCGTAGAATACGCAAATTCCTTGACGCAGAGATGTTTACACGAACGTAGATGTAGAATCTTTTTTACCAACGTTTAGTATTTTGATAATCGTTTTATATACTCGTCTTTACTTTTGAAAGAGGTTTCCGCGATATCCACGACATTGCTTCCTAAGGTAATTAGCGATTATTTATCGCCGTTCGACTAGAGAAAATTCTCAGACGTACGAGAAGTATTGGATCGAAGACTGAAGAGGCTATTCCATTTCACCTCCTTGCCGCGCTCGCGTTTACGCGAATTCAAACTTAACGTATTTCTTTTTGAATGCTTAATAATTAACAAGTTTTATACGAACGGTCTATGAAATATATAGTGTGTAGGGTAATAGTGATAACGTCTCCTGGTGCATCCTAGTTGTAATACGTAGCATAGATCCACTCTCTATAAATTAAGAAACGAATGAGTAGAATCATATCGCGTAGGAACGTGTGTGTTGTCTGTGTGGGGTGATTGTGTCGGTGTGTCCGCTGGCACAAAATGAGGCATTGAGAGCGAAAACGGACTGACACACATTTTTCTCGAAATTGAATTAGTAATGTGAAAAAATGGCGCTGGAAATCGAGGCTCTCAATGCCTTGAAATTGTGAAGCCATGTTTATTGAAGTAGGCCTGTATATTACACGACGCAGTATTGAAGCATTTATTATAATATTCAAATACACGAAACCATGTTTTGGAGTTGCATTTTTCAATGAATACTACTCCCGCAAGGTTTCCGCTCCTTCCTTCGACGGTCTCCTCAAAGTCCAGCGTTCTAGGTAGTCCAAAAGCCCGAGAGCCAAACTGGAAAAGAAAATGCAGAAAATCCCGGAAGCCGGGTTAAATTGCTGCCCCTTTGAGAATTTTGTTTGTTTTCTTAAAGAAAACTTTACCTTCTGTTCTGGGTGATTGGATGATGGTTATATTTTCATCACCACCGCCGATCTTCCCGATTTTCGTATTGTTGTAGTAACCGAAGATGTTTTTGTTCGCGATGCAGTAAAACTCCTCGAGATCAGTCGTCTTCGTTAATTTGGCTTCTGATTCTTTCTCGTAGGGTGACACCAGTATCAGACGCCTTTTTGACGATGCTCGCACTGAAACTGCAATCATTCCTGCATGATATTGCTATGAGAAAGACATTCGACACGCGTATCATTCCCATGGATAATATTCACGAATTCGAGTAATTTCTTTTCTATTTGTCTTCTAAAAGCATTTAGGACACCCGCAGTGGTGGATTTAACAGGGCGGCTGCTGAGCAGTTGCTAACTGGGCCCTAGGGCTCCATCTCCAAAAAAAGATTATGATTAGGTATAGGTAGCCAAACACTACATTTTTTCGAACTACTATGTTTAGCCCCTTTTTAGTAAAGTACTTCATTTCCCCGAAAAAATGGGCCCCTCAGAACGTTTGCCACTTGGGCCTTTTTTTTTAAATCCGCCACTTTGCAGAAAATGTGATATTTGGGAGAGATCGAATACTTTTTACTGCATTTAGTTTAAAAATGTAAGAAAGACCTATTATTATTATTTTTAAAATACTAAATAAAGTAAATTCCTTAGAGTTCTCGAATAAATTTGCATGATTTTTCACAATTATTTCGCAAAGCGTTGGTGTCCTAATATTTGTGAACGTTAGTGTAAGTACGTGGGATCGGAATATTTACCACTTTTGTCCATTTTATCACCTGATGCACCCTTAGATGTGTTTTTCGATCCATAAGATACCTTTTGCGTGAGCGTGGTCAAGCTTTTCGAAAGGATAGTCGAGCGACCGTTTTTGTCCGATAAGAATCGACCAGGGACGCTTTTGCCCCTTTTATCATCAGCTTGCGCGTGAATCGCTTGTCTTTGCGGAAACGAATCTGGGAAATTCATCACAAACTATCCCCGTCATACTTCGATGGACCAAGAAACAACTACACAGAACACGACGGTTACCACAGTGGAAACATAGAACGGAATGATTCTACATGCAAAAATAAACAGGGGTGGGTTTATTAATTTTAGGGGGTGGTAAATTTTAGGCGGAAGAATTGGGGAAGGTTCAGCACAGAGGCTCGAGACAACTTTAAAAACAATCCACTTTCTTTTCCTATAGTAAATTCGCAATAACTCACATGTGAGTTGTCATATTAAATTAATTTTAATATTCTCTCAACTATTTCAAATTAAAATATTTGATGATAGGTATTTCAAAGGACGACAGGCGCTTATTAGCGCACTCTGCCCTCCTTAGTTAAAATGTCCTATCTAGCATTTCGAAACACCCGAGGAAACTGAAAATTTACCATTTTCCTGGTCTCGTCCTTGTTTTCCTCCATTCAATTAAAAAAAATTCATTATTTCCTAACAGTCTAACATCATTTTTTATAATAGTCGTACCGTTTTATTATGTATTATTGACGTAGCAAGTAGCAATTAATTAAATGTTTCAAATAGGACATTTTAACCACCTGAAAAACAGTTAGGTTAAATAGGTTAGACGGTTTCTATATCTCTACGAAGCATATAGGGTTTCCTAACTTTACTTAAATGGTAAAAGACGCGCGAAGCTCCAAACATTTCAAGATATCTTGAAAAACGGCACACTTTAACTAAGGAGGGCAGCACTGTCCCGAATTGCAAACTTATTCCACAATTCCAATTGATACCTCCGCGAGGAATCACCCTGCCTCGATATTCACCATCGCGTACCATCGTGTCCTGCGTATCATTATCACGAACAAAGTGTTGACGGTAATCGACAGAAAAGTTAAGGAAAAGTGACCTTCCCGTTTCTCGTCCAGATTCGCGGGGCTGCACCTTCCAAACCCAGAGCATTTCCGTCCATCGAGGCATTTCGGGTCCGTGGTAATTTTCGACGATCCCCCTCCAGTTAGTTTGTCATCCAGCGACGAAGTGCCGTCCTCTGTCGCGCTACCGGAGCACCGGTATTGTTCCATTGCTTGGCGTTCGAGCTCCTACGGCGAAAGAGTTCAGTTTTTCTTGCTGTAGAAGCTCAGACCGTGAGAGAGGGAAGACGGTCTCGAATTCTGTTTTAATTTCGCGTTCAGTGTCGAAAGTGACGTGACAGAAGGACGTTTTCCACGGTTATATGCGCATCGGTTATCGCGACGCGTTTTTGCGGATGTGGGATTAGAGAGCGAGTGAGTGTTCAGTGAGTGTTTGACTATTCGACGATGTGCTGGCGAGGACTTGGCGGAGGGAAGATGGGGAGAATGGAAGGTAAGCGATCTACATTTATCGTACTTGGTACTTTAGGGCCAGAGACTCTTCGGAGGTTCTGTACTGCTCCATCGCTTGTTGCTCTAGCTCGTCGTACCTGACATTGTTGGTAGTAATAAGAATAGCGATAATGGCGCCTCACAGATATAGCATACTTAAGGAATTAAGCATGATATTCAACAGTATCCAACGATAATAAAGCTTTATGTTGATATTACGCCTAATCCTAGAGTAGGGGAGAGGTGGTATGAAAAGAACATTGCAATTATCTGAAAGATAATGAATCTTCACACGACGAAAGTATTTTCATTTTGTAGCAACCCTAATGCATGCCCACACACGCCTAACTGAAGGTTGCTGCCATTTCAAAGATGGCGGTGATACGCGGCTGAATTTTTTCGTGCTACAAAGTAAAACTTTTTATGATTTCTCGGAACGTTTTGTCAAGTGCTGTTACCAACGAATGATTTCTTTATTATTAGGTCTGGACTGATATTTATTCAGGAACAATAAGATATATGTTAGATAATCTTTTATTCAATACCTAACTGTAGAGATTAGGTTTTCAATTGTGTTGCAATATTTATGAATGGTTATTTAGTTTTTTTTACTATGTGGTTCTAAACAAAAATGTCCCTTCCGGCTGATCTCTCCCCTACTAATATTTCGGTGTGTTTTTTAGTGAATTTTATTCAATATTTACAGTAGTGGACAAAGAAGTTACCATTTCTTCAACCCACTCTACCTTTATATTACTTTTTAACATCAGCCGACAAAAAAGTTACCACTTTTGAAAAGTAATAACAAATCTTATATTTTGTGGCGGCTTCTCCTTTTATGACTGCCTAAAAAGTTACCGAAAGTGGTTAATATGTATATTCAACATATGCCACAGTTCCAAGTTGATGCTGAAAAATAACAGAAATAATAAAATCCAAAAAAATGGTAATTTTTCTGTCCGCTATTGTACATTACATTTTATCACGTAAATATTTCTACACTAGTATTCTAGGGTGAATAAGATCTATATAGAATAAATTCACCTCCCTTCACCTTAAATTAAACGTGTGCACCAAGCATTATCGTACCTTTTCTCGAACACGTTCTCCAAAATGGCCTGGTTCGCCGCGCTGTTCGCCAGAACGTCCCTGTAGAGCCTCCTTCTGCTGCGAGTATCGTTCTTCTCCCTTTCACTGCTCAATTTCGCGTGACTCCCTTGAGGACACGTTCCAGCGTCCGGTTTAGGGCGCTCGTGGTGCTTGCACGTCTCTTTGTCCCTCCTAGAATTCCGTAGCTCGGAGACCAGGCTGCTGGTAGCCGAGAACTGTTCCGTTTTTGGCGGGCAACTTTTGTCCAGCCATTGGAGCACCTCTGATTCTGATTTCGACCCCCGGTTCCTCGATTCTAGAACGTATCTGGGGTATTGCTGGGGGGCTTTTGACTGACCTCTATGCGCCTTCATGGCGTTCTTGGTTAATAGGATGAGATTCTTGAAGTCGACACCTTGGTTTTTTCTTTTCTGCCCTGTCTCGTGGTACAGCTCTATTGGGTGCTGGTAAACTGGTATGGGTATGGGGCTCGATTGTAGAAACTTCTCCGGCATCTGTTTGAAAAATATCTCTTGGTAGTTTTATAGTGAAGTGTGCTTCGATTAGGTGGATTTAACGTGAAATGTGTATAAAATGCAATTAAAGATAGTTTCTTATCGGTTAGGTGTACGGAAATGTCTTTTTTTCTACAGCTATATAGGTACTTGTACTTTTACTAGAAATGTGGCGGAAGGTAATAGATAGCCAAGTAAAATACTATATTTTTTTTTCATTATTTCTTTCAACTACATTATTAAGTGTTCGGAAAAGGCACGCTACTTTAGCATGTTAAAAGACATTAAAGGACATATTTGGTATTAATATATTACTGCAATGTTTAAGATTAAGATATTCCAAAGAATAGGGTGTGCCAATACTTTTTTGACTTTAATAGAAAAGTGTTCATTTCGTGGAAAAGAGTTTGATTATTTATTCATCACCTGAAGGGGGTGGTGAGTGATAGTCGTCGCTCGTAGAGGTTGCACAGAGGTGCACATTGGCGTCGCCGAGGATGTTGATATTTGTATCTGCGTGGGGGCTGGAATCCTTTGGTACCAGTGCTGGGGAGGTCGAATGAACGTCGTCGCATCTGTGGCTGGCAACAACGGTATCCCAGTACTCTAGAATACACAGTGCTCCTAAGCCTTCCAAACCCTTTCCGAATACAACACCCCCACTTTAATTCAAAGTTTTTCCGCAAACTCGATATACAGCGGTGGACGAAAAAATGTTTACATTTAAAATCGCATAATTTTTTTAGAATTAGTCCAAACGACATGAGTTTTTTTTGAAAAGGTAGAAATATTAGTTTGCTAAGTGGCGTGTTTCGTGGTTTGAAAAAAAATGCAATTGATCGGAATTGTAATTCCGGATTTAATTATCTTAAATCCGCTACTGCAAGGGGGGGAAAGTGTTTGCCTTCTTAAAAAACTTGTACCCTTTCCAAAGCCTCTGAACCAGTGTTTCCCAACTTTTTTTGAGTCGCGATCTCTTTCTATAATATTTAAATAACCTACCCTCCCCCATTTAGGGCAAGGTAAATATTTCCTTGCTCTCAATTTATGAAAAAATTACCGTTACATCATTGATAAAAATAAATAAGTGTTAAAAGTCGCCAACTAAAAATAACCATGACGACTCCCCAGAAAATAATTCGAGTCCCACAGGTTGGGTATGACTGCTCCAACTCTTATCCGAAGATTAGCAGACTCAAGTAGCTCAAGAAAAAAGCATCCCCCATTTGATTTTAATCAAACCATCCCCCAAACCTGATAGACAGTCCCAGCGTTTTCGCGTGTCCTGTTGTAAGGGAACAATTCATTCTGATAGCTCCTCTCGTTGAGAGACGGGAAATATTGCACTCGATTGTTACTATGCTCCTTGTTGAACCGCGTCATCGGTACTTTGGGGAAGAATTCAGGTACTTCGGGGCTGAGGACCGGTGGCAGGTGTTTCCTTGCCATCCCGTAGCTCTCGGTTCTCGTTGTCTGATACTCTGTTCTGAGTATCAGTGGCCTATATTGAAACGCGTAGTAGAACTGCTGCTGTCGCTCCTTTCCCTGAGCGCTCTGCTCCCGAAGGGTGTTCAGAGGAGGCTGCTGCGGCTGGCAACACTGCAAGCGCATCCTCTGCTGAGTGAACTGTTGCTGGATGCTCCCCAGCTTCCACAAGCCTCGAACTGCGTCGCTGGTCACGCGAATGTGCAGCTGCATCTCTACGGGGCTGTCGATGCTGTAACGTCGGGGCTCGTAGCGCTGCTCAGACTTCTGGCTGGGATCTGAATATTGAAAGACAAAATCCAGGGTGATTACGTGGAAAGGCAACGCATTGCGGGTTAATATCAATAGTACCTCCTTCTGTCATTTAATTACTTATAAGGGAAGATCACCAAACCGGAAATTCAGAAATTATGAAAAATTCACTCTAAGAGGGTGAAATTGACACTCTGAAAATCCGGCTATTTTAGCTAAAAGCTGTTTTAGTAAGAACTGCGAGTTACTAAATCATAGTTCTAATTAAAAGAAGACTGAATACTGTTTTTCTATTTTAGTGAATTATAACAATTTCACACTCTTAGAAAGGATTTTGAGCAGAAAAAAATTGCGTAATACTTTGTATTATATATAGACTGTATTTTCAGTGTTTTCCAACCTTTTTTGACTCGCCACCCCCCTTTAAAATACTCAAATAACTTGCCACCCTCCCACTCCCATATAAGGTAAAGTAAATTTAAGTTAAAAGTAAAGAAGACATTAAAAATAGGCATTTCAGAATATAATTCTAACTCAATAATATTAAAAAGGAAACCCAAAAACCGTGGCGGCCTCAAAACAACACTTCACGACCCCTAGATTTTGAATCACAGCTCTACATATTCTCAAAGTTTCAAATAATTTTTGGATAAATAATTCCCGGCTTGGGGATCTTCAAATACCATACAAACATCCCTCGATCTTTTACGCGAACGAGAGGACAAAAATTCAGAACACATGCAAAAAGAAACTCCCTCGAACAATTACAATAAATACACTGTGCACGCTGTGTCGAGAAAAGTAGACATTCTCAGGCCGGGGCCAAGAATGGCCCACATCTGTTCAAAATGTTTCAAAAACATCTTTCACGAAATGGTTAAGTACTTAAGTATATTCCTCGAAGTAAATTGCGTTACCGATCAGGCTCGCTTCCTTGGCGAAGTGCAGGCTGGCTCTGACCCTCTTCTCCGCGGGGTTCGACTTCTGCGTAGCGCGTTGACATTGCACGGGCTCGTTCCAATTCGACTTGAAGCCGCGTCCCACCTTGGACGCATCGTCGGCGGTCGGTACCCTTATCGCCGAGCTTGGCAAGATCAATCCCCCGCCCTCACGTTAGCACAGACTCTCGTCGAAGGGGAGATACAGAGAAGGATGGGGCTAACGTATGGCAAGCTAACAATTCACGATTAGGTTGGCTGTGAGCGCAGCTGGACGTTAACCGGGCAAAGTGTTCCTCCACCTCTGGCAGCATCCACGGCTCGGTGACTTCTGTCCAGCAGAAACTGGACAAGGAAACGGTGGAGGAGGAGTCCAGCCTGTAGATGCTCTCGCGATCATCGCTGTACTCGTGATTGCCGTAGCTGGCCAACCGAGACTCGGGGATGACGTCGCGGACGCGCTTTGCTCGGTAGCTGCCATTCTCCTTGTACTTTGCGCTCAGCTTGCAATTCTGTACGCGGGGAGGATTCGCGTTTTATTCATATAGATATCAAAGCTGAGTCGTTGATTTTTTAGGTAAAGGGGGTTGTAGATTGAATTAAAGCTCGTGGTGTTATTTGTGAAATGAGTAAGCTGTATCGAACACTGTTGTAAGGTGGATAATTCAACTGTGGGTCTATCCACGTGAACAATTTAGAACTTAATTTTTTCATGCAGATTTCAAAGCTGATTCACTCGTTTTTAAGTGGACGAGGGTTGTAGTTTGAATAGAAAGGTGTTATTCTTGATATGAGTGAATTGTTTCGAAGGCTGTTGTAAAGCGAGTGGTGAAACTTTGGGTGTATCAACGCGTGAGGTTTAGAATTGAATTTTCTGGTATAGATTTGAAAGTTGATTCACCCATGTCTGAGTCGGCGAAGGCTGTGCTTTGAGGGAAACGATCGTGGCGCTGTTTGTAACGCGAGTAGGTAATTCACCTGGATCCACAGGGATTGATTCAATTTTTGAAAGGGGTCTTCCTTGTCGAAGGTCCAAGCTTTGTCGGCGATTAGACTAATGTTCGCATAGGCGCTGTTCAAAAGCTCTTCGTCGTATGACGGGAATGAAGATATCATTATCTGGACATTCTAACCGATCGAAAGTGTGGTTTAGGAATCGAAGTGAATTCTGTAGAAATCGTCTCGTCGCGACGTTAGGTTCGCGAAATTTAATTGTCATTTAATTGACCGCTCGTCGCGTCGTCGAGACGTGTATCGAATCGATAAGAGGGAATCGAAACGCGTTCAGAGCGTTATTACAATATAACAGTTATTATGAAAGTGGTATAAGTGAAGAGTCTAAAAAGAATTGAATTCGTCAATTTACTTTGTGTTACATTCCTTTGCATTACAAAAAAAGTGATGGATTCAATTTTCCTAAATTTTTTAGTTATACCACTTTCATAATCACTGGTAGAAGTATTTTAATGAAATTTTATTCTCCTTCGAGTTCCTCTAATCCTAGTATTACAAGGAAAAGAATGTTCTTATACTCATCGCAACCCTTTTTATACCACAATTTTATTTGACTTCACTTCTATGTCCGTTTGCTTCAAATCTTGTAACTCAACTTTAACTCACTTTCACAAATCCAATCGATTTACAAAATGAGAATACAAAATTTTGAAAAACTCAACTCCGAGGGGGTGAAAAACCTGCCCACTTTCGCCCCCTGCGATCTCAACCCCTTTCCACAACTGCAATTGACTTGAAACTTAATAAAAATAATTGTAACTTGCTAAAAATTAATTGTAATTTGTGGATATTTAAGTGGAGAATTCATAAGAAAAAAGAATGATTGCCAAACATTAAAAAATAAAAAAAGAAGGAAAGAATTATTTTTTTTGCATTATTGATCAAGTTAAATTAAATCGTTTAACTTAAATTTTTTTTTCAATAGAACTACATCTCTCTCTCTCTCTCTCCTTCTCAGAAATTCCATTCATTCAATTTCAAAAGGACCGCCGAATAGGAGCAGTAAAAGTCAATAATTATTTTTTTTACAAATGTCTTGTTTATTACAAATACGATCGATGAGATACAGTAGTACGCTCGCGTTTCATTCACACACTTTGTACAGTTCAGGCGTACGGTATTTACACGGCAGACAGATTCACGCGTAATTTACAGAATTTTGACGATCGACGGTAAAAAGATATTCTACGATAGCACTTGGAAACGTGGAAGAATCAGTCTGGTAGTTTACGCTCTGTCCAACATTCTCCGCGAAATCCTATAAAACAGCCCCCCCCCCTCCAAAAGAACGCATCAATCTCTGAAAATTCACGAAGCCCCGTCCCGGGATTTTATAAAATTTCACGAGAAAGTTGAACGAGTGGTCGTAGTCGTCGCTGGAACGGCGACCATCAGGAACGCGAGAGCGCGAGAAGGACGTTTCTCCTTTCAAGTCGACGTCGTTTCGTCACTGTGCGACTGTATCGAGGTTATCTGGCACAGGGCGTTAAGATACTCTATATACAGAAGTTGCGACACTTATTTATATTAGCTCGAGATACGGTCGCGCAATGATCCTCATCAGGTCGCGAAACAGAATCCCCGCGAGGCGTTTCAGCGACTTAAATGCACGATGCGCTCGACTAAGAAGCACGCCCTCCATTCGTTTACCTCTAGCACGTGCTCTTCGTGGAGCCTCGTTTTGATTAGGCTTATCGCGGGTTATTTACAAATTCACAATTACCCCGGGGCAGTCGAGGTCACCCTCGAATCGGCAGGGTTCCCGATTAAACAGAAACCCGATCGAAGATCCTCCTATCATTATGGCAAGACAAGCTACGTTACCACGTCGATCCTCTTCGTCGACGGAAGAGAACGTAACCATTCGCTTATGAACCTAAAACCTCCTCTACCCACCATCACTCTACACCTCACAGTTACTGACAATTCAAGTCAAAGTCTCCTTTCTAGTCTAAGCGCATTAAGTTACCCTCGAGGAGTCCCCAAAGTCTCCAGCCCTAACGAAACCTTCAAACGTACTCTTCGGACGGTTTGGGTATGCTGGCTGGCAGTCTGAGTGTACTTGGGACTCTATTGGCACTGTCCGGTAGCTCCGCAATGTCTATGAACACTCCAACCAGGCTGTCGAAGTTGAGTCCCCAGTTCAGTAGATAATCCCAGCTGAGAGCTGTCGTGGTCGTCGACGGCGACCCGTTATTAGCAGGCCTGTAGAGTCCACCCATGTGCGTGGATAGATCATCGTCAGAGGCTACCAGTGTGCTGAGAGACCCTCGAAAAGAGCTATCGAACCCGTCGTAATTAACATTGGGTGGTAATGGTGGTTTCGTCGTCTGCGAGGACTCGTTGCTCCGCTGGTTCACTTCCTCGTCGTCCTGCTTGGCGAAGGGGTTGTCGGAGCGCTTATCGCCCACCAGAGACGCGTTGTCGTACTCCGAGCAGGTGAAGCTATCGTTCCCACTCTCGTCAGTGGTCGAGGAGTTCCTTCGCTCGAGTCTCTCCACTGGCGGGGTGTGTCTTCTGTGAAGATGCAGGGGACCATGGGTGGGTGGTCCCCTGGCTTCGCTCGAGGAGCTGACAGCGTCCAGGGTCGATACTAGGCTGGAGGTCCTCGGTCTGGAGTTCAGTCTCTCTATCTCCTCAGCGGTGAGGCCCATGGGCCCGGAGGAGACGTTGTTAACGGAGTTCTCGTTGTTGGACTGGGGAGCTTTTCTACTGGCCGTGGAGCCTGATAGCTGGCTCATGATGGGGGAGTTGAGGCTCCTCTCGCTGTTCGAGTTTAAAGCGTCCTTACCTACTCCCCCTGAGGAAGACGTGGTGGCTAGAAGAGCGCTTTGTAGAGGCTTGCCGCTGATGTCGTGGAGGGTGAGGATTCTCGGTTGCTGAGCGGATAGCTCGCTGCTTGGGGATAGCCTTGCTAGAGGGGTGCTTTGGAGAAGCTTCTGGGTAGGCCCAGTGGGCTGGCTGACGTTAGGGGGTGGTAGTGCCCGTGGTGGGAAGGGGCCGGCGTGTCTGTGCTGCTGGCCGGTGTGTTTGTGGTGGTTGGCGTAGTTGCTGATGGGTGGAGGGGTGGCTTTGTACTTCCTCATCCCGTCGCGGTAGCCCTTGTAGTGGTAGACGATGTCGATGTCGCTGGGGGCGATGGAGCTTGCGTTCTCCAGGTCGTAGTGCTCGGGCATATCTGGCTCGGGATTGTGCTCGTGAGAGTGTAAAGAGGTTTGAGCGGGCGGTGGAAGCGGTGGGTGCTCGTCCCTAATGGGTGGCGACTTGGTCACTTCTCGCTCGATGATGTCCGGCCTCTGGGGTCTGTGCTCAGCTGTGGCATTGATCTCTCTCTCTTTATACTTCTTGGAGATCAGCTCCGGGCCCATGTGACCCACCCCTCGGAGGTCCGACGTGTCGGAGATGTAAGTGTTCTCGTGACGCGACATGAGGTTGTCGTTGCCAGCCCCCACTAGAGGGTTCCCGGTCATTATGGCGTTCGTGTTCTTGTTCACCACCGAGGGCGCGGATTTCTCCTTGTTCTGACGCCTAAGCCGGAACACGATGAAGCTGACCAAGATGGCGATCAGCAGGATGATGAAGAACACGATGACTAAGGTGATCCCTATGCTGAGAGGGTCAGCGGTGGCTGCTGCGCTGATACCGATTGGTCCTCGGCAACCCGTGCTCACCTTGCCGTGGTACAGGGCATCCTTGAAGATCGAGCCTGAACCGTTGAACGGCTGGATTTCGTTGTTGATGGTGAAGTTGGCCAAGCAGCCCTCGAAGCTCCTCGCGCCAGCGCTGTGGGCGTAGTAGAGGTCTTGGCTAACCCCGCCGATCGATAGGACTGAGAGATATGGGTCCAGGAAGTCGTGGACACCGGCCGAGTCCAGCTCCTCGCCGGATTGCACGCCATCGATTAATAGTCGCAGGCCTCGGAAGTACGAGTGCAGGGTCAGGTTGTGCCAGTGGCCGTCTGCTAGGCTACCTTCGGTGCTCGCTGACATGTTCACGGGTGATCCGAGCAGAGAGGCGTAGAATAGCTGGCCGTTTCGCAACTGTAACGTAGAGTTTTATTGCAATTCGTGTTTCCTAGGTAATAACTTTTTTTTGGAGGAAAAAAGTTTTGGGGGAAAATATTACTTATGGAGTAGGGTTTGTCGGGTTTTAAGAACCGGGTTTAAAAAACTTTTTTTTTTAATAAATTTCTAAAATTCGAAAACCGGTTTTTAAATGTAAAATAACTGGGTTTATATACTAGAATTAATATGTAAAAATGAATTAATTACTTAATTAAAAATATTAACATTTTGACATGAAATCCCCTCGGACACAAGCATATTTTAGTAGGTAAAAGTTTACTCTAAAACTAATCTTCATGAGTTCATATTTTCGGAAGAAAAATACTTAATGAAATAAAGCTTTATAATTTATATTTTATACGGATTTTAGACCTATTTCTGAACGTGTCATGTTAGAATTTTGTTTGGAGGAAAGAAAGTTTCGTTGAAAAAGTACCAGTGACATTTTTACCTCGACGGACGTGAAGTGTTTGTTGGTCGCAGCGTATATGAGTATTCCATCAGGCTTCACTGTTCTGAACATCAGACCGATCGTTTTAAACGGGGACGAGGTGGCGATGAAGCTCGTGTCCTCGCCAACGGCTCGCTTCGATCGGTTCTTGTGCCACACAGTGGACCCTCCGTAGAGATACTCCAGCAGCTGCATTCTCCTGTGCTTTTCTGAAATCTGTTGCCAAACAGCGTTACGATTTTCAGGCTTTCAGAGTCGGCATCCCTATCATCCTTCACATTTTTGTAGGGAAATCGTAGTTAACCCCTACGTGGTGTATTTATAATGCCACAAATGACTTTACACTTGCATTATTTTAATTACATCTCTACTGCTGCCTTAATCTGAGGGATTATCCACACTGTCTCTACATTTCGAACCCTTCACCACCGTCATCAGAAATAAATATTGCCCCAAATGCAACGTTCCGAAAAGAAAAAAACTTCACCCACCTTGAATTCGACGTATCCACCCTCGCTAAGGGTAACAGGTTCCAGCGCCCCTTCGCAGTTGGGCGCACTCAGCGATCCGCACTGGCAGGTGACTTGATGCCACTTGTCGTAGCACTTGGCGTTCGCACCGCAGACAGAGACCGCGTCTTTCGCGTCCCTTAGACAGGGGTTCTTCTTGGACCTGATGCACGTGGATTTCACCCCTCGAGAGGCCAGCGGATTGGACAAATTCAGAGCTCTGCCATTAATGGACACCGAGTGCACGCACCCAACGAAGTCGTCGGAGTGCACTTGCCCTGGCCTCTCGAGCACTGGATCAGCGTTCTCCAGGCCACCCACCAGCAGGGGGTTGTTGTTGAAGTTTAGAGTCCTGTAGGGAGGAATGGGGAACTCGTTAGCGTGACTTTTGGAAGCGTAAAGGAGCCAGGGTTTCCATAGACGAATCTATTTCCGTGGTGACTATTTCGCGATCTTAAGAATAGAGAGTAAAAAATCTGCAGTAATTTTGCATTACTCCTTTCCCCGTAATATTGCAACCCTCGTTTCCCCATAATTTGACACCCTTCATTTTCCCTTAATTTTGTAACCCGTATTCCCCTTAATTTTGCCACCGTTTCCCCTTAATTATTCCACCATCGTCTCCCCTTTATTTAAACACCCCTAATTTCCCCAAGTTTCTTCGATTCTACTAACCCAGTCGGTCCCACGTCGTCTGCGTAGCACGTTCCATCGCCAGGCCTGCAGTCGTCGCAAATATCCCCGTGTTCCCTACACATTGACACGCTCAGAGACACCACTCTCCCGTTCCTAGTGGCCGTCACTTTCCTCCACTCCCCATCCGCGACAGATTGTTCGGTTTTGATCGTGACCGAGGTGATCGCGCTCCTTGCTCCTCCGTACGAGAAGACGACCCTCCCGTTCACCAGCTCCAGCACCACGAAGTCAGATCGTCCTCCAGTTTGAGGGGCGTAGTTGTACAGCAGCAGAGCGTCTGGCTTTGTAGTGGCAAATACTATCGTTATATCGTTAGTGTTGGAGTCCAGGGCTGGGAAGGCCATGTAGGACAGCTCTTCGAAGCCAAACGTGGATCTTTCGCAGTGCCTGCCGTAGCGACCTTCAGGGCAGCTGCACCTGTACCTGAGAGTGAAAGTTCAGGATTAAAGCTCGAGGTGTTTCTTTTGAAATGTTAAACTGGAACTTGCTAGCTCCATTCAAGGGCGTCCAAAGATTCTTTCCTGATTTTACTTGTTTGAACCAATTTTGTAGCGCCAATTTAATTAAAAACTTAAAAATATTCCCTTTTTTAGTATAAACTTAATAATTCAAATCAGAGAAAGCTTACCCAGGCTTCTCTCCCACGCACAAGCCTCCATAGAGGCAAGGGTTGGGCCTGCACGAGTCGGTGACCGCCTCGCAATGGTTTCCCCTGTAGCCAGCGCGACATAAGCAGAAGAAGCTGAAGCTGTCGGGACTCTTTCTGCACGAGCCGCCGTTCCTGCAGGGGTTGCTTGCGCAGGCATCGCCTCTCTCCAGCTCGCACAGCTTCCCCTCGCGGTCGATGGGGCAGGTGCATTGGAAGTCGTACCCTAATCTTCGACACTGTCCTCCCAGTAGACAGGGGTTTGGCGAGCAAGGGTCCTGCCTTCTCTCGCATCTCTCCCCTGTGAAGCCGTCGCGACACTTGCACGTCATCTCGTGCATCATCCTCGGCGAGGTGAGGATCAGCGCCTGGCTGTCGGTGATCCTGGCGTCGTCGTAGATGACCAGCTTGTCGCTGCAGGTGCCACCGTTCTCGCAGGGGATGCGCTTGCAGGGGGAGTAGCCTACCGTGAAGGTTGCTCCGTCGAGGAGGGATGTGATCTTGTCTCGATTGCGGTTCAGTAGTTCGGTCACTTCGTATTTGGTGCGATAGCCCTGAGGCGACTCCACTGCTAGGTGAATGTTGAGATCAGATGAATTCTCTCCGAGGCTGAAGATCTTGAGAGTGTCGTCCACGTCGATTTCCTCTTGTAGGACGTCTAATAGGGCACGGTACTTTTGGCTTAAAAAGTCGGTGGCGGTGAGCTTGGAGACTTGGAGGGTCACGCTGCTCTCGATTGTAGTGTTTGTGAATACGAGGAACTTCACGGTCACTTTGGATACCACGTTCGGGTGGCGGCCGTCGTTTCCTGATACGCTTAGAGAGTAACCCACTCCTGCGAAAGAAAGTGACATTTTGTGATTCGAGGTTCAGGGCGCTTGGAACTTTGAGGACTTGGAAATAGAGGAGTTTTATTTTCTGAGGTGTTGAAACTTCTGAGGGCTTGAAAATTTTAAGGATTTCGAACTCCGAGCGTTGGAAACTGTAAGAATTCCAAATACTGAAGGTTCCCAGCTCTTGGTATTCAAAATTTTAAGCTTCCAATCCATCAAAATAAAAACAACAAACATTGTTCTTCTTTCTAAAGCTCAGAACACTCAAATAACTAACCTGGCGTTATCTTCTTCGTGTGTAGATCGCAAGCATTCGGGATACTAAGAATCCTAGGGTTCGACCCCTGACGTATCTTGCAAGAATAGGTGCCAGTAATATCCGGATCATTGGGATGAACATCAGCAATCTTCCCCAGCGGAATTTGCTCGTTGAAAGAATGAACTATTACGTGCACTGATCTAGGCGACGATGGGCTATCATTCTGGTCCGTCACAATGACAGTTATCGTGTGTTCGTTCCTCATTCGTGGCACCCCAGAATCTTCCACCTCGATCTGTAACCCCAATTCAAATAAATCATCTCTACAAACTCTCAATCCCAAACAAGGGAAAACTATCCCGAAAATTCAAAGCCGATTAATCATTACTGTGTTAAATAAACAACAGGCCGTAAAATTTTAGTTAATCAAATTAGTTCTATAGTCCCGTTTACTAGCAAATAATTAGTAAATAGTCCTACCATCCCCGCATTATCAAATTTACTAAACCCACAACTACAACTTACAATACTCGCTAACCCTCCACCTTTTTCTAACTCTCCAACACATATGTTCCCCAAACTATTGCAGTACAACACTAACCACAAGATCCAGCTGCGGCATCACTTCTCTATCCAAGCTCCTAGTAGTCTTCAGCACCCCAGTGTGTTTATCCAAAGTGACCATATCGCTCTGTCTTCCGCCCACCAATTTATAAGTAAAGGGTGCTCCATTAGGTGGCAGATCAGGATCGGTGGCGCTAAGCGTCATCACAATGGTCCCAGCTGGTTCGTTTTCGTTCACATATCCTACCACCTCCGGTGGATCGAATACAGGCCCATTATCATTGATATCTGACAGTTCAATATGAACCAGCGCAGTGCCAGTTTGAGGTGGTGAGCCAGTATCGATAGCACCTATCGTCAAATCGTACGCCGGTATCGTCTCACGGTCCAACTGCTTAGCAGTCTCTATGTCCCCAGTCTGCGGATCCACCTTGAACGCCTGCCCAATGTTCCCGCTGATAATAGAATACGAGAACTGATTGTTCTGCGGCCTTATATCCTTATCCACCGCTCTGACCGTCAGCACACGAGTCCCATGTGCTGCGCCCTCTGAAACGGTCGCGTCGTAGTTGCTTTGTAGGAACTCCGGAGGGTCGTTCCCATCTTGAATGGAGACGATTACTTGAGCTTCGTCGGTGTCGTTCCCTCGAATCCCTCCTCCGTTCTTCGTCATCACCGTCAGCACTACCCTGTTCTGGGTCTCGCGGTCCAACCGACGCGACACGCGGATGATCCCCGTCTCGGAGCCGATGGAGAAGCCGCGGTCGTTGGAGGAGCCCACGAAGAGGTAGTACACGCGACCATCTTCGCCGGTGTCCTGATCAGTGGCTTGAACTAGGCCCACGGAAGTGCCGACGTCTGCGCTCTCTGATACGTCCATGTGGAACACTGGCTGGATGAACTTGGGGTAGTACTCGTTGACGCCGGTCACGTGGACTAGGACAGTCGTGAAGCCCACCATGTGCGGGTTGGAGTCTGGATTCGCCGCGACGATGTCCAGGGTGTACTCGTTAGCTTCTTCGTAGTCGAAGCTCACCAGGGAGCTGATCTCGCCTGTGTCCTCGCGGATGCGGAAAAGCTCCCTACCTGTTCCGCCAAGGATCTTGTACTGGACCACGGCGTACTTGGGGGAATCGATGTCTCGAGCGATTACCTGGAATATTTAAATGTTTTCTTGTTTAAGAGGCTTCTGCGATGCAGGATTCTGAAAAAATTCTGTTTGAGTGGATCGAGCTTCCGTGATTCTCTTATCATCTTCGTTAATGGACAATAATATTTGGGATAGCTTTGGAGAAAGGAAACTTTAAGGTTTACTAGTTTTCAGGTGAAAAGAACACGCGTAATACCTATTTGGAATGTTTTTGGTCAAAATAAACTCTGAGCTTCGCTAGTTTCCAAATAACAAGAACACACCTGTGTTACTAACACTGCCAAGGAGCCAACAAGTAAATACTTTACCTTATACACAAAGCTATCCGGCGGCGAGTTCTCCGGTAAGAAAGCTTCATAGACGCTCTGATTGAACGTGGGTGGGTTATCATTGATATCCGACACGTTGACAGTCAACGTAGCGACCGCCTGCTTCACCTCGAATCCCAGATCCGTGGCAGTGATATTCAATCTGTACTCCTGCACCAGATCGTAATCCAACGGTTCCAGAATAGTGACAGCCCCAGTGATGGAATGTACGAAGAACTCGCTCCTCTCGTTCCCAGCTGAGATCTTGTACCTGATCATACCATTAGGCCCGTCGTCTCCGTCAGTAGCGCTGACGGTCAAGATAGTAGTGTTAACAGGCTCGTTCTCAGGCACTCGGACCTGGTAGCTCCCCGCAGCGAACGTTGGCGCGTGCCGGTTCTTCCCGGATATCACCAGGCTCAAGGAAACTTCGTCCTTCTGCGGGGGCACACCTTTGTCCACGGCTTGGGCCTTTAGAAGAAACGTGGTGCCGACAGGGACGTTGACCAAGCTCTTTCGAACGTACACCCAGCCGGACCTCTCGTCTATGGAGAAGTACTCGCTGCCGTTGACGTTAGCCAGGAAGTAGCTTATCTCAGCGTTCACGCCGAAGTCGGCGTCGTCCTTGGCGACCAGCTGTATCACGCGCTTCCCGACACCGTAGTTCTCCGGCACAGGGTAGAGGTACGAGGGCTGCTCGAACTTGGGGGCGTTGTTGTTAGCATCCACGACGCTCACGTAGACCACTGTCTTCGAGGACATCGGTGGCTTGCCGTTGTCGGTGGCCACCACTGTTAGGGAGTAGAGGTTCTCCGGGGATGACGGGCGGTGGGTGTGCTTGTAGCGGAGGGTCTTCTTGCTGAAAACGTCACCCGTGGCTGGGTCCACGGTGAACAGGTCCGAGGGCTGCAGCAGGCTGTAGGATATAACCGAGTTGGGCCCTTGCTTGTCGCGATCTTTCGCTACCACCTGGCCCACGTGCGCCACGGGCGGCTGCAGCTCGGGGAAGTGGAAGTGGTACGCTTCCTCGTCGAACTCAGGCGCGTTGTCGTTTTGGTCCTGGATGGTTATTGTCAGGGCGGTTGCTGATTGCCAACCTCCGTCCGCTGCCACCAACTGGATTCAGATTCAGAGTTATTGGTTTTAATTGTATAGGGTTCGTTAATAGTTGGGGCTTGGGTTTTTGGTAATAAGGTAACTGCTGTGAAGCTGTTTCAGGTTTTTGATTCACTGAAGTTTATTCAAATGTGTTGTTAGAAGGAAGGACTCGATAGTTGTTTAGTCTAGCATTTTGGAGATTCGAGGGTTTATTTGTTGTAATGATTCTAAGAAAAATTGTAAGTTTGAAGTGGTTATTAATGGATAAAGAATTTATAAAAAATTTATAAAAAAATTGACAAGAAACTAATTTGACTAATGTGAACGAGACTTATGTTAAGATAGGGCGAGTCTACTCAGAGTACTCCAGTTTTATAATTTTCGTTGAATCCCTCAGGATTTTTCAAATTCTTGATGCCCACCTTCAACAAGTACTCGTCCTGTTCCTCTCTATCCAAGTGTCCATCCACGGTCACGTTACCGCTCAGTGCATCGATAGAGAACTTCATCTTGGGATTGTCAGTGAAAATATAAGTGACGTTTGCGTTCTGGCCAATGTCACGGTCGCTGCTAGTGATTCTTATAACGAAAGTGCCAATCTCAGCATTCTCTGTGACGTTGACGCTGAACAGCCGGGTGAATTGTGGTGGATTATCGTTCTTGTCTAAAACAGTCACCAACACGGTTGCTGTTCCTGCCAGTGATGGTACGCCTTGGTCCCTAGCTTCCACAACTAGCTCATAGGAAGCGATCTGAAAAACCAGACATTCCTCGAATCTTTGTCTTTGCAATTCGCTATCAGGACTTCTTCCCATATCAGCAAGATTAAATTTATAAAAGAGAAGCGATAAAGCTACAGCGGTGGTCAGAAGAAAGTTTAACCCTCCGTCGTCACTTTAGCCGAAAGCTTATTAAACCCCAGCGTCATTTTTGAATTACAATTTTCGTATTTTTGAATATTTTAACTTTTGAGTGATAAAATTGTACGTTCCTAATACTCACACAATATGCTCTAAGAGTCTTTTTCTAGAAATGTAAATTTTGATAGGTTGAAATTTGAATTTGAAAAAGTAGTTGTGAATTTTAAATTTGAATTTAATTTGAATTTTGAATTTTTAAATTTTATTGTTAAGGCCTCAAAATTTACAGAAATATTGGTAATACATCTCTTGGGATGTGATACACCCCATGTGACCACGAAGGGTTTAAACAGGAAGAAAGTTTAATATTATCAAATTTTAAAAATCTCCATAGTTCCGCGTAATATTTATTTGTAATATCAGATAATTTATAAGATTGAATGGCTTCTTATTATCTGGTATTACAAAGAAATATTGCTTAGAACTATAGAAATTTCACCCACAGTTTAAACTTTCTTTTTCGCTAAAGCATTAAACACCTCACCTCTTCACGATCCAATTTCGCGTTCGTACTGATCTCCCCAGTGTCAGAGTCGATGACGAAGGTCTCGGTGAAGTCGTTCACCAGGTAATAGGACACTTGCCCGTTCTCCCCAGAATCGCGATCCTTCGCGGACACTTTGCAGACGAACAGGGGTGGGTACTCGTCTTCAGGGACCGTCGCGTTGTAAATGGACGCCTCCATTATAGGCGCGTTGTCGTTGGCGTCCGTCACGTTCACCAGGAGCTGGACCACGCTCCTGAGGGCGGGGGTGTCCGAGTCGCGGACCTCGATCCAGGCTTCGTAGTTTGGAGCGGTCTCGTAGTCGAATCCTGATGCAACTAACACCTGAGTCGAAAGCGAAATACGAACTTCAATACCGTTCGAATAGGAATTTTGAATGCGTGGAGATAGTACGGTATAGGGTGATGCAAAAGTGGTTCATCTTTTAATACTAGATTCTTGTTAACTCTGCTGAAATTGGGAGGAAATTTTGCTCGATTTATACCTCACAATCGTTTCACAGCTCAGTTGAAATTCCGCGGAAATCGCGATGCAATATTAACAGCTGAAGTTCTATAAAAATTGAGATGAAATGTTTTAGATTTACACCTCACAACCGATTCACAACTTAGGTGAAATTCCACAGAAATCGCAACAAAATCTTCTCGATTCCTCTCGTAAACCTCCCAACCGAGTCACAACTCGTCTAAAATTTTCAAGAAATCCCAATAAAATCTTCTCTATTTTTCTCCTAAACCTCACAACCGATTCACAGCTCATCTAAAATTTTCAAGAAAACGCAATAAAACCTTTTCCTCCTAAATTCACCCCAATGCAAACTCCACCCTCAAATGCCACCCCACCACCTTTGAATCGCTCGATACAAACACCCGAAATGATAAACAAACCTCTCCAGTGTGGGGGTCGATTTTGAGCACGTCCCCCACGTTGCCCCCAGCCATTCCATAAACAAGATTGCTGGCAGGCCCGACCTTCGGCGTGGACGCGCTCAGCTTGGTGATCGCACGGCCCTCTGGCACGTCCTCGGGCAGCGTGAACCTGGTGCTAATAGTGGAGCGGAAGCTGGGGAACAGCTGCCTCTCCCACAGGTGTATAACCAGGTCGGCGGTGACGGATTGGGGTTCCACCCCGCAATCGGACGCCTGTATCTGCAGCTGGTACGTGGTTTCGTCATTCGCCAGCTCCCTGGTAGCCCTTATCACGCCGCTGTTCGCGTCGATCGCGAATCTCTCCGCGTCCATTCCCTGGAGACGGTAGACGATCCGGGAGTTCTCGGCATCGTCGTCGTCCACCGCTTTCGCGCCAAACACGAAGTCCCCTTTAAAAGGCAACCGGTGGAGTCAGTGGCACGTTTCGAGTCTGCTATTCGGAAACGTGAAAGCGCGTCGCCCGAGTAATTGAGGGCCGTTGGAGAGTACGAATTGAATAGCGCAGAACAGGGGGCCATTATTTCAATTAAAAGACTCTAATTATTCTGGCCGGCTCTCCTCGAGGTAGCTGCTTCGTGAAACACTCGTTGCTTCACCAATTCTCTCCGTGGTGCACGAAGCTAAGGTAAATGTACCAATACCCGGATGTTTAAGGAGCTTAAGGAATAGCGGCAAGGTTTTCTTGTAATTTAATTTGTAAAAACATCATGAAAATAGAAAATATTGAAATGTGAATAGTAGTAGGGGAAGCCCGGGCAAAGCGAATGCCCTAGGCAAAGCGGATAGTCTCTTTTTTGACTTTGTTATTAAAGATGGCCGCACGAGTCTTTCCTGATCGAGAAAGCGACCAGTTGTCCACGCCATGACAACACAATAAACCACGTGATTGCTGTTGTGCGTCGTTTGTGAAGAATAAACCAAAATTGTGCGTTTTCTTACATATTTCGCTCAGGTATCTACGTGGCTTTATTATTAATATTTATCGGTATTTACCACACTAAATGTTTTTTATAAGATCTCTGTGTTCTTAAGATTCTATTACAGGTTAATATTTTTAATTTGTTGTTCATATTTTTACCAAACATTCCAATTTTCCACCAAGTGGGTTCTTTGGGCAAAGCGGATGGGGGCAAAGCGGATGGTCAATCCTCTAATGCTTCTAAGTTTAAAAAAGTCGACGGTAAGGAAACGAAAATAGTAAAAATAGCTAGCCCTACTTGTAGCTGTCCAGCAAAAAAAAAAACGACAAAAAAAATAACAAAAATACTGTATATTTCTGCTTGGTATGTTTTGAGCCGTACTGCGACCCCCATCCGAAGACTGGATACAGTGCAGCCAATGCACCAGATGGGCCCATGAATGCTGCACTATGTATAAAGGATCTGGCAGTTACTTTTGTGACGAATGCCAAAATTAACTATGCACTATTTAATAACATCCGCTTTGCCCAGGGGGGTAGGGCAAAGCGGATTGATTGACTTATTTACGTTTTTCATTGTAAATAGGTTTAAATGTTTTAGTTATTAATTTTTTCCTTATTCTATCTAAAAGCTTATTAATTTTAAAAGATTATTATAATGAAAAATATTTCTCATCTCAATTGTAACTGTGTTATTTTTCTCACTAAACCTTAACATAACCGCTTTGCCCGGGCTTCCCCTAAGTGGACAACCTAAAAATCTACTGGTACATTACTACCATACTTAATTCGAAAGAAATTAAATTTCTTGCAAGTGTAACCATCTCAAACAAAATTTAGATCCATTTACCATTACACTAATGTATTATTATAATATATAAATAAGAAATGCATTTAATATTCTCTCAACAAACAAGCGGCGTGTCTCAACAGAAGCTTAATAAATGTCTCAAAAATCTGTTACACGTAGGAAGTGTTACAAAAATAATCATTTCTACCTACCGATTCTCAATTTTCTATAATAATGATATCAATCAATATTACTAAACACTTAAGCATTATGATACCAATTTTACTTTTCAATCACATCGAAACATTAAGTTTAAAAATAAATAAAATTAGCGTTGCTGTTCACATACTGGGACATCGCCGGGGTACATTTACGTTAACTCCCATTGCTGAAAGAACTACCGCCAGCGGTCACTGTACCTGGTTTCGTGGCACCCGGGACATAAGCAGTGTATCTGGGACTAGAGAATCTAGGCGCATTGTCGTTGACATCCTTGACGAGGATGGTGAGATTGACTGCAGAGGCGCGCGGTTCCGTGGGGCTTGAATCCTGAGCGACCAGCGTGAGATGGTAGACAGAGGTCTGCTCCCTGTCTAATGGCACCAGCGTGAACACCTCGCCGGTATCGGGGTCCGCGGTGAAACGCTCCGATTTCTCCCCCAGTAGGCTGTATCTGTGACAGATTTTTCAAACTCGTTGATGACGAACGCGCTCGAGAGCTGCCTCGGTGGTTCGAATTAATTTCGTTAATGGGAACGGGTCCGGCTTACCTGATCTTTGCGTTGAGACCCTCGTCCTTGTCCGTGGCGTGGGGCTTGGTCACCCAGGTGCCGGATGCCGAATTCTCGGTGACCGTCGCCGTGTATTCTTGCCTGGTGAACTCTGGGCTGTGATCGTTGACGTCCAGAACGACGATCCTAACGATGCCAGATCCAGTCAGCGGCGGAGAACCTGTCCAACAGGTTCGCTAATCGTAGATCGATCGCTCTATGATTGCGTAAACGCGCGCCGCTAATCGAGGCACATAAACAATGCGAGCACCGGTTCAAATTCGCCACCAGGGGATCCACTAGGACCTTTCTCGGGCTACCACGGCGAATCGCTGCCCTGCTTTCTCCGGGCGTCTTTATTCGGAGAGATAATCACACGTCTATCCGTGGAATCGCGGGCAAGTTTGTAATCGATATTTCGATCGCTTGTTGGGGTCGATGGGGTCGGTGTGAGCTTTCGAGAAACACCTGTTTATACAGTAGCGGTTGGGAGAAATGGTCAGGCGTCAGAGGGAATTAGAAAAAAGAAAGAATATTATTTATGGGCGTTTGTAGATTTTTTTCAGGGGAGGGGGTAATTTTGAGAAAGAGCGATGGTGAAGAAAACCCACTGAACCCATTTTGTAGCGCTAATTTAGTTGAGAATTTAGATTTGAAATTTAAATTTATTTACTTTGTTAGTATTAAGTTAGTAAAGATTAGTTTAAGATTATTTATTCTTTAAATTATAAGTTTTCAAGTGTATATTACCAGTTTTGATTAGCAAAATTACTTATAGGTAAAGAAATATTTATAAAATGTCCCCTCTTTTCACGGTCCTAGGTGTATGTAAGTCCTTAATAAATATTAGATTTTAAAAATAAGGGTTTTTTGCTCATACGAAGGGGGTAACAACTCTCCTTGCCTCCTCGCCCCTGTGGATTATTGCTCCTGCATGCTCCAATGTTTATTCATTTATTTATAAGGTGAGGTAAATTGAAGAAGGTAAAGAGATCACATTAAAATAGAAATTTCAGAATATAATTCTGATTTAATACTCGCGACAAATAGGTTGGGAATCGTTGAATTAATCTACATAACGGAAGAGAAAAAAAGAGCAAAAAATATGCTTCACATTCACCCGAAGTGTCATTAAAACAGAAATTCTCGAGTCAGAAGCGTTTCCTTATTAACCAACGCCATAAACCCTCCACACAGAGGGTGCGTTCCGATTCACGCAGTGAGTGCATGAAATTGGTGGCATCGTATGATTCCTTAGAATTTCTCTCACTTGCCACGAATACCATGCCACTTCCGGTACAGCGAACGTGCAGTAAACGCAAATATTCAGAGGAGAAGCAGAGAAGAAAAATTCAGCTGATACAATTTAATGAAAAGTAATACAAACAATTAATTCTCTCATGATTACAACGCCACTTTACTACGTTATTGTTTTGAAGAAACTTCCTCTGATTTTTTTTTAATACAAATGTATAATTACATACTTATTATCTACCGAAAATATTCTTCGAATATTGTTCTCGAAAATCCCGGAATAACACGTTCTCCATAATCTGTCAATTTTTATGCAAACTTAATCCATCCGAGTGTTTTGTTTACAATTAACGATATGTATATTAATTCCGATTCTAAATGGGAAGTTAATATCATCTTCATTTTCGCTTTCATCGGACTTTCGCAACTGCTGACTATTATTGCTCACTATTACATAATAGTATCGAGGTTATCGCAAACAACGTTTCTTTCCCCATAGCAGCATTTTCAAATTCCAACAACGCATGAACTCACTAACGAAACGGAACGATACGAATGCGCGCAGCGATCTCTGCACTCGCTGCGTGAATCGGAACGCACCCAGAGTTCTGAGCCGGCCTGTAGCCTGTTTTTAAAGTTGCGGACGAGCCGCGCGAACTTTCTCCAGGGGCCGGACAGGAGGAGCCGCTGCTGGCGTCTCTTTGTCGATCCGATCGTCTAGCGTTCGAAGAAGACAAATTACGATTTCGCGAGGTAACGGGCGGTCTGTACCGAGTCGAGTTAATTGCGCCGCCTAAAACAGCCCATTATTCTTGAAGCGGGGTATGGGAAGAGGAGGGGTGGCGGTGGTCGATTTCTCCGATTGCAGAGCAGGTACATTGTACGGCGTTGGCGTGGCCCTGGGCCACGCGCCTCTATAAGCGTATATCGTTCAATCACGCGCACCTCTCGCGAGGGAGGGCACGGTGCACAACAATCGCCATGGCACAATGGTGTGGCCCACCATTGGCGGGGCATCCCTCGTGGGCAATTCCGGAGAAATATACCAGGGCCCAAGTATACTAGTGGCACACTCCCCTCCCCCCTTGTTTCCTTTCATCCACCGGCGGGAACAAGAGGCCCGAACGACCCCTCCCCTCCCAATTCCCCGTTTCTGGCATTGTGCCTCGGTGTTATTAGGCCCTTTAAACAGACGCGCCCAAGGTGGACGCCGCGAAATTTTATACCCCGCTTCGGAGGAACTTCGAACCCCGCCACGTTCGATCCGTTTCCATCGGGAGCGTCATCCCCTTCCGCGCGAGTCGACCGGTCACGCCCCACCCCTGCGCGCCCTCCTTCGAGCGTCCCGGCCGCGACGCGTACCCTCGAGTTAGCGCCTGGCGGGTAGGGAGACGCGTCCCCGGGGTGGACACGGCGTGCGTACCCGAGCAGCCATAACGTATGAATAAAATAGGAGTATAATGCGCGAGCGCGGCGTATCCCCCTTTCCTCTGCCTCCCCCCCCCCCTCTGTTATAAGAGGGACGACGGGCGTTTAGCCCGAAAGAGAGCCTCCAAAACGGTCAAAGAGGCGAAAGCGAGGTCCCGGGGAGGGGGGGTGGCGGCCGGAGGGGCGCGGAAGGGTGGGTGGGTGGTTTCGGGGGGGGAGGAGGGAGGAGGGAAAATCGTCGGGGGTGGGGAGAAAGAGAGTGCAGCGGAGTCGGGCCAGAGGAAGGCATTTGAGAGCGATTATCATAATCGCGCGTCATAACTCTGCAGGCTTGTCTACCTCGCCGGGGACCGATTGGGCCCAGTCGGGGAGAGGGGCGCCCTCCGAGGGGACTACCGGCTCCGGCGGGGGAACGAACGATAAAAAAGATTTCGACGGGGAACTGCCCACCGCTTAAAGAATCTCATCGAACGGCCCCGCAAATTTATATCCAATTTGTATATTACCGTTCATTACTTAAACCCATCCCATATATCGTCTATTGTCTCGTCTAGCCTCTTTAGCGGGTGGGGGGAGGTTGACATTTCGCCGCCGCGTGACTTAGCCTTTAGAACGCTCGGCTGTCAGTGGTTCAGCTGTTCGGGGGCTTTTTAAGAAGCGCCGGCGGTGAGTCCGGGGGACATTTTCTGATAGACGTGGCAGGGAGATGAGGCAGAGGTTTGCTAGGAGAGCTAGCTTAGCTTCGAACGGGGGAGACTGTGGTGCCCCTCAGGTGGCAGAATCAGTTTTTTCGTCGCACGCCCGTCCTCGGTCTCGCCTACCCGCGGCTTTTTTCAGGCCAAGTGGCAAGCCCCGACATAATTAAGTCCTTTGTCCCCGCTAATTCGCAACCAGTTTGCACAGAGGCTAAGAACCGCCGGAAAAATATTCTCTCCGATGAATGCCGGCTACCCCTTTGAATGGCCGCCTTTGTGCGGGTCGCGCCAGGTATACACCTATTTAACCGCTCCCCCAAAGATCCCGCCAGGAGAATACGATTCTGCCCCGTGATCTCTTTGTCCTCCTGCTTCTTGCACACCTATTTTCCTCCTCCGTATTGAGTTTCCGTCGCGCATTCTTTTATCTACCTCCTCCACGCGAGCTTCTTAAAGGCGGCATAGAATCTACGCGTTGATTCCTCGCGCTGTTTAACCCTTAACTGGTGGCGTACCGTTTTGCGACGTAAACGGTGACGTGGTGCCTCGCAGACCCCTCTTTAATAATTTATTAATGCTGGAGTTTATTAAATCGAAGCCGATGAAAGTTGTCTTAGTAACACGACATATTGGAAAATAAGGAAAGATAATTCTTTGAGACTCCGTGTCACCGGTTAAGGGTTAAGTTTAATAAGTTCGATAACTTACCGGTGTCCATGGCGACTAGGGTGAGGGTGTACTCCGGTACCAGTTCCCTGTCCAGTGGTCGAAGGAGGAATATGTCGCCGGTGCTCGCGTTTATTCGAAACAAATCGGTGTCACCCTCCTTCAGGAAGTATCTCACTTGGTCGTTGTAGGGTGGCGTGTCCGCGTCGTAGGCTTTAACCTGCGCGGTCAAACATTTCCCCTCTTCATTCAAAATCTAACGTCACTCGAGGAATTTTTCAAGAAGGAATCACATCTATTTGGTAGTGTTTCGTGACATTATTAATGCGGTGCCATAAAAATATGCTTCAAGGTAAGAAATGGAAAAAATCACTCCTCACTTATCAGCTTATTACCTGTATGACGAATCCACCACCAGGCGGCACCATGTTCTCCATGACGTGGGCCAGGTACGGGGAGTCCAAGAATACAGGCGCGTTGTCGTTGATGTCCAAGACGGTGATGGTGACCTGGGCCGTGTCGCCCCTAGGCGTCTCGCCGACCTCCGACGCGCAGTCCTCCCCACGGATGGTCAGATGGTACCTGGACTTGCGCTCGAAGTTGAGGTTCTTCGCCACCCTGATGACCCCGGTGTCCTCTGATATCGTAAAGTCCCGATTGTCGTCCCCCAGCGCGATGCTGTACCTCACCCTGCCGTTCGCACCCTCGTCCCGGTCCATCGCCGACACCTGGAACCACGGCAACGAGATCGTATTAATCCTGTCCCTGCTCGATTCTTCCTGGCAATTAGCGTCTCTTCTACGGCGACCAGGGGACCCTGGGTTCGCACCTTCCTCGGGCAGTAAATC
Source organism: Andrena flavipes (assembly GCA_963971345.1). Classification (NCBI taxonomy): domain Eukaryota; kingdom Metazoa; phylum Arthropoda; class Insecta; order Hymenoptera; family Andrenidae; genus Andrena; species Andrena flavipes. The sequence goes on along the minus strand of OZ020479.1, from coordinate 73,028,478 downwards.
ATTGGGGAATTTCGTAGCTAATGGAGACACCTTAGACGGGAGGTTAGGCCCGTTTCACACCTAGGGCCTGATCATGACACGACCGTGGGCCTCGTCAAACAACGCTCGATGGCTGTTCAAACAGAACGATTCACGTGCAGCTTCGAGAGCGAAGGGGCTCGACCTTTCTCCGCCTCTTTGTGGGAGCTTGCGATGTGGCGTGGCGCTCGGCTCCTCGTTTTAACGTGGAACTCACAGGCGAGGGGGAGAATCTCGGGAATAGGGGACAGTAACGATGATGCGTTTGATATTTTTGATAAAGGAATCGACGTATTCGGTGTTACTCGAGTTAAGGCTACCGATAGTGTCTACTTAGTGCTTTGCGAGATGCTACTGACCTGAAGAACGCTGGCCCCGATGCTGGCGTTTTCTGCGACGGGGGCAGAGTACTGTCGCGGATCGAAGACCGGGGAGTTGTCGTTCTCGTCGAGGACCGTGACGGTGACTGTCGTCGAGGACGATCTCGGCGGCTCGCCCCTGTCTTTCGCGGTCACTTCCAAGGTGTAGTTGGACCTCGATTCGCGATCCAGCGAGCCAGATACGCGCAGCAGCCCGTCCACGGTGCCCACGGTGAAGGGCAGCGTGGTGTCCTCCAGGGAGTACTCCACGTACCCGTTCCGTCCCTCGTCCCTGTCCACCGCTTTAATGGCCATCACCACCGTGTTGCTCGGGGCGTTCTCTATTATCGATATCCTGGTGGGCGATATGAACTCCGGCGACATGTCGTTCACGTCCAGCAACACCACGGTCACCTGTCGATCAGACGTGGATTCGCTCGATTGCTTCGTGGGGGGATTATTTCTTACGAAATGTAGAAACTTCCAGGGCAAGATTTCTACTTAGTAGCTTCTAAATAGTTTTATTACAGAGTCCATTTGGAACCATCCCAGATAACAAGTTACATGTTAGGTACTTATGGTTAGGATTACTTCTTGAAGCCCTTAAGAATGATATACCTAAGGGAAGTTTCAGTTACCGATTTTATTATTATTTTTATTTTTATTAGTATTATTTTGATTTTTATTTTTATAGTTATTAACGGGAATCCCCGCAGTATACAAAACAGGTTTTGGTGAAACTTCAGTACGGTATACTCCGCGTGAAAATATTTGACACCTAAGTATTTATTTTTAACGGCCATCAATGTTGCGGTCGAAAAGTTTAAATAGCTAAATTGTGTACTTTTAAACTACCAGTTCAGCTGTATAAACAGTTTTGCATTTAAAGCCTCAGAGAAACCCCACAATCGACACATCTATTTGCTTTTGGGGAGGCTCACGATGCCCCGTCTTGGTTCTCGCTTTCAGAAAGTGAAGACAGTGAACGAACCTGCACAGTGGACGACAATGGCCGCGCAGGTGGAAGAGGGCTGTCGGTGGCGCTGAGCACCAAGTTGTAGAGAGGCTTCTGTTCCCTGTCGAGTAGCTTCTTGGTGAAGAGGGTGCCGTTCGTCGCCACCCCAAAGTCACCGTTCTCGTCGCCGCCCGCCACGGCGTAAACCACCCTGCCGTTATCGCCGGAGTCGAGGTCCTGCGCGGCCACCGTCAGTATGGGGGTGCCAATCGTCGTGTTCTCCACGATGTCGGCGGCGTGTGGCCCCGCCTCGAAGATGGGCGCGTTGTCGTTCAGATCCACCACGTTGCAGTAGACGGTGACCGTGGAGGAGAGCGCGGGAATACCGCCATCCGTCGCCTGCACCACAAGGATGTAGTGCTGCACCTGCGAACCGGTGAGGAATGCCTTATATACCTACTTGGTTCCCTTCGAGTGGAACCTCGGCTGATGGGAAAGCGCGCAGTGGTAGGTCAGAGCTTTCAGAGAGCAGATGTTTGATTAGGTAATAAATAATAGGTACGTTTAGTAATTAAGGGAGAGCCTGCTTTCGGGCGCTGAAGAAACGTAATTAACACAGAGAAATGAAGTCTATTTTTCCAAAACTTTAGGGGCATTTTAATATATATTTATACAACAGGATAAAAAAATTTAATTGGGAAGTTTCAAGTTCATCGCGCCCAAATCGATTGAGGATGTATCGGATGTACAATATTAGACAAAAGTATATGAAAATTAAAATACTTGAATGTCTATCTCTTACGAATAGTAAATCTAGATGTAAGGAACTCGAACGACAGTTGGAATCTTACTTTTACTCCTATAAAGGTATTCTTCACTTAACAAATGCATTTTCAAGCATTAGTATTTGCTAAACTTTTGGCAGGGAAAATCCCCTGAATTCACAATTATATTTCTCAAGTTATAATTTATTTCCTTAAAACGGTGTAGTGAAAATAATTGAAACTCGGCAGATATTTTCATCTATCCCTATACTACATATAAAAAAAAAAATTGAAAAGAGTGGTACTATATTTTCAATTTTTTTTTTAACTGTTTTGTCTGCCAAGATCGCCCCTTTCCATAAGAGTACGTGTAACATCAGTGGAAATTAAAATCGTTACAACTCAGCAAGCGTTTAGTGAATCTGTTTAAAATGTTTGCAGCACATCAGAAAAATAAAAAAGAACAATCTCACAAATTTTTATCAACTTGGAACCACTTTAAATGTAAGTCCGATACATCCTTAATATCTTAGGTGTACCAGTAGTGACGTTTCTTTTCTAATCTCTAGCAATGAGATTCTCCGAACTCTGTGGGCTAGCGATGGAATGTTTTTAAGTTTAATCCTATTGCACGGCACACCTATATCCTTCCCCAAATAGGGGTTGATCGTACCCAACGCGTGCCAAGTGCATTAACCCTTCGTCACAGCTCTCTCTCTCTCTCTCCCTTTCTTTCCCACACTACACGTGAAAGTTCCCCGCCTAAGAAGAGGAAGAAATGCATCTGGAAACTCGACCCGTTTAGGGGAACAGTCTTAAGCTAGACCGCCGTTTTGCGGAAGCCTTTTTGCTTCCTTTCGACACTTCCGTTTGAACTTGGCCTCTCTTGCGCCCTGCCGTTTCACGCGAGGACTAACACGAGTTTCGTGGAAGCGGAGGTATAGTTTCTCCGTTTCGGATGCGTCCACATCAGCCTCGACCGTGAAATGCTTCCACAGTCCTGTTACGAACCCGCCCTGCATCCGAGAGGGCATTACGATGATGAAGGGTTCTATAAGCTGCCCTCCTCTCTATGCAGCTCTTCCTCCACTGTACTTTTACCGGTGCTGCCCGCCGAAACGCGACTGACACACTATCCGTATATTATGGGAAGCTTATTACACGGTTGTACCGTAAAATCGAACGCAGTGGCGTAGCCAACACTATTCGGTCAACGTTTCTCGCTACAAACTTTTGGATAACCGAGGGAACATTTTGCGAAAGAATTTGTTAACTTTTCACGAGCTATTAAATAGTAATTAAAATTATTGAATTTTGTATCCATGTAGGAGCGCTCTTTTTATTTTACACCGGAGGAATTTAATTTCACAGTTGATTAAATAGCTCGAGTTAAACAATGGCTGACTAATAATAGATAAGTGGTTGCTGGTGACGCTATTGACTCTTAGGCGCATTCCCGCGCCCCTTGAATAAGTATGGCTTGTCTCCTGCAGACAGCGAGCAGCCATTAAAAACGTCTGTCGATCGATCTGTCGGACTGTTAGCGTTAAATCCTAAATTCTAGCGTTGCCTTCTAGTCGAAAGCTAATATAATAGGCGCGCTCGGGCTTGAATGTAGAGGCGTGTTCATGGTTATAATCGTTGCCCCGGGGCGAATACGCGTTCCGCCGTACGCGTGGATCTAGCCTGCCCGTGATCCATGGATCAGTGTACGAAAATCCTGTCGCCGGGGTCTGCTATGAAGAAGTGGCGTCCCAGCCGCGTGCTTAATCTTTCTGGTGAAAGTTGTCGCGATTAATTATTTTATGAGATCGATGGGGCATGTCTGCAGGCAAATTGAGAAGTCGCTGGGGCTACTGTTCTAGTACAGGGAGTTCAATGTCCACTGGTCTCTAATTTCGGGCCCTATCAAGCTTTTACTTTTTGTTTAAAGTCAAGTGGTCCTTGGTAAGTTTACTTTTGTGCCTTATCAAACTTTACCTTTTGTTCAAAGTCAACTGATCCCTCGTAGCTCTACTTTTGGGTCCTATCAATCGTCATTTTTGGGCCATATTAAGCTCAACTTTTGGGTCCTATCAATCTTCACTTTTGGGCCCTATGCACCTGTACTTTGAGCCCTATCAAGCTTTACTTTTCAAACAATAGTTTACTACTCTATTTCAATTAACCCTATTGGGCCTTATTCCCCTTTAAATCTACATATACCTTCAGGTCTTCACTCAAACAATTTGACTCACGCTATGCCTCCCTTCTCCAGAATATTGCGAGCAATAAAGGCGAGGCATAGCGAGTCTTCCTCTACTCGTGGGACGACCTAATGCGAGTAGAGACAGCTAAACAGGGTCCCAGGGGTGTCGTCGATCGTTCATAGAGAAACAGGTCGATCCACGAATAATGGTCGCGTCCGATACTCTCCCAGCGCGGTATGAATTGGAACGTCAACGTGAAAGCGACACGGCACACCGTGAAAGCCGCAGGAGAGTCCCCAAGGAAAAAATCCACGGGAGCACGCGATATACCCTTTACACTTTCTAAATACCGACACGGTGGAGCGGTGCCGATACATCGTATCGATGGTGCACACGAACCTGCTCGTAATCGAGGCTGGCCGTGAGCGTGAACACGCCGGTGCTTGGATTCAGGGAGAAAACGTCGTTGGCCCAGTCGGAGATGAGGGTGTAGCTGAGCTGGCTGTTGGGCCCGTCGGCGTCGGCGTCCGTCGCCACCACCTGACCGATCCGACTGCCCCTCGGCATGTTCTCCGGCACGTCGAACGAGTACGCCGTGCTCTGGAACGTGGGCGCGTTGTCGTTTGTGTCTGTCACCTGAAACAGTCGGAGATTCTTCTTTTATTAATCGAACGGTCTTCTTTGACCCATCGTGGATAGAGTTCTTATATTCTTCAGGTAATGATAGGTCACTGATACGCGAGCAGTAGCATTGGGAGAATAGAATCAGTGGCGCAACCTCTCAAAAAAGGAAAAGGAGATTAATATTACCGCGACTGAACTAATTTAAGAGCTTTGTAAACGTCTAAAAAGAAAAGAAAACTGGATTTTATTTCTTAATTAAATTTTGATAATTAAGTTATGACGGTTATTGAGTTTGCATTAATAATATTTTTATCCCTTCAACTCGGCTGCCACTAAGATTAAATCCTGAGTGCGCTACTGAGTAGAATTATTGTTTTAAGTTGAGATATTTATTTATTTTATTTTCCGTCTTTATTACATCACTTTTAACACCTATAGCTCTTATTATGCCTAAGCTCAGTAGATTTTCTCAGAAATGTTTTTCATAGTTCTAAGCAACTAGTGTTCCTTCGATACTTCTAAGGTTCAAGACGGTTTCGATGTCGCCCTCCATCGTGGAAGCATCAGAATAGTTGGCTGAAAAGGGTTAGAGTGACGTAGCTCGATGACGAGTCGAGCATACCTCGTTGTCCCGAGCCCCGATTGAAACATGTTTATTCAGGAACGACGTGGAGTACAATCGAAAGGGAACAGGAAGCTTCCACCTCGCTCTTGAATTGTTTATCTTGGCTCGTTACTTTTCTTCGCTCCTTCGCGATCGAGCGAGGAATGTTGCTCGCGGGGTACCCTCGAGGAAGATGAATTAAACGATCGGGAATCGCGACTGACCATCGTTATTTATTTAGAATCAAGCCTCTTCGAGAAATTTCTTCGAGGTTTTTGCAGTACGCGCACCTCTGGGCATGCTGCGGGTTGTTTAGTTGGAGATGAAAGGGTGGGGCTCGTGGGATAATCTTTGCAAAATCCACACAGAGTTACCTACGATATTTATTTGTTTATGGGAGCCAGAGTAGCACAAAAATCGTATAGTGCTTTTATCTAACAAAAAGCTAGATTGTAAGTGATTTTAGGGCAATAATTTTGTTTTTCATTGCCTCTCTTATAGATTCTAACAATGGGATTATTGCTAGGAAGATTCGACTTGCAAAAACAGCAATGAAAGAGAGGAATTTTTCTTAAGGGCCTGGGAACGTAATTGAAACCTATTACATAATTCCAATAAATTCCAAGTATTTACAAAACCATTTATGATACTGTGCAAAAAATTTAAATTTATATTCTGACAGTCATATTCATGACGAGACAAAAGTATCATGTCGCATATAAGACTTTACTCCAGAGTTGAGAATTAACTAAATAAAAAAGATATATAAAAAAAAATTTATGTTAAACGATTTTATTCAAAATGCACAAAAAATAAAAAATAATTATTTTCTTGTACTGCAATTTCGATGGTGCTTTTTCACTTTAAATAAAATCATGGAGATATTATTTTCATAATATTTTCAAAAATCTCATCTGTGGCAACTGTCCCTGTTATTAACATTTAGTTGTTGCTGAGATTTTTGTCTCGCGAAAGGAAAGTCTCCTGTAAAATCTCATCATGGATTCGAACCTTTAGGAACTTGACTCTATTACTTTTTCATTTACAATACACAAAGTACAGAGCGTGAATATCGCCCAGTTTACCCTATCTTCGTCTTTCCCTCTTATCGTCCTCCGTACCCAAGTACTCCAAGTACAAACATATCTGCGAACCTAAAAGGCTCACAGTTCAAACGATCGATGCTCCGCGCTGCGACCGAAAGTCCTGGATGCCTCGCGTGTCCGTCGTATCGTTCCCATTTCCCTTCGCCCGCGTCCCACACGCAGCAGCCCCTCGCCGTTCCCGCCCGTGAAGAATTCCACGGGCCCGTGCTGGTGGGATTTTTCGCGTGGCTAGCCCCGCACGGGATCGTATCACGGCTAACCTCGTTCGACTATAAGTGGCAGCCATCTCTCCGCGGCGTATCTACGCGGTCGGGTGCGTGATGCTGTGGCCCCCGGGCCCCTGGGCCCCGGCTCGGAAGTCGGTGTACGTACACGTCCGGCGAATAGGTTTCTCCGGCGAGTCGAGGAGGGATCGACACGCGGTGGCGGTATAAAAGAATAAAGCGGAGGTGGGCACGGTTTGATTAAGGAGGGTTCGGAGACGTTTGCAAAAAGTGACGGTTGCCCCGAGACGCGCTGGATGACGAGGAGAGAACCGAAAGGAGAGTAGGGACCCCGATGACCAAGTAGAAGAAGAAGACGAAGAAGAAGACGAAGAAGTAGGAGGAGGAGGTGGGGGACGAAGAAGGCGCTGCCGAAGGAGTGGGAGGAGGGGGAGGAAGAAGAAGTGGACGACGACAGTGGGAAGAAGAAGAAGAAGAAGAAGAAGAAGAAGGAAGGAGGACAGGAAAAGAAGGAGAGACCTCTCCGTGGAAGAGGAAGAGGGATAAGGGGGGGAAGATTCTTGACGAGGTGGAGGGGGGAGGTCGGTGGAGAGAAACTCTACTAAGGTCGACCAGGGGCGAGAGGGGGGGGCAAGGGGGGAGGGATATAAGGGGCCAGAAGGGGCAGATTCCGCAACTGTCGGCAGCGGGCCTCTTTCATGAGGCCCCAAAGAGCCGAGCTATGATCGGGACTGGCATTCCTTTTGCCTTTAAGAGACCCGGATAGAATAGCGGACGGCGGGCAGCGAGAACCTTAAAAGAATTCCAGCCATTACACGTCATAAGGATAATTTTTGCGATTGTCTCCGAAGGATCGTTCGGGCCCTGGCTTGCGGTTCCCTCCTTCCCCCCCTCCCCTCTCTCTCTCTCTCCGCCCGTCCTCCCCGCTCGCCCCGCCGGGGTCCACGGGGGCCTCCTCCGCGCTACCGTCCACCGCTCGCCTCTGCCTGCACCTTCGTTAAACGGCCGGCCGCCCTTCCTCGCCGTTTTTTATCGCCTCCGCGAATCGTTTCGGTTCGCCAGCGTAATGAATTATAAGGCGGAACGCAGCGAAACCGCGTGATTCGGCGATACTCGCTCGCCTGCCACGATGCTCGAGGAATCGGGGCCTCACCCGCGAGCGACCGCGCTATCACTCGATAGTCATCGGGGACCGTCGAACCTCGGCCCGAGGAGCTAGCCCGCTCGATTAAACGGGAGCAATGGGAACGGGACGTTTCCGAGGCCGTGTAATGGATGACATTTCGGTACGGCTTTCTAACGAACTTTCGTGGGGTCAGAGGATAGCTTAATGAGCTTTCGGACGGATCGCAGTCGAGGCAGGGACAATGCCGCCTGTTTCTCGGGATTCAGTCAATCATAATTGGTAATCGATTCGGTAATGATCAATAGTGGCGGAATAACGGGACGGCTGGTCGTAATGACCGAGATAACAGTAGCAGCGCGTCTAATTACAGGATAATCAGCGTCCAACGGGACTCCAGGGAGCTCGGTGTAGAAAAATACGCGGGACCGTTTCTTCCCTATATAACCTCCGTTTATTTATTTAATAAATTGTTTAAATTGCGGGACATTCGATATGAAATAGAAGAGAAGAAAATAGAAAACCTGGCCGACGATTTGCCCCAGTTAGTTGTTGGGTATCCGCGATACCCAAATAAAACTATACAATACGCCCCATCTGATAAAACGCCCCACCATTATTTTACGCACACAAACAAGGATGCATCGACGCGATCATCAGATTCGAACTTCCCTCAGTCGCCCACAACTGCCGCGATATTAATACGAGCAAATATTACGGCTTTTACACAAATATACATGAATTTATATTTTCCGCCTTTAAATAAATTGCGGTGAGTAGAAATTCAATTTTCTAAGTCACTATTGTTTTTGCGATAAATTCACACGTATATTTCGTGAATGAAAATAAAAAATAATGTAATAATTGTATTCGGGATTGTTCTATTTTGTTTAATAATATCTTTTATAATATATATTCTATAACATTTTGATAAAAATAATAAAAAGTAGTTACTTATTTATGTCGAGGCGTTTTGTCACATAGTTGAGGCATTTTACTTGTCTGTGTTACAAAACGCCCCAGGTAAGGTTTAGGAAAATGATCATTTCCAGTTATGTTTTCTTCACAATTCCGGCGTAGTTGAGAAAAGTAACGAACACTCAATATGTTCACCCAAAAAATTTAGAGAATTATTAAAAAATATTGGTTTTATAGATGTTTCTTTAAAAGTGGGGCGTATTGTATAGTTTTACCCTAAGCGCTTTAGTGCCACGTTTTCGTTGTATTAAGTGGAATTCATTCCCGACAACAAACTATTATTATTATTATTAAGAAGAAACAAAGTTATACGTATAAACCCATCATTCTATCCATCATCATCTTCTAATCACAATAACGAGGATTCGAAGAGAAGATTGCCCGAGTGAAGATGAAGACTGAGAGAAGGAAGATATTCGTACCTGGATGGTTAAGGCGATGTCCGTGTGTTGCAATCCATCATCAGCCCGAACTTTGAGGACATACTTCTCTCTGGTCTCCCTGTCGAGGGCCTCCGCGAGAGTCAGCTGCCCCGTGGTCGGGTGAAGCTTGAAATGGCCCTCAGCCTCGTCCTCCGCTTCCTGGCTGTCCACGCCAAGGCGACGATTCGGCACCAGGGTGTACGCCAGGGTGCCGATCGTGTCCGGATCGTAGGCTTTTAACACCGTGACCACGGTGTTGGGGGGCGCCTCCTCGGAGACTCTGAATTTCCAGGGGCCGGTCCCCCAGGTCGGTGCCACGTCATTCTTGTCGAGAACCGTCACGCGAACCTGCAATTAAAAATTCATGCCCCACCTTGAGAATCACAGCCGTAATTACGCAGCGCCTTGGAAACTGCGGGGGGAATGGGGAACACGGTTCGTGTTACGTTCGATGAAAGTCATTCGCGGCTTTGTGCCAATTTGGGGATCATGCCTTTCGGCTCTGCTCACGTGTCTCTTGATTGATTTCGATTAAAAGGTGCGATGTAGCGTTGGGGCGTTATTATTCGATGTGAGGTGAAGAGATCAGTGGCACACTGGGGATTTAATATCGGGGGCAGCCGAGTTCACGGGCTAAGAATATTTCTAATATGAGCCGTATAATGTTAAGTAAATTAAATAATTATTAAATTAGTTTTCTTATCTTTCTACAGTGCCCCTTCTTTGGGGGTTCCAGGGCGCCTTGGCCCCCCTCTGAGTGCGCCACTGGGCTAGATTCCAAATTTAGTTGATGATCTTTAATTAATGAACACTAGGGACCTTCCAACTTGAAGTACCTACACTATTTTTTTCTAAACGCTACACCATCCTAGTCTTCTGTTACCACAGAAGCTCCCACTCCCCAAAGTATCTTAAATTTGGCGCACGATCGTCGGATACAGATTTGAAAGTTACTGCAAGTGTTGTTACTCGAAGCAGACGTCATCGATTCCTTCGCTAAATTCTTGTGACAGCGTATTATCCCTGCAACCCCGGATTCTAATGAGAAGCGAGGATCGCCCGAGGTAGTTATAGGGAATTGCGAAAGGCGACGTTACGAAGCAATCAAAAAGTCAAATTTATTCCGAACCGTCACGCTGAAATCGCGAGCTCCTCTCGCGAGACAGCCGACTGGCTATTGTTTCGTCATTCCGAGGCTGAGCCCCGTGGCACGCCTAGGCGGTTCGAGAGCAATAATCGATGGCACGCACTTTATCAACGACGGGCCCAGTCCGACTAATTACTAGGAAGATCGATGCTCCGGGGATTATGTAAGCTCGAAAATCGGCTACACGATTCCATATTTAGTGGCTCGAGTGATGCGACGTTCGCGTTTACGTTACACGTGTCAGTCACGAACAAGTAACGGCCGAGTGGGATGCCATCAGTTACTGATTACCGTAAAGTCTGTTGAGCTACGTGACGAGGGAATCGATCTTTTAGGTGAAGAAGAATTTTGGATCATTTTTTAGTTGCTCTGGAAGCTTATTGAAATATTGGGTGGATGGAAACGTTCGGTTGCTCAATGTTAGGTGATGAGAACAACGAGGTCCATTTTGACACATATTAATTTTCACACAATTTTTAAAACAAGCTTTCGTTATTGGTTTGAGTCTTGTCATGATCTACAGTTCTTATTTTCTTAAGGGTACCTTCCCAGCAAATACCTCAAAAGAAATGGGTCATTTTTAGGATATTATATAAAAATAAAAAAAAAGTAAACATCATAGAGTTAAAAAACTTTTTAGGCTGTATTTGTACATCATTGAAGATAATAGTTATTTTTGCATATTTTATCTAATAGTGCTGTTCTAATGGTACAAAAAAAAAATCTGTGGAATTTATCTATAATCAACAAACCACGAAAATTCTTGAAGTTTATAAGTTTCTCCATAGAATCATCTAGGGTCATAACAAAATATTGTAATCTCATGTTTTGGCACACGATTGAATCACAAACTTAAAAAAAAACGAGTAATTTTAAACTTGAAAATGTTTATAAAAAAGAAGAGCTTCAATGATGTACAAATACAGCCCAAAAAGTTTTTTACTATGACGTTTACTTTTTTTTTTTTTTTTTTTTTTTAATAAAATCCTAAAAATGGCACAAATACTGACGTATAAGTATTTTCGGATGGGTCAAAATAGACCCACTATCCGTCAAGCGAAGTTTGACTGTACAAAATATCTTTTTCCTCTACGCTTATTTGTACTTTTATCAGAAACGTGACAAAAGAAATGGCCAAAGAAAATACTTCGACCCAAAAACATGGTATATCTACATTTTCCCTTTTCAATGGACTTTGGTTCCATAAACCAAAATTTTAAATTTTAAATTTTCAACCCCGATTGCAAAGTTCCCATTTTTCTTCGGTGCAAATTCGTGTCCACGATCGAAATGTTCGGCGCGATGGATTTTCAATAGTTGCACCGTTCCCTCGCCCGTTTCGATCCACTGGCATCTGGTAGTCACATAAACCTTGGCCGCTGACGTGACTGAGAATTTAATGAAATGAGACATGCACGGAGTCGGATCGAAAAACAAACTTTCTCACGATTCTTCGCATGCATACCGTGTCTTCGGCACAACAACGGCCCGTAGATTTATATTGATTGCACATAATTATATCCTGGCGACGGACAAAACGAAACACGGTGCCTCGTCGTCGCGATTTATCGTTAACACACTTCCCTCGCGCGGCGAAATCGCTCGATCGCGATCCCGATTCTTCCACGATTCCGTCAACTTGTGACATTGATCGCTGTTCGCCTAGACAAAGCTTCGATCTACCGTATGGAAACGGTACCTGAACACTAGGGTGGAACGAGACATAAGGACAAAACATTTTTTTAATATTCATGACTTCTAATAGTGGGCAAAAGTTACTTTTTACAATGGTATTTAAGCTGCCAAAGTTTGAACGTGATCAAAAAATTTTTGAAATGCCACAAACCTTTCAAAAATTAATATTTCAGTAAAAATACCATTATAAAGGCAACTTTTGCCGACTATTAGAAGTCATGAATAATACAAAAATATTTTGCCCCTATATTTCGTTCCACCCTACTGAACACCTGTTGACCAGTGCCCAGACCCTCCAGATTTTTCTAAACCTAATGCCGAGGGTGAGAAGTCGACCGGAGGTTGGGGAATTTACGCCTCACCACCGATTCGGCGACATTCTACGTTCCCGCTTTCCCCGCGAGGATTACTATACACATAATACATAAATATACACATAAATGTTTCGTACGAAGCTGCGTCCGCGAGGGGGGGTCCCATTTCCATTGGGCGCGACAGAATGTTACAAATGATCGAAAGGCGAGTGGAGTGGCCTGGCCAGTGCCGGTTCGACGTGGACATATCTACGACTCCGGTTCGTCGTCCACGGAGCACGGCCACGGGGAAACAAAGCTATTAGTCGTAAGAGCCGTAGATATATATCTCATTGTCTCCAGCCGCTAGACGGAATTACAGCGTACCCTTTAGCTCCGCCGTGGGTACCCTATGGGAATCCCACTCGGAGTGGCGTTATTAACCCGCCGAGAAGCCCCTCGCCCCTGAAAACACCGTGCAGCCTCGCGGCTCCAACCACCTCCGAACAAACATATCCCACCACCGCGCGAGCGATTCTTCAAATTTTAATTCCAAACAAAAAAAACCTTCACTCTCGTTCCCGAGAACATGCAGGAGACCCAGCTAATGCCCCTCCGTTCGCTAAATACGTCTCTATCTCGTCAGGCCCGGCGTGGCGAGTCAAGAGCGGAGGGGCCTGGGGAGGAGGGAAAGGTCGAAGAGGACGACACGCGGGGAATTATTAGTAGATATATATCTTATTGTCCCCGGTGGGTACACAGGATTCCGTAGGTTTAAAGTCCACCTCCCCCCGTGGCCCCGCGGGCTTCGTGGTCGTCGTCTTCGTGGTCTATGGGGGCCCCCACGAAGATACGTTATTAATCGGGCGATGTCAGTCGTTCGACCCCTCATAGAGAACCCATAGGACCCCGGTTCGGTAAAAGTGGACGGACAGCGGTGGAGGGAGGTGGAGGGGACTCGTGGCGACGCGGTGTATCGAGGCCGAGAGAGACGGGGAGGGGGAGGGGGGGGGGAACGGCGGTGAGCCCGCGCGGAGGGAGCGCTGGGCCTGAGAAAAGACAGAGGAGGCCCCCGCTGCAGGGGGAGCGGGATAGAGGAAGGGGGGCGAGGGGGCGTGGGGCAGAGCGGGACGAGGGGGGAAACAGAAGAATGGGACTCACTTCGTGCATGACCCAAAGAAACCCCCGCTGAGCGACTCGATCCGATCCGCTGATCCCCGACCGCGCTGACGCAGATACCATCTTTCCTTGCACTCCGAATGCTCTCTCCGGGCGTTTCTTACCGCCCATATACCTCGGCCCCCTCTCTCCTCTCTGCTCTCCTCTCCTCGCCCGTAGGTAGCGCGGCCGTAGCCGAGGAGCCGCGAGGGGCAAAGAAGAAGGGAATATTCCTTCTATCCGAGACAGCTATACGACCGCACTGATTTGTCTGCTTATTGTTGCCGCCTCCCTTCCCCGCGCCACGCCGATCGTCACGATGACGCGACCCGTCCCTGCAGCCAGCATTCCTCCCCAAGAAATTCGCGATTCCACCCTCCTGGCGCGGCTGTTTTAGGATATTGAGCGCCGGTGAAGGAGCACGGCGGTCTTTCCGGGTATTGTGACGTAGCCCGAGGAACTTGATGGATGAACAAGGTTTGCTAACTGTTCCCGTTCGGGGATTAGCTGCGTTAGGGATGCGCGGTGAGGACTGTGGAATTTTGGCGGAGGCGAGGGATGATGAATGGGGAAGATTGCGTCTTTTGCGAAGTTTCTTCGATCGCTAGAATTTTCTAGGATTCCATCTTGTCTTTTGAATATTTGAATTATTATTCAATTATAATTGAATAGACGATATTAGGTACAGCAATCTGGTTGAACGTTGGCAGTTATTTAACATGTATTAAAGAAGGAAAAGGATACAAATTTTTTGTATTTTGATATTTGTAGTACAATCTCAAAAAGCAAGTTAAAAATGTTAATAAAAAAATAAAGTACCTATAGAAGAGACTGCATTGAACATGAAAAGAAACAAATTTAAGTGTCAATGTAAATTCAGATTGGTAAAACTGTAGCTGTTAGTGCTATTTACTTATATGATGTGCCAAGTTTACCCAGGTCACGGCTAATTAACGCGTATTAAAGAAGGAAAAGAAAAAGAAAATTATGCATTTTACACTTGTAGTATAATCACAAACAATGCAATGTTGTGGTAGGATACTTAAAGCAAATGTAAAAATGTTAATTTTCATATTATATAATAAAATGTCTCAAAAACGCATCAATGCTCCCCCAGTTCGCGTTACCGCCACCCTACATATCGACAGGGGTGAATCATGAAAAGAGACGCAGGGACACTTGCCGATCAGATAGCCGCGATCACAAACCTATTAGCGATGCTCGATTCATAAGCACCGAAACAGAGTCTTCAAGAAGGAATGCCACGACTGAGGGATTCGTTAAGAAATTTCCATCCCATGTAGAACACGCGTATCGTTATCGGGCGATATCGATTCTGGCCCGAGAACGGAAGCCCCGAGCTATCCCATAAAACACAGAGGAATCCTCAAGTACGCCTGTCTGCCTCGTCTTTAATCACCTTCCAAACTCGTGCCAAGTATTTTATCACTCCAGCAGTTTAATTATTCCACGTTCAAATATTTCGTCCAGCTGTCTCTCGGAATTCTCCAACGGTATCCAGAAACAAAAAAAAAATGAGGCATACGATATTCTCTAAAAAGAAAAGTAAATTAGAAGTCTCGTGGAAATCGTATACAAAATACTGCAGCGCGCTTAATTAAGGGTTAATCACCCAGCGTCCTTGATCTCCGCTACGCTGTAATACTTAACGCGGCACGAGCCCATTTCCTCCCATAATTTTCCCGCGGTGAGCTTAAACCGATGGAGTGCGCACTGGCTCGCGAGAGACAGAGAGAGAGAGGGCGGCGTTGGGGCCCGTCCCCCCAGCACGCATATAATAAAATACAGGGATCATCGGTCGAAGAACAACGTAACGCGTATTAATGAGCATTCTTTATGCACGGGACGGCTCCAGATCTCGCAGCTTCTCTTATGTAACCGTCCAGTTACACGCGCCCCCCCTCCCTTGTAACTACGTATCTTTATTACGAGTGATATGTTAGTTAGCACACGCGGTTTTCACATACTGCCTGCCACTCGCGCCAAGGAATTCTCCCATCCTCTCTCTCTCTCTCTATCTCTCTCTCTCTCTGTCCTTTCCTTCTCATACTTGAAGCAGTTCCCGCGCGTGTAGGTGCGCACACGTACGCGAGATTCAAGATATATCGAGTTACCCGTACGATTAACTCGTGAGTGGTGACGTTAAATTCTCGCGCGACACTCCGCTCCGCGTGATAAACACGCTAATTTATGCCAGGCCGCGGCAACATAGTAAACACGGTTAAATTAGGAAATTCAAGTAGCCCGGCCGGTGTGCGTTACACGATGGAACCGCCGGAAGACGAACAAGTTGATCGCCCGGGCCCCTCTTTTTTCTCTCTCTCTCTCTATCTCTCTTTCTCTCTCTTCCCGGGACCGTTCCCCGCGCATCATTACCGAGGGGGGTGGTCGATAATTAGGCAGCTTGTGTCCACGAAATTTATTACAGGGGTAATGGAGATGTTGAAGATACGGAATTCCTGGGCTCTGAGGGGGGAGTATTTTAAATGGGCGAAGGGGAGTTAAGCTAGGCTCTAATCATAATTACCCACCCCTTGATATATGTATATTTCCCTGTTCGATATTAAAAACTTGCGAGCTATCTACTATCAATAGGAAAACCTAGCGTACTAATTCTTCAATGTGTTAGTCACAATAAACTTCACAATCAACCCTATTTTATTCTTCCTCTGTGACAGCGATGAGCACCCTTTGGCCCGCAGTGGGCCCAAAGTGGAAACTTAATACTCTACGGGGACTGCAATATTAAATACTTAAATATATTGTTCAAAGTATTTTAATCTGTGGGCTGAATTTATTTTGTTTCACATAGATTTATTATTGAAAGATTCGTGGAGCGCAATATTAAATACTCAAATATACTATTTACTCGACGAATTTTAATTTATGGGGTGAATTTGCTATTTCTCGCATGAATTTAGAATCGAAACAATTGCGGACAGCAGGTCAGTGGCTGGTGGGCCAAATGCGGGTTGCTCATCACTGCCCTATGCAGCCTACTGGGTAGTCGAACTCCACTTCCTTCCTTCGCCATCAAGCCCTTCATACTCCACTTCACCGTATCGAAGACACTCCACGATAGTTCATCGAAAGTTCGACCGATCGCAAGAATATCAGGCAGCGCCCCTGGAAAGTCTGTCGCGTCGGGGGGACGATGCACCTTGCCGCGAGGCGTGCGCATATGGGATCCTGTGACAGCCTCGGGACGTTTTTTTCCCTCGAATCGAGGATGTGTAATTAAACGAAAACGAGACGAAAAAGAAGGCCGCCGTCGACGGAGGGATAAAGAGAGAGTGAGAGGGTGGGGGGGGGGGGAAGGGGTTCGTGTATCGAGCAACAGGCGGAGAAGCCATCAAAGTTTCCACTGCGGTCAGCGCAAGCCTCGGTGCAGGACCCGCTTTGTTTTTCTGCTCCTTCGGTCGCCCGTTCCCTCCCCTGCGTCGAAGCTTGAGGCCCCGCCGTAACCGGTGGACGTTTTCGTCCGCCGCCCCGAACACACCCGAACGTAGGATATTGAATTTATACCCGGGGAGACACCGCCGCATGCGAGATGCCACGCTCGACCGCAGCTTGCGGGTTAAGTGTCCGTTACCAGACGAATATGTCACGGAAAATGGCCGTGAAGGAATCGGTGGTTGGGCCCCTTTTTTTCTCTCTCGCTCTCGCCTCTTTTTTTTCCACGAGACTTTGGCTACGTACAACGACTCGGGGAGGGGGGGCTGATTTGACCCGTTACGCGTGCGCGACGTGGGAACGAGGTGGATGGTGGAGGTTGGGGATGATCCTCTCTGGGGGTTCGCTAGGGTGAGACTTGTCTCAGGCTTCGAGGTACAAGGTGTATTATTATTATTTAACTATGGGACTGCGGCGGCTGAGTTATCTTTTACCTAAGCGTGAGGCCCCTGGACGCAGTACAGTAAACATTCGTTATACGCTCAGCACTCGGGACCAGCCACGAGCATATAACGTGTAGGTGGCAGAGATGGGCAAACTTTTTATTTAAATAAAATTTCGAACAACGAATAACAGTTAAAAAATGATTCATCATTCGTCCGTTAATCCGAGTTAGCTTTATTCGACGCATGACGAATAATTTTTTAACTTTGATTCGTTATTAGAAATTTTATTTAAATAAAAGCTTTGCCCGTTCAAATTTGGTAATCGATTATAGTTAGCAGCGTTGCCCCCACTAGCTTTGCCGAGAAAGAATAAGCTTCGGCACCGCGGGCCACCCACGCGGCGAGCACGCCCGCTACATCCACTTTTTTGCCCGAGAGTTCGCATATTCGCCGAATGACGCGAATGAAGGAAAGCCCGTGATAGCCTCCACTTTGCGAGGGCATTACGGAATTAAGTAAAAGACGAGGACCGGGGCGCGCGGCGTTCCCGGCAATTTTCAATGAGCCAAGGGGGGCCTAAAAAATAGAGCCATCAACGTCCCAACGGCGGAATTGATTGCACAACAGGGGACGGTAAACAAGAGGCGCGGTTGCGCCGTTACTCGCGCGTAACTCTTCATTTATCGAGGCGAGTACGTGTGCATCGAGCGCGTACGTCGTTTCGCATTATCATGATAATACGCGAGGAGTTTTTTTCCCTCCCCTCGTTGAAAAATGTCCGACATACACGCCAAATCCTAATTTAGCGGGCCCCTCCCTCCCACCCTCTCACTCTCTCTCTCTCTCTCTCTCTCCCTTCCCCTATCTCTCGCTGTCTTCGCGGGAGAGGGACCGATCGCCCCCCTCGAGTGGTGGGAGAGAGTGAGAGAAACGCGTCGGTTAGGCAGATGTTCTTTGTGCAAGATCCGTCAGGTCGCCGTGATGGATCATCCTTTTCGAAATCCCCGGCCGACTCGTATTTTTTATTTCGTGCCTTCGCGAAATTCGTTAAAATTATATTACAATACCGGTCAAACGAAGAGTAATGAACACCGAATGCCCCGGGGCCTGGTGAATGCGCGCGAGCGCGAGCGCGCGCGCACGCGGTCGAAGCAGCGGCGACGATCGTGTTTGATGGAAACAGGAGAAAAACGAAGGAAACAAGGGGCGCGAACGCGAACGCTCTCTGGAGGCGTGAATAAAAAGAGGAATCGTCGCGTCAGGGTCTCCCTTTAATCAGTCCCCCTTTAATACGATTATTTTCGCGGGGCCGTCGAAGGGGGAGGGAGGGGGGGGCCTTGGTTCCCGTCTCGATTCCGCCGAGTTCATTCATTCATTCGGCGATGTCGAAGCTGCGGGCGAAGACAAAGTGTACGCGCGGCGATCTGTAATCGCGGAGGAGACCGATGCGCGCGCGCGTCCTTCGGTCGAATTCAAATCGGAGGGACCGTGGGGAAGGGTGCGAGCGATGGGAAGGGGGGAATGACGAGGGAATCGTCTGGCTAAGGGGGAAGGGATGGCGATGAGAACGGTGGAAAAAAAGGAGGTGTGCGAGGTAAGCGGTGTGACGTGCGTGGAGGAAGTAGAATAACGAGAGAAAAAGAGAGGAGGGCAGAGGGATGGGTGGAGGTGGGGATATTGTCTGGCGAAGGAACCTCTAACAACCTATGATCACGTTATTAATTGAAAGAGGACCGCCGATGCTACCGGTTACGCCACCGACTTTACGTGCCAGTCTTATGGCCATGCGGCACCGGCACGAGGCCCCCATTTTTTTCACGCGAACATTCCCGCCGATACATAAAATCCCAGTGGAACCCGTAAACACTTCCGTGCTCCGAGGTAGATGGGAGGCGTAAGAGGCCCCTTCGAGTTCACCGCTGTCTGGGGTAATTATTTAATCGCGGGCTAAGTAAGGCCAAGGTAAAAACTACAATTCCCTTTTCACGTGAATTATTGAAACACAAAATCGGCAATTTTACAAACCATCACCCCCCTACCCCCTCCCCAAATTGCAATCTTGTTAATGGCACTGCACCAAGCTATGAAGTAGAAGCTGAGTAGTATTAGTCCATACGTAAGTGGACCAAATACAGTACACTAATGCCTCGTTATAGTCCCGACGAACGGGGCTGGCGGCGGGCGTACGACGCGATGAGGACACTATTCCAAGTGATCACTAACTATTCCGTGCGGCCGATGCCGCCAGTGAGAAAATCCAAGAGCCGACACAGTTGACACGACGTTGCCGTCATTCCAAGAAATGGTGGGGATAGTCATCGAGCGTATTACGCATTTTAAAAACGGGACTATAACGAGGGTTTACTGTACTACCGTGCCGCGAAGTAAACGGAAGTTGTAAGATTCCCTTCGGAACGACCATTACCTGGGAAAGTTAAGTGCGTATAAATATGTGGACACCCCTTAAAGTCGTATAACTTGTTTAAAATTGGGCCGAACGATTTGAATTTTTTGGGGGGAAGCTAGAATGATTAATTTAGAAGATGATGTGTTTCGTCGTTTTGGAAAAAAGATGCAATTGGTTGGAATAGCGAAGAAAATACGGAAGGTCGCTTTTTCAAATTTTGTTATGAGCCTGTATTGAAGTTCAAAAATACCGCAGATTTAAGTAAGTTGTATATATAGTGAAAATTTCAACTAAATCGGTTAACGTTGCTCTGAGCTACAAACGCTTAAAGATCGCAGTATAAGATGGAAAATCGCTAGCTTCGTGTATAGCAGCGATTTTACTGAATATTTCCTTTATTATTATATTATTATAATCATGATTATATAATAAATTAATCAGTGGAATTAATTTCAACTATAGTTCCAGGCCCCTCTTACATAAAATGGAGAAATATAGAAACAAAGTTTTTCTAACATTATCTTTTATTATTTCTATATTTGAAAAAAATATAGAATATTAAAAAAATGTAGCCATAAAAATAGTACTGTTTTTTATATCGTATAAATAACAGTCCTAATTGTATGCTAAATTTTGTTATGCATCATTTTATAAGATTTATTCGTTATTTTACGTAAAACAGCTTAGGGTGGCAGTATTTGTGTCCTTTACCCTAGCTCTGTCAATTTTAAAGATATAGCAATGAAATTTAAATTGCATATAAAAAAAGGAACGAGGACTATAATTACGCATTTTATGCAAAAAAAGTGTCCCGAGGCCGTTCTTGCATCCAACAGTGCAATCATTGCAATCTCCTAATTACCACGGTAACCAAGCCTCAAAGTAGCCCAAGTGAAGTAGTCTCAGTCCATACCCAAGCAGCCACCCGCTGTAACTCTTACACGCAAGATCGCAGCTTGACTCGGTAAAGCCTCTCCGACAAATCAAATCCAGCCTGCTTCTGGAGTCAGGATGTCGACACACTCTCCTCGCAGGAATTCCATCGGAATGTCCTCGCCAGTGTACCCACGGCCGACCGATATTTCCCGTGTCCCTTTCAGGCGACAGTTGCGCGCTCCCCGTGAGCCCTGCCCGATTTGCTTTAATGATCGCGCGAGTTCGCGCGGTTTACCTCTTCATCCGCGGCGAATGGCGGCCGGTTCGCGGTTTATCGGTTCAATATCCCCCTCCCGATTTCGTGGCCGCGCGATAAATCGCGACGCCGGTCGATCTGGGCCCGGCTCGGACCGCGCGACGATCCCGGGGCTTCCCGAGGAGAAAGTCGCGTCAATTATACGCCCGGTACGTGGCTTATGGCGGTGTACGTGTCCCTTTGCCGTGGGGCCCCGCGTATATGCACTTTACTTCACGTGGGATATGACACGCGGTTCGTGCCGGCTCGAAGAGGGGAGCCCGCAGTCTCTTTATTTTCCTCTCCTCCCCTCCCCTTTCCCTCGAGCGTCCCTTTCTTCCTTCCTCTGTCCGCTCTCTCGCCCTCCCTTTATCATTCCCGTCTTTCCCTCTCTCCGTTTCACCCTCCGCTTGTCGCCGGGGGAGAAAGAGAGACGGGGAAGGAGGAGGCGGGAGGAGGACGGAGGAGAATAAAAAGAACGCGCCGGTCGAACAACTCTTGCACGACAGTCACGAGTACCGAGGTACTCGCATGCGTATATGAGCGTGCAGGCGCGTAGAACACGTTCCTCCCCCCGCCAGGGGGGAAAGGGCAGTAGTTATCGGAAAAATGCCTGGTATGCGGGCCGCGGCTTTTTCGCCCGGGCACCCGTGCCACTTTTTCGATCCTCTCCGCCGCGGTTCCAACATGGCTGGCCGGCTGATAACACCTCCAATGTCCCTTTCTGCATCCTCCTCTTCCTGCAGATCCCTGGCGTTGCTTTCTCGGGATTAGGTATGCTGGCAGCGCGAGGTAGACGAGACGATTCTTTAGGGTGAATGATGTAACACATTCCCTAGCTATCGATCGCCTCACCGCGATCCCAGGATTAAATGGCACCTCGTGTAGGTACGTTTAGGGTACGTTTATGTTGGAACTGCGATAAATGACCAGAGCGACGATAAGAAAGATGCGTCGAAATACCTTATATTGTTTATATTGGAGCAGCGAGTAGAGCAACGCTTAGTGAATGACCAACGATAAAAGCGTCGAGAAACAAATATTTATTTTTCTTCGCTATTATCGCTGATCTCATCGACGAATAATAACCTTATTAACGATGGATATTCAACAATTAATTGGAGAAGTATTTATTATATCCCCGTTGGGGGATTAGAAAGATAAAACTCACCATAATCGATATCATTTTTTGTGGAAAACTACTGCACATATAGGTATTAGATAAGTTATGATAAAATGTCATACAGAATGCAAATATTAAAAGTCACTCAAACACAAATACATGTTCAAATAAAAATACCCACAATACCACAAAAAATATAATAATTGCATACAAGTAGAGAACAACGCAGAACCGTTTTTCCATACTCTTCTTGCACTTTTGCATTTAGTTTATTAATAAGTTTATTAGTTAATTTAAAGAATATGTTTTGTGTTTGAGAAAGTAAATATTTCTAAAATGTTTCTTGACTAACTTTATTGTAATCATTAACCTTTCTTCATAAAAAATTGCCTTAGCATGCCAATTGCACCAGTTTTTTTAATTTTATCCGATATCTTGGACAAAATGTAATCAAAGGTTTCTATTTTTATTCGCATATATTGAACAAATTTCTAAGGATATTTTCTTAAGTCGTTATATAAATAATGAAACTCTCCAAATTCATATCTATTAGTGTTAATTGGATGCATACAATGTTTACGTTTACTGCGTAGACTTCCTATGTACCATTTTACTGCATTTGGAGATAATAATAATTCTTCTTCAGACTCGCTCATGCCTAAAATGATTCATCTTCCCGAAACCTCAAACGACTGATGCAATACTATTATGACAGCTCCGCTATAAACACATCAAAGAAAGATATTTTCCAGGTAGCTTTTATCGCCGCTCTTATCGTCGCTCTTATAGTTTCTTTCCTAGCTCCAACATAATTAAACGTACCCTAACGAAGCAAAGGACCCACGTGATCAGCGCCGTGGCTCGTTCTAGCGCTCATTCCCAGTCACGCTCCCCGTTCGTACTTTCGAAACACCGCGTACGTCGCCGCGTTTCTCGCATTCGGCCGGAGGCTGTGGGCTGCGCGATAATGCACGGGGACATGCGCATTCCTCGATTTTCTGCGTCTCCAATAACGTGGGTAGCCAGCCTTCTATTCGCGGCACGTGTCCCGACCCTGCTCGCGCATTTCGCCAAGCCGATTTCGCTCCTCGACGCTGTTTGCCTTCGCCCGATTCCCTGCACTCCGTTTCCATTTATCCCTGGGACCAGGATATGTACCAGGGAAAAATCCCTTACCCCTTAGTGCGACTCGAACTCTCGAGTATCGCTTCTGAAATCGATTATTCCCTCTTCACCGTCACCGGAGCCTTTCATGAGGCAAATTAATGTCTCAGAGATATTCATTTGTTCTCAATTTCCCTTAACACCCTTCGGAATCTCCTGCATAATTGGCGTGTCGCACGTTTTAAGGGGTTATACCTAGTCAGGAGGCCGAAAAGAGGCGAATTTCTTTTGAAAAAGCGAAAGTATTTCTACAGAACTTTTTGAACTTAAAAGAGGAATATTTAAAGAACAGTTGGTAATTTTCTGTAGAAAAATATTTACGTTTATAATAAAAATACGACATCTTCTGAAATTTTGTGGGCTTATTTTTTATATGAAAATCTACTTAATGACAAAAGGATTTTTTTTCAATGTATAATTTCGATTATATCAACGAAAAATGGCTTCTTGCTTACCACCAATGATCGTTATTCGTTGACAAAATCGAAACTACCCAATGGAAAAAAACGCTTCCGTCATTCAGTAGGTCTTTATATAAAAAATAAGCCCCCAAAATTTCAGAACGGTTGGTGGCAGTAGTTTTTGAGATATCTCGCTCACCGTTTTTAACAAGGCTTCTTAGATGTCCCTATATTTTTATTATTAACGTAAATATTCTTCTACAAAAATAATACCAAATGTTCTTTAAATATTGCTGTTTTAAGTGCAAAAAGTTCTGTAAAAATATATACTTTCGCATTTTCAAAAAAAAATCACCAAAATTCGCCTCTGTTCGGCTTCCTGACTAGGTATAATAATAGTAATAATAATAACTTCCTCTACTGAGCAACCCCTTATCAATCTGTGCCACCAGAGTTTCCTAAGCTTCCACAACTCCCTGGACCTCAAAGCCCAGTCAAGAACCGTTACCGAAGAGTTCTCGAAACGAACGTCACTGTCCAGTGCAGCCTGCGCGCACGGCTGGCAAGAACCGAGCGGGCCCGAGCGTAGGAGCAGAGGTGCGAGAGTTGGGCGTCGCACCCACTCCGTCACGCATATTAACGGGCATAAATCCTCGCGAAAGGTTAATTGAAATTCCGCGAAAACCGCGGAATAATTCGGCGGGCGTTATCGGCGCGGCCGACTCCCGCGGCTGGGACTGCGCAACGGTCGCGTGGTCGCCGTCTCGTACGATCGCCCGTTGCGCGCAATGATCCTGGAATTTCGCAGGACTCGCCGCTATATTTAGAAGGCGCTCCGCGAGAATAGAACGCGTTTCCACGTTCTACTCCATTATCCCCGGTGTCTCTAGGCGTTCGACGGCTCAAGGATACCGAGCGATAAATCAGGCCACTTTCACGATTAAGCGCGCGTATCTGCCTACGAGTCCGCGAGATAAATTCTGGAAACTCGCGCGCTGCGCCGAGTCGCGTTTAGGAATATCGGCCTCGCCTTCCCGCTTCCGTCTACGTGCATCGGCATTTTTCCTCGGGACAAGTTACTATCATTAGCCGAGAAAATCCGCTAATTTCCACTGATTCCGGCGACGTGAAATCGCCTGGGTGGGTTCTCTATCATTAGGTCTCCTTAAGTATCGTTTCCGCGGCTAACTTCGCTGGCTACGTAATTAAAAAGATTGCCCTGGTCGCGGCACCCTTCGACTTTGCTGCTGGTAGAAAGCTGTGACTTGAATAGAAATTGGTGTAGGTACTAAGTGGTCCTTTTATAAACCTTTTAGTATTCCAAGCCTTATTATGTAATATTAAATATGTGCAGCAGAAAGTTTATATATGTTTGCGCTTCTTTGTCGCCTGAAAACTTTCGAACGGTCAACTCTTGGGTCACGAAATGTGCCTTAGCTCATTATGCTTGGATAATTCAGATAAATGTACCTATTTATTTTGAAAAAAAAAATACAAACAATGAAATACATATATTTTTTTTATATAATCAGAATCTAAATTCTTGGCGAAGTCGAAAAGTAAAGCTACTTAGTATTAAATATAATAAGTGACTCTGCTCACGCAAATCACGTGATCCATATACAAACAAAGAGAATCGAAGTCATTGTCTATTAGCAAGGGCAAAGGTGGAATGTTTAAAGTGTCGTGGGTGTGCGAGGGCTCACTGGTCGATATTCAAATGGACATATTTCGAGGGGTAAACAATGAAAGTCATCGCGGAGCAACAATGCGAGCCGTGGCAGGGTCTCGGGGGTGCGAACGTTCGATTCGATTGGAATCGAGTTGGTACGTCAAAGAGCGAAGCACGACTGGGATCCGAGTGTGAATAAATGTTCATTGTTGCGCGGTGTTTGAGCCGCGCCAGGACCTCGGGACAGCGCGGAGAGGACAGAGCGGGCGATGGTGTCGAACAAAGCCGAAGGGGAACGTAAAAGTCATCGCTTATGAAACGTCGAAGACACTGGGATTCTCGAAAACGAGTTCCAGGGAAGGTGGCTGCTGGTGGCTTTCCCGCGATCGATCCGCTTCAACGGAACTGTCCGATCCTAATCTTGCCCGGATCAAGAGAGAGAGAGCGGCTCAGGCCGGGCGAAAGAAGGCTATCGCTACGACTCAATTAGCGAGCGAGCTTTGGACTCGAAAATTCCCCTGGAACCGGAAATCAAGTCGTAGACAAATTGATCGCAGGATTTGGGCGAAGTACTTGGGAGAAATATTGAAAGCTCTTGTATCAGATCTTGGAAAGTTCTTGAAAAAAGCTACAAAAATTATTTGATAGATTCGTGGAAAATTATTGGAAGATATTTAAAAAATTCTTTGATGGACTCTTGGCGAGTCCTTGGAAGAGGATTCATTTTTTTTTGTATAGGTATGATCTTGACAAATGCTTGGAAGAGGTTCCAAAATTTTTTGTATAAGATGTTGGGAAATTCTTGAACAAAGTTTCGAAAAATTATTTGATGGAGTCGTGGAAAGTTCTTGAAAAATGTTTGAAAAATTATTACACGGAATCGTGGAAAATCCTTGGAAGAAAAATTCCAAAATCCTTAAGTCCTTAGAAGAGGTTTCAAAATTTTTTGTGTAACATCTTCTAAGTTCTTGGAAAAGAGTCCAAACAATTTTATATAAAATCTTTGAATCCTCTTGAAAAAGGTTTCAACAATTCTCCTCCGAGATCTCAATAATCCCTAGGAGCAGATCCGTCCGCAAGGCGCAGCAACCATTCTGCAATTCTAATGGACACTAGCCCATTACTCGCGCGACGGAGTATTTTCGAAAAGGCAGAGGGGAAGGCGAGAGAAGCGAGGAGACAAAAGGGAAAAGGAATCCACGCCGGTGGACGGGCGGCGTGGCGGCCGGGGGGAGAAGGAGCAGAGGAGGCAGAGGACAAGGATGTAAATCATAATATGTAAATCCGTGTGATTTCGTTTGACTCTGGCTGGCTCGGATGACCGGCGCTCCGAACTGATGGCCACTTGGCGAGAAACTCGAAAAGGCATTCCAAGACTCGCGCCTCTTTCGGCTCTCCTTCCCGCCGATGCACGCGCCTCCCCTTCCCCCCCGTCCTTGCCCACCGAGACGCGTCGATTTTCTTCACCCCGTCGCAGGAAACGTCCCCGTCCAACGCGTTCCCGTTGAACCTCGAAAAGCCACGGGGAAACCACGAATCACCGTAAATAATCTTCCTCTGGATTCTCCCCTCTCTGTGTCTCCCCCTACTTCCATCTCGAAGAGTAGCCCAACGATTTCGCCTTCGGCTCCTAATTCCTGTCACACGTCCCGGCGTCCGATCGAAAATCACGCTCGCGGTATCACAGACGCGTTATCTACCGATCAGACCTCCCCTCCCCGCTCGGTTGCCTGGTCAAGGGCAGGCAACAGGCTCTCGGAGCATTATAAATAATTTCCTGGAACCGATTACCCCGGCGACGGGGGAGAAGGGGGGCCGCTCCTCGCGGTCTCGCCAAGCCAGCCGAATAGAAACGCGTTTAGAGGAAATCTGGTTGCCGGTGTTTGATCCAGCGATCGATAAATTAGTCTCGCGAGGAATTAATGAGTGGCGGGGCTCGGAGCCGGAACGGAGACGTTACGGGGAATTCTTGGATCGGTGGAGATCGCGGCGGGTCGATCGTTATTTAATTTCGATCGATGGTTTATTTTTCGAGTGCAAGCGGACGGACGGGAGTGCCGGCGCGCAGCGTCGAAGGGCTTCGAGTACTTGTACGGACTCGCGAGCGGCTCGTAGCCGACGCCCCCGGCTAGCCAAGGACAACGTGGAATATGGAATTCAATTCCGACGGAGGTAAAAAGAGGGATGGCTCAGTGGCTCATTCAAAACCGCGGCCCCGTACCGTGTCGAAATTAAAGCGTATCGATTGTACGAGAATCGGTGGCATTCCTCTTCTTTGCCTGGCGCAATTACGGGACGCGACTCGGCTTTGTTCGAGCGAATTCGAGCGATTCGTCGCGACCAAGAAGCTGTAGGAGCGCGCTGAAAAACGAGCAGAAGGCGCAAACGGTGGAGTAGAGTTCTCGTTACTTTGCCACTTCGTTGTAAGAAGTCCTGCTATTCCGAACTTATGCTACTAAAATAGAAGAATGTCTGTATATAAGCTGACCTATTCTACTGAATCTATTTTCTACGCTTAATCTAGGCCATCTATTTAAGTAGTTATTTACTTACGGATAGACCCCATTGTTTGGAATATGAAAAATGAAGTACGTTATGGCGCACGAGATTATAAACCAGAAAAACTCTAAAAATAGAATAAAAATTAAGTGATAACAACAGTATATGAAATACAAGTATTGAATAGGTAAAAATAGGGATTTTGTGAGAAGAAAAGAAAACTGGATTTTATTCTTTAACTAAATTTTTATAATCACCTAATGAATTGGGATTAAAAATATTTTTATCAACTCGACTGAAGGAGTAAACTTCAAGATAGATAGAAAAATGATGTATCCTCATTAATATTGAGCTACTTAAGGTCCGCCTATGAGTCATTCCACACAAATCACGCTCTATGACAGCAATTAATTACCAAACCTCGCCCATTCGTCATTGCATCAGCCTCAGACTAGTGGTCCAAGTAATAAACCACTCTGCCAGATCAGAGGATCTATGGTCAGAGGAACTATTGAGCAAGTGAACTATCGTCAGGTATCAAACGGTTCTCCGTGTGCTCGCGTGAAATTCAGCTGCACGAAAAAACAATGTGCAGCGCGGAGGAAACCCCGGGGATGTTATAATGACCGGTGGGGGTCATCACGTACGAAACGCAACGCACGAAATTCGGGTTGTCAGGTTGCAGAAGACGCATAATTAAATGTTGCTGCGGAGAGGAAATCGCGGTGGCGCGAGCCCCCTCTCCTTTCTCTCTCTCCGCGTTTAACACTTTGGCGGCCGCACCTTTTGGGGCAAATTTACACTCGCTGTCCATCTTTTTTGCATTCTTCAACTATTCGGGATATAAATCTTTGAATGGTTTTGTCGGCGATAGGTATGAAGTATGATAGATATCGATTTTGATTTTTTGTATTAGTCCTCTACTGCTTTTCTCTCTTTATTTATTTACATACAGGAAAACTTTTTGATATACAGAGGATAGTGGACCAAAGTGTTTTCTCGTATATAAAGAAATGAAGAACTGAAGAATTGACGGAAGTATTGACGGAAGAAATAAGGAAATAAGGAAATAAGGAAATAAGGAAATAAGGGAATAAGGAAATAAGGAAATAAGGGAATAAGGGAATAAGGGAATAAGGAAATAAGGAAATAAGGAAATAAGGAAATAAAGAAATAAATACAGAAATAATTTCTCAAGTTAACGAAAAGTAGCAAATGAAAATCGATAAATCACGCATACACGATACAGTCGTGAAGGTGTTGCGCAGACGAGATATTCTCAGAGAAGGGGCGCGCACGGGTGTGTGCCGAGCAGAAGGAAGGAGATACCGAGAAGCGTAAAAGTTGGACGAACTCGCGTGTCGCTCGTAGCCAACGGCTCGCATAGTCAAAGGCAATATAAAAGCTATAGAGTGTGTGGAATTCAGGCTCTCTCAGCTTGAGACCCGGGGTCCAAGGCTTGACTCTCTGGCTTCTTCGAGGCTCGATCCTCTCGACTCTCTTTCTCGAGAGAGGAGTCTCGTTCGGTTGATGGTGGAACGAAGCACATTCTGGTTCCCGTCATGCTAGCCGTAGGCTTCGTGCAGCCGTGCTCGCGCGCACCAACGAAGTGAGGCCTCTTCTCTCTCCTTCCCTTCTCTCTCCTCCCTTCTATCGCTCTCTCCTCGTCTGGTTCGACGGTTCGCATGCTTGAAAGTCGAGTTCACAGGCGGAGAGACCGCGGCCAGTGCCTGGGCCGGACAGGGATCCTCTGTTCGGGGTCTGGGTTCGTTTTAAATTGATCGACGACCCGCCGTCCTCTCCGTATCGTCAAAAATATCGAGATTTAAAGTGGACGAATAGATTACGATGGAATGTCTCGCGCACCGCGATCCCTCAAAGAATTCCAACCATTTCTTTCTCTCTTTCTTCCATCGTTTCTTCCCTTCCGCCTCTTCCTCTCACTCTCCCACTCTCTCTCTCTCTCTCTCTCTCTCCCTTTTTTCCTCTCCTCCCTTTTTTCCTTTCTCGTCGTTCCGTCTCTTCTCTTTGTCGATATCGACGACGTATCTGCCTCGTGTCCGATCGCCACGGACGCGTTTAATTCCCCCTGGCCGACGGCGCGGCGCGGGCCCTCGCGTTGCTTTCTTTCGTCCGCGGGCCCAGAATTTGATGTTTCTGTTCGTTCCGAGGCCCGGCAGGATTCAAGGGGGCGCTGCTCGTTCGTGGAATCGATCGGAATGCGAGAAAGTGCCGGGCGACGGCTGACATCTGTGTGTCCGGCAAATTGTCGGGTCATCGGAGCATTGGGACTGATCGGGGCCACGGCTCGTGGCGGATACGCGGGCATTCCTCGCGGAGGTGGTATACAGAGTGGCGGTAACAATTAAGATCTAGTTTCGTAATAAATAAACCACGCGAGGCACGTGGAAACCTCCCGAGGCGGAAATGCGAGCGGTCACGAGCGGAGCCGCGACAGGGCGGGGAAAAATTTGCCTACGCGCTGGAAAACCAGTGGTTTCCCATGGCGCCACTTTCTAAGCCGCGGGAATAATCGCGCAACGGTTTATTTGGAGCGCGCGGACGTCAGTGGGGGATATTAGAAAGGACAGGGAATGATAATCGAAGGTCAAGTACTGCGCGCTTATACTGGTCCAGCGGAACCTCAACCTACCCGGTGTCGTTTACAGTTAACCCTTAGTATCATAGTGTAACACCCGTGTTACACGAACTGAAAATATTCTGCGCGCCATTTGGGGCCTCTTTTACGAACTTTGAACCGTTACTTTACTATTACCATATGCATATATTGTTGATCACAACATAAATGGTAATTTTTTTCTCTAACCTATTTCGGTTTTCCTTTTTGAATATATTTGATGGGGAACATAATAATAATCTATGTAACACTTCTGCAAAACTGAGCATTGGCTTAACATTATAATACATAGGTACCTTTATGCATAAAAAATGGTGACACTATTTTTTCAATGAAGTGTGTGCAAAAATGCACCGATCACATGTTTTACGTATAAAATAAAAAAATTAATGGTACTAAGGGTTAAGTGAAAAGAGAATTGAATATCTGAACGGTACATCTCTCCCTCGCTGGCACGAAAAAAGAATGTGGATAAATTTAATTACCAAGGCCCCCGAGGTGGGTCGAAAGTAAAGGTCAACGTCGGTCCCGGGTGGAAAGCGAAGCTCGCCGGTGAAAACGACCGCGAATCATTTCGACACGGACGAACGAACACGAACCGTGTCGATTAATCCTGCTGGATAAGGGTAGGAGTGCCAGTAGTCCGCTCGAGGTGGAGACAACCAAGAGGGTGCGGGGGGAGAGAGAGAGAGAGTGATAGTTGGTGGGAGAGGGGAAGACGGGAATCGAGAGCGAAACGCGTTGTTCGGCCGCGTTAATTAACTCGGTAATCAATGGCCGCCGATAAAGGGAACGATTATTATAACCGCGTCGCCTGGTGAAATCCGCGCGGGGAAAGGCGGTGTTAATCGCCTCGATACAGTTTCTACGGACGTTAAAGGTCTGCGCACACGTAGCGGTTCCGTCACGGATTAGTGGGGAGAAATATCGTTTACCTGTTTTCAACTGGAGTGATTCACAGGTGGGGAAAGTTAAGCAGAAACCTGGCAACCTTCAAATTGGCACAAAATTTGTTACGAGAGGAGACCACTGTAAAAAATCGGAAAAATCGATTTTTTCTTTTTCTGAAAGACATACGTTTCAAGAATGCTCTCTCCAAATTTTATGAAGTGATTCGGTGTCGACCGTGCAACTGAGCCGAGCGGAACTTTGAACACGTTCTTCTCAGAATGACATTTTTCAATCGCGTTGACAGTGTACAGAGAAAAAATACAAACCGGTCGAATCTATAACCTCCTCCTTTTTGAAGTCGGTTAAGAATTATACGCCCAGTTGACATGAGCAAGGCCATTTATTAACGGCCTCCTTCTATTTTTTTTATCAACATTTCCCCAACTTTTCATCCTCAAAAATGATTTTTTTCAGTGGCCTGCCATTTTGTTATTTTTTGCGATATGACTTTTTTATCGTCACGCAATAGACGTAGGCTTCTAATTTCTAAATATTTTTGTCTTTTTGAATTCGGATTAACCATATGACTACTTAGGGCACTGTCAACACCACAAGCACGATTTTGCCGCAGCGCAAATTTTGACGAAGAGTATACCGGAAACGTATTTATGAATTTGATCGAAAAAAAATTTCTTACCCTTTAATACGTATATATTAACTATACTAAGCCATACATTGATTTACTTGCGTTGTTACCCTTTGAATCCGTGAAATTTCAAAACAAGAATTTTCCACGAAACTTTCTCCGGATTCAATTAAAAAATTACGTCGCCTGGATTCGAAAGGTTAAACGCAGTACCTATGTGTCTCATAATTTTGTGATATTTATTATGCAAAAAATTATCAACCCATAGAACCACTCTTACATTATAGGTGCAATGATTAAAGCTGCTAAGTCATAGTTACATTTTAGATATAAAAAGCAAAAGCTGCAGAAAGTGACAATTAAAATTTTCAAACTAAATTCTCTCAAATTTAGATCATTGAGGCTCTGTAGCGTTCTGAATAACTTGTCCCAATTATCCGTGTCAGTTACGGAGACCAAAACAAAGTAAATTTGACAAATAAAGTCATGCACTCAATTCGTACAAACTGCAGCTTCACAACTTTACTGTTGAACGATGAATTATGTGTGCGTAGACCTTAAACCGCAGGCATTCGTCGATCCTGTACGCGTATCCGTGTCTACCGCATAAATCCGCGCTGTAATTATGCGCAGAATTAATGAACTCTGGTGTCATTCGTGACGTAGAGTTCATGTATAAGCCGACTGTAGGGAACCGTGTATATAAATTGTCTAAACAGCAGAATGTGGTTAGAGATTCTTGGATTTCTTGGGCATTGGGACATTCAGAGTGTCCCGAGGATTCTGAGTACCCGTCGAGGTGCATAGATCGATTAGACCGCGAGATATTAGTGGCCCCCCACCGAAGCGACTGATTTCTAACTTCATTTTAAGTAGCAGATATCAGGGATTAAATCAGTAGTAATTGGGTGGACAAAGGCGACGAAGATTCCAGGGAATTAGCGGAGAATCCACTCGAAAGCCCGACTTCATCGGGCAATAATTTCCTTAAATTATTCCAGCTATTCCATCGAAGTGCTGGAAGTTCGTGGTTTCCGTTATCGCCTGCCTCGGATGGGAACTAAGTGACTTCAGCCCGTTTCCAAGAAGAAAAGACCATCGTCTGGTTAGGGAATCGGCGAACTCTCCGCTCGCTAATACGCCGGAACGATAGTTGGCGGTTGGTGGCGCGTCGGGACCACGGTGCGGGGCGGACGAAAGAATTCAAAGTCGAGAGGAACGACACTCGATACACTTTGTGCCCCACGGTCCCATGAACTCGATCCGTTTTGTAAGTAGCTGTACCGAGAGGATTTTTTTCACGTGCGATCCGGCCAGAACGGCCTTCTTTTCACGTTCGAAAGTCTTCGTCTTGCGGGCACAATGGTTGCCTCGAGCGGCATTGTACCGATTGCACATTTACCCGGAGCTTTTTGTCTCGCGACGCTCTAATTCATGCCCCGCACAAAAGTTCGCCCCGTGTCCGTCGCTGGATGACCTTCAAAGTGGGGCCTTTATTAATGAGGGTATTCTCTATACGGCCCTCCCACCCCTCCCACCCTTTCTTCCTTCTCTTTCTCTTCCTCGCTCAATCGTCTTTTGCTGGCTGACACTCTTTTTAGCCCCCGCGTAAGTACTCCCTCACAATCAGCACGCTCTCTCCGCTGGAGCTGTTCTCTTTTTCCACCGGATCCTATTTCCCCTTAGTGATCTGCAATTTCGTGCATTCCAGTGGCCACAAAGCCGCGTCCTAGCGAGCATAAGTGTCGGTGTTATGCTATATTAGCTATCGTAGAAAATTGGGACTCGCCCTATTTAGTTACTGCTCACACCTCCATATTTCGAACACGCTTAAGGATACCGTCAATTAATTTACTATAGGGAATTTACTATAGCGAATATACTTGTTACATCCTGGTTACATTTCACGTGCGAAATGGCTTTTTCTAATCCACCTACTTGTATATCTTTTACCAGGAAAGTGGTGAACGAGTAGATTAGTCAAGGGAAATATTTTAAGTCTGGGTGCTAGCAACTTTGATCGCGCATCGCATGCCACGTGCGGGATTCCTCTAGTCTCATTCTTTAACCATAATCGCTGAACGCTTATGGGCGTTTCCTGCACACATTGCATGCACTAAATAAACGCATTATGTTTCTGTAGCACCCAAAGGGTTGTTAATGCATTATTAAAAGATCGTGTATGTAACATATTTATACTTTTAATGAAGATTTAGGTTCAATGAAGCGAACGAACTTTTTGCAAGCGAGAAAGCTAATCTTCAGGGGCGATGGGACTCGAACCCGCGGACTGCGGGTTCTCAGCTTACTACTGGCCAGTAGCCAGCCACGTTACCGATTCTCCTAACGCCGCACAGTGGAACGACGTAGGGACAATAACTGGACATGGCAATTACTTTCAAACGGTTTGGAGTTTCATTGTAAAAATTTGCGCACTTTCAATTCATGTTAAGTAGAGTAACTGAGATTTAGACAAAAAAATTGCAATCCTTCTGGGCTTTCTACAAATGACGAGGGAACATCCAGAACCCTTAAATTCCAAAAAATTCTGAAACTTTGTGAATATGTAGGGAATTTCCTCGTGATTACAACGCAATTTTTGTTTGCCACCCACATTCACTCTAAGGGCGTGTAATTCACCCCTGAAAATCAGGTTATTTCTCGATTTTATGTTATAACTCGTGAACTCTAAAATAATTTTTTTTTAAAAGAAGTAACTTTTGTCTTGAAACTTTTTTTTATCTCTTACAGTTCGCAAGCATTTTGGGCAGCAAACAAAAATTGCGTTGTAATCAGGAGGAAAAACCTGTATATTTACAAAGTTTCAGAATTTTTTGAATTTTCGAGTTCGGGATCTTACCTTGTACCAAAATTATTAGGTATAAACTGAAATGTTTACATTAGATTTATTTTATTAATCGCAGGTAATTTCTCTCCTATTTAAAATCTTACTCTCTGCGATTTAACTCTTTCCGAACTCTATAAATACCGAAACGAGCGGGGCGCCACCTATCTGCCAATCGCCACATATTTTGTGCCCAAACTCCGAATGTCCAAATTTTGCACAGCCTTAATACTTAGAGGATTCCATCGCTCAGAAATCTTTGCGATCACGAGTGTCCACGGTCCCCTCAAAGTCCCCTCGAATTCCCTATTCAAATGATCCTCCCGATCGTCAAAGAATTCTCGCGTGACCTCTCCGATCACTTTCCAATCTCGCTCCGCCAAGCCACTCGAAGCGTACGAGCATTTCCCCCCATTTATTTATCCAAGCTCGACGCGCTTTCGAGATGCTCCACTGAGATTCCGCGGAGCCAGAAAACCTGCAGGGCCATTCGCCACTCGCGTTTCGAAATTCTGTCGCGATCCGACGCGAGTCGCAGTGCCTTGCGGAGATATAGTGGTGTCGTAAAAGCAGCAGGTGGCAAAGTAGGGCCCTTGAGCGTCTTCCCTCAAGACCCCAGGGACGTCTGCAACATACTTCTCCGACATTACTACTCGAATGCCTCGGGGTATATAGAAACGTGACCAAATAAGTGATTTACTGGTTTGTACTGCCAGGAACAGTGGTAGCCAAATCTTATTAATCGGTTCCCGAGTAACCGACGCAAGTCGAGGCACACTTAGATGCTGGTACATACATTAATATCTCCTGCATTACTTAACCTAAAAACTTTATTACGCGGAAAACCACTGTTAGATATACACAAAAGCTGAGAAACGATTCTCGAGGAATAAGTAAGAAATTATTCAGACGCCGTGTTAGCGGTAATAGCTGTTCGCGATTGCACTCTGAGCGAAGTAAGTGGAACTCGGAAAAAAGGTTAAGTATGCTAGCTTAGGTATTGGCGTAAGTTTCATAACCTAGTAACCGGATCGGTGCGACCACACGAGGTAGGTATATAATTTAGCCTCGAATAATGGAAAACAACCTCGTCTTTCTGATATTGAAATTAATTTGCGGCAGAAGCTATATGCAATCTCTTCCCCCATTTAATAGCTCGAAAATGAACGTTCATACTCGATGCACAGATGCCTATCGCATCGACAGGTAGAAGCGACTTAAATGGAAAATAACACAAGTCGAGTGATCACTGCGCGTCGCCGTTCGCGCCGCAGCAATAAGTCCCAAATTAGTCAGCACATGTTTTGCAAAGCCGGAGCGCGTTCCTGGGGCCCCGCGGAACGTCTCGCATTGACGAATAAGAGGGTAATCGCGGCGCTGGGGAGCGTGCTCGGGAGACACGGCTGGACGTCAAAGGACGACGAGCGGTCCCCGTAGCCGCGCGCCGCGGGACCGTTTTCCAAGGCCCCCGTCTGCCCAGTTCCGCGAGGTCACCTTCCTCGGCTCATGCCTCTTTCAGGCCTGAAAAGAGGCTCGCAACAATGCCAGTCCGCGCCTGCTATATAGCCTCTTGGGCAAGAAACTCGCCGTATCGTCGCAGCCTCTATATCTGCGTTTCTTTCATTCCCCATATGCTCCCTCCCGTCCTCCTATACCGGGTGTAAAAGTGCTTTTTGCCGAGCCCCTCTAGCCCGCGCCGGCGGACGCCACCTCTTCCTGAATTCCAGCTCCGGACCCGTCCGCGGGAAACGGCGATTGTCCCGCGTTAATTAGAATACTCCTCGGCGCTGCGACGGCGAGTTACGCGGAGTGGCTCTGGTAATGGGTTTATGGGTCCGCGACGAGTCTCAGGTGTATAAAATATGGGAGACCAGCACGGTAGCCCGACGAGCGGGAGCTTAATGCTCGGCAGCGGGCCGTAAAGTGTACCCTAATTTTTCTACTATCCGTCGCGCCGCCGGTCCTCGGTCCCTTCGACTGGCCCCGAAACCGTGGGGATACATTAAAAGCGTAATAGCACCGGCGCCGCTATTACGATATGATAATCACATAGCCCTGGATATTGCAGAATTCTGACCGTCCTCCCTTGGCCCTCTCGCGACTCCATCGCTGGGACTCATGGCCGAAGGTAGTTGGATCTGTGGGTAATCGGCTTGTTCGATGTCGTAATGATCGCGGGGGATTTTTAAAAGAGTGACAATTGAATTGTAGGGAATGTAATATTTGAGGAAGAAGGTTTTAAAGGTAGGAAAGATCGTTGGGGACTGATATTTACTAAGATTCCACGTCATTTAACACTGTATTTTACAGTTCGTTGGATGAAAGTCATGCGCGTAGTGGAAGCGCGAGCTTCCTCGCAGAAGCATTCGCGATAAATCATTTTTTAGTGGCATCACCGGCTGGCTTATAGAGGAAATAATCGGCCGTTTCGGGAAACGGGGATCCGTGGAACAGCGAAACGTAGAAACGCTGATTTACAGTTTGAACTCCGGTGTAAAGTTGGTTTTACAGCCCCGCGTGCGCGGCGGGCCGTAAAGTCGCCCGTTCAAGCGGCCAAAGGTTCGATCCTTTACGGAAGGAACGTTGTTCCCTGGCTCCCGCGTAGCGCGTTAAGCCCTGTTCACGTGGGACACCTCGGGCGCTGTCGCGAAACTTGTGGGCGTGCTCTAAGGCCCTGTTACCCCTTTGAACCACTTGTAGTTGAAACGCAACCGGCCACTTTGAGGTGAAGCATTTTCACACTTCAATAGTGAAAATTCACGTAGGAATAGGTTTCTGTAATTCTAAGAAGCTGGGCCTTTTTCTTTAAATCCGCCACTGTGCCCTGTGGACATTCGGTTCCGAACCGTCATCCTCTTTTAAGCCAAATCTCTACCGATTTTCTCACTGAGAAATCCACTAAGTCTCCATTATAAAGACACTATAATAAGAGTCAGGCCGCGAAAAGGCCATTTTTGATTGATCCGCCATTTTTCGTCTATTCCCGCTGATTTTTAAATCTGTCAATTATACTAATCTTAATGGTAACACATTTTTTAAAAAATATATGTTTGAAAGTTGACAAAAAATGATTTTTGTCATACTATTCTAAGTGTTTTTAATATCTATTTATCTGAAACTGTGCATTTAGGTATTAAATTTTTTTTTTTGAGGAGTTATTGCCACATGTATGTACTACTTACACGAATTAAAACATCGCCATAAACATAAGAGTTGTTAAGAGTGGTTAAAAGTGAAATGGTGTATATCTCTTTCTCTCTCGTAGTTTTTAGCCAAAACATGGCTGATATCGACTCGTGGCCACACTCTTATCATAGTGTCTCTACCCCATTACGACCACCTATGCTCTCGCAATTCCTGAGAAACGTCACAACTGCAGCCAAAGAGTGCATCTGGAATAGCAGAGCCACCGAAGTGTCCCGTGTGAAAAGGGCCTGCGACGCCGTGTTGGCGAGGGGTCCCTGGGACGGGCCCTTCCACCTACGCCGTCGACTATTACGCGGCAGAACAATGCCGGGCTAAAAACAGGAATAGTAATGAACGTGATCGCCGGTGGACGTAAGGGCCTGTTCGTATATAACAATTACGACGCGCACGGGCGGACGCGGTCTGAAAGCAAAACGAGCGTCGCCGGAAGACCAGGGTCGTCGTTCGGCCTCGAGGCCCACGGGGCACCGTTCCTCCTCGTGAGATCGTTTTTGGGGGGATCGTGTCACGTCGATGAAATCCACCAGCCGACGATTCCTACCTCGCGTGCACGCTCGCCCCCAGCTTCGAAGTCAGCCTCGAGTCGGCTAGTAGCCGCGCGGCGAGGCCCCGGCTGGCCGCGCGCGGCCCGAACGATTAATATTCCGCTCGTTTCTTTCCGGGGCCAGGCGTTCCTGGAGCAACTGTATCGCGAAACGTCGCTTCGAGGACGGGGACGAATCTCTTCTCGCGATCGCGTCACGGAATAACGGACACGCGGTTGATAAGCATTTCGTTGGGCCCGTCGTGCTCGTTTTACTTCTGCTGGTGGAGGGGGGTTTTGGGACCTCTCGCGACGGTGCTCCGGGAAATAAGGAGGGCCCAGCAGCTGGTAGATTTTTTTTTTAGAATTCCAATGGGACTGAAAGTGTAAAGTTGGTAAGAATGCAGATCGCGACGTTGTTCCGTTTGACGGTGTAGGGGAAGATTTGATTGTGGCGGTAATTCGTGTAGATCCAATTAGAGCAGGGTGGGGAACCACCTACGAAAGTAATGTGAAATCCACTGTCAAATCGGATACTCCTGGCCAGTTTCTCAAAGGATCGTTACCGAGGCGCGTTCCAGCGTGCATGGGACCGCGAGCCACTTTGCAATTTTACGAGGGACACGACGATTCAAGCCGCAGGAATATTTTAAACTCGTTCCAGGCGGTTCTTCCGACAACCGGTAACGCGACACCGTGTACGGAGATCGTTTTAATAGCGATCGTCGTTGTAGAACGGTAGAAAAAGAAGGCTGCGGGCTCTATTCCTCGAGGTGTGGGTCGACGAACAGGAGCACGGTATTTTCACGATAGCGATGTAGAATGAGGGAAAAGCATTGTGGGAAAAGTTAGGTGAACAGTTTGCGCGTGTTTGTAAGATAGTTGGCACGATCGAGTGGCTATGGAGCTGGAGATACAATTAAAAGAAACTGGGTGCCAGAGAAAAAAAAAGGGCGAGAGGAGTGGAGCGAGCTGGCTACGCCCTCTTGGTCCTTTCGGGGCTCGTGGCACCCGCGAGCGAACCCTCCACTTCCTTCGATGTTTTCATTCAGCAACCTCGAGCCTCGCGGTGGATTCAACTAGTCATCCTGTGAAGTGCAAGGAATCTTTAACGTTCCTTTAATATTCTTGGAATGTGCATTAATTGGTTAGGTTTCTTGTTTCGGATGCATTGGCAGTTCGCAGAAACTCAGAGTGCTACGCCCACCCAGCGTAGGAATTGTGATTCGTTCGGTGATATAAATATCGCGGGAATGACGCATTCGCGTCACGCGGAACGCGCGATCGGCAAGCGGAACTTTCACGCGTATAGGCAAACCGATAGTATTCGGTTCCTCGACTTTAAGGGGACCTCGGTCGTCGTTCTTTCTTACAATTAGTTCTCAGTTCTCAATCTTCAGTTTTCAGGTTTCAGTTCCCACTTCTTAGTTCACATTTCTGAGTTCTTAGTTTTCACTTTCCACTTCTAAATTCTCAGTTCCCATTTCTCAGTTTTTAGTTTCCACTTCTCAGTTCTCAGTTCCCACTTCCCAATTCTCAGTTCCCACTTCCAAATTCTCAGTTCTCATTTCTTGGTTCTCAGTTTCCACTTCTCGATTCTTAGTTCTCACTTCTCAGTTCTCACTTCTCAGTTCTCAGTTTTTAGTTGCCACTTCTCAGTTCTTAGTCCTCAGTTCTCAGTTTGTAGTTCCCACTTCCCAATTCTCAGTTCTCACGTCTAAGTTCTTAGTTCTCAGTTCTCACTTCTTAGTTCTCAGATTCCACTTCTCAATTCTTAGTCCTCAGTTCTCAGTTTTTAGTTTTCACTTCTTAGTTCTCAGTTCCCACTTCCCAATTCTCAGTTCCCACTTCCAAGTTCTTAGTTCTCAGTTCTTAGTTTTCAGTTTCCATTTCTCAATTCTTAGTTCTCAGTTCTTAGTCCTCAGTTCTCATTTTTTAGTTTCCACTTCTGAGTTCTCAGTTCCCACTTCCCAATTCTCAGTTCCCACTTCGCAGCCCTCATCCCTCAGTCTCATTTCCCAGTACTTAATTCTAATTAGTAACTAGCCGTACTCCTCTCCCGGACCGATAGTCAGCGATCGGCGCTGCCTAGCGCCGAGGTGCAAGCAGAGCGATAACGATTTTCCATCGGTGGATGGGAAAATCGTTAGCAAAGGAGGCGCGCGACACTCCCGCTGGCCAGCGGCGCGTTTACGATCGCCTCTCGGTGGAATTCCTCGGCCACAATGTTGACACGGCCGACTGGAGGCGCGTAATCAACGGATCGCGAACGGTTCAACGGCCATCGCGCTGAATTCCGCGGGAATCCACCGCGCAGAGGAGATGGCGTACGTAAAAAGACGGACGAGCGTTTTGCAGCTTGCGCAACAACCTTAAACCTAATTATACGTATCTCCTATCTGTCTCTTCTCTTCGTCCCCAGTCTCCGCGTCTGTCGAATGATCGAGGATGATTCACGTGAAAGTGGTGACTTCCGCGACGAGGAATTATAATGCAGTTCAAACGACGCAGGAAGCGCTGAATGAATCCGCGACCAACATTTTCGAACGCGAATAGTAACCACGGGAGGTAGATAAAATCGGCATAGCAGGAATTAGAACTTATTCCGCGGCATGATCATTAATTAACGAGGATGCACTTTGAGCGGAAAGGCAACTCTTACTACGCAACTCTTACTTTGCCGGTCGAAACAGACGTCTATTTTCATGAATTTTCTTTCAAGAACTAATGTACGGTCTTTAATGTTTTTTTCTTGGTTAAAAGTTTATTACTCCCTGCTGATAGAGTCATATTTTTTCAATATATAGTTACAAATGTGTGGATTTAAATCGCAATGTTTGTGCTTCAATGAAAACACTGCGGAAGTCCTCCACAGCCTTAAAATGGACATAAAATGACAGAAATAGATTCATTATGTCATATATGGGTGTACGCATACGGTGGACTAGAATTATTGATTTATCAACAGCACTTACAAAATAACGTCCTCGATTTTCTGCCTATTTTTCGACATTTTTTGAGGATGGAACAAAAACTATTTTTGATACCTGGATGATTCTAGACCACTTTATATGACACTCTTCTAGGACACAAACATTCTATTTTTTAATAGTTCCTGAAAAAAATCATAAAAATAGGTCTTTTATTCCACCGGCAAAGTAGAATAGACCCTTAAACAGAAATGAGGAAGGCAGTAAGAAGCGATCGTACAGAAACCTGTTCCCCCCCCAGTGGCTTATTCCTTCACGCAGCCATCGTTACAAACTGTTAGTAATATCACTTGGGATCATACAAGTTAGAATTAATCACAATTGACATAGCACTCAATGTAGCAACCAAATACGTTCACAGAATTTCACGAACACTGTAATCCCTTCTAGCAGGCTTCGGCAGAAACGCCATCTCCGCGTGCTAGATCCACCCTTGAAATTACGACCACTATTTGCGAGCCCCCCTGTACATCGCAGCGCATCGCACCAGGCGTCCGCTCGATTACAGTCGGTATAATTCACGGCTTATTCGGCGTAACCGTGGATTCCCAACAAACTTTCATCCCGTTTGATCGTAACCGTACAACCACCATTCCATAAATCGAGCTCTAAGAAGCATTCAAAGAAACGGCTCGCCTGACTTAGACAGCTCGAGAATTCGAGACTTCACCTAGCCCTGCGCGTTCCATCGAGTTTCTCAAAACTTTGCATTCCGAATCTCTAACCTCCCCGCACCCCTTCACTCAGCACAGTTAGAGAAGATCAGAGATTCTCGCTGGCAAATGTCTATATATATTGGAAACAGTCGCGAGAGATAAGATTCTTTTGAAAATATGACAAAACAATTAAGGTAACTAATAAAATAATGAAATAATTGCCTCCTGAGATTAAAGTCTCGCGTGAGACACGATACTTTTCTCTCGTCGTGGATTTGCACCTTAAAGCAGAAGGAGAGGGTCCCCGTGGATCGCAATACATAATATTTTCCTGCGCAGAGTGATCTCCACCGAGGGAGATCGATTTATGTTAATTTCCCCTTTGGGACCGCCATTCCTTCTCTCCCCGACCCTGCCCCATCGTCGCGCCTCTCGGCCTCCCCCCTTTTCCCACCGTGCCTCGTACGAAATCGCGCTTCCTCGCGCGCCGGGCCCTTCCCCCTCCCCGCGGTTCGCGCACGAAACGGAAGCGGGGACCGACGAAATCCGCGTCGGGGAGCCTGGGCCGTTTCGATGGGCGATAAACGCGAGAAATTCTTGCGTCCCCGGTCACGGTTATTATTGGAGTAAGTAGGAATCGATTTAATCGCGGTCGACTCGTTCCAGGAATTTTTTCTGACTACCTACCCTCGCCGGTGCCCCTCGTAGGAGGGGCGGAGGGAGAGAGGGGGATGGGGCATCGTTTGCTTGGCATCGCTTCACTCTACGCTCCTCTCCGATAGCGCTATTAATTAATTCAACCGGGC
Organism: Andrena flavipes; assembly: GCA_963971345.1. NCBI lineage: Eukaryota > Metazoa > Arthropoda > Insecta > Hymenoptera > Andrenidae > Andrena > Andrena flavipes. The sequence continues at coordinate 72,985,320 of OZ020479.1, read as the reverse complement.
CATTTTTCCCTCGGCGAATTCTTCGCGAGTCGCTCGAGCGAGCCCCGGCACTCGAGCACCATCGGCGCGCGTACACGCTGGTGCTCGCGCGCGATTTTTCTCCTCCCCATCCTCCTTTTCACCTTTTTTTTGTTGTCTCTCTCCCTCTCTCCCTCTCTCTCTCTCTCTCTCTCTCTCTCTCTCTCTCTCTCTCTCTCTCTCCGTCTCTCGCGCTCCGTGGTGCACGGCGCTGTTGGTCGCGCACACGCACTCGCGCTCGCCCGTCGCATTTTTGCGTACGCTCGAGGAGCGAGCAGAGATAGCCGTGCGCGGCGTTTACGTATGCCACGTGTGAGGACGGGCTCTAAATCCGGCGTCGTGTGCGAGCATCGAGCGTGTCGGAGCGGGGCCTGGCCGTTGCGTGCGTGTGCGTGCTAACACGTAGGCAAGAGTTCCCGCGGGGCTCAATCGTTATCGCCGGGGCCTTATCTCGTCTTAAGACTTCTTTGCAAGAGCAACGCGAGGGGGCCCTTCTGCAATTATCCCCCCGGCCCCTCTCCGCTGCTGCGTCCTCACCACACGATCGCCGTGTCCCTCTTCCTCACCCTCCTCTTCTGTCCCACCGAACGCTTTTGCGCCGTGTTTCCCCGCCCTCCCCCCCCCTCTCTCTCTCGCCCTCTCCGTCGGCGAACACCCCTCGGTCCACCTCCGTGTGCCTCTCGATCGGAGAATTCGATTTTTCCGCGAGCAGCAGCGCTCGATACGTCGATGCGAACGAGGAAGACGTCTTCCTTGGTATTTGTTTAATTCCAGGCGAGAAGGCGGCGGATTCGACGGAGGAGGAACGATCGATTGGAGGTCCGCTTTTCTGAGCTTTGCTGCGCGGTGGCTGATAAGCGCTTCCGAAGGTTGTTCGTCGAATCGGTTCTTTAGATACATGATTCAGGTACTCGGGGGCTGGGACTACTTCGTGCTTCTGGGACTCTAAATTCCCTTTTCTCAGGACTATACCACTCCTGAAGTAATAGCATACAGAGCAGACGCAATCTAGTACAAACGGACGACCGTCTGGCCAGTGGCTGTCTTATTCTACTTGCTCAAGTCTGTGCTACCAAGATGCTCGTTAAATATAAGTACCTACGTACAGTTGTGGTGTGAAGAGAGTTTTAACAAGAATAAGACATAGTTCCACTATAAAGAATTATAATTTAAAATTGATATCTCATAGAACGCGGAGGCGTCAGAATACCTATTAGTGGTATCGACGTAATACTTGAAAGTCTATTATTAAAAGTACGAGTTTTAAAGTTTCTTTCGTCGACCACTGTGCGTCTGCCCCGGAGATTCTGGAAAGTTGGATGGTATCGAAGGTGTCACGAATTTCTGGTGGAGTTGAGTCTGTGTTTTCGCGGCACCCCGTATGCGCAATGCACACGAGGGGTGCGGCAGTGCCTGGGCTGGTCGGCGGAGGGCCTGACAGTCACTCAATGAATTATTGGCCATAATAGCAGTGGCAGCGAGGCTGGGCCAGCTCTCCCTCACTCTCTCTCTCTCTCTCTCTCTGCCTCTCTTTCTCTCGCGCGCGTCTCGGAGCCCACGACTCGGGTTCCCGGGCCCCCGTAACCCGTTGGCGTTCTACCGCGAGACACGGTCCGCGTACGTATTGTTGCTGTGCACGCTCAGTAGGGCAGAGTACTCCTTTGTACGTTAACCGTGGAATTCCGCAATCAGGCCAGAATCCCCGGACCAGCCTCGATTATCCTTGGCTGGTCTGGTCGACCGGTGCTCTTTGGCACCGCGTTCCATGTGTAGCGCGTGTGGGACGATAGCGAGACATTCGGGGTACTTGCAACTCTTTATTTAGACATTGGGAGTAGGTGGAATTTTCTATTTAGATGTTGGGAGTAAGTGGAATTTTCTATTTAGATGTTGGGAGTAGGCGGAATTTTCTATTTAGATGTTGGGAGTAGGCGGGATTTTTTATTTAGATGTTGGGAGTACTTGGGATTCTCTATCTAGATATTGGGGGTGCTTGCAAGTTTTTATTTGGATATTGGAAGCAGGTGGAATTTTCTATTTAGACGTTGAAAGTAGGCGGAATTTTCTATTTAGATGTTAGGAGTACTTGGGATTCTGTATTTAGATATTGGGAGTACTTGTAATTTTTTATTTGGATATGGGGAGTATATTTGGAGTACTTAGAATTTTCTATCTAGATATTGAGAGTATTTGGAATTCTCTAGTTAGATATTGGGAGTACTTGAAATTCTCTATCTAGATATTGGGAGTACCTGCAATTTTTTATCTGGATATTGGGAGTACTTACAACCCTCTATTTAGATATTGGGAATACTTGGAATTCTCTGTCTCGATATTGGGAATACTTGGAATTCTCTAGTTAGATATTAGGAGTACCTGCACCTCTCTCCCTAGATATTGGAAGTACTTGCAACTCTCTACCACACTATCCAAGAATAAAATTCTTCTTCCACAGAGGCAGAAAAGCTTTCCTTTCTTCCTCTTTAAGCATCAAAGATAGGAAATTGCTTTGCACGGTGACTAATCCTATGGACAGCACCCTAAATATATTTCGGGAAGTATAGATGAATAATACACTGATCAATGAGAATCGACGTTCCTTTAATTCCCCCTTCGATCTCCCGACTACCTGCACACCGCGGAGAATAATTAATAGAAGAAACGCAATCCCACCCGCGATCGTTATCTTGCAAGAAATTATCATTACCATTCCCTTCGCCGGTGTTCCCTATCCCAGGGACCGTGGCGTTACACGCGTTACAACGATAATTACGAGCGCGTAACAATTACGATTACATCCGTTATTATTACCGGTGCTATCGTTATTATTTTATCATCGCTGCACGCCCCCTCGGGTGTCCGCGTACGGGGCAGGGGTAGGAACGGGCCACGACGGCGGCTGTTGCGATGGTGATGAGGATGGTGCTCGACTTGAGAGCCGGGCGAAGGAGGCCGAGGTGGCTCGCGGGAGAAGAGTATAGGAAGAGAAGAGAAGAGAAGCGAAGCGAAGAGACGGGAAAATAAGAGAAGAGAGGAGAAGAGATGGATAGCCAGGGGAAGGAAAGAGGAAGAGCAAGATAGCAGGTCGAGGGGGTGTCGGAGGGAGGGCGGAGAGGAGGGGGGGGGGGACAAGGATGAGCAAGGGGGGCTCGCGGGGTGGCGGAGAGTACCTACGCATTGCAGCAGACATTATGCTAATCTGCGAGCGAGGATGTATGCCCGATAAGCCGGCTGTGGCTCGGTATATAAGTCCCCTTCTGGCAGCGGTGAAGCCCAGGGGCCCCACGCCCTCGATCTCACGTACGTGTACATTACCGGGGCCGGTGTGTGTGAGTGCCGTGCCGTGCCGTGCCGTGCGTGCCTTACATTACGTTACCTTGCCTTTTCGTACCCCGGCGTTATCTTCTTTTAACGAAAATCTGGAAGAGCATTTGGGTGTCTCTCGGGGGGACTCAGGGACGCGACTGATTTTTCGTCCCCGCTAGAGAGACTCCTTCAACGAACCCCCTAACCCCTTCTCTTCCTCTCTCTCTCTTTTTCTTTTCCCTTCTCTCCCTCCTCTCTCCAGTTCTCTGCCCTTCAACCTCGCCTTTTTACCTTTCTGTTTACGAAAGGCGGCGGGAATGACCACGCAGGTTCGCCACGCAGCCTCTCGTCTACGTCTACGCGGCGGGATTTGTAAATAACGGGTGATTACGCACAGTCACCGTCGGCGTTGCCTCGCGGACGCTTGGAGGAAGCTCGTCTCGTTCGGCCGGGTGTCGCTTAATTCGCCGAAGATAGCTCGTTAGATATCGTTGGGAGGTCGGCTGCGTCCGGGGGGAAGAGTTACAAGCCTCGCAGCCGCGGTTCAGGATTTATGCGCCGAGCGAGCGGGGGAGAGGACGATTCCCTGAATCCTCGGCGAACGTTTCAATATCGTCGCCGATTTGTCATAGTTTTCGGTCCGAGGGGACTCGGCCTCTTACGGGACCGTGAGTAATTGGAATTTGAAGGGGGTCTGCTGGGTCTGAATTCTTCAAAGGTTCCTTTAAACATAGTTTTCAGGTTTTATCGAAACTATCGAATTTATTAGAGGCAGAAAAATTCGTCAAGAGTAACCTTAATAGGAAAAAATTAATAGGAATACTTACCCTATTTTCTTTTTATAACTATCAGAAAGATGTTATATATTATAAATAGATACAATTAAACGAAAAATTGCAAAATATTTTCATCTTCTCCCGTCCCACATTTTTAAACAAATCTGCTATTTTCGTTGCCTCTGAAGGTGAACATAAATTTTCAAATAAAGAACAGATATCTTTTAAGTTTTTTTTTTAATTCAACGCTTCCTTCGCTGAAAGCATCCGTATTCAGAAGATAGAATTCCTATTGCTCACATAATTAATTATTTTTCAAGTAATTAAGACGATTAATACTAATAATAATAAAAATTGTACGGTTATCCTGCGCGTGCTTTTTAGTGTAAAATTCTAAATTTTACTTTCAGAGCCTTCCGAATTTCCCTACACCCGATGCCTCGAATTCTAAGACACCCCGTACATCCTCCGGAATCCCACCCCGTCCGGTCCGCCGCGGTCCACCCCGGCGGCGCGCGGGGGTTAATCGTTTATCGCGAATTAAGGGCGGGCGGCTGGTCTCCGGGCGGCGTTGCACGTTATTACAGCGCAACCGCGCCGTCGTAAACTATACGAACGCGCTTTTAGATTACGCCACTCGGGGGCCCGTTATCTGGTTTCAGCGGATTTCTGGAAGAGCATTCGGGTGTCCCCTTTGGGCCTTTAAAATGTTGCGGCCCCGTGTGTACGCGCGCTCGATTCCGCCCGTCGTTATCTTTACGCGCGGATAGGAGCGTATGGATCGCCCCCTTGAAAAAAACGCACATCCTTCTCGCGACAATTGTTCCATGTGTGCACGCGAGTCCTGTTGCGTACCCGCTGGACCGCGAGGGGGGGGGGGGGGAGGGGAGAGACACGCATTCCGCGGATATTTTTCATAATTCCTCGGCGGGGTGATGCGTTCGTAAATTCAAGCCGCGGTTAATTTTTCCACGACAGCGACTTAAAACCTCCTCCTTGGAATGACTCAAAGTCCGTTTCTCCGTCTCTTAACCCCTCGGCGACGACCTCCATACACGTGGATACCAGTTTTCAGCTGTACCCGGCTAACAGCTGAGTTGCTCAGGTACAAAGTTCTTCTGCGGCATGTTATTATATAGTATTAGTATTATTAATTGTTTTTATTACGCTGCACTGTACCCAGATTATATACCAATGGATAGAAAATTGTTAAGGTTTATGCGAAAGGCGAGGTGCAGCTAATAATTGCAATAATGTTGCACGGTTTTATCGGTGGTTTAGTGGCACTTACGGGTTTTTTGGAGTCTGCGGAGCTTCGTTGGCATCAAGGGAGCAGTGAGGTGTACAGAGAATTCTTTGAGGGAGTTAAATACGTTTTTTTAGGGATTTTATTAAAAAAAAAATTGAACGGTATACTTATTACACAGGATTATTAGTCCATAAAGAGCACGAAAAAAATTAATTTTCAATCATTTTTGGTATTACATTGTTTCTGACTTTTTAGGTTCTTTAGACCACTGCGGAAAAAATGGCCCGCATGGTATTTCATCTAAACATCGATGGATCGGAAAAATAAAATAATAGGTATTCTTGTAACATAATGTTGGCATTATGGGCTGACAGGCGATTTGTTGTCTATTTTGTTTAATTAAGATTGTATGCACAGTTACAGAGCAAAATTCGTTTAATTCTAAGGTGCCATAAATTGTTTATTTCCTTGAAATTAGAAAATGTGTCTCGTCCGCCCGTAATAGCAACATTATTTTACAAGAATATCCCTTTATTCTTCCTATATCAAGTTGGCCATTTTTTCTGGAGGGGTCTGAGGAAGCTCAAAAATCATAAATAATTAAATACAATAATTATTATTGTAGATACATTTTTCGTGCACTTCATGGACCAATAAATCAAGTATAATAAGTATTTTTTAATTTTTTTCAATGAAACTCATAAAGAAACGCCTAAAGTCATTCATTTTCGTCGCGTCTAAACGTATGTAACCCCTGAATTCTGGTTTGTAGAGTTTGGTTGTTTAGGAGTTGGAGGTTTAAGCTTCTCGTCCCCCTGTGATCTCTCATTCAGCCTCGAATTGCGGTCGTACGTCCGCCGAAGGGCGTCCTGGGTGGCGATCGATAAATTTTCATAGGCTCTGGCCGAAATCGTACGATTGTGACGTGCGGTGGCCAGCGGTGGCTCATTTGAATACAATGCGGCTCGAATATCCATCTTCGCGCGTTCTCTCAGCCGCGAAATTCCGTGTCTTCTAAGCAGGAAGTCCTGGCGGCGGCAGGGGACATCGATGCCGTGGATATTTCGGCGGAAGCTCCCACCGCCCGCGATCATGTCTCTCGAACCTCGACTCCTCCCATTCACGGGGGTGTTCTCCCCGATTCTCAGGGTAAAAGTGGCGCCATTCAAACCACAGAGTGCTCCTAATTTCAGACACACGTACCCCTGGGGCACTACGAGCTTGGATAGGCGAAGGAATTGTACATCCTCGTGTTCAATTACTTCCAATCAAAAATACACTGTACAATTTAAAAATTTAGTGTAAATTTACATACTGTTTTTTATTTTTTTTTTCTTGCGAAATTCACGTACCTAGTAGAGTTTTCATAGTTTGTATAGTAATATGATTAATAAAATGATTCGTAGTTAGCTCATTTTGGCCAAGATTAAGGTGGGCATTTATTTCTTGACCCTTCTTGGGACAAGAAATATTTTGTTATTTTAGGGACCACCTTTACTATTTGTAGGCTCGATCACACTGTTGTCAAATTAGTAGAATTTTAATAGCAAACTCTTGGCTTAAAGAAGAAATACCGAGTCGGGGACTATTACCAAAAATCGGGGACAAATGGTTATCTTAAATTCAGAATTGGGGACAAAAGTTGCCGGGGACACAAGTCGTGTTCCGGAGACTGTCCCCGGAAATCGGGGACGAATGGTCACTTTAGCCAAGATACATAGAGAGTTGCCCATTTTTGCAATAATATTTTCCTAAGTAGTAGGTACTAATAATAAGAGAGGTAAAGTTGTAACGTAACTAAACAGAACTGTAACTAAATAGTTTCGTTTAGAAACACTTCCACAGAAGAGGGTCCATTAGCCTCTTCCAAGTTACCAAATCCTCCACGGTACAGAGGTCAAGGAACCCCTTTACAATCTCAACCCCATCTCCGTTTCCAGCGTTCATCGATGAAAAGCGCCACGATCAAAGTCCCGTCCACATTTCTTTTCAAATCCCCCAGATTTTCGAAGCCTCGCTGCGCGCATACGAGGAAGCGACTCAAGGCTCAAGAACAGCCATCGAAGTTCGCAAGGGCGAGAGGGAAGGAAGGAGGGTATGAAAGGAAGGAAGAGAGAGAGAGAGAGAGAGAGAGAGAGAGAGAGAGAGAGAGAGAGTGAGAGTGCAAGAGAAGACGGTCGCAGGAGAGAAAGGGAGAGGCGCGGAGCGATCTGCGGGGAGAAAAGGGGGTCCGTGGGGCGCGAGAGGTGGAGCGGAGCGAAGGGAAAGAGGGGGGAGCGAGGGGGGTCCAAATAATATTTCAAAATTAATGTCATGCGGGGCCTGGCAAAGGGGCCCCGGTGGGTTCCTCACCACCTTTCTGCATAAGATAAGGACCCCGTCGGCCACCGCGCGAGAGAAAGAGCAGCCTTGCTGGCTGCGAGGGGGACGGGGCAGCACAGCCACGCTGCTGGAGGGGCACACGGCGGAAGGGTGCAAGAGGAAGGGGGGAATGGATGTATACGTGAAAGTCTATGGAGCGAAAGATCCCGCGAAGAAGAGGCGCGCTCGTAGAAACGGTCCTCGAAGAGGAGCGAGAGGACGCGGCGCAGAAGAGGGCGAAGGACAGAGTAAACACGGGGACCACCGAGGAAACGGAGAAAGAAGCCTCCGACTGCGCGAAGGGAAGCGCGAAGCAAGGGGGGGGGGGAGAGGAAAAGTGTGAGGGAAGGCAGAAAGGAGACGCTAAGAATGCGCGAGGAAGAATGTAAGAAGCGGCGGAGAGCGAGCGTGTATCGAGGCTGAAGCAGGCGGTGACGAGGAACGGCGAGGAGCGGAGGACGACGCGACGCGGCTCGGCGTGTAAAACGAAGGGAGAGAGGGCCGCGAGCGAGCGCGCGAGATGAAAAGGACGAGCCAGGAAGAGGGCACGGAGCGTGTAAGATGGAGAATAACAGTGAGTAAGCGTGTAGGAAGGAGCGAGAGGCGGTGGACAAACGCGACGACCTGCAGGAGTAGTGTATTCCTGCGCGCGCGAGGCAGAGGATAGTGATCGGGGGACCGAGGGAGAGAGACAGAGGGGTGGGGAGGGGGGGGCGAGGTGGGGAGCGCGGGCTCGGTGACTTAGGAAGAAGAGAAGAGGGCAGAAAGGGAAGAACGAAGAGGGACCACGGCTGGAGAAGAAGAGGGCCCAACGAGGGAGACAAACGAGACTCCGCCGGGAGAGTCCTCCAGAGAATCTAAACTCTCGGGGTTAACGCGTCTCTTCGCCTGTCTTTCTATTTTTCTTCGCCGCTCTCTTCTCTCGTTCTCTCTCCGCGCCACCGCGCCTCTGTGTTATTCCTCCGTTCCTCTTTGCGCTTTTTGCTGAAGCGCTACTGCCCCTTCCCCTCCCGCCTCCCCTCCCCCCTCCGCCCCTCGTCATCTTTCTCCGACGAAGCATTCCTCGTCCTTCGCGCACCTCTGTACACCGTCGTCATCCTCTCCGCGGAGCCTTCTTCGATCCTAACATTCGATCGAGAGAAAAATTCGGGTTTCCACTTCCATTCCGGGACTTTGGTTTCCTTGTTAGGGGACTGGATCGTCCGCCCTACCCCCTCGTCGTATTTCCTGGTGCACCTTCGTCGTCTTCGTTCCTCGAGATCTTCCTGGCCTGAGATGGACTCTCTTTGGCTCTGTTATTAGAATTGCAGGGAAATTGGGCCCGGTTGATACGATTATGGGTGTCCTTCTTACGGGGGGCTGGCGCGCCTCAACCTTCGCTTCGTCCTTTCTCTTCCTCCTGTCGAGGCGCGAAGCACGAGGCGCGCGCGTTTCTTTCTCCTTCCCCTCGTTTCAACGCTAATTCACGGTGACGTCCCTGTGCGAACGGGTGAACCGACGGATGACTCTCGCCAGAAGAAACGAACGCGAATTCCGCATCTTGAGAACTACGTTTCCGGGAAAATCTCGGTGTCGTATGAGGTCATGGATTCCTTCAGTATTCTTTAGTATTTGACTGCCTGTGTGCAGGGTGAATATTAAGAAATGGGCCCTGGATTTAGGCCCCTTGTAAAGAAATAAGTACCTGTTCTACACTTTCTTACTTCCTTTAATGTATTATGCCTCGAACAACGGACGGTTGAAGAGATTGCACTGGAATCGGTGTCTGGGCCCGCTTGGGCCCGTAATATCCCACCATATGCACTTTAGACGTCATTTTCTTTTTGTGAAAGCAATTCATATTATCGATCACTGAACTCTTCTCTATTACTATTCAGTATTGCGTTGAAGGGCATTACGCTTGCGTCAAAAAAGTCCCAAGCAGCGTTGTCCGAGGGTTAATGTTACAGATTTAAAGATAACCCCGTTAAAATTAGGCTATCTTGAAGCTCTCAGTCTCGTCCATCAATATACAAAATAGATGCCTAGAAATTTTGAGGAACAGGCCCCGACGATTGATCAATGATTTGTAGAATTCGAGGAAGAGAGAGGTTAAAGAGGGGCTTGGAGTGGATGGAAGGGGCATGTTTGACGGATGGAATTGCTCGGGTGCCCGGTAGACGTGTAGAGATTCGTGTTCCTTGTTCGAGTGTTTGTCTAGGGCCTAAATAAATGTAAATGAAGCGCGGTAATCTCGTAGGTGGTTGACGGCAGGCAGCAGCGGGCCGAATTTCCGACGCTATGCATCATTCGATTCCACGTTATACCCTTACCACGCGTCGTGCCCCTTCCCCGGGCCAGTCGACCTTTTCCACTACCTGCTGCTCCTTTTCGAGTGCCACGGGGATTATGCGCCGTGCCCACCCGACGAATTCATTCCAGTCATCGACCAGCAACCTTCGATAAGAATAATACACGCGCACCCGCGATATTTTCCTTCTGTCCGAGGAGAGATAGTTATGCCCGCCTGACTGGCGTCCCTCTCCGGCGCGAGGGAAAGAACGATACATCGATACCCATCCTTCCACGATACACTGAGTCACCAGATTATTACAGGTTTTCTGAGCTACCTTCCCACTGCTGCGTAACTATGTGATCCTTGGGTATTGAATTTCCTTCCATCGGAAAATAAGGAGTGGCACGAAAGGGGACGAGGAGTGTAGGTTTAACGTGCCCAGATTGCCTTTCGTAGAATCCACTCAAACAAAAATACTCGCGAGGCACTCGAACCCGTCACTACTTTCGAGAAAATCAGTAGAATGATCCAGGACCTCCCAAGTTTTTGTTTTCTTCTTGCTTATCCCTTTACCCTTCCTTCTATCAACACAACCGAGACAGAAGTTTGCACGCGTGCCAATTTTGCAGCGGCCTGTACGAGAACGCCCGATCTCGACCAGGAATCCGTTTGATTCACAGTGCCTCGCCTACTTCTTCCTCTTCTTCTCCTCCTCCTCCTGTGGCGTAATTATGCGCAAAAGGAAGACAAAGAGGGGACGCGGTCGCGCGACAGAATCGCGCGGAACAACGGGCCCCTCTCCCCCCTCCCCCCAGCCGTCTCTTCCGGCGAATAATCGAATCGGATCGAATACGGGCGAACGGCCGGCTGAATGCTCGGCTGTTCCCTTTGTGCGATTGAAAAATTCGCCCGGAATAATGGCCAACTCTGTCGTGTAATATAACGTGTTTACGTTTTAGCCGGCCCAATTTATGAGTCACGATGACGACGGCAATTTCGGGTCGTCCTCTTAAAAGAATACGTTGTTTGCGGCGGAATAAAAGAAAAACGGTGAAGAAAAAGGGGGGCGAGCATCGAACGATCGCCGGGCATTATTGGGCAAGAGTAGGGAGGAGGGAGGCGAGGGAGTAGGAAAGGGGGGAGGGGGGAGGAGATGAAAACGTTGAAGAAAAGGTGGAGCAGAGGTTCGAGAGGAAGGAAGGAGGGTTAATGGACATTCAATCCTACGATAACCGAAAGGTGATCGTCTGGGTATATTTCAGCGCGAAATGGAAACTCGCGAATAGCAAAAAGGTTACGGGGACTTAGGGCGGGGGTGGATACGAGGTCGACGATGATGGAGGAAGGAGGGTTGAGAATCGAAGGAACGCGCGATACGCGTGTAGCGCAGCTCCCCTTCGCCCGAGTTCCTTCGTGGGCAAGAGCGTGGAGTTGGGGACCGAAAACGCTTGGGCCCCTCGTATCTGACGGTCATTAGCGAGCGCGCGCTTCTGAGCTGCGAGATAAAAACTGGAAGACCAACCAAGTTGTATTTTACCGGGGACATAGTTCCCAGGAATGATCACTATGCGAAGGCCGGTCGATTATGAAAAGATACGGAGAGGCCCATTTCTGAGAACTCGCTCATTTCCACCCGCTCCTGTTTTCCCTGCTCACTGCGAGTGAAGGCAGATCCTTGTTGGCAGTGCTTCCAACTGTCACGTCTAATGAGGTTTAAGCGTTTCGAAAAAAATTGGAAGGGAGTGGGCTCTTCCTTTTGGTTTATTTTAACGAATAAAAATAGAAGAATAACCCAATAGTTTAATTGATATAATGTGTTTGAGTGTGCGATGTTCACTCAGAAGGGTAATTCGGTTACCTGAACACTCCGATTTTTTTAAAACAGTGCAGGTTTGTAGAGGACCTCGATAGAACTGTCAAGCAATTTTTCGATTGGGCCCACTTCTACACTTTAGATGTCTCTTTTTGTTAAAGTAATTTATAATATCGACAACTAAAGTGTTCTCTATTACCAGTAACGAATTTAAGGAAGAAAGCCTAGGTGGCAAACGTCATGAGGCCCATTTTTCGAGAAAATGAAGGGATAGTTTACTAAAACAGGCCAAATGTAATGGTGCAGGAAGAAAATATAGTGTTTGGATAAAACCATAATTTTCTTTTTCGGAAGATGAGGCCCTTCGGGGGGCCTTTTCATGGAAGGAGCCTAGGCGGCAACTGCTCATCGGCCGCCCCTTAAATCCGCCACTGTCTATTACCCTTCGCTATTGTATTCGGGGGCCTTACGCTTGGGTCAATTGGACTTACCAGGTTCCGTCATCAGGCCCACAATGGCACCTTCCCCTAAGCCCACCCTGCCAAACGACACGCGGGGACCGTCGGAGGAGCCTGGAATCGAGCGATGCTGAACGGTAGTAAAAGTTGCAAGTATTTGCTTATCGTGAAGAGTGCCGCCAATAAAGAAGGGCCCGTTCGAAAGGGTTAATTCTGTTCTTCCGTAACGACGAGACGGATGTTTCGGCGGGCATAAAAGCGCGGTTATACCACGGCTATCGAGATAACTTCATTTGCCCGCTCGCGTTTCGCGCTCGCGCAGATTTTCGCCTTAAGTGGCTCGCTCGGCGATTTTCGACGGTTCCCGGGGGCCCACAGGGATGCTTGCGAGTTTTACGAGGCCAGGGAAGGACAGAGGGCAGAGCAGGACGTCCCGAAAGCGCAACAAACTCTTTAATGATGTCATAATTGAATAATGCCCATAATCTTGCGGGTATATCTGTACGTTTTTGCCGTTTCTTACGTCGCTGTCGGGTCCGATCGCTTTAATTCGAGGCAGTTACACGTGGATACGGACGAATAAGAGGATCGTTCGTAAAAACGTCGATGGCATAAACGGGGATTAATTTGTCCCTCGTATCGCGCAAATTGATCGTCCAATCCAATGCCTATACCGCTGTCTCCCCTCCATCTTTATAAAATTATGCTTAGCATTAGCAATAGACGAGTCGTCTAACTATTTGGGACTCTCTTGTGTGGTCAGCATCTCCAGAAACTCCCAAAGAATCCTTCTTCCTATAGCTTCACTGAATTTCTAGCCGCCCATTGGCAAAGGCCCCAAAATATTCTAATTAGACAAGGGTGTCGGGTGGAACTAGGGACCATTCTAATCAACTTCGACAGTCCCCTTTGCAGAATTCTTCCGTTCCTCTAGAATCCCACAGGGACTCTAAACCTCAAATCCTCCAACCATTCCAAGCAACTCTAAGCAACTCAAAGGAGCTATGCATATTCAAATATTAAAATGCCCCGGACGTGAAGCACGAATTAGGGAAAAATATCGGTAATCGAGCGCACAATGGGCGCCGGGGACCACAGGGACAAAAGACGGTTCATTAGGATCGCGGCCAGATCAGGGTCCGTTCCATAAAGCAGCCGGCGCGGGCGGGGTGCCGAGGAAAATTATACGGCGAGAATCGGCTCGGTCCTCGAGTGCTCGTGTCAAATGTCCACGGGGACATCGGGAAAGCAGGTAGAGATTACGAGGGGACACAATGCGGCAGCGGTCGCTAGCCAGGCATTTCGAAAGCGGGACGAGCGGCGGTAGCAGAAGCTGCGAGTCCTTTAAAGGATCCTCCCGCAGTGGAATGGACAGAGTGTGTGGAAAGGAAGAGGACAGAGAGCGAGCGGGGCCGGGAGAGGGCGAAGGGGGCGGAGTGGGAGGGGGAGGGGGCGAGGGATCGGGAGGAGATGGAGAGAAGATATCCCCCGCGGGGCACGGGGACGACGCGACGCGACGCGATCATCCGCAGGAGAAACGGTATGCGGTTGTGGAATTTCGTCCTTTTTGTGCGACCGGTGATTTCAATAGACGAATCTCGAGGTCGGCAGCGGTCCCCGCTGCGCGTATTCTACGGTGACATTTCCAGGGGACTAACAAGAGTAATATTTCAATGGAGCGAGGTGGGGGAGGGGGTGGCAGGCCCCTTATACGTTCGGGCCACCGCGACGAGGCGAGCCGCGCGCGGACCGATATTATTGCATCCCGACCGCGGAATCTCACGGACACATCTTACCTAGAGGGAAATATATCGACACTAAAGGCCGCGTTCGGGGGCCGTGTAACGTCTATATAGATAGCGAGGAAGGATAAAATCCTTTATGACCCCCACCAACCTCCTTCCCATCTGCCTCTCCCTCTCTTCCTCTTCCTTGATCTTTCTTGTACGTTCTGTATTTCTTTTTCTTTCTTTTTTTTTTTTTTTTTTTTAATCGATCCACGGACCGTCCTCGGGAAACTTTAGATAGCCCGGCGCGTCTGCGGCTGCGCGGTGGTGTGGGTACGAAGAGCCAGATCGATACGTCGGACTTTGCTTCGAATCTGCAAGCTCATCCAGGATCATATCTCTTGAAATATCGTTCGGCGTGGTAGGAGAGCGCGCGGGCGGAACGGAGCTTAAACCTCCCTCGTTAAGTAACGCTCTCGTGATTATTCCTTTTCTCCCCCCCCTCCCCCTCTTGGCCCCTCTGCCGACCCCTCTCTCTCTCGTTCTTTCTTTCTTTCTTCTCGTCCCGTGTACCGACGACCGTCCGCCTTTTAAATTGTCTCGTTTCTGCTACGATTAATTTTTCTCTTTCTCTGCCCCCCCCCCTTTTCTCCTCTCTTACTCGACTCTTTTTCCCCGTCTTCTCACGGACGAATTCCCTTATCTCGCGATTGTAACCCTTCGGGCTTATAATTCGATCAGCCGAGGCCTGCCTGCAACGAGGCTGTCTCCGGGCCTTCTGCAATCGCGCTGCTTCACTTCCTGTAGCTAGCGGGGGCACCGTTCGCTCGTTCCACGGGATTATTTTGAATAGTAATATCTACGCTGGGGGAGTCTAGGCAGGAAAGTTTGATAAATGAAGGCTGCAATTGGATAATAGGGTATTACTCGTATTAATAATAAGAGATACGAGAAGAGAATTCCTTTTCTAAGCAGTGTTTTACATTTAATAATGTAGCCGAAAAAAACAGAACCTCGGGACAGTGTGGCTCGAACCCAAGATATTCGGGGGATCCTCTGCGTTGCTAGCCAGCCGCGTTACCAATTCCCCCAACGCCGACTCCGATGTTAATCTTCTCCGAACTCTACAAATACCGAAAGCAACGGGGCGCCACCTATGCGCCGATCGCACCACAGGCCGTTCCCAAACGCCGAATGCCTACGAGCCCGGTTTTATTTTCCTGCTAGCGAGTATCTACCGTGGATGCTTGCAATCGTTGTTCAAGGTTCCGCGGAAATGTCGAACGAGTCGATAGCGATACACGCCCCCCTCGAACGGCGACCGTATTATCCGCGTGCCCGAGTGCCAAGCGAACAATCAGTTACCGGCCCCACTAATCGGATATCCGCGGTGCCCCGATAGAACCGGTCGAATCGAGAGCACGAGTCGACTGCGCCCGGGACTTAGGGCCCCCGGGTGGAAGGGCAGTGCCGCGGAAAGGGGGAGCGGGGCTCCGGGGGGGGGGGCTCGCTCGCTCGCAATTCCACGCGCCCACAGATTCGATTTCTCTCCTTCCACGTCGTTTCGTTCCGATTCTTCGCGCTGCGCTCTTCTAAAGAAGACGTTGAAAAATGAACAGGATGACGATTGTGATTACGACGGGGAGGGGTTCGGCGGTGGGGGATCGCGAGGAAGGCGCGAGGGACCGCGGCGCGAACGGGACGAGAGGGAAGACGACGATGATGATGATGATGATGATGAGCAAGTAGAAGATTAGCGTAGCATTAAAGGTGCCATCCCGCTTCCTTTATTTCGTGCCCCGTGAAGGATCGACCGAGCGCGAATCAACGCGACGAACTTTATAAATGCGCCCTTGTAAATCATTTCCTCCCCTTGGGTGCCTCTCGCTGCCCCCCTCCCTGGGAAAACGCGACGACAGGGGGATTGCAAACAAACGGAATCCTAGGGGATTCCGTGATAGAACGGGGCGAGGTAATTTGCGAGGCCGAGTTGGAGATTGTCGAGAGCTCGAATCTAGGGAACTGCTCATGATATTATAGGGACATTTTTACATCCTTCAAAGTTCCTCCAAAGATGTATGGGAGAGTCGTGCAGTCGAGAGTGGTTCTCTCTTCTTCGACCAGATATTAGCACTTTATTTGAATTAACCAATGAAAATCATAATTCTCTGTAACCTATTTCGGGGTCATATTGTTTACTCCATTGCTCTCGATGTTCTGAGGATATTCAGTGGGTTAAAAGTTATTTTTTAAAACTGAACTTTTGTTTCTCGTGTAAGTAAATGCTTTTTTTCTATTATGTATACTATCTCTGGTCTATTAAGTTTAATAAAACGTCCTAGTTTTGCAATATTTTTTTTACATAACATACCATGATCTAAAATGTTTCCCCGTGATTGTCGTACAGTACCTACCGACCAACAGACTCTGTCAACCAGTAGAGACCAAATATTTCTTATCTGTAAGTTCAATCTGTTAGCAACTCAGATTAATTTATAAGATGTTCATTTAGCCTTTCTTCTATCTTTTCCTTCAGAAAAATAAAGTAAATAAGGATTGGTATGATAACCTAACAAACAGGGAGCTAGGATTTAATGAAGAAGTTATCCAGAAGTGTGTTACTTGCAAGCAGAGTTGGGCATTAACTAAATAAAAAATTATATAAATAAGAATAAATTAAATTTCTCAAAAATAATTTCCCTCGCCTTACCAAGTTCCATCTATACTACAACCACGTTTTTGAATTTCTGATTTTTATCAACTCTACCCCAAAATATACCAAAAAAACTTAGAGCGGTCAGTACTGCACGACTCTCCCCTATGTTTCGCGTTAAAAGCCCACAAGGTGATGAAAGTGATTGTCGAGTGATCGAATCCAGTAAACCCTTCCCTTAAAAATACCACTCATCTTCAAAAAAAAAATGATTTATCGAACCACTACATTTTTTTCTGTATTACTACATTTAACCCTGTTTAATATACTCCCTCTTTACTCTCCCGAAAAATAGGCCCCACGGAATGTTCACCACCTGGGCCATTTTCCTTAAATCCGCCACTGCACTTGACACTTTCCTTCAAACCTCGAAGTTCCTCCAAAGAAATTAGAAAATGAAACTAAAAGCGGTGAACTTTCGCCATTCCCCATTACCACAGACGCAAATTTCTCGCGTTCCATTCCAAGTTCGAACTGATCCATGGAACTCGATCGCCTTACGGAAACCGTATGGGAAACGCGCGTCGATCTCTCTCGCGGTACCGTTCTTAACCGCAGAGCGTGGCGAGGCATGGTTCGATCGGCGGTTTTCATGTAGCTGACTTTTTGCCCGTCAGCTAGACTTTGTTGCAACGGTACCGCCGTTGCGGGCTGAGAAAAAAAATGCCTGGCGAATAATGATGATGAGCGAGCCTGGGGTATTAACGCGGACCTTTCCACCTCTGGGGCCGGCTTTTCCGTAAATCGTCCGGCGCGGTAAAAATGGCAGGGAAAATTGCTCCGCGACATATTACCGGGGCTGATCGAATACGCGGAGGATGGGGAGTCGAGCGTTCTTCCGCGAGCAATTTTATCGGGCGAGAGTGATACTCGGGCCGCGGCAAGCAGGAACCAGGGAGGCGAGACGATAAAAGGGGAGTGTATTAACTTTGATCAGTCTCGTTTCTCTTTTTCCTGGCGAGTTTATATCTGCGATAACGGCGTGTTCTAGTGCTAGTTTGAACGGCTGTTGCAGGGCCGAGCTGATGCTGAAGGGAATCGTCGCTGGAAACGGAGGCTTGTAAACGGGGAAATTACACGAGATCGTATCGGAATAATTAACTGGCCGGGGAGCGGAATATTGTGCTGGGACCCCGAGGCCGCCGATCCTACTTCCGTCGGTGAGTAGCCGTTTCAATACGTGTCGTTCCCCTGGGAAGCGTGTCGATCGGGAAATCAACCACTCCTCGCGCCGATCTCCACGCTTTCCAACTAGCAATAAGACGATCTTGCGATTCCAAGTATCTAAACATCGTATTCGATCTCTAAATCTAAATAAAATCCGAAGATTCAAATAAATTTAAATAAAACTTGAAGGTCTAAATAAATCTAAATAAAATCTAAAGCACTGAATAAATCTAATTAAAACTTGAAGCTCTAAATAAATGTAAATTAAATCTGAAGCTCTAAATAGATCTAAATAAAATCTGAAGCTTCAAATAAATCTAAATGAAACTTGAAGCTCTAAATAAATCTAAATAAAACTTGAAGCTCTAAATAAATGTAAATAAAATCTGAAGCTCTAAATAAATGTAATTAAAACTCGAAGCTCTAAATAAACCCAAATAAAATCTGGAGCTCTAAATAAATCTAAATCTAATTTAAATCTCTCTCCATATTATCCAAACATAACATGGAGAAATGAAAATTCCACAGTTCTCCCAATACCCCTTAAGCATTCCTTCAAGCTCCCCACAAAATCCTCCACTATTAAAACGGAACGTCGACCATAAAGCACTACAAACATGAACGATCGATGAAATTTGATATCACAGAGAAATCGCCACGTGCTCGACTAGCCTTTCCAAACTTCAGCAGCGAATATGACTGAGCAGCGAGCGCGGGCACGCGTGTCTGGAAAAAAAGTGGGAGGGGGAGCGAAGGGGAAAGATCGGGGTGCGGTTAATCGACGGTTTATCGCGGCGGAACGGGGCCTGTTAATCGAGCGCCGACATAATTATCATCGACTATTATTAAATTCTCGCGGACCGCGTGCGTTCCGCCGCCACGGAGATATATTTATCTGACAAACGTGGAAAGAGACGCGAATGGAAGGGGGCGGGGGAGAGAGAGAAGAAAAAAAGAGGCGAACAGCCGCGAAGGAAACATTACGCCTACATTTCGCGCGAGCTACGGACCCACCCATCGCCGGGGCCCGAGCGTGTGGGCCTCCGTGGCTCACGCGCGCCCATACATCAAGATCACGTTAAAGCCACTTTCTTAAATCAAACCGCGTGCCACTTACTTTATTTACCCGTGTTTCCCCGCCGCTCCCCTCCGGAAACCCTGGCACCGCGACCGGGATTATCGTATTCCCGTTGAAATAGAAACTTTTCGACAGCCACTTTTCTCGGGCAGCTGCTTAGACGCCTTTCCCCGGCCCTGACGGCTTAATCCAGGGTGCCCGGAGATTAACGAGAGATTAAAGATGGAGGCTACATTGTAGGGAAGCTCCGGAGATTCCTCGGTGAACTGTATAACTGGGGTATCTTGATGGAGGGATCTTGGTGGAGGGATTCGAGGGGTCTTAACTCGTTCGTGGTTTATTTGGTCGAAGAGGAACTAACAAGGGACACTATCGAGGTGTCCAGCGCAGATTTCTTTTTGTCACTGAAATTTTGTTGCTGAGCAGAAAGATCCGAGGGACGTGTGTTTCTTTATTTTTCGTTAAAATTGAGATGGGGTGAAAGTAAAAAATACCTTGATATTGTCTGTCGTAATATACAGGGTTGGGGAATTGATTTCGACCTGGTATCGGAGGTTTACGAGATGAGGAAAATTCCCGGGTAGGCGACACTCAAGATATCGCAACGTACCGTCCCATAATTATTCGTTGCAAATACTAAACACCATGCGACATACAAATTCTTTCACATTTCCTTTCACTTTTTAATATGTATCTAAATAAAAATATCTAATTCCTGGGTATTTCACGGGTTTTAGCTATCTCGAGCAATGTCAATAAATAGAATTGGAGAGCCTAATAGGAATTTAAAGATGAACTTCATTGAAATTAAAAATAAGCGAAAATCTTTGAAAATTTGAGAAATAAATCTTTATGCATTACCATTTCTGTCTATTTTTCATCCGAAAAAAATGCTTAATTAATATCTTGGAAATTGATTAACATTTGGCTAAGATTATCACTGAAATTCATTCTTAACTAAATTTAAGCAGAGTAAACGTTGGCCAGATCGCAAATGCTTCCCAGGAACCCCCGAATAATTCGATCTGATCCGCGCGAAAAGTATCGTGAGACCCTCGGCCGGCTCCCAAAGCCGCTCCACCTCGTGCTGTTTAACATTAATTGTTCTCGTATCATTAGCCGCGCCGCGACGGGCACCACCCAGCCGTAATTACCGCGAGGGATCGCGTTAATAACACCGTGCCGCGAACACGAGTCGCCAACGAGCGACTTTAATATCGGTAATTAAACGCGTCGACGTAAACGCGCCAGCCTAACGCAACCGATTGAATAACAACACTCCGGGCGCGCATCTAGAAACGGCCCCCCTTTAATTCCCTTTCCCCGAAAGTGGGGCCCAGTGGTCCGCGCCCGTAGGGAGCGGCGCTAATGAAATCCGTCAACGAGGGGGTTACAGAGGAAGGCCTCTAACGACAACACGTCTCTCTTCCCGAAGATCGAACGAACGGGCCCGACCTGTTAATTAACACAAATTTCTTCACGAAAACTCGCGGTCGCGATGCAAATACAATTACGCCTTTCCAGGAACGTTCTAATTGACCCTACATAGGGAGGGAAAGCTAGGGGTCGGAGAGAGGGAGGGAGGGGGGGGGGAGGGCTTAACAAAAATGCCTGACGATCCGAGACGACATCGGTACGAATATATCCCCCCCTTTGGCTTTCATCCCTGTGCCCCGGCAAAAACCCGATGATACGAAGTCGATGGCCGAACGGAGAAAAAGGAAGGGGGTCCAGAGGGGGGGGGGGCTAACGTCGAAAGAGAGGAGAGAAGAGAGAGAGAGAGAGTGAGAGAGAGAGACGAGGTCGGGACAAAAACGCTCGAACCGCGGTCGGTTCCCGAACAGAGTCACAGATCCCACAGCGAACGATAAAGGCTGGGGGCTCCAGACGAGACGACGAGGACCGGGGGACAGGCGGAAGAAACGAAAGATAGGAGGAAGAAGGGCCCCGAAATCCCGGCCAGGGGAGAGGCGCGGGAGGGGCGAGGCGGAGGGGAAGGGGTGCGCGCGCGGAGAAAGAGAGAATGTTCAGAAATGAAGCGGGCGGCAGTCGCGACCGAGGGGGGTAGGAGAGATGGACCGACTTTTACCTACGTCCGGCTGTTTGTATGCGTTCATCCGAGATCAAGTTTTTCTCGAGCCCCGAAGCTTCGGCCAGCGGGCAGAAGCCAGCAACCGAGGCAGCGACCAGAATCCAACTTGATTTCCTGGCACGCGGTTCATCTTGTCGTTTATTCTCTACCGCTCGTCACTCCGCGCCTACCCCCGCCCCCCCCCCCCCGTTCCCTTTCCCTTTGATCTTGCCTCGATCCCGATCCCTTCGCCCTCCCCGCGTCCCACCATCTCGCTTTTGGCCGATCATCCCTCACTTATCGATGGAAGGAGAGGGGTGGTCGCGAGGAACACGTGCCCCTGGTCGAACGAAAAACTGAAATCCCCTACCTCCCCCTCCTCTGGGGCCTGTCTACGCTTTCTCGGATTATACACGGTGCTCCTCGAGGAAGCACGGGCTAATTTACAGTGGGAAACGCGCTATCGGGAGGGGTCGATACACTCGGTGACTGGGAGATACCTTAATGGACCAAGGAACCGGGGAAAGTGGTGCCGTGACCACCTTTCCCTCGATCGATTATCGGCCCGATTGCCACGCTTTCAACGACTTCCGTTCGGGGGAGGTCCTGCGCAGGAACGATCGGCTACAGTTTCAAGCTACTTTGTTTCGGGGGTGTACAACAAGGAGTTGGAAATGGTTATGGTATCGGTTTCGGGGTCTTGGAATATAGCTATGAGAGGCGAAATAATCTTGAAACTGTTAGGAGTGGAAAAGGTTTTGTTACATCGGTTCCATAACGGTCATAGTGTTGGTATCGGTTATACAATAAACTTTCGCAACCGATATGTTATGGAAACGATATAATATCGGTTTTGTAGAACCGTAACCGAAATCGGTATAGTCAGAAATTTCGGATTTCGAAGAAGCATCCATTCCTCTTCTAGAATCATTTAAACTTTCAAAATTTGAGGAAATTTTTTTTTTTTAAATTTCGTACTTTTTTCGAAAACTGTCGCACGAGAAAAAGTAATAGAACATAAAAGATGCTCCTTGTCCGGATCTACAACTTTTGTTTGACATATTTTTTTATTTAATCAAGAACTTGGAGAATATTATATAAAATCGACTTCGCGAGCTGATAAATAACGTTTTAAATATTTAAGGGCTCAGGGGTACCCTTTCCCGTTATCCGATCGAGCTCAAACTTTACACAGATTTTTTTTCAATTATTTGGAAATATTCTGGAGGGTACCCAGAAGAAAATCTTGAAAAAAAATTTTACCAAGAATAAATAAGAGCCACCCTATTCCAAACAGATGAATTAGGTACTGCGGATGATCCGGCAGTGTTTAGTGTGTGATATTTTGTGTGAACTTGATTGGGTATCAGCGACAGATACCCCGGAATCTGTTTACGCTCGTTAGCAACATTCTGATCCGCCTCCCACCCAAGAAGCTCCCATCCTAATCGCAGTTTCTACCTGCAAGAGTGTTAGGGACTTTTGATCATCCTCCACCGCCGATTTCTCCCGCGATCCCGCCCGATATTTTCTCTGGGAGCCTCCATTATAAGCCATCCATTCTTCTTCGACACATTGTTCCTTTCACGCGCTCTCATCTGCCAGATTCCCCGCCGTTACTCTCCATCGCCGACTCTAATTACGTTAAGACCATTGTTACGCAACCGCGGTTCCCAGGCGGGCGAATTATCGCGTCTGCCTTGCCCCGTAACACGAGAAGCCTATGCCCCTGACGCGGCCCAGCGCGGCGCATTGATAAATCCATCGGGACTCATTGCACCCCGTGGAAAGAAGTCCCATCGCCGGGGAGCAGGAATTCCACGGGTTAACATTCCATCGAAATCAAAGTCTAAACGCACTTATCGTGTGCTGGAGATAAAAAGAAGAGATCTACGCTCCTCTTCTTCTTGCCACTGGCCAGAGTTGGGCATTATTCGAATTAATCTTTAGTCGGATGAACTTGGAATAAAAATTTCGACTAAAATGAAGTTATTCGAGAATAACGAATAAATTTTTATTAACAAAAGTAACGAATAAATTTTCATTATTAATTTTAAAATTTATTAAATATTTATATACTTATTTATCTACTAATATATAGTATCTGTATATATTATTATTAATTTTAAAATTATTAATAAAAATTTATTCCTTATTTTCGAATAACTTCATTTTATTCGCAATTCTAATTTGAGATCGTTCGAATAAAGATTTATTTTAATAATGCCACTGGCACGCCGACACTGATCTGTCACGGAACTGATAAGTGTATTTAGACCTTAACCCTTTCCTTCCGGTGTATCGTTGGTCATCTCTTACAATTCGTAATCGCAGCTCTGCTCGCTGCTTCGATATAAACACTTCCATTATAAAACTATGGAATATATTTCTGCGCTTCGCTCTCATCGTTTATCAGAGCTCCAACGTAAACGCACCCCAAAGTGCCAGAGAGCCGATTAAAGACGGCGCTAGGATCGAAAGGGTTTAATCTCTCAAATTTCCCTGCGAGAAACACCGAAACGCAATCAATACTGGCCCCTAGGTTCCAAAATGGAGGCTGTTCTATCCGCGAAAGAGGGGGCAACATGGTGGCAAGTGAAAGACGAGTCCCCGGTGGATGCAAAAAGTAGAGGGAAGAGGGCGAATGACTTTCGGAACGGCGCGCGCGATCATTAATATCTCGGTGGATGATCAATCAAAGGGACTTACTTTGGTGGACGTCGTACTGGGCCTGGTACCGCCGACACCGATGGCGTACAGCTCCACCTCGTACCACTGGATTCCTGTTTCCCTGTCGAGCGCGGCGGCCGTCGACAATATACCTGTCTTCGTGTCCACGTCGAACAATCTGTCCACCTGGGGTCCGCCGCTACCAGCGGTCACGTTGGTCACGTAATACTCGAGATCGACGGTCGATCTGCGGCTCCTAGCGCGGACCCTCAGGATGCTGGTGCCGATCGGCTCGTTCTCGTAGACACTGCCCTCGATCTGGCCGCGGTGCTCCCAAACCGGCTGGTCCTCGTTATCCTCTCCAGCTACTATCAGCGTCAGATAGGTCTCTGTGGACCTACGCTCCGCTTGCACGGCTTCGTCCGTGGCCCTCACGCCCACCTGGTACTTGGAAACCCTCTCGAAATTGCTCTTGGAGGACCTCGGGAGCTTCATGGTCAAGTGGCCAGTGCTCCTATGGATCCTAAACATGTCGGAGTAGTTGACGCTGGATCGAAGAAGCTCATAAGTGACCAGGCCGTTCGTGCTCGAGTCCAGGTCCCTGGCGACCAGCTGGGTCACCGTGATCTCCTTCTGGAACTGATGGCTTCCCTTCAGAGGCAGCACTACGGCGGACATGCTGACGAAGATGGGCGCGTTGTCGTTGATGTCCTCCACGATCACTATCACCAGCTTCTCCGCGGACAGCCTGGCGCTAGGAGGCTGCGCGCTGTCCGTGGCGACCACCACTAGCTTGTACGTGTCCACCTCCTCGCGGTCGATAGGCAGTAATGTGTGTATCACTCCAGTCGCTGGGTTTATACCGAACCTCCGCATCTGGTCCTCTGGATCCTGGCTGGCGATCGAGTACGTCACTACCCCGTTCTCGTTGGAGTCGGGGTCCTCCGCGGTGATGGTCACTATGGGCGTGTGCACCAGGATGCCCTCTCTGATCTGTCTAGCTATGGCGGTGTTGGGGAACACGGGCGGGTTGTCGTTGGCGTCGATCACCTCGACGACCAGGGTCGTCACGGAGCTGAGCCGCGGATGGCCTCCGTCGCTGCAGGTCACGTTCAGCGTATACCTATCTAGCTCCTCGTAGTCCAGGGGTTTCCTCAGGTACAGCGTGCCGGTCAGAGGATCGATGTAAAATGTGTCCCGCCTGTTCCCAGCGGATATAGCGAAGGCTAGCTCGCTGTTGGGCCCTAGATCGTTATCCGTTGCTTTGAACCTAAGTAGCTCCGTGTTCGTCGGCGTCGTCTCCAGGACGGAGATGCTCGACTTATTGTCCACGAATAGGGGCACGTTATCGTTCTCATCTAGCACCTCTATGTGAACCGTGGTGCTCGAGGAGAGACGCGTCTCTAGGCCAGCATCGTGCGCCACCACAGTCAGAACGTAAGTGTCAGAAGTCTCCCGATCCAGTTCCCTGAGCAGAGAAATCTGCCCGGTCGCCTCATCGATAGCAAAGTGCCCATGCTGGTTACCGTCCTCCAGGGAGTAGAACACGTCTCCATTCAACCCCTCGTCAGCATCAGTGGTGTAAACCCTGAGCAACTGAGTCCCTGTAGCTGCACCCTCGTTCACCTGCACCCTGTACGGCAACCTCTGGAACTGCGGGATGTTGTCGTTGACGTCGGTGATGTAGATGACTACTTTCACTCTATCCCGAAGACGGTTCACCCCGTTGTCAGTGACGGTGGCTTCTAACGTGATGTAACTGCTGCCGGTGTTAGTCACCAGCAGCTCCCTGTCGAACACACGCAGGGACTTGATGAAGCCGTTCCTGGGGTCGACGATGAAGTCCTGCTGACTGGGAGGCAAGGAGAACATGAGGTCAGCGTTGCGACCCACGTCTCTATCAGTGGCTAGCAGTTTCCCCACGAACGTGTCCGGGGGTTCGTTCTCGCGCAGGTGGAAGATGAAGCTGGAATTCGTGAACTCCGGCGCGTTGTCGTTCTCGTCAATGATGTGGACCACCACTGGGACCACGGAGCTTCTGGAAGGGCTACCCTGGTCGGTCGCCGTCACCTCCAGGGCGTAGTAGTTCTGCTCCTCGCGGTCTAGGACGTTCTTCACGTACAGCTGGCCATCGGGGAATATCCCGAAGCGATCTTCAGCGTTGCCATCGGTCACGCTGTAGAGGACGCGTCCGTTGGCCCCGAGGTCAGCGTCAGTGGCTGTTAGAGAGAAGAAGCGGTCGTTCACTGGCGTGGACTCCGGCAGAGAGGTCTCGTAACTGGTCAGCTTGAATACTGGCGTGTGATCGTTAACGTCCTCGATCGTCACCCTGACCTGATGCTGAGCGGACAGTGGCTGGTTGCCGGAGTCCGTAGCGGTCACCTCCAGGTGCAGCACCGTGCCTGGAGCGGCCCTCACAGGCTTGTCCAGGTATATTATACCCGAGTTCTCGGCGACCCTGAACTGTCCACCAGGATTATACGTGAGGGAGTAGATTATCCTGGCATTGGCGCCAGCGTCTCGATCTCTGGCGCGAGCTAGGCACACTTCCTGGCCCACAGCTGCGTTCTCCTTCAGCAGCACTTCGTCTCCTATCTCCCCTTTAGGGAACCTGGGCGGGTTGTCGTTGACATCCAAGACAGTGATGTTCACCGATGTTTGTCCGTAAGCGAGACCAGCTCTGGCGGATAGTTGCAGGCTATAGTAGCTCAGCTGTTCCCGATCCAGGCAACCAGAGGTGCTAATGGTCCCTGTACTCTCGTCTATTTTGAAGCTACCCTTGGGGTCGCCGAACACGATGGCGTATGAGACTTTGGAGCTGGCGTACTGCGTCACCTGGACAGTACCAACTTCTCTGTTAAACACAGTGGCCATGGAACTGCACTCTCTGTCCTCGGCTATGCGGAACTCGTAGCCATTGTACGTGTCGAATTCCAAGTTCTCCAGGTCCTCCTCGCGGATGATCTCCACCAGGGCATTCCTGCTGGCTGTCTTGTCCCCAGTGTCCTTCGCTGAGATCTTCAGCTCGTAGAGGGTCTTATGCGCAGCCCTGAGGGAACCCTGAAGACTGATCTCACCAGTCCTCTCTTCCACGACAAAGAGTCCCTCACCACTGGACTCCAGGGTGTACCTCACCTGGGCGTTCTCTCTAGCGTCATCGTCTGTCGCCGTCACCTTGCCCACGGAGGTTCCCGGCGGGGCGTCCTCCGGAATGGGCATCAAGTACCTCCACGGGTAAAACACCGGCGAGTTATCATTAACGTCCTCCAGAGTCAGCACCACAGTCGCGGTAGAGGATTGCGGCGGGGTGCCCTGGTCTCTAGCGATCACCAGGACCCTGTACTCCGCCATGGTCTCTCGATCCAAGCCGATTTTCGTGGTCAACTGACCAGTCAGCCCGTCCAGAGCAAAGGTCTTCGGGTAGTCCCTGGACACGCTGGAATGGAAACTGTAGGCGACGCTGCCGTTCGTCCCCTGATCATTATCCACCGCTGTGAGCGTAGCTACCAAACTATGCGGCGGCGTGTTCTCCGATAACGTCACTTCTACCACGTTCTGGGAAAACCTCGGCGCCTCGTCGTTCTCGTCTAGGATAGTGACTTTGAGGTGCGTGGACGCGTATTTGGGATTAGGCCCGCCGTCTCTAGCAGACACGTGGAGCTCTATGCTACCCTGCACCTCTCTGTCGAGAATGGCCACTGTGGTGACTAGCCCCGTATCCTGGTCGATGGAGAACCAGCCTTGCTCGTTGCCCGAGTCGAAGTCGTAATAGATCCTGGCGTTCAGGCCCGAATCCGCGTCCGTGGCGGATATGCTGGCGACGAAGCTGCCTGTCGGCGACAGCTCCGACAGAACCGCGGAATATTCGCTCTGCTGGAATACCGGTTCGTGGTCGTTGACGTCGTTCACGTGGATCACGAGATAGGCGGTGGCGGACCTTGGCGGCGTACCTTTATCGGTAGCCACCACGGTCAGATTGTACTTCGGTATCTCCTCGCGGTCCAGGCGGCCGTTAACGCGCACGATATCGAAGCTCTGGGTGATGTCCAGCCGGAAGTGTGCGAGTTCGTTGCCGGCCCGGATCTCCACCGTGGTCTCGCCGTTCAGGCCCTCGTCGTTGTCGATCACGGCCACCGCGGCCACCATCGAGTCCTTCGCCGCGTTCTCGTCCACGGTGGCGAAGCCCGGCGTCGGCGGGAAGTAGCTGAACTTTATTTCAGGATCGTGATCGTTGGCGTCCAATAGATTCACCGTTACGTAGGTACGGCCGTCCTGCCTCGGCGAGCCGTGATCCCGAGCGAACACCGTTATCACGCAGCTCTTTGGGCAGCCGCCGCCGGGACGAGCCGCGATTGTGCAGCTCTGCTGAGGGCAGTCCAGGGGTTCTACTGTGGTGATCGTGCCGGTCTCCGGGTCTATGGTGAACTGTCTCTCTGTGTCTGGTAGATAGTACGTGAGCTTGGAGTTGTCCTCGGAATCCTTGTCCGTGGCATGAACCGTCAGCACTTTCGTGCCTACCGGGGCGCTCTCGTTCAGCGCCACCACGTAGTCGCTCTGCTGGAAGATGGGCGGGTTGTCATTGACGTCCAGCACGGTCACGTTTACGAGAAGGTAGCCCAGCCTCGGCGGCCGGCCCCTGTCCCGGGCGCAGACGTTCAGCGAGTAGAACTCCACCTGCTCCCGGTCCAGTTTACCAGTTGTCTCTAGGTGCAGGTAGGACGTTTCTCCTGTAGGGTTGCCAGTCACTTCTAATCGGAACTTGCCGTCGGTGTTGCCGTCGACGATGAAGTAGTCGTCCACTACACCGTTCTCCGGGGTGTCCCTGTCCGTGGCTGCGTCCAGCAGCAATTTGGTACCGACCACAGCCGATTCGGAGAAGCTGACGGCGATACTGGACTCCGGGAACTCGGGATCGTTGTCGTTGATGTCCAGCACGAGGATCCTCACCTCGATGGGGTAGGTCGGCTGGCTGGAGAGCACGACCAGGTCGAACCTGTCGCTGGTCAACGCCTCCCTGTCCAGCACCTTGGCCGTCCTGATCTTGCCGGTCTCCGAGTCCAGCACGAACTCCTGTGGCGGCTCGTTGAACCTGTAGACGAAGCCGGGCTTCACCGGTATCACGCCGACCAGGGTCCCCTTGGGCTCGCCCTCCCTGACCTCCAGCTGGACCCTGGTGTCCACCGCCCTGCTCTGCATCGCCAGGCCCATCGTGGCGCTGTCCTGCGGCAGCATCGGTGACCTTCGCGGCACCAGCCGCATCACTCTTTGAGGTAGGTTGCGCGTCATGTACTCGGGCGCGTGTTCCAGCACGCCGTTGCTCGGCTGCCCGCCATTTTGGTCCACCGACAACAGTCCCAGGACCAGGGCTAGGACCATCGATCCCCTTATGATCATCTCTTCTGTCCCTCGAACGGTCCCCCTTCCTTAGCCAAATTCCCCCCGTGCTTGGACGACATAAAAGTTCGCGGTCCCCGCTCGACCCACTACCTATCGCTCTTCTTCCTCATCGTCCCTGGCAATCTCATGTCCCCCCCCACCCACCCTCGTGCTCACGTGACCGGTGATCGAGCGCGGAACATGGTACACGGGGAGCAGCCTCTCTCGGCCGCTGGATCAACGGGTAGACGAGCACGGCGAACGCTCCAGGGATTCCATTCTTCTCCCGGGCCCGCTGTTCCTTCTCTCCTTTTTCCCCTACTTTATTCCTTTTCCTTCGTTTTCGTTTCCCGCGGCCTCTCGATCGACGAGCCTTCGACTCGGCCACGAAATCGGATTAAGGATGCCGTCCGCGAGGTGTGGGCGCCCTTCCTTTTTTACCTCGCTTCGTTTTCGACCCCTTCGGCCGCTGGAAAGTCAGGCGAGCGCCAGAGGAGAGACCCGAGCCGACAGAGGGGGCAGTGAACCCGCGCGGAGCCGCGCCTCGCGAAACGCGTCCGCAGATGCTGCCTCGCCTCCGGATCCAGCGAACTTTTCCAAGCCGCGCGGCAACGATCTCGCGATCGCGCAGAAGGGGGAAATCGCGGACGATCCTCCGCGAAGGAATTCCAAGGGTATCACTTGTGCGACGCTGAACGTTCTTCACCACATACCCTGCGTCCCCGCGCTGTCACTGGGTTAATGCCCACACCGGAGGATCCACTGCCTTCGCGACCCGTGCGGGACACATTCGAGAATACGCGAACTACCCGAGAGGAGAAGTTCGGACGCACTTGGCTCCTACCACCGTGTCAAGAGTGCACACCACAAACGACACCAAAACACGAGGGCACGCGAGTGGAGTGCAGGAGGGTCCTGCCTACTGTTCCCGTGGAGGCACCGTGATCGCCGGATCCATCGGACCGGCTGGATCCGCGCGTAGATCGCCGCGTAGTTCACCGCGATGGAATCTCACTCGCGCACGACGCCGCTGGTGTCCGCGGCGTGCCCCCGCGCACGGAAACGTTCGTATCACCACGGGGGGATGCTAGGCGCGAACGTGCGAGTCGCGAGGATCCCAACCGTACCGCGAACGAGAGCGGGAGAAGAAGAGAGGTCCGGGCAGAGGGAGGCGACACGGCGAAAGAAAAAAAGGGCTGAAAAGAAGGCGTGTAACGTGGGCCGTGTGCGCGACGACGTAAGGCCCCGAGAACGCACGACGACGAAGAATATCACCTTCCCGAGGACTGACCTGACTCGACTGAACCGAGACGGTCCCAGAGCCTTGCCGCTGCCAGGAGAAGCATTCTTCGGGCTGGTCGACGCCGTCCCTCTCCGATCCATCGGGCCCCGGCTATGCTTCCGTTTCTCTCGCTCTTCCCTCATTCCTCCCTCCCCTCTCGCCGTTTACTCCTTCCCCAGCGCCGCGCTCCTCGCCCCTCTCTCTCTAACGTTTCATCGATATCGGCTTCTCTCCGTTCACGAAAGAAACCTTCGCGCTCCTTGTCCCTCCCGAGTGCCCGCAGTCCTCTCCACCTCTTCGCCTACCCTCTATCGACGTTCTTGCCCCTCTCGCTTCAGTTGCCACCTCTGCTTAAGGCCCTCTCCCTTTCTACAGTCGCGCTCCTTCTTCCACCACCGATCGGCAACGCTAGCCCTCCTCGTTCAGCGAAGCATTCGTGGGCTCTCTTCGCTAGCTAAGTCCCTGCTCCCTCTCCTTTCCTCCCGCGTCAGCTGTCCTTGGCTCTCCACCACGTGGTCCTCTCGCTTTCTTCGACGACGCCGTCCTCGTCCAGCGAAGCATTCGCCGGCTCTCTCGCTGGCCCAGCCGCCGCCGTCCTCCTCCATCCTCCTCAGTCCACGTCCTCCCCTCCCTGTTCCTCCGACCGGTGGGCCCTTCAGCTGGCTCTGTCTGTCAGTGCTCGGCTCTCTTTCTCCACCTCGGGCCACGTTGGCCCCTGCCCTCCCTCCGTGGCTCCCTCTCCCACCAAACCGCCTCGCCAGCCCCCTCTCCGCCTCACCGGGGTCCGCCGTAGCGCCCTGCTTCCCCGTCCCCGTCCCTCTGGCCGTTATCCTCCCACCTCGGGACTCTATCCTCGCGCATCCCGGCGTCGTCTCGCGCTGAGATATTCTCCCTTTTGCCCTCGAGGAACGAGCAATGCGGAGGCTCAGGTATGCAAGATGGCCGCCGTCGAGGAGCGCGCTCGCGACGAGGACTGCTCACGGGCGAACCAGGGTGTGAGAGAGAGAGAGAGAGAGATCTCGCTCTCGCGAGAGGGAGCGGAGGAGAAAGAGAGACCGGTGACGGAGAAATGGAGAAGGAGGCGAAGGAGCGACGGAGATGGGCAGCGTTTAAAACGCCAGAGGGACGAGGAGAGGACCACTGAGATGAATAATGCGCGTGGGGGAGGGGGGGAGGTATCTGGATAGGACCAGGGATGGGGGGACGACAGCGGGGGAGGTGTGTGTGTGTGTGGGGTAGGAAGAGAGGAGCCAGAGGCGGAGGAACGAAGAGGTCCAGGACCACGATATACCGTAGATATATATCCGCGTACTGGGCCCTATAGCCACTTTTATAACTAATCCGTTACCACGATCGAACGCTTCGCTCCGGCTCTCCCCTCCGCCCACCCCTTCGCCTCTCCTCCGCCTAACCCTGGAGGGTTTCTCTGCCTGGGCGACGGTGGTACGCGCGCAGATAGATTCCCTTTCGGTGTTTTCCTTTAATCTGGTTCACCGAGCGGCAACGTCCGACGCGTTTTTCCGCCCTTTGATCCCCGCGTGACTTTTCCATCCATCGCCGGCAATTTTCGTGCCGGTCGCGCAACCGTCCTTGCCCCCCTTTTTCTCTCGCTCTTCCTGTCCCACGGAAACCACGGGACCGAGCCGCTCGCGTGGGTCAGATAAGCGCGTACATGGCCACGGTCCTGAGCGAGGTTCGAGCGTTTAAGAAGTCGTTATCTAGCGGGGAATGCACCGTTCAGGGAATCGTGTGCACGCCGGGGGACGGAATGCCGGGGGAAATTAGGAGGTTCGATCTTACATCGTAACGGAGCTACGTTACACGCTATTTTACCTGCTGGGCCTATTTCGGCTACACCCGGGGACACGCTCGACACGAGAGATCCGTGGAGCCTTATCCCGTTCGTCGGTCCCCGTTGCCCCGACGACGTCCTTTATCGTCCGTTGCGACGCGTCCAGCTGGATAGCATCGCTTCCTGGTCGGCGAGGGTTAATTCGAGGTATTTGTCGCGAGGGAGGGTGCGGCAGGATGCGCGGCTGATTAATAGACGACGCTCAGCGGTACAGGGACGCGCCGTGCACGCGCCATTTGTTGGTCCGGGATATTAGAAAGGCTGCGATCCGAAAGACGACCAGGGTGCACGGCATTTGTATAAACCACTGCGTACGGAATGCATTCGACATTAGGATTCTTGGTCTTTGTGTCGGCTTGACGAGTAGCATAGGCAATTGACATTCTAAGTGGCGCAGGGTTTTGCAAAATGATCCTTTAAGTCGGTAAGGCACCGGTTGCAATTGAGAAGTTGGAATGGTAAACGATGCAAGGGGCAAAGAAATGAAAAATTATCTTTCTTAAGGGGGTGAAGATTCTATGCTGAATGCGGTGGCGAAGGCTGTAAGTGCTGGGATAATTTATTTTGAATATTGTTCCAAATGACCCCAGTGGCCAATCGACACGAGGTTTGAGAGGAGGGGCCATTCGGAACTACAACATTTATTTTAGTTTCTAGGGTTGTATTTATCAACGTTGCTGTGGTTGAAAAGAAAGTACTGAAAATTCCCATTTCTGGCACTTGCATCATTTAAGGATGTATCGGAACTATCTTCAAAATGGTACCAAATTGATGAAAATTTGTGAGATTGTTCTTTTTAATCTTCCTGATATGCCTAACAAATTTTAAACTATGTCACTAAACGGTTGCTGAGTTATAATGATTTTAATTCTCACTGATTTTACATGTACTCTTATGAAAAGAGACGATCTTGGCAGATAAAACAGCTGAAAACTGTTGAAGAAATGGTACCAATGTGTTTAATTAATTAGCTGATGTTTAAGAAGCCCCACACGTCCCACTTGTCCGCCACTGCCCCAAAGCATAGATCATCGTACCTTGCACCCCTCCGACTAATACACAGCAAGGGCTGCAAGCACCAGCCTCCATATCCACTCGACATAACACGAGTGTATAAATACACAAGTGCCATTAAATACGCCCAGGCAAGAAGGGTAGCGTAGCTTGCGGAAAACAAGTAGTATTGCCCGTGGAAAGTCAGCCCAGGCACCGTACACTAGGGAACGACTAACTGTAAATAATCTTCTCTCAATTCTAACTCGTCTATAATCACTGGCGGACTGAGTTAAAAAATATTGGTTTCTAGGAGACAAAGGGGGCTCACCTAGAACTATAAGGCTGCCATTTACTGTTTATAAGAAACAAATAAAATTCTCAAAAATACATAATTGTTAAAAACAAGTAGAATTAAAATTTTTGTGAAATAAATGTATAGTTTTAGTAATTATAGTGTTTAACATCAGATGAAGTTTCTTCAAAATAATACCGTAGAAAAGTGGCGTTGCAATCATGAGAGAATTAATTGTTTTCATTACTTTTCATTAAATTCTATCAGCTGAATTTCTCTATTGGAAGTAGACAAATTCCAATAATCAAAGATTGTAGAAACAAATATTTCTTCTCCTCTGAATTTGTCGTATTGGTGGCAAGTGAGAGAAATTCTAGGGAATTGTACGATGCCACCAATATGGTGCTACCAATTTCATGCACTCACTGCGTGAATCGGAACGCATCCTAGAGGACCACCGATAGTCAGAGCCCTGATTTAGCTCTTCTGCCGCTCTGTGCAAAACTGGTTTTTGCCCTTTATATTTAATTACAAATAATTACTTTAACACACAAATTTTCAACAGTGAGTGAATTTTTCGTAGGTATTTGTTGCACAACAAAAGCCTTTTCTTTCACAGGAAATTTAATACTCATAAATTACCAATTAACCAAATTTGCCGCTCTGGGCAGTTGCTCCGCTTGCGCCGTCCTAGATCGGACCCCGCCGATAGTCGGGCTCCCAAAGAATTATTTCACTGCAAAGCCGTTGCGCCCTTCCCCTTTCCCACGTCCAGGTAATCGTAGACTCGGAGTCGGAGGATCGACGTGTAACGCGTGCCCCAGAAAGCTCGCTCCTTAAGTCCTATCTCCTTCCCGATCTGCTCGGCCTCCGTATCGTTGCTGCGTGTCGGGGGAACCAGAGGGGGCAGGATTTAGTCGGAAATCTGATCGTTTTCCGCGTAGGTAAGCGTAACGATCGCCAGCGCGCCGTTTAACCAGGCCACGGTATCTTTCCCCCGTGGAAGCGGAGAAGGATCTCGTGGCCAGCCCCTTAACGACTTATTTTCGCGGGGCGCGGCTGCGATAAATTCACGCGCGATCGTCCCTCAGCCGAAACGGCCTTTCGCGCCCACTTGTCTAACATTATTCCGCGCCGCTGCCGTATACGGGCCAGCATCGGCTGCGGAACAGCCCGGCTTCTATCGGGTTGCAGGGCGCCACGTGGGCGTCTACACGCAACAGCTTCATTGTTTTCACCGAACAATAACTGTAACGCGTTTCCCCCCCAAGTTTATCTCGGGCTGCTCCGCGTATGTACGACGTATCGATTGCCAGCCGCTCCCGAATCGCGCTCGTAACGTCTCGAGAACTGCGTGGACGGCTGGTAGCTTGATAAAACCACGTCCAGAGATGAGAAAAGATCGCTCGGGTCCAGGAGGGCTTACTCTCCGAGTTACAGTCGCTGCTTGGGTACCAATTTTCTTATCGATTGTAGAGAGTCCGGAGAAGCTTTCGGGGTGTTGGATATTGCTGTGAGATTATTTTCAGGGAGCACGAGATACTGATCGATGAAGCTTAATGGCAAAAACAGGAGTATTAGAAACGCTTGAGCTTTTATTAAAATATACAGTTTATTGGATAGATCTAATATAATACATTGTTGCGAAGTTGGGAGTGGAATTACTTCTTCGGAGCCCCGTACGCGTCTGGCATTCTCTCTATGGTGTATCTGTGCTGGGAAACGTACATTATAGGCACGCCGGGGATCTTCCGTATCCGCCTCTTCAGGTCTTTGTCATTTGTCGCCACGATGTAACACTTGTGCTGAAATAATAGGAAGTCGTTTGTAGTGGCTAACGTAGTGATTTCCAAACTGTAGGTCACGAAATGTTTCCTGGGGGTCGCTACGGTTATTTTTAGTTGGCGATTTTTGGCAAGATACCGACTGGATTTTTATTTTTAACAGATAGTTGTACTTACTTGAGTCACCCTGTTGACGATGCAATCGTCCGCGTAAGTGCCTTTGTGCATGCAGTTCAGTCTCTCGAATCTGGGATCTTTTATGATCTTCAACGCTATTTTATACTTTTGGCCGAGCTTCTCTAACTCGCCTATGACGCAGTCTGTTACATAAGGTATGCACTTGGCGTAAAGGCACTCCATCATGTTTTCTATCACATCCAGCTTGTTTTTGATCGAGAAGTTTATGAAGTTGGTGTCTACCAAGATGTGGTAGGGGGGACCCAGCTGCGTGTTGTATTGGAAGAACAATGCGGAGGACTGCTGCGGCCTGTAATAATACATTACGCCGCAATTTTGAATTATAATGATAAGGAATAATACCCGCAGCGATATAGCGAGGTCGTAAAGCGAATTGACAGATCTACAAAACTGGGGGACAAAAGTATGTAGACTCTTTTAAAATCGTATAACTTGTTCAAAATAGGTCCAAACAACTTGAGTTTTTGTTAGAAGCTAGGAGGATTAGTTTACTAAGTGGGGAGTTTCGTCGTTTTGAAAAAAGTTACAATTGGACGGAATAGGAAAAAAATAGGAAAAATCATTTTTTCAAATTTTTTTTGAACCTGTAATGAAAATTCAAAAATCTCGTTTGTAGATTGAAGTAAGTTGTATACACGCATAAAATTTCCATAAAATCGGGTAACGTTGCTGTGAGCTATAAACGCTTAAAGATCGCAGAATAAGCTCGAAAATCGCGAAATTCCCGAAATTTTTGAGCGTTTATAGCTCAGAGCAACGGTAACCAATTTTGATGAAATTTTAGGCGTGTGTACAACTTACTTCAATCTACAAAAGGCATTTTTTAAATTTTCATTACAAGTTCACAAAAAGAGTTGAAAAAATTATCTGTCCTATTTTTTTTTGCTATTCCTACCAATTGCAACTTTTTTCAAAACGACGAAACACGTCACTTAGCAAACTAATCCTTCTAGCTTCTCAAAAAAAACTCAAGTTGTTTGGACCAATTTTGAACAAGTTATACGATTTTAAAAGTGTCCACATACTTTTGTGCTCCACTGTATGAACAGAAAAGGGAGTTGGGCCTTGCTTAAGGCTGGATTCAGGGCATGTGACCTGGGACTTAATTCCTACTGTCATTCCTGCGACAATACGCCACTCAAAGACTACCATTGCTCGAGTGTTTTGTTTACGGTCTAGCTATATCTCTGCGGGTATTATAAAAGGATATCGAATGATACTTACACTTCTGATATCTTCAGTTGCCTGGGATCCTCTTTTTTCGCCTTCTTCGGCGGCGCGCGTTTGTCGGGTTTGCTAAAAACAACGAGAACTTACTGTTGGAAAATGATTATACGGTGGAACCAACTTTCTTTGGAGAGTCACTTACATTCGAGAGTCGCTTACGCTTATCATCTTCTTCATTTGCGCGAACCTCTGCATCACGACCTTTCGTGTCTTCTTATTCTTCCCCTGTGTAACGCAAAGTAGTACAGAATTACAGAGAAGTGTATTTCTATTCAAAAACATAACCTAAAAGACGGCTTTAACATCTGATAAAAGTGCCGTGTCTCGTCGTGCAGAAAAAACACCTACAGAAGTACTTACCATTTTCAATTAATATTCACTAACTTGTTACTTTTAAATATAAAATTGCACCCGATCCGAAAACCTAATCTGTCAACTTAAAACATTGCGATCCACGTGGTGCACTGTGCAGGGTCACTAACAGTATTTAACAGTGCCAACCTAACAGCTTTACGGTTCAAATATAACAAAAGAATGAAATAATTACGAACTTACAAAAAGTTAATTAACATTTTCCAATTAGGCGCATTATCGACATAATTAAAAACTGCCGGGCACAAATTCCGTACTATTTATAGAGGTTATTTCAAGTGAAACTCCAATATCAGCCCCAACTAATACTAATACTCTGGACAAGTTCTTTTATTAGTTTTTACAAATACTTTTATTAGTTTTTAAAAACATATTGCTTTTTTATTGCATTAACCAAAAAAACAAATTTGTTTAACTCCTCATTCCTCAATACTATGATTTACAGTTTTACAAAGAATATCTTTAAAACGACAACATTCCTAAGCTCAAAAATGGCATCATTAAACAAAATACAAAAAGTACTTCCAATAAAATATAAGCTTCAACACCAAAAAAGAGGTTCCCCCGAGGTAAAATCCACATGTCGCGCGTGATCTTCCCCTGTTCAAAAACTCGCGCGTTGCGCCGTGATTGGTCGACGTCAGACCAGCGAGTCACCTCGGGTCCCCCTGAGTTCGATCCGCCATCTTCTTTCCTATTGCATCGGGTGGAGGAGCGTGTTGTACTTTTTGGGGCGTTAATTTTTATGTTTCGTCGGAAAAAGCTGCTTGGGCTGCTCGGAACGACGAAATAACTAGCCAGCGTGTTAGATTTCTCAGCTTGTCGCTATCGCTGCTAGTTTACGCGTTAACGAGCAAACTTCCACTAAGTGCGTAAAAACTTGATTGCCCCCCTAACCTGTAAGAGCGTGACATGTACGTTGCGCTTCGTTTATGATCGGGTATTGTGTAATTTAGAGAAGATGCCAAGGAACACGAACAACAAGCCCTTACTATGGGACGGTCGCGGCGGGCGGCTAGGCAACTCGGGCGAGAAGCACTACTTCGGTACGTTTCCTATATCGTTTGATAGTTAGTTCCTCGTGACCTATATTTTCTTTAACCACTGGCATAACTGCAACATTTATTCTCGTTTCGCGTAGTCTCCTTACATTGCGCCAGTAGATCGCGCCTCGCTGTGGTAATCGCTACTGCGTTCTCACCGACTTTCATGTTCGAACAGGCCACGACGATCGTGTACCGAGACAAGACGGCGGCGCTTACCTGAGAAGCAGGCCGAGGGTGTCGTTCAAGACGCAGGCGAGACCGTCCAGAGATATACCCAGAAGCTTGGCACTGGCGTGCTTGGACGACGATGTTCAAATGGCGTCGAGCTGTAATAACAATAATAATAGACGGATAGTTTTCAGAAACAGAGACAGAGGCACGCGACGGGGAAGAGTCAGCCCCTTGCCCGTTAGAGGGTACAGGGGCGGACAGCTTCCTCGAATCCGAATGCATGTCCCTGGGGATCTTAATTGGTATAAAGTTACCGTAAGTGTATTGGGGCAGAAATTTTAGCCGGCCGCATTGATCTCTCGTGTATTACGAACGTTTACTTTAATCGCAGATTCCATACGGACACAAATACGAGAAAGATTATATATTGACTAGCTTACTAAGCTACATGGAGCCGGACACGTTCGTTCCCATAATGGTAAATACGAGAAACTTTGATCGTAGTCGTGTAATTGCAGGGACGGTATAGGTCTTAATCGTTTGCGAATGTTTTTGAACAGTATAAGGTGAACGCGTCAGAAGCCAGTTTTTATGTAGACGATAGGAGAATAGCTACAGCGCTGGCTAATTGCGATTATAAGATCACAACCTCGGACGGATTTAAGCTGCAAGTGAAGATTATGAAGGGAGCGTTTCCACAATGCGAGATAGACGATAAATTCAAAGATAGACTGAAACAAGCTATGGCCAAACGATACGTGCAAGAGACGAACGCGTTAGACTTATCAAAATTTCATCAGGATCCTGGTTAGTAGTTTCATGGGTTCGAAATGTCGTTCTTGCCCCAGTAGATTTACTAAAAATCTTCCGCAGATCTTGTGACGGACTATTTCTGCGCGCTGTTCCGACCTCTGATGTTGGAAGCGGTGCTGGGCATTGTGTCGGAGTACATACCGAATCTGGAGGCACTGAATTTAGAGGGGAATAAATTGAATTTAGTCGAAAAGCTGTGCGGCTTGAGTAAAAAGTTTCCCAAATTAAAAATCCTGTACATTGGGGATAACAGGGTAACTAAACAAAGATAGAGTGATCATTCATTCGATTCGTACGTGGTAAGTATGCATCTCAATGCGTAATTAATTTCTTCTAGATCAAAGACTTCAGTCAACTAGACGTCTTCAAAGATTTAAAGCTGGAAGAGCTTAGACTAGCAGGAAATCCGTTTTGCAACAAATATAAGTCTCGGCAAAGCGATTACATTAGGTAATGTACTGTTTCGACATGATAGTTTCTTGATAAAAGAATTCTCCAGGTAGCTAAAGTGTCCTGCGGCTGCTCAGGCGGCTCGAATTTTTCACGGGGGTATGGTCCGGTTAACGGAATCCTCGGTATATTTGACATATATTTACTTTACACTTCACATCTAGTGCTGTTAAAATGTAGTAGGCGGAATTGCTCGTTATGAAAATTAGAGAATAATTGAACCCTGGAAGTTCTGAAATGGTCTGTGTATTTTCTTCTCTACTATACTCCTCAATAATAAGGCAAATGTTTCTGTTATTACGATTAACTTGGAGCTTCCGGGCTTCTGGCTTTTCTTTCCCGACCATAGCGACCTGCGGAAACGGTTCCCCAAACTTCAACGGCTGGTAAGTAACTATCGCACTGTAAAATCTAACAAAGTCGCACGTAACCATTTGGGATACTTGAAAAGGATGGAGTGGATCTTCCGAAACCGATCGGGTTCGACGTAGCGGTCGATGGACACAAGATGCCGGCGTCTCAGAGAATGTTCGTTGCGAACGCGAAAGCGCAAGAGGTCGCTAGCCAATTTCTGCAACAATATTTCATGATATTCGATAGCGAGAGTCGCCAGCCACTGCTAGACGCGTACGACGAGCATGCCTGTTTTAGCATGACCGTGTCGTATTCGCATAGCG
This sequence comes from Andrena flavipes, assembly GCA_963971345.1. NCBI lineage: Eukaryota > Metazoa > Arthropoda > Insecta > Hymenoptera > Andrenidae > Andrena > Andrena flavipes. The sequence goes on along the minus strand of OZ020479.1, from coordinate 72,945,102 downwards.
CCAACAAGTACGTGCCGATCGATTATTCGCCCACTTACGTTATTACGCGATGTTTACAAACGAGCGAATCATTGCAGATTAAACGGATACCTCTTGGAGAACCGAAACCTGTACAGAATAAACGACCAGAACAAGAGACAGAAACTACTGAAGCAGGGTCGGCTACCCGTGGTTTCCTTTATCTCGGAAATGCCACAGACCTCGCATTATCTCAACACATTCACGATGGACATCAACCTGATCACGGTGAGTTCCTCGTAAATTCGCATCGAGCGAGCCGCTAGATTATCCAATGACTGTGTGCTTTCCAGGCGGGCATGATGCTGATCGCAGTGACAGGAATGTTTAGAGAACTCGACAAGAAAGACAGGCCCATTCGTTACTTCAACAGAACGTTCATAATAGTGCCCGAGGGGAGCGGCTACTGCATTCGAAACGAGCAGCTACATATCAGTTATCCCACCGACGCTCAGCTGAAGCAGCTTACCGAACAGTTGACGGCGGCGCTGACGGTGCCGACGCCGCAGACACCCTCGAGCAGTAACACCGTGAAACCATTGCCGCCGCAGTTGTCCGAAGACGTGAAGCAACAAATGACCGTGACACTCAGCCAGCAAACGAACATGAATCTCGAATGGAGCCTGAAGTGCTTGGAGGAGGTACAATGGAACTACGGCAACGCGCTCGCGGCGTTCCAAGAGTTCTTCAAGCTGGGACAGATACCGCCGGAAGCATTTAACAAGTAAAAGTACGATGCGCGGACGGCAGTAATGCCCGAACAGATTCTAGCTCTAATTATTGTTCTTTATTGCTGCGCGTCGCTCGAACCGTGCACGGTACTTTTACGTGGCAGTTTGGAGGAAGACACACAGGTATTGGGTGCCCCTTGGATCCCTGTGATTTCCCCTTTCGTTAAGTAGAACTGGTTTCAACGAATGTTCGTTAATCGCGCGCCACGTATTTCTCATTTTATTTTAAAAACCCAAAACCTTGTGACTTGCGCTGTACGCCTACGCGAGCAAAGAGAAGCTTGCGGCAACGAAATTTCCCTTCATTTATTTCCATTTCTTTTCAACGGGGCGATTCGTTCGGCAAGCTTCTGTTTGCTTCGGTTGAATGGATCTGGACACTCGCGATTAAAAAGAGTAGCTTTCGTATAAACGATACGAAACGAGTGTGCGCGCGGAATATCTCGCATTCCGCGGGCAACTGTTTGATTCGGGATCGCGATGTATGAACGGGAATTGGGGGATTTAAGGATTATTCTTAGGTTTAACGACATTTCAGGGAAGAACGATACTGGCACGATACAGTTATTATTCCTTTTCGTTCCTTTTATACTTTGAGTTTTTGTACATCAGAAGTTTCGTGCTGGTCTCAGTGGATTGCCATTCGGCGCTAGATATTTGAATATTTTGGGTAAAGGAATCAAACGGAAAAAATTTGCTAGTTGAGTTACGAGCGCTGATTAGAGCCCACGTACTGCCAGGTCAATTATGTTTCATACGTACATAGTGATGTTTATTCTCTTACTGTGGTCAAACTAATTTCCCGGCACGATAGATGCTACTTTGATTTTAGAACGCGGATAAAAGTTGCGGCCCTGATAGCTTCTAACAAACGATTAATCGTCGCCGACCAATTGTTCGAACGATAAGGCGGCGCCTGCATCCGGTAAATGTAAATTTTGCTCATGTGACGTACCCAGTAAAATAAGCATCAGTGTGTGCCCAGTGCAAAGCCTAGTTTACATTAAACTTTTATAAGATTGTAATCTGATGAAGAAATGTATGGTCTTGAAGCGATATTTTTACTTGACTTATCATGCTGGTTGATCGTGATCGCTATGAGAACACCGAATGCTCTTTTTAACGTTTGATAGAACACGTAGAAAGAAAGAATCTATCGCGAACATCGTTTTCAACTGTGTAAATTTAAATCATTGCCAAGATTTATTGCCGTAAGATAATTCTACCATTTAAAAGGGATTTAGCATCGAAGAGAAACATAAATCGCAATAATACGAGGTAACGAATCAGCCAGTTTCAACTGTGTTTAACAAAATAAAAAAAATAAGCGGTGGAACATTACATTGGCGCAATCACGTCGAGCTATCATGAACTGTGTGTATCGATGTACCGTTATATCCATCGCGTTTACATCCACTAGGTTGAATTGCGCTACGTTCCGCAAGTCCGAAGATTAGGTACAGCGTGCGAGCAGAAATTATTCATCGGCGTACACAGAGGACGCACCTGTAACGAAACGAATCGTCCCCTTAAGCCATGCAAGTGCCAATGAGGGGGAGTGCTTTTGACACCGAACGATGCACGAACTGTCGAGCCACTTTGCTTCTGGAAGCTGTCAGCTTGTCGCAACTGCGCTGCAAGAAGAACAGCGACGAGAGGATGGAGCAGTCCTGAGTTAATCGACCTGGGAGCCCCCTCCCAGCGAAACAGATACATACTTGGGGGTAAACTGTTAGCAATGCCTACGATTCCTATTGCCGTTGTAGCCTGTCTGAATACCTGACGAATACGCTACGACGAGCAGAGAAAGGCATCCGCCAGGTGTCGATACGAAGATAAGGATCGAACAGAAGGAAATCTGACTCGAGCTTGACGTATCGGTTGCACCTGCGCCCACGAAACAATGCGTGCGGTGTTAATGTCGCCCAGACAAAAGATATCGGCCGCACCAGCAGTCGCGCCTCTCCTGCGAGAGCGCGCTAGATTGATAAACGTCGACAGACAATAACCGACCGGAAAGCGCATGGAAGATAGGATTACAGAAAGTGGAACGAGATCCACGCGACCTGACGCGCAGCTTCTTCAACGATCTTCCGCGATTCTCTGATTCTTCTTGATCGGGTGAAGCCGGGAATAAGATGGACCTGCAACCGAGAGAATAGCTTATGCTCGCACCCTGTACAACTCTCGACCATCAACGTTCGAAAGGTATCTTTAGCACTACCGCCGAATTCTGTAGAACCGCTGCTCGTTGATTCTTCGATACACTGTACAAGCGATACACGATCATTAAGAGGGAAAAGCATGTTTTCTATCGTCTATTCGCGCTACAATATTCTCGATTCATGAAGCTCTGTTAGGTGTTCAGGTTTCTCGATGTAATGTCAACGTTCGGTGTAGTTTTCATTTTCATTTTCGTCGGCAGTGAAATTTTCTTTGATGTGCGAAAGTCTCTGCGTTCGTTGACGTTTATATTGAGGAGGTACGTTTTCACGGTTTTCGCGTCGGTTGAAATGTTTTAGTATAATGCAAACTGTAAATACACGGACTCGTGGTTGACGAGAATAAATATTTGTATACTTAAGTTTGGATTTTTCGTAGAAGGCATTGGATATAATGTAAATACAAATTAGAAGTTTATTAAATACGGCTTATTTTCTATACAATGTATGTGTAACGGCGAACGCGACCGTAACGGTTCTGTGAATGTTCTTTCGATCTCATTCGTATTCGGGTTCAATTGCAGCTGTGGTGCCTTCTGTCTTCTGTAAATAACGCGGGCTTAGTTTGCTTTGGATTACGAGAGGTGCTGCGGAACGCTTACCTTGTCGTTCGCGAAGTCTTGCTCGCCTTTCCTCTTGAAGAAGCCCAACTGTTCGGGGAAATAATATTTTAGTGAGAATTTGTGTAACCTTTTCAAGCAGTTATAAAGGAAACGGTATTACCCAGTTTAAAATGGCTGCGAAGATTAATAACAGCAGCAATCCTACTGAAACCGAGACAAGAATGATCCACAGTTGCAGTTCTTCTGTTGTCGGAGCTTTGTAAAATATTGTTACAATTTCCATTGTGGACCTGAAATGAACTTACCGTTTAGAAATATCTAAATATGGTTGATTCTTATTACAAACACACGACAAACTTACCGAGTTCCGTTGACTCGTAGCCTCGGAGTAGGTGCTATTATTTTCACCCTGGCCTCTGTGGCGAATTTCAACACCTCCTTATCGCTCGCGAAGATATCTTAACGTTTGAAGAAGAAGACCTAATTTAGTCAAGTATAATTATAATATAGAATCGAATTTTCAGGTCGGACAGATACCTTTGAGCTTCTGGACATTTAGAAGAAATTTTATCCGTAGCTTTCCAATATCTTGCAACGTCTTCAGCTGGCTTAAATCACACGCGACGATTGTACAATTCACATCCGGGTTTGAACAATGCATGTCCAGAACATTCATGAGACTCGTATTTGTGATTTGCGGTGCTTCGGTGGACGTCGTGTTAGAGAATTCAATGCTTGTTTCATATTCGTCTCTCTTACGTATCTCGTAATCTTCATATTCTTGTATTTCGTCCGATGACATCTGCACGCTCAGATCGGAATCTGGGCGCAGCAGGTCATCTACAGTAACTTTGAAATGTGGTTGAAAAACGTATGGGGAGCACTCAAATACGTTCCCAGATACGTAGAGCTGAAAATTTTCTCGTAAAACAGTTTGTACACAAACAAAGAAGTCGCCTGCTTCATACCTGGAGTTTATGCAGGTTCACCAACGGTTCTGAATCTTTGATACCCGTTGGCACTTTAACGATAAGTTGTGCGTTTTCTATAGGAGTCGCGCCGAGTTTGTACACTTGATAAGTGTGTTGAAAGCTGACGATCGAATTATTATTGTTCATAGTGGCCAGGTGGTAGGCTTCCTCGGTTGCTTTTCTGAAAGGCAACGAACTTGATAACAAACACTCGTCGCTGCTTTTGGTAAAAAAATCTGTGTAGGAAGTACGAACCCATTCAGAGATAGAGAAACTTTGCTCGCTAGAGTGAGGGTCTTTGTTACATTCACCGTCCCCAGATTTGTACTGCGACTCTTTATTGTTGCGTAGAAATTTAATTTATGATCGTGTAAAGAGCCATGAATGAAGTATCTCATATCTAAGTCTAATTTAACGTTCCTCTGCAATAAAGAATAGTTGATATTTACTACACTACGCGTTGGGGATTTGTAAGAGATCTTGGCGAAGTACCTCTTCTTTCCCGAGAGGGTTACCGGCGTCACAGATTACTATTAGATTCTTCATAGACGTGTCTTCCTGGCAAGAGGGTAAAATGCTACGCAATAGAACCCCTTCGGGTAAAACGAACTCTAGGATGGTAAGATACGCAGGTTCTCCATGATTGCTCAAATTAATTTCTAAGTTTATATCAGTGGAACCGATGATCCAAGTGTCGTGGTCTCTGCGAAAGTTTCATAGAGTAGAAAAGTTAGATGAATTGGGATAGGGGGAGTCCCTTAAGAAAGCACCCCCCTGATGTTCCCAATGCTTACCGTACACCATGGAATTTTGCAGTAGCAGATATGTTGGAATTACAAACTGTATCTACTCCACAACCGATATTAAAGGGGAGCAAGACTTTAGCCACATTCAACTTGTTAAATTTCCTTTCCATGGGGCACCATTTGCAGAAACTATTCGACGAGGTGTTGCCCAAAAATTCGTGCTTAGCGAGGATACTAATTGGCTCGATGAAGTCTCTTATATTACTCTGCAAAACATACATATGTATATACTAGATGAAACCGACATCGAATTTGTACAATAGATAAGGCAAGAGTCACTACCGAAATTTTAATAATTGAAGTTTCTAAACACTTGAATGATATCGGATCCCGGAATCTCAGATCTCGGAACGTTTCCTTGGTTCGTCGATGCTGTTCATCTACGTAGATTAAGACCTTCTGATCTACAACTGCAAGTAAATTATAATTACATTTAAATTGCGAAATATTTACTGCAGAAATGACTGCAACTTGCCTTGTCCACTACGTATATTAGGCCCATCGTATTCTAGACATATATCGATTATGAACTCTTTGGCATCCCTTTCTATGATTTCAGGTACGATTGTAATTGAAACTTTAGTTTTTGCCACTGGTTTACTGCGAAGTACTATGGCGTGTCCAGATTTATACGCTCCCACTGCAAGGTCCGGATACCTAAGTAGCCAAAAACAATAATTTCATTCCTCGGAACTCATCGGCACTGTATTGGCGCCAGATAAGTCGTGCTAACCCGTTCCCATCGATGTCGACCGGTTTCGATATCGAGAACCCGAATCTCTCTATTTTAGGGGAAGTGTTCAATATGGGTATGCTTTTAGCGTCGATCCGTTGGGATGCTTGCAACTTCTTATCCTTCATATCTGGGCCACCGTTGTATATGTAAATCACTCCAGATTCTTCCCAAGGCGCTCCCACAATAATGTCTACGGTATAATTGAAATTACCATTCATAGAAAGAATAATTCTACGATCTTATAATTACCATAGAATCCGTCAGCATCCAGATCACCGCTGGCTATCGTGTATCCAAAATGTCCCCCTTCTACCGTTCCTTGCAGCGGTGCGATCGCTCCGAATTGGCCCTTTTCAAAAGCGTGGTATTTTCTATAACGATACTTCGTAGCTTAATACGAATTCCTTACCTTTTCTGTTCCAAGGTAAATGTATACTTTGCCATTGTCTTGTCCCCAATAGGGTGCCCCCACCAGGAGATCATCCAAACCGTCATTGTCCAAGTCCCCCACAGCTAAACTTCCTCCAAAGAATTCACCGATGCTGGTGCCGTGTAGCTCGCCAATGACCGGTGCATTTATCGCTGGATTGATAATCGCTACCTGGAAACATATTTCACACAGCGAGTGTTGGTGTCAAGGACGTTTGAAGCTCAATTTCATTCTTTTTTTTTTCAACAAAATATGGTTGAAGCCAATTCTGAACGACCTCTCATTACCTGGCCCACATATTCCCAGCCTGGTGCACCACTCACGTACAGCAACTGATTTCTGTCAAAGAAGTATCCAGACTCCACGCTGAAACCTGCGAATCACATCACTACATTTAGGACTATAATTCCAAAGGGCCCTGTTCTATAAAAACAAATCCATGCGTGACCATACCGAACTGAGATAACTCGTCGCTTTCTGGTAACTCCACAGATATCATTTTGCTAGAATAATCTATGTCCACGGTGCCATATGTCTCGTGTTTCGGTTTTCCTAGGATGCGACTACTCGCCTTTTCCGCGCTGCTTCCACTTCCCTAAGTTTCAATACAGATTATCTAGCGGAAATGAAGCTTAATGCCACCGCAAAGCTTACGTACCTTCATCGAGGCGTAATGAATGGAGAAGCCGTACATGGGATCGTACCAGAACTTCGCTTGGAAATCTAAAATATCGTTTTTCGTTTAAGGGAAGGTTCCGGTCTTCTAGAGCCCATAAAAATAGATCTTTAGGAATTAATTAAAGAAAAACTACTATATATAATTTAATGGGACTTTTTGCATTTTATTAAGGATGTCTTAAATAATAGAAGTATATTTTTTGTTTTATGATTAATCATTGCACACGGCAGTGGGGAGTCGTTAAAGTCAGGGCGTCAAAAAATTCATCCAAATCGGTAGGACCTGTATCTCCAAAAGTTATTATCCGATTCGACTGAAACTTTTTTTATTTTGAAGAATATAAAAAAACAACGACACTTGAAGTTTGAAATCACTTTTCCCTATATTTTTCGTCCCTTCAACGCCTTTGAATATTATAAATTTTGAATTTTTTGTAATTTTTTCTGGATGTCCACCTAGCCAGAAATATATTATATTTCAAAATAAAAAAGTTTCAGTCGAATCGGATAACTTTTGGGGATACAAGTCTCACCGATTTTGGGAACAGTTTCGAGAGAAACGCGTTTTAAAGTTTTATATGAGCGTCGAGGGGCCGGTTGTTACCCATTCATTTGCCACTACTCAAATACCTATAACTTCGTGAATTTTACGAATTTCAACAAATCCTTTTAAACACGTATTCCTAAGAGATTTAAAATTCTTAAAATGAAATAAAAAAAATCGATTTTTAGACCGAAACCTCGCCTTAAGCTCTCCTCTCGCCAATGTAAATCCCGCGGATATCCCCGAATACCCACCGTGATTATTGAGAATCTTCACCTCGAGCCACAGTGTGTTCGAAGAAATATTTCCGCTGTAACACATCCCCTGTATGGACTCCAAGATGTTCCTCGAGTAGAGGTGGAAAATGCTGATGATCGTCCGCGGCGCGCACACCTGGAATCACTCGGTCACATTATTCAAAGCTAATGCGACGCGGTGCAGAAAGATCCATTGTTCTTACCGTTAACATTCCATTCGACTCATCTATAGACATGGCGCTGCCAAACCATCCATACTCCTTCTTTATGTCTATATTTATTGGGAACCGAGCTATGCTCCTTTGGACGCCGATGATCACTGGCTTGACCTCCTGGCATGTTTGATTATTCGCATCAATCGTGCAACGAACGACGACACCGTGTTCCGGCGCTTGACGAGAATCCTGTTTGCTGGAGAAGTTTCCTCTTGGGGCACCGATTATCAACCTTCCGCGATCGCAGTCATACGAAATTGAATATTATCCGAATTGCGAAAGCCAAGGAACAATGGATATTACCAAGACACGTTGTTGGTTGGCTCGTGGTACAGACGCACGGTGTAACCGAAGTAACTGCCACTGTCCTCCAGCGCACTTTTAGGAGAATAGATAATGGGAAAGCGTGTGTCTACGTTGTATCCGTACGCTATCGTAACGAACAAAAGTAGGATCGCTTTAGCAACCATCCTTTCAGCGACTCTTGCAGTTCTTAACTCGGTGTTCCTTGCGAAGGAGAACTGCGGTATCACGAATATTTCCTCGACGACAGGAAGAATGAACGATAACGTAATCGATGCGAAATGTATCACTACAGCATTATGCGAGCGTGACTGAGCAAGTGAATCATTCATCTCATCGGGCACATCATCGTATTATAGACAGACAACACGTAACAAGATTGAAGTTTTATTTCCTCCCTTTGCTGTATAAGCGAGGCCTATTTACGGCGATACAGTTACAAACATTTCTTGCTTCTGGAACCGCTCTTCCAGATCCTTCGTGTAACGCTCGAGCTCTTTTTGCAGGTCCAGCTTCCGCAATTTTGGGCACTGCAAGGCATCACAGTTGCGTGAATTATAACTATCGTAGAACGGTTCTTAGTAATTAGATAATTCGAAGGAATACCCCAGCTTTCTCTCGCAGATCCAAAGCTCTAGGCATCTGATCGGCGAGCCTCATACTCCTATCCATGTGAGTAGGATGCGTCATTAGAAACGGTACCTCGTATTGACTCTCTTCCGTGAGGTCGCTATATTTCTTCATCATCTCCCAGAAAAGCAACACTTCCCTTACGTCTATGCAACTCTAAAAACGTGCAAATCGTTCCTGTGATTCGGATCATAGAGAGTTTAATAACACGTGAATTGGGACTTACTTTCGCGGCTAATTGAAGTCCCACTTCGTCGGCCTCCAGTTCTAATTGCCTCTGGTATGGGAATTGTATGAGGACCTTGTGAAGCAAACCAGCCCCTAAGTAAACACCGAGTGCTCTCCACCTTGAGAAGCACGCCCAAATTAGAAACGTTGGTAGGATATAAGCGAGCTCCTTTAGCACGGTAAAGGACAATATCTCCATCTGGGAACAATCCTACGATGATGCATGTTCGATTTTTAACAAATCATTTAAATCAGTGCTCTGCAACCTTTTCTCACCTTCTGCGCACCTAAGCCTTTCACAGAATTTATTTTTCCACAAGCGAAAATATATAAAATATAAAGAAGTTACGAAGTGTGTACATAGAAATTACATTTATTTATGAAAAACTAGGGTCAATATAAATTCTTGTCCATTTTCTCATCGTCTCGTGGCACACCAGTTGCGGAGCACTGATTTTATGGGATCCGGTCTAAAAATCGATTTTTTTTATAGAAATTCGTAAAATTCCCAAAGTTATAGGCATTTGAGTAGCGGCAAATGCATGGGCAACAATCGACCACTCGGCGCTCACGTAAAACTTCAAACACGTTTTTCTCGAAACAGTGTTCCCAAAATCGGTGGGACCTGTATCTCCAAAAGTTATTATCCGATTCGACTGAAACTTTTCTTATTTTGAAGAATATACTTCTGGCTAGGGGGAAACGAGAAAAAATTACAAAAAATTCAAAATTTATAATTTTCAAAGGCGTTGAAAGGACGAAAAATATAAGGAAAAAGTGATTTCAAACTTCAAGTGTCGTTATTTTTTTATATTCTTCAAAATAAAAAAAAGTTTCAGTCGAATCGGATAATAACTTTTGGAGATACAGGTCCCACCGATTTGGATGAATTTTTTGACGCCTCGACTTTAACGATTCCCCAGTGCCGTCTGCTATGATTAATTATAAAACAAAAAATATATTTCTATAATCTAAGACATCCTTAATACAATTCAAGAAGTTCCATTAAATTATATATAGTATTTTTTCTTTAATTAATTGCTAAAGAGCACCTATTTTTTTGGACTCCAGACCGGAACCTCCCATTAAATATCACTTCTATACAATTCTAACTTACCGTATGCAGAAGCAACACATGCGATATTTCATGGGCCAAAACAAATGTTAACTGGTCATCGTTTTCAACTACGTTGAAGATACCAGAAAAAACAAACACATTCCCGTTCTGAAACATTTAAGGCAGACTGTTACGTCTATCCACTGTGGCGTCGTTGGTCAATTATACAAATAGAAGAGTGTTTCGCTTACTGGTAGCACCATAGCATTGGTCATCGAGGGTGCATTGACTATGCTAATAGTCCATTGTGTTTTCTTAAACACATCTCTATTGGCGTTCGCCAATTTTCTAAGTATCTTAGTAAGCTTCGCATACATGGGATCGCTGATCGGTATTATGTCTTCCTTGTGCTTCACCAATAGCTACACAAATCGATGACTGTAGAACAAAGCTTTTTAGTATCTATTTACTGGCTTTCATCCTAACACATACCATCGTAAGAATCATATTTCCCAGCGCAGCTTGGTCTTCTTTGTTAAAGATCACAAAGCGTGGACGTTGAACGACTGGGTCTCTTTCCATATGCATCGAATAGTAAATCAGTAAAATCGAGGAAAGGAAACCCATGGAACCTATAAATACACACATCGAATATCCCTTTGCTACTTGATACATGGATGAGTCATAAATTCTCTACCGAGAAATATGCGTCTCCTCTCCCAGTACCGTCTTCTGTACTCCGCCTGTTGGTCCGGAGTCCTTCGCAACCACCATTGCCTTAAATAATACCCAGATGCGACAGAACCGAATTGCAAGAACGTGCACACAGTTAGAGTGACTACAGGCGACAGATGCAATTTTTGCGAGGTATGAAAGTTTGACGTTCGAAGCCCGTAACATCGCCCTCTCCTCTCCGACTCTTCTCGTCGAAGGTGAATTGTGTTGGGAAGGGTACAGCACGAGAGGCTTCTCGCGGTACAGATTACAATTCTACTAGTTGCAAACGGAAGGCTTTTAATGTACATTGTCTTTACAATATACATGTTCGAATATTCCCCTTCGCGTGAATCAATCGTCTTTACAATGTATCGGTAATCGTTGTGCTAGCGCAACTCTCGCATGGATCGGTAGTAACATTAATTCTACAATTAAACGTGATCGTTAGAATATTTATGCATGTTCACGGAAGCGGTAGTGTTATTACAACGTTTAACTTGCTCAGACATGATCTACAAAGGCCGACAATATCAACAAACAAAATCCCAATCTGGTATACTGAAACATTATGCTTCCTGCTATACCATACTTAAGCGCAGAATAAAACATTCTCTTTGTGAAAAAGATGGTTATAAGATGCAACCAGATTGGTCGTACTCGTGTCCTCGGGATTCCAGCGGACGTCAGCGACGCGTGCCTGCACTTCAGCCTTTCGTTACTCGAGTTCGGCTTTATGTCCATGTAACAGCTGGGCATTCCAAAATCATAGAATAATTTACTGCAAGCATGTAACGGTTGCGTGAACGATCGCATATACGCAGGTAATCAGAATAAATCGTATTTACCGATATCCTTCGGACAATAATTTCATAAGATACTGCGCGAATCTCTCGGAACTCGGTGACGGGCTGAAATTTATCTATCGAAACGGGCGAGCACCGTTATCAACGAGAATTCCTCTGTACTTCTGAATCATTTCCCATCGCACCTTCCCGCGAACGTAATTGCGTTACGTGCACGTGTCGCGCATGGAGAGAGGCGCGATATTTTTAGGAAAAAGTGAGGAATAAATCGCGCACGCGAGTGGGTCGAATGTTTTTCGCAATGGTATTAGGACGGTGTTGATGTATCAGCTGACATGTGTCAGAAAAGGCCGCCACGCTTCTCCCCCGTACACCTTGCACGGCAGTTAGTATTTTTAGGCACTTCTTCGAAAATCAACGACGCGCCTGCAACTTGTGACATCGCATTCGAGAAATTCGGAAACTCGGTACTTAGTTGTTACTCTTGTAAAACACATTCGACTATTCAGTCGCATTTAGATTATCTAATGCAAAAAAAAAGGGGCTACGTAACATTGTTGACAATCCGCAGTTAAATGGATTGTACAAGATACGTGACAAGGTTACGATCGATCATTGGTTTCGATTCGATCGCAACGCGAACCGAGGGAGAAATGTATAAGTCTAATAATTACGCTGGAATTAACCTAGAACATTAAATAATTTTGTGTTCTTTAAGTCTGAAGAGGGTTCAAAAGTCAACGTGCGATTTATATTATAATTTTGGAAAGTGGAATCCTATGGGAACTAGAGTCGTGGCTGGAATCGAACCATTATTCAGATTAGTATTCGATGCCTCTATTCCTTAATCGTCCCTAAAAAAAAATATTCTTCCTACAATACATTGGCCTCTGATCGATACAGGTGGTTAAAATCGAAGGACTTATCACCGCGCGCGAATGTTACTCGAAAATCGATCGCAACGCGATTGTAAATCACAAACGAAACGAGGGTCGCATAACACAATATGGTATTCGAAACAATATTTCGAAAGTACCCAAGTCTGCTCTGCAGAATAGACTACGCACTCCTTGTATTCTTCTATACAGGATGTTTCTGAAGAGCTGGTCTCGAAGCTATGGTTCTCTAAAAGGTGCTCCTTCCGCTTTCACGATACAATAATCAAGGTTTTTCTTTACTATATAAACTTCCCATACAAAAGATTCGTTCAATGGAATCCACAACAGGATACACGTAAACTCCATACGTTTTTAGTTTTGATGAAATAAACTATATTTTAACAAAAAATAACTTAATCTAGGTACCTACTATACTTAATAAGTTTTTTATTCGTTTAGCCAGACACCCGTCCATCTATTAGTTTTGAACTGTCCATCTGCTAGCTCTATCGTCCATCTACTGGTGATACGGGCTATGAGTAGAATTTGCGTCATTTTATCCTTAAATACATTAATTGTTTTACTTGCAGTTATTTTTTTCTTTAAATTAGTGCATTTCTACGTGCAAAGCGTTTGACTTTTTTTTTTTACTACAACAGATATTTCTAAGAAACACCTTGATGTAAACTTTGGAATCAGCTAAACTGTCCATCTACTGGCCTGTTTACCCTATTTCATAATCTTTTAACACAGGGCTGACGGCCAAAGCCCCGGACCGTCCGTTTAGAAGCGTCCTGTAAAGGGGTTCGGTTGGTTCAGTGTCGTGTTGATTCTCGCTCCGGGTTGCAGCTCGCGGGGCCAAGGATATGCGCGTGTATTTGTGCGCGTTTTCATGCACGGGAGCGTACCGTTTGCGCGTGCGTTGGCGCGTGTGCGCGCCGCTCTCTGCCCGTTTGTGTGCGCCGTTTCTACGATGTGTACGCGTACGTGCGCCTGTGTGCCGTCCATCATGAGTCAGATACCCATGGTCGCGGTCCGTGTTTCGTAATTAATTCTCTCGGTTGAGGAGAAGAATGCGAGTCTAGCCCCGGGACCAGGACACCTGCACGCTCCCGGGCCGCGCTTGTCCACAGAGGACATGCCCGTTGTGCCCGGTAAATCGCGCACCTCTCATCTTCCTCCCGCTCTGCCCTGTACAGCCCGTATCCATCGTGTGCTGCGTTTAAAAGTGCTCTTCTTTCTCCCTTCGCCCTCTCTGTGCGTACGTGTTCTATTCTCTCGTTTTCGTACCGAGGACAGAGACACTTATCGTCCCTCGTAGCTTCTCTATTCCTTTGCGCGGGGACCGCTCGTCTTTCCTCCCTTCGGGCAGGTACTATAATTCCGATAGAACGAAACGCGCACGGTCCTGCCTCGTACTCGCTCGCCCGCCGCTTCGCCTCGTCTTCCTTTTTTGATCGACCAGCGGCGGCCGCGTTTCCTGCCCTCTCATGCACGTTATGAATTTTCATAGAGCAGCAGCAGCAGTGGAAAGGATCCGTCGAGGCGGCACTTGGAGCCTTCGCGGGGCGCAGTACGAATGCTTTACGTCGGTCCTGTGTTTCTCCTGGTCTCGGCGACGATCGAACCTTCACCGGGAAGAATGGACTGTGAATCTTTCGTCGACAGTCTCGTAGATCGGGCTCGCCCTCTATTCCGCCACCTTCGTCGCGAGTAAAACGGGTCGGGTCAGGTATATCGAAAATCTCAGTGATTTTAATCGCCTCGATAATTCGCTAACCAGTTAGCGATGGATAATAGATGCAACTTGATTCCAGGTAACTTTAATCGTCAGAGGGAAGAGCGACAGGGGAACCATGGATCAGAACAGGAACAGGCCGAGCAGGCCGCGTCTCCGTTCGCACGGCAATTCTGCCAGGGTCCTTGTTTTCGACCATGCCGAAAGCGAAGAGTCCGCTTACGGCGGCGAGACGGACGCGCAGAAACGGACAGTGCCCCCCGAAGTCGAGAGCAAGGAGGCTCCGACTAGGCCTGGTTAATAAGCTTTTATTGTTGTTCTTTATATATAAGCGGCTTCTCCTTTTATGGGCTTTAAACCATTCCGCTTTTCTAGTGAGCGGGGAACTGTCGAATCTGGTTCGAATGAGGAACTCGGCGATTGGGAAGTCTGCGCCTTCTTTGTCCGTTCACATGGTTGGTAATGTTATACCCATTCGTTGATTCCATCATGCGTTACATGTATCGTGTTGCTTTGTTTACAGCGTGATTTTAACATTCCTCGACGTGCTGCCAAAACAGCGCATCGTAAATCTTTTATAGCGACCACGTCTCCTACCTTACCGCGATGTCATTCACCGTTATCAGGTATGGAAAAGCTTGTGCGCTTAATTATTTGTCGCTCTTCGAGCAGTTGTTCGAATAAAGTTTCATGCAATATGAGTTCCATTAGCGAATACGTTGTGCCATATCCAGCGCCTTAGAATATATATCGGTATATAATACTCATTTATGAGTAATGTGTATCTTACGAGAACATTATATAAGCATTCTGGCACATCTTTATCCAAGATATGAGTCTACGTGTATACATGTGTATATATACCTATCTATGTTTGTACTATAGTAACGCAACTGTTACAGATTGCAGCTAATGTGCAATGAATTTATTTCCGAGCGTGTTAGATCTAGAGCACTTAAATAACTTTCGCCCTAAGACGACGTCCCGAAAAAAAAAATGAGAACGTTACTTTCTTGTCCACTTAGAAGCGCGTCTTTCGTATTGTTTACATCTTTCGAATACTAGAAAGGATTAATTTCTTTTACTGCTTGTTTCCCAATATAGCATTCGTCCCGATTGTAGGCAGTCCCCTAGAGAGCCCTAGGATGTCATCCAGTCCACATTTTGCTTTTGCTCCGATTAAAAGGTATCTACTTTCGTGCCTACTTTCAGTACGTTTAAATCCGCCTATGTAAGTAGGTGTCGCCGTTGCGAGCGCCGTATTTTTAATAGATTATTAATAGTAAACCAAACAAGAAAGACGGATGCAGAGACCGAGCTGTCTGATATTTAAAAAAAAGAGACAAACGTGGCTGTAAGATCTCTCGTAACTTTGCAGCGATGTTAGCGTTTTCGCAAAGTAGTGGTGTTGAGCCGAAAGCGTTCCGAGATTTATAGAAAATTCATGTTGAAGTGTGTGTAATGTTTAAGGATCGGCGGTGCCACGGGAACTGGAGACGGCAGACGATGGTCGGTGGCCAGCTTACCGTCCAGCGGGTATGGAACCACGCCTGGCTCTAGTAACGTATCGGTTAGTCGTTTCGTTAAAGAAAGTCGAAGCTCAAGGGCGCTTAGGATGATGTAGAAATCATTATGTACCTAATTAGTCGCAGTGCTCGAGCCAAGAACGTTTGCATCAACTTCCGAATGTTCCGACCAAGGACGAGCTGCGCATGCTTTCTTGCCATTTCTCCAAGCCTGGCACGCCGTGCTCCTCGCACCCGGGCTTCCCGGGCTCCAGCATCTCCAGCATCCCCGGCAGCGTGTCGCTCAGCCTCGAGGAGGAAGGTCGTAGGTCCCCGTTACATAGACCGCGCTCCCGAAGTTTAAGGTAATCACTATCGATCGGCCGGCGCTATTGTTTCGCCGCCACGCATGGGGAGAGCATTGTTTGAAAAACTCATCTGTTTACTGAATTGCAGTAGTCCTAGTCGGTCTCCCGTGTTGGACAGTGAAATTGTCATGATGAATACCCTTTACAAAGAACGATTTCCAAAGGTACAGATTTGAATGGAGAATGTTCGTATTACCGCATCGTTGTGCGATGTGTTTATGTAATGCAAACGAAAACTGAATTCCGCCCAGGCAACGCAGCAGATGGAGGAGCGGCTGACTAACTTCATTAACGAGAACAGGGAGTTGGACGAGTACGAGGTGATGGCGAATATGACGCAGGATTCCTTGCCCATCCTGCGGTTCGTGCATCATCAGGTGTTCGAGATGGCGAGGGATTGTCTGCAGAAGTCTCAGGAGAAGCTCATCACGACTAGATATTTTTACGAGATGAGCGAGAATCTGGAGCATCTGTTGATGGAGGTAAGCCTTAGCGTGGTCTTTATATGTATGATAAAAAATCAAAGTTTTAAAATTTTCTTCTGTCCCTCGGAAGCTTTCAAATAGTTAAAATGAATTTCGTCTGAAATTTTGTTAAAATATGTTAAGAATTATAGGTCGCTCAATGCAATGAAATATTACTACTTTGGTATAAATTAATAGAAATTTTTGCAATAGGGACAAAATAATTCTATTCACTTTTAAGTGACAGTATGGCATTAAAATTCGGGCACACGTCGCATAGACGAAACGGGTTTATAACGAGTGTTATACGACCACCCTAGTAAGCCTGCGACGAGTCGCGTGATGAATGATCAATGAGTAATCGTTCTCACTAAGAAACTACTACTTACAGACCAAGGAGAAGTCGCTTGAAGCAGCAACGAGACTAACAGGACTCATCAAAAAGTTACTGTTGGTGATATCGCGTCCAGCTCGTTTATTAGAGTGTCTAGAATTCGATCCGGAAGAGTTCTATCATCTGCTCGAGCAAGCCGAGGGTCAGGCGAAGATTAACGGAGGGATAAAGACAGATATACCTCGGTATATTATTAACAAGCTTTCTCTCAACAGAGATCCAATCTCGGGTAAAATTCTCTACATCTTTTCTAATCCACGTCCCGTTGGAACCTTAACTTTCAACCGTATTTGCGTCTTAGAGCTGCAAGAAGATTTAAATAAACTGGAGGACTCGGCCAGTTCGAGCGACAGCAACTTGCAGATCACTTCGAGCCCGAACAAGGACGAGGAAAAAGCCCAGCGCGTGCCCTGCGAGGGTGATTACGAGGTGTTGAAGCTGATCAGCAATGGCGCCTACGGCGCGGTGTATCTGGTCAAAGAGAAGACCAGCAGACACAGATTCGCCATGAAGAAGATCAACAAGAACAACTTAATGCTGCGCAATCAAGTAGAGCAGGTGTTCGCCGAGAGGGACATAATGAGCTTCACGGACAATCCATTCGTAGTTTCCATGTATTGCAGCTTCGAGACAAAAGTGCGTACACGTTCACTTCCATCGGTATCGCGCAGTTGAAACGATATCTTAGCAAACTCACCGTGCCGTTTTATTACAGAAACACTTGTGCTTGGTGATGGAGTACGTGGAGGGCGGCGACTGTGCAAATCTGTTAAAAAACATCGGCCCACTGCCACCGGATATGGCGAGGTTCTATTTCGCGGAGACTGTCCTAGCCGTTGAATACTTGCACAGCTACGGGATCGTGCATCGAGACTTGAAGCCCGACAATCTACTCATCACTGCTCTAGGTCACATTAAACTGACGGACTTCGGCCTGAGCAAGATGGGTCTGATGTCGTTGGCAACAAACCTTTACGAGGGCTATATAGACAGGGACACGAGACAGTTCTCGGACAAGCAGGTGTTCGGTACACCGGAGTATATCGCTCCCGAGGTGATACTGCGCCAGGGGTACGGCAAGCCTGTCGATTGGTGGTCTATGGGCATTATACTGTACGAGTTTCTAATCGGCTGCGTGCCATTCTTCGGCGAGACGCCGGAGGAACTGTTCGCTCACACGGTGAACGACGACATCGAGTGGCCGGACGAAGACGAGTGGCCCGTCCAAGCGGAGGCCAAGGACATCATAACTGCATTGTTGCAGCAGAGCCCTAGGGATCGACTGGGAACAGGCGGCTCGCACGAGGTGAAGGAGCACCCTTATTTCTACGGGGTGAACTGGAACACTTTGCTGAGGCAGAAGGCCGAGTTCGTGCCGCAGTTGATCAACGACGAGGACACCAGTTACTTCGACACTCGTATGAATAGATACAATCACGACATAGGCGACGACACGGATGACACCGATGATTCCCCTCTGTTCGGATCGTTCTCGTCGTACTCCCCTCTGTCGAGGAAGATATCGCAGAGCCGTCCGCCGCAGATAAATCCCGAGCCAGAGTCGGACAGCTCCAAGAAACAGTTGTTCCGTAACGAGCTCGAGCGGACAGTGGCGCAACTGTCCCTCGGGTCCGTGAATCTGGTCACGCCTCCATCTAAGTTGGCAGAATCTACTCCCTTGGAGAAGAGCCGACCTCCGTCGTCCGTTAGAAGCAGCAGCTCCTCTCTAGAGACACCGCCTAAGGCGAACAAGTCGGGCGCGTCATTCGCCAGCCCAGCAACGGTGACCAGCGGTGAGTCGCAGTTGACGGTGATCAAGAATACTCAGGTGGAGGGGGCGTCGATCAGCTTGAGCACGCCTGACTCGTCGCAGACAGAGTCCGAGGATATCAGTCCGCAGATCCAGAGAAAGAGGCACATCCACTCACGCGACAAGCTGCCCAGGTTCAGTATATCCGTTGATGATGAACACATGTGAGTCATTCAGACATACCTTTTCGCAAACTTACTCCCTCGAAGCTTTCTTTTCGAACTATCGTTGGATTTAGTACGGTGTCCAGTGGTGGGACCAAGTTCAACGCGTACCTCGTGGATCTTGATCGTTTCAGTAACAAAGACTAATCTCATCAGAATCGACTAGCATTGTCGGGAATAGGGCTGGGACTATTTATCGAATCTTTCGGTATTCGAGTATTCGAATACTTCAGTTGCTCAATTATTTGGCGATTATAATTCGAATATCCAAGTATTCGAATATTTAAGTATTCGAATAATAACATTCGAATACTCAAATATTCGAAGTTGATTCGTAGCATTCGAATACTTGTAAAATATTCGATATTAAATTATTCGAATAGTCGGGAACAAACGTTTAAATGCGCATTACTCCCATCACTGACCTCGCCCTGCGCATAACTCATTCACGCTTAGCCCACAGTTGAGGGACACGGCTGAGTGTACCTGACGAGTGTATGTGCTTGCAGGCTGGACCTGGTTGCTGCGAACAGAGACGCAGCGGAGGACAGCAAACACAACTCCAGCACCGATTCCTTCGACTCGTTCAATGCGCTGCCGATTCTGCCGTCGGCGAAACAGAAGCCGCGGTCTGTGATCAAGTCTGCGTCCACTAGTGGATTGTCCTTGGTGATACCGACAAGTGATTTCTCCTGTATTTATTACTACGAATTCAGTTTGTTTAAACTCGCACCGTAATCTGTAGACTTCACTCGTATTATTACTTTCCAGACGACGCGTCCTTCAACGCTCAGCAAATCGAGTCCCCCGGAGGATCGTCCACCGCTTCTTCGAGAGACACGTCCCCTTGTCGCGAATTGAGTCCCCTCGTGACCAGCTTGAAACCCCCCATCATCATTCGACGGGGACCGTGCGGATTCGGCTTCACGGTGCACACTATTAGAGTCTACTACGGGGACAGTGATTTTTATACTATGCATCATCTGGTTATGGTAAGCAGTAATGATCGCGAGCCTGCTCAAGAGGTGGACGCGTATTTCAATGGGATTTCTTCCGCAGGCTGTTGATCAGTCCAGTCCAGCGTTCGAGGCAGGCTTAAGACCAGGCGATCTCATCACGCATATAAACGGCGAGCCAGTGCAGGGTCTGTACCATATCCAAGTTCTTCAGTTGATGCTGAGCGGCGGCGACCACGTGACTCTGCGAAGCACACCGTTGGAGAACACCAGCATCAAGACCGGAGGGCGGAAGAGAGACCTGGCTCAGAGCAAGATGGCGCGCAGGACTCTGCACAAGCAGCGAAAGCAGAGGCGCGACCATTCCGATAAGAAACGAAAAACGTCCCTTTTTAAGCGAATCAGCTCGAAACGAGCTAGCGTAGAGATGCAGCAGGTACAGAGGGACACCCCTATCAGCTTTTCTTTCGTACAGTTTCGATGATGCATTTGATGTGAACATTCGTGTCCTGAAATAATGATTAATGCTGATAATCGTGCGCTGTTTAGTTCTCATTTTACACAATGCTACGCGGCAATATACTAAACGCACCGGCCGTTTTACAAGCGACACACCGATTACGTTAAGTGTTACGTTTGTTGTTTTTTTTATTGCAGCCATTAACTATCAGTTGTCCATTGTCAGCACCCATTCTATCCAGCGACAGCAAACCTCCACTTATGGTATGATTTTTCGTAACGTTTCCGTCATCTTCTCGCTAACATCGTTTCCGTTGCTATTTCTTTAATGCAGAGAGAGATTGGTAGCAGCTTTTAAATGTTGGTTTTCTTTCGCTCCACCGGCCGATCGACCGCGACGGTGAATCAGAGTCTTACACCACACCGGTTACAAGTTTATCTTTCATGTTGCATATCTGTAGAGTAGTAAATCAAAAGAACATAACGCTAGAACTGGAATAATAGCCTCTATATAAAATCAATCGTCATCAAAGCACCGTAATTAGTCTCTTCGCGTTCTTCCAGATGGCTGCAGGAATCTGTTCGCCGTCCATGGTGACCCCCAGTAGGTCCTTCCAGTCGTTCACACGCTCCCAGGACCCGTCGCCGTACTTCACGGCCTGTACGAAGTCCGTTTGCAGCCCCTCGCCACCCACGAACCGCGTCAGCTCGGACTCCTATCATTCGACAGGCAACTCGAGCCCCTGCTCAAGCCCGAATTCATCGTCCCCAGGCTCCAACACGTCGGCCGCGAATCTGACGACGATCTCGAACCAGTCCCACTACCAGAGACCGAGCACCCTCCACGGTTTGAAGCACAAGCTGCATACGGCGGCGAAGAACATTCATTCCCCTAATCGCAGAAAATCCGTGGGCCACATACCGTTGTCCCCGTTGGCTAGAACCCCTAGTCCGTCGCCGCTTCCTGCTAGCCCCACCAGGAGCCCGAGTCCGCTGGCGTTTCCGACGGGACACCAGCCTGGCAGCTCTAACACCACTCAGTCTTACAGTCCAGGTAGAGTAAAGCGGATCGATCTGTAGTTAAGGGGTAATGCCACTGTAGAGCCTGGAAAAGCAGCCTGATTTTGAGATTTTTTATACGAGCATAGTGAATGGAATACAAAATCTGTTTAAAGGCCTTTATTGCACATACCTTGAAGTGTGATCAGTTTTTTTTTATAAATTTTTTTAATACAAAATGGCCTCAGCTCGACAAAAAAGCTTCTTCTGAAACACAGTGTTCCGCGGCCGGAAAGATTCCTCCTTCATTTTTTTTTACCTAAAACAAAAAACCGAAAAACTTTATACTCGCATACAAAATTGTCAAAATCAAACGGTTTTTCCGGGCTCCAAGGTGGCATTAATCCTTAAGCTTCATTCCGACGCGACTGTTAACCCAGGAACATTTTTATTACGCGCAGGTGTTTGCCTATCAACGCCCAATAACCAGAAGAAGAGCTACGGGCGGCCAAAGTCAGCCGAGCCTGGCTCTCCGCTTTTGAGGAGAGCGCTCAGCCCGGACAGACTCCACCCGCGCTCAGCGGAGAACAAGACGTCCATATCGCCCTTAGCTAACACCGTAGTGAAAGTGACACCTCGCGTAACCATAGCGCAGTCCTCTCATTCGATTTCTTCCGATGATAGCAGCGACAGCTTTAAGGAGATCGACACTAAAGGCGAGAAGAAAGTGCCGGGCGAACAGAAGGCCGATTACTCAAAGATCACCCACGGGATATCGATCAACTTAGGGGCCGTCGGCATGTCTAATTCGTGCGGCGGCACGCAGCTGCCGAGAATAGCGGAGGAGAAGGATTCGCCAACTGGTTCCAAAGCGGACGATTATTCGGCGAAGGAAGCTCTGCCTGTGGACATCAACGATAAGACTAATCCATTTGCCAGCAAGTCTACGGAGCCTGACAGAGCCAGCGATTGTGGCAATCGTCGCGTCCACGAGTCGAAATTGGAAGGGCAGAACTCGTGCACGAAGATCTGTATGGAACCGTCTGGTAATAAATTAGAAGAGAACGCTCGGTCGGATAGCTCCTCTAATATACAAGCGCGTAACTTGCAAGTCGCGCTGCACAAGCAATCTCAGAGCAATGAGAAGGGTTCGCTAGCTATGCTTCAGAAAACATCGTCGTTGGGCGGTGAAAAGAGCGCTCAGGCTTCTCTTCAAAAGCCGCCATCGCAGAGTGTCGAGAAGGTTTTACAATCCGCGGCTCAGAAGCCTCCATCGCAGAGCACTGAAAAAGTCTGGCAATCTTTGGCACAGAAGCCTCCATCGCAGAGCAGCGAAAAGCTCTCGCAACCTTTAGCTCAGAAGCCTCCATCGCAGAGTGAGAGAACGCTGCAGTCCACATCGCTGAAAACTTCTCAGGCCAGCGAGAAAAACCTGCAGACCGCGCAGAAACAACTTCAGGGCGCCGAGAAGGGATCTCTGTTTCATAAATCAAGCGAGCAAAAGGCAGCCGGTAAGATTTCCGACGCTAGCGCAGACGGTAGGAAGATACTGAAGAAATACAAAGTGGACAGCGCCGAGGGCGCAGGTAACTCGGGCATGTTCGAAGCCAGTGGATCAGGGAAGGATAAGAAAAACAATTGAGCGACTGACTGGTTCTTGCGTCTTAATTCTTATTTGAGGGAATAGACTTTCATCAGGTTTAAGATTAAGAAGCTACGTCCGCGTGTTGATCAGACACCGCCTGGCAACTGGATTTTTCTTTATTTTTTAAACTTGCCTATTCGAAGTCTCGAACGAAGGGAGAGTCGAGTGACTGCATGGACACGTGAACATATAATCTTACGCTTGAATAAAGCGAGCGAGGCAGAAGGTAAATCAAAAGTGAAACGGTTCTGTATTCACAGCTTTAAAGGGGAGCGGTTTGTACTCGGATCAAGTATTTATAGGCTTCCATCGAATAACAAATGCATGGAGACATCCCTCGCGAGTATCTCTGGATACTTGGGGGCGTATTTAAGCCATCTGTGTAACTATAATCTTTGTCATACGGTTAATCGAATACAAGGAAATCAAGATGAAAGTAGAGAAACTGCGGGGCATTGTATTCGAGTGGTTTTAACTGTGCAGTTTATTGTAATCGCTCTTCTAATTCATTGCGAGAGGGAGAGAACGAGAGAGAGGGAGAGAAAGTAATTGGAGTAATTTATACTTCGGGCTACAGTATTTACACGATCTCATTTACGTTTACGTTTAATATTAGCACATCACTATATGGATGATCAGCATAGCGAACGAATCAGTCAGCGAAACGCGTACAATGTGTATAACATTCGGGGAAAGAAACATGTATCGTATACACTCGCGATCTGGGTTCAAGAGGCTTCTTAATCGCAAAGCAAGGGCGCAAAGGCGAGGCCAGAAAATTAGATGATAATAGAAATGATTTAGAAAATTCGAGGCTCAGGTCTTTGCTGTTAACATTGAATGAGGCTTTTAGATATCCATAGATTAAACTCGACCTCGTTTAGCCACACTTATTCAAATCCGAACTTCTTACTTATTTGCTACATCTACAGGCAAAGACCCATTAGGCAATACAAAAAAGAAAAAATTCAATCTTAAATATTCCCACTAAGTAAACCGAAAACTTTCTAAGGCTAATCACCACAACAAAACACAAGCTCTGCTGCCTACACCCGAGTGTATACGATAAATAAATTCGCCGCAATGATTAGCGTACAAGATGCTCCCGCATGCACAACGATATTATATCCTTCCCCCTCTGTCCAACGGCCAAGCTGTGATGCATTTAATCAAGTTACAAATTGGTGCTAACGTATATCGGCGAGGTATGCGAGAACTGGTGCTCCCAACTCTCCTCGGTACCGGAGCCCCGTGAAACAGGTAGAAAGCATGGGGAACAGACGCAACCGGAAAGACGCAGGAAGTAAATGGGAAGCAAAGAAATCGCGAACGTTGGACGCAAGCAAAATCGCACGTACATATCGCATTGGAAGCATCTTGAGGTTTACAGAATCGTAAGATTTGGCGAGCGTTTAGGAGGCCCGTTGGCCAACTGACACCCATTGTAATCTTTTTAGTGTTAGGTACTCGTTAATTTATTCTGTGTATATATATAGAGAGACTGTATATTAAGAGCAAAGTATGCTTTAATCGTGAGAAACGGCTGCGCCAACGGATGGGCCCTCGCGTTCCTCTCGCGAGCGGTTCTTTCGCTGGGGGAACAGTTTGCCATAAAGAGCGACGCGATGCATGTCTCTGCCATATGTTATCGGTCCTGTCGAAACCGCTTGATAAGCGAAACGTGCTCGATCATTTGTTAAGTGGTAGCTCAAGATCCATGGTACATACAGGGTGGCCTGTGTGCATCGATCCAAGTGAATATCTTGGGAACTATTAGTGATACTGATAAATGTTTCAAACAAAACGGCTCAACTTTTTTTTTTCGAAACATTCTATAGCACTTATAGAACGTATTACCTTGAATCTTTTAAACAAGACACCCTGTATGCAACGCTTTTCCACTGCGTTTACCGTTCGATGGTAAGGAAGGAAGCAGACTTTACCCGCGATGAGAGGGACTTTCCCGTATCGCGTCGTAATTAGTCTTCGCAATACTTTCGCGAGCCACTGTACACTTGCTAGCATGTTTTTAAAGCAAGGATAGACGTTAAGGATACTTAAGGGAACTGGCTTTAGAGGTTTAAGGCACGATTCAATGATCCTTCTTTTCTAACGCTGACGTCTTTAATTCACACGTTTCGTATCGCATTTTAAGCGAGCTCTCGATGCTAGGCACGTTCCGTCGTCTCGCGAGGAACCGCAAGCTTAAGTAATGTATCGATTTTAATAATAGTAAGGATCGGTGAGATCGCTCGTTGTCGAAGCTTGGACCGGTGTCTCTTTGTTCGCGTAACTTCGCGTTGACAATGCCCGTTGCGCTTCGTCCAAGAGCAATAATTGCACTATGTTTCTGGTGGATTCGTAGGCAGCTTGTGCGCGATCGAGGGTGGCAGAGTCCTGCCGACATATTTCGATATCCGTCGAATTCGACGCGCAACGATCGAGACCAAGCGGGTGTTTTAGCCGTCTGCGCGATGTAACCTTAATTTTAAAAAGGAACAACATACTTGGCACGCTTTTTAAAGAGAAGGACTCGGCGCTACGCTAAATGGGCGAAAGGTTAAAATCGAATTGAGAGGAAGAATAATTCGCGTGATTTCGATAATTTCATGTTGATATCTGGTAGACGTAAATCGTCCACTTGCATGCTCTTATTCGGCGGATATGTAGCTTGCGAGTGACGCTACTATTTAAAATTTAAACGATCTTGGGAAAGGAGGAAATATTCTGCCCGCGTGTTTCCGTCGGTGGGCGGCAATTTTGAGCATTAGAGGGAAGTCTTGAATTAATCATGTGCGAGCGAGTTTCCCCGGAGTGCGTGAGGCTTTGCGCTGCCACTCACGCACACGGGCAGGAGAGAGGTTAGGAGAGAGGCTTTCTTTAGATGTGCACGCGTGCGTGATATATGTACGATGTACGCCAGCCGACGATCGATACTTTGTTAAATGTTGTTTCCGTTACGTTTACGTGGGGTTGTAATTCTATAGGGGACTGAATCCGACTTATTATCGTTGAGGCGCATCTGCGCGTTATTCTTTTTTTCTTTTTTTTTTCTATTCTAGCGTTAAAGTTACGAATTCTCCGTTGACTCAGAGTTCTCGTAGCGGCATCATTGAACGCGGATCACGATTTCTTCTCGCGCTGGGATGCTGCAGTGGCTTCTCGGCAATGTTGCTTCTTCGTTGCACGGCCCTAATTGTGTTTCGACGAGAGCCAGAGAACAGTTGTAAACCGCATACGATGTAAACGTAAGATTTGTATAAACGCCACCATCTTGATTCGCCTGAATCTCTGCTCGTTTCATTTACCGAAGCAAACCCATCGATCATTCCCAATTAAGCGATAAGATTCTGATGAGATTCTTCTTTCAGCTCTTCTTTTTTATTTTATTTTAAAATGATATGCGAACTGTGTGTTCTCCAGGAGAATGTTTATTACCATTGAACTAGAGGAACGTTTCTGAATAGTATCGTCGCAGGGAACACAGTTTCGTTTCTTATTACACGGCATTTTTGTTCTTTTATTATATTTCGTCGTGTTTCGGGAGGTGCCGCGTGCACGCGCAAAAAATCTGATTTGGTTATGTATCGCGGTAATCAGGACTGGGTTCGACCGGAACCAGTTCTCGGTCGAACGGGGCGAAAAATGAAAAGCAGACGGGTGAATGAACTTGATTCACGTTTTTCAGGCAACGTCAGTCGCGAGGTAAGGATTGTAAGCTTCACTTGACTGGGTGGAGTCGAAGAAGCGACACGAGTGAGTGCTAAAGCCTTCGAGGAGGGAGAATATGGGGCGAAATCGTGGAATATGTTGTTGATGCCTGTCTCCTTTTTGAAGTGAGACTTGAAACGCGTGTCTTGACGATGGTGAACAGACCAACCACAAGTAGCTGAAGAGTGCTTTCAGATATATTATTAAGTACAAGGAGAGATTCAGTAGATCGATTATCGATTAATTATGTATATATGTATATTTATTTCGATTTTGTTTTTGTGAAATTACATGCGTTTGAGGTATCTAGCAACCATTTAATCCAAATAAAATTAAAATTTCACCATTTATTCTCCTTCAAAAATAAATTTCAAAAATTATTTTGATCACCCCCATTTTAAATAATTATTTAATTCAAATATAACTAAATTCCATCATGTAGTAGTAAATAGGTTTATTTTTTGCCTTTCGGCCTCAAAATGGGGTTACATGTGTTATGTGTGTAAGAAATTCCATCATGTATTTCCCTTTAAAAACCAATTTCTAGAATTTTTTTAGATCCAAATTAATTTTATAAACAATTTTGTGACATATAACAAATTAGAGGGTTTATTTAATTATATCACTCCCACAGGAAATACAAATATGTATGCATTTTTATTAGCCAATAAATTATATGTTGAATATAGGTAGGTTTTTTTATAGTAATAATAATTAGATGTAGCCCGAGAATCTGCTTCTCCTGCAGGCGCAGCACTTACAAAAGCAGGTGTTTGGAATTCGATTGCACGAACTTTGCACCTGTAAGCGAGGCCGATTTTCGCGCTGCACCTGCAAGTGGAAGCACAGGGCTAAGTTTGGGGTTTTGCAGTTGCAACTTGAAAAGTTTTCGTTCCTGCCGAATTTCCGTCCGAATATCGGTTTCCCTGTTATGCGTGGTATCTTGTGTGTTGTGCAATGTGCAAAAGTCAATCCATGAGATTGTAATATCATATTTATTATTATTTATATTACATATTTTCCTTCAAACTATTCAATCACTGTCTCCGTGTACACCAAATTACAAAGAAAATAGATCCACGCTAATTTATTCAGCCTCCCACATCTTTCCTTTGTTCGTGGTCTAGTGACAGCAACGGCCGAGCACCCATCGCTACCGCGCGCAAATCAGTGAGCCCACATATGGGCTGCTGTGCTACCATGGTGGGGACGCCCGATCACGTGTCTTTGCCTGTGTGTGTGGATCAACATCGCGCAGAGTGCTTCAGCTCTCCTTGAGGAGAGGACAGTATTGCACAGTATGAATTGGAATGGTGAAGCATCCGCGACGATGCGGCTCGTAGTGTTCTTGTTTCTGTGCGGCACGATCGCCGGCAGCAACGATACGCTCGACAACATAATCCCAAGCGAGGAGCTGCTGCTGGATCTAGGGGAGCACATACCCGTCACGGATAGGACCCTGCACGAGATCTTCGAGGATGCTGTTGAGGCTTATCTCGAGGAGGACTGGGACCGTTGCATCGAGGGCTTCAACGCGGCAACGCACGGGTACGGCTGGAATTAAAATTACGCTTGGCAAGAGGAAGCCTGTGGGAGTCGTGGAAGAAAAACAAACCGATTCACTCTTTATGGGGATTGGAATTCCTCTAAGAAACGTCTATTAAATTCCTCCAATTTATATTACAACGGAACGGAATCATAACGAAATAGACTACTGCTTTTAATTTTCTAATTCACGTTCGATGTAGTTAGGACTGCCATCCGTAAAATCATTAATCTAGGACAGAGAGCTTTAAAACCCCGGACATTTCCACTTGAAACCTGGCCACTTTGAACTATTTGCCATAAGAGACAATCAAAGCAATAACGGATTAACCCACATTTTTTTCGAAATTGAGTTAGTAGCAATAACGTATTCCAATAGGCTCTACTAATCTTATAAAATAGGAAAAAAAAATTTAATCTGTGTTGTTCCGTTGTCGCTCTCCCTGTCTCATATTAGGTACGATATCCCACCACAAAAAATTCTGTAAATTATAGACTGCAACCGAAATCAAGAAGTAAAGCTAAAATATTTATGACTTTTTGAGCGAGCAGCATCGAAAAATCCGGCTCACTGCAGAAAATCCCCCCGGATGCCCTAAAAAAAGAGGATAAATCCGGGGAAACCCGGACGGATGGTAACCCTAGATGTAGTAGTCCCTTAGGATATAGTAGCTGGAAGATAGTATAGCGAGATCATAAAATTGGTGGAGCGTTCAAGTAAACATGTTTCCAGCGTCGACATAAAAGAATGAACAAAAAAGATACGAGAAGATAGGAACCAGAAATCTCAATCAGAACCGCTACATTATTCAACGCTTCCACTCGATGGTTTAATTCACGAACTCGCGATATCTTTCCCACCTACTGCACCATTTCTTCTTCCAATATAACAGTGCCTCGTTCTAGGTACAACGTATACAAGCGCTTGGTGGTAAACTGCAGGGAGAAGTGCCGAGCGAGGGCCGCCGGATCGGCGCCGATTATGTCCGAAAATATAGAGGATCTGCACTTCTACGAGAAGAAGGTGAAGGAGACGTTGTGCCTACTCATGTGCAACCAGGACTATCGGGACATCGCCGGATCGAAGGCCCTGAAAATGCTGCCGCGTGAGACGGAGTTCAAGCTGATCGATTATGGCCCTTACGAGTACCTGCACATTTGTTACTACCAGGTACATAATCGAGGAAGCTTTCTTCTCTACCACCTCAGCGTCCACTGAGACGAGAGCGGAATTATCGCGCGCTGAACAGAAGCTCGTAATTCGATGGGGGACCAGCCGTCGCAAGCGTGCCCGACGAATTCTAATGCGGCTGCTTACGCAACCGTGGCTTTGCTAGTCCCACGCCAGTAGCTTTTTAGTAAATAATGAGTTTAACGGTCGGACTGGACTGCCCGGTCGTAAAGCACGACCTACGTTGCTGGTACGCTGGCGAATCGATGCTGCAGCATATTATGCACGATACTGTTTAAATATAGTCTTCCTGTGGAACTATGATACTGAAAGACTGCGCATTTAGGAACAGATTGCCTTTGATCTCAATGGAGGATTGAAGAGTCCTTGTAGAAAACACTGTGCCAAAATTGAAAACAAATTTTGTTGGAAAATATTGTACGTTTCAATGGTAATCTATGGTATGAAACCGTGATTCCCAACCTTTGAGTCGCGAAGTGGTTTTTGGGAGGTCGCCACGTCGTTTTTTTATATTATTAATTATATTATTACTTTTTTAATATTATTAAGTTAGAATTATATTTTGAAATATTTATTTTTAATGTGTTTTCTTTACCTTACCTTATATGGGTGGTCTCAGGATATTTGAATATTATAAAAGAGGATCACAACTCGGAAAAGGTTGGGAAACACTGGTACAGAATTTGATTTTTTGGCACTTACAGTGTTTTCTACAAGGACTCTTTAATTATGAAGCTAGAAATGGGCCTAAGTATTAATAATTGTTTCATTGCTTCTGTTTCGAATATTTGAACACAGAAACATCGTTACCAAGACGCAGCGAACACGCTGTTCACGTTTCTAGTTCGTCATCCGGATCACACAGCTAGCATAGAGACGTTGAAACACTATCTGACGATGCCCGACGTAGAATCAGAGAAGATCGTAAACCTAGAATCACCGCCTTACGTCAGCATCTACTTCAAAGGAGTGTCAGCTTACGAGAGCGAAGACTACAAGGAGGCAGCGGGTCTGTTCGAGTCCTCCTTAGGATCGTACTTAGCATCGGAAGAGGAGTGCAGATTCTACTGCGAGGGTCCCTTTGACCAGGGCTGGCATCCGGAATTCACGTCTTCCGTCGCCAGTGAGTGAAACATGCAACGATTCGACTCAAAGATAATTCTACGCGCCCCTGTAAAGTATGATAGGAATTTGGCTCTAAGCTTTTCGGAATAATTACCATCCCATTTCACTCTTACATACGCGTCTATACCTGCCTATTGAGAAACCCAGTGGAGGCGTGGCTTAGATTTCAGTGCTGCGGTGGTAAATTGGCAAACTATTGAAAGTAGGCTCGGATCCCACCAAACATTCCGAATAAGTACATATTTATTAATCCAATAAGTAAAAATTTAGTGTTGAAAAAAATTAAAAACACTCGTTTTTCACACGTCTATATAAACACTGATAATCATATGGACTTCAACGGATGTCGACCTACTCTCAGTTGTTCAATTTTCTATCACTAGTTGGCGTATCGAAATTCTAGGTTTCCTAATACCTAAATTGACTACCGGTATGCAATGGATGATTCCAATTACCATTCAGACTACAAGCCGTCAAATGTGTCCTCCGCTACTTATACAGGGCCCTACTTATTTGATTACATGTGCTTCCTTTTATGTATTGATGTCTAATCAATTAATGCTCGGAAAAGTACACTGAATGTGTCCCTCGGCGTTTGCCTTGCCACCGAAATACTCGGAGGCGTTAAGAATAGGGTGGAACGAAATATACGGGCAAAATATTTTTTTACTATTCATGACTTCTAATAGTGGGCATAAGTTGCTTTCTATAATGGTATTTAAACTGCCAAAGTTTGAACGTGATCAACAAGTTTTTTGAGGTGCCGCAAGCCCTTCAAATATTAATATTTACTGAAATATTAATTTTTGAAAGGCTTGCGGCACCTCAAGAAATTTCTTGATCACGTCCAAACTTTGGCAGCTTAAATACCATTATACAAGGCAACTTTTGCCCGCTATTAGAAGTCATGAATAGTAAAAAAATATTTTGCGCCTATATTTCGTTCCACCCTAGTTAAGAACCCGAACCCAACTGCATTTACGAGATCGCTATATCTCGCGGAGGCACCACACTCGGAGGAATAATCCCCGCCTCTACCAAAGCCGAAGATAACCTTAAATTCTACTAGAACGCAATATCTAATGACTAAAACCCTGTTCCTTTCAGACCACTTCGCGTACAGCTTGAAGTGCAAACGGTCATGCTCCGTGATTCTAAACAATGTGAACGGCAACTACCAGAAGGACATGCTGAAAAGCCACTACAACTACTTGCAATTCTCCTATTACAAGCGTAAGTGCGTTCCCACGACGGAGCTTTAGTTCTGCCCGGCTATGCCTGAAAATTGTTATCAACATTGGTCCATTGGACCAGCAGCGAGGAGCAGAGGGAAAGGGACGAGGCTCGCGTTGATAAACCACATACACGAGGGTCGTTGCGTAGACACCGAGCGATAACGAGTTATCATAGAAATTGCGTGGCCTTGGCGACATTCACGACGAATTAGTCCGTACCTCTAACATACCGAGGTCCCTCGAGGAAGCTCTTACTCATCCCTCGAGGGAGGTCTAATTGGATCAATCTTGCCTAAGTAGCCCGGTTACATCGAGTCGCGCAGTTGCTCGCGAAATCATCACCTCGCCCGCCCCCCTCGTCCGATAGATGTTTTCGACGCTGACCTAATCTAGCCGAGGCGGTTCGCGTCCCAGGCCTATGAAATATTCCTCTGAATTAGCGGGACAACGCGAGTTGTCTGTTACGTCAGAACGGTGGATCACGTCAGACTCTGTTTTTACGCAGTGGGAAATTTGAAGGCAGCCTGCGTCGCTGTGGCCAGCTACTTGCTGTTCGACCCCGTCGACGAGACGATGCTGGAGAACAAGAGATACTACGGCGCCCAGCCGAAGGTGGAGGAGGTGTACTTCACCCCGAGACAGGTGACCGCTGGAACTTTTTAGCTACAGTCGCGAGAGAGATTCTGGTATCCGCGGGAACGATGAATCGACGTTGTATTCTTTTCCAGAAAGCGCTGGCCTACGTGAAGAGGGAGGAGTACGAGCTGAGCCTCTTGAAGTACATCGCCGACGAGTTCACGGTGATCGACCGCAAGCTGAACGAGGCGAAAAAGAAGAGGAAGATGAAAGTGGAGATGGGAAAGGTAACGAGCGACCAGTGAAGCTTAGAAAAAATCGTTGAGACTTGCATCCACGACGATCCCTACAGTTATTCCATTCGATTTCTGTTTGGGGGATGACGTGCGTATAAATCTGTCCACCAGGTACCAGGCTTCAACACTTTTTAAAGTGTTAAACCGGGCGAGCCTGGTGATTTAGGAATAATTATCCTCAGCCTTCCTTTCTTTCTGAATCTCTTTTCTTCTCTCTGTACTTTTTGTATGATGCCAATAAACTATTTAAACACACTATCCCGTCATTGCATAGTTGTTTCGTGCTTACGCTTCGATTCTACGGTTTCACTTAAACAGACTGCTGCTGGATTTATCGCTGCAACGCCTGTTGAATGCAACCGAAAATGCACGCGTGTCGTTCTGGCGCGGGGGTGTAGGCGTCGATCATAATTCTATCCAATTCTAACTCCGGCTGAAGAATTTCTCAGATCTTTCTAGATCTTCTTAGAGATAATACTGATTCACCGAAAAATTCGAGAGACTTGTTATAACCCTTCCTTTTTTTACAGACGTTGCATCCATCTTCAGGTGACTCCACGTTTTCTAGCGCGAAATTGTTGGGCAATATTTCCGCGATACGAGGCGAGAGATCAGAGATAAGGGACACAGAGCGACCCTGGGTCAAGGATAATGCCTACATAGTGGCAGAAGAGAAGGAACTTGGCGGAAAGAGTCGCTACGTAGCGGACGGATTCTTAAATTCCAGAGAGTGTGAACGTTTGATGGAGCTCGCCTCGGTACTTCGCCGTTAAGTTATAATTTACCACGCGAGGCTGCAGTCTGCTTGACATTCTTTTTGTGTGAACCGATACAGATGACCGCGGTGGAGGGGGACGGGTACAGCGAGTACAAAAGTCCGCACTCGAAATACGAGCGATTCGAAGGGCTTACTATCGGCAGAGTCGCCTTGGTAGTTATTCCTTAACATAGCTGAACGATAGTGGACAGCACTATCGCGGAGCAACGCTGTATATTCCTCTAGACGCCACTGTCTCCTGTTGCAGATGGCTTACTTTGGGCAGATATCGGTGGACCGATTGGAACAGCTGCTGGAGAAGGCGAACGCGTCGCGCAGCCACGTGGAAAGGTATTTCGGGCTAGGTCGACCACTGTATTTCACCTACACTCATTTGGTCTGCCGTACGGCTCTACCTGGTAATTTTCCCCTGATGCATCAGCGTGCTTCTGGTTCGTTTCGCAGCTGAAACCACGTTGCGTCGGCTCACTTGGTACGGCACGTGGGTAAACAATTCTGAACCAGTCGTAAGACGTAGA
The DNA here is from genome assembly GCA_963971345.1 of Andrena flavipes. NCBI lineage: Eukaryota > Metazoa > Arthropoda > Insecta > Hymenoptera > Andrenidae > Andrena > Andrena flavipes. The sequence goes on along the minus strand of OZ020479.1, from coordinate 72,910,837 downwards.
TCTAGTAGCACCTCTCTTCGGAATCATGCCTTCTACTTGCTTCCTCTTGCTCGTTCTCTTCAATCTACAAGCAAAAGCAATTACAGAGCCTGATCTGTTACTAAAGGATCTGGTTTTTAACTTTTAGATTCGCCGTTGAAGCGAGATGATCTCAGTCACCAGATCCACGCTGACAATTGCGTGTCGAAGGACGATATTTGTCTGCGCCAAAGTCCAGCTTACTTTTGGAGGGATTACTCGGCGATCCTCTATTTGAACGATGATTTCCAAGGCGGGCAATTCTTCTTCGCGAAGGATCGCGCGAATAGGGAGCTGGACATCAAAGTCTCGCCGCATTGCGGTCGCATGGTGGCCTTCTCCGCTGGTGGAGAGAATCTTCACGGTGTACGCGGTGTAATTCGTGGCAGGAGGTGCGCCTTGGCTCTGTGGTTCACGCAGGATGAAAGGTACGCGGAGTATGAGTGGACCTTGGCCGAGGCAATCTTGAAAAGGATACGGTCGGTTGGATCTATCGAAGGGCAGGACGTTCCTGTACCTCTCAGGTAAATTACTGGGATATGCAAGTGGGGACGTTTGTTAAATTCATTCTGAAGTATGCTCTGAATGCTCAGGTACGAGGACATGCTTCTGCAATACGCCAACAGCGACGAGCTGCTGAGACAGTTCCTGAGAAACTCTTCATAAGCCTTGAACGAGTTCTTACAGATGACAGTAGTCACTTGGTACTTTACTACAAGTTTCGGAAGCTTTTATAATAGGATAGTAAGCAGAGTTGGGCATTATCTAGATAAAACATTACTTAAATAACGAGTCGAATAAAAGATACTTTATGTTTATCAGTTATTCGAAGCTTCGAATTGAATTTATTCGACAGTGGATAATAATTTTTTCATTCGATGTGAATTAAAAGTATCTTTTACTCGATTTTGTCTAGATATTATCTTCGCCCATCTCCGCTAGTAATCTACAGAGTAATACATTTTTATATCGCAGCGAGTAATCGCGCCGCGACAAACTAGGGACCTGAAAGATCCAAGATTCCTGTACTTAGTACAACATTTCCTCGTATTTTCTTTTTATAGTTTCTTGTTGGATTCCTCGACTTGCATAATAGCATATACAATATTCACCAGCGGTTAGTGTACGCAGAGCGTCTACGGTCGCGGCAACTGAACAGAGCATTTATTTATATAAAATATCCTAATCTTTATTAGAACATAGACATTACATGTCAACAGGTTTACATAACCATCCTATGTATTGTGTAACATGTATTATCGTAATTTTAATTTATTTTCCCTCGTCGTCGTATTTATACTATGTATAAGAGTTTAATACGTATAATATGCAATTGCATTGCGATCTCCTGCACCTTCGATGCATCGTCTCTCTCGCGTGAATTTTTTCAAGCCCCGTACACACGACCGCCTTTGCTTCGTTAATTATGTACGCGTAGAATCGCGGGCACAAAATATGCGCGTGTTTCCTAACAATTCTCTGTGTTCGTGTGCTTGCTTGTGTGTATGTGTGTCTCCGTTATACGTGTGGAATTTTCGTCTTTATTATTGCAATTGTACGCACGTAAAAAGCGAATCGCATAAGTCCATCATCACTGTACTCACTGTTTGCCGTACGCATAGGAATCGAGAATGCACGATCAATCATCATTCTATAATTCGTCGATAAAAATTCGCGCCCTTGATCTTCGTAGGATCAGTCAGGAAGAAAGATTGAACGCGCATCATTAGCATTATCGTTATGTTTCGTTACAAATGTTTATTACGAAATTATAGTGACATCTGCGTATCACAGGAGTGCTCAGTCGATTTATCCCCCCCAGGAAACCACTCCATAGGTACTCGTACCGTATCTCTTCCCTCTTTTAATAATTGTCTACCTCGCGACGCCGTTCACCAGAGATCTATAAATTGCGGATCGACGAGCCGTGGGCGAGAAAAAGAAGCGAACGCTCGGAACGACGTGGCGTAATTGAATTAAATTAACGCGCATGTACGTCGACTGCTCGATAGGATACGCCGCCGTTGTCGATGGCTCGAGTCAACCAAGTCCCTTAATTAAATCGACATGGAGTGGTCGCGCAATTTCGTATTAGTGTCGTTTAGATGGCTGTATTGCCTTTCGTAGACCTTCGCCTCGTATCGTCATACGAGCAATGTAGAATTATAAAAAAAAAAAGAAAGAAAAAGGGAACATCGTAAAAATCGTAAAACAGTCCCGGAGCATCGCAGGGACACTGAGTGACAACAAACGTAAAATTTAAAACGTAAAATTAATATGTATGGTACGCTTCGGGCGAATCTGCTCGCTATCTGTTATTTTTTAATAAATCTCGTCGTGCTCGTCATCCCGCTAGCCGAGTTCCTACTGCACGCGCAAATTCAGTTGGCTGTGCAAGGTCGCAGAGTGCTCCCCCCACTACACTTCGGCCCTTTGTTCATCTCCAAAGAAACAGAGAAGTCAAGAAGGGAAACAAAATTCACGATACACTGTGCAAAAGCGGGGGCCATTCTTTGTGACTGAAATCGGGGGGAGTGGTTTCTTGAACGGCCACTAGAGTTTGAGCGTGATGGCAGTTCGCGTTCCTCCTGCGAATTGTTCGTACATTTAATTAATTATAAGCATAATGCACTTTTAGAGCCAGGTAACAACCGAATACCTCGCAACAAGTACCGCATGTACTCGTGTACAGATCAATATTGCAATTAAAAAGGGTTAGTGCGTTAACGATCGTTGAAAAAGAAGAAAACAATAAATCTCTCGTAAAATCTAGAAAAAGAAATATCGTAAATTTTTTTTCTTTCAGAATACTAGCAAAGGATTCGAAGGCCTTCGCTACGAAATCAATACTCGCGATAATATCCTTGAAAGAAACTATATGCTTTTGAAGAAAAGAAATTAGAAATCACAGGTTGAACCATGCACGAATATGTACGGTGCGCTCATCGACTTGTTGCCGATATCTAAACAGCGCGGAAGGAAGCATCGTGTGTGCTGGACTATCATATATATATATATACACATATAGGATTATATATATATAATAATCGAGTTTCGTTTTCAGACTTATTCTTAGAGTTATTACTTCGTCTTATATACACATATACATGTACACGCGTGGTGTGCACATGCAAGTCGAGAACGAAATGGCCTGCCTCTCTTCTAACGTTCGATTCTCGTTAAACGTGTTTCGTAGCAAAGAACCACTAAGAAAAAAAAAAGAAAACACAGAGAGAGTGAGAGAGAGAGAGACAGAAAGAGAGAATTAATGCTATAGAATATATTCTCCCTTTGAGACGTTCAGAAGACTCGTGTGTTAATCGTCCAGAAGCTAGTTGACTTCTTTAAAAGCGGATCGAGTTTACTCGTTTACTCGCTAAGTTAAATGTAGAAGAAATACTGGATTACTTTAACGATCCTATAAACGACAAGGCGATCATCGTTCGGGGATCGTTCTGGGCGTGTTAGCTCGCAATCATCGAAAGACTTTACGAGACGCGCGACGCGACGCTCGAAAATCTTCAGTTGTTACGGCGAAAAGAATTTTGCAGCCGAGTGATCTCGTTACACCCATGATTCTCGTTAGAAAGCAGAGCTACGCGCTGCATTTACTTTACAAAGCGCGTGCGCAGAGCTAGCCGCGTGAAGAATTATCAAGGAATTTTGTCAGAAAACAATACAACTCTCTGGCGTTGCCGTTTCCCTATTTCCTGCCGTGATCAATGGTCGATGTTCGCGCATACGAAGAAACCGATCGGTAAAGGACTCAGTGAAAGGTTCACAAGCACTCGACCCCCTCGTGCAAAATATAAATGCTAATGTACATTAATTGGCGTTACAGATCCTTTACACTTTCCTCCTTCCTCCCTGCAAAATCCTTAACCATAGGGGTACTAATATAATAACTATATTAAAATAACACAAGATATAACAATAGATTAAGACGTTGTACTGTTTGATGGTTTCTTCTTCTTTTTTTTTGCTGGAGAGTTCTTTCCCGTCGTTTTTCTCTTTTTCCCTTCTTTACGTAAAAAAATTCGTAACGTATTTTGATTATATAGACGCAATAATATGGCGAGCGAATAATCGTGGCGAAAAATATGCTGGACACCAAAGGCTCTACGCGAAAGGACCGCTCTGTATTGCTTTCCTCGCTCTCTACTACCGACGCGCTGTGTACAAACTTTACTAAAAATAGTACAATCTAATCGAGGACATATATAGAAAAATTGAAAAATATACAAGTTATAAAACACATCATAGAACGCCGTTCTCGCATCAGGTAGTGGTCGACTCGCGAAGTCCAACTAATGGTTCTCGACACTCGCCGCGGGTCCGAGTTTCCTTTGCCTAGATCGCGCGCGCGTGTATATGCCCGCTGTCGTTGGCTCGTCGAGAAGCGAGAGCGAACGGAATCTCATAGTATCCTGCTATTTCTGGGCATCGCGCGGCAGCGGCTCGCTTCTGTACAAGTGTAGTCGTCTACCGGACAACCGTCATTGTATCGCGCGTGTTCTTTGGTATCCAACAGGCTTCCCCCACGCCGATTTCGTGTTCTGAACGGACATTAGTCGTGGTATGGGCAGTGAATGAACAAGCAGAGTACCAATATTAAATGGGCAGGCTCTCCCATTGAGGCGCCCATTCTGGAAGTCGTCAATCCACGTTCGATGGAGGCGCGGCGTATCTGCTTCTCGAGTCGGAGTCCCCGTCGCATATGTACTTCCCTGAGGGCAGTAAACGTGTAATCGTTACAGAGGTTACTAAGCAGATTCGATTAAAGGGACTAGGCAGTCGAAAAATTGATTTTTTTATTGCATTTTCCAAAAGTACTATCTTATCTGAATAAAATGCCGCTTGGTTTATATGTAGTGAAATTCGCAAAATTGTAGATTTGGAAGCTAAAAACGTGAAGCGATAACCTATAGCGTCGCCTTTGCCCAGAAACTTTAAACGCGTTTTTTTTCGAATCTTCTTTTTCCTTCATTTTTTCCTGATTGCGAAAGAATGGATGTTCGGATCGACTTGGAAAAAATTACAGGATGTTTAAAACATGTGTCATTTCGCCGCAAACCTCTGATATGGTTCGTAAAAATTCGAGATTTTCATCAAAAAATTAAGAAATCACCGGATTTTATTAGCGCACAAACAAGAACAGATTTTTCTAGGAAAAATCGCCACCTTTTTTAGCCACCAATCGCAATGTTCTGATTTAATCTTTGATTTTACAGGTTTGAGCGGAAACTATGAATCCAACAAACAAGAATCTCACCTTTTGAAATCGGATTACGTCACATTTTAAGACCGATATTAAGGCAAAACTCTTTCTCGCGAAAAACGACTGCCTCTAGTCACCTTAAGTAAAGCCTGAAGCTGTTCCACTTACCAGATACAAATCTGCGTTTTACTAGACTTAATCTATAGCCCGAGCCCACGAGCTCGAATTCAACGCCAGACAGCGTGGTCCCCTCGCAATTGAACTGAGTGAATATTGTCCCTTGGTTCCCTGGCCCGTGTGCGAGTTCCACTCGCGCCTTCAGGGAGCCCACCCCGTTGCCTTCGCTGTGCTGGGACAGTTCTGTGAACTTCCACAGCACGCGATTCGTGTCGGGCAACCACTGAGCCTGGGGCTTGCTGTTCAGGGACTTGAAGCCTCCGTCAATGGGTGCCGCCACGTGGAGGTTCAATAGGGGGCTGGGAGAAGCCATGGCGCGGCTGTTGTATTTGTAATCGATCTGGCGAACGAGCGAATCTCTTATTTAATAATCACGGTCAAAATAAAAGCAAGTGCACGCTTAAGACAAGGTACCTTAAGATCAGTGTGAGTCGACTCGCACTTCCAATAAGCTACCAATTGAAAGGGGCAGGAGCCCGCGCCATCCTTGCACTTGATTTGATACTTGAGTATGTCGACGTTGAAGTAGGAGGCTGACGGATTCTGTTCAGCCTGCTTGCGTAACAGCGTAGTTAAGGCACTCATGTTGAATTCGAAGATTGTACTGTCGACGGTCGTCTGCGTCGCGTCCCTGCGTGAGATTAGAACTCCTTTAAAATTCCCTTCGACGGCTCGCGGATGGACGGAGTCACTGCTCTGCTTGGTATACAGGATGTCCCAGAATTGAGGGACAATCCGGAATTGTGTGTGGGTCTGTATCTAGCTAAGCTGTTTCGGCTTTAAACCTCGCGACCCGGTAATTAACATCGCTATTATTCACCCTGATAACCAGGTCTGCCGGCAGATCCGGTGCCGTCTGTGTCCGCATTCAACTATGGTTCTGCCGGCAGACCCTGCCTTGTCAGATGGACGACAGATCCGCAGCAGATCCTGCTGCCCGTCTGACACATTCAATAGCGTCATCTGAAGGCAGGGTCTGCTGCAGATCTGCCGTCCTTCTGTCGGCAGACCCTGCTGTCCATCTGGTGGCAGACTGCAGGCAGATTGTTATCAGGGCAACCTTTAGAAGACCGGGCTGGCCACTATAGTGACCACCTAAGAATTTGGATACTTTGCCGGCCATTTTGGTGGTATATATGCATCAATTTTAAGTAAATAAAATTTACAATTTCAATGAAAATATCTCGAGAACGAAGCCTCGAATCCCAAAAGGTTAAAGGACGTTTCCATGTCTTCTTGCGTCATATGAATTCTGGGACACCATGTATGGGCGTCGTACTTACATGCTGACCAACTGGTTGTTAGGAAACAGTTTCTCCAGTCTGTTGCTGTTCCTCACGCGAAACGCGAGTTTCGCGGGGCTCGGGTTATTCGCCAGCACGGCGACGATGCCAGCTGGGAACGAGAGCATCATGTCGCCGCTGAGCTTCACCTGGCACCGCGTTTCGTCGGTGCCTCTGAAATAAGAATGCACTATCTCGTGGAAGGCGACCGCTAGGGGTATGGTGTCCGCCAGTCCGATTGTAAGCGGAGACGGACCCCTGGAGGAGCCGACCCCCACGCCAGCTGTGCGGAATTCTAAGCTGGCCACGCTGTCGGCCCTCGATATCGTCGCTGGTGACATTCTGCCTCTTGGGGACGGACCTTCTCCTCTCCGTGACGGCGGTCTGGGAATGACAATAGACCCTGTCGGAGTGGAAGATGCGGATTGCTTGGGAGGTAAGGCCGGCGTGATGTCTCCCACTTCCGAGAACAGATCTCCATCTGTGAAGAACAATGGTATATGTAGGTAGACGCTCTAGCTACACTCAGCGGGTCAATTTTATTCGACACACGACGAATATTTTTTTTTTAACTATTATTCGTCATTCGAAATTTCATTTAACCCTTCGTCGACACTCTGGGTGTGAACAACCCATAAGATGATTTTGACGCTCTGACGTACCTTTTCCAATACGTAGATTCTACGTAGAATATCCAGGCTATTCGTAGAATATTTCTATTTTTTCAATTACCGAAATAGCCTACCTTGTATATGCAAAATAAATACCTTTTTTCCAAAGCTGACTTACAAGCTATTTTCTCTCTCAAAATATTATGTCTGAACAACAACAACTCTGTAGATTTTTAGTTTTAAATATTGAAATTTGTAAAAGTTACAATTTTTTGAACATTTTCTTCGTTTTTTCTCGACATATGGCAATCTAGAATTTTTCTACATTAACTGTAGTAAAATTTCAATTAAAAAAAACTATTGGAATACATTCTAGAAACCTTGAAACTGATCCATGATTCTGTTCATAACGATTGGATTCTTCAGATGAGAATGGCAGTCGTTCAAAAATTGCTCTGGGTATTCCACCCAGTATGTCAAAGTTGATCGAAGAAAGTGGTGTATTAACGAAGGATTAAATAAAAATTCTGCCCATGTCTGGCCCTGATGATCGGTGCATCTGAGGTGTCTCTTTAGACTCACCGGGGAATCGCGAGTGAGTGTGTGTGGGTGGTGCGGATTGCGGCGGCTGTGGCTGTGGCGTCGGCGATGAAGACAGTGGCGGTGGGCTTTGCAGTGGCGCGTACGGATGACTGCCAGTCGGCGTCGAGGCGCTCGATGGCGTACTGCTGGGATTGAACAAGTTTAGGCCAAGTAAATCTGAGCTTGGCTTACCTCCTAATTGCTGTGACACTGACTGAGACCTTTTCATGTGATGATCGGAATCGGTATTCGATCCTCTGCGTCCCTATTAACGGCGTAACGATTACAGATTTATAGGAACGACTTATCACGAGTCGAAGACGAGTGAGTGTCTTTTTATGCAACTTACCGTCGGGGCAGGTGATAAGGACAGATTCTCCACCGTCGCCCTTAGCTCGTCCACGCTGGCGCTCATTGGTGCCCCACCATTGCTCAGTGGCTTTATTTCCACCCTGATCTTCCTCTCCCTCTCGTCCTCGGAATCGGTGTCCGAGCTGGAGTAGAATCCCTTCTCGTTCTCCCACGGATCTGCTTTTGGTCTGATACAGAAACCATCCTCGTCCACTTCCGGTGTCGGTGTCTCCGACTTCCTGCTGTCCTCCTTGTCCTCCCTGTTAAGGAACGAGTAGAATTCAGAGGGACGCACTTGCGTGTGTTCCAGCAGGCCCAGTGCATATTGTATACGTACGATGCATTCACTACGCTACTTTGTCTTTCTTATGATAAATAAACTCTTGGAGAATGCTTTTCTTTATTTAACTATTAAGGTGCTCTTGTGCTTTAGGGACTCTAAGGTGCTAATAGAAACGAGAACTTGAGAAGTATACACGATCAGCTCCACAACCAAGCTTCTACTTAAACGATCTCTTTGTTTATGGTATTGTTTTCAACCAGATCTCTGTTAACTAGTCCCACTGCTCGTATTCTTGGTGGTGGGGCTGATCTTCGAGTGCACTAGATCTGCTGAATGTGTGTATACTGACAGGTCAGACTTTTCTTCTTTGTTGCTGCTAGTTTCCACTATATCCTTCTTCTTTTTCGCTTTCTTTTCCTTTCTCTTTTCTCTCCTGCTGCGAAGAAACCCTGTTGGTTGTGGGCACACGGTATGTAAAAAATAAAAGCTGCTTTTAAATTGATACAAGAGATTGTATTAGAAATCATAGAGAACAATAATTGCTGACCAATCTCCTATTGAAACCGAGAGAAGCTAAGTATCTTTCATGGATATGCAGAGAAACGAATGAAGGTGCCAATTGACCATTTGTAAACTGTTCGAAAGCATCGGTGAAATAAATGCTTCCTTGCAATCGGAACTGTTCTTAAGTACGACAGCGTTTCACTATGTCACATAGGAGACAAGTTTCTTTTTATCAATGTATAAATGCCTTGGAAGATTCGTTCTTACAAGTTTGCAGAGTTAAACAAAACAACTACGAACTAAGACTAAGAAGCAAAAACTACGGTCGCTGTGTTCAACAGACTTGTATGGAAAGTTAATATAAGTATGGCTTATATTAGAAATTAATGGTAAAACTTGTAATCTAGTGGTAGATGGAAGTCAATTTACTTTCCAAGTGTTCAAGGCGTAGCGCAACGTGATCAAATAACGTCCACGATGAGAAAAAGGAAAAATAATCGTCATTGGGTCAACAAATCAGCGGATGCATTCTTTATGAGAGCTTTCTAATCAAGTCAGTCTCTAATTACACTGATATGGATTTCGGTGCCCATTGAATATACGTATTGTATGAACTGTGCTGTCTCCAATAATTAATTCTCTTAAGAAGTCATTTTACTTTTATCGGTCGAAAAATTGGGCTATTTTCAAAGATTTTTTTCTCGGTAAATGCAATATATAATGAAATAAATCTTTTTGGAATTTATTAAGGTAGTGTTGTATTATAGAAAAAGAATTTAAAAAGTAGTTTCATTATTTTGTTTTAAATGCTTTTTTATAGCTTCGATATGGCACCTAATAAAAGAGGTAGGTTCATGGATAATCTGAAACACAAAATTCGAAAAGACCCTTAATATGTATGATTGCCTTTATCGTTCGTACTTCAATCAACAATTTTTGTCGAAAAATAACAAAATGGCGTCGGTTTGAAAAACAAGATGTTGCCTCCGGTATTCCCCGAGAAAAATCTCGCTTATTTCTCGAAAAAAATTGTTAATTGCGGTGCGGATGATAGCAGCACTCATACAGACTCAAATTTTATGTTTCAGATAAGCCTGAGTGGGGAACCACCCTCTAAAAAAACATTTAAAACAAATTAAAAAAATTCTTTTTTAATTTCTCGTGTATAACATAAGAGTAGCTTAATAAATCCCAAAAAGATTTATTTCATTACACGTTGTAGTTGCCGAAAAAAATCTTTAAAAATAGCTTCATTTTTCGGCCGATCAAAGTAGTGTCTAATTGGCAGGCGAAAGAAAACGTGATTTTCATGAATTTTTTGTGGGAAATCTAATGTATACTTTTTACAACTATTTGCTTATTTTAAAAATACATATATTCAGTAACTCTCAGTAATTTTGTTATAGGAAAATATTAAATAATGAAGGAATAACAACCACTCTCGTGGAAGCTGTTTTTATAATGGCGCTGCGCGTTGAGCACCATTTCTCCGAGCCGGATCATCTGAAATCGAAAAGTGAAAAAGATTCTGTTAGTATATAAGTTTATCTAGTTCGTGGACGAAGGATTTTTCAAAAACATGATTTCAGACAAAACGGCGTGTCGTTTAACGCAAACTCATGATTCTCGACGCTTGAATTGTTCGTTTTTCGTGAATTAAAAATAAAGATTTCATCAAAAACAAAAATCCTTCATTCACGAACTAGATGAGCTTATATACTAATAGAATCTTCTTCATTTTTCGATTTCAGATGATCCGGCTCGGAGAAATCGTGATCGCCGCCAAAAAAAATTGCTTCCAGAAGAGTGGCTGTTATTCGTTCATTTTTTAATATTTTCCTATAACAAAATTACTGAGAGTTACTGAATATATGTACTTTTAAAATAAGCAAATAGCTGTAAAAAATATACATTAGATTTTCCACAAAAAATTCCTCAAAATCACTTTTCTTTTCGCCTGCCAACTAGGCATGAACCCTTGAACGAGTAAAGTGGACGTGGGCTTGATTCTAAACCGAAATCCACATCAGCATTCTACGAAGACACTAAGAACGCTGCCACGCCTACGTTAAATCAGACAATAACGATAGATGGGGAATAACGAAGAAGAGAGTAGCGGAGGTAGCACGTTACATTAGCAGAAGTATAAGGGAGCCCATTATACACCATCACCATCAACAATCCTATATAGATCTGAAAAAGTCCAGTCTCATCTTAAATTGTTTTTCTAACAATTACACGTCCTACGATTAACATCATACACGATCCTCAAGACAGCACCGCGACGCGAGGTCGCGCTATCTCTGTGTAATATACTTTCTATGAGTCGTAGAGCACACGAGATACATGTTCTGCAAGCAAAGATACCGTCGTCATGCACGCTACGAACAAGGTAGAATTCACGACGACCCCATGGTCCTCTGAACTTTAAGCTGAGACCATCAGATTGCCTCCAGTATCGGTAAACATTGCGACGAGTCAAAGAGAGAGAAAGAGAGAGAGAGAGAGAAATAAAACAGTCGCGGTGCAATGGGATACATTTACAGTAACTACTTCCAATGATAATACAGCTAGTAAATGAAAGGGTTGCTTGCAGAATCACATTACGCTATCGCGGAGGATTGTCTGCACTTGGAAAATAAATACAAGTGAGCCATGCATTAAAGACTCATAAAAAAAAAAAAGAAGAATGGCTCACCTGAGGCCCCGTCAGTAGCCAACCCCACATTCGTATTTCAACATTATTCAAGTCCAACTCCCTTCATTTAACTGATTCTATGCGAATACGTGTTCATTAAGAGGGCAGCGGAAAGTTTCAGAAATGATTTCGCGGCCGACGCGGGACCATTTGAACTTTAAATGCCACAGGCGTCTGTAAAAAGGAGCGACTGATCTAACATCGGTAAGTGAAATTTCCGAAACTTTCCCAGATCTCGTGTTTCTTTTTTCCTTAAGTCTAACACTTAATTGAACCGATAACGTACTCCTCCGTTGCGTGAGCGTAAGATAAATAAATATGTAAAACTTTACAATGAGTCGTGTTGGTAGAAGAGACCCCCTTGGTACATGTTTACATAAAAGATTGTTAGAAAAACAATTTATAAGTAAGAATTTGTAAGAAGTGTTAAGTTGTCTGTTAGATCGCCATGTAATCCTAAAGCTACGGCCTAGTGTCTAAGCAAGCTTGTCTCTGTGTTAATCAAACAGGAATGGAAAATATTTCTCAGCCGATGTTAGAGCAAAGAAATATTTTCTTGTGCGCTTCAGAAGCTAAGGATAAATCAATGTTACATAATGATTCATTCTAATCGCGCGTTTAATTAGCCTCCAGTCAATAAATCGTCTTGCGAATAAGATCCTAGGCATGTAACATTAATTCACTGTGCTTAAATATTGTTAGTATACGTACACTGCTGATCTAAAAGAGTGCAGAGTGGAGGAACCACAATACGCGTTACCACTGTAAGTCACCAGATATTTTATTGAACCACACATCCTGTACGACCGTAAAATATACCATATCAGAAGTGGTATGGTAATGTAATTGTCGCCAGATACCATGGGAAACAACCAATAGAGCAAGACAAAGATAAAGGTGTATAGAAGGAGTGTTGAATTAAAGGTGGCCATTCGAGATTGTGTAAGAATCATTCCCCTCTTAAAGACGCTCGACTCTTTCAATTAATTACTTTCGCGATTTTTCTGTTACTTAATCGTACCGTGATTCAGGCCTGTAAAGATAAACCCACTGAATAGTTCTGTTGTGATTGATTTCATTTGACGAGTACAAAAGAGAGACTTTACTGTGCGCAGTATTCATAAAATGACCACCAACTAGAAAATGGGGGGCAAAAGTATATGGACACGTTTAAAATCGTATAACTTGTTCAAAATTGGTCCAAAAAACTTGAGTTTTTTTTCTTGAAAAGCTAGAACGATTAGTTTGCTAAGTGACGTGTTTCGTTGTTTTGATAAAAGTTGCAATTCGTCAGAATAGCAAAAAAAAAAAGGAAAGATTCATTTTTTTTCAACTTTTTTTGTGAGCCTATAATGAAAATTCAAAAATCCCGTTTGTAGATCGAAGTTGTATACACGCCGAAAATTTAAGCAAAACCGGTTAACGTTGCTCTGAGTTACAAACGCTTAAAGATCACCGAATAAAGTCGAAAATCGCTGATTTCGGGAATTTCGCAATTTTCGACCTTATTCTGCGATCTTTAAGCGTTCATAGCTCAGATTGAAATAAGTTGTATACACGCCTAAAATTTCAACAAAATCGGTTAACGTTGCTCTGAGCTATAAACGCTTAAAGAAATTAGGATTTTTTAAGCGTTATTGCTCAGAGCAGCGATAACCGATTTTGATGAAATTTTAAGCGTGTATACAACTTACTTCAATTTACAAAAGGCATTTTTTAAATTTTCATTACAAGCTTACAAAAAAGTTGAGAAAATGATTTTTTCTATATTTTTTTTTGCTATTCCGACCAATTGCAACTTTTTTCAAAACGACGAGACACGTCACGTAGCAAACTAATCCCTCTAGCTTCTAAAAAAACTCAAGTTGTTTCTATCAATTTTGAACAAGTTATACGATTTTAAATGTGTCCACATACCCCCACTGTATGTTATCAAACTTTAAAGTGTCTCTCAAGTTTAACAGACACCGACATTCTTCTCTATGATAGTTTGTATAAAGATTTGGAAAAAAAAGAAGTTAAAGAAAGCTGTAGGAATTCACTAATTATGTACCCTCACCTTAATCACTTTCAGCTAACTACCAAGAAGCAACATCTTCAAAAAAAAAAAGAAATCTGTTTTACGTGTCTGTCTATATGTGTGTGTAATCATACCACGTAACTGGTAATCTAAACAGTTACTCTAAAGTGTGTTATGGATATGGTAAGGGTACAGGTAATCACAATGTAAGCAGTTACATTTAGATCCTCTGAGAGGGTTCCTGGAGATGCTGGGAGGTGGAACAGCAGGAGGCAGGTTGTTCCCCTGAGGAGTTGCAGGTGCCGAACCAGACCCTGCTTGCTTCTGTTTGTCTGAAACAACACTCATTGCTCATATCTTTGAATAATCCGTGCCTCCAAATGGCCCTTTTCTCTTCATCTTGCTATTTTACGTATCACTTATAACTACGGCCGTTTTAATACAGTTCGCACTTTCAGTGGCACGAACAGCACTCCAGAGGGGCGTGAACTCTGTTTAAATTCCTAACAGATGCGGGGGTGTAATACGTGAATTACACACACGGTGCAGTACTATTTCAATTTCAAACTGTGCCGAGAACCGTAGCGAATAAGATATAAAGGATGAACATTTTTTTTGTCTCTCGCGTCGTAGCCTTCTATATTCCTTTCCTTATTACAAAACGTCTGTTGAATTTCAACACTCGTGATGATTTCGCGCGAACATAAGAGGAACGTATGAACGAAAACCCCCTGGAATACGTAATAATTTATAATGTCATCCTCCACCTATTGTTAGATTATAACGCACAAGCATTGTAACACAACCACATAAGCATTAAGTCGATAAAATTGTTTTGCATATGCCTAGATTAATCAATCTGTGATCGAGTGCTAAAAATAAGTCGGATAAGTGTACATATGCGAATATGTGAAATGGTACTGCTGTGATAAACAAAAATCGCAAAATATATCTACTAAGACACAATGCTTCCAATCTGAAGATTTTCATAGTTTCCTTTAGTCCTGGCGGTAACTTTCTTTATCTATCTAGATTCATTGGAAGTTTATAGATGAAAGGTTTAACGATACCATGGCAATTAGCGCATTGTGTCAAAGTAGATAAAAAAAACTATTGCAATTAAAAGAGAATAAAGTCTTGTAAATTCTGTTCAATTTTAAAAAACGAAACCTACCCTGGGAGTTGGACATGAACAGGTTGAGTAGCGAGGTAGTACGGCGGGAAGCCTTGGTGGCTTGTACATGTGACAGTTCTCTGTCCCTTTCATTCAGTCTTTCGTTTTCTTTCTCTTGTACCCTCCCCTTTTCCTCATCCACCTGACAACCCTCCCCCTTTAATCCCTGATCTTTTTTTGAACTGTGAGTGTTACCAGCGACTCCTGTTTCTCCGTTGGCTCCCTTCGATGTTTCCTTAGGCGTTTCGACATTGCTGTCTGTTTGAGAATGACTGGTCATATCCGGCAGACCTGTCATCACTTCTTCGTATTCAATTGTACCTGGTTCATGGAAAGATCATACAGAAAACAGTTAGGACTTCGATTTTAGACTGGCGTGTTGCGAGATCGATTACCTGGCTTCTCGAACCCTGTGCATTTGCTTTGAACGAATTGCTCTAGTAACTTGTCCACCGTCATGTCTAGGCACTGACGCTTGAAGTCGATATGCACCTGGCCAACTTGTTCGTGATTCGTTTGTAAGACATCTGCGTAGATGTTTAAGAACTCCTTCATATGTTTTAGGTGTGTCTCCTCTACATCTTGGAACCGCTTCGCAATAAAAGAAAGGATTCGTTAATATCGGTGTCTAACTCCTAAGAGATTTTGTATAACAGACGATTAAGATATAAGTACCCTGCACGCCTGAGTCATTTTGGTTTGAAAATCATTCCTTATCACCATATATTTCTCGACTAAAGTTTTATAATCATCCTGCGACTTCTTAAACTTTATCTCTGCTTTCTCCAATTCTCTCTGACTGGCGTTATCCTTTCGCAATTTTTCCAATTCCAAGCCTCTTTGCATGCGCGTGTCTTTCGCTTTGTGCAAAGTTACTGTGATGCTTTGTATGCTTTGTACAACTTCCAAGGTGGACGATTCTTCCTCTTTTACCTGCGTATTTTATGTTTACTAATAACGATCGTTGTTTACTTGTTACGAACTACAGATAAATCATGGAACGGCAATTAATTAATTTGATAAGCGTTATTTTTATATCTTTACAGAGACTACTGTCTGACAATGAGAGCCTAGTGACCCGGCTGTGGGCGGATACTGATAACGTATGAAATATTCAAAGTGATTCACAACGCGATACGATAAATAGCTGTAACAGCTGTAGCGAATAGATAGATATGCCTCGGAGAGCTATTAAAATCCAACGGAATTGTGTTACGTACAGCCTTGTGTCTCTTGTGCAGCTCCTCCGCGTATTTCGATACATCTTTTATCAGTTCGGTGACCCTCTGGGCCATCTGCAAGTGCAAGCCAGCGAGTTTCTCTGCCGCGCCTCTCAGAGCCGCCCAAACAGGTGCGAACGTCCCTTGCGTGCTACTGCTGTTGCCAGCTTGCTTGGCCACCTTACTCAAGAGCTTGTAATTGTTTTCCTCTATGGCCGATCGTTCTTTTAGAAACTCAGCCAACTCCTTGCTCGCGACCACACCATGCTTCATGTTATGATATAACACGTCAAATCCATTATTCTTATCGCCCTTAAATAACAAGGAATACATTCGCAGAATAGTGAAAGGAACTTCGATTCGGTTTTTAAACGCAGATGCCTATCGCTTTTATTTTTAACGCAACTCGAGAACCGATAAGGTCCCGACAGAGAATACATTCGCGGAATAGCGAAAGAAACTTTAATTCGGTTTTTAAACGCAGATGCTTATTGCAAGTTGAAACCCTATAAGGTCCCTACTCGCTAGAAATATCTTCATGCTGCGGAGAGTAAAGGGCAACATTTGCAATTAGAATATCGCAACTGCAAGAGATATACTAAAACTCTACTTAAGACCACTTAGCCAGTTAACACTTGAACCCTGATCATGCTGTAAACTCAAGTACAGTAGGACTCTCGAGTGACATCGGCACAATAAGCTGTCATTACATATTATTACTCTTGTCATCCTATTGTACATATTACTCGCCACTCGTGACCCGTCGCTTAGTTTTTATTGCACGTTATTTTAACAAAGAACAATAAGTAAGCAGCTTTTAAAGCTGCAAACAACATGGACCTTAAATAAAACTAATTCGATGTTACGCGTTGCGTAAGACTTAAACGGAAAGAACAAAGGCAACCTGCGTTAACGAAGCTTTTGTCTCTCCCAGATGCTTAAACGATACATAAGCTTGGTCATATATCTCTTAAAGTATCAGCTTGCATCCTGTGTGCGACAATCTCTGCTAGATAGAATTTTAAGGGAAGTGAAAGGAAGCAGTAGCTATCTTATCTACTCCATGCCTTTGCCAGGAAGAACAATGTCATGTCTCCCAAAAAGTTCGTGGAATCGGAACCACTGGAATCACATCGTCCTACGCGTTCCAATTAGTGTCCCATTAAAAACTACTTAAAGCTGGCTCCTCCATCAAAACATTCCACTGATACATTATCTGACTCTACTAACAACGCAGCCAGCTTTCTCTCGTTGTATTCCTGCCGCCTAAAGAGCAATAAAATTACTGTTCTGACTCTGTTGAACCAAAGAGCTTAGCTATGAAGAAAGATTCCAAGGTTCCCCTAACAAACCCAGCTCCCCTCTCCCACCTGCACTACAGCCCCGAAGGCATCGTAGAGAAACGCGGTGGACATGTGAAACGTGCGAGCGAACGCGCGTTCCTTCATGCCTGGGTGAATCTCCGCGGGTGAACGAGGCACGGCGAGGCGGTGACAGGGAGAGGTGAACGCGTAACCTTGCGCCGCGCGTCAAGAGCGAAGAAGGCAAGCGGTGGCTCGCGTAGCGCACGGAGGAACAGAGAGGAGCGACCATGATAAGGCGTAAGAGAGAGGAAGGAAAAGGGACTTCATTGAGGAGGAACGCGTCGATCCGCCAGAGAAACGCTATCGCGGCGTGGTGCGGAGGGACGGTGGCCACGGATTCGTTGGGAGCCCCACGCCGTCGAGGAGGATCGGAATAAAAAGGTGGAACACAATAGAGGCCTTTCGCAGCGTACATAACCTAAACCCTATGAGGATGACATCCGTTCAACAGAGGCTGCAGGACACTCACCCAAAAGTAGTCGGCGAAATCCACAGTCATGTTGAAACCGTGATCAGACCATCATAATTTATCTTCTGGTGTATCGGGCCGAACTGCACCGTTTAATAACGAGCCATTGACACACACATACCAACACACGCACGGGAGGGGAGGGGGACCTATACACGACGCAGCCGTTCGTGCCGTACGACGGAGACGTAACTCGATTTAACGACGGAACCACCGACGTAACGTTTTCGTGCACAGACGTTTCGAGCAGAACGAGCGCGCTCGACCGCAGAGACACGGGTCAACTTATTCCCACTGTCTCCGTCGCTCGCCCCACTCTTCCTCCGCCTCTCTGTCTCGTCGGCGGCGGCTGGGCGCCACCTTCACGGGCGCGGTTGGTAGTAGCGAGACACGCGCTGGTCGATAAAGAAGAATACTCAATTACCATGGCAAGGTAACTTGCGACTGTATTTGCATATATTAATCCTTTTATCTTCAAGATTTTTGATACTGGACAGGCCGGTGTGTGGTACTTGCGTCCATTCAAGGGTTTGTTTGTATGAGGAGTGTAAATTAAGGTTCGATGGGAGTTAATTTAAGTTTGAATTTCTGGTTAAAGCGCGCTCCTAGTTGAGTGATTTATCACGCTTCGGATTGTGGCGCTGCTTAGTCCTCAGGGCCGAGAATTTTTTTGGTATCCGAGAAACACCCTCGAGCATATTTTATCAGATTCAATTCTTCTTTCAAATTTTACGACGAAATTTGAAGCCCGTAATCACCGCGGTGAAGAGTAGACAGAAGTCGATAAACCCACGCGTGAAGAAGCAAATGTAGGCACCTTCGAAGGAACCTTATTCGAAAATACGGAGTCATTGAACTTCACTGTTACTTCGTTTTTGGAACACGATCTCGTTATTGTGCCGCAAAGGGGCTGAAGGTAGCGAAGTAAGCAATCGATAATGTAGAGAAAAGAGAAACGAAGACTGGACGGGTGTTTGAAAATTCGAAAGGGGCGGTGTAGTTAAGTGGAGAGAAGGTCGGAAGACGGGAGGCGTGGCCTCGAATAATCAGCTCAGGGTAGTCCAGTGTCCTTGCGCATATCCAGTGGCTATACGTTTACACATGTACTGTCGCTCACGTGTATATCGTACATACGGGGAAGAGAGAAGTTCCGAGCGTTATCAATCACTTTCGTCGGTGGACCGAAAGGTGCATCAGTCTCGGCGTCTGTACGACAGATAGAACGGCCACGACGACCCAGTTCCCGCGACAGGAGAGTAGCACGGCGATGCCCGCGAACAAGGGGAACCTATCGACAGGCCACAAAGAAAAGCCGGGCAACGGTTTCAACAACGCTGCCTCCAAGAAGAAGAAACGCTGCACCGTTAAGCATAAAAAACATTGCAAGCAATATCTGGTGAGTGAGCCGAAACGAAAACGTTAATTCATTGCCAGCGTACACGGCCATGTTGCGATCGAGTCGAGCGCGTCTTCTGTGATCAGATAATTCGTGGTTGAATGTTTGCTCGGCGAGGCGCGGATAGATCATTGGGAAACGGTCCCGTTTTCGGAGGCACCTATCGGATTCACCTCGTTTCCTCGGATATCTACGATCTAGAAGCACGATTGCGTAAAGGAGATTCGAAGAGACGCGGACGTAGAACGTAGCAGGTTATGTGGCGCGGATGTCTCGTGTCGAAACGCGGCGTAGAGTTTGTTCACCTTTACCGATGCATGGTCGAAGTGTTACGAGTTGCAACGATCGATCCGGCGCAAGCATGCCTCGGTGCCGGTCACGATGCAATTTTCATTTGAAGTTCCTCCTGTGATTTAATGCGCCGCGTCGAAGCCACCAAGTAATTTCCATATTTCTCTGCCGGTCCTTTCGAGCTTCCAAGCACGCGAATAGCAAGATCTCTCCCTTTCGTCGCGATACATTATTCATTCGGTCGGTAATGTTTTGGCAAACGCTTATCTCGTACCGATTACTTTTCCACTTATTTTTCTCCCCGGAAATCGACGCCATCTTCCGCCAGCATGTTAAACTTTTAGTTGGTTTAAAGAATTGTATCCTCCTCCGTGCAAATCCGTTTTCAATCCCCCCAAACCTTGCCATTTCCTGTAAACTTCGTATCGGTACGAGATAGAATTGACAATCACGAGGGGGGACTTCAATACCCGAGACGTATCATAGCTCCGCGGTGCACATTGGTGGCTCTGAGCCATCAAAATCCTACTGTACAATGTGACAATATATAAACAACGTTTCTTAAATACATGATTTGAATGTTTTATTGTTTTCATCGGGCCCTGCATCTGTACAACCCTATCCTTTGAACACTTTTAGAGTATGCGTATACCTCCTAGCGCCTGTACAGTCGCTCCTTTCCTCGCTAGACGATTAGGCACGTTGCAAGTTTGCGTGCCGCCATTGCTAAGCGCGGAGGGTCACGGTGCACGTATGCACGTACGCTGTGCATAAAGAGCAGGTGCATAAGAGATTCGTGTCGCGACGCGCGCGAGAGACGCGTGCCCGACCCTTTCCGTGCGTCGCGAGAAGGAAATCGAGAAGGGTCGCGCTCGAATCCCAATTTACTCAGCGCAGAGAGAGACGAGAAGAAGCCAGTTCCGCGAACGGTAGGACAACACGTCGGGCATGCCTGTGCGGTGTATTAGCAACTTAGGGAAGCACGTATTGATTTCTAAGAATGCCAAGAAAAAGAGGTTGGTGCTGATTCGGCGAGAACAAAAGACGACACCAATTCCACTTCTGCAGTCCACTTGAACCACTTGCTATTATGTCCCGTAGGCGCGCAAGTTGGCAGAGCCGTATTGGCTTACCTACGAGAAAAGAATCCGCGGAGGCGCCTACTATTTTTTCCATCCGCTGCCACGCGTAAACTGCGCTCGCGTTGGTTTATAAATAATAGAGTTAATATCGATACGAAGCTACGAGTCGAATGAAATATTGCAGTTGAACGTTCCACGTTTTGATTATTGATTGATAACGAGAGAAGAGGGGGGAAACATTTTTGGAAACCGGGGGTACGCGGGGATGGATATTAAAAATAAATTCGCGCCATATGGTGGCCTTTTTTTTCGCGATTCAAACTGGCGTGTAGTGGATGCGACGTAATTCATGCAATTCGAGCAGGTGGCTGGCTCGCGCGGCTGCAGCGAACGGAAGCGGAAGTCGAGCGTAACTTAGCATCGACGGCCACGCGTAGTATGTGCGTGAGTGCGGACCCGTTTAACGCCACGCTGTATTGAACTTCGCGTGCCGACCTACCGTTTCTTTCCCATCCTAGAAATGGCCCGCCTATTAGCGCCGAAATTAAACGCGTTCGACGCGTTACCGGGCGACGCGTGATCGATTCGAATTTGTTTTACAAAGGTCCACGTTTCAATTGGAAATATTTTTTAAACACTCGTCTGTTTAACACGTTCCATGTCACGCTGGAAATTTCGATTCCTGATGACGATTCCAATTATAGAATAATAATTGTTGCGCAATATTCTAAATAGTTTCAGCCCTTTTGTCCTTCGAATAAAAGTTTCTGTAGTGGTCCACGGAACGTGTTAAATCACCGTCACTGCGGAACGAGTGCCGCTTCGTGTCGTCCCCTATTTTTTCTGGAAACGTCGGGCGCTCTCGCGAGACAGGTATCCGGGGCCTTCGGAAGCCGCCATTGTCCCGTCCGATCTCGCTAATTTCCGACGATCAACGATAAATCCCGCGGCGCGAGGGGGGCGGACGGGAGAAAAAGCTAGGCGTAGACGGTGAGAGACACTCGGCTAAAGATTTTAATTAACCCACTTGCGGTCGCATAGACGTCGTCTCGCCTCTAGGCTCGGTTCATTTTTAACGAGGCGTGGGCGGGTTGCCGCGGAAGGGAATTAAATCGAGCCGCCCGGCGACGTCTGCTCTTTGTCGGATATCATAATGTCCTATAATTTCATTATTTTCTCTCTTGCCGCGGTGGTATTTTCACTCTCCCTCCCTTCTGTTCTCTCGCTCGCTCGGTCTCCGTTGAAATTTCCACCAAGAGAAACGGAAGGACGCTCCTTCAATTAACCACGAAAATTATGACGGTTACTCTCGCTGCTCGGCATGTAAACAATGCGAGGCCGCGGCCACGCGCGAATGCCTGCCGACGAGCAATTTTTTCTACGGAGGGGTCCTCTTTCCTCGGTGTTGCCAAGGGACTATAGGGCGCGCCAAAATGCGAGGCACGAGGCAACATTGCTGTCGGGGGAGGAGTCGACCTTGTCGCAGGGGCGGGAGCCCCTACCCAGGGCCGATGTGAACTTTTGCGGGGCCAAAAAAATGAATTTGTATTGTACTTCTGAATTTTATAATAATAAATATCTTTGCACAGGGCCCCGAAAAAATTAAGGTGAGCTTTTTCTTGAACCGCGGGGCCTGTTAAAGAAAATTTATAGTAATAAATATCTATACACAGAGATCCTCGAAACTTAAGAGTTTTCTGTGGACAACGGGGTCTTTCAAAATTTTTTATAATAAATATCTATGCATAGGGCCCAACAAAATTTGCGATGAGCTTTTCGTGAACCGCGAGGCCTTTTACAGCGCATGGCCGGGTTCCATGCAACCTGGTGTTGTGGAACCTTGACCGAAGGATTCTTTTTAATTATTCTGAGAATCACCTTAGGCGAAGGTAACGAGTTCTTACTGTCACCTTTGCTCAATATAACAAGTTCTTAGAATCACCTTTGGTCAATGTAACAAGCAGACCCGGCTGGTTGCGTGTGCAAAGTGCGCGATGCACAGTGGCGCCGCAAGCGAAGAAGCGGCTAAAAGTGTGATGTGAATTTTTAAGCAACTCAAATTTGTATAAGCAAAACTGGGGCGTAAGTAAGATCATACTGTAGATAGGTTCTCACTTGCTGTCCATGTCCTGTTCTTTCCATTCGCAATTAATTCGAAACAAAATTTTTTGGAAGGCCGCCAAACATTTATCGCGTACACAAGAGAAACACCGGGGTGTCGGGCCTGGTAACAAGTAACAAGAGCATTAAACGAAGAATGGGAAATAATAAAAGGTAACTGACAGAAGGATTTGCACCACTAGGATTCCCAAATCGATTCCTTTTTTCGACCGCAGTCTGGTAACTGGCTCACCTAGAGAAAATGAATCGAAAACGTGCGGTGGAATGTTTTCGTACGAGGCTTCTTTTTCGAGATAATCGACTTTGAAAAGTGGAGCGCGCTGGACTGACAAACTTGTGGACCGAGCTTCAAGTAGAGCAGCGACGCACATTGGAGAAGGATTTTCTCCGGAACGAGGGCTCGTACGGGAAAACTTCATCGCACGTTTCCGATGTGTTTTTTCAAGAGGAACTCAAAACACTCCCGCTAATCCTGGCGCGGTTGGTCCTCGGCCGTCCAGGAGTCGCCAAACTGCAATCACTGGATTCCCCGCGCGAGTAGATCGAACAGATACAGGACACCCAGTATTCTTTTCATCCACCGATTGGGGAGGGAGAAGATTGCGCGGTGGGAAAGATTGTGCGGCACGTGTGTTTGCACGGAACAGCAATTTCACGTTCCTGTGACCCTGACGGACTCCGAGTAACAATTTCGAATAGAAACGCGCTGCTTAAAACGATCAAAGCATCGCGTTGACGTTAGGAATAATAGGAACACTTTGGCTTCACTGCGGTAATACTAGATAGTAGTTAATGCACTAGAATTAGACGCCGTACCGACTAGGTGATCCTCTAATTATCTCAAGCACCGTGTTTATCCCGCAAGTTTGCAATTACTTTAAGACTCGAATACAGGCTACAGCCTCCAAGATTATTATTAGCATTCCGTTCTGTGGCGACAGAAACGGTAGCTTTTCGAAGTGTTCATTTCATTTGGAAAGAAAACACAATGGAACAATGGAAATCTCGCGTCTGACTATTCGACGTGGCTTTATAGGTTGAGTGCACGGAGATTGGATCATTGATTCGGTTCAAATTTTACACACGTAGGTTGTACTACTGAAAGCTTCAAGAGGAGATCGAGTTCGAAGAATTGTCTTTTGCGGAAGAACGCTAACAAACTTTACTGTATTTGGTATTTTAAAGTAAAAGCAGTGGAAGGTATTCAATATGTACCAAATATTACATTTTATACGGAGGCGGATTTGGGTATAGGATAAGTAGGTTGCAGCCCCTGGGGCGGCAAATTTGGGGGTGCGATAAATCTTGGTGAGCGACAAATTTTGATAGCGATAAATTTTGGGGAGCGATAAATTTTGGGAAGCATCAAATTTTGAGGCGCGGCAAAATTTTGAGAGCGATACATTTTGGGAAGCATCAAATTTTGGAGAGCGATAAATTTTGAGGAACGATAAATTTTTGATAGCAATAAATTTTAGGGAGCTCTAAATTTTGGGGAACGGCAAATTTTGGGGAGTGATCAATTTTTGGTAGTGATAAATTTTTGGAAGCATACAATTTTGGGGAGCGGCAAATTTTGTGGAGCGATCAATTTTTGGTAGCTATAAATTTTATTGAGCATCAAATTTTGGGGGGCATCAAATTTTGTAGGAATGTTCAATTTTAGGGAGCATCAAATTTTGAGGGGCACCAAATTTTTGGGAGCGTTCAATTTTGGGGACCAATAAATTTGGAAAGGTTCAAATTTAGAGCCTACGAAATTGGAAAAGATTTAAACACAAAAGCTTGAGACAACTTTAAAAACAATTCACTTTCTTTTCAAATACCAAATTACACAATAACAATTTCGAAATCATCTCGACTCTTTCAAATTAAAATTTTTGATAACCCAAGGGCGCCAAATCTCAAAATCCGCCCCTGATTTTTACAAATACAACAGGTGTGCTAATACTTACGAACAGCAGTGTGTATGCGTAGAGAAGAAAATCCACTGGCAATTAATTTAATTAGCATACACGCTTCGTTCTTACATACATATAGCCACACCAAGGCTTCCTTAAAGGTAACGCTTTCAACTCCATTTTCCCGTGAAATTTCCATCATTTGCACCCTTATTACGCGTTAGGCATATTATTATACACGGTGTGCGGTAACCAAATCGATGACCCGAGGCTCGTGCAGCCCGTCGTTAGATGCATGCACTGATCCCGAGAAATTCGTGCTTGCATAGATTCTTCCTAGCCGCGAGCAGTCGATGCGACGGTGTGTATAAAATCCGACGCTTTATCCTTTGGCTTGCACGCCACGTCCACGTGGCCTCATGAATATTTATCCCCGCAGGTAAGTATTAATCTCGCATGTCGGCCGAACGTGCATTTCTTTCGCAGCGGACGATGACGTTCGCCGCGTATTCCGCGATAATTCCCACCTTAATTGCTTTGTGTTGCCTCGCGTACGCTCGCGGATTTCGAATCGCGTCGCTTGCGATCTGAATACGAATTTTCGGGCCAGGGTGGCGGCGCCTCGCAGAATGGATATTTCCAACGAACAGACACGAGAATATTATCCGACGATGAAAACGTGACGTTAAGTTGCAAGTTTCCATGAACCCTCGAGTCGCTAAAAATAAAAGAAACAGTTTTATCTTTCCCACTTGTCTAGAAAGCGAATAGAACAGAGTGCTTCAAAAGCACGGGTACAGAAACTGTGGTTGACAGAGGTGGTAAGAGAAAATAGTATATTAGCAAAGTAATTCAACGAGCCTAAGCTGGAGAAGTAATTATTTGTCAGGTGCTTAGTCTCCGTGGTCGATTACACGTGTCGTTGATAAGGGTTTACACACGTCTCTTCTGTATCCGAACTTGCAAACAGTGGTCTAAGATCTGGTTAATCCTGCTGCGAAGCTTCGGAAGGATTTCTGTACGAAAACACTGAAAGTACCTCGAGAAGCATTAGCTCACGAGACACGTTCATTAAGAAGTTTCTTTCCACCCCTCTACTGCCATCGCACAGCTCAATTCGTCCCTCCCACAGTTCCGAAACACTCTGTGTATCCTCTAAAAGCTTCAGACAAGCCCCCATTTGGATCTGAACGCACAAGTGCACCGATTCCTTAGCAAACGCTATATGGTCCCTCGATTTCACCCCCTGGTATCCACGGATCCACTGCTCTGCTGTCGCTCGGTGACGGGATATCGCGCGACAGATCTACTGGTCGATGGGATACGGGAGCCTCCTCTATTATTGGGGTCACGTGTGTTATTTAACGCACGGCGAGGAACATCTACGTGCCCCACGGGCGACTGTCGCTGGAAAAGCTGGTGCGGGTCGATGGAAACGTGCTGGTGGGCAATGGCTGGCAGGCGTGTCCCTGCCGCCAACGAAAATAAGTGTTTCCACGGCTAAATAGGATGTATTACGCGGGATTACGTAATCCTCCACGATCACCCCCTCAAAAATACCCCGAATCGCGGCCCTTTCTCCGGCTCGCCTTCGCACGAACCACGTCCACGCTTTTAGCTACGAGGGTGCGAAGGATGGCGCTAAGTTCCGCGGCTTTATGGGGAAACGACCGCGCGACGATTGTTATGTGCCGTGGGTGGAGGAAGCTCGATGATGTATTTGGCAAAGAGGTGTCTTTGGAGGTACAAGCAGCTGAATGGCGTTTTTGAAATTTATTTTCAGAATCGGAAGGGTATAGAATGTCTCCTTAGTTTTAGATTCTAGATTCTAGAGACTTTGGTATGCTAAAGGTTCTCTACACTTACTGTATTAGGACAAATTTCATCAAGGAGAGTCGAATGGTAATACGCTGGACGAAAACACTCATAAATAACTCTCTGATAGGCGCTTGGTAATGAAGTAGTACCTCCATTAATCGTGGAATGATTGTGTCATCTGATACAGCTTTCGCTTATATTACACTGTTGCTTCGCTAACTTTATTAAGTGCATATTGTAAGCTAAAAGGTCTTTACTCATGGAGTTAATAATAATAATAATAATAATAATAATAAGAATAAGAAAAAGAAGAAGAATTATAATAATAACAACAACAACAACAACAACAACAACAATAATAATAATAATAATAATAATAATAATAATAATAATAATAAGAATAATAAAAAGAAGAATTAGAATAATAATAAGAAGAAGAAGAAGAAGAAGAAGAAGAAGAAAATGAAGAAGAATTAAAATAATAATAAGAAGAAGAAGAATATACCGAGGTGAGCTCGTGAAACTCCACAAAATAATAACAATAATATTTTGTAAATATTTTTAGCTTAGTGGTTCCCAATAGCTGCCAACGTTATTGCTGTTAAGGTTGAACTACTTGGGAGTTAAAGGTGGAAGTTTGCTATCGAAGAGCACCATTAATGGCTTTTTCCAAATAAAACTGTCAGTACACATACGAGATCGATATAAACTAGGAAAGAAGGTATTACCATTCGACTGCCCTCTTTCTCCAAAGGCGTGTAGCTATCGCGGAATGCTCACTACCACACAATCCAACATTGCCCCTTCACATCACCCTATTTCACCCAATTAACCCGCGAGTAATTACGTAACACATCAAACGAAAAACGTTCGCACGCCCGCAGAAAACACCTCGCGAACGGAGTAATGCAACGTTCGTTCGCGCGGCTGTTTCATCCCCGACCACCCCAGTTAAACTGACTCCTTCAAGGTGATCGTGGAAAGGGAACTTTGTTTTCCTCCTCCCACGATTTTCCCAAACTAAACGAAACCTGCGTGGAGGGGGCTAGCAGACCGTTCGCCGCTGTCGATGTGTGATTTTGGGCGCGGTGCTCGCAATATCGTCTACCTGCGACGATCACGTGGGACACCTGAGCGATTCGAAACAGGGGTGTCACTTCCGACCACTCTCACTTAACAAGTAAAATCTTAATTCACGTCTGCGTTGCGTTCGCCAGCTATTAAAATTACACCGAGGGGATTGTCTTTTACGACCCCTCATTGTCCTCCCGCGCAGGGGTGGTGCCTGGGTCAGCGATTCAGCTGGAATTTTCCGTAAAAAGACGACTCTTCCAGGGCCTCGAGCATTCGACTAATTAGACCAAAGAGATACCTTGGATCTGAATGAAATTCCGGAGGGAGCAGATTTTTGGAAACTGGGCCAGGTACGAAGTGTTGAACGCGAAGGTCAGCCACCCGTGGGTAGCTACTGTGGGCGAGTAATTCGGGATGCTGCTCGGCCGAAAACGAACCGAATATTCCCATTTTTCCTCGTAATATCCAGACGATCCTCGCCAGAGTACCTCGAGCGTGCCCCGTTCCCCTTTCAATTCGCGCATCGGCCGAATATATTCGAAAAAAATCAGCGTCCCCCGGGCCGCCGCGGGGGCTGCGTTTCCAAAACTTGCTCGGCTGGCTGGCAATTCGCTTCGTTTGCTCATTGTCCCTGCTCGCCGGCGCAAGCAGAAACATAGCGGAGGTTGCGGGGACGCGGACGGATCTGTGAAATGTCTGCGGTGTTTCAGGGGGATGGTTTCTTTCGGTGTTTCAGCGATTCTGAAGTCCACTCGCTTTTTAATCTCTGCGCCGTATCTATTGGCAGTGAACGCGATGAACAATCGTCGCGATAACTCCGTGCAAGACACAAGGGAGCATTTTTCGTGAATTTTCCCTCAAATACCAATTGAGGAGTGATTTCTCGAAAGGGCACGTTTCCACGTACAATTTCTTTTTTGATAGACGCAAAAGGATGGTGCCTACGTATGTTAAAAAGATCTTTCTATGATTCGTACACGTACATTTCATTCTTCCAGCTGATAGAGGCAATATTAGGCATATTAGCGACATTGATTTAATAGTTATTTAAAAAAAAATATTTGGAAATAAGCTCCCTTTGATGGAAATTATAAAAAATAAAACCTTTTGGTTGAAACCGTTTGGAAATAAGCCCTGGAACTTGCACAATCTTTTCTGCTAATTTTGAAATATAATATAATGTTTATGGTTACTTTGTTTTGCCACATTTTATTGTAAAGGTGCCATGACAGTGGGTACATTTTTAAAGTAATTTAGTATATGTAACGTTATAGAATTAAATTCCTTATGTATTAATTACAATTTCCTAGATGAGTATAGGAAATATGTCCGATTTGTTCCAAACGGAAAACTTATTTCACTCTACCATCAGACAAATTTGGAAAAAAAAGACTTAATTTAAAAAAGGAATTAAATCTATTTGGTAGTGTCTTGTGCCACTGAGAGTTAAATATCCCCCTTTGAAAAATCACTCCTCAATTCCTACTGGAAATATTTTTTACATCCCATCTGTTTATTTAAACACATTGGACACTTAAAATTGATCACTTTTTTCGATCCACTCTATCTCTATTATTTTTCAACATCAACTCAAACCTGCAGCATGTGCCCAATATACATATTCTGATAGAGAATTGAAAACTGTATAAAGCCCAGTTAAAGTTGAATTTATTTAACTAATAAACAAATCCCTACATAACATTAAACACGACAACAGCCTTTTAAAGCTACCACTTTTAAAAAGTTACCACTTTTGAAAAGTAATGAAAAATTTGATATTTCTTGAGGGCACCTTCTATTGTTAGAACGACGTAAAAGAATCCCAAAAGTGTTATTACAAAAATGTGTTATCCCTTTCAATGTCATAAATTTTTTTGTAAGTTACATGAATTCAATTTTAACTGGGTACAGCTTTCAATTATCCACCAGAATATGTCAAATCGAAAAACTGGTGACTATTTCGTTCGCTACAGTAACCCTCTCTTATTCCTAGCACTAGAAAACTATTATTCCCAACATAAGTAGCTCACCATCTTCGCCAAAATAAGTTGCATAGGAATCCCATTATCGATCACATTGTTACAAACATTCTGCTTACTACGTAACTTTCAACATGACTTAATAAATACGTATTTCCACTACTGTATACTTATTTCGTCCCATCCCTTAACGCGTCTACGCCAGGCTCCACTAAAAGGCCTAGAACGCAACGCACACTTCTTTCCTTTCCCCTTTTCATTCCTATCTCCAACACTCCACACCACCTCCACTCCACTGCCTCCTCCTCAAATCTAATAGCACCTAGATTCCTAGAAGTACAGTCACATCAACGACTTAATAGAACGATGGCCCTTGATGACTCAGAAGGTATCAGGGACACTGATCTTAGAACCACCTCGTCAGCTTCTCGATTACTAATAACTGCGAACTACGCGGACTAATCACCCAGCAACAGCAGTAGGGATTACCGAAGCCACGACCACTCCACCGAATGATTAGACGTACCCTTTTCCCTCAAACGAGCCCGAGCCGAAGGTACACGTCCCTTCTACATCTAGACGCAATCTACCCGGCCCCCGTTCCCGCCGGACGAAGCAGAACTCGTTAGCCGTAGCCAGCGAAGGAGAAGCCGCCTCGTTATTTGCAATTGAACAAGTGTACCGAGCCGGTCCAGCATCCGTATCGCATCGGCGGCGTCGGTTGGGTGCGGGATCCCGCGAGCTTCCATTCCAGATTTCGGCACTGGGAACGCCGCAGGATCGCCTATAGCGCGGCAGTGTCCGCGACCACCGCAGGAAGGTTACCAGCGTCGCGACGCTGGCTCGACATCGTGGCGCCTGCTACGCGAACGGGACGACTAACGACCGAGGGACGGAGAAGGACGCGCGATCGGGTGCCACGTAACGCGAGCAGAGGCTAGGGGGGTTGCGAAACAGAGACGGAGACACAGCTGGGAGGGTGGGAGCAAAGGAAGCGTGGAAAAAGGAGGAAATCGCGTGGCGGGAGGGGGGGGGGGGGGAGGGTGAATTTTCGCTAAGGAAATCGCGTCTCCTGTTTCGAGCGAGAAAACACGTCGGCGAATAGGAGTCCTCTTGCTGTTATTCGCGTTTGTACCGGGTAGAGGAATCGAAGTGCTAGGAATTTCCGCGATAAAGCGAAGGGGAATGCGAGGGGGTGGGTTAGGCGGGACTGGTCCCCCGCGGAGGGAAGAAGTTGCGAGACCGTGGAGCGGCACCGCGCGACAAAGGACAAAGGGGGACTCGTGCCACGGGACATTTCGGGGGAAGGTACCCTAGGCGAGGGTCGAGGGACGGGGGTTAAAGATATCGGAGATATCGATGACGATTGCTGGTGGTATGGGCGTGGAGCAGATGTGACGTTTATAATGCTGACGGAATATTCTCGGGGATGACCACAACAGGATAAGTTCTTTATCACTACGTCGCCATGGCGACTGTAGAGGGCCAGGCTCCGCGGTGTCTCAGCCCCGCATTATCGAGGATGAATAAACGAACTTTTGTTTAAACCATGCCCGAGGCGAGGGAGTGGACCTGGAGGGTGCCGTATCGTCGCGGTCGCAAACAGGATTCGAAAATGTACGTACCTGGGGGAAACGTTACAGAAGAACGGACGACAGTCCCGAGGCGGGCGAGTCAAGAGAGAAAGGAAGAAAGGCACCGAGGGGGTTGATCCAAAGGGGTGGGATGAAGATCGAAGGGAGAAAGCCAGTAACTACGTCAGGACAGAGACGGCGAGGCTGAACTGACGGAGGGTAGGAGCACACGCGTTAGCCACTGCAAAGAAAACAGAGGGAGACGGAGAGGGACAGAGAGAGAGAGAGAGATGGAGAGAGAGAGAGAGAGAGAGAGAGAGAGAGAGAGAGAGAGAGTGGCAAGGGGTGTCGGACCACGAAGACAGAGAAAGAGGAAGGAATGGATCGCGCAAAGGGGGCGAGCTCGAAAAAGGTAGAGCTACGTGTGCGAACTGAAGGCAGAGCGTAGAAGGGTGTACACCTTTATCGATAAATTCGAGGGGAAGGATCGGGACGGCGAAGGAGAGACGTCTGGGTGAAGGAGGATCGCGAAGATCGTGAAAAAGAGGCGGAGTGTCCACGCTCGATGCGAGGGTGGCAGAGAGAGAGAGAGAGAGAGAGTGATAGGGGGAGAAGACAAGTGAATGGGAAAAGATCGTGGAAAAACGGACAGGGAAAGAGAAGAAGAAAAAGAGAAGGATATAGGGAGAGAGTGAGACGGAAGAAGAGAATCCAGCGGGAAAGACCGTGCAAAGTAGATGGACGGAGAGGCAGGGAAGGAGGGAGGGTAATAGGGAAGTGGGTGGTGGGGTTGGGAGGGAAGAGAACAGGGAGTAACGTTGCGGACTATCGACCCGATCAGGTCGGGCGCCTGCGCTCTGGCAACCCCTTCTACCGGACGAGGCGTCTTGCCGGCGACGCGGCGCTCTACGCAACGTCGTCGGTGCGACGGTGGGACCAGTGCCTCTCACGATTCCGTTCTCGCTCTGCCCTCCGTCTCGTCATTCCGTTCGTAATACGCGTCCGAGTGTTACAATCCCGTCGCCGACGTGTATATATATACATACACACATATATATATATACATACAGATATATATAATATTACACCACAAACGTCGTTCTTTTCCTCCCTCTCTCTTTTCTCTCTCTCTCTCTCTCTCTCTCTCTCACTGTCTATCTGTCTATCAATCTCCACTCTGTCTTCACTCTCTCTCTCTCTCTCTCTCCCTCCCTCTCGTTTCTCTTGCTTTTTATTCACGTCCAAGCACCCAGTAGTTCGTCAGCCGGCTTTTCAAACGCGCATAGGGAGAGAGAGCTCGCAAAAGTGCGAAACGCCGGCTTACCGCGGCTGCGAAACGACTTCGGTTGGTCGCGTGCGTCCGAGGAGGTGTTCGGTGGGCCACACACACGGGGGCCGTGTATCGATAGAAACTCTGCGGGCCAGTTGAGACGGCAAGAGAGACTGGATCGACTGACACCCGGATGACTGCCGCTGTTTTCAACCGGTGACACCGCGCCGCGCCGGGGGTCCGCTCGCAGTTCGCCCGCGATCCACGATCCAACAATCGAGCCGATCGAGGGGAGGAGAGCAGCCAGCAGAGGGAGAGAGAGAGAGAGAGAGAGAGAGAAAAAGGGAGCGAGAGAGAGAGAGAGAGAGAGAAAGAGGGAGAGCGAGAAAGAGGGATCTCGATACGACGAGTGGTGAAAGTTCGTATTCGAATTCGGTTTATCGGTAGGAGCAAGAGGAAAGGGCCCGTGGCTCGAAAGGAAGCAAGCGGAAAATCCTGACGACGGAGAGGATGGAGTGGTAGGCCTCCAAGACGGCCCACCCCTGTTTCCTTGCATCCCTGGTGTCTCGTCTTCTTCTTCTCCCTTCTACTGTCCCCGTGCCCGTTGTTTCGTCATCCCCTCGTCGTCCTTGTGGCACGGTCGCGACCCCGCTAACCCTCACGAAATCCTCGACGAAGAGTGTCGCGTCCTTCTCTCGATCCTCGATCGACGGTTCCTTCTTTGTTTCGAGTAGATTCCGACGCGACGGACTTGGACGTCTTCCAATCGCGTATCGCCGCTCGAGGACGTCGAGTTACCCCCCGTGCCCCCCCGTCCCCGTCCAGTAGCGCGACGTGCACGTACCCTCCCGAAACGGATTCCCGTATTCCTCCGGCCGAAGCTTGAGCCTCCTCGGCAACTTAACCCTTTGTACTCGCGATTGCCCCCGAAATTAATCCCCTCGGACGGTTTTCAAAGCTAACTGTACCCTTCAGACGAGATACTCGGGACTCTGAAAGCTTTCCAGTCGCGATTGTTCCGCGGCTCCACGTGCAGAGTCACCGCGGAGACGCGCTCGTTTCCCGGCACGGTGCTCCGGACACCGTAAAGCACCTCGACGAAGCCGAGTGCCCGGCTCCCTTGAAAATCTCTAACCCCCCCTCCCCCTCGTTCCTCGAACACCAGCCCCCGGTACACGCATATACGGTCGAGCCGCCCCTCCCCCCTCGCCCCTTCCCCCTTCCCCCTGCTCCCTGCTACCAGGAGACGCACCACGAGTGCAGAGGGTTAAAGTCCCGCTAAGGCTGCACCCCCGAGCTCTGCCTCCGACGCTCACGTTATATTTCTCTCTCTCTCTCTTTCTATTTTCCGTTACTCTCGTCGCGGGGCACGATCCACCACGCTACGTTCACACCGGCGCTGTCTACCGTGCGGCCGCGCGTGCCCCCATCGTCCTCGTGTGTCGCTCCCGTCCGTGAAACGACGACCGCGCGCGCACACAACCGACCGCGTATATACACGCGTGCATACGCGCGTGCCACGCAGACGGAGCAAAGCCGGACGAACCGACCGCCGCTCGCGAATACCGCCTTCGACGGAGACCCCCGGTGGGGAAAACACGGAGGCGCACGAAGCGGAGGAGGTGGTGGAGGTGGCGGAGGAGGTGGTGGTAGCGGCGAAGGTGGCCGAAGCTTGCTAAGGTGGCGGAGCAGCAAGAGCACAAGTGAGGAAGCAAGTGTTAGCCGCGTCCTCGTAGACGCCGAGGAGCCACGTCCTCGGGAGGAGAGATTCAACCTGGCCTGACGAGCGTGCAACGCGTCGTCTCAACGGCCCCGTCGCTAACACAGCGGCTGTGTCACTACTGATCCACTGCCCCACACACCGCGGCCTCATGATTGGTTCATTCTGGAACCTCTGTCGTGCGTGCCCATCAATGCCGATTGACAAGGTGAGAGAGAAACCGTCCGGCCTGACCGCGGGAGTAGACGATCCTCTGGATCCCGAGGATCCAGAGTAGGCGAGGTGTTTCCTACGGCAGCGTGCAGGCTGCCAGAGGCTCCCGGGCCGCGAGTCATCCCGAATGTTTCAGCTGTGCCACGGGTAATCTTCGGTATTAGATGGTCCGTCGTGTTCCTCCTAAAGAACAAGGCTCGCGGATGGGAGCCTGTGGTAGCGGCTGCCCCAGCGGAGGAAGGGTTGTGCGCGTTTGTCTGACTTTCCGTTTGGAACACTCAGTACCCACATTCTGTAATGAGCGTGACGCGGAACAGCGGAAAGGCGCCCCTTCAACGCGCCCGCCTTTGAAAGCCGATCCTTTTCCAGCGCGTCGAGCGTGTTCCGCGGCTCGCAGACGCTGCAAGCACGACTTCCGACTCGCTGGTTAAGCCTCTGCCACCGAATAGGGGTGATCTTTGGGCAACGGCGTAGCTGGAGCTTTGACGTCGCGATGGGTAATTGCGCGAGGGGCCATTTGCGGAGTACACCATGTATTTGGGTAGATCTGGGCTTCTTTACTTACTTGTACTACTCGGGGAGGGATTTGCGTGGATACGAAGATAACCCTCTGGAAGATAACGCGAGGCACCTCAAAAGGTTGCCGGTTCAAGGGGCGTCCCCGATCATAGATCACTACAGGCTACAGAAAGCTTCCCCGCAAACGCGTCAAACGCCGCTGTTACTATCCGTCTCTAGTGAAAGCTGGATAAAGCGCCAAGATAAAGAGACCCGTAATCCCAGCGATATCTCTGCGAGGCTCCGGTATCCGCGACAACTGTGTTTCGCTACTTCTCGGATGATCCCCGGAGAGCGTCTCCAATAGCGCCGCTGATGCCACTTCTGGTAGCGGTGTTGGAGTACCCTCGATCCTCCGGATCGGCCGATAGTCCCCAGCCGCGGCGATGTATTTCGAAGCCGGTCGATTGTGTCGTCTCGCCGGGCCAAGTTGCCGGGCGGTGTTTGTGAAAGCGGGGTAGTAGAGCTCCTTCCTCGATTTTACGATCCTCGAGCTCCGGCCGAGTGCAGGACAGAGCTTTGGAATCACTAGCCGCGCCTTTGTCGCGGGACGGAAGCCGAGGCTTCCTCTGCTTTTTCCTCGCCGATCTCACGAGTTTGCTATTCAGATAGCGGCGTCCATGTTATATACTTTATCCGTGTGTCTGATATTATCCGCTCGCGTCGCGGGCCTCTGTGTACGGCGGAGATTTAGCCGAGGGGGATTTGCGGCTTTATTGGATGAGAGGGAAAAGTTTGGCCAGCACTCGTGCCTGACGATCCATTGTCTTCCTAATCGTGACAGCGCCGAGCTAGGCGGCTCGCCATCCTGCGTCGGCAACGTAACGCGCTTCAAGGGACGCTGGGAAGGGAAGACCTTAATTGAGCCAGTGGAGCTCACGTGTTCATCCATTTGTATGAAATTCGAGATTCCACCGAACAATCGATCCTCGCCGGGGCGTTAATTTCGGCTCTCTACGCGTCACTTTTGCGGAGACCGCTTTACAGGCCCATCGATCGTTTCCTCGAAAAACTGAGCACCTTTCATTCGAACCCTAGTCGAAACAACACGTGTTTCCGCGAAGCGGCGGCGGTGCCGTTGCCGATAAACGCTGATCGGCGTCGACCTCTGCTAACGGGGGTCTCGGAACACGCGCGACACGTGGCGTAGGTACTTGCAAGTGAAAGCTTGGATCGAAGCATTTCAAACTGAAACATCTCTTAAACCAAAGAAAACTGATCACGTGGAGTTCAACTGTAGCCTAGCGTCAGTTTTCAGTTACCATTTTCGAAACTTTTAGCTTTTGGGTGACAATTTTATATAAAATATTAAATTAGTAGTAAATTCTGATATTCCACGCTTATGGGAAAAAGGGAAACTTCTCTTTTTATTTTATTTTTACTATAATTCCTCTTTGGAAGTCCTAAAGGCGCGGCCTTTGAACTCGAAGATTGCTTTTGGTGTGCGATACACCCCACTGGTTAAGTCACTATAGTTCGCTTCTAAGCAAAATCTCTCCGCCTTTACATTCCTTACCTACTTCCCTATTCAAAACATAAAGATCTCCCCTCCCCAGCGCGCAGTGGGCGGAGCAAACAGAGCCGAGGCGCTGGGTGGGGGGCGTCCTTGAGGGCCCATCGCCTTTCGCCGCGACTGTAGCGCGTTAACAGTTGCGGCGCAACGAGAACAGGTGTCTGGAGCTCGCGTGGCCCCTGTAATAACCACTCGGGACGTGTTTCGTGGCACGTACCTACGAGCAATGGCATCGGCTGGCATGCCGCTTGCGCCTGAACGAGCTCGCGGTATCTCTGCCGCCCGGTGTGCATCCCCCGGCAGGTGGAACTTGGCGACATCCGTACGTGCGAGTTACAAAGTTCACGCGCACATGCAGACAGGCGACGGGCTCGGGAACCTGGGAATTCGGTGTGCAGCCGGTGGCTGGTTCGATTTTCCAGCCTGGAGGAAAAGGTTCGGAGTGCGAGCTGGCTTCTTGCCCCCCACCGACTCGGCGTTCCCTTTCACGGGGCCATCGGCGGAATTCTCGCCGGGAGTGGAGTTCGGTAGAGTCTCCGCTCCGGCTGAATGCCTCGTATCGGCGCTAGTCTGAGCCCGCGGCTGGTCCCGCATCGCGAGCGGACGCTCGATAAGTAATACGTATTACGGATTATCGGTTACTCTCTCTTTCTCCCCAGTCACGGGAGGAACCAATCATCCGCGTGCACACTGTCGGAGTCGAACAATGGCGAAGTTGGACATTGATCGGCGGGGGACGCATCCGCCGGGGGAATTATTTCGTGAATTTACTTTACGCTCGTCACAGTGGCAATCAGGGCGACTCCGGGCACCCATAACGCCGGGATATTAATAACAATGACGCCGCTGGCGCGGCTGGAGAGTTGTTCAATTCGTACGACATCTGGTTTCACACTTTCGCTGGCGAGGGTGGCTGTAGTCACCCGTCGCTATGCTAATGAAATAGATAATGACGATCCTTTCTACGCGGGATAATTAAAGCGACTCGGATATATGTCGAAATGGTCCTATTGCGCGTGGAGGTGTAGAGGGTGTTGAAGAAAAAAAAAGGTACAAGAATTTAGGGGTTTGTTATATAGGGTAAGAGGAAAAAACGAGGATTGTCCAGTTTTCGCTATTGTGCGATTTATGGGACAGTAGCTTTACTTCTGATTTGAAATTCTGATTTCCTGAAAAGAACTTTTTTAGATTCTTCCGGGGGAAAATAGTCACATTCGCCTGGATAAACCAGGAATATTGAGCCGAGATACATTCGTGATGCAAAAGTTTATGGTTCGAAGCTTTTTAAGCGACAGACAAACACGTAAACATATAAACTTTCTGCTTTTTATATTAAGATTTTGTTGGTGGCGACTGGGACAGAACTGTTGAATCAAAAAGGGGTTATACAATTCAAATGCCCCCGTAAGATAACGTTAAGATTTTGGTATACTAGTTAAAGTAATGTCCATTCTGTACTGGAACAAAACTATTATTTTTTTCGATAGAACTGCTTTGTGACGTTCCCTGTATTCCCCTTATTCTTCATACATTATATTATGTAATATATATATTATAGGACTATAGGGGTTATAGTAGGAGAGACCGGGGCTGGTTGACT
Organism: Andrena flavipes; assembly: GCA_963971345.1. Taxonomy (NCBI): domain Eukaryota; kingdom Metazoa; phylum Arthropoda; class Insecta; order Hymenoptera; family Andrenidae; genus Andrena; species Andrena flavipes. The sequence goes on along the minus strand of OZ020479.1, from coordinate 72,872,755 downwards.
AATAACGTTAATAAGGTTTAAATTGTTATTTTGCTATTCATAAAGCGATTTACATAATTTTTTGTTTAAATTTCACTATGTTATAAATGCATTATAATTAATGTTTAAGTTAAAAAATGTTCAGCTTATTATTAAAATATGAAAGAAAGAAATTAATATTTTGTAATGAAACAACTCTTGTGACATTGTGTTATTTTATTACCACTGAGATAAGTTACTAATAACATTTTCTTGGTCATGGGACCGGTTGACCAGCATGGAAGGTGTTAGAAAAACATTAAAATACTTTAATTATTTTGTCACATCGAGTCAACATTAATAATTTAATCAGATAGCCAAATGTATGCCCTATCAAACACACCAACCGGTTTAATCATATCTCGCCCTCATAATTTATTAAAAATCAAAAACTGAAAAACTGGCCTACCAGTCCCGGTCTCCCCTGCTCATCGAGAAAAATAAAAAAGAAGTACCTTAATCAACATACACTTTATTCACAAATATTGCGACACCTGCTGTATTTGCAGAAAATCTAACATTTGATACTTCCGACTATAAATATCAAATAAATCTTCTTAGAATCCTCCAATAACCCTGCAATATTTCTCACAAGCGTTCCACACAGAGTAGTTATCCAAATATTTATAAACAACAGCTCAGTTCCTAAACTCAATCCTTCCAACCTAAAATCTCCGTTTCTATTCACAAGTTCGTCTCCTCTGCACCGTGCGCGATTTTCCATTGCCCATTAAAGTCGCGAAAGGGTTAACCGTGGGTATCCGAACCGGCGCTAAGAAATCCGTATTTCCAGGCTACCACGGTTCGTTTAATTCTCGCGATTCTTCTAGCCCCTTTCACCTTTCGCCGTTATCGTTGCCTGGCAAATGAGAATGACACTCGTAGAACGCGATATGTACTCTCGACCTTCACGGTTCCTGGATTAACTCGTGGGGAAAGGGGTTGTGGAAAGGGGATCGTGGTTCACCTTAAGCCACGGCTCGTAAATCTCCCAGCTGTAGAATTGGCGTGTCCTCGAGGAGGAGCTCGCCACCCGCGCGTTTTCAGGCGACGAACCCTTGTTCGAGCACGCACGACAGCGCGGGAATGTGTGACGTTCAATCGCTCCCGTTTCCCTCCTGGAATTCGTCCTTCGTTATTGCTGGAGCCGCGGCAACAGTATCGTTACCCCTATTGTGCTCGAAGGGATGACGGAATTGGGCGCGGGAAACAATGATTGCCTCTGGAACGGATCTTAACCGTCGGGGGTGGATGCTCCGAGTTCGCAGTATAAATGCGTTAGCCTCCCAAAGACTTTAGCCCCAAGTTCCAATTGCTCCGTAATTACAGACTGCTGGAGATAAGGTAGCTTACCTAGAAAGTTTCTTGCGAGCTTGTTAAGGTGGATGCCCGAGTTCTAATATCACGGAAATGTTAGCTTCTTCGACGCGCCGCTTTCATATCTCACTAGTATCCAGTCGAAAATGCAAATTGATACTCTCGGTTTCCACCGAGACGACCTTAAGTTTCCACGCAATTGGCCGCGCAATTACAGTCCATTCGGGACGAAGAAACTCGCGTCGAAATAGAAACTTCGCCCGAAGCGCCATCCAGTAAAACACTTGCGCCTGGAATACGACGGGGCAAGTTGCCGAAACACGTTCAAGATCTGTTAACAATCGTAATGATCCGCTGCTAAGCCAGGTTTCCTGAATATACTCCATGGAGGCCGTGGAAATTCGCGAGCCTCGATCCAGCGGCGAATCAGCCCTCTTCAAGGGGGGAAACGCGAATTGTGTCCTAGAGAATGCACGCCGATTCTCTCGAGCCGGGTTTTTAATAACCCACGTCGCGAATTTCTTTCGGAAGCTTGGAGCAGGAACAAGAGGCAGATTAATGGCTCGTGGATGCACGGTGTACCTCGTAATTACGCGTCTCATTAGATCGTAATCGCTTGCGCCGCGCTTTAGATCATCCGCTGTTCCTCGCGTTACTTCTTGGGAAAGAATCATGGAGATCGCGATTCAGCTGCGGAAATGGCTTAACCCTTCGTGGCTACACAGGGTGTATCGCAACTCAGGGATTTTTTTTAACACAAATATTATAATTTAAAAATTTTGCCGAATTTTAATAGCAAAATCGCGTTTTTGCAGAATTATTCTTTTAAGTAGAAATTTCATCGTGTCAGAGTTTTGATTTCTAGGAAAAGGGGTGCAGCAGGAGGCGTGCAACTCAATTTTTGACAAGTGTAATATACGTAAAAAAATTCTACATCGTTCGGTGCAAGTTTGATGGAAATCTGATAACAAATGAGTGATTTATTGCTTTGAACCTGATTCCTGCAATATTTTTGTATTGGGCAGCTCGGGATTTGAAAAAATAATAACTTATCAACTCAATAACTACTGCTTATTATGTGAAAATAAATATTTTCAATTAGAAGTATTTACTCTTCTTAATTTTGAGTGAAAGTAATAACTTTATAAACAGTTTCTTCTAAGTTACTCGAAGTTGGTAAAGATGGAGTTGCACCCCTCTTGCTGCGAGGTCCTCGATTTCCACTCGGAAGTTAAAAGATTCCAAAATACAAAAATGGTAACCCAAGAATGGCGCTGGGTTGCAGTGAACATTATGCGACAAATTTGTGATTATTCTAAAGGTTAAAAAAAGTTTCAGAAGAAACTCCCACATCCATTGTCTTCGATCATCGATCCTTTCTCACGAAAGGGTTGCCCTTATCCTCTCGATAATCTCGGCCGCCTCGAAAGCGGAATATAAGCAACGACTCCAGGACGTGTTTTTCCGATCGCGAGGCAAATTGCTTTAATTTTCAACCCCGATCAGAAAAATATTTGAAGCATATTTTCCCTCCGAGTCTGCTTCGTTGCTTTTCCAAGGGGGGAACTCCATTAATTTTCTGCGAGCCAGTTCCTCGAAGGGAAAAAAGAAAACGTCTCCGTCATTGATTTCTCCGCGAATGGCTCGGCCACCCCTTGGACGGGCAAAAAGTCCACGTCCTTTTCGTTGGAATACAGGGCGATTCTAGAAACTGGGACGGGCATCGGGCTGCTTCCTGAGCGTGGGTAGGAAAATTGCTGCGCCGGGCTGATTGGCTTAACGAGAACTGTCTTCCTGTGCGCGGTACCGTTCTTTCTCGAGTGCAGAGTCGTAAATGCGGTATGCAATTGCGGCGTATCGATTCGTCTTGTTATTCCGTCTATGGGGGAGGGGGCCAGATCTTGGAGAGGAGATAGCGGTGTACAGGGTGATTTAAAGGAGGGGGTAGATTCGGTGAAGGCAGCATACAGGGGGAACGAATAATAAATGCTGGGGCAACGCGAAACAATCCAGATAGATCAGCCATGCAGGAGAAATATGGTACGCGATTCAGCGTACCGCCAAGTGGCACGCAATTCATGAAATGTAAATTTAATGTGCTCAAGTATTCCGGCCCTATTAGTCTGAATTCCGAAATTCCAGTTTCCCTCGCAGGCACCAACCAGCGCAGAACTCCACGTTGATTGCGCATTTTCCCCCATTTTTGCGAAAGCCCCATTCATTCCATTGATTAGTTCCTCGTTCCCCTAGCTGGGAAATGAGCAAACAGTTCGCAACAACAATGCCTCGCCCATCAATTTACAATAACTCACGCGAAATTCTTGCCGAAAGCATCGCTCTGGATCCAAACTCCAATTCCAGCCGCATAAACTCCATCCACCCTTAATTGACCCTGTTCACCCTTGAGGGGTTGCGCCACCCCGAGACGCTCAAAATGTCACCAAATTAGACGATGTTTTTATGATACTGTGAGGGTGAAGATTATTTCTGTACTTCTTATGTTTAGGGCAGGTATCGATGAATATATTGTGGAAATATTCTACAGAAATATTAAAAAATATCGGAATCAGTTTTTCTAGATTGGCTGGCAGCATAAGTTGAACAATTTTTATTCGATTCACTTGATATTTTAATAGTGTCTTCTATAATAGATTATCTATAGAAGTACGTGCGTATTTTGTGATGCATTGAAAACTTTTTTGTTACGGACAGTTTTAGATACCACTTAGGCTTAAAATTGTAGTTAAAAGTGATATTGTCTTGAAGCGTCCATCATTTTTACAAAAATCAATATTTTGACAAATTGCTATGTAGTTTTGTAGTAAATGTCATGTAGGTAAATATTGAAAATTTTCGGTTTTTTATCCTACGTGAAAGTGTACGAAAATTTTACTTCTAGCCATGGAGACTGCCTTTTCAGAAACCGTAAGAATGGAAAAATACCAGTAATGCTAGGTTGTTTAAAAAAATAGTTACAATTTTTTTTTAATATACCACGAGGCGTGTAGAAAAAGGCTCTTAGGGGTATACTCTAGTGGAACTACCTTCATATAGGTTAACTCGGGATTTTTTTAACTTTTTATAGCACATATAGTCGGTGGCGCAAATGCTTCTTAAAAAAAATTCTTTCCCGACGGGCGTTGGTGTTGGAAGTGTTCTAGTAATCCAAAATGGAAAAACTAAGGTTCATTTTCTTTATTATGTTTGTCGCTACGGTTGAAACCTCGGACGAGTTTCTATTTTGTATAAAATTCATTCTGCAGAATGAAAACAGCTAAGTTTCTGATGAAAAATCGAATATTTTTTTCAAAATGTTGTCATTTTGAAAATTTGTATTGTTAGGTAGCCTCTGCGGTTCCAATCATAACGACAAACATAATAAAGAAAATAAACCTTAATTTTTCCATTTTGAATGACTACTTAGAACCGTTCCCACACTAACGATAAAAAAAATTCAAGAAAATTCTATTACTTCAAACATACCATAAGGTAAAGGCACCAGTAGTTGACCATTATATCAGTAGTTGACACTTTTCAGAAAAACATGAAAAATAAGGTTTTTAGAAGTGACGATCTTTTGAACAAAGTGCAGTTCTCCAACTGCACTTATTTTTTACAGTTCTCTAACTGCACTTTCTTCAAAAGATTCTCACTTCTAAAAACCTTATTTTCCATGATTTCCTGAAAAGTCTCAACTACTGATACATGGTCAACTATTAGTGCTTTAACCTTAATATGTGGGCAAAACGCCAGATAGTATAAACTTACACTTATTGTTAAATAAATTGCCGAAGATGGCATTGAAAACGGGCAGTTATTTTTCCATTTATTTTCTAATTTCGCCCGAGATTTTTCTAAAACTGACATATAATTTCCGGTCCTGCAAGGTGGCATAACCCTTACTCAATCTCGTTTAAAAAAAATGCCTACGCTGCATGCTCGCGTGTCCGGCAACGGGGACGTCCACCTCGCGCCCCTAACAACTATCCACCGACCCTTTGTTTTGGAGTCTCCACTTGCCGCAGAGAATCGCTCCGTGCCATTCTGGCTGGGCGTCGGGGCAGCGTGGCTCATCGCCCATTTGTCGAACTGGTATCGAGCCCGATCGCCGCGGCGGAGGGACGTTTTAAGGTCGATCGTGAGATAAGTCTTCGGTATCGACTTTGGCCGGGCGTTTCGCCACGTCACCCTCGTGCAATCGCCTGGCGCGAGTCGCGGCGTAACGTCACGGAGAGCGGTAGGAGGAAAACGGCACTGCGCCATTCTTACGACCCCCCTCGTCGATGCGCACCGCCGCCAGGCCGTCACGTGCCACGCTAAGGGAGCGTTGCACGTACGTTGACTTTTACTACTAGCATCGCCGCTGCAATGCGCAACGCCGGTTAAGTTAGAAGGGTTAAGGGAGCCGAGGGTAGGGAACAGGCGAGGGGCGAGGGGCGCGGGGGTGCCTTGCACCTTCGGCTCTGGGCTAATCGACTTTCCACTACTGTGCTCTCGAACGGGGGAGAATTTTAGGGTGAACGTGGAATCTTGGCTGCGCTCGAGGGAGAGCTTGTTGCGTTCGAGGAGGGCTTTTAGAGCGGGGTGCTTCGTAAGGCGGGCTGCGCGTCGAATTTGATTGTCCACCGCGACGGGGGTGATTGGAGGGACCATGGAAATCAGCTGCTTCCTTTCTACCGCTACTGTCTTGAATCCAAGTTGCTTTGATTCATTATCCTTGGCTAGAGGGTAATCTACCGATATGCAGCAGCTGATGCAAATCGAGTTAGCCAGCCTCGGGCGCTTTAATTTCGCTGCCACGAAAATTGCATGTAACCGCAGAACTAGGTCTCGCGTGAACACGAGCACGGCTTACTATTTATGATGGGCAACATCAATTCCCTAAAACCGCCGGCCGATATTTATCCACGCCGTTACCCAAACGGCTATTCACGTCGGACCGCCTTATCGGAAAGCCAACGTCCGGCAGATATCTCTAGAGCACGCAAGAAACTTAGAAATAGCCACCTCCTTAAATACTGCGCAGGCTAATTTAAATACAAATCCACGAGGCACAGAGGAATTCCGTGGCGATTCAGTGCGCGCCAGTGTCAAGTCTGACACGGAGAAGCGTGAACTGCTCCGTTTGAAAATAGGGAAAGCATATTTGAAGGGCAAGGGAATATCACAAAGCAGTTTTATTGAGAAAATTTTAATACTTCGTTCATCGGGAAAGAAACGAAGCTTCGATGAATTCAATTTTCTTCTCAAATAATTTCTCCTTTCATCTCGACGATAGAAACTTGTGCTTAGGCAAATAGTGGGGACATTCCGTGTTTTTTTCCAGTGCAGAGTGGACATTTTTTTGAGCGAAGGACAAAGAGTGACATCGTTAACTCTTCGTTGACACTCTGGGTGTGAACCACCCATAAGCTGATTTTGACGCTCTGAACCTTTTATATGCAAAATAAATACCTTTTTTTCAAAGCCGACTTACAAACTATTTTTTCTCTCAAAATATTATATCCGAACATCAACTCTGTAGATTTTCAGGTTTTAATATTGAAATTTGTAAAAGTTACAATATTTTTACAATTTTCTTCGTTTTTTCTCGACATGTGGTAATCTAGAATTATTTTACAAAAACTGTGATAAAATTTCAATACAAAAATTATTGGAATACAATCTAGAGGCCTTGAAATTGACCCATGATTTTTTTCATAATAATTGGATTCTTTGGATGAGAATTTCACTCGTTCAAAAATTGCTCTGAGCGTCAAAGTTGATCGAAAAAAGATGTGTGTCAACGAAGGGTTAACGTTATCTTATTTAAACTTTATAGCTCTTTTTGCTTCGAAAGTTCTGTAGTCCCAGTTTCCACCACTAAAATATGCTGTACACTGCAAAATCACAAGAAATATACATTCCCTGTATTTCCCCTTACTAAGTATCAACGAAAATTCATTCAATTTCTCTGAACTCCCGCGACATTTTCCGAATAACAAGCAAGAGTCAGTGCCCGCTATTCTATATTGAATTAATTGATCTATAAATTTAGTTTTGAAATAGTATTTATTTAGATAGTGACTATATATGTAGAGATTTATTTTAAAAATAAATGAAAGTTTGATTTAGTAATTCTATTCCCCCCATAAACAAAGGAACTTAAACTCCAAGCCACTACCAAATGAGAATGCGGAACGAGAATTCCGCGAGCGATCTGTAAAATACCAAGCACCCGTTTGCCACCCCCCGGCGATGGATTTACACCACCGGAACATATTTAAATCATCCGGTTGATTGGAGTGTCTAGGGGTCCCGCGGTGGCCCGAGGAGCTCGCGCGGACACGGAAGAGAGCTGTCCCGGTGATTCGGCTTTGACACGCAGTATTTCGACGTCTGCATGCGGCTGGCACGAGGACGAGGGTAGTAGGAGAAAACCGGCACTGCGCCACCGTTCCCTGCTTCGTCGATATTTCCGCGGTGCTACCCCCTGGGTCGCCGGAGAGCCGGTACGTTGACTCCTACCACTGGCCAGGCCATATGCCCCTGAGCGTCGTTTACAGCGCGCAATCGTGTTGATAAGCCGCATGTAGGGGTGCAGCCAGTCGGGCGACCGAGTCACCGGGACGTGCCCCTCGCGTTACGTCACCGCTGTCCACGGGCGGGGCCCCTCCGTCGCCCTCCACCCCCTCGAGCACCCGCGACCCCTATACAGCCCTTGTTTCTTTTTTCCTTTGCGTCGCGTCGGAGACACAGAGGCGTGCACGTGCATCGGAAACGGGGCAGGCTGGGGAATCGTTGCTCCACTAGAGCTCGGATGCCACCGCGTTACGTCACTATCCGCGCTCCGTGACCCCTTCAACCCCTCTTCTTTTATCCCGCTTCGACTTTTGTCTGCTAATGTAGGGTGCAGGGGAGCGGCGGGGGGTCGGTGTTTAGAGGATTAGATGTTCGGAGGTGGTTCGCTTTTGAAAGGACGGTTAGTAGCGGTTTGTACGCGAGGGGGTAGGATTTGGGGGATGTTTGTTATGTTTTACGGAGGTTGCTTACGAGTTGTTGATTCCTTTTAAATTTGATATTCTATTTTCCTTGCATTCTCTTTTGTGACGTATATGGAACTGCTCTCTGTTGTAGTCTGTATTGTTTTGTCGTTGCAAAAGCTTGCAGGCACATGCAGTTTTCTCTTCCCGTCTTTGTTTCTCATGAAAGAAGGCGTGCTCTGTGTTCTGCGTCACAGTGTTTTCAGTCCTATTGCATGGGGCACTTGAAATATCCTCAGCTGCGAAAGACCAGCTCGCTTTGCAGGTTTTACACCAGAGAGCAGTGGAGAACGTCGTCCGTTCTTAGAATGCAGCTCTCTTTCTCTTGCGTAAAACAGGTTCGAGAAGTTTGAAGCCACTGGGAACTTGTCGCCCCCCCCCCCCCTTGTGTTCTCTCTTTCCATCCAGAAGTCTCGGCGGATAGCCTCCTTCTTCCAGTCATAAAGTACCGCAGAATTTTTGGATCGCCCGGAACTGGCAAACTTTCCTACAGTTTTATGACTTTTGAGACACGTCTCTCTTCTTGGCGAGAGCCAAGAAACCCCTGCATCTTTCATTTAAATTTCCGGCTGAATTTCATAATTGTTCCACTGTGGGTAATTCTACCCTGAAGGCAGTGTTACGTTCTGCTCAAAATCACAGTTTTAATCAAATTCAATTTTTAACAATAACGCCTTCGCGTTATAATTCCTCCGTTCAATAAACGATCCATAAAGTCTACACACAACAGGGTAATTGTGGGAGAGACGCTGCATTTTTAGTACTTCAGGGTTGTCGGGAATAAAACACAGCTCTGTTGATTTTATTCGTTTTTGGCTGTTGATTTGAGCGAGGTTGGTAAGCGAGACAGTGTTTCTTTTATTACTTTTAGAGGTTTTGCTGTTTTTCGAGGTAAACATTTCGCACTTTGCCTCAACAGATATACGTCGTGTTTATTTTGGCTATTATAGTAGCTAAAAATTCATAGTTTTTCATTGTACAACGTTAAAGGGACTCTGTGGAATATTTCTCCGCCAGAATAGGTTACATTCGACATAGTATGTGTATCTCAAGGGAAATTATTTATTTTTTAATGACAAATCTCATAATCTAAACATATCTGCGGACATTTTACTCTTTTCCACATTTTATTATAATTTTGTATGTAATGATTGTGGAAGAAAGAAGAATAAATAATTAAATTTAGAAAAGCAGAAGTAATATCTGTATCCTTCATTTTTCCAATTTAATATATTTTATAACAATATAAAATAAAAATACATTTAACTTTGCTTTTACTATTTTCTTAAATAAGAAATTAAACTTAACAAATTTAACTGCAAAATTAACAGTATATAGAAATGTTTTTGGTTTTAATTTTTTAAAGATGTCACAAGATGTTCAACAAATAAGAAATATCTTTGTAAAAAGTTTCCACCGCAAAAATATACGCTGGCAATTTTGCGTAAGCCGCAGCAACTCCCATAATTATCTGCGCAATATTCCACCGTCCCATGCATGCATATTATTAAAATCCTCATAAACTCTGCTCAATATTATCCCTTAAATTAACTTCCATCGCCAAAACCAACACCTCCGTATCCCACATAATCCTTCCATCCACTTAACGATCCACAAAGTCTGCAACAATCCTGCACCGCGCCACGCGGCCGCATTATTCAAATCTTTCTCAATAACGCGTCTCCGATCAAACTCCCTGATTCGAGCCCCGGCCCCCTAATTCCCCCCATTCACGTAGCAACTCATCAAGCCCGAAGACAATATCGCGGCCAAGGAACCTCCGTTCCACCCCCTGGCCTCCGTGTTATTCGAGCACCCCGTGGATCTCGCGCGGCCGACGCGTCGCGTCTTCCACGTCCTTTTTGTTCGCAAATCGGGGTCGTGTTCTCGCAGCGGTTTTAATTATTCTTTCTGACACGGTTTCGCGGCATTATTTCCGGCACAGATGAAGACGCTTCCTCTTCCACTATCGCGCGCGACATACCTCACGATTTCCACCAGCCGGTTCGCCCCGTCGCCGAGGGATTTATTTAAATTTCAAACCAACCCTCGCCCGCGCACTTTTTCGCGCCGCCGCGCCCCCTCCTCGCCCCTCCGCGCCGCTGACACGTCCGCCACTTATACGGATTTCCTAGGATCGACGGGACCCAGAGGGAGGAAAGAGGTCGAGGCAGATCGCTGGCCGATTCGTTTGTAACCCGGTTCGGCTGGATCTCCGCGCGGTCCGCGTTGCTTTCACAGTAAACAGAATTGCCCGCCAACGCGAGAGGTAATTATTGTGTTACGGGGACGAGTAATGTATGAGGTAATGGGATTCAGGAAGAGAAAACACCGAGGCGGAATGAAAATCAAACAGCGGCAAAATCGCCGGCGAGGAATTCGAAAGTCGACCCGACGCTGCTGTTCGCTGCTTCTTGCGCGGCTCTGTGTAGAATCCCGGGATTATTTCCAGGCAGTTATACGCTGGATAAACCTGCGGCGGTTGTGCGAGAGGAAATTCAACAAAAACAGAGCGCGGCTGGCGGAACAGTGAAAGGGGCATTCGTTGATTCCGCGTTGGAAGCGTTTTGCGGCCTCGTTACGTCGCGCGTCACGTTTCGGAGTAGTATGCACCGAGTGCCTCGTAAATCCTCGAGTCCACTTCGGTGACAACGATGATCACCAGTGATGACCGTGTTGGTAATAATGATCACGGCGTTTACGAGGGAATTCGAGATTGGGTAATTATGGGAGAGTTGCTGTAATTTAGGCGAAATCGTCGCTAGTGTTCCTTGTCGAGAATTTGTCGAGAAATTTTATGATTGCTTATTTCTTATTACTCGAGAAATACTGCTTTTCTGGAGAATCTTATGTCTAGGAAAACGCGAACGTAAAAACACATCTGTAATTTATTATATATTTTATTAGTAACATTAAAACTTATATTAATTAGAATAGAAAATCTCAGTATTTAATAATTTATCACAAAAAAGAAAATAAATAAATTAAAAACAATTTTTAAAATAAGAAAGTAATGGTTCGCTTTGCACAAATTTTGTGTTAAATAAATAAATTTATGAATTATATTTAATATCTGTTTCTTCATTTATACAAGTTTTGTGCAAATTAGCCAGGAAATGAACAATCTATTAAAGTTTTCTTGTGTTTGTGATAAACATTGTCAACATTATTCTGGAGAATTCTCAAGAAGTATGATCTGATTTCTGATTTCTCGAGAAAGAAAAAATATCGAGAAATCAGGAACCCTAATCGTCACCGTATCTAAATGTTGCAATGGAAACTTTTTCCTGGGATAAGTATATATATTATTCAGTTGAACGTCTTGTGCTAGTATTTGCATCGAAGAAAATCAAAATAAATTTCAATCTTTGTCAGCCAAACCACACAATTGCCTAAAACATGCAGTATTTTATTACCGGCCGTCCTAAAATACCGAAAATGTAGTATATCCCAGTTAATATATAATATATCCCAAAAAGGAAGTTAGAAGAATGATCGATTGCTCTGCAATTTTAACAAGAATTCTCAACTGAAATTCCGTTACCGAATCAGTGGATGTAAAATTGAAAGCTGATCAGATTCGTCAAAATTTTCGGTGATTCCGTTTATTTCCACGTGGACGCAGGGAGCCAGGGTTTTACCCTGCCCCCCCCCCCCCCCCCGCCCCCCCGGTAATTGTCCTGGATGTGTAACGAAGGGGTGGCACGTCGGAGGAGAGGCGAAGGGAGTAGATAGGATCGCTCTCGAGGATCTCATCTCGACGTCTCATCGGCACGCAGTCGGCCGGAAAAACGGATTCCTCTCTCAGGCCTCCGCCGCGGCGAAAAAGCCTCCGATCGCTGGAAAATTACAGCTCGACGAGGCAGATATGGAGGCGGCGGAAGAAGAAGCACCGAGGAAGCGCGATATTGAGGTCTCGCGAGATTGGGGACGTGTCGCCACTCGTGGCGAATGTCCCGCGATCCGTGCGCCAATCGACATTTCCGATCTTCCGGTCCATTCGCGATCCGTTCAATCTCGATCGCGGATCCCCGCCGGCATCGGGCACCTTCTGTCGCGCGACGCCGCGGCGAATTAATATTTAAAGCGGACGAGCAATTAAAAGTTTAAATTGCGAGCTTGGAAAGTCGGGACCAGGTAACTCGGGACCAGGGAAAGAGCGGGGAACTTGGGGAGCAAGTTTCAATGAGAAAAGGGGGAAGAATGCCGAGAAGCAACTCCATTGTAGCAATTATGAATGAATATTCTAAAATCAAGTGGACAGGTACTCACTCCAACTGTGTAAAAGCTTAAAAAGGAAAGTTCCCTAAGATAGTACCTACAAAAATCGTAAACGTGTTAATGGCTTTGAGCAGAAAAATTTGAGAACAATTTCGGGATTGTAATTGATACATAAATCCAATAAGACAGAGTATATAAATATTTTCAAACTACTTATGTAGTGTCTATAATTCTAAATTGGACCATGTCTATTTTTCAGTATTTTAAGTAAGAACTTTAAATAAAGAAGCATTTTACGACATACCTCTAGAGAAAAAATAAATATGCACTTGAGAAAATAAGCTGTCACTGTCAGAATAGCAATTTATGCAATTGATATAATCGGTATGACGAGCGTTATTGAGAATATAGAATAAAGACTATGGTCCAATTTGGGATCCGATCCAAGTGAGGGTACTTCCTCTACTAAGGTTTATTTATTTACTAAAAACCCTATTTACCGAAAGCTTTCTCAAATCCATCTTCGTAGGTAGCATTTCCGTTGATTCTTCAGAAAATCAAGACACGCTTTCTCCCACTTGGACTTTCTCTGATTTCTGTGTCCTACCCTACCTTCCTCCACCGAATCGATACTCGTATCAGCTCCCTCCCACCAAAAACCCTTAATGGCCCCGGTTCCAGGGACGAAATTTCCCGCAGACGATGGTTCAACGAGCGTGTAATCGGCGGGAGCCCTCGAACCGAGCTCGCTTCCGCGGTGAATTATTGAAATTATCCGCGACAAAGACATTACTCCTCGTTGGCCGGTGGAGCAGGAATTCAGGTGCGCCGAGCGGGCCACCTCTTTCTCCTTCAATTACGCGTCGCGGTTGTGCCCCAGTCCCTCGATTAATTGCACACGCGATATCCCTGGTTGCAGTTTTCGCCGGGGTAATTATCAATTAACTCTGTGCCTCGTTAAGTGGGAGCCCTTAACGACATTACTCGGCTGGTGTGCATTCTTCGTACATCGTCGCCTTTGATTTTCATCCCTCCATTTATGTAGTAGGGTATTTCCATTCTTTCCTCCCCTTTGTACGATTCGCAGCCATTAACGAAAGCTCCTAGTTCGCTTCCGCGAATGGCATCGATGCTTTTCGAGGAAACCATCGGACAGCTGCTTCCCGGGTACGGCGCAAAGTTTTGCGATTACTTAGGGGATGCTGTCGATACGCTGTCGGTGTACCTGTTTACCAATGCTTGGAAGTGGCTCGCTTGATTCGTTCCCTTCGAGTTTCTGCGTCGAATACTGGCGTGCTACGTAAGTTCTGCTCGGGTAGAGTAGGTCTGCTACAAATTCGACTTCCGGGAACAATTTTACTTACTTCAAACCAGTGAAATGTTCACTTTCCAAAGGAAAAGGAAGAAGGAGGTTAATGTAACCAGGACTGTAGTAATTTAAGAGTGTAATTAAAAAGAAGAGGAAACTGGATTTAATTCTTTATTTGCAATAAGAATATTTTTGTCCATTCAACTCGGCTCCCCCAAGTTTAAATGCTTCGAATTATTTTTTATAACAATCTCCCACCTACGAAGTTATAGAAATCTTCAAATTTATCATTAAAAAAGAAACATATTTTACTCTCCGTGGCCTCGAGAATTCCGAAGTTTTGAACTGTTTCGTAGCGATCGAAAAAGCAGAGGTAATATAGTAGATGAGGAACAAGTTCCCCACTGCAGTTCCAATATTTCCTTTTGCGTTTCTCTCTGATATAGAACACCTTTCCCTGCACTCTTTCAAGTTGTACATGGCGTGTAGTATCGTCTCGGGTATAGAACTTTTCTATCTTCGAGGGTCCAGGGAAAAGTGTATCTTCCTTTCCCGATATTGGGTGGGACGAGAATCGTTGCCCAGGGATGGTGAGATAGGCGATGGGAAATTATTAAATAATGATCTAATCGACCGTTTGAGGCGCCGCGGTTCCAGGAGCGTCGAAGGTTTCGCGTGGGCGCGGCGACACATGAAAAGGTTAACGGTGCCCCACATCGCCGTTAATAAATGAACGGATGAAAATCGATAGACCAGGCCGTAGATACGGGGTGCTCCGCGGCAGAAGTCGTGCCGTCTGCTTTCTCGTTCAGCGCCAGCCGCTGTATTTTTAAACCAGCGCGATCCATGTTTCATCGCCTCCAAGTTTCCTTCGCTTCGGAGACATAAGAAGGAGCTATGTGTGTTCATGGGAAAACGAAATTAGGTACTATTTCTGGCTCGAACGGGGATGGAAGGCTGCGTCTAAGTGCTTAAGCTTCTTGTTGTAATTAATGTTCTCTTATTCCTGGATTTTTTTTTTATTAACATCGACTCGAGGGGATTAAGCAATATACTGGCTGCAGTGTCGGCAGTATCGCGGCCCAAATTACAATAATTATTCGCAGCTCGAAAGACATATGAGCCTAAAGCTTTTGCAAATGGATTATGGAAGCCCCAAGCATCGACCTGTCCGTCTATCTATCGAAACCTTGCAGCATGTTTTAATTGGTACAATGAACGGGGGGATAGGGCGTTGCAAGTGTTTCTCCCTGCTTCTTTTCGATTAAATTCCACATTGCAGTTTCTGTCTTATGATTAGGCTTGTTAACAGTGATTACACTGCTGTTATTTATTCTACGAGCTACAGATTGTTTCTGTGTAATATAATAATAATAACTGCGACGACAATTTCTCAGATTTTAACCCTGCACTTTACGAGAAATTTAAGAACAAAACTTTACTTTAAACCTGTTTGCAGTACAAATTAGTTTGTATAATATTGTATGGTCGATGTTCCAATTATTTCCAGTGTCCCTATTAACGCCACTTTATTTATTTTACCTACTTAAAGAAAATACAATTTATAAAGAATAGTGTATAATAATAATAATAATAATAATAATGAGAAGAAGAATAGTCTCAATTTAATAATACTTTTTTTATTCTCTATTCTTTATACGTTACGTTTTTATAAAGTAAAATAAATCAAGTGACAGTAATAGGGACACTACCAGTAATTGGAACGCCTACCCTATCACAGTTTAATTAAAATTCTCTTTTCATCGGAGTGGTATTTAAAGAAAAATATCTATGGCGTGGCTAACAATCTGTGTATGCACTTATGAATGCAAAGTTAACGTGTGCATTCCGGGGTTACTGCGATTCCCAAATATAACACCAATGAATCGATTCATCAAACCGAAAACAATTTACTTGCCCGAACCAATTAAAATGAAATCAACAAAATCACAACCAATTGTCTCGATCACAGGGGTGGATATGGAGATGTGGCGCCTCTAGGCTAACAAGCGTCTACTGCTCTTTAAATATTATCAAACATTTCAATTTAAAACAGTTGATACAATTTTAAAATTAATTCGATATAACAACTCACAAATGAATTATCGCTAATTTCCTAAATGAAACAGAGTGGATTGAATTTAAAGCTGCGCTCCAGCCTTTGCGTTCAAACATTTGCCAATATCTCTCCCTCAAAATTTGCCGCTCTCTGCTACTTATCCATTACACAAATCTTCAGCGGAACACACACTTGGAGCGCGAAAAAAAAGAGCAAAAGCAAAGGGAGGCAGCCCGAAGAAATACACGCGTCAGGGCTGTGCCCAAGGCGAAATCGCGTTGGCTGCGTTTCCGACGGGCCGTCGACGGGTGTATCTGGGTTAAGTAACTAAATCAATCAACTCTGAGAAAACAGGACAACGCAATTAGCGGCGTCGCGCAGATCTGTCAGGTTTATAAAATCCCGCCGGAAAGGGGCGCATCGACTTTTCGACCGACCGGTTAATGCAATAAAACGTCTTGTTCCGTCCCCGTCCGGCCAGAGAGGCCTCTCTCTCTCTCTCTCTCTCTCTCTCGCCCCGCACGCCCCTATTTCATCCCCTAAGGCTGGCAGGAAACGCATGGGCAAGGTAAGACCTGTCGCCCCGGTTATTGGCGCCTTTATTGAGCCACGTAACGTTCATCTATTGTGGCCGAGGCGCGCATTCACCGCGGGGACATCGATCGACGCCCATTGAAACTCTCTCGGAGGGGTAGGGGGAGAGACAGAGGAGAAAGAAAAAGAAATCGTCTCTGGCCGTTCTGTCTGGATTGATGCAACGTCATTGTATTCGATTGTACGTGGCACTGGGCCTTAACAATACTGGCCGAGCCGCGCGTTTTATGCGATGCGTTCGCTTGAGGCGTTCTTGTCACCCGCAGACACGATTGATCCCTTTGTCTCTATTTTTTTCCCTCCTTTTTAGCCGACGAGAGTGGCGCTGACGTATCAGGCGACGGCGTTTAGATTTTACAGAAGATTTCCTGGGGAAATCGTAAATCGATGTAGGGGCTACTTTGGGGGTGGTTTTGGACGGGGAACTTTTGTGAATCGTGATTAGTGTTCTGAGGAAATTCAGGTGTAGGCACTGACAAGGGGAATTCAAAGAATTGCTGCTGATTACAACGGAAGTTTTCAATTCACTCTATGGGGACGAAATTAACCCCTGAAAATTCGGTTATTTTTCAATTTTATTTTGTAAATCGCAATCTGTGACAGATGGAAAAAAGTTTCAAGGCAGGAGTTACTTATTTTAATTGGATCTATCAAATGCTAAAAGTTTTACCATGGTTAGTTTCATCAATTGTGTTAGCAATAACTTTTACCATACGATAGATCTGATTAAGAGAAGTAACTTTTGCCTTGAAACTTTTTACAAAATAGAGTGGAGAAATAGCCGAATTTTCAGGGGTTAATTTCCCCTTACAGTGTATTTAGGCAGCCCACAAAAAATCGCGTTGCAATCAGGAGGAAATCTACATATTCACAAAGTTTCAGAATTATTTAAAATACAATGCTTTGATAAACGAAGTGATAAATATGGGCAAGCATGTGTTGAAAGTGAAACTCTATTGGGGTATTTTATAAGAGCGCAGTCTGTGCGTAGCCAGTCGAGTGGATTGGAATTGATAATTAAGGTTTCCGAGGCTTTCACGAATCAAGTTCTTACCACGAATGCTAGTCAAGGCTTCGAGGAGTCAGCTGTGCCATTTTGAAGGCGAAGTTTTAATATTTAAAAGACACTGTGCACTACCTTCGTTAAGGTCTGAGGACGCACCGAGACTGAGGCGCGTCTTACGGTCGTCGACTATTTATGTTTCCAATGCTCGTCCCAAGGGTCACCGTGTACCAACAATTTCTCATTGATCGACCTTCCTCGGAGCCTCAACGAAGGTACCTATACGCGTACCAAGCAATAGTGAGCCCTACAGGGATAAAACATTTGTTAAGAAAGAACTAGTTTCGGGGTTTCCCTCTGTTTCTCCACCCACCCTTTTAATTTCACCTAGAAATCTCACAATTGCTCGGTGCAGCTATACGAGGCGCCAGAGAAACATCGAAATTTCAGGAAAGAAATACAATTTACACCCCTGAAAGCCTCTAAATGGTTTTAAGTGAGGGAACTTGGCCCGTGAAAGGGTCGAGTACCTCAGTAACGAAAACTATTACCCCCCCAGCCACGGTTTTGTACTAACCAGCCACGTTAATTGTGTATTGTAGCAGCTCCATTCAGAGTATAGGAGCACGTACACATGGCACGAGTACACTGGGCCGCACCAAGAGCACACGGTCGTCCGTCGAGCGCCCCAACCGCCGCCGACGTCGAGTAAGTTAACCCCATTTTGCTCTTAACATTTCTTCGTCTGTTCTGCGCAGAGCGTTCCACCCGGATTGGGCCGGGTTCTCGTTAAAATGGAAGGGATCCAAGGGAAGTGTTGCGAATCGAAGGGAGCTCGAGTGTTTCAAGGCGCCTCGGTTTCGGAGGAAACTGTCGCGGTTTTGTCTTGCAAAGTTGCCATCGCAGCTTCCTTTAAAAGCGTCTAAATAACAAATGGTAATTTTGGGTTACATTGGATTGTTTGGAAAGTTCATAATAAATGATTATTAATAACTAATTGCAATCCCTCGTCTGCCAAGAAAGCTACAAGCTTCCCAAACAACCCAGTAGCTCAAACTAAAGATCTGATTTAAAAGGACGAAGGTGCAGTTGCTCGAAAACACTTGCAGCACCATTGGGATCCACTTAACTTGCTTCGCAACATTCCCATCCCATTTCATCTAACGAGATCGATCCAAGCCATCGTGGAACACCCTGCGCATTCCCCTTTCTCACGATCTAGCGAAATCAGTCTGTCGATCAGTACCGATAGTCTCATAGCTAAATGGTCGCGTAGTTGGCTCGGCACGGTGTCTGAGCAGAGAGCGGCTGACGAAGGGAAACGCTAATTAACGACGCGGATGTACCTGCGACACGGGCGAGACTGCTGCCTTTGCTCAGGCACTCGCGCCATGCTGGTTAAAGGTTAATTGTCCCCATAAATTCGTTAGAATCATATTACCAGGCCGCGAGCGTGAAAAAGAATTAGAGCCACGGAGCTCGTGCTTCTCCGCGCGAATTCACACATTCTCTACGGTTTCTCGCGTGTGGGCCGCGCTTAAGGGGGAACACCACTGTGACCGGCCGGAAAAGTAAGCCATTTTTAAGAATTTTCTTTCGGAAATAATTTACAGTTTTCATCGGAAAATTTTATTATCTACTTTTAGTACGCTGTCTTAAGAGACTATGCCAAAAAAAATAGAAAAAGATTCATAAATTTTGATATATTAGTTATTAATAAAAAAAGAAAAAGATCCATAAATTTTGATATATTAATTATTAATATATCAAATAATAAAATAGAAAAAGATTAATAAATTTTGATATATTAGTTATTAATAAAAAAGAAAAGAAAAAGATCCTTAAATTTTGATATATTAATAATTAATATATCAAAATTTTGATATATTAATAATTAATATATCAAAATTTTGATATATTAATAACTGATATATCAAAATTTTGATATATTAATAATTTATATATCAAAATTTATGGATCTTTTTCTTTTCTTTTTTTTATTAATAACTAATATATCAAAATTTATGAATCTCTTAGAGTATAGTATAGTCTCTTAAGACAGCGTACTAAAGGTAGATAATAAAATTTTTCTGTGAAAACTGTAAATTAGTCCTGAATAAAATTCTTAAAAATGGTTTACTTTTCCGGCCGTCGCAGTGGTGTTCCCCCTTAATTCGGACTGTTGACGGGGCGAGTTTTAATCGACGACTTGCCTGGCGAAACGCGTAGCCACGAGGCGAGCAGGGGAGCAGGTACTGACAAGTAGACGTTCTATTTAGTTAAATCATTTCTCAACGTTTCGCCAGGCAACGAGGAAGAAATTCACGCTCGTCTCGCCCCCCCATTACCCCTTCGATATTTTCTTATTATTTTGATACCATCGACTTCAATCTTTTCTCCCCCTCCTCTACCTTTCTATCTACGTTTGTTGGCACTGTAAAGGTGTTTAGCGACTTTTTCGTTGATCGTGTTTGCCACTCGTACAAGTAATACGTCTCGTTATATCGCACTTGCTCTGTCGTCACGTCTCACGACCCCCTCCGTTCACAACCACGCCATGTCTTCACCCTCGTGGCTCGTGCGAGTATGTATCATCTTCTGTTATCTCACTAGTATTTTTCGTGTCACGAGTACTCGCAACTCTGCGTGCTCTGGGCGATTCGGAAGCGGAGTCGATGGGCTTTAAGGAGCTACATACGTTCTAGGTTTCGAAAACTAGGGAACAGTTTTAGTATACTGTTCCTCGGGGTAAAACTTTTGCGGAGCCAAAGAAGAAGCATTTAGGGTAAATGTACCAGTAACTGAACACGTACCAGTGAATGGACATTTTTTATTAAAATAGGTTATTAAAATAAGCAACTAATGAATTAGAGACTTCTTTTAATTTCTTGCTCCATATTCAAACATTTTTTGCAGCACAATATAATTTTATAAAAGTGTTCATTCATTGGCATAAGTGTTCGTTTATTGGTGTGTTTACCCTATATGTACTTCTGAATTTTGTAATAATAGATATCTATGCCGTAGGGCCTCGCGAAATTTAGAATGAGCTTTTGGTGGGCATTTTGAAGAAATTTTGTGATAATAAATATCTATGCATAGGGCCCTGCAAAATTTACGATTAGCTTTCCGTGGACTGTGGGGCCTTTTTAAGAAATTTTATATTAAATATTTATACATTTGGCCCCCTAAAATTTACGATGAACTTCTCGTGGACCCGGGGCCATTTAAAGAAATTTTGGAATAATAAATTTCTGCGCGTAGAGCCTCGCGAAATTTACGATTAGCTTTCCGTGGACCGTGGGCCTCTTAAAGAAACTTTATAATAATAAATATCTATGCATAGAACTCCGCAGTGCTCCCTCAGCTTTGAACCTCGAAACCAGAGTTAGGCATTATTCGAATTTTGCGAATAAAACTTTCGAAGAAAATGAAGTTATTCGAGACTAAAGAACAAATCCCTTTTTAAAGAATTATTCTTTATTCCCCAGTAACTTCATTTTATTCGCAATTCTTATTCAAGATCATTCTAATAAGAATTTATATGAAATAATGCCCAACTCTGCTCAGACCGCGTCTTTAAATCTTGCCACGCTGTCGACGAATCGCCCCGCGCACCTTCATCCGTGTCGATGTTGTGAACTCTCACTGTTCCTTACTTTTTCTCATACTTTTCTCAAGATACGCGATGTCTGTTGTGAACGTATGACGCTTCAATCAAACTGGTAGACATTGTCGCCTAGACCGCCTAGATTCTCGGCACGATTCATCTCGTTCCGGGAATATCCGTTTCCTTTATCGGCGAGGATGGCAAGGAAGACACACCCATCCTCGCGCGGCACGGCTCGATCGGGGACACGCAAAGCGCCTCAGACGCGCGGGTGTCCAGCATCGGGCCAGGCGGCCGCGATTACCGTGAAAGTAATTAGCCCGTCGGGTATCGGGGGTATCGAGTATCGATGCCCATCCATCAAGGGGCAAACGATTCACGTTCGATTTGGCAGCGAGTTTGCCCCTGGACGACGGGACAGGGGATGCTCCGAGAGCGGCATCGAAATCGGAACGGGTCGCTAGACTAGAGTAGCTGAGAGGAGTAATAGCGAGTAGTGGGAGAGAGAGAGGTAGAAAGAGAAGACACACAGTGCCAGCTTAGCGATGAGCGTTCAATCAGCTATCTAGCAAATTTTCAATCGATTCTGTCACTGTCCTGCTTCGAATCACCTAGAATGTCTCTCGAATCTGACGATTTGTTGAATCTCCATAGAGAAGTCTGGATGGTTCGCTGCGTCTGGATGCTTCCGAGAATTCTTCGATTGGCTAACACTAGATTCAATAAAATAGAAGTCTTCTAGGGGCTCGTCCTTAAATTACGCAAGGCTTTTTAGGAGTAGAGGGTCGCGAATTTCTTACAAAGCGGGAGAGGGAGTCAGCTGGCGTCTCGCGTAATATTTTATTGCAAGAATATTAAAAATCAATTTTGTGAACCTTTAAAAGAATTTTAATAAGTAAATAAATGCAATGTAAAAAATATTATGAAAGGAAAGAGGGGGAAGGGGTTGAAATATAAAAGCTTACGAATTCGTATAGGTATTTGGGGAGGGGGTAACAAATCGCCAAAATTATCCTTACGTAATTTAAGGACGGTCCCTAAATAGGAACCTATGGCACGGCAACGTCATAAAGCTTAGGTGCCTAAACCACGTTCATGAAACTCATGAACATTGGCCTCTTGTTCGACCAGCAAAGTAAGTAAAGTTAAGGGGTTATGCCTAGTCAGCTTTCGAATTTTTTGTGGAATATCTACTGTATATTTTCTTACAACTATTCGTTTATTTTAAATGTACATATGTGTAGCAACTCTCAGTAATTTTGTTATAGAAACATATTAAAAAATGAACTAATTACAGCCATTTTCACGGCAGCAGTTTTGATAAAGGCGCTATGTGGTAAAAATTTAAAAACATTCTGCTAATAATATATGGTCCAATTCAGTAGATGAACGAAGGTTTTCTCAAAAAGTTGAATTTTGACAAAATAGCGGCCACTTAGCGCAAAACACGCTTTTTCGATGTCTGAAATTGTTCGTTTTCCGTTAATTAAAAATAGAGTTTTTGTTAAAATAAAAAATCTTCCATCTATTAAACTTCACTGCCGAAAAATGTTTAAATTCAGTCATTAAAATTAGTTTTCAACTCTCAAATTTGTTCAAGTATATTGAAAATACTCTCAAAATCACAACTTAAGTAATTAAATAGAAACAAAGCAAACCATTATAATTATTTTAGTAAAATAGCAAAACTGTGATCAACTATCCCATCTTTCCCCTACTTTTAAAATAAGCGAATAGTTGTAAAAAAATATACACTAGACATTCCCCAAAAAATTCCCAAAAATCGCGTTCTTTTTCAAAAGCTGCCTAGGCATAACCCCTTAACGCAACGGCTACACGATTCGGCACCGTTTTGAGAACACCGTTCTAAATGCACGCGTCCAAACAGAAAGTGAGTTTATTCCACGGGTAGATTAAACACCCTCAACAGTCACCATTGCTCGGTACACCTACCTGTTCTACATTTCAAGGAGCCTCGCTCACACACACTCTGCATTTCTAATTAGCCACACCAGGAATCCTACTAAACAGGTCGAGTTGTTATCCCGAACGCTCCCTGGGCTAGCTAACGTTCCAAAGTCCCCCATTATCATATCTAAAACGAACCGCGTAGCCCACGGTTGCGCTAAAGAATTCATCCAGCGCCAAGTTCTACCCGGAGGACCAATCTAGACTTCCAGCCCCGCGAAGATTCGCTAGATTCTCGAGATTCGAGGTGCATTCGAGGCGGTTCGATGCGGGACGTGTGCTCGAGGTGATATCGAAGGGTTGTTCAGGCCCCGCCACTATGCCAGCTGCGAATTTTGATTGCAGCGACGCAAGCGAGCGCGAAGCTACAATCGGCCAAGTCGACCGAGGATGAGAACACCGAAGGTAAGACGAACACGATCGGAGCTACGCAAACATCTCTTAGAATTTATTACCCTTTATTTCGCTCCCGTTTCTCAGTCCCCCCTCCGTGTCGCACGCCCCTCGGGGGAAATTCCGTCGACCTTGCTCCGTTTTCTTTTTTAATTCCCCCTCCCACCGTTCCCAACCCATTCTCGCCCGGCTCGAGACACCCTACGAACCAATTAACCCGT
This sequence comes from Andrena flavipes, assembly GCA_963971345.1. Classification (NCBI taxonomy): domain Eukaryota; kingdom Metazoa; phylum Arthropoda; class Insecta; order Hymenoptera; family Andrenidae; genus Andrena; species Andrena flavipes. The sequence continues at coordinate 72,849,020 of OZ020479.1, read as the reverse complement.
CTCGTCACTTTCGCTTTTACAGAGATCGCTAGAAATCCTGCCTTCCCACGAGTAACCACCCTCGCCCGCCCATGCGAGCCCGCGAATTTCGCGGTCGAAGGGGTTAACGGAGCATGCCTCGCGGTTAATCGGTCACGCGTTCGACTTGCTTTCCCCCGGGGGAGCTTCCCGACTTCCTCCAGCGCCTCGCTTTTCTAACCGAAGCTGATGCCTCTGCTCTTCCAGCGAGTGCCAGAGGAATTCGGGGTGGCGCAATGGAAGCTTGCCTTTTATTTCCATCCCTAGTGACAGTCCCATTCGGAGCTAAGCTAAACCCGATGGAAGATTGCCAGTAATAACTCGCGAGCATGTATGCGGCGATAAAAGTTGGCGCGGCTCGCGTTAAGCTGAGGAGATTAATATCCGACGCTAACGTGACTGTTCCGTGATTGATGCGCCGGTGGAAACCAGGTCCGAGCCGCTCCAATCCCTTCGGCGAAGTTCCCTCGAGCTTCCCCTCCGCTCTGCAGCCGGTCTCGCGCGAAACTTTTATCGGAACGTCCATGTGCCGATGCACCCCGTTGCGCAAGGCTACCGTCGGGTCGCGTCGGGCTTCCGCGGAGGCTCCTTTTCACGGCAGATAGGACACGCGCCTCTATCGCGACGATCGGAGGGGCGGTATTTCTTAACACAACGATCTCCGGGAGTGGCCTGGCTAGGAAGATGTCTTGGCTCCTCGGTCCGGACGTTTCCAAGTTCGGCTAACCGTTATCGCGGCCCACTTGGGAATTTACACCTTCATCTTCAGCCACAGTAGATCCAGCCTAGATACAGCACGACTCGCCTCCTCGCCTCTGCTTACACTTTACACGAGACTCTGCGCGTGGCTCGAGTCAACCGTGAACGCGATACTCTGAAATTTAATAGTTTAAGGCTACCGGCTCGCTGAATTGTTTCGTTCGGACAGTAATGGCCGAACGGTTCGCTTCCTTCCGTCAAGGGGCTTCGTTTCTCGTTGTTTTTAATGGAACAGGGTGGTATCGCCGGTTAGAGAAGCTTCTGCGGAACTTTCGAACGAACCAATTACACCTTGCCTCGACAGGAAGGGAGAGGAAAAAGAATCTAGACCCTGGTAATTACTTTCCTCTGGGGTGGGAAGGGGAGGGCTTCCTGCGATGCGTTCTCGGCGCTCCGCTCTCCATGTACGGGGTGTGGAGGAAGTGTGCAGATTTTGGAATAGGGGTATGGTGGAATTTTAAAGTTTCTGAAATTTTTGAATGCGGTAAAAATACGTGGTCTATTTAGCAAACCTCGAGTTTATGAGATGTAAATTGAGATACAATTTTAGTCCGGTCACCCTATTTTCCAGCATATCTAACAAACCATAGTAGATATGAAAATATTGTTATAAAGAAAATTGAATGGTTTCGTATGCTGTATAAAACTATGTAATCGAATTGTTTAAAATTTGTGGTGGTGGACATTTTACTGTTTAAATTACAAATTTTAAACAATTCGATTATAAAGCATGAAAAGGCGTTAATTTTTCATTTCGATCATTTTTTTATATCTATTACAATTTTCAAGATATACAGGAAAGTAGGGAATTACGAATTCACCCTGAAAACCCGAAATTGGGCGCAATCGAAAAATTGCCTGATACTTCTATTGAGATCCTCTACAAACCTGCACAGTTTCAAAAATGCAAATTTTCTTTTTAGTATTACTTTACCTGAAAACCTTTGAAAATACCAAGATCTAAGGCCAAAATAGAATCACGTAAAAATAGAATCTAATGAGAATCTGATTTCAAAGAGATTGTCGAACCTAGAGAGTCTCGAGACCAGACACTCGTGAGCGCCGCGATCGTTACTTTCCTTCGCACCCCGTACGTATAATCCAGTAGAGTCGCATTTCAGCTGCGCTATCTCGTGAAAAGCCTTTTCTCGTATCGAGAACGCGATCTAGACTCCGCCGCCTTATTCGCCTGCACGACAATCGATATCCATCGGCGCTTGGCTGTCTGCCTGCCCATCTATGGGAAAAGCCACGGCTCCCCTTGGACTTCAGGCCGATTGTAGCGATTAATCGTTGCAATTAGACCCGTAGCAATCAATCCTGGCGCGCACCCCGTGCAGTGACTACCGTTTGAAAACTGACGATCATCGAATTGCGACGATTAATTCACAGACAATCAGTCGAGACAGTTGACCCCGTGTCGCGAGCTGCCAGACTCGATTCGCGTCGCCCTGGTTAATGAGCGATTTAATTAACGTCCACCGTCACAAATTGTTATTTATTTCCTTTCAGAGCTTCCCAATTAAAGAAGATAAAGCGAAGTTGTATTTCTATAAATATAGAGTTCTAAAGGAGCGGTAGCTCTGAATTTACTAAACTATTTCATTTATTTTAATCGTGTGATTTATTAAATTTTATTAAATTAGAGGGAAAAAATAGGTAAAGAGCTTTCCGTTAAGAGATTGAAATAAAAAATAATAGCCGCGCGGCTCGAAAGTTTAAAGTCGGACGGCTGAATTCGCGAGCAATCGTGTGCTCATAAAAACAGGAACTGGGCTAACGAATTAATCGAAGCGCGAGATACAATTTTCCCTCGTTTTCTTTCTGCTCCCCCACCACCCTCCCCCACCGCGGCGTCTATATTCGTCGAGAGTGCTATATTTGCGCGAAGAGTTTAAGCATCCGTTCACCCCGCGAGCTATGCGCAACCCTTAGCGCGCGGATATTTCGTAATTTCGGGTAGTAGGGTAGTGCTTTTGACACCAAACACTTTTTTCTTCTTTTGTCCGAGAAGAATTTGTCCCATCTGACCTGCTTTCCACGCTGACGAGACCACTGACTCCTCGCACGCGTGTCTCTGCCCGCCAAGGGGATCAGAGTTGCTTCTCCGCGCGAAGTTCCAAGCTATTTTGAAGCACGATCGATCCAGGGACCTTCGGGAACGGAGCTCGTGAACTTCGAATTTTATGTGCGCGATGTGGGCAAACAAACCCGGCCCGGGGATTGAACGTTGCTTGAAGAGGATATTCGGTGATGGTTTTCGTCTAGACTCTGGATTCGCTGGAAGAATTCTATTTGGGATATGTCTGGCGCAGGACAATTGAAGGGCCCAGTGGAAAAAGGCACGTTCTACCGGTTTATGACTTCTTTCTATGACTTGTTTACGCTACTTTGCAGGAATGAAATAATGGTACAAAGAAATGAAAATTGATGAAATTATCCATGGATTTATGGCATTTGCCTTTTTTCCACTGAGTTCCTCAAGTATTGTAAAATCAGCCTTTTTGTGAAAACCCTAGTCTTTTTGCTATATTTTTATGTATATTTTAATATATAATACTTTAATGCTTCATGTTGTCGCATGCTTCCGTTACATTAAGGGTGAACACCACTGTGACGCCCGGAAAAGTAAGCTATTATTAACAATTTTATTCAGGACTAATTTATACAATTTATAGGGTATACAAAAAAAATAAATAGAAAAACATCCATAAATTTTAATATATTAATTAATCTTCGAGGCCCTCCACGCAAGCTGGTGGGAGCCTCGTATACATGAATGTACATAGTTTCTATTGTGCATACGGATTTTTCGATTGAAAACAAACTTTTTGAAAACTGTAAATTATTTCTGAAAGAAAATTCTTAAAAATGGCTTACGTTTCCGGCTGTCATAGTGGTGTTCCCCCTTAAGGGGAACATTTTTTGTATTGAATAAATAAAGTTTTGGAAAGATCAACTTTATTTTTCGGTGTTAAAAGAAATTTGCCAAAATTACATTTCTGCAGCGTTTCTTACCAAGTCTGACTTTAATTTATTTCTTTCTAACTACCTAATTGCAAAAGAAATGATTCATTTTCGAAAACAACGACTGCCTAATAACCTCAAGACGGTATCACAAAAAGGCTATGACTCGTCGACCTAATCTACATTGAATTTCATTTAAGATATCATATTGTTGTCCACGTACTTATCATAGACCTTCACCATCTGCCCTATTTTCTTCTACATTGTGCGGCACTCATATCTCGTTTTCTCTAGAATTACCGCGCATTACCCACCCTCCAAATCGCCATCAGGCACTCGTTACCTCTGTTTGAGCACACGGGGCGACGCGTAACCGCGCGTTTCTCCATATTTGGATTCGTTCCCTCGATCCAATCACCAGGCGCACGCGATACAAATTGCAGCTGGACGATGTAAATCGCAGCTACGATTAACATCGAGGTTGATCCACGCTTTCGATCATTTATATTTCAATTAGCCCCAGCCGCCGTGTTGTCTCGATTGAATTTCTAATCAATTTCAAGCGCGGCTCTCTGGCAGCTTGCGCGCGTAAAGGAACCGTCCGTCTCTGTCGAGACTACCCAATAGAGAGCGCGAATAAAGAAACGCTTCTCCCACTCCATTCGCAGCTCGACCTGGTAATCAACAGCCATGTGACACGATTCCTTCTTTCCCGCATCCCCCACGCGTCCCGGATCGGCATGAACTTTTACTTTCGACGATCGCGAGGCATTCAGAGGGACGCGAGAGTTGCTCCATTGGGAGGAGCGGAGGCCTGGTTAGCCGCCTCGAGATAATTGATTCACAGGCAGCGAGTCGAGTGACGCCCGGGAGAATCGAGGGAAAGAGGAAAGCCGGGCTTATCAGTTTCGCGACGGCCTATTGACGCCCGCGGAAATCCTCCCGACGGTTTTCCGCGATGAACCGGAAGCCGCGCGACGCGGGTGACCGAGAAACCCTGTCCCCGGCGTTAAAGCGTCTCTGCCGCCCCTCTAATGGAATTCCAATTAAAAGGGAACGTTAATGGAGCTCGGCCGCTCCTATCGAGCCTGAAGAAAAATTAGACGCTGGCCTTCTTCTTGCCCACCCATTTTCCACGGTTATGGTAGCCCGTTTCCGGGGGACTCGCATGCGAACAGACCCTCCTTCGTTGCTGTTTACCCTACGTGCACCCTCGTTCGTCCTTTGTCCAGAGTTAAACTGCACGTTGCACGAGTTTCCCGAGCCAACTTGGAAGTTGGGAAGTGGATTTCGTTCCTTTTTTTCGGGTGTTTGGGGTGTGTGGTTGTTGGAGTATAGTGGGGGAAGTTTACTGACTGCTTGAGGGTAGTTGGCATTGAATTCTGGTGCTAATTGAAGACCTTGCAACGAGAAGAGTGCAACTACGTATTTAGCAGCTTCGAGTAAATTAGAAGAAACTGTCTGTTAAATTATTGCTTTGACGTGAAAAAGAGAACACAAATTGTAGAATATATATATCCACATAATAAGTAGTAGTTATTGAGTTGACAAGTTTTTATTTCTATTTTTGGGGAAAAGATATTCTATAATAAAAATATTAATATTTCTATTTTTATTTATTCCCAATAAATTGTTCGTTTCGAATCAGATTTACATCAAACCTGCACCAAACGGGGTAGAATTTTTCTACGTATATCACACGTCATAATAGGGTGTGTCAATTTTCTGGATAAATTCAAATTTTTTGAAAATTTTGAAATGACTAGTGACAAAGTAATGCTGATTTTAATCCCGAATCTGAAACTATCTTCAGAATTTGATTTGAGTGAGGTTTAGCTACTCCACTATGCAACAGGAAGCCCCCAAGAAGGGCGAGGAGCGTCGAAATCGCGTTAAAGGGATCGAGTACTTAGCGTTCTTCAAAAAGCGAAAAGAAGTGCACGACAAGATTTACCCTCGCATGCCCGCGAATTTTCGACTCGCTGGTCCCTCGTTTTTGGTTGCTACGGAATGGAAAAACTCATCAGCGATACTCCCCCCCTCCGCGTTTGGCGCGATCTAATGACTCAGGCCCCGTGAAACGAAGCGTTCCCTCGCGGACGGTTGAATCGGAGAGCGTCGATTTCCATTCAGCTTGGCAACTGGAGCACAAAGCCGAGATCCGTCCGATGCGATTACCCTTTGAGCGAGACGGGCCGCGAGACTCGTCGTTATCTCTCGCCGTTCCTTAAAGCCGAGCATCCCGGGCGTGGTGATCAACTTTCCGTTCAAATTGAAAGCGATAAAGTCTCCCGGGGAAAGAAACTCGCGCCTCGGGAAACGAGCCACTTTTGGAGAGAAGGCAGCTTATTCCGACACGGTACCAAAGCACGCCTAAGAGGAATTATTATTACGCCTTGGAGAACAGAAATGGGGTGTAAAAGTAAAGGGAAAAGAAATTAGAAAATCGGGGTAAGTGTGAATGTAAGAACGCGAGGCTCGCTGGCAGCTTTGAGAGCTACTTTTAAGGCTCATCTGGAATATTAATGCAAGGGGGCGACCCGCGACTAAATAGATCCTATTTGAAAAGGAAAGGGCGGTTCGGGAGATAGATTTTGCCGGCGGATTTGAAGGAAGGATGTGTGGGAGGCTCGCGGATATTTTTGGAAAGGGCGTTGAAGTATGCGAGAAGAATCCACTATTTTCTTTTTCTTATTTTCTTATTTGTATTTATGTTTTTTATCTACTTGTTATTATTCTTAACCCTTTGGGTGCTCGTTCAGTGCTCGCACTGTGCGGAGAACGCCCAATGGCGTTCAGCGCCTATGCTTAAAAGATACGCTTAGTAGAGTTCCGCACGTGACGTAGGTATACGGAGAGGTGAAATTGTCAGCACTCAAAGGGTTAATGTTTTCTGATGCAAACAAGAATTATTATTATTATTATTATTATTAGGTTGGTGCACATGATATCACCGTTTCGCGTAGGGAAGTTTGAATAGAAATACCTTTTGCTTTTTAACTATTTTATTTATTTTACTTCTTCGAGTTTCCGCTCACTCATAGTTGTTGCGTTTGAATTGATCAACCAATTAAGAAATCTCTGATTGATGGTTAGAACATTAATATCAGTGTCTCGTCTGAATCCCAACGAAGCTGCAATGCTAACAATACTTTATATAACTTGAAAATTTAAAATTGACACGATTTGTACTCGGGACCTTCGCGAGGGTTCTCAATTTTTCACCATAAACTGGTCGAAAGAGGGTCAAGCCTGTTTATTCAACATTCTTGCAAGAATCCGAAGAGCGGCGGGCAGAGAGGGCCGAGTAGGTTGCAAGTTAAAATTTCAACGACACTTACGTAACCGAGTCAATATTCCATGCACCTTTGTACACAGACATGCATCGCTGCACAGCGCGCACCCACACTGGCTACTCAGGGGCGAGTGCACACGTCGCACACGGACAGTTGCATCGATCCCTCGCGTGCACATTGTTGCCCCGACATGCTCGCGCTCAGAATTGCACCGTCTAAAAGTAGAACCGTCGCGGCGAATCGGTCGCACGGTGGACCGGAAATAGTGGCGAGGATGGAAATTGGGCGGAAGTCCTCGCGCACAGGCCAAAAGTGTGGAGGTGGATAAATGAGGATTCATGCAAGCTTGCGCTCGAGTATTTCGTTCTATCTTCGCGCGATGCATACGGTAACATATACAGTGATTGGCAATTTAAGGTCGAGCGTTGCTTGATTTATGAGAAGGAAATGTTCATCGCTAAAATCGGAGAGTAAAGTCTCTTGGCATCGCGTTAGAAGTAGGGAGTCCTTATGGGAAACACTGTAAGTGTCAAAATTAAAATAAAAATTTTTTTATCGGAAAATTTTCGACTTTTTGAGGCGCGATTAAGAAGGTAAAAAACCCACATTAAAATAGGTATTTCAGAATATAATTCTAACTTAATAATATTAAAAAAAAACGTGGCAACCCCTCAGAAGACACTTGGCAACCCACCGGTTGGGAACCACTGACCTATAGTATAGAATTTCATTTTCTGCACTTATAGTGTTTTCAACATAATTGTTAAGAAGATCCCAAAATTGTAATAATTGACCCAGTTTTGCATAGTAATTGGAAGGTTCTGCGACAGTAACTGACCCTTGTTTTAGGACACTGCATACTGCTATTGTTTCACACGGGGAAGTTTGTAGTTAAGACAGCCCGTGTCGCGTTAACTTATATTCAAAGGAAAAAGGGGTTTCTCGATTCGCCGCGGAAATGAAAGGTCAGGGTGCAAAACAGTTTACCGAGTGAACTTTACCTTTGAGCAAACTTCTTTTTTCTTTATTTCCTTCTTGTATACCCATTTCCCGCGCAATAAAAACGGTAAAAAGAGAGTAAAATAGAATAATGAAAGCTGAAATACTTGAGAATATTACTGAACTACTATTTTTCTGTAATTCGATATCGCGGCTTAGTTTTCTCGTCACTTCTCATAGTCCTACTGAATACTACATAGTTCTGAACATTCATCGTGGCACGGGACGCGTTCAAAATTCAACTTCCCCTTTTTACTGTAAAATTTAGTCGCTAACAGTTTGTTTAAAAATTCACCGCGAGACTTCCAAACCTTGGACATCAATTTTAAATTATTCCAGAATTTAAATATTGTAAGAACCGTCGTTGAATTAAAATTTGTACCACTTTTCTTTTATTTAACTAAATAAATATTTCACACACCTCTCTGTAAACATATAAGCTACTATAGCGCTCGACACTATTTTTTACATATACAGTGTTCTTAAAAATCAAGTAAGAAATAAATAAAACAGCGAGAACAATTTAAATGCCCGAAATTTACACACAGCTTTAGAAAACTTATAATGAGACGATAAACTTTGAATAGTCACTTGTTTACTGATTCACAAATTTGAAACAATAAGCCATCTTCTTCTAACTAATAATCGACCATTCAAAAAATGCCATTTACGTACCAATTCGTTAAAAATTTCCCGCGACCGATTAGTAAAAAATAGTGTCCAGCACTATATTACCACCAACGTACCTCGGTGAATCCCCAGAAGAATCTTCAACGGAAGAAGACCTCGGCAAAACAAACATGCCATTCATGCGTAATCCCCCTGCAGCCCAGAGCGCATTAAAAATGTGCCACTGAGCAGCGAAGGGATGAAAAGGCAACAATATCTTATCAATTTCCGCCGCACCATCAAGCAGCGGCGTCTCGCGGCACACCCTGTGCCTTTCGAATCCGATTTCCGTTGACCTTAATTCATCGTTCGCGAGCGTCTAGAGCGAGCGGCGCGGAGCGACTGGGGTCGTCCGGATTCAGGTAACGAGAGACTGTAAACGTGTCGCGAGGAGATCGCCCACACTCGCGGCAAGGTCGTTGGTACTCGTGTTCTCCATCGAAACGGTCATTATCATAAGCCACGAGCCCCTCGAGACACCTTCAGCCCTCCCTCCCCCCTTTGCTCTCGTGGAACCGTCGTTTCAGCGATCCCTGCTGCTCGATCGAGACCACGCTTCCGGTTGCAGCGGGCACAGAGGGGGCCCAATCACGGTTTGTAGACGGCCAGCAGGCGCCTCCATCGTGGACATCACCGAAGCTCCTCTTTTCTCTTTCGTTGCTTGTTCTCGTAGTGCAACGCTTCGCCTCCTTTCCTCCCCAGTTTTGTTCTCTGCCGCAGCAATCGGTAGATGCTTCTGCTTGCTCTGCGCTTCCTTCCGCTACTCGAAAAGCTCGCTCATTTTGCGAATTGGTTTTCGGAGGCGCACACCGACGCGCGCTATCTCGACCGCTGGTAATCGGCTCCATTAGACGGGGATCGATTGTCGCTAGGCCCTCGGGTGTCTCTGCCACTCGGGGCAAGTTTCGAGTGGCAGTTAAATCAGTGGGGATGAAAAATGCCACCAGTCTGGGTGAAAATGGCTCGGGTAATCGAATAAACGGATCGTGTCTGGTTGTTGGAGAGCGGTCGAGGTAGTGGGTGGCGAGGGGAAGGTTGTGGAGGCTTTCAAACGGGGGACCATGTTCGTTTCAGGGCCCACCTTGGAACCGCCGCTGCCCAGACGAAAGAAATGCCCGGAACTCGCGTACAAGACGCACGAGTTCATCACGGCGGCCGACGGCGGTGGCATCGACGCCGTCGATTCGAACGTTGTAGCTGACAAAGTTCGGGTACGTGTGGAGGGACGAAACGATTCGAGGTGAAATGCACTTATAGAGCCCGGCTGAACGATAATTGTTTGGGGAGAGGGGAGGTATCCACGTGTAGAGGTAGTCGGTAATAAATATCTACTCGCGTTAAACTCTAGTTGGGAACTCTAGAGTTACTGGAAATAGTGATTTGAAGAGATGAGAGTTCATATTCAGATATTAGGTTGGAAAGGTTTTTTAAATTCAATAGTGCTGGGACTTTGTGAACTTTAGAATTACAGAAAATAGTGATCTGAGCAGTTCAGGGTTCATAGTCAGATATTAGGTTGCAAGGATTTTCGAATTTCATAGTGCTGGAACTTTTTGAACTTTAGAATTACAAGAAATAGTGATCTGAGCAGTTTACGGTTCATATTCACATATTTGGTTGCAAGGATTTTCAAAATTTTATGAACTCTAGAATTACAGAAAATAGTGATCTGAACAGTTGAGAGTCCTTATTCAGATATTAGGTTGCAAGGATTTTCAAATTTCATAGTGCTGGAACTTTGTGAACTCTAGAATTACAGAAAATAGTGATCTGAGCAGTTGAGAGTCCTTATTCAGATATCAGGTTGCAAGGATTTTCAAATTTCATAGTGCCGGAACTTTGTAAATTCTAAAATTACAGAAAATAGTGATGTGACTGAAAATATTGATTTTGAAATTTCATTGTGCTGAAACTTTGTGAATTTTACAATTACCAGAAATAGTGATCTGAGCAGTTCAAAGTTCATATTCAGATATTAGGTTTGCAAGAGGTTTCAAATTTCTGGTTGTGTTGGACGAAAGTGATGGAAACTCGTGTCTGGAGAAATTGTGAACTAAGAACCCTTGAAATTACAGGAAGTTACAGCGCAGTCGGCCCTACCACCGAGTCAGCTGAGCAAGGCGATATCACGGATCAGCACCGAGTACCGTTTGCAGTTCGCCTGGCCTAGACGACCCCAGCTGACCAATGGCGAGGCAGTGGCACCGGTCTCAGCCGCGGGAGCACCTGCAGGTACGACTGGACCACCTAGAAAGTCACTCAGCATGGGAGCTCTTAAGCAGGGTATCGCGCCCACAGGACCAGCCCCAGTTCACAAGAAGCGGCCTGGCGACGTCGACCACAAACGCGATGGTAAATTTCGCTTTTTGTTAACCATTCCGAGACGTAGTGTTAATCATTCCTGGCTACGGTTCCATTTATCATCTCGAACTACTTTAGAAGATTGCCTACTTCTATAGGTCTGCATTTCTTCAGCCAAGTAGATATTTTCTATGAAATAAAGGACGTTGGAAATATAGAAGGCGATGGTAATGATTTTCAGACCCCAGATCCCTATTCTAATGAAATTCTTGAGGAGTTGAAGATCGTATAGGTTTCAACTGCTTTAGGGACTAGAGATTATGCACTTACATAGCTGCCAATTTTTCTTAAAAATATTTTCTATGAAATAAAAGACCTCCTAAATGTAGAAAGTGATGGTAAAGATTTTGAGACCATAGATTTTTGTTCTAATGAAATTCTGGAGGAGTTGAAGATTATGTAGGTTCCAATCAGAGATGGGCTGAAAAAATTATTTCAAATAAGAAAAAAACAGATTTATTTTTATTTCAAATAAAAATAACTCTGGCTTATTTTTATTTGATGACAAATAAAGATAAAGTCTCTTTTATTTGATACGTTATTTGAATCATTTTTTATTTAAATAATGCCCATCTCTGAGTTCCAACTGCTTTAGGGGCCAGAGATTACCCATTTCCATAGTTCTCAATTTTTCTTTCGAAATATTTTCTATGAACCAAAAAAGTAGGTTTTGAGACCACAGATCCCCATTTTGCTGAAACTCCTGAGGAATTGCAGATCATGTGTAGTCTCTAACTTCTTTAGGGAATAGAGATTACCAATTTCCATATCTTTCCATTTTTTTTTCAAAGTATTTTCTATGAAATAAAAAACGTCCCAAATATAGAACCCGATAGTAAAGATGTTGAGACCACAGATCTCTGTTCTAATAAAACTCCAAAAAAATTGAAGCCTAAAAATTCCAACTTCTTTAGAGATCAGAGATTACCAATTTCCATAGTTTTAAATTTTGCTTTCAAAGAGTTTCCTATGAAATAAAACCCCCCCGAAGCATAAATCACGATGGTAAAGATTCAGAAACCTCGATCCCTTATCTAACAAAAACTCTTGAAAAATTGACGATCACATAAGTTCCAACTCTCTCAAGGACCAGAGAGTCCCCGTCACCAAACTTCCAACGTTTCCTCCCAAATACCTACACATCGTCATCGAAGCGACACCGCCCCCAACATTAATAAGAACAACACGCAAACAGCATAACGTACGTCTCTCTAATTGCTCGCAGGAGTGCAGGCATCGGAGCTGGAGCCCCTGGTCGGAGGAACTGGAACGGACACTATCGACGGAGTGGTGCCCGAGGGCGACGAGCGCGAGGAGGAGATGCCCGACTTGAAAGTAGCTTTCAGGTCAGATATCCAAGGCGACATATACATAATACATGGATCGTAGTCTCTCATACTAGTAGCCACGCTGAATACCGCGGCGTTTATAAAAAGGGAAGAACGAAATGCACCTACGACCATCCTAAATCGCTGCGAAGCCTCTCGCGTACACACCGAAAGAACCGCGGTTGATCGACGCGTAATCCGTCGGCCTACAACCACGATTGATTCTTTGCAGGGGTAAAAAGTCAGGTAGAACCGTAAGGATATCGGATGATAAGGGGCTGGGCAAGCAACCGGAGGCACCGTTCCCTACCTCCGAAGTCATCGAGCTTAGGCGACTCGCTGACGAGTACAAGGTAATTGGACGTTCCTCCGGCTCCTCCGGAGCTAAATGGGAACCGGCCTACCTCCCTATCAGCCCGCCTCGTTCTCGATTGTCTTCCCGCGAGATTCCAATCGCATCCGCTGCCCCCCTCACAGTGTACATACACACGTGTTGCGTTTTTTTGTAAATACTCTAGAAGCCACGACAACCGCGGCGCCCATTCTCCACAATGGCAGCGAGCTTCCTCCATACTCGATCGATGTTTGCATGCGTCCATGTTTCACCCGTTTCCCGTTTAAACTTTAAACGGCTCCCGTCTGCATCGCGATACACACAGGGAAATAGACAGCGGGGAATGGAATGGATGGTTTCTCTGCGAAGAAAAATAAGAGGGAGATCTTTGGGCTCCTAGTTTCTTGGTTGATAGCCGTTGATTAGATATCTCTGTTAAATGACGTAAGCATTTATTTTTAATACAAAGTTCATGGGTGAAAATTCCCCATAAATAACACAGCGTGGGTGCGGATAACATCCCAGCTGATTAAAGCTTAATAGTGAAATATTCAGGTCAGAGACGCCAGGAGCATTGGATTTGAAAAACAAAGGTGCGTGGGTAGCAGTTTACCACCATTAGCACGTTGATCACCGAGTTGCCTAGCCTCGGGCATTCCTGACCCGAATATTTCATCATTAATAACCAAGGAACCGAGTCCTATTTCGCCACTCGGAACCATCCCTTTCATTTCCTACTATCAATCCCCTAACACCCAACAAGAAGACATTGGAAACTACACGTACACATTTATTGACACTTCTAAACAGCCCAAGATTGCCCTCTGGTTGCAAATTAGATACAAAGGACCTCTGGGGATCGTGCCTCGGTTTCAACGTTTCGTCACACACGTGCATGCAATCCCACAGTGTTGCTCGTGTTCTGGTTGGAAAGCAGTTGTGGGTGTGGTGTTGTTGTGTCTCCCGAAGCATGCTCTCTGTGTCCCTAGTGCGTTGCGTTAGTGTGGCCAACGGTTAGCTTAGAGGCTTAGAGGAACGGCGATTAAGAGCAACCGAATATGATTCGTTCTGATTTAGCACCGCGACTGGGGTTGCGGTCTGGCCGCCGAGGACGAGGCTTCGCTGTGGAAACGTGTCTCCAGTAACCACGCTCTCAACGCGCTGTCCCTTGCCAGGCTAGTACACTATACTCCACTCTCAGATCAATACTTCATTCATCGATGATCGATAGCCAACTCTGCTGCGCCCGTTTGCCGTGAAATCGGTGAAACTTGGGCGACCACTTCAGGGGCTACCGCTTTAATAGCCGCGAATCACTATGCGGGGTTAAGATAGCCATTCGGGAAACTGACTCGTCCACTGTGACGAGGGAACAAGGGTTGCGGCCGCGCGTGGTCAGACTTAGGCTGACTTCGCTCGTCCGCAGCTACTTTGGGGTAATTGGCGGCTGACAGGAGGAACGGTGCCAACACGAAAATTATGATTTTAATCGTTTCTTTTTTTGGGGGAATTCACTCCGAAGGGCTGAAATTAACGTAACGTCTTTTTAACGTAACTTTGTTTTTCTTTAGGTAGCGAGATGAGGCGGTAGAAAGTGGAGGGTTCTTACATTTAAAGTTTTCTTATATCTCGCAACGTTACGAAGTTATATTTAAAGAACGAAGAAACGAGATAAGAACTTTAAGGGTTAAGGGTTAATTTCAGGTCAGATGGTAAAGAATCCACCCCTTCAGAGTCAATTTTCGTGGGAAAAGAAACTCCTCCTTGCGTACTCCGATACTTGTGCTCTAAATTCACAGAAAGTTTCATTAAAAAAATTTCATAGGCTGACTTAACGAGTTTCGCATATGGTGCAACACATGTCGGGAATTAATTTGTTAAGTCTCAGACTCTGTAAGTTTTTATACTGTTTATATAATTTTGTATACTATAGGGATTCCCGTTTATAATAATAATACTACTAGAGTGATCTGTCCAGTGAATGAACACCCTAAAGTGAGAAATTAACACCTATCGCGCTCTTTTCACGTTAAAATTTACACAGCACTTCTTTACTCAACTAAGTTCTTTTTAAGTTCTTCACTAAACTCGAGTCTTGCTATTATTAATTTTCTTAGATATTCAATCATCAGCCATGCAACTGAAGTGTTCATTCAACAAACAGGTCTCCCTAAACAAAAATCAGAATTTTCGGATTCGCAACGTTTCCTTGCAGACACGCAAATGGAACGCATCTCCAAACTTGTAGAAACTAGCAACCCACCTGGGATACTAGTGAATAAACGTCCGATTCGTACAGGCAACCACAACCAGGCTACGAAGTTATCAAAGATAGCCACCGCCGTCTGACTAGTTACAGGGGCATTCTACTAGCTACGAGTTCACGAGCTAGTTATCAAAATTCTGCCACTCATTCTTCGCGTTTCTGCGAAAATTCTGCGGTAGAGGCTCTCGATAGATCTGTCGGTAGAGGGATCGTGGCGAGCCCGCGATATCAGGTGGAAAGAGTCAAGCGTAGTTGTAGAGGACCGAGTGGTCTCGAGCGTTCACGCAGGCGTTTTGTCGTAGCTGCCTTTTATTTCTTCCACGCGATCGTGCCGCGCACGAAACCGCGAGGAAGCCAAGTGACGATGTGATTGCGTATTTAGGTCGGTGACGAAGGAAGAGAAGGAGAAGGAGAACACGAGGAAGGTCGCGCCTGTTCCAACGACCATCGCCGTGCTTCCTGCTGGTCAGCCGTCGTCGGCCCAGATTAGACCCCTCTGTGGGATATTGCACGACGATTTCAAAGTGGTACGTCTCTTTGTAAACGAGGCGATCTAGTGTACAGCTGTTAATTCTATGGTACTTTGCAGGACAGTGAAAGATCTCGCGCAAGAAAGGATTTCTTGATCCGCCATCACCTGGATCGCACCACTGGCGTGGGTAAGTGCGTTAGGCTTGTATCGGGGCGATGGAATCGGTGAGTATGGGATATCGAGGGTGGATTCTGATGCTTGGGTATCGATAGGGTTACTATATTTCTAAAAAAAGAAATAAATGGCGGAACGAAAATTGTTTGAAAAGAAGGGATTTTATTGTAGTGATTAAAAAATTAGGTACGATGAAAAACAGAAGAGTAATTAGAAGTAGGTACGGCAGTAATCTTTTTGGGAGCCAAGTCATATTTATCTGTACATAAATACTTTCTTCATAAATGTTTTATTATTCTCGATTTGTTCGTAGAATTCAAAAATCAAGAAATAAGAAAACCGGAACGTATGGGAACCCTAAGTATGAAATAAGCTTGATAAAGTTTGATCTGGTGAAAGAGTTTGTAGGTGAGCTGGATGGTGGAGGGTTGAAGTTGTTTTATATGGGGTGTTTGTAACAGGAGACGGTGCACTGCTTCCCTCTCCGACGAGAGAGAAGCTGGAGCCCGTGATCCCGCGACGTCGAGAGGAAACTAAGGAGCATCGTGAGGAGGTTCCGACTAAGACCAAGTCCAGCCCGAAGAACAGTCCCAGGACTGGTCGTTCTCAGAGCCTAGGGCCCACTGTCACCGAGCGTCGGTCACCGAAACGCCAACCACCCCGTGCACCGTCCGTCACCAAAGATGCCAAGGTGCTTCTCGCCGATGAATTCCAGTAGCGGAAATCAGGGAACCCTAATTCTGAAGATTTTTAAGTCCAAATTCGGGAGATTTGAAAATCTAAATTTTGTAACTTGGAAAATCTAAACCTTAGGAACTTGGAAATTTGGAGATTCGTATTCGGGAGATTTGAACATTTAAACTCTGAAAGTTGGAAAATCTAAATCTTGTGAATTCAAATTTTAGAGATTAAAATTCTGAAGCTCTGACATCTGAATTCTTAAACTTGGAAAATCTAAATCTTTAGAACTCAAACTTTGGAGATTAAAATTCTGAAGCTTTGAACATCTAAATTTTAAAAAAATTGCAAAATCTAAATCTCTAGAACTTGAAAATTTGGAGATCCTAATTCTGAACATCTAAACTCTGAAACTTAAAAAATCTAAATCTTCGATACTTGACAATCTAGAGATTCAAATTCTGAAAATCTGAACATCTAAGCTCTGAAACCTGAAAAATCTAAGTCTTCGGAACCTGAAAATCTGAAGATTCAAATTCCGAGAATTTAATACTCTACATTCCCAAGATCAGAAAGTGAATGACTAGATACGAGGCAGTTTCCCCGCCGACTGCATCGCTGACCGTTTCCTTTTTCCCCAGGAGAAGGAGAAGGAGCAGAAGGACAAGGAGAAAGAGCCGCGGGAGAAGAGCGGAGAGCCGGAAAGGCATCCACGACCGAGTAAGTAGCATCGGACGAGCATCGACGCCACATCCCCTCGACATAATAATCCCTCTGTATTCGATACACAGTCGATCGATTTAGTTACCCCAAGAGATCGTATCCCAAATCGATTGGCGCTCGTAATCTGCCACGAGTTCCTACCCCGCCCCACCCCCCCACCCCCCTTGCATCTTCGTGCATAAACTGGACTTTTGCAAGTCCCCGTATCTCTCTCTATATTACATATTTATATTTTGGATTGCCTGTCTGCTCTTGTGGGCCTCGAAAGCCAAACGTTCGTTTACACCTGACTATCGTTTACCTTGTTTTCGGGACGTGTTTGCGAGGAGACATTCACCGCTTCTAAGAGTACGCATAACGCTGTCCTAATCCGTCGCCGAATCCGTTAAACGCAGTGCCGATAGTCAATGAAACTCAGATCGATTCTTTGAGCGGTGTGTGTCGGACGCGTTAACTTGCAAAGCCCGTCGTTAATGTTTTTTAGGCAGATGCATGACAATCGTGTTCTTGGTCGTCTCTATCTCTCTGTCTCTGCCAGTCTAGTAAACCAGTAGCCTTCTGTTTCATTTGCCCGTGCGGAGAGTTTTGCGACATCCGACCACCTTTTATCCCAAACGACCTATAGTCTACCGCGAGTAGCCTTTTTAACAGTGATAACGCGTCTCGTTAGTGAATACCTACCGATTATAACGATCTCTTACGCACCGATTGCGTGGCACGTGGTAGCCAGGGGTGCTCTGCTCTCACCCTGGCTAGGTGTCTTTACGAACGCCAACCATTCCAATTAAACAACCCCTCGAAGTGTCATTCTCGATAAATCAGCAAATCTTGTCGTTCCTCATAGTTCGCATATGCCGTGCAGGGTGGTTCAGAGGGAGATTTTGTAAAATAGAAGTTGCACGGTGGAGGAAGATTCATTATAATAACAATTCTCACATTAATTGATGGATCACTTCAAGCAGAGTTGGGCATTAACTAAATAAGAAATTATTTAAGTAACGGATCGAATGAAAATTACTTTAACTTTATACGAATGATGAATAATTTTTTTTTAAGTTTTATTAATTTTAAGGGTCCATTCTACCATGCGGGCTGAAAATCAGGCCCATTTTTCATGATTTCTTTTTTCAAGAACTAATGTACGGATTTTAATGCTTTTTTTGTAAAATTTTTATTATTCCATGCTGTACAGAATTGTATTTTTCATATTTCCAAAATATAATTATAAATGTGTGAATTTAAGTCACAATATTTGTGCCTCTGATCCTTAAAGTGATCTAATTATGTTTTATAGGGATGTGGATATTAAGTGGACTAACATACAATCGTCATTTTATTAACAGTGGTTATAAAATAGACTTGTCTTGAAAAAAAAACTTTTCCTGACATATTTTTCGGTTTTCTTTGGGACTTGAAGAAAAACTATTTTTAACATCCAGATGATCGTAGATCACTTTGTGGAGAAAAGTCCCCCGTACATTGTGTTCAAATTTCAAAGCGATATCTTCAATAGTTTTCCCTCAATCGCTTCCGCAGTCTTCCCACAGAGACGCAAACGTTTATAATTATATTTTGGAAATATGAAAAATACAATTCTATACAGCGAGAAATAATAAATATGTCACCAAAAAGAAACTTTAAAATTCGTACAATAGTTCCAGAAAAAAAAATCTTAAACTTTGGCCTGTTGTTCGAACGGCAAAGTAGAATGGACTCTTAAGGGAACCTTCTGGTCTAGAGCCTCAAAAAATAGGTGATATTTAGGAATTAATTAAAGGAAAACTACTATATATAATTTAATGCGATTAAATTATAGAAATATATTTTTTGTTTTATAATTAATCATTGCAAACGGCACTGAGGAGTCGTTAAAGTCAAGGCGTCAAAAAATTCATCCAAATCGGTGGGACCTGTATCTCCAAAAGTTATTATCCGATTCGAGTGAAACTTTTTTATTTTGATGAATATATTTCTGGCTGGGGGAGAAACCAGAAAAAAATACAAAAATTACATTTTTTGGAGCAAATAACGCCACTTGAAGCTTGAAATAACTTTTTCCCTATATTTTTCATCCTTTCAACGCCTTTGGAAATTATACATTTTCAATTTTTTGTAATTTTTTCTAGTACCCCCCCCCCCCCCCAGCCACAAGTATATTCTTCAAAATAAAAAAGTTTCAGTCGAATCGGATAATAACTTTTGGAGATACAGATCCCACCGTTTTAAAAACACTATTTCCAGAAAAGCGCGATTAAAGTTTTACGTGGTCGCCGAGTGGCCGGTTACTCAAATGCCTATAACTTCGGGAACTTTCCAAATTTCAACAAATCCCTTTAAACAGGTATTCCTAAAAGCTCGAACATTCGAAAAACGAAATTCAAAAAATCGACTTTTAGACCGGAAGGTCCCCTTAAATAAAGTCTCCAGAAAACTTAAAAAAAATTCCTCCATCCCTACCGTGCAGCTCTCAGCTCCACAAAATTCCACAGACCTCCCAAAGCCGATAACTGAGCCACCCCGTACGCCTCACTCCTCGATCTTCCGCCATCTTCGATCTGCCATCTTCACCACCATCGTGCTCGACATAAATCTCACAATCGTTTCGATTCCTCATCATCACCATCGACCTCGAACCCCCATCTTCATCAGACAATCATGCCGGAAGGAGTGAGTGGGACGAGTCGGCCAGCCACCCCCCGAGTAACGGCGCCTCGTGCATCATCCCCCACAACCCTCTATCTATCTATTTCTCTGTGTCTGTCACCATTGAAAGCTCAGGCCTCGCTTAGTTGCCCGCGCGAGATCGGCTCGCGGACGAGGATCGTGCCTCTCGTCGGCGGCGATCTTACGCGATCGCGATCGAATTGATCAGCAGTGGCAGCGGGTGTTTCAGTCACGGGCCCTGGCCGCGTGCGTTGGAGCATACGGGAGCCCTCGACGATATCCCCGACGGGCTCGTCGAGCAGCGTGCCGCCGTTACCGCCACCACCCCCGGGCCCAGGGCCTGCCCCGTTCCACAGGAGGTCCCCGCAGGTCCACCGTAAAAGTACGTTCTCTGTGCCACGTACCCAGCTGCCCGCTAGCCCGACTATCTCACTTGTCTCGGCTCAAACTCAACCCCCCCATTGTCCTACACCCCTTACCTACCCCCTCCACCCCGTTACGCCGACCCTTTAAAAGTATAAGAGATCCACCAGTTCGATTTAATTTCCCGCGTTTCGTTGCGTTCCTTTCAGGCCCCCCCTCGTGCCCCGAGGCCCAACTTCTTGTCCCCCTTTTCCATCGTTTAACCCTCTGCCGACGGCGCCGGGTCTGCTTGGACCCGAGGGAAATCTTACGGAGGGTAATAAGAGTGAGGAAGGCTTCGGAATTTGAAGGAGTAGTTTGAAGAATTGTGTTTGAGATTTGAATACTCCAATGCGGGTCTAAGTTCGCCCAGGCAACGATTCCTTTTGTGATCGTAAAGCTCCGCTGTCAGAGGGTTAATCGCGGGAGGGTTAAATTCGGTTGAATTGTGTTGTTTCCGGCGAGGATTACAGAGGGGATGGATATTAACGCAAAATTTGCTGTTTCGGTTCTTTTGGTTGTTGGCTTCGTGTCGAGTTCTGGTGCGAGAACTTTGCGATTCGAATTGTGTTGGAAGCGACGATCGTATCTGTGCGAGAATGTTCCGTGGTACGCGCGACCCACCCCTTGCGTGCTAATTAAGAGGCTGGAAAGGGTGGATGGCGAGATGTGGCAGTTTTAAGGGAAGAAGGGAAAGGTTCTTTGATAGAGGCGTGATTTAGTATGCAAGGGGTGGAAACGAACAGCACCCGCGTGGATCGCGCCGCGATATAACTACCCCCCGCAACAGCTGGGAAAACCTCGATATTCGAGTGCGGGCGGAATTCCGGGCGGGTTCGATTGCCCCGGGAGACCCTTCAGCCCTCAATGACCTCTCCAAGTAAGAACGAGCCTGAACGAAGCGACGCAGCCCTGCTTAAAACGCCTGATAATTGCGCCGCCGGGTATATACTATCTTTTGTGACCCGGGATCGAGCGATAGAATGTTCAAGTGGCGTGTTTAAATGCTGTTAACTCTCTCGCTAACAATTACTTGAACTCTGAAAGCACGAACAATTATCTCCGCAGGGTGTTTCGACGAATGGTACTTTGTACACCGCCTTCCATAAATATTAGCACACTTGCTGTGTCTCCACAGATTGTGATAATTATTTGGTACAGATGGATAGTTTCCACTGCTTTCAATTTCGGATATAATACAGAGTAGAATTTCTTAGGGTTCTTCGATAAATTTGCAAGCTGTTTTACAATTATTCCACACAGAAGTGGTGCATCAAGTAGGTGTATTAATACTTACATACCAACGGCAGTGTGCTTCATAGTGGCGGATTTAAGGGAAAAAGCCCAGGTGGCAAACTTCAGAGCTGCCTTATACAAATTCACAAGCGTGTGGTATGGAAATTCTGGGAAACAAAAGGAATATATTGGTTAGATAAAAATCATAATTTTTCTTTTTTAAAGATGGGGTCTTGGGGCCTTCTAGGCGAGGCTCAGGCGGCAACTTCTCATCGGGCGCTCGTTAAATCTGCCGCTGGTACTTTAATTAGGGGAGACCGGGGCTAAAAGTTCCGATTTCGATGAAACATAAAAAAATGACTGGGAAATAATGTAGTTATTCTCTTCACTATTGACTAATTTCTTGTTCAATTTAGTATAATTTATGATTTTAAACTTGTATTTAATATATTTGTGGCTGGTCGAAGCGGAACTTCTTACCCCTTTATGGGGCAAGTTATTATCGCATTGGGGTGAGTTGTTACCAAGATATAGGACTTGCCTTTTAATGAAATATTTCATTTTCTAATGAAATAAAACAGAATTTTATTAATAATGTTTATTTATGAAGGTTCGGGTCAACAAAAATGTATTATCTTTCAAAGAAAACAAAACAATGTAATAACCATAAACATTATCTTTGATATAAAAACTAAAATCTACAAATCAATTTTACATTCAACTGTTCGTAAGTACCTAATTAGTTATTGAGATTTCTATTTGTAGTCCACAGTGGCTTCTTCTCCAGTTTGTAGTTTTTTAATAACTTTCGATAGAGTCAAGTGACAGATACTGAATTCTCTAGCGACAGTTTTTATCTTTATGCATAACTTCGATGGTAATGATTCCGCTTTTCATTCATATATCCGCATCTTAAAGAACAGCAGGAACAATTTACACATTTCCAGTGGGGCAAGTTGATACGGTAACAACGTGCCCCAAGTCACGGTAACAATTAGCCCTTATCGGCACATGTAGCAATTTGACAGACTATTCTGCTTATACACAGGGGCATCCGTAGAATTTTTTCCAGGGGGGGGGCAACTTTGGGATGCTGGTAAAGAAAATACACCCCTCTTGCTTTTTTTAACCCTTTTTATAATGCCAATTTAATTAAAAATTTAAAACCGAAATATACAAATATTCCCTTGTTTAGTATAAAATTTAATAATAACTCAACGCTTTTTTTCATTTTGAAGATAGAACCGTCAGAGCAACTTACCCCCGGTCTCCCCTACCTCGCTACAAAATGAAGGCTATGAAAAGGCATTACTATTCACCCTCTTATTCTCCCAAAATTACACCGGCCCATCGCGAAATGCCCTGTTTAGTATCGACGCATCGGCCCCAGAACCCCCTTTTATCGAATGGAGTGCCGTTTTAAGCAGGCTTGCCAAGCGACCACACACGTCCCGCAGCGGAACCTCCCAAAAAAAAAAAAGAAGGAACGCCGGCCTTTATTCATCATTGTACTTTGTGTACGGTATGTTCTAGCCTTCCTCGCAACCACCGCTCCCCCCCATCGCCCTCTTCATCACTCGAAACCCTCAACCACCACAACCACCACCACAACTACCACCGTAAAACCCCCGGTAAAGCATTCAGTTCATACGAGTGTCCATCACCCACCACCTACGTCGAGCGCTGCCGCCGCGGCCAGGCAGGACCGTGTTAAAGATATTAGCCGTGGCCATGGTCCGCACGAAGCAAAAACGGCCCGCGACGAGCCAGCTGCGGCTGCGGCCGCAGCCGCCGCCGCCGATCCATCCAAATCATCCTCCGATAGTCGATACGCGTCAAACCGAGCCGCTACCGCCGTACAACCTAGTAAGTAGCATGCTCTATGCCCGTTAGGCCTTCTTGGCTTGCCTTCTGTATTTCTTTTCTTTCTCCGTCTGTACTTATTACCTACTTCTCGTAGCTCGAGCCGCGCTCACACGTCTGTCTCTAATTTCTAACGCTTTGAACGTGTTCGTTGTGCTGTGCCCCCCCCCCTCTCTAGGCTCGTCCCTTCAAACGTATATATGAATATACACCCTCCTCCCCTGGTGACATCGCTTTCGTTGGGTACCATCTCTCCCCTTGTCCACACACCCTCCCTACATTCGCCGCCTTTCGAATCCTTATTGAATGGTCTCTGTATCTCACTCTGTCTCTCTGTGTGCGTGTGTGTATTCTCTCTGTGTCTATCTTGTACTCTTGTCTTTCTCTCTGTGCCTTTCCAACCGTGGCTTCCAGAGCGACTTCGGGGACGACTTGCGGCGGCATCTCTGGCAAACTTGCACGGGGGCTGCGAGCTAGGGGTGGCTTCGTGCTTTGGGGACACTTTCAGTGGCGTACGAGGGTGAAGATTCTCGAGCGATCGCTTTCTGATTTAATCAACGGTCGTCCTTAAATTACTTGAAGCTTTCTGGGGGTGGGGTCCCGAATTTCTTATGTTTTCTTGCAAAGGGGAGAAGAGAGAGTCGGGTAGCGTTTTATGTAATATTTTTTAGATCTAATTTTCAATGTGAAAGAATTTCAATGGGAAAGAATTTTAATAACTGAATAAATGCAGTGTAAAAAATACTTATATCGTAAGGGGGGAGTATGTTGGAATATAAAATCTCAAAAAATTGTCAAAGTTACTCTTAAGTAATTTAAGGACGGCCCCTTAATTGCCATACGATTTCTGTTCCTTTGGACAGATGCAAATGTCAAACATAAAAAATAAGAAAATTTCCAGTAATTAATTGCAAAAGGGGGTCACCGGTGACCCCCCTCAAAGAGACGCCGACGCCGCTCAGAGTGTGATCGCTCGTGGCCCCGCGCACGTTTCTCCGCGCGCTTATCTTCTCGCGCGCGAAGCAGAGCGCGACCTGTACGCGCTCCCGAAAGTCTCGTCACGCTTTCGTCGTTCAGTGTGAAGCATACGGCTGTGGCTCACGTGGCCGCTGAGCCTGGCATACCGAAACGATCGTTTCCAATTCTGTACTTCCTGACGAGCCGGCGGAACGAACGCATCGGGCGAAGGCTTCGTTTCCGCGTGGCGCCGAGGACCACGCATTGGCAGGGCTGCTAGGCCAGCTTTCCGCGGCACACTCGAGCCCTCGCGAACACATATCCCACAGACACTCGGGCCGCAAACACGTATTTGACTGGGGCACGGTTAAGTCTCGAGGGAACTCGGCGTGACACGAACCTAATCGAATCGAGGGATCTGGAGCCAGTGAACGTAAGTGCTTTCGACCGCGGAAGCAGTTTCTCGCGCTGGGTAGATAGTTAGATACGTAGAAGCCACTTGCCCTCTTCTTCCAAGACACCTGGCAGCCTTTTAGGCGGCCACGTCCACGACAAGGAGCTTCGCGAAGGGTTACAGGGAGGAACGAATGGGACGGGAGCAATTGCGGAGTTGAAACGGTAAACGATGTAAATGCCAAAGTAAATTAGAAATTAGAAATTATTCTCTTGGCGGAAAATGATGTAAATTCCGCGCTGAATACTTCCGCAAATGCCGCGAGTGCTGGAATAATAATTTAATTCAGTTTCCAGGGCGAATTGGAATTTAGTTAGGATAAGAATATTTCTAATGCACGTTCACTGAAATTCATTAGGTGATTATAAAAATTTATTTAAAGAATAGAATCCAGTTTTCTTTTCTTCTTTCGAATTTCAATTCTGGCACTTACATCCTTCACCTCTTCGACTCCTCGATCGTCGAAGGGCGGTGAAGGGACCGGGGGAGTATTTATCACCGCGAATTACCGGCAGGGGTGCAGTTTAGCCAGACGTTCCTCTCGGTGGAGGGTGAGCAACGTGTTTAAAGTTTCCTCTCCGGCCTGTTGCGTGGCAGGTCTACACACACCGCTGTCACAATCAATCTACAGTATACTGTTTCTCTGCCTTCACTTGTCTGCCTCTCTGTGTATATATACTCTATGTATATCTGTACGTGTGTGTTTCCTGCATTCTGAGTACGCTAGTGTACTTTTTCTCTGGGATGGCTCTGTGTCCACTGTGTAGACCTCCTGGCAAAACACTCGATGGGTTTCCGGTGTCTGCGCTCGATGACTCGACCGAGAGCCCTATGTAATGGGCGAATTTAAAAAGAAAAAAGCGGGACTCTTCAGCCAGGAGGAAAGGGGGTCGTGTTATTAATCCGGGGCACGAACAACCTTTCTTTCTTTTGGGACGAAGAGAACTATAGCGATCGGTAGTGAAAGGCCGCGTGGCCCTAGCTGTGGACTCGGAAGGGAACGGTCCCGAGTGTCCTCCTCTGATTTTCACCTGCCTCGAAGAGGTGGTGTACAGAATATCGCTGCTGGAGGGTATCCTCCCGATTTAAAAGAATAACCCTTCAGAAATCCCGTTCCTTTGGATACCTCGAATATATCAGTCCGCAGCGGCAGGTGAAAATCAGGGTGGCGCTCCGGGAGCTTCTAACAGTCCGCATTAGAAAATCTCGATGCATCGAGTGCAAGCTTTCCCTGGGGAGGGGGGTGGGCGAGCGAGCAGAACGGTGTGCACCTCGTCGCTAAAGCCTGGATGAAACGTTGCAGTGACGGCAGAGCCTCAGGTGAACGGGGACGTAACTGGAGGCGACTCGAGCGTCGCCTCGACGCCACCGTCGCAGACCCATCCGCCAGTGTCGGCCACCGCTGCAAGCCCGTGGATCGACGACGAGCCGGTGGTGAAAAGCCCCCCAGAGCCGACCAGGGTAAAGTCGCCCGAGCAGATGATCATGCGGTCCCCGGAGCCCGTAAACTGGACGGTACCCCTCGACACCGGGAAAACCTTCACTGTCACCCAAAACGTCAGAGAAGGTAGGCATTATCCGTTACAGATTTCGGTTTCAAAGTGAGGTATTCGAGGTGGTGAAAATTATTTGGAAAAGTGGTGGTAAATCTGTAGGTGTAGGTACAATAAATTGTATTAATTCTTTGCGTGTGTGGTGTGTTTTCGAGTGGAGAGAGTTAAGCTGCGAGTGTACAGGTGGTTGTTTGATTTCAAGAACCCCTGACGCGTCCTCATAGTGAGGCAAAGACATGGACGCCCTCGTCGTTCCCCTCAGCACCACAGTCGGCCCCGCCTGAGCTCGCGGCTCAGCACAAGTCCCTGCACTCCCAGCACTCCGGCTACAAATCACCCGAGAGCGAAAGCGTTTCCATCGGTAGCTTCACTGGCCTGAACGGGCATAAGGATATGGACTCGGAGAGGGACAGCCCGCTGCCCACGAGGGCCCAGGGCACCAGCACACCCACGCAGGGTGAAAAGGTCAGATCAAACAGAAGATTCTCGATTGTAGCGTCGAGGTCCCTTCATTCTGGGACACCAGACGCGCGTAGTGAAACAGTCAGTTTCTCCGGAGGGGCCAACACATTGTGCGAGTACAGTTGGTGTTACATCAGGGGAGCTCGGCGTACAGGAATTTCTTAATCATTCCTTTCTATCAGTTCCCTGAATCTCGCACCGATTCGAGTCAACGCTCCAACCCCGTCAATCCCCACTCCACTGAAAATATTTCCTTTCCATAACTACGTCAATGACACTGCGAACATAGAACCCCAGGCCCGGCTCCAGCCACTATTGCGCCCTATGCGAACTTGCCAAGTTGCGCCCTTTATTTATGATACATTTATTTCAGCTTTTTGATGACTTTACTCTGAATTTCTATTCGTAACCTTGATGGACGAAAAATGATGCAAACTTTGGGAATTTTTTAAAAGAGAACCATTGAATATATTTACTGACAACTTTGTGGCTTCATTTGTTAATCTTTAGAGAATCATACGTCTTTTTTATGGGTGTCACATTGGCGCTATAAAAGAACATATGCAATATACTAAAAAAAACTTTTTATTTTTTTTGTATAATACAAGACTAACTTCATAAATTCCAAAAATATTTATTTCATTATATGTGTATTTACTGAGAAAAAATCTTTAAAAATAGCTTCATTTTTCGGCCGATCAAAGTACAAAGACCCCTTAAAACATTTACAGCGGAACTTATAATATCTCATTTGAAAGTTTATTTTAAAAAATGCCAACACTAAAAAATCCATTTAGCGCCCCTTGTCGCATTCACACCCCAGGTAGCTGGCTAATTTAGTCTGTAGTGCCTAGCCGAGGCCGAGTACCCCTCTAAATCTCGCAACAGCCCGCTTACTAATACCAAAAATCCTGCCCCAATCGCAGGAAGCAAGCATCGCCGACGAAGACGCGAAAGATGAAGCGAAGCCGGATCCGTCGATAAAGCCCGTGGCAGGGACGAACCTGAGATGCCTGGAGGACCCGGGCTTCGATTACGATAGAAAGAAGGAGCCGTCGCAGGCAACGACGACAGCGACAATGACGACACCGTCCTCGTCCGCGGCCGCCCAGCCGGGCTATCGTATCCTAGAGGCCGAGTCCCCTCAAGGCGGCTCCGCGGGGGGCGCCGCCGGCATGGGCGGGGTAGTAAGTAGCAGCGGGGGTGGTTATCACGTGCTGGAGGCGCCCGCGGTTGTTCCAGGCACGGCGCAACGCTCGGCGGCCAGCGAGGTGCTGGAGAAGGCGCGGAACCGCTTCGACAAGTTCTGGGGGAAGGGCAGCGGCGCGGAGAATTAGGGTGGCTCTCAGCCGCGGTGAGAGCGGGCAGCCACGTCCTCGGCAGACGGGGGAGCTAACATAGAGACGAAGGGGAGGGCGGATAGAGAGAGGGAGGGCGGAGGGAGACGTTAGAAGATAAACAGTTTTTTCGACGAGGTTCCTGTTGGAGGGGCTCCTCTCGTGGTTCGTCTGCCCGTGCCCGATGACCACGTTTGCCTCATCGGGCACGGGGATCTCGCCGGGTTCCTTCGCGTCTTCAGCGTCGCGCGTCCAACGTTCTTCGTTTCTCAAACGCCTTCGGCGACGCTCCACGCCTAGACGCGGGACGAAGAGAGGAACTCTCGATTGAGGGGATACAGCGTCCGTCAGCCAAGCCGGATGGATGGAGGGGATATACAGGAGCCACGGGGGACGAAGAACCGCGAGACGCGAGACCGGCAAGACGATCGAGAACGACGAAGACGGTGCGTGCAGGCAACGCGTCGGTCTCGTTGAAACTCGAGGAATGGTTCGGAGGATGCGGAACACCCACACAGACACGGTATACACGCCAGAGAGCGTACTCCTTCGAGCGGAAAGTGATCCTCTGAGATCATGATAAGTCGGGAGGGTACACACACGTACACGAACACAGACACGTGGGCACATACTGGGCAGAGGAAGACACGCACCTAGACGAACACACGCGAGTCGGTAATGTTTCTAGGATATTCAAAGTGATCTCGAATGGGATCCGCCGTTGTTAAGTCCGAATTCTTTTTTCCATTGATAAAAAGATGAAAATGATACAAAAAAAAGGGAGAGAGAGAAAGAGAGAGAGAGAGAGAGAGAGAGAGAGAGAGGGAGAAGTTGAGAAGGGAAGGGAGGCAACCGTGGAGTGGAATCGCGATGGAAACGAAGGCGCAGGCTTGTCGCTATACATAAAGGGGGAAGGATAAGTAGCCTTCAGCCGCTTCGTGCGTTTTATATAAGTCTATTATACGGAAAACAATTATACACGTATACACGTATGAATGTATACATTATGGGTATCGCACTCGCGGATCGCGTGAACTCGCGGTGCCCCGCGCGATTCTCTTCGGTCTACGCGCGCACCTCGATCGTTGCTGGCGATAAGGGATCGATGCCCCCCCTGAAGGGAGATCCATCGGACGCGTGGAATGTTCAAGGCTAGCGGGGGCTAGATCCGGAAGATCGTTGAAGGTACCGTGGGAAGATTAGTTTCTTTTAAACGCGGAGCATCTCTCTCCGCCAGCTCGAGCTGAGCCTCGACCGTTCGGCGGGATGCCCCGGGAGGGGCGTGAGAAAGGATCACCTGCTGCACAACGCTAAAAAAAAAACAATCAGAAGCTCAGAAGTCTCTGTGAACTCCAGTTCCTACCATTCTTGGCCAGATGGAGCCACGCATACCTCGCCTCGAACGCCCAACTTTTCCATCACCCTTCGAACGACCTCCAGGAGTCTCCAGAACGGTCGAGGATTCGCGTCCAGCGAAGAACTTCCTGAAGCCACTGGCGAGAAACCGAAGCCAACCAACCAACCACCAAACAAGCGGAACGAATTACTGTAGTGAGGCGTAGTGTTTCTTTTCTTCGCGTACAACACACACACACACAGACATACACGGAACACACGTGGCTTCCCTCGAGGTTAGATGATTCCGGGAGGAATCATTCTCCGAAGAGGAAACGACCATGTATCGGCCATTTCTCCAGACTCCTCCACAAGAGTCGATCGTTCGATGGACGAACGGGGGGAGAACAGCGGGAGAGAAAGGAGAGGAGAGATGGAGGAAACACGCTACCTTCCCGTTGCACGCTGCATTCCGTCTTGATTTGTTATACGAGATTATATCGTTCGCGCGTCCCTCTTCAGCGGAAGAAGAGGCGAAGGAGATCGAGGGAGAAAGGAAGGTTTGACAGAGACTCGACAACGAGGGTCGCCCTAGAACGAGAACGGTTTCACTCGTCGGCTAGAATTTCCAATCGACCGAGGAAAGAATTGACGACGCCGATGGAGGGAGCAACCAGAGGATGGTCGGGGAGGAGACTAAACGCGAGACGCAATTTTTATTCCGAACGGTACGGGCGAGTAACGCTAGGGGGGGGTCTCCGGATGTCGGGGGGCCCTTGTTCTCGCTTCGAGGACGATGGAACAGGAAAGAAGAGAGCAGGAGAAACCAAGCGACGGAGCTTTTTCTCTCTTTCACGCGCATACTTGGTACACCACACTCCATCCAGATCCACGTCCAAAGAGTCAAAACCAACCGTAGTGAAGCAGTTATAAAACGATTAACGATTACGATTACTCTAATGATAATGAAGCAACGGACCCGTTCAAGGGAGGCGGAAAATCAACAAAACCAATAAAAAAATGAAAATGGAAAAACAGCAAAAAAAAAGAATGGAATGATAAGCACCGACACGTATGAGAGAGATCCGAGAGATGGGGACGACTGACCAGAGGCTCGATTAGAACTGTTGGGAGATTCGGGATGTCGACGAGACGCGTTATGGCTGATTTCCTATTATGAAGCTGCTGCTGGGCTGTCCAAGGCGACCGATGACGATGGCTCTAGGCCCTTGGGGCCCGATGCTACGATGTCCAGAGTGGGGGATCAAAATGGTCCTTAATAGTGATTACACGGAGAATCGACGCGAGTAACTTGGATACCTTTTCACTCTTAAATCCTTCTTTTTCAAACTTCTTCCTTAAACCGCACGGCCTATTCGTTAATTTTCCATTAAGAGACGATCGCGATGGATTGTCAGATAGGAAGGACAACCGGGTTCGAAGTCAGTCATCGTCGTCGATTCTGCTATAGGGTATAAACAATTGGGAAGATCGTAATTGGACAGAAGCAAGCCGCACACCCGAGCTTTCTTTCCCCTTCTACCTTTCCTTTCCACGGGGCTACGATCCCGACCCTCCTACCCATTTCCTTCAATCCCCCCCCCCCCCCACCCTACCCCCTCTTGAAATCGATTGCGTTATAGAGACGCGACATTAGGCCCGCTTACACCGGTGTGTTTAATCCGACGAGGGGAATAAATAATCGCTGGAGGGAAGGCTGTAAAAGCGATTCAAGGTGTCTGTAGTTTTCGATTCGGTGTATAGTTTTGTCGTTACATTCCTCGATGCGGTGGCGGGTCTTCGAATCGGCGGACCGCGACGTTATCCCCGAAGGGCCCTTTTTCTCGAGCATCCGACGAATGTTGCGGCAAGAGTTCGCAGGATTCCAGGCCCCACCATCGTTTCGACGTTCAATTTTGCGGCTCTTGTTTGCACGACGGTCGGACTATACTCCGGGCAGGAGATATTGCCCGCCGCACCGTTCGACTACGCCTCCCCCACTCAGGGCTCTTCGCACCGCCCGCTTCGCTCCGCCCGCGATGGTGGGGATGGCGACCCGCGAGGAGAGGGGGAGCGGCGAGGGACAGGCGGTGTTTTCTGCTTGGAGTACAGCGAGCACGGATATCGATGGCTGTTCTTAACGCGCTTAGCACCGCCGCCTGGTGAACGCGGTTTCTATTGTGATAAGTGTTATCGGATCATTCCATTCGCACGGCACACGGTGTGTGCCAGGGGATTACGAGTCGATTGAATCGAAGGGGAGCAACGAGCGAGAGGCGGAGTTGTTGCGGGAGGTTGATAGATTATCGCGAACGAGTCGCTCGGAACAGTGGCGGAGTACGCTTGATCGCCCGGCGAGTCGATCGTCGGGCGGTTTTTATGAATAGACGTCCGACGCTGGGACTATTTATTGTCGAGCTGTTACTACGATTATTATTATTATGAACTTGCCCGTAGGTGCGCCGAGCAACGGCGAGGCGACCGACGTGAAGACAGGAGGACGGACGGGGAGAGCGGTGAACTAGTTTCGAGGCTCGATGGATGATCTAGTATCGAAGCACTCCGCTACGAACTCCTCTGTTTCCCCAACACCCTCGTTTCGATTATTATACGCCACGCTGTTGCTCGACGCGCCCGCGGCCGCGATAGTTGTAACGATACGTGTATATTTAATTGTTGCCGCACGGTTACGCGAACCACTCGCGCGCCACTGATTCGACGAATCCCGTCGTTCGAACGATTTACCCTTCCTTCTGTTTCTTGTTGAACGAACGACGACGAGGGAACGCGACAGAGGATAGGCGACGTGGGAGGACTCGAGGAGCAGCATTGTGTAAGCGACGAAGTGGAGGCGGGAACGCTTGACGCGTCCAGGAGGGTGCACCTCGCGAGAAGCTTACACTGCCCACCCCGAATTTAGAAGCTGACCTCTCCTGTGATTTCCAGAACGTTTCAAGCACGGTTTAAGGCTGCGAACTATGGGTACCGA
This sequence comes from Andrena flavipes, assembly GCA_963971345.1. Classification (NCBI taxonomy): domain Eukaryota; kingdom Metazoa; phylum Arthropoda; class Insecta; order Hymenoptera; family Andrenidae; genus Andrena; species Andrena flavipes. The sequence continues at coordinate 72,816,724 of OZ020479.1, read as the reverse complement.
TTCTCAAGGCGCAGAGATCGCGAAGCTTCGACAGGCTGTTCCTGTTTCGATGGAAGATAAAGTGGGGGGTTAGAAGCGAAGGGACGCCAGCGAAGTTACCTTATCGATGGGCTAGAGCGACTCGACTGTCCGTCATTTCGTTCGATTACTTTCGACGGAACCTCGAGCGACCTTAACACGGCCACTCGAACGCGTTTTTGAATTTTGGCGCGTAAACGTAGGGACGAAGAGAAAAGCTTGGAAGATTCATGGCTGCTCGAAACCTCCATACAGTATTTATTCGCTAGGAGTTCAACGCTCCGGACCGGCAGTGAGCATCTAACGTAGAGGCGACACGATTCTTGATCGTTTCTCGCTTCTCTCTTGCCGAAGGCGAGAGCGAGGTGGAACGAGAGCGAGTCTAAACGCGCATGCCCGTCGCGCACGCAAAGGACGGAGTGTCAGGCGCCCGCAAGACGGAGCGAGACAAAGTATCAACGCGTCGTCTGTCTCGTACTATTTCCTGCTCGCTTTCAGTCCTTCCGACTCGCTCCCACCTTCGCAGGACAGGAGAGAGCCTGAAGTGGGAATAGCGCTGAGCTCTTAACGTGTAGGCCGAACTGAACTTTTAGCGAAGTAATACTGTTATCTGTTCTGCTTCTTCGTTAACCCATTTGCACGGAGCAAACTACAGTCATCTACATCATTAAATAGAAAGGTGATCTAAGTATACACGATCTACAGAAAGTGAAATCGTCAGTGCTTCGCGGAGCATGTCGGTCACTATCGCAAATGGGTTTAATGGTAATGCAAGGGAACCCGACTAGCGTCTCCTAGCTTTTCAACACCATCCCGTTTCTGGCGTTCCAAGCCTTCTCCCCGTCTACGTGCACAGCGCCTTGGGCTCAAAATCCACCGAGAGGAGGTCGCAGAGCCATCGACGAACGGGCCTCGAGCGGCGGCTGATCCAGGAACGTGCTGGCCGCGTTCCACGCGCGTGCGTTTTCTACTCGACGACTCGAGACGATTTATTCAGAAGTATAACCTCGGAAGAGCTTTTCTACCGATTCAGGGAGGATCGACCGGGCGGGGGGTGGGGAAACGACCGATGCCTCGGGATCGATCGTTCCCCGCCACGCGAGAGGCTCGAGATTTCAATTACCCGTTCACGTTTCGTTTCTCTGCTCCGTTTTTCGATAAAATTCGCGGGGGTACTCTCTGGGGGGTGAGATCGCTCCAGGAACTTTCGAATGCAAATCGAGGGGAAGGAGAACCTTGCTTGTTAATTTCGCGCTTTCGTACCGAAAGACAATCGACGGAAATCGTTTTCTTTCCGGCAAAAAGAGGAGAGAGAGAGAGAGAAAGAGAGAGAGACGAAGAAGACGAAGAGGGGGAAAAAAGAGAGAATAAAGTGAAGGGAAACACGCGAAGGACTTTACACTGTTCGGGGGATTTCGCCTGTATTCTCGCCTCGGTCTTTATGCCTACTTATACATAGATAGGTCGTGCTATATTAAATTGCGACGATTATATACAAAGTATATATATATACAAATATATCTATATACACTATACATAAATATATTATTGCGAATGACGCGGGCGGAAAGGCAATGACGTTCGAACAACGATGGTATTTAGAAACGAAGAGATGGGAAGGGAAGTTAGGCGGTCGCGGATGGATTTTACGAAAGAGGATATCGTCGCGGGGGTGACGGACAGACGCTTTGATACAACGAATGGCGGCGAACGATCGTCTCGTAGGCTTTCTACCACCCAATCGGCACGAATTCAGTTCTTTCAAACCGTCGAGGCAAGATATAAAGCACAGGTTACCGTGAATCCACGACTCCTCATGTTTCGCAGAGCAGATTGATCGAGCAAGTAGCGCAAAGTTGAACGATCGTGATCGAAGATGGGGGCGACGCATTACTCAGCTTCTATACAGGGTGCTGAAAACAGTTAGGAGTCAATATTTAGGAACATGTGCTGGTCGTTACGCGAATAGAGGTTCTAACAATCCATCTCACCCTTCGAACGAGGACACCTACTTTCATTCTCATAGCCATGTTCCGTTTCTCCTGATGATTGGTACACGTTCCTAAACCTTCGGGGCGTCCTCCTCCTAGGCTCGAGCCGTTCGCCGTGACGTGGGCTGGGCAGCACCGTGGGCCACGCTGTAGTCCAACATTTTAAATTAGAGAGAGCAAGGGGGAGTCTCAGCCAGCGTAAAAGAATCACTCGCTCGATTTACTGCCAGATCGCGTGGATGCCTAAAAGGCGCGTGCGATCCTCGTCTGCGGCCATTTTATGGCGAACGATTCGATCCGAGGGCGAGAGCGCGTATGGTAACGACACAGGGTGGCTGGAAATTTCAGGAAAAATTCAGGAATACCGACTTCTTCTTTCGCGACTATTTGACTATTCCTTCGTTTAATTTTTTCACTCCCCCCTCCACGGCGCTGTACGCGCACACTCCGGGAGCGACGATGAACGGGCATGAATTTACAAGGAGCAAAATACGGATGGGAACCGAGCAATGGGAGGATCTATAGAGCCCACCATCGACCATCATCACGGCGAGCGTAAACGTAAAGCATTACGTGGCACTACGGTACTTTTGCGCATCCCCTTCTCGTCCAAAAACAGTTGCGTTTTTACTCTCCGATTGCATCGTAGAGGAGGATCATTTATTACAAAATAATTGCAGATTATTATGGCTATTATATATATATATATTATATATATAAATATATATATATTATATATTAGAAATTGAAATACTCGTAATAAAGAACACGCCGACGCTTCCTGTGAGCCTGGACTCTTTTTTTTCATTGTTCCGACACAAATATCTCTCCCATCTACGAGGCCAGCCCCGTCGCCGGGGTGGTGAAGGAAGAATTGGACACCATTTGTAACCGTACCAACGTCCTGTCGTTGTTTAAGAATTATAATAATTTATTGTCTGTACACACGATCGAGGGCTCGGTGAAAAGAGGAACAGAATATATACAGCGCCATGTAGCGATCAACCAGCAGCTTGTAAGTGTCCTAGCCGGATAATCGAGAACCGAGAAGAATTTCCAATTCTTATAAGAAATTATATGTTAATAAATAGGTCCATCGTCCAAGTTATCGTCTTCCTCGTCGTAACCCTCCCCGTTGTCGAAGTAATTGTTCGCATAGTCCGTGCCCTCGTCCATCTCCTCGTCAATCTCCTCCTCCTCCTCTTCGACATGCTCGTCCTCCTTCTCCTCCGTCTCCTCCTCCTCTTTCTCCTCCTCCTCGACGTCGCTCTGCTGCGTGCTCTCCTTCTTCTCCAGCTCTTGCAGCTTCGTCTCGACGTCCACGTTCTTCGGCTTCTTCACCGGCTTCGTCACTTTCTGGCCCTTGCGCTTGCGAACTATGGGCTTCAGCTCCGCCGGCATTCTACTCCAGTCGTATCTGGTCTCGTAGCTAGTCTTGTCCGTTATCAAGTCTTGGTAGCGGTCCGAGTATCTCTCTATATCTTTCTTAATCACGACGGGCAATACATTGTTGGGCGACTCTCGCATGTACTCTGCGAACTCCCGCTTCAGTTCCAGCAGGTAACTCATCTCGTTCGTGATGGTCAACGGCAATGCTTTGTACTCCAGGGGAGGATACTTCGGCGGAGGCTGTAAGACCGGTGGCGGCAGAGCCTCGCCTTTGGAGAAGCCCAACTGCTCCGTGCTAATCGACATGGACGGTTTACCTCTTCCTCTACCACGTCCCGCCATTGTGTATTATCTTCCTTCAGCGATGATTAATGAAAGGCAAGGAATCTACAGTCCCGGTGTGCTTATGCAGTCATTGCGAAGTCAAGCGTCATTCCTGTCTAGAAAAAGATCATAACAGCGAAGTACAACACGCAGAACACAGAATACGAGTGCCAGGGGCGTCCAGAGACTTTTTTCCAGGGTGGGGCAACTTTGGGATGATGGTAAAGAAAAATATATCCCTCTTGCTTTTTTACGCCATTTTATAGTGCCAATTTAATTAAAAATTTAAAATCGAAATTTGAAAATATTCCCTTTTGTAGTATGAACTTAATAAAGATCAGTTTTGAAAAATAAGCGATTTTTTTCTCAAAAATCCAGGGAGGCGACTGCCCCTTTTGCCTCCCCCTCCCTCCCACCCGTGGACGCCCCTGACGAGTGCTACAGGAGGTAAACGGATTTACCTTAAGCCTTTTGCGCTATGAGCTCTTTCTCCTCGCCCTTGACAAGTTCCTCTTGCTTAGCTGCGAATGCTTCCTTATCGTAAATAACTTTGATAACCAAGGAGCAAGAAGGGCATGTGGCCTCTTCCTCCCCATCGGCCAGCTCCGCTTTAGATATTTGAAACTGATCGCCGCAGGGACATGGGTAGTAATAGATCTCCTCGTCCTCGTCGTACTCGAAATCCTCGATTTCTACTTCATCGTGGTACACAGACATAATTCCAAGCGTAAACAAATGCCCCACTCTTGCGCTGCGAGGTTAGGAAGAGGTTAAGAGCACATGGCCACGCGGTGACCATAACAAACAATGTCGAGCGTGTCATAGATGGCGAACTGAATGAAAAAAAAAACTACGGGCTATTTAAAAAATTCAAACACTCGCCGAAACCATCGTTCTTGCGAAAGTGTACGCGAAATTTGTGCTTTCACGTGCGTAAAAAGAATCTGAAAAGTGTTCGGTTGCTTGAGATGAAAATTATTGTACATTCAAAATAGATTAATATATTATTTTGTAGGTTTTAATAATTAAAACTGCAATTCGAAGTCTGCACTGAATTACAATGACTGGTGTATATAATTATCTACAAAAGAATCTTAAAATATATAATTATTTCTCCGCGACCTCCGATATCTTAAGATAATCATCTACAAAACGTCCCACGTGAATGGAAAACGCACGGCGCATATAAAATCATGTAAAATCAAAGACTGCTCCAATCCCAATTAAATACAGAACCACATTTTCCCCCGTTTTCTTTCAAATAGTAAAGAAAACTGGGATCATAAATATTTTTAAAATACATCAGATCGCGTTACCCTAAAATCGATTGCACGCTTTTATGCAACCTTGCCGAGACCATTTTCAAATAATAAATACCGCAAGCTTAATTTAAGATTCGACTGCCTAAATATAACGTACCGAGGAAACAACCAACTAACGATTGCCTAATTCGAATAAGAATAACCTCGAAATCGAGCGGCAAATATAAAAGAAAATTCGAAAACGTGGCCATGTATCATTCGAAATCGAATCTGGGCAGATCAATGATATTTGGCACCGTCGCTGTTTACTTTGCAGACCACAGCTGTTTTCTATCAGGTGATTTTGACATTCTTATCTACTCGGAAGATTATAATGAAATCATCTGTTACAACACGCTCGCATCATACATCTGTCGCGAGAGGGAGAGAGAGTGAGTGTGGGGGGAGCAGAGAGAGAGAGGGAAAGTGGGAGAAAGAGAGAGAGCGTATGCACATATAACTCATGCGCTGGTGCGACTGTTGGTATAGACTTTGGCTGCGATAAAGCCCTTTTAATATCACTTTTCCGTTCAACCCATGAAACAGAAACATCAATGCACTTTTCTTGATGAATAAAAGCGTAAAGGTGGGTCGTCGTCGTCGTCGTTACGGGGCGAATTACGATAAGCGAGTACTTTGCACGGGACGCAGCGTTAATAGTCTCATGAAATTGTTTACGAAACGTCACCCCAAGACGCTACGGTTTACATTCCCCAGTGGGGATATAATCTAACGCAGCGCGCGGAGTTGTGATCCTTCGGATATATCCCAGCGGCTTCTCGTTTCTCGTATCCGAGATGTTTATCCAAGGGCCATGCAAACCATACCGATCGGAGAGATTCTAAGAATATGCTGTCCTCGCATGGCCACTGAAACACTTTATTTCCCAATCCTCGTCCCCGAGATTAAGTGAACTTTCTGCTTATGGGATCGTCGCTGTTCGTTTGTAGTATATACTTGTATTCCGACGCTTCCGAATAAATAGCCGAGATTAGGAGGTTATGAGAGATTAGCAGATGTATGAGTATATGCATGTTGTACGCTGTGAGAGGGGCGATTGAATTTGTAGTTAGAGATATTGTAACGTGTGTTTGTGACGCAGATGTCGGGCGAAGAATACGACAGCGACATGGATTACTCGGATTCGGACGGCGGGGATCCTGGGTACGAGGACTATTATAACGTTCAGCCGTGGGGCGGGGAAGTCGACAATGATGTAGATCCAGATCAGAACAGAAGGAACCCGGAGTACGCCGTGTACGACTGTTTAAGAGTTGAGGAGGTGGAGAGACTTTTAAACGAGAATGTCGAAGTGTTAAGTAATAGTCTTCACGTAACACCGTCGTTAGCCAAAGTCCTACTACATGCGCACAATTGGGCGTTACAAGATATCATCACAAAGTACCGTACCAATGCTTCCAGTTTGTTAATTAATTCAAAGATAAAACCAATGTCTCTATTGGACTCGGTGGCAGGATTGAAAGGTCACAGGGGAGGAGTGTGTTCGGTTTGCGTTACGATTCACTCGACCGATAAGTTTTCTACATTGACGTGTGGACACTCTTTTTGTAAAGATTGTTGGTGCATGCATTTCGAAGTACAAATAACTCAAGGTATTTCTACAGGTAAGTCCGTCCGTGTAGTTGGTAACCGAATCTCGCCGAATCGAACTTACAGAAACGATTGCTTCGACTAGGGATAAGCTGCATGGCACAGGAGTGCAACGTCTTAGTTCCGGAGGACTTCGTTCTGTCTCTGCTCACCAAGCCTAACATGAGAGAAAGCTATCAACAGCTCGCCTTCTGTGATTACGTCAAGTCCCACCCGCAATTAAGATTCTGCCCGGGTCCCAATTGCCAAATAGTTATGTGTTCAAAGGAACAACGAGCGAAGAGAGTTATGTGTTCGTCCTGCAAAACTATATTTTGGTAGGCGTACGGGATTTAAACGTAGTTAGAGGGTCCTGCAGGCTTCTTAACCGAACGTTACAATTTCAGCTTCCGATGTGGTATGGACTACCACGCACCTACCGACTGCAATACGATTAAGGAGTGGCTGACGAAATGTGCGGATGACTCGGAGACGGCTAACTACATCAGCGCGCACACCAAAGATGTTAGTACTCGAGTCGTGTGACACAGTATGGATGAATCTTTCGATAATGTAGTATCGCAGTAACGAACGATGTTCATTCGCAGTGTCCGAAGTGTCATATATGCATAGAGAAGAACGGCGGCTGCAATCATATGCAATGCTTCAACTGCAAGCACGATTTCTGTTGGATATGCCTCGGAGACTGGAAGGCGCATGGAAGCGAATACTACGAGTGCTCGCGTTACAAAGATAATCCGAACGTCGCTCACGAAAGTGTCCACGCACAGGCACGGGAAGCTCTGAAGAAGTATCTGCATTACTACGAAAGGGTAAGTTGTTTTATTCGTAACTGAAGCGCACGCCGCGTTCAACTTAATTAACTTTCAGTGGGAGAACCACAGCAAGTCGTTGAAGTTGGAGGAGCAGACTCTGGAGGGCATAAAAATGCGGATAAACAAGAAAGTGATGAACGCCAGTGGAACGTGGATCGATTGGCAGCATTTGTTCGAGGCCGCGTCGCTTCTGGCACGCTGCCGTTACACTTTACAGTACACTTATCCCTACGCTTATTACATGGAACCTGGACCGCGCAAAGAATTGGTAAAGCTTCGTTTAACCCTTAAGGATGTATTGGACTTATCTTCAAAATGGTACGAAGTTGATGAAAATTTGAGAGATTGTTCTTTCTAATCTTACTGGTGTGCTCCAAAAATTTTAAACGAATTCGCTAAATTGTTGCTGAGTTATAACGATTTTAATTTTCACTGATTTTATACTTATTCTTATGGAAAGAGACAATCTTTGCAAATAAAACAGCTGAAAAAATGTTGAAGAACTGGTACCAATGTTTTCAATTTTTTTTACATATAGTATATGGGTACATAACTTGTAAAATTATAACTTGTGAATTCACAAAACTGGCAGAAGTTTAGCAAATAATGCTTGAGCAAGCATTTGTAAAGTGAAAAATATCATCCTAGGATTAAAAATAAGACTTCAACTGTCGTTCGAGTACCTTACATCTAGATTTACTATGCGTAAGACGTAGATATTCAAGTATTTCAAATTTCATATACTTTTATCTAATATTGTACGTCCGATATATCCTTAAGCGACGAGCCTGCAGGGTTGGACGCGAATAATGGAGTCGGTTTTTGCTTTGCAGTTTGAGTACCAACAAGCCCAGCTGGAAGCGGAGATAGAGAATCTTTCGTGGAAGATAGAGCGGGCTGAGACGACAGATCGCGGGGATCTAGAGAATCAAATGGACATCGCTGAGAAGCGTCGCGTCACTTTACTGAAGGACTTCCTTGAGGTGTAAGCACTAAACTAAACGTACATTCTGTTCTACGATCACTACGATCTTACAGCCGGGCCAAAACTTCGCGAAACGACTATAGTTTTTAAACAGAACAGAATCCATATATTCCAAGAAGTAATATTTTCTATATAGTACATGTTAGGTAATTAATCGCCGTTAAGAGGAAATCGGACGAGTGGACTTTTAAAGGATGTGGAAGGAGACCGAGCAGGTTTAGCAAGCGACCATCGAAGGAAGGATCTCCTAGACCAGAGCGATTCCAGCTGAGAGGATAACACGTCTCCCTGAGTTCATTCCTTTCTACGAATTAGAGTAATTCTTTTGCGAATCACGAGTGCAAAGCGAAGGGACATGATTCCGTATCTCCAATGTCTTACGATAAGTTTCGATCCACTTGTAATCAGCGCGCTGGGTTGTTTATGTAATCGTACATAATGAATTGTTCTGGTGCGAGACGCGAAGGGGGCACCGAATGGAAGGGAGGCATAGGAAAGTATTAATCGTATCGACTGATTGTTAAAATTTCATATAGAAATGTATATTAATTTCCTAGTCTAAGAGTGTCTCCAAACATACTTTACGACGCAGCGTTTTCTTCGAAATTCGTCTTTAGGAGGTATTTTTATCGGCGCTTACCGCACAGTCTCGCCAGAGAGGCGCAGAGGCGCAATAACAGTAATGTTAATCCCTTTAACGAGGCATAAACGTCGTCGGGCGGACTGAAGGGGATTAAGCAGTCGAAAAATCAATTTTTTTCATTCCATTTTCCGAAAGTACTATCTTTTCTGAATAAAATGCCGCTTGGTTTATAGTAAAATTCACAAAATTTTAGATTTGGCAGCTAGAAACGCCAAGCGGCAGCCTATAGTGTCGCCTTTGCCCAGAAACTTTAAACGCGTTTTTCTCGAATATTTTTCCCTCTTCATTTTTTCCTGATTGCGAACGAATGGAGGTTCAGATCGACTTGGAAAAAATTACAGGATGTGTAAAACATGTGCCATTTCCGACCAAACCTCTGATGTGACCCATAAAAATTCGAGATTTTCATAAAAAATTTAAGAAGTCACCGGATTTTAGTAGCGGACCATCACTGTTTGCGCGCTACTAAAATCTGTTGACTTCTTAATTTTTTTATGAAAATCTCGAATTTTTATGGGTCATATCAGAGGTTTGGTCCAAAATGGCAAATCTACAATTTTGCGAATTTTACTATAAACCAAGCGGCATTTTATTCAGAAAAGATAGTACTTTCGGAAAATGCAATAAAAAAAATTGATTTTTCGACTGCCTAGTCCCCTTAAGCGGGCCCATCGCTTACGCCCGATTCGACGGGGCCTCCGACATTTCCGTTCGACAAGTATTGCTGCTACTAAGGATACGTTTTAGTACCAACGACAGATTTAAAGAAAAACGACAGAGAAGGAAGCAGGTAGCCTAATGAATAATTAGGTGCCAACACTGATGGTACCTCACGCCGTGTAAATATTGTGGTAACGCGAAAATGGATGCGACGTTTTCTATTAACTAGACGTGTAAGGTGTATGCAACGATCAAAGACATCCGCGAAGGGCGTAGCCGTAATCGAACTTGACGTTTTTTTTTTCTTTTTAAACTATTTAAACCACGATACGTTAGAATAGCTGATATTCTTGCGAGAAGAGCGACGACGATCGTTTGTCGCACAGTCCTGTTAAGACGTAACAGCCATTGTGCAAAATCAATGTAACAAACTAACTGTCTCGCTGAGAGAAATAAACTTTATCGCAACAATCCGATTCTCCTAGGAGGTAAAGCTCGTTAATACTAGAGGACCAAAAGGACTTTCGTCGTTTCTTACGATCATTATTCATTTTCAGTATGATCTTATTTTCTCAAATTTTTCGTGACTCTTATTGAAATATGTAAATGGTTATTTCGTAAAATAGTTTTCTTCTTTGCTTGCTTTTTCTGTAAAATTTACCGAGATGTTGGGGGCCATTTTGACCTGGCACGGAACACAGGTAAATTTTTGATTTCAGAAGATTTCAGAAAATTCTTCATTTTGTTTTTATCGTGTCTTTCACTTGTTCATAAAAATAAATCGGAAAAATTGAAATTCGGAATTCTATTTTCTATCACGATGTGTAAAAAAGGACACGATGGAGAGACATTCACAAAGTGTGAAATTACTGGGAAAAATAAATAATTTAGACCAGTGCTTCCCAACCTTTTTTTAGTCGCGACCCCTTTTATAATTTTCAACTAACCTGCGACCCCCCATATAAGGTAAGCTAAAGAAAACACATTAAAAAACTTAATAATATTAAAAAAAACATGGCGACTGTCCCAGAAAACACTTCGCAACCCACCGGTTGGGAATCACTGATTTAGACGAAAAATGTTTTAACACTGACCGTAATGAAAGCAATTCATTAGACTGTAAAAAAGAAAATCCACAATCGGACAACGGAAACAAAAAGGAGTCATCAGATACTGATAGTGAAAATAAACATTTCGTCGTTTACATAAACAAAAATAGAACAAGTTAAATAAAACAAAAAAATATTTAAAAATACATACCTTGTTCTTTTCAAAAACAATCATTTTGATCCCTCCGGTAGTAGTAGGTAAGGTATGCGTCTATTAACCCTTATTTATGAAATTGCGAATACGAGATTTATTAAAATCGCGAGTGGGAAACGTTGAATCTCAGTGTTCGAAGATTTGAGTCACAGATACCTTTATCAATAAAATTCTCTTAAAACACTAGCTGCTGACTGCCCCCTTCAACATATTATCGACACTGACACTAGTACACTACTTATTCACCAACAATTCAATAAATTAATAACTTTATCGGCTGTTATTTCAAATAGAACGAGACTCAACGAACAGGTCGGTGTTCTTCGCGGCACGGAACGCTCTACTGCTTCGAGAATCTCCATAAGATGGCGTATCGATTTACGAGTTCGATTATTTATGCGCCATAATTCAAACGATCTAAAATATACCCAAGAAACAGCAAACCCTTTTCCTTTTTCAATCGCGTTGAATCCTAAACAAAATCCTGAAGGAACCATTAAACATCATACATTCTGTTAACCGTAAATAGTCTTTTAAAACGCGAATAGCATTCGACAGTTCCTCCTAGACTTTCATCGCGTCGCATCGTGTTTTCTAATCTCTACACGCTTTCGTTACCCCCGTCGAAAGTGGCCAGGAAAGAAAGGCATAATTACTCGCGTCGATTCCCTGCTTTTGCACTTTTAATTCCGGACAGACTCGTGGGCGCGAGATCGTTGCACGGTCGCGGAGTTTCAAAATTTCAAAATGGCGCGTTCGATTGATTGTTACGGTTAGGACAAGTGGACCGCAGGGCAGGCTCACGGTGGAATCGGCGCGCGATGTATATCGCGGAAATATCGAAGTATCGACGGATCAGCGAGTAGAGCGCTGTGATCCCCTCCGCTATCAGCCAGAGGCAAGTGGTATCACCGTCAGTGTTGACGAGCGCGAAGTCTGTTCGTTTCGGCAGAGGGAATAAACACCGGAATAGAGTAGGATAATCACGCTGCTCCGTATGACAGACGGGACTGTCATATCTCGCCGCAGCACACCTCTATCCCCGAAACCTCAGAAGACAACAGCGCAACAATGGCGATGGGCAAAGGGTTTCGCGTCTACGAAAAGCTAAAGCCGCCTAGCCCTCACTCCCTTATTCTGGAGCAGCGAAACCGAAAGGAAACGGTTCTCTTCGAGTCGCAGGCGGTGGCCGTTCTGTGTAAGTAATTCGGGATCGTCGATCGAAATGTTTCTCCGAGTATCCTTGACCCGCTGCACCCTCGTCGTTTCCTCGTTTGATAAGACTCGAACACCGACGTTCGAGTACCTCCATTCTTACTTGTAACACTGTTAATGTTATTTCGCAGCTGCTGAGGAGACCGATACTTTAAAGGGAAAGTACACGAAGCTGTTAGACGCCCACGGATGCTTGGGCGTCCTGCAATTGAACGCCGGGGAGAACACGCTGTTGTACCTTGTTCTCGTTACTGGATGCTTTTCAGTGGGTAAAGTAGGAGAGTCTGAAGTGTTCAGAATCACGCAGACACACTTCGTGCCGCTCCATTACACTCAAGGCAACGAGGATCGTGTATCGGAAGTCAGGAAGGTTCTGAACTCGGGGACATTCTACTTCTCGTGGTCCGCTGGGCACCAGGAGCCTCTCGATATCACTCTCAGCGCTCAGAGGCGATGCAAGTCCACGATAACTGACAATAGATTCTTTTGGTTAGTGCGGAGGGTACTCTAATCCTTAGGATAAGGCGAGGACGGGTGTTGTAATGTTTCTTTCGTTCTACAGGAATCGAATGTTGCATATACATTTACTGAGGTTCGGCGTGGACACGAATCATTGGTTACTTAAAGCAATGTGCGGCAGCGTTGAGATTCGAACTGTCTACGTTGGCCACAGGCAAGCTCGGGCCGTCCTAGTGTCGAGATTAAGTTGCGAACGTGCTGGCACCAGGTATTATTTATTCGACAAAAGAAAGAAGGATAAGATCCCCGTCGGCTGTATATTACACTTGTGTTCTTTGTTTAGGTTTAACGTCCGAGGCACCAATGACGATGGCCACGTAGCGAATTTCGTAGAAACGGAACAAGTGATATATTTAGACAACGAAGTAACCTCTTACGTTCAAACTAGAGGATCGGTTCCCTTGTTTTGGGAGCAACCTGGTATTCAAGTTGGCTCTCACAAAGTGAAGATCTCCCGTGGTTTCGAGGCTTCCGCGCCAGCTTTCGATAGACATCTGAATATGATCAAGCAAAGGTACGGGCAGCAGGTGATCGTGAATCTTCTTGGCTGCAGCGTGATCGGTAGCAAAGAAGGGGAGGCGATGCTGAGCCAGTTATTCCAGACCCGTCACAATATGTCGGAGCACAGCGATGTGCCCCACATTCTCTTCGACTATCACCAAGAATGTAGAGGCGGGAACATGAAGAACCTCTCGAAATTGAAAGCGAAGGTGGAGAAATATCTAGAATCCTTTTCGCTATTCTACGCCGCTAACAATACTGTTATCCTCGAGCAAACCGGGACCGTTAGAACGAATTGCCTCGACTGTCTGGACAGAACGAACTGCGTGCAAACGTTCTTCGCGCTGGAGATACTTGGCAAACAGCTTGGGCTGTTAAAGCTGCTCGAGAAGCAGCAGATGGTCTCGAGGTTCGAGGAAGTATTCAGGCAAATGTGGATCAATAACGGCAACGAAGTGAGCAAGATATACGCTGGCACAGGGGCGATTCAGGGAAGCTCGAAACTGATGGACGGCGCGAGATCCGCGGCTAGAACGATACAAAATAACTTATTGGACTCCAGTAAACAGGAGGCTATCGATATCTTGCTACTGGGGTCCACTTTAAACACGGAGCTAGCGGACAGGGCTCGGTTACTTCTCCCGTCAAATCTGCTGCACGCTCCGCCGAGCGTACTCAGGGAAATGTGCAAGAGGTACAACGAGTACGTGACCACGATGAATCTCAGAGTAAGCGTCGGTACTTACAATGTTAACGGGGGAAAGCATTTTCGGAGCATGGCATGCAAAGAGGTGTCCCTTTCTGATTGGTTGCTGGATGCTCCCCGTAAATCATCGTGTAAGTATCATTTAAATACAGTGGGGGACAAAAGTATGTGAACACTTAAATTTGGCCAAAGAACTTGAGTTTTTTTTTTGAGAAGCTAGAAGGATTAGTTTCCCAAGCGACGTGTTTCGTCATTTTGAAAAAAGTTGCAATTTTTAGGTCGGAATAGCAAAAAAAAAAAATAGGAAAGATCATTTTTCAACTTTTTTTTGTAAGCCTGTAATGAAAATTCAGAAATCCCGTTTGTATATAGATTGAAGTAAGTTCTATACACGTCGAAAATTTCAGCAAAATCGGTTAAACGTTGCTCTGAGCTATAAGCGCTTAAAGATCGTAGAATAATGTCGAAAATCGCGAAATTCCCGAAATCAGCAATTTTCGGGCTTATTCTGCGATCTTTAAGTGTTTATAGCTATGAAATTTTAGGCGTGTGTACAATTTACTTCAATCTACAAAAGGCATTTTTTAAATTTTCATTACAGCCTCACAAAAAAAATTGAAAAATTGATCTTTCCTATTTTTCTTTTGCTATTCCGACCAATTGTAACTTTTCTTCAAAACGACGAAACACTTCACTTAGCAAACTAATCCTTCTAGCTTCTAAAAAAACTCAAGTAGTTTGGATCAATTTTGAACAAGTTATACGATTTTAAAAGTGTCCACATACGCTTATCCCCACTGTATATCTGCCACAGCTGTGCGATAAATTCCTGCCTACCATATCGTATTTCTTGTTGCAGCTCTGGTATCCGTTGAATATGACAATGTTCCTGTAGATATATTCGCGATAGGGTTCGAAGAAATCGTCGATTTAAATGCTAGTAATATTATGGCCGCTAGTACCGATAACGCGAAAGCTTGGGCGGAGGAGCTGCAGAAAGTACTTTCCAGAGACACCGAGTACGTTCTGGTGACGTACCAGCAATTAGTCGGCGTTTGCCTATATCTGTTCATACGGCCTATGCACGCGCCTTATCTAAGAGACGTGGCCGTAGATTGCGTGAAGACCGGGTTAGGCGGCGCAACAGGTAACAAAGGGGCTGCAGCTATTAGATGCGTGTTATACTCGACGTCTTTCTGTTTCGTTTGCGCTCATTTCGCTGCTGGGCAGTCGCAAGTTAACGAGCGTAATGCAGACTACGCGGAGATCACGCGCAAGATTACCTTCCCCATGGGAAGAACGTTGAATACGCACGATTACGTGTTCTGGTGCGGAGATTTTAATTATAGAGTCGACATGGATAAAGACGAGATGAAGGAAATGATCAAGAGGAACGAGTTCGATCAGATATTACAGTACGATCAATTAAGGGTAAGCATTAAAGTCCAGTATGGAATAGATACTTCATAGAAATGGCGAATGCTGTGTTCAAATCCTGCGTGTTTGAACTTAGGTGCAGCAGGATCAGGGGAATGTTTTTAAAAATTTCTTGGAAGGCACCGTCAACTTCGCTCCGACGTACAAATACGATCTTTTCTCGGAAGACTACGACACTAGCGAGAAGTGCCGCCAGCCTGCGTGGACGGACAGGGTGCTGTGGAAGCGTAGAAAACAAGTACCCGATATCGGTTAGTTCCGTACAAGCTTGACTAATCTCGTCCCCCTTTCGTTCTCGATAATGATTGAACGTACGTACACACCTGTGCTTCAGATTCGCCTACAGATTGGAACCCAGGGAACCTGATTCATTACGGTAGAGCGGAACTGAAGCAGAGCGATCATCGGCCAATTATCGCTGTGATCGACGTAGACATCTATTGCGTCGAGCCCGAGAAGCGAGAGCAAGTATTCAGGGAGGTGATTCAAGATTTAGGCCCGCCGGATGGTACCATAGTAGTGAAAGCAGTGGAGGAATCCGACGACGTTGGCGTGTCCGACGATAATTTCATAACGGCCCTGCTGCAAGACCTCTCCCACATCGGCGAGGTGATTCTCGTCCGATATATCGGCGAGACGATCTGGGTGACGTTCAGAGACGGCCAGTGCGCTTTATCAGCAGTAAGGCAGGGCATGACTCAAGTGTACGGTCTGACCTTGAAGTTATCTCTCAAATCCCCGAATTGGGTACAGCTGATGATCGAGAAAGAGATAGCGCTGTGCAGCAACACCACTGTCGCGCAATTCACTCTGGGCTCCCCGGCGAGGAGCCCTATGCAAAGATTAGAGCAGCTGGAGTTAACGGAGCGAGGTTCCCCCAGCAGAGGTAGCCCAAACGGAGTGATACCGCCACCTAGACCAGCTCCGCCAGGTCGACCGTCCCAACCGCCTAAGAGCCCGATGCAAGATCGAAAGCAAGGCCCGCGAGCCGGTGTATTCAGCGTGTTACCCAATCAATTCCCAGCCCCGCTTTCTAGGGAAACCATAGAGTCCGAACAGAGCGAGAGGCTGTCGCCGGAATCTGCGATTTACGAGGAGATAATGGACGGATCTCCCAGTTATCCCATACCAAACCGTCCGCCGCCGCCACTGCCGCGCGCAGATCCCTCGCAGGAATTATCTAGCAGGCCTCCTAGCTCCAAACCTCCTCCGTTGCCACAGAGGCAAGCCCCTCCTCCGCCTCAGCATCCTCCACCCAGTTTGCCCACGTCGAACGTTCCGCCGCCGATACCGGCAAGAACATCGGGCGGGCCACCTATCCCAGCTAGAAATCCACATTAAACGATACGCGCTAATCATTCCAACGTGAATTGTACCGTTAGCCGTCATTGTGTAGCGAATTATTTATGAATATCGATAGAAATTACAAGCGAACTAGAATCGCTTCCGAGTAACGTTGTACAGCTGTTGTAGCTTACTGTAAAGTTCGAAGCCTGCGCCCCCGCGATCGGCCAGGCTCAGTTGTCCGTGCACCTGTGTGAACTTATGCTTCCTGTCACGCACCTTTCCCTACGTCAGTACGTTACGCTGCAATTCAGTTCGTTAAATACCTCAAGCATTCTTCATTACACGAGTACCGTAGCGATATACGTAGACTCGGCGCATGTAGTATTAAAGGCTTCTTAATGATCGTTGAGAGTAACGAGATGATAATTATGTTGATGAATTCTATACCGTTGAAAAGAGTATCATACCGAATATAAAGCTGTGGGAGAAAATTTATAGTGGCGAAACGTGTGGGAATTACTTATTGTCGTTGCGCCCTACATTTCGAGCCGTACGAGCCACGAAAGCGTTGTTTCCCCCCTGTGGTAGATTAATTTATTTACGATTGACGTTAGAAAAAAAGAATCTGTCTCTTGTTGCATCCTAACATATTTTTCTAAAGAGAAGAGAAAAAGAGAATGCGAATGGCTGGCATAGAATCGAGTTAGAGGGAAGCGCAACTTAAATTCGCTGCTGGTTTTAGTAATAAGAAAGAATAATACTCACGTAACAGTATTCTTAAAAATACTTTCCATGTAAGTGTGTATTGTATGTATAAAATATATACAATCGTTGACCAATCAATGTTCTTTTAAGTTACTAATAAAATACGATGGATACGTAATAGCAGGTATAATAAGTAATTGTTAACGAGAGCAATAAAGGCATCGATCAATAAACTTCCAATCCAAAAACACCGTCGGAAAGAACAAAGCATTACAATTGTTTATTTTGTAGCTTCATGTATTGTATTATTGTACATACACATATATAAAAAAAAGTTCGATACAAGGTAGAGGTAAAACGAGATTCTGTTTACGCAACGAAGAAAGCATCCTTAATTATTTTGCAACATTCGGGGACTAATAAGTACTTAATACGCGTGTGTTATCGTCTGCGGAATGTCTCTCTGTCGAAAGGGAACGATTAGTGTTTCACGAACGGATCCAGTCGGGCACGCAGGATTCTCTATTTCGAATGAGAAAGTGAAGATACTTGGAACTTGCGAGGTTTTGTAATCGAATTGTGTATGAAATTTGAAGAATAATGTAAATAGAGATGAGTTTAGTAAAAGAGAAATAATGTTTTCCTAATTGATGCATGGCTTTTCCAAGTAGATATTATCTTATTGCTCTTTCAATATCCAGCGAAAGTCTCCGTCTAAGTCTCACAATAACACGAAGCATAGGAATGTAAAAAAATATTGACTCTTCTAAAAAAATTTGTTTATTCGTCTCTGCAATATAATGAGATTGATTTCTAAATCTGTGACTAATTCTAGCATTGTCATTCGTTTGGCAGGTAGAGCAATAACGACAGCCCTTTCAACGTTTATCTAATAGTACGTGTAAAAAAGATTTTGTAAAAAGTTTCCCTTATAAGAATTTTCGTTTGTATAAATATATACCGTCAACACAGGGAGAGCTGTGCTTGTCGCCGAAAGTACGAACACTGAATGTGAGGAATGAATGGCTTCGAGCACGATCGTGGAAAATATACTTTTCCATCCGGTATAGACATAGTCCTTTTAGCGAATAAATTATATACAAAAAGATATCACTAAATTAATAGCTAACTAGTTTCTGGTTAATATACTAAATACAGTTAGCAGAGACCAAGTGTCCTTTTTTAATTTGCCGATAGTATCTGCTTTGATCGTTAAGAGAGTTATACATAGATTTTAGAAGTTTCTCAAATGTTCGATTCGATATCGATATAGATCGGGCCAGTAAATTAAACACTGGCTTGTCGCGATAAAGTGTCATGAACTTTTGCTCGGAAAATAGATATTTAGTTGATTGAGAAGTGTAGGACCTAGCAAACCATTACATAATACTAAACGAAAATATTGTAAACATCGATAAAAATGCCGAAGTGAAAAAGATTGCGTGATTGGCATACCGCGTTAGTATACACAAACATACCTTGCTTCTAACAATCCCTGTTCAGTCTCACGTGTATGTTTTTCAGCGCTGTTCGCGTAGGCTCACGAACCTTAGGCGTCGATCTATTCCTTTCCGATTCAATCGAGTATTGGAGCGTCTAACTCAGTAAGCCACAATTGCTCAAGTTGTTTTTGATTATAACGTCGGTTACTGCGTCGAAGACGAATTGTATATTGGACGTGTCAGTGGCACACGTGAAGTGCGTGTATATCTGCTTCTGATCTTTCCTTTTGTTCAGGTTCTCGAATTTCATTTGTATATAGGTAGCGCACTCCTCGTATGTATTGGCACCTTTGTACTCCGGGAAGCAGATAGTCAGCGGGCTCCTCGTGATCTTCTCCTCGAAGAGGTCCTTCTTGTTCAGGAACAAGATGATCGACGTGTCGACGAACCATTTGCTGTTGCAAATAGAGTCGAACAGCTTCATCGATTCTATCATCCTGTTCATCTCCTCGTCCTCGGCGAGCACCAGGTCGAATCCGCTTAGCGCCACGCAGAAGATAATAGCGGTCACACCTTCGAAACAGTGTATCCACTTTTTTCTCTCCGATCGCTGGCCACCCACATCGAACATCCTAAGACAGAACGGTGAATTTTCACAGATAGTATATAGCGTAAGGTAAACAGGTGTCCGTCGAGGGCGACTTACTTAAACTGTAAACCCTTAAAAGAGAAGTCCGTTTCCACTATTCCTGTCGTTTTTACACGTGTCCTTAAGACATCCTGCTGCGTGGGAATGTAATTGGGTTGCACTATGCGGTCTAACGCGTTAAGATAGTACGCCGCCGAGTCGTTGAGCTGGTATTCTCTACTGCGAGTGAAACAAAGTTGGACCCCACTGTCCTGCCATAATCGTTTCATTAATAGCACCAGCTCCCCGGTCAGCTCACCCTCCTCTGCCGCAGAAGCTAGGGTAAAGAATTGACGCGCTATGTCCTACAACATAATTAGATTTGCCTAATACAGATAAATCCCCCCACGATACACCGAAATAAACAAGATACACAAGGAGACACTTACCGCTTTATTAGGGTCCGCAAAGTCGATTCTAATTTGTCCCATGGCTCTAATTATCGTCAATAGACTCTGTATCGTATTGCTATACACCACAGGTTTATACTGCTCGCATTCCTCCTTGCTGTACCCAGTCTCGTGTATAATTTTCATTTGTTTGACTATGGTAGATTTTCCGGATTCTCCCGCTCCTTGAAACAGAAAATAAGAAAAAAAAAAGAACACTTTATTTAAACCCAATCAAACCCTTCCTACACCCCCCAGTTCGCGCGCTACTCTCCACCACCATCATCCAGAATTCATGAAAATATCCGTCGTTATCCAAGTGATTCACGCGAGGCCGATGATTCAAGTTTTCGCAAAATCGCCCGCGCTCCACTTCCGCGATTGCGCAAATCTGATAATTGATTAGACCGCGGCTGGCTACGCGGAGCGAGGGGCGGTGGGACGGTATTTAAAACGAAAAATCCATCGAAATATCCCGTCTCTCCCCGAGAAATCTGGAAACTATCGAGTCGAGGGAATACCCGTTTCCCCGGGCGGGTCGATCCGCCCAGTGCGTTGCGATCTACTTTTACGACGGCGGGCAGCGACGAGCGAGGAGACGGCCACCGCGAGACCAACATCGGGAACGAACCGCCCAGAAGAATGACAACAGGAGGACGATATCGTACAAAGGAACTGTGCGTCGACGATGGTACCACGGAAGAAGAGGAGGAGGAAAGAGAAGAAGAATAAGAAAATATTATACCAAGCAGTAGGAGCTTGACCTCGCTGGCGGCCCGCTCGCCATCGGCTCTCAGGTCCTTGTCGATCTTCTTGGACCTCTCAGCGGCTTCCTTCTCGCCGGTGGTGCTCACCGCGCAGCCCATCCTCGCCGATGGTCCTCTCTCTGTCGGTACGGGGGAGGGACGGGCACCATGCACGGCGTCTCTCGATCACGTCCCCTCGAACCAGAATCGGCTGGCTCTTTTGGGCCTCGCCGCCCGTCTAATGACACTTGTTGCACGGACGTGTGGGAACCGCCCGCACGCGGCTTGCCCTAGCATATAAACGCACCGATCGGCCGCGCAACCGCGCACACTTGCCACCCGTGCTCGACCAGCCGACGTCCCCTATTATCGCGACCCGCGATGCAACCGCCGGATCTCTTTCGTCGAGACCGTTCCTTTCTCGCACCCGTCAAACACGATGACAATGGCCCGCAACTGCTGCTGCTGCACGAGCGCCGATGTGCGCTTACCGGCACGATCGCTTCAGTGTTGGGAACCCTTCGCGCGTGATTGCTCCGCGGCGAGCAGAATAGCGGGGCAGGATTGGCCGAGATCTTTCGATCGCGATCCACGGCCCAATTGGCGCGACGGGCGCGTGCACAACTCTGCCAATGGAAACGCCACCATTGGGCCCGTTCCTTGCCCCCTCCACTCGATTTATTCGCGCCATCTAATGGGAGAGAAGGGAAAATCGAAGATCGGCTGGAGGATACGGGAGGCATCTACTCTCGTGCATCGTTTTTATCGATGATTGTACAGAGATCTGTTATGGGACCGGGGGCACAGATTTGTGCATTCAAAACTCAGTGATTTGGTGGATAGGGACATAGGTATGACTGCTGGAAGTTGGGAAATCGTCGAAGTAAACTCGTTTAAAGCGTTGGGATAAAAAAATTGGTAAAAATATGTGAAGATAAAAGATAAATATCCGAGAGTTGCTATATCGGTCGATGACGGCGCTCGCTGTTTTTTAATTCTTGATTCTGCTACACATCTTCCAGCGGTTATACTTGGGACACCTCTGAGGGTATCAGAGACGAAAGGGATCGTTCTTGATTTATGTCACGCTGAAAAAGTGTGATAGCGCGTAGGATTGTTGCACGTGGGCCCTGATCTAATTTCACCCAATTGCCGGAGCCGTCGGTGTCGGTCTATTTATAAATTCCATTACTACGCGACTAATCGTGATCGCTCTAGCGTTTCGCTGGACAGGAGAACTGTCGAATTATTGGTTGTACACTTCGTTCCCTGTTTTCGGAGTGAAACAGCCTCGGGAAGAGTTGAAACAAAGAAAGGGCGGGCAAAGTGGACTGCTTGGGGTGCAAAAACAGGTCCACAACGCGAAACCCACCAAACCAGAATAACGCTTCGTTTCTATTCTACATATGTATGGTGGATAAAGGACAGCGGGAAAAGAGTGTATCCGAAGATTTGCTAGTGCATGGGCGTCCCCGCTTTTTTCATAATGCTAATTAGAAGAAGATTATTATTTCAGGATTCTCTAATGAACTGTAAATTATAATTTGCATGTCGAATAAAAGTATTCCTACACTTCTTATGTGGAATTTCTTTCATCCCTGATATTTAAATTAGGATAAGATTTTAAAATAGTTTTGTGCTGAATCTCGCATACACTAATTTTATAGCCATTTTGCGCAGTAGATGCCACTATTTTTTCCTTACGTAAAATGGACCGCTGAATCCGAAAATAAGGTCTAAAAAAATTTCTAGGTATTATCATTTTAGAGTCAAAGTATAGTAATTTATTCCAACAATCTATCTTAAATTTAAAGATATTACTTTTGGCCAGCCTTCCCTTTGACATGCGCATTATTAAATAATTAATTAACTAATTAAATAATAAAAAATATGTAGTAGAAATATGAATTAAAAAAGAATATTGTAATTAATGAATTACAATATAATATTAATTAATTATAATTTTCTTCTTGTTGTTCTTCTTTTTCATCTTCATCAACACGATATTCCGATCCTATGCCATAAATGTATCCCCTCCATAAACGGTATAGACGGCAAATAAATGACAATAACTCATAAGATCATCTTTCATCAAGAACCTCCAAACTTTATTTTGCAACAAAAATTACCGCTTGATGACGCTTGTAACATAACTACTTGCTTAGGAATCAGAGGGCCATTTTACATAAGAAAAAAATAGTAGCATCTGCTGCACATTTTTTTTCACTTTGTAAAATAGTGCTGCTAACTCACAAAAATGTAACATGAACTGATGGTGTAATAAAGACATATTATTATTATTAATAATCACCGAAATTAATTCCTCAAAGTATCTATGCAGTATCTTCCTGAATGTGTCTATCCCCTTCCAGCATCGATCGATTCAAATAAACTAAAAGTCGTTGCCTGTTTACGTTCGACAGATATACGACTGTTTGTACACCTAGTCGACCCGCTAATTGCTACTCAGAGCCAATTAAATCAGTAAGTTGACTGCGGGCGGTTAAACTGGTAGCAAAGCGTCTGAGGATTATGGGACCCATAAGAATTCTCGTGAGTGGAAAACTCTTGAAATTCCCAGGAACACAATTTGCAAACCTTCGATAAATTCTTCTTACCCCCAGCTTCTCTTCGGCTGCATTATCTTAACGTTCGCCTCGACCAACGATCACCTGGACGAAAAGCTGAGGGAAACGAAGATCGAAATAGCCCAGCTCCACTTTCGGGAGGAGCCTCCAGGTAGACCCGAGCACAATTCTCGGAATTCGAATCAGAGACTTCACAGACTTGAAATATTAATATTGCAGTTCAGAGGAAGCTTTACAAGGTGCAATGGGACGAATTGTGGCAGAAGAGTCTCAGCAAGGAACGACCATTCGCAGTGAACGCGTTTAACAAAATACTCGTGGTCGAAGGAAACCACGTGGCAACGTTCTCCAACGACGTGCCTCCTTCGAACGGTTCCTCGCAGCAGGTCACTTTTACGCGCGACGATGAGTCCATTAAGTTCGTCAGGGTACGCAGATTCAACTGATCCTAGTATTTATTATTCCCCATTGATGGAACTCAGATCCTGTACCGAATCAATTGGTACTTTAGGTAGTGACAAATTTCAATGTTGCAGAGCATCGTCTGGAAAAGTGTGCTCTACATGCTGGTCTGCCACGAGACGGGGTCCTGCAGCTTGCACACGGGAGAGGACAGTTTGCAGTTGAGGCATCGACAGACGATCCACCACAGGGGTCACCCTGTGGACGCCACCTTCTTTGTTCGCGCTAATCGCCTCTACCTAGTGGTCGCTGATAACTCGGGCCGATTCGCTGTGTCTTCCTTGTAAGTTATCATATATCGTTCTTTTTTGTAGCCTTGCTGAAGGAGTTACATATTATGTAGCTACCTTTTTTTTTTCACAAAAGAAACGTTATTTAAAAATTGAGATGTTAAGCTTTCTGTGTATAAATTAAGCTGTATTCTCTTCAAAAAGATATTTGATATCTTGAAATGGCACCGTAGCAACCCCATCTCCCAAGGCCTCTTCATAGTTACAGCGTTTGCGATACCAAAAGTATCTCAGAGATTAGTGCACCGAATTCATTGAAATTTTGCACTTGTCGGCACTGATTTTGGAAATATATATTTCTTGAAAAATAGAAGCTACTCAAAGTCCAACATGTGATTTTCCACCAAAGCCTTCGTCTTCTTTTGTTAATAAAAAAGCAAGACACGAATCGAAAAATCGGCTTCGATAAGTAGTAGATTACACCTGGAGTTAAGTTCGACACGGAGTCTAGTAGTAGTTTTCCAGGATATACCACTGGAGGGGCACCTACATGGACGTGGTGACGGAAGTGACGACCACAGCTGCGGTGTCGGTCACCACATTCACGCACAAGCAATCAACTATCATAGTATTTGCGCAGAACGATAAAAACGTGCCAGGGGTTGGTTCGGTGGTGTATGAGTTCAAGGAGACCAGCCCAGACAGAATACAATTCCTTTCGACCATCCACCCAGTCTCCGTCCATCATTACAATCACGCGGGCTACAGTTTCATCTTCCTGACGAACGAGGGTCGCCCGAGTAATTTATTCTGGTGGGATGGTTCGTTTTCCGCTTAATTACTTATCCTCTCTTATCGCTCGTCTACAGTCATCATGTCGAGAATGTTCTTTCCAGGAAAGGAGTTACTGAACTGGCAGCAGATTGCTGAAATCGAGGCGCCCAGCCTGATCCACGTAGTCAACTTCAACGAAGAAACCTTCTTCCTCGAGGGCCGCAACGTGAGAATCTTTTTAAGAAGATCTTTCGCGATGATTGGCAGGCCGGCGTGAATTTTTGCGGGGCCGGGTTCCATTTATATTGCACTTCTAAATTTTATAACAATAAATATCTGTGCATAGGGAAACTGATTTGAAAAGAATATATTATAAATTGTAGAATACTTTACAACTGTACAAGTTCGAGAATGCATCAGACTGCATGTTGCTGAGCTCAACGAAGCTACCGAACGAGGAAACCGTGGTCGACTTGCAAGCTCGAGTGGACGAATCCAGAGTGTTCGTGGTGCTGGTCACCATGAATTTAGACAAAATTTACAGCGTGCGATCGTGGGAGTTGGGCATCGCGGAAATTCCTTCTGGTTTGATATTTAGCATACACCGGTATTTTTTAAAAATTTAGTAAGTTGATTTTATAGGATTATTACTCGCAGGGCACTCGATGGAGGAGACAGGCGTTCTAGCGAAGCAATTGTCGAAACTAGTCGACACGTTAGAGCAGAGGAAGCCGTCTGTGGACAAAGCTGAATCCTCCTGGCCTTCTTTATTCCCAGCAGATGAGGACTTGACGATATCAAAGCCCTTAATCTTACCAACTGTGATACTAGAGTCAGGAACCTTGGGGAACATCGACGTGTTCGCGTCAGAGGACGTTCTTGCCCCTCGAGAGCTTCAGCAGGGTTTGGATACCGTGGTTCGCGAAGTCGAGGACCTTCTGAAGGCCTCGAAGAATCTTTTAACACCATCCAGTAACGTCAACTCGTTCAACGGGGATATCATCGTCCAAGGAGATGCGTCTATTGAAGAACTGAAGATAGATAAGATGGACGTGGACTTTTTGAATAATGTTGATATTCAGTCGAGGGATGTCGAGTTGGAGCCGACAGGGGAACCTTCCACCCCATTGCGAGAGAAGGACATTGTTGTGCATGATCTCCAAGTCGACTCCCTTTGTGGGATTCCAGCTCAATGTGAGTTCACTTCATTTTTATTTATTTATTTATTTCAGCGGGGTGGGCAGCGATGTCCCTCTGGCACAAAATAGAATTAAATGAATTTATTACAAAATAAAAATAAATTAAATTGTGAAGTAATTCCATATTGAATCCATCTAATTATAAGAAAATTTGTTTCGCTATTTATTGCTCCACCCTGAATGAAATTGGGTAAACCTTATTGTTTATTTAACTACTTTGTAACAACAACATAGCAAAATCAAGAATTGAATAGGTAACTGAATAAGTAAACTTCAAAAGAAATTATCATATCCTTCCAAAAAGTACTCTAAGCCAGTGATTCCCAAGGTTTTTTGAGTCGCGATCCCCTTTTATAATATTCAAATAATCTGCTCCCCTTCCCTCCCCTAATAACGTAAGGTAAGGTAAATTTAATAAGATAAAGAAAACACATTAAAAATAGGCATTTCAGAATATAATGTTAACTTAATAATATTTAAAAAAAAACTAAAAGAACCGTGGCGACCCCACAGAAAACAATTCGCGACCCACAGGTTCCGTGCAAAAATATCTATATCATTATAATTATTCGCCAAAGTATAAATTCTGGAAATGATTTTCGAGATCTCGTCGTGATCTCATAGTTCAGAGTCCTTGAAGATACCACAAACTTGATGTTTTAGATTGGGCATTGAAGAATAGTACGTCTAACATGGAGCTAAACCTTGGATCAGGGGAAATCGAAGTTTTAAACAACACTATACATTTACATTCAAATGTGACGTTCACAAAATTGAATGTAAAAACGGTGAACGGCGTGAATATCGACGAACTCTTCAAGGAACTGTTTATCCTCGGCCAGAATCAGAGGATCAAAGGTAAAGCCAGTACAATCATTTTTAATTAATTCGAATTAAATGAAGCATAGGACCCAGTTTTGTGTGCCATCTTCCAGGAAACGTAACCTACAGTAACTCACTGCAGATCTACAATCTGACAGTGCAAACTGTAAATGGGGAACCATGGGAGAGCTACATGACCATGAAAACTGAGCAGAGTTTTAAGAAATTTTTCATAAAATCGCTACATGTAGATAATCTACATGCTGAGTCCATAAATGGCGTTCCAGTTTCAGAGGCTGCGCGGATATCCCGCGAAAACGTGATCAAAGGTAAAGTAGCGTAATGTAAAAAGAGTACTTATCGGTTTTATTCTGTTAAATGAGAATAGATACTCTGGCACTGGCTGTACTCTTTATAATCATTATTGGAAGAATAATTAGTAAAATCGAGATGCTTGGTCCTTACAAACGTCAGTGTTTAATACTGTAAGATCGGGAACCCATATAAGAGGGAACCCAGAATACAAAATCTCGGAGAATCGGTTTTGGTGGAGTTGGTTAGGCGGCAGACCAGTAAGCAAAAGAGGGATCCGCGGATCGCGGGTTCAAGTCCCGTCACCCCGAGGCCCTTTTTTTCCACAGTTTCTACTAATAGCACTATTAGGAATTACGAAACCTATTTCTATAATAGTGTTAAGATAATTATATAACCTTCCGCCTACAGATTATTAAACTTTCATTCCACAGGACAAGTGAGGATTGCAAAGCTGCAAGTGACTGACAACCTCTCAGTGGATCCGAGCTTCTTGAAACTTCCGGAGTCCAAGCCCCTTCAAATTTATTACAACGTCACCATCAACGGCAACTTGAAGGTGAACGTCCTCGACTTGAACTCGCCCATGACGATATTCTTGAACGGCGAACAAGTACACTTGGATGACACTCTCGAAAGCTACTGGACCAAGTCGACCGACCAAGTGATCGAGAGCGATATAGCGTTCGAGAATGATCTAACCATCGACCACCTGCAAGCCAAGTACTTGAACGGGTTTACCGAAGATGAGTTCTTGTACACAACCACGACAACTATACCAGAGAACTTTAGAAACCTGCGCTTCAAGAACGTGGAGGTCGACGACACGTTCTTCGTCGATGGTGAGCACGATGGGCTCTTCGATATCGCCCCGGAATCGGTGACAATTCGAGAGAGGTTGCACCTGAAGCATCTTCGCGGGAAGAGCCTGCTCGTCGACACTTTCAATGGCCTCTTCGTGCCCGACGTGTTGAGTGGAAAGGAGCCGAGGTTCCCAACGAGCATGCACTTCCCTGTAATTCGAGGGAGACGAGTGAACGTTAGGGACCTTGATTTCCTCTTCTTCGACGGCGAGGACAGCGTCACGTTCCTGGAGAACGCGGGTGGCGCTCGCCAGGAGCTGAAGACGGACTTCATGAAGGCACCAGAGCTCCGCATCGAGAATCTTCTGGTGGAAAGGATCAATGGCCTGGATATGGAGAAGCTTGCCACACTGAGAGACATTCGAGCGATTGACTTGAAGGATCTTGTGATCGATGGGGATTTATCAGTGGAGGGTGACTTTAAGGTACGGAAGATCGGCGAGCAAGCACCTGAAGTTTACCTGAGGAGCATTGTTGAAGAGGATATCCTGCTGGATACGGAGGAGGACATGGAAGAATTGATCGTGCAGAACGCTACTTTGAGATCCTTGAACGACCGTAACGTGAATAATCTCTTCGAGGGTGTATTCTCGAAATCGAGGGGGCAGAGTGTGCCTGGTCGGTACTCTTTTTACGGAATCACTACTGGGAACATTGTAGCTAAACGTATCAACGACCAGGATACTTCTGAACTGAAGTGGATCGACCAGCCCATCGTCTTGTCTGGGAACGTCACTTTTGAGAGTCTGCTCGTGAAGGACGTTGTAACGAGGACCTTAAATGGCTACGATGTTAACGAGGTACAGTTTGGAATGAGTTACACAGGGTGTTTATAGAAATGTGGGGTAATTTTTCTGAATCAGTTTTACTCGCTAAAATAATGAAGGAAGTTGGAATATGCATAGGAAGATAAACTCGATGATACTTACAATTGGTTTTGCAGTTATAAGAATTTTTATATTATTATTGCGTCTTTATTACTCATAGAAAATAATCATATTAATATTATTATTATTTCTTTATTATATTCCGCAAAACACGTTAATATTTAAATGATATATACAGTAGGTATACTTCGGATTTAATCTTGGAGGGAGCCGAGTTGAAGGGATAAAAATATTTTTACCGCAAATTCACTAAAATTCATTAGGTAATTTTAAAAATATATTTATAGAATAGGCTCCACTTTTCTTTTCTTTTTACAACGCTCGTAAATTACTTTATTATTATTATGACGAGTGGAACCATTTTTGAATAAATGCCCCACATTTTAATAAGAACCCTGTAGATTGCTGAATTACTAATTAATTAACAAATATCTCGTCCCAGCTGTACGAGAGCCTAACGAATATATCGCTACCGAGGATCCAGGATTTGAATGTGGACGGAAACGTTTCCTGGATCGTATCTTCGTCTCACCCGCGTTCCTTGTCGTCCCTGCTCGAAAACGCGGTTACCAGGGACACAGATCAAGTGATTAGCGGTGACGTCGTCTTCGAGAATGATGTAACCACGTCGACAGTCACGGGAGAATGGGAAGGAATCGACGAAATCCGGGATATAGTAAGTGACGCTGTGATCGACGACGAAAGAGTCGTCGAAGTTGCTGGAGAGAAGATTTTCAAGGAAAACCTGGCTACTGATACTTTATCAGTAACAAACAACGCAGAGATCCCTGTGATCAACGATATAAACATTCTGCAATTCAATGACACTGTGGCGAGGAAAGATCAGGATGAGAGGATAACCGGGCACGTCAGCTTCTTCCAAGAAGTCACGATTACTGAACTACTTGCCAACGACACTGCTCACGATCTACCTCTGAAAGGACTGGCCCTAGCAACCGATACGTTACCCCCCAAAGTGTCGTTTAAAAATCTTGTCGTGATGCAGGACGTGTCCCTGAAGAATTTAGACGGAATAGACTTCGATAAGTTCATGGAGGATCGCGTGACCACCGATGAGAGCCACAGCATTGCCTTTGACGTGCAGTTCAATGGGGTTGTTGAAGTTAGAGGTTCGATACCGTCTTCGGTTTTCTTTCATTTCTTTGTTGGGCTGAAAAATAGGTAATCCTTTGTGAATTTTTTCTAAGAAAACGGATCGACAAATTAATTTGAGGTTTGGTAGGTGGTTTTATTGTATCTTGAACTATTCTTTTGAATTTTTTTGTGACAGTGTAAAGAAAAACATGGTAGATACGAAACGAGCGTTTAAAAATAATCGGGTGGTCCTGGTGTTTTTTCTCACTGTCACCCAAAAATTCAGAACAATAGTTCAAGATACATTAAATCAGCCTGCCAAACCTCAAATTAATTTGTCGAA
The DNA here is from genome assembly GCA_963971345.1 of Andrena flavipes. Lineage (NCBI taxonomy): Eukaryota > Metazoa > Arthropoda > Insecta > Hymenoptera > Andrenidae > Andrena > Andrena flavipes. The sequence goes on along the minus strand of OZ020479.1, from coordinate 72,786,514 downwards.
CCGTTTTTGTAGAAAAAATTCGCAAAGGATTACCTATTTTTCAGCCCAACAACGCGCAAACCCCCATTAATTGTATTTTATTATTGATATTGATGGGTGAATTTTAGGAAACGCGGATGTGAGTAGAATAAATGGAATAGATCCTTCTGATCTGGTGCTCGATGGGGCGGAAGAAGCGCAGGTCATATCCGGATCGAAGGAGTTTGAAGAGAACGTCGTGGTGCAGGGCGATGTGCACGCTTTATTAGTCAACGGGAAAAATATATCCGCGGAGTACTCGAGTGGCGTGCAAAACGACGAAGACGTGGAGATTATTGGTGACTTGGTAACCCATCGACCCGATTGCTTTTCACCCTTCCACGGAAATTGTGATTTCTACCAAAATCGAGTCACACATCTTTGTTTCTCCTTTACATATTTCGACTGAAGCTCTCTCTAAACAACTAATAACCGTCAATAATAAAGAATAATAATATTCTTTTAATTTTATATTTCTATTTATCATTTTAATTTTCTTATTCTACAAATTTAATAAGTTAAAATATTAAACCTCAATGATTAAAGGAACTGAAACATATTTAAATAAATTTACTTATCCGTGTAACTTTACAAATTCCGTAAAACGGTTTACCTTCTCGCGTCCACGTTCCTAAGAAGCTCGATCCTCTTGCAGATTTTCGAATCAGACGTCGAGGTCCCGGAGAACGTGACCGTTTCAGGCCTAGTGAATGGACTGAGTTTGTACAGCATCCTCGAGGATTTAGAATCCGAGGCGAACGAAACCCATCGAGCGTTCGCTCGAAACGAGAGCAAACTGGAGGAGAGTATCGTGCAGTCCACGCTGATTTCCCACTCGTTGGGGAACCTCTTCTCGTACCTAGAAGAGGAACCGAAGCTGAAGATCCACGCGCCAAATATCAAAGGCATGGACGTCGTGCATTACGAGAAAGTAATGAAGTTGAACATGTTTGGAGAGGAGGAAGGAACTTCTTGCGGACTCCCGGTCAATTGTTCTTGTCCAACCGAGTACGTAGCTGAACTCGCGAAAGATGGATGCCACGTGTGGAGAACCAATGGCTCGACGATAGTGAGGAACTATCACGAGCTACACAGTACGTTCGGCGTGAATGTAATAACGAATGCAGTGTCGAGCAGTCGCGAATGCACTTCGAATAGCAGTGAACATGAGTTCACGACGATCTCGTGGATGAAACCTGGGACGATCGAGACGGGAGATGTGCTGGCTGATGTGAAAGAGGTGTCGATCAAGATTCAAGGATTCGTAAAGGACGCGATAGTTTTCATGGCGCAGGATAGTACGTAAAAGAAATTTTTTGTTGGAAGTAATTAGTCTGAGATGTTGAAGAGAAGGTTTTGGATTTATGAATGTGCAGTACACTTTATCTTTGGATTTACTAACTAACTAGGCTTAACAGAGATTTAGAAGGAGAGTTCTTCAGGTATTCGTCTCCGATTGCTTTGATTTTCGGATATGTTTTTTTTATTTTATTTTATTTATATGAAGCCTTATTCAACACGAAGTTATAATATTCTTTAAACAAGCAATGGGAAATTTTGTACCTGGTGTTATGAACTTTGAGGGGTGGTTTCACCCTCTAAATTTGCAACCAAGTCAAAATAAAAAAGTCATAGGTATTTCTTATTTTTTAAGAAACATATCTGAAACTCTCCTTCTTAGCTAAAACGTATTATTGAAATATCAAACATCTTTTTTGAATATAATTCTGAGTAAATTCCACTCGTCGATTTCTAATATTCTTAGATGCAGCTTTCGTGGTATTGGCAATATACTACGATCCACTCCACAAAACGCACCTCACGGATTCTGTGATCTACAAGATTGATATCGAGAAGAATCTTCTATCCCTGCACCAGACACTTGAAACTGACGGTGCCTGGGACATTGAAATCTTTAGAACAAGTCACAATAACATGTATCTACTATTAGGTTGCTCTGGGGATTCGAAAAAATCTTTCTTATACAAACAGGATATAGCTACTACAACTGTAAGCGAATTCTATTGTTAATTAATGAATTAAGAACAAACTCGGACTAACTCACATTGAAAAAAATTAATCTTTCCTATTTCATATGATTATTTCATTATGATTACTGCGAAATACATTACTGTTACTAACTCAATTTTGCAAAACATGCGAGTTAGTCCATTTCTGTTCTCGATGCCTCGATTATTCCTTGCACAAAATTCTGAATAATAACTGTAAACGCTCCTACATAGTTTTCAGTGTTGAGAAGTTTCGGAGGCAAAACGCGTCACGTGAAGAGTCTGTCCCAAGAGAAGGATCACTTTATTTTCTTGGATAATTTAGACACGAACGCGGTGAACGTCTTTCATTACGAACCGGATTTTGATAACTTCTACGATTATCAAACACTATTTCACGATTCGGGAGTCGAAGGGATCGAGTGTTTCTACGCGAACGGTAAGCATACCCATGCAAGTGGAGGAATATCGCGTTTCTAATTTTTAATTGGCATTGCTCGCTTTGTCGTGGGTTTTAGAATTTGGTCGAAGCGATTCCTTCGTCGTCGTCACAACGGAGGACGACCAGTTTTATATTTACGAGTACATGTTCGCCCAGGTAAGCTACTATGCGGAATTTTGTCCGGTTTAAAATCGACGCTACTTTTCCCGCTATTTTTTTAGAAGTTCCAGCTGAGGGTACGTCATCGAATGAAGGGTCTACTGGCGATGATGCCGTTCTATTATTGGGGAAATCGTTACATTTTCGCGGGAACCAGTACGAATAGCACCGTACTGCGAATCGTGCAGCACGGGCCGTATTAATATTCGTACAATAACCGTAGGTTACGTATTTATCTACGGTTTCTAATGCATCATACCGCAGAGGTGGTATAGCGTATATTGAATAGCGTTCTATGTAGTCCAGTAAACGAGGAAATGGGCACTTGCGTGCGATGGGTAGAATTCTTCTACCAAGTGGAAATAAAATCTCACGAATTTCGTAGACGTTCCGTGATTAAAATAGTTTCAGGATATGTTTGTAGATGTATCATTATTCCGTTTGAAAAATGTCCAAGTCCTGTTAGTTTCGACTCCTCGCTGAAATATTCCGAGTTCCAGTTATCCTTCTAATGTAACACTATAGTACCAAAGACGTCCGTAAACTTTTTTCAGGAGGGGGCAACTTTGGGGTGACGGCGATGAAAAATATAGTAATGAAAAAACGAGTAACCCGCTTGCTTTTTTGAATTCATTTTGTAGTGCCAATTTAATTACAAATTCATATCCGAAATTTAGAATTATTCCCCTTTTTTAGTATAAACTTAATAAAGACCAGTTTTTAAAAATAAACGATATTTTCTTAAAAACCCGGGAGGCAACTATAGGCGCAAAATATTTTTTTATTATTCATGACTTCTAATAGTGGACAAAAGTTGCCTTTTATAATGGTATTTAAGCTGCCAAAGTTTAAACGAGATCAACAAATTTTTTGAGGTGCTGCAAGCTTTTCAAAAATTAATATTTCAGTAAATATTAATATTAAGGTGCCGCAAGCCTTTCAAAAATTAATAATTCAATAAATATTAATATTTCAAGGGCTTGCGGCACCTCAAAAAATTTGTCGATCACGTTCAAAATTTGGCACCACGAGGAGTGGTGAAAACAAAGTTCCGTGGATCTCTTCGGTTTAGATATAGAATCTAGGGAACTGCCAAGCAATCACATAATTAAAGCAACTTCAGGAAAGAAGGAAAGAAGGAAAGATGGAGGTAAGAATGAAACGAATATTGGATGGCGCAGTTCCTACCGCCGTAGGCACCGAAATCGCCTCGTTGCCTAATTTTTAGCAACGAGATTTTCATTTTCAAGACTTTCAAGACATCCAACACTTCCAAGACTTCCAAGACCTATCAAAACTCAAGTCTTATCAAGACTTTCAAGAGTTTTAAGCTTCGAATCATGTTCGAAGTGCTTTGAAATTTTAGTCATATATGTATGTAGATTCGAAGCGCTATTCATTTACACACAGTTCAACTAAAATGTATTTATACATTATAAATAATACTATGTAATATGTAGAAGTATTAACATTCATTTATCGAACGATTAAACATTGAGAATAAAATAAAATTCAATTGCCATAGAAAATCATTTGCAAATCCAAGGCCAAAGCTTACTAATTCCTTCATATCTCGAGTTGTATCGATCATAGTTAATAATAATTTATACTGGCCGGTTAGTGCAAATGTTCTTAACATTATTTGTCATAGCAATAGCCACTGGAATGGATATTTTAGCGGAAAATTCATTTTTGCCGAAGAATTCGTTGGATTTCGCAATTGTAATCAACCGTCGACTTTGTTCTGATTGGGGGACATAGTTTCTCGAAGTGTATATACGGAGCTCACGGAGCTCCATGTACTCAGTCGCCGTCGGTCCTACGGGCCGGGAGGACCTCCGGGGACCCTGGAGCTGCCGAGCCACGTGGAGCTGCTGGAGCTGCTGGAGCTGCTGGACCTCCTGGACCTCCTGGAGCTGCTGGACATCCTGGAGCTGCTGGACATCCTGGAGCTGCTGGACATCCTGGAGCTGCTGGACATCCTGGGGACCTGGTCAGGCTTCCAGCTCTGGTCCTTCCTGCACCCCCTTGGCCCCCTAGCCAAGGTTAGCTTATTTGTTTGGTGTCGATGAAATTTTCAGGCTCGTTAAAAGCCATTCAAAATGTTTATATTCTGCCAAGGCCAAAACCGATTTCTCTTCCTTTTTAACTGATTTCTTCGATTGTCAGTGAACGCGTGAGCAATTATTTCGTGATATCTCGATGCCTGGATTAATTGCACCGATTGCTGGACCATGTGGGAGGTCGTTTAACAAGATTCTACTACAATTCACCCAGTATCTAGAAGACTTCTTCAGCAATACTTTTCTCGAAGAGCTGGGAGTCGTCGGAGTGAGACAGAACGTCAACAACCTCTACCAAATTCGTGATCTGCCAGTTAAACTTTACCTGCGACAGTGATCGGATGTCAGTGAACGCGCGAGCATATTATTTCGTGATATCTCGGTTCCTGGATTAATTGCATCGATTACTGGACTGTGTGGGAGGTCGCTCAACAAGATTCTACTACAATTCACCCAGTATCTAGAAGACTTCTTGAGCAATACTTTTCTCGAAGAGCTGGGAGTCGTTGGAGCGAGACAGAACGTCAACAACCTCTACCAAATTCATGATCTGCCAGTTAAACTTTACCTGCGACAGTGATCGGATGTTAGTGAACGCGCGAGCATATTATTTCGTGATATCTCGGTTCCTGGATTAATTGCGTCGATTACTGGACTATGTGGGAGGTCGCTTAACAAGATTCTACTACAATTCACCCAGTATCTAGAAGACTTCTTGAGCAATACTTTTCTCGAAGAGCTGGGAGTCGTTGGAGCGAGACAGAATGTCAACAACCTCTACCAAATTCATGATCTGCCAGTTAAACTTTACCTGCGACAGTGATCGGATGTTAGTGAACGCGCGAGCATATTATTTCGTGATATCTCGGTTCCTGGATTAATTGCGTCGATTACTGGACTATGTGGGAGGTCGCTTAACAAGATTCTACTACAATTCACCCAGTATCTAGAAGACTTCTTGAGCAATACTTTTCTCGAAGAGCTGGGAGTCGTTGGAGCGAGACAGAATGTCAACAACCTCTACCAAATTCATGATCTGCCAGTTAAACTTTACCTGCGACAGTGATCGGATGTTTGTGAACGCGCGAGCATATTATTTCGTGATATCTCGGTTCCTGGATTAATTGCATCGATTACTGGACTATGTGGGAGGTCGCTTAACAAGATTCTACTACAATTCACCCAGTATCTAGAAGACTTCTTGAGCAATACTTTTCTCGAAGAGCTGGGAGTCGTTGGAACGAGACAGAACGTCAACAACCTCTACCAAATTCATGATCTGCCAGTTGAACTTTACTTGCGATAGTGATCGGATCTCAGTGAAATCAAGCTTCCTGTCTACATGCATAGCAGTGAGACTGTGTTCAACGATCGATGAGTGGTACATTTTCATTTTTTCAATTTTTCTGCATGCTATTGAACAAATAATTGCTGTAGTGAGCACAGTGACCACGAATACATACTTAGTTCTCGTAAACAGTAACAATAAATTTCAAATTCGAGGTCAGAGTGCTAATATCGTGTTTTAAATATTAGAAATTGTTTTTCTTGAATTTTATTATCAAAGCTTGATGCTTTGAATACGAGTTACACTTCTCAAGTTTAATTACATTCGAGTCATTAGATTATCTTAATAAAACGAGAATGGAAAGCATTAATTTCTTATGGATTTTCAACTATATTACTTGAAGCTCTTTCTCATACAAATATTAATAATTGAGAATGACAGTTGATATTGATACTACTTGGACACTGTGCTCGCTACTTCTACTATTCTCTCTCTTTACAATATTTAAACCAGTCTAGCAATAAGTCATAGTTTATGAACTTTAGCCATAAGACTTTTTCCAAATTTTCAAAAATGCGCAAAGCATTGGTCGAACATGGACCACAAATATTTCGTAGAAATGGGTCACTTTCGTAGGTACCTCCGTGTGGTGTGCCTGGCTCCTTGGTAACGTTTCCCAGGCATTGTTACTTGCGAAACGGAATCAAGCTAAAGCCTACGATCTAGTTTAAGGGCCCAGATCGAGCGAAACTTACCTTCAGTGAGTTTCGTTCGGTCTCGGCAGCTAATCAGAATGTTACTCTTTTTCAGATAGGTATTTCGTCGATGGTTTCGCCTAATTTGTTCCATTTTATGTATTTCGTCGATGGTTTTGCGTAATTTGTTCATTTTCCTGTCCTGCATTTTATTATGTTTATTTAATTTCCTTCCATTCTGGTCTCACTGCTACTAACATAACTTAGTTGATTGTTTTAGCTTTTCAGGTTCAGCCCTTCGCGGTGAAGAGACTTAATAAAATAATATTGATTAAAAAGAAAAGTGCTAGTGAAAAGTGATAGTGAAAAGAAAATAGTGAAAAGTGATAGTGAACAGTGCTAGTAAAAGAAGACATCTAAGGAAGCCTAGGTTAATTTATTATAGCATGAAGTATTTAAGGCCCCTTGTAAAATTGCCAAGTAGTTACAGAATTTTATTAGCTTTGTCGCTCTTTCGTTGGCTCCTCATCTCTGATGAGGAGGTCGCCGCTGCTTCCGTTACCGGAAGCAAGCGACTGAGCATGGAATCTGTATGGGTGGATCAGTTTCATCCCCTGGTGTTCTTGTCGAAAGCGAAAAGTTTCGGGCGTAGGGGGTTCACCTTCTGGTAGGCTGCCTGCGTAGGTCACCCGGGTCGATTACCTAATCTCCGCGTAAGCCGGCTTGAGTCAGGTCGCGCCTGGTGTTGCTCCTGGCGGGTCGCATGAGTCGGAGAAACAGGAATCGCCTGAGAGATGCCGTGCGCTTTTCCCTTTCGACTCGTTCGGCAGGGTGGTAGGAATTGCGCCATTCAATACTGGTTTTATGCTCAGCAACTGAGCATGAAATCTGTATGGGTGGATCAGTTCCATCCCCTGGTGTTCTTGTCGAAAGGGAAAAGTTTCGGGCGTAGTGGGTGTACCTTTTGGTACGCTGTCTGCGTAGGTCACTCGGGCCGATTACCTAATCTCCGCGTAAGCCGGCTTGAGTCAGGTCGCACCTGGTGTTGCTCCTGGCGGGTCGCATGAGTCGGAGCAACGGGGATCGCCTGAGAGATGCCGCGCGCTTTTCCCTTTCGACTCGTTCAGCAGGGTGGTAGGAACTGCGCCATTCAATACTCGTTTCATGCTCACCCGTAGTCTTTCCTTCTTTGTTGAATTTATTTCCATCGAGTGATTGCTTGGCAGTTCCCTAGATTCGATATCTAAATCGAAGGGATCGATGGAACTTTGTTTCCATCCATCTCTTTGGTTTAGTAGGCTAAGGATTTCATGTACAGGGAGATCGACGGAACTATGATTCCATCTATCTCTCTACGGGTCTTCAAGCGCAGCAACCTCCTCGCGGTGAGACCTGGTAATCGGTGCGAACCGAGCCGATAGCTGTGATTGTCAGATATTCTAATTAGATATAAGGGTTTCTTTAGTTTTAAGACTTTTTCCAAATTTTTCAAAATGCACAAAGCATTGGTCGAACATGGACCACAAATATTTCGTAGAAATGGGTCACTTTCGTAGGTACCTCCGTGTGGTGTGCCCGGCTCCTTGGTAACGTTTCCCAGGCATTGTTACTTGCGAAACGGAATCAAGCTAAAGCCTACGATCTAGTTTAAGGGCCCAGATCGAGCGAAACTTACCTTCAGTGAGTTTCGTACGGTCTCGGCAGCTAATCAGAATGTTACTCTTTTTCAGATAGGTATTTCGTCGATGGTTTCGCCTAATTTGTTCTATTTCATGTATTTCGTCTATGGTTTTGCTTGATTTATTCGATTTTATGTATTTCATCGATGGTTTCACGTAATTTGCTCTATTTCATGTATTTCGTCTATTGTTTTGTGTAATTTATTTGATTTTATGTATTTCGTCGATGGTTTCACGTAATTTGTTCTATTTCATGTATTTCGTCTATGGTTTTGCTTGATTTGTTCTATTTCATGTATTTCGTCGATGGTTTCGCCTAATTTGTTCTATTTCATGTATTTCGTCTATGGTTTTGCTTCATTTATTCGATTTTATGTATTTCGTCGATGGTTATGCGAAATTTGTTCTATTTCATGTATTTCGTTTATGGTTTTGCGTGATTTGTTCAAGTTTGATGTCCTGCATTTTATTATGTTTATTTAATTTCCTTCCATTCTGGTCTCACTGCTACTAACATAACTTAGTTGATTGTTTCAGCTTTTCAGGTTCAGCCCTTCGCGGTGAAGAGACTTAATAAAATAATATTGATTAAAATGAAAAGTGATAGTGAAAAGTGATAGTGAAAAGAAAATAGTGAAAAGTGATAGTGAACAGTGCTAGTAAAAGAAGACATCTAAGGAAGCCTAGGTTAATTTATTATAGCATGAAGTATTTAAGGCCCCTTGTAAAATTGCCAAGTAGTTACAGAATTTTATTAGCTTTGTCGCTCTTTCGTTGGCTCCTCATCTCTGATGAGGAGGTCGCCGCTGCTTCCGTTACCGGAAGCAAGCGACTGAGCATGGAATCTGTATGGGTGGATCAGTTTCATCCCCTGGTGTTCTTGTCGAAAGCGAAAAGTTTCGGGCGTAGGGGGTTCACCTTCTGGTAGGCTGCCTGCGTAGGTCACCCGGGTCGATTACCTAATCTCCGCGTAAGCCGGCTTGAGTCAGGTCGCGCCTGGTGTTGCTCCTGGCGGGTCGCATGAGTCGGAGAAACAGGAATCGCCTGAGAGATGCCGTGCGCTTTTCCCTTTCGACTCGTTCGGCAGGGTGGTAGGAATTGCGCCATTCAATACTGGTTTTATGCTCAGCAACTGAGCATGAAATCTGTATGGGTGGATCAGTTCCATCCCCTGGTGTTCTTGTCGAAAGGGAAAAGTTTCGGGCGTAGGGGGTGTACCTTTTGGTACGCTGTCTGCGTAGGTCACTCGGGCCGATTACCTAATCTCCGCGTAAGCCGGCTTGAGTCAGGTCGCACCTGGTGTTGCTCCTGGCGGGTCGCATGAGTCGGAGCAACGGGGATCGCCTGAGAGATGCCGTGCGCTTTTCCCTTTTGACTCGTTCAGCAGGGTGGTAGGAACTGCGCCATTCAATACTCGTTTCATGCTCACCCGTAGTCTTTCCTTCTTTGTTGAATTTATTTCCATCGAGTGATTGCTTGGCAGTTCCCTAAATTCGATATCTAAATCGAAGGGATCGATGGAACTTTGTTTCCATCCATCTCTTTGGTTTAGTAGGCTAAGGATTTCATGTACAGGGAGATCGATGGAACTATGATTCCATCTATCTCTCTACGGGTCTCCAAGCGCAGCAACCTCCTCGCGGTGAGACCTGGTAATCGGTGAGAACCGAGCCGATAGCTGCAATTGTCATATATTTTAATTGGATATAAGAATTTCTTTGAGTTGCAATACTTTGGTGAAATGTGAGAATAAAATATGTAACTTGAAATGTTATTTGATTGTTCTTACCAGACCCAAAAGCACGCGTATAGTGTTCAGATAGAAGGATGTGCAAGTTAGAAACTTTTAGCGATATACTGGAACTGATGGGTTTTCGACAATTTTTAAAGTCCGCTCTGCTTCAGCACCTTATTGGAATATACTAAGTTACAATTCCTTGGCATTCAGAAATTCCACGATACATCATGAACTCATGTCTTCCACAAATAATGTCGTTCATATAAATTTTTATGTTAAAATAATTTGTTTTGCTTTAAATAAAGACGAATAGGAGGGCATCGTTAAAAGGCGTATATGTTCTTGTTTTGTTGTGATCCTTCTTTCTCTGATGTTGCACGGAATACGTTTATAAAACGATCTTTAAATTGTTACAGTAACAGAACCATTTGTAAATCGCGAGTTTCAAATGATCTAAGTTTTACCCGTATTAAATTCTAATTCCTACCACGCGTAGCGTTACAATCTTATTTTAGACTGAATCGATAACGTTGGGTGTGACATGAAAATGATAATGGGGCTCGCGAGCCCCCCGATTCTGTGACATAAAATTACATTGCGTGATGCGTCTATCCTATATCTGGTCTGTGGTTGTAACTTTATTGCATTTACATGTGTAGGTAAAAATTAATTTTCATATTTAATTTAAATTCTAACCGCTAGTAGAATTGCAATCGAATTCCACTCTAAATCGATAACGTTGCACGCGACAACGAAAATGGTAAGGGGCTCTAGTGCCCCCGAATATGTGCAACAAAAATTCACACTGAATATCAAATCTATTCACAGTAATGTTTATTTGTAAATCGTCTATGCAATGAGTAATAAGATAAATCCGAATCGGTAACATTGCACGTGATGCAAACATGATAAGGGGCTCGATAGCCCCGATCTGTGTGACAAAAATTTATATTGGATGTAAGGTCTATTCCATACCTCGTCTGTGATCATACATATTTGCAAATCTATGCACATTATATGCAACATAATGTAAACTAATCAGAAACATAGGTATCTGCAACGTGTGATCGACGATTGCCAAATCTGACGTTCATATTAGAAGCAATTGTACGTTCTTTTCACGAATGATATATTTCAAACGCGAGATTTGGACGAATCTATTTCGAAGGGATTTCGCACCACCCGACTTGCGCGAACGCGATTCTGACGGGGACCATCGGAACGTTTAATTCGTATATTCTGCGCGAAAAACAAGTACAACGGTCGAACCGATGGTATAGAATCATTGCGCGGAAATACACGCAATTAAGCCTGGCGTAGGTAAAGATATTTCGAGTGTGGGCATAGTATTGTTACCCTAGTTCATCGAGCGACGGCACACGAAGCGTTAAGGTTTCGCTTTCCAACGAAGTGGAAGCCATTGGAGTTTCTTCGTTGTTGCTGTATAACAGTACACTGAAGCTTTAAGGTACACGCGAACGCAATAATCTCTCATTTTTGGCCCGCGGAAGCGTGAAAAAAAACAGCACGAGGTCGACGGCTGAAACTGTGACTGTCAGTGTCCTTCCGTCGAATTGGACAAATTTTTTTTTTTATTCTCGCGAATAATTCGTAGCCGATAATAAAGTTTAAGGTAATCGAGCTGGACCGCGGACTTTTACCTACCCCGAGCCGCTGAGGTATAATTGACGAAATCGAGTCGCTTCATGCCTCGTTCGGCATGTTTTATTGGTTATGTTAACGCTCAATGATTCGGCGTAATAAATCGCCTAACAGATTATGGACGAAACAGTGACAGTGTCATTACGGAGAATATGATCGAGACAATAATTAATTCTCTGTAGTATCGAAATGCTTGGTTTTTGGGAATAGATTATTGGTAGACGGAGATGTATTTTGAGGTTATGACACGTATCGCACAAGTATCGTTTCGCGATGTCGTTGGGGGCTGTGTGCTCGTGTCAGTGCCCGGTGCGGCTGGTGCGATGGTAGACTTAAATCTCGTTGTTTCAGACATAACGGTTACTCCAAGGTAGTGATGGCTGTTAAAGGGCTAGTAGCAGCGATTGTTCAGTTCTTGACCCAACAGTTAGAGGATGGCGACATCACGGCAGACTCGCGGGAGAGTCTGGAAGTAGCGATACAGTGTTTGGAGAGTGCTTACAATGTACAAGCATCCGACACTCCGGCGAATTTTAATTTACACAAGGTATATAAATCTCTCGTTGACACAGCGACACCTAGTTTAGCCGAGGAAGCTACCGCCGACGCCAAGGCGCAGGCTCAGAGACTAAAGAACGAGGGGAATGCTTTTATGAAGGCTGAAAAACATCACGAAGCGATTGCCAATTACACGAAGTATATTATTCGTAATTAAGTAGACCAGATACGTGAGTATAGCCTTTATCGATGTAATATGTAACCGGCTCGATATTCGTCGTCCAGGGCGATCGAGTTGGACGGCCGCAACGCAGTGTACTACTGCAACCGTGCGGCGGCGTATAGCAAAATTGGGAACCACGATCAGGCGATCAAGGATTGTCGCACAGCGCTGTCTATCGATCCTTCTTACAGTAAAGCGTACGGTCGATTAGGTTTAGCGTATTCTAGTCTGGAATGGTACAAGGAAGCTAAGGAAAGCTATCAGAAAGCTTTGGAGATGGAGCCTGACAACGAGAGTTATAAATATAACTTGCAAGTGGCGGAGGAGAAGTTAATACAGCAGGGTATGAACAATATAGGACTGGGCGGAGAAGGGAATCCAGGCCTGGATTTCAGCTCGCTCTTGAACAACACCGCTCTTATGAGTATGGCGCGTCAGATGATGGGCGACCCGGTTGTGCAGAATATGGTGACTAATTTTGTAAGGGGAAACGTACACCAAAGGAGGCGCATGGAGGTACTTCTAGAAGCGTAAGCATTGTTTGTAAGAGTTATCTGCTGTGCTCCAATGGAAAGAAGTCGGTCGAAGTGTCCCGTTTGTTTGCTTTGTATTCGTCGACGTTGTCGCGGCAGCCAATAGGGATATATTATTCCGACCCTGGAGCTTCTCAACCGACTTCTTTTCATCGGAGCATAGCAGTTCGTATATGCGACCAGCGGATGGAAGTGCGTCATGTTTGAAAATTTTATAGAGGTGAACAATTAGCGCAAGAAATGCAAAACGCAGATCCTGATTTGATCGATTCGTTGAGACGACAGAGGAGAGGAAATCCAAATGACCCCGAACCGCCACAGAATTAAAAGACCCGTGATCACGAAATGTTATAAGAGATTCTACACAGAACGGGGACGACTAAATCTTATTGAAACATAAAACAGTTACAGGACGATGTCTGTCATTTTTTAACATGCTAAAAAAAAAGAGAACGAAAAACATTTTGATTCGGATCGATTTTCCATGATCATTACCATGATTTTAAAATAACAATCATGTATGTATGTATATATATGTATATGTTTTGGTATATCTGGTATATATACATACGTATATTTAAACACTACAGAAACTTTCCTATGACTTAGTTATTAAATAAGATACAACAACTTGTCTCTTGTCTGCGAGCTGACAGTGTTTGATATGCAAATATTAGATAACAAATGTCAAAATATGGTATACTTTCTACACAGGATGAATATCCGGGCGCATATTGATCGCAATTGCTATTTGCCACAGAGTTGGGCAAAATGTAATCTAATTACAACTTAGAAATTTCGATTAAAATGTAATTGTGTAGTTGATTACGCGTTATTTTCTGTAATCGTTAATTTAGGTAGTGGAATAAACCAAATGGTCAACTACCTAAATGAACGATTACAGAAAATAATGCGTAATCAACTACACAATTACATTTTAATCGAAATTTCTAAATTGTAAATAGATTACATTTTGCCCAACTCTGATTTGCCCCACAACATGGCTTCGAGCCGATTTTAATTTTTACCGATTTGTACAGCGTAATAATACGTATCCTTAGTTGCTTTAGTAGCAATTCCCTGTATGATAAAACGTCGCCGACAGAAATCAGTTACTCGCCATGTTCTGCCCGCAACATGCTCATGTTCTCTCTCTAAAATTGGTTACGAAAATACATGAGAATCAAAGCAGATTTAAGAGCTGGAGAACCGCAATAGCTCGTTAGTAACATTTCTTCATACACAACAAGAAACGTTCCGAACGCATAACAAAACGAATCATTGTTTCCTCCAAATGTTTGCAGTTCGCGTTACGTTCGTTTATAACTGCTAACAATAAATACAATTACATTCTGTTATTACAACGTCTGGTAATTATTTCAGAGTTCACGAAACTACGTTTTCAGCGTAGAGTAAGGCGAGACTTTCCATTTATTTTTACGTAACCGTTCTCTTCGCTCGGAATGCTTTGTAAATTTCTTTCTGCGAGCGGTGCGAGAAATATTCAAGTTCACGCCCGGCCGAGGGAACCGGAAGCAGGGAGGCCAGGAATTCGAATCTCGCGTTCGAGACGTATCCTTTTAAACTGGTGGCACGAGCACGCCAATTCTCCGTGCGTCATACAGAGTGACATCATTCTTATTTGGCACGTACGAGGCGCGTGTGTAAACACACGGGACATTTTTATATTTCGTGCTCTAATTTGTTTCCAACGCTCGCTCGCGTGTGTGTTGGTCGCGTGAGTCGCGTTTACGGGTGGCTGCGAAAGTGTGCACGGTTCACTTTAGCAGATGAACAATCTCATCGTTGGTTAGTCTCTCTTAACCGGTAAGTTCCCTTACCGTGCCACAGTGGACGCCTCTGAGCTCAGCATTTCGATTAACTTTGATCTACGATACAAAACGTCATATCTCTCTTTTCACCTCTATCGGGTGATTGTAATTTTTTTTAGGCGCGTTTGCATTGTCCGTACGATACCTTGGAACATTGCTCGACATTACCGATATCCGTGCGCGCAAGAATACGCGTGCTTTTTGTCGTGTGAGTGTCTGTTGCAGCGAAAGATAACAATTTGTTTATCGAAAGTGCGATAACTGTGCTGTGGGTCGAAGAGAAGAATTTGAATTTTTTCTTTCCATTTCAATCGCAGAAGAGGAATAGTTGACGTGTATGGTTTTTGCTGTTCTCACGGTCGTATCGTGATTTTCACGTGCTACATACCAGGGGCGCTGAGCGACGAAGCCGCGATGCAGCATTATTTACATATTTTTCAACCCTTTCCGTCATCCACCCACAAATACATCCGAGAAACATGATGCGTGCGCAAAGTCCCTCCACAGGTTCCGTGACGTGCGCGGGTGGCGCATGATTCGCCGGTTTCGGAGTACCGGCCAGGGGCGTATCGTTCAGTGATCCATACAGGAAATTTTCAGCTTATTCAAAACAACGAAAGTATTTACATCTGCGATTAAAGAAACGAACGTATTCGGCGATATCTTTACTGAGATAAACAATATACCACCACAATATACCATTCGAGATGCAATACTATAATACCAAACGGAATCTGAGTCATCGATTTCGTATTCTGCGCAGATATCATATCACACGCCTCTGTAACCTTCGTGCAGCTAAAATTGCAAACGATCGCGTTGCGCTTGCAATCTACGTAATCAAGATCGTCGCGAAACCTTCCTATCGCAGTCCCGATAATAAATACTTTCGCGAGGATAAGAAACTTCGAAATCGTCGGGTCCAACGTCGCGAAGCGTATACGTAAAAGTTATTGGTTTCAAGTTCAAACACTCTCGCGATCCATTGCGCACGCATCGTAGGGCTGACATCGAGGTGTGAAATTCACGGAGCAAAGCTCGGGAATCCGAGGGCGTTCCGATAGATCGCCGGTGGCCCCGGGGATTCCGAACACGGCCCTGAATATGGTGCCCCCCCACCACTCGATTGCCGCACACTCAATCGATGGCCACACCTCAATCTGTTGAGTGTGCGGCAATCGAGGGCAGCCATTTTCTTGACTTTCTGTCGCTTAACATTTCAGGTAAATACACAATTATTTCTTAAGTAATACTGGTCGGAGTGGTGCGAGGGTGTGCTGTGCCGTGTACCCGGGTGTTCTAAGCGTGCCGCGTGATCGGTTCGTTAACGCCGCGACCGGGGAGCACTGTGTGTGTGTCAAGGAGGGAAAAGAAAAAAAGACCTCTCCTCCTCCCGTGGGTATAGAGAGAGGGCCGAGGGAGTGCCATGCGTTACGAATCCACGGCTTCTTCGCACGACGGCCGTTTAGTTTAGCATAGGAGAAGCCACGCGCCGTCTGCCCCGCGGCTGAATCCCGATCGCCGAGCTTGGGAAATGCTTGTATTGAGCCTTCCGATACGACCTGGGTTTTAGCGTTCAGTAAGTAAATCGTCCCCCGGGCTCTAGACCCCTGCGTCGCTGTCCTGTCGCACCCCCAGCGCTCCCGTCCTCCCCCCCCCCTCTCTCTGTCTCTCTCTCTCTCTCGCCACCTACATACCCCCCACTCCGCCCCACCCCCTTCAGCTAAGGCCTTCCCCGCCCTCTTACCCCGTTACGCGGCAGTGCACTTCCGGTTGTGCAAAATTCGGCAAAAAGCTCTCCGGATCTCTCCTCTGGAAAGTCTAATAAAAATCTGTGTGGTTGCGGCCCCGTCTTGACGTTCCTACGTGTCTTCCTCGGTTATCACGCGGCGGATCGACGGTCTTGTGGTCTGCGATAAACAAAAGGTCGGTACGGTTCTCTGACACAGCGAGAAGCTCGCGATTTCTTATCCAGCCGACGAGTACATATACCTCTCGCATATCTCTGGCTCGTAGAATGGTTTCTTCGCCTCCGGGATCATTTCCTCCGAATTCTCGCTCGCTCCGATCCGAATCCTCGACGAACGTGCGTCGATTTTTCGTCAACGATCGACCTTCATATATATAGGATACATATTTACGAGCTGCTAGAGTTTCAAATGATTTAGGCGCGCAGCGAATCGGAATTAAAGAAACGATTAGGAGTTGCGATTCGATTCGGTACGATTCTTGTCGCCCGCTATTCATTACTCCATAATGCGAATACGTTCCCATGATTGTCGACAACACGGTTCCGAGCTTCATGCGTGTTGCGTCGTCAAGATCTTAACACGTAACCCTTCTCGCTTCATCGATACATAAGGCGTTCTGTTCATTTGCATCGCTTCTGCGTAATAGACATTACTCGACGCTATGTCCCTCGCTTTCGCTCAACATCTCGCCAAGTGCTTTTAACTTTTGTTCTGCGGAACGTGCAGGCTCTCGAGGCAACTCGCGAGAGACGAATCGTTTGTGCTTTTTGGTCCGCACAGAAGTTCTTGAGCTAGAAAAGTAATTACTCTGTCTCCTTTGTACATTAACAAGTGTAATCTGTGTAAGATGCGAATAACGAATATCAGAAAGTATAACGAATATACTTCGGATTGTTTTCGAGCCGTAATCGAGGCGTAGAAAGAACTAGATTTCCGCTCCAAGGATGCTCTATGCCGGTGTGCGCAGAATTTTATATTTTTTATGAATATATACATACCGCTATATGTATGCAATGGTTCATTAATAAGTATTACATAATTATAAAACATTGTGAAGCATCTTATCTTTGTATGATGTGAATGCACCGCCTCGTCACATTTAATTTATGCTTCCCAATAATAATTTTTAATGGGTTCACATATTTCTTAATAGTGCATGTTTAATACAACGAAATATCGATCTTATGTGTCCATGCATGTCCTTTGGAAATATTGTTGTTTTGTTCTAAGGCATAAGGTATAGTCTTACATGGGTGTCTCGGGCTGCAGTTGAAAGGAATTTACGTGGATAGCATTTAGGCATCGGGCGTCTCTATATTTGTGGTTAGAAAAAGTAACGATTACCCTTCGATCCACTGTTAGGGAAATCAAATTCACTTCGGAGGTATCGAAGCAGCGGCTCGGACAGATTATTCATTCGCGCAGGATCATTGGAGAAAGGCCCTACCTTATGCAATGAGAAATTTCGTGAAGTTTGATTTAACGTGTACGCAAGGTCATTGATTAATGATAACGTAAACTCAGCGTTAAGTTTGGCCTTTGGTAGTCTCGCAAAGCCTTGTAGTATACGCAGTCGAATTGTCGGAAGGAAAGAGTTAAGAAGCAAAATTTCAAAGGCATCGTGCATCGAATTATCACAAATTGTATTTAATACTTTTACAGATGTTTAAGTACATTGCTATGACAGAAACGAGATATATGCATATATATTTACATTTACGATATCTCTGTGGTACATGCAATTATCTCGCAACCTCCTATCCATTCTAACATATAAAATGTCCACTTAAGACAGAGACGCTGAAAGAAAGACTAAAAACATGGGATGCAATGCGGGCCGATGCCTCGGTCCAGACGATACGGGGTACCCTGGATCAGGTACGACCCAGTCAATATCCTTTAAATCTTCAGCCCTCGTAGGTTGCTTTTCTAAATAGTACTAAAGTAGACGTCGGTCGTATAGAAATAAGGAGATCTCACCTACAGTACCCACTATACAAGTAGCTGGCAGTAATGAATCTAGTAACAAGTTTAGTAATGTAAATTTAAGTAAACGGAGGGCTTTAGGGAGTGTATGCTAATTATATACACACGTAAACGCTAACGCCAATCTAGTACTTTACTTGATAATACATTCGTGTCCGATACTTACAGGGAATAAACTTTATACCCTACGAGGTTTGAATCGGAGTCATTGTTTATAGCATTGTCGAAATGAAAACAGACCTAATGAGAACAGTTTTGGAAAGATTACCCCGACTTCTTCCTATCTCTGTCCTGAAGAATGCTTCTTTACGATCTCTATCATTATTTCTTTTGTATGTCTACATATGCTGTCAGATCAATCTGTTTTAAAATTGCTTTCTACTTGTTTACGCCTTATTAGGGTGCAGGGGAGCGATACTTTTAACAGCGGCCTTAATCCCACTATTTCAGCACTCCTTTTGTTTCCCCGTTCAGTTGTGATTATTTTATGTGTACTGTACGCTCACTCGCTGTACGCCCTTAGTTGAAATAATCTCTGGCGGAGATAATTTCCCCCAGATAATCTTACTTATCGGTCGACTTAGATTCATGATCATTAGAAGCTCAATAGTCGAGGCGCCGCATGAAAGCGCAGTTTAGAAATTTTCGAGTACCATCTCCGCACTATTCTATACACACGTGTATATGTGTATGCATATATAGGATAAAAGCATTAGACATTAGACATGCACACTTTTACTGCTCTTATACGAAAGTTTGGATGTATAGTCTGTACATATTAGCCGTAGTTCGGCGGAAGCTATAGAATAGTGAATACAGCATTCTGCAAAGCGAATGCGTTCTAAAAATGTTATGCTATTAGTCGTGCATAGGTAAGTCGTTAGGAGACTGTCCTTAAAACTGATGTTTTAACCACACGAGATCAGCGTAACAGTTTCTAGATAATTATGTTGTCGATACGAATAATTCACTACTAGTGAGTAACGATTGCGTGTTTCTTGCTTTTCGTTAACGGACAGTTTTTAAAAAGCAAGAAATCAGGCGCATAGAGTTCGTGTAAATTTTAACAGTTTAGAATCGCGACGAAGCGGTGGTAAATAAATGTGTGATAATTTTTATTTTAGAATTCATGGCAGCCATTAGGAAGAAATTGGTTATCGTGGGTGATGGTGCTTGTGGTAAAACATGCTTACTCATAGTCTTCAGCAAAGACCAATTTCCGGAAGTGTATGTACCCACAGTATTTGAGAACTATGTTGCAGACATTGAGGTCGATGGGAAGCAGGTGAGTCACCCGTGAATATTATACGTCAGCCATCGTTTCTGTAAATCTTTTGCTACGTGAATGGTGCGATTAAACGAGAGCATTCCGTGCGACAGGTGGAACTGGCCCTTTGGGACACAGCCGGGCAAGAAGATTACGATAGGTTGCGTCCACTGTCGTATCCCGACACGGACGTGATCCTAATGTGCTTCTCCATAGACAGTCCCGATTCCCTGGAGAACATTCCCGAGAAGTGGACACCGGAGGTGAAGCACTTTTGCCCGAATGTGCCCATTATCCTTGTCGGAAACAAAAAAGACTTGCGCAACGATCCGAACACTATCAAGGAGCTTAGCAAGATGAAACAGGAGCCAGTTAAGCCCGAGGAAGGTAGAGCCATGGCCGAGAAAATCAACGCTTTTGCTTATCTTGAATGTTCCGCTAAGAGTAAGGAGGGTATTAGGGAAGTATTTGAAACAGCCACCCGAGCTGCGTTACAAGTAAGTGTTAGCGTAAGTTAGCGTCTTTTCGTATGCCACGGACAGAGCTGCTTCTAACGGTCGCGTGAATTCACAGGTGAAAAAGAAGAAGAAGGGAGGATGTTGGCTTCTTTAAGTAAAATGCCAAGTGGTCCCGATACTATTATCTTAAGCCTTGTGGCTGAATAATGGAATTGCGGAGCTAGCTGCAGTGAAGCTAGTTGTTATGCCGGAGGCCCCCAGCGGAAACCATAATATAATAACAACTTATCTTTAATTATTTTACACAATAAAACAAATCTATATTAAAAAAAAAACAACAACCACAAACTGCGCCCGAGATATTTAAAAAGCAAAGAGGAAGAAAAGAAAACTGTCATTGACGAAACTGGAGACTTAAGAGAGAAAAAAAAACATTGACTAAAATTCAAAATGCAAGTATATGTGCTATATATGAGAAACCATAATGTATATTGTAATGACTACTTGATTGTATTTTTAATGGTAATGAATTGTGCTTCGAGTTTAAACAATTAAACAATTGTCATACCAAGTATTTACATTTACGGTACATAATTATCTAATATCATTGTAGCAATTATTACTATTATTAATTAGTATCTCATTACTATTATACGCATTCTACATCTCTTTTTTTTTTCTTAATCGTAGTGGCTGTTTATTTTTGGTAATAAAGAAAAAAAAGAAAAGAATATATATGTGCAGAGGAAAGAAAAGAGTTGGGGGAATTCGTAAACAAAGTATAAAGAGAAAGTGGAAGGAGGGAGAGTAGAAACATAATACGCAATGCAAAGTCATAGAAAGCAATGTAAGAGTTTAAAGGGAAAAAATGTTGAGGATTCCAAACGTTGCGTCGCTATTTTATTGAACCATCGAATTATCAATATTTCTTAAACAAAGCAAAAGCAAGTAACAATACCTATTATAATTATGAAGTTGCGCAAGTAGACGAGCGGATCACTTTGATCTATAAGATACCAACTAGGCTAAATGTATTATTATTATTATAATTATTATTAATTATTTTTATTATATTATTATAATTCGATGACACTAACATTACGGATTGTAATAGCGGCTATATTATATATTTATGTATTTCGACAACACATCCCTTGTACCCAACAAAACCAAGCACACAAACGACATCCCGTTTTCCGTTTCTCGTTGCGCGATATCTATTTGCCAAAATGTCCGATATACAATCAATGTAACCGGGGAATGTTTGTGATTTATTAATGTAGAGGCGACGAACTTTCACGGAGCATGACTTTTCATTCTCGTAGCGACAATTGTTGCGACTTACGCGATGCTCTTTCCGAAAAGCGTTGTTCTACGAAAACGTAACGTCTACGTGTTCCTCAAACGCACCAGATTTTTTTTTTCTCTTTTTATTTACAAGCGTTCGAGTTACCTTGTAAAGTGATCTTCGAGCCTGTTAAAGTCATCCCTGTATTTCCCTCCCCTTTATTTCTGTTTCTTTTCACTTGTATACATACTATTCTGAAACTTCTTAATTTTACGCGTCTTCTATTAAAGAAAAAACGAAAAAAAAAACTAATATCTATAAGGTTCATAATGTAGTTTGTTTTTTGCAAAGAACTATCGAATTAACTACTGTTGAATTACGCTTTTAAAAGCCAGAACATCGTAAGGTTGCGGCCAAGCTTTGCAACGGCCGCGGGACGTTTTATTTACACAACGGGGCTTTGGCCATTTCCATCGATCAGCTCTTCGACGTACAAAAATTTACCGATAAGTCGATGGGGGTAGGAGTTTTTTATAGTGTTTGAATAAATAATACTGTTTTGCATTTTTTAAACAACTAATTGTCAAAGAGTTAATGAACGAACTGGTCGCAGGCGGGAATCCAAAGATCCCCGAAACCTCTGGCATCTTCGCGGATTCAGGGCCCGTTGCAGAGTTTGCAAGCGTTCTTTTATAATAATTTTTCGAAGGATGTACTGTTAATTACGACTGTATCGACCTAATCCCTTATGGACCATCTATCCAATCCCACAATCAAAGCGCGAATCGTGATTGCCGATCGAATAAAGTCGCCCGAACATTTGTACAGTGATAATTGCAGTTTTTTCTAAGGGAACGCTTGTGAATTGCGAATGGTACCGATATTATATATATGTATATACATATATATATATACTTTCCCCTTAGGAACCTATCGTCTTGATCCTCGTCCAAACGCGAGTCTTTGAGACTGACTTTGCAGTTAATGAAAAACAAGGGACGAACAAACTAATCACATTTTTTTATAACAGAGTTTAAGTATCGTTAAATGCACAAAGTTATCAGATAAAACGTAAACGTATTAATTGCTCTGTGTTTGACGAAGATCAAAGTGACGAATTAATTGCGTGACTCGAACGCATCGCATGTACGAAAGACAAAAAAGGTGGTAACTGATAAAGGAAATATTTTTTATTATTTCTCGAACGTCTAGGACTGGTCCATACGGGATTAATCACTGTATATAAAGTTTCAACGTTCTCGGAATAGATGAGGTAATGCCTTGATGAATGTCTCATGGTTTTTTCAGCATTTCTTTGTCTCTCTCTCTCTCTCTCTCTCTCTCGCTCTCTCATCGAATGAAAGAGTAAAAGAATAAAAGTACGAACTGCTTTATCTCATTCTTACGATAATGTCGTGAGTAATATATTCATATATATATATATATAGCATATCGCGTCAATTTGATTTTGAGCGTTGAAATGAGATGCTGCTGTACACACAAGGCAGGAAGGGGGGGAAAAACGAAGGAAATATTGTCTTCTGATTCAATGCAGTCCGATTATGATTAGCCCTTACGACGTTGTAATTCATCGTGCAGCTAACTGAATAATTTAAGATGCTACTTCCGAGGACAAGAACTTAATGATTCGTGCCTAGCGTTTCTTCGATAATACGGATATGTGAAACTTATTTTTTATGATCAGGGAAATGAATTCGAGCGTGAGTTTCCCGAGTTCTAGCAAATCTCTCTATAATTAGCTTTCATGATTAAGAAGATATTTACTCCACGATTGCTATAATAAATTGTAATTAACAATAAAGGTTACTCATCAACATTTTTAAATTGCTACTACTGGGGTAGTTCAATGCCTGCGAGATTGAATAGTAAAGCGTAGATAGTTCTCCTGTTCTCCTTAGCAGATATAAATTCAAAAGGAATCGTCAAAGGACGTGCGAGAAATATTGAATATACTGCGAGTCTTCAGTTACAAGTTTTATTGAACAAAATTGCCACCTTCGTTTCAAAAGACCTCGAAAATCGCATACTTGGAAGCCTGAAAAGTACAATTACTTAATAAGGAATATCATTCAGTTACAATGCAGAAGATTTTATATAAAACGTTTTTATTCTTTCTTTTTTTTTTATCTCTCGTATAAACAGAAATTAATGTGATAACTTGGACCTGGCACAGTCAAAAATGTGACGAATGGAATGGAAAGTTTTATGTTATTGTACGTAGCTGATTAAGTCTGGAAAACCTCGCCGCGATAATTCTAAATCAGTTCTGCATAGCTTTACGTGATATACAGCATACCATAATGTTACGTAATACATGCATACGATACTATAGTAATTATATTTTCGCTTCGCTTTCGAATACTCTGTAAAATAAGTATAGCACGCGTTACCATCGGTCACGCCGTTCGTTTAGACCTGTCTCTGGAGCTAGAAAAAAGTTACATTAACCCTTACATTTAATCGTACGTCACTCTCGTCACACATCGCGAGTTCCACGGAGAGTAAAATCTCCTCTCACATCTTGCTGTTGGGGCATATATAAAAAATGTAGTAAACAATCACGTATCTTACGAAAGAAATTTACAACTCGTCGGCCTTCGGCTTCGCAGCTTTGCCTTTGCGATCGAACCCTTTCAGCTCGTTCGTCGCATGCTTGGCAATGTACTTAATGAAGTCGTCGAGCGCCCTGCCGCCCTCGTATTTCACTGGGCTGCTCTTGGAATCCTTAGGCGCCCAGAAAAGCGTTGGGAATCCGGCCACTTCGTACGGCGCGGGAACGTCGTTCGCGGTGGCGTCGAACTTCACGATCTCGACGTCCTCGTCGACGAGCTTCTCGCCCAGTTCGTCGAACACGGGCGCCAGCTGCTTGCAGTGACCGCACCACGGGGCATAGAATTCGATCAACGTATCCTTGTCGTTATTTGTCACCACCTCGTCGAAGTTCCGAGCCACCGCGACCTTAACGTTCCCGGTGTTATCTTCCGGGATTGGCTCAGACTTCAGGTACGGTTCCAAAGCGCCCGATTCGAGGTCCTTGAGGAACGCTTCGAACGCATCTACCGTAAACTCGTCCTTCATCGCGAACTTCTGGTTCTTCGCGTTCTTCGCCAGAACGACAGGCTTGTCGCCCTTCACGAAGTCGATTCCGAAGTCGTTCAATTCATGCTGGAAGTCGTCTTTGGAAGAAATAGCGAAGTTCAGGCTGGGGAAGTCCTTGGCGACCTTGATGATCCGGTTGCGCCAGTAGTTCGTGCCTTTAGGATTCTTCACGTAATCTACGGCGTAGTAGGCGACCACCAGTGGGTTCTTGAATTCCGCAGCATTGTCCCGCGTTCGGACGCCAGCGATACCAAAGCTAAAACGACGATTTAGTTGTAGTAAATGTCCGTTATATTTAAATCATATATAATAATCTAAAAAAAGGGTTTTACAAGACTTACTAATTCTTTGTAATGAATTCCTGAACATCGGTTATGCTGTCTCCATCCTCGAGTTTCGCAGTGTTCGGTTCAAACTTGTTCTGCAATACTTTTGGTCGGTATAGAACAATTGTATTCCTGGAATTTGATACAGTACATTTAACTTTGTCCATCGCACAGTTATCCAGATAATTCCATGGTAAATTAAACTATTTACTTGTGCCCCTCTTTCTCCAAAAGTGATTTCGCGGTCGTATGCGCAAACTTCACCTTCTCCTTCAGCTTCTTAGAAACAGCATGGAAGGCTGTCGCCAATGGCGAATCTGCCTCTTCGAAGAAACCTACCACCCCTATTTCGTCAGACGCCAGGAACGACTTCAGGCAGCTTTCATCGATAAGTTCCTTGGAAGCCGGACCGACTTGTGCCTGAAACACAAAACTCCACGCGATCAGTATACAATAATAATTTAATTCTCCCGTCGCAAGAATCTCCCGCACCTTCATGTATTTAGCGATACCCGCAGCTTCCCTAGGACCATTGTAGTCGCTGACAACGTCAGCCCTGGAGAAGATTTTCAGCGTCGGATAACCACTGACGGAGTGCTTGTTACAAGTTTCCTTTCCGCTCTCCGTGCAATCCACCTTAGCGAGAGTGATCGGAGGATCGTTTCCTAGGAGCAGCTCGGCAGCCTTCGCGTATTCCGGCTTCAATCGCTTGCAGTGGCCACACCTGAAACGGAGATAAAGAATTGTTACCTAGTAACCTAAGCAAGAGGTTGCGTTGCTCCCTCGTAAGAATCACGAACAAATCGTGATCGAAGCTGGAATAGGGTTTGCATATGGAGAAAAGAATGAACATGTGGGAGGAGACACTTCCTTGCTCGATAATGTGCCGCGAGCCGGCACCCTGACGTCGACCAGATTGGAGCTTGGAAAGGTCCTTTGTTACTTCGCTCTTCGCGGTAGTTGGGTCGCGAAGGATTCCGTGACGAAGATGAGAGCTAATTTAACGCGAAGAGAGATATGTAGGTACCGTAAAAAAAGTTCTTACCATGGTGCGTAAAACATAACAAGCGTGTTCTCGAGCCGCTCTAATTCATGGCTGAAAGTGTCGTCGGTGAGGTCCAGCACGTCCTTTTCCTCGGCTAGAACGGTAGCGAGGACTAGGAAAAGAAAGCTAAGATACTTGGGCAGCATCGTGGATCACGGTGCTCCTTCAAAATCAAATTCGAGCTACACTCTTTCCCCAAAAGACACTGTCTGCCGGAGACGTGGCCTTTGCAAGAAGTTAGCTACCAGCGGTGCACGGTACCCGCGCAGTGCTGTCGCCTCCTGATTGGCTGCTCCTTCTTTCGTACGTGTGCGTCGTATTCCTGTGCACGCCACGTATTATATACGGTGTTTCTGCGTTGTTTGATCAAACTTTAGTGGTGTGCCCCGCCGGCGATACTAACGGATGAGGCTCGGGTCATTCAGGAAACTTCGGGGCCTCTCGTAGTTTCGTTTCCGAGTCACGGGCTCTTAAAGCTGCATGCCACAGCCTAAATTCGAAGCAATTCGAAACGAGCAACCGAAGCAAGGAGGCTAACTGTGCAGTGGCATGTCATTGGTTATTGAAGGTGTTGAAAGTTTCTGGGATATTCGGAATCGCGAAGTAATTTTTTGTAAAGATTTTAGGAAGATCTTGTAGATATTTCTGAGGAGTTTCTGACAAACAACCTCCATTTAGGTATTTTGATTGAAGGTGTTTATAAACATGGGCGTCCGCAGCTTTTGAGAAAAAATCGCTTATTTTTCAAAACTGATCTTTATTAAGTTTATACTAAGAAAGGGAATATTTTTAAATTTCACTATGGAAAGGGTTAAAAAACCAAGAGGGGTATATTTTTCTTTACCATCATCCCAAAGTTGCCCCCCCCTAGAAATAAGTCACCGGACGCCCCTGAGTCTAAACGCGAAGGTTTCAGGGACACCCAGTATGGACATAGAAGACGAGATTCCAGTCGGAGAAGTAACCAGTACAGGAAGGAACATTTCTTTGCTGTTTCGATTTGGTGGGAGAAGCAGCAAGTGGATTTTTAACGGTATTCCTGAAAAGAAATTTCTTCCGTGATGTTATCTTCCGTTCCGGCCGGTCTCGAGGCCTTTCTCACCAGCCAATCAGGAGCAGGAACAGCGTTTCCCGCGCTTCGCCATTTTATCAACGAACTGTTCAAAATGTGAAGATTCGTAGAAAATATGTATAACCGAGTGTTGCGAAGGAAATACTTTTAATGTTTCTTTAAGCTTCCACTCGGTTTCCCGCGCGGGGATTCCTGGGAGGGAAAATCAAAGTACAGTGGCGTAGACTCAGCTTTGTCCGTTATTGAGTTTACCTTTCGGATGTTTTTGCCTTTTCGCACGGTGCACGTTCTTAGTGATCGCGTTAAGTATATAAAAGCAACGCAATATTTTTCAATTAACTTTCCTTGAAAATGGTCGAAACCAAAGACCGAAACGTCGGAGTTGAGAATTATTAAATTGCATAATAGCTTTATAATTTTATATGTAAAAATTGACCGAACAAATGCGCTGATATCACTTTATGTATTTTTGGATAATGAAACACAGTAGAAATATAAATACACGTAACGGGGAATAGCATGAAACAAATTTTCTTTTTAAATCTCATTAGTGCTCATGCCAGTTTAGATAAGTATAAAAATACTGAGAACTGATAGCAAACACTAGCTTAATCGTTGACACTTCCGCGCAGACCATCGACGAGTAAAGCAAGCGTTAGAATCGAGGCATTGTAACAGTTTTATCGCAAGTAGGATGTTTCCTCGTCGGGGGAGAAACCGTGACGTACGCTACACGCGCTACATCTGTCGCCGTATGCAATGTGAATTTTAATGAACAATGATTCCCCCGACGGCACTGATTGGCCCGCCGGACTTCTGTGTTTGCCTAGTCATAAGTTTGTAGAAAAAAAAAGGAGAAGTGTAGCGTAGCCAGCGCCGATCTTCATAAAATATTACAGAACGGTCAGGATCCGATTAGTCTTGGTAACGGTGCGCTGTCATTCGCAACGAGCGACTGGAAGGACGGACCATCTGTATTATCCTTGCTACTTAAATAGCTTCGTCGCAAAAACGATTTTCTCTAGTA
Source organism: Andrena flavipes (assembly GCA_963971345.1). Classification (NCBI taxonomy): domain Eukaryota; kingdom Metazoa; phylum Arthropoda; class Insecta; order Hymenoptera; family Andrenidae; genus Andrena; species Andrena flavipes. The sequence continues at coordinate 72,758,335 of OZ020479.1, read as the reverse complement.
CTATGGTGAGTGGAAGCCGCGATATTGCATTGAAGTTCGAAACGAGCTGAAACGACCTCGAGCACGGGAGTATTTAAAATCCAATGTTGAAATTGTACAGCTGGTGTCTCATCGCTTTAAAAGCCTTGTACTAAATAGAATTTTGCTAGGGCAGCTTCGCGTGCATGGCGCTCGTGTTTTATTTTTATGGTCTTTTAAATGCTCCCTCGAGTGTCCCATGTTTAATTAAGATTAAGTGGTCGCGCGCGATGTGTGTCGCTAACGATCGCGAGGTAGGAAATGAATTAGCAAGTGTAGCACGAATCGATTATTCATCGAGGCGCAGCCTGCGTAAATTGAATTATCTTTGCGTAAATATAATCGAACGCAGGAAAATATTGAAGACTCGCTATACTAAACTACAGCCTTGGCGAGCGTTCCGATATTGTATACCTTGATATAAAATTCTAGGAGGATATGTTTCGTGTCGAAAGTGACCTATTAAAGGCGAATTCCACTTGCGCCCAAATCGACCGTGATTTTCATTAGGGTAGGTTTCCCCATACGCGACTGGGCGCATCGTCAAAAATTTCAAAGTCGATTTTCTCGAAAATGAAGCGCAATAACAAAAAATTTTATTCCTTTTTCTCGACTTATTTACGTGTTATAAGTAAAAAAGAAAGAGTAACTTTTTTTGATATCGCGCTTAATTTTCGAGAAAAGCGACTTTGAAATTCTTGACGCTGCGTCAAAACTTACCTTAATGAAAATCAAGATCAATTTGGACGTAAGTGAACTTCAATCTAAATATATAGATAAGTTTAGTCAGCATATCTAGTCTATGTGTATTATGTGGGGAAGCAGTACATAAGTCCATATAAGTCGCAATTGTATCGATACACGTGTTCCGTACGGTTTAACGTCATTCAGTTCTATTAAGACCTTGTTTAGTTAACAAGGGTGATTTACGAGCTTCGCAATAATTGAAAGTAAATTACGAGGCACGTAGTTATATAAACAAATTCTATTTCCAGCGTACACGTGCGCAGCGGTACAGAATCGAATTTCTCTGGATTAATAATGTCTGTTCAATTTTGAAATATTCAAAGCCCAAAATGTTCGATCGTGGTATTAATTTTTGAAGGATACGAGTAATCACGTGTATTATGCATCGTATCCCTCGCGCGGCAAACTTGAATTTACTGCTAACAGTATTACGAAGGTTAAATGACAGGGAAAAATTAATATTCCGTAAGTGGTGAACGGAACGCAAAGCGCTGCATGGACATTCTGCTCGGGCTCTGGAAACGGCGCGACGTTTTTACGTCTGTTAATAAGTGAATTCGGCGAACGTGCCAGTCGTGGCTCCGGTGCGGATGCGATAGGTCGAGTCTGCGTGGATTTGTCGCTCTCCGCTCTCCAATTGATTTTAGCACATTTGGCTAGCGGCCACCGCGAAAACTGCCTGTCCACGTCACCTTGCCGCTCAAACGAATCTATTTTCCATATTTCAGTTCGCCCATCGGTGCATCCAGTACGCCCACGCTTATCATTTATCCGCCGCTGTGAAAGGTAAGACATTTCCGGGCTTTAAATGGTGTGTCATCATGAATCGTCGATTTACTTTCGCTTTCACTCACCGAGCGCCTAAATTTCTCCGCGGTTGACCTCGATTTCGCAATTTCTAGAACATTCGAACCGAAGTAGGTTTTTATCACTTTGCTTTTGCCACATAATCCTCTTTTTCTACAATCTTTCAATATTTCGAGTAACTGTAAAATAATGACAAGTATCTGCCTTCGTACCATATGAATTCTCTGTGTTCCAGGAAATCCGAGAAACATGCCCTGTCCATTCCTAAGTCGCCTCTCTGCGAATTACATTCGCAATTATGGAGCTTCTGTGGTGATGAATTATCGCAAGATGTGCCCATTCATGTCTCAGTTCTTTAGCACTCAGGCAGAGTCCGCCGAGACTCACCGGGTTCAAGAAGCCATAGAGAGTCAGTGCCCGTTTCTCGTTAAAGAGCACGTCGCTGTGAAAATGGCTAGCCCAGCGGTGGAGGAAGACGTTATGACCGTGACTCCAGCCGAGTCGGAGAAAGAGCAGAGCTTCGAGTATGATAATTTCTTTCGCGAGCAGATCATGAAGAAGAAAAAAGATCACTCGTACAGGGTCTTCAAGAAAGTGAATAGGCTGGCTGAGAACTTCCCGACTGCTATGGAATATTCTTGGGGGCCGAAGCCCATCACTGTTTGGTGCTCGAACGATTATTTAGGGATGTCACGTCATCCAGCGGTGACACGTTCCGTTCGAGAAGCTTTGGATAAATTTGGTGCGGGGGCTGGGGGGACGAGAAACATATCCGGCAATTCGATGGGCCACGAAATGTTAGAGAAAAGGGTCGCCACTTTGCATCAGAAAGAGGCTGGCTTGTTGTTCACCTCTTGCTTCATCGCCAACGATTCCACTCTGTTCACTCTGGCGAAACTCTTGCCGGGTTGTCATATATTCTCAGACGCTGGTAATCATGCTTCTATGATACAGGGGATAAGAAACAGCGGAGTGCCTAAGCATATCTACAGGCACAATGACGTGGAACATCTGGAGGAGCTGCTCTCGAAAGTAGATAAGAGAGTGCCGAAGATTGTAGCATTCGAAACTGTACATTCCATGACGGGTGATATATGCCCTTTGAAAGAATTGTGCGACGTTGCGCATAAATATGGCGCGTTAACTTTCGTCGACGAAGTCCATGCTGTTGGCTTGTACGGACAATCGGGTGCTGGTATTGGAGAGAGGGACTGGGTGCTGGATAAAATGGATATCATTTCTGGCACCCTAGGCAAAGCCTTTGGAAACGTCGGCGGCTACATCGTTGGTACCGCGAAATTAATAGACATGATACGAAGCTACGCCGTGGGCTTCATTTTTACAACCTCGCTACCACCGACGGTGTTATACGGGGCTTTGACAGCCGTGGAAATATTAGCTTCGGATGAAGGGAGATCCTTGAGGGACAAGCATCAGAAAAACGTATCTTATATGAAGTCTATTTTGACTGCCGCTGGTCTTCCGGTAGAGCCTTCGCCTTCGCACATTATCCCAATAAAAGTACGCCATTTGAAATTACATCTTACGCACTTTTAATATCGTCGTGTTTCATTCTGACGACTTTTCAGATCGGAGATCCATTGCTCTGCAGTCAGCTGGCTGATTGCTTGATAAGGGAAAAGGGCCATTACGTCCAAGCGATAAATTATCCGACCGTTCCGAAGGGGGAGGAGAAATTGAGAGTGGCACCGACGCCAAGGCATACCAAATCAATGATGGATCAATTTGTAAAAGACACTTTGGACGTATTCCACCGTCTGAACATATCGCAGGCCGATAGAGAGTCGCGCGAGGTGCCGCGCGAGATTTTGGTTCATTGATGAATGTGTTTAATTTAATAGGTAGAAGGTGTAAAGATTCTGTGTTTTATGCAAATATAACTTACCCGTTTACAAAAATTTCTCTGGATACTTACTGCTGTTGAACGAACATCTAACCGGTGCGGTGGTGATTAAGATAATTTGATATTTATAGAGAGCTTTAAATAAATCATTGTATCATATGCTCTATAAGCATGTATTTACCTACCGAGTTCATTAATACGGGATAATAAAATCAAGAATTCAAACGGTATTACGCCAGTACCTATATATTTCATCAAATGACTTGCAGTTTTGTGTCAGTCGTAATCTTGATATTCAAGTTGAACGTACCCGCGTGAGCTGGCGCCGCGCACGCGCACGCTGACGTTGTTTTCAAGGTGCGTTTCGACGTGACACTACAGTCATGACATTCGCTGTTGTGATAGGGGCGTCCGGAGACTTTTTTCCAGGGCGGGGGGGGGGGGTCAACTTTGAGATGATGGTATCTCTTTTTTAGTATAACGCTAATAAATATCAGTTTTGAAAAATAAGCGATTTTTTCTTAAAAGCAGTTTTGAAAAATAAGCGATTTTTTCTTAAAAAGCTAGGGGGGCAACTGCCCCTTTTGCCCCCAATAATGTAGAAAATATAGTCAATGTCAAAAATTCAAATACAAACTATGAATATTTTAAATTACTTTAAAAAGAAAGATTAGAATGTAATTATAAAAAATATAAATAATTTGAAAGTTTTTAGTAAATTTCATATCTTTGATGTGCAAAAGATACTGGAATTTTTGCACATATCAACAGGGATTCTGAAAAAATTGATAAAGCTCTAGAATTTAGCAGATTATTTCTTTCATTCCATTTAGTGTTATTGAATCTGACCACTTTAGGAACTTTGTGTCTAAGACTTTGTATATAATTTGTATCCAACTTATAAAATTCCAACTCGAAAGTCATTGTCGAATAATTTACTTAACGCAAAATTTCGAGATTACAAAAAATCAATAATCAGTGTCGAATTCAAAGATGCAGTTATACTTTTAGATGGTCAGAAAAATCATATCATCCAACAATAAATATGTTTTTACAATTCTGAATTTCATGAATACGATATGTCCATGCAGATTAGGACGTCATGGCGTTCCATAGTCTGCAACGGTTTTTTCAAACAATATGATTTTATACAGTAAAATACACGAACGTCATAAAGTTAAGCTATTTACTATGTCTTATTCTACACGTAAAGAATTCACATTTCTAATTTAGGTAAAATACGGACCCACCATTGTAGTCAAACCTCTCACTGCTCACATATATCAATTTTGTGTCAGTACCGTTCCGGCGTGCCAGTGGTAAGAAGAAGAGGGGCGTAGAGTGTATCTTCTTCTTACCACTGGCACGTCGGAACGTTACTGACACGGCACTGATATATGTGCGCAGACCTTTAGTCTATCGTCGGTTATCTATGCTTTCATCAGTCTGTCTTCTGCACTTTGATAACAGAAACGTGCCGATCAAGAATAATTATTCGATCACAACTTGTGCTTTTCCTTGCAAAATGCTACTCTGAAGTCCAGTAAACCCATCATCGATGTCCACGAGCGATTCTCCTTGCTCGAGCTTAACCTAACTGGCTCCGTATTATTGAGATGCTGATCGAAAGTGGAAAACAAGGTTAGGATGAGGAGCATCGTTAATATTTTGAAAATGTTCATCGCGTTCTTCTATGACTATGCGCGTGGATTATCCTACACTGTCACCACGATCCTGGTTCTGGGTTACTGCCTGCACCCAGCCAGATTCGCATCGCACTACACTTTCATAAAGACAGAGGATATCTACGATGAGATGGAGAGGTCCTACCCGGCGAGAGACAATTCTTGCTCCGTCGCGATCAACCCTAGGAGACCTCAGCTGCTTTACCCCGAAGACCACCCTCGAGAAGACCCGGTGGCAATGGCACGCCGTTCGGGGATACTCCCCGGAGGGCAATGGAAGCCCCTCAATTGCCATCCCCTTTTCAACGTCGCCATCATATTACCATATAGGAATCGACAGACGCAGCTTACCATCTTCATGAACTACATCCATCCTTTCCTTCAATCTCAGAATCTTGACTATAGGATATTCGTGATAGAACAGAGCCCGATGCGCGAATTCAATCGCGCCAAGCTCTTCAACGTCGGATACGCAGAGGCGACCAAAGTGAATGATTTTCACTGTTTCATTTTTCAAGATATAGATTTGATACCTCAGAACCCTGACAATATTTACGCCTGCACCAAGATGCCCAGGCACATGAGTTCGAGCGTCAACACGTTCCGGTATAATCTACCCTATACCGGCTTATTCGGAGGAGCGATCGCGTTAACTCGTAAACAGTTCGAGAGGGTTAATGGATTCTCCAATATCTTCTACGGCTGGGGCGGAGAGGACGACGATTTCTACAGTCGACTGCAGGCCAAAGGTTTCCAAGTATGTCGATTGCTAAGAAATGTGTCGGAGAGTAATAGCGTGTCGTAAGTCTATGATAAATTCCAGGTCACACGTTTCGGGCCCGACATCGCACAGTACTATATGCTGCTACACAAGAAAGAGCCGCCTAGCAGCGCAAGGTTCGTGAACTTAGAGACCAGTGCTAAAAGGTACGACACCGATGGGATTAGTAACTTGGAATACAGAGTCTTAAATCATCAATTGAGGCCATTGTATTCTTGGATTCTAGCAGACGTTTAGCTCTGTATTTAGTTAGTAGAGTTTCTATGTTTCATTATCTTACCGATAAGCATAGCTGTATAAAGTGGTTCGCTGCAACTCAACTTAATAATTAGCGAATCTAACTGTGAGATTACATAAAGATAAATTTTGTATACATTTTCTAGTAGACTGAAAAAGAGAGGTGTACGATTTCGTGTGAAACAGGGATATAGATTTTTAGAGTTCCTAATTTATTTAATGATATAGACCAAAAATATTAGTATTCTGTGTTTACAAACTAACGGATTACCAGGGAATTAAGACTCGATTAAAATGCAAACGATTTTATTGATAGTTTGTTTGCTGATTATTGTACAATTAACTCATATATTTGATAATTTCAAAGTTTTGCGTAGGTAACGGAACGTACTTGCTCATTTAGTTCCTGTTTGGATCGAAGGGATAGTCAGTTTGTTTAAGCAGGTGCAGGTTTTAATAGTACAAAACTTCTTTATATACAAACAGAGAATCGTAGTTTGTTCCTCTAGGAATATGCCTAAAAAATAATCAAAGTAAATAAGCGTGTCAATTTTTTCGTAATATATCGACTTAGTTGTTTATACTCGGTAATTTTTAGTATTCTATTTATAACGACCGAGAAGACAAAATATATCATCGTACTCGTACTCGTAGCATTGTTTACTATTTCGAATTATGGTGGCGGGCAAATAAATGTAATCGAAACGATCGATGCGTATACATCGAGCGGCTTTCGAGTTCGCGGGGCCGGTCGTCGCCGATCCGAGTACTTGTAATGTGATAAACGTATACCAAAATGTGACGAGAGTTCCGTAGCTTGTGTTGCGTGCGGTTCGAGAGAGAGAAGATTTGATCTCAGAGTAAGGAGTATCTCCAAGTTCAAATGTTTTGAATCATCGAAGAATACTTCAGTTATACGTGTGAGTACAAGTGTCTCAATATGGATTAGAGCGTACGTGTTAAGGATTTAAAAAGAGAGAGAGAGAGATAGAGAGAGAGAGAGAGAGAGAAACACATAGCAGTGAAGCTATTGTAAATCGTACTACATAATTTTCGACTTCGTAAGTGTTATATATTTATTTACGTGCATTTAATAATATAGGTATAATTCCCAAGTTGATCGTGATTGCATGGATCTTTAAACTTTCCTTTGAAAAGTAACAGAGCGAACGGGTTCGCGCCAGATTAGCTGGAAGTTCGAAGGAACCGAATAAAATGGCCGAACACCTTCGATTTCTCAAACGAAAAGAAAAAAAAAAAGAGAACTGGCACACACGAGTGTATTGCAAGCAATAATGCCGCGTGTATTTTTATTATCATCGTGTCTCTTTACCCTATCAGTTATTACATGGGTTTTGCATGTGTAATTAAAAAAATAACGATAAGGTGTACGAATGACTTATAGCGATGTGTATGTATTTATAGCGAAGAATGCGTGATTTCCAATAAAAATAAAACACGACGTAAATGAATTATAAAAGAGAAGATCGGCGTTATATATGTACGAGTATAAATATAATTATCTCTCTCTATATATATGTACGTGTGCAATCTGACATAATTACATTATTATAAAGGAATTACGAAATTTAATGCAGATTGTTACAGTGTAATAAATGTATGACCCCGCCAGTGTCGAGTTTAGTCGCACCGGGTCATAAAAAGGACCGTAATAGCTTGATTTTTAACGAAGAAGCATCATGAAATCGAGACGAAACCGTGCCGAAGCAAAAGTTACGATACACATTAGGTAGCAACTGGATCCTCCAAACTCTTCGTTAACGATGGTGTTTCATAATGCTTCGCTGTATTTCATATCCCCGAAATATGAAAAGTACTGTATTGTGCAGAAATCGTTAGACGAGAATTGCTTAAAATGCTGATCTTCTCAACTATTTCGCTACTGGTATTCGCATGTCGTACATTCTTGAGTAGAGCGCCGTATGCTCGACAAATATTAAAAGGGACATTAATGGGCATATACTTTTCCTCCGACGAACAAAGGCGCATAGTGTTCGAAGTATATCGCCATCCGTAAAGCTCGAAAGTACTACGGGGTGATAGTACTTTTAAAATAATAGTAACCCGATACGGATATTATCACATAAAACGTACAAAATTGAATGGAAAAAAAGTGAGAAAAAAAAAGACAACAGCATGTCCAAATACGAACATCACTACTTTATTATTTCCTAACAATCTTATGGAGAATAGGAAGAGAAAAGTAATATCGTGAATACGTACAGGGAAAATATAAAAAAGAAATTGTAATGTATATATCCCAAGAATGGATCATCACCGCTCAATTACCAGTACACAGTCAGCATACTATTCGAATAATACGCATACATACCTATTCGTCTATGGAAAATCGAGTACAAGTACTTGTTTTGTGTGTGTCTCTCTGTGTGTGTAAAACCCAGTTTTCCAACCGATACTTGTATTATGTGTCGGAGAGTTCCTGATAACGTGCGTACATCATCTTCTTCACGCAGTCTTTGTACGTGTCCCCCGGTAGCGCACTGTAAGACGACGATTTCGCTCCCAGACCGGCAGTAGGAACCCTCCTCTCCGCCTCGATGATGCTCGTCCTGCCCTGGTTGGACTTCCCAAGGCCCATTCCTTCACTCCACCCCATCTTTTGTAACAGTTTATTGCCAACATTGTCCGAGCCGATACCAGCCCTGGTGGGTTCTTCGTAGGACACAGAGATCTCCTCGACCCTCGTCTTCAAGTACTTCTCTTTCAGTTTGTTCGGCTGCGGAGGTTCCGGCTCCCCATACTTGGCCCTCCTCTCCTTAGCCCGATCGCGGTACTTGTTGTTCCTCTGTTGCGGATCGTTCGGGTCCAAGCCGCGCACTTGATACCAATTCTCCAAGTTCTGCTTGTGAAGATCGGACAGCTGCTGATGCCGAAGAAGCGCCTCTTTGCTCGGGAACTGCCGTTTGCACAGCAGGCACGCTAATTTCGCCCAATCGGTGTGCTGCCTCTCCTCCTGTTGCACGTCTTCTATCTCCTCTTCAGTGTCGCTACCGCCGCCGTAAGCGGCAACCAAGCCGTTGTTTCCACTCTGGTCCTCCTCCTCGTGATAAGAGTTCGCTAAGGACTTCTTCTCCAATATGGCGTATCCCGCGTCCGCGGCGCCGCTGCCGACGCCCTGATTCCCGTCACCGCCGGCGAACTCCGAGTTCCAGTTGCTCTTCGCGTTCTCCTTCTTCTGATTCAACGTCTTCGCCCAGCGTTCCATGTCCTTCGCTATCTTCTTCGCCACTTTCACTTTGTCCTGCTTGCTGTCCTTCTTCTTACTCTCGTCCTCCTTCGAGCCGTCCTGCGTCGAAGCGGTGATCGACGAGGTTGCTGCTTGATTTGTAATTGTGCACGTCGAGTCTGTGCTACTAGCTGTGGCGGTGATCGTTGTACCACTGGTCGTTGTTCCTGTCGCTGGTGTGACGGTTGTCGCAGTCTGCGCGAAGGAAGCAATCGTAAGGTGAACAATCGTGAAACACTTCTTTACATTACCGAGCCTAAGATCTATAGCTGTTACTCACCTTTGCTGGTTGATATGAAAACGATTCAGCGTCCCAATAAAGGAACTGTTGCGTGTGACTATTGTAATAATATTGCGAATTTGGATCGTAGTACAATCCTGTGCTTGGGTCGTAATAGTAGCCCGACGACTCGTCGTAGTGATAGGTACTAACGTCTGGCACGGCTGTAACACACACGAAAGGCACGGTCATTGATTGTCATAGAAAGATTAGATACCACGCGGCTCTCCAAGGCGAACTTACAATACACTTTACCATCACTGGAGTGTGCAGGCACTCTTCCGCTGGCCAGCGAGGTGCTAGTCGGCGCCGTGGGTGTCGGCCTGTTCTTCATATCGTCCGCATCCCCTAGTTTCCTCGATGCCTGCAACTGCTGTATGGCGGATTGCGCCACGGCCGCTGCCGCGTTTACCCTGTCGGTCTGATTCAGCGACGGCAAAGTGATGGCCGATCCTTGCATTATCTGGTTCTGATAATATTGCGTGTAATACTGAAGATAGTGAGCTTTCTGGGCAGGCGTCTTAGCGTATAAGTTGGCACTGTACTCCGCCAATTGAGCAACGTCGTCTAGCGTGTATCTCTGCGGTTGGCTGTCGTTCGCCTTCCACGTGTTGGTGTTGTTTATCTGGTGGAGCTTGCAATACGTGATCTCGACCTTTCGCCCGTCCACCACCAGGCCCTGCTTCGTCAGGGCTGTGTGCAAATACATGGCGTCCACCACGTTGCCCATCTCCAAGTAGCACACACCCCTGGACGTGTTCGTAAGGGTGTCACGGCCGATACGAATGCTGCGTATCGGCATCGACGAAAGATTCTTCATCGCTTGTAACACCGAATCTTCGGTCGTCAACACGTCCAATCCCCGAAGTAGAACAGTGTTCGTAGGATGAGGGCTGATTTCGTCGCTACCTTCTCCACCTTCCTCGCTCTCCGCTCTGGAGGCCGAACATTTAAAGCATGTCTCGCGCCTCTTGAAATTGTGTGCCCCGCACTGTAAACAAAAGAAAAATTGAGGGAACAGTTGCGTTTTAATGGGGAAACGCTGGATTGTTTCGAACAGGTCGCACCTTAACGCAATGCCAATCTTGCGTGTTCTTTGCTGGTGGTTTATCTACATGGCAATCTTTCGGTATACTGTACTGCATCAAGGCACGATATTGGTCCTGTAGCATCAGTACTCCCTGAAACAGAGAATTTCAGTGTTATCCCGTCCAGCATCCCCCAAAGCCTCTTGTTTATCCCGTAAACTTCCTTCTTGGTTGACGAAATTATAGTTTCTCTACTTCATAGCTTTCCGTCTCGAACGAACAGTAAAGTAAAATGTCGTGGGCTTATAAATGTGGGCCATTCCACACGGCTTGCGGACCGACTATGTATTTATGTGCATGCGCGGTAACATTTTTCTTTTTTGCTCGATATAAAGAGAATTGAGAACTCGTGGAAGACAAGCAAACGTACAATGATCGCTTGCATTATACAAAATTTACACGTGAAATAGAAAAGAAATGTCGTGCACATAAGTTGTCATTCTTTCAATTATGCTCCGTCAATGTCGGTCAATTCCATCGAGAACCAAAGTTAAATGATAGAAGCAGATTTGAAATGATATAATAAAAGGTCAAGAAATTTAAAATATAAAAAAACCGAGAAAGCAATTTGTCTTGTACGAATATAGCAAAAAGTGTGATTGGTACGAAAGTAAACCATCATCATGCCGGATATATATGTATATATATATATGTATTACGTATATGCATTGTACGCAAAAAGATAAGACGATTGGAATGACCCTCCTCCGATCTTCATTGTTAGTCCACAAACTTTTATGATAGATAGAGGATAGGTAATAAAAGCACGCGGCGCGGCCTCTGAATGTAATGAAACTTTAAAATCCAATAAGACGGAATAATTGCGAGCGAGTTAAGAAAAGTCTGCAAAGTATGTGGGGACTCCTAGAGATAAATAATTAGGTACGGTAGATTGAAGTAGCCTTTGATTAGGTGCACAGCCATGGCCATGGGGAAGGCCAGGGGGCTGCGTTACCGTGCCTTGCCGCCACGGGGCGTCGGTGGCACGCGTACAACGCATCGGTTGGGTATCTGGACTGAACTTCTTTCTACCTGTTTCATCTCCATCCACCGTGCGGCCTCCTGAGTCGCGTTAAACTCGACGAATGCAAAACCTCGCGAAGCACCTATACAGAGCAAATACACACATATCCAAAGTTAATCCACGTTTTGCCTGGGTGTCTCTACTCTGAGAGGGCAGGCAATCACAGCACCAACCATTGACAGACTGTGTTTCGACACGAAGTATTTCTCTTCGCTTCGTCGCTTGCTTTCATTTTCCATTTGCCTAAAGCTCAGCAGAACGAATTCTACATGGACGAGAGACGGACTTTTCTATGCGTGCTTTTTTTTATATTCTCTCTCTTTTTCTTTTACGCGATTCTTTCTGTTTTGCTATTTTAGTCCCAGTCCTACCGATAATCTCTTAGCCTCCGTTTTCCGTTTGATTAGAATAAGGTAGAACGAGGTAGCGGTAGTAGAGATCGCACAAACAGAATTACCCTCCCAAGAATTTGCGTATGCTAGGTACATGTTCTCCCATTCGTACGAGTGATATAAAAGTGGTTATCCGTATTAGAATGTGACAGCCAGTGTGTTTGTCAAAGAGGGTTTCATATATACAACATACAATGGAATACAATGATTCGTTACGGACATACGAGATGTTAAAGGATTTTTGAGTTTACAGCAGATAATTTATTCCAGCCTTGCGAGACGATTAATGACCATCTGATTTCCCCCGTTATACTCTTCCTGCATTTATTACAGACTTACCTTGTCGCAAGAGCAGAATATGAATGAATGATTCTTATTCGATCGATAGCACTTTTGTTCATTGTATACTTGCTTCGACAATTATGGGGTATGCACGATTGGTACCGACGTAATACTAACAGAGATCTTTACCCAGCGCAAAAATTCTTTGAAATCTTCTTCGATTATTTACAGTTTTCGAATGAAATTTGCGATCCGCGCGTGTTCGCCGTTGCTAGAGATTTCAAACAATTTTGTTTCAATGACCACTAAAAAACATAACAACAACTTAAAACTAGACAGATCTAATGCAACCTGCTGAGATGAAAAGCGGATCACTAGTTTGCACATTAGGTCGAGGGGAGGCTTTAAGTAGCAGACATGGCGATAATTACCTGTGTCCTTTTTACGAATCAGCCTGATGTCCTTGGGCATGAGACCACAGTTGAGGATGTCTTGCCGCACCTGTGATACACACATCATAATGATAACAGTGATGCACGCTTGGTAAACCCTGGCTCACCGAGTGGCCGATTATGTCGGCCCGCTAAGTTGACAACCTACGTCATTTTCTGTAATGTGCTGAGCAAGCCCGCGAATCATTATGGTGTTGTTCGGGGATTGAGATTTGTAGTGGATACCTTCCATGGACGAACCGTAGGAACGCCCATGGTCGTGCTCAAAGTCCATACTCTCTCGGCTATGATCGTCATCGCGATCCCGATCTCTGTCCTCTCGTTTCCCTCTACGATCCCTATCCCTATCTCTATCCCTGTCTCTCCTAGAGCGATCTCTGTCTCTGTCGCGGTCGCGATCTCGATCTCTGTCTCTCTCTACGGAGTCTCTTTCTCTTTGCCTTCCGTAGCGATCCTCTCTGTCTCTGTAGCTACGATCTCTGTCGTCTCTGCTACGATCCCGCCTGTCTCTCGAACGATCCCTTTCGCGGTCTCTGTCTCTCCCGCGATGATTTCTGTATTCCGGGCTACGATGGTCCCTGTCGCGATGCTCGTTATCGCGGTGCTCCGCGTAATCTGGCGATCTGCTGCTCCCATAATCGTTGCGGTAGTCGTAGTCCGAATTGTGCCCTCTCCTTTCGGGCCCGTAACCCGGCTCCCAAGGGTCGATATTGTTACTGTACATGTTTTCCATGCATCTAAGTAACTTCTAAAACAGTCAAAATTATTCCTCTTACATTAAACCCTCCAATTAACATCCTCCTCGTGGTTAGGGATGAATCGATACAAGTAAATACGAGTATATATTCTATACTTTCGTTTTGATAGCAAGTAACTTTAGTATCGTTACCTAGGGTTGCGATATCAAGTAGGTATCGAAAAAAAGTACTTATATCGAATGGGGTGCGTATCGACATTTTACACGAAAGATGAAAGCAACTATAAATACACTTGGCCCAATCTTTCGGCTTTGCGGGCCATCTACACCTTTCCTAAACTGTTCTTTTCGATGTCCTTTAAAATATATTTGGTAATGAAATACATATATCGATAATGGTTTCAATTCTCAATATCAAGTACTTTTAGCAGCACTGTTTTCAGTTGCGATACCTTCTTGGTAGCAGGAAAAAGGAAGGTTTATCAAACTTGATTTTTTGTATAGCTGAAATGAGGGAATGCCATGTGCCAACTCTACCTAATATAAAAAGAGTCATCGGTTCTATATATGAATAAAAAAGTATTCATTGTGATTCGATACAAAGTAAATACCGATATGTTGACGGTATCAATTCATCCCTACTAGTGGTGAAGTAATTAAAGAAATTTGCGCCTGTCGGTTACATTTACAGTGATAGGCATTAAGCATTTAAAATTCAATTAAAGCAGCGAGAGAAGTTCTTTATTAAATTAACATCTCTTACTTTAATCCGTCCCTACATAATACACAATGTAAAGTAACAATCGCGGTATCCCGTAAAATACAACGCAGCGATGACAATAAATCAATAATAACTCATTTAAAAAACTACCTATACACAATGGTACCCACTACCGAGGGCGATTTATCGACTGCTTTTGGACGGACGGATATTGCGATTTACTTTAAAACGTAAAGCAAGCCGAATTTGTTGCTACCGCAGGAACTGCATTATTCTCGGTGAGCATTCGAAGTCAACGTCACATATTTAGTTCTCTAACGTAAGAACGCGGTCGGAGAACGTAATGGCAGAGACCGACGATCAATCGATATTATTAACCCGGTAAAAACCAAACGGCATGCAAACGTTGAGAGGAACAGCGGCTTAACAGAATGGTAGCGGAACGAATGATGGAACACAAAATCTTGATCCGTCGGGGTGAAGGAAACATCGTGGTGTTAATTAACGATCATTACCCGATGTGGTCCGCAGCTTTTCTCCCGATGCAGCCAATTTCCGAGGAAACAATTCTTCTTTGAGCGGCGGGTCCGCCCGCGCCGAAATTCCACTTACTTTGCTGGTTCTACTGGTTCCGTTGCATAAGAAATAGAGTGATGCGCACAATGGCGTGGCTGCGCCTCTCGTTCCTCCTGTACAATATGGCGGCGTCTGCAGTGGCCCCCGGAGGGTATGGTGGGGTAACGGGAATGCTGCCAGGGGGTGGACAGTAATGAGCAGAAACATGGTTCATCTCATTTTGCGTCTACGCTAGATGGCGCAGCGTTTCGTCCCTGTTGCGATACTCGCCCTAACAGCGTTTAGCGAAAGCTCTTAAAGCGCGAAGTTTGAACAGAAAAGAGGTAAAGATGAACTTTATAACATGAGAAATTTGTCTTCGCCTCCTTTCTTATCGCTCGAACACAAAGAGGAATGTACGAAGAAGCTTGTTTCTTCGCCTTGCAATTCATTACCGACCTTGTTGCAATCCTGAGGTGTTATAATAAAATCCAATTTTGACCTCCATAAAATATCCTCGTTCTGTTTCTAAATAGTTCCTAATCATTTGACAATTTAATTTAGTTCAGTTTAATAAGTTTATTGAATTTCGAGTTATTTGTTTCAGGGCTCCACGGGCACCGAACCACACAGAAATTCTCTCAAGCCATCATTCCCAACCGGCCCCGCAACACACTCTATATAGTGATTCTCTAGGTAGTGATCGGAAAATGTGTTCCGCGTTTTCTATTGGCCGACGCCATTACTGATCGAAACCGGAAATAGAGAGAGCAAGTAAATAAATAGAAAAAGGAAGAGATACTGCTCGCACCAATTGGATTCCACAACATTGAGCGAAAAGTGGGATCAGCAGCAAACTTCGCCGATGTGTGACTTCCGCTTTAAGATCAAATGGTGGACCCATTTTCCGATCACTACCTATATATATAGAGGATCACTAACCGATGAGTAACCGGTGAGTGATCTCACTAGATTTTACTCTGAACTTGCTCGTTTATTGGTCGACGCGAGTAAAATCTAGTGAAATCACTCGCCGATTGTTCACCGGTTGTGTCAGCTGAACGCACCCAATCTGTTGGCTTTCTGCTGTCAGTTTGCTTTTTATCGTCGAATATAACAATTCCTGTACGCTTCTAACAGCATAAAAAATATTAGAACCTAATATTATCCAACCGCAATGGCACGTCCGATTGCTTATCTGACTAGGAAGGAAGCTATATCCAGCTGTCATCGCCTATACAGGTGTCCAAAATTATTTCGAATTTGTCGAGAGTCCTGTCAAAAGGAACGTTTTTTAACAATACATGATTAATTGGTTTTCTCTATTTAGCTATGACTTAACTGACGAGGAGAACAAGGATATATATGGAAAGTGTAATAACTATTGGGGACATGGTCACAATTATACAGGCAAGTTGTTAGTACTGCTCTGTTAAGACTTACGACTTCTAATTGCATTTGTTTTATTGCAGTTGAAGTTACTGTGCGTGGACCTGTGGATCGTGTAACAGGCATGGTCATGAACTTGTCAGATTTAAAAATGTACATGAAACAAGTCTTGATGGACCAATTAGACCATAAGAATTTAGACAAGGATGTACCCTATTTCGAGAATGTTGTTTCAACCACTGAAAATGTAGCTGTCTATATTTTTGACGAATTAAAAAAATTGCTGCCTGATCCAAATCTTTTGTACGAGGTTAAGATTCACGAGACTGATAGAAACATTGTCATTTATAGAGGAGAGAAAGGGATTTAATTTTTGGAATCTCAAAGCAAGAAATGACAATGTTCCATACTGTTTTTATAAATGGGTATATTTGAAATTTTAATTTATTAATTGGATACTAAAGGGCAAAGTATTAAACAGGTCGTTAATTTTAAAGTACTTCTCCAAAAGGTGATACATAAATGTATCAAATGGTGTTCACGCATAACACATTGATAATGTTACTTAAGTATATAGATATACTGTATAAATTATTTACTTAAGATGTTGGGTTAATAAAGTCTATTTCATAAAGGACACAGAAAAGTGTAATAAGTATAATCTTCTAACGAAATGTGGATTAATACAGTGGAATCATATTTAAGGAAATAGATTGTCAGTTGGTGTTGTTACAAATAAGTACAATAGCCTAATTACTATAAGTATAGTCATGAAATTATTTCAATGCAATATTGCATTCGATCTTTTTCTCAGCATGCAAATACGTTATAACAATATTCATCTATATTTGTTAGGAGAATAACTGTTCTGATATTCTATTTTAAAGTTACACTTCTAAAGATAGCCTATTAATTTCTTTGTGATTTCAAGACGAATGAAAACGTCGAGGGACACGACTATCAAGACTCAAGAGAGATTAGTTGTAAGCTAATCAGTGGACAGAGCTGCGGAGACTAACTTCGTAGCTCTCGGATAAAAAATTTTGAAAAATTGACTTTCCCCTTTTTTTTATTTCGAAAATTCCATTTTTCTCCAAAGCGACGAAATATTTTTTCAAGACAAATATTTAACGACGAGATATTTCCTCCTTAAAAGTAAGACTCTAAGATCTATGTGTTTTTAAATAGGTAATTTCGTAGATAAGTGAATGACTGTGTCAGTTTTGCGAATTATGTTTTTAGGAGAAAGAACACAAGGTGGCAGCACCACACCGTTTTGTTCTCCCGCGTTGCGACGTTAGAATTGAAACTGGTGCATGAGATATGTGCGTGGTTAGATGAATTCACCATTTCCTTCGTTTTACACATTCTACTGTCGTTGCTTACCGTGGGCATAGTTTTCATAAAAAGTGTCTCAAAGTTAACGAAAGAATGTCTTCACTTTGCCTTCGTCACCTTCTTCCACTTTCGGACCAGTTTAAAATCCAGTCCAGTCCAGTCGTTTTCTCCGTTCACTGTCGTAACGTAACGCGACATGCTATTTAAAAATTAGTTTTTGCGTATACTTACGCGCCGCGACAGATTCGCGGAAGTACTTCCATTGTTTTCGTTTGTCGGAAATCGTCGAAGGTGTCGAACGTCCTCCTAGGGCGGTATTCAGAGTCGTTGCTTAAGCATGTGCTTAAGAATGTCTTGACAAAGTCGACCTTATTCGAATAAGCTAAGCTTAAGAAGTCATGTATTCATAGTCCGAACTTAAGATTTGCTTAATCAAGAAAATGGTGCTTAAGCCGTTCTTAGTCAAGCAAATGCTTAAGCAATTCTTATATTGCGTTCGGCACACGTCGGAAACTTTCCTGTGTAGCCGAGCGGAATTACCCAATCAGGAATGATATTGAAAATGCATCTTGTGTTTCTTTTCCCGTGCCGCCACAAGGGGATTCCTCGCGTACTCTGTGTAGCGCGTCATTTTTTCAACCACGCGATCCCTATTGTACTGTTACGATCTCATGTGGTGACACATGAATATAGTCTAATGTTAGATGGCTCAGCATGGTCAAGTTTAGACGCGCCAAATTTAAATTGTCGAACGTAGCAACTGGAATTATAAACAAGCATTCCATGGAATACTACTTAGAGACGCTCGTTCATAGTATTGATTGAATATTGATTTCGGTTGCTACGTTACAAAATCATGGATATCATGTAAAACGCTCGTTCTTAATGAACAGGGAACCAATCAAACGATTTGTTAGATATTCATTTAAGAAACTGTAATTTTAATTGGATAACTTTATTAACAAATGCATGTACACTTTTCAATCCTGAACGACGGCATCCTTGTGGATTCATTCGTTGATCAACGATCAAAGCTAGTAGACGTATCTTAGAAAATACAATAAAATCCAGTTACAACACGAATAAGTTTGAGTCAATTTATTCAACCTAATTAATACAAGAAGAAGTTGGAGGGTACAACGAGAGGCGAACGTGAGCAGAGCGCATTAGCGCTCCACGGGCTGCGAACCCATCCCCGACCGCATCCTCATCAGCATCCGTATCCGCATCCACATCAAAACTTCAAAATCCCTGCTACAAGACGTAACAGTACAGACGTAATAAAATTGAATAAAATAAAGATGAGCGCGAAAAAACATTATACAGATGTAGAAAAACGTCTCTTTTTAAATATTATAAAAGAATTCGCTCATATTATAGAGAAAAAAAAGAGTGATACGACTACTTTAAAAGATAAAGAAGAAGCCTGGCGAGAGATTGTCGAGAAATATAATACATCGAATTTAATTACTGGACGGGTAAGAAATTAGTTTCTTTGCATTATTATTAGTTGTACATAGTAGAGGTATTTATTGTTACGCAGTAATGCATGCGGTTACGCATTGGTTACGCAGTCGTCGGTCCGCAGTAATGCATGCTTTGGTGTAAAGTACTGCACCTAATACTGCGGTGAGGATTAAAAATGAAAACTAAAATGTAGATGACTCATTGACTGTTTTTCTGAAAAAGCAACTCTTCTTCTATCGAGCGATAACGCTACATTACATGTATTACTGTTAATAACACCAATATAAATGTTTTTCAAGTCGGTGTTCATGACCGCCATATCGGAAATCGACCGAAGTTTCGCCTTGACGCATTTCAAACTACGATAAAAAAATTTATAATAACTTTGCTGTACATATTTATTAATAATTGCCTGTAATAGAGTTTAAAATAATTTTAGCAAAAATTTTCAAGAGATTATATACTTTCCAACATTAAATATGAGCTGTTTTAGAATATCCGCAGTAATTGGGGCATCCGCAGTAATACCCACACTTACCCTACATTATTTTATTTAATCATTGCAGAGAAATGTACAACAATTGAAAAAAATGTGGGCTAACCAGAAGAGCATACAAAGAGATGCTATTACCAAAGAGAAACAGGCATTAATGAGAACAGGGGGTGGTCCACCCGAAAAAACTGTTGAAATCGACCCCGATGTAGCCCAAATTACGCCACATTTAATGACTACGGCTCCTGTGCTCTTCTCCTCGGATATAAGGGACGAAGGAGCAGTAAATAGTTAGTTACTGTAACTTTATATATTGATACAATGATGATGACATTAGCTTAAATATATCATAAATATTATGATGTTTCAGATTTACGAGAAGCAGTTTTCAATGGAGAACTATCAGAAAATGTAGGAAGTCTCGATGATATAATAAGAGTAGACAATAGTTTAGAATGGGAGAATGTTCCCAATGAACAGTCAACGAGTCAAGACACGGATCAAATAATTCAAAATGCAATCGACAACATTGGTAAAAACATTGAAATCAATGTTTTGTTTAATGAAAATACTTTCATTGTTCTTTAGTTCTGTTATTTTCAGATATTACACAGAATAATAGAAAACACAGAAGGGGCGAATTAGAAGAATTGAAAATAAAAAGAATTAAAAACATTATAGAAGAAGAACAACGTTTCAATAGAGTTAAGTTGGAACACGAACAATTGAAACAAAAGTTAGAAATAGAATTTCTAAAAGAAAAATACAAATTAGAGCTAGAGGCAATACAGAAAGGCAATACGCACTTTTAATTTGTACTTATTATTATATTTACGTTCATTATATCTATTTTTTTATTATAGTTTTATTATTTAAGGGGGGTGTACATATGTATATGCGATTATTACGACCACGCAGTTGCAATTGTGGAAAAAGTGAGAGAGATATATATATATACTTATACTGTCAATAATGACGTTGCGTTAAATAGAGTACGCGAGGAACACGTAGTGCCTATACGACTTCTTCTACGTCTCTGCGTGGTGCGTTTGAAATAACAATTAAGGAAGTACAAGTGCATTGGTTTGTTTTTTTTTGTATGGAATCGCAAACTTATTTTTTTTCATGTATATTCTTCTGAACAATCTGCATATACATATAACTGTGAGTATACGGCATTAGAGACATGTAAATTGTGCAATATATTTCACGTTTTTATCATTTACCTACTTATAAAAATGTTCAACAGTATTCTACGCGAGTAGCGTGTTAAATATTATACCAAATATAATTTTATGTAATTTATTCTGCATAAGAGATATCATATTTAATATAAATCTGTCATAATTATTTTGAATAAAACACCGTTAATTTATTTAAATCATTTACTCGATTTTCAATGCAACTCCATTCAGATTCCCACGTATATTTACGTGCACGCAATACACAATCTATTTAGAAGCAAAAACTCGTGTTTTCTCATTAATATATATATTTTGCATTTATGCGTAATTTATTGGTAACATTATTACATATGTATACATGGATCAATGTACACGTATGTTTCCTTTGCAACATATGCTGTGATGAGTGCACATAATCTAACGATAACAATAGGAGAATGGCAAAAGATGTAAGAGTCTTGTATTATTACAAAATTATGTACAATACAATATTACATTTACTTTTTTTATCTGCAACGTTTTATTATGTACATATATTATTTTCTACATTTTCCTTTCTGGCTTTCATTTCTAAGAATTTGTCTAGAGGCAGTCTGCCATGCCTTATTCCAGCCCATATAGCTACTTTATGACAGAGGCCCTGAAAATGTAAACGCTGTGTAAGAAAATTTATACGAATCGAGCGAGCTAGCCTACCTTACAACTATTATGATCAACAAGACCACCGATAACATACACGCAATCATGTTCCAGATGGTTGATAATGTTCTGCGACTCGCTGGTCAGATATATAAGCTTGTCTTTCGGATAGACATCCAAATATGATTCCTCGTGAAACTTTACCTACGAAATGTATTTCGCCATTGTTAATACATTTAAATTACGTTCAACCGTATTTTTTGTTTTGTTTTTTTACCAGAGACCGTACCAAAAACACAGTAAAAATATGGTTACGGAAACAACCGGTTAATGAGTGCCTCGCGAGCGACAAATCCATTTATATCCTGTACACCTTGCGCTGCATGTAGAGGTACTTCTGCATCATCCACAAACTCGTCATCATCCTCAAGCAATACATCCTTAAAAATTAGGGACATATTGTGTAATACTGCACAAGCAACAATAATTGAAGTGGAGCAGAGAAGTTTTGTTCCTAATCCTCGAGATAGACATGCAAATCTTCGCTTCCATATACCAAATGTCCGTTCCACAATTTGCCTGGTTCGACTTTGGATATTGTTATACCTGCAATAATGTAATTTTCAATTAATATAACTTGTTTTTGTAGTAAAAAACTTGATAATTCTAGAAAAGATACTTACGTCAATTCCTCATCAGTTTGGGGATTTACAAGAGGCGTCATTAAAAATGGTAGACACGGATATCCTCTGTCACCAACTAGCATACCGTCCAATTCCCCTTCTGTGTATCGCATGTAAAGTGCAGAATTCTGAAAAATTCGGCTGTCATGGGCACTACCTGGCCATTGTGGCACAATATCCAAAATTTCCATTTGTGGGCCAACGACAACCTACAACGAAGATCATAATTAAAAAAAAATAAAGCGTGAAATTTGTAGACTACAAAATGGCGTATTCACTCACTTCATCGATTAACTGGAATATATTTCAATTATGATATAAAACAATGAATGCAAACTTACCTGTACATTCAGTGAAAAATATCCTTTCCTATTTCTAAATATTTCATTAATGTTTTGTAGTCTTGTCGAGACTAGTCGAATATGTGTACAATCGATGGCCCCATCAATGCCGGGTAAACCAATTGCACCATTTCCTTTGCCGACTTCACAAAATAATCTATGATTTTCCTCACGTGCCCGAGGATTCCTTGGGAATTTTATGTATTCGAACATTAAACTTGCCAGCAAACAGCTGACTCTAAACACAATGCGAGAAATTGTCGCTTGCGACACTTGCACGGTGTCACCAACTACAGTCTGTAAATTTCAAAAAAGTTTAATTATCAATATTTCAGATAGTAAACATAGGATATCGTATTTTTAAAATCACCTGAAAACTTGCACTCGCATAGTACCGTAGAGCGACAAGTAGCTGGAAATGGGGCACAATGGGCAGGCCACGTTTATTTATTTTTGCGAGACCTTCTTCTATTTTTGGCAAAATCCCATGAAGTACAGAGTCTTTATTAAATCTATAACGTTTTTTAAACTCGTCTTCATTATAAAATTCAAAGGGATTTTGCCAATCACGAATATAACGTTTAGGAAGTCTCACAGTCCACACACGATCATATTCATCTTCATTGTCGCTCAGACTTTCTATACTTTCAATGTCCGTGTCAACATTCATTAATTCCATGGTAACTCTTTTAGAATTTGTCACGATTCCAAGATTAAACGTTCCTTTAGTAGTACTATAATATTTGAAAAAAAAACACAGAAATAGTATATAGATGATTACCCTTATGATTGTAAGGTACAAAATAAACTTCTTTAAAATGATACACTTTTCCTTTTCAAAGCTCTTTCTTACTAACCTGCTGCCTGCTGATTTCTCGCAGTGTCCGTTCTGCCGTCACGGTTTGAAAAATAACAACCGACGCGTTCCCAACCTGTGAGGAAAGTAACACACGTCCCCCACCGTCTTCTCTCCTAATAACATGTTCTTAAGTCAACTAAAACCTTGACTTGAAAATCTAACCTCACTTTGCGAGAATAAGATCGCTTTATCCTCCAATAAGAAGTTCTTACTCGACTATGAACACTTACATTCTTAAGATCATCTTAAGAGCTGACTATGAAACATGATTCCACAAGGATTGCTTGACAAAGTAAATACTTGAGTAAATGCTTACGGCGATGCTTATTTGCCGACTATGAAACTAGACGGTGACTTAAGCAAATGCTTAAGACGATCTTAGTCTTAAGCAACGACTCTGAATACCGCCCCTAGAACAATACCGCTGAATACCGCCAACAATGTGCCACTGTATGGGGACCCGGCTGCCTCTCGAAACTTTCGACGGTCATTTTTATCGAGCATACGCGAAATAGTACGTCAAAGACACTTTTCTCAGCCCATTCTCTGTTTCAAACGTTTCAATGAACATTCGTGCCGCGGCACGAAGTGTAAACAGATCTACATTGTATAACCTCAAAGTTTACGCTAAGGACATCGGTAAACAGTGCGTCGGTGTGATACGTAAACAACTTATTATTGCAGACAATAGAAGAGCCTGTGAAAAGGTGTTACGTATCGTCGACTACGTCTTCCACTGCAAACAGTCGACGATTTTCATCGCAAGGAAATGTATCACGTGGCTGTATTCGGTGAGTGTGAAGCAAACATAATACGTAGCACGTGCGTGCCAAGTTTCCCTGGTTTATACTTCGATTAACTATGCTATACTGTTACTTATACAGCTACATATTATTATATTGAATACTAAATCGCTTCTGTATTATTGTGACGATACACGCGTCTCCATAACGGAAGATAAGGCTCGAGTTTTAAACAGTGTAATTACTTCGAATCTTGATTATCGGATAAGAACAAAAGGATTGATTCCTAAGAGCGAGGCGATCGATCTGTAACGATATAAATGAATTCTAGTCGCGTTAATTTATCGATCGCCCGTGAAATACTCGGTAGATAGGTTATTTCTTTCGCAACGATTGTTCGTAGAATTGATTTTAATTCGCTGCGAGTAAAAGTTGTAGAATGAAAAGCTGCAATCTCTGGCAAAGTTTCTGCTGCATAACAAGTGTCCGTGGTAGGGGTTAAGCCCGGTTAGCCGGGGTCGGTCTCCGCCCACGTCGTACCTAGATCGCGAAAGCTCGCGAGAATTCGGGCTCGCTCGGGCTCGTAGGTGGTTGCTGCACGGGATGTCTGGCTGCGCGTATCAGCGCCGGATAAAGGGTACCTCGACCCTTTCTGCATCCCATAAATTTAGCCCTCGTCTCTGGAGCTGGCCCCCTCCCCCCCCCCCGACCGCCATCTGAATTTCTATAGCGCTGCGCAACACTGGCTGCAAATTTTCAATGCTCGGTTATCGAGCAGGCCCGCGGTCATCAATCGCGACAAATATTTGACTTTGCAGCGTGGACGGTTGCCATGTTTGAATAGCAGTCTTGGGGAAGGACGTTTCAGCGGTCTGGGATGGCACAATTGCCGGAGCGCTGGGAGCCTGCGAGCGATAGGTTTAGATTGAAATATCTATTCAGCGATTCGAAGGGTGGATTTGTTTTCTCGGAGCGGGCGCACGCTGGTGAAAGTAGCGCGCAACGAGGCATGTGTGTACTCGTTGAGAGCAGGGGTCGTTGGAAGCGCTCCAACGTTGGTTCCGAAAGTGAGGGACTGTTCCTCGAGCTCTTCGCGGGCAAGGGGCTAATCGGGGACGCGATAAGGTTCATTTTCACGGCAGCTCCGAGGGCACGGTCCCGGCTTGACCCTAGCATGGGATTCGCCCGTACCACCGTTGCAGGAACGGCTTGCGTCAGTGACTCGTCGCAAGCCGTGCATGTTTACCCTGGCTCTGTAGAGGTCGCTAGCTTTACCTGGGCACACGTCCGCGGGCGAAAGAACACCGGGATCGAAGGGTTGAGGTTGGATCGAGCTGAAGGGAGAAGCAGCGTTCCGCGAGACGGGGAGAAAAAGGGACGGAGTGGTTTTGGGAGAGGGGCTGAAATAACGAGAGAAGCGAAAGAGAAAAATAGCAGAGGAAAAGGGACGGGGGTGGGTCGTTGCATTGAAACCGGGGATGCAAGAGCAGCGAGCCGCGCGACTCGGAGGCGCTGGAAGGAAAAAGACGGGTATACATGATCGAGGGGGTTGAAGTGGCAGGGGGAGCAAAAGAGAAACCGGCCGGAGGGGGGAGGGGGGGGGGCACAAAGAGTATCAAGAGAAGGAGAGACTCGGACGTTGGAAATAATAGAAAGAAGAGAGAGGCGATGTGTGAAGAGAAAGGGGAAGGGACGAAAGACAAAGGAGAAATAGAATTGCCAAGGGTTGGAATAAAATAAAAGGGTTAGAACGAAAGGGGGACGGAGCGGCGGCGAGAGATGTGCGATCAAGAAAGAGAGGGATGATCGAAAGGGGGATGGAAGAGGATCGAAAGAGTAATCGAAATTGGAAGAGAAGGATCGAGATGGAAAAAGGAGACACAGAAGCGAAACTCCCCCCCTGCGAATGGGGTTGGCGAGGCGGCGCGAGAGGGATGCGCTGGAAAGGGGGAAAGGAAAGGCAGGGGGCTCGCGCGCAACCGGTACGACGCAGACAGCTCGTCTATATACTTGGTTCAACGACCACCGCCCTAGTCTCGTCCAACCCCGAAGTGCCGGGGGTGGCTCGGTGGTCGCGCGATCCGCTAGTCGGGCCTCGAGGACGAGGAGGGGCGAAAGGGGTCGCCGACGGGGGTGGGAGCGACGCCGAGCGTCGGATGCAGGGTGGCTCATGGAGGGGGGGCGGAGGGGGCGAGCGCCGAGGTGGCGTGGAGCGGAACGGGCCAGCACGGGCCAGTTCCGTCTCGAGTCCAGGAGTAGAAGAGCTACTGGCCGCTTGTCTGCTCCCTTCTTTCGCTATAGTTTCATTTCTTTCCGTTTTAGTTCATTCTTCAGTTCCGATTGATTGACACATCGTATACACACGCACACAACTACGCCAACACCCAAACACATATATACACACACACACACACACACACACACACTCGCGTACCTGACGTATACACGGCCGCACACATGCATAAGTAAATATATCAACAACGCGCGCGACCACGTCACCGAATATCGCGGGTTGTTCCGTCTACGTACACGCGCGACGGCGTACAACCACACGTACAGGTACACAGATACGTGTGAAGGGGGCGAGGACGTGCAACACTGATATCTGGCGTAATCGCAGCCACGCACGGCGTCAGGGATAATCGGTGGGTACGCGGCCGAGTTCCCGTACGGCGGCACCGAGGCACGTTGCTCCGCTCACCCCGTCCGCTTCGCCGTCGTCGCCGTCGTGCCGCATCCCCGATGCACGGACGCGCAGCGTGTCTCTAGCTCCGTACCTGGCCAGGTGTACCGGGCGTGACCGTGCGTAGTACCTGCGTGCCCCGTCTGTCTGTCCATCCGATGCGCGTGCCACGGGCCCGCGGCTCCGTTCAGTTTTAGGAAACGTTATTGTCGCAATTCAGGTACGTGGACATATGTTGTACTGTGTGAGAGCCAGAGCTATCCCCCCCCCCTCCGGACGATTTCTCATCGCGGATCGCCTGGCCACCTAGGCGGGGGGTGGCTATGGAAATTAACCCTCGGACGAGATAGCCGGGATTTCATGCTCCGTCGGTCTCTAAGCTTGCAAATTCGAGTCTCTTTCTCTCTCTCTCCCTCGAGAGAGAGAAAGGTCGTTGGTTGGGAAGAGCGCGTAACGGATAAACGCTTATGTAATGTCCCTCGACTTGGAATTATGGAATTCATTGAACGACGTAGTTATATCAATTTTGAGGTGCAGAGGGGTTAGTGTTTTGCAACTGTTTTGGCGCCAATATTCGCAAGGTTACGTAACACAGTGTAATGAATTTCCCGGTTAAGAAAGCGAAACCGAATCACAGTGACGGTGTCCAGTTCTCGTCCGAGGGGTATTATTGATGTTGTCGAAGATTATGCATGTTACTCTTTATCTGCGTTTATTTGGCCGATTAACGGGTACAGGGTAATCGTGGAGGAAGTGTGAATATGCTTGTAGAAATTGTTTTCAGCGAGCTGTGTAGGAGCTTTGCTACGGAAAGTTTCGTAACGATAGTTGGACGTGCACGGGGCCGCGTAATTACCGTATAAATCAACCCTTTACAATTCGACGTGGCGTTTAAATCACGGCTCTCGTAGGATCCATCGAAACTATGCACTCGCGCGTTGGAGAGAAACTCTTATGCGCAATCGCGGGCTTTCATAAATCAGTCTATATGCTCGGCAAAGTGAGAGGAATCTAGCAGAGAATTTCGCGAAGTCTTCACTTATCGATGGAATACGCTTGGACGTCGATAGCTACTGCGTTCGGTAACGTTTTACCTGTCGATCGTTTTCGACGGGGGAAGGACGTGGCTCGGATGAGAGGGATAGCTATCTCTTGGCGGTTCTGCGTGCGACCTTTGCCCTGTTCTTACTGGTAGCCAGCTCCAAACCGCCCCTTGTCAGCTGATTGAAATCGATAATGGTGAGCCGCGGCTCGGCGGGTCGTCTCGTCAGGGCACAGGCCCTGTCGAGCGGTGCCCCGGGGCTCCGGAACCTGTAGCTCCGGTTCCTGCACTCGCCGACGCCCGTTCCACTTCCACTTCCGGTCCCGAGCTGGCTCATCCGCGTGCCGCTCATCGATCGGCAACCACCGCTCGCTGGCCGCTCCGTCTCCTCTTGGAAGTACCTGGCGATCGAACCCACCGACTCAGAGAACTCCTTCACCCTCTTCGGAGCAGTAGGAATGATTAATCGAAGGACCAGGAGCTGAATCGGGAGGGATTTGAGGTGTGAACGGAGGCTGCAGTTAGTAGGAGTTGACGCGGAATATAATTCTGTTAATTACTCGTGAATTCTCGCGAGGTGTACGGGAGCAGGTGTCCTAGAGGCCTTCTGCCTGGGTTCCCTGAGCACGCGGTATCTCGGTCGAGATTGTCGCGATCGTTTGGTGGAGGGTTGGTCAGGCAGGCCAGCGGGGATGAGACCCATCAGCTTGTAATACTCGAGGAAGACACGAGCCAGATTGCGTCCTAGTCTGTAATCTGTGATTTAATTGGATGGTCAAGATCGTGGAGGCAGTCTCGGATGTCCACCCAATCGCGAGATCTCTGCCAGCCGAGTAGGTTCGATTAAAATCCAATCCTATGCCTTTGTAACTTATATCTAGGTAAAGACGGGGCTACGGTTATATCGCTTGAATTATTCAACGGTGATTTGCTTAAGCGTTTGTGAAAAATGTAGAGACAGTTACTCGGAGCATGGCTCGTCATGTTCAGCGATTAATTAGGTCTATCATCAGAGGATCTATAGATAACAACACTGTCGCGAGTTAAAGTTAGAACCACGTCCGTCGACTTAGCACACCGAGACCACTTGGCCATTCATTCAGCCTTGCGATTTAGACTCCGTTTATTATCTATGAATCTTTCGCGGTGGTAGTGGAATGGTTGTAGGTAGGACGGAAGGAGTGAAAGAGAAGGTTGCGTTTTGTGTCGGGTCTCTGCTTAGGGGACTCGGTAGTTAGGGTCCTCTTGTTTAGATTAGTCAAGTTAGTTGACTTCGAGTCGCTTGAATTCAGGTGACTTGAAACTACTTTACCAATGTTAATCTGTTATTCACTTCACTTGAAATATCCTTTCAAGTTTCAAGATATCTACATGCTTAAAAGTACCTTGAAGTTAAGTAACTTGACTAATGAAAAACGAGGCTTTCAAATTTGAAAGTTGAAAGTTTCGCTTGAAACTTGAAACTTGGAAGCTTCGTTCGAAATTTGAAAGCTTCGCTTGAAATTTGAAAGCCTCGCTTGAAACTTGAAAGCCGCGCTTGAAAACTTGAAAGTTTCGCTTGAAAACCCTGAAACTTTAAATGTTTCGCTTGAAACCCCGAGTCTTGGAAGTTTCATTCGAAACTTGAAAGGATATTTCTAAGTCAAGTAAATAACAGAGAAGTTCCCATTGGTAAAGTAGTTTCTCAAGCGAAGTAGTCACTTGAAATCAAGTAACTAGACTAATAGACTAGGCTTTACCTAACAGAACCTGCCTCAGACTCAGAGATATTAGAAGCTAGAACGAAACAGGTATATATACAAATGGATAGCCTAGGGATAACTTGCGAGAGAGCTGGACCGGTCGAATGCCATCTTGCGGCGGAGTCGGAGGTACCGCTAGAAATCCCTACGCGAGCCCCTCGCGACTCGATCACGAGAATTTTGATGGATAGTCGTAGCAAGAAGCTAATAGCTACCTAGACTGGTTGGTCAGAAAACTGGGATAAGTTAGAAAGGATACATCCCTCTTCCGTATACGGGAATATCCCAGGCGTCGCCTTCCTATTGTACCCGTGCATCGATACCTCGATGCTGTAACAGTTGACGTGCTCCTTCAGAATGGAGCAGAGATAACGCCTGGCGGTGCCAGCCTTGTGGGAGTCCTGATTGTACATTGTGTTCCCCATCTCGTAGTCCTCGGCGTGTTGCGCCAGCAACTTTGGCAGAACTATGTGCCTCTCGTACCTGAGAGGCTGGCAGCCGTCGATTAGATATTGTCGCTTCGAGGCCCGATCGATAGAGCCACTCTCCCTTTCTACCCTGTTCAGTGGCTGCAAAGAAACAGCCAGAGTTACCTGTACACGTTGTCGTACGTGTTCCCGTAGACGAAGAGGCCGGTGGCGTTCGTGTGGGCGTGTAGGTCCAGAACGCAATCCAAAGGGGTGCGGGAGTTCTTGTCGAGGTTCTTCAGCATCGGCTTGATCGCCAACAGAGCGGGGTGAAGCCAGTCGGATATTTTGTTCCAGGAGCGGTTCAGGTCTGCTCCGATCACGGTCGATCTTCAACGAGATGACTCATGGGTAGCTTCCCTCGATCGTTGTATTTTATAGCTCGCGTGGGTGTCGATAGAAGCTGGCTATTTACCTATAGTTGCCAAGAAACACTCCGTCAGGGTTCATCATGGGCACTATCTTGAAGACCACGTAGTTCCGAAGGACCTGGGCGATGGGGTGGCAGCTGACCAGAAAGTCCATTAGCCCTTGGCAGACGAAGGAGGACGGTGATTCACCCGGATGAACCCTCGCGAGCACCACCACCACTCGACGAGAGTGCTCTTGAGCGTCCTCCAGGTTCGAGGCTATCGTGATCAGCTCGACCTTCCTTTTCTGGATGGACGTGGCTAGGGTTTCCCTCTTCGTGCACGTTAACCGGGTGCAGAGGTTGTCCAGGTGCGCCAGGTACCGGCTGTACGAGTACGGGTACGTCAGGGCGAACTGGTACACGTCCTCTTCGCGATCGAAGGCGAAGGCGAAGCTCAGCACGTAGTGGTTCTGGTGCTGGGCGGATTTGTAGTAGAACACCTAGGGGGCAGACGCGGCACTGCACTTGGGTGTTGGAACGAAGGGATTCCACTCGTGGAATTTTCACAGTACTTTCTTCTTCGCAAAAATAGGAAAAAATAATGTGGGATCAGAAATCTTCCATAAAAAGGAGTCCGGAATAAGAGACTTCGGAGGAAAGACTTTGGCGGAGTTGGTTAAGCCTCTGAGCTGTAAGTAGCGGATCAAGTCCCGTCACCCGAGGCCCTCTTTTTCTCCCACAAATTAAATTGGAATTATAAAATCTATTTCTACAATTGCTTCCCTAGGCCCGGATCTTCTTCGATACCTCAAGTTTAATTACAACCGCGTAATGTCTCACCTGGTCGTTAGGAATCCTCTGCCACCTCGACTTGCTGCTGCTCTTCACCAGCGGCGTCATGCCGCTTCGAAACAGGCTGGCGCTCTTGGACATGTTGACGATGTTGAAGACCACCCGCTGGTCCGACTTGACGTTGTCCACGGTGAAATTGAACCAGAGACGGAGACGCGGGTTGCAGGTGTCCGGACGTATGAACAGATCGTACTCGAACTCGGAGATAAGGTCGACTCTACCCAGGTTGCCCGTCTCAAAGGAAGCGTCGAAGCAGATGTGCCCTTTCTTCGCCTTCCCGCTGTGGCCCGGTGGTCGCATTATCATCTTGTTCACGTTCCCTCGTCCACCCTCTGCGTCACTGTCTTCGCTTTCTGCAACCACAGTTTCCATCGACATGAACAAAGATTCTCCTCTCGTTACAGGAAACAAATATCGTAGGATATTCATCGCAGTCGGAGTATGAGTAACTAAAACTCTCTCCACAGAACTCCTAGGAGCCCTTAGAAAATTAACACCCCTCAATGGTGGATGAATTCCACTTCCAAGAAAGCAAAATATTCAAACCGGCTCTTTGGTAGAGGCTGGTGTGCTCCAGAGGGTCGCGACCCTCTCCCAAAGCCATGTTGCACTCGCACAGGCGATGATCCAACGGGTCGGAGGCTCGGTGGTAGACTGAACTCGCCGAGGTGCTATCGTGTGTTCGCTCGCCCTGGGCGATAAAGGTGAGCACCAGGGGCTCGTGATCACACGAGCTAATTCTGGTCTGTCGGTTCTCGTGCGAGGATCTCGCGTGGTTTAGACCAGTGAAGGGAGGATCGTGTTGGCGGGAATTCGCGTGGCTGCCACGCGTCAGAGATCTCCGCGGGCGGCCGACAGCTCCGCCTCGCCTCGGGAACGGGCAGCGAAGTCGCTTCCGCGGACACGAGGAGCGGGGTAGCTGATCGAAATCTAAACGAACCCCCTCGGGTCCATCCTAAAACCCGTGGGCGATTTACTTTTAAAAGGGCTGCCGCGGATACCGCCGTACTTCCCACCTCTGTAATCTCGCGCGATCACGTGGGAACGATCGAACCTGCCTGGTTAAAGCTGTTGCTCCAGGTCACGGAACGGTGGGAATTAAAAGTTAGCGAAGAGGAACGAGCTGGCGCGAAACGATCCGCGGAACTTTACGATTCCCTTAACGACCGGAGATTTGAACCGTGCTGTGCATGCTGGAATTTAGATTGAGGGCTGCGCGTTCTAAATGCAGTTCCGTTTCGGGCCTCGGAGGTCGAATCCTCGGAAACACGGGGTCTTTCACGAGATACGGTAGATCGGGGGTGAATTTAGCATGCGAGATGGAAAGCTTTCGTGCATTACACTCCGACGATTGCTATTCTTCTATTAACCCTCGAAAGGTTCACTCTTCTTTTTTCACCAATCACAAGGGAAGTTAAGAAACCCGGAAATTTTGCACCTTCGTGTGCAAAACTATTTTTTGCTGGTGCCATACCTAGTGCGATTTTAGGGGTGAAGTCTTTACCGCGGAATATCTCGAGAACGCTGAGAGATATTTAAAAGAAGTTTAAACAAGAGTTGCATCTTTTTTCTAACTACAAAACTGTGAAAAATTCATACTTTTCAAGTTACCCCCACCAGTAATCCTTAATTCGTTAAGCTTGCATCGCTCTACTTTCCCATAAATTTGCATTATTTTCTTACACAAATGAATAAGTACTTAGAGCACTAGAGATAGCCTTTGAGAATAAATTAAAACCACTCGGAGCTTGGGTGAAACAGGCCCAGGCACCTAGGGTGTCATTCCTGTATTAGGAACTTCGCGACCTTTCCCATTCGGGACTCTTGATTCCATTGATGTCCTGGTGTATCCAGGAGGTCCACGTGACTCGCCCAACGTGTTGTGCGAGCCTTCCATTCTTCGTTCGCCCATTATCCAGGAAAGGGACATAGTCTTTCGCTCGTAGATCTAAATCGAGACGGCTCGATGTCTATTTCGAACCGCGGCCGATCCTCGTCCACGTGAATGACGCACCCGATAGCGGAAAGTTGCGCGTCTATAACCCCGGACGGCTGCCGCGTGACAGACGAAGAAAGAGGAATTAGACGTGTTCGTCGGGCTATAGTTCTTTTACGTCAAGATCGCGCAATTTCTTCGTCAATCATTCATCGGTCGTCGGGGGGTGGAAGAACAGCGGCGTGTCGCTCCGTCGCGTGAACTTTGCGTTACACAGTCAATGCTAGTGACCGACAGTGACTCCGCTCGCGTGATAAGGTGCCCCCCCGTTGGTTAGCCTTCGAGGATATCATAGGAGCATCCTAAGGGACCAGGCATTTAGAATTTAAACGAAACTACCCCCTGTATAGATCGAGGGTCGTCGAACCCTGTATAACCGGAGTTATATTCCCCTGCTCGACTGCCCCAGAATCTTGCGCGCTCCAGGTACGCGCGGAATTTTACCCCAGCAAATATCCGCGATTACGACAGAAAAAGAGAGAAGATTCGCGGGAAATCGGAGGGAAAAGAGGCCCTGGAACTGGCGGTTGGCGAGGAGCAATTAAAAGTGGAACAAACCGGGCGGTGGGGCTTGAAACAATCGCGGAGGGGGGAGGGGAATCTAGATGAGACGCACAATGATACGCACCGCTGAACTCTTCCACAATTCCTGAGGAGAAGCGGAAACTACCTTCGATCGTTACGCGCTCTCCAACGCGTTCTTTCGGCAACCCCTAGATCCCCTTTCTTATCCACTCCAACCCTCTTAAGAGCTTCTTCCTTCCCCCGACTCTCTAAGACCAGAATGATATTAAAAAAGCAGCAGGCGAGTCCAAGGACGGCGCTCTTCTCGAACGACTATTTCCACTCGCCGGGAGCACCTGCGCGAAATGTCAGGGCGCAATAATCGCGTAGGGGGCGGCCAGCGAATGATCCTCGCGTGACTCTTGGCGGATTCGATCGACTTGACGGATCACAGGAGAGATCCCCATCGGAAACGTAGCCGAGATATAGAGGAACACTGTGCGAGCGGGGCGCGATATCGCGTACGTGTTACGTGCTAGAGTTCTCAGTCACGAACCCCAGCCTTCCAGCTCGTTACGAACTCCCCGACACTCCCCTTTCTCTGCACCAAGATGGATCGACGAGGCCGTGTACGTACCAGTCTCCTCGGCGTCGGACATATCGAGAGCGGAACGGTCCGACTTGTCCCTGGGCTGGTCCAAACGGGCTCGAAACTTGGCTGACTGTGGACGACACCCGGTCCGCCGGTTCACCAGCGTTTCCTTGGTTTTGTTGAATCGATACGTGTCCCTGCGACTGACTCTTCTTTTCCGCCTGTTTTCGTCCACGCCGCTTCCTCTTGTCTCCCGCGGTCGCGCCCTTTCGCCACGCAGGGTGGCATTTCGTTCGTTGAAACGAGGGAAGGTTTCCAGGCATTCCGAGCAAGCGAATTTGGGGAGGAAAGTATTAGGGTAAACCAACCAGTGGATGACAGAATTGTTGAATTTATGGACCTTTGAGATTAATACTTGAATATATTTATGTATGAGAACGGAACGACTGTTGAAATTATATTTATATTTAATTTTTTTGAAATTTTTATAAAAATAATTACTTATTCTTACCGTGATTTTAAAATAAAAACTATTATAAAATGCAAAAATGTGTAGAAGCATAGTAAATGAGATTAATACTTGAATATATTTATGTATAAGAAGAAAGTAACTGTTGAAATTACATTTAAATTTATTTTTCTTGAAATTTCTATAAAAATAATTCCTTATTCTAATCGCAATTAAAAAAAAACTATTACAAAATGAAAAACGTGTAGAAGCCCAGTCAATGATCATACTTTCAATAAGACTTGTACTTATTAATGTTTGCTCCACACGCGTAACTAAAAATATGGGATTTTAAAAGTGCAAGCTTTATTATTATGTATTTCAAGAATAATAATCTCGTTTAAAGTTTTAAAACAAAGTAAAAAAATTCTTTTAATTATTATTTGTGTAATATAAGTGTAGCTTAATAAACACCAAAAAGATTTATTGCATTATATGTTCAATCTACGAAGAAAAGAATCTTTAAAACTAGCTTCATTTTTCAAACCGTCACAGTGGACTGAGCTCTTAAACTAATTTAGATATCAACTACTTTACCAATCACAGACTGATGAAATAAATACTTCCAGCAAAGTGTACCTACGGACACGAGATGGAAGAATGAAAGAAGACTTGCTATCCCACTTGGAAACGGAAGCCCGTTACTCTGTAACCGAATAAGTTCCCCTAGAATCCATTAACCGTCCCAGGAGCAGCGAGTGCTCGGCTTCCATTGCAAACATTTGCCCGATGATGTTTGCTCTATCATCTAAATATCGCTCCGTCCGTGAATCGACCGTGTATCGTTCCTCCGCCCTAAAATATAGCCCTTCGAAGAGCGGAGGTGTAACCATCCCTCGTCCTTCCTCGCGCCGGGAGCGTGGAGAGCTGGCGTTTTTGCTCGCCGACTCCCGGCTCGGCCGCGTTTAATTCGGTTTCGCACGGAAGACTCGGTGTTTCAGTAATTTCGAGGTGCGCTAACGAGGAAGGGCGGGCGTTTTGATTCGCGAGGGTGGCCCACGTAATCCGTAACGACCGGTCGATTATCGGGGGTAGGCGGTGGTTTGCACGTGTGCAGCCTCGTTCCCGGGTCCACGCGAGCTTCCGTGTAACCCGTCGCCACACGCGAAGCCAGCTTAAGTTCGCGCATATCTATCTTTGGCCCAGGCTCTGCCCGGACGGGCAAGCGCAGAGATAGAAGGGATAGAAGGGATGGAATTATGGAAAGCCGAGGTCGCAGGGATGCTGGATGCTGCACGCTGGAGGACACACACTGTCGTTCATAAATACATATTGATGCAGAAAATATGTTTCATACAGATTGCATATTTTTCACTGCTTCTAGTTTAAAATATCAAATACCTAAGAACAATTTCTCAGAGTTTTTAAATAAATTTTCAACGTTCTTCTCACAGTAGGTGTGCTAACACTTATAAACGGCTGTGTACATATTCCCTGTGACCTAAGAATACCTAATACCGTACTAAATGCCTAAAGTAAAATCCCTCGGACTGCTTTTTTAATAAATTCACCCCGTTTTTCCAAAGTTGATGTCCTAATAATTATAATCGGCAGTGCACATATTCCCCGCGACTGATTTCGAATAGAATCTCGTAGCTACCGGTGGGATTATGTAGTTTTTATGGTGGCTGGCAAAAAGGGAGGGTAGGTTTCTCCGTGGATTAACAAGGCTCCTGTATGCAGAGGTGTAAGGAGATTCCTGAAGGGAGTTCCCCGAGTCCCTAGCTTCATCTTCCGTTGACAGGATTTGCGACGACGGATGGTGCAAGGGGTTGTAGCTCTGAGGTATCTCTGCTTAGGTATTCTATTTTAACCGTAGAATCACTAGAACCTAGTATCGCAGCGAGATTCACCCCCAGAAAGCAGCAGCATCGTCACCTAGAAGTGTCCATCACTCGCAAAGCAAACGTTTCCGCGACAGGTCCGTCTCCCGAGCCCCCCAGCTCGAGCAAATACTCTTGGGAGGGTGAGACCCCGCGTCTCGCCACCCCCGACGCCTACTCGCTGGCTCCCGGGAAACGTCTGGCCAGCATCCCATCCCCGGCGCGCCCGAAAACAGAGTTACGGTGTAAAAACTTCGGAATCCGAAGTCTCGAGTGCGCCCTTGGGTACAAGTTTTCGGTCGGTGATGTGTTTGCTCGCCGCTGGTGAATGTCCTCTGCTCCTGGCGGCTTTGCCTGGGACTTCCTGGTGAACCCTTCCCCGCCCCCTCCCCCTACGGCCCGCGACACGAGGGGGGAGGAACGAGGAGAAATAGAGGGAGAGAAAGCGAGAGAGAGAGAGTGAAGGATCGATATTCGAAATCCCCGGTGCCTCCTCTCTGCCACCCCAACGCCCAATGGCGTAGGGGCCAGGGGGTTGGCTCCCTGTGTTCCCAGGGCACTCGACGAACGGAAGTTTTGGGACAAAGAGGAGGAGTGTTATAAATTGCCCGAGACGGGACTCCGGGATTTACGCGACATCCTCCTACCTCCGCCACCCTCGAACCCCCTCGACCGTCTGGCGGGCCTGTCTTTTTATCGTCGCAACTTTGATCGAGCCCCCGGAGTATATTTCAACGGACCGTGGCCGTTTCGCGCCGCTCGCCGCGCCGTTATCGCTGTGGAAATGAATTTATTGCGCCTGAAAGGCGGAAAAGGGCCCTCGAAAGGCTTTAGTCGCTTGCAAGGTTGTTCTAATGAATCTGGGAGGCTCGGATCATCCGCGGTCGGCTTCTCCGTAATCCCTGTACAAAGGGAAATCACTGGGTGCCTCGCGACAGGGGCACGTCAGTTGCAGGACCGGCGTTCGTCGCTGGCAACCCGGGTTGAAATGTAGAACAGCGTTTGCACGCTAAAACATCCCGGAAAATTTCATATTTTTCTACCTAAGCTTTTCGTTGAATAATTTACAAATTTATTTTAATATTTGGTCAATTTTATATTTGGTTATTTTAATATTTTCGTCCTTCATCAGCCCCGGAAACTTCTTATTTAACCGCGGCATATTGTACGCATTGTCGACGGGATAATCGCTTGTGTCAAATCTACCGATATTGTATTTCATGGACTCGTAGATATTTTCGCATCGAATGGGATAAATAAGGCTGGTTGTGTCTGTGTATAGAATTTTACAATTTGGTCCGTGCAGGGGAGACATTTTTGATATATCTAAAATGCAAATACTTACGTATATCGGTATTTTGAATATTTTAATATTGAATTCGTTGAATTATTTTAATATTTAAATCTTACAAAATAATTTTTTGAGGAACACTGATGTAGAATAATGTCCCCTACCACTGCGTCAGCTTGGAATCCGAAGAAGAACGCGTGGAATAAACTAGACAGTGGATTCTCAGATTTCCATAACCGATCAATTTTTTTTCATCAAGAAAACGCACTCGTAGCGCCTCTACTCTTCTTGTTAGGGTAGGATCAACGTTGCGCTCGCTAGCCTCCGCAACCCCCGATGACTTTTCGTCTGCCCTCGCCCCCTCCTGTGTCATTTACCATTAGATTATCAACCCCTGAATTTTTTTCCTCCTCCCCTCTAGCGCCCCCGGTTCGCTTTCTCTCGGCCCCTCCCAGGGCAGCTCTTTTCTCAGCGCGAGTCTCTTTCATCCGCGTATCTTGTATCTCCTGGACGCGAAGGTTCGCCCGTGGCGCACGAGCCGACCAATTATTCCATCCCCTTCTCGTCGCGATGATCGATTCGCAGCTCGTAATGCCCGGCTGACTCATTAGCGAGCTGTCTATGCGCCCCGTTCGTTAACATCCCCCGCGACGCAGCAACGTGTAAATGACATTCGGCCGGGACGCGTACGGGATTGATGCGTGCATCGATCGGACCCCTCCGCTTTTCTCGGCTGGAGTGGATCGAGTGTACCTGGTCCTGCGAAATTGCATAGGGTTGTATCGTTGCGCGGAGGAGCTGGTTGTTAAGGGAGGCTCGGAATCGGGGAAGTTAGAATTGGAAAGCACGCGAGGGGAATTCTTCGGGATGAAAGGAGTTGCATTCTAGAATTATGATAATAGTAGAGGTAGCGATACGAAAGCTGGCCAGGGGACCACTTCGGGGTTAATGACTCGCCAGTTTCGGCGGAAAACGCTTAACTCAGTTGTCCCCTTGCCATGGCGTTCGTATATCGTCCTATTAACCGGTGCAAGAGGCACGTGGATCCATTTATACAGCACGTGTCCTCTCAAGACTCCGCCCGGGGGTAGTATTACAATATTCCGCGATGAATGCGCATCCTCCAGGTAGGCTGGGGTCCTTCCACAAAGAACCCTCTAATATCATCTATCCACACATGGACCTGGATCGCAGGGGAAGAAAGGATGAAAAATAAGGGTGCCGGTACGGTGAAAGAGTTAAGTCAATTTCACCTGCGCTCCGCAGAGATCCACGATCGGTGGATTCTTATCAAAAACTCATCCCCAATTTTAATCCGATTACTCGAAATTAATTTTCTAAAATATTACCAGGTTTACGTGACGTTAAATGTAGTTTCCTTGAAATTCATCCGTGGCGTCCAATCGTCGGAGCGTAAATTTCCGGAAAATTTCACGAATACATCGGTGCACGCTGAAGGGGATGAAAGGGCGTTGGAGGTGGATGATGTGTGGTAAAGGCACGGGGAAAATTTGGCCGCATTCGCACGGTCGAAAGGCTGTTCCGTTGGAGGGAGGTGAACCCCTGGGACTGGATTTCCATTTCCGACGTGGCGCCTGCGCCCTCGAGCTCCGCGCGGGCTACCAACCCTCTCCTGCCACTCGCTTTTTCCCCCTTTCACCCTCTCGCGGAGGCACAGCCACCGTTGCCCCCCTTTCGACAGGGGCGGCTGCGCACGCGACTACTCCCCCGCGTCTGGCCATTTTTTCCTTCCTCCCCTGAAATTCGTGCCCCATCCCCTTCGCGCGACACCGAAACCAACCGGCAGAGAAGCGGGCGAATATATTTTCGTTAAATTTATCGTGCACCGCTGTAACGAGGCCTGCGTCGACCGCGTTTTCCAACCCCTCGACGAGATGTACATCTGGATTTTTATTCATTTCTCCGACAACCCAGATCCAGGCTCTCTAAACATTCAGAGAAGACTCCCGTTTAGTTGGCTGCGGAGGAAGCGTCCGTTTCTACTCGAGACGACGATTAAACGCCACCTCCGCGGTCGCGTGGATAACAGGGGTTCTCTCGTCTTGATTACACCCAGTTACCCCCTCCATCTGCCACCTGTATGGGAACTGCACCCTGTCGGTTCCTTGGCCTTCTGGGTCTTCCTCCAACCCTTTTGTCTTCCCCCGCGATTCTTCGACCAGCGTAGCCTCTATTCCCGTTTCTTTGTCCGTTTCTTCAATCAGCATCGGTGATTGCGTGGTCCAGAGGGTCTCCGGAGAGCGCAGCCATTGTTTACTACCCTTCGCCAGCGCCTGCGTGCCACGCAACCACCCTCGACTATCGCGCTACTTCCCCTCTGTCCCCTTTGTCTTCAATTTGTCGATCTACGTCGATGTCCAGGGATCCCCGGCAGCGAAGTAATCCTTCCCGGCTATCGCTCTGCGCACGCTCTGTCGCTTTTGTGCATTTCACTGACTGCTCCGCGATTCTTCTGCATGTATTCAGCGTCTGTGAAGGGTGGGAAGTCTCTTCTCTCTGGCGTTGTCTTGGTGAAAGATTTTCCATACAACGAAGTGTTTTAGCCAGTGAATCTCCACTGCTTCTTCCGCAGAGAGTCAACGTGACGATTTCAAAAAGGGGTTTGTCGGAGGCTCGGGTAGCGGAGCGCCTGCGTAGATCGCACCGCACGCGACCGCGATTTCCTTGCGTTTTCATCCCTCGTCGCCGTTCCCAACCCCCGAACGGTCAACCATGGCGGTGGCATCCCGAAGACGCAGTCATTGCCTCCGGCAGCAGTGATTCCACGCCTGCGTACCTCCGCAATCTCCATTCTCCAGTCGTCTTCGTCGTAATTCCTCACCCTCTCCTCGCAGCCTCGTTTCGCCACGCTTCTTCCCTCGTTCTTCATCTCCCCGTCGTTTTTGTCTCTGCACATCTCTCCGTCACCTTCCTCCTCCCTCGTCGTTCATCCCTCCGCCGTCTTTGCACGCCCCTCGCACCTCCGCCGTCTTCCTCTTCGTCCCCTATCCATCCACCGTTATCCACGGCACCCCTCGCCCTCTCCACCCTCCTCCGCGAAGGCTGTCGCTCCTCTCCGCGCCCCTCCGCGGCACCACAAGGGGCGGGAGGGCGCAGTCATTGCCTCCGGGTGGCGCCTGCGTACATTCCGTCACCGAGCATCCCTCGTCCTCCTCGAACCCACGTCCCGTCCGTGGCCGCTCTGCTCGCGCCCACCGTCTTCCCCCGCGGCTTCCACCCCCCTCGCCGGCCGTCGTAGCTAGTGCCGACAGGGGTGGTGGCGGCGGCGGGCTGACAGAGGGTGCAGCGATCGTCGCCGGGGCTCGGCTCCGTCAGTTTAGTTACCGCACCACATAAAGGCATTACGTTGTAGACACCGTTACACCCGCAACATATTCTTACCATTTGCTTCTGTGTATCCTGATTTTTCCGACCCCCTCTCTCTCCAACCCCCCCCCCCCACCGCCCCAGCCCGGCAAACGCACGGAGAACATCGACGGTCTTGGGTCGTACACGCACCGATCGTCCGCGCCGATCGCTCCTGCCTTCTCTCCCGCCCACGTGTCAGCGGGACCGACGATCCGCAAGGGAGAGTCGCGCGTGTGTATGTGTTCGTGCCGTGTGTGCGCGCGGCCCACGCACAACGACCTCGACCCAGCCAGCCGGGTCGAAGGGACTTGACGAGGCGAATAGAAAGGCAGAAGGGAAGACCAAGAAACAGTAACCAAGAAACGGAGGGATAGAGAGGGAAAGAGAGAGAGAGAGAGAGGGAGGGAATCGAAGCGATCGATCCTGCCGACGGGGGAAGAGAGAATTAGCCGAGCCGACGTTCCTCCACGTGCGTCCTCCTCGTCGTGGTGGAATCTTGATGATTTCGCTGGTCCGTTCAGAACGCCCCTCCTCGCCCCTCTCCGCCCTCCCGCCCGTGGACCCCCGTTCCTCGTGATCCTCGACCCGTGCCTCCCGGTTTTTAGCCCGTTAAAGCATTGCCGCGCGAAACCAAGGACGAGCTCTCTCCCCCGCGGGGGGCGTAACGCGTCGCTATCGATCAGGGAATTTCGGCTGCGCGATATTCTCGTTGTCGTTTGCGGATCTGGTGACCGAGGGGAGGCCCAGCGGACTCGTCGTCTGGAAGATCCTTTCGTTACGGGAGGAAGAAGGCCCCGAGGAAACGGAAATCGACGAGAGAGAGAGAGAGAGATAGAGAGAAAGAGAGAGAGAGAGGTTAGGGGGACAGGGAGAGATTTTTGTAGTGTTCGGCGGGAGTGAGAGATAGAGGGACAGCAGAGGGTGTGTTCTCGCGATTTCGTCGTCCTTTTTTCAACCCCTACCCCCCGTCCCGCGACCTCCCTCCCCGACCCACCCTCCCCCGAAGCCTCCCACGGGTTTAAGGATATCGAGTGTTCCGCGTGGAAACGTCGTGAATCGTATTCGATCGTTTAAAGTGCAAACGAAATATACCTACGTTCCGGGGACCTTGATCTCACGGATCGTCTCGGTGATCCCGTTTAAACGAGGCTCCTCCTCGCCGAGTACACGAACGGGAAAGCGGGATAAACGAAACGCGCGCACGTCGCCTAAAACGGAGAGATTAAACGCTAAAGCGAGACGAACGTGCCATCGATAAATAAACCGAGACAGGAAACAGTTAAGAAAACGAGATCTAGTAATATAGATAAAAAAAAAAAATTTAAACGGAATGAAGGGAAAGAAGTAATCTATATTTAAAAGGGAGAGAGATATAACATAACCCACTCGTCGTTTACGTTCTACGCCCAGATATCGGCATCCTCCAACCACTGATTTTCATCGTTAACCGGTATGTTCATTTGTTTCTTTACTTTCGTTGCTTCTGTGACATTCTGACTCGTTCGAACTTATTATTATCGTTCTATTATTATTGTTGTTATTATTACCGTTATGATTGCAACTATTATTATCGATCTCTGTGTACATCGATCTATGTGTTTTTTGGTAGCGCGCTATCAGGTGCCGATCATTAATATATGTTTGCCACCTTCACCTTACTCCGCCTCCGAGTTTCCTGCCTTCCCCCAAAAAAATGGTCCGCACGTAGGATCCTCCTTCCGGATCGCGTTCTCCTGGCCGAGGCAGAGTTGCTCCCGTTTGGAAAAGTCTTTTCGGAAGCCTCGGATCCAGAATCCTGCGAAGTTAGAGGAGCTTGGTAATCGCGAGCTCGGGTAACGGAGGCGCGTAGAGGCGAAATGGAATCTAGAGACGCAGGTTTATCGACGCGGAGCTTTTCCGCGGCGCAGTACCGCGACCCAGAGAACTTTTGGGCGTGGCAGCCGAAAGCAACGCGGCCACGAGATCGCGACGATCGCGCTCCTGCCACCCTCCTCGCCTCTTTCACTCGGAGTCCTTCCTCCACGCTGAGCCTGCCGGCACAGAGGCCAAGAATGCGACGGAAGTGTAAACGCGAGAGAATAAAGAGAATGGAAACACGGAGACGCGTGAAGAGAGGCGAGAATCATCACGGGATAGGTTGAGAGATATGCTCGTTAACGAGGAATTGACGGATAATCGGCGGGAGCGTGCGTGAAGGGTCAAGCAGATCCAGGATGGAGCAACTGGGCACTGCGGGTCCTCGTGGAGGACAAGCAGGAAGTCTCGAGAGGGACGCTTCCGTTCCGCGATGATGGCCTCGATCACAATGGTGCGTGAGAGGGATAAAGGGGTTGTTAGATAGATGCCAGCGAGCTTGTATCGAGAGACCGTCGTCTTTAAGTGTCGCTTCCTTCCGTTTTCCTATGTTCGCTCGCCCTGTCACCGTTTTCGTTCCGTCGCTGGGTAACCGGGATACCTATTCGCCTCGTGGCTTCTTCGAAGACATCGAGTAATCCCCGTAGAAGCACGCTACCCATGCAATTTTCTCCACAGCGGTGCACGGTCTCCGAAGCTCCTTTCAGGGGTGGGTGAAAGGGTAAAGGTGGCCGAAGATGGAGTATCGACGGGCGAATTTGGTTCCACGAAAGTTCCGCGGCCTGCACGCTGGAAATATCAAAGATTGAGCCGGGGGTTGCCAGCTCGGTAGGAGGATGACAGAGGAACGGTGAAGGAGAGAAAGAGAGAGAGAGGAGAGAGGGAGGAAGAGAGAGACTGGGTCTAGTGGGGAGGCTCGTATTGATCGTTCCTGGGTCCATGTGACGCGCCTGCGTTTCGCCCTGGGGTAAAATCGTAGCGAGGGTAAACGACGGGAGGGAGGGTGGATCGGAAGAGCGAAGCAGAGGGTGGAGGAGAGAGAGAAAGAGAGGGTGCTACTGCCGGGGTTCATATACCCCCGGGGCAACTGCAACGTTCCACCGTGCCACCGACCAATCAATGGAGCTTCTCTACCTTTCTCTGCTTCTTCTCTCTTTCCACCCACCCTCCGCGCTCACCCTCCCCCCCCCCCCCCTCTCAACCCGCCTTCGCTCGTTCCTCCTCCTACGCGGATCTTCCTACGTTTCGCCACTGTTTGCCACTGTTCGCCCGTCCCGCGTAATATGATTGCATCGCGCGCACCGCCACGCGCCTCCCTCCACCCCTTTTCAGACGTGCCACTAAAGTCCTGCCACCCACACGCACCGTCCATTTAATGAAACTTTGCAGCAGCTCGAGGCGCTCGCGGCCGAGTATGGT
The DNA here is from genome assembly GCA_963971345.1 of Andrena flavipes. Classification (NCBI taxonomy): domain Eukaryota; kingdom Metazoa; phylum Arthropoda; class Insecta; order Hymenoptera; family Andrenidae; genus Andrena; species Andrena flavipes. Next base: position 72,713,807 of record OZ020479.1, on the reverse strand, counting down.
AATGGCTCTGACGAGCTATCGGCGGTGATAACGGTGGGAAGACACGGGACGGAGTAATCGTCCTATCCTACGACGATCGACTTCGTCTTAGGACGATGAATAATAAATGAGCAAGGCAGTGGGGTGCTTTCTGGCTTCGCGAAACTTCGCGGGTGTGCGGGGGAAAGTGGCGAGGGAAGCTTTGCCGCGGCCTTAGCCTCTGGATAGTTTGCTTTAGTGTTTTGAGATCGTAGAAACGGATCTGTCGATTTGGCGAATTGAAAGGGGTAGTTTCCTCAATTCTACTAAAAAATTATGAAACTTTGGGGATATGTAAATATGTATCGCGCAATTTTTGTTTGCTGTCAAAATTCACCCTGGGGGGTGAAATCGACCACTGGAAATCCGGCTATTTTCCGATTTTGTGTTATAAGTCGAGAATTGTAAGGGTGGAAAAAAGTTTTCAGACAGAAGTTGCCACTTTTAAGTGGAACTATCATTTTGGTATATCTCGAGTTGTAACAGAAAGTCGGAAAATATCCGGATTTCCAGGGGTGAATTTCGGGAATTTGTTAGAGTGAATTTGGGCAGCAAAAAAAATTGTGTAATACATATCTATAGTGGTGCACAAAAAGTTACCACTTTTTCGAAACATCCTACTTTTATTACTTTTCAATATTAACTCAAAACTGCAATATCTGCCAAATATGCATATTCTGAAAGAGAATTAAAAGCTATATAAAACCCAGTTACAGTTGAATTTATTTAACTAACAAACAAAAACCCTATATAACACCAAACAAGACAACACATTTATGAATATTAAAAAAAATCTAAAAATTGTGGGGGCACCTTTTGCTTTTAGGACAACCTAAAAAGTTACAAAACGTGGTACCTTCTTTGTGGACCCAAAAATGTGTTACCCGGTTCAATGTCATACAACACTTTTGTTTGCCAGTTAAATAAATTCGACTTTAACTGGGTTTTATACAGTTTTAAATTATTCAGCAGAATATGCATATTAAACATACCACAATTCCAGATTTATGCTAAAAAAAATAACAAAAAGTTGAACAAATTTAAAAAGTGGTAACATTTTTCCCCACTAGTGTATTTATCCTCTTCGTATCCTCAAGATTTCATAATTCTTTGAATTCCCGGGATGGAGACCTCTCGTTGCAAGTGAAAAATACCCACTCGCCATTCCTATTGAAATTTTACTGCCAGTCGTCTGTCATCGAGCTCCGCCAAACCGATTCGATCGATTCTCACCAGATATCCTGCGTGCTTCCACCTAGCCCTCGGTTCCAACAATAGTCTCGCTGCTTAAAATTTTGATCGCCACCTTTAACGCGGCGCAGCAGTGACGTCAGTAATGCCACTTACTTTCGTCGTGACGTGCGAATCCGCGATAAAGATCCCCGACGGCGCACACTGGTCGAAAATCGAGAAAACCTGGCCAGAACACTAATTTCTAAAGTCACCAGTTATGGTTTCAGACGCCACCACCGTTTTCGTCATTTATCTGGCTACTAATTGCCAACAGTTACAGCTCATTCCAAAGTTGAGTATTGTCGGAGTGTTACTCTCTCGGTGAAATTGCTGGTGCTCTTTGTGACTCTTAAAAGTGCACTTGAAACTACTTAGTAGAATAATTATTGTTCAGCAGGTAGTAATAAGTACAGTCCTTTACTATATTTTGGTACAGATTTGAGGCGTGTAGCAATGAAGGGTTGAAATTTCAATTAAAAAATTGCATCCTTTGTCACGACCACTGGTGAAATTATATTTAGCTAGAGATCAAGTTTACTTGGGGGTCTTCCAAGCAAAATTTCTTCTTCTCCCATTAAGAACAATGCTTCTGCTGTTATGGTGTACACAAAACTTTTCCCCATATTTGCCCCTTTTTAAAAAAATCAATTTTATGTTGCACGGTGCAGTGGTTCTAAATCCCCAAAACGTATACATATATTATTACTTCATTTCATATAAATTTGTTAATTTCTAGTGACAAACGATTAATCCCAAACTGCATCCTACAGCATAAAATGGATTTTCTTAAAAAGGGGCAAATATCAGCAAAAGTTCTTTGTACGCAACAACAGCTGAACCATTGCTCTTAATGACAGAAGAAATTTTGCCTGGAAGAGCCAGGAAGTAAACATTATCTGCAGCTAAATATAATTCCACCAGCGTTCTTGACAGACATTTTTACGACTACAAAGAACACCAGCAATTTCGCTCCAATAACACTCCACTTTCAAATAAACTGTAGCGAGTGATGACAAACTTATCGACTTTAAAAACCGATAAATGTTGAAATAAAGATATTTTAACATTAGAATAGTTTTTTCTTCTAAGATTACAAATATTTTTTTGCAATTTTGACTTAACATTCATAATCAACATCCTCGAAAACTCCAAGACACCGAGTTTAGACCAAATCTGATATTTTTCTAATATGCGCTTCCGCCATTTTGATTCGCTATTTTGTTTCTTCCAATTTTGCCTTCAAATTCATAATTAGAAAACCATAGTATACTAATTTTTTTACAAGTCAAAGACCCACTTTCGTGTTTCCACCAGGTTTCCTCGATTCTCGACCACCGCGGCCGATATTCCGCGATCATCGCTCCGGGGGCCGTTTTCTTCCCCACCCCGCCGCCACCGTTTGTTTACCTTACGTAATCACTCTTCGCGGGCTTGTAGGTGAATCGGTGGGGCTTCGTCGACTGCTTGGCGATACGATCATTGCCTCGGGGGAGAAGGGTGATCGGTGCCCGGCCGATGCGTGGAAACGACGCGAGCGTGTTCGCGACGCGTGCAACGGGCAGGATCGATCGATCGCGCCTTAATTAGCGGGGCGATTACGTGCTCGCTTGATCGATTTCGCCGGCACATCGTGCCACGTTTCCCTAGGCGGGGCACGTTCCTAGCACTCGGCGCAGATGCTCGTCCGAATCGTCCTCCCTATTCCATATTTCGAATATAATAGCGGACGTTCGAGGTGCCCCCCCCCCCTCCTCGCGGCTGGCGCGTCCTCTCCGCCGCTGAAACACTCGTCTGGTTTATGAAAATTACTCGGGGTAACTTGCGATCGTAGCTCCTCGCCTACCCGAGCAGCTGTTTACCGTCGCTTTAGCAGTAACGCCAGCTAATTAGAAGGGTCGCCACTTCCTTTTACGGCGAGCACGATCGGCTTAACTTTTTAAGATCTACCTGAACGGACGTCGAGGTGTTAACGGTGGGTTGGCATGGGCCTGGAATCTGATCGAGGGGGGTTCAGCGACCCTGTAGAAACGTCACGGCCCGGAATTACCTACATCGGTCCCGCGGTGGAATTATGCTCGTGCAACAGAGTGCGGATCGATGTCGAAGGTGGGGCCAGCGACCCCCGAAAAACCTACCTTCGACAGCTGGATCATGACTACCCGAAAGAGGGTACGGCTCGCGTTTGTCAACCGCGTCGGCACGGGGCCCATGATTCACGATCCGGGGTCCTCTTTCGTAATCCTTAGCTATGCTAAATCTTCCTGCCGCCCTTCGTTCGACACCCCGATGCTTCGATACCACGCCGGAATAACTAGCAACACCAGAAGCTACGCTTGAGAATCCCAAGTGCCACGAGGCCCAAGCTTAAGTTAGCGCGCGGAAGATGATTTTTTCAGTTTGCCGCGACGATATCGCACCGTTGCGACGGCGCAGGGGGCAGGGGAACTTTCACAATTGCAACACGGCAGCACGGTGACCACTTCCTGTCGCACGTTCGTGCACCGGTTTCGGTGCTGCAGGGCCCATAATGGCCACGCGCGCCTCGCATATGCGTCCCAGTGTGTAACGTGTCCCTGTATTTTTTTTTCCCCCGCATACCGTTCCGCATCTGTTGCAAGTCCCCGGCGGTCCCAGCCTCGCTCTCTCCCTCCTTTCTCATAGCCGACTAGACAATGGGCTCATGGTCTTTCCGCGGCTGGCCGTGGAAGCCACCTCCTAGCTGCGGCGCGTATGTACTCCTGTCTAGGAGCGGTCTGAGGCTACGGTGTCCCAGTCGATGATACATCGGCAAGTGTACGAATAGATCAGCGCGATTGATGTCTGCTGTTCCGCGGGATGAAACGTTTTGGCAATCGTCCGATGACATAGCTTTACTCGCCTCGAGAGATCGATGGAGGTGCTTATCTCCAGGATGCTGTTAGGAGGCTGGGACAGGCTCTTCCGTATACCACGGCCGCGTATATTTATAGTGTTTATACGCGCATGTATTTATAATTTCTCTCGTGGACAGTTGGTGCGTGCACCGGACGGCTCCCTCGAGCTCCCCAGGGCGTTCAACGTCCACTGGGATTCCACCGAGCGAAAGTACCTACGCCGCGACGTCCTGAGATCCTTTTCCTAGTTCTCCCAGATCTCTGTACCTCCTGCTTTCCGTGGTTGGTTGTTATTATACATCGGCGATCCCACGGCCAGTAAATTCTGCCGCCCCAGATCCTGGCCGCCAGTCAGAAGTCTGCCGTGCCACCGTTTTCCGTTGCGTGACGCGCGTCAGCGGAAACGGACTCGCGAAAGCACCGGGTACACGCGGTTATTGGCACGGCCGCCAAGTGTTGCGCGGCTTGTTTCGTCAGAGGCGCATAATTTTGGCGCGCGCTCGCCGCCGAGACTCTCGATCGCCGCGGATAAAGCCAGGGTAAGGTCAGGGATATGCAGCTTCCTCTCCGCCCGGTCACCCCCGCTTTAAAACCATCGACTTCTTCGAACCGATCATAAATGGGGGTTTGCTTGCTGCGCTAGTCGAACTGGAATTCCAGGGGAATCAGAATCCCGGAAAATTCGTCTGGGAAATAGATGGAAGGAATTCCAGGGGGGTAGTAATAGGGCGATGGGACTGTAGAGTACATAGTAGGGTGGCTCTTATTTTTGACTTTTGAATTTTCTTTTGAATAATTAAAAAAAATCTGTGTAAAGTTTGAGCTCGATCGTTACTTAACAGCTCGCGAAGTCGATTTTATATTATTAAATGCTTCTAGAACATTTTTTATTTACGAAGGCGAACAAAAAATGGAATTTAATTTTCAAAGACTATTTTTTCAACATTTAGGGGAGGGTGCATATACCGAAATCTGCGAAAAAGATAAAAAAAAATCTTATTTTTAGTGTTTAATATGTCACGAATGTTTCCTGAAAATTTTGGGACCGAAATTCGCAAAAATATCGAAGATATAGACTCTGTATCTTCGCAAAAATATCGAATATATGTTTATAAATTTTCAGGAAACATTCATGTCATATCAAACACTGAAAATAAGAAAACAATTTTTTTTATCTCTTTCGCATATTGCGGTATATGCACCCTCCCCCTAAATGTTGAAAAAATAGCCTTTGAAAATAAAAAATCCATTTTTTTGTTCGCCTTCGTAAATAAAAAGTGTTCTAAAAGCATTTAAACTTTCAAAATTTGAGGAAAAGAGTTTTTTAGTGTATCGGCCTTTTTTCGAAAACCGTTTGTGTCACACGAGAAAAAGTAGTACCTAGAACATAAAAGATTATCAAATAAATAATTTTTTTTATTGAAAAAAAAAATTTACCAAGAGTAACAGCACTACCGTAGTACATACTCTTGTTCAGAATTTATATTATCTCGTATGCACGAATAGGATTGAAATCTTCCATTTATACAATTTAAGGTTAGACTGCCGGGTGATAGCGGGGATCAGGAATCCAGATAAGAGCTCCAGGACGAAGTGCTCAGGTCCCTCGCCCAGCGAGAGCGCGCCGCGAGGCATAATTTTTCTTCCCCGAGGGGCGAGATTTTTCGTCGGATGTTTCCTCGAGAGATTCGGTTTCATGGTCCTTGGCAAATGGCCACCGTCGAGCCTCGACGATGTAATTCATGGTTTCGAGTTCACTCCCGGATCGAGTGCGGCCTCGCGAGGGGTAAAGGGACTCTTGTATCGACGCGATAGCGCAGCCGGGACGGCGGGGGTCAAAAACCGTGAAGGGGTGGTCATGATCTGACGCAAGGGGTGATGCGTGGCGACGAGGGGCGGTGGGTGGCGGGGAAACGGGGGGGAGGGGGGAGTTGCAGGGCGGAGGGCATACCTTCCGGCTCGTAATATCGGGGCAGCCATGTTGCAAACATTTCGAACGAACAAACCCCCCTCTGGCAAACATCTCGAGGGTGCCCGCTGGAATATTGTCTGCGAAGCGTTTCGCGAGTGTTTGACACCCTTGTTATAAATGCAACTGAGGCGAGGTCGCGGACCGAAGCTTCGTTAGGGGGTTGAACGGACGAAAATTGACGACAACGCGAGATTTTCAAAAATCGAATTTCACTTTGATCTCGAACCATAAACTCCACTCTACACCCCCTAGAATCTCAGTCCACCGAGTATTGATTTCTTCCCTCGCCCAGCCCTTTCGCATTTTTTAACATCCCCGGTACAATGGTACAGGCAAATCAGTTTACAGAGCAGAAACGGCCAATGTGTTATTCCCCTGAAAGGAGGCAATGTTCCATGTTCAAGCGACGCGAAACAGTTGGATTAGTGGCGGGAGTTTGAATGGAATTGCAAATTTTTTCGAATTCGACCGGGGTAGAGGAAGGGTGCCCTTAGGGGGTGCAAGTTCGATCGAAGTTTATTTAAGAACGCGCATACGTCTCTTATTAGTTCGATCGGCAACCCCTAGCGGCGTACGCTCGGCTCGCTCGCGAGTCGCCGGGAGGTGTATACGTAATACAGCGAGGGGTTCCCGGCACGGGCTTGGCCGAGGGTGCACGAGCTTGGCCGACGCCGGCCGAGCGCTGCCGAGCAGGCTCGCCGAGCGGGGGCAAGCCGCTTGAGAACGGCCGGTGTGTCCAGTCTCTAGGCAGCCTCCGCCCGTGTCGTATTGTTATTTCCGTTTCCTTAGTATAGTGTTTAACGCTTTAATTTCTAGTCTCGCGTAACCCTCCACACGAACACACGTATTTACATACACACATCCACACACACACACACACGTACTCGTATTTCTTTATTCACGTACAAACACACGCTCCCATCCCGTTTGATTTCTCACCGATCGATGAGTACTTTGTGATCTCGATTCCGGAAGACTTGGAGACGAAACGCTGTATACCCCTCCCTCCCCCCTACCGGCTCGCGTTTACACAGACAGGGCGCGCGCGTATGTGCCGATCAAAGTGAAACCGAGGGACCCGACGACCACAGCAGGCGAGCATAAATGCCGATTTACGAGCGCTCGCGTCGTACTTTTCTTTCATTGATTTCCCCTTCTGTTCCGGGCGGCGGTGCGAGAGCGTGATAGTAGTAGACGTGCACATAGAGAGAGAGAGAGTAAGCGAGAGAGAGAGAGAAGTAGAGAGATTGAGAGACGTAGACAGAGAGAGAGTAGAGGGACCCGGCGCGCGATACATCGAAGCACCAGGCACGAGAGTAGCCCAGTCGCGTGAACGCACAGGCAGAGAGAGTTTTGCACGGTGCTCGGTTTCGCGTGCGACCCTAACGATCCGTCGATCAAACACACAGGGGGAGACCGGGGGAGGAGAAGCGACGCGAGCCGGAGCCCGCGTAGAAGAGTGCCCGTCGCGTACCCGGAAGGAAAAGAAAAAAGTGTTTGTGCCTCTGGTGTGTGCCTCTGTGTGTGCCTCGTGTGCATCGATCCGTAAGATAGAAGGTGGATCCCGGCGGCAAGGCGTAGAAAGAAGGTAAGCCGAGTGAATCGATCCGACATTCTTATCGCTCCTGTCGCGCGTCTCTCTATCCCCTCCCCCCCCCCCCCACCCCCCCGTTAGGATCTCGACCTACGGGGCAGAATTCCGCTCGGATGCTGGCGATGGTTTCGGAGCACGTGCCGTTGCCGTTCGCGGCGCATTCTCGCTCTCACCCTTCGCTTTCTGCGTGCTTTCGCCTCTCGGTTCTTTCTCCACGCCACTCGGCCCTCCACTCCGCTCGCCCTCCCCCGCTCCCACGGCCGCCCCATCCAAAGCCGTGGCACGAGCTGCTGCGTTTTTTTTCGCGTGCCCCCGCCTGTGTGCATATAGGAGCGCGCTCGCGTGCGCTCTCTCTCTCTCTCTCTCTCTCTCTCTCTCTCTCGCGCGCGGGAGGGGTTTCCCTCGGCGCCTTCGCCGCCGCCACAGCAGCGTGCAGCGAGAAGGGTCTCTTTCTAGCTTGGCGTGCGCGCGGCACCAGAGAAAGGAGCGAAAGGAGAGAAAGAGGGGAGCGTAGTGGGCGAAGCGGGACAGAGAGGGAGATAGAGAGCGTGGCAGGGACCGAGGCGAGGCGAGGCGAGGAGTCGCGCCTCGTATTGATCGGTCCCGGCCACGCGATTTTCACGATCCGTCGCCATGGCCACCTGGCCACCGGCCGAAGATCGTATCTGCCGGCGTACGTGAAAATCGAACTTTAACCCCCCCTCCCCCATAGATGGCTGGCCGGCGACCCACCTGCTACCCTCTCACGCCAATTCACTCCAGCTCCATTGCAATCCTTTCAGCGGGGACTTCTTTTTGCAAATGCCACAATTATCGTGCCGATAGCTTCTCGAGGCTCGCGGAGTTTCGAATTGCGTGGCTACTAGGCTTTCGTTCGGTGGAAATCAGGCCCGACGTTAAATCTCTGCGCGGTAGACCTTGGTGCGGCCGGATGTCCGATAACAGCTAGTTACCGATAATCGTCGCGGTAAATGGAGGGTGTTGCGATAGACGTGGTATATGTAAATTGGGAGATTGTTTTCAGAAAATGGTAATCGAAAGCTTGGGATAAGATCTTTAGGTACTTAAGAGAAGCTTGGTTCAACGAACTACTGTACAGGAGATGTTTAATGATCGCCAGTGTTCGATAGATATTGTGGTAAAAAGGATGTTCCATTCACTCCTATTCAAATTCACGAACACCCATCAGATCTTTAATCAGAATGAAATTTCCAAAAATCAGCCACAAGTATTCTACAAAGTGTTTCATAACCGAACGTTACCGATTCCCCAGAAATTTACCATAAATATATCACTCTTCCGCGCCGATGAACATGTCTGCCGCGAGTTCGTCCACCTCGAGCACTTAAAGAATCAATTAAAAAAAAAAAAAGACGGAAAGCATTTCGCTCGATCCCTAATGGAGGGGATGGAGATCGACTTGTGCCGATCGGCCGTCGAAGGGGTGGGCTTCCGCATTGTGCCAGGACCCTAGGCGCGCGCGTGTACGAGCGGCCACGCGTATCGCCCATTGTCGTGTGCCGCATGCAACGGCGCCGCTCGTTGGAATCGCGTTTCGAAGTCATCCGGCGGGCGACACGCGTTCCTCGAATGCGTCCCACTGTCCGACGATACGGCGGGCTCCCTCCCGGTCTTCCATTGTGACGTCCTAAAATATCGTGATGCCGGAGAGAGAGAGAGAGAGAGAGCGCGTGGATCGATAACCACGGGAAGATGCGGGGCTACGATAACCGGGGCCGACTTCCCCCCGACATTTTCTCCGACTGCCAGACGCGTCGTTTCCCCTGTAAACACGGCCATCAGCCTCTTAACCCATTAGCTGTCGCGAGCTCCACGAGGCAATTGATCATCGCTCGCATCGTAGTTTAATAAAAAAAAACTCTGCTTTCCAGACGAGCATAATATTCTGTGTTCCCCTCGAGTCTCTCTCGAGCTGCCAGTCTGAATCTAACTTGCACAAAGTGCCGTTCTAATTCCGGTACACCTGTGTCGCCAGTTTCGCGTTGATTTTCCACAGGTATACGTGGAATTCCTCATCCCTCGCCGTCGATACGATAACGTCTGACTTACCGTACGGAGCTTTGGTTACGGATAAGTTCACTGACCTACCGCAACGTCTAGGAATACTGGATTTACACTTGGCGATAGACTAGCCTGATCTCCACGGCTTATTGTTAGTTTTCCTCGGTAAACTAGGGATTCTCCATATATATCTTCGCCGAGAATGGGAGCAAGGCCCCCTTATTAGTCCGCTCGGGTGCTTCGACTGGCAGAATGGGAATTTCGTTCGCAGTCGAGTCCCAGCTTCTTTCCCATCGCCAGGGGTGGACGATGCATATAATAAAAGCGAGCTATCTATTATCTGAGCGGAGTGGTCAGTCCGATCGAGGGGGGGAGGGGGAGGGGGGAGTGACCGCAGCCACGAGGGGGGTGGCCCTTAGGACAGCTGATACGCGACAGACAGAGGCGGAAAGGGAACGCGGGGAATTAAAATGTACACCGGTAGCTCGTGCCGGCTGATATATGCGCGCCGGCAGCTGTGTGTACTCGCCTTAACCGTGAACACCATCGGCACCCCACGGTCATCGCGTATAATTCCCCTTTTCTCCGTCTCTGTTCCTCCCTTGCTCTATTTCGCTGCCGTCCCCTCCTCCGTGCACACCGGGTGTCTCGAGCGGAATCACCTTTTTTCCCTTTCACGCGTGCGTGAAGCTGACGGCTGATCAGCGACCGTGAAGCTTTCCCTTTTCTAATTAGGCGACTTCTGTGCCCCGCCAGGCGTTTCGACCGTAATTACTTCCACGTGGCCGCCGCCTCCACTTGTTAACGTTTAAAAGTCGGCTCCCTCGCCGTGGGATCCCGACCCGCGTCTGTCAAGCATCCACGGGAGAAACGGCACGACCCGGCATTTTCTCCTGTCTCCTTTAGCCGCGTTCCGCGCGCGCGAGTTGGATTTTACGCGGCGACGGAGATATCGAGCACCCGGTAGATGCCTCGGGCACGTCGCGGCACGGTGGTTCGGTCGGTGGGCAGGGTGGATAGGGAAGCACGAGGGAGGCGAGCCCTTTAAACCAGAACCAAGGGGGTCGTCGCCCCTTTAAATTATCCGCGTTTCTATTCGACCCTTCCCTCGCCCCCTCTCCCCACCCCCTGCCAACCGCCACCGCCGCCTGTTCTTTTCACGCTGTGTTTTGAAAGTCATTGTCAGATTACGTCAGCATCCAGCCGGGCGAACCATGCATTTCCATAAATCGTTAGCCTCGCCTAAACGTCTGCGCCGCCTCCCGCAACCACCCCTAAACTTCGCGAAACATGTAATCTCCCCTGAAATGCTACTTAATTAATAATCAAATAAATAAAATCGTCGCCTCGATCTAACATCATTCAACTGAAATTCTATCATCGATGGGGAAAAAACTAGTCGGGCGAGGTGTTTGTAGCCGACTCACAATATTTTGCTCCCACCTGAGAGAAGGGGGAGAGCGAAAAAAAAACACGTGGCTTGTTGCCACGCGCTCGGCTGTGCGCGCAGAAAAACGCGATTCCGTTTCCTCGCGAGATCGTGGTCGCTTTGAGGCGAAGCTTATGCATATCGCGCGCGGTGTTTTGGTTGACGGACGTTTTTACGTCCTTGTAACATTCCGTCGACAGCCAGGGCCTTCTTGCCTGGCGCGGTGTTTATACCTCGTCTTCTGTTTCCTCCCGTGTTCTTCCCGCTGCTCGCCGAGTCAACAGCCACGCTCCGCGTCCAGTAAGCTCTCCTTCCAATTCATTGAAAAGCGCGTTCGGCCCTAGATGTGGGCCACTGAATTTCGGTGGCGGCTGGAAAATTTTCAGGGCGATCCTTGGGAGGATGTATCAGCGTCGCCCTTCTTTTCTTATTTTATTCCAAGGTAGATTAAGCGGGGCGATCGATTTTCAGCGGCGGATTTAAATCGTCGCCGAAGCGGCGGACGATTTCGAGGATTCAGGGGCTCTGCGTGGAACTGTTGGGTGCCAGGGTTCTCATTTGCGTGACGATGAAAAGGACCGCGCGTTTCTCGTTTCAGATTTCGTACGTAGTTAGAGACGAGCCGGTAGAGGAGTGCAATGATGGCGAACGGAATGGACACGGCCGTGCAACAAAATGGGGGGTCCACCCTGGGACAGGCCTCGCAGGAAGAGTCGAAGACGAACCTCATCGTCAACTATCTGCCGCAGACTATGACACAGGAAGAGATCCGTTCCCTTTTCTCCAGCATCGGCGAGGTGGAGAGCTGTAAGCTGATTCGCGACAAACTCACTGGTAAGTTCTCAATCGGACATCGTTCCTCCTGATTAGAAATTCACGCGTCAGACTGGGATGTTAGCGAAACACGACGTGGGGAAAATTTCACTGTCGAAAGTAGAGCTTAACAGGTCCGTCGAGTTAACGAGTTTTCAACGCGAAAGGGGCTTAAGAAAACTTGCAGGGGAAGATCTAGGGAAACTTTGTGGGAGATGTGTAGGGGATTTATTACGCAATTTTTTCTGATGTCAAAATTCATTTTAAGAGGGCGAAATTGACGCCTGAAAATCCAGGTATTTTCCAATTTTGTGTTATAATTTGCAAACTGTTAGAGATAGGGTATAAAATATTTGTTATCAGACAAAAGTTACTTCTTTTGATTAGGATTATTCTTAGGTTACATATACTGTCCTCATTAGTTAAAACGTCCTATCTAACATTTTGAAACTTCCGAGGAAACTGTAGTTTAATAATTTCCTTTGTGCCATCCTTGTTTTTTTGTGATTTAATTTAAAAAATGTAGTCATTACTTCGTAGCAGCCTAATATAATTTTTTGTCATTGGTGTATCGGTGTATAATGTATTATTAATGTGGGAATTAATTAAATATTTCAGATAGGATATTTTACCTTACTAAACGAAGTAAGATAGTATAGTTTAATTCATACTTTTAAATGTACAACTTAAACAAAAATAACATTGAATAAACTATTTAGTTAAATATAAACATATATATATATATATAACTTAAACATAGACATGAACATAACGATTTAAAATTAATAATCATCATCGGCATTATTATTAGACACGTTTAATGATTCCCAAAAGCTAAAGCGATTGACTTCAATTTCGTAATTAAATTTTCTTTTCTGTCTGTTGAAATTCCATTATATTGAACTCTAGCTTTTGGTTTTGATAAATTAGTTTTCATTGCTATTGCATCAAGAAAATTTAACTCCTCAAATACAGCAGAAAAATCATTTTTATATTTTAAGATTTTTTCCCCTCTGTGAATTGAACAGATACAAAATCATGAAGATATGGTCTAGTAGAATTTTTTTTTAATTTGTGCCGAGAAGTGAAGTCTTCCCAGTTAATAAAATTATTGATGTCCATTTAACAAACGTCTACTTTGAAAGAATTTGCCTCCTGCACAGCACATTTAAAATCATTCAAATCCAACACCTTATGTAAACTTAGGACAATTTAATTTAGTAAAACGCTCTGAAAAACAGTTAGGATGAATAAATTAGACTGTTTCTACATTTCTAAGAAAAACGTCGGGTTTTCTAATTTTATATAAAAGGTAAAAGACATGTGGAACTTCAAATATTTCAATATATGTATTTTGAAAAATGAAAAAATGTTAGATAGAACGTTTTAACTAAGAACACAAATTCGATATCAGCCGGATTTTCAGAGGTCAATTTCAACCCCTTGGAGTGAATTTTGGCGGAAAAAAATTGCGTATGTAATATCTACATAATTTTTTGAATTTCCGTATTACAGATCTTCCCTTGTTAGTCTTGGAACTCGACAATCCGAGTGCTGAATCTTACATGTAGTTTTCCATAACAGTCTATAAAAACGACTGTTAGGGAAGCACTATCGTATCAATAATATTGACGGTTCACTACTAAGGAAACTCTGGTCATTCAATAATCGCCTTCCACTCTTGTTTTCACAAATATCTCCGAAAATTGACTCGTCTATCGATTCCTCGATCGACACCTTGGACTTTCCCAGCTGTTTACTCGCTATCAACCTCATCTCTATAGTCTTCTGTCTGGATGTCGCTGGTGCGTCGGGGAAAACTTGTCGAACAGACGACGGAAAATCGTCAGCGACCATACACCTGTCAATGGCAGCTGTCGAGGCATATCACGGCTGATACGAATCTGGCGATTTAAAACGTAACCCGTGCTGACGTGTCCCATCGATTTTACGTATGCATGCGATTCCCACTTCTCAATATACGCACAGGCGACAAACATCCCGTATTCACGCGCATATCAATCGCCGGACGACAATTCTCATCGTCCTCTTCAAACTATCGCCTCATTCAATTCGTATTCCACTTCGTTGCAGTGTCTTCTTCCAAGAAAACGTTTCAAAATTCACTTCGAAGGGGTGAAATCAGTCCTCAAAGTTATCGCTCTTCTCTCGTTTTTCTAATATAACTTTGAGGGCTGATTTCGCCCCTTCAAAGTGAATTTGTGGAGGTTTGGTCACAAATTTCTGTAACTTTATAGACCTTGATAATAAAATTTAAAAATGTGGTGTATTTTAACCAAAAAGCTCGCTTTTATACACGACTATTTTTTCAACTCAAATAAAATTTACATTTCTAGACACACTTATCACGGAAAAGTTAAAAGATTCAAAGATATGAAAATAGTTACTTAAAAATGACACTGGAGTGCAGTGAACCGTAACCCCCTGTGACAGATTTCTGATTATAAGAAGATACGACCACGAAGACTTAGAATTAGAATTCTCGAATTGGGAACGTTTCTTCATCGGGTTAAAGAATTCAGAAATTAAAGTTTCCCTTGAAAAATAAATTCTTTCACTCTGCTATGATTCTGCCAGCCCTTCATCCGCAGAATCTCTCTTACAAGCTTCAATCTCCCCTCGTAACCATCTGTTTCTTTGGTAATCGTTTCTTCAGACCTACCATTGTCCTTTGCAGCAGACAATAACTCCACCGCAGGTCCATTCGTCGAGCTCGTGATCCCCGGCCGATGGATTGCGCAATATTGCGTGTCCCCCGCCCCTTTCCCCGCGAATTTGCTGCCCCCCCCCCTGCACGCGGACGAGTGGCTGCACACTCGAGCGTTATCGCGCGTAATCCAGCAGCGTAATTTCGCCTCGCGTACGCGCCGCTGAATTCCGCGCGTTTCGTCGCTACGGAGAGAGCAAGAGGGAGAGAGGAAGAGAGGAGGAGGAGGAGGGGAGAGCACGTGCGCCGCGGACGTCGCGACGCTATTTCGAGCGTCGCAAGTGGCGGGGGCGTCGTTTGGGTTTTGATGCCGCGCCGTTTTACAGTCGGGACCTCGTCGCGCGGTCTTCTCTCCTCAGGGCCGTACTGCACCGCCGTCGTTTCCTGTTTTCGGAAAGCATTGATCGGCCGCCAACGCGTCCCTCTCAATGAATACTCGGGATCGTTTCGCGAACGGTGGCACGTGCTCCCGAAGAGGTACCTGACAGCTCGCCGGATCGCCAGGCTTTGGGACCTTCTTGCATTCCGGAAGAGCTTGGGATCTTCCAAGAAGACCACGCACTTTCAAGAGTTTAAAGAGTTTCGGGGAATTTTCGACGAGAGATTACAGTAATATTGAGCTGTACTCGAAGTATTTAGATGACTGGTGATTCGAGTCAGCGGAGGATGACCAGAGATTCCGTTCGCGAAGGAATAATCGACGGGTAGAATTGAGAAATCAATTTCCTGACTCAGCTTGCAAACTGAATAAATCATGGGCTGAAAGAGACACTCGAGTGGCACGAGTGAATTCGTTAGCACCAGATTCTGACGCGTTAGCGAGGCTAATACTTTCTTGTCCCTCGTCTGCGGCAATCCTCACTGCTGTTTTCGATTCCCCCGGCATTTCTGTTGCAGGTCAAAGCCTGGGCTACGGCTTTGTTAACTATCACCGGCCCGAGGATGCTGAGAAGGCTATCAACACGCTCAATGGTCTTCGTCTGCAAAACAAAACGATCAAGGTTCGTTACCACAGCCCCTTAAGCTATCTCTCTTTCGATCTTTCAATGCGATCCGCGTGAAAAAAAAGGGCCCAGGGAAAATTAGCCCGAGTATCGCGCGTCCGTTATGCAGATTCTCTTCCTTTCATGAATAATCAAATCTGAAGCACGCGCTAAGGACGCACTTCGCCTAGGCCGCGGAACAAATTGGCCGTAGCTCGCCAGCAAGATATAGAAACTCCGTTCAATCTTCCCGCGTCGCCTTCACGCGCGAAGTAGCACCCCGCGTACATTCTATCGAGCACAGGCGATTCCTGAAACTTTGAACGCGCTCCTAGTGTCGCGTGTTACACGGTGCCGCAATAATAGAAACACAGGTTGGCTTCGATTCAAAGTCATTTTATCAAGCGTGCGAATTAAACGACAGTTATCACGCCTGCAACGCGGGGACCCCGAAATTTACTATTAATATTAGACGTGGAAACAAGAACCAAAGATAGAAACGCGTCACTGAAGTGTACGATTAAACACCTTGTTCCAAGTGACCAGTTGCCACACCTGTTACACCCAACGCTCGATCCTCTGCGCTCGAAGAAATCCTGTATCAAGCAACCATATTTATTTTCAAAGAGAACTTGAAAGAAAATCTCCATCTCAATTGAGATATTTTAATCAAAAAGATGTTTTTGTCACTTAGAAATTAATTCCCAAAGATGCGGTATTTCTTCAACACGCTGCTATAATCCCTTAAACGGGTTAGAGTACCTATATTATCAGAAGCTCGACGAACTCGTGACTGACCTTAGCTTCCCTCTCCGCAGGTATCGTACGCGAGACCGAGCAGCGAGGCGATCAAAGGCGCGAACCTGTACGTCAGTGGTTTGCCGAAGAGCATGACGCAACAGGACCTGGAGAACCTGTTCAGCCCTTTTGGCAGGATCATCACGTCGCGGATACTCTGCGACAACATCACCGGTAAGTTGACGCTTGAAAGAACCGAGGATCGCGTTTTACCCTGTTAGAGAGCCCTGTGGAAGGTCTGGCCACCAATTTCCCCGCCGATACGACCGAGGGAGAGTTGGTCGCCTTGGCGCGAGTTGCGCGTCGAGAAAAGTAGAGTGGGACCGCGCGAGTCAGACACGGACGCGCGTCGACGGGGACCGATTCGGTTCAAGGCTTCGGTGAACAATTGGGACCGTTCGTTCGATCTAGGATCGAGAAACATTCCGAGGCCATGGGGTTCCTATATTCGTCCGCGCTATGGGGGTGGATCGATGCGCTTGCGGTATTCCCTAGGACGAGTATACTCGTCGGGAGCGTGGCTCGTAGCGAACGGAGCAACGGGTTCCGCGACGCGAATTCGGCCTCTTTCGTTGCGCGATTCTTTTGTTACTTAAAAACTCCTGTGGAACGACACGGGGGACCGTTTTGCAATGATCGAGACGAGCCGATAACCGCAGCAGGACATCCAAGCCCTTGCTTTCGCTTTCGATTTGAGTTCCTTCGTTGGCTGTCGTTATCGTTTGAAAGGTTGCGCGTCCCCCCCCGGCGATGCATTCTCCGTTCGCATCCCCAGTTTCACGCACTGCCTCATGGCCTAGCTACCCTTCACCGTCTCACGTCCATGTCGATGCTTGCTTCTTACTCTCCCCTTATTCTTTTCGCTCGTTTCACCAGCATCGTCGACTCGCGGTCTCGTTTCGAAAATCGTTCACCGTCTGTTGATTTTCGTTATTCTTTTCATTTCTTTTTTTTTTCACCCGAACGTCCCGCGGCTTCGTGCGTCCTTCTTCTTTTTATTGTCCGTCGTTTTCACGTTTGCAATGCTGATTTAAGGGGACCTTCCGGTCTACAGCCCCCAAAAATAGGTGAGATTTAGGAATTAATTAAAGGAAAACTACTGTGTATAATTTAATGGGACTGTTTGCATTGTATTAAGGAGGTCTTGAATTATAGATATATATTTTTTGTTTTATAATTAATCATTGCAGACGACACTGAATCGGGAGTCGTTAAATCCAAGGCGTTAACAAATTTATTGAAATTGGTGGGATCTGTATCTTCAAAAGTTATTATCCGATTCGACTGAAAGTTTTTTATTTTGAAGAATATTCTTCTGGCTAGGGGGAAACCAGAGAAATTACAAAAATTAATTTTTTTTTAGAAAATAACGGCATTTGAAATTTGATCTCACTTTTTCCCTATATTTTTCGTCCTTTGAACCCCTTGGAAAATGATAAATTTTCAAGTTTTTGTATTTTTTCTGCTTTCCCTCCTAGTCAGAAGTATATTCTTCAAAATAAAAAAGTTTCAGTCGAATCTGATAATGACTTTTGGAGACACAGGTTCCACCGATTTTGAGAACATTGTTTGAGGAAAACGCGTGTAAAAAAAGGGATAAATGAGCACCGAGTGGCCATTTGCCGCTACTCAAATACCTATAACATCGGGAATTTTACGAATTTCAACAAATCCTTTTAAACACGTATACCTAAAAGGTTGAATATTCAAAAAAATGACATAAAAAATCGACTTTCAGACCGGAAGGTCCCCTTAAGTAGCGAAACTTCCTATTTTATACTCCCTCAGTACCCTGGTTCGCTTTTCACCGTTCCACAGTGCGGCCCTCGATCCAAACCTTCGTTATTACTCGCTGTTATTACCATTATTATTATTGTCGTTATTACTATTATTTTCTTTTCAGTTTCTTTCAGTTCACCTTCGAGTACGTTTGCGTTTCCTTCGTTTATTCACGATCGTCGGGAGTCGTTGCATACTTAAGCATTGATTTTCAGAGAAAAATTAGCGTAATTTAACGCCAATGATCGCTCGCCCCTTATTCGTCTCATGCGAACAGTTACTTTACTTTCAGACACGTCTCTTCACCTTCTATCATTTCGTTTAACCGAGCAGCGGGAGTCGAATCGTCGAGCGTTTCTTTTTCCTCCGAGGTGCGTTCCTTTCTCTCTCCGTATTAAATGTTCAGACATTTCGGAGCCAACGGACGCCAGGCGAGGAAAAATTGTCGCTCGCTCTTCTCTCGTTGCTCAAACCGAGTCTCCACGTTCGAATCGTTCGCCACGTTCGCTTCTCACTTCGCTCCATTTCTCTCGCCTCCGCCCTCTCTTGGGCATTTATTCGTCACTAAAGTTTATTCGTCACAAAAACCCTCCCGCCGAGGAATCAGGGGCGAGCGAGTCGTGTATGCTGCCAGTTGAATTTTAACGTGATATGATTTTTTCCGTTTCTGTTTAGTACGACAGTTTGTGACCGGCGGCGGAGACTATTTGTCCGGTACGTAACTCATACAACTCTTTTTTCTTTTCCCTTATTACGCCCGAGCTGGAACAATAGCAGCCGTTTCTCTCTCTCTCTCTCTCTTCTCTTCTTTTCTTTTTCATGTGTATCACCATCGATATTATTCTTTCCACGCAAGCTTATCATTCGCACGGACGTCTGTGTTCTCTTTCCATTCAGAGACGAGCCAATCGCGCCGATCCGCGATAACATCGGCACTTTACAAGCTACTCGGCGATAAAAAACGGGGAACATTCAGAGGCCTCGGCGGAGATCGAGCGATTGGCTACGTCGGCGGAAAAAGAAAATGCGAATATCACCCTTTGTTCTCCTCTACTCAGTTTCTTCTTTTCTTACGGTTTATTCTCGTCTATTTTGTTTTGTTTCTTTTTTTTGTTCCATTTTTTTTTCTTCTTCTCTCAAGTCTCTTCTTTGTTTCTTTCAATCGGCTGCTTTGTTCGCACAAAGTCCACAGAAACAGTTACGATCCAACAAGTTCCTCCCGAGCGCCGTTTTTGTTTCTTTACGCTTTTTGTCGTTCGTCGACGCGTTTATGATTTCGTTCGCCGACCGTGCTGCCGATCGCAGCACGATCATTGCCTGTCGCGTTGCGGGTTCCCGACACCGGCTCGGCTCAGACGTTCCCCGGGAGAAATCGGCTTCCCGGCTTGCCCAGGGGAGAAGCTCGATCCGACAATGTGCCGCTCGAGAACACGACACCGGGTGTAAAGAAACGAATCCGCGCGCACCGAGCCACTCGTCTTCGAGGAAACGGAGCTGCATCGGTCGTTTCGCGACGATTCATCGTTGATCGCGGGCTGGAAAGTGCGTTTTCGGCTCGCAAGAGCGTTCCACGCGTTGACTGGATTACTCCGCTAGATACAGGGTGTCGCTGTAACTGGTGGTGCAAGCGGAACGGTGGTGATTCTACGGGAAAAAGTAAGTCGAATTTATGGAATAAAATTCTATGATAATCGCGCTTCGTTTTGGGGATGATTTACGTTTCATTTTGGAGTACGCGCGCACTGAAAGGCTGACTTATTTTTTAACCGACTTCAAAAAGGAGCAGGCTATTCGTGTGAAAGGTGGCGCAGAAGTCACCATCCGATTTTCTTAGTCTGTAACTTTGTTTCGATTGAAACAACGTGGCGATTTTTTTTGTGGTGCAGTTTATTGAGACTCATTAATTTTAATATCAAATAATATCAAATAAATGACCGCCTTTATTGCATTTTTCCCGATATTCTGGGATATTTATGGAGTTAGATTTTTAATTTGGTGTTGAATATTGTACTTTAATTGTTGTAAAGTCTGTGCGTTATTCATGAAAACCAATGCCGTCTTTAAACATTTATCTAAATGAATTATTACATAATAAAATCGACACAATTTTTCCGCGTTCTTGAAAGGTATACTTATTTATCCTTATGGAGAATAAATTTTGTGAGTCTCTTCTACTAAAATGTTAAAAAGTCACTGAAATATATTTACCTGAAATTAAAGAAAATAAGAGCAAAAATCATCGGACGATGATTTTTGTGGCACGTGTTATAATCACCACCCCTCCGCTTGTACCACCGGTCACGGGACACCCTGTATAGTGACTCTAAATTCAAACAAATCTGTTTTTAATCAACATCTGTTTATTGTTAGTATTCTTTGTTAGAAGCTCCGTAGAAATGTCACTTGTGCACGGGTGGCGCGGGCAGTCAACGCGTCGAATGGATGGTTATAAACCTCGAGAACGAAGATCTTTTCCTTATCAGACCACTGATGAAGCTAACGCTGACGAATCACTTGGGACGCGCTTCCAAAAGGACAGTGTCTAGCAGGGGAAATGACGAGGTCCATGATTCATTATTTACACTCTGAACCAGCTACGATAGTGGTCAACGGAAAGTTTAAACCGTGAACGGTGCCAGAAATAAAAATTCATACCCCTTTTGCAGGGGTAGCATATGTCGGGTTTTTAAAACCGTTTTTTTTTTATAAATTTGTAAACTTCGGAAACCGGTTTTTAAATTTAAAAAACCAGTTTTAGATACCAGAATTAATTAAAAACGTAAACATTTTCACTTTTGATATAAAGATTTATAATTTATATTTTGTACGGATTTTAGTTATTTTAGATTTCTCCGTTTGGTTCTGTATGTAGCATATTTTATTTTCTTATATTTTTCTAATTCCATAATAACTGAACATTATTAAAGTATGTATAAATATTTCTCTACTGTTTTAAATATATTTTGTGTGTTCTTTTTTGTACAAATTCGAAAACCTGTTTGTACCGGGGTTTATTACGAGCAGTGGGATTCCAAAACCAATATTTTCAAAAGTACGTTCTTGTATAAACCCTGATTCCTAATTATACCAACATAATACTCAAATCCTAGTACATACAATACTATCAATGTAAAACTTTCAACCACCACAAATCTCGACAGAAATCTCGTTCACTTCCCCCGTGACACTTGCGCATCAAAGTGCTGTCCTCTTGAAAGAGTGTCCCTTCAATCTCACACCACTTTTGTCAGTGGGATTGCTGGTGTTAAACGTTCCACTAGATTTCTTAAATAATCGCTTGCCAGTCAACGAGGAATCCGATGGCGCCCGAATAAGATGCTGTTCGATCCTGATTTTTAAAAAAACTAAAAAAAAAAAAAATATAAAAGAAATGAGAAGAAGGGAGCTTTATAGAGTAACCTGAACCGATTCCGACAGGATTGTCGAAGGGGGTCGGTTTCATAAGGTTCGACCAGCGTGTCGAGGCCGAGAGGGCCATCCAAGAACTGAACGGTACCCTGCCGAAGGGCGCGGCCGAGCCGATCACCGTCAAGTTCGCCAACAATCCAAGCAACAACAACAAGGCGATACCGCCGTTGACCGCCTATCTGGCACCCCAGACGACCCGACGATTCGGCGGCCCGATCCACCATCCAACCGGCCGCTTCAGGTACATTCCACTGTCGCCACTATCCAGGTACCTACTCGCCTCTACTCGCTCTACCCGAAGATCTCTCTCTCTCTTTTCTCTTCTCTCTTCTATGTCTCTTGTCTGTCAACTATTTTCGTTCCTTCTTCCTTTTCTGTTCTTTCTGTTCCTTCTCTTCTCTGACTTCATTTCTCTGTCATATCTTTCTTTCGGTTCCTCAGGTTCTCTGTCTCGTTCAGTAGATACCTCTGAACAGATTGTCGCACGAGGATCGATCGGTCGATCGATGGCGACTGGTAGGAGATTCCGTGGGATTTCAGGTGGACTCTGATATTGCTTGCCGGCCGCTGGGAGTATCGAGTCGAAGCTCCAGTTTCGCGCGAAGCGGCTTCGGATTAATTAGAATGTTTAGAGACGAAAGTGCGTGCAGGGCGAGGTGGGATCGAGATCGATCGATCGATCGATCGTACGTCCGTATCTTTTCTCCTTGTTTACGCACTCACCGTTTGAGTACCCGAGTACACTGCAGGCTCCTCCTTCTGCACCTCATCTCTACCACACGACTCATCATCATTTCTGTTTTTCTTTTTTTTTCTCTCTCTCTCTCTCTCTCTTTTGATTTCCGTCCCACCCGTCGATCTAACCGATTTCGTTTGTGTACTTGCGCATGCCCCGCTGCGTTGAAGCCATTTTGCCCGCCCCATCGAGCGCACATTCTTGGTCCAGGCTTCACTTTCTTCTCGACGCAAAGATCCAGATGAAATCCTTCTATTAAAATTAACTTCTTTCTCTCTTCTCTATTTTTAAACGAAAGTAGCTTCCCTGTAGGGGCGAAAGAGTTCGGAATCGATCCAGGAGAGCGTCGTGGAGAAAAGGCAGGTGCAACCGTTCGAGGGAAGCCTTTCAATCGATGGATCGATGCCACGATATCAATATTTCATCAGCGACACCCGCTGAAGCGTGTCCCTATCAGACTTAATCCAATTCGGTACTCGCAATACCGGGAATCGCTAACCACTCCATAGTAACCGCGTTTTATCCACTTTTTTCTCCCCCACCCAGTGGTTGGAGTCGATAGCACGTTAATTGAGAACGTCGCTTCGCCGTTTCTTTACCATCAGCGATCGTTTCCTTGATTTTCATTCTTCTTTTACTTGGACAACCTCCACCCACCGTCTCTCCATAGAAGTCCTCTCACCCGTCCACCTACCGATTTCCTAACGACGAGTGGTACAAGGCGGTCTCTAAGATAGCTACTAATTAGTTAGATAGATGTAAGTCGACCGGCTGTGCAAAGTAAAGAGAGAGAAAATAAAAGACTGATCCTTGACCACTCTGGAAACATGGAGGAGCAAGGCACACACAAACGTTCTGTTATTTCTGTAAGTTTTGTTGCATTTCCGTCGCCTCGCGGCCCACGGCGAAGGGTTCCACTTTGCCGCTATTAATTCAGAGAATTCTTGCCACTAGCTTCTGCGATAAAAGACGCGTCTCGTCGGAAGCACCGTGGACCGCGAGGCTGACGGGGAAGTTCGATTCGATTAAAGTGGAGTTGAGAAACGTCGATGACGATCGGGGAGAGTCGGTTCGCCTCTCACGACACTTGGCCGGTTTCGAGAACAGTCGCGCCCGAGAGTAAACGATTCTTATTCGGTAATTGGACGAGAGAAGAGGAGGACGCTAGACGAAACCTCTGACGATCGCGTTCCAGTACGTCCGTCTGTATGTCCAGTTCGATCGAAATCAGATCCAAGAGGCCCAGAGAGAGAGACAGTTCGCCGATCGAGCGATCGAAGACACGAGGATTCGAGGATCGTGTCTGCCGAGTAGCGCTTCGCTTTCGCTTGCCTCTTCCGACCTATTGTTTTCATCCCCCTTTCGACTTTTATTTCGCTCTCCCCCCCCCCCCAACCCTCACCCCCTGCCTACCCTCCGTTAGAAAAAAGCTAACGCCTTTTAAACGTCCACCCACCAAGTCCCGTGTTTCTCTTTCGATTTCTTTCATCGACACTTGCTAGTTTCTTTCTCGCTGTTTCTCTCATCTTTGCTTCTCTCTTCCCCTCTGTCTGTCCGCGTCTCTGCCTACGCGATGAGAGAAGAAAACGGGCGAGGCACTGTAGACGGTAGTCCCGCGAATGCGAGAGAAATTTCGAAACGGAAGCACGAGGAAGCGACCCGAAAGACACACATTATTCCCGTATTTTTTGGCTCTACCCCGGAGTATCTCTCTTCTTACGTTGTTCTTTTTGTGTTTTGTTTTAGCACTGGCAAGGCCATGCTTGCCATTAACAAAGGCTTACAGAGGTCAGTATTTTTTTCGTTACTACCACTACGCTCCCTTCCCCGTCTCTTCGCTCCCCTTCCCGCCCCCCCACCGGACCCTCCTCCGATTGATTTTATCATTTGTTGTGGCTTCGTTCTGTAACCCTGTATAACGAGCTCCGCGTTAAAAATTTCATACGGCAGGCTTACCGATCAACGAGGAGACTCTTGCTTTCAATTTCCCTCTTTTCTTTTTTTATTTAACGCTCTCGGGGATCGTTGAATTTCAGTGGAAAAGATCATTTGGTTACTTTAGATATCTATGAAATTTTTAATGCCACTTCTCTTTTGTCTCACGCTTCTTTCTCTGGCCCTTCACCCTTCCGTTCCCTTCCAAGTCCTGGGTTCGTTGACCTTGGAACGCTTCTTCACGGAACACCACAGAGCATATTTTAGCGTCCCCTCGAGAATGCGAGTCGATTCGGGTGTACAAAGCTTACCTCTGACGATCAATCGATACGCAATCGAGTTTCCCCGCTCCTTTTCTTCTTTCTTCTTCTTCTTCTTCTTCTTCTTTTATTGCCGCAATTTCTACCTCGCGTCGACTTCTGCCCGAGTCTCGCGCGTGAACTATGATTTCTATTCGCTATTAGACAGTACGAGTAGAGAAGTTCAGCTTTCTGTTGTTTTATCTCGCAAGTTTGAAGCTTTTGATTTTTGCAATGGACACGAGCGGATGTAGCAAGGGAGCACGGACTGTACAGACGGATATCGATCCTCGTCGATGATCCAGCCGATCCGAAATGATACACGCGGGACTGCAGCCCATGTTTCGAAGCGTCGCACAGTGGTTCGAGTATACTACATGCTAGTTGGACAAAATTATTTTTTGGCGGGTTTGGGTTCATATGGGGTCCAAATTGTTACAAAACATACCTGATTTGTATTACAGTTTATTATTTAACTAAAAATAGCAATAATATAAAAATATGACTAATTCACTAAAGGAAAAAGGACAAAAAGACAGTATTGTACATTAAATATAATTAACAATTATAACATTATGTCTATTCCTGTAATTTCTGAGTTTTTAAGTTATAAAACCTGGTTTTTGAATTCAGTTTTCTCTGCATTGCTATTAAAATAGTGTTTTACAATATGTTCCACGTCGATCCACGCAACAAGGGTTGAATGTACGGAAAGTAGAGACTTTCTAGTTTATTTTAATCAATCGGTCGATCTGCAAAAATTTGCAAAACTATATTTTTTAATTGTTTTCGAGCGCGACGCTCGGTAGCACCACTCCGTGGATTAAAATAGTGTTTTACTATATGTTCCACGTCGATCCACGCGACAAGAGTTGAATGTACGGAAAGTAGACACTTTCTAGTTTATTTTAATCAATCGGTCGATCTGCAAAAATTTGCAAAACTATATTTTTTTAATTGTTTTCGAGCGCGATGATCGGTAGCACCACTCCGTGGATTAAAGTAGTGTTTTACAATATGTTCCAGGTCGATCCACGCGACAAGGGTTGAATGTACGGAAAGTAGAGACTTTCAAGTTTATTTTAATTAATCGGTCGATCTGCAAAAATTTGCAAAACTATATTTTTTTAATTGTTTTCGAGCGCGACGCTCGGTAGCACCAATCCCTGGATTAAAATAGTGTTTTACTATATGTTCCATGTCGATCAACGCGACATAATTATTGACTTGTAACCTAGTAGTAAGTTTTTCTGATTTCTTATGTTTGCAATAATATATTTAGTGGGTTATACCCGTTAATAATAATAAGAATAATATTATTATTATTAGTGACAAAATAAAATGTGATATGAATCAGGTTTGATTTCTAAAAATGTGAATATAACAAGTGTGATATATCTCCTGCCGAGCGTCGCCCTCGAAAACAATTAAAAAAATATAGTTTTGCAAATTTTTGCAGATCAACCGGTTGATTAAAATAAACTAGAAAGTCTCTACTTTCCATACATTCAACCCTTGTCGCGTGGATCGGCGTGGAACATATAGTAAAACACTATTTTAATCCATGGAGTGGTGCTACCGAGCGTCGCACTCGAAAACAATTAAAAAAATATAGTTTTGAAAATTTTTGCAGATCGACCGATTAATTAAAATAAACTGGAAAGTCTCTACTTTCCGTACATTCAACCCTTGTCGCGTGGATCGACGTGGAACATATAGTAAAACTACTTTAATCCACGGAGTGGTGCTACCGATCGTCGCGCTCGAATCAATTAAGAAAATATAGTTTTGCAAATTTTTGCAGATCGACCGATTGATTAAAATAAACTAGAAAGTGTCTACTTTCCGTACATTCAACTCTTGTCGCGTGGATCGACGTGGAACATATAGTAAAACTACTTTAATCCACGGAGTGGTGCTACCGATCGTCGCGCTCGAAAACAATTAAAAAAATAAAGTTTTGCAAATTTTTGCAGATCAACCGATTGATTAAAATAAACTAGAAAGTCTCTACTTTCCGTACATTCAACCCTTGTCGCGTGAATCGAGGTGGAACATATTGTAAAACACTATTTTAATAGCGATGTAGGGAAAACTGAGTTCAAAAACCAGGTTTTATAACTTAAAAACTCAGAAATTACAGGAATAGACATAATGTTATAATTGTTAATTATGTTTAATGTACAATACTGTCGTTTTGTCCTTTTTCCTTTAGTGAATTAGTCATATTTTTATATTATTGCTATTTTTAGTTAAATAATAAACTGTAATACAAATCAGGTATGTTTTGTAACAATTTGGACCCCATATGAATCCAAACCCGCCAAAAAATAATTTTGGCCAACTAGCATGTAGTATACTCGAACCACTGTGCGTCGGTGTCGCAGTATACTCGAATCAACGTTCCTCGACAGGCTCTAGCACTTTCTTCTTCCTTCTTCACTGTTTCTTTTCTTTCGTTGTTCGCCTTGATTCGGTCCGGCTCGATCCGGGACCGTGCACCACCTCTCGAGCTCAGATCTACCGTCGCTGTACGATCAGCTTTTCCGCGCACAGTTGTGCAGAAATGGTGCAGGGTGTTTCCCTAACTGCCACGTACGTAGAATTCACAGGAATGCGATCGCCACACTTGAATGACTTCTTCTCTCACGTTCACGAGCGGACACTGTCCTGCATTCGTATGAGACTCTAGTTCGCATCTTCGTAAAGCCACTTAGGAGCCCGCTGCGTTGAATCTAACGGAGTTCTTAAGAATTCTTAGCTCAGGCTTCGACTTGCAGAGTATAAGCTAAGGGCATCAAGTGGATTTTGCTGATAAATTTTTGTTTAGATTGTGGAAAGGGATTGTAATACTAGATTGCGATATTACAGGAATTACAGAAAATTATAGAATTGTAGATTACAGAGAAGTAATAGCTTACAGAAAAATAATAGCTTTCAGAAAAATAATAGTTTGCAGAAAAATAGTACATAGTTTTCAGAGAAATAACGTTTATAGAAAAATAATAGATTATAGAAAAATAACAGTTAACAGAAAAATAATAATTTGCCAAAAAAATAGTAGTTTACCGAAAAATAATAGCTTTCAGAAAAATAATAGTTTACAGAAACATAATACATAGCTTTCAGAGAAATAACGTTTATAGAAAAATAATTGCTTTCAGAAAAATAATAGCTTTCACAAAAATAATAGTTCACAGAAAAATAATAATTTGCAAAAAAATAATAGTTTACAGAAAAATAATAATTTACAGAAAAATAGTTGTGTCTCGTATTCCTCACAATTTCAGCTTCTTCATAATCTTTTTCTTCCATTTTAATTTCGACACTGAACCGAGTACACGATACTTTTTTCCTTGAAAAAAAAGTTTCACTTACGCACAGCCACCGGTGGCCCACGAAGCAAGCTAACTCAAACCGATGAAGCATCTTGATTAGAGCGCAAAAGATTAAGTGGAATCGGTCGGTGTATGGCCAGACTCGCCCAGCATTCAAACTTAGCGGCTGTATCTCCTTCCGCGAGGCATCCTCGGCGAACTCTCGAGTGGCAAAGTTAGTCGAGCACCCTGCACAAAGAGCAGCGGCGTTGTCCTCGCGTCTCTCGTCAACGAAAACCAGAGAAACCCCTCTATTCGTCGGCAGTCTAGAGCCGAGAGCCTGGGCTAGGTGCACGATCTCGGTACGAAAGAGCAATTGAGTGAACTCATCGGACCATACATATTACGTCGCACATACCGCAAGCAATTAGCACTTGACGATCGTACTGAGAGCAATGCACCACTGTATCGGCCTCCATAGCAGAGGGAATCAACCGTTCACCGAGTTCCATCGACGAATGGTCGCCTTGATTCGTTCCTACATTAAATTCCATAACCGCCAAGAGTACAGAGTAAAGTCAGTCAGTGTACATACCAACGTAACGAACAAGAAATTAAATGAAACGAGGTACCCATCGCGTTGAATTGAACCCCTAACGGGAACGTCCAACCATTTTGATCGCAGCTTTCACTAAAAGTGCCGTCAACTCTCATTTGTATTTTAAGGGGACTTTCAAACGCTCGAAAAATAATTTTTATAAATTCTTCGCAAGAACAGGTTATAACATATCCTAAGAAATATTTATGGCTTTTATTAATACACTCGTTATGGTACAAGACAAACTTTTGTTTCGTGTTCTCGTGTCTTGATGCATTTTCTAGGTGGCGCTTAGCGCAGCGCTGCCGAAAAGAGATGCCTATTATTAAACGGTCCCCTTAAACGCAATTGTCAGTAGTTGTGAATCCTGTCGCATTCCTCGATGTGCGGGTAGGTAAATTAATTAGGAAGAAGAAGACGGAGGGAACGAGGGGATACTCGTTAGGGGTTGAGTCCAGCGCGTCGTCAAAAGAAAAACCACCCCGGCGGCACACGCGCTTGTACATACGTGTACGTGTGTATGAAAGAGTCCGCGGTTCCTAATGAGCGTTTGTAACGAATGCGTACGTAATTACTGTCACCTCTCGGCACTAGTATATACTGAACACTCACTGAGATGTGCCCTGTTTTAACGCGGCTTGTGACGTCAAGTAGGTACGTAGATACATACATTTTTTACATCTCTTTGTAAATATGCTCCACCTTCAACCCTCCACTTGTCCCTCCAGCCCCCATACGCATTCGATGTTCGTGATTCGTTGCATGCCGATTAACAGGCGCGTGCACGTGTGTCTCCGTTGGTTCTCACCTGTTTTCTTTTCGTCCCCCGTTTCCTTTCGAATTAATTACAGCCGGGGCCCCTCGCCTCCGCGGCAAACCGGCGTTGTTCGTTTAGAAAGCTTCTAGATTTGCATGCGACTCCCCCCTCTTGCGATTCGGTCGCCCCCTCCCTCCCTGCGAGATATCATTTTAACGAGGCGGTAGTCCCTTTTTTCATTTTCGTGCCGCACCTTTCTTTCCACGTTCGTTTGCGACCTTGTCTCTGGTCCAGCGGTTCGGCGGTGGGTTGTTAATTATAATTTGATACGACACACTTGCACGAGTTCCCGTAGTCCCTGCTCGTTCCACGCCAGGATAACCGCGAAGGAGAAGCTCGCGAGTGCTCCTGCTCGAGTCGAGGCACTCGCCGAACGTGCGATCCCTTCCGAGTCCGGAATGCACCGTATTCATATGTGGAGCGGCAATGTGGCTTTGATGGAAATTACTGTGCGCAATGATATGAAGGAAAGCGAGTTAACGAAGTCGTCGATTAAGGGTTCTAGTGGGACACTTCTGTGGACGACGTCGTTTACGAGCAAGAACCAAACAGTTTCATCCATCTCCCTTTCGTGTTGACTACCTGGAAGGTTTTAGCGAGGAATAGCGCTGTCGGTGCATAGTTTCCTCTTTCGATAAACTTGTTGGCAGAGATGGGCATTATTTAAATAAAAAATTATTTAAATAACGTGTTAAATAATAGAGAATTTATCTTTATTTGTCATCAAATAAAAATAACCCAGAGTTTTTTATTTCAAATAAAAATAAGCCAGAGTTACTTTTATTTGAAACGTAACAAACAGTTCTTTTTTGTTCGAAGTGAATTTATTCGACGGTCACAAATAATTTTTTTGTTTGACGGGAATTCATTTTAACCTTCAAATAATTTTGTCGTCATTTCATTCATTTGTATTTGAAAATTATTTGAAGCTCAAATAATTCTGGGAGTAGAGAGCGAGAGAGAGGGGGGTGAGAGGGGAGAGCTCTCACTTGTTAGACTGAGAGGGAACGGGAAGGAGCGAGAGGCCCGTGCCTAATATCCCTCTTTCTTTCTAATCCCCGTTCCCTCGCATTATGCTCATGCTTACCGTTCCCTTAGCACACGCTCCGTCTCTCTTTAGCTCTCTACTCCCAAAGTTATTTGAGCTTCAAATAATTTTCAAATACAAACGAATGAAAAGACGACAAAATTATTTGAAGGGTAAAATGAATTCCCGCCAATTAAAAAAAAAATATGTGGCCGTCGGATAAATTCCCGTCAAAGAAAAAAATTATTTGTGGCCGTCGGATAAATTCACGTCGAACAAAAGAAATTCTTTGTGGCGTTTCAAGTAAAAGTACCTCTGGCTTATTTGTATTTGTAATAAAAATAAATCTGTGTTATTTTTATTTGATGAATCTCGAATAAAATTTTTGTCTTTTATTCAAAATCAATTTTTTATTTGAAACATTTTTTGCCCACCTCTGCTTGTTGGCAGAAGAGCTCGAGTCCCTAAGATTTTATCATTGCGAGGAGCGATGGGGAGGAAAATAGTTATATATTTAGAATTATTATATGTAGAGCCACGGTTTCTACTTATAGTGGAAGATCCTCAAGCCGGAAAATCAAAAAATAATGAATATTGGGGGATACGTAGAGGATTCAATTGTAGAGGTGAATTTCACCACCTTAAGACGGAAATCCACCGGGAAACTAAGCTGAGCTAAGCTATGATACGCGATGCTATATTTTAACGTAGCTTTTGGTGGAAACATAGCATCGCATAGCATAGCTTCCCGGTGGATTCCGGATTTTAGAGCGAATTTGGGTAGGAAACCAAAATTACGCAATACATATCTATATATCCCCTGCATATCCCCAAAGTTTCATAATTTCTATAATTTTCAGCTTAGAGATCTTCCCTTGTTACTTTCTCGAACCCTGCCCGATGGATAGATGAAACGTAGCAAGGTTCTAAAACCAATGAGCGTTCGAGAAAACCTAGTTTCCGCGCTGTTTCCCCAATCACCTTACCAGACGTTCTTCCACCCAGCAGACAAGCACGACAGCGCTATGCCCGCCGAAGCCGGACCCCCTTGACCCTCTAACGTGATGCCAAAACGATCCACGCGACCAAAAGCCCCCTTCACCTTCGCCCAAAGGTGGTGATCGTTGACGGTCGATCGTTATCACGGGTGTGACGGGACTGTTGCAGGTACAGCCCGCTGGCAGGCGATCTCCTGGCTAACTCGATGCTACCGGGGAACGCGATGAACGGTTCCGGCTGGTGCATCTTCGTCTACAACCTCGCCCCGGAGACCGAGGAGAACGTGCTGTGGCAGTTGTTCGGTCCGTTCGGCGCCGTCCAATCGGTCAAAGTGATCCGGGACCTGCAGACGAACAAGTGCAAGGGATTCGGTTTCGTGACGATGACCAACTACGACGAGGCGGTGGTCGCCATCCAGAGTCTGAACGGCTACACGCTCGGTAACCGTGTGCTTCAAGTCAGCTTCAAGACGAACAAGAACAAGGCGGCGTAGGACAAGCAACCACAAGAGCAACAACAGCAGCAGGAACAGCAGCAGCAGCAGCAGCAGCCAGAAGAACAACAGGCACCAGCAGCAGCAGCAGCAGCAGCAGCAGAGCCTGTGGCAAGCGGGGCGGTCGCGGTCGCAGCCACCACAGCGGTAGCAGCCCCCGCGACCGCCAAGACGCTCGCCGCGGCCGCGTACGCTTCCACGACGAAGAAGATCGACCAGGAACACCAGCTCCCCGCCGAGTCCGCGGCCAGCGGCCTGAACAATCGTTACCGCGACGACGCCAATCACCAGCAGTCCTCCAGGGCGCTGCTTTCCAACTACGGGATGGTGACCAGGGCTGCCGCTGCCTCCTCCTCCTCCAAGGGCTTTCGCTGGGACGAATGCGAGAACGAGAACGAACTGGACTCCGACTAGCGGAGGGGGGCTAGCTGACGCGCCTCCTGCTGGAGAACACTCGGCCGGGACGACGGATACAGAGAGGCAGAGGGTGGAGAAGAGAGAGCGAGGGAGGAGAGGCTCGGGTGCAGACGTACACGCGTGTGTGTATGGATGGGGTAGAGAGAAAGGGATAGAGAGAGAGAGAGAGAGTGAGAGAGAGTGTGCTGAGAAAGAGAGGCGACACGCGCGAGTACGTATACGAACACCTACGTGTGCCTGTGTGTGCGTGTGTGCATGCGTGCACGTGAGGCTGGACGAGATTTCGCGAGGAGGGTCGAAGAGGACGGCGGCGAGGCGGAGGTAGGTCGCGGGTCCGTTCCAATCGTACGATTTTAATCCTAATTGTATACCGCGAGCGCGACGAGATCGTTTTGGGGAGGAAAGGGCGCGAGGGGTGGAGCTCGCTTTTTCTTTCGTTTCTCCTCCCCTACCCACTGTATTGCTGCTGCCACTCCCGCCTCTCTCTTTCTCTCCGTTCGCCCGTTCCTGTTCCCCCGTCCTCGCTGTACCACCTCGACGGGCGAAACGGTCCTTTCCAGCGAGGGCCACGCGCCAGGGCGCAGAAGCGGAGGGAAAGCGAGCGCGCTGAGACGAAACGCGACTCGCGTGACCGCCGATGGGCTAGGCTTGTATATACATATCGCTGATTTATGTATATGTGCGCGGGTGCACGAGCCGCGCGGCGCGCCGTTCCCTCGATGATCGATACACGCTCGGGGGGAAGTAGCGAGAAAAGGGGGGCGCGACACGATACAATCTACGCTTAGTGCACGCGAGCCCCCCCTGAGCTTTCTTTTAACGCTAGCCTCAGGGCTGGTCTCGCGTTCGCCACTTCCGGTAGCGGTTCGAGATTGAGACCGGTATCCACGGGAATGGTCATGGCGCGACGAAGACATCCCGCGTTTCCCCCGATCGTGGCGAGTAAAGGGAGGAATTCAGACGTCGGAGTTCCCGAAACAAGGGTTGGATCAGTGGTCGCGGGTTCTGAGAATCTTGCCGTGGCGGAGAGGAGGGTCGCGCGAGTTTAGTGTGAGGTCGAAGGGAAAGGAGGGACGGGGAGGATCGATGATCGATCGGTCAGCGAAGGGGGCGGAATTGGAAGGGGAGAGGCTGCTTCGGTGGGGAGCAATCGCGCTCATCTTTGATACCAAAGGAATAATAGAGGAGATCAGCCTGTGAGGAACGTGCTTATTGTCTCGGACTTCTAATCGTAAAAGTAGTTTAATTAAGAGACGTCGCCTCCTTCGAACGATCACCGAGCGGGGGTGGCGGGTCGATGCGCTGCTTGGAAAGACTTTGCCGAGTTACGGCGAGGAAAGAACGGGACGGAGCGGATCGATGATCGATCGATCAGCGAGAGGGGGCGTGTGGCGCCGTAGGAAGAAAGCTGGTCAGGGCTCTCACGCGCCACTTTGATACCAAAGGAAGCGACAGAGGAGAACGGTTGTTCAGCCTGTCGAAGCTAACGTACTTAAGTCTCAAACTTCTAATCCTAAGATAGTCGAATTAAGGGACTAAGCACCGAAAGACGAAGTATATATATATATACATATATATATACATGTATGTGTATATCGTACGCAATTTAAGGGAGAGAAAGATACTTTAGGGCTCACGTGCATACGAGTTCGAGGCAACACTCGACCCGAGGGATTACGTCGCTCGCGAGCGTAACTCTGCTACAATTTTGCTAGTCAGGCTCTTGTACTTGTCAGTCAGTCGGTTGTCCAAAGAGCGCGGGAGATTCGGAAAGATCGTTTTGACAGGTCCTTCTATCTTTTTCAACTCTCCCTTCACTTTTCGTTTCTCTCTTTCACGCGAGAGAGATAGCTTAGCTAGTACAAAGTGCTCTCTCGAGCGCAGTCTGATTTTACCGAGCGCGCGTCCGCTAGCTTCTCGAGAGGAGACCCTCGAGCGTGCACCGTCCACTTTTACGCGAACTCCCTCGGCCGTGCTCTTTTTTTTAAAAGAATGGGACGATCACCGGCAGAGAACGCTGCGAATCTTAAACAGGCGGCTGTAGTACTTGAAACTTTTATATAGACAACTGTCCCTTCGCTCTTCTCCTCGAACGTTCGACGTACAAAAGAATCATTTCCCGGTCGGTAACCGAGCGGCAAAGCGTGCGAGAACACCCGGTACCCGGGACGGACGGTGCACGGCAATGTGATAAGAGCTGAGGCGACGATCGAGCGAGCAGACGACCGTCGATCGTCGCGACGCGTGTCTAGTCTACGTGCAAAGAGGCTCGCCGAAGGCCGCCAACGGAACAAGGAACTAGAGGAGCTACGCTCTGCCGGGGCAGAGCTTTTTAGACCGGTAAGAGAATCAAACGAGATCGATGTAAGAGGGCGCGGTTTAGGCGGTACGATGCGTGAGGAATACAAGCGAACCGGGGTTCGCTCGCGCTGCCCTTAGCTAGCTCACGGTGTCCGTTTCCGTTCCTGGATAAGGAAGGGAAGGGAAGGGACACACGAGGGGATCCAGAGGGCGACGCCATCGCGGAGCCAGGATCGGACAGTGGCTTGGGATCGCGAGCGAACGCGGCTTGTAAGTACTTAATCGTGAGTAAAAGCGACAACATTTTTCTTCAGCCACTTAGATACGGTAGTGTAACGCGCGCGAGAGAGAAAGAGAGAGAGAGAGAGAGAGGAGAGAGAGTGTTAGCGTGTATGTCGTCCTATTTATGTGTACCTTTTTTGTGTCTAGTCCGGGAGGGATGGAGCGGCGGGTCTCGAGCAAAAGAAGGAACGACACCCCGCGAGGGTGGCGCGCAGACCCGCGGCCCGCCCTCCCAAAAACGTAATTTTCAACCTCGAGCAACAGATGCTTTTTTCCGCTATAAGATTTTATTTTATTTATTCGAACCACCCCCCTCGGGGCAGGATACCGGGTCGCCGCATATCGACGCGCCGTCTTCCCGCGGGAGGGGGGCGGGGGAGCAAAGAGGATCTCGATGATTATAGTGCAAATTAATACACAAGCCCCTCGGCCGATTCTGAGCGACGTCGCGGTCGCGCGGGCCCGCGTAATTGCCGCGCGGCCGACCCCCGAGGATCGATTCGACCGAGAGAGGCGACTCGGCCCCTCGCGTCCCACCCCGTGCAGAGCTGGTAATTATCGAGGCGATTAGCGTTTACCGGCACGGGTCGGGGAACGTTGGGGATCGTATTCCTTTTTTTGGGGAGATCGGGCGGGGGTCGCCGGGGCCGGAAGTGTGTCGATTCTGTCGCGGAACCGAGGGGCGAGTCGCGTGTAAGGAATATCCGCCGGCAGGTCTGCCGGGCGAGATGCCTCAGGGCTGTCGGACGTTTCTTACACCGCGTGACCGTTATTATTACATTACTTTACTATTATAAACGATTAATCTTCTCCTTCTCATAACTATTATTCACGTATATTAATTACACATTATTATTATTATTCTGGTTATTATTATTCTTACCATCGTCATCGCCATTATTATTACCATCATTATTATTACAATTATTATTACCATTGCTATTACGATCGTACATATTCTTTGTGTCTCTCGTCTAGTAGCCGCGTGTAACCTTAACACCTTACTGCTACTTACTTTCGTACCACACTGCTGAAAACAAAACGTCTCTACTCACCCCCTTATCGTTTCTTCTTTTTTTTCCCCCCAACCTTCAAAAACGTCTACTATAGCTACCTTCTTGACGCCCGCTACGACTACTTACTTTAACTATTACTACTACCATCACCACTGCTACTACTATTACTACTACTACTACTACTATTTATTTATTTATTTAATTATTATATAACATAACAGAAATTATGTTTTATTTAAGGATTAAACTGATTTGTGTTTGGTTCAAATAAGTCGTTCGTTTTATTTCGATTACTTGTTTCAGTTGCCATCCAGCCACCACCGCCCCACCTAACCACCCACCCAACCCAACCCCCCGACCGCCAGGGTGCATCTGAACAATCATCCACTCCCGAACTCTTCTCCCAGACATCCCTCCCCTGCTTGGACATGCCATAACCAGCTTCCAGCGAATTCAATGGACCTCCGATATCGCCGGCGAAACGGCGCGAAGCTCAGATGCACGCGGCGGCGATAGAACGTAGCGAAGGGCGAGCGTGAACGTAGTCCCTCGGTGAATCGTAGAGCGCGTCGGAAGGGCGGGGACGAGTCTCCTCGAGGGCTCGAAGGGGGACGAGGTCCCGGGGCCTAAAGCCCACATCGAGGTTCTACGACTGACTGTACAATTCTAAACAATTTTAACGAAACATTCCATAGAATGGGATAAGTGGTCCATATATATCTCCCGTGACGGGCGCGGTTCAGGGCGCTTGGATCGGCGGCTTTTGTCTATCCAACGGCTCTCCAGCGTCCCGGTTCACGGGAATCGGTAACGTTCAAAGTCCACCTGAAACTCAACACAAAGACAATTAGCGTCCCGGAGGCTCCCTATCCTCCCCTTTCGACTCGGGACAGCCTCTCCCGCCCGAAAGCTGCTCAATTTCGCGCACAGTATAGTAAGATTGATCCGTAGAGACCTAGGGGAGCGTGGAAGGTTCTGAGGAGACGCACAGGGAGGATGGATCCTCGTGTTTAGGACGCCGAGGCTCGTGCCAGCCCTGTCCCGTTCTTTTCCGAGCGGAAGTCTCGTCCGGGACGACGGAAGCGAGCGAGGGAGAGTCGATGAGGAAGCTTAGCGACGGGAGAGGAGGCGAGAGACAGCGAGAGAGAGAGAGAGAGAATGAGAGTAAGAGTGAGTGATGGGGGGAACACGCTAATCTACTTAACTATACGAACTATATTACCGTACGATTATTACGTTAGATGTACATCGTTATGTGTATTGGTATCTATTATGTTAGTTGTATCGCTACCACGACGACGATGATAACTAGTGTTTATTGTAGGCGACTTGGAGAAAGGGATACACAGAGGAGAACACTGTACGCTCCCACAGAACACGCGAGAATGATAACCGCGGCCCTTCTCCAACGCGCGTCTCGATAGACCGGAGCTTCTCGCGCGGCTTGCGGCTTCTTCGGCTCGTCTGGCTGACTGCAGCAGCGTGTAATCTGTGACCGAGGAAAGGAACCGCGGGGACCTGGGACCTGGCGATTAATTCTCCTCGGCTTTCAAGCCTGCGAGAGTCTAACATCCTCTCGGCTTACCTTTACCCGGTACCTTTCTTCTACACCGATTGCTAGGATCGCCCGCCGGCCAGTCGCGCGAGAAGCATCGTCGGCCAAGACTCGCCCCCTAGGAAACAAGTTGTCCACGCGTTCGCGGTTCTTAGCTAATTTTGCTGCGACGAACGAGCGATGTTACCATTCATTCACGGATTTACATTTAATCATTAGTCCCATTACCGATATCGTTACACGTAAGAATTAAATAGTGATGCGTAACGCTCCTCTTGTTGCTCTTGGACGATGAGAGAGCGCGCGGGACGCTCGTCTACGCGCGTAGCCTGTTTAAACGGCCGGCCCGGTTGGGAGAAGTGGCGTGGATCCAAGTTGATCTCAAGGATGATAATCGTCTGTGGCGAACGAGCTGTCGAGGAGCAGGGAAGAGTCTGAGGCTCCTCGGGCGTCGTTCCGCGTCGAGGATCAAGACTGTACCTTTTAGAATCGCAATGCCACGAAGGAGAAACGCTGGCAACGCTCTAGTCGAGGTTCCCTTCGAGCCTATCGTCGACTTCGTCCTCTTCGAAACGCCTCCTTTCGAGACTCTTCTTCGACGCTCGATTGCCGATGTTCTCGCTCGCGTCGCGGCTCGAGATCGATCCTCGTCGATTCTCTCTCGCCCGATGCACTCCATTGCGGCGAGGACGCGCCGGCTCGAGGGAGCCGAACAAAGTGGTGCTGTAGTCTGAGATTATTCTCCCTCGCGGCTCTCCGCGTGTCGCGGAGTCAAGGGGTACGGAGGGAAAGGGTGACGGATTGGGGGGTGAGGGTGGAAGACCGAGGGGATGGAAGCGGTGTAGGACGACGAATTTATAGTTGTGTAGGTACGTGTATGCGCACGGTGAGGAACGGACTTTGCTTCTCGAACCGGGATCCTGTCGAGTTACGATTACGGCTCTCCTCTGAAACCGAGGATCACGAGCCTACCATCGCTCGTCCTTTAATCTTTATGCTTGAACCTATTTTACACGGGTCCTCGAAGCACGAGGTCCAGCCCCACCGAACCGCGAATCCTCGCGGGAGCATAAATCGAAGGGGCGCGATAGAGCCTTCCAGTTCGCAAAGCTTTATCGCTCATCTTTGGTCAGAGCCTCTACGGGGACTCGTTTCCAAGCGTTTCCGTTTCACGTACGCCGACAAAGATCTTGAGATTCATCCACGAGAGCAGGGTTCGTATTCTTCCTTCCGTCCCGTAGAGTATTACGTGTGTATCGTGAGCGACACCTGCCAATAGTGCGCCGGGGGAGCGCGTCGTGTAAATAGGCGCGGAGCATTCTCGATGCCTGAGACACTTTGACGCGAAGTGGAACTCTCGGTCGAGCCGTTATCGATGGCAAAGCGCGCATCCCCAGGTCCAGAATCAAGATGGGTGCCCGTTTTTTTCGCCCGCGATCGGAACTTCGCGGAATTTCTTCCTCCGTCGAGATTATCCACGGGGGAGAAAGAAGGGAACTCGCGACATGTTTTTGGGACACTTTCGTGTTCGTCGAAGGGACTCCGATTCGAAGGAAGGTGGTTTTTATGATCGATCGACA
The DNA here is from genome assembly GCA_963971345.1 of Andrena flavipes. Lineage (NCBI taxonomy): Eukaryota > Metazoa > Arthropoda > Insecta > Hymenoptera > Andrenidae > Andrena > Andrena flavipes. Next base: position 72,674,764 of record OZ020479.1, on the reverse strand, counting down.
TCGAGGGATTGCAATTAGCTCGAGGAGGAGAGAAGGGAGGGAGAAAAAAGGGCGCGGATCCCACAGGTGTTGTGGAGGATCGAAGGAGAGAAGGGCTCTTTGCGTTGATCGCCCGTCGACGTTTAATTAGGGATTAGAAATTAAACGCCCGGCTGCTCTTGGAGCACGTGAATGACGAAGAAGGACGCCCTCGATTTACGGAGATATGCTCCCCTCTAAGTGGGTTTTCGAAGGGCCCGGGGACACGGAGCCCCTCGTTGATTGAACAGCACCGCACAAAATACTTTCTAAGGTTGTACTCGGTCGACCTGGGCGCTTGAACCCTTCACCGGCGAACGGGAGACGTCGCTGTGAGCTTGAGCAACGCACAATCGCTGGTCCCCCTCACTGTGGCAGTGTTATCGTTAAGATAATTCACTCGTGCGGTATCATTCCTATCATCCATCATTGGTCGCATTCATTACCTGTACGACGGTGATTATAATTGAGAGGAATTAGTCCACTCAATTTCAACACGCCGCCTTGAAACTAGCGTGGTAATAAAACAAAGCAGTCATCTCGAGTTGCCAGCAATATCCTTACAATTATAATCACCCCGATGATCATTCATCCGTCAATCACCATCGCGTCGCCTTCATTCATCGACTCGCGTCTCATTTCTACCCCATTATCATCAATCATCATCCGAAATAAATCATCGAAGGGCGACGATCGCGAGTAAAACATGTGGGTGAAGAGTTCGACTTCGCTTGTTCGCGCGATCGCGGGGATAAATCGACAAGATCCACGCCCAGTCCCGTCATTTACGTGATCCTGGACGGCTCGGCGAAACCATGGGGAACGATGTTAAAGCGTACTCCCGTACCTTCCTCTCACGAAAGGGGAAGGGGGCGTAACTGGGGTAGGGCGGACTATAAGAGAGCGAAGTAAAACGAGAAACCAAAAGGGTAAAAATAAAATCCTCTTCCAATTTGTACCGAAGCGAACACACACACACCGCAGAGACTGAGCATTTTAGGCAATGTAAAATTAGCTCCGGTCGATCGTGGCTTGCGATCGATACTCTCCCGAACTTCCCAGGGAAAATATTATATGTAGACCCCCCGACGAAGCCGTCGTCTGTCTCGTCGACTATCTCGGGGGAGCGAGCGCGAGCGTGTAGAGCTGGCGGTTTTAGGGGCGAACGATCCGCGCGACGAAGAACCCTCTCGCGGGTCATGACGGCCGATCGAGCCTCGGGGGTCGCGTGCTCCGCAGTCCTCCTGCGATCAGGTGTTCCTCTCGGAGTGACTTAGAGGAGCTCGAGGCGCGACAGAACAGGCTCCCGACCTTTTTTCAAATCGTTTTTTCCTATCATTTCTGGCGGAAGCTCGACGACCAGCTCGCCGTGACTCTCGAACGGACCTTTTCCTCCGGCGAGGCGAGTCGTGTCGCGGGCTTCCGAGCGTCTTATCAGCATACCGCGACTTCCTCGCGAGCGTTCAGTGCGCCGCCCTTGGAGATCACTGTGTTAGTTTCTATTAATTGTTCGCTGCTCGACCAGCGCGATATTCGAGCGGAGTAAGAAAGGACAAGATCCTGCCCGACTATTCTTAAGACGGGGATCGCAGGGGTGACGCATCGGATCCTCGGGCGAGCACGGAAGCAAAGTGGAATTGGGAGAGAACGGGGGAGCGGGGACGCGCGCGAATATTGGGCGAGGGGAGGGATCGGGGGAGGGGAGGGAACGGCACCGCGGGTGGATGAAATTATTTTTACGCGATCTCGGGCACGACTGATCGATGCGCTGGAACGTAAGTCGGCGGGGATGGGAAGCGGACGGGGCATGGGAAAGCAGCTCTAGCTCACCGTAGGCCTAACTAAGAAAATGAAAAAAAAGATGAAAAGTATTTATATACTAAGCTAACTAATTAACGGGCGAAAAAGGGGATGGGAGAACGAGAGAGAGAGAGAGAGAGAGAGAGAGAGAGAGAGAGAGAGCAAAAGAGAGAGAGAAAGAGAGGAAGAAAGAATCTATAGGAGAACGAGAGAGAGAGACTGATAGCCTGAGAGAATGCGAGAAAACGAGAGAAAGAGAGATCGCGAGAAAGGGGAAGGGGGTAGAAGATAACTAAGAAAAAAAAAACGTACTCGAGAAATTACTCCGCGGGGGGAGTAGCACAACGATCAACAAATGAAAATGAAACCGATAACTACTCTTTAACAAAAGACGAAAAAAATTTACCCAAAAAAAAAAAAGAAAGAAGAAGAAACGCCGGGGAGACGAGATACGCGTTGGGTGGGGGGAGCGCTGAGAGGAGCCGGGGGGGGGAGGGGGAGGAAGAAGGAATCACAAAGCGGGAGGGGGGTGGGCGGGGGAGCGGGATTCGATAGACAGCGGGAGGAAGAGGGGTGGGGGGGAAAAAGAGAGATAATCTATAATCTTCGGTACATGTTTTGATTATTCTAATTATTAATTATCGTAACTTATTATAATAACTATTAATTAATTAAATTAATTGATATCTATGGAACTGTATTTAAACGACAAAAAAAACGTGGTAGCTAGTTTGTCAATGGGTGTATAAATATTTAATTACGATAACTCTATAGTGATACTAAAGAGACAACAGCAACAACAGCAACAAAGAATACAGAACAAACAGACAGCACAGAACAGGAATGGAAATTTAACGAGGAAACGAAACAGAATACAGATGCGTGCGCGGTGCGAGAGACTTTAGGGGAGAACGAGCTTAAGGGAGGGGTGAAGGCAGAGTGCGTGTACAATTTGTTGAATGCGATCGGAGTGAAAGGGAAGGGGTAGAGAGAGAAAGAGAGAGAGGGTGAGAGAGACACGAGCGATTGAGTACGCGACACGAGAAACACACGTTACACACAAGCATCAAAGATGGTTATACAAGCACATGTAATTATTCGACTCTAGAGGAGGAGGGTTGGTAAAGCGAAGGGCGGAAAAGAGAGATGGGGGGAAAGTCGCGTAAAGAGAAATGGGGGGATGAGAACCGAACGCGCGAGTATTCATACGTGATCCAACGTTTCGGGGGGCTGGTCGATCGGGGGGCCAGCCGATATATCGTTACGTATAACGGGTGTCTCAGAGATCCTCGTCGCCACTGGGCACACACGGGGTGAGTTTCACGGTGCTTCGCGGGGGGGGGCTTCTTCCGTTTTCGTTTCCTTCTCGTCCTAGCGCGGATTTACTTGGAGGTCGGCGCGGAAACCGTTTCCTCGATCGCCTCTCGCCAGATATACATCGCCCCCGACTAGCAGGGGGGCGAACGCGTTGTTGAAGAACCTAGACGACCCATCTACCGTCGTAGCGCGAAGGTGTTTCCTCTCTTCAACATTCCCGAAGTAGAAGAACTAGCTAGAATCAGGTTCTTCCGTTTCCTCTTCTCGAGCAGCTCGACTCCGTTGCTCCCAAGGCTTTCTCCTTCGAGAGCGAATCGAGGGCCCGCCTCGGCCGCCAGAGCGCGATGTCTCCTTTCGGATCTTGGCTTTTAACTTCTGATTTGTCGAATGCCCCGCATTGGGCGCGAAGATCCAGTTGGATCAACATTCCTTCGTGGACCTTTGGAGGGTCGCGTGATATCTCGTTCACTTCGATCGAGGTGGCTGACGAGCGAGGCAGCCGCGAGACTGAACGGTTTCTAGGGGAGGTTCTTGCTGGATCTCGATGATTTTTCTTCAAGTCGAACACACATTCCATCCGAGCGCGAGGGCTCACGCGCGATAAGACTTTCCGGTCTCGTCTACGAGCATTCCATTTCGATCTCGACACCTCGAGGCTGTTTCTTCGTTTCCTCCTCCACTTCACCTCAGCTCCGCGAGTTCTCGGATTAGACTGTTTCTTTCGGGGGGATATATCGCGTAGACGAGAGGATCGTCGGCACTCGTGCACATTCCACGGCGCTCAAGGCCCTCGAGGTACAAAAACTCCGCGATAAATCGTATATATATATACATATGTATATGTCACACGCGTTTCCGATCATCGATCTCGAATGGACGCGTTCCCGCGTTCCATCGCCAAAATAAAAGACATCTATCCTTTTTCTATTGAAAGGACGAGGGACTTCTATCGGGGGAATCGAATGAAAGTTTATTCATCGACAGTATTAAGCTAGGGGGAAGCATTTTCTTTTCGTTCGAGGGGAAACGTTGTCCGAGCGAGCAGCGCGCTCAAGGGATTCCTCCCTGGAAACGCGACGCCATTCTCGTGGAGTCGACAGCGGGCAGATATTGGATTTTCACCCTGTCAACGACGGGGGCGGATTTGGAAATTTAGCGCACCTAGGCTCTGAAGCGTCTGTCGACGTTTAAGTGAAATATCATCATATATTGTAATTTAAAAGAGTCGAGACAACAATATGGCAACTCACGTACCTATAAGTTATTGCTAATTTGCTATATGAAAAATAAGTGAATTGTTTTTAAAGTTGTCCGAGGCTTCTGTACTTAAACCATTTCTAATTTGTTCCGCTCAGAAATTTGTCGCTCCCAAAATTATGCCACACCTCAAAATTTCTCGCTCTCCAAACTTGCCACCCCCCAACAATTGGCCACCCCAAAAATCTGCAGCCTACTCAGCCTATAACTACACAAAACCGCCCCTGGTGTAACAACTCCACTTCTGTTTCTAAACCATCTCGCGGATCGTTGGCAGAAATCCCCGCGGACTCGACGTGTTTTTTAAACTGATCTCAAAGTACCATTTCCTTTAATGGCGTCGAGTTTCGAGAAGCGATTCCGAGGGTGATCGGCAACCACCACGGCGGACGATCCTCCTCCCCGGAGGACCTCCGCGGTGGCCGCTGCCGCGTTGATTCCGTACTACTAATTATAATACCAGCGATTTTACCATTACGATATTATAACGTTGTATGTATAAGTGTTCATAAAATTATTATCACCCAGGATAAACGCAGTGCAATACATTCGTCGCTCTCTGAAACGATTCTCCGAGCGTGCGGAGGGCATCCGTGGAGCGGCGACGACGAATAAGAAAGAGGGTAACGGAGAAAAAAAAGTAAATAAAGAGATAAAGAGAGAGGCGAACCAAAGGATATTGAGAACGGGGGAAGGAAAGAGGGTGAAAGTAGAAGGTTGTATAAAAAAAATGGAGAGAGAGAGAGAAGGGGGGAATCGCGCGGTGTCCTCTTCCTTCCGATCGCAGAACCGCGAGGACGAATCGGATATACGGGAGGGGAGAGGGCGCTAGAGGGGGAAGGGAAATTGCGAAAGCGCTCGTTGATTTATAAGGGATCACGAATCAATCCGCGAAATCTGTCCGACTGTTACGAATTGTCTTTAGAAACGTTTTACAGCTTTAATGGGAAACAACCGTAGACGTAAGTGAACGGAGGGCACTAATTAAACGAAGAGAGAAATAAAAGAGATACTAATGATAATCATAAAAGAACAAAATCCAAAAAAAAAAAAAAGTAAGCCGAGGGTAATGAATGAGAACGAACGAACGAGAACGCGAGAGAGGCATTCCTATTCGTTTCAGCCCCGTCGCTCTTTTGTCTGGGGGGGGATGACAGCCACGTTTGTCTTTTTTGAATTGTCGGTTCGCGCGGACGAAGACGCTACGAGGATGACTTTTGTAACTTGAGGAAATATATGAGTTGCTCTTGAATCTCACACGGCTTTACGTGACTTCTTTCTCACCTGCTAAGCGACACACTTCCGTTCGCGCCTTCTCGATTCATTTACGTCTGTGCAGGGGGATCCCCGATCATGGGCGTCCGCAGGGGGGTGGGGGGCTTATCGACCTCGTCTGGCTTGAGAAAGAAATTGTTTTTTTTTTAAGTAAGCTTTATTAAGTTTATACCAGAAAAGGAAATATTTCTAAATATTTAATTAAATTGTCACTACGAAATTGGTTGAATGGGTTTCTCAAAATGGCCCCACCTGCAAAATAGTCTGTGGACGCCCGTGTCCCACGTCGGGGACACGCGGGATCTCGACCCGATGATCGTTTTGTGACGTTTTTCCTTTCGTTCGACTCGCGTGGACGGGGCGCCGCTGCGCCACGGTCCGATATCGTCGTGTAAATTAACGTAATGTGATAACGCAATTGTACATTGGTAGATCGTTGAGCGAGCGCGGAAGCTATTGGAACCAATTTTGATGGACGCTGGCGTTCGCTAATTGTCGAGGCAACGAATAATGTTGAGGATCCTCGATTTTATATCCAAAGAATTTCCGTAATTATAGTTCGTGTTTCGTGAAACGAATAATCAAGATCGATCTGATTTCACCGTTATTAGAATCTGCTGTACTGCCACTTTCTTCTCTTAACAGTAGAAGTCCCTCCGCGGCGTTTATTTCAGAGTTGATTCTCGTTAAGAGATCATACGTTGCCTCGGCGATTGCGCGGCGCCAGTGTTTCTTATTTAATTAGACTTCGAACGGAAACGAATTCACTATTGGTGCGTTTTAGCGCCGGCGAGCAAAAGGAAGGAGGTCGAAGGGTTTAAGAGTTAATCATCGGCGAACGGCTCTCGCGTTAACGAGGATTCCGAGTTCCGGTGTTCTTACGGTTAAACGATGATATTCGAACGGGAGATCCGACGATCGCGTGCGCGCGGGGCAATTAAAAGACTCCTGAAGCTCCTTCCCAGCGAGGCGAAGGGGACCCCCCAACGATCTCGGAAACAAACTGAAAACCGAATGCGCTCGATCAAACGTGGGATATTAACTCCCACGCGCGGCGAGTCGCGAAAATCTGCGAGCGATAAATAGCTTCTGTAAGAATAAATTGCCTCGCGGAGCGCGCGCGAGATCGTTCAACCAGAAACGTTCAACCCCGAAGGGAGCGAGAGCGAGCGACGAGATTTGGGAACGAAAGGGATCGAACGATAAAAGAAGAAACGGTCGCTCCGGGTGAACAGGCTCTCTGCGTAATCTTTAATCGAGCGAGCGAACTAGGATAACGATCAGGGAGGGTCGAACTAGGTTCGCGTTTCCAACGGAGGGTTCGCTGGAATCTTCCATTGAGAGCGCGCGTGTATAAGAGGGGTCTGGTTGTAACGAACCGAGAGAAAAGTCTGATAGAAGCGTGTTACTAACGGAATTAAGGAGAATCGAAGCAGAGAGACGGGAAGGGTGGGGGGGTGGGGGATAGGACGTTCGGGGGGGGTGTCATAGACGCGGTAAGGAAAACAAAGAAGAGAATAAAACGTGGATTATAATAGAGTAATGTATTTTATGACGGGTTTTAATACGGTATTAATAGCGATATTTAACTGTAACTGATAATAAGGGCGCTATTCGAAGCGCGAGAGATCGAACGAAGAGAAAGAGGCGAGACTCACGCGCTATTCTAAGGTGTAACGATTACGATAGGCGACGGACGCGCGATCGTCGAGACGGGAAAGATGATGGACGGGAATAATCGAGATATTAGACGGCGGAGATAAAGCGACACGAGACACGGAGTAGTTTCTCTGTTCCTGGTTTCGTCGCGCGGCTTTCAACCACGAATCGAACGGACTCGGACGGGGACGCTTCCGTTTCTTTCAGAAAGAATCTTTCTCCGTCGCGTTACGGGTATGTACGTTGGGACTGAATCACTTCGGCGAGAATCTCGTGACGAGCGGCGATTTAAGTACGGATTTCACTCTCGCACCCGGGTCGCCTCGCGCTTATTTTATAAAAGGGAATCCGGATACAATGTCGATAGGAGCCCCTGATGGAGGATTACCGTCGCACAATGGCATGCCCAGAATTTAATCTTGGGGGATGAAAATATTTTTAACGCTAGTTCAATGAAATTCAGTAGGTGATTATGCAAATTTATTTAAATGAGTCCCAAGATTCCCAATCGGAATGTTTTTTTTTTAATATTCGTAAGTTTTATATTCTGTAAGGATTATATTCTGAAATAGTTATTTTTAACGTGTTTATTTATGTTACTATTTGGTACTAAAAAAAAGTTTGAGGAACACTGGTTTACACGATAAAATTCTCTTTTTATTTTACAAAACCCCTTCTTTGCGGGTGGCCCTTGCCCCCGAACCCTCTGGGTGCGCCATTGCCATCGTATCGTCTCCCACTTTTCTACGAGGAAATCCATCGCTCGGATCTAAACCGATACGCTTTGATAAAAGAGGTCGAAAGGGAACCGAGGGGGGCGCGCGACGGTGCGAGGGTCGAATCGTTAGCATTCTCGCCCAAGTTTTCGATGCTTCCAGTAAATATCTCTCGGGCGTTCCCCGCCGGGGGCGCTACTCCGCGTGCGTTTTAATGTATCATCGGAGGTTCGGAGGACTGCACAAATCATAAGTGATAGTAATAACGGCGCGCGTATGTATGTGTATGTGTAGCGATAATGTCGCCCGAGTAGAGAGAGACTATAAAGAGAGAATTCCGAAATTCGCACGGCTCGCACAACGACGGTGAACGCGAGGATCGTGATAAGTCGATAATTGACAAGGACGTACGATTAAAAGCTATAGCGATTATTTATTATTAAACGAGTGTTTAGGGTGGGACGAACGGGGGAGGGGAGGGAACAGTGGGGTAGACAAAGTAAGACTGACCGTGGAGGGGATATCGGGATTCACTCGAGCGTCGTTCTTCGATCGATCGAGATTTTAAACATCCGGAAGAATTAAGGAACCTTGATTAACGCTTTCTCTACCGGAAGCTTATTAATAGACTTCTTAGATTGCCAACGCTTATCAACCGGTAGCCTATTAATCGGCTTTTGGCACGTTCTTGGAGAAAGAGGGGCACTACAGAAATTTTCTGAATTTTAAAATCTAACTTTTGTTAGAAACAGTTTGCAGTGAAATTATCGGAAATGCCTAAGAAGTGATCACCCTGTATAAGGGGGCCTCAAAGTGCTCGGGGCTTCTAAAGATCTTAATCCGGCCCTGCCATGACCGGTAAATAAAGTGTTAAAGGTATCCCTCAACTGTGCGCAAGAAGCCGAGAATTTTCTTTGATGAAATTCTCTAGCCGAACTGTGCTAGTGGAAGTGGATCGCGCTTGGTCGGACCAGCATGGTCAATCGAGCGTAGATCCAATCGAGATTGCATCGCGGTCGATAGAACGGCTCTCGAGTCCGCCCGAGTAATAGAAGAACTTCTGAGAAGTGTGCCCTTTTCTAAGGCGCAACAGGTTTTTTTTGCTAAGAACTTTGGTCCGTGTCTGATCACGCGCGGATTGTACTACTGACGATCGAACGGCATTTTTCCGACGAGTCGTTTCCAGCAGTTTAGCCCGCGTCTGATCATGCACGGGCTTCCACCACTTGTCGGCCGTGCACAGGCCTAAAGGTTCACGCATCGACCAGCATTCGGCACAGTGAGCTTCTTCCCACTTTCTATTATCGTTCGTTATCCGCGCGGGGGCTACGGTTCTCGGGGCAGTTTTCATTTCGACGACGGAGCAACGGTGCCGCGCCTGTTCCCGCCAGGGAATCGAGAGCGCAACGTTCTCGCGTCTACGGGGCGTTCTCATTGTAACCACGACTGGTGCTTTAGTTCGCGGTATATCGAGGGGAAGACGGAGTAGAAGTTAAAGGGTTTCTTTACGAGCTACTGTGGATGACAGGTCGGGGGAGGGATTGTTTCCTTTGTCCAACGTTGAGACCTGTGGCGAGAGCTACCCCTTTGCTCATCGCTGATGGCCCCGACGGGAATTAATCCGCCAGGAATTAATTCCCAAAGGGAAGTACCGTGTAATCACTGTTAAATAATCGATCCAGCAGCCGATTCGATCCTGTTGGATACGTCGCGCCCCAAGCAGATTACTTTAACCTCTTAAAGAGTAGAATCTCTATTGACTAGCGCTCTCGAATGGGATCTACGTCGACGTTTACTTTGTCGGAGTGTTTTTTACGCGGGTATAGTTTTGCTCGCGGTGTTTCGTTTGGCCATTCACGATTTACCATCTACGGTTATCGTCTAGGTGCGTAAACGGGAAATAACTCTTATCTATGTACGTGTATCTGTATTTAATTATCGTCATTTATCCCATATTTACTGTGTACTTATCGCATGATTATTATTACTTACGCGTATTATTTATGCAACTAACAGATAGGGGACACCGTTCAAGTATTTATGTCGAAGTTAGATATATCTATATATACATTATATTCTATTTACATTATATTACATTTATATTATATTATTATATTACATTATATTGTATTACATTTATATTACATTACGACACCCATGTAGTTCTCACGCGAAAACTTTGCCGAGCTTTCCAGCATTCGGCGACAAGCCCTGTTACACGTATAAGGGCGTTGCTTTTTAAGAGGTTAATCGGGATTACCGATTTAATTGTGTAGTACAGAGCAAGAAGCTTCCTCTACATCCATACACAGACCATACACACACGTGCACGTACAGGTTTCATACATGACACGCGCGCGAATAAAAATCCGCCTTGACAGCCTCGAGTGGAGCCTCGAGTTTCCGTTAAAACTGATGTCGTCGTTACCGTATTCGAATGTTTCTTATAATTCTGAAGATCAATGTTTCGTGAAAGCTTCAATTGCTGTTCTTCGTTGATTGTTGACACGCGGCTACGTTCAATAGCGATCTATGGGAATTCGAATTGGAATTTCGAGGTTAACTCGGGCTGGAAATGGACGGAACGATTGGAACTCTTTACCCGAGGACACAACGATGGAATGCTCGTTTCCTGCTGCTTTCGTCGAAGCGTTCTTAAAATCGTCGCCTCTCGGACTCGAGCTCGTTTCCAATGGAAACGCGAGTCGAGGATAGCGAAGCGACGAAGTATTGGACGCCTCGGGAACGTACGCGAATAATAACCTCGCCGATGTACTTTTCCTAACCCACGCATACACACACGGAACACAGAACTACTGATCTCGCGCGTCCACCTCCGAGGAGGGACTCGAGTAACGATGAAGAGACTTTGAATCCACACTCCGTGTAGAATCGTAACCACACGCGAAAACAGAATACGTACACTACGGATGAGACCATTCACGCACACGACGCACACACACATAAACAAACGATAATTTAACGAAGAAAAAAAAAAGACGAAGAAGAAGGAGAATGAAGAAGATATTTCTCGAGAACACGTGCGCGCCATCACAATTGTTGATATAAATTGCGATCCATGATTATTACTATTTACGATATAATTATTATCTTGCATTGTCTAGTCATACGTTATTATTGTATAACTAACGATATTAATTATTAATTAACCTGTACTACCTAGTCGCATTATGTGTTGCATAAAATGGGAAAAAAAAGAAACTATGAAAATTCCGAAGGCGAAAAAAGAAAGAGAGCGAGAGAGAGAGAGAGAGAGAGGGTGATAGAATGAGAGTGAGAGCGAGAGAGAATGAACGTGAGAACGCGCGCGCGAAAGAGAGAGAGAGTGAGAGAGAGAGAGAGCGAGGAGGAGAGGATGAGTGGGTAAAAGAGACGCGAGACGGTGATGATAAAAAGTAAACGAAATTTCGGTGATTAAATTGCGAGGAACGACGACGACGATGATTGTGGCGATGATTACGATCGTGATTAGAACCGGATGATAAACTGGCAACAACGGTAGGCACAATATGTTCCCAAAAAAAAAAGAAAAAATTATGAAGAAAAGAAACGATTTAGAATATAGCGAGAGAGAGGGAGAGAGTGAGATGAAGGCGCGCGGACCCGCCCGCGGCGCGCTCGTCGTTCAAGGTCCAGATGGATCCATCCATCGTCGAGAAGAGGGGAGCGGGATTAAACAATGCCTCGCGATTCGTCGATAGTCTGTGCGAGAAACGATGCGCCCGTCTTGAACGTCGCCTTTCAGAGAGCGGATTCTAAAATTTAATATAATTAAGCATTTCGCGGGTGTGCGTGGAGCGCGAACGGCACCGAGCGCCGCGCGCACGGCCGCCCGCCTCGCCTCTGTGATCGACCGACGATTGTCGACGATCCGCGAATTGTTAAATCATATCCGCCCACGAAGCCAAGCCAATAAGAGAGAGAGAGGAAGAGAGAAAGAGAGAGAGAGAGAGAGAGAGTAACGCTACCGTATTCGAGGAATCGGAGGAATAAGTACGTTTAAGGTGCTCTCTGGAAGGCATTGTTTCTTCGATCGACGAATCGGGACGGCGGTGACTGGGATCAGCGACGAGGGGCCGCGATCGCGTCGGCCGCCCGTTTAGTTAAGGAACAGAAAGTGAAAATGATGACGATGATGATGATGATGATTATGATGATGATAAAAAGAAAAAAATGCGTAACGACTGTCGCGGGACGCGCGCGCGCGCCGCGCGATGGACGTGGCGCGCACGTGCGCGCCGGTAGCAGGAAAAAAAAAGAACAAAACGAGTATTAAATATATGCGGGGGCCGTGGAGAGGAGGGATCCCTTCCTTTGTCCAAGAGAAATCTCGGCGGATCGCCCGCCGATCCGTCGACCTTTTTCCCCGTGGTCGGGACGAACGAAAGATGAAAACAGAAAATGTGAGAACAGAGGAGGCACGTTTGAAATCCATGATACCTCATACCCCCCGGTTTCGAAGCACAGCCAACCGCATCTCCCGTTCAGAACAAAAGAAAATTCGTCTCGATATATCGTTTGACGCGCGTTGTCTCTTCTTCCTGTGAAATTCTACCCTCCTCCCTCCCTCCCTCCCTCCCACCCGAGGAGAGCTCGCGGGCCCTATATTGCAATATTTGTACTTTTCCATGTTGAAACCTCGATATACAATAAATTATATTAACAAACTTTGATCCTCGATTCTATCCTCTGCCTGGCCTCTTAGTGATTTCGTCTTATTATTTATTTCTAGGTGGAGAGGGTAAACGAACGAAGATTAGTCTTTGCTTCACACAGAATCCATTTATTTCTGTGCCAAAGTACGGCGGTGAAAGATACACCTTTGTCCTGCGTTCTTCGCTTACAATCGATGATTCGATGGAACAATTAACAGTAGACGTATTTTCGCGGCACGTCTATGATTCTTTAATTATGTAGAGATGTGCTTCGTTCGAGATCGAGTTCATTCTGTACAAGCTCGAAGTTAAGATGGGAAGGTATTAATCGGGAACGGAAGTCGCGTACACTTCCCCCGTGGGTAGAACAGCCATCAAGTAATTCATTGGAAATGTCTCCTATTTTTTATGGACCCCTTGCTTCTTCGGAGCGAATTCTAATCCCCTTATGTAGATCTTCTTAATCTGGTATTTCTCTGAAAATGAAAACGTATATGAATCGGTGAAATCTAGATATTCGTCTTGCAGAAGATAGAAAAATTTGAGGAGCGATAATTTTGAGGGGTTGCAAATTTGGGAAGCGATAATTTTGAGGGATGGCAAATTTGGGGAGCGATAATTTTGAGGGATGGCAAATTTAAGGAGCGACAAATTTTGAGCGCAAGTAATTGAGGTAACTTTAAAAACACATCCCTTTTTTTCCAAGTAGCGTAATCAATTAAAATATTAGATGATATTTCACGGGAGGGGGCCCCTGAGAAATATATGAGTCTACTTACCAGTGAGTAATTTGTACACGTATAAAATCTGATTCCCCTGAACCAAGACGCTGGGCGTTTTCTTTCCAGGTTCGTCGGTAATCGTTGCGCTGGCGCCGATATTCTGGCACTCCTTGCTGAACTCTTTGGAGTTTATGCCGAACGTCTCCAAGTTATTCACTAGCGTCACCTTCAATGCAAAAGTATTCAGGCTCGATTCTCGGACTCGCCGCGCGCGTCGCATTCTTATTCGACTTGGGACATTCGTATCGAACTTTGTACCTTCTTACCGCCGGACCGGACGGTCACCCTCATATCGATGGGCTCCAGTTTGCCCGTGTGCAATAGTTTGTTGCCCGCCAGCGTGACTTCGTGCATGTGCGTCATACGCCCGATGAACTTATTTATCCCGTCCTCCATCGTCACGGTCTCCTGGACCGCTTTGGTTTTCATGATACCCGCGAGGCGCGGGTTCAACCTCAATATCCTGCGGAGCAGAGCGCGTTAAACGATCGTTGCAGGGCAACAGGCCAGACGGAATTCATTAGAAGGCTACCCACTTTCCTTCCTGCAGATTCTCCGCCTTCACGTATTCAGTGAAATATTTTCTGATCTCTGCTCTTTTCATAACGTCCCCTTTTCTGCAATCATCGTATGGGAGTGAAATGTACATAATACCTATCACATAATACAGCAAAATGGTATATGACGTAACAGTCGTCGACTTCTGCTCTGCACAGAAAATCATTCTCTTTGCAATTATCGTCTCGCGATGCAGCCGGGGATCCGCCTGGAAGCTAAGCTATGCTATTCTATGCTTTAAACATAGCAGAGCTTGCATAGCTTAGCTTTTGGTGGAAACGGTTCCATAAAGATGTACATATTGAATCCAGAGTCAGGAATTATTTGAATAAATTTTTATTAAACTTTACAATAAACTATCATTCGAAATTTTCATTCGAAGATTATTGTAGTGAAAATTTATTCGAATAATGCCCAACTCTGATTGAAGCTAATTTTTTAAAACTTAGCATAGCATAGCTTAGCTTTGCTTCCAGGTGGATTCCCGTTTTTAAACAGTGCGCCCCGAACTTAGCATCGCATACTCACTCGTATCCAAATTTCGACAGCACTGGCACGACGTCCGCGGTCACTTTGTAACACTCCGAAACGACCGCCGTGTTCGAGGTAACCGGCTCTGGTCGCACAGCCTCTTCTAAAATGACTAACTCCTTCAAAAGGGGGTGATCGAACTGTAACAACGAATGTAATAATAATCCCACTGTAAGCAGCAAGTTCTAGTTACAGTTAAAAAGAAGACAGTACCTTAACTGACAATAAACTTTCAACACCCTTTGTAACTGAGGTATTGATAACGCCTTTCGCTTTCATTTCTGATAGGAAGACCGACAGCTTTTTATACCGAGACTTTTTTATATCTATATTTCTATCAGGAGGACATGCCGCTATTAAATGGTTCTTGGAGAAATTGGATACTAGCATTGGTAAATCAGTAACCTTTACGGATGATTTACACGCTTTCAAGAAACAGTACTCTAATAAATTATCCATTTCTGTTACGGGATCTATAGCATCCTCGGCTTGACCACCGATCACATTTTGCGTATCTTCAGATTCTTCGCTTTTAATTTCTTCCACATTCTCCTACAGAGGAAATCACATTAGCGACTGGTCCGAAGCAGCTGTCTACCATGGGTGTTCATCGTACAATTACCTCGCAGGATTCAGTTTCTAGCACGCTATCGCTGCAAATTTCTAAGTCGTTCACCGCATCGACGACTGGTTTCTCTGTAATTTCATTAATTCTGCCTAGATTTTCTAGTTTATTACTGTCCGCATCGATGCTTGGTGGTCCTAAGTTTGGTCTGGTGGGTGGCTTTCCTAATTGACCCAGCGTATCACCCATTACATGTAAAATTTCTACACATTTACCGTGGCCCCCTGACATGTACATGTCCTCGCTGGACAGAGCGGTAATGCCGACAGCGATCGAAGCCTGTATAAAAAAGGAATATTTATATTTCTTCGCTCTGTAACGCGATACGTTGTAGCGCAAAAGTAAGAGAACACATTGGACCTTATTATCATCCGTATTTACAGAAACAGGAGTGCCCTTCTTTAATTTGCCAAAGGAGTACAATGTTACGGGTTCCGGTACGACCACTCCGGGCAACATCAAATTTGCACCTCCTGATAACTTCGACACAACTGGAGGACGCGTTGTAAAAATCCTCAACAAATTCGGATGATGCCACAGTGTATATATCGTCGGCAATATGGCCAGGTCCAGCGAATCGATTTGGAAGAAGACGGGTATTTTGGCGGCACAGTACACTTTGCCTAATTGTCCGTTATGCGTTATAATCTTCATAACGCTTATTGCCTCTTTCTTGGGAATTAGCAACTGTGCCTCCTCCTCTGTCAGCGATGGATACGCCGCTAAAATTTCTTGGCATAGCTTTTTCCTAATCGACGATAAGAGTAAGGCGCAAGGAGAAAGTTGATTATTCATAGGATAAAGTAGTGTGTAAAGTAATATTATATATATATGGCACGAGTAGATCGGACTAACCTTTCTGTTCCCTTCAGTTGATTATTTGCCTTAACTTTGAACGGTTTTATGAACATCTTGCCGTTATAAATATTGGGAGAAATTTGCTTGATGAGAAATCGATCCTCGACGTTAAGTCACGCCAATCTCAGGAATCAGCTGACAGCCGGAACATGCAAGTTAACCAACCTTATATTTATACATTAGTATTAATTGAAAAGTGTATACGTAATATTGAACTCCGTGAGTGTCAGTAAGGACTTTTCGTATTAGAAGTCTTCATTCCTTGACGGTGGCGTATTGTCACGACGATACGGCAGGGAAATATATTCAAGCATCGACGAAGTATAGGATAGACCTATCACCTTATGGGACTTCTGTGTTACCGACCCATAATTTGAAATCTGAAATTAGCGACCTCTGCTCATGAACGGCGTAAAACTCATGGGCGTCCGCAGGGGGCGGCGGCATTATTTTTCGAAACTGATCTTTATTAAGTTTTTACTAAAGAAATTAAAAAAAAATTACAACCGACTTCAAAAAAATAAAATTACACTAAAACGAAAAAAATAACTTTTTCCCTTATTTAATCTACGACTCTCATATTTTTTAAGTTGGCTCCAGATTAAAACAGTGCAAATGATGCAGCACCGGCTGATTAGTTGCGAGTTAATTATAAATAGTTATTTTAAAATATAATGCTTGACAGTAAATTTTTTGTAGGTATTTGTTCTAAAAAAAAAACTAAACATATTATGAAAAATCAATAAAAGAAGAACGTAAACACGTTTGTTGATTTTAATTTTCTCTTTCCACTCTTTCAACCAATTTTGCCGCTCTGAGCGGTTGCCCCACTTGCACTGGTAAGATAGGATTGCGATCGAATTCCACTCTGAATCGATAAAGTCGCATGCGGCTCGGAAATGGTAAGCGTGTGACACAAAATCACATTAGATGACAGGTCTATCCTGTTGTTTTCCGGACTACCGTACCCACTTTTCCAGTTCTAGCCTGGCAGTGGCGCGTTTTTCCCTCACTTGCAGGGAAATTATTGACTTGCGCGTGTAATCTAGAGATATTTCAGACTAATGCTAGGAAACACAATTTTATAATCCCGTAAATTGTATATATATTTTTATCAAAAACTTCCTAGGTTAATCATTCCATAAATTTGAAAAATCAATAATCCTCTAGCGCTAAGACAAAGTTGAAGTAACGCGTTACAAGCATGAATCGGTAAAGCGAACTTCAAAAGACGCTGTCAATTTCCCGCAAAACAGTTGGTAATCGGGAGAAAATCATTCGAATCGACTTTGCCTTTCACCTCTCAATTGATCCGATATAATCTAAATACGAATTAATACATAGTATGCGCGCTACTATTTATATCCAGGCTCGCTTGTAATAGCTGCGGAAGTGATCGTCGAGACCTTTAGGACCAAACAAAAGACGTCGCGTATCACGTGCGATAATGATATTTGTCGTACTGTGCACAGTGCACTGTGTCCTCTTACGGCACGTGGAAAAAATACGACCCAATGTGCTGTGCGATCTGTAGGTCACTATAACCTAAAACCGTTGCATTATGCAGAATCAATCCGTGAGAAGTGGCCTTTGAGCGTGGCGTTAAGTTTAAGATATCGTAGCTGGATCTTCGTTCGCCCTTGCCACCGCCACAATGGCAATTATGAAGATATTGCTACGGCCGGGTATCGCGAGGCTCACGGGTGTCAGAGTAAGTTATATTCCTCTATCTTTATGTTTCGCATTCTAGTTTTATGCACCTCAAGGTGGATTCGTCATGCATGCCTTCTTTTGTTTATGACAGAAAACAGCTGACCTACTTCCGTCGAATCGCTGCGCACTCATAAAAGCTTAATGGGAATTAATTCGTTTACACTTCGCGATCGCGAATTAATAATCTCACATGCAATTAGACATCATCTTTGCCAAGTTTCTTCGTTCTCATCGACGCGATCTTCTGTGAAAATTATTTAATTCAATGTCACCGTGGCACACCCCATCTTTGCTCGTCAATCATCGATGTATTTAGCGTAGAGCTCTTATCGTTCGCGCGTGAAATGACATTCCCGCGGAACGTTTCTCTTTTATTGTGTTGGAACGATCGATTACGAATTGCGATTGTAGAATTGGATAAGATAAATGATGCAAAGTTTATGTGATATTACGCTCTCTGCTGGTATAAAAATATACCGCCTAGCATCCAAGTCAGCATAGCAGGTATATTTTTATATCCCGCCTGAAGGTCTCTGCAGCCGTTTCAATGTCTCGCTCCAAAAATATATATCAGCTGTGGGACTCCAAAGAGCAACGTTTAGAATTGCGGCCTGTACAAATACACAGCAGACACTCCGAGAATAATAAAAATTAACGGTGTCGTATATTAACGTTCTGTTCTTTCCTTTTAGCATCTAAGCACCAAGCCAAAGTTTGGTCTACTCTTCGACATCGATGGCGTCATAGTGCGAGGGAAGAACGTCTTACCACCAGTACCGGAGTCGTTTAAACAGCTCCAGGGCAAAGATGGCAAATTTCGTGTGCCGACCGTGTTCGTCACGAACAACGGAAATGCTCTGCGCAGTCAGAAAGCGGCAGACTTATCGAAATGGATAGGATACGAGGTGAAAGAGTCACAGGTCGTCATGGCCCATTCGCCGTTGAGAATGTACCAACACTTTCACGACAAACACGTGTTAATATCGGGGCAGGGTCCAATCAGAGAAATAGCTCGAGAGCTTGGCTTCCAGAAAACGATAACCATAGAAGAATTAGTAAAGAATTTCCCCTCCTTGGATTATGTAAATATGCAAAAGAGAAATCCACGGTGCGGGCCGATAGATCCCAATTTCCCTAGTATCGAAGGTATCGTGTTATTTAGTGAATCAATCTCCTGGGAGACGCCGTTGCAACTGATGGTGGATCTTCTGATGACTAATGGCTTGCCGGCTAACTTGCCTAGCGTTATTCCTTACCCACACATTCCGGTCCTGGCGTGTAACATGGATTTACTGTGGGTATCGGAGGCACCGATCCCAAGATACGGTCACGGTGCTTACTTATTGTGTTTAGAATCGCTATACAAGAAGATCACAGGGAAAGACATGGTGTATTCTGCTCTGGTAGGGAAACCTAGCGAAGTTACGTACTACCATGCGAATCATATGCTCCAAGAGCATGCTAGAAGTATTGGAATAGATCATAACGTGGACACGATATACGCTATTGGGTAATTAATCCCTCGATGACACGAGAAAAATCAGATTCGCGGCTGAGTGTTAAACATTTTATATATTTTTCAGGGATAACATCAACACCGACATCTTCGGCGCGAATTTATACGACAAGTATCTTTCGTATCACGCGAAGAAGGATGTAATGAAACCTGACAAGCTGCACAAGCTGCTCGGCAAGGAAGTAACGCCGCCCAGCGCGAAGGCTTGTATCAGTATTTTAGTCGAAACTGGTGTTCATCAACGAGATTCGGAGTTCATGCCCGAGCACAACCCGAGAGACTTCTTGGCGATCGAAGAGAGTCTCTGCAAGCCTGCGTTCATAGTGAAAGACGTCGGCGATGCTATTAATCTCGCGTTTAAGGAGGAAAAGTTCGACTGAAGCTACTCCACGTAGAGCGTACATTTAGCCTTGGAGTGTTCACGTTCTAAACCAGAGAAGTAAGAAAGTAGTTAGTAGATGTAACTTGGCTGACACAAGTATTACGCTAATTTAGGGGACATTGGCCTTTATTTTTTAAGGCGATACTCCTCAGCCAGAGGCCCAAGATCGATAGGGAAGAAGGAAGCCGTAACACATTGCGTAGGCACGATATTTACTTTGCTTCTTTATCGTCAACTAATTATCGACAATTTTATGGAAGGAAGGTCGCGTCTGCGGAGCCAGGCGAATATTAGCTATCGTTGCGAGCCAATGATATCGTGTACACCAAGGAGACACTAGGTAGAACAGAAAACGGTCTTTCGGTATATGCAGATTCTTCTGTGGATTAGAAGCTTCTAGGATTTATGTTACGAGTATAGTATTTAGAAGAATGTTCGAAGGATATTGCTGTATGTACATATAAACACGCATGTATCGTAAAACGGCTATATATGCATATGTATATTTCATGTCTATGTGTATATATATGTATAGACAATTGTTAGTTTGACTTTTACTACGTTATATAGTCGGTCCACTGTAGTGCAGAGATTGAATGTGAAAATTATTTTAACGCACCTGGACGCCGACGGCAATGTTCACGCCTTGCGATGCGCTAAATGCCGATTCTTTTTGAGAAACCGATGTTGATGGGAGTGCGATGGCGAGCCCTATGAGACGCGCCTCCGTTGCTTAGCCGACTAGAACACTAACTATCTGGCGATTTAACATCCATCGCCGAACAGCGCTTTGTACATTAAACTTCATCTAGTCCCATGGAACAGTCTCGCGCGACAGCGAAGGGTGGAAGCTTCCCTTAACGTCCACGATTGCGGAGGAACGGAGCTCGTGGTCGTTCGGGGAAGTGGCGCGTCAAGACGTGCAGGAATAGATTTGGAAACGCACATTACACACAGCACCTGGCCCAGCCAAGCATCTCTGGCTGGCATGCACACGACGAATGATATCTAGGCGTCTGCCGAGACGAAGACTGACCCACCCATCCCGAGTAGAATGAAATCGACGGTCGCGCTTGCAGGAGCCGGTCCATGACTTGTTTTAATTTTAAGAAATTAAACGGAAGTAAGGAGATTATCGTTTCGTCGGGGCACAGGGGACTGCGTCCTCGAGGGCCTCCGCGGACTTAGTAACGTTGTAGATAGCGAAGGGCAATTACACGCGTAGATCGTTGCGAGATCGAGAGCAATACGTGCACGCGTTACTTGTATACCGTTTTGTCAGCCACGGCACGATTATTTCGTAGCAGCCGTGCCCGTAGAGTGCCTGTGACTTTTATGGAGCAAATTAGAATCTATTTTAGTAAACCGCATGTTCGTTCATTTCATCCTATTCACTCCCAACGCCCGTGTCCTCTATGAAAGCCACAGGACGCGCCGAGCTCTTAGCTTTCCCTCTTTCGTTCCGTGGAGAGTGATCTTCGGGAGATAAACGTCGGAAGGAAATCAGCGGAGTTCCTTGGAGACGGTCCCCGAAGGTCGCCGAGTAATTAGCACATATCAGCTGGGGAAGAAGCGAACCCGAGGGGCGTAGAACGGAACGAGATCCATGTGCTGATGGATCCCATTAAATTCGTATAGTCTAGTCTATAGTTAACCGAAGTAATGCCGACTTCGTTGCAGGCGAAGTGTATCGGTCTACGTATCTCCGTTTCTTCAGCGATGATTAACTAAACTAGCAACGCCTCGTTAGAATAAGAAGAGCGTATTAAACAGAAGAGAAGCAAGCATCGCTTCACGAGCTGTGATTTATTTTCTTTACGGATATATATGTTAACGGTCGATCATGTAATAAGGCGCTGCGTTCCATGAACCCCGAATCCCGCCGATAAAGAATGGTGATCAAAGGGGGACCAAGGTTACTTTTGCCGATCATTTTCCTTTCAACGCGACACCCCTGATTTCTGAAGTCCCCGTCGCCTACCGAAAACAAGTTGTACTCGTGGGGGATAGAAGCAACGAAATATACGATATATTTTTCGTTAACAGAGCAGCGATTTTATTGTGACTAACGATGTGCGAACTTTTATTGATTAAAGGCGATTATTCTTTCCTAATTTGGTGAATAATTTCTCTGTCGCTGGTCTACAGTTAAGATTTGGCTATTTAATGGCCCACAAAGTGTTGAGTTGAAACTAATAATTGCCCCCTGTTGCAGCGGAGCGCAGTAACGTCTGGGTCCCATGACCCACGAATTAAACCGTCAATCGTTCGATTAAATAATTCAATTACCATCGAGTCGTCAACGTCCGCGAGGAATAGATCTATGTACCGAAGTGGGGACTGCTCGTTGCTTTTTTGTTTATCCGAACAGAGCAATCTTGTCGCCCGTGGACCCTGGAACCTTCCGCGTAAGATTAACAGCTCTCGGTTAAACGCATCGCCACTAAGTACAATAAAAAGGTTGCATTTCTAGGAATGAGGCTTAAAACCATTTTCTTCGCAGGTAAGTGTTAACATGTTCCTGTTCCAAACATATAATCAATAGCACGGGATCGGAAGGAGCTTGACAAAGAGAAAAGAGTTTCCCAGACGCCATTGAAAGGGGAATCTTATGGACTTCCGGCGTCTGGAGTGCAAGTCATTCCCGAGGAAACCGGTTCACCGCTGGGGACGTGCTTAACATTTTTAACCGACTTCAAAAAGGAGGAAGTCATAGATTCGACCTGTTTGTATTTTTTTTATGTTTGTCCCCGCATAACTCCTTAGCATATGGGCCGATTTTGATGACCTTTTGTATATTCTCAGCATCTTGTGTCAATATATATATAAAACTAAAAAGTTAAAAATAAAAAATTAAAACCTTCCAAAAAAAAAATTGCACTAAAAAGTAAAAAGTAATTTTTTCCCTTATTTAATCTAAGATTCTCATATTCTTTATGTCAGTGCCTCATCATTTCCACTGTGTAAATCTGGCGCCGACTTAAAAAACACGAGAGTCGTAGATTAAATAAGGGAAAAAATTATTTTTCACTTTTTAGTAGAATTTTATTTTTTTGAAGTCGGATTTTTTTTTTTTAATTTTTTATTATGAATTTAAATAGGAACCAGTTATCGCACCGATGAAATTCAGAAGATTAAGTGAAACAGCTGGTCCCACGTACCGGAAGAGGATCTCGAAGAAATCTCGGCCAATTTCTTCGACGATGAATCTTCGCCCCGGTGCACGCCCGAGCTTAAACGACCGGAGCTTCGTCGCGCGCGAGACTGAGCTTAATTCACGGGCTCATTAATGGCCAGGTTATTGTAATTGACCCTATCGCCATGTCGCTAATCAGCGTCGCGTACTCCGGCTACGCTGACGAACGAGGGGCCCCGAAAGAAGTAGAAGATCTGATCCGAAAATGTAGAAGTTGAGGCAAATGCAATTTGTCTACGATCGACCGCTGCTGATCAACTAATTTCGAATTAACTCGCATCGAGGTGGCATCGAAATCCAAAGACAATAAGATTATTAAAAGAAACACAGCTCGACTAGGTCGACAGTGTGCTTACTAGGCCAGTTTACGGAACAAGTTCAGGATTTATTAATGAAAACTGACGCGTGCAAATACCAACGCCGAGTGCTGAAACCGGTTACCCATTTCTGTGTCATGATGCACTTCAGCGCAGTGAATCGCGGATGTCATTACTGATTCGGAATTCAGGGCCCGTCGCGACGGGGACAAACTGCTCGAATCTAGGCTGTAGAAATGGGTGGCTCTTATTTTCAACTTTTGAATTTTCTTCGGGGCACCCTTCAGAATAGTTCCAAATAAATAAAAAAAAAAAACAAGATACAAAGGTAAAAAAATTGTTTTCTTATTTTCAGTGTTTGATATGTCATGAATATTTGGAACTATTCTGAAGGGTGCCCCGAAGAAAATCTTGAAAAGAATTTCACCAATTGTAAATAAGAGCCACCCTACTGTAGAGGCGCTGTGCGCAAAACAATTGAAAATAGTCACAACATTCACGCACACCCCAGTTGCCTACTCAGCCAAGACGGTGGTTACAAACGCGAGTTAGATCACTGCCATTGATCCAGTTCGCCGGCTACTTGTCTGGAAAAGTAAAAGTTGCACAGGGAGCAGTCGGAACGACTCATGCTGCACCGATATCGTAGTTAATTAGAGGAGGTCTGGCGGTTCACCCACCAGCACATGGCTGCGAACAGGGTCGTAGGTAATTGACCCGCGAAAGTTGCCTCCTCACGTCGGCTCGTTACAGAAGCGTTTTCACTGTCACCTTCTCCCGTTGACAGCGGCGGTCTACCGCGAGGGGATTAATTTATCGCGCGCAATCAACTACCAGCAGCGAGGGAACCTGTCGAGGAGAAAGCACCGCTGGCTCTTTGTATCTCACTAACGTTACGTTATTATTATATTACAGGCAGTATGTACATACGAGACTCGTGTACCTCCACGTTCGCTTAGAATAAATTAATAAAAGGAGCTAATCCATGCATCAACAGTCGTCCACGCTCGCGTCCCTCTTCCTCCTCTTCTTCTCGTAGCAGTCCACAGCTCTCTGCAGCTGCTCGAGGTACTCCTGGATCGCTTCTTCCCGCGAAACCTCCCACGAGGCAGATCTACCCAGGGACCTCTTCTGCACTAGGGCGGTGAGCATCAGAGTGACCACCGGCAGTGTCATCCCCAGCAGGAACGTCGGTGTCATGATGTTCTTTAGGCCGTGCTTCTTGAAGCCCTGGTACAGCTCCGCCCAGATGCCTCCGCCAGCTTCCTCGTGGTACTTACCCAGCTTCCCGTACAGATGAGGCTTGATCTTGCCCGTCTTGGCGATGTAGTTGTAGTAGTAAGGGTCGTAGGACTGCGAGTACAGCTGGGAGTAGTAGACGTCCTTAGGGGGTGGAGGGTGGTCCGCATCGGGGAACCAGGCGCTGGCGTCTTCGTACGGGACCGGAGGGTTGCTGATGGCTGGCGGACCGCGATGGAAACCTGGGGGTTTCGTGTAGATCACCTCCACTGGCGGCTTCTGCTTGAAGGGAACTGGGGACACCCGTCGTGAGATTACAGAGTGTTTTCTACAGAGTTACAAGCTATTTCGGGGGTAGTCGAGAGACAAAGGAGTTAGTCCAGGGCTGGGGTTTAAATATTAATAGGAATATTAATTTAAAACGAAATGGTGGCTATTTGTTTTAAATTAATATTTCGAAAATTCCCTCCGCTAATCAGAGGATACATTAATATACTAACGAAATGTTTTTTGCTTTTTGATTTTAGATAATCTGGTTCCGAATGGCAGTGCTCACCGCAAAACCAAATTTTTAACAAGGCTTCTTGAATGCCGGTTGTTATTTTATTATAAATGTAAATATTTTTCATCGAAAAAATTATTAAATGTTCTTTAAATGTTGCTCTTTTAAGTGCAAAAAGTTCTGTAAAAATATATGCCTCTCCTTTTTAAAAAAAAAGTCACGAACATTCGCCTCTCCGAATTTTATGAACAAATTCGTAAAATCGACGAAGATATAGTATCTTCCGTGAAGCGGGGTCAAGCGCGCGACCGAGTCGCGCGGAACATTGAACGCGTTGACTCAGAATGACATTTTTCAACCGGGTTGACGGTCTACGTTCAGAGAAAACTATACGTCCAATTGACATGAACAAGGGCATTTATTGTACGGAAAACCCGTCGCTATTACGTGACGATCAGTTTTCTTTTTTTTTTCAATTAACGACCTGCGACCAATTTTGTACCTCGAAAATATGATTTAGTTTTTCAATTGTCCGCCATTTTGTAATTTTTTTGGATTTTGACTTTTTTTAATCGTCACGTAATAGAGGTAGGTTTCTAGTTTCTAAATATTTTTTTTTTTTTTTTTTTAAATACGAATTAACCATATGGCCTTGGCACTATCAACGCGACAAGCACTATTTTGCCCCAGCGCATATTTTGACGAAGAGTATACAGGAAACGGATTTATGAATTCGATTGAAAAAAAAATTTCTTACCCTTCAATATGTACACTATTAATTATACTAAGCAATAAATTGATTTACTTGCGTTGTTTGATTGAAATAAATTCCCGGAAACACCCATGCATTTCACACCGTTACAGTGATCTGCCCCCTTAAGAACCCAGAAGGCCACAGATTTCCCACCCCCGGTCTAGCCTAATCCCACGGTCTAGGTACCCAATCATTGCGACACCAATACAATTACCCTAACAACAGAAATTCTATAATCTCCATAACCATCTAACCAGCGCAACTTTTAAATACCCCTATTTCATAACTCCATCAGCTACCATCGCGCTTAATTAAAGGAAGATTGGTAATCCCCGGCAGGATGCCCACAGCACCTCCTCGCTGTCTCACCTGGAGCAGGTCCATTGTAGAACACAGGCCCCCCTCTGGACTGAGCCAAGGGAAACGGCTTGCCGCGTATCCTTCTCACGCGGTGATGCCATCCGGGAGGATAGAAGACGTCGTTCCTCGGCTGAAGCCCCCCGACGTAGGGCACCTGTTGCTGCAACAATTGCTGCTGCGCCAGAGGTGCACCCAAAGCGGTCACCTGTGGATTCCCAGCCAGGCCGTAAACCTGCTCGCTCGCCTGCTGCCTCTGATCAACGGGGAAAGCCTGTCGCTGTTGCATAAGTTGCGCCGTTAAGTGCTGATTGACCGGGGACGACAGAGCTAGGGATTGCTGGTTGACCTGCAACGCGGGCTGCTGTGCTAATTGTTGCGGATTAGCAATCGATACCGTGTGCTGGCTGGGCTGGTCCCGAACGAGGTCGTTCCGCGGAGGCTCTCTGCTTTGCAGGTAACTGTCCAAGGAATAACGAGACTCCTCCGGCGTCTTCGAGTTCAGAAACGTGCTCAACGCGGATTCCGCTGGGCTAATAGCGATGGGCTCGTAGCTACTGGTGGACAAGTGCCGAGCAGCATGGGCAGGCTTGCTTTGTTGAACGGCGACAGGACTCGAGGGGCGTGCTATTTCCTCTAAGTTTAAGGGGTACTCGTTCCTCGAATTGCTTCTTGGCTCTAGTTCCTGGGAAACGTTTCTCCTGACTTCGGACAGTGGATGGAGCTTCTGGAGGCCTGCCACGTCGTTGGTCACGTTCGCTGCGGTCGCTTCATGCCTTGCGGTTCTTTCAGAGAGCCGCGACTCCTCGGCAGTGTACTCGGTGTTCTCCGTCAAAGGATTGCCCTCGAAGTTCAATTGAGCGTTCGCCAGGCCTACCAGGAGCACGAGGAACAGCGTGGTCGGGTTCATGGTCCTGGAAGCAACGAGAAACGTAATGGTATCTACCCCTGGTGCGGATGGAGTAGGTATATGATCCTCTGTTGTTTAGATGGAAGAAGAAAAACGAGGGAGGAAATAGAGATGGCCTTCGATGTAGTCACGGCAATTACAAATTTCAATTTGCTTTGGTAATTAGAACGACTCTCGACGAAGAAGAGCCGCTTCGAAGCGTTCTCGTCGCGCCGTTCTACTTACACCGCAACTGACCAGGAAGAAGTGTCTACATGGAAACTATCGTAGGACCACCAACGACCATCGATACGTGCGTGGAATCACCTTCGAAGAATCCTTTTCTCCAATTATCACTCGCGCAAACCCCGTTTTTTAATAGCCTGCTCGTGTTGGGTCGAAGGAGGTGTAGCGATTCTCGTTTTGGAGATCGAGCCAAGCTTTGCGGATATTAACTGGTAATATTAATATATGAATTCCTGGAACTTGATGCATAATGTAAGGAAATACCGAAATTGTGAACGTAATGGGCGACAAACTAGACACGTGGCTGTAACCTCGATGCATTCATGAATCCCGCAGCGCCGGTTAAAGACCCCCGTAACACTTTCTTCGGTCAAGGCGAACGCAGCTAACGCGAAAACGCCTTCGTTGATCGTTTCCTAACGAGGAACACCCTTTCCTCTGTAATACAATAGGTAATCATGCAAACGCTTGTTTTTGCTCTGCTTTCTACAGTGGCGGAAAGTTTACGCCTTTCAAAATTGCATAACTTTTTTAGTATTGGTGCAAACGACTTTAGTTTTTTTTTTTTTAGAAGCTAGAAGGATTAGTTTGCTAAGTGACGTGTTTCGTCGTTTTAGAAAAAATGCAATTGATCGAAATAGCGGAAAAAAGTAGTAAAAGTCGTTTTTTAAATCGCTGATTTCGGGAATTTCGGGATTTTGAATTTTTTGGATTTTTGAATTTTCATTAGAGGCTCAGAAAAAAAGTAATAAGTAAATATGTGAGGTAATATCTAGATGCAATGTTTCGTCGATGCAACAGCTCTCGGTTAATCGGTGGGTGTAATTTTATTCACAGTGGTTTGAAAGCACGTTAATGACTTAATAAAGAAATCTACTACAGAACTATATTTCTTCACTAGGTTTAACTCTTAATGCAAAATCAATAAAAATTCATTAGACGATTATAAAATTTTTTTTAAAGAATAAAATCCAGTTTTCTTTTCTTTTTGGAAAGCCCATTATTTACGAAGTCTTTCCTCCTCAACTTGAACGTCTCAAACAGTATACCATTCAGAATCTCAACCACTCCGCCCGTAACTTCGTGAATCTTTCATACCTGCTCCGGGGACTTGCAAATAAATCTAGGCGACTAAAAATTTGCATCGGGTTCCCGCGAGATAAAGCGGTGCTCGAATTATGAATCGAAACGGTGGACTGATAAGACTGCTGTATAAATCAGAGCGCTGAAGAGATGCTGTGAGTGAAAAATGAGGATAGACGAATGATCCCGGAGAAAAGCGTGATACGCGGAAGAAAAAGTCGTCCAGAGAGAGTGGTTCCGTTTAAAACTCAGCCCACGTGCTCCGTGCTCTTCGATGAGAGTTCAGGGTCGCCTGTAACACATTCTTTTTCGATCTTAGGACTGAAAGTTCCGTGCGAAGCGCTGTCGAGAACCGAATGAGACCACCTAATGAGATTAATCGAAGAATTCTAATAATTTATTCCTGAGAGAGATCATGTATCCAAAAAGAGTGTCACCTACACGTTCACTACTCCTCGATGTCCATCACAGTTCCCGAGATAAAAGGCGAGACACTCGCGGTAAAAGCATTCGCCGATGCTTCGCCGATCCTTGCCCGTGTGACCGAGACTTTCTAAAAACCGTTAATCCATTATGAATTCAACGATCGGCCGAAATCCGCAAAAAAAAACGCCTCGATCGTTCTCCGCCGTGCTGAGCCGGCTGTTGACACCGTTCGTGCGTACCTTTCCTCAGATTTCAAGAGCAAACCGCGAGGAAGAGATCGAGATCACTCTTTTGCATGAAATTACGGATCTACCGCGAGCTGTCTGTAGAAACGCGAGGGGAGGTAAGTAGGCGGTAGTTAGTCGAACAACACCGTGAACCGTTGCAGTAATTAATCGACGAATGTGGAATAAAAACGAAACAGCGCTAACGCGAAGATTCAATTAGCATTGCCTGGCACAAATCGACGAGGAATTCTCTGTGAAAGATTCCTCGAGGTGTTCTACTAACTCGAGGGTGAAGCTTAACAGGAATCACGCCGATAGATCGCGTGCGGCGTTAAGTAACAGCTGAAGTAGGTAATCGAGCAATTTTAATCGAACAATTCTATTAATTGCTATGGAATAGTAATTGAACAAGCGTTCGTGGGATTGCTACTCACGTTAGATAAATACCGTCCAGGTCGATCGAGCACCGATGTTCACCCCACCGATTCGGCTGCTTCCACTTTGGTCGCGGTTCAATTACGGTTCAACATTAACGAGTGGAGTGCTCGATGCGACGAACGGCGCGCGTTGAGGTGAACCGTCCATCGGCCCGAATGGAACCAGGAATACTGAAGATCCACGGGGTGATGGGAAAGGCATTCGCTTCGGCTGCTCCCTACCTTGCTCGAGTGGCTGGAGCCGGTTCCGCAGCGCGTTTTCGTCTCACCTGTACGAAATCGCTCCCCTCGATCGTTTCCGTGGGACCTCTACGATCTACAATTGCGGCGTCGATCCATCTGGCCCGACGAGCGATCGGGCACTGAGAGAAAGGTGACCGCCCGGCCATTTGAAAATAAACAGAGCCCCGATATTCCACGCATCGGGCGTCAACGCCGCAGGTATACGGGCCACCCACTATTCGCTGCGCCGGAAAGGTATTTCGCGTTAGTATTTCAATTTACAGCTGGTCGCGTTTCGCTGAGGATCAGAGGACTGATCCTGCGCCGAAAATTTGGAATAGGGAACAAAAGTTAAAGGAATTAGTCGTAATGTGTCGAATAAAGTTAACCCGGGTGATTTTTTTAAATTTGTATTCGTTATACGAAATTTATTTGAATACAAATTTTCCCCACCTGGAAGCTAAGCTACGTCTGACTGCTATATAACATAGAAAACATAGCGTAACTTAACTTAACTTTTGGTGGAAATGATTCCATAAGGTAATTTTTTAGAACCCAGGATAAAAACAAAAATTAAATCAAAATTATGCGATCCGTGGCTGAAAACGGCGATTTTCCCGAGAAAAATTCGTTGATATTTGTGCGCTACTAAAATCCGATGACTTCTTAATTTTTTGACAAAAATCTCGAATCTTTACGGACCATATCACAGGTTTGCGTCGAAATGTCAAAATTACACATCCTGTAATTTTTTCCAACTCGATCTGAACTTCCATTCGTTCGCAATCAGGAAAAAACAAGGAGAAAAAAATATTCCAGAGAAACGCGTTTAAAATTTCTGAGCAAAGATGACGCTATAGGTTGCCGCTTCACGTTTTTAGCTGCCAAATCTACAATTTTGCGAATTTCACTATAAACCAAGCGGCATTTTATTAAAAAAGGATAGCACTTTCGGAAAATGCAATAAAATAATCAATTTTCGCACTGCCTAGTCCCTTTAAAGGAGGTCAAGCGGAAGTTTTACTATTAAGTGGACGCACCAAGGTCATTTCAAGGTCACTCATAGGTCTTCCACCTTCGCTACACGTCTCATTTCAACTCTCCCTTTTGTAAACGTATCGCGGGCAAACATTTCGCGTGGGTATCGAAATGCTGACAAAATTTGCGGAATCTGTTGCGGATTAAAAACGTCCAAGAGAAAGGCTCCTGGTCGTGATACGAAGCAGGGAAGTTTGATTCGCTTCCATTACCCCCAATGTCAGTAACGAGGCCTTAGATAATGACACCGCATCTACGGGCCTCGTTATCGAAAGAACCGGAGAAAGCCGGTAAAAATATCGATCGCCTCTACCAGAACTCTGCCTGGAAAATCACTTTTTCCGCGGCCGTGAATGAGTCACTCAAGCTTCAAATGGCTATGCATCCTAGAAGCGGAGGAAGCAGTGGCGCGAGGGAGGACGTGGGGAAGCTCGCGTACGCCAATTACGTCGAAATTAATAAGTCGGATCCGATGCGCCATTTTCGTTCGAGCAATTCTCAGCCGCCACTCCGAGCCACCCACGGAGCATTAGCTATCTTGGGACACATAAATTTGTTATTCCCGCTAAATTGATAAGACACCGGTGCCCTTCGACGTCGCGTACGGCGCGCAGGAAGAAGAGCATCTCGCTCGCGGCAGGATTAAAAGGACCTGGCTTCGTGGCCGTCCACTTTCGAAGAGGAGCGATAATTACACAGATATGTGGGTCACCTAGTCGCAGCGATCGTAGATCGGACGCATTACAGCCACGATACCGTGGTCATCGAGCGATTCCTGCCTGACGAGACGAGAGTGAACCGAACGGTAGTTTAAGCATTTTGCTTCCGCTGCCTTTCCAACCATCGTCGCGGTGACATTGTTTAACAAGCCGATTCCTATCTTCTCGAACTTCGCATCGACACGAATCTCAGCCACGGAACAGGTTCCATCCACTCGCCCGTGGCGATTCCATTTGCAACTTCCACTCGCACCGATGACGTTACGCGAGGCACCGATAAACTGGATTTGAAAGAAATTTAGAACCAAGTGGCACGGATCCAGAATATCGAGATCGCCGTAAAAGCGCGCTGGTGGATTTACAAGACGACTTTGTCTGCTTTACAAGAGGACGCAAGAGTCAAGGTCTTCTGAGGTCGAGAAAAATCGTCTAGGGTATTGCTCTCTTCCGGTGTTCCTCCACCTGCTTCATTTTCATGAGCCATGTGAACCTTACACGACGTACGATTATGCTAATTGTACCGTATAAATCGCGCCACGGAGAGATCAGATTACCGCGACAGACTGGCTGCTCATCTGAAAATCTGACGCGGTAGATTTTCAATTGAGGGGCCCGGGGCGGTTGCGCTTTGTTACAGATTCAAAACAGACTTCCTTCCCTGTGACTGTAGCGAGATTTCAGAGGACCACCGCGTGCCCCAAGTTTCTTTTGATTCGAAAGTAGTTTCACTGTTCCTGAATTTTAATGCATCGTCTGGCGAAGGACTAGGAAGGATCGGTTGCCGGTGCTTATTCGTTGGAAAAACAAAGAGCCGATGGAAGAAGAAGACAATAGGGAGGGGTGATCGGGTGTTCTCCTCCTCGGCCACTCGATGGCATCAGCCGTGCAGGCGAGCCTCCGTAGCGAACGTTATATAATTGTGGCAGATTACTGCCACCGTTGCTCACATCCATGCTGCCGCACTCTGGCCTGTGTGCTGGCTGACGCTCTCAGTGGACATTCGGCCACGGAACGACCTGGGCGTCGCACGGCGATGATGGAAGCCCAGCGATCAAACGCACCGTCCAACGCGATCACGTGGAAACGCCTCAAGGATATACTCCTCGACCTGCACCTCAACTCGGATCGCATCTTTTATCGGTAAGTGAACGCGCAGCGGGCACTTCCTGTCGCCCCTCGAAGAGTCCTCCTAGTCAGGAGAATCGTGCCAAGGATTCGAGCATTCTTATAAAGTCCGGGTGCTGAAATAAAGGGAACTGTTTAATTCGAGAGACCAGTTGCGTTCGTTAAGTGGTCACCTGATCCCCTTTCTAAGGGCTTTTCATTGAAGAATGATAGTTCCGAAGACCACTGCTGGGCGCTTCGTTTATCTACAGACGATCCTGAGGCCGTTCGCGAGGCTTTTTTCTTCTAGAGCGAGGAGTTGTTCCGGCGCAAATGGCCCGGAGAGGAAAAAATAGATCGGATGTCAGCGAATTAAACGCGACCGCGTCCTTCTGTCGGAACTACGCTGTGTGGACAGAGTGCCACGCGTTTCCGCGGCGCTCCTGCATTCCGCATTGTCACCGGAACGTCCCCGCCGGGTCTGGGTTGAATAACAGATTCCCTCCAACGAATTGGCATTGAAATATACGCCTGTTAATGATAGTCTCGCGCGGAGGAGACAATTATCGGGGTACGAGTTTTGACGTGGCTGTAATTTTGCAACGATCCGCTCCTAGAATGGCAAGAATCCCGCCGTCTGCTCATTTTTCTCAGTTTCCGAGCCACCCATTGGTTCTTTGAATCGTCCACGACTGCCTCTCATAAAGAGGATTCAAATCTTTTGATCCGCGCTTTGTACCAGTGCTGAACGTGAATGAAGAACTAACACTGGGCTGACACGTGATGTCGGGTCAACGGCGTGAACTTATACATGTACGAGCGCGGTATCAGATAAATTTGATCATGAGCCACGATCGATCGGTTGTCGCGTGCCTCTGTACGCGGTAGAAAGCCAGCGAAAGGAAGAAAACGTAATAGGTCTCGTTGAGGATAACTACGTTGCTGCCCGTTCAATTTCGGGGCTTGAACTTTGCACAGTTTAATCCACTTAAGGTGAGATCACCGCGGCCCTCTTAATTAGCTGAATGAAGTATGCTCCTTTCGTTCCACGAATTATGATTGGCCTACATAAGGCCGCCAGTTCAGGCGCCAACCCCCCCGCGTCCTCTTATTACTTCATTCAGGGACCGTTGCCCTTTGCATTGCCCAATTATATCGACGAATCTTTCTTCTAATTGAACGCTTTCGTCCTCGAGACTAGAAGGACAACCTCCCAAGGCTTGGCCATTCACTCCATGGTCATCTGGTACACTAGGGTGGCTCTTATTTACTTTTGGTAATTTTTTTCTCAAGATTTTCTTCGGCGCACCCTCCGGAATAGTTCCAAATAATTAAAAAACATCAGTGTAAAGTTTCAGCTCGATTTGATAACTGGAAAAGGTGCCTCTGGGTCCTTAAACGTTTAAATCATTATTTAACAGCTCACAAAGTTGATTTTATATTTTATTTAGGCAAACGGTTTTCGAAAAAAATCGGAAAAACTAAACAGAAACTTTTATTTCTCTCAAATTTTGAAATTGTAAATGCTCCTCGAACACTTATTATTTACGAAGGCGTACAAAAAAATGGAATTTTTATTTTCGAGGACTATTTTTTAAACATGTAAGGGGAGAGGGGGCTTATACTGAAATAAGCGAAGATATAAAAAATTTCCCTTATTTTCAGTGTTTGATATGTCATGAATGTTTCCTGAAAATTTGGGACCAAAATTCGCAAAAATATCAAAGATATAGATTCCAATTTGGGACCGAAATTTTCTGTAATTATATATCTTCTTATTATAAATAAAGGGCGCAATTTGGAAAGTTCGCCTAGGGCGCAAAAAAAGCTCTAGCCGCGCCTGCTTGTACCAACTTTATATTCGCTCGATAATGTCCCACGTCTCATTCATACATCTTCACCCATCCTCGCACTCTCCTTCAATTATTCATACTTAATTAAAATTCAATAGACTATAACTCCTAAATCTCTAGTAGCAGCTCCTTGTAAAAGTCGTTCGATTTCAGCCGCGACGTCTCGCGTTTCGTCTGACGCTGCGCTCAGCAGACTTCTTGCCTGCACAGGAAGCTTCCCTAGCGCCTAGCACAGCGTCGCCGGAAACGGCGAACAATACTCACATTTCACCTAGTCAGCTTGGAAAGTGTTCCTCTTCGATCGCTTCGAGAGCAAAGCTTTGGGTGATTTATTTAACAGCTGTATACCATTCCTTCTTCCTCAGCATTGGCCTGAGCATCGGGAAGAAGCCCTGGCTATGGCTGCTGGTGTCCATCTGCGTAAACTGTGTCTGTGCACCCGGTATTCTCTTCTGGCGAGAAGAGCTGGACGACGTGCAGATGTTCGTGCCCGAAGGCTCCGCGCTGTCCGTGGACGCAGCCTGGGTGAGGAGCCACTTCCACGACGATTTCCGGTACGAGAGCATCATCGTCACTGCCCCGAACGTGTTGGAGCCGGAGGTGCTGCGCTCGGTACATAGGCGATCATGACTTATACGAGTATCTGCGAAGGTTCTTTTCCACTTTCACGCATGGCCCTTTAAGAGACTCGTGCTAATCAGACTCTACTTGCACACGTACACGAAGTCCCTTCGAGTCGAGCCTTACATTCTCTTCCTTCCTAGATCAGCAAGATCGAGCAAGCAGTGAAGACCGTAGTGGCGAACAACAATACTTGGGAGGACGTCTGCGCTGGGTAAAATCGGCATATCCCTTGAAACTAACTTGCCCCTGTTGAAGATGTACGCAGAATGACGCCTCCGTGTCCTGCAGGTACTTCACGTGGTTCAAGAAGGACGATACCACGGACCTCTTCAGGGAACTGGAGCTCTCCGAGGACATCCTGCTGCAGCTGAACAGCACGGTGCTGAAGAATGGATGTATATACCAGTCGATCGTGCAGCTCTGGGAAATTGGCTTGTCGAAGAACGTTCGGAACCTGACGAAGAAGGAGGTGCTGGAGGACGTGAACAGAGCAGCAAGAAATAAGTGAGTCTTTCGGCGAGAAACTCCGGTGTCCATTCGTTCTTCTCACCTATCTGGTATAATGAAATTTGTAGGATCGACGGGAACGTTCTGCTGGATATTGGGCCGCTGCTCTCGGGCGTGGTCTACGACAAGAAGGGTCGCATCCGGGGCGCGAAAGCGACGATCCTCAATTGGATGCTAAAGAAATCGAACCCGAGCGCGCCAGATTGGGAGCTGGAGTTCATTAATCGTGTCCTACACGCGAACACCACGTTCCCACAGGGAATGAAGGTTTACGCGATCGCCACGCGAAGCTTCCACGACACCCTCCAGCAAATACTCAACAGCAATCTGACAGTGCTGTGCTGCGGATTGTCGTTGATCGCGGTTTACCTGATGACAATGATCGGTAAATGTAACGCGCTGGAGCAACGAATTTATTTGTCAGTAATGGGTGTCTCTGTGGTTGGCCAGGCAATCTTGTCCTCTTACGGGATCTGCTACTACTTGGGGTACTCTTACGGGCCGATACATTCCATTCTACCGTTTCTATTGCTCGGTATAGGCGTCGATAACATGTTCGTGATCATGCAGAGCCTCGCGAACTTGTCTGAGACCGACCAGACTCTGGAGCTCCCTGTTCGCATCGCGAAAGCGTTCCAGCAAGCGGGTACGACAACTGGTTCCTTCTTCAGGGCGTCGACATCGAAATTATTGCGTATAACGAACTGTGCATTTCGATTTCGACGCTCTTCTGCAAAAACGTCCTGTGCTTTGCCATTTCAATCTCCAGCTGCTCTCCTCTCTTCAAGGCTTGTCCGTGACAGTGACATCCTTCACAAACGTGATCGCGTTCGCCTTTGGCATAACGACAGTGATGCCATGCCTGGTGTCCTTCTACGCATTCGCCACGCTGGGTATCTTCTTCTTGTACATATACGAGATCACGTTCTTCATGAGCTGCCTGGTGTACGACGAAAGGAGACTGGAGGCCAGGAAAGACGGCTGCTTCTGTCGTCCAAAATTGAACTGGAAGCCGAACGAGTGCAGCCAAAGGAACACTCAGCAGATCATCTTCGAGAACTACGTCGGCCCCTGGATAACCAAGAACACCACGCGAGTGATCGTGCTGATGATCACCGGCGGTCTTCTCTGCGTCAACACCTGGGCGGTGTTCCAATTGGATCAGAACTTCGATCCTCTTTGGTACATAAACCAGGACTCCTATCCCATACAATTCAACGAGAAGCTGAAGGAATACTTCCCTAAATATGGGAAGCGAGCCGCCATTTATATGAGCGGCGTGGACTACTACGAGGACCGCGAGTCCCTCTCCCAGCTAGTGCAAGATCTCAGGAGCAACCAGTTTATTAATAACGCTACCCTCGAGCCGTGGTTCATCGCGTACGAAAAGTGGCTCAATGCCACTGACAAAGGTAACTGTCGCTGAGCTTAGGATTGCTTAAAGATAAGTAAATGGTAACTCTTGTTTTGTAGGTGATATAGAGAGTAAAGAGGAATATTACAATGTCCTCACGGAATATTTACTTTTAACGAAAGAAGGCCAGGCGTACATTAAAGATATCAATTTCGACAAATTGCCAGCTGGAGAGTATAACATAACGGTACTTATAAAGCTCTATCTATAAGATTTTCACTCGCTCTTTTTAGAGAAAGTGCAGTTTATTTGTTTGCTCTTTAGACATCGCAAATCCCGATACAGCACGTTCTCATTAACACGACGTCGGATCAAATAAGAGCGATGCAGTCGATCAGGGAGACAGTTCAGGCCACTAACTTCTCGCAGGGGCACGATCACATTGCCATTTTCTCGCCTGACTATGTCTCATGGACAGCTAACAAGGTGAGGGAAAATCTTTCTGTACGATCCTCTTAATTACTAGGTCGTTAAGTGGTGATTCTTTCGCAGGTGATAGGAGAAGAATTGACAAGGAATTTATGCCTGGAAATAGTGACCATCGGGGTGGTGATAGTATTGTTCCTCAGGAATCTACTAGCCTCACTTTGGGTGCTCTGTTGCGTTCTGTTCACGCTCATCGACTTGCTGGGTTCCATGTACTTTTTAAACCTGACTATCGAAATGTCAGCGAGTATTATGATTCTGTTATGCGCCGGGCTGGCGGTCGATTACGCTGCTCATATTGGTTTGGAATTCACGCGAACGCAGGGCAGTAAGAAAGGCAAGGATCAATGCGCGTGTAGTGTACGTAAATTAGAATAGCATCTGAATTCTTTGATCTTTTGTAGAACGCGCAATTCAAACACTTTCCATCATTGGCCCGGCTGTGTTTAATGGAGGCTTAAGTACGTTCTTAGCGTTCGTTCTGCTGGGTTCCAGTGAGGCTTATCTCTTCAATACTTTCTTTAAGGTATTATTAAACAATTTCGTGTAGTACTTATTCAACCATCGAGATAAATAAGAACTCTTTTATTTCAGTTATTTACGTCTGTGGTAGTGTTCGGTCTGTTCCACGGACTGCTATTTTTACCAGTAATTTTAAGCTTATTCGGCCCGGAAGAGAGAGTGAATAATGTGAAAAAGGAGAATGTTGCGCAAGAACAGAATGGATACTGTATCGTTCCTTTACCTCGAAATGAAAAAGGTAATACTCTGCAAAAGTAAGTTAGTCGATGCTATTTCATGTGGTTTGATGATTGTGTTTTTTTTTTTAGATATAGAAACTAAAACTGCCAAGTAACGTTTGGGAGTGGCTAAAAGACTGCTTAGATAAGTATTTGATTATGATATCCTAGCATACGAATTGCAATTGCAAGAACAACGCACATGTACTGTAAAACAGTAGTTTGTATATTCTTTTATGAAAGAGAACAAGAACGAAAGAGTACCATTTTAAATGCGAAGTCTCAGTTATCTTTTCCGCCTGCTCTTCACTTCCGTCCACTCGTCTGCGACCTCCATATCCTTAGCGCTTTCCTCCTCTCCTTCAGAACTATCTTCCTCCACGATGGAGCGATTCTGAGCCCTCCTTACAGGCTCGTTTGTGACTAGCCACGATTGCAGCGGTGGTAGCTTTTCCAACTCCGCCACCGCCAAAGTTTCATTATTCTCCGTGCAATAACGATGAAATCTCAGTAACTCCTCTGCCACCTGCATAGCACTGTCGTCGTGGAGTTCCGTATTAAAGTGCTCGTCCATGTAGTTCTCCAACTCGTTGGCGACTTGGCTATTGTCCAGATTCTCTGAACAATCATCGAGATATCGATTACAAGCTGCTTGAGATACGAACACAGGGCGTTTAAATGTGTCTGATCATGCTTCACAGGCATACCCCACTGTCGAACACAGTATATCTTTTTAATTCTAAAATAATGTGGACTTTATCTCGGGAAAACCTTTTTTGCTGCTGAAACTTATATTTTTTGGGAGTACTTTTTGTATTTTGTTTAATGACACCATTTTCGAGTGTAAGAATGTTGTCGTTTTAAAGTTATGATGCGTTAAAGTTGTGATATTTTGACATATTTTTTGTGACAGTTGCAGTGGTTGACATTGGTAGTTTCTTTGATTTGTGAATCATGGTTTCATTGTGCTTGTATTTTTTAATTTTTTCGTAGAACTTGTGTTATTTACCCCAGACCAAAAAAAGCAATAAAGTATGTGTTTCAATTTTGTTGTTGTTTATTGTACTTATGTTATATATATATATATATATATATGTTTTTGGAGCGTGATGATGTATTGCTTTACAAGGGATATGTCCTATGAGGAAACTATACATGAAATGTTCAACAAGTGTGATGTTACTGATGAAACATGCAGCACGTTATCCTCTGCAACTATTAATGACTGGTTTCAGTATTGTAGAGAGAGGATCATAGATCATTTTCAAGATCTCCAAGTCTAGTAACCAAGGTGGTATAACTGATTTTGAAATTTCTGGCGTAAAAAAAGGTTTCCGAGAGGAAAAGTTTACCCCTAAAATACATATGTGACGATCCTTCTACAATGCGCTTATGGTGAATCTTGGTCAGACATTCTAAGGAGGCCCTGTGTAAAAGGAATTAAATAAAAGAACCAACCATTCATATACATAACCTCAGTCATATAAGGACAAAAATCTACCGCTCGTTCTTTCGGTCCCATTCCATGTTCAACTGCCATCTAACAAAGAAATATTCAATAAAATATACACGATAACACAATTTATCTTATACTCCATCGGAAACTTCGAGGAAAGGAGTGTGCTTACCTTCAACGCAGTCCAATTACTAAAAACTCGTTGCGTGACGGATAAGAAGAATTCCGTTGCGTTCGACATTTTAATTAACAACTTTCGACAACACTTATTAACGGTATTTAAAGCGCAACTGTTCGATTCACTTCACATGTGCACTGACCTAGCAACTCGGCCATGTGTTGCCGTCTGCTCTCGTCTCAGGTGAAGTTAGGTCAAGAGAGGTTAGGTTTTCGGTTGTTAGAAGTCGGTGGTTTTCGTTCGCTCAACTTGTTTATACAAACGCATGTACTTCTAAGCGGTTTGGATTTTACTCTGACTGGTGTCGGAAGGTAAAGAAAATTCTAGACTTTTTCCCTGATTAATACTGCCGATTTCTGTGTATTAATGTATTAAGTATGCACAGGTCTTATATGTTAATTTGTAATGTTTTATTTGAAAACTTTCTCTGGAAGACATGTCTGACGCCTTTGAGGAGAT
The DNA here is from genome assembly GCA_963971345.1 of Andrena flavipes. Classification (NCBI taxonomy): domain Eukaryota; kingdom Metazoa; phylum Arthropoda; class Insecta; order Hymenoptera; family Andrenidae; genus Andrena; species Andrena flavipes. The sequence continues at coordinate 72,634,668 of OZ020479.1, read as the reverse complement.
CCAGGCTATTAAAATAAAAAGGAATAGCCTGAGGGAGAAGTTACAGAAACGAAAACGAGAGAGACATGAATTATTTACTCTTACTTCTGCGACACCAGTACCATCCACCTTAATAAATGAATCGTCCAATACTAATGGTAATTCAACTATTCGATAACGTTCTTTTAGTTGGTTTTACAACTCGCGATCTTTAGCTTACAGGAGGGTAATCGAGTTATTTGTTTTCTTAGATTCGACGGGACATACTCAACGATCCGACCATAGCGAATACGAGAGGGATGTTTTATGTATCCTGCACGAATCGTTACCCAATTCGCCTATCACATCTGCAGAATTGATAGATCAGCTTCGTAAAAATTTGAACGCCGACGTGTGTTCCGCGGATATTCATAAGATTTTGGAGAAGCTTGCGGCGCAGGATATTGTTAAGTTAGTAAGTCTCCGCATTATCGTGCAGTCTTGTTCTGCGTGCGGTTGAAAAATAATCGAGCATCTTTCTAGGATCAAAGAAGTGACGGAGAATGGTGTTTTTGGATATACAGTATTGTCGGTAACAGAGTCGCATTCGTCGTATCAGTCGCAGTCAGATGACACAGAGAATCCAGAAAGCGCAGAAACATCTGCGTCTGAATTGAATGATTACGCGCCTGCAGAGAAGCAGTTGAAATTAGATAAAAAGAATACAGAAGACATAATGTCCCTAATTTCGATGCCGACGATCAGAGAGAAGGAGAATAAAAAGGTTGGAGAGCAGATATTAGATTTGTTGTCGAAACAGACGTCTAAAGAGAAATCACTGGCTGAACGATTTCGATCCCAAGGGGGGGCCCAGGTCATGGAGTTCTGTCCCCACGGCACGAGGGTAGATTGCGTTAAACTGAATGGCGGGCCCGGGTTCGCAGAGAAATGCAAGAAGCTACATTTCAAAAAGATCATTCAAAGTCACACGGACGAGTCCCTAGGCGACTGTAGCTTTCTCAATACTTGCTTCCATATGGACACATGCAAGTACGTATAGCGAATGAAACGCGTCCCCAATTAGGGCTGGAACTATTTGTCGAATTTTTCGGTACTCGAATATTCGAATATTTCAGTTGCTGAATTATTTGGCGAATATAATTCGAATATCCAAGTATTCGAATATTTAAGTACTCGAATACATCAGTATTTGAATACATCAGTATTCGAATACTGAATACTGAAATATTCGAATAGTATTCGAATACTGAAATATTCGAGTAGTATTCGAATACTTAAATATTCGAAGTTTATTCGTAGCATTCGAATACTTGTAAAATATTCGAATATTAAATTATTGGAATAGTCCATCCCCAATTAAGTGTAATCCATCTCTTAAATTTCTCGCCGCATAGATACGTTCACTACGAAGTAGACGGACCGACAACTCAACACAAGGAACCGATTGACGGGGACAGCGCGACTAATGCCTCGGCGGCTAAAGCTTTAACGTTAGATAGTAAAAATAGCAGCGTTGCTCCTTGCCCGGCCGCCAGTGGATCCCTAGTAGGTAGCGAGCTTACCCTGTACCCACCGCAATGGATACAATGCGATTTACGTTACCTCGACATGACTGTGCTGGGTAAATTCGCTGTTATAATGGCTGACCCTCCGTGGGACATTCACATGGAACTACCGTATGGTACCATGTCCGACGACGAGATGAGGCAGCTAGGCATACCTGCGCTCCAAGACGAGGGCCTCCTGTTTCTGTGGGTAACCGGGAGAGCGATGGAACTTGGTAGAGAATGTCTGCAATTGTGGGGATACGAAAGGGTAGATGAGATCATATGGGTGAAGACGAATCAATTGCAGAGGATAATAAGAACAGGCAGGACCGGTCACTGGCTGAATCACGGGAAGGAGCACTGTTTGGTTGGCATGAAGGGAAACCCGAGAATTAATCGGGGATTGGATAGTGACGTTATCGTAGCTGAAGTTCGAGCGACCAGCCACAAGCCGGACGAGATTTATGGAATTATTGAACGTATGAGTCCGGGAACGAGGAAGATCGAATTGTTCGGTCGACCGCATAATGTTCAACCTAATTGGATAACGTTAGGGAATCAAGTAGACGGTGTACATTTAATCGACCCTCAACTCATCAAGGCTTTCAAGAAACGTTACCCAGACGGAAATTCGATGAAACCCGCTAAACCGTAATAAACATATTAGAGTATTGTAACGTACATGGACTGTTATTTTATTACGAAAATTATGAGAATAAAATCGTGTTGGACAAAAACTGAATGCGGATCTCCAGTTCTTATTTTTTATATCGTAGTGTAAGAGCATTTTAGAGACATAGTTTCGTTTTTAAATATATATGTATATATAAGCTGCGTTTAACGTAGGAATAGTACATTCACCATCAATGAATCGTTCCGAATTCATTGAGAATACATATGCGCAGTGGAGAACGAGTCATCGTGGGTCTCTGTACAATTGCATTATTTTACATGCTAGCATCCCAATTGCTATTTAATTATATATGATCTATATATTTTACAGTAGTGTCGTTTACCATAAGTACACGCCTTAATATAAACTTATATCCGCTTTGCAATTGTACTGAGGGCAGAATGCAATCACCGAAGACATTTTAAGTACCTACACCAAAGTGTTATATAAAAACGAGTATAGTACATGGACGTAAAAAATACCTTAAAACGGAATGCAGAGCTTTTAATACTAAGTATAATCAATACTGTCGCGCTTTTGCTTCAAAAGGCTTCTCTTTAATGTCAGAGAAAAGGGATTTTCACTTATCTTATTCGTGGTTGATCGAGCAGGCTGATTCGGTTTCGACGATGTCGAAATTTGCCGATTCTCTTTTTCATCAGGATCGATTACATTTTCTAACAAATCAACACGCTGTTGAGAAACTTTGTTGAACGAATCAATCCAGTGCCTCTTTCCGTGGCCATCTTCCGTTATTAAGAAGTGATCGCCAATTTTAAACCCACCACTCGCGGAAGACTTTTCCTCCGCACTTATAAAAATCTGGTCTCTCGGTATAACAGGGAAAGACAGATTGTACTTTTTACTCGTGGACCTTGTCCCGCGAGTTATTGCAAAGCCAGTATTGAAAAGAAAGCACTGATATTTCTGAAAAGAAAGTTCAAATTTCCAATTTATTTTACGATTATCTACGAAGCGAAATCCATTCCTGAATCAGTCTTACCATTCCACGAGTATCTTTAAGTTGCCCTTCGGTGATAAGTTCGGTTGCACTTTCGATACACTTGGCAGGGTCGTGGTCCAGCTTTATATTTATTTTCGACTGAGCTAACTTGCATTCCGCAGCTCCCATGGTTCTATCTATATCGTTAAGTAACTTGGACAGCATATCGTACGCCTCTTTCAGAGATGTCTGATCTATATGCGTTGCCGCTGTGTGCCTCAGTATCTCTTTCACCAATAAAGGGTACTTAACGATTCTTGAGCGTGCCACATCAATGTACGTCCACAAATCGATCGAATGAGGAGATTCCAAACGCTTCTTTAAAAAGGATTGAAAACGTTTATTTGTCAACCTTTTCTCGTCCAACAAATGTTTCGCCCATATTTGTGTTCTACACCTTTCCAAATAAGGTTTCGTTAATTTTGGGATCTATAAAAATTGAGGAATCAATAATCCTGTAAGATCGACAGTTATATTAAACGCTAGAAGTGAATGACTAACCCAATTTAACACTGTAGGAGCAACGATATCTGTAAATCCATACTGATCTCTTAGATCCACCAACTCGTCCCTCAAGCTACTATGTATTTCGATGAGATGCGTTACACCGCCGAAAAGTGTAAGTAACTCGTCGGAATTAAAGATACCAGTGGGTATCAACGGTTCGTAATAAAAGTCTTTCAGAACGCACAGATCGTTGATAAGCACATTTTCTCCGCAATACAATTCATAGATCGCTTCTTGCCTCTTAACTTCCTTCCTACTTAAGGAATAATTCGATCTGTCCTTGCTGCTTATCTTCGCCACATCGAGTGCCCAACTCCGAAGCGTAAAACTGCTAGTGTTTTCAATACTGTCCTTGCGCCTGAGAAATAAATCTAAAGTCAGAGGGAAACGAACGCTTTGAATTTATACCAGAAATATCAAAAAGGTCCGTACTTCTTTCTCAATGTTCCTGTATCTGTTTCATTTTCCGCAAAGGACAGATCTGTCGCACTTGGATGAATCGTGAAAGACCTATGAAGAGTATCTCCCTGTTTAGTCAAGCTAGAAGAGGAGAAGATACTGCTGGCCACCTCTGTAATCCTCCTTCGCTTCTTCTTTTTACCCGCATCCGACTCGATAGACATGTCCATTGAACTGATACTGATAGCGTCGCTCTTTGGACGCTTCCTCGATCGCTAAACCAACAGAACAGCAAATAACACCGTTTACACTTTGTTATAACAAAGGCGATCTGTTAAATGAAAGCTGTGTAGACAATAAACAAATGCAAAAAGAATTGAAGAGTCTTTTATATAAGGAAACATTAATTTTTCACTCGAAACAAATGAAGGAAATGGGCTGTTTAATACAGAAAATAAAAGAACGACAAGTGTCACGAAACGTCGGTCACGTAACGGTTCAGGTCGATCGTGCGTCATTTTTTTTAAATACTGCTGACAGCACGCGCAGAACTCACCAGCCAGAATTTCTTTCTGGGTTCTTGGAAAGCATCTTTGATCGTACTGCTAGTATCATCGTTCATTGTCCCTTCACTTTTCGAAAATTAACGATCAAATAACTCAGGTACGATCATTCATATTCCATCCATACACGGTCGCCGTGTAACCGTCGAGCTATGCAGGCTTTTGCGAAAAACAAAATTCTCGGGTGCAAACTTGGCAGACGTAAACTCTAGAATATTTAGCTTTCTAGTTATTCTAGCATGGTGGTCTCGTTAATCTTCACCGTGGGCTTTATTGTTATGGTATTATTCATAAGGTAAAATAACATCCGCATTAATCGAATGTACGGAGAGGCGTCCTTCGCTGTTTCTTCACTTAGCACCGTTTCATTTCAAAGAACATAACCCCCCGGCGAATATGAACGTCACGAACTGAATTAACGCCGATGTTTTCGATTCCAATTTCCCTCCGATATATTTTGCTTCATTCCTCAACGCCTCAACAATAACATATCAATTACAGTTTGCAATTGCAATGATATCTTCGTTCGATAACGTTCATTCAAGGAAACAAAACCGACAGCATCAGTTTTAAATGTATGTATAACCGTAGCAGTTTGAATTTGTGCCGCCATATTTAAGTTGACGGATTATCTAACATTTCCCTGCTAATTACAATTAATTCGGGCAAATTTTTGTATACATTACGGAATAGACGATGCATATTTTGACGTATGATAAGGATTGTATGAAAAATTCAAAAGACCCGTGCTTCTGTTCTTACACGTGTTAAATGAAAAGGTTAGGACACGTACTGATCGAAACGATTTGTATACACATTATTAACGTAGTGTTGTAAGTGATTTTTCCCATTGATGCTTATAGGAAAATCGATGAGAAAAGGAAAGAATACTGTTCTATAAAGTCTGCTAACAAGCGAGCCATGGACGAGAATAGAAAAAGCTCCCAGCGCAAAACTCCGCATACGGAGCGGAACGCGTCCGGTCGTAACTGGGAGTTGTCCAAGGCAAAAATCTGTAATTCATCAGCGAATGAATCCGAAGCTCCGAAGAAAGAGCACGTTAAGAAAAAGCCGATCCCCCAACACCAGAAATCGAAGAGAAAGCATAACATAGAGGAGGAAGTTTACGACGAGAGTAAAAAGAAGTTAACTAAGCAGGTGGCGATGGACTGCGAGATGGTGGGCATAGGCGACGGCACCGAAAGCATGATAGCTAGGGTGTCCATCGTGAATCTCCACGGGTTCTGCGTCTACGATAAATACGTCAAGCCAAGAGAGCCCGTTCAAGATTACAGAACCAAAGTCAGCGGCATCCGGCCTCATAATCTCCAGAACGGAGAAGACTTCAAAGTGGTTCAGAAAGAAGTAGCGGAGATCTTAAGGGGACGCATTCTGGTAGGTCACGCTTTGAAGCACGACCTCGACGTGCTGTACCTCTCTCACCCGAGGAAACATTTGCGAGACACGTCTAGATTCAAAACTTTTAGACAGTTGTCCAGGGGAAACACACCCAGTTTGAAGAAGCTTGCTTGCGAACTGTTGGACAGGCAGATACAAACTGGGGAGCACAGCTCCATCGAAGATGCGAGAGCTGCGATGCAGTTGTATGTACTATACAAGAACAAGTGGGAGTCTGAATTCTATTCTAAACGATAGTTACTAGTGAAAATATCTCCACCGAGAAACCTATCTCAATTCTGTACATATGCAAGATCTCTTTCATCTAATTAATACTTATTTCAAGTACGATCCTAAGAAATGTTCATTTTTAAGTAAGGCACTGTTGCGTGAAACGTTTTAATTATACGTTACAAGATCATTACATATAACAAGGACCAATATTGTTGTCAGAGTGTAGAGTTGTGTTAAAAAAAATTATAAAATATATTTCCTTTTCGTACACATCCCGCTTTATCATCTATTTCTCCTTTCGAAATTCTCATCGCTATATGCTGCTATTAGAATAATAAAGAATACCGATTCATTCCGATAAGCCGTGATTTTTACGGCAGAGATAACACGAGCCTCGTAGGATGATTTTTATAAAGCGATTATTTAATGCACTGTCATTTTGAATCTGTTTCTTAACTTTGTGGCATTGAAGCTAGTGACTATAAATACGATTAACATACTCGCGGAGATTAGTATACTCATAGTTCTTCTCCGGATATTAACTCGTAGATTACCGGTGCAATAGTTAGAAAAGTGCGTTGTACGAAACGGGCAAATCAATAACTGTTAAAATAGAACGTTGCGCGTCGTAAATTGAATCGAGGTAGAAGATTAAGAATCTATAACAGTCATGAAGATCGCTGTGATCGGTGCTGGAGCCGCTGGCATTGCGGCCGTGAAGCATTGCAGAGCCAATAATTCGAACGAAGTGATCTGTTACGAGAAAACAGACCAAGTTGGAGGCACATGGGTTTACAGAGAAGAAACTGGCGTGGATCAGTATGGTTTAAAGATACACACTAGCATGTATAAAAGCTTAAGGTAAAGTGCCTATAAACGGGCAGAAAGCTCAATGAGCCGTTTCATTGTCATTTCATGTGTAATATTATAAAATTGTCGATACTATGATGTAGAACAAACCTTCCAAAGGAGGTAATGGGGTATCCAGACTACCCTGTCCCGGAGGATCCTCAGAGTTACTTGACTCGCACGCAAATACTCAACTTCCTCAACTCCTATTGCGATCATTTTAATATCAGGGAGTGTATTCGGGTAATTTATCAGCCCTCTGAACAATTTACAATATCTCCCAACTGCAAGGGATATTTAAAATTGAACTTTGCAGCTTCTGCATAACGTTGAGTCAGTGGAACCCCCGAAATGGGACCGGAAGTGGGTGGTCAAGGTCACGGACCTCCAGAAGGACGTTGTAATCAATGAATCCTTCGACGCTGTTATGATCTGCAATGGCCACTTTTCCGAACCCAGTGTTCCAAAATTGAAGGGCCAGGAGATCTTCCAAGGCAAACAGTTCCATAGTCACGATTACAGAACTCCCGACGTGTTCACCGACCAGACCGTAGTCATCTTCGGCGGTGGCCCTTCCGGTATCCCATCACATAGCAGTGGCACACTCAGGATTTAATCTTGGGGGAGCCGAGTTGAAGGGATAAAAATATTTCAAGAAAATTTATTTAAGCGGAGGTTCCGGTCTAGAGCCCACAAAAATAGGTGGTCCTTAGGAATTAATTAAAGGGAAACTACTATATATAATTTAATTGGACTTTTTGCATTGTATTAAGGATGTCTTAAATTATAGAAATATTTTTTTGTTTTGTAATTAATCATTGCACACGGCAGTGGGAAGTCGTTAAAGTCGAGGCGTCAAAAAATTCATCCAAATCGGTGGGACCTGTATCTCCAAAAGTTATTATCCGATTCGACTGAAACTTTTTTTTATTTTGAAGAATATAAAAAAATAACGACACTTGAAAGCTAGCTGAAAGTATATTCTGCAAAATAAAAAAGTTTCAGTCGAATCGGATAATAACTTTTGGAGACACAGGTCCCACCGATTTTGAGAACATTGTTTGAGGAAAACGCGTGTAAAAAAAGGGATAAATGAGCACCGAGTGGCCATTTGCCGCTACTCAAATACCTATAACATCGGGAATTTTACGAATTTCAACAAATCCTTTTAAACACGTATACCTAAAAGGTTGAATATTCAAAAAATGAAATAAAAAAAATCGATTTTCAGACCGGAACTTCCCCTTAAAGAATTACATCCAGTTTCCTTTTCTTTTTACGAAGTTTTTGAATTATTTCAATCGGGTTGAATTAGAATAAAAATATTTCTAATGCAAATTCAATAAAATTCATTAGGTGTACATAAAAATGTATTTAAAGAACAACAGCCAGTATTCTTTTCTTTTTACAAAGCTCTTGAATTACTTCAGCCTTTTTGGGATCCCTTTTTGGTCCACCTCTGGGTGCGCCACTGTCATACATCATTCCTTTTTACTGTATCTTTCGTTATTTGACCGTATATATCCCTTGTAAAAACTGCAGGGCTGGATTTAGCACTGGAAATATCGAAAACGGCGAAGCGCGTGTTTTTCAGCCACCACTTGAAGGGCTTGGAGGCCAAGTTCCCTGATAATGTCGTTCAGGTAATTGGCTCAGGGAAAATTTAAAAGGAAATATATGCAGAGAGAAGTTGATACTATCATTAAATGTTTTCAGAAACCAGACGTGACAGAGTTGACCGAACATGGGGTTGTCTTCGAGAATGGCACTAGCGAAACCGTGGATGCGATGTTGTACTGCACAGGTAAATTGGAGCGAGATGTAAACGCGTCAAACGATACCAAGGGCATACCTACGCAGAATTTTTTCTAGCAGGGAGAGGGAGGGTAACTTCGAGAAACAACTAACTAGACGAGCGACGATTGGTTGCTTGATTGAATCCACTTTGTAGCGCCAATTAATTTAAAGTTTAAAATTGAAATTTAAAAATATTCACTTTTTTAGTATAAACTTAATAAAGATTAAGTTTTAAAAATAAGCAATTTTTTCTCAAGTCAGTTCCCCCGCCCCGCTGTGGACCCCCATGAATGATACACAAATTGATAATTTTTTAATTACAGGGTACGAGTACAGTTTCCCCTTTTTGGACGAGAAATGCGGCGTTCGCATAGAATCGGGCTTAGTGGTCACACCGTTGTGGAAGCACGTGGTATCGATCGAGAATCCGAGCCTGGCATTTATTGGCCTCCCCAAAGGTGTCTGCGCCTTCAACATGTGTGATCTCCAAGTGCGGTTCAACAGAAAATCATTACAATCTATTTTACGGGAACAATGTTAGCATAATCGTTACCTATCGGTTGCAGATTAGATTCGTCCTGGAATTCTGGAGCGGTAAGAAAGACTTCCCTTCCAAGTCGGACATGCTACGAGATGAAGCCAAGGAGCTGGAACAGCTCAGCAGCAAGGGTATCCCGAAGAGGCACTTCCACCTGATGGAAGAAAGACAAGGCGATTATTACGCCGATCTTGCGAAAGCATCAGGAGTAAAGCCGTTAGCCCCGGTCATAGCGATCATCTACAACGAATGCAACAAGAGATTCTTCAAGGACGTGCTGTGTTACCGTCAAGCAAAGTACAGACTCGTCGACGACAACAACTTCGTTCAATTTTGAAATTATGTGTAATCTTCTACGCGTTGGAAACGCTGATTCTGTGTAAAGTTGGATAAAAATGTGGGATGCTTTTCCACTGGAAGCGTTTGTAATAAAATTGCACGACGAACCGTGAGACTCGTCGCACAGTTATTTCCTAACGCGTGACCCATCCCATGACCCCGCAAGATGATATTTAGATTCAGTTAAACGTCTCAATTGCATGTAATCCCGCGAGTTATCTGCTGGTGTCCAGAGACGCTTCAGCGATATCAGGAATTCCCTTGTAGGATGCTACCATTAATTTCGTATTCTTTATCTGCCGGATGCTCGGAGGCACTGATAAAAGTGGTTTCAATTTTCTAAACCACTGACTCATTGCCAGATAAACCAATTACCGCATCCACCAAATTGATTTCATAACGAAAGAAGCATAGAAATAACACGAAAAGTATGGTACATTCATGGGTGCCCGGGGAGTGATAGCAAAGAGGTCAGTTGCCCCCCCTGGCTTTTGAGAAAATATCACTTTTTTTTCAAAACTGATTTTTATTAAGTTTATACTAAAAAAGGGAATATATTTAAATTTCGAATTTTAAATTTTTAATTAAACTGGCACTATAATAATGGGTTAAAAAAGCAAAAGGGGTATATTTTTCTTTATCATCATCCCAAAGTTGCCCCCTCTTGGAAAAAAGTCTCCGGACACCCCTGGATACATTACTATTATTATTTGTGGTTTAACTCTGAATTCGATATGCTCAGTTATGGAAATATTTTCTGTGTCCAAGTTTCATTTCGAGGATTAGATACAATCGTCTAAGTTCTCTTTATAAGAACTTTCCTTTCTTAAAAATTCATTAACCACCCCAGGGTGCAAGTAAAAGTCAGCGAACTTTCAGAAACAGCGCGAGGTCGTCGATGATTACGACCGTTTTTTTTTGAGACAAAGGTTCTTATAAGATATTTCTCGTAGATATACATGTAGCAAAGGTTGTTATCAGTAGCAGCCTTCTTTCGAGCAATACACTTCGACTCTCCACACGTGTACGATTCGTCATTTCGTATTTCTCTTCGAACTACAGGGCGTCTCTGCTCCAGGTTTTCCAATTTGTGAGTGTCTCGATTAATATGCTGCTATATAGATCATTGTATTATCTTATAAATCCACATAACGGAGTCTCCGCGTTGATAACGCCGTGCGCGTTTGATTTGGCGCATCATACTCGAGAGATAGCGAGGAAAGTTTATTATAAGAGAAAAGAAAAGAAACGTCCGCGCGTACGACTTTCGATCGCAGCAGCTTTCTCGCTTGTAACGAGGCTGACTCGAAAGAAATTGTACTACTCACGCTTCTCATTAGCTTATCTGATTTTTGACAGCGATAAGCAGCACGCGCGCGAAAGTAGATTCATCCAAGCTATCTGCAGCTAATGTCGGGACGGAAAGACTTCTTCGAGGTCGTCAGCGAACATGAAGACCGCCGTGATCGAGGCTAGATCCGTTGGTCTCGCGACTCTAAGGCACTGCACTTCCGGTGCACACGACTGCAAAGTAGTTTGCTACGAGAAGACAGACCAAGTTGGATGCACATGGGTCTACAGAGAAGAAACTGAATCAGGATGGTTTAACGATACACACGAGCATGTACAAAAATTTAAGGAAAAGTCTACTGTAAACAAGCGTAGAATATATTATCTCGAGTGGTGTACAAGAACCTATTCGTACGGTGCAGAACGAATCTTCCAAAGGAGGTAACGCGATACCCTGTCTACCCTATACCGGAAGAACCCGAAAGTTACTTGACTCGCATGCAAATACTGGACTTCCTCAACTCGTATTTCGACCATTTCAACCTCCGCCAGTGTATTCGGGTATGAATCGGAGTATTCGAGGAAACGGGTTAACTTTTAAAGAATATATTCCGAAGATGTAGTGTATGTATTCTACAGCAGACAGCTTGTACTCCGTCTCGAGTCGGTTTATGGTGGAATGCCTTCCAGGAAAGGCCCTTCGTCGTCGTTGGCGAAAACTCCTTAAGGGCCCTAGACTTTTACGACGGGCCTAGCGTCGTGTTGTCCGGACCCGTCGTCGCCGTGTTCGCCTTAATGTAAACATCTACACGGGATGCTTTGCCTCTTTCGTTGGGCGGTGTGTCAGATTTTTCAACAGGACAAATTATGGCACGTCATCGTAGAGGGGAAAGTGTCTGAATACGTATTTTGCAGCTCGGACGGCAACGTCCAGTTAGTGGAGCTAACGAATGGGGAGCGGAAGTGGTCGATCAGGGTAAAAGATTTACAGAAGAATGCCGTCGTAAACGAATCGTTCGACGCCGTTGTGGTATGCAACGGTCATTACTTCGAGCCTAGTATGCCGACATTGATAGGACAAAATATTTTCCAAGCCCAACAAATGTACAGTCACGATTACAGGGGGCCAGAAATATTCGCTGATAAGTGTACGTTATTATGTGACATTACCATCGCCCCTTTTATGTCACTGTTCTTCTATTAAGCATTAATATCCCGCGATAAACAGGATAGGAATGGATCTGGCATTGGATATATTGACGAGAGCGCAGCGAGTGATTCTGAGCCACCACGTGAACGATCCTATTGGCACTGTCTTTCTGACAATGTCGTGTAAGTAATTGGTGAACGAAAAAGGCGAATTGAAATTAAAGAATCTGCCTAATAAAAGGCGCCAGCGAAACCGTGGATACCCTTTTCTACTGTACAGCTAGAATTTTCCTTAAATTTTATGTATTAACATGGGTTAACTGTTCTTTAATCGCAGGATACGAGTACAGCTTTACTTTCTGCGCGAGTGGACTCTAACATGGCGACACCGTTGTGAAAGCATCTTGTATCGATCGAGAATCCCACCCTTGCTTTGATCGGTCTTCCGTTTCACGTATGCGCCTTGTTCGATCTGCAGGTGTGACCCGAAGGAAAATCAATATTCCGATGAAACTTTTATAGAAACCACTTAAGTTACACCCTCTCGATCGCAGGTCCGGTTTGTCCTAAAGTTTTGGCACGGTAAGAAGGATCTTCCTTTCGAGATGGACATGCGGCGAGAAGAGAGAGACGAGCTGTAGAAACGGGAGATGGAAGGCCTGCAGAAAATGCACTTCCATATGATGGAGTCCAGAGCGATTACTACGACGATCTCGCGGGAATAACACCGCTGCCCCCTGTTTTCGCGAATCTGTACAACGACGGCAGCGCGGGATTCCTGAACGACTTTCTGCATTACTGAGAGAAAAGATACAGAATCATTGACGACTACAATTACATTCAACTATGAATTCTAACGTCGTGCACTTCTGTTCAATTTTCTCCTAATACGAAGCGAACAGAGACAAACCTTGCGCGAGGCATTCGGACACTCCTGACATCCCCGGAAAATCGACACAAATTCAATACCCTTGCGTGTAAATTGTATAAGCGGACTATGTACAACCAGCTGGCAATAAAATCATATACCGGGGCGTCGAGAGAAATTGATCCCTTTCTAGTGCATCGCGCGATCGAATGTCGCGCCACGTTGTCTAGTGCATGATCTAACCGTAAGGTGATGCATCGGCCGTGGTGCTCGGTTAAATGCCTCGGCGTTGCGTGCGAGTGCAGTGCCGTGTGTGATGTAGCTGCATGACGAGCCCGAGTGTACGTATCCATTCACCATTATCACTTGGAAAAATGATGAGCATTTCCGCGGTCCCGAAGTGATTCAGTGCCGAAAGATTTCAGGCCGTTCGACACGGCTGAGCGCCGCGATGGTCGAGTCGATAGGGAAACGCGCCGTTACGAATCAGTGTAAGTACAAGTACGATATGTGCCCCGCGAAAAAAACCTTACCCGACGGAGTACGTGTGTGTTTTTCCTAGCCCGCACAGTATCATTATTTCCCACCTCGCGAATTTCCATGCGATCTCGATCTCGGTTCTACGAACGCGCTCATGTGTGTCCGAGAGAGAAAGAGAGAGCTAGAGAGGGAGGGAGATAGAGAGATAGAGTAAGCGAGAGGGGGAGAGGGAGAGAATGAGCGAGAGAGAGAGAGAAAGAGGGAATAAAAGTAACGTTTTTTTTTCCATTGAAGGTATGCATAAGGAAAGCGAATCCCCGTTCGCGTCCCTCGGCAAAAACTTATTTACGTTCGGCTCGTGGGCCACGGGAGTCACGACGTTAACTTTCCTAGATAGAAAGTTGCATTCAATGATGCGCGATATGTGGGCTACGCACCAACTACTCTCGGGTGAATGCATTCGTAAGAATGCATCCACGTCCGCCGTGTAGCTCGACTGCTTTATGTAATTTTATTACGGACACCTGTCCCGTCTGTGGAGGGCCCAGAGTATCGTGCGCAGGGTACGTTTCGGTTCCGCGACGGCCTCGGGGAGCACAGCGCTTTCTGTTGACTGTCAACATTTTCGTCGCCCCCCCTTATCTGTCAGATGCGTTCGGAGTCGCCGCGATAAAAGCGTTTTCGGGGAGCGGCGGGGCTGCCGCGGATCCTAGATAACGAGATTACAGCCACCACGCAACTAATCCCGAAATACCGTTCAAATTCTTTCGAACGGTTGCATAAATGGTGCCGTAACGCGTGAAATGTAATCCGCGATCCTGATACCTTATATCGTTCACCAATATTTTCTGTCTCATGTTTCTTTATACTGTATTCCTTTATACTGTACGTGAAAAGTGGCCTTAGATGTATATACTTCACTGTACTGTCGTTAAGTGAAGTCTGAATGGAAAAGTGTGAATGTTTTCTTTGAATCTGACAAACTTGGAGCTAAAGAAACTGACGAATCCATAACTGTAGTGTAATTTTATTATTACTTGCTAGGGTACTAACGTCGAACCTCGAGGAATCATAAAATGGCTACGAAGGCAGAGGACACAACATCGATCGATAATACCAACGATGGTATAGAAATACGTTTACGTCGCGTGAAAGATGCATGGCGCGTCGATACATGTTACTGTAACGAGTAAAATTGCAGGAGAAAGCATGGACAAGGAGGTATTAGCGATTAGTGGGACTGACGAGACCGGTCATCGTATTCCGCCTACATATTTGTACAGTTCAAGTTCTGAACAAAATACAGGGCTGTCCAATCAAGAGCAGGGTAATAGAAGTCGTAGTCAAGCCACGGAGGACCAGTTGGGACCTTTACCATCGAATTGGGAGAAGGCTTACACGGAAACAGGAGAAGTGTATTTTATAGAGTGGGTGTAATGAATATAGTTCCTTAGGATAGGCTACATCTATCGCATCGTTAGGCATTACGTTTATATATATCTATCGATGATTACATTACAGCCATAATACAGGCACCTCGCACTGGCTGGATCCACGTTTATCCAAATTTCAAAAGCGATCTCTCGAAGAATGTCTGGACGATGAATTACCATATGGCTGGGAGAAAATAGACGACACTCTTTACGGTACATATTTTATCGACCACGTGAACCGTAGAACTCAGTACGAGAATCCGGTGCTGCAAGCAAAGCGTGCCCAGCAAAGTTTAGGAGAAAGGAAGAGCCCTAACTTCACGAGAAACCCTGAGAAGCTGAAAGGTCAGAGGATAAGAACAACGCTAATAAAAAGCTCCAGGGGGCTAGGGTTTACCATCGTCGGTGGGGACGATTCGGTAGAGGAATTTTTGCAAATAAAAAGCGTCGCGCCGAACGGTCCAGCATGGTTGGATGGAAAATTACAAACTGGTAATGTATAAAAGTTGCGTAAAAGCATTGTTTCTCATGGTATCAGGGCGATTACTTAATTATAAAATTGCAGGAGATGTGTTGGTATACGTGAACGACACGTGTGTCTTGGGCTTCACGCACAACGAAATGGTGAACGTTTTCAAGTCGATCGGTAGCGGTGAAACTGTTACGCTGGAAGTATGCCGGGGTTATCCATTGCCATTCGATCCGAACGACCCCAACACAGAAGTCGTTACTACCATCGCCGTTAACGCGCCAGGTAAACATCCGTTTAGGTAATAATTCGCTCTTGCCAGACGAATAAATTTTATTTCCTCAGATATTTTAACAGAAGATCCCAGGATGTACATGGACCTGGACCCCACTCTACAAAGCAACGGTCGCTTCAATTTCCTGGACTCCACATTCTTGCCAGTGCATAGTCTGCAGAACGGTGAAAATCTTGCCACGACCTCTGTCAACTCGATGCCCGATCTTTGCATCTCGGATAAGATTAATACCATTAAAAGACCCAGCAGCACGGACATTCTTCTATCGGAGAGCAGCGATTTAAACGACTGCAAAGATTCGCCGATGTCTTCCAAGCCGGAGTTTCTCAGTATTGCGATCGTGAAGGGAACCATGGGATTCGGATTTACAATAGCGGACTCCGCTCACGGTCAGAAAGTGAAGAAGATTTTGGATCGTCAGCGTTGCAAGAATCTGATGGAAGGGGACATTCTAGTGAATATAAACGATATTAACGTAAGGAACATGTGCCACTCCGAGGTAGTGCAAGTCCTGAAAGATTGTCCTCGCAACGAGGAAGCACTGATACACGTGCAGAGAACAACGTCAAAGTCGAATGACAAGAAGGAGAAGAATTCACAGGACTTCTTCCGAAGTAAGACGCCCACTGCGGACATCTACAGCACTCAAACCAAGACTGTGGTACCGAGTCGACCAAAAACACCCCTGATTGATACCAGAAATCGCCCAAAGTCACCGACGAGCGCGATGAGACCGAACTGGAACGAGCAGAGCGAGAACGAGCTAAATCCTCTCGATAATCGGTACAAATACTCCGAATATACGCACGGCATGTATTACACTGATCCGTATAAAGCGAACATCACGAATTTGGCCGACAATTTCGCTACGATGACGAACCTGGACGACGATTCTGTGAGAAACACCGCGAAAAGGGATTGGGTTACGAACGACAAATTAAACATAAACAACGACGTGTATTCTATCGATATACCTCATCATGACAACATGCTGAAGCAAAACGGATGTTTACATTCGGATTACTATAAAGAGTTATACACCTCGCAGTCCCATTCCCAGTACAGCGAGCAAGATTACAATGTATACTCTATCGGGCAGGAACAGAATGTTGACACCGGCGAGATATGGGATAAACGAAAAGAAACTACCAGCTTCGAGCACGAGCAACCACATTCCAGTTCGATACCACGGTAAACATATCGGTTCCATTAAATTTACGTTTCAATTAACACGGGTCTATAAATCATTGTTTAAACTTCAGGTATTCTCAGTACACCAACGAATTAGTGTGCCCGATGGTGCCCGATATAGAGTGGATAGAAACACTGGTGACTTTAGTGCGGCAAGACACGGGATTCGGATTTAGAATAGTAGGTGGTACAGAAGAAGGATCTCAAGTGAGTGGAAGAATCGTTAACGGCTTCGATTGAAGGGAATCGAAGGTATTGATAATGCGTTTGTCAGCAGGTATCAGTTGGGCATATCGTACCTGGCGGCGCAGCTGATTTGGATAACAGGTTGAACACAGGCGATCTGATTATGTCCGTGGATGGCGAAAGTGTTATGAATTCGTCCCACCACCACGTCGTCCAGTTGATGATAGCCGCCGCTCAAAACGGCAGGGTCACTTTAGGGATACGTCGTCGAATCAACACCCAGGAGCACCTTCCAGAGAATCTCCAGACTCCGTATAGCCGGCAAATGAACCTCCAATACCCTTACGACGTGACGGTCACTAGAATGGAAAACGAAGGTTTCGGTTTTGTAATTATTTCCTCGGTAAATAAAGCTGGCTCGACTATTGGTAGGATCATCGAGGGCTCGCCCGCGGAAAGATGCGGGCGATTAAACGTCGGGGATCATATCCTCGCCGTTAATCATGTAGATATTACGAACGTTTGCCACAAGGACATTGTAAATTTAATTAAAGACTCCGGCTATTCTGTTACTTTAACGATTGGTTACCCCCTTGACGATTGTTGTAGCAACACGTCGCTGTCTCAAAAGGTATTACGCGCTTTCTTAAAGATACGTAACTTGGATCGAATGCGTGTGATATAATATATATTGTTTTAGGACGAACCAACGTGCGACGGCGACGGGGGACAATACCACGCCGTCGAATTGACTCGTGGGACTCGAGGGTTCGGCTTCAGTATTCGGGGAGGGCGTGAATTCCAAAATATGCCGTTATTTGTTTTACAAATTGCAGAGAATGGCCCCGCATCTATTGATAATCGATTAAGAGTAAGTACATTATTATCGAGGCGTAATAATTTTGCAGCTGGTTTCTGATAATTGGTTTCTAATAATTCTGATAATTATCTCTAGGTGGGTGACCAAATAATTGAGATAAATGGGATCAATACTAAAAACATGACACACACAGAAGCCATTGAGATTATACGAAACGGTGGACCATCCGTGCGACTTTTAGTTCGACGCGGTTGTCAGATGCCTTCAGTGGTAGGTGCTCCTCCACACCTCTACGATATGAATATATGAGATTAACCGTTTCTAGTAACACCCTATTAATCTTAGAAGAATTAACGACACTTATTTCTGCAAGTGACGATACTAATGCTAACGTTGCCTCTGTATAACTTTCTCTCGATAATTTCACACGGAGCTTCAGAGTTTAACCATTAGGCATCATAGTAAGAGAACATTTAAAGACAATACGAGAAAGGAAAAAAGTATGATTTTGCAAGAGGTTGTTTTATTGCAGCGAGAGTTAGATTAATACTGGTTCGCAGTACTAAGACGTTCGGCACAGAAACTGTTCTGTTGCAAAGGGGAAACAGTGTGTTATATTGTATAATATTTTATGGAGTTGGTTATACATATAGGTATGTAGTAAGATATATATATATATACTTTTTTATACGCGACACGTCGAGATCAAGTTTTACAACATTCACATGTCGTGCAGCTTTTATATTCGATCAATATTATTTACACGAGCTTCGAATTATGCATATTTGCAGTTTAGTAATATACTGTTGCGAATGGCCGAGGACATGGCTGTTGACTCTCAGTTGAAATACTTTACGGCGGTATTAATATTAACGATACGCCGATCGCAATTGCCTTTGCGAATTAAAATAAGAGAATCTTTATAAACTTTCAGTTCAGGAAAGGAGTGCGTGAATGTGCTGTTCTTGCAGCTGCGAATGTGACTTGTAAAATGCTCCCGATTTACAGGGGACGATACTTGCTCACTCTAACAAGATTTGGACTGGTGCTAACTCTGTATTTAAAACGATCTAATTACCGAGAGGAAACGAATGTTAATTCATCCTAACACGTGTGATAGCTTTTTGAGAGTATTGTGCCTTGCGCGTGTTCCAATTTTTAATAACAAAATTTACTAAGTAAACGCTTAAGATTGTCGAGAGGCGGATTATAAATTTTTTTATTAAACTTCATTGTAGAGTAATCTCACAATCGACCAAATAAGTATTCGACCGATTGATGAGGGCACCCCACGCAGGCATTTATTGAAATTACACGAGATGGGTGTGCACCCCAAAAAACGTCAGAGAGTACGATTTCTCATTTTACTAAACTGCTGTTCATCCAAAAATAGATATTTATGATAAGCGTATTTAGGGTAAACGGAAATGATGACACCTTTAGTCGCGATTACGTTATTAATACGATAAGTTTCTATTTTCTAAGATTATAAGTATTAATTTTCGGGAAAAGAATCTCAAGTCTTTTTACCGCCGCGCGCGGTATCTTTGTATTTCCCTCGAGAATTTAACCACGAGTCTGTACCGAGACGGCGTGCAAGTACGCGATAGATATGCGAAATGTGAAACATTAGTGGAGTACGATCTATTTGCAATGGCAAATAGTATTGATACCCATATGGGTCATGGAAATTAGATATTTCAGTATTTATCTAGGACGATTCTCCATTGCTAAGCTTTCGAATAAGAGAAATTTGTAAGCTGGAAAGATGTTACCTATATTCAACGTTTTTACATTTTCTCTTTTGTAATCGTATATGTTGAAGAATTCATCGTATAACATCGTTGTGGCCTTGACCGTGAATTCATATAATATTGAGTCCTATCTAATCTATCGTTTGACTGTTTACCTGCCTTAACTTTTCGACCAGCATTTGAGAAAAAAAAATACTATCAATATTGTTTTTGTTTTTAAGTATTTATTACGACTGTATGAACTATGTACGTGTAGCAATAATTAAATTAAGTACTGATACAACCAAAGAAGCGAATGCACTTGTTGGTCACTTTGCCGAGAGGTGCAATTCGGAAGATCAATATAAAGGCAACTTGTTACTGTGTTAACATTTAAAGTTCTCTCTCTATATATATATCTCTTTCTCTCTCCTACTGATTACTCGGTAATATTTATAATAAACGGATGATGACCGAAGAGAAATCACTTATTAGTGACGAAGATTGGACAAAGACATTTTACTTATCGAAACAACCTCTTCCTATCTTTTCGCGATATTCAGGCGCATTGAATATATGAAAGCTAATGGATATATTTTTTTACTAGTAAGTTAATAACGACTAGGGAAAGAATGCTGTTCCGTAAAAATGCGGCAAACGAAACAAGCGAGGATGAATTAGATTATATTTTTAAATCTCATTAATATGTAAACGGGAAGAACAAAATACTTACGGAATCGTCGATGTTCATTATTCGCTTGATTAAGCAATTTACATTTATATCATGTAATAGATAAGCGGAGGTAATTGCATTTAAAGCAAAATACTTCATCCCTACGCCCTAACTATTCTGTTTATTTTTTATAATTATATATGTATACATATACAGAACTTGTATATTACGTAGGAAACGATAAAACGTTTCAAAAGTAATTTGTAAATATATACATATACATATGTCTAAAAAGAACAAACACGCGATGTTATTATCGATAACTGTAAGCTCCAAGAAGGAATTTTTGTAATTTGGTCATTAAAGGAACTCCATGTCTTCTGTACTTATAGCATATGATATCTCTTGCCAAGATATTGTTACGTTCATTTTGTACTTACAAACCGTACCTAGTTTATCAAGAAACTTGTTGCTTCACTTAGCCGCTATCGCGTAATTACTAATTATATAATTTTCCCGAAATGTTTCTCGATACTGTGCGTACGTGGCTGTTATTCCAATCGATAATCGTTGACCGCAGCGATATCGAGTAAATTCGAAAAATGGATGTTGTTACTGCAATTCTATTATGTGATCATTATATCACTGTTGACGAATATATATATGTATATATATAAACTGATAATAAACAGATACAGGTAATAAAGCTAAATCTGTGTTTCGATCGAAACGAATATTCCTAAAACTTTCCAAACTTCATCAGCCCATTGATCCTAAGCGCAATAATACAAAGAGTCGTCCCTTCTATGAAAATAATCGAAGTAAAAAGCAAGAAATCGAAACTTACCTCATTGCAGGTGGGCACTAGTAACCGGGCGATTTCAAAAATGGCGCCCACCGGACGATATCGCGGTCAACAATGAAGCCTGCGCTTCTATTTCCAAGAACGGGGCGCTTGACGTCTCGACGTGACGTCAGTCAATGTCGTCAAGCTACCGCGGTTAGGACGCGACTGGCACCATCCTGTTTACGTGTCGTTACTATCATCGCCCTGGAAAAACCACCTTTCGGGGATACCTCGAGGAGTCCTGAAATTCGAGGAATCGCGGGCCCCGAGGCCGCCCGACCGTGTCCGCCCCTCGGTCCGTTCGATTTCTCGATTTCTCGTGCGCGATCGCCGACATGTTGGCACCACTGTCGATTGATCGCACGTATTTTACCCAGAATGTGTATCCCGTATATATATTTATTCGTGGGTCCCTCTGGGCGAATGTAAACAGAATTTTTTCGCAAATATGAAGTGACACGGCCGATTCGTGCGGCTGCGACTTAGTGCGTGGAGGCTGCGACTCGTGATACCCGTGCCGCGTCAAGCGTTTCCAGCGTTCCGCGAGAGGAGGGCCCCGTTGCAATTGAAATTCTCTCGGAGCGCGTTACGGTGACCAGGGAGATATATACCCAGCGGGTAGAAGGTAGAACGGGTTCGCGTTCGACCGCCCGTAGTGCGTTTAGTTCGGTGAAGTGAAGTGTAGGACGGAGCTTCGGATACGTGGTTCGTCGCGATGAGGTGTCTGCGGCAGCTCGTCGACCGCTCGTTGACGGTGAGTATCCAAGAACCCACGGAATAATCGAGCAATCGGGCAGCTCCCGACTTTCCCAGCACTCTGAAAATATGTCGTGTGTCGGTGGGCTCCCCTCGTGAAGCAGTACCCTCGCGCCTCTCGATCGCCAAGATTTCTCTGATCGATCGAACGGGGGCATTTCGGACAGGGCGACGTTTCGCACACGTTACATACGAGAGCGAACTTTGTTACGTGCATTGTTTCGCGTGTATATGCCCCGCGTAGCGTGCGCGCGCGACCTCGCCAGTGTGAGTGTGTGCATGTAGGCCAGCATTTACGAGGCACGCACACAGGCTCGCCGCTCAGCCATACACGCATACGTGCAACAAGACGAAATACGAGGGACGGGTATCTATACGGAACGCGTTACGTCGCGGGCACACCGTATGCTCGTAAATAAACGATTGTAACGCTTTTAACGCGATACACGTCTCAAATATCTGCGAGAATTCTCCGTGGCTTCGCGGTAGGGACGGCAGTACGCTGCATCGTACTAAATAATTTCTGTACCCGTGATGCACGCCATGCACGAGTGTGCGTGCACACGTATGCACGTGCGTATACGTATCCCCCCATCCCCCCGCTTCTCGTTTTCCTTCTCTTTCCCACTTGCATCACGACCGTGATGACTGATTACGGTTTTCGAGTTATCAACTTTTCCTATTACTTCGATAATCACGCTTTTCTAGTAAATAACTGCAACAACTAGCCGCAATTAATGAAACCGCTCGGGTGATTTATTAATAACGTAGAACCCTGTCGCGCGCGAGACGCGTCTTTACTCTTCGTTTTACTAGCTTTTTGTCCGTATGTTACTTAAATATTGTTATTTAAACAGCAGACTGTTACGTCCGCCGTTATTGGATATTAACATCCGATATCAAGATTACTCTCTCGATCACGATTATGGCACAAATTCCGTGACGCGGAAAGTTATAGAATGGCACTGTTTAGAAATGCATTCGCAAATGTGTGTTTACGAAGCATTTGCATAAAGACCATTAAAATTTATCGGAAACATTCTAGTAGGATCAGAGCCTGCTTTGTAAGTTAAAGCGTGCCCATTGAAAGTAGAGGTTTATACAGTGCTGAATCGTGTGAACTCTTAAAATCTCGCTTGGGCCATATATTGGACAATGCTGTCGAATCTGCTTAATGAATAATTTATTATGGAATGTTTTCTTCTGAACGAGTTATCTCCCTGATTTTAGTCCCTCCGCGCATTGGTAGAACACATAGTCAAGATTTGGAGCGTACGTTCTTTCGTCGTATCATATATTTCTATGATATTTACTTGTATCCGATTTACTCTGAACAAGATTTTGCGTATATTACTCGATTCGTTTAATTATACTAATTAGACTACTTTACGCCACAGATTATTCTAAGAATCTTCTGTGCATTGAAATATCGATAATAAGAGGTAAACTTCACAAGAAATTATTGGAATCTCGTAAGATAAAAATATACAAGCGATACGCCGTGACGTTGAATTTGCCAATCGGAGCTCTATTTTTCCTCATTAATTTCTCTCTTATAATCATCTACTACGCTCGTAGGGATTTAGTCGTAGCTCAGCTGTGATACTGTACCGTCGAATGACATTCTAAAGAACTTTGTCCCTTGGCGTCTCACATGTGTGTTTGCTGTACCATTTATACTTTCGTCGTTGATTAATAATATCATTTTAAATAACTGGTAATATTGTAACTTTTCAGTGATGGGAACAGAAGATGTCGTCAACCAAAGCAGGTCCCAAAAGACTTCTACAAGAGATGTTTCGATTCTCACTGTTGGATTCGGAGAGTGCGTCGAAACATGATGTCGATAGGTTTTTGGACGTGCATAGAATGACGGAGACTCTGTGCTTGGAGTCAGAGAAATGTGAAGATAGAAATGCATGTGTAACCACTGATAATCGTCCTCCTCAGAAGGACGTCGATAGGATAGAAAATGAGTCGCGCGACGCAGCTGTGTTTCCAGCGGTTATTAAGTACTCTTCCGGCGTACGCTCCGTCGATCCCTGTATATCGAGTGAAAATGTTAATTGTTTTATTTGTAATTGTGGTATGATGCAATGTGAGGAACACAAGCAAGTCTCAAGTAGTTATACGCGCTCCGATTCGTGCGACTCATGGAGGACTCTAGCGGATAAGAATTTGCTGTTACCAATCACCAAGAGGGTCGGTACACAGTGGAGAAATTGTTTTTGGAGAACATTTTTAATCCCGTTCGTTATCTTATTATGCGCAACGTTATGCAACGCAGATTCAAATCTGTGCGCAATTGGTCTGAAGACACCTGGAAGTGAGTAGCTGAGTTTCTAAATAAAGCATGCCACCATACTTCTTCTTTTGGGATTCTAGTGTCGGCGCTAAATGCATATATCTATATTTAATGCACCCGGGTGCACAGTGTACACTAAGATTTCAAGCAGAATCGCAATGTATCGAACGAGCCACGTTTTATTTAAAATATAAACTGCGAACTAGTGATCGATCGAAGTTACTTAACTTATCTTTTAAATAAACATCTTTTCTTTAAGGAACTTGGCCACAAGGTGACATAGTACTTGAATATGGCCAATCTCTGAGAATACTGTGTATTTTAAATCAATCGTTCGTGGATACTGCATTCCCTGGGAAAAATGCCTCCGATCTTGTATTCTTTCGCAATAAAGAGGAGATGCAGCCACAGTTTATCACCATTATTAATGGAAGTACAATATCATTGGACGTAGAAAGACCTCCACCTGCCGAAGACATGTATTATTGCAAACTGAGGCTACATAATCAGCAAGACGAAGCAGTTTGTTTAAATAAAGTTGTAGTCGGATGTAAGTACTGTGTTTTAAATAATATTGCATTAATTAGCTCTGGACCTTGGGATCAGAAAATACTACGGAATTCACTTCGTCGAATCGTCAGAGTAATATTATACGAATTCCTTATTAAATAACGTCGTTCATATGTGCTTATCAGGATAGGTCAGAAGGTATTTCATGGGGACAAGAGGCAGCATTGAGTGGCTGCTTTCATTAGAATTGTAGGAATACCATTTAATGGGCTTTGTATCTTGGAATGTGTATTTTCCTATCATTTAAAGTGATACGATCACACAGAGAACATTCTGTACAAAGAAAGCCATTTATAGGCATTCCTAGTATGTCTTTCCCGGGGATTATTATATAGAAGAGAATTCTTATTGTTTCATACAAATGTATTCTTCAAAGATCACTCGATCGTTTTACTAATCGTAATTAATTAATTATCGACAGTCAAACCTCAAGAGCCCGAGAACTTCACTTGCGTATCCCACAATTGGGAGAATATGATCTGTTCGTGGGATCCCATCCAGAATTACGTTACAACGAGATTTAAGCTCGTGTTCAAATTGCCGGGAAGAGCAGGAGGTCGAAAGTTATTTCCGTGCCCAGAAGAAAATCAAAAACCATTGCCGCCGAACAGGTGTCTGTGGGACACATCTACAAATCCCATCTACCGACAGCCTTACGAGTATTATACGTTCATTTTAAACGGGGAGAACGTTCTAGGGAATATTAGCTTTCAATATAAATTCCATCATTTCGCTCACGGTTTGTATTTATGATTTCTGCGCATCGGTTTCAATCTATTAAGATTACTTCGATAACAAAAGCTGTTACGAAATGTTTACAGTTATTCCTGAAAAACCGGCCAACTTGTCGGTCGTTAACAAAACATGCGACAACGCACTATTACACTGGAGCGTGCCTTTTCCGATGCAGAATTTCCCATCTGGATTGCACCACAGAATAATGTACCAAAATCAGTGGGATCACCAGAAAACATGGCAGGTAATAGGAAAGCTTCATTCTAACATAACAGTGCTAAACGGACGCACGCGGTATTGTTTATTGTTAACAAATGTCTGCCAGGTAATCAATATTACAAATGACATCCACCTGCATAAGAGATACTATAATCTTACTGGCTTGGAATATGCCAACACTGTCTACGACGTACGCGTTTTCATGAAAAGTGCCGTCGCGACGGACGAGGATACTTGGAGTCAATTCAGTGTTGTCACTTTTAGAACACCGCCAAGATGTAAGATACTCTGGCGACAAATTTCAATTTTCAATATTAGGTATTGGAGATATTTCTTTATATTTTCATGTCCTCGATATTTTAGTACCTGGCCGTCCTCCAAAAACCGATATCGGAAGCTTTGAAATAGCGGAGAACATTGGTAGCAGGGACGTGTATTTGTATTGGCAAGCGATACCGGAGTATTTGAAAAACGGTGACAATTTCAAGTACGAGATCGATCACGTGGAGGAGAACGGTCGAAAATTGTCGCTCGCTCCGAACGAGACGACGCGAACGTATGCGAAATTCAAGGGGATCGGTTGCTACAGTAGCTACCGATTCGAGATCGTTTCGACGAACGTCGTTGGAGCAAATAAGGAGCGCGCTAAGATTTTCGTACCCAGCCAGACTGAAAGTAAGATCATAAAGAATTGGAGGGATTAATAATATTCCGTGTATGCACAGGCGTATAACAAATCGTTGTTATTTGTACATATTACAGAACCTCACGAACCAGTAGCGTTCACGAAAATCGCGTTCGACGGGGGTTTGTACGAGCTATCCTGGAAGCCACCTACTGTGAACGCAGAGATTACGAATTACACAATATTTTGGTGCGATAACGAGCGGGATCGCCCTTATCAGTGCACCGTACGTATCCATTCACTACTGGCTATTTCGGTATTAATAAGCATTCGTATTAAAAATCGGTGATTGCAGGGTTATCTGGATTGGGTGAACGTATCGAAGAACACAACGATTTACAACATGACCGTGCCAGATCCCGACAAAGTCTACCAATTCGCGATCTCCGCGAATACGAATAAGGGAAGCAGCGGAATGGTATGGGCTTCCTGCACTGTGATTCACAATAAGGTCGTCGGGAAAATGAAGTCCGTGTGGATAAATCGAATTGGCTCCGATTTCATCGAGGTCGGTTGGAAGCTGGACTGCTCGGATCGCATCGGGATCGTAGAGGGATTCAACATTTACTACTGCCCCATTGTCTCGCCGTACAACTTGAACTGCAAAGGTCCGAAACTTAACACAACGATCAAAGCGGATCCGCACACTATACACGGTATAGTGAACAACTTGAAGCCGTACACGACGTATATGTTGGCTGTTGCCGTTTTGACAAAGAGCGGGGAAGGGCTGCACAGCGATCCACTGTACAACACAACCCTGGAAGCTGCACCGACAACACCGCCGCAAGATGTCGAGATCGCCAACGTGACGAACACGACGATGTGTATCAAGTGGAAATCACCGGTGGCGATGAATGGTGTGTTGCGCTATTACGAGGTGTACTACAACGAGCATGCTCAGAAAGTCGAGGAAGCGAGCCAGGTCGTGCTTAAGAACTTGCGGGCTCACACGAACTACAGCATCAGCGTGGCAGCGTGCACTGTGTCCTGCAGCGTCAAGTCGCCCACCATTCACAAACTCACGAATATCGGAGTGCCAGGGATAATCAATGTGCCTAACGTGCGCTTCATGAACTCTAGCCAGGTGATCGTCATGTGGGGTAAGCCTGAACACGCAGCTGGCCATCTCAATTATTACGAGATATCTTCGGGGGACGGTGAAATACACAATAGTACTACGACAGGTAATAAGAGACACAGATATATTTACCAGGAATACACGTTCCTGTTTAACGCTGTTTCTGTGTGCATTGCAGAGGCTCAGTTGCCCATCCCCGATTGCAAGACTGTAGGACGGGAGCAACTGTACGAATTCAGTGTAAGGGCTGTTAATATCGCGTCGGATAATACGTATTTGAGAGGCCCTTGGTCCGACCCCGGTCAGGGGACTTGTTACAGCGATGGTAAGTTGATACTCCATTTTCTTATACCGATGTCTTTGTATCGAATCGGTTACTTAATAGTTCGATCGCATCGTAGGGCCGTCGTTCAGCGTATGGGTGATAATATGGGTGATCGGAGGTGTCAGCGTTGTCGCGGTTCTCCTTTGTCTTGCACACGTGTCCAAGAGGTATGCATCACCCATTTATAATGAAGTGTATTTTATAGAGAAACAAACTAGATCTAACTCGTCTTTCTACGTATTATAGGATGTGGTTGAAGTGCAAAGCCATGCAGGACGTCGAAGTGAAGTTACCACCCGGATTGGCGCCAAACATGGTAGCGTATAGTTTTCAGGGGTTTATTTTGATTCCTTGATAGAAGATTTATGTTTACTTAAATTCTGTGTACTTTTCTTACAGAAGCTCCTTCAAAAGGTGGGCGAACAGCACATACGGCAATCGTCAGCTGATTCAAGTGGCTGCTCAAGTGGACAAGAATCAGTTACCTCGTCTCTGACATCGGACTCTCAAGTTTCAAGTGATAGTGGTACAGAGATAGACCCGATACCAGTGTCGCCCAACAAATTACTGGAAACGTTACCAGCTTGGGAGTCGTCGAGTCTGCGGCAAAGAAACGTCGCAGTGACCAGGCCGGGCTTTACAACGGAGACAGCACGCTGGGAGCCGTACGTAAAGGTAGCAAAGTCTGGGGAGCCGATAATCGGGGACACGTTGTCCCTGGCGCGATCCACGCCGAATTTAACCGACAGTACTGGCTACACTACTTCTCAACACACTTGGTCCTCGACCGGTTACATCAGCATGCCATCATCGGAAGAGCTGTCTAGTAATCCAAGCCCCGTCCCTAAAGAAGCTACAGCAGCTGGTGGTTACAGCGTCATAGGAGCGGTCCCCAAGCCCACGAAAGCAAAATCCGAGGACGACAGCGACTTAACGGAGTCCACCGCGAACACGCTAATAGCTATCAAAACTGACACTAAGCTCGCTAATCCGTATATCAGTTTAGCTTCCTTGGAGCAGAAACAGAAGGACAAGAAGGCCATCGACTCCCTGCGCGACCTAGACGATCTCACGTTTACGGAGTCGAACAAACCGAAACTGGATACTCTAACGCCGTTCTCTGTGTCTGATAACACTCCGAAGCCGTACGTGCAAACAGGTTTAATCGATTCGTTAAAGAAACCGTTCACCGTGGCAAACATGGACGGCGCAAGAAGTATAACGATGTCCACTCCGTTTGCATCGACTTCCTTGACCGACTCGTGCAGTAAGCCGTTCGTCTCGTCCTTCGTTAATCCGACATCTCTAGCGTCCGCGATGGAGCCGCCGTCGAAGCCGTACGTCTCCGTGTCGTCGATCCCCGAGGTTTCGATCAAGCCGAATTTCCAACCCAGCGTCTCGGAGCTCTCGCAGAAGGCTGGCACACCACCGACGTCTACCACGCCCGACGGGACGAAGCCGTACGTTCTAGCCAGTTCTGTCTTTCAATTGCTGCAGCAGCAACAAAGAGGGAAATCGGAGGCGGCTATGCCGGAAGTGATGGAGGATCAGAGGGAAGAGGACCCGCCGGCGACGTATCCTCTCTGTTGGCAGACGGACGGTACGAAGCCAGGCTCCAAGTTGGGCGCGGATAAGCCGATTATCGCGAGCAAGCCGAGCACTGGCTACGTCACCATCGCGGAGAATCCAAAGCTGGAGCAGCACAGATCATCGACAATGTCTCCGGCGTACGTACAGCACGAAAGGTTCGAGAAGCCACTGCCACAGAGTACCACTGGACAGTCCGATGAACAGTACAGTAAAGTGACCGTTGTGCCAAGTACTATTCAATGAAAAGAAACGGGCGCGAACGTATCGACTGTGGCAGTGTAGCTCGTGCGTCTGTCCACCTCGAGTGGACTTCTGTTCGACGCAGGGAAGCCTGCTTCCCGATGAACTAAGGTGGTGCAATACAACTTCACGTTTGTAGGTGCTTTCAGAATGTAGCCGACTAAGTAAGTCCTACATTCGCTTCTGCGAATCTAGTATTTTAGATAGGAGGCCCGAGAAACGCTGAATCTAAACGCAACGTCCGCGCGTCGGTGTGTTTAATATTTGAGTGCTCCTCGGGGATCCCGCCGCGGAACAGCATCGCTCGGTGCTGCATCACGACTGAAACGGAAAAATTAGGAGCAAAGGGATATCGTGCGCAACGATATGCGCGAGGTGGTAGGAGGACACCTCGAATCACGAAACGCCGTCATTTGCGAAAGTATGTACAAAATGAATTACTCTTGTATGATATATCGTGCAATGTGATGCGAGGATCACTAGCAACGCCATAGCATAAGGATACGTAGGTTAAGTAAATTATGTGGCATACACCCATCGACGGACAGCTATTTTGTTGTCGGAACAATCAAAATTCTTCGCTGACTATCTATGGCAGCATAAGTCCCTTGGCAGGGGAACCGTTATTTAATCATTGTGAAGCTTTTAAACAAGTCTGCGCAGTAGTAATAACACGTCGAAATCTGTTCAATGAGTTTCCGAAGTTACGGCCACGTACGTGCGGACATATTTGTTTCTTTCGCGGGACTTATTCTTCCTCGTAATAAGACAAATATTTATGCTACGTCGGAAGAGTTATTCGCCGTTACGAATTGCATGCATGCGTGTACTTGGCTATTTCTATTTTTCTCGCCGCTCGCACGACAAAGATAGGAATTGCTGATATTCAAATCACTTGTTTTTGTTAGAATCGCGTGGGACGTACAAGAGTTAAGACGACTTTCGCTGAACTCCATACGTACGCGCAATTTGTTTATCTGTGTGTGTGTGTGTGTGTGTGTCCGTGTGTGTATATAAACTTACAGATCGTTCCTGTAGTACCTTACTATCGCTAGCAATGACTCACTGAAAATACGCAGTAAAAGGAAACTATGATAACGAGTACAGGGTCAAGGATAATAAGATAAGGAAAGATTAATCAAATGTGCAGTTTCAGACCACTTAAATTTTGCATGTTTCTTAGATATTTCGTTATCTGTGGAATACCTGAAATAGCTCAAAGCATACCAGAGAACAAAGTCTATCGTCTCTCTCCATTTTAAGCGCCTTCGCTGGCTGCGCCGTTCGGTCCAACCATTTCTAAATAAGAGAAACCGCCTGACATCTAATTTTTAAACCAACGTCCACGAGCAAACGAGTCGTTTTAGAAGCTGCCGCTTTCTTTTTGCAATAGAATGGCCATTTTAAGGACGAAGCTATTCGCAGAGCATCGAAAGAATGATTTTACCGGTCAGCAGAGTTAATAGAATTAGGAAAATGCCTGGTAAACAAGCGACTCGCTTTAAAGAAATTTTAAGAAACCATGCAATGCCATTGAAACATTTACGCTAAAACAAAGCAAGGATATATTATGCATAATACCTTAAGCTAGTCATTGACGGGGTACATGAGTTTTTACAGGCCTTTTTTTTAACGCTTACTGTCTTTTAACATCGATCATCGAGCAACTATTCGAAAGCTTCAATGTTGTGACGTTGTCAATTCCTTAGTGATCACCGACATATCGTTTGATGCTAAAGCATTGTATCATACTAAATATAAACGCAAACTCTTAATCGTCGCATTAATTCACGTTCGGGGGCGATCAATTTGCAAGAATTTTATACGAACTAAAATAGAGGAGTTTATTTTTGTCGCGTTGCCATGAATAATCATTACTCGCGAGCGTGTAAAACTGTCCGCGGTTTACCTCGCGTGTCGAACAATCGAAGAAACTCAATTACTATACGGATGTATATATCTACGCATATATATATATACATGCATTACCAGTACAAAAAGGCCTGGGAGGATTTGTAACCGAGTTGTTTTACAAGTTCAAACAAATCTTGCCGGCGATCTTGTTGAGCGCATTTTCATTAAAGGGACGAATAATTGATGAAGCGTTGTTTGTACTTGTGAAACGACGCGTAACGAGGCTCCGCGGACGGATTCGGCGTCCGCGGGGCTTTCTTTGGAACGAGCTTACGTATACTCGTATGTTATATTGTTGTTACTAAGGGAGGAGCCGCTAATATTTAATGAAACGTGTGTGTAACATGTAAAATGCTATTTAGTTAGTAACGAATTTAGTAAGTCGAACAGGGGGAGAGGGGAGGGGAGGGGGGGGGGAGCGTAATGTAACTCGAATTAACATTTTTTGCATCGAAGTAAGAGCATGGCATTAAAGGGCGCGTAATTGAAGCGACACTGTCTTGCGGCGAGATTTCTTTCTACCTAGTAAAAACGGGAGGAAAGCTATCGTTTAAACGTATAGTCGTTTCACAAAAACAAAAGATGCACCAATGCACGCAAGATTTCGAATATGCTCATGTTGTGGTAATTACGTATTTTTCACGGTAAAAGGCTTATAGATTGATTTAGACGAATAGCCGAGCGTATCTCTACTTTGTTAGGTTTTACATGTCTACATTGTACATACTATATATACATATATATATATATATATACATACATATATATCAATTATTATCTATTTTTGTTACATATTTATAAATGAGAAGAAGAGCTACTTTATTGCACACTAAAAAAATATATATATAAATAGCCTAAGCTAAAAAGTTTTAAACGATTGAATTGTGGTTTAAGCGATTTATATATATATATATCATATATATATATATAGAAGATATATGGATGGTTTACATACGTGACACGTGTAAGACATAACTTCTATAATCAGAAAAAAAAACACATTTATCTCTATCGATTAATTTGCCCTGCAGAAATCAGGCATATATTATAGAGCGCGTATATTCATGATTTTTTCTTTTAAGGAATGTAATCAAACAAACCTTGTATAATTTAGTTGAGTAGTGAATAGTTCGTTAGGGATGTCTATAATGTTTATGTTACTATTTCATTGATACTGCGGGAGCTCAGTGTCAACGACAATGAATTTAATTGACGATCGAAGCCACGTTGAAATTTAAACAATTCGATGTTGAATCATTTTATATAGTTCGATGCAATTCCTAGTGCAATGACCCGCGAGATTATCGACCTTCTGTAAATATTAACTGTTTCCCCCCCTCTCTCTTTCTATCTCTCTCTTACGTGTAATATAATCGTAAATCATGTTTCCCTGCTGGGCTCCCTGGTTGTAGATTCTTTTTTTTAATTATATCCAGAGTGCAGTGAATTGTTGATGCGGTTTAACAGATTTTGATTGAAATATTTGTTGTTGACATAAGCGAAGGGAAGTGTCTGAAATTGCCCCCTTGCGTGTTTTACGTGCCTGTTCGTTTCTGCGGATTAACTTCGAAGACAATCCGTTCGCGGGGAAGCTTCAGTGTTCGCCAGCGATTTGCAAACGGGGGATGATTTTATTTCAGTTTTACCGACGAATCGAACGTATTCGAAAGCACGAGATACCTTTTGCGGAGATACGTAGCACGCTGCTACACAATATTAATCGTGGGATACTGTGACGTGATATTGTAAAGTCCATTCTCTGAATCAGGGTCTAACAATAAGTAAAACAGTCCGACTGTTTATAATCAATTACCGGGAAACGGCTTTCGCGACCTCGAGAACAAGAGTACACGGGACGCGCGCGCCTTTCTGTGTTTCTGAGAAGAAATTATTGAGAAATTCGATAACAGTATTCCAGGGTTGATAGGGTTTTGCCTCTCGTGTTTAACCACTCAGCTCCGAGCTAACTCGACACTAATTCTAAATGAGATCTTGTACAGAGTATTGTAAAATATATTTTTACTACATTTTTTTGTTTGGTTTTATTATTTATTTCTTACGACACGGATCGACGTGCTTAAGTTTATATTTGTAGATCGCTGCCGTTACGCCATTACGATGTTATGCCATGCCGTCGAGACTTGCCATTTATAATAATAGGTTTCATCTTACAATCAATCCCAAAGTTTTGTTTTCAATACTCATATACACGGATCGTAGAGCGAAAGATGCAACAACACTTTGTACAACTTATCTTCAATCAACGCTGTCGATAAGCGCTTTCAGAAGCCATTACTTTATAACGATTATGCTGAAATATATTACATTTATATCGACCGTGGTGCATTTTACTTTAACAACTCTGCGACGTATCCCCTCACTGCTCTCGATCTCCGTGCGATTTACAAGTTACCCTACGATGGAAGGAGCCACTCAAGCTCCACGTTCACAGAGGTCTTTTTATTTACGCCGTAAATTACAAAAATACTACGCTCTAACAAAATCTTCCTATTGCTTTCGATATACAGAAATCGTTCTGTTAAATACCTAATTGCTGGTCGTAGAGTTAATCGTAGACGAGAGGTGAACGTTGAGCCATACTATCATGTACAACGTGTGCATTAATTTCTGCAACGTTCGCGCTTCATTCTTATATATATATATATATATATATATATATATATGTACGTATTGCTCCGCACGTTCGGCAAGCGCCTACGTCGTTATGTCACAGTACATGCACGTGTATACACAGGTGGTTCTATTTGGTTCTCAATAGTGCAAACATACAACCAAAGTATACTTGTGTTCATACACCGATCCGTTCTCCGTTCTCTTGACACTGTAATATATGCATTCATCAAGGTGTAAAATGTCGATTGTTACTACTTCTAGCGATTCAATTCCATTACCTCGGGACACGTAAGAATTCCCTGAATTCCTTAATCGATACCTCTCTCGGAAGTTTGCATTTCCTAAAGGAAACGCGCTGACAAACATGTACCTACTTTGTGCAACTTGGGACGTACAGGTTTAGGCCTTTTATAGGAACACTGCATTTATCATAGCCTGGACCGATAAAGAAACAGGAACTAACTTTCCTCTCATTTCTGCAGCTAAGATAAAGCAAGAAAGAGTTACTATCGTCTCTCCAGAGCATGAATTCTCTTTCTCGAATATAAAATTCTACGTATAAAACGTACTTCCTCCGTTTCATTCACAAAGTGAGAATCGCATTCTCAGTGAGGTATAAAAGGTACAGGAGATGCTTAAATCAATAATATAAACGTGATTATGTTCAAGGCATCATAGGTATTTATTTGTTTTCTGTTCATGCACCATTGATATTTCCTTTTTTTTCTTTTCCTTTATATTTTTCTTTATTGAGGGAGCGACACGATCAATTGTAAACGGGCCAATCTAACAAGATTATTACCCGCGACTAATTGCTCTTCCTACGTAATTATGTACACGACTGGAATTGCTCGACATAGTGCTTCTCTTGTAAACAGAAACACCAAGCGCAGGTAGCAAATAATGACTGCTTCATTGGACAAATTGAGAACGATTATTGGATGTAATTGACACAAAGGCATTAACTCATTAGACGACGTGTATGCGCGTGATCTATACGGCGATCATTCTTTTCGCAACGCTCGACTCTATGTATATGTACAGATTCTCGATGGCACCAGACGAATATTAATGTTTCTCACAATTAACGATTTATGGGGGTACAGTGCCTTTCGGCTGGGAGGAATCTCAACTGTAGCTTCTAATAACCTACGGCGTTTAAAAATCTTTATACACGCGTGCAGATCCTGACGTGGTTCCTTTATCATTTTCGTGAT
The DNA here is from genome assembly GCA_963971345.1 of Andrena flavipes. Taxonomy (NCBI): domain Eukaryota; kingdom Metazoa; phylum Arthropoda; class Insecta; order Hymenoptera; family Andrenidae; genus Andrena; species Andrena flavipes. The sequence goes on along the minus strand of OZ020479.1, from coordinate 72,599,137 downwards.
AAAACAGAAAATGGCACTCTGCGAGCCCAGATCTCGGTTTTTTTTTCACTGAACAGCTGCACATTTGACTCTATGCTTGCACAGTTTATAAATTAATCCGCTATACGTGTGTGAAAGTTAATCCGATATATATATTCACTTATATAACTCCTAGTTATTGATCATCGCGGCCAGCACCGAGGCGACGTTTCTGTTGCAATCACAGAGGAAATATTCTTCGGGATATACGCAGAAAACATCCTTCTATAATGATAGCATAGCTTAGAATCGTGTTAAGGTAACAGGGAAGGTTATCGTAAGTCCTCTACTGATCCGAGTAAACGAAATCAATAGGAGGAAATTCCTTAAAATGAGGCAGCTTTCTTAATACTCATCAACTCATACACTTAATACTCATAAAAGTTGGGGATATCGCGCGTACTCAGCCACGATACTCGTTCGCAGTTCTTAATAGCTGAAAATGAATCCGTAAATAACAGTTAAAACATTAAATCTGAATCGTGAGTTTTTACGTGATAATAAGGCTGTATACGAACCGATAATAATTAGGCTTAAAAGGTCCAGCCTTATTAAGCCCCATGTATTTGGCTTGCTCGTCCGTTAGCTCCGTTAAATGTGCATCGAATGTTGGTAAATGTAACGATGCCACGTATTCGTCTGTCGAGCGGTGGGATTGTTTTATAAACTACTCTGGTATCCCGGCGCGAAACACGAGGTCACATTTCACTTACCCATCTTTTTCGGTAGCAGATAAACGTCGCTCTTATATCGTCCCGGAGGCGCGTTGAATAGTTCGATAAGCGCTAGGGCTTGAGTAGCGGCTGTAATCGATACAACGAACGAAGGAATGCTGGAACAAGACAAGTTGACTAAACGGCCTTCCGCTAATAACACGATGCGCTTTCCATCTGGCCAGATAACATGATCCACTTGAGACCTTACTTTTTCCCAAGTTAAATCGGGCGTGCGCAAACTGTTCTGTTAAGAACATATTAAAGGATTCTTTAATGTCTTACCAATATATTTCTTTTTTTTTGTTCTGAAATATAAGAAACACGAGTTTTTTCTCCCTAAGGAAGGACTGATCGAATTTCAGAGAGATCAACTACGCTATTAAAGCTCAAACGTACAATATCTATTTCTGTATTACTGTGTCCCATATTGCACACCACGCAGCCGTTCTTCATCTTGTCCATGTGTTCCCGCGTGACTACATTTTTATTGCCTGTTGCTGTAATAACGATGTCTACGTTCCTGATAACTTCGTTCAGCTTCATCACTCTGAATCCGTCCATGCTGCAAGCAGAAGGATTAACGAGCGTTTCGAATACTACGGAACTTCTGATCCTCAAAGAATTATTTACCTAGCTTGTAAAGCACAAATAGGATCGATCTCGGTTATATAAACAATGCAGCCTAAGCCTTTAAGAGCCTGGCAACAGCCTTTACCAACTTCGCCGTAGCCGCAGATCACGACTTGCTTCCCGCCGAACATTATGTCTGTAGATCTTTTCAAACTGCGCAGAAACACGTCGGTTACGACTGTTAAGCATACCAGATTGATTTACGATTAATTTACCTATCGATAATACTTTCGCGGCAGCTGTAAAGATTGTCGAACTTGGTCTTTGTTACGCTGTCGTTTACATTCATGGCAGGGACGGACAATTTGCCTGCTTTGGACAATTGGTATAATCTATGTACACCTGTTACGCTCTCCTCGACGATCCCTGAAAAGTTTTTAACATTGCCATTGATATTGTTATCGCGCGGAGCAGACGACGCACCAACCTTGTATCATTTTGAACATGGCGTTGTATTTTTTCAGCATCAAATGCGTCGCGTCTCCGCCGTCGTCTAATATCATGTTGGGCTGCCAATTTTCCGCCGCAACGCATTTGTCGATGCACCACCAAAAGTCTTCTTCAGTTTCGCCGCGCCAGGCGAAGATCGGATAACCGGCATGGGCGAGGGCGGCGGCCACTTCGTTCTGTGTGGAATATATATTACACGCTGCCCACCTGACTTGTGCTCCCAAATGCACCAAGGTTTCGATGAGGACTGCGGTTTGAGCATTGATATGAGTGCATCCCACGATTTTAGCATTCTTCAGTGGCTGTTTGAAAGAATCTCTCGTCATGTACGAAGTAACATCGTTTGCCGGAAGTTTATTTTAATTAGGGACGGGTGTCTCGAAACGTCGAAACCCAAGAAACTTTGCACTTTTTTTCGTGATTCGAAATTAATAAAGAATCGACAATGTAATTATACTAGAAATAAGAAAATCCTTAGTTTTTTTATTTCAGGGAAGAAATGGAGCCACCATTACAATCGCCAATTTGCAACTCCGGCGCGCGAATACTAACAAACGTGTTAATATATCTTCATTTCTACCGAAGACTTTGTAACGTAAAAATTAATTTGTATTCTTTGAATGTGAACTAAAATACCCTGAAATTTTAGAAAAGCTCCGCTTAACAGTTTCTAAGGAAAAAAATCTGAAAAATCTCCTTATTCCTAGCGTCCTAAATAGGGCTCCCCCTTAAGTTTCGATAATTTAAAAATTAGCTTCGAATCCACCCCTAATCTTGATCAGCTTATAAAACACGCGTGTACCTTATCATCAGCCGCACGTTTACGGAGTGCCATAATCCCAGGCATTTCTTGCTCCGCTATCTCTATTTCCCTTCGGCCGAACGCGTGTTGATTAATATTGCGGACGCAAAAGTCCGTGAAGCCCTTCTCCGTCTTCTGGATCTTCTCGCGCGGCGACACATCATCTTCGTCCGACGAACTCCCTGTATAAGATGCTAAAGTACAAAAGTGCCAGAAAACGGATAGGATTAGTACCACAGCAAAGTGCACGTGCAACAAACTTGCAGGAGCGTTCGTCGCGATAAACTGTGATCACTTGCGAGTGTTCGGTGTAAATGTAAGTACTTAGGTTCGAGTGAAGCTGCTAACGAGATGGGTGAATTCTCCAATAAACATACACACATAACAGGGCAACAGTTAATTAGCAACAAGTACAACGAACATATTCCTACCGGAGCTGTAACTGTCTGTGCTGCTGGCTGACAAGGAGCGGCTACGGTAGCGGCTGGACTTCTTCAAGGCTCCAGACTTGGAATCCTAAACATCGGACGAGTTAAATTACTAGAGTGATCGTTCGTATCGGTCGTCTTGAAAAGGGCTGCGATGAATCGAAATGGACTACAAACAGAAGAGTGCAAATGAAGCTACTTTATTTGACTGAATGGACACAGATTAATATAGACGATCGTCTATCAAATTCTATACTCCGTGTCACGTATCACACAGCTGGGGTAGAATTATCATTCGCGGAACGAAGCGAATTAAATTGTACAGACAAGTAGGCACGAGTCGGTTGTAATGTCAACTGTACTTCAGAGAGAATTGTCCGACCGTTACCCTGTGCAGCCTGACAGGGAGGCAAGAATGGATAAACTCACTGACACAAACCACGCTTATGTAGTCATGGGAATTAAAGCAGCCCCGAGGAAATAGCAAGGATTGCTCTATGGAAAGGAGTACAAGTTTACGATGTGTTTTGTACACATATATTCTTACTTACTAATTTTGTTCTCGCGCCGTGAAAGGCATTATTTGATGCCTCTAGGCTCTGAAATCACAACAACCACCATTTCATGATTCAAATTGCATCAAGTTTCTGTAGTACAGTCCGTAGTTTGGTACAAAGCTCCCAAAGGCCGGTACTCGGTACGTAAGACTGGAGTTATTATAGATACTAGTCTTACGTACTTAAAAGTACCTCCCTCTTTTTTTGTTTCGTATTGTAATTGCTCCTCAGTTATTTTTATAACGCTCAATACATTTCGGTTCATTAGTGCTAATCGTGCCACGCCTATATAGTGTATTTAGGCTTGTAATGAGCGATGCATGAGTGATTGGTACCGAACCTACGGACTACTGTGAGAATAATGCTCTATATGTAAAATAATATAAGCGCCTCGACAGCGGGCAGTATGTGTAACAGCATGCAAATCACCTTTCAACTTTTGCATTATCAGAGTCGTATACGTAATATGCTATGCCGTTGAAAGTATTTCGAGGGCTGTATAATCTGTTATCATGATATAGTTGGTGTGCTAGAGAAAACTGATCACAGGACAAAGTTATTACATCGCTCCGCACGATAACGTCCAGCGAAGAGCGAATATATCTCTCCGAGTTCAATTTAAGCATTTAGTTCCTTGTCGAGATGCGAGAAGCTGCCTTGGGTATATAGGACAAAGTACTTAGAGCACTGTTGGTTTCAAAAGACACAGTGTCCTCGACAGCTGATGTCACTTACGTGAATTGTCTACCAGTCTCATGCCAATTACCATAACATTACTTCCACATTATGTAACTGTAATACAGTGCTAACTGCGACAGGTTTTTTGCAAATAAACATTCAACGGAGACTTTTACATTAAGGCCCCCCAACAAATTATTACCGCATCGTTCCATTAGCATGTACACATCAATTTATACACAACTAAGCTAGTAACAATCTAATCTCGTAAACAGCTATCTTAGGTTCTCAGCGTTTATCCCTCGGATACCAAACGCATTTGCGAGTCTCGTTAGGATCATGTTTCAACTCGCTACAACGAGAGTAGGAAATAACTTGTTTGGCAACAAACAGGAGGTATATACAAGACCGTACATCGATTACTACCATGTGCCATGTTTTCGCGATTGCAACACATGGTCGCAAGGTCCCGAAGGGTTGCGTCAAATCGCGATGGAAAGAATAATACAGGTGACAAGAAGAGAATACAGAGAGGGGTGCATGAAAGATGGTGCACAGTGTTTTCCAAAGTGGAATGCGCGAGGAAATAAACGAAGGGAACACGTTTCCCAGCGCGATCGTTCTCGTTTCACGAGTTGAACGAACGTGTTGATAAAGAATCTTATTGAATCTCTATGTGACTTAATTAAGTAGAGAGACCAACACGGCGGCAAGCGATACTCGTGACAAGACACTGTCAAGTTTTCGCGCGCGGACAGCTCGAGTTAGCGAAACCGCGATTGTTTCAATAGCACGCGGTAGTCTCCTTTAATTTACCTTAATATTCGACGCTGGATCAGTGACAGGCCCATCGATGACGGTATTTCTAGCCTCTTTTCCCGACGACGTACTGTTCACGGCATCCCCGCTGTCAGCCATTTTTGATTCCAAGTCGAAATACTTCCCCCACTTCACGGCAGGTGGTGCTTTTATGCGCTCGCAGGAGCGTGCTCACGGTGTGCACCCGCAGCCGTCCACTTTCTCGTCGATACCGTTCATAAATATTTAATTCGCTTTAATAAATAACAACAACGCCCGTGCACTACTACTTTCGCAAAAAAAGAACTACGATCAACCCCCTTCGACTACGTTTACTCTATAGAAACTACATAAACTATAGGAAACATCGTAAAAGTTTTAATCAGCCCCCAAAATATACACGATTCACTTTCGAATCCTACAAGAAACATTTAATTTTACGTGCCATAAAAAAGAGCGCGTAGGAAATAAGTCTGATTGAATATAATTGAAAGGTGTATGGTATCAAAGGGTTTAATTAGAAACCAGCGAGGAGAATATTATTGCTGGAATATGCTCGGCGAAGTTTGAGTAAGGCGCGCGGTTGGTACGGCCTTGTTCTTGTTCGACGCTTACTGTCCGGCCCGAAAACATTAATCGCCTTGTGCCCACCCACCAAGATGGCTCCTTTATGGGGCAATACTCGATGTTTGACGTGAAGTTATTTACACAGACCTGGTGTTAAACGTCGGTCAGGGGGAGTTCTGGACGTTCTTTCGGTGCATCGCGCGCGTGCAGAGAAGATCCAGAAAGAGTGCGTGGCCGCGGAGCTGGCGAAGGATCGATTCGAGTTGCCGAGGAACGGATTTTTGCACGGGGGACGGCCGGTTGGCGTACTAGTTCGCTCCTCCAACGAAACTCTGTACAGGTAGCGTAGCCTTTCGATGCCCTCCGCTGGCGGATATTCCTCTACCGTTCTCGCGATTCCGATCGACTAAACCGCTACGCGCGTTCTCTCCGGGCTCTGTCGCTCTTCGTTGCACCTTGTCAAAAATCACTCGAGCCCCGGGACACACTATCGTCGGTGTCAAAATTGACCGCGGTTGTGTGTACAATGCATATTGATCTATTCGTACCTGTCATTTGTGTATCGAATAATTTCTCTTTCTGCCGCACGAATTCGAGCGGCCGTAGGAATTTCGCGTCGGCTCCGCGGGCGACGTGCCGTTCATTAATTTAGCGACGATTAGAATCGTGATTGAATCCCGAGCGGACGATTTATCTCGCCCGCGACAGATGCACCCTCGCTGAGTGAAAGCAAATATTCATGCACAACGAAAAGCAATTCTTCCTCCGGAGAGGAGAGTCGTTGGTAGCTGTCACGGCGCTGGTCTGGTTTCCGTAAAATTCTAGATGCGAGTTACTTACGCGGAGGTTAATGCAAAATCTACCTGGAGCAACTTTTTTTCTTGCTTCACCTACGCTCCATAACCTGTAAAACGTAGGAGGGAACGTATAAGTGTTCTTAATTAATTTCGTTCACGTAACTATTATTTTTAGGTACGATTTCTGCCCGTTTTTCGTTCGGCTTGTACAATTTCATTCGATTAGCTCGAAGTCTGCTGTTTAACGGGGGACTCGATCCGCGGTTTATATGATTTCGTGCGATTAATTGTGTTTTTATTACGCTTGATTCATTTGCGAATTGTTGTCTTTTCAGATACACAGTGCCATTCCAAAGAACCATTGCTCACAGCTGCGCTAAGCTATACATGCTATGCTTGATAGAGAATACAAAGTTTAATGACTCTCAGAGATCTGTGTTATTAACTCCTATTAATGTAAAAGTTTCTTATTCGCGACGATCGGGATAATAGAATTTAGATTAGCGAGGCTCAAATGAATATTTGGCAAGCGTCATTTGCCTCTAATTATTTATGCGCAAATCTGCAGATAATACATCGATTCGAAGCACGACATTTAAATGCTGTGAGAGGAAGGGAAAGATAGAATAATAGAGCGTACCGTTCGAGAAATGTTACCAAAGGGGAGGCAATGCTGATTTTGGTATAAACATTTAGATCCGACATAATGACCAAAGGAACAGAGAGAAATTTTTAATAGTCGCAAGAGATAAACAGGCAAGAGAAACTATCGATAGTTGTACTTAAAAATGTCCTGAGTAGAACTTGAAAAGAGAAAGATTTTTATTTTCGCACTTATTAATCGTATAAGCAAACTAATCGAGTTAAGCTTTAAAAATGGCAAGGAAAGGTGATAACATTAAGACTATCAATGTTGCTGTCGTCGGTCTTTCGGGCACTGAGAAAGACAAAGGGCAGGTCGGCGTTGGGAAATCGTGTCTGTGTAATCGTTTCATGCGTTCTTTGAACGATGATTATAACGTGGACCATATATCAGTGTTGTCGCAGGTAATTGCTAATAATATTGGTCGCGTACTCGCAATTTATTCGTCGCTATACAATCGCTATTATTTTCTTTCAGTCGGATTTCAGCGGTCGAGTGGTGAACAACGATCACTTCCTATATTGGGGGGAAGTGACGAAGATGGCCGAAGACGGAACAGAATATCAGTTTCAAGTGATAGAGCACACTGAATTTATAGACGACGCGTCTTTCCAGCCGTTCAAAGGCGGTAAGATGGAGCCATACGCGAAGAGATGCGCGGCCACGAAAATTACCAGTGCAGAGAAGCTTATGTACATTTGCAAGAATCAATTGGGTATAGAGAAAGAGTACGAGCAGAAAGTTCTACCGGATGGTAAATTAAATATCGATGGTTTTTTGTGTGTATTCGATGTAAGTGTTGTGCCGAACAGGTCTATAGAGAAGCAAGTTGAAATCGTAGCGAACATAATGAATAATCTAATGAAAACCAAGAAGCCTATAGTCTTGGTGACGACTAAGAACGACGACGCGAATGAGCAGTACGTGAAGGAGGCTGAGAAATTGGTCATGCGTAAAGAATATAAAAGTTCCATTTTAATAGTCGAAACCTCGGCGCACGAGAATATTAATATCGATCTGGCATTTATAATTGTGGCTCAATTAATTGATAAGACCAAAACGCGCAGTAAAGTGACGCCGTTCGCTGAAGCAGCCAGAGCCAGAAAGGAGCTTCTAGACGCATCCACGGAATCTCTGCAGAGATTAATCCGAATACACGTTACTGATTATCGAGCACTGTGGTCTCAGGCATCCAAGAAGCTGGCGCAGCACAAAGAATTTACAACGTTCGTGGAGCTGTTTGGCATCGATGCGACCCAAAGATTGTTTAGGAGACACATCAAGAAGTTGAAGGACGAACAAGTGGCGAAGAAAATTCAGGGATATTTGAACATGCTACCTGACATCCTTCACGAAATGTGCTCTGGTTTAACAAACTTGATTAACGAGTATGTTTTCGAACGAACTGTTTTATTTAGTTTAGATAATGCGATTGTAATTAATCGTTTTACTTTGTTCCTATAGAGAATGGTCTGCGGTACAGCAATACATGAAAGAACATCCCGATTTCCATCAATACTTCTACGAATGCCCCGAGGATATTTCCTGGATCGATTGTGATTTCGGTGACAACAATGGAACAAAGATTCCATACGATGTTTTGGAAACACCGGAGGCTGCAAATGTTTTCAAGGCTCACACAACCATGCTGCAACAGGAGCAACGACGTTTAGAGTGAGTAGTATAACGCGTTCACCAACGTTAATTATTATATATATGTATAGGCAGATATTCCTTGATTGTAAATTACTACAATTGCAATATGCTGAATTATTGCTTTTCACAAATAGCAAAGATATCATTGGTTCATTGCTACACAAGCTGTAATTATTCAGATCCCATAATCATTCGGCATTCTAGAAAGTAACATCCATGTATAATACACTAATGCTTTGCTTTATTCTGGGTGGCGTTTCTTTGTGCAGACTTCCCAAAAGGTAAATTTTCCTCTTCACTGCTTCACGATATACTCTACGGAATAATTACTTTTCATTCAAAGTAACACTAACATTTTTGCAGTATTTTATTCCTTGGTATACTCGTTCACTTATCTTATTTAATCGAGTATATTCAGTGATTAATGTTTCCGTTACATTAACATACATTGTTCATTAGATGGAAGAAGCAGTTTAAGCAACTGCTAGAAGAAACTGGTTATGTCACGCCAGGAAAGCACTTATCCGAAGTCAGAGTGCTTTTTATGGGCAGGGAGTGCTTCGAGGCTCTTTCTCACCATGATTGCCAAGAGATATACGACCAACATCAAAAAGAGATTGTTGAGAAAGCCAAACATAACTTTCAAGTAAGGAAACGCGACTTTGATGATAAACATTTTTCCGCTCTGTTACTATCGGTGCTATTTTCTATTTCAGGAACTGTTACTAGAACATGCCGATTTGTTCTACCACTTCAAGAGTATAGCTCCGTCTGGGACTATAACGCAAGATGACATTAAGGAAATAACGGATGCGTTGGTGGACGATTTTAGGTACGCACTTGAACGTGTTTTCTTATATCTTAATAGGTGCTTATAAACATTTTCTCATAACTAATCGTGACGCACAGGTATAAAGCTTTAGATAGACTGGATCAAGATAGAAAATTAATGCTTTTTCAACACTTGGGTTTTGTACATTGTCCGATAAGGGAGCACTGTCCGGCTTATCCGAACTGCATGGACGCGCTCATAGAACGAATACTTGGAACGAAAGCCCACAGGTAACTACATGGCGCAAATGAAAGAACACTTTGATCGGTTTGGCTGGATGTTACTAAAATATGATTTCTTAGGCCTTCTTCCTGGAACCACAGTAGCCAGTGGCAGTTGACATCTGATAACAATCAATTAAATTTAGTTATACTTGGAAGTAATGGGCTCGGCGAGGAGTTCGCTCGTGAAATAAGAGCCCAGACAGAGGACGACGAAGTGGAGATCGATTGTCAATTGTATACGCTTGGATATCGAATTATTGACGGGGATGTTGGTCTGCCGCACAATTCATTTACTACTTCTGACTTTATGCCACACGGTACACATGTTACTATTAAAATTGCTACAGAATCATAAGCAGGCGATTTCACAAAATTGTTTAAATTGACAGGATCCTTTTGTATTTACTCGAACGAGGATTCGTTTGAATATATCCGCTCCTCTCTGGAGAAGACATTATTGTCTAATCTGGAGCAAGAGGACAGGCTGCCATTTCAAGGATTACCTATTGTCATCATGTTTGTGCCAGAATCCACCATAGACGAGATGGAAGCGATAAGGCTTCGGGAAGAGGGCCAGAATCTTGCAGACAGGTACTATTAACAGGCTTCGTGTTTTATAACCCGAATAGAATATTCAATTAACAATTATTTCTTCGCGCAACAGCTTGCAGTGCCCCTTTATCGATGTCTGCATAGAAGACTTGGAACAAGACAAAAGGTTTCCTACTCCACTCGTGAAAGATGCATTACAGCAGCTGATACAATCCATAAATCACAGAGCTGGTTTTCTGAATATTTACCAAAGCGTCATCGAATGCCTAGAGCCCGATATTAGGTGAGATAAATTTTCGAGCGTAGTAGATTACATATCGCACGAAAACAAAGGATAACAATGGTATTTTCTGTTTCAGAATAATAATGTGCATGTTTTGCGGTGATCCTTATTCCGTGGAGAACGTGCTTGGCCCTTTACTTAATCATCAGTGTTGTTTTCTTAGCGGCGATCGATCGATCGTTTTGGAAACATTCCTAGGAGAATCGAAACGAAGAGTTGAAGTTATAATCTCAAGTTTCCACGGGGCGAATGCATTTAGAGACGAGCTGGTGCACGGTTTTATATTGGTTTATTCGACGAAACGGAAAGCATCGCTCGCGACCCTTAAGTATGTGTCGTGCACGCTCGTTAATTATCTATATACACTGACGCAAGCTTTTATTCCTTACTTGATACGTTTTCTAGCGCATTCTCTATGAATATACCAAACCTACCGATACAAATAATGGCTGTGACTGATACTGGAGGCGCTAACGCTTTCTTCAGTAGTGACTTGAGTCATTTACTTATCACGGAAGGGAATGCAACGGCGGATAGATTACAAGCACATTTTATGACCTCAGCGTCCAGTTGCCAACAAAAAAGTATGCCGTAATCTTTCGATCTTGCTTGAAATTACTAGCTTGTCGTGGTTCATATTTTTCCTTCACGGTGCATCCTTTTTCAATTACAGCGGCATTTTATACACCGTTCTTCAAGGAAGTGTGGGAGAAGAAGCCCGAAATCGAGCAGGCGTTTAACATGGAAGAGCCGGGCAATTTGAACGACAGCGGCGAAGGAACTTTAGAATATTCCGCTCTGCACCCCATGCCGCCGCCGCGGCACGAAAGCTACCACCTACAAACGCCCGATGACGGGTAAGTAATCTGGAAGCGATCTTTGGAATATGGTCTGCTTGCATTAATTCACCATCGACATTTCTGTGTGATCCAAAAGTCTAATGTGAAGCAGTATGTCTGTAACTTTTAGAAGCGGCTCCGAGTCGTACGAGCAGTTAACTCCTGACGGTGATCTCGGGGACACAGGTCTGAACGAACAGTTTGCGGACAATAGAGCCACGCCTAGCGACGACAGTGATATTTATAGTCAAGTAGATTTTTATAGAGAAGACAGGGAAAGGGATTTGTTAAAGTCAGGAGATATTACAAGCAAACTATCCGGTTAGTTCTGTCGTGATAAGGAGGTGGATATTAAACCCGGGCGGCTCGTGGATGATCTTATCTTACATCGTTCTGTTGCGACAGGTTGGGTGAAGGATACGTTTATGCACCAAGACGGAGTAACCAATAGTTACCCTCACAGAGCATTCACTACGGGTAGACGCCATATATCTCAAACGAAGCCGCGGCCGAAAGGGAACAGCCAAACTCTGAAGCAACCCGGGAAGATCAATCTGAAAGACTTCTCGAACGTAACGGACGCCATAGCTAGAATGACAATAGGCGAGAAGGACGAGCACGGCCCGAAAATGGCAACGGGCCATGCTCCCCTCGCTACGCCTGAATTGGTAGATCTGGGTTCGGAGTACGCCCAAGTGAAGGATGTTGTATATTCTCCTTACGATGGTGGTTACATGTACGCTTTCGTACAGGACTCCATTGGGAATAACAAATCAAAGCTGCGCCATAGACGCGAGAAGGGCCAACCCTGTAAGTATATAATCGATAAAATCTGAACCGCAATTCGTTCGGATAGGTGTTCGGAAATTGTGTACTTTGCTCCGCAGCGTACAGCGACTCCGATTCGGAGCGGAGTTCTCTGGAAAGGCACAGGGTGGCCGATGTCTCGGTCAAAGGGAACAAGAAACCAGCGACGCACAAACGGATTCGTAAAAAACCGTCTTTGGCTAGCATGGGAAGCGGAGACGGTATTATTCAACAGGGTTACAATGTCAAAGAAGATAAAAATTGGCGACTAAATACTGTCGAAAGAGGTACATATTCGCCGTGATATTTCTGATATTCAGCTGTAAGGGCGACGTTTAAGGTTCTTATTTCTCATCTAGTATCCAGCGAGACTCCAGACTCGTCCGAGTCCAGTGATCCAGACATTACTTCGAGATCGAAATCGAGACAATACAGACACGCGGCCGCGAATCTGCGGAAGAGATTTGGGAATTCGTTGCCGCAACAACACTTGCCCGCAACGTCGCAACGCCCATACAACATGAAGCACATGACGCAGGAGATGTTCAGCGCTTCCTGTAAGTGAAACGCGGTGTCGGTAGAAATGATTTTTAATACCGGGGCACAACTGATGGCTCGGATAGCGTTGAAGCGTGTCCATCTTTGCATGTCTGCTTGAAAATAGTATGTCTAGCACTTGAAATATACCTCGTGTAACGGTGGTGTGCCTTTTTAAATTACCTTTTAAGACTGTTCAGACAGGACACAGCAGCAGGTTTGCATAGAATCGTTACCTCCGTCTGTATTTGCCATTGCATGAGATTATTATAATTTTAGCGAGGCACAGGAGTGACAATACCTTTGGCAACATTCCAGATGACGAGTCCAGCCTGGACGTTTCGTCGCCGCGAGAGATTAATTCTCCTAGTGTAAGTAAACCGCGCGCGAGGTCTGAGCGGGGGAATTAGTTGCGGGGATTTTCACAAAGACGTCCCTTTTTAGTTCGCTATATTAAACAAGGTAAAGGACGGCGATAAATTGAACAGAAAGAAGGACAAGCAAAAGGCGAAGGAGGACGAGAAGCTGGAGAAACGTCGGCAGAAGGAGGAGAAGTTGAAGAAGAACGCGGAGAAGGAGAAGGAAAGGGAGAAGAAGAAGCAGGAGAAGATAAAGCAGACTAAAGGGCCTGGCGGAGGATTGAGCCAAGTGCAGCAGCAGCCGCTGATCGAAGACTTTGCTCAGAGCGAGACGAATCGAATACCTCTGTTCCTCGAGAAATGCGTGCAATTTATCGAGGACGAGGGATTGGATTCCGAAGGTATATATAGGGTTCCTGGAAATCGAGCGCACGTTGAACTTCTCTTTCAGAAATTCGAAGAAGGCAAGTTCTTTTCCAAAACCCTGCAGCTTATAATCTATTTATTCGATTACTCAGTAGTATGTTTACTTATCGTAGATGGAAATGTGGACATACACGCATTGGATATACCAGTCAATGCTGTTGCAACCGCTTTAAAAGACTTCTTTTCAAAGAGGCTACCGCCGTTGATCGACAAAGAACGCATGACCGAGCTCGAGAACATATCGGGTACGTTATCAAACATTTCTATCTTATCTCTGCCGCAAGAACGATCAGCTAAGCTCTTCTATCTTTTCAATTAGGTGCACGCGATATCAACAAGCCAATGTCCGCAATATGCATGAACATGGATGGTAAGTAGCACTCCTGCGAACGCGATAGAAGTAAATCAATCGGATAAAGCTCCAGCACAAATTCTTGCGAATTGATTCCAGATCCAAGTTGCAGATTATTTGCCCTGCGTTTAATGCTCAACAAATTGAACCCGGTGAACTTTGATGTACTGAAATTTATCTTTCACCATTTTGTAAAGTAAGTACGCTGAATTTCATCGAATCCCCTTCGCTCGGCTCGATACAAATGGAATTGTTCTGATGTTTTAGAGTGACCGAGAATTGTAAACTAAACAGTATGGACAGTAAAAATCTGGCGATCTGCTGGTGGCCTACGCTATTACCCATAGAATTTAACGATCTCGGCAGATTCGAGTCGATGAGGCCGTACTTGGAGGACGTCGTGCAAACGATGATCGATCAATATCCCTTCCTGTTCTGTGGCGAGGAGGCTATCGTAATGGTGTAGTGGGACAAAACGTAATTTCACGTCCGACAGCCCAGAGGTTCGTACGAGGAGCAGGAAGAATTGCAATCACGCTTGCAGATCGATTCCGCGACGCGTGTTGCCTCCGTATATCCGACTAAAACGTTCAACCCATACAGTCACGAAATAACGATTGGTCTCGCTATAGTTTATACCATGATGATTTAAACGTAGTTGCGTTCGAACTACGGGCTAGGATAATTCTCGCGACGCAAAAGAAAAAAGACCGAACAAATTAATTTTAAGTTTACTCGCGCCCGTTCCATCGCGAAGTGTGATTGGCGGAGTGGCAGGTCGATGATGATGGTCCTAATCACGGCTGTTTGCAGGCTCGATAATAAACGCGATTAATAAGAAGTCAATCCATGTGTCATAACAGTATGCATGTATTATGTTGGATGTAATCAGAGCGATGTATTTATTAACATGTATTTAGACACGTAAGACTCGGTATTCGATAATAGGGAATAATCGTAGTGAGCTCGATGTTGCTTTATTATCACGAATTTTCTTTTCTTCTTCCGTTCTAACGTTTCCTTCTGTAGGATAACAAACTGTTTGCCGTATGCGACCTGTGCGTGTGTGTATATGACGATGTGTGCGCGTGAGAGCGATCCGAGATGAGAAAGAGGGGGAGGGGGCGATCTCTTAAAGAAGAATATTCTTATTCCAAAAACGTGTTAAACACACTATCACGAGAAGTCTGAAACGGACGTTAAGTAACGAATTTTCACTGATTCAATGCGCATTTTATATAGCAACGATATCAAAAACGAAGAATAAAAAAGAAGAGAAAGTTCGAGGAGTATTTGTACGGGGTAATCTGATTTGTCGGATCAGTCGATTATCGTTTCTTAGTCTCTGGAATGTATTTCTAATTTGCATTTAGTTTGATATTAATCTCTTCCTCGAACCAGTATTTGATAATACTCAGTTTGAATTAATAGGGGCTACTCGAGGCTGGCGTTCGTGATAAACGCGATCCATATATCCATTCCGTCTGAATGAAGAGAGAGAGAGAGAGAGAGAGGGAGAGAGAAAAAAGAAGAGAACGAGGAAGGAGGGGTAGAAAGAAACGGACGACAAGCGTTGCGTGTAATGGCATTTTCATTTTTCAAAATAACGCGCTGCGAGTTTAGCGTTGCGATTGTTGTGGGGGGGATACGTAAGATTATATCGATGCGGTTCTAATACTTAAAGTAAAGCATAACAAAGATTTCCGGATTTGTGGAGACGAATCTTTAAGCGCTAAGAACAATACTTAGACACTTTTTCAGGTTTCATAAAAGCGAATGTGTACATAAGATTATACGATTGTAAGGGAGTTTATATCGAGGATCGACTATCGATACTTTCGAGATTATACAATGGTCGTCGTGACGTTTCCTGAAACCGCTTTGATCATTTCCGTTTCGTCGCGGGTGAATGTTGTTTGCAAAGGGGTTGACTAATAGACGAAGATCCGTGGCTTTTAACCGCGAACTGTGTTCTCTGTACCGTGTCTCGTCTGCATTTACATATAAAAATGGTATTTATAAACTTTATTTAACCGAGTTAAACCGAACGTGCGAACATTTCCGCCATTTCTCTCTCGTACCTGCTGCGTTGTCCTTGATTGCAATTGTACTCGATGCAAATCTCTATGCAAAATTGTTGCGATATATTTTTTATGCGTTTGCAAAAGGATAAATGGTTCTGACGGTTAGTGTCCTAGAGTTGAATCCGGGCAATGCGGGGCAGAACTGGGCAAATTGCTTTGGAATTAAAGAACTTGAGATATCCTATCGAATTATCTTCAAATAAGATTTCAAGTAACATTATTTCATGAACGCCCAGGTCTGATGTGACGCCATTGGTAGATTTGAGCCATCAGAACTGTGATGTAGTTACTTGTTTAACGGCGTATGTAAAGCAGTAACTATTGAAAAGCGGCCATTAATTGTATTAAGATCTCTTCGTCTATTAATGCGGAATGTGGTCCGATTCCTAATGTGATCAGATTCACGGAAACGGAACAGCAAGGAACTGAAACGGCCCCTCTCCCCGGAGGGCAGCGAGGACGGGTTCCCTCGAGAATTTCCTCCACCTCGCGCACACTACGCCGGAGCTGCGTGTCCGTGAGTTGGACTTCGAAGCGTCGAGCTCACGGACACGTTGCTCCGGCGTAGTATGCGCGAGGTGGGGGAAATTCTCGAGGGAACCCGTCCCCGAACTGGCGTCACAGAGCCTCAGTTCACCGTTGGTGTTCCGTCCAGACTCGAATATTTGAAATCTCTGACGTTTACCGCGAGAATTCTAAATCATAGGCAAACCTGTGGCAGCTGCCGTGAGTCTGGTCATATTATTCGATTCGAAATTCGTTCGAGCAGCGACGATTTTACACGAGTGTGCCATAACGCGCGTACGTGTCACGATCGCAAACGTATAACCTTTCGAAGTTAAGGATCGTTAAAAGATCGTCGAGAGGTAGGGACATCGAGGTTAAGCATCATCCGACGATTAACGGCGTCACTGTAAGCAACTGTGTTCGTTTGTCTTTCGCTCTTCAATTCGAAACGTAACGAGAAACATTCCCGCGAGTGACTGACGTTACTTTCGTTTCCTCGCCGGCGAATTCGACGAGGTTGGCAAAACCCCTTTGACGTTAAAAGGAAACCCGACGATGCCACTTCCGTTCGTCTTTGCCCCGACGAATTTTGCACTGTCGTATTTATATAACGAGGGTCGTTGTAACGAGTATTTCGATAACCTAAAAGTAAAAAAAAACGAAAAAAAAAAAGAAGGATAAACGAAATGGTGTCGCGGCGACATTTTGCGGCGAGCAGCGAATCGTACATTCCCGTATTTAGTCGTAATGGATCAAGAAAGAAGACGTGGGCGTAACAGGAACAACAAAACACAGAATTTTATACATTCGTACGTGCATAATTGTATAATGTTATTAAATAGGAACACAGAGGCGTCGATGTTACGTGTGAGATCTGGGATACGGATCAACAATGCTGTCTGAAATAATAATGACATTGATTCCCGTCGCTGTCGCTGAATTCAAGTTGCGCAGTTTCCTGAGAACACACCTGAACGTTCGATTCACTTGAAACCCTCTCATAGCTTGTCGCTACGTCTCTTCTGTTTCTTCGGTTTTTTTTTCTTTGCACATTTCTCGGCCAGCATTCGATATCAGTAACGAACTTTACCGTTCCGTTCCCAATGTTAATCCAAGGTCCCTCCGCGTCGCGTAACAATTCTGCTCCCTTTGTGCTTTAATCTTCAACTTCATCGATCCCCTCTATCCCCCCCTCGACGTTCTAAATGACATCTTCCGTGAATTCCGCGTATTTCAAGAGTGTCAAGGTTTCACAGATTTAGGAAGACTCAGGCCGGTATTCATAGTCGCTACTTATTCTTAAGATGCGGCATCCTCTACTAACCTAGTAGACTAGTAAAGGGTTCCGAATGCTTAAGACGATCTTAAGAATAAGTAGCGACTGTGAATACCGGCTTTTTGCGTCAGAGATTTGGAAGGCCGTGCTTGTTCACCACCGGTCACGAATCCGCGGATTCTTATTTCCGCCAGTTCTCGGGGTCCTGGCACGCTTCGGCTTTCCGTTATCCCCTCCGTCTCCCATTTTTCTTTCTCGATTCTCTATATCCCTCCGTTTCGTCAATATAGCCATGCGCCGCGACGAGTCGCTAATTAAATAGTTTCGAGCTTCGCAAAGCCGCCTCCCTTCGCTAGCGTACTCTAATCTTCATCGAAAATGCGTGTTTCTAAATGTCGTCGTTTATACATGTAACGATTCCTGTAAATAATCAGTATACATATATAAATATGAACATATAAATATATAAATATTATATATATATATAGAAAGATATGAACATAAATAAGGCGAAGAGAGCATGTAAATGGGTACAATCTGTCCTCGTTGTATCGATGTTACTGTTAAAACGAGATCGGTTGGTCGTTGTAAGCCACAACCCGCGCCTCTTTTCTGTAAATCTGCACGAGAACGTAAGCCAGACGAGAGAACATAGACGGGCTAATCGAACACCTTCCACCGACAATTAGATCTCGTTCCAACCGTAATATCAGTTATTGTACATGAACGAAGTGGGACTTTTCGGCTATTGAAAAGTTCCTAGAGTAACTCGCGCTTTACTCGACCGAGTGATAACGTTTATCATTCCCCCTTGTCGCGATCGGAACCAGCCTACCGCGAGACGAGGTTCGTTCCTGTAAGAGATCGCGCCCGAAGAGATCGTGTTCCCGTGCCGCCGGAGCTCGGGTTCGTTAAAGGGAACGGCCACGAAAGCGTGGCGAGTTCATCCGCTGGATTTCCCTCGGGGGGGAAAGAATGACGAATCGGGAGGCCGGTGCACAGCGGGAGCATGGACGATCTTGGACGAGCTTCGCTCGCGATCTGTCCTACGAACAAAGCTTAGGATAAGCTCAAAGTGACGCTAGCGCATTAGGAGCCGTAGGTTATAGGATTTCTAACGCGACGTTAACGAATTTTATACCAGCGTTGAACTTCGACATTTCTTAAGTAACGATATTTAACGAAAGGCTGGGGAGCGCTCGAGTTGCCGTCGCGAATGCAAGGCGAGAACGGCGCGCGCGATTTTACGAGGCGTCGAGTGAAGCTTGCGCGCGTGGTGTGATAATCACGCGAGGGGGGGCGCGCGGTGCGGGCTACTAGTGATCCTCCAGCGAGTGATCGGTATAACCGCAGCCATTTGTCACGATTTGAGGCAAAACCGGAAATAAACATCACCTGACCGTTCGCTCTGTCTCTTTCTACCAGTATTTCTTTCTCTTTCTATCAGTATTTCTGTGTCTTTCTTTTTTCTTTTACAGTTTCTTTCTCTGTGTACTTACGCTTTTGCTTCAAATCGCAGCAACCGATCAGCGACGATACGCGTTGTTCCGATCGCTCTCTAGAGGCTCACTACGGGCTGCAGCCGAGAAGCGACACCAAAGGGCAGAGACTGCCTGTAATTTCCATTTGCCTAAAAGAGAGCTCGAGCTGACAGCCGGCGCCGCCACGTCCTCCGCTAATTTTCGGCCTGCACGACGCGTAGGTAATCGCGAGATCCATGCCAACGAATATTTCTGTATCTCGAGAGTTTCGAAGCACACAGTGCACGGAGGCGTACCGAAAGGCGACCCGAGGAATCGCTCGAAGGGCTTGTGAAACCAGACTGCCTCTCGGCGCGCACGTTTTTTTCGGCGATTGACGTTTTTGTACGAAGAGGCGGAGGATCGATCGCTCCGGCACAGGTCGCGGAGGTTTGGTTGCGTGGATCGACGATAGGATCGCGGGATTCCCACTTTTTATATTTATTCGCGTAACTGTGTCAGTCGGAAGTGGCCGATCGAGAGGAGGATCGCTTCGACGGCCTTCGAGGATCCATCGCGAGCCTCTGTAAAGGCCGGGCGATGAATTATCGATGCGTCGCGAGCGTCGGAGCCGAGTAGACCGGGCAGAGAACGCGTGCGGGGGCGATTTAAGGACGAGGGTGGTAAAAACGCAACAAAAAGTATCGGTGTCCAAGAAGTATTTAATAATAAAGATCGTCTTTATGTACAATTTGAACTACACTGTCTTCTGATTCTCCACCATTTCACCGGGAACGTATCCTCGACGAACCTCTGCAAACCTTAAATTCGCCAATCGATTCTTTGTAACACATTCTTTTTACAGTTCCTCGAATTGATCGGGTTGCATCGCGTGGATCGCGTGCGCTGCAGAATTTAATTTCGCGTTCAATTTTCACTCCACCGTCCGCTGACATCCGTTTGCTTCCTTTTTCTGTTTTAGATACACCACTGATCCCGGAATCCTATCCCGCGGAGAATAATCGTGGTCATAAACCGAATCCCTGCCCCAAGACGCTCCCAAAAGCTCCTGATCCTTCTCGGTGGGTCGACAAAATATCCCTTTCATTTTTCTGGCGCAACGTTTGCTCGCTCCTTACTCGCCAATGGCGATGTTGCGGATTTATACCTCTGAACGCTGGCAACTGCTTCCATGAATCCACGTATACCGACTATTTTTTATGGAATTTTTTACTTTCTTAAATATGTTATAATGTTAATTTCTATATTATATAGTAAAATGTTCCAAAACATGCCAATGTTCCCCCCGTTTACGGTACTAAGTCATCCTGAATTTTTTAACAATTCGGAATAAATAAATTCTTTGATAAAACTTTGTCAAAATTAGGCTTTAATTTAGTCTTAAATACTTTCCTTAAAGTATCAGCAGATGAATTAACCTTAGAGCATAGAAACATGGAGGAAGCATGCAATGAAAGAGAAAAATATACCTAGGGACATCCCCTCTCTTTCTAACATCAAAAAAAACAAACGAGGGTGTTCCCCATGTATATTTTTCTCATTTTACCGCCGTCTACATTTTCGCCCATTACATGCTTCCTCCATGTTTGTATGCTCTAAGGAATTAACACGCTGATATCGAATGTATTATTCGTCGACGCGTCGTAGCCCTATATCATTAACCCTTTACGCCTTGAGCGTTTCTGGAACATATTTATAACCACTTTCAACCCCTTTCGCACCCCACCCAAGTAAATCATAATTCATTCATAAAGAACACAGTAGCCATGGTAATTTCAAAAGCAGGATTTAATAGACGATCTTGCCAGCGATGTTTACCATAGTTGGAGCGCAAAGTGCTAGGCGTTGGAATTTACCGCTCGCGTCGAAACAAGTTTCGAAGAGTATTAACGGTCAGCGTTCGGAAAAACCATTTCCCGTCGAAAGGACGGAGACAATCTCCAGGATTAATTTCACGCCTTCGTGGAGGATAATTTTTCAGCTCATCCCTTCCGCGCTTCTCTCTGTACAGCCACTCTGTTCTCGGTTTACCATCGCTCGCTCTTCCACGCGCTCGTTCCGGCGAAGGGAAAGGGTTTTAATGGCGAGTGAGTCGCGATTGACGAAAGGTGGCTCCTTTTCCCCGAGATATTTACACGGGGTAGAGGACATGGGGGCTGCGACTGTGAAACGTCCCTTGGAAACGAGGCGAGATAGAATTAGCGACGGCCGACGGTTCGCTTCTCGTCGTTTCCATTTTCCTTTTTATTCGCTCTTTGAAAAGAATCATTCCGGCCAGCGCGAAAGGAGCCTCGCTTTTTACAGCTAGCGGGCTTTAAGCGACTTCTCCTGTATTTCCGCCGGAAGCCCGGCTAAACAGTTCCTTTAATTTCGGCGCCAGGAACTTTCCAATTAACGCGCTCCCCCGATCGCTTAATGACCATGCGCTTGTCATCCCCTTTTTAATTCCAATGAATGAATGCACCGTGTTGCGCGCAGTTTTTACATTGAAATTCATGCTTCCGGTTCACGGCTGGTTTCAGGGCCCTGGCAGGGAAACTGGCCGCAGTGGTAAATTTGGGGATGGCAAAATTGGTAGAAATAGATGAAAATCTGATTTGTCGATCTTCCGTCGTCCTGTTCCGCTGAAAAAGGGACAGTTGTTTCTTCCTCGAGGGAACTTGAAATCCGATTAAAAGCTTCCCAGCGGAAAGTTTCCGATACCACGGCATTTTCTCGCTTCTGTCTGAGCCGCATTGATCCTTGATCCTTGGGAAGATCGAGAGGAATTAAGGGGCTGGAATTATCCAATCGTTCTAATCTTCCCGGATTCATTTTATCTCTCCTCCTCGAACATCGGTCTTCCTTCTCCGTTCACGTGTTTCGCGTCCTCTTTCTTCCCGAAGATTTAATACAGGAAAGATTAAACGGAGGTTAAAGGGTTCGCGAGGGTGAGGAACCAAAGAAAGCGCCAGCTTGCGCGCACTCGAGCGGACGTTACACCTCGCACGAGAGGGAGTGAAACCCCGTTTTGAGGTTGCACTCTTTCGCGCCTTCATTAGCGGCGTAAATTTACCTGCCGGCGAGGAACACTGCTCCCTGTCTTGGACCGTATAAAGTGGTCCGGAGATCGCGCAGACCTTGGTCACTATTTCGCCTTATTTTTTTGCATTTTAAATACCGCGCGGGCATTGTCACTGGTGCTCTGGATTTCTTACGATGTGTAATACTATCTCGTCGCGAGATTTGCGAAATTTTATATTAACTCGCTGACACTCTGGGTGTGAGCCACCCATAAGCTGATTTTGATGCTCTGAACCTTTTATATGTAAAATGAATACCTTTTTTCCAAAGCTGACTTACAAACTATTTTTTCTCTGAAAATATTATAACCGAGCAACAACTCTGTGGATTCTTAGCTTCTAATATTGAAATTTGAAAAAGATACAATTTTTTAAAGATTTGACGGTGTTGGACTTAAGAAGCATTTAGCTTTGACGCACCAAAATGCACGTTTCCTTCTTGCTCTGTGTAGTAATTAAATTTGAAAGTACGAATTAGGATAAGTATGGAACGATTTGGGAACATTAATCCTAAATAATGCCCCCGTGACTTGTTCCATATTAAAAATAAATCCCTTTTATGAATTGAAGTTGATTATTTTTATTGTTTAAGTTTATAAAACTGTTTATACTAATAATTAAGAGTTGATTCCCACTAATTTTGTTTCATTTCCTCTGCTATTTTTCATGTAATAAGCATGCATATACTTAGGGATGTGCGATGTTCAGAAATTATCGGTGTTGGCATCGTTAGCTAATTATCGATAACCGATAATTACCGATTTTCGACAATATCGATGATTTTACAACATAACAATTATGTACAGTAGCCGATAAAATAGTTACCATTTTTTATTCGTTTAATCTTGTTCTTTTTTCGCATCAACTTGGACCTGTGGTATGTGTTTAATATACATATTCTGATGGATAATTGAAAGCTGTATAAAATCCAGTTAAAATCGAATTTATGTAACTACCAAACAAAAGTTTTACATGGGATCGAACGAGAGAACATATTTTTGGGTCGACAAAGA
Organism: Andrena flavipes; assembly: GCA_963971345.1. Taxonomy (NCBI): domain Eukaryota; kingdom Metazoa; phylum Arthropoda; class Insecta; order Hymenoptera; family Andrenidae; genus Andrena; species Andrena flavipes. The sequence continues at coordinate 72,575,763 of OZ020479.1, read as the reverse complement.
AGTTACCACTTTTGGTAATTTTTTATTGCGTCCCAAGATTTTTTATAAACATCCTTCGTTCGATTGTGCGCCCGGAAATCAGTTTAACATCGATGTTTAGTACCCCTTAATCGATATTTCGTAAACGTCCAAAACAAGTCCCAAAGTCTGATCCCAAGTTTTTCCAACCCTCTCCACCCCTAGACGCAGCACATTTCCAAGAGCTTCGCGTAGCGCGTCCCTTATCGTCATGCCCCAACCAATTACGCGTTACCTTTGCACCCTCGTCTCGCTTCAGTATTCTTCTCTCCTTATTTCCTGCAGCCCCGAGTCGGCTGTGCACCGCGCGCCCATGTTTCTTCCGTTTCCCCTTCAAGAAGCAGCGCTCCGTTTCTCCTCTCGCTGATACACTTTTTGCTCGTTTCCCGTTCGCAGCTGAGACGAGCCTCCACGGCTTCGAGTCTCTTCCAAAGGAAGCAGCAGCGCTCTCTTCTTTTTACCCTCCTCTTCTCCTCTTATTTTGTCCCGCCTTGTCATCGCCTTTCCCACCCCCCTAATCCGCTGTCCACCTTCCTCCCTCCGGCGAAATGCTCTAGTGTCAACCCACCCCCCGCCCCCCCCCCCTTTCCCTCCGCTGCCTCGATTTTTACCATCGACCGAATTCGCGTCGCCGCTCCTTGGATTCTTCGCGGGGAAGGAGCTTTTATTCGCCTTTGAGCGGCCGCCTCTGCGCGAGTCCACCCTCTTCACCGGCGAATTAATTCAGCGGAGGGAATCCCGAAACGCGGCAGCTTCCGTGCCCTCCTTGCCATTCCCTTTGACTTCTCGAGCGCTCTGGAATATTCCCGCGGAAGTCAAGCAACGCGTGAATAATCCCCCCTCGCGAATGATCTCGCCCAGACGCGGGTACGCGATAACAAGCCTGACCCGGATATGCAAATACCTGCGTTCGCGACGATTAGCGACGGGGACATTTCTTGTGACCCGCGGAGGAGTTCCGGAGTTGCTTCGTCTCGCGAGTTTACGTCTCCCAATTTCGAAACGCCGTAGACTGGGGTGGGAAGATGGTGGGACACACACTTGGGAGACATTTAATCAATCGGAGCTAAGGATGACAGTATTGGTGGATGCTTCTACTTAAGTTCGATTTGGTGCACGGATTGTGAACACTCGAAGAGGTGTAGCCAGCGTCGGACCGACGCGCGAGATGAATTTTGATCGGCCGATGGATAACGGCGAAAAAGAGGATCAGAATGGGAAGTTAGAGGGGAAGGAGCAGCCATCGCCCCTGCTGATCCCTCGATTCAATTTGCATTCAATAAACCGCCGGTGAAACGGCGGAACGGTTCGCTCCAAATTAAAATCGCTGAATAATTGGACGCTGTTGGGCGAGCGAGGCCTCGGTGCGCACAGCCCCATAAACCTACATTTTAATTCAATGAAAGGGAAGCGGGGGAGCCCGCCGGCGGAAAGCGAAAAGCTTGACGAGCGGCCGCTGCATCCCCGATTTCCATCGGGCCGCGCTAAACGAAATGGAGGGGAGGCTGGAGGACGAGGAGCTTTGCTGTTGGACGGGACGAATAAACAAATATCCAGGAGTTTAACGGAGGGAAGGCAAGCGAAGCGAGGAGAGAGGCGCGCGGATATTGGAGAGAAGCAGGGAAGAGGGAGGCGTCGCGAATACTGGCGAAAGGGTCGCGACCTGGACGAGCATTTTCCGCGGGGGAATGTTTTCCTAATTCAAGAGCACGGGTAAACCGTCGCTCGCTAATGGTCACCTCTTCGCGTAAAAAATGGGTCCGGATATCTAGAGACGTGGTAGCGTGTAGACGCCAAGTACATGTTTCGATACCCTGTATATGTCGACTGTCGCTACCGCTATTATTTAACTCGGCGTCTGGTTAAACCAACCCAACCTGAAACTTATTTCTTTAATATCTCATCACGCCTGCAATATTTTCTAAATTTAAAAGCATTTTTCTTGTGTAAATCGCATACAAGCTTTCGAATAAAATTAAATTCAGTAAAATCGGTCCACGCGTGGCAGAGATATCGTAATATCGTCTCATGGATCAGTTGGAAATTTTAAGATTTTTCTTCTTCAACCAAAATTTTTGTCGACATAATACGCATACGCGTTATACACACACTTTCAGTCAAAAGCAAGACTAACACATGTATCTTCGGTCAATCGCTTTCTTCACTATGCAATCCACTCCAAATTTTGACAGCTTATTGTCAAGTTATAAACAAATTATAAACGTGTTTTTACAAGTATGTGTCGTTGTACCATTGAATTGCAAACGAAATGCAATTTCAAACACAAGGTAAGTTGCCGAAATTTGAATTGCGACATGTTTGTATATGATCAAATTGTTTTTTATTTGTAACTAAACTGAGGATTTTATGTATATGTAGATAATCGAAGCATAAAATGATGCTGTGACCTACGCCAGGCTATGTACGTAATAGAACGACCATTGGTAGTTTGCTGACTTGCTGCAAACCAAAAGTTTACAAATTCCATTAGTTATACAGGCTTAATTTTGAAAATCGTTTTAATTAAGTCCGGGTTGTAGTTTTTATTGTGTTTAGAGTAGTGAAACGAATAAATCAACAAACCCCAGCTGTGGGTTTAGTTGTATATGTATACTACGACCAATAAATTTGTTTTATTTTTTTTCACTCTTTCACAGTGTCATTTTTTCTATTAATTATCATGGTGCCAGATACTGTAATTATTTTGTACTTATTTGTTATGGTCTATTTGGAAGGCCTGAGAGTTTAAAGGGTGGATAGGATGTAAAACTAAGTAGGAGTGAGTTTGGAAAGATTTTATGGTGGAGGAAGTGGACTTGAGCAGCTAAACTCTTTACCTCGACTGTATCTTGAGGATAAAAAATGCAATTATTAGTGGAATTCCTATGCTTAGTCAAGTAACCCCGTCCAACATTGTTAACATGTTAAGGGCCGTACGTACAAAATCTCCACGCACCGGTTAAAATAAAATACCGTAAATTATAGTCAATGTATCACGTTTCCACAAAATATTCATGAAAAAACATCAAGCAGTCCACAGTGGACAAGAATTTATAAATAGTCGAAACAAAAATATTTACGGCCCACCGACCTTTTCAGATTTTTCATTCTCAGTGACAGAACACGCACGTTTTTGTCACGCCAAGTATCTGACTTCCAAGCCCCGGACATCTAGGCAAATGTCTGGATGTTACACTTTATCTTCACATTATTAAAATGTCCGCGATATGAGTAATGGAAGTATGAACACAGCATTTTACCTGTGTACAAATAGTTGTGTCATCTTAAGCGCAGTTGGAAAGCACCTTTATATACTTGCATTCATTTTGATTTCTCATATTTCTTTATATTGCATAGTTTCTTTTATTTTTTTTGTTATTAGATCTTTTCATGTACTTTTTTACGGAGATTAGGTTTCCAATTCGCCTGATGGACCTCGTATTGAATTTACGGGTACTCGTAACCCTGTCTATGGAAAAATTGTCCCCATGGTTAAGCTTCCCGTGGGATAATAGCTCGGCCAGTTTGGGGAACAAATGGAGCGTCATTTATCGACTGTGCTTGCCACAACGTTGCGACGACAGGGGTTGCGCTTGGACGAAAATGTCCCACGCGAGAGCAGTGACGTTTCATTTAAATCATTTCCCAAATCACCATCGAATCTCCTTCAAGGATACACTCTCCGCATGTTCCGCCAGCATTGTATAACACTTCTGCGAAGCCTAGAAGACTCAACTAGTGCCAGCAGTACAGGACAACTACCCCCCGCTCGGTACCGGCCTCTTCATCCCCATCGGACAGCAAGCAAACATTTTTCAAGCTCTTTCCTCCTGAAACCGTGGATGCTGATCCGCCGCGTTTCAGGCCTCGACGATCCCCTCGGAAAAGTGGTCCAGGTTGCGACGACCAGCCTCGGCGCGAGAGGACGAAGAGCCGAGAGAGAGAGAGGAAGCTCGCCGGGCCGGAGGGTGGCGAAACGGGGGTGGAAGCATATGACGTCACGAAGGTGGAGGGTTGCCCGGGCAACGGGGAAGCGGTTCGCCGCCGCGTCGGGACGCCGTGGTGCGTCGCCACCGACGCCGCGACGTAAAAATCAATTTGGACCTTGGCTAGGTGACCGTTCGCTCGGCGCTGCGTCGCGGCTGCTTGCTCCGGCGGCGGCGGCGGCGACGGCGGCTCGATGCTCGACGCTCGACGCTCGAGGCTCGAGAGCAGCCAGCACGCTTCCCTTCCGGAGGAGGTGCCGGCCACCTCGCTACCGCGCTAGCGAGCTAGCCAGCTGCGAGACCAAGACCGAGACCGATACCGACAGCGAAGCTCAGTCGCGAGTCGCCAACCGAGCGGGGGCTACGCCAGCCGAAGCTCGCGCGTCCAGCACCCGCCTAGCTTTACTGTGCCGCCGACGCGCACACGCCTGGCCACGTCCGCCAGTCGCACGCGACCACGCTCACCCTCTGTATCGAGATACGGGTGCTAGCCGCTTCCGCGTTCACGCGGCCCGCGCCGGGGCCTCGCCTGTCCACGAGGGGGATCGCGACATACCCTGGCCCTCGCTATCGACCGGTGGATCAACCTGCCGCCGTCCGAATCGTGGATCGCACGATGAAACGCATCGAGGAGCGAGCCGAGGATCCCGCGCCTCGGGGACCATCCTCGTAAACAGTCTAAGAAGGCAGCGGTGGGATAGCCGAGCCAGGGAGGAAGAGGCGAGAGATTCGTAGCCAGAAAAAGGTAGCTGTTTTTCCCGGGTTTTTCGACGGCGTGGTCCAAGAGATATGACCGCGGAGGCGCGCGGACACGCCGAAGCGTCTGAGCCGCGACGGAGATCGTGCGGGGTGACGGCGGAGCGGGGATCCCTAGGCCCCCAGTGACTCGAGGAAGCTGCTCGAAGGTGTTGGACTCTCCTACGCGGTGTGACGGGGAAGCCGCCTCCGTGACACGCATGCGACGTGCCCGTCTCTATCGCGGGAGCAGCGCCGAGAGGGAAACATCTGCGCGGCCGGTGGAAGCTTTTAACTCGCGTGCCTACCCGCTCTGACGTGTCACGGATGGAGTCAGCGTGGCCCTAGCTTGCTGTGATCCGCGAGCGGGTAAAAAAAGCTCACGCGTGCCGCGTCCACACGCGGGCTGACTCAGTTACATTTCGGACAACGCTCTCGACAGAGCCGCTCGCGAGCCGTTCACGCGGAGCAGGCTATGGGGAGCCGCGGATAGCCGTTGGATACGCGCGGTGAGCTTTTGCCGAGTGATCGTGTAACGTCGCCATCCTCTGACGGAGACCTGTGGAGCAGACGGCTCAGGAGCATCGAGGTGTGCGGTCTGGCTCTGTTCCGCGAGAGATAAGCAAACGATGGTCCGCTCGACGGGGATTAATTGACGAGGAGAGGTGTACCAGCGTGGCATCCTACTTCTGCGAAGCCTCTGCCATCGATCAGCCGGGGCTACGCGTCTGGCCCGCGGGCCCCTGGATTAATTAAAACGTCGTCGGTCGTCGGTAGTCGCCGGGGAACAAGCGAGAATGCCGCTGGTGCCGTCGTCTCGCGGTACGCGGGCAATAGCCGTCTGAACGGGGCGAGACGCTCCTTTCGCCGGGCACTCGCGTGCCCGAGGATGTAGCCGGGACCTGGAGGATCGCGGTTGTTCGTGAGACAGAGAAAGGTGGAGCGGCCGGAGGATTCTAGGGGGCTGGGTAGCGTTTCCGGACGTGACGGCGGGACTGGGGAACCAGGAGAAGAGCGGCGTGTATCGATGATGGTGGAAGGCACGGTGCCAGGAGGCGATTGGATGCCGCGGTGCTCGCGTTCCTTCGGCTCTAGAAGCTGCTGGTGAATGTCGCGGGTCGTGTGGCGCGAACGGGTGGACAACAGCGAAGGAATGCCGTGGTACGATGACGGACTTGGTGCTCGTGCTCGGTGCTAGGGTCGCGGTGTCGTCGCCGACGTCGTGGCCGTGGTCGTGGTCGTGGTCGCGGACGCGTTGCTGGTGGGAACGCTGTCTCTGCCTCTGCACGATCAGCTAATACGGCAACGGTCGAATGGCGACAGGCCACGAGAAGAAGCAGCCTCGCTAACAGAGACTGTCCTTGGGACTTAACCGTGCCTGCCTCTCGTCGAAACCCGAGGCAGCCTGGTGCGCGTCGCAGCGGCTGTGTTCCGGGGCCATTCGCTTTGTTCGGACCCATCTCGCGGGGGCGAACGGTGCAGGAGGATTAAAAGTGTAAATAGGTACACTCGTGTCCCGCGACAACGGATTCCGGGGATCGCGGCAGGGTTACACTTGCCATTTACAAAAACACATTAGCCGGTCACTCGTGAAACCGCAAAGGTCGCGCGAAGCCGCCTGGTCAGAGTCAGCGCGTCGTAGGTGTTTATCAGCGGCCAATAGGATCACCGGGGGACAGAGGAGGTTGAAGGAGGAAGAGCGGGTGGAAAGGGGGGTGGGTGGAAGGGAGTGGGTGGAAGGGGGAGGCGAAGGGGTTGGACACGAAGCGGCAAGAACGTTGGAAAAATTGGGTGAGTCGGGCAAAGTATTCGACCATCGAGGATGGCCTCGGTGGCAGCGTGGCTGCCGTTCGCCCGCGCGGCGGCTATCGGCTGGGTGCCGATCGCTACCCATCCGCTGCCCCCGCCGCCGATCCCCAAGGATCGCCGCAAGGCGGACGACGAGAAGCTGCTGATAAACGTGAGCGGTCGGCGGTTCGAGACATGGCGGAACACCCTCGAGAAGTATCCGGACACTCTTCTCGGCTCGAACGAGCGAGAGTTCTTCTACGACGAGGAGAGCAAGGAGTACTTCTTCGACCGTGATCCAGACATCTTTCGTCACATATTGAACTATTACAGAACCGGGAAGCTTCACTATCCGAAGCACGAATGCCTGACCAGCTACGACGAGGAGCTGGCGTTCTTCGGCATACTGCCGGACGTGATCGGGGATTGCTGCTACGAGGATTACCGCGACCGCAAGCGGGAGAATGCCGAGCGGCTGATGGACGACAAGCTGAGCGAGAACGGCGACCAGAATCTCCAGCAGCTGCTGGACATCAGGCAGAAGATGTGGCGGGCCTTCCAGAATCCTCACATATCCACGGCAGCCTTGGTCTTCTACTACGTAACCGGCTTCTTCATCGCCGTCAGCGTGCTGGCGAACGTGGTGGAGACCGTGCCGTGCGGCAATCGCCCGGGACGCGCCGGCACGCTATCGTGCGGCGAGCGTTACAAGATCGTGTTCTTCTGCCTGGACACAGCGTGCGTGATGATATTCACCGCCGAGTATCTGTTGAGGCTGTTCGCCGCCCCGTCCCGTTGCAAGTTCGCCCGATCCGTAATGTCCATCATAGACGTGGTGGCCATCCTGCCGTACTACATCGGCCTCGGTATCACCGACAACGACGACGTGTCCGGCGCGTTCGTCACGTTGCGCGTCTTCCGTGTGTTCCGGATCTTCAAGTTCTCCAGGCACTCGCAGGGCCTCCGTATCCTCGGTTACACGCTCAAGTCGTGCGCGTCCGAGCTCGGCTTCCTCGTGTTCTCCCTGGCCATGGCCATCATCATATTCGCCACCGTCATGTTCTACGCGGAGAAGAACGTAGACGGGACGAACTTCACCTCGATCCCTGCCGCCTTCTGGTACACCATCGTTACTATGACTACCTTAGGGTGAGTGTCTCTTCAGCTTCTTATTCGTAGATTCGTGAGATTGCTTCTTGGTCGGCCGCTGCTGGCGCAACTCTGGGGGGGTGTTGAGTGAAATCCTGGCCGGATCTAAAGTTATTCTTATTGCGAACGAATCGTATTTTCAATAGAGCCCTCTATCGATCGCGGGGTTTCGAGTAAACTCGATCTTTTCCGCGTATCCGAAGTACCTACTCTGAAGAGATTTCAAGGGACCGGAGCTTTCTCTCTATTATTTCGAATTGAGTCGAATATAATGGCTGGGAACCTTAAGGGAGGAATTAAAGGAGCAGGGAAGCAGATATTCCCAGCAAATACGCGACGGAATACGACTTAAGGACGCTTCCGCGAAAGTAATTGGCTCCGTGTAAACCGCCCGGAGCTTGAACAAGCGCCAGTCTCTAGTGATATTTTTAACGGACGTCGTTGTCGACCTTTTTCACCTCCAAGGGCCTGCCCGCTTTCTCTAAATATCCGCGACAGAAAAGCCCACCCGACAATTCCTCCCGTTTCCCTACCCCGTCACGTCGCTGCCACCGTAAACCCGGTCTCTCTGCTTCGCGACGAATTAAAGCAACCGATCTCGAACAACCGTCCGACCTGCTGCGCACCCACCGACGAGAGAACGTTTCTGTTTGCCTTTAATTTCTCGAAAACGTCCTGTTGTTTCGCGGACGAAATTTGTTTTTCTTCGTGGATTAAAATTCCCGGTCCTATTCGCGTCTCTCCCCTTTTCTTCCATTGGAATCAGCCCGCTTGTAGGGCTTCTGGAGACGTTGGGTTCCTTTGTTTCGCTTGCTTTCGCGTACAGATTCGCCGCAGTGTATTTTATACTCAGGGGTTGAAGAAGTCGCCGGTCTGCGGCACGGTTTCTACGCGCTATTTATTAACTCTCGTCGAAACGAAGTGAATGTAGCTTAATGAAACGAGATCCAAAGCCGTGCAATTAAAGATCCTCTTATTTAATATTTGGCGGGGGTTGTGGAATGGTTGGTAGGTAGAAGGAAGAAGAGAAAATGACGGTTGCGTTTTGTCCTGGGTCTGGGACTCATCGGTAAGGCTTACCTAGACGCGGAGATATAAGGAGATAGGACGAAAGAGATATATTTATGCACTAGGGTGGTCCACGATCTCACGGGAATTTTTTTTGTATTCTTTGCTGCTCTCCACGAGCCCGTCTTTGTTCCCTAAACTAAAGAAGTGTGTATTTAAAAGACTGGCCTATATGAATCATATTTACACAGTTAAGTGTACTTATATTATTCCCTAATAGAGGAAAAGAATGTTGTTTTTGTGCCAGGTACAAAAATAGATTCCACTAATACCCCAAAATCTATAAGGATGTCAGCTGGAGACCCGTTAATTGGAAAACAGACAGAAATTCTTTCTCATGCTTCTAAACGAGTATTCCTCAATTTTTGCAGAGGTGTTAATTAGCGTGTTTGGAACAATTGCAACCTTTAGGAAAATCTACATTTCATAATTCAAACAATGGATCATCCTAAATGCTCATCGAGATACGTCCAGTAATTTAATCGAGTAGCGAGTAATATAATAATTTTCCGTGCGTGGACACTATTTAGTAAATTACTAAATTACTCGTCATTTGACTGAATTACTGTATATATCGAACGAAAAATAGGAACAAATTTTTTTCGTATATCGCTTTTAAAACATTTAAAAAATATATTCTCAAAGTTATAGGCCAAAATTCAACTCGCATAAAACGCATTTCAAACGCGTTTTTCTCGAAACCACGTTTTCAAAATTGGCGTCGGGGATAACTAAAAAACTATTTGATCAATTAACTTCAAATTTTGCACACTTTTAGTTTATAATATTCCCCGGAATATTAACCACAATGTTTAACAAAATTATTAATTTTAACTACTCTTTTTAAACAAAGAAAACGCGAATTTTTGGAGAAAATATTTGAAGTTCCGCCATTTCTAAAATATGCCATTTTTTACACCTATTCTTACAATTGGCACATAAATTGAAAAAAAAATTGTTCTGTCTGTTTTGCATCTCGAAAAAAACCTATTTCTTTTGTATTTATTATAATTTTACTTTTGCAAAAACTTGTTTTACTCGTTATAACGCGAAACGAAGTACCCTTAAAGTTACGAAAGAATTATCGCATTGGTATCTTCCCAAAAGATTCCTAAAAATTGATCCCAAAATAATCCGTTTCTACGGTGTTCTCCCCTTAATACAAACGAATGGCTAGATAGGCGAGACCTTACGAGAGACCAGGATCGGTCGAATGCCCTCTTGCGGCGTAGTCGGAGGTACCGCTACAAACCTTCTACTAAATTTCTCGTGCAACACTGAAAACGCAATTGTTCGTCCTCGGACCATTTATCTCTAAATTCAGCGTCTCCCTTAGCAGAACCCTTACAACACGGTTGAAACATTCATGCCCCTGATCCGTGGTTGTAAAATTCCGCGCCGAACGCCGACGGGAAACTCTCCCGGCTCGCTTAATCTTGCAGGTTCTCTCGAACGATCTCTCAGCGAGGGCGATGAAAAAATTACGCGAACGATCCGAGACTTTTGCTCGCGAGTGGAACAGATCCATAAGGCTGGGCGGAAATATTAATGTTCCCCCGGGAACGTGGGAGGGCGAAGTCGGCGGGGGAAATTCAGACTGGTGGAAAAATTCGCTCGCGTGTCCCACGTCTGATTCACGGAGAAGACAGCCTCTGCCCCTCTATTTCTGCTTGGTGAAATCTATGTCAGTGGTATTTTCGTTTCGTTTTCGCACGGACAGCTGACAATCAGGTTGATCTTACATGCCCGCGCAGCCGGTGGTCGCGTCCGATCGAGCGCCAGCCAAATCCGTGGCTGGCCGCCGCGTAGATCTCCCGAAGCCTCCAGTCGGCTTTCATCCTCCCCTAATCCGAGCGGAAATTTAGGATGCCGCGCGAAACGGCCCCGGCGAATCGAGTTACATTTTCGTAACGGCGCTCGCACCGTCTCTCTTTCCCGTGAATACTCGCTGCACTCCCGGCTGGTTGAAAGCGACTCGATGAGGCTGCTCGAAGGTGATTAAATGTAGCGCGACGCCTTTGCTTCAGAAGCCACCGGGCTCTGGAAAGCCTTGCCTCCCCTCTGAAAGGCGCGCATCAGTTTTCCTTTCAGGCGTCCCCAGAACCGAGCAACTCGCAATGTTTTCCGCATCCATACGCTCCAGGCATGTGCGCCCGCTTTTCTCCGCGCCACCCCTCTCGCTGCAGTGTTTCCTCCGTTAAAATGTCCCCGATAAAGTGAACCGACGGGAACAACGTTGCGTGCCTCGAGGAAAAGAAACGACGGAGTCGCTCGTGTCATAATAATTTCCTTTTCCCCAGCGACGCGACGAACCCGTCTTCCCGTGCAATTTCCCCCTTCGTCCCTCGATGGCCCGTGCTCGAAAGTTTCGCGAAAAAACTCTGGATAAACTCCGGTGATCGACGAACGCGGCGGAGTTTAACGCGAGGACCAGGCGACAATGTTTCGCTGATTAACTAAGCTCGACGACGATTGGGAGGGATGCTGGGATCGGGGGGGGGGGGGAGTGTGTAAGGTTCATTAAAGGATAATGACGGTCCATTATTGCGCGGATCCGCGGGGCCGAGTGTCGGGGCAAATGCGTTTCGCCGATGGAATCATAATAGGCAGCGTTTCCGCGTTTTCCTTGTTAATTATCGTGATTTAGGTGGCCCATTCCTGCCCTCGCGCACTCTCATCTTTCGACCTTTGACGATTTCAATCGCGCCACGTTAAATTGTTTCGTCTGTTCAAACGCGAAACACCACGAGAATTTATCACAGACACAGGCGCGAGCCAGTCGCCGAAGTTCGCGCGCTGATATTCCCCGCGATCCCTCCCCCGTCCCCTCTCCGTCTAACCGCCCACAATTATTTATGGCCGTTTAAAGTAACGTTAAACGGCAGAGCGCGGTGGATTATGGTGAGTGTTTTATTGCCGGCGAAAGTTGATAAAGTTTCGAATGGGAAGGTCAGCGCCGTCGATATTTTCTATTTCGGAGCGCGGACTGGCCACGCCGTGCTAATGGAATAGTACAGTGAAAGAGCGATGCTTCGTTGGAGCATAAAGAACGGCAAGATCCGTGGTAGGGTCTCGGTACTTTCGACCCAGCGAAGTTATTGGCACACATCGCACATGCGACGAGGTTCCGTGAATGAACCGGGAACTTTATGTTTCTCTTCTCGTTAAAGGGATTACCGTTTAGAGGATCCCCGAGCAATGAGATATCTGGCGGAATTTCCGAATCAGCCTGCGAAGCTCGGGAAAATTCGTGGAAAGGCCTCGCTGCCGTTCGTCACACTCTGTTTCTCCTTTCCCGTATTTTTCGATAAAACCAGCAGGGTGGTTGAAAGAGGCGGACGGTGCGCGGTCGACGAAAAAATACAGGGCTAGGTATCGCGGCCGACGGGAAAACACAACGGGCCCGTGGCTCCGTGTAAATATTTTTCAGCGGAAACCGAATACATTCGTGCTCGTCTTGGAATCGAAGGAGCGTGAAAAAGGTGACGGAGAACAATGGGTGAAAAAAAAAATGAGAGCAACTATCCCGAGCCCGTCGAAAATGCGTTCTAATTAAAACCCGCTGCCGCGAAGTCGGGTATGAAAATCTGTAGAGATGTTCCCCGTCGGCGATCGATCAATTAGAGTGGAATACTCGCGGAAATCCGTTCCGCTCTCCATCGGACGAGCTGCGCCCTGTTGGTAGCCGGCAACGGGAGAGGAGACTTAACGGCGAGGCTCGAATGTATATTCATGTGTTTGCGCGCGCGGTAATAACGTCCTCGGTTCTTTTTCCTGTGTCAGCGCCGGCTGGATCCCGGCTCGCGTGTCCAGGCTTAGTCCAGGTCGGTTCCTTCAAAGTTTAACGAGAAGGATCAACAGGTGCCTCGAGGATTTCTCTAGCGGCCTTCTAACGCGTTACTTTTCAAACGCATTTCCAAAGCTGGACAAACAGCCGTCAGCGCCGGGACGCCCCGCGTCCCCCGTCTGGATATTAATGGAAAAGGATCGCCGGTCGACGACGCTCGCCTCTAGCCCCCATGAATTTTCATCTGGCATATTAATTTACGCGGCTCAGGGAACTCGGCGCGGCCTCGCGCGGGCCCAGCTCTAATAGCTTTTGCTTCTAAAGCTCGCGTGGCTGGGGAATGCGTTCGATCAGGATTTATCGTGCGATTTTGGGTGGTTATTCTAATTTCGGCGCTGCGATTCTGCGAAGGGAGGATTCTTTGGTGTTGAGAAAAGACCAGTGTCTTCTTGGGAGTTAGTTTGTTTCAGAAGGGGTTGGTAGATGCTCGACCTTGATATTTAGTTTAATTCGTTGAATGGACTTGTCCTCTTTTTTATCGGGTTTTCTTAAAGCACGACGCTTTTCTTCGATTATTCCCCTACTTGCTTCGGTAAAAGCGAAATAAATAAAAGTTAGCCAGGGAATCTTATTTCCCCTCGTTTCCTACTCTGGTAATCCGGCAAAACTAGCGATCTCCTTTGTGCTTTTTCCCCCGTTCTCTTTCGGCGAAGTCGATAAGAGGGGAGTGGTCGTATCTCGAAGAAAATAAAAAGGAACGAGGCGTGGAAGCTCTAGTTTCACTGCTACCCCTCTTCGTATCGACTCGTCAATTTTCTTCTCGCCCTATCTCGGCTATTGTTCTTCTTTTCGAAACCTTGGATGCCCCCGGATTCTTGATTCGCTCCTGGAATCGATAGGGCCCCCAATTCCCTCGCATTGTCTCACTCTTCAAACTGGCAGGATCCTCGATTCCTCCGCCTCTTAATTCCTCTCTAGCACCGTGCAAATTACGCACGGCTACTTCTGTAACTGCATATCGCAACGTTGCGCTGCATGCATTTCGCACGCTTTTGCACGCTCCTCCGAAAGCAGAAAATATCTCCATCCCCGGGGAAACTCACATTCATCGACGCCGCCAATTCCGCACTCTCTCCCCCAATTTCCCAGCTCCTCTAATTCGCAAAGTGGATTGTTTTCCTCGACCGAAGCATCGATAGAGGCTTCAATTCCTCCCCCGAGATCCTGTTTGCCCGCGTCTCCCGTTTTGCATTTTTATCGCCCGCGAAACGGGAACAAGCGAGGTCGTTTCGGAAAAAAAAAAAAACGCTTCGCGGAACAATCGACCGAGGAGGACCCATAACGAGGGTAGGTGGCAGGCGCGAGCTTTGAATCTCGATTCTGTCCATCGGTGTGTTCACCCCTGCTTCGAGTTACCCTAGAATTTCGAACCACCCCGTTTATCAACCGACTTTAAATTCTAACTCGAAGGAAACCTAAGGAAAATCACTCTAAATCTCCATGAAACCTTTTCGCTGCGAATTAATTGCTAATATCGCGGAGGATTCAAAGCGTCGATTGCGAACGACAGGGAGAGAGGGCCGCGAGGATCGTTTAAGGGCAACAGAATGGCGAGCACGGAAATGGAGGGTCGCAGCGCGTCGCGCTATCGCGGTCACAATTCTAAAATTGCACGCCAGCGGGATTCGCGCCGTTATTTCCTCTCGATAACCCGCCTCCAAGGATTTATGAGGCTGCCTCGCCACGGTGGTAGAGCTGGCCAGACATCGCCTGCAGTATGAGGGATGGAAGGGTTGGACAGGGGCGAGAAAGCGTGCGTGCTTTAGAGCGGTGATTCTCTCCTCGGAACGAGGCATGGAAATGTCAGAAATACGCGTAATAAAGGATACCTGATTCCCCGTTAAACTCGCGATAAACGGTCGAATCGAGCGAGCCGACGGGGATAAATCGAATAACGGCGGGGGGGAAAAACGGGCGGTGATTGGAAAGCGCGTCGGCGATGTATCGGAGCTATGGACCAGCCATCGCGCTGGCTATTATCTTCATCTTTATCTATTTATTCCAATAAACAGGATATTCCAATAACTGGCAGCGCGCTCTTACCACTAATTACACTCCGCAGAAACAGCGAGGCGTTTAAACGGATTTGCCGGATAATTGAATTCTCGTAGGATGTATTTTTGGCAGTGGGTAATAAAGGCGGATAAAGCTCGCTCGATATTTCGCCTCCCCTCGGCGTCCAACTGTTCTCGTAGCGAGTCTTTCGCGGACCGCAAACATGCTTGCTGCTTCTCGAGTTTCATCCCCTATTTGTTGTCTGGCGTAAGCCAACCCCGTTATTTAAGGATCTCGGGGATTCGATCGAAAGGAAGGGGGATGATGGAGCGATAGAGGGCTGATACCGGGATACGGGAAAGTCGTTCCGGCTGGAAAATCCCGAAGGTCTAAGGGACGCGGAGCGGATTTTCGCGGCGGATTTCCAGTGGAATATTCATCTCCGCCCTCGCGGTGGTCGATGGGGGACAGATCGTAGGCGTGGTACGTGCTGGAGTCGGAATGGTAGAGGCAGAGGGGTCACGGTATGTCTTGGAGCGAGATTGGGCTACTGTCGAATTCTGATGGAGGAAATGCTTGAGAAAGGGGCATCGGGTGGAGGGAAATGCGATTCGACTGAATTATATGGGTCGAGATCGTACATCTTCGATTATATCAGAGGAGAAGTCCCAGTTCTAGTGCCGCGCTTGGTTCCCTTATCAGTTTTCATGCGGAGTTTGAAATTGTCCAGGAAACGAATGATTAAAGAAGGAGGCAACTTTGTTGGTAATCTGGATGTTACTGTGTGGCTTTGTGAAATCGATCACTGGATGGATCGTGGTGGATGATCGGAGGAGGAAGCGATGGTGACGAAAATGAGGAGACTGGGGGGAAAGGATAGGGCGAAAGAGGAGTGCGAATAACGAAGGCGGATAAACGCTCGGTAAACACTCGTCTGGTTCTTGAGTTCGATTGGCGGGCCGCCAAAATAACCACGCAGACACCGAGCACATCTTGCACAGGTGAAAACGCTCCTTTCACGAGCTTTGGACACGCGTCGTGATCCTCTTCAAACGCACACTGTGCCTCCTTCCCTCGAATTAATAACACCGCGGAACTTGCCAAGTATCCAGGCTTCTGCGTACACTACTCTCGAGTCACAGAAATCCCTCGGAATCCGACAGACGCTTAGTACGAGACGTCATAATTCTTTTATAAAAAATTCACGAAGCTGGAAATCAGGGGAAATGAACAGAAAATTGAAATTGAATTAGAGGTGGGTTCTATAAAAAAATCATGTATCGAACATCGACCGCACTCTTGGAGGAAATTTGAGTGCTTTCACGGAGCACAAGATATCCTAAGGGGTTAGGCCACCTTTAGGTCTGAAACTCATATATAAATTTCAGATTTTTTTGGCGAAGTAATAAGATAAATGTAGGCCCTGAAGTAAATATAAAAATTGTTTTAATTTTCTTGAAACAAAATAGCTAATTTAACCAGTGTTATTTTATTTTTGAGACTATAAGCTACCATTTAAGACGAGAAATATAATCGATTTTTTGAATCCTCAAAGCAGAGATGGGCGAAATTTTTATTTAAATAATATTTTGAATAACGAATGTCAAAGTTAATTCGATCGTCAATCCGAGTTAACTTTTATTTAAATAAAAATTTTGCCCATCTCTACTTCAAAGGTGGCTAACCCCCTAACTCCTCTACCCAAGCTACCCCTTTAAGAATCTTGTAACCAATGGAAACCAGCAGAAACTCGAAATAGAGAGAAAATTTGGATACCGCAGCGTTTGGAAATTGAAGGGAAAAAAGAATCGATTAGTCACGACGAGCTTAACGCTGTTTCCAACGGGCGAGGTTCCTAACTCAGGTTTTCTACGTACCACCCCCTCTGTAAACTTTGAATCAATCTCCTCGGTGCGGAACGTGGAGTAAAAACGTGAACTAAAACGCGACAAAAACGCCGCGTGTATAAGCGTGCTCGGGGTGGTCGCAGGAGGTAAAGAAACGCTCGCGAAGGTTGCCGCGGAATTAAGGGTACAGCACCCTTTTTCCCTCGTCGTTAAGTACCCTCCCTTCGGGGCTGTACTTGGAAGCCGGTAGGTTTTTCGTCGTCGGACCATCGGGGAATATTTATCGGATGCTTTTTACCGCGGGCTTTAAGTAGCTCGTGAATCGCCCGGCGTCTTTTATGGCTTTTTGAGGACACAATGACGGGGGATGCTCGAACGTAATGTCTCATTTATTTGTGAGATCGTAGGAAACGCGAGCATTACACGGGATAGTCGAGGTAGCTTTTACTGCCGCGTTGTCGAGTTGGTTACTTCCGATTTTGGATCTAAAATTTCCAGCGTTCTGGTCAGAATCAAAATTCCCAATTGGAGTATGAAGTGAGTGGTCGTTTTGACTTTCAATTTATTCCATTCTGGCAAACTTTCCTTTGATGGGAGGATATCTGATGTTACTATTCACAGACCTTTGAATTTATCAAATTTATGGAGCATGTCGAAAGTCGAATTTCATTCGTCGATCCCCCGCTAACCGAATTTATTTATTTATTTAACACGTATGTTGGTGAGAAACAATTTATATAGGAATATGTATAAGATCATTAGAAAAGGACAATATTGTTATTTTTTTATTCTGCTATATAGTAGAGACAACAAAAACAGAAAGAAAAAGACAAAGAACAAGATCGAGGTGGTTTTAAAAGTGCGAATTGAGACACAGAAAAACTCACGACACTTAAAATATGTAGGGGAGAGTTGCCTACATTTTACGTTATATTTCATATTTGGTACTAATTTCAACGCAAATGATTTTTTGATATTGTAGTTTGATTTTTTAGTTACCTACTATTATACGCTTAACCTTTTGTTCAGAAAAAATGAATTTGTTATTAATCGTTTTGTCACATACCTCCACTAAAAACAGTATCAATAACAAATAGAGAAGAAAATATTCCACATAAACTAATGATTATTATATAGTTATATATACATATGTATATGGATCACACACAGGCCACAATAACCTATGAATATGATATATTTATATAACCCATATAACATACGAGTTGTCAAATCCTACTGGCACGATTGTAGTGGTACGATTTAGGAAACAAGGTCAATTTATTTATAAATATCAATTTAAGCTTTATAATAAACGCAATATGTACTTAAAGTGAATGTAAAATATTCTACATTAAACCCGCTTTCAGAAAAATACAAAAATACAGGACAAAATTGCACTGTTCGATTATTATCAGCTAAAATAAACTGGTAAAAAGTTACAAAATAGGATGTAAGCTGAAAAGGTTTTGTTTCTATTTCTTATTTCACATTTACTTGATACTTTTATCATCAGATGTCGTTTATATTCATTAATTACTGAGAAATTGATGAGGTACGATTCAGGTGACCAGTACGATATTGGCAACTCTCCCCTATTATTAGTATTACCAAGGGTTATCCCGTTGATACTAATAAAAAAATAAATAAATAAATTATTATTAAACGTCTTTATTACTGGAGTAAAAGTCGAGGCGCAGGTAGTAAGCTGTTACTATGCCTGACCTTACTTAAAAACAACAAAATAGAAACAAAGAAATACAAAGAAACACAGAAAACATAAATATTACCCAGGTCCTTCAATTCTTCTTGTGCGCAAATAAAGTCTGCCCACCAAAATATGCCAGAAGTTCGGCAGCGGAACAAAGAGATCCGTCAAGGGGTTAAAACCAGAGTGCCTATTCATTCCTCAGCCCGATATCCTCTGTACATCAGGAGCGAGTTTCATCGTGGCTGGCACACCGCTCTATCCGTTACAATTTTCGAGCGGCAGGCTTTATTTCCGAACAGAAAGAAAGACACAGCGAAACGGTCGCCGCTGGCTTCGCCGCGATGACGAAAAAAAAAAGTGAGAGAGAGAGGGTAGTAAAAGTTGGTGGTCCAGCGCGGTCGTGGCAATTTGCGAATTCGAAGTAGGCCAGCGTGGAAATTCGTCGCGCGTGACGCGCGGCCATCTTTCCCGCGTGTGCACCGCGCAATACTTTCCTCGCTGATTTCGCCATTTCCCGGGGAGCGAGGGGGTGACGGTGCAGGAAGGGTGTCGAGCGCTCGTTACCATCCATTTATTCCCTGAAAAAGCTGGCCCCTCGTAATACGACGGCAATTCAGCGTCTCGCTCTCGGTGACCATTAAAATTGCGCGCGGGCAACGCGGAGATTACCGAGTTATTTTCTGGCTTAGGCCGGTACCACCGTCCCCCGAAGCTTTTTCACCCCCTCCGCGAAGATTCGCCCCGCGACGCGGCGCGCGATAATGGAGATTGCGCGGGCGGAGGGGTGGTCGCCTGGCAGGGCGGATATTGCGCGCGGTTTCCTTGGATCTCGTGGAATCTCGAACGATTCCGTCGGGCCGGGGCGAAAGGAGGGCGACGTCGAGCCACGTATGGCCTTCTTTACTGCCCGTTATGACGTCGGTTCCTGTGCCGCGGCCGGGCGATTAGGTTTGTCTAGCTGCAACGTGAGGCGCTTGCGAGATGCGATTTCACCTGGTGCCCGAGATTTTCTCATCGGGGGATTGGTCTCCGGGTGTAACCGGCCGTGGGATCATTTTTATTCTAGGCGGAAAAAGCGAGCCTCTGCGATGGGAATCGAACCCAAGACTCTGGCGTCGGGTTTCTTGGTAAATCGCGAGAAATACTTTAAAATTTTTAACGGTAATTCGACAAACTTTTATCGGTAATTCGATAAATTACGTATAGCTTAATTCCGTCGATATCTACTATGTCATCAGTGAAGAAAAAACTTTAATTATTGATAAAGACGAAAATCGAAGTATCTCATGAAGAATCAATTGAGATCCAAAAGAAAACTAAGCGAAATTGACGCATTTTCAAGTAGGAGAAGTATGGAGAAAATATATACAAATGGCATATGATTTTTTAATGACTATCTGAAAGCGCTTTATAAGTAGTTGAATTATTTTGTACATAGGTAAATTAGGTAGCTATCAGGAAACCAAAATTTAGACAAATTATATTTTTCGCGTGTTTATTTGATAAAAAGAATTGTTAAATAAAAAATATTTAATTATAGATGTAAGGTAATATTCTTTTCATTGTTTTTCTAGTGAAGATCCATATTAATAAGTATTGTCAATAGTTATACAAATATATCTATTTTGTGCTAGCAATTTAGCAAACAATTCAAACTGTTATTTATACGGTACAAAAAACAGTACTTAATTTTTTCTTCGATAATTTAGATAAAACGATAAAAAATTTGAATCGAATATTAGGAGAATGGAAACTATGACTTCCTTACTAGCGAAAGAGAAAAGAAGGCGTTAAAAAAAAATACTGTAATTGTAATAGCTATTAACATAACAAAATCTAATGTTCTAAATAATATACGCATCATAGAAAGTAATAAAGATCCGAATTCAACGAATCATTAAGTAGTTTTACTTATTAATTGGGTGACAGTGATTGGCACAAGCGTTTCAAGCATTTTGGTATTACTGTCATGACACTTAAACTGACATAAACAATATTAGGTTAGCTGTCACTAATCGGGGTGTCAGTAATTCAGTAAAATACATTTGAAGGTTATCACTAATAAATAAATCCCGAAATATATTTTTCAAATTGATGAATTTCCCCATAAAAATCGAAGTTTTAATATCCACTAAACTTTTATCATCCAGTAAACATATTAATCAATAATAAATAACAAGACCAACTTATGCTTCTATTCCCTAAGTACAGAACTATAAGATAATGTCAGCGTCAACGCTTATAACGTGTCAGTAATTTTCTCCTTTACCCTACTCGCTATTCGTCTCTCCTCTTTAAACTTTATAACACCCTCCGCCAATTGGGATATAACAATCGAGTGGAGTTAAAGCGATCGTCAGTCGCGGCGGGAAAACGATACACCCGCGTGAGTCTAATAATTTGCTACTCCGGTCGCCCCGTTTATATCGGATTACGCGAGTAATACCAGCCGCGCCGATTAGCCGGATAAATTTCGTATTTTCGATGGGAAAGCGCGGTGCAAGGCGGACAGCCGGGTTCCGTGCAGAGGCGCGTGCACATGGCTGGGTTCTACGGGGATCGCGTAACCAACGAGCCAATGAGGACGAAACACGGACGAGAGATAACGCCCGACGTAGGGTAATTTGCGCGACGGCCTCATTAACCCCCTCAGCCGTGACTCTTTTCTTCGCAAGCCTCCCCCGCCCCTGTTTTCGACGTGGCTGCGTTACTGGAATTTTTTTCCCCCACCACCAACGCCGATTTTCGGCGCCGACACCGCGTTTTGGCCATTATTCTCCTCGATTTCAATGGAATCTTTCGGCTCTTTCTCACCGCGGCTCCCATTATAAACTTCGATCGCGATGAACTCGGGTGCGCACAAAGGGTTCCCGCTGAAAGCGTCGCAACAGGGATTTTGGAGCGCGCCCCTGGGACCGAAGGTGTAACACTCACCGAACCCCTAAGAACTCTCGCGATCTTCACACATACCTATCTTCCTTTGCCTCTAAATATACTTGCCAGGAGCTACTCTCATTCGTCAGTGAGTATCGACCGCGGTGCATCGTGGCTGTTACAGGGCGTTTCAAGATTAGAGCTCGAAGCTTTAAGGGTGGTTTCTGGGTGCCTTGAATTATATAGCTTCGACTGAGTAGGTGGAACAATGTTCTAGATTTCTCCCGAATATGTTTTATTATTCTAATTACAATAATTGACGCGAGTCAGGCGAGCCTCTCTCTAATTTCGTCTATGTACTTTGTGGAGACACGAAACGAGGCACGCCTGATAACGCTCGAGCCTCTCTGCTGCATTAATCTCGGTAATAGGCTTCAAAGGGGTGAAACGTGAAGCTCGAGCGGTTCCAGGGACATTGAAAAAGTAGCGTCGCGCTTCCGTGAACTCCGCTGGACTTCCGCGATAAGGAGCGAGGCAGGAAAATAGTCGCATTAGATAGAGAGGCTAGATACCCGGGGTGTCATTCCTATCTTTGCGATTGAAATGAGAAGTATCGAAGAATAATTCACCGCTTCCCGTTGGATCGCTGAATTGTTATCATTTTTGCAGAGTTTTCAGAAGCAATTTCCTCGACAACGATTCGACATCGGCGTATTATAATTAATTCCCGGCTGGGGGGGGTCGCGATAATGTTTTATTATAATTATTCGGCCGTAGGACGGCGACGGCGGCGCGAGTTTATAATGGAACTTTCATTGGCCATCGATTTCCTGTCGTTCCGCGCGGCGGGACTTGCTGGCTAGGCTCCTTTCTGGAGAACGATAAAAATATATCGCCACCCCTGGGGGACGCTCGACCATCGTCCTCCACCGTGGGCTCTCGGTTACGACACACATCTAGACCACGGTCCGCGAGATAACAGCCTCGAGAATACCATTATTCCTCCCAATTCTCCTCGCTTTTCGTTTATGTTCGCGACGTGTCTCCTCTACCTATTAACGGCTACGGAGAATCGAGTGTACGTCGGTGGAATTGAAACGGGGCCATTCGTCGATGTCCCATTCAGGTGTAATTTCAGGTTCGTAGCTCTTGAATTCGAGCGATTTAAAAGTAACACAGTGGAAGCGTAAGAAAGTTGCATATCCCCGGTGTCTCCTACCTTTGCTGTTTCATTAAACCGTTCACCGCGAGTGAATTATTCCTTCCCGATTAAGTCAGTCTCTTTCGCGAAAAATTGAAGGGAGTGGTATTCTCTTGAAGAGCGTTGCGGAGATTCTCTAAAGGTTAATCTGTCTGCGCTTCGATCGCGACTACGTACCAGTGACTAATCAATGCAACAGGCAGGCCATAGTCCCCAATAAAATGCTAATGGAGCCCCTGTCATCGGTGTATTACAACACCGTGCACGGGAAGTCGATGGCTGCGAATCCATCAGCGATTCAAATCATGTAAATTTCGTCTGGCAATCTCTGGGAACCGGCTGAATCGCGCTGCCGTTGCGAGTGATCGATATTAACTGGGGTTACGTGGGAAATTTCGGCCCACGGACCTGTCGTGGAATCCGATGGAAGAGTTTGAGAATTTATCGAGACGACTAAACCGTGCCACGGATCGGCTCATTTATTTGTAAACGGCGGAACCCTTTGTGTACGCGGGAACGGTAACACGTTTAATACAAGTAGACGTTCAGGAGCGGTGCCAAAAGTTTTCGCTCTAGTTGAGGCGAAAAGAAGGCGATGCCTCTCACCAAACATCTCCATCGCCATAATTGTCTGTAACAATGGGATTCTTCGGCTTAAACATCCATTGTTGGACTATTCAGCGCGTAGTTCCCGAAGAAGGTTATGAATTCGAGTTAAGCCGCGGGTAGTTACAACCCACAGAGGATTTTACATCCACGAACATCTCGGATCCGTGAGATCCGGCGCTAACTTCTTCACTGTTGTAACTACCCAGTGAATCCCTGGAATCTCTTACGCGCTCTGCATCGAAATCCTCGAGGTACGATGGCTAATGATACCTAGACACGCGTAATCAGAGCTTTTATCTCGCCGCGACGGTGGACTCTTCGAGTGTCGCCTTCCGCGTGAAACCACCCTCCCGCGCCCTCCCTCGTGCGTCTAGAAAGGGGTGGACGAGGGAAATATTCCGAGGAGCCGGGTCGATGAGAGCCAACCGACCAGATCTCCTTCCATTCGCGTCCTCGGACTTAATTCGTGGCCGCGTTTGATCCTTAATTAAACGCTCTTCATAGGACCCTTTCGTTTGACTTTTCCTCCGGGAAACTCCACAACGAATGCGCCGGTCTTCCTTTCGAGGAACCCTTAGGTCGACTATGCGGGCTCGCTAAATTTCTAAGAGTTCATCAGCACTTCGTCGAATCGGCGCTGGGGACCGTCAGAGGCTTAAGAGACTTTTTGGTAATAATCAGGAAAGGATTTTAGGAAAAAGGCCCAAGTCGAAAATAGTCTGAGGGGCCCGTTTTTTGGGGAAATGAAGAATGGGTGGAGTGTAGTATTAGAGAAAAGGAAAATGTAGTGTTTAGATAAAATCATATTTCTTTTGTTTTTGAAAATAGGGCACTAGGGGGCTTTCTGTGCAGGAGTCAGTTTTTCGAGAAAATGAAGAGGCAGTTTATTAAAAACGTGTTGTGTGTAGTACTAGAGAAAATAAAAATATAGTGTTTGGATAAAATCAGAATTCTTTTGTTTTTAAAAATAGGGCCCTAGGGGGCTTTCCGGGCAGGAGTCCATTTTTCGAGAAAATGAAGAGGTAGTTTATTAAAAACGTGCTGTGCGTAGTACTAAAGAAAAGGAAAATATAGTGTTTTGATAAAATCATAATTCTTTTGTTTTTGAAAATAGGGCCCTAGGTACGTAAGTATGTTCCTCGATGGGTAGAATCTAGAATGACACAATACAGAACGCGGCACGGTCGGAGTAGGAAAAAGGTGTGCCTCCGACAAACGACACAGAAAAAACATCTAATTAACAACGATGAGTACATTATTATTCGTTCTCCGAGGGGATTTCATCGATCCGCGGATAACGTGCACTTGCCCGAATGTTTATGCAGGCCAACCTTCTCCGCTGCAACGTTAGCGATACGTGTTTACGAGCATGCAAATTTCGCTGGTGGGAAAGTTGAATCAGAAACGCTAATATCGCGGGAACGCTTCGCTCGAGGGAGGTTGCATGATTTCCTTCTGCGTTTCCATTGGTCCTTTCGCCATAGGTGTTCCATTTCCGTTCTTCCCGACGCAGTCCGCGCTGGCTGTAGATCCCACGACGAATTCCTGGAAACATTAAACATCGCGCTGCGCCATCTAGCCTCCCAATCCCGTCTTTTCCCGTGCACCGCGTGTCTTCGCCTCCCTAGTCCTTCTTGTTCCGCTCATCGAAGCACGTGCCGCGAAACGTCCGTCGTATTTCTCCCTGCGGGAAGGGTGGACCCGTATCTAGACGGGGAAACGCGTGATTTATACCCCCCGACCGCGCCGATGGCGGGACACGCCCTTCGGCTTACTTATTTAACCCGCTAAGGTCACGCAAGGACGGGCTGACTTTCGAGGGAGGGCTTCCTTCGCGTGTCAAAGACGCTTCCTCCCTTACGACTGTATTAAACGGCGGCCGAGGAAGCCCTGCAGTCCTCTCGTCTCACGTGATAACGCTAATATTAATTGCAACTCTCAGAAGTTTAACGAACGTCACCTTCCTGCATCTCTGATCCCGGGGCCATCGATCTCCTTAAACGCTGCAGCTTGGGATAATAAATTGATCTGTCCGCGAGCTAACTTCAAGTGGATAAGTTTCTGATCACAAGGATACAAGGAACTCCTAAATATCCGTGGTACTACTAAGGGAATTGCAAGAACGGCACTTTTATGCTTGGCAGTAATTTTAAATTCACAGACAATTTAGAGGCCCAGTGGAAAATAGGGCTGGGACTACTCGAATAATTTAATATTCGAATATTTTACAAGTATTCGAATGCTACGAAGAAACTTCGAATATTTCAGTATTCGAATGTTATTAGGGTAGACCGGGGGCAGTAGTAACACTTTGACTTTGGAATACGATTATGCAAAAACTATTAAAGTTACAACAAAAGTTTTTTATATGAAAATGTTACTTACTTATCTGACACTTATTGAGCCACAACAGATTCGCTGTTTGTTAAGTAATATCCAGGTTATTAATAAAAAATGAGAAGCGGACAAAGTGTTACAACCGTCCCCGACTCCGGGTCGGTTGTAACACTCCATGGGGTCGATAGTAACACAACTTTAATTTTACAAAATTAATATATTTATTGATTTTAAATTATAATAATGACTGCAAAAAGTAAAAATTGTAACCTATTATTCAGCATCACAATTGTGGCAAATATAAAACATGTTTTATTTTATTTTATTTTATTTCGTTCATATCATTGTAAGCATGTTCATATGCTTTTATATTTTTTGTGCCTTTATCAGTCTTCCTAATTCTTGTACGAGGCATTCTAAAATAAGTTTAATTCCGACTTTAAGTTGAAGGAATTATAAAATTTATTAGCTTATATAATAATAATAATGCTTACCTGAATTTTAAATTGAAGAAAATTAAACGGAGGAATCTATTGTTTGAGCGATTATTCGATCGTCAAGATTGGTTATAACCTTATAATTTGCGGTAAATGATGGTTAAACGTCAGAAAAGTTACATCTAAACGTTACAACCGACCCCGACTGTCGATGTTACAATCGTCCCCGACCATGCTTTTGGACTTCAATTACAAATTTTGACTAATGAGACCGTTAAAAATTCTAAGTGACGATCAGTATTACTTTAAAAAAGGTCAGATTAAAGATTAAACAAAAGGAATAGCACATACTTGCAAAGATAGTGTTTATATTACAATTTTAAGTCAGTAAGAAAAAGTTACTTTAGGGTATCGAAAAGTTATTTTCTTCGCTATACATGTCTATTGTGTATCTATACTGCTAGAACATGGATGTGTGTATTCCAAATGTCATTCTTCATCATATATTCAAAATTTGTGTTAATATCTATCATATGTTCTGAGATATTTAACGTGTTACAATCGACCTCCTGTTACTATTGCCCCCGGTCTACCCTATTCGAATACCATTCGAATACTGATATATTCAAATACTATTCGAATACCATTCGAATACTGATATATTCAAATACTATTCGAATACCATTCGAATACTGATATATTCAAATACTATTCGAATACCATTCGAATACTGATATATTCAAATACTATTCGAATACATCAGTATTCGAATACTCAAATATTCGAATAGTATTCGAATACTTGGCTATTCGAATTATATTTGACAAATAATTGAGCAACTGAAGTATTCGAATATTCGAATACCGAAAAATTCGACAAATAGTCCCAGCCCTAGTGGAAAACACGCACATGCCACTGTTTTGTGATTTTAGAGGAAAGCAAGTTGAAGGAAAAATTATTTCCACAGGAAATGCGCTACGAAATTGTAATTATTTTGAACGGTATTTAAATTATATCATAAATGACAACTATTGTCAAATTTTACCTGAAAAATTAATTTTATGTTCCCTTTTTCACCACGCAATTGTTTTTTAAATTTAATACAAATCTGTTCGATGAAACCTATTGATATTATGTATATTAGAAAGCGGTGGGGTTACGCTACATCGCGGGAACGAATTAATAGCGCAAAGAAACGTAAATTTATGCAGACGCGGGCATGTGCCTGTTTTCCATTGGCCGCTCAATTCAATTTACATTTCAATAAACATTTGATACATAGCGCGCTGTGTATAGAGTCTCGGTAATTGGGCACTTTTATTCGAACGCGATGAATTTTACAACGCCGAGGCGAAACTGGGCCACGCAGCCAGTGAAACAGGGGTGGATTTCCCAGCCGCGAAAAGCTGGGGAACATTTTCAAAAAAATGGCTCGGTTAACCGTGCCCGTTCGCTGCTGCACGGCCGTTCGTTTCTGTCGGGCAGCGGCGTTAACAAGATACGATTTGTAATTCATGAGGGCGACCGGCGAAAAAAGGGGGCGTCGGAGCGAAAAAGAGGCAGAAGCCGTGCTCGCCGGTCCACTGGTCGAGATTCAGGGCATTTATTAACCACGGAAGATTTATCCCTCCGTTATTTAGATCTCGTGGAAGCCCGGCGAGCGCTCCCCTGACTTTTCCTTTCGCCGATACCGCCTTCCCATGGAAATCTGCCCCGACGAACCTTCTCCCAGCAATCCTCTTACCTACCGAGACGAGAACCTTTTCGTACGCCATTTCGAATTCACCCACATCGCGGTTACAAAAATACTCCAAATTATCGCCCTCCCCCGAGATTTTGCAATTCGATTTGAAGTCTCGAAGGAATCCTTTCTCCTCTGCTCCAACGAACGAAAGAAAGTTTCTCAGAGATTCGATATCTACTTTCATTATCAAAATCACGAGGAGAGAATCAGTTTGCGGCAGGGTTGCTCTAATTTAAGGGGTCGTTCCGGTTAGCGGGCCGTTAAACTCAGCGATTTTCAGGAATTTATTGCGAAGACAGGAATTACAGTAATGAAATAAAACTTTTTTCTATCGATTAAACTATACTTCTACAGGAAATAAAAAATGTAAAAGTAATCAAATTATTGCTTTTAAAATGGTTTTGAAGGCGAGTTTGATGACGTGTTTAAAAATTCATTCTTCGCTTTGCAGGTGATTTCAACAGTTGGACTTCTCTGAAAGCAAAAATACAAACAGATTCTTGATTAGTGTGATTGTCGCGATGGCCCGTACTAGAATAAATGATTTATCCTTAAAATTAACAAATCGGCGGGCAAAATACAAGAATCAATGTATTTCGGCTGTGTTTTCTGTGCTATTTTAGGTTAGACTCAACAGAAATACTTGGTTGTAGTACCAGCCAGAGGCATAGGTGGGCAGAATAAGCAGTTCAATTTATAAAGCAATCGGTTCGATAGATTTTGAGAAAAACGTTCCGAGAAAAACGCGTTCAAAGTTTTCCTCTTTGGTAGTCGAGCCTTTGCGCTTCCTGCAAAATGCCTATGTAGAAGCTAAAATAATTGGAATTTTTCAATGAAAATTTAACAGTAAATTCTCGAGGATATGTACTTTCGAAAAATGTTTTAAAAAAAATCGATTTTTCAAACCGTCTAACCAGAATAACCCCTTAATGTTCCTCCTTTTACTCGTAGCATTCTTCATAGCAATTGCTCCTGGCTCTGGTTTCTTTTTTATAAGAATGATTTATCATTATTCTTAAGCGCCTTTATTGCACAAACAAGTATATAAAAGCAGGCAATCGCAAAGGCGAGGTGCAATCTAAAAACAGTTTTCCAATCTAACCTAATCTTTTATCTCAACTATTACCTTTAGCCACATTTTCTAATTCACTCGGTGCTTTCTCTTACTCTCCACTAAACTAAGCAATTTCAATGCGCATAACGTTACACTAAGTCCTAATGTCCCAACGCCTTGGAGCATCTCCAGGATTTCTATTGGCCCATGGGAATTTCGGGGGACTTCCCGTCCAATTTGAATTTTCAATATTCACCAGAGTGAGAATGTCACAGTAGCTCGAGAAAAGCTACTTACTAGCTTTCTAGGCGTAAAGAAGCTGAAAAGTTTTGCCCTGCGAAGGTACTCGGTGGCTCTGGTTCCTCGTGTACCGTTGGTCCACGAAACCGAGGATGAACCAGCAGTTTTCAACCCTCCCGAGACGATCCTCCGCTCTTCGCCCGTGACCCTCGTCCCCATAGGATCTTCCATGGCCTTCCGGCATCTATGTCTCTATCGATCTGAGCTGGCTGGAGCTGTGTACAAGGCTAGTTTGGGCGGGGCCAGATAGCGCGGAAAAGAAAAATTAATAACAACCGATCGTTCGGTCCGCTCGCAGCAGAGGCTGCCTCGGTAAACCCGCTTCCCAGCCTTGGGGGAAATTCAATCCTCTCTGCTGAGCGGCTGGAACGTTTGCTTTCATGGTAGATTACGAGACACTGCTCCGTCGGGCACAGGTTGCTCCGAATTTTAGTATATTCGCCCTTATCTTACAGCAGTCAGTGCTCTATCACTCGTCGCTTGGCTGTTTGACTGCAATTCAATCAGAATCTAGTAGTTTCTTATATCGAAGGTATAGATAGTTTTGTATCCAGAGGGATTGAAACGGGTGAACGAGGAAATTTCGGAGGAAAGAGGTCGCGGAGTAGCTTTCTATGCTTCGATATAGTCGGTGACGCAACGGGGCTACTTTTTTTAATGAATAATTACAGATCTGGAATACATATATATACATGCGGAACGTTGGTGCCTGAACGGTGACCGACGGAAAGTTTCGGCTTAACTCGAAGTCGACTCACTTTGTTAGGAATGACCCAGATACTCGCCAGCAACACGGCTTTCTCGATTATATGCCGGTAACTTCGCGTAAAGGCCTGGCCTGTTCCTCACAGAAATTCTCATCCACTCTCCCCCCTTGAGCTTCCCCGCTTCGTCTGTCACGAAAATCGTTCTCCAGTATTTTTCAAGCTTCTATTAGTTGCAATGCTCGAACACTAAAGAAGTTTGAAAAATTTATTTCTTATTTTCTCAATGCATTTTTTATCAAATTCTGATCAAAAACTTTGTTTTTCTTTATTAGTCTAGCTTCTCTGTTCTCTTTTCCCTTCTTATATCAAGTTCGCAGTAGGTTTTCACCTTCTTCCTATAGAGCCCGGAAGAAATTTCAAGCCCAATTATCCCCTACTTACTCAATAAATAATCGAGGACGTTTTTCTCGCGCAAGTTACATCGGCCATCGTTGCACGCGCGAGTTCTTATCGTTCCCCGCGGACTCTAGTTTTTCCCTGCACCCCTTCGGACGGTTTTTGACGACGATTTAGTCAGCCGGTTGCCGCGATTTCGCCACGCGGAAGCGTCTTGGCCGCGCTCCAAGCTCGCGGTTGCTGGTAGCCGGAAGCGAGCCTCCCTCGCGCAACGGTTGCTCGTCTCCCACGCCTCGTGGCTCTCTCCCATCGATACAACGACGACGCTCGACCTTTCGCAACTTTCGAGACAGCCCCTCGATCCCCGCGACGCCATCCACCCAGCTCCCTTCGATCCTCCTTGGCAGAAATCGCCTTGGGCTTTCTGTCCTCGCGAAGCTCCTTCGAAAACTATCCGAGGGCAGGCGAGCTGGAATTACGCGCAGCGATTCACCGATCTCGATCTTTATATCGACATCGAGTCGAATTTATGGCCACTCCTCTGCCCTCTGGAACTTCAAGGCTCCAGGCCCCCGATTTATCCTGACTCTTTGCTTGTTTTCTTTAACTTCCATTCGATTTCATCCAGCCTTCGTTTTACTCTTGCTCTCAGCTGGCCTCCTGTCACTTGAACTACGTTTCGCCCAGCCTTCGCCTTCCATTAGGTCCGCTGTACCCTTTCTCTCTCTTGGTCTTGAATTCCTCGGCGATTCTAACGCCGGGAGAAGCCGAGGATGATCGAGGAATGGACCGAGGTTTGTTAGGCTCCTGCGGTTGCTTCACGGCCACCGATGATCGACTAAGAATAATGCCTCGCCCGTGCTGGACGTGACATTTAACGGTTACTCGCTCACGAATCGACCCGACACTTTCAAACGCAATTGCCCTTTCTCATTAGCCTCTTTCACGGTTTACGGTTCAATCAGCTTCTCGCCGTCTGCCCGGTAATCGGTGCGAGAGAAGATGAGAATAAATTGCGAGGGACCAGCACCGAGCCGTCCCTCGATTTACGGAGCGAAGGATATTTATTCTCGACTTTAATTCATATTTTCGGCCCGTTTCAATATTCTAATGGAAGCTTTCAGAGCCAGCCTCCGGAGAGTGGCTCGCACGACAGATTTAATTCACGGTTGAGGAGTGACTGTCTGTTCCTAGAAGGTCGCAGATTCTTTTTTTTTTCCCCAGGATTTATGGTAGCACGGAGAAGACGCGCGGTGATTAACGGTCTTATGTGGTTTCGAAAATAGCTCGCGCCAGGGAGGTGTTTTAGAAGTATGATTCACTGGGCTCTGTAAATATTATTGAAAACAGGCTGAGGATTGAAGCATCGCGAGCTGGGGACTGTATATTTCCACTGTCCTATATTAATGACATATTTCAAGTCCCATCTGGACTTGCATCATGAGAATTCAAACATCCGATCATTGTAATACTCTGATGTTCGAGCAGATAGAACTTGCAGAGGGAACGTATCCAAATGATAATCGTCGAGGTTTATGCGACTTTGGTAGAACGTAGTTCTTATAAAAATATTTCACAGGTATCTTTTTTATTGGCTGACTTTCGTTTTGAAGGGCGAGAAACATGTTTGGTTAAATATCTTGAGAACTACTAGGCTTCGAAGGACGATGTAAATGGTAAAATTGTATATTTTCTAACGAGGAACGCAGCTGTGGAAACAAATTTCAAAAAATCCATCTGTTTAAATAATAAGGATTTGTTTTTAATCCGAGGCTGCATTCTCCTAGCCCTACTAATTTCCAAGATATTCCCGCTCCCAACTTCGAGGGCTATTTTCTTCACCCCTTCAACGCGAATAAAATGCGTGTGAAATATTTTTGTAAGACTTACTTTCCACCGAAGTCCGCAAAATCGCATCAAAATCGTCACTTCGATATGTTCTCCCGTTGGAATACCTTGGAAAAGAATCGGAGCTCGGAAAATTCCTGCAGGATCTACGAACAACTTCAAAGTCCCATCTGTCTCTGCACCTACAACTTCGTTCGCAATTCCTCGCAGAGCAGAAAAACGAACGGAGTGCGCGATTAAAGTTCGAATTCGTGGACTGGAATTCGCGGGATCGAGCCTCGGTTTGCCAGCAAAGTGGCGACGCCGGAGAGCAGGAAAACAAGTCGCGGATGGGGGGGGGGGGGGGGCTCGATCGGGATGAGATGAAACGGAGTTGCGACTGGATCTTTTATCACGGGAAAACGTCCCACGGGCGTTGTGTCGTGTTTGGGAAGGGTGGGGCGAGCGGAGGGAAAGAACCAGGCATCGATTTCGAATCTTTCTTCTTCGACTCCCTTTCCCGCACCCTTGGACGCGAGCCAGCCTCTCTGCACGCTGGGGAAACGCGAATAAAGGGGCGGTCAGGGGGAGGATGAAAAGAGAAAGGACCGCGGCGTAGCGCCGAGCCATAATGCGAATCAATGTTTCTGTCAATAAGCCAGAAATTCCAGAGGAACCTTCGAAATTCGTAGATGTTTCTATTTCCAATATCCACGGGCGAAATTAATGATTTTCGCGTGCCCTGAAAAACACGTCTTTGTGGCTCGATGCGCATGGATTTGTGCCAACATTACCTATTTCTTCGATGCCTGCGATTTAATGAGAAATTGCAAGTCTTATTTATTTTAACAAGCATGAAAATAATCATCGAGGAAATACGCAAAAATTTGTCAAGCTGATATATCGCTGCTTCTGAAATAATATTAAAATTAGTTTCCTCTGTTCATCGATCAATTTTCTCGGCTTTCGTTAGCATTTTATTACGACTTCCCATCCCCGGCTGCCCCGAGCGGTTATTCGCGCGATAAACGTTTAATTAATATCCCCGCGAGTGGTCCGCGGCTGGCCAAGGCGAGCCACCGACGAATTCCTGATTTTTCCTCCCCCGCGGAATCGGCAGAAGTTGTATTTTAATTAAACGGCCTCGGCTTTTCCCTCTGTTTATACCATCCGCCGTAAATCCGCCCGCGCTCGCTTTAATTTCGAAACACTGGGATCGCTTTAATTCCGCGTCATACGACAGCTGATTACCCGCGATCTCGCTTGTCCGTTTTATCGCCCCGTAAATCTGCACTTAATTCTGTTTTCGTTGGTTCCCGAGCTGTACGCAACGCAACGCGAAATTACTCGCTTTGCTGGGCTAACAGCCGATTAGCATCGCGAGGAATCGCCGTTCCATTGTGCCACGCGGGTCTGGGCGTTCGTTATCGGCGGCTTGTTATCAGAGCGCCGCGTTTTCTCCAATAACTCTGTTATTTTATCTAGATCCTGGATGCGGGGTAATTTCCCTATGTATTGTATTGCCAGGCGGCTGTGCGAAACTGAAGGGAGACGCTGCGCTGTAGCAAAAATAATTACATTGTTCGTTCGGCTTACGTCTATGAATATTTGAAAGAAATGAAGTTGCAGATGTACAATATTCTTTTCAACCTTGTCAAACAGGAATAGAGTAAAGTTGAAGGGACGAAGTAATTAACCCTTCGTGGTCACACCTTCTTGTAATCATAAATAGGTTCACTGCAACCCAGTGTTACCTTTTTCGTATTTTTATATCTATTAACTTTTCAGTGATAATTGTAATACTGATAGAATAATGCTCTGATAGTATTTTTCTAGAAACGTAAATTTTGATATAATGAAATTTGTAGTTGAAGAAATAGTTGTGGAAAAAATGATTTTTTTTTGTTAAAATTCATAAAACTTATAAATTTTAATATTAAGGTCGAAGTAAAGTAAAATAAGGCTAAATTTAATTATTATTAAGTTTACTAATTATTACTTATTTAATATTTGCGATATACCCAGTATGCTCGCGAAGGGTTAACCCTAATATTCCCTGCTACAAGAGAATGTCATCAGTCTCCTTCTCATCGCTGAAATTCCAAGGAGATCTATCGAGTACGTCGGATAAAATTTTTGCGATCCTTCCAGCCGTGAATCGATAGTCCCCCGCGCTTAAGTAATTCATATTCGTTAGCATAATCGGCTGGCGCACGGGGGAGATCACCGTTTCGCGGGAACTTCTTAATTACTCGAAACTTAACCAATTATCGCAGGGGTGAGTTAACCGCGCGTGTTAATCGCGTCGCGTGCCGACCGCTTAACAACGTAAGAACCGTTTAATACACGCCAGGATGTCGTGACAGTGATTCCAGATACCGTCGAATTACCCGCGTGAAATTGTACTTTTGTTTTCCCCGATCGCGTGATTAATTTGCTCGCGGAAGGTTTCTGGTTAACATCACACGGCACGCGCAATCCACCTGTTTAATCTACCCGGGGCTCCCAGACGCGTGGAACAGGGCTGTCACCCCCTCAGGGCTGTTCCAGCCGAGGTTTGCTCGGCTTCAACCTAGAACAAGCTAATCAAGCACACACACGCGGGCTGCGTAATGGATTATCCATTGCGACAGGTTGGGTCAGAGCTTCCTCGCAGACTTATTCAGAAGTTCACCTGGACTAGCTGGCTTAAATTGATATTGCACTGCAAAGTGTCATCTTCCAGCCTCGGGATTAAAGGGAACGCTTTTCATCCGCAAATCGGTCCAGGAAAATCGTACTTGGTCTGATTTGGTCGCCTGCCAAGCATTGTCACTTCCGATCCCACCTGTGTGCATGACAATTCGAACATATTAACGCTCCTTCGAATCCTCGCGATCCTCGATGCCCATTTGAAGTCCCTCGCGCGACATTACGTAATCAGAGCCAGCGAAGGTGGTTGTTTGATACGTCATTCCCCGCCATCAGCCACTTACCGCTTCCTGCAGGTGCTATCTTCAGGAACAACTTGAGGAATTTAGGAATTTCAATGGTTCCAACAAATTCTTGCCAATAAATCGATTCCAGCCCTTCAAAAGACCCCGCTGGCACAACGTTCCAGAAGATACGACCGTGCCATAAATTCCATTCAAACTTCCCACCCTTCACCCTTCCGTAACTCCTTCCCCCTTAATTTACGTACTCGCGCGGCAGGCTCTTCCAATTTTTCATCGCGCCGAGCAACGCCGCTGTGGCCACCGTTTCGCGAGGGATACAGCGCGGCGATAAATCTCTGGAAAGGGCCAGGGAGCTCGACCGTTTTGCGGCCAGAATTCGCCAGCAGATTCGCAAGATCGCAGCGGAGCGTGAATATAAGTTTCACGAGGATTTGGTGTTCAGCCACGTGGTCCCTATCGTCCTATACGACCGTGGCAATTTTTAATAGAGCCGCCGACGCGGCACGACACGCCACCTGAATCTTGAAACGTGCTTTTTCCCACCCCTACACGAAATATTTCACCCAGGCGATGTCTCTGTCTTCCTTCTTCCCATGCCACTGGCTTGGACTCTCAGGAGGATCCTACAGCATTGGACAGTTGTCCCCTGGCTTGTTTTTAAAAACTGATCATTACTAACTTTATAGTCTAAGGCTGGGACTATTTTCCGAATTTTTCGGTATTCGAGTATTTGAATACTCCAGTTGCTCAATTATTTGTCAAATATAATTCGAATATCCAAGTATTCGAATACTATTCGAATATCCAAGTATTCGAATACTATTCGAATATTTGTGTAGTCGAATACTATTCGAATGTTTGAGTATTCGAATGCTATTCGAATATTTGAGTACTCGAATGCTATTCGAATATTTGAGTATTCGAATGCTGTTCGAATAGTATGATGTGAATTATAAATCAAGCTCTTTAGGTTCATTTGTCAGGGTGAAATCTTGTAAGCTAATTTGGACCCACTTCACACTATACTATTCGAATACATCAGTATTCGAATATATCGGTATTCGAATAGTATTCGAATACATCGATATTCCAATATTATTCGAATAATAACATTCGAATACTGAAATATTCGAAGTTAATTCGTAGCATTCGAATACTGAAATATTCGAAGTTCATTCGTAGCATTCGAATACTGAAATATTCGAAGTTTATTTGTAGCATTCGAATACTGAAATATTCGAAGTTTATTCGTAGCATTCAAATACTGAAATATTCGATGTTTATTCGTAGCATTCGAATACTGAAATATTCGAAGTTTATTCGTAGCATTCGAATACTTGTAAAATATTCGAATATTAAATTATTCGAATAGTCCCAGCCCAACTTTATACTAAATAAGTGAATACTTTTAAATTTCAGTTTTTATTATTATTATTATTATTATTATTATTATTAAATCAACGGGAGAACCCTTTAGAGTACAAAATTGGTATAACGTACATGGAATATTACATATAAAAATTAAAACTAGAATAAATATATATATATATATAAATATAAAGAAGATTTAAGGAACATTAAAACTTAACAGACAAGAAGCGACAAGGACTAGACAAAAATCACGACACTTGAGGTGATAACAAATTCTTCAAAAGTAGATCCCTAAACTTAGTTAGGGAGTCTACAAACAAATCAAGATAGGCCGGGCATTGATTCATTTCGCCCATGGCACGATTTATGGGGTCCGCGGAGTAATACCGATATACTGGGAGCCGTACCACAAAAAGGGATCTTGGACGCAGCGACCGCTGCGGAGCATTGAAATTAATTCTCTCAACAAGCTCGTGGCAGTATATATGACCGTGAATAATTTTGTAAAGAAATACTATATCGGAA
This sequence comes from Andrena flavipes, assembly GCA_963971345.1. Lineage (NCBI taxonomy): Eukaryota > Metazoa > Arthropoda > Insecta > Hymenoptera > Andrenidae > Andrena > Andrena flavipes. The sequence goes on along the minus strand of OZ020479.1, from coordinate 72,539,304 downwards.
AAAACACGGCGGTCACTTAGAGTCAAGAGTCCCAATTTTTGCAAGGCAGGACAGTAATCATGGTCCCAGAAGCGCATTGGGCTACCAGAGGCCCTCATGGCCAACCTCAGAAATTTGTGCTGGACCCTTTCAATTGAGCTAATATATTGTTTATGCCTCGGGCTCCAAATCACAGATGCATATTCGACCTGCGACCTGACCAGTGTTACATATAGCAGCTTTAGCGTCCTGATTTTTTTGAAATGTTTACCGAATCTGGCGATGAAACCAAGGGTTTTCATAGCCTTACATACAATGTTTCGGTAATGTGTGCGAAAGTCTAGGCATGACGTGAACGTGACCCCCAGGTCCAGGACTTCCGCCACTGCAGACAATGTGGTACCTTCTAAGATATATGTTGAAGGGATGCAGCTAACAGCCCTGTGCGATCTTAATAATACGCATTTACTCGCGTTTAGGCGCAACCTATTAGCGGTACACCACTGCTCAAATCCGAGGAGATCATCCTGCATCTGATCAACGTCAAGAACACCGCTGATTGTGCGGAAAATCTTCAGATCGTCCGCGTACATTAGGAAATTACAGTGCCTGAAAACCCCCTTAAGGTCGTTAATAAAAAGAAGGAAGAGGAGAGGACCGAGGTGAGAACCCTGAGGGACTCCCGAGGTAACATTGATCGGATCCGACAAGTGGCCCTGAACCCCTACCACCTGCACCCTGTCCCCAAGGTAGCTGTTTATCCAAGCGAGAAGTGACCCATTAATTCCGTTTGCAACTAACTTATGGTGCAGGATGCAATGATCCACAGAGTCAAAGGCTTTACGAAAGTCCGTATACACGGTGTCGATCTGAAGACCAGCGTTAAGTGCAGCAGAAATAAAGCAGTGGTATACCGCGAGGTTTGTTGTCGTCGACCGACCTGGAACAAATCCGTGCTGCTCGTCACATATAACATTTGTGAGATTGGACGTTAAGTGCTCGGTTATTATCTCCTCAAAGATCTTAGGCATAACCGATAGTTTGCATATCGGCCTATAATTTCTTACCTCCGAGCGGTCACCTGCCTTGAATACGGGGGTAACCAAATTGGCCTTCCAAGCTGCGGGGAAAATTCCCTTTTCTAATGAGGAATTGAAAATATGCCAGAGGGGCCTAGCAAGGATAAAGCGGCACTCATTCAGAAACAGAGGTGGGACGCCATCGAGTCCTGGGCCCTTTGTCCTATCCAGAGTGTTGAGCTTCGAGAAAATTTGGCCGATGGAAATGGAAACTGAATGAATGTTGACGTCGCCAAGAGGGGACCTCACAGGATTCAAGGCAGGCACAGCCCCGGACCGCGGTGTGTAAACAGAGCCAAAAAAGTCCGCGAACAGATTAGCAGCATCCGCGTGCGACGAGGCAGATCTGCTGTCAAGATGAACCATCCCCGGAATTCCATGAGCACCACGTTTTGTATTGACAAATTTCCAGAAGCTGGATACATTATCAGATACAGCACTCTCTACACTGTCAATATAAACTCGTTGATCATGCGACACTGAAAGCTTGCATCTAGAACGGAGACTGGTAAAATTTATATAGTCGCTTAATGCGCCTGAACGCTTAAAGTCTTTGTGCGCCCTTTTCTTATTCGAAATTATTCGAAATTATTCGAAATTATTCGAAATTATTCGAATTATTCGAAATTATTCGAATTATTCGAAATTATTCGAAATTATTCGAAATTATTCGAATTTATTCGAATTTATTCGAACTTATTCGAAATTATTCGAATTTATTCGAATTTATTCGAAATTATTCGAATTTATTCGAATTTATTCGATTTATTCGAAATTATTCGATTTATTCGAATTTATTCGATTTATTCGAATTTATTCGAATTTATTCGAAATTATTCGATTTATTCGAATTTATTCGAATTTATTCGAATTTATTCGATTTATTCGAATTTATTCGAAATTATTCGATTTATTCGAATTTATTCGAAATTATTCGAAATTATTCGAAATTATTCGAATTTATTCGAAATTATTCGAATTTATTCGAAATTATTCGATTTATTCGAATTTATTCGAATTTATTCGAATTTATTCGAATTTATTCGAATTTATTCGATTTATTCGAATTTATTCGAATTTATTCGAATTTATTCGATTTATTCGAATTTATTCGAATTTATTCGAATTTATTCGATTTATTCGAATTTATTCGAATTTATTCGAATTTATTCGAAATTATTCGATTTATTCGAATTTATTCGAATTTATTCGAATTTATTCGAAATTATTCGATTTATTCGAATTTATTCGAATTTATTCGAATTTATTCGAAATTATTCGATTTATTCGAATTTATTCGAATTTATTCGAATTTATTCGAATTTATTCGAAATTATTCGAAATTATTCGAAATTATTCGATTTATTCGAATTTATTCGAATTTATTCGATTTATTCGAATTTATTCGAATTTATTCGAAATTATTCGAAATTATTCGAAATTATTCGAATTTATTCGAAATTATTCGAATTTATTCGAAATTATTCGATTTATTCGAATTTATTCGATTTATTCGAATTTATTCGAATTTATTCGAATTTATTCGAATTTATTCGAAATTATTCGATTTATTCGAATTTATTCGAATTTATTCGAATTTATTCGAAATTATTCGATTTATTCGAATTTATTCGAAATTATTCGAATTTATTCGAATAATTCGAATAATTCGAATAATTATTATTATTATTATTATTATTATTATTATTTTGCACTTTTAATTAAATTGGCACTACGAAACGGCTTCAAGAGAGCAAGAGTGGTTTTTCTTCATAAAATCATTAATAATTCCATTGACTGTCCGGAGTTGCTTGGATCGCTTAAATTCAATGCACCATTAAGACCACTAAGGACGTGTTCTTTGTTGGTGCCGGGACTTCTTACCCACAAATGTAGTGTTACGAACCCGATTAACCGATGTATGACTGAGGCGAATATGCATCTTGGGGAATGTGATCTTTTTTATGGATCAATTATTACATTCCGTAACTCTTTATATAGACAATTGAGTGGCCTTTTCCGCACATAGTACTTATTTACATATTGCTGCAGTGTGCTATTCAGCATAAAATTACCATAATTTACTCTATGTACTAAAGGGTTTTACCCGTTGATTAAAATAAAATAAAAAAAAAAAAAAAAAAAAAAAAAAAAGAGTCATCTCGAGGGTAGTTTTTTCATTACTATATTTTTTATTACCATCACTCCAAAGTTGCTCCGCTCTGGAAAAAAATCCACGGCCGGATCCTTGCCCTACAGCCAATTGCTGTGGACCAAATGGAAATACCGCGTTGTTTCTGGGGCTCTCAGGTGTTCCTCCTCGAGGACACGAATTAAACGAAGCTATTGCGGATGCAAAGCTCGTGGCGAGGGTGCGATTAAAACGCGATCTCGAATCGGGAAGCTGAGCCCTCGGGATCAGTGCGAAGCCCTAGATCCCCGTTGACGGTCGTAGCAGTCGATGTTGGGCAACGGAAAGAGGGGAAGAAAGGCAATTCGAGGAATTCAGTAAGTTGGGAGAACTTGACGAGACTCGGGGCGGAGGAAAAGTCGGATGACTCGCTGGAGTTGCCGGCACGCGGGAAGGGCCGGGAGTGCTCCAAGTTCTCGGCAACTTCTAACAAGTTGAAACGCCGTAATCAGGTCTCCCCGGTTCGAGCCCTATCCCGTGACGTAATCGGTAATTCCCTCTGGAGAGGCTCGGCGGGGGTAGCGTTTCGCCGGCTCCCCGCGAAAACGCTGGGCTTCGAGTCGATCGGTAATCAATCTTGCCTGGCAATAATTAGAAGCGGCCAATCTCGAAGGGCTGAGAAGTGGCCCTGTAAATCGGAGGCGTCAGCCCCGCTGGGTTATTAATTAAACACGACGCTGGAACGGGAGCCGGCTGAGTCATCGCGTTAATTAAATTTCTCCACCGAGCAATGGTTTAATGGGTCGCCTTGTTTCGTCTTTCTTTCCTCCCTTTCAGGCCTGGATCGTTGCGTCGCGATGTTGCACGGGGACGAATCTATAGGGACGTTTATATTGGAAGACTAAGTTCGTCTGCTTTACTTCGATCAATGTTCCTTTCCACTTGCTGGGTGTTTATTATTTGACATTTTACAGAATTTTCTTGGATATATTTTAGCGAGTGGTCAATTTTAGGGGTGGCAAATTTTGGGCGAAAGAAACTTAGAAATGGTTAAACACTAAAGCTTGAGATAACTTTAAAAACAATTCACTTTCTTTTCATGTAAGTAATTCATTTCAAAATTGTCTCGACTGTTTTGAATTACAATATTTTATGATCTTTTGTGGAAAGGAATATTTTATGAGAATTCATAAATCCACCTCTGGTAGCAACTACTTACTTTATTTATTTCGGGGATTTGCGACCCGAGAAATGTCACAGGAATGAAAAAAATTAGTTAAAAAGCAGAAAATATTTTCATTGAAAGTTCCCCTACGCGAAACTATAATTTCACATGCAACAATCTAATACTTTCCAGAGGCAGAGTGGGAAGGAATTTATGATTTCTGTTGTAAAGCATGAGTTGGCCGTCGAGTGGGGAAGTTTGCATTGCATTTGCCGGAGCTGCGCAACATCCGCCCACTCGTGTGAGTCATATCGCGAAAGATACACGTGGAATTATGACGGAGTTTAGAGATACGCGTGCAGATACGTCGCGGATGCGTGATAAGGGGGTGGGAAGGGTGGGCAGAGGGAACAGGGTTAATCGATGCCAGGACGGAACGAGACTTGGCGATTCCATTTGAATTCCCAGCCACGTAAACCCCAGCCCCGTCAACTTTCCACCCAGTTCCCGCCCTTTAGTGATCATTCTGGCTCGTCGAACGCGGTTATTACGCCGTCGTTAAAGCGGCTGCTACCCCCTACAAAGGCGCAGAAGCCACGAGGATGAAGTTAAACGAGCGAGGATTTCGTGTAAAAATTAACGCCACCCCAAATTACATATTTATTCTCCACTCCTCCTGTAAACAAAACCTCCATCCGATACTCCCTTCTAATAACTTAAACTGACTATAGGTATTACCGCATTCGATAGTTTATTCCGCTCCGCGATACGGACAATAATTGGATCGCCAGAAGAAGTAGAATGTCGAAGCAAACACTTGACACGTATAAATAGCGTTTGCATTCGGGACAAAAATAGCGAGGGCTAAGACGACCCATCGAGCACGGGTTCCTCAGCTGCTCCTTGCTGGCCCTCCCTTCGGCCCTCCCTTCTCCTTTATCGCAGTCCGAGACAGGGGTGCGATAAAGCGATCACGATCGGCTCGCATCCTTCGGCCGCCGAGAAAAACGGCTGCCCCCACGGATCGTTGCGTGTCCCTGGTCGATCGCGCGTGTCGCGGCGTAAACAGTCTTTTGCGAAACCCTTTCACCCAGAGTTTAGCTGTTTACCCCGCCCTCTCGATACCCTTGCCGACACGTGTACGCGCGACGCAAATATATCTTCCTTCGTTGTTTACCAGTCCCTCGTTCAAGGAACGGTTGGGTCTCCTCTTCGTTTTATGCATAGGGCAGCTTGCTTCTTTTCTCGAGCAGGGATTGGGCTATAGGCCCTTCAGACTTTTGGATCTTCTGTTAATTAGTAGACGCTTTTGTAGAGTGCGATACCTATGGCGTGGTTCCGTGAAGGGAAATCGATATCGCGACAGATTCTCGTCAGCGAGGATGTCGCCCTACTTGGCTGTACCCATCCAATTAATCAAGAAGTTCGCACGCTGCCGCTTAAAACTCGACGAACTTACGTTCCCGTGGTCTAAGTGCTAGGAAATCCCAGACCGAGCAGGGTCATCGCCAGGCGTAGTCCCCCAATTATTCGTAATCTGTTGGCGGAGTTGTCTGGCCGCGAGCGTCCCATGATTTTCATTCATTGTACGGAGAGGGAAGGGGATGCTTGCGTCTCGCCTCTCCTGGGTCAGATTCCGCGACTGCGTTTCGAATTCCAGAGAGTAGACAGCGGGGAAATTAATTGACGATTCTGCGGAATGTGGGGTTATTCTTTTTTACAGTTTAACTCGAGGGTCTGAGGTTTTTGGGAAACCTCTTTTATCTGAGAAGGAAGAAGGTACTTAGTAGCTCTTACAAAGTACCTTTTTCTTTATCAGTGTGAAGAGTTGGGATTATTTTTCCAAGCGTTTAATCTATTCTCTAAACTTTCGATAGAACTGTGTTACACGAAATCAAGCTCTCCCTTGGTGACCTCGGTGAAAAGTTTCCTCTGAATTCCAAATCGGTTTTCCAACCCGTTCGCGTTTTAATCGCGACGCAGTGAACGTCCCGACCATTCCCGCTGATTTTTCTTCTCGTGGACAGGAAATTTCTGTAAATCCAGCGGAAACACAAGCTCGTCTCTCATCTTCAAACAGCGGAGCCACTTTATCTTCGTTTGCTTCTGTCGCGCGAGCTTTGCTTCCCTCGAGTCCCGATTATTTCCTCTACCCCTTGCCATCGAGCGTTCCGTTGAACATCTGAAATAATTCAATCACCTGCTTCTCCATTACTACGGTAAAACCTTCTTCCACGGTCTCATAGCTACCGCTTTTTTGAAAAGAAGGGGAAACCGGGGCTGGTTGTCTCAAGGGGTAGGTTGACTAATTGTTAATAACTTTGCACAGGCGTATGCTCTGTTGCGGAAACATCTGCTCTATTGCATTTATGTTCGACCTGTTATTCGTTAATTTAGTTTTTTAACAGTTATTAGCGTTTGTCGAAAAATTAACTACGCAAGTAAATATTTTTTTCTTAAAGATTTTTATTTTTTTACACTCCAAATACTTACAAGAGAATAAATGTTAAGGGACTATTTTAAAGTTTGTTTATTAGACGATCTATTGACATAGTATTTTTGTTTATACATGAATAATTAAAGGTTATATAGTTTATTAAAGTCAAAATGATCGGTCGGTGCTGGTTGACTAATAACGTTAATAAGGTTTAAATTGTTATTTAGTTATTCATAAAACGATTTTTATTTTTTGTTTAAATTTCACTATGTTATAAATACATTATAATCAATGTTTAAGTTGAAAAAAATTTCAGTTTATTATTGAAAACTATTGAATTATTTTATTACCACTGAGATAAGTTAGTAATAACATTTTCTTGGTCATGGGGTCATGGTTGACCAGCATGGAAGGTGTTAGAAAAACATTAAAATACCTTAAGTGTTATCACATTTAGTCAACATTAATAATTTAATCAGATAGCCAAATAAATGCCCTATCAAATATACTAAAAATACTTAAAAATATACTTAAAAATCGAAAACTGAAAAACTAGCCTATCAGCCCCAGTCTCCCCTACCCAAGTGAATCTTTAAATCGTTAAGTAAATCAAGACTCACCCTTTCATCGATCCTTCACCCAAAATTTGTCAGCTCCAAATTGGAGATACAGGTCCGTCCGATATTTCACGTCTCTATTTTAGTCGCCTTTATCTTCGTCGCCCCGTGGTGTTCCCCGCCGATCTCGTCCCCAACATCGATTCCCCCCGTGTCCCAGGTCGACTCCGTGTTCGTCACGGCGATTACGAGATCGTCACACGGCCTCTACCCGCGTTCAGGGTGAGAATGCGCTTTATTTTCAGACAAGCCTCGCTGACAGTTCGCGGCGAATCTGGAAAGCGGGTGTTCGTCTTTTAATAGCGCCGGCTGCATCCCGCTGCGGCGGAGCAGCTTCCACGCCTACGGGGCAGCTCGGAAACTAAGAAGCACTGCGTAGACAGAAGCGAGCCGCTTGAAGGCCGCGGAATTAAATTCGACGAGCCTATATCCCTTCTTTTCGTGTCTCTACCAATCAATCGGCAAACAACCTTTAATTCAGTTATAAAATTAACATAATATCAAGTAATGACGAACACAGGTCCTAGGAGCAATTTTCTTATACCTTTCTCAAATTTAGAAAATCATTTTAAAAAAAAATGGACTCGGGTGAGTCAGAAAAAGCCTCAAAGGACGTGTCACCGACAGCACCCGGTGTCCACGTATCGACAGAGAACCCAAAGTCGATACTACGTCGATGCCCTGACGGTTCTTTCGTCCCGCCGTTCTGGTGGAAGCTTTTACGCTGCGCCGCGTCTGAAATTCTCTCCCTATAGAGGTGTTCGAAGCTGCGGACCATCGACGAGCCTCATTTACTTGCACGGCGACGATGGCCACGGGAAGCGTTGCCCATTCAGGCTCTTTTAATTTCATGACACTTTCATTACCGTCCGCGCGGCGGCTGTTCCATTTTGCGGGCGGATGAAAAGGGCCCCGCCGCTGGTGGACATCGCGCTCAAACAAAGCTCTGGAGGATCCATCCAGGCTCCGTTTTTATCGCTGCGCGTCGCATTATCGAGCGAGCCGTTTGCTCGCCGCCAACGAGAAGCAAACACTTGTCCCGCGATCGATTTTCCATCCCCTAGAATGTCCCTTTTTTCACCCTCCCCCGCTGGGGAGCAAATTCGAAGCCGTTGCGTTCGATCCTCGTTAGCGAAGCTGCCGCGACGAATAATCACCGAAAAGGGAGAGGAAGAAGGGAAGAAGGGTTGCGTGGGAGGATTCTCTTTTTAGCTTCTTCGCTGCCGAGTGTGACGAAGGGATTTAATTAGAAGCTTCTTCCAGCATTTCTACTCTTCTTCTCAGAGAATTTACGGGTGCTAGATGGCGATTTTTAGAATTCCAAGCTGTTTCATGGCATAGAGTTTGATTCTTTGAAAAAATCAGAAATACCTAGCTAGATTCGTTGACGTTTCGTTCTCGCGTGTCTCGGGAATTATTGACAAGAGGTCCGGCTAGTCACCTGCGCGCAGATTATTTATGACCGCCGTTTGGTCGGGGAGATAGACTTTTAGGCGGGCTTGTCGCGCGTTTAAGCGGCAAGTATTCCGTCACGGCGTGCTTCTCTAAAGATAGACCCTCTAATCCGTGCGTTCCCGCTAGATTCTAAACTGGTTGCCGTCGCGTGTCCCAGCTAGAACGACAAACAAGAAACGCGTGTCTCTGTACCAATCTCCTTGAACTCGGAGTTACGTGCATCTGGTGCTCCTTTCCGCCATTTATCACGGAATTCTTCTACCAGAACGTGGATCCTTAAAACAGAGCCTCGGTTTTAAAAATCAAATTAAACAGAAAATCTATCAGATATTCTTTCAAAAAAAAAAACCAAGCTAAATATAAGATTATATTTCTCCCGTCTCCTGAAAAATTGAAAGGGAGACCATTCCTCTTATCCAATCGCGACTAAGAAAACTTGCACACCGACTCGTCAATAAAGCCATAGCGTCTCAAGCTGTCGAGGTATGTACATCGATGATAGGGGAGCTGTAACGTTTTTCCTGGCCGTTGCAGCAAATTGCAGGCGTTAAAGTTAACGAAACGAGGAATCGCGCGACAAAGTCGACGAGGGCGGGCGGCGGCTGCGAACGCGCTTGGAATCGAGTAGTCGAATCGTAAAAACTTTGAAGCGCTTTTAGCATCGTAAAGAACAGCCGTAAAAAGGGTCTCATGGTCACTTTGGCGATTCCCGGTTTCGGCCCGTATCCTTGGGAGTTTCGCCGCAATGGCCTGCTATCTCGCGACTCCTAGTCGTTACTTAGCTCCGAATGCCCCTCGTTCCCTTCGTTCCCAGCGAGAAGTACACTTTTTTCCCCCTTCGAGCCACAGCGCGACGTTCGAGGAGCGCGGATTTCATTCCGTTCTAGCCGTTAACCGATAGCGACGACGTCCTATTATCCTTGAGATACGACTGATTAATTGAAAAAGTGGAAAAAGTGGAAACTTCGAACGCAGTGCGAAAAGTTTTCTCGAACAACGAAGGGAAAGGCTCCGTCTCCCCCCGGGGTATATTTGCGTGTTTCTCTAAGAACTTGTTATACTTTACTCGCGCAGTTCGGAAGCAGCACAGTTGGAATAAAGGGGAGCATGTATTTCGCAAGAAGCTTTTTATACAGAGAGATGGAGGGGAATCGCGTCAGCCGCAGAATATCAGGCGCAGGTATCGGAGGGTGGCGGAAGTTCTTCGGGTCGCGACACGAAACTCATTTTCAGGGAATTACGCGGCGCGATCTCGTCTTCCCAAAGTTCGTTAAGCCATTTTCACGATGGGTTCTAATGCATATCAACGCGCACGCAGGGGCAGTAGCTGGCTCCCGTCGCGAGTAATCCCTCGGGAACATTGTCTTCGTTGGGACTAATCGCGTTTCTGACGCTCTTCAACGATGGGAATCGCGTTTCCCCAGCAGCCGCCGTATTAGTTCTATTTTTATTGAGAAAAACCGAGGCTCTCGGTGCTCTTAAAACGATCAGGAGTCCGCGGGAACTATTTGCTGACGCGGGTAAATGGGATTCCTCTAATTCAACCTCCGCGCTGGTCGAATAAAAAGGAAACAGTGTTCGAAACTTTGACCGAGGAAACGGGGACGCTTGGATCATAAAGCTGACGGTCAGGTAACTCGGTACGCGGCTCCTCCGAAATTCCTTACCCATGGAGAATTTTTATTTCCCTCCGCCTCGAGAGACTTGCGTTTCCGCATAAAAGAGGGGACGGAGGAAGCGGGACCGTCGTATAAAAATTTTAACGCCATCGAGCCGTCAGGCCTCGTTCCTTCGAGATACGTCTTCCTTTCAGGACTCCTTCGGTGGATTGCTTGGCGTTTTTCAGGGGGGCAGGGGGAGGGGAAAAAAGGGTGGGAGCATAATTTTTCCGCAGGGCCGAAGATCCGGTTGACGGTGGTTGCGCGAAACGATCGGATTCGCCAGGGTGGAAAAGTAGTTTTCGCTCTGCTCCACCCATCTTTCTTTCGTTCGACGAAGAAAGCGAGGTAGCAGATAAAGAAATCAGGTCGGGCTCGCGGGGGTCGCCACCCTAGCCGGACTTTTTTATTCCCTCTTTCATTCGGCAACGAACGCGGCACGGTTTACGGAGTAATTATCCCCCGGGGTCCTTGAAATTTTCATTAATTCGAAAGAGCTCGTAATACGCCCATTAACTTCCCGCCAATTTGTCGGACACGAGATAAAATTGCTTTACGATTCGCTGGATCCACCCGGGGATCGATGATTAAAGGTACTCCGCGCGTAATGTCACTTCCGTGACGGGTCGGTGTCTTCAGTGTGAATTGCACCTTCGCTTCGGTACCTAAGTGGCAACATTTGGCGCGTAGGAGACCGTCCTCGAATAAAACAAGGGTAATTTCCACCCCCTTACGTGATATTTGGTACATTGCAGGTTTTCAGTTATTAAAAGTCCTTTAAAGATTTGCACGTAAGGTGAATGTCCCGATTTCTGATCAATTAAGAGGTTACTCGACGTCAAGAAGATGTAGGAAATTTGTTTGTGATCAAAAGTTGCAGAGTAACTGATTAATTCTTTAATAATAAATCAGTCGAAAACTATTTAAGAAAGATATTTCAAGATGTTTATCTGCAGCGATTTCTGCTCTCGAAAAATAGCGATGTACGTATTTCTACTCACCATTTGTACCAATTTCTGCTCACATAGTAGGGTAAAAGAACCAATTACTGTCACCTTAAGCTATTTTAGTTAAAATAACGAATAAATAAACTATAGTATAGATTATAGGTTGAATTACATAATTATTTTTGTGTATGACTTTACAACATTATATTACTAAAATTTTGGTGAGTAGAAAGGTTGTGACTCACTTGACTCTAAACCTGTTCACCTGTTTTCTACTTAAAAAAATTAAAAATAGTAAAAGATCTAAATCCAGAGCACAATACGGTATCTGTTTTTATTATTAAATAAGAACTTTTACTGCAAAACTATTTTCTGCCCAATTATCGAATACCAATAGCGATCTGTTTCTTAATACATCCAGCTAGAACACAATCGAAAAATCATGGGTCTCTCGTTTTAGAAGTGTTTCATTGCTTATGCTGCACTTTGATCTGTAAATGTTCAAATAATTTGGAATTATTTTGTTGCAAACATAACCCTTATAATAATAAGAAAAATTCGAAATGAGCAGAAATGGGGACATTAACCTTCTAATTCGTTCAACTCGGTTTCGTGATGAAACATCGTATCTTACTCTACACATATAGAAAATTAGTTTTAAAAAATATTACGTAAGACGCTACCTGACTCCCTCTCCCCACTTTGCAAGAAAACCTAAGAAATTCGAGACCCCAAAAAGCCTCAAAGAATTTAAGGACGACCCCTAGACCTCAAATTGATCGTTCTGAGCAGAAAACACGGGTATCCAGGACCAAAATGTATCGAGTGCGAACGCGAAGGAAATTCGCTAAAATTGGCTGGAGAATCGAGGGGAGGTTAACTAGCATTTGATACGGTTCGATGCCGAGAACTCCCGCAACTTTTTGCTCTTGTTGCAGTCGGTCGATGTTCCATTTTTGCCAGCTGATAAAAACCGCAATCATTTTCACCTCCGTTGAAAAACCAGTGTCGAAGCAGCATCGGAATTGCTCACAGAGGCGCTCCTTGCTTGGTTAAATTCTACCCCACGAAAGCTCAGACTCGTGGCGAGATAAATTCGCAATAAGGGTGAAGAATTCAAGGTGCAACGAAGTAGAGCGAAGAGATGCTACCACCTCCTGGGTACTCGAACGGTAACAGATTGATAAATAAATCCTGGAAAAACGGTATCCTGGATCGGGTCCATCGCGGCGGCGATAATTCGAGCGGAAGCCGGTGTTTTTGCGCCCGGTATTACGGGTGCTCCCTAAGTGGCCTCGCGAAAGCAACCGTTCGCCGGGAAGCCCCGTAATGTGGAACATCGCCAGCGGGCCAATCCTCGATCGTCGTTGCTCACGATCCCCTGGACGGCTTTATCGAATTATGTCGCAGTTTCGTGGGCCCTTCCGGGACAAGCGCCTGCTCCTCGGCTTCCCGCCCCATCTCGTCCCGCGGGATCCAGATGCCCGCGTGCCGTCAACTAATTCGGGATACACGGTCGGAACACGGCGACCCAAATCGCGGCAGCATCCCGGATTTCCCTAGCCCTGCCGGTATCCCATCACCCCTTTGTGCCAGCATGGATTCATCCGAGGGATGACAATGCATCAAAGAGGAAGTACCGAAGTATATTTTATCCTCCTTATTAAGTAACTCGTTCAAACAGAAATTCAAAGAATCGAAGACTGAAAGACGTACCAACTCTCGCTGAGATTTTTCTCCTGTAAACTCTTCTCGTGGATTCGCTCTTGAAGAGTTTGAGAAATAGAAGCGACGTTTTAGTAGAGCGAAGGAAGGGTTGTCTGTCTATTCACTGTTCCCGCAGAGATACCTGCCACGTGTAAATAAAGCCAGGGTCGCCGGTGAAGGGAGGAGGTGACAAAGGGTGTTGGGGCTTTTTCGATGCAGTCTCGCGTCCCGGGCACATTCATCGGGACAGTAGCGCCGGGGACAAAGGGCGAAAGGGAGAAATCAGTGGAGGCTGGGCGGGGAGAGGGGCGATAAGCATAGATTCACGGTGGCCGTAACGTGTTTGCGCCGGCACGCATTAGCGGCCGGCGGTTTCCACGTAATTACAGCTGGTGCAAGCTGCGGGCCGCATATGTAGGCCGTTGCATTATTAAAAAGAGAAATGTGCGCGCTAATTGGCAGCCACCGATGCCGTCGCCGCTCGTTACCAACGGTTCGCGGCCGAAGGAATCCGCGCGGCTAGCCGAGTTTCGGTAGCCCGGGCCGAACCGGCCTGCCGCAAAAACTGGGAACTGTTCGCGCGGGCGTAAAGCGTTCGTTAGGCTCTCTGCGAGGAGCAGTTTGCTTTAAATCTCGCGAGTGTTGCCTCTCTGTGAAAAAACTCGCCTCCTTTGACCGATCGCGCGACATCCTGCGAGCTGGGTTTCCTCAGAGCTCGCTGCGAGCTTCAGAGGAAGAGGATTAAAGGGGAGAGAGGGGAGATTAGAGGTTGGCTGTTGCGCGAGGTCTTCAAGGTTTACACGCGGACCTCGAGGCGATCAAATTTTATGATCACAGGTTGGCAGTTGAATTTTCTACGGAATTTCAATTCACTTCCAAGTTACTTTAATTTATGTGCTACGAGATCTTCGAGTAACTGTAATATTCCTATGATCCGCTTCTGCGGGATAGAAGTACGATGCGATTTGGAGAATTTTGACAGCGAAGGCACTTCGTGTGCCGTAAAAACTCCAAGTCCTCCGGGGAGTTTGGAGTTTATACTTGTGTTTTTTTCCCCCGTCATGGAGGAACGCCTGCGAAACAGCGGGAGATGCGAAAGTCCATCAGGAATTCCCTCTCTGTTTGCCACAATATGTTTCTATTTCGTCGTCCGATTGGTTCCGGCGCTATAACTCGAAGCAGCTGTCGTCGAGCGCGATCCATTACGCTGTTTTCACAATTCCTGCTTGGCTCTCCTTCCCTTCCAGCTTTCCCTTGGAGCGACCGGGCACGTTCCTTTTGATCTTTCGCTCGATCGGGCTGCACTTTGCTGGGCGACGTCGATTGCATCTGTCACAGCGCGCCATTCGCCGAGCCCCAATAAATTCGCCGACTTCGACAGTCGAATCTATCCGTCGCGGTTTTATTTATTCGACAGGCACTTCGTTCCCCGAAATTTCGGTCCGCTGGCTGTTCCAGGGGTAACGTTCAACGCGACGTTATCGATTTGCTAAATCACCTTGGCAATTTGCGCGTGTCCCGAAGATCGGCCAGCTTGAATTATACCCATCCGTCTGTCATCGATGCAGCGTTACTTTCACACAAATGGCAGCTATGGAGAATCTAGCGCCCCTGTTTCTCGCGGGGGTGGTGATGTAGGGGATAGATGTCGAGCGTGTATTGGATAGGTGCAGGGAACGGGATAGGATAATAATAGGGGAGAGAAGAAGGGAAATTTTGGAGGGGCTGGAAAGGGGAGAAGAGTGGGGTTAAGGGATGAGGGAGAACAGGTAGATTAAAATTGGAATAGAAATAGTGGAGCGAAAGGGATGAAGGTAGAGGGATTTAGATATAAGATAGGGTAATGAATGAGAAGAAAAGGTAATAATGAGAAATTTTTTAGTTCTTACGGAAAACAGTGCTGTAATTGAAAAAGAAAATTTTTAGTGAGAAACGTAATACACGTCAATTTTAATACTATAGTATATAGAGAATTCTTTTAATACTTACAGTGCTTTCTAGAAGGACTCTTCAATTCGGGATGGCAAGTATTATTAAAATAGATTAAAGTATAGAACAATAGCTTAGTATGGCATTAAAGAACTTACATATGGCAAAGAGAAATTGTACCCCGTATGAAACGGTAAAGACGTATTATATATAAAAGAAAGACGTCGTTCGCGAAGGGTCAGATTAGAAGCTCTAGTTGAAATAAAGAATGTCCTGTGATTCGACATGCACACCTGCTTGAGAAATATGAATGAGCATCGTCGTTCGGTGGGAACAGGGCCACCTGACTGCAAAGCGATACGGTCGATCGTATCTTCCCTTGGAAAATGGCCATATACGAATCAACTAACTCCAACAGGCGCTCCAAGAAACCGCTCCTACTGGCGATTATTTTTCAAGCAGGGAATAGGGGTCCTCGAAACTCACGCCCTGACCATCGATCAGACCCTTCGATTTATCTTCCTCTTATTTAAACGCCACGCCGGGGCAGCATTTATTTTTTCCGTTCGCTCTAGCACCATCGATCACTTCCAATCAGATTTCTCCTATAAACACATCTCTCCGGCGAGATCCCCCTTTTCCATGGCATTAATATCATCAGTCGTTTCAGCAATAATTCCCCCAGCTTTATTACCACTCCGCCCGAGAGCTTCTAATTTTATTTCGATTCTATTAGCAGCCGATTAATTCGATTCCCACGCAGCTCGTCGGCATCGCATCCCCGCCCTCCCTGCGATTGTTCCCGATGAATCACCATTGTCCGCAGCCTGAATAATTCAATGTCACAGACTCCCGTCGCCACCCGTTCCGTTTCTAATAGCTTATAGAAAAGCTGTACCCTGGAATTTGCATGTCAGCCTGGTACGTCAGGCGCCGCCTACCTAAACGAGCCAGCTTTTCACTTTCAGTGGAATAAGACGTCATGGCCAGACATCGCGTTCCAGACCCCACGTCAAGTGGACGTCGTTTGCGGTATAAGTACTCGCGTTCACAGTTCTACGGTATCAAATATAGGCTAATGTGTGTTGCACGGTTAACAGTGGCTTCCTTTAATTCCCAAAATTTCTAAATTAAATTCCGAGTCCTCATCTTTGATCAAGCTCGTTCGAAGCGACGGAGACTCTAAAACCGTGAAACATCTCGGAACATCTAATAGGTCGCAGTGGGGATTTACACTAATTCCTGCGCGTTAAGTCGAGCGAATTACGACGGGGAAGTTGGATCGGCGAGCGAAACAGGTGGATGGAGAGCGGCGAAAAACGTGTCGCTCTGCATAATTCCTCGCCCGGGAATTTACGGAACTTGCCGAAGTGTATTCGCAAAGGTAGAAACTAGCGGGGGAAAAACTTTGGACTGCCGTTTCGGGACACGTATACAGCCGCGGGAAGTTTTATCGCGGGAGGGGGGAACGCTCGTAATCTTCCCGGGACACGATGAATTTCCCGAGTCGTTTCCCCGTTTCTACGTCTTTCCTCGTTTAGCGCGATCCACGGGAGAAATTGAAAGTGTTCACCGTCGAATGGAACCCTGCACTTGGTCGCGCGATTGTACCAGCTATTTCGCGCGCTCCCCCGTGGAATTTCATTCCTCCTTAGCGCGCCTTTTTTTTCCTCGCTCTTCCCATCGGCGCGAGAATTTACGATGCAAATTATCGTATAAATCGTGGCTGGTCGTGATTCATCGCCAGCACTCGCGGCCGTAAAACAACCGTGAAATTATGCAAACAGCGTGCCAGAGGTTGTACAGGATTTTTCAATTAAACTGCCTCGCGGGGACGACGTGGGTGGCTGGCGGTGGATGGAAACAGGGGGACGCGCGTTGTCTCCTTTCAGTGAAATTTAGTTATTAGAAATTGTTCAGCTGTTGCGATTAGTTGTTACGTAATAGTGTTTACTATTAAATTGATCTAGTGTATTAGAAAATTTACATGTATTTTACTGTAATGAGTTGTAAGTTCGTTAGCACGTGATTGATGCGACTAAAGTTTCAGGGGATGCGGACGGTTCGTTGTCAGACGCATCGTGGGGATAATACTGCTCCCTGTAACTTTAGATATTGGAATATTAGGAATATTGTTTAGAAAGTTAGTATTAAATCTCGGTCGTCACGGTGAGTCAAAATGACACACTATTTTACTTTGAGGTGAAATATCTTTGAGGCTAAATTGATAATGGTACTACTGACGCACATGTAGTAGTAATTCAATTTCGTGAAGTAGCAAGTTTCAATTTTCTTACGAGAAACAGAACGTTTGCCTTTGTTCTCACGAAAACTATCACATTTGGGTTTTCGCTGCGGAAACTAGCACGTTTGAGTGTTTTGCCACACGAAAACTAGCATATTCCGTTTGTAGCGACGAAAAGCAGTATATTTGGGTGGTTAGTTACGAAAAATAGAATGTTTCGTCTTTCGCTGCGAAAATTACTTA
The DNA here is from genome assembly GCA_963971345.1 of Andrena flavipes. NCBI lineage: Eukaryota > Metazoa > Arthropoda > Insecta > Hymenoptera > Andrenidae > Andrena > Andrena flavipes. The sequence goes on along the minus strand of OZ020479.1, from coordinate 72,521,712 downwards.
GCATTTTAGAGCGGTTTGCCACGAATAGTAGCATGTTCCGTTTGTAGCGACGAAAAGCAACATATTTGGGTGGTTAGCTACGAAAATAAGTATGTTTCGTCTTTGACTACGAAACCTAATACGTTTGAGTGATTTGAGCGATTTTTATTTAGTAATCCGGTCGGTAATATATTAAACATTAAAATGTAATACTTAAAGTATGTAAATTAAAATTTTCATATGTGTTGTCTTTTGGAGATTAGATGGAGCTATTATTTATTAAACAACATTTTCAACACTTGAATTCTTTTAAACTGACCACGCTCTGAAACATGATACTTTCTGCTATTCTTCGTGGCTAAACCGGATAATATGTTAGTTTTTACTGCAAATTCCCAAATGTGCTATTCTTCGTGGCGAAGCAGTCAAATATGCTGGTCTTCGCGGCAGAAGGCCAAACGTGTTAATATTCGTCAGAAACGATGAAATGTGCTTCTTTACGTGGTAAACTGAAATGTGCTGTTTTTCGTAAGAAACACGAAACGTGCTACTTTTCGTAACGCACGTCGATTTATCCTCTACAGGTGGAGACTCGTAAGCTTCCCGAGTGAGTAGTATTCATTAAATGTATTTATGGGTACCAAATAATGCTCTTTGCTTAAAAAAACACTGAGAGAAATTTCAGATCCCCTTTCGTTAGGGTGATATGGGGATAACAACCCTATATTATAAATACATTATAATTTATGTTTAAGTAGAAAAAAAGTTCAGCTTATTATTAAAATATGAAAGAAAGAAATTAATATTTTATAATGAAACAACTCTTGTGACATATTCACAGAGTATTTTAGGTGTCCGCCTCCGATCATTTTGATTTTTGGATATGTTATAGAGGACCGAAAAATAAGAAATACGTGTTTTTTTTTATTTTTCCCCGTTTTCAGATTTGGGGGTGAAAACTGCGTTCAAAGTTAGGGTTGAAAAATCATTTTTGTGGAATATCTCGAGAACTATTAGAGATAGGGGAATAGTGTCAATGGACGAATTTTATGTCTTTGAATGCGAAATATGACTGACTCGCCAGATTTTCAAAAACTCCATTTGTTTAAATAATACATAAGAAAAAACCCTAACTTTGAACGCAGTTTTTACCCCCCAAATCTGAAAACGGGGAAAAATAAAAAAACACGTATTTCTTATTTTTCGGTCCTCTATAACATATCCAAAAATCAAAATGATCGGAGGCGGACACCTAAAATACACTCCTTGTGAGATAACTTATTAATAATATTTTCTTAACTGATTGTACCTATAGTCAACCAACCCCGATTATGGGGGTGGTTGACCAGCATGGAAGGTGTTAGATAAACATTAAAATACCTTAACTGTTGTCACATTGAGTCAACATTAATAAACCGGTTTAATGCTATTTCGCCCACATAATTTATTAAAAATCAAAATCTGAAAAACTGTCCTACCAACCCCGGTCCCCTCTACCAACAATCTGAATCTGCGTGGACCACGCGCTAACACTTTGGAATTTTCTCTCTGTTTCAGGTACGGTGACATGGTTCCGAAAACGATCGCGGGAAAAATCGTGGGGGGTGTATGCTCCCTTAGCGGTGTCCTTGTGATCGCTTTACCGGTGCCTGTTATCGTCAGTAATTTCAGCCGAATATATCACCAGAATCAGCGGGCCGACAAGCGAAAGGCGCAGAGGGTGAGTGAAATTCCCGGTACACCCTTCTTTTTCCCCCCCTCTTCTCCCCAGCCGTAATCGAGGAAATTCGGGACAGAGACGGCGCGTTAAAACCGCGACGGTCCATCATTCCAGCTCGCCCTATCTACCCTCGCATTATCAATCCGTTATCGAGGCCACGGTTTATCACGAGCGACCAAGTTCGGTCGAAATTTAATTCGACCTTAATTCCGGCCTGGCCCGGCTGTAATTCAACGGATCGCCGATGGTGGGCGTGATTTAAGAGCAGATATCGGATTAATATTAATTCTCGTTTCACGGGTCGCGAGTGACGACTATTTTCATTCGCTTCCCGTGGAATTGGAGATTTTTCTCGCTGCGCTGGCTCGTCAAGGCTCTGTCGCAGTTGGGGGAGGTGAATCTCCCTCCGATTTTTCACGGATTTCCAAATACACACCGATCGCTGAGACCCGGTCGTCGGGAAAGCGTGCAGCGTGGCGGGTCTCTATCTGTCCCGTGTCTCGCGAACTGTTTTCGCCAGTTTTCTCGCGCACACACACGCCTCGCGCGTCCGCAAATAGCCGTGTCACTATTCGCGCCACGGGCTGTTCACTTTATTCTGGTACGGTGGATATCGATATTGTTGGGTGTTGTCTTTGGACCTACTCGCCTCGGCCCCAAGGCCGCGCGGAGGAAAATTGTCGAACGAGCCGTTGATTTCCCTGTCTGGTTCCGTGCGATTGAAATTACACTCTGACTACATCATCCTGACGTTCCCGCGGTTAATAAACAGGGACGCTACGTCCGAGACTACCTTGGAAACAGAATTCAGCGCCCGCAGCACTGATTTTAGCGCGCGGATCTACGCACGTCGTAAATCCGTGCCACTGAATTTCACGGCAGCGGGGAGTCCGAGAATGACGAGCACGCTGTTCCAGATAGGGTGAATTGACCAGTGAACGAACAGCTAAGCGTTTTTTCAGTTTCAAATAACGATAAAAATTAAGTAATGTCCTAATTTATCCGTGAAACAAGAATTTGTAACAGAATAGGCTTTAAAAATGTCTAAAAAAATTGTTTGTGATTTTTTACTTGACCGGCGTCAGAAATAAATCATACAAATGTAATCAATGCTCGATATACTAGTGAATGAACAAAATACCCAATAAATGAATACCTTCACCCAGTGATTGAACACAAAGAATAATACTTCATTTTCCGACGAGAAAACGCTACAGAAGAAGAAAGGAATTTTAGGCGAGGGACCTAACATAAGAATGTAAAGATATAATCTATATATTATAATAATAGGAACTTGACAAATTTAGTTATATCAGAACACAGTTTACACAATATAATGGTTAACTGTCATCGTACGTGTTTTCTTACTAGGTTTCTCGCCGAGAACGGCAGCATCCGAAACCACAAAACAAAAAAATTAATAAGCGACCGAGACGTTCATAGATTCAAAAAATATTAGTATCGCCGTTATCTCAATAAATTTTCCTTCATTCCAAATATAAGATCATTGTTTTCAATGAAATAGTATTCTTGTTATACACGAAAAAAGTCATGCACTGTTCATTCACTGGTCAATTCACCCTACTTCCGTGTATAAAATACTCGAATCAGTCACCCGGGGAATCGAAGGTCCTCGGCGAGGAAGCCGGGGAAGCTGATTAATCTACCTTCCGCGCCCTTCCATCAGGCACGCGTTATTTCTACAAGCTTACTCCCAGATATGAAATCTCCGCGTACCTATCAATCTGAATCGGAAGCAACAACTCCTTCCTATTATTTCCGTTCCGTTTCCGACGCCACTTTTATTCCCAGAAACCATAGAAACGAATCTCTCTTCCCATCCGACGAGAATCGGTTCGTCGTCGAGCCCCGGCGAGGATTGTTTTATCAGTTTCCCAGAGTGTATCGTTCGACGCTGGATCCAGGAGCGTATTTTCATCTCGCGCGGACGATCGTCGTAAAACTTTGGAGGGAGAGTCTCCTCGCGGTCGAATTTCCGCCCCGTTGGAAACAGGGAGTCGCGGTTCTCTTGGTTCCCTTGCAACGGCGGTCGACGGGATCGATGAAGAATTGTAGCAACGCGCCGCGTCCCCGAAAAGACGGACGATTTATTTTCTCACCCCGCGCGACGCAAGCCGCTAATACACTGTCCCCGTGGCACAGTTGCGCGGAACACTCTTAGCTGCTCGTGTATCAGCGTTTTCCGATTTAGCGCGCCGACCGTCCGCGCGAATTTCTTGCGAAACTTTCACTATTGCCCGCGCGGAGTTACCGCGTGGCTGGGTACTGTTTATAAATCCTGGTCATCTGGACAGAGTCTCCTGATTGCACCTCGAATAGAGAGGCTTTCACTGGTTTAGTCTAGCAGTTATCAAGCGTAGATGCTGGCGATCTTCGGGCCACCGCAGGGTCCAGGGGATCTCACAAAGAGTCGTCTAAATATAAGCGTCTAAATATAAAATTCCTGCCGCGGTTGATCACGCACAGCTTTCATCGAATGCTCTCCTCGCTTCGTATTGAAACTGGCACCCTTCGCTCCTGAGAATCGAAGGAGTCGCTCGAGGTAAAGAGCCGTTGTCCATTCGGGGCAGTCGCGAGGATCGCAGACCCTGCCGCAGCGATCTAAAAAAGAAGCGCGCTAGGAGAAAGAGGGCTCCGGTATCGAAATTATCCTCGGCGAGCCGCGGAGTTATTTTTAATCGGCGGCCGGCGTTTTATTAGCGGAGATCAAAGACGCGGGATCTCGAGAGTGCTCCGGTATCGTTGAACGCTAATGACGACTACGATTGCCGTTCCTCTTTCCGCGGGATGGATAGCCGGGCCTTTAATCGTTGAATCGCAGCCAGCGGATTATACCCCGCCTTTCCGTTTCTAATTCGTTAAATCGGTCAATTCGATCGAGCGCCTATTAAACCGCGAATACATTCCGCCGCCGAGCGATGCCTGCATTTTCTTCCAGTTTACGTGCCCCGTCCCGCCGTCGATTCCCCGCAATTATCCTCGTCGAGGCTCGAGAGACCATTCAGTTTCTTGACACAGATATCTCTTTTGCCTGCGTCGTACTGTTTCGCTGTATAAATTGAAGACAGCGAGCATCTATCGCTCCCGGTTTCTTCTGGCGCTCTTGTTTTCATCGATTTTAATAGAAGCACGGCATAATTGTATTGTTTTTGGTTGCGCAGACATTCGGCGTTTGGGAATGGCTTATGGTGGGATTGGAACATGGGTGATGCACCGTTAGTTTCGGTATTTGTAGCGTTCGGAAGAGAGTAATATAATTTAAATTTTGCCAGGACTCGCAAAGTTTCTTGGGTTCGAGTCCCATCACCTCGGAGGTTCATTTTTTCACCCACAGTTGTCTGTTTCTGTGATCTATAGGTCAGTGAAGAGGAAATAGATGATTCTTATATTGGATATAAATTGCTGGTGTGTAGGAAGTTTGAATAATTTATTTACGAAGTAGGTGAGAAATAAATATAGGGTAAAGGACCCCATTACTGTCACCCTAAGCTGTTTTACGCAAAATAACGAAATAAATTTTATAAAATGATGCATAATACAATTCAACCTGTTATTTATACGATACAGAAAACAGTACTTAATTTTTTCTTCGTTAATTTGAATAAAATAATGAAAAGGAGAATGGGAACGATGATTTCATTACTAGCGAAAGAGAAAACAAGGTGTTAAAGAAAATTCTGTAATTGTAATATTTAAGCTATTAACGTAACAAAATATAATGTTTTAAATAATATAAAGTAGTAAAGATCCGAATTCAACGATTCGTTAAGTCTTTTTACTTATTAATTGGGTGACAGTGATTGGTAGAAGCGTTTCAAGCATATTGGTATTACTGTCATAGCAGTAGTTACGACGTAACCTTAATTTAAAATGACATAAACAGTATTAAGTATTTTGGCTGGCAGTAATTGGGGTGTCAGTAATTCAGTCAAATACATTCGAAGTCTGTCAGTAATAAGCCCTGAAATATATTTTTGAAATTGATGAATTTCAACATAAAAATCGAAGTTTTAATATCCACCACTTTTTTTCATCAAGTAAACAAATTAAACAATAATAAATAACAAGAGCAAACCGCCTTTACTCACTTTTACTTTTCCTTATGTACCACATTTTATTTTTCTTCGTCTCGTTTAAAGAGTAATAAAGTTGAAATAATAATAATAACAATAACAATAATAATAATAATACTCTTAGTCTATAAGTACATAACTACAAATTAATGTCAGCGTCACCGCTCAATGTGTCAGTAATTGGATCCTCCACCCTATTCGTTATTTCTCTAAAAACCTATCTGTCCCAGAATTGTCCCGCAGAAGAATTAACAAGTTGGATTCGTCCCGTTTTTCGTATAGAACCAGAGAACGCGGCGAGATGACAGGCTGACAGTCGACAGCGAATTTGAAACTTCTCTGGCAAACTTGAGCGCCAGAAGTGGCGGCTCGGTTGCGCAAAGTCGATTCGCAATAATTTCCTCAGCCGGGCAGCAGGGGCAGAAATCTCACGGTTGCTGTTTCGAGCCTCTAGCAGGAGGTTTTCATTGGCGATCTGCCAGCGGCTACCCTCAGTTCATTACCACTATCCCGTGTACGGCGAGAGACAGAGGCAGCTGGCCGAATAAAGTGGCGAGGAGGATGATCGTGGTCGGGGATCTTCCGGTCGTCTCGCGAATCTGATTGATGGCGATTGTTGCACCACGAATCACGGTTCATGGATGACGATGCACTTGGTAGAAAATTACGGGTACTGAGAAATTGTAAATGAAACTCAAGGAAGTCAGTAAAGAATCCTTTAATATTTAATTCAGATTTGCTTCTGCAAAGTGTTTGTGTTCGCAAAGTGCAGATCTCGATGCGAGTAACTACTGTAGATTCTTCTCTTGTTATAATTATTATAAGAGGTACCTATCGATTAAAAGGTGGCAAATACGAGAATAAGTGAGGAACAGGAAAATTGATTCCGAAATCGTTGGATATTAAGGAGCCGTTAGATTCACCGAGTCAAAGATCGAGGGAGGAGTTTTCGCAAATTAGGAGGGGGGCAGCTCGCAGACAATTCGCAGCCCCGAAATCGGGGGCTCGCTTTCTTTCCCGGCTCGGTTAAATCTGCAATGCAGATGCATCGCATCTACATATGCATGGCCACGCTCGTCCCGATTCGCGGTTTCGGACACCGGCGTATCTTTCGGCTCTCTGCACCCCATTCTGTACTCTGTCGCCGCTTCATTTGTCAGCGTTGCCTCGGTTTTTCCATCGTCTTCGGATCGCCGTTCCCCGAATCGAGCCTGACTTTTGATTACGGGCAGTTCTATTCGCGTCGAGCGATTAATATGGAGTAGACTTAGCGCTGGGTCACTTGAGATCTACCTCCTTCTATCTCAAACGTAATGGCTAGGGCAAATGTATGAAAGCTGAATTAAACGGGGTCGTTGAACCGTAGCATCGACTGTCCGACCGGTAACAACTGAATCTACTTTGCGCTGCGCGGGATAAGGATAAGGAACCGTGGGATAACTCGAGGATAGTTGGTTCACGTAACATAAAATGGTTATTAAAACTCAGAACAAACCTCACGTGCTCAAAATTTTATTTTGATTCAGAAAAGTGGTCAACCTTTTCTCCAATTAACTTTTTCAGTTATATCTTAAACAAAAAACCGAAATGAGGTTACACACTTAACTATTTGACTTGTACTGAATTGATTATTCTGCAATCTGAATTGTTGAGTCCAAAATATACCCACTGTGCCATCTCTCCCGCCGCGTCGACTCACCCGGATTTATTCCACTAAGAATTCTAAGTAATCCACCCACTGACTAAACAAAGATTGAACGTGATTCGAGCAAACAGAAGCCACACGCCGCGTCAAAGCACCATTCGACCGCAGAATTTGCTTATGAGGCCACGTCGCTGCTAAAGAAGGAAATGCAAGCGCGGCGGACGGGCGTTGGCGTTGCGCAAATAAATAGATCGAAAGTGAAACATCGAAGTCTGCTACGCAGCCATCGAGGTCCCCCAGCTGCTTTTTGCTTCCGATCCCTCCCTCGTAGATCGATGTTACTCGCGGCCAGCAAGTTCACCCGGCTGCGGGTAAACAAATATTTGAGTGGAGCTTCCATAAGTAAACGTTCTTCCCCCCTGAACTTCTCGTCGCGAAACAAACTCCGACTTCCGCCAGTGCTCGGCCTATCGGGACGCCTGGCTGAATAAATCTCGGCTCCCCGAAAAAAAAAAACGGCGCACCTTTCGCTCGATCGATCGACCATCCCACCCTGACTTCTAGGGCGCTATAAAAAAACTTCATCTAATTTCCTGAAACGGTCACGTCCCGTTTCCCGAAAATCAGAAAATTGAGAAACGATAGTGACGTGGGTGCTCGACGGGCAACGAATCAAAGGCAGATGGGTCGGGCACAATGGAAAAGTGCAACGAGGGATCGCGCGTTTTTGTCGGCGCGCGCGAACGAGCGGGACACAAAGGGGGCCGTGTTCGGGCGCAAAATTAATTAAACGGGCGAGCGTGGGAGATATCGCGTTAACTTTTCGCGGTGACATTATTCCGCGAGTGGAAAAAAGTCCGGGGAACTTTTATCTATCCCTGCTCCTCTGCCGCGTCCAGCGCTTTTCCGCCGAGCGAGGGAAATTATGGCCTCGCCGCGGAGGCGCGTCCACCTTTCTTCGCGCTCGAATTTGTTTTGACGATTAAGTGCTTTACGATTATCGATACGCGCCTCCCGACGGTCGTTAAGTTTGGAAACACCCTGGTCTGACGCAAGCGGTCCACGCCGCGGACGGGGAGACTAAATGACTTTTATTGCCCGGAGAATAGCGCCAAGGACTGTAACCAGGGGCGCTGCACGAGTTTTTATTTAGATGAACCTCTGCTGCGCGTTTGCGAGGGGGTATAATAAAAAAAGATATAGATGTAATCAGGGGCCTCAGAAAACGGAAAAATGAAGATAAAAGAAAATAGAAAAGAAACAAATGAGATCGAAATTTTTTGTTTGATTAAAATTGAGAAATAAAGATAATTAGAACATAATTTCTAATTTGATAATATAATAATCTAATATTATTAATAATATGGAAATAAAATAGTCATATATTTAAATATCTTAATATGTATTTCTTTATTTCTTGTACTTTTTTATCTCATTTTCTTTATTACTTATATTATTATCCTTTTGAGAAATTTCTTTGAGGTCCAAAATTTATCTCGCACCCGAGTCTCTTTTCAAAGAAGCCCGGCCCTGGATGTAATAGAATTTTGAGGCTTTATGACTCGTAAGTTTCCGAGAATATCCAGCATAATTGAGTAGCCCCTTCTGTCAGAAAAGCTCGGCACTCTAAAGCCATCCAACTCGACAAGATCGTTCGAAATCGGTGCTCCATTTAGGCGACACGGTTTATTTTTCGTGCACAGTGGCCGCGTCAGCCGCGATACAAGATTTCTTTCTTCCCTCTTCACCACGTATCTCTATTCTTGGAAGCGAACTCTCGTCACGCTCCTCCCTTAAAGCTCTCTCTCTTCCTCCCTGCCGGGGAGTGTGTGGCGCGCGGACGGGGGTCGAAGGCAAAGAAAAAAAAAAAAAAAAATAACGAGCGTCCAAGGGAAAAGGGACGCCGCCACTCCGTCTAACATTCCGTTTGTTTGCCCAACTCCCGGGTCGCCCGGAGGCATTATCCGTGCCAGGGTACCCGCGAAAATCGCGTTCAGCGATGGTCGACCGGGAAACGCTGTGAAACGCGCGATGCCTGCGAGTTCTGCCGATCCTCCGGCGAAGGAACCCGGGGGGGAGCTAGGGTGGAGCCAGTTTTGCACCCTCGCCGGGCCAAGTTGAGTGGAAATGGAGAGATTAGGGGGATGAAAGTTTCGTCCTGCTGAATATCTTCGCTCTTTTCCCACCCTCTCCTCTTCCTTTTTGCTGGGACGTTGGAGAAACGTCAGCAGGTTCCGTGTGTCACGGCTTGAAAAATTGCGCGGCTCGAAGAAAAACGGGTCGCCCGTTTAAGTTTGATCGATGGTTGGGTTGTTTGTCTGTACGTCCGCTGGACGGGTAAACCCCGATGCGGATGAAAGCTGGGAAGACTCGGCCCGTGCGTCGGGGTAGGCGTGATTCGTCCCATTTGGCATAGTTCTGAGCGCTCATTAAGCGGTCTTCCCTCGGGCCCCGAATAATTATTGGCAGACGCTTTGACACCCGAGTCACGGGGAAGCTGGCTGCGAATATTTACGGCGAACCCCTGGCTGACGAAGATTTACTTCGCCTAACCAGTGATTAACCTATTTAACGATCCAATTTGACGGAACGCTCGGCTTGGAAGCGAGTCTGCTTTACGGTGACGGCGACACGGTTGCGCGAGGGTAAAGCGAAATGACGCGCAGGACCGAATTAAGACTTCTAGAGGCTCTGGGCACTTACTGGGAACACTATTCGGTTGATGATGGAGTCGTCCAGATTTTTTTATATAGATAGGAAGTGTAACTATGTCATCACGGTCACAAAAATGTTAATTAAAGATGCTTCTAAAAGAGCTTGAAAAACCAACAAAAGTGGAACAGGGGAATGAAGAAAAATGAGGGAAAGAGAAAGACAACACCGTCTGTTGAAATTTAATTATCTCTATTATATGAAAATACGTTATTTTAAATGAATGATAATAGATGTGAAAATTATTGTTGCTTCAATCAGTTTTTTAAACCTTCTTGTTAATAAGATTATCGTAAATGTAATGGTTAATTACCAACTGTTGTGATTTCAATAGTATTATCATTAATTTGATTTATTATCATTCATTTAATCCTTCATTGACACTCTGGGTGTAAACCACCCATAAGTATGAACCTTTTATATGCAAAATAAATACCTTTTTTTTCAAAGCCGACTTACAAACTATTTTTTCTCTCAAAATATTATATCCGAACATCAACTCTGTAGAGTTTTAGCTTTTAATATTGAAATTTGTAAAAGCTACAATTTTTTGTAGATTTTCTTCGTGTTTTTTCGGCATATGGTAATCTAGATTTTTTTTACAATAACTGTGATAAAATTTCAATCAAAAAACTATTGGAATACATTCTAGAGACCTTGAAATTGACCTTTGATTTTTTTCATAATAATTGGATTCTTTGGATGAGAATGGCACTCGTTCAAAAATTGCTCTGGGTGTCAGCCACCCAGGTGTGTCAAAGTTGATCGAAAAAAGAGGTGTGTCAACGAAGGGTTAATATAATGTATTTTCATATAATAGAGATAATTCAATTTCAACAGACGGTGTTGTCATTCTCTTTACCTCATTTTTCTTCTTTCCCCTGTTCCACCTTTGTTGATTTTTCAAAGTCAGACCAGCTTTTGGGAGCATCTTTAATTTATATTTTGTGACCATGGTGATCTTAGATACTTTCGATCTATATACAAAAAATCTTCGCGATTCCATCATCAACCGAAAAGTGTCCCTATTTAGAAGACACAATCTTAAATTTCTTAGGGCATTTCTGATAATTTGACTAAGAAGGTTCTTTAATAAAAGTTATATTTTAAAATTGAAGATCGTCCTTGTAGAAAACCCTGTAAGTGTCAAAATTAAAAAAGAAAAAATTTATCAGAAAACGTGCACGTGTTATACTATGCTCTAGAATTAGATTCTTGTCACTCACAGTGTTTCCTACATTCACTCCTTAATTTATAAATTTTCTACAGAGTCTCCCTTTCTCCCGATGCCCCAAGCACACTCTTATTTCCTTTACAAGTTAACCCAGCACCGGTGACGTGTCCCGACCCTCGGAAGTGTCACAGAAATCTGTTGTTTCCGAAACGCGAACTAACCCCGACACGCTTCAATGTAGGTATCCATCAAACACCACTTCCCCCGCGCATTTGACACCTCGTGCAAAATTAACTACAACCCGCGACATAGAAAATCCCACTGTCCTCCTTTATACAAACTTACAAACAAGTGCCTCGCACCAAGTTAATCCAAGTGAATCCCACGTCACCCGACTTTGTTGCCCCTTCAAGCACAGCAGAACTTCGTTCCCATGCGCCACTAAAAAATTCCCCGCGTCGTATAAAAACAAGCAGCACAGAGAATCACCCTCCAAAACAGGGAGGAAGCTAATCCCCGAATCGAGGTATAGTCCCGCAGAAAAAGAGCCGTGGAAAAGTTGTACGCGCGCCGCTCGCGCTGCAAGAAAAATAATCGACGCGTCCGCGAGTGGAACGAGCTCGTTAAAGTCAGCCGCGAGTGTACTCCGGCCGGGGTATCGGCTGGGGTCGGTGAAAAAGGAGTTCGTCGACGTGGAAAGAGGTTCGAGGAGGGGGAGAGCCCACGGATCTCTGGATCTCTGGACCCATAGGCGTAAACAGACCGACGGTGGCACGGCGTTCTCTGACGTCACCTCGCCCCCGGTGGTCGCCGGTCTATCACGCGCGTCGCCGGGCACGGCCAGTGCACCAGGGCAAGCGAAAACGACCGCGTCAGCGGCGTCACGCTATTCTTGAACGCGGCTAAAGACGGCCGCACTTTCAAACAGTTTACGCGCCGGCAGCGTTAATAACGATTGCTCGGGCGGGATCGATCGGTGCCGGGAACCGATTCGCGCGTACAACGCGCGGCCGCTGGTAAACAGTGGAGCGTCGCTGTTCCGTTTACCAGTTGGGGACAATGTTGGGTCTGTGATCTGATTCTTCGGTCGGATCGATTATCCATCGGCGGGAGGCTTCGGCGGAGAAGTCGTCGAATAAGGAAGTTCGGGGCGATAGCATCTACGCGGGGAATTGCCTGCCACTGCAGTGGCGTTCGATTATTATTCTTCCGAAGCTTTGCATCGCCGCAGGGCGTGCCTCATTATTCAAAGTAACTCGGAGTTTATATCCAGCGGGAAATCTGGAGTGTCTCCCGCGGATAAATCGCAGATCCCCGACGGCGAGGGAACGTCGGAACACTGGGTCCGCGACCGGGAGAGCTGGGAATCGTTCGATTATTTAGAGAACAAATTTAACGAACACCGGCCGATTCGATTCCAGCGGGAACAAAGGCTTCTGATGTTCGGAGGAGTTACCGAAAGGGAGAAGCTTCGGGACGCTATAGCGAAAGGGGTCCCAGCTCCCCTGGCGGCGGGTCTTCACCTCGTAAAACGCGCCCACGTGGGCTTCGCGCAGGTTCGATAAATCAAACCCAGGACCAGATACCACGGTTTAAATTATCGTCGACACGCTGTCGTTCCGTTATTGCGCCGATAAAACGTCGATTTACGTGGTCGCGCGTCGATCGGCCCTGCGGATCGATGCAGGGACCGCTCCGCGAGGACAAAGGGATGGAAACGAGGAGTGGACGCCGCGATTCCACCGAACACCCTCTGAAAGAAGGGTTTTTTTTTACGAGAGTCGAGCGAGTGTTTCGGATGGAATTTATGATTCGATGAGAGGCCCGCGTAGTCGCGGGAGGCATAACGTTAATTAACGGTTGGTAATTAGTGGCCGCTATTAGGAGGCCGTTTTCGAATTACCAGGGCGGTGTTATGGGCCGTGTTACGGCTGGTTTAACGATCGAACGTGGCCGTGTTTACAACGGCAAAAACCGGGCGACCGCGTAGTTACGCGAGGGAATTTTTGGAGTCGGTTTATAAATCACGGATCTCGGGGGGCGGACGGGGGGGGAGGATCGCCGTTTTATCGCCGACTTCGCGAAGCCGATGTTTATACAGAGCTCGCGTCATCGCCTCGCGAAGTCCCAGCGATTTATCGCCGTCCGCAGAATTTCCGCGAATAATCGAACGCGCGCGATCGTAAAGCGTATTCCGCGGGGATTCGCCGCTGGTTGTCCGAACGGGAGTTCTTCTTTCAGTGGGGTGTCCACTTTCTTTTTACACGCGAAACGCCGATCGCGAGGCTCCTCGTCTCTTGTTCTTTGAGCTGGACTCGAGTCGGTGATGATTACTCTGTATTCTAGAGCATTGAGGTAAGAGGGGTGCTTTAAGTCTAAATAGTTAATCAAGAGTGTATTTTATTTACTAAAAATTGTACAGCTCCCATCATGCTGTGGAAGTCGATCGAAATCTTGTTACCAAAGCGTGTTACGCGAATTAATATGGAATCACGGTGGAGCAACATTAATTGATCGGGTCTAATTAGCACGTGCCGGAGCCCGAATGGCCGCGGCAGAGCTACGGCCTAATGCCGATCGAATATTCAAATGGCCCCGGTCGCTTATTGCGACATAAGTCGATTTCAGGTGTGCCCTCCATAATTTCCAACAGATGTTCCGAAATTTCCGTCCCCTTCCCCCCATTAAATCGCTACGTGTCGGCCAGCGGGCGCCAGCTCGGATACAATCGCTTACACAGCCTCGAAACTCAATTAATTTCCCATTTTAAACGCTCGACCGTCAGCCACCGCTCGAACGGCGCGATCGGATAAATTTCAACACCGCGCCGGCGTGGAAAATGAATTTTTTACCGAAGTTTCCACGCTTTGGAACACGCGGCGCTCGGCGAGTCCTTCCAGAAATGTTGCTCGCGGAATTCCACCAAATCACTACTCGGCTTCCCGTTATTCTTCTCGATCGGCAGCCGAGAACAATGCGTCTGTCGACAACAATGGGATTATCGAGTCGCGAGCGACGACAGGCGATTTTTCCACTCTTCTTTTTTTTATTTTTTTTTCGGCAAGGAGGGGCGGGATGGCAAAGGAACACGAGCCGCGAGGAAGTGCCTCGGATTCCTTTGTCTCGGGCGCTCGTCGATTAGCTTTGTCCGCGACCCGATATTCGGGATATTACCCGGCCGCGATAAATGTCCTCGGAACAATAGGAGCTAGGAGGAGATTCCTACGAGCGGATTAACTTGCCGCGGACTCGGTAAAGGGACTTTTAATTGGACCTCTTCCAGACGCCGTGGAAATTCACTTCGCAGACGGTTAGACCCGACCGCGTTCGAATGGAAATAAAAGGATATCGACGTCGAGACGGGCTGATTATTAAACGAGATTTCGGAGAACCTGTCGAACTTCCTGAGTCTTTTTTCTCGGTATGAATTGGGAAAGGAGTGAGAGGGAATTGTCGCGGTTTCGCGCTCGCTTCCTGGGATTCATTTAGAATTTAGAAGACTCCGAGAGTGTCCAAAATCTCTTCTTTTGTTTCAGGGTTGGGGAGTTAAAGTGGTGAACGATGTACATAAGTGTCTAAGAAATTAAAAAAGTATTTTTCTAAGGGAAATGATGTAAATCCCACGCTGAATATTCTGGTTGATAAGAAAATATTGGAAAGTGTCACTAGTGGTGCTTACATTATTTATCATTTCACGAACCCTCGAAATGACAAGAAATTAATTAAACACAGTACGGATCCCATAATTCTTAGGTTTATGTTCTTATATGGTTAGGCTTATTAAACTCCTCAACCACAGCTCCACTTTAGGCTTAAAAAACAAGCTACATAAAATTCAAAATAATATTTATTACACTACTCATTATTAAATAACCCATTAAAAAATATCGTAAAGCAATAGCGAGAAATAAAATATCCCCGATAGAAATGAAGCTACTGTTCTTTAACAATTAAAATTTTCAAACTGAATTCACTCAATTTCAGATCATTGTGGATTATTAGCTTCCTGCATAACTTACCCCAACTTTGATACGAGTATTTTAACCCTTCGTTGATACACCTCTTTTTAAATCAACTTTTTTTTTCTTTAACCAACTGCCATTGTCATCTAAAGCATCCAATCCTTCTAAAAAAAATTATGAGTCAATTTCAAGGTCTCTAGAAGGCATTCAAATAGTTTTTTTCATTGAAATTGTATCACAGTTATAGTAAAAAAAATCTAGATTACCATAGAAGCGAAAAACCACGAAGAAAATCTTCAAAAAATTGTAGCTTTTATAAATTTCAATATTAGAAGCTAAAAATCGACAGAGTTATTGTTCAGATATAATATTTGCAGCAAAAAAATAGTTTGCTAGGCGACTCTGGAAAAATGGTACTCATTTTATATACAAAAGTATACAGAGCGTTAGAATCAGCTTACGGGTGCCTCACACCCAGAGTGTCACCGAAGGTTTAATATCCGTTGAAACGAAGTGCCGCCGAAAGTCTTCGCTCAAGCAGGAGATCCATTGTACGAAAAAGGCTCGCGAAAATTTATCAGCGTCCAGCAGGTACGCGCGCGAAGGGTCGGAAGTAGCAGAGATTCGAAAACGCATTCATCGCTAGCACAATATCGCGCGTAGAAACGGTAGAACGAAGTTCCCCTCTGAAGCGTATCTGCGCGGCGCACAGGCCTGCTCTCCCAAACAGCGTTGAATCGAACAATCCGAACGTTCGTCGTGCACGCGCGCCAACAATGCCGCGCCGATAACAATTTCCAGTGGCAGGAGGACGTCGCCGACGAGCCAGCAGCGAAAAGAAATCGTCGAAGAAGGCGCTGCCCTTTGAGCGAAGTAATTGCCGAGTGTCTTCGAAGAAAGCCTCTGTCCGGAGGCGTCAATTTATCTGGTCTGTACGTTTCCGCTCGAGGGCCATTGAATTTTGACAAGGGCCGCCGCCATTGTCACCCTGTTACCCCCTTCCAGACTCAGAAAACAGAGTAAAAGAAGGGTGGACCTAAGAATTCTTTACCCGAATCAAAACAGTCCAGAGCTATAAAATACGCTTTCCGATCGAAAACGGAAGGTGAGCCTGCCTCGAGGCGGCGACGGAACGATAAAACGATAAAGTTCATTAGAGAGGTCATCGCGAGCTAGGCGGGGGGTTACTGATTACGACCCTTAAATATTCTCTTTGACCGGGACCCCCCTTTGAAACTCTTACTTCCCCCCGGGATGCATTTCTTTAAAATGCAGTCGCTACTCGATTATGCACCAGGCATTTGCATACAATTTCCCCGCGCTGGGTTGGAAATTAATTTCCCTACGCCCGTCGCTCGTAGGGCGGAGAGCGAGGGTTGGTCGTTGGGGTGGTTATATGGAGTCATCCTTGGGAGCTCGCGGAGCGATTAAACGTCGAGCCTCGTCATTTGTCGGGAAGATTATTTCAAGATTTCCTTCCGCCCTCCACTCGAGCCTCCCCTTCTCCACCCTCGGCGGGGGACGTTTTTCTTCCCCCTCCACGGGACCGCGAGAAGCGGGACGGCTATTAAGGTTTCAGCGAAGCTCGGAGGGATGAATCGGGCTCCCCGGTACCAGTATTTACCGTTGAACCGGCGAATATTTGCAGCGCGGGGCACCGCTCGCCACTATTTTCATTTTCAATGCCCGCGGGAAAGTAGGTCTTGCGCACTTCAACCCCTTCGGCCGTTTCTTGAAACGCTAAAGGCCGCGCCCCTTTCAGCCGTCCGTGACCCGCGCGCTATTTGTCGACGTTCGCTTAATTAACTTTGTGGCCCGGCCGGGGGGGGGGGGGGGGAGGGGGTGGGCTGCAGGGCAACCCCGAAAACATTGGAATCGTGCCTTCTGTTCTCCCTTATCGGTTCACTCGGCATCCGCGTTCCCTCATCTTCCGCGAATTAATCGTCGAGAGCCACGCGATACTTCCGACCGCGCGATTCGTGTCCCTGCACCGATGGCCTTTCTCGATTCTCACTGTGCTAGGATAAGTAACGCGGAGGGGTAAGCACGGGTCCTAGGTCTGCACGCGGAGACGGAAGTGCAGGGGATTGCGAGAGATAAGAAGTCGTGTACCGCGAAGACTGGCGTTCTCGCCCTTGACGAGTACCTTGATATAAACATGGAGACTTTGAAATCGTAGGATTGGGATGTAATTACTTAGGTACTGTTATAATACTGGAAACTCTTTTTTACCCATTGCCACAAGTGGTCAAAATTCAATTTCCCAACTTCAACTTTACAATGTCATTTTTTCTTGTATGAATTCATAACTCTTCTGAGCTTCTAAATCCGCGTACCTTTCCCTTTTCTGATGATTCTTTGATCAGATATTACATTACGAACACAAGATCATGAAATTTTACGCGAATCTTGAATAAGTTTTAATTACTCATTAGGTATAGAATATCAAAATACGTGTTTGTATCATAGAGTTATATGGGTAAGGAAGTATATTTCAGTTATTTATAGGCATTGTTTAGTCCGTGTACGAATAGTGCAATGTTTATATGAATTTAAATTTTGAGAAGGCTTATAAAAAAATGATTAAGGATGATTAAAGTGGGACTTTTTTTACATGAAAGCTTACACAATTGTTAACAAGATTATGTAAATTTCAAGTGCAGTTTCCTGTAGTCTTCACTTTTATGCAGACTTTTAGAACTGACGCTCGAGGTATTTTTAATATTTTAATTTTTTTAAGTCGAAGATAATGTTAGAACTGATTCTTTTTTCTCTTTTTCTCTCTAGTACGGCTATGATTTCTAATTTTGGCTGAAAAATACCTCTTTCCAGACCACAATGCGCGCCATATTAAATCCGCCGTTTTGAATTTTGATTTTTTGGCGCCAAATTCGTTATCAGGGACCTCAAAAACCCTTAATCACCAAGTTTCAGAGAGATCAGAATTTTGGTCCTCAGACCACTGTGCATTGTTCGTGTGAAAAGTTAAACGAAATTCATGTAAAGTAAATAGTAATAGCATTGTTTTAAATGATCAATTAGAAGATGAAGAATTAGTTAGCAGAAGACGGCATATTATTTGAAATTTAAGAATTAGTAAACAAGAGACTTTTCAAAGCAACAAACTTTATCATCCGAGAAATGTGTTGCAATTTGCAGTTAGCTCTCGTTATTAATTTCTAATTCTATATATAAATTTCGTATATTCAAATTCTTTTCTCTGTCTCACTTAGTCTTACAGAATTTTTAAGTCTATTGTACATGTCTTTTCTCGTGCATTTATTTTTCAATTAATCAATTAATTCGGCATAAAATAGAGTCGAGCAGTATAGTAGAATACTTATTATTATTATTATTATTAATTAAACAGGTGGACACCCTGCGGTTACAAGTAAAACTACAAGTTGTATTTGCGAGCTTATCAGCGATGAATAATTAAACCAAGGTCACGAGGTACGGGCAGAAACACGCAGCGCGCCTATGGCCCGTCTTCCGAAGACAGCAGAGTCGTGTGAGAAGAAGTCACTCTCGTGGCTGACACTATTAGCCAATCTACAAAGACGATCAATGGTATCGTGCTCGCCGCAACTCGTGGCTTGCATTTCTAACGAGAAAAGTGGGAAGTGTCTAAACATTCCAAGTGGAACATTGAGTTTGAAAAGTTCTAACAACTCCGAGAAATCAATGTGATTATTTAATATTTCAAGATCAAACAGCAAGTCGAGCACAGTTCTACGCTCTTCAAGGGTAGGTAGACCGAGTTTATTTAGAACGGAGTCATAAACGTGACAGGTTCTCGGGATCGGTTCATCAAGTTTCACGACACGAATCTGATGTCGAGTATTCCACAGTGTGCAGCAGTAGTTGAGACACAAAAGCACCAGGGCTGAGTACAGTATTTTAAATGTTGCGGGATTTTTGAATTCGAAGGATGATTTCACGTGAAAACCAAGCATTCTAGATTACACTTGATGGTACGAGTAGTACTGCATCCCGTAGGAAACGAAGCTTTTTAAAGCATCCTCGAACGGCGAATGGGGATGTAAATTGTGAGTTGAAATTTCAGAACAGCGCTTGTGTAAAAAGTTACAGAGGTACATAGCTCCAGGGACGTCGAGTTTCGCCGCGTCTGACCATATACGTACACTTTCCCCTTGCTCCGACTGTACCGCAAGCATTCTAGCATCACGAATCGTCGTATGGGTATACGTGGCTCTTACTCCACAAATTGCATCGGATATTGCCTCCAATGAAATTTGCTCAGACGAGCAAGAGCCTCGTAAACAAGCTTCCAAAGTTTCGAGCCACCAGAACTGGCGCCAATTTTAGAATATCAGCGCGCTCCAAGAATTCCTATCGCAGCCTGCTGATCGCTAGCGAGGAGTGGTCCCCTGTCACGGTAATTATTATTACAGGACGAAGGACGGCCCTCGCATCGATGGTTAATTAATTCGATACCGGTCGATAGATAGCCGTCGTCCAGCAAGCTCGATAAAAACCAGTATTCATAAGCGAATTAATTAGCGGCCGCGTCGATTAACTCTCCAACGCGGAATCTGATCGACTGGCTATCCTCGTCCCTACCTCGCTAGCCAGTCGACTTAATCAACGTGATCCTCCTAACGTTATCGCTCGCGAGCAGCTACCAAACATTCGAAAGATCGCGACACCGAGTTCAGCAAACCGTCGACGCGTTTCCACTCCCCGGTGGTTGTAGGGTACTCGCAGGCGTTCTCCTCGAGGCGATTTATCTTCGTCGAAGTGGGGCTTCCTCCTCGAAACGTTGAGCTAGTCCCGATCCTCCTCGTCGCTGGCGTAACTCACTCGCCTCGTCGGTCCGATTAATCTCGCGGGCAGCCGTTAATTTCTTTTTCCTCTCTCAGGGCTCGCTGGAGCCGCGCCAGGAAATTTCAGTTTTCCGTTTCCGGTGGCGCGCGTCGCGCGTCGCGAGCCCCTCCGCGATCGATCACACCCCCGTGCCCGATGACACGGGACCTTCCGCGTCGTTGCACGCTTCCGGTTCCCTTCTTCCACCGGATGACCGATGCGCGTAGCGATGCCTCGCCCCTTGTTCTTCCCTTCCTTTATTTTCGTCGTTATCGCTGCTGGCCCGCCGCTCGACTCCCAGCCTTTTCCACCCCGGGAAAACATTTCACGGGATATGGCCTAGTCGATCCAGCCGGGGCTTCTCCTGACGGCATAGAAAACAGATACGAGAGAAGGGAGTTCAATTTGTAGCGACGATTTGGCTAGCTTTCATCTAAATATCTGTGAAGGATGACAAAGTTTGGTTACATTCCTCTGACTCTCCATGGGAGAGTTAGCTTATCTATTTTAATTTCGAAAGTAAATTAAGAGCAGAGCCGGATTTACATTTTCTGGGGTCCTAGGGTGAATATTCGGGGGGCCCTCGGTTAAATATAAAAAATAAAATAACGGTGATTGGATTTTTTTTATCATAATACTGGTATAATCTAAAGAGTTACCTTCACTTCACCGACACGATTTCATCGACACCGCATTTCGCCGACAGTATTTTCTCACCGCCACGTTTAGATCACCGACAATCATTTCATCGACAATCATTTCACCGACAAGGGCCGTCTTAACAAATTTGAGCGCCCTGGGCTATAAAATTTGGTGCCTCGACACCTCGAGTAAACTGCAGTTTCTTCCCAATCGGTGCATGGAGTATGTTGAAATTCTTTTTTCACGGCAACTATTAAATCTATACGATGTACCGCCATGCACCGATTGGGAAGAAACAAGAATTTAATTTCAAAGTTAACATTGAATATCAAAACTAAACATAACATTAAACATACAAGTTAATAAAGATGATATAAAAATTGCTGATTTTTCGAAGAAAATATTTAGAATGAGGGGCCCCCAGCTAAACGGGGCCCTAGGCTTCAGCCTTGTTAGCCTAAGGGCTAAATCCAGCACTGATTTAGAGGGGCTTCTTATTGGCAAACCCACGCTTTTGCTCAAGAAACTATCGCGGTTCCTTTTTCTCGTTGCTCTTTAGTACTCGAAGATCCTTTCAAAAAAGTCCGCGAGCTTCTTATACTTGCTTTCTTCAAACATCTCATCAAATTCAAATTCGTCCTTCAAATCTCGCGAACCACCTTGTACCGATATCCAGGTCAGGCTCCAAAACAGCTATCCTAGTTGACCCTCTTCTTCTACTCCCACTTCCAAATAACAATCTTCGTGATTATCTACACAAAGTCAGTCTGATAAAGATACACTACTAATAATCAAGCAAAAGCTGATATTTCCCATCCAGAGATCAAACGTTTACGTTCGTTCGACTTTCCCGCGCTCCCCGTTTCCCTAAATTTATCCACCGTGCCAAACACTGTCCATTGGCCCTGGGAATCCCGCGAAATCGCCAGGCAAGCCTGCATCCACTGGCCAATTATAGCGCCCGCGATGCACTCGCCCAGTGTTGCATCCGCAGGCTTCCATACCTGTGTTTACCATACTCATATCCGTCGGGATCGTATATTTTGGCGATCGGACGCTGCGGATCCGCGTCTGCGAGGTGTCGGTCGCCTGGCGTCCGCGGATGTTTACGCCGCGGGCCGCAGCTGCGAAATGTCAGGAAGGTGTCCTCGAGCGCAGCTTCGACGGGCCGGGCCGCGACCGCGTGCACTTTCCGTGACTTTTACTGCCTGCTGCCACGCCACGTGCCCCCTGCGCCACCCTGGTCGCCGAGGATCTATCGCCTCGCTCGCCTGAATACGCGACGCCACGCTATCCGCGAATCGATCGTCACGGCTTCTTTCTTGGCGTTAGGGGATGGAGCGATTTAGTCTGTGCGCTGTCTCGATCTCTCGAGTAGTTAGGTGTCTCTCGGGTGGATACGTGCCACTGAAGCCTTCGAATATGTTAGCGACTGGGGGGTTTTCAAGGTGGATTCCAAGGCGGATACGCTATTTAGCTGTTGGAGGGTCGAGAAGCAGATGGGACCTTGACATAAGCCGCGCAACCTTTGGGTGGGCATCGGAGGAGTCACCAAGCTATCGCGTGTGACTTGAGTTCGCTTAGAATTAGAAAGAGATACTGCGCGCCAAGGAGATGTTGTCGCGAGAAACTCTGGGGGCCGATTAGTGTGTTCGTAGTGACTTATGTTCTCTAACGGTATAAGTATTGTCGCCATTGTCGACGAGTACTAAGAGAACGAATGGGACACCGACGCTGCGAGCCAATGCGAGCGACGGACATCTTCTTGTCGACGTGCGGTAGGTTGAGAATGGCAAGCGTATTTCGTATTGCTAAGGGATGTTGTGGGATCGGGAATCCTCGTAAAGGTACCTAGGTTATTCTATACGCGGCTGGTGGCAATGCGAGTAATTTCGAAATCGATTTTCTCGAAAATGATGTGGAATGTCAAAAAAATTTATTCCTCTTTGTCGACTATTTTATTTGTTATACCTAAGTGATAGGGGAGAGATACAGATATCGTACCTCTTCAATTTCTCAGTAATTAATGAATGTAAACGACATCTGAGAATAAAAATATCAAGTAAATGTGAAATAAGAAATAGAAACAAAACCTTTTGAGCTTACAACTTATTTGGTGTGTATTATAAACATTTAAAAAAATCAGGTATGGTTGATGTAACTTTTTAAAAGTTTATTTTAGCTGATAATAGTCGAACAATGCAATTTTGTCCTGTATTTCTGCTAAATAATGTAACTCGTCGTTTTGAAAAAAGCACTTGGTCGAAACGGCAGAAAAAAAATAGTAAAATTCCTTTTTTAAACTTTTTTGTGAGTCCTTAATGAAAATTCCAATAACCCGTTTGTAGATTTAAGTAAGCAGTCAGAGCAACAACGGACCAACCCACATTAAAATTATTTTCCCCTATTTTATATGGTTAGTAGAACCTATTGAAATACGTTATTGATACTAATTCAATTTCGAAAAAATGTGGGTTAGTCCGTTGTTGCTCTGACTGCCTCATATATGATCTCGCAAATTTTCGCGATTTTCGACCTTATTCTGCGATTTTAAGCGTTCATAGCTCAGAGCAACGTTAACCGATTTTCATGAAATATTAGGCACATATATAACTTACTTCAATCTACAAACGGGTTTTTGGAATTCTCATTAAAGGCTCACAAGAAGAAGTTTAGAAAAACGACCTTTACTATTCTTTTCTGCTGTTTCGACCAAGTACTTTTTTTTCAAAACGACGGCTCACATTATTTAGCAAACTAATGCCTCTAGCACCCCCAAAAAAATCAAGTCATTTGGATTAATTTTAAAAAAGTTATGCGATTTTAAAGAGTGTACGAATACTTTTTGGACTCACTGTACATATATCATATATATAGGTTATTGGGGCCTGTGTTTAATCCATATACATATGTAACTATATAATAATCACTACTTTATGTTGAATATTTTCTTCTCTATTTGTTATTGATACTATTTTTAGTGGAGGTACGATTTAGGAGACCGGTTGTCTAAATCTTTTACAGTATATGACAAAAAGATTAATAACAAATTAATTTGTTCTGAACAAAAGGTCAAGCATATAATAGTAAGTGCCTAAAAGATCAAGCTACAATATCCAATAGTCATTTGCGTTGAAATTAGTACCAAATATGAAATATAACGTAAAATCTCTTAACTGGTACAATATAGGCAACTCTCCCCTATATAACTTTTTTCATATCGCGCTTCATTTTCGAGAGAATCGAGTGTAGACGAACGATAAGTCTCTTCTCCTAAGAAGACCATACGACACTTAGGTGTACCCTAGGACCTCGAAGCCGAAAGGTATCGTCTTCTCTTCCAAACTCCATCTCGCAGAGTTTAATTCTGACAAATATATCAGTGATATATTTCCTGGTACGTGATAGATTTTATGGAATAGGTTCCATAGAAGAATTCCACCTCTTTCCGGAGTTTCCGAGTCCTTGGCCTAGCCGGTTCACGATCAGGGATGAAGCGGGTGCAAGAGCGTTCCTCGAGTTGATTTTAGACGCGTCTCCGCTGCAGCCCAGAGTCATCGACGTTGCAGGAACCGAAGACAATTTTAGAGACGGACCGTGGGTTGTGTCAGAGCCAGCTGATACGTTCGTCGCGAGTAGTCGGCCACGAATCCCGCGTTCCTCGGCTGAAACTCCCATCCTTGATCTTCCTTAACCGTCCGCCGCTTCCCTAACCAGCTACCGAATTCACGAACTGCACATTACCGTTACGAGAGTTTCCTAAAAGAATTCCAGCCAGATGCACGAACACCGATAAGGCGAATAACGTGCGCGCGTACAGTTTCATGCTCGCGGTCCGACGACTTTGATCGAGCGCGATGCAAATTGCCCGCGGGCCAGATTCCTGGATAAACTTCTATTACCGATGTTTATCGCGAGCGGAAAAATATGAATCGTGTTAATCGTGGCTCGTGACGACTACGGCGGTCAAATTCGTCGTAAGATAACACGGGCAAGTGAAAAGAAAACTGTGAGAGTGTAAAGGCATAGTTCGCACTCGAGATTTTTCCTAACAAGGAGAGTATTTTAGGTGTCCGCCTCCGATCATTTTGATTTTTGGATATGTTATAGAGGACCGAAAAATAAGAAATACGTGTTGTTTTATTTTTCCCCGTTTTCAGATTTGGGGGGTGAAAACTGCGTTCAAAGTTAGGGTTTTTTCTTATGTATTATTTAAACAAATGGAGTTTTTGAAAATCTGGTGAGTCAGTCATATTTCGCATTCAAAGACACAAAATTCGTCCATTGACACTATTCCCCTATCTCTAATAGTTCTCGAGATATTCCACAAAAATGATTTTTCAACCCTAACTTTGAACGCAGTTTTCACCCCCCCCCCCCCCAAATCTGAAAACGGGGAAAAATAAAAAAAACACGTATTTCTTATTTTTCGGTCCTCTATAACATATCCAAAAATCAAAATGATCGGAGGCGGACACCTAAAATACTCTCCTTGTGAGATCGATAATCTTGCTACTCGTCGATCCGGTGACTGCTTCTCAGCGCGTAGATCCATGGATCCGGAGCCTTTAAACGCCCTAAGTAGTAAATATATTTTGAGGCTCCCTTATACAAACTAATCATATTTTACTAAAAACTATTTCTAGCAAAAGTTAGATTTTAAAATTTAGAAAATGTCTATAGATCCTCCCTGTATCGTGACACCTACTCTAAGCACGCGCTGATGTTGTTTATTGGTTAATCCAGCCATGCCCTGTGAGCTTACGGAGCTTGCGAACGTAGCAAAAGGCTCGTTAAAGAGAAATAACGCGTTAATGATGGATTCACCGGAGTTTGCCGTGGTGCTGCGTGGTAGAGCGATGTCATTTAACTCAGCCTCTTTATGCCTTCCACGCGAGATGCCTCGTACAACGGTAGCGCACAGTCCGTAGGTGCGGCTGCCCGCACCAGATAAATGTTACAGCGTCGTCCCGTAAATTACATTGACGTAAATAACGCCGGGTGCTTTGGCAAAGAGCCGCTGACTTTGGGAAAAATGTTCGCGCGTGGAAAATTTCACGCGAAACCGCAGTTGAACCCGGGTGGCAGTTTCTGCTTTCATATTTATTTAAGATCGGCTTCTGGAGATTTCCATTACTCTGCTAGTTTTATAACCTCCATAGTTTCCTACGAAAAACTCTGCAGCTTTGAAGACACATCGAAGACGAGACGCGTGAATTTTCTTCAGGGAAAAATCAATATTTTCCGTTCTCTACGCTCGGGT
Source organism: Andrena flavipes (assembly GCA_963971345.1). NCBI lineage: Eukaryota > Metazoa > Arthropoda > Insecta > Hymenoptera > Andrenidae > Andrena > Andrena flavipes. Next base: position 72,495,694 of record OZ020479.1, on the reverse strand, counting down.
AAGCAGGGCTCTTTGGGTTGGAAAATAGTCCCCGAGGATGTCGCGGAAATCCACCGACTTCCGTGGCGTAAAGTTCTTTTAACGAGCAGCTTTATCCCGCGTTATTTCACAATTACGCCGGCAACGTCTTTGCGGCTCCCACCGGGGAGGAAGACAGGAAAGGTATCTGCTTCCCGATGCAGGCGCGCGGGCAAAGTTTTCCACGGGGCGAAATTTCACTCCACTTTACTGAATTATCGCGTCTTATCAGCCCGGCGAATCTAGAGGAATGACAAGCAGTCCTCGCGAGCTCCAGCTGCACCGGGTTCCTTCCTGGTTGAAGCTTCACCCTCGAGGGTGTGATTCCTTGGCCTTAATCTCCGTTCCCGTAAAAGTTCCACGGAAACAACAACGGGACCGCTTTGAATTCGTAGAAATTTCCACGCGAATGCATCCTCGGTAAAGGCTAGATTCCCTTACAGAAAATCGAACTAAGGTATTCAACTGTTCCAAAGAAAACTCTTCGCCATTAGCGCGTCCTTCGCCGCCCTTAGAATTCTCCTCTCGAAATTTCCCCGGGGTATTCTGCGGAAAATTGAAGCCTGAGCGATTCCAAACGCGGCGGCTATCTAGTATCCGCGCGGCGAGGAAAATTCGCGTTCCCCTCCGTTCTACGAAAAATAATCCCCCAACACCTATCGGCTCTAAACTCACCGTTGCAACACGCTCCGCCGGGTTCGCCGTAATTCACCGAGAACTGCGGAAAGTTTGCCTCGAGGCGGTGTTTGCCGCAGCGTCAGCGACAGTCTCGACTACTTCGACCTCCCCGCCCCGAGAATGCCACGGTTCGAGCATAATCGTTGCAGAAACGGGCGTGGACGAGCTTAGAGCGTCGGCTGGTCGCGTGTTCGCGGCGTCTGAATGGGCGCGCGGTAATTTCTCGCGGAAAATCGCCGCTGAAAGCTTAATTGACCGAGGCTGGCGCGGGGGGCGGCTTCCCCCCTGGACCGCCGAGGGGTGACGGGGGAGGGGAAAAAGGAAAAACACGGGGGGCAGACAATGCGTCGTTGTTAGTCTAATGACTTCTTCCGAGCGGGATTCCGTTCTCGAAGCGAGAGGGTGGAGGGCCCTGATGCGTTTTCCGCGGCCGCGGACGATCTCGCTGGCAGTTCTCGCGGCTTCTCGGCAAAACCAGCTGGCACTCCATTGTTCCGAGCGAGACAATTTCCCTCGACCTGGAAAGACACGCGTGTCCCGCCTCCCTTTGACTCGCGATCCTTCTCTTCTTTTCCGTGCTCGGTTTCTTCGCGCGAAATGCTCGCGGGGCGTCGCTGGTTTTTCCCGCTCCGCGAGCTTGATTCCTGTCCAAAAGCAGACCGAGAATTGGGTTAACGTTTCGCGAGCTTTTTTCAACCTCTGGCAGCGTTTAATTCGCGGATGTTGCGTACTTGGTTTTTACCGGCGAGGCGGATTGATAATGGGATTTATGCGGGGTTTGGAATGTGCGATCGAGTGGTAATCGTGGATCTTTCGGTTCTGTTGCAGAAAGCCAGATTGGCGCGCATCAGGATCGCGAAAGCGTCCAGCGGAGCGGCGTTCGTCAGCAAAAAGAAGGCGGCTGAGGCTCGACTGGCCGCGCAGGAGAGCGGCCTGCAGCTGGACGATTCTTACAAGGAGGAGGACATCTTCGAACTGCAGCATCATCATCTACTTCGGTGTTTAGAGAAGACCACGGTGAGTTCTTTAGGAATTCTTATTTATCGTGGGAAGGAAAGGGGAAGCATCCTCTTTGCAACGTGGAAATATACTGCCCTGCTTAGTTAAACTGTCCTATCTAGCGTTTCATTTTTTGAGATATTTTGAAATATTTGAAGTTTTACACGTTTTTTAACTTTTAAGTAAAGTTAGAAAACTCTACATGCTTCGTAAAGATTTATAAGCAGTCTAATGTATTTAACCTAACTTTTCCCCAAATGATTAAAATATCCTATCTGAAACAATTAATTAATTGGTACGTTAATAATACATTACCTACCGGTATACCTATTGCAAAAAGTTATATTAGGCTGTTATGAAATAATGACATGTTTTAATTTGAATGGAGGGAAATAAGGACAGTACCAAGTAAATGATGAAACTTCAGTTTTCTCGGTTGTTTCAAAATGCTAGATAGGACATTTTAACTAAAGAGGGCAGTATATACTATTTGCTTTTTTTCTGTATGGGGAAATGTTCCTAGCACACCTCTTTATGTACAGTGGCGGACAAAAGTATGGAGACACTCTTTAAAACAGAACAACTTTTTTTTTTAATATTGGTCCAAGTAACTTCAGTTTTTTTTTGAGTAGCTAGAAGAATTAGTTTACTAGAGAAGTACTAACTATAATTTCTTTCGTACGTCCAAAGTATCGCGAAGTCTCATATTCTTCGAAATAAGAAAATACCGATATCCAAGCCTGAATTAAGTACTTACTTCTGTCAAACTAATTCCTCGAACGTCGAATTGGAAGACAATGATCGGGTTGCGAATATTCCTCCCTCGACGCTTCGTTAAGCCTCGCGTGGGCCTCGTTTAATTTCGCGGCGGTCCCTCGCGGAAACACCGTGTTATCCGAGTCGGTTCGTTTCTCCCGGCAAGAGAAGTAACACGTCGTCGCTTAAAATCCGGGAGACCGCTTCGCGCCCGCGCTGCGGAGTAATTTGAATAAACCCCCTCTGTTCGCGTCTAATTTTAGCTCGGCCGTTCTCGTGCAAGGGATGCCGTGTCACCCACTAAGCACACCCAGCCCCTCGTGCCCGCACACAGAGAATAACCCTTTCGCGTCGCTGTGACAGGTACACGACCACCGTGCGTCGCTCTGCACAGGCTGCGCAAAAAGCAGCGGCCACGATTCTCAAGAATGGGTCTGTGTATTAGAATCGGTTGAGATTAATTAATGAAATCTCGAGCGAAGGTAATTCGTGGGCAGATTTATTTCCGCGTACTCTACTGGAGGAGTGGTTGAAACGTTAAACAAGGGAGGAAATTTGAAAGTTTAATGATACACAGATATGTGGAGCGAGTAATTGAGAATAGTTTTAAAGACGCAATCGAAATTCTTTCTGATCGGTAGATATAGTTGTATTTATTAGGGGGCCTTTTCTATTCCAAGTATGTCGTAAATCGTGCGGCGAGCAACCGACTCCGTGAGATTTCTTAATTTCCCAGTTTACAGTTTTTGTACTTTTAGAATTTTGAGGCAAGACAGCAAGTCGCACGAGACAAAGGTCGCGTGGTTAGTCTTGTTTTGGTAGAAAAACACTATTTGTAAGTACGGTAAGGTTGCTTAAGTCTTACCAGTGCTTAAGTCGTACCACTTGAATTTTGAACGCGAATTTTGAGTCAATCAAGTTGCTTTACGTATTATTTGTCTGCTGTGAACCATCTCATTATAAATTCTCTCGTCAAGTATGTTTAATTCAATTTTCTTATAATTTTCTGTATATGTTTGGTAATTAATCTTGCAAGTGAATTATTGATAAAATTATGTTCCTTATTAAATATGAATTGAGTAGAGTTTACATAATTGGTTGGTCGAAACGAAATCTTACTAGGTTATGTTTACTTCTAAATTTAACACGTGCAGTGTCTTAAGTCGTACCCATATGAGATTCCTAACGCAGAATACGGAAAACGTAAAAAATACGGCAAATAAAAGAAGGTCTAAAAATTAAAAAGGAGAAAAGCGATCGGAAGGAAAATATGATTCAATGCTTGAAATGCAAATCATGGGTGCACGATGAACGCGCTGAAGTTAACAAAAGAACAAAAAAATTTGTATGTGATGTTTGCACTAACTGAATACCTATGTGTTATATAAACAGATTAATACGAAATATGTTTTAATTATTATTGTTGCTTAATTGAATTCTTAGGTACGACTTAGGAAACCGGTTACTTTACTTTTTAAAGATTTAGTTTATTTTTCATGAAAGCATATAGATTTTCTAATTTCGTTATAATAAATAACAACAATATTAACACAAGTTTTGAATAACACAATTAATTTCTATTTATTTGATAAATCCTAAGTTTTATACGGTTTTTTTCTTAAAGGGTAGAACTTGAGCAACCTTACCCTGAGTAGTTTCGCAGTTCAAACGACGCGACAGCAAACTGATATTCGTTTCTAAACGTTTCACAATTAAAATCGCATAAAACGGGCAAGTGTCTTTTTCGTGGGTGAGTGTGTGCACTACCACCCTAAAAATCAGCCCTTAAGTTTCACTTTCTTGCATCTCCAAAACAAGTGCTTGCATCTTGCATTGCTAAGTCCTTTCGACTTCCCTTATCACTTCTAATTTACAAAGGTATTCCGATTGATCCCATAATTCCGGGAAGTTTCTTTTCCAAATCCGAGCGCGTACAAAGCGTATTTGCAAGCGTTCCTAAGCACACGCGTGTTCATAAGCCAGAAATTGAAATCGACTACTGAAAGCCGGATAAATAGGTCAATCCGTGGTGCATGAATCAGAGCCCTGCCTCGTGGGCTTATCGAGTCCGAATGTCCCCGGAAATCACGTTAATTGCAAGTTCTCGGGCAAGGGTGCATCGATTAACCGCTGAGGTTATCGCTTCGACAGAGCGTTCGTTTTACGAACACAAGACTCCGGACAAATCGGATCTACTTATTGGAAGAATCGAGAGGCTTTAACGCACCCCTGCACCAACACTCCAGCTTATCCTCCCCCGAAGATGGATTAAACTCAATCCCAGAATACCTCAATATTTCAAGCACGCTCCGAAAGAGACTTCCACCTGATTCTGCTACCTCGAAATTATTAATTGCTCGGATCCATCGAATTCCATCGTTCATTTCTTATCAGCTGCCAATCAGCTGGGTCCCTTTCGAAGGCGGGCGTTCTTCGACGATAGTCTCACCCTTCCCTACCTAGGCTTCCCCGGTGGGTGTACTTAACCCAGAAACCAATGGGATTCCGGCCGCCTTTGTCGAGTCGTCAAGGAAATCGTGTACACGGCCCAGGGCCGCGTCGCTCCACTTCCCGCCGCTTTCTGATGCTTTTTGAGCACGTCTGCGTGCCACGGTCCCGCCATCCTTCCGGCGTCTAGCTAACCACCCCCTCTGCCAATGCCCCACGAATTTTCCTCCCTCTCCGCCCGGTCCAGGAAACTTTAAACGCCGTTCTTCCACCACCGCCCGCGTCTTTCATCCCCCGCGTCTTCCTGCCTCTACTTCTCGTCTATCCTCGTTTCCTGCGTTCTTATCGGAGCCGGCTTTTGTCTCCCGCGACAACCAGGCGAACTTTACTAATTTCTAAGTCCCCGAGTAGGCTCTCGACGACTGACACTGCGACCGGACACCGTGGAACGCCAGATATCCTCGCGAGACGGGAATTTTGGAATCATCCAGGCTCGAGGATCAACGAAGATCCTTGGTGATTTTCGAATTCTCACTGTCAGGCATCCACGTTCCGGAATCGCCTGACCTCTCCATCGCGTCGGTTTGCGGTAATTAATGAACCCCTCGGCGAGATTGATTAACACGCTCCCGCGGGATGAAGCCGCGAGGTCGAACTTTCTGCTTGATTTCGACTAACTTCGGGCATCGTTTTGCTACGGGGCGGGGTAAGAATACTTGATTAGAGTGGGGAAACTCGGCGGAGGCAGGAACCAAATTTCCGTTTGACGTCAGGGATGAATGGAAACGTTATTTCGAGGGATGCTGGAGCAGGTCAGGTTAAAATACTCTCGCAGTTGAGTGATCACCTGAAATATTTCTGACCATTATTCCGTCCCTTTCCTCTATTCTCGTTTTCGTTTACATTTTCCAATTAAAAAGCTTCCCCACAGGTTCTCCCTTCTTCTCTCAAGGAACATTCAACGGTCCCCCGATTCAGTCTTCCTCGCGATATTTCCTCCCACTCGAGCAGCCACCGGATTTTCACCCGTGTCCCTTTATAATTGACAGTCTGTGCTTCGCGAAATCTTGAAACGGCGGCCTCAGCGCGCCCGACGGCTCGAGAGAAGAACGTCTCGATGCAGAGACGACGTGCTTGACGATAACGTCACGGGGTAACAACTCTAGAACGCGTTCAGTCCGCTGACGCGGTGGATCGTCTGCTCGGCAGATCGATCAAGCTCCTCTACAATCGTGTCAGTGTCCCCTCGTCGCGAGCTCTATTTCCCAGCGAGTCGATGGACTTTGCCAGTTACTTCCGCGGCGCACAGTGCCGCTACTCCTGCGAATAGCTCTCGAACGGTTTTAAATCAAAAGTAGTAACTCCTTCCCTCGTCGTTTCACATCCAGTGGAAGGTCGTAGAAGTGGTTTGGAAGGCTCCCTGAATCGCGTTCCGCGGAGATGACGGAAAAGGGGTTGAGAGATTGCCTGGAAAATCGCGGCGAGTGATCTTCGAGCGTCGGTGTTGCGCAGCTCGCGAGTATCAGACGCGGCCAATCGGTGTCTTCGTGTCGGCGTATTGATTTCTTCCGGGTCGTGGTCGGCCCCGATCGAATCTCATCGGGATATCGGAGTCGTCGGGGCGAGACGTCATAGCGGGGACTAATTATAGCTAGGAAACGGCGTTAAAGAGGTCCGAGAATAGCGCAGCCCCATCGGATTTTCCGATTCGCGTGGCACAGCGGGCGCAACCGTGGCGGAAGAAAGTGCTCTCGCGGCTCTGCTGCCTCTCGTGGACGCCTCGAGAGCACCTGCCTGCATCGACTACTCGCGTATTCGTCTTCCTCTCGCGTAACGCGAGCCAGTTCCCCGGAGATTTCCCCTTTTCGGGGAGAGAATTCCACGAGCACGGGATTCCCGAAGAGGATCGAGACTGAGAGCCCGACTCAAAACTTCCGATCCTGTAACGGAGAAGAAGCCTTCTTCTCTCCGGTGGAGGATCGATCGAGAGAAAAATTTCCAGGAGATCCCGGGTCTCGCTTTTGCTACAATTTTACCTTCCACCCTGGGCTGCTTGTCTCTTCTCTACCTTTTCCTCCCTCGGTTGCCTTTCCGCTGCTTCCTTTCCAGCGCGTTCACTTCCAGCTGGACGATATTAAATTCACGAGTGGCCAGCCGTGTCACCGGTTCTCGGCCAACCCTCCACGGATATTCATCGCTCGGTTTTCCTTGCTGGCCTGGCGCTTTTCCACCGGCTGCGAATTTGCACACGGCGGACACCAGCTTTAATTCCTCCCCGCGTTCCACGGGACCGTTCCACTCTTGCTCCGCGCTCAGAGATCCCTTTGCTTTCCTTCTCTGAAGCAAGTAGATTTTCGTGGTTAGCTACGGACTGCGAGTGCTAAACGCATCTCCGAATTCAAAAGCTCCGCTGACGCTTTCATTGACGATAATCGAAGTTGAGACAGCACTCGATGCTTCTTTGAGAAACTCCACGTTCCTTCGGTTAGTTACTTTCCGTGACCAGTCACGGGCGTCTGTGAAATACGATTAAAGGTCGCCTCCTAGTCGCAGAGGTTCGCGGTCGATTTCCAAGGCGAACCAGGGAACGAAGTCGTCGGGTGTCCAGGTTCCGTTGCACCTCCCCGTCGCCGCGACTCCGCGACGTAGGCCAGGGATGCTCGGATAGGTAGGGACGTCCATAAAATCGCGACAAGTGTCCTGGGTCAGGTCGAATGGCGTGGCGAGTTATTTACGGGGCACGAGGATGGCCCAGATGGATTTACGAACGCCGATCGCTGCCTCTATTAAGCAGGGAATGCATGTCCATCCTAAGAGAGTGTCGCGGTCGCTGCGTTTCTAAAATGGTGTCGCTGGGGCACACGTACTTCTTGGGGGACCTTGTCATCTCTAATTTGCTCTCAGCTCCGCGAAATTGGGATTAGAACCAGGGCTGCGTTTACCGCGAGGCGTACCAGGCGTACTCGGTTTCTATGCGGCTAGAGACACTGTAATAAGAGTCTGCCAACTGAAAGGATAGGTTTGATTGGTCCGCCATTTTTCGTCTATTCCCGCTGATTTTTGAATCTAGCAATTATAGGCACCACATTTTTTTAAAAAAATATATGCTTGAGAGTTAATGAAATTTTTTTTTGACATACGATTCTAATTGTTTGTAATATCTATTTATTTACAGTTATTTACGTTATTCTACAGTCGCGTCGGAAAATAAGTTGACACTCTTTAAAATCGCATAATTTTTTTAAGATTGGTCAAAACGACTTGAGCTTTTTTTAGAAGCTAGGATAATTAGTTTTTTAGGTGACGTGTTCCGTCGGTTTGAAAAAATGCACTTGGTTTGAATAGCAAAAAAAAGTAAAGGTCGTTTCTTAAACTTTTTTATGGGCCTGTAATGGAAATTCAAAAAACCCGTTTATAGATCGAAGTGAATTTTCATCCTGAAAATTTCATCTTAATCGGTTAACGTTGCTCTGAGCTACACGCGTTTAAAAATCGCAGAATAAGGTCGAAAATCGCTGATATTTTGGTCCATGCTTTAACCCTTACTTCTCACCGAGAACAAGATAAAAAACAGGGTAATTATGATTGCAAAATAAAAGACTTCTTTTTAAATATTAAATTCATAATATAAAAGCTGGAGGCAGCTGAACAGTTTGTGGAGCCTCCATTTGAAATACATCGTTCTTTCCCTAGAGTATAAAACTAACAGGAATTCCTGTATTCCATAAAATTCATGTACGTGAGCGTACCACCAACGAGGCAAGAAACTATCGGGGTAACAGCTACTTTGTTCTCTACATCCAGTGGCGCACTCAGGATTTAATCTTTGGGGGAGCCGAGTTAAACGGATAAAAATGTTTTTAACGCGAATTCAATAAAATTCATTAGGTGGTAATAAAAATTCGAAATGTTCGATGAAAAGCAATGAAATACACTACCCCACGATTTTATTTAAAGTGACATATCCTCATCGTAATTTTAGTACAAGAAAATAATTATCATTTAGCTTCTAGTGTATTTTCGATCAAATTAAATAAAATCATTTCACTTAAAAATTTTCTCCGACATATTCCTTGATAGTAAATAATATAAATTGAATTTCGACCGCAAAAATTATTCTAATTAAAGGAGAAATGATTTCTGGCTCCTTCATAGTGTAAACAATGGGGGTTTACCCGTTAAAATAACTAAATAAATCTTCAAAAGTATAAACACAGCGCTGATTAGAATTCTATTACAATCTCCATAAAAATATGTGTCTCCCCTTCCACGATATAAAAATATATGGATGAACTTTGAATTACCCCAACTGTGGAGCAACCCCTCTGCCACGCGAGCAGTCATTGTCAATACCATATTGCACGCGAAACTGTTGGAAAAAGGGATCAGAGAAATTGGACAGAAGTACCGAAGCATCGATGCCTGCCATTCGGTGTACAATTTAACGTTTACAGTCGCGTTTCCCGTTGGAAAACAGCGAGGCAGAGTTCGGCGTTTTCCGAGCCGTTTAGCGGGATCGTACGAGCGTACGGAACGAGGCGAGTCGCGCGGGAATTTGTTTAATTTATATTTAAACGCTCGAGTCTCGCGCGGCCCAGGATCAATGGCTGCGCTAAATAGGAAGCGCAATTGGTGAGCCTCCAAAACGGTGTCACGTCACGCGTCACTATCTTGGAGAGGTCAGTTGCGTTTATAACCACCTTTACAAACCGGCGCGCAAAAATAGCGTCGCGTCGTTCTGTTTATAGAGTGGTACACTCCGCCATTTCTTTTTATACGACGCCGCGACGGTCAGCTGTTCCCGCTGGTTTCATACCCACCCTGGTGACACTGCCCCTCGCCAACGAAACGCCTATCGAACCGAAAGACACTTGCCTGATTTTAATACCACGGGAGCTATTCGGCCCGCAGATGCGAGCTCGCGAGTCTTCCGAAACCTCTGCTTCGCGAGTTCGCTCCGAGAGGGAGAGGAGAGCAAAGGGAAAGATGATTGGCTCGATATTCTCGAGAAACGTGAAGCCAGGAAAATACCCGCTCCTCTGCGAGTCGTGTATTAATTAAGTCCCCCTGTCGGGCTCCCGACCGAGTCGAAAGCTCCCCTCGAACTTGGAGCGCCACCCTCGAGGATCTCGAAACAGTCGCCGCCTTTAACGAGTTTACTTTTACAAACTCGCCCGGTGGAAATCGAGCCTCGAGGTAGAGATTGATCGAACGACGGTGTTGCCGAACTGCGGGCCTCCTTTGTCCATTGATTCAAAGTGGAGCCGGCGTATCCTTGCCCCGCGACAAGGAGCCGTCCAAGTTGTCTGAACCGAGGCAAAGTTCGACGGACACGCGAACGTGTCCCTGGACGTTATCGTCGGGGCACAGCGGCTTCGGGGACTGGATCGATGGGCATGCAGCGAGCGGCGCGCACGTACGAGAGCAGCATCATCCCGGAGCAATAATCCGGGGGATTCTGAGGAAGAATCTCCTTGTCGGTGGCCTTCGACGTTCCCCATTCATCGACCCGGGGAAGACCAATTACGTTCCCGCGCGGAATCGCGGGGACGTATCGACGGGATCCACGCAGGAGTGGAAATAATGGGGGTAGCGAGCGTCCTTTGTCGGCCCCCCCCCCACCCCTTTCGATATATCTCATCCCCTTCGGCGAGCTCGTTTTATTGCCACGCTCGGCTGCCCATCGCTACGAGGAGGACGCGAGAGGGTTGACGCGATAAGGGCGAACTTAATCCGCGAACGGAGCCGATTCCTCCTGAAATACACTCGCGAGTGGAGTCGCAAATTGTCCCGGACCTCTCCGGGCCGTTTACGGCGCGTTAGAGCGCGGCAGGACGTCGCTCGCGAAAATATTCATCCTCCTCTCGGTCTCCGTGCTCGCCGAACGAACGTTCCTCCGCGACCTATCGCTGGAATAAACATCCGCCGATATCCCTGTGAAATAATCCCGAGTATTCTGGGTCACTTGCGCCCTAGAATATAACGGATTCATGAAATTTAAATATTTCCACGGGTCAGTGAGCTGAATGGGGAAGAACGGGGGTAAGGTTCGAATGGCTGCGGTGCCCGTTCCCGAAGGAAGCTAATAGAGTTTTAGCTTCCATCGTCGAGTGAAAATTGCTTAATCTGCGTTTTTAGTGGAGCTTCTACTTAACCACACAGCAGTGATGGGAATCGAATAATTATTTGAAATCGAAATTTGTGTGCGAATATTTTATTTCAAATTGGTGTTTGCTCAAGTTTACAGTGCACATACAAATCTAGAAATGTGCGGATATTTTTGAGAACAGAATTTTTAGATCACACATAATATCTGATGCATTCAATCTTTGTTAACAAAAATATTTAATAACAAAATATCATGAGAATTGTTCAGTTGGCTCTGGCAGGTTCCACGTGTGAATATTTTGTGGATTTTTTTACGAGTCAACGGGTTGATGAAGATTTCCCGGTTTTTTACTATGTTTACGTAGTATTATGAACTACTTATAAACAAAGTTTCAGTTAAGAAAGTATTGTTTTTCGGAAGTTATGGATACATATCCGAAAGTCTCTGGATTTTAGACGGCTAAACGGTGGGCGTAAAAACAGCTGTATGTCGTGTCTGAATCAAAAAACAATAAAATTTTCTTATAAAGTATGTCAATAGCTATCGTCCATCGGGGCCGATTTTGAAAATTTTGAAAAATAAGGAAATGGTGAGAGATCGAAGGTAAAGTTACATTTTTCTAAGAGAAAATGGAACCTTTTTTCTTTATAAATAATAAACGGGGAATCGGAATAAAAAAAAAACCCTCGATGGATGATGTGGAATCTTATTACGATCCTGCATGCAAAATTGGAAGAACCTAATTGGTTGAACCTAGCGCGAGTTTTTAGACTTTCGGATATGTATCCATAACTTCCGAAAAACAATAGTTTTTTAACTGAAACTTTTTTTATAAGTAGTTCATAATACTACGTAAACATAGTAAAAAAACGGGAAATCTTCACGAGGCCGTTGACTTGTAAAAAAATCTACAAAATGTACATATTTTCCAAGGTTTCAAACGCGTATACCCCCTTAAGTCACGTGTTTTGGAAAAGCAAGTGGGTTCAGAGGTGCCTCCCCGATTGTTCCGCGAACGGTTGCTGCGACTGGAGAAAGTTGGCTATGGAAAACGTCAGGTGAACGATCCCTGGATGCAAGGAAGGCGCGAGGTTATCGAGTGATCTCCGGCGGAGCTGTTCGCAGCTCTGCGTGGAGAAGATTTGATCCTGTGGAATGGGACAGCCGCGCAATCTCTCCTGGAATCCGCTTGGAAAGAAGTTGAGGACAGTCTTGTGAAGCCCTCCAGTGGGTTCGATGTCTAAGATTATAGCTGGTTCATTTCGAATGATGCCAACAAACATTCTCGCGATACTTAAGGGGGGAGCCTCGTGTAACTAGTTGAAAATCGAGGCGTTTTTCGGGAATTTTTTTTGAAGAAAGTACTTAATCGATCTTTCTGAAACTTTCGGGATATTGTACTATCAGGTTGAGGTAGATAAAGAAAAAATTTTATTAAGAAAGAGCGGCAAATAACAAAGTTATAAGGGCCTCAGTCCGTTGGCGATGCATATGTTCCACTGCAGGCAACCCAGCGTCTTTTGCTTTCATCTGAAACCAAAAGTCTAACAATTTTCGTTTAGTTTATGAGTGTACGCACAAATCGTATAAATTCATAACTTAAAAGATGCAAAACTGAATAAATAACGGCCTCTTGAAAGAAAGTACACTATCTCCAACGAAATTTTGACATAAAAGTGTCAAAAAAAGTTATTTATTTAAACAATATCCTTATACCAATAACTTAGTTCTGTGACGAAAATGTTCACAAATATCCATGCTCAAGGCCAAGTCGATTGGTTGAATATTTTTGGAGTCACATTGTCCGCAAAATGTAAAACTGTCCTTTCGAGAAAAACAATTTCAAGTTTCCCGGTAGTAAAACCTTCAACATCAGCTTTGGGAGCATATTATCGTGACGTTCAACTATTAATCTATATAAAAAAAAATCTATTTCTTCGACCCGCTACCAGACTCCCCCCTTAAAGAAATGATACTACCAGCCAAATATTTAAGGACTCGATGGCAGGGTAATATTCAAAGAATTTTACAAATCTGATTACAAACGAAGAAGCAACGTGGAGCAATATTCCGGTTTCTAGCGCTAACTCGATAAGTCTCGAAGTAGAGCGCTAATAAAATCACGCCAGTGCCTCGTGCAGCGAAGTTTGCAGGGGCGCTGTTTCTGCGATTGCGTGGGTCGCGGAGCAAATCCTGATGGAAATGCACCGGAGATCGAGGCGGGGACTGGCCTTTGCGCGAATCCTGTGCCTCCCCTTTGGCTGTGTAATTCGAGCAGGGAAACAAGTTCGAGCACAGTTCCAGCAATACTCGCCGGGCGAAACTTTGACTGACGACGCTGGGACACGCTCGGAAATGGCCTCTCCGCGACTCGAGAGCGAAATTCCACTTTGTTCCCAGAACAATTTCACCTGCGCCCCTCCGGTACCGTTCCGACTGGTCCCGATCGGAGGTTCCTCTGCGGATTTCGTTGAGATTAGCCCACTGTCCGCAGGGCTCGAGTTAAACGAGCGACGATCGCGCGCATCCCTGTTATCCAGCCACGAGCCAAGCGTTTGGATAGGAGACGCAGCGCTCGTGGCTGACCAGGCACGTTCCCGATCCACTGCGCGGTTACGTGTGCTATCTACTCGCGGGCATCGATTGCTTTGATTAAAAGTAAAGATTCTTCGACGAAATTCCGGCTCGCTTGTCGATCCTCGCAAACCAACGATCCGCGAGCAACATTCTCCTTAATGGAAAAGGGCGTGCTGCCCGCGTTAAGGGAACTAGAGAGTTCCCTGCGTGAGGGATGTTGGCCCCTGGCATCGCATGGGGCTGTGCAGTTACGTGCACAATCTACTTGGCCGCGTCGATAACTGATGAAAAATTGACGCGGCTTCCGGAATTGGTATTGGACTCGGGCGATACTGCCGGGCTCTCGGAATCGAATTTCCGAAGTTGAGGAATGCCTTGGAAGTTTTATGGTTAGACTGGGTGGGAGTAATGGGAAGTCTGATGCATGGGATATCGTTTCACCGTTACCGAAGAATTTTACCCGCAGGAATATACCGGAGTACACTGACAAGGGCCGAATTATTCTGTTTCAGGATCGCGAGTTCGTGGAGATGGAGGTGCCGTACAACGGCGCCCCGAAGAGGCCTGGCTCCCCGTCACCCCTGACCTCCCCCGCGCACAGCACTGCCTCGAGGGGCGGCCTGCTGCACTCCTGCTGCGGCCGCTGCTACCCCCAACGTTACCAGGTACGCGGTCGCCGTATTCTCGCCTCGACGACCTCCATAAGCGAGGGCCCACCCTCGTCTTCCTCCCACTCTCACCAATCGCAGCCGAGCGGGCAGCCGGTCCAGTCCCATTATCAGTCGGTCGACCCGACCACAGTGCCGAATGTCGCGTTTAACGTGCCCGGCGACAATGACCGGCTACGTCGCCAGGGCACCAGCTCCTCCAGCCCCTACAACGAGACAAGGGTGTGAGCAGGGCTCGGGCCAAGGATTCTAGGTGACCGTTGACCCGCCCTTACGGATTTTGAACGGCGAAGGTTTCCACCGTTCGGATTACCGGCCCTCGAGGTCCTGGTGAGTTCAAAAGGGCCTCTCTATTAGCGGTCACCGCTCTTCAGGGTCAGGAGTCGCTGGATTAGGTCGCGGACCGTGGTCACTCGGATACGTGGACCACTATTTGACGGTTTGGTGGTTGATACGGTGTGTCGAGAGCAGATTTTAATAGGGAGTCTAGGTGCATAGCTCGGGTAAGTCATCGAATCGAGAGGATTGTTGATAGGGAAAGGTTCTTGGGATTGTTGAGTGAGGAATCAGACAAAGACTGAGCGTTCTATGTGTAAAATAATTGGAGGCGTCAGGAATTTATTGTATCTGACGGTCTCTGTATCGGTTATAATAGAGGAGCACTCGCGCCCGAGCAGTTTGGAGATGCTAAGACGATTCTCAGCGATTAGTTAGTCTTATCGCTCGAGTAGCTCCGATTCTTCTTCGGTAATAGAGGCTTGAAACCCGCGAGATGAGTGCTGCTACGATCTATCGGTCCTTATCGATCACCTGGATCTTTCGTTGCTGGTGCCAGGACCGGAGTCTGTGTTCCGATCCCTATTCTGATATCGGCGTTCGATTGTTCACGGTGCGATTAACTAACGAGGCGCTGGGAGATTAGTATCTGGGATTCGATCGGCAAGAGTGCGAAGGGCGTTTGAAACTTGTTGCACCCCTTCGTCTGTCAGGAACAAAGGTACCATTGATTCGAAACGATTAGATATTATCGCGTGACAGAATATTCCAGCAAGCCCGGGGGCTGAAAGTATCGCGATTGTGCGCGATATCGAATCCCAGTTGCTAAGCAAGGTTGTCCCTTCGGGGTGGTCTCTCCCTCGAGCACCGAGGGTTCGAATTTCGAAGCAGTAGGGGAGACCGGGTTGGTTGTCTCAAGGGGTAGGTTGACTAATTGTTAATAACTTTGCCAGAAAGAAATCACTTCTACTATGCCATGTATTTATGTTCCGTATCGACCCGTTATTCGTTAATTTAGTTTTTTATCAGTTATCAGCGTTTGTTGAAAAATTGACTAAGTAAATATATTTGTTTAAAGATTTTATTTTTTCACGCTCTATATAGGTACAATAGGATAAATGTCAGGGGACTATTTTAAAGTTTGTTTATTAGACGATCTATTGGCATAGTATTTTTGTTTATACATAAATAATTCAAGTTTATATAGATTATTCAAGTCAAAATAATCGGTCGGGGCTGGTTGACTAATAAGGTTTCAATTGTTACTTTTTTATTCATAAAGCGATTTTTATTTTTTGTTTAAATTTCAGTATGTTATAAATATATTATAATTGATGTTTAAGTTGAAAAAATTTCAGCTTATTATTAAAATGTGAAAGAATGAAATTAATAATGAAATCATTTTATAATGAAACAACTCTTGTGACATTGTATTATTTTATTGCCACTGACAAGTAAACATTCACTTATAAGGAATAGAGTTTCCCGATTTGGAATATATATTTTTGAAGTACTCGTAGTAACTAAGGAATTCTGAAAATTATATCTGCAATGGACCTATTTTACTCGTGTTATCAATAACATTCAATATAGCCTCAAACCGTATGCGAAAAATGGGAAAATTTTCTTATTTAAGAATATTTACCTAAAATCTGGCATCTGTATGTTTTTTGAGCTGTTGAATCCGAATATGATGTTATTTTGTGTGAAAAAAAATTTCTAAGGTAGTTCTCTTAATAAAAAGTCGTTTCTTTAAGATAATTCAAAAAGGAAAGGCCAGAGAATTTTTTTAGATAGACGACTTCAAAGTTATCATGGGGAAATATGATGAAAACACTTACAATTTTATTCGAACACGGTAGAACAATCAATGTGAAGATCGTCGAACAATACAAGCCTAACATGAACTAACCTAAACTGGTTATGAATTGGTATCTTGTTCTATGGGCCCAGATGTAGCCTCTGGGAGTTAAAAACAGGTTAAAATGGATTTTGAAGTAAATTAGTACGAAAAATCCGAAAGATTTCAAAAATTCTTCGGCCTTTCCTTTTTGAGTTATCTAAAACCGAATTTTTATTAAGAAAACTACCATATGAATTTTTTTTACACAAACAATAACATCATGTTCGGATTCAAGAGCTCAAAAAACATACAGATGCCAGATTTCAGATAAGTATTTTTAAATAAGAGGATTTTTCCGTTTTTCGCATACGGTTTGAGACTATATTGAATGTTATTGACAACATGACTAAAATAGGTCCATTGCAGATATAATTTTCAGCATTTCTTAGTTACTATGAGTATTTTAACAATATATATTCCAAATCGGGAAACTCCATTCCTTATAAGTGAATATTTACTTGTGAGATAAGTTACTAATAACATTTTCTTAACTGATTGTACCTATAGTCAACCTGCCCAATACTGTAAATCAACCAACCCCGATCACGAGGCTGGTTAACCACAATGGAAGGTGTTAGAAAAACATTAAAATACCTTAATTGTTGTCACATTGAGTCAACATTAATAATTTAATCAGCTAGCCAAATATACTAACCGGTTTAACGATATTTCGCCCACATAATTTATTAAAAATCAAAAACTAAAGAACTGACCTACCAGCCCCGGTCTCCCCTACTCTCTCCCCGTCGATACTCTCTCCATTTCATCTCCGTGCACGCGCATTACACGTGAATCTTTCGGCGCGCTTGACAAGAGCTAGATAAACTTGGTATTCGGCATGAGAGGCTGGAAAAATTCTGCGATTCCCTCGGGAGAGGCCCGGGATGCTGGGTCTCGAAGCAGTACGTACTTCTCTCCGAGCGGATCCCTAGAAGTGATAGTTTCATCGTCTCGAACGAGTCCTCTCGACAATCCGCCTTGGAATCTGCTAGGAGATTTATAGGGAATCGCGAGTAGATGTTCAGCGATCTCTTCTTCGATCAAGTATACCTCTCCACGCTGATTACTCAGAGGGGAACGGACACTGCGAAGCTACGGTTACGTCAGCAGTGGTCGCTAATTCGGGTGGAAGAGTTTCTCCCCGCGGTTGGAATTCATCCAAGAATACGTCTCTGAAGGGACAGAGAGCGCGTGGATCGAGTGGATCGTGTGATTTCTCCAGCGGATCCACGGCGATCGATCTCCTGGAGGATGCTGCTTCGCCTCCATTCGCCTTTTACTTTCCTCTGGATTCCTGATCGGAGTCTAAACAGATCAGGGAGCGGTACGCGTGTAACTTGGCTTTGTTTGCGATGAATTTCTGTGATACCCCCCCTTTTGGGGGACTAATTTCGTTCCTCGCCGAATGATACCTTTTTACGCTACGTTGCAGTCGCTTTATGGGTCGGAATCATATCAGTTATCGGCGGTAAGGTAGCTTTGCTAAAATCCACTCAAAGTGTCCGCGCATCTAGGGGCGAAACGCTTCGCTGAATCGGACCGAAACGAGCCGTGCTAACGAAGCAATTGGTAGTTGCTCCTGGACACTAACATGATCGAGGGGTGGGAACTAAGATTCTTAGGGTATAGATTAGAACTAGCTCATCGTTGTCGGCCCCTACGGGCCCACGTACGGTCGAATTTGGGGCCTGATCGACATTATCTAGCCTTATACTACTGCCTCCTGGCGAATTCTAAATTGGTGTAGTAGCGATTCTGGTAGAACGACGTCAGCCTGCTGGACTCGCTGTGTCGGTAGATAATCACAGCATTTACGAGCAGCAGCGGGTCCACCGCGTCTGCGTCTCTAATCGAAATTATTAGGTCTCTTGGAGAATCGTAGATTGTCCTTAGATTACCACTTCCAGTCGAGCGGCCTTTTCTTCGAGCCTCTGCTTCTCGTCTCCCAGAAGCACGCGAGTAGATCTTCGTTAGTTCCCTGTAGGTGCAGCTCCACGAGCTTCCCAGCGACAGCTGCGAGCCTGTCGCGAACAGAATCGGTCGAGACGTGACTCTCGATCGTTTTGTAAAATATAGATCGATCTCTCTCGGTTCATTCCTCTCCGAAATCTCCTGGAATCATCCGCATTCATCCGTATCACCGATATTCGTTACCATTGAGGAGATGGGAAATGATAGGGTCTCGGGTATCGAGAACTCGACGCGTATCGACTGCAGCAGTCCACGGGCCGGCGTACATCGACTCGTAAATCAGCTTGCGCGCAGCGAGGGCCGACGTTAACGAGGGAAAATGAGAGGTGATAAATGATCCAGCCGGCGGACAGATCGGGGACGAGACCCCATCGAAACCCCATTAAGTGTCGTTCCTCCTTCAACTCTCCCCTCCTAAGACTGCCATTTTTCAGCGGTCCACCGTCCTCCGCTTCCTTCGGCAGCTTTCCCGTTAATCGTCCCTTAACTCGAGAATTCTCTAGCTGACCCTTCACCCTCGCTTAACTTACCTCTCATTAATCTCTTCGAAATTGAATTCGAAACCTCTCATCCGCCCATTCCGAAGGAAATTCCAGCCTTTCTTTCTTAAAAGCTTTTCCGTTTCTCTCGCCTCCTAGATCAATCGCGTCGAAATAGAATCCAGGCTCTTCTACCACTTTAATACACGGTTCCTCTTATTTCCCTTATGACGAGCTTCGCGTTTTCACGCCGCTTCGGTGGTCGCGGACCGCGTCTTGGGAACGGCAGGAGTTTACACGAGAGCTAGTTTAATTGGCGCGAGAGGGGGAGTGATAAATGAGCGTGATCGGGGCGTCTGCGACGCGTCAGTCGGCCCGCAGCCGTTTATACGATCTTTACGACGCGAATGTTACGCGGACGGAGCGTTCACCGAGGCTATTGGCGAGACCGGCGAATGTGCTTCTTGCCGGCTTTAAATCAATGATAAGATTCATAGGCTGAGGGGGAACACGGCCGTTGCGTGACGTGCGCCGTCACGCGGGCGCAACAAATGTGTTCCTGCAGCTTTAACGCGCGCCCCCTCGCCACTCCGCGCCGCGTCTGCTCGGAATTGCCGAAATGTGCGGGACAACCGGCGATATATCTTGCCGCGGGGCCGTTTCTCTGTCTCCGCGAGGGATTTCCTGCGGCCCTCCGCGAGCAGATCTCCCGCGAACCGCTGGCTCGATTAACCGCCCCGCTGGAATCGAATCAAACACGTCGCTCGCTCTTTTATTCCCTCTTCGCGGCGCGTCGAGTTCGAGCTTCTTTACACCGCTCGCATTCGCTTCTCCCTTTCGCCGGCAAAGTGTGCGTGAAATCAAGGAATATGGTCGACTTTGTAGGGTGAAAGCAGTAGTCCACCACTTAAAGCTAAACTCGAATGAAAAGTTCTAAGAAAAAATAAACAATCAATGTTGTAAAATATATAAAATGTATTAAAGTAATTCAGAAGTATTTAATGTATCACTAAAAGTGTTCCGTTGGTATAAAAGATCGGGGGAAATAAATAATTAACGTTAAAAATAAAGTGTCCGAATACGCTAATAATCGACCACCTTCTTTTAATATAAAATTCAAAATAGTTATGCGAATAGTTCAAATGTGAATTAAAGTTTCGTTTCTGTTATTCCGTTTCTGAGGTTAGATTAAGAAAAATTATAGTTACGACGTGGTCGATTTTTAGCGTTCATTGTAAATGCAGTAAGCTTCAGAAGTCGACCGCCGTGGTCGACTATTGAAAATTGAAAGGGAATGATGGTCCAGTTACCAACCTCCCATAAATAAATAAATTATCTCATTTTTTTAAATTTCTTAAGCACATATAAAATTGTTGATGCTTTTTCAGTGAAATAGCATCACTTTCCAGTAAAAAATGTATAGAACTGAATTACATTGGTCGTTTCTATTCAAAGCGCATTTCTGCTTCTCGTGTTGGAAAACAGTAATTGCTCATGTAGAATCAAAATTCCTTTACAAATCACTTTAAAAGCGTTTATTATTTTTACCTATGAAGAGCGCTTTTTGTCGTATTTTAAAGGTAGAAATTCAAAATATAATATAAAATTGTCATTTAATAAATGCTTTATTTCAGTACTTATTTCTTTAAGCTAAATAAAAAACGTGGTCGACTATTAGAGGGTGGTTACTAGTGCTTTCACCCAATTTAGAGGAACCTGCACTGCGAATTGATCGAGGGGGTTCAGGTTACGTTAAATTATATCGTGGACCTTGCAGCGAGAGAGGTGCAACTCCATTTGAGACAGTTTTTGAATTATGCCGTGTAATATACGTAAAAAAATTCTACATCGTTTGGTGCACGTTTGATGCAAATCCGACAACAAACGAGCGATTTATTGCAAATTTTAAATCTGCATCCATTACCATTTGAAAATTTGCTAAAAATAGAGATAAAATCTTATCAACTCAATAACTACTACTTATCGTGCGAAAGTAGGTGTACCTATATTTTTTTTATTAGTGTTCTCTTTTCAATCAATAGTGTCAAAGTAATAATTTATAAACAGTTTTTTCTAATACAAGTTGGTAAAAGTGGAACTGCACCCTCTCGCTGCGAGGTCCTCAATTCCTCTGACATCCATCGTGTAACAGGTATTATTCTCCGACAAACTGCCTTGGATATCTTTAATTATCTACTTCAAGTTGCAGTTTGTCCAAGAATAATACCTGTTACACAATAGGTGCTACAGGAATTTGTTTTAAGGTCTAGTTCCCCGGACAAAGTTACCCCAGTGGTCAAAGTTTACTCCACCATTTACCCAACCTTTACCTTTACCTTCATCCCCAAAGTTCCCCACAGTAGAATCACCATAATAAATTACATTCTCGAGAGAGATCCGTACAAGTTCCATCGCGATCCGGAGTCACGTTGACCGTCCTGTCTTTCATATCGAAGAATCCAGTGTCCTTGATCGATCGAATCGACAGGTGCCCACTCGGATCGTCGTCTTCCACCGACGAGTCTATCATCCCCTAGGTCGAGCCTGGTCGCTCGCCAGCCCTACCCTTACGTCTTCCATTTTTAGATAAAAAATCTCGACCCGAGGCCTCGCGTCGAATCCTGCCCGAGCTCGTGCCCGCCTTCTTCTCGTCCGATCGCACAAATTAATCGTCCCCGAGCGGCTCTGGCCCCTTTCGCCGAGCTCCACCGTGTTCCACGAGACTGTGCCGAAGCTTTCGCGGGGCTGGCGTGAAAGAAGAACGTGCCCGGCGGAACGTGGACCGCGCGTCCCTCTGGAAAGCAGGAGAAACGGATCGCGATCCTTTCTCTCGTCTTCGTTCACAGTCCAGCGGGGTCCCCGTTCCCCGGGTAGGATTTCATCGAGTTCCACGGGACTCGATGAGGCATTCGAGCCGCGCGCGAGGCAGTAGAATCGATATCCCGTGGAACGTGGTCTGGAACCTCGTTCCCCGTGGCTCTCGTTTTCACCCGCCTTGTATGGAGTTGGAGGGAAGCTGCGCCGTCGATGTCGCGATCGATGTGGACGCTGGGGAATCGAGGGGATTCCCTGTCCGATCGTGGACGTTCATCCCTTCGTTTCGCGGAGGCAGATTCTCGGACACTTGGGATCCTGGAATGGGGGTCATCTCGGTGACACGAGGCTGTTTAAAGGTGCGAGCTTTCGGCCACTAGGAGTAGCTTTAAGGAAAAAACCTTTGCCAGTTCGTAGATAGGCTGAAGAAGGGCTAGGGATCGAGAACCTTGGCATTAATTAGGAATACCGCGCGACGATTGCGAAGCTAGGCTCAACGGTCTGTGAGAGAAAGCTGTGCACAAGAGTCGATCGCACGAGGATCGATCCGACGGCTGAGAACGATCGTGTTCATTCTACTTTGTGTCCCAGGAGGCTTGCATCAAACGAACAGGCGTTAGGGTTCCTTCAAAAGTTCAACTCCCTTCGCATTTATTAAGCAAGAATAATTAACGGAATTACTTAATCTCTTAAGCGCTCCGTCAGGTCAAAGACTATCAAATAATATAAGCACTTTACCAGAAAATTTCTCAACGCTGATGTGACCACTTTCTGCGCTCAGGATGTTAAGTACCGATCGATCTTTAATTGGAATCGTGGCGAAGATCGGGGTAAAAATACGAAATAATCGATTATCAAGCGAAAAACGGTATGGAAAGCGAGTTGCGAATCAGTCGAAGCAGAGTTTGTTTTCTGGTCGTTTAAATGTTAATCGTCGCGGCATAGAATCCCGAGATCCCGCGCGGTCGTTGATCCAGATCCGCTGCGAATTCTAGAACGCTATACGACCGTTCTCCGCTTTTAATCGCGATTTACGCGCTCCCCCGTCTAAATATTCCCTTTCAGAATTTATCGCGCGTAATAAAGGAACGATGCCTCGGGTAATCGATCCGCATTAGCGACATAAATTCCCGTCACAGGGCGCGGGGGGGTCGCGTTTTACGAAATCCCCGGCGTGATTTACGCCGCTTTGATGTATTTTCCTTTCCTCCGTTTGACGCAAGCCAGCCCCGGAGCACGAATTTTCGATATTCCCCGCAGGCTCGCGGGTCGCGCGAGGAATCCTCGGCTCTGCAGCCTTCCACAGCGATTAAGGGTGCTTACGAACAGATGTTAAATAACGGCGTCGTTCCCTCGATCGCGAACGATCTCGGCGCGAGGCATCTATCCCGAGATGGAAGCTTTAACATCCATCTAACTTCCACTTGTTCGAATAAAAATCCAACCCCTCCCGCGAGACTACTACGCCGAAGCCCTTAATCGAGCCGAGGATCAGCTGTTCCCAGACACGAGAGATAAGTCTCTCACAACATTCCAGCGATCCGCTAGCGCCTCCCTACTCCGCGACGCTTTTCTCTATCGTTAGAGAGCGCTCGTGAGCGCGGCAGGAAGAAGTCGATGATCCCACTGAGACGATGTCCGAAGGAAATAAAGAAACTGAGATTTTTTAACTCTATCGCGTCCTTTCGACCCTCACAAATCACAGGACTACGCCGATTCTCGCCCCCCTGTCCGGGCTCTCCAAGCCCGAAATCGAGAAAGTAGAGGGAAAACTGCGATTGGCGGGAGCGTTCTCCACACAACGAACCCCAACCCCTTTGAAAAAAGGAAAGCCACCGAGCGTGCCCGTGTCCCCCCACTTTCTCACCAATTCTTGAATTTTCAGCCACGCGTAACCTCACCACGAAACTTTACCGAGCTTCGTTAGACCCTTTGACAGTAAGAATTGACCGTCTTTTTTTTACGAAAGTGCACCGTAACACCACCCCCTGCACGGATCGGCACCCGCACGTTTTCGCGGACGATACGGCGCCGATCCCTTGAAATCGCCTGTCGATTCTCCGTGCAGGTGGCCGTCGGACGGGACGCTTTCGAGATCCCGCAAACCGCGACGCAGCAGACATTCGACGAGCCCCGCGACTCCCAGCCGGAAGAGAAATTCTAAAAGGTTCCCGGGCGCCAGGATCGCGATCCACCCCCCGCCCTCTCGTCCTTACTCGGTTTTCGGGGGGCGGACGCGCGACCGTGTACCCGCGGAATCTTGGGCCGCAGCCCGTTGGATATTCATACCGGTGTACAGTCATCCTTGCACGGTTATCGACTAGAAAATTGTACGGCAACGTGTCACCTTGACCTTAGGGACATCCAGCAGGTATAATGCACACATGTATATACATATATGTACGCGAATGTGTATGTGTAACGCGTGCTTGGTCCGTGTATACGTGTATACACGTGTCGTGTGCTGGTTGGCGTCGGGACGCCAAGCGCGGAGAGGCTCGAGGCCTCCCTTGAGCTTTCGTACCCGACAGAAGACACCCTGCTGAGCTTCCACGCCTCGGTCATTCGCGACTTACAGTGAATGACAACTATTTCACGTATAGTCGCTGTTTGGATAGATGTCGCTCCGATTGTGGGCGGTGGTATCAACCTTTGTAGCGCGATGGGGGAAAGGTTCTGGGGGTTGTCCTATCGGGGTAGCTGGTTAACTAGGACTGAGTACAACTAGGGGTGATTTATACTTTCTTTGGGATCTAGCGCGGACGGACTGTCAGCGTTCAGTTAGAGCATTCTACTGCACGCAGTGGTGACTGTTAATTTTATTTGCAGGTTTTTGGTTTGTTTATTTATTTATTTGGTATAGGTAATGGAAAAGTTTTGGTTGGATAGAGAAGTTAGTTGTAATAAAGTTTTTAGGGGACTGAGGCAGTTGTTTTTTGTGAGAAAGAGACTCTGTTCTTTATTTATTTGTAAAAAAATTAAAGGAAATACAGATGTATCATTTTACAAAATTGTTTATGACTATCATACAGATTGAAAAATAATTGGTATAAAAATTTTAACGTTTTTCTGTGGTTTAATTTCAAAGGTGTTATTCTTATTTGGTGGATTCATAGTTTCCAGTGGAATTTATATAAATAAAAATTAAATCAAAATTATGCGTTTGGTGGCTGAAGAACGGCGATTTTCCGCGAAAAATTCGTTCTTGTTCGTGAAGTACTGAAAACCGGTGAGTTTTTAATTCGTTTTTATCAAAATTTCGAATTTTTGTGGACTGTGTCAGAGGTTCCACATGTTTTATACAGCCTGTAATCTTTTCAAGTCGATCTGAACCTGCATTCCAAGAGAAAAAAGGATTCGAGAAAAACTCGTTTTAAGTTTCTGGGCAAAGGCGACGCTATAGGTTGCCGTTTCACGTTTTTAGCTGCCAAGTCTACAATTTTGTGAATTTCACTATAAACCAAGCGGCATTTTATTCAGAAAAGATAACACTTTCGGAAAATGTAATAAAAATCTATTTTTCGGCTGCCTAGTCCCCTTAAGCGCTATAGGCAGTCAAATCGCTCGAAAATCAAGTACGTTTTGCGAATTAATTACAAGGAGATGGAGCACATTGTTTAGTACTACCACGCAGAGTAAAAGAATATTTTTTTATCTACATTTTAGTTTATAAATGGCGTCACACGAGATTGATTAGACAGTGTTTCTGGTTTTGCTCTGATATTGAGCTTAAAAATAAGGATATAACGGTTTCCTTGGAGTATGTTTCTTCTAAAACCTGTAATTTTGGAGGGAACCTCCGAAAAAAGAATTGAACCAAAATTATTAAAATAGCGACTAGGAGAAGGCAGTCGATTTTTGGGGTTGCTCTTTTCTTTTATCTCGGAAACTAGAGCTTTTTTTACAATTTAATATTGAGGTAGGTACATACCAGGAAGGAATATATTTTCGACATTCTGTAAAAATTTCAAAATGATCAGACCCTTCACTTTTTCACAATCAGGACAAAACCACAAAAAGAAAAAACGCCTACATCAGACGACTGATGCGCCGTCACATATATCTATACATATATAAAAAAAAATTTACAGTTTATAGTATTAATAAACATTTCCCAAAAGTACTACTCACAATTAGTATTCATCTCCTTATACTAAATTCACAAACAAATACTTGATATTCGAGCGATTTCACTGAGTAAGTAGTTCCCTGAGTAAGTAGTTCATCTTTTAGGTCAAACAGGTGTCTGGCAGCGCAGGTTCTCCTGGAGCATAGAATCACCTGTCGCATTGCTTTCGAACAGTTCTCAGTAGGGCAGCTATTAGCATTCATACCAGAGGCTACTAATAATTACAACCGAAAGTTTCCGGAGATCAGAGAGAATCTAGGATAATCCACGCTACGGAAATTGGCAATTTGGGCGCCCAGTTCGGTGGATATAGCATCCCTCCTCGCGTTCAGAAAAAGGCTCGGTCCAAAGCTACGAAGTGTCTCCATCGCGAGTGTTGCTAACAGCAGTTTAACGTTCCGCAAGTTCGCGAGAACTTCTCAATCCTCGGCACACGTGTACAAGTCGACTCCAGAACACTCTTCCCCTTTCTTTTTGCTCGTTCGAGTCCGCTCGAGGTAGCAGAGCAGAGCCCCGGCAAATTTTCGTCAAGTGAAGAACTCCCGGGGCTCGAGAGTTGCCAGGGCTTAACGAGTTGCAGCGAAAATTCTAGAAAAACATTCCTACGGGCAACGGCGCCGTTTAGAACGTCAGGATCCGCCGGAAGCCCCGGTCGGCTTAAACCTGTCCTTAGCAGGTCGAAGTTTTGTTCCAGCTTGGCCGGCAAGTTTCCTCGAGCGTCCCCGTTCGCTTTTACCTCGGCGCAGAGCCAGGCTGCACCTATGCACGCGTCGCCGCGCACTTGCGTCGCCTGGCTGGCGCACAATGAGCGACGAGTGCCGCTTGCAAAAAATAATCGCTGACTCTGGCGCGGTTGCGAAGGGGTGAAAGACAGTTCCTCGTCTTTTCTCCTTGAATAAGAATCCTTCTTTCAGGTCGATCGCCTTGGTCTTGGAGACTAAGCGGGCTCGTAGCTTTCTCGTTTAGAGTTCTCTTCGATTTACTATTCTTTTTACTGGAACACCTTCGAAAATGGGCAAAGAGATCTTTCGCGAGCACCAGCCACTGAATCGATAGCGCGCCACAGGGGGTGGCCCTCGAAGACGCAGAGGCTGGCAATGAAATTATCGAAACCCGGTTTCTGTGTATGTGTTCGCGAGCGGCTGCCATATGCCAGGGCCTCGATAAATCTCGCGGCTCGGCAAGCCGTTAACTCGCTGACGCCAGCAATCGCAAGCGTTTAAAGTCGAATGAACGTCTCCTTTGTCGTTCCCATCGCGATCTGCCTCGAGGAACTTTCCACCCTCCGCGTAAAAGTCAAACTGTCAGAAATTTCCCTGCTAAATTTCGGTACCTAGCAGCTGACGAGCTCCTAGAATTTTGCGAGGAACACCAGCGAACTGAAAATCGGCGTTTCCTACTATGAATTCACTTTCTTCTGATATTATCTTCCATTCAGGGTCAGTGCTTGGGTTTTATCAGAAGGCGACAGCTCCAAGTTCGGTATTTAAGACTTCTACTTCTTCTCATACCTTATATTTCAACGATCACTCCTTCGGGTTTCAATAACCAGGACGCGTCGCTCTCCCAAAATCATCCCCGAGGTGTTTAAGCAGGTGTCTTTATTCAGGTGACGAAAACAACTCTCTTCGTTCATCGAAATTCACCGAACTCGCGCGTGTATCGTTCAATTCAAATTCTCAAACCGCGGAACGGCTCCTTGACCGAGAATCTCTCGAAGAAACCAACCTCGGAACACCGTCGCGTCGCCGGTTTCGTCTGTCGCGATTTTGCTTGACGGGAAACGAGACGAAAGTAGATAAAGAACGAAAGAAACGAGCGAAAGTGTCGCCGAATTAATCGCCCACCACCCTATGATGCGCATTGTAATATATAACACGAGTTGCTTTCATGAATAATGCATAGCCGAAGGAACACCGGGAGCCTGTAGTGGAGCACCCACTTCAGATCAGCCAGGCAAGAGAAAATTGAATCTTAAGTGTCCGTCTGAAAAGCTCCGTCAATTCACTTGCCGCCGGTCCAGTAACGAGCACCATCTTTTCGACAACCACCCCTCCCAGCCCCAACCACCCCTGTCCACTTGACAGAGGACTCGCCCCTTTGTCACCGAAAAACCGTGGCCTCGAACCACCGATCCCTGGGAATCGAGCGGTCCAAAGGTCGAGAGGCGCTGGTGAGATTTTTCTTTTCTTTTCCCTAGCCACTGGAGGCTTCTCCGGTATGTAGTCTGCGGATGAAATCGAGAAGGACGAGTGTCTTCGAGTAGCCCTCGATATAATGGGACACGAAGACCCGGTCTTGGCCTGCTTGCGCCGCCTGAATTTGGTATCCATTCGGTTGCAGGTTCTAAATTCAAAGCCACGGAGCGGAACGAATGATTTTAAATTCGAATCGGCAACGTCTGAGGAACTGTCGCCCGCGCCTCCTCGCCATCCAGGCCACTCGACTTCTATTTCGGGCATCGACGTTGGCCATTGTCCCCCCAGTTTTGCTCCATTTGATCGCTATTGGAAAACTCATCGGTCCTTTATACATATGAACACCCGGTCCGATGAAACACATAACTGTACATAACATGCGTGGACCACACCTGTATATTTCATTAAGTCGTTGAAGGGCACGCGACCCTGCCAACCGGCAATTAAGTATATTCCGCGGTTGGAGGAGGGGGGCGATCGAAATTCAACGCAGCCGTGCCACCGGGGGATTAATTAGAGAGCACCCGCGCACCCACTTCTCGCTGATTAACGCTTTATTAGGCGCTTAACAGACACGGCACAGTAGGCTCGCAGCGATTAATCTTGTGGGATGGCACCGTCGGTGGATATATTTGAAAGAAACACGTGTCGCGTTGAAATTCGAGGGCTCCTCGCGCCTCCGCTATCCCCTTTACATTAATCACGGCGGTGTTTCGGCCGAGCTTAGGCCGGAAGATGATTAATCGGGAATTAGCAGCATGTTACAAGCCTGTCCATCCGCGTCGATTACGGCCCGCGGGATGATTAATCGATCCGCGATCCACGGATTCCTCCACGGCCCGGCCTTCCTGATTATTTTCGAATGGTACGCGATTATATCGAGCGCCCTTGGCCCCTCCCTAACCCGCCCGTATCGACGTCAATCCCAGCGTCCTACGAAATTAATTACCCTGGTTCAACAGGTAAGTCGCCAATGGGATCGGCCGTAAACGTCGCGGCGAGACAGGCTGTCGTTTGTCAATTTTTATGAACCACGTCGCGCGGTTAATCGCTGGACACGGTGCAGTATCAGCATTCACGGGCGTTGCCTCTGGGAGCGATGGGAAGTCTCGTTGTAAACGAGAAATCATTCAGGTGGCGGGATAAAGAATCTCACGAATTTTGATATAATAATTTAATCTTCCATCGCCGAGGTACGATTCAGTCGATCCTAGAATCCAGCAATGTACATAGAAGGGATCCCAAGGAAGTAGGGCTGGGACTACTCGAATAATTTAATATTCGAATATTTTACAAGTATTCGAATGCTACGAATAAACTTCGAATATTTCAGTATTCGAATGTTATTATTCGAATACTATTCGAATACATCAGTATTCGAATACTCAAATATTCGAATAGTATTCGAATACTAAAATATCCGAATAGTATTCGAATACTAAAATATCCGAATAGTATTCGAATACTCGAATATTCGAATACTTGGATATTCGAATTATATTTGACAAATAATTGAGCAACTGAAGTATTCGAATATTCGAATACCGAAAAGTTCGACAAATAGTCCCAGCCCTAGAAGGAAGCTGATACTGCATCCCTTAAGAAACTCCACCCAGCAACTCGTAATCCACCCTCTTGATAACATGTCCCCCTGAAAACCTCGCGAGTGTCACGCGAACGTGTAAATATGTCTGTATATTTTGTATCATAAACACTGTCGGCACCTGTTGTCTGTGGTTCGTCCCGTAGAAACAGTTCTCGTCCGTTTAAGGTAAGGCCCAGCGAAATTCTCACACTCGTTACTTGTCTGCCTCTTGTTTATCGTCCCCCACCGAAAGCCTGCTAGCCCGGTTTAGTTACCTTTTTCTTTCTTGGGAAATGTTGTTTGAGCGGCTCTGTTTCTCGTTCTTGGCACCGTTCCTCTTCCACACTTCTCTCTCTGGACTGTTGCTGAATGCCGAAATACATAAGTACCTCTTCACGATCATCGGGCACGAGTCGTGCTCCGCGAGATCGTTCGATACCGGGAGAAACTTTTTTTCTCCAACCCCCGACTACCCTCGGCGGTCTCTGTGCGCCGTGCGTTCTCAGCGTTACAATATTCGAGGGAGGGGGAGGAGTGGCAGTGCCGCGAGGCTCCCTCTGCTCGCCCCCCCCCCCTTCGACCCCCTCTGTTTCTCGATAGCACTTGCTTTCAGTGGCCCTCCCCGACGCGAGTGCCGCTGAAATCGGCGGGGCTAATTAGCGAACGATCGAAGGCACGCTGCATGGATACGAGCCCAGACGCTGTTCCTTGTACGCCCGCGACGCCGCTCGTCGCCGTTCGATCGGCGCGAGGCAACGCTGCCGGGCGTTCTTTGATCGATCACCGATCGGCGACCTTTAATCAAGCTGCTTTCTTCTTTCAGTGGAACATTCATTGTCGATACTCGCGGGATACTTTGTTACGCGCGTTCAGCCACTCGGGGATACTCTTAGCCTGCTCAGGGAATCGATTCTAGTGGGATACCTATTCGGCTTTTCGAGCCGCCGGAACGCGAACGTGCGCAGTGTGCCGTGTTTGGGCGTGTACTCGCAGTCGATCCTCAAAGGGTTCGGCGGGGTTGTTTGATCATTAGGAGGAGATGTATCGGCAGACTTGAGTTTCAGTGGGATTGCTTGCACAGGAGACGATCGTGACGTTCGTTCGCCTTTATAGAAATCGATCGCTGCGAGTGAAATCTGTCGCGAGTAATCCCACGGAAAGATCGAGTCTGAAGGAGCGAATATAAGATGAGATTTTGCGCGAGGCAAAAATCTTGGAGATGCAACTAAATGTAAATTCTGGAAACAGTCGAGAGAAATGAGATTTGTGAAAATGTATCGTGAAACTTGGCTCGTGAGAGTCTAGGGTAAAGGAATCAATTGCCACTTAGCCAATTACTGTCACCTTAAGCTGTTTTATGTAGAATAATGAATAAATATTATAAAGTGTTGTATAAAAAAAATTTAGCATACAATTCAAACTGTTATTTATACAATTCAAAAAATAATACTCAATTTTTTCTTGGGTAATTTGGATAAAACGGTCAAAATTTTTTAGCGGATATTAGGAGAGTGAAAACGATAACTTCCTTACTAGCGAAAGAGGAAACAAGGCGTTAAAGAAAATGCTGTAATTGTAATATTTAAGCTATTAACATAACAAAATATAATGTTTTAAATAATATAAGCATCGTAGAAAGTAATACAGATCCGAATTCAACGATTCATTAAGTATTTTTACTTATTAATTGGTACAAGTGTTTCAAGCATTTTAACCTAAAATGACATAAACAGAATTAAGTAGAGTGGCTGGCAGTAATTGGGGTGTCAGTAATTCAGTGAAATACATTTGAAGGGTGTCAAATAATAATAATAATAATAGTAATAGATCCCGAAATATATTTTTCAAATTGATGAATTTATACATAAAAATCCAATTTTAAAGTTCACCAAATTTCTTTTCATCAATTAAACGTATTAAACAATAATAAATAACAAGAGCAACATATACTTTTAATCCATAAATACAAAACTATAAGAAAATGTCAGCGTCGACGCTTAATGTGTTAGTAATTGGATCCTTTACCCAAATCTCACGAAAAACTAAAAATTTGTCCATCAATGCGTACGCATCGTGAAATAATCGGTCTCGTGAAATTAAAGCGTCACGCGAAACGCGAGATTCTTCTCTCCTCCTAGATTCGCACCTTAACTTTACGCAAACCATCCTTCGACGCGATCAAGCTTCCCGAATTAACCCACAAACAAACAGGATTGACGCTACTATTAATTTCCCTGCAGTTTCAACCCCGAGTGTCGTAAAAGTCTTCTCGCTTTTGAATATTCGTAATCGTTGGCGCGCGTTAACGAGCGTTCGTGTAATCAGTTCACCACGATGACGTCGGCTCGGTTCATCAATGTTTTCGGCCCCACCGGATCCGCGATGGCGTCCATTAACGCGACGCTGCCCCTCGCGATCGTCAGGGCCGGGAATTCTCGACGCCGGCGTCCTAACGTTCGGGAAACCGCGCCGCAGCTGGCCGCGACGGGAATTAATTAAATTTAATTAAACCGACCGACGATTAAGTCCGACTCGATGGTCCCGTCCGCAACGGGCGTGGAGCAGCGCTCGCGCCACTTCGAAGCGGAAGATTGATAGGAGGATAGGTATGATCGATGCTCTGGCAAAAATCTCTGATCGAGGCACAACCACGTTACCCAGAGTCACTTAACCAGCGGTAGATCACGCTTACGTAGCTTCAGATTCAGCGAAAGAAACCAAGATGTCGTCAGATAGCGTGGGATCAGGACCCCCATAGCATAAGAGAGGACACGGAATAACTAAAACCGGGGGAAGTCGGCGGTAGCCGAGGTGGTTAAGGCGGCTGACCAGCGCGCAAATCGAGAGATCGCGGGTTCGAGTCCCGATGAGGCGAATTCATTTTTTCCGTGATCCTACAATAGTGTCCCCTGACAACAGCGAGAGACGACAGACTGTTGAAGTCGTTAGAAGTTGCTGTAGGCTTTGCTTCCCGTTAGCTGTCGAGCTTCAGGAAAGCTCGGAAAATCGTGCATCAGCAGACGATGCCCGGATAGAAGCCACCCCTTTCGATCGCCCTGCGCGCTGCAGCCTTCGTAACAGCGTGCTTCCATCCCTCCTCCTCGGAGAGATTGCTTCTTCCCGAACTCGCCTCGAGTTAGGGAGAATAGGGTTTAGCGTAGACCTCTAGCGTTCGAATTCTCGCGGTGAGAGTTACCGTGACAAATATTATTATCCCTACATGGATACTGTTTCAGGCACGATAATATTCCGACGCGCTCGTGTTCTGAAAGATCTCGATTGCAACCCCTTCGCGACCTCAGAGTAGCCTCGTAGATCACACGTAGAAACAGCCTAGCGATGGACCAGGGATAAGGGAAGCTGTCCCCGCGACGGCGAAACGGCCCGAATATATAGAATCTCCGGAAAGAAACACGCCCTGTCTGACGGCGGCTGTAGATAAACCGTAGGCCCATAGTAGAAAACAGACGTAGGGTAGGCGAGCCTAGCGTGCAACAATGTAGTGTGTGCTTGTGGTGTGGATTTCAGCAGGCGTACAGTCAGTACATCCCAGCGACAAGGGCCCAAGTGTCGGGTTCCCAAGGGGGACAGACCGGGGCTGCGATGGACGGGACTTACCTCGTCGAGGCCTCGTTCTGAACGGCCCTAGAGCTTTCTTAGCGCAGTCCATAGTGTTAAAGCACGCTGTAAAGCCCAGTTAAAACTGACACGAACAAAAGCTATAAAGTAAAGTAACAACAGCCGCATCAGAATACCGAGATAGAGCAGTGTAAAAGGCGGACAAGTAAATCGAATAACCGATGTAAA
The DNA here is from genome assembly GCA_963971345.1 of Andrena flavipes. NCBI lineage: Eukaryota > Metazoa > Arthropoda > Insecta > Hymenoptera > Andrenidae > Andrena > Andrena flavipes. The sequence goes on along the minus strand of OZ020479.1, from coordinate 72,462,279 downwards.
AAAAAAATAAAAACGATAGATACGTGTAATCAGAGACGACGACGCACGGGCGAGTAAAACCGTGAACGAGGTTCGAAAATTGGTTCGAGATCGACCACTCGAGAACGTTAGAGAATGGAGAGGTAAAAGCTCCAGATACGTGTACACGTTTCGGAGGCACACAGAGACACGGCTGCGGCGACGCAGCCACCTCGAACGAAACGAGTTTTCCGAGAGTAACGAAGGATAGACGAAAATAAAAATAAAAAAATAAATAAATAAATAAAAGTAACGAAGCGCGTGTACTAGAGACGCGTGTGTGTGTAAATATACGGAACGCTCGGAGAGGAAGAAAACACACAAATTATTGTCACGAAATACAACCAGTCACGCGAGAGTGGCAAAAAAAAAAAACAGACAACAAAAAAATATATGTATATGACACAAGACTCACACACAGTGCGAAAATCTAAAACAGTATAAGTCAATCAAATTCTTCTATTTCCTCATTTCCGTGCCACCCCCGTTCATCGACGACCGTCATCTACCGTGGACACGCTGGACCTGCGATGGCATCCTCCGCCACCCCCGTCATCGTCGTCGCCACCGTTGAACCGCGGGCGTCATCGCCGTGCATCATCATCCACCTCGCTGCGAAACCGGCGACCTCTTTCTCGACACATCCTGTCTGTCGCTCATCCGCTCGCTCGCCCACGATGGACAAATCGATCTTTAACGAACATGGAAATGCATGCACGAATGAAAAACAAAAAAATATAACGAAACGAAACCGAATCGAATTGAAACACAAAAAAACACGAACATCGAATAAACGATTCGTCCACGTGAAACCATGCGGAATTTATAATGAACCCGATGGATCTCTCTCGCGCGCTCTCTCTCTTCTTTTCTCTCTCTGACACGATGGAATTTCGTGGACGACGCCTCCGATTGAAAACGAACGAAACGAAACGAAAATACGTTAACGGCGAATGGAACGTGTCGCAAAAAAAAAACAAACAAAAAATACGAAAACAAAACGATGTGTCGTGAACGACGGAATCACGGGCCGCGCGATAACGATAAATCGGCGGCGCTCCCAACGATGGCCGCCGGAGAAACACGAATCGACCGATTTTAGAGCTTGTCGTATCAGCTCACATCGAACGAGAGCAAGGATAGAGTGGTGCTCGTATATGGAGACCGTATACAAGTGCGGAAAAAGGTAAAGAAAACCGTGGTTACCCGGGGGACAGTTTTTTGGACACGATGATAATTGTGTGCTACACATGTTATAATCGTTTCGATGTCTCTTGTGCACGCGCGCGTCACGATGCACGCGTTCCTCCCCGCGCAAGTGCGTCCCCTTGTGTACACGGCCGTGGGACATAGAGCTGCGAACGTTTTGAGAGTGCGGTTGCAATGGAAATTAAAAGAAAAGTGTTCGTGACACAGTAGATGGCGTGGTTATTTTTTATTAAAATAGTTGTACGTTTCAAACACTTGAGAAGAGAGAAATTTTCAAGGGAAAGTGATGGGAGATAGTAAAGGATATGGTTTTAATATCTGTCCGAGTAGCTCCCGAGGGAGTTGGGATTTTTCCGTGGACTTCGCGCTGGGAGGAGGAATATCAGTAATATAGGAAAGCACTTCTCAGACCGCGGACAACTGGTACAAATACAGAGGAACGGGAAAGAATATCAATGAGGAACGATGGCAGCGTGACTGGCATCGTTATTTCCATTCAGGACTGTCCGAATTCGACTCCCAGAGCGAGGTTCGCAATAGGTATATCAAACAGACATCTCTCGCATCCTTTATACACGCTGTGTCACGAATCTCGCGTTGTAAATAACGTGTATAGAAAAGTGAAAAGGCATTTGTCAAGTGCCTTGGCGACACGTTCGACAACCCAGTGTCTCGTTTATAATTGAATAGTAGCAGGGCTTGAATATATAAGCCATCCTTCGGTCAGTGATCGGATCGATACTATTGATCATATTCGATCGATTCGATTAGAAAATGCTCGATAGAAGGTAGTGATACGTATCGAAATTTTAAGTATGTACATTAGAGTGGCTCTTATTTATTCTGGGCAAATTTATTTTTCAAGGTTTTCTTCGGGGCAAACGCCAGAATAGTTCCAAATAATTAAAAAAAATCTGTGAGCCCTTAAATATATAAATCATTATTTAACAGCTCGCGAAGTCGATTTTATATAATATTCTCCAAGTTATTGATTAAATAAAAAAATATGTCAAACAAAAGTTTTAGATACGGACAAGAAGCATATTTTATGTTCTATTACTTTTTCTAAAACCTATAAATCAACTTTTTCCTCAAATTTTGCAAGTTTACATGCTTCCAGAAGAATTTTTTAATTATGAAGGCGAACAAAAATAATGGGTTTTTATTTTCGAGGACTATTATTTAAACATTTAAGAGGGTCATATACAGAAATATGTGAAAAATATAAAAAAATCTTATTTTCAGTGTTTGATATGTCAGGAATGTTTCCTGAAAATCTTCAATATTTTTGCGAATTTCGGTTCCAAATTTTCTAGAAGCATTTAAACTTTCAAAATTTGAGGGAAAAAAGTTTATTTTTAGGTTTCAGAAAAAGTAATAGAACATAAAATATGCTCCTTGTCCGGATCTACAACTTTTGTTGAACATATTTTTTTATTTAATCAATAACTTGGAGAATATTATATAAAATCGACTTCGCGAGCTGTTAAATAATGATTTAAATGTTTAAGGGCCCAGGGGCACCCTTTATATAGATTTTTTTAATTATTTGGAACTATTCTGGAGGTGCCCCAAAGAAAATTCAAAAGTCGAAAATAAGAGCCATAGTAGGTATCACAATTTGATATAGACTGTTCTTCAAGTAATTCCAAATCAATATCGTCTCAAATAAAAACCTGTTTTATACTTCGGCGAAAGTATCGATTCTTACTTTAACACTGATATCTCTTTGATTACTTTCTAATACCCCAAATTTCATCTCCAATACTTCTAAATAGAATAGGTACCTACTATTAAAATTCCACTCCACATGAATTTCATTTATTCATTTTTGATTATTTAATAAAATCAGGTATTATTACAAACTGCTAAAAAATAATATTCCTACTCATATGGGGCTAAACTTCAATATCACCTATCCCCTTTATAACGCATGGAGATGAAATCTGAGTTATTAAAATGTACCAAGCAGGTATCAATACCCTTGTGTAAGTACCAAATGGTCATTGATTTTATTTAATAATTGCCTCCTTGATATCTATCGCTACTGAATCTAAATTTTGTAAACTGTGGTTAACAGAACCGATACAACTACCGTCCCGATCACTACTTTTGGTCCGATAACATTCTCGATGACCAGATCCCACGGCCGTGACATCGTACACAGACACGCATCACGCGCCTCGGCAACGCGCATTGTCGTACGCGTGTGCAACCTCTTCCGCAAGATGTGCATAAGATACTTGTATGTCCGTTGGGAGAACATGAGGCACCTCTTCTTGTCCTTCGGAAGGATCAGGACGAAGGACACACGAAGGCCTCCCCATGCATCCCCTCGATGGTCGAGAACATGCATATATCGTGTCGCGTTGGCTGGTCCCTGGATTGGCTTCTGGGTGTCTGCTTTCCCCGAGAAACCCTCCCCCCCATGGCTTCTTCACGCGCGACGCTTCTCCATATCTCGTCTCTCCCTGGGTTTCGCGCCGTTTTTCATATCCCTCAAGCTTTCGTTTCACGGTCGCCCCACGTTTCAGTTTCATCCCGAAGTACACGCTCCCCGACGGCCTGTTCTGCTCGACCTTTGAGTTTCCCCCCGAGTCGCTTTACTTTCCCTTTCTCCCCGAGGCCACCGGGTCCCCGAGGACTAGGCGAAGGTCTTCCCAGGACGCGAGAACCCTTCTGGCATGGTGCCCGCCCCGAGTACCCGTCACTGGTTGCGGCTGAATCTTGATCTGGCTTCTGACTTGTGCATTCCCGCGCGATCGCTTCTTCGCTTCCCGTTCATCCCTGCATCCAGGGCGCATCCTCTCGCCCTTAAATCCCTACCCAGCGCACACCAGGCTTCCCGGTCTGCTCTAGCTCCAGTTTCTTTTCTTTAGCCAGCTTCCCACCGAGCGACGCCGTAGGATTTTAAGAATCGAATCGCGTTTAATCGAGACAGAGACGTTAGGCTCCCCTTTAGGTGGCGATCGAAGTAGGACGCGTTCACCGGCGGAACGGGAAGTCGACGAATCACGGTAAACTACGGATGTTTACGGTACCAAGCGAGCCGGGTTTTACGCTCTTTTTACGCCTCGACGCTTCCCTGGCCTCGTCCAGCCGGCGTTCTCCCTTTGTCCGACGCCTCGCCGGCAGCTCTGCTCTGTGAGAAAAAATACCGGAGACAAAGGACACGCAACGACTCCTTTGAGGGCTTGGAAAGGTGACCGAGGGTAGCTTTCACCAATTGGTCATCGGGCTTGTCGTTGGTCGAGTGAAATTTCTCCGGGGAAATGGAATTCTTCTGGGAGAGGATGAGGTGAAACCGGATACGGTGGGTGTAGCTGGGTCGAATCGGGTATTCGCTTTTGTTCCCGAGGAGCTCTGTGATTTTCGGTATAATACTAGTTCTTATACGGAGAATTCGAGGTGAAACGTAGCACGCGTCAATTTTTCTTCCACTGATTTTATCCTTGTTTACGGAGAAACCTAGTTTGACCCAGCTACCTAGTTTCACCCTGCTCCGCCTCTATCGCGAAAAGGCGCTTTTATCTCGAGGGTGAGCGGGAGTAATACACTTCGAAGCTTCTTCTTCTTCTTCCGTAGCCCTTGAAATATTAACTCTAAGACGTTGTCATATCGCTCTTTTGTCCACTGTCTCCTCAGCATCTCAACCCTTTCGTCGCGCAGTTGCCTCGTCGCAGCTTGGAAGCTGCGGCAGCGCTCCCAGGCGCCACGATCCCGCGCGTATCGTTGGAAATTTTTAACGTAGCCGTGATTTATTTTACGATCGCGGCCCTCTAAAGTTTCCTCGGCGCGACGGTTGCGACTAACGGCCCCCAGGAGCTTTAATAAGCGAGGCCGTCTCGTCCTCGTTGCGCTCGCCTATGATTAATGTACACGCCTGTGAAAGACGGTCGGGTCGAAATTCAAACGTCGCCGATGATTCACCCCTCGTCTTCCTCCTAATGCGTTTTCCCTGTATCGCGTTAGCGCCGCGTGACGCGGCGCGTACGTGGGCATCGCGAGCACCGATTTTTCGCGACTCACCGAGCTGATGGATGCAAGGGTTGATAGAATAGAGGAGATCAGTCGCGAGAGAAGCTTCGATGGATCGCTTCTTTTTAGTTTGAAAAGAACAGAGTCACTCTTAAATTTTCCATCGAGGAAGCGCAGGGGTTTCGGGAAAGAATTCGATGCGAGAAGGCCGATGACTGAATATTCGCCCCGCGAGGAACGGTTCCCAAGCCGTCGTTGCTTGCTCCAGACGGAAGCGGAGTTATCAGCGCGCCTCGTCAGCAACGCGTCTGCTCCAGCGAGCCCCTTTGTCCCAGCTGAATCGCGCTCGCGACGCTATGAAGCGGGTGCGCGTCGACTCGCTCGGTGCGCGCGATCAATCGCGGCAGATGCATCCCGGTGCAACCGAAATAACGCGTGCACGCGCCACCGAAAGAGAACAAGGCGCGAGTGCCGTGCGTCACGGGCGAGAGGCTGCAACGCGACCGCGGCTAAAAGCTCCGTTCACACGGGAGTTCGGGTCGTGCCTTTTGGACACCTTGCCAAGTATCTGTGAATGCAGCCAGCGTCGCGACGCCGCACCGTGCCACGGACAATTAGTATCACGGTGTTGGTGCAAGTTTCCGCCGCCGCTGAACAGGCAAACTGTCTGAGCCACGGGCCTCGGAACATCGCGACGAGGAAGAATAAGTTTCTATGGGGAAATCAGCAGATCTCTGCATCGAAACTTGCCAGCTGCTTTCTCTCAGAAATGGCAACATAGTACGCGTAGGAGGCGAAAAAGTAGCATGGATTTGAAGAATTTTTCTTTGGTGTGGAAATGTTTGTATCACAGAAATGTTATGTAGATTAGAAAGGTCATACTTTTGTCTATAAAATGTGAAATTTCAAAAATTAAAACGTGAGATATCGGCGCACTGATTCTGTTAATATTAAATAAATAAAAGCTATTTTGCAAGTTATACAAATAAAATAATTTAATATTGACCGAATCAGTGCGCCGATATCTCACGTTTTAATTTTTGAAAGATTTTCGGTCGAAATCCTAATCCACTTTATCTAAAAAATGTGAAATTTGCATTGAAAAAGTCGAAGCTGTTTGTGGGCGACGAACAGTGGGGAAATTAAGCGATTTTATGGCCAAAACCACAAAAATGAAATTTTTTAATTTTACAAATTTAATACAAATGTCAATATTGAAGAACTATATTCATTTTCGTGGTCAAAACCTCAAAACTTATTTTTAATATATAAAATTCGACACTTTTACGTTCTGATATATAAGAAATATATAAGAAACTAAATTATCCGAGAAGGCATCATGTACCAAGGATATAATGCAACAAATAATTTTGCCGTTTCTATAACATATATTTGAAATTTTTTTAATACTTGTAAAATAACATGAAATCTATTAACAATATCTATGTCGTATGTTATACAAGACACACTAGATCGTGTTTAAAAAAATGCATATAATTACAAGATTAGCAGCTATTAACAGTTAACAATTGCAGGTATAGAATCAAAATAGTCCAACGTAAAATAGGAATGAAAATCATTGCAGGATATTATGGGATATATAAGTATTTTATGTATTGAAAATTGATTCTTACATGAAAAGGTTATTTCTAAAACACTACTTTAAAAATTGTATAAATTACGTATTAAAAACCGAATCATAATTATTTTGAAGACAAAAAAATATCTTACGCACCACCAGAAATTGAATCCATGCCTTCAAATTATTTTCAGAACTTTGGATAACACAATATAATTGTTTGAAGCAATTTGAAAATCTGGAGCTTTGTATTAAAACATTTAACAGTAAAATTGGAGGTATTTGATGCACATATTAGTTCTTCAATTGACATTTGCATTTATTTTGTGGAATTCAAAAATTTATTTTTGAGATTTGGGCCATAAAATCGCAAAAATTCCCCACTGTGCGTTTTTCATTTGAAACAAAAAAGGAAAAATTACTCTTGAAGTAAACAAAAAAGACTACTTACTACTTACTCGTCACAGCCCATTTGGGTTTCTTCAATTTTTCGCAAAAGGGCGGGCATTTGAACATTAAAGTGTACTTTACGATTTTCCACATTAGGTATCTGTGATAAAATATTTCTCCACCGAAAAAAAAGTTCTTCAAATCCATCCTACTTCGCTTCCCAGGTGTATATTGCCCCTTAAAGCGACTTGGATATTCGATTCCCCTGATTAATCGACCGCGAACGGGAGGATAAATTTGAAATTAGAGCTAGTAATATCCCGAAGTAAATTGCCGTGTGAAGCAGCCTTAAGCCGCCCCCGGTCGCGGGTGCATCGGCCGTGATGCGACGCGGCGCGACAGGAAGGGCGTTCTGACGAGCATCGTCGTGACGGAAGGGGCAGGCTGGACAGGATTAACGACGCTCGTCGAACGACGTCGAGAAGACGATGACGCTCGCGCCGGCTACTCACTCTCGCTCGGGACAGCGCGAGAGAGAGAGAGAGAGAAAGACGGACAGAGAGGGAGAACTGCATTGCGGTGCACGGATGCAGTTGGCGGATTTGCCGGGAAATCCGTCGACGGTTTGCGCTATGGGGCCGTCGACGCGTCCGCGTCCACCCGTCTCGTTTATCTCTCTTTTACCACCGTTCCTACCCTTATTTACGATTAGCTCTCGACGCCCCGAGAGCTGGCATCGTTAAGTCAGCTCTAGAGGCTTCGTAGGAAGCTTCTCGGTGCCACTCGCGATTTTATAATTTATTAAGCTTGCCTCTGTCGTCGAAGCCGCGCGATGGATTCCATGGACCCTGGAATTCTTTCTCCTTAATTCGCTAAAGGACTACTTAAAAAGTACCGCAAAGATCCAGGGACCACGAACGAATCCATCCTTTTTGCAACGACTCGAGCATTGCGCCGTCTGTAACGTCGGAGGCTACCTTATTGTACGTACATTCCGGACGCCCGACGAGAAGTCCGCTTCGGTCAGTGAGAAAGGCGAGCTGACCCCAGCGCCTGGCAGTCACAGACCGCTTTTATTCTCGCACGCGGCGTCCAGCCGGCTACCGAGCGCTGACGAAGCTTCCACGTGTATGTACCATACCCTCGCAGCAAGTTCGAATGCACCGTACGCAATGCACTGCATCGTGGATCGCTACGATGTCCCTCGTAGCCACTGTTCACCGCGACGATTGGGTATAAAAAAAGTAAAATTCAACACCTGGGAACACTAAAGAAGCCCGCGGACTCGTCGAGGAGTCATCGGTAAACGGAAAACGTGACGTTTACCACGGAGCACGATACCGAAGAACCATCGAGGACTCGAAGAGACGAGGACGTTGATTCTGCGATTAGTGGCTTGTCGATACGATCATTCTTACTTACACGCACCTCGCATGCTTTTCAGCCGATCGGCCACGTTTCACCGCCGCCCTTTGTCGAAGGACTCTTTCTGTTCGTCACTTTTTAGTCAACTGTTCTTGCTGTTGTGTATCGCTGTCACTATTTTTCTTTTCGTTCACCTTTATTGTAACTGTTGCTGTTGTCTGTTGGTAGCACCGTCGCCCGCTTCCCCAGGCCTATGGTACATGTCGTTTCACGTTTCTCACTGTTCTCCGCATGAATTTCTGTTCTCTCTGGAATTATTATTCGTCTGCACGTGGCCCGCGAGCCTCTCTCATTCTACCCCTCCCCCTTCCTCTCGAACATCTCTCTTCGCCGGTGATCTTGGCCGCGCGACAGTCGCTGGAGACTCGACCGGGAGCATCGAATCGCACCGACCACGCGGCACCGACGCGAACTCCACGGCTGCCTCTCGCTTTTGTATTTCTATTTTCTCCGAGTCGTCCTCGAGAGAGACTCGCGCGATAAAGGAGCTCGGTGTCGATGCCGCGGGGGGTGGTTCGCGCGAGATCGCATCTCATTCCATGTCATTCAGAATCGAGTGGTAGAAGTAGCTTTCCCGGTCTCGAGAAACGCTCAGCTGGCCCAGCGTCACGCTCCGACTCTCGTCTCGGGAAGCAGAGAATGGGACTGCGTCGATCCGACTTTCCGAACTCGAGGAGCTCCGGTAAAGAGAAACAGTGCGCGAGGGCACGTTGCGCGGTAGAGAGAGAAAAAAAGAGAGAGAGAGAGAGAGAGAGAGATAGGAGCTGAAACGGGAGAAACGGAGAGAGATGGAGAGGGGGGAGGGAGAGAGTGGAGACGTAGAGAGTATCATAACGTAACTCGCCTTACGATTAGTGTTCATAGTCGCTCTAGATACGTAGATACGGAGAGATTGAGTGGGAGAGAGTCGCGTGGAAGGGTTCGTGCGAATGGATCTGAGTGAAAGGGAGGGGATTGAGAGTGTACGAAAGACAGGGGATGACTGGGAGAGAGCGAGCGTAGAGAGAGAAACAGCGAACATGGACGAAGAGTGTAAATTGAAACATTTCCGAAATGCGAATTGTTGCAGGACCTAAAGAAGCGCGGTTCCCACACCTGTGACATGCAGGCCCTACAGCCACTTCCGGTCCCAACCACCACCACCACCAACACCGCGCCTGCCATGACTACTTCCGGTGGGCAGCCACCGCTCCCGGTATCGGAGACCGCTTGAGTCGATCACCGAGACCGGTCACGATCACCATAATCCTGCTATTACGAACAAACCACCTCCAACAATAAATAAAAACCAACCACCGTCCTCCTCTTCTACTCGATGAAAGAACAACGGCCGACCGGCCGGAAGAACGGTGAGCCTGCATTCACGATCTCTTCTTTATTCCCGGGCGTTCTACGTTCTGCGCGTGTCTCTGCGGCACAGCGGGCAGTGGTGCACGCTCTCCAGCAGGATATTCCATCACTTTGCTCCTCGAGTGTTCTTACGTGGATCGTTTAACGACGGGAGAAACGGATGAGCCTTGTCGAGTCGCCAGAATACATGGACGAAGAGCAAAGACTTTTTGTGTTTTATCCGACGATAGAGGCTGAAACAGTTTACGAGCTTGGTGCTCGTTGATTGGTAGATAGGGTAAAGGACCCAATTATTGACACGTTAAGCGGTGACGCTGATATTATCTTGTAGTTGTGTACTTGTAGATTAAAAGTATATGTTGTTATTGTTATTTATTATTGGTTAATGTGTTTATTTGGTGAAACAGATTTGGTGGATCTTAGAACTTCGATTTTTATGTATAAGTTCGTCAATTTGGAGGATATATATTTGGGGATCTGTTACTGATGTCCTTCGAGTGTATTTGACTGAATTACTGACCCTCAATTACTGCCAGCTAATGTGATACTGTTTATGTCATTTTAAGTGTAATTCCAAAATGCTTGAAACGCTTGTGCCAATCACTGTCGCCCAATTAATAAGTGAAAAGACTTAACGAATCGTTGAATTCGGATTTTTACTACTTTATATTATTTAAAACATTATATTTTGTTATGTTAATAGATCAAGTATTACAATTACAGCATTTTCTTTAAGGGGGGATTCTACCTTGTGGGACCGAAAAATAGGTGAGTATTTGTGAATTTTTTGCAGGAAAACTGTTCTGCAAATTAATTTGAAATTTGGCAGGCTATTTTACAGTATCTTGAACTATTGTTCTGAATTTTTTTGTGCCGGTAAACGTAAAAGCTTGGCTGATACAGAGTGATGAGTGAGAGCGTTGAAAAAAGCTTGGCGTTGATCGAAAGTACCCTAAGGATTATCTGAAACCCAAGAATAAAATTAAATTTTTAATCTATTTGAATGTGGCTACCTGTGGTGGTAGATTTGTTGGCGCATCTGTTACCGTTCCTTTTTTATTTAAAAAAGTTTTTCCAGAATTCTGGGTGGAATTCGATTCATCTTTTTTAGAAGATGCGATTCTAACATTTTTTTATTTTCCTTAATGCATCTACTACCATAGATACCCATATTCGCGTAGATTAAGAATCTTTTTTCCTTTTTGTATTTCTGATAATCCTTAGGGTACTTTCCTTTAAGGGATTTTTTCCAACGCTCTCAATCAAAATTTCATATATATCTGCTATATTTCTTTATCGCCGCACGGAAATGCAGAATAATAGTGTAAAATGCTATAAAACAGCCTGCCAAACTTCAGATTAATTTGTCGAACAGTCTTTGTACAAAGAATCGCCAATTTTTCTGCATTAAAGGTAGAATCTCCCCTTAACGCCTTGTTTTCTCTTTCGCTAATTATGAAGTCCATTCTCCTAATATTCTCTTAAGTTTTTTTTTATCATTTTATTCAAATTAACAAAGAAAAAATTAAGTACTCCTTTTTGTACCGTATAAATAACAGTTTGAATTCTATGCTAATTTTTTTTAATAAGATTTATTTCTTATTTTACGTAAAACAGCTTAGGGTGACAGTAATTGTTTAGATGGCAGTAATTGGGTCCTTTACCCCAGTTAATTAATCAAGATACAGTGTCGAATATAGTATGAAACATCCTGTATCGGGGCCACTTCCGTCGGTCTTAAACTTCTGCTAAACTGTGCATTATTTACAGCTACAGACCTCGAGCTCGCCCGAAGTAGCCATTCTCTGCTAATTTATTCCCGGAAGCAGCAATTAACGCGTGGCTACTTCCGGTGGCTCCGTCCAGGTCCCCGACACAATTCCACCCCGACAATTCTTCGTCCATTCGAAGCGATGAAGAGAGAGTGCGTAGCCTTTAGATCGCATCTAAGTAGACGCGACTCCCTTCTCTTTGCATGGCTGCAGCAAGAATTCCCCGATACTCTCAACGATTTACCGTGTCCGTGAAAGTCTATCTCGCCCGCGTTTGGGGTGGCACGTCCTGGGCGACGATTTAGCGAGGCATCGCCCCTTAAATCCACGCCACGGTCCCCCGTCGTTGACGTTGATCAAGCTTTATCGTCCTCGCGAGCAGAAGGGGCTTACCGTTGGTACACGAAGACGCATCGGGGGTTTCCGCTTTCGCCGTTGCCACAGAGAAAAAAAAAAAAACACAGAAAATCGAAGGCGCCTGACGAGCGATGGTTCCACGCCCGCACCTATAAAAGGGGAACGCTGGTTGAGATCGCGGAGCGTAACTGGGAGACTCGATATTAACGCAGAGGATCAGTCGGCATCGTTTCGACGAAGTCGAAGGGGTAGTTCTGGAAGCTGTGTCGAAGATACGAGTGTAGTCGAACACGTTCCACCCTCTGGTTGACCTGTACTTCCGGTCCACAGCGGCTTTGAGCACGTCCCTCGGTCAACATCGGCGGAGCCTGCCGTCGGGGTGTTCGGCAGAGGCCACAAAGCCGCTTTGAAAGCTGCCCCGCGTGGTACATTTCGAAGATGAAGCCCCGGGCCACGTTTATTCAGGGATCGAAATGGCCAGCCGAAGGTTGCTGCAGGCTCGCGAAACCATGCTGGAGGATGGTGGAATCTGCGCGAGCGAAGCGTTCGCACCTGGAAGAGACTGGGATCCGTTTGTCTTGAACTCTGGGGATGATTTACTCGCTAATCCTTTAATCGCTACCGATAGGCAAGTGCGCTGTGTTTGAGTTGCAGATTTCGGGGGTGCGAAGCTTGAAAATTTCACGGGGAACGTGGGCTTCGTGGTTGCGCGTGATTAAGCGAATGCGCAGACCGTAGTTTTTACTAAAGAGTATCGAAGCAGGCAAATTATCAGAGTTTTTCGGCTGCAAGGGATTCAAACGTCTAAATTCAACGAGGCAGTCCTAAATTCTGGGAAACGAGCCTGTTGGCTCGGGCCATATCGCGGGTCAGCTCTTGACTTTTCACTTAATCGCATTTACAGCGTTATTCGGCTGGCCAGATAAGCTCTCAGAACGTGCGCGGCCGTGATTCGACCCCGTTTTCGATTCGATCCCGCTGTAGAGTGGGTGAATCGGCCGAATGATCGATCGGGCAAAGCGCGTTACTGGAATATCGACGTCGAGAGGCTTTCGAGCCGGCCGTTGAAGAGCCACCAGGGCCACGGAGAAAGGAGCTGAGAGCCGATCCTCGAAACGGGGCCGAAGGCAAATTTGCACAGGTGAAATACCCTTCTACGACCGCGCCGCGGCTTTCTGATCCTTGCTCAAATCGCGCTGCGTTTGGAATGCGGCTCGACTCGCCAGAATTGCTTGTCCCAGTTTAATGGCCCGAGTTTCTTTTGACGTTCGACATTGGATGTCAGAGAGGCTTCGACGTTTTGATTTAGATTTATAGAATAGTACGGATAAAATAGCAATTCCATTCGGCGAAAAATGATTTGATATTCTCGACGCCAAATATACAATTTACCCACAGGCGGTTGGTTGTAAATCCAACTCTACTCTTCTTAGTTAAATTGTCGTATCTAGCATTTTTACTTTTTTGAGATTTGTTGAAATATTTGGAGTTTCACGCGTCTTTTTATCTTTTAAGTAAAGTTAGAAAACTCTACGTGCTTCGTAAAGATTTATAAACAGTCTAATGTATTTAATATAGCTTCTTTTAAAATGGTTAAAATATCTTATTTAAGACAATTAATTAATTGATACGTTAATAATACATTCCCTGTCGGTATACCTATTACAAAAGATTATAATTGTGGTTGTAAGGAAAAACGACCCATGTCTCATGTTTTCACTTTCCAGATATTGTCGTTGAAAGTTCTAAACTAATTCTTCTTACGATATAAACGTATATTTCCTTCACTTTGCATAATATTCAGTATTCGTATAATTAACGTAAATAATAATAAACAAAATAGTAATAATTTACATACACTTTAGGCAGAACAACACAAGTCCACTGGACGCCCAAGGAATAGAACCAAAAAAATTAAAAATGGCATTAAGAAGAAAAGAAAAGAAACGATTACTTCTTTTACCTTCATTTTTGTCTTCATTCGTTTTCTTCTGTGCTTTGCGTTCTGTTTTTGTAAAATACAAGCTACACATTTATATATCACTGGTATTTCATAGTGTGCTGTTTCTAGTAAAATAAAATTTTGTGGGCTTACGTTGTTTTGCCAAATGAGTATTAATTAAATATTGGACTTCGGTTAAATTGCATTATTTTCATGCATTTTTTTTTCTGATAAAAACATACATCCAATATTTTACAGTTGCATTAATGCATAAACTCAATTCTTTTAAATTGTGACATGGCTCGTTTTTCTTTACAACCACAGATATCAGGCTATTACGAAATAATGACAACATGTTTAAATTTGAACGAAGAAAAATAAGGATTGTACAAAGTAAATGATAATACTTCAGTTTTCTCGGTTTTATTTAGGACCACATAGTAAAATACCTAAATAACTCTTCGAGTTCTAATTGGTACCTTTAGAAAGGTCAATTATCTGGCTATAACAGTACACGGCCATATTAAGCTTCTCTCTATATTTACACGTCTTTCCAAAAGAGTATGTTTTGTCCTTTCATAAATATGTCTCGTGTCCCATTCATAAATATAGCAACACTAATCTCTACAGTTACAATATTGAACAAAAGATTATCTAAAACATATCTTATTGTTCCTGAATAAATATCAGTCCAGATGTAATAATAAAGAAATCGGTCATTGTTCACAACACTTGGCAAAACGTTTCGAGAAATCATAAAAATTTTAATTTTAACCACGAAAAACAATCAACCGCGTATCACCGTCATCTTTGAAACGGCAGCGACCTTCGGTTATTCGTGTTTGGCAGGGGTGCACAAGGGAGCTGTTTTAGCGCCTAGCTGCGAGCAACCCGTTTGTCCCGTTGCTAAGGTTTGAATCGGTGAGGAGAACTGCGGTAGTGTACGTACATTTGGTATGACTTGAACCCAGCCATATATACTGACGCTACGAGCCTATGAGCACGCACGTACACTATTGCAGTTCTCCTCACCGATTCTAACCTTAGCAACGGGACAAACGGGTTGCTCGCAGCTAGGCGCTAAAACAGCTCCCTTGTGCACCCCTGGTGTTTGGGCATGCATTAGCTTTGCTATAAAATAAAAATCCTTATGATCCTTTATCCTTCAGATAATCGCAACGTCCCTTTCACCCCACCTCCCCCCTAGGACATTTTAACCAAAGAGTGCAGAGCAGGTATCTATAAAAAAATCCCAATTAGGGCCGATCGAAGTGCAAACGAAGTGCCCTCGAAATCCGCCGGATTACTAAACCGATAAATCCGATAGGACGCTGTCTCGCGTCGCGAGGGTCGGTCGATATTCGCAGCCGGGACCCGGGGCAGGTATCGACCAGGGTCGAGGGACAGCAGCCGGTCGAGTGTGTTATTTCCATCGTCGGTTTTTCTTCTCTCCTTTTTCTTTTTTTGTCGCCGAGCAGAAGTGAGCTCGTCGTCAGCGACACGAGCACTCACCCCCTCCCCCGAAAGGGCTTCACTTAGACCGGGGAGACACTCGAGTCGACCAGTCGCTCTCCTTTCCGCTCCACTCGCGGCGGAGGCTCCGTTTTGCCAGGGCTGCTCCTCGGCCAACAATCGGTTCCCTTCCATCCCGCCCCGTGACCGAGTTCCAAAGGAGGCCTAGTTTTCCCGCGGTAACTTGCGCGGCTTCCTGAAACGTCGCCGCGAACAATGAGCCCCCGGGCGACGAAGCAACGACCGAAAAACGGATTCGCGCGGCTTCGCGCTCATCTTCACCCTTCTTCCGCGCGGTCACGCGCCGCTGGGGAACTGCGCCGCGGAGAGGGTTGCAGGCGCCAGCTGCGCCCCGACTTTTCCGGCTTTTATAAGCGTTATTAACTTGCCACAAAGGCTCTTTCAGCTAATCAACGCCGACGACAGCTTGGCGGATCGCGAGCTTTCAGGGAACTGTGTTAGAGGAACGTTAGCCGACGGGGAACGGGGGGTCTCGCGACGAGATTGTTGTCACCGGGGAACGCGGCACGAGAGGGATTTCTTCCAATTGGCATTGTACGCGAGTTTCGTGCTTCCGTAGACTCCGCGGGGTGTTTGGGTTCCGTTACTTGGTTGTTATTTCTCCGGTCCTTCGCTATCCCCTTTTATATTCCTGTATTGTTTATTTAGAACGCAATCCAAGTCGTTAAACACCCTTGGAGCACCCAGGGGCATGTTTTCTTGGCTCGGATTCAAGCTTCTCGCGCAACAATGCCCGCTGTACCTCCATCGGATGCTGTCGAAAACGCGACGCGAGCATAGTTCCCAGCGAACTTGGCCGTCTTCCCCGTAACTTACGAGCCGGAGGAGCGCGTTCCGCGGAATCTCGGTCGATAAACAGGTCTTCGAATCGCATTTAAATCTCCCCCAAGTGGTTTTCCCCGAAACAGTTCCGAGGAAATGCTTTCAGACCGTCGGAGACGGCAGGGAAGTCTGTTGGAAGCGTCTCAAAGGAACAATCCTCTCCCTCTTCCTCTGTCAAGCATCCTTTTAAAAGAAGAAGTCAATCGTGTCACGCTTTGACAAGCGCCGAGACGTGATTTCACGCGGTTCGCCTTTTAAAAGCAATCCGCGAAAGATTCGACATCGACGCGCTTTCCGACGTGGGCCTTTTCGCAAAAGCCGTTCCTCCTAGGATTTCCACCCTCTCCTTCCCTCCCTCCGAGGGAGGATTTCCCCTATTCGTCATTCCAGCCAGCTCCACCCTCCGCACGAAAATGTTTAAGTAAGAATGATTGGACGGGGTCCAGAATGTTTGGCGATTTCGCTGAAACTGTTATCTCGTGGAGCCTTCTCGTCGATTCATTCCTGATGGAGGATAGCTGTCGACTTCTCGAAACCTCGAGCAGCTTCAAAACATTCTTCTGAATAAGTACTCGCAACCTGTTTGCCAATTAAATAATTCTTATCATCATTAAACCTCGCGTGCCAAATTCTTCTTAACTAATTAAATCTATTTACGAGACTTCTCGCAAGGTGAACGCATTCCAAACGCAGTAGAATTCTTCAAAATTCACCAAATTACCTAGGCTGAAGCACGCTCCCCAAAATCAGCGAATCTGCACAGAAAGCTATTGGAAAGAAACGGAAGATAAAGGAACGCAATCTCAACCAACAGCTTCCCCTCGACGCACAGTCACGCCGGTAGAAAAATACGCGCCGGGAGGCGGACCAGCGATCGTCAAGCGCCTCGATCAGCTCCTCGAAAGCACTCAGTCTGGCAGCCCGACCCAGCAGCACGGCGCTTTTAATTTCAGTGAAGAGAAGAGAGAGACGCGAGTGGCTGGCGCCTCTGCGTAGACGCCTACGAGCGAGAATAGGATCCCGTGGACCCGCCGAGGGCGTCCAACGAACCCGGAGAGAGTTCGAGGATCCTCGAGGAGGACGGAAGCCGCTCGTCCTCGGAGAGCAAGGATCCCACGCGACTTCCGGCTGAAAGAAGACCACCAAGGAGGGACGCATCCGCAGCTGGGATTCTCCGCGCTTTCGAGGACGAAAGTTTGTTAATGCACGCACACGCGCCTGCACACATTGTTCCATCCGTTCCGTTCACGGACCCGAGGGTCGACGAACTTTAGCCTCGCCTCGAACCGCGCCAGCTGATCCCTGAAAAGGATACAGAGGAAGCAAAGAAGATCCAAAGACTCCTTTGTCTCTCAAGTGTCTTCGACCGATCAGAATTCGAATTACCCTCGTGTCTGTCACTAAACCACAGTTGTTACAATTTCGAACACCTAGGGGAAGCTCTACCACTCGCGGGACAGTTGGCGCGCGTTCCAGGACACTCGTTATTTCCAGGACCTGCGTCTGCAGGCGATAAATTGACAAATCTCAAGCGTAACCTCGTTGAGTCCTTTTTTTTCCGACTGATCGGAGACTCTCGTCCTCTTCGATCCCTTCCGCTCGCTGTCCGCTCATCTTCGAAGGGAATCCTGCTGGAAGGCTTCACCTTCGAAGGAATCCACCTCCTCGGAATTTCTCCGTGGGTGGCGCTCAACGTGGCGGAAAAATTGAAGACGACGTGAATTCGCGGCCGTTAAACGACGGTGAGAAAGGGAGAGAGGAGTCTCGCGAGGGAGGTCGTCAGACGCAGGTCCACCCTTTAGACAAGCGACGTCCCTGATAGCTTTAAGGAACGATCTCCGGAGAGGTCTCGCCGACGCGGGGACACCGTTGGAAGCGGATCGATGCCGTCTCCAAGGTGTCCCTCGGCTCGCTAGGTTTAACTAGGCGAGCGATATGCTTAAGGGTACAGCGAGGAGAAGATGGTCGAAAGGTTCGGGCGATAGGAAGAGAGAGCTAGGATAAGGAGTGCTTTACGAACGCGATCGTAAAAGAAGGGAGGGGCGACGAGACGCGAACGGAATTCGTGTTTGTATCCGCGTGGAGTAGTTTGTTGGAGGGTCCCTTACCAGGGGGTGTGTCTGGCGAGAACAGGGGGATGTAGTCGGAGGAAGGTAGGGACCCACTGGTACCTTGGTACTCTAAATAAAAGTAAGATGATGCCCTCGTTCTTTCAAAAAAAAAGAAAAAAAAAAGTAATACTCTTCGAAGAGTCCCGTTTCCGTTCTATCCTTTTGTTCCCTAGGTGGTAACTTATCGATCCCACCTTGGCGCGCGCTGATTCGGATCGTCGGGTCGATCGTTGACCTATACTCCTTAACCCCGTTCGCTCACTCGCTTCGCGGACGCGGCGACGGTTGCGTGTCTCTGCCGCCGGATTCTGGTGTTTAAGTCGGCGATCCGTTTTGCATCCGAGGTTTCTTTCACCCGCCGAACAGTATTATCGAGGCCCCCCCTCTCCCCCGTTCGCGGTGCTTTCCCACTGGAACGGTCTCGCTCGTCTAGGAAATGGACGGTTAAGCGGCGGGGCAAGCTTTTTTCGGGGGGAGAGGGATCGATGGATCCACGATCGACCCGCGGTCAACTCGAGGGGCGAAACAGTTTCCGAATTCCAAATGGAACTCTCTCTCTCTCTCGAGCAAAAGGAAGCTCTGAGGAATCGGTGTTTTTAATTCGACGGCGCCTGGGCGCCGTTGGATGCTCGCTGTAAATAATCGTGAATCCGGCATGGGGAGCCTCGTGTTGTCTGTAATTAACTTTGTAATTAATTGTAAACGATCTAACGAGCGAAGAAGAACAAAAAGAGAGATATTGAGAGAGGATATATATATATTATATTATAAATACAAATAAAAAAGAGGAAGGAATATATTATATATATACATAAAGATACAGATATATTGTACACGCACACGTACACACGGCTACACGCTCGAGCGTGTGGGAATAGGATGCGAAAAAGGGGGGACAGGAGCTGAATATATGTACACATCGGTGACACACATACACGTATACACGTACACTTGCAGCACCCTCGCGTCGCGCAATAAAATAAATTCTAAATCAACTTTCAAACTAGAATGCGTGCCTGAGTGCGTGGGAGGCCAACCCCTTCGAGGCATCGAGCCACCCCTCTTTGCAAAACTCCTCGGGAACTTTGGCGGAGATACTTTGGACTGGCTGTCTCAATAGTTTTGGGAATTTCAGACAATCCAGGGGACGTTCACCTTGCCTGAGAAAAGGTCTTTCCTTCCACTGGAAGATATCGGTGATCTCACTATTAAGAAAGTTCACCTGCTGCTTCAACAGTGGCGGATTTATCCCCCAAGGTGCCCCATCTTCCATAAAAATTATGATTTCATCGAAACACTATTTTTTTCTTATATTTTTAATTCTTTTATGTATACAGTGTGTCTCAGAACGTAATACTTAAATACTTTGCAAGATTTTAGTCCCTTTTTGATGTTTCAAGTAAACCAGAATATCCAATCTAAGTTCAAGTTTCTCTAGAAACCAATTTTCTGTCAACCCGGAGATCGCATCAGCCTTTCACACTCGAGTAACCTGTTATTCCACCCCTCGCTTCTTATCCCGCAAAAGAAGCCCGCTTAAAAAGCCATTACCACCCGGAAAAAAAGAAACGTGTCTGTTACCAGTCGATTATCAGAGTTACAGTTGAAGAGGCGTGGCTGGGTGCAGTGCAGGGGGCGAAAGAAAGATGTAAACGTGAGTCTAAGTAAATGAAAAAGAAGATTAATATATTATATGATCGTAGAGGTAATCGAGAATAATGTGTCGGGTCCTTTGTCGTCCAAAGAGCAGTTGTATCGCGGGATCGCGCCATTAGAAAGCGAACGAAAGCTTGCGGATAAATGGCCAGGGCGAAACAAGGGTGAAACAAGGAGAGTAGAGGGGTGGGTTGGGGAAGATTAAAAGCAGAGAGGCGCATCGGGGAACGGTGGCTGGAGTTTAACCCGAATTCAAAAATCATACCAGCTCGCCGCGGATCGATCGATCACTATCACCGAATGAATATCTACTTCGCCGCGAACCGCGGAAGAAAAGGAACGACCGAACAGCGCGACCCCCTTTCGCGTTCGTTAATCGAGAGAAATGGCTGTCGGGTTAAGCTTCGACGCCGCCTATTCCGCCTGGCGGCCACGGAACCACCGGGAGGAAACGAACGAAGGCCAGAGGAGAAGAGCCGAGAGTGCAGAGGCGTGCAAGGGTAGCTCGGGGGTTGGTGCACCGAAACTGATCGGTCTCTTGGTTCTTGGCGATTGGTCAAGCCTTCGCTTCCCATTCTCGATCGCGGGGTTGCGCGTTTCTCGATGGACTCCGCTGGCTCGCGGGCACCGTTTTCCTCGGCGTTCAAGCTTGAAACGTTTCGCGCGAGCAACTACGCGCTATCGACGGGGGTTGACGAGCTTCGCTCGAATCTCGATCCTCGCTGGATGGTCCAGGCCCTCTGCTCTGCTCCTCGCACGTGGAAGCAACCGGGAATCGTGTCGTTGCCGCCGGTCGATCGGCCTTTAGCGACCGCCGAGCAAGCAATTTCGCGACGACAAAGGGAGACAAGGGGGTGGAGACAGGTGCCGCGACACTGGGCGGCTCGCGGAAAAGGGGGATGCACCGAGAAGGGAGGCTGCTTGACACCCTTCGCCCTAGCCGAAGAAAAACGACGGAGCCTCTTCGGTTAAAGGGGGTGGGAAACGAGGGCAGGGGTTGCCTGCGTGCAATCGTCGGGGAGAAATCCCTGCGACTGTTTTCGCTTCTCGGTGCATGGGTGCAAAAAGAAAGTAGCTGCGTCAGGGATCATGGATGATCGAGGGAGGGGAGCAGGGGGGGTCGAGAGCACGCGATCGAGGGAAGCGAAGGACACGATATAACGAGTCTTTCAATTCACTACCGTACTGCCAATTTTTCCGATGCGACGTGTAATAACTTTAGTAAGGGTTTAAGGCGACGCGAAGAGGGGCGGCGAGCGAAGGGGTGTCGGCGAACGGGCGTTCAATGGCTCGTTTAACGCTCGTCCCTTTACTCTCGTCCTTAAGGGTCTCGCAGCACTCTCCTGCGATCTTTCCGAAGGTGCGCGCGTCTGGGGGGGTGCGCTTTAAATCGGGCGAAAGGGAGAGGTGCTACTTAACGCGATTATAAAAAGGATTGCTAATAAGAGGCAGGTGTCGAAGAAATCAATTCTCCTGATGGTGCTCGTGTACGGGGCACGTCGAGATCTCCGAGCAAATAAAATTCAGAACGATTCGGTAATCACTTTGTCCACTCGTGGAAAAATCGGTTCGCCACTGCGAAGACGATTGAAAGTTCCTGGAAACCTGGTCACCGGGAGGTCCACCGCGCTTGTTCCCACCCTCCCGCAGAATTAAACGAACCGAGGGCGACTGGGGACTGGCGTGGACCGCGGCAGCCTGAATTTCGGGATCGCGCGATCGATCCCAGCCGCTGTTTTCGCCTTGTTTCAACCGATTAAAAGCGACACCTCCCCGCGGCCCCCCGCCCTTTCGCCCGCGTCGCTTTTCCATCGTGAAAGGAAAGCGATCCTTTTGTAACCAGGACACCGTCCACAGGACCTGTGAGCGTAGCAGGATCGCCGAATGTTCCTGACGCGCTCGGCCGTAATTGCGTTTTACGGTATTCAAGCTGGGAGGGACGCAGCTCTAAAACCTCTGACGCGCCGCTTTTTCCGGCGAAAATCACTTGCGCCTCCACGGTCTGCACTAGTTCTTTTTGAAAAAATAAAGTGCGAAGCTGCGAGAGTGACGGGGGAGGCTTCTTTTGATTAGATTGTGGACGATGTTGAGGAACTGTGGTCGTTGCAAGCTTCGAGGGTCGGGGGAAACTTGTCGAAGTTGCGTCGATGGGATTTCTCAAGTTTGGGGTTTCTAGAGTTTCTTGGTTTTCTGTGAAACGCCAAGTGTAATATCATATTGTCGTCTAATATCGTAGAAGATAAACGTTATCACAGTCGTATGGAAAATTGGGCCTAGTTATGCAGAAAATAACAAAACATTATTTTGCAAAAAATTACACAGTTACATCATAAAATTATTAAATTTTCCAAGGTATATTTCAATTTCAGTCTCAAAAAATAAAAGCTACAGAAAATTAAAAATAATATTAATTATACCACTCATTATTGCCAATATACTCGATAGAAATAAAGCTACTTTTCTTCAACAATTAACATCTTCAAACTAAAACTCAGTTTCAAATCACTGAGAGTTGGTAGCTTTCTGCATAGCCAGGCCGAATTGATCTATCAAGTGATATTCCCTTTGACGAGCCAGGCGGACTAAATTTTGCATGGAGTTTTCTCGCCGTCTGCCAGGTCACTTACGCATCCTGCGCCTAATATCCCCAAGAATTAACGTTAACATATTCCCGCGGGGAATTTAATACCTCCAAAGTCCCGCGCAACGATCCCCCTCGACTCGTGAATGTTGCATAGGGTCTTACCACTGTGCACGCGTGTCCTCCACGCAATTCCATCGAAAATAAACGTGAACGCATTCCCGCGGAAGACGGAGCAGCTTCAAATTTCTCTCCGCTACAATATCCACAGTTTCTCAACGTGACTCGGCATATCCAATCCATACTTCTCCGCCCCGCGTTAGAGCGAGCTTAGCAGCCAGTGCTCACAGTTCCCTCGTTTCAGGCGGATCCTTATCCAACTCGCGACGCGGGTTCCGGAGCTGCCTCTCCCAGCCGTAATTAGACAATTATGTAATTGTACGCTCGTAGCACGTGTCGTCGAACGAAGAGTGATCGAAGGACATGCGCCGGCCACTCGGAAGTGGCGCGTTCGCGAGCGGACTCGAGAATAGTCGTCAGTCGAAGAGCGCAGTGAAACCGTCAAACTTTCCCTCGGTATTCGTATATTTTCTTAATCGAGCCGACGAGAGGAGCCGGCCCTGTCGCTTCCCCCTCGAACCACCGCCGATAACACTGTCACCTCTATGAATCTCTTCCTCGATCGATCGTCCTAGCGCCCTTGGAATCGGACTTCCCAGTAGACGCGTGCCTGGACGAAGGAACTCAGCTGTTGGACGTCGCGACGCGTTCGAGGGGAGAGCGACGAGGATGCCAGCTCCAACAGATATCGCGACGAGGGTTGGAACACGCTGAAAAGGGGATGATGGGCTCTAGCTAACCCCCGCGCGAAACCTCTTGGTTTCCGATGCACCGATCTGGATCTGTAAGCGGACACGATGCCTGCCAGGGGCTCGGGGGTAACGCGGCGTGCATCGATCATTTGGCAATAACCATATTTTTAATCGAAACTGTACGAAGGACACGGGAAGGGCGAACGGCGGGGATGAACGGGAGGGGAGGCAGGGTCGGGAAGGGCAGAGCTCTCGAAGGTAGATGTGGAAAGCACGGTTTATCGACAGCGGTGAAGCGCCGGCACGTTGTAACGAGTACACCCGATAGATGTAACTAGGAAAGGGGTGAAGACGTTTTAGCCAAAGGTGTTGTCCGTCTTCGGTAGCTTCCACGCCTTACTCAACAAGTGAAAAATAAATTAAAATTCATATTTAAGGAGCCAGCGTCGTTCATTTCGATCGATCGACTCGCTTTCTCTTTTGGGGAGACCGGGGCTAGTTTTTAGATTTTTCAGTTTTTTATTTTGTATTTTTTTTTGCATTCCATATTCAATACTATCAATGACTCTCACTTAAAGTACGTTCGAAAACCGTAACTTTGAAACAAGCCAGAGGCTAGTTGTTACACAATACGGGGTAAGTTGTTACAGGATTAAATTTTACGAAATGAGGCTTATTATTTATATAAATAAAAATGTAAATGTTCGTTTGTTCAAAATCTTAAATCTCCGAAAGTTTTTCATCGATTGCTTTGAAATTTTGACACAACGTGTTGTATTTCAACACGCGCGTGTTTTTATACACCGATTATTATATAGACGTCACACCTGTGACAGGTAAAAACATTTAACATGCTTTTTAACCAAACTGAGCCACAATGCGTGGCCGGGTACAGCTAGTGAGTAATATAATTATATTTTCTTGGGCAAAAGTAAATTTATTAATGGTAAGAATCTATTACAATAAATATACAATCAAAAATATATTTTGAAAATAATAAAAAACTACTGAAATCAGTTGCACTAATTATAGTCGCCCGTTTCATACGGGGACTCGCAATTAGTGCACACATAAAAGTTATTTTTTGGTTTTGCACACTTCTCATGTGCCCACTTTTTGCACCCTATGCACTGAATCCACTTTGTGGAGCCTTTCTTTGAATTCGAAAAAGGAGAAAGATAGTGCAAACAAACGCATTCTTCATCTTTGGAGGAAGAGTGTCTATTATTTGTGGTGATTTTATCTCTCCTCTGCCTTTTCTATACCGTATGCTTTTGTATTTTTATGTCATTAGTTTCCTTTTTAAAACTTTTTAATAAAATCTTTTTAGGTTTTGAATTTTTACTTTTCGTTTTTTCTTTCAACAGTCGTTTCTGTAAATTGTGACTCGTGGTAACTAAAGTGTTAAATTAATAAATTAATTACTAAATACAATGTAACAACATACCCCTTGTCTTGTGTAACAACTTGCCCCGGGTGACACCATTGTGTATAAAAAACTATAAATTCATACCAGTTTGGTGTATTCTTACGTTCTTGGTACGAATCTGTAGCTAAAGGAACGCTGATTCAAACGCGGTAATATTAATTCACATACATTTATCTGTCTGTTCGGTAGAAAATATTGAAGTAGAAAGAGGAAAGTTACTATTAATACCGAAAACACAAAAACAACCGTGTATGGTTGAAGCACATCAGCCACTTCATCGTCGAAGCGATAGTCCAAGCGAAAAAAATTTAAACTGCTTTGTAACAACCTTCCGCGCGGTCCACGCGGCGAACCTAGAGGTGTTCGAGTTCGCTCTCGATTCCTAACACGTTCCAGCATACTTTTCTCGATCGATGTCACTGGAAATTGATTCCGAGAAGCTTCGCCGCACGAATCTCTGGATCCCGCCGACGGACTCGCTCGACTCGCCACCCCCCCTGCATTTGCATAGGTACCTTCGCCGGCTTCGACGTCTCCGCGGCCTCTGAATTATTCGACGGTGTTGCTCTCGTTTGCGGTTAATAATTTTCTGCTGGGACGGACACTATCCAAGCGTGTAACAGCGTATCAACCGTCTCACGTAGCTTTGAAAGACGATAGACCGAGGCGCTCGACACCGCCAGGACAGTTTGCCGTTTTACTGCCACTTTTTTACCACTGTTACTCCCGCTTCACGCAAACAGGAAAGTGGACGACGTCCCTGCGCCCCGATAGAAACTTTACAGCACGGGGAAACAGCGGCAGTTACCTACCCCGTCACGGCGATCTTTACGGGCGCCATTCATTCTACATACAGATAGGAACGCGGGCGTTCGACGTTCTTTAAACTTTCGCCGCTAGAACGGCGAACTACTTTGCGAGCTGCGAAACTTTAGGAATTACTTTCCAACGTTCATCTCCCGCGAAGCTCGCACAGAATCATTTGCACTCACCGTCCCCGTCCTCGGACAAACAGAAGCGTCTAATAGAACACCGCGAGTCGCGTAACTATCCGGTGTCATTCGTTCCGACGTAAATGGGATCACAAACGAAGCCCTAGTTGAGGGGGCGAAAGTTCGAGCTGGGAAACTCTGGAATTACAGCTGTTGCACCCGCAGCGCCCCGAAGAATCCACGAACTCCCCGTCCATTCGCGACGGGACAGGGCAGAGGCGAAAACGGAAAGAAAACACCGGTCCACGGAATTAATTGGTGTTTGCGGAACGCTGGCTGGCGCAGGGGTTGGCGGAACGTGTGTGCCCAGGGGTGGGCGCGCGCATTTACGCGGGAAATCGATTGGTGTTTGCGCGTACGAACGGACAGGACGTGCTCGTTACCTACTCGACGGCTTAAACGGGATGCCGATGGTGTTTGCAGGCAGCAGCGTAAACGTCGTTCACCGTCGGAATTTATAGCTAGATTGCGGGCGTTGCTTGCGCCGGGCTTTTTCGAGGCTCGCCTCGGCGGAGGTCGCTTTATTTTCAGGATGCTGGTCAAGGACGTGGATGGGAAGACACCGAAAGGGATACCCTGGAATCCCTGGACGATGACGCCGAGCCAACCCCCTTTGCCGATCGATTCCGAGGGACGAAAGGGGGACGTCTCGAGGAGCCTGGCTACTTCCTGCACGATCCACTTTGCAATAATCTTTTATAGCCTATCGGGGAGGCTGTAAAGTTGCCCTGATCAGGGGCATTCGCCTGGAAAAGTGGAGGGTTGCAACGTCGACGGATAATTAGATTCGCTTTCCGTGCCGAGATCAAGTTTTCAACGCCATTATTCGTGACGAATCAGAGGGCGCGCCTGGTAATTTCGTCGTACTATTTGCGAGGCTATCGAGGGGGTGCCATGCCGGTGGTGAAGCCGGCGAATCTGGGTTACCGTGTCGAATAATATTTTTATGAAACGAGTCCGCGGTACGAAATCTTGCTTGACGCAGAGCCGTCGATAACGACGCCCCCTTCTTCCTCTTCTTCTTCTTCTTATCCACCGCGACGGAGCACGATTTTAATTAAGACGCTAGCCCCGTTCGATCGCACCGTGGCTTCAGCTCGAACCGTTCGCTAGGGCCGAGCAGAACTCGTAATTAACGGATTGTTTGGAGGGAACGGAGTACCCGGAATCGTCATAATTTCCATCGACCTCCATTCGCGTTATTTTCGGCGTTCGCAGAGCCGAAGCCACCCAGCCGCCGGAAGTAGAATAATTATTCCACTGTCTTGTCGGTCGGAGCGTGTCCGATTCGCTGGAGTCCATTAACGATTGGCGGGCTTCTCGTTAACAGGATTACCGACAGAAAGTCGATAGTTAATTACGCAAATGAAGGGTTCTCGTTAAGGGCTACGCCCGCTCGCGATCCGGCCGCGATCGATCATCGAGCGTCGCTCGATACCGTTCACTGCGACCACTATTTAATTGCGTGCTCGCGTCTTTGTCGACGCGCATTCATCGAGGAACGAACAAACGTGAAAGCGGCTGAAATCGAACGCCATACCTTTCAGGGATTAATCTCTGAAATGATTCGTTGCGCAGCTGGAAGCATCCCTTGGACGCTCGTCAAGTGTTGCCAGATGCGAAATGAATTTCCAAGCGAGTCGATCCTGAATTAGGAGCTTTGAAACCGCGTCAGACATTCGCGAGGGCAGAGTAGGCCGTCCGATTGTTAACAACTAGGTCGGACTCGAACCTTCGCTGTCGTTCCCGCGAGCTGGTCAAGATTCAGACTCGTAAAGGTAAAGGGTTACGCGAGCTTGGAGACAAAAGTAAAGGGGAATCGCAAATCGACAAAGCGGCGTAATTTCCGGCATGGAGACGCGCCACCGGAGGGGATCAGGGGGCAAAGCCTGGGGGTCGGGTTAAATCGTCGAAACGCGTCGGGGCACAAAGGGGGCGGCTGAAAGCCTTCCTGGCGTAAGCACAGAGAGAAGCGAAGGGACACGGAGGGGGGTGACGCCGGTGGAAGCGGACGAAAGTATCTTCATCGCGGGCACAAAGGCTCTCTCATGATAAAATGCCATGATTAAAAACTCTAGCCCCCCTTACCAGTGTTTGTACACACGACTCCCTCGTCGGAGTCTCTTTCCAGCATTGTGTCGCCCTTTCAGCGGCCACCCCCACCCCGCGAGCCCCTCTTTGTCTCTCTAAATAAAGGCTAGGCGTCTAGATAGGTTAGGAGGCTCGGTGAAAGGGCAGAGAAAGAGGTGGAGAGACAAACAGGAGGCAGATCGGTCGGCAAAGCAACGTTTTCGAGGAGCGAAACGACCTCAAGTGCCTGGTGGCGCGTGCTGGGCGAAAACGGATTGCTCGGGGAGAAAAGAAGGCGAGGAATTATTATCCTTCCCCGGCGGAGAGGCTGCCCGAGACAGCCGGGCGAGAGAAAGAGATGGAGGCACCAGTTGGGGAGGATCGTAGAGGGTGTTTCAGAGGGACGTTCGCACTTAAGTGGGTAACAGAGCTGTTTGAAGGAAATAAGAAACGTTGTAATGGAACCGAGCTGAAGTATTCAATTTTATTCGTAAAAGCACCGCAATAGCGTCTCCAATTGCATCGTCGTAAACTTGGATCAGTGGGTGTTCCAAGTTAACGCAGGGCTGAAGGAAACACGCGGAGAGCATCGGTGCAGTTCGAAATTAGGTATAATACGATCCCTGTTTAACTTCTGTACCAAAGCATCAGCTCCTCAACCCTTCTGCAAATTGAATCCCATCCAAGAGACTCGGGCAAAGGATTCGAGCCGGGTTATCAGACACTGTAACCGATCAAGGCGTTCGAAATTGCCACGGAATCCAGAGATAACAAAGTGGGATACAGCTGAGCAGCTATTAGGACCGCAGTTCCACGGGGTTATTAAAAAGGAGCGGGGGAAGAGTCTGCGACGCGTTGTTTTAATTAAGCGGCGACGGGGGTGCGGGGAAAAGTGGAACATCTTTCCGTGGCGAAACAGAGACAGCCATTCGGTCGCGTCGCAATTACGCCGCCTTACGTGTGGATTTAATTATTCCCCCGTGCGGCTGCAGTAGTTCCTTCCAATTAATTACTGCCGGCCGCCGTTTACCAGAGAGTTCCCCGCGGCTAAAAGTGCAGCGATTTGAAGGGAACAGAGAAACTGCACCCTTTGTCTCTTCGCGAACACCACTCTCCCTCGTTGCCTCGAATCAGGATTCTTCGTTTCCTTTCCTAGGATTCGTGCAAGGATGACAGGGTTTCTAAATCGCAGGGCAAATACTTTCTCGATTTCGAGCACGAGCTTACTTACCAATGTTCTTTAATTTAACGTCGCTCCTTTCCGAAGTGAATTGTTTTCGGAGATGGTAAGTAGTCAAACTTTGCCCAAGAATTTGGAGACTAGTGATTTGGTCCGAAGATAGTCAGACCTTCGAGTTTCGAGGAATCGCGACTCGAGGGTCTGAGAAACACTTTCAGTCCCTAGATCAAACAGGTGCAGTGGATCAAGGACAGGAAGGAGGATTCAGGTGGATCCAGGAAGGACTACAGCGAACGTAGGCTGAGGATTTCTTCAGATTCCTTATGATACACCAGCAGCGATGTCCATACGAATAAACAGAAGTAGTTTCGCAGAGCTTGACGTTTCTTTCTTTGCCCTTTCTCTAAATCCAGTGTATTCCCAATACGAATAAGAGCAAGCAGTGATTCTGTTCAGTATTAATACTCATTTTATTTGTCCCTAAACTCAGCGATATCTCACATAACGAATAACTGTGACGCAAGCGTGTCGATGTCAACGCGTCCAGCCCACATGATCCCAGCTCGTCACGTCGACGGTTTGCAATTTACCAGCCGGGCCGATGTTCAAGTCTGGCTATCTCCCCGGGTGTGGAGAAATCCGCGCGAACACGGTATCTGGATCGAATATCTGGCGTTTCCATCGGGGCTGGACGCGTGGCGATAAAACGAGGGCTGGACGAGTGGACGCCTCCTTGAGAACATCATCGAGTGCATACTATCGTAGCAAAACTGTAGGAGATTACGGTAAGTAAGGAAGATTACGATCGAAACGTCTAAACCAACGGCCAAATCGTGATGAACGGATCTATGGAGATCCCTTTTCCCTGTTTCTTTTCTTTTTTTCTTTTTCAATCTACGTACGCGATTCCGATCGCGGGTGAGTACATTCGTGTCGATGGATATACAGCTTCGGAGAACCTTAACGCGACTTAACGGCTAGACTCGGTTTATCGTTAATTATACCGCCCCGACGACGCGT
The DNA here is from genome assembly GCA_963971345.1 of Andrena flavipes. Classification (NCBI taxonomy): domain Eukaryota; kingdom Metazoa; phylum Arthropoda; class Insecta; order Hymenoptera; family Andrenidae; genus Andrena; species Andrena flavipes. Next base: position 72,432,053 of record OZ020479.1, on the reverse strand, counting down.
GGTCTTTCTATGTGTGTGTGTATATATAAAAGGCACATGAAAATTCTCTTAGCAGACTTCCTCTCGTAGAAAAATCGCCGGGTCCGTTGGATTCCTTGTTAACCGCCTGATCCGTCGCGCGGAAGCTTTCTCGAGGATCGGTTTCTCCCGTCGCGACCGAACGCGCGATGAAGAATTCCTCGCTTCTTAGCGAGAGGGAGTCGAAGAATTTTCCAGCTGATCGGACGAACGCGTCTGGTTGCTCTCAGCGATTGTATCAGAGGGTTCTGTGTCGAGGTGGATCGAGCGGCGGTTAACAAGGAGGAAGCCTTGGAAGATTTCGATCTTTGTTCTCGTTGATCTTCTTCTCCGTCAGGGAAGAGCCTCTTACAGGAAGGTGCTCCAGTAGACGACGTTCAGGATCAGAAAAGAGAACGGGAAGAAGAATCTGGAGAACTTGTCGATGTAGATCGCTGTCGCCCGACCCTGGCAGCAGGTGTCGTATTGCACGGTCAGAGGCCTGACGGGACTCCTGCTCCTCTCGGACTCGTTCCTCATCGGCGTCTGTCGAAGAAATTGCGATTCAGTTCACCGGGTATACGAGCGTCGGTGGTGATAAGAGCGTGTGGGCAATGTGGGTCGTTTAAATTGCCCTGTAAATTAGTTCTAAGTAGAGGAGCTCGCGATTGAACGGTTGAGGTAGGCGAGGACAAGTAAATTAATTGTACGTGAAAGAAAATAATAAAGAAGGTTAATGGATGTTTAGATTATTTTCTCCTTTCCCACGTAATTCCGATATAATATTAGATAGCGGTGGTAGTAATTTATTGTTCTTTTTTTTTGAACGACGTATGTAATTTAGCGATGTGGGAAGATAACGTCGTGCACGGGAGATAGGTTGACGTAAAGTGCCCCTATGGTCATGCAACCCAGACGTGTCTCGTACACGCTAGTATTCCCAGTTGCATAAGTTCAGGGGCAGCATAGCTTTTCAGACAGCCGCATATCCAACATTCCCTGAGCATATTCCCTACATTGCATTCCCCATATTTTCCACATTGTTCGCATTCCTCGCATTTGCAATCAATGCTCCCATAATCCGAGCATTCGTCAGATTTTCCACCTAGCCAGCGTGGTTTTCACAACCCTCGCATTCGTTACACTTCGCAAACTGAATATCGTAACACTTCTGTACTGTTTTCAGAGCGTTTCGACACTGCTAGTGCATCATTACCATACTACTTCCACACAAAGTGCTGTATCATTCCTGGCTCGTTTCCATATTATTTCTATTGTATCCTCGTGTCTTCCCCACACCACAAGGTACTCGCACATGACTCCTACACAACTTCCAAAGTATTTCCATACTACACTCACGCGATATATACAACGCGCCTGGCACGCCATATCTAAACCGTGTTAGAACTACTCCCACAGAATTTCTACACGATTTACACACCACATCTAATTCATACTTCCAATTCGCACTACGACCTCGCAGTTCACGCAACTCAACTTGACTGATCTCAACATAGGAATTGGTCGCCTTGGGATGGTACACAAATATGGTAAGTAGTTATTTAGTTTCTCTTGAAATTTTTTTGCAATGTTGCGAATAAAATCTCGGTGTCCACTAAACAAAATCTCTGTTTGCAACTTCGTTCGTTCCGCGAGAAGCAAAATTTCGGTTTGCAACTTTATCGAGGTTTGCGGGAAGGCAACAATGTTGCCAGCGGGGTTTTGGTTCGCGAACACGCGAATTTAATTGTTGAAAAAATACTTATACTTTGCAACTTTGTTGCGTTTTCACGGGAAGCTTAAAACCAGTATGCAAACTTATGAACTATGATGCGTGAAGTGTAGATCGTTGTCACTTTGGTGTAGAAAGATTCTATTATTTCAAGTAGAGCCAATGCATTACGCGATTGTTTCTTAAGATTAAAGTCTGTTGTGTCTATTTTCTTTTACTTTTTCATATCTTTCATTCAATCGTGTTAAACAATATTTCAACGAGCGCCCTGTTATAGAAAAATAGCGGCACGCGTTTCAGTGTGTATAATAATAGAGAACAATGTCGTCAATTAATGTAATATTTAGTTTGAAAGTAGCACACGCCATCGTTTCAACGGAGGGTGTTTATTCTCCCTTTTAAAAGTGAATTGAACCAAGAAGTTCACCTCTCCATCGAAGAAATAAATCACCGTGCACACCCTACGTATCTCGACTAAAAGCTAAAGTGGAATAACACTGTAGCTTTCACACGGTTGATTCAGTTGCAAATGCGATAAATTACTGTCTGCCTTGAATTCAGCCCGAAATGTCCAACGTCAAGGGTCGAATTAAACTTATATTAATCTCAGGTTTTATTCAAGGCACGCGAGCCAATCTTTCCCTTGGCACTCGTGCACGCAGCCTGGTAGAATGCATACTTACCCTCGCCCTGTGGCGGTTCAACCTTCTACCACTTCTGCTCCCCAGGAACGTACAAGGGGAACGAAAACTTTCTACGCTTTGTACATTAGATACCTTTAATATAATATGAAATAAAGCTGGCAGATTTCATAAATTTCACGAGTCGAAAATTTTCAACTCCCTCCATTTCCCGACCCTCGTCAACCGCTCGAGCATCTCAGCCAGAACCCCGTCTCCTTTCACCCTCGACGTGTAATTATTCACGTTTAATTTCACGGGGTTCAAACGAAATTAGCGGTCAGGGCGCCTCGTGAAATATTGAACGAATCGCTGAGGACCAATTACGAGACCCGTGTACGTTCCCCATTCTTCCAGCGTTTTCCCCGCGAAATCAGGGAAGTCGGGTGGCGCGATGTCACCGGAACGTTCAAAGCGAATTTATCAGCGGTCTGTTTGCACGCGCTGCCAAACAGTCTCGCTTTTCCAGCGTGGTAAACACGCACGGGCACATGTAAAATTTAAAGGCGAGCGCTATCGCGCGCTGAATCTGTTAATTAGGCACCGACGTGTTTCCATTCCTCTCCGAATACGCGATAAACGATCTTGTTTAGAAGCGGAATGTTTAGACTCGACGAAATGTTTACTTTGGAGCTAAAATTTGAGGTAGAAATATTCTTAGCTGTTAAAAATTAATTAAGAGTTGGAATGCAAACTTCAAACCTTCGATCTTAGAATTTTAATGAATTTTCAAATATTTTAAAGGAGTTTAATTGCCGTTGTTCTTAATTTTATGAGCCTCGAATTCAAAGTTGTTACGTTTAAATGAAGGAAATAAAAGCGTAACGTGCAAGTGGCAATTATTTGCAGATTTGGTAAATATAAGATGGAAAATAAAGTGGATTTATTCCTTATTTTGTCTTTTTGGATTTCCCAGCCACATCCTTATTCCGTTGCATGAACGTTTGTGGTTAGGCCGCGGAATTTGCGCGAGCGGAAACCGAGGGGTTATTTATTATTACTCGCGCCTGCTTGCACGACATTTAGGAATACTTAGCTCTGCTAATTGTAACTTCGAGATGTATAATTCCCCGCCTGAATGCGAAACGAGCCCCAGCTAGTGTAACCGCCCCATGAATAATGCTCACTGGCTACGAAAAACAGGCCAACGTTTTTCTCCTCCTTTTCTCAGCATTCCGCCGTTTTCCCCAGCGAAAGCGGCCGAGACGCGGTGGCAACACGCTCGCGTGCCTCCTAATTTCCTTGCCGGACCATATTCGTCCGCTAATTAACGCGGACAGAGACTTACGCTCTACCCAGGCCCAGGAAACTGCCTATACTTTCGCGCGCGCGTCTGACTTTCAGTAGTTCAACTGCGAATAAGTAGTACGAGTCAACGAGAGCGTCGGACTTAAACGGATTCACGAATAAATGTGGGAAACTGTTGAGGAATTTTGAATGGCTTTGGGGGAGGTATAATTCCTCCACAATTACTTTACTTTCTCGAGCATCTCGAAGGGACTATTGACTATGTTTTGTAAATACAGTTTCGGTTAAAAGAAAGTTTAAACTGCCAACGATAAATAAAAATGGAATAGTTCTTTTAGGAAGTATTATATTTTAAAATTTGTAACCCATAGATTGGGGGATGCTAAAATAGTCTCGACTGCATTTTGAGGATAAAAAATGCAATTTTTAGTGGCATTCCTATACTTAACATGTTAAGGGCTCTACGTAACAAACCTCCACGCATCGGATTAAATAATATACCGTAAATTATAGTCAATGTATCACGTTTCCACGAAAAAACATCCAGCAGAACTTATTGGACAAAAATTCACAAATAGTCGAAACAAAAATATTTACTTCCCGCCAACCTTTATAGATTTTTCCTTCTCACTGATAGAACACGCAAGTTTTTGTGACTTCGTCACATTAAATGGCAAACTGGTCGCCCATATGCTTCGATATAGCGAATCGCAGAATAATTTATTCCATAATAAAACAATTGAAGGGAATTAAGTACTCAACTAACTGAAGTTAGTCAAGTAGGGTTCGATTCCCATCGCCCGAGAGGTTCTCGTTTTCGTCAATATATTCTACTCCCTCTGGCGTGCAAGAGAAAAAGAGCTACGAAATTTCTACCTTGAACTCGTCGATGGCCTCCCTGAGATCCTCGTCCGAGTAGCCCTTCATCGCCTTGGTGGCCACGGGCCCCATGTAGTTGTTCACCACGGCGAACTCCATCAGCGAGAGGAAGACGAACACGCTGCAGGAGGACATCCAGACGTCGATGGCCTTCACGTAGGAGACTGGTGGCAGTGATTGCTGGGACTGCGTGTTCTGTGTCGCTGCGGGCAAAACAGGTCAATTACTGTCCGACGGATCCCCCATCGTTCGCGAGTCCTGATTCATTCGCCGGTTAAATATCGAATGTCTGCCGGCACCGGGCTCTAGCAGGGCAGCCTGTGAACATTGCTCCACCTGCTCGACGCCCATTCCGCGTCACAGCCGCAATGCTGTTTCGCGCGTCGTCTGGCGATTACGTTACTCCGCCCTGGCTCCAGCCGACTGAATTACGGCGCTCTGCATTATAATTCCGTAGCCACTGTACCCCGAGACCGGGAGCAATTCCATTACGCCCTGGCATAATCTCGCGTCTATCGAACGCTCCGCGAAATTCTCCTCATTACCATCTCTCCCAGCCTTGCCCCTCGAGCCGAAAATAGACAAAACCTTCGACGGAAGCGTTCGAACGCCGAGCTTCCAGTCACGATTCAAGATCCAAACACGCCTCGCTACCCCCGCCTAGCTCAGACATTCCCATCACCCCCTAAAGCTTTGCATCCCCCCATTCAAGCATTTCAAAATTTAAAGTATCCTCGTAGACGCTAGAACCTTCCTTACCCTTCCAGTTCCTTTCAATTCCGAAGCAACTAGGCACCCATTGAAATGCTAAGGCTCGAAACCTCGGTCTAACCACCTCTCGTTAACTCCGCATCGCGAGAAAAGGTCTAACCAACCCCTCCTCTCGCCTTCCCGCTATCTTAGCCAGCGTACTTTCGCGGGGAAAGGGGGTTGGAGGGTGGAGGTAGCTGCGGACGGGTGGGTTTTCAGAGGGTGAGCTCGCGGAGGATGCAGTCGCGGGCGCGACGACCTTACCGAGGGTCAGCAGTGACGTCACGCCGAGGGTGACCCGCGCCGGGATCGCCTCGGGTTTGATCCAGAACGCGATCCAGGACATGACCACGATCAGGGCGGACGGTATGTAGGTGTGGAACAGGTGATAGCCCAGCCGGCGACGGAGATTGAAGACGATCTGTATGCAGGTGAAGTTCCCCGTGGAGTACTCGATCGTGCAGTCGGTCGTGTAATTGTTCGAGATGTCCAGCTGCGGCAGCTCGATCTCCGGGTTCACCACCAGCGGGTCCGTCATGTTCCAGATGAACACCAGGTCCTGGGTGGTGTGCGACACTGCAAGCCGAGCAATTTCACGAGTCACCGACTGGCCAGTCCCGGCGCAACGTTAATCCCTTGACGAGTGCTTCCTTACTTTCTCTGCTTTTCTCCGCGTGGGCGGGATTTCGCGACGATTACGGGTCTGGAAGGGGCAGTCGACTTTCTGCAGTAGTTTTTGGGGGAAAGTTCTGGCGGAGTTCAGAATAGGGTCGTCGACGGTTGATACACCTACGGAGATGTCTTTTCTTCGAGTGACGTCAGGAGATTAAGGAGGGATTCTCGTGTAACAGCCACGGAAGCAACTGATATTTAGGAATTCTTTTGAAAGCATGTTGTTAATACTGGATTCAACTCTTTTGGGATGTAAGGAGGCATCTTTAAACTTCCTGAAATTTTATTTATGGCGATTCGTTTTACGATGAATCTTGGAGAAACATTTCTTTAAGTTAGATAGTTTACACTGGGATTGTACCTAATTTTTTTTAAAATTTATCTAAGGAAATAAAAATTACTTTTTCTTTCAAACGCTATAAATTTTTTCCTTTTTTCCTTTTTTCTTCTTTAAATTAAGGTCAATTCCAGCGTAAACTATCTAACTTTAAGAAACTTTTGTTGACTGCGACAGGTGCTACGCGTCGCGTCAGCAGAAGTTACATCGTCGACGTTAAATCGTTAACAAAATTTCACAATAATTGAAAATTCTTTGAGATTAAAGATGTTTTCTTAAATCCCAAGGAAGTTTAACCCGATATTAAGCCATAGTTTTTCCAAACAAAAATTTCATAAATATCATCTATTCCCCCCTCAACCGCGAAAGAGTTCTAAGGAACAACGTTCAATTTATGGCTGAATTTTATTGCAGATAACTTAGGATGACTGAGGATTCTCGTGGATCTACGCTGGTTACAAATGGATACAACTGCCAGTCCGACGCCCGAGCCTCGATCAGACCTGACTTTAATTAATCTGCGTGGGTTGGATTCTGGGGAGGAATTTATAGGAGCGGTGTAGTTGGCGCAGTTTGAAGGGTAGACATCCGACGGGGAATTTTATATCCTAGTAGTCTAGTTGGGAAACGTTCTATCTTGCAGGTTTAGTCAGATAGGTGGCGCTCCGTTAGTTGCGTCGTGTTTAGAATATCTTCTCTCGGAGAGGAAGATTCGTCGTGGGCTCTGGTTAGCTTAATGGTTAAAACGGGTTCTTTTTCTCCCACAGTTTCCCTTTACAGTGAGTAACGCTATTAATACGTACGGCTTTCGATCATCATTGAGCATATTTGCGTGTCGTGGGGGTAGGACTCGAACTTCATCGCGCAGGAGAGAACGAGGGTCAATCTGTAAATACAGAGAATCCCATCTTTATTCCCCTCTTACTAGTGGCCTGTAACCTGTCCCTCGGAGAGTACCATTAATGTCTCCGAGATCTAATAGCCCGCGTTAAATTCCTTACTTTGACATGTAAAGCAGGGTCTTGTCGTGGTAGAGCCAGAGGTAATGGTTCGGTATCGACATCTCGTGGAAGGTGACCTTCTTCGCGTTCTTGAAGAAGCAGTCAGGCCTCCAGATATTGTGCAGCCAGTCCACGTCCAATATTCTGTACTCTTCGGACATGTTCTCCGGGAGCCGGAGCCTAGAGTCCCGCCAGCTTTGCGCCAGAAATATGTCCGCGACGTACGTCTGTCCAACAAAACCCCGACGAGCAACCATCAAGCCTTGCCACAGAAACTTCCGATCTCCCTTCGAGCCTCGCCGTCATCCGATTTTAATTACCGCTAAGACGAAAAACCTTTGCGGCAGAGTGACAACGCTTATCGATTTTCACCGCAATTACCCAGCCGAAGTCTTAATATCACCCCAGGCATTATTCGCTTTTAATTGCCCTCGGAATAAAAAGCCCCCGAGGCTCTAATGGCGGTTAAAAAGCGCGCTGCCAATTTGCGCTCGCATTAGCGTGATCGCAGGTGGCCGCGAAGGTCTACGAAAAGCTGCTTCCTCGCGCGAAACTGCCATCTCTTTTCTCGGCAATCCAGGGTTCATCGAGCGCGTCGACTTCCCGCTCGCGGGTTTTAATCGAGGGTGGGCGTTAATGGGGGCGAATTACCATGGACTCCTCGTTTATGGAGTCGAGGCTCAGCACCGTCACGTGGAAGTAGACGATGGTAGGCTGCCCCAGGAACTTCGGCGCCCTGTGCTTGTCGTACTGCTTCGGGTTCAGGGGGAGGATGTCCCTGAGGGACAATGAGGCCTCCTTCCTGCCGTACTCCTCGAGGTCCGACTCCCTGAAAGAAAGCAGAAGCGAGGAGAAGCGAGCCTGACAGTGGTGCCCCGTGAATTATTGTGCCGTGTCTCCGCGAGCCAATTTCCCTGCCATTAGAATACTGTAATTGAGAAATGTGACGGCCCGGGGTGCCGCTGGCGTGTCCCCTTACCGCCGCTTTGTCAGGTTCGTTCGCTAACCTACCCGGCCATCTAACGCGTGCTCCTCCTGTTGTCTCGCGATAAAGTGTCGCGACTCATTGTCAGAAATTATACCGATACGTCCCCCGCGGCTTTCTTCGTCCTTCCACGAACCGGATTATTCGCTCAGTGTACGTTATTCGTGGAGAATCATGCTCAGTCAGGTGGCCGAAAAGAGGGTGGTTTTTGAATATTTTTTAGTCCAAAGCTATAACACATTTCTGAAAAAATCTTTTTTCCTTTCAAGGATTGCATCTAGTACTGTGAATCGTAATTTTTTTATGTAAAAATATTTATCAATAACTAAGTTATTGTCCATCACTCGAGGGTATTCTGAAAAAAGGCTTCTGAGGTGATCACTGCTGCTCGAAAGTCGATCATCTGAAATAAAGAATTCAAAAGAATTTACTTATTATTTTATATTATCTAGTATTTGGACGAAGGATTTTTCGAAATATTGATTTGGGGAAAAATTGCTGATGTTTAAAGTAAAAGTTCAATTTTTATTATAAATTGGGCCTAATTTTTGCCAATTAAAAGAAAACTAAACATCGGATAAAGAATCATTCGTTCAAAGACTAGATAATATAATATAATAAGTGAATTCTTTTGAATTTTTTATTTCAGATGATCGACTTTCGAGCAGCAGTGGTCAATAACTTAGTTATTGATAAATATTTTTAAATAAAAGAATTACGATGCACGGTACTAAATGCAATCCTTAAAAGGAAAAGAGATTTTTTGAGAAATGTATTATAGCTTCTGCCTAAAAAATTTCCAAAGACCACCCTTTTTCGGTCTCCTGATTGAGCATGAGTAACACAAATTGAAAATATTCTTTTTAATTTTTTGGTGTAATATAAGAGTAGCTAAATAAATATCAAAAAGATTTATTTCATTATATGTTGTATTTACTGAGAAAAAAATCTTTAAAAATAGCTTGATTTTTCGACCGTCCACAGTGGAGTAGCCCCTTAAGGGGTCAGACCACCTGGGCCAGGTCAAGAAATACCGCATCTTTGGGAATTTATTTCCAAGTAACAAAAACACTTTTTTCGATTAAAACTGTTCAATAAAGATAGAAACTTCTTTGAATAATATGTCAAATTTTTATTTTCATATTTCCTTAAAAAAAAATATGGCGGTCGAGAGTATATCACCGAGAGTGTGCATTATTTCTGATACAAGGGTTTCTGGAATAAAATTTTAACAATAGAATATCAATTAAACCTAAGTTGTCTATCGATCAACGTTGAATTTTTCTTGACCTGGCCAAAGGTGGTTGCCTCCCTTAAGGAGATATTTCTAGTTGAGGGATACACTGGAGCGCGAGCTCTCGGTCCCTCGTTATAGTCCGCTTCCTCCATATCGCGCCCTTCGCACTTTCCCTTCTTATTACACCGGCAGCGCATATTAGCTACTTGTGTATTTATAGAATATGGTAATTGGGCCACGACGTCTCGCCCCCGCGAATGATCCCGTCCTGCTCGACGCTGTTTCTTTAAATTCTCTCAGCCCCTGTTACTTCCCCCAGCTATTATTTGGGACAGTTCGTTTAGCTACTCGTTTATGTATAGAATATGGTAATCGGGAAGGAAACACAGCGGCGCAGGACGCTCCTCTCGCCTGTCCCGCAGGCTACCTCGTTTCCTTGTCGCTGTTTTATTCAGTCCCATCAACCCTTGCGCCCTGCGCATTCAAATTTCCAATCCGCCCCTATTCTTATCCGCCCCTCTACTCCCTATCGACTTTCCCAAATAAATACCGAGCCGCGACGCTAGTGTTCCAACGAGGGTGGATGGAAAAGCGAGCGGCACAAGGGAAAGGAAGCTTTCGTTGAAAAATTTCATGCGACGCCCCACTCTGGAACAAACTACCCTTTTTTATTGGTCAAAATCGTAAAACTTTTGATAAAGATAATATAGAGGGGTGAATCTTTTTGGAGGTTAAAACTAAGGTGTCGCATAATAAGGGAAAAATATTGAGCAAGTGTCAAACTCAAAGTTGACATTTTCAAAGAAAATTACAGTTTTTCTGTTATAATATGTGGTTAAAGCTTTTCCTTCACTTGTAGACTTCATTTCCTACAGATCTGAACCCGCTGAATTCAAATCTGGCCGCAGAATTTATCTTCCCCTTCAGGATTCTTTGTCACAGATTTTCAAAGTCAAAATTTGTTTCTAATACTTTTTCAATATTTTTCTCCTACTCTGCAACATCTTAGCTTCAACCTCCGAAAAGATTCACCGCTCTATCCAGTTTTCATGAAAGGTTCTACGAAAGAACCCCTGGAATTCTACAGCGACATCCAGTGCACGACGAATTTTGCGCGCCCGCTCGCGCCGCGAACACCGACCGATCGCGAAACCGTGGATATCGAGAGCGGCTCGCGAAGGAAGTCCACGAACGGTGTCGAGCTACTCTAAAATATTGGCGCGATTCCGATGAAACAGCAATATCGCGGAAGCCATAATAGGTCTTCGTGCTTGGCACACCTTTAAGTCCGGCCGAGATACGTGTGTTCCTTACATGCGGACATTTTAATATGCTAACCTACGACCCGCGCCGCCTGTTTCCCCGACAATTTCTACCCTCCTTCCACGCCATTTTCCCTCCAGCTGTGATTTACCACCGACACGGTTCCAGCGGCGATGCGAGAATTCAATGGGATCCGAGGCAGTCGAACGGGATTCAATACAGTCGTATCGGTGAACCTCGTTCTCGCGGATTTACGGCTTGGTGGCTGGTAAAATTGATCGACGGGAGTTTGGAAAACATTGGGCGGCGGATTATGACTTAAATCGGGGTTTGCGGCGAGCTCCCGGTGCCCTTATTTTTTGCCCGGACGTGGACGTGGTTGTACTGGGAAAGAATTCAGCCCTGATAGAGGATAATTTCCAAATATCAACGTCTGTTTCTCCGAGACTGTAGCGGACTGATGTCGAGCGCGTGGCGCCTTGTAGCGCCGTGAAACCTGCCAAGCCGATAATCCATAACAAGACATTTGAGAAATTCCTTCCCATTCTCCTTCGACTTTCCATCGAGACACTTCGTTCGGTTTCGTACACCCGTGGATGTTCGCGAAAATCAGAGCAGCGCTATCCGTGAAATTATTATAGTATAAATCTCGAAGGACTCCGGATCCTCGCGAAAATCTCCGAGTGTCGTTGGAATTGATGAAAGTTCCTCGACGCTGGAGCGTTGCGAAGCTCGTGGCTCGCACACGAGGCTGGTCGCGTTACGTAACGATTAATGAGAGTCAACTGGGCGAGGGGGTTGACTGGTCGGATGGCGGGGTTAACTGTCTGAAAGCTGTGAAGAATAGTTCGCTAGAACTGTTGGTGATGTCGATCATTTTGATGCGTTACCTTTCGATCTTCGGAAAAAACCGGTACCCGCGCTTTCTCGCCGAAAGTCGAAACGTACTGGACGATAGGCTATCGACCTTAATGTGCCAGCCTTCGACCTCCGTGGAAAGTACCGGTTCGCATATTTCCTCGCTGAAACTCGACACAGTCGCGGGTGATGCTGGGGCAGCTCCTATCGTGGCCATTTTCCAATAACAACGAACGCCACCGCGGCTCCATTCTCCTTTCGAGTCCACCCCCCACGTTTTTCAATTTCACTAATCTATCTTCCCCGGCAAAAGGTTCTCAAAGCAAAAAGCGAACGGCGAATGAAATCCTTGAAAGCGAGCCGACGGTGCGTTCGTTCTTCCCGCAAAACGGCCACGATGTTCACGGCAGCGCGTTGTCCAGGAATGGAGAAAAGGGGCGAGCAAGAGACAGAGAGGGATAATAGAAATCGGAGGATAAGCGCGGGGAAGCTCTCCGTCTTCGATCGAGGCTAGTCTCGGGTGGTTGGTCGTTCCGCGCCGATCGCGGGCTGCTTAGTTTCCAAACATGTTCGCCTACTCACGGAAAGTGTAGGGCCGCCATGTCAAAGAGCGTGTACAGGTAGCAGCATAGGATCACCAGAGAGTGCCTCGTCATTCCTGAAACAAACGTTGCGCCGGTGGGTAGTCAGTGAGGCTGAGAGGGGGAGATGATCGAAGCTACGGCCCTCGCTAAGCCAGCTGGAAGCCACCAGCGCGCCGGCAAATCAGCCCGAGTGGCACGAGCGGTTAAGTAAAAACGATATGGTGGTTCGTAAACGACGCGAGACCGAGTCACGCGGCTCGACGGGCAACTTATGTGCACCGGGATTCCAGCGGCCATACCCGGAATTCAGGTCGACGAGCGTTCCGCGGCGTTCTCTCCTCTTTCGCGTCCATTGGCTTGCTCTATCCGAGATCCGAGGTCTCCTGATGCTCGACCCGTCCCGAGCCTCCTTTCATCGAGCCGCGAATTACGGGGATCTTTGTTACACGCGAGTGGATTGCCATCGCGAAGCCAAAGATCAACTCTGGATCGATCGATCCGGGAACGTTGACTGAGAAGTTCCATTCCACTCGCGTTCACAGCTAAACCGTAACTCGACACCCCTGTTCCCTGCGCTAGAAACTCAGCGTTCGCGAAATAAACGGAGCAGGCAGCCGCGAAATGGGATAGAAGCTGGATCTCTCGACTCACCGATCAGCTGCACATTCTACCGTGCCGAATCCTCTTTGACCAAGCCAGCGGCCTCGCGCACTCTGACCCCCCTGTAGCCCGACCAGCGCCGAGTCCCTTATCGCGATAGCACAGCCCTGCTTATCAGCCCACGAGCCACGTCCGCCGCAAGGTCCCTCGAATATCCATCAAACCGTCTGGATCGTTCGACTCGCGTCGATCGTCGTGCGCCTGGATCCTCCAACGATCATCGGTGCCTGGGACGAGGATCCCGGGGACGCCACCTATCCAGGCCGCCGCTCGACGTATCCGTGCGGTCGGCGAGTCCCGTGACGCGGGACGGATCCTGTAATAGATTCACTTCCGGTGCGTGCACTGGCGTTTTCGGCAGCGGCCGGGGAGGGGGGTGGGGCTGTGCGGGAGGGGGCGAACGATTCGAGCGGAGGAAACCCTTGGAAGGATCGGGGACGCGACGCGAGCTCTTATCGGCGAACGGTTGATTCGCCACTCGGCCACTGGCCACTGGCGGGGCTTGCTGGTTCTGTAAACCACCCTGTCGGCCGCTGCCTCTAAGCCAATTTGCCTATCGACTAACTGATTAAGCCCTACTCTCTTTCATCGTGGTGGACGTGGACGCTACGGTCCACCTACCCCCGCGATCGACGCACGTCCCTCTCCGGCGAGGGTTCGTCTGTGCACGGCCACGTGTGCCACGCGCACACCTACGAGCCACGGGCCGCGAACGTCACCCCTCTGTTTTCCAGGGTAAGGTCCGGGGACGTGCCCCGCCACGAGATACGATTATAGACTCCCTACGGCGCGGCTCATCCAACCGCCTCTCTCCCTATCACTTTTTTTCGGGCAGCCCCTGTTTTTCGGCCTGGAAACCGGCTGGTTTCTCCAGGGGTGGCTCGCTTGCTAGGGGTAGCGTCGGCGTTACGTAACCAGCCGCGCGCTCTGGGGTGCGGGCGATTTGTAATTGAAGTAACGGGGACAGGGTTGTTCTTCTCGTTTAAAACCGGGGAGGTTGGGGGTGGCTTGTGGAAGGCTGGGGAAGGGGTTGGTGTTTTTTTTTTGGGGGGTGTTGGGCTTGAAAATATAGGAGAAAGTGCAAAGGTGCATAGGGGAGACCGAGGCTGGTAGGCCAGTTTTTTAGTTCTTGATTTTTATTAAATTGTGTGGGGGAAATATCATTAAACCGGTTTAGTATATTTGTTAGGGCATTTGAATACTACTGTCTGCTATTGCAATTTGGATATTTGGGTAGCTGTTTAAATTATTAATGTTGACTCAATGTGATAACAATTAAGGTATTTTAATTTTTTTTCTAACACCTTCCATGCTGGCCAACCAGCCCCATTATAGGTTGGTTTCCTATAGGTACAATCAGTTAAGAAAATGTTATTAGTAACTTATCACACTGGTAATAAAATAACGCAATGTCACAAGAGTTGTTTTATTATAAAATATTAATTTCGTTCTTTCATATTTTAATAATAAGCTGAACATATTTTCAACTTAAACATTAATTATAATGTATTTATAACAGTGTAAAGTTTAGGGTTGTTGCCCTCATATCACCCGATCTCACCATATCTGAAATTTCTATCAGTGTTTTTTTAGGCAAAGAGACCCTTTAAACAAAAAATAAATTTAAACCTTATTAGTCAACCAGCCCCGACCGATCATTTTGACTTCAATAATCTCTATAACCTTTAATTATTTGTATATAAACAAAAATACTTTTCGTGGACATTGCTCGTCTAATAAATTCACGAGCAGTTCCCGAATAGTTATAAATATTCTGTTACATCGGTCTATCAGATTCTTGAGGAATCATTGTTTGGTCTCATTTTTATCAGAAGAATCTTACCAATCAGATAAATCTCACTGTAAGCGTGAGTTTTTGCGAAAAGATTGCGTAGTAATAATAAAATGTCTACGAACAGTGTTTATGAAATATTCGGTGGCGAGTGCATCCCTTTTAATTTTACGTTACGAACAGTTCAGGAACAGTATGCGAACAGACGATTCCTAAGAAGTTCAATCCTCTTACTGTTCGTGAACAGTTAGCGAACTCTGGTGGAGACGCACCTTAAGTTGTGTCCTTTGCTCGTGGAAGGTATCCTGGGAAAGGATTCAGCAGTAGGGAACAATAGGAGATCGTATAAACTTGCAAGTTATTTGACCTCGTGTCCTAGTTACTTTCTTCTGCTTGACACTACTTTGTAAAGGTTTGTCCTCGCTAGCGAACAGTTCGCGAACTTTTTATAGCAATTGCTCGTGTAAAGGTGCGTTCTCACTAGCGAACAGTTCGCGAACAGACGATTCCTAGGAAATTCAATTCCCGAACCCACTTTAACAAGCCTCGCTAGTTTTAAGAAACTTGTACTTATTGTTATCGGTAATTCTCCATGTAAACTTGAGGATTCGAAAACGTACTCTCTGGAATATCTCCAGAACCATTAGACGTAGGGTAAATTTCTTTTTTCAAGGGTGAGTTTGTTAAAGACAAATCCAACCGCCTGCTCAGTTTTTACAAAATTTCAAAAAATATATATCCCCCTCGCTTACCTCTGCCACTTTTAAACCTTCGTCTGCAAAAGAAGCACCGCGGTGTTCAGTTTGTGGATCAACCTGTAGAGCGGCAGCCTTATTGACAGTTTTCAAGTCAATGCTTGCACACGTGAATCTGGGTGCCGTGTTCTCGAGTGTTTGTAGTCTTTTCTAACGACGTGTAAAGGAGAATGGGGCAATCGCGGTCAGCGGGCAATGATGATCAGTATTGTTATTATAAAACGGCATGTCCGGAATGTGCAATTTTTTTTTTTTACGTTCCACATCATTCGCTACACTGTCGGATAACTTCGACTCAATTGTCGCTAATTGTAAGCAACCAAGAAAAACAAGAGTTTTTGTGTTTTAAACAATTTAAACGTCGTTGATGTTATATTTTGTGTGCACCACGTAAGAGATAACTTTTTTACATTTCAACTTTACGTAAATACAGATATACTATCAAAGCAAAGGATTAGAATCAAACTTAATATAAATATATTTAATTTGTTTATGTAACAGCGCCCGCAACGTGATTACCATTATTCCCCAGTGTAGAATAAAAATATCTTTCTTCATTAGAAGAATTTTATTCTGTAAATGGCAAAAATACGCCCTAGAACAACTGGAGAAGCCAATTGGGCTTCCAAAACGCTTGAAAAACCAGTGTACAAGTGTATTATTTGCTATCAGTTTGCCTATGATAATGAAATGTGGTTTCGATGCATCTCTTGTTGCCTCTGGGCTCATTCTGAACGTTGTGGATGAGTCTCATATGCTAAAAATAGAACAGCATCTAGACCATAATTGCCCACTACGTGACATTAGCTCTGTACTTTGTAATTTTATTGAATAAATCAATATAATATTAATTATTTTCGTATCCTACGAATAAGTTGATAGTTTAAGTTTACGAAAAAATCATTTTCCAGAAATATTCTCCCCTATCTACCATCCGACCGAGCCAGCAGATCACGTTTGAGAACCTCGAGTCTCTTGACCCGCGCCTCGTAGCGCGAGATAATAAAATCTGCGCTGGCTGCTTGCCTTCGAGGAGCTTCGGATTAATTTTTCCGGGGAAAACACGCGTCTCCTCTTTAATAACAAGCTTGCTGCAGACGGGGCAGGCTTTCCGGCACCTTGGTAATAACACGTTCCAGGTTCCGTGAGCGCACACATGGCGCCTCTTTGAATAACATGCACCGGGCAAGCATGGCTGTCTAATTTCGCGAAAGGAATTCGTTTCGCGTTATCTGCATACGGGGCGCAGCAGCAATTGTCCAGTCTTATGGAAGCTGCCTCGCAGCGTCTCGTGTGTGGATACAGCTTCTGAAACTGCACCGTCGCCCTTTTCAGGGAATATCTTCTACAGTGATTAGAATAATTAGGAGAATATCAAATCTTTTGTCCATTTAGTGTAGTAACTTTAGTAGGAACACGTAACAGAGTTGGGCACTATTCGAGTAAATTTTTATTCGAATAAGAATTGCGAATAAAAAATTATTCGTTATTCTCGAATAAGTAACTGAATTTTATTCGAAGGCAAAGATTTTATTAAATACAAAAATTTATTCGAGTAATGCCAAACTCTGGTACGTAGTTGCAGTTGCTTCAATTATTTAATGCTTTTTACAATGCGGTTTTTATTAATAAATTCATTGGTGTCATCCAAGGGTCTCATCTTGTCTCCGTCATTAGAAGAACTGGTTCATTTGCCACTGCAGTGCCTAGCACTGTGTGTGTACGTGCACCTTATTGGATATACATGTCAGTACATGCCCGGTTATGGCTTACACGCGACCATGTCGAGCGTACGCGCGCGTATCGATACCCTCCTGGCTCCCGTCTAATGAGATTCACCGAAGGCGCGAACACAAACGAAGAAGGTTTACGAAGCGGATCCGACCGATCGATCCTGGGGATCCACGAGTCCAAGAACTACCCTCGATCGATCCGGACCACCGACGTTATCGATTATCAGAGATACTTCTACGAGGAGGAGCTCCAGACACTAGGATCTCCGAAACGAAGCGTGGGTACATCATTACGCTAAAGTCGTTCCGAAAGCAATTGTTTAGATTGTTATCCTAGATTAGTATTGTTTGTTATTATGTTTGCTGCAAAATTTTTGTTGTTTCATGTTGACCGTTTTACTTTGTTTTCTTATTTGATTTTATTTTTCTTTTTATTTCTATTCTTAAGTGTATTTACTGTACTATTCTGTTTAAACTTATGTATTCTAAAGGGTTTTCCCGTTGATGATGATAATAATAATAATAATTAAAAATGATGGTGAATCAAAGAAACTATGTTCTTTCAGAATAATTTCATTCTATAAAGTTGCCAGCGTTTTTATAAATTCCCATGAAGGGTTGACGGGAATTTTGAAACACACGATTCCGTGCGCTCGGACCGCGTGGATTTGTTAAGTATTGGACATCCTCCGATTGTCTGGTTAAGGATATCAATCGGCGACCTTCGTGCCAAGCCTCTGCCCGGCAAGGGGAATGACTTGGGCCAGCAATTACAACCGATTATCTTTCCTAAATGTGGAAAGTTTCTTCCGCGACGCGACGAGGTTCGAGTGTAAAACTTTAACGCCCCTTAACCTACTTCACCCCCCTGGCCGGCTCTCGGTAAATGGGATAGAAGGAAAAAATTACTTTTGCCGGCGAGGGGGCCCGGGGAAGGAAACCGCGAGGCAGGCGTGGCCGTCTAACCCCCTCGAAATCCAATTATTCGACAAGAGCGGCGCGTGTTTTGACAGTTCGCGCGCTTTAAACGCGATGGGGCACGGCCGATGCTCGCGGCCTGAAATATACTTCTTTAAATCCTCTCCGCTCGGCGTGCAGCCGAGGGGTAAGTGGGGTTAAGCTGGCCTAGTCGTGAGGTCGCGTCAAACACAATCGTAAGAGGGATGTTACGCGGTTATGCCGGTACAGGGCGCTTCATGAATTCCATAACGGGGAGAGCAACGCGTCTCGAGGGCTCGCTTTTTTTGTTCCAGAAACCGGAGGCTATCAATTTCTGCAGAATACCTTTTCCCCCAGTGGAGTACCTAGTGGGGGGCCAAGGGGCCGGCGCCCCCTAAAGTAGGTGCTTTGTAAAAGGAAAAGGAAACTGGATTTTTGTGTTTAAATAAATTTTTAAAAGTACCTAATGAATTTTATTGACTTTGCATTAAAGTGTATTAAGCGGGTATAAACCCTCGGAAAATGTGTACATTTTGTGGATTTTTTTACAAGTCAACAGCTTGATGAAGATTTCCCGTTTTTTTTTACTATATTTACATAGTATTTTGAACTACTTATAAAAAAAGATTCAGCTGAAAAACTATTATTTTTCGAAAGTTATGAATAAATATCCGAAAGTCTCCCAATTACTTTATTTTTCAAAATTTTCAAAATCTGCCGCGATGGACGATAGCTATTGACATACTTTATAAGAAGATTTGATTGTTTTTTAATTCAGACACGACATACAGCTGTTTTTACGCCCACCGTTTAGCCGTCTAAAATCAAGAGACTCTCGGATATGTATCCATAACTTCCAAAAAACAATAGCTTTTTAACTGCAACTTTTTTCATAAGTAGGTCATAGTACTACGTAAACATAGTAAAAAATGGGAAATCTTCATCAAGCCGTTGACATGTAAAAAAATCCACAAAATGTACACATTTCCGAGGGTTCAAACGCGTACATCCCCTTAAATAAATTTTCTTAAAAACATTTTTATCCGTTCAACTTAGCTCCCTCCAAGTTTAAATCCTGAGCGCCACTGTTTGCTTCCCCCGCAAACTTTACTCTTCTGCGATTAAAAGATTGCTCTGGAAAAAAGAGCTGGTTTTCTAATATTCCAGCATTCGGACACAGAACTTCAATCGCTACTCAGAGATCGTTAATCGAGTCCGACAAAGAAGTACCACTTGCAGCGACACTTTTACCAGAGCCTCCAGTTTTTAGTTTCCCACTTGAATCGCGGGTAACTCGAAGCCAAAGGCTCGCCTGAAAAAACCGACTCCTCCAAATAGTCGCGTGCTCGGCCGAGGAATCCTCAGGTGTGGTACTGTTACGGTCAGTTCACCGAGGCATCCTGTGTCCACCGGTTTCGCGTTGACCTATATGCGTCTGCGGTCCGCGTTGGTGCACCGGTGCACGCGTGGACGCACGTCCGAATTGGACGATCGATCCGCGGCCGAGCGACGCGCGATATCGATATCAGCCAACCCGTACCATTCAATTCCACCGTGTCATTGTTTTCGCCGGTCTGTTTTGTTAAGACGGCCAACCGGCGCGACATTAGCATGCCTATCGACGACGCGTGTGTACCTACTCCACAACAGAGCTCGGGGGGGTGTGCTGGAATCGCGTGCAACGAGCCATTCCTTCCATATTTATACGGCTGGCGTCCCGAAGAATACGATTAGAATAATCGAGACGGCGAGCGGAAATAAACGGAAGCTCAGGTTCGGAAGCGAACGAACCAGTCGCCGAAACTCTCGGTAGATCAAAGGGTAGGTACAGAAACTCCATCACGGTGTTTATAATTTCATGGGCCCTAGAGGGCCCGTTCGTATTTATTTACCAACGCCCCGGCAACTCCGTCCGTATAATAAGTTTATAACAAGTACTCGCGCTCTTCTTCGCATCGTCCACTCGCACGCTCTCACGCACCCTCAGCCGGACACTTTTTGTTTCTTTTTGTTTTTGTTTTTTTATTTATTATATATCGTACACCCTCGTATATTATTCGTTAATGCTCGTTCTCCCGAGTCGTCGTTCCTTCGTCCCCGGACTGTTCCCCACGGAAATTGTTTCGTTTACTAAGCGGCATATCTCTCCCCGGACGAGCGAGCGAGCACCCCCGTCGTTCGAGAGATCGAAACAGAAATGGTACACGGTCTCGATCGGCTTCGACAGCGACGGGCGAGCTCGGTGGTCTCGTTCGATTAACTAGGTGATTTAGGTACGCGTACCCTTCGTGTATATGCATATGTATATTATGTATATTTATATATATATATATATATGTATATGTATATGCATATGTATAGGTATATACAGTCAACGTTACATCGGTATCGCGCTAGAGGGTGAGCGTAGGGGATGTTCCTGGCGGAGGACCCGAGGGGTGTCCTACGTTAATCTTTCTTAATTTCTCTAATCATCCTTCGAACGTTCCAGTTCCCTTTCTGCTACCGTCCTTCGAAACGAGAATCCTCGTACCACTCGATACACTAAAACCAGTTCATCGCAACGGTGCAATTTACGCTGGATCATTTCCACCGTTGTGTTTCTGTCCCGATTACTCCATACAGTGTCATTACTGCCCTTTAGTGCAGGCATTACCGTGCAGCGCGCCGATAACGGTCCGTTTCCTGTTATCACGCGGATATTTACAACGAGACGTACGCGTGGACACCCCCGTCGAAACGGTCCACGATCGATATTCCCCTGATACCCTTCTGGGCTCCTCGATGCCCATCGTGGGTGATTAAGTTAAGGTAAGTTGTAGTAGAACCACCGTTGTCCGAGGGTTTTCATATCCGAGCGCTCTGATACTGGGATATATCCTATGTTTGTAGAAGATTCTCTGGCTTATTACATTTCCGGCTGTCAGAAGTAGTTTCGAAAGTGGCAAGTGCACGGGAAACTTTGGTGGAGTGTATAAAATCAAGGAACTCGGTTTTCTGTCATTAAACGTGGCTCTTAGTCTGTGAAAACGTAAGTGTAAGTTTCTAAGAAAATTCAACTGTTGTTTCATCGAAAGATCCGTGAGTTTTCAATTGCCAACAGTCGTGTAGCCGTATTAAATCAGGCAACAGAGGTTCTACCATAGAAACCAGTATTCTTCCCCCTTTTTTCCACCCCGAGATAAATAACGCCGCGAGCTTGGAATATCAATCGTGCCAGGGGTTGCTTATTCGACTATTAATTTTCCTTCCGGCATCTCGTTGGATCGAAGCAGAAAGCGGCCATACACAAGGTTTCCAGGCATACAGGCACACACCCAACACACGTACCCGTACAGACATGTAGATTCAAGCGCGCGCGCGCGCGCGCGGCTACGTTCGTCGCGAACGTTTCGAGTATTCGCGGGGGAGCCGGAACGCACAGCCCCCTTAGTTTTATTATCCTCTCGCCCTGTCTTTCCTTTCCGTTTCTGCGTGCGAACCGAGAGAGATCTACTGAAAGCGACGTCCCACTTTTGCGCGCTGCAAAGTGACCTCCTAAAGGCGCCTCGCGAGCATCTCGTTCGTTAAGTATTAACGCGCAGTGAAACGTTGTCGTTACGCTTCGTCGTACATCTCCCGCGAGTTCAAATCATCCGATTCATTAGAACGTTCGATGAAACGCAGCTGGTGGAACAGATACTCGAGTGGTGTTCGAAGTTTAAAGAAGGGGGTACAAGTCGTCAAATGTGTTCTATCTGACGTAGAGTTTAAAATATTTGCCAGAAATTATGCCGAAGGCATCGCTTCATCTCCGACTTCTCCACACCGAGGAGCACTGTTGCTCCTGTTTCTGTGATTATTCACTGTATCTGTTCCATCTAGCTACGTGTCCTGGGCTTATAGCGTTAGGAGCGTTATCGTGGCCACTAATCATCGCTGTACATTGGCATATACGGTTTAAACGGATGATAAATCATTCGATGGTCCATTACAGTGTACTGAGACACGTGGCAACCCTTCATCTTCCACTGATACTCAAGATGGTCCAGTGATAATGCTGCAACTGGGTGAGGGGTGATCGTAGAGAGAAGGGTGTTACTTCTTTTAAAGTGGGAGAAACGAAATTTGGACAGATATCATTGTTCACAGTTGTACCACGTTTATGGACCCTCCTGTACGTTTAATTCTGCTCGCGAGACGAGGAGGCCTTCTTGGCTACCGCTCGAGGATTTGCGTGAGTCGTTTAGGAAGGATCAAGCATCTTGAATGGTGCGCTACTTAAGTTTACGTTACGTAGTCTTACGGCTTTTATATTACACGCGTGGCCGGGGTCAGAGTGCGTTTCAAGTAATAAAATATATATATGTTTATATATATATCATGTATATGTATAAACCCGCGCGGGTATATGTATATTTGCGCGCGTTAGTAAGTGTTTAGTGTGTAATCGGAGAGGTTGAGCCATCGTTCTGTTTTACCGACGGAGAAACCCGGGGAATCACCGTCCCCTGGGAGACGCTTGCCCGCATTAACGCCACCATTTTACTTGAGAAACAAATACCTTCGACCATAGGAAAGTTAAGATACGGATTCTTGTTAAGTGAACAACGAAAGAAATAAAATGAAAGCACTGAATCTAATTGACAGAGAAGGTTAATTTCTCATTCCAATCACACGTGAATCCCTGCACCCCGATTGATAGGAATCCCCTAGGTATCGAAGATTCAAGATCAGCACAGAGGTTCTAGTCGTTTTGTTTAAATATTTCCACCCATCAGGGCGCAGCGATTGAAAAACCTCGACGAGCAAGTGGATAAAGCGTTGAACAGAGCACAAGCGTACCAACAGTCCGTACAGCGACTGGTAGCTGGTAAAAAAAATGTTCCTAGCGATCGATATAGTCCCGTCGGTAAAGAGGACCGCGTCTGGACACCAGGAATGAGGTAGTTCTCCACGAAACTAGTCACTAAAGCAGGGCAATAGTGGACGACGCATGGTACGTTTCTCTGTGTCGGTAAAGCAGGAACGTTTAGTGAGCTTACTTACTAGCTAGGGAATCGAATACGAGAGGCCCACGCTATGCCGCGTGGAAAATCGATTTCTGACCCCCGCCACTTTAGCGGCGTTCCCCGCTTCGCGGTGATTCGTTCGCGATTTATTTCCCAACGTAGCGATTGGCGTCGATATGGCGGTGCAGTGTTGCCACTGCTAGGTATTTCGTCGTTGCACCGTTCCACCCCTGGGTATCTAGGGGATTTTCCGTGCAATCTCGGTCGGTAAGATCGTGAACGTGCCTAGCTAAGACTCGAACCGAATTCCATTCGATTCGCGGAGAGAAGATAAATGATACATACAACGGAATGCCATCCATTGAAAAGCGTCGAGTTTATTTGCCCGCAGGCGTAGAAAATCCCCGAAGCAATGGCAACAGAGCGCGAACTTCCGTGCTCTCACGTTCGAAAAAAGCGTCGAAAAACCGAATCTACGTGAAATTAGAGTAAAATCGCTTATTGGCTGGCCATTTCTAAGAGGCCCTGATATGTTCAATTGGAACCACCGTGTGTTTTCATCGCCTCGTTTTGCTTTTCCATCGTCAGCGCCTGGCGAGACGACGCGGCACGATTTCAAACAATGCGACCGGTTAAATGCACGCCTCGTTGCTTCCTTTACGCGTGGCGACTGTTTTCATAAATTATTGCCGGCGTTTCCATCGTCGCGAAGCGCTCGAAGCTTTTAGAAACTTCAAAGTAACGTCGTCGCTTCTGTGTAATCGATTTTATGGATCTTCGTACTTTGCCGTTTACTAAAAAAAAGGCAAGACTATTCGCAAGGATATTCACTTTTACGTGCCGATAAAAGGAGAAAGTTTTCGCGTAGACGTTTCTAAGCGCCTTCCGACAGAGTATGTATCCACTGCGATCCGCGGCAAGTAGAATCAGACAGCCATACGAAGACCCACGACCGCAACTCATTGGAAGAAACATATTCTCCTTGTTCTTTCACTCCAATTCGCCATCTTCGCAATTATCTTTTATAATACACTTTTGGTTACCACTATCCCTGATTTCCACGAAGCACGGAAGCGTCCCGTGCAAGAAAACATTCACCTTGCATCGATTTAAGTAACATTGCGTCAATGGATCCGTCGCAGGAAATAAGTAGGCCTTCGCCACATTTCAATCTACCCGCGCTTGTGCTGAACATAAATCCCTTACAAACTGTATAACGATCACAAGCATGTGCGTGTTTGGCGCATCTTCCATTTGTGCCATCGGATAATTAACAAAACCTCGTCAACGTAACATATATAGTGTGCATCGAGAAATCGTCCCGAACGTGAATAGTCTCACTGAACAATTTAGTAGCTTCCCTTAGTTTCTTACTTTCTTACTTTCTACCCCCTTGAATGCAGTTTGAAGTGCGAAGCTGAGCAAACAAGACTCGGCAAAGTCTTCCGTGCTTGGTGGAAGAAGAAGACATACCCGATTCCCCAGTCACCTGGAATTTCTCTATACCCTAAGACGTTAAATCGATCGATAAGTCGCCCGCTCTCGCTGGAGATCGCCCCCTTCGTTTTCAGCGCGATAAAAACCTCGTGCTCCCTTGCGGGGCCGAGATTTTTCGACGCGAATTAACATACATATATACGAATTACATTTATATACGGCTGCCCTACGTGCGTGTTATGTATAACGTGACATTTATACATTCTCGCCGGGTGTACGCCCCCTTCTGAGCGACGTGCCCGTGGATCGTAAACTTTATACATTATTGCTTTGCCGATAGCCACGTCACGTACGTTCGATCTGGCTCACGTTCGGCCCACTTCTCTCCCCGTCGCCGCCCCTCGCGAAATTCAACTAATTATGCAACGCGTACCGCGCTTAATTTCCCCGTTTTTGACAGCTGAATCGGCCCCTTTGATTGGGCCGTTTCGACGCTTGGCTGCGCTCGATATGTCGACGAGAAATCGAGTGAAGTATTGTTGCCAATGGAGGACACTCGATTCTGCCCCCGATGGCGAGTCGCTCGGTAAATTCCCCTAATTTCGAATTTCCTAATTCACAGGCTTCCTCTGCTCTCGATTCACTATCTTCCCTAATGTTTCTTCCAGAATTTTTCTAAACGTCGAAGCAGTTATGTATTCAGTTTTGCGCGAACGCGAGCCAGAGTCCCCCCGCGACTTCGCTGTCCCGTTACCCTCGTTTCTTTTTACAACGGCTCTGAGCATCGACGTACGATTAATTTTCCTAAATTGACGTCTCCCTTCCAATCGGATCGTGCAGCGGTGCGCGCCCTTAGTTTTCATCCCTGAGCCCCCCGCGAACGACTCGTCGGCTTCGTTCCGTCGCGTTTATCCTCCGCCCTGGCTCGCTTCTCGTTATCCGCGCGCTTCTGATTAACGTGTAACGCTTAGTCGCGGAACGTGTCGCGTTTAAACATTTCTCTTTTTTCCAGCTTTTTATCCCGCCGCGTGCGCGGAATTTCTCAAGCTTCTTCGGTGCGCGATAATTTTCGAAAATTCACGCCGCTCGCTTCGCGCCTCCACCCTTGGGTCCCTGGCTTTTCAATATTCCCTCTAACCATTTCGTATTTGCCAGTTTCAAGCTAAACGTTAAAAAGATCGTCGCGCCGAAGCTTGAGATAGGGGTTGAAAATTCCGTTCACCTCGTCCAGGCTTTAAATTTTAGACAGCGGGTCGAGATAATCGAATAACCGCGACGTGAAGGATCCCTCGAGCAGCGGACAGACGCCCCGCTTCGGAAGATCGAAAGGCCTGCGGCGAATTTCGAAAAATTCGTATTCAGCGCGCGCCACCAGCGGCCGCTGTCGAGATTATAATCGAGCGGACACGGAACGAGGTGTTACCGCTGAATAATTTGAGGTCGTGTGTTTCTACGTCGTTTGTAAACGTCACAGGTGTCGGGGGGGGGGGGGCGGGGGGGGGGAAGCTGTTTAGAAAAGTTTCCCCGGCTTTCCCGCTTCTTTCTCCTCTTCTCCCCTCCCCGCTGACAAATCGACCGTTTTAAAGCGGGTGTCTCGCGCACCGCCAACCTCCCGTGTCCCATCCCGCCAAATTATCGGACTTCCGACACGATAATACCGCGCGCCACTTTATCGCGCCACGGGAGTAAAACATAATTAAAGCGGGGACTAGATCCATCGCCCGCCCCGCTCGACACCTGACACTTTAACGCCAGAGCCACCAGGGCAAATCGCTCGATCGACGCACGTCGCGTTTCGCTCGCGTTCCGAAGTTATTCCGGCGTTTCGCGCTCGTCAGGAAGAAGAAAAATCAATCGCGTCCCCTCTCCTGCTGATTCGTACGTTTGCACAGGGCAATTCGAAGGGTGGGGGGGGGGGTGGTCGAACTTCGGGAGGGTACTTTAATCATCGTCGGATAGACGAAGGGTGAAGGACAATGTAAACGAAGGAAACCCAGTCGCAGTAATTTCTCTGACCAAGTAGGAACGTCCCTTTTTATCTGTCAGATGAGAAGAGTACCTGCGCTTCTAAAGATTCAGCGGCTGTTTTCGAATTACTCGACGCTCGGCAATTGAAGGGGCGACTGTGCAGGAGACATCCACGCGTTCGAGCAAGCAGATTCGCTTGCTACTCCATTCCCCTCCCTGATTCCTTCCTCTATTATATCTTCTTGCACTCCTGCTTTTTTTTTCCTTACAACGCTATTAACAATCTACAGTTATCTACACACTCGAGCCTCTCGCGATGCCTGAAACGCTCGTTAGATTTAGCTCTGAACTTTTAACAAACACCTAATGGTCCGATACAGGAGGAGCGCTCGCTTTTTTTTTCTAGCTTATTAGTTATACCATAAATTAGCGGTTGTCATTTACAGACTTCTACGGTGCTTCTTTCCCCCTTTTTACATGTGCTGTCGTCCGGCGCGATCGAGGATCCCACCTTCCAAGCTGTCTCTACCCATAAACCCGAGTGCTCGGTCAAGAGTGCCGCGAGCTTGGTACAGAAATTGTTGGAAGGAAAGGAATCGGAGGAGAGTAAAGAGCGTGATGGCTTCCTACCACGGTTCTACATATTTCTCACGTAACATCAATGTCCTTGCTTTGAAAACGAAGAAAACTCTACTCTAGAATAGTGACGCGTATCGGGTCTACCGAATCGCGATCGATCCCCCAATTTCCATCGCGATACCGACTATTTCCGCGATACCATAGCCGGTGCACAGACAGGGTTAATCGAAAAAATGTGAAAGCTCGGGCTCCGGAGTGGAGAGTGCCCGGCGAAACTATTTCCAATTCGCTTCCTCTCTGGGAAATGGAGTGGACGACGGTTATCAAGCAAACTCCGTGTAGCTACCAGAAACACGAGTTTCGCGCTTTTATAATGAGAAAGATCATCTTCCATGGCATCGCTGCCTGGACGCGAGTTCGGTAAAAATCGTAATCCCCGTTCTGTCGCCCCGCGCGGAATCGAACACGCGAGAACGCGAGCCGCTCTACAGATTGGCGAGAGGGGAAATTGTCTGGTTGATAATAAAATCGAACGACCGGGGATCTCGATGGAAAGACGAAATTCTGCGAGCGAGAGGAGAAGACAGAACGGGGTGGAGCAGAGACGCTGTGTAACGGAATTAAAGTTGGAGCCGGTTTGGGTGCAGGTTCCGAGTGGCACTAGTCGTTTCGCGAATAGATTGCGAATAGAATTGACATCGAGCGGCGCGGAATTAAACAAGCGGCAGCTACAACGTCACCGTCGGGGGACTCTTGTCGCGAACCGTCTTGCCTCCCCTAGAAATCGGTTCGAACCCTCCCGGTGACAAGGTATTCAGCGTAACCGTGGTGGAGAAATAAATGGGGGATAAAAAAAGAGAGCGGACGAGAAACGAACGAAATACGACCTGAAGTAACTATACGGGCCGCCGGTGCTAGAAACTCGATCCTCGATCGCGGCGACGATCCAGAATTTCTTTATATCTCTGATCCACGAGGCACGAAGATTAGAGCCCCGTTAATTAGCTGCGACTTCAGCTTCCCCTTCGTTGATCCGCGCCATCCGAGGCCGTTGAATTCTCTATCGTTGAAATACAGCGTGCCCTGCCGCGTGCCTTCTCTCTTCCTAGGCGTCCGAGAATTCTCTCTTCTTGCTCCTGTTGCTGTTCAGTGACAGGGGACGGTGGCGAGTCGCTCGTGTCACGAGGCAAGCAGGCACGCCGGCGTCGATCGAAGCAGGCTGAGGAGCTGGAGGATCGCGACGAGGAGGAAGCTCGACGACCTCGAGAGACCTCCGACCTCGTTGCTGTACGGCAACTTGACCTCGACCTCGGCCATCTTGAAGATCGAGAGCAGGGGGTGCGTGTGCACCTCCTGGTGCTTGTTGTTGATCTTGTCGCTCAGGTCTTGCAGCATCGAGACGCACTCCTCCTGCAACAGGAAACGTCCAGGAACGTTAGAAGGGTTGGAAGAACCCCTGAATAAGGGATGAGTATAGGCGCTAATAAGCCTATGTATCGCGAGTCGCGCATTCCCCGATAATGGCAAGCCGCGAATGCGGGACTTCTTTTGTGATGAAAAATTAAATCACGTTGCAAGATTGCACAGTCTCGGAATTCTGTCTTTTGTTCCTCGAGGTTCTATTGTGTTCATCGGCCACCGTCGGCGCCAGCATCCCAGATAACAAGTGCAAATTTCTCCGCGGGCGTGGTTGCATTTAACTCAGCCTGCGCGCGGGAAAATTACGCTAAATTAACAATAACAGAATTTCTTTGTCCGATGGCCGTCTGTTTCTTCGCGTTTCGGAAACACCGCGCGGTGTATAGACTCGACGCGGGTAACAATTATTTTTCCCGTGCACGTATTTCGCATTTACGAATCGCCCTTCTTACTTTGATCAGGAAAACGCTCAGCCCGCGGTGACTTTGGAAGACAGAGCGCGCGTTAACGCTAGGCGTAACTTCGGCGGGGAGCAGCTGATTCTTGCACCTTCCACGAAGCAAAATTCCCTCCCGAATACGCGGGAATAAATTAGAACAAGAAGCTTCCTGCGAAACACTTCTCTCCGAAGGGAGTCTCTTTAACGCGATTTTAATTCAGTCCTGCTTCGAACCCCGCCGAATAATTAAATCCCTTTCAAGGTCGCGAACGTATTAGCCTGAAAGGTCTCCCAGAAACTTTTTCCATCCCACCGGAGGGTGGGAAGAGCGCGCGACGACAGTTTCTCTAGAGGGGGTATCCGGTTCCCTCGATTTCGACTTAACGACGTCGAATGTAACTCGTCCTCGCGCGACTCGTGCCCTCGGCATCGATTTCCATTTTCATCCCTCTCGTATCATTTTCTCTTTTTCCCTCCCCTGTCTCTCTGGCTGCTCGGCTCTCCTCGCGCCGCTTCTCCGCGCCCTTTCTTGTTCCTCGTCCCCGAAATTACCCTCGGCTCGTTGAATCTTTAATTTCCGGCGGAGGAGGAGACGAGGCCGGGGCGATTTTTCGGCGATATTTTCCGAGGGCCAGCGTAGCGAGGGTGTGCGCCACGTGGGTCGAGTAACCGACGACGTCACCGTCGCTCCTCGTCCTCGGGCTCCGTTCGTTTTCGAGTCCGAGGCATCGACGTCGGATTTTCAATGAAATTAAATTCCACCCCGGAAGGAGAGCGCCAAATCGGCCGCCTCTCCCCAACCCTGTGCACCCTTTCGAATAACTTCTCGCGGGGAGAGACCTCCCGTCGACCCTTTAAATTACCAATGCACCGGGAATTCGTTTTTTTTCAAAGCAGCTCGAGATCCATATCGATCCACCCCCGCGCCGTCTGTAGCTAGTCGAGGCTTCCCGCGCGTCAACCTTCTCGTTTGTCTCTGCGTTTCTCTGTTTTTGTTTGTCCGGCGGAATATTTTTTGGGGCTGCCCCTTGTTTTTCGGATACGTGTCCCGAAAGCTGGCTATCGGATTTCTGTGATGGAGGACTGGGTGTCCGTGACGCTCTGGCGGTAGAAAAATTGCGGGGCGAAGGAGAAGTGGGGGCGTTTTATTTGTCACTTATCGAGCTGGGATATTGGGAATCTTCAGCAGGGATGCTGGGCTAGCCGGAGTCTTCTCCTATAGTACTCTTTCGAATATTCACGGCGAGATAAGGCGAAATGAAAATGATAATATTGCGAATATTCAACCCTTAACGTTTATACTCGCTCTTATCTCCTGCATATAGCGTCGAAATTATTTAAAAGCTTCTCGAGTTTGGGGACCAAAGTTTCCCGGAGAATCGGAGATTCCAATTTTCTCCTCAAAGGTTATTCCCCGCACGTTAACTATTTGCATGAAGCAATCCCACTGGTTCTCCCTGTTGTAAATAAATCCCGGTGTCCAGGAAATCGGGAAAGAAACGTCGCATTGACGTGGCCAGTTTCCTGATAATTCAATGAAACGTCGCGGGGTAATAATGATCTACGCGCGGGCTGGGTCAAAGCCCAGGGCGATAATTCATTTTACATACTGGCCGGTGCTAATTGTAGCGCAGAGTTTCTCGCGCGTTGGTGGCTTAATTATCGAATATCCGAGCCGACCGCGTGTTTCGTCGCGTTACCAGCGAATACGTTTCGAACCTGCTTCGCTGACCAACATCTCCAACTGCCCGAATTCTGCTTCGATAATTAAGGAAGCAATCGTAACAATTCCGTTCAAACGAGGGATATTCCTGCGATAAACATAAGACTTCTATGCTCGAACT
Organism: Andrena flavipes; assembly: GCA_963971345.1. Taxonomy (NCBI): domain Eukaryota; kingdom Metazoa; phylum Arthropoda; class Insecta; order Hymenoptera; family Andrenidae; genus Andrena; species Andrena flavipes. The sequence goes on along the minus strand of OZ020479.1, from coordinate 72,401,274 downwards.
CCTTGGGATTCATCCTCATCGTATCGCAAGATTGAGAACACGATACGCGAGGAAGGATCTGTTTCATGCCAGCCACGAATCCTTCCTCTCGTCGAAAAAATAACATTCTCGGTTCGAGATGGCGGGCTAACGATGTTCCATTCCCCTTTTGTACGAGCTCCTGAAGGAAGGATGCCAATCAAACCGTACAATTACGGAGTCGGTCGACTTATTCAGGAGCTGATGTTACTTAGAATTTATTCGAGACGTCGAGCTGTTAAATGTGAATATTCAAAACGGTGGGAAAAGGTTAGAGGAATAAAGAAACTGGAGTAGGAGATCGCGAGGGTTAGAAGAAACAGTGAGGAATAAAACTATGGAAGAAGAAGGAATTCCTGGATGGACGAAGTAAGGGATTGAAAGATCCAGGGATCAGAAATTAAGGACTGACAGGGGGACATTAGAGGCGGAAAACAAATGGAAGTGAGCCGAGAAACAGAAGCTAAATCTTTCATTACGAACGTCTCCCTTGGACAATGTTCGGCGAGGGTGTGCTATCAAAAATACAGAAGGATCGCAGCGATATCTCAGGGGCAAAGTGGTCATTGTCGTATCTCGCTACTAACTTCCGCCCTGGGTACCAATTCCCGCGGAGAATTCTTCCACGACTTTCAAGCTCGCGGATGAATAATTCCCACTTTAGAAAACGGTGTGTCTCGTTTCCCTCGGAATTGCACGTGCCTCTAGGATTCACGAAAACTTGGCAGGATTACCTTCGCCTCTGTAGCCAGACGTTCCGCGGGACGGACAAATAAGGATCGCGATTCAGATCGTCGTGGAATAATGGTGGTTCGCCGGGTGAACGGCGTAGGATGCAGCGCGTGGACCCCGGCAGATTTATTCGTAACGCAAGCGAGAGGCCAGATGGAAGAGGTGGTGCAGGTGCACAGTTCAATCGTCGGGCAGCTGCCATTATTCCTCGACAGGTAGAATCCCTTGTTAATGGACGGCTAATTGGATTCTTCCGCGGGGCCGGGGGACGATGATTGCGTCGATGCGGGCGTTTTGTCGCAGCTCGGGCTTTTAAGGGATAGGACGGACGAGCAAAAGGGTACAAATAAGAGGCTAATACACGCGAGATGAGTAAAGGAGGCGGTGGAATAAGAGAATTGAAAAATGCGAGAGAAATAGTGAGTTAAAATCGAAAGAGAAATTGTGAGAGGGGATCAAAGGGAGACGGTAACTAAATTGCAAGGAGTGTAAGGGCGGAAAGGAAATGGATGGGTGTGTAATAAGCCAGCGAAGCAGTGACGACTGTAATGGAAGGAGAATCCAGATATCTGACGCGAGGAGAGAGAAAGCAGAGGAAACAGAGGGTAGGCGACGTCTAGGGGAATGAAGAGGCAGCGCGACATAATGAAGGACAGACAGGAATGCATCTTGCAATTACTATTCCCACTGGCCCTTCCATCTCCTACTGGCAGGCGAACCCCTTTCATCGAAGCGGATGCGTTCGATATCAGCAACGATTGTTCCCGCGGATTTGCCAGCTCCGTTCTCTCTGCCCTAAGATGATCCTAGCACTACTCATGCGCTGGCGCTTCTAAACGAGCAGTGTCAATTTATAATGGCGATATAATGGGATCTGACGCATGCTTCGGTAGCTTGGATTATCGGGAGCTAATTACCGTACGTGTATCTCGCGATGCGCGATGCCAGCGGGACCATGGCTTCGAGCTAAAGTAGTCCTTTAACCCTTTACTCGGAAAAGCACAGGAAGAATGTGAGAAAAATTGGAGGAAAAAGGAGAGGCCCCTCGATGGCTGATTTACCGACACCTCGGTGAAGTGGCCGGAAAGTAGGCGAAGCGGGCAGCGTGCCTGGAAATATTTCTCAGCCCCGAAGGAAGGGACGCCAAGGAAGCGTCGGGCAGCGTCGCGTGGGCCAATAAAGTTCCGCGGATAAAGAGGGGAAAAAAGAAGGAATTCCGGCATGCAAGACGCCAGTGCGCCTTCACGTGCCCGCTTAATCAATAACGACGTCGAGTCTGCTCGACGTTAGTCGTTAAAACGCAGGAGGAGGGACCGGGGGGGGGGAGGGGGAAATAGGCGAGCAAGAAGCAGCGACGGGGGATGCCCGAGGAGAAATATAAGGGCCGGGATAAAGGGCGTGGGGTGGAGGAGAAAAATAAAAATCAGCCAGGGGGTTGATGGGGAGGTGGAGGAATAACGACATGCAACGCATGCCGACTTTATAACATGTAAAGGGTTGCCGTCGCGGGAAACAGCCCTGTCACGCAATGCAAATGAGCCTTCGAGACGCGCGACAACCAACTCTCCGCGCCATGCCTTCCGATATTTTTGCCCGCGCTTTCGTTGCGCCCTCTTCCACGCACAATTTGCATCGGTCACGAGGCGATTTCAGCCTGAGAGACTCCCTAATTCTCCAACCCTCTGATCCGAGATACTTATACTTGGAGAGACTCGAATTCTTACGATTCCAGGAATCTACAGGCCCACGGTGTATAGCAGCGAGCTCGAGGGTCTAGCACTCGGCAAAGCTCTGGAATTACAAATTTCCATCGAGCCAGAACCACCCCCCCGACGATTCATCTCGAATTGTTAAAATTCCAAGGCTCTACAGGCCCAAATTGCCGCAATCTCGAGGACCTCGCACTCGAAAGAGTCCTCGAGTCGCGAATTCGCTTGAGCCAGAAATTCCGTTCCACCGATTCGCTTGCCAGCCCCGTGGAAACGTCCGGGAACAACAGACCTCGTTTGCATAATCGCGCGCGAACCTTTTCGAAATCCGTGGCACGGGGGCGGTGCCGCTCCCCTAAATAGAGGAAAACGCCGGATACACGGCGCGTTAATCCCGAAATCTGCTGGGGGGAACGGTTTGCCAAGCCGGACAACGGAAGAATCGGTGGCAGCCGAGATAAAAGACGCGCGGACTCACGCAGCGGGCCGCCATGAATCCACGGGGGGTGGATGGAGACACGCGTCGACGGAAGCAGCAGCTGTTTCCCTTTAAAACTGTCCGAAATAAGCGAGTCGCGTGTTAAAGAGTTTTCCGGTTGTTTCACGCCCGCTGGTTTTTAAATTCTGTAAAGCTCTCCGAGCGTCGCACAGTGGAACGGAAGACAATAACTGGACGTGGCAATTACTTCCAAACGGTTTGGACTTACGTTGTAAAAATGTGCAAACTTTCAATTCGTGTTAGGTAGAATAACTGAGATTTGGAAAAAGAATTGCAATCCTTCTGGGATTTCTATAAATAACGAGGGAAGATCCCGAAAACGGAAATTGAAAAAATTCTGAAACTTGGTGAATATGTAGGGAATTTTCTTCTGATTACAACGCAATTTTTGTTTGCTATTTAAATTCACTCTAAGGGCGTGTAATTCACCCCTGAAAATCCGGTTATTTATCGATTCTGTGTTATAACTCGTGAACTGTAAAGTATTTTTTTTACCAAGTGATAGATGTAATTAAAAGAAGGAACTTTTGCCTTGAAACTTTTTTTTATCTCTTACCGTTCGCGAGTTTTACACAAAATAGGAAAATAGCCGAATTTTTGGTGGTTAATTTCACTCCCTTCGAATGAATTTGAGCAGCAGACAAAATTTGTGCTATATATTTACAAAGTTTCAGAATTTTTTGAATTTTTGGGTTCGAGATCTTAGCTTGCACCAAAATTATTAGGTATAAACTGAAATGTTTACATTAAATTTATTAGTAGCAGGAAATTTTTCTCCTATTAGAATTAAATTCAGGTATTTTAGACTTTGGGCGACTTTGAGCAAAACTTTAAATCACTAGTTGAATTATTATAGTATCGAGTGCAACGCATTTTCATTTTATACAGTTGTTTAGTGATAAAATCCAAGTTAATTCAGAATGTTTTTTGTACAAAATCACTAATAATAAGATACTCAGTAATATGTAAAATATTGAGAACTTGCGAAGTAATAGAATTTAGGCAATAATTGTTTAAAGTGGTGCAACTGAAAAACAAAAAGACTGAAATTTTCATACAAATCAGACCTAATGTGAATATAATGTTTATTCCTTTGTGTTAACTATAAAACATAATTTCAACACTTCAAATTTTCCCCGATGTCCAGATAAATAAGACTTCCTCATCCCACCGTGCGTCGCTCAGCCGTTCTGCTTCCTTAAAACCGAAAGTCCATGCCCTGCAACCTAGCCGCGTCTAACTAAGCCAGCGCAACGATGATCCTTCGAAATAAATCGACACTTTTCACTTGTTCTCGTTAACATGCGTATTCTTCCCTGGGAACGCGATTGAAATTCGCGGCGAGCCGATGCCGCCGATTAAAATTAATGACTCGCCTGTCGCCGTTGGAAGGCTGCTTCATTTAGCGTGGCAACCTTGGTGTTAAGGGAACGTTAAAGGAAAACATCTCGTTTCGCATACTCTAGCCTCTCGCTCTTAAACCCTAAAGATGCCGTGTGTGTGTGCTCGCTCGCCTTTGGACTGTTTTAAAAATGAAAGGGGCCTTTCTCTCGAGTCCGCCTCTTTCAAGAATCGCTCGTAGCTTCGTCGCGTTTCGCCGTGAAAGTGTGTCGAGATACAGCCCTACCTCTGGATGCCCCTAAACTCTTCCACAGCTGGTCGCTCACCGGAACATAGACACTTTCGATAGCAATTAATAACCACTCCTCGTTAAAATTACACCCATAGTCCAATAACACCACAAGTTCAAAAATCTCAAATCCACGTAGACAATTCAAATCTCTCCCAAACATTTAATCCTGAAAATCAACCACCCGAGTTGAAATCGACGAAAGAAGTGCTCGAACCACTTTCAGCGCATCCACCAACGACTATGAACCCTCGGTTTATCGGCCGGTCGCGACTGCACGAGACGTAGCTACGTTTTAAAAATGTACAGCACACTCGTTCGTCTCGCTGTCGTCGCGGTATCGTCGCGTCTCCGTGGATCGTTGGAAACGATCGTCCCGGGACGTGCGTCGCGTTTCGAAACGATCCTGGCCCGCGTGTGCCTCGGGTCGGCAGGGCCGTTCCCTTATTCGTCAAATTGGCAAACGTCGCTAAAACGACGCTCCGCGAGACGGCCTCGTAAATTTCCGCCGCGCAATTTCGCGCGGCAAACCGCCCCCGCGAAAACTACTGGGTGTGGCTTACACTCGTAAACCGTGAAAGCCTCTTCCTTTGAAACGCACTTTCGGGACAGTTTAAAGAGGCACGCACAATGCCCGGCGCCACTTTCCGCGGATCTTTTCGGCTGGCTCGATAGCCTCGTCGAGGGAAGTTGCTGGATTTGTCGCGGCACTCGGGTCGAAGCTCCCAAAACTCTCTGGTTTAGAGCCTCGGTGCGCTGGAAGGGGCGAGGGTAGCGGAAGAAATCTGTTTAGTAATCGCAAAGTTTCCAACCTTTCTCCTACATCCAATTTTCCCTCGCTGGCGTAACGTATTCTTCTTCCTTTCACTCCTCCGCGTCCAGCCAATTAGCCAGCTAAGCTGACTGATGGCTGAAGCATTCAATATGGTAATTCCCACCCCCCCGAAATCACAGAGGGGTAATATATCGAAGCTATTACATGGTTCAGAGAGAGGTGACGGGGCTGTTATCGAGTTTTCTCGTCGCTGAATTCCGAGGTCCGTGGAGATGACTCACGGGGCGTCGTGCCCGAACATATTACGAGGGGCAGAATGAAATTTTCAGTTCCTGCTGGCGGGCCACGGGCGAGGATACCCGTGGCAGAGGGATAGAGGGAGGATCGATTGTTCAAAAGCGCGAGAACGCGCTTGGCTCGAGAGAGCTCGTTTGTTCTCGCGGCTTTCTTTCGAAAAATCCCGCCTCCGCGGCCCGGGGCGAAATTAATCGGGGGGTGGCTCGATCCGTCTGTCGGCCGCTCAAAGGCGAATCATTCCTCGCGAGGGGTGGCTGCGGCGCCGCGCCACGTCCCTCCGGAGAATGCATCCCTTCTCGTTACACCCTCGTAACGTTGCCTTTTCCCGCGCTTTTCCACCATCTCCGCGGGCACAAAGTCGTCGTTCCGACGTGGCCGTTTCGCGGCAGAAATTAGCTCCGTCCTTTGACACTTGATCTAGATGGAATAAATTGTTTCGCCTGCGAGGGTAGTCGCCGAGGGAAAGATGGTGGTTCGTCGCTGGATTCTTGAATCCTGCTGGAACCATTACGCCCAATGGGATGAATTTGAATTAACCGAGATTATTGAAGCAGTCGGACCCTTCGGAATTCTTTTAGCAGGGTTCGATGACACCGGGGACTTCGTCGCGAGTTATCATGAATGCCAACAGATCTAAGACGCTGCGGGACTCGAGAGTCTTCCAACCTGGGGTCTGGGGAGCTAAAGGCCTGGGAGTCCCCAGGTTTCTGAATTAGTAAACGAAGAAGTCCCCATATGTGAGAGCCTCAACGTCTGCAGAATCTGAAATTCTCTCTGCCGAGAGTTTAGAGCTTCTCAAGAGTCCCAAAGCTGGGATCCTGAAACTCCGCGAGAGTCCTACGGCATCTCGAAGCTGAAAGTCGTGGGGCTTGACGACTCTACGGTTTCTCCAACTTGAATCCCACAGCTCTCAAAATTCGACAACCCTGCGTCAAGGTTCCAAACAAGTAGAAGCTTCGATGATCTCTGTAGAAGCTCAGAGGACTTCTCATTTCTACAGCTCTATTTCACTAGAAACGCCTCGATGACTTTGTCGACGGTCCATCAGACATCGAGTAGACTTCGGTAGACGCTTCCTCGACGTTTTCACGTCACCATTCACCGGAGCAAGTCGCACGAGTATCGCGCGGCGGATGTCTACAGGAATTCGGGAGCACGAGAACGAGGAGGAGAATCGCGGCTTTGTCGGCCTTGGTGACGTTCGTCGTTCGCGATTGTTGAACGAGGACCAGCCGATTGAACTCGAAATGGCACGGCAGCCGCTCTCGCGCGATATCGCTGTCTTCGTTCCGATAAGGTCTCAATACCTTAATGGGTCGGCCTATCAGAGCCAGCCACCTAACATCCTGACGTCCTGACGTCGTACCAGGGTATTGTCTGGCTGCCGCTGCTCGACGAGAGAGTATACCAGAATCGACTATGTCGATAGACGATTTCGATATCTATTCGCGACTACGCGACCCCTATCGCGGGAATTAAGGCGGAAAATTAAGGAAGGACGCGTCGTTTCCCTACAAAAAGACTAGGGAAAGCGATAGGGGGAGAGTTCCTTCAGTTCTGGACGGTTAGGTAAGGTTTTTCTCGAGTAAGAAGAAAGAAATAATATTGTCGAAAGATAATTGTTGTTTTTTCTAGACTCTCTACGATTTACGCGGAATAACGGTTGGATGGCGTTTTAAATATCACAGATATAGATAAGGCGCTTTCCGGCGTTAAGGGGTTATTACCGAATGTTCGTTAAATGTTGCTCTTTTAAGTGTAAAAAGTTCTGTAAAAATATATGCTTCAGCTTTTTCAAAAAAATTCACAAGTCAGACCAGAATATGTAACGCCTTAAAAGGGGAATCCTATTACAAAGTTAGGGAATTTTTTTTAAGAAACTGAGCGAATCGATTCATCTGAAATTTGGACCACGTTTTTATACATCGTTGAAGAAGTTGCATTGTTTTTTATTCATTTTTACATTAATAAAAATTATTATTAGAAAAATTATTAAAAAACTGCAGCTGCTTCAAATTTCAGATGAATCGAATAGCTAAGTAGTTTCTTAAAAAAGAATCCCAAATTTTGCGGTTTTTAGCCCCTAAAATAGGATTCCCCATTAAGGGGGTGCATATTCAGGTCTTTTTCCTGGATTTTTTACAAAGAACCCGCAATTTTTATTATTATTTATTTTATTGCTACATGCTTATTGATAATTAAACTATCTTTACAAATTTTGTCAATAGAAAAAGATTAAAATTAAACGCAGTAGACTGCTTTAAAGTAATGGTGAAAAAAAATATGGGATCACGGTGACCATGATTGGGCTCGTTCTAGTGATCAAAAACAAAAAATGTAAGGAGATTCCTTATTTGTATGCCTTTGACTTCCGTTCTTACCAGAATGATAAAAAAATATTGAAAATTAAGCAAATGGCGGCGTATGAAAATTAAGTTTCGATTCTCGCTCATTTTTTCAACTTTAAAGGTCTGTGAAAGTTTAAAAACAATATTTTATCATAATTTTGGAAGAGACTATAGTCACACGCGTGCTGATAATATATGCAAAACTTGGTCCAGTCGATCTTGAAATATCATGATCACCGATTCGGAAAACATGGTTTCGAGAAAATCGCGTTTAAAGTTCACTCAACGTTCGAAGCCAAACTAAGTTGTGACCTAGAAAAGTAACAGTTCCTTTGTAACCAAATGCTCGATTTTTGTGTTCCAAAAGGCTGAAAATGCACAACCTCCCCTCAAGAAAGAACAGTCCGCTGAAACTTTGCTGAATTACACTTACAGGAACAAAACTGTTAGGATGACTGAACCTAATATCGCTACCCGCTTTATCTCGCAAAGTAGCTCTAAAGTTTATCGGTTATGCACTGAATTAATACCTAAACATATGTAGGAAGACATACTATAATTGCAGCATCGTGTGATGAACAATTACTAAGAGAAGTATTTTAGTAAATCTTAATAGTAAAAAATTTATTGAACTGCCACAATTTTACATTACATTCGGCGAAGATGTAATGTAACGCAAGAATATCTACTAGAAATACCTAATTAATGATATACTTAAGGAATGAAAGCAATTCAAATATTTTTCGTAACAAAAATAGTGTTTTTCTTTTAACAGTATCGGTGTTCTCAATATTGCCTACAAGAGAACAATGGTTTCAATGTAATGTTTGTCACAATGGTGGGGTTACGAAATGTGTCGTGCAACCGAAATAAACTTTATTTGTCCAATATGTACATTGGACCGTAAATAATAAAATATTTTAAAAATCTATATTTTTCTAATAAAAATGAAATCAAAGATGGATAAAAATACATTTCTATTCGAAGGCATTTTATTTTTTGTTTATCATTATTTTACGCTTTACTGTTGTGTTACAAAACCTCTCCACAAAGGATGTAACTCGATTTAACGTGAAAAGGCAACATATTATGTGACCAGAAATTAATACAAATGGTGAGGTGAGTATAACTACGTATATCGCAATTTTTCGTCAACAAAAATACGGACACTTGGAGAATTGTATTTAATTACAAATTACTAATAGTTATATATTTTTCTTACGTAGTTTTCGAATTAGTTGATTTATTATTAAAGAATTAATCAATTTCTCGATCAGAAACAAATCTTTTACACCTTCTTTATGACGAGTAACCTCTTAAATGAGCAGAAATTGGGACATTCACCTTCCCCTAGGCATTTCAATGACTCCATCACCTTCTTCTAATAATAATATAGGTATATCTTGGAAATTGTAATAAACATACGAGGTATCTATCTGAACGGTACATTTTCTCCGTGTTTTATGATTAGTGTACTACGTTCGAGGCCCCTGTGTTTCAATTCCCCCGCATTGATCACTCGATGTTCCTGTAAAAGCGCAATCACGCGACTGAAGATCACCGTGCCTGCGCGGAACGTTGAGCCTGACGTTTCATTCGGTTCCATTTGAAATCGCCCATCAGAGAAAAACAATTTCGCACGCGAGGCTAATTGCAGTTTCCACGCGAGATTTATACCTCCTCTCTCCGGCAGTGCGCGGAGTTTTAATGAAACGGTATTATGGGCAAGTGATATTCCCCGCCAAGTGGAAGAACTTGGTCGCACGAGCCACGTCGGATGAATCCCCGTTTGTCTGCGGGCTAACTCGGAGGGGGGGGGGGGGGGGCCGGAGTAACTTTGAATTCTTTATAAAAACGTCTTCTCCTCGCGTTTCCTTTCCACGCCGGATCTGCCCGTTGGAAAAAGAGGGATCCCGCTTCCTCGGGAGAAAAGAATTCTTTACAAATTGCGAATCCAGCCTGGGAAGCTACGGCTCGTCGAAAATTCCCGGAGTACTCGATCCAGCCGGGAAGAGACGGCTTCGCCAAAGAGGAGGGGGGGAGAGAAGGGTCAATCTCTTCGTTCTTATTCCCCCATTATTCCAGCCATGACAAACGCGGAGGGTTTCGATTGCTCGAGACGTAACGCGACGCGGTCCCGTTCCTTCTTTTTTTCCACGCTGAAGGCTTAATGGAGCGGCGGAGGCTGCTTTATCTCAGAATTTAGGAGAGGAACGAGCGGAGCAGAGGGTGAATCCAGAGAGGGAGGGAACTCGTCGCAACACAAGGCCCACCCGAACGATAATTCAGGGTCGTGGATACGAGGGACGGTATTTGTCTACAATTCGACGCTCCGCTTAACAATGCGAATCGGTTCCCGTTCGATTCATCGATCCCTTCCTTTCGGAATGTTAAATTGAACGAGACGCGACCCGCTGATGCGAGAATCGCGTGGCAAACCGAGGCCGCGTTTTCCACCGCCGGGGCAAGAAAAGAGATTCCTTCGAACGCGCCATGAAACTTTCATTCAGGCCTGAATTAAAAATTTCAACCGATGCTCCGGTGAACGGGCCAGGCTCTCCGTCAATTCTACTCGCGCGGGTCTAAGGAGCTCTATGAATTTTCTATTCCCACCTCCGAAACTGTATCACTCGGGAAATTAAATGGACCGATGTACCACAGTAGACCCTTCGGACTTCCTGGGTAACGCGCGATGAATTATTGCGTGGTAAATTGTGAGGATCGTTCTGGTTTTGATGCGAGTGAACCACGAACCGTGATTTCGTTGATAAAACGATTTAACGAGTCAGATGATCGAGGATCCGAGTTTTAGGGAGGGTCTAAAACTTTCCGGAATGAATTTTGCAAAGTCGACGAGTATCTAAAAAGAGACTTCGACGATCTCTCTCCCCTCTCCGGGTTTATCCGCCGTTATCGATCTAATTGGGCAAATCCGCGTGCACGTCGTCCGGCGACGTCGCTCGTTGGACAAAGTTTATTGGAACGTGCTTAATTAACTTTCCAGCGGTGACTTCGCCGCCCGTCGTCGACGTCCTCGCGATTATCCGTAAGCCGTGGAGGCGCGGCGGCTGGAAATCCAGCTCGTGGAACAACCTGCACCTATAAATTCCTACAGTTCCGACGAAGTAACGGGAGGAAACTAATCGGCCCACCTACGACCCCGCTCTATTACCGCGGACTTTAGTTATAATACTATCTCTTGTCGGAGAGGAAGAACAGTGGTGGTACCGAGAGGAACTTGTACACAGCTTTCGCAGGATTCGAATAGGTTCGAAGTTAAAATTTAGAATCTCAGCTGCGAGACGTACCAAGCCACTTCGGATCGAAGGGATCGCGTTAGCAATCCGTGCTCGAGGAATCCTAGCGAGACATCCATGGAAGAAAATGTATCGAGCACTCGTCCGAGCGGAATCTACCCCTCGTAAGCTGCGCGTGTTCTTTGTCTCGGACGGTTGAAAGGAAGCGGAACGGCGCGGAGAGGAAAGGGCAACGAAGGAAGAACGAAGCAGCCTCTTAAGTGGCGCATGGAAATTCAATGAAAAGTCACGAGAGTACCTAGATCGATACTTGGACTGGCGAAGGAAGGGTGCACCGAGGGGGTGAGACCAGGAGGGTCGAGGAGGCATAGGTGCCTCTATTGGCCATGTGCCAATGCTTGCCTATCTATGTGGAACACCTGTGCTTGCCCGACGTTACCCTGATATTTCCAACGGCCAACAAAAAGCGCGGGACTCCCGGCGCTTCCGCTGATAGAAGTAATTTCGCAAATGAATTCGATGATCGCGTTGACGGCGATCTAGTTCCCGATAACAGGCTAGGACCTTGGCTGCCCGGACTCTTTATCCCGTGGAATATCTCTTAACGAGCTGTAGAATCGCACGCGGCCCGGTGAACGCATCGGAAAAATCGCGAGGGTGAAACGAAACGCCCATCGTTCCTTTAACTCTCTCCGTCGAAAGAGGAACCGTGAAAGCCCCGAATTCTCGAATCCCCAAGTTTACCGTGCCCTATGGTATCGTTCCAGCGAGAAGATTCCAGGGCACCGTTCGGAAAGGAAACTCGGGCATCCCGCAATGAAACTGCAGCGGGAAATTTTGAGCCGGGGAGAAGCGGAGGGAGGAAGTGAAAGATGAGAGGAGGGCGAAGCCGAGAGGCGAGTAAGTCGGAAGAAGAGGGTGATTCCGAGTTGGCAGTATAAAGATGGCACCGCACTCCTCTCCTATATTAGCAAAGTTTTATGACGTATGTAGGCGGGCAGAGCCCCGACCCGTCGGAGGGGAAAAATGCAAGTTTCTCCGCGGTTGCACCACTTCCTGCACGACACCCATGAGAGAACGGCTAGGCTACGACTCGATGAACAGCGGGACGGTTGTCTAAATTGAAACAAAAAGCCTAGACCGATCTCGCGAACACTGGACAGATTGACTCCAGCAACTAGAACTTTCTCTGGACCTTTCTTTGGCTAGAAACTGGAAGAAAGAGACTCGGTGCCCCCCAAAGACTAGATTTCTGTAGTCCATAGAAAGCAGACTGTATTTATAGACATTTTAGATCGAAGGTCCACGTTCCCTTATCACTTAATAAATCTGTCCCATGATATCCCGATACGTCCCCTTTGATCGCTATCATAAAACGTCTGGAATGACGGAGGTACTTTCTATCGAGGTTCTAGGTTTAAAACGATTAAATGATTTTCTTTTCCCTTTTCGACGATCGGACGGGGATTCTCGAGGGTTGTACCGCGGCGAGGCAGCCTTCCATCAACGATAACGGTCATCCAGAGGCCAGTAAGTCCATTCAATTCCCTAAACCCTGCCTTTCCAACCCCTCGGCTCCTTTCCTCGCTAGTCCTCTACCCATTTATCTGTATACATCCATCTTTCGCTGGCGTCATTCATTCGTTGGCTTTATGAATGATAGAAATTCTCCGCGTCGGTTGTCATTGACAGAAACCAAGCTCCTAATTCCACCGAGCCACGTCTATCGAACTGTTATTCAAACAGCAATTCACATTTGTTCGCTGCGAGAGGATTAGCGAAAGCCAGCGAGCACACTCGAGGTTGCTGGTCGACTATCAAGCGGCGAAAGCTGAAATAGATACCGAAGGGGACCGGGCTTTCACATCCAACTGCGACTGTAATTACGTATCAGCCAATACAATCACCGTGGAAAAATATTTCTACGAAAGAGATTTCCCTCGTATTTCCATCAATGATTCACTAACGAAACAATGGTGAATTGCGAGGAGAATTGTATGCTACACGTAACGTGTTTCAACGAACACGCATTCTGAATTAAAATAATGGATATTGAATTTTCAACGAAAATAACTCTGTCTCCGTCGCCCCCGCGTTTGCGTTTACACGGGGGTTGGTCGGCAGGGTGAGTTCCGATGATTCGCGCGTAATTGAAAAGGGGGATTCGAAAGGCGGTTGGACGCGTAATTTCAAGAAGCCCGGTGCCTTTCGTTCGCTCAGATCAGTGGCCTAGGGACGCTACTTTCCGCGAGATGTTTAACTCGATGGCGCTCGAGTTTTAACTTTTAAACGGCGCTAAGAAACTCGAGCATCGTCGTTGGAAGGGCTTTTAAAACCGGCGGCGCACTTAAAAGCATATTTTTCTCGCGCGTCGTCTGTCTTCCCGCTTCGAAGGTCCCCGGAGGCTACGGGAATCCAGATTTAGGTGAACAAACGCGAGTTTAAAGAAATTAACTTGGCAAACTGCTGTTCGGGCAATCCCGGCTCTCCGATCGCGAAACGTTAGTAAAGTTTCACGGCTTCCTCTGCAAGAAGAATTGCACCATTCCGCGCGCTTTCCTACGCTCCTTTGAATTATTCCCTTCTGTCGAATCGACTTCTGAGGAACGCTTTTGGATAATCACTCTTTCAACCCCTTCTCCGTCGCGTTATCCAAAATATCTTCCACAGCATCCACGGGTCCAGCCTGTCGGCGCGCGAAAATATCCGTCGGGTTAATAAAAAAGTAAAGTGGCGCGGGAGGGCGAGAACGGCTCTCGCACCTCCCCCCGACGTTTCCAGCGTGGGTGTACGTTTCACGGCATCGAAATAACCGTCGTTAAGGGTGAGAAACGGCTCGCGTCTGCGAGCTCGAAAATCGATTTACGAGAGAGGGCGAGCGGAAGCGTTCTCCGGGACAAGGGCCGAGAGTCCAGGTCGCGGTCCACGAGCCGTAACTTCGCTCCGTCGCGTAATTGCTTTATTAGGAACTCATTTGCAGGGAGCCGCGAATAGCCGCGACGCCCGGCGCCCGCGACACGTCGAATTAAACCGACCGATCGAACATTGTCGCCGCCGTTCTCGTGCGACCAGTTCGTTTGCGGTCCACTCCACCTACTTCCACGCTCCTTCGATCGAGCGGCTCCGAGCCGTCCGCTACTAATTATAACCGATTAGTCGGTCACTTAGCTGGCGGACTATATTTACAGGCGGCAGCTAGGCGGACGCGGCATCCAGCGGCCGGTGGTATTCGAAAAGTGGCGAGGCATCCAGGAATTCGGTTACGCTTGCGGTTTACGATCGAAATTACCGTGCGCCCGTCGGACCCGCGGGCAATTATCGAAATTCTTTAAATTGGCAACGCGATACGTTGCCGGCGCGCAGAAAATTACAAGAATTCGCGCAAAATCTGGTAACCGATACGGCGCTGTTTTTTTTTCGGCGCGTCTCGGAACACTGGGAATCGGTGCATCGCGGCTGATTTTAAGTGGGATTCACCGGGGGGGCGGAAATGGGGGGAAGGTCGTTCGACCCGCCGAAAATCGCGGGAAATTTTCCTCGGAGGAAATCTCATCGAGGGAGTCGGTCCACGGCCGTGTAAAAACTTGGAAACTGGCCATCAGAGACAGGGTAAAAAGTTTCGGGCGGACTGTTCGGGGCCGTCCCGTGATTGCTGCGTCTGCCAGTTTTTACGCCACCCGAACAATTTCGCTCCGTCTAGGGATCGGACCAAGGAAATTCGCGGCACGTACAGAGTCGCTTAGGAAAAACATTAAAAATCGCCGGCAGCGATATCCGTTACAGCGTTTCTTCGTTTCCTTCTTCTTTTTTTTTTCTCTTTTAATCGCGGCCACTTGGCTGGCCGCCAGCCTCGACTCTCCTTAATTAAGATCTCAAATAAAAGCACTGTTCGCAGTCAAAGGCGTCCCGAAGTTGTCCTTGATCCTCCCGCGCCACCAGAAACCACTGCAGTCGCCCCGTTTCTCTCGGCGCGAATGAATGCAATTATAATTAGCCAATGACACTCCTTTGCGCCGTTTGGTAACTTCTGGGAACAATTTAGATTCGAGCTACAATTTGAAAGTGCCACTGAATGGCCTTTTATTCTTCGGAGGGAGATGGATTTGGGAAATTCGTGAGGCAAGGTGCGTGGGCAACGTTGAGAATCGCCAAACAGGCAATAATGCGTTAGCTGGCGGAGCTGTTTTATTAAACGGATCATCGAAGCCGATATATCAATCGTGGATTGAATTGGAAGCTTGTTTGAAACGCTCTGCGATCTCCCGGCGATCGATCATCCAATTACCAGTCAGAAAGAAACCGTTTCCACCCCCGTCCACCCTTGCCACGCGAAAAATCGACGCCCGGTCGAAAATTCGCTCCTCCAATTTCCGGCTCCCGCGCCGTTTAGAAAGCGAGCCACGCCACTAGTTATTCCGCGGAAATTGAGAAGACTTTTGCGGTGCACCGATTCCGCGATTGTTTAATCTTCGCCCGGCGCCAATTCGCGCCACTTCGAACGCCCCGGTCTGCAACGTAACGACTGCTAATTAACGCGATTAACAGTTAAGCTCGCCGCTCGCCGATTTCCCCGTTCAACCCTCTCCGCGTCAGCGTACATTCTCGGTTCTGAGTTTCGTTATATGGTCCGAGCCTAAGAGTGTGTCAGAAAATTCAGAACACATATTCCGTGTATCAAAAGTGAGGAGGTGTCTTAAGGGGGGATTCTACTTTGTGGGACCGAAAAATAGGTGAGTTTTTGTGAATTTTTTGCACGGAAACTGTTCCGCGGATTTATTTGGAATTTGGCAGGTTGTTTTGTAGTATCTTGAACTATTGTTCTGAATTTTTTTGTGACGGTAAACGTAAAAGTGATGACTGAGAGCGTTGAAAAAAGCTTGGCGTTGATCGAAAGTACCCTAAGGATTATCTGATACCCAAAAATGAAAATAAATTTTTAATCTATTTGAATGTGGCTGTCTATGGTAGTAGATGCATTAAGGAAAATAAAAAAAAAAGGTTAAAATCGCATCTTCTGAAAAAGATGAATCGAATTCCGCCCAGAAATCGGGAAAAACTTTTTTAAATGAAAAAGGGACTCAGTCATCACTCTGTATCTGTCAAGCTTTTACGTTTACCGTCACAGAAAAATTCAGAACAATAGTTCAAGATACTATAAAACAGCGTGCCAAATTTCAAATTAATTTACAGAACAGTTTTCGTGCAAAAAATTCACAAATACTCACCACAGTAGCAGTAGAATTCCGCCTTAAACGTACATATGCTCATGTATTGTTTGCTTAATTAAAAATCATTTGCAAATGATGCACCATTCAGTAATTATCATGAAGCCTTCGCTCGTCTACTGTCTAATATAACGCTTAAGTGTAATTCTAGATGGCTATAACGTTTTCTCTGTGTTTTGGTTTTCTTTTGTTTTTCGTATTATGTTTGTTTCTTTATTTGTTTGTTATTAAGGGGGTAGACACGTCACGTGACACGGGCGATGCACCGTACTGCAATACCGACAATCTAACCTGAAACATGGGTTTGTGATTTTTCGTTTTTCGTCCTTATATGAGCAGATTTTGGGCTGGGCGAGGTCTCATTCGAAAGAGGGAGATTCAATGCGGAGCGCTCTGCTCACCGTTTCAGTCACAAAACTCTTTTAGTGACCTAAAAATACTTAATTAGGTAAACACGCCACGTGACACGGGTAATGCAGCGCGCTGCATACCGACACAATCTGGCCCGAAATATGGGTCTGGGAAATTACGTTGTTTGTCCTTATATGAGGAGATTTTGGGCTGGGCGAGGTCTCATTCGAAAGAGGAAGGTTCAGTGCAGCGCGCTCTGGTCATCGTTTGAGTCACAAAACTCTTTTAGTGACCTAAAAATACTTGGATTCTTGCGGGTGTATTTTGTCGAATTTTGCTCTACTTTCAACACTCATATTATTAGATATCAACACAATCTCGTCGAACCATGACCAGAGCGCGCTGCACTGAACCTTCGTCTTTCGAATGAGACCTTGCCCAGCCCAAAATCTGCTCATATAAGGACAAACAACGTAATATCCCAGACCCATGTTTCGGGCCAGATTGTGTCGGTATACAGCGCGCTGCATTACCCGTGTCTACCCCCTTAAGGTCAGGTATAGTAACAGCACATTGGCTGCACCTCGCCTTTTACATAAGTAATAAAGACGTTTAATAATAATAATAATAATAATAATAATAATAATAATAATAAAGAAACGATCCAGGAACTCGAGAAGTTTCTCAGGACTTTTCCTCTATTTTCAAAGACAGAAGAATATACAATAAACTTGTAAATTATGTCACAAGCGTTCAGACTCGCCCCGTACGGAATCTTTGCAAGTGTACACGGAGATCATTGGACGTGAGCGCCCGTTAAACCGCGAAATGCAAATTGCGCGCTCGCTGGCCCGCGTTTCATTGGCGGACGTCACGCGGACCGCGAAATTTTTGCGGCCACGCGTATCTTCGTCAGAGATCGGTTCTCGGAATTTTGTTTTCTACTGAAACATTCCATCTAACCGTGGTGGGAAATCGACGTCGGCAGGGGTGTGTATCGCAGGAATGGAGAGAGAAGCAGCGACGCTCCAAAGGGGGGGAGAAAAATGAGGGGCACGATGGAGGGAGTAGATTGTCGAACGAGACAGGGCAGAGCGCGCCAATACGAATCCACGATCCCTCCATCAAATTGCAAATCGGCCGGCGCTTAATCGCAAATTGGAAATCGCCGCGGGAGCTCGTATGACCGACGCAAAATGTTCGACACCCACTGCCTGCAGCGTGTCCGTTCATCGATACGAAACACGGCGGAGCCTGTGCGAAATGCGCCCGGGCCCCAATTGCGAATTTTCGCTGGAAAAACAGAGTGGCTGAAAGGAAACACCAGGTCACGGTAAGATAAGCACGCGTTCAATTGGAATTTCCCAACGTTTCGATGACAGTCGGTTTCCCGTTCAAAGAAACAAGGAATTACTATCGATGCGAAGCTACCGGAGCGAACAGTGGAAGTCGATACTTATGCTGCTCGTCGTAGTAACCGAACAAACGATGGCGTTTCCAACGCTCCGCAGCTGAAAAAAATGCAGTTTAATTGACCGTCGAATTTTTCTTTAGCCATCTTCTTCAAAGGCGAGCGTCCTCGATCTTCGACGGAACAGAGCCGTTGTTCCAAGGGTGGTTTCCGTGGACGCGAGTTCCTCGGACATTGGAACGGTAGACGCGAGTAATTGCACGTTATTTCGTCCGGTCAATCGGCTTTTGTTCAGAATTCAGAGAGCCAGCGTTGACCAGCCGTTTCAATCCCTCTCGTCCCACGCACGGGAACGAATTAGACGGGGGATTTTCGGTGGCAGAATTTCAGCCCCGCGGTCGGTTAATGTTCACCCGGCATTTTTACCACCGCCACGAATATACATCCGCGCGTTTATCAATTTTTCATGCATATATTTTTCCCTCCTCTCTCTCGTTTTTTTTTTTTTTTTGCGCAGCTCGATACGTTATCTGGTACATCGTTATTCGATTCGACGAGTTTATTTACGATTTCCCGTGCTCGTCCGTGCTTTTATTTGCTAAACAATTTATCGATTAAAATGCGCCCCACCCTGGGCCCCGCTGAGCGGTTCTGTAAGTGCTCCGCGCTCCTCGGAAATTCGACGAGATACCCTACCGTGTTTCAATCACGCTCAGTGCTCTTCGATCCGAGCAAATGAAAACACGTTAACGGGGATCCAGAAGTGCGCGTATTATACTGGCAAAAAGTGGCGAATAAAAATTTTTCGGGAATACCGGGCGGATAAAGTTGCGCGATACGAAACGTAGGAACTTTCCGTGGACTTCCGTTACGATTTTTGCCGGGGCTGGAAATCAGCGAGTCGCGAAATCTGATACGACGGGGCCGGGTCTGGATAAATTTCGGGGAAATTAAGGATGGCGTACGGGGTTAATTAATCGCGATAATCACGATGGAAGGGGGCAGCCGTCTGGCTCGTTTCCCCTCGAGGAATCGGCGGGGGATGGGGGGAGGGCAGAGGCAGGGAGGGCGAAGAGAAATGAAAAGTTCTGCAAAGTTTGATATCGTCCCGCGGATATACTACACGCACTTCCTGCGCGTGGCATGCACGCACGCGCCCGCGTAAACACGCAGCCCTTTTTCACGCGAATCGAATCGACGCTGCACACGCGATCCCTTCGTTTTTCTCCGCCTTTCTTTCGCCCTTTTTTGCATAAAGCCGCGAGGACCCTGATCTTCGACCCGCCCGTTTATCCATTAAACTGCCCCGAACAGTCGGCGAAACTTTAAGCTTGAAACGCGACGTTTCCCGTTATTTACTGGTCGTTAAAAATCGCGGGCGCTTAAAATTTTTAGAGCCCCCCCCTGCCTCCGCCTATCGATCCCAAGTCCGATAGCGAGAGCTCGCAGATTTGAAGTTAACAGGCGGAATTCCGAGGCGACTTTGAATCCAAGGATACGGTTGCCGAGATACTTGGAACACCTCTCGGCGGAGGGGCGAGGGGGTAATTTAATAACGCGTTACGTATCTGGGCGCGACGAGTGTTTAAATAGAGGGGCGGAGTACCGAGAGTACTAGCTCGATAAAGTTATCAAGGGGACCGTGGCAACGACGGGACCAGTTGCCCGGAAAATAAGATCAGAATTGATGCGAATTCAGGGGACGAAAGCCGTCGCTATTTGCAATTTACTCACCTTGACGCGCAGAAGGTGCTGCAGACTTTGAGCCTGGCTGCTATTTAGGGGTGGATTGTCAGTCCCGAGACGCGCCACTGCAATCACGTTCTCTCGGGTCGCGTTGTACAGGAACAGCGTGCACACTGTCTGCAAATAAAAAGAAAAGGGGAGCGGTGTATGGCCTGCGCGTCATCCGACGCTATCTGGCATTATTAAGTTTTCGCCCGTCGCGTTCCCTCTGCATCCCGATTTATGTTGCCTTTCGAGCCTTCTCGCTGCCGCGAGCCCCGCCAGCTCGGATACAAGCGACAGCTTGGGCGTCTATCTGATCCACGGATCGCGTTACAGCCAGCTAAACGGCGAGCATTCTTTCCCCGAATATCGAACCGCGAAAGTAGAATATAAAGGCGAGGATTGTTTTACCTGATTGTTGACTTCCTCCCTCATGAAGCTATCAAGGGAAGACACCGCGTCCAGGACCGTGAGATTGTTGTGCTGTCGCAACAGGCTCTCGTCCTTTTCGCTGTATCCCAGGAACATGAAAACTCCGTGCGGTATAGAGTAAGCATCTGCGGGGATAAGTCGAGAAGAAGATGCATGAGTGGCGCACTCAGGATTTAGGGGAACTCGAGGGGAGAAGAGTCAAGCGGATAAAAATATTTTTAATACCATGAAATTCATTAGGGAATTAAAAATTGATTCAGAGAATAAAATCCAGTTTTCTTTTCCTTTTAAAAAGAACTTCTTTAGGGAGTCCCTGGAGCCTCCTCTGGATGCGTCACTGAGCTTCGATATATTCCTGCCCTCGCTGTGCCAAAAAGAATAGCTTAAAATTCCCACGGTGCACTCCCGTCGAACTAAAAACCTCCAGGTTCTAATGGCGACTGTGTTAAATTGAAAAAAATGTCTCCTCTGGGCGGGCGGTTATCGCTGGAATCGCGGGCCATTGAGGCAGCGGCCAGAAATCTAGAAATCTAATGCGCGCCGAGGGGGTATATTCACCGGGTGAAGGCCGCATGCATATGAAACGGCCGCTGTAGCAAAGGCAGGGTCCGCGATGCGCCTGATACGCCGGTGCCTCGTGATTGTAGAAGGCAAAGTCCGTCTTGCAGGGCGACGAATCCACGCAGATCGTGTTGCAGATCAGAACTTCGCCCTCGCCGCACTGGCAGAGCTCCGAGCATTCTGGCTCGTCCTCGCGATACAGCTGTTAGGATCAAGCGGACGGGTGTTAATTCGCGCCTCAAAGCGGCTGGTTACAGTCCGCGCGCGTGTATACGTGCATCTGTGCACGCTGGTGCAAACCTTGCCCTCGAAAGGCGAGACAATTTGCATTTAAGTAATTAGCCGTTGGTGACGCTAAGCTGAATTGTACGTTTCTTTGGTTTCTTTTTTTTAAACGCGGGCCGCGGGTATTGGCTAAAGTCCAGGAAGCAGTTACGCAGGGGTTCGATGCTTGTAAAAATTGCTGGGACTCGATGGTCGAAGCACAGATGCCCTTGAATGATTTTAGAAAGAATGCGCGCTCGGCTCGCAAATTACATTCGCCTGTTAATGGATTAATAGTGGTAAAACATGGTAACCTGATTACAGGGCCATTTTACAAATTAATGTTGTCGACTGGGAACGTGTGCACTGAATATTAATTACCGTCGATGCTAATTGTGATATTTTAATGTAAACTAAATAATTTCAAGCCGAGGATATCGATAATTTACGAACGACCAGGGAAAGTAGAATGTATCCTCGCTTCTTGCTTGGCAAATATTTTGCTGCCGGGTAGGCGACATTTCAAGAACAGAGAAATATCGAACTGCGAGTTTTTCAACAGTTTTTTTTACGCGTCCCGGTGGGCAAAAATCTTTAAAAGACCAGCCAAAGCCTCGCAGTTTCATTTGTCTCTATTTTCACGCTAATTAAAAGCTTCCGTACGTTCCCGTAAGCCGTTCCCAGCGAATTAAGGCTCGAATTCGTCCCTCATCCATTATTTACATTACATTATTCGTGCAACAGCAAACACACGGTAATGCAAAACAATATCCAGGGAATATTGTTTGCTGCAAATAAATGTACGAATTGTTTTAACAGCGATGGGACATATTACCATCGAATTACAAGCGCGGAACGTTGAAACCCTGGATAGTGACGTAAGAGCAGTTTTAATAACGTTCCGCGCTGGCGCACGCTGCCCGACTAACATCCATCATCATTTCCATCGCGAAACAATATAAACTTCACATTTAAAAATCGCAAAACAAGCATTCCCGAGGCAGCAAGAAACGAGTGGCTCGTTGCAACGCATTCCAAGTCAGTGCACACGCAGAGATCCGCTGAATCGAAAATCCCCGGGTTAATTTGGGAAATATACTTTGTCCAAGATTCGGCGTCCAATCCCTCTCGGCGGTCATTTATTCGTTTGAAACTACCAGCGACTCGGAAGAATCCGCAAAGCTTCGAGGAGTCTGGTCGCAACCACGCCCTCTGTCTTTCGGTAACCGCGTTTCAAGAATTCTAATCTGTCACGCTTTCATCCCTAATCTTCCTGGACTTTCGTTGGTCCCGGAACCCGGCCACTCGGGAAAATACTTTGCAGATTGTCGGAACTCACCCTCTTGCCTTTGCCCTCCCTTATGTATTGGTGACTTTGCCTCGGCCTTTGAACCACGCAGAAGCCTATAAAGAGACGAACGTTTCAGACGCGCCCAACACACGTTCCACGGCAAACTGTTTTCCCCGTCTCCTTTTTCTCATTTCCCTGCCCTCCCCCCCCCCCCCCCCACCCTTTCCCCTGCGAATCTTTCCTCCGAGCCCGCTTCCACCCACTTTGCTTTGTAACATTCGACACACGGGGCTCCCCGTCGCGGCGAAACGAAAATTCCTTGTGTTTCGGACAGAATCTCTCCGTCCGATTCCTGGGCGCGATCAAAGCCGCTGCATTTTCCATTCGAGGAAATACCGCGTAGCCGCGCACGCACCGCTGTTTTCCCTCGCCAGACCCACCCTCCCTCGGGCCATTTTCTCCGATACCTTCTCGCGTTCCTAGCGATTCGCCGCTCTCTACCGATCACACGGGCCAATTCGTGTAATAGCATTCCGTTCTCCGCTCTTTGGCCGCTCCAGCGAATCGTTAAGATAATTAACCACCGATCGAACCAGAGAGAGGAGAATCCTACGGAAGCATTGGGATATTAAGATTTGGGGGATTAAAAAAGTACTCACGAGGTGGTGTTGTGGTGGTGGTAGTGGTGCTGGGCGTGGTGCTCATGGTGGTGGTGGTGGTAGTAGTGGTGGTAGTGGTGGTGATTTCCCAAGTTTCCGTGGGTTCCGTGGTTGGCCACCTCGTCACTTCCGGTATTTGATTATCTTCAACTTGTTCGACCACCGTGACCGTCGTCGTGCTAACTGGCGACTTGGTCGTCGACGAGACGGTCGTCGTAGTGGTCCTCGGGTAATGATGGTGTTTCCTGCGTGCGTGGTAGCTCTTCTGAGACTCGACTGCAACAATCACGCGGCTCCGTCTTTGGTATTGGAATTCAGTTTCCCTTTTACGGGACTTTCTATCAATTGCTGGCGAACAGAGTCGCCTGATTTCTCGTTGAGAATCGGGGACGAACGCTCCGAGTTCCCGTGGAAAGAGCAATGAAAAGCCCTCGACTCGGAGGATCGCTTAATCGCTGGAATCGGAGTCCCCTTCGGACTACGGGGATCGTTTCTCGTTGCGACGAGACGCGCCATTAAATAAATTCGAGCGGCAACTGGCGTTAATTTGCATCGATCACGTTTATCGGGGGAGCGAAAGGAGGGCGCGAGGAGCTCCGCCGTTCGACCTACATTACTATCAGCGATCGACGAAAGACGATCGGAGCCGGTCGATGCAGTTAGCGCAGCCAGACCGATGCACTTGGCGAGCGAGCGGCAAGTGCAATTTCTTCATATCTAAATGACTTATCTGTCCGTTGAATGCGGGGCTGCCGCCGAGCTTTGTAACTCGGCTCGCGGAACAGATGTAAGATCGATAAAAGCACCGTGTCGTGCCGTGTCGTGTCGCTCGCTCCTTCGTTCTTCCCGCCGTTGTAATTGCAACTCTCCACGGTTGCACAGACCGCGATTCTAACGAAGCGCAGGGATCGTCTATTGATCGCCGGCGGGCGAGCCGCAGTTATCGTTGGTACACAAGGCGTTAATTAGCCGAATGATCGCGTACAAGGGACAGAAACAGCTGGGCGTAACGAAACTAACGACTGCTCGACGGTTTTGTAGAATCTGAGAGCTGGGGAAAATATTAAGCCGAGGTGTACGCGGAATTAGAGTGTTTTTTTTCTCGATAATAATTAATCGGGAAGACCACGCGGTGCGTTCGACGAGGTGGTGTTAGAAAATGAAAGCGTCGTTCACTTACCTACGCAAGGATTCACCCAGAGAAGCCTCTGCCAGCCGAGGCAGTCGTAGAGTTGCGTGATTTCGGTGCCAATGCAGGCGCAGTTGGATCGCAGCTCGGTGCCAAGGATTCCCAGCATCGCTTTTCTGCAGTCGGACGTCGGGCCAGCACACTTCTTGGTCACGCTGTCCATGGCGCAGCTCTGCTCGTAGTACTCCAGCTTCATTCTGTGTAGGACAAGTACCGCGGGAATCACGAAATTGACACTCGAGAGTTAGGAATTGATCGACAGGGATTAAAGGTTTCGAGAGGCGACCGATAGCGGCGAAAGTTTACAAGAGACTGGCTGTGGAAAGTCGGCCTTCGATATCAAAACCGCAGGAAAGTCAGAGTGGTTTGATTGGATGATTGATCGTGGTAGGGACCACGGTGTCGCGCGGTGGTTTGTGGGGAATATTTCTGTGGTTGTAAGGAAAAACGAACCGTGTCACGATTTAAAGAATTGGAGGTTATGCATTGATTCAACTGTGGGATGTTGGATGTATGTTTTTATAGGAAAAGGATGCATGAAAACGAATTTTGTATGTTGGAAAAATAATGAAATTTAATCGAAGTGTAATATTCAATTAATACGCATTTGGCAAAACAACGTAAGTCCACGAAATTTGGAAAATACGACGTATTTTTCCTCTGTGCTCGCTGTGTGTGAAATAAAATGAGCAAAATTATATTTCATATTTTTATTTTACTAGAAACAGCACACATAAAAGACCAGCGTAACTTGTGTTTTGTTTGTTATTATTTATGTTAATTATACGAATATTGAATATTATGCAAAGTGAAGGAAATATACCGTAAGAAGAAAACAAGGAAAGATTGCTAATAAGAAGAATTGGTGTTTAGAACTTTCAACGACAATATCTCGTTAGTTAAAACATGTGACATGGGTAGTTTTTCTTTACAACTACAAATTTATCTGGCTCCGTCGTTTACTTGTTTGTGTATCGTAACACTTGTACCAATTATAAATGCTGTGATATTATAATAGGGTACCTCAAGCAAACTTGAATATGTTAAATAAAAAAAAAAGGAAATACAAAATATAAAAAAGTGCATTGAACATAATAAGAAAAAAATTTAATAATAAGTGTCAATGTAAGTTTAGATTGGTAAAATTTTAAATGTTAGTGCTATTTATATGATGTGCTGATTAACATGTATGATGCGAAATTTTGGATTTTATTAAAACAAAGCCATTCAATATATTTACTTCCAGCTTTGCGGCTTCATTTGTCAATCTTTAGAGAATATGAACAAAAAATTGTATGTAAAAATAGTGCTTATAATAGTGCTTCAAATAGAACGCTTTACAAAAATCATATGCGCATCGCTAGCATAAAATCAACCGTTGATACCGTTAAGGAACTAGTTTTTGATCAGTTTAGAGGGCTTCCCACTTTAATATTTATTTTTAACGTAATAAAACTTTAAACCATAAACTTTTTTTATACTAAAAGATGAATTAATGTGTAAACTTTAAGGAAAAATTTTAAAAAGTTGAAAATAAGTATATAATTTAATTATTTATAAGGTATGAAATAATAAGGTGACTAGGAACTAGTTTTTGATCATCTAAAATTAACACTACTAACTGCTTTCACAGACAACACCTATGTTTTTGAATTATCAGTTTTTATGTTAGTAATTATTTCAAGCAATTATTTATTGACATAAACTCAAAAGAACGATTTATTTCATGAACTGATCAAAAATTAGTGCCTGATCAAGAACTAGTTCCTTAACGGTAGTTGTCTGAAATAGAAAATTTAAAAGTACATATATTCGCAAAAGTCTAATTTTGCCAAACCGACTAGTTTTAGTATCAACGAGAATGGGACATCTACTGAAAATATATACCATGTTTAAAGTAACTCAGGTGATTGGTTTTTGATATATGCTAACTAATTCGGGAAACATCTATTTGAAAAAAACGCATTTGAAGTTTTAAATTTAAGTAGTGTTTTCAATTTTTTTTTTTTTTTTTAAATGTTGTCTAAACATGTACAAATATAGACATAAAGTTTTTAACTAATCTAATTTGAGAGTTATGCTATCGAGAGTAAAACTTCAATTGTAAAAATATCCCAAAAACGTGCCACTGTCACCACAGTTTGCGGTCTGCCCCCTTGCAATCCCCAAGTTAAGTAATTTCTAACGTAACAGAAGACGTAAAATCCCTATCCGTTCCATCCCCTCCTTCACAGTAAATTTGCCTGCGAAATTTCGAAGCTGCGAGCATCACGACGCCAGCGTGGCATAAAAGCGGGCATAAAATCACGAATAAATTATTCCATCGGCAAAAAACTGAACAAGGGATCGGGCCATTGGGGGGGGGGGGGGTGGACGTCGAAGAAACGAGGCAGTGGTGGATGGTTTCGGGGCCGCGCCGAAAATTCCCGGGGATTAAGGGGTGAATTCGCTCCGCGGGCCGATAATAAATCAATTAAAATGCCACGGCGACGCGACTGGACGCCGCACGCGTATTCTAATTTAATCGCAGCGCGCCTCCCTTCGCCCGGGTCGATATCATTAAATCGATACAGAGCGGAAATTTTCATTTTAATAAACGCGCGCCGGCGAATTTCCAATCGGCTGGACGCGTCGCGCGTCCAATTTCTTCCCAATCCATCGGATCGCGCCCGGATCGAACCCCCCCCCCCCCCCCCACCCTCCGTCCCCGATTTTAATTAGATCCCGTTAATCGACTCGCGATAAATAGATTCCGCTTTTTCAGCCGCCCCTTCTGCGCCGCTCGCGAACCTCAAAGCCCCTCCATTAAAACGCGCCCGAGCCTTTCGCTTTCGTAATTTCGCCGAGGCGAAACGGAACGTCTTTTTCTTAGCAATAAAGTGTTTCATTACGAGCGGAGACTGGATCAAGCCACGTCCCGTTGACTCGCAATTTAACTTTCAAATTGAAAGTGTACCCCCGGCCTGGGGTCCGCAGAAGGAGAAAAAGAAAGAAAAAAAAAAAAAGAAAAAGGGGAAGGATTGGTGGCGTTTAATCAAAGGTCCGGTTTATCCAGGCTAGCGATACAATCTCGCGATAAGCGCCCGCCATTGTTCCCAGCGTCGTTGATTAATATTCGCGATCTTAATACGGCGGTCGATTAATCGCGCGGCTTCCGGCTGCCATTAAATCGTTCATCGTGAAACGGGCCATTTAACCCAGGGGGGGGGGAGAGTTTGCTTTGATGAACGATCTATCGAACAGAGTGAGAAAAGCCTGAGAGCGCGAAAATATCGCGAGTGGGTAGTTCGAAGCGTAGCTGGTGCAAGAAAAAAACTGGTCAAAGGGTATCCACCGTTGGCTTCCAGTGTATCCAGGGCAACTTCATAAGTGCAGGAAACGTTGGTGGAGAGAGGAGAGGGGGACGATATTAAATACCCGCGGGGTGTTTAATGAATACTAAACAATCCATTTGAATATTTCGGCTTTCGCAACGTACCTGCAACCCCTGTTCTCCTTGCAGGCTTCAGCCAGGCTGTGGCAGGTTGGCAATTCCGCCCCCTCGATCCTCTGTGCACACGCCGGATGCATTTTCTCCTGCGCCACTATGCACTCGTCCTTCTTGCCGTCCGTCTTCCTGCGAAACGAGAGCACGCGCCGCGCGTTCAGTTCATTCGCTTCGTTCGCTTCATTCCGATGAAATTTCCAGCTGTGACGGATCGATGATTAAAATACCAAACGAGCCTGGGAGAGAATTCCCCCGGATCGATTCGTCATCGGGGAGAGGTTTCAGGAACAAAGAAAAGACGCGGCGATTCACCGCATCGGGGAGCAGCGGCCTGAAGTCGAGCGGGAGTAACAGACTGCTTCCACCCCCTCCTAGAGGGCTCCGCGGAGCTTCAAGGGAGGAATTTCCCAAGCAGACAGGCATCGCGAGATCGGTATTGCTCAACGAGCATTAAACGAGCCCGCTACGTATTTTATTCGACCGCGAGACTTTTCGTTTTCGTCGTTCGACCCCCGTTTTCCTGCACGTTAACCCCGTCGCTGCCACCCCCCCTCCTCGTTTCCTTCCTCTCTGCCGTGGTTTCCTCGGGCTCCGGCAAGACCCTTGGAGCGGTAATAGGTACTCAACGTCGCTTTTCTTTGACTATCTTTCGGGGGCGAGGAGGGGGCGCAGGATTTCTTTAATCTTCTCGGGACGCGTTCCATTATCCAGCGATTCAGCGAATCTCGGGGTGGTTCGACGAATGACCTTTTCTGATATTAATAAATTCAGGGAGGGCACCGATCCCGGCCGCGGGACAAAGGGAACGCTTGCCGGGACAACGGGCCGCGCCGGGTGGGAAAAAATGGGCGAGGCGGATAAAAAGTTTCCGCATTGTTTCGCGGGCAAAAGCCACTTAAAAAGTTAAAGGAGCTTCCTTCGGAAAAGAAGCCTCTGCTCCGCGGCCTGCTCCGGCGCGAAGGGATTAGAGATGCAGAACTTAAGGCATTTCAGAGGGACGGCCACCCTTTGTCCGCGGGATCCTCCCTGACCCTCTACCTTTGTCCCTCTGTCTCACTTTCGCCCGGTGTTTAGTCAGGATTACGGCCAGAACGCACAATGACGAGTGGCTTTAATTGAGTCGCCCGAAAACCTGCGCCGAGACTGTTTAAATAATCAACCAAACGTCCGCCCGGCTTCTCGGTTCTCCTTCGTTACACGGGCCACTCCACCGTTGGCATTTTAGAATTTAATAAACCTGGAGAGTCTTGATCGTCGAATTTTTTTTAAGAATCCTCCGCTCTGAATTTATTTATCGCCGCGAGCACAGCGATCACTCTCGGGCACTCGTAACTGTCGACACGTGCGAATCAACTCGTCTCTATGAAATACCTTCGACAGCCGCGGTTACTCGATCCCTCGATAACAAAATTAATTCAGCGGGCCAATTTATCCAACATCTCGAATATCGCCAGTCAGCTGTTCCGATAATTCTATGTTGATGCGAATAGAAACGAGGAAGCTCCTTCATTGCTAGGCTAATCATAACCGTACGAAACACTATCTTCCCGGATCGAACGGCTGGTTGCGTTCCGCAATTTTCATCGCATAAAATAAACAGCTCGATTCTGCACGGAGGTCCATAAAATCCCGCGCACTCGTTTTCGCTAGATAGAAATTCATTTCGCGAATTTACCGGGACATTTTTTCCCCCGCCAGGTCGCCGGCGGAAAATCGCTTTTCGCGCAGGTGGTGGTGTGTGTTACGAATTTATAGAATGTTTGTCGCGTTGTCGAATCCGCTGGTTTCCCACGAAAATTCTGCCACCTGAACGATCGCTCGATTCCCATCGAAGCTTGCCCTTATTCGCGACCACTCACCTGCACAGGCAGAACGCGATCTCCACCGAGTGCGTGTGGTTCGCGGTCCTGTAGAAGCTCTGCAGCGCCTCCATGCACTCGTTCCTCGCGCAGCTCGCCGAATCGCAGTGATTCAGGACCGGCTCCAGGAGGACCTTGCACTCGGGGTCGTTTCTGTAACGAGAACAGGCGAGATTCGTCAGGAGACAGCGGGTGGGGAAAGTGGCGGCGAAGGGTGGAGAGAGAAAAAAAAAAGGCTTTCGACTCACTTGCAAGCGGTGTAAGCGTGATGACACGTGCTGGAGAGCACGACCTTCACCGGCTGCTGCATTTTGTCCGGGTCTGACGCTGCAGACGGCAATACTACTGACGTTTCTGCGCAGAAATGCAACGCAAGCGGTTTGCTAAGTATTCTCCGTTCTCCGTGCTTCCTGAGTCTGAATTACTATTGTTCCACCGAAGGATATATATTTTTATAGATAAGAAGAAGATAAACAATCAAATTCCGAATCAAACCTACCGGAATCAAACTCTATCGGTTACTAAGGCTTTTCCATTACTTTCAGTGGATTAGGAACGCAAAGATCAAGAAAAGCACGCGTCGCAAAGCAGGTTAGAAATTTTCCAAGCCCGTCGAGCGGCTGGGATAATCGCTTAGATGCCCGTGGCCGTAATTCTTGTTTCTCGTTTTAAAAGAAACGAGCGTCACCGGGTCCCTGGCTTCCATGGAGCGCGGATCGCTATCGCAACGAAGTCAAACACGTCGGAGTAAAATGCGGGCATACGCGCTGCGGCTGTTTGCACTGCCTAGCAGGACCCAGTTTTCTAGCCGTTCAGTGGGAACAAACGATGAGTCGTTCGGTGACCGAGTGGCCGGGCTGGGAACGACGACCCTTAACGACGAATCTTGAATATTTATTGGCCGATATCTACCCCCGCTGCGGCGTGGTCGCCACTTAAAAAGAATCGCCGAGAATAATTGTTTATTTATGCAGATCGATCGGGCGCCGGTTCCCCGCGGAGGCGATGCTGGAATTTAAGGGGCTCGAGTGGAGCCCGTTAAAAGAATGAGACCGCGGAAAACAGCGAAGACGGAGGGAAATTGAAATCTCCTCTCGGATTGGGGTCGTTTACGCGCGAGCGGTGTTTCTTTTTTTTATCTAGACTCTTCGTAAATTCCTAATAAAGAAAGACGATAGGGAAGAGAGCCCGCAGCGTACGTTTCCCTACGCAGGAGAGGAGGAGCGAGTTTTAACCGCCGGGATCGTTAGCGGGCCGATCAATTAGTGAATTAAATTGACGGCGAATCGATCGAACGTGACGAAAAGAGGGAATCGTAATTCCTACACTGAATATTCAACGGCGGAGGTTTCCGGCGGGGCGAGAAAGAAAAGAAGTGCGTATTTACATAAGCGCGTCGGGGCCAGCGTTTTAAACAGACTTGGCGACAACTTTAAATAAACTTCCGCATTAAGCGGCCGGAATAAATGTATAAGGTTAATGCAAGAATTATGCAACCGCGGGCTGATGCCGCGAAATCTTGGGGAGTTCTGTATTAATTGTCGCGATGAATTGCATCGGGGACGGGAATGCAAATCAACTACAAACGGGGCAAACTATCCGACGCGCTCGTTCCTGTACGTTTATTTACGAGGGATATCTCACTATCGACTGCAGTTCGCGCGACTAACACGTGCGTTTCAGCGGGTGTTCAATTAATAATAAACATTCGATGCTCGGCTATTATTCAACCCTGAGAGGAAGACCATCCGCGGCGAAGGGAAAGGAGTTGAAAGGGGTTGAAACGAGGTACGGTGCGGGATCTACCCGATGACGAATGTTTGGGATCGTTAACCACCTACCCTCCTTCGATTGATGGAGTCTGTAGCGAGGGTTAACGACCCCAGGACTCGGGGAACCCTTCTAAATATCGCTGTAACCATCTTCGCGTCGGTACGGAAAAATTGGTGGGAACGGGTGGCGAGAGGGGAGCAACCCGCCAGGATGACTAGCCATAAGTCAGCCGTCGCGAAGAGCGGGCCACCCACGCACTTTATTAAGACAAACGAGCCTTCGACATCCTCCCCTTCCATCCTTCGGCCCCCTTAATTGTCGCTCTCGGGATCTTCGACCGGCGGGGGTGCTTTGTCTTTGACCTTGGGGTGGTCTTTTAGCTGGTTAAGCCTGCTCGAGGAAGCGGAGGAGCGTCTCTCCACCCTCGTGCTAAGAATTCGTCGAACAGACCCCGAGATCAACCCTTCCACGCTTGTATTCCATTTCCCCTTCGAATGCTTCTTTGCTTCCGTGATTAATTACTTTTGAATGCGAAAGGGGAGTCGGGGAAGATTGCGAAAGGCTCGTCTTGGAATTTGCCAACCTCCAGTCCACCCTTTCAAGTGTTTCTTCTACCTATCGATAGTTAATGGAACATTCAAGCGAACACCGTCTAGGAAATTGCGGCGCAAGTTTTAATAATTACGATGCATCGACAAGTTCTACGGCTTCTTTCGTAACTCCCCGGGAACTCCGGGGCACACACTATAAGAGAACGAAACTACGACAGGTTCCTCCCGACTCGAGAAGTTTTCCAGTGCAGGAACATCGAGAGATGAATACAGAAACGCGCGGCAAGAAGCGGATAATTAAATTCCGAAGATTTTTCAATAAGAAATCGAAGGAAGGGCACTCGAACCGCCCGCGGGAAAACATGGAACTTTTAACGAGCGAGTGATTCCGCCAAGAGGGCGAGCGCGAGTTATCGGCTCGTAAAACTTCCGCGTCACTTTTACTGTCGATACTCTCGATGCGCCGCTCGAGGAACAGGCATCACAATGGGCCGTAGGAAACGGCGCCGTTGCATTAAATACACGATCCTTGCAAACTCGTCGACTTGTTCCCGCGACGAAGTCGCTTTAACGTTGCAGGCCCCCGGAGCGTTTGAATAAGTCGCTCGGCGAACTCGAAGCGGTTACGGAACTGTTGTTAGAGGAACTTGCTAGGGAAGGAAGAGTAGGCGCGAAGAAATCGCGGACTCAATTTGAAGTAGTTCGAGAGGCTGGGAGAAGAATGCGAAATCCTGTACGAGTGGCCCCCGAGTAAAAATTCATCGTTCGGGAGTGCGATAAAAAAGTTGCTTTACAGTTTGCGGGGGGGGGTGAAATCGCGGAAGGGGATGGAATCGGGAGATCGCCGATTCCTTGACACGTTTCCCAGCCCCTGGAGATCCTAAGAGCAATATCCCGCTAATTTACGATCGCACGGATTTCGAATAAAAGTTCCCCGAACACATCCAGGCCAATAAGAGTATATGGAGCATCGGGAATTCCTCTGGAGGCAAGGTCGCGTATAAATTCATTCGAGATGCCTGAAAGTGGAGAGGGAGGTGGTTCCCTCTCGAGAGGTGAACTCGCTCTATTGATATTCCTGGAGTTTTGGTAGGGGTGGCTGGCGTTATGAGGGAAGTACGTACAACCCGGTTGACCTTGAGTCTACGACACCGATCATCCACCCCGAATAAAGTCGTCTCTCGTAGGTGGTCGGAAGTTACGGCAGTTTGGAGGGTCTGCCGATGCCTCGTCTATCGAGAAACAGGGATGCTTTTGATTGCCGCGGTTCGCCGGTGCCCCTCCGAGGGGCGGAGAGTTTTTATTCTTCCTCCTTTATCGCTGGTCTCGCGTTGGTTTAATG
This sequence comes from Andrena flavipes, assembly GCA_963971345.1. Lineage (NCBI taxonomy): Eukaryota > Metazoa > Arthropoda > Insecta > Hymenoptera > Andrenidae > Andrena > Andrena flavipes. The sequence goes on along the minus strand of OZ020479.1, from coordinate 72,367,886 downwards.
CTAGGGGTCACTGGGAAACGGTTGAATGATACAGAAGGTATGGCGACTACTTACTCTAATGAACATCCACTCGTTGCCTGATTAGGTACTCCGCTATAAAAGCAGCATTCCGTAAATACATTTCTCCCAGATACCGCGACCGAGCTTCCCTCCTCCCCATTTCTCTGTCAACCTTCCAATCAGGATCATTATGGCCTGACAAAAATTGATGACCGAGGGAAGCTTCGCCGAGTTCGTCGTGTTCGCCGGGCGACGCGGCGCCGAAGAGTCTAACGCGCCAGATATGTTGAAGGGCGAGGAAGCGTAGGCCGGGACAGGATCCCCCAGCCGCGGGAATATCAATCGTAGGAGTTAGGGGTACGCGGGTTGGGCGGCGCCCTGACTCGATCGCAGACAGATTCCTCGAGTTGGCCGGAGAAACACGGCCAATTCGAACTGGCGGTAATTGGAACTGGTGTCCGTCTGGCTCCTCGAGATCGATGCCACCGTGCCCGCCCTCTCCCATCAGGATATACCCGGGCCGACGGCAGCCCCCGAACCTTTCCTGTGACGCAGGTGCACGGACGTAGAAACTCGACGGGGCTCGTTAGACTCGCGAATGAGGGGAATCGTTCCCTATCACGGATAAAAAACGACCGCGTCCAACTGAGAATCTTTCATCGTCGATTCGAGAGCAGTCGACACGGTTGGAATATCGGGGGAGCAGTTAGGAATCTATGGAGAAACATATTGTATAGGCTAATTACATTGGTAGGCTATATGAAAGCTTATCGAAAGCTGGGGATTAAAAAGAAAGTTCAGTGAACTTCTCACGAATTAAGTGTGTTTATTTAATTAACGGGTTAAGGTGCTCGCGGACGCTAAGGATGTCAAAATTGAAGATAGTCCCAGCGAGTGAACGATTTTTCCAGCCCAACGGCGAATTATCGGTGGAATTCTCCGCGACAAAGGCCGATCGATCCTTCGGCCCTGTAATTGTATATCCTGCGGTTCGCTTGAGCATCTATTTGCGCTCGCGAGATTGCAATGGATATTCTGCGTTAGCCAACCAATTAGCGTGCCGCTAATAGACGGGGAAAATAGCGGGGAAAATGGGGGGCCGGGGTGGGAGGCAGCGGAAAAACGTCAAAACGGTCGCGGCGACTCTGTAAGTTTGCGATTGTAATCGTGTTTCGTATGTTTGAAGTTAATTGGATAATTAAGCAATCAGTCGCCGTAATTACCGACTGTGGGCCAACAGGGGGGGACGCGAGGGGGTTAGGACAAATTTCCAAGCCCGGCAAAAATGTCCGCTGGAATTTATGACGACCGAACCGCTTTGTGCATTTGCGATCGATTCCGCTAATCGATCCATGCGATACCGACGGGCACGGGCAAACACGCGAGCTCGGCGACGAATGGAAAATAAACTCTTCCCCTATGACGGCGAAAAAATTATTTGACTGCAATTTTAACGCCCCCCTCTCTCTCTCTCTCGCGTGCACGTTTTCGCCGGCGATCCCAGCCTGCACGCTATCAAATTGTTCGGGGGAATAACGTCCGCGCCAAAAATTCAGAGCAAAGGTCGCCGTGCACGACCTGCTGTACCCTGGATTTCTCTGACGCTCGCAGACCTTTAGGTTGCGCGGAGGAAATGAGAAAAAGAGACGCGCGAAGAGCAACAATTTAGGAGCGTCAGAGCGACTGTTATGCAAACGAGGGGAATGGAGGATGGATATGTTTCGTTGTGAAGGGAGAAAGTGATTGTTTGGGGCGTGGAAGGAAAATAGAGGAATTTAGGAGAAGAAACTCGTGGAAATCACCCTGTTGAAAGCCTTTGTACTTTGAATTTTGCGTCTAGCCTTGAATATCAGTGATATAGGTCAAGCATGTCGGAGCCTCGTGCGGAAAGTCGTACTATATCATCAAATGCAGTTTGATTTTCTTAGATATGACTTATCAAGCAAATCTGATTTTCTTTGTTCTAATTGTAAATCCTAATACCTCGTGATTTGTCTAATGAAGCTTTGATAACGGTCTCCACTTTTTCTCCTACTGTATCCTTCTTACCCAATTAATTTCCGCAGAAACGCGAACTATCGTTATTAACGCGCAACCACTGTGGCGATCGTTAAAGCGTGCCTGCTCTCAACCCATTTTCCCGTTAATTGAATGATACAGCAAGCGTTCGGTGGGGGGAAGACGCGCGTCTGCAGCGGAGCAAACGTCGAATTTCACTGGTAACGTGAAAAGCGGCGGGACGAGTGATCGCCGGTTCCAAACAGTGGCACTCGGAGATTCGGATCGTTTAACAGCCGCCAGTTGCAACGGGACCCACGCGTTTTCTGAAATTGCCACGGTGTTGATCGACCGGATCGCTGGAACGAGGCAAAGAAGACGTACGCGTGCTAATTGCCGGGAGCTGACTCCGCGCCCCTTAAAACGAGAATGAACTGAAAATACGGACGGCGACAGAGACTGGTGGCTACACGTACCGCGTTTCCGACTCTATCGAGCCGGCGTATCTTTAAATTGTTTCCTTGTTAATGAGCCCGCGTTTAATTGCGAGCCACTGGATTATTCTTTCGCTGGGGCACGCGATAGCCGCGGCATTTTATGCACCGACACGTTCCACGCCTGTTTGCATCTTTCCGCGGCAGCTCTGTACCGCCGATAGGTCACGGTTACAAGATAAACTCTCTGAGTGGGGCAACCTTTTCAGTAATCCTTAAATACCTCGTATTCACCGCGTCTGGCCGCTTTAACTCCTCTTTTTGCCCCATGCTGACCGAAATCATTTATACTCAACGGAAAAGTAACTTACATATTATTAAAGACCGGGGTAGATTGTAAAAAGAAAAGGTTTCAGAGTTTTTGTCGAAAGTGTTTTCCTCGATCAGGAAATAATTGGTAAGTAGGTGACAAAATCTTGGACACTTAGACATCTAGCTTCATCTTAAATAAATCTAAACCTTTGTTAGAATGTATCCCAGTCTGGGGTAAATTGTGACACATCTGTTTTACAAACTTTTTATAAATTAAATTTCGACCGTAGATCTTGACTGAAATGGTATCGGCGCACTGGTTCTGTCACTTTAGACAATTATTATTTTATTAAATTAGAAATAATAAATCAAAGCTATTTTGCAACTTATTAAATATTTATATTAATTTCCGACGTTTCGGTCATTCGTTCTGACCATTTTCAAGGAAAGTTTCAATATAGAATCAAATACTGCGGGTGCTATTGAAAATTAGTCACTGCGTTTTAACAAAACATGTGACACGCCAGTCGGTTGGAAGAAGACTGGTTTTACTTATTTAAACATCTGTTTTACTTATTTAAACACAAATATGAACTCAAATAAGCATTTCCAAAAAATATAAATGAAAACACAGATCATTATTAAACTTTTGATATACATGAGTTAAACAATCATTGCTTCTATCAAAATCTTCTTCGCTTTCTTTACTTCTTCCTTTATACTTTTTTCCTACTGTTAGGATTCTCGATTGATTTCTTGTTCGTCTAGAGCATTTTTTTCCGGTGTGTCAGCAAATAGCTTGCTTTATCACCATTTAGAGCGGAGTAAGTATAATAACATGTTACAATTTACCCCGAGCTTGAATTTTTGCGTTTTATCTCAGCAAACGAGAAACTAAACATCAAATTACTAAAATGCGTGCAGATTATAATAAACCAATGTACTGATTCGTGTACTGATTCGTTTGCGACAAAGAAGCAAAGATTCAAACGGTTTCTAATGATGGTTAATTAAATAAAAGTGCTCTAAATACTAAAATTCTGTACTATAATCACAAAATGAATACACAACGCTCGTTTGTGTCACTAAAACCGATGGTGCTAATATCGTCAAGCAGCTCTCGCACGCTAAAGATTACCAGATTTGTCGTTCAAATGATTTTACTTATGTTACTATTTATTACCCCGTGTTATAATATTTTATATTTTATTTTATTTAATTTTCAATATTTAAAATTTTCAATATCAGCATCAGCTATCCTTCACTTTCGCGGGATATTTCCCTCTATGCGCCATCTAGAAACCTAAGAGGGAGAACATCCTTTTACCGTTCAAGCGTCAAATCTAAGTTTGGTGCTCGTAATCCTGTAAATCGGATCGTCAGCATTGCCAACTCATACTCAGAACACATCAATTTTTTTGGCGGGTCTTTGCAAACTTCCAAGTGCAACCTGCGCAAAATTGTCACTGATTAGGTTAGGTCCATTACTAGGGGAGAATGAGGCAATCGCGGTCAGTTGGCAATGGCGGTCAGTATTGTTATTATAAAACGGTATGTCCGAAATGTACAATTTCTTTTCCTTACGTTCCACGACATCATTCGCTATATTGTCGAACGATTTCGCCTTCGTCGTTGCTAAGCAACCAAGGAAAACTAGCCTTTTTGTGTTTTCAACGTCGTTGATGTAATATTTCGTCTACACAACATAAGAGGTAAGTACTAATTCTGAAGCTTATTTTACATTTCAAGATTACGTAAATATAGATATTCTATCAAGGAAAAAGATTACATAGTTAAATTAAATATATTTATATTAAATTTCATTCTAATCTTCAATCTTATCAATGAACACGTATGCGGGCAATGATGGTCACTTGACTGTTAGTGCCCGTAACGTGATTATAACCTGTAAAATAAATAAAACTTAGAGAAAAAGAAGAAATTAGAAGAAAATAAACAGAAAAACAAAGGTAAAATAAAAATTTCTAAAAAAATAAAGCTGGAGAAGGAAAAGCCCAAAAGACCTCTTCCATGTAAAAAGGACGAAGATAACGATATAGGCAAAGCGGAAAAAAAATTAGAAGAAAATAAACGGAAAAACAAAAATAAAAGAAAAATTTGTAAAAAAATTAAGCAGGAGAAGGAAAACGACGAAAATAAGTGCATTATTTGCTTTCAATTTGGCCATGACAATGAGATGTGGTTCAGATGTATCTCTTGTGGCCTCTGGGCCCATTCTGAATGCTCTGGATGGGACTCAGCGGATGGATACATTTGCGAAAAATGTAGTAGCCCCTAGACCGCAATTGCCCGCAGCGTGACTGCTATTGCCCGCAGGTGTAGACGATGGCGAAAAATGACATATATTTGTTTCTTTGTAATTTCACTGAATAAATCAATATAAAATGAATTATTTTCGTATCCTACGTATAGGTTGATAGTTTAAGTTTACAAAAAAATCGTTTTCAAGAAATATTGCACCTTACATCTTTGTTTTATTACAATTATTGCTTAAGTGACCGCCATTACCCATTCTCCCCTAAGTCTTTTGTTTCTTTTTCTCTATCTTTTTACGACCTGATTTGTTTCTTGTTTTGTTTTCTCTTGTACGTATGCCACTGTTTTTCTTTTTCTTTATTGTACAAATTGGGAGTATCCCATAATAAATAAACAAATATATTTTTTGTACTAATTCTGTTCATATTTTGTATTCCAAAGGGTTCTCCCGTTGAAACAATAATAATAATAACCTGCCCCGATCTCCCCTATACCTAACACATCAGTAAACAATCAATCCTTCTCTCTAGCAACTCTATGCTACCTCCTCTCATCAAAAGCCGCGATTCCTCGCCTCGATCTACGAAGCTACACTCCCAGTATCGTCCAGACGCTATGCTGGGACGTGATCACGCCCGCAGTGTCCAAGTTTCCGCGGGAAAGGGAAAAATGTGGGGCAAACGGCGCGTCCGCGGTTGGATTTTAACTTTATATGTACATATATCCGAAATCGATAGGGGTGCACTTTTGACGAGCACACTCGAACGTGCTCGCAGGTGCATCTGGGCGGGCGCATGCCCGGACCTAGATGCACGTACCGGTGTGAGTTATAATTACGGTGACCCGTTTGTTTAACTCCGCCGATAACGAGCAACGATTTTGCGCCTACCCTCCCTCCCCCCCTACCCCCTTCGATCTCCCGCCATACTCCCCCTTACCAGGGACCAGGGAACAGCCGCAGAAAAAATGTACGGAACCGTTTCACCCCCGTCGATATATCGAGCGGCAAATTCCGAAGTGCGACCGCGTTCAGCCGAAGTAATTAGCGCGACGCGGATCAGCCGGCTGTACGCTAGCTAATTAGGATAATAATCGGCGACCTCCGCGAGGCGAGAGGCTGGTTATTGTCACGGATATCGATGTCATCGTTGGGAACACCGCGACACGTTCAACAATTGGATATCGGCCCTCGAATCGTTTCCTTTAATGGAGGAGACACCACTGTGAAAAATCGCGACTATCGATTTTTTCTTTTTCACATTTTCTGGAAGATATGGGTTTCGAGAATACTCTCTCCAAATTTTACGAAGAAAATTCTTTTTTATCTTTTAATATGTGCGTATTAATTATATCAAGCAATATATTGATTTACTTGCGTTGTTTGGTTGAAAAAAAATCTCGAAAACACCCTTAGTTTTCAGATCATTACAGTGGTCTTCCCCCTTAAATGTGACGTTAAGTTTCAGTGTTTTTTTTTTTCTTTTTTAAGAGATTGAGACTTTTCCTTTGGTGCCTCTCGAAGATTCCGATTCAAAATTATTCCAATTCCAGTGGAATTTCGATGGCATCTTTAGCTTTTAGGGTAGAAGAGAGGGAAAGCGAAGGGCATCGATCGAATTTCTCGAATCGAATAGCGCGTTCAAGATCCTTGGTCGTCCGAGGGAGCGCGAGCATCCGGTCCCGGCAGGCCGCTCCACCGAAATTGAATATATGAATGCGAAATTTGCAGCGCGTCCAGGCCCCGTCGAGAATTCGACTTTCGAGCGGTGGAAAATAGCGACTCGTTAGGTTAGTCCACGGAGGAGCGCGTAAATAGGCGGTCGAACGAATTTTAATTAGAAGCACGACAAGTGGCGGGAAATGGGCGTTTGTTCGTCGACGAAGGTGAAAGCGTTCTTGATTACATCTTCGCAGCGAATCCCTGATGGAATCCGCGTTCGCGAAGCCACCGACGCGAGCAAACAATCGGAGCAATTGAAAATTCGGCGGGATCACCTAGAGATGTCCAGCCGGCCCTTCTACTATAATTGTCAACTGTCCGACAACCACGATCCTTTCTTTTCAGAAATGGTAGTCGTGGCATCAGCGTATACCTCGACCGCCCGAATCCTCGACTTTATCGAATGAAGTCCGAATTGGACGAGTGTCCGTTGGGATTTTCCGAGACAGAGTTGCACTTAGAGCGAAGATCCTTCTCGACCCAGATCCTAGCAGCATCCTCGGTCGGAAAAATCGGTCGCCCGGCCTTCTTCGGAACGGTTGGCTGGGTACCGGGACACGGGATCGGTTCGCGGTGCTCGGCGAACCGTAGGAATCCGTTTCGCTCGAATCAATCACCCGACGGAACATCGATACGCGGGTAATCGCTGGATTAAAGGATAACCAAGGATAATTACTCGGCCGCCCGATCCGGATGCAATCAATTCTCGATGCGTTATAGTTCGCACCGCCGCGCCGCACCGGGTCCTACGCCTTCCTGCCCCACCGATCCCACATCCGTCTTCCTCCCCTGCCAATTTTTCCCCGTTCATCTTTCGACCTGCGGTGAAACGAGCGCCTGGCCAGCCGTTCGGAAACGGTTAACCCTGACCTCACCAAAATCGTCCCGTTCCGTCCCATTGTCGAGCTTTAATTCCTGCGAATGGCTCTTCCTTTTGTCCCGACATTACCGCACGGCCTGTCAGCAGTAGGCTGCTTTGTTGTCTTGCGACGGGCTCGCGTCGAAGAAACATCGACAAGCTTCTCTTTTGTAAGCTGTCAAACTCATTGGCACGTTTTCAAGCGCGACTGTTTCTCGATTCGGAGGAGATTCCGCTTGAATGGAAGATTGATTTAGTAATTGCTCGACTGTATTATACCGAAGGCGTGCTAATCGCAATTATTGCCGCGGTAATTCGGAAGGGAGTATTTGTAAGTTTTGCTTGAACTGAGTTATTGCTGTCAGGTAGCAGAAAATGGGTTTTGTATATTAAATAAGGAAGCTATAGCTGCGTTAAAACTGGAGATATGATAGTTTATATTTTGGACGTAGGGTAAATCCGGGAGACGCGGTCGACCTAATATAAAATGGGTATTAGAACTAATATAGGAATTATTTATTTTATTAGAACAAACCTTTACGTTTAGAGTTTTTTGCTGATTCAGAAAAACTTTAAGATAATATTTACTGTAAATCGAGTTGAAAACTGAAGTCATCACATCTGACCACTTCTCCCGAGGTGCCAGGAGAAATGGTTTACGTTATTGACAGAGACTACTCCCATAATTATTCATGGAAAATTAACAAAGAATAAAGCAAAATTATTTACGAGTGAATACAAGTATAAATTTATTAATATTTAATTTGTTTACGCTAAACAAGTAAAGAACGCATCAAAGAAAAAGTGAGGTACCTACTGGCAATTAGCAAGGCAAATGAATGCAAAAGTGAATAAGAAAACTAAACAAACCACAGTAATAATAAAATAATAATAAAAAATAAAAATAATAAAAGAAATCATAACTCAACCATCTCTCCTTTCCGGGGTTTTGAGGGGAAGAGTTAATATGGCCAAGTACTTTGGCTGCATTGTCCCTCGATATCTCTGCTATTTTATTATCCCAAACATTATACGAAAATATACTTAGAAGTATATTTTAAATACGATTCTGTACACCGTTGTTTGACAAAAGAGGTTAAATGTAACCTCAGTTTACCTTTAAAAACCTATAAATCCAGAAAAACACAGAAGCAAACGAAATTACGTTATTCGTTCAACTGTTTGGCTTCTAGAGAATTAATTATACCGCATTTTAACGCATTTTTACGTAGAGAGTCTGAAATATAGAGACTCCACCAACTCTCCGGCCCGACCGTGTCTCCCGGATTTACCCCATGTGAAATCAATGCCGGATTTGGCGCCTAAATATTTACCAAAGTCTCCTTTGGAATTTATGAAATATTTTACGGGTTTGTCGTAAATATTTACATATTTTCCTACGCAGATTTAATACTTAATACACTAAATACTAAAATGAGGAAATTATAATTTCGACCGCACTTGTAGATTATTAAAAAATTCGGTATATTTTTTGGATAAACTAAATACTAAAAGTCAGTTATCTCGGGACCACCTTTTGACCAGATACCCCCTTTCAAATTACCGATTACGGTGAAATATTCAATGAGCTTTTCTATGCAGATTTAATATTTAATACACTAAATACTAAAAGTCAGTTATCTCGGGACCACCTTTCGACCAGATACCTCCTTTCAAATTAACGATTACGGTGGAATATTTAGGAAGCATTCTAGTTGTGTACAACGCGGTATTCTTGGGACTGCAAGTCTATACTGCATTCCACATTAGAGCATACAGATTTCGCGCAGGCACGACCCTCAGGAGGCGTTGGTACGCTCGACTCCCCACTGAACCGCCTATGTTTCTCTCCGTCGCACGACCTTCTACTTACTCTCTCTGTTAATTTTTTAAGCACTGTTTACGTTGACAACGGTCAGGTCCTGCGTTTGGGATGTACCAGTTATTCCTTGGAAATTACCACGACCAATCGCATGCAGTTCAAATTGTGGGTAGTAGTGGGAGCTGCGCAGATCGGTCGCAAATCGGTAGGGGCGTCGGTATGCTCTCATATGGAATGCAGTATAGAAACGTGGTCTCCACTCATGTCACAGACGTTAGTATCCAAAATACTTGTCCATCACGATGGACCCGAAAAAATCCAATGTACGAAGGGCCGTTGAGTCCCAACGTTCAAGTGCCCTGGGCATCTCTACCGCCGCACGGCTATCTAGACATCTACCGCAGTCCTTTCACTTGCATCACCTCCGCTATACCAGGCGCGGGGATTAAATGTGGAATTACGCCGGCTGTTTTTCCATCAAACGTAGGCGAACGGACGGCTTTAATTGGCGAGCGAACGCGACGCAGAAATTGTGCAGCCGGTATTTTTCACGATGGTAACCGGCGCCCTGTCTCTGGGAGGATTTACAGCTGCTAAAACTGCGCATATTTACCACTCCAGGCTGAAATTATGCTGACCACGGTTTTGTTCTTGTTAACGCGAGGGGAAATGCTCGTCTATCCATCAAGTTCCATGAGTTACGAGGGCCGGTACGCGGGAAAATATGTATTCGTTTCGCGCGCGTTGAAAACCGTCCTTCCAACTTATCCTTTCCTCCTCGACTAGCAATTTCAGCGATAGCCTCCCCTCCGCGATTATCCTTACGCGAGAGCCGGGGCTCGTACGAATTCACGCAGCTTCCCAGCAGAGGAAGGCACACCGCGAGCTCGTAAATTTTTCTTCGCTACCGCCGCGAAAGTTTCCCGCGGAATCGATCGTAATATCGCGGAACATCGCCTCGCCGGGGTGTAAGACTTATCGTGGGGAAAGTTTAATTTAATTTCGGCCTGGGGTCCTCTCATTTCCTGTCCCGCCCGTATCTCCGCATATTATTTCTCGAGCCGCCGGATTTCGAACTTTAATCCAACAAGAACCGGCCAAGTTCCTCCAGGATCTCGCGATCCGTGCTCGTTTCGCCCTCCGATCGTAGAGGGATTGCGACTAAACCGTTGATAACCGTCCGAGCGGGTAAACGAACGCCCGACGTCGCGCTCGCGTAATAATTAAAATGCCACGGTACTCACGATCGTGGTCGTCCGTCTGGTTCCTCTTGTGATGGGTCTTGTGATGATGGCCTCCAGGCACTGGGATCTGCTTCATGGCGAGCAGGTCCTGATGATCCGCGTCGATCAGCGGATTCTCCAACTGCGACTCGATCACCTCGAAGCTGGTCGAGTTGTCCGGATGCGAGATGACCTTCACTGTAAACGAGCAAGCGTAACGGAGCATGGGGGCAACCGTTTTGGGGCACGAGGCGATCACTCTAGAGGCGACTTTAGAGAGAATCGACTCTGAATCCTGCCATCGCTACGGGCAAAGCCCCGCTGGAAGATGCGAGCAATGGAGGACCGCCCGAAACTTTGAACGTTCCCCGGTTTTACGGGGGGCAAAAACGCTCCTCAAACCCCCCCCAGGATTTCGGAGCGGACGAGAATCGATAACTAAACGCGGGTAAGCTGCTAATCGAGCGCTTAACTTTCCGTCGACGGGGTGTTGTTTCGCGGCGACGAAACTGCCAAACAAACCCCTCTCGACCAGCCCTCCTCCCCCCCCTGCGAGGGGGGAATCGCGGTTCCGAGTTCTCCTCGATCATCGGTTGAACGCCGCTGATCGTTTCCCTCGGAAGCGTGCTGCGAGCAAGTCGTCGATAAAAACAGCCACGCTGATCGAACGTCGAACGAGAGGCGGGATGCTTTTTAGAGGCAACTTGCTAAGTCTCGGATTCTTCTAGCGTTACGGAATAGCAAGTTGTCTCTGTTCCACGTAACGTTGAATCCCAAATCTCGAGAAGCGCCTTCGGCCTAGAATTTCTGTGGCACCTCGAAAATAGCAAGGCGTTTAAGTGGATAATTAAAGAAAAGGCAAGGAAGGCCTGGGATTTACTTGGAATTTTTCTTTTTTTTTTTTTTATTTTGAATTTTGGAAGACGCCTGGACGACTTGCTATTTTCGCGTCGGTTGTCGGCAGAGGACGGCGCGGCGCTCGAACAGCTGACGAGCGTCGATCGTTGGTGTCTGGGCGCACCTTGACACCGGTGTACGAACCTTGGTCGACGAACCCTTCGAAGGTCTCGCGGAGATCGAAGAGCCGGTCGACTGGCAGCGCGCCGATCCTGAATTCGAGGTCATCGAGGTCGTCGTCGGCGCGATCGAAGATCGCCCGGTGCTCGTAGGTGGGCCTCGGCGCGAACTTCTTCGGCTGCACTTGGTCAGGCCTCTCGATTCGTATAGTCTCGTCCACGGTAGGCGTTGGACGAGCCGGCGGATAACTCGACAACGACGACGACGACGATGACAACGACGAAGAAGACGAGGACGACGACGACGACGACGACGACGACGAAGACGACGAAGACGACGACGTCGCGACGGACGGTGGTGCGGGTGGTGCAGGGTGGTGCTGGTGGTGCTGGTGATGATGGTGCAGGTGCGCGTCATGCTCGCTTTGGGAGTGCCTTGGCTGCAGGTGCACAGTGCTGGAGGCACGATCATGCTTGGACAACGTGGAAGAAGAAGAAGAAGAAGATGAAGAGGAGGAAGAAGACGAAGAAGAAGAAGAAGAAGAAGAAGAGAAAGAGGAGGAAGATGAAGAAGAAGAGCCGCGATCATAGAAGCTGCCAGGTCGTTCCATCGACCGATCGTCTGGATTTCTCTCCCTGTTGGCAGGCCGATGCTCGTCGTCGGCGCCAGCACGAGCCTCATGACGGTTCCCGTGATCGACACGAGGATCGTACGCCTCGACCACGAGTACACCGGGCCTGCCAGGCAACTCCGGTGCTTCCTGATGATGGCCGTGCTGATGACGATGGCCGTGCTGACGCCTCTGGCCCGGCTCCTGGACGTCGTACGTGCTCTCGTGGTCGTAGTACGAGGTGCGCGCGGCCCCGGGGAACAGAAAATAGGGGTACATACTGGTCGGCGGTAACCAGATCTCCTGGTAGCTCTCCTGCTGCGGGTCGAACGGATACAGGGCCGAGTCCGTGCCCGACAGGTCTACAGAGGTGGAGGAGGGCAGGAACTCTGTAACACAGAAGCAGAGACGCGGACGAGAACGGGGTGAGTGGGGTGCGTGATCGTTTCGGTACACGTGCACGGATAGGTTCGCGTGGTACGTGCTAGTCTTGTGGTGATAGTGATAGTGGTGGTGGTGATAGTGACCAGTGGTGGCTGTGGTGGTGGTGGTGGTGAAGCAGTTTTAGGGACACGGAATCACTTCGGAAAGCGAGAGTCGGGATTCTCGGTCGTACACCTAAAAAATTATACAGCAGCGCACCGTCGAAAGGCGTTGCTCTCGAAACCGATACCTGTTGAGAGAGCAAATTACTCCAACAATAAGGTCTACCGTGGCCCATTATCGTCCCCGGAGAAGCCAATCAAACTCGTGGCCAACAAAAAGACGAGCGAGGAGCTCGAGGATCTGGATGATCTCTCTCTCTCTCTTTCTCTCTCGAGGATCATGCCTCGAACGCGAGCTCAAAGCCAGGAATGCTCGACGGGGAAGCGTTTGCTTAGGCATTTGGCGCGCCACGGAGTTTCGATGGAGCTCCGAGGATCGCCAAAGGGAGTCTCCAGCGAGCGCAACCGAGGTCGAACGTCAATTCCGATTACGACTTGGTTCGTTTAACCCTCCAACGCCGGCTTCTTCTCCATCTTCTTGCGTTCGTTCGCGGCTTGGCCAGGTGAAAAGGGAAATATTGACGCTGCCTGCGAGCATTCCTCCTAACGGCAGCTCTGCGTTTTTTAAGCCCAACGTGTGCTGGAGAATTTTCACCCTCGCGAATCATTTCGGCGGATTCCGTCGTTTTTCAAAGGATCGTCGATCTTTGAAGTACGAGCTGCTGGAGTAATTTCTCTAAGTTTCATTGACAATATTGATTCAATTTCGTACTCCAGCGAACAGTTCGATTAAGACGACTCTCCGATAGAAATACCTGGATCGAAAGAGGAGGAGGGCGGAGGAGAGTTTAGTGAGTCGAGTAACAGAGAGTACAGAGAGTCGTAGTTAGGCGATTAATCAACGAGCATGCGCATTCCAGAGTAGAAGTAGAAAACTACAGGCATGCAGGCTGAGAACGTGCGCGACCGACTTGGCCTAAAAAAAAAAAGAAAAAATAGAGTCTCCCTCATGCAAAAGTACGGCATGCGGTGCATAATCTCCTTGCATTCTCGCCCGAAGGCTTTCGAACTCTTATCCGGCTGCATCGGGCGCGACACCGTTACCCATTCCCGAAGCAACGATTCCGTCGATCGTAAATCCTCTCGCAGGGCCGTCTCCGCCGATTCGCGGCCGTTGCCCCGGAATCCGGCGAGCGGCGTATCGGCCCGCGATTTAATTAACATTTTATCGCCCGCGATAGATTCGTATCAGCGGGGCCCGCCGGCGCGGAAAGGTACGGCGGTGAAAATAATAAGAAAGTGTAATAAAAACTATGCTAATCCCTATCGCCGGGCTGGCCTCGCGTGCCCCTCTCAATAGGAGCGATTCAGGAATCTACCGGGGCAAAGAAAGTCCGTACGCGTTGACCCAGTTCGATTAGGCGATCAGAAGCTCGCTGCCGAGTGAAAAGAAGCGAAACGTATGGAGATCGCGGGGGTGAATAGCGATGGAACGGCGCGGATTCATCTCGGGATGCGAATCCTTCGGGCGGAATGCGTACTCGGGGGTGGAAAAGGGGTGTGTGTGTGTGTGCTGGTGCTCTCGCGCAGAAAGTTCCTTGAGATTCGAGGATTTCGAGGGCGGATACAGGCCTCCGCGGACTCCCATCGTTGCTTCGTGGTCGAAGGAATATTTCGATTCACGGGACCACGGGTCCAGGATCATCGTTCCTCTTGCTGCTCTGGCCTGGACGATTGAGTAACTCGTCCGACAGACAAACGTTCTCAACGATAACAATTATTGATTCTCGCGTGCCTGACTCCTCGATGATGATCACCGCTGCTCGTCGAAGAGGACACTCGAACGAGAGAAGACGGACGCTTGCACGTCGCGCAAGCGCCTCGCCTGGCAAACTGTACTTACGTAGTGGCGCGAAACGCTTGAATAACGTAACCCTGCGCCTCGCGAGGCAGGAATCGGAACGTCGTCGATCTCGGACCAGAGGATAAGAATCAAACGCGGGGTTGCTGATCGAGAAGCTATCGGGGGTGAAGGACCACGGCTAAAAATAGTCGCTCGAGTGTCATTAGGCTCGAAGGGAGCGAACGTGTGGAAGATGTTGCCCGGAGGGGAAGGGGTTTCAGTGAAATTAAGGTCGAGCCCGCCACGCGATCGAATCCTTATCTACATCTCGATACCGCTGGCCTTTGGTTAATTAAGGAGAAAGGAGCTTATCCGAAGGAGGCTATAACGTCGTCCCACGAGCCTTAAACACCGCGGTATCGCTGAAAGTAATTGCTCCGTCGAGCTGTCTACTTCCGCTCTTCCCTTTCGTTCGACTCCCAGAAAAATAACGAGTCTGAAAGGGATAAGCGGGAGTAGCTTTGGGGCACGTTTCTCATCGACGGAACGTTCCTCTCTCCGCGCGCTTATTCCTCAGGAATCCGACTATCAAACATTTAGATCCGTTCGGTCCTCCGCTGATATTTCGCGGTGGTCCGAGGGATCCTTCTAGACAGAAATTCAATGATCGATGTCAATCCGTCGACGAATAAGGGACCTCATAAATACCTTACGCATAGGAAATAATTCAGATCGTTCCTAGGTAATCAAGATTTTCCTTGGTGTCGCGAATTAAATAATCCAATCGTTGAAATAATTCAGCAACCCCCAAAGATCGCAGACGCAGTAATTAAGACAGCGCCCGAAATACCGCATTCGCGACGGTTCGGTCCAAGATCGACGGGGTTACTTCCTTCGGGACGCAGACGCGTCGATCGAAGAAGAAAGGTAAAGGGTCTAGAAACAGTACTCCGTGTAAAAAGGCACAGACAAAAGGTTTGGGGGCGGATCGAACCTCTCGCAAAACGAGACGGGCAGGGGTTGAGAGATAAAAGGGTGAATCGGTCGCCATGTCCAAAAAAGAATACACACGTTACTTCACAACACCAATAAACAGTCGTCTTTCCACAAGGTGCGCTAATAATTAATACGGTTAACCAACGTACACGATAATCAGTCATTCAAGAATCGCAAAGGTGGTATGTCTGGCTCGAGGGCAATTCACAACGAAACAAAACGATCCAAAGCGATAAAGGTCTCGTGTGTAACGCGCTTGTATAAATATGATACTGATGCCTGTATGTACCGCGTGTGTTTAATACGTATACATAGAGATAGATATGTAAAGAGAGAAGGAAACGTTGCTGACCGAACGGGCCCCGGTTTCGTACTCACCAACGCAGGGGTTGTGATTCACCATCGAGAAGATCTTGTCGCAGCGCCTCTTCATGTGGTTGTTCGGGCAAATGCAGCCGAACATCGGCGACAGTCGTAGCTGGGTCCAGGAATCGTGGCAGGCTCCCCTGAAACACCGATAGAACGACGCCGTTAGTGTCGCCGTTGAGGAACTTTAAATGGATTCAGTGGTATCGGAGAGGAAGAAACACTCGAGGCTAAAGAGGTCCACGATCTAAATCTGTCCGAACGCGGTGACCTCTGGTTAAACAGAGAATGGGAGTCGATAGTGACTCGGCACGGCTTTTTATAGCCAAGCACATTCAGTGATCGTAAGAGGTAAAGATAGAACGCCGAGGATGGAGGTTAAAGGCCGAGGACCTTCTCGTGGATTTCTAAATCAGGTTTGTTATTACGTTATTACATCCACCTAAGATGCACGCTGAGAAACTCTAAGCCCAATTCGGAAATAGTCGGTGGGGGATGTAACTCGGCTTCTCGGAGCACAGAGAGAACTCTGCTGGGCCGAAGTCTGTTAACTGTTCTCGAGTAAACGCGTGCAAGTTCCAAAGTCAATCGGTGGGCCGGAGCGAAGTTCCTGTGTTCTCCTCGGGAAGCAGGAAAAAAAAGGGAGGAAGAACGGAGGCACGTTTTAGTGCTCGATGGCTGCGAGCGCGATATACAGCTTACACGACTCGTCGGTGAAACCGCGATTGGCCGGGGGAACTTCTGGTCGCTGCAGCTGCGATTTGTAACTGTAATGCTGGGGAAACTGGTCCGAACGCAATCGCGAAAGTTTCCGCGGGATGTTTCGCGCGGATGAACGATATGTATCGTTCCGGGTACGGTGGGATTCTAAACGCAACGAAAACGAATAGTTTCGGTGTCATTCGGCAGGAAAGTTTTCGCCCGGAAAACTCGCGAAGGCCGCGCAAACACGATTCTCCAGCCGCGAAATTGAAGCTCCGCCGTTGGTACACGAATCATTTCACGGTGTTGTTCTGAAAGTTAATCGGGAATTAGCGGGGAGCGATCCAGTTTCGCAATTATTGAAACTCCCGATAATTCTGGGGAAAATCGGTGAAAATTTCAGCAGCAATCGGATCCAGCTGGAGTTGTTCGAACGATTAATCGCACGGTAATTTCCCTTCGGTATTAGCAACGGCGATCGCCATTAACGCAACGTTTACAGATGGAATTCAAAGTAAATACGATTAACTATGAGAAGTGGTATCAACGTTGAAAGCAAAGAGTAGTCTATAGAACAGGGAATAAGTTCAACGGACATGTGTTTGCTTAGATTGAAACGTGAAAGCTTAAATGTTATATTTGAAAGTGTGTATAAACGTTGTATCAATAGCCAATTTTTCCTCCGTTCGCGTGCAATAACACTGAATTATTCCACGGTTTATCCAGCAATAGACTGTCCCGATTTTCAAAAGACTCGCGATCCTTTTATAAAACAGCGGGAAGGGCGAGAGGTGGATATGGGGCGAGTTCGAACGCCGGTGGATCTCGTCGAAAACTAATTGCGCCGAGGCTAATTGAATAATCCACTGAAAATTATCTCCGTCCCGTTGACTATTTAACGTCGCCCCGCCGTGAATGAAGCCAACGTTAAATATCCACCGTAATGAGACTCATAATCGGTGCTGGATAACCGATAACACGAATAATAAGACCGGTAAGTTTAACGATAAAACGAGAGTGGATAAAGCTCCGTTAAGATTACAAGTGTCGAGTCAGGGAGGATTCTCCCTCCAACAAAGATGCCTGAAAGCGAGACCGTGGCAAGGAATAATCAACGTTTCTCTAAAGGGTCTTCATATTTTATATAAATGTTTCAGTTACCGATGCGTCGAGGGTTGCACTGGTTGCGTTACGTTTTCTCGACGTTCATCAATCCACCAGCAGCAAGTTTAATCTTGACTAAACGCGGCACACTTACGACTAAACTGCAAAGTTGCTTCCATGGGAAGGAAGTTCCCCCTAACGCAGAGCCATTTTTCTCGAAAGTATTACCCTGTTCTCCAGGCCACGCCAGGATTGCCGGTCCACCTTGTATTTCAAAGAGGATCGCAATCCAACTACGCGGGCAAGAAAAGAGAAAAGGGGGGGGGGGTGGAAGGAAACCGAAGAAGGGTGGGAATTCGAGGAGGGTGAGGCCGCAGGCTCGGAATTATTTGGGTTAATGGCACACACTGTACCGTGGCTCTTGCACCCGACGAATTAGAGGGCAAACAGGGCAAAAGGAAACACGAAACCGATGGGCGAAATAAAAGCGGCACGGCCAGCAAGTTTGCAGGATGGACCTCGCAGCCAAGGAACGAACAACCGAGCAGGAATACTCGAAGAAGATAGAACACCCCTCGCTGTTCTTCCTGGCTGAGAAACTTCTCGCTACGTGGTCGAGAGCTACAGCTCGAAGAAAAGAATCTGCCTATTCTTCCGTGTAAATTGATAAGTAGTCCTATTTAACTACCAAACTATTTCGCGCGACTCCGTGTTCCGGGGCTGAAGGAGGACGATAAAGGGTTTCACGGTTAAATCAATCACGGGGAAAGTCTTTCGAGTCGCTGTCCAATGAAATTATGGTTTCGTCTGGCGCCGACGAGGATTTTCGGCGACGGTGTGCAAGTGACAGGTATCCAGAATGCGCAGTCTGTTCGAGGAACAAGCGTCGTGCGGTCTGGCCGCATATCGGGCACAGGAGCAGCAGTCTCCACTCTCCCGCGACTTCCAGCACGGCAGCTTTAAGCCGCGACCACTGAATTTATGGCGGGCAGCGACGCGGCCGCTCGTTGATCTTCCGTTTGTTGGTCGGATTTGCGCCAGGAATTCCACGAAAAATTCGACCGGTCTCTTTCAATTTTTCGAGGGCTCCGGATACGAGGGAAATACGCGTGGCTGGGCGAGGGGAGATTATTTTCCGCTTCCTGTTCGATGTAGGGGAGAGTTGCCAATATCGTACTGGTCACCTAAATCGTACCTCGTCAGTTTCTCGGTAATTAATGAATATAAAGGACAGCTGATAATAAAAGAGTCAAGTGAATGCGAAATAAGAAATAGAAACAGAACCTTTTGGGTTTATATGCTATTTTGTGTGTGCTATATACATTTAAAAATATTTGAAGGAAAAAATTTTCCGAAATATTAATTTAAAACGAAATCCTGATTTTTTCGCGTGATTTTTGCACGAAAAAAATTAGGAATTCGACTTTAAATAGCGGCTATTTTGTTTTAAATTAATATTTCGGAAAATTCTCTCCATCAACCTGAGGATACATTAATATACTAACGAAATCTTTTTTGTTTTCTGATTTTAGATAATCTGGTTCCGAATAGCTTTGCTCACCGCAAAACCAAATTTTTAAAAATGCTTCTTATATGTCGGCTGTTACTTTATTATAAACGCAAATATTTTTCCACGAAAAAATTCCCAAATGTTCTTTAAACGTTTCCCTTTTAAGCGCAATAAGTTTTGTAAAAATATACGCTTCTGCTTCTTCAAAAAAATTCGAAGTTGTTTCGATTTTAACGTGCAAGGACAAACCGTCCGCTGTGGTTGATAGATTTTCCAGTTGCAACCATCGCGTGAAAAGATTCTGGCAGCGAATTTTTCACGTTCAGTCGCCGAGAAGAGTGATGCAGCTTCTGGGGAAGGAAGCCGAGCTTAATTTCGCGGCACGGTATCATTCGCGTTGTCTAGCACAGTAATGAACGTCCCGCCTAGATTATTTGATCCCTTCTGACCTCTAATGGATCTATTACGGTTCTCAACCCAACTATGACTTTTACTTTATATCTTCGTACAGATATTACCTTCTAACGCTCCAGCCGAATCGCGCCCCGCTGGAGCTTCACCCGTAATTTAGTTCCTCCTCTATGAAACTACTTCGCTAAGAGTTCGTAATTTCTGCAATTGTGTAATGAATGTGACACGAATTTCGACACCGTTGAATTACGTAGCGTCTCGGGGCGGAACTTGCTTGCCAAAATGGACCGAGCCATTCTCGACTTCCGTTGAAGAATTTATGAATAATTCGAAGGCTCACAGGCGAACACTGTTCGGGAATGTAATCTGTGCCGCTGAAGAAGCTACTGTGGTTAATTCAAATTGAGGCAGGACCGTTATTAGCGGAGTCAAAGCAGTCCGCGCGGGAGAAAGTGACGAGCATCTTCTCACGTATGCTAATCAATGTTAGAGAAAGTTATTCCTGATGCGCGGGATTCAATCTCGCTCCCGGCGCGAAGACGTACTCGCCGGGTCTCGCTAACGCTTGAAATTGCATCCACGCGAGCGTCGGTTTCTCTTCGGAAGGGAAACGAAGTTCAGAAATGCGAGGTCCTTTGGCAATTTGCTTGTATAATCCGCGACGTGTCGCGAGGGAGGCGCGGTTTACAGCTAAGTAGCGCGCGTTTTCCTCTGACTAGAAATATTTCTCGTAAAGGCAAACACGCGTGTTCTTTTTCTTAGAAAATAACGCGAATTTTGATTTTCCTCGCGCGATGAATCTAGATCGATTTCATCGGCTTCCACGCGCTGCGAGATCTTTTTTTTTCGCCCGGATTACTCGCGCTACGGGCCAAGTTACAAAGCGCGAGGGTATTCGATGTCATTCGAGGAGCAAAGGTAGAGCAGGAGCACAGAGACCGGCTGTGAGAAGAGAAAGGTTATGGCGAACTCCCGCGGACGGACATTCGCGGAGATTGAAAATCGCACGGCGGCAATGAAATATACGCTCCACTTTCGACCTTCGACTCTACTGGCGGATTCGACCTACCCTTCCACTGATTTCCGCCATAAGTTTTTTACGTTCAGACTGCCGGGGAGGATGATCGCCTCGTGGAAAGATTCCCGACCGAATCGAACCGGGGAATCTCGGGGAAACGAACGAATAGCCTTGCGGACTGGCTGTTTTCAGCTCAGCTACCCACGACGCCAGGCAGAAAAAAAATCTTTCGGCCTCCGCTTGTAGCCCGACATTCCTTCCGAGGTATTTTTATGCGAATCTCCACCCAAATGTCACCTCGTACGAGGGTGGTTGAAGATCGATGGAGAATGCGTGCGACGGGTGACGCGTCTGACTAATATTCACTATTACTACTCGCGAAATAAATAGTGTCTTCATCACACTGTATCAAGTGCATTATTTCCACGAAGAATGCAACCTAAGGCATCGAGAAACCATTCAGGACTATTCAAGAACCATGCAGACAAATTGCAAAATGCATCCCACAAAACCCAACCCGCGTTACTTTCCTTTCCCTACGAAAACGAAAGCCCCTTCGACTCGAAGAATTATCCGGCGCTAATGAAAACCCGCGGAGGCCGGAGAAATACAGAATTCATCCCGCCGACGACGGAGCGGCGCGGGAATAATCCGTAAATCTGATTTTTATCGCGCGGGTCAGGGCCGGGTTGCACGCGGCGCGCGTCGCGGCGCGCAAAGCGCGAAAGAACAAAGGGGACGGCGGAGGTCGTGGGTGCCGAACGACGGAGAGGGCGGGTCTGCGGTGGAAGAAAGCAGCTGGAAGGAGAGAGTGTAAAACAACGAGAGCACCGGCTCTCTTCCCTGTACGTACGGTCGGGCGATAATTTACTGGCGTGTAGGTACGTCTGAAGGATCCGGTACGTGCCGGTCGAGTGGTCTTGCACAGTCGGGGGGGTGCTAAGTACGCCTACGTGTGCGCTGACGCACCCTCGCGCACCCCTGCGCACCAGCAGCCAGTGCACGCGCCGACCGAGCACTGGAAAAGTGCGCTGACTTTTTCCCGGAATCGATCGGAACGCCAGGATTCCTCGCGCGCTGTCCCTTCGATCGATCTTCTCTAGTCGAGCTACGTCCAGCGGGACATTCTATCGGTATCGCGAGCGCTTTTTGCGCCCGGGACATTTGCATTTTAATTGCGGCTGAGAAAAAGTCCCCTTTCAAAGGGAGGGGATGAAGGAGCATGACTGTTACTCCTAAAAGGATTATTAAATGTTTTTTACGGCCGGGGGCGCCGTGATTCGTGCTCCGGCCCGTTCCCCAAGAAACCGGCGCGTGAACATCGACAAAAGTTTATGCATAGTCGGCGTCGGGACGCTCCTGAATAATGTATGCGCCTATAGAACCGCCGAGGAATGATTAACGACGCTGACCCGCTTGTAACTTTCGAAAAGTTTCCGCCCGCTTTTTTGGCGGCCCTTCCGAGGAACGCGTCGCGTCGCCCTCCGCTCCCCGAGCTGCCTTCTAACAACGGGAAGAAGACGGTTTATTTATCAGCTCGCCGGGCCATTATAAATTACGCCCGGAGCTTGAAATCCCGCGCTCTTTCAGCTTCCTCCACGTCCACGGGAATCGCCGGTCCGTTTCCAACGGTGCTCCTCCGGCGATTCTTCAAACCGCGCGTATACATCCATTCCCAGCGAACGTGTCCAGCGATCTCCGAGGATTTATTAACGGGAACTTTAATATCTCGCCGAGTTATTGATAGCGAAACTTGGCAACGCGAGACTGGTAAGAAGAGAGATAATCGTGTCCGTGAGAATAGTTGCCGCGAGCTCGCCGTGCAGCTCCGTCTCTCGCGACGTACCATCGTCCCGTTGCATCGCGGCCAGTGTTAATTTTATTAATTGAGATTTGTGCGGTACAATTACCGCGCCCTGGGCGAGCGTGTTGCATCGGCGCGCGCGCTGCCAGTTGCTCGGAATAAGAATTACGCGGCCATCAAGATAAATCAGTTGGAACGTTGACGAATGTTCATTAGCGCGTCTGTTTATTGCAGACAAGGTTTATCGAACGCCGCTGGAGCTTCGAATCGCCGGTTCGTGAAATATGGCGCGCTTTTATCGGATCTTTGGGAAGACGGTGGACGTCCAGGAGTTCCTTTCTTGGGCAAACAGGCTGGAGACGCGATCGACGTACATTTTTCAAAATTCTACTCGGCCAGACTGCCATGGAATTTGATTTATTTCCAGTGGACGACGCTATCTACCGCGCATCCACCAACAATTTGTCACCGCGCGAAGGGAACGCAGGGCTGGAAGCATCCTTCCCATTTCACGCGTACACGCATGCGGCCCATGCAAGATTCATAGATGCGCCGTGAGTGCACTCGTGTCATCTCGTAGACGCGACGCAGCGGGACGAGGGCGCGATACCCTTTAATCTACGCAAACACGCTGTCATCGAGGACACCGGCGATAACTAACTCGGTGAAATAATAAATTCAGAGGGAAAGGGCTTCGCGCGTTTCGGCAGGGTAAGGTAAGAGTACCAATAACTGGACACCAATGACATTTATATTTTTACTAAGCTTCGTAGAAAGTTTTGAACAATATTGTTGGGAATATATGTTATTTTGCTACTTGATCTCTTATGTAAAAAATTAAGAAAGCCCTAGGTGTAAAGTTTAATATATAAAACTGTCTTTCAATATCGGAGGTGCGTGCACTTTGAATTCTTCGTAGATTTCTTAAGTAATTCTTAAGAAAAATATAGTTAGTTGTTAAGGTGATAATAATCGTTATGTAACGTTTTTCTGAGAAAAAAACGTATGTACAGATTCTTAAGAAATTTCTTGTTACATACAAAACAAAACATTGGTCGATTAGTGTTGATTTTAATTAAAAATATACGTGTTCATTCACTTCTTAGGTGAAGTCCCAATACCTGACCGCAGTGTCAAACCAGTAAAGTGTCTGTGTTTTCTCAAATTTTTGTATATCAAAAGTGTAAGTACAAGTAATTACAAAATTAACAGTTTTTTATTTTCAAGTCATATTTTTAGTCAATTGAATGCTTCATTTTTAACGTAACCTAAAATTGAAAAATGAACAATTCACGTGCAAACCATTCACGCAAAACTTCCCCATTGTCCAGGTATTGGGACACTAAAAATGGGACGCTGGGACAAATCAGAATTCTATTGTCCATGTACTGGTAGCCATAACTACTTGTGTTTTTACTCAATTTAATTAAAATAACACACTGAAAACAAGTTTTTAGTATCTCATTTGATAGAAAGAAGTAACATTTATCCGAATACTGACACTTTCGTTAAAAAGGACATTTATTTTTACTCCATTCTTAAGATATACAATTTTAATATCCTTAACTGTCCAGTTATTGGTACTTTTACCTTAACCCTTCGTAATCACACCTTCTTATAATCACAAGTTGGTCACACGGGGTTCCCTGTACCCCAGCGTCATTTTTTGAATTACCATTTTGATATTTTTGAATCTTTTAACTTTTTAAGGACAATTGTACATTCGTAATACTTATAAAATCACGATCTAATAGTCTTTCCCTAGAAATGTAAATTTTGATACGATAAAATTTGTAGTTGAAAATGAGCGATTTTCCACGGTAGTGGGAAAAACGCAATTTTTAAATTTTTTTATATCTTTTTATTACGATAAATCTCCTTTAGAAGTCGCAAAGGCGCGACATTTTAACTCGAAAATTATTCTTGAGATACAATACACCCCGTGTGACCACGGAGGGTTAATTCAGTAATCCTTGAAGAATTCGACGCTGAACCCAGACACCATCATCATCCCTGCTCCTTTCACACCACCGCAAAGATCACTTCAGCAAAGTCTATCAGACAACATCGCGGGGTAATTACATTTACTATCCTTCCATCAGCACCGCCGATAGTTCGCGACTATTAGCCCACTTTACGACCAGCTACGAATAGGGGTCCTGGTAGGACCCGTGCGTATCTACCCCTTGGATAAGTGCACGTCGAAATCGAGCGGATCGCATAAGGCGTTATGCATGTGTGCATCCGAGGGTGTCTATAAATATATGATGCGCGGCTCGTTCAGGCCGCGGGGGGTGCTAAAGTGGGAATGGGCGAGTCGCCTTATGAATTTTAATGACGCGTATCGTCACGTGATAGGTAGAAGGGCTGCTTCGTGCCCGGCAGCCCCGCGGAAACTTCCGTGCAGGCTCGGGCCGCCGAACACTTCTCGAACACTGCTCGAACGCTTCTCGAACGATTCTCATCGGTTACCTCGTTTGTCCTCCGGGTACAAACAAACATTCAAGCATTCATGGTGCAATTAACACCGTACACCAGCTCCTACGAGCCACCCGTTCCGGACTACTCGCGTGCGCGCACGGTTCCCGCGAAGATTTACGACAGGTTAACGTGGGAAAAACGCAGTTTGCCGCGAACGAGAGATACAGAGGGTCGTGCGGAGGTACAATCGTATCGGCGGTGTAGGAAGAATCCTGTCGTTAAGGGTAACGGTAAAGCGTTTAAGGGAAAAGGTATCTTTTGGATCGACCTGTACCGTAATTGCCAACGTTTCACCGTAATCCGGGAATGTAATTCTGATTGTCGCGAGCATTCGTAGAAGAGGAATATTAACGAGGGGCGAAATTTTGCCAACGCTAGGGTATAACTTTTGCTTGTAAATTATGGAAATCATCGGATTCGTTAGCGGCGATAACACGGGGAGGGTTCGCGCCAGCTCGAACCGCGAGTTATTGAAATTCGCCGGGCGTTTCGCGGCCGTCGGACGTGCTCGATTTTTCGCGGGCAGGTAATTGGATTTTAACGGTGGCGTCGGCGGGCGTTTTAAAATTTAATGCGCCCGCGAATTAGGTACGAAATGTGCACCGCATAACGGAGATTCGATGCCATTAATACGGGAATTAACCGCGATTTCCCCGCCGTGTACCCGCTGACTGCTAACAATCACGTGGCAGCGCGCGGCCTTCGATTTAATTTCTTCATGAATTATAATCGCGCACCGCCGATTACCAGCGCCCGGCCGATTATACGAAATTATATTGCCGTTTAGAGTGATACGACGTGTGTACACCGTCGCTCGACGAAATGCAACGTGACGCGGCACTTTATATGCAGTTTCCATCACGTCGGCGACGGAAAATTCGCGGTAACCAAGGGCTGCGCGGGAAATACGCCCTGCTAGTCGCGCGGCCGAATTTCAAAGCACGGCTATGCAGGTTCCGTAAGAAAAATTCAAGGGGATAACCGTATGAATAATTAAAATCGAAGGATCGGTAAGGAACGGTAAGGGACGAGGCGTCTCGCTTCGTATTCCGGGGTAAAGGGCTCGGTCCGCGGGCAGCTCGAGATAGGAAACCAGGATTGGAGGATAAAAAGCCGAATCGAACGGGAATGCAGGATCCTGAGAGCGTTCAAGTACAAATTGCAGCAAGTTGAATGCGCCCTCGATTCGAGTTCCTTCTAGTTTAACGGCGAATCTGCCCAGCATCTTCCCGGGAAACAAAGACGAAGAAAAAGCTGGTGGAGGAGAGGGAGGAGACGAATTACGATATCTTCGTTTCCTCGCGAAGTCTCGCTGAACAATAACGACGTCCTAGACAAAAAGGTATTCCGACCGTCTGGGATTCATTCGCGGCGCCAGTGCTGAATAATTACTCGAGATCGCATCAAAGAAAAATATATTTATCTCTATCTGCTTCCCTCGGACCGTTTTCCTTTCTTCGTTTCCGCCCTGGCCAGATGGTACAGTTCTGCTTCCTTCGCTCTCTTTTCCCGTGTTACCCTTTCCCTGCACTGCGGGGAAAGTTGTAGCCGACGAACTCTAGTGTTGGAGTTTCGATTGCAACGTAAGCTTGGCACTTCTGTTCAGAGATTTTGGTATGAATTTCAACTGGAAAGATTTCTACGGTTCCGTTTGATTAATTTTATAAATAGCACGTATAGTAAAGAGTAGAATGGTTGGCCACTTAAGTTATTAAGAGTGTCATATAAATAATGAATTATAAATGTGAATTTAGTAAATTTGAAATAGAAATCAATATAAATAAGTACGAAAAACTCCTAATAATCTAAAAGTAAATAGAGTTTATAAAAAAAAATCAAGAATGTATAGAAATATACAAAAAATGTGTTTCCTACGAAGAAATATACTTATTGGCATGGTCAAGACAGTAATTGCCCTAAATTAAGCTAAAAGCAAATGTTACCCGATTTCGTGATAGAAATAACAGTAAAATTATTCAACAAAAATGGATATATTTTATTTAGTATATATTTGTCGTGTTTGTTTCTGTTTTAAACAGGGGATAATTACTGTATCACCATTAATATGGTTAAAAAACAGTCACTGGCCGCCCGGCCAATTACTATCATTCAACATTATTCGTATGACAGTTGTTGGCCCCCTGTATTTTTCATAATATATGTATAATTTTATCAAATAAATAATTCTTTTATAAAGTTTCAACTTTTATTTATCGATATATACCGAATATGAGAGGTAGACATATCATGAATACATTAAACTATTCGCAAACTTTCAACTGCACTCTTACGTTTTTTTTTTTATTAAATCACTGTACTTTCCAAGCTTCAAAGCCAAGTCATCCTATTTGCTTTTATGTATAATCACTAGGGTGGCTCCTATTTTCGACTGTTGATTTTTCTCCAGGCACCAGAATAATTCCAAACAATTAAAAAAAAAAATCTAAAACAAATCTTAAAAGAAATCTTAAAAATCTTAAAAGAGAATATTATATAAAATCGACTTCGTGAGCTGTTAAATAATGATTCAAATGTATAAGGGCCCAGGGGCACCCTTTCCCGTCATCCGATCGAGCTGAAATTTTACACAGATTTTTTTTTAATTATTTGGAACTATTCTGGAGGGTGCAACGAAGAAAATCTTGAAAAAAAAATTTTACCACGAATAAATAAGAGCCACCCTAATAATCACAGTATATAATGAGTGGAGAAACATTGATTACATCCGAAGCAAGAAAGTAGGTACAAAGAATATGAATATGTTCATTAAAAAAGGGCATAACTTTAGTATTTCTTTATATTCATTTATTTCTCAAAATAAGGCCAATCACTGTCAGTTTGCCAACCCCTATATAAGTATTACTTTTAACTGTAATTCATGAAAGGGCAGAAGTCGATTACTTTCGTGCTTAAATGTTACAAAATCAGCATCGAAACGCTTGTAGCGTACCTATTCATCGCGGTCCGAATTAAATGCCGATAAAACCCCGGGCTGAAACGGCCCTGGTGAATATACATATACAAACGAACGGGGTTTGCATTCAAAACAAAATTTCAATATTTCACCAAACATCCGCTGGCGCGAGGCGAAATTTTTCCCACATTGCTTCATCCGGGAAAACTAATGCGATCGCTCGTTTTCCCAGCGAACCTCGATCCACGCGCATCGATAAAAAGGAATTATTAGCATTAATACGGAAACGCGCGTCCCGAACTTCGCGGCTGATAAACGCGACGGTAATCGAATGCGTTGGCACTCGTTCCTCTCGACAGCCCTTAATCGTAGCTTCGTGATATAGAGGGCCAGGCCCTTTGTCGCGGCCACATCGATGACGTGCCCTTAAATTCAAGCAGAAATTCCTGGAGGGGGCGAGCGAGCAATAAGCGCACGCGAGCCGCGGCCCATAATTTACAAGCTTCTTTTCGCGAGCGTTAATCGACGCCTTAAATCACCTCCCAGCGAATTATTAGCCTCACTCCCCGTGTAATTTCCAATTTCTCCATGAAGATGCATTTTCGCCTTTCAGACTTATTAAATACCTCGGCGGACACGCGGCTTTCGGGCGAGTGTTTCTTTCCAGATAAACTTAAGAGCGAACGTCCTTTCCAATCTCTGAATCAGACGATAACCAGGCTCGCGACGACTATAGTTCTCCTCCGCGGTGGAATTCCCGCTAAAACCACCGAAAATCCTATTACAGAGTCAGCCCGTAATTGCGAGGATGGCAGGAGCGTACGTGCTCCCACGGTTGTCGCATCGCGAATCGTTCAAGTGTCGTCGTGGTACGCGTATGCACGCGTGCATCCGCCCGTAATTTATTCCACGACGCGAGACCCACCGCTCTCCCCCGCCGCGCCGCTTTCCCCCTGGTTTCTTTTACTAACACCACCCTTGCGACGACACGGCTTCTTTAGGGTTCTAATATCGTTTGAGCGGTGATCTACGAGCGTGCTCGTTAAATAATTTCGGTAGGATTTCATGGCGAGCGTTGTCTCTAAGTTGGGACCTCCACTGATTTCTCTTTTCTCGTGTTTTCGCTCCAAAGATGGGCATTATCTAGATGAGAAATTATTTAAATAATGTGTCGAATAAAAGATACTTTATCTTTATTCATTATTCGAATCTTCGAATAACACGGTTTACGTTTATTCGTTATTCGGAGCTTCGAATAATACGATTTATCTTTATTCGAAACATCACGGATAAATAAATCTATTCGAAGTGAATTTAGTCGACGGCGGAAGATAATTTTTTTTTTTTGAAGTAAATTTATTCGACGGTGAAAGATAATTTCTTGATTCGAGGAACTTTTATTCGAACCGTCGAATAAGGCTTTTATCTTTACCCGTAGTTTATTCGACTTTTATTCGACGGCTTCGAATAACTTTCGACTCGCGATCTCGCCTCGAGCTGAGGACTTATTCGACGGTTCGAATAAAAGTTCCTCGAATCAAGAAATTATCTTTCGAAAATTCATCTTTCAAAAAATTTATCTTTCGAAAATTCATCTTTCAAAAATTTATCTTTCGAAAATTCATCTTTCAAAAATTTATCTTTCGCAAAATTATCTTTCAAAAAATTTATCTTTCGAAAATTCATCTTTCAAAAATTTATCTTTCGGAAATTCATCTTTCAAAAATTTATCTTTCGCAAAATTATCTTTCAAAAAATTTATCTTTCGAAAATTCATCTTTCAAAAATTTATCTTTCGAAAATTCATCTTTCAAAAAATTTATCTTTCGGAAATTCATCTTTCAAAAAATTTATCTTTCGAAAATTCATCTTTCAAAAAATTTATCTTTCGAAAATTCATCTTTCGAAAATTCATCTTTCAAAAAATTTATCTTTCGAAAATTCATCTTTCAAAAAATTTATCTTTCGAAAATTCATCTTTCAAAAAATTTATCTTTCGCAAAATTATCTTTCAAAAAATTTATCTTTCGGAAATTCATCTTTCAAAAATTTATCTTTCGCAAAATTATCTTTCAAAAATTTATCTTTCGCAAAATTATCTTTCAAAAAATTTATCTTTCGGAAATTCATCTTTCAAAAATTTATCTTTCGCAAAATTATCTTTCAAAAATTTATCTTTCGCAAAATTATCTTTCAAAAATTTATCTTTCGCAAAATTATCTTTCAAAATTTTTTTGAAAGATAATTTTGCGAAAGATAAATTTTTTGAAAGATAATTTTGCGAAAGATAAATTTTTGAAAGATAATTTTGCGAAAGATAAATTTTTTGAAAGATGAATTTCCGAAAGATAAATTTTTTGAAAGATGAATTTCCGAAAGATAAATTTTTTGAAAGATAATTTTGCGAAAGATAAATTTTTGAAAGATGAATTTCCGAAAGATAAATTTTTTGAAAGATGAATTTTCGAAAGATAAATTTTTTGAAAGATGAATTTCCGAAAGATAAATTTTTTGAAAGATAATTTTGCGAAAGATAAATTTTTTGAAAGATGAATTTCCGAAAGATAAATTTTTTGAAAGATGAATTTCCGAAAGATAAATTTTTTGAAAGATAATTTTGCGAAAGATAAATTTTTTGAAAGATAATTTTGCGAAAGATAAATTTTTGAAAGATAATTTTGCGAAAGATAAATTTTTTGAAAGATAATTTTGCGAAAGATAAATTTTTGAAAGATGAATTTTCGAAAGATAAATTTTTTGAAAGATGAATTTTCGAAAGATAAATTTTTGAAAGATGAATTTTCGAAAGATAAATTTTTTGAAAGATGAATTTTCGAAAGATAAATTTTTGAAAGATGAATTTTCGAAAGATAAATTTTTTGAAAGATAATTTTGCGAAAGATAAATTTTTGAAAGATGAATTTTCGAAAGATAAATTTTTTGAAAGATGAATTTTCGAAAGATAAATTTTTTGAAAGATGAATTTCCGAAAGATAAATTTTTTGAAAGATAATTTTGCGAAAGATAAATTTTTGAAAGATGAATTTTCGAAAGATAAATTTTTTGAAAGATGAATTTTCGAAAGATAAATTTTTTGAAAGATAATTTTGCGAAAGATAATTTCTTGATTCGAGGAACTTTTATTCGAACCGTCGAATAAGTCCTCAGCTCGAGGCGAGATCGCGAGTCGAAAGTTATTCGAAGCCGTCGAATAAAAGTCGAATAAACTACGGGTAAAGGTAAAAGCCTTATTCGACGGTTCGAATAAAAGTTCCTCGAATCATGAAATTATCTTTCACCGTCGAATAAATTTACTTCAAAAAAAAAAAATTATCTTCCGCCGTCGACTAAATTCACTTCGAATAGATTTATTTATCCGTGATGTTTCGAATAAAGATAAATCGTATTATTCGAAGCTCCGAATAACGAATAAACGTAAAGTATCTTTTATTCGAGTTTATCTAGATATTATCTTTGCCCATCTCTGCTCCGCTCAGACTGCTCTCGAACAGTCGAACGCACTTAAGTGACTCGCTTCGGTCGGTGTTTACTCGAGTGTCAAGTAAATTCAGAATCTCGTCATTAGGGGAGCTACAGCGATTTCGATGGCACGTCAATTACGTCATTAATTGGAGTCGAACGTCGGTCACGTTGGAGTCCATTCGAGTGCACGCAGTCGTCATTACGACGGACTGTCATTACCACCCCGAGTATCTTTTACTTTGGGAAGTACTCCGGTGAATAATTACGCGCGCGGACAAGGATCAGAGAGACTCGACGGTGCGATGATTAGTGATGGCTAGAACCATGATTTGTGAATCACGAGTGATCCGATCACGTTCGTTCCCAATCACGGTGATTTTTCACAGTGATCCGTGATTTTCGTGATCGCCTCTGATTGGTGCAGGCAGAACAGTGATCCGTGATCGCTTCTGATTGGTGCATCCGCAACAGTGATCCGTGATCGCCTCTGATTGGTGCAGGCAGAACAGTGATCGCTTCTGATTGGTGGAGAGCGTAACTACTCTTTGCACGCGCCACATAACCCCAAATTCTATTATCTCTCGAAACATTGTCAAGTCCTCACTGTTCTTATAGAATCTCAGTTGTATATTTTGAAATAATGTAATCGTTCTTGATCTATTTAAATTAACGAATATTTCTTCGCTTTAGTTAAAAAGTATAATGTATATGTGAATACTTTAGCCAATCAAATCAGTGCGTGCATACATTGACTATTTATGAATGAATATTCTATATATTCGCTGAATTAGCACGTTTTGACTGTAACACCAGCTCTATTAAAGTATTTCATAAAAAATAATCCAATTAAGATCAAGAATTACGATTACAGTACACAATTCACTCAAGTTAAAAAAATCACGGTCGTGATTGAACTTTAATCACGACCGTGATCGTGAATTTGCAATCACTGTGATAAATCACTGTTAGTGATTTTGCACTCCATCTCTAGCGATGATCCGACTGCCTTAAGAAAAATCTGCGAGAGAAACTGAGGCGCGAGAAGTCGCCATCGTCCGATACTTGAACGCCGGCAGCTTTCGTTAACCCCTTTGAGTCCAGCGTGCCGAGCGTATCGGAATAAATTATGCCCCCCCGACGAGAAAGCAGAGAGGCAGCAGCAGGTGGGGAAGAGCCAACTCTCGCCTGCATTTTGCATGCCGTATGCTACTGCCCGCCGAGCTGAATTACCGTTCCTCCGGTCGCGCGAAGGCGACCTTGCAATCCCCCGTATGCAAGCCTGACACGCCACAATTAGCGCTTCGCTTCCTCGCGACCAGGCAATTTCTTTCGCGCCCGGGCTCCTCTCTCGATATAAATAAATTAGCATCGGTGGCAGGTTTCATCTGGCTGCCGCCGGACTCTGCCTCCGGCGGTGCTTCGATTCACTAACCCTCGGACATCGCGCCCGGCGAATCCGCGCGTAATTACTTCGTTATTCTTTCTCCAGTTGCAAACACCAGCTTGCCAACACCCCGCGAATAAATTTGCCGGTTAATTCGCGGACAAGTTGATCCGCTTATTCCTATCGTAAATGCTTGCGGAGTTAATTCATTTACGGCGCCGCACCTCCTTTTAATTCTCGCTCGGCTAGACGCGGCCGACGCGTAAATTAACTCTCGCCACCGCGGGCTGGCAATTTCTATCTGAACGGCCGCGGCGGCGTATGCAAATAAACAAATTAGCATCGCCTGAGGAGGCAGCTGAATATTGTTCCGCAGCGACGGGAGAGGCTGCGACTTTGTCGGACGCTTCCTAGAATGTTTCCCTCTCGAGACGGTCGTCTACTAGAAGGCTTGGAACAATACGTCCACTTCGAAGCCATCTCTAGCCACGGGGCATCCTCCGCGCGCGATCTTTCGCTACTTACAGCCCCTTACCCACCCTCGATATTCCCATCCGGTGGATTTTTTCACTCCAAGCTCGCTTACTTCTACCCTCGTTTTGTATCACAGATCTCTCTGTTCCGGAATGAAGTTCTCCCGATTCGAGAAGGCATCGAGCAAGGGACGGTGGACGCGAAGCTGGCATTATTCAGACATTCAGGCTCCGGTATGGCCGGCGCATCTCGTGCCCTGGTAATCCCTAGCACGAGCATCCACGGAATGGCCGACCCGCCCATAAATTAACACTTTCCTCGGGCCGAGCCGGCGCTGTAACACAATTTCTGCAAAACAGCCACAATAGGAATCCCCGATATAAATAACTTATCACCCGGATGAATGCGCCCCGCCGTTGCATCCGCGCGCTCTTTCGACCGTCTACCGGTAATCCTCGTTGCGGTTACGCGTCCCGGGCGGCGTGCCTCTTCTATAAATTAACGATTCCTTGTGAAATCTTCCGGTTGCGATCGCGCTGGTCAGAGCCATAGGAGCGCCACTGTGTCTGACAGTATCAACCCCCGGGCGCGATCGCAAGCTTCCTGGAAATTTCGAGGGAGAGATTTTTCGTTCGTTGGATGCAGAGAGGATCCGGAGCGATGAAAAGACGACGGTCTGTGATTTATTACCACCGCGTACAACAGGCTCCTTCCGCGATATATTTACGATTTCAAGGAGTCCCTTTCGAAATACCAGCCGGGGACGGTGAATTCATCTGCTCGCGGTACGCAGCCGGTTGCAATTTTAACCAGCTGAATTACCGTCTTCTTCCAGTCTCGGGGCTCTGCTTTCATTGCATTTTCCAGCTGGTTGGCGAGCCGCGGCGGCGCGCGACGAGACGCAACCGCGGGGGCGAAGGAAGTAACGACGGGAAAAGGAAAAACTGGGGAACGATGGGGCCGTGAAGATTTCCTTCCCCCGTGGAGGATAACCGATGCTTCCAATCTACGAAGATTCGATTTTCGGGGGCTCAAACTTCGAGCCGAGGAGCTCTCCTCCCGTTTCCCAGCTCCAGACGCGAGTGACTTAATCGATAGATCGTCCCTGGGAGCCTGTAATCTCCCGAAGGGGCTGCGGGGTTCGAATCGGTTCCACGAGCGACTCGGGAGAAGCTCGCGATTAGAAAAAACCGGCCGGCGTTCAACGCCTCTTGAAGCGGCTCATAAATTTCTCCCGCGAAACTTCGCGCTTCTGATGGCTAGTTTGCAATTCCGCGGACGATTGCTGGGGGAGAGCGCGAAGGAAAGTCGCGGGAAGGCCGGAGGAAGAGAAAGCGACAAAGGGGGCGGTATGGTAACGAGAAGGAAAGAGGGACAGGCTCGAAAACGGTGAAAAGAGAGAAAGTTTGGAGAAAGATATAGCTCGAACCGCATTGCAGAATTACCCCGGCCAGGTTCCTGGCCAGAGAGCATAAAACAACCGACGCCGGCTGCTAGCCGAGAGCAAATTTATGACGCGCTTATACGCCGAAATAGAAACGCGCTGGAAGTTGTGCCACCTCGCGTAGATCGAAGATCCGGCCTGGTACAATCCTGCGGAAAAATCCTTTGAAATATTTCCGGCCAGCGGAATCGGCCCCGCTTCGGGCCGCGTTCGGAAAACCAACGCGCTCCCTCTGCCTCGCCGCGAGAAATGTTTATTTGCGCGCGCGCCGTCGGCGAAGAGGGTTCGATTCATCGTGGAAAAATAAATCGAACGCGCGATATGATATCTCTTCCTCGTTGAATCGATTACAGCGATTGCTCGCGCTAAGGGAAATACATAAGTAAAAGGCGCGCGTTGAAATGAAGGGATTATGGTAATCCGGGAATATTTAAGGGAATTCTCGTTTAAACGGATACGCCTTGTCGTTCGCACACGAGCTGGATGTAGCGTTGTAACGCGCGCATCCGTTTAGAAAACCTGGAAAGTTAGGATAACGTTGCCACCGTTGCAGGTAGAATTTGGCAGAATTTCGCGGTGCCTGGGCCCTGTACGACTATGTATATTAATTACTACATTTACAAGTTCGCTTGCGCGGCAGTAACTCTGAATTGTTCATAGCGTCGCTGTTAGTTGTGTGAGAGTTCCTCGCTCGCAGCCGCGCGCGGATCCTTGCCTCCGTGTGCGCCATCGACACGGGAAAAAGTTTGATACCATTGTAATTACGTGTCCCTGATTCATCAGCGCGATACTTCCCGCGCGTATAATTCCAGCGTTTGTTCAAACGAGACGAAGGCGAGAACAATCCCGCGATATTTGCTGTAAACCGCAATATCATGGAAATTCCAGGGCGACGGCTTTCCGGAATTGGCAATTCCGACGTCGAATCGCTTGGAGGGCGAAGAAGAAGAAGCTGGAAAATTTCAGGGCAACGATAGGAACCAGGGGGGAGGAGGGTTGGAAGGTGGACGTATGCTTCCCGAGGGATGCAAACCGAGTCGCAGTCACGACGCCCGGCGTTGCATTCGGGAAACTGGCACGGACGTGATCGCGATTCTAGGCCCCGAAGCGACGCGCGGCGTCGAAACGGGCCAGAAGGGGGGGGAGGCGAGCGCGACGGAACTCACGGACAAAAATTCGAGAGGGCGTGGGAAGGCCGGGGGGATGAGCTTGGCGAGAATGAAAGGGGATCCGGGGGCTCGGAGGGAACGCGGATGAAGTCCGAGGAAGAATGAAAGGGGCGGAAAGAAGGTGTCTCGCGGAGAGCCGAGGAGACCAGCCAGAGGAGATCAAAGAAAACGCAAGGACAGGCTGTAAGAAATTCAAAGGGGGTCGCGGAGACGCGACGAGAATAGAGGAAGGTGACGGGCTAGGAGTCGAAATAATGCTTGCCAGCGGGTGTTGCACGCGAAATAAGGAAGAGCCCGCGAGTGTGCTCGCGGCAGGCTGTCAAAGCCAGAAGCGAATCGCGGCGGCCCCGGTCGCTCGGTTAAAGACCAAAGTTTCGGTTAGGGACAATCCCTCGTCAGAGAGTGGCCGCTCGTGGGTAACGGAGACGTGACCATGCGAGAGGAACGGGATTCCATTGTGGATATCTATTTTCGTGTTTGCGAACTACAAACTCGCGGCAGGTCGATGGACTTGGGATTGAATCAATAGCGAGACAACTGTTTCCTAACGTTAAGTTCGCCCCTCGTTTCGGTCTTGGCCTTTCATCCGGGGCACAAGGAGCACGTCTACGTTGTAATGGGGGGCCGTGCCTCGGCTTCGATCAGCTTCGACGTTCGCCCATCGACTCAGTCCTTTGTGCCCTAACGCTCGTTTCGAAGGAAACCACTGGGTGCGTGGGAATAGAACGAATTCGGTGAGTTATTCCTTTGAGCTCGCGGTAAGGCGACGCGATTGCTTTCGGAAAACATGGTGCGTAGAGATTCTTGGCTGGTATCTGCGGCGTTTGCGTGGGGTGAGGATACTGGGATGAATCGCCACGAAGAATCTACAATTGGAGGATTGAAGGAGACCATTTTTTCCCTGGGATATGTGCGGGGAATATAATATTCTTGAAATGATAAAAAATTGGGAATTTGTGTTTAAACAAGTTTCACTTATAAGGGACACTATTATGTTGATGATGGAATAGCGCAGATTTTTTTTTATAGATCGAAAGTATATGTCACCATGGTCGCAAAAATGTAAATTAAAGATGCTCACAAAAGCTGCTCTGACCTTGAAAAATCAACAATGGTGGAACAAGGGAAAGATGAAAAATGAGGCAAAGAGAATGACAATACCGTCTGTTGAAATTTAATTATCTCTATTATACGAAAATACATTATATTAAATGAAAAAAAATTAATGATAATACAGTGGCTAATTAACCATTAGATTAATGATAATCTTGTCGACAAGAAGGTTTAAAAGAACATTCCTAATAATAACTCGCTCGTTGCAGTCTGATTGTGAAAATTATTATTGCTTCAATCACTTGTTTTAAAAAAATGAGGGAAAGAGAATGACAGCAGCGTCTGTTATATTATATTAAATTAAATGAATGATAAAAGATTAATGATAGATATCGATTAGAAAAAAATTAATGATAATACTATTGAAATCACAGTTCAGTGTCTAATTAACCATTACATTTATGATAATCTTGTCGATAAGAAGGTTTAAAAAATTGATTGAAGCAAAAATAGATTCTAAGAAGATAAAGATTCTAGATAGCAAGAAGAAGATGGCGTATTGTTTGAAATTTAAGAATTAGTAAACAAGTGACTATTCAAAGCGATAAATTTTCTCGTCAAAAAAATGTGTCGCAATAAATTAGCCCTCGGTATAAATTTTCTATAGTTGTACCTATGTAAATTCCGTATATTCAAATTGTTTTCTTTATCTTATTTACTTCTTACATGATTTTTAAGAAAATTATATATTCCTTTTCTGGGCATTTTTTTCAATTAATGTACACATAAACATATATTCGACAAAAAATAGTGTCGCGCAGTATTAGTATGAACTGTTGATCAGTCTTTGTAGTGACATGTGTAGACTGTCTCGTTGGTCACGGTATGCAAGAAACAGTGATCGCTCGTGGCAGTCATTCTGAAAATTATTATTGTTTCAATCACTTTTTTAAACCTTCTTATCGACAAGATTATCATATATGTGATGGTTAATTACCCACTGTTGTGGTTTCAATAGTATTATCATTAATTTTACTTATTATCATTAATTATTTTCTAATTGTTATCTATCATTAATCTATTATCATTCATTTAATATAATGTATTTTCATATAATAGAGATAATTAAATTTCTACAGACGGTGTATTTAATCTTTTTTCATTTGTTTTCATTAAAATTTCGTTATTCGAAATTTTATTTAAATAAAAAATTATCCCATCTCTGTTTGGAAGGAATCATTTGACAAAGATTGAGTGCAGTGTGCCGGATGTGACTGTTGGACACACGTCCACTGCACAGATCAGAAGATTATTAATTATTTTACTTACGTGTTTGTACAAATAAAATTTGAAAAAATCTTGTATTGTGCTAATTAAATGTCTTTTTATTAACATCGTTAATCATTTAGACCTAAAAATCTACTATTTTAATAGTTTGTCGGTACTGGACAACAATTTTTCGTTTCCAAGAAATTACAACTTTTTTATTTTTGCGAATTATCAATTCCTACTATTAAATTTCACAAAAATAATTTCCCTCCTCTTACTAAGTTCCATCTATACTACAAACCCTTTTTTAGAGCGGTTGGTACCTATTGCGCGACTCTCCCCTACTAAACAAAATAGTTACGATGTAAAATTCTCCACGTAATAATCATCTGCAAGCAATTTAAAATTAAGATAATCAAGCAAATAGCCAAAAACAGTGCAATGGCCACAAACGGCACATCTACCCTATCTCCTTTTACAAAAAAAAAAAAAAAACTGAAATTCAAATAATAAAAAGAATCCGGAGCAGCCAAAATTTTTCCTGCTCCGAGCAAAAGCCCATTGCTCCACTGCTGCGCGTTAAAACTCCGATCCCTTCTTCGACGCTCTGCCTACAATCGTCTCCCCGATAACAGTCACAGTAGGTCAGCAGTGTGTTCGACAGACGTTGTCCGATAACGTTGTCTGGATTAAAAACTTACAAGACAGCGATTCGTAAATACAGACTCACGTCGCCGGGGCGGCTAAAACTTTGCGAATGTGCCGACTTTAATTAAGGTCGATCGATGTCAAGTAGTTAGCAGTGGTTAGAGGCGTTCTGGTGCGCGCGGCGCAGGCGCGAGGCAGACATTTCGAGAGAGAGCCCGTTTGAAGGAAGTTTGTTTTGGACTTCGACGACGTTGATCGAATCAGACGTGAGAGCTTAGAGCCACTTCGGCTGTTCCACTGTGTTGCGGCCCC
This sequence comes from Andrena flavipes, assembly GCA_963971345.1. Classification (NCBI taxonomy): domain Eukaryota; kingdom Metazoa; phylum Arthropoda; class Insecta; order Hymenoptera; family Andrenidae; genus Andrena; species Andrena flavipes. Next base: position 72,328,744 of record OZ020479.1, on the reverse strand, counting down.
CGCGCAATAACAATAATTTAATAACGGCTGCGCACGAATACCGCCGTGCATTAGCGAGGTACACCGCACGGGCGCGCGCGCCATATTCATCTGGCCTCACCCCCGCGAGCCTGCTGGTGCCCGCGCACAGCTATTCTTCCAAGTCACCTCGCCGCGGCACCGCCATAGAACTCCGCGAACTCAATCCTTGGCATTCGACCAGCTAAACTCTGGAATCTCCTAGCCGATCTCATCGACGGGTCCCGTCCCGATAACCACCACGCGAGCCGAGCCGAGGAGTCAAGGTCCCGACTACTCGGTCCCTCGCTAACGCCGACTTATCCTTCAATTAGGCTGTACGGGGCAGATCGATAGTACCAAAACGGGAATCGTCGGTGGCGATAAAGGTAGAGACAGAGGGAGAGCCAGGGTGGGAGGTCGAAATGCGGCGCACGAGAAAGCGCATAAGCGGCGGTTCGACGTGCATATACGTGCACTATCGGGATTCTGCAGTGCAGGTGCTGGGAAATGTGGGCCACGGCGTGCGACGTTGCGCGGCCGGGCTAACGTGGGAAGCGCAGATAACTCGGAGCGACTGGTAATGCGAGGGCTGATGCCTGTATGGTTAAGGCCAAAGGTGGCCCAATAGCAACCGATGGCCTTTACGGGCCACGAGCAATCGTCCTTTTCCCCCCCTCGCACCCCTGACAGATACCGCCAATAGGACTAATACCATTACGCCTTCAGAATCGGCAAGGAACAGCCGTTCGATGACGTTTCCCCTATCCCCTCGGAGATTGAATTGCCCCGTCCTGCCAGCGGAGCTTTTGTCCTTCTTCCATTCGACGTCGTTTAGCTTTATCGAGGGAACGCTAGCAACTTACGCGAGCCGCGAGTTTCCAACTCGGAGTTCCGAAGCTCCCGCGTCTTCCCACTTCCCCGGTGTCTGGCTTCTGGCTCCTAGTCGTTGCAATTAACGAGACAATGCGCCCTCGAAGTACGCGCCAAGCGCTGCGTTCCTTTCGAAGTACACTCGCTGTTTCAGAAGATACTTGACCGACGGGGTAAGGTCGTTCATACGTAGAGCAGGATATCGCCGGGCGGGGGTGTCTCGCGATGCGTGCTTTGGAAGCTACACGCGTGTCCGCGACTTAATCGCGTGGCGGATCAGGCGGTATGCAATCCGAATGAGCCTGGCAGGTGGCGCGTAATTATTGGTCGGGCAGGTAATGCAACGACGTGTCCCGGAATCCTGCGAGGGATACTCTGTGCTCCGAGGCCATTCGCCCTCGTCACTTCCGGCTCGCCGGCTCGTCGGGATTTCAGCCCGGGCTCGGGGCGACGGGGCGGCGTAAAATCCGGGAGTTGCGGCCGTTGGGACGGGTTCCGGATTCCTCGGTATAATCAGCCGCTGCGCAGCGTAATCAGTGTTTACCGAGTAATTATCACGCGGCACCGCCGTCATTTTTTCCATCCCCGAGCTGCTTGGAGAGCCTTCCTCCCCTCTGTCGACTCAAAAATCGCTGAACGCTGACGGAAAGTTAGCGGTTTAACTTTTCAGAGCGCGGAGTAGATATTCGCCGCGGAAGAATTATGATTAAGCTGACGCGCGTGTTCCCGCGGTTCGCTTCGGCCAGGGATGCTGAATCTTATTGAAACACCCCGTACGTAGCTGCGATTTCTATCGAAGTCTGTGGGCGCGGGTCTTGCGGGAAATCAGCGAAGGTTAAGGTAGATTTTTACCGCCGACGATGCTATAGCCACGGTTTCACCTTGAGGCTAACGCGAATCGAACGACCTCGCGGGCGCATCGATTCCAGGGCATACGTTCGAGCCGGTCTATCTGAGGAATAAATCAGCCGACTCTGGGGGATCCAGGGGGGGGCGGAGGAGAGGGGGTGAAAAAAAGTCCGGTGTAAATTTTCCGCAAATTTTGGCACGGTCTCAAGCGAGTCTCAGTGCCAAGCAGAACAAAGTCACGCCACGTCGGTGAAATTTATGCTCGTTATCGTGGCGTTTCAATCGGAATCGAACGACTCCAGGGCTGGGAGCGCGGGGGGGCCGGTCGCTCGCGAAGAAATCAGACGCGGAAATAGAGAAAAGAAGGGAGGGACCGTGCTTGATTAGAACGATTGCTCGTGGCAATCTCTGGCCCCGCGGCCTTTCTTTCTTTCTTTTTTTTTCTTTTTTTACGCCGTGCAATTTTATTGTGTCTTAACGACGTCGGGCAATCGCCACCCTTCGGCGATCTATAGGAACCCATCGTCGTACGTCGCCAGCCAATTCCGTTTCGCCCGGCTCTTCCTTTAATTCCGTTCCTCTCCGCTTCAAAACATTACTCGCATTCCGTTCCCCCCTGTCGCTGTCTTCCAGTTTCCGTTTACTCCGGGGAGCCACGCTAATCGCGTCAATTTATCGTCGCTTATAATTCGCAAAGGCCAGGAGAATACGCTCGCAACTAGTTAAGCTACTCGTTTCTGGGGCGATACGTTCAATCACACACCAGTTTCGCGTGATCGTAAGTGGATCGAGCGCAAAGTATCCGGCCGCCGTTGTCCCCGATCTACCCTTGTCGCGCCGGAGGGGGGCAAACATTTCCCGGGGACAGACACCGGCGGAGGTAGAATGCAAATAATTGGCGCGATTGTCAGGCGATTTCCGCCTTTATCGTCTAATACACGTTAAATTAACGGGCATTAATCTCGCTGCGAAATTACGCCCCGGCCGTCGGTCGCTGGCGAAGCCAGTCTTTACACTGCAGCCATAGACCCCGGCTGTGAATGCACGCGCCCGTACAGCTAGGAGAATGGCCGTAGCACAGGGCCCGGCTACAATAGCGGAGCAATGTCGTTTCTGGAATAAAGTCACGCGACCCTTGCGTCGCGACAAGCGTCCCCGTGAGCGATAACTACCACCGCTTCCGGGGGCTTTAGTTTATGGCTACGTCACGGAATCGGTCGGTTGCCTCGCGCTTTATTGACTTAACTTTTAATTCCCCTTATCGATTCGCGAACGTTACAGAGGCGCAAACAACACGCCCGCGGAATTTGTATCCATTAATCTCCTTCTTACGCGGGCCGACGAGGAAGACGCGAAGAGGAACAGATTCCCCCCTGCCATCTTTCACTCCTCCGGAATTGGCCGAGGGAAAAGTGGATTATTCGGGAGGCACGCCTGGAGAATACTTGGCTCCCAGCCTCTGTCGACCGAATTACCGCCGTGCGCGGGGGTAAATATTTACCCGTTCGGCCGAGCGAGAGGAACGAGAGTCGCCACCGTGACCGTCCTCGCGACCGGACGCTAACGAATGCTGTCGCTCAATCCGCTAGACACAGATTCTTCTGAATTCTTTATACTCCCCCGTTCGAAGGAGACGCGATATTCGATACCGGTCCATCGCCGTGACGTTAATCTTACGCCCGCTCTGATTCCCAGCCGTCACGTTCGACGTGTCAATTTCGGGAACGGTTTCGAGCTGATATCGGTCGATTTAACGGCGTACCGTGACGTCTCGAATTATTATTCCTCGTCGGACGTGACTTATAATAGTAAACTATAATTAATAACGCCTTTAGACAGCTATTTTCGACGTCCCCTGACCTGGTACGGTTGCAAGATAGTCGATGGCTGATCGCGTGCCGGTCGATAATACTTGGCCCGGCGCGGCTGACTTTCCAGGGACCGCTGCTACTTCAGAGTCGCTGCGTCTGACCTGCACGGGGCGAATCTACTTTAAGCCGAGGATCAATTGGTCACGTTTAACCTGTTAACTGGGTCGTTTTTCGACCAGAGACACCTACTTGTGCATTTAAAAACGATGGGACGAGAGCGTAACTCGTATTCCCCCGGCGGAACGTTGAAGAGCCTTTCGCAACACTTGACACACAAACAAGTTTCCAAAGAAGATGCCCTTCAAAACGAAATACCACTTATCCAGCTGGTAAGCTGCTGCATTATTTACAACTCTTTCCGCGCGCAACGCGCGCTATTACATTATTCACCAGCCTGCGCAATATTTTATTCGCCCGTGGATTTATTATTCAGACAACAGACTTCGGTCAACAAGCATTCTCCGTAGAATTCCCCGAAAAAGTTAACCGGTGCGTGAATCCCCGGGCCAGCTAGCTTTCTTAATCAAGGAATCCTGCGCGCAGCGAAAATCCTGGCTGCGGTTGGACGAAGCGCGGGGGGCGGGGAACCGACCGATTTGCATCCGTCGAAATTTGCGGCGGTCGCACGAGCAGAAAGAGGATGATGCCCAGGTCCGTGCGAAAATTACGCGGCTGGAGGGGGCCAGCTGTAGCCAGCAAATTAGAACGCGCCGATACCCGAGCGGACCTGTGCACGCGTGCTGCCCGAAATTCGCGATTACGCGGACGGAGCACATGGCGGCCAGCCAGCTCAACTCGAGCGGACGCGGGAGTTATTAAACAAAACGCGGCGACGTCAACGAGAGGCCTCTTGCTCGCTCCACTTTCCGCGATTTCCTTCTGGACCAACCTTCGCAATGAACCGGCGACTCGGAGCGACCTGCATTCGCCAGCTTTACAGCGAACCAGGTCTCTCGTCGCCAATTTAATGACACCGTTGATGCGCGGATGTTTATTAAGAATATCACCCGGCGATGAAAGAACAGAGGCGGAAAGAACAGGCCGGCGCACAAAGAGCCAGCGACTCGGGGATCAACCCACTTTTCCGGGAGCTTTAATAACGACCCCGCGACGCGGCGTCATGTATCTTCCCGCGGAGTAGTTCCGCGCGGAGTTTCGAGGGGGAGACAACGACCGCGGAGACGGCAGGTGGCGGGAGAAGAGGCGAGCGGCGTCTCGCAAAAACGCGTGCCCTTCGTTAGGGAAGGTTTCATCGCCGGCAGTTCGTTTCGTCGAGTTCATACGTGAGTCGCATCGCAGCCGCGGCTGTAATTACGCGCACTCGCTCGAGCCCGTTAATCCGTCGGATGATCAGTTTTCAAAACGCACCCCTGGCTCTCCCGTCCGCGACGGACTATCAGAGCGGCGCGGAGGTGGCGCGGGCGTGCCGCTGGGTTTCGTAAAAAATTGCTGGGATGTCGACTGCATTGGAATCGCGTTCGTTCCTTATTCTAATCTCTTATCGTCGCTACGGGGCCGGAATCGAAAATCGTTTCCACGTCGTTTCCCATTCGACGCTCGCGCATACGGGAAAAGGTTAACACCCTCGTTACCCCCGTCGGCTCTGAAAGACCCTACGACGGAGAAATAATAAATCGCAACGCTCTTCCGGCTAGTTAGCTGGGAGCTGAATCATAGTTGAAGAATCTATAGGATAAAGGGAATCAGGGGAGAGAAGATCGGAGTTAACTGTAGCGCGCTCTTGTGATTGGGAATCGAGATTCGCTTACAGTGGACTGATTAAACTACCAACATTCCCTCGGAAAGTCTCGCTGGGAACGAACAACCGGCGCACCGAAGCTGTTGGCTCGTCCAAGTGGACAATTATCGAGGAATGGAGCCACCAGCTCATGATCAGTGGCACGGGACCTTATTAGAACATTAATCTTCATCTATCGCGAGGGTAGCTCTGTCCATTTGTCATGTTTCCTACGTGTCCGCGCGTCAGCCCGCGGAGGAACGGAAAGATGAATCGTAATGGCCAATTACGCGGTGGAAGGGGAAGCCTCGAAGAGAAACGAGCAATCGCCTTCGCGTCGTTTGTTTTTAACACACGCGTTATTTTGTATATACACGGATTCTAAGGTAGAACTTTTCAGAGTCGTTCCAGGAAAGGTAGTCGTTAGTCCTCCCCTGAATTTCAGTGACGAGCGGGAAGGAAGGGAAGATTAGTGCGATCAGGGTTGATTTCTTACCGCCGCTAAATTCACCGTGGTTTCGTCGGCGGAAAATTAATTTCTACCGTGACTGGATTCGGGAATCCGCCGAGTCCCCCTTGGTTTCCTCCTTAATTCTTTCCTGGAAGAGCTTGCCGCGGTCTCGGAGGGATTGCGGGACTGTCGGAGCAGCTGATCTTCGATTTGAACGAGTCTGAGCCCGGAATAAAATACCTGGACCGGCGGAGTGGCTTCGATCTCCTTCGAGTACTTTCATTGCCGGCACGGTCTGCCAATCGGGGAAACACTGTCACCGAAAATCACTGTTACGTCTTAGCTTCCCGTGGCACGTTAATCCCGCGCAAAGCTGCTGGTTACGTGACGCGTAATAACGGGAAATTAATCCGCCGCGTTGATCGACATTCAAGACCCCATCGGAGCGGCCCAACAGCCCGGCTTCTTTCCTGGAAGTGTTCGTAATGCTCTCCAGAGGGTTGCGATACTATCGTGCCGTCGTCTTTAATGGAATTTGAAGACTGAGCCCATCGAAAGTGCATTATGCTGATCGAATTACGGGGCCGCAGTCGATCAATCAACGCTGGCAAATCAGCGCCGGCCGTGATCAGCGGTGTGCAACGGTGATTCCAAAGTGCCGTGTAAAATATGGATACGCGAGCGCGCGCGCGCGCGGGGAGCACGGGCCCCGGGATAAAATTATCGCGCTGCCCGGGGCCGTTAAAATGAGACACACGGATCCGTGTAATTTATCGTTACGACGTCGTTGCCGCGACGCGCGGTCGCCGCGCATAGAAACGACGTGGAATCGGCAGGGCAAATCCCTTTCGCGATCCGCCGACCAACCGTATCGGCGGACGAAGAATAAATCAAATCGCAAATGCATCGGACACGGGGCCAGATTGCAAAGTTCCGCGGCGAAATTGGCCGGAAGCCGGGCTTCTATCATCGATCAGGAGATTCCGAGACGCGTATGCACGCTCCCGCTGGCAGGCTTCAAGGAGAATTTCGCGGCGGATCGCGATGGGAATGTATCCTCCGCGGCCACTTCGCGGTCCTTAGTTATTACCCAGTCTGTTTCGCGCCATGCAATGGCAACGATCTGTCTCGATCAGGTGCTTCGATTCTACGGGGAATACACTGCTGCAGATTACTGCGACGCTTTACGCGGTAAAATGGCTTCCTTTGCGCGTCACCAGTTTGTTGTACACAAAGGAATCATTAATAACACTTCGCATATATAATTCGCGACGTAATCGAAATTACTGGAACGGATGATTTATCCGATGTTCATTCGCTGCATCGCTATTTCCCTTTTGGCTGGGGTTGGTGAACATCGTCTCGCTTCGCTCGTACAAAAGTTTCGGATTTAAAAACAACGAGCCGATATTACGCCGGCCGAAAACGACGGGGTGATTGATCGATCGATTAATCGATCATTCGATTAGCGGCATCGGCCCGGACAGCCCGAGTAGCGTCGACAACAATGCAGTTTACTCAGTCAGCGATACCGCCGCGATATACCATTCTTAACAGACCGGACAGCCGATGACGCGGTAAAAAATGATGAAAGCAGGCGTGATATACTGTGGAATCGGGGGCTTTCGATAATGTGTCTCGCAAGGAACGCGAGGAATCGACGAGGACCCCGTGGCAGAGATGGGGAAAAAGTTATTTCATATAAGAAAATTGATTTCGAATAAAAGACTAAAATTTTAGTCGAGACTCATCGAATAAAAGTAACACAGAGTTATTTTTATTTCAAGTAAAAATAAGTCAGGGTTACTTTTATTTGAAACGACACAGATAATTCTTTTTGGTCGACTTGAGTTTATCAGAAAGCTACAAATAATTTTTTTATTTGACGAGAATTCATTTTAACCTTCAAGTAATTTTGTTGGATTTTCATTCATTTGTATTTAAAAATTATTTGAAGCTCAAATAACTCCGGGAGTAGAGAGCTAGAGAGAGGGGGAACGAGTCAAATAACAACTACCTCCTCGTATCATGCTCTCCTTTGAGCTTCAAATAATTTTCAAATACAAACGAATGTAAAGTCGACAAAATTTCTTGAAGATTAAAACGAATTCCCGTCAAATAAAAAAATATTTGTGGCCGTCGGATAAATTCCCGTCGAACAAAACATTATTTATAGCCGTCGAATAGATTCACGTCGAACAAAAAAAAATTATTTGTGACGTTTCAAATAAGAGTAACTCTGGCTTATTTTTGCTCGAAATAAAAATAACTCTGGCTTATTTTTATTTCACGACAAATAAAGATAAAGACTCTTTTATTTGATACGTTATTCAAATAATATTTTACTTAAATAATGCCCATCTCTGCTCCGTGGTTGCGTCAAAAAACACTCACCATCGGTATTCTTATCAGATCTCAGTCGTATTCATGGATGAACGTACGGCTGCAATCGAGATATTTCGAGACTCGAGCTATTTGCGCGAAAACCCTCGTGAATATCCGCACCTGCTTCCAAGAGAATCGTTAGAAAATCGATGCAACGAATGCTTGACAAGAAAAGGGTAAACACCGGGTCATCGTAATGTCAACGTTAACAACGGGGTTGCAAACTCGAGGAGAAAATAGAGATTATTGGCTCGCGCGGGACGGGACTGACGGAGTTCAAAGCCGTAGCGACTTTGTATCACGCAAGCCAGATGGACAAAGCTCCGAATCGCTAACAAACTACACTGTACGGCAACATTGCCGTTCTTCGAGCAATCGCATCGATCGTTTCTGGGAAAGGCAAAGTGCCTTTGGTTTCGCGGCAATTCAGCTTGCGGTTGACATTTCGGGGAACCGTGGGGATCGATGGGTGAGCCATAACGAGACGCGAGAAGGGTGCCCACGGAACATCGGAAGCTACGAAATAATAGTAACACGGACATACGGGCGAACATTTGGCAAAGAGTGAAGAAAAATGTTTATTCCGCCAATAGAGTCTATCCTCGGCCCGCGTGCTCGACTTCAAACGTGAAACTTCCGCCACGGGGGCCGGCGAAAAAATATTTCTTTCGCCGGGCTCTTAAAGAGGGCTTCCACTTCGCAGTAAACTTTCAAACGCAGCCTTAATGAAACGCCTGAAAATTTAATTAAAAACAAAAATGTAAATAAAGTCTTTAAGTAAACAATTCTATTCCAACGCCATCAGCAGACGGCTGTGAAATAAATGACCTAAGGCGGGCTCCTTTGCCGGACGCCAAACACAGTCCTTCCACTCGTCCTCGAATATTTTACCTCGCCCCTTCTCGCCCCCCCCCCCCCCGCAGCGCCATATATATCCCGTCGAATGATTAAACGACACCTGCCCGCTGCGTCGCGAAATCATCGACGTCGAGGATCCGAAAGTTTCCCCGTGAAACTTCCCCGGCTACCTTCCGGCGCTGCCGCCAACTTCCAGCCTCCTCCCTCATTCTTTTTCACTGACAGGGAATTAAAACTTGGACGCGCGCACGAGAGGAAAAAAATGGAGGTACTTGCGCGAGCTACTTAGAAATTTAGAAAACCGTCGCTCGGAGAGGCTTCAGCGGGTTGCAGGCGTGCGGAGCGGCCGCGAGTTTCCATTATGGCTGACCCGTTCCCCTGGATCGCAGGTAGACGCGCGTTGCCGGCGATCGAGTGGCGTCTGAAGGGCCGAGCAGAGGTAAGACGGGGCGCGAGTTGCGCTTCTAATGATATTTACCCCGGTGTTGGTCGACGGGGACGAAGCGCGACGCCTAATTTTATCGGGCTTGCGGGTATAATTAAAAGCAAACTCTCGGAGGCAGGGAGAAGTGGGCCAGGTGGACGTTCCGTAGACGGTTACGCGAGGGCCCTTCGACGTTTCCGGGCGTTTGAATGGCGGCCCTCGGCTCAAGGACGCGTAAATCTGTTCAACAGGGACGAGCCTGCGAGAGCCAGTGCGCGCGCCAACCCCCCGTTACACGTGTTCGCCAGCGAAGGAATCGATAAGGGGACACGTAGGCTGCACCCACACCTGTGCGTCCAGGGCTTCCTTAAGCATCTATTTATGTCGCGAGCAGTCGCGTGCATCCTGCGGCCGCTTTTCTATTTTCGACCTTTGCCCTAAGCCGGCGACCGGGGCAAAGCACGGCCCTGAATGTCAAGGTCGGAACGTCGATGATTCCGCGACCTGCTATAGCTGCCGTAATTGCGCGAATCATCGGGCAAATTGTTGCCGCTTGGTCGCCAAGGAAATGGCCTGCGAGATATACTCGCAGTAGTACGACCAGCATTAGTCAGACAAGACGTTGAATCTAAGCCTCGGAGTTTCTAGGCTTCTGATTACTTACTCCGCAGGATTAGAGAACGAAAACAGATTCCAAGAGGACGGAAGAGATCAGAAACGAGTTTCCCAGAGGATCGTAACCCTTCTAGTGACCTCGACGCTAGTTCGCGCCCTGCGTTGGCCCCGGAAGAGGAAAGTGCCCCGCGCGGCTCTAAACATTCATCTCCCGCGAAGGCGGGCCACGATTGATGCTCGCCATAATGCAAACTAAATTGCAGGGGCCACTCGTTTCGCGGGAACGCGCCGTCGTCATTTTTCACTATACTCGGGGGCCGCGAACGCCTTCGTCGCGCGATTCTGGAATCGGTAAGTGGCAACCGTGTGGGATATAAATTAATTCTCCCCGGGGAAACCGCGACGATAAAGTCGCGCGGAAATTTCGGACGGAAACGGCGCGCCTGCCGTTCTGTAACCCGAATCCGACGATATTGTAACCGTTTCCTAGAGCAATTCTTCGTTCCTCGAATCAGCGAGAGGACAGCTTCGAGCGAAGGAAGAAAGTTTTGATAGAATACCTACATCCAGGTTCTTTTTTTCTGAATATCTCTTCCTCTTTCAAGCTCGCTCCTCGAACTGAAAGGTGACCCGGGGGCACTCTGTCCATATAATTAAGCAGGACGTCCTCTATACCCGCTCGTGGCCGTACGAGCACCGCCAGGTGCAAAGTCACGACAGGACGATATCGCGTATAAAGTAGGCGACACAGCCTCCGGCTACTTCCAGACAGAATTAACGCCGCGGTGAGTTTGCAGGCTAGTTACTAAAGGTAACTCGCCGTATCTGCGACGATAAGTTACGTCGGTGGCGAGCGGGAGTAAGGGGGTCGGGGGACGGCAGAAGGGGCCGGTATTTACTTTCTATTTTAGCCGTTAAATTTATATCATGGTGTTTTGCAAACTCCACGGCATTCGTTGTCCGTGGATGCGGCTCGATAACGGGCGGGAGGGCGAGTAATTTTAAATAATTAAGTGTATCCAACCTGAGGCGGTTTTCTAGCTGCGTCGGGACGGCGTGCAAATTGCGAGCATCGTCACCGGCGAAGTTTCCGCCGTTCGTTGATAAATATTTAACCCGACTTGAATATTTAACGCGCCGCTAGGAAGACAACCGTTCAACTAAATTCGACAGAGTTTCCTTCACTTTCGCGCTCTGGGACGCTCCTGTGAGAATCAAACGGCGATCAATCGGGAGACAACTCGCGATATGAATGCACTTGGAACTTGCTCTAAATCTAACGCGCTTAAGTAAGCTTCGGGGGTTGATTAAGGCCGCCGGGAACCAAAGAAAATGCACCGTTCACTTGGAAACACATCAGGTAGGGAAATTGCTGCGAGACAGGATAAAGGTGAGAGTACTCCGAGTACCGGAGGGTACAGCTGCCGCGCGCATTATGCATCGTGATAGACTTGTGTCCCGTAATCGTGACGGAAATAGAAGGGCGAGCGAAGTGGTGGACGGGGATCGAGTGGGAATGAAAAAGGTCCAAGGAAGAGCTCCCCATCTCGACAAATTGAGTTTCTTCGCGGTGGTCTTGCCTCGGCTCTCCTCTCTTTCTTCCTCTTCGGCGAGAGAGAAACTCTACGGTCACGGACGACCGTGAAAACGGAAACGAGATTTCAGCGCGACTCGATCTCGCTCTCCTCCCGATCCGTCGATGGACCAGCGAGCTATTCGACGGCGATCGCATTAATCCGCGGGACAAAGAGAGCGCGCCATCCCAGGGAACTTTACCACCGACGTGCTTCATAGTTTCATTTCGCGGTTTAATGGCAGACAGTCAACGAGGGGACGAAACGCGACGAGAAACGACTGGGGGGGGGGTGAATCCGTGGCCGAGAATCAGAGCGGAACGCGAGAAGGTCGAAGCGAGAGCGTTAAAGACTCGCAGGGTCAAAGAGCCAAGGAGAAGCTGAATCGCAAAGGGTGCGCGAGAAAGCACGAAATGTGTGTGCATAGCAAACGGTTAAAATTAGAGTGCCGGATTAAACAGTCGCGTAGAATAAACTTAGTTTCCAGGCTACACAGGATACATTTGTACGGACTGTTTCACTTCTTTCTCGCATCGAATCCCTCGGAGAAAGAACACCGCGCGTTAAAAGTTAATCGCCGTTTCCCATTCATCCGTTCGTTCCAGCTTCTCCTAAGAATTATCCAGCATCCGGAGCAAGGTTCCTGGATGATAACACGCGCGCCAATAAACAAGGGAACGCGACGCGATTTCCAGAGGGGGGGAAGGCGAGGGAGTTAAACAGAATACTTTACGCGGGGCGGCGCGAAATAATTTACCCCGGGCGAAATAGGAATGTAAAATCTGGCCGAACGGCGGCGCGTCGACGACGGGGGTGTTGGCGCGATATTTTCTTCCGAACGCCGAACGGAGGAAGGAACGCGTTCTCGTAGGGTACAGAGGTATAGAGGGAGAGGACGGAGGCGATTGCATAGCCGCGGCCCGTGGGTCGCGTGTACACGATGGAAATTGCATTGTGCAATATTGAGAATAGGAGCCGCAGCTATTTCTGGCTGCAACGCGGCCCCGTGAACGCGGTCGCTTGTCCCGTCTACTTTAAACAGTTATACTTTATAGCGGGGCTCGCCCGCGGGACCGCAGTTTTCCATCCAAAAACTCGGGACACCGCAGCCGACCGACGAACCGACCGCGGCAACTTCGATGGCGATTCTTTATTTTACCCTGCCTCCGCGCTCCCCTGTCGCCCGTTAACTTTTTCACCCCCCTTTTCACCGCGCTAAGGTTAACCACGGCGAGCATGTAAATCAGCCACCTCGACCGGCCCCCGGCGCGTCGATTGCTGAACGTACGTTTCCCGACGAAACCGTTCCTCGAGGCTCCCGCAACTTCGCGTGGCCCCCGAAGCAGTTTCCAACGCGAAATTTGTGCGCCTTCCGCGCGAGGATATAGGATAAAGGATCAACGAGAGCCTGGAGAACCCGGCGCGAAAGAATTGTCGCGCGCGAAACGATTCCGTGCTTACGAAAATGGAGCGAAGGAAGACAGGACTTTTAATTATAATGTCTCTGGAAATTCAGCGAGACAGGGTGGGTTCCGAGAATACCGCGGTAAATCTACTCCGTCGCGAGTGGAGGGGTGTAATTTCTGAAAGATACCTTGTTCCTTTGAACATCGCCGAGTGAATTTTCGTCGTTAAGCTGCGGGTGAACGGTGAGCGAACTGGTGACTCCGAGAAATATACGGGGAAGAGCTTTGGGAGAGCTTCTAATTCGCACTTGGATAATTCTTGGGCAAAAACACGGGGTAGACTCCGAGGGGAAGAAAGTACGTAAAGTTTGATTCGAAAATCTGGCCGCCGAGGGCGCGGAATTTATTCCGCAACTTTGGAATCGTAACTTGCCACATATTGCGCTTCCGTTCCCCAAGCCTTTTGTTAGAGGAATTTAAATTCTATCCGCTTTCTTAGGTTAAAACTCTATTTTGTATTCCCCCCCGGCTGCCTCCTCTCTCAGTTTATTCAAGGAATTTCGCTTAAGCGACGCTGAAAGCGTTTCGTCATTCCTATGAATTAAATCTTGCTAATACATATTATGTCCAGCGTCCGGCTGCTTCCGGTACTCGGGACTTTTGACAAGGTGACGGGGAACGTCGTTTCACTTTAAGAGAATTCTTGCTCGGTTACGAGTTCCTTCATCCCTCGCGTGAACGAAAGGTTGCGCGGACGCGGGACGGGGAAAGAATAACGTGGCAATGAACGAGTATCGATTCCCCGCACGACCTCGTTCCCGATAATTCAGACTGGCGTCTGGAGTCGATCGATGCATCGTCGCCCGACTACCGCTAAATATTTCAAAACGCACGCTGATCTTCGTTTCGTATTCGTAGCCCTCTCGAGCCGCCGGGAGGTTGCATCATCCGAATGGACAGGGCGTCGCTAGTAAGTGCAGTCGATCGATTCACACCGACGGATGGTTTTAGTATGCCGAAGCAGGTACGTCGGGGAGATGTGGATGACCTTGAGCGGTTAGCTCTCGTAAAAGGTAGCGGAATAATTGATAGATTTCGTCGAGGCCCGAGGTATAGCTTTAATACGCGATATACTATTTCCGTGGGTCGTTGAATATTCTCTTCGAGCGCGAAGCAGATGGGCAAGTGACGGAGGAATAGAGATTTCGATGCTAGAATTTCGAGAGCAACTTTTGAAAATAAATACAGCGGGGGTGGGACGAGAGTCTAGATACGTCGGTGTAGTCGACGCGCATAGTTCGGGAAGGATTTTCCCGCGGGGAATTTCAGAACAAATAGGAGCCTTGGAACAGTCGCGTCCCAAACAGTGCGAGCGAATCCAGTGGACTGGAAGGTGGGCGGCTCTGCGCGAATAATCAGGGTGGAAAAGGGGTGTCGCGATATTTCAGGTGTTGCGTGCGATCGTAGATCGACTATAGGAGACCTTCGCTAGCATTCTTTTTCCTCGGAATGAAAATGATTGAAAATACATTCTATTCCTAGAAGCACGATTCCGTTGCCTTGATCCGAAAGGTTGCATCGCGTAGTTCGAACGAGAACTTGGTTGAATAAACTATATAAGGTAAATGGCCCAGTCCTTAAACAAGGCCCAATAATTAAAAATTGAGAAGAAATTTTATTAATAATAACAGTTTTACGAATTTGCAACGTTTAAAGTGTTCGAAATATAATTGCAAAATGTATTAACTTTATATAGATACAATTAGAAGCTTACATAACTGAATAGTTATATCATGCAAAAATATTATTGTATAGTAAAGCTTCAACAGTTTCAATCTCGCTTCTTACCTAATGGGCTCAAGCAAGCGAGAGAATATTTTTGTTAAGTATGTAATTAATTATTTTATAATTTTTGAAATAATACAATTGTTTTGGATTTATTATATTTTTATATTATATTATATTAATTTCTGGGCCATATGAACAGTTTCATATTTTAATTAATTTAAAACTTTCCCTTTAACAAATGTAGATTCTTGTTACGTTACCTGAAAGTAGAAATTTTACGCTTTCGAATAATAATATTTAGTTATAATCTTATACTATTTAAATATAAAAGAAATTGCAATTATGTCAACTGCTTCCTTAACTGTTTTACCATTGGGCCATTTACCTTAGGGGAGAGGTGCCATAAAAGGGACAAATTGAATTGCCAAAATTCTAAACGCATTACACGTGCAAGTTATTTTCCTATTTATAACAACACTAGTGCCCAGTCATTTGACGTAAATTTCACTGCAGTCTCACTTGCAACAGAGTAGTAATCCGCGATTGATGTTTTTCGGCAGTAAAAGTAAAATTTTCGTTGATTTTCTGTGTTGTTTTCTGAGATCGAGACATATACAAAGTGTTAAAGTGCTATACCATTAAAATAGCCTGTATTCAACTGAAACGAAAACGCTAAACAAATAAGCTGAATTAATTGTTTTCTTTGTTTTGCGGTTATTTTATATTAAACTGACCTATAGTCTTAAAAGGGACAGCATAGCAAATCTTAAATGGGACAACCGTTTCATGGCTGTCCTTCCATACACATGTACTGCTGGACGCTATATGTATTTTACATTCCTATAAAGTTATTAGTGTATCATCTGTCAATGTCACAGATGACATTGTTTGAAATTCTTAATAATTAGTTGATAGCGTCTTGTTTCAAATTTAGGAATTAGTGAAGTGACTCCTTAAAAAAATGTGTGGCAATACAATTGTATGTAAATTTCGTGTATTCAACGTGTTTTTTCTGTATTATTTACTTCTTACATGATTTTTAAGAAGATTGCATATGCCTTTTCTCGGGCAAGCTTTAACGATAAGTCACACTCTATAAAGATAGTAAAAAATGTTGATGATTTATGTTACAAAGAGTTAATTTTTTCATAGATTCTATTGTTTTGAATCATTAAGGGGGTAGACACGGGTAATGCAGCGCGCTGTATACCGACACAATCTGGCCCGAAACATGGGTTTAGTAGAATACGCTTTTCGTCCTTATATGAGCGAATTTTGGGCTGGCCGAAGTCTCATTCGAAAGAGAAAGGTTCAGTGCAGCGCGCTCTGGTCATGGTTCGACGAGATTGTGTTGATATCTAATAATATAAATGTTGAAAGTAGAGCAAAAGTCGACAAAATACACCCGCATGAATCCAAGTATTTTTAGGCCACTAAAAGAGTATTGTGACTCAAACGATGACCAGAGCGCGCTGCACTGAACCTTCCTCTTTCTAATGAGACATCACGCAGCCCAAAATCTGCTCATATAAGGACGAAAAGCGTATTCCCCCAGACCCATATTTCGGGCCAGATTGTGTCGGTATGCAGCGCGCTGCATTACCCGTGTCACGTGGCGTGTTTACCTCCTTAAGTCTTTTTAGGTCACTAAAAGAGTTTTGTGACTGAAACGGTGAGCAGAGCGCTTCGCATTGAATCTTGCTCTTTCGAATGAGACCTTGCCCAGCCCAAAATCTGCGCATATAAGGACGAAAAACGAAAAATCCCAAACCCATGTTTCAGGTTAGATTGTCGGTATTACAGCACGGTGCATCGCCCGTGTCACGTGACGTGTCTACCCCCTTAAGATTTACAATTATAATTGTAATACTTAATAAGTTTATTTTTATTAACGTGTCCCTTTTATGACTTATACTGTCCCATTTAAAACCACCTAGTCGTAAAAGGGACATTTGCTACTTATTTGAAAATCGAAGATTTTGTTATATTTCTATTATAATTGATGAGGTTTTATTATACTTTTATTGAAGGGGAATAAACAAGCTTTCTTTAGATGTACTTGTTTTTTAAATTCCTATAACGACATTGCCAGAAATGGACGCCGAACAAAAGTGTCCCTTTTACAGCACCTCTCCCCTAACAGCTTTGCGACGAACAGCTGCCTGTACTCTTCGATCCAAGATGATTCGACAATCGTGTAATCGCAGCGCAAACATCGTATCACGGGATATCCTGCACGCGGGGCTGTGCTTTCTTGGGGGAAGATCGTATCCTAGTTCTCGGGCTGTAAATATTGCCAGGAGGTTCGGTCGACTGGAAAGTGAATTGTCGAACAGTCGCGGAGAACAGAGATGCCCAGCAGTACGCGTAGAGTCCAGAAGCATTCTGAACGCCTGCATGAATCTCGCCGAAGTCCCTCGACGCTCTGCTTCATCTGTTTCCTACCGGATGTACGTATCCTCGCCGTCGATACCGCGAGAAACGAGATTCCCCGGTCCCTTTGCGGCAAAAAGACACCGAGCCGGCAAAGTTCGTTTCGCGACGTCGCCGTATAAATAATATCGGAGTAAACTGCACCGCCTCGAGTAATGTTCCCTGTAAACCGAATAACCTGTTCCCCCTTTTTCCGAGAGAAAGCACTGCGCCAATCACCGGCAGGCAAACACGATTCCGAGTACACCGCGTTCCCTTTGATTTCATCCCTCGAACAAGGAGCAAAGTGAATTCCAGGGGAAGGCGTGTCGACTGCCGTGAGAGAGCGGCGCAACGAAAAGAAACATCGTATGCAGTCACCGTCACGCACCCTGCTTATCGAAGCGAGATTACACGAGCCACGGTCTTCGTAACTACAGGTTGCTGCAAAGCAGGCGAGCCCCGTTTGGAAGCTTCGTTTAAGTAACAACGACGGGAGATTAAGGACTTTGGGACAACTTTACTTCCACTTCGCCATAGAAACCTATCTCCACTGATTTCCCCAGATATTTCAAACTCTCGCGAATTTCTCGCACGAGGAGTATCGACGGGTTCCATGAAATGGCCTGTAGCTCGCCTTTGACATGGTCACCGCGTTGCTAAATTGTTTCCACTTGGCGCTCCAGGTTGCTCGAAGCCCCGAGACGACAAAAGGCGACGGCGCGGCGAGGAAGCAGAAGCCGAGACGAGGGTTGGATGCCGGCGTGCACGTGCCCCTGCGTGGTGAATTCCCGCGGGAGGGGCCGTGGATTTAAGTTCCGTCTGATTCCGCGTCGACGCATCCCGAATTTAAGATCGCCGGGAGGAAATCTGGTGGTTACACTCGGGAGGATCGCGAATTGATGGACAGAGGCAGCAGCCTTGGCAACGATCGATCTCTTAATTATTCCACGGCTCTACGAATAGTCCGGGGATCCCCGATACTGTTGAGAATATTGGCGATTTCTAGAGGGCTACGCGTCGTTTAAAGCTTCGCGCAGCAGTCGCGTCGATTAACGAACACCGCTGTCCCGCAAAAGTCGATCGAAGGAACGACGTTTCGCCCTGCACTCGAGTGAACAGTGTACCTAGTCGCGAGCAAACACTCCGAAGTGTCTGATCAATCCGTTTCAAACGAGAGACCTGCGGAAATCATTCGCCTGTATCCTCTCTCTCATCAGAGTCCTTTGATTCTCCCTTCCACGAACTCGCTCCTTGCCGGCGATGTACGCGCCGATCCCGCCGTGCTGTTCGATTTATTTTCGTTTCAGTTCGCCGGGAGAAGCCGGTAAATCTTGTCGCTTTCAGAGTCGCGCGTTAGCAAACGGTATGAAGAAGAAGTCGGGGAAAGGGCTTGAAAAATAAGAGGAACGTCGTCGCCTACGCGGGCGAGAGAGGGAGAGAGAGAAATAGAGGGGGGAGAGAGAGCGGGTCGGAGACAGAAGGTGGGACAGGGGGTGGTTCTGCGTCGGCTTAAAAGGTGGAAAAGAGAAGGAGAACAGAAGGCGGAAGGAATCGTCGAGTTCGCTCCGAGAAAAGTTGGCCATTTTACATTTGCACGAGCATTTCTCCGTCTGCTTTGTGCAGGGCGGTTATGTTTACCTTCCGCGGGACGTGTATACACTCGCACAAACATGCACCGTGCAAATACGCGACGAAACGACGGGAGGATGCATCAGAAAGGCAGTGGGAAAAATGTAAACGGCAGCGTAAAGAGGGAATCACTGGCGCTCAACTTCTCGCGGCGGCAGACGCATCTGCCAGGCAACCCTTTCAATCGAATGGATTAGCGATCCTCCGTTTGATCTTTCGAACGAACGAACGCCCATCGGTTGCTGCATAGTCATCGAGATGTCGGCGGCTGGATCGAGGACCACCGTCTTCAGGACACACAGTGGGGAAATTTTACGATTTTATGGCCAAAACCTCAGAAATAAATTTCTGAATTCCACAAAATAAATTCAAGTGGCAATTGAAGAACTAATTTCTGCATCAAATGAATCCAATTTTAGTGTTAAATGTTTTAATACAAAGCTCGTGTAGACGCGCAAATGTTTATGTTTATGCCAGGTTGGACCGATCGCAAAGAACTACTTCAGATTTTCAAGTTGCTTCAGACACTTATATTGTATTATCCAGAGTTCTGAAAATAATTTGAAGGCATGGATTCAATTCCTGATGGTGCGTAAGATATCCTTTCGTCTTCGAAATTATTATGATTCGGTTTTTAATACGTAATTTATAGAATTTTTAAAGTAGTGTTTTAGAACTAACCTTTTCATATAAGAATCAATTTTCAATACATAAGAAGCACGGAATAAAGATATTAAAAAGTACCGACAAAATTTTCTCGAAAATGCGCAAGAGAAAAAACTATGGAGGATGTTTTTAATTGGCTTTTATTATCGTCAGATCCTGTAATTAGTAATCTAAGGAAACTTCTTGAAAAAAAAATTAAAAAGTTTGCCATCAGAAGCAATAAACCTTCTTCTATGCCCTGCTGCACTGTAACAGACATAGGACATAGGAAAAAGCAATTCCGACTGGGAGTAGGTACTAGTTTTAAGGCCATATAATTTCATAATAGGTAAATACTCATTAATATTTATCGTTCGTAATTTCTGTAATTGTGTCTCGGATAATTTAGTTTCTTATATATTTCTTATATATCAGAACGTAAAAGTGCCGAATTTTATATATTAAAAATAAATTTCGAGGTTTTGACCACGAAAATGTTCTTCAATTGTCATTTGTATTAAATTTGTAAAATTAAAAAATTTCATTTCTGTGGTTTTGGCCATAAAATCGCGAAATTTCTTTCGAGTGAACCGCAATGACTAAGAACACCACCTTCTTCCCCTTGGATCTCGAGTTTCTATTCCAATCGAAATCAACGATGCCTGTGTTTCGTCAAATTCAACTCTCCGCCCGTGTCCCCGGTATCTGGCTCGACTTTACTATAAACGATTACTAGCGAAGGGGTTATTCTCGTCCGAAAGGCGCCCAGAATTCCTCTCAGACCGTGTAAGCTCGTGGGAAAACGGTGGACCAGTCCCCGGGTGGAACGATCCCGCAGCTATCTGGCGGCACGACGGGATCTCGTTGTTGTCGTCGACGACGAGACGACAGGGCAATCGTTTAATCGAGATATCGGCTCTTCTTTTCCAGTTCGATCCACCGAGCTCCTCTCCCACGATTCCGCCGAGTTATTTCGAGGGTTTTCCAGCTCGGTTAGCGGGGTAATATATAGCCGTATAGCGAGGAAGAAAAGGGATCTCCTCTCGTCCTGGGCGAAGCTTCCATCCGCAAATCGGGTTAAGGCTCGCAGCTTTCGCGGTGATCCACTTCGATTTCCGCGGGGAGTGCCCGATGAATTCTCTTCTTCTACCGACCAGGCGATAGCTTCGCGAAGATACCGTGTTCTCGCTAAACGCGCCGTACGCCGCTCCAATCATTGACTCTCACTACTTAAATTTCTTCAACCGGTGGAAGCACGTCTCTGGAAAGTCGATTAACCCCCGAGGATTCTCAGAGATTTTTAGTTCCCCGAGAAGAGGCCCATCCTCTGTCAAATTCAGGGTCTCAAAGATTTCGGTTGAAATCCTACGAAATTAATGCCCGGCGTTGACCCGGTTTCCCATTCGACGATAGATTCAACGTTGAGTTTCCCGATGTTGTTTTCCTACGCCGAGGATTGCCAATCGTTCCGCAAGGATGTCGATGCACAGAGGCATCCTTTGATCCTCCGGCCCCGCGCAAACTCGTGCTTCTTTCTGGACACGAATTTCTTCCCGGGTACAGCCCTTTGTCTCCCCTGCCCCGGAATGCAAATGGAAAAGTTTCTAACGAAAGCTTTTCGGTGCCCCTCCGCTCGATGGGAGCTGTCGTTTCTATAACTCTCGGGGCGAGAATAATAGGAAGAAGGATTTGCATCGTCGAGGGCACGCTTAACGATTATTTACTCCCGCCCTTCGTTTCGAGGGAGGGACCGTGCCTTTTTTTCCCGCTTGTTTCGTTGCCGATGCTCGGAATGCTGTTCCCGTGGTTACCGGAAGAAGTGGTGCCTTCGGTAACGACGAATCCTTAATCGTTGCATTTTAATTGTCTTGTCTAGAAACGGGTTGTGAACGGTCGAAATCCCGTTCCAACCGAGGGGGGAGGGCAGCAATTAAAACGTGGACGTTGATTTGTGGAATACCGATGCACCTTTCGACCAGGTTCGATCGCTTAGAATCAATGGAGCACTCGTTCTGCGCGAGCTTTGCACTCGCGTCGCCTCGCTTTATCGCATCAATTTACAAAAGCCTCCCCGAGTCTCCGATTCCCGATGAATTGCAAATCGAATTAAAGCAACTCCGCATTAGCGCGCGTAGGTGCCTCTTGTTTACTCGGCGTATCGGTGTACCAGGTGGGCGCCGCTCCGTCACGTTTCAACTTTTTTCTCTTTCCCCGATTCTCTGCTTCTACATTTTGTACGAAGCTCGAACGTTAAACGAGACGTCGCGTTGATAGAGGACTCCTTTAAACTGTGCCATCCCCAGCGCCATGTCCGCCCTTGGAAACACGAGTATGGATTTCCTGCGAATTGCTCGAAATGCTGTTGCAAATAGCCCCGCCAGCGAGTCTTCGTGTTATCACGATGAACGGATGCCAGGACCAACCAATATTGCCCCATCCCACCAATTGACAAAGGACTAATCAGAGCTAGCCCGAACATGGGGCGCATTGCACATCGTCGACGGTGCAGCCTCTTATGCAGCTGGAAACGCTTCGACTCGATCGAAGCTGCGTTTTCCAAATCACCCCGAAATCATCTCGAAAGCAACGCGGATCTTGATCTCGATCGTGGTTTATTAAAATAGATACCGGTGATGTTGGAAACGTTGTAAACTTAGATCTCAGGTAGAAACAGAGTGAAGCGGAAAGGTGAGATAAAGTTGTAATTAATTGCCAAGAGTTTCGGTATCAAATAGGCCACGTTCTACCGCTAAAAGACCAGAATGGCTCGTTCCACTTTCGAGTCAGCGTGGCTCGACCCCGATGATCCGGATTAAGCGCACGCATTTCTACGGACGATCGATCAAAAGATCGACTGTCGAACGCACCGCGTTGTCCGAATCCGTCCGAGCGTAACTCGATGTCGTTTCGTCTCTCTTCGAAACGGCCGCTACACGAGAATCGACCCTCTAAGCACGCGTGTGTGCCGGGCCATTCGTGTGCCTCCATCCCTAGAGAAGTTCCGTGTCACTGGCACACGCCTCCTCTCCCTCTCGCCCTCTATGCGCACTTGCTGCACCTGCACCCGCTATCGCGATATTAACGAGTGATCGAATTGCTTCCCGGGCTAAGCTTTCTCGCTCCCGTTTGATCGCGTTTGCGGGCATTACGCACGTTACACCGGGAAACGCCAGCGGCAGAAGGAACGCGGCGAGCTACCGTCGCGGTGCGTTCGATCGAGCCCTGAAATAATCCATGCGGGGGAAGAGTAACCGATGAGCATTCTTTTCAGAGAGTGAAATAACTGGTTGTAAAAATGGTGGTAGTTTGAACGCGAGCAGTCGACCATGCTTGCTGCGGAAAGTAAGTGAATCCCGATTTATTGCTGTGTAGTAAATAGGGTAGGGTAGATGTCCCTATTACTGTCAGTGTCGTTATTACTGCCACTGTATTTATTTTGCTTGATAAAAATGTAACGTATAAAGAATAGTGTACAACAATAATATTAATGGTAATAAGAACAGTCCCAATTTAATAATAATATTATTGTTGTACACTATTCTTTATACGTTACATTTTTATTAAGCAAAATAAATAAAGTGGCAGTAATATGGACACTGTCGGTAATAGGGACATCTACCCTAGATGCACCATTTGTGGACACTTTAAGGATTTCAGTGACTTTCATGGTAATTATCTTTAAAATTGTACTTATAATTAGGAAACTGTAAGCTTTACTAAATTTTACACTATCTTTACTATTAATATCTAAGTTATCAGTAACTAGAGAAATCGTGAAGGAATTAATAAAGTTAAAAATATAAAAAATCCATTCTTCACCGTTTGTGGCCACTTGCACACTAGTTTTGGCCATGTTTGGTACTAGTTTTGGACACTTTCAATTTGTTTTTAGTTTTTAGTACATTTTTAATAAAATGGATTGACATGAAATTTTTTCTTTATATATATTTTTTATTTTCTAGTTTTTAGTGTTTATTGATTTACATTTCACAACTCTGATTTCTTTAGAAATATCTTTTATTTAATTTCAAATCGCGATGCGACTTGCAGCGAGTGGCTGATTTCAAGTCGTTTGGATTTGTGGTTATGGATTACATTTATTGATGACTGAGTAATTTTCTCACCCGCTCGAGGTTAATTTTTTTTTTAAAACAGGATTGAAGCTGAATAAAATCGTTTAAAAACAAGGTGGCAGAAAATAGAACAATATTTTAATAAATTTTCCATTTCTGGCCATGGGATGACCACAACTGGATACTCTATTTTATCAGTTTTGACCATCGGATGGTCAGAAATGGAAAATTTATTAAAATACTGTACCATTTCTTGTCACATAATTATTTTCGTAATAATGAATTGAATTTGATAATTCTATACTTTCAGAATAATTTTGAAACTATATTTAACCTATATCTACCATAATTTATATATTAACATACTTTAATTAGTAAATATGGGAATTTTACTTAACGTTTACACACTTTTTAAAAAATATAATGTGTTGCGCGTAAGCAATAAATGAAACCTTATATTTCTGGAGTTATACTGAACAAAATATGTGAAATTCTACTCATAATTATGTGCCTGCAAGCAATTTCAAGCTAAAAAATCGCGATAATAATTACGCACATAGCCAAAAACACTACAATGACCACAAACGGTACATCTACCCCAGCCAATTCTACGTTGAGTTCCGTGTTTCTAAGAACAGCCGAATCTTTTCTGAATATTCTCAGCGCGAAGAGGCGTCTGGGAATAAAGTATCCCACGGAATTGCTAATCCAGTTGCAAACACGCCCGATATTGGCCCACCTGTTTGCACCGCCCGCAATGTTTACGATGCGCCAGCCACCCAACGGCGTTGTAACGCGATTGGCAGAACAATATTTTTAATAAAGAACGCTCTGATATGCTGGCGACAGGGGGTTGTGCCGCGCAATACCGTCCCTTTACGCGCGCCCTGTCACTCGTCCCCCGGTTTTCAGTGCCTCGCGGTGCGCGATACTCTTCGAGGAACAAAGCATACACTATCTAGGCTTCTAACGAGTTTCCAAACCGTTTTGTAGTTCCAGATAAGCAGCGAATTCCCGATACCCCGACTATTCTAACCCACAAAGAAGCTTTTGGCAACGGATTATACGCCAATGCACGGGGTGCATACGCGTATATAGCGTGCAACGGCGAGTGTGGGTGGATCTGCAGGCAAGCTGTAGCCGGCGCACGTGGTCGTGTGTGTCGCCAGAGGCTCGTAAGGAGGGTGGCTCGAAGAATTGTAGATTTAAGTCGTGTCTTATCGCGGGGGAGTCGTAGCCCGCGGCTCGCCGTTGAACCTTGTCACGACCCGCTTCGAACGCTACGTTTCGAGCGTTCT
Organism: Andrena flavipes; assembly: GCA_963971345.1. Taxonomy (NCBI): domain Eukaryota; kingdom Metazoa; phylum Arthropoda; class Insecta; order Hymenoptera; family Andrenidae; genus Andrena; species Andrena flavipes. The sequence continues at coordinate 72,303,855 of OZ020479.1, read as the reverse complement.
GCCGCGTGTGCAATATTAAAAGCCGCCTTAAAAACGGCCGACGCACCACGCCACGGCCACCCCCGTCTCGCCGACACTGGCGTAGAGCGTATCCTCCGTGTCCTCCCACGGCGGATTAATGAGAACAACATCCGAGCGACGACGTCAGCCCCCGTGAATCTCGGATGAGATATCGACGAGGTTATTCAACCAACGGCTCGCCGGAGCTTTTGAGAATCGCCTGAAATAGCGAACTATTAGAATTCTCAGCTGTAAAGGGAATATGGTTACACGGAAGGTCAGCGTAACGTACGTAAAGTCGTCCGACAGTGGGGCAATTCCGCCGGAATAGCAAATGGGTGTCGTCAAACACGAGTGACCGCGATTACCTTCGAACAATCGCTGGAAAAGCAGCGGAGTAACGCGTCAAAGGGGACCCACTTTCGTGGAATCGACCGTTCCGTAATTATCGCCACTCCGATTCCGTAATTAAAGGAACCCGAAGGGGGTGGAAGTATCGGTATTAGTAGCGGCGTAAGTGGTCGCGATGTCGTGGAGTGGCCACTTTAAAAACAACCGACGCTACGACACGCCAGGTCAAACTCACTGGCGTAGCCTCTGGAAGCTCGCTGCGCCTTCCGCGCCGTTCTTTTCTCAATTAAAGGGAACCTAGCTGAACAGCCTTCTCTCCTCTGAAACGGAAGATTCCCTCGCGCAAATTCGTTAAATACCTCTGCGTCACGATGGTAGATCGAACGAGCCAGGGAAGAGGAATCAAAGTTCAAGGAAAGTCTACGCTATTGACTGGTCTACCTGTTCTACTTCGGCACGTTCTACGGGGTGTGACATTAAGAAACATACAACTATTATTCACGAGTAACGTGGAACGCCTTTAGAACGCGAACACTTTACTGTCTACGCGACTGGCCACGCATCGATCTTCTCCACTTGCCCGTCTTTGAAAAAACCGCTCAGAAAGAGAATCGGGAAAGACACTTTACAGGCTACGAGCCTAAGTATCTGTGTCTAAAGGAATCAAGGCGTCTTTAGCTCGACCTACATCGTTCGACCTAGCTTGTTCACTCGCGAAAGTATTAAAGAAACAGTTTCCATAGTTTCCACGTGTATCGATGCGGCAACCAGAGAAAACAGCTCGGTGTATATATTCCTTTCTACCAGATATCTGAAAGCTACGCGTAGAAAGAAGAGATACATCGCCACGCTGTTTTCAGTACCACCCTGTATACACCTTGGCTGGTTCCCTGCGCGTCTGACTCGTGGCTGACTCTCGTGCCTGGCTATGCCTGAATACCCGGCAGGCTCAGCGGCGAGCAACTGCATTGCAGTACCTCCTCCATATGCCAGGCAGCGTGCGCTCCGAGAAGGAGCCTGCACCGGACGAAAGAGACGGAGCAAGTGCCCGCGATTTATCGAGCTCTCGAATTTCGAGCGCGGATCTCGGGCGGCGTCTCCACCCCCTCGCGGCTTCCTTGCGCCCGCTACACGGCTAATTGATAATTAAGACGTGGATAATAGCTGGCGTCGCGTCAGCGGAGGATGAACGACGCGCTGGCGGCCGGGATTATTTATATTCGGGAAGACCAAGGGAATCGAAAGTAACATTGGCAATTTCCTGGACATCGCGCCCCAATCGAGCGCGCAGAGGAGCCGCTGCGAAGGGCCCGGGCAGAGGAATAACGGGAACAACGGTGGCCCGAGTAGGCAATTTGAAAAGGAATCGCGTGATTCCGTGCGCTGCTTCGGGAATTTCTGCGGATCTTGGGGCGGCGTAACGCGCCTGCGATTCTCTCTGCAGTTTCGAAAAGCACGGTGAACGCGGGACAAAAAGAGGCAACCGGGGAACGGACGGCTGCGCGGCGCCGAGGGGGTCGGAGGGACGTGAGAAAGGGGTAGGAAGGTGATACATATTTTCCGAGAGCAACGTTGGCCCGTGGCAATTTTGCCACGCGTGTTTTTCCCAAGATTTATGCCCGGCCGTGCCACCGTTTAACGACGTCTCTTGCCTCCTACGGTTATTATCGCCACCTCCCCCGAGCTTCCGTCGGCGATGCTGCAGAAAGTTATCATCCGATAACTGTCTGGCCTTTTCGGCATCTGGGCGACGCTAGACGAAAATTCCTCCGGCGAATGTTCTTTCCTGCTGAATCTGCCGCTTCACGCGGCTCCTTTCACGGACCTGTCCACCCCCGCCTCCCCCCACTTATATTTTGCGCCGGGATAGGGTGCGCGTTAAAGCCGTGGGAGTACGTGCCGGAAGATATTAAAAATAGAACGTGTAAATTTATGGCCCTCGTCGCGCCGCCCCGGCGTTAAATTTCGTTCGCGAAGATGTGCGCGGCAGGGGATACGTGACATCGGGGAACTGCCTCGTCAGGGCGTCGCGATTCGATGATTCTTCGGGGGAAACGAATTCATTTAATACCGTCGCTTTAATAGGCGGCTGTCGCCGTGCGAAGTGTGATTGGGAATGAAAATATTGACTCGCGTGCATCGCGGATGGGTAATGAGACTTGTTAGAAGACACGAGCCACTGCAATTGTTATCTAAACCGTCGGACGGGAGGCAGGAGAAATAAACGGTGCTATCGGGCTCGGTGCCATTCCAAATTATTATTCCACTTGTCGAGCGCGTGACGGATATTGTCCGACTTCCGTCGTTTCCGGGACATCGGCCCCCGTAAGCACCGTGTTACCACTTACCGGGGATCGAGGAAGAATGCTCCTGGACGTCGCTGTCAAAGTGACAAGGCGATGACGGACCGTCCTAACACGAGAAGGGAATTACGCGGGGATCTGTGCCCGTAAGGCGAATTATTTGCCACGGTGCTCCATCGGTCGCGGGACCGTTAAGGGTGGAGACCACTGTAAAAAATTTGACAAATTGATTCTTTTCTTTTACATTTTCTGAAAGACGTACATTTCAAGAATGCTGTCTCCAAATTTTATGAAGAAATTCGCAAAATTGACGGAGATATAGTATTTTCTGTGAAGCGGCGTCAAACGCGCGACTGAGCCGCGCGAAACATTAACCCTTAAGTAGGCGCATGGGGTCATTGTTTCTCAATACATCTAAGAAATGTTTAGTTTTATTATAATGAGATGTCTTTATGAGATGATGTTATTATAATGAGAAGACTTTATTTGAGTTTTGTATTTTTTGTAAAAGTAATAAATGTTGGTTAACAAATATACTTGTTTTTACTTTTCAAAACCTTTTGATTTACCATAAATATAAAAAAGCAGTTGGAGTCCCTGCTGACCCCATGCGCCCACTTATGTGATTTTGCCAGTGCGCCTACTTAAGGGTTAAACGCGTTTTTCTCAGAATGACATTTTTCAAACGCGTTGACAGTCTACAGAGAAAACTATACGTCCAATTAACACGATCAAGGACATTTATTGTAGGGAAAACCCGTGGCTATTACGTGACGATCAGTTTTTTTTTCAATTTTCGACCTGCTTCTATTTTTTTTATTAACATTTCCCCAATTTTGTACCCCGAAAAAATGATTTTTTTTTCAGTGGTCCGCCATTTTGTAATTTTTTACAATTTTGACATTTTTTGAACGTCACGTAATAGAGGCAGGCTTCTAGTTTCTAAATATTATTGTGTTTTTGAATTCTGATTAACCATATGGCCTGGGCACTGTCAACGCGACTAGCATGTTTTTGCCGCAGCGCAATTTTTGACGAAGAGTATACAGGAAACGGATTTATGAATTTGATTGAAAGAAAAATTTCTTACCCTCCGATATGTACACTATTAACTATACTAAGCAATAAATTGATTTACTTGCGTTGTTTGGTTGAAATAAATTCCCGAAAACACCCTTACATTTCGGACCGTTACAGTGGTCTGCCCCCTTAAACGACCCAGCTCATCCGTTTACGAGCGGATAGCGCGGGGAAACTGTAAATGCGGCGAGTTTACATCGAATACGTCACTTATCGGCCGAACTTTACGATCGTTTGAAAATTTGCTCGCCACCCGATACCTGCCCCCGGTTGCAAGCAGCGTTTCCAGAGTTCCGGCACGTAAAACCACCCGCCCCTGCTTCGCCAAATTTCTATTTCCCTTGTTTGCGCGAATCCTCGTGAAAAATTACGGCCAGTCGTTAGCGAGGTGACGCGGTGACTCGACCCTTTAAACTGCGGGGGCCACAAAAAAAACACGGCCGAGCTGGAGTCCGCGGAAAAATGCGCGCAGCGTGAATCCGCAGCCCCTTCTGCGGCCCGGCAGCTCCCCGTCGCTCGTGGAAATCGTTTCTAACTAACTCCTGGATTTTCTGTTTCCTCCCGTGAATGATACTACGTCGGAGATAACGCGCTGAAATAAAGATATTTCTGCTGGGAATCTGAGAGGGGTGGTTGCAATTCTTTTTTTTAAGTAATATTGCTGAAACTTCAATTGTTTCGGCGAGAAGACAAAGACGGCTTCGATGGTTCGGTTATTAAACTTCCACGCATTTTTCAACGCTGTTTATCGCGTTGCCACGGGGTTCGAACAGAGGAAAAAATACATTTTTTGAATGGTAAGTGCACAGAATTTCCATAGTAGGATAACTGAACCATCAGAACTAACAAGAATTTTCTGTAAATACCATTAATTTGTAAGGAAATTATAATATGAAAGTTGGGGAACAGAATACCTGCAAATTTGAGCTACAAACGCGCTATCTTACAAGTAGAATGTAGAGGATTTGCAAATTAAAAAAAATAATTGCAATTTTGTAATTTGATTATGTTCGTACTGAACAAATAAATTACACGAATTGTGTCAATGACACCATCGTTGATTTCAGTAGGACAGTTGAATAAAGAGGTATTTTTAATAATAGAATCAAAGTTTAATTAGGCATTACTTTTTTGCGATCAAGGTAAGACTTAATACTACTGGTGCATTATACCTTTGAGTACATAACCAAACAGGTTTCAGCTGCGTAAACCTGGAGCAGTATCTTGCTTACGCTTTTCATAATTACCTTTGCAGTATCTTGCTTACGCTTTTCATAATTACCTTTGCAGTACCTTGCTTACGTTTTTCATAATATTGAAAAATGTTTTAGATAAATCTTCAGTGGTTCCTAGGAGGCCATAATTTAATGTAATTAGTTTCTTATATGATTGATTCCACAACATTAGTTATATTACTTTTTCGTATATCATTTAAATTTGAAATATATTTTTCTACAAATCACAAAACTATCAGTTTTATCTTTATTACGAATCCTCCCCAACTTTAAGTTCCTTACATTTCCCTACCTATACCTCTCAAAACACAGATTATTGTTCCACTTTGAATTATCCATTTTGTTTTCAGTAATTTTTACTTCAGATTTGCAAATAACGTCCCCAAAAACCCCAGAATACCAAGTTCGGTATAAACTGAAGGCTACCATATTTTTTTCCTTGATATGGGAATTTCGGACCACTGTGGCAGCGCAGGGTGGAGTATTGCGGGCTTCTAAAAGGCTCGCCGAATGTGCGGCGTATTTAAACGGAAAAACCCCAGCCCGATGCTCGGAGGCCGTCGAGTCAACAAAATGGAATTGAACGCGTAACTAACGATCGTCAAATTTGCAAATCGATCGCCTTCCCTCGCCCCCCCCCCCCCCCGCTGGAGGAACGATCTGTTTTTCTTTGCCCCGCTGCAATTCCAGCAACTTCGACCGGTCGCGCGGAGTCCTCGTCCCCGTCGTCGAGGTAATTGCGTGTTTATCTGCTGGGCTTAATTACGTGTCCGCTTGTCCGGCTGCAGGTGGTAAATTTCGTCCTCCCCCTTTAGCACGCCCTCCCGTGCCCGTGTTCGCGCTGGACGTCGGATCTGTCCGCCATTATGCGCCATTTCGAACCCCTCGCAGGCCTCTATAGCCTATAAACCTGCCCTTTCCAGTTACTAGCCCTTTAATTCGACTCCCGTCTTAACATTTCCCAATTGTCTCCTCTTCCCATCCGACCAATTCCCTACGGTGCAATCGCTCCAAGAAGATCCGTACAACACGTCGCGACTATTCAATCTCGGATCCGCGTGTTTGTATGATCGACGAATGGACCATCGTCGTCCGGTTCGTTTCATAATTCAACGCCTCGTTTCTGGCATACGCCTAAAAGTTGCATGGTCGCCGTGTGAAGCGAAATACCAAGCGTCGCCTGAAAGGGTATAAATTCTTACCGCTGGTTTCTTCCCGAATAGCGTGTCCCGTATGAATAGAATGCCAGACCCAGATGATGGTAAGTATTCTGCGAAGACAACTTCAAGAGGTCGCGAGCACATTACCGATGCAGTTTCCCTTTACGATTCTATCAATAGCCTCGCTACTGGCTACCCCGTCTTGAAAGCTAGCGGATGTCGTTCCTCTCCGAACTCCCCGCGTAATGAGAGGCCTTTGCAGGCGCCTCTCGCGACGCGTGCATAAATTAATAGCCACGCGATTCGTTTATCATTATTCCTCCGAATCTTCCGTGGAGGAGCCCTCGTTTTAGAACGCGAACGGCTTCGAGAACGATGCCAATTAAAATGTCGCAGCGATCGTGGCAGTGGGGGGAGGGCAGTGCAACGCCGCGTCCCTTAACTAGGGAAACGACGCGACGACGCGGGCATTAAAAGAAAACGATCCTCCCGAACGAGCAGCGCGGAGGACGGAGGAACGTGGAACGGAACAGCGAACATTCAGCGGCCGAAACGGTGCTCGGGGGGGCAGGATAATTGAGATAAAGGGCGATAACAAATACCGGATGGGTCGCGAAACAGCTACTTTCGCGCTCTTTCAGGGACGAAATAAGGAACTCTCGAAATTCGCTCGCGCAAGAACTTTTTCTTTTCAGCCCCGATCCGCCGTGCAAGTTTTTCAATGAACTTTAAAGCGCTTGCCCTAATTTCCAGCGGTGAATGGCGGGGACCGCATGAAAGCAGCCCCGACCCGCTTTATTTTTTTTTTTTTCTTCTTCCTTCCCTTCTCCACCTTCTCTCCCCCTCCAGCGCCCTCTTCCCTCCCCCGCCGCTAACGTCGTTCCACGTACGCGCAACCACACAGCCGGGGACAAATAAAAAGAACCGCGGTTGAAAAGAAACCGCGGTGGAAGCTCGCGGCAACCAGATGACAATCCCTTCTCGCCAGCCGTTCCCGGAACGCCCGGATAAAGGCGACAATGCCGCGAATTTGCGCGCGGAACACGCGGGAGCCGCTTGTTCCTTCCTCACCGCGCGAGAACCGTTCGCCGTTCGACCGCAACTCGGCCATTATCGAGTGGAATCGTCGAACGGGACGGAGTCGCGGCGAAATACATTTTCCGGTTGGAAAAGAGGACAGCAAAAGACAGCCGGTGGAAATATAATTAATTACTGAAGCTGCGAGTGCTTCTTCTTATTTTCTTCTCTTTCTTTCTTCTTTTTTATCAATAGTCCGGGTCGCTGATATTTCTGCGCGTTTCCTCGCGAGCAGACGGCGCGAGAATTAATGAGAAATCCAGAGTCCTTGTGACGCCCCTTCACGGGCTCCCGTTTATTAAAATAACAAACTGCGCTTTATCGAGAGGAACAGGGGCCTCGGCGCAACGCCTCCTTCCCGACGTTCGGCCGCGCGATTGATTTCTTTAACTGCGAGAGGAGAGCGGGGGGCTCCGCACGCGGGCATCGAGGATGGATCCGGAGACACGGCGGACGAATGATTTAATTACTTGGAAAGTGGCGTGGGACGGGGGCCGAAGGATCGTCCTCCTTAATGGAACGGTAAATATCGGGAGTGGTTAAGCGTCTCGGAGCGTTAAAGATTCACTGCTGTCGGAGTGCTTCAAGTTTTAAGTGCGCGGGATGCGACATAATCTGACATTTTGTATCGCCACCTCCGCACCAACGGTCTAACAACGTTTGATCCGTTCCCAGCAACTTTGTAAGCTGTCAACGATATTTTAAAGGAGGGGGCGACGCGCAGCGTTTACTTGTTCCACTGGAACTTCTTCGTTATTGAAGACACGACAATTCACTTCCGTACGCTGCACTCCATCTTCGCGCGGAGAAAGAACCCGGGGGAGAGGGGGTGGGATCTCGTCCGATCGGTCGAACGAACAGTTTACAGCGGGAAACCGAGTCGATTCCACGGGATTTCCTGGTAAACTCCGCCGGCAAAGCGGATATATCAAAGCGGTTGTCATAGCAGTGTTCCTTTTCCGGAAATTTCGCGGTTCATCCGCGATCGGAGAGCACCCCTTCCCCCGCGATGCGACAAATTCGAGAATAGTAAAGTCGATAAGTCCCTCGTTCGGGCGAGAGATATCGGGGGAACCCGGATTTCCGGTATCGGAGTGGACGATATTAACAATTTTTCCACCAGTGCCTACAATCACATTGGTTATTCCTATTCTTCAGGAGCACTGACCGATCCGGCATTCGAGGAGATAGAAACTGGAACCAGTACTGGATGTAGCCTTTAGGCTAACAAGGCTGAAGCCTAGGGCCTCGTTTTTTAGCTGGGGGGCCCTCATTATAAATATTTTCTTCGAAAAATTAGCATTTTTTTATATCATCTTTATTAACTTGCATCTTTAATGTTATGTTTAGTTTTGATATTCAATGTTAACTTTGAAATTAAATTCTTATTTAGATTATAGGGGAGAGGTGCCATAAAAGGGACAGGTCTTAAGGGGGTAGACACGGGTAATGCAGCGCGCTGTATACCGACACAATCTGGCCCGAAACATGGGTCTGGGATATTACGTTGTTTGTCCTTATATGAGCAGATTTTGGGCTGGGCAAGGTCTCATTCGAAAGACGAAGGTTCAGTGCAGCGCGCTCTGGTCATGGTTCGACGAGATTGTGTTGATATCTAATAATATGAGTGTTGAAAGTAGAGCAAAATTCGACAAAATACACCCGCAAGAATCCAAGTATTTTTAGTTCACTAAAAGAGTTTTGCGACTCAAACGATGACCAGAGCGCGCTGCACTGAACCTTCCTCTTTCGAATGAGACCTCGCCCAGCCCAAAATCTCCTCATATAAGGACAAACAACGTAATTTCCCAGACCCATATTTCGGGCCAGATTGTGTCGGTATGCAGCGCGCTGCATTACCCGTGTCACGTGGCGTGTTTACCTAATTAAGTATTTTTAGGTCACTAAAAGAGTTTTGTGACTGAAACGGTGAGCAGAGCGCTCCGCATTGAATCTCCCTCTTTCGAATGAGACCTCGCCCAGCCCAAAATCTGCTCATATAAGGACGAAAAACGAAAAATCACAAACCCATGTTTCAGGTTAGATTGTCGGTATTGCAGTACGGTGCATCGCCCGTGTCACGTGACGTGTCTACCCCCAAGGAACAAATTGAATTGCCAAAATTCTAAACGCATTACACATGCAAGTTATTTTCCTGTTTATAACAACACTAGTGCCCAGTCATTTGACGTAAACTTCACTGCGGTCTCACTTGCAACAGAGTAGTAATCCGCGATAGATGTTTTTCGGCAGTAAAAGTAAAATTTTCGTTGATTTTCTGTGTCGTTTTCTGAGAACAAGGTATATATAAACTGTAGAACTATTATATCATTAAAACATCCTGTATTCAACTGAAAGGAAAATACTTAGTAAGTAAGCTTAATTGATTGTTTTCTTTGTTTTCAGGTTATATTATGTTAAACTCACTTATAGTCTTAAAAGGGACAGCATAACAAGTCTTCCATACACATGTACTGCTGGACACTATATGTATTTTACTTTCCTATAAAGTTATTAGTGTATCATCTGTCAATGTCACAGATGACATTGTTTAGTCTCATTTTTGTTCAAGTAGGATTTAATTTTAAACTATTTTATTATTTGTTTATTATAATTGTAATACTTAATAAGTTTATTTTTATTAACGTGTCCCTTTTATGACTTATACTGTCCCATTTAAAACCACCTAGTCGTAAAAGGGACATTTGCTACTTATTTGAAAATCGAAGATTTTGTTATTTACTATTATAATTGACGAGGTTTTATTATACTTTTATTGAAGGGGAATAAACAAGCTTCCTTGAGATGTGCTTGTTTTTTAAATTCCTATAACGACATTGTCAGAAATGGACGCTGAACAAAAGTGTCCCTTTTATAGCACCTCTCCCCTACGAGTATTACGATAAAAGAAATCAAACGAGCATCATTTTATTTTTTACATTTACCCTAAGGCCCACCAAATATTCAGCCCAGGGCCCCCCGAAAGGTAAATGCGCTTCTGACCGGAACTCTTTACTCGGGTCATCCCTCCCGATCCTGTCCTCGGCAAATGGTTCGAGTATCAACTACCCGAAGCACGGAGAATCGTTGCACTCGTAGTTGCGCGAGTACACTATTACCGTAAACCCATTGAACGGGCACGTCTGTTACAAACTGGGCCTAAGAGAGCCGAATAGCGGCGTCTAGTGGGAGGCCACGGTTCCAGAGACGTCAGGAACACTGCAGGGAGCAAGGGCGGGGGAGGGCGAAGGGTGGCGGAAGGCCTTTGCAGAGGCGTGCAACGCGGGTAACACGAGCAAAGTTGCGAACACGTCGGGTCAGTGTATACAACATCGACGAGTTCCTCCTGCTAGGATCATGAAGCAACTCCGAGCAGGTTCATTAAGCGAGATAAGGCCAGCCAAGGGAGAAACAGAACGGGGTCTCTTTCACCTCCTCCGTTCTCTTTCCCAAGGATGGTTCCGCTCGTTGCTCGTTCCTGAGAATGAAACTGCATTTTAATCGCCGAAACGATTAGAGAGGTCTCTGGCAACTTGTTTCCGTATCGGCGCCGTGAATTCCGTTCCCAGAGAACGTCTAGCGATAATACCGGCTCTCCCCTGGATCTCGGCCGCGGCTGGTAATAGCGCGGGATCTCGAATGGAAACGCGAGCATTTCTCAAAAATCAGAGGGAACTTTCCTATTCGGTGTTGTTGTTCGAGAACTCCCATCATGCCCTGCCAAGCATCCCCGCGTTTCACGCGTCTCCGTATGCGAAGTATGTCAAATACATTTCTGAGTAATAGGGAGGGCTTTCGCGATAGCAATATTCCCGTGGAAAGAAATGGAAGTTGGGAGGAACAGAACTGGAAACCATTCTCCGTCTACCGGAGCAGCGTTCCGCTGGGAAGTCTTACTTGTTAATGCCCTCCTGATGTGTAAAATATTACCCCCCTTCGTCCGTTTCATACCCCGACCTCCCCCACCGACCCTCGGGCGTCTATTTGCCGCTCGATAAACGATCTACCCCTAAACTTAGGGATCTGATACACTCGGCCGATACGGCCGCCGCTCGTCGCCATTAAACCGTAATTGAGAATCGATACTCGATCATCCACCGGCCCTCGATATCGCTCCTCTCTCGTGATTTTAATAAGGTGACGCCATGGCGGCCCCCAGCCACTACCCTTCTTCCTCATTTATATACGCCAGCACGCTCGCGTGCCCCTCACACGGTGTGTTATTTTAAGCGAGCCTTGTTTCCATGAAATTTCCCAGCGATACGCGCATCCCCGGCCGAGAACCCGGCCAATTGAAAAGTCAACAGTTCGGACACCGCGTTCCGACTACAATTTCTACCTGACAAATAGAGGAATCATACCCGGAACGTGTCCTAAATTAATCTTTCATCCCCCCTCGGCCGTGGAAAGTGTCGGGTTTCAATAATAATCCCTGCCTTTGACGAGACCGCTCGCATTAACGAAGCATTCTCCGATTCCATGCGCAACGCATCCGTCCATATTTCAGGATAACCCTGGCTCGCTGAATTAAACAGCGCGAGGCATTTGAAAAATTTAACGGACCGAATACGACCGGAATGCGAGCTTGATTCTTCGAAAGTTATCAACCGGAATAGTTTTCACTGGCGACGTTAAGCGACGCGGGCGCTACTCCCGATTTTCCACGGGTTATCAACGAGTCGAACGGTCGCCGGGACGCAGCAGCTTCTACTTCGGCGCGTTTCATCTTGTTAACGGAACGTGACCGTGACACTTGGCTTATTACCGCGCGATTAGCTTTCTACTCGACGGCACGTTTTGATTACGCGGCATATAATTGGCCCGGTCCAGTTGCGAGGCCATTACCATCGCGGGCAGATGCGACGGTGCGTGCGCGCGTCCGTTGTTGTTTGCCCCGCGATCGTGATTTAACGGTCGCGGAAACCATCTGTCCCCCGAGGGGCGAAAGCAGTCCGTGCAAATTTAATTTCAACGACCCGCCAATTAGCGCGAGCCTGTCTGAAATTTTCTATTAAGTTCCGGGGACCATCGCGGATGCCGGACGCGGGGCAAAAACTCTCCGGCGCGGAAGTTTCACGGATTCCACGGGAAACAGGAACGAAGTTGGCGCCGATCGGCCCGCGAAATTACGAAGGGGCGCTTCGGTTATGATTCCGGCGAGCCGGTTACTCGATATTGCCGAGCGATCGCGACCGTTTAAAGGGAATTAAGAAACCCGTCCGGACACCGATGATACGCCCGCAATTTCGAAGCGTTTACGAAGTTCCGTAACTTTTCCAATAACGAGAAATCGCAGCGAGGAGATGTCGAACGTTTCCTGGGGAGGATCACCGTTATAATTCCTCTGGAATATCTTTGATAGCCATGAACAGGTCCGCTATCCTCGGAGTTTCCGTCGAAAACCGCCATCGAATTAACGTACCGCTGGGTCGACTTTCCCTTCTCTCTAATGGAACGCCTCGACGCTTCGAAATTCCACGGATACTTCTTTTCTGTCCGCCGAATATTTCCTCCCAGCGCTGTATATCGGCGGGGGAAACGCGTGACTTCTTTCGAGGAGGAAGGATCAATCGAGACGCGGGCTCTGGTGGAAGAAATCGCGGGCAAACAGTCTGGACACGTTTGAGGAATCGATACGTCGATCGACTAATTAGTCGTGATGGCCATTACCTGGGACAGAAAGCGTTTTACCGTGGAAGCGGGGAAAGGGGAGGAAACAGGCGTACGATGAATCGCCCCGTGATTTGTAAGCTCGGCGCGATCGACCAGGGCTGGTTAAAATTCCGGGAGCGCGTTACAACTTCGCGAGAGGCCGAAGAAAGATCCACAGCCCGAAGCTGTTGGCCACGCGTTGCCCTAAGTCTCTCAATTAACGTCGCGAGATCGCGCCGAGTATCCAGGCTGAAAATTTCATGGAAACACGCTGCGAGCTCGTGGGCAATTCGATCAACTTTCTCGTGCCCCCCTGTCGCGAGGAACAGGCAGATTCTCCCTGGGAGAAGTGTATTCGAAATCAGGGTGAACCCATCTGCGTTGGAAAAAAAATCAGCGAAATTAATCCCGTTGATTTTACGATTCACAGCGGAGAAAAAACTTTAATTCCTCGAGGGGGCGGAGAGAGGGCCGAACGTGAAATTCGGTTAACGTTCGCATTTGCAAACGTTTCGCGAGGATACATGAATATATTAAATTTAATATAATACATTCGCCGAGCGACGAGAGAGGAGGAAGCTCGCGCGCTCGCGCGACTGTCGGGAGTAGCTCGTAAATGTTGATGAGTTTACAACAAAATTACAACGTCGACGGAGCAACGCGACACGCCTTATTACTGTCATTACGTTTAAACGATCTATCGTGTCGGGAATGGTTTCGAGAGCGGCTAAATTGATAATTGTTCCGAAGAGATTACGTTGATATACCGACGACTACTTGGCTGGCTCGCGCCGCGAATCTCCCGCCGATTTATTTCCAGGCCGGCCTGCGTCCGACGTTAACAATCCCTTTCGAAATAAACCGCCAAGAAACTTTCCACCCTTGCTCCACCCTCTGGCGCCCACCCCTGCCCTTCTATCCATTCACCATTTCTCATTATATGGGAATATAAATTTAATTATCGGCCGTCCGTTAAAGCTTTTGCTTCGTTTATCTTCCTCCACTTCAGCTTTTAATATCGATATTGCCAACCACCGACAAGCCGGAAAAGGTTACCGCCGATGTCCGCTGGAAAATCATTTCTACATCGCCGTGCGTGCTTCTTCTCCATCGACCTGTACGTCGTTTCTCAGGTAAATAATTCAGGATTCAACGAGTGAAAACAATTTCCACGGTGTTCTTGTTTCTACTCCGAAAACCCCTTGAAATGCAGGTACGTGGAAAGTTGCTAGACTTATTCTTCCTACGCAGATACAGTCGCGCGGGATCCCGTCGATCAGGGGCATTCAAAATCAAAAAATACCTGCACATCCATCCAGCAGCAATATTTCTGCTCCCTGCGAAACCTCCATTCGGCTGCCTTTCGCGAGCAAATCGGTGCAAATAAATCAAACGATTCCCATCGGCGCTCGCCCGGTTCGTATGCAAGCTCACGAACAGCTTACGAATCCCACCCCGTTACATCGGACTTATAATCCGCGGCGATCCGTCCTGGTCGAAAGCTTTACGCGGGGTAATAACGGATTTTATGGAGGCGGAAGAGTTCCGGTCGTCACTCTGTTACAGTGTCCGTTCCATGTCTTTCGGGACAATGGAGCGAAAGGGAGCAGCGCGACCCCCGTTCTATATTCCGCGCCACGGTGGCGATTTTCAAAATTCCAATGTCATCTGAACGGCAGCGAAGCGACGACGCGGAGCGCGTTGAATCGATGGGAAGTCGGGACAAAAATTATAACTTCTGAACTAATCAGTTTTCGACGTATGTATCTAAATACTTTTTTAACCAGGATATATAGATGCATCGATTGGTGTAGGAAAAATATAGGGGAAAGGTGGGATAGTTGATCATCGGGGATACAGGATCATATCAGTTTTTTAATTATTATATTAACATTATCGTAACACTTCGTGTTGCAATTTTCTTGAGGGAGCATGGAATAATGTAGTTAGAAGCTGCGATCTTATTTGCAGGAAAAGGGAAATATTTCGGTCACTTTGTTCTTCCTCCTTTTCGAGTGAATGTTGCATTTTCAACGATTTAAAATATATTAAGTAAAAACAGGAATTTTTGGTATATTAATATTAAGTTTAGTTTTTCACCTTTTTCAAATCGAGTGCATTGAGGGATACTTGATTAGTATGTGAGGTGGGATACTTGAACAGGTGAAAAAGCCCCAGAAAAAAACATAGAACGGCTAATGAAACAGAAAAATACGGCAAAGAAAGTGAGAAGGAAAATCTTTTCTCCATCGTCATCTGAATCAGATGATATCTAATGAAATGTCTTTTAAGAATGCATTTATGTTGTTGTATATCATTTTTGGGTTTTATTTTTTCAGTAATTCCTTCAAGTTAGTTATAGTTTACTTTCCATTTATGATATTCCCTTTATTTCGTGTTATTGACTAAGATAATAAATATTTTTTAGAAACTTAATGTGTTATTTACTCTCAAAGTTTAAATGTTTAAATTCAGTCATTAAAATTAGTTTTCAACTGTAAAATTTGTATAAATATATTGAGAATACTCTAAGCATCACAACTTAAATAATTAAACAGAAACAAAGCAAATCATTATTATTTTAGTAAAATAGCAAAACTGTGATCAACTAGCCCACCTTTCCCCTACAGTTGCATGGAAAAAAAATTGAGGTGATCTCGATTCGATATTTAATAAAAAAAATTTTATCAATATTTACTTTTCCAATTTGTTGTCAACTAAATACTGACTCATTTTTATTCAAAATTGTTTTTTATCAAATTACTTTTATCACGTGCATTTCAAGATAGAATTTTTTCATTAAAATATATTTCACATATATAAGCTTATTTAGACTAAAAAAGGAGAAAACTCTGAATACGTTAACGTAATGTATTGTTATTATAAACTTTTAATAATATATAAAAACCGTAAAGGGGATTATTCATATAAAACATAATATAAAAAATTCTCCATTTTTTAATCAGCTTTCATCATTTTCAATATTCATAGCACACGTTAAATCAGATGATGAACATGAATTGTCTTAGATTTCTTAGAAACAGGATTTCTTAATTGAGATATTAGACGATCAGATCTCAGCAGTAGCAAGTTTATTAAATCCCTATTGTCATTTATCCCCGACGATTTCCGTGTATGAGCAACACTCTTTTATATTTAAAAGTACCAAAATATAGTCATAAATTCCGTCTATTATTTTGTTCTGGTCTAAAGAAATCCACTTTTCAACGACATTAGAATTCTTAATGTGCACGCTTCTTCCTAAAAAAATTTATTTCTCAAATAATCGCAGGTAGTAGCAGAAAAGCGCGTTATTTTCGTAAAGTATAAAGTTAGAGGAACCAAATATAAAAAAAAATCACGCATACGTTTTGTTACGTATTTTTTAAAAAGTCCATTAAAATAAAACTTTCATTCTCGGGACTAAGATGTTTTCTAACGATCAGTAAAGCCACAAACCTAAACAATAATTTTGCAGCACACATACCCACAACGCTAGAATCCATACTAAATAAAGCGAGCCAAGAATAATAAATATTCCTAAAGCCTAAATAAAAAAAAAGAAACTAACTCAACCGCATCTAAATTTCGAGTGACGCTTGCAATCCTTAGATTCCAGATCAAGATGCTAAACTACGGTAACCCAGCAACCACAACCGAACTCGCTCCCTGAACATCTCGATGTAAATATAAAACGATAAATATCACCCTGCAAAATATTTGATTTTTCAATTCTTGTCCGCATATCGCATTATCAGATTGTATCTGCCTCTTCAAAGGGTCAAAGAAAATCCGCACCCCCTCCCGTCCCGCTTCCGCTCGACTTTTGATTCAATCCCGCTTAACGCAACGATTGATTAATCCATTTAACGATGCCCGCGATTGTTCCACTCTGTCCGGGCTGGGAATTGATATTTCACGGAGAACGGGATTCTGTATCGCCCCCCCCCCTCCCCTCCCCCCAGTTCATATCCCAATTGACTACGCTGAGTTTAAAGTTTCAAATGTCTGTTTTGCCGACGGATAATTGGATGCTGTACGTCGGAGGCCGGAAGCGTTATTGCTTGCTAATTACTTGCGATTGATGGAATAACAACAGGGGGGGGGGGGCTACCGTAGAATCGGAGGCTCGAGTAGAATCGAACGTTCGCGCCGGACGATCGTAATACGCGCGGGGGTGATTCTTTCGCGACTGGTGTCACGGCTGTTCGTTAAACCCCGAGGATATTTCGCGAAGCGGCGAAATGACGTTTAATACAACCGCCCCCCCCCCTCCTCCTCCTCCCCAACCCGCGGCGGCAGAGGGTCGGCTGACGAAAAATTCGTTATCAAAGGCCCGGGCGAATTGCGATTGTCAGAGCATGAAGTTAACCCACATTTCCGTCAGTTTGTGATACAATTTTATTGCGTCCAGTTCGCGCCTCGCTGATTCGATTTCATGTTCAAACAAACAGGGGACGGGTTTCGAGCCGCGTCCCGAGGTCTCGGGTTGAAATTTAAAAAAAAAAAAAAAAAAAAAAAACCGGGCCATCGATACGACACTTGCTAACCGGGTATCGTTGAGCATCTTTCCAGCTCTGATTCCGTTCGGTTTCAATTCGCTTCGCCGTCATTCAATTATACGATGCGACGCCGAGTACCGGCGGAAAATAGAAGGGTGGCGCGCGTCATCGCGATGCTCAGCCGCGAACGTAACTGAAAACAGAGGCTTCTAAACGAACCTCTGGGCACAAAGACACACGGGGATAGGGTGGAAGCTGGGACAAAAGTGCGATGCACAGAGAGAGGTGGCGCGTTACCCGGGCGTGATTATTCGAGTTCATCGTGTCGCCAAGTCTGTAGAAAATTGACGAACACCGAAGGAACCAGGTCAGACGTTCAAGCCGGTCGTGATCGTAATCTTAATTAACGAATACAGTCGCAGCTAACCCGGCTGTCCCGGTTTTCCTATCTGTAACGCTGCGAAAGCTAACCAGCCTCGCCGCCTGCGCCAGTTAATTGCCTAAATTCGAAAGTCTTGTCCCGGTTTTTGTTCCAACGCTCCATCCCACTTGACAGCACTTTATTCGAGTTGAATTTATACCCGATTCGCGTGTCCTGCCGGAAATATCGGCTAACCTGGATATCACCGACTACCCTGTACACCGCTCTCGTTCATTAAAGTATAAGCTCTAATTAGAAGCGATCTGCTTGCAAAACGTCGCTGTCGCGTCAAACTTTTCGCTGCTAAAAGGCTGCACTCGGACGCTCCGTCGTAGCTTCGCAGCGAGAAAATGGTTAACGATACCTGATAAATTGTATTAAAGAAGAACCGTCAGGCCGGAGGGGGGGGGGGCACGAGTTTCAAGCTCGGGAAGTATTTTTGAAAAGGATAAAGCTCGCCGGAGTCGAGCTCCTTCCAGGCGCAAAGAAATATTCAAAAGACATCTCGAAATTCAATCCAGACTACTTTCGGATCCGCGAGTGGCTGCCGCGAATTTAACATTTATAGCACTTTCGTTCCACCTTCAGCCTCGTTCATTGGAGCGGACAATTCCCAGCGATTTCAGGGGAGCAGGGGAGGGTGCGAATTCAAAAGAACAGTTCGCGAAGTTTTACTACGAGGAAGTTGGTACGCGAGGTCGCCCGAAAACAATGGGCTCGTCTGATATTAAAAAACCCTCCCTTAAAGCGATCAATGAGCGACAGGGGATCGAAGCGAGGCTCTTGATATTTTTAGAGGTCATTGACCAGCTCCTCCGCGGGGCAGGGCGAAGGTGCTTCGAGATTCTCGAGGGAGAGGGACAGAAAGGTGAGAGACAGCGGACGAGGAAGAGCTCGACTGCAGGGTTGAACGTAGTCTCGCGGGTCATTAATGTTTAGCCGAGCTAACGAAGTTGGGAAAGCGAGAAGCAAGGGCTTTCGAGGCCTGAGAAGAAGAGGTGGATGCCCGTGAAAGCGCCGCGCTGCCGAACTATCGCGTTATTCGCACGCGTGGAAGCCAGCGGTGTCAAAACTGAAGATCGAATTTTTTTGGGAACGAGTCTTCGGCAGACAAACGAACCACTTAGGAAGAGTTACCGAAGGTGGCAGAAGCGTCGGTGTGTACCGTGATTTATCGTGGGAAGGCAAAAATTCCCCGAAATTCGCCGTTATACGCACAGAGGGGAATAAATGAAGATAATTTGCGGGTGAGATTTAATCCGAGGGAAGGCATTGGCGGAGAAAAACGCGGTCGGTTCTCCTTCTGGCCTCCAGTTCATAGTGGATCTCGAAGATCGAACGCGGACATAAATTCCCGTCGCGCGTCCGCGCTCTCGCTGGGAAAAGGGATTTGGCTCTCGGACTGCGAGTGATATCTCCAGCGGTGGATCCCGTGGCCGAGCGATCTCGCGAGTCCTCGCGCGATCGCATTCGTGGAACGATAGTTGGCCGAGTTTTTCGGGGGCAAGGGACGAGGATAAGTCTGGCGAGATAAAGCGGAGAGATTCTAATACGAGATCTCGTTGCGGGGGGAAATCCTTTGAACGGGAGCTTAAAAAAAAATGAAAAATAAATGATATCGGAAGGCTCGTGACGTTGCTTCTCGGCTTAAATTCGACTTCGTATTGACGTATCGCCCTGTCGACGTTATTCCGCTGACAAATGAACTTCCATCGTTCCTCCGCGCTCGGCAAACAGCGAGCGGGTGACGGCACGTACACAGAGACACGCAGGCCTGGTGAAACGAAAGAGGTGGAAGGTGCGAGAGGAGTGGAAACGCTATAGCGTATTTTTTTTTTCTCCTCTTGCTTGCCAGAAACAATCGAGGTCGCGGACGTTTCCCTCTGGCGATTCGAGTTTCCGCGCGCTTCTCCGTGGGGGAGGTCGGCCCGACTCCGACCAGACTCTAATTTCTGGTGTGAATTCGGCTTAACTGCCGGGCCCAGCCTCCTACGGCCGTGTCCGGGAAAATCCAACGGCGCCAAAACAATCGGACGGACGCGAAAACTGCATCAGACGCGAAATTCCCGCTAATTGTCCCGGCGGTCCTTTCGCCGCTTGCGCCGAACGCTAACTGCTCCCCGTCTCCTTTCCCGCCGCCGCGATGCCCGAGTTTCGGCTACAATATAGCGATGATTACCGAAACGGCAGCAATTTCCAAATCCTCCGCGAGACTCTCTCCTGGCCGCGCTTAATCGCTCTCGCGGATAATTACGCGACTTTCTCGACGCTCGAGTGTTCGCGGGACGTTTCGCGAAAGAAGCTTGGCGGATGGCAGCCCTGCAAGGATCAACGGAGATTCTTCATACGCCAGTGGCATCGAATACGAAACGAAGATGGGTCGCCGAGACTCAGCCTTCCGTGGCTTTCAGCGATTCGGAAACGTCCTCGCCTTTAAAGCTCGCAGCGAGACATTTAAACCGCTACACGCGCGCTCTTGAATTTAAATCCAGACACACGTACCGCCTCGCGGTTTCGAAGGGCGAAAAACTCCGTGTCCCATAAGAGGATCGATCCCCGCGCCGAGATAAATCATCATTACAATTACATTGGACGGGAATATTCTCCTGTAGCCGTAAAATAAACTCTGCTCCGCCGATTGCACACAATCCGCGAAAATTTATCTCGCTCCTTCTCTCTCTCTCTCTTATTCTGTTCTTGTTCATCCGGACAGGCAGAACGTACGGGAGGGTCGTGTCTTTCCGCTCCTGGTTATTCGTCTCACCCCCTCGCCGCGCGTCCATCTCCAGAGAACCGTTCCTCTTTCTATCCTGCTGGCCACTCGTCCTTCGTCATTTTTCGCCCGCCCTCCACCCTCCGCGCTCGTTTTCAGGTTGACGTAACAAGAGGAAGTGCCGGCAGCGTTTCATATTTATAAAAGAGTTAATATTTATCCGGCCTCCAGGTGGATGGCTTTTTACTCGCCCACTTTCTATTCCAGTTTCCATTCTCACCGAGTTACTCGTCCCTCCCCCACTTCTACCTCTGAATTCTTGTTTTCAAATTTCACGCGGTCGAAACTGCAACCCCCGGACCGGCCGCGTTTCTACGTTCGAAAGGCGAAATGTGACGGGCCTGGAAAATCGAGCCGCGGAACTCCAGACCCCGCGACGGCACGGTTGAATAATATCGATTCCGCGTGCTTCATAAATATTTCATCTCGGTGTACGGTTTTATTTGTCACCGAACCATCGAGTGCACGGCCGGCAAAGATTTTTCCAATTTCGCCCCGCGTTTAATCAGTGTTCCAATAGCGCGCCGGAATTACCAGATGTCAAAAGGACGGTTGTTTCCTTTAAAGAGTTTTTCAGTGCGGGCCCGGTATTCGGTGACGATTCGCGGTCGATCGACTGGCCCTCTGGGAACAATTTAAATTATCTTTCGCGACGCGTCAGCGCGCGCTGGCTGGTTTCGCGTATAATTTTCTCCGCCCTTGGTAGATTCACGTTAAAGGGCCGACCGTTATGACAGCTCTCTATATCACGCACACACTTGGCCCATTGCGTTATCCTCCCGATTGGTTTCCAATAACGCGTTTATCCACTCGGATGCACCCTCTGTGGGTTATCAAACGTATCAATTTTCAAGTGCTCGGCGCGCATCCGACGAAGCATTTCACCGATCGCGAATTATTCGCCGGATCCACTTTCTTCCTGTAATCTAAATTATTCACCGAGCAGAGGGAACGTTAGTCCTCGTTGAACCCCTCGTTTCGAGCCCCGAGCCCTTGCGCGTATCATTATTTCTTATGCGCCCCCTTGTTGTCTGAATACAGTTTTCATTTATAGCATTCAGCTGGACGATAATCCACGAGTTTCCGTTCGAACTAGGACTGGGACTATTCGAATAATTTAATATTCGAATATTTTATAAGTATTCGAATGCTACGAATAAACTTCGAATATTTCAGTATTCGAATGTTATTATTCGAATACTATTCGAATATCGATTTACTCGAATACTATTCGAATACCGATATATTCGAATAGGTACTGATGTACATACATGAATATTCGAATACTCAAATATTCGAATAGTATTCGATTAGTATTCGAATAGAATTCGATTAGTATTCGAATAGTATTCGATTAGTATTCGAATAGTATTCGATTAGTATTCGAATAGTATTCGAATACTCAAATATTCGAATACTCAAATCTTCGAATACTCAAATATTCGAATACTCAAATCTTCGAATACTCAAATCTTCGAATACTCAAATCTTCGAATACTCAAATATTCGAATACTCAAATATTCGAATACTCAAATCTTCGAATACTCAAATCTTCGAATACTCAAATATTCGAATACTCAAATCTTCGAATACTCAAATCTTCGAATACTCAAATCTTCGAATACTCAAATATTCGAATACTCAAATCTTCGAATACTCAAATCTTCGAATACTCAAATCTTCGAATACTCAAATCTTCGAATACTCAAATATTCGAATACTCAAATATTCGAATACTCAAATATTCGAATACTCAAATATTCGAATAGTCGAAAAGTATTCGAATATTCGAATACTGAAAAATTCGACAAATATTCCCAGCCCTAGTTCGAACATAATTGCTTCAATTCTCTTTTTGGTACGCAGCGATATGTCTAAAGTCTCGAGTGAAATGTCGCGTCGATATTTATCCCCATCCTGCCTACGGAATCTTCGAATAATAAACATTTTCGGGGCCATCGGTCTTGTCGACTTAATCGAATCGGAAACGAACGATAGGCAGGAGGGTAAAAAATGGCCATGCGACGTGGCGGCAAACAACGACTCGGGACAATTTTCCTCCGCTCGCAGCCTGTAGCCCTGAACCGAGGGCAGCAGTTGCGAGAAATTTTAGTCGGTCGACGCTTCGAGCGGGATCGTTGGAGCAGAATGGCGACGGGGGTGGGGTGAGGCTCGATGTCAAGACGATTTCGTTTCCAACCCTCCGCCATTTCCAAGTGGGATCACCGAACACTGATCGCCGATTGTTTCAATCGGCTTTAGCCACCAGCGCTTCCCGGCTCCCATCTCTCCCTCTCTCTTTCAGACTGTTCTTATCCCTCCCAGGCCAACTCGATACAATTCTACTCTCGACTTCTGCCCGGCGAAGATACCGGCGGCGAACTCGGACTGGCGGACGCGCGAGAAAAGCCAGCCGACGAAATTTCCATACGCGGCGGCAACTTTCGCGCAACTACCCGTGTCTGGGGTGTTCATTGAAATCTGCTGCGGTGCAGTGGGGAAGGTAATACTAGGCTGAGTATCGTAATATCACCTGAGCGAGTAACGAGTAATATCGAGGGTCGCGTGCTAGTACGCTTCAGGGTGAATAATTATTTTTTACTTATTTTAAGTGAAAGATCGGAGGCACTTTTTAGGATATCGTAGTCCAGCATCCCTCGAAAGAGATCTAGATGCAAGATCTGTATCGAAATATTTATGCAGCTTCACCCCCGCGAAATTTGGAACTCGATTTGAGATTCGCGGGAGCCTTTATCTCGCTCAGCGTTGCACGCCTGCCAACGGTTTAGTTGCGCCGATCCCTTGACACCGATACATATTTATATTCCGTTGACGTCAAAGGGTAGACCTTGAGGAATATCGTAGCCGAAGATGCAATCGAGGGACGGCGCTGCCTTCTCTTCTTCTCTGGTTGAAATTACTTTGATCCAGGGGGCTTCTTTTGTCTGGAGAATCTCTTGGTTATCGAGCCGAACGAGGGGAGAAATTCACTGGCAATTTCACACAGACTCAACTACCGGAACGAAAGAGAGGCGGTTTGATCCCGAAGTCACCCGTCTGGGGCCGAAACAGCCCGGTACATCGTCATTTCCGGCCAGGTTGGACCTCGTTAGCCGTTCATCGAGTACTTCGATTTCTGCCCAACCCCCTCGCCAGCGATCCTCTCTTCTTTCTCCTTTCTTCGCCTTTCACTTTCTTCGATGGAAGAAATCAGATGCAGGGGAGAGTTATGCAGTACCGATCAAAACTTGTTCTCGCTTCTTCCACGAGATATTAGAACTTTACTTGAATTAACCAATGAAAATCAGAATTCTCTATAGGTAACCTATTTCGGGGCCATATTGTTTACTCCGTTGCTCTCGATGTTCTGAGAAATCTGAGGCACTAAGCGTTATACGTTGATATTCAGTGTGTTAAAAGTTATTTTTTAAAGCTGATCTTTTATTTCTCGCGTGAATAAATGATTTTGTCTTATTATGTATAATAATAACATATCGGATGGGGTAATCTCGAACCTTCGAGATTAGTAACGTTAACCGATTTTGATGAAATTTTCATCTACAAAAGGGATTTTTGAATTATCATTACAGGCTCAGAAAAAAAAGTTTAAAAAACGACCTTTACTATTGTTGTCGATATTCCGACCAATTGCATTTTTTTTCTAACGCACGAGAAGAGGAATTTGAAAAATAAATTAGGTATAGGTTGTAGCAACATTTTTTCTGGGTTGACCATTGAAGTCGCGCTTTCTGAGCGACTTCTGCGATATTTAGCACTCTGTTCGTGATTACCTACCCCACGACTGTCGAGTAATCACGAATGCTAAAAGGGTTTTGCTTTTTCACTATAAACTTAATTTCTATTATGATTTTTCAAAAATTCGTCATAGGACTTTATAGATGAATAGTTTAAGTATGCTCGTAAATAATAAACAAATTCATTTCTCACATGATTTTCGTTTTGTGTGTTTTTTTTCTTAGGTGTTCGCAATTACTTGCTATATCAAGTCATCCAAGTTATCCAGTGTGTTATTTTCTAACAGAGTTGTGCATTAAATAAATAAAACATTATATAAATAAGGATCAAATAAAAGTTACTTTAACTTTAGATTATTCGACGAATAAAGTTAATGTTTTTATTCAATGAGAATTTATTCGTCGAATAAAGTTAATTTTTTTTATTCGTTATTCGAAATTTTATTTAAATAAAAATTTTGCCCATCTCTGTGTGCAAGGAATCATTTGACAAAGTTTGGGTGCAGTGTACCGAATGTGACATTAATTAATGTGATATTAATTATTTTACTTGCGAGTGTGTACAAATAAAATTTGAAAAAAAATCCACTAATTTAATAGTTTCCAAGAAATTACAACTTTTTTACTTCTGCGAATTATCAATTCTCATTAGCAAATTTCACAAAAATAATTCCCCTCCTCTTACTAAATTCCATCTATACTACAACCACATTTCTGAATTTCTAATTTTTATCAACGCTACCCAAAGATATCACAAATCAACTTAAAGCAGTTGGTACTGCACAACTCCCCTATCCGTTTCTCGTCAAGGATGAGATGAAACAATGAAAAGAAATCGAGAGCCACTCCCAGATTCTACTTTTCGTTTTCCACCAAGTCTTGTTCCTCTCACAAACTCGTCAGCATCCGATCATCTGTCGCAATTCTTAATTTCTCAGCTCTCCCGTGTAATTCTAACTCGACTACTAAATCCTCCCCGCTCTAGGCCCGAACACCAACGAATGCCACGGTGGCAGTTTCGCGGGACGAGTAAACGACGCCGTACGCTAATGGTCCCTTGGCCTACAAAAATAATTGTCCCTGGCGGATCGACCGCGTACGCGAACACTTTCCGTGAAACTTTTATGGAGGACGGTTTAAATACGATTGGCTCGGTACGCTTGGCGACCGGAACGATGTTGCGGAGATAAGTGGAGAGATAATGGCGGGAACGATTCGCGGGAAACGATAGCGTGACGAGGTAATGGAGATATGGAAATATTTGGAATTCGTCCCTCGTTACGCTTCTATATAATTTCCCCCGACATCCCCGAGCGTTGGAACGCTAATGCAGGGATACTGTGGCCGCTTCGCCGTTCCTCCTTCACCCCTCGCCGTCATCGAAATCCGTCGGCTCGCCTCGCGGCGAAAATACCGTCCCAACTTCGCCGAGAGCCCATCCTACCCCCTGGAAAATTTAACGCTTCGTGTCCGTTATTAATACGGTTTATCGAACTGGACGAACCTCCGGCCCCCCCGTTTATTTTCCACTCGCCGCTTCTGAATGAAGTGTCGAAAGAGCCGGGCGACATTTGTCACCGCCGCGATCGCTCCGAGTATTCGAGGATTAACTCGATACCGGGCCACGGGAACAGTCGATGGAATCCATTCGTTTCCAAACGTCAGCTCCTTCGTCAGGGACCGACAGTATCGTCGACACGTCCGTAATTATCTTCGCTTCTCCCGTCCCTTGGGAAGTTCGTGGCGGTGCTAATTAACGTACTACACAGCTCGGCCATTTCGCCCGCGTGAATATTTTCGATGCGACGCATCGCGCCCCGGTGTCTCTGTTTGCCGGTACGTAGTTCGTTCTTCTCTATTTTCTTTCTTCTTTTTTTTTTTCGTCACTCCCCACAGCCCCTGTCGTCGTCGCGATTCCGAAACTCTTTTTTGCCCCTACGCTCGGAAGCGCGAGCGTGGCCCGGCGCCGAATTTCATTTAGAAAAACGCGTGTACCGGCGTTTAATTACATTCGCCGGTGGCATTTTTCCGACGGAAATTGATTCCCTCCGGTCGTTTCCGGTTTCATTACTCCCGCGCCCGGGATCCACTCCTCGATGCTCTTCTTCGTTCCGCGAGTTCGAAATTCCCGTGAAAGTTTCGCCGGGCGGGCTACATATTGACACTCAGTTTTTCGAAACGGTCGTCATCGCCGCGCGCCCCCTCGGCATTCCGCGAGCGGGGGGAGGTGGAGGAGGAAAGTTCGGCAGACGTAACTGCCTCCTTGTCCTCCTTGCAACTATCTTCGGATCGATAGCGAGCAAAGTTTCCCGCCCGCCCACGCCCGCCGTCCTTCTGGCTTGATTCAAATTAAATGTCAACAGGCTGCGCTGCGACACCGACTTCCAACTTTCCCAGCGATGCCTCCCGATGCATTTATTTTCCCTCCGCGGCAAGTGTGTTCGACGTAACTGGCGAACAGCAACCCCTCCCTCCGCCCCTTGTTTGGCCACTTAATAATGAATTTTCCATCGAGCCAGCGCCAGACGTTTCCACGCTCCAGCGATCCGCCTTTCGCTTAGGTTTATACAGCCAACGGGACCCCGTTGATAGACACGTGACGATATATTTTTTATCGATGCACGGAAGAATTTGCACAACGCCGCAGGGACCAGCCTCGACAGGAGGATCGAGACTATCGAGAGCACGTTGTAAACAGATCGCGAACTTTGCAATTTCACGTCGCCTCCCGCGCGTTAACTCCCTCAAGTCTGGGGCACGTTTTCATTAGCGCGGGCTGTCAGTATCGCCACGGGCGCGCCGAAGATAAGTGGTTATCTTTCGTTTCTCCTTCTTCGGGGGGATGCTTCTGGCGGAGTCTCGCGGCATCCGCCTCCCCCCCCCCCCCCGCCCCGCCGCGCGGAAGGCAGGTTTGTCTTCGTCAAGACCGGCGAAAGGAGCGGAAAGTGGTAGCTTTTTAGAAAGCGCATTCTCCTGTCCGTCCTATCCGTGGAAACGATCCACTCCGCGGGCGAGGAAAGATGGTGCAGCGCCGCTTGAAAAATGAATATCTTCGGGGCCGACCGCCGTTGGAAAAAAGGCCCCTCCCCGCCCGCCGACTGCCTCCGTTCTCCCTCCTTTGTAATAAAACGTCATACGAGAATTTATTTACTCCCGTGTCCTCGGCCCGCCATCCACCTCCGAGCGGCTTATCCATTTTACCGCCCGTGTATCACCCGTTCTCATTTCAAGCTCAGCACACGTTGAATAAGGAAATTGTACGAGAGCAGGTGCTTCTTTACGCGCGCCGGACGGTTTATTTAAGAGGCCTGAGTAATCGCATCTCTATACGCGAAACGAGGGTCGTTGATTGGGAAACATCGGGCCACGAAGGATCAAGAAGGACCCGAACGGTTTCCGAAGGGCGGAAACTGGGAAGAAGATTCGTTTCTTCTTAGGGATACTTTTTCTCGGGTTTCCCTTGTTCTTCCTGTGCAATTTAGTGGCACTTGGGCGGAAGTGGCAAGGAGAGAGGGTTAAAACCACCCTCTGTGTCTGCGCCCGCGGGATACCAAGTTTTGGGCAACACGAAAGTGGATAGTTAAGCCTGGCGAACCTGCGTGCAACTCGGGCTGCTAATTATTATCCATTTCCTTGACTCGAGAGCTTTTGGACGTTATTATTTAGGAAATGAAAAGCCTAGGGACTCCTTGAAAGATGTTTCTGAATTTTTGTTACCTCTGCAACGCGGCCGATATGGAAGCCAAGTAATATTTCATTCATTCTCAATCGTGACAATTTAATTCACTCGGAGGAGACCGGCTCCGCGAGCATCGCTAAAGACCACTGTACTTGGCTGGCGCAAGCTTGTCACCTTTAACGAGCATTTTTGCTCCCTTTTTCTTGCGGAACGCTGAAAGTCTACTTTCTACCTGGCGTAACGAGCAGCAGCCTTTATGGCACGCATTAATTAAATTAACGGGATCGTTAATCGTGGCCGCGCACGCTTCTTCGACCTTTCAGGTCCAGTATCTCCGCAAATCCTGGGAAACGGGACAGGAATTTGTCGGTTCGCACCAACCTCCGGAAGAAATGCTGGATTGTTCTTGCTCGTGTCGTACCACACGCAGGGGGCAGATTTATTTCGTAGCTGAGACTTAAGTGGATCCAGTAAAGAATAGAATGGCACGCAAGCAGCGCGAATTTTTGGCACTTTTGAGAAGTTGGAGGGAAGGAATGTTGGGAAGAAGGAGGATTAATTTCGACATTATTTAGAATTGTCAGAAAGTTTAGGGGAGACCGGGGATAAAAGTTCCGGGGTAAGTTGCTCTGAAGGTTCTATCTTCAAAATGAAAAGACCGTTGTACCTAATTTAAGGGGGGATTCTACCTTGTGGGACCGAAGAATAGGTGAGTATTTGTGAATTTTTTGCAGGAAAACTGTTATGCAAATTAATTTGTAATTTGGCAGGCTGTTTTATAGTACCTTGGACTATTGTTCTGAATTTTTTGTGACGGTAAACGTAAAAGCTTGGCAGATACAGAGTGATGACTGAGACCGTTGACCGAAAGTACTCTAAGGATTATCTGGCACCCAAAAATGAAATTAAATTTTTAATCTATATGAATGTGGCTACCTGTGGAGATTAATACTTGAATATATTTATGTATAAGAACAAAATAACTGTTGAAATTTCATTTAAATATATTTTTCCTGAAATTTCAATAAAAATAATTACTTATTCTTATCGTAATTTGTAAATAAACGATTATAAACTGCAAAACGTGTAGAAGACCAGTAAATGACCGCATACTTTCAATAAGAATTGTACTTATTAATGTTTGATTAATACGCGTAACTAAAGATATGGGATATTAAAAGTGAAACTACAATCCATTTATAAACATATAATATTTTTAAATTTATAATTGACATTTCTCTGCCTAACGGTTATTCACTGGTATATGGTCAATTACTGGATGGTTTATTGATTTGTAGATTTTAGTTTTTATACCCCAAAGATAATGTGTGTGTTTATTATATTGTTTTGGTTTTCTTTTGAAGATAATACATTTTTGTTGATCCGAACCTTCATAAATAAACAATTCTATTTTATTTCATTAGAAAATGAAATATTTCATTAAAAGGCAACTCCTATACCTATCTTAGTAATAACCACTTACCCCAATGCAATAACAACTTGCCCCACAGAGAGGTAAGAAGTGCCGCTTCGACCAGCAACGTATAAATTACTTTTCATGAAAAACCTATCACAATATATTAACTACACGCTTAAAATCATAAAATATAAATTTAACAAGAAATTAATCAATAGCGAAGAGAATAACTACATTATTTTCCTGTCATTTTTTATGTTTTATCGATATCGGAACTTTAAGCCCCGGTCTCCCCTATAATTCTAGAAGTGAGAAATTTGTTGCCCGATCCTGGCGGATTCTGACGGCCCGACTGTTCGGCGCGATACATTATTCTATTGTATCGTCTCTTGTCGGCGACATCATGAAATAATAACAAGATTTCACGAGTCCCGTCACGCGCATGCTTTTAAATTCAGAAGAAATCCGTAAAGTTGCCGAGTATTCCTCCTTCCGCCATTTCCCGTATCGACGTTTCCCTCCGTCCCGGTTCGTAATAACATTGAAATTCAATCCGACGTTCCGCTCAATAAAAGTAAACCTACCAGGAACGTATCCCGATCATCGTCCCTCAGCCTTGTTCCAATTTTCTCTTAATCTGTGATCCTGGATCCGGGTAAAACGGCTGAAGTAAAGCAGATAACACGGCGAATTTCGCTCCGAATCTTTTGCAATAACACGGGAACTTCTCTGATCTTCGCGATACGACCAATCCCCGAATCTATCCGCACGGCTACGTTTAATCCTATCGAGTACAGTGTTTGAAAATTTAAGTAGCACGGAACAGCGATAGAAACGCGCAAATATTTTATGAAATCAGTTTAAATTCGATCGGACACATTCTTCGGATGGATACTACAGAATTTCACTTTAAACGATTCTGTCAGACATAAAACATCGGAAGTAAAAACGGGGACATATACGGGAATGATAAACAATGAGACTCCACATCCTTATTACGCTTGGAATAAGGAAATTATAATTTCGACCGCAATTGTAGATTATCCAAAAATACATAAAGTGATATCAGCGCATTCGTTCGGTCAATTTTTACATATAAAATTATAAAGCTACATATTATGCAATTTAATAATTCTTAACTCCGACGTTTCGGTCTTTGGTTTCGACCATTTTCAAGGAAGTTTCATTTAAACGTTTCATCGAAACGTCGGAGTTAAGAATTATTAAATTGCATAATAGCTTTATAATTTTATATGTAAAAATTGACCGAACAAATGCTGATATCACTTTATGTATTTTTGGATTATTACATTTGGGTCGATTAAGAAATTATCGAAAAATGAATAACTATTCAACGTCTGACCACTATGGATTTCCACTTTATCGTTCAGCCTCTGATGGCTGTATCAATACCGTACTATTTCCACTGCACTCAGTAGCTATCCTCCAGATCCTGTCGTTGCTACAAAAATTCCCCAAAAGGAGACACGTAACCCTAACCCTAACCCTATCCCTTCGCTACCAAAATCAAGAAAGAAATTTGCGGTGCTTCTTAAATAAACAGGTTCTTCGTAGCCCTTCTTCTCGGAGAGAAATAATTATTTCTTCCTCTCGGATGTAGCTTTTGCAAATTAACAGAACCCGATAAACACTGTCATGGAAATTCGATTCCCTCCAAGTCCGATCGCAAAGCACCTTTTCCCAACCAGTGCCCCTCGATTGTGATTTACTCTCGGATTATTTACTGAAAATCGTGGACTTATCGTTACAAGACCATTCCGCCCGTCTCGTTAACAACCTAACCCCCCAACTAATTAACGAGCCGAGCAGCGCGTCCAATTAATTCCGCCCGAAACTTTGCCTGTACGTTTCCCGTTTCTCGTTCAACCTGGATATTCGGTGGATCGCGTCGCAGTGCCTCTCTTCTTGTTTTTTACCGTTGGTATCCTTTCCGCGCGGCAAGTCGTTGGACGCGGAACGAGCTGCCGCGCACTTCGGGCGGTGACTGAGAACGGCGCGAGAGTTATGAACGACGAAGGGTGAAACGGTTCCGGGAAGAAAATTACTTAGTCGCCGCATGCAACGATCATCGTACGCGGATCGGGGCTTCGGGGGAGAACTAGCTCGCCATATTCCCGGCGCGTTCGCGATTTCACGTCCGTTTTATTACCCTTCAACAGTCACCGTTACCTCCCTATTTACGTTGCGAAACAACGCTCCCCTCGGCGTATCTCCGAGCGCGGAAGAGACAGCCTAGGGGCGACAATGGCAACGTACTCGGCAATCGTTTCGAGTTTTTTTTTTCCCCAACGAAAGGCGGTCTATTTTTTAGTAACAACACCGGGGAATGATGGACCCTACTTAGACCATCATTCCGGGTCGTTTCCACGAAAACGGTTGCCCCTACCCTCGGCTCCTTTTTTTTTATTACCACGGCAAGTCCCGTAATGACAATAATCGCGACGCGCGACGGCGGCACGTTAAAGGATGAAAACGACAAGAAAAATACGAGGCAATTACTCGGAAGGAAGGATCGGGCGGGGTGAGCTCGTAAAGTTTCGACACGCGAGAAGCTTCTGTAATTAAAAGTGCGTGGACGCGTGCAGGCTCGTTAATGGCTCAACGACAAGACGGAGGTAGGCCGATGAAAAACAAGGGGGAGGCTACTGCCCCGGCCTGGCGTGTTCTAAATCTTGAGGAGACGCGCGCACCGGAAGATAAAGGTGCTCCCCTGGGACTGTAAACCTTTGCAGCCATGTCAACGGAAAGATTTGCTTCTATCTCTGGAAGCTTAATAGTCCGCTTTCGAAAACTGCAGCCCGGAGTCCTTTCGAAAATATCAGCTTCCACCGAGAGAAGTTAAGGCTGGCTGACTGCGACCTAACATCATCCCCTTCACACGTAATCCCCGGTGTATCCATCCCTTCCAAAAACTACCAGTTTTTGGCGCCCGCCCCAGCTTCGCTAACCACTTGCACAGTTTACGTTGCAGCAGGTCGATTTAATCCAACAACCCCCGCTGCAACACCCGCCCCGTGTTACGAAACTATCTTCAAAATATACGATATCGTTACGATATAATCAGTATACAAATTGTTTGCCCCAGAATCGGCGTTCGTTCCCTATCGGACAGATTAAACGGCGGGGGAAACAATTTCAGGGAAGATCTCGAGCGAGCCGCGTCTAGCATAAAATTGATTTCGAAATAGCAGTAACGAGCCGGGGCGAGAGGAGGTAGGGGCGGAGCGTTAAAAAGTTTCCTCTCGCCGGAGCGTTAACTCGCGGCGTTACGATGTTAGGAAGCCTGTATCTCGGTTTAACGGGGCCGAGACAAAGTGGCCCGGCAGAAATGCCTTGGCGACGGGGTTGGATAACTCGAAGCCAGCCGGCGGTATCGCGGTGGGCAACTTTAAAATTACGTCGGACGGTCGGCCCGACTGGCGGCCCGTCCGCGACGGAACTTCATTTCCCGGGGCTGCTAACTTTCCGCGAGCCTCGCTTTCAGCGGGACCGAGACGCGCCAGCGGAGCCAATGTCCGATTTAAGCCGCGTATCAAAAAGTCGCCGAACCGCCCACCCTCGCGCGACCGATTAACGCCGGACAGAGCGCGCGGCTCGCGCCGTCGTCCCGGTTCGAGTTCCGAATAAAAGAGCAGCCAGAGACGGTGGCTGCGGTTGTCTGGGAAGAGGGAGCGCGCGGGTCGGACGTTAACTCGGGGGGAAAAGAAGCCAGCCGTAGCCGACTGACATTGAAAAAAATGCAAGTTACTCGCTCCTTTTGAGGGGCGAACGGTGAATAGAAGCGGGAACGCTGCCGCGGCGCACACGAGCGTAAGAACGGAATTCAACGCGCTGCAAAGAAATTTACTTCTTTGATTGACGTTCAAAAGGAACACTCCGCGCTTCCTTTAGCTTGAATTATGAATAGAGACTGGGTGGGGGAGGCGTAGGGGTGGGTCGAGTCGTCGCGGCGAAATTTCCAGCCGGAGGGAAACATTTTTGCGCGAGAAGAGGCGGACGTAAATATTGACTTCCAGGCTTACCGGTCTTCCACGGACCGGAAAACCGTGGAACCGTTCGCCTCGCGATCGTTACAAAAAGGAAAACGCCGGGGTGGGAGGGGGAGGTGGGGGGGGGGGTGCGGAGGAAGAGCGTAGAACAAACTATGGTAATGATGGCAACGTTTTCACTCACCGACTCTCCATCCTGCACTTGCCCTCCCTCGCTTTGCAGTTGTTTTTGAAGTCCTCGAATATCTGGCTGCACGGTTTGCCGCGTAAACAGACACTCAGCGCATGATTGCAGGTAGGCAGCGCGTCGATGGGGTACGGATCCTTGTCTGGAAAACACGACGGCAGCGGTTAATGCGATTTTGTAAGACCCATCTCGGCCGAAAGTGTGCTGCCGAATGCGCAGCCGAGACCGGTGCGTTTCAACGTGAATATACCTGGCTGGGTTATGGCGCACATATCCGTGGACCGTGATTAAACAGAACCTTCGATATACGTTGGACAATTCCTTAAAGAGACTCCGCGATTGCGCTAGCAGAGACTCTTGGACAAACATGCAGATCCCACCGAGATGGACTCCGACGGGAGTCCTTTCTTTCCGCGGAGAAAAAGATTCCCGAGCAAGAATTTCGTTCGTTATTGCCGAGCGAAGGATTCGCCGTCTCCTCCGCAGTCGAAGAAACGCGACGAAATAATTGCATGGTCCGCCGTAGGAAAGCTCGCGGACGCGATGATAATGAAAAGACGCGGCTGCGAAGGGCCAATGAGATGAAAACAATAAGAAGACGCCGGGCACCGGCGTCAGCGCGGAGCAGAAAATAATAAAGGTATTCTCTCTCGCGTCAAAGGAGGGCGCGCTAAGTAGCGAGGAGGAATTTTTCGCGGATAATGCCAAGCGGATCGAGAAATTTCCCGTGAATAATATCCAAAGGCCGTCCGCGAGTTTCGCGATAATAAAAATGATCACAATTAAAACGGCCGACTAATTCGTTCGACTTGAGAGAGAGAGAGGTGAGGCGAAAAAAGGAAATCGGGCGGTAGTCGCTGTACTCCGCGTTCCATAAATTAAGCAGAAGGGAAATAGAATGGGCAGAAATGCGCGCGAGAAATATATAAACAAAGAGCTCGATGAAGTAAGGATAATAGCGCGAGCGGGGCGGAGGGGAGGGGACGAGATAAAAAAGAGTTTCTCTCGCGGAATCGACAGGCAAGAGGGAAAGCCATTCTTTTAGCATCGATAAGAGTGCTGGCAGAAGGGGAAAGGAGGTGGAAAAAGGGGTGGCGGGAGATGGGGGGGAAAAAAGGATCACGGCTGGAACAGCGGACGTGGGTGAAAAGAAGCGCATTGGGAATTATCCGTGAATCGTTCGAAAATGCTCAAAAGACTCGGCGGCCCGGACGAGCGAGCCCTCGGGAAAATGAACAATGGAGATCGTAGGGAAGCCGCAATGGCGCGGAGGTTATATAAGGGGCCGCAGTCAAAGATATCGAGATCCCTTTGTTTCTTCCACGAGAGAGCCGCGACCGACCAACCTTCGGTCTTCTTTCATCGGAAGGAAATGCCCGGTTGAGTGGCAACTCGATCACATTTTCTTCTGTTGTATCCGTCCTGGGAACGACCGCTGTCTCCTCCAGGGTCGCGATCACTTTCCCGCGCGATTAACGCCATCAGACGCAGCCGTGATCAAAGGAACCTTTAAAACGTAACCGGTTCAAAGTGCACCGCGGCTTGGCAACGGGGATTTGTGTGGAATGGCGTTAAGGTTACTCGCACAGTGTTTACAAATAAAGGACGCGACTAGAGTTCGTCGGAAGATAAGATATTTATGTGTCGGAAGAAACTCGGAGCTCTCGTCTTTCAAATCTTGATACGTATATTATTCAAGCGGTCGTTAGGGAATATAATGGTGGGAAGTGATGAGACGTCGGGCATAAATTTTACCATGTCACTTCGTCGTGGATGTGTTAAAGTAATTATATGGATCTGGTATTCATGCATCGGACGATCGAGTAAAGCGAGCTGTGAAGTATCTATTCGTCGGTGGATCGTACAAGGCTGTAGAGAGAAAGGGGTCGGGCTGAAGCGTTGTGAGTCAGGACTCACTGTCTCGAGGAAATTAAAGCTTTCGTTCCGAAAGGAAAACAGAAGTATCTTGAGCGGGAAGCAATTAAAGTAGAAAATAAGTTCAAGGTTCGTGATTCAGTCGCTCGTGAAATCTGGTTTAAAGCATAATTCCAGGAAGAACTGGCGAGCAGTTAGTGGACCTCGGACGAGAATTTCGTTACAAAGCTGTTCTCTTGCCGTGGGGCTTCACCGAGGCGAACGCGGGCAGAAACATTTTCTCGCGAACATGTTAGCTAAAGGTTTGTCCTCACTAGCGAACAGTTCGCGAACACTGTTCGCAAACAATGCTCGCAAGTTGCTCGCAAACTTCTTACAACCATTGCTCGTGTAAAGGTGCGTCCTCACTAGCGAACAGTTCCCGAACAGACGATTCCTAGGAAATTCAATTTCCATACTGTTCATGAACAGTTCGCGAACGCTGGTGGAGACGCACCTTTAAAGGTTCGCGTTCGCGAAATGTTTATGAATAGTATGGAAATTGAATTTCCTAGGAATCGTCTGTTCGGGAACTGTTCGCTAGTGAGGACGCACCTTTACACGAGCAATGGTTGTAAGAAGTTTGCGAACAACTTGCGAGCATTATTTGCGAACAGTGTTCGCTTTTAAAAACTCCTTTTATAAACACAAATGTGAAATTTATTTTAAAAAATTTCACTCAGAGAGAAGTTATTAATTTTTGTCTGTGCAGTGTGGACACGACGGAAACGTTCGCGAACAATGTTCTTGTTCGCGTTCACCTCGGTGTAGACCCGCGGTTACGTTTCATCGAAATTCGACGAGGAGACGTCGAAAGTCCCACGGACAATTTCGCAGGAGACGAGTAACAGAGGTCTGATGAAGTCGCGGACGAAACCCGATGATACGCGGCCCCGGGCGGTCAAAGTGGACGAAAGAACGAGGCATAAATTCGGGAGTAATGAGTCGACCAATTAGAAGAGTTTGGCCAGAAGCTTAATTACATTTATCCCGGCGCATAAGGTATATGAATCGAGCTGAGGGCTGGTTGCACGGCAGGTGGGGGGAGGGCGGCGCAGATAATGAAAGCTCATCGCCGCAGCAGCTTCGAGAACCGGGAAGCTTCGGCACTTAATGAGATTAAATTCGCTCTCGCGCTTCGAAAAAAGGAAAGGGAAAGCTGACAGCGGAGTAAGCGGATGGAAAGGAAGAAAGGAGGCGGAAAGACCTGGCAAAGGCACGCGCGAGCCTCGTCCTTTTTTTCCCCTGTTAAACGCGCAAAGATCCACGCGCTCCCTCCCCTCTCGCCAAGTCAACGTCAGCAGCAGGGTCCACTGGAAGCTGCGCGTTCCAGCCCACGCAACGCCCGGCCTTTCAAGATTCCCGGCATTCGGCGGGGCGCCATAAAAAGATGGGAAAAAGGAAAAGGGGAAATCGGTTCCCTACGCTTTTCACGTCGATGCGCCGTGAGTGTAATGTGTTGCGCGGCACAATCGTTTTGATGCCTCGCTCTCGCCACTTCCACTTTCGCCGCTGAAGCTTTTTTACCCGACTGCGGCACGCAAAGGAGGGTATTGTGTTTATCAGGCTACGTTTTGTATGTCCGTGTTACGCTCTAGAGCCTGTACGGATACACCGATTTGGACAAATCAGGTGTCTTTAGAATTGTCTTTACATTTTATTTTATTTTATTTTATGTTATGTTAGATTTTCTTATTTTAATCTTGTTGTGTTATTTATTGTATTCATCTGTAGCTTTGTATACTAAAGGGTTTCCCGTTCAAATAATAATAATAATAATAATAATTGCGAATGTTATAGGATAATAGTGGCTCACAGCCATAATCGTACACTCTTTAAAATCGCATAACTTTTTTAGAATTGGTCCAAACGACTTCAGTTTTTTTGAGAAGTTAGAGGGATTAGTTTGCTAAATGATGTGATTCGTCGTTTTGAAAAAATGCACTTGATCGGAATAGCAAAAAAAAAATAGTAAAGGTCGTTTGTTCCTGAAATTCCTGAAATCAGCGATTTTCGACCTTATTCTGTGATCTTTAAGCGCTCATATCTCAGAGCAACGTTAACCGATTTTGATAAAATTTTAGGCACGCATGTAACTCACTTAAATCTACAAACGGGTTTTTGAAATTTTCATTAAGGGCTCACAAAAAAAGTTGAAAAAACGATCTTTACTATTTTTCTTGCTATTCCGGCCAAGTGCAGTTTTTTTTTCAAAACGACGAATCACGTCATTTAGCAAACTAATCCCTCTAGCTTCTCCAAAAAACTCCAGTCCTTTGGATTAATTTTAAAAAAGTTATGCGATTTTAAAAAGGAAGAAATAAAGAAAATGAAAAAATTTTCAAAACCCGACTGCTTAAAAAGCGAACAAAAATAACAAAAACAAGACTTAATTTATTTATACATAGTATATTATTTATCATACATAGGATAATAGTAAGATGACAATTTAAATTAACTCAATTGCCTGCAGTCGGAGGCCTTAAATCTTTTGATGCTCTTCTATCCCAAGCATGTACCGCAATGACTAAAGAAAGTGCTTCATGCTAGTAAGAAAATGAGGTGGACAACATCAGTGCAAATTCGTGCTTAGTGATATTTCAACTTCAGCGAATTTTGTAACTTCGGAGGAGAATACTGTTAGCGCTGTTAATAGCCCATCAAATTTAATTAGGGCGAACAGTGAAACACAATATTTATTAAGACAATAATATGTAATTTTCTATTTCGAAATAAATGTTCGAATGTAATTACACCAAATCATTTGCATGAAAATATTTAAGGCCTCCGCCTGCAGGCAATTGATTTAATTTAAATTGTCATTTCATTACTACCCTATTTATAATAAATATCATACTACGTATAAATAAATTAAGTCTTGTTTTTCTTATTTTTGCTCGCTTTTTATCTCGGACAATGCCCGCGCAGAATTCGATAGAACCGTAGGAAGATCTCCTCCTTACGAGATGGAGGTCGTTCTCTCGTTGCCGGGGAAAATTGAAAATTGAAAATTAAGAACGACGTCGTTAAAGGATATTTAATTTGCGAGGTATGGTCGCGAGTTAAATTTCTCTCAATGCTTAAATATAAATGGAGGGACGACTTTACGCGACCCAGTTACAAGCGAGGGAAATAGTCCATTGACCTAAAAATAAAGCTAACTCCATTTCCAATTTTTGCGACCCGAGTGGTCGGCCGCCGATTAAAATAGAGAATAGTTTGGCGGTTCCATCGGGCGAAAAATGCAGCAGCCAAAGGGAGGGCGGTAAAAAACATCGAGGCACGAGTTCGGCAACGGTCGAGAGGCATTCCGATAATCTTCTCCGGGGCGACGAGGAATTGTCTCGAATGCGAGGAGCAAATATCGCGAACGGTTTCCCGAGGTAAAGACGAGCAGATTCCCCGTCGAGGATGCTCCAACGAGTGCCTCTTCTTTTAGTTCGCGGCTGGCTTCGAGTGAGCGTAACGCTCCGACCGGAAGTTAAGGTTAAACAAGAAGCGAACGACCGCCGGGATTATTGGAAACGTCGCGCGTCTCGAGCGGAACGCGTGTTCGCGACTCGTTAAAAGTTCCTCGGGCATTGTTTCTGACCAAGGGAGACCGGGAACGTTGAAAGAGAGACAAGGAGAGAGAGAGAGAGAGTCGCCCCCGGCGCCTGAACGGAATCCCCTCGTTACACTCGCGATTCGCGATTAAACGCTTGTCCAGGGATTAACGCTCGTCCGGTTCGATCCCTTTTTCACGGGGAACTGCATTGATCTTAATTGATTTTCCCTGTCACCAGGAATCGCAGCTCGCGACGCGGCTCAGCCGATTCTGTATACGGAAGAATTTGTAATTTCGCGCGACGCAGCGCTGTGACTTTCCCTTTCGACGTGGAAGAAAACAGGGGCGAAGATTTCCACGGATAATCCCGGGGATTTGGTGCTTCGCAGCTGCCCGGCACTTTGGAGCAGATGAAATAATTTGGCAAATTCGAGACTCACCCTTCTTCAAGACGTAGATGCACGGATGGTCGAAGAGGAAGTTCTGGAAGCTGCTGCAATCCGGATCTATTTGTGGCTCCCTGCAGAGGCACGTGGGTCGGAAGAAAGGGAAAGCCTGCAGAGTGTGCAGGGCCGCTTGACACTTTGTCACTGTCACCGTCGAACAAGCCACTGGAACAGTTAAATTATTATTAAGCGGGTCTGCCCATTACCGGTGACAAATATGCTTTCTTGGGCGTTGGTCCGCGCGAATAATTTTGGCAAATATCCCGCGCTAAGCTCGTAGCGATACATGGAGAAGTAAGGCACATAACTCAAGGCACGACGACGCTCGAAAGCACGATTATCGCGAGGGAAAGACAGGAAAGGAGAGGGGAGAACCCGCGGGAAGCCGTGCGCTCGAATCAGAATCATTTTCGGATCACTTTAAATTAAGCAAACTGTGGTACAACCCTGCGGCACCAGAGATCTCACGGGGAGGGGGTTGTATTTCACGCGCAATAATTGCTGGAAGCAGCGTCTACGAACGTCAGTGCCGCCTAGCTGCAAAGACCGCAAAATCCCATCGAGGAATTCGGTGTAACGAGAGCCGGAAGGCTCGACAGCGAGATTATCGCGCAAGAATGGAAAGCTGGCGTTACACCGCAGGGAGCAATGGGAAGTCCTATAGTTGGGAAACCGACGATAACACTCGAGGTGCCTCGATCGTTTCAGCAACACCGACTGAAGCTTCTGTAAGTGTACCTTCCTCCACCGCGACCGCAAACCTGACTGCAGACACGACCCCGATACTACCAGTGTTTACGTTTCGAAAGACTTTTGCCGGGAGGCAAAAACGTGTATCGCCCAGCGCGACACATGGAAATAGAATTGCTGAGGGACCAGCGATATCCTGGAATTTTCCAAGCTAACAACATTCGGATAGCGCGAGGCTCGCCGTTATGGAAAATTTATTCTTCCCGAACCGATAGAAAGTTGAT
The DNA here is from genome assembly GCA_963971345.1 of Andrena flavipes. Taxonomy (NCBI): domain Eukaryota; kingdom Metazoa; phylum Arthropoda; class Insecta; order Hymenoptera; family Andrenidae; genus Andrena; species Andrena flavipes. The sequence continues at coordinate 72,263,371 of OZ020479.1, read as the reverse complement.
CAACGGGGTTAAAATATAATTGATTCAGGGGGTGAAGACCCCTGAAACGTGCGGTATGAATTCGCCCAAACGAGGGTTGGAGAGATGGCGAACGGAGAGTCAGTGCTCTATCTTAAATTAAACATTAACTTTCCGCTGCCAGTGTGTTTTACTTTTCGCTTTGAAGCCTGAACTCGTTCGTACCATCTTTTTCTTCTTCCTTTCTCTTATTTCTCTCTCCCCCGGTGCCAGCCAGCACTCTTATTTCCTCGTCGACGGAACGAAATTGGGTCGCGACGACGACGCTCGCGCCGCGGTGGTTAACGTCGTTTTCATTGGCCCGCGAGTAAGGTGCACGAGGATCGCGATATCGCCTAACGTTCTCCAAAATTCACGCGGATCGAACGGCGAGCAATGCCGTTTTAGCTGGGATCGATGTTTAAGTGGTTCCTCGGGACGAAGTAGGTCAGTTGCGGGTGACTTTCTCCGGGTGACAACATTCTTTCTGCCTTCCCGTAACCGACGTCGATTCGCTATCGACGGGAATCGTGGATTATCGGACGACAGAGCGGGCGCTAATACACCGCGGGGCTCGGAAAGAGCAGTTTGAAACTTGGCTCGCACATTTTTCGATCCGACATTCGACGGCGAACGACATCTGGATTCATTACTTATACCCTGCCACCGCTGCTCCCGGTTATTACGAAACTTACGGTGTCTTGGAATAGTAATTAAGGCGCCCTCTCGTTCCCATTCTTTCTCCGAACGACGCTGTACTAATTAATCTGCGTACAGAGGAATCTCGGGGAAAAAGAGAAAGGAGAGGAAAAAAAAAAGGAAGGGTGGGAGTTGAAACTGCTTTAACGAGGAAATATTTTAACTCCTGAAATCGTCGCGCGAGTAATTACCACGGCCGTGATCATCGTTTCTCTTCGTTTCCGTGCGAAAGCCGTAACGCGAGCCTTAATTGAAACGGATAAATTCCATATAGGTGCGTAGACACGCGTTACGTTTTCCCCCGAGGAGTCCCCTTAGCCGGATATCTCTTCGGGGCTTTTGATATTTGATTCTAACAGCTCAGCACCCCTTCGGAGAAACTTTACAATTACCGTTAAGGAACTAGTTTTTGATCAGTTTAGAGGGCTTCCCACTTTAATATTTATTTTTAACGTAATAAAACTTTAAACCATAAACTTTTTTTATACTAAAAGATGAATTAATGTGTAAACTTTAAGGAAAAATTTTAAAAAGTTGAAAATAAGTATATAATTTAATTATTTATAAGGTATGAAATAATAAGGTGACTAGGAACTAGTTTTTGATCATCTAAAATTAACACTACTAACTGCTTTCACAGACAACACCTATGTTTTTGAATTATCAGTTTTTATGTTAGTAATTATTTCAAGCAATTATTTATTGACATAAACTCAAAAGAACGATTTATTTCATGAACTGATCAAAAATTAGTGCCTGATCAAGAACTAGTTCCTTAACGGTACTTTCCATCCTGGAATTTTTAAATTGACGCGCATCGGTGACAGAAAACAATAGCTTCCTTTCGAGATAATTCGACCGGGGCGTTGGAAACCCGATACGAAGCCGACGCAGCGTCGAAACGGCGCAGCGCTATCGATCCGACATCGATGAAACACTGGCCGAATCAACTGCTGCAAATGGATAGAACTACTTGAAGAGCCGTCCATAAAAACGACGTAATTAAAAGATTATCCGATCAGCCCGTTGCAGGAAGTGGGTCAGTAAAAACAGGGGAGCCAGCCTTGTAAAACCGGCAACGTGTTATTTCGCGGGATTAAATCGATAGCAGAGGAGGTCCTTTACTCGGCGGAGCGTTGCGATACACGGTGTTGCACAAAACCCAGGATCGTGGCAGCTGCAGTTGCAGCTGCACCACCGCTGATACCGGCCAGCCTCTCCGCGTTTAATGCTCCCGTGCCGCGCCTATGCACCGTGCACCATGCACCACGGGCTCGTGTGGTCACTGCTAGATAGCGACTTCGGGGAACGGCGGAGAATCCCGGAGAAAGCGGGAGAGAGAACGCCAGGAGATCGTACGTACACACGTTCGTACAATAGCGCGGTGGTCATCTGCATTCTGCGAGCTACACCGCCGACCACTGTTCGAAACACGCGCGTACGCTTCCGTGCGGCGCGCAGATGATGCCACCGCCCGTATTCAGGGCTCAAACCCGAACATCCAGCCGGAGCTACGGAAATCCCTCAAAAAGAAGCATCGACCTCGCGGAAGAGCAGGGGAGGCTGGGGATGGTTGAGTGATTTTTTTTAACGTTTCGAATTTTTGTAAATAGGAAAGTTGGTATGTTGTTGACAAGCTGGATACTAAAAGATTAGGGGAGAGGTGGGATAGTTGATCATCGGGGATACACGAGCATATCAGTTTTTTAATTAATATATTGGTAATTTGTGAATGCGGTCATGTTATTGTTGTAATGTTTGCATTATCCCAAAGTTTTCTTGAGGGAGCATGGAATAATGTAGTTAGAAGCTGCGATCTTATTTGCAGGAAAAGGGAAATATTTCGGTCACTTTGTTCTTCCTCCTTTTCGAGTGAATGTTGCATTTTCAATGGTTTAAAATATATTAAGTAAAAACAAGGATTTTTGGTATATTAATGCTATTTATTAATTGATTTAATGTTTCGGGTAAGTTTAGTTTTTCACCTTTTTCAAATCGAGTGCATTGAGGGATACTTGATCAGTAAAAAAAACCCAGAAAAAACATAGAATGGCTAATGAAACGGAAAAATACGGCAAAGAAAGTGAGAAGGAAAATTTTTTCTTCGTCGTTATCTGAATCGGATGATATCTAATGAAATGTCTTTTAACCTTCAAGTGAGTTATAGTTTACTTTCAATTTATGATACTCCCCTTATTTCATGTTATTCACTAAGATAATAAATATTTTTTAGAAAATTAATGTGTTATTTACTCTTAAAGTTCGCTGATCAAGTCTCCCCTTTAGAGGGGGATAAATTCAGTCCTTAAAATTAGTTTTCAACTCTTAAATTTGTACAAGTATATTGAGAATACTCTAAGGATCACAACTTAAGTAATTAAATAGAAACAAAGCAAACCATTATTATTATTTTAGTAAAATAGCAAAACTGTGATCAACTACCCCACCTTTCCCCTACACATTTCATTAGGTATACAGACTTAATTTTGAAAATTCTTTTAATTGAGTCTGGGTTGTAGTTTTTATTGTATTTAGAGTAGTGACTTGACATTAACTTTTCCATTTACAGATCCATTAATATAGTATATGAATCACGTACATATGTATACTACAACCAATAAATTTTTTTTTATTTTTTTTTTCACTCCTTAACAGTGCTATTTTTTTATTGATTATTATGGTGTTAGATACTGTAATTATTTTGTATTAGTCTTGTTTGTTATGGTCTGTTTGGAAGGCCTGAGAGTTTGAAGGGAGGATAGGGTGTATGTAAAACTGGCAGGGGTGAGTTTGGAAGGATTTGTGGTAAAGGAAGTGGACTTGTGCAGCTAAACTCTTTGCTTCGACTGTATTTTGAGGATGAAAAATGCAATTTTAACATGTTAAGGGTTGTACGTACAAAACCTCCACGCACCGGATAAAATAAAATACCGTAAATTATAGTCAATGTATCAAGTTTCCACAAAATATTCATGAAAAAACATCGAGCAGTACTTAGTGGACAAAAATTCAAAAATAGTCGAAACAAAAATATTTACTTCCCGCCAAGCTTTTTACATTTTTCATTCTCACTGATACCGTCAAGGACCCAGTTCCTGATCACATTTTACTATGAGCTATCAAATGTTTCCGTATAAATTTAGAAATACTTCATAATTATTTAGTAATTTTTTGGAATAAATTTGTATCGTGATAAACTTATTATTTGGTATTTATATACTAAACTGATCAGGAACTGGGTCCTTGACGGTAGAACACGCAAGTTTTTGTCACGGCGTCCCATTAAATGGCAAACTGATCATTCATATGCTTCAATATCGCGAATCGCAGAATAATTTATTCCATAACACAACAATTAAAGAGAATTAGTCAACTACCCCCGGTCTCCCCTACCCTCGCCCCTTTGATACAGACAGTAATGGCAGGAATTTCTAACGACAGAGATAAAAACTTTCACCCAACATTTTCCCCTTTGGACGAAGACGACAGCTTTGCATCGGAACGAAACATTTGCTTTCTGACTTTCTAATTTCGCTGACGTGAAAGGCAGCCGGGATACCTCAATTAGCGGGGCAGTTATCAGGGGAAGCAATCTAGCAATCGGCCAAGCCATTTTCCCTCCGCAAATTAAAGAACGAAAGTGGCTACTCCACTTCTTCTGTCTCATCATTCAATCAAACGTTTTCTTCGTGACCACCGGCGGATCATTAGTCTCTCTAAATGAATGTTCTTTCGCCGCGGGAGGAACGATGGTGTTGCAAGAAAGCAGGCGATTTTTTACAATTTTCATGGAACCGCCAAGGGAATCCTCGGCCGGGAACGGAAGCTTTACCCCAGCGGTGGTTTCATTTAAAAACGCAGCATTATTTCGTAAGTAACAGCCTTAATTCGCGCGGAAATGTTCCGGTTTTTGCAACGGATAACGACCCTATTATATCGAGATCACGGCTAGCAACTTTTTCGCCAGACTCTCGGCCTCAGATCGCAACATATTCTCCACAATGCAGAAGCCCGGAGATTTGAACGCGATAGTCGCGTTTCGCGTTCCACCCGTATTCGTTACGTACAAAAGCAGAAATTACATTTTTCCCTTTTCCATCTGTTAAGCCGTAACAACAGACCCCCCCCCTGTCGTATCTCCTAACACATTCCACCGCTCACCGCGGTACACAAGAGATACCAAAACATCGCGAGTTCCTTTGCCTGGCTAACTAATGAATGGTGGGATTCACTCGCCCGCGTCTCGAAATCGAGCAGCGCGATTTTTATTCCTCCAATCCCCCACGGAAAAAGTCTGCGCGCAGAGGGGAATTGAAATTGAATCGGGGCAACGAGCGATATCTCTCTCGACTACTGCCGTGGATGTAACATAAATTAGAATCAGTACCTAGTCGGCAGGAATAAACGCGCGTGGACAAAAAGTAGCTACGCGAAAAAAGAGCGGCTGCGGTGTGGCGGCCGGAACGGTAGTTTCGTGGAATCCGCGTTTAATCGCGAGCGAATTTATCAATACCCCCCGCGATTGCGTCTATCGACAAAACGAATCGCTTTGCAGTTATTTTCATCTCGATATTCCGGCTGGCTAATTTACTGTTCGCCCTCTCCAGGTGGAAACCCGAGCGCGCGCGCGCGCGCGCGTATGTATCCCGGAGGAAGCCCGGAAATCATAGGGAACTGTATCGCATCCCATCGAGCTTTATCGCGTCAAAGAGCCCCGCGAGTCGAGCGGCCGGATCGTTGAAAAAACACGGGGACGGTTTCGGGGGCGAGGGCGGCCAGAATACAGCCCGTCAGCCCCGTAATTGCGACGTTTATTAAATTTCCCGGAATCAAACGCAGATGATATTCGCTACGTAATTTTCCAATCTCCGTCGTAAAAGGGGCGACAAATAATCCCGTGTCCTCCGTGACAAAGCGGCCGATATCGACTCTGGATTTCGCGACGTGCCCTCGCCGCTCGCATTTCCATTCCCTTTATCCCTGGTAATTACCGCAAGGCCCCTTTAGATACGTGACCCGTGCTCCACCATCGGCTTTTTCGAACCCGCCGCGCGCATTGTTTGCCTCGAAATATTTCGGCCCTTCTAGGAAGGCAGGCTCTCTCGCAGCCATCGAGTTACGAATAGGAATCGCGGAATTTTAATTTCTGCCTCTGCCTCTCTGTCGCATCCGCCGCGGGTTCGCCCCGCGTCGCGCTTTAATTATCAGAATACGTACCGGGGAGTATCGCGTCGTGATGAACAGCCGGGCGAGCTGATAAAAAGCGCAACCGATCGTGGCCGGGGCCTGGCGCGGCCCTGCCAGTTATAATTCATCGGCGGGGAGGGAGGGAGGGAGGGAGGGGAGCGACTCAAAAAACGGAAAGCGAACAAATGTGTACACCGTCGGATAGCTAGGCAGTCGTCGGGGGGCGAATCTGAGGCGGGCCGCGCGGCGCGTTCTCTTTCTCCTTTAGCCGCGCGCGCGTTTTTTCCCCCTATCTGTTCTACTCTGACGCAGAGGCTCACCTGGGAGCACACGCGAGCGCGCAAGACTGCGAGCACCTACACAATTTTCCCTTCCCCGTCGCCTATCTTTCTCCCTCGCTGGCCATTGTGCTCGGGAACGGTGCACCGGCGCTTTGCCGTAACAACGTACATTGTATTTCCGAACAATGGGATCCTTCTGCCGCCCCCGTCACCCTTTTCACCCCTCTTTGCCACCTTATCGGTCCTTTTTTCCGCGGCAAGACCACACTTTCCGCGCTTATTAATGGCGGCCAGCAGCCGGGGCGAGCTTCGATTCGCGATCGCGCTGTACCCCGCCGCCCCTTGCCGTTTGAGTTATTGCCCCCCACCCCCCGCCTCCTCCCTTTCGGGTTTCCCGCCAGATAACCGGCCTCCTACCTTCTCGAGATTGTTTATTATTCGTGGATTAATGGCGACCGATTCAGTCGCGGCCGACAATGCCCGTTGCCCACGAGATTCGCCCCTTTTTCTTCTGCAATTACATCTCGCCGGGCTCTCTCTCGATGCAAGGAAGCATCCCAACTGTTCCCTCCGTTCATTCGATACCTCGTTATTCTACAATCTACCTCTTTCCATCGGGAAACTTTGCTCGACGTTTATTCAGCGGGGATCGTAGCTACTTGTGCCCGAGCTTGGATCCAAGTAAATCGGCCTGTGATTCTCCGGCAAACTAGCTCCTGTGTACTTCCTTTCGGGGGAACGATTAAAAAGTTACGCGGGGCGATCGGCGAGGGGGGCGGCGCGAAAGCATAAAAGCGACGAGAAAGAAATGTCCGTAATGTTTCACGGCGATGAAGAACTTGGGCGAGTTCCCTCTTTCTTCGGATTTCATCCGGATTGGGTATCGCGGATCCACCCGCTTAAGAGCAACGCCGGCGGTACCGCGTTCAAGTTCGGCCAGTCGGGGAAATAATTAACCGTTTCATTTCGAGCAAACTTTCCCCGGGGAATAGGAAAGAAGCTCTCGGGTCGAACAACCGCGCTCCAGGAATGAAACGATGTGACCGATGAACAGGCCCATTCTCTACCACTTCGATCGACCAATTTGAAAAGTTTCCTTTCTCCTTGGGTTCCTTAATTACACTCTGATTGGAATATGGCATGCGGACTATTTAATTTATTTAAGTATAGCTGTACCCGGCCGCGCGTTCCTGTGGCTCGGTCTGATTAAAAAGCATGTTAAATGTTTTTATCTGTTACAGTTGTGACGTGTATATAATAATAGGTATATAAAAACACGCGCGTATTGGAATGCAACGTTGTGTCAAAATTTCAAAGCAATCGATGAAGAACTTTCGGAGATTTAAGATTTTGGACAAACGAACATTTACATTTTTATTTATATAGATATCAACGGGATAAACACTTTGTTATGAAAAGTACGAATCGCAGACACACAGGCATAGAACAAGTAATTAGAAAGTACAAAGGGAAATAATTAACAGAAGCAAAAGCAGAGAAGTAAGCGCAAACAAACCATTAATGATAGTGAAAAAAAAGATGTATGGATCGTAGTAATAATAACAGCAACAAACATAATAGTAAAAGTTAAGGGGAATGGCAACTACGAACAGCGATCAGAGCAGAGTGATTGAAGGAATTATAGGAATTATTGAAGAAGTCAACAGAGTTGCAATAACGATTCGAAGTTATTGTAAGTCGATTGAGACCATTATAATAGACATAGAGTGTTCGATGTGACTCAGGAAGGAAGAGAGTTTTCTAAGGCAACGCACCGGTGCATAAAATGTAAGTTTCTCAAGGATTTGAGGACATGAGATGCAATGGGGGATGAGTTTATATACAAATAAAAGGCAACGGCATGGCACGGCGTTGATCAAGGCACATTAATCCAAGGCGCGAGAGCATGAAGTCATAGTTATGACAAAATAAAGACATAGGGTAAAGGACAAAATTACTGCCACCTACCAAATTACTGTCACCCTAAGCTGGTTTACGTAAAATAACGAATAAATCCCATAAAATGATGCATAAAAAAATTTATATACAATTCAAACTGTTTCAAACTTATTATACAATACAAAAAACAGTACTTAATTTTTTCTTCGTTAATTTGTATAAAATGATAAAAATTTTAAGCTATTAGGAGAATGGAAATAAGGTGGTAAAGAAAATGCTGTAATTGCAATATTTAAGTTATTAACATAACAAAATATAAGCATCATAGACAGTAATAAAGATCCGAATTCAACAATTCATTAAGGGGGGACGCCTAATTAGAGCGTTCGACACAATGCGCTTCTTTGGGATTTTTTTCTAGAAAAACCATTACACTTTTATTATTAACTATTCTTGTATTATTAAGAGTACATCTAAAGGACAGTTCAGTATTTTTTGCATTAAAGAATATTAAAATATTTGAGATTTATAGGCGATGCCCCGGATGTCCTTTTTTTTTTAAGCGTTTTGGGGGGATTCTACCTTCTGGGACCGAAAAATAGGTGAGTATTTGTGAATTTTTTGCACGAAAACTGTTCTGCAAATTAATTTGAAATTTGGCAGACTGTTTTGTAGTATCTAGATCTATTATTCTGAATTTTTTTGTGACGGTAAACGTAAAAGCTTGGGAGATACAGAGTGATGACTGAGAGCGTTGAAAAAAGCTTGGCGTTGATGGAAATTACCCTAAGGATTATCTGAAACCCAAAAATGAAAATAAATTTTTAGTCTATATGAATGTAGCTACCTGTGGTAGTAGATTTCTTGTCGCATCTGTTACTGTTCGTTTTTTATTTAAAAAAGTTTCTCCCAATTTCTGGGCGGAACTTGATTCATCTTTTTCAGAAGATGCGATTTTAACATATTTATATTTTCCTTAATGCATCTACTACCATAGATAGCCACATTCGTGTAGATTAAGAATCTTTTCTCCTTTTTGCGTTTCTGATAATTCTTAAGGTACTTTCCATCAACTCCAGTATCCCCCGATTTTTTCCAACGCTCTCACTCAAAATTCTATATATATCTGCTATATTTTTTTATCTTTCCACGGAAATGCAGAATAATAATTCAAGATACTATAAAACAGCCAGCCAAACTTCAAATTAATTTGTCGAACAGTCTTCGTACAAAAAAATCCCCAACAATCACCAATGTTTCTGCATTAAAAGTAGAATCTTCCCCTTAATACAGAGTGGCATTTACAATAGATCCATATTCCAAAAAAAAAGACGAACCAAGGAGCAATGGAAACACAGAACGAAAGCCACGTCGATAATGTTACCAAAAAGAAGAATAACCGGCTTCGCAAATTCGAAGGGCAGAAAAGCAGGGACACACGACGCCCGTCACGTGTGCAGGCTGCACTTTGCACGTTATATTCCCTTCGCAGAGGCGGTATAAAGCTGCGGAACGTCCGCAACGGCCGCGTGCAACGATATCGTCGGGCCCAGTCGTTGGCAAAGTGATTTTCGTTCGTGCGCATAATAACCAACGACGAGGCAGAATTTCCTCCCCGACGGACGGGGGTAGAAGCGGCGATCGAGGGGTTTAACGGAAGGGTGGTTTGTCTACCGGTTGCCATAACAAGGGACGAAGGGTTGCGAGGTCGTATATTCTGGATCATTTTACCGTATAAACGTTTAAGCAGCAAATTGATTGCCCTCACGGCTCACGCTAAACCCAATAAATGTAATCGCGCGCGGCGATTATATCGTCGCGGGATCGGGCGCGTAATCAAACGCGTAAATTTCAACGCGTCGCCGCGCGATAAAACGGCACCGCCGCGCGCCTCCTCCGAACAAGTTACCAAGTTGCCCACTGGAATCGCCGCGTTAGGGGTAAACATTTTCTCGCCCCGGCACTTCTCGAAACGAAAAGCCCGATACCGCAGCGACAGGTAGCCGCACGCGAGCAACACTTCCGAGCATTAGCGTTACGGTTTTTCCATCTCGCGTCAGTCCCAGGGAGCCGTTTCCACGAGACCACTCGACACGCGAACAATCCACTCCAACAGTCACATTAGGGCCGGAGAAATTCTTCGCCCCTCTCATCCCCCTTGGAAATGCTTCGGCATAGGCGGTCTATTCAGCGGTTGAAAAACTGACCCGGTTGCCGGCAAGCCTCGCGGAGAAGCAGCCATCGAAACCGTGGTGGAGGGACGAGCGTCGATGGGGCGTAGAATTAAAGTGCACTGCCATTTTCTAAAAGGGTTTCTTATCGATACACAGTTAACCGGATAATCTTGTCAGTAAGGGAGTTAAGTTTACAGGGGAGTATCGCGTTAAAGCGCCCAGCTAACGACACTCGGTGCACGGCGGGGCGGCTCTTTTTTCTCAAGTTTCTATGAAAATTGAACGATCGTTGGAACGTTGTGAAAAAGACCCTTATGGCGGAAGCTCTGATAGCGGCTAAATGAAAATGGCTCGAGCGCAAGCCCGTATAAAGGAAGTTGAATCGCGTCGGGAAATGCCACTGCTTGGGAAAACTTCTACCGACCCGTTCTAAGCAGCGAGCAGCCTCTATTCTTGAAACTCCCTAGCGCGAAATATAATTTTTTCGCTGTTAATTTCGGGACAAGATGCAGCGGGCTGAAGTCTCGAATATTCGCGCTCAGTCAAATTCTGGAAACATTCATCCGGGATTCTGCTCGGAGAGAAGCCTGCGTGGAATATCTGCTTTTAAGTTTCGTTGCCAGTCCCATCCACCGATGCTTGGCGTCTCGATGAAAGAGTAAACAGAATTGGCACACCGAAGCGCGCGAGCATTCCCAAATTGAAAATTCGACAGGAATTCTTCCCCCATCAATTGCCGGTTCCTTGGCCACGGCGGAAATTACACCTCGAGGCTCCGGTTGCGAAAACTCCGAGCTAAAGATAACGAAGCACGGCGCTACGTGTGTAACGGAGTCCGGTCGGTAATCAAAGAAATTCTTTGAAAGAGAACCTGCCGTCCACCGTCCCACCGTTCTCCTTCGTTTCAGTTGAAACGGCGCGCGGAAACTTTCCTAACAACGAACGCGTCGCTTAAGCCGCGTTCCCTTTTTAATAAGTCGCGGCGTGGAACGACCTGGAAATCGGGAAACCAAGGGACGAGATTTCAATGGGTTAAGAGGGCTATTTCGTTGCTGATAGATTAATTTGCCTGGAAGTCACAGCGAGTAAATTCGCGTGTGGATTCCAAGCGTAATCGATGATTTGGCGCGAGATCAAACGACCAATCATCCGCTCGGCCAACTGTTGACCGAACGAAAGCGTTATTTCAAATGACACAGGGCGCCCGAACCCAGGCTCGGTTTAACCTTTGACCATACGTGTCGAATATGGGACAGGAAGCATAAACCTCGGAGCTGTGCAGTTGCGCGTGCCGCGATTTGTACGCGGTATTTACCGGCGGCATAAATAACCAGTCGCGACTCGGCGTTTCGTTAATTATGACAATCATTTGAACTTGTCGATTGCCCGGGTAATCAGGCACCGTTCCAACGGTCTGAAATTTCGTGAAATTCCGCTGCGAACCATTCCCTTCATCTGGATAATGGTGAAACGTCAGAAAATGCATTTTATATGCTCATATGAGTCTAGAAAAATAGGCGACTTGGTGAACTTGGTTCGAAAAGGATATTTCGCTATAAAGACATTATCTCTCTGCTCTAACCGAGTCTAAATAATAATAATAACTCTTTATTACAGAATACACTTTACAAAAGAAAATATATAAGAAAGCAAGAAAGTGGAAAAAGAAAAGAAAAGATAGACTTGAATAGAATTTATAATCGCAGAGGTGTGCAAAAGGCGAGGTACAGCGGTCAGCTGTTGTTTGGTTATATTGTTTTTTTTTATAATAGGGATTATTGATAGAAGAGATAATTTTTGTGTTGTTTTAAATTCATTTTTAACCTTGGTTTTGTTTTTTACTTTTGTTTCGATAAGGTTTTTAATGTTTTATTTATTTTTTGAGGTTAGATAATCAAACGCTTATCGTCGCACGGAAATGCAGAATAATAGTTCAAGATACTATAAAACAGCCTGCCAAACTTCAAATTAATTTGTCGAATGTTAACCTTACCATTTAAAGCTACTTAAATCTCACACTAATAATGTACACAGAAAGTCAATTAACGTAATCTAGAGTAAGAACTAACGTCAGATAAACAATAGCAAGAGTAAACTAAAGATCAAAAATACTTGAAGCCTGCTCATATTTTTCCCATTTTTTAGCAACCAAATCACGAACCAAGGAGAAGCGCGAGTTACTCAAATTAGGAAGATCTCTCGAGCCAATTATTTCTTCGACCTATTTGCCTGTGTACTGAATGGGCCAGAATCGATCGAAATGACCTGTGTACCAGCGCGGCTTTCGCGCACGAGCAAGTTGCGAAAGCATCAGGATTAGTACAGAACGATAAATCAGAATTAATTCGAACGTCGCCGCTATCCCTTTTAACGGTGAGTTTTACTTGGCCGGCGGAGCGGTGAATCGGAAAGAGAGCGGAAAGATGGACAGAGAGAAAGCGGCGGATGCTACGACGAAATAGAAAGAGGGAGAGGAGGCGACGAGAGAAGTCGAGGGAGATTCATAAATCGAAATAAACGCTCGGAGCCTCTTCTGCCTTGCAGATTTCAAACGATAGCGATTCCAAAGCGAATTCGAATATCCCCGGCCCTCCTTTCCCCGCTCTTCCGCGGGTTAATATTCCCTTCCACGTTATTCATTGTTCTGACGTATGATTCAGCGGGGCGGGCGCAGGACAAGGGTCCTTTAGCGTCGACTTGACATTTGAATTTTAAAGTAAATCGTAGCCTTTCCTTCCATTATTACGCGGACGACAGGTAATTTCTGGTTTTGCCCCGGCCAAAAGTGGTCGCGCGCCGCTTCCATCCCCGAAAACTGACCGCTCGATAGAGCGAATTAATTTGCAATCGGAGCGATTAATAATTTACGACCGAACGTTCTCCATTCGGTGATACACACGAGCACGCTATTATTTAAGTGAGCACTAAATAGATCGTATTCGGAGAGAGTGTGTACCATCGGTAATTTCATACTGGTCACTGTAAATCGAGACGTATATTCCGCGTGTGTAGATGTTTCCAACAAACGCGTCAATCTTCATCAATTCTCTGACAACAGTGCCGCTCAGAAACTATAGAAACGGAGGTGAATGTTCCCAGGGAAAGTTGGGAGGAAAAAAGGGAGCCAGGAAGCCGAGGCGATCGCCCTGGGTGTTTCCGCCAAAGTATTCCGGGAGTCAGTGCTGCAGAGGCGGTGGTTATTTATGGGCGTAAGTAGTACCGACCCCAAAGTGCCACCAAAGCCTTTTAATAAGGGAGTCTTCCCGTGCCATATCCTCCGGCCGACACGTTATTACTTCGGATACCTGCATACTTGGAGCGCCTCCGTCTGCCACCCTCTTCACATCCCTCCCCTGTTGGAAGCCACCCTTGCTCGGCAGATCGCCGGCTACACACGGACAGCTCCTGTGTAGCCGCGGATAGACGAATCCAAAAGAGTCTGTAGCCGAAACGGGCGGTTCGTACGAACGTTCCAGGCTCCGGCAAGTGTGTCTGTGCACACGGCCCGACGCTTCCCGAAGCCACGAAATCCCGAACCAACCCGCGAACCCCCGTCGCGCATCCTCTGCCGAACGATTCTCTGGACAAGCCACGCGCGCAACGGGGGAAAAGGGAACGGGGGCCGGCTGTCAAGCGCACAACCCCGTGGAAACTCCAAAGGCACGCTCGCGAAATTTCACTTGGCTAGCGGGAAAATGGAAACTGAATCCTTGCTGCCGAGTCGAATGGCCGAACGCGATAGGCCGGCTGGAAGATTTGTCACGGGCTTTTTCGAGGACGATAACGCGATAACGAGGTCAACTTTCTCCGTCCCGATTGTTCAACTATATGAGGGACTTTTAGGGTCCCGCGTTAATTCGTCGGCTCCAGTAATTTTATTTAACCGTCGTATTTCTCTGATGATTCTGGGTTACGCTCTGAAAGAAAACGGCCGAGCAGAGACGGTTTACAGCGTGTGGTATTTTTGAATTTGTAGGCCAAAGATAGATTGAATTAAAATTCAATGGAATCCAATAGGGAATTTTCTAGCAGCTCTAAATCAGCACGAAACAAACGATTGGGAATTGGATTAAGAGGGATTCTGCATTGTGGGACCGAAAAATAGGTGAGTATTTGTGAATTTTTTGAACGAAAACTGTTCAACAAATTAATTTGAAATTTAACAGGCTATTTTGTAGTATCTTGAATTATTGTTCTGAATTTTTTTGTGATGGTAAATGTAAAATCTTGGCAGATACAGAGTGATGACTAAGAGCGTCGCATCTGTTACCGTTCCTTTTTTATTTAAAAAAGTTTTCCCGATTTCTGGGCGGAATTCGATTCATCTTTTTCAGAAGATACTATTTTAACATTTTTTATTTTCCTTAATGTATCTACTACCTAAGAATCTTTTTTCGTTTTTGTATTTCTTATAATCCTTAGGGTACTTTCCATCAACGCCAAGATCACCCGATTTTTTCCAACCCTTTCACTCAAAATTCTATATATATCTGCTATATTTTTTTATCTTTTCACGAAAACGCAGAATAATAGTTCAAGATACTATAAAACAGCCTGCCAAACTTCAACTTAATTTGTCGAACAGTCTTCTCACAAAAAATTCACAAAGAATCACCAATTTTTCTTCACCAAAGGTAGAATCTCCCCCCAATTGTGAAGAGCAGAAAAATCACGGCGCGGAGCCGCGAATTCCTCGAGTTCCTCGGATTAGCGTGGCAGCGAAATGGCAACGGACACAATATTGACGAGGCACTGATTTCGCGGTACGTGACACGTACGGGGAAATATTGAATTAAAAGCGTCCCATTGAATCCGGAATTATTTCAGCGCGAGTCGCGGCGCGGTAACGAAACGTTATTATTTTCGGGTAAAATAAAATCGTTTAATAATCAGACCGTACGTAACGGCGGCTCGATCGCGGAAATGAAAGCGGCACGCTCGGCGAGGGCAAACTGCGCTTGCAAAGGGAACGCCGCGAGCAACGTGTAAACGGATAAACAACGATTAAACGTTCGCTCGGTGACAATTACGCCAGCGATACCGAAAGTAAATATTCAATCGACGTGGTCGGATTATCGCGGACGGATTAGCTTCTAAATGCGCGATAAGCATCGGTGCCAGTTGGCGAAATAAGGACGAGCTGTATACCGCGAGATTTTCCACTAACCCGCTATCATTTTCATCGATAAGGCTCAGACAGAATGGAGGTCCGCCACGGTCGACAATATTCGTCCTGCGGGGAACTGCCGCGCAAAATAAGGGTCGCGGATAAGATTACACCGGCGCCCGTGGTTATTCAGGGGATGGTAACGATCTGGCAAACCGTCTATGTCGCTAGCTTCCCTATCGCGTCTTTCACCCCTGCCTTCTTGCTGATACGCAACACGGTGATTCAATTCACGCGGCAAGTATTTGAAGCAACGAAAGTAGAGATCTTTGCTGCTTGCAATAACAGAGAAGATGACAGTGTTCAGAGGATTGGATCGACTATGTATTCCCAAGCAATTCACTTTTTCGCGTTGCAAAATTTCCATTCACGCGACCGTCTAAGGGACCAGCGACGACAGAGGCGGAAGCGCGTCGAGTATATCGACAGCTTCCGGCTGACCTGTCTCTGCGCGTCCCGCAGCCGAAATTTCGGGTTCGCGGGGGACTGCGAGCCGGAAGCCTCGCGGATCGATATCTCGATTCGTGTTCCGGCGCTGGCACTGTTTACGGACGGATGATTACGAGCTGGCCGGACGACCATCGACGAACGAACAAACGCGCGAGTAGTATAAACGCTGGAATATTGCTTCTGGGAATGATAATTTTACCATAATTCACAGTAATTGCTCGGGGTTTAAGCGGCCGAGCGGAAGAATCTGCATCTAGGTGGAAATTACCCGGTGTAAATGATAATTCTATAATCGCGTGGAGCACACATATTTATAGAGAGCGCTGGTGCCCGTGAAAGTATCGAAACGAATCAGGCGACCGTGGCGGAAGGACAGTTTATAAAGAGGCAAGTCGGTGCCCGATCCCTTTTACCTGAATTTCCCAAGGGAATTCGGGAAAATTATCAGCGTCTCACGAATTTTCAGGCTGAAGAATTTACGGGAACCGCCGTCGGCCGGAGTCTCTTTTTCCGTACTCTCGATAGAGTTCTTTTGTTTCTTATCCGCCGAATCTTTCCCGCCTTTAAATCTGGAAATTACGCGGGCACGAGCCCCGCGTACATTCTCTCGTCGCTCGCAGACCGACGAAGCAGAAATTTCTCTGCTAACCCTGTTATTACGAACCGCTTCTGTATCCGTTGCTACCGTGCCCTGTAACGTGATAATCTGATAGCAAAGGGAGACCTATTACCTACAGCGGTGAACACGAAATTTATAATCGGCTAACGATCCCCGGGACACAATTGGTTAGATGTTGTAACACTTAATACCCTGTTTTATTGCGCGACGGGCTTCTTGTAATATCGCGAATGGAATTGAAAGAAACACGGCATTGTGTGGAGTGTGCAGGTTCCGATAGTCAGGCAGCCTGACAAATAAAAAGCCTGGACTCGTCCGCGCGGACTACCAACTAAAAGAGAGATGTTAATCCACTCTGCAGCACGGATCAAACGCAGAATTTTTTGGAGTACGAGCGGAACGAACTTCATGGTTCCGCGCTCCCTTCAATCCTTTACCTGTACCACTTCTTCGGTAGTAGGGGAGAGGTGCTATAAAAGGGACACTAGCGTACTTTTGTAACAACGTCGTTATAGATAGGTATTTAAAAAACAAGTTCGTCGATAGAAAGCGTGCTTATTTCCTTTCAACGAAAGTAAATTACAAACTCATCAATTTTAATGGAGAATATAAGAAAATCGAAGATTTTCAAATAGAGTAAAGGATCCAATTACTGTCACCTTAAGCTATTTTACTTAAAATAACGAAGAAATAAACGGTGTAAATTCGCACACTAAAAGAATTATGTAAATCAATCTATAATCTATGCTATAGGTTATATACTATAATTTATTTATTCGTTATTTTAAGTAAAATAACTTAAGGGGATAGTAATTGGTTAGGTGTCAGTAATTGGGTCTATTACCCTAAGTGGGAAATGTCTCTCTTACGACTACTTAGGCGGTTTTAAATGGGACAGTATAAGACATGAAAGTTAGCCTTTAGGGTACCGGATTTTTTCTCAAAAATAGTGGTTTTCAGTTTGCAAAAATTTGTACATATATATTTAACGTATATGTTGTGCGGAATTAGAGGATTTGCACGGAGCCCCAAAAGGGGCTTTCCCCGTCCCCTAAAGGTTAATAAAAATAGACTAATTAAGTATTACAATTATAATTGTAAATCTCAATGATACAAAACAATGGAATCTATGAAGAAATGAACTCTTTGTACTATAGATCATCAATATTTTGAATTACCTTCATAGAGTGTGACTTATCGTTAATGTTTTAGCAGCTTTTTAGTTATAAAGTAATATTTTCATAAAATGTATGCGTTACAAACTAAGTTCAACACAGAAATACCCACGAGTGGTAAATATAAGTACGTACATAAAAAATATAAAAAGCACTTAAATAATAAAATAGTTTAGAATTAAATTCTACTTGAACAAAAATGAGATAAATTGGATTAAACTAAGTAGGTATGTTTTCATATTGCAGATTAAAGATATTATTATTAATTTCCGACGATAAAGTTTGTCGCTTTGAATAGCCACTTTATCAATTCGTAATTTTCATACAATATGCCATCGACTAACAATTGATAATTTAAAACAATGCTATCTATGTATCAAACGATACATTAATAACTTTACAGGAAAGTAAAATACAGTCTCCAGTTAAGAGTTCCATTTTGAGTATAAGTGAGTTTTATATAAAATAACCTCAAAAGAAAGAAAATAAACAATTGAGGTTACCTGTTAAGTATTTTCGTTTCAGTTGAATACAGGCTATTTTACTGATATGACACTTTGTATGTATTTTGATCCCAGAAAGCCACAGAGAAAACCAATGAAAATTTTTCTTTTACTGCCGAAAAACATCAACCACAGATTACTACTCTGTTTTAAGTGAGACCACAGTGAAGTTTACATCAAATAACTAAGCATCACCGTCAACATAAACATGAAAATAACTTGCATGTGTAATGCGTTTAAAATTTAAGCAATTCTATTTCTCCCATTTAAAACTTGTCGCTTTCATATCATCTCTCCCCTTAGATCCCCTATGATTTATCAAACATAGCCCATCGCTGATTAAACCTCCACTCGGGGTTAAATTAAAACTCGCCGACTGTGCCCGGAAGCCTTCGAAGCGACCTACGACGAAAGTTCTATGCCCGAAAATGCTTTCACCGACATTTTCTACGAGGATCCAATCGAATGAAAACCGGCACTCGAAACGCTCGCAGAGAGTACCGCTACGAAACACGATTTCAAGAGTATTTTGGGGGATTATTTTATTACATAGGAAAAATAAATCGCTCGTTACGCTAGATAGAATAAATACACTAACTGCTTTATAACAAATACTCCTATCGGCCTCTAATCATTGCTTTCGACTTCTTTCATTCGCTTCGCGAGGTCGATGCGTCAGCTGAATCGAGAATTATTAATTTCCAGGCGGAGCCCTTACCGACCGTCCGCCTTGGGCCACGAGAATACACGCGCTAATTAATTCGCCGAAGCAGCCGCCTAGAAAATAAAGCATTTCTCTCGACAACTGCCGGAACGTGTACGCGCGCATGATTCCATCCGCCGTGTTTCGCGATCCCACTGTTTTATTTACAATAATGCACTCCCTAACGGAATGGATATTTTTCCGCTGTAGGTCAGAATTTCCACCACCGTATCGTGTCCGAGTAATAAATCTCGATGAAATACCGGGATTTCGGTCACCGAGAATCGCCCGATTTTTCCTCGAAGCTGTACATCAATAACCGTGAAAACGACGTTTCGGCCATCGGAGCGTCCCGCCACGGTAATATACCAAAAGTTACTGCGCATCGAAAATGTGTCGAGAAGAGTACAGTATTTTTTAATCACGCGCTGCCAACGAGAATGCCTCCCCGGCGGTGCTAATCCACTTGTTTCACGAGGCACTTTCTTGCCCGCGTTCGCGGACGCACGTGTGCCGGCACGATATCACGCTGGGCGGCCTTGTTTATTCGGTAAATTAAATACGAATTAATCCCATTTCCCCTAGACGCGTAGGAGAGAGCGGATTTTAACGGGCGTTCCTGGATTCTACTTTCTCCGGGCCGAAGACGACTAATTCCGTTATTATATGGGAGGCTCTATTGTTTGCCCTTATCTCCATCAGCGTCGTTACAGCCGTATTTGCTTCGCGATGTTCGTACGTCCAATTCGAGCTCGAACCCGCTGACGCGTGAACGCCGAGTAACGCGGTTATTTAAGTTATAAACCCGTCTCCGTGGAAAAAAAAACACCGCTTGATTGGGCGGCTGATATAAAATTCAGAAAGTCTGAAATTCAATCCGGTCACGGGCAGATCTAATTATGTACTCGCTCGGCGAGGCTCCCCGCCGGCGCCTCGACTCTTTGGATGACAATCACGCCGCCACGAAATCGAGGCACACGTAAAACGACACTCAAGATACTCGGAATATTAGTATCGGATTACTTAAAACTCAGCCAAGATTTCCGTCGGATTACATCGATTCCCGATACTGTTATCGGGAACCGATACGCCGCGCGAAGAAGCATCCCGCGGCGGAATATGTACCGCTGACAGCTTGCGAAAATTAAGCGAACGGAATTACTTCGGGGAGATCCATAACGCGAGAGTGATGCGGCGATGAGAGATTTCTAAGACTGATTGTAACTGAATTGCGCAGTGATGAGGCTTCCAGAGAAGACACCATCGAGGAGTGACTGTACACTTATATTGGTGAGTTTCAGAGATTGGTAAAATTTTTATTTAAGTATAATTTCGAATAACGAATAGAACTTAAAAGAAATGATTTGCCACGTGTCGAATAATTTCTTCAACCTTAATTCCTTATTCGAAATCTTATTTAAAGAAATATCTTACACATTCCTGGGCGAGTTAGTAAGATAATTAACACGAGGTCAATGCGAGAATAAACCGTAGACAAGAAATAGTCGAGAAGAGCTAAGAATATCTGCTCCTATTGATAACCACTTTAATTACCCCGATGAATGGAAACTACTCAGGTGCTGAGTGGAGTATTCTTATATACACACGACCCGAGCATTGAGAACGAGCGAGGGTCTCGGTTTATCGACACCGAGACAGGGAATAATTTAGAATTTACGTCATAGCCGTCTGTTGTCGCGAATAACGCTATTTTCCATTGGTCCACGGATGCAGCGAGGAGTGGGGCTGGGAAATCCACTAGCGGGAGGCGAAGACTAAGCGAAGGAGAAGTGCGAAAAGAAAGAGGTCGTCGACCGTGTCTCTCTGGTCGCCCCGTTTTTCCGCTTCTCGTTACAGCGGGGAAGGGTGAGGTCCCTACTCGACACCCTTCGACTTCGCGAGCCCGTGGACCGAACCAATCGTACCCTCGAGGACGATTATTTAAAACAAGAATAACAGGAAAAGGGAGGGCAGTTTTTGAGGGGGTAACAAACGGGATGGATCGAGCGGAAAGTCGCATTTCAATTGCGACTTGACTCTCACGAAGATACATAGCGATTCCAGCAAAGTTACCAAAGCAATTTCAAGGTGTACAGCTGTTCGAAGGACAAAGGAAATTTTAAATTCACTTGCTTCCCTCCAAGTACAATCTTTCCCACTCTCGTTCCTACGTTCGATTCTTAGGTATACTTTGCACAAATCAGCCCGTGTATTTCAAGAGAATTCATGCAGGTGATACTCAACGGCGCGAAGTCCTACAGACGGTTACTTCTGTCGTTCCGTCTTATCTGTAATAAAACGCTTCGAAGTAAGATGCTTTTATGACTCACCTATCTCCGGACCGCAGACCCTGGGTATAATTTCCAGAATGGCACTGCAGGATGGATCCTCGAAGCACAATTGACGCGCGTAGAGACAGTTCAGTATAGCCACTGGTACTTTGATGTCGGAGCCTGCAACAGAAGCATTGCGTCAGACGTTCCATATAAAACAAACAATGAAATACGATGCCGTTTTTTTTATGAAAGACACTTCGGAGGGAACGGAACAGCGAGTAAGAGTCATTAATAACAAAGCGAGACGCGTTCGCCTGAGAAACTTGTATTATTCAGTACGAGAGTTTAACGCTTCATTAACCGCGCGGGTATTCATAAACAGTGATCTCTCTGGCGGGTCACTCGATCACGAAAAATCGCCTCCCATTCGACGGGGGAAAAACGAGAGGAAAATATCGCCCAATCTTTCCATTCCATATCGTTCGATCGGTGCGCCGTAACCGGGACAACGAGAGATGAATGGCTGGGATTATATTTTAAAAACGATAATTGATAGAACAGAAAGTAATCAAAGACCCGGGGCACTTCAAAGCAATCGAATACCGTATCGGGGCAACAACGCGCGCGAACCAACCAGCAACGCTACTTCCGACTATTGCTAGTTAATAAAACACACGCACTCGTGCATTGGTGTATCAACGAGCGAACAAGAAGAGAGGAAAAAAAGAAGGAGCGCTCACTCGAAGGGGAAAAAAAAGGGCGTTCGGGATTTTTCAAGCGAGCGAATTTCGCCTCGCGACGAACTGCCTCGCCGTTCGAAATTATTCATTTACCTCTTACCGCGCGCCGCGGCGAGATAGTAAAAAGTTGCCCGGCGGAATTTGAAAGCGACAACCGCGGGAGGAGAAGAACCGCGCGGTAACAGGGTGAAAAAGCACGGGACCAGGGGGGCGAAACGCGGAGGGGGGCGGGGGGAGGAGCCGGCGGCGAACTCTCTCGCGGATTTTTACGAGCCACTCGCGAAACGGAAGTCGATAAAAGAACACCAGGCCCCGGTGTAATTAATTACGGAACCTTCGCGACCGTTGGAAACGGCTATAAAGAAAAAATAACCTGTCCCCCATATACTATATGGTATATGTGCCACTCCATGCCAGTCGTCCGCGTACGGTTTCCAGTGTGCGCGGAAGATGGACGGATTTTTTGAATCGTAAATCGATTTCGAGCCTTTTAACAGAGCGCCGCGGTAAGGATAGCCACTTTCGACCTCGTTTTTACGACTTCGCCGACACATTTTTCACCGGGCGAGATCGCCCTGATACATCGCTCAAGATATTCCGCGATTAATCGTTCCCGACGGGGATAGAGACCCTGATCGGGGTTATGGGACTCGTTTTTTAACTTTATTAAACTACGAGGGACGTTTAAAAGTGATCTCCGAGGCACAGGATAATGAAGGAACTGTACGGTTCAAGTGGGTTCAATTCCATTTTCCTGGATTTCTTTACGAAACGGCATTCAGTAAGGGTATTATTATCCATAGACTGAAAGTTTGTTTTTGACTTTTTTTCGGGTCCCTATATACGGCCCTATAGAGCTACAGTCGTGTCGGAAAATAAGTTGACACTCTTTAAAATTACATAACTTTTTGAAAATTGGTCCAAACGACTTGAGTTTTTTTTAGAACCTAGCGGAATTAGGTTTCTGGGTGATGTATTTCGTCGGTTTGATAAAATGTACTTGGTCTGAATAGCAAAAGAAATAGTGAAGGTCGTCTTTTTAAACTTTTTTTTCTGAGCCTGTAATGAAAATTCAAAAAACCCGTTTGTAGATTGAAAAAAGTTCTATACATGCTGAAAATTTCATCTAAATAGGTTTACGTTGCTCTGAGCTATAAAACTTAAAGATCGCAGAATAAGGTCGAAAATCGTTGATTTCCGGAAAAAAGTTTAAAAAGACGACCTTTATTATTTCTTTTTTTTCTATTCAGACCAAGTGCATTTTTTCAAAACGACGAAATACGTCACCCAGAAAACTAATCCCGCTAGCTTCTAAAAAAAACTCAAGTCATTTGAACCAATTTTGAAAAAGTTACGCGATTTTAAAGAGTGTCAACATATTTTCCGACGCGACTGTACCTAGCATATAACATATTACGTATTTCTGAATTCTACACTATATACCGTGCATTACTCATGTCTGTACCAAAAGGCAGTACCCGTTAATAAATATTATTCTTATTATTATTAATTCTTAAATAAAAGATTTTCAAAGTTTACAGAATCTCTCCAGTGAAACTATGTACATGAAACGTATTCATATTCAAACACCCTCGGAGTATTTACAAATGATTTAACGCAAATTACGTCGCACAATATAGGTCTAATTACTGTATTTACGCTTTCCACATGTATGAACATAATTATAAAATTTTCGAGGCGAGTTTACACAGCTTGGCAATTACAGAGGCATTTTGAAATGAAACGATTATCTCATCGTCCTAAACGAACAAAATAAAACTTGTATTTATATGTAATATGTATTAAATAAACCTAAGATGTACGCATTAAATATCTTAGATTTATTTAACACATTACCCTCCCGATTATTTCATCCCCCAAACATTATCTCCACCCAATATTTGACAAAATAATCGTTACCGCAATACTTCCCCCTTCAAATTTTCGCGCCTTACGCCACGAGCATCGCTGAACGCAACTAAATAGGACGAGCAATCATGGCGTCGCATCGTGACGTCACCGGAAACAGTTAACACACCCGCGAACACGGAGGCTGTTCGCGTCTAACCTGTTTTCGTAGCTAACGTGTCCGCACTTTTATATTCCGTTCCTACGAACGCATTGGAGCGTGTCTCGCGAAACGCTGCGATGGAGGGCAAAGAAAAACGTTTCCTCTCCTCCGTTTTATTGTTTAGCACCGGGAAACGAAGGGAGAAGTGGCAGGAGACACTGGCCCCGCCAAAGGAAACTTTCCCGTGGCATATTTCACGCGTGCGTAAAAACCACGAATGTTTAACAGCGCGTACGAATGCACCGTGGAAGTTCGCAGGGTTCCGCGATGGATGGGAGTGTTTTTACAAGGAATATAAACGTGTCTTACGTTACTTACGCGAGACGAAACACACCGCGACCACACGCGACGAAATCCACTGCGAGGAAGAGCGCGCTTTCGAGGATAGTTGAAATTGGTGGCGCAGGTGGGGCTGCTGTCGCGATCGAGTCAACAGACAGATATAAATCACATAGGGGAGAGTCGTGCAGTACCGACCAGCGTAAGTACCGATCAAAGCTTGTTCTCGCTTCTTCGACGAGATATTAGCACTTTACTTGAATTAACCAATGAAAATCACAATTCTCAATAACCTATTTCGGGGTTATATTGTTTTCTCCACTCTTAGAGCATGTATTGGGAAACCAAGAATTTCGATACGCCAACTAGTGACAGAAAATTGAACTATTGAGAGTAGGTCGAAATCCATATGATTATCAGTGTTTCAATAGACAAGTTATGAAAAATGAGTGTTTTTAAATTTTTTTCAACACTAATTTCTCACTTATTCGATTAATAAATACTTATTCGGAATGTTTGGTGGGACCCGGGCCTACTTTCAATAGTTTGCCAACTCACCACCACAGCGCTGTAACCTAAGCCACGCCTCCACTAAGTTTCCCAATACACAGAGGTCTCATTGCCTTAGATTGACTGCCTCGAAACTGTCGGTAACATCACGCGAGAGAGAAAGACATGTGCGATTTGGGGCGAGAGAGAGAAGTGTAGAGGAACAATCTACCGTAATGCGCATGCGCCGATATCGTGCGAGAGAGAAAGACATCGTGCGAGCGAGAGAAGTATAAATTCTCAATTCTTCTCTCGTTCGTACCAGTTCGCACATTTCTTTCTCTCTCGCGCGATATCGGCACATGCGCATTACGGTCGATTGTTCCTCTATACTTCTCTCTCTCGCACCATGGTGGCGACAGTTTCAAGGTTTCAATAAGACCTCCATAGTATATGCTCTATGGCTCAACTACTCTCGATGTTCTGTGGCATTAAACGTGTACGTTGATATTCAGTGGGTTAAAAGTTATTTTTTAAAGTTTAATAAAACCTCCTAGTTTTGCAATATTCTTTTGTACATAATATACCACGATCTAAAATGTTTCCCCGTGTTTGTCGTACAGTACCGACCAACAGACTCTGTCAACAAGTAGGAACCAAATTTTTCTTATCTGTAAATTCAATCTGTTAGCAACTCAGATTAATTAATAAGATGTTCATTTAGCCTTCCTTCTACCTTTTCCCGCAGAAAAATAAAGTAAATAAGGATAGGTATGATAACCTAACAAACAGGAAGCTGGAATTTAATGAAGAAGTTATCCAGTGTGTTATTTTCTAACACAGTGGTGAATTAATTAAATAAAAAATTATATAAATAAGGATCAAATAAAAGTTACTTCAACTTTAGATTATTCGACGAATAAAGTTAATTTTGGTATTCAATGAGAATTTATTCGACGAACAAAGTTAATTTTTTTATTCGACGAATAAAATTAATTTTTTTTATTCGTTATTCGATATTTTATTTAAATAAAAATTTTGCCCATCTCTGTTTGCAAGGAATAATTTGACAAAGATTGGGTGTAGTGTACTTAATGTAACGGTTGGGCACACGTCCACTGCACAGATCAGGATATTAATTAATTAATTTACTTGCGAATAAGTACAAATAAAATTTGAAAAATCTTGTATTGTACCAATTTAACATTGTTAATCATTTAGACCTAAAAATCTACTCATTTAATAGTTGGTTGGTACTGCCCGACTCTTCCCTAATGATATGTATTGTTTGAAAAATACTTTCCCGTGGAGATGAGTGATGAATAGAGTATTTACAGACTACACAGGTCTAATTTAAAAAAATTCCATGTCGAGGGAATTTTTTAATAATTCTCTCAAACTTCGTGGGAATGATAACAGAAGTCAAGTAGTTCTCCACATGGTGGCGCACGCTGGTGTTGCATTCTCCCTCGCTCCTTCACCGCGTAGGTAGTGAATTAAAATATAAAAAAGATTGAAGGCAACTTCGAAAAAATAAAAAATAAAAATGCACTAAAAAGTAAAAAATAATTCTTTCCCTTATGTAATCTAGGCCTCTCATATTTTCTAAGTAGGCACCAGATTTACACAGTGAAAATGATAAGACGCCGACTTACAAAATATGAAAGTCATAGATTAAATATACGGGAAAAAATAATTTTTTAATTTTCAGTGCATTTTTATTTTTTTGAAGTCGGTTTTAATTTTCTTTTAAAAATTTTCTATTCTCAACTTTTTAGTTTTATATATATTGACACAACATGCTGAGGAGATATGCGCGTACGTACATAAAATAATAATAATTAGGTGACAATAGTCTTTATTATTAACCAGAACTGGCAAAATTTTGAGCCAACATTAATGCAGTGCAGGATGGGACCACCGAGGCATTGCCCTCTTGCGAATAAAAAGCAGATTATCAAAATTGGTCCATATGCCGAGGAATTATACAGGGACAAACATAAAAAAAAATTTAAAAAAAAACACATACAGGTCAAATCTATAACCTCCTCCTTTTTGAAGTCGATTGTGACGCAATGTCAAGTTCCTTTCAGTATCTCCCCACCGACCTGCTAATACAGAAATCACATCCTTCTCGATGATCCAATTCAAGCCCACTAACCTCACTTTCCTCGAATAACTTTTCCCTCCCAAATGAAGGCCCCGGATAACGCCGTGCCGCTGGTTCCTGCACATCGACAGTGGCGTCGAATCTCCTGCAATTTGTTGCGCAACGTCGTGTGCACCGTTCTCGATGGGAAATCCCCAGAAGCTCTACTGCGCAGGGAAGCACGCTGCTTCCAGGCAAAGATATCCGCGTAACTTGGTAATTAACCTTGCGTAATGTCTCTGGAAGCGTTATCGTGGCGGGCGCATTTGTGTGTCGGTGGTGGAATTTCTTATTCCCCAGCGTGCCGCTATCCTGCCGCGATAAAGCACGAGAGGACAGGCCGCGTGTTGCATATTGAACCATCCTGGACACGCGGTAACAAGCCGTAGATACGGGCCGCGTAACGCGTAATCGCGAGTTACACCGTTACATTAATTTCACGACTTACTGGGCCGTCCATGAAATCCCGATTAATCATGATTTACTCGGTTGGAAAGGGCGCGGTAATGCAAGACCGCGTGCTGCCCGCGTAGAACGCCGGTCCGAAAAATCTATCGTACAATCGATGCCGTTATTCGGGGTAGGGGTTTGAACAACCGTATTGCTAATATTCCACGGCGCGCTCTGTAACGCGATATTGCTCTGCCCCCGTACGGGCGTTATTATCAGCGTTCCGCTAATACCATACGCAGAGTAATTCTGCCCGGAGACCATTAATTGCGGCACAGCAGCGAATTTAATGCGATAAATTTGATGGATCCTCTGGCGTGGTCCTCCCGAGCTCTATGCTTATAGATCCCCATCCCAGAATTTCGCTAACCCAGATATTCTTCAACCTTTCTACATGTATCCGCGTATATCCTGCAGCCTCTCATCGAGCGTAGCAGACAGCAACAGACGAATCAATTTAGAGGAGAAGGAATGGATGGAAGTGTCGTCCCGGCGACTACGGAAATAGGCTGACAATCTACTCCCTAGCGGTCCAAATCGAGCGGAACTGCGAGAAGATTCCAGCGCCAGAGTCCCTCGGGCGAAGCGACGCGAGCACGGGAAACAGAGTGTCGGCCACTAACATGTACGATAACGAGGGAACACTTGAATCGATACGACACCGGGGTGTGCGCCCGTCGTAAAACCGTCTCACGGCCAGCTCGAGCGTTTTATATCCGCCCGCGAGCCGCTCGGTGGCCGACACGCGAGCGAGGCGATAAAGCATCGCCGTGGATACAGCCGCGATCCAGTTCGCTGTCGCATTGACGGACCCACTCGGTCGCTAATGCGTTACACGAGTGCGGCAACGGCGGAGATAGGGTCTGGGGCAGCGTAATGTGTAATCGGGGGACGCATTATGATGCACGGTCGCACGCCACAGCGCGATAAAAGTCCGGGGGTTGGCGAGCGTGCACCGCCGCGCTCGCGTTTCTGGACGGCGTGTTGTTTCCACGGTGGAAAATCAACGCCCCGACGTAATGGTGACCGATGGCGAGAAGACTTTCGCAGCTAAGCGGAAACATTAGCCCGGCCGGGAATTGCCAGCCCGAGAAAACTGGAACGCTCGGTTATTCGGTTACGCCCGGCGGGCTCTCTGACCTCCGGCGAGATTTTCCGCGAGCATTTTCTGCATCTAATATCGGTTAAGTTAAATCCTCTGATGGGACGTCGACGTTCTTCTCCGCGGATTTATCGAAGGAATTGGATAAATCACCATCTCGGTTGTTGAAAGACTATCGTTGAAGGTGTGGAAAAGGTGATAGGATGAAAAGCTGTAGAATGATCGTCGCAATAGAGATTTAATAGTTCCTCTTCCCCTCGAAGAATCTAAACGCAAAGTGGCGAAGCCCCTACAGCACACTTCGTTGCAGGAACGTTGCAAGAACGTTGCAGTACATTGCGATGTTGTAGTTTGGTTGCGGGTTGCATTGCAATATTACTGCAACGTTGGGGAAACATTGACGTGGAATATTGCAATGGACACGTTTGTGCAATGTTCCTGGAATATTGCAATGGACACGTTTGTGCAATGTTCCTGGAATATTGCAATGGACACGTTTGTGCAATGTTCCTGGAATATTGCAATGGACACATTTGTGCAATGTTCCTGGAATATTGCAATGGACACGTTTCTGCAATGTTCATGGAATATTGCAATGGACACGTTTCTGCAATGTTCATGGAATATTGCAATGGACCCGTTTCTGCAATGTTCCTGGAATATTGCAATGGACACGTTTGTGTAATGTTCCTGGAATATTGCAATGGACACGTTTGTGCAATGTTCCTGGAATATTGCAATGGATACGTTTGTGCAATGTTCCTGAAATATTGCAATGGACACGTTTGTGCAATGTTCCTGGAATATTGCAATGGATACGTTTGTGCAATGTTCCTGGAATATTGCAATGGACACGTTTGTGTAATGTTCCTGGAATATTGCAATGGACATGTTTGTGCAATGTTCCTGGAATATTATGTATATACATATATGAATATTTAATTGTCGATGCTTATTATAATTTAATTAATTTCCCTTACATTTCTTTAACGTTTCCGCAAGATCCTAGGAATATTACCGAAACTGGAATAATTCCTGCGATACCGCCGAAACGGTGAACGAATAATTCTTGCAATTTTCCCGAAACGTTCCGTGATCATTGCTGTAAGATCTCAGAAACGGTCCGTGACCATTGCTGAAAAATCCCCGAAACGTTCCATGATCATTGCTGTAAAATTCCGAAACAATATTTCAGAAATATCTCCCGCAATGTTGCACAAGAACGAACACAGCAATTTACTTGCAACGTTTCGGTGACATTCCGCGCAATGTTTCTGCATCGTTCCTGCAACGAAGTGTGCCGTAGCGGGGGTTTTACTCCTTCCCGCTCAGTCTCGCAGTATCTCCCAAACAAGTTGTCACTTTGCTCGGCTAATTACGTTTCTCTCCGCCTCTGGAAGTCCGGCTGGGTCGAGCGTGTTCTCCCGAGAAAATCGAAACGACTCCCAAGTTTCGGTCACCCCGATTCCGTGGATGCTCCCCGTCGAGGATCGTCGGCCAACGATCGAGAGCTCCACGTATCCTAGCCTCGGCGAACGGAACGAAAGGAAACCGACGCGGAATCTTATTTACTTCGACGCCAGGCTCGTTCGTCTCTGCGGAAGAGATCACGAGAAGGCGGCAAGGGTGGATGGAAGAAGTCTGGCTCCGCCGCGAGGACCTTTACGTGTCTTGACCATAGAAGTGGTACAATGGCCTCTGCCAAACAACCGCTCGTAACTCGCGACCAGATAAAGGATATCTCCCCTTTCCCCCCGGCCCCTTCTTTCTGCCCGCCAGTGCATCGTCCTCCCCGAGACGGGTATTGCCAAAACGTGCCTAGAAACGAGTACCTCGGCTAGCAGGATGGCGATTACTCTTGGACGCTCGATGGGCTTCGTGACCCTAGGCTTCTCCCTCCTTTCGAAAGCTTGTAATCGCGCTCAGGGTAATCAGTCTGTCTCGCCTCTTCAATTTTTAGAGAATCTATGGCGTAGCATTGAGGTGCCAGTCTCTTTTCGTACGAATAACGCTTGTGCGTCGTAGTCTGATCAGTTTCGACTCGTTCCACTGCAAAGCTGCACTACAGAGTATCTAATCTTTTCTCTTCTGACCCGCGACTTAAAGCGCAGAGAGGGCTTGAAATTTTCATGGACTACAATTCGCTTTGCAACCCTCGAGTTCTTGGAACTCCAAGATCATCGCCCGCGGCGAGCTATCGGGGAAGTCTCGGAGGATGCGAGACAGAATCCCATTCGTCGCGACGAATTTGAGCGGGGAAACAGCGTGGCTGTTGCGTTTATTTTAAACTTGAAGTCGGAAAACGGTGTCCCTACGCGAATGTCTCGCCCGTTCTCCACGAATTCTTGCCCACGCTGGGCGCTCCCGTCGCTCGCGCGCGGCCCAAGAACAAAGCGGCTGAAAATTCGATTCCATGCACAAAGTTCCCGGTCGTCGTAGTTTAAAATTTCATCCCAGGAGCTGGGGAGGCGGAGTCGGCCTAAAGCCACTGCAACGCTGCCACCCTTTCGACTCGAGTCTCGTCGCGGACCGGAGGTCGAACGAAGGGGATCGAGACAGCCGGAAATCGCGATAAATTTCCGCAGACTTTTATTGCGCGGGGGCTGCGAACTTGAGCGTGCGTTAACCCTTCCACGATTCTGACACTTTATCGGCAGTTGGAGCAGTTTCGCAGCCACGAAGTTTTACATGGCCGGGCATTAAACGATCGTGAATGGAGAGAAGGAAAAAAAGAAGTCCCCTTGTCCCGCGCTGATATTACAAGGGACACGCTGGGTCAGATTAGGTTGTAACGTCTGGGAACACGAAGGAGAGTCGCTCCAGCAAAAACAACTTCCTCGGAATCTCCGAACATATTCCACTACGACGAATCCTTTCTTCCTCCTGGACGTAAAGCAACCGTGAACTCGTCCGGTTGTTAAATTTTTCAACGAAGAGGCAGGTGTGCCGGGCGTTTTCGCGGCGTTAGCCGAGCATCTAGTTTTTAATTCTGCGGTTAAAAATAATTTCTCCACTTTCGAAACTCCGCCGCAGAATTAGTTTCATGCCGCGGGATGGACTCAAGGAAGCACGCGTTTAGGAGAGGGATAAACATTTTACGGGGCTGCGCGCAGCCTGTGCAAAAAGATTCGGAAAATTTGGGGCACAATTAGGCGGCTGGCGGCGCACGTTCTCGCCCGAGAATTGCCGGGCATTTCGCACCTCCAGACTTTTATCGCGCTTCCTTCGCGTACTCCTAACGGCGCATCGGGGTTTATACCGTACATATGTCACGGGGAGAGTGCATAATGCAGACATTGTGCTCAGTTGCTGGTTATTGCATGGAACGTGTAACATTCCCTAGCGAAGTGTAAAGTGCGCCACTTTTTATCGCGCCCCTGTCTCCCTCGCTTCGATGTCCCGTGTAGCCGTTGAGCAGACGCGTTATCCTTGATGCTTGGATAATTTCAGTTTCAGAAATTTACGGGGCCGTTCAGCGGCGGAACTGGATTCCAAACGCGTTTTACTTTTCGAGGCACACAACGTAAACTTCTGACACTTTAATTGTAAGTGACTTTCATCGATCCTCGTGCGAACGTTTTCATTGCACTCGACTCTCGAGGAAGCTTTGATTTCTTGTGTTTCGATCAAGATTTATTTTGTTCTTTATTTTTTTCATTTAAGGTAAAGGACCCAATTACTGACAGATTAAGATTTGACGCTGACATTATTATTATAATTATTATTATTATTTATCTTACAGTTATGTACTTATAGACTAAAAGTATATATTGTTCTTGTTATTTATTTTTGTTTAACCCTTCGTTGACACACATCTTTTTTCGATCAACTTTGACACACCTGGGTGGCTGACATCCAGAGCAATTTTTGAACGAGTGCCATTCTCATCCAAAGAATCCAATTATTATGAAAAAAATCATGGGTCAATTTCAAGGTCTCTAGAATGCATTCCAATAATTTTTTTTATTGAAATTTTATCACAGTTTTTGTAAAATAATTCTAGATTACCACATGTCGAAAAAAACGAAGAAAATCGTAAAAAAAATTGTAACTTTTACAAATTTCAATATTAAAAGCTGAAAATCTACAGAGTTGATGTTCGGATATAATATTTTGAGGGAGAAAATAGTTTGTAAGTCGGCTTTGAAAAAAAGGGTATTTATTTTGCATATAAAAGCTTCATAGCGTCAAAATCAGCTTATGGGTGGTTCACACCCAGAGTGTCAATGAAGGGTTAATATGTTTACTCGATGATAAAAATTTGGTGGAACTTAAAACTTCGATTTTTATGTACAAATTCATGAATTTCAAGAATATATTTGGGGATCTATTACTGACACCCTTCAAATGTATTTCACTGAATTTATGACACCCCAATTACTGCCAGCTAACCTAATACAGTTTATGTCATTTTAAGCGTCATGCACATGAGCAACTACTGCTATGACAGTAATACCAAAATGCTTGAAACGCTTGTGCCAATCACTGTCACCCAATTAATAAGTAAAAATACTTATATTATTTAAAATATTACATTTTGTTATGTTATAGCTTAAATATTACAATTACATTTTCTTTAACTCCTTATTTCTATTCCCCTAATATTCGCTTCAAATTCTTTATCGTTTTATTCAAATAAACGAAGAAAAAATTAAATACTGCCTTTTATATCGTATAAATAATAGTTTGAATTGTATGCTAAATTTATTTTATGCATCATTTCATAAGATTTATCCCTTATTTTTTATAAACCAGCTTAAAGTGACAGTAATTGGGTCCTTTACCCCATAAAAGGCAATTTCCAGGTATGAAATCTAAGTAGTTTCCGCCTGATTTTTATACAACCACCTCAACGACCAGCTATTCCGCGCAGAGTGACCAGATCTAGATAGATCCCGAATCGTTCACAACAGCTCCATTATACGGCTTCCTACGGGAAGATCTATAGTTTGCCTCGAAGAATGCGCAAATTCGAGCCAGCTCACAAAGCCCCGGCAGCGTGAAAATTCTCCCCCGCGTACGCCACGGCCTGGAGCTATTGGATTCCGTGTACGTCGCTTTACAATCCGACGTTCACGGCGGAGGAGAAGGGAATCGGTGAAAAAAGGGGACGGAAATGGAAGGGAGGCGCGAAGAAAGGGGTCGAAGAAAGAGATTTCAGTCATCAGCGGAGATCTCCGTCGACGTGTTTTGCATGCTTGGCTCTGGCATTCAGAAGGACACGGAGATGCAGACTCCTTTCAATTGTGAATGGGAATCGCGAAGGGATCTACGGGATCTGAGTGTGTTTTCGTCGAAATCGCTAGCAGGGGAGAAACTGTGAGTTAGAAGGGTGATACAGGTGTTCCATTCATAGCGCGCAAGCTTTAGGACACGGATGATTTTCAGCTCTTCTGTGCCGTGAATTTTCGGATTCTGTAGGGAAGGTGTTATCCTCTGAATAGAAATTCAATATGAAATGTTCCTGACACCTCCATTTATCGATTCTCCTCTTCCAATCTTCCCAAAACTTTCTACTCGCAATTCCCACCGATCCGAAGTTTCTTTCCCTACAAATCTACGGGAAACTAATGTCCCGTTTCGCTTTGCTTCGCATAACGTTGCGATAGCTTCTAAAAGAACAGAAATGACACCTCGGACCCCGAGAAAGGCGTCTCCTCCGCGCGCTGTCCCAGGAAACAGAGAAGGATGAAGGCTTTCCGTGTTCCGCTTCCACGCGGAATCAGCATGCAAGGATTCCGCGGCCTGTACGGCATTATTATTCCTCGGAATTACATTGATTTACGCCGGTTATTCGTCATCGTCCGCGTTGCTAACAAAGTCGAGTGTTTTACAATAGGCTAAATGATGCGTTTCATCCAGCTCCATTTGATATCGCGTCCGAATGGCAACGCCGAGTTAGGAGACCAGGACCGCTTCATTTGCCGTGAATTATTTCCAAACATAATTCCATTTCGAAACGTCCCGTCCGCGCTTCCCACGTCCGCGTATCCCGCGATACCCGTCCAGCGTCGTAAAAAATTACGATCCTCGAATCGTGTCGCTTCTACTCAGACCGCTTCATTTCGAAGTGGACCCTTTTCTCTCGAACCTAATTGTTCAGCTTTACCTCGGCTGTTCCTCGCTCCCCGGGCGGGTAGAATTAACATTTCAATGTATGATATTGTCGCTGAAAGGGACACCAATTCCGCGAGCGAGTTACTTTGAAATGCACGCTGCCACGTCACGGCGAATTGAACGTGGAAAATTCGCGAAATTAATACGCGCGTGAAATCGTTTCGCCCGCCGATCGGGCAAACTGACAACGGTATCTGCTTTCCGCCGGTCTTAGCGATCGGAACGGATCGCCAGCACGGAATAATCAGGCTGAAACGCGGATAATTGACTCGCGTTCGAATTAATTCGATGGAGAATCCCCGTGCCGGGCCACCGACACGCTTTTATTTCCGCGACGATGCCGGCGAATAAAATAATATTTTGACGGACGGGCCCGTGTAAGCCCAAGTAATTAAATCTACCGGCCCGGCTAGAAATCGCGTCCGCAGCTGAAATTAATCCCGCCAGCCGGGTTTTATGCGCGCTCGCCCATTTGCAGGCACACCGTCCGAACGTATCCCCTGTTGGGTTCGTGTCACAATAATGTGATATTAATTCCCCGCCAGAGCTGGGAAACTATAAACTATAGACTACAGGGGTGGGGGTTTCGCAAAGCTCCTCGACTCTCTGTCGTACACGTTCTAGAATTATTATTATCCTTGGAAATGACACTGGACATCACCCGATCACCTCGGTCCGCCTCTGCTCTTCCTAAGAATCATCCCCGTTGTCCCCGGAATTAGCCGAATAATTACGATTACTCGTAAAGGGATCGAGTAGCTCGTATAAAGTTCGGAAAGTGCCGGCGACACGTTCGACCCCATCGCTGGTGGCATCCGCGTCTCCCGCGATCCTTTTATGGTTCTGCTCGTGAGTGTCGTTTGCGGTCGGATTCCTTTCTACGGGCGCGCATTTGTTGCTCCCGGCGAAACTTTTCTCGTCTTCCAACTGAAAGCGTTTTCTGATAATCCGATACTCGGGGAACGCAATTTTCTTCCCCCTCTCGTTCTGTCCTTACCGCCCCCCCTTTGCTCCTAGTGCCGGCCGATCCACTGCGTTTTCCTTCGCTTGCAGTTGCAATTAAAAATGGGCGACGCGTTGACGCGCGGGGAATGGCTTGTTCCTTGGATTTCCCCGGGAAATTTCAACTTTCGGGGAACAAAGTCAACTGTCTCGAGATTCTTCTCGATACTTTTTGAGTCTTCGAAGATTCCCTTCAAAGACTTCTTCTGTTATTCCACGGCAGCAAAAACTGTTATTAACGAAAACTGCCGATTGGTCGAAGCATAGTGTCACGGAAAGCTCGTTCTTAGCTCGACTGCATCCACCAAGGGTATTGCCGCTCTTATCGTCCAGGCTATTGCTACAGCCGCCGCTACTATTAGCACCGCTACCGTTTACGATACCGCCATACCTCGCGCCGCCATAACCGTTTACACGGTGTTTCTGTTGGCGTGTGCGGTTAAATAAACGGAGACGTACTCGGCGATGTAAATAGCGGTGTACTTTGTAGCAACAGCGTAATCATAACCTGGACGTTGGCGTGTAGGTTAATGTAATTAGTAACACGTGTGTTTCACCCCCTTGGCGTTAGCAATCGCTTAGTAATCCTCCTGAAATCTACCATCAGTGGAACAGATAGCTTAACCTTTCCATTGGCCCTTACCTAGCTGGATTATTATCGCTAACAACCTAGCCACTGATCATCACGCTTAATCTACCGTATTCTTCCATCGTCCTGATTCACGGCCTCGGTCAGAGATTACGAAAACGCCCCCCTCTCTCGTTCGCGAAACGCGGCGCAGGGCTCCGCGACCCCCCACTAAACCATCATCGATCCACGTGTAATCTCATTTCCCACGAGAAATCCAGGAGGCACCGGTAGCGAAATAGCGATCGCGGGACCGAGTAAGAATTCGGGGTACATATCGGATGCCTACGATCCGGAACTCATAAAAATTCAGTGCATGCGCGCACCAGCCGAATCGGCTTTATACCCCATAAAACATCGGCCCGTATGGCGCGTAGGCGCAAGAAGAATTGGGAATTTTGAATGCAACGGCACGAGCGGAGCAGAAGCCGGCTCTCACGGCGAAAACCCCGTGGACAGCGGAGCGAGGGAACCGGGGGAATCGAGGATCGCGAAGAAAAGGGGGAGCGGGATGAAAGGTATGCTCGTTCCGTGTGTATTTTGCTAGTGAATCGATATCGCTGAAAGATCCGGCAACTTCAACCGCGACCTGGATAACTCTCCGTGGAAACCCAGAACGAGATTATTTTCTCATTTGCGGCGAAGGGACCAGCTCTTGTAACGATTTTTACGGCCGGCGACTCGAAACGCGGCTCGATACTCGGTTATACGTTAGCCTCTCCTCTGTTTTCGGGGTGAGAGAGAGAGGGGGGGGGGGGGAGGGTGCTAACTTCGTTTCGTAACTTTTAAAAAGAAATTCGGTGCGCTGCTCTTTGTCTGTCGAAGCTTCGCGTTCCCCGTAGGTTAGTGGAATCTCCCCGTTCGAATAATTCAGACGGGGATCGACAACCCTTACAAATGTTACGAGTAAAAGTACCTCCTCCGCGGTCAAAACCCGAAGCGGAACCCCCGAGAATTAACACGATCGCGATAATTCGGCGGAGCGTCTTCTTCCGCCCTCGTGAAAAAGGGGTTGCTAGCCAGCAGTCAGCGGAAGCGCTTCCTGGCCGGCTAACACGACGGGAAACTTACTCCGCTGCTAGCCGGATGTTTGCTCGCGAGCGAGGGCGAGCTGGACGTAAAAGCGACAACGAGGGCTGCACGTCCAGCCGAAATCGGATACGTTTTTCGGGGTTTCCGTCTAAAAGCTCGATGGTTTCCCTCCATTTACTTGCCCCCCCCCCCCCCCCCTCCGTCGCCGCGGCTGCTCGGTTTATTTTTCGGCCGAAGAAAGGACGGAGCAACCTTGCAACCGTGGCTCCTCTCAGCTGGCTGCTTGCTTTCTTGCCGCTACGTGTAGATTGTTTTCGAACGTGCCGAAATTGGCGAAGTATCCATTAACCCTCCCCGAGCTTTCTTCCCTGCTCGTTGGACTCTAATGGCGGGTACGCGTCCACGGATATTCCAGGTCCAGTTTCGCAGCTAACGAATACCCCGCAGCTCTGTGCAACCGCGGCGCGCAGCGGTACACGCGTTTCCCAGAGATCCGGTGACCCATATCGGCCGGCGAGATCAATTCTGGGATAACGAGTAGTTAGATAGATTCGATCTGTTGGGAATTTTATTAATCGCCTGGTTTCAACGTTTCCCCGCCCGTTTCCAGCGCGTTATCGCGATCGGTAGATTTCGGGGGGGGGGGGGGGGGCGGAGATCGGGTTATCAGAACGCGCGGAACGTTAATCATATTAATCGCGCCAGCCAGAAATATGCCCCAATAACTTTGCGCTTTAATTACGGCGTGTTTGTAACGCGCCCGACACAGCCGCTTCCTCCCGCATACCTAATTACGCGTGTGCGTTTAATTAAATCACCTCGTCAAGAGTCACCGATTGCCGGGCCCGCCCAGCTCGATCTAATGCTTCGGGATCAATTCTGTATAATATATATACACAGGGAACGGGCGCGACTACGCGCTAGTTATTCAGAAATTACTGGGACAGTGCAATTGCTGGTCTTGTCGCGGGCGTAATTGCGAGCGGGCAGATTCGCGGGAATATTTCATGTTTGTCGCAGGAGAAATTACAGGTGTAACGCGTAACATGTTTTCGGATGCTTCCCGTAATAAATTTTAATCGCTGCCCGCTGTATTCTCTCGCTGCTTCTTGCCTACCGCGTTTCGACGCTGCTTGCATCGCTCGCGTATTTTATTTTAACTATAGAGAACGAGTATCGGGTAAATCTCTGCTTATTACTAACGATATTATGCCACTTGAGTCGGACTTTTCAAATCTGTATGGGTGAGTCGAGGGGACGACTAAATTGGATGCCACTCGAGGTGGTCGGACTAATGCCGGCTCGTTCTACTTGGAAAATTAATTGCGAGGGGAATCGATTGCCAGAGAGTATTGGTTAACCTTGCCATTTACTACGGAACAAATGTAGGTCATGGTGTTTGTACTTCTTAATTCAAGTGCCTCACGCATGGCTGAGTCTGACCAATTACTCACTCGTTCCACTTGCGAGCTCCGGTTTATTCGAAATCCACGCTGTTTTAAATAGTCTTTTACCGAATTTTCAGACCAGATTCTTTACGCGGAATCTATCTTGCTTATGATTCCCAGTTTCCTCGCTCCGACCGAGTTCCGAGGAACGTTCGGGGAGACACTTTGAATAACGATTGTTACGACGATGTTTCGCCCGGGATGCACGCGTGCATCGCAACATTGAAAATCGTTCGCTTCTTCTATCCCAGAGAAATTCGACGAGCTTAACGAGAACCTTACCATCGAGTGGCTGCCCCTACGTGGCCCGAATGCCGAGGCTCCTCGTGATTTTCCGTGCCAGTCTACCGGAATAACTTCATTGCGACTCTCCGACGGATTTCTTTCCTTCGAAATAAGGAGAGAGAGAGGAGCCTTGTCGCTGCACCATCCAGTTCCACGATCTTCCTGCTTTCGACGAGTCCATCGCAATTAACATTCGCTTACTTCCACGGGAAATCAATCCACAAACAATAAACAAGCCGAACCCATCGTTTCTCCCCTCAGAAAACTAGAGCTTACTCATAATAATCGCAGGATCAAGTATCTCTAAGCTCCCCTCTCTCCGCGAGATATTCGATACATTGAAAGGTGCTCGTGCACTAAGCAAACACGACACGTGTTTAAAAGTGCCATTCGATAGGGTACTTGTCGCCACGCAGAGTGCTTCCCTCGACTCCGATATTTGGCTCAACTTTCCCCGCCGCTCGCGTCGAGCCCTCGATTCCACCCCTGATACTTCATCCCCCGCGTGCTTCTTTCGAACCCTCCAACGCAGCGCGAGCAAATCCTTTACAAGGAATCGTAGGGCGACCGGTCGGAAAATTTGTAGCGTACGTCGGATTCCATCCGGTGGCTAATTAACGCCGCTTGCAGGCATCCGCGTGGACAGTCGGCGCGGCCGAGATATCGGTATGCAATATTCATAGGCTGAGCGCGCGAGACCGTGCCAACACATCGGCAAGATACACCAGACAGATAACTTGGCCCCGATGCTGCCAGCTGGGACGGAATCGATCTGCAGCCCCCTCCTCCCACGACCGGCAATTTCAAGGTACCCATCATCTTCCCTGCGTTATTTCCACACCTCCTATCTCGATGTTTAAACGAACCTTTGATCGTTAATACAGAGACACGCTGGTCCAGTTTGTCGGAACGGTGCAAGATCTCAAGGAGGGTTCACGCACTTTTCATCTTACCGAACTTCTCTGTTGTACATCGCCATCGTACCGATGAAGAAAGAATGATTATCGAGGTCGTTGCGGATGCCTTCCGGGGGAATGTTGGCACGCTCGGTTTTCTCCTCGCAGCCGCTCTTTCCCAGGACACTGTCGAAAAAAAACTACCGTTCGCCCTGTAATTGAGACGACTATCGTCCCGCGCTAGCAACCCATTTCTCCGCGATGCATCCCCCCTCGGGCGAGAAGTAAGTTCCCGCGGCGTAAACGGGATCTTCTTCCCCTCGTTTACGTTTCTTCCGCGGTTAAGGACTCTCTTGATTTCTCCCGTCCGCTCGCCGACTGCCAGCGATTTACCCAGCCGTTCGTCGGTCACGTTTTAGGGGCGCAGCTGCGTTAAACCGCGCCTTTATCGTCAGCCACGCTCGCCGTTCCTTGTACTCGGCATGGGGTGCAGGAAGTGTCGCTAAAGGAGTCCGTTCTGAAAGCCGTAAACCGCCGCGGTTGGGCTCATAACGCGCGCAATCTTTACGTGTAAATCAGTGTCGCGTTTCGAGGAATTCGCGGGGGAGGAAAAAGAAACACGTTCGATCGTGAAAATGTGTTCTTCTTTTCAGCAATTCTACGATGAAGGATGCTGTGCTGTAGATAAATATTAGATGCTCCGAAGCTGAATGGGGGGAATGTAAGTGGAAAATAGGAAGGGGAGGAAGGAGAAGAAAGAGCGTCAGAGAACGCGCGGGTGAAAGAAGGGAGGGGGAGGTTGCGCGTATTCGCCATAATAATTATCGCGAAGCTTTCTTCCTGGCGCAGCGGTG
Organism: Andrena flavipes; assembly: GCA_963971345.1. Lineage (NCBI taxonomy): Eukaryota > Metazoa > Arthropoda > Insecta > Hymenoptera > Andrenidae > Andrena > Andrena flavipes. Next base: position 72,222,699 of record OZ020479.1, on the reverse strand, counting down.
GGTGCAACAGGTGGCCGTGAGCGAACAAATCGTTCAGGATAACGACGAATCCGAATCGAAGTCCGGTGATTACCGTCCCGATGGAAATTCGATTTCGGGGTGACCGTCGAATGGCCAAAAGGCAGCCCCCGCTCGGCCCGGTCGCATCGACCCGCATCGAGGACCGATGAAAAAGGGGAAAAATAACCCGGGGAAACTGGGTCGTGGATATGCTCGATGCTTCCCTTGTCCAGGGTACATATTTTCCTTTCTGTGGAATCAGCGGGCTGATGTTAACGGCGCCCGGCTCGTATATAAAGTAAATATGGCAGGGCGGAGGGAACGAGGGGATGGAAATTCTTGCTGAATGAAAATTGAACGCGCCGCGACTCGATGCCACCGACGTCTGCCCTTTTTTATTTTCTTAATCTTAAATGGGGAAATGCTTTCAGTGTTTTCAGTAGCCTTAGAATTGTTTCCATAGCTACTTGTACTTCAGTCGAGAGGCACTCTCGCGAAAATTTTTCCACCGCAACGCGATGACTAGAATTTTAAATATTTAACACGGCAAATAATATTAGCTGAATCACTGTTTCCATCGTTTCGGTTAATGGACCGTAAACCACGTCAACAATACCATGGCCTCTACCTTGGGCGTTTTTTATTTTTTTTTATCTAAATTGAACGATTGTCCAGGGGACTGCTCGTTTCGTAAAAGCAACGTGCCCGCCCGTTTAGACGACAATAGCTCCGGAATCGATATATAATTGCGTGGCCAGAAAGCAGGAGCGACGAGTGGAAGGAGAGAAAGGAGCCTCCATCCTGCGACTGACGTCTATCATCGATGTTCCCCGTGGCCATTGAAACGTCCCTTAATCGATATAGTACGTGTCCCCTCGAGCTGATCGACGCGGTCGTCTCTCCAGATTACGATGCTCGATCTTGCGAGATTATCGGTTAGGAACAATGTAAATTGGTCTCGCTCTTGGATACCCAACCCGATTAATGGGACAGTGTTACGCGTCCTGCAGCCGGGATCGTTATCGACCAGTCAGCCAGCTGTCGCCGCAATTATTCCCAGAAATTGTTCGTTAATCATTTTGTTTTCAGACACCGCGGATACATGGCTCTCTCCGATAATTAAATTGATCAATGGTTAATTAAAACGACGCAGCCTCGCGCTCCGGGGTTCTAACATTTACGGGGGAGGTCGTCGAGGTCACGGAGCTTTGTGTTTCGGGTTTAACCGAATTTCGGAGTAACCAATTGCCTCCGAAGAAGACTCTCCTCGAAATCTACCCCCCGAGGTTCCCTACCGCTGCGGATTTCCTTTCTATTTACTCGGATCGCGGTATCAAAGCGGTTGTGTCTCGACGTTTTCAAAGCCTCTCGATACGCGCGGCTCGCATGGATGCCACGATAATGCTAACTACCCGCTAATAAGCGTTTCCCGTTCCGCCGAAACCCGCCGCGATTTAAACCGTTCTCCGCTTTAATTAGCCGGCCCCCCCACATTTTCCGCCGAGCTTCCCGCGTGCTCATTGAATTCGCCCCATCTATCCGCCGTTTTTTGTCCCCTCTTTCTCCCCTTTCACTTTCCCCTGCCGCCCTGAATCGCTATTACAGCCGCCTTTCCCTTCCGTCCCTGCCCCCCGCCGCTCTTTCCCTTCGGATTTGCTTTCCGCTCGCACGTTCGACGCGTTCGCTCCTTCTTCGGCTCCCCGTGTTTGCCTTTTTAATCGCGCCGCGGGATTCTCTTCTGTAAAAGACGGCGTCGAGTGAAAAAATGCACCGTTCCACCGGCATTCTTCTCCTTCCTTTCTGACCTTCCTTTGCACTCGTCCCCCTTTCTTTCCCCACGCGTCGCCTCCCTTTGTCCCCGTGCGTTCATCTTTCTTCATTCCCATCCCTTTTTATTCAATTTTCCCGGCGTCTGCCCACGCCGCGGCACGATTTCACTCGCCGCCGACGCGTCGTTCATCCTCGTGCGATCTCACCCCGCCCCCTGGCCCGTCTCGCCCCCTCTGGCCGCAGTAATCAGTGGCAATAAAGCAAAGGGAGATAGAGCAGAGGCTGGAACCCCACGTGTCCCTTCGCTTTCGATTTCACCGCTCCCTTTAATTATGCCCGCCTTTGTATCGGCAAGCTATCGGACCGCTATACGGGAAACGTTCCCGATTCCACGCTGGGATTTATGGTGGCTCTTCGAGCGACAGCGCGAATGAGAATTGACGGATCGACGATGAACGTCACGGGCGTCGTATAAATATACTCGCGCAGTGAATAAAACTCCCTTGCAGCGACGTAGTTCTCGCCGACGAAAATCAACCGGCCCTTATTTTCAATGTTTCCCGGTGCTTCGCAAATAGAAGTAGATAGATCTCGCTTTTCTCTGGACGCGGCGATGAGATTGTAGCAAGAAATTCCTTCAATTTATATAGCTTTTCTTACGCTCCCGACCCTTTTAATCCTTCTCCAGCATACTCCATTTTTCTTACTTTGATCCTGTCTCGCGGAACCCTCCCCCCCCCCCTTTTTCTCTTCCCCCGTCCCTCCGACAGCTACGTCTCCCTTTCTTGCCGTCCCCGTCCTTCTCCGAGAACTTCGCCAACTTATTACTCGAGTCCTCGCATTGTTGCCTCGCGCGACACTTTTCATTTAGTCAGGACCCTCTCCATGCCTGGCGGTCTTTCAATTATTAAATATTCCAGAGCCGCTTTCATCGCTCTATTAGTCGCCCAGTGGCTTTATATAATATTTGCCTCTGCTTTGGGATCGCGGCCGCGTTCCAAAGGGACGCGCTGGCAAAAGGAATAAGGACGGGGATAAATATTAAGGAATCGAGATCCCGGAACCGGGTACGCGGCGTTCCAGCCGCGTGTCCTCGATAAAATGGAACTTACTTTATGCCTGGAACCGCTGTGGCGTCCCTCGCCCTCGGGAATAATGATCCCTCCCCCTTTGCCTCGTGCCGGGGACCGTTTCAAAGGGAATTATTATCGGACGACAGTTGATATACCGAGGACTGTTTTATAGTTCCGCGACGGCAAAGGTGAGAGGGACACGTTCCAGAAGCCGAGGTCTCATCGGCTTACATCGAACGGCTCTTTGCGCGGGAATTGGATCACGAGGTTGATCAAAGGATCCCCGCGTTTTTCGTTTCCACTCATTTGCAGCGGATCGCCGCGCCGCGGAGATCTCTGCGGAGGCCTTCCTCGACAAAGGGCACTTGTCCCATTCGCTTTCAGGCCTTTCAGGACACGCCGCGGCCTTCCTTGCCGTAAAGGCAAGAAGAAGCTTCTGCCTCTTCAAGTCCAATCCCCGGCAGGCTGTCTCCAACCATTCCACAGTGGTCTGTCTATTAGGAAGCTAGCGGGACAAAAGTTGCAGTTCGTCCATAAATCATCAATTAGATGAAAATGATTGAAAAACACCATCCGCATTGCTTTACCACCCTTAGAACGTTCATCCCTCACAAGGGAAGATTTATAACTCGAAAATTCCTAAAATTATGAAACGAAAAACTAAAAAATAATTATTTTCTTGTACTACAATTTCGATGTTGATATACTACGCACGCCTGCAAAATTTCGAGACAATTGGATAGTTGGAAGTGGGGTAAAATTGAGTTTCTAGATTTGAACCTTACAAACAAACAAACAGTTTAATAATGCAGAGTTGCATGTATTTGCAGCTGTAATTTGTCAATATGTATTCCATAAAGTAAATAGAATTTTGATAGAAGTTCCAAGTATTTTGAATAAAATATTTATTGGTATTGAAATATTTATTTGTATAAAAATAAATCTGCTTAATATTATTTAATACATTTTTTTCTTTGTATACATAGCCATTGTTATAAGTGGCGCAATTTTTTTATATCATTTATTTTGTAAAGCTATTAATTAATTTACGACAATGTTTTTAAATGGGATTCTTTTTGATGCATTAATTAAAATGTCCGCGATATGAGTAATGGAATGTATGAACACAGCATTTCAGCTGTGTACGCGAAGTTGTGTCATCTTAAGCGTAGTTGGAAAGCTCCGTTATGTACTTGCAGCTCATTTTGATTTCACATATTTTTTTATATTTATTTGATTTCATGCACTTGGCGTAATTTTTTTACTTTTTTTAAGTTTTTTTATGAGGATCTCACTTATTTTTATATAGATAATTTTTAATATTATAACTTACAAATTATCACGGGACAGAATTAAGGGTTAATTCAGTCACAGCATCGTTTTACGCTTCGATTACACTAGCTTACAAAATCCAAAAAATTATTTTTGATCCAGGCTCCACTATGAAATTCTTATGTAAGGTGATCCCCTAAACTCAAAAATCGACACGAGACAAAATCCTATGGATAAGTTTTTGAGATATCGTCCGATGAATATTTTGGTAATTTTTTAAAAAGACGACCCGACGTTCGAGGCCATATCTCGCGTTAGAGTTGACCGAACAGAAAGAGATAGAATTTATTTTCAAAAATGAAATAAAATACATTTAAATTTATTTTCACTGATTATATTACTACCTATGTGTAAACTACAAATAGACTTCGGATAATTGGGATTGATGGAATTGGTTTATTTAAATTTGAATTTAAATTTGAATGGGTATGGGTATGGGTATGGGTTAGGGTATGGGTTAGGGTATGGGTATGGGTATGGGTATGGGTTAGGGTTAGGGTTAGGGTTAGGGTTATGTACTTTCTTTCATGTACTTGTTTCGTGTACTTGGCGTCGAGACGCTACCGCGTCTCTAGATAAAATACATACAAATTTGCATACCATACCATTCCGATATCTCTGACTCGGTAGCTCGCGGTATGGCAAGGATTCATTCATTTTAGATGGGTCATGATTTTGGACTTTTGTCCCGCTAGGTCATCAATTTTCGTCTCCAATCTCTCTGCGCCTGAGAGCTGAATCGATGTCTCTCTACAAATTTCTTACTTCGCCCATTATCATCCCCATGTATCGTCACGCAAAAGTTCCAGCAGGCGTCCCGTCCAACGTGGCCCAGGATCACCTGTCTCCGATCATCCGCGACTATCCCGGGGGCGCGTTATTCGCCAGCCTTATCAATCTTTCATCCGAGCGTCGCGGGGCGAGGATCAGAGGACGATGCTGACCCTACCCCCTCGGGGGTCGAACGGTGACGCTTGAAAAACGAGGACCACGGGGTCGCGGCCTAATCTCGAGAAGTTGCAGCCTTGTATCCTCGAAGATCTGCCCGCAGCATCCCCGAGATTCGCAGACTCGATGGTCCGTGTCGTGGCTCGCTCGCTAAGCGATTATTTTATCTACGCCAGGCGATCTGCCAAACTCCGTACGAGCTCGACGCTTTTTCATCCCTTCCCGGCGCCACCCCGAGCGCCACGTTTCTGCCCGCGTCTTTGTTCCGCCGTTGCGGTTTATCGGAAGGTCATCGCCGGGGGGCCCCGACGCGGTGCCCGCCGCGCCCTCAGGAATCTTCTAGGCTCGTCTCGCGCAAGAACAGTGGCCCCCTGCTCTCCCCCAAATCTTCCGGGAATCTCTGGCCGACGCTCGGGTTTCGAAACTGCACGAAGAATGGAATGCAATTAAGATTGACGCCGAATCCAGTCGGCCGAGTGGACCAGCCGCATCGAATTCAACCGTGGACCGCGTCGAGCCTCCACTTCCGCCTTGGTTTCTCCCCACCCGATGCAAAACTCCCCGCGCTCCGCCCTTTCCATCTCGTTATCGCAGCTATCGAAGCGTTCTCGAGTGGCGCGGCCGGCCGGTTCCCTCTCGTAAGGGCTGCGGGAAACGTCGAAGGGTAGCACGGCTGATAACGCGTCTCCGAGCTCGTGGAAAAATAATTTCGCGGGGGACAGGGCTCCCCGGTTGTCGCGAAACTCGTTTAAGTCGTGTAATTAAGGAACAGCATCTCTGCGTCTGAACTTTTTCCCTGGCTCGCGACGCGGACCGCTCTACGTTACGTCTTCCGCGTAGTTTATCAGAGATTAGCGTTCGCCGGGCGGTGGAGCGGCGCGGTAAAGTAATTAAGCGAGCCTGGAAAATATTCCTTCGCGAACAAATTGCGTTACGGCAAGTCCGAAGACGGTCGGAGACGCGACGCGACAGACTAAATTATTTATCGGGAGGAATATTTTAAGAAAATACCGTGATCTTGCAAAGTCTTCGCTGACTTTCTCACCTAGAAACTCACGGCTAAAGTCATTCTCTGTTCACCTAAATGTCTGGACTGGTTCCTTAGAACCCCCAAACATCTACAAAATACAAGGCAGACAGCCTTCAGCGTAGTTGCTCTTGAATTCTTAATCCGTTCCACGCTAAGGCAGTAGGTAGCAATTAGTCCAATGACCGTTTCGTTAAATGAATCGGGAGCGCGTCCCTGGCGCGCGTTAGATCGTTAAAATATAATCGATGCGCAAGTTCCTCCGCTCGGGCGGCCCGGGCGAAGAAGTTTCGGTCTCGGTGAAAACTTTGGGATTGGAATTCATGATAGCAGGAAGCCAAGGGAAGTTTTGCGATTTCGTGTGTCCGGAACGCCCATGGGAAGTTGGACGCGTCGTTGACAAGCCCGTCTACGAGGGTGCCAGCAACTCCAGGAACGGCTGGCTCCCAGGGAAATAAGAAGCACGGCTGTCGATCGGCCGCACGCTCGAATTTCATTCGAATAAATCCCGGGAACCGCGATCGCGCTTCGTCCAATACGTTCCCGCGTTGTAACGAGCCGCTTCCGAACGTCCGCATTGCTTTTTATCGCTGTGCAATTCCTTTTTACTGGCTCAGATGTCCTCTATCAGCGGACCGGCACAACTCGCTGCGCTGAGTACAGAGAGAGAGAGAGTGGGAGGAAGAGTTCAAAAGTTACATTGTGCCGGGCCCTCGGCACATTAATTTTATTAAGAGTACAAGCGGTCGTTAGTAACAAAGGTCTTGTTTCGTTGAATCTACCCCGGTCCACCCAGGCGGTCCCGCAATATGTAGCTGGTAAATTAGATACAGCTCCGAGGGTATTGCACAAAAGACCATTTGGATGGTGAAATTGTTTCGAACGCCGCAATGACGTTTAACGGTGCTCGTTCTAATTTTTCACCAGTTCCTTTTCTCGCGCCGTAGAACGCGGGGGCTGTTGTTGCCCGCAGCTCTATTCGATTCGCCGGTACGCTCGCCGAGATTTACCAGTTATTGCGTCTTCCCGCAATTCTTCCGCTCCCTTTTTCCTCCTATACCTTCGCATCTATCTACCAAGACCGGCAACCCTTTGCCATTGTTCCCTATTGTGGCAAATATATACGCTGCACAAAGAGAGAGAGAGGAGGAGGAGGAGGAGGAGAGAGCAAGAGAGGGAGAAAGAGCGGGGTCGAATCGTGGAAAACGAATTCCTTGCCATTGTAAGATACACGAGGAGTAATTCGAGCACGGGAAGGGACCGCCTCCGATCGCTCTTCCGGATTGTGGCAATCGAATTGCCTCTGGTATTGTGCTCGTCCTGTATGATTTCTCTCGATAAATTACTCGGGGATTAGAACTGCTCCCCGCAAAATTATCGCTCCCTCCTCGCTTCGCTGGCCGCAGAGATTTTCGGGTCGAGAGGAACCAGTGTTGACTGAACGCGTCGATTCGGCAAACAGGGAGGATTCATAGAATTTCCTCAAAGGGGTACTTAACTTGCTGCCGCGACGGAAGACAGAGAGCGCGTTATCCCGCCCTAAAGATGTTATATTTCTCAACGCAAAGTTTCAACTGCGAGGTCGACTCCGGCTTATCCACGAAAACGTTTGATCCTCGCCTCACGCCCGGTCCTTCATCCCTTAATCCCGCGGGTTAAGCTCCTTGCGGTGACGACAAAACGACGAAAAGGATCACCGCCCGACCACCCTTAGTCACTTTAACCGGCTTCGCTTTGTGCACCAGCATCCATCGTTTCCTTTCGTTGATCAGCCGTTGCTCCGACGGACGCCGATTAAAAAATCATTCAAATCTAATTCACAAGGGTCGCGAAAGCTTAGACCTGTGATTCCTCTATCCAAACAGACACTTCGGTGTTTAAGGGGTTATATATCTAGTTCTCGCTTTTTTTACCAGATGTTAGCACTTTATTTGAATTAATCAATGAAAATCACAAATCTCTATAACCTATTTCGGGGTCATATTGTTTAATCTATTGCTTTCGATGTATTGAGGCATTAAACGTGTACAATGTTACAAAATTTTGACCGAGATAATTTTTTAATTTAAAGAATAAATGTTATCGGCGCGTAGGTAATATTTATTCTTTAAATTAAACGTGTACGTTGATATTCAGTGGGTTAAAAGTTATTTTTTAAAGCTGATCTTTTCTTTCACGTGTATATAAATGATTTTTCTCTATTATGTATACTAACTCTAGTCTATTAAGTTTAATAAGAGGATATTAATTATTTTACATGCGAGTTTGTACAAATAAAATTTGAGAAAAATCTTGTATTGTACTAATTAAATGTCTTTTTATTAACAGTGTTAATCATTTAGACCTAAAAATCTACTAATTTAATAATTGGTCGGTACTGAACTCTTAATTGTCTTTCTACTCGTCACCAAAGTCTCCTTTCCATACCGACACATTCGACATCTAAATTTGAATCATCCCTTGCTTTCCTTTCACCTGATATTCGAGGGCTAAATTCGTTTCCTGATTTTAAATGTACAGCTCGGCGATATATATTGTTACACTATGCGTCAAAATTACGTTCTAGTTTCTCCCTCTTTCCCTAATTTTCCCTAATTTTTCTGTTTCTGCTTTTCTTCCCTAGTTTTAATTATAGTTTAATGTTAGTTTTAGTTGCGGTTAGGCTTCTAACCGCAACTAAAACATTTACTTTTCTTGTCTTTTTGTAATATTTCTTCTTTGTATGTGTCAAATAATAAAGACGAATAACAATAATAATAATAATTTTTCGTTTCCTAGAAATTACAACTTTTTTACTTTTGCGAATTATCAATTCTTATTTAATCAATTCTTATTTGTGAAATTTAATAATTTCTCAAAAATAATTTCCCTCTTCATACTAAGATCCATCTATACTATAACCACGTTTATGAATTTCTGATTTTTACCCACTCTACTCCAAGATATAACAAAAAAAAAACTTACAGCGATCGATACTACAAGACTCTCCCTAAATAAAAAATATAAAAGTAATAAAATTATCGCCTTTCAAATGCTTTCGAAAGCGGCCTCGATCCCACGTTTAAAAATTCCAGCCTCGCTATGAATTTGATTTCAGACTTACCCGAGTCCACAAAATCCAAACAGATTCTGCGCCGGAGTGTTCCCGTTTTCCCTACCAGCTTTCGCTCCCATCAGCTTCGACAAGCCACGTAATTACAGCGGCGCGTTTCTCGCCGTTGTAAAAGCGTGTCGCGTCAACGTTAAAAATCGCGCGGCAAAGTTACGCGCGCGCGATACGGCCGAGAGACACGCGCACAAAGGCGGCCGGCGGACGTGCGGTGCTTTGTAACAGCATAACGTTAATTAATAACGGTAATTAATTTTGCGGCTTTCGAACCGAGGCCCCGTTCCCGGAGTTTCCTTTCGATTCGTCGACGAGACGTTCGGACGGGTCGCGGCGAAGCTCGCGGGAGCCTCTTGTCGGTCAAGTCTCGGGTCGATTAGACCAGATAGCCAAGAGGAGCTGCAACGGCGATCGATAAAACATTCGCTCGACTCCCCCGTGGAAAGATGCTCGACATCGGGTAACCCAAGCTCGGAAGCCATTGTTCGGGGATCGAACTCTCCGACGTTTATCCGTCTATTTATGAAAATCACACGGAAGAAGGCGCTGTAACTTTAACTGGGGCCCCGCTCGATCGGATAAGGAACTCGTGTCACGAACTTCGAGGCTCACACGAGTCTGCTGGCGGAATTAATTTCTGGAATTGAAAGCCGCCCGTAAACGCGGCTCCCCTTCCTCTGCACTTCCCTCGCCCTTTCAGAGTCTCCGTCGCACTTTCATCCGCTTCTGGGGCCCTTTAGCAGCCTGTTCCCCGCCGGTTTGTAGCGTTCTCGAACCGCGCGCGGCGTTAATGCAAAGTAACCGCGCTATCCAAGGATGATTTAACGCGACAAGGACGAAAGCTTTAGTCGGGCGTTCCGATCTTCCTTTCCTGGATGGAACAGTGATTCGAATTCGATTCCGGGCCCCTGCGTCCACACACGTAAATCCGAGGTTGCGTGTAACGTCGCTGCGGGTTAACGTAATCGGGGCACTGACTGGAAAATTAGTCGACAGGGCTGAAAGCTCACGCCTCCGAGATATTCGCAAGCTCGCGCGGAGTGGCCTGCGTTCAAGGGCCACGAACCATCCGATTTTAACGCTCAGATTTTGTCGTTCGCCCCACGATCCTCCCCGTTATCGTTATCGTATTCTACCTGCTTAAAAACAACCAAACGGACAACATCCCCAAATTGCGAGGGGCGGCACGGCGCGTAGAATCGAAGTGCCCGGCGAGGCAAGCAGATTGAGTTTGTAGGACAAGGCGCAGATGGCATTTCATCGGCGCTTTGGCCACCGTGTCAACCCTCTAATCGGATTAAACGCAATTCCAACGCGACCGTTATTATCCAGCCGCGTTCACCTTATTGTCGCGAGCACGAATGCCCCGCGATTTATCGCACCGGATCGATATCCCCGCCCCGCCTGCCGCCTGTAAACAAGAACGCCGGTTTAATTAGTTACCGGGACGCGTCGCGGCGCGTAATTAAAGCGGCCCGCGAGACCGCGGCGCCCCTCTAATGATTAATAACGAAGGGCCCCCGCGGAAAGTAGCGGAAGCTACTCCCCCCGCCCCTTCCCCAGTCCCGTGACCGTAGAATCCGTGGATCGTCGATCGAAATCCGCCTCGCTGAAGAAAGAAAAAAAAAGTTTCCACCCCCCCGCGGAATAGAAAGATCCGCCGGAGCACCGGAGAGTTACGGCGCAGCGCGGTCGAAAACCGGCAGTTCTCGCATATTCCCCGATGGTAACCGATGGTATCTATGAATTTTGGATACCGTGGAGAAACGGCGGATCTCGTGCGAGCGAGCTCGCGTATCTGAATTATGAATTTCGAAGAAAGTAAGACGAACGAATATCCCCCCGTCGTTCTGGCGAGTTCGACAGACTGCTCGCGGGGCGGGGGTGGGGAGGTGGGAGGGAGGAGGAGGTCAGAGGTACGCCGGTCGATCGGGTTCATAAATATCGATGGAAGTACCGGGATATTCCTGGAGGATTTGCAATCCCTCGTCTAGTGGATGCTCGGTCACCCCCTGTGCAATATAAACGTTCCACGGGATCGAAAAGAAGCCGAGGTCGACTGACAATGAAGGGAACAGGAGAGCCGCGGATCGATTTCCTTCGGACAGAACCGCGTCAGAGCACCAAGACACCGACACGCGAGCCACCTACAGTACCCCCCGGCACTTCCCCCAGGAGCATCTCTGTACAGAGGCACAGGGTGGGGCAGCAACAATTTCCGCCCCAAGCAATTACAGCCCGAGTTTCCCGGGTCGCGGCGTAATTCACCGGTTCGAGAAATCCCCGGCGCGTCGGAGAAATCATTTCCCTCGTGCTTCCCCCCCAATCTGTGCTCCATTTTTTATTTACTAAGTTGCCGAGCTGCTCCAAGGCCGCAGGGGGGGGGGGCGAGGATCGCCGCGGTCCACCGTGTACGCGGGCGCAATACCCCGAACGGTCTTACGTACACAGAGGCGACGCGGCAGCGCGGGAGGAATCGGAGGGAAAAGTTACGAATCGGAATGGGAAACTGTGAGACGCGATGGAAGAGAGAGAGAGAGAGGAGGGAGTCGCGGAGGAGGCTCGCAGGATACTTTCCCCCAGAGTTACCGTACTTATATTGACCTTCGCGAATCTGTTTAATGTCTGCCCGTCGATCTGCTCTCCCCTCTCGAGATTTAGTTCGGTGAAACAAGGAATCGAAGGATTTCAGGATGAACAGGGATTTGTTTGTTCCGACCGTTGGATTTCCATCCTCCAGCTACTCCCGCGTTCCCGCTTAAGGGTTTATCGACCACTGGCGAATTCTCCCGCAGTTACGTGGAACGCTCGGATTCGGCAGATTACAATCCCTCGGTCGAGGATTTATTAAAAGTCCCGGGGGACGCCGGGGCACTCTTAAGGGACAGGATTCTTAGTAACTTCAGCGATCTCTGCTGCTTCTTTCCGACTGTTTTAGTAATCTTCATAGGTATCGTATATATCGGATCTATTCGTCGTGGAAACAGTGACAGGCGATCGTTTCATCAGAAATATTCCACGGGACAGTTCTCTATTTGCCGACGGACTAGTGCCAGCGAGTTTTTCAGCGTGCGAGAGCGATGAGCTCGATATGAACATCGGAGCGACGGTGTTCTCTCGGGGGTGGCAGGGGGGGGGGAAGGGCTGGTTCAGGGGTGTCAGAGATTGGTTCGCGTCAGTTCGTGGCTCAGCGACGAGACACGAGTCGCATCTGTCTTCTCCCAGCCCTATCATGGGCTGCTCGACAGGGGGGCGGAGAGGGGGGGTTAGCGGCAGAGCCGTTCGAACTAGCGTGATGGATACGCGGGCTCCGGATAGAGGCACCCTTTCGCATATCAACTACACGGGGGGGTGGCAGCCGTCCTCGTGCCACCCTTCCACACGTTCCTCCACTTGCGGCTTGCCATCTCGAGCGAGACTCGCCGACCACCTTCTACTTTCTCCACCCCCGTCCCTCGAGACGCATCCAGTTCGCCCCCTTCTTTCCCACCCTCGCGCAGTCTTTCCCTGCTTCTCCTTCGCTTTGTGCTCCTCTTGTTTCCCTCGCCTTCTTCCTTCGCATCTCCCACCATTATTCTCCCTTCACTTTGTATTCCCAGCTTCTTTGTCCCTTTGTTCGCTTCGTCGTATCTTTCCACCCGCGTTGTCTTTTTCCAAGCCCCTTTCCCCAGCAAAGGCGGAGTTCCATCCGTCGTTTCTTCGCCCCGCTTTTTCCGTCCTTTCCTCGCATGCTTCTTTGCATCGCCGCCCCCCGCCTTCCCTCCCCCATTTTTCACGGCATCCTTTCTTCGCCCAGCTCGGTTTTGCGTCTCCGCGCGCATCGCGTTCTACCGCTGCCGTCCCTTCTTCTGGCTTTCCACTTTTCCCGATCCAAGCTTTTTCCCGTCTCCGCCGGTTCGCCCGCTCTCTGAACGCGGGCCGGCGGGATTTCCATGGTCTCGAGTTGTACGCGCGACAACGGCCTCGATCGCGAGTCCCCCTTCCGATCCTCCATCGATTCGACGATGCTGTCCTCGTCGGAGACAATTCCTTGGTGGAACGGTGGTCCAGTGTACAAGTTGGACTACCAAAACCTTTCGCTCCGTGTTCCTATTTTCCTGCCCGAACTCTCTCGTCGGCGCCTTTTTACCGTTGCTGATTTATCGAGGGTCGATTAACCGATAAGCTACTGTGAGAGAACATTTCATTATTCAGCCCGTTCTACTGTTTACCTTTCGCCTTTACGAAGAAAATCGCATCATTCGCAACGCAGTAGTCACGTTCTCGGAAGCCACGTCTCATTGGGGTGAGTTGGTAAAGACGCGAGTAGACAAACGCGAGAAACCTTCGGTGGAAATGAATTTCCTAAACGTGTTTCTAGCAGCAGCCTCGGGGCGAGCGTAATCGCTCAGTCAATTTAATGCTATAGTTAACAATACTCCGCGGCCTATGATTTCTACGCAGGCAGTACGCTAAGCGGGGAATCGTAGGCGTTCGCGAGGGTGAAACACCCCTGTCGCTGAAAAATGGTGTCGGGCTCACGCTTGAAAGTGCCAGCCCGTCGCAGGCTCCTTTTGAAAGATTCCTCCGACGGGGAGTCCTCTCGGCTCGGCTGAAAAGTGGACGCATCGCAGGGGCAGAGGTCGTGTCTGGGTTGTATACAGAAACGAGAAAAGAGCCTGGAAAGGGTCGCGCGACGGGGTTGAAAATCACTTGGCCGATGCTCGAGAGTGCGGCGCGGAACAACCCTCTCGATGACGATGAATCAAAGCAGCGTGTCAGACAATAGAGGAGTGGCGGGAGAGGGCCAGACGGCGACGCTGGCCAAGGATGGGGGGAGGGAAGGGTTCGAGGGCTCGTGGAAAGTCGAGACGAAGCCACGGGAGGAAGAACTCCTGGAAGAATCGGCTCGAGTGTCATACATCGTGCCGACGGAACAGGCTCACGCATTGTTCGACGCAGTGTCAAACGGTTTTCTATGGGCAGAGGTCTCGCCCCGGTGTCGAGCACCCTCGAAACCAGGGGAGCAGACACGGACAGAGAAAGGGGATTACGATTAGTCATGCCAGCGATTTTGCGCCTCCTCGTTTTCACCGACTTCCGACTGCAATCGTTTCGCGCCGATGCTCCGGAGAAGGATCGCGCAAGGAGGAATCTTACGGGCAGGCATAGGAGACGCCAGAACTCGCGAATTGGAGGCGTTGCTATTCGAAAACCATACGCAAAAGGAGGATACTGTCGATAGTGTACGTAGAAGAAAAAATTGTTTAAGGAGGGAGTCTCGAGTGATTGGGGGATGGAACCCACGATCTTCGGATCCACTGCACGCTGGTAGAGCGTCTTAAGAGTTCAAAGACTAGGTAATATAATATAATAACTCAATTTTATAGAATTTTTTATTTTAAATGCAGCAGTGATCACCGCAGAAGCCCTTTTTTTAGAGAACCTTCGAGTGATGGATAATAACTTGGTTATTGATAAATATTTTTAAATAAAAAAATTACGATGCACGGTACTAGATGCAATTCTTAAAAGAAAAAAGATTTTTTGAGAAATGTGTTGTAGCTTTTGAGTAAAAAATTTCCAAATACCACCCTTTTTTCGGTCCCACTGACGGAGTATGATCCCTTCAGCGGGGAGCCTGGTGTAGCGGGTAGAAGAAATCGATTTTTTTTTACATAAATCAATAGTTGAACATCACGATAATATGCTCCCAAAGTCGCAAAACGAAATTCGAAAAATTAAAGCGGATATAGCCGGTTTTGTTACCAGAAAACTTGAAATGTGTTTTTCTCGAATCGACAGTTTTACACTTTGCGGGCAATGAAACTCCAAAAATATTCAACCAATCGACTTGACCTTGAGCACAGATATTTGTGAACATTTTCTTCACAGAGCTAAATTATTGGTATAACAATATTGTTTAAATAAATGACTTTTTTGGCACATTTAAGGCAAAATTTCGTTGGAAAAAGTGAACTTTTCTTCAGTTTTGCATCTTTCAAGTTATGAATTTATACGATTTGTACGTACACTCATAAACTAAACGAAAATTGTTAGATTTTTGGTTTCAGATGAGACCAAAAGACGCTACGTTGCCCGCAGTGTAACAATTTCATCGCCAACGGACTGAGACCTAAGCCCTTATAACTTTGTCATCTGCCGCTCTATTTTAATATTTTTTTTTCCTTATCTACCTTAACCCGATACTAAAATATTCCGAAAGTTTCAGAAAGATCGCTTAAGTACTTTCTCTAAAAAAAATTCCCGAATAAAGCCTCGATTTACAACCTACTTACACCAGAAACCTTAACCGATTCCTCCAACGCCGACTCTCCAAGATCTCTTTGTTCTGGACCCCACTTAAGGAACTCCACCTATGTGCCGCGCTAGCACCATAATCCGTTCCTAAACGCCGCCCTCAAATAACAGGAAAACTATGGACATCTGCAACATCCCTCGTTTCACCCACGCTCCACGAATTCGCCTGCAATCTCCGCGTTCCAAATCACCCCCGGAGTCGCGTCAACGCTGCGATACCTACCCTTCAAACTATAAACACCGCGACTTTATTTCGCGACAATAGAAACATCGGTCTCGATGGCAACAATCAAAGGCACGGACAAACGGACAGGCAGACAGACAGAGTGGAAGGCTCGTTTCGCGAGGGGCATCGGATAAATTCGCGCACGATCCACGTTCGTTCGGAGGTTTAATCAAAATCGAACAATGACCTCGCGTTTGCCTCTCCTCGTCGTCCTTTCTGTCACGGGGCGGTTTTTAGTTTTCCTTGTTGCCCGCGTGCTTTTTTTTTCCCCCCCGACCGGGGATCCCGATGCGTCCCAGGGTTCTCTGGACTTTCCACCAGCGCCGGGCGCGCGCTGAGAGCAGTCGATTCTGCTCGGGCCACCGCCGCCGCCGCCGGAATAAAATAGCATCGCGATTGAATGGCATCGCGACTGAATGGCCCCCTAACCTGACAGTCGAAATGTGTGGTTACAAGACAGACCCCGGGAACGTTCCCATCGATCCCCCCCGGCATTTACCCGGAGTGCTCCAATTCGAAGATACGGACGTATCTTCCTGATCGTTTGACCCAGGCCGGCTAATGTTGATCACAGTTTAGAAATGACGTTCCATTAGCGATAATTATTTGCGCGGTTATCGGGTCGAAGTCGAAACTGGCCTGCTTTCCCATTTTAAGCCCGTCGAGATCATCTGCCAGCCGCGTCCCGTTTAGCGTCGAGCCTGACTACTTGAAAGAAACGGAACGGGATCAGCGGCTCTCTCGTTATCGATAGACTTTCATCTCCCAAAGCAATTGAACTCTTCGATATTTCTTATCGTTGTGCTTCTTATATCAGTGTTTACCTATCTAGTTATTAATTGGGTCGATGGGCATGTGCGCGGTACACAGTTCACCCTCGACAATTCCTTTTCGGAGTACTGCAAGGGAGTTTAAATTCTAAAAACTGAATTTAATTCATATATTTGATTTGAGGGGGATTCTACCTCGTGGGACTGAAAAATAGGTGAGTATTTGGGAATTTTTTGCACGAAAACTGTGTAGCGAATTAATTTGACATTTGGCAGGCTGTTTTGTAGTATCTTGAACTGTTCTTCTGAATTTTTTTGTGAGGGTAAACGTAAAAACTTGGCAGATACAGAGTGATGATTGAGAGCGTCGCATCTGTTACCGTTCCTTTTTTATTTGAAAAAGTTTTTCCCGATTTCTGGATGGAATTTGATTCATATTTTCCAGAAGATGTGATTTTAACATTTTTTTTTAATTCCTTAATGCATCTACTACCATAGATAGTCACATTCGTGTAGATTAAAAATTTATCTTCATTTTTGGGTTTCAGATAATCCTTAAGGTACTTTCGGTCAACGCGAAGCTTTTTTCAACGCTTTCAGTCATCACTCTGTATCTGCTATATTTTTTATCGACGAACAGAAATGCAGAACAATAGTTCAAGATACTACAAAACAGCCTGCCAAATTTCAAATTAATTCGCAGAATAGTTTTCGTGCAAAAAATTCACAAATACTCACCTATTTTTCGGTCCCAAAGGTAGAATCCCCCCTTAATAATAAAAGTATTTTTCATTTTTGCTAGAAATAAAAAATTTATAGGATAATCTCTAGATTTATATTACTATCGATTACTCTACTTAAGAATTGTGATTTCAGAATTTAATTTCACTTAAGTTAATAATTTATTTAGCTAATAAAACATTTATTGACTTTGACGTAATATTTTAAAAATAAATTCTACTGAAATTAATTTACTGCAATTATCTTTTCCTATAAGTGTTCTTGTTCTTAATGGGCTTGTCTCGTGAATAAATTATTATTACTAAATTGAAGCTCGAGCATCCTCGTCCCATTCGATGCTCGGTAGAATGTTTACGAGATGATGTACGACCAATCTCGAGAAAGCTAGCGTCGCAAGGAAGCGGGAGGAAGTGCACGCCGAGCGAGATTCTGCGCGACCTTGCCGATGAGGGGGAAAAAAAAGGATTCTCATACCCATGCACCGCTATCTGAAAAGTTTCCGCAGTGATCCTGGCTAATGCTTCGGCAGAAAGGGAAGAAGGAGGCCGACTCTGATCTAATGGGATGAACTTTTCCGGGACGAGATAAATTGTACCGCGGAGGCCGCCCACGAAGGGCGCATTCGTCTGAAAACTGGTAGAAGTCGGGATAGCGCGGGAACGCAGATTTTCATCGATCGCCGAGCGAGAGTTAAAAGTCGAATCGCTGGGAACATTTCCTCTCGGTTTCCAGTCTCTTTGAAGCCCCGGAAGCTTCGATTCCCAAAAGGTCATCGTCTTCCGAGAGTTCCGAGCCCATTTCACGAATTTCACCCTTAAAGGACCTTTGACCCGTTGGCTAAGGGTGGAGCAGAGGCGGGGGACGTAATCGGGAGTCTTGAATTTCATTGCGGTGTATTATTTTTAAACGGAGCTCCGATTTGTCGGGGAAGCTGGCCAAGAAGCGGGCGGAGGGGAGTCGTTCGTCGAGCGAATAAATTCCATTCCGATATCGACCGACAAATAGCATCGAGAAAGGGTCTTTTCTTCGCTCTCGAGCCCCGCAAACTGGCGCCTTTATCTTTCCCCGGGTTGGTGATATCGTGATTAATCGAGAGCACGATTCGATCTCCGGGCACGGTGCTCGCTTCGACAAATGATGATTAATGGGACCACTTGGCGGAAAGGCTCGGGCACGAATCGTCCCTGAAATCTCACGGTTTTCCTTCGGCTTCCACTACTCCGAGAGGCTTACAGCATCCCTCCCCCACCCCGAGATGTATTTTCCAATCGTATTCCCGAGAAAACTCCGCGCTCTCTTCCCCGATAACCCACTGTCTCCTGTCGAGCCCCGAGTAACATCCATAAACGTTTCACACCGATCGCTAAGCCCCTGAACCTTCGGTACTTTCTAAACAATTGAAACGTTCCAGGCACCCCGGGCATCGAGCGGATCCTGCAGAGCTCGGCGCGGCCGGATTACCGGCCTGGATATAAATCCCTCGGAGGGCGAGGAAAGTGGCGCTTTTCAAGGCCGACGGGGGGAGGATCGCGGAGATCGGCGGGTGGACGATTCAAATTTCCTTCTCAAAGTCGTTCGCAAAGTTCCGCGGTTAAGTTGCCCGGGAGTTTTTTTCGTCTGTCCGTTCGAATGGCTGGGAAATGGAAGACGAAACGAAGGGACCTGGCGAGCAGAGGCTGGGTAGATAAAGGGCGCAGGGGTCGGGCGAAGGGCGGAGTTTTCTTCAGTCTTAAGCACTAAGCTGACTTTAAAGTTTCTGTTGTGTCAAGAAGTTCCGGGCGAGCACTCTCCGCCGAAAGCTCGACGGCAGCTCGAATTCGGGCCGTAACAACACTCCTGAATTCGCGAGCAACCTTAATTGCGCCGGGCATTATGAATTAATTCGTGCTACTCGGGGCTGCCGGATGTTGCGTCACCCTGATCCCCCGGCGTCTTAACGATTTCCATCGGCGCGCCCCCGTTGCCTACTCGGGACACGCGGTCCTCCGACGACAACTGCGCCGAACGTGTCCGGAAAGCCCCGCGGATCTGCGGAGAAATCGACTCCGATCCCGTGCCTCCTGGCCAGCTATAAATTCATTTGGCTGACGGTAATACCGCGGCAGGGAATTTAGGGGGCGATAAATTCCTAATGCGTAATAAACGGGCCCTCGACTGATGCTCTGGTTCACCAAAGAACACGCGAATACTCTTACAGGAATTCCTTTCCTTCGATCATTAAAATTCCGTAAAGTATCCACCGAATTCACTGTGAAGTCTCGACGATTTTCCAGCGATTTCTCGATGGTTCGACAGGTCCGGAGAGGGAAACGACATCCTGATGCATCGATTCACCGCGAGCTCCCGATTTTTGCCATTCGTTTTTATTTCATTATCACCGCCGCAGACGATCCGTCACTGTCGCTTGCTTCGAAGAGCGTAACGATCGCGCGCGAAACATGCTGGAATCTCTCTCCCAATTTTTTTTTTTTTTTAATTCCGCGCCATAGCGGGTAATCCAGATGCCCTATGAGAAAAAGCACTCGGCCACTTTGAGAGGGGTAAATATATCGATTGAAAAAGTTCCTCGGGAACCAGACGTATCGTCCACGGAATCGCCGCCCTTAGGTTTCGAAGCTGAATAATTTTCTGTGATTTCAATTGCTCGGCCCCTCTAATTCGCTGGGAATTTACGCGAGTACGGTAAGCCGGGGGTGGAGAATGGAGGGTGAGAAGGGGGGCAGAGAAATCGTTGGCGAATCTGCATTTTTTTTTCGGCCACGAGAGTCGGACGAAAATGACGGGGTGGGGTCGGGAAATGGAAATAAAAGCCGGAAGCTTAAATTACACGCCGCGGCGGCGGAGTTGTTGCGGTGGAAATGGTGTGCCGTGTAATCGATGTACCGCATCGACTACCGAAACGTTTCTCCACGCGCCACGTCATCCTGCACTCGACCTGTCTAATTGGACAGGATTTCCCTGGATTTTCCACTGAAACGCGCGCGATTCTCGCGGACTTTGAATCAACTTCGTGGCGTCGCGTTGTTACGGGATTGGAGACAGGCTTTTCATTACTCTTCATTGCTGTCACTGCGCCTCCGCCCTTCTTGGCGTCCCTCGTCTGTAAAATACAAGCGCGAGCCGGTATCCTAACTCGGAATCAAAGATCGCAAAGCAAACGATGATCCTCTCTCGACGACGCGAAGATTCCCGGGACTTGCGAAAGTCTCCAACTCGCGAGAGGAGCATTCCGTGGACCGGTGTTTACGCAACATTGTTTCATGCCTGCCGTTAGTGAAACAACGTCTCGGAGTTTGTCCAAACACATTAGAGAAACCACGCCGTGTGTTTCTTAAGTCGAACGGGCGCGTCGGCGTTGCTTGTTATTCAATATGCAACGGGCTCGCGATGCTTCCCACGTTCGCCTGATATCGCCGCGCGATTTCACTGCCTCCGTGACTGGAACTTCCCCGGATCCAGCGAGGCCCCCCCGCGACGGAGCCGAGCCTCGAGCGGCAGCGCGACCGCCGCGGCGAAGAAGAATTTCTATGGGTTCAATTTCGTTGATGGACAAAGTTACTGCAAGTCAGAAATGAGTGACAGAGGAGGGCGGCACGGGGAACGATTCCGCGCCCCGATCCGCATAATTGAAGCAACTTCGAGGGACCAGATCCCCCTGGAATGGCTGCCGTCGCGGAGTTACGGTTCATTACGCCCCGAATAAATTGTCCCGTTTTTGCCGGTGCCGCGAATTAACCGATTGCCAAAGTTCGCGAGTTTAATCGAAACCAGGAGCGGAGGGGTCTGCAATTTGTCGCGTTTAGAGGACACGGTGCGGGTTCGCGAGTAACGTGGTCGGGCGAGATGGAAAACAGGCCCAGATACCGTGGAAAAATTCCTAACTAGCTACGCGAATCGATCCACCAGCCGTTTTCCGACCTCGCGGCGTGATAGCAAATATTCCCCATGCGCGACTACTTTTCCAATTAATCAAACGTTTCGATTACTTCGTCCCGGGCGCTGTCGGTCCGCGATTCACCGCGGGGAACTGATAGGAATCGGCGAACAGGCGCGTACGCTTGTCCCGGTATCTCGAATGACTTCGGAAGGAGAGGAGAACCCAGTTAAGCCGATACGGTTGTATCGCCGCGAGAAACTCGCGGGACGCTCCTCCACCGGTAAAGGATATCTCGCTTTAGCCCGCGAGATACCAGCGGCAGGGTTTATGCCGGTGGTGCAGTTCGAAGAAAGTTCGCGGAAGTCGTTAAAGAACCAAGTGACCCGCTGTAAAATACTGGCCCCGTACACAATGGGCGACGAGTAAATCCTACTTTCGCGGAAACAAGCCGTCACCGTTGCTCCTCGACGATACCGAACGGCCTGGGACCGTTTCTTTGCCTCGCCACGACACTTTACGATCCCTATTCGAACAGTTAAACCGGAGTTACGACGAATTCGGAGGTGGGAGGTGTAGACGATCTTTGCGAGTCTCCGGTGATCTTGGCTGGTGCACGAGCTTCTCGAACACGTTTCGTTGCTCGCATAAGAGTTTTATTTTAAACTCGTCCATCGATGAGCACTGTCGCGTGAAATTTTTCGTTCACGGAAGAGCTGGAACGCTCGTCGAGGCGATTTATTTGGCAGCTACCCACCGAGCGGACATAATTTTCGACGCGGCTCGGCAGCAACCCGAAATTTTAATTATTTCCACGGTGATTTCGTCGCGGGCCGAGATAAACGCCGGGCGTTAATTGCGCTCGTCGATTAGGGGATACAGACTGCGACCGTGATTTTATACACGCGTCCCACTCGCGGACTTTTCAGGGGAATCGACTCAATGCTCGACGATTACTCGCGTCCAATGTACTGGCTATTACGTTGCACGCTCTATCGATCGCGGAGTCAATGGAAAATTCAAGGTTCTTCCACCTAGAACCGCGGCACTGTCTCTCTCGAAGTAGGCACGGATATTTCCATCCCGATAGAATGTTTCACGAGCATTTCATTAATTTCGAGGGAGACGAACACATAAATGAAGCACGGGGAAGTTGGTATTTAATTACGAAAGCTCGGTGTTCCGGATTTCCAGGGGAAAAAATCAGATAATCAGTATTTTCAAGCACCCGTGTTACGAAAAAAAAAAACTGGGAAGAGATTTACGAGAACCGCGGTTCCATATTAATTTTTCATTAAGCACGTATTCATCCAACCGGGTGGTGAAAAATTACGCGAAATTTCCTCTCGTGGCTGGATATCCCGCGAGTTCCTTTCTGGAACAAAGCCTTTCCTAATATTAGACAATAATCAGCGAACTAAAAATAGCAATTAAATTTCTCTGTCCACAGGTATCGAGGTTCGTATAGTATTTCGTCCTGAAATACTCGCCGTTCGATAACCGAATGGTTTAGCAACGAGCGTGACGTTAATGAAACGTGGGAATGATAGGGTCACGGGCCACGACTGATATTAAGCTCTCGTTAGGCAATCGTTCACCCCCTGAGCAATGAAACTGTAAAGGGGAATAAATAGAACGACTCCTCCGCGGTGGCCGCGCACAACAGGTTCCCTTGATGCGATTTTAATTAGAGGAAGCCACCGCCTAATCGCCGTGCGTACATACGAAACGTCGACTCGTCATGCCAGACCCGCAATTTCCGCATAGCTGGCGTGCCTTATTATGCGCGCACCCGACTCCTCGTTAATCCCGATTCGCTGGCTGCTTTTCCGCGCGAGACGCACGCCCGCGAAAATCCGACCGCGCCCGGTGCACGTCGAACAAAGAGGAATTCAAGGAGTCGGCGAAATCCCCCGCTGAACAAATAGCTACTACGTGTTCCCGTCTTCGGTAATCGTATCACTTTTGTACCACTTAATTAGCAACCCCTTTGCCGGCGCGCCAGTCGTAAGTACTTTCACCGTTACCCCCGTTTCACCTCCGACAATTCAACGTTCACAAAGGGGTTGATTTATCGGTGGAAGTTGCTTTTCGCGGGATGTTTAAACTAGATTCCACAAGCTCGTTCGCATCGCCACTAGTATCTTCGATTCTTGGATTTCTTTCTTGGACCGAGGAGTGTCTCGCCCGACGTTCGAGCGCTTAGGGAACTCGATGGAAAGTGTGCTTGGCACTGGCTGAGAGCAACTATCGGGTTCGCAGTTACTAATCTCCTCGTTTCACTAATCCCCGGATAGATCAAAGGGAGCTCGAGCGCTGACCCCCAGGACCAGCGAAGCTTCAGAATTTTTCAACGACAGCCGAGGAATATCGAACTCTATCCAATCTCACCCCCCGCTTTCCACCCCCGAGCCTCTCCCTCGAATAGCCGATTAGCTTCGGCTCAATTAAATCGCCGTAAACGGATTCAATGTCTCGAACAAAAGCGGCGAGATGCTCCGTCCGATCAAGCGTGCACCCCTGACAGAGTCTTTGTAGATCGAGCCCACCCCCCATAGCTCCCCGCCCATCCCCTCGTGGAAATACTTCTTATACTCTTTTATACTCTTTATCCACTTTCCTGGAAAGTTTACCTCGAGCACCCTCCACTCTTCCCGGCCGTTCCTCCGAGTCGAATCTTCTCGTGCGCATTTAATCCCCTGCTCCGATTCAGACGGAACGAGGCTGAGGGTGTATTGTTATTTCGGGAAAGGAGCAAAGCAGGCCGTCGAATTTATTCTTGATCAATTGCATCTGGCTCCGCGGGGGGGACGGAAGGAAACACTCGGGGATCCGCGTGTCTGCCTTTACCTTTGTTAACGCTGCCTAGCATTTTGCGCGAGGAGTCTCGCTTGGATTTAGGAAATGATTGTAGGGAATTCAGAAGGACTTCCAGGGAACTGCGAAGAATCACCCCCGCGAACACGCTTCGCGGAAACTTCCCTACTCGACGGGAGTAAAATACTCGTGCTGGTTAGCGAATGAAAAAGGTCTTATCGAGTTTGCATCTTGTCTGGTCTGGCAGTAAATCATTCGGATTGTCGCGCACGGCAGTGGATGACCTTAATTAGACCGGCGGCGAAGAACCGACTGCCCGCTGAACAAACTGTATTACAGTTGAAACGGAAACACAGGGTGCTCCAGTTAATGACGGGCCATTACGACGGCCGCGCTCCCGATTATTATATAAACACGTGGGGCGGGGAATAATTTCGGGTCACCGCTTCAGATCCGGGACCTTGGGAAAGGTGGAGCTTTCTTAGATACGGGGGGGACGCGAGGGGCACGGCTCGCAATTAAGAATAATTGAAAATCCCTGCCAGTATCGTTCGATCTCGGCGGACCTTCGAGCGGTTCGAGACTGCGTGATGGCCGAGGAAATGGAGGTTTTCGTCGGCACGAAAGCCCTGGCAAATCTAACTTTTAGGCGCGGCTAATTTATTATGATCGTTTGCATGTGCTTAAGATTCAATTGAGAACTTTGCAGGAACTGAGAGGTAGCTCTATTTTTGGTATTTTTTGAGTTATCGCGTGTAATATATATAAAAGAAATTCTAGAAGTTCTGTGCAAATTTTCAATCTGATTTGAAAAATTTACCAAAAATAGAAATAAAAACTTATCAGCTGGATAACTTTCTGAATTAATTTTAATTCAATTCTTTAATTTTACCAAATATTAAGTTTAAATTTTATTTTTTTAATTCTAAGTCAAAGCAATAATTTTATAAACAGTTTTCTGTAATTTACTCGAAGTTAGTAAAGATGTTATTGATCAAAATACCTACTACCCATGTAAAGAGGAGCGTTGAAAGTATCAAAGACCTACTTAGAACTGCTCCTAAATTTTTCTTATCATTAGATGTGGGATTCATTTCGAAGTGGAGCACCAAGAAGCTCCAGACTATCCCTACCCGAAATACACCGTACAATTTTCCCTAGGAGACACATCCAGTCAAATTCCTTCGGAGTGCTTCATTCAAGGGATTAACCCGAATAGGTTAAACGGAAGTTGTATCCTGTTCGCTATTCCGCCCTCTCATTTAAATGCTTTACGCTGGTGGGTTGTGTGACGGGGTCCAGGGGTGGCATCGAATGCAACCAGAGTTTCCCCATAAAAAGCAAGCCAGCCGGCGAAAACGTAGGACCCGTGCTCTTGGAATTGTCTTCGCCGTGATAAGATTAAAGTTTAGGCGAGGGAAACTCCGCCTAACTGCCCGGCAGAGCTACTCAATGGAACTTGTTCATGAATGTTCAAATGGTCTTTCTAGTTAAAACGTCGTCACTAAGGGCGGCACGCTCGGTTACAGTCAGAGACGTTCGTAGCGGGGAAACCGCGACACCCTAACTGTAACCGAGACCAGACCCAAATCTCGTTAACTCCGACTCGAGGTATTTCGATCTGATTTAACTGGAAGTGTCTCTCTTTCCCCCGCCCTCCGCTGTATATCAAAATTCATGGACCATCGTTCCAGGAAACTTTCCACGAATTTCGAAAGAGGTACCCCCGCTCCCCCGTTGTTTCAAACTTTCATGTAACACTTGGAATTCTAGGTCACCGCGGCCGGAGACTTTCGTTATTAAAAAATTTCCAGGCAGAAGCGGATGGGAAGTTGCAGAGGGAATGTCCAGGGACGAGATTTCTCTGAAAGGCGGGACCCTAGGGACGAGGTTTTTCCAGCGTCGATCGACTCCTCGTTCCGCAACAGAGACCTTCGGAGCGTCAGAGGGCCGATAAGCGCAGTTACAAACTCCCAGGCTAGACCACCGCATTAGCAGCGTAACCAGAAGCAGACCGAACCTCGTTAACCTCGAGTCAGAGTGTGACCTGCCTCGACAGGCACGTGGGTTACCCACTTATTTACTTACCCGAAGGTGCACGGGTAAAAGCAGCCCCGGCAAATTGCGCGCGAAACAGAGTGCAAAGTCGCCTTGCAGGGATTTCGAAGAAAACCGAGGACCATTGAGACTACCGAGCCTCGTACGAGAGATGGAAATCAAGCTCGAAGCCTTGACGTTCGATCACGAAGAGGAGGAATTAGGGAGAGCTACTCCTTCCCCACTCGCCGAAAGTTCTCCTTTAGAATCCTACCGAGCCTTCGATCGCTTTTTAATGATCAGCTGGAGCCAGAATCGACGGGATTTCTCGCGGAAGCGGTAGCAATCGAAACGATTCCCTTCGAAGGTAACCAGCCACGATTGCTCCAGCCTTCGTACGGCAGCGGGAATATAAACAATGCGGCTACTTAAGCCACGTCGGTGCGGCGGTCCAATATTTGCGGACGCGGCGCTGGCGAGTGCTCGAACTGCGACGACAAACTGATCGAATTTCTGGTTAAACTGTTGGTCATCTACGGATCTCCGGGGAGCGGTCCCCGCACCGTGAACCAGGGCTAGAAACTACCTGCGGAACTGCGGCGAAATCACGAGTCCGGCAAGTTCGCCTCAGCCTTAATTGTTTAACCGGAATTGCGCACCCCGTCTGGACCGTGAACGAAGAGGAGATGCTCTCAGGAGAGGCGTCTTGCTAGGCGAAAGGATTCCTCCGCAGGGCTACCGAACGTCCGAAGACACACCACGCTCCGACAATTACTCGCACCGTCCGCGAACCCCCGGCTTTCGAGCTTCTTCCTCGCGCGCCCGCTGGCGAATAAAATTGTTCGTATTTAGTAAAGACTGGTTGTCAGACGGGACAGGCTGCCTTTGGTGTCTCCAAATTGCTGGATCCGTTCGCGACTCGGAAGCCCAGAAGCACCGCCTTAAGACACGCGATACGAGAATCGAATTGGAACGACCCTTAAAGTTTCTTCGGGGTAGGAAGCCGGAAGACGGAGCCCGGGTGCCTTAGACGGAATTGCTCGTGGAAACGGTGGGACGTCGGCGGTATTATTTCGCTTGAAATTCAGTGAAACTCGTTCCCCGCTCGATGGCGGGCTCGTCGAGTTCGGATGGTGTTCCTCCGGCCGAGCAAATCCCGGAGGAGGATATCGGGACGATAGAGAGCTGCTTGGTTACGCTTCGAAATGCCGGGGCGAAACGTCCTCCTCTCTGTGTACACTCGTTGCAAACCCCCGAAACGTCGAGCCGCCCCTCCTCCGCTGGAGCTCGTTACCCTAAGCCGAGGTGTGACCTCCTATTAGACGCGTAAGCGCTATTTACTTGCTCCCAAGTCGGGCTCTGTCGACGATTCGGTAGCGTACTCGTCCGGTCACTCCACCATTCTGCCTCTGCTTCTCGTCCGGGTGAAATCGAACTCGTGAACGAGAGATTTTTCGCCCTCTTCTATCGCTGGGATATATGAAGCTCGAGGATAGAAAGCAGCTTGGGTGTTCCAGCGACTCGGAGGTGGGAAATGTTGCGCTTATCGACGAGGAAATGACGGTAGTCGCGAGGGGGCTGGAAATTTCCCGTCCCTCTATAAGCAAACACGCCGTTCGATTATACAAATTTCGAATCTTAACGAGGCTTGGCCTGCGAGACGGGGAAGAGACCATTACGGCGGAGTCGTTTATCAACGCGGCCACATTATGCACTTGACTCACGACCCCGTGGCGTGTCCCCTTCCGCGGATAATATCACCATTATGGACAATCGATCGTAGATAACAATTTAAGGCGTGCTCGCTGGAAAATGTTTTCAAGCCTGCTGCCATTCCAGCACGCATTAATTCCACGCGCCAGCGGGGGAGATGTACGACCGCCGCGTTGCAATTTAAACGATAAACAGCGCGATTAGTCGTCGATCAACAGCTGCTCTTGTCTGTTTGCTTCTACGCTCCTGTGGTAATTAATTAGCGGCCCGTGTTTCGGGGAAATAGCAAATAAATTCTGTGCCGGAAATCTCAGGAAAGAATCTTCTACGAATCGAGAAGAATGAATAATCACCCTGCCTTAAATCATTAACCAATCAGTCGCGTGAACTGGCGAGGCGTTGTATTTCGACCACCGAAAGTCTCGTAAACCGGCAATCGATCAGGCGGCCGAGCGCGAGCACGCAAAAAATGGAAGGGTGTCGCGGAAAGCTTGGCTGCCCTCTCTGATTACCGTCTGTTACCCTCGAACGAGTTTGATTACTCTTCGCGAGCGAAACGCCACCGTTACAGGGAATCGATTACGAAAACCGCTGGGCCGTTTCCAAGGAGAGAATCAGGAGTTCGCTGCAACCTCTCGACAGCATTGTCGAAAGAATCGAGGGTGGATTATAGAGTGCTTGAAATTGGTGGATGAACGAAAGTTCAAGAGTGCTCCCTGAATTCCGGGGAGCTTCTCCGCCGCGTTATTTTTCGCGATGTCAAGTTCGAAACAGATTGGAGGAGCGCTAGGTTTCATGGCTCCTTAGATTCCGACGTTCCCCCCCTAGAAAAGTGTCTCCTTCGAAGGTGTGCTGGAAAATCCTTGCTAGCAAATGTGATCGACTTGGCCTGGAGTAACCTCCGAGAAGCAGTTCCTTCGGGGCGAGTAAATGTATTCATATTCGTCGAAACCACGATTATCGCGGCACGGCTATGGTTGATTGATATTTCGTTCGCGTGATCGCCGGTGGAAGGGTGCACCGAGCGAGGACGTCGACGACAACTACGTGGTAGAACAGCGACGACGACGGCGACAGTCCAAAGAGGTAGCCAGTAAAATTGCTCCCAGCAGTTTCGATCGCCTCCAAGTTTACGAACTAAAAGCCCACCCTGCCCGGCCCATAAATAATCAACTGATATCTGCAA
Organism: Andrena flavipes; assembly: GCA_963971345.1. Taxonomy (NCBI): domain Eukaryota; kingdom Metazoa; phylum Arthropoda; class Insecta; order Hymenoptera; family Andrenidae; genus Andrena; species Andrena flavipes. The sequence continues at coordinate 72,193,779 of OZ020479.1, read as the reverse complement.
CAGCAAAGAATACCTTCTTTCGTTCCGTCCTCGTTTCCAGGAAGCTTTCTACAAACGTTTCAAGCTCCATCGACCAGCCGAATAAATATAACGCGATCCCTAATTGCGGTGGAAACGGGTAGAAGGAGCTCCAATTAGAATTTCAAAGGGCGCGAGTAACTCAACCTCTAATGGTTTCATTAAATCATTAATCAGGAATGTATTTCCTACAGCGTCTATTCCAGTTCCAAGGGAGAGCCACGTTGAAAGTGGTCGCTAGAAGAACGTTCGTTAGTAATATCCTAATCGTGGATGAGGAAACAAGGGGATGATCGTCGATACTTTGGACGGCATTAACGTTTGGCGAGGAGGACGTTAGAGGAGGAGTCGATATTCCGAGAGACGGCTGCTCGATCGAGTCCCGACGAATAGCGACTGGCTAATTTTCTAATTTCCACCTCTTGCGTTCCAATTCGTCGGCTAATACCCCATTAAGCCCTGCCAGACCCCTGCGCCGTCGTTAATGTCTAATCAGCAATCGGGCTTAGACGACCTGCCGGCTACAGTTTCGCGACAATCTCCACATATCCGACTGCTCTACTCGAGCAACCTGGGAATTCCAGATTATCCAGCGGAATCTAGCACCGATGATTTTTCACCACGGCTTCGTCGCGGCTTCGGTGACACGTGGGATCGGAGATTTCCCGAGGACTTGCCGCGTACGCGAAGGTTTCCAAGGTATTAAAAGCTGTCGGATCGAAGAAAGAAACGGCAAGAGTGCTCCCCCCTGTCGAGAGTGGTGTTCCGTGTACCTCAGTCGCGTCCAAACAATTTGATACGATCGAAGTCGCGTTAATCCGCCGCGACGATCCCCCGAGTCGTTTCTGGCCACGTCGAAATTTTATGCGAAAGCCGGGGTAACAGGCTCGGACGTGAACGAACCTCGCTGAAAAAGGCGAGACGGTCCAGGAGACAGCTCCCCGGAACTGTTGGAGAGACAGGCGCGAGCTGAAACGAGGCTGCCGCCTGTCCCGGATAAGATATTCAGACAGTCGAGTTTTTGGGAAGTGTAAGTCCGGGATAGTTCGATTTTGAGAAAGTAATTGTAGCATCGTTGTTTTTCACATTTTTGTTGTTTTGTGCAGATTTAAGCAAAGTCAAAGCAATTTAGAGTAGGGCGGATGTACCAGTAAATATCATCAGCAGTGTAACTTGGTCTAAAAACTTTCAGACCAAGTCTTAAGGGGGGATTCTGCCTTGTGGGGCCGAAAAATAGGTGAGTATATGTGAATTTTTTGCACGGAAACTGTTTTGCGAATTAATTTGAAATTTGGCAGGCTGTTTTGTAGTATCTTGAACTATTGTTCTGATTTTTTTTGTGACGGTAACCGTAAAATCTTGACAGATACAGAGTGATACAGATGACTGAGAGCGTTTAAAAAAGCTTGGCGTTGACAGAACGTACCCTAAAATTATTTGAAACCAAAAATGAAAATAAATTTTTAATTTATATGAATGTGGCTACCTGTGGTAGTAACCGGTCCTTTTTTATTTAAAAAAGTTTTTCCTGATTTCTGGGCGAAATTCGATTCATCTTTTTCGGAAGATGCGATTTTAACATTTTTTTAATTTCCTTAATGCATCTACTACCATAGATAGCCACATTCGTGTAGATTAAGAATCCTTTTTCCTTTTTGTGTTTCTGATAATCCTTAGGGTAGTTTCTATCGACGCCAGTGTCACCCGATTTTTTCCAACGCTCTCGATCAAAATTCTATATGTATCTACTATATTTTTTTATCGTCGCACGGAAATGCAGAATAATAGTTCAAGATACTACAAAAAAGCCTGCCAAACTTCAGCTTAATTTGCCCAACAGTCTCTATACAAAAAATTCACAAAGAATCACCAATTTTTCTGCATTAAAGGTAGAATCTCCCCTTAAGTGTATCTCATAATTCAAATATGGATTTGTAACACTGTTCAATGCGAGATCAACAACAAGCTTATTCATTTCTTTTGTGTCAACGACACAGAACACTCTATCTGGCATCAGTCTTAAAATATCAACACTGGCCGGACTCTCCCGGTGGTCGAACTATCCCTAACTTACCCTATACGACGATAGAATTGAATTTTTATTAGATAACCTTGATAAGGAATGCTGAACGAACAGCAGATAGATCATGGATACATTTTATACATAACTGGCAAGGCAATGGAAGAGCATGGAAATTACCAGCCCGTTCAGAAAGCGCCGAGGAACAGAAAGAAAGTTTAAGTGACAGTCGTTGCTCGCTAACAAGTTGCAAGTTGGACACCCAGGATATAATCGATCCCTATAGCCTGCATCATACTTCCACGAGACAAGAATCTCCCTCTACTTTCCAGGTACGGAAGCTTCCTTTCTAGTTGCCCGCCCGAGACGAACGATCGAAGAAATTCCGTTTAATTGCTCTGCTCGCAGCCCCCCCAGGAACGCCTGGCCCTTCCGATCCTTTTCATTCCGCCCCTCGACGGTGAAGTAACTGCCAAACAAGCACTTATTTGTTCCCGTCGCTCCGGCCCGATTCCTCTCCCAGCTCGCAGACCCTGGTTTAGACTGCGTTTGATCGCGATCGGGACAGTGATTTTATTGGACGACCGTCGGGAAGCGCGTTCTCGTTAAATTCCCAAGAATCGGGCTCCTGCGAGGCATCACGGCTTCGGGATTACTCGGCAACGGCTGAGCTTTCCATAAACCTTGTAAACCGAAGCCACTGGAACGATTCCGCGAGAGGACTCGACACGCGGGGCGATCGAGTAACCGCCGGATCGTAAAAGTTCTCGCGTTATCAGGCGGAGCGTAAACATTCCCTCCCCGGTGTGTACGTTTCCCGCGGCGCGAGCGATTCGAAAGCTTCGTGACAATATCGTCGACGGAATTTCTCGTCAACGGACTATTGTATCGCGTTATCGGATCTCTGGTGGAAAAAAAAATCAAGGGTTCCGGGGGTGGGAACGGGACGAAATTCGCGCGTGCGGGGGTGAAACAACACCAAGAGCGTGACTGCGCAGACGTGCGAGTTCCCGTTCCAACAGCTCTTTTCCCGGGGCGTGCGTTAGAAAAAGCTTGGGGGAAAAAAAAAGGAACGAACGGAAGTCGCGCATCCGTCCGCTCGCCGGAAAGAGCTGCTTGATTAACGAGCCCGTTATTGGAACTAGTTATCCGTAACGAGGCTTCGCGGACATTTCTTTCTTGTCTGCTGCCACGCACCTGCCCCTCACCTTCCCGTGGCTCTCGAGAACGTCGGTGAAACAGCGGAAAGCGGGGCCGATTAAAAAATCAACAACGAGGAGGATTCCAGGGAGAAGTGCCTGTTTGTCGGCGTTTAATTCTCGCGGAGAGGTGTTCCATCGGTGGTCGGATGGTGTCGAGGCAGATGACGCCCCGAGTCGCTGATAAATTTATGCGGAAACTTCCGTGGCGTTCGAACCAGCCGACATAAATCGTCGAGCGGAGAAGTCGCGCGAACGCGATGAAAATTCCAGTGGAAAGTATTGGGAAGTTTGGGGGATTGTTGACTGCTCGACACCCCTTTTATGATTAAACCGTTCACGGAGACTGGATCACGCGGTCGCTCAGCAATTCCAGTTATTCGGTCACCGATATGTCGCGGGGAAAATATTTTGCATGCCAGCTGCCTCACTGTTTCGCGTTAAAATGGGCGGAAGAATTAGGAGAAATGTGATTCGTGGAACGTTACTTATGTTTTTTTTTTTTTTTTGAGACTTGATACGTTTTCTGTAGCAAATACCGTGGTTGCTAAACATCCACCCAGGCCGGTGGAGCTTGTAGAAGGGATCATCCTGTTCGGCTTCGAAATAAATCATGATCACGGGGCCGTGTCGATGGATAAGGGGTGGAGGAGAAGTCCCGGAAATATGTCGAGAAGTTTAAGGAGACTGATCCCAGATGGAAAGGGCGGAAGGGTTGACGCGAGGAAGGAGCGACGATATCGGGGCACGGTGATCGCTGAGATAGACGGCCGATCGAACAACGACGCCCTGAGAAATTTCAGTTTTATGGTCGGCTGAAAAATCGACGCTGGCGTTTGGCTGGCGTGAAAAATTACCGAGGAGTCCGCGGGATTCGCCACTGATCGTCCTTTCCAGACTTTCGATCACGCCTCCCCACTGCGCCCTCCCTTTTTCATCGAATATGCACGTATATACAGGACGCTCCATGGAAAGGGGACCTGTTCGAACTGCCTCTGAATTTCCACGTTTCAACCGGTTATCCTTATCTATCTCGAGTACCCATGCAGCACACTTCATTGTAGCGGTATTGCGGGAACGTTGCTGCAATATTGTGTTGTTGCTGGTTGCATTGCAATATTGCAGGGACGATGCTGCAATATTGTGTTGTTGCAGGTTGCATTGCAATATTGCAGGAACGATGCTGCAATATCTTTTTGCATTATTTGAGTGGCAACGATCCTGCAATATTGCAGTAATATTACAAGTTCGTTGCCGTGTAATCTTCCGTTGGTAACGATTTTACAATATTTCTGCAATATTAAGCACACATCGTCGTGCAATGTTCCGTTATATCGCAGGATCATTGCCGGAACGTTGCTGCAATATTGTGTTGTTGCAGGTTGCATTGCAATATTGCAGGAACGATGCTGCGATATCTTTTTGCATTATTAGAATGGCAACGACCCTGCAGCAATGCAAATTCGTTGTTGTGTAATGTTCCGTCGGCAAGGATCCTACAATATTTCTGCAATATTACGCACACGTCGTCGTGCAATGTTCCGTTATGTTGCAGGATCATTGCCGGAACGTTGCTGCAATATTGTGTTGTTGCAGGTTGCATTGCAATATTGCAGGAACGATGCTGCAATATCTTTTTTGCATTATTGAAGTGGCAACTATCCTGCAATATTGCAAGTTCGTTGCCGTGTAATGTTCCGTCGGCAACGATCCTACAATATTTCTGCAATATCACGCACACATCGTCGTGCAATGTTCCAGTAGCAACGATCCAACAATATTTACACACTATTGCGCGCACATCGTCACGCAATGTTCCGTTATGTTGCAGGATCGTTGCCGAAACATTACAGGACTGCATATTTGTAATGTTTCCGCAACTTTGCAAAAATACACACCTGCAATATTGCGAAGGCGGACATAGGACTGAACCTGCCACGTCTCTGCGATGTTATGTTGCGACATTGCAATTTTGCACCTCATCGTTGCAGAGACGTCGCTGCAATGTTATAGTGCTGTCTGTGTAATTTGCTCCTCGAGTATTCGCGGTGTACTCTTAGCGGCGATATGTAAATTCATTAGGAAGTCGCTGATTGAAACAGCATCGACCGCAAAGTACCACAAAACTGCAGGAATACTAGCCGAAGTATCTAGCAGAACGCAGCGAGATCGTGCTTACGGAGTAGTTAGCTGGATCAAACACTGTTCGTAAACAGTGAAGTGGAACTAGCTACGTTAGCCAGGCGCAGCAAATTGCTGCAACACAATTGTCGGTAACTTGGGAGGGGGGGAGCAAGGCGATACACAGTAAATGCGTGCGCTGGCAACTTATTTTATCGACTCATCTCCCCGAGCCGGATCCGGCCACGAAGCAGCTTTCCCGCAGCTATCGACACCCAGCGATGTTGGCCCAGCAGGATAAACTTTTGAATAATTATCTCGCGGACGATGATATATCGGGGGACAGGCTGATTATACTATATAGGTCGGATCAGGCAGCCAGAAAATTGGAATCGGTTCGATCGGCGGCCGTGCCAATAATTCGCTTCGTTAGCCAGCCGAGGGCCCTCGAGGACGCTCCACGATACGTGCTCGAAGAGGAAGGCGTCGACGTGGCGCGACGGCCGCTCGGGAAAGCGAGGAAAATCTCCCGCCGGGTCGAAGCCAGGCTCAGCGACGCGGGGCGTTTTGGAAATTAGGAAAGTTAGATGGGGCACCGGGGCGGAAATAAAAATTCCATCGGGAGAGGAATTAAAGCGACGGAGATAAGTATCCACCCTGAACGGGGATGATGAATCGTTGCGCGTTACTTCTCTCACTTTAGTCTCCCGTAATTTGTTAGCCGTGCTTTATTTGTCAGTCCAGCTTGTACCCGTAGCCCTGGAACACCCTGTACACACTCGGCAGCGCCGGTGGCTGGAATTTTTCGCCGCTTCCTTGGCCACATTCAGCAGCAAACTCCATCGATCACGTTTAAATCTAGCGAGCTCTCTTCTTTTTTTTCTCCCCCTTGGTTCCGCGGCTCGATAACCGTTCGAACCGCCTTCTGAAAAGCCTTTAACCGGTCCGAGGGCAATTAGAATATCATGCACGCCCGGCGCGTGACACTAATTATGTTTAATTAATCTAATAGCGGTACATGATAATTTGCATACGCGCAATTGCCCGCGTCAGCCCCGACACGTTCTGCATGTAATATCGGGCGAAGGAAACGATCGAACTTCGATATTGCGCCGCTTTCACAATATCCCTGCACCCGCCGTGCTCGCTCGCCTAGACTTCCCAGCGATCACGGGAAATTTTCGATACACAACCGGCCGTTATTCGGCCATTAATCCTGAAAGTGGCAGGCGTCGCGTGATTTCGATCACGCGTACGCTCGGCCCCCGCGCGATAGCACGCTCGCCTTCGGAAAATAATAATTCCCCGGCCATCGGGGGCCAGCTATATTGTGCATCAGAAAACGCTTAGAACGGAGCATTACCGGTGGATACCCTTCCCTCCCCGATATTAGTCGCCGCTTTGACGAATCGCGGAGACGGAACGTAGCGACAGAAAAATCGCCCCTTAAAAGTCACCCTCGCTACGTCGCCGAAGTATAATCCTGCTGCGAGTTTCCCGGTCGGACAGCATCGCCGGTAAGCTCTTACAACAAATGTTATTGGGAAAAGAGAAATGTCAGAGGGATTATCGTTCCGTGCCGCGTTCACTGCAGGCGTTTTCGGACCTCGAGCCCATCTAGCCGGTTAATATTTCGATTTTCCTCGGAGACGCGTGTTCCGGTTTCTCAAGCGTTGCGGGGAGGAGGGGAGCAAGTTCGTCCGGGAAGGAATAAGGCGGTGAAACGAAGAAGGGTAGTTTTGGGGGGCGGACAGGAGGGCGGGGTAGCTTTTCCGGCCTCTGTGCCGAGATCTCCTGTTCTCGAACGTTGTTTTCCTCGAATGGCACACGTCGTGCAGGAAATTGCTACCCCCGTTCGCCACCCCCCCCCCCTCTGGCCTGGCGACCAGTGACGTAATCCTCTGTATCCTTCGTGAGCAGATTTCGCGATAGCGGAGGGATATTAAACGGTCGGGCTACGCAATAAAGTATCGAACCCTCGCGTGAATACTTGCGAGCCGAGCGTCGCGAGCCGAGCGAAACAGGCGCAATCATACCAGAGCTTATCGCGTAATTGCTTTTATATCCTCGACACGATATCTTTTTTTTTTCCTTTCCCATAATGTTTGATCGCTGTTCCATCGACACTCGACGGGCGATCACGCCTACGTGTGCCCTAATGATCGCTGACACATTCAAGCCCTGGCAATCACGTGATGCGAAGAACGGGGATGTGTAGGTGTAATACGTGGAGTACCTACGCTTTCCACTTATCTTCGATCTTTTCCGACACTCGCTCTCCGCGACTGTGGCGATATATTCATGTGCCATCTCGAGGTCCACTGGCTTCGATCGGTGGTGGCTTTCGAGGGGGTGGTTACTGGCACCACGCACAGTGATCGTTCCACTAATTCCAAGTCTCGTGGGACTATCGCCCGAGCCACGGTTTCGCGTATCTCTCGAGTCTTTGCGACACCGTCTGCGGATCCGGAGTATTTACGAAACGGACCGGGCTCCGTTCCTCGCTGGAGACGCTCCATCGTTCCCCGTTTCCCCCGTGGGTCTCGTCGACCAGCCGGTAAAACCAGCGTCGCGCCTTGCCGCCCAGGATCGGGTACTTGTCAGCTTGTATACGGTTATGCGCGGTGCCGTTTTCCCAGCAAATTGCCGACCCGAGAGAAATTCAGGGAAAAATTCTCGCGACGAGGGGCGCGCGCGCACGCCCTCCTCCGAGCCCGGCCGACTTAATCGAGTGCCTCGAACGGAGCCGCGAATTATTCTCACCCCCTTTTCCCCTGGATAGGAAAGCTTCCTCCTGCCCGGACAGATGCTGCGGCTTTTTCCACCCCTTTCGTGTTTCCCTGCCGAGAGTCAGCTGTTCGCTTTGCTCTAATGATTCGCAGCCAGCAAAAGGCACCCATCGGTCTTTTAGTGACTTTCGGGTTTAAGATTCCTAGGGAAAGTGAAGCGGAAGAGGAGGTTTATGGGGTCACGGGGGAATCGATGGAAGGTCGGTGTAACATCTGCGAGGTTTGCGGATTATTTAAGCAGGGGGGCCAAGAGTGACTATAAAGTCAGCAGTTACACCGCGGCCATCCCGCCATATGCATAATGACCTCTATTAGAACGGTTGCTCCCGTTTGCCTTGGCACAAAGCACCGTTCGCACACCGGCGGATCCTCTGTTGCGGTCCGCCAGCGTAATCGGCCATGAAAGAAGACGCGAGGCCCATCCGCGAGGAGTGCCAGGATCGGCAAAGAAAGAATCGAGGGCGCGAGGGCATTTGAATAATCTGCAATGCGAAGGGGAACCTTTACGATAATTAAATGTCACGTCGATGGAAGTCGAGCCACCTTGGATCTTATCGCGTAACGATAACCTTCGAGTGTTTACGCTTCTGCGCGCTTATTAACCCCAACCCCCGTTTCCTCTTCGGAAGATCGTGATTTGACTGCGAGAATCACAATGAGCCGTGCGATATTCATAGCGATCCTCTTCCCTCTTCTTCCTAACGAATATTTACCGTGTAATTTCGCTGAGACGCTGCTCCAGCTTCCGAGTAGCCCGGCTTAAACGCGCAGTATCGGGTGCTTTCAATAAAAGGTCGGGCCGCGATTTAAAACGGAGCCGGAGGCCAGGTTACAACGAACGAAAAAATTACTGCGGGGACGTGCGAACGTACGACGCGATTGTCTGTGCAAGCTCGTAAAAAGCTGCTCGGAATTGCCTCGTAAAGGAAAGCCAGCAAGCTCCGGCAACTTCCCCTCTGTGTCTCGAATTTATTCGACTCGTTGCGTCCGGTTCAGGCGACTTTTTGCTTTCAATGTGCAGTTTCTTCCTACTTGCGGCGTTTTGATCCACCGTGATCGGAGCTCGGGGATGCTTCGCGGATGTTGCGTAAGCGTATGATCAGGCTCGATTGCTGACACGTAGGCGTTTGTAACTCGCACGACAGATTGTCTTGTGAGATAAGTGAAAAGGGCCAGGAATATATTCGTAATGAAAATAGTGTTTTTCTTTTAGCAGTAGGTATAGGTGTTCGCAATACCGCCTACAGGAGAACAATGGTTTCGATGTAATGTTTGTTACAGGTGGGGTTACGAAATGTGCCGTGCAACTGAAATAATCTTTATTTGTCCAATATGTACATATGAATGTAAAAAATAAAATATTTTAAAAATCTATATTTTTGTAATAAAAATGAAATCAAAGGTGGATAAAAATACATTTATAGAGCAAGAAATAATAAAAGCACACGTGAAAATGACTTTAAAAACTCATATATAGGTATATAATATATATGAATTAATCAATATTTCTTGAGTTGGAGATATTAGGTACACTTTTTTCAGGACCCGGTTTTTGCATGTCTTTCGTTGAAATTTGTAGGTTTCAACGATTCTAACTGATGCTGCATGAAAGATGAATAATTTCTCTTTACTTTGAAACGAATTGCATGCAAAAATATCAATTATTATTCAATTGACAGTGATTTAACTTTTGCCTGACGATATTAGATACAGTCACACTATTACTGCGAGAGAAATCTTATATATGTAAATGCATTTATGATATCGACGGAATCTGCAGGCCTCCAAAAAAACTAGGACGAAAAAGTCACACATTCTGAAGAGGAGTCGGAACACCTGTCTATTACACCGTGCTAATAACTATATATTTAACAAGGAAGAATCAACTGAGGTTACGAAAGGTGTTACAAATATTATGATGCAAGAAAGACGAATTATTATTATTATTATATGACTTGCTCGCACGAGAGCTGACCTGACCTAGTGAATATTTTTGCTAAAGAAAACGGTAAGCCAACGCTAATTTGATTGGATGCTTCCAAAAAAGATGGAGAGAAAATTAAAAAAAAAATAATATTAATATTTTTTACTTTTTCTTTAAATATTTCTGTTTTCCAGTCGAGGGAAAGTAACTTTGTCTGAGGAAAAGCTGTTCTCACCCTCGAAGCGCGGGTTTGGCAAAACATTTTGGGACTAATCTCAGCTCTAGATTTACATCAATCTAAAACCATTACAGATTGTCCGCAATAAATCACCTTGAACTTACAGCTTCTCCTAGACGGTGTGAAGAAAAATATCTATACGAGATTTGGCATCGAATCTCATTAATTGATCCATCTTACTTAGTGACTAAAATCCTCCTACAGATCTCCTCTTAGGAAACGATTTGTTAGCATCTTCTACGCCCCGTGCGCCTCGAGTCTACCTGGACTTGAGACGCGCCCAATAGGTCTCGAGGAACTCCCAAGAAGCGCAGTCAGCCTCCGTAAAACAAGTATAGCCGGACAGACGGGTCCCCGCCTCGCGATATCTCGGCAGCGCAGCCTGAAATATGGAAATGAAGGTGGAACGCGGGGTAGCGGAAAATGCCGAATGGCACAGCACTCCGTGCCACGTGAGCTGCGTAATATCCAGTCACGTTGTGCGTTCGACTGCAAACCCTTTAAGCCTGCAATAAAATCCAACGATTTTCGTCGTGTGCATCCACCGCGACGGCATCCTTTCTCCTGGCTGCTTTTCTTTGACTCCCGCAACCCCTTCCACGTCCTTACATCCGCCGTTCCGTCCTTATGCCGGTCGCCCCCGGTCTGCCGCGCATTTGTAAGTCGAAACACGTCTTGAATATACGATAAAATTTTCCCCTAGATTTCGGCCCATACCGAACTCCCCCGGTTGCCCCCTTTTCCCTTCCCTGGACCACGCGAACCACCCCCTTTCCTCGCCCCGCACCTACGCGTGCACACATGGTGCTCCGAAAACAGTCGGCCGAATTCTGCGTCGCTTTCCCCCTTCGAATTTCACCCACACCCTGTCAAAATTGTCCGAGACAATGATTTCAAAGTGGATAGAACTGCTCTTCGTCCGTCTACCTTTCAATACCTTATCCACCCCTGTTACTCCTCGCCCTCTGTCGAGCTTTCTCAATCGAAGGACAATTACTAAGAGGATTCGTCTTTCAGCCGATGAAAATCCCGCCACGGTGGTCGATTAACTCGATGTCCTGTCTCAGAGGCAGAACGATATTCCTGGAAGTAGGTCACTGGTTCTGATTCGCCCGTGCTCATAAATATCGCGAATGCTCCGGCGACAAATTCTGCTAGGATATCAGAACGACGACTACTTAGCCGGAGTCGAAGGGTACGCAGCTTCAGATCGTGGAATCCTGAATTCTTTAAATTACTCAGTTGGACACGTCGAAGCGGTTATATTTTTCTGCAGATCCATCCAGTCTCTCCGTTTCTCTCTGTGTCACGGTCCATGGCACGATTCAAAGCTCGCGACGACGCACGGGAAACCCTATTTCCACTCGCCCTTCCCCTTTTTTACCCCGCTTCTGGGCGCCTCGCTGGGCCGAGAGCTTCTTCCGGCATTTATGGCAATATGCCGAGCGACCTTATGGATTCATGGCCGGACAGGCTGGCCGGGTTTTTGCTCGATAGTAAGCCCCGGTCCACTCGAAACGCACGGACCGTAAACGCGAATCCGCTGGCGAGTGGGAGTGTTTGTGTCGCGAGTAACTTAACTTGCCACGGGATCGGCGCCTAGGGTAATTAAGAAGATGCAGTCTGGAGGACAGCGAAGATAACGGCAATGTGGAGGATTCGCGACGACGTGTAAATGGATTAAGTAATTACTTTTAATCGCGAATGGAACGAGCTGCGGACAAACGTCAAAGGGTGTCTCTCTAATATTTCGTGTTAACCCTCCAACGCTCAGACCCTTGAAACCGCTTTTTCAAAATTGAGGGACTGATATATATGTTGTATCTTGTTATTTTCAGATGGAAAATATCGATTTCAAACCTATTTATAGGATACTCGACGTTTAAACTCATGTTGCAGAGATGCATCATTAAGCGTCGAAACTCCTGTTTTAAGCAGGAGTTTTATTATTAGTTTTTACTGAAAAAATAATATTTTGAAATTAACAATAATTATTATTACAGTTCATCCTTCTGATGGTAATGACGAAAATAGTTTCTGCTACTTGTTAAACATAATCGGACACTATATTTTACACAAGTAACAGATGTAATTCCCTTGATACATAATCTGCATCTTCCTCTCTCCGAAACTTCCTTGTGAACCGGAAAATGTACATCAGAGTCGAAACGTATTTCACTGTATGGATGCGAATCACAAGATTTCTTCTTCTTTTTAGTTTTCCCCAAACTTAAAGTTGATGGACGACCACGGCGTCTTTTTTCTCTGCCCAATTTAAATATATCGTCAGCTACGCGCATTCTAAATATTTTGTACGAGATATTTGTCTGTTGGTGACTTCACACTTTGATAAGAATTCTTTTTTGCACGTGTAAGCATTTTTGCTAACGGAAAAATAATGCATTTTCAAATATAAGAAACTCACATATATAAGACTTGAAATAACTTCACAACACTTTTGTACAAATAATTTATCTTCTCACTAAATATAACGCTGCATATTTTAATGAAAAAAGAAGACAAGAAATATTTGAAAAATATAAGGAAACACAAGATGGTAGCCTGAAGTAATAATTCACCATAAATTTCTGAAGAAAATGTTTGATATCCTCAATCGAAAACATTGAAATTATTTTACCATCATGAAACCTACGGATGATTGCTAACAAAACTTAAATATACACAGGTGACAGAACTTTACGCACTTTTAAAATTAGTGTTTCACTGATGCGACTCTGCTAGTTAGAGGGTTAATTAGAAATTGTCACGAGTGAAAGGAGCGTTGGACGGATTTCTCTGAGCAGCAGAGACCGCGGATGGATTTACCGTGTCAACATAATTCAAGCTCGTAGAGGGATCGTCAACAATTTCTGGGATGTTTGCCCCCCTTTTTGCCGCGCGAAACGAATTGCGTGCCCTCGATTCCGCGGCCGCGTAAAGTGCAAGTAACTCGGGCGACTCGCAATTATTCATTCGCGCGGTCGGGACGCGAAATCGAGCATGTCGACGAGTCGGTTGCGCGCAATTTTTCCGTGTAATTAAAACGAGCCTGGCGTCGCGGCTCGCGGCTGAAAGGTGTCGTTTTAATGAAAGCCCCTAGCTTCCGGTTGAAAAATAACCGCGACTTCGGGAGGGGCCTTGGTGTCGCGTAATTTTCTTCCGAGTCTTCGACCGGGACGTGCCGAGCAGCTCGTAAAACAGGAACGCACCTCCGTGATTATCCATCGCAGATTAATTCGAACGACGCCAATTTCTAGGAAAAGAGCGATAGGGGTGAGATGGTAAACGAAGTTGTCGGGTCGTTGGAAAGTGTTTATCCGAGGGAAGAAGGCGGGTCGATCGTTCTCCTGGTCAAGTGGAGGCAACAGAGCTCCAGTAATATTCTCATCAAGATTTTACGCCGGGTCGTAATCGACGAAAAAGAAGGGAGCCTGAAAAATTTACGGCGCCGCTCTCCCAGTGTGTCGTCCTGGAGAAATAGCTGGGGATCCGACGAGGGCCGGCAATTTTTCCGATTTTGATCGCGCGGAGGACATCAGCGCTGCCGCGTATAGCCTCCCCGTGTTTGCCGGCGCAGCGGGGGTGGCGCTGGAAAGGGGAGGGGGGGGCGGACGAACGGAATCGCAATAAACCAGGCTGGGCCAGTTAACTTTCCTTTCGCGCGGATAAATGCCCTCTCCGCCTTTAATTTCTTTTAATACTAGCCGGTCGACGGTCTAGTGTCAAAAAGTAATTACGCGAATGGTCACGGGGAACGTTTATGAAAAGCTCGGCGCCGCGAACGACGATAATAAAACAGAGGCGGGTGGGTAATAATTCTGGGGGCAAGGGGGAGACCAGTGTCTCGACGTTTTCTCCGGCGGCTTTTGAGCACCGCGAGCCCAGCGGATATTTTTCCACGGGAATATCTCTTGCCTACCGGAAGTTCGTCTCAACTGTACGTGTACACCTTACGATCTTGGAAACTTTTCTTGCCGAAGTTGGCCCGTGACGCGTCATTAAGTGCCACCCGTTAAATCCAACGACGGGGACCACGAGTTTGGCCTAGAAGCATATTCTGCCTCCTCGAGACGTAGAAGACCCCGCGTAAGGGGTAGTTGGACGTCCAATATTATTATTCATTCGGTAATTTGGAACCCCAGACATTTGGTATACATCAACCTAATTGAAAGGGTCCAACATAAGTTTTGTAGACTAGCTATGAGAGCTACTGGTAGCCCTATGCGGTTTGATGATCATGACTATGATCCAGCCTTACAAAAGTTGGGGCTTATCTCCCTTAATGACCGTCGTGTCTGTTCTGACCTTCTGTTTCTGTATAAATTAATTCACGGTCAGATAATTTGTCGTGAGCTGGTATCGGATATAAGCTTGTATGCCTCTCAACGGTCACTGCGTCATCGTCCCCTTTTCGTAACAAGGGCGCCTGTATACAGACACTGCACGGTGGATCCGTTAAACCGTGCTATGGAATCGATTAACCGGCTTACCGTAGATATCGACTTATTTTCGAACTCGTTGGATGCATTTAGGAGGCAACTGGTTAATCAATTCACGGTTTAATTGATATTGATTACGGTTTGATTCTGTCGACTATACATTCGTGGCCAGCAGACTGTTTCTTTTCTGTGCTTTTGTGTTGTTTTGATTACATTTCTGTTTCTGTTTATGTTTTGTTTTTATATTTTATATTGTATGAATTAGTTGTACTCTATTTCTGTTAACAAACTATTTTTGTTATATTCTTGTACACTAAAGGGGTTTCCCGTTGACAATAATAATAATAATAATAATAATAATAATAATAATAATAATAATATTTCCACCGGGAGACTCGTTAAGCTGGCAGAAATTCACCTCTCCTCGCGGGTCTCGGCGACACGCGTACCTGTCGGTTAATCTCAGCCTCCGTCGCGCGAGCGTGTGTTTCACGGACGGTAGGCCTGGGTTTAATTCCATGTATCCTAGAGGCGCGAGCCACCCTTGTTCGAACGAATACCGGGTCGTATGCTAACGAGGACGAGGCGTCCAGCCTGTGTACTCTTTCAGCTCGTGCATTCACTCCGCTAACTTTCGTGACCCACTGCAACCCGCGTTTTCCCTAATTTCCCCGATCTCGCTGAGAAGCTTCATGATCGATAAACGGTGTCCACTGTACTCCGGTAGGAAGGGATCCTTGAAAACGTTGGATAAGCGACAGAAACAAGAATCTCGAAAGGGTGAACCTCTGGACGGGCAGGTCTCGTTTCAGAGTAAAGTCCTCGTGTAATTTTTCCAGGAGCCCCCGACGTTTCTGTGGCCGGTCACGTCGCTCCGCTCCCTGGCGTAGACGCCTAAGCGAAACGTCGATCGACGCGAGTAAGACAAGTGCGAAAGTAACCCCCGTCCAATCAATCTTACGGCATATCAACCCACCCCCGGTCCCCTTTGCCGCCTGGAAGCTCAGCAACATCTCCGCGTTCCGTGACGTTCCTCGTTCATCCGTCTCCCTCCGGCCGATCCTCGCCGACCCCTCGACGAGCATCTTTCATCCCCTCCTCCCTCCGCGTGCTTTTCTCCTTCGGCCCTCTCCTCAGTCACCGCGGAATCCTCCGCTGACAAAAAGAGCGACACGCTAGGGCTTGTTATCCACGGGCCAGCGAGCCGTCCCCGGCGGAAAAAAGCCCCGCGCTTTCGTCCGGGCTGTATCGGGAACACGATTGGGATTGTTATCCACGGGACCGATAGCCGAACATCCACTCCGGGCCCGGAGGGTGAAAAAGCCCCTTGGCCGGGGGCGCGCTGTCACTTCGGACGGGTGAATCTTCTCGGATCAAGGGGTGTACTCTATGTTTTCGCTCTTCTGCTTCTCCGCTCCGCCGCGCTACCCTCGTCCCGTCCACGTTGACAGAAAACACTGGTCGCCGTCGAAGAAATTCTACCCCTCTGCAATTACACGGATTCTAGCTGGCGGTGGTCAGGTGTGACTGATAAACGTTCGCGAGGGAAGAATACCAGGAGCACGCGCGGGGATTCTGGGTCTCTTCCTCTTGCTCGCTTCCCCTCCCAAAAGTCTCTGCTTATCCGGCGAGCCGAACGGCGGAATCCCCGCGCGACAAAAAGAGGAAACGAGTTAGGCGGTTTATCCGCGGCCAGTGATACGCTGCCGTCAGATAGAACGGAGAAGTTGTGGGGCGTCGAGAGGGGCTGGCGGCTCCTAGCAGGGGAGAGAGCGTTATCCGAGAGGATCGAATTGTCCTGGTCGTCATTCAAATTCGTTTAAGCTCCCCTGCACGCTCTGTCGTCCCGGGAAGCTCGAAAGCTCTCCTCGAGGGCCTTATCTTCACCGGGGCGAAAGCTCGGAGATCGATCTCTCCTCCACGCCTGCCGACGAGTGCTTTCGAAGGGTTAAGAGTGCCGTTTAAACGACAAGAAGCACAAATTGTTCTTTCTCCGGGGACTCGACCGTGAAGGATCCGCCTCGTTTCCGCGAGATTGCCCCGCGTTTCCGTCCCCCCTCGGACGGCGATATGAATTTAACATCCCGTTTCTTGCGGCTGACCGCCGCGAGCAGCTTGAAAATCCAGAGACTCTTGACCGCGAGTCCGCAG
This sequence comes from Andrena flavipes, assembly GCA_963971345.1. Lineage (NCBI taxonomy): Eukaryota > Metazoa > Arthropoda > Insecta > Hymenoptera > Andrenidae > Andrena > Andrena flavipes. The sequence continues at coordinate 72,176,880 of OZ020479.1, read as the reverse complement.
CTCTCCTCGAGCAAATCGGTTTTAATTCTTCGCCCAGGTGTCGGGAGAAAGAAATTTCAAAGAACCCTGGATCGATGAATCTTTCCGGTTCGAAATCCGGTCGTCGTCGGCCGGCGGTGTGTTTTTCGCGATTGAAACAAACACGGGAACCGATCCATCGCGCGATATTAAATCTCGCGAGGCTCGCAAACAAGCGCGGGGTCGCGGACCCGTTTCGAGCTTTTGTCGCTCTATAATTAAATTGCCCGATCTCTCTGTTCCCGTCCTTTCCGCGTTCTCTAGTGATCGCGCGTCCTTTCCGCGAGGATTTCAACGGTACGTTTCGTTTTTATCTTCCCCCGGCAGCGAATGAAACATGAAAGAAAACAGCAGCTCGCCTCTGACGTCGTTTGAGGTATTCAGCCCGCTTCTTCTTTAAACGTTCCCGCAAAGAGGAGACAATCTCCTGTATTCTCTCTTCAATCGCGGTAGCAACGAGGCGGCAGAAATTTGAAATTTCACTCTTGCGCCAGGGTTGGCTTGTTTTCGGATTAGATTTTATACACGGAAGGATTAAAAACACCCAGCGAATTCGATCACTGTCCGCGCTACGGTTGACTCGTTCCACTTGGCTCGCGTTCCTTCCGCGCTGCAATCAAACTTCCCCCAGCCATACTTTTTCAACGCTCGGTGATCGTGTGATATATCCACTCTGCGCTCGCAGTTCTACCTGCCAGGCATCTTGTTTAAACTTTAACGATTCAAGGATTAACGCATGATCTATCGGGGAATCGTCGAGCACGTCAGTTCAGACACTCGGCCAACATATATATCCCGACAATGCCGTCGAGTTTTCGCGTCGGGGCCAATTTTCGATAACCGATTAGAATCCCCGCCGATTAATCTGGGTCGTAAATCAGGCCGCGACGGATTTCCATATGGGCAGATTAATGATTTCGCGCGGCGAATGGATTACGCACCGGCTCGTACATATTAATTTCTATATTATACGCGCGTCCGCATTCCGATTGCGTAGTAAGCGAGCCATCGATCCTCGTTGCCCGAAGGACATTTCAAAATTCCACGTTTCCGTGGCCGTGGGCCGCAGCCGGCTGGATGGTGGCCGGTAATCGGGGGGCGATTCATCCGTGAATTATCAAGTGTAGGATCGATCAGCCGACTGGCTCCGAGTTGCCAATCGGCAGGGCAGAAGATTAGCGTGCAACCGGGGCCAATTATTGAATTATTCGACTGGATCGTTAGCGAATCAACGCCGTTCCACGAGCCTCGGCCAGGCTCGGGCCGAGCCGAGATCCTGGCCGACTCGACGGAAGAAAGGGCCGAGGACACGCGCCCAGGAAACGTCGAAACGCCCAATGAACAAGAAACGAGGCATAAAGGAAGGAAATCTTTGGTCGGTACGTGGACGAGCGCCGGAATCGAGCTTAAGGGTCGGGAGGGCTGGTTGTACTTGGAGAGGCGCGGCGCATTCAAGCGACATCGCATTACGGTAAATCCATCGTAAATAGCTGGCTCGAGATGAAACCAGAGACTCGCTCAGAGACGAAACGTCTCTCGCCGGAGCTTTAGGATTTTCTCGTTTAATTTAACTAGATCTCTCGCCGTCGAAGATTCTCGGGGCTCGCGCAGGATCGCCGAAGATCGTGCCCGTTCGCTGCGAGCTCCTCTGTATCGCGAGCAGCTGTTCCAACCCCGCTCGCCGACCCTCGCGGACACTCGAGCGGTTTTTCATTAATAGAAGACAACGAAGAAGAAAGGAGAACGATTTCTTTGCCATCGATTCTGGATGAGAGATTCGAATAACCGTCCATGAAATGGCCAACGTTTCCCTCGTTCCCCTTTCCTACTGTCTATCCATGACTGAACGAAACCACTCGAAGAGGCAAAGCGAGTAGCCTGATACAACGAGTTCGATTAAGAAATCCCCGGCTTCCGCGCCGCTTAGTTACCAGACGATGGCGAGAGCCGCGAGCGTGTAGGTGCGATAAATCACCCGACATTAGAATCTAATTGCCTCGGTGCGAAATCAAAGACTGTGCACGAGGCGAAAGTGGAGGGGTGGGGCCTCGGCGAAACGCGATGGCCATTCCGTTATCGCGTGCAATTTGCAAGCGCGATCGGCCTCCTCCCTCTCCCCGCGTCGTTGCCTTCGGAGATTGCCTGGAGCCCGAAAAAAAGCCTCGAATAACCGTCTATCGTTCGGCGACGTCGGCCGATTCTTTCGGCGGAATGCCTGGCGTTCCTCCGAGGCCGTTTTCCCCGGTCGTCCGTTCCCGGCCGCGGGAAACGGCGGCCGTGAAACGAAATGAAATCGATAATGGGGAACGGTCGTGCGCGAATCGTCGCTAGATAAAAGCTGTTAAGGAGACAAAGTGCGGGCGGCGAGAAATAGAGGGGAATTTCCGGCAGTAAGGCGGCGAAGGACGGCCGTAAAGGAGCGTGCCTTCTTGCGGGGGACTGGAGCCCGCCGCCCCGACTTCCGGCCGCTCTCCAACTTTTAAAAACGTCCCCGCAGACCGAAACTAACTTACCGAACAGCCTCCCCCCGCGCCACCCCCGCCGCTCGCGACTTCGCGTTAGCGATACGGGAACTCGGAGAGACTGTTTCGCCGTTTTTCCCGCGGAACGTCGTCCATTTGTCCCCCGGATGCATTATCCAATGGGGCCTCCCCGGCAACCCTTTCTCTTCCAAAGTTTTTTCCTGGGAAAGTAACGCGGCCGCGGTTCCCCGACGGCGGTGTCTCGCGATATTTTATTAATTCGAGCCGCCCGCGACGGGGACGCGGCGGGCGTCGAACGGCGACGACGGTAAGCGCGATCCCGCGGCCCGAAAAGCGAACGGGAGGAAAGTCGCCGCGGGTAAAAATAGGGGTGGAAAGCTGTTCGTGCACACGGTAGGCTCACCCGTGCCACGGCGGCGACAAATCGATTCGTGCCTGGCAATTAAAGTCTTCCAGGTTGGCGTGCGCCTCGATGCGATCATTATCTGCGTCGTGATTGCCCCCTCCCCCTCTCCTCCTCCTCCTCCACCTCCTCCTCCTCCTCCCACCCTCCGCCGCTCGCTGAACAACTCTGGCGCTATCACTTTTATTCGCGCTCTCTCCTCGATGTACAGCTTATCCGATAATGAAACCCCTCTGACGACTGCTTTTTTGCCGTTCCGTCGTGTTGTGGAATATCACCGGGGCGCTGAATCACTGGATCGCGAGTTCGATCGCCCTTCTCTCCCCCCCTCCGATCGAGGATTTCATAGATACATCAGCGTCGGAGAAAGTGACGGGGCTCTCCACGAAGCGTTCCCCGTCGCGCCGCTCGGCCTAATCTTCCGATCAGCCACGCGACGTTACTGATTGTGTATCATACCTGGTCAGGACTCGGTCACCGTCGAATATCCATTATTCGCAATGCCAAACCGTTCTAATTATAACCCCCCGGGGCCTGCCTCCATATTCCGCGGTGTGTTCCGCCGGGTTCAGCGAATCGCGCGGATTATTTCCAAATCCGGCCGAGCCCTGAATTATTCAGCGCGTCGATCCGCCGAACGACACGAACTCGACGGGAAAAAAAAAGCGCGCGATCGATCTTCCTTCTCGACAGAGATGATTCTAGATTTGACGTGTTCCGCGTTCGATGAGTATCGCGGGGGTGGGAATCGTCGCTCGCCGGAATTTCCGCGATGAATTTCAACGTGTCTCGTTGTTAAGTACGGTAACTCTGTTGTTAATAACGGCTGCGTGGGAGTCGGTAGCGGAAAGCAAAGAGACGAATTAACGCGCCGAGTTACGCGCCTCCGTGAGAATCTTGTAATTTAATTAACACCTGCTGAATTTCCAGCGCCGATCGTTTTCATCGCCAGGGGTTGGTGGCATTATCGGGACACTTCTACGACGCAGTAGGGAAGACAGGGGCAAGTGGACGCAGGTGGCAGGTTGATACAGGGAAATTATCTTGACACTGTGAGATAAATTAATAAAAAAGAATATAATTATTCGTATCAACGTCAAAATTTAATTTTCAATTGAATTCGAATAAAGTAGTTGTTAGAGTTTATCTATATATAAATGAATTATATATAAATCGGAATTTATTTTCTACTACGGCTTTGTTTATTTTTAGTCTACATTTAGTTTCCAAATTTATTAGCTATTCATCAAATGGATATTCTACAGAGATAGCAAAATTCCCAAAAGGGGTATCAGCTGCCGCGCAGTGGGATTAATTGATACAGTTAACTTACACGAAAATAATAGTTTTTCCTTTAGTTTGTATGTATTTTCTCAAGTTTTCATTTAGGGGAGACCGGGGCAAGTTGATACAAACGAATTATCTCAACACTGTATACAGTGGTGGACGAAAGAAAGTTTACAACTTTTAAAATCGCATAACTTTTTTAGAATTGGTCCAAACGATATGAGGTTTTTTGAGAAGCTAGAAGGATTAGTTTGCTGGATGGCGTGTTTCGTCGTTTTGGAAAAAATTGAAATTGGTCGGAATAGCAAAAAAAAATAGTACTAAAGGTCGTTTTTTAAACTTTTTTTGTGAGCCTGTAATGAAAATTCAAAAAACCGGTTTGTAGATTTAAGTGTGTTATATACGTGTCTAAAATTTCATCAACATCGGTTAAAGTTGCTTTGAGCTATGATCGTTTAATGATCCGGAAATCAGTGATTTTCGACCTTATTCTGCGATCATTAAACAATCATAGCTCAAAGCAACTTTGACCGATTTTGATGAAATTTTGGACATGCATATAACATACTTAAATCTACAAACGAATTTTTTGAATTTTCATTATAGGCTCACAAAAAAAGTTTAAAAAATGAAATTTACCATTTTCGTTTGCCATTCCGACCAAGTGCGTTTTTTTTTTCAAAACGACGAAACACGTCACTTAGCAAATTAATCCTCCTAGCTTCTAAAAAAAAACTCAACTCGTTTGGATTAATTTTACAAAAGTTATGCTATTTTAAAAGTTGTAAGCTTTCTTTTGTCCGCCACTGTATATGCAGCTCCTTGTGTGCGAGATATGTGAAGCTTGTTGTTCAATCCTTCACTACGATCTAGCGTAGCAATCCATTTTTAACTGTTTTCGTTTCTATAGAGAAAAAGTAAATAGTTGTGTTCACTTTCCAATCCGCCTTGAGACGGGATAGAGAATTTTATCACTCAAATTAATTGGGCATCGCATTGAGTTCTTTGGAGATAAGATAATTACATTTTGTTATTTTGTTCATATGCTCTACATTTTTTTATGGAGATGTTTGTACATAATGACTTCCTGTGGGGTAAGTTGATACAGTGTATTAATTCTCCCCGACTACTTTTAATTGGATTTTTCCTTTTATTTCTAGGAAAATGGTACGAAATTATTTAAAAAAAAAAAACGAACCACGGCACAGTACCGAAAAATATTATTCAAAAAGCGTGTGTCGGCATAGAAAAGGATTCAAAATCGTTACGTCAAAGCGCGAGAATATACAGAATAGATAAAATGATTTTACTAGGAGATTATTAATAGATTAATGTTTTTTTATTCTTTTAATAAAAAGAAGCAAGCACCTCATGTTAAAGTCATCCTTTACTCATTTAACGGATATTTTACAGATATATCAACTTGCCCCGCAGTGGGGTAAGTTGTTACATTCCACCTTCCATTATTTCCTAGTATTTTCCCAACTTTTCATTTACAACATATTAAAGAGAAAGCAGCAAAGTATATTTTAGCATATTTGTCGCTAATTAATTCAAACAAAACTAATAAAAGCTGGAAACTTAAAAAACGTATCCACTTGCCCCAGTCTCCCCTACTTCTCGTTATCGACAAATACACAGCCGCCAGAGTTCCGGGCGATTATATCGTCGGAATAATAACCGAGGCCGACCTGAGCTCGCGAGCCGCGATACCTCGGCTCGCCTCAACGGCCCGCTGCTTTTAAAGCGGAGGCTTACACGTGCGCCTTCGTTATCCCGCCAGGGCAGGTCTTTCACCTCGCGCTGCGCGACCCCGACAAAGTCGCTGCTGTTGATTTTTCGGAAAATAATCGCGCCGTAGCATTCGCCATTCCCACGAGCCCATCGGCGCATCAACGAGCCACGCTAATTATCACGAATCGATCAATTCGAAGCACATCCCCCGCGCCGCGGAAGAAGCAGACCGTGACTCTCTCGCGCGATAAAAAAAAAAGAAAACAACACCGCCGCTGACAAATCAGCCAACGAAAGTGTGGAGAAGCGAGGGAATCAACGCGCACGAGCTGTGTCGCAGTTGAAGTATCGTTGTTAATTCGCGAAACGACGAGCCAACACCGCGACAGAATGCCCCGTTTTTCCATTGATTACACTGTGGTTGCGGCTGCTAGCGCTCGGCAAAGGTACACGCGCATAAAGCATAATCTGCTCGGTGGGATCGCGAATGGAAATCGACGCGATACACGGACGGGTACGGTCGTCAAATATTTGAGAATGGAGCAATGATTTTTATGGGGATCCATGCCACCGCTTCGCGGCGAGGGAGACGCGGGGTGCTTCCGGTTGGATTAAATCGGGAGCAACCACGCCGTCGCCGATGCCCGCCTACGCCCTTTCCGCCCTGTAATCTGGATTTATTTGGAGAAGCGTATTTGGTCCCGAGCAATCGGACCTTCCGCTGAAATTACACGGATTTCTGTAGCGACGGCGTAAGTCGCGGCAAGAAATTCCACGGGGGAAAGGAATCGTGTTGACGCTGCCTGGCTAGCGGAGGAGCGAGAGAAAGCTGCATGCGCGGGGCAAATAAAGTTCGAAACTGGAGCCCCGGGAGTGGATCAGAGCCGGGGATTTTTCCAGTCTTTTTGCCGGCAACGGAGGAATTTCGTTGTCGCCGCGAAACGGGATTACCCCGGATGATTAGCTGAGCACGATAACATCATCAGCATGGCGATCATACTTCGCAACCGGGGATCTGGATTTATTCCGGCGAGACAGCGGGGCTTACACGACCTTCTGTCGAAATTAAACGAGGATTTCGCGTTCCAGTTGACCCCCTTTTCCAGCCGTGTCCCAGCCATGCACGCGTGCACACGCGTTACGTCCGCGCCGCGCGGTTCCATCCATCGCGCGTTCGCGCAACATTTTAATCGCGTGCCGGCGGAATTCCACGGGAAATCCCTTGCAAATCCCTGGGGCGCGAGCTGCGCACCGTCCTGCAACGCGGGACAGTGATTTTTCGAGCGAGTACACGCGTCCGAGCGATAATCTCGCTGCTCCTTGTCCGATTCATATCAGCGGCCTCCTTCGACAACGCGCCCTGGTATTTCGAACTATTCGCAAACGAAAGCGGGCTTATCCCTTAAGAGCCACCATCCATCAATTAACCAACCGTTAACCATCCCCATTCCCAGGTTCGGAGCGCGGGAAAATATCGAGGGGCGGTCAGCTGCGGTTGTAGAAATTTATTTCTCCTCGGTCGCGCAATGCAATCAATTTTTTTGCGCGTCCATAAACGTATGATTAATCAGGAGGGGGTAGAAAGGGGTGGCGGGTTACACGGTGAAATGGAACGGAGTCGAAAGAAGTATCGAGCCGCGGGAAATAAAAAGTGGACACGGGCGAAGTCTGAGGGAGCGAGTTTACTCGACGGGGAAACGTTTTAATCGATCGAGAGGGATCGCGACGAGGTGGCCACCGCCGAGGGAAATCCCTGGGCAAATCCTGAGCGCGGGACGCGATTCCTGACGAGCGGCGAGGGCCGCGTGTACGCGTCGTCGCACGCGCCGAAAACGATAACATCTCATGATCTGCTGGTCAGCCACGGATGAACAGCACCGGCGCACGAGTTTCCTGCCGAGCCGATAATTGAAAATCACTGTCCCATATATCGATTCGCTGGATTGTCCGCTGGTACATTCGACCCCGTTCTCGCCCCCCCTGGACCGCGCACCGTCACCCTGTCGACTCCCGTCGACCGCCCAAATGGTTACAAATTTCCCGACAAATTTTCTGCTTCGTTTTCCTCCTCTGTCGGGCTTCGGGTAGCGGGCGCGGGTGCGGGATATATCGCGCTAAGGCTGACATCCATTGCGATCTGCAAGTTGGTACGCGATTATCCCTTTAGCATGGGATGAGAGTCGTTGAAGGATTGCGCGTGGTAAGGGTAGGCCATTCTAATTTTGAGAGAGAGGTGAAGAGGATAGAAGTGCATTTTATGATATGGAATCAGGTTTATTTTATTTTATTTTATTTTATTTTATTTTAGTTTATTATGCGGGTGACTTGGTTTGTATGCTTGCAATGGGTTATGAATTATTCTCAGGAAATGAATGGGAAGTTTTTCAGACGCTGAAAACAAAAAGCAGAAATTTGAGTTTTGAAGTTTTGTATTTCATTTCGTAGAATTTATAGTAAACAGCCTTTCGATATAAGAACATCATAACTTAATAAAATAAATAACGGATTTAAGGTTAGTAATTACATTCAAAGTCGAATAATCAAACCCATAATATTACCCACTGAATTTTTGTTGCATTTATAAGTGCGTTTCTTTATTTTTTTCTTTTTAAATAAGCAAAATATAAAATTTTTGGTTACATTAATTAAGAATTCTTGTATTTAAAGATGTGGATACGTACCAGTGGCTCAAATTATTACTTTTTTATCGCATCTTCTAAATTCTGGAGAGAATTAGAAAGAAACATTGTTCTTTCCTTTTTTCTATAATTAGATCTTTTTATGTCCTTTAATTTTGTATAAATTTTACCTGCCCCCGAGTGCTTCTACATAAGAAAACATACACATAATAAAACGAAAGAAACTAGACAAATCTATGCCCGGATATTTATTTATAAAAGACACTGTGCATTGAATTCCATCAGATTCCACTGATAGTGACGAAGATGTATAATAAGACTGAATAATTTAAAATTCATCGTCAATACGAATTATTTAAAAATTAATTTTATTTTTATAATTGTTTCATATCTTCGTTATTAATTTGTGTTTAAATGTATTTAAAAAATATCTATTTTATTCGTTTTACTCTTATTATGTTCAAAAATATATTTTAAACAATTATTTTACGTTAAATACTATTTTTCGGGTATAAATATGACTAACATATCAATTACGCGTAAATAACTGTATCTTAATGAAAAAATTGATTTTTGATTTTGTTTTCTACATACTCGTTACACTGTGCGCTGTGTCGGTGGTCATGACTCGTCTCACTCGTCGCGCTTGTTCTCTGCAGGAAGTAAGGGGAATTCCAAAACAGTCGAGTCTGTTAGCACGAGTATTGGCTAAATTGCAGACCTCGGTTACCGAATCTGTGTGACCAAAATAGGAAGTGCATAGTTTTGGTTTAAACAAAGTCTGTTGGACAACTTGTAAGCAGTCCATTTGTCCATTTAACAATTTGAAATGAAAGAAAGAAAGACGTGTTTCTGACTTAACTGTGCACTACTCCCACGCGTCGTCCGGAACAATCCCCAGCTACGCGATATTAAGAGGATTTTCAGACTCTCCAAGGATAAGCGATGACACAAGCCACGGAGAAGACACCCGACAAATTACGCGCGCATCCTCGTGCGATAACGAGTATGAAAAGTCACGATTTTCTAGTCGTCAGGCAAAATAGTCCGAGCGAAGACTCTGAATCGTGGTAAGCATCTCATTCAAACGCATCGAGGTTGACGTTGCACTTTCAATTTTCTATCTTTCCTGAACAGAGAAGTTATGTATATTAAAAATTTTATCACTGTGCCAACGAGGTTGCTTCGACCGTTCACTCGGCAAGAACCGCGATATTTATTCGTTAAATTGTCGCGCGCATCGTGGGATGAATGGGGCGCGCTGTACACGATCGAAAGGAAAAAGGCACTGGCCGGTTTCGATGTTCAAATTGACCCTGCAATTCGATTCTCGGGAAATTGATCGAACCGTGAGGTGGTTTCCAACACTGCTGTCGGATGCCGCTTTAATTACCGGCGGCATTTCACGCATTCATCCCACTGGGTCACTCGCAATACCTACGCTATTCAATACGGCCTGCACCCGTTGATTAATATAAAATTCATTTTTTATCGAATCGCTCCGCGGCGGCTAATGAGCCCGCTGCGTTTGTTTCGCCGCGCCGCGGAACCGATACGGTAATAATTTGTAATTTGTAGATCCCGAGTGATTAACGACCGAGCTTCGCTAAACGACGTCTATTATTTGGTCGCGCTGTCACGGGTTTATGAATAAATCAAAATGTGGGTCATGGCTTAAAATCACTCGACCGTCTTGCCAAAAATCCTTCGCTAGTGACCGAAGTCAAGCCCAGATTTTCATCGAGTCCCTCCATTCCGAAACGATCCCTCGCGAAGCCTTCGTCTTCTGCAAACGTAGAAAGGAGAGGAAGAATCGATACAGGGACGAGTCGAAACATAATTACGATTTAAGTGCTCTCGCCGCCGAGGTATCGTTGTTATCGTTATCGCATCGCACGTATCGCGAGGTACGTGCAACCCCCTCGCACGGAGGGGGGTGGCAAGCGAGAGCCCGCGTTTCCGGCGATGGTGCTCGAAGGAAGAATCCATTTCGTCGGCAAAAGGAAGAAAGAAAGGACGCGGAACGTGTAATATCGACTCGCTTAAGCGCGGCCAGGCCCGAGCGCGGGGAGTGAAAAGGGGTGGAAAGACGGCCGAACGACGGGAACGGAGAAGCGGCGGAAGTAACTGCTCGGGCGGAAGTTCCAATTGCCGGCTAGATCTATATTTAATAAGACAGGAGAGTTATACTTTCTCTGCAGGGCGTCGTAACGCAGTTCGAGTGCAAAAGTTTCGACTCTCCCCTGGCTGCCGCCCTTCCGGAATTATCTCTGCCACCTTCCCGTCCACCAACGCCCGAGATAATTAAATATATCCGCGCACCGAAATGCTCAAATGGATTTTCCCCGGGCCAGGCAGCCCGCGATAAAGGATTTTACTTTCGCGAGACGGAGCCGGGCAAACGCGAGGGAAAAACTTCCGCCCGTGCCTGTCCCTTTTTATTAGTACCGCCCCGATCGTTCGGATGGCGGAGAGCTGGTTGCCGCGATCCGATCGATCCCTGCCCGTCGATCTCTTGTACACGGAATCAGAGGAACGGGAGAGCACGACCCTCGGGAAAGATCGCGAAAAAGCTTCGTAGCGGAAGATATTATATTATCGGTATGCGCATCGATTATTTCGAATCACTCAGCCGGCTCGCGATGCTTCGAGGAGACCCCCTCGCATCCGCGGGAGGAGCGATGCAGAGACAATTCAAGGGCCTGGCAGTCGCGTGATAATTTTGCGCTTCGAGGGATCTGATTTACGGCGGGCGCGGCGAAATTTTCCGCCACAGTTCCGCGGCAGGAAATCAGGAAATTGTTACGAGGGCCGCGGCCCTCCTGGGGACAGCCATTAAGTTTCTTTTTTTTCTCTCTCCCCCCTCCCCTTCCCCCCGACCACCCTTCGTCGGTCTCTCGCAATTGGGTTAGCCGCGCGAACTTCCACTCCGTAAAGTTAGCCACGAACGAAGGACGATAATTATTATGCCGCATAGCGCGGCTCGGCTTGCGCCACGCCACTGCGACAACCGGCTGCTCTGGGACCATGTTCTCGCGGCCACTTAATTCGCGAAACCGCCTCTGATAAGAATGGGATTCCTTTTTTCCACCCCTCCGTTGCGCAAACTAAACGCCACTGCTCCTGCGTTTCCAATCCTCACTTATTCGCGTTTTTTTTTCAATCTCGCAGCTGCTCCTTCTTGAGATCCTTGCTCGAAAGTTGACCGCTTAAGACAAACGGGAACCTTTAAGCTCTCGTTCCGGTTCGAGACAGGCCCGAAACGATCGAGAATGTCAGAGGGCAGTTCAATTACCATACGAAAGTGGCAAACAAAATTCCTGTCCCCGAATGCGAGCAGGGCGATCCTTGAGGCTGCTCCAGGGAAAAGCCCCTCGGTTGAATTGTCTCGATCGAAAGGCCGGGCACGTATTTCGAAGGCGGCGAGGTCGGTCAGAAATTAGTATACGCGCTTCTCTCCAGGGGTCCACGACTTTTTAATTTATTCAACCGAAGTTTGTTAGAACTCGACCGTTCGGAGGTTTTCCACGTCCAAACCGAATACCAACACGCAGTTTGTTATTTTTACATTCGGCCTCGCCGGGTCCTCCCATCTCGCTCTCATTCTTCTCGCTTATGCCTGCCGCCGCAGCTGTAGAAATACGCGGGATGGGTGAACTTACTTCGCCGAAAGACGCAGCTCCCGACGTACGCAACCCGTTAAGGACCAAAACTAACCCACCGGGAACCTCTGCTTTCGCTCGCGTTCAGGTGTAACGAAACTGCCGCGCGCAAAGAGGACGCGCGGGACAAAGCGAGCGGAATAAAGACCGAGACGGGGCGTAGACTTTAATTAACTGGATGATCCCGTGTCGAAAGCAGTCGGGACGAATGTCGCGGCGAAAACGGAGCTCGCCTCGCAGCGCCTGCTAGCCGGCGCCGTCTTGCGCGACGCGAGCTTCGCAAATTACAGCCCGAAGTTTTCCGACGAGCTTCGATTGCAATTGCCATTACAATTACAGCAGCCGAATAATACGGCTACAGGGACAATGGAAACAAAGGGGGGCACGGCCGTTCTTCCGGCATTGTCTTCTCCGCTAATTAGCAGCCGGAAGTTGTTGTTGCCGCGCCACCGATATATAATTCGCTTAGCGCTCGCGTGCTCGCATCTGCCTGGCTCCGGTGCCTCGCTTGTTCGCCGTACAAATGAACGGGGGCCTGGAGGTGTCGCCTTGCAGCGTTAAGTCGTTACGTCGAAGCTCCGCGGAACGGTTGCGTTCACGCGTAGACGCCTCGGATTTCCGTGGACCGAGGAGGGAAGAATCACAAGAGGGAAGCCTCACCCGGAATAAATATCGCGGTATATTCGTCAAAGTCTCGGGGAACCAAGGCGGCCGCGAACACGTCGCTCAAACTTGAGTTTTGAAATTCCCCGACAGCTCGATATCTCCCACATGGACCGTCGTTCGCGGCGATATCTTCGACGGGGAGACGTATCGGGGTAGGAAAGCTTCTTACGCTCCCCCGACCTTTCTATGTACAGACGCGGAGAAGAGTAAGGTCTTCCCTATGTAAATTATTAGCGGAAGGCGCCTGACTGATCGACCATTTTCCATTTATCCATGTCCCCTTTTCCGCGCGGAGCCATTCAGCGCGGAAAAAGCGACGCTAATGTCGCGCTTGAGCGGAAGTTGAAAAGGGAACGAGTGGACAGAAATCAGAGACTCGTTGAAACGACTGCCTGAAAAGGGAGAGGGAGTTTAAACGAATTAAAGGCACCCTTCCTCTGCGCGGCCCGCTGAAAATAAGGGGAGGAGCGAAAGAGTGGCTGGACGAAAAGGGGCACGAGCGTGGGACAAACAGGAGTTTTTTCCCCTCGCTAATTAGCGGACGGCAGCGGACACTTGAGAAGCACGATGCATATTTCATGGGTCCAGCGGCGATTGGTTCGATCGAGCCACGATGGGAAAGCCCTCGAAAGGGGTACGGGTTAACTTCGGGTTAGGCTGGCTCCCCAGGCTCGTCCCTTGTCTAAAGTCTCCGGAATAACAGTCGGATTAGCGAGCGAGGATGCGACCTTAATGCGACCCCCTGTACGCCGACCTTATGCAACCCTCCGTGCTAAACTACTGCCAAAGAAAACACTGCTCCCCAACGCCTCCGACTTCCCTCGCTGTCGTTTCTTTGGAATCGATCGTTGTTCGAATTACTCGCGACAGATTGCCCGGAGAAGCCTCGCACGCGAGGAAAACTTTCCGTCCCAGAGCTGCGCGTCCGCCAGTTAATCTTCTCCGTATCCGAAGCGAGCTTGGATAAATGTAAATGTACCGCGAGCAATGCCTTGATAACTTATTCTTATCCATCTCGAACCGTACGAGATTACGTTCCTACCGCGTCTCAAATCGTCGTCGAGATCTTTCGAGCAGAGAAGCAGTTTCCATCGGGAGGATCCTCGGGAGGAAACGCATCGCGGCCTGGTGCATCGCCACTCCCAATGCTCGCAAATCAGGAGACACTGTCGGCAAAGAAAACACAGCGACGGGAAACTTGCTACTTAAGTCCGGATGCTGGCTAGTCGACCTCCTTTCGACGTTCAACCGTCACCTCGAGGACCAGGGTTAGGTCTGGGAAAACAGGATTTCCCCGGTAAGCTCCATTACGCGCCTTCCTCCGAGCGCCCCTGGAAAACGGCAACTGGGAATGCTTATTTAACGCGTCCCAGCGATGCAAAATTTAACGGAGGCCAAAGTCCTCGCTGCTCCCCGCTCCTTCGCGAGTTCAAGAGACTAGGGACTGTTCATCGTTGGAAATTCGATGGGGAGTGCTTTTTCCTTTCTCCGTGGAAGCTTGCCTGTGTGTCTTTCCAAGTCAAAGGTCGAGGGCAAACAGCTCTCGACGGGAAATCGCGGTCGAAGTAGTTCCAGCGACCGGAGATTCTTCGATGAAGATCTTTCGAGGAACTGTATCGAGGGGGAATCGTTTTTAAGGAATAACCATCTGCCCGATAGCATTCAGCCAAAGTAGGGAAGCAAATTTCGAAGGAGCTAGATCCTGGGAAGGTTCAGTTCCCCAATTTGAACGAGCGAAGATGGCCTGAAGTTTTCCTGATTCTTTTCTCTAGGATAAGTGTCAAGGAAGAATGGCAAGGACAGGGGTGAAGATTCGCGAGAAAACGTAACGGGTTGCAGAAGCAAGTGATTTTCTATCCCTCTTTATTCATTGGTCAGTCCTGAGCTCTTTGAAAAGTCTCGGAACGAAAATCGAAGGAAAACAAGCCGCATTTATGCTGACATTCTCGAGAAAACACGAGAACTTTGCTCCATCTGGGACTCTTATGTCATTGTTCTGCCCGATTCCTGCAGCTTCCACTTCTTTCACCTTCCCTTTATGATTCGATCCTCGAGGAGAACAATGCTTCCCCTGATGATCAACGAAAATAGAAGGGGAGTAGCGTCATTAAGGGGGGATTCTACCTCGTGGGGCCGAAAAATAGGTGGGTATTTGTGAATTTTTTGCACGAAAACTGTTGTGCTAATTAATTTGAAATTTGGCAGGCTGTTTTGTAGTATCTTGAACTATTGCTCTGAATTTTTTTGTGACGGTAAACGTAAAAGCTTGGCAGATACAGAGTAATGACTGAGAGGGTTGAAAAAAGCTGGACGTTGACCGAAAGTACTCTGAGGATTATCTAAAACCCAAAAATGAAAATAAATTTTTAATCTATACGAATGTGGCTACCTGCGGTAGTAGATGCATTAAGGAAAATAAAAAAATGTTAAAATCACATCTTCTGAAAAAATATGGATCGAATTCCGCCCAGAAATCGGGAAAAACTTTTTTAAATAAAAAAGGAAGAGGAATAAAAAATGAAAAAGGACTTATTAGTATACCTCCTTAAGTCTATAAAAGGGATTTTTGAATTTTCATTACAGGCTCAGACAAGAATAGTTTAAAAAACGACCTTTTCGATATTCTGACCAATTGCAATTTTTTTCTAACGCACAAGAAGAGGAATTTGAAAAATACATTAGGTACAAGTTGTAGTAACATGTTTTATGAGTTGATTTCTGTGCGACTTCTGCCATATTTAACACTCTGTTCGTGATTACCCCACGACATTCCAGTAATCGCGAACACCAAGTGTTTTGTTTTTCACTATAAAGTTGATTTCTATTATAATTTTTCAAAAAATCGTCACAGTACGTTATAGATAAATAGTTTAAGTACATTTATAAATAATAAACAAATACATTTCTCATAGAATTTTCATTTTGTTTGCTTTTTTGCTTAATTGTTAATTACCCCACTCTCCCTTATTTACCCTTTTCGTCCTACCTTCTAACCCCCCCTTGTCTAAGACACCGATTCAGTCTTTCCTTCTCTCCTTTCATCCTACATTCCACAACCATACTTCCCCCTCCACCCAGGACTCCTAGAATTTGATTTTCCGCGCAAGAAGCGAATGAACGTCGCCGGAAGCGAACAAAAGTCCGCCCCGTGGTACGTCAAACCCGAAAAAAAATACAGAGCTCTCTCGATCCATAGCACGTTCGACATCCACGGCAACTGAGCGCAGCGAGGGAAATTCGAAAACGTCGTTAGAAACGCGATCCGGTTCGAGAGATCAAAGAGAGTGTGTCGGTTCACGGAAGACGCTCATCTGTCAACGCTGGCCGCGAAACGAAACCGCCCCTCTTTCTCTCCTGTCTCCTATCTTCTACCTCCTATCCTCTCTCCGTCCGTGCTATCGATTTTCATCGAGTCACTGGTTTTCCTTTCTGTGTGTTTCCGCGCGCTGTTTCGCGCGATTCGTTTCCCTGGGCGGCGCGGCGAAATTATAAACGAAACGACAGAATCTCGTGACCTCAGTTCCGTGCGGGGCATCGATCCAGCCGACCCCTTCGACGGCGTCCCTCTGCCATCGCCGTTTCCCGTGAATTTCTATTTACCCCCGATATTCCACCAGCGTTCCCTGCTCGCTGAAAATCCCAGCCCCGCGTCACCCGGGACGTCCGAATATTATCGGCGCCCGTCGTAATTTTCGATCGGGGATTGACCAGCGATCGACCCGACCCGCCCCTCGTCAAACCACCCCGCCGTACTCCTACTGTCATTCGGGTGAATGTCTTCGTTAACAAGGCGGCTTCTAACGGGGCGAACGTTCTTCCGAGCAAATTCTCTGCTTCTTCGCGAGGCGCTCGGACGTTTCGAGTCATTTCGAGTCACGCGATCACGTGCTTCTCGGTTGCGCCGCGTACTTTCTGGGTCCACTCTACTTGAAGGAGGAAGGCGCCGGAGTATCGCCGTTAAGCATGAAATTAACCCGGTCCGGAGTACCCCGTAAGCTCGTCAGAACGAAGCTTCGGCTAATTGCGTTAGTCTGAGGACGTCTGGCGACTCGCCATGCCCCTGACACAGATTCTGACGAAACAAAACTCGAAGGGCCACTTCCGTAGAGGTTGGGTCCTGTTCGTCCCCGGGAAAACAACAGCAGAGAAACGGTGGAGGCTTAATTTTATTCGCGATTCCATCCCTTTCGCACCGGTAATCCGTTGACAAGCCGCTATTAAACAGCTGGCCGTTGCAACCTCGCCGTAATGCCGCCGAATTAACCGAAGAATGACGCCAGGATCTCGTGGCCTCCGCGACCAGCGAACCACCCGGGTACTCGAACTTTAGTAATTCGTAAATCCGACCGTAAGTCCTCTGCGTTTCGCCGAGGAACAACGATCACTCGCGAGCTACGGCTCGGACTCGCGAGTCCTCCGTTTCTTCGTTCTTCTTGGAATCTAAGGAACACGCCGCGTCGTCGCCTACCCTGGAAAAGGATTCCCAGTAATTGGCTAACGTCAGATTCCTTCGATGCAACGGTTAATCGAAATCTCCCGCTGCTCGGATAAATCCAGGCGGACGGTGTCGTAAATCTTGAATCGCAACTGGACCGCCTGCAATTTCGAGGAGGCCATAGACTCGCGCGCCCAGAATTATTTTGGGAATACGTTAATCCGATCGGCGATTATTTACAATTCTCCCGCGCACCTGAGACTTCCTCCCCCCTCGGATTCGCGGATTTATAGGGGTGTAACGGGGCGCGTGCGCCGGCAAGGCGACCTGTTAGCGTTGTCATTAACCGCGGACAAGACTCATTCGCTGAATTATGAAACGATAATCCGGCGATATTCATTATTACCGGCGGCTTTGTATAAATAAACCAGTGACACCGTTTATTATTCCCTCCGCCCCACTCGCGGTCGGCGCGAACAATCGTCCGTTTAATAATTTCTTTGCGCCAGCTAAACCGACACCGATTTTCAAATTAAACGCGATTAATTATCAGCCGGCAACGGCGGGCACGGTTAATCTGTATTCAAATTACGCCTTCGTGCCCCTTTCAGATCCAAGCGCGATACCAGCGCAATCAATTTCCGATCAATTGGGGTCGTCGAAAGTCGATGCGCGGGAGCAACCGCGGGGGTGGATTGAATAATCGTCGCCGTTTCTGTCTCCCGCGTACTTTTGTATCCAGCGATAGTTAAAGCGGCGCCAATGAACGATACCGAGACAACAAGCCTCTCTGTTTCCGGTTACGCTAACAAGAATTAATTAAAGCGGAATAACTAAAAACCAGAAACCGCCGAATAATTGTGCCCCGTTCCGAGCGTTTTTACACTGACTCTCTCTCTCTCTCTCTCCCCCCAAAACCCTCCGGTCGTTTTATAGTTAACGCGAAATTCCCGACCGGTTCCGACGCGTGTAAAACATGGTGGAAAAAAAGAAGCAAAATAAATGCGTAAATTTTCGCGGAATTGTTTTTCTCCGCTGGCTAGAAAATCGGGGCTAACAACCACTCGGGTGGCCTCGGAAATATTAATAATGGCCGCTGTAAATTCCGGGCGAACGCGGAAAAAAATTCGGCGGAGTGAAAGGAAAACGAATTGAATGGCTGTTTGGCGGATCCGTGGCCCACTCGCTTGTGCCCTGACAATGGCAACGAAAGAGGGGGAAGTAGAATAACGTTACGCGTAGTCTTGCTGCGACGGACGAGTAACACCGGCCAAGTAGATTCGGTCGACGTGGGGTCGGGCCAAGGAGACGCGGTCCATGAAAGGCCAGACCGCGGTGGAATTATTTAAAGGGTATTCCTACTTAGTGCGAATTAACCTCTCGACTACCGACCCCTGAAACGACAAACTGACTGTGAGGCCCGGGTTCTCGGAACGAGATACGAGATAGGAAGCACAGTGGACACGAAAGTCGGATTTTTAGGTATTGATTATTATTTTGCGGTAGCTAATGAACCAAGGAATCTTGGTGTGAAAAGGGATATAGGTTTTTTTTCTTTAATACGGAAGTTAAATGCATCTGAAATAGGCTTTCCACGCTTTTCGGATTCTGACAGATTTCTAACCAAAGTTTCCACATTTTTCTTTCACTTTTGGGGACATTTATAATCAAATGTATTATGTATTATAAACGGGTATAGTCTCAGCTTATGTATGACGTGAATAATTTTCAAAAATGCATAACCAAAATTATGTTTTCGAGGGTTAAAGAAAGGTACGTATAATTTCAGGTTGTAACTGCTTTCTGTAAGCCTACAAAAAAAGCTACGTGTTCCTACGTTCTCTTGATGATATATTTTGAAAGTAGATACCATCACATAAATGTCCTGCAAAAATCAGCTGCTACTTCTTGCAACTTTAGCTGATATTAATGTTTAAAGCGTGAGAACGCATGAAATTTTGGGGGTAAGTACAGGACTCCCGAATAGGTTCACGGCTCTTCGCTGCGCGTTTCGAATGATTTTCGTGGCTGTACGAAATTGTTACTCTCATAGGAATGCATTCAAACAAAACGATTCTCTTCGGAGGGCTGCAAGTAAATAGCAACGCATTACTAACCAGCAGTAGTACCTAAATAACTATGACACGTCTCTGTCTACCTGAAACGTTGGGATAGGATCTTTACGGATTCAAAATAAGATTTTATAACTCAAAATAAGTCGAAATGATAGAATAAGTTTTTGTCACAATTTTTGTTGCAATTTTCCATGTAGCCCTTGAAAGAGAAAAGAACAAAGAGAAAGTAAACAACGACAAATGCATACGCGAAGTATGTCAAAATATTAGTTTATAACGCCTAATTACACATTTAATAAAATTTAATAAAATTACACATTTCATGTGTACAAAAAGCCATTTTAAATTATTTCTTTAATATCATATTAAGTTTGATGTTTAAGAAGTATGTAATACGAAACAAAAATAATTAAAATATATAAAATATTGAAATGCTGAAGTAAAAATATTGAGAAATGCTGAAGTTATGAGTTTTTTCCACTTTCTCCTCTACGCGGAGGTGGGCCACCAGTGGAAAACTTAGGGTTCGTACCAGATACTGAGGTGGTAATCAAAGTATTAAAAAAGAAGCAAGTATTGTAGCTTCATTCTATCACCTTTTGAGACTATAATTTTTTTTTTATAAGTAAAGATATTCATTTGCAGAGGAATAAGACCATCGTGAATATAATATAAAGCACAAAAAGCTGTATTTACAATAATTTTTCTATTAAAGTAATTGTGATTTTCTGGTTTCTACAGACTTTAAAGAAAAATAATTTTTTCCGTGTAGTGTTCTGTTTTATTTTCTTTAACATAACCTTTAAAAATGTCCCTAAAATCATTCATTTCCGCCGCGGCTAACCGCGTGTAAACCCCTCAAGATCGACAATCTGCAAAATAAATCTTTGCACTCATCAGACTCTGCTTATTAAGCCCCACTTTCCCAAACACCATTCAACCCACACTGCGCTGTTGTCAAAGGAAACCAACCAGCTAACTCGAGGGGATTCAAAAGAGGGGCCAAACGAAAAGACAGCGTTTTCACTTTCGTTTCGCACGCGTGCCCCTCCGCAGCGGCAACCGGAGAAGGGTGGCTCTGTTCAAGAGCCGCGTATCGCGTGCAACGGTCGACTGCAGCCCCAGTTAAAAATGTAAATGCCTCGCGAGGGGGGAGGGGCCACAATCGGAGGTTGTTCCCGATCGGTAGGTCCCCCGGCGAATCGATAGGCGAGTAAACACGTTAAAGCCGCGCTTTCTCGCGATTTACGCCGTCGGCGAGATCTGGGAATCTGGTGGACTGCTGGGGTCACGTGACTCCCTAGCACTGTTTACGAGACGCGATAGACGGTCCGAATCGCGTGGCAATTTCGTGTAACGCATTCCTCGATGTACAGTAGCGAGGAGCCTTGCTGATTTCCCGTGTCGAAGTCGGTTACGACGAAGGAATCGCGTGCGCACCAGCTCCCGTGGCGTGTGAATTCGTCGTCATCGCGGAGCCTCGGCCTCCCCGGCCGGCAGTAAACGGTCAACACCAATTCCCTCGTGGTTACGGGGGTGAAAAAAAAACCCCTCCGACCGTAAAGCACCGCCCTGGGAAACGTAGGAATCCCGAAAATCCTCCCTCGTGCGCCCGAATATTAGCTTCCTCCTTCCCAGCCGAATGAGCAACGGGAGCAGCTTCACGTGCAAGCCTCCCTCGCCGAACCGACGGATCGTAGCGTTCCTTCCAGCAAAAACTCGCTCGGCGAGCGACGTTACGGATGCACGTCGCTCCGAGAATAATGAAAACTTGCCTAGCAACGTTTTGCCCCGCAGCTCAGCTTATGAACGTAATCATTGTCATTGTTGCCTTGCTTACGAGCCGGTACTTCGGTACGTGACGCGGATATACCAGACCGGACGGAAAACGGGGGTGTTCCGAGAAGAAAAAAAAATGCGAGGGTGGGAAGAAAATAGACCAGAAGGGTAGGGAATCCACGGGGCGTCAGGGAATTATTTTCAAAGCTCGTTTGCTCTGCCCGAGAAATATCTGTAACTATTCAGGTTTTGTAAATGTGATTGCATAAATCGAAGCTTGCGAAAGGAGCCACGTGGAAGAGCCTACGTCGTGCAAACCTGGGTGACCGAAGGGAGGGACGAATATTCCAACGATACTTGACGCGCGTGTACTCTCTCGTCGAAGCTGGTGACGGTGCATCGACGGGAGGGGCGGAGGGGATGGAGCGGAGGGTGCTGCGACGGGGTGCAGTCTCGAGTTCCAAGAATATAAGAGGCAGCGGCACGAGAACGAGCAGCCGACTGGCTGGCGAGCGAAGGAAACCAGTCACGATTAGATCTCTCGGCGAGCCAGGTCGAAGGGCGAAGGGTGGGGTGGCCCTTTCCGCGATAAGGCCTGCGAACGCGCTCGTTCGCGAGGCTTTCGTGTCGAACATTGGCGCAGGAACGTGGGCCACCCTGTCCCGCCACTCGCCAGACTCCCAACCTCCGACTTGCCTGGCTGACGTGTCGACCGGGAATATTCTCAAGCTTTCTTTTTTTTTTTTCTCGTAGTAATTTCCTCTTCGCCTTCCGACGCGAACAGGGCCTCTCACTTTCCAGACGTCTCCTATACTTTGCGGAATGAACAAGCTAATTGCCTGGAAATACGCTACAGCGCTGTAAATTCATTAGTGGCTGGTCGACTCAGGCTTCTGTCGAACGAGTATTCTCAATGGGATCGTTAAAACAAAAAGGAAACACTTAATATTTTATTGTTATTATTTATTACGAGACAATTACCAAATTCTACGATAGTGAATACTGTAGTATATGTGCAAGGAGAATGAAACATTTAACAGTAAAGAATTAAACATTGCATACTTTTGAAAGTTAATATGGATCCACAGAAAAAATCAATGTGATCTGAATAGAAATTGAAAATGCTGGCAATACGATTTACAGGATCGTGATCACCAAACTCAGATTTAATCCTTCGTTGATTCTCTGAGTGTGAGCCACCCATAAGCTGATTTTGACGCTCTGTACCTTCTTTATGCAAAAGAAATATCTTTTTTCCAAAGCCGACTTACAAACTATTTTTTGTCCGAAAATAGTTATTATACCTAACGACAACTCCGTAGATTTTTAGCTTCTGATGTTGAAATTTGTAAAAGATACAATTTTTTAAAAGATTCTCTTCGTTTTTTCTCGACATATGATAATCTAGATTTTCTTTAAAAAACCGGGATAAAATTTCAACAAATAAAACTATTGGAATACATTCCAGAGACCTTGAAATTAGTCCACGACTTTTTTCATTACGATGGGATTTTTCAAATGAGAATGGCAGTCGTTGAAAAATTGTTCTGATTGAACAGTAAAAGGATACTCTTCTCCTTTAAAGCCATTAATCATTTTAAACAAGAAAGGAAGGCCAACTATCATATTTTACACAATCCTCAACCAAAAACACTCCGATTTCCTCCAAGTCCCCCAGCACACACGCAGATCGATCATTGACAGGCGTTAAAAGTCCCCTGGTCACCTCTAAATTCCACGATGCGTTCCCGGAGCCTTCGAAAGCTTGCAGTATCAATTACCCCGGAGAAGCCCGCGCGAGCCGAACATCCATCGATCGTTCGAAGGATCTCGCGCCGTTAATTGCTAGCCTACGGTGCTCCCATGGCTCGTTGCACAGAGGGTGCGTCGTCTGAGCTAAAATTTCGGCGCGGTGATTTAATTGCCCGACCACGTGGAATTCCGTCAGAGGGGAATCCCGCGAATCCTGGTCAGCATAAACAACGGAATTTCAATAACGCAACGATTCGGCTGGCGTTTCATCGGCGGGGAAGGGTACATCGAAGCGATGCAATTTACAGAAATCCTTGGAAGCTGGATGGGACAGGGTACAAATGCAAACGATCTACGCAACTTTACCCTCTCGCGAGGGATTCTACTCCTCGGCTTCGATCACGGTGCCACGCGTCGCGCTGAGATATTCAGTTACACTCGCGGTTAGGCCAGCGTCGGCCGGGCGTCGATGATCGAATATTAAATCCGGTTACAAAACGAGCCTCGTCGGTGAGGTATTACCGATGCAGCCGACGTCGGTGTACCTATGGAGATCAAGACGCGAGATACTCGTACGTGCACTGGGACACAGCCACTCCCGCCGACACATACGCTAGACACCTGGGTAATTGCGTTACATAGCCAGCGCATGTACGGGATCGCCCGGCTCGATAAGTCGCGCCGAAGCCTCGGAATATTTACGCCCTGTTTAGCGCGGGATTACCGTGAAATCCTCCGGCATAATTCATAATTCGCCGCATGGCCAGGGATCGACTTTTCCGCGGCCGCTCTTTAGCCAGCTGCATTCATAACTAGCGGACTTTTAGTACGTGGCGACGCGGCTCGGTTGCCGCGCTTTTCAATCTCCTCGAGTGTCGTCCTGCACCGCGGGTATTCTCGCCCCTTTAGCGCTACTTTTGCAGAAAAAACGGGTGTACGAAAGAATCGTGAGAAGAAGAAGGGAGAGTTTGAAAATCGGCAAGTTGGTCGTTGTAGATAAATAGCTTGAATACGAAACACATCTGGGTCACCTAGAGATCATCCCCGGACAGAGATGGGCAAGAAATTAATTGAAATAAAAATTTGTGTACGAAATTTTTATTTCAAATAATTTTGTCACCGTTCCTCCATTTTTCAGATTTACTTAAGTTATTATCAATTGCTGAGCACAGAAAAAGCTCCCAGATTGTTCTTAACCTGATCTACCCTTTTGGGAAGAGCAATCAAACTCTTTAAAGATATCCATTGTAAATTTCAAAGCCTCTTCTTATCTATACTTCTCTCTTAAAGATACTCGCCAGGTGTTTAATCTCTTTGAAGAGTAGTAAGCGTAGTTCCAGGAAGAAAGCAAGCTCAAAGTAAACTGGGTTGCCGACATGAAACAGGACAGTCGGTGTAGAGCCGCCATACTCGGTTCGCACACAGTTAAACAGACGGAAGCTAGCCCAGTATTCCAGCGATACCCAGAGACCGACAAACGGTTAATTAAATATACGCGTACGTATGTTGACCGGGGCGTTACTCGTGTCGATAATTGCGATGCTAATTGCATTTCACAGAAGGCGCGCGTATGGCCGGGCGCAGAGAGCTCGGGCGAGCGTGTGCCCGCTCGATGAATCGCGTCAAAGGCCGGCGATATACACTCACGCCCTATTTACCCGCGCTTTTATTTAAAAAAAATCATCTCGGGCGCGCCTAAAGCCAGAGGGAAGCCGGCGGCCGCTCCACGACCAAATAAACTGCGCGGTCGATTGTTTCGTACAATAATTGGCCCGCCCTTTCAATGTCACCGTCCCGTCATTTCTCCGCTGCTAAGCCCTGATAACCCAGAAACCTGATAACCCGTATCATTGTCCGCTGATCAAAGGATCGCTCCGACAAATCTACGTCATTGAATTACTCGATCTCGATGCTTCGGAAAGGCTCGCCTTTAGTCGTCCAAGGAACGACAAGACGATTCTGTTCCTTTTTTCCTGTTCTCGGGGCGTAATAACCGATTTGTCAGAGATGTACAGAATTTTTATTTAAATAAAATTTCACGTGTCGAATAAAGTTCGCTTTTTCATTCAACGAATAAAGTTAATTTTTGTGACTTGAGTGTCGAATAAAATTTTCAATTTCAATTTTATTTGGCATCGAATAATCTAAAGTTAAAGTAACTTTTACTCCTTATTTAAATATTTTTTTATTCAGTTAATTTCCAATTCTGCACTTTATATATCTACTTCTCTCACATCGAATCAGTAATCGAAGATAAATCACAAGGTTTTCCCACCGTCCTGTTACTTAATAATTCATCAGTCACACTTTTTCATTCAACGAATAAAGTAAATTTTTGTAACTTGTGTGTCGAATAAAATTTTCAACTTCAATTTCAACTTTATTGGCATCGAATAATCTAAAATTAAAGTAACTTTTACTCCTTATTTAAATATTTTTTTATTTAGTTGATGCCCAATTCCGCACTTTATATATCTACTTCTCTCGCATCGAATCAGTAATCGAAGATAAATCACCAGGTTTTTCCACCGTCCTCTTAATAATTCATCAGTCACACGTGAGTACCAGGCTTTACAAAAGCCGAACAACGTTCAACCCTCAAGGCTATACCGTGGCAGACGCGTCCCGTCACACATCGCGAATATTCTCGAGTGCCGTGTAAATCAAAGAATCCCCTCGCGTCGGTGAAGGGACGAAGGTTCGCAGCCGAAGAAATAATTGCGTGGAGGGAAGGCCGGGGGAACGAGGTCTCGTCAAAGGGAGGCAAGTTCCAAGGGGCGTTTATCGCGAGTTCGCCGCGAAATCGTTCAGCCGTATAAAGGTCGATCGTTGGAGGTTCGTCGAGGAGGGGCGACGTCGTCAACGATCGCTCGTAGTCCTAGCGTTACACGACGTTTCCTCGTGCGTGTTTCACGAGCGGCGTGCCCGTAAAAACTCTGCTCGGGTCTTTCGTTTATGCGGTGCTCCGCGAAGTCGACTTCCAGGTACATACATCCCCGCGACGCCCCACTCTTTCTTATCCCTTAACGCGCGCCCTCCCTTCGTTATTTCCGGCAGGTTTACGACGAGCAAAGCACCGAACGAGGAATCATTGAATTTCGAGGGGGAGCCGACGATCGAAACGTCGGCACGCTTGGGAAAGTCAAAACACGTACGAGATACGACGGACGATTTTATGCTTGGATGCAGGCCGTTGAAATTTTTGAGAATTTCAGAAATATCAGCCTGCGCCGAAGAAGGGAACGTGTCAATTATCCCACAGTCCCCGGAGAGATTCCATTGAAAAGAAAAGAGAATCAGCTGATCACCCGGTCTGAATATCCCGGAAGTCTCTCGCGACGGGGAGGAAAGAAATTCCCCTGGGAGATCTCTTCCCAAGTATTTTAATTTTGCCCTCATGAGTTTTGAATTCACTGCATAGAAAGCAAATTCGTTGTCAATCTTCGTTGAGCCCAATAATGCGCGAGGGTCCCGGCGTCGGAACGCGAGAGCGCGCCTTTTAAAGAGAATACCTCGATCTCGATCGAAAGCGCTCGATCCTCGCAACGCCGGTCCAGTTACGGCCGCTCGAATCTGACCTAGACGATTGCACGAGGGCAGGTTTCATGGGACTCGATTACCCGGTTCGTCGACACCTCGTAAATAACGCTGCAAAGTTCAGAGGCGCGGCGATGGGGTGCGTAAAAACGATCCCGCGCAACAATGTGACACGGTCGGCTGGGAAAATTGAACCGTCAGTCGTTGCGCCGCGGCAAACTATCTGATGCTAGAAAAACACCGCAGAGAAAGGGTTGCGCTCTATTAACCGGGGGGAAAAAAAAGGCCGTCGAGGGTGAAAGGGGAGCATTAAGCGTGGATATATCCGTTTCCGCGACGGGCCGGCTGTATGTCGTCAGATTTATAAAGATAAATATTGTTCTTACAAGCGGGCGGAATTTTACGAAGATAATACATATTTCCTGGGTGATCGATGGCAGTTACGGGAAACGCAGCTCGTTCCGCCTCTCTTTCCATGTACTACAACAGCACGAGCCTCTGGGAAGCCTGCCCCTCGGGCCGGCCCAAGCAGGAGGAAACTTTTGTCTCTGCGCCGCCTCCGTTCGCCGATATTGTTTCCCCCCCGAGCGTTATTTACCCTTTTCTTCGCGCCCTTGCGTCCAGGGGGCCTTAGCTTTATCACCGCAACTCGATGCCCGACAAATCGACTTCGGCGGGAGTGGAGTGAATTCATACGCGTGCTCTGGGATAGTAGAGTGTCTAATTTGAAAGGCGATCGATTGCGGGAAAGAAACGTGGAGTCCCTGAAAGATCAAATGATAACTAGGCTGTGAAGTAACTCTCCGCAACCGGCGGTATATTTCTTAACGCAATTAGCCGCGGGTTTTAAACAAATGTAAAGGGGGTAGAGAAGAGTGTCCCGTGGCGCTGTGTGTCCTATAGAAATTTATATAAAGCACGAGCGTCGGTTTTTCCAGCCGCGTTGGCTCTCGAGCGGGCTGACCATAACCGTGCTCTTCTACTGGCAGTGGCGCGCAGTAGAACGCGGCCAACAGTGGTCAGACGCAATCCAGCTAATTTCCATTTCTGTTAATCATGCCCGGCAGGAGCGGAAATTTCGTTAAAAAATTACCATTACCCTTGCCCGGGGAGAAGTAAAAATCTGTCTAATTAGACGGGAGTAGATTTTAGCGGGTGTTTTACCGCGAGTCGCTCACCGAGAATCCTGCCGCTAGCCGTTCGCTGGAACCGAGACGAGCGAAGGGAGAGATGGGCGAAACGAACTCCATCCGGAGTCTAATAAGAATGATTTTACCCGACGCCAACCGAATGCAACTCGTTAATTGCATTAGTTGCGACGCGTTGACGTGCAGGAGCTGCCAAGGAATTCATCGAACGAAGAGCTGCGAGGTCCACGGGTAACCGACTCGCCCGGACGGGGGGAACCTTTTCCGAGGGAAGGAGCTGCGAAAAAGGGCGGCTGTCGGGAGAGCCAAGGCGCGGAGAAGGGCCGCAGAAGGGCCCAGCGGGGTAGCGAAGAAACTCGCGGAAGGAATTCCGAGCGCCGTAGCTTCTCGCCGGTAGAAACCCGCTGAAAGTCAATTCCTCGGTGTACATGGAACGTCATTCTGCGTGATTAACGATCGCGGAATTAATTTCCAGCCCGCGACAGCAAATACTTGGGGAATTAAGCGTCCGGAGGCGGCTGTCTTTGTTTTTCCGTCGAGGACCCCGCCATGAAATATGTATAAAGCGTGGCCCGGATACAGCGCCGTCTAAAATATGCCCGAGCCTCCGCGATCGTTGATTAATCAAATTGCAGTCGTTTAATGAAATCCAGCCAGACACTCGCGCCGTTCCGATTTACCCCCTCCGGGCCGAGAGAAATTGCGCGTCGAGGCGTCGAGTGTCGCGCAGCATCTCGGCTACGCGGCCCTCTCGGCGCCGTTAAAAGTAAGCAAACGGCCGCGTGCTCGAGGTCCCCGGGGAAAATTGTCGCGATTACAGCATCGGCAATCCGAGGCAGAGCGTTCGGGCCGCGATCAACGAGCTGAAGAACGCCCGCGAACCGTTACGACGATCGAGGTCGCAGTCGCGGGCTGAGTTCAAAGGGAAGCTATGGTATCGGGTCAAGGAGGCAGAGTTTGTCGGCCAATTAATTAGTCATTTCTTTGGCGAGGATCCGCGTATTCCGAGGTGTGCCCTTTGCCGCGATACAAGTAGTAATAACGGATCGACGGGAGACGGATCGCCGAGAGGAAGGGGAACCAGGTCGAGTAGGGCGAGATGAAAGGGCAACGAGACGACTGGCCGACCTTCAAGCACAGCGGGCCGAAAATTCCGGCTACTAAAATGTAGAAGATGAGAAATGCTCGGAGTAGTCAGGCACGCTGGAGTTCTATCGAATTCTTCAGGATTTCCCAACGTTTCGAGATCAATGATCACTCGCAGGTTATTTAGAGAACGACAGTGAATCGAATGAAGTATCAAAGCGACCATGACACCGGAATTTATTTCCGATAATGAAATTCTACCGAATAATTAATTACCACCGAGTCTGGCCCGGTGAAATCAAACTGTTCCGTAATTTAATTGAACCACGCGGTATCGGACTCCGCGTGGCTCGATAGCGAAGCGTTCTTTCGAATCGTAGCTTCCGGCTAATGGCATTGCCAGAATAACTGCGATACACGCTTTCGGCAGTAGCCAGGGGAAAAGTGGCGAGAGCGTACGAGTATCGCTGCGTGGAACGTCGAAGCAAGATGCACGGAAACCGAGACAGCGGTCGAGGAAACGGACTGTTCTCGGGAAGCTAAGAGGTATCGGAGAGATCGCTGAGCGCCGGAGCGTACAACGGAAGCCGGATGTTCGATCGTTTTACCGATTCATGGACCTTCCCGTGGAAATCGAGGCCCCTGCAGAATTTACTAGACCAACGTTCTCGCGAGCCACGACGCCAGAACTCTAAATCCTTTTCCAGCTCGAGGTTATAAACAGCAACGATGGCGGGATAGATGGCGAGCGGTTAAACGCTAGCCTCCGATGTATTCAATCTTCCTTCAGCGATTAATTAATCATGATGCCCCGTAAATATTCATCGAGGTGGGCCTGGAACGCTCCGCAGAAGCGGATGCCCGCGATTCTCCGCTGTAAAACACGGTTCGATCGAGAGTCAAAGTCCCTCGGGGTTCGTGGCAGGGATGTTTCAGAAGGCGCGCTGGATTACAGGTGGAAAAATGAAAATTCAGGGCGCGGGCAAGCTCGGACAAGGAGCGTCTAACCGACCTCGAACCAGCCCACTCTGTTGACAATCGATTGTTCCCCCTCGTGGAAAGGGGGGCGCTGTGACGTGGACAGGTGTAGGTAACAGTTTCGAGGGAGAGAAGGGGGTGGATCTCTCGCGCTCGGCCTGCCAAAAATTCCGTGTTCGCGGGTGCAACGAGCAGGAACACCCGAAGGTACTTGGAATTTATTCGAAAGCAACCTCGTTACGGTGCGGCTCGCAAAGTAGGTCGCGCGAAAACACCGAGGACGTTTAAAAGCGGCTCCACCGTGCGATTTAACGTCAATGGGCCACTTCTCGCTCCCCTCTTTTCTCTTTCTCTACCTCCTTTCTTTTTCTTCCTCCGCAGCTGCCCCGCTCCCTTCCACGTGTCTTCAGCTCCTCTTTTTTTCTTGCGGGGCCGGCTGGCGGCATTTAAGCCGAGGAACGTCGTGGCACGGGTGGTGGGGCGCGAGCTCTTGGAAAAATCTTCGCCCGCTTTCGGAGGGTTCGCGCGCGCTTTGTGCCCGGCGCGCTTTTTCGAACGAGGATTCCTTCATCTCGACGGGCTGTCGCCTCCTGTTTTCCACGCTCTCGTGCCTCCAAGCATCTCCAGGCTTCCTCTCGGAGACCCGAGCACTCGTTTCTCGTTCCGTCGCTGCCGCAACGCCCGAGCCATTCGCGTTATCTATAGGGCGGGTCTTAAATCTCCCGCGAACCCGTTCGTCCCTCCGGCAAATCGTGTATACTTTCCTCGTTAAGCAACTTTCCTTTCTACGGCCACAAACGAGTCTACGGCCATCGAGTGCTCTTAGAGGGAAATTAATAAAACTCCACTCCAGCGGACCTCTCGAATTAATTCCGTTCCCTCTGAGCCGCCGCGCTCTTTCTTCGCTCGCGCCGAGCAGTGATAGAGACATTGGTACGCCGGCAGGAACGTTCCTCCCCCTCCACCCTCCAGCCGGGAGGTTAAAGAATGGGGAAGAGTAAGGAGGAATATAAAATGCCTATGAAGCTGATCGCTTTTCATTATTAACACTCCGTGAGCACGTACGCGATATTTCGCCGGCGCTGGAATTCCGTGGGGGTATAAATGACTTCCACCCCTGAAACTTACTCGCCGCCTACAGACGCGGTAGATAACCTTCGATCGCGGCCGACCTCAATCGAACTTCATCCCGCAATGCTCTCTCGCCTCCCGCGACAACGACGACGTGCCTCCCTTCGCGAGGATCCCTGCTAAGTGGCTGTTGTGTCTCCATTAACCCCCGTGGAACAAAAAGAAAGAAGGACACACGGCTGGGACCGGAAGAAACACGCCTCGGCCAATTAGCCCTGAAAGAAGGAACTTTCTATCCCCGTTCTTTTTGATTTCTCGCGCCTGTTCTTGGAATCGCACCGAAAACAGAACGGGTTTACGCGCGGCGAGAGGCTGCGTCAAAGTGGAAGGAATTATGGCGACGCAGAGGATCGACCGGGGTGTATGGTACAGAGTAGTACACACCGCGGAGAATAAAAGCCGCGAGAGCTGTGCTAACGCTTTGTACGTCTCTCGAGCGTCCCTATTGTAACGCCGCAACCCCTAATGTCTGCTTATTATCGTCTTTCCGAGCAACCGTACCGCGAAACGTCATTCCAGCCATTCAAACTCGAATCACGCGCCAATGTACAATCCCCCGAACTCTGTCTCGCCCCTTATCACCCTCGTGCCCGTTCCAAGGGCCTTTAGAAAACCGGAGCGCCACACGCGAACGCGGAATTTCAGCCCCGTGCCCCGGGAATCTTTATAAATCTCCGCGAGTATCCTTCTTAATTTTTGTCGTCCCGACCGTTTAACGCTCGAGGAAGATTACCCCGGACTCCGGGGCTACTGGGTTCGTTTGTTCTCGCCCGGCAACCCCGCGGAAATCGTAGAATGGAGCGGTTAAATACGGCTAGAAGGGCGCATTAATGACGGGGCGAATTTCGGTTCTTTATGCGGCTGGGAGAAGAATTCAGGGAGAAGTCCGCAGCGGCGGAGGAGCGCGGTTTCCGTTGGTATAATCCGCTGGTATGAATACCGAACTTAGCCGGTTTGAAAGGACCTTGTCCAATAAATTCGAGTTAATTAAAAGTATCGACCGAAGGGCGGGTTGAGGAATATTTTCCCCTGCGGCTTCGGCGGATCGGGCATCCCTCTCGGGTTGCCGCGATGTTTCCTCGAGTGCCGGCACACGGGTTGGAAAGATTAACATGTCGCTGAAGAGTTGCCCGAGTTAATTAGCGGAGCATCGAGCGGAAGAGCGACCGCTTATTTCCGAGGCGGAAAGTTCGAGAAGGGAAGAAGGTTTCGAGGGAAGCTGGCAACCCGATTACGCGATCGTTCCGCCGCTGGAATTACCGCCACCCCTCCGTTGGCCACGCATCGATAAACCGTCCTTGTTGAATTAATAAACGAGCCTAATTGAATTAATAATCCACCGGTCCCTCCGCGGAAATCGTAATAGCTGGCCGGTGGCTAGCGAAATACGGCGCGGGCTGTAGAGCCCACGGTTTATTGGTTCCTGTCCAATTATTGGCCGCCCTTTTCTACTCCGCTGGAACGCTCTGTCAAGCCGGCCGCCGGCGGAACGAGTGTTTTTTAGAAAGGATACACAACCCCCCTACCCCACTCGTCGATGGAATATATTTACCTGCGGTACGGTGCACGATGGTCGATAAACCGCAGGAATGACCCTCGCTCGCGTTTAACCCGACTCGGATTCGATCAAGCGCGGATCGCTAAGAGGTCGCGATAAATACGCGCTCGTACTACTGGGACACTACGGTAGAGACCTCGCGCCGCAAGTAGATCCAGTCAATAACTGCGACCACGCTCCGTCGGAAGGGCACTCGAGTTACACGCGTTTCCCGAGTGTGACGAAAATCAAAGCACTCCGGAAATGCAAAAACATTACGAAACTTTGCGTAATACGTATCCAGGTATATATAGTTTCATAATCATTTGAATTTGGGGAACTCGGGGATCTTCCCTTGTTAGCCTGACGGTGCTGAAGCGCGCGAGGACGGCTCTCTTTCTCCGCGTGGAGCAGAGCTTTGTCAATTTTCAGAGAAACAATTCGATCCTTTCGAAGAATCCGGTGGAGACGAGTCGAAGTGGAATCGACTTGGATAGGAGAAACTTGAAGTGGGGACTCACCGCTTCTGCCAGTAGGTGTCGGCGCGGACGTGGATCTGCCAGTGGGCTCTGGAATCGGGAATATCAGGTCGCAGCACTCTCTCTCGGGGAACTCGCTGGCGCGGGTGCACCTGCAGCAGGAGAGCACAACCAGGGCCGCCGCCACGCTCTTGAGCAGCGTCGAGCGCGCCAGCAGCGTGCCGACCACACGTGACATGACTCGGCCCATCAGATCATCACGCGGCATGGGTCCAGGTCCCTTCAGCCTCTGCGTAACGGGGACCTCGCGGTGGCTGCCTCCGCTATCCTCCGCTCGGCCCCGAGCTGCCGGACGACGACGACGAATCCCGCGGCGTCCGCGCGACATCCTCTCGTCGTCCGTCTCATCATGCGCTGCTTCCTCCACCTTCGCTCCGATCCGAACGACCCTGGACTCTCGTATCCACTGGCCCGCCACGCGGCAGCGATCGGCCCCGCTTCGCCGCGGTACGCGCACACTTTCGGGAATCCAAGGTCCCGCCTGATCGGTCGCACACTTTTCCCGCTCGCGCTACTCACGCGGCACTGCCCCGCCAGAGGAGATGCTCGGCCTCAGCCGCGTCCCGACGCACAAAACATCCGCAGGAACTCGCCCCTTCTGCCCCCGTGAATCCTGGGTGTCACACGCGAGGCTGCCGCGAGAACGGCCGAACCGAAGCCGCGGCTGGCACAGGCGGGAAGGGAGAAAACCGATGCGTAGTACACTTTTCTAATCGCTCGATTCCGGGATACGTGTGTGGGTTCGTGTGTGACTGTGTGTGGTGGGTGGACAGGTGCTCGAGTGTAAGGGTGACGCGAGTGACCGGAGGGAAGGAAGCGTGGCTGAGAGAAAAATCCGCGCACTCGGTCCTCGTGCCCGCGTTCCGCGTTCCGAACACACTTGGCGCGCGCGTGCTCACGTACCGAGCGTGTTACCGAGCCGAGACCGCGTCGCCACGGCGTCTCGACGCCCAATGACGACTACGCCGCACCGCGTACCACCGCCGGCCGCGCGGACTCTTCCTCCCAACCCTCTTTCGCTCTACCTGCTCGCGACCCCTTCCATGCCGCTTACACACGATAGTTCTGCGCGAAAGTGTGCGCGCTCCCCGCGTTCCGAAGCCCGACGAGAGTGCACCGGCTCTGTACCTGTGCCTGTCCCTGTCCCTGCCCTCGCACGCCCCTACCACCCTCGTGCGCGCGACCCCCCTCGAGCTGGTGTAACCTACGTCCGCCTCGTAGACGGCCTGCAGGTGCGAGGCCTCGCGAGCACCGGCACGCACACCTGCGCGGGATCCTTCCTCTGCCGCTATCGAGACCGTTCGATGTGTGCTCCGTGTTTCCCGCGCGACGCCTGTGCCTGATTTCCGAGCGCCCGTCGATACCTGCGTGCGCGTGTGTCGGATCTACTCTCTGTGTCGATACGGGTTGCTTCCTAGCTTTCGATGCGTAAGGTACGGTTGAATTTGTAGTTGGAGCGAGGGAGAGTGGGGTATAACCGGGTATCATTTTTTCTAAGACAAAAGTATCGTGTTACGACGATATGAGATCAATCGCAGAGCAAAGACCGGCGTAGGTCTTTTTTCAGGGAAGTTTAAAAATTTCGAGTTGGAAAGTTCCAGTGTTGTGTCGCGACGAGAATTTATTCGTGACTTTTGTTTACTAGATAAATTAAAATAAATGTATGTACAAGTTAATATTTGTTAACCCTTCGTTGACACTCTTTTTGAACGAGTGCCATTCTCATACAAAGAATCCAATTGTTTTGAAAAAAATCATGGGTCAATTTCAAGGTCTCTAGAATGTATTCCAATAATATTTTTATTGAAATTTTATCACAGCTTTTGTAAAATAATTCTAGATTACCACATGTCGCAAAAAGACGAAGAAAATCGTAAAAAAATTGTAACTTTTACAAATTTCAATATTAAAAGCTATAAACGTACAGAGTTGATGTTCGGATATAATATTTTGAGAGAGAAAATATTTTGTAAATCGGCTTTGGAAAAAAAGGCATTTGTTTTGCATTTAAAAGGTTCAGCGCGTCAAAATCAGCTTATGGGTGGTTCACACCCAGACTGTCAACGAACTTTCCTTATGAATTCTGAAATAATACTAATAAACGTTTTATAATTATATTATATTTCACCTATTTTTAACAACCCGGCTACTTCCACGCATCCGAGAAACCTTGTTTCTCTATGAGCCAAATAATTATTCAAAGAAAACCTCTGATTTTCTGATTCTGTGTTTCCAAAGTGTATTTTCACATCTGCCTTTCTGCTAACAGGAAAAATACATTAAACACCCGGTTTTGCCCCACTTTCCTCTACTATAAAATCCTATAAATCTTCTTGCGATACACCGTGATCAAGAATATATTCATTAAAAGATACACCACGTACGTATCCAGTAGCTGAAACCTGCCTTCCAACTAAGCCCTCGCGAAAGGGAGCTTCGATTTTATTAGCTCCGCCACGAAAGAATATTCATATTCATGGAAGAGGGGCGAAGGTAGACGAAGCGAGTACGTGTTGCCACGTGTCCCTTCGCCGAGCCGCGCACCCCCTGCGATTGTGCTCGTATATGCATTGCGTGCATCTTATCCGTAAGTTCGGCCAGGTCCAATATTGGTGCCCGTAGTTATTGCCTGGCTGTGTGCTACGTGTCTTCCGTTCGGGCACGTATTTGCAGGTGCTGGTGCCCGGTGCACGCGTCGGTGTAACACGACTCCGCGCGGCGGTTCGTGGAAACGGCAACGTCCGAGGGACTCCGAGCAACGCCGAGGGAAGGAGCACCCCCTGGCCAAGGGGTGGCTAGGGGTGGCTAGGCGAGCGGCCCGCCAACGACCCTCGTTCCTCGTACGCGTCGTTCCTGACCTCGTTTCGCTCGGTTTGTCGAGGTCGGTTACGCGGAAATACCCGCCGGGCCCCATCGGCTGCTCTCAGCCCTGAAACTGCCTTAACAACCCCTAACTGTTTCGTCGCGTTACGCGTGGCTCGCGATTAAACGGCTTCCGCCGAAAGAACGCGCGGCAATTTTCCGCTGGACACGGGACCTCCCCATGAGTTCCTATATCCAGTGACCTGTCCTCGAGATCGGAGAGACCCACAGGTCCGACCACTAATTCAACATCGTCCTTTCGTCGATCCTCCAGCGCCTGCTCCCGGGTGCTGTAACTTTAACGGACACTATGTATGTTAAGGGTCGCAAGCAGCCCGTTAAGGGACCCCCGCGTCGAATATGAATAACGAATGAATTAGCAAAGTTGGTGACCACGAATCGACGAAACGAGAGTGGCCCAGGAACCGGCGAACTTTCCGGGATGAACAGCGGAGGCCACCCCGTGCAAACGCAGCGACCAGCGTTATCGCCCGTGAATCAAACATTATCAATTAGGAAGGGTGATTGCCAGAATCCACGGGGCGACCGAGACGCGTCGCGTAATGCCACGGCAAATAGTATTACTAATTCCCATCGCGGCCTTTCGTAAATCGGATATTCCGCCGGTGGCGAAAAACCCTCGCCGCGCGGGCCGTGCATAATGGCGACTCGATTGGCACCGTTAAACGGGGCTAATATTGACTCGTAATATTAATTCGCTTTTATAACGTCGCAGTGTCATTATTTAATCGAGCTAGGAACAGTGGACGCGTCGGATGATAAATAATGATGCCTTTTATTCTCGAAGCGTCATTCCAGTTAGACGGGCTGAAGAAATTGATTTTTTTCGTAAATATTCTTCGAAAGTTGTGCTGTTAAATTTTCAAGGAAAAATTCCGATTATTTTAGCTTCCACAGAGGCATATTGTGGGGAGCGTAGAGGCTTGAAGTCTGTATAGATGAGAGCTCTGAACGCGTTTTTCTCGAAACGTCATTTATACACATTGTGAATATAAAATCTAAATATGTAGCAAATCGATTGCTTTATAAATTTGACTGCTTATTTTCTGCACACCTATGACTGTCCTCGCACGGACTACAAGCAAGTATTTACATTGAGTCTGACCTACTTTTAAAATCGAAAATAATAAAAGAAAAAGAGAAAAACATTTTCCTTGCATTTTGTCCACCCATTTTGAGAATTTTGGAGGTAAATCACTAATTATAGTCCCAGCAATAGCGACAGTTATATTAATCAAAAATCTGTTTGGATTTTTGGGTTCGGATAAGTCTGACAGCTGAAATCACCTTCACGAGCGAGACTGAAATTTTTAAACATGTCATCAAGGCCGCTTTTGAAAGGCAATAATTTTATTACTTTTATATTTTTTATTCTGGGAGAGTTGTGCAATACCGCACTAAGTTTTTTTATTATATCTTGGAGTAGAGTCGATAAAAATCAGAAATTCAAAAACGTGGTTGTAGTATAGATGGAACTTAGTAAAAGGAGGGAAATTATTTTTGAGAAATTTAATAATAAAAATTGATAATTCGCAAAAGTAAAAAAGTTGTAATTTCTAGGAAACGAAAAATTGTTGTCCAGTACCGACCAACTATTAAATTAGTAGATTGTTAGGTCTAAATGATTAACACTGTTAATAAAAACACATTTAATTAGTACAATACAAGATTTTTCTCAAATTTTATTTGTAGACCAATTTGTGCACCCAAATTTTGTCAAATGATTCCTTGCAAACAGAGATGGGCAAAATTTTTTTTCAATAAAATTTCGAATAACGAATGAGAAAAGTACCTTTATTCATCGAATAAAAAAATTAACATTGTTCGTCGAATAATCTAAAGTAACAGTAAGTTTTATTTGATCCTTATTTACATATTTTTTTATTTAGTTAATGCCCAACTCTGCTTTCAATTAACGCACTGGATAACTTCTTCATTACGACGTACGTTACGAAAAGTAGCACATTTCAATTTTCTTACGAAAACTAGCACGTTTGCATTCGTTCTCACGAAACCTATCACGTTTGCCATGAAAACTAGCACGTTTCGGTTTTCGCAGCGAAAACTAGCACGTTTAAGCGATTTGCCACGAAAATAGCATGTTTCGTCTTTCGCTGCGAAAACTAACCCGTTTGAGTGATTAGTCACGAAAAGTAGGTAGTGTATATGTACTTACCATTCGTTGCTCTGAAAAGAAGCAAATTTTAATGTTTGGCTCCGAAAAAAAATTATACCACAGCAACCGACACGATTTGATTTTTGCGAGCCCATATAAGTCAGATATAATCAGATATGATCTAATCAAAATTTTGTCCTGATTTGATCACAATATAGAAGACAAAAATGAGAAATATTCAATATGAAAGAAATAGATAAAATTGAACAGTTGAATTCTTTTAAACTGACCACGCGCTGAAACGTGATAGTTTTTCAGTCTGCATTATAATCCAAAACGTGCTATTCTTCGTGGCCAAACCGGAGAACGTGCTAGTTTTCGCCGCAAATTCCCAAATGTGTTATTTTTCGTGGCGAAACAGTGAAACGTGCCATTCTTCGTGGCAAAGCAGTCAAATGTGTTAGTCTTCGCGGCGGAAGACGAAACGTGCTAGTATTCGTCACAAACGATGGAACGTGCTTCTTTTCGTGGCAAACCGAAACGTGCTTGTTTTCGTCAGAAAATTGAAACGTGCCAATTATCGTAACGCACGTCGATTAAATCCTAGCTTCCTGTTTGTTAGGTTATCATACTTATCTTTATTTACTTTATTTTATAAATTAATCTTATAAATTAATCTGAGTTGCTAACAGATTGAACTTACAGATAAGAAAAATGTGGTTTCTACTGGTTGATAGAGTCTTATTCCGTTAAAAAGTAAAGTAAAGTTTTATTTCGTTACTATAATTATTTCCGTCGCAATAAATTCCTGAAAATCGCTGAAATTATCAACGCGGTAACCGGAATGACCCCTTAAAGCCTCTTCTTCTTTGAGGAAACGATGAGTCCGAATTTGGTAATAATTACGATGCATCAGGATTCGCGAAATGGTGGAGCGAGGGTTGTTTTTCAAACAGAAAAATACGGGGATGCTAACAAATGATCCCCAACTGATGGATCGCCACGGTTTTTGTTTTTTTTAATATTATTAAAATAGAATTATATTCTGAAATACCTATTTTTAATGTGTTTTCTTTCCCTCATTAAATTTACCCTATATGAGGTGGAGGCGTATTATTTGAATATTATAAAAGGGTACCGCGACTAAAAAAAAGGTTGGGAAACACTGTGCCAACAAGTTCGACGGTTTGAGTAGCGAGGCGAAATTGCTGGTCAGACAGAACAGTGGGGAGTAAGTAGAATAAACTCGGCGGTGGTCAGACAAGCTGGTATATTCGGCAGTGGTAGTGGCTCGAGGATGGTCGGACGGGCCACGTCGGCTGCAGGAGAGTCCGAGTCAGCACTTGTGCGAATAATCAACCGAGGCTGTTCGTACACACTCGATTGTAAAGGAATCGCCGAGGATAGAAGAGGAAGCTCCAACTCCTGCGTTAATTACCAAACAGTCGCGGAGGAAAGAACGAAAGCGAAGCAATCTAACGATTGACGACGAATACACCGATGGCTCGTGGAAACGTACATAGACCTGTGCCCTCCTCGCTAGTAAGCATTTACTCGAAGGCTGTTACGCCCCGGAGACGCAAAATGGAGGCCGTGAAAGAAGGCGCAAAGGTCAGAAGGTAGAAGTCACGCGATACGATCGTGCAACTCGATCTCCGAATTCGGTGATTTAATATGAGCGCCGGTGTGCGCCAGTTTTCGATATTTATAGCCGTGACGTGGGCTCGAATGGCTCCTGGACAAAGTTGTAGCCCAATCGCGAATATGGGAACGTATCGTAGCCCGCGCCGAGTCGTATCGATTTTTATTAATGGCTAATTGTCCGGGGAAAAGTCGTTGAAAACCAGGGACCTCGTAGACGGTGAATTACGACCGATCGAGTGACTTATCGGGCAAAAAATTATGTAACTGGGACGAGCGGTAAATTCGAGGGTAATAAATTTCGTCTAGCATCGGGGATAAATTTGTCGGCAGTCCTTTGTTGTTGCCGAAACACTCTGTCTCTCAAAGGAAGACAAAGCACGGCGTGGGCTGGAAAAAACCTTCCCTAGCATTGTTCTATCTTTGGCTCGTCGTTCCTTTCGCCCTTAGAACGCGATGTATCGGTGATTCTCGAGGAGGATTCGACCGAATCTCGGGGATCTTCGTGTTTCCAAAACGATATCTCTCGTTGGAACGTGGGTCAGTCGCGTGCCAGCTGAACACTCCTATCCCCGTACATCGATATCACGCGATGGCATCGCGATCCAACTACGATCGAGTCGCTAGTGACAAAGTAGCTGTGCACGGTTACTTTCCCCTCCAATTTGCATCGATATGGATGTCTTTCGCCCGAAAGCACGATAAATCCACGGCGATTGGGCTAAATCACTATACTCGCATCTGTGCTTCCCTGACGTACGAACTTGGATAGTGAACTGCATCGCTCAGTGGCGCACTCAGGATTTAATATCTCGGAGGGAGCGAAGTTGAACGGATAAAAATATTTCTAATGCAAATTCAGTAAAATTCCTTAGGGGATTATAAAAACCTATTTAAAAAACACAATCCATTTAACTTTTCTTCTGGCAACCCCCCCTGTGGGCGCTCCTCTGGGATCGGCCACCCCCGGAATAATTTAAAGCCCTCTGCGTGATCCAAAAGAAATTACGCAAACTCGTGGTGTTGAATGGCTGCACGCGAATTTTAGAAAAGTCAGCTGTACGAAGCTCGGTTGAGAAATAGTGGAGTGGCAGCGTCTAGACCGTAGACAACTCTGATGGCTGGTTGAAAATCAGTGTTGCAGCGCGGATGGCATCGGCGAGGGTGCATTAGGAATGAAGTTTAAACGAGAGATGTAACATATTCAGTGGTCCGCCGCTGTATCGGGCGACGAAACCGTGGAGGGTCGGATGCATGGTGAACTCGACGATAGTCAACGTCGGCCTGCGGTTACGGTTAGCAGAAGTGACAGCCAGTACCTGCATAATGACTCGACTGCAGCCGTGCAATGCGCCGCGCAAGCTCGCTGCTACCCGATGCACCAGCACAAAGCGGAGCCGTAACAACGTTGTTCCTCGTAGCGTAGGTGCACGGGAACATACACCGAGCCGGGGCCTCTAACCAGCGATTTTCTAGCGCTGCAACAATGCCACGGGAACGTCTGCCACGTGTGCGGCGGCACGCGATTCTCACTGCTTTCTTTCGAATCCGTAATTTCGCCGGCTGCCATAACTCTCCCGACCATTCGGACCCGGTAATTTCGAGCTTCTTGCTACCCTGTCCGTTGCCGGCTTCGCGTGTTAATTCTACAGCCGTGATTTCGTTTCTCGAACAGCCGAATGATATCCCGTGCGCGCCGTAACACGTAGGATTGAAATGGGAGGGGGAGGTCTGGGTTAATAATTTCGGTGCCTACTTTGCGACTTGGTTGGAACCCAGAGTCCTTTTGGGTTCGTTCGATACCACCGTATCGTAGCGATACTTGTACTAGTAGCAGTATCGGGTACTTACTCAGGTATGGGTGAAAAAGTATCGATACTACGTTAAAATATTGGTATAAGATCACGGAAAAAATGGAAGTCTCCGAACGGGACTCGAACCCGGGATCTCCAGTTTTGCGCGCTGGCCAAGACGCCTTAACCACCTCGGCTACCGCTGACTTCCCCCGATCTTCGCTATTCCGTGTCCGTTCTTCTTATGCTATGAAGTTCCTGATCCCACATTGGTATCGAATAGATTATTATTCTTCGTGAAAAAAATACTACAAGTAGTTTTAAGAAAAGTAAGAAAATACAATTTTCTTCCCTGACATCTTATTATTTTGACGGGATTGGTAATTAAAGAAGAATTACTTGTTACGCATTCGATTCGATTCAAATACTTATCTTTCGTTAGCTAATTAGTATTGGGCGAAAAATATATACTCGGGTTCGAATCAAAAGTATCGATACTTTACTTGTATTTACTAGTATCGAAACAACCCTATCCAGTCCGCTCTGGCGCTGCGCTCTTCTGCCGGTGTTACGCGAGGAAGTGGAAGGAGAATCGGGCGGGCTGAAATGCGAAATAACGTTGGACGCCAGAGTGTTATAAGTAAAACATATTAATCATATGCAAATATAAATGGTTTTACATGGTAGAACTACCAAATAAACGGTACAATATGAGGATGACCGTTGCGCGAAAAAGCGAGTAAACATTCATTGTACCATCCGGTGTTCATGCACTTGAGAGGCGCTCGAAACCCGACGTGTTTCCCGATTAGAAAGAAGACCTCCACGCGAAGTAGAACGTAAATCTACGCTCGCGTAAAAGTTCCACGGATAACAAAATTATTAATCCCGCGTGC
Source organism: Andrena flavipes (assembly GCA_963971345.1). NCBI lineage: Eukaryota > Metazoa > Arthropoda > Insecta > Hymenoptera > Andrenidae > Andrena > Andrena flavipes. Next base: position 72,134,662 of record OZ020479.1, on the reverse strand, counting down.
TCGAGAAAATTCAGATCGGCGCTCTCGAAGAAGTAGATATATTTTCATTACTATTAAATGCAATTGCCATTGATAAACGAAAGACAATTGAAAACAGTATGCTTTGATTCTACCTTTTTTAATCGAATACCGAGGATTTGGACGATTGCAAAGTGCTTTGGTCTATCGTCGAGAAACACGACATCATGGTGAATGCTCTGTGACTAAAAAGCTCGCGAATTTGGAAACAAGACACCCGACGAAAGAAATTAAATCGCACGAAATTCGTCAAAGAAACGATCGCAAGTGCATGAAGACAGGTCGGCAGATAATTAAAAAATTTCATCATCCTTTGTAGTGACGTGCACATTTTACTGCGTGCGCACGCCCAATCACAATATACGTATGCTCGTGTACGTGTTCCTCGTGTGCCTGTGTACGTGTGTGGTGTGAATCAGTGTGTATGTGTGTGCCTGCACATATATAGATATATAGGTACATACATAGATCGTTCTAAGATCGCGCATGCTTCGGCGCATACATCTATATATATGCACCGTAATATATGATTTCTTTTTTTTTCATCTTTTCTTTATTCTCGTACTTACGACGATAATAGTATATTTTTACATGCAAAAACAAAAAGTTTTATCACAGTGGGACAGCATACATTCGTTAATATCGTGTTATCGATAACTTCTGCCTTCTTCTTCGACACCCTGCTCCCCCTCCCCTCCCCATCCCACCCTTACCCCACATTCAAGCTCTCCCCGACCCCCATACTCCCCCCCGATCACACACTCTCAAGTACGACCCCTCCACTGAACGTTAATTAATGATCCGTGATTATATCGCCTTGCGGCAACCGCAAACGTCCAAAAGCTTTTTTCATTCGCACCACAGTCGCGCCCCGATGTCCGTCGATACATTCGCGACTCGCGCGATCCGAATATAGAAAACGAAAAGGAAAAAATAGGAGACTGGCAAGGATCCAAATGGACGTACACGAATCTATCGGCCGTCGAACACGATTTTAAGACGGTTCCGTGTGGGACGCTTTAGCCACCCCCTTCTCCCCGTTGTTCCCCGAAGGGGTGAGATCGCCTTGAAACCGTGTCCTCGCGTCGAAAGATATCTCTCGTAACCTGCTCTCGCTCCGATGGCTAGGGGAGCAGAGCTGGAGCAGTATTTTCGGCAAATTCGAAAGAGCGATGCCGCTGAATGTTGAACAGCTTTGGCCCTTCGAGCGGAACCGCCCTGGGACCGCGTTCCGCGGCGAGGATGTTTCATTAACTTATGTTAATGCAAGGAGAGTGTTAGCTTCGGTCCAGCTCCGTCTGAATACCAATGTCCGAACGATTAAATCGCGCTAATTTGTGAAAATACTGGCCCAATTCTGCTGCTCTCGAATACCAGAAAGAGAAACTTGCTCCGCGGTAAGTTGCACAAATTCAGCGATGCACCCACAATGGTAAACTGCAAAGAGTATTATGCTAGTTTCTGATTTCGCGTGTATCTGGCTCTCTTCCATTCTCTCCCATGCACACGTGCCCTTCCGTCAACAGACACACGCACACGCGTACGCACGCTCTCTCTCTCTCTCTCTCTCTCATTCTCTCTCGTCGACATTTTTTCTCATTCCGGCCGTTTTCGTGGCTAAGAGGCGTCAAGAGAAATTCCTTTACGATTAGATTATGCCTAGGGTAACAATATATTGGTCTACGGCGCCTCTGCTTTCTCACCTCTAATGTTCTATCACCTATTGGCGTCTACTTAAATCGCTTAGCATTGACAAAAAAAGAGGAATCGATCCATGTTTCATCGGTTTCACAATAAGGACGTATCGTAACGCTTAACATTACTTCTGCCGCTCCTCTGCGCGCAACAGTTTCCGTTAAGTTAATATATTTCATAGTAACGCTGGAGACCTGAGTTTTGCCCCTTTCTAGCTAAACCGCCGAGATATTGCTGCCAATATTATATAAAAAGTGGTTAATGTCCGGCTACGATCCGCGCCACCGTGTATTCGATTTTACCGTAAAACTGTCCGAGAAGTGGCGTGATCGAGATCGACAGCCCTCCTCCGAGCGAGATCTAGCCCCGTCCGAGAAGGGGACGTCAGCACTGAGGATTTTTCTTATGATCGCTACAATGTGTTTCGGGTTCCTCGAGAAGTCGTTATTATTACAATTGGAATAGACGGTTACGATAGTGTTTATCGATACAATTTGATTATCCATGTTTCACGCAAAATTCTTGTTGCAAGGCTCCCCCCTTCGCGGCGAGCTTACCGAAATATCTTATCACTCTTTTTTCTCCTCCCACAAAACAGCGGCGTCGATCGCTTCAACGTTGTCGACGTGTCGCGCCGTACAAATCTCCCCTCATCGCTCTATTCTCTCTGCCACACTCTTCCGCTCTCTTTCCCCCGTTCACTTTCATTTCTCTCGCACTCCGCACCCCCTCTAACTTGTACAAAAGCTAAGGCAACGTTTACGCGTCTTTCCTTCCCTCCTCCGCCAATTCTCCCGTTCGTCGGATCTTGGATGGCGAATCTAACGTCACGAAGGGACGTCCGTCGATCGATTCTCCTCGTCCTTCCCCATCGATCTCGTCGCCGAGCACCCGTCGGGTCGCGGGAAGCCCTGAATCTCGTCGAATCAGCTGGCACGTGCAGACCCTCCTTCCATTCGTTCCCCCATCTCGCTGACGATTCGACGACACCCAGTCCTCGGTACACTTGCGCGAACTTAACGGAGAAAGTCGAGCACGCGTTGTACCGAACAGCATTGCGAAATTTAGCGTCGCGGGAGCCGTTAAATCTCATTCTCGCGAAAGATGACGCTCCGTTGGACCGGTCCTGCCGAGAAGTCCACGTTCGTAACACCGAAATATCATTCGCACCCATTTCTTCGTTCTCTCTCTCTCTCTCTCTCTCTCTCTCTTTTTGTACAAAACAGCTCACCACCAGCTCGAATATATATACACCGTGATGTGACACGTTTATTATCCAGCAAGACCGTTGCACGATTCCTTTATTATGCCATAAAACCTCACCGGGGACCGCGTCCCCTTTCCTCGAAAAATACAAAAGAAAGAAGGTACACCCGCCAGAGGTCTGTCCAAGGACCTCAACGGGGCATGGTCGATCGTCGTCGAGACTGTGCGTGGTACAGTCGACCTCGGATCGTGAATGGCCATCCGGCCCCGAATGGCTCGCCGCTGAAGCGAATCAGGTCCAACGACGCTCGAAATTCGGCCGTTCTATTCGCCCACGTCCTTGAAAATTCTCGCGCTACGCGAAGGGTCCTCGCTAACTTCCACTCCGACCTGGAGACACCCTGTACGCGCCGCGCACGCAATACTGACGCGCTCGTCGGACATGATTCGCTTCAGAGTGTCGCTTCGCTTCGCTCCCCGCCGGGGCATCTCGTGCTGCCCCTCCCTACCCCCCCCCCCTCCCCCTTACGACTAACTACCGGTTATCTTATCGCCGGACGCGCGAGCGTGCACAGGGCGGGAGAAGGGACTGCCGAGGGGACCCAGGAATACTTTCCGAGAGTGGTCGCGTTAAATTTGAAACGATTCCAGGATGCTTTCGGCATCGACGATTGCGCAGCAACGCGCGAGATTGCGTTTCAATCGAGCGATGCCAAACCAAGTTTCGCCTGCTCTCAAAAATAGAAGCGGCTTCTGCGGTTAGCCGCGCTTATTATCGGGCGGTCGGACACGCTCGTTACAAAAGATTTAGAGTCGACCTATAGCAAAGTGAACCCGTAAACTGGGGTAGACGAGCTGCCACGTCCCTCGTGGACGTCGCAGCGTTTGGGCAAGAAGCGAAGTTAGCTCGCCGCGGCAAATCCCGACGATCCCACTCGTACAAAGGGGAGTAAATATACCGGCGGTAGCGCGCAAACGGAACCGGTCGGTGTCCGCCCTTTAATCATCTTTTAAATACACAGAGGGGTGGGGGATCGTTTCTGGGCATCGAATCACCCAGTCGACGGGCTAATTTGCCGAAATTTCGCCAGCAGAACGATCCTCGGACGCGTGTGCACGCGCGCGCGTCCGTATTGGATGCGATCGAACGCGCGAACCCTGCCGGTCGCGTTCCACGATCGTGTGTCTCGCGGGGGCAGCAGGGTTCGCGCCTCCGATCGACGCATCAGGATGTTAAGATATAGTATATATGTATACAACGTACGCACGTATATATTATAAATAATCAATTAAAGGTTTGCTTTCAAAGTAAGTAAAAATATATAGATATACATATATATACATATATATATATTTATATTTATATATATATATGTATATACACATATTTTATTTATACGTTTATATATATTTTTTTCGTTTTCCTCCCGCTTTCTCCCCGTACTCCCGCGGTCATATATTCTCTCGCCACAGAATGCATCATTTCCCATTTTCGTTCTATCTCTAGTGTTGTCTGTGGTGTCGTGTTCAATTGTTCGTCGCGTTCGTGTGTGTCCACGTTTCTCGTGAATCCTGTGTACGTGTGCGTGTGTATGTATCGCGTTACTCTTCCTCCCGTCGAGAGAGAGCGACGAGAGGGGTGATCGCGAGAGACTCGCTGGCGATCGAGATCGTTCGCCACCCGGGGACCAAAAAGTGTCTGTAATTCTATCGGAATATCTACGATACCGCCGAGGGTTCGTCGACGTATCACTCCCCCAACGTTCCTCCGAAGTCTCCACCCGATTCGCCAGCGAGTCCGCCGCGCACCCTTCAACTCGCCACCCCTGAAGCCCGCTGTAACGCGTAGAAGTCGCACTCCCGTCGCCTGAGTCGCCCGTCTCCGTTGGCGTCGCGTGATTTACTCGCGCCGAGTCGTCGCCTTCCTCGCCACACTAACGATAATGTCTGTAATTACAATGGCGTAGTCGATACGAACTCCCAGCGACGTCGATTCGAGCGTGGCTCCTTTGTGATCGTACAATAGCGCCCGTCAGTTGCCGCGCGGCGACGCGGAATCCTGATTAATCGGGAGCCACGCTCGGATCGAGAGGGAATCGGAAGCGATGCGAGATCGGTCGCTGGGTGGCGAGGCATCGATTCGGCGCGAACGAAAAGCTGGACAGCTTCGGTAACGGGGGCGCCTAGGAGAACAGGCCACCCGGCCGCACGGCTCAAAGAACGATCGAATACTGCACCGGCACGCGATCGGACGATCACGAAATATAGAAGCCTATCGGCGCCAGGGCACTTTAATATTTCTTTCGTATAAAAAAACCTAAGCTACCTAAGTCTACGTAATTCGAAGCCTTTTTAGGATGAGCAACGAGCCTTTCCTTCCGTATCAATCGTACTTCTCCCTCCCCTCGATGCACCTCTATCGTCGTCCCTACGCCGTCCTATGTACTGCACGAACGACCAAGAAAAGTATAGCACGATTACGTTAATTAGAATCCCGCCGTCGCGGCTCTTCGCCCTTCTCGAGGCCTTTCCTCACTTCGTCCAGTCGATCGGCTAGCGCCCGTTTCTTCTGACTATGGTGGCGGGAATCGCGAGGAGCCTGCAGCCGCCGAAAGAGTCTCCGTCTCCGTCCGAGCCACCGGTAGCCGAAAACGTGTCTCCTTCTGCTTTTTGCGGAACGTCCTCGGTACACTTTTGCGATTACGGACCGCAATGTAATGCGCAAAATTTCCCGAGGGCCGCCCCAATGCCCGACGGCCACCGAAATTCTTTCGACTGCGGCAGTGGCCCGGCGATCGCCGCCACCTTTGAGATCATTCGAGAGCAGCGTGAGTTGTGATCCATGAAGTGAGAAAACTTTCCCTCCACCGAGATCGACGTCACCCTATATAGGCTGTCTCGAAACGCGTGGCACGAGCCAAATAGAGTGTTCTTAGGGAAAAGATCGCGTCGAAATCAGAGATGGGCAAAATTTTTATTTAAATAGAATTTTCGAATAACGAATAAAAATGAAAAAAGAACTCGTCGTGTGTTGAATAAAGCTAACTCTGGTTAACGAACGAATGACGAATAATTTTTTTTAACTTTCATTCGTTATTTGAAGTTTGATTTAAATAAAAAAAATTCCCATCTCTGAAATTGTGGAACGTAGCTATCGTCCGAGTCTAAACTTCGCGGATTCCTCCGAGCTCGTACCCAAAGTACATAAAGTCAAGTGAATATTCCTCGGCAAACGAAAAGATTCTGTTCCACATTTTCGACTTCCTTTTTCGATAAGAGACTCGTCTTTGGAACGTAGCGCGAGTTTCGTGCCAACATCGCGTGCTTCCGTCGACCTAAGGGAAGGTCGAGGGTAGAAGCGCGCCCTAAAGGGCGAAGAGCGCGACGAGCGTGGAGATTCCGACGCGTCGTATAAAAAAAGAAACTGTACCGATCGATTGAACACAAGAAAGCTACGAACGATAAAAAATCGCGAACGGCTGTTGCACATACGGGTCGCATGGTTACTGTATTCAGTCGCCGACAACCGACGCGTGACACCCCGACCGTACACGCGTTTCCGTAATAAAATAACAGAAGGGGATTCTCTAACCGAAACGTAGAAGAGGGAAGCGGATATCGTAAAAAGCATTTGAAAAAAAACAATAGACACGATTAATATATATCTCCCTCGTCGGCAATCCGAAATCACAGGCAATACGTGTTCGCGTCTCCCGAGAAATCAATCTCCGCCCTAGTAACACACATTTTCTGGCACAGCACTTGAAATCTATAACGTATAAAAAAGCTCCCCCGCGCGCCTCCGTGGGAAAAAATTTCGTTGTGTGACGAGTCGTCTTGCGAAATTGCGGGGCCGGGCACGTTTATATAATCGAGCGATCGAACGGAACCTACGGTTAGTTTGAAAGATCGGATAGATCGTCGAGCCGTCGCCGTCTCCGGTACACGGGCGCAGAATGCTTGCGTAGAATCCATTGTAAAGTCGTTACAAAAAACGTTCCCGTGCGCATCCGAGAGGCCCGCCCATTGCGATGTATCTAATATATTATATTATATATTCTAATATCACTGTTCGAAGATCTTACTTCGTCGATCACAATCGCGACGTAAACGGTGCCCGCGCGTGGCCGCGCGTTACAAAAACGGAGGTCTGGAAAATATTCACAAAAAAATATCGAAGAAGTCAGAAGTACAGCGGTCTAGAAAAATGTCCCGTCTCTGTCTTATCCATCCCGCCCGTTGCCTAGGTGAACGGACGCTCGTCCCTCGTGTTAGTCGTTACGTTAGTATTAAATTTCCTCGAAAGTTACAACTACCCTGATTACCAATCCAAGTTCCGAGTAGTTTGAGCGACGTCAGAGTTACGTTCCGTTCTGCTCTCTCTCTAGTATTTCATTCTCTCCCCGCACCCCTCTACCATTTCCCTTCTGCTTCTTCTTCTTTCAAATTGCCTGTAAGACTAGATATATGCCTCTGTTATTCTGACGTATCCGATCGAATGTAAAGTGCACTCGGAAATATACCGCGACATTTTCCGACATTCAAACGATTCTCCCTAACGAGAATAAACTGACAGCAACTCACTAAAAAAATCATTTCATTTTCTTCCTATATCTCTTTCTTTCTCTCTCTCTTTCTCTCTCTCTCTCGCTCTCTTTCTCTCTCTCTCTCTCTCATTATGGTCACACACGCGCCGAAGTTTCGAGTTGATCATCGACAAGACCCGTAAGGCCTGTAGACCCTGAGAGACTAATTGAAAAATCTACGCCACGTTTCATTGGTCCTGCCGACCGAAGCAATTGTTGCCGCGCCACGGTAACATACGTGCGAAACCGTGACCGCCGTGCCAATATAGTATCTGAAGATTACTACCGCTACCGCTACCACCGCGGTAATCCTCACAAACTATAACAACAAACGTCGTCGACACCGGCGTACTTCGTTAAGGAAGCTTCACTGAACTGCAGCTGGTTCTGCGTGTGCTGTTGCATCTGCAGCTGCATCTGTTGCGCCTGCAGTTGCGACAGCGCGGCCGGCGACGCGAATGCCGGATAAGCCAGGGTGGTGTTCAGGCTCTCGTTGTGTTCCTCCAAGGAGTTCTGAGCGTAGTGCAGCACCAGGTCTTTCAAACTCTTGTGAATGTTGTACGGTTCGGCGAATCCGAAGCCGCGCTCCGTGCCGTATATTATGCAATGGTTCACCGTGCCGTTACACCTGCAACAGAGACGCAGAGATCGTTAAAATCCACTTGTTTCAAACTACTTGAGGATCAATCGTGAAAGGCCAGAGTACGAGGATGCACGTACATTATCGAGAGCGCGTACTGGCCAGTCCTCGACGTCCTCACGAGGAAGGTGCCGTCTGGCCGCTCGGCCAGAGTGCGATCGGCGTCCGAACGCGAGCATTCGAGGTGAAGCCACGTCTTCTCGTCGGAATGAACCTCAAGGTCGACTTCCTGAAGATCGCTGTAAATCACATCGCCTAGCACGGGATTCGAGAGTGAGTGGTTCAACACCAGCTGGTTTATTTTGTGCTGCTTCATTCCGTTCTTCTTCAACCATCTGTAAAACAAAGCAAGTCGACGCGTTCGCGATCAGAGTCCTATCGCGAAAATACGCAAGTACGCTTAGGAGAAACAGTCGCTTGTTGTAATACGCACAGCGAATGCTTGTCCCTCTGCCGCACCAGCTGGAGAAGTTCCGGCTTCAACTTGTGCATTTCTCGTTCGAGAGTCCTGTTGTACGCGATCTGATCCTTCAAGCTGCGATCCAACTGCTCTTTGCTGTCTTCCAACGACTTCAATCGCCGCTTCAGCAGCTCGGCGTTATCGGTTAAACTGCAAGCAGGATTATCGTGAAAAGCTGCGGTCTCGGATTATTGATCGATTAAAGCTATTCAGAGAAAGAAAAATAAAAGAGGGAAGCACTTACGTCGATATCTCGTGCGGCTGAGCTTCTTTCTGGAACTTTTCTTGCAACTTTGCTTGATCCTCGAACATTTTGATAGCCTCGGCGAACGCTTCCAACGCTTGCCGCTTCAGCTGCACCTCGAACGACGTCTTGTTGTACAATTCCGACAGGTCCTTGTATTCTGTAAACGCGTGGTTGATCTCCTTGTCGAGCTCAACGTACTTCTGGGCAACGTTCGCCATGTCGGTTGTACTGGCAATCTCATCGTCCTGCATAGAAAGAGCAAGAAAGTAAGAAAAACCATTGAATACCACGCGCGACGAATGCCAAAATATTTCGAACAGAGGTTCGCCAGCGAAATCATGAAGGTAGTCACCTGTTGGAAGCGTGACACCGGATACAACAGTTTAATGTCCAGCGTGGAATTATACTGCGCCAGGGAGCAATTCCTGTAGTGCTCCACCAGATCGATAACCGAAAGAAAGTCATACGGCTCTGAGAAGCCGTACTTGGCGTTCCGTTGACAGATCTTGATAAGCTTGTTGGTCCCGCCCTTACGCAACGTCAGCGTGTACTCCCCGCCCTTCGAGGATGCGTCGCGGACCAAAAAAGTGCCGTCCGGGGTATCGATCATCTTTTCGTTCACTTCGTCCCTGGTGATGTCTCCCCAATACCATTCGGCCTCCTGCAGCGTGCGCGGCCTGCCCAACAGACGAATGTGACAGGTACTCCAGCCAGAAATACACCCCCACTCCAATTACACCGGACACTCGAGGGCAAATGCTCCACCTACCTGTGCTGTTGCTGTTCCTTCTTCTCCGTGCACGACGATCGATCGATGGAGCCGTCCTCCTCGAGAACGGGGAACGGATCCAACACCGGGAACTGCGGCCTGGACACCTTCCTCGGGGGCAGCTGCGGCGGGCTGGCAAACTGCGGCAGCCTCTCGTTCCAAACGCCGTGGAGCAACAGCATCTCCATTATTCGTATATGCGCCTCGATATTGTGCACGATTTGTCTGAGGACCACGCGGAGGTACATTATAAAGGGAACAACGCCTGAAGGCCGTCGCGCATTTTTGGCGAGGCGCGGGGAATCGAAGAAATTAATGACAATTAATTAATTGTCGGTCGTCAGTTGTTTATAAACTTTTCTCTTCGTATCGCCGCGCTGCACAGTGCGTTGATGCATGGACAAAATTGAAAAATCAAATATTTTGCAGGGTGATATTTTGTCAACTAATATTTACATTAAGATGTTCAGAAATCGAGTTCGGTTATGGTTGCTGGGTTACCGTAGTTGTTTACGATGTTGTTTAACATCTTAACCTGAAATCTACGGACTTCAAGCGTCATTCGAAATTCATACGTGGTAGAGTTACTTTTTTTTTTTTTTTTTTATTTTTTTTTTTATTTAGTGATGATGATATGTCAAGTTGATTAAAAAATGGAATATTTTTTATATTATGTTTTATATGAATAATTACGTTTACGGTTTTTATATATTATTATCAAAAGTTTATAATAACAATACGATACGTTAACGTATGTAGAGTCTTCTTATTTTTTACTCTAAATAAGCTTATACATGTAAAATATATTTTAATGAAAAAATTCTAATTTGAAATGCGCGTGATAAAAATACTTTGATAAAAAAATTGTTCGAACAAAAGTTAGTCAGTACTCAGTTGGCAACAAATTGGAAAAGTAAATATTGCTAAAAGACTTTTTATTCAATAAAAAATCGAGATCACCTCAATTTTTTTTAATGCAACTGTATATTTGCATCTATATATTCTGGTTAAAAAAAAAAGTATTGGGGAAAATAGGTCGAAAATTGATTAGTCCAGAAGTTATGACTTTTGTCCCAGCTTCCCATCGACTCAACGCACTGTGCGCTGCGCCAAAATGCGCGACGGCCGTTAATGGTGGAAAAAGGATGACGTCGCTTCGTGGACACTCACATGATCCGCTCCCAAGGTGGCCTAAGGAAAATGGGACACATGACCTGGGTGAGAAGGGTGGGTGGCTCCATGTAGCCTCTTCCGTGCTGTAGCTGGCAAATCCGACAGAAATGGGCCATCAAGTGAAAGAGAGTGCTGCGATGATGGTCCGGAAGTTCGACCACCAGCTGCCCTAATCGCGCCGCGCACTGCTCGTCGTTTCTCACGTCTGAACGAAGAGAACGAGATGTTAGCCCGGTCCGAGGAAGCGATTTCACTTCACCGCTCGCGATATACATACTCGACGCTTCTATGAACCTGTCGTAAAACTGTACGGGGATCACGGGGTCTGGCAACTCCCGCAGGAACTTCTTCAGGACGCTGGCGATGCATTGGGGTGTGTACGGGGTGAGGTCGACCTTGCAAGGATCTAAAGATTCCAAGAACGATGCACATAAACGCGGGCTCGTTGCGTTAGCAGGGAAGCCACCTACAAGATAGAGATCTCTTTACCTTCGTTCAGCTTCTGCCGCAGTTCCAGCGTCTGCTCGTTGGGAGGGCTACTGTGGTAGACTTTGTACAGGTCCAACGTGCTGTCGGCGAACGCCTTCTCCTCCAAGGCGCGGGTGCACCGCTCCACCAAGATCGGGGCCCCCCGTGACGAAATGTCGAATTGCGAGCAGAGCCCGAGACCGAATACTGAAAGGGACAATCGGATCTCTTCACTCACTGTTCAACCGGCACGCGACACGACTGGGCGATAAGAAAATGCATGGAGGGAGAGAGAGAGGAAGAGAGAGAGAGAGAGAGAGAGTTACGAAGGTTACTCTCCACCGTTTCGTCCCGCGAGGAGCTCGCGAGCTTGCCAGCGTGCGTTTGAAAAATCGCACGGCCATAACTTCGTGGCACCATACAATCGTATCCCGACGAGTTTGTGCAAAGGGGAAAAAAAGAAACAGAGCCGCGTAGGTATACCTTTCACTGTTCTATTTATCGCCACGACCTCTAACAGCTTAAAGATTCCGCCGCTTCTTTCGAAGCAGCCGAGGCGAGCGCGCGTGAGAATTTTTCAACGGGCCGCTCGTTAATAAAACTTTCATTTGTTCGCGGTCTCGCGCGATCTCCCCCCCCCCCCTGGCCTCCCCGGGCGGTACGCGACGGGGTGACGTGTCGGCGGAGGAGACGAACGAGGTGGAAACGCCGCGGCGCGGTGAAACAGGTGCATGCGAAATACGGGAGCATCCGCGTGTCGTTGACCCGCGCGCGGCCGTGGAAATAATCGCGAGCGCGAAATTAATTGGCTGTGTAAATTAACGTTCGCCCCGGGGCCGGGGCGACGAGGGGGGAGGGGAGCATCCCGGAGGGCATCTGCAAGAGATTCGTCGGTTTTTATGGACATGCCCCGGGAAGAAAAAAATGCCTGACATCTCGCAGACACATTCCAGACGCTCTCGACGAGAGACGAGCGACGTAAAATCGTAAAGAACGTTCCCCCTTGGCGGAGCACGAGAGGGAACAACGCGCCGAGGGAATGCCTCTTCCACGGACGCGGCTCCTTCTTCTTTTTTCTTTCTTTTTTTTTTCTCCAGCGGAGCTCCGACGAAAATAAGCCGGTCCCTCGATGACTCTTTGCGCAATTGCGTAACGCCGGCCGTCCGTAGGACTTACTGTCAGCTTGGACGATCAGCGACGTTCCCTTCGCAGGAAGCGATCGAATTCTACTATTAGAGTCCCGTGTTACTTTGAATATCACAGAGACCTATCTGGTTCAGTTGGACGAGTTTTTACCGGCGGCTCGTCACGATTATCGTCACCCTTTTTCCGGGCCAGGCTTATTTGCTCCTGAAAACCGTAGGATCATCGTTTCCCTTCGTATCAATCACGCCGTGTCCCGGCGCACGACGTGCAATCTCGTTACCTCGGCTTGTCCCTGCATAAGAAAGGCTATCGCGAGTGCCCGCGTCGTTATTATAGTGTTCCAAGCGTGTTTTTCACGATCCACCAACCCCCTGCCACTCGATCCTCGCGCGAAAATATACAAGAGCCGCGGCGCGATCGTATTTTCGAGCGAGCTTGAGTCGAAGCGACTTGTCGTGAATACCGCATACGCCACTTGTACAATCAAAGGCGTGTACGCATGCATTATAAGGAGACCGAGAAATGAGAGTGAGGGAGAGAGAGAGAGAGAGAGAGAGAGAGAGAGAGAGAGAGAGAGAGAGAGAGAGAGAGAGAGAGAGAGAGAGAGAGAGAGAGAGAGAGAGAGAGAGAGAGAGAGAGAGAGAGAGAGAGAGAGAGAGAGAGAGAGAGAGAGAGAGAGAGAGAGAGAGAGAGAGGCGAGGAGGGGGAGGCACGGCGGGAAGGAGAAAAAGAAGGTGAGGGCGGAGGTGGAAAAGGGGGAGAAGCCGCGGTCGAAGGGGGGGAAGGAGAAAGAAATTTATTTTTACGGCCGCGACAGCGACGTCTTGTTTCTTCATGACCGTATCTTCTGCTGGCTCGAGGCAAAGGGGGACGGAACAAAAAGTTGGAATTAAAACACGCGGCACCGGCGATACCGTATGCACATGAGCTTAACGCAGCGTCGCGTAGCCGGATGGAGGTCAGGCGAAGGAAACTCGATATTCGTCACAGTTCTTCCACTGATCAGACGAATCGACTGTTCCCCGTATCTCGACGGCCGATGGTGGCTGAAACGTAGCAGCGGAACGGGACGCCGTAGAATCCGAAACGAGGCCGTTCCAATTTTACGACTAGTACGTGGATAAATGTTTTCACTGCCGTGGCGAACAGCTACCCACTGCCGTTCCACCAACAGAGCCTCCCATCTCGCCTCGGCTCTTAACGTCTCTTAAGAGTTCTAACAAAACAGCTGGACTTCTGTATTCCGTGCGAACGGATTTGATAAGCGACGAGACAGCTCGGAAGCCACGTCCCTGACCATTGGCGCCGTGTCCGCGATTCTATTCGCGCGAACGTGCTCCGTGCGCTTCGCTCCGTCATCGACGCCAGCGCGATGAAACTTAATGAAACTTGTCGCGATGCACGAGCACGGAATGTTATCGTCGATGGTTGATCCACCGGTTTGTCCAGGAGCTTCGTGGGTATTTTCAACCAGTCACCGATGGAACTTTCGATTCCTAGGGTAGCTAGGAACGCGGGGTTGAAGCGAGTCGAAGCGCCTGGCGCTGGAGAATCTCGTTTCCACGTTGTGAGATCACCTCGTGACACGGTTTCATCGATCGCAGCCGTGTCTGCTCGGCGGATGACGGTTCCGAGAGTAGCCACAGAATTTCTAGGAAAACCGTCTACCTTCGCGTGCAAACACGCGCCGTGTTTATGGCCCGTAGGCGTCTCGCTCCAACGAACATCCTTCCCGTTCGATGGCCAAGAAAAACGAAAACGGACGGACGAAATAACGTTTCCCCTTCCCTCTCTCTCTCTCTCTCTCTCTCTCTCTCTGTCTGTGTGACCGAGCAGGCGACAGCACGAGCGATTTCAATCGAAAGACACGCATGAATATTCAGATATTAGAGCGACAAGTAATGCGCCACGCATCGAACGTGTCCTTGCCTGCAAGCTTCATAACCGAGAACGATTGCGAAGCAGTTCCAAGCGCCGAGGAACACGTTTCTGATGCAATCGCGGGGCACAGCCGGCTAAAAGACATCTGACTTTTTAAATTATTTCCGCGTTCGGCCCGCGAACGTAACGAGGAACGACATAGATTGGGAGTAACCGCGTGGCGCGACGTCACGCTCCGAGTCCCTGCGGCTTACCTGGTGTAAATCTGTGGTCCCCGTCCTCCGAATCGGCGCAGTTCGAGGGTAGACCCGTCGCCGAGCACGTCCTGTGCGCCACCAGCCCGCAATCTGACGGGAAACAATGGGAAAAGCAGACTGAAACTCCGGCCGCTTGAAATTTAACTTCGCGTTATCGCGCGACAGCGCTCGAAGCTTAGGGAAAGAGCATCTCGTCGCGCGCGGGTAATCTGATAGCTTAATCGCCCGAAGCTCGGAACTTTACCGTCGCTTTGGTGCTTCGAGGGATTTTTCCGGTAATCCCCCCTCGGCGATGAAGCGATACGACAGCTCGAACAGCGGTATCGCCAGGAATATATAGATAGATGCTTGAGAATTAGGTACCGAAGTGCTGTATTCTGGTGCGCGGTGTTCATCCCTTAAGAAATGGACGTACCTAGACAGAGGAAGCCCTGATGCAGGAGACCCCTCAGATATTTATGGCACTTGTCGCATTTCTCCAGCATGCTGAAGCTCTGTGACACAAGGGTGTGCGAGTTCCCCGCGATGGTAGCGAAGGAATCGTTAGCCAGGGCGGAGGTGGTCGGCGTGGCCGCGGACGTCGTCTCCTGTAACGAGAACGGCGCCTGGGAAGGCAGACAGAGCTCCTCGATGCAGGCCAGGATCGTCTTCTGGTGGAACTCATCCTTGATGCCCATGTTCTGCGAACAAAAACGGAGGCGTCTTAGCCTTGTCACCCGGCAACCGAAAACCTCCCTCTCCACCCACCCTTCACGTTTCGCCGTAAATACATCACCCACCGGTTTCTCAGAGTTTACGGGACCCCGTGGCGCGTACAGCGAGAAAGAAGCTCGCTAACGACGCTGTACAGTTATGAACTCGCGCGCTCGTAAGCGGTGAAATATAGCGGGCGTAAAAGTCGAGGCTCGCGGCAGCGAGCCTCGCAAACTTCCAGCGAGCCTTGGAAATCGAAAATCGTCGGCCGCAACCTCGCCGTGGAAAAGGGGCTAGCAGGGAGGGCTTTCGTTTCACGGCGATCCTCGAAATTGTATCTGGCGGCTCGCGGTGGTGACGAAGTGACGCAACTAGTACGGAACACGAGAACCGGGGAGCTCGTAAAAGGGTGAACGATGAAGCGATCGTAATTTATACGCGTCGTTATGTCTCCCCGCGACTGACATCTCGTTTTCCCCCGGCGCGGCTGATTCCCGAGTCAACAGGTGTCAGGTACATGTGGCTCGCAGCGGATAAACACCTGCGTACACCAGCCGAGCCAGACAATGAACCGCCGGGGACAAAAGTCGACTAGCGCGTCGCTCTCCGTGGAAGCCTTCGTCGTTTCTTTAATCTACACCGATTTCCAAAGCTGGCTACTCGTTTCGGTTAGCCGAGATCCTTGCCCCTGAGCGGAGGATCAAGGCTCGTCAGCTGTTAAATGGGATTAATCAGTTGGCGGTGGTTAGAGATGCGTCGGAACTCGAGATCGTGAAAGATAGCAGGTTGATTCGATCGATGGACGTTGATATGATTTTTCGAGATTCCTCGATAATCGGATGAATTTGACTGAGAAGGTTAACTGGCGGTCGCAGTTGCAAATTGCAGGATTACGTAAGAAAGGAACGTAGTAGATGTTGCGAAAGGATCGCGTCGGGAAGTGGGGCGAGGGATACGGCGCTAGGGCGAAGGGTTCGACGCGCTTCTTAGAGGCGCCCTCGCTTCCGGCAGTGCCTCGGCTGGCACACATTTTTTCCAAATTATGGTATTCGGGTTCACGCTCGCGCGGGGCTATTTTAGCATCCACCGGCTACCATATTTCTCGGGCGCCACGGCGCGCACTGGGCCAAACGCTATTATTAGCGATACGCGCGGCAAAAGTGAAGGATCGGTGGTACAAGGGTGCGCGGAAAGCTGGTAACGAATTCGGGAGGAATCGTGCGTGGTAGATGAAGCACGCTATGGTACTCGATACTCGGAACGTTTCGTGAGTCAACACCGAGAAGTTTCTCACCCCTGGACAGCGATAGGAAAGATGGCTCTCGGTAGAGAGTGTCGTGGAAGATCGGCGACCGACCATCTTGCACACCCAGTGTACACGAACCGCCCGCGAGCCAGAAAGATCAGAAACTTTTCCGCGTCATTGTTCCTTCTCGTCTGTCCCGTGCCAGACAAGAGGCGGAGAGGGGGAAGACCGTGGTCGCGCGTCGTTTCGACGGCAAAAAAGATCGGGGAAACGAATTTGTCAACCCTTAAGGGGGTAGGGAACTATTTCAGCGACGAAAAATCGATTTTGTTTATGATTCTGAAAATGTTATTCTTTAGAAACATTTTAGAAAAAATTTCATGAAGGTATTTAAATAATTATAGAAGTTATAACAGTGAACGTAATTGAGTGCACCGTCGAGTAACTGCGTTGCAAAGCGGTATAGGGGACTTAACTTTGAAGAAGTTTTTCTCGAAACACCATTTTCAGACACGGTGTAAGGTAAATGTCCCCATTTCAGCTCATTTCATATTTTTTTTATTATTATAAGCATTACGTTTGTACTATAGTTACAAGAAAATAATTCTAAATTATTTGAATAAAATTATTAATTTGAATAAATTTTTTAAATAAGCAACGAAAAACTTTTGAAACGAGGAACAAGGAACAGCGTCGCTATTGGTATTCGATAATTGGGCAGAAAATAGTTTTTGCAGTAGAAGTTGTCACTTAATGACAAACGGATACCGTTTTGTGCTCTGGATTTAGATTTTTTTACTATTTTTAATTTTTTTAAGTAGAAAACAGGTGAGCAGGTTTAGGGTCAAGTGTATTATTTTCGCATTTCTACTCACCAAAATTTTAGTAACATTCTCACAATTCAATTTACGCTGTAACCTTTATTTCTATTCTAAGGAATTTTATTTTTTGTTTATCATTAGTTTATGCTTTACTGTTGTGTTATGAAACCTCTCTATAAAGGATGTAACTTATTTTACCATAAAAAGACAACATACTATGTCAGCAAGAATTGGTACAAATGGTGAGTAGAAAATAGAAATACGTACATCGCTATTTTTCGGGAGTAGAAATACGGACATTTAAAACATTATATTTAATTACAAATTATTAATGGTTAAACATCTTGAAATATCTTTCTTACATAGTTCTCCAATTAGTTGATTTATGATTAAAGAATTATTCAATTACTCTGCAACTTTTGATCACAAACAAATTTTTTACACCTTCTTTATGACAAGAAATTGGGACATTCACCTTACATCATAACTCTTGAACCAATGAATATTTTCACATGAAATTTTTACTGGACGTGTAAAATTCCTTCCTCTACAGAGTGGAATTCCTGCATCAACATTGAATGATTCTAAAACATTTTATAACTGATTAAGGGGTTAGTCCACTTTGGCCAAGTCAAGAAATATCGCATCTTTGGGATAAAAACACTTTTATCGATCTTTTTTTTTTATTGAAAATAGAGACATCTTTGAATAATATAGTTTTATCGAAACCACGTATTCTGAAACTGTGTACGCTGTAATATGAGTAAAACTCTATGGATTTTTACACAATTTTTCACCGATGTTCTTAAATGTACTCTCTATCGCCCGACTGTCAATTTTTTAAAATTGTATAAAAATCCACAGAGTTTTACTCAAATTACAGCGTACACCGTTTTGGAAAACGTGGTTTAGAGAAAAACGCATTTAAAGTTTCCGGAATGTTTTAATATTTGAAAAAAAGGTATATATTATTCAAAGATGTCTCTATCTTCATTGAAAATTTTCTATCGATAAAAGTCACAATAAATTCCTAAAGATACCATATTACTTGACCTTGCCAGGTGGTCTTAAATTCAATATTTTTCCGTAAAAATGTGTGAAAAAAATTGATTCGTGTGTAACTTCCATAATTTTTATTCAAATTCTATCGGCAAAGTTGCACTCTCTAAATTTTAATGTACAAAGTACACATCCCAAAGCATTATTCTTTCAGCTGATTGGCTCACCTAAATCGACTATCTTCGACGATTAATAACTTCGATAATTCTATACATTCCCACGACATTTAATTTGAAAATTATTCACAAACGTCCCCACAACAAATGTTAAAAAACACGATTATTGGGTATCAAAGTAATTTACCGTCAAAGAAACTAACGATTTCACGTATCCAATACTCCACTACCCCCTAAAGCTCGCCGGTGCAGAAGATGATCGCGCGCCTCGGCCGGAATTTCTGCGAGGATCAGCGAGAGCCGGAGATAACGATGCGCACGCGGCAATCTATCAAGCTGCCTGGCCGAGTTAAGTGTTAATTACACGCGGGACGCGAGCCCCCGAAAGTTTTTTTCAGCAACCATCAAGGGGGGGAGGGGGGGAGGGGCGAAAAGAGATCCGGGGACGTAGCGTCGCCGCGAGAGTGACGGTCGTTAAATTGTTACGCTCCGTCGTCTGGAAAGGAAGAGAAGCTCGCGTCTTTCCGCGCGATAAAGATAGTACGCCCTTAATTTATTTTCAATACACGCGTCGCGGGCCGCGCGACGCCCGCGAAGCAAAGGCGTCTCTCCCGCGCGAAGAGATTATCTGGATGGTAGCTTGCTGGAAAGGATCGGTAATTAGGAGTTATCGGTCTGAGCCAGATAAAAGGAGCGTATCAGGGAACGACGGCGCGGGTGCGCCGCGATAAATCGATTTTAAATTGCCCTAAGACGCCCGAGGATCGAGAGGACGCGTCCCCAGGCCCGTCGGAGGCAGGGGGATCGAGCTGGCGAAGGACGAGGCGAACGGGAATCGGCCGATTTCTCGTGCCGAAAGGACGCTCCGAGACGATTTACGAGTCGATTAGCATGGTAATACGCGATTTACGCCCGGAGAAGCCTTGGCGGGACGAGTATTTTTTTTTTTTTTTCTTTTTCTTTTCTTCTCGATCGCGCACGGCCCAGCGAGACGCGTCGCGACTAAATTTCCGAAAAGATATCCTCGCAGGAACTCCAGTGGTCGCGCGGCAACAGGACACCGTTCGTCGTAAGAAAGATAAGGCGAGATGAAAAATAACAGGCAAGCTTCTTCTTATTAAATTCCGTCTCCCGCGTTCGATTGTTATTCTATCGGGCGAGCGGTGATTTATTTGACTGGTGGGCAAGAAAGGATACCTGACAAGGCGGGCGGTTCGAGCCCGAAGAGGGAGCTGAAGTGGCCGTGCGACGCGACGCGACGTGTTCGAGTGCTTGAGAGATTCCGCGTGCCGGTGCCGACAGATAACAGGAAAGAAAATCCTTTCGCGGAAGATAGGGACCGAAAGTAGCCGCCAAGTGCTCGCGATAAGCGATGAAAAATTTCGTTACAGAGAAAGAAATTGGAAGAGAGGGGCAGGGGGGGTGGGGAAGAAGGGGAGACGATAAAGAGCCGACTGTGGCGTACAGCGGACGCTACACGGGGGCAATTACAGGGTCAACGGGCCAAGGAAAACGTCGTCCAGATACTCTCGAGTCGAGGTCATCGCCTTTGAGTACTAGCCAAAGAATTTTCGATCTCCCACCGCGATGCGTTTCCCCCCTCGACGCCCTCGGCGCCGCGGACCGGCGAAAAATCGACGGTCGACCGGTCCTTTCGCCTTCGCCGTGGATCTCGCCGCGCTTTATCTATCTTTAAATGCTGCCCGATCTCTTATCGGAGAGACGGGATTGAAGAGAACGACGCACGGTGCGTTGAAACGTGATGAAAAATTGAAAAATCAAATAGTTCGCAGGGTGATATTTATCGTCTAATGTTTACATCAAGATGTTCAGGAATCGAGTTCGGTTATGGTTTCTGGGTTACCGGAGTTGTTTACGATGTTATTTAACATGTTAATCTGGAATCTAAGGACTTCGAGCGTCACTCGAAATTCAGACGTGGTAGAGTTACTTTCTTTTTTTTTATTTAGACCTTGAGAATATTTATTATTCTTGGCTCACTTTATTAAGCGTGGATTCTAGTGTTATAGGTATGTGTGCTTGAAAATTATTGTTTAGGCTTATGGCTTTAGTGATCGTTAGAAAACTTCTTAGTCCTGAGAATGAAAGTTTTATTTCAATCGACTTTTTAAATAATATGTAATAAAACGTATCCGTGGATTTTTTTATATTTGGTTCCCCTAATTTTGTACATTATGGAAATAACGAGTTTCTCTGCTACTATCTGCGGTTATTGGGGGAATAAATTTTTTAGGAAGAAGTGTGCACAGTAAGAATTCTAATGTCTTTGGGGACATTCCACGTGAAATCGGACACTTTTCGGAGTGACATTTCAGATGTTGGTGAAATTTGTATATATTATAGCCTTTAGTGATATTTAAACGTACCCCAATGGATTTTTTATAATTTAAAAAAAAGTCGATTTTACAGCTGTTGGAAGCTAAGTGCTATTTTTCAGTAAATTATACCTATGGAAGTAGTAAACGGATGGAGATGAGCTTTACGATGCTTATAGAGAAGACATTGAAGTTTTATGAAAAAATTATTTCAGTTTAAAGAAAAAATTTGGACCATTTTTGTCAAATTATTTTAAAGAAATGTAGGTTTTTAACATCGAGCGCGATTTTAAAAATCAGAAAAAAGGAGAATATAGTTCTATCCTTCCCCTTGATAGAAGAATTTTCAAAAATATGGACATTTTAAAATTGGCCCTGTAAAAATTGCCGAAAGTTGACGCTGCGTCAAATCACACCGTCTCGACTGGCTGAGCCGTGCAGTACTCGTATTTGTTATTCTTATACAGTGTTCTCGAATATGGCAAGTATTTGTAAAAAACTGAAGAAGGAAAAGTTTTACTGTTTTTTATACACAACATAATACGATAACTCAATGTTTGGTGATCGCAATATTTTTCTTGAAACGAAGGTGAACCTCAGTTTTTTTAAATGGAATGCTATATATTATATCCAATATGAAAGCGACTGTCAAGACAAATTCAACCATATACTATGACCTTCAAGGCTACACATGGTTAGGAATAAAAGATGAAATTCAATCTACTAGATAGATAGTTCGATATATTTATTTCATTCCTAACCATGTGTACCCTGGAAGGTCATAGCATACCATATGGTTGAACTTGTCTTGACAGTCGCATTCATACTGGATAATCCAATATACAGCATTCGATATAAAAAAACTGAGGGTCAACTTCGTTTCAAGGAAAATATTACGAACATCAAAAATTGAGTTACCGTA
Source organism: Andrena flavipes (assembly GCA_963971345.1). Lineage (NCBI taxonomy): Eukaryota > Metazoa > Arthropoda > Insecta > Hymenoptera > Andrenidae > Andrena > Andrena flavipes. The sequence continues at coordinate 72,112,923 of OZ020479.1, read as the reverse complement.
TTAGGTTGTGTATAAAAAACAGTAAAATTTTCCTTTTTCAGTTTTTTACAAATACTTATTATATTCGAGAACACTATAAGAATAGCAGATATAGCCACTTGGCCAGTGTGATTTGATGCAGCGTCAACTTTTGGAAATTTTTACAGGGCCAATTTTAAAATGTCCATATATTTGAAAATTCGTCCATCAAGGGGAAGGATAGCACTACATTCTGCTTTTTCAGATATTTAAAATCGACCTCAATGTTAAAAACCTTCATTTGTTTAAAATAATTTCTCAAAAATGGTCCAAATTTTATGTTTAAACTGAAATAATTTTTTCATAAAACTTCAATGTCTTCGCTATAAGCACCGTAATGCTCATTTCCATCCGTTTACTACTTCCAAAGCTATAATTTCCTGAAAAAAATTCGCACTTACCTTCTAACAGCTGTAAAATAGACATTTTTCAAAATTTTGAAAAATCCATTGAGGTAAAAGTCTCCGAAAAGTGTCCGATTTCGTGTGAAATGTCCCTTTGAAAAGTGGATTTCTATAGACCAGCACAAAAAATAGATGGAATTTATGATCATATTTTGGTACTTTTAAATTTAAAAGAGTGTTGCCCATACACGAAAATCGTCGAGGATAAATTCCAATACGGATTTATTAAACCTGCTACTGCTGAGATCTAATCCTCTAATATCTCAATTAAGAAACCCTGTTCCTAAGAAATCTAAGACTCGAGATACGGACATTCAATCCTATGTAACAACGGAATCAGACCATTCATGTTCATCATCTGATTGAACATGAGCTGCTATGAATATTGAAAGTGATGAAGAAATATCAAGTTAATTAAAAAATGGAGTATTTTTATTTTATGTTTTATATGAATAATTACGTTTACGGTTTCTATATATTATTAAAAGTTTATAATAACAATACAATACGTTAACGTATTTAGAATCTTCTCCTGTTTTAGTCTAATTTTAATGAAAAAATTCTAACTTGAAATGCACGTGATAAAAATACTTTGATAAAAAAATTGTTCGAACAAAACTGAGTCAGTATTCAGTTGCCAACAAATTGCAAAAGAAAATATTGCTAAAAAAACTTTTAATTCCATAAAAAATCGAAATCACCTCAATTTTTTTAACGCAACTGTATATTTTTTTCTACACCAATCGATGCATCTATATATTCTAGTTAAAAACGTATTAGGCTATACAGATCGAAAACTGATTATTTCAGAAGTTATGTTTTTTGTCCCGACTTCATTGATTCAACGCACCGTGCGAAGGATAATCGCGCGAAGGAAAGATTCATGCGTAACGCGGACTCACCATGAGCTTCTCGCGGTCCAGGAAAGGCAGATCGCTGCCCTTGATGTCCTTCGACTTGAACACGTCCACGTAGCGGTAGAGATTTAGGGCGGCCATCCATTCGACCACGTTTTGGGACGTCCACTCTGTCAACGGCTGTTAAAAGCATAAGTTACGATCTCAGAGACAGGGGTATCACGGTGACGTTTAGCTGCACGGCGAAAACTAGCAATAAGCGGCGGAGACTCTCCCGCACGGTCCACGAGCGAGCGCACGTCGATATGATTAATCGCCGTTTTCGCGACTGGATAATTGCGTAACGAGCCGGGGATCGTTCGCCGCGAATTCCATAACGATAAATCGCGATGACGCGTTCGCCGTTTGAGAGGTTCGGCACGTGAACGCGGATAGAGAGCCGTGTGTAAACAGAACGAATAAGTCCGGGCGACCGACTTCTTTGCTTTCCGACCTACTCCAATTGGTGGACTCGTCTCGGAATTCGTGGATAACATCAGCGGAGCTGACAGTATACCTCCGCGCGCTGTTGAGAATGTTTCGTAACCTTGCGAAGGGACCTCCTGTTCCTCCGGTTCCTTATCGCTACCGCATCCGACGGGGACAGTGTAGCTCCGAGGCAAGTAGATTAATCCGTCTCATGGTCAGACACAACGGGCCCGCGGAGCTCTACGGCTAACTCCTCACCTTTCGTCAACTTTCCGGAGGCCGCGAGACGCGCATACCCGGGGCCTCAATCACTTGCGCACGGATTCCTGGCGTATCGTTATCCCCCGGTGCGCGGACATGCTTCTCTGATTCGGCGGATGCTGCTGGCGGCCGAGCGGCGGCTCGGCGTTGTCCAACACGCGACCAGAAACTCCGATTAGATAGCACCGACACCGCGGAAAGAGGACGAGCCGCGCGTAAGTGTGAGGGCAATACCGAGCGGTGTGTATCGCTCGACAAAGCGAAAGCGTAAAAACGAAGGGGAAAAGAAAACGTAACCTTCTCTCGTAACCTTAAGTCTACGATCGTGACGACACCGAGCAAGATAAGGGGGCCCGTACACTTTATCGCCTCCTCCGGAGGAAACTCGAGCCGATCTCCCGCGAATATTCGCTCGGATCGTTTCGAAACCAGAGCGCGACGTGGAATTTTCTTTCCTACCCTGTCGAGTTGTTTAGCGAATCACGGAACCGTGGAAATCCAACGGCCGTTTAAGGCCGAGAGAACGTTGCCGGAGCTCAAACTGCGAATTAGAAATACGTCCGCCAAATGGGATCGAACTTGGATTGTATATTCAACGTTGTTGTTGTGGTTCGACGACAACATGAAAGATGGAGGAGAATCTTCGGCGATACGAATTCCAACCGATTATCTACAAGAAGCTTTAGTAATTTTAAAAGATACTTTGAATTATTATGACTCCTCAACAGAATAATCTTTAGAATAATCGAGGGATTATAAACAGAAATTTAGCTGTTTTTGTTTGAGATTGATATTAATCTGAGGAACTCTTACAAGAAGGCTTCCGGAACGTATATGAGGAATCATAGAGATACAGTTCCTGTAGTCCTGAGCTCTAAGTGCGTCTGACAGCAGATTGTCCGTCTCCCCTTGCTCCCAAGTTGCATAACCGATCGTACCAGCAAGAAGGGTTCGAAACTTTCCTTTCCACGACCAAGGGAGGTGATGCTGATACCAGCATCGCGTACTTAAGAACTTCCTTCTAACGTTAGAAATATCTATAAAAGAATTCTACAATGACCCGACGATTAGATCGAGTCTAATCGCTGCGGACGTCTCTCAAGTCCACGTGGAAAGTCGTAGATAAGTTTTCACCGTCTAATTTGCCGGTGAGAGATAAGGATACACCGAGCCGTGGAGTCCCACGCGCTACTACAGGAATAGATGCTCGATCGAGAAAGATAGCAGTCGTACGACACGTTTATTTCCCTAAATTTTATGCGAAGCGTCGTTACGCCATCGTGCCTCGTAGCAGGTTTTGCCCTGATAACGAAACCCGTCCAGTGTTTGTGTACAAAGTCATGTTCCGAATAGCTCAGGCATGCAAAGGGATGGCGGAGAACGCGTGCAGATTTCCATACGCTTGGAAACGCGGGACGAGAAGCGTGTGTCCGCGGTTTTATGTAAATCGTGCAAAGACAGTGATAAATTCAGTCGTCGAACCAGTCGGTTCACCTCCGCGGTCGAGTAACAGGAACATACTAAACAATTTTCCGCGTAGACGTTGCTGCCTGGTCGCGTTTCTGTTGTTCCGCATCGTAAACTTTGACTTTATTTCCTTCTCCTTTCCTTCCCCCAAGCGACACCTATCGCGGGTCCGCGGAAGGTAAGCTGGACGAGTAGGAAATTAACTCCGTCCCGATAGAAATTGATTTACGATCCATCGATACCGCTCTAGGAGGGGCTTAAAGCGATTAAGTCATCGTTCCGACCTTGCCAGCGCGTCGAGGGCCCAGCATAGTCGACAATGGAAAGCAAAGAACGCCGCTTCCTAAACGCCGAGTGTCTCGCGAGTATCCCGAGTTACGCGCGAGCAGGTCTGTCTGTCGCCAAATCGTCGCACGCGGAGTAAGAAGCGGAAGGCTTCGGTCGGGGCTCTCGAGAAGTTAATAGAATCTTCAAACTCGAATAGCCCGCGCGGCCATTGAAGACGGACTGGCTGCGTAGTAGGAAAGGAGGAATCGCGGGCGACGGTACTGACCTTGTCCTTGTCGAAAACCTGGCCCGGTAGCGCGTGACCCTTGCTGCTCCACTGGCAGAGGTGCTCCCCGCTGTAGTCCGCGCAGACCATGTGGAAGCACGCATGGCACTCTGCGGAGCATAGAGAACCGCACATGCAACAGCACGTATTAGGGGTGAGGACGGTAACGCGGGTTCCGTCGGACGCGGCAGTCAGCTCGGCACCTCCGTTGCCTCCTTTGCCCTTGAAAAGGGTGCGCTGCCCGCTGCCGCTACCGCTACCACCACCACCACCACCACCACCACCACCACCCGAGCCCCCGTGACCGATTGAATTGGAATCCGCGCCGCCCTCTGCCACTACGCCGCGACTACCGGCGATCTGGTGCTGCAGCTGCAGCCTCGCGTCGCACTCGCACCAGCACACGTACGAATGAAGGGACACGAGCCTCGCGCACGGGGCACTCTGGTTCGATAGCTGTTCCTGTTCCCGGGTGGCCTGTTCCCCGTTCCGCCCGTTGATCTGGGGTTCCGCGTGCCACGGGGACAGCGCGCCCTGTCCCCGCGGCCGTAAGTTCATCAGCAGCTCGAATCTAGCTATCACGTGCTTGACGCTGAGGCTGGCGTTCGTCAGGGAGGCGACATTGCAGCCAGGATGGATCTGCTGGCCAGCGGCGCACCGCCTGGCCGCTGATAACCCGTGGTTTCCCTTCAGCCTGCTCGGCTCTGGGATCGGTGTCTCGTTCGAGTAACTGGCGACGGGCGAGCTGACGCAGCTCGTAGGAGAGGTAGCCTGACCGTCGCTGTAGATGCCATTCGCGGTGGTGCCGTTGGGCAGGAAGGTGCGCGCCGGCGGCTGTAGGACCAGCCTCCGCTCCCGACGCGGTTGCAGGCTCGCTGCGACGCCGCTCGCCTGCGGCGTGATCGTCGTGGACGAGGCGGATGACGCGGACGTCGAGGCCACCACGGCCGCGGCGCTCGTGGTGCCGGCGCCCTTTCGCAGCATGTAATTGTCCTCGTCGACGGCTAGCAGCGGGGACATGGCCGTGGACTTGGCCTTAACGGTGTCATCGTTCCCCTTGGCCGACGACGCTTTCGTCTTCTCTGTCCTGGGCTTGGTCCCGGCGATTCTCTCGCGCTCCTCGCCGCCGACAGGGCTAAGGAGATCGGATATCCTGCTCTGTAAGCCGACCGCGGGCTGCTGCACCTGCGAGCCGGCGGTCGCAGCTGCGGCGGATGCGCTCTTCGCCCGCTTCATCGCTCACGATCATCAAACCTTCGGCGTCCACGGACCACTAGCCAAGTGGACCACTAGGTCTTGCTCAGCCGGGAGATCTGGTTGCTGTTGCTTTCCGGCGAGTCCTGAGCCGCCCTCGGGCACCGCGAGTCGCCCCTCATCGTCCTCGGTAAAACTCGCCTTCGTCCCACTGTCCAGGCTACGGACCGCTCGCGGTGATCTCGCGCGACACCGACCGACTCTCGCGCGCTAAAAACGTGATCGCTACGCTGCTCGAGCGTCGCAAGGTCACTCGCATATCGCCAACACCGACACACTCTCCTCTCCCCTCCCACCCCCCACCACCTGCCGGGCACTTTCTTTCGGCCCGCAGAATGTGGAAATTCGTTCGAGCCCGGCCGACGCTTTCAGTCGCTTCGAATCGGTCCTCCTAATCGCCGCATCGTTAATTACCAATCAGCTGTCGTGCGGCGTCCGATGGTTAACTTATCAATCGAGCCTCGATACGTTCCCGAGGAAAAGATTCCATTCGGTGTTTCACAGAGAGAGAGAGAGAGGCAGAGGCGGCCAAGACAGAGTGAGAGGAAAAGCGAGCAGCGAGAGAGAGAGAGAGAGAGAGAGAGAGACACGCACGGTTTGTTAAAATTCAGCGGGAATCTCTCTCCGTCCTTCCTCGACGCGATCCCAGCGATTCCGCAGCGCGTTTAACTCGGTCGAAGTGGAAATAGACGGATAGCACGGGATAGCCGAGATAAAGAGAGAAGAGAGAAAAAAGAGCGAGAGAAAGAGTCGTTCCCGTGGGTGTGACCTCGTGTAAATTCGTTTTCCATAAATCTCACTCCTACCGCATGCTGCTGCTGTTCCTGTCCCCGCCTCCCCGGCCCTCCGCCCTCTCTCTCTCTCTCTCTTTGGCTCTTTCGCCTCTCTCTCGCTCTCTGGCGCTCTCGCTCTCTTTCTCTTTCTCTCGCGGGCTCGTTCCCGTGCGCGCACACACGACCTTTGTATGAACGCCGAGATTCGCCGAGCCTGAACGAAACCGGTTTCGTCGAGCACCGACACCGAACGATTTTCAACGTAGTCCCGCGCGCGGCCCTGTATCCTCCTCCTCGTGGCACATCGGCAGGGAGTTGACTCCAAGGTATCCTCCGAAGCGGTTCCCCTCTTCGATTAGATCGGCTTTTCACCAATGCGGTCGAACGGGCTGCTCCGGTCGTGCACGCGCACCGAGAGATCCAACGGAATCGATCGATCGATCCCCCGCGACTGAGAGAGACGTCGTGCGCGCACCTCTAGCTTAAACGTTTAAACGTTTCGACGTTTATCCTGCTGCTCGCCGATACGTTCGTCCTTCCGGTGCATCGGGCCGCCGGTAACCTTCGCTCGTGGCCGTCGTAGCGCGCACGAAATAATCGACTCGTTAAAAACTAGTTCTCGAGTTACCGTGACGGATGGTAGGCGAATTTGCCGCCTTGGAAACGTGCTCGCCCGATGTCTCGCGATGTCCACGATAGTCACCGATGTCGCTGGCCGAGGTGGGGAAAAAGCCTCTCGCGATAAAGTCGACCGATCCGCGGTGGAAAATGGGGCTCGAGACCGCGTGTACCCGTGCGTGTCCTTCGTGGCGATTAGACGAGACGGCACAGTTGATCGGTGGTGTTCGGTTCGAAGGATCCGCGCACAGATTATCGATCACGAGACGGGAACGCAGCCGCGATCGCCCTTATCGCGACCACTAGAAATCCGCGACTGGTGCGTCTCCTTCGGTCGCGTTCGCGTTCCTTCCTTCCTCGACGGGTCACTTGGTGGAGACACTTTACCGACGTCGAGTCAGCTGCTCCGCCGGTAAAGCAGGCCGGCTGCGCACGGACGACTCTATTTTCTCATTCCCCTTCTCGCCACGCATGTATCCTTCCCTTTCTACTTGCGCTGGCCTGCGAGCCCTGCCGATGCCGAGGCAAAGGGTCTCTCTCTCTCTCGCTCTCCCTGTTCCTCTAGCCTTCTCGACCACCTCTAGACGGTGTTACCGTTTCTTTCCGTTTTCTTTGGTGCTGACACCGCGGCAAAGTGTCCCGGCACACTTGGTTCCTACGTTCCCCGGTCACCAGAGTATCCGACGCGATGGGAAACCGCTACCGAAACTCCTGTCCTCTTGTCCTCTTGTCCTTCCGGTTCGTTCTCCGATCGGCCGAGACCGGAACACCGGGTGCATACGTGCCCACTCGGCGAAGCAGCGCACGCAACCTCCTGGCCACGGGATGGAAAAGTCCACTGGACACTGCACTTTTTGCACCGGCGGCCTGCACCACGCGCACACCTGCACACACACGTCACTTTCCGCACGTACGTGCACGGCACGGTCTATCTATCCGTCTATCTCTCTCCCCCCTGCCTGTAGTCCCTCTCTGTCCTTCCTCCGCCGCTGTCGTTCCTTCACTCTTCGCGTCCGCACACGCTGTCCCTCTCCACCTAACTCTCTCTCTATCTCTTGCCCTCCCTCTCCGCGGCCTTCCCTTCTTCCTCCCGCACACTGCCTCGGTCTTCTCACCTTCTCTTTCCTCTCTTTCTCTTCGCTGGCCGTGCACAGCCGGTCTACATGCCGACTGCCAGCCGTGGGCCAAGTCTCCAACTTCTTTCCCTTCTTTTTTTCTCTCTCTTGCTTCTATTTCTCCGCTCTTGTCCCCTCTGTCTGTCCCGCGGCCGTCCTCCTACTACTTCCACCGACTTTATCTTTCGCACGGTGTGCAGCACACCGGGAGAGCGGTCGCCGGGTTTTCGGCTTTCACTCGTCCAGCCGACGAGAGGCCAGTGTCTTCGATCGTCCAACGCAAACCCGAAAGGAACACCACTAATTCCGCCCGTGCATCGGAAGCCAGGCCAGCCAGTCGGGCCGGCAGCGTACCGTGTATACTTGACGTGGACTCACCGGCTGTCTCTTCTCTGCCTCTTCCTATACCGCCGTCTTTCCACCTTCGCCGATCGTTGCCGAGGCGCAGCAAGCTTCTCTTCTCGCCAGCGACGCTCCCGCTCAGTTCCCCATCGATCCCACGTCGCCGTTGGCTGCGATCGTCTACGTCTACGTCTACGCGGACGATTTCCTGCCAGAGGGAATATCTTCTCCGGCGGCTCGGCGCACAGCTGACCGGCCGGTCCGCCAAGTTCGGTCAATAGCCATAGCAGTCGCAGCCTGCCGAGGGTTGCTCGTGCTCGACCGTCGGCGCTTCGCCTCGGCCCCTTCCGCCTCCTCTCGGCCGTTTCCGTGGCCTTTACGCGAGCCACCGCCGTGCATAGCGACCGCCGGGCCCCCGGGCCTCGCGTACCGATCGAAGCCGCTTCGTGGAAATTTTCACGTTCATACACCATCCGCGGCTCTGCCGCCGCTAACCTTCTCACGCTTCAAATATCCACCGGCTTCCTTTCCCAAGCCGGCGGCCGCCGGCAGCTTCGGATCGACGCGCTTCATTTTTACGTAATCTGCCGCGAACGACACGGCGGAACGGGCTTTACCACTATCGAAAATTCTACGTATCGTGCGATTGGTGGCAGAGGTTGACGGCTCCAATCGCGTAAACACCAGATAGCCTGAAATTTGCGCACAAGCGACGGGCTCGCTCTTATTCCCGAAATCAATTAACGGTTACCATTACGAATCGCAATCGGCACGCCGACTAGGGATTACTCTTATCTGGGACCGGCCGCGATAAAGCCTAGGCAGAGCAGACGCGCATCCGCGGCCGCCTAAGCGCGATGGAATAAAAGATCACGGCGTCGGATGGCCGATATAAAAGTCACGCTCCAGCGACAAAGATACCAGCAACGCGCTCGCTGTCGTTCGTGACTAAATAGAGCTGGTCCGATTCCCCCGGCGTGGGAGATTATCGTGGTCGAAAAATATACAGTCGGTCCCCATTTTAACGATGATCGTTCGCGTCGCGCGTAGATCCTTGGAACGATTCGAAGATCCGGATGGCGAATAGAGGCTACATCGGCCCCGAACGCGTTAAAGATAAAGCCGGCAATAAAGCGAATCGAGTGGACCGCCTCGAAAACCCCCCGAAATTCAATGGGCGAAATTTCGTCCGCCGAAAGAAGTCTCCCCTCCCCCACTACATCCAGGCTCGGGGGAGAAAACGGCAAGAGGGGGGGGGGGGGCGGAAACGGAGTCGAAACGCCCCTAGCCCTTTCTTCCCCGTGCGTAGTAAATGTCAATGCTGACGGGGCCAGCGGAATCAGATTTCCTTCTTTACGATCGGCCTTCGCTAGCCCTCTTATCGCGAAAGCCCTACGCGCGCGATACCGTCGCGTCGAGTGCGTACGCACGTGCTCTCGCGCGCACCAAGGGCCTGCGGTGCTCGAGTCACATGAAAGGGCCGCGCGCGGCGTACTTGAAAGGGAAGAAAGGGACGTGAAAGTGAAAAGCGACTTTCCAAGGTAACCAGGCGGGAATAGGGGCGGTAAGGGGGGAGGGTGGGAGGGGCGGGAGGGGCGGGAGGGAGGGTGGTGGCACGATACAAGGATCCCCGGACGTAGGATGATCGAATCCGGCCACGCATGCGCCCTGCCTCGCTGGGGGGTGTCCTGTTCAAGGTCACAGTACCATCGACCACCCCTCCGGCCGACCCTTCGCCCTGTTTCACCGCGGTAGGACCGATCGATTTCCCGCTGGAAAGCCAATTGATGGGACCCTTCCAGGCTTTTCAAGGGGTTCGGATTAAATTGGAGTCGTCCGTCACGCGCTGACAGTATCCGCTGTACTCGCAACAGAATCGTTGTCTCGCAGGGGGGATTCGCAGCGACGACGAGGTGTCTACCTCTCGTCCAGCTCTGTCGCGACGGGAACCTGCGACGGGACGGCGCTGCATCGAACAGAACGAAGACGCTAATAGACAGCCGGACCGGGAAGCCACCGGTCCTACGTGCATATGTTGATACATACACACGGTAGAGGACAGTAGAATCAGACGTGGCGGAACGGTAGAATCGGACGCGAGTGCGTCTCGACTCACTGGATTTCCTTGGCACGCTCTGAACGGCCGAGAGGGAGCGATGAAAAAAAAATGAAGGTTTTACGAGGATTCTTGACTGCCAGGTTTGAGATACGTATCGCGAGGGCAATCGAACAACGCCGCGCGTTCCTAGATATTCGACGCCGCGGTCGCGCCGAGAAACGCGTTTCCTTTTGGCGCGCGCGGAGGTACAGTTACGCGCAAAATTGAGCGTACACTTATGTTAGTGAAAATTGGCGAGAGAATGAATAGAAAGGAACGTATTTGAGTGTAAAAAACGCAATGTATATTTATTTGTATTGTTTAGCGAACGATTCATACATTTTAAAAAAAAAAATATTTTAGCATTTGTGTATATTTAATTGAAAACGTAAAAATACAGGTATTTTACTGACACAAAATTTTAGGGATTATAATATACGAATTAATAGATATTAATATTTTGTTGCATAACCTTTCGCTTCAATCACGACATTTTTAATTTTATGCCAATTGTTTTAATTTTTTTAGAATATTTAAATATTTCATTTTTTCCATTATACCTTTAATGAATTCTACATTTTCGGTACCACTGGTGTTTATACAACCCCATACCATAACCGAACCTCCACCGTGTTTTACTATTGGACTTCCTCCACACAATTTACTTTCTCCCATCACGTCCAAATAAATTTATTTTGGTTTCCTCGGAAAATGTGACACTTTTCCAAAAAGTATCATCACAATTTATATAGGTTTCAGCAAACTGTAAACGTTTTTCTCTATTGGCTTTAGAGATATAAGGTTTCTTCCTGCCCACTCTACCGTGATACCCTTCGTTACGTAAAGTTCTTCGAACTGTTTCTACAGATATATTATTTTTAATACGTGTTGAAGCCTCCGTTGTTAATTTTTTCTTATTAATTCCTGGATTTACTTTAATTTGTCTGCAAATAAATCTATTATCCGATAATATGTTCTTCCTTCCTCGTCTAGATTTATTACGAACTGTTCCTTCGTACTTATAATGATTTACAATTTTCTGAATTGTGGAATGTGTTTTACTCACAATTTTACCCACTTCGCGCAAAATTTCCCTTGGTAATATAATTTTATAATTAATTGACGAGTAGAAATGTCTGCTTCTTTCCTCCCGCTAGCCATTTCGCTAATACTCAATAAACAGATAACAAGTAGTCACTTGTTCTTAGTTTCTTAGCAACCGCATATCGAGAACCATTTAGCGGGACTTTCCCTTCAATAGTACCATCATTCAACCTATGCAGACCTCGTAATTTGTAAAATTTGGTGTCAATAAAATTTGGTGTCAATAATATTTTTACGTTTTCAGTTAAACATACACAAATACTTTATGTTTTTTAAAAACAAAATTCCTCAATCGTTCGCTAAACCATACGAATAAATATATATTGCGTTTCTACACTGAAATATGTAACCTACTCCCGCTAATTTTCACTACCAACATAAGTGTACGCTGAATTTTGCTCGCAACTGTATGCTTTAAATCAGGTCGAAAGAGGCGCGGCACGCTTTTCACGCGCGCTCCCCGCGTTATTAAATATCTCGGTTGCGCGAGCCTTGCTTGATAACTTTCAACTAAACGCCGCTCGAGCACCGGCTAGTCGCGCACCGTGTCCCAAGGAAAATTCTGCCGCTTTCTCCCTGCTGCTTTAGTTTAAAGGGTCGTTGCAATGGTGTTGCGCGGGGTTGGACGTATGCCGGAAGCGATCCACGGATCGTCTTGGTCACGCGCGAGTAGAGAGACGATAAAAGGGGAGCCTATCGCTTGGGTCTTGCGATCCCGTCCACCGGCACGCGCGATGCAAATAGAGAGAAGGCAGGAGCGTTTAAATGGACATCGAGATAACAATAAGTGCCGGCGTACTTGGCCGACGGAAGGTGGACGGTATCGGTTATTCGGGAGCGCTCGGCGAATGGTTATCGCGCAATAGAGAGGATTTTTTATTGAAGGTAAATATAGTAGAGTGTCAGCACTCATTCGCGACGAGCACTTGACTTTTTCCCCGAGGCGATAGACGGAGGCACGCTCGGCTCGGCGCTCGCACGGAGGGATGGATAGGAAAAAACGGTCCCGCCGCGGTTATAAAATCGGCCTGGTGTCGCCGCTCGTATAATGCAACGCTCCCCCTTTTGCTTCCGTCAATGTTTAAATACGACAACGTGACGAAGACACGGTCGGGTGCGCCCGTATAATACGAGCCAGCTCGTTTTTATTCCGCTCCGTGCCGGCGATACTTTCGTGCGTCTCGCGGCCGTTGCGCGCCTATCAAAAGGACTGGCGTGCAAATTAATTCCCGGCCGGAGTGCGCGACCGCGCTCGCTCCAACACGCCCGGAGAAGCGACCGATCGACGGCAGCTACCGTCCACTCTACCGGCGGCGAACAGTGGGGGCTTACGTAACCGAGCAAATGAATTCGTAAAGATCGGCGCGCTGGCTGCCGGGACTATTTTCTCCCCACTTGGCCGTCGCGTGGGAAATTCGGAACGGAGATACCTTCAAATATGATTCAGTCCGAGAGAATAGAGAGATACCCTGGCTCCGTCGCTCGGTCTCCGTCGGTGGAACCGCGAACAATGACACAGGGACACTGCGTGGACGGAGGATCCTCGGTAATGAGACTAGTTACAGCGGAGCGTTACGCAATGGGCGAAATTGCGGGTGCATCGACGGTGATAATTAGCGGCCGATATAATCGAAGAGTGGAGAATCGCTGGGATAGAACCGCGTAGAGTCGAACAGTGCGGCACGTAATGGGCAAAAATCGACATAATCACTGTTCAATTTGGATCGAGTTATCCTATGTAATCATTAGTATGAAAATAAGGAATAATACCCCCAAAAACCAATAGAGTATCAATAATTATCATTTGTTCATTATAACATAAACGCTAAAAAAATTAGCGTCCCCGTGTATTATTCGTTCGTGTTTGTGATTTTTTTTAAATAATGTTTGTTATACCTTAAGTATGGATAATTTTAATTTACAATTGCAAAAAAACATTTTCTTTAACAAAGCAGTTTCGGGAAGAACGGTTCAAACCAGCCTGTAATTTTTATTGTTCTGTATCGAGAAGCTATTGTATCCAGGGGTTTAAAATAGTTATGATATTGGTTTCGGTTCTTGAAACAGTTATGAAGAATTTATATTCTGGATACCTGTTAAAAGAGACACTTCAGATATTGCTGAAATTTGAATATGTTGTAGGCTTTAATGATATTTAAACGTACCTCAATGGATTTTTTATAATTTTGAAAAAAGTCGATTTTACAGCTGTTGGAAGATAAGTGCTAACTTTTTTTCAGGAAATTATAGCTATGGAAGTAGAATATGGATGGAGATGAGCTCTACGGTGCTTATACAGAAGACATTGAACTTTTAAGAAAAAATTGTTAGTTTAAAAAAAATTGAACCATTTTTATGCAATTATTTTAAACAAATGCTGATTTTTAACATCGCGCCCAATGTTCAAAAACTTCATTTGGTTTAAATTTTTTTTAAGGTGAAATAAATTTGTCTTAAAACTTCAATGACTTTTCTATAAGCACCGTAAAGCTCATCTCCACCCGTTTACTACTTCCATGGCTATAATTTACTGAACAAAAGATAACACTTGTCTTCATAGAGCTGTAAAATCGACATTTTTCAAAATTTTGAAAAATTCTTTGAGGTACGTTTAAATATCACTAAAGACTGCAACATATTCAAATTTCAGCCGAAATGTTACTGCGAAAAGTGTCCGATTTCGCATGGAACGTCCCATAAGGAACCGAAATTTCTGACTACATATAACGATTTCGGTTACGGTCCTAGAACGGTTATTTTTTTCGGTTCTAATCGGTTCTAAAAACAATTCTGGAGTCGGTTTATTTCGGTTCGTCAATTGATTCTTACATTGTTCCTACGAAATTATTATACGTTTTAACTCCCCTGTTAATGGATTTATTTTGCTGTGCATGGATTTATTTTGTCAACGCAATTTGAACGTAGACGTCTATTCTTGTTTTAGCCATCATCTCAGTAGAGTATCTACGTTAATGTTTTCGACGCGCGTTACGAATAGTAGTACGTTCCATTTTTTCTACATGTGTCCGTAAAAAAAAAAAAAAAATGAAACCTGCTACTCTTCGTAACGCGCGTCGTTTTGATGTGTAGCTGTTTATTACTCCGTGGTGGAATCCGCTTGACTGTGAAAGTGTGAAAGCTTGTGTTTGTTTCAAAGTAATCATGTGGTGCGGATGCGGACGAATGCTCCTATACAATGTACAGGTAATTTGCTCCGCACACGTAGCGCGGACGCTCCGCTGAACTCTGAAACGGGCCTAACGTAAACAATTTTTAACTTAAGCCAATCATAGCGAGTTGAGATGTTTGGAGAACCTCTTGGGTAAAAGAAACCCATGCACGGCCATCCGAGAGTTGAAACAGTGCGATAAAATAGAAACATCATTTCTGATTAAATTATACATTATTGAATTTCTTAAAAAATATTTCTTCAAAATTAATTTTTGATATACAGTAATATGTAAGCGTAATATTTACTTATTTACTTATATCAATTCCAGAACCGTTTTAGAACCAATATAGTCAGAAATTTCGGTTCCTTATAACAATTATTCTGAATATCGTTTCTTCATAACTGTTTCAGTCAGAATCGATATATAACTATTTGAAACAGTTATTTTTGGAACAGTTTCAATCCCTGATTGTATCACATTGCCACATATTTATTCTTTTTTTGCAACGAACTGCTACACTGATTGCAATTTACCTTTTTGTTAGGGAAATCTATTCGTAATCTCGATTTAGTCGAAGAACAAAATCAATAAAATTATCTATTATTTATTTGATTTTCTTTTTAGTGTTTTGTTAATTCTAATATTGCCTCTCATTATTTTATTATAATACTTTACTATAATTTTCATTATCATTACTATATTTACATAATAAAACTCAGGTAGCTCAGACAGCACAATTTTTAATATTAAAATGTGAATTGTCACCACATTGCATTTATTCTTTTATTTTTCTCCCAAGTCCCCATTCAAGTGCCGCACTGTGCGTCGGGTAGCTCGGGACGCGCGAGCTGGCCCGCGATATTCTACGTCCGCGGAGTGACTGGGCATTCCTCGCGTCCCTGTGTGGCTCTTTTTCTAGATCACCGTGCACAGAGAGTCGGTGGTTTTAATTGAATGAGAAGGATCGTGCGACCGCAACCCCCGATTGCCGGTGGAGGCACGTCTCGCTCCGCTCCGGCATCGGCTTCCATCCCTTACCCGGGGAATCCCGAATTTCCCATAGCAACGTGACGGTGCACTCCATTACCCATGACCTCCGCCCTGGGCCTGGGGTGGAGGCCTCTATATCTGCGAATCAATGCAGCTCCATTGCGTGAATCCCGGCTGTGTGTAACGCTCCCCCCGAAACGCGGCCTGCGGCCTAATCGGAAACGGGAATGCATCCGCGACGACACGCGATATCGTGCCCGAGAAAAGAACCGCCGTGCCTGGTCCGATTCCCTTCCTTCCCTTTCCCGTCACCCCCCACCCGCCGCCCTCCGCCCTTCCTCTTCGGTCCGCTATTTGCATGCTGCACGAGAGAGACGCGCCGGGGATCGGTACGGCACGGGGAACGCTCCATTATTCCCGAGCGTAATTCGTTTAGACCAGCCGAGGAAACTATCCCGTTCGATTCCGCGGGGCAACGTGATTCGAGAACGGGGAACGAACCGTCGCCTGGATTCCGGCGAATCGAGTTATCCGTAGAAATCAGATAACGCTGGCGAGACACTTATTTATCCCCCCGGCCAATTTAAATATATTAATTTTGCGCGAGCCGCCGCGCGAAGGTCGCGGCAAGAAGATACGTCTACGCTGGCATACCGGCAGCTAGGATTTCTTCGGCCGTCCGTGGCAAAAAGACAGACGGGGAGTCTCCTCGTTTCTACGCCGGGACTTCCGCGAGTCACTGGAACACCGCCTGAATAACTCCGGGGCCGGGGCAATACACAAATATTCGGCTCATAAATATGTATGACGCCGTAAATCGGTTATGCGCCAGGATCCCTGGAAGCGTACGAAAAATCGGAACAAAGGAATGATGAATGAATTTCTTCGAGCGGGGGGGACCGACCGAGGCGTAGGACGCGAAGGAAGAGAAGGGAGGGCGGCGCTCGAGAGCGATCGAAACTTATGTATGCGCGCGGGCCGTTGCACGAGGTTTATTAAAAGCGACCGAGCAACGTGTCTTTCCCCCATCCATCAATTTCCGCGAGCGAGCCGTGCAGAGGAGCTCCCCGCCGATTACCAAGAAGAAATCGAGAGCGACGGTGGATGGGGAAGAGCTTATCCTTGGTCGAGTAAAAGTACCCCGGTGGAAAACGGCAAGTGGATCTAGGAATCCTGGAAGAATTGCCGAACCTCGTCCGCGCGGCGCTCCTTTCTCTCGCGCGCGAAATTCCAGCACCGAAAGAGGAAAAAAAACTGCGACGCGGTGCGCTGCACGGTTGAAAAGCTGCGGCGCGGAGGGGAAACGCGAGGAATTATTTAGGCGGCCGCTGGAAGTCCGGTCGAAAGAAGAAGTCTCTTGTTCTAGCGCGGGAGCCTCGCGCGTTTACGGAACGCTGCGAAATTCAAGGTGGAAAAATGCGTAAGGACAGCGGCGGACAGAGGCTAAACGTCGGCACGAGCGAAGCCGCACCGAAAGAGGGAACTCGCTCGCTCGAGGTGGACGAGTTAATTTTAGTTTAATCGACCGACCTGATATGAAGAGCTCGCGTACGGGAGCCGTTGCACATACGTAAGTAGGCATACGTAGGTGCGCTCTCTCGAGAGCCGAGCCACGGCTCTACACTCCGCGCTCTACACACGCGGAAGGACTCGCGTTATGGGCCGCTGGCTTACGTGTAACATCGACAACCGTCGCTTTTCTCCACCGCGGAATTCACTTCCGAGTTTCCCGACCCCTCGCCGCGTCACCAGGACGCGGAGGTTCTCGGAATCTACCAGGAATCTACCGCGAATCAAGGGCTCCGCGTGACTCGATGCCCCCCCACCGCTCGAGCGATACCCCTTGGCATGGAGGGTTCCGCGTACCGGTCGCCCGAAGCGGAGAGGACGAAAGGTTTATCAGGAAACAATCGCAATTTGTTAGGCGTCGGTGAGATGAAAGAACGAGCCGAGAGAAAGGCAAACTTCTCAGCCGAGAAGGAAGTTTACTGGGAAGTCCCTGCGCCCCTCCGCTGATTGTGAGACACTCCGGCGTTCGCTCTTTGGCTTCGTTACGTTTACGAAGGCTGCGAGTTCGTTTGGAAAACTGTTCCCCCCCTCTCCCGAGCCGCTGGCACGCACTCCGGCGTGGTTTAACCAGATGATGCACGTGTACCAGCGGCTAGCAGAGGCTTCCGTTTAACAGTCAAAGTGCATACGGCTGGGCCGCGTAAATGGGACGGGCGAGGGGGGGAGGGTTTCGAGGTCGTTCGGATCGAAATCATTCAATTAAGGTCACAGACTACGGGGCAGCCATCGGGCCCAGCGTCGAGAGGCTGACGCAGAAAAGACGCTGTCCCCTGTCCTATCCGACCTTCCCCCTTATCTATCGTCATCCGACTTTATTACAGTTCGTCGATCTTCCCGAGCGCCGCGTGTACTCGCCGAGCGACGGGGCGCTCGAGGACGCTCGACTGTCTCGGTTCGACGAACACTTTATCTGATCCGTCGTCCCGTGCGAACCGACGAATTGGATTCCTTCGAAATCTCGGTGCCCACTTGCGCGCTGCGCTTCTGTCTGCCTGATAAGTTTGGACGAGACAGAGGGGGGGCAAGGTACGACGAAGCGTTGAGGTTGGCAGGGCGTCGCGGCGCTATCGAAAGTGCATCGCACCCTAGGTGCACCGCGAAACGATGCGACCGTAGCTACCGGCTAAGAAGCACGGAAGCTAATGCTCGGTCGCCGATAAGAATGTGCCGTGCGTTCGCTGGGAGACGAATCGAATACAAATCAGAGGAGGCGGAGGGAAGGTCGGAGCACCTCGCGAATAACGAGCCGTAGACGTTACGCTCGGGTTCGAGCGCGGATCCGCGAGAGCGAGGCTTCCGCGACGGCGCCGGAAACGGGCGAGGAAAAGATTCTTTCCCTCGTCTATCGATGAGCCTCGGGAGAGAGAGGGAGAGAGAGGCAGAGGGGGAGAGAGAGCGAGAGAGAGAAGGAGAGAGAGAGAGAGAGAGCGTGTACACCGCGGCTGGCTGTCGCTCGACGTGGCTAAAAAGTGGAAAACCTCGTGCATCTGCCTGGGCGAGGAGGGAGGAGGCAGCGGCGAGGCACAGGGGAAGCCGGAAATCGAGGAAAAAAGGGGGGAAAGCGGCGGAAGGGCGAAGCGCTTGCGCGACGAGCTCGTTTCCATGGCTTCGCTCGTTCGTTTCACGTAGCAACAGGAGGACTTTTGACCCCGTTCGATTGTCCTTCGAAACAGCTCGGTGCCTCATCGTTTTCTCCCGTTTTGTCGGCCGAGAGAGGTGAAACGCGTCGTTGAACCGCACTTAGGCGTCACTCTCCTTTAACGTCCCTCGCTCGTGCCGTTCTTCCATCAGCCACTCCGTCCGCCGACGGTCTCCTCTCTCGTGTCTCGCCTCTATGAATCCGAGGCCCGCTTCCAAGGGAGACATTACCCGCGGGGCTTGCAAGTTCCTCCGGCCCCTCCGCCTCCCCCCCCCCCCCCCCGCCCCTCCCGAAAGGGGGGCAAGCCCTAGGGTCGATGAATTTCGAAAGCGACGATTACGAGTGACGCACGAGTTTAATTTTACGAGCGGATCGATCAGCGAAGAAAACCGCGGTGCCTAAATCGCCCGACGAGCCAGAAAGAAATAAGAATGGTCGTCCAACGCTTGCGCCATCGCGAGATCCGCCGGGCGATAGCAGGGAAGAAAAGGCGCGATTTCAATTCTTCCCACGGATTAATTTTGCTACTAATTTTCTCGCGGAAAATCTGCAGAATCCCGCGGAGGAATTTCCCACGGAGGCGGATCACAGCTCGCGGAGCACGCGATCGGCGGCCCGCGTTAACGAAATTCCTTTTCATGCCGAGGAAGGAAAGGAGAATCAAAGCTACCAACTTCTTTGACACGTTTGACTCTGCGGTTCTGAAACGAGCGCGCGCCTTTTCAACCGTGGATGATAAAAGTCAACGATTCGTTTGAAGAAGAAGAGGAATATCTTTGCGAAATGAATAGCATCGTCTACGCTCCTCTTTTTTAGACTATACGAGAATACACTTTAACGCAACTCTTTCAACCTGCTCCTTCACTTGTCTGCGTTCTTTTTTCCTGCGCTTAGTAGCTGCCATAAATACGCGACCGCAGAGACTTTCACTCCTGTTTCTTTCTTTTTTTTTTTTTGTATCAAATTAAAGAGATTGTACCTCGAGATGATCGTCCACTTTCGTCTTCCCGAGATCCGCTGATTTTTTATGCACTGTATGTCTATCTTTCGTTCAAGCAAAATAAACAGAGGTTCGTATAAAAAGAATGGAAGATGCGAAGATATCTTCCTGCTCCACATCTAAAAAACTGTTTGAATAAAAGAAAGGACGCCCTGTAAAGAGGTGGCCCATTTGCATAACGAAACGCGCGGGTAGTGGAGCGTTGGTATACCAAAGCATTGGGGTAACGAGAATACAGCCAGAGACTCGAGCAACGGGCAAGAGAAAGACGAAGGAAATACACCCAGTTTCCGAAAGGCCGATCGTCCTGGATGAAGATTGAAGCCGGGATTCAGGGCGATCGTATTCACGGGCCAGTAATCGGCTGGACCGAATCAGAATCGCGAGGAAGTGTATCGGGTCGGGCGTAGGTCATGGAAGGGTGGCGGGTCCGAAAGCGTGTCTTAGGGACAAAGAGAACCCGTTCCCATCGTGCCGCGAGGCTCGTGCTCCTTTTTCTTTTCATCCGGCCACTATGACAGGGGAATCATTGATTCCGTCGCGACGTGGAACACGGTCACGTAGGCGTGCTGTTCGAAACGGCATCGTTAGACGTCCCCAGCGTAATCGAACGCACCGATTTTCAAGGATTACAAGCGGGGGACCTCGCCGGCTCGCGCCTGCCGCCGCGCCGCGAGTAAAACGCTCGCCTAGCACCGTGTAAAACGATCGTTACTGCACGTAAGCGATGTTACATCAACCGTATCGCGGATATCTGCCTCGAATTCGAAAAAGCGCCGTGTCTACGTGACCGGCGCGCCGGCGGCGGCGAGTTTCCCTTTTCCCGAGCGTAAAATCCAATGAAACGTGGGTAATTTCGTTTGCACAGTTGCCGGGTGTACGATATCTGGCCCAACACACGGATATACACCGAAGAACAGTTCCTGCTACCTCTGCCCGCTAATTCTGTATCTTCCACGTATTTAGACGAGCAGCGGCTATATCCGGCATACGCTCGCCGAACATCCGCGAATTATCATGGAAAGGCCGGACTTATCGCGGGACGATTACTCTCAGAGGCTCGCCAATGTCGCACGGTTCGATGGTGACGAGCATTTGCATCAGAAAGAATTGAAAGGAACGGCACGGTTCCCGATGCCGGCCAACGGTGGAAGAATAAACTTCCTCCCGGGATACGAACGACACAATAACGCTGGAAGACAATAATCGACCGAATTAGGGGAGCCAATAGAGGTAGGAGTTCGTTCTCGCGAAGGTCGAGTCTTAACGAACTGCTCTTTCGTTTTGCCGATAAAAGAGGCTTCTGCACTTGGATCGCGCAGAGATCTCACTGAAAAGAAACACCTTGGAGAGATCGGGCGTTTAACGAGTCCCCGAGTAATTGAATCGAAACTGGACGGACGCTCTAAAAATCCTGCGAATTTAATGGAGACGGAGGCAACGTTCGTGGAGAGTAGATACGTTCCTGGGTCGTACGATGGCGAAGCCTCGGTGGTGGGGAGCAAGAGGGACAGGAGAGGGTTGTGGAGTTTCAGAAAAGAAACTGCCGGCCGAGCTGGAAGCGAGCGAGAGGTAAGGTGAAGGGGGACACGATAGCACGCCACTCGAAATCACCGGGATGCATGTGTTACTATGCTACGGTGTCGCCCTCGACGGTGATCCAGGGAACGAGGATGCACCGCGCTTTATCTGGACGCACGGTTTACCTTCGAAGAGGGCGACCCCATCTGAACCAATTTTTTTTACGCGGTCGGTACAAACTTCTCGCCGTCTAATTCGAACAGCGTATCGTTCGAGACATTAATTGCCTCGATACCGTTTCGATGCCGTTAGAATTATCGGTACATAAGTAGTTAGAAACGGCGCGGCGGTCGTTCTTTTTTAATGTTTGCGAGGACGAATTTCTAAGGATCTACGTACGATACGAACGATAATCACGTAAGACACCTTGACAGACATAATTTGTAACGGCAACTTAGTCGATATCGAAATAAGTTTCAACAACTCACCTTTGCATTTGACCCCCACTTTTCCGGTGCCCCAAACATAATCTTCACCTGCAACAAGAAATGTTCGAAAAAGTATTACGCTTAGTTGGAGTGATCTTATTACATCGTAAAAACCGCGTGTGACTTTGTAAAGAGATACTTACAGTGTTTACAAAGTATAGGGGTTACAAAATATACATCTACGAGGGCATGATTATTCCTGGGCTTCGTGCTTGTTGAATCGGGTACAAATACTGTAACAGAGATAATAATTATCATTATTATTATCAACGGGAAAACTCTTTAGGATATAAAAGTTCAAACAGATAAGTACAGTCACTAAAATAAAATACAATAAAATAAAAACAAACAAAACAGTCTACAACAAAAATTATACAATAATAATAATAATAATAATAATATTGGAACTCTATGCTTGGCTTTAGCAGCGGTTCCGAACCGATACGTACCGTATGGCCCATTGCTGAGGGTTACGTAAGACGACTCGTCTTCGTTGTGAGTGTCTAAGTACGGTGATAAGTTTCCTCTCAGCATTAGGAATTCCTCGCTTGTACCTTTAACGTCTGTAAAGAAAGAGATCGGTTTCAGATTCTTATCTTCGTAAGCGAGAGGCCTAAATAATTAAACAAGAGGAGTTCATACCGGTACAAAGTCTTCTTCTTAGTTCTCCTGCCACTCGTACAAGCAAGAGCACCGTTTCTCCTTCCTCCCAAATAGTGTTATCCGAAGTTCATTAAAAAACCATCACGTTAACATTCTCCATGGAAAAATATATTAGAGTCAATTCGTTTGTCAGTCGTACATGGTATGTAAACATGGGTAATCTTGCACAACACTATAATCACAGAACATAATCTCTCCTGAGCATCGCGCGTCCATTCCACGGGCTTAGAACATCCTCTACCTCGAGTTCGCGTCTGGCCACTGATCGTGTCAGAACGGATCCTTATTCGGTACTCGACGCACGCTATTCAAGAGCGCTCGCAGCTGTTTGAGCATCGTTTAAAAAACTGACTGTTTTGTTTTTACCAAAGATAGAGAAACGCTATGTAGGTATTATATTCTTTCTCGGAACTGATTTGATTCTCCTCGCTGATTACGTCGAACGGCACCAGAATTATCAAAAACTTACAGTAACTCTCGGTTAAGGCTACTTGCGTGTATACATAGAATTATGTTTAAAAAATCTTGCTCGGTAAATATATATAAACTTTTATATATATATATACATGTATAAAGCAATGTACATGATGATGAACTATGATGATCCTTCGAGCGTCAGCTTCTCTGAGCACGCGAAATCATTCAAAGTAACTTGATATGAACACAATGATAACTAGCATGTGCACGACAATGTGATGCATTATGATTTTATCATTCTTTGCTTGTATCTCTTTCGCGGAGATCCACTGCTCGGATGTACCTCTTCTTTCCTTTGGATATTCGCTTCAAGCCGTTTCATATCCACGATCGCCTTCTAAAGCGTAATGCAATTCCTGTAACAAAATGGAGAGAGCTTTTTATCGATACAGATCCATGAGATATCGGTTCGGACGAATGGCTTATCATTAAACTATCCAATAGTTCTCGAATGAACTTTAATTTCGCTTAACGAATGCCTTGTATTCTTCAGCATTACAGGCACATTGAATAATATAGAATATATTACATAAAAAATACTATGGTAGATTATTAAAAGGCTGAATAACTAATAGAGGGTTGTTTATGGTATTTTTTACTACTCCCAGCAGAGGAAAAGGAACGAGGAAGGGTCTGCAAATCGTGCGCGTATTCCCAAACAGTGACGCGGCCTCCGAATTATTACGATTTTAGGATATTTTTATTATTTTCTCTCACCGTGGTACAGACTCAAGATTATCGCGGCAGTTACTGCTGATCACATGACGACTTTATAAATGTAGAAAAATTATATACTGCACGCCTCCGATGAATAGCAGAGCGAAGTTTACACGCGCGTCGAGTAAATAATGGGCGAAAGCCACCGCGCTTAATGACACGGAACGTTCACTTCTGTATCAGTAGGTGGGCCTGACTCTCGCACATCGGGAAACGCAACGCCCATAAGCGATCCAGGGAAGATTAGGCTTCCTACGGGCGAGAAACTCAACGTCTCGGAGCGATCGGAGGGGATGCGGACGACGAGGTGCGAGAGTTGACAATACGTGGGTCACGGGGACCGACTGAACGTGGAGAATTGTACCTTCGCGTTTCGGCACATCGGATCCTCGAGCTTTCGGGCTTCCCGTGCCGACCGAACGACGTTAAATCTTTGAAAGGCGAAATGGTAAGTGACAAAGAATTGTTTCTCTTGGTCGCGACACGAACCAACACGGTTAGGCCAGCCTAAGCAGCTGAGGGCGCTGCAATTGGCCATCGGTCATGTTTTATCGTGATAAGAAACCTACATTTTAAAATTCATTCTCGCCCTTCTTTGTCCTATTCGCGTGGAAGCATATCGGATTTCTTTCTGGAAAATTTCGATAAGGATTGCTATCGATGCTATCAGTTTACAGCTGTAAAGTGAGTCACGCTGATAGGTGTAGAAGAAGTTTAATTTACGTTCAAACAAAATCACTGAGTAAACAAATTAATGGCCGCTTTCACTTTTCTTTTACTCGAAATGATTAAAATGTATTTGAGAAATGGGATAGCGAAGGAGATAATGTGGAAAAGTTTCATTAAAGAATCTAGGGAATATTGGGAAACTTAGTGGAGGCGTGGCTTAGGTTACAGCGCTGTGGTGGTGAGTTGGCAAACTATTGAAAGTAGGCCCGGGTCCCACCAAACATTCCGAATAAGTATTTATTAATCGAATAAGTAAGAAATTAGTGTTGAAAAAAATTTAAAAACACTCATTTTTCATAACTTGTCTATTGAAATACTGATAATCATATGGATTTCGACCTACTCTCAATAGTTCAATTTTCTGTCACTAGTTGGCGTATCGAAATTCTTGGTTTCCCAATAGAAATGGCCGGCTAGGGTCCCGAGTTTCCTCCCCACCCGTTTAAGTTTCGTTATGTGGCTTGCAGAACGCGGACCGATTGACATTTGTCTTTTTGCTCTCACGTGGATGAGCCATACCGTGTTCTCGCGAGACAAGCATTCACTTCCTAATATAGAGATTCAGGACACGGTGAACAAAGAAACAGCGTTATCATGGTCCGCGTGATTACTCAGGAAACCTACGATGAAGTCGTTAACGAAAATATCGAGCAATTCTCCATGTCCCCCCAGGAAGCTATAGAAGACGCTGTAAAGCAATTCGAAGCGCAGGTATTCCAATTTGTTTACCTTTGCTTTTCACACTTAAACATTACTGGAAATCGTTGCTTCGTTGTTTATCATTGTCTCGTTGCCCCCTCGCAATTTATAAGTACGAAGTATTTCGAAGTTTTATCGTCGTTCAGCGCGTGGACGTTTCTGGAGCCCTAATTTTGACAAGTTATGGCTCCATTGTTCTGTCAAACGTATTTTCGCTCGTGAGAAACTTAATTATACTTTTCGAATAAAACTCGCGCTGTCTTCGAATCAAAACCATTATCGCTTCTATATTACGTGAAAATTAATAAGCTTATTCCAATAATTCATAATTAACTGCAAATGCGAAATAGCAGGTTTAATCAAGTGTATATTCAAATGTTTACTGCGTAAGAATTCTAAAATTCAAATAATCTAGAGCGCGTTACATAAGTGGATACTGTGCCATGGTTGTTTTTATCAGCTCTATTTTTATAGGGTGTAGACTTGACCAACGTCATTAAAGATTTAGTTCTCAGCGACTACGATGACTTAATAGCATCTTACGTGAGTCAATTAAATATAGCCCTAGAGGATAAGAATTATGAAAATGTTCCTCATACACTAGACAAATTAAGACACGAATTAGACAAAGATATAGCGCGTAGGGTGTACGCGGGGAAGAAGGGAGGCTACAATACCTTGATAAAGTTAATGAAATCTTGCCCTAATAATAGCACGGTAATAAGGTTGGCGTTGAAAACCATTACCTCATTGATGACTGGTAATCCAGACTTGTTAAATGACGAGGGGATAGCTTTGCAAATACAGTAAGAAGCTAAAAATAATTATGAGTCGCTAGAACATTATTCTTTCCCTGTTAAACTTTACTCCGTTCGTCAGAATTTTAGACAGAAACACAGACATTCTAACGTTGCAATACCTTCTGCGCTGGATAAGAGAGTGTTGTATAAGGCACGAGGTTAATAGGCAAGGCATTTTCAACGCGGACATTTTCAATAAACTTAAGAAAATATTGATTCGCGACGAGGCGACCGGACCTGAGTTGCGAGATGCCTGCGCCGTGATCAGGGCTCTGGTATTAGACGACGACATAAGGCACGAGTACGGGAAGGCTCACGAGCACGCGAGCACTATCGCGAAAGGGGCCCTCAATGTTATCACCGGGTTGATGCCAAGTAAATAAGCTTCATTGCGCGTTTGTGGAGATAGTATCTATAAGATTCTAATGAACGTATTTCTTGAAAATAGGATTCAGGAAAGACAAAGGGGTCGTGGGAGATTTAATGATAACTTTAGCCGCCCTGATCGTGAGGAACGAGTACTGTCAGGAGGTAGAGGACGCGGGAGGCCTGAAATTCGTCATAGACATTATGATCGATTACCCAGACTCGGAGAAGCTAAACTGGCAGGCATTGAAATTACTGAAAGCACTGGCTGGGAACGACGACGTGAAGTCCCACGTTATAACCTCGGGCTGCGGCCCTTTGATCGTCTCCGCTATAAGTAGAATGAAAGTAAGTGTGCCGTGCTGAGGAGAAGCTGCTTTGTGATAGACGTCGTTTGGCATTTTTAAGCTTTTTGTACATAGAAGAAGGTTGTTCTGAAACAATAATTGTATCGCAGGAATCTGAGTGCGTAGTCACGGCTGGACTTGCATGCATTTCCGCATTAACACTGAGGTGTCCCTCGAACGCTGGTGTGTTTTACGATTGCGGAGCGCCGCTTGTAATCATAGACGCGATGAAAGCTTACAATAAGAGTGTGAATGTCTTGAAGCAAGCCGCTTGGGCCGTTAGGAACATGTCGGTGAGGAATAAAGCGGAGTGTAATGAGTTTGTCGCGTATGGTATAGAAGACGTGTTGGCGAGCGCCCTTAAGCAGCACGGCCCTAAGATCGAGAGTGACGTGAAAGCGGCTCTGAGGGATCTAGGACTGAAGGTGGAGCTGAAAGAGAGGTGGGCCGGGAAAGGTGTGTCCTTGAACAACCAGACCGATTAACGTACGAGAAGTTTCTATGTGCTTCGCATACAAGTGGCGAGTAAACGTGGAGAAATAACCACTAACATTAGTACTCCTTGTATGTAGTTTAATATACATCGACAGTTATATATAATATACATACTGTTTTTGTAACTCGTCCTTTTATATACTATATCGTATATTTATATGTTGTATGTTACCATAGATTTATAATAAACTTTTATCTTTAATACGATAAAGGTTCCGAAACGGCTATCCAGAATCACACGAAACACCCATTTTACTTACGACTAGTTACTCCGACGACTCGTTTCGCGATATTCATTCAGAGAAACGGACTTTCATGTTCGAGTGTTCGCATTGAGCAAGTACGCGAAGTGAGATTAAATTATTCGATCACATTCACGGGGGGGGGGGGGATTACGTTGTAGCTTATTAGATAAGAATTTGACACAGAGTGTATTAGGCTTCGATAGGACTTGATGTCTTGGCGAAATATAAGCTCGACTTCGGTATTCTTCTCTCATTCGGATTCCCCGAATTCTTGTTGAGCAAATCAGGTGTTCGATACGTTATACCGTAAATTACATTCATCTTACATATATCAACATCGATTTATGGTGCAGAACATCGACTCTCTTTTTTTCATCAGTCTATACTCTCCGTTTTACCTGGTACACGTCTCTACAGCAAAGACACAATCAAAACGCTTGAAACGGAGAAATTTTCACAAGGCTACTCCGCTGGAATCGGTTTCGCGCAGAATTTCCGCTACGTTATTTCTTCGAGGGTGTTGGCAGAAGGGCAAATAAAATGTTTCGAGGGTCTACGCGTTTATCGTTCGCTCGAAGATTAGAGAGCTAACTTTGTGAAAATTTCTGACTTTATAGATGATGCGGAATATATGCTCACGATCGAGAGCCGTGCGCTGACTCGCGCCGGCTCCCTGATCAGTGATTTATCTGTAATTATTCTTCGTTGTACTTCACTCCTGCAAGAGACTACGATTGTATCACAGTCTTTGACGAGGTCACGTTCGCTATCGAGCACGACGACGTGTCCCGAGCGATCGTGATAATAGAATAGACGAATTTTTTAATCACATATAATCGAGAAAATAGTTCATCCTGGAAGGATCGCGATAGAGATTGGCTACATTTACTTCCACAGGCTCGTGGTGTGCTAACGTTCGGAGAAATCGTGTGAAAAAATATATGCGTACGTAAGTACGCGTTAAAAAGAAGAGCGAAAACAACCGGGTACGGTGTACGGGGAACAGAAATCTACCTATCTATCGATCGCGTTGCTACTAAAAACGACGAATCTAACAGTGCGAACGAGGACACTACAATGCTCGAGGAAATATGTACACGTAGTAGTGAAACGCAGACACTGGTTTCGCCTCTTCGAAAACGCACGGCCCCGGTGGCGATGTGTCTCGGTGCTCCTTTCAATGCCAGCTCGGCTACATGCTCCTGATCCTTGCGACACGAGCGGACGCTGGCCATTTAAATAACGCACCGCGGGGTAGGGTGTGCCCTTCGTCGAGGCTCGTACATTCACGAATTCACGATGGTACGTCACAGCCATAAATATTAATACACGAATAATCGCCGGTACATAGTACAATTGTAGGTACGCGCGTTCGACGCTGACGTTCGGTTGAGCAACATTTTTCTTTTTCCAATCGGTAGGAAATCGACCGTCGACCGTGTAATTAGATGCGCCCCGATCGACGAGTCGATAGCGGCATCAGGGCGGAGGAACTCTTTCTTTTTCATATATCTATCCCATATACATGCGGGACACATAGAAGCGGGGAATGAGAAGCGTACGGGGAAGGGAGAGCGAGACGAGGTGGCCGGGTAAACGAATGAATCGCGTTCGGTGAAGTAATTGAGGAACACTTACCTGATGGGGGAACACCGTCCGTGCAAAGATAAAGAAACGATACAATGTGAACGGAAAAGTTTTATTGTGAAACGAATACGTAATCGCAACAGAAATCAGCCTCTCGAGGGACGCAAAAGCGGATCGGACCGTATTCGCGCGCTTCCTTGGAGCCGGGAAGGCAAACCGGAATGCGATTTAATTGACACTGAGGATTGATTGCCCGCGCAATTTTGACAAGGTTTTTCCGTTAAACCGTTACGGCGTTATCTACTTAAACTTAAGCGACACCCATGCGCCCCGCTTACGGCTCTGCGGGCAATTAATTGGCTAATTAACGAACGTCGATGAATCCCCTTCCTCGTCGCGGGTAGCCACTAGACGCCGGGGGGATTCGGTTTCTACCAATGACATTGTACACTCTACACAGACAAGCGTATATTTGATTCGACACCATCGCTATAATTTTATCGCTATCGCTACTGCTATCGTCGCAGATACTACGAACAGGCAGACCAGTTCACATCGACCATATATAGAAACGGGTACACGAACGTCTTAATGCGTTTACAGGCTATTATTTAGCTTCCAACGAGTCGAATCCGGGGAGAGGCAATCACGGAGCGTGCCCTCCGGCGTGATCGATTTAAAATCGAGCTGGATCGCGATGGTTTTAATGAAAACCAAGAAGATACTTAGCGTTAGGGACCGTTCTTCGCCCTTTCCCTTTTCAAGCATGCCCTACACCTTCCACTGCCTTAATTTGGAACGCCACCTGCGATAAGATAAACTATGCTATGTTAAGTTTTAAAAAATTGGCTTCGATACACTCTAAGCTAAACTGTTTTACGTTTTTTTTCATATTTTACAGCACAGCCAGACGTAGCATAGCATAGCACAGCTTAGCTTCCACGTGGATCCGTAGTTTTACGATACAATTCTTCTGGTTTCTCAATTAAAAAAGCCCCAGGTGTATTTAAAAACTATACTAAGCGAATTAACTCGTCCCTCCCGTAGCAGATGCCACGCACGACATAGTTTTCAGGGAAAAGAACCCCGAGGGAGCTTCCTTACCGTGGAAAGCGAGAGGAAAGGGTAACGATATCGATTTGATTGCTGGACGGACGGCGTACCGTCGCGGATGGATTCGTTAACGCGAGTCGGGCTCGTAAATCAAAAGCGCCGGGTCCGTTCGACTCGATATGTTAATTAAATGCTCGATAACGGAAATCGCCCGCGGCTCGCATCCATCGCCCCTCGCTGCTCTCGCCGGTTCACCGGGGAGCGGACGATAAATAACGTATCGCGACTAATACAGCCTACCTATCGAGGTATACACGGAGAGCGCATGCAGGCTGTATCGATTCCACGTGTTTTGCTTCTTCTTTTCATGGCGGCTCCAGACAGCGTGCTCGTCGGCCCGGCCCGAGAGCTCGTTTCCTCTCGCGCCTCCACGCTTGCTGGCTCACCTACCGCGCGTACACCGCGCCGTGGTACAGGTTTCGCGTCGATCGTGCATGCAGATGGGAGATCGCAACTTATCCAGGGGCGTAACAATGATATTGCCTTCTCGTTTGTCGCGGACAATCCGGGTGGACCTTTAAGTTCAGGTCGTCCTGGGATCTTGGAAAAATTCGGATAGCAACTCGCCGTTCTTTATTGACAGGGTTCGAGGTGATAGGCACGGTTCAGGGTGGTTTGGAACTGGAAGAAGGGTTCGTTGGAGGTGGATTAATTCGGAAAAATTACGCCCCTGCAGCTGGCCACGTAGTCACATACACACAGAGACATATCGACATGTAACACACGTGCATATATGTACATGCCGTAGAAATTGGGGATCCTTGGTGCACGGATGCGTGCAGGTGTACATGCTCTCTCGCGTGAACCTAGACACCTTTGATCAGCCGGACAGAGATACATTATATTCGTCTATCTTCCAAACGACTAGTTGATTCCTCTAGGCCCCGCGAACTCTCGCCTGCCGTTGTCCGTGTTCTGGCAAATTAAATAATCCTTCCCCTCGCTGGAGACGGCGAAAGAAGTAAGTAAAGCTACGCGGTATTGGCCGATCGTCGTGTTAAATAAAATTATACATAAAGTACGGTCGCCTCTCGTTGCGGCAGTCTTGGCACGATGCTCCCGTGTGCTGGAGACGACGAACGCGTTAACTAAGACAGGCTACGAGCTTGATCGAACACAAAGAAACGGTTGTAATCGTGGAGGGATGAACCTGCCTGTGATGGATGGCTCGTCCCGGGCGATGGTCAGGGCCAGATTACTCGCGACATCGGCAGCACGAGTACTTGTAGTACTTTATCCGGCAGAGGCCGTTCTTCACGACCAGGGCGCAGTTCGGATGCTTGTCGACGCACTCCGAGCTGTCGTAGGCCTCTGAAATTCCAAGAGAGCCGTCGAAATCGAGGTCCCCAATGGCACTGTTCGGAGACTCACTTTTCGGCGGTCGGATAGGCGGTGGTTGGAGGTCCTTCTTGCACAGGTCCAGGCTGCATTGCTGCTGCCCCGTGGGTCTCGAGGCTTCCAAGCAATTGGCGTCGCCGACACCCTCCAGGATGCATCGGACCATTCTGGTTTGCACGCCGATGCCGCACGTCACCGAGCACTGCAAAGGAAGTTTCGGTATTTATAACGAACCCGCCGAAAAAGTCACGGTTCCCCTTCGATCGTAAATTCGCGGCAAACCGCGACTTACCTTCGACCAGTCCGAGGTGAACCATTCCGGCCTGCAAGCGGACGGTCTGCACACTTGCTCGCTCGGTGGCCTCGACTCGCTACAGCCGCTCGACGGCGACACCACGAATCCGTTGCTCGTCCTTGCCACGCAGAGGACTTCTCGATATTGGACGCCCACTCCGCAAGACACGGAACACTGAAATCGTATTTGTCCGACACGTTCGAATCGACCGAGCGCCTTAACCCTTTGACAATTATTCTGTGCGAGGCACGGGCAGAGTGAAAGAAAAAATGTTTTCTTTTCTTCGGTTTTTATCATAAACGGGAATAGGTGTTTTAGAACGTAATGAAATATACGTTTTTAGAGCAGGAATTTTGAATTTTATTAAATTGTCAAAGGGTTAACCTTTCAGCGTGGAGTGCCGAGTGATCTCTTTGTGTACACTAGGGTGGCTCTTATTTACTTTTGATAAAAATGTTTTTCAAGATTTTCTGCGGGGCACCCTACAGAATAGTTCCAAGGAATTAAAAAAAATCTGTGTAAAGTTCGAGCTCGATTTAAATCATTATTTAACACCTCGTGAAGTCGATTTTATGTAATATATTCTCCAAGTTATTGATTAAATAAAATAAATATGTCGAACAAAAGTTGTAGATCTGGACAAGGTTTCCAAAAAACTAAAAAATTTTGGAAGTTTAAATGCTTCTAGAACACTTTTTATTTATGAAGGCGAACAAAAGAACGAAATTTTTATTTTCAAGCACTATTTTTTGAACATATACCGAAATTTGCGAAAAACATAAAAAAATATATTTGCGAATTTTGGTCCCAAATTTTCAAGAAACAATCATGACATATCAAACACTGAAAATAATATTTTTTTTTGCATATTTCAGTATATGCCCCCCTTAAATGTTTAAAAAATAGTCCTTGAAAATAAAAATTCCATTTTTTTTCGCCTTCATAAATAAAAAGTTTTCTAGAAGCATTTAAACTTCCAAAATTTGAGGGGAAAAGTTTTTTTTGTGTTTTGGAAACCTTGTCCGGAACTACAACTTTTGTATAAAAACGACTACAATATGTTATATAAAAACGACTTCGCGAGGTGTTAAATAAAGATTTAAAAGTTGAAGGGCCCAGGGGCACCCTTTCCCTTTATCCCATCGAGGTCAAACTTTACACAGATTTCCTTTTAATTCTTTGGAACTATTCTGGAGGGGGCCCCGAAGAAAATCTTAAAAAAAAAAAAAAATTACCAAGATTAAATAAGAGCCACCCTAGTGTACACTCCGAGTCTCATCTACTGTGCCACGGATAAAGAGATAAGTTTCCATTGTCACGCTACGTGTAGCGAATTAATCGAATCTCTCGGCCCTTGGGCCCTTTCACGCGGATGTTTCGCACACCTGTCAATCGGTACCTCCATGCTAAACGGTTACTCGTGGCGGATGTTTAAGAAAGAAGCCCGTTTCGGTTATCTGTTACTAACGAGTGTCCATGGACCAGCGAACCACTTGGCGCCGTCGCAGTTCGTCCCCTTCGCGAAGCATTGCCTCTCCGTTTCCGGCCTCTCCGCGGGATTGCAGAAGAGCTCGCTGCCGTCGGCGCACGCCACTTGCCGCGTCTCCACTCCGCTTCCACATTCGGCGGAGCACTGAGGGACAAATTGAAAAGCGCCGTGTAGGAAATGACACGCGGGGCATGTTACGACCGCAGCTTCGTGTAACTCATTTCACCTTGGACGTCCATTCCGAATGAAGCCAAGGCGCCCGTTGCTCCGAGCCCCCGCGCACACAAGCCACGGACTCGCATGCTCTCTGTGCCTCGGGCTTGTTGAACGGCGAGCAAGACATTCCCGACGTGATGCACGTGACTGTTCGATTTCGAACCCCTTCTCCGCACGTTGTCGAGCACTGCAATCACGAAAGTCATCCTTGAACCGAGAATACCGTTTCACACCGCGTCGCAAATTGATTCCAAAGACGGACTCGTTGCTTAAAGCCGGGGATCCACTTGGAACCTATACATTGCTATGTTTCAGAAAAATCGAGGGAATTTCCTGCTACGTCGAGCTAATTTAGCTTCCGAAAAGAACACAGCACAGTTCAGCTTAGCTTTTGGTGGAAACGGTTCCATAAAGATATAGTGAAGCTAATTTTTTAAAACTTAACATAGCATAGCTCAGCTTAACTTAGTTTAACTTAGCTTACGAGTGGATTCCTGACATAAGAATGCATTAAAGCTAATTTTTTAAAACTGAATATAGCATAGCTTAGCTTAACTTAGTTTAGCTTAACTAATGAGTGGATTCCTGACTTAAGGATGCATTAAAGTTAATTCGTCAAAACTTAGCATAGCACATCTCAGCTTAGCTCCCAGTTGGATCTCCAGCTTAACCGCGCGACGACAAAAGTAAGCGCGTTCTTGTGACAAAAAAACGCATCACCATAGATTCGAGAGTACTTGAAAGCGTCCCCGCGATTGAAGAAGATCGTCTAGGGTACTCTACGACAGTGTGGATTGATAAAAGCATCGCACTTACCGGGCCCCAAGCGCCTACGTCCCATCTGGGCGTGTCGTGCTGGGAGTGCATGTGCCTCAATTCCGGGCCAGTGGTGCAGGCAGCTTTGGCGCAGGCTTCCACGCTCCTCAGGTCCGGCGGTTGGACGCACGCACCATCGGCCACTCTCATCGTCAGGTTCGCGTTCAGTTCCTGTACGCACTCCAATTTTCGTGTCCTCGTGCCGGCGCCGCAGCTGACCGAGCACTCGCCCCACGCCTCCGCCCTCCATCTGAAACAGCATTACGCCCGTCGTTGATCCGTGCACGCTAATTTGCTAGCAACACCGGAACCGCGGTCAGGCGGATTACCTGGGCGAGCAGGGATGATCGTTGCAGCGTAGCGGGGGCGGCTGCTGCGGCTTTCCCACGTTCCTGCAGCGCTTTTCGTTCACGATCATCTGGTTCGCCTCGCGCACGCACTTGAAGATCGCCGTTTGGATCCCTGCAAGCAACGGAGGGAATGAAACGTCTCTGAACGCGAGATTCTTCCAAGCGAGCATTCCTCGCGAGGAGCCACTTGCTTCCCAGTTGAACCCAGCGTAAATCACAGTGCACACACAGGGATGCGTAAAAAGGTGGTGGAGCTGTACGTCGCCGTTGTCAAAGACGGGAATTAAGGGGAAGGAACTGTGACAGCTGGGACGACCTTATCTGTGTCAGCCCGTATGAGCTGTCAGTCTCAATGAAAGGAATCACAGCGACGATGTTCGCGATCGCGTGCAACGACGCTCCAACGCACGAGGAAGACCCGTGAAAAAATAATAACGTGGGCCGAGCACGGATGTGGGGCTTCCTGCTAATAAATTTCGTGAATTGGACGGAACTTCCGTGGCGGCGATGGGCGAATCGAGCCTCGTAATCTCACGGCCCTACGGTACGAACCCCAGGGCGATAGTAGCGAAACGAACATCACTCCGCTGGCTTCCCACGCACCATTCGATCGCGCTACCGACTTCGTCTGCTGCTCAATTGTCCGCGCGCTTTTTTCCCAATTGCGAGTTTAATTACCGGGCCTTAAAAATCGGGGTCGCGGCTCTGGAGTGTGGGACGACGGCTTGCACCGGCTTACCTCCTCCGCACTCCTTGGAGCAGGCGGTCAAGCCGAACACCTTCCACGCGAACTTGGGACGCTTCTTCTTCTTGGGCCTGGACTTTGGCTGATCGCCGGCCATCACCGTTGTCGGAGGATGCTTCATCTCTTCCTTGGTCCCTCGGTCCCTCGGTCGACTCTGGCCGCGAGTGGTCGCTGATAAATCGATCTTCTGATCGGATCTGGAAGAACGAGGGAGCTGTACGAAGGCAGATCGATGCTTCGAGTAAACCGAGGAGCTATTCTTTCTTAGAGCGGTCACATATAGCAACCGCGGCCTCTAACGGCTCTGACTTCGGGATGATTAATCCTCGTGGGAGGACAAACTTGTACACAAGGTGGTGCGTGCGTATATTTACATTCTGGTCGCGGGGATCGTCGCGGGAACGACTCGAGCATCCGAATCAGGGATTTCGTTGCCACGATCCATGGAGCCTGGAAAGAAAATGGAGAGAATAACGGGTCAGCGCGGTCGGCGTAGTCTCCCATTTGCATGCGAGCCGCGGGACGAGCCATAAAGCGCGTTGCGCAAGAGAGGCGCGCGGATAACCGAAGACAATTGTCAATAAGGCGAAAAGAGTGTATTCGATTAAGCGAGGCCCATCGGGCGGGTAGGTTACCTGTCGTAAAAAGCGGCGGTGCTATCATCGCCCTCCCGTTCGCCGCTTCCTTTAACGGCAGCATGTACTTGTAAAGCACTCCGGGGTTCATTTCCTGCGCCAGGATCTGAGGGAGGAACATTCGAAGATACAATACCGCGCGGGCGATGTATGACGTTGCACGCGGAGGAGCACAATGGGGGCTCAGGGTCGAAGAGGATCGACTCTCTCGACGGGCGAAGGAGAGAAAAAAAGGACGGGGGAGGGGGGGGGGGAAGAGGGAGCAGCCCGTTCCAATAAATTCTCAAAGAGGTCAGAGATATCAGAGGCGTCTTTATGGCCGTACCTCTAAATGCAAAGAATCGTTCAGTGGCCCGGTTGCCAAGATGCACTCGGTGCGGCTTCTGTCACCCCTCTGGTATGTTAATGTCGTGCCAGCCGCTTTATAAGTGCCGCTCGGACTGTACGCCAGCGGTCCGTTCAGGATGTAACTACCGTTGCTGTCTCTCAGCGCTAACAGATCAGATCGTTCGTTTAGAAGAAACGTCTCCTTCTAAGCGCCACATGCACGGGCGTCCCCTGGACGCCCGCCTCTCGCCGCTACCGTACCTAAGAAGTTGTTGCTGAAGCGAAGTTCAGAGATGTTGAGCGACATGGCTCCCTTCGGCACGGTGGTCACGGGTTGATGACCCCTCGGCAGGATTGGTTCCATAAAAATGCCCTCGTACAGCCGGCAACCTTTACCCTGACCACCGCAGACACCACAGGCGTCCATCGCCACTCCGGAGCCCACCACGCCGTCGCAACCTACGGGCTGGAACGCGGACTTTCAACGTAGACTTCTTGAACTTTGCTGCGCGGGGCCAGCGATGCTCTTCGGGGGATACTTTATGATAACAGATCCAGCGGAATCGACGGGGGAAGGTATTTAAAATCAATGCCGCCGAATCGCCGTGTCAGGGGGAAGGATCCACGCGACACAATGAGGGGCAAAAGGAAGAGGCGGAGGCAACAAAAGGGATACGGTTAGCCGGGTCGCGATCGGACACCGTGGTGTAATTAAAAAAAGCATAAAAGGCAGGGGAAAAGCATCGCGGGCCAATTTGGATCGATCGTATCGGGGAATCCGCAATTAATTTCCGCCAGTGGTGTGGAGGAGCAGGCTGGCTTGTTCATCCTACCTTGCATTGTCCGGCGACACAGAGCCAGCGGTCTGTTCGCTCCATAGAAATCCCGGCATTATGGCCACGAAGATTCGGAACGTCGCAGGGTGCGCCGTCCATTACTGCCGGTTCAAGCGTTGCGTAAAAACGCTCGCCGACGGCACGGCAATTGAGCGCGCAAGAGTTCGGAGCTGGCCAACAGAGTAATTGCGGTTAAGCAACGAGCAGAAGCCTTTTGGGGAACGGCCGTGAAAAGGAATGAATTTGACGGCGAGCTAAGGAAAATGGCGAGCGAGTGAAATCACACTGGCTTAGGTGACTGCCTCCAAAAAAAAAAAAAAAAATTGGTATCTACTGCCTATAGAAAATCTGAGACGCGCAAGAGTATTCGATGAGGTTTCTAAAGAAATCCTCGAACCTCGAGGGCAATCGCATCGCTCATTCCGCGGATAACACCGCGCGCAAATAATTGTTGGAAATTTCGAAACGGAACGGTTTCGAGGCGCACCGGGGTAATTATAACGTCACGGTTGAACGTCAGCCTCGCCGACGAAATTGCAGAGACGGGGGCTCAAGTGGCTTTAACTCACCGTCCAGGAACGGAACCCAATCGTAGCTCTGGCCCTTGTAGTTTCTTCCGTTGTACTTGGCGCATTGTTCGGCCCGCAAATCCTCCGGGAAGTTCGGACATTTCTGTCGCAAGTAACGGCTTAATTAAACTCCAGGTAATTAAGGAGCGATCGCGTGGGAAAGCTGTTTCGCTGTAAACACCGCCGCTCCCTGGAATATTCGGGTCGATTGCGGGGGGTGGGGGGGGGGGGGGGGAGGGGGGGCTCCCGATGCTTTACCTCCTAGCTTGAAATTCGTCGGATTTTAAATTCCCTTTCAGTCTCCGCGCCGTAGCCCCACTCATAGTAATGAATTTCGGTGCTTTCAAAAAGGAAGCCCGCACTCGAGCAAACACGACGCAACGCGAATACCGACGCGTACGCGGGGAATCGTTAGCCCTGGTAATTTCCGGGTGGAAGATTAATTGCTGTCCAGTAAAATCCTGAATAGTCTCGCATGTTTGTACACCGCCGTTCCTCCGCGAAACCTCCTCGAGGAAGGTGAACCGAACGACGCGCAGATTGTTTAATTACGCCGCGGTATCTGAGCTCGGATTCGTAATTTCAATTCTCCCCAAAAGACGTACCAAACCAGAATATTCCACTCTCGAGGCAGAATCAATTCGCGGCACAATCGAGCCCGATTCGTCGAAATGCGATTAAAACGCGACCGATCCTCCCTGCGCGTTCTCGATTCGCGGAATTTTTCGGTCGATTCACTTCCGTTCGAGAGCGTTCGATCCGCGCAAAGCGGCCGAGCGGCGTCAAAGGAATCCCCGCCGTCTATCGAGAGTGAGCGATTCCGAACGCTTTGAAATCGATCCGGAAGTATCGGTCGCCGCGAAAGAGATCTCTATGCTTTTGCTATTATAATCGCCTAATTACCACCGGCGAGAACCTGCGCGGAGGGCACGGCTGTCCGTTACCGAAGACGCTCCGCGGCACTGCAGCTGGTCATTATTCTTATGAATTTTAAACAACGCCGCGTGCTCGCGCGCCGCCCGTATAAATTGCCGTCGTGCGGATCCTTAATTGGCCTCGCGGATGATTTGTTCGCGACTCGTGACGTACCGTCGAAAAGAAATCCCCCTGGCGATCTTCGATACGCGCGTCCAGGGGCTAGGACCGCGAGATAAATGCACCGCGATGCGTTAGGATGCACTTGCATTTATCGAGAATGCACAATTTATAATAAATTCCAGAACCCGTGAAAAATTCCAGGCTCTGGACGCTCGCGGACTTTTCGCGAGCTCGGAGGCAAGCGTTGATCGCCGGGTACTCGAGATACCTACGAAGAAGCGAGCGCTCCGCTGGCTGCATCGCCAAGTAGTGCTGGCTAATTATCCGCGGAGGCGATTCGAGAAAATTCGCCGGCGCCCGTCGCTAACGAAGCACAAACGTTAATCCATCACGCCCGGTCGACAGGATACAAAGGCGTAAACATCAAGCAGCGCAACGTGTCGCGTTGATTTACCTGCGTGTTGCACGTGTGGTATCTCTTGTACGTGCCGATGCAAATGGGCCGCGAGCCGCTCGTCCCGTTCCCCGCGATAATGCTCCTCCTCCTCAAAAGTCGCCTGGAACAAATCGTTCGCATTAGCCGTGCCCGCTCGATAGATTCCGATCTCCATTCCGCGCGATTCCCGGGCTCGTTACACGCCCGTCACGCCTCGTGGCTTCGTCGACGGACCGATCGGCCTGTCGGAGAAATCGGTGACTCTTACTACTATCCGCTCTCACGGACGGATTTAGAGTACCTTTGGGGCGAGAGACATTTGTATCGCAGAAGCTGTTGCAACTTTCTGATTTCGCCCCGAACCCCGTGGGAACCCAGGCTGCCATGGTTATTAACGGTGTGCGCTACCTGTATGCAAAATTCGAGGGAGATCGGCGGCTCGACGCTCTCGCGCCCCTCCCTCGTCGGTGTAAAGGCGTGAGGACACCCGTTTATTATTCTCGGGAAGGAAAAAACGGCTAACGGTACAGGGTACCCTCGATTTTATCGTCTCGGTTGCTCGTCCACCGATAAATCCCCCCGACGAGTCACGTAACCGCGCAGGTAGCGTTACAAAGGTGTAAATGTCAGCGGCGATAACACGTTCGCGAGGAGGATCGCTCCGCGCGAGTCGTCGGCGCGGCAGCGTGTAATCTTCCTCTGCTACCGATCCGCAATTTGCTCGATACTCGCCTCTCTCTCTCTCTCTCTCTCCGTTCGTGTGCAGCAGGTGGCACGGCCGCATCAGCCCTCGAGATGCGGCGTCGATCCACGGGTGGGCAGAGGGATCCGGGGAAGGAAGCTGCGACCGCGAATTTCTCTACGAAACTCACGACGCGCCTGGACTCCAAGGCGCGTAGGTGCTCCCTGGACCATTTGGGAAACGCGAAACGGTTGCTCGTGGCCTTTGATCGCGCGAAGGCTTAACGGTACCGCGAGACGTGTGATTATTGACAGAAACGGTGGCAAATTATACTCGGTCTCGCGTTCTACAAGTTAGGACGATTACCCTTGCAGCCTTCTTATCTGCTGGCTTTAATCGCAGCTTCTTCTTTTCTATTTATATTCAATTCGGCTAATAGGATTACGGTTCTCCTAGTCAATTATTATTATTAACCCGGTTGGGACTAGTGGGACTTCAGAGTCCCATTCAGAGTAACACATTTTTATTTACGTTCTATCAATAAGATCGAGATTTGATAGGTATAGTGACCTTTAGTAAGCAGGGAAGAAACTGTTTTTAAATTTTTTTTACTGTTGTATGTAAGTAAATCTAGACGACGCTATTGATCTGTGCCTGTTGCAATTTGTCGACTATTTTTATAAATTGAAGTGAGTAAAAGAACTTTTTACAGTAAAATAGGGATATATATAGTAAAAGTGAGTAATAATTGACAAAATACTGTATGGGCACTGCACTCTATTTACGTTATATATAGGGGCTTTCGGGTTAAAGTTATGGGACGTTTGTGTCCCACTGAAAATTGTTAAGTACTTATATGTCATTCCTATTTCTTTAAATATTCGTACTATTCTATATTATTCGTTAATTACATATTTTTATTAGCGTTTATGTTATTTATCCTTACTACAGCAACAAGATGTCGGGGCGTTGACAAGGACAATGCTCTTGTGAGTCTTTATAGATCATGTTTCAAGAGTAGACTGTGATACCTGCCTATTTTTTTTCTATTTACTTATATAAAAACCATAGAGTGATATCAGCGCGTAGGTTCGGTCACATAAACAATAAACCTACGCGCTGGTATCACTCTATGGTTTTTATATTCTGTAAAAATACGGTCGAAATTCTAAATTCTTTATCTATTTACTTATGTTATTTATAACGAATGCGTGGTTGTTATGTGAAAAGCAAAATAAAGCAAACCATCACTTTGTAACATAACATTATTTTTCATTACTACTTACTGTTCAAACATGATTTCCCATATTAAAAAAAATCATTTAAGTACATATTTAAGTTGTTTTCTACATTTCCAATCAATGTTTAAAAAATTACCCGTAAGTCCCGGTGGGACTCCTACGTCCCATACCATAAATCAATGATTTTCACACTCTCAGCATCCCAACCGAGTAGCTTCCAAAACCGAAATATAAAATAGATCATTTTAACGCTCAAAAAACTTACACGTTAAGTTCAAAACATCCCCGTACTTAGAAGGTTAAGCGTCTTTATTGCATAAATAAAACAAGTGAAGGGAAAATAAGAACCACTCAAGCTTCTCTTCCTGTACAACAACAGACAGTCACGATACTAAACTGGGGAATTTTGAACGAAACCCTTGAGCTATCGAGTCTTTCACATAACTTTCGTCACGTAGGTACGTTTGATTCGTGAAATCGCCATGTACTTACTGGTAGGGCACGCATTCGCGGGCCTGTGACTGTATGCCCGTGCCGCAGGTCCTCGAGCACTCGCTCCAGGCGCTCCAAGGGCCCCAAGTCCCCCTGATCCGATTGTCCCGGCCGAGACCGAACTGAGTCTTCTCCCGCAGCATGTGATACACCTGGAAATGATTTCACGAGCTTCACACCGTGCACCGGACCACTGTCGCCTTTGGCTCGCACCTCGCGGCAGCCAATAGCTCGTCGAAGGTCATTATTTCTATCGCCGCGCGCAGGGAATTCCGGGCATCGCGTAATCACGCTGATCTTGCCCCGTAATTAATTTCATCGGAAGTTCCCTTAGCCCGTCGCCGGATTAATCGATCAAAGAGGGCGGGCGCGGGGGAGGGCGAACGAAATTACCCTGGCCCGATGATGATCAAACGGCCGGCCCCCCTATTGTAATCCATCCGCGTTAATTACAGCGGAGGCAGACGCCACCGGCTGGATATCCCCGGATACAAACTGTTTGTTCGATAATTAATATCGAGTACTTCCGCGATCGGGGGGCCTTAATTGGACCACTCGCGACGCGATACCGCGGCGCGTTGGTCCAGCGCCGTAATTAATTGAAAGAGGGATCAACTGCGACGTCTTCGGCGTGCAAATAATTCCGTTTGCCCATCGATCCGTCGCGAAACAGTGCCGCGAAGACCCGCGGCGGCTATGAGCGGGTAATCGCGCGGATTACGCTGGATTAACATTCTGAACTTAACGGAGCGGTGCAGCTGCAAAAAAACCGAGGATTAACGACCACACTGGGCTCTCTAATAACGCGTTTCGAGCTCGAGCTTATGACCCCGCGATTGGCTTCAGCGTTGCGCGGGAAATCTACGGGGAATTCGAAATTCGACCGGCTTTCAGAAAGTCGTTAGCTCGCAGAAACGCTGGAATGCTCCACCTTGATGCCCGGCATTAACTTCGGATCGTTAATCGCTTCCCTCCTATGTGTGCATTAGGGTGGCTCTTATTTCCGACTTGTTAATTTTCTTCGGGGCATAGAGCAGAATAGTTAGAAACAATTAAACAAAAATCTGTGTAAAGTTTGATCTCGATGGGATAAAGGGAAAGGGTGCCCCTGGGATCTTAAGCATTTAAATCGTTATTTAACACCTTGCGAAGTCGATTTTATATAATATATTCTCAAAGTTGTTGATTAAATAAATAAATATGTCAAACAAAGGTTGTAGATCCGGACGCGGAGCATATTTTGTGTTCTAGGTATTGATTTTTCTCGTGCGACAAACGGTTTTAGGAAAAAGTCCGAAAAACCAGAAAAAAGTTTTTTCCCCGCAAATTTTGAAAGTTTAAATGCTTTTAGAACACTTTTTATTTATGAAGGCGTACAAAAAAATGGAATTTTTATTTTCAAGGACTATTTTTCAAACATTTAAGGGGGGCATATACCGAAATATGCAAAAAAAAATCTTATTTTCGAGTGTTTGATATATCTTGAATATTTCTCGAAAAATTGGGACCGAAATTCGCAAAAATATCAAAGATATAGACTCTATATCTTCGCAAAAATATCGAATAGGTATATAGAGCATATATCTTTGATATTTTTGCGAATTTCGGTCCCAATTTTTCAAGAAATATTCATCAAATATCAAACACTGAAAATATATTTTTTATATCTTTTTCGCATATTTCTGTATATTCCCCCCTTTTGAATGTTTAAAAAATAGTCCCTGGAAATAAAAATTCCATTTTTTTTTCAAACTTTCAAAATTTGAGGGAAAAAGTTTCTTTTTATCTACAACTATTGTTTGACATGTTTTTTTATTTAAATTTAAATATTATATAAAATCGACTTCGCGAGCTGTTAAATATTGATTTAAATATTTAAGGGCCCAGGGGCATCCCTTTTCGTTATCCGATCGAGCTCGAACTCAGATTTCACGCAGATTTTTTTTTAATTATTTGGAACTATTCTGGAGGGTGCCCCGAAGAAAATCTTGAAAAAATATTTTTCCAAGAGTAAATAAGAGCCACCCTAGTGTACATATGAAGAAGGGGAAATACGTAATACTTGCCGCGAAGGAGATACGGACGGCGCCTCGTCAGACCAGCGCAACGCGTTGAATAATAGAGGCGAGCGTTTCGGGATTCTTCTCTCCGCGGCGGGCAATCTTAATCTCGTCGCTGCGAAAGTCTTTCAAGGGAACTCTTTGGAAACAGTATTACGGGGCCATTACAAGAAAAGAATTATGGATCGCGGGGGGCTTGCGAGGATTCATTGGATTTGCGAGAATTGTTGGAAGCGATTTACTACTCCGCGATTTCTGAGCTTGTTACGGAGTAGAGGACACTTTTAAGTTTCTGCGGGGGGGAATACTTTGGAAGGAAGGTCGACAGTAACCTCGATTTCATGTAGTATATGGAGAGCCGAGAACCATATTGGTGTAATTCCAATTTTTGATAATTTGAGTTAAGAGGTCTTCCTAGTGGGACGGCAGAAGAAACTTAATTTCTTAGGAATTAAAAAAGCAACAAATAGTGCACGTATCTTTTTGCACGTTTATAGCTAGTAGCTTTATTCTATCAAGATTATAAAAAAATTGTACGTAAAAATATCCATTTACAGCGAAATAGGATCAGAGTAAAAAACAAAATTGAAGATTAAATTGATTAAATTTTTAAATATATACATAATTATTATGGTAGTATGTTGCTTTTTCTTTAGATGTGTTCCCACAACTGTAATATACATCCCAGATACATACACCACTATGAATTCCGCTCCTTCATATATTCGCGAAGTTAGTAATTAGTATTGTAACGCATCCTTGCCGAGCTCCTCGAGAAGGGATGCTGCCTGCAATTTGATTCCACCGAAGTTGGAAGATTGTTTGGAGAACCGTGAGGGATTTACTTAACCGAATACCTCGTGAACCGCTGCCGGAGAGCCACGGTGCTCGTTAGAGGAGGCCGATTAAAAGCGGCCACAGCGGCCGACCAATCATTACGATTAACTGGAACGATCGTTTAAACTATGTAA
This sequence comes from Andrena flavipes, assembly GCA_963971345.1. Lineage (NCBI taxonomy): Eukaryota > Metazoa > Arthropoda > Insecta > Hymenoptera > Andrenidae > Andrena > Andrena flavipes. The sequence continues at coordinate 72,068,437 of OZ020479.1, read as the reverse complement.
GTTTAATCGACGATAAGCGCCGTTATCCAGGTTACACGGGGTTCAACAGGTTGCCACAAAATTGTCGTTATTCCCGTGCAACGCTGCAAGAAAACTCACCGCGATAAAACCGAACCGTCAACAAAAACGCATTCTGCCAATCTATTCGCTAGAAGCCACTGCAAATTTCACGATTGAGAGATCCTTCGGCGTCAATTATGCGCGCGTCAGTGTACAAAGGGACGTTAACCGAGGACATTCGGTGTTTCCTCGGCACGGAACGATCACCCGCGGGTCGAGGGCGATATCACCATATTTTACAAAACAAACGGACCATTTAAGCCGTAATAGAAGCTCGCGTTCGCAAGGAGAAGGCCGGTCGCACACGGTCGAGGGGGGCGAGGCGGCGTGTTCGCGCGGCCTTGAGAGCGCAGCTCGGCTCGGCCGGGTAATTTAGGAAGCTCCTCTGGTGTCAATTAATTATCCTCCTCGCGCCACCCAGAATAACGTCCACGTAATTGCTTATTAATTCCTGTAAGTGGATTAAATTAATATGCACCGGGCGGCCGTGCGTTGGGGATAAAATATCTTAATGGCCGGGATGGCCACGATAACGTTATTACGGCCGTAAGTTAACCGGCAACGAGTTTTACGGATCGAGTTACACCCATGAAAATCCCGCTTGCCCGGGCTACCGCGCTTAATGAACATATTCCACGCGGAAAGCCGATACTTTTCCCGCATCGATGCCGCGATCCTCGACTTCTGACGTGGCAAGGGGAGAGAAGGGGTTGAGAGATCCGCACGCCCTCGGGAGTAGAAACGATCGGCGAGAGGGCCGCTTGTATTTATGGGTCAACTCGCCGCGCGGCGATTAAAGGGGGAATCGGCTCGAAAAGCCGAGCGCCGACGATGCAATCTTAATCGAGGCGGGATGGAAACTTACCTCGATGGGATACTTGTCCGGCACGTGGGCACACGAGACGCTGGCCGCGGTGAGCATTGTCAAAGCTAGAATCGATCTGAAACAGAGATTGCAGAGATGCCTTAATTAATCCGACGTAATGGAATGCAATTTGTTATCGGCGTTGTCAATCTGCCCGGGCGGTTTTCACGAGCGACCGTTGAACCGAGCCAATTATCCCCCTTATCGGGCAAAATATCTATCTTTCAGCAGCGGGCCACGTCGGGTTTAGGCGTTTCAAGAATGCGATAATACAGCGGCGGACGAGCAAGCGTTGCGTACGCTATGACCACGCGAATTATTTACGGTCCCGGCATCGGTTAAACCGGCGCTGGTTCGCTCGTAAATTATCATCGAAGGAATCGTAACGAGCATTAACGCCCGGCCGGACGGCCGTTGAATCGTATTCGAACGGGATTAAGGAAACGAGGCCGAGATTTATAACGGCTGCTAATTGATAACTTCCGCTTCGAACGGAGAAGTGGACGGACCTACCGAGAATGCCTCCGCGCCGCGAAGCCCTCGCAGCGATTTATAGCGACAGAATGAAAGCGTTCTGCGTAGCGATTGGAATCCGCGAGGAAGCTTGGCTTCATCCCTGCCCGAGCTGCGGTTTTTAGAGCGAATTTACGCGAGACGGATAGTCCAGCATGTGTTCTCGATCATCCACCCCCCCCCCCCCCCCTTTGGATCGGATAATCGCCGCCATAGATTCCGGAGCTCCTCGATTTTCACGGCGCGGATCGCGTGCACGGGTCTGTAGGTGCAGCGTGCAGGCGCCAGGCCGTTTCGCCGCGGCAATTATTAAAACTGCAACCGCGGACGCGTCTTCGATCGGCGAGGGCGAGGGCCGGACGAGGGGGAGGAGGAGCGGGGGGAAGGCGGAGAAGAAAAGGAGGAAGAGCGGAGGCTGTGACGTCGGCCGCGAGCAAACTGTGCCACCGAGCGCTAATAACGTTTCACTTGTTGCGTTTTCTTGGAAAGCTTAATTAATCATTACGCCCCTGAGCGGCGGAGGGGGCAAACGAGGAGGAAGAGCGGCAGATAGATGAGAGAGGGGCCAAGGGGATGCGGACCGCCCGCCGTTACTTCAGCTGGCCGATACTCCCGTGCGTGATGCACGCACATGCCTGGATATGTGTGAATACGCGCTCTGACAAAATCAGAAAAAGCAGCGTCTCCGCTTTCCACGCGAAACGCTCGCGAGACGCGTAAAGCTCAGTGTATAGGGTAAATCCGGGGCTGACGGTACAGCTAATATAAAATGGCTAGTAAAAGTTTATTACTAGTCGATAAACGCAACAATTTCAATATTAAAAACAAAAAATTATTAAGAGATCCAATTAATTTTCAATTCTTCGATATATAATAAATCTAAAACAACTGTACTGTTTAAAAAATTGTAAAATAATAATTAATTACAATCTTAACGAAAATATACTCTCGCTTGCTTGAGCCTATTAAGTAAGAAGCGAGATTTAAACTGTTGAAGGTTTACTATACAATAATATTTATACATGATATAACTATTCAGTTATGCAAGCTTATAATTATATCTATATAAAGTTAACACATTTTGCAATTATATTTCGAACAGTTTAAACGTTGAAAATTAGTCAAACTGTTATTATTAATAAAATTTCTTCTCAATTTTTAATTATTGGGCCTTGTTTAAGGACTGGGACATCTACCTTATTATTTATTTTATCAGAATGAACATAATGCGTTCGTAATTATTATGCTGATTTTAAGAAACTTGTCGATATCTGCTGAATAGGACCCCCTCTCCGGGGGTACCTACTGGGATAAATGGTACACGTTTTTTGTCCTCGCATTATTGCATTCCAAATACTTTCGCTGCATTATCCCTCGATACATCTACTATCTAATTATTCAAAACATTAAACGAAAATTGACTTAGAAGTATATTTTAAATACAAATGATTCTGTACACTTTATATTTATAAAAAAGGTTAAATGATGTCAAAACCTCCAATTGACTTTTATAGCCTATGAATCCAGAAAATCACAGAATCAAGCGAAATGACGCTACTCGTTCAACTGTTTGGCTGCTAGAGAAGCAATTGCTCTGCACTCTAACGGGCTTTTACGTACAGAGTCTGAAATATACCAACTGTGCCAACTCCCCCGCCGTACCCCCCGGGTTCGCCCCAGCATCAGTTCACCTCGCATACCGCGCGAAACGTATCACAATAGCGAGTTCTCTAAAAATGCACGGAAGGTATGCTCCGTTGACGAAAATGACACGAATAGTCCTGACGTGCGCGGGACATTGTTTCCAGCTGGCACAGGCGTGACGCAACGCGCGCAAAGCCTGGCGCACAGAAACCCGCATCTTGCACAACGTTTGAGCAGAGGATTCGTAGGGGGGGATTTTGTTAATGACATTAGAAGTAATGATACACGAAAGCCCTAGCGCCGGAGTTATCTACGGGGCGTCTCGATTACTAGTCTGACCTCCGCATTGTCTCCCCATTAAGGCAATCTATTACATCCTAAACAAACCCGCGTATCGTGCTTCATTAGACGCGATTATTGTGAATTACAAGCGGAGAGGTTTGTTGTTTATCGACGAGCCGAGCGGGCCGCTTGCTCTGGTATGCTACAGTGCCTAAGCCTAAGAACAGGGGCGTCTCGGTGCACGCGAGAAGCGCGATGAAGCATTGCACTTGCCGCAACTGCGCTGGCCAGCGACTCGAGAGCAATCGTGTCCAGCTTGCAACGGCGGACACGTGTTCCTCGCTAGGAAGACAGCGAGATCACCGTGAAATCGTTGGACCGTTCTGACTCCAGTTAGCCTTCTAGCATCTCCTTTTCGTGGTTGCCTGAGCGCGCTTAATCTCCATTACTCAAATAGCGCGACGCCTTCGTTGCGCCGTTTCTTAGATTCTATGCGCAGCGACACCGTTTCTTTAAGGAGACAACAGGTCCATTTCAATGAGGGGTTCCATACTAGCGTTCCCTTAAGGGGGGATTCTACCTTGTGGGACCGATAAATAGGTGAGTATTTGTGAATTTTTTGCACGAAAACGGTGATGCAAATTAATTTGAAATTTGGCAGACTGTATCTGCCAAGCTTTTACGTTTATCGTCACAAAAAAATTCAGGACAATAGTTCAAGATACTATAAAACAGCCTGCCAAACTTTAAATTAATTTGTCGACCAGTCTTTGTACAAAAAATTCACAAAGAATCACCAATTTTTCTGCATTAAAGGTAGAATCTCCCCTTATGGTGCGAATCCACGGTAAGATTTTACATGAGACTTTTCTATCATGAGACAAAAATCTCAACAACTAAATGTAAATAAGGGAAATAGTCGCGAGAGATGAGATTTTTGAAAGTATGTCGTGAAATTTGTTTCATGAGTCTAATTTCATGAAACTGATGACAAAATAATTAAAAAGTAAAAAAATAATTAAATAGTTGTCTCATTAGATTAAAGGGGGAAGCTTACCTAGACCAGACAAAACAACATGCTTCTTTGGGAATTTTTTCTAGAAAAACCAATACACTTTTATTATTAAACATTAGTGTATCTTACGGATATTTCAGTATTTTTGTGGTAAAAAGTATTCGAAGGTTTGTGATTTATAGGCGATGAGATGTCCCTTTTTTGTTAGACGTATTGCGATGACAACCGTACCTCGGTGTAGGATCATCCAAAATTGAAAATTCAATTTTCTTAAAATAATATATGAAATTAAAAAAATCGTCCGTTTTGCGAGTGTAAAAAAATATATGCAAAAAAGAAGGAAAAGCTCCCGATAGCGCTTAGATTTTTAACTCTAAAATAAACCTACAAAGCAGGCTCGAGTAAGTCGATTCATTAATTTTTAGTTGTATCTATCACCAACTTTGAAAATACGATTTTGAGGAAAACGCATCCAAAGTTTTGGGTCTGAGGGCTACACGAAGAAACACCTACCTACTTCCAGCTAATATTTCCAAGATGTTGCAAGTACCTACTTCAAAAAAATAAAAAAATCGATTTCTCGGAAATTTCTAGGTAGGTCTAGGTAGGCGTTAAAAATTTAAGCGCTATCGGGAGTTTTTCCTTCTTTTTTGCATAGATTTTTTACACTTGCAAAACGAACGATATTTTTAATTTCATATATTATTTTAAAAAATTGAATTTTCAATTTTCTCCCCCCTTAAAGTCTCTTATGAGACACGCTATTTTTGTCTCATCGTGGATTTGCACCTTTAGTGTCTCGGAAACTCATCGCCCGACCGATCTAACGCTGGAAAGAGACAGCTGCTTGTAATCGGTGAAAACAAACAGCCCGGCCAATCTCCATTATCCGGCCCAGCAAAAACATCGGCTATATCTGCACTCGTTCGTGGAAGCCGCCGAGACCCTTTGACTCCAAACACAGCCGTGGCCGTCGTGTATCCCGCGCAACTCTCCTCCCGAGGATCCTAGACGATAACTATTTAGTGCGCGCCAATACACGCGCGCGTTTCTTGTCGATCGGTTTCATGCATTCCTGCGCCATTGAAGACAAGACCGACATTGTTTATCCGTGGCGATTGCGAGCTCGTAACTGGCCATAGATACCAGCCTCTCCACGAGTGGATCTGCTTCTGCAGCGTCGATGCACCCATTTGCAAAAAGGTCCGTGTACACGGGCGTGCGAAACGCGCCCCGTCTCGCGTTCCCGCCGCCTCTACGCTTGGAAGCTGCTATCGCGCTCCCGCGAGCACGCGAGTAACGCGGCAGCGCGAACCGTTTCCTCGATAACTGATATTTCCCGGGGATTTCGCAAATCCGCGCGTACCGCCGAGCAAAATTCATTCCGGCCTGCGCAGTGATCCGATAATGATTCCCGCGAGACAACGATTGCGCTCGATTATTGCTCGCTCCTCCGACGGATATTTCATCGCAGCGCGTTAGGGTCAGTGAACATCGCCGATCGGGGATAAACGCCAGATTCGATAAATGCCAGGAGCAAGCGCGTAAATCCCGGGCGCCGGTGATAATAATGAGCTTGGGACGGATTTGCTAATGAATTCCGCGTATAAACCATCCGCGCGTGGAAACAATCATTTTTCAACCGGCGCACGCTTCGGGAGCTGAGGAGAGCGCGATTCTAATACGGTGATGGAAGCGTTAGCACGAGGGTGAAAAAGAACATTTTTGTAGCGTCAGATATAATGCATATTTCTGACTAAACAAATATGTATTTTTAAAAGCTTAAGATGTTAATGCTGTTGATGAAAAAAACTATTGTTAATATTGCATTTAACACTTTTGGGATGTAAGGAGACATCTTTACACTTGTAGAATTTGTTTTCTACAGTCGCGTCGGAAAATAAGTTGACACTCTTTAAAATCCCATAACTTTTTTAAAATTGGTCCAAACAACTTTAGTTTTTTTTTAGGAGCTAGTGGAATTAGTTTTCTGGGTGACGTATTTCGTCGTTTTGAAAAAATGCACCTGGTCTGAATAGCAAAAAAAAATAGTAAAGGTTTTTTTTTTAATTTTTTTGTGAGCCTGTAATGAAAATTCAAAAAACCCGTTTGTATATTGAAGTAAGTTGTATACATGCTGAAAATTTCATCTAAATAGGTTTACGTTGTTCTGAGCTATAAACACTTAAAAATCACAGAATATTCGAAAATTCCTAATTTCCGGGAATTTCGCGATTTTCGACCTTATTCTGCGATCTTAAAAAAACGACCTTTACTAATTTTTTTTTGCTATTCAGACTAAGTGCATTTTTTTCAAAACGATAAAATACGTGACCCAGAAAACTAATTTCCGCTAGCTTCTAAAAAAAAACCCAACTCGTTTGGACCAATTTTAAAAAAGTCATGCGATTTTAAAGAGTGTCAACTTATTTTCCGACGCGACTGCATACCTATATATAATATCACAAAAAATTTTTTTACTATTTATAATCATTAATAAACATTACGTAAAAGTACCAGACACAATTTGCATTCGTCTCCTCGAACTTGATTCCCAAAAATCTACTTGATTTTCAAGCGATTCGACTGCCTACTTAAGCAATCCTCTTAAGTAGAGCACAGACCACAGAGATCTCGTGAAGTCGGTATTGCGGGAATCGGTTAAGACGGCTGGCCAGCTCGCGCAGTGGATCCAAAGATCGCGGGTTCGAGTCCGGCCGCCCGAGGTTCCCCTTCTCGCCTACAATTTGCATTTAGAGAAGCGTTGCAGAAAAAGGAGGGTAGATGGTATCGCGAGAGCAGGGACGGTAACAATTAAAAGCCCGCTCGGTGCGCGAGCTACTTTCCAATCCACCGCGGAATCCGTTCGATCCATCGCGCCGTTATTGCCGGCAGAAAAAGAACGGATAAGAATAACTCTGGTCGGCAGGCGTCGTCGCGGGAGGCCTGCGAAATCATTTTAACCACGGTGGTCCCGAGACGGGACGGGGATTTTCGTGGTCGCCAAGCAGGGGGACCAAGGGGAGCTCGAGAGGGGGCGGGGGGGGGGGAGGCCCCGATACGTACGCGCCTCGGACGCAAAAAGGAATGACCGTGAAATATGATGCACGGTACACGTACGGCATTGTCTCGGTAGGCTGGTGGGATATCTTCGGCGTTAACCGAGGGAGAGGAGGAGGAAGTCGCCCTCGGACAATGGGGGCGTGAGTCTCGAATGGCCCCTCTAATGATACCGGAGCACCTCGATCCAAGCGTATAAAACGCGACCGTCCGTGAGAAGCTGCCGACGTTCCTGCTTATGCGTGCATTACCACGCGCTTACCCCACGCTCTCCTCTTCCTTTTCTACCTTTTATCGTCACTTTCATCTGGCTGGATCCGCGGCTCGGCGGAATTTCCGCGAGATAAGGCCACCGCGCAGTGCCCGCGAGTAACACTGCTCCTGCCGGTGCACGTTTCCGCGTGCGGATCGCGTCCGAACGGAACGTTACTCCGGGGTTCCGTTTCTTGGTGCGGTATCAGACGTTGGAGCAACATTCTGCGGGGAGATGGCATGGAAATTGATGAATTGGATGAGTTACAGGGTGTGAGGGGGTGAAACAGGGGTTGCGCTTGGGGAGGGAAAATTGTACAGAGATCTGTAGCAATGAAATTAATGAAATGAGGTATCTTGGGGTTTCGTGGATCGAATTGCTGCTACTATTTATTTATTGATTTATATATCCTCATAAAAAAACTTCAAAAAAGTAAAAAAATTACGCCAAGTACATGAAATCAAATAAATATAAAAAAATATGTGATATCAAAATGAGCTAACACTAGTTTACAGTGATTTCTGTAGACTCCGCTATGAAATTCTTATGTAAGGTGATCCCCTAAACTCAAAAATCACGAGACAAAATCCTATGGATACGTTTTTGAGATATCGTCCGATGAATATTTTGGTAATTTTTTAAAAAGACGACCCGACGTTCCAGGCCATATCTCGCGTTAGAGTTGACTGAACAGAAAGAGATAGAATTTATTTTCAAAAATGAAATAAAATACATTTAAATTTATTTTCACTGATTATATTACTACATATGTGTAAACTACAAATAAACTTCGGATAATTGGGATTGATGGAATTGGTTTATTTAAATTTGAATTTAAATTTGAATGGGTTGTACAGAGATCTGTAGCAATGAAATTAATGAAATGAGGTATCTTGGGGTTTCGTGGATCGAATTGCTGCTACTATTTATTTATTGATTTATATATCCTCATAAAAAAACTTCAAAAAAGTAAAAAAATTACGCCAAGTACATGAAATCAAATAACCCATACCCTAACCCATACCCTAACCCATACCCTAACACATACCCATACCCCAGAAAATCAGCAAGAAAGGACAAAATACAATGAAAGTAAATACTGTAAATAGAAGCTAACGAGAATTGTTAACCGCTGCTAGAGGCTCCTGAGTGTGAATTCTGTCCTCCAGCCGCCTTCGTCGGTGTACCTTTTGCACACGAACGCCTCTGGTAATAACAATAATTACTAAGAGACTTGGACATTCGTTTACTGGCTCCGTTGAAGAACACAGCTGAATACAAGCAGATCTGCGAAGATTCCCCGGAGATGGTAACAGTGTTCCTAGGCGTATGTATTTTAGTAACTCCCGTCACGAATAATCGCTCTGTCACGAAGCAAGGGGAAGTTTCGGTGGCCGCTGAAAGCTGCGGAACACGGTACACGCGAAAGCACCGCGGCTAGGTGGCTACAAGCCGAGCGTCCACGCCGTTCCTCAGTCAGGTGAGGGCCGCAGAAGTGTTTTGCGAGGTTGTTGTTGCACCAGAAGGCCGTCACCGTTGGTTTCCGATAACCGAGCCGCTGTCGCGTTGCGGTTGCTGTTCTTGTCGCCATAAACTCTCCCTCCCCTTTCATCTTGGCGCATTTCCCTCCGCCCCAAACCACTCCGGGCTTTCTACGCGGCTCGTTCGTCCTTGTTCGCTGCCCTATTGCCCGCTCTTTTTCCCCTTGTTCCCCTGATTCATCGTCGTGTAGGCCCTCCGCCTGTCCCGGCCGGCCCGTTCGTCTTCCTCTCGCCTCGTTACACGCTCGGGAACAACGCTCCGCAGGCGCCTTCCGCGTGTTGGTACACACGTCGAGGGTTGCCTGGGAAAATCGTCGGAGCTACGGGTACTCCGAGGGAAATTACCGGGCGATAGGCGAGAGACGCGACTGAATAGCGTCGGGACCCGTCGACTCTGGGTAGCAGTTATCGGGGATAAGAGGAATTTCTGAAATCCCGCCGCGTAGCAGCTTTGCGAGCAGAGATCGTGGGAATTGGGCACATCCGATTCTAGAATCTCTCTCGTCAGCTTCGACTTCGAGCCACCCCGTCAATCACGGAACAATCTCCCTCTGAACAGTCTAAACTCGGCTGTCGACTCGCAAGCGGATTGCACGCTCAGCCTAGATTCCTAGACGAGAGCGACGAATCGGCTTGGGGAAACGGGTGAAGGTCGGAGATACCTGGCTAGACTCGAGAATCGAGGATATCTGAGGCCGCGCGGCGTAGCCGCAGATGGCGCGGAAAACAATGGAACGGGTGCCCCTTGCCTTGTAACAGTTTTCGCGCTGATAGCCGTAAAAAATCGGGTCACCAAACAGCTTCGACAGCCGTCACGGAGCGATACCGTGCGACTAGTTTTCGTTCCATCGCCTTGCAGCGGCGCGAGGAAAACCAGCGCGGTCACCACGCGTCTACACGCTCCAGTGTTCGATGTATTAAGCAGATGGAGATGCAGAGGAACGTGGAAGCTGGTGTTGTCACCCTTTCCGAGGACCATCGCGACGGCCCTGACGGTCTCCGTGAATCGACTTGTTGAATAAATGAAAGGGCAACGTTCCGAAATTGCTCCAGTTAATTACCCTCGTCTTGACGAGGCTGACTAGCATGGGACGCTTCCAGCCAGCGTGGAGGAAACAAAGGTTGTGTGCTACGTACGCTTTAATAAAGAGCTACGCGCAGAGATGGAGAAGATTTTTAGTTAAATGAATTTTTGAATAATGAATGAAAGTTAAAAAATAAACGAACGAATTCATTCGTTATTCAGAATTTTATTTAAATAAAAAATTTACCCAGTTTGAAGCTAAAAATTGTTTTCGTGTAGGTATTTCGGTAGTTGTACCATAAATGCTTTGTTATAAATTTTTCATCCCCTCCCAAAAAAATCTTACAGACAGCTGCTTTTTTAGGCTCCAAAAATGGTATCCCAAACACCTTAATTCGTTGAAATTACCGGCCCGTTGAAACGCTCCGTTGAAACTCCTGGGAATCCCGGAGATTCTAGAAATTTCTGACATTTCTTGGCGCATGCTTAAAACTAGGAAGCATTTGGAGAATACATAATCGGTAGCGGAGGACTGAATTCCTCGAGCAGGCCAGCCGGTGTCCCGGGTCGCAAATGACAAACGTAACAGGATGCAGCGGAACGCGAGTCGTGAACTTTCGCGTTCCATCGATCATTATCGATTCATCCGGGCCTTTTACCGTGCTAATCAGCCACGAGCTGGATGTCGAGGAGGGAATGAAATATAAGGAGCCTCCGCGCCTGGGCCCTTTGTAATGCTCGTCTCATTGTCGAGTCTAATCGGATGATCTATGCATGGCTGCCCCCGTCGCGGTGGAATCTTAATTCGATAGCTCTTAATATTAATAAATCGCTAACGGAGGGCTGACCGTCCACCGTGTTTTCAGCTTCGACGCTGCCCAATAAATTTCGCAGCGACGGAACTGTATCGGGCGACTCTATTGGCGCCCATCGTTAGCGTTTTCCAAGAACCATCGCCTCGATTGCGATCGATCTGTTTTCAATCGGGGGCCATTAACCGCGCTGTTATTGAAAAGCGACGGGCACAACGATACACCAATTTCTTTCGGAAAGGAGCTGACTTTTCGGCTAGCCGTGTCACGTGGAGTGACAGAAATTGACAATAACAAAACAAGTGGAGGAGATAGCGATCACCTTCCTTCGAGGCACTACGTTATTTAATTGATTTCTTCTGACACTGATTACACTCTTTCAAGCACTCAGTGCGAAAAATTCTCGTTACTTCTATTTACCTTCTTTGTAATTTATTCTTTTTTACTTGTCTCCTATCTTAGATCTATTTCCTTTTATTTTCTACATTTATATATTCCCCTACAGCACACTTCGTTGCAGGAACGTTGCAGATACATGGCACGGAATGTCTCCGAAACGTTACAAGTAAATTGCTATGTCCGCCCTTGTGCAACATTGCGGGAAATATTTCTGAAACATTGTTTCGGTGATTTTTCAGCAATGGTCACGGAACGTTTCGGAGATTTTACAGCAATGATCACGGAATATGTATGCGCAATATTCCCGAAACGTTGCACAAATGTGTCCATTGCAATATTCCACGGCAATGTTTCCACAATGTTGCAGTAATATTGCAATGCAACCTGCAACCAAACGGCAACATTGCAATGTATTGCAACGTTTGTGCAACGTTCCTGCAACGAAGTGTGCTGTAGGGGTTACTCCTCTACTGGTTTTCTCTATTCTCTATGTACCAAAGGGTTTCCCCGTACATATAAATAGCGTAAACAAAATGAAGCTACTGTATTCCTAACACAATTTCGAGTGAGCGTTCCGTCGAGGATTTCGACACAGTTTGCGACAGTTCCGTGGCGAGCACGTGGCCGTGGTCGGCGGCTAGAAGGACTCCGAAATCAAGGGCCGTACACTGACGAAATTTTAATTACCCAATGACAGGGCATCCCGTTTGCATATCGTGGCTTTTTCAGCTCGAGCATAGCAATGCGACAAGCCTATAAATACACTCGTCTCTGAGGTGTTATTAATAGAAGCGTGGGAGGATGCGAGAGTGGTACGTGCGACGAATAACGAGCCCCCGCGACATCAACTTTCCCACCTGGAGAGCTCCGCAGATGGACCAGGTGTGTAATCGCGTCTCACTTGACCGCGAGCCCCGCGATCCTCCGCGTTAAACCCCCTCCGCTTCGCTAACCTACATTCCCCTCTCACCCCTCCTAACACGTATCGTTATCATTCTCGACTATTGAACGCCGAGATCCATGATTAATTAACGCGTTCCCCGACACTCGCGGATAATCATCATCTTCAGTTCCCTAGGATTCCTCGAGACTGCGCGAAACTAGACTTACGCCTTGGTATTAATTAAAACCGAAGGTACATTCTCGGCGTTTGAAGCCTGGAAAATGTGACGGCAACGATCGGTAGGCAGCCGGGGACCAACGATCGCGAAAGTGGCTTTCCCGGACCTCGTCCAAAGCGCGTGTGGTCGCGCGTGGACAGCCGCGAAGCTTTCGAACGTGTCCTATCTCCGTTTTCGGGGCTTTCCACCCTTCTCCGACCTGGCCATCCGTGCCGGTACTCCCCTCCTCGTCCGTGCAACTCGTTTTCGGTGTATTAGGTTTCACGTGGACGCGAGAGGCACGTATGCCCAGTGGTGCGTGCAGCTAACAAGACACGCTCAACGTGGACGAGCCATCTTCGCGTAGGTGTACCGCCCGCAGTCGGTCTGAACTAACTTTACACACTTCCCCGGTTTCCCCGTCGTTTTTCTTCGCCACCATGCGCGAAACCGTTTCCCTGGTTGCCTTTGGACGGACGTCTTGGTCGCGGCGCAACCCGGAGTCCCGTGCTGATCACGTCCAGCGAAGAGTTGACGCTAAGTCAACGATAGTCTCTTTACATCCCTGTAGCCAGCGACGGAAAGTACTTTGAGGCCCGCGGAGCTCGGCTTTCCAGCGTCGCCCGTGACAAAGTTCCTTTGAGACGGGACGTATCAAAGAGAGATCTCGAGGACCCCTCGTCGGGCTCGAGGAACGGATGAAAAAGGGGACGAAAAGCAGAGGTTTGACATATGGCGTTCATTATTTCGCCCGGTAATTTGGTGATAGGTTCGGGAGACAGGTTCCCTGACACGTATTCCAGCTACCAACCCGTCGGGCCGTCTTTCAACGCGGCCCTTTTTAACTGACATCGTTTCGGGGTCGATCCACTTCGCCGTGATTATCTCAACGCCGTGCGTTTCTCGTCATCCTTCGTATTTAGAATTCCGCTTCTTTCTACGCCCCCAAGAACGACGTAGGGCAAACCCAAAAATAAATAAGTGAAAAACATCTACCCCTAGAGCACACTTTGTTGCAGGAATGTCTCAGTTACGTTGCGGTTTTATATTTGAAACATTGCACGCAATGTTGCCGGCGCGTTACAAGTAAATTGCTATGTCCGCTCCTGTGCAACATTGCAGGAGATATTTCTGCAACGTTGTCCATATTCGCATAATAATAATAATAATAATAATAATAATAATAATAATAATAATAATATTCCTTCATTGGTGGCTTGTGGAATCTTAGACTGTATTCAGGATCGTTTCGCGTAATTCCGTATTCATTGCGGATTGGTTGCTGAAACGTCGCTCATACGTTACGAGTGCAATGTTGCACCGTCTTTTATGGTCGACATTGCAGGAACCTTCCACGGGAGTTGTACCGCAATATATGCGCAATATTGACGGCAATGTGCGTGCAATATTCCCGACACATTGCACAATCGGGGCCACCGCAATATTGCACGACAATGTGTGCGCAATATTCCCGAAACATTGCACAACCGTGACCATTGCAATATTGCACGACAATGTGTGCGCAATATTCCCGAAACATTGCACAAACGTGGCCATTGCAATATTCCAACGGCAACGTTTTCACAATGTTGCAATAATATTGCAATGCAACCAGCAACCAAACGGCAACATTGCAATGTACTGCAACGGTTATGCAACGTTCCTGCAACGAAGTGTGCTGTAGGAATCAGGGTAATGAATGAACACTATTGTAAAATAATGTTTGCACAAATTGTTTGGATGCGATGCAAGAAATTAAAGTTAGTCCAATTAATTAGCTGCTTATTTTAATAACTTCTTTCACTCGTTTCAATAAAAAAATGTCCATTCACTGCTACCTGTCCATTTACTGGTACATTCACCCGAGAACTGGCTCGCAGGAATACTCCCAGCCGATAGTTTCCTTTCCTCCGCTGCCAGGGAAATTACGTCCCCGCGGAATAGAGACGGGTTCGTCGATGCTTCCAGCCGACTGGCCGGTTCGCGGCCCCCGATACGTCGAAACGCTGATACGTTGCGCGCGTGCAATGGTTATTAAGTGGTTAATGGCCTGGCAATTAGAATCGTTCGCGTATCGAAATAAAGCCGGCTCTGGGGGAATTATCTCAATCTCGGATAGGAAAAATTGTAACGAGCCTCTCCCACCGGCTTCTCTAATTCGCCTGCCCGCGAAACGCAAAAAGGCACTCTCCTCCCCGTTGGCGCGCCGCCGCCGAACAGACGCCAGTAGCTGAAAGACAGGACGTGCATGCATCCTGACCTTCTGCCTTCCTCTTTCCCACTGCACGCGACGTCCTTCGTCTATCTCCGTCCCGCTGTCGTCCGGCGGGCCGCGCGGTTTCGCCCGTCGGCCCTCAGCCGCCACCGAGTGACGTGAAATTATAATTCCGTAAAATTAACGTTGCATATGTTAATTATTAAGAACCGGTCCGTGGCTCGCGGCCACGCTCTTCCACGCTCACGGCTCCACCGCAGAGTTACGAGTCGACTCTGAGAAACCCGCGGCTCCCTTTCGGCCCCTCCTTCGCGGGATCGCCGTTGAGGGGGGTTCCTATTTTTTGGGCTAACAGTATGTACAGCAAAATTTGGATTTTTTTTTAGGGAACTAGTGATTTGGTGTAATTGTAATTTGCACTATGTTTTTATGCGTCTTTAAAGAAGTTGTATTTTTTTTTTGTATTAAGTTTTAATAATAAATGTGGAAGTGAAGCTGGTGTGACGTTGATATTTATCTTTCAGGTAATCGGAAACAGGAAAATGAAGTGGCGTTTTACTTTATATTTGCGTAAGAAAATTGGCGCAAAAAATTAAAGTCGCGAAAGCTCACCCCTCTCTTGTATAATTTTTTGTTTTTATTTATTCTGTTTCCCTAAACTGAAGCTACATACGTAGCTCCTACATTTATTATCAAATCTTAATAAAAAAACTGCGACTTCAAAGATGCATAAATACATACCCCAAATTTCACTAGATTCTTAATAAAAAAATTCCCAAGTTCTTCTATATCTTTAGTCCAGAAAATAAGATTCCCCTTTAAGGTCGCGGCTCTTTTACTTCCACGGACCCACCTTCGAACTGCGCGGGACCATTTAATCGCTCGGTTTTCGGGTCGGTCCCCTGGCCTGCGACATTTCACTGACCTATGGGACGCTTCGCGCGTTGGGCGCCGCTTATTGCCAGGCCGATCTGGTTGACGGTTATAAGGTTATTCGGCGGAGGAAATGTTAAGCGAAAGTTCAGGTCGAGTAGAAAAGGGAGCACGCTGTGACGGAAGAAAGTTTGAAAGGTGAACGATAAGAGAAATGCCGCGGTTTACAAGAGCGAGATTTAAAGATCCGATTCGAAGCGTTCAAAGTGGTTGGTCTCTCGAACTACTGATCTTTAACAAGATCTCGCATCGACGCCAAGATGTTTGACATATTATAATTGAACAGCTCGAGGGCCACGGATCGCACGGTGGCTGGGCTCGCAAGCACACCCGTTGCGTGCAGCACAGATGAAGAAATTACTTTCCCGTTTACATCGACGGAATCCAGGCTAAATATCAGCCTGAAGGATCCGACTGTTCCCGAGTCCCGCAAACGGCCACTTAAATCAATTAATTTCCGTTCGTGCCGCGCTGACGAAGGGGCGTTAACTAGACCCGTAGACTTGGACTACCGATAACACCGAATTCCATCGAGCCCGGACTCCGCCGCGCTGGCCACTCGCCTCGCCGTCTAATCGAACATCGAATTCCACTTCCCTTCGTGGCCGGTTTTTATCGACCCTTCAAAAGCACCAGTGTAACTCGCCCTTCCCGCGTGCCGTTCCGCGACTCGGGGAAAAATCGCCGACAGGTAAATGCGCCTACGATGTTCCGCGTTTCGATTCGCTCGAAACGATTACCGACCGTCTTTATCAGCGAGCACCGGTTAAACGCGCGCCCGTTCCACCGCAAAACGAAACCGATTTTCCGCCGCGCCTTCCTTTGCACCCGTCGAGACCAAAGGGCATTCCACGGTGAGCGATCCTTCCGTTTAACCGCGAAAACGATTGTATTATAATCGTTGCTTTCTGGATACTGGGATGTAATTGCAGGGAGAGCTCGGATATATACTGCAACTCTGCTTCGTTAAATTATCTGGGTACTCCACAAGGATTCGTTTTCTACTCCAGGATTGTTGTTTATGAACCGAGAGAGGTAGAATCTTTCTCAGGTTTAGTAATGCTGTCGCTTTTTTCTTCTGGGCTGGTATTCGAATTACGAAGAACAACAGCAGCTTTGCACCGTCTCGATCTGTGTACGGTGTTCTCGCCACGGGGATGCATTAAGCGTTTTCCCAAGAGAAAATGCTCCTCCAGAGCTTGCACTCGAGATTTCGAGCGAAACCGAGATTTTCACGAGCGACGAACGAAAAGGAGACTACTGTGACGGCGCGCAAGGTGTGATTTTGGAAAAAAATCGCTAGACGGCGCAAATCTTGACCGATTTCAATATTTTTTTTTCTAAATTCCCGTAAAGGGCTCAGCAATAACGGAGAGCTGCAGTAAAACCTATATCTTTGGAATAATCTATTAAAAAAACATTATTTAGCATAACATAATATAAAAACGCAAACTTTGGAAATTAAAGATATTACAAATTAATTTTTTGTAAATTTAATATTAGCTGTGAAATAAAAAATTAACTTCAAATTTACAAAATTTATGTTTTAAATAAACTGTAAGTAAAGCTGATTTAAATCTAATATTTTTAAACTATATTTCAATTTTGTTAGTTTTGATTTTATTTTTAATATATATATACTTTTTTAGGAATTGTAATTAGAATAGAATTTGATGTGGCAACTAATTTTATAATAATTTGTTAATATGAATTATATGTGCTATGTTACATGCATTGTGGCTTATTTTATAATGGCATCTCTTCAACTTCAACCGTTTAGAATTTAACTTCTAATTACAATTCCTAAAAAAATTAAAAAAAAATAAATATATATATATATATTAGAAATAAAATAAAAACTAATAAGTGTGAAATATCATTGAAAAAGATAAGATTTAAATCCGCTATGCTTACAGTTTATTTAAAACATAAATTTTGTAAATTAATTTGTACAAAAAATTAATTTGTAATATCTTTAATCTCCAAAGTTTACGTTTTTATATTACGTTACGCTAAGTAATGTTTTTAATAGATTAGTCCAAAAGCTACGTTTTTTACCGCATCTCTCCGTTATTGCTGAGCCCTTTACAGGTATTTTAAAAAAAAAATATTGAAATCGGTCAAGATTTGCGCCGTCTAGCCAAACAGGCGTCGGGGGTGGGCACACGGAAATAATAAATAGAGGAACGGGTCGCGAGAAGCAGCGAAAAAGGAGAAAACTCTAAGGAGCCCGAGGTGGCGGAAACTCGCTAACGAGGAAGGGAGGCGCAGCGTGTGCAAAAAAAAATTTAAGGAAAACCGTGGAGAGCCACGGAGAGAGAGAGCCGTCAGGAACGCTAGGCCTCGATATAATAGAGTTTTCAAGCAATAACCGCTTCCCCCTCCGCGCGATCGATAAATAGAATTTTCTTTCGTCCGGCGAGCTCTAATTTTATCTGCTCTCGGGGGAGCGACTCGCTTCCGCCGTTATCGGGCCGCTAAACTAATTACTCGTTAGCGCCGCGCCAGCGAGTAGCATCTGACCGTGGCCCCTGTCATCGGCTATTAAATCGATTAAATCGAAGGGAAAGGCCGGCAGGGCCAAAGGCGCCAGCCGGGCTTTCGGTGCATCAGATGCAACGTGCACCGAGAGTGTTCTATCCATCGGAGCTGGCGCTGTCGTAAATAATACGATAAGGAAGTGGGCGCCTCGGTGGCCCGTTATCTCCTCCCCGAGTAGACCAATAGACGAGAAGGAAGACGGGAACCTGGGGGCATAAATTCGCCGCCGTCGTGCCCGGCTAGATGGATCTGTTCGTAATTTTCTTCGCGATACGTATTCGCGTGGGACTCGGAGCGATTTATCGCTCCTGACTATTGTTCGATGGTTGCTAATACGCCATCCTTTAGGAGTTTGGACGCTGCCGCGTCTAACACTTCCAACTTTCCTGTACCCAAGATACCCAGTCTGTTAAGCTATCCAAGCTCGGAACTTCTTCCCGCTGGAAGCCACGTCGGTTTGGTAGCCGCGCGTGAATGTTTAGGTGCCTGACTCGGGAAGCATTTCCTCGAGATTGAATTGCCACGTGGAGGGCCGTGTCGTGACCTCGAAATTCACGGTAATCGCGGCTCGGGGATGCGGCCGACGGTGTAATGCGAATGAGCGCTTTAACAGCAATTACGCGTACGTTTGATCCCGCGGCAGATGGACACGCGGGCAGCCGGCGTCCAGGCGTGCAACCGGCCTTTGAACGTCGTTTAATGACCGTAAATTTCCACCTTTCGTCCCCGTGGACGGGGATCTCACCTCGGCGGTGCACGCGTCGGGAATGTCACGTACAAAGGCGCCGATCCAAGATAATGTGCCGGAAAGGGCAGCCGTGCAGGATGCGGCGACTACGGGAACCAGCGGTGAGCAAGTGTGAAAACGCTTCGGTGTCGCGACGCCCGGCGAGTCGCGTACTCTCTTAACCTGTTGCTCGCCACTGGGTTCAGGGGCGTTCCCGACAATGTTCTGTTCTTACCGCGGAAACTGCCACGGTCCGAAGTCTGAGGAGACAGGATCAGCGAGATTGGAATTCGTATCGCCTCGTTTGCGTCGATGATTGCTCCATTAATTAAGTTATCCAGGCCGGCCACCACTTTGTGCCACCCACGGCTACTCGGACCACCTTGCACGCCAATCATAGGCGCTCCGGCAAATTTGCATGGCAACCGAGTAAATAGACACGTGAAACTGTGCTTCTTTGCAGCGACGCGTTAAAAGCCTCGCTGTATAGGCGGCTCCAGATGCCGGCGACATTCACAAGGGGACACCGCGGATATGTATTCACGGATTGAAATTCAACTTCGTGGGTTTATGGAGTTACTCGAGACAAGAACAACGGTATGGTTCATTAGTGCTCGATCGCACGATAAGAGTGTGAAAACTAACCGCAAAGTCAAATAGGCACTCCCACCTGAAGTACAAGAACCAGAAAAAAATTTCATAGGGAAGTTTAATGGTACGATAAGCGCTGCAAACTCCCGGTAAAGGTATTTTTATAAGGGTTTACAAAAATGTACCTAATGGAAAATAAGGCATTCAAAATTTTGTTAATGCTAGTTTGTAGCGCTTATTGCACCATTCAAATTTTGTTTGAAATATTTATTTTCTATCTCGGGGAAGTTAGGAGTTACACGCGAAAAATTGGGGGTGTTTATTTGACTTTGAGGTTAATTTGCACACCCTTGAAGGGCTATTAGGCACCCTTCAGGGCAGATCCATTTTTTAAAAACATCTTAACTCATGACTAAGAACACTTTTATTAAAATTTAATACACAGTTTAAAGGTAGGATACGTACTCTTTAGGAACCCGTTGGAAAGAACTATAACAAAAATTCGGTTTCTTAGTAATAAAATAAAAACGAAAGTCCTGCAAATACGCAGGTTATAAAAATGGGTTTCTAATATGAGAACGAGTTAGTTTTTTGATGAAACTCATTTTTCTTTATTTTTTTACAAGTTGGGCTTGTGGGCCCACCGATAACATTTCATACACTTAACCCATTGTTCACCATGTACATCTAAAGAGTAGAGGCCTGTGAAAACAAGCATTCTACATTATAAGTTTCTTCAAAATCCAAACTTCATTATCCAAAATAATTTCTTTTATTTGTCTTTCAACTTCTTGGTAACTGTTGCTATTTTCTTGTCTTTCACTAACTTGCTTTTACTTTTTTTGACTAAGCTTTCTTCTAGCTTCTTTTTTTACGGTGATGTAATCGCACCGGAACTTCCAACATGCTTCCTACGAGTTTTAATAGAAATTTTTGCCAGTGGTTTTATTTGTAATGGGCTTATGATTTTAGTCGAAGCGTTTGAATAATCTCGTTCAGTCGGTATATTTTACATAACGTTCCAGAGTTCTTTTTAGGGACTTTAAAATGTTTTATAGCCCATAGTATGTTGTCTACCGCTTTAACCGCCAATACCATCTGATCTTTGTCCCACTGTTTTCGCCAAAATTGGGTACCTAATATGAGACGAGTCTCATAATAGGAACTTCCAAGGGTCCCATATTCGGAAACAATTACACGATAACTATTAAGAAGCTTAACGGTTAAGTCTTCATTATATATGAACTTTGTAGTTAGGTTGCAAAACAGCAGGTATGCTGAACCTCGCCCATTTATTCCACAATTTATGTAATTTGTGGTGAATAAATTCGAATTATTATTATTATTTAATGATATACAACTAGTAAACCTTAAACTTCATTGCATCCACTATACAAAAGTATTTATAGAAATGATTACACACTTACAATTTTCGCAGTATTTGTTATTTAATTGAACGACTTCAAAAACTTTCAGCAACGTATTTCACAAATGAAACAACAAATCCACGCTTAGTTACGAAACAAAACAGCGTCGCTACGGCATTCAAGAGTTCTGTAGCGGAGATAGATAAACTGGGAGCTCGTATCAGTAGAGTTCGTCATATATTCGGCAACTTTCCAATACCGTTGTTCTTGTCTCGAGTCACTCAGCTCTCGTAACTCATTAACTGACCCGCCGATGGATCGCGCCTCGTTAGAAAGCGCGACGGTCGCAGAAGCGCAACGATATGGCGCCGAGAAGGGTTAATTCCTCGCGCAGCAGGAAATAATTAGCCGCGACCGGATATCGGCGCTGGTAGGCGGTGGCGTGGATGGAGGACACTCTGGCGTGACTCTCAATCGACTTTTACGCCGGGTTATCGCAAACCTTTTGCTATGCCCGGCGCGGCCTTTCGGTCCGCTCGAACACAATACACGTAGCCCCGCGCGCGACGCATTGTTTTGGTCGAACAAGCCCGTTTGCCTCGTTTAACGAACATCGGGCACGTATGCCGGGAAAAGCTCACGTATATACACCGTTTGTTTCTGGCCCCGAGGAACGGCGGAAGCGGCGTTATCACGATTTTGATCTCCATCCCCTCCCGTCCGTGCGTGCGCTGTTATAAAGGAAAAGTTTCCGCGGGAACAAAGGGCGACTTACGAATACAATACGCGGCGACGGTGGAATATGAGACATATAAATGATATAGAATTACAGATGCGATTACGCTTGCTCAAAGCTTTATCGTATATCGATCGTCCCCTTGCGCGGCCTTTGTTCCCGTAGCTTTGAAATAAAACGAGACTCGAGGCCAGGCTCGCGATTCGCGCCACA
This sequence comes from Andrena flavipes, assembly GCA_963971345.1. Taxonomy (NCBI): domain Eukaryota; kingdom Metazoa; phylum Arthropoda; class Insecta; order Hymenoptera; family Andrenidae; genus Andrena; species Andrena flavipes. The sequence goes on along the minus strand of OZ020479.1, from coordinate 72,046,546 downwards.
GAACCGTGCATCCAAATGCGCCTGGCTTGCCGAGCCCAATTATATATTTCTCGTCGATGCAAATATATATGCCGATGCGACAAAGAGGCTTCTCTTCGATCTCTACCGTCCTCCTGTACGACTATTTACGGACATTTCTGTGGCACGCACCTTCGCTTTTAACAGATTTCAAAAGGAAAGAGGTTCTCAATTCGATGTGTTTGTACGTATTGTTTGTCCGCGAATTTCTCCGCAACTGGTGGACCGATTTCCGTGAAACTTATTGCATTTAGTTTGGCTTCGATCAACTTAGGCCGTGCGGAAAGAATCATCAAAATCGGTTCGGTAGTTTTGAAGTTACACCAAAACTAAGAAATCTGATTCATTGACAGACTTTGTTATTATTCATTATTATTCCGAGCAGCTGTTTTTGTAGACCTACCCATATTTGGTATTAAATAAAAGTAGTTATAAAACTGAAATAACTAAAAAGTAAAAAAAATTAAAAAAAATGAAAACCAACTTCAGAAAAATAAAAATGCAGCAAAGAGTAGAAAATAATTTCTTTCCTTATTTAATCAACGACTCTCAATATTTTCGAGCCGGCACCAGATTTACACAGTGCAAATGGCAAGGCACCGACATAAAAATATTGAGAGTCGTAGATTAAATAAGGAATTTTTTTTACTCTTTGGTGTATTTTTACTTTTATTTGAAGTCGGTTTTAATTTTTTCATGGAATCAAATATCCGGCAGCGAAGGCTCCGCAAATAGCCGAGGCAATAGTATCGACGGAGGAGACGGAAGCTGATCGCGCGTACATCGCGGTAGCGCAGAGAAAAAGGAGCGAGAGGCAGAGAGCGGAGAGGTTGGAAGGCAAGCGGGAAGGATGGATCGTTGTGGAAACAAAGAGGTACGCGTGTAACAAATCGACGGTAGCCGCGAGCGCTCGGTATCTCGCGATCGAATTCTGATGCTACTGGAAAACCCCGCGTGGGATCCTCGGCTTATTTGTGCAATTGCGCGTGCAGAAACGCGGAACGGGATTCCGCGGATCTCGCGGAGTCGAGCGCGAGTAGATCGAAGCGGGTATCGAACGCCGCGAGGGCGGAGGTTGCTCGTTCGTTTTCGCGGATTCTCCGCTCGGCTGGTTTACGAGCTGTGTCACGCGAGGCGTGGGCGTGAAGGACTCGCGGCTAGCTCGACAGGGACGACAACGAAATTGAGGGAAGGCCTGCGAGGCAGGCGAATCATAAGAGAATCTCTCGAGGAAATTTATTAGAGACCCCCGGAGTGGCTTTCGCGGAGAATTGAGGCGCAAGGTAGAACGTATGCAGCTGTAACGCAGCTTTTACGAGTTATTTATTCGGTTGCTTCGAAATTACGGTCAACCCTTAGTATCATGATTTTCTTTTTTTACTAAGAAAAATTCTTATCGGTGCATTTTTATTAAATAAGCAAAAAATTCATAGTGTAACAAGTTTTTATATAAATAAAAAAATATAGATACAACATCAGTTCTGCCCTTATCAGTTAAAACGTCCTATCTAGCATTTCGAAAGATCCGAGAAAACTGTAGTTTAATAATTTCCTTTGTGCCGTCCTTGTTTTTCGTGATTTAATTTAATAAATGTAGGTAGTCATTATTTCGTAGCAGCCTAATATAATTTTTTGTCATAGGTGTACCGGCATATAATGTATTATTTATATGGTAATTAATTAAATGTTTCAGATAGGGTATTTTAACTTAGTAATCAAAGTAAGATGGAATATTTTAATATAGCAAACACTTGAAATCGTGTTTAATTCATACTTTTAAATGTACAACTTAAAAAAAAATAACATTGACATAACCTAGGTTGTTAAAAATAAACATACCTACATAAACATATACATATAACTTACAACAAACATACGAACAAATTAAACATAGACATGAACATGAACATGAACAATAGTTAATAATCATCATCGGCATTATTATTAGACACATTCAATTTCGTAATTAAATTTTCTTTTCTCTTTGTTGAAATTCCTTTATATTGAACTCTAGCTTTTGATTTTGATAACTTAATTTTCATTGCTTTCGCATTAAGAAAATTTAACTCCTTAAATTCAGCAGAAAAATCATTTTTGTATTTTAAGTTTTTTCCCCTCTTGTGAATTAAACAGATACAAGATTATGAAGATATGGTCTAAGAGAATTTTTTTTAATTTGTACTGAGGAAAAATTATTGATGTCCATTTCACAAACATCTACTTTGGAAGAATTTGCCTCCTGCACAGCAGATTTAAAATCATTAAAATCACACACCTTACGTAAATTTAGGACAATCTAATTTAGTAGATAATACATAGGACATTATAAACTAGAAAAACGATCTGAAAAACAGTTAGGATGAATAAATTAGACTATATCTAGATCTCTACAAAGAACGTAGGGTTTTCTAACTTCACCTAAAAGATAAAAGCCACGTGGAATTTCAAATATTTTAACTAAGAAGAGCAGAGTTATACATACATTATTGTGCTATATAAATAATTGTGTATAAATTTCGACACGAAATTTATTTAAAAAAGGTGAACCGAATAACTGAGAGAAAAAATAGCAGTTATCTGGGACTTTCAATGGTCCTGGCGAAACTAAGAATTGAAATCAACAATACAAGACAGTAGAAAGCTTTAAATTCCATAAAAAAGCTTCCAAACAGCGCGAACGATTTTTTTCAATTCGTATGACACGGATGTTACACTACGATAGATACTACGAGTTAATTTGCGGAATTGGACGAAACAGAAACGCCTGGTTTCGAATGTTGCGCAGGGAAATGAGTCGCCCTTCGTCGCGTCAAAACTTTTTCGCCAGGGGTCCGCACCAGCGCGGGATAACTGAAATTCCAGCAGCCGCGCCGGGAGCAGAGTGAAATAAAGCGAGTGGGCGGGCTGGCAATTAAACTGAATTCATCGCTCGAAATTTTTGCGTGGCCAATTCTTTCCACCGCGTGCCGCGCATTCCATCTTCATCTACGGCTTTATTAAACTACCGGGCGCGCGGACCGTGACCGTCGTAAATCTAAACAGAGAGACAACGGATGCTCAACAAGCTCTAGGATTCCAATCCCGAGCTGTCCCAAACGACTGCCGTTGTAATTAGTCGGGGGAGCGCGTCACCCGCGAATATTGTTAAACAGCTCTGAGCGGTAGTGCGTTTTACGAGGCGGGCCACGGTCCCAGTTATTAATCATGCCGTTTTCGAGGCTCGTAAAATTGGTAGTTTAATGGGACGCGCGATCACCGGTCAGTCGATACGAAACAGAAGGGTACGCGCGTTTGTGATCGATCGGAATGCCTCTTTCGCGATTCCAGCGTCCTTGGCGAGCATGCAAGAATGACTCTCATAAATATGGTAAATTCATATGGCTACGCGATCACCCTCGCCCGTGACAGTGATTTTGGCTGAGGAAATACCATCAAGGACCCAGTTCCTTATCAGAACCCAATTCCTGATCAGTTTAGTATATTAATCACGATACAAATTTATTCCAAACAATTACTAAATAATTGAGGCATTTGATGGAAAAAGGACACATACTTATGCCAAAATGCCATTTCAAGAAAATCGATTTCAAAGCTTCCATTGCCGATCACGCTACGTAAAAAAACAGCATCTAGCTAATCTAATAAAATTTGGACCCTCAAATTTAGAATACCCCAAATATGCCACTCCACGAAATTTACCACTCCCCAATATTAGAGCGCCCAAAATTTGCCGCAGCCCCAAATTTGCTGCTTCCCCAAATTTACCACTCCCCAATATTAGAGCGCCCCAAATTTGCCGCAGCCCCAAATTTGCTGCTTCCCCAAATTTGCCGCTCCTCCAAATTTTCCGCTCCCACAAATTTGAAGTGCCTCAAATTTTCCGCTCCCACAAATTTGAGGTGCTTCAAATTTTCCGCTCCTACAAACTTGAAGTCCCTCAAATTTTCCGCTCCCACAAATTTGAGATGCTTCAAATTTTCCGCTCCTACAAACTTGAGGTGCCTCAAATTTTCCGCTCCCACAAATTTGAGGTGCCTCAAATTTTCCACTCCCACATATTTGAGGTGCCTCAAATTTTCCACTCCCACAAACTTGAGGTGCCTCGAATTTTCCGCTCCCACAAACTTAAGGTGCCTTAAATTTTCCGCTCCCACAAACTTGAGACACCTCAAATTTTCCGCTCCCACAAATTTGAGGTGCCTCAAATTTTCCACTCCCACAAACTTGAGGTGCCTCAAATTTTCCGCTCCCTAAAATTGATCGCGTCCCAAAATATTACACCTCCCCAAATTTGTCCCTCCCAAGAATTGAGCGCCCTAAGCTGCGGCCTGCTCAGCCAATGCACAAAGCCGCCCTGTTTCAAAGTCATCTCCACCTTCGCTGCTCCTCACACTTTCCCACAACAGACGAATTGATCCACCGTGAATCGGATTTCAGCAACACCGCTATCCCCGTTCCCAATCTAGCCGCCCTGCCGTAACGCGGGAACAATATCCCCACAGACACGATTTTGCGGCCAGAGAAACGTCGACTAATAATAGTACGAAGGCTGCCTGCGCAAACTTCGAACCTTGATCAAACACACATCGCCAGTCTGTGAAACGTGGAACGGTTGGCGAGCTCCTTGAAACGCTTGATGCTTGATGCAGGACATTTTCAATTCTTAATCCCCTCGGGATTCGCTCTGGCTGAGACGACATCGCCGTCCCTCGATGTCCCGCGCGACTCTTTGCCCCGAGGAGAGCGCAAACGTTTGCCGGAACGCAACAAACGCGTCGATCCTCTCCGCGGCTCGCGCATATGTTTGCACGTGGAGCCGCGCGCAAATATGCTCGGAGGGTGTGCACGCGCTTGTAATTGTGAGACCAAGTCGCGGACGCGGCCGGCGTAATCGCGTTAAAACTATGTCGACAGAAAGGAGAGGCGGGACGTGTAAACAGTGCGGCCCTCGGCGTCGCATTAACAGTTGTTTGTTCGTTAATCCTCAAAGCGCGAAAACTTGCCCATCGCGGGCCGCCAGCTTCCGCTCGTTCCTAGTAGTGCAGCGTGGAAATTAACGGGGCCCTGTTGCGTGTTCGAGAGCCGAACCTCTCCGGCGTACGAAGCCGCTTCGGAACTGTAACACGCTCGACCCCGTCGCAGGTTCAACGCTCACAAAGCGGAAGTCGACCTCGGGCGCGCTGCACTTTCCCCGTAGAGACCAAAAGGATTCCCGGAGGCCTGAGTCTTCCCAAGGAAAACACCGTCGGAACGTCAACAGGCGGCGCGTTTCGATGCTCGTAACTCCGTGCCCGTGACACGGGCCCAGTCGGTGACCAGCGAACAGTAATTTCCGGCAAAACGCTCGATTCCACCGTCTATTTCCAGACCCTCGTAATAACAGCGCATCGATGACGCTTTAACGACGCGCTCCTGTAGAGACATTTGCTGGAGCTCGTGCTGCAGACGCTCGCTGCAACGTGGAACAAAGTGGCTACCCAGAACGTCCCATGATTCATGAAAAATTCAAAGCAACAGATTCTCCGTTCCCGTGTATCCTATCCGTTCAGATTTGTGATCACTAGGGTGACTCTTATTTGGATACGTTTGGTGATTTTTTTTGTTTTTGAAGATTTTCTCCGCAGCAAACCAAAAATAGGTAGTTCCAATTAACCGGTTAACTGGCACGGCTTTTTTTGGCACAACTGAATCATACAATATTTGGTATATAGGGGTTTTTGAGTCGCTGAATCGATTCCGGGGGTTATTTTTTTCATCTGACACCTCCAACCCCTAACAATACTATTTAGGGGTGAGTTTTTTCAATTCTTTACTATTCCTTTTTTTTTTTTATTTAGAAACTTTTATTTGTGAAGTTTTCTTGTCTATAATTCGGTACACTCTGGGGTCGTGAAATTTCCACCAGATAACTACAGGAGGAAGAGCTTACTTATGAAACTGAATACAGTACGAATAATTTATACAAATCCCAAAAATTCGCTAGTCATTTTGGTTCGGTCATATTGACTCTGCCATATTAAAATCTAAGATTCCAATGCCAAATTGAGATACAGCGACCCCAAAAAACCCTATATACAATTTTTCTAAATCCAAATAATATTTTAATATTTGGCAGCCATTGTGGGTCGGCCATTTTGAGTCTGCCATATTGAAATTTAAAATTCCAATGATAAATTCAGATTCAGCGACCCCAAAAACCATTACATACCAAGTTTCATTCAAATCGTTTGAAAATCAAAAAAGGTATTCTATTTGATCATATATGATATATAAGCAGAATTGGCCAGATTTCTTTTTGATCAGATTTTTTTTATTGACCGGTTAATAAAAAAAAAATGTTCGAGAAGTATTTAAGCTTTCAAAATTAGAAAAAAACTTATCCCCTTTTTTCAGTTTTCCGGACTTTTTTCGAAAATAGTTTGCCGCACGAGAAAAAGTAATAAAGTATAAAAGATTCTCCTTGTCTGAATCTACAACTTTTGTTTGACATGTTTCTTTATATAATCAGTAACTTAAATAAATCGACTTCGTGCGTTTAAAATAATTATTCAAAAATTCAAGGTCCCAGAGGCTCCTCTTCCCCGCATCCAATCAAACTTCCCACAAACTTTCTTTTATTATTTGCAAATTCAGAAGACGAAAATAAGAGCCACCCTAGTGATCACCCTTCCGCGTGAATTTACGGCGGGTCAGCTGGGGGCTGAAAAGCTGAATTCCAGCAGCGACCGTGAACGCCGCGGCTGTAAATCAATCTTCATTGTTCCTCGGACTCGTTGCAAAAACGTATTCGTAGCGAAACGGACGGATTTTTCATCCCCCGGTGCCAATTCCCTGGCAGCAGCCGTTCCCGCGCCTCCGTCCCCGTGGATTTCAATAAATCGACGGATAGCGCAGCTGGAGCGCGTCAGTCGAGCCCGCGCTGCCTAATTAGTGGCTCTGTTTCTGCCGTTCGATATAATAACAACGTTGCACGGCATGTTGCAACGTATTTCGATAATCCCCGGGAGCTCGGAGCGACGTCGCCCGTGGGAAAACAGCTTTTGATATCTTGTCGATACCAGGTATCGCTCCGCGCTGGTTTCGGATGCGGAGCAACGGGGGCAGAAATCGTGAATCAGAATGTTTCGCGTGCTGGCGAACCTGACAAGCGCAGCCCGATGCGTGCAACTGGCTACACGCCTAATTCTCACATCGCTGATTCAGAGCCCTTAACGCTTCGAATCTGTTGGCGCGCATCGAGGGAACTTTCCACAATTCCCAGCGCCGATATCTGCTCGACTAAAGCTTCTTAAACTTTTCACTTCGCGTGATCTATCGGGGCTAGGACTCCTCCCGCCCTCGGATATCCCGGCACGATAAAGGCGCGGCTGAATCGTGGCCAGTCGGACGGGGAAGGGAAACGTGGAAAACCGAGCCGCATCAAAATTGCATCGGCGAGCGTGCAACGCAGCGGCTCGGCTTCGCCCACGATCTCCCGTTCGAAAGAATAATTATAGGTTCGGGCGTACGCGGGGGGGCAGGATATGAGATGGCACCGCTGGCGGTAGCGGTGGTTCACGTCAAACCGCGCTATCTCTTGCTCACTGAAAAATAAACGAGCGTGCACCGTTTAATGCCGCTTTCGAGCCCGTACGCCTCCTCCTGCCCGGCCTAAGGAGTTACGAGACCTCGTGAGCGCTCTTATCTGATGCATCCGGTATGCGTCCCGTGCCTGCACAGTATACAATACCTAGCCGGCTGATGACTGCCGGCCATGTTTACAAGAGCTCTCCGCGGTAATGTGGAACACCGCTGCGATCCTCGTGTGCCCGACGGGTCTGGCGCGCTCCAAATCGCCCGCCTGCTTGGCCATTTTCACGTTAACACCGCCGATCAATGCGATCTCTTCTCTTCGTCTTTGGCGGGATATCTACGAGGCGCGGGAACCGAAGAACGGGGGACGGGGAATGGAGGAAGAGATTGCATTCGGATGCAGCGTAATTTCTCGCATTGCTTCCATTCGCCCCTCATCAATGAAACGCCGAGCATCGCGCGCACGCACGCGCGCACAATGAGTAACGAGCGATCGGGACCGCGGCATCTCACAAACGGCCGGCATAACACGCGTTATCGTTCACTTCGCCGAGCGGAGAATTCGTCGGGACGTCCCGCAGCGGGCGGTGATAAAAGGCTGTGTAACCTAATTTTTCCGGGATTATCTTCGCGCGACTGGCTGACGAGATGCAGCACAATGGCGCGCGTTGTTCTAGCCGGCGCACAGTGGGACAAACTGCAGGCTTTTCTCTCGAAATTGTAGAAGTTTTTGGTAGAATTCAGATGGGGACATTCTGAGGGAAATTGGACACTTTTCGGAGCAACATTTCGGCTGAAATTTGAATATTTTGCAGTCTTTAGTGATATTTAAACGTAATTCAAAGGATTTTTCAAAATTTTGAAAAATGTCGGTTTTACGGTGGTTTGATGGTAAGTGCTAAGTTTTTTTCAGGAAATTATAGCTGTGGAAGTAGTAAACTGATGGAGATGAGCTTTACGGTGCTTGTAGAGAAGACATTGAAGTTTTAAGAAAAAATTATTTCAGCTTAAAAAAATTCAACCATTTCTGCGCAATTATTTTAAACAAATGCAGGTTTTTAACATCGGGAGCGATTTTTAAAGTCGGAAAATGTCTCGATAGAGAGGTGAAAAATAATAATATGATAATCAAGTTTTGACATTAGAAACTATGTCCATAGGTCCTGAAGGGCAAGAGAAATTGTGTGGCCAGATATGAATTCAGTGCGACAAAATCTATAACGGAAAAACCGCAATTTTCCTCGAGATTGTAAACTTTGACATATATTTTCAAGGTGAAAACTTGCTCGTCATACTGTTTCACTATTTTCCCTTTACTCCACAACATCTTAGCTTTAACCTCCAAAAAGATTCATCCCTCTATCGTATTTCTGTCAAAAGTTCCAAGATTTTCACAGAAAAGAGTGCATTAATGGACAAAAGTCAAGAATCCGAAGTGGTTGATCCACAAATTCTTGTATCTTAAAATGTTAAGAAAGAAACGTAGGTTCCAATGTTACCCATAACTTCTACTGAATTTACTAATTTGTTGTCAAAAGTGGTACTAGAAATTCATTACAAATGTTACATTTTTTCAAACACGTGCCATTGGCAGAATGTTTATGCTTTTCATTTGATGTTTATAAGTTGTGTTTAATGCCGTCATACCTTCAAAATTACCGAGTCAGTTTTTTACAATACTAACAATTTGTACAATTTCCTTATGACTTAAAAAAAAAACACCAAAAAATACCTCCGTGATGTTTTTGAACATTGATTTAGGCATCATTAAACATTATATTAACGTCAATTTCAACTGCACGAATTTGCACGAAACCATGAATTTTCCATTCTGCATGCTGTCTTCAGTTTTAAAATAGCAGTCAAACGCGATACACGCGATAAAAATAATTTGATAAAAAAATGTTTCGAACAAAAGTTACTCAGTATACAGTTATCAACAAATTGCAAAAGTAAATATTAATAAAAACCTTTTTATTCCCTGAAAAATCAAGATCGCCTTAATTATTTCAACGTAACTATATATTTTTTTATACCTCAATCGATGCATTTTTATATTCTCTCCTCAAAAAAGTATTAGGATACTTATCACGAAAACTGATTAGTTCAGAAGTTACGAGTTTTGTCCCGAGCGCCCATAACGCGTAACACTGTGCGTGGCCCGGAAGTTTACGAACGTTAAGGCGCGGTTTACACGGCTCTGTGCGCTCGTTGTCGCGCGTGCTGCGATTCCGCCGGCCCGGGGGAATGCACTATCGCGTGGATTCATTCATTAACGCTTTCCCCCGTTTACCAGCGTTTCTCATTGAAATGAAAGACACCCGGCAATTCCTGAAGCAACCCAAGCTGGCTCTCACGTACGAAAGATTAATATAAAGTGTTGTTAGAGTAGTCAAAGCCTGCTGCTTCTTCTGTTAATTCACCCTCGGAACGGCCGCGAAGTAACGGCGAAGACGAGCGCAAAGACCTCGACGCTATCAGCAGGTCAAGAGCATCGATTTACCACTCGGAACGCTCGCGAACAGCCAACGTGGCCCCGCCGAGAGTAGGCGTTAACGGCTTTACTTACGCGTGGAATCGCGAGCAACCGCGGAGCCACTTTTCGTTTCACTTTCAAGACGGCCGAGGTCTGGAAACACGCTTGTGGGATGCTCTAGCCGCGGCATCGCAGCGACGACGGGGCTTCCATCAAGCAACGGACGTCGATGGTAGAACGACCGTTCCGCGCCGTTCCCCTTTTCGTCGCTCGTTATTTATACTCGATTCCAGGCTGCGCGGCCTCGAGCCCTTAATCACTCGTCCTGCCCGTCGAACCAGGAAGCCTCGTATTCATCCTCCTAATTCATCGCCGACGACAGACGTGCGCACCAAACGGGGAGTCGAACCGGGGGGATTCCTCCGCATGAGACAAGGCGGTCTAATTGCTAGCCGTAACCACTGGGAGGAACGACGAGAGGGAGAAGTAGAAGAATAAAAAAAAGTCCAGAGGTGGATTCGCAGCGCGCGGATCATCCTCCGAATGCATCTTTAATTCCACGCACTTATCTCGAAATCAATTTAAATCCTGACCGTAGGCCGGCGGTTCCTATATGGCCGGGACGAGCTTTGTCCATTGCCGACGTGGATCAACGTGGATCAACGTGGAGCCCTCCCCCACCCATTTTGCAGCTCCGTGCCGCTTGGTATAACCGTCCAGCGCATAAAGGCCATTGTTGCAGAAGAAGGGACGACGGGGACGACGACGACGACGTCGGCGACGATCCCCCGCGTTTTCTCGCATGGCTCATTCAGCATGCAGTTGCCGAGGTTATCGCGCTCCATGGACGTTGATAGAATACACGCATGGTCGCGGGGTTGCGGCGCGGTGCCAGGCGTCCGTTCCTGTCAGCGCGTCTCGAAACTGTCAAGGTCCCCGTGCACCGGGACTCGATGCGAATCAACGTCACCACCGACCACTCGTCCGCCTCCGCTTCCTCGCCAACTCTCCCTTTTATCGATACCTGCCCGATACCTGCACATTTCGCAGCCACCGCTCGGCTCTGCGACCACAGACGCCTCGAGATGCCGAGCCGCGGGCTACGTGGCCGCGTAGATTGCTGACGGAAATGGTTACCCTCCTCGAGCCTTCCTTTCGATCGCGCCGGGCCGCAGTCACTCCGCTTTTCAAACGTCTCCGTTAATTTTCCGAACGGGAGGTGGTACGTTCAGGTTTGTTGTGGGTACCCGGGCAGTTTTTAGGCATTCGGAGTTTGGGGTTTATTGGTTAATTGGCAATTTATGATTAGCAATTTTTTTTTAAAATTGAAGGCTTTTGTGATTGAACAAGTTGCTGTAAAATATTTCACTCACTGTCGAAAATTATTTTTCTTGTTTAGGTGACATTTGCATAATATTTGAAAATGTATAGAGTATTGAAGAACTTTCTAATTATGTATTAGGTATGTTTTTGTTTAACGAGTAATAAAGTTGAAATAATAAAATAAGTAGAGGAACACGTCATGTCATTTTTAGGTTGGAGGATGTAAGTACGTACAGTGAGTGTAAAAAGTATTCGTACACTCTTTAAAAGCGCATAACTTTTTTAAAATTAATTCAAATGACTTGAGTTTTTTTTGAGAAGCTAGAGAGATTAGTTTGTTACATGATGTGATTCTTCGTTATGGAAAAAATGCACTTGGTCGAAATAGCAAAAAAAGAGTAAAGGTCGTTTTTTAAACTTTTTTTGTGAGCCCATAATGAAAATTCCAAAAACCCGTTTGTAGATTTAAGTAAGTTATATACGTGCCTAAAACTTCATCAAAATCGGTTAACGTTGCTCTGAGCTATGAACGCTTAAAAATCGCAAAATAAGGTCGAAAAACGCTGATCTTGAGAATTTCCGTGATTTTCGACCTTATTCTGCGATCTTTAAGCGTTCATAGCTCAGAGCAACGTCAACCGATTTTGATGAAATTTTAGGCACGTATATAACTTACTTAAATCTATAAATGAGTTTTTGGAATTTTCATTAGGGGCTCACAAAAAAGTTTAAAAACGACCTCTACTATTTTTTTTTTGCTATTTCGACCAAGCGCTTTTTTCAAAACGACGAATCACATCACTCAGCAAACTAATCCCTCTAGCTTCCCAATTTTTTTTTTAAAGATTTTAAAGAATTTATGAATACTTTTTACACTCACTGTATGTTTAGCTTATAAGGGAAGATCCCGAACCCGAAAATTCAAAAAATTCTGAAACTTTGTAAATATATAGGGTATCTCCTCCTGATTACAACACAACTTTTGTTTGCTGCCTAAATTCACTCGAAGGGGGTGAAATTAACCCCTGAAAATTCGTCTATTTTCCGAATTTGTGTTACAACTCGACAACTGTAAGAGATGGAAAAAAGTTTCAAGACAAAAGTTACTCCTTTTAATTAGATCTATCATTTGGTAGGAAAAATATTTTACAGTTCAGGAGTTATAACACAAAATCAGAAAATACCCGGATTTTCCGGGGTCAATTACACCACCTTAGATTTAATTTGGGCAGTAAACAAAAATTCCGTTGTAATCGGGAAGAAATTCCCTACATATTCAGAAAATTTCAGAATTTTTTGAATTTCCGGATTCGGGATGTTCCCTTGTTAGATACGAGTTATGGTCAGTTGGTCAACATCTATGTCACAAAATGTCCAATTTCTCTGTCAATTTTAAAGTATATCAGCAATGAAATTTAATTTTATGCAAAAATTAAGAGCCTGATGGTCCCGAGACCGTTTCTTACAACTGGAAGCGCTTCTGATCAGTACGCAGGGGCTCCGCAGTTTTTGTGTCCCAGTCCCATCGCCCTCTTTCTCGCCTACATTTCGTTGTGTCATCGAGAGGAATGGTGACCATTTGGGCGATGATGCAGGCTGCCCCACCTTCTCTAGCACGTTACGGGTCGTTGCCTCCTGATAGACGCGTTATTAGGTCTTCCCTTTACACTTATTACAGTCACACACTGTCTATCACCGGTATAGATCCTCGGAGATGAAAATCGAGGTAGTTACGTAAAGCGATAGGCTCGCGTGTCTGGGTTCCCGTGTATCGAATAATTGCTGGTGAATAGAAGGCAGAAGATGCCCCTTGTCTCCGTGTTCCCTTTGTGTGACGCGAGCACGATGAATCGGGAGGTCTTCCTCCTTTCAAAAGAAGTTTCACGGTTGCTTAAGAATAGAATTGCAGAAGACTTGTATGAACCCTGCGCCACGGAGAGAATAGCCCCGGAAGACCGAAAAAGAACTCTTGACTCGCACGCTCGGCGGACCAACATTTAAGAATATTTCGCCAGCGAACTCTCTCGCAGACGGTATCCTCGGAAGTACCGTCGCGGGGAACCAGATGTAAATCAGAGTCAATGACTCGTACTCGCCACTGCCGCGGTTCAGCATAATGCGGTTTCCGATGCCGAAGAAAAGGAGAAACCGATCGCGTGCGTCAGCCGGGGACGTTTCTAAACAATCGCGTTGCCACTATCGATCTCAAACAAATCTCTGTTCTCTCGAATCAAACATTTTGCAGTGGGGACCCGGCTTAAGCAACGCAGGACTTATCGCTCCAGCCGCGTGCTGATTTGCTTTCTCACGGATTTCCAAACAGGCGTTTCAATATCGAACGGAATTGGAACCGACTTACGCGAGCCATTGTTAACCGATTTTACGAACCCAGGCGGTTGGCTTCGCGGTCGTTCCGTCGCCGTTTACGTTTTCGCGCCGCCTTCGGCCAGACGGAAACACGTAAATTGCCCGCGTGTAGCTGCGACGTTATCGCGGCTACGGCCGGCGAATTACGAAATTCGGGCTGCACGGCCGAACTCGCCGCGGCGCGGGCTGTGTTTTAAATTCTGCCGGTACTTGGAGGGGGCAGCAACCTGTTCGAGGGATGCGTGCCGCGCGACAAAACGGCCGAGGCTTTTACGAGCTTCGTCAGTCGCGGCGCGAACCGTTTCCACCGCTTGGTCGGGGCGATCATTATTGTCGTCGCTTCCGGGAGCGGCGTGTAAACGTTCCGTAATGCTTGCACGTGTCTCGCAGCACGCTTCCCGCGACCGCTGATTCGACCACGTTGCAGATTTCCCAGCGCCGGTTCACGACCTGGCAGGGGGAGAGGGAAGCTGCGGATGAAACTGGGGCTGAAAATCTAGATGATGATTGGTATCGAATATCTGTTGCGGATTGAAGACGCCGGTGAAAGGAAGAAGTTCGCGCATCTCTCGGGGAATCATTGTAACTGCGATTCTGAAGAGTGATAGGGGAGGGGAGTTCTTGTCGGTAATAGAAATGTAGAGCGATCCTTTTCTCTGGAGAAGATTGAAACGCGGTTTCCCTGAATGTTGAGACTCCACTTCAACGGGAACGAAGTGACTCTTATCCAGCAAGAAGTTACAATTAGGGCAGGCCTCCCAATTAGTCAGCCTCTTTCGAGGGTTCGATCGATACCGGACCACCGTCGATAGCCACGGTCGAAAGGCAGCTACGGTGACCCTTTTAATAGGTCCAGATAACAACATGGAAATTGACTTACAAAAACTCGATAACTAATTCGTGAGAGGCATTCTTCCGACAATTAATCTTCGAGTAGGTACAGGCGGAATTACAAGGGAAAATACCCAAACAGGGAATTCAAAAGATTGTGAAACTTTGATATAATATAATATAGTAAATCTGGCTATTTTTCGATTTTCTATTATAATTGAGGCAGTCAGAGCAAAAACGGACCAACCCACATTAAAAAAAAATTTTTTTTCCTATTTTATATGGTTAGTAGAGCCTATTGGAATACGTTATTGCTACTTATTCAATTTCGAAAAAAATGTGGGTTAGTCCATTTTTGCTCTGACTGCCTCAATTCATCTATCACTTTTAGCAAATGATGGCCCTAATTAACCCTTCGTGGTCACACGGGATGCATCGCACCCCAGGCAATTTTCTTCCCGAAATATGTGCCTTTCCCAATATTTCTGTAAATTTTTAGAATTTAACTCTTAACTGGTATACTGTTTCCTTTTTTTTTAAACGTGACTGGTATATTGGGGTCGTGGCAGACAACAAATAAAAAATGACACAGAAATTTGTAAAGTCGACACTAGATCAACCTCTAAGAATTTTTTGTTCTTAGGTAATGTATAAAATAATAGAAACCTTAACCCTTCGTTGACACTCTATTTTATATGCAAAATAAATACCTTTTTTCAAAGCCGACTTACAAACTGTTTTTTCTCTCAAAATATTATATCCGAACATCAACTCTGTAGATTTTTAGCTTTTAATATTGAAATCTATAAAAGTTACAATTTTTTACGATTTTCTTCGTTTTTGTGGTAATCTAGAATTATTTTACGAAAATAGTGATAAAATTTCAATAAAAAAATTATTGGTAAACATTCTAGAGACCTTGAAATTGACCCATGATTTTTTTCATAACAATTCGATTCTTTGGGTGAGAATGGCACTCGTTCAAAAATTGCTCTGTGTGTCAGCCACCCAGGCGTGTCAAATTTGATCGAAAAAAGAGGTGTCAACGAAGGGCTAAAAGTGAAAATATTATAAAATTAATTACAAAGTCAGTTTACAAACTTAGACGACCAAAAATTTTGCAGCGAACTTTTCGTGCTTGTAGTAACAACCGACCCCAGGATACCAGTTAAGGGTTAAAATTAGAATTCAAATTTTTTTAAAAATCCTCAAATTTTCATAGCCCATCGAGGCTGCATCGACCGCGCAACCTCAGAAATTCAGTTAGCCGGAGAAAACAGAGCCGATTGCAGTATCGAGCGAGCCGTACGATCCGTTGGAGAGGAAAAATAAGGGTTCGTCTACCGCCGAGCGTAATTGGCAATAATAATTTGTCGATGCGAGGGGGATCGCGATCGAAGACGAGCCCGTCGACGTGGTCGGTCGCGTGACGCGCGCGAATCGGCGGAAACGCAGCGAACATGTGCGTACACGTATAATGAGGCTAATTGTGTGGCTCGTTGGAAAAAAAAAGTAGAAAAGGAAGAAAAGAGGAAAAGGAGGTGGGGGAAAAAACGGAAATGGCTGCGAGACGAGAATTACGAGGTGGCCGAGGCGCCACGCCAAGCCACGCCACGCTCTGGAGCGGACTCGGGACCCCAGCTCGCCTCGCCACCGCTTATGAATAGTATTCGTTGTACGTGAGTGGACCGGGTTTTATTACCAGCATTCACGGCTATTCTATCTTCGGTGCCGCGATGGGATCGCTCCTCTACCCGCGGGCCTCTCGATACATCCGCCGATCGATCGGGCCACGCGCGCACACACGCGTTAAGCGACGACGCGACACGCTCGACTCTAACCAGCTGATCCGTAATTAAACGATACCCTGACGCTCTCAAAGCCACGTTTCATTGGCCCCCGAATGACCGAACAAAATTCCTCTCCGCGCCTCTTGTTTGCCTCGCGACCCATCCACGCCCCTTTCTTTTTCTCCCTTTCGAATTTCTCCGCGACGTCTTACAACCGTCGACGCCTCGACAGCCGAATTCCAAGGCGTCCGACGTTAATCGACGGGAGAACGGTCGCGCGATCGACGGCACTTCTTGCGAGCCCGCGATAAGCGTCTATACGTATGACTGTTGTATCGCCCGACCCAAGTGATATCCCCGAGGCCGTTTACGCCGCCGCGCGTCGTCGCCACGAATTTCGAACGCAAATAGATCGATCGTCTCCGCGTCGTTCGGACGATTGACAGTCCTCGGACATCGACTCCGGGAGGAACAACAGTACGAAGGTCCGTAGCCGAGAGAAAATGGCCAAGGAATACCGGGGAAGGAGCGGGGTGAGCAGGGGAAGGGTGGCGAACAAGGGGAAATGGACTTTTTCGCGGAGCCTCGCGGTGCGTTTCGCGCCAGGGCGGCGAAGATCAAAGTGGGAGGCAGATCGCGCGGCGCAGGCAAACGCTCTTCATATTTCCGACACGTTCGCTTCGAGCCGGGGCTAATGCACGTTTATTTGTTTGCCCTCTGCACCCCCGCGAGCCCGTCCCGCTCGTCTTTTCCGGCGCGAGTGAGTCCCGCCTTTTTCCGAGTCGCGGGAATGATCGATACCTCGGAGCCGACCTCGCCGCGGTTCGCACCTTGGAGATCCGAGACTCGTCGATAGTCTTTCCGGCTCGTTTCAGGTTATCGCTCCCCCACGTCTCGCTCCTACTCCCGTACCGAACACGATACACAAAGCCGCGCGTAATGGTACGCGTCCGCGGGCACACGCGAGTGCCGTTGCCGATGCAAAGGGTGGTCGTTAAGTCTACGGACTCAATTTTCCCTCCGTCATCGCTTGGGATATGGATATGTATAATTGATGGGCTAACAGGGGGAACCAGAATAAATAAATAAAATTTATCAAAGATAGTAGTAAGCTTCGCTACTATAATTTTTACTGTCTAATTTTGGTTAATTTTCTAACGCGACGGAAGAAGTCTACGGTATTCTGGCTCACTAAACTAAAGCCACACGCATAATTCCTATATTCATTATTAAGAATTAATAAAAAAAAAAACTGCAACTTCTTCAAAGATGCGTAAAACCATGTTTCGAATTTCAGATTAATCGAATCGCTAGTTTATTAAAAAAAATCTCCGTCATCGCTTGGGATATGGATATGTATAATTGATGGGCTAACAGAGGGAACCAGAATAAATAAATAAAATTTATCAAAGATAGTGGTAAGCCTCGCTACTGTAATGTTTTCTGTCTAATTTTCTAATGCAATAGAAGAAGTCTACGTAGAACTTATCGGTATTCTGGTTCACTAAACTGAAGCTACACGCATAATTCCTATATTCATTATTAAGAATTAATAAAAAAAAAACTGAAACTTCCTCAAAGATGCATAAAACCATGTTTCAAATTTCAGATCAATCGAATCGCTAGTTTATTAAAAAAAAAATCCCAAATTTTGTTATGTTTTATCCCAGGAAATAAAATTCCTATTAAGTATCTGTAACTCCTATGCTATCCTGGGAGGACAGAAGTTACATTCGCAAGCCGTGCAAAGCTGAAGTAGCTCGTCAGCGCGATAATACCTACTCGATATCGGGTAATTAAAACAGTTTCGAAATTAACCGAGAACTTTTCCCAACCGAGTCCCACACAGTCGCATATTTTTTCGTCACCCCGTATTATCATGAACACCAGTGGACTGCCACTCATACACGGGCCTCGGCAAACTCGACCACATACCGTACGTAATGTATACCGCATGCGATCCGCGGAAGGGGTATACATATAATCGTACGCGTGCGTCTAGACTCAACATAATTACTCTACACGCTCGCTACAGATTGCTTATTGTCCGCGTAGCTTCTTTCCTCGCCCCCCCCCCTGTTCTCTCCGTTATTTCCCCGTGCCTGTCCACCCCTCCGCGGGTGGGATTAGTGTCACGGGGCGTGATGCACGAGTTACTTTCACGGTTATCAGCGCGCCCGTTGCCAGACGCGTCGGCGCTTTGACTCCTCGCGGATAACCGCGAATCTCATTCTCCGCTCGGCGAGAAATCGCGTTATTTAATGTGCGCACGCTTTCGCCGAAATCTCCCCGGCGTCTCTTTGACCCGCGACAGCGCAAGTAGTCACGGAGCGTCACGCTGCGCGGATTCCCTTATTGAAACGTCCCGCCTTTGCGGCGCTCTCTCGCGGAATTACGAATCGCGCGTACCCGGCTGCGATATTGAAGGGAAAAGAAATTCGCACGCCCAACCGGGAACGGTCGCATCGATTTTCTCTCGATTCCTCTCTCCTCATCCAGCGGACGGACTCCGCGGCACCGCCAACGGGCACGGACTTTTTCCCCCGCGCGAGGAATTTATTGTGCCACGCGCAAAGGCCTCGAGATGAGTATTTGCTTTAATATCCTCGCGGAGGGGATCAAAAGAAGCGGAACATCGTTAATACTTTATTTGCCGACGCAACGCGGCGTCCCTCTGACGAACATCCAACGGATCCTCGCGGTAAAAATGAAAGGGGTAGCGAAAAACGAACGGAGGGTCGAGTGAGTCTTCTCGGTTCGATCGTCGCTGCACCCTGAACCGTCAAAAGTGAATTCCAAGCTGATAACAAATGTCCCGTCTAGCTTTAGATAGTTGGAGAGTACTTGGCCAGATTCTGCCCTCTATGCGCAGCCGAAACGAGCCGCGGTTTCGTGTTCGTTAGAGCGATGGTTGGACAACGGAGGACGCTGAAACGAAGAGGATTGCAGGGAAAGAGGAGGCGCGCGTCGCCGTGGTAAACGTTTCCCGGTACACGGCGGAAAATCTGGCGCACTTGTCGGGCGATCCGTAATCGAAACCGGTAATTATGCGCGGGTATTGGCATGCAAGCCGTACAAAGGAGAGAGACTGCGCGGATAACAAGGGACCCCTCCAGCCTGGAGCATCGAAAGTAACGAGGGCAACGATTGATGTCCGTTCATTCGGTTACGATGTACATACATCGAGAATTATTACGAGGTGTCTGTATTAAAATAAACTGCCCCGGTGTGTGCCCACGTTCAGGGTGGGGGAGGAACAGAGAGATATCCTCGTTAAAATGACGAGTTATCGAGTGGGATCGTGTTTCGGCCGTTCCATGCCCATTTTTCCCCTCTTTATTCGGATACTTTTCTTTCTCTCTTTTTTTTTTTTTTCCTCCGCCTGCCTTTCATCGTTTCACCTCGAACCACATGCTCGCGGTTACACGCGGATCCCGATACAAATCGCGTACAAATTTCACATGGCGATGCTGCTCTTTCCTCGCCGGTTCGAGTATCACGTTCCGAACTAAATGATTCAACCGATCCAGTCCGCGCGACCGCGTTTCATTCCCCTGTTTAACGGGCGATCTCCGTTTGTTTGAGTCTCTTTCACGTCAGCGGAGGGGTGATCGGTCGTTTGGATGCGTGATTCTGTTGCCGACAGGGGAGTCGCACAGTGGTCCGAATCGCTGGAGGCGCGATTGGAAATTCTTACTTTCGCGGTTCACACTTTAGCATTGTGAAAATGGGTATTTCAGGGGTTTCTGGGGTCGCGGAATCGGATTCCGAGGTCGAAATTAAAAGTAAGCCGTGTAGGGGGAGGAAATGTTGATAAAATAATGTTGCATTAAAATTGACCGAACAAATGCCCTGATATCACTTTGTTTATTTTGGATAATCTACAAGTGCGGTTGAAATTCTAATTTCCTTATTTAAAATAATGTTGTGTTTTGTTTAACAGTACTGTCTGATTTGATTATGTTGTTTGAAGTTATTTACGGCATGGAATTTTGAAGAATTGACAGAGATAGCGTTTTTATGAAACTAGAAGGTCAATAATTTGTGTAAATTCACGTTTCAGATATTGAAAATACTTTCACAGAGGAAACACAGCATATGTGTTTAGAATGAAATGTAAGTTAACATAATAATTATTTGCATACTTAATAATTACTATAATTTTCTATTTTACTTAAATATATTTTCTTCAATATTTTCAGAAATATATGTAGAAGCAGTTGGCTGGTCGCAGACACTTCTTCCGCGCGAGGGGCCTGATGGCTGCCAACATAATTGGTTATTACGCGGAAGTCGCAAAAAAGTGAAACTTCTCCTTTTGCGCATGCATTCCTTATACTATAGACTATCAAATAATATAAGTTTCAAAGATGCCCGACGATTCCGAAAAATGTAACATCAGATTAAAAACGACCATCGCATAATTAATATAGTTTATGTTTTTTTATTTTATGTTATATTATGTTTTCTTATTTTTAATCTTATTGTGTTATTTATTGTATCAATCTGTATCATTGTATCCTAAAGGGTTTCCCGTTTAAGTAATAATAATAATAATAATAATTTCTTATATTTCAGTTATTCATAACTTTTTATACATTTGAATGCACAATACTATCTTATAGATAAATGAAAGCTATCTTTTGCTACCATAAAAACTCTATCTCTGTTAATATTCCAAAATTAGATACCGTAATTAACTTCAAATCAAACAGTACCGTTAAACAAAACATAACATTATTTCACCAACATTTCCTCCCCCCTACAGGGCTTATTTTTAATCTAATAACAATTTTGCCCTCGGAATCAGCTTCTGCGACTCCAAAAACCCCTGCAATGACCATCTTCACAATGATAAAGTGTGAAATGTGAGCGTAACGATTTTTAATCACGTTTCCAGCGATTCGAACCACTGCGTGTCGTGGGCTAAATATTTACGATCGGCGTCGGGGACGCGTAATCAGGAAAAGGCGGCGGGTCAGGGTGGGCTCGGAATCGGTCGCGCCGCGGGAGGAAGCATCGAGTCGTTAACCGTCGCGAGGGCTTCTAATCACCGTGACGATTTTACGCGCCTCGTCACCTTATACGCCGCACAATGGCGCTTCGTTTTCGACGCGAGGCGAGATCGAGCGGCCGATCGGGCCCTCCTTATGGTTTCACGTTTCCGAGGCGATATCGAGGCGTGAAATTTTTCAGCGGAACAACGAGGCGTTGCTTAGCATCATCATTTGATACGATCTACGGGGGGGAGGGGGGAGTCAAGAAATCGGCGGTCTCCTTGGGCCACCAATTTCCAGGGCCTCGGTGATCCTCGCTCTCTTGGAAGATTGTTAGTAATAACTTGTAACAACTCACCGGAGATTCGGGACGGTGGCGCGTCGCGACGCGCCTCGCCGCCGCGACGCCGATTCCGCTGCGGTGGACGGCGAGCGGGCATTCCTCGATTTTCGTGAACGATCCATGAAGATTTGCTCCGAGGCTCAGGCCATCCTGCGCACCAGAGAAAGCGTCGTGATGCGTTAAAGGCGATGCTCATTTACCAGCTGAATGATATAGAGCGTAAGAGGGACGCTGTACGCAACAAATCACGGTGCTCCGGTGCACGGAAACGCGCGCGGCAGACGAGCCTTTAGACCGGTTAAGGTTGATCGCCTTAAGTCCCCGAGCCTCCTCTAAGTTTTACCTTCTCTCTCATTGTGTAATAAACCCTTGCCGCGCGATCTGCCCGCCGAGAAAAGGTGTTCAATAATTCTACTCCCCGAGTCGTTCGGCTTCTCCTTGCGTCTTCTCTCGCGCCGCGACGGAGAAGCTGCCGGGAACCGTAGATCGCGGTATGGAATCGGCGACAGCGGTTCGGTAAGTCACGGACACATCGCGATTAATTAACCAACCGTTTCTACATTCTTTCCTTCGAATTCGGAGCGCGAGGATGCGAGTCGCCAATTGGTAATTTACGGGACGATATATTAAGTCGCTACTTGCCGGAGGACCGTATAAAGAGGCGTTTATATTCACGGGCTCTTGTCCGCGTTTCGTTGTATGAACAGCTGCGAGGAATGCGTCTCGACTCGCGTTTCTTCTAGTGTCGTGTAAAAACCCATTGGCCAGCGATAAATTGCTGGGGTATCGACGGGAAGTTTGTCCGGACAAACTGGTGCACTTTTATGGCAACTCGAGTCGCCATATCAACGTCGTTTTTCTGGGAAATGGAGCGCGATATAAGAAAAAGTTACTCTTTCTTTTCGACTTGTAGTAATTAAATAAGTCGAGAAAAAGGAATAAAATTTTTTGATATTTCGCTTCGTTTTCGACAAAATCGACTTTCAAATTCTTAACATCGCGAACAGTCGCGTTTAGGAAATCTACCTTCGCGAAGAAGCTCGTGCAGAAACGTGACAAGGCGAGAGGCAAACAGAAATCGAATATTCTCGAGGAAAGAGATAGTCCCCTTACCTATATACATAGTAAACACTTTGACGTACCGTCGTGCCTCATCTAATCCCATTCAGTAGGAGCAGCAGGTGGACTCGCGGGCTCACCACACGTGGAACACATTTCCCAGGAAACACGAGTGAACTGTCGGTACTCTCTCTCGGCGTAGAAATTGACAGGGACGGAACTGAATGGGAAATAAACGTAGAAATATTCAACTCCGATGAGGGAAAAGGGAAAACTCGCCGGACACTGCGGAAATCGGCGCGTCGCGGTTGTTCACGGTCGACGTGCGTACTGCCGCGGGAAATTCGCGGGAAAACCGCGGGACGTGGTCGGCGGTGGCAGGTGTGCGCGCGTAATCCGCCAGCCGAGGGAACTCGTCGAGGAAAGCCGAGAAGCGGGCTCACGTTTGCGCGCTCACGGGCTGGCGCAGCCGCGACAGGAATGATAGTGGCGAAAGTGGGAGACCCTCTGGGAAATATATAGGTCCGCAGGGTGGTGGTGGATGACGAGGAGGAAGGAGGCGGAGGCCCGACGACGCGACGCGACGCATCCCTCGACGGTCGAGCGTGTGCACGCACACGTCTCTACGCGGCCACACCAAGCTATGCCACCGCCACGCACGTGTTCACGCACCGCCCGTCACGGTGCACGTTGCACATGCACCAGCCGGTACACGGGCCAGATGCATCCCCGTGGACCGCTGCGAAAAAGAAAGAGTCGCCTGGGCCGATCGTGGCCTCCTTTTTCGGGACACCTCGCACGCTCGGTTTCTGCATCCTCCTTTTACCATCCGCAGCCTCTGCTTCCTCGTTTTAGCCTTCCTCTTCGAGCATCAAGTCTCTTCCAATCACTTTTAATATCATTCAGGAGCATAAAGGCTGGCCCTCTCAAATTTATAAACAATCGATGACCGAAGCGCAGACAGAATTAATTATTTTTAAATTCTTCGCTTCTTATTTTTACATTTTCAAGTGTTCGGATGCGAATAAATTTTTATTCGAAGAATCTTCGAATAGAAAATTCGAGTGAAATGAAATTATTCGACAATTACGAATGATTTTTTTATTTAACTGAAAATCTATTGGATTAATTTCTTATTCGGCGATATATGGTGAGACCACTGACCGACACCTGTCAGATCTAATGTAATATTAATGAAGTAACTCTTGTCATAGCTCGCACTTTGCAGGAAGATGTATGACGGTACATAGAGTGGCGTTAAATTATGTTTTAAATAAAATTTACTCACGTCAATCTATTTTCATTTTCCAAAATCATTATTTTTTTAAACATAAATTACGATAACTCTAGCGGAGCCGTAAAATGTATGCACAAAACCCTTCTGTTAAAAATGTAATATTTAATTAAAAAGTAATACTGGATATAATTCATGTTTTGCAACGTTCACCGTTAAAAAGTATCGAGGCAATTTTGAGGTACATATAACTACCAGCGTCAAAGATTTTCCTTAATATACAAAGATGATTTTCACCCATTCTCACACTGATTAATTAGTAATTGTAGAAGATATAGCGATATATATAAATTCTGCGCGGCACCAGCAGTCAACGCGAGTGCTAAAACTGCTAAGTAGCGCATTACACGTGACTGCTGACTGTTGGTGGCGCGCGAGATTTATATATATCGTCATATCTTCTATATTTATTTTTTAATCAGTGTGAAAATTGGTGATAGTCTTCCTTATATATTAAGGAAAAACTTTGTCGCTGCAAATTACATTTCCCTCAAAATTGCATCGATACTTTTTAACGGCGAACGTCGGAAAACATGGTTTATTGAAGGTTGAACTGTTATTCACCCTTCGCATATTTTTGACAAGTTTTGCACCTTTGAGAATAAGAAATACACAAAATTATTTAAAATTCATAAAAATAAATGTATCAGGAAATTCAACAATTTGCTATTAGCCAAAAACAACAGTTTCAACAATGATTTTAATGGTTTTACTTCTTTCAACAACTTAGCCTCTAATTCTCATAACAACAATTGGTTGAAAAATCTCGCGGACGTAGAAATTCCAGTGAATGTTAAGAAAGTATTATAACTTTAATATTTAAACATGGTTTATGTCCAGTATTACTTTTTAATTCACATTTATCATCGTATCACATGTATCACATTTATTCGTCGTTCAATCAGGTCGAATAACGAATAAATCTGGTTCGAATAACGGTAAAGATTTATTCGTGAATAACACATAAAGTTTCGTGGAATAAAATCTTCATTTGTTATTCGCGAATAAATCTTTGGGATTTATACGAATCCGTATTGGAATAAAAATTGAGCCGAATAAAACCGAACTCTGGCGACGGCCTTAAAAGTCTCGACGTTGCTCGAAACACTCGAGCATCTTGCGATGCCAAAGTGTCTCCTCCGAAATGCTGCCGAGTGGCGAAACGTTTGACTTGTTTTAAAAGGCTTTACGCATCGCGGCTCTGATAATTTCGACGAATGTAGTTCAGGTGAACGAACCTCGCGACTCCTCGTAAAATTCTAGACGGAAGATTACGTTGGCGGCTTTTCTTCCGTTATCGGTAGGCGCAACGGTGCAACGGATCTTGCACCGTCGACGCCGTGACGCCCCGGAGCCAGCGCGATTCCACTTCAGCCCGATTTCCGCCTGGGACTTTTACACACCGACCCCGTGCGACTCTTGCGTCGCGAATCGACCGCGACATTTCGCCGGCGAAGCGGATCGCGGCTAAATGCCGCGGCGAATCAGGCCGACTCGATAATGCCAGCTGTCCCAAAAAATGCAATCGAAATCACCGCCGCCTCGTGCCAAACCATCTCTCCCCTCGCAGCCATTACCCGCTAATAAACCCAGTGGCAGTTAATATCCATCAGCGTCAACGTTTCAAGCTCGCTTTCATCTAAAAAAAAATCCTACGCGCATCCAGCTTCCCTCGCAAGAAGCAGCGATCCAACGGCTCCTGTTCCACGCTGAACCTCGGGAAAAAAGAAACTTGCATAACCGGTAAACCGGAATCAGGGAGCTTCTTTCCCTAGAAAATCGCCGTGCAAAATTCCCGATAGCTGCTGCTCCACGATAAGAATTAATAATCGAGGCCGTTGGAGCGGTCAGCGGTGGCACGCGATGGGAAACGCGCGGGAAAACTGGCGTAACCGGTGATCGAAATCGCGCGGCACCATCTGCGGCGCTTCTTTTCCCGACGGCAGGCTAAGGAAATCGTCGCGTTAAGGTATGCGTGAACGGGCGAGCTGGATGTTTCCGACGCATCCGCTTGCACCGAGGAGAAGCCTAGCTTCCGCGGCGAGCGAGACATTAGACTGGCGCCAGCGAGATCGTTCGCGCGGGACCTCGTTACGCGCCGCTCGCGGAAAGCATATTTCCTTGTGGCCGGAGCTATTGCACCTAGGACTATTCCAATTCGCGCCGCTTGTATCGGGAGAGACGAACAAACGACTCGGTGTAATTAACTTTCCAACGAGCCTCGGCTCGGCCGGCTGCCTCGCTCCACCGTTCCATTCGTCAAATGTTTGATACAACTCGCCGGTAATCCGTTAATTTAGTCAAACGAATCGGTCGGCGTGCTCGCGGGCCATGTACACGGTGTGTCTTTAAATAATTTACGCCGTGCTCGACGCTCGCCAGCCTGCAAACTCGACGCTGCAAAGTAAATACGCGTTCAATGCCGATTCAAGGAACGCTCGGCCACGGTTATTTATTTTCCCATCGCGCCGTTCAGTATTCAGAAACGCCGATAAAATTCCGCTTTCCCCTTCGAGAGCTCGGGCAATGTCGAATATTATGAATGAGGGAATAGGAAAGGGAATAGAGAAATGAAGAGATCCTCCGGTAGCCTCTTCTTTCCTATCCCAGCTTCCGAAAGCCCCGGCGAATTTGCACGCAATAACGCTTATCAAGCTTTACTATCTAGGCGAACCCGTGACTGCGATAAAATACGAGCGACATATCTGCGCGCTGCCGTTCCGTGCTCCTGATTTCCGAGCGTCTTCCTCCCGCCGCCTGAACCCATCAAATCGTCGCGGAACAATTGGCGTTCCTCTGGGATAGTGAAACGGAACTCGCGATCGGGTGCAGCGATTCGCAGGCTCCGAACTCTAAGTTTAAATGGAATTAAGCTCGCTGCCGAGTCGAATCGATTCCCGTTGCGGATGGCTCGAAATCTCGCGTAACCTAATTATCTAAATCGGTAAAGAGGCTTCGCGCGGAGCGGTGCCTCGCGACGTTTCCCAGCCACGCGGCGCGGTTATCGACGCGAAACCGCAACCGGCAACCACCCCCCAAGGCGACCGAGAGCGTCGTTTCGAGAACCGTTGTGCCTCCTTTCGTTTGTTATTCGACGGTCGACCGCGCTCGACCACCGCGGATGTCAACGCGCGCGACGCACGGACCCGTGGTGGGTAATCAGCCTGACCGGTTGGTAGTTGGTAGCCTCCAGTCATTCTATTACTTGCCGGGATTCATTCGCAGTCGCGAGCAATAACACACGTAGCCGGTGATCGCCGATGTCAGTGTACTCGCGATCGTGCAATTTCGCGCGAGCCTTCCTCATCGGCCGGCAGCGTTCTATGGTTAGGTCTGTGCCGTTTCTTGCTGGAACGGGATCGAAGTGGTCGCTAAACTGGCGGCGGTGGGGCGGCGATTTAGGTGTCTTAATAAATGGGAAAGTCAACCCGGTGCTTTCCGTGTAACTATGCACGCGATCGGTTCCCACCGTGCCCGACAATGCGAGCGTTTCTTGGGACGAGTAATTTTAAGGTGGAGGTGGACGGGAGTAGACTTTTGATAGAGGCGAGCTTTTACGTAACGTGTTTGGGAAAGGTTTAGGGAGGAAGTGTCGGTGAGAGTTGGGGGAAGTTGAAAGTATAATTGAGGAGTAGGGGGATCTTATTTTTGAGTCTTGAATTTTCTTCGGGGCACATTACAGAAGAGTTACAAAGAATTAAAAAAAAATCTGTGCAACGTTTGAGATTGATTGGATAAAGATAAAGGGTGCCTCTGGGCCCTTAAATGATGAAATCTTTTTTTAACAGCTCGCGAAGTCGATTTTATATAGTATTCTTCCAGTTGTTGATTAAATAAAAAAACATGTCAAACAAAAGTTGTAGATTTGGAGAAGGAGCATCTTTTATGTTCTATCACCTTTTCTTGTACGACAAATGGTTTTCGAAGAAAGTGCGGAAAACTAAAAAAACAACTTTTTCTCTCAAAATTTGATAGTTTAGAATTTAGATGCTTCTAGAAAATTTGATACCGAAATTCGCAAAAATATCGAAGATATAGAGTCTATATTGGAGAAACATTCAGGAAATTTCAAATTTTCAGGAAACATTCATGACATTTCAAACACTGAAAATAAGGAATTTTTTTTTTTTATCTTTTTCGCATATTTTGGTATATACCTCCCCTTAAATGTTTAAAAATTGTCCTGGAAAATAAAAATTCCATTTATTTTTGTTCGCTTTCATAAATAAAAAGTGTTCTAGAAGCATTTAAACTTTCAAAATTTGAGGAAAAAAGTTATGTTTTAGTTTTTCGGACTTTTATCGAAAACCATTGTAGCACGAGAAAAAGTAATACAACATAAAATATGCTCCTTGTCCGGATCTACAACTTTTGTGTGACATGTTTTTTTATTTAATCAAAACTTGGAGAATATTATATAAAATCGACTTCTCGAGCTGTTAAATAATGATTTAAATGTTTAAGTTCAGGGGCACCCTTTCCCCGGGAATAGGGGAAGTTTCCCGTTATCCAGTCGAGCTCAAACTTTCCGCAGATTATTTTTTAATTATTTTGAACTATTCTGGAGCGTGCCCCGAAGAAAATTCAAAAATCGAAAATAAGAGCCAGCCTATCGAGGACCTTTGCAGCGAGAGGAATGCAGCTACATCAATAACAAATAAGCGATTTATTACAAACAAATAAAAATAGAAATATTAATATTTAATATTCAATAAAGATAGGAATATTAATGTTTAATATTTAATAAAAATAGAAAAATTAACATGTTTATTATAGAATATTTTCCTCCAACAATAAAAATAAAAACTTATCAACTCAATAACTACTAGGTACTTATCGCGACAAAATTGTTCAATCAGTGTTCTCTTTTCAATGTTAATTCATAGCAATAATTTTATAAACAGTTATTTTCTAATTATAGCTGCACCCGCAAGGTCCTCAATTTACCCACTAGATTTTAGGAATTCCCTCGCATCGAATCCGTGTTAGGTCCCCATTCAAGAGAATTGATAACAACATCAGCAACGATTACTATCAACGATTACGCGGCTATCCGCGTTTCACAAGGAAGCTAATGAAACGTTTCACGAGAGAAGCGACACGAATATACAGGAAATAAAAGGGGCTGAAGTTAGTTAAGGGCGAGCGTAGCGATAAAGTGGATGCAAGACGCGCGTCCAACAAGCAGTTATTGCCTGACGGAGCGGGCATTGTGGCCTGAATGTTAGCCCGATGGCCCCTTAACTGGTTATATCATAGCGTTTCTGGCTGTTTCTCTTCCCGCTCCAACCTCTGTCAACATTTACATACACGGGGCGCGCGTTTCCAGCGATAAGTCACGCTGTGGCGCGATAATTCGAAGGAGCAAAAGGAAGTGGCTCGATAGCAACTAGGCAACACGATCGTGCATTCTTTTCCTCTCATAAACACGAGGGAGGTGTTCCCTAAACAGTCTCGAAGTAATCACTCACCGCACACAGAGAGCCATTAATTAGGGTAAGGTTGCTCAAGTCGTACCTCTTAAGAAAAAAACCGTATAAAACTTTTTTATAATATATTTATAATATATATTTATAACGAGGTGGTTCACAAAGGATAAATAATACGTAAGGCAACTTAAGGTACGACTTAAGCACTGGTATAACTTAAGCAACTTTACCCTAACCCGCTCCACAGAATTCCCAACCCCGATCAAAATCCACCGAGCTCCTTCGCCGTTCGATCCCACAAACGCCAACCATTCCGTTGGCCGCTACTGTATCGCGCGCGGCAGCAGCGAACAGTGAAACCTGAAGAAAAACTGACCGGTTGCGACTCCCATTAACCTCATTGAGAGAAACCTATGATCGCGGACTGCGCTCGGCCACCGCCAGCGCGATTATTATCATTTTCACCGATCGGCTGCATCACCGAGGAGCGTTCGTCTTCTCAGTGCCGATGCGATTAACGAGGACCAAAGACCCATCGATCGGTCAACGAAGCTCGCGCAGTTTTCGTCCTTCCAGAAACGCGATCGCCTTAATTGCCGGTTTAATTACGGTTATCGTTATCATCCACCGCCCCTAAGCCTATAGTCTGGCCAGAGAAAATAGGGAACGCTTCTCGCGGATTGGCGCCTCGTCCCCTTCCTTTTTCTTCTTTCTTCCCGTTTCCTGTGGTTTCTCCTCCTTTTTGGCGGAGCGCGACCCTGCTCAACGCTTCGTCGAATTACACGCCCGTGACCTATAATTTGGACACTATTTCACATGCCGTAAGCATGCAATCACGAAAAGGTGTTCCCTTTTGTAAGTGGTTCCACCTAGATGAAGAATTTATCGGCTAACAGCCTCCCCTCCCCCTCTCTGTCTCGAGATTATAATACACGGTGCATGCATGATCCGATCGGATCTGCGCGCAGTCGACGATTCTCGCAGGGCGTCATAATGCACCGCGGCGCACTTTCTTCCCTTTCTTCGCTCCGCGCCTCGCCCCCTTCTCTGTCCCTTCGCTTTTATTTTCTTTCCCTCCGTTGACCTCTCGCCGGTGTAAAATTTCCATGATTTCACGTAACGCCCGAGCAGCGAGCACTTTGTTATTCAAATACCCGGGCTCCGCCGCCTCCTGCCGAACTTAATCCCCACCCTCGAGCTTTCACGTTCCGCCGTCTTTCCCTGGTGACGTCCAGGGCAATGAAAAAGGGGTAACGTTACCACGATCCGAGGGAAGTGGGGTGATTGTGGCCGGTTTCCACCCGCGATTCAAATGGAAATGGAAGGTTTGTGAAATATTATTAGAGGCACCTTTCAGCTCGGTTATAATTTCTAATCTTTTTTGTGCTGCTTATAAACTCGAAGGAGATTCGGTGCGGCAGAGTTTGGGCAACGGAAACTCGAGCGTCCTTATTTTCCCGCGATGCGCGAGGTAGTTTTACAAGGGGGGTTAGGTAACCTGGAAATTCAGAAATTTATCCGTAACGCAAACCTATTTTTTGTTGGTGCCACAGTGCGATTTTCACGGGTGAAATCAGCCTTTGGAGAGAATGCGGAATTTTTCTTTTCGTAGAATATCTCGAGAACGGTGCATAGTGACACAAAACGACCCGATGGCGATCGAAAATCTATAACTTTGGTTCTGGTTTAGATATTTTAATGAAATTTGGCTCAAATTAACCGCAAAATTATTCGGAGGCCGGTGAGGGATATCGAAATGAAGTTTAAACAAAAGTTGCATCCTCTTTTTTATCTACAAAACTGAGTAAAAATAATTATCGAGTTAAGAATTATTGATGGGGATAACTTGGAAAATATGGATTCTTCGATAATTATTTTTACACGGTTTTGTAGATATAAGAAAATGCAAGTTTTGTTTAAACTTCTTCTCGAAATCTCTCCCCGTTCTCGAGATATTCCACGAAAAAGAAAATTCTGCCTTTTTTCAAGGAGTAATTTAACCCACAAAAACGTCAAAGCCAAAAGTCAAAAATTTTGTTTCTGTTTTTTACAGATCTATGTATTGCATTTTATTTGTGACTTGTCAAAGCATGATTTTCCACTAATACCAAATTTTTTTGTACGATCCTCTTAGAGATATGCGATCTCAAAGTTGCTAGTGTTATGATCTGGAACTTTTAGACAAGAATTGACAGTAAGAATGTGGAACTATGATCTTTTTTGTGCTAGTAGCTGACTGACATGCTCTAAATTAATATAGATTCTGGTATTATTGGTTTATTTCACTTTTTACAGCTATGGTAGAGGAGAATACACGATCTATATATTTTTTTTTCACCTAAGCAGATAGTTATGTTACAAGCGTCATCATGAAGCGGCAATTTTTGTTGCTAAATAAAGTTTGGAGGTTCTTGATGAAAGGCCTGTTGTATTTCGATTGGAATATCGTGTTGGTGAAGATGAGAAAGAAAGAACAACAAGAAGAAAAAACAGTAGAAGAATATTATAATTAATTAATCACAGTATAATATTATAATTAATTAATATTATATTGTAATTCATTAATTCTTCTTGAAAATGATGCTAATTACCTGTACCTAAGTATAAAAATGTACTTCAATTAATTAATTAATTAATAAAGGCTGTCCAAAAGTAATATTTTTAAATCTATGATAGATTGTTGGAATAAATTTCTATACTACGACTCTAAAAGGATAATGACGTTCTCATAAAAATTTAAAATACACGAAGATATCACAAGGGGAAAAATATTATATTTAATAGTACTATAAGAATCTTCTCCTTCTGACAGTTTCATGTATTTTAAATTAATTAATTAACTATATAATTATTATACTCTCAATTATAATATTCTTCCCCTTGAGATATCTTCACGTATTTTAAATCTTTATACCTACATACTTACAGAGTTATTTATCATTACTTTTATATTCAATATGTAACATTAAAAAAGTACATCATTATCATTTTAGAGTCATAGTCACAGCATGCTAACTGCGCCTCGCCTTTTACTCGAGTAATAAAGACGTTTAATAATAATAATAATAATAGTATATCAATTTATTCCAACAGTTTATCTTACCTCCAAAAATATTACTTTTGGCCAGCTTTCCGTAGAAACACACCACTGTGCTCCCCATGGCATCACCAAAAAATAAATTTCTCATACGCATGAACTACTCTACTTACGCCCAAAGTTTTCTGAATTCCCGGATTACCTAACTTCCCTTACCACCCACTTAACGGGCGTTTGGAGAAAGAAGCTCGCAGATCTGGGCTGGATAACCGTGGAAACTCGTAGTCGACCGACCCGCGGCCGCGCTGCGAAAACGTAAAAATAGAAGGAGGCCGTCGAGTGGCTGTCTTAATACGTTCCTCGGCCATACGTCGAAGGATGTACGACCCTCGATATCGAGCTTCATAAAACATGTATCGCCCCGGTTCCAAGCGGCTCGCCGTCTAAGCGCCCGCTCGATATTCGCCTTTCCCCCCCGGAGAACGCGCGCCAAGACTCTTTCCCATTATTCCGATTTGCCGCAGACGGTTTTATCGCGATCCAGGAGACAACCACGGCGAGCCGAATAGAACAGGCGCGCGTGCCGCGCGCACGCGGAAATACAGCGGCGTAAACATCCGAATTGATAATCCGCAGATGGGTACGATCGCGGCCCACGATTCGATCGCGCCGTTTACATAAAGCAGACGCTCCTCGGAACTTTCTCGTTTAAGGCCCGAACTGAGAGACTTGGCCGGTAATCTTGACGCTGGCAATGCGCGGGGCGTAATCGCCTCTGCGTCATCGCCGCTGAATTCGCCACCGATACAGGATGCTGCAAATTCGAAACGCACGCCGGGTCTTTCTCTTCTGGCAGCTTTGCAATTACACGTGGCAGTTAGAACTTGACCAGGTGGCTTGGATCCTTCGCTGAAAGGGATGCAGCAACCCTAACTGTTGGCTGGAAGGAGTTTGCACTAGGATCACCGGATCCAAAAATGAGAAACGAGGAAAATCTACTTAATTTGAAATCGTTTGGAAAGAAGGACGTTCCGAGGAAGCTTGAGTTCGTGGATAAACCAAGTAGGGACATTTTTAGTTGGTCGAAGGACACTGAATTCCAGTGAAACAAGGAGCACATCTCCTCCTTTTGAATACCATGTAGCCATCCCAAGTTTGAACACTGCGTAACTATATTAAACAGCGACAACAGTTTCCTCCGCTATCTACGCACACCTTCGGTGTTTGCTCTTCCTTGGAAGCTAGATAGCAGATCGACAGTGGCAGGGAACAAACGAGTTCCTTATCGCGAAAGCTTGATTGCCAGGGAGAATTCTATCCAGTTATCGGTCAATTTTCACGTAACTTTGCAGCGACCGGTAGCCACGGAGTAGCAGCTCCTAACGCGAGGGAGAGTGCAACGCTTCGCCACAAGGTCCCGGTCGGGCCGATTGCACGCAACAAGTACTCATCTCAATTGGCGATTATAGCCTCGTAAATTCATTTTCAGACCAAGTTGAACGAACACCGGCGATGCGCGAGTCTCCCCTTCTTACGCCTCAATCCGCGGCTCTGGAAAGCCAGCAACGGTCTCTCCGATCGGACAATTAAAACGGCGGATCGAACGTTCATTTCCCTCCGCGTCGCTAATAACCAACAGCAATTGGTCGACCGCTCCTTCGTCGCGCTCTCGTAAAGATCGGCGTTGTTTTTCTGGCGCCTTGCAATCTTCGCGGGGACTTTTTCAGAGGCGTATTTTTTTTCCCCGTTCCCTGGTCAAGCTTCTAGACTCCTCGTGCTGTCCCGATAAACTCGCGACCGGTCATCCTCCCGAAGGCCACTTAATAATAGCCCCGTTATCGGTGTGCTGAAAACTGATTAAAACGCGTGCCTGCCAGGATGTCCCATTAACGAATTAGCGCGACAGGCTATTTAGATAATGGAACGCTGTTGCGATCCCCTTATCTGCCCTCTTCTTCTGCCTACCGAAATCCACGCGCCGCGATTTCGCCCGCCCCGAGTAAAGAGCCGAGGTAGCGCGGCTGGAACCCAGCAAGCGGGGCACTCGAAACAATCGGGGAAGCTGGAAATTCGAGGCGGGCGAACTGGGCCGAGTGTATTATGCGCGTAGGTACTCGGTCGTTGATAATAAAGAGTCGGAACGACCCAGTGACCCGTTCTGCGCGGTGTAGAATTTCAGTGTATCGCGCATTAACATTTGCATATTAAGGGGAGCTGTTAATTGCATGGAAACGCGCGGCTCGCCTTGGGCAGCGTTTCTGCTATCAGCTGTCTACAACCGTGACGAAAGGTGTGCGTTTTAAAAAGGAAAAAGACCGGCAGACGGTCAGTGTTTACACTGTTTACACTGTTTACGCGTTTATCGAGCGAGCGTAGGCACTCTCGGGGGAAAGCTCGCCTCGGCCTTTGCCTCTCGCCATTATCCTCTTGAACGTGCGTGCACGGTGTTGAGCGATGCGCGGCGCGGCCCGGCATCGAAGCGAATCAATATTCCCTGGACGGCCGGCTACTGCTGCGTCCACTGCGAATGCAACCAAGATTCCGCTATGTAACCAGATATCGGAGCCGACGACCGCAATGCATAGTGCCTTATCGACGGTACCCTCGAAAGGGACGCTTATTCAAGAAAGCGGTATGGATTACCGCGGCAGCCTCGCGGAGGCGCGAAACCGAAACGTCTTCGAGACGCGTACACCTCCGCGGACTTTCTCTAGCGAGTCTGTATTCGGAGAGATATTCGGAAACTCCTTGGTCCTACGTTTCGGATATTCGTGGTAAGACGATCTCTGCACAATGGTGTCGGAGTTGAAAATATGCAAA
Source organism: Andrena flavipes (assembly GCA_963971345.1). Taxonomy (NCBI): domain Eukaryota; kingdom Metazoa; phylum Arthropoda; class Insecta; order Hymenoptera; family Andrenidae; genus Andrena; species Andrena flavipes. The sequence continues at coordinate 72,011,190 of OZ020479.1, read as the reverse complement.
CTCTTAGGAGCTCGGCTTCCATCGCAGGGAGACTCGCTAGAGCGCGCGAGAAACTTTCGCGCCGAATATCCAAGTTTGCTCGCGTAACGGGACTCGTCTTTGTTATTTGCAAAACCAACTTACGTATGTGCATCGAGGAAGGGCGCAAGTTTTGGGAACCACCGAGTGTATTTCGTCTTTCGATCGGCGATGTTCATCTTCCTCGATCGGTACAGGCAAATCGTTGGATGACGAATAGCAGGAAGCGCGGTGGAGAAGTGGATGCAATTTTCGGGCCCGTTACCCACCGTGGTCCTTCCCGGTCTCGTTTAAAATCGGCCCGGGTCGTGGCGCGTAATCACGTCGATCCGCGGCGCGTAACCCGATTGCGAGGAGAAGACCGTTGCGTGGGATGCGGGCTTGCACGGCCACTCTCGCTGGGCCCAGGCTCGCGGGACACGGCGGAAAGCGCGCCCTCGATTTTCCAATAAATCTCAATTTAAGGAGGCCCCGGCCGTACGCGGCGCATAACCGCGCATTTCATTTGCCCAAGCAATTTCGTAATGACGCTGGGAGAACGATAGCCGCCCCGGGGACGCGCGTTCCCTTTGCCCGGGTAATGCGTATATGTAGGGCGGCTTTAAGCCGAGGCATTACCGTTCACGATGAAATAACAGTGATTACGATGCCCGCGGTATATACTCGCGACGCCTATCACTCTCCGATAGCGAGAATTTAAAAGACACTCCTACGGTGATCGGGGCGATCTTCGCTCCTCACCATCCACCCCCATCTTTTTCTATTCTTTAACTCTTCGCGTCTTGATTTGCCCCTTTCTTTTGGCGGTAGTATAGTAAAGGGTTGGATTCATTTCTCTGTAAAAATTTAAGGTTGGAAATTCAAGTTTCAGGGCGGGCGTGGATGTCCATGGAAGGCCCCAAATTTGGATTTCTCCCTCTCGCAAAATTTAAATTTGGATTTCTCCCTCTCGCAAAATTTAAATTTGGATTTCCCCTTCCGCCAGAACACAAATTTCGATTTCCCTTCCGCCAGAACACAAATTTCGATTTCCCCTTCCTCAAAAGTCAAAACTCTAATTTGGATTTCCTCCTCCCTCAAAATTCAAATTTGGATTTCTTCCTCTCTCAAAACTGAAATTTGGATTTCCCATCCCTCAAAACTGAAATATAAATTTTCTCCCCCATCAGAATTGAAATTTGGACTTCCTCCTTCCTCAAAACTCAAATTTGGATTTCCCCTCCCCCAGAACTGAAATACGAATTTTCCCCTCCATCAGAATTGAAATTTGGATTTCCCCCTCTATCACAATTGAAATTTGGATTTTCCCCTCCATCAGAATTCAAACTTGGATTTCCCACTCCCTCAAAACGCAAATTTGGATTTTCCCTTGTCTCAAAACTCAAATTTAGATTTCCTCTTCCGTCAGAACACAAATTTGGATTTCCCTTCCTTCAAAAGTCAAAACTCAAATTTGGATTTCCCTTCCTTCAAAAGTCAAAACTCAAATTTGGATTTCCTCCTCCCTCAAAACTCAAATTTGGAATTCCCCTCCCTCAGAACTGAAATATGGATTTTCCCCTTCGTCAGAATTGAAATTTGGATGTCCTTCCTCAAAACTCAAATTTGGAATTCCCCTCCCTCAGAACTGAAATATGGATTTTCCCTTGTCTCAAAGTCAAATATGGATTTTCCCTTGCCTCAAAACTCAAATTTGGAGTTTCCCTTGCCCCAAAACTCAAATTTGGATTTCCCCCTTCGGAACTGATATATTAATTTCCCCATCCACAAAACTCAAGTTTGAATTTCCCCCTTCGAAACTGAAATTTTAATTTCCCCACCCACAAAACTCAAATTTGGATTTCCAAACCCAAATTTCGATTAGAATCCCCGTTACTGCACTACTTTCGTCCCGTTAACTCCTGTTTGACAGTATAGCATTATAATTGAAAAATAAAAATCGCATAAATTCACTTGTTATTTGAGAGATCTATGAGGGTGAATTATTCCAGTTATAGAGTCGTAAATTATCGGAGTAAGGGGAGCGCGACGGGTTTATCTCGATACAGTGTTTCGAGTTAATTTAGCAGCGGAACGACGGCAATCGGAAACACGAAAGGTGGATCGATTCGCGATGAAAAGCAACGAGGGGCTGGGGAGGTAGCGACTGTCGGGCCGCGATCGATCAAGCAGTCCGGGTGCCTTCAATTAGTCGGCGGAGGCTAATTAATTTACGACTCGATCACAATTTACATAATTCGACACGGCGAGCGGACCCTCCGGAGTCGGGTGCGCTTTTTGAGGGCTTTCTAATAATTACTCGCGCCAGTTGCATCGCTTACACTCGCGCCGCGGGACTCTCTCCCTCCCGGCTCGGCTCTTCCGCGAACAGAGACCGGCTAATTACAGAATTAAGCGGTACTCGTATTGAGTCGCTCGCGGGATTGAGATTTCCCGGAGCTCCGAGCGGTAGATAAGATCATATCTAAAGTCAAACGTCTTGTCTGCCAGCGTTCTTCGCGAGATCTTTCTCCTTTCCTGCATAGATCCTCCAGCAGGATCTCTCTTGCACGGTTTGGTACAATAACCACCGATCCTTTCAGCTCCTTCCTACTCGAACTCGCTTTCAAAATAGCATCGACTAATCGCGTTTAATTACAGACTTAACTACCCTTAAGGATTGCATTAATTTTCTGATTAATTGAAACGAAATCAATCGATCAACCATTGAACTAACGAAGGTCCCAAAGGCGAGAGCACCCCCGAGCCATCTTCGGCTCGTAAGAACGCGCATCCAACCGTTTACAAGTCTAGAAAATTTCTGTAACGTGATTTCACGGCTGGGGCTCGGATTTCCCTCGCCCTCCCCCTTGACACATCGAAGTCCCAGGTCTAACCGCGACGACAAATCCTTCGGCGACAAAGAATCGTTTCAGAGAAGAAAGCGCGCACCTCCCTGGGTCTTGGCCGCTGGATAAACTCGGGGGGACGTTCCACCAAGCTCGCGGTGCGCCCAGGTACCCGGAGAATTTTCCTAGAGGAGGGTAACGGCAGTCGACGCGCGTGCATGGGCATAAAGGGCGGGTCTCACGACAATGCGCCGTCGTGCACACATTTTCACAATGCACCGGGCGTATAGAATCTGTAAACGAGCTCGTATCGAAAAGCTTCGCGGCTCCAACTTCCCAACAAATATCGCCATTGAAAACCCCGCTCGGCGATAGGCACCATCGAGGTTTCACGAAATATTTTGCGCGCCCCCGTGGTCCACTGCAGAGATCCCTCTTTATTTTCTGAAAAAAAAAAAAAAATATGAAAAAGAGAGATCCCGGCACGGGATCGCACAAAGGACGGATTTTCCGTACTTTCCATGGAACGGGGGCAGTCACAATGAAGATACGCGGCGTGCCTGAAACGCGACCGACAGGCCGGATGTTACGTCACGCGAACGGGGGCATTAGGAGTTCTTTTTATTTTCTAAGACCTGGGAGCGTCGGTCCCGGTGAAATCGAAGGCTCGCGCGTTCTATGGGACCGTCCAAAGAAGTCGTCCTTTGAGGTGGAGGAAGGGGATCGAACGATGCCACTGGTGTAAATAATTGTGACGATTATCTATATAGGGTAAGTGACCCAATTACGGACAGATTAGTGGCACTGCGGGCTGTTTGTTCTTTAGAAGTAATAACAAATTAGGGGTAATTCTTTTTTTTCGTGCCCTCTAGTAAGTTTAATGGTTCCGGAACCCCCTAAAAATAGTTTTGTACAGAATAATTAGAAATTAGTGGAAAACCGATCGAACGAAAAAAATACAGATTTTTGCACATATTACGGGGCCCCAATTATGGAAAATATGTCCCGGTACGGAGCCCCAGTTACGGGGTTTAATTAAATATAAGAGTTTAAAGTAAAAATGTTTTAATTCCGCCGAATAAAATCAGCGTTGAACTTAGTGAAAAAAAATTATTTCAGGTGTTGCATAAATACAGTGTTTTTAATTCATAAAAATATAGTTAGCCCACCGTAATAGGGGCACCATCCGTAATTGGGTCACTTACCCTAAATAAAAATGTAAATGTTCGTTTGTTCAAAATCTTAAATCTCCGAAAGTTCTTCATCGATTGCTTTGAAATTTTGACACAACGTTGCATTATAATACGCGCGTGTTTTTATATACCTATTATTATATAGATGTCACACCTGTGACAGGTAAAAACATTTAACATGCTTTTTAACCAGACTGAGCCACAGCAACGCGTGGCCGGGTACAGCTAGTATATACATATTTGTCCAAACATGCACGTCAAATCCACCGGTGCATCGGTTCTTCATTATATGGAGGGTTCAGACAGCAATCTGTGTAAATCCATTAACATTAAAACCGAGATTTACACTGTTTGTCCTCTGAATAATTTTGCCTCAATACCGTGTGAAAGTAGCGACTTTTTTTATTCAGGTATCATCTGAAAATTTTAACGATGAAGACGTTTTTAAACTAGGTAACTAACTCGTGTAAGTTTGAAGCATCTCATTCCTACACTGCTGCTTAATACTTTAACACTCTCCCATCTTTCATTGGTGAATTAATTCTTTCATTCGCTTATATAACCTTCTAAAATTTACTTATTCTTTCCGTCTTGCTTAATGCTTAGTGCATGTGCGTGCACTTTCACTTTTTACTTACTTCTCGTACTTTACTTTACTCCTTGTGTAATTCTTACGTTTAGCTTTAAATCTTAAGAAATTTTTATAAATTAGATTTCGACCGTAAATCTTAACTAAAATGGTATCGATTCATTTGGAGTGGACACCATTTCATTTAAGTCTTAAGATTACTTTTACACATCTGTTATGTTTCTTTGTTGTTATCTCTATTTAAGTTTAGTTTATTACCTACACGGTTAGGCTTCACAACAGTGTTACTACTGCAACCTCGCCTTCACTCTTCTTGTCTATGCCATCTATAAATATTCAGGTTTCTTCTTTCTTTGAATAATAAAATCGATTAATAATAAGAAGAAAAAAAATATTCTGGGACATTTCCACTCATACTGATTGGTTCCTGAGCCCTCCGTTATAGCCTTTGATATTTCCCGAGATCTCTCGACTAAAATTAAATCCCATCGTCATTGATTCCGGACCAAGTAGAGCAATTACAGTGACTGCGGTTACATCTGACTCTTAATACATAACGATGCATCACGGGGATGACATGGATTCGTTATCACCGCCATCAGTGACGGTGGTGCGTCGTCGAGGGATCGAATTACAGGATGATTTCGGTCTTGTAAATCACGCATTGGGTAAGATCGCGCGACTCGATCCGAGGCGGACGCCAGGCCGCCGCTGCGAGAGTCGTAATCGCGGGGCCCGCGGGAGCCAGAAGAATTATTTGACGGGCAAATCGCCGGCGAAAGACGCGGCGCCTTCGTTATCCGTTTTTCTTTTCTCCTTCCTCTCCTTTTCGTGCGAACCGTCGCGGAAAGATACGAGCGCGGGGCCGATCGATAAGTATAGCGGCCGATACGCTCTCGCATTCAATCGATGGACGATTGAGCGCAATTCTATGGGATGGGAGTGGCGCGGCGAGGAGCTCTTTCCGAACGGAAAAGGCGCATCCTGTGCCCTGTCAACTCGCAGTTGACAATGTACCGGGTCCACGAATCGGCTCCGAGGACGCTCACCCGCACCCACGCATTTTTTGGCGATCACGCGTTCACGAGGCCCGTCGCGTTGCGGGCTCTCGAAGCGAACGGTGACTCATTCGGACCCGGAGGCTTCTACGCGGCTGGAAAACCATTCCGAAGCGTCCCAATCTGAACTTTGTCTTGTGAGACACAGTGGGGGTGGTTGTAAGTCGCTAGAAAACTAGGGCAAGTACCTAGATCCTCCATCGCTCTGGGCAAAAATCATTTAGATATATATTTAATCACTAGGAATTATTTACGATGTTTGCAAAATAAAAAAGCGTGAAGAAAAATAGTCTAAGTATAATCTAATCTAGGGCGTGTGTAATGTATAAGTATTCAAAATTTCAGTGAAGTCCGTTCCACCGTTTAGGCGCGAAAGAAGGACAAACAAACAAACAAAAAACAACGTTTCACTTTTATATATTAGTGGGGATAAGCCATTAAATTTCGGCAGTGAGTGAAATTATTGATTTTAGGTGTTTATTGAATATCAAAAGCCTCACCTACCTTTTCATCGCTTTTTCAATTTTTTTTACTCCTTTATTGTTTTTTATTGATTTTAATTTTCTGTTTGACTGTATCGAGCCCCGCGAGTAACTTGGTACGATGAAACGATGACACTTCGATTCAGACTTGACCTTCGCGTCCGAGAAACCTCCCCTTCGGCAAAGTTTCTCGAGAAGGCCTATAGACGTCCTACGTCACTTACCACCGGGGACATATTCTCACGGTGACTTTTACTTTTACAGGTACAGATGGAGGCAGACCTTGGTCTACAATCGACGTGGAACTGATTGTGAGACGAGAGTCCTAGCTGAACTGGGAATTGTAACTTGACTGATCGGGAGATTGTCCATAGGCTTTTAAGAGATCTGGAAGCAGCGGCGAGGATGACACAGAGCTAGGAGAATCCTTTTTCAAGGACCAGGAATGGGGAAAACTGGTGAAAATTACCATCTTTATATTTGCTCTAGCAAGGAGAGTATTTTAGGTGTCCGCCTCCGATCATTTTGATTTTTGGATATGTTATAGAGGACCGAAAAATAAGAAATACGTGTTTTTTTATTTTTCCCCGTTTTCAGATTTGGGGGGTGAAAACTGCGTTCAAAGTTAGGGTTGAAAAATCATTTTTGTGGAATATCTCGAGAACTATTAGAGATAGGGGAATAGCGTCAATGGACGAATTTTGTGTCTTTGAATGCGAAATATGACTGACTCACCAGATTTTCAAAAACTCCATTTGTTTAAATAATACATAAAAAAACCCTAACTTTGAACGCAGTTTTCACCCTCAAATCTGAAAATGGGGAAAAATAAAAAAACACGTATTTCTTATTTTTCGGTCCTCTATAACATATTCAAAAATCAAAATGATCGGAGGCGGACACCTAAAATACTTTCCTTGTAAGTATCCTATCATAACCTTCTGTAATTGTATTACAAGTATAAAAATGCATAAAAATCTTTATCCTTTTCCTTGTTCAATCCGCGTTAAGTGACTGCCAACGTTACCTCATCTACCAATGTTCCTCCAGTTTACGGTAATGGTATTCGTGGCATTGGTCGGTCGGATTTCGAGGCGATCGTTTCGCCCAGCGCCGTGTGTACACGTTCCACATGACGTGCGAACGGGGTCGCATCGCTTCAATTAGTAGCGACACGATAAGCACAGAGTGATCCACCACCGGGGTAGGCCCCGTCTCGCCTCGGTCGTTCCACCTACAACGCATCGCAAATGTTCCCTTCGCGGTAGCGAGTCAGCTAAAATAACAGCCGATTCGTTCCCGCCCGACGAATCTCCACGATTCTGCGGCTGAGTTTTCAATCGCGTCACGGATGCGTACGTGTCGCGATGGTAATCGAGGAACAAGGCGCGGATTCATAATCGTGTAGGCACGCCATGTGCCAACGAGGTCGCGTGAATTCGATTAGGGGTACAGCGGGGATCGACCTGGACGTGGGGTAGGTCGGCGCCACGGGGTGTATTCGTCGAAAAGGGAGGGTGGGAGGAGGAAGGGGCCGGAGGAGAAGACGAGGGTGACGGGAGGAGAAGAAGGGGAGCGGTTTTTAATGCTGCGCGCTGGACCTTACGGGCGTAAATAGGACATGATGCGGCCGTGACGTGATTGAGATGAATCGTTTCTCGATAGCCGCGGCGTGCCTCGATGCGTGAAGGGCTATTGGAAACATTTTGTTCGTGGAACCACCGAGGCCGGTAATCCCCGCTCGCCTGGTTTCGTGGCCACAATGACGCTAATGCCAATAAACGATAGAAGCAAACGGGACAACCGGCGCGATTTGTCGCGCGGCGAACTTTTAACGATTATAGACGCCCTGTGTCGGCCGTTTGTTATGTTGCGCGCCTCGGATCCTTGGGAGAACGGGAAGAAAGGGATGATTCTGCTTTGAATGCTCAGGATGATAGTTGGAACTCGGGGGCTTGGTGTGGCTCGAGTTTTGGTGCCACGAAGACTCTTATCCTCACCGATTGGGTTCTACCAGGATCATTCTGCTCTGTAACACGTGCATTGTACTTGGAACGGTACCGACGATGACGAGGTTTGAACGTACATAGTTGCGAACGCCCAGTGCTGAATTAATCAATAAGCAAAAGAAGCGCGTGCTTGGGGCATTGAGAGAAAGGGGCACCGTAGATCTAAGTTTTGTTAGAAACACTTTTTGGTCAAAATATCGAAAATGCCTAAGAAATTGTACATTTCGTCACCCTGTGTAAGGAGGATTCAAAATCTTTTAAGTGCTTAGTACTTATAAAGGTCTTAATTCGGCCTTGGTTTAGCCTGACTTTAAAGAGCACGTGATGTAAATTAAATTGTTGCTCGAGTCCAATATCTCTGATATTATGATATCCTAAAGAAAAGAAATTCAAATGAAATATTAAAAGATCGCTCCTCAACTTCCGATGTTTAGAGCCGAGTGATGGAGAACTATCGATAGTCTTTTCTTCAATCCTACAAAATTTAAACTCTTTTTTCGATCACACCCACAGCAATTTTTTAACGAATGCCATTCTCACCCAAAGAATCCAATTATTATGAAAAAAATCATGGGTCAATTTCAAAGTCTCTAGAATGTATTCCAATAATTCTTTTTATTGAAATTTTATCACAGTTTTTGTAAAATAATTCTAGATTACCACATGTTGAGAAAAAACGAAGAAAAACGTAAAAAATTGTAACTTTTACAAATTTCAATATTAGAAGCTATAAATCTACAGAGTTGATGTTCGGATATAATATTTTGAGAGAAAAATAGGTATTTATTGAAAAAAAGGTATTTATTTTGCATATAAAAGGTTCAGAGCGCCAAAATCAGCTTATGGGTGGTTCACACCCAGAAAGTCAACGGAGGGTTAATAACCGTATTACGAACCTTGAGTTTCAATAATCTATATCTATATCTATATCTATATCTATATCTGTATCTATACTATTACATAAAATTGAAGTTGCATTCTTTGAAATGCGGTTTTTCAGTAAATATGAAGCGTAGCCACAAGTGTGTTACATCATTTTCTAACGTTTTTATTTTTTTTAAATAATGATTTTTATATAATAGTAGTTCGCGACGCGACCACCAGGAGGCAACCGGGCGAGCGCTTCTCGCTTGCGAGAGAGCACCGCGGCGGGAATAAGTGGTCGAGGGCTCGATCCATAGACACCCACTAAGGAAGGATTCTTGAAAACTTCATCCCCCAAGGAGAGTGAAAAGGGGTGAAATGTGTTTTCATGGAGTCCTCAATATCTCTTATATAGACCCGAAGCGAAACACGGGTGTATTTATTTTGCTAGTTTACAATAAAATTTGAACTTGAAATAGAGATGATAACGATACATCGATGCTTTTATAATCGATATTTGAATATCAAAACCATCGATGTTTTTCTAATCAATTTCGATGTGTTTGATTATTATTAAGCCAAGTAGAAATCATTTCTCTAGGATAAAAATTATTTTTTTTTCAGTTTAATGCTTTAGCAGCAGTTCTTAAGCAAAGCGATCAGAATTACACAGGTATCAACCCACGATTTTCAAAGCCGAAAACTATAACTATCAATAGTGAAAATAATCTATCAATAGTTCTCCACCACTAATAGAGCCCCCTAGCCGCGCAACAGATTTCTACATTAAATCTACTTTGTACCCATTGTACCAACTCTAAATAACCCGGTATTCGTTCAAGAAATTTCCGTCGGCAGTGGTAGATGGAGCTGTTGCGCATTGGATAGCTTTGCGTACCAAAACAAGGCTTCCGAAAATCTTTTCGCACAAAATCGTGGAAATATCTGTTAAATCGCCGCAACATGCTGGGCACATTACTGTCGAATGCATATCAAGCACTCCCGTACGTAATTATTCTACACACGTTACTTCGAAGTAACGCTACGTGTGCGTTTCTTGGAAAAGGTTAAGTTTGTTTTGCAGACGCCTCGTGTCGATGGGCCAAGCGTGTTCGTCGATTGTCGGCTCGCCGGCGATAGCGAATCAATGGAGCCTCACGTTGAGCAGGACGAAAATTAGATATCATTTCCCACACCCAAACGAGCGTCACCGTGTTAAACGCCACGGCTGGTTGGCAAGAATGTCCACGCTAAGCGGCAGAAAGATTATCATGCGAAGAATACTGAAGGGCAGACACGTGCTCACTCATTAGAAACACTGCCTTAATTATCGTTTCCCCACTAATACGATGTACAAATAAAAGATGTATCGGTACATTGAAAATTTAATAGTATTATGTACAACGTTCAGTCTTGTTTATTTTACATCAAATACTTGAATTCGAGTTGCTTACAAGTCCAATCGAAAGGGGGTATTAAAGGAGCCTCGACTATCAGATCCTTGCCCTTTCCCAGGAAAGAAGGCAGAGCTAACGATCTCAAATGAATGTGAACCGGAATAATATGCTGTTGAGACGATTCTATGTTCAACAGCTCCAAGATCGGCTTGTCCAGTTTCGTTAGCACTTCGGTACTCCCCTGAAACGGATCGACCTGTACATAAACATCCCCCACTTTCTGAATCCGTGATGCGTACAGATCATCTCCCAGGATCGGGGAATAGAGGAACGTAGATGCAAAGAGCCTAAGCGCGTGCCACTTTTGGGTAGACGATCTTATTTGAACCAGGGAGCATAAATTCAGGGTAGAGTTGGACAGTACGTTGAATTCTACGTTCAAGATTTTCATGTCCCCCCTTTTTATCGTGTTGTTGTACCAGGATGTAGCGATAACTGCCTGAAAATGATTTGCAAGCGGTCAAGATAGTATACAGAATTAATTACCGAGTAAGGGAATTACCTTTCTGTATTTGTAACGATTATTCGATACTAGTTTCATCGCCAACTGCTCTTTGCCCTTTAACGTCCTTGGAACCCTCGTCGTAATTACCCAATACGTCTTTGTAAAATTATTACCCCGGCGCACCGAGGTTTCGACAGCTTCCTTGACTTTGGAATCTGCTGCTAAAAGTGTGACACCAGTCATATATCTGGTCCCAGAATTAATTTATGCATTTACACGAATAAAAAAGGATTCGTCGACGATTTGTGTTGCGATAAAATTCTACTTACTTTTCGGGTTTCCTAACTATGGTTAATTCTGAATAGTTTAACTGTGCAGCGATATGTGGTAAAGCATCCTGCAACGAATAGTCCACGGCGTTTGGTATGTGATGTCGCTGTTGCTGTACTACTGTATGTGCTTCGCCTATGCCGTATGGTTTGTTTATTACTACTAAACCATCTGTGAAACAAATATTAATGTAGCATTGTATATATTGATTTTGAAGAAACAACATGGGACTAACTACTTGTATATTGTCACCTTTATTGTAAATTACATTATTTACAAGATCAGTGGAAAATTCTGTTATCGATTTCCACGGATGCATGTCTTTGAAGGGATGCTTTTTCTTTTCCGATTTTTCAAGCGCAACGCTTTCCCCGTAAGCTCTTTTAAACTTTGTTGCGTACAGTGAAGTTATCGCAGGCGCACACGTGCGTGTAATTACTCCAAATTTCATTGTTAAAATCTCCATCATTTGCTGTGTAACGTTCACCTTTCTATCGTAGATTTATTCAGAAATGTGTTTTCTAAGTGACCATGCGTGTAAGAAGTTTTAGGGAAAGTCTAAAGCGTTTTAAACCGCATTAGGTTAAGCGGTAGACGCGACAGCTGTATGTGTATGTACACAAGACGATGCATGAAGCACGAAGATGAGAGATGAATTCTGTAAGAACAAATTACATATTTATTTTTTCGTCTATTTATTTGCAATCTGTATTTCTATGCCTCCTTCAAAAATATCACAACTAATTGTTACATTACTTACTATATTTAACAATTGAATTGTTAATTTAAATATTGATCTGAAATCTGTTTTGAACAGTTATTTCATTTACCGACCTAGTCGGTAACAGTGGTTTAAGGGGGTAGACTTGCTCTGTATTATCGTCAAAATGGCGGAACTCGTATGTGAGAATGCAGCTACGAGAATACGTTTTTCGTCCTTGTATGAGCAGATTTTGGGCTGGGCGAGGTCTCATTCGAAAGAGGAAGATTCAATGCGGAACGCTCTGCTCACCGTTTCAGTCACAAAACTCTTTTAGTGACCTAAAAATACTTAAGGAGGTAAACACGCCACGTGACACGGGTAATGACACGGGCCGACACAATCTGGCCCGAAACATGAGTCTGGGAAATTACGTTGTTTGTCCTTATATGAGGAGATTTTGGGCTGGGCGAGGTCTCATTCGAAAGAGGAAGCTTTAATGCAGCCCGCTCTGGTCATCGTTTGAGTCATAAAACTCTTTTAGCGACTTACAAATACTTGGAATCTGGGAGTGTATTTTGTCGATTTTTTCTCTACTGTGGACACTCGTATTATCAGATATCAACACAATCTCGTTGAGCCATGACCAGAGCGGGCTGCATTGAACCTTCCTCTTTCGAATGAGACCTCGCCCAGCCCAAAATCTGCTCATATAAGGACAAACAACGTAATTTCCCAGACCCATGTTTCGGGCCAGATTGTGTCGGTATACAGCGCGCTGCATTACCCGTGTCTACTCTCGCTGATTTTGATTAGGAAATTCTGAAATGTTATTAGGAACACATGACGTAGGTGGAGGTGGCTCACAAAAGTTGAGCGAGAGAGAGAGAGATATCGGCCACCTAGTTCAGCAATGTCATCGCTCTTTCATGGTTATATCGCTCATTCGTGCATAAATTAATTAAATTGTTAATACTCTTTGAAATGGAATACATTAATTATATGCAAGAGTCCTAGATCTTAGAATTCGAAATAAAAATAATTGGTAATTATTCGAGACGGTGCGTCGATTCCCTAGCCCCAATCAAACAGCTAGTCTTTACGTAAAAAAACTAATGTAATCGTGAATAATTGTTGAATAGGAATAAAAATACTCCACGCAAGTGTCTTATTTAATAAGTTTCAAATACACCTGCTGAAGAAATAAGGTATCGAAGCTATTCTTTAGGTTCCCACTGACGTATGCACTTGTGGTTGCAGGCATACGCGCACTGGCAATTGCCAATGTTCCGAAGAATCTGTTGGACGTCTATGACTTTTGTAGAAGCATTGCCCGAGACAGTTAGACAGCAAAATAAGTGAAGATGGCAACTACTATGGACTCGGTCAGGGAAAATGCCCTCCAAGATTATCGGAAAAAGCTCCTCGAGCATAAGGAAGTGGAGTCACGGTTAAAAGAAAGTAAGGCACATTTGTTATAAATATTTCTCACGCTCGGTATGCCTTTATAAGCGGCTCGATGAACCTAACCTCAAACTTGGTGTATTAAAAAATGTTTGCAATAAATCGACGTTGTAAACTTTATGCTTTCAGTGAGAGAGCACCTTAAAGACTTAACGAAGCAATATGATAAGTCCGAAAATGATCTGAAGGCTTTGCAAAGCGTTGGACAGGTGAAAAGTTAATCGTCTTTCGTCGCCCGTGTACAGAACTTTATTAAAACCATGTAATATCTGTATTTTAGATTGTCGGCGAAGTATTAAAACAACTCACAGAGGAGAAGTGTAAGTATACAAACTGTACGATTACGTACGGGTGTATGGTGATTCGGTTTATAATTCTGTACTTGCAGTCATAGTGAAGGCAACAAACGGTCCGCGATACGTTGTCGGCTGTCGACGACAACTCGACAAGAATAAATTGAAGTCTGGAACGAGAGTGGCGCTCGATATGACGACTCTTACCATAATGCGTTATTTGCCTCGTGAGGTAAAGTACGCTTTATTTTTTGAAAAAGCTACATCGAGCTCTGAACGAGTACAAAACTATCCTTACCATTTTCAGGTTGATCCTCTGGTTTACAACATGTCGCACGAAGATCCCGGCGATATTACGTATTCCGCGATCGGTGGTCTAAGCGAACAGCTACGCGAGCTCAGAGAAGTTATAGAATTACCACTGATGAATCCCGAACTGTTTCAAAGAGTGGGTATCACTCCTCCAAAAGGCTGTCTGTTGTACGGACCTCCGGGAACTGGGAAAACATTGTTGGCGAGAGCTGTCGCCAGCCAGTTGGATGCAAATTTCTTGAAAGTTGTATCGAGCGCTATTGTTGATAAATATATCGGTGAATCGGCGAGACTGATCAGAGAAATGTTTAATTACGCGCGAGACCATCAACCTTGCATCATATTCATGGACGAAATCGATGCGATCGGTACGAATATTATGATCTTTAGAAAACGAAGAGCTCTGCATCTTTACGATCGTTTAATTCTGCGCAGGTGGCCGGAGATTCTCCGAAGGCACAAGTGCCGACCGAGAAATTCAAAGAACTTTGATGGAACTATTGAACCAGATGGATGGTTTCGATTCCTTGGGTCAAGTTAAAATGATCATGGCTACGAACAGACCGGACACTTTGGATCCAGCTCTATTGCGACCTGGTAGATTAGACAGGAAAATCGAAATTCCGTTACCTAACGAGCAGGCGCGTTTAGAAATTTTAAAGATCCACGCCACACCTATATCCAAACACGGAGAGATTGGTAAAGAGTTACTTTGCACCTTTGTCGCTTTTATTTCTACACGGACTATTAACGTTTTGAATTTAATCTAGATTACGAAGCGGTAGTTAAACTCTCCGACGGGTTCAACGGTGCCGACTTGAGGAACGTCTGCACAGAAGCAGGATTATTCGCAATAAGATTAGAAAGAGAATACGTAATACAAGAAGATTTTATGAAAGCGGTGAGGAAAGTGTCGGATAACAAGAAACTCGAATCGAAATTAGACTACAAGCCGGTATAATTGATATCGATTATACTAAATTTAAAGCCCAATTAATTCATAACCAATGTGTGGTTCAATAAAACGAATTTACTTTATTGTAACACTATTTGTATTTTATAATGAAAACATGTGCTTCGGAACAGCTTTAATAATTTCATGGCAATACGAGTCCTTTGTAACTCCGAATCATTTGTTCAAATTCCATATCAGAACGAAGCGTTTCATTACTGAAAACTCAGCTTCTTTGATATCAAAAATTATTCAGCGGTGCTAGCGAGACGTGTTTTTTTTCTATCAAGATACTCTTGAACATTGTCATACTTTCTTTTATACAAAATTGGAAATAAATTCTGTTTAATAGTATCTTTTTTCAAACTTGTCCATAGATTATTTAATTGATCTAGTTTACGGTTCGTCGTGTCGTTCGGTACAAACTTATCATCTTTAAATTCGTATACTTTAAATCCTAGCTCGTTCAACAGCCATAAATTCCTTTTGTGAAGATTACATTCTATGGGTTCGCCGTCTGTAACTAGGGATTGTACATACGTCGCTTCATACTTTGATTCAGCGCCACTGTTGATAATATAAACCAATAACAATGGATTATTATAAAAGCTCATCACAACCAGAGACGACGTCGAGTCGAGGGCCAAGAGTCTTAAATGTTTAACAGGTAAAATTTCCACGGACTCTTCCAAGTGACACTCTTGAAGTTGTCGATTGAACTTCTCGATGTCGCTCTTAAATATTTTGTCATGGAAATCGACGCGCAGCAGTTCCTTTCCGATCTTATAATCCCATAAAAGAAAGACACCGTCCCCTCCGCAAGATACCAAAACACGTTTGTCGTGAGGTAATTCCAAAACGTTTGTCACGAACTTATTATGCCCCAAGCAATAGGACAGAATGTTGTACGAGTTCGGAAACACCGATACTCTGATCTTCTCGTCTCTATCCGTCGTAATAATATATTTCTTATCTTCCGTAACTAATGCGTCGAGTAACATGGACAAATGTCCGAGAAGCAACGTTCCATTGTCGTTCGATTTATTGCTATCGTACAGGTAAACGTCCCCAGCTTTGTCGGCGACAACTATGTCGTTGCTCGGGGTAAAACGTACTCTGCTAGCGGCTCTGGCGAGCGTTCTATTCCACAAGAGGTTTCGGTTCTTCCTCTCGTACAGACACAATTGTTTACGATTGGTACAGACGAGGAAATACTTTCCATCGTTCGAAAACGTTACACTCGTTAACGTGTGGAACGTCTCGATGTTTACATTGTTGTGCGAATCAATTTTTCTGTCTACTTGCAATTCAGGTAAATGAATCGTGTTTATCCCATCATTCTCGACGTCGTATATTACGACCTGCTCGTTGTTACACAGAGCGACGTTCGAGTCGTACATGCAGAAGCTCATAATTAAAACGCAAATTCTATGGAGCAAAAATTATTCATAACAGAACCATGTATAGTGGAGAATTGAGAAACTTTGCCGCACGTGGAACTGGACACGTGCATACGGCCACATGCAGCACGCTGTCGCTGTATGTCAATAATTCTGTTGCGTAGCTGATTGAGAAATGTAGGGTGCGTTCCGATTCGCGCAGTGAGCGGTGCTCACGGGAAACGTGTCCATCGGTCCGACTACGCTTCGTATAGCATGCGCAATGATGCGTGATGACGTCAAACCAATCAACGCCAAGATGGTAAACGAAACGGCGCCACCGTCAAGTCAAGCACTGAATAATGCATGTGAATCAGAGAGTGATGGGTTTGACAGGAAGACTCCTACTGCATCAGAACAAATTAACATAATCGGGTTGACGATTATTACTTGTTCGCAAAGAATAAGGAAACATTTCTCTCTTACAGCGATCGTTTACAAGAAAAACATTGGATAAGGATAACGCGAATATTTTGTTGAACTAAATTGTTTGAAAGCTCACATGAAACGAAATGGACTATAGCCATCGCTACTACAATTAGAAGATCAGAAACTTTACTTAAAGTAAGATAACTGAACGGGGCAATTTGTTCCAATTGGTTATTCCTTCTGTAAGAAGCTTTCCGAAGTCGAACTACGAATTTCTTCATCTGAATCTCAAACAATACATTTGTCAATGACGCATGTGCTGTGTACATGTTTGTCGACCGGCACCTAGGAAGGGGTACGTACCATCCCCAAAGTGTATCTGTGGTAATTAGAAAGAAATATTTTTGAACCGGATTACATATCGTGGAGCTGGAATTGTTTGTTAGATATAATCCTCCTTAGATTCTGTACTACATAACTATTTCGAACAACTTGTATTCGAGATACGTATGTATAAATTTTCGTATCGAATAGTGCTACTAAGTCAAGAGTTTGTTTGTGAAAGTGCATACACGCCTTATAACAGCGTGCAAGTTGCATGACCTACATCGGAACTGGAACAAAATATGCAGTATATCTGGTAACCCTCATTAACCTGGATAATTTGAAGACTATTTTAGTTACATATTTAAAACGGCCGAAAGACACTACTTTCTCAAGGTAAATATGTTAAAAATATGATATATTGGATATACAAATCGATTTCAATTGAACGGAAACTACGATATAGTAATGTCAATTTATAAAACTTCTGAAAAACATTCTTGGACCGTTGTTATTAATGATCATTTCGTATTTCATAAATACACAGATTCTCGCCTTCCGTAGCTTAACACTGACGCGTTCTTAACCTAATCTAAAAACAATAAACTAAATCTTAATATATTAATATCATCGCTAACATAACTAATAGACAACTAGAATTTATTACACAACTTTACTCCGATTTTACGAACCCGCAAATATTTAAATTTTTTATCATTCTCTCGTTTCTTCCCACTTGAAATATTCAAATATTATCTGGTGGCACAGGTTAAGAACATCGATATACTTTAAAGATTATAACATAAATTTCTTTGATTCACTATACTTTGCCTCGCCTCGGGGCAACTTCTTTTCGCACTCGCATCTAGACTCGCATTGCCTCGGTTTTGCCATACCTGAAGTAGGGTTTGGCAATTTCAGAAAAGTTTGATACTTAGCGTTCGCGAAGGTCTTCACTCGGACATTAATTTCCCAAAGCAGTAAGACACGCTTTTCAGGCAAATTCGAGAAAATTGACTTTGAAAAATTCTGAGTCCCCTTATATACAGGGTGTTCCTCTACCTATAGTCAATACTCTAGGGGGTGATTATACAGGCAAAAATGAGATGAAAATCAAGAGTAACAAAATTGCGGTAAAGGCTTCGTTTTTGATAAAATTGAAATTTCACCTAAATAAGCGTACATTAGTTGCAATTGTGTTGATATCTTTTTTGGATTCTCTGTTCATAACTCTATCTCGCTCTTTAATTAAATTAAATATTCATAAACTTTTACAGGGACATTTCGTGTAAGAAATATTTCCAAGCAGAGCTCGTCTGTGATGTTACTCATATTTCTTCAAACAGATTGTTAATGTATACGAAGAAAATGTTAAAATGAAAGATATTAAAAACTATTTTGCTATTTAAGATATTAAAAATGTTTAATAGTAAAACTATGACCGATACAAAGATATCTAAAATAAAAGAAGACGACGTACTTGAATGTTTTCTGTATCCGAAAATCTGTTACACAAGTCCTTCGGAAAATGTAACGGAGGAATTGCTTTTACAAGAAATAGCGAAATTCAATGAAGAAATTGCACTGTACGTTAAAGATTACATTTGGCACAGCGATCCTTTGATTTTCCGTCCTAGAACGAAGCAAGCGTTGTTATTAGAGAAACTTGTTGAAAATGTAACGACCATCGAAGGTAAAATATTATTCTAGTAAGCTTCGTGACAATAATAATTGTATATTAATTAATACTTTTCTTATAGAATACGATACATTACCTCATGTTTACATATCACTGCACTTCGATGAAGATATAAGCGACGAATGGTTCACAGTGTTCTTAATATTTAAACTTACACAGACTTTCGATGGATTAATTGCCAAGGTAGTGGATTCTGACGGAGAGTTTCTGTTAATCGAAGCAGCTAATGTTCTACCTTCATGGGCTAATCCTGAAACATGCGAGAATCGTGTGTTTATTTATAACGGAGAGTTGCACATTATGTGTGAGAAATACAAAATGTTTCTTGATTTGTTGAATAATATACAAAAAAATCCATACCTTTCTAAAGCTTCTGACAAAGTCCAAAATGTCGTGAAGAAACGAATTAGTATTTATCCCAATGAGATTAAGAAGAGACATCACAAAGCTAGAGTCTTTTTGCCGGAGAAAGCAGTCTCGATACTTCATCAGGAACCAAGCCTTATCGCACCAGCTATTAGAACTATTTGTCACTCCGATCCACTCGAGAGAAAAGTAAAAACTCACCGTAGTATTTAGCTCGATACGAAATTACGATTTAAATTTGTTCTCATAAAATGTTTTATGCGATACAGGTTTGCCGCGCCATGAGATACTTCCCTCCTGAACAGCGAATTATGGTTAATGTAAAAATGACTAAATGCTTGTACGCAATGGCAATTCATTGTCGATACACAGGAGATCCGAGAACAGGCTGGAACATACCACCAATAACTTGTTCAAAGTACAATGCTCATATACTTGGTGTTAAAATAGCATGTGGTTTAGAAATGTTAGTTGCTCATGCAAACGAAGACCGTAGAAGAAGAGTAAAAGAAACAGCGAATAATCCAGAAAAATTAAGACCAAACGAATACGCTCTAAATGCGTATTTAGCACGTTTAGAAGCTAGCGGCTACTTTAGAAATTTAGTGAAAGGTAGTCAAGAACACGAGAAGCTCCTAAGCGCAGCGAAAGATTATTATTTAAAACATTCAAATTTATTTAATTCTGCTGCAAATATCGTTAAAAGTAATGCGGAGAAAGTTTTAGAAGCGTGGGAGAATATACAGTCCAATGACATTGAACTGCATGGTAATTTGTTTGAAATTGATATTCATTAAAGCTTCGAATTAATATTTAATTATAGCATTATATTATATTTGACGCGTAGCTCAAGACGAAGCTACGTTAAGTCCTGCGGATAACGATAGCTGGTTAAACGTAGATCCAGTACAGTTAGAAGCATTTTTAAGCGAACAATGGGGAAATGTTACGAACAAAAAGCATGGACATGAATCGACGAGTCTTAGAGAGAAAGTACAATCGTTCTTCAATCAGACTAGCGATATCGATGGTGTACAATTTCTAGAGTATGTTACAGAAACTGTAATTCTAACGATCTTCTATTCAGTACAATTTTCTATGTTGCTTCCTTTTTTTTTCTTTAGCGATCATTCCACGGAAGCTGATATTATGCATGATTCAGAGGATAATGGAAAGATTGAATTTGATTCAGACATATTTGATTGTACTTTACGAGATATACTGGATTTAGTTGTACCAGGAAGCGAAGGTGAATTCGAAGGGAGTTCGGAAGGATCTTTAGGTGAAGACGACGAAGATAAAGGCGGTGAAATGGATAAGTATATGCGATTATTAAATTCGAATTTACAATCCGAAATGGCGAAAACTGAAAGCGATATGAGTAAAAGTTCGGAGGCAATAGAAGAGAATTTAATGAAAAGTATTAAAGAAGAAGCTGGTGGCTCAGGACCGGCAGGTAATATCATAGGTGGACCTGTTCGGCGGCTTATGCATTTGCAATTACAGTCATCGCCTACGGTACCTCCAGATTTACAAAGTTAATAACACCGACCTTGTAGAGAAATTTTCGTTAAAATGTGTTACCACCACTTAATTGGGTAAAACTTGTTAATCATATTGCGCAAACAAATAAAGCTATGACTATTTATGATTTTGAAAGGAAAATTATTTAATATGGATAAGATCTTTATTACGCACAAAAAGAATGTCTCATATTTATGCATACATATATATAGTATTATCGAATAATAATAATTGAGGAAGTGAATTATTTTCATTTTCATACTGTATTATATGATAATTTGCATTACTTTTGATGAGCGAAAACTGCAAGCAAAATTAGAATCTTCTTTGCGTGTATAAAAATTTCATTTCATTTCAATATTCGTTCTATGAAAGTATATTTTATTATGATACTGAATAATACACAACTGCATGTACTTAAATCACGTGTATGTACATACACAAAAATTAATGCATTACCTTTACAATATACATATAAAAATTATTTAAATTTATTAATAATAACAATGGCAATCAATTATTTCAACGACGAACTTATTAACCACTTCGGTATTTTTTTATTTTTGCTTGATTCAGTGCTATCTTCGTCGCAACTTGCATGAGCAATCGCATCCTCGTTAATTATTTGACTTTCTCGGGTCATCATTGATATTCTGAAAATAAGTTAGTGCAACAAATTAAATAGTAATTTTGTTGTGAGTTGTGCTCAATCACGTTAATAACCACTTACCTCAGTCTAGAAACTTGCATTTTAACATCGTTAGGATCGGTCGATCTTTCTTTTACATCTAATTGTAGATCCGATGATCCAGAATAATAAACAATAGCAGAAGGAACTAAGTCCTCGTCAACTAAATGAGCTTCAGGATTCAAAATATGTTTAGGCGGAGTAGTAACTATTGCGTAATAATACATATTTAATACGTTTTAAAAATAATTTATAATTCCAATTTGAATATTCTAAAATTAGAATGATTAGGGTAGTTCAATAACTATTGCTATCTAAATATTTATCGATCTATGAGAATCACGCAACAAACTTTTTCAAAATTACATTGCCCACTGATCTTTGCTAACTCTTTCTAAATTTAAGTGCTATTAAGATGTGAGCCGTTTATTATGAAAATGGATTATGAAAATATAACTCTATTTTTTGACAAAATTAAGGCTTAATTTCGTTACAAGTTAATCTGAACTTTTTATTTATTAACAATTTGCAATCCAGATTTTAAAATACCCATATGCCTTGGTCCATATAGGTTTCGTTCTTAAATTAAATTGCAATATCATTTATTATGAAAGTGGTGCAGTCCACTTTCCGCAAAGTCTATTTCGACGCGAATTGCGAAAAGTAGTACGTTTCATTTTTTCTACATGCAGTTGTCCGTAAGAAAGAAATGAAAGGTGCTACTCTTCGCAACGCGCGTCGAATTAGACACCGTTACATCCGAAAAAAATACAAAGATGTGATGGATTTATTACCTACACACCTGTACATCATGAATATTTTAAAACACTCACAAAACGATCCTAAATGAAGAATTGAATATAATTATAAACATATTATACATAATCATATTATAATAAACTTAATGTAAAAAAAAATTAAGAAATAAACTACATAACAAATAGCTCAGATTTCATCATAGTCATTACGCCTTTAGCTTATAAGTTGTTTTTTTTTAATATTAAGAACTGATTAAGACCATAGTGTGATTCAACTGAAAGTAAAATTTAAATGCTTCACAACCAACGACTTCCACAGCTCAATAATTATGTAAGTGGTATAAGTCCACTTATGGGCTATGAAAACATTTTTTTAAGTGTTTCTTATAAAAATCGTTGCATAATGAATTTACGAAAAAACCCTTAAATATCTCATCACAAGAAAAAATGGACTTACACCACTTTCAAAATAAACGGCTCACATGAAGATCAGTATAATTTATGCAATCATATTAAATTACGTGTACGTCCGTTATATGCTACATAGTTATATTCTTTTTAACGAAAAAACTTCAAATTTTATTCAAGAAAGTACGCGGAAATATAGGGAAGCTTGAAAATATAATTTTAGAAGACTACTTTATACTCGTAATCAATGATACTCGTATAAAAACCAGATATTCACAAACTAAAGGAAAATTAAAGAGAATATTCGAATCTGAATATTTAATCGTTTATTATTTAGTTAAAATATTTGTAATGGAGATTCAAACAAATTACTACTTTATACAAAATAATAGTTACATAGTTTACTTATTTTGGTTTACGTTTATACAATTTTTCTACGTATTTATATCGATGAAACATATCATATGTAGCATAAAAATATACAATCTTGTTTGCAAGCAGTATTTGTAAAAAGTATAAACATAAATGTGACGAGCCCTACCTTTAACCATGGTTGGAGATTTATGCAAGTTTCCCCTTCAAACGTGCAGCTGGCTAATTATTAAGAGCATGCAAATCTACAAAAAGTGGGTCCTGCTAAATCACGTGGTTAAGAAAATTTGTTTTTAATTCTCATAATTTCAAACATATTTGAGTAGCAAAAAGTATCGAACCAACCTGTATATTGCGATCTATTAGTCTTACTTACAGATTATAAAATCACTATTTGGATCATTCAAATAATTTTTCACAAAATCTTTGATTGTTTGCACGGTTTCCAATGGCCGAAATAAACCTTGAAGGATAAACTGATCTGGAAAGTGTATGCGAATTATTGTATAATGATACTTATTTAATAGAGTTAATGTTTGCTTTTCTCGATTAAATTTTCGTTGAACATTTGTTAAAAGAGGGGCTTCTTCCAGCTCTTCTCTACGACGTTTAGCATCCCTTAATAGTACAGTTGCATCTTCAAAAGTTAAGTCGTAAAAATCATCGGGTAATTCATCTCTGGGCAATGCTTGAATTGCAGCTTGATTAAATATCACGGCATTTCTATCACCTAACTATAACAAAAAGTGTATGAATATTATACTCGTATTTAAAGACTTGCTTATTTTTAAATAAGTAACTCTTACAAATTTTATGGCTTTTGTATGTTGTGCTTCACTTTCAGTTACTAAAGTTTGCCTTTCCGCAAAACAATAGTCTGTACTAGTCGATGCTGCCGTTTGATGTTTCTCTGACATCAGAATTTCGTCTTCTTCATTTATCTCTTTTATTACAGGTTCTTTTACTTCTACGCTCTCGGAACTAGCTTTAGACGAATCTAAACTCTGGTTAGAAGCAATAACTAGAGACGATTCCCTTTCACTGTTCTTATTACTTGCAGTGGAGTCCTGACTAACTCCCGATGTATCAGAAGTAGACGCTTGAGTGCATATCTGTTGACGATCTCGATACATTAATCGTAACACGGCTCTACCATTATTAAGTCCTAATGATTTTAAAGTTGTATTCTTCAAAGCTTCCTTTCCATAAATCTGCAAAATAATTATATAATGTAACATCTCGTAGAACTTGGATTCTCTCTAATATCTTTAACTTTATTAGTGGTTTACAGTACTTCAGATTTTTGTTCAATCAACATATTTCATTTTATAGTAATTTTGTAAGTTACGACCTCAGATTTTCCATCTGTAATATATGTGACTTGAGAATGTTTGTTTATTTATGTTTGTTCTTGTGAAAAGTGGAAGCTTCATTTTCAAAAATTTAAAAATAATGACCGACTTTATTTTACTTTTTATGATTATCTCTAATTCATAGAAAAATCAATAGAAGTAGTAGAAATGTTTACGAACGAAAGCCGTAAGAGTGAACTCGTTACAATGTGATTATAAGAGATTCGAACGAATGAATGTGTGAGATGTTGAAAACAATTAATTGTAAAAAAATATTGTTCCCTTTAAAGACCGTCGCGTATTTTGGCGAAGCGCGGCAATACAACGAGATAAGTTTATAAACAATTGATTCTTATTATTAACTTCTTTTCGCTTCACCAAACTGCGCGGCGGCCTTAAAAGAGAAATACAATTACACTTGCTTAGTGCATTGTTGCATTCCAGAAGAAAATTAGATCCTAGGAAAATAGAAATTTTGAAACCATTCAACCTTTTCCTCTACCACTATTACATGCCAATTATTACTCAGCCGGTATAATTATACTGATTGATCCTAAAATAAGGGGCTAAACTTTACGACTCCATTCTGCTCGTTGCAGTGATGAAACATCATATAAACACACATCCCTCAATCTTTATTTTCAACTGCAGTGTTCCAAAGTCTTTTTTATTA
Source organism: Andrena flavipes (assembly GCA_963971345.1). Lineage (NCBI taxonomy): Eukaryota > Metazoa > Arthropoda > Insecta > Hymenoptera > Andrenidae > Andrena > Andrena flavipes. The sequence goes on along the minus strand of OZ020479.1, from coordinate 71,986,224 downwards.
GAGGAAGTATCGAAAACACAATTTTCTCAAGCAAAAATACATGCTTTGCAGTGTTGCCTCATGGATTGCCATATACATACACGAGTCTTTCTATTATTCCGAATATTTTAACAACCTTCTGCAATATGATTGTGGAGATCTTTCCTTCTTTCTAAACCCTCTCTCTCTCTCTGAGCACCTCTATTATTCTATACATGCCTTCTCAACATTAAACTAATGTGCCATGATTTCCAGTCCAATCATAAACCAATACTATTGTTTTTATATCAACTAGCTTGTTATCACATTAATCTGTCGATATATCTTTTCCTTTCCCAAAAAACTCTGGAATGCTGTACCTTGGAAATAAAACATTTGTGGATCTATGCTTATATTTTTTTTTATCACTGCAATCAGCAGGATACAACTTCTAAAGTTTGATCCCTTATTTTAGATATACCCCCTGCTTGTTAAAGTAAATTCAATCGGTATAAACTCTATATAGCATTAGTATGAATTATACTCTAAGTTACGTTGTATATATTCTTATACCTCACAATGCATGTAAGTTAAAACAGTTCTGTCAAGATCCTGATCAAGATGAACATGTTCTAAAACTTCGGCTAACGTTATACTAGGTACAAATTCACCCAGCAATCGTTCTCCATTTTCTAATTGTACAGCTATTGTGACGGGAGAATTAGAATGCGCTTTTTTACAAGGTATCATTTCTAGTTGAGCATTGTTCGATAATCCCGTGAACCGTAATATTGAATTAGGCTCTAACACACGGTTAAAGTGTCTAAAAGATAAATAAAACATTATAACCAATTAAAACCTATTGTAATTTTTTGTACGTTACATTAACTTATTTATTAGGTAGTATTTACTTGATATCATAATCATCTGAGTTGAATCCATGCTTTTTACAACTCTCTTCCAGGACCTACAGAAAACGTGTTTTGGCTTAATATTAACATATGTAATAAAGTATTATTAATTGTAAATAAGTTTAGGCAAACATTGATATATATATATATGAATAACTTACATGTAGTATTGTGGTATTTGGTGTAACTTTAATATTCTGCCGATGACCATTCGGCATAAGTACGGTGACATTTTTATTCATAGCCATAGTACGTTAGATTTTAGTTGCTTGTGAAAATTAATATACAAGAATATGAAAAATATATGTATATAATATGTAAAGTGAAAAGTTGAAGTTGTCAATATGTACGCTCTTATTATTTAGTGAATTTATATATTCATTATATATATACCATCATTTACATACACAATGCGAACCTTTTGACCGGCAATGACGCGTTTTCACGCTCTAACTCGCTCTGACCGAAGAGAAAATAGGGAAAACAATGTGAGATAACACTCCGAACGGCACCTTTGAAGCCGCTTGCGCTCGGTGACTTGGCCCTTTAAATTTGCTGTGATTTGCTGCGTGCACGGCCGAAGAAAATACCTGGCCACCCCACTCCTGCCTTCCGAGCGTGCTGCGGAAAACAGCATTCCCATCTATGACACGAGGTTCTGTGGCCGTTCTGTCGGTAGGGTAGATGTCCCAATTACCGTGCTTTGACGCCGACTTGCTCACGAAGGAATTAATTACTGACTTCTCTCGCTTTAATTTTGCTTGATGAAAATTTATATTCGTATTTTGAACTTTTCTCTTCATTAAGGCATTTTTTTGGGTTACAAATGTTAATTTTCCATATTTTAATTGAAATAAAAATATGTACGTGTTTTTGTCCCAGTTACCGTGCCCTTTTTTGAATATCGTCAAAGAGGTGATATAATAAGAGGCGTCACTCCGGGCGGATCCTTTGAAGTTCTTACTCGACCTTGGCATTTAAATTGGTTGTCTATTCGAGCAGGATATTCAAATCGGCTAAATGTACCTCACCGCAATTGGCTGATTATTGCCGAAGTTTACCGATCGCACGATCGGCGCAGGCACGAGAAACAAACCGCGTTGTCACCTATATAGAAGTAAGTCCCCCTCCTTCAAGGGTATTTTTCGTATATTCTTTATTTTATTATAAAAAATGTGTGTGTATTGTTAGATCTAGATATCGCGTAAATTACTTCTCTACAATTACTACTAATCACATTCCCTATTCTCTTCCGACGTTAGGTATAATCAAGGTATGCCTCTGCACCTCGAAAGAGCAAGATCCTCTCGAATCGCTCAGGGTGATTCGCGCACTCCTCTTCGAACATAATACGTGCAATGAAAGAACAAAAAAATTAATCAGTGTGCAAAACTACATTTATTAAAATACTTAAGAGGAAGATAGATCTTATAGGTAAACTGAATATACTTTTTAACCAGTCAGTATAAAAATGTAAACTATAACTAAACATTATCATCACAGATTATAAACAAAAATCTTGCGAAACTGAACGTTTTACATGAAATAAAATGCGTTAATTAAGCTTGTTACATTAAATAAGAAAGTTATAAATATGTACTGTGGGAAAAAATTGAAACTGATTAAAAAAAAATGTATTCCCATCCGTATCGCGAGGTTAATGCTGAAGTACATATTTATAGAAATTATCATACGACTTAATTGTACTAGAATCATCCTTGCAATAAGTTTCATCAGCATGCATTTACTGCATTTATATACAAATAGTATGCCTGAAATAAATATAGCTATTCATTTCGATTTCTCAGCGGTTTCTGCGGAGAAGAAACAGGCGATGCTAGATCGACGATATTCTTTGATATTCCTATTGTATTTTCCTTCCCTTTTATATGTGTACGTCTTTCTTCTGATTTTAGTTTTTCTATGATTCCCTTCTGATGCTCTATTGTTCTTATCTTGACGTGCATGTCCTAAAAATATATAATGTCTTATCAGGTAAGACTAATAAGAATAGAATGAATACAATTCCTCGAAAGGACCAACAAAGAATGCTTGTATATGTTCCTTGTTTATTTAAACTGTAAATCGATCGCGAGTCCAAGAAGGAAAATGAGACGCACCTGTTCCAGCTGGTTGATTTTATCTTTCAACTGGCTGACATGCTTAATTCTTTGCCTATGATTCTGATGGCCAACTAGTTCCGCATACTTCTCGCTTATTTCTTCATAATCTTTTTTGAGACGCTCGTTATATTCGACAAGTTTTCTCACTTCTCTGAATAAATAAAAACGGATTCATTACAACATTACCAAATAATTTTATGTCGATAAAAACTTACTCTTCAGCTGCTTCTCGTCGGGATTTTTCTTCTTCAAGCAGCTTAGTATTCTCCTGTACAGAAATATTTTAATGAATGCTTTAATTTTTTGCAAATATATCAATTCATGTATAAATCAATCATTTTTATACATTAAAACGATTTATCTGATGGTATCAATTACCTCAATATCATTCTTGTTCTCCTGAAGAGATTTAATTTCATCGGAAAGTTCTCGGATTTTAGATTGTGCCTAAAAATGTCGCACAACGATACGTAATATTACTTTCACATTATTTTACGTAAAAGAGAGGTAGCTAACGCAACACTTTTGAATATATACCTCACGCAAAGTGACTTCCGATTGACTCTCTAACAGTTTATTAGCCTCCTCCAAAGTTACATTACTTTCTTTCAATTGTTCGGTCAGTTTTTCGTTGAGTAATTCCATTTTAGAAATTTCGAGCTCCAGACCATCGGACCTCTCCTCTAACTGAACTAACATGCCTTCTGCTACGCTTAGATGCTTAGTCATCTTGTGAAGTTGGTTATTCGCCTAATATATCAAATTAAATAGCGATTAACAATACCTTTTTATGAAACAGGCTATTATTCTATTGAATGTTTGTAATATCAAAAAAGTAAAGGCACCTCAACGTTTTGAGCATCTTTTGCGTCACAGTCAGCTTCCAATTTCATTAGTTTCTTCCTTGCTAGTTCTTCAATATCTTCGATTTTAGCTTCGAACAGAGATTTAATTGATTGTACTTCGCTCGAATTGTCGGCTTTTAGTTGGTTAACTATTCCCTTCGTGGCGTCTAACTCTTCCATCAAAGCAATTACTTGCCCGTGCACCATCTTCGAGTTATTACGCATAATGTTTAATAAATCGCGATGCTCGTTTATGCAATCTTCACCACGCTTTAGTTCATTTTGCAGCCTCTCTCCTTCAGCATTATTTTGTGTCAAACGGCTGGTTAAAGCAGCAACCGAAGATTGATTTTCCGCCATTATAACTGCGAACCTAAACGATATTTCAGTATTTCAAGTATATGGACATACATATATGTATAAATAAATAAGTACCTTTGTTTTCTAGCCACTATTTCAGCTGCTTCCGACAAAATTTGATCTTTGAAAGCTTTCAGTTCTTCCTTCTTCTCTGCTAGCTCAGTTTCTGCCCGATCCAGTTCCATTTGCAGGCTTTGTCCAAAGCTCTCCTAAAGTTTGCAAACCAAATCTTTTCACATAATGCTACCATACTATAATACATAATTAACAACACCCACACGTGGGATATCGTCGTCCTTTTACCTGTTTCATGTGATATCAATTACCTGAGTGTCTGCAGAAGATTTTAACTCTTTAAGGGCAACAGAGAGCCGAGTTATCTCAGCGTCTTTTTCCACGAGTTTCTCGGTTAACGCGGCTCGGTCCACTTCGGCTTGTGCTAAACAACTTTTATATCTTTCTGTGGTGACTCGCATTTCCTCCTCCGCGGCGGTTTTTGCTTCCATTATCATAACATTTACCTGCGTCAATAATTTTCCATTAAAAGTTGAACGCTCGTGCTAGAGCATGGATTTAGAAATCCAGAGCACAAAATATTTAGCAAACATTATAGAAACTGGTAAATAGTATATCTAAAACTTTGAAAACTGGACAATGTAGCTTCAATAGTAAAAATTCATTTAACATAATCTATTTTGATGGGGAAAAAACAAATTTTCATCAAAATTATCAGGAAAAAGCACACAGTCAGTGATGTTTTACGTTTTATGTCATGCGTCCAGCTTACTTTTTCGTTGCTCTCGGCGATCACTCTTTTTAATTCTGCCTCGCATTCGGCAAGCTTGTCGGTTAGATTTTTAACGCTAGAATCAAGTTCAAACTTTTCCTGTTCTAACACATTCACTTCGTGTTTGTGACTCTCAATTAATTTCTCCAACTTCATTTTCAGTTCTTCGATTTGTATTTCGAGACTTCGAATCTGTAAGTTAAAAATGCATTTTCCAAATCAATTTACAATTTTTCAGAAATTAATATTTTTTAAGTCGTTAATTGTTTACTTTCTCGCTGCTTGCGTGTCTTTCATCGGCCAATTCAGACTCTAGGGCAATAATCTTTTTGGCGGAATCTACGTTGTGACTTCTTAGATCGCCCTCTGTTGCTGTTCTGACCTGAAATTCGAGCTGCTTTTCCTTTGAAACCTCCAATAATTGACAACGAAGGTTCTCCACTTCGGATTGATATTTTTCATTATGAGCAATCAAGATATCTTCTTGCAGTTTGGCCTACAAATGAAAATTCTAAATCAAAGGTCCCTAAGAGAAAAGAATTAAATTTTCAATTAGAAAAGATATTCCGCAACCATTATTTCTATGTCTCTTTTGTGCTGCTCCGCCACATCTTGTTGCTTTCCACATGATTCGTCTAACTGCGATTTTAAATTTTTCAGCTCTTCCTTCACATTTTCCAGGTATTTCTCATGCTCTTGTAGAGTTTTGCTTTTGTTCGAACATTCCACTTGAAGGTCTGCTAGTCGATGCTGTGATTTATATTTAAATTCCTTCTCTCTAGTTGGAATAATGGAACGCGGCGTCGTTTTTGAACATGACCTAGAAAGAAACTTCTTCGGTGGATTTGCTGGAAGTGGTGGCTGAAAAATAATAGATTCCATTGAGTAAAAATATATTTGGAAAAAAAACGGGATTTTGTTTTTAATAATTTAATTATCACAAAGTTTCTTCAAACACATCCTAGTTCCTTACCGTTCTAAAACTTCCAACCAAGTTGCTGGTACTTTTTGTGCAAACTGATAAACGGCATTCTGCGCTACTTATGCTTTTGCCATCTTGAAATCTTTCTGATTTCTCGATAACATGACCTTTTGTAATAAGACCAAACTTTGGATCATATGCGCCTGGTGGAGGTACATCATCTGTAAGTTTTGTTTTTTTAAATAAGAATTCAGAAAAGTCCAAAATTTGTTTTAAACTCTATATAACTTAGAAACAAGATTAAATAGAACTTTTTTCATTATTTTCAAGTTCCTAATTCATCCCTGTAGTTGGTCCCATGTATTATGGAATATCCTACATATGCAAAGTGTACAAGAAAAATAGTATTTATTTAATGAAATATGATTTTTCGTTTTATCATCTAGAAATTCATGAAAAGCGTATTGATCATTTATCGATTGTTTAAATGTAATATATAGTAAAACTGTATTTTACTGTAGAATTATTATATGATACAAATTATACACAGCTTCAACATACTCTTTTCTTCTGAAAGTATTTTGTTATGTTACATGATTAACTATAGATAATATCATTTGCCGTTCTTCATATTATCGTTATAGAGCAATCATTTAATGGGTGACAGCATGGTAATGGCCCGAAAAGGAAAGGTATCTCTGAAAATTTATTAAAAACAAACTACTCAAGAGATCATTCTGCTTTGATCGGTCGAAAAATTGAAGCTATATTTAAAAAACAATTCTCAATAAATACAACATATAATGAAATAAATCTTTTTGGAATATATTAAGCTACTCTTATATTATACAAAAAAAAATTAAAAAGATTGTTTTTAATTTGTTTCATATGATTTTTTATAGCGTTAATGTGACACCTACAAAAATGAGGTATGTTTCTGGCGTAGGTGATTTCCCGGCTCAGGCTTATTTGAAATAAAAAATTCGAAAAGATTCTTAATCTGTATGAGTGTGGCTATTACCCATAGCTCAATTAAAAATTTTTGTTGAAAAATAACCGAGATTTTCCTTGGTGAACATTTGAGAAAACACTCTTTCGGAAAATTTTTCCACAAAATTATCAACCAGATTTTTTGCAATGCAAAGTTACTGGTTCTATGCAGCTCGTAAATCTGCTTTAAATAAATTTCAAACAAACAATTTGTGTAACTTATATATCCAATAAAAAGTCTTGAAAGTTTCAAAAAGATTCATTCAGTAGTGTGTTTTTAATAAATTTAAGAAAAATGTTTGAAACGCCCGCCTCGTGCCTCAACACGCGCTACTGCACACCGTAGTATTTACTTCCGCACCCGCTCGAAAATATCAGGTATTTTTCGAATATGTAGTCTTAAATCCATTTGCTATCCTTTTTTACAGATAATGCACATTATTCCTGTCCGTTATTTCAGCAACGGTGTACATAACCATCTTGACGATTTTGGGAAAATATTGAACTCGCGAGAATAAGGCACTGCCTGCCCGAAGTTTTGTCTACTTCATATCGATGTATATTGTTTGTAAACATTAGATAAGATCAAGTCGTATTAAGGCGTGCAGTATCGTATGTTGAGGCACGAGACCGGATACTTCGATCATTCTCTTTAATCATCCATAACTCGAAAATTAAGTATCTGTATAGAACATGTGTTCGTATGACGTTTTTCTTTAGATTAGTGCATAAATTTACCCCTTCAAATATTGCCATGCATTTATGAATCACCCAGTATAATATACGTTCAGTTAAATGTAAATTACACTGTCCTTTGCTATGGCATTATAATGACGAAGTGACATATATTTTATGTGTTACGATTTATCTGTGCAGAATGCACAAAATATGAGTTTATTATATCCGTTACATCGCTATATAATATACCATAACAGAAAATCGACCACTATTATTTACCATGTACATTACATTTGTTTACGTGGTACTCGTGGTCTCGTATTTTTCTGCATAACTAAGAAATAAAGGAACGTGTCTACTTACTCTCGCATTCATTGAATCTTTGGATTCTGGCTTTTGGAAACGACATTGTAAATTGTTCTTTAGCGTATCAAATGAATACACAAACGATAGAAACGGTTGGGATCAATTTCCTGATCGACACTTTCCACGAATCTTGGTTTTCAGACACACACGACCCCCGATATACGTTACGCGTCTTCAAATTCTAACGTTTGGTCAACTCGTATGCTAGCATTGCCAGCAGGGGCAGCACTGCAGCAGGGTTGCCAGGCGAAGTCGCTACGCGCCCAATGGCGCCAAAACATATGACGTCACTTGGCTTGGCGCTGGCGTCATAGACGTTGGCATTCCTCGGCACACCGTTATTTAATCCAATTTAATCAGTACATAGGTTCAGTGAGAGATATGGGACGGTTTTCCTCGCGTATGCGCGACGGTTTTAGCATCAGTTTAGTACAAGTTTCGATTCAATAAGGTACCTTGATCACCCTGCTGCTTTCCCGCCAATAACACTACATCTATTAGTTGTGCCCCAACTTATGTTAGATACGGTACTGGGCCCTGCAAACGCCGCGCATGCGCGAGAAAAACCGCCTCATATTTCATCACTGGGTCGTATCGTAACCCTGTATGCCAGTATGCGAGGGAAAGATTGCCCAGCCGTTCAGCTCACCCTTCGCGCAATCGTTCCAAACGTTTCTTCACGGGGAACGGTTTTTCCAACTGACAGTTACACACGTAGAGCATAAAAACATGGAGAAAGCATACAATGGGCGAAAATGTAAACGGCGGTAGAAAGAGAAAAATATACATGGGGACACCCGCTCTCTTTCTAACATAAATAAAACGCTGTCGCCCCTGGCGCTAGAAAGAGAGAGGCTGTCCCCCATGTATATTTTTCTCTTTCTATCATCGTCTACATTTTCGCCCATTGCATGTTTCCTTCATGTTTATTTGCTATGGGGACAGTAGGACGTAATAGCGAATCAAAGCTGGTTTAAACCAGTGACGTAGTGACAGTAAGCGTAACCCCTTCCTTAAAATTCAAACGCACTGATACCAATTTATGTAGTATAATATTTATGAATTAAAATATTTTTTCTAGTAAATAAATTTTTATAATTTTATTCCAGTGTACAGCGGGCGAAGATAAATCTCAGACAGGCTCGGACAGGCTCGCACTCACACATGAAAGAGGCACGAAGCGGGGCATTTTCATCCCCGTCAAGTAAATAGCAAAGTAAAATATGCAAAGTTTACTGCTACATAAATGTTTTTATATTTATGAGCGAATTCCACTTACGCCCAAACCGCCCGCAACGCCCGTAGTTTTCGTTACAAAATTTATAAAAATCTGAAATATGGAAGAGAAATCTGTGAAAGGGCCATTATCGGAAAATACAGTTTTTGAAATATAAATTACGACTCGAAAACAGGATCATATAATTATTACAAAAAGGGGAAAATTCCTACGATCGTGTGCCCGGGCGATTTGTGCGTAACTGGAATTCGCCCTATATTCTGTACTTTTATATTCCATAAAAAACGTCGAGTTATTTTTCTCTAATCTAAAATGAAATAAAAACCAATGAATATTATTTACGTTGTTAGTTTCAGTCAGTCGTGTTTCATTAAATACTTTATCTTTTCATCTCAGTTTGCCTGACCACGTGCAAAAAGACGTGCGACGTAACTAAAGAATTGGTTATGGACAAATACACAGGTGACGAATATGTATTGCATGTTTTATTTGATCTAGATAAAAAGAACATTCTGATTAATCAAATTTAATACGAGGAATGTAAAATAGCTTTCTACGGTCCACGATGTCTTCTAAGGAACTCAAATCTGGCAAAATAGATGGAAGTTTCAAATGAGTGTTAGACCACAATGCCTGAGTACTAACTCCGACATGTAGTCGTTCCTTATTATTATGAGTAGGAGTATAATACGATTCTGTTGATGTTGAAAGTTTTGGATAGTATGGGTCGTCTTCCGCTTCATTCGGCAATAAAGGTTTTAAAGACAGCGTCAGAGCATACACAGATATTTCTGTAGTCGTTGGGAAAGTATCTGCTATTGTAATACTATCTCTAGTTGAAGGTATTTTTGTGCTTTTTTGTATAGATTGTAGGGTTTCGATATAAGGATTATTTCTGTAATTTGTAGAAGATAGTTTCAAACCATCTTGAGAATTTGTTGCAGTTTGATTTCTATTCGTATCGTCTTGCTGATTCTGACTTCTCAGAAATGTGTTAGATGTAGACTTCCAAAAAGTACGCGCAGCATCGTTTGTTCTTGGATTTGGATAATCTTTCTCATTAATGCCTTCTTCAATGAATTTATCCTTATCCGCGGAACGTTGACTTTGAATGAAAAAGTTCTCCTCTTTTCTTAAACCACTTTGCTGAATTTGATTTATAGAAGCAGTAGACTGTGTTCTAATATTTGCAAACTGATTAATAGGAACGTCTGTCGTGGAATTGAATTCACGTAACGACGGATGAAACAGTTTTGCTCCTTTGTTTTTAGTGGTTTCTGTCTCGTTAGGATTCTTAAGAAACTGTCTTGAACTAAATGTAAATCCATGCTGTATTTTATTACTTGGTTTTGTCGAATGTGTCACTTGTAGGGGTTGAGGAAGGAATCGACTTCCAATATTGTCTACCGACTTTCTCTCACAAGAATAATTGTTATACCTTTCCTTTATGTCTTCCGTGTTGGAAAATATTGATCCTTGGCAATTGACGAGATGCGCGTGATCACATATTAATGCGTCCTGTCGAAACGCAGTTTCCTCAGGGCAGCGATAAGTAAATATGTTTCCATATTCATCGCAGGTATGATATATCTTACAATTGGCACTAATATCAGCATAAAATCCAGCAGTCTTATCCAAGCACGAAAAATTGGTCTTCACAGGAATTGCAGTATTCTGCAAAGTATATCTAAATATTATAAAATTTACTATCAATGTTATGAAAATTGAAATAATCCGAAAAAAAACACTGAATGTGAAATACATGTACAGGCATGTTGTGATTAAGAACTATACATAACAAATAATATAATAGGTTAATATATTCTAATAATAACATCCACGAAAAGATTAAAAAATACTGATTACTAATATATAAAAATGAAATGTTGTCCGTTTGTTTGTCCTTCTTTCACGGCTAAACGGATGAACGGATTTCAATGAAAATTTGAATATACATTACATACTTCGTAGATTAGATTATAGGATATTTATTTGTTTTTGGGCTTTTTTATTTTGGAAATATCAAAAATAATTCCCGGGTAAAACCTGGTAACAGGTCAGCTAGTAACATATAAATACATATGTTGCTTCTAGTAATTGTAGAAATTATATTGATATTTTTTACTGTGTTATCGAAAAATTCGTATTATTCAATTAGAAGTTAATAAAAAAGCATTTTGTTAAACGATTATTATTAAACCCTTCAAATCTTTTAATTAAAAAATAATTTAGGTTTTCAAGTTTTTCTTAGTATCTTACACAAATATAATCTGCATAATATTGAATTTATTAATTTTCCTAAATAGTAAAGTCAGTTTTTCTACGTCATGTAAACTAATCAGTTTTATTATATCTAATTAAAATCTACTATGTATAATGTAGAGATACTAATATTACAAATAATGTACTAATACCTAACTGCGATTTATTTTCGATCCTGTATAAATTGACAAACAGCAGTTTACCAAACAGTATTTTTCTATGATTTTTCAAGATAATAATGAAAATATGTTTGTAGTACATTATAAAATTAAAAAATGTATTATGAACAATGTACAAGTCTACATATTATACTGTGGTTTGAAATAAATATTTTTGTTATGATCTCTTAGCTACCAACTTATAGATGAGTAGCTTTACTACTCGGTTTCGCCTGAAATTTAGATTCTGATTTTATAAAAAAAAATTGTATTTTATTTACTTCTTTTTTGGGAAAATAGTCGCATTCATCTGCATTAGATAGGCCTAATGAGCTGGGGCACATTTCGTGACCCCAGAGTTAACCGTTCGAAAGTTTTTAGGCGGCAGACAAACGCACAAACACTTTCTGCTTTATATATTAAGATAAAAGATAAATATTAAAAAGTGTTATTTACTACTAAATCGTCAATTAAAGCTAGACATAAAAAAAACTACTACATATTGAATAATTTAAATTATATACACCAATCGTATTTATTGAAACTTATGTCCCAGATTTTTATTGATTTTGAGTTTCACAATTTTGTTTTTAACAGAGCAATGTGAAAGAAATTAAAATATATTATTCTTGTATTTAAAAATTTCACCTAGAAGAACAAAACTCTACAAAGGTGAGGTGCAAGTTATATAATGTGTAGAATAAACTGAAAAGAATTTTGAACAGAAAGTAATCCCATGTTACATTGCTGGAGCAACTTATTACATGGCCGAATATTCTTAATTACTTACAGAAATTTCAGATTGGACGAATACGATAAAAAACGCATGCCAGACAGTGATGTGCAAAATCAAATTTGAATATCCCATGATAATGACGAAAGAAACAGAAATGCAAATTTATTCCCTTGCCACAGTTACAAGATCGCAAGTACAACTTTACACTCGTGAAGACTTTCATCCGACGATCCTACTAGTAAAAGTGAAAGTCAAGAGAATCAGTTTAGAATGCGAATTGTCTCTGTCTCTCTCATGCATAATGCATAAATTAGTGTCTTCCACAGTGCGCGGCTCTCGCGCTTCCCATAGTGCGTGTTTCTATCCCCACCAATCCTTAAGCCTTGCGGACCAGCAAGCAATTAGCGACATTTATTGCACAATAAACTTGCATGTGTGTTTACACTACGACAATTTGTTCCCGCATATCACTGGCTGCAAGTAGTTGCGAGAGAAATCTTGATATAGGTACTGCTGCATATACAGTGTTACTTATGTTAAAAAAAATATGATTCTTGGGTGGAACAAAGTTTCTTGAACTTCGCAGACTCTTTCTTCATAGAATGAGAGGAGAAAAAGACAAATTAACAAAGAGTGGAAACGGTTTTAACCAGGCGAGACTCCGGATGACCCCCCCCCCCCCCCCCCGCAGTCCGAACGTAGGTAATACATATGTACCTACATCGCACATGGCACGGCACACGCACCTCGAACGCAACGGCGAGGCATTTAATCGAGCGGCGCGTCTGGTGCATCACCTTAAGGTGGAGTCCCACGGCGAGTCGGCGAGCCACGAGCCATCCCATGGCACGGGACTCGGCCAAGCTCGCCGAGCCACGCGCTGTGGAATTTCATCTTTCCGGTTAGATTAAGGTAACGTGGCGCGACATTTAATTGTGCAATGCACTCGAAAGGGATCAAGTTTTCTCGATGCCCCCGTATATGATTTTATACAGTTTACACAAGGGGTATTGAATTTGTGACGTTTTTCTGTCGATTTTCGTTTCATATTAGAAGATAAATGAACAGAAATGTACGACGTTAGGATTCAAAGTTGAATGTAATTGTAGTCGTCAATGATTCTGTATCTTTTCTCTCTGTAATGCACTAAGTCGTTCAGGAATCCCTCGCTACTCTCGTTGTGCAGCTTCGTGAAAACAGGGGGCAGCGGTGTTATTCCCGCCGTGTCCGCGAGATCTTTGTAGTAATCGCCCTGTTTAGGTCCCATCATATGGAAGTGCTTTTTCTGCAGTCCCTCCTTCTCCCGTTTCATCAGCTCCTCTTTCTCCTGTCGCAGCATGTCCGCCTTGGAAGGGAGATCCTTCTTACCGTACAAAAACTTGAGGACGAATCGGACCTGCAATCGAGAGGGCGCAACTAAGTGGTTTCTATAAAAGCTTCATCGGAACATTGATTTTCCTCCGGGTCGCACCTGCAGATCGAACATGTCGAAGGCGCATACGTAAAACGGAAGACCGATCAAAGCGAGGGTCGGATTTTCGATCGATACAAGATGCTTCCACAACGGTGTCACCATGTTGGAGTCCACTCGCACCCCACATTTCTCGCTCAAAAAGGGAAAGCTGTACTTGTATCCTGCGATTAATGAACCGTTAACCCACTTTAATACATAAAATTTAACGAAATATGTACCTGTACAGTAGAAAATAATATCCACGGTTTCGCTGGTACCATCCTTAAAGAGGACACCGTGTTCAGTCAACTCTTGTATATCAGGTTTCTGAAAATTCGATACACTTTCATACGATCCTTTAATCCATCCTCCTCCACCGTTCATCAATTACCTGAATGACATTGCCAGGAAACACAGTGCCAATAGGGTCCTTCAGGTGGTGGCTCAGAATCACTTGCTTGGCCTTCTTTGATATATCCAATGCCAGATCCATCCCTGTTGTGTTTACCGCGAAATATTAACGCTTACAGCAGAAAAGTGGTGTAAAATTGCAGTGACGTCTTTATGTCATTGGCACTCTGGGCAGTCACCAGGGGCCCCATGTTAGTAGGGGCCTCAAAATAAAAAAAAAGTTGATTTTAAGTCATATTTAGGGACCCCAGTGTATTGCTTTGCCCAGTGGCCTAAAATGATTTTAAGACGCTTCTGTAAAAAGGACGAGGGTAACATGGAGGGCCAAATTAAGACCTTTAGGGGCTTCGAGCACTTAAGGGGGTACTCCACTGTGAACGGTCGAAAAATCAAACTATTTTTAAAGATTTTTTTCTCAGTAAATACAACATATAATGAAATAATTTTTTTTGATATTTATTAAGCTACTCTTATATTATACCAAAAAAATTAAAAAGAATATTTTCAATGTGTGTTACTTGTTTTTTTACAGCGTCAATATGGCACTTAAACAAAAACAGTGTGTTCGTGGTGCAGGTGATTTCTCGACTTGGGCTTATCCGAAACAAAAAATTCGAAAAGATTCTTAATCTGTATGAGTGTCGCTATCGTCCGTACCTCAATTAACAATTTTTATTGAAAAATAACCGAGATTTTTCTCGGGGAACATTTGAGAAACACCATTTTGGGGAACTTTTTCCTTCAAACAGGCGCCATTTTGTTATTTTTCAATAAAAATTGTTAATTGAGGTATGGGCGATAGCGACACTCATACAGATTAAGAATCTTTTCGAAATTTTTGTTTCGGATAAGCCCAAGCCGGGAAATCACCTGCACCACGAACACACTGTTTTTGTTGAAGTGCCATATTGATGCTGTAAAAAAACAAGTAACACACATTGAAAATATTCTTTTTAATTTTTTTGGTATAATATAAGAGTAGCTTAATAAATATCAAAAAAAATTATTTCATTATATGTTGTATTTACTGAGAAAAAAATCTTTAAAAATAGTTTGATTTTTCGACCGTTCACAGTGGAGTACCCCCTTAAAAAATGTTGAGGCCCCCTTATACAGGTGACGTAATGTATGATTTCTTAGCCATTTCCGATAACTTGATTAAAAAGTGTTACTAACAAAAGTTAGATTTTAAAATTCAAAATATTGCCCTCTCCTTTTTCCTGATGCCCTAAGCACGTGCTTATTTTGTTTACTAGTTAATCCACCACTGGTAACGTGACATAATAACGTACCGGAAGGACCAGCCCCCAGAACCACCACTGTCTTATCAGCGAATAATTCCGGCACCCTGTAATCGTGGCTGTGCAATTGTTGGCCTTGGAAAATACTCTGCCCTTTCAATATCGGCATACTAGGTTGGAAGTAATGCCCGTTACATACCATAACGGCGTCGAACGATTCATTTACGACGGTATTCTTCGGTAGATCCTTTACCTTGATCGACCACTTCCGCTCCCCATTCGTTGGCTCCACTAACTCGACGTTATGCTGGAACTGTAAAATACGTATGTATTCAGACACTTCTCCCCTCCACGACCAATTACCATAATTTGTTTATAGACATTGCGAGATGTGTACCCGAATATACTGGCGGAGATTGAAATGGTCGCAATACGAGTTGAGGAAGTCGAGTATTTGCTTGCGGGTCAAGTAACTTTCAGGCGCGTCTGGCACAGGGTAGTCAGGATATCCCATTACCTCCTTTGGAAGATTTGTCCTGCACGGTACGAATTAGTTTCAGTAACACAACTCAAGATAATGTATTCCGCGCTTGTTTACAGTAGATTTTACCTTAAATTTTTGTACATGCTCGTGTGTATTTGTAAACCATACTGATCCACTCCAGTTTCTTCTCTGTAGACCCACGTGCCTCCAACCTGGTCTGTTTTCTCGTAGCAAATTACTTCGCAGTCGTATGCACCGGAAGTGCAGTGCCTTAGGGCCGCGAGACCAGCGGACCCAGCACCGATCACGGCGATCTTCATGGTCACTGATGCTCTCGAAGAAACTTTTCCGTTTTGATATAAAACTACAGATAGTTTGGAAAAATAATTCACTCTCGGACACGTGTCGCTTATCGCTGACGAAAATTAGATAAAATAATGAGAAGCGCGAGTAGTTGAATCTCTTTCGAATCAGCCACGTTACAAGTGAGAAAGGTGCTGCGATCGAAAGTCGTACGCGCGAACGTTTTTTTCTTTTTCTCTTATAATACACTTTCCTCGCTGTTACGCGAGTATGTTGCACCGCTTATCAAACGCGTGTAGCGATATCAACGTGGTAACTTCGTTACAGCATTTGATAGCAGAATATGATGACGAGGATTTATAAGATAAAACAATCCAGAAACTATTAATCGAGGCACTCACGAATTGAGAAACCGGGAGGGTAATCGCACGATTGTCCAGCCGAGTCGACTGTATTGTAGTCAGAGGAGAAATACAAAATGACGAATCGTAAAGTAATCAGTGTGTGGCGAGTCGAAGTGTATCGTTCGAAAGGAGGCTGTTACTGATAACAAGGTCGTCGTGTATCCAACTCTGCTATATATGAAGAACGCCTTATAAAACTCTTGTTTCAGGAAACGGTCACGATCATCGATGACCTCGCGTTGTCCGTGGAAGTCTGCCGACTGTTGCATTAACGCCGAGGCGGTTAATGGACTTTTAAGATAGCGAAGCTTTTTTTAATGATACTCGGGCACAGAAAACTTTTCCATACGCATATCGAGTTCAGAGTTCTCGTTTATAGTAGACGTCAAACTTTCATTATGAGATCAATTTCGTGGAGTGGTATATCTGGCAATGAGTCGGTAGTTTAAAAAATTGGAACCACTTTTGTCAGTGCCTCCGAGCATCTGACAGATAAAAAATTGCATAGAGTCAGAACTGGTAGATCTGGAAATGATGCTGATGTAGTACGTACGAAATAGGAGGTGAAAGTTTTCTCTTTTAAAGAGAGCTGGCGCGGACTTGCAAGACATTGACTGATGCTGGATCTATTAGATTTATGAGTTTATTCCTGCTACTTGCTTCCTTAAAAACTGCGAAGATTTTCTAAAAACGAGGAAAGATGCTGTGAATGGAACTGCTGGCGTGCACGTGGATTCGGAATAGGGCTGGGACTGTTCGAATAATTTAATATTCGAATATTTTACAAGTATTCAAATGCTACGAATAAACTTCAAATATTTGAGTATTCGAATACTTAAATATTCGAATAGTATTTGGGTACTTGGTAGAGCTGTTCGAGTACTCGAAATTATCGAGCCGAGCCGGTACCCGAACGGATCCGAGTAACCCGAATGTTTCGGGTAGCTCGATTCTTTCGAGTAACTCGAATGTTTCGAGTAACTTGGATATTCGAATTACCTATATTCACCAAATAACTGAGCAACGGAAGTATTCGACTATTCGAATACCGAAAAATTCGACAAATAGTCTCAGCCCTAATTCGGAACCGAAATAAAATGTTTCTCTCTGAAATCAACTGGGACCAACTATTTTAAACAAACTGAGCTTGCTGGCGCTCCTCGCTGGCATACACTTTCGCAATAAATGTCGCAATTTGTGGATAGTGCCCACAAAGCTTTAGAACTACTCCGAATTGTGCATTAAGTTGGAAAATTGATCGGGCTCGCGTTATGGGTATATGAAAGCATGGCCCAGGACATTAGTGTACTTTTCTCACGAATGATAGCCACGTGATGAATTATTGACTAAAGAAGTGTTGGTAGGAGAACAGAGGGGATTGAACTCGGCAATCGCGTATCGAAATCGTAACAATCGTTAACGCTTTATCAGAAGTAAACGGACTGGCTCGATAATCTCTGAAGTGTTCCTGTATGTACATACAAAATATCTTTCCCAAAAAAATTTGTCAAGGACACAAATATATTCGATTTCCCATGCAATGTATAATTTAGTATACATTCGTAATTCAGAAATTGGAATTTAAAGAAAGCTCAAATGAATTTTAATAATAGACATTGTGATAATTGTATACATACGGAGACGAATGTATGTATGTATTGACTTAATATATTTTTCAGAATTATAAAACATCTTTCAGCTTTCCATGGACAAATCGATATTTTAACAAATGTAATGTCTAAAAAACATTAACATTAGCATTATTTTTTTATTTTATTAGCTGTTGTAATAGCATAGCGGCGGGTGACTAGGCCTTAGTATATAGAGAGCGCTCGGCGATGGATGGTTGTTGTAGTTATCCTTATTAGGAAAAGAGTTAAAGTAAAGTAGGTCAATGTAGACTGTTCCTTCGTTGTCAATAAAATATTTAATTTTAATGTAAAAGGTTACACAGTATATTGATCACTCACATGTGTCAATTATTTTATTGCAACAGGATCTCATTTATATATCATATTTTAATCTTCAGGATACACAACGCCGACTTGTTTTCGAATTTCGTCTTCCAATTTCGCCAGCAATAAAGAAGTTTCATGTGACACCTTGGGACTTTCAAGTGCACCTAAAACATATAATAGCAAGAGAAAATAATGAAATAAAGTGGCTTGATTTTTTCAGGGGATAGGATCACAAAATGTGACCTTTTTCGGGTCATTCGTAAGTATACAAAATGTGTGATTAAACGATTGAGTTAAAAAGTGCTCTGGGTAACGCTAAAAGGAAGTTATCTAAATTTTGATATGTAGATATTCATTCGTTTAGGTCAGTAAAACTGCCATGTATGTCAAATATTTTTATAATCCGACTACAAATTCGTGATCAGAAGAATCAAAAAGCCCCAGACATTCTGTATTTTTTAAATTAAAAAGTATTAAAAAAATTATTACCATTATCAACATATACGTTATATATATAAAAATTTGGAAACTGAAAAACGCCATTTTTGCTAAAAAAAAAATCCCGTCCTCTCAAAGTTAATGGATAACTCGCCCCGTGTATCGGAATTATCGCTCTTGCAAGGGATGGACACGGGTATGAAAATCGTTTTTGGAATGACACGGGGTGTAACAGAAAAAAAGTTCGAGCGTACTTATTTTTCAGCGCTACGTTCACATAGTAATTTTAAATTTTAAATAGATTAACATATACACAATACCTTTCAAAATGCAGTTACGAGCTTCATCGGCTTCGTATACTAATCCACTGCTGTTATAGAAATTGTATTTACGACCCCCTTCTGGAAGTGGCAAATTTATTGTTTCACCTGGAAGTTTTACAGTCGTTGGACACCAAAAACTCGGTATTTCTATCATTCCTTTCGTTCCAATAACATAAGCGGTATTGGGTAAGTTAACTAAAGCTTGAGTGATAATGGTGGCAGTCCGATTTCCTTTGTAAGTGAAGGTTACAGACACAGATTCGTCGACACCTTCCTCATTTAAACAACCAGAAGCTTGCACAGTTTCAGGTACTTCATTGTTAAATATCAAACAAGCGAACTGTATTACGTACACACCCAAATCTAATACGCTGCCACCTCCTAAGCTTTTTGAGCTAAAGAAAAAAGTATTTTCTGTGTAGTAGCTTTGACTATGCTGTATTAAAAATATGTAAAAGAATCGGATGGCATTAACACACATTCTCATATATACAAGAGTTCCAAAATATGTAATGAGAAAAGTTGAAACAAAAGAAATACAAGAAATATTCTCCTGTGATTTAAAAATACAGAGCTTTGAAACTTCGAATTTTTACCTACTTTCGTGAATCCAGGCTGTACTTATAGTTTTATATCTCAGAAATAATTTATTGTATTAAATTCGTTCTTTTTTTTTTTTAAATTTAATTTAGAAGGTATGGCCCATCTGAATAATATTTTTTCATATTGTAAAATCATTTTTGTAACATTAAAAATTATAAACACATTCTTATTTTGAATTTCATTAAAAAAGTACGTGCATACTCTTGGAGACTCGAAGAAATTACATTAAATAAATGTTTTTCATGCATCGCATTCAACTTTTGAACTATAAACTCTGGGATTAAGTTTAATTTTTTTTTTTTATAAAATAGGAATCTACATTTCGGGTGAAGCCGAGTAGTAAAGCTAATACATGAATAAGTCGAATATATAACAGAATAAAGGCAAGGGAAATATTATTTACATACTTAATTCTTTCAACACCCGCCAAGTTAAATCCAAAGGATGCAATGACTTGGTGAATTTCCCCAATACTTCCACTATCAACCGCCTTTTTAATGACTTCATATGCGGGAAAACATCGACTCCATATACCTTCCATTAAAAACAATTTTTTGCTCTTCGCCAAATTAATTAACTCGGTTGTTTGTTTCAAATTCATAGTTAAAGGTTTTTCGCATAAAACATGTTTTCCATGATCCAACATTAATTTCGCTACTTCAAAGTGTTGTGGATGTAAAGTTCCGATATACGCAATATCTGTAAAAACAGAATAAGTATAAAATAATATAACAAAATTGTAAGTCCATTACTGATGTAAAACTGTAATTCTACAATAACAGAATTATCTCTTCCTAACATTTTCTTATACTTTCATAAACATTCTTTTCATACAATAAACAATGTAATTAATAAATGCATTATGCTTCCAGTAGCGCCATACAACTACACTTGACGCACATTTAATTGATTGTGACAAGATAATTGACGTCGTAAAGCATGCATTTGCGAGAGAAGAGTGGGAGTGAGTGTATGAATGAAAGAGAATAGCAAATAGATGTGATGGATAGTATATACGAATGAGCGAAAGTTGTTTACACTGTTGGCACAGGCGAGGTGTATGATAAACCTGTTACTCGATGCTACATATTTTCTGTCCAACGGTTTTGGGGCCCATAAGCCCCATTAGCATTTCCGTGGCACGTCCAATATTAGCGGTTAAGTATAAAATCAGAGTGCAGCACTACTAGCGGTAGGAATTAAAGTTTTAATAGCGGTGAAAATTATATTTTAAAATAAATATTTATAATTCAGTATAAAGGGCGGCACAAATCATTTTTGCCCTTAGCAGACGAATCAGACATAGCAATACACCAAACATCTTATGGGGTTTTGAATCTCGAGCAAAACTGTGTTACCGACTCATAATCTGAGAACTGAACTTAGTGTCCTCTGCTCATAAACAGCATGCAACTCAAGAATTACTCTAAAATGTGTTGAAATTCCGAAAGGTGTGTTGCTTGCCTACTTGTGACTTGTTTAGGACAGCTTGGCAAACACATAACACACACGGTAGGCTCTCACTACGCTACCCTTTGACTCGGTTTGTCAGTGGCTAACGAGGATGTCTCTCCGAAAATTTATTCCGGGGGTCAGGAGATTATATAGCACCGAAATATGGTACTTCGTAAGCTGAGACCCGCCTCCCAGAACCGAGGGCAGAATAATTTTGCACTCCTTTCATTTGCGCATTGCGCTTAGGAAGGGCCGATTCATACACCGGGGGGCTACTCAGGGCTACCTATAGTCGGTGTGAAAGGTTCAAATTACTCGGGTGTACATTGCGTCTTGATGAATCGTTCTAACCGACCACATGCGTGGTGGTGAATGTACCCATTCCTACGCATCTCGTAATCAGAGAGAGACACCGAAGAAGGTGCGCAATTATGCGAATACTCCTAAACAGGAAGGGAAAGTTTATCCAACATGCGTATTTGGTCGGCCAGAACGAATGATTGAGATGTATTTAGTGTACGATCATTTTTTAAGCAGTGACACCTATAATAAAGACTCATTTACTTTGATACATATATTTAACTGTAAAAGCATACCAATATCTTTATCCTCTGCCAATTTTGCATAACTGTCGTATGCTGTTTTAATATTGTTGAACTTAGCAAACGTTTGTGCGCGAGATAATTCGCGTGCCGCTACTGCAACAACTACATGTTTGGAGTCTGGGGCTGCTTGTATGGCACTTACAAAGTCCTGAGATATGTTTCCAGCGCCTGCTATACCCCAACAAAGAGCCATCTGTAATGAAACAAAGTGTTATAAATTTAATTAAATCACATATAAGAAATCTCGATCAAAGAAATTCCCGATTAATGTTTTAATCTCTTTATTATAGGAATATTAAGTAAACATGTAGGGTGTGTGCAGTGGCACACACAGAGCGGGGAGGGGGTAAGGGGCCTTGGCACACCCCAAAGAAGGGGCATTGTAAGTAGAAAAAAACTGAATTGTATTCGTTAAATAAATTTTTATAATCATGTGACGAATTTTATTGAATTTGCAATAAAAATATTTTTATCCGTTTAACTCGGCTTCTCCAAGATTAAATCCTGAGTGTGCCACTGGTTGGGTGTATGAGAAAACAATAAATATAGGAAAAAATTGTTCAGAATGTTAATTTTAACAACATATTTCAAGGTCATCGAAATCGGTGGGGACTGCCTTTTTGTAAATAATTACCTTCATAGATTATTACAGAATTATTTGAAGCTAAATTAAGCAAAAAAAGTAAGCCAGAATATTTTCAAACATTATTTATGCTTTTAATTACAAGTCATGTACAATTATTATCATAATTTCATATCTTACATTTCTTAAGAACATAAGATTATCTCTATATCTCTATGTGCCCTTCAATACAGCCAGTGCATATATACATACATATACATAGTCACTCACACAAGTGTCCGTCCTCGTCATGTGTTGCGTATTTCGCCAATAATAAAGTTAGAATTACCAGTTCTAATTCAAATAAATTAATATTAATCTTGATTAATATATACTTTACAGAAGTGTGTATTTAATTGAAAAATTATACATAGTTTACTTAAAAAAGTATTGGTGTCCATGGAAGCATAAAAAGCATGCACAAAAGTATCTCAACAAATTCAACACTTATTTTATATGAGTTTAATTACAATAAATTAATATCTTCTTGGATATCTCTACGATCTTATTATAAATTTTCATCTAGGGTGAAAGCACTAGTAGTCGACTACTTAAAGCTAAACTTGAATGAAAAGTTCTAAAAAAATAAACAATCAATGATATAAAATATATAAAATGTATTGAAGTAATTCAAATGTATTTAATGTATCACCGAAAATGTTGTGTTAGTATAAAAGTTCGGGGAAAATAAATAATTAACGTTAAAAATAAAATGTCCGAATGCTTTAATAATCGACCGCTTAATTCTAAAAGTCGACCGGTCCGATAGCTAGTAGTCGACCGCGTTTTTTTAATATGAAATTCAAAATAAGTTGTGTTCATTACAAACTAAAATTTATTTTTAAATATAATGTGCAACAGCGGTAAATAATTAATAATGACAGGAATAATGCGTAATTAAAATAAGTTCTATTAAAAACTTTATCAAAATTTTAATAAGAAATAGAAATTATTTTTTCCAAATGTAAAGTAAGTTTTTCATTTTTAAGATAAGAAGTAGTAACAAATTTTAAATTTTTAAAGTATTTGTATTCTACAAATAAATTATATAAACTTTGTAGAACATAAATTCATAAGAAACAAATATAAAATTTTAATTATCTTAAATATGATTAAATCCTTTCTTCTTTTATAACTCTGTGTTTCAATTTTTTATATTTTTCTTGCTTCTTCTTTTTACATTCTTCTCCTTTTTTATTGCTATTTTCTTGGATTTTTCTTCTTGTTTTTCAATTTTTCCTCCTTTTTCTGACACTATACTATTTTAATGTTTTCTTTCACTTCGTGTTTTTAAAAAAAAAAAAAAAAAGTCACGCCATTCTGAAACTGCACTTGGCAGTTTTTCTTTTGCAGATCTTTTTTTATTGCTTCGGATAGGGGGAGGATAGAATAGATGTTTGCCAAAAGCATTATTAAGAGCCTCCATCTTTTGATTTTTTCCAATGTGTAAGGTGTTATCTCTTTGTTGAATTATAGGCGTGTTAGAATTTATGTTACTAAATTAATTATGTTACTAGATTAAGATAAATTATAGTTAACGCGTGATCAACTTTTAGCGTTCATTGAGAATGTAGTTAGCTTCAGAAATCGACCGCTGTGGTCGACTATTGAAAATTGGAAGGGAATGATGGTCCAGTTACAGTGCTCCCATAAATAAATAAATTATCCCATTTTTTTAGTTTTTTTAAACACATCATCTTCCAGTAAAAATTGGATAAAACTGAATTACATTTGTCGTTTCTATTCAAAGCGCATTTATGCTTCTCGTGTTGGAAAACAACAATGGCACATGTAGAATCAAAATTAGTTTGCAAATCACTTTAAAAGCATTTATTTATGTTATCTATGAAGAGCGCTTTTTATTATATTTTAAAGTTAGAAATTAAAAATATAATATAAAATTGTCATTCAATTCATTTACACTAATAACTTAAATTTTGGAAATGATACATAATAAGGTGATAAATTTATTTATTGATAAATACATTGCAGAAGAAAATATGTTCCTAATTATCAATATTAAAAAAAGAATTGTTAAACATTAATAATAATAAACTGCATAGAGAACAATTTATTGATCTCGATACCTTCAAATAACAATGTATCATATGGAAAAATTGTTTGAACAATTTGATTGTATCAAAGGAAGAAATACTTCCTTTTTTTAAACAGGAAATCTAATATTTTCTTCAAGAATTCAAAGTATTAAGTATCCAGTAACAAAATGTTATGCAATATACACTTTTTATTATAAAAAGTAGTCCAATAATCATTACACTATGTACTTTCTATCTTTACTAGTTTGAACTATTATATATTATCAAATCATTAAGAATATACATATAAACTTTAATTTCGATGTAGTTGTATCAAATCTTGTCTATATAACACTGTACAATTTCTGTTTTAACCCCTGTTGCATAAATCACTCTGTGTATGCTATTTACACACACATATAGTTAATGTTTTCTTATTAAATAGAGTAAGTACTTTCTTTAGCCTATAATATGGTGAACCAACTTACAGTTTTTACGAAGATACAATGAAGCGTAAAAATGAATTCATATATTTCTCTGCTCTGCTATTCTACGCACTGCAGTAACTGCCACGAAGATAATACATACTACTGCCACACCGCTTGTTTCTTTGACTTTTGATTATCCGTCACGGAGGTTATATGAGCAGTAGATACGAGCAAATAGATACGAATTGTGAAACGGTAAAGTACTTATAGATATAATTCGCGATAAATAGCTACTTACGAAATGAGGCAGATTCTACAAAAACGTACGTTTTATTAAAAATATATGTCGTACGATATTACTTTACTACGTATGTATATGCATTGGTAACACGTAGCCCTGAAAAAACTCTGTATCGCTATTTATTTGCACAGAATATTGTTCATAATATTAGAATCGCATTCGCATCGTAATCACTGTAAAAATCGAAGAAATTTTTTAGATCAACAGTTACAAATTCAAACGAAGGTGACACAAACATCAACGTGGCGCCGTACCTGCGTCATAAAACCTGATGAGAATCCCAGCGTATCTCGGGAGTCAAGAGTGGGATGGTCAAGTAATTTGTTTAGTGGTGTAAGTACTTACTGTGCGTTTATTGTAATATTAGAATTGGAAAATAAATTTACGTAAAAAAAGAATATATTGTTTTATGTTTAAAACTTGATTCCCTACACTTTTTCTATCCAAATAAGTTGTAGTAAAATATTGTCAAAAATAAGTTCCAGCCATATAACTTTCCTCCCTTAACATTTATTTATAAATCCATTCCTGCAATTTAATTAAAAACTATACTTTGCAAGTTTATGTTTTAAGTTTTACATCCATACATGTTATATGACAAGTTTCCATGGCAACAAGAAATGAAACAAGGAGAATGCATTTTCAGTTGTTGAAAGATATTTCAGTGAAGCTAATTGTAAACCTTCATTACTTAGTTTTTATATAGTATGCGAATTAATTGAGTCTGATAGCAAGCTATAGTAAATACCATTATTGAGTAATATTGAAATTATGAAAATACTTTAAGTAAACTGAGCGCAATGCAGAGGCCATCAACAGGTATAAGTCTACCACAAAGTAGGCTCGAAAGGCCTCGCAAGGCGTTGAAAAATGATTTCGGAGAATCTCGTATTACTTCTGGCACTACTCGTCCAGCAACACCTGGACAAAATGTCCTGGCTCGACCACCGTCGACCCCAGCCACATTTAGTCAAGCTGGGGGTTCTAGATTGGCTACAATGAGTTCAATTAGTTCTGGATCTAATGTAGGACTTTCGATTCCTGGTCAGATGAATATGAGCATGATGGAAAGACCGATCACTCAGTATGGAGTGGCAGGTGTTAGACCTGGAACAGGCAGAGGATTGTCAATGGCCAGGTAAATTTGTCTCGAGCTTGAAAACTGTGGTCTCCTAGTTATAACTAATCAACGGACTCTTTTAGTTTCTACCTTAAAACTTTTATTTTCAGACAAATTCAAGACAAGAGATATTATATCGGACTCATGCAATTGAAGACAAGAGAGCTGAATCAAGAAATTGCCACTATCGTGAAAGACATAGAAGACCAAAATAAAGAAAGAGCCACCTATCTGCATTACGATAAGAGAGCCAAAGACTTAGCTGCTGAATTGACAGCCTTGCAAGGACAGTTAGCCGACTATAACATTGTCGTAGACAAGATGACGTCAGATGTTGGAAAGGAAATTCTTGAACAAGAAACGGAAGAACTTGCCATGAAGAATGAGCAATGTTTAGTGAAAATTGAAAACATGTTTGAAGAAAGGAAGCACTTGGAACAGCAATTACATAAGACAGAAAAACAGTTGGAAAATGAGAAGAAGAGGACAGAGAGACTTATAGAGAGTATGGACTCGAGTACGAAAGAAAAGTATGATGAATTATTGAAAGAGAAAACAAGCTTACAAGAAAAGGCGAATATAATGCAGCAAGAATTAGATGACTTATCTAAAGAACAAGCTTATTTAGAGGAAGAAGTAGCATTGTCGCCTTTAAAACAGGAAGCGTTTAAATTGCATCTGAAAATTATAGAAGCAGAAGAGAAGAGAGCTAAGTTACGAGAAGAAGAGAGAAGCAGAATTTCGCCGGAGGAAGAAAAGGAAAGGTTGTTACAGAAAATTAAGCAAGATAATATGGACATCGCAGCTGCAGAAGCGCAACTGTCCGAGAAGAAAAAGCGAATGCAAGAAATGGAACAAGAACTCGAACAATTGGAAACTGACATGGAGGACACGCAATCTGAGAAACAAATTAAATACAAAGAACTTCGCAAACGAGAAGAGATCATGGAACAATTCATGTCTTCTTTTGAACAAAATAAATATGACGAGACAAACAAATTAAACAAATTAGAGAAAACGATAATTGAATATTTGAAAAATATTTCGAATATGGTAGATTTTGATATAGATTTCACTGGCGGTGATGAAATGGCTATTTTGAACAGTGTACCTTTTTACGACGACTACGCTAATATTAGCAATGATCAAAGTTTTGAAAGTCTGACAAAAGACAACTTAAAGATGCAGCAAATATTAAGTAAAATGGAGATACTGGAACGAAAACTTAGAGCAGAATTGACCGATTTGAACGAACGAATGAATAAGAAAGAGAGTAAACTAATGAGTTTAGAGGATCTAGATAGTCTAAAAGCTAAATTAACACTAAAACAAGGACAATTGACAGCGGACTGCGAACAGTTGAAAAAGCAGCGATCAAAGTGTGAACCAGAACTCAAAGCAGTTCAACTTGAATATAATGAAATAAAACAACATTTAGAAAACAATGAAATATACAGTCAGATTAATGTATTGGAGAATACAGTAGAAAAGTTGACGGAAGAACATGAAAATATTAGAAATTTTATTGCTGAGCAAAGGGAACGTGGTAATTATGGTTTAGTGAAAGAAGACGCATTTACTTCAATGACTACATATAATAATATCTTAAAGGACAATTTAAAGATTATTTATTGAATAACATTATGTTTCTCTTCTCTTTCGTAATTATTTAACATCGTTTCATCCGATGCAGTGTTTAAATTCGATTCCGGGAATTTATTATTACTTTTCAGTAATGTAGTGAAAACCATTTGAAAATCTTGACTAGGTGTTATCCCACTTTTTTTCATTTTTTCCTCTAGTTCCACAGCACCTTTACAATCGTTCTGTTCATCTGTGCATAAATATATATTAAATTTAAACTTGTTCAAACGCTAGTTGTACATTAAAAATATAGTCACTCACTGTATATAGTCAGGAGTAAATAACATATAGGTTCTAAGTCTCCTTTAAATATTTCCCCCCCTACTTCTAACATTGTCAATGAAGTTTTTACAATGTCGTCCTCCTTTAAATATTGAATTTGACTTAGCAAACGATCTCCAGATATGTTTTCTTTCTAAAAAATAAACCATTTCGATTAGTTATTTGATACGAGTAGCGTACATCACGTAAACAGTAAATACAAATAATGTAATACTTCGACTAGATTCCGTAGTTCATTTATTTTATTACATAGCGCTAATGCTATCGCGAGATTGGTAACTGTCACATTATGCCCATGAATTATGTCTATGAGACCATAAACATCTAGTAGCAATTGGTTGTGCTGCGGGGATGATTTTGATGCTTGCTTAACTAATTCAGTTAATAATTCTTGCTTCGCCGGGGTTTTCTTGTACTCGTTTACGCATCTTCTGAATACCTTTACAGCCGATTCAATATCGCCTCTTAACAACGGACCGACTACTAACCATCTCAAAATAGAAGATGTGTGTGTACAATATCCTTTTTCAATGAGAAGGTGTACCATACTTTCGATGTAATTGGAGTGACCACTGTGTGCTAGTCGATTTAATATTTTTGAGCACGATGAAAGTGCAACTGGTTTGTGATTCACCTGCCTACATTCCTTTATTAAATTGAAAGCCTCCTCTACCATATTCTCCTCCAGTAATAATAGAACAAACTGCAGAATTTTAAAGTTATCAATTTGAAAGTCTGGGAATAGAGATTGAGTCTCTTGTAACTCTATAGAAGCCTCCTTAATCATTTTATTTTTTGTATAGAAATCGAATAAAGCTATTCTCATCCCAGGTGAACATCTCATATTCCTGGATTTAAATTCTTCTAGAATTTCATTTATCTGCTTTGCATCATTTTTCTTACAGGCTATTATGAATAGTTTTCGTAAGATGCCTCGGATATTCTTCCCTGTAGTCTTAAGCTCGTGTAAATGCGAGTGTAGTTGATTTTCATTCATGTACTCTGGATGCACGAATTCTCCGCTATTATAGTTGTGCACATTTTCATCCGGAGTTAAGGCCACAAATAGGTGCGAAATGTATTGTTTAACTGGTTCCTCTAAGTTCATACTGAATACTTTGTTCTCTACGTAAATTATGTCCTTGGCAGACATAAATGCTTTATGTTCCTGCATAGCATTCAAGAATTTCGTAAAATCTTTCAAATCAAAATCAGGTTGATCCACAAATTTCCTTAAAAATGTCCCAGCAAAACCCTGACCATTACGGGATAATTCAAATATAAGTTGTATACAATGATTGATGTTTCTTGAAGTTTTATAATTGGAAATCAAAGAGTCCAGCATGTTCTGGCAATCGATCTTCTTCTTAAAAGTCTTACACAAATTAAGGCTTTCCTCGACTCTTCCTTCGTTTAATAAAAACATCATGAGTGGTTCTATTACGTAGATAGGCGCTATTCCGTTATTAAACATTTTCTTAACTGTAACAACAGGATCGCTGGTATTGATATATGGAAACACATAATGCGTGAAACATTTGGAATCTATTTCAATATCCAGAGCTATCATGTGCCTGATAATTGAATATATAGCGCTTTCTTCGCCGCTTTGACACGCAACTGAGAGCAGAGGCCAATAATATTCAGACTTAACGGTTATCTTCTTTACCTTCATTTCTTCAAATAATGCAAAGACTAACGTTTGATTATTCTCGTATAAAGCGAACTGAACCGCTGTCTCCCAAACGTCTGTAATATTATGCTCCATCGCAAAATCAGCTACAACTTTCAACAGAAGTTTCGAGTTCACGTTCGACTTAATCATTTCCTTTACAAGACAAAACGCAAGAGTTCGTCTTACGTTGTGGAGTCCGGTATTCATAGGAACATGAGCAACAACCGTGTAAGCATCTAAAGAGTGCTGTTCCTGCACAAGCTGTGTGATAACAGATAAAACGTCCAGTTCCGCTTTATCTAATGGCTGCATAAATCTCAATACATTCGGTATATGCATTCCATTATCCGATAAACTAAGAAATTTAACAAGCTTCATAATATCTGATACAGGTATTACCGAGCTTTTCAGGACTTCCATTAATTCCTCAAAATTGTTATTTTTCGCAAAGGCAAACATTAATTGTACTTTGATTCTAGGCGATGGTTGAATATTTGTTTCCACCATAGACGATATTACTTCTTTGGCTTTGGCCGTATTTCCATTGACGGAGTATGCGTGCACCAATGCATTGTATCCTTCTTCGCTCAAAGGCAATCCTTCCTTGCCCATGTCTGATATAAGAGTTTCAACTGCGTCAACGTCTCCTACATTCGATAATACTTTCAACAAAAGACAATACGTGTCGTACTCCGGTTTAACAGTCATATTGTTCAAAAATTCATGCGGGTTAACAGTGCAAGCGTTATCAATGTAAGTGTTCAACAATGCGTTATAGTGGTCTATCGACAACTTGCAGTTCCTTATTTTCAAAAGGTTCCACGTACGGTTCGTCAATTCTTCCCTAGTCTTTAAGGGCGTATCGTATAACAATTTCCCGCAGCATTTAAGCAACATTAAACCCAAACTTACTGGCAAATCGGAATCATTGTTCTCTAATCTCTGGATGATTTGTTCCAACTCTTTCAAGTTTACATTTTGGTCGTTGATGCTTTTGTGTAGCATCACTACCTTGTATTGGAAGCTCTGAGCGTCATCTTTGTCGCTATCAGTGCTGAAATTTCTTTTGCTCGTTACGGTGCATTTGTAAGGTGAGATTTCTGATGCGCACCCGCGCAATGCCACGATGTATTTTCCGATGTATTGGTTGCGCGAGGATAAGGATGAAACTTTCGAATAAGCTGACATGCATCTTATGCTTGTTGTAAATAGTTTCTGGGATCCTCTTAGCAGAATCATTATATCAATATTTTATTATTCACATATAATCTACTTCATGTGTTGTTCATTAATATGGTTTTAAATGCAACTCGTAGTCTTTAGCAACATAAAATTGGGTGAAATAAAGTAGTAACTTATAAATTATCGTACGAGGCTTTCTGAACGTTTTTCAAAATAATAAACTCGAACATTCATATTTTTAATTGAAGATAAGAAATATGACTTTGCACGAGCAACACTATAAATTCGGGTTATAATTAATTAAATTACATATAAAATTAATTAGAATCAACTTCGTTAAAAATGTTTATATAGTGCGTATGATTTTGTATAAACCTAACCATAAAATTATTAACTTAACCGGGCACAAGTGTGTTTCGCCTGTGCCCTAACCGGTATAAAATATTAATTTTGTAGTTTAGAACACGGGATTAGATCGGAAATTGTTATTTCAATTATGAGAACTTTCTGTATCGATTATACGATTAAATAATTATTTATGAGAAGCATTTCAAGTTCGTATTTATGTATTTGTTTCAAACTTGACCAACGAATTCAGGTTAGGATGGTTTGTATTACGTGAGCATGTCACACCAACTGCTAGTTTTTAAAAACTATTTTCGGGTAAAACATATTTCTTTTCTTCAAAATTTGTTTAATGGGATTATATATTTATCCATGTCAGTGTAAATATTTTTAAACATACATTATGTGCACGGGAATGATATTTTGAATTTAACTTGTTTGGCACGTGTTACGTTTTAAAAGTGTTTGGGGCATTATTTTTTTGAAGAATAATCTTGAACAGGATAAATCAGGATGTTTCGATTGGAAGGGTCAGTAAGGTAATCATTGTTCCTGTTTTTTGTACAACTTTATTTCCACAATTTGATGTTTCAAGGGAAACTTTTTGGCGATTTTGGAACTATCGAAATATTTCAGATTTACGTGTAAATGACTGTTAATATTTGTGAATATAAAAAATTTAGATGCATTCAATCGAATTCATTTTAGTGCGTAAACGAAAATGTCAGATACAAATCGAGCTATTAGTGGATGAATAAATATACTTGATACAAACAGTACACACATGGAGCAAACCAATTTGATAAAATGTATACGATACGATTAAATATGTAAAAATGTGTATAAGTCGTGATTTATATTAATATATTATTGATAAATATGTAATAAATAAATAAATAGTTAAGACACACCCACGCTCACACAGTACGCATGATAGTATAAATAAATGATGAATTAAAAACATACAATACGAGTAGCTTATAAATTAAATGATTACATAGAACATTCGATTTGTTACATGTTTCACACACAAACTGTCTTATAACATGGTATTCGTTCCGATACATATTGTATTGTCTTTGAAATATGTACATACAAGTATTCTATAGCTTATTATTACTTTCATATAAAATCAATAGCAGTGAAAGCTTTCCCGCCAAATCCTAATATTTTTGTCGCGCTTTCATGAGGCTACTGGCATAATCTGACTTACAATATTATATTATACTTAAATGCATTAACCACGGACTGAGATCGAGTACTCTACTAAGCTTCCCAAGTCAAATTCAGAAGCAAATTCGGCAAAAAATACAAACGAAACCTTTCTTTATTAGTTAACTTCCGCAATGACTGTCGCAGTTCTTTTTTCTTGCCTCGAAAATTATGACCCTGGACTAAACTGTTCGAGTTGGCGTCCGTGGTCTTCTTGACTAGATGCCACTCTTAATAAGTAATTTATTTTCATAGATAAACTACACGCTTGCCTTATTTACGTATTTCCGTGACTAGAATTCGTTATAATTTTTGGATTGTTACATGTACGTTAAGAATAGATTTGTTTTTTGGATTTTATAAAATCAATTTCGATGTATCGGTAACATGTATTTGGACTAGACTTTATCGATGCATGTTAAGGTAGGTGCCTGGAAACCTGGTCGGTAAGATTCGAATTTTGATTGTACCCCAAATTAATATAAAATTAGTCTTAATTATTAAACACAGCCTTGGAATAATTGATTAATTCCTATTTTGGCCTTAAGCACTAATCATTTTCGTACTTATTCCTTAGGCGCTTCGGCCTATGAAAAATAAAATTTCGGCATTTTACCTTTTAAATTAATGGCAGTTTTCAATGTGGTTGATTAAAATTATTGTTCAGCTTAAAATAATTTTATCCTATATAAGTAGCTGCCGACGTGGACACTCTTTATATTCAAAGTATAATTAATTGACAAGTTTGCTAAATCGTACGAGTATGAAATAATAATTGGAAATTATAAATTAAATTATCTAAATGTAGTTGAATTTACTCGGTTTTTATAATTATGTTTAATTTTTTTTTAAGAAACGACTGACGTATGTAGTTTGAAGTTTTTGAATGTGTAATTCTTTTTGTAGATATATCTTTCTGTACGATCGCGGCATTAAAATGAATTACTGGCACTTTTCCCGTATTAAATAAGAAGAAGGCGTATTTACATTGCTACGTTTATATATGCCGATTTGAATAATTTCAATGGCAAAGTATCCTAACGTAAGACTAGCAGCTAGCGGCACCTCGCGGTCGTTTATTTCTCGACGAAACGGCGATGCTTCGAACGTTGCAAGAATGAACATTACGCTTTCGTAACTTAATCCATCGTATGGCATCGCATCCACGGATAATATTCATTTTACTGTGTACGTAAGTATAGAAACAAGTTATCTATACGACGCTTCGAATATAAAATCAAAATTGCATTCATTTGTGGCCTGCATAATTGTTTCTGAACACGAACTGCTACTTAAGGGTATTTGGACGTCATCAACGGTAAATGACGTCCGACTATATAGTAACTAGAGATAGAGTTGACTAGAAATATAAAGAAATATATACATACTTCGACGCCTGAACTTTGTTAATGTTAAAAGAAATACTATTAAGTATAGACTTTTCTGTAATTTTGAACATAATTTCTAATAATCCGCAAGAGAGTTGAAGTACTTTTTACTTATCTTAAGACTTTGATTACTGCTACGTATTTGACTGATTGACGATCGACTAGAATACATTATTTTATGACTAGAAGAAAGTTTCCTTGACTAATGTTTGACTAGATTGAAACTTTTTATTTTTGACTAGATTCTATAGATATATTTTCTCTTGACTAGATTTTACGTTTTGATTGTCATGTCGTGTACGAAATCCTTATCACATTTCGACTAGATCGTTACTTTGGTGTTTCGATAATCTTTTATTATTAATTTTAGAGACATATTTCTAAGAATAAATTACGATTAGTTGAGTTACTACTAACAAACGCGACTACCATTACAAGCACTAATTACAGTTATATCTACACCAGTATCTTTGATTTCAAAGTAGCTGCTTAAGAGGAAATTAAACTTAAATTAACTAGCATACCAAATACAGGGTCAGTGCCATGGATCGCAGTGCGTTGCGGCGAAGTTTCTTGCGGAGCATGATTCCATCGACGAGAGGTAAATGATACCAACTGCCGATAATTCCTATGTATCTGCAGGCCTTCGGTCGATAATTCTTGAATGTATTTGTGGTAGGTAAGTACACCCCAGTGTCAACATCATCCCGGAAATTTCTTCAGTTGATCTCATTCTTCACTGAATGCTGAGGACGTACGATCTGTGACGCTGACCACGGTGAAGCCTCATAGGTGATTCTCATTCACCGAATAAGTGACTTGAATAGCGTTGTACTTTTAGCATCAGTACTCTACGTCCCTCTTCCCACACCCACCTCTTCCCCGCTCTTTGTACAGACTACGTATACCATGTCTCATATGTACAGCTTTATACAAGTCCCCAGAAATCGGGGACGATGGCAGAGAGCAGTACTTATTCTCTCTGCTTTCCCGAGTTCGACACGGTGACGAATCGTCGAGCGATCGGAATTCCCCGATGAGCCTCGACGCGCAATTTTGGGCTGCCCATGTTTGCTTCTTGCTATCAGTCGAGAACATCATCTCGAACTGTTCAGTGTGTCTATTGTACTCACATCGGCTGTTACACGAGGCTGCTTTGGATCGATGAGTCCTTTTTGTATGTATGCTCCAGAACTTTGAGAACCTGCCTCAAGGCCTCGGGTATCCCCGGTCCAATCTGAAGTGATTCGAAATTCGTTGCAAACTCTCGGTGATTTCAATTGGATGTGCCGAATCGGGAAAGCAGGGCAGAAGGTCGCAGACCCTCGGAGATTGAATGTGTTCTGGGTAGAAGGGAAACGATGGGGAGAGGAGAGGAGAACGGAACGGAAAATGCTCCAAGAACGGGTTAGAGGAATGAAAAGGGAGAAGTGTTCTCCGAGGGCCACGCAAGCGCACACTGGCTCGCCTGCTCGCAGACTACCTCAAACTCTGCGCGCTGTGCTCCAAGATGCACACTCTCCCCACCATGCCCCACCATATCCCCACCACGGGGCAGCTCAAGGTGCACAAGTTGGCACGTGCCCCACTTCCCCGCCGTTCCCGCTTCCCCTCGCGTCAAGCTTTGTGTTCCCCACTATGTTCTTCCCCTTCTTGCGGGATTATTGGTGGTGCCCTATGGAAACGCGCCCGGGCACCATGCTGTTCAGGGATTCGCGCGGGCCACCCCACCATCCGGGTAATTTCAAAGATTTCTCCCCCTTTAGGCGCGCGTGCGCAGGTGTGCGTGTGTTGCACGCCATTAACCGAGCGCAACGCGTTATTGTGTGAAGTATGGTCGGGGATTTACTGTACGGGTGGGGGGATCATCGCCGCGCATGCGTCGTTTTAGGCAACCACGTGCCGTCTTTTTTATTATCCCGTCTCGCGTCTGAGCTTTCCCGATTCAAATGTAGTGGCGCATATCAAATAGGTAGTATATTTGATGAACAAGAAATGCACGTTTTTGATCCGAGTTTTAGAAATTTGTATTTGGGTTCCCATTTCTTTTTAGAATTCTGAGAAATAATTTTGAAAATATTTGGAAACTGTTTTGTATTTGTTACTGAATATGTGTTGGGGTTATTCTTTTATAAGTCTACTTACTGTTTTAGAAATTATATTTTGTAATCATCTTATCTCTGATTATTGCAATGTGGAAACCTCTGTGGATATATCACTGACACTTTATTCGTGGTAATGTACTTTGTAAATGGTCGGTCTATTTAAGTTTTCAGGGTAAGTCATCAGGGGGTTGAGAATATTACTTTGCGTTTATTTGATACTCCGTGTTTGAAGAGCACACTCGTTCTTTTTAGGGGGGACTGGGATTCCACTCTTAAAACAAGAGGTCCAATGCCTTCCTCGGTGGATGTCAGTAGTAATTTAACCTGGGCTCGTGTTGCATTTTCAACCGATTCAGCTATGCTATAGGCATTTGATGCCGGAAACTGGTATCACATCATTTTGCGTGCTCAACTTGATATACGTATGTAGATCAAGGAATAGGAATTACGATTTTTGGGATATTTCAATTCATGGGCGTAGCTAGGATTTCATTCAGGGGGGGGGGGGGGGGGGTAATAAAAGACTCCTCCGGCTTCCAATTCAGTCATTTGTGCACTGAATTTTGTGTAGGGTAGACCGGGGGCAATAGTAACAGGAGGTCGATTGTAACACGTTAAATATCTCAGAACATATGATAGATATTAACACAAATTTTGAATATATGATGAAGAATGACATTTGGAATACACACATCCATGTTCTAGCAGTATAGATACACAATAGACATGTATAGCGAAGAAAATAACTTTTCGATACCCTAAAGTAACTTTTTCTTACTGACTTAAAATTGTAATATAAACACTATCTTTGCAAGTATGTGCTATTCCTTTTGTTTAATCTTCAATCTGACCTTTTTTAAAGTAATACTGATCATCACTTAGAATTTTTAACGGTCTCGTTAGTCAAAATTTATAATTGAAGTCCAAAAGCATGGTCGGGGACGATTGTAACATCGACAGTCGGGGTCGGTTGTAACGTTTAGATGTTTTCTTTTCTGACGTTTAACCATCATTTACGGCAAGTTATAAGGTTACAACCAATCTTGACGATCGAATAATCGCTCAAACAATAGATTCCTCCGTTTAATTTTCTTCAATTTAAAATTCAGGTAAGCATTATTATTATATAAGCTAATAAATCTTATAATTCCTTCAACTTAAAGTCGGAATTAAACTTATTTTAGAATGCCTCGTACAAGAATTAGGAAGACTGATAAAGGCATAAAAAATATAAAAGAATATGAACATGCTTACAATGATATGAACGAAATAAAATAAAATAAAATAAAACATGTTTTATATTTGCCACAATTGTGATGCTGAATAATAGGTTACAATTTTTACTTTTTTCAGTCATTATTATAATTTAAAATCAATAAATATATTAATTTTGTAAAATTAAAGTTGTGTTACTATCGACCCCATGGAGTGTTACAACCGACCCGGAGTCTGGGACGGTTGTAACACTTTGTCCGCTTCTCATTTTTTATTAATAACCTGGATATTACTTAACAAACAGCGAATCTGTTGTGGCTCAATAAGTGTCAGATAAGTAAGTAACATTTTCATATAAAAAACTTTTGTTGTAACTTTAATAGTTTTTGCATAATCGTATTCCAAAGTCAAAGTGTTACTACTGCCCCCGGTCTACCCTAATGCGGAATTACTTCACAATTGAATTAATTTTATTTTGTAGTAAACTAATTTAATTTTGGACGAACGTTTAATTTATTTTTTCCGATCTTGACTACGCCCATGTTACAATCGTCTAACATATTCGTCTATATTTTTATTTTTGTGTTTGTGTCATTTATCATCATAGGCAAAAAATGCCATCTGATTTTGCATATTCAAATGCAATGAAAAAATTTAATAAAGCGATAGAAATTGTTCACCTTCTATGATTCTACAGTGGAGTAACAAACACCTCTGCAAATGCTAAATTATATATGTGTGTAGCTTTTGCGATATAGGTACTATTTATATATCACCTAAGTATTTGTATAAACCTTTTGGAAAATTTTGGACAAATATTCATGTCTGCAGGTTCCTTTTTCTCTTAGAAATTTAAAAAGTGACATTGTGAACCTTATTTTTTACATTTTTAAGAGAAAAAGGAATCTGCAGATATGAATATTTTTCCAAAAATTTTTACACTGTTGTGTTTGGCTAATCAAAAGACAACTATACTGCACCTAGGTCAACTGAAAATTCAAATTTAAATTATCGCCTATATAATTTCGCTCCGTCCTAGTGTACAGTATTTGCAAGGACCAAGTTATCAGCTCATTGATTTTTATCGTCGCTTTGATCGTTTATCGCAGCTTCAGCATAAACGTAACCTTAGGACTACAGAGGATTAGCAATTCAACAATATTATTTATCAAAGTTGCACCTGAAGTGCAAATCTATTTACACCCGTGAGTAATCACTTAACACACGTAAATGAGAATTTATTGCAACCACAGAGAAGAAATCATTGGATATTCATGTCCTTTTTCGACATTCCGAAGCACCTTGCGAAAATAAGATAGTCAAGGTCGTGATAACCATTATCACCGGCGTCCATGAATCGAATAGGGGTTTGGCAATGTGGTGGGACCTTAAAGTGTTGCACGTCGACCGTGAATACCAATGTCGTGCCCGCATTGCCAGTCCATGGCACGGTTTTGTATTGCTAACGTGACGGCACTCGACAGATGACGATGCAGAAGTAAGCTACAGGTGTCAGAACCGCTGGATGTCTGTATACAAATGGATACGGTCTTCTTAAACATCGAACATCTTGGAAAATCACACTTTAGAATTCAAAATCATAAGCTCTATAATCTACACAGGAAACTAAAATTCAATAACTACAGAATCGAATTCGATGAACCATATAGCAGAAGAATCTTTGTTTTAATGTCACTGCTGTAGGCTATAGAATAGTTCCAAAATCCACGTGCAGAGGGCGCTACACCTACTTTTAAAATAATATGTTAAATTAAATGAGAACGGAAAATATAATTTCAAAGGTGGTTTTCTTTCTCTTTAGTTGTAGTTCTTTATTAAGATTTAATTTAATGTTGATAACTTCCTCTTTTTCGTTTCTTTATTATACACATTTTGTCCAAAACCGAGTACCCGGTTTTACCCCGTACGGTTTTGCCCCAGCATACAATTTGGTAAATATTCCGAATTTCCAACAATACCAGGGCGAAGTTCAATCAAACTGTCATAGTTCCAACAATTAACATAATTTAATGTCAAAGGTGTTGAAGTTTCTTAACTATCGAAAATTAGATCAGAGCCTTCAACTACATACAAATCGGTATAACTTTAGTAAACACGCTTGTAACACGATTATCTTTTGTTGATGAAGTAATGCATATCCCGAGAATATGTCGCTGCAACGACGGGGGAAAATTCAAGGCCGTTTTAAAACTAATAACGTCCCGGATTTACCCAGGTACCCGGTTTTGTCCTAATTCCCTCTACATTGTAACACTTATACTGGTTATCTAATGTTCCAGCAGAGAGATTCAGTCCTGCCCCGTGAATTCGATTAGGAATAATGTGGTCCACGATGATCTGTTTACTACGGTCATTTAGAGACTTGATAAGCTTTACGTGGCTATACGTCTGCAAATTTTCACGCATGCCACAGGGCAACGCGTTATAGAATTCCCTCATTCCGTATCGAATTTAGCCACCCCTCCTGCCATGCCATTTATCTCTTCCCGTCCTGGGGTCCTCGCGGTAACTATAAGCTTCTTTTTCCTCGGATAGTTCAATTATGAGCAGCAAAGGATCAATGAACAATTGATACGAAGCAAATTGTTACAGGAAACTTAAAATCACAATAATCATAAACCGATTGTCGAGGCACAAACGTTGAATATACTACAGTGAAATCAAGCCGTTCATCTCCTTTCCCTTTTTCACTTCATTCTTCTCACGTGGAAAACCCGATCTAGTTCTCAGTTTTAAGCAGTTGGCAATAGTCGGCTGCAAGAGTGTGCATCCGGTTTACGAGCAACGGAAATTTGAACGTCAGATGCTAGAACTGATCGCCAAGCGATACATCACCGAGTGGGTAGACGATATAGTCGAGTATTTCGCCTTCCATCCCTTCGAATCAATTTCATTTATTGCGCCCGTCTATGTAGTTTGAAAGCAATTAACTCCCGCC
The DNA here is from genome assembly GCA_963971345.1 of Andrena flavipes. NCBI lineage: Eukaryota > Metazoa > Arthropoda > Insecta > Hymenoptera > Andrenidae > Andrena > Andrena flavipes. The sequence continues at coordinate 71,945,699 of OZ020479.1, read as the reverse complement.
ATTGCTCGACCACGAGAAAATATAGATTTATAGACTTTAATTAAAATAGCAACGGCTGGGAACTTTACAAACGCTGAGGCCTGTTTCTTGAAATACTTATTCCAAGCAGAGATAAACGTTTTATGATACTTGCGATGTTTCCGATCGCTGATCCTCAGCGTCACCTCGCCGAATCGTTCAGTTTAGATAGATACATCGTAGACTATTGGAGGGAAAAGGTAAACGAGTTCGTTTCGAATGGCAGTCGAAGCCCGTCATAGTCTTGAATCGAAGAAGGAAAAGACGATCGCCTGATATGATTCGATTGGAAACAGCCGGCTCGGTATCGTTTACTCCATTTCCTAGCGTGACTGGAGATTTCGTATGCGGTCGACACCCTTTCGGTCTGCCCGTTCGGCAGAAGTGGGCTGGAAGAGGAAGGAAGAGGAACGGAAATATTGCCTCGTGGGTAACAAAATGCGGTGTAACGATGCCCCGCCGCGGGCATACTTAGCTAATTAAACCGTAACGTGGGTATTAGTTTCGAGATTAGGTTACGAGAGGGCATGGGAGCTCTGGCTGTTGGGACGAATGCGTGGAAGACACGTGAGGAAATGTTTGCATAGTTCCGGCTATGCGAATCGGTAAGTGAATCGTGCACTGCCAATGAGACTAGTCATAACATAACTGGTTAAAAAACAACATAGTGATATATAAAATTGAACAAACAGGATAAGTTTTTCGTTTAAGGGAGGCATCCTATTCTTTGGATAAAATTAGGGATTTTTTTTTAAGAAACTAGCGATTTGATTCATTTGAAATTTGGAATATATTTTGATGCATCTTTGAAGAAGCAGTAGGTTTTTTTTTATTAATTTTTAATAACAAATATAGGAGTTATACATATATGATTGACCAACATTTGTGGTCCGCTGGTGTGCGTGATATTTATCTTCCTGGTAATCTAAAACTGAAGAATCAAACGGCGTTTTACTGTATACATATGTAGCCATAATTTGATGAGCCAGAAAAAAATACAAAATTTTTTTGAGGAATATGGAGAGCTTTTAAACTGAAAGGTCTGAACCTTTAATTTTTGCAATTCATTTTTGAGCCAATTTCCTTTATGTAATCAAAGAAGTATATAACTTATCGGTATCCTGGTTCATCAAAGTATAAAGTAATGTTTGTTGAATATTCAGGCCAAATTTGAAGGTAATCGGTTCAGTGGTTACAGAAATACCGTGCACATCAGCGAACAACGGTGGCGTCATGTTGGATCATGCATAACTCCTAAATTTACGATTAAAAATTAATAACAAAAAAAGTATAACATCTTCAAAGGCGCATAAAAAGAGGGTCCAAATTTCAGATTACTCGAATCGCTAGTTTCTTAAAAAAAGAATCTAAAATTTCGCAATGTTTTTCCCCCAAAGAATAGGATTCCCCCTTAACTAAGCACTTTTTTATTTACCAGACCAGTGATTGCAGTTCAGTACTGCAATGTAATATGCAAGGTGTGCAGCTCAAACCAGACCACTTAATTATCTTGTAAAATAATTTCAAACAGTGAATATGTTGCAAGGAAAATCTGTTTTCAGAGTCGTGTTTTTGTTCAATACTTTCATGGTCACTCGTGTTTCTTTACACCGAAGTACCCAGCTGACACGAATGCGCATTCAAATATGTCTAATAGGTAGTATGACCTTATTGATCTCAGATTATATAATATAAACTCGAAATGCTAAGAAATCTCAGGCATTCCAGATCCTATCCGCAAATAAAAATTCTTGACGCTGAAGTCAAAATCACCGATCTCTTCAAAGTCAAAGTAACAATGCCAATTCACGGTCACATTTGGCACACCCTGTGTACTGTATTACAGGGAAGTGTTTCGCGTCCAGCCCCGCAAAATGATACCACATGCCAGGCATACCACTCTCTCTCGACCCCTTCTTTGCTTTCCCATTGTACTTGATTCTGGAATACCAACATCGCAATTTTCTATTAAACTGTTCCGTAGGTACAAGCCTTCCCACTCGAAGTGTCATTATGAAGCATCGACTCGTTCGATACTCCCGTCTTTCCCCAAAGAAAAATCATTCCGCTTCAATAATAGATGAACCAGGAATCTCTTAGAGGGCCTGCCTCAATGTTCAATAATTCATACACACGCCACGGTCACTGTTCTTACGTGCCAATAAAGATGTATCTACCTCTGAACAGTCGCGTTTGCATTCAAAGCCATTAGGATTCGCGAATCGTATAGTTTCCGCGTTGATTCACGGGGAACAGCGGATAACAGAATCCAGCTTTTCATCGGAGCGATAAGTACCTGTACCGTTAACAATCCCCTCGCGTTTCCCCTATTATTGTATCGCGCAGCATTCGCTGAATTCAATGACGCCTTTCACACCAGACACGGCGGAGCATGCGTCATTATACAGGCGAAGGAGATGTGAAAGGGATCGGCGGAGCCTTCGAAAGGGCCCACCTGTTGCAACCATCCCTCTAACAGTCCAGCAGCCTGATCAACGCGACATATTTCATGTCCTATGAATTTCCATAGGAAACCACCCCTTCCCCTGCCAACTGTCATGTAAAAAGAAGTCTTCGATCCTTGCGAACGCGGGTGTAAGAAAGTTGTGCAGAAATGATTTGGTTGAAGTGACTTAACTACGCGTTAGAGTTCCAGAGATTCTATGCTAAACGTAGAACGCCGTAGGAATAATGGAAAGCACGGTGGGAGAGCGTTAACTATAAGCTTTCTTCTTTACTGTACGGACACGTAATGTCGGCGACGAAATTTTGATTGTCCCATGATGGACAACAATGCGAACTCGAGATCGTGGCGGCGATACTCGTGGTGGAGGACCTTTGTAATTTCCATGGCAGTCCTGATGCAACGGCGACAATAGTGGCCGCGATACGATAGGGCCACTCGTCAAACAAAAAGGCCACTTCGTTTCCGAGTGGACATCCGCGCTGTTTTGTTCTTGAACGCACCACCTGTTCGTGGGAAATGTTACCGGGCACCGCCTATCGGAAATCCTACGTTAACGGATCCGCGGTGCGGAGTTGGCGAACAACACAGAGAGTCATGCAGATCGGGACTAAAGGGGTGTCACAATATTTATAGGCGTATTCTGTATTTCAAAACTGACGAGGGAACATGTCGAAGCCAAACATGCCGATTTTGATGAGACTCTGCAGATTTGCAGAGAAGGGAAGAATATTTGATATATAGTTTTTGTTAGCGGTAATCGTCCATTTTCAAGGGGTGAAAAGAGCTCGTGAAGTTGTGATATTTTCTGAAATTTTTGAAAAACTCCGCGGGGTTGGAATTGTCTTGAAAAAACTCGGACTGATAAACAAATTTGTTCTAAGCTTAATAGTTCCTGATATATTCCAGTAAATTTGTTTTCGATCCCCAATTTTAGGGCTGTTTTCACCCCTTCAAAAAATACGTGGCAAATATTTTTCACTAGTTTGCAAATCTACAGAGATTTGCAGGCACAAAAATAACAGAAACAAGTTTTGCGTAATACAAACTTGTGTTATTTTAGAATTCGATAAAATATTTGTTCAAAAAATCTTCTATACTTTTTCCATTTTCCCCCACCAGCGGGGTAAATGCCTACTATATAGAATAACCACTACGTCACACTACTATAAGTAGCATGTACACATGTACAAAACAATATTTCACTTTGCCTCACCATTTCGCTTTGCCTCAGTCTCCCCTACTAATAAACATGGGTCCGTGAACCATCTGTTTTTTTTAAATGCAGTTACTTTAAACTGTGGTGTGAGTTATACAGTGTGTTGTTCTCCAATTGGCGGTGGAACCGGTAAAGTGATGATTCTGAATGAGAAACTAAGTCGGAAACGTGGAATAACATTTAGGAATAACATAATAAATATACTACAATGCAAGTGAAATTGATCAATGTGCAAAAATGAGTGGGAATTGTGAGGTAACTTTTTTCGAGGCTTTGCTTCGGAGAAAACCAATTTTGAAAATTAGTCGCGCCCTCGTGGACTTAATTAAAAGTCTAAAACAAGAAGCAGCTCGGGAATGAAAGGAAATTCGATACTGTGCAGAAATGTAGTTCATGTGATCCTATTGAGATACTTATTTTTTTTTAGCAATGGAACAGCTGATGGTGGAAACACCCCGTCAAAGAAATTGTGGGCTTTCGTATTATCGCGCATATCTGCGAAACCATAAAAGATATCGAAAACAAGTTAAATATAAATTTGTATGGTTCTGGATGATCTACAACATGGGGTTGAGCAATTTAAGAAAAAATGTATTAAGTAAGTACTTCAGAATTCACCGCAACATATTTTTTTAAATATATATTAGCGCATTTTGCTAGTTTTCGACAAGGTGCATGCGTTCTTAATAAATAATCAATGTCATTTTTTTCCAAAATGAATGTCCATGTAAAGAAATGTAAGTCTATATTTTTTATTTACTTTTTACACCTTTCGAGTTGTGGAATAAGTTACAGGACACCTTGTATATTAGAATGAATATATTAAAATAGAATGAATAGAAATGAAATTTATGCAGAATATTTTGGTCGATTATCTTGACAACATCTTTCTTGGAAAATGGATTCTAGATTGTAGTGAATCTATGTATTACTCTCTTTTTACATAGGAAAGTAGCCGCTTTCGACTGGTGTAAATAGAATTTGTGTAAAAAATTTCATACTCCCGTGCAACATTCGCAAGTTGAAGAAACTTTTGACCAAGTGCTCTTTATATCGTTATAACATCGCGGAAAGCAATGCAGCTACCTTCTGAAAAAAAACAGCTGAAAGTATAAGGGATTCTCAGCTTTCAAACCATATTTTCGAAATATCGATATACGACTATTTTTGCCAGAGTTATGACCACGTGAACTTGCCCCTATTTTTCGGGTTCCTAGAGGTGATCCTTTAATTAACGCGAGGAGTGTATTTATTTAAACTTAATTTGTACTTTTAATGGGAGCAGGGGAGGAGTGCTAACGCAATGACTTGCAATGTAATACTCTCATCTGATTAAATATTTCCCCTAAAGATATTTATAATTCCTAATGTAGTAACAAAATTACATACCTATACACCTATATTAAAGGCCAACAGAAAAGTGAAAAGATGATCAGTAATCAAAAGGTTACAGTTCAACAAGTTATTTATTTCACTTCATATCACACAAAGCAAGGACATTCCTTAGATTAGGCCAGTCACACCTTCGCGTTAAGTAAAATTTAGCACGACAACTATTTTATACTTTAAACCCTCTTGTGTCCACCAACGTGTATAAAAACATCGACTTCCAGCTTTCTTTCTTGGGTCACCATAGTTAATGATACCGAGTTTCGTGAAAAGCTACAGAAAAGGTTGACAGAAAATCAGATGGGTTATGTAGTTGGATGATAAATCATGCATTTAATTGAAGAATGGTGTTCAAAACTCCTGGGTTATTGAATGTTTAAACCTACTTCATGCCTTACATCTCACGGAAAAAATATGACAACCCCAACCACAGACTATACAATCACATATTCTTATGAATCCGAAACACAATCGGGAGCTGGTTGCGGAATAGTGATTCCTGCGTGGACTATGCCAATATTGGAGGGACCAAAATGCATAGAAAAAGTCGACAACAAAAGGGGTAAAATAACATCGAATAAATGAGTTTAACAAATACTACCACAATTATTTGGAACGAACTAGGATTCAATTCGATGTTGACAGACTAGTGCACAGTAGTAAGCTTGAAGCATTCTTTACTTAGGATACTAATTAGAACATTAATCTATCTCAGCATAAATCGTGTAACGTAGAAACACGAGAAACTTTCATTTCAATCCGGTGGAATAGATTTGTCGACGTTAACTAACAACCTAATCAACCTAACGCGATTCTCCGTACACAGGAGCGATAAAAATCGGGCTGAACGTTCGCGTGTCATTACCGTTTGATACTACGTATGTATACCGTAAGTACGTGTGCACAAAACATGCGAACGGATACTCGCAACAGGAATGAGTACGCTATGTAACGTTCGCATAATCAGACCATATGACGTCGTTTCGATACACACAAGAGTAGGTATCATGAGCGCGGAGAAAACTATTGTGCTTACGCCTGTAAACCCCAGTTTCACTGTAGGTGGTCTATAATTTCGCTGGTGGGGCCATTTAAACGTTTCGCCGATGGTGTGCACCACGATTCTGTGGGAATTTTCCCAGTAAATTCTTAATGCCCGTTGCAACCGCGAGGGATACCCTTCCTAAAAAAGAAAACACTCGAGCAACGATTATTCCACGTTGCCCCTCCCCGCCCTGGCGCGCAATATATTTTTTAAGGCCAAAGTGTTCGCTGGCTGGACTGGCTAATATAATTATTCTTTCGCGGGCAAATTGTAATCTGGACGGTCCATAAAAAATAACCGCCGGCCAGGAATCTCGTGACGGCGTGTTTTTCATCGAATGCTCGCCGAGCGTTGCATTATTACGAGCAATTAATGATAATCTTCGCGCCAAGTATAAAGTACCGTAAAACTGTCGCTCGTGGGCTCGCCTAGCATGCGATCAACCGAGCCATAAAACTGCTTAGAAACTTCGGCGAGATTCTGGTAAAATCTTTCCGAGGAGATCCAAGCTTCCGATTTCTCTCGTGGGAATCGATAAATGTCGATGTGGAAGGTACAAGTCGAAGGGAATTTTATTAGGGGGCTGATGGAGTAATTAAGAAATCCACGTTTAGAATGACACGTATCTTTTAATGTCCCTTAAAGTGTAGAATATTCTTAGAATGGGGTACAATTATTGGGAGGTACTTAAAAATCAGTTCGTCAGAGTTTTCTGTTACTTTGAAGAGTTTGAGTTCTTCGTGACCTCGAGTCTTTCAGCTGTCGGTGGGCATTCAATCGTGGGGAGGAAGGCAAAGTTTGGTGAGGGTAAATTAGAAGATCGTAGGAGTGATTTAATGCAGGAATCTTTTGTTTTGATGAAAACTGGTTTACTGGCAATGTGAAGCGAATTCTTACAGAAGTACTTCCTTCTCAAGAAGAGATTACATATTCCGAGGAATTCGCTGAACGAAACTTATTCGTTGTCACAGCAGTGCTTTTTCGCTTATCTCTACGTACTTCTAAACTTAACTCTGGCACTTACTTGTTAAATTGTATACACATACTTTTTATTTTTGTTTGAATTAATTAGTTAATACCAAATATACTAAAATATACTTTGGTACATTCAAAATGAATGAAAAAATGTTATTTGGACGAAGGGAAGACCCCATGCAAACCCTCGATGCAAAATCAATTAAGAAGAAACTAAAATATATTTAGTAATCCGCACAAAATATAAATTATAAATCTTTATATCGTTTAGTATTTGTCTTCTGGAAATATGAACTCATGAAGATTAGTTTTACGGTAAACTTTTACTACAATGTACTTATACTCGTGCCCGAGACGATTTCAAGTCAAAATGTTAACGTTTTTAATTAGATAATTAATTAATTTTCATGTTTACATATTAATTCTAGCATCTAAAACCGTTTTTTTTTAAATTTGACAACCAGATTTCAAATTTTACCAATTTATAAAAAAAAACGATAAACCCTAACTCTGAAAGTATTTTCTTACTTATTTTAGACATATTTTTACAAATCATTTTTTATTCAATTCAGTAGGCAGTTGAAACTTGCTTTTACAAGCACGGTTCTCAACGCTCTGTGTAATTTTTAATCCAGGGGACCAATAGAAACTGGTGGCGTGCAAAAGCTTTTATAATTACTGCTTCAGTGAATAGGTACTTTGGAAGCGTGTATCGATCTTTCGTTGCTAGTGCTCGCGATAAGAGAGGGGAAAATGATCCGTGACGATCTATGAAGCCACGGTGCACTGGCCCTATAGGAGACTGCAATTTTCTGGTAATCATTTACCCGCGACACGGTGTAACATTCGCTTAGTTCGGACGCGAGCATACCTTGTGCATAATTCACACGCATGCTGGCTAAATAGATGCTAGATTAAGTCTCCCGTATGTAGGACGACGATTTGCGATACCTTTCTACTTGAGCATGAAACGGTGTTTACGAAAAATTACATTTTTTTTGTGTGAATGTTCGTAATCTTTTTCCGTTGCTGCAAGATAAAGTCTGCACAGTTCAAATATAACATCCATTTGGAGAGAAATCGAGCTGAAACCTAAATCCAGATCTATTCAACACAACTGAGATCCAACTCAAACATTCTTGTCAACGTTCTGCAATCGACGCTCTACACACGCACATTTTTTTGTATAGCCTCATAAAAATTTGTAATAATACTTAAAAGTACAATAAAACAACTTGCCAAATTTCAAATAAATCCGTTCAACAGTTTGTTTTATAAAAAAATCGCAAATATCACCTACTTTTTCGGTTTATAAATTAACCTTTAGACGACTTAAAATTAATAAATTCTCTTTAAATTGAGTAAGTTAGAATTAACGACGTATGTATGTTTGGTTAAGCTCTACCGAGGGTAAAAGCTGCGTGAAAATAGAGAAGACCGAAGTGAAGCTCAACATCGAATATTATTCTAAATATTATTCAAGAGAATTTATTCGTTCAGCAATTGATTTCGTTTGCATTTATTATAAATAGACGGTGGCTCTTTATGAGTGTATAAGATAAACAAGATGTGATGTAAATAAATCTAATTAATTACCTACTTGCTATAATTTTTCCCAGAGTGAGAGCAGTGACCATTGACAGGTGGGGAGAGTGGCGAATAAGAGATTGAAGCTGGAAAGCGTAAAAAGTTAAGTGAAAGCTTGCACGGTGTCATGCATCGGTTTTCAGATGATGAGCCGTCTCTCACAATCAGCCCTGTCGCCTTCGTTGTTACGCACAGTTACGCAAACGAGGGGTGCTAGGACAGAAGTACTCCCTTTCCCTCTTTTTATATATACATATATTTATGTGTACGTATATGTACACGTTTGAGTGACAGTTTGCTGGGGATTCTGTGACACCCTGACGCCGTATCTTCAATCGGAGAGAATAGCCCGTTGACAATTGCTCCTTTCGATTAGTCTACACTCTCGCATCTTCTAATTAATTAATATTGGATGACGTAACGAAGAAATTCTGCAAAAATCCTTAATACCAATATCCTCGATAAATTAATATTGGCAATATGAGATACAGGACCACATTTTAGTCGACATTAACCTCATTTTAATGAATTTAGAGAGTTAATTACTTTAGAGAAGGAAGTTTCCTTGCAAAAGAATTATTCTTCGGTTCGCAGTTCGTTTTCATGCATTTTTATTTTAAAACAGAGATTTATTCTCGCGAAATGTATGCGAGATGTTTAATTACACCACCATGAGAGACTCAGAATTTCGGGTTACAGGCTGAAGATTAATGCAAGAACAAGTTCCGCGGCAGTTCTCACGAAGCAATCATCGTGGAGAGCCTTCGTGCTAGACGACAGTATCCGCGCGCGAGTATACACAATAAGATCTGTATCGAGTGCCGGTCACGCTGCTAATTTTCATCCCAGAGCGGTTTTAATTGCTCCGTGTCGCCGTGAGCTAGCTGTATTAAGAACTAATCTACTGGATTGCAGTCCAAGATAATGTTTCCAGTAGTGTAACGATCGAGAAAGCAACCGGTTAACACAGAGCATCGTTCCATCTAAGCTGCTCCACTAAATAAAGAATTTCCATTTGGTGGAAAAAGTAGGAAAATGATTCTTGATTCCACGGTGCTTGATTGTTTGGGGTGTAAAGCTAGAGCTGGACTATGAACTAAGAAGAATCACATCGCGAATAGAGTTGAATACATTTTATACTTTATCTGGAGCAGTCAATTAAGCATAGAGTTTCCATGTAGCGGAGAAAGTAGTAGATACCTACGATTATTCTTGATTCTAGGAACCGTTGAAAGTTCTGTTGTCATTTTTGTTGGGTCGCTTCTTTGGTAATACTATATCTCACATAGGTACATCAAAATTGTATATCAAAAGATTCGTCATTCGTTTAGCTTTAAAGGGGGAGACCACTGTAACGGTCCGAAATGTAAGGGTGTTTTTGGGAATTTATTTCAACCAAACAACACAAGTATATCAATTTATTGCTTAGTATAGTTAATAGTGTGCATATCGAAGGGTAAGAATTTTTTTTTCAATCAAATTCATAAATCCGTTTTCTGTATACTCTTCGTCAAAATTTACACTGCGGCAAAATCGTGCTTGTCGCGTTGACAGTGCCCAGGCCAAATGGTTAATCCGATTTTAAAAAGACAAAAATATTTAGAAACTAAAAGCCTACCTCTGTTACGTGACGTTAAAAAAAGTCAAAATAGCAAAAAATTACAAAATGGTGGACCACTGAAAAAAAATCATGTTTTCGGGGTACAAAATTGGGGACATGCTGATAAAAAAATATCTATATCTCCGTCAAGTTTGCGAATTTCGTTACAAAATTTGGGGAGAGCATTCTTGAAACGTGCGTCTTTCAGAAAATATGAAAAAGAAAAAATCAATTTTCCCGATTTTTTACAGTTGCAGTGGTCTGCCTTTTTAACCCCTACAGCACACTTTGTTGCAGGAACGTTGCAGAAACGTTGCTTCACATTGCAATGTTACCGTTTGGTTGCAGGTTGCATTGCAATTTTACTGCAACATTGTGGAAATATTGCCGTGGCCACGTTTGTATAATGTTTCGGGAATATTGCGCACACATTGCCGTGGAATATTGCGGCATACTTCAGTACAATGCTCCTGGAATAAAAAATGATAAGGAAGAAAGTTGCGAAGTTTTTTATGAGGAATAACATTCTACAAAATCGCAGATGGCACCACTATGATGAAACAAATTATTTGTTTATCAATATTTCTTATATCTGCACTATAATTTTATTTTTATAAATATATTTGTAAAATTCTTTGAAAATGACCGTCATATGAAAAAAGTAGATTTTTGTACTGTTATAGCCCCTACCAACTGCGGCACTAAATTTCATAATACTACAAAATTCACCAGGTGGATTTAAAAATTTTCAAGCCTTATTAGAATAATACAGAATAAATAATTCTAACAAAAATGGTGACACCTTTATAGGGCTCGATTTAAAACACTGTCGCCAATCACCACAGACTTCAATTCGCAGTTTTGTAATAAAAAGCCATTCACTTGACAGATATCTCTCGAAATCTTGCGCAGCAAAATGAAAATAAGAGAGACACAGGTGCCTATAAGCAAGATTGCTGGGCATGCGACGACTATCCCTTAAGAACATGCAACTTCCTCCACATCGATGGAATGGTATCAAAGTACATATACTTTGCAAGACACGCATCCTGGCACGTGCCAACGAGGATCCTTTTACGCGTTTCCTCCTCGTCAGCGTTGTATATAACCAGCGGGGTACATTTGAGAGGGCCCAGGTGAATATACATAATTTCGTACCAGATGCATCTTAAGGCTATAATGTTTCCTGAAGACCATCGGGTTTCGATACCCTTCCGCACGTGCCACCACTCCCCACGTTCTGATCAAAAGGGAAGGGCTAGTGACTCGACGAAAGAAGAAAACCAGCCGTGTAACTTCTGACAAAAATATTCTACTATAAAATACAGTATTGATTTTACAAATCGTAGAATCTGCAGAAGTAACGAAATCTAGTCCTCTCGAAATTTCAGTGCTCAGAGGCTAATATTTCAAGATTTTTTATTCATTAAATTGGATAATAATAGTTGCTATTATAAATTCACAAAACTACTGAAAAAGCTGTGGAATATTGCTGTTAAGTTATTCTTTAAAAGAAAAGAAGAGAATTGTGATGGTTTATAGCAGTTCTTAGGAAATCACTTTGAATTATTGAAGGCATGCATGAAATTACGTAGCAAGTAGGATCCTAAAAGGATTTCTGCTTCCACCTGACGTCATTTAATGTACACGCTTGAAGAAAAGCGTATCATCAAAGACGTTAGTGAAAATTCCTAGTGTGAGAGGTCTATATGTGTCGAATACTATATTCCCTTTGAGGTTCTTGTTAGAGAGTCACGCGACCTCCTATCTTCGGGAATTAAGGCAATAGAACCTTCCATGTGTCCCCGTGTGAAAATTTTCAGGCCTGAAAATCGATGCCACGTGAATCAGAAGCTATGGCGCACGAATGAAAGGGGAAAAGTATTTTTCAGTAATAATTGAATGGAGGACCTGGTAAAAAATTCAAATTCACTAGGTGAATATACAGTATTGCTTAAAGAAAATTACCAATGCTATCTTAACAGAAGGATATAAAAATCAAATCCTTTTCAAATGGAAAGCTTCGAATTTGAAAGCTTTTCAGGAATTTCAGAAGCACGAACTAATACTAATACTTTCATTTGCTTGCAATAATAATTCAAATCTAAAAGAAAGCTTCTCAGAAATCTTGAAATCATTGAAGATCTTCGTCTAAAGGTGATCGAACCAAATTGTAGACAAATTGGTTTCGAGGATCGTTTGCCAAGCTTTCAATCATTACATCTATTCTATGGTTTCGAGACACTGTAACGGCGGGATGAGAAGATAGGGGCAAACAGAAGCAATGTAAAGGGAGGCAGTTATTACAGGCAGCTTTAGAAGGATTGAAACAGAAGCACTGTAGTCGTAGTTTTCAAATATTTCTACTTCGTCAGACATGCACGTTTGCAGAAACTTCGAAAAACAATCGATGAGGGAACGTGTGCTCTTCCCACGGTGTGCGACAGTAAAGGGGATGATGGTACGCGATTCAGGGTTTAACAGAGGGGGTGTACATTCCTCATATAGGTGGGACAAATGGACGATTTCATGGTTTCCACTGTGCAGTTATGGTTACTCGTTCCTCTACGAGGGTTATATTGTATTCCTAAAAAATTCCTTGCACGCGTATAGTAACTTTAGGACGATTTGTTTAAATTGTTTAAATTGTTTAAATAAAGACATTGACGTTCCGTGCAAAAAATCTATCACCTCGTTATAATTGTTCGCCAAAGTACAAATTGTGCAAATTAAAATTGTATTAGCAATTGTATTACATTGAAAACTATTATTATTTTGTCCTCCTTAGATAAAATTTCCTATCTAGAATTTCGAAACATCAGAGAAACCTGAAGTTTATTATTTTCTTTCCATGTAAAAAAATAAATAAATCAAACTCTTTCTAAATCTCTACGAAGCACGTAGAGTTTCCTAATTTTACTTAAAATGTAAAACACGTGTGGAGCTTCAAATAGGTATTTCAAGATTTCTTGAAAAATACAATATTGCTAGATAGGACATTTTACTTAAGGAGGACCATATTTTGCTGGATGTAGATTAGACCTAACGATATCCAAGCTAAACACCACTCTTGCAATATGTATTGTAATAAGCAGATAACCAAATTTTATGGCGCACTAAAAGCGATATTATTATTATAGTCCTCACAATTATTTTTGTTACCATTAATAGATAAATAGATAAATACTTTATTTCAGCCTCACCAGCCTTGAAATGAGATTTGTTTTTACAAACTAGCCATCATTCATCCTTCCACATCATCACCCGACACTCCTGCCTTCCCTCCTTCCATAAACTATATAATTTACTTAAACTTAAACTTTTACCTACACCCTACGCCTGACTTTGTTGTACTATTTTCTTAACTCTTTTTCCACCCCCTTTAACCACCCCACAGTCTTCTCACATGCTGACCCCTCCAATTGTTACCATTAATATTTTGTTACCATTCATATCATCATCGTTATCATACTAATCATTATTATTATCTGAGAATTCTCTCAGGAAGAGAGGAAAAGAGAAGGGAAACAGTGGCCAAGGCGAGAGTATCGGTGACGAATATCGTTCGCAGCATTCGTGCGGGTTCGAGAGTGTAGGACAGGGACACCGTAGAAAGTAGATAGGCAGGAGGCGTCCAGGAAGGAAGTGCCGTGGTCGTTCTTCCGGGCAGCTGCTCTGGATATCGGCGCATATAGCTGCTATGGGTAAAGTAATCCACTATAGGACACCGTACAAGTGCCATTACTACCGGGGTGCATCAGGGGCTTCATTTAATACCTCGTGGCTCATAATTAGGATCTGGATAAATATTATATTTACTTTCTCTCCCTCATTTTTTTTTTATCTTCCCTCTCCAACCCTATGGCCGTCATTCTACCTCTACCTCCGTTCAATTATTCCTTCTCGTTTTGTTTCTTCCGGTGTTGAACGTTGGGTTAAAATTCGTTAAAATTGTGTTTCTCAGTCATTATGGTATACTTTTGTAGGGATGTAGCTACGCGTGCGCATAGTTCGTCAGAAAATTGTGTATGGATAATTTTCTGTGCTTTTGGAAGAAGAAGTTTTTGAACCAGGGATGACTCATCTTAATTTTCATTTATCTGTATATACAGAATTTATAAAGGAACACCCTCTGTGTTTTTTTACCACTCAGGTACTCCATTACCTGAATTTTCAGGTTGGTTTTTAAATGTTTTTTGTAAGTAAAAAATTCGTTACGGTTGCGGCTAAGTTCTATGGGTTTTTTGTCGTGGAAAATAAGACGCAGGATATTCGAATCCACAGCTACTCGCCGGAGTATCGCATTTTAGAAGGTGGAAGAAAGTGTTCCGTCGCGAGAGCCAGCCATCCTGCATCGACGTACTAATATTCCGCGATTAAAAGTTCATTTCGAACGGAATTTTAATTGCAATTAGGGCCGGCAGGCTTGCCACTTATCTAAGTAGTTACAAATTAAGAGAGGAGGATCGCGTTTTCCTCCGGCAGCTAAGCAATATTCTTCCAGGAGATGCTCGAGAGCTTTACGGGAACTCTGTCGTCGTGGAAATTTTGCAATTTTATACAAAAGAATGAGACAATATGGAGATGAACTCGCCTCGTCGTAATTCGATGATAATAATCGGCCATTTTCAGACACGCTTCGCTCTTTTGTCCCTCGCGAGACAATTAGGAGATATCGACCTGCCCGACACATTCTTTACTGCCTTTTTCTCGCGCAATTGAAATACTTTATTTCGCAGCGAAGCAGTTGCTTTGAATAAAATTAATTTCCACCGTTTCGCTTTTCTTTTCTGGCGGCACCGACGGAAAATGGCGTCGGGACATTCGCGTGATTGCAATTTCATGACCCCTGGAATTGCGCAATAGCTGCATCTTAATGTTCACCGTGTACTGGGATAGTTTATATCTTAAAAATCATTCTTTCTATATTGCCGGTACATTTAAAACTCTGAATTAATTTTCATTCACAAGTTTCGAATACGTTCTAAGAATTGCAGTGATTTTTTTCTGGGAAAGAAAAATAAATAAATTTTATTTAAAGAAGTGTACAAACAAATTCTTGTTTTAGGTCTTGTAAAAAATATACTTCGCTTGATAATCTTCTCCTTGTTATTATTATTATTTTCTTCAGTTCCCCAGTGAATTTGAAATAGATATAATTACTTCAGAAAAAGTAATATGTTTACTACATAGCAGACGTTTTTTTCATGTAACATTTTTACATTTTGATAGTTTTCTGATTTTCCAAAAAGTGCGCTGGTACACTCCGCGTCAAAATTAAAGGAGTACTATAATTTTCCGAAAATTTCGGTGATTTTCAAAGGGCTGTATCTCTGCGAAAAATTGTTGCAAAAAATATTTAAAACAAGCATTTTAACGCTTGAAGTTTCTAGTTTTTTGAAACAAAGACTACACTTTATTTTCATCCATTATGATATTGTTTAATCAAGATGAAGAGCAGGTGACGAAGTTTCAGAAATTGTTGTCTAGTTTGAACGTATGAACGGACTAAAAAAAATTTTTCCGGTAAGTCCAATGTAGAGCTCTTATATAGAGCAAACATTTCTCTTTAATTTCGTTTCTTTGGTTTGGTTACATCACCTTTTATTAACCGAGTTATTTGCGATCGAAGCGAAAAAGTCACAATCGCATTAGATTCGTTTGACAGTTGAAAACATAAACATAATCTCTCGTATGTCGATGTTTCTTTTTCTCTGCCTGTGACGGTAGACTTTTACAATTCTACTTTTTCACGATTGTAGGGCCGCGAGCTAGAAGCCGCATTATCACGAGTGCACGCGTGCGAGCGGCTAAAAACTTTTGACATCTAAAATTTTTTGAAGTATCGTTGCCGCCCGTTGCATGTCGAAACGTAGGTGACTTCATTGTTTTCTCCTGAACATCGCTCAGTAACGCTTAACTTTAAGAACTGCGTTCAAGTGACGAGATGATGAGGCGAAAATTATTCTTTCAGCGTTCTAAAATATCTTTGTTGACATCCCCACCCCAAGGTGGGAAGGCCATTATTTTATAAAAGACCTTCGAATAAATAAAAACAACGGGACGAGAGAAAAGTGATTGGGAGGTAGGATTTTTTCCCTTAAAGTTGCGCAACGTGCCACGAAACGAGTAGTGCGATCACGAAAAAAGTTTGTCGGTATTCAGATGAATATTTGAACTTCGGTTTCATACCCGCTCCTCAGGATCAACGGTCACCATTCTGTCTGCTGTGCGGACACTGTTTGACGAAAGAATCGATGAAACAAGGTCGCCAGAAGCACATTTAAAAGTGAAATTTTAACGCTGGTGTTAGGGTGTCCCTTATAATGATTTTTTCCCTTAAATTTAAGGATTTGGTTCGAGACGCCCTCTGATTTATTTTCCTTTGACGTAGTAAATATGTGTGCAAAATTTCGGCTCGATTAAACAACTCTAAACCCTGCCTCAAAAGGCTCAAAGTTTCAAACGAAACTCTCTCTTGTAAACTTCTGTTTTTTTAATATGCAACCCTGTATGTAAGCAAATGTGTGATGGAACTGGAGTTGGGACTATCGATTATTGATATCTTATTGATATAATATTGTTAAGTTAGTATCGTTAAGTGGTGGAAGAACGAAGGTGGTACATACAAGTTTCCATTTTTCTAGTCTTCGGATTATGGTGGTAAATTATTTATGCATTCCAGCAACCACTGTTCCAAGTGAACGATTATTTTCTAAAGGTGGACAAAAAGAAATATAAAAAAGTTTATAGAATATCGTGACTTTAAGCTTCTTGAGGCAGTGTACAGAATAATCCGATTGTAGCGAAATTTTGCATAGTCATTTAGCACACCAAAAGGAATAAAGTTAGCGGACGTCCCAACATGTTATCGCTCCTTCAATTTTAAGGGACACCCTAGCTGGTGTGAATTATGATTTGAAGCAATTTAAGTTTCTAATTAAGAAGAAGTTTGAGAAAAGATCAACAATAAATTCATTTTTCTCTGTACGAGTTGTTACTAGGGAATATAATCCAGGGATCCTGTAATCCCGGCTGATTTTTGGATTCCAAAAATCCCGGAATTTGATATAATTAATCCCGAGAATTTCAGGATTTTTTAAAAATGTTAATTACTTTATGGACACCCGAGGAATATAAAAATAAACAGAATAAAGAAACATAGTGATTTCATAATAATAAGGATAATAATGATAATGATTTATTTCAATTATAATATTAAGTCACATACATCTAACTGAACCATATTTATTTTAATGTTTAAAAGTCCCAGAAAATAAAAAGTGTTCTATAAGCATTTAAACTTCCAAAATTTGAGGAAAAAAGTTTTTTTTTAGTTTTTCGGATTTTTTTCCAGCATAAACGATATTCCTTGTCCGGATCTACAACTTTTGTTTGACATATTTTTTTATTTAATCAATAACTTGGAAGATATCATATAAAATCGACTTCGCGAGCTGTTAAATAATGATTTAAGTGTTTAAGGGCCCAGGGTCACCTTCTTCCGTCATCCGATCGAGCTCAAACTTTACACAGATTTCTTTTTAATTATTTGAAACTATTCTGAAGGGTGCAAGAATAAATAAAAACTACCCTAGATGTCATATTTAATCAAATGTGGCTTTAGTGCTGTAAATGACTTGTTACTGAAAAAAAAAAGAATTCTTCCGGAAATAGACTAAATTAGTAGCTCAAATAGAAACCCTTTACAGCAGACATGGCGTTCAAGGACCACATTAACTTCGATTTATGTTTAATAACATACAAAGTGCAATATAAAATTTATATTCTTTGAAGACAGTCAAATTAAAAACAGTTCTACCTACGTTCCTTTTATTTTTATTTAAAGCACTTGGTTGACTATTACGCTGGGAGGATGCATCAAAATCTCTGACGCGTTGAGGTGGACTGTGATAAAAAAGAATTTAGAAACACTACCCTTGGTCGCAATCGAAATCGACTTCCCTCTTTCAAATCCCAAAGTCTTTATAATCGAGGGATCACCTATTCACGCGTTACCTGTCTCACGATCAAGCGTTATGACATAGGTATACTTCATTCCAAAATCATGCTGGTACTACCTACGTAGGGGGGAAAGAAAAGGGATCCGTTGGAATTCGATAAAAGAGGTAATTGTACGATTGAACGCGGTCGTTTTCGAAACGTCTCGCATAAATTGGGCCCGTATATCCGAATCGTTGAATATGTAGTCACTAGTATGGGCACTCGGGAATCCCCTGGAGGAGACTCGGGTCATCTTGAAAATATCTTCGCGCGTTCTTACCCCTATGCTGTTCAGGAGTACATATTTCGATTGTTCGATACGATCGCTCTGAATGCATTTTCTCAACGAGGATAACCGCGATCAGGATCGGTTCTCTGAGGATTCCCGCTGTGGCCCACATTCTGCGGGCTATTTGGAATTGCTCCGAAGTATCTAGGTATAGCAGTCGTGAGGCAATAGGAAGGAATCTTGGAAGTGGCACCGATCATGATAATTGTGACGTACAGGGCTCTAGAATACATACCCACCTATTTATACTCCATGGGGAACAAATTCAAAGCGCGTCGCCAGTGGCGGATCACCAAATGTAAGTATAATGGAATGCAAGTCGAGGAAAAATTGGAAAGTCTTGTAGGGACTGCTAACTTGAAAAAAAATGTATATAAAATTAAAAAAAATTGAAATCTAACATTCTTCCCTTGTAAAATAAAATATGCTATCTGTGAAACACTTAGGACGAATAAATTAGATTGTTTCTAGAGCCCTACAAAGCCCACAGAGTATTCCAACTTTGCTTAAAAGTTGGAATACACGTGGAGCTCGAAATATTTCAAAATACACTGAAAAATGAAAAATTGGTAGATGGGACATTTTAGATAAGAAGGGTGGTACTCACATCTTGCTGTTTTGTTTTGCCTCCTTTGAAGGGTGTAGTATCTTCATATTTACAGAGTTGATATCAATTTCCCAGATGACGTTCTAAATATTCAAATATTGAAACGTCATCGACTTTGTCTCTTGCAGACGCTTAATCCGCGATTAAGATCTCACATCGGTGAACCGTTTTCTGTCCTTCCTTCACTTTCTCTCTTATGCTACTGGTACCAATGGCCAGACATGCTCGGCATGTGGTCAATGCGCTTTCAATGACAGGGACTCCTAATGTTCCCCCGTTGTTCGAGTTCTATGTGTTCCACCGCGTATTTACCGAGGGATGCTGGTGGACAGATGCGTAAGTGGGTGCGCTCCCCGTATAGGGAATTTCCAGTGACCTCCCCATGACACTCCAGCTACGCCATGATCCCGAAACCACGCAATTTCATATAGTAATCGATTAAAGAAGATTTCAAGATCTTTTCGCGGTCAATCGAAAAATTGAGAAGGAAGTATATTTAGAAGTGTTAAATATAATACAAACAGTGTGCTATTTTTTATATATCCTTCTCTTACGGTCAGCAAATAGAAATATATTAAAAATGTATGATTTTGAAAAAGGATCCATGACAACACGTAATTTGATAAAATGGGAAACTTTGGAAGTCATCAGGAAAGAAAAACTGATGTTCTATGGCTATGGTCTCTCTGCATCAATGGTCCACCATGGAAATCTTGAGTACCTCAAACCTATATGCGTGCACAATACATTACGGATGAACGTGCACGCCCCACTCGATTGGCATCGTTATGGCACGCATCCCCGGCGAGGAAGATGCATATGTACACGTTAAATATGTCCTATAGAAATGAACGGGAGCCTTTTGTTACCCCCCGCGCGTACTTGATGCGTGGAAAGCTCATGCACAGATGCGTACGCGAGTGATTTCGCGTTAAAACTAGTCCGGGTGTCGTGGATATCGAAAGTATCGCATTCTTAATCTTCCATTGCATCAGCTTTCGAAAAATTTTAATTTCAAAATACACTGTAAATCGAAAGTTTAGAATCACCTGCCAAATTACAGGACAATTATATAGTGTGAACAGTTTTCTGAATTAAAAATTTGTATTTTTAGTGATGGTTGCGATTATTTAGTTTTATATCAGTGGACTTTAATATTTTTTAATATTTTGTCGTGCAAGTGGGGTGCATGTTACAATTACTGCCAGTGTCACTATTACTACCATTCTATTCATTTTACTTAATAAAAAGGTAAAGTATAAAGAATAGTGAAGAAAGAGAAATCAACCCCTGAAAATTCTGCTAATTTCCGATTTTGTGTTATAACTCACGAATTGTAAGAGATAGAAAAAAGTTTCAAGACAAAAGTTACTTCTTTTAATTAGATCTATCATTTGGTAAAAAAATATTTTACAGTTCACGAGTTATAACACAAAAACGGAAAATAACCGGATTTTCAGGGGTCAATTCCACCCCCTTGGAGTAAATTTAGGCAGCTAACACAAATTGCGTTATAAGCAGCAGGAAATTCCCTATAAGTTTCAGGATTTTTTGAATTTCCTTTACAGTAAAGTTGCAGCAAAGTTGCAGCATCGTTGCAGTGCAAGATTGAAATGTTGCACGCATTCCATCCTGTGTCATTCTACACATTAAAATATACAGGGTGAGTCACCTAACATTTAAGCTTAAAATATCTCCGTTGTTTTTAATGATACGAAAAAATGTCTCAAGATAAAAATGATTGCCGGACACAAAGGACAACATATTATACATGATTGGATTTGTATTTTTATTGTCTATAAAATTACAGTAATGAAAATATGTCATCCCCTTAAAAAAACTTGAAATTTCGGGAAATATGACCTTGAGAAAAAAATCTTCTTCGTCAGAATAATTGTCTCCCTCAAGCAAACATTTCTTTCTTCAGACATTTTCTCGTATCATTAAAAACAACGGAAATATTTTAGATTTAAATGGTAGTTGCAGCAATGTTGCATCCACATTGTGGAAACGTTGCTGTAACTTTGCCATAACGTTGCAGTAATAATTCTATGTCCCCCCGTGCAATGTTACGCGGCAACGTTGTAGCAACGTTGCGCTGCGACCATGCAACATGGCAAGGTTGCTGCAACGTTCCTGCAACGTTGCCGCAACGAAGCGTGCTCTATGGGTCGTAAATAACGTTCTCAATTTTTCTAGTATCTACCAAAAGACAATAAATTTTCCAAAAATTGCCATCATATAAACATAAAAAAGCATTTTGTTATTTGCACAGCTGCGGTTTAACAGCTGCAAACTAAAGTAAGTAATCCGATCTACGTAACCGTAATGAAAGCAACTCCCTAAACTAAACGATAGCTAGCAATGAGTAATTCCCTTGATCTACCTTGGTGAGCGCTGGTTAACAAAATACGTTCCGCGTTGAAAAGTTCCAGAAACCGCTGCCAATCGAGTGGCGCCGGGAAGCCGGGGTTAAATAAACGTTTTTACGGTGTGTCAGAATTTCATGAGGGACGCTGTTACCCCTCAGGGGCGGGCGAAGGGGAGGGCGAAACTTAATTTCCCCGTGCACGTCGATCGGCTCGTGAGTGACGAGCCCCGATTGTGGTCGTTTTGGCTGAAAGTTAGGCGCGTAATCAACTCTCCTTCTTTTTCCACCGATCGGCGATCAAATACAATTATCGGGACACCAAACGCACGGGATCGTTTACCCGATTCCGCTTTTGCGGAGGGCTGTCGCGCGACAACAGATAAGATACAGAGTGAAACGAGTCCACAAATAAGCCAATAGATTCGTGGCACTTTGCTTTACGATTGGTGATAACTTTCGATTATCTACTGTCTGCCTTTATTCCCACCCTCTTTTTTTTTTAATGCACTTTCCCTTGTGTTTGGGATGCTTTAGGAAAGCCAGAGAGCAGTGTCTGCATGATTTTAAAATTCTGGTTTCTTTGTAATTAACTCGCTGCAGAATGTTCTGCTTCGTTTGGTAGACGCATTACGGTGCACCGTGAAACGTGAGAAAGCATAGCGACCACTTCGATTAGCCGGTCGATTCGTCGAATTGTTCCACGAGGAGGGTGCACGCGTGCCTGGCCACGTGCTGCCCCGATCTTATCTATGAAAATATATGAAAATAAGCTATGCATAGCCCACCATATCGGCACGAGCCGGTAACCATAAGTGCGTAATAATCAATAGGCTTTACCTGGTGGTGGAAAAAAATAGGTGTGTATCGATGGTACACGCGTTCGTCCTGTTTATATGTGGTCGTGTTTGCACGAAGTATCACAGGTTAACCCTCTCGCCACGGTTAGATAGAAATAATGCATTAAAACTCTGTCACGATATAATTTTTTTGAGTTCTCCACGCTCTTTATTGAGTTTTACCTTTATCGTATGAAGGATATACCTATAGGCTGATTCGTTATTGGCAACGCAATAAGAACGGAGGTGATTCTTTGCGGAAACGCAAGTCGGGAGTGCAGGATCTGGTTATTGGATGGGTGTCGTTGGTTTTGACAAAAGTGAAGTAAGGATGAGAGTATAGTGAATTGATTATATTGATGTAATCAGTAATCGTAGCACCAATAGAGTATGTAGAGCACTGTAGTACTTGCACCAACGATATCTATATTGACAAATGTTTATAAAACCTAGAGTCTTTAAGTTTTTGTGTATGTAAACACGTCTTACAATTATTTAAGGGGGTACTCCACTGTGAACGGTCGAAAAATCAAACTATTTTTAAAGATTTTTTTCTCAGTAAATACAACATATAATGAAATAAATTTTTTTGATATTTATTAAGCTACTCTTATATTATACCAAAAAAATTAAAAAAGAATATTTTCAATGTGTGTTACTTGTTTTTTTACAGCGTCAATATGGCACTTAAACAAAAACAGTGTGTTCGTGGTGCAGGTGATTTCCCGGCTTGGGCTTATCCGAAACAAAAAATTCGAAAAGATTCTTAATCTGTATGAGTGTCGCTATCGTCCGTACCTCAATTAACAATTTTTATTGAAAAATAACCGAGATTTTTCTCGGGGAACATTTGAGAAACACCATTTTGGGGAACTTTTTCCTTCAAACAGGCGCCATTTTGTTATTTTTCAATAAAAATTGTTAATTGAGGTACGGACGATAGCGACACTCATACAGATTAAGAATCTTTTCGAATTTTTTGTTTCGGATAAGCCCAAGCCGGGAAATCACCTGCACCACGAACACACTGTTTTTGTTGAAGTGCCATATTGACGCTGTAAAAAAACAAGTAACACACATTGAAAATATTCTTTTTAATTTTTTTGGTATAATATAAGAGTAGCTTAATAAATATCAAAAAAATTTATTTCATTATATGTCGTATTTACTGAGAAAAAAATCTTTAAAAATAGTTTGATTTTTCGACCGTTCACAGTGGAGTACCCCCTTAAGTATGTACGTATTTTTAAATAGAAAGGGGTGGGATGTGCATAGCTAGTATGCAATAGGGTTTTCTGAATCTTCCAAGTAGATTTATCAAATTTTTGAACTTTGAACATTGCTTACTTATTTGCGAAAACTTTATTTTACACTCACGAATTATGAATAATCATCCTCTGGTTTGTCGTATCGCTAATAAAGTACCATTTTGTACTTAAATTCGTGAGATAAATACTACAGGGTGGTGTAAAGCTATGGTCAAGGTTTCTTTTCAATTACTGGACGAATAGGATGTATTCGATATAATTTTCGGACATTAGTAAATTAAGGATTTGGTGAGGAGATTAGGGTAAACAGACGTTCTGGGGCTAGACACCACTTTAATGAGTAGCGAAAAATACATCTGGTAGCTTCTAACCCCGTGGGTATCGTTCAGCGCACCACTCGAGGGTGCATCAAGTACGTCATTACCCACACAAAGTACCCCAAAAGTCACTAACCATTTCGCAGAGTGCGGTGATTTTTAGATAAACTTAACATGGACCCTTATATCAATTGCAGATTTTTACACTGTGTTACAGTTACATTAGACCTTTTGTATGCAAGAACGGCCTCAGGATACTCAGGCCCTTTTCGCATAAAATGCATAATTAGATTCCTCATTCTTTTCTACATATTCTACATTTATTATTATTATCGAAAAATCATGATTTTGGGATAAGTGGCCGCCATTTTGTTTAAAATCATTTTTCGAAAATACTAACAGAATCTTCTTCACTTTTCGATTTCAGACAATCCGGCTCTGAGAAATTGTGTTCACCGTAAAAAAATAACTTACAGGAGAGTGGCTTTTATTCGTTCATTTGTTAACATTTTTCTATAACAAAATTACTAAGAGTTGCTGAGTACATGTACTTTTAAAATAAGCAAATAGTTGTAAAAAACATACATTAGATTTTCTACAAAAAAATCCCGCAAATCATGCCTGCCAACTAGGCATGACTTCTCAAGACTAAGATCGTCTTAAGCATTCGTCATCGTCTACTAGTCTACTATACACATAGGGAACTTAGCTAGATGTTAAGTCACAAAGTCTGAGTAGCGTGATCTCCAAACTTAACACAATTTGATTTACCTCCTTAAAATTTCATTAAATCGAAGCTATATTCCAAACCACATTACAGAGACAATCCGAAAAGTACCTAACTCCTGAAATGCTTACAAACGTGTTCCTTCACCCCCGGATGAGTTTAAACTTTTCTCCTACAGGGGTGAAGTAGGTATTTCACTCCCAACTATGAGGGCCACTTTCACCTTCCAGATATATACGTTGACAGCTAAAACGAAGCCATGTCAGATCTTTTTTAAAGAACTACTAAATACAGTAAATACCCAAGTTCCATGGAAATCGGTAACTGGACCCGAAGCAAAACCCTATCTATACAACCTCGAATTAAGGAGACACCAGTTTAAGCAGATCTATGTTTAAGCGAAACTTGGATTACCGAGGCTCTGCAGTACTATACAGCGCAACACTCAAGTTCCCTAGGAAGAGTCGAGACCAAGTTCATACATTCATCGTTTCAGTCCTTCCTTCATTCTTTATCCATCCGGATACTTGTCCGCACGATTTCCCTCGAGCAGAGAAATCTGCTCCCATTCACGCCTAGGTGTGCCAAAACAAATCCGCCCCGAAGTGATTCCACGCATTTCCATCGCTCTGCGTGTGCGCGCGTGCTCGCTCCGCATTCATCTACGCCGAGGGCGGGCGTGTGTGAAAATGCACACGTGCCGCTGCACGAGCAGCACACGACGATGGAGGAAAGACGAATACCACCACGTGGCCAGGCGTGCACGTACACGATGGGCAAACGCACCCCTACAAACGTCCGCGAGCCCGGTGTACCTAAAGTTTCGAGGGTGCACGACCCCCCTCGTGTACACACATGCAGATAGGGCCAGGTGGTATGACGTGGCTCTCTTATGGGGGCGCGTATGGGGGTTCTTCTGCAGGCAGCTGCAGCCTCGACAATGCACCGGCACAAAAAAGCCCCGAGGAAAGAGACCACCGTGGCTTCGTGGCACCGCGATTAGGGAAGGGTGTAGGGGCACTGCCATAGGCTTAGCCACTTCCAATTCCGCGGAATTCTCCACCAGGGGAACGAATTCTCATACCCGTGATTGCTTTCGAATCTAGCTCATCATAAGTTTCCTATTCCTGAGGATCATTGCTGGTTACTTAAGAAACTTGGAATGGAACTGGGTATGACGTCATCGAACGGTCTCTAGCGCTACAGATCTCTTAGCTGTAACGCGTATTGAATTCTTCTATACCTATTCCGATTTCTGGGTTCTAGAAGATGTTGAGAGTATGCTTCTATTCAATTGGGATCTGCCTTTTAAGAAGCTGCCTTTTAAGAAGCTGCCTTTTAGACGTTTAGATAGAATTACTCGAAGCCACCGCCAGGTTTACGCCAATGGCGAACCCAGAAGACGTCACACGGACCTCGAGCAGGGTGTCTAGAAGACGCGTGTGTACGTAAGAACTCTGTGACGTCATTGTGAGCACGTCAGAAGGAAGCAGGTTGTATTGGAAGGTTGCTTGGGGAGCGGCTCAAGGTGCACCAAGGTCCATTCACCGAGTTGCTCCTCGGAGGGGGGCACAAAGACGCTTAAGACGTTAAGTACAGATGGTAAACATGAAGATTGATGGAGTGTACGTACCTTGCTTAGCGCCCTATCTAGGTGGGGTCTCCGATTCACAGGAATGTGCAAGGTGTTTGTTTGAATAACGTTGTCGTTCTTGGTGTTTCCTCAAGATAATTTCAGGGTACACAGAAAATATCGAGAACGAGAATGGGTATGAATTACAGGGAGTTTCAAATATCTGTAGGGCGGGACGAAATAATCGAAAAATCATTTAGCATTTCTCAAAACTTGTACCCTTCTTTTCGACATATTTCGGATCGCAAGAAGGCCTTTTCTTAGACACTTAATTTCCAAATAGTTACAAATATTTAAAAAATTGATAACGAGAATTATGTACATTTAATTATAGTATATTGATGCATGCAGAGTGACGAAATTTCATGTAAGTTATAAAAAAAATTTATTTAGATTTTAGGTATTATTCTTGACAAGTTCTCTTTTCTGTTCAATACTTCTTATGAAACTATTAATTATTTATGTTATGATTTTCGTACCTTTTATTAAATAAACATGAAGAGTATGATATTACATTGTTAAGTAAAATTAGTACCTAAAAGTTTATCACTTTTCTTTATCTTATGGAACCTTTTTTAATAATTGTTCTAATATATCTGTTCCATGAGAACACTTTCTAAAGAAGTTCCTAAGGGTAACATTTCTTTCAATAAAAATTCTACAGGAACAGATATTTTCTAAAACGAAACATATAAGTTGTAATAGAATTTTTTAAAAATAATATTTCCATAACTTTTTCAATCCCTGGTCCTAACACAATGGGAGGCTCACGAAATCATTGTTCTGCCAACAGTCGTCCAGCAACCCTGATTAATTGCATCAGTACCTATGGTGTAATTATACTGATGGGCTGTAAGTAGATATCAAACGTTTCCCTACCGATGACACATGCATCAAACCCCCACACAGTGGGGCAAATATTGACAATCCAAGAAAGATTATTCCGTGATTCAAATGACTTCCAATAGGAATCTGACAAACGTACTTCGTTATTTTTTATTCGACCAAAAATCTACCTATTCACACCCATTTTATTAAATCAACATTTTCCCCTTAACAACAAACTCAGCTTCTTCTCAAACTATTCCATACACTTTCCTCACGAGTTACAACCATAACAACGCAAAACTTGATTACATAGGATCTCGAAAATGAATTTCAATTCGATTCTTCATCCTCTAGAACGATGCTAAGCAAAATTAACGGCACCCTTATTCGGGTAGCTTGGGAAAAGAAAATTCGGCTACTCGCTGCGAAGAAATACGGGAAATCCGTACACAGGAAATGACTTTCCGGCACGGGACAGTGCTGACACGCACAGTGGCTGCGAGGGAAGGCGAAGTGGCGCAAGAATTCAGGGGTTTGAATAGAGCATTCTTAGGTGTATTGCCAGTAGTCAGACCTGTTCCTTTCAAAGGGGGAGGGTTGAGAGAAATCGCGTCTTTGAACGAGGGTTAGGCCCTCGAGTGGCAAATCGGGGCCAATTATACGCTTTAAAATTGCCCAGGGACATTCGTCGAATCGTCCCATTACGTCGACCGTGACGCCTAGTAATACGCTACCACAAACTTACAACCAAAGATTACGTCACATAATATTGAAGTTGATCAGACGTACCTAGTTAAACATCGTTTCGAGGAAAGTCATTTCCATTGCTCGTTTTTATGCTACTGCTGTCGGAGCGTGTAGTGAATTAACACGTACGCGTGGCTGTTGCTCTAGACTCTAGATCATTGCGAGCGTGCTTTACGAGCGTGGAGATGGTGGGCCTCGTCGTCCGCTGAATTAACCACCTGTTCCGTGCTTCTGTCGCCGTCAAAAACTCCCGAGCTTCGTGCGTAACGGTGGTAGCACGAGCGACACCGATAACCAGCCGGAGATACATTTATCTGCATACTAAGTGCGTATCCAATTAATTAATAGCTTGAGCATCCTAATGCCGCGCGCGTCTGTAAACATCCGTGGCATATGGTCTAGGACGACCACAGAAGCGGATGTTGCGCTTAATTGAAAGCGAGTCCTGCACTTAAGTTTAATTAAAAAATAAAATAAATAATTGCATGCGAGGGAAAGAAATCTTCGATTGTCTGAATTATTAAGGAGACACGGTTTCCAAGTAGGCTTCAACGGGTAGAAAGATGACTTTGTTATTGTTCTTGGGTAGCTGGAATCTTCTATTGCTGATAATCGAGGAGCAGGAAATGGTAAAGTCTTAAAAATGGGCAGATGCACGAAATGAATGGAGGGTTTAGCTCTGCCTAATTTGGAAGAGTCTTTAACAGTTTCGTTGACTTCTCGAGCCAAAAATTGAAATCACTTCGAATGCTATTCGATTATTAGAAATGTCTTAAGGGGAGGTTCTGGTCTAGAGCCCCCAAAAATAGGTGATCTTTAGGAATTAATTAAAGGAAAACTACTATATATAATTTAATGAGACTTTTTGCACTATATTAAGGTTGTTTTAACTTAAAGATATATATTTTTTGTTTTATAATTAATCATTGCAGACAGCACTAGGGAGCCGTTAAAGTGAAGGCGTCAAAAAATTCATCGAAATCGGTGAGACCTGTATCTCCTAAAGTTATTATCCGATGCGACTGAAACTTTTTTATTTTGAAGAATATACTTCTGGCTAGGAGGAAATCAGAAAAATTACAAAAATGACATTTTTTTTTAGAAAATAACGACACTTGAAGTTTGAAATCACGTTTTGCCTATATTTTCCGTCCTTTCAACGCCTTTGAAAATTATAAATTTTTAAGTTTTTGTAATTTTTTCTGGTTTCCACCCTAGGCAGAAGTATATTCTTCAAAATAAAAAAAGTTTCAGTCGAATCGGATAATAACTTTTGGAGATACAGGTCCCACCGTTTTTGAGACACTGTTTCGAGAACGATGGGTGTTACTCATGCATTTTCCGCTATTCAAATGCCTATAACTTCGGGAATTTTACGAATTTCAACAAATCCTTTTAAACATTCGAAAAATGAAATAAAAAAAACGACTTTTAAACTGGAAGGTCCCCTTAAGGGGGGAATCCTATTTTATAGGCTAAGAGCGTAGCAAAATTTGGGATTTTTTTTTAAGAATCCAGCGATTCGATTCATCTGAAACTTGGACCATGTTTTGAAGCATTTTCAAAGAATCTACAGGTTTATTTTTATTAATTTTTAACCATGAATATTGTAGTAATGCACGATCGACCATCACGCCGCGCAAAATTTGTCGTCCGTTGGTGTGCATGATATTTATCTACCAGGTAATCTAAAACAGAAAAATGAAACGGGGTTTTATTTTATACATATGTAGCTTGAGATTGATGAATCAGTAAAAATAAAAAAAAATTATTGAGCTGTGTGGAGAGTTTTCAAACTGAAAGGTCCGACATTTAACTTTTGCGATCCAATTTTGTACCAATTTTTTTACGTAGCAAAAGAAGTATAGAACTTAGCAGTATTCTGGTTCATCAAATTCATTTTTCTGTTTCAAATTACCTATATTTATTATTAAAAATAATTTAAAAAAACTGCAACTTCCTCAAAGATGCAACAAAACATGGTCCAAATTTCAGATGAATAAAAACACCAGTTTCTTAAAAAGAAATCCTAAATTTGACTGTTTTTAGCCCATAAAATAGTAATCCCCCCTTAAATATTCGTAAAAAAGTAATATTAGATTTGAAAAATTGCATGTCTAATTACGCGTTAAGAATATTTCCCATTCCCAACCACTTTATAATCAAATTTCCAAGACCTACAGATAGTAAATTCTTCATGAAGTTTGTAGTATTCCACGTGAATCGAAATAAGGTATTATGCTGAATTGATTGAAAGTCTGCGAAGGCCTCGGATCATAATCCCGTCGCTACTTTGGTCGTCGATGTTGAAATCACTCGGTGCACAGGGTCGCCATCGTCCAGAACGAAAAAAGAAATTGGCTCGTGTCGACCTCCTCTGGAGTGGCGGCACACGCCAATTCGGGGGCTGCAGGAATGCATCCGTGTTCGTGCTGGACGCGTGGCGGGCCGCGATGCAAACAATGGCGAAAATCATGCATTGTGGCGGCTCGCATTGTAAGTCGGAAAGCTGTGACATTGAGTTCAGGCAGCTGCGTGCTTCCAGCTCTCCCCCTTGCCTCGTGGACCCCTGGCCGTCCCCCTTTTTGCTGGTTCCAGGGGTGGTTGGGGCCCTCCAATCCCGGCCACGGTGTCTGCGCAGAAAGCAAATACTTGCTGAAATTTCGTTTGCCTAGTATTATCTTTCCTAGAACCGGTCCCTGGCCTCTTTACCGCCGCTTCTTCGGGGCCCCATTAATTTTTTCTCCCCACCGAACCACCGCTCCTGGTAACTCTGAAATCCGCACCGACAATTTCGTTTCACTCTCAGAAGATCGTAGATATTTATACTCTGCGTAATTTTGTAAACGAAGTAAACCGTGGCCCACGCAGACGACGATATGCCTATTTGATTTTTCTATGCTTCCGTTGAGTTTATCACGAGTGAAGGGATAAACCGGCAATCCCCTTTTCACGGTCGATACGCTGAATCGAAAGTGGGCAGACGCGCTCTCGACGGGACGGAAATCTGTCGCGGCTCCTCGAGAAGAGTTGAAAACATCGCGAAAAGGGTGCAACGAATCGAAACGCGTCGGTGAAATCCACCCGTCCGCTCGTGAGCACCTGGATAAATCCATTCAGGAGGATGCGTTAGCACGCGTCGAACAGATGCGTGGCCGTCGAGTCGGACGCCGCAGGCGGGTTTCCCTACGATCGATATTATGAATCAGGAATGCTTTAGCACGCGACAAATCATCGATCGCGCAAACTATTTTGACGGTATTCTTTAGCCACGACTGCGAGCAGAACCCTTCTGTCTGTTAGTTTGTCAGCTTCTCCGCCATCTGTGAATCTTCTATAATTTTTATTAAATCGTTTTATTTAACTGCACTGGTCTGTCTTTTGTTCGTTTGGTTGGTTTATATTTTGTAACTCGTTTCCACGAATTCAGTCGAATTGGAACATGATAAAAATAATTGTAATTTGTTAAATGTAAAAATGATATGTAACTTGTGAATGTTTAGATGTAGGTACATATTTCTTTCAACAAATTTCAAAGAGGTATTTGAGGGGGGAATTCATAAGAAAAGAAATTGGTTGCAAAACACAAACATTATAAAGTAAAAAGTATAAAATAATTATTTTGTACTACAATTTCGATGGTGATATGTGACGTTAAATAAAATCGTAGAAACTGTGTGATTATCCTTTAGAATTGTTCAAATCAATTGTAAAAAGGATAATCCCAGAGTTTGTATGATTTACTTAAAGTCACATATCACAGTCGAAATTGAAAATACAAGAAAATAATTATTTTTTACATTTTAGTTAATTAAAATTGTTTCCCTTAAAATGTTTTTTAGCACCACTTATTTAAGCGAAACTTTGAGCCATCAGTTTCTTCCTACTCTATGAAGTAACTAAGTAGATAAATATATATTCTCACCGCAATCATTAATAACGAAGTTACATTAATTTCTACTATTTCTGCTATAGCGTCATGTGTGTTGTGAATTTTAATGCCCTAAGTTTGTTTCTACGTATAACCAGCTGCTATCGCACCTTTTATGTCCTATGCAAGTATAAATTATGTTACCTATGAGAGGGGGAGAAACGTAGGAGTAATAAAAGGGAGATTAACGCGAGGGGTACAGTAGAAATAGTATAATGTAAAATTATGTGTAGAAAAAGGTAAACTTGAGCAGGAAATAGGACATAAGTTTAGTAATTACAAATTTACTACCAATAAATAATATTTGAATGAATTTGAGGTGGTTTCTCTATTGAAAATACTACTTCAAATCGATTTGATTTATTTCACTTTATTTTACTTTTAATTATTTTACTTTCATACGCAAATTAATATTAACGCGAATTCGCTCTTCGTCTTCAAGGATATATTATTTGAAACTTCCCTATTTCATTTTAAAATATACTTACATATTCGAGTAGCTTAAAGCACCTGGCGTGGCCCGGGTAAAACTTGAATTGCCACAGGGTGTCAAGGGGGTGAAATCAGAGGGTAGGGATGAGATACCCAGA
Source organism: Andrena flavipes (assembly GCA_963971345.1). Lineage (NCBI taxonomy): Eukaryota > Metazoa > Arthropoda > Insecta > Hymenoptera > Andrenidae > Andrena > Andrena flavipes. The sequence continues at coordinate 71,913,254 of OZ020479.1, read as the reverse complement.
TTTTATGTAAAATTTCATCCAGATCGGTTAAAAAAATCGGGATAAAAAATATCCTATATATTATTCCTGCTCCTAGACTACGTGTATACAAAATTTCAGAAGGATCGAGTAACCAACCTCCAAACACACTTTAGCATTCATTACATTAGTAGGATAACCCTAATCCTGTGTCAATCGTTATCCTTCAATTTCCTTCTCGTACAGTAACTATGATCAAAATGTGCTTTCGCACTATAACAGAGCAAGAACCCTGTGAATCACTCTAACCGCTCAGGGTGATTCGCGTAACAGCATCAAGCTTCTCCCTCCGATCATGCTGCTATAAATTCTTCCAGTGTCGTCGACAATCGTTACGGTTTCATTCATCGTCACATACGTTTCCGATCTTTGAAAGCACGACACACATCGGTAGGGGGAGGGGTTGCTTCTCTATGGTTTCTTGCCATAGGTCGTATTACGTCTTTTTCATTCATGACTTAGCGTACACGTGCTGGAATACGTACACACGATGGTGGACATCCAAACACCTCATGGGGCAACTTTTGAGGCCTCCAGCTTCTCGTCTTTCCTTTCGATCGTACGTCGTTTCATTCATTTCCTCCGTAGGGGAGCTCCATGCGAGGGATATTCGCCCAATGGAAGCATCCACGTGCTGATAGAATCGATGATGTGTTTTGATAGTGAAGCGTCACTCTTGTGGACCATGGAATGCGATGTTGTCGTAATTACTCCGATTAATGTGCGCACACAATATTAGACCGGGGCGGGGGTGCGTTTCGATACCCCACAGAAGCTCTCTGATGTCAATAGATTTAGTCTTGTTTACGTTTTATTGCAACTTCTATGCGGGATGATCTGAAAAGAAGATTGAACAATCCAGTGGCATGTATTTATTAAAATCAGCCAAAAATATATGTACAGTGAACTTATAAGTAGGTTTGCAAATTTATTGAGGTGTTGAGAGCAAAAATGAACTAACCAATACTTTTTGCGAAATTGATTTAGTAGCAGGAATGTATTCCAATATTCTTTACTAATCATATAAAATAGGAAAGATTAATTTTTTTTCTCAATGCCTCAATTATTATAAAGTAGATATAGGTAATTTTCGATGGAAACTGTAAATTATTTCTGAAAACAAAATCTTAAAAATGGTTTACTTTTCCGGCTGTCACAGTGGTGTTCCCCCTTAAGTACCTAGAAAACCCAGGGGTATGAATTTATGGATTCAATGGTCTCGTTTCTACAATAATCCCTTACTGTTAACGATTCATTTTCTGTAAATTATGATACTACCGTGTCCCATTACGTCCCGTTTATTTATAGATAACGACGCCTCATATACAGAAAAATCGCCAACACTTTTACAAAACAGAAATATGAATATTTGTTTGTGTACCATTATAAATTAGAGAGTACATTATACACAGTAACTCAAGATCACCATCTTCATTTAACCCAGATGATTTTCTCCATTCTTGCTCATTAAAATATTAAAAATCGTTCAAGTCTCCAATTCCAAACACCCAAACGACCGATCTCTTCTTCACTTACGTTTACACAGCTCCGGAGAACCCTTTCGTGCTTCCACTGGCTTCGCTCACACCAGAATCGCGTTACTCGTACTCCAGATCGCAGTCCAAGTGTAAACGATCGCCAGTTACCCTCCAATTCGCAGTCGGGACTCGTATCTTCCGGCGGAGGGGCTGCAAAGAGGAAAACGTTTCTGTCTTCCTCCACTGCAGGAACTTCTAGGGGCTGAAGGGACGTGTTCCCTTGAATGGAGAAAAGATTACACGAGGGCCCCGTTTCCTTGGGGGGCGAGTCTTGGGTCGAGGGCTCGTTGTGTAAAGAGAACCTGGCGAGCACAAGGTGCTACAATGGTCTGGCCACGCGACACAAACAGGTCTCACTGTCTTCGAATCCTGCCGGTGCCCTAAGAAACTTGTAAGGCAATGTTACTCCATTATTCGTAGGGCTTTGTCCCAGTACAATAAAAGTATGTGCAAGGTGAATTTCGTCGTCTAAGATCGTTCCAGATAGTATATCGACTAATATGAATGTACAATAGGGTGGCTATTATTTTTCGACTTTTGAATTTTCTTCGGGGCATGGTCCAGAATAGTTCCAAATAATTAAAAAAAATCTGTGTACAGTTTGAGCTCGATCGGATAATGGGAAAGGGTGACCCTGGGCCCTTAAAGATTTAAGTCATTATTTGGCAGCTCGCGAAGTCGATTTTTTATAATATTCTCCAAGTTATTGATTAAATAAAAAATATGTCAAACAAACCTTGTAGATCCGGGCAAGGAGCATCTTTAATGTTGCATGAAATGCAGTCCATGAATTTTAATGCGAAGCGTGTTGTTTTCAGCAAAAATTGTTTATATCTAGAAAAGGAAGAATTTGTGAACCCTTGTTTGTATGGCCCATTGTTATCCTAAAAATGAAAAGAATACAATTTGTCCAGTTATCTAATGTAGCAGAAGAATTTTACAACTAGTAATGTTCGCTTCTACGTACCTATTACAAATTTGTCTATTTCTATAGAGTAGGTATATTGAAATCATTATGCGTGTAACACCATTTTTAACTTCGCTGTACCTGAGAGGCATACTTCTATAAAAATGTATATAGTGCAACGGGTTAATCATTTTGATTTAGAACCAGGGGCGGATTTGGGGATTGGCGCCCCTAGGCTAACAAACGTCTGCCACCCTTTCATTGAAATATCATAAAATATATTAATATAAAACAGTTGAGACAAATCTAAAATTAATTCAATATAATAAATCACATCTGAGTTATTGCTAATTTGCTACATGAAAAAAGTGAATTGTTTTTAAAATTGTCTTCAGGGGACCTTCCGGTCTAAAAGTCGTTTTTTTATGTCAGTTTTTGAATGTTCAACCTTTTAGGTATACGTGTTTAAAAGGATTTGTTGAAATTCGTAAAATTCCCGAAGTTATAGGCATTTGAGTAACACCAGACCACTCAGCACTCTTGTGAAACTTTAAACACGTTTTTCTCGAAATAGTGTTCTCAAAACGGTGGGACCTGTATCTCCAAAAGTTATTATCCGATTCGACAGAAACTTTTTTATTTTGAAGAATATACTTCTGGCTAGGGGGAAACCAGAAAAAATTACAAAAACTTGAAAAATTATAATTTTCAAAGGCGTTGAAAGGACGAAAAATATCAAGTGTCGTTATTTTCTAAAAAATGTAATTTTTGTATTTTTTCCGATTTCCCCCTAGCCAGAAGTATATTCTTCAAAATATAAAAGTTTCAGTCGCATCGGATAATAACTTTTGGAGATACAGGTCTCACCGATTTCGATCAATTTTTTTGACGCCTTCACTTTAACGGCCCCCCAGTGCCGTCTGCAATAATTAATTATAAAACAAAAAATATGATACTATAATTTAAGACATCCTTAATACAATGCAAAAAGTCTCATTAAATTATATATAGTAGTTTTCCTTTAATTAATTCCTAAAGATCACTTATTTTTTGGGGCTCTAAACCGGAAGGTCCCCTTAAGCTTCTGTGTTTAAAAATCACCCGGTTAAAACAGTCAAACTAAAAATTTGATCCTTTCTATTAAATTATGTTTAACATTTTATTCGTGTTTTAAACAAATTGGCATATGTAGGTATCTATACATATGTCGTCCCTGTTTAGAACGAATGTGTTTTTTAATATTTCTACTTTCAATGTTTGTAGAAAATAGTGTATGCCAATTCTTCATTCCTATTTCTAGAAATTTTGAAATATGCATGGTAGTAATGAGAAATGACAATTATAGATTATTTATCGTATTTAATGTGTATCTTGATAACAAGAATAGTGGCTGTAGGGAACCTAAATAAATATTCGACCTTTCAATAATATACATTTTGGAGTGTAATATTAAAAAGATTCTTTTAATGTATCAGCCTTTGGTACCTACATTTACCTTAATAAATACGTGAACTGATGGAACGAAATGGCTATAGAAGTTAATTCAGACAGAAGGAAGCCCTGGTTACCGAGCGTCTACCAGGTAGTGGTATTTCATTTCATGCTGGAATATTAGCCATAATGAATCTTGATATCGAAATCCGATTTGATCAAAATAATTCTGCAGAATTCCGTGGAGAACAGAGATATCACATTGAAAAGGCTTTTACATATTCCCGCATGTAGATCCACTGTTAGAAAGGTCAGGAAAGTTTTTCTTCCACCGAGCAAGAAAGCACAAAGATATTCTCAGATCCTAAACATTTCTCGTGAAATCTGATTCGACCGAAATAGTCCCGAATAATTCGAAAGAGCGTCGAAATATCACGTTACAATATTTCCTGAATTATTTCACACACGAAGATCCATCATTGAAAATTCTCAATAAATTATTAACGGAAACACGTATAAAAATTCTTCAGTATCAAAAAAATATAATTTCAAAAAGATATAATTTCTGAAATCGTAGCTTCAAAAGGGTACCGAATTATCTATTTGGAATAACACGAGGCAGCCGAGTTCCATGAAATAATAAAATATCAAACATTCCTGCTGGTTCTGAGCGACTCGCTGCTCATTCTCCAGCATAGTCATAACAGACGCGATATAAATCTGATCCTCTGCCCGTAGGTGGGTAAAAGGGCGCAGAATGCACCCCACGCGTCCCGTTCACGCACGAGTCGGTATCTGGGCACGATTGACACCCGTGTATTCGGAAACATGTCGGTAGAATCGGTAGTGGAGCGGAGAAAGAAAACGAGAGCGAGGGGTGGAAGGGACCAGCCACACGCTCCCAGTGAAGCTACGTGGAAGGAGTAACGGGGTTCCCTTTCGGCGGAGTTATGGGGTGAGTCACCACCTGGCTTCGGCCCGTGAAGGGGGAAAACTAGGCTCATAGGACTGCCGTGTCGCGGACGAGGGGAGGACGAAGTGAGATTCCGGGTGGTTGCGCCGCAGAAGGCAGGTGAGGATAAGGGCACGAGCTAAACGGGCGCACCTACAGTGATAGAGAGCACTTACGCATTGCAAAATTCTATTTCCATCGACATCGGTATATGGAGGATATTATATCCAAGTGTCTGCTGGCGATTCTTTCCTACTTGAATTATTTGTATTATTCCTAGGGAATTTAATCGCGGTCGTTATTTAGTATCCCGGGGTTGGGGGATTTTTTAAAGACTGTCTCGGGACTCTGGGATTAAGCAAGGGATTGGGTAATAGAAAAATTCAGTAATTAAAATGATTTATTATGTGCTAAAATCGTAAATCTTTATTTAAAGTAAAGGAACTTATCTTTCTATCATTAGTCTGAAATGTAAGCTAAAATTATTTTTAACGATAAGATCAGTAGAACAATGAATAATAATAAAGTCTCAATAAGTAGATAATATCAGTAAACCGTTTTGAAGATTTTTGGAAATGCGAACGAAGAAACAGCAAAGCACCTAAATCAGACAAGTTTCGATTTGCAATTCGCGCGATTTCGAAATAACGGAAAGTGAGAATATCATTGTTAAAATAAATATAGTTTAGTTAGTTACACGTGACTGAATATAATTATTTGTTAAAATTGAGGTTGGGTGAAAAACAGAAACGAGTACCCAAGTCTTAAATTTTTGTATTTAACTCATTTAACTCATTCTAGAGTGCAATGGTTCACAATGTATTTTAATATATCTTCCTCGTTAGTGGAATGTACTGCTAAATTAATTAGAATTTTTCACTATTAATTCACATAATTAGTATAATGAACATTGATTAGTATACATATATACTTTATAATTTTGATTCTCTCTTTGCAGAGAAATCATCTACCTTCAATTTATACCATATATTTTTTAGTCATCCTGTATTATTAAACGTTGCTGGTAAATATTTGGAAAACTCTCCCCTTTCTATTATTTCATTTGTTTCCCTTATGGATATTTATGTTATCTTATTTGAAATGATAGGTTGATTTACTCGACATACTATAATCATAGATAAAACAAAAAGAAACAGACTGCACTCTATGGCAGAGACTAAAGAAGGAAGCTTCACGTTAGAACTTTATGTGGAAAAATACGTTAGGAGTTTGAATGAATCTTGGATTCGAGCGAATTAAAAAGTTTTACGTAGCGATGGCTGGTTCGTGGTAAACAAAAAATCGATGAGGTTTCTTTTTCATTGCGATAACTTTCACAACATCCCTTCGAAGCAAGTGAAATTATTACCCTCGGATAGAAGTTTCGATGGCTATATTATGTTTGTCGGCAGAATTTTAAAATAGTTGTAGATTGTGTAAGACTACGGAGCACGGCTTGCAGAACACGCTTTACTTAAATTTAGAGAGATCGAAAGAATGAAAAATTAAAAGAAAAATGCGCAATGGGATGGCAAAACATTGTGAATAGGCGTGGTATTCACAACACGTAATTCAACACGTAATGCTTTCTCTCATTAAGTGAGAATAAATAATCTTCGTTAAGGATTAATGAACGGTATTATGTTTTATTCCTCCTCTTCTTCTAAAATACTTTCGCATAGTTTTATTAACAAGGAGAGGTTTTCAGGTACCCACCTCTGATTGTTTTGGTTTTTGTAATATGTTTCAGAGGACCGAAAAATAACAAATACGTTTTTAAATGATCTTACTTAGCTAGAAACTAGAAAATAAAAAGTATATAAAAACAAATTTTATGGTAATGGATTTTACTAAAAATTAATTAAAAACTAAACAATAATTATTTTCCTGTACTACAATTTCGATGGTGTTTTCTCACTTTAAATAAAATACTCACCTTAAATAAAATATGAAATATCCCGCGTCACGATTTTATTTAAAGTGAGAAAACACTATCAAAATTATAGTACAAGGAAATATTTATTTTTTAGTCCCTAGTGCATTTTAGTAAAATCGTTTAACATAAATTTTGTTTATATATTTTTTTAATTTTGGGCTGTTTGCATATTTAGAGGGTGAAACCACCCTTTCATAAGAAGGGGTAGAAAAGTTCCTATTGTTAGTTTAAAGAATATTATAACATTGTGTTGAATAAAACTTATATACACAATGTTATAATATTCTTTAAACCAACAATAGGAACTTCTGCAGCTGTAAATTTTATGATCTTCCAAGGGTGGTTTTCACTCCCTAAATATGAAAACGAGTCAAAATAAACAAAGGAACACGTATTTGCTGTTTTGCTCCTCTAAACCATATCCAAAAACCAAAGCAAATATACGCGAACACTTGGAAACTTCTCCTTGTAAGTTTCCTATTCCCCTGTTACAAAATTTCTTTAATTTTCATTGAAAAAATTCTCGCAGAATAATCTGACACATCTTTTTTGTTCTTTTTGTTATACTCCATAATATAATGTGTTGAATATACTATTTCATTCTTTCCATTCCAGACGTTTGAAATAAGTGAAATATTCTACCGATGTTTGTCAATTTTTTATGCAACATTGTCCAAAGAACCTTGTGTAAGGTAGCATGCACTTACATCAAATGGAAACACGAAGTTGGGGTGGAGTTATATTATTATATACTCAGTTCTCATAAAAACTACATTATTCATGGAATGGCCTAATACTTACAAGTTGGACACAATAGAGCTAGATGAATATAAGTATAGATTCTATTCCAGAAGGGAAACTTTGCCACATAAACCACAGAAATATATCAAACAGAAGCCTGTTTGCTTTTTCATAAGATTACTCCACGAAGTAATTTAACCTATACCCACAAAAAACGAAGGCTTCTCGCAGAAAATGCAATTCTCCCCTAGATACTGTTCAAGCTACTATCATGCTGACAAATGCGACGTGGCTTCTTGAAATTTTAAGCACGAGGAAAGCTTAACTTCTCGAATTTCGATTTGATGACGAGGGGGACAGAATGTGAAAGCATGTTTCCCGGCACGGTGCTTAGAGAAGAACAGGAAGCTTAAGTTGAATCAATTTCGCACGTATATGAGACACACGATGAACCGTCGATTGATGTAATCGGGGACACGTGTATGCGTGGGTGCATGCAGTACGCGAAACGTGCAGTGAAAATTGAAAGCCAGGTTCATGGTCGTAGCACTCGATCACTTTCGACCTGAGCTATAGAAGTTGGCAGTGGCGTTTAGTTAGAGATTGCGAAATCGATCGGAAAGCTTAGATACGCAGCCCTATTACGCTCACTCTCTGCGAGTTTCTTCGACTTCTTCGACGTTCGTGCTAGTAGGCACGTGTGTGTATAGGATAACTCTTGTCTCTTCACGACTAAAGTAAAACACAGAAAGAAATTCGCTCGGTCGTGCAAGATCCTAAATCAGGAATATTTTCAATCTTTTATGTGAATGTGTAAAGTTAGATACTCAGTAGTGTAGATAAATTGCAACGTAGATCGATTGTCAAGCTGCAGGGTAATTTGAATGAAAGATGATACTCTCCATCCCTGTACATAGGTTCACGTGCGGGATTATTAGCTCTTGTGTATAGAAAATGTGCACCTTGACCTCTCTATTTTCAATCCTCCTCCTCTGTTCCTTCTATGCGAGACAATGTGAGGTGATTCCTCTTAGTAGTAGCTAAGAACATAACATACACCTAAAATTGATACATACTTATTAATGTTGGCATCACTGGTCTGGAATAAAGTAATAGAGATATAATTCCTACTGAATTTCTGATATTCTTGTTACCTTTAGGTAGGTGTCCACTTGAGAGTAAAACTCGTGCGAGAGTATTTCTCGCAAGGGGACTTGCAACTTGCTCTCGAGTCGATACATAGTAATATTACTATCCGACAGTTGCTTCCGAGATACGAACCAGGTTCGTATTCTGCGAGTGCTGTCGCGGGTGTAGGTCTTCTGGGTTATGTAGTAGGCTCGCGTCGCGGTAGACACGGCGTTGCCAGAGAAGTGCTGCTAGGCGGTTAGCCGGGAGAACTGCGCGGCCGAGGCAGTCTGCGTCGAGCTGAGTAGAAAGACAAGTTTTGAAAGTGTACAAAGTTTCCAAACTGCTGAGAATCTTCAATATGCAGTTCCCTCGTAAGAGTTGAACATGCTCCTAATTTTTGTCTACGCTGAATTCGTGGCCTGACCCAAAAATTTTTCTTTCTACGTTGCTTAAAACTTTTTAAGATTAAACACCATGGAAAACGTAGCTCTTCAAAATCTTGCGCATTTTGTAAGAAAAGAATCAAATTTTTTCCGGCGAGAGTTGTACAATAACAGGCTTCATATTGAATTTTCTGTTGATTTCTTTAATTTCCTAAAACAAAAGCCCCGAAAATGACCCCAGAAACTAATGATGGAATGGTAGAAGATACCGAGAATGTTTTCAAGGAGCTTTGTTGCTTGTAAAAGCAGTATTTTTCACTTCTTTAGAAAAGTAATTGTTGGCCATTCTTCCAAGCGATCAAATTACTTTAGATTTCAGAGAGCAACGACGGGTGTCGAGGATTTTCAAGACACGTGGTCGTCATGGACACCCCTCATGGTGTGTCTATGGGTGTTGCGCAGGAGCCAGGCCTTTTGAACATTGACCATATGGTGCACCTATGACAGGGCGATGATTTACTCGGAACCCCTCTCTACCTTATAGGTACGCAACCATAAGATTTTATTAATTAACGTTGTCATGGGTGCGTTCCATTGAAAATTGAAACGAACCGGAAAAATAATTTCACGCTGGACACTCGCTACTTAAATAGATATACGTCGAGGTAATTTCAATGTTACGTGCCCCGTATGTTGCATTAAAAGATGTTAAAGAAATTGGAAAAGTACAAACCTTTGAAGAGAAGAGCTTTATAATTTCTATTTACTAAATTATACAGGTTGTAAAGGCAAAGATAGGCACGAATTTGAAATAGTCTTCAATGGCAAATAGTCTTTATTGTTACATGTGCTGATCGACAGTAAATATCGTTTTGAATGTTTTATATTCTAATGTGTGATATGTTTCAATATAATAGTTGGAATACATTTCTTTAGTCTATATTTAAAATATATTTGTATTAGTTTGGAACGCGTACATCAACGATCTTGAGAATTGGAAATATATTATATAATTTTAAAAGTGTAACAATTATATAATAAAACAGAATTTTATTAACTCAGGTCGCCAAAAGTTAAAACATTAAACATTTTAATTGAATTTTTGAGAGTCAAGAATTCTTGTCCAGTAAATCATGAATATGGATTTTATTTGTTTGGCAAACCAAAGAATTCAACGCCAATAAAAATACAAATTCTTTATGAGTGATGCACTTAGTAGAAAATAATAAATTTTTTTGAGAATATATTAGAAATCGTTAAAGTTTTTAATACACAATATCTTGCTCTTATAAAAATGCAATTCTGTAGTGTAATTATTCTCATTTGTAAATATTTTTAACTTTATTCGTAAAAGAGTATTTAGAAACCTCGTTTCTTTCAAAAATATGTCGGCACCGATTGAAACATGTATTGCCCAGACATTATCGTTCGCGTTGAACAGAATTGTGTTCGCTGAGTCTCCGAGTCCCGTTTAATGTCTCGATGAATAATAGAATGATCGCAATAATCCTGGCCTCGGTGGTTAATAACAAACCTGCTCGCGATATTTCCCTTACGAACAGACCGAAAGTGTCGATCCTGTTTCTGCGGTAGGAAAAAACATAGGATTAAGTAAAGAAAGATCGAAACGGTGGACGGCGAGCCGCGTTGAATTATCGAAGAGACATCGAAGCTCGACGGACGATACCTTTTTCCGCGAGCTAGATTCGTTCTGAAACAACCGGAAACGCGATTATCCGTGGGTGACATTTCGTGCGTCGCGGCGACATATTTTTCGGATTTGATCGCGATATTCGATTATAGGGACAATTAATTGACCCTTGGCCGGCGTGTCTGAAACATTTTCCCTTGCACCGTATCAATTTTTGCTGTCTCAAATAAATGAGAAAATTATTCCGACTACCATTTGAAGAGGATGTTACCTAAAAGCTATCCAATCGAGGAAGTTGTTTTATTTTAATTGCCATTTAATGGCTAAGACATGGAAAATAAATTATTATCTGTTGCTTTCATTCGATCAAATGGTACTCAGGTAACTAGAGCTTATATTGGCGTGGCTTAGATTTCAGCGCTGTGGTGGTAAGTTGGCAAATTATTGAAAGTAGGCTCTAATCCCAGGAAAAATTTCAAGTAAGTAGTTACTTAGCAGTAATAGCTTTTAACAATTTAAAGTTCTCTTAATTGAAAAAAATGCGAATTTCTATTCAGGAAATTTGTAAAATCGCGTGTGCAACACCTCGGAGCAAAAATTTCATTGGTGGTGAAAATATAATTAATAGTGGTCACCTGTTGAATTGTGGAAAAGTGAATGAAGAAGATAACAACATTTTGTCTACAAACTGCAAATTTAAGATTCAGTTTTTTTGGGAGAAAACTCCATTGTGTAAATTTGTACAACTCTTTATTATCATATGCTATACTGATTAATATTTAAAATGAAATATTTAATATTCAAACAAATTTAAAAACACTCGTTTTTTACAATATATCTATTTAAACACTGATATAATCATATGTTCTCCTCTCAGTAGTTCAATTTTCTGTCACTAGTTGGCGTATCGAAATTCGAGGTTTCCCAATAGCTACCTTTAAATTTGTAAACATTTGAACAATATCACTGTGGTTGGGAAGGCCAGATATTAAGTGCATCATTAAAATATTACATATTTGTATAATGATGATTACAGTAATGATATACATGTAGATATTCAATTAATAATGAGCTTTTACATTAATCTGAGTTAACGAAAAGCATAGATTAGCCGCCCGCTAGTCATCCTGATAATTATTAATGAATAGTTTATACAAGAGGGCAGCAAATACAGATTTCCCGAATAATAATCTATGTAAAATCTTCCATTAAAATAACATTCATATGCAAAATTTGACACGGAGATCCGATTCCAGTGAATTGAATCTTAATAATCGCAACAATTAGTCTTCCCTCGAAGCAATATTCCTGAAAAATTAACAGTAAAAATTTGAAAATTTGAATTAATAAAGTGTTGAAAATAAGAAAGGGTTTTGGTGTGAATTTCCCGTTGCAATTTTCATAGTGACAAAGTTAAAACAAGAATAAATTATTCTTAAAACAAGAAAAAATTATTAATGTTATTATGTTTTTTTTTAAATTTTTCGTATTATTTTCCGAGACAATTATTGTGTCACGATATACTATATATATTTGGCCATCATTTTTCGATGTATAATTATTGTTCGGAGGTTTCCGGTAGATCGCAAAAAGAAAAAGATTCTTGTCATAAAGTGATTCTATCGTGTCAGCTACGCTCACAGCGAAAATGAATATATCCCAGCAATTTAATACCGAATTTGCAAGAAATACCCAATGCAATCTGTTCGACGGTTAGCGTTGTATCGGCGAAGGGGGCTGAAGGTGGCGAGGGAAGGTGGAACAAGCCGTTTAAGAAGCACTTTCAATGCAAATTCATTGCAGCCATTTTCCCCCCTCGTATCTTCTTTCGATCTTGGGACAGCGTTCAATTTATTTCTCACGAGATTGTCGCGGCTACTTAACCCTGCTGTGGTTATCCAATTTTTTCCTCAGCCATCTGCATTTTGATTTCTACGCGAACGATAACCTTATCACGATGAATAAGTATTTACAATACATCTTTAGTCATTTGTTTTATGAATTTGGAAGTGGAATTAGACAGATGAAGACTTTTATTTAAAAAATGAAACGAAAGTATAAGGTGAATCAAGAAGGTGTAAAAAATTTGTTTGTGATCAAAAGTTGCAGAGAAATTGATTAATTCTTTAATAATAAATCAAACAAGTCGAACACTATTTAAGAAAGATATTTCAAGATGTTTAATTATTAGTAATTTGTAATTAAATGCAATGATGTACGTATTCCTACTCATCATTTGTACCAATTTCTGCTCACATAATAGGATAAAAAACCCAATTCCTGACACCTAAGCAATTATTATCAACTTAAGCTATTTTACTTAAAATAACGAATAAATAAACTATAGTATAGATTATAGATTGAATTACATAATTCTTTTTGTGTATGACTTTGCCACGTTAAATTACTAAAATTTTGGTGTATATAAATATGGACACGACGGTGATTTACTTGACCCTAAACATACTCACCTGTTTTCTACTTAAAAAAATTAAAAATAGTAAAAAAATCTAAATCCAGAGCACAATACGTTATCTGTTTTTGTTATTAAATAAGAACTTTTACTGCTAAAACTATTTTCTGCCCAATTATCGAATACCAATAGCGACTCTCGTGTGGCTCTCTCGTTCTAAAAGTTTTTCGTTCACTCGTGTAAATGTTCAAATAATTTGAAATTATTTTGTTGCAACTGTAGTACAAACGTGACGCTTATAATATTAAGAAAAATACGAAATGAGCAGAAATGGGGGCATTCACCTTAAAATAAAGTTTTCTAATACAAGTATTCATTTTACAGAACATTCGTCGAGTTCGTTTCATGTGTGTATATGTATATTTAAACGAGGCAAATACAAAACTAATTACACAATCAATATTTTTGGCGATACATTGCATCTTCATTGAATCAAATTTTAGAACAATTTTCAAACCAATTTTCTCGTAAACAATGCTACATTTTCAATAAGTTTTTAAATGCAGAATCAACTCTGCTTCACATTGTACCTACTCATATTTTGATAAGAAGCCATATACATAACGATCCAGGTAGAAACCCCTTGCTACATAGTAGATTTTAGGATTAATCTTGAACATAGATTTGCCATGTCCTCATCTCAACATTGGCACTGTAACTTTCATTCGGTAGGTAAGTATTTGGAAACGCAAGTCGCCTCGAAAAATCCAGTCGACATTTGCATTCATAGAGGCTATTAAACAGCCATCAGTTCTCGGGGACGGATGCTGCGAAACGGTGGCATGCTGTATTTTAAACGGGCAATTTTACGAGTCCTTGGTCACTGTAGTGATTTCATCCCCCGAGCGGCGGAAGGGCGCTAACTACCCTTATATCTACTCGCGACGTAGGGACACGTGTCCCTCCCCTTACGGCCCTAAACGCATCTTGAACGCCTCAACAGGTCCATGAATAAGTTAGGGGCTCAACGCGAAGTGTCGAAGACGTAATAGATTTTGAGTCTCCGACACTTTTAAAGGGGCTTTTCTTCCGAGTTGAGCGGAGAGCGCTGGGACATGATTTCCTTTCGGGTCGAGTATACGGGGAAGGAAGCATTATTTGATTTTCCACTGTGCTCTCCTCTTTCGATGGGCCTCGGGAACATCGATCTTGCATTATTTTATCGTTGCACTTTGGGATTTTTCGCACGCGTCACTTTTGTGCTTTGATATTTTGGATATATTCACGCGTTTTCCATCTTCTTTCTATCTTCTTTGCACCAGTATTGTCTCAATTAGGGAAATATACTACAGAGATAGGGGTTAAGTTATACGTTCTTGTACAAATTATTTGTTTTATAAAGATTCATACAAGGAGGTCTATTGTGTTTCACGATTTAAATTCAATTTTCTGCTAATTGTGTGTCTTCATTTAGGTGATCCTTGAGCTTTGAGATAAAGATAAAAAGCATGATGCTGCATACTGAGTAAGAACTTAATTGACCTACCCTCTACATTCGGAATGTGAGTTACGAATAATAATAACGTCTCGTGTCAAAGGCAGTTACTGATCAGAATTTATTTAATTTGAAAACATAGGAAAAATAGAGATATCTTCCCTATTTTTTAGACTAATTCTCCACGGAGTTAGGCTCATCTTAATCCTGGGACGACCAGTAGCTTGGCAGTCGATTGCACGGAGGATGCAGTGTTCATTTTGAGTCAGCGCATAATTTTATTTTGATCCCACACACATGAAAGTAATTAATATATTACTTTATTAATTAATACATCTGTGTAATTAATACATTTTGTCTTGGTATGATAAATAATTCTTGTTTTTTTTTTGTTTCAAAGAAGTGATATCAATAAATAAATAATAATATGCTGTGTGTGTCATAGTATACATTATATGCTGGGCTCCATTTTCATTCAAACTGAATAAATGATTATTTAGTTTGAATGGAAATGTGGTTACATTCATTTGCATATATCATTTGTATCTGCTGGTGATGAACATTATCGATATGTTGTAGAATGAAATAAACAATTCCGCTTCATTTACATTCGGGGACTTTGAAATATAACCGGAATTACTTGCAGTGCGAGAAATCCCACGGATCTTTGAACACAATAAAACATAATGAAACTTGCATCGAAATCAACAGATAATAATTTCAGACTGTTGAAATATCAGAACTACACTGCTGGCCAAAATTAAAGGAACATTATAATTTCCAGAAGATTTTGGTAATTTTTAAATGACTGAATCTCTGCGAAAAATAATCGAAAAAATATTTAAATAAAGCATTCTAACGCTTGAAGTTTCTGTTTTTTCAATCACGGACTCAACATTTTTTCCCCTTCATTATGATACTGTTTTCGCTGGAAACGAAGTTAAAACTACCCTTAAACACTGCAAAAGTTTCTAGAAACACGTTTTTGTTCTCGTAGCTTTTTATCGATTGCTACGTGTTTCTTTTGTTAGTGCCACGTCATTTTACCAAAACACGGGATATCAAAAATCTAGAAAAAACATTTTTACATTGGCATATACGAATTTATTTAAACATTTTTGGTGGCCAATTTTCGCGGAGATAGAGCCATTTAAAAATTACCAAAATTTTCGAGAAATTATAGTGTCCCGTTAATTTTTTCCGCTACTGTATTACCTTAAGAACAAAAAAATTGAATATCTTGAAAAGGATTAGTTTACAGACAAATGTTTTCACCTACATTTCAGAAACACCTTGTACAGGGTGCATTCAAATAGACTCTGTACCCGTCGGGCGAGTAGGATTTGCAATTATGGATGATGCGAGTGCCTTAATTGAAAAGTTTGTTTTAGTCGAGTAAACGGATGATTTCAATTTAAATTTCTGTTCGTTTCGGTTGGATGTGCGTCCGGCTCTATTGGGCATCGAGAATCCGATGTTTATCGGGATTGATCGCATACCTGGCATGACGAGGCATGCGTCGCCATAATAATTACCAGGGGATACGTGTCTTTACGCACCCGGTCGGAAAGGGCCACATTCACCAGGGGGGTGCCACACGCAACTTGCCCGTACCCTGCTATGATTCACCTGAGCCATCGTGTTACTATAGTTACTCGGCGCAGCTACTGGCGAGGAAGACTAAAAGTTTTGTCTGTCCACTGTTCCACAAATGTAGCGTCATTTAAGGGGTCAGTCCACTGTGACGGTTTGAAAAATGAATTTTTCAAAGATTCTTTTCTCTATTTTTAAAGATTCTTTTCTACGTGGATAGAACATATAATGCAATAAATATTTTTGGTATTTATTAAGCTACTTTTATATTATACAAAAAAAATTAAAAGAATTTTTTTAATTTGTTTTAAAACATTAAACGCGATTATCTCAAAGCAACATTTTTTTCAACTGGTGCAAGTGATTGCAAAAAACTATTTCATCAATTAGTCTGAATTTTTTAGACGTTATTCAGCACAACAGTGGCTATGGCCGGGACCACGGAAACCTATTTCGATTAATCATTTCATATTTTTTACAAGGTTTTTACAAGGCAAAATGATTGAAAAATTCACCGCATTTCAATACTTAAACTTCAAACCTCCGTCACTTTGTTAATTTTTTATCAGTAAAAATAATCCTGGTTCCAGCCATAGCCACTGAAGTGCTGAATAACGTATAAAAATTTCAGACTAATTGGTGAAATAGTTGTTTGCAATCACCTGCACCAGTTGAAAAAATATTGTTTTGATATAATCGCGTTTAAAGTTTTAAAACAAATTAAAAAAATTCTTTTAATTTTTTTGTATAATATAAAAGTAGCTTAATAAATACCAAAAATATTTATTGCATTATATGTTCTATCTACGAAGAATAGAATAATTAAAAATAGCTTCATTTTTCAAACCCTTAAAAAAAGGCACCTGCGTAACTCAGAAGTAAAATGTTTTCAAATATATTATTAAACGATCTCCTTTCATCCCCAATGCAAGTTGTAGAACACGTTCTGAAAATTGAGGACACTCTGTAGCAATATTTCCAAGTACAAAAACATTGTTCGCCGAATTTGAATTTCGAAAGAGTACCACCTTGCTTGCCTGCAATAGTCCGAAGCATTACAACATTGCGGGAAGCTTCCAGTAATTTCGCGACCTTTTCTTTTGCTGGCTACAGCTTCCATGTTCATAACTCCCTAGTTTGCTGCGTGTGCAAGTGTGCACGTGTAATCAGCGCACACGAAGACATTCGTCAGAATGTATTTAACGAAAGTTCTGTGAAGATAGAGCCAAAGTATATTCTCGCGAGGCGCATTGGCGTAGGGCGGTCTTACATCTGTTCAGGAATTTTTACTACGGTTTATCGGTTTTTAAAAACCGGTTGTTATTTATAAAATTATATTTTATTGTGTTATATTTTTGGAGATCCATAAATATTAAATGAACTCAAAAATTGTAAGTATTTGTACGGATTTCAGTTATTTTAATATTTGTTTATTTACTTGGTTTTGCATAGATAGAGTATATTTTATTTTGTTATATTTTTGTAATTGCATAAATATTAAAAAAATCTGAAATTTGTTAAAATAAGTACAAATATCTATTTACTATTTTTATTATTTTTTTTTGTAAAAATTCGAAGACCGGTTTGACTGGTTTTTAGAGAATAGTGGAATTCGAAAATCGGATTTTTCAAAAGTTGATTTTTGAATAAACCCTATTTTCTACGTTTGCTCTATTTACGGTTCGTTCCTGAGTTGTTGATGACAAAGTGTATGTAGTATAATAAAATATGTGACAAACAATGTTAAAATCGAATTCTGGTTGTGTAGCTTTCGCCTTTAACTCTACTAACTAACTAAAATCGGCTAATTGGTATTTTATGGATATTAATTAGTTATAAAATAAGAGGCTTCTGTTATTCAACAGATACCCACAAAAAGTTTCCCACACTGTAAACAATGATATTTTAAAATAATTATTTTTAAATATATATAAAGGGCGGTAAAAATCATTTTTGCCCAGAACGATAGAAGAGTTTTGGCCCTGTTTGAACTTCTATCGCGAGGAAACGAGGGATTTCGACCTCGTGTACCACTGGGTTAGATTCGAGAATGACTTCACCCATTTTACGAGGTAGCAAGAGCAGCACGACAGCGGACAAATCAGTGACGATGACGGTGGGGCGATGGCGTCTAGACGTAGCCGTCGTGGATGTCGTTGACGTCGTCGTCGGCGTCGTCGTCGTCGCACTGATTCACTCGACGCCAACATCCGACGGTAGGGGGCACGGCTAAATATTGCATGCACGCAATGACACACGATGCTTTGAAATAGTTCCACAAGACCACTCCGCGTTGATTCAGCGCTGCATCCGACCTCCACCCCCTGTTCACCCCTTCAGGGTCACGTGAATTATCGACTGTATCATTATTTAAGAATCACCGTGACGTATTCAAGGATTTTGAAAGCTCCAGCAGAAATCCAAATCTGGAAGTGATTCTTAAAACTGTCAAAGCTGTTTGTGAGTCGCGTGCCCTTGAATGATTTTCTTTAATCGAAAAATAGTGTTATAAATGGTGGAAATGAATAATAATTTAAGACTCCCGTAAGGGTAAAAATCGAAAAGAAAAATTGATGGAAAAATGGTCTACGTGTCAATGGTAATTTTGTAATGTAGAATTTGATTTTTGGCACTTATACAGTGTCTTTGACAAGAACTCTTCAATTTCGTTCTAAGTCCTACTTAAATACTTTTAGTGCTCATTGGAATATGTACTACCTAACTTTTAATTCTGAATGGCAGTTAATCATTAGTAAGTGCAGGAGGAACGTAAAAGTGTGCACTGAAATGTTTTTGCGACGTTTTAACCTATAAAAGATCTAAGAGAGAGGAGAATAAATTAATTTTTAAAGCTTGTTCGTGGCTACGGAAAGATGTAACCCTGACTTTGCGCGCGTGTAAAACGGCCGGGAAAAAAGTTCCCTTCCCCGAGAGGCGTAATATTTTACAAAAGAATTCTATAATTGGATCCTTAATCTTGTTTACGGTGAAGAGATCAAGTGGTCTTTGTCAGGGTCGCGTACGGCTGTGCCAGGGGACGCATTCCTACACGGGTGGCGTCAACCGAAATAGATTCGCCATAATAGAAGCTCTCGAGGACTCCTTTCGTTTC
This sequence comes from Andrena flavipes, assembly GCA_963971345.1. Taxonomy (NCBI): domain Eukaryota; kingdom Metazoa; phylum Arthropoda; class Insecta; order Hymenoptera; family Andrenidae; genus Andrena; species Andrena flavipes. The sequence continues at coordinate 71,893,953 of OZ020479.1, read as the reverse complement.
TGGGACATCATCGCGAGATGGGAAAAACGGAACTCGATCGAGCAGTATTTCTAACCTCCACCACTTTATTCCCATTTAAGCGCGGGATCTCGTAAAACCGAAGCGTTCAAAGCAATTGCTTCACGTAAGCAATAGCGGTAGATCTCGTTGATGTCCATCTGACGAAATCTAGCCACTGAAGAAAAATTTTACGTGAACTCAAAACGAACTAGTTTGATCTGAGCATGTTTTTTTGAACATGTTTAGATCCTCGACTGTCTCTTAAGCAGATTTTGATTTATGCTATGCATTTTATACGAACTAGAAGATGCTATTGGAATTTGTAAAGCTATTCAGTATTTTTAATTAAAATTTTTTTATTCTAGATATTTTTTTTAAAATATATTTCAATTTTCAAAATGCTTGCATAGTTGTTAAAAGTGGTGTTTCCGTAGATCTCGTTGATGTCCATCTGATGAAATCTAGCCACTAAAAAACAATTTTATGTGAACTCGAAACGAACTAGTTGCATCTGAACATGTTTTCTGAACATGTTTAGATCCTCGACTGCCTCTCGAGCAGATTTTGATTTATGTTATGGATTTTATACGAGCTGGAGGCTGCTATTGGAATTTGTAAAACTATTCAGTATTTTTAATTAGAGTTTTTTTATTCTAGATATTTTTTTAAAATATATTTAAGTTTTCAAAATACTTAAACGTGGTGTTTTCATTATTATAAGTTTATTCTGAATTTAAAGAATCAAAATCTTCGGACCTAAATTTTCAGTTCGATTCTTTGAGAACTGGCAACATAAGATGGCCATTAAGAATGGGGCCATTGTTGGCTAATAACCTATAAATGTCCCGCGTTGGAGGTTGTGCAAGGACTGCAAGGAGGTTGTTCAGCGTAAAGTTCCCACGTGATCGTACCGCCTGTTCGCTGGGAGTTTGCCAAGTGAACATCGATGCGTTAATTAAACGGTGACGTTCCACCCCAAAATTCGTTTGGAATTCGGACTAACGGCCGGCACAATCGACACCCATCCAATGACGCGTCCAAGACAAATTTTGATATTCCCACGTACCTACCACTATCACTCTGCACGTGCAACCAACCTGGCCAGTGGTGGCAGCTGTTTCGCCCGGAAAATGGGGCTGGTCATGTCTGTAATTTCGTTTTCCGACCGATTCACAAGAAATATCGAAATATTTCCACGCCCCCTAAAGTGGAATTATAATGGTGTTTATTTTTAAATGTTAGAAAACACCCGCGTGGTTCTTGGACAACCTATGTACTTAATTATTTGCTTGAGAATTTAGCACGTGTGTCGTAGAAAGTTTGGTAATTATTGTGAATAGGAGACTCGTCACCGATTTCAATGACCTTGAAATATGTTAAATAAGTATGTTTTCAGGGTCGTTAATCTGAGTACATTTTTCCTATACATAGTTACTAGGGTCTGCCAACTTTTTCAAATGTTTTAATTTTAAAAACGACTAGTGGAAAAACGGTACAATTTCGGATTTAAAATTAACTACTACCTTTAAATTTTGCGTAATACATTATTTACATAGTTGGAATTTCACTTGAAATTATAGAAAAATACGAAAATTAGTAAAAAAATTGTAATAACTGAGTTTATAGTTACATATATTTTCGTTTTGTAATAAATACACATGCTTGTATTCGAGGCGATTTCAAGTCAAAACGTTAACGTTTTTAATTAAACAATTAATTCAGTTCTGCATTTTAATTCTAGTATGTAAAAACATTTTTTTAGATTTAAACACCGGTTTTTAAAAACCGATAAATCCTACAAAATACGGAATACCCCCACTCTTTGCCTAAGCATAAGCTTCAGTCATCAAGGTAAAACAAGAAATTATATAAGAAAATTAAATTCATCAAACCTTGTTTCTTCACTGATGGACTAAAGTATTAAAACTTAATTTTCTCGATGAAGCTCTTTTGGGGCATTCCCTGTTTTTCCCCTTACCCTTCAAATCCAGCCCCAAACCAACTACCGATCACAGTTTTCTGCAAATATCTCGGAAACTAAAGTCGAATGGCATTTATATGTGTAGGGAAAAGTTGTTAAGAATGTTAACCTTGACACCAAATTTCAAGGTCATTGAAATCGGCGAGGAATTCCCTATTCTAGATATCCAATTACCGATAATGAATTATTGGAAAATGTTTTCTTTCGAAATATTGAAGATTCGTTGCAGAAAACACTGCAAGTCCCAGAATTAAAAAAGAAAATTTTTCATAGGAAAATATTCTACGTGCCAATGGTAGTACCCACTATCTGTAGTATACATAGAATTTGATTTTGGCGCTTACAGTGTATTCTATAAGGACTCTTCAATATTAGTAAATTGGAAATTTCAAGGTGTAAGAACAGTTTGGTAGAATGAACTCGGCTATTTCGATTTTATGAGAACGTTAGTGACGAACCCCTGGAAGTAGTTGACGGTTGATCGGTGATTCATACTAATAACGAGTGCGTCGTTCATCGATTGAATTCGTGACGCTTGCTGTGGAACGCACCTGCGCTCGTTACGAGCTCTTCCGCAAAGGAAAGGGTCTCTCTTTAACAATTCGCGAGCAACGAGTGATATTCGTTGATCATAACTATAATGGTCACAATTTTCGAGAAATTACACTTTCAGAACGCTCTGGTTTATATCCAGATTTCTATGCCACACTTTAGCCCTCCTAAAGTATAGTAGTTTCGTCCAGGTATATATTTTTCTAAAAAAATAATTACCTTCTCAAAAATAAACGTGAGATTTGAGTGCAGTACTAAGTTGACCAAGTAAGGGGAAATATAAAATGAAAAAAGTGTCGATTACCAACGATGGTAGTAAGAAATGAGTCGATAAGGGGTGTCGAATGTGAGCAGATGTGTGCTTCATGTAACTCAGTTCAAATATCACTAACCTCTTGTTTTTATATTTATTACCATAGTTTTATATATTATTAATTATCGTGTCCATTATTTCTTAGGGGGTCTTTCCACTGTGACGCTCTGAAAGTACCGCAGGTTGAAACTTTTTTTTTGTTACAAAAAGAATGTGTTTAATAAATTGAATTTTTTTTCTATTTATTAATGAGTGTTTTGAGAATACAACAATTTTTTTTCATTTTTTTTAATGCATGCTTGGCTCAAAATAAGAGCAACACAGTCGAGGCGTCTTTTATTTTACAGCGCATTTTACACCAACTTATTTCGGCGGAAGCAAGCATTAAAAAAATATGAAAAAAATAATTTTGTATTCTCAAAGCACGTAAGGTAAACCAGTGAATGACCGAATTGTTGAATTTTTGGATCTTTGAGATTAATACTTGAATATATTGATATATAACAACAAAACAACTGTTGAAATTGCATTTAAATTTATTTTTCTTGAAATCTCTATAAAAATAATTACTTATTCTAATCGTAATTTAAAAAAAAAATAATTATAAAATGCAAAACGTGTTGAAGCCCAGTAAATGACAACATACTTTTAATAAGAACTGTACTGATTAATGTTTGCTTAATACTCGCAACTAAAAATATGGAATATTAAAAATATGGGGTATGCGGTCAATTATTGGTTGGTTTACCCTATTAATAAATAGAAAAAACTTCAATTTAGTAAACATATTCTTTTGGTGACAACGAAAAGTTCCAATTATCAGGGCGTCACGGTGAAAACACTCCTTAAAACATCTAGTCTTCTCAATTTCTACATAAATTCTTTCCCTAAACGAGTATAAATGGTTTCGTTTATTTTGTAGAGTTGCTCAAATGTAGGATTTGCATACACGCGATTCATTTCTTGAACACCTATTATAGTCGGGGCAAAATCAATTAGCCACTTCACGGCACTCGAAAGCAATCCGTCCATTATATCGTTTGGATAAAGCCACATTGATATCAATCGGCATATGAATTCACTGTGTTACATTAGTACAAATAGCCTTGAGTTAATTCTTTTCGACTGTAGTGGAATTGAAGACCTGAAGATAGGTTGAGCGCCTAAATGATGGTATAAGAGTATAAAGCATTGTGATCGGAATAGAAGCTACGATCAAAAGAGTACACGTTCCTAAAACCTGCTCGTGTTAACGTATTCTGCGCAAGGTTTGCAGCAACGAGGGGCATGCACACATAATGCCTACGTATTTCTGTCAGTGGCACGCGCTCATTAGAGCTCCTGTCGCCATTGTTGCCTTCGAACTGAACGATGTCAATGGAAAGTTTAAAAGAAAAATCCAGAATAAAGAATCCGTCCCTGAATCGTGTCATGAATGGCAAACCTACAATCTGCCACCGAAATGTCTCCTAATGGGGTCTCGCCAGTGTCTCGATTTCCTTTCATCGTTGCAGTCACTGGGAAAGGAGATAAATAACTCGTCGTCAGACAAAACTAATGGAGGATGCCCGTTCAGATTTGTACGCGAATATTTTCAAATATTTACAGACCAAGGTATCCAGAAATTTTTCGAGCGATTTATGTTCCTAATAGTTTCAGTTCAATTAATCTTTGTGTTGAGAATCGCTTATTTTTAAAAACAGATCTTTATCTATTAAGTTTATACTTAAAAAGTGAATATTTTTAATTTAATTGGCCCCACAAAATGGGTACAAAAAAGTAAGAGAGCTAGCAAGTGTTTCATGATCCGCCAGGGTTTTTTTTTTATTACTATATTTTTCTTTACCGCCACCCCAAAGTTGCTTCGCCTCCCCGCCGGGAAAAATATACGGATGTCTTGGATTATGGTTGTAAATTTCTTAAGAAATATTTCTATTGTTCTTGGAAGGCAATATGGGAAGGTTTCCAACGGGGAACAAAATCACACAAAATTTAAATGTAGTGGTTAATTTTAAACGCGAAATTGTACAGTTTTCCCACTAGTCGGTTTTAAAATTAAAACATTTGAAAAATTGGCACACTCTAATGCAGGAAGGAGTTAAACACCAAACGTATCGGTATAGTCAGGACATGATTAGTTGGCCGCCCAAGGCCAACGTAGAACCTACCCCCACTTTTCCATCCCCACCTACTAACCGTCATAATGGGTAAAATATTTACGAAATTTATTCCTAATTTCAAAACACTCAATCCTTAAGTGTTTTACTATCTTAATTCCTCGCCCTCGGTATTATCAACTCTAGTATATCCCCCCTCCCACACCAGTATGATCTCTCCTCGTTTAAATGTTGCTTGTCAGTTTACATCTCCTTCGCTCCTCGCCGCGTGACTCCAATTAGTGAAAATTCGCGGAGACAGCAACTTTCCCGACTTTTCTTCGGCGAATAGTCCGCGTGACACTTGCTGTTTCCCTTTTAAACGAATTACGACGGTGTATTAGCCGCACTATTCAGAGAAGTCGGCGTGCGCGCGGCAACCCTTCCGGATTGTACGTGAATACGGCAATTAACACCTCGGGATCGACAGAGCAGGATCCTAGGGGCAGAGAGGCGGCAAGCTGGGAGCAGTCAGGCAAATATCCGGCAAATAAGCGCGGCGTACGCGCGTTAATAGGGTTAAACGGAGCCGACGCGACCTCTCCTCCTCGAAGTAACGAAGTTATTCGAAGTAACTGCCGGAGCGATCTCTCCACAGACACACGAGGCTTTGGGTGCGCGAGCTGCCTGAAAAACTACCGAGTCTTTGGGACTTGGGAGCAGTTCTATATGAAATTCTGGGACGGAGGTCCTACGTCTCGGATGCCACCTTAGCCCCTCTTTTTTGCAATTTCTCTTTGGATTAGTTATTCGTCTGGGAGCAGTTCTCGTCTCGAATTTAAGTTGTCTCTTTTCTAAGACTGATTTTATTTAGGATGGTGGTTGCAAGCTCAACCTAAGAGAACAGTTCCCTCGACGTCAGGGCTATACACTTTCCTTTTCTGCTTTTCAACTTGCTTGCTCATGATACTATTGGGTAACTAGCTTAGGGCTGAGACACTAAAGGTACGACCCGATGAAACATTTTCCAGTTCCTTATTTTTTATTTTTTTTTGCTTTCCATATTCAATACTATTAATGACTCTCACTTAAAGTACGTACTTTCCTTTACACATGACTGCTATCGTATATAATTAAACGAAAACCATTACTTTGAAAAAAAAAAAAAAAAAATATTTTGAAGGTAGGAACATGTTGTATCAACGAGTCCCTCGGTAGGGACTGGTTGTGACAGGATTAAATTTTCTAAATGAGGTTAATTATGAGTATTATAATTCTATTTTCTTGGACAAAAATAAATTTATTGATTGTAAGGATTCATTGCACTAAACATGCAAGGAAAAATGACGAATAATTTATGCATCATTTAGAGGGAAACTACTACAATGGCTCGAGGTAATTAAAGGGATACATTAACAAATTTTGGTCTTATTTTGGGGCAAAACCTTTATCAGACCCAAATCAGGGCGCTTCATCTTCTTGAAAATTCTGCCATTTAAATTTTTTTTTCTTCATGCATCTACTACCACAGATAGCCACATTCATATAGATTAAGAATCTATTTTCCTTTCGTGTTTCAAATACCCATTACAGTACTTTCCCTCAGCGCCAGGACCACCCAACTTTTTTTCAACGCCCTCAGTCAGTATTATATATCTACCACGTTTAGTTTCCCACTGTCACCCCAAAATTCAGAACAACAGCTGAAGATACAATAAAACAACCTACCAAACCTCAACTTAATTTGCCAACCAATTTTCTACAAAAAATTCACAAAGAATTTCCTATTATTTCACCCCAACAAGACGCAATCCCTCTTTAACATACCTACAGTATAATAGTACCTACATAAGTATACCAACCGTTTGCCACGAAACCAACACCGTAGATAGTCATCAGACAGTCTACAGCCTTGCGCGAGCGTTTCCTAAATAGCATACCACCGTTGGAGTCAAAATAGCCACCATGCAGGCACTTCACTATCGTTTAATCGAACCCACTGCGATCGAGGGTCCAGCTTAATTACGAATACGCAAGGCTGAGCCGAAAAAGCGTAATAAAATTAGCGGGCTTGGCCCCTTTTCCATGAACCCTCCTCATCCCGAAAAGCCGGCGTACAGCTGATCTGGTCAAACACGTTGGGAAGACCTCAGAATGAGCCGGGAAACCGTGTTCTCGGTCGTTGTACAGCCACGCTGCGAGATTGTTTGCTCATGGGGTGCTTCTGTACAGCCACGACAACCCGGTGCGTAGGTATACATATAGCTAGGTGTGTATATAAACGCAGCCCTTCCTCCTCCCTCTGCGTTCATTCGAACTTTATCGGTCTTTCTCGCGAGGCTCCATCGAGCCGAACGAACGATTGCTGTGCTTCGGTTGCACGGTATAATGGACTGAGTCCACGGCCGTGGCCTATGAGTCAGTTTCTGGCCCCGATGGGTACATAGTCGCGCGCCGTCTTGTCGCGCGTAAAACGCGTGCGAGCGTCGCGACGGTATATATTTACACCACCGCGCGGGGGCTGGTTTTTACGCGGGAGCGTGCGCTACACGGTGCCCAAGGCGGGGTCATTTCCTTTGATGTCTTCTGTTGATTTTGCCCCCGTGACGAGAAATTGCAGTGGACTTCCTGTGTATCGGATTTCGACGTCTCTGGCACGTACACGAGGCGGAGGGGGTGTTTCTAGAGCGTTGGTGACTTCATTAATTTTCCTGCTACCGTGGGATCATCTCTTCACCGTTACCTGGAACGTTTAGTCGCTCGTGGGGTGGCTTTTTAACGCTGCCTCCGTGAAACTGGGTTCATATCTTTGTGTATCTGCTTTGGGAAGGAAACTACCTAAGAGTATTCAGTCTCTAGAGATTTTGTCTTTGAAGGAATAAAAAATCTGCCGGGTTACGTATGTAGTTTTCGGTTCCCACTGTCGATCGAAGACGATCCAACGAGCATTCTGACACGGCTGTGGGGAATTTCTAGTTAGGGAAAGCGAAGGGGGCGGAAAGAAAAGCAGCGGATACAGAGTGCTTCGTTAATCTAGCCGGAGGTTGGACCCGACACGTGCCGTGCACGCGTTGAAATCGCAAATTTTCTACCTTCTATGGCGCATTGTGCTTTCTGGCGGGCCTGGCCCCTGTTATTCCCATGATGAGACAAGCGAACACATATAGGGACACCGTATACGTACACTGATTCACGATATTCGAGGCGGCCTCCGTGGTCCCTAAGGAGGGCATCGCGCACGTTACTCGTAATCGACGAAAACGAAGTGTACGAACTGTAAAATGAGTTTGGCCGAGGGTTGTGTAGCGCTTCGTCACCTTGTTAATCATGCCCGCGCGGCGGCAAATTGTTTAAGCTTGGGAAACTAGTTCACGCGTGACAGTAGTTGATTTACTTCGCGCGTAGCCTTTCCTTTGCTCTTATCTTCCCATTCTCCGTTTCGGCTGATCTATTGGCGGAAAAACATTGATGGAAAAATTTATTGTTGGTTGTTTTATCCGGAGAAATCTTGTGCATTTAAGACGACAATATTTTCACTGGGTGTGTAGTTTCACATAGTGCTCATGCAGAGTTGTGAGTTGATAAAGTCATTTTGACTCCAAATTTGGAGCAAGAACTTCCCCAGTAATTTTCGGAAAAGAAATAAACTGCCCCTTAATCGTTCTAATCGACTTCGTTGCCAACCGATCAGAATTCTGCGGACCCATCCAGCCACTGTATCAGAACGCGTAGAATATCACGTTGTAATGCTTGCGGATGCAAACAAGGGGAAGACATTGGATCCAGCGATAAATACACAACGGTGGGCAGAACTCGATGACACCGCTTTTTAATTTCGTTTAACAGTAATATTTCCAGCACGTGCCGGAATCGAAGCGTGGCTTCCTTTTCATAGCGGCGGGACGGATGCGCCGACTGGTACGAGAGCGAAACACCGACCATGTAAACCAATTTGCACACCATGAAGCCCCTTTTGATAGTGATCTGTCGGGCGAGCGGAGGGTGAAGATATTTCCCACAGGAATTGGTGGTGGTTGTGCACATCGCTGAGAAGCGCGTTCCCACAGGAGCTCTATGGGAACCCGTCGAGATCGAAAAGTACCGTTGAATGCCTGAACGGGTTCGACGAGACAATGGGGCTTGTCCTTGTAATTGAAAAGCGCACGATAGCCTCCACTAAGACGCTGATGAGCTCGGTCGCGGAGGATGATGAAAAGATATTGAATGCTTTCGGCCGGGACAATCGGTGAAGGAACTTATTTAGAAACTCACTTTTCGTTCTTCACTGACGTATTGTGGCTTGTAAAAATATAGCGATGTCGCGCAGGCAGTAGAGAGTGAAGCTGGTAAAACCTTTAAATGGAGTTCTGGAATTTATAAAGTCCGGACTACTGGGTGGATTGCGCTCAAATTTTGCATATTGTAGCATCGCTCCTGCAATATTGCAATGCAACCTGCAATAATGCAATATTGCTGCAACGTTTCTGCAATACTCCTGCAACGAAGTGTGCTGTACGGGGAGTGCGGACTTCTGTATATTCAAACGCTATTATCTCAAAAAAAAAAAAACGGTAGGAAGCACGAAAAAATTATAAATACAGTAGGGTAGACCGGGGGCAGTAGTAACACTTTGACTTTGGAATACGATTATGCAAAAACTATTAAAGTTACAACAAAAGTTTTTTATATGAAAATGTTACTTACTTATCTGACACTTATTGAGCCACAACAGATTCGCTGTTTGTTAAGTAATATCCAGGTTATTAATAAAAAATGAGAAGCGGACAAAGTGTTACAACCGTCCCCGACTCCGGGTCGGTTGTAACACTCCATGGGGTCGATAGTAACACAACTTTAATTTTACAAAATTAATATATTTATTGATTTTAAATTATAATAATGACTGCAAAAAGTAAAAATTGTAACCTATTATTCAGCATCACAATTGTGGCAAATATAAAACATGTTTTATTTTATTTTATTTTACTTCGTTCATATCATTGTAAGCATGTTCATATGCTTTTATATTTTTTGTGCCTTTATCAGTCTTCCTAATTCTTGTACGAGGCATTCTAAAATAAGTTTAATTCCGACTTTAAGTTGAAGGAATTATAAAATTTATTAGCTTATATAATAATAATAATGCTTACCTGAATTTTAAATTGAAGAAAATTAAACGGAGGAATCTATTGTTTGAGCGATTATTCGATCGTCAAGATTGGTTATAACCTTATAATTTGCGGTAAATGATGGTTAAACGTCAGAAAAGTTACATCTAAACGTTACAACCGACCCCAACTGTCGATGTTACAATCGTCCCCGACCATGCTTTTGGACTTCAATTACAAATTTTGACTAATGAGACCGTTAAAAATTCTAAGTGACGATCAGTATTACTTTAAAAAAGGTCAGATTAAAGATTAAACAAAAGGAATAGCACATACTTGCAAAGATAGTGTTTATATTACAATTTTAAGTCAGTAAGAAAAAGTTACTTTAGGGTATCGAAAAGTTATTTTCTTCGCTATACATGTCTATTGTGTATCTATACTGCTAGAACATGGATGTGTGTATTCCAAATGTCATTCTTCATCATATATTCAAAATTTGTGTTAATATCTATCATATGTTCTGAGATATTTAACGTGTTACAATCGACCTCCTGTTACTATTGCCCCCGGTCTACCCTAATTGTAGAAAATTGAATGCTTTTTTAATATTATTTGAACAAAATTTCAATAGGGCTTACCATTTATTAGAAATTCTTCAAATTGAAGTCATTGATGAATTATTAACTTATCTGAATTCTAAACCCTAAGGCGTGGTCGGCACCCTTTCCTGTTGTCCGATTGCAATAATCTTATTCAGGGAATATTTTTTTATGAAATGGAACCATATTAGGGGGTGAGAGTAAAAGAAATCGCAGGTTAAAAATCGGGGCCACCCCAGGGTTGCACGAGTTGCAGTAAGTATATGAAATCCCACCTAGGAGTAGACTCATTTCGCGCAAGAATATAAGTACCGTTTATTGGTAGGAAACCGGCAGGGAAAGTGCTACGACCAATCGCGTGTGGCAGGTCTACTCTTAGGTTGAATTTTATGTAGCGAGGAATAATGTGGTGGGGGCTAAACCACTTAGTAGCCTTGCCAGCCAAATTGAAATTACACTGACTATAGACCAATGTTTCCCAACCTTTTTTGACTCGCGATTCTATTTTATAATATTCAAATAACCTGCGGACCTCATCTTCCATATAAGGTAGGGTATATTTAATAAGGTAAAGAAACTACATTAAAAATAGGTATTTTAGAATATAATTCTAATATAATAATATAAAAATAAAATCACAGAAACGCAGAAAGCACTTCGCGACCCACTTGGGTGTCCCGATCCAGAGGTTGGGAATCTCTGCTATAGTCAATCGAATTCCACTCACTCGCGTCCTTTTTTGAAGATCAGGATGCATGTCACAGAACTGCACGATTATTTCTAGAGGCGAGCGACTGAGCGTCTACTCTTTGGAGACGTGCTACATAGTAGAAGCTTCTATAGCAGGTTGATTAGACGTATGTTTATATTCGCGGAACTGGCAAAAAGGACGGCATTCGAGAGACGCAAGAAACGCGAGAAGGCAGAGCACGGTTAAGAAACTTAATCGCGAGTAATGTATTCCCTCCCTTATGCGAATTGTGCACGCACAGAGAACACATAACGTCGGCTTAATGTCGGATAATTACGCGGTAATAATTAGTAATTACGCACGGCCGGCCGAAGGACGGGAGAAAGAAGGCCTACGAAAGAAGAGTGTACCTTAACAGTGACTCGAAGTGAGTAACATGGGGCATTATCTGGGCCAACGATTGCCCGTGGAATGGTTCGCCCCCTGTAATTGAATACCGTCGCGACGTCTTATCTGAATTATAAGTGCCACTGGAAATACTCGTAGGAAATCGTTTCTCTCACGATTCGCTCATAAATGTAAGTAGTTACTAACCATTTATCGCCGAGAGGTAGCCGTAACGAACCATTTTTCATGCGATATCTTGGCGAATAAGTTCTATGTATGTACTTGGAGCTGTGACAAAGTCATGTGGCCACTTTAGGCACTTTAGGCCACTTTCATCACTATGTATCGCATCCGGCTGGATCGCAGCTTCCGTGTAATGATAGCTTGTTGCTCTGCTCGAGGGATGACGAGAATGCGTTAGCCGAGTTACGCAAAGAAAGGTAAAATTGGGAGGTGATAATGGCGTGTTGTAAGTGACTTTGAGAAACTAATAGTTTTTGTTCTGATTATAAAAGTTGGGGATCTGCTTGGATGTCCTAAGCGAGTGTTGATTAAATCGATTAAAACTATTTGTATTTTACTAGTTATGTCTGTAAGTAGATAAATCAGAAAATCTTATGCCAATTAAAATTATTTAGGTGTACGTAGAAGACATCAGAAATATCCGCAACGAGTGGTAGCACACTGCGAAGAATTGGACTTAAGAGGGGACACGTATTTTGTATATGTTTTCAGTGGTTGATATGTCAAGAATGTTTTCCCAAAATTAGTGACCGAAATTCGCAGAAATATCAAAGATATAGACATTAGAAGTGAAGTATGCTTACGGCAACGTTCTTGCAATATTGCTGCAAGATTGCAGGATCTTTGCTAATGGAACATTGCACGGCAACGTTCTTGCAATATTGCTGCAAGATTGCAGGATCATTGCCAATGGAACATTGCACGGCAACGTTCTTGCAATATTGCTGCAATATTGCTGGATCATTGCCACTCCAATAGTGCGCGACAATATTTCAGGAACGTTTCTACAATATTGCAATGTAATCTGCAATAGTTTAGTTTAGTGAAAAACCACGGGGGAGGTGGAACGGCCCCAGCTCCTGGCGCTGCTCCCCCAGGGGAGCTTCACATGCATCAACGGTACCACGCAAACGTGGAAACCCCCGGAGCTTGTCTAACCGTTCGCCCCCGGTGGTGTGCTCCCTTCCTTGTGCTAATCTGTAATAACGCAATATTGCAGCAACGTTCCTGCAATACAGCTGCAATGATGCGTGTTGATGAGAACTTCAAATGCATTTTTCTCGAAACTAGGTTTCCAAACCCGGTGCTCACGATTACTCAAAAACTGTTAAACTGATTTACTTGCAATTTTTCATGACTATAATACACTATTGTGCAGTTTTTGGCGGCGGATTTTTTATTTCATTTGTAGTTTCTTTTTTATTGCATAAAAAGGCAAGCTTTCATGGCCGAAAATTGAACTATTTTAAAATTCCCATTTTAAGAAATTAATTTGATTTTATAAAATCCGTTTAATTAGGTGTGGGTACCGCAAATCACTGCAACGTGTGTCGCAATATTTTTACATACAAAATTTAAGCATTATAGCCAAAGATGTGATTTAATTAATAAAAAAAATTACGAGTGCGATAAAGTTGATACTATCTTCAAAAAAAAAATTCTATAAGAACGTAAGTCTGTACTCTGTAGTGCTAGTGCATATCAACTATGTATACTCAGAGGCGGACTTGTGTATAGGTTAAGTAAGTTGCAGCCTACGGCGGCAAATCTTGGGTAGTGGCAAATTTTGGGGAGCGATACATTTTTGGGAGCGGAAATTTTTAGGGAGCAGAACATTTTGGGTTGTGTCAAATTTAGGGCAGCGGTAAATTTTGAGAGGTGACAAATTTTGGGGAGAGATGAATTTTGGGGAGCGATAAATTTTTTGGAAACGGATAATTTTTGGGAACTGCAAATTTTGGGAAGCGGCAAATTTTGGGAAGCGGCAAATGTTGGGGAGTGGCAAATTTTTGGGAATGGCAAATTTTGAACCAAAGAAATTGGAAAAAGGTTTAAACACAGGCTTGAGGCAGCTTTAAAAACAATTTACTTTTTTTTTACGTAAGTTGCCATATTAATTGACATTTGAAATTGTCCCGACTTTTTTAAATTAAAATATTTGATACCATCTCGCGGAAAGGGTGGCAGACACATATTATCCTGGAGGCGCCAAGTCTTCAAATCTGCCCCTGCGTATACTGTATTTGTAGAAGTTAATACTTAAAGCGTGTGCAGGAAGGCGTTAACTAAATACTGTGGTAGAGCTTGCACGATGAGCTGTCCTTGAGCAGCCGACCGACTTCATTCTGCCTATGGACGCCCAGATTCTCCGCCCTTCTTTCTCTTATTTAAACGCGAGCTCAAAACCAAATAGTACATACCTACATAGGTAGACGACATTTGTTTTACTCGATTCCACAGAACGCACAGAAATCTATTCAACTTCTCTTCCAGAAATTTCACTACGATTTTACGTCGCGTACTCGGCGATATCGAAGCCAGAAAGAATTCAATTTCGTGACCTTAGGAACGGCACCGGTAAAAGCCTCCGTGGCTATCGAATGAAAGGCTGCTGGTCGAGCGTGGCGGTAGCACGAGCGGTCAATTAGGAAATTCTTGGTAAATCGCCTGGCATTGCAGTTATTGTCGTTACGTTTTCTGCGTGCGTAATCTACATGCGAGGGCGGACTATATTATTCGCGCTTACACTTCGGGGACCGGTGCACTGTAATTTATTGAACGAGCCGATGTAGATAACGAGAAAAAGGGATATAACATTGTGAGCAATGCCTTGAGCCGCGATATATACACGCTGGCTAACCCAGAAACCTGGTATTAAGGCAGATACCGATGTAGATAACGAGCAATTTTTACGGGCGTTGGAAAATTTCGATGAATGTATCGCGTTTCGCGAACGCCTCCGGCTAATTACTACATACATCCAGACAGGACTTTTTTACAAGTCTCCTGGACACTTTTAGAGAAACGTGTTATATGCAGGACAATTAATTCGTAGTTTTAATGAAAATAGTAAGTAAGAAGCTTGTTTCACACGTTTCATACCACGTTTCACTGGTGACCCATAGAAAAAAGACGTAATTTTCGAAAAACGTCGCTGAAATTGTAAAGATTTCACACAACTATTATTTATCTCCTTTACTACTTTCACCATTTCTCGTGGTCCCATCGAGAATCTGATTTTTTAGTAATCAGTATTGGTTTACCACGTAAAGAGTAAATATCCAATATTCTACTTTTTCGTAGACTTCCACGTCTCCGGTTTACCAAAAGTGCTTTACCATTTGTTTTAAGCAACACCGCGCGCATTTAAATTGCAATTTTTATTCGCGACCGCAACTGGAATGGTTTCTGCGCGAATCATCGAGCGTGCACGCTCCAGTCGCGATCCATCGTGTCATGGGAGTCATTAAGCGCGTTGCAGTCAAGCCAGATATATCAGAATGACACGGAACGAGAGGCGAGCCGAGATATCTCTCGTGCCGCGGGAAAACTTTTTCCCAAGCGAGGTCGCACGAACCGTTCGGCCTCAAACTTCGCGCCGTGTCGATCCTGATAAAAAGTCGGCGCACGCTTTGCTCGCGACGGGCTTGGGTTGCTCACTAAACGTTGCATATCGTGAGAAACGGTGCTCCGTACTCTTTTTCTTTTCCGTTCTTTCTCGTCTCGGGAAAATCGTCGTTCATGTTAACGTCAGCAGAAAAAAGGACCAAGGAGTTATGTAGATTTCAAGATATTCCAGGAACCGAACGATCCTTTTTCTTCTCTTGGGGTGAGAAGCAAAATATCGAACTTCCGTATCGATTCAGGATTGTCAGGATGTGACTCTCCTAAGAAAATTTCGTTCGTTGATCAGACGATGTAATTGATGGCTTTATTAGATTGATATTCGTTGTAGCGTGTCCTTGATAGAGATGTTGTATAGTTTCCTGTGTACAGTGGAAGCTTGTTAAATATTATTTGTACGCTGTTTCGTGGCTGACACGATCGGAGTTGTAAAACAAAGAGCGGCCTTGCACGCCTGTCAAAGCGCTCGGTTTCGTGTCGGTTCTATTCCTCGCCTCTACTACTGCGACCTTTCTCTCGCCGTGTTCTCCGTTTGCCTTCCTTTCTTTCTCTCATTCCCCCGCCTACCGTTCTCACACCCTCGTTACCGTCTTCCCCATTCTCATCGTGCACTTGTTGCTTCGTCACGAAATCAAGCTGTCCGAAATTCTTGGCTCTGCCGCGAATCGCCGTCGACGGAACGGCGAAGTCGTCATGCATTCCTCTTTCTTTTGTAAACAAAACTTGTTTGATCTACAAAGATATTTTAGTAGGTACTTTATACAGCAGTGGTTCCCAAACACCCAAGGGGGTTGGGAAATGTTTTCCGGGGGTCGCCCCGCGGTTATTCTTATTTTATTTTGGTTACATTGCTGTGTACTATTAACGATGCGAGACTGATTTTTCATTTATGTAAAAAGGAAGGAGCGGGTTACCCAGATGCAAGCAAAAATGTCACACTGAATAAGATAAATAAATATATTAAATATCTTTATGTACGTTTAATATGTATATTGAGATAATTAATAATATTTAAGTTAGATTTATATTCGACTGCCATACTCATCTGAAGAATCTAATCGTTATGAAAAAAATCATGGGTCAATTTCAGGGTCTTCAGAATATATTCCAATAATTTTTTCGTTGAAATTTTATCACAGTTTTTGTAAAAAAATCCAGATTACCATATGTAAGGAAAAAGCTAAATTGTATCTTTTACAAATTTCAATATTAGAAGCTAAAAATCTACAGAGTTGTTGGTCAGATATAATATTTTGAGAAGAAAATAGTTTGTAAGTTGGCTTTGGGAAAAGGTATTGATTTTGCACATAGAAGGTAGGCTATTTCGGTAAATAATTGAAAAGACAGAAATATTCCACGAATATCCACGATATTCTACGTATTAGAAAAGGTACAGAGCCTCAAAATCGATCAAAATCAGCTTATGAGTAGCCCGAGCCTAGAGTGTCAACGAAGGGTTAATACTCCTTCCTTGTGTTACAGTGTGAAAATAGGTAAATGGTATTTGAAGTAAGGGGAACAACAGGGCATGTCACAAAAAAACTTTATCGAGAAAATTAAGTTTTAATAGGTACTTTAGTCCACCAGTAAAGAAACAAGGTTCAATGAATTTATCTGCATTCTTCACAACACGATGCTTGTACCTTAATTGGGCATCAGGAAAAATAAGCAATAAAATAATAATTGTTTTACATTATTTTAATATGTTTTCAATATACTCAAACAAAATAAGAAATTTCAATTTCTATTATTATGAAAACTACGAAACCTCTACTTGTTATGCATGAGGCAACGTCTAATACTCTTCGCTGACCCTTAGAATCGTAAAATTCTATTAAGACGATGAGGTCTTCGTATTTTCCTTTTGAAATAGACAGAAGTTCTGTGCATCTATGAGCTACAAACAGTTAAAACTTTTTTCGACCTATAACTGTAATAAAGCTAAAGGTTTTAGATTTTTCTGCATCAAACGATTCGATTACTGATTTCTCAACAGAGAAGAAAAAGGTTTAGCTTTTCTGTCTATTTTTTTATGTTTTTTTTTGTGGATTGAACAAAAAATATTTTTGATACCTGGATGATTCTGGTCCACTTTATGCGTACACTCCTGTAGGACATAATCATTCTACTTTTATAATTTTCGGACCACTTTAAGATCGTGGAGGGCTTCCGCAGAGGGCCTTTGTTCTCACTGAATCTAAAACATTGCGATTTAAACTTACACATTTGTAATTACACTTTGGAAGCATGAAAAATACAGTTCTATATAGCAAGGGATAACAAACATTCAGCAAAAAGAAACATTAAAATCCGTACATTAGTTCTTGAAAAAAAAATTCATTAAAATAGTCCTCTTTTTCGACCGGCAAAGTAGAATGGACTCTTAATTTTCTTTACGATGTACCTACTGAAAGGGAAATCCATACCAAAATATTAGAAGAGAATGCTATATCTATACCTAAGCACACCTCCTCACAGTTTTACTTTCCAAAGCGGTATTTCCAACCGATACTATCTCAGTAAATAAATATCAATCACAAACTCTCTGTACGCCCATTATTTTTTGTACAAACACTTTTTCGTGCTCGGAATAAGCTAAAGAAATATTTTTTTTCTGTTATCGTTATCAGAGAAATGAATAAATCGACGCGAGCAAATCGTTCGAATGTACCTATTAATTTACCTTTCGCAAAAGGAGCATGGTTGGACAGCGACGATACGAGGCATTATTAAATACGTCTACTAACTACCTGTACTACGTGATGAAGCATTCCAGTGCACATGACTTAACATTACGACGATCGTCGGACAGGGTGTATCACAGAGGGAATTTCATAGCTCTCCATTAGCTCCTTCGCCAGCGCGATAATGGCCCTTTGATTACAGAGACGCAAATGCATTTAGCCAGTGCATCCCTACAGGCTGTTCAACAACACTCGATACGCGGTGAAACACAACATTACCCGCGCAAACAAAATTTTTTACAGCTTCAACATTTCGTCTCCTTTATATAATATACTTTGACGTCAATATTTCTACAGTCTAAAGTTTGATTTTAAATTAATTTTACCTTACTTTCGTCACGTTTCTTTGTGATTCGTTATAGTGTTCGTTACTGTTTACTACTTTACTTTAGATTTAATAGCCTGGAAGTATTGTCGAATGTCAACCATTATAAAATTCGTGTATCTAATTTTTTGTATGAATGTTTGTTGGTTTGTTTTTTTTCTGTTTGGTTCAAATTTGGAAACTCACTTTTAACCCGCTTCCACTAATCCCATTGTCTTGAAACTCTGCAGGCGTGCGTAGTTTGGATGGCAATACAATATTTTTAAAAAAAATTAACCTGAGAGGGTGGAGAAATTACGCAATCTTCAATATATTTATTAACCCATAACCACAAATCCAAACGACTTGAAATCAGTCACTCGCGTTCTTTATGGAAACGACGAAAAGTCGATTCATTGGGATCGGTATTCGCAACGCGATTTCAAATTAAACAAATAATAACCACAAATCTAATCGTATCGACATGAAATCTGCTTATAACCACAAATCAAATCAACTTGAAATCAGTAGGGGTGTGCGGGTACCCGAAATTACGGGAGCCGATTTTCTTGCTTAAAAATTCTTACATCTAATTACACTGCAAAATCACAACTTAAAATTTTAAGCAAGAAAATCAGCTCCTGTAATTTCGGGTACCTGCACACCCCTAGAAATCAGCCTAGCTATAAATTCAGAATAATTAAAAAAAAAAACATACGTGAAGCACAAATAAATCGAACTAATAAGTCTATCTTAAATAAGTGACGTGTAAAAATTACAACAATTCAGGGCAACAAACAAAGGATAAAATATAGACACTAAAACCTAGAAAATAATAAAAAACACACAACA
Source organism: Andrena flavipes (assembly GCA_963971345.1). Classification (NCBI taxonomy): domain Eukaryota; kingdom Metazoa; phylum Arthropoda; class Insecta; order Hymenoptera; family Andrenidae; genus Andrena; species Andrena flavipes. The sequence continues at coordinate 71,874,675 of OZ020479.1, read as the reverse complement.
AAATTTATGTTAACCAATTTTATTTAAAATGCACAAAAAATTAAAAAAATTCTTTTATTTCTACTACAATTTCGATGGTGTTTCTTCACTTTGAATAACATCGAGGGGCAGGATATGTCACAACAAATTCATTTCGACGCTTAATTCTGTATTAAATTGATTCATATTCTGTTATGAAATATTCTGTTCCACGATTTTATTTAAAGTAAAAAAACAGCATCGAAATTGTAGTACAAGAAAATAAATATTTTTTAGTTTTCAGTGCATTTTAAATAAAATCGTTTAACATAAAATTTTGTTTACATATTTTTTATTCCAAAGAAAATGAAGACAATTATTCGCCCTCGAAACGAAGACTATTTTAATTCAACGCAACAGATAGAATATAACAGACGATACACCAGTTTTAGTATTCATACAATTATCAGATATTTATGAAACCCTTCTATCCATATTCCTCCCCAAAAATCTCGTTTAATTAACAGTTGTTTCTACCAAGAAATTCCAATTTTCGGTTCAGCGCGATATTCTGAAATGCAGGAGATCGGCTGAAAAACGAGGAGAAATCGCGTTGAAATATGTATTCCGTTCAACATCGGGATTGTTGCGATTTTATTGGCATTTTACACCGTGCTGTTGTGTTACATTATATTATTTACGCGGGTGGAATCGGACGGAAATACGAGAAGCAAGGCTGCCGGCCGTTTGCGCGCAATGTCATGGTGACGGAAGTGCCCAAAACAATCCCCGCGGTCGCGAGTTCATTTGTCGCGATGGATCACGTTCGGTCCGCTGGAAACTCGATGACGGCCAAAATGTGATTTCATCGGTTCGCAAACTAACCTCCAAAACATATTCCAACAACGCGGCAGGAAATGGTTTCAATTAATCACGAGTATCCGTTTACCCCGATCACGTCGATTATCTCTTGATGATCGGGCAACTGTCCGAGGAATCACTCTTCAGACACGACGCGAAAGATGAAAAAATTCTCAAAGCATAGAAAGACGTTTAATGTATGGAACACGTGTCGTTGTCGCGAAAGAGTTGTTTCTGTCCCAAGGAAAAGCGAACCCACCGTTTCCCAGCTGGAAAGGTAGAGATGGCTTGTTTGTACATCGAACGACTGAAGAGCAACTTCCAGCAGGCGGATCATCTGCTTCCGCGGGCGCGCAGTCGCAAAAATTGGTCACCGCGGTTCTCGACGAAATATCTTCCTAATCAAGAATGCGACGAATGCTGTACTTGTGGAAAGCCTCGAATGAAAAGTGTCGTAAATTCACGTGCGCCGACAGCGCCGAAAATTTGTACGATTGGTTTGCGTCCTGCGAACAAATATAGTAAGAAGAATAATCTGCCGTTTTGGAACATTGTGGAGGTTACGAAGTTTCTGCAATGGTATCTTAATGTAGTTCGAAGGTATTTCTACAGATGCTCTAACTTTTTTTTTTACAAAGAAATTAGAAAAATGATCCATATAGTTAGACTCATGATTTTTAAATAAATGATCGTAAATTACATTGGTAGACAAGAAAGGAAGTTAAGGAATATATGTAGTAAGAGCAGCAAGAAGATTATCGAAATTTAAATGATACTCAGGGATACTGAATTTGTTAAAATGTTCTTTAAAGTAGATACTTACTTTGTAGACTCTTTTGCAGTTCCCTAAAAATGTCTGATAAGATCTTTGACTGAAACACTGAAAACTAATTGCACTATGATCAGTGGCGCACTCAGGATTTAATCTTAGGGGAGCCGAGTTGAACGCATAAAAATATTTTTAATACAAATTCATATAAAATTCATTAGGTGATTATAAAAATTTATTTAAAGAATAAAATCCAGCTTTCTGTTCTTTTTATAAAGCCCCTTCTTTGGAGGTGCCAGGGCTCTTTGCTCCCCCCCCCCCTCTGGGAGCGCCACTGGCACTAATAGCCTCCTAAAAAGTGAATTAAATTGCGAAAATAATTTTTTCCTAAACGATTAAGCGCTGGTTAAAAAAAAACCAGCGATTAGTCGCTTTTTAAAAACAGTTTCTTTTATTTTGTAGTGATAATTAAAAAACTGAGGTTTCAATCGATTCAAAACAAATTCAAGCATCTTGCAAATTCTTATTTCTTATGGAAAGACACTAATTGTAAGATCTCACCTTTTGGGCTTGGAGGATGGTAAAACTTCATCAATGGGGTCTCAATGGGGTTTTAGTTTCTTTTTGAGCACAAATGCTCGAGTTTGATTTGAATCGATTGAAACCTCCGCTTTTGAGTTATCACTACAAGACAAAAGAAACTTTTTTTAAAAAGCCTCTTTAATGGTCCATCTGTAGCGTCATATATAATCCATATTTTTGACTAAACAAATAAGTTTTTTAAAGCTTATGATATTAATAAACTTCATGCCAATGATTAAGCCTCAGTTTCAATTTGTTTCTTTGTAATTAATTGAAACAGAAAAGCTTCATTTTAGACATTAACGACTGCCTAGTACCCTTAAGCTTTACTACCTGGGGTCCAAAAACCCTACAATACCTTCTGACTAACCGAAGTATCACGATTATTTGTAGGTATCGGAGTTATTACGTTTCGTGGGAACCAGTTCCTAACAAACATGGCAAGTGGAGTGCCTTCTCTTTTACTTCCGTTGCTTCGATGATCTCGAGATGTTCCAAAAAGCTGACCAAGAACGAATGGTTTGCCAGAGATCAACACCCTTCAGTCGAAATGTTGCACGATTTTGAAGCTTCGCTAAAAAATTCTTCAAATTCAAACTCACCTCGCAAGAGGAACACTGATAGTAACCAAAGTACCCAGAGCAAAAAGAAAGAGGCATATTTCTCCCCTGGCAGTGCTTCAGTTAGCCAAAATAGAGATAAATCGACGCCACGGTCGAATTCGGTCGCAGAAAGTCCCACCAATTGCATTTTTTTATCAAGCGAATCGAAGGATTCCAAACACACCGTTTTCAAGTCTGACGACCCATTAATCTGCAGATCGAAGAAGAGCGTGTGCATTCAAACATCTAGAGGAAGCAAATCTCGTCGCAAAAAGTCAAAGAAGAACAAAGAAAATAGTGATAAAGAGAATCTGATATTCATCCCAACGAGGACGTCGTATTCCAACGACGTTAAAACCATTTTCAAAGCTAACAACGCGAATTTCGATGGAGAGAATAGCAAGACGAACCTTGAGGCATTTAAGTCACGGCATAAGAGAAAGGAAACGTCGCAGAATCCGAAGAGTAAAAGGACAGCGAAGAAGTCGAAAGAGTACGATCTGGAAAATTCATCAAAAGAAAAGTACAACACTCGTTCGATCGCGTCATCCAGCGATGAAGAAAATTCGCCTCGCTTTGAAGCCAAATCAAGGATCAGGAAGACCAAAAATAGCCAACGATCGGACCTTCAAACTACCAGAAAATATCGCGTGGCAACCAGTCATAAAAAATGTAAAAGTAAACTTAAAACCGAGTCCCAAGTAATTTTGTGTGGCAGAAAATGCAACGATGCCAAACACCTGCAATCGGTACCTTGGAAAAATACGGCATACATTTTCAACGAAAACTCTAGTGTCTGTAGTCTAACATCTCCCAAAATCACAGATGTGTTACGTACGCCCAAGAATTACTTTGTCGAGGATAAAACCTCCGAGATAATAATCCTTGGAAACGTGAAGAAGAGACTGGAAGAGGACTACGACGATTACTTTTCCATTAACGAGATCGACCTAGAAACCGATCTTCCCATTGACTCAGAGAAACCAAGAGACACCCTGCAGTCTACACTGTCCTCTTCAGGGACGAGGATGAATCACTCCGTGTCCTTGGAGAGCCTGAGAAGATCGAGATCAATGAGATCGGCGATAGCTGCGCATCAAGAATCGAAGAGCCATACTTTGAGTTCAATGCTGAAGAGTGTAGAGACCAGTCTGGCCCACTTCTCAAACCCAGATCTAAGCAAGTCTCAATGTAGTTATTACACCTCTTTGCGGGAGCAAGAGTGCACGCCGACCTCTTCGATCGAGTATTGCACCGCTAGTAACATTTCTCTGTCAAAATTTCACTCCTCCCAAGAGAACTCTATCAGCGCGGCTCTTCAGACCTATTCCGTGGACGGCAGCGTAACGTACGATTGCAATTTGAAACCCCCGACAATGGAGAAATTTTCATCGAAAGACGATTTGTTCGAGGGCAATAAAATTTGCCGAAACAGAAAATTTCTTGATGAGACTTTAGTGAATTCCTTCACAGTTTGTTGTTACCAGAGGAACTCTACTCCGAACATTTCAAACTATTCGAGACGCATCACCGAATCGTTGGATTCTGGGATCTTGACCGATTTCTCTCGGGATCAGCCTCGCGCGTCAGAGGAATACTTTAAGGGAGGCAACGTAAAGAACTTGGAAGAGGAAAAGTGCCGCGTCGGGGAAATTGACCAGCTACCGACTTACGACTTCAACACGGACAGCAGTTATTCGGACGACTCGCTTAATCGAAGAGTGGACGTGGCGGTGAAGAAGTTTACGGAGAATCTTATTCTAACTGAGAGAAGGGCGAATATCAAATTAAGGCGGCTGCAGAATCCTGCGAGGCACAGACGCGAGGGGAGACGACGGAGGCGTGGGCGACATGTTCGTATTAACTATGTTGGAATTGTTATTGTCTTTATCATCGTTTCGAAACTCTTTAAGTGTAGATTCTCGTGTAATCCCTTTAAAAATTTAGGATTTTTTTAAAGAAACTGCAAAACAGGGTAAAAAGTCATTTGCAGATGATAAAAGAAGTTTATTGTTTGTTTTTTTTATGCAATCTTGAATAAGTAGCTATGTCTGATGGTGGTAAAAACAAAAGAATTAATTGACGAATTTCGAGAATTTTTTCGGGATTCTTTTCGTAAATGAACTCGCTATCGAATTACCAAGTTTTATATATTTTGGGTAGGGACCTCCCCATACAGCACACTCTTGTTTCAGCAAAGTTGCAGCATCGTCGCAGTGCAAGATTGAAATGTTTTATGCAACGTTGCAGCAATAATTCTATGTCCGCCCTGTGCAATGTTGCGCGGCAACGTTGCAGCAACGTTGCGCTGCAACCATGCAACATGGCAAAGTTGCTGCAACGTTCCTGCAACGTTGCCATCAGAATTAAAATATGTATAAATCAATCAAAAAAAAAACTTTTTACCCTGTGTGTTACAGTTTCCTTTCAAAAAAATCCTAAATTTTTTAAGGGATTACACGAGATTGTATCTTTTATAATATTTAAATAACCTGTGACCTCCCACCCTATATAAGATAAGGTAAATTTAATAAGAAAACATTAAAAATAGGTATTTTGGATTATAATTCTAACTTAATAAAATTAAAAAAAAAAACGTGTCGACCCCCCAGACAACACTACAGGACCCACAGATTGGGAATCACTGCAATCTTACGTGCAGGGACTTGAAAATTGATTTGACATACATATCTGTGGTACTTTTTGTACGAAAAATAAATTAGTAAATTCTCATAAAATACCTCATATCTAGGTCAGAAAACTATCAGAACGCAATCTAAAACGCGGTTCTACGTGCAAATTCGAGCGTCCCCAATGTTTGCACGACGAAGACGACAAGATTTTCGGCAGTTCCACGCCCCCAGTTTTCTCATTTTCCGATTCCGAAATCGATCACTTGTAATCCACCAGACGATCGAACACTCCCACAATTTTCACCAGGTATATCAAAGGTATCAGCCAAGAAAAGTATTTGCATTTTCCATTCTCACTTGCTCCGAATCACTTATCCAATAACTGAACCTACTTAGAACCACTTCGAATAAAATTGCAACGAAATTAGCAAAACGGAACAAAAGGGGAAGAAAACAAAATTCCTGTTATCATCGCTTCCCCTCTTGTTCAAGCAATTTCATTAAATTATCGGTAAAATTCTCCACCCAGAAAAGAAATTTCTCTCGCTTGGATTCAAGCAGCAATCCGGAAAATAGATATTTCTCCCGCGGTGCAGGCGCGGGGACCACAAAAGGGGCGAGAGGTGGTGAGAGCGAAATGCTCGTGGACGTGGCGACAACAATCAAAATGTGGAGACACGTCGATCCAGGGCCGACAGAAAGTTCGACCACATCATTAGACGGGACTGACCGTCTCTGTACTGCGGTTTCCTTTGAAGGGGAAGTCGGAACGGTCGTACTCGATACCCAGCCGAGCGGAAGTGCATAAACGACCAACGGGACGCGCTGGCCATTTTCCCCCGTTTCGCTGGACGAAAAGGACGAAGAAGACACTGTTCTGACAACGGTCTCTCAAACGAGGGTGCTGGAAGTCTGTTGGAAAAACGGACGTCGCGAGTGGACGATGCCGATCAAAAGGGATGCCCGTTTCTCCGTCGCGGACAACTGGATGCTTTTGATTTCCGGGGAAATTAGTTTCCCTTCGTCCCGGTGCTTTCGTCCCCTGTGTTCGTTCCGAATTTCTTTCTTTTTAATAATCATACAAGCAGATACGTTACGTGACATCCTGCTTAGGGGATCTTGGTATTTCAATTTCCGTTCTTTTTTTTTTTTATAATTCTCGAGTTCTTTGTTGCTGTATTTTGACCATGTACCTTGAAGATTGAGTAATGAATTATTTGGAGTCTTTTGAAGTTAGTGTTTTGTGATTGTCTACGGTCTACAGGGTATAGGTAATTTGTACTGTTATCGTTTTTGTCCTTAAGAAATAAATCTATTTGTCTATTCACCTATGCAACTATCAATCTCATTATGTATATACTTGTCTATTTATCTATGTACTTGTCTGTTCAGTTATACATGTACACACAATGGGGGATAGAAGTATGCGGACATCCTTCGAAACAGAATAACTTTTTTAAAATTAGACCAAACGACTTGACATTTTTGAGAAGCTAGAAGGATTAGTCTGCTATCTGACGTGTTTCTATGTTTTAAAAAAATTGCAATTGGTCTGAAAAGAAAAGAAAATAGGGAAGGTCGTTTTTTCAACTTTTTTATCTGAGCCTGTACTAATAAAAATTTAAAAATCCCGTTTGTAGATTTAAGTTGTATTATATTTAAAATTTCATTGAAATTGATTGATGCAGAAACAAGCGACAGGCATCGAAATACCTACGTAAGAATCTTTAGGTTCATTACAATTATAGGCCGAAATTAACGCTTTCAGCATTTATACAACTTAACTATACAAATTGGATTTTTAAATTTTCATTACAGGCTCAGATAAAAAAGTTGAAGAAACGAGCTTCACAATTTTCTTCGCTTTTCCGACCAATTGCAATTTTTTAAAAAATTGAAACACGTCAAGTGTTTCTCAAAAACGTCAAGTCGTTTCACCAATTTTTAAATAAGTCATCTTCCTTTAAAGGGTGTCCACATACTTTTGTCCCCCACTGTATCTACCTATCTGTTTATCTATTCATCTATGTATCTACTTATCTATCCATCTATCCACGTATTTATTAATCTGTACAGATGTATATCCATCCATTTATCTATCCACATATTCATCTGTTCATCTGTCCATATATCTGCACGACGAAGCCGAGCATCGTAAGCGCCGCGACGCAGGGCGTGCGTCAAAAGTAAACCGTCAACGAGCGTACATTTGCCCGTGTGCACCGCTGACGAAGACGTCGAAGATCTCCGTGTGTCCCACATAGCGGATCCCCGAGATTACCGCGATATTTATTTCTCCCTTTGTATAGACTCTCTCTCCCGCAACGCGACAGAACGAGCCTACCATGGGTGGGACCATATATATCAAAGAACTCCTTGGGAATTAGATATCGTAGACTCGGTGTAAGATGCTTTTCCGCGGCTGATCCTCCTTTACGTGAATGCGGATTTCTGGGATGGTTGAATCCAACCACCATTCTCCCTCGCCCCTCTCACCTTCCTGCTCCTCTTTTTCAGGACCTTCCTCTGTCTCTTTCCGCGCTCCCGCTGTAATTATGCCCTATCCCGGCGTGATTTTTATTAGGCGACGACTGGGAATTTATTTTCAATCCCCCTCGGCTTGAATTTCCACCGAAAGGGAAGATTAGGTACTTCCGAGGAGAGTGCACGATGATGTGCGCAATAATGATAATTAATGTAGCCTGGGTTGGAAAATTTATAGCGACCGATTTTCATTTTTTCTGTGAACCTTGCTATTTGTCTCACAAGGGAACACCGCAAACTCGCACTCATAGATTCGAACACAACTTTGCGGGTGTATAGAGTGACTCAAGACGAGAATAATGGTATGCTTTATTTGTGCTCAATCGCCCTTTAAGAATGAGAAAACTAACCTCAAACAAAGTCAAATGGCACTTCCACTTTTTTCCGTGTAGCTCCTAAAATGCAAGGCACAGAAAGAAATGTTTCAAACAAAAATTTAGTGGCGCACTAAGCACTGCAAGCTCGCGTCAAAAAAAATTTTGAAAAAAGATTTCGTCAGGTATCCCTTTTAAAGTATTCTCAAAATTTTATTAACGCAAGTTTGCAGCGCAATTGTATCATTCAACTTTTGCCTGATTTTTTTTCTGTCTCTTGTACATTAGGAGTTATGCGCGAAAAAGTGGGAGTGCCATTTTATTTTGAGGTTAATTTTCATACATTAAAGGGGCCTCCCCACTATAACGTCCTGAAAGGAGCGCGATATTTGGAATTTTTTATGAGAAACCCTCAAATTATTTTAATTTAAAACTTTATGCCTATATTTGTACATATTTAGGCAATATTAAAAAAAAAAATTAATTAAAAAAAAACGGTCCCTAAAATTTTAAACGCGTTTTTCTCAAAACAATGTTTTTCGAATTGGTTAGCATGATATCTCAAAAAACACTCATGCGATTTACTTCAACATTGAATTTTCAGTATTTCTCACTTAATCTAGTCCACGGTCATACATATTACACAAATTTTTAAATTATATAACCACTATTTTGGCATACATTTTTTTTTCATATTCTCTAAATATCGGCAATTGAAGCCACAAAGCTGGAAGTAAATATATTTAATGATTTTGTTTCAAAAAATTCCCAAAGTTGGCTCCATTCTTCGTCTGTCAAGGTAAGAAGACCCCTTAAAGGGCTACTCGGCACGATTTAAAAATACCGTTCTTCTTGTCTCGAGTCACTCTATAATCCCACAAAGTTGCGTTCCATTCAGTGAGTGTCGGTTGGCAGTGTTCCCTTGTTAATCTAGATCACCCCATTCAAAATTCAGCTGCCGCGTATCACATTTTATTATCCTGCGTTTTGTTGCAATTATCCTCTTCCGTCTATTACGCGCTAAGAAGAATCGACGAGCGCGTAGCTATGAAAAATTCTACGTTTATCTTGGTACAGTTACTAAGAAAATCCCTGGTTTTCGAGCAGGAGAGAGATTGCCGAAGGAATCAATTGATCCACGGGGATGTGTCGAGAGAACGGTCGAAAGGATGAGGTCTGGTGACGAACAGGGACATCCTTGGGGTCGGGTCAAAGCAATTTTCGGCTTCGTGGGCCAATCGTACTCTAATACCCCGAGATAAAGTAAAACCTGTAGACACTGCCCCCTCCCTCATACCATCACAGCGATTTCACGCGAATTACTGCCCTGTTCCCATGAGTCCACTGACTTTCAAACCGTTCCAACTCAGAACTCTTACTATTCCCATTGCCGAAATCGAAATTTACAACAGCAAATCAAAATGATTTTTAAACAAATTTGGAAAAATGAGTCTTTATATTCCTCGGAAAAATTTATCTAAAATTTCTTCCAGAAAATTGACAATTTTCTTTTTATTATTCTCGAATTATATAGACACAGAGTGTATAACAATTTAACAGATTGTCATGATTTCTCCAAAGTTTAAGTAGGAAGCATTTTGAACGCCTGAACCACCGTTGAAATGTAGATAGGAATATGAGTTCTTGCTGGAATATTGGAATAAAATTGTACTGTTGTAACAGATGTGTAAGATAAGAGATTTGCAGAGGAACTACGCGGAGCAAGAAGCACGAGGAAATATTGGGACTGCTTTAGGCGGGACGTTTCTTCTCGAAGAAATCCGATGTTCCCGGAACGTGCTCTTCCAGAGCTTTCACGGTTATTATCCCACAGATGTTTGTCGTTTACGAGATATCGAGGCGATATTGTGCCACAGCGCGACTCCTGGCTACACCCGCGATTGTTTACCTAATGGTAAAAGCACCATTTTCTGTTTGCTCGATTGTCCTTCTACCACGATTCCCGACCTTCTACTTCTCTTGAACGCTTTTCATGCTTTCTCATAACTCGCTACTTTCAAGTCCACAGCGGTCTTTCATTAGGTAAGTACGTATGAAAACGTTGATAGGGAGAGTTTAATTATAATAACATTTGTGATATCTTTTTATATATTCTTCTAAATAGACTAAAATGAAACAAACCCTGTTTCGGAACATACATCTAAGTCGATTGCAATATACTTTGATAAGAATATAATACAATTTCGACGAAGATTTCTTGCTTTTCTCACCGAGTAGAATTTTGAAGCTGTATGTGGTTGAACATGATTCCTATATCTACTTCGAAAGTGTTCACAATAATTAGCATCATTCGTTGTTTAACTTATGTATTATTGTTTAACCTTAAATAGAAAATACTCAGGATTTAATCTTGGGGGAGTCGAGTCGAAAGATAAAAATATTTTTAATGCAAATTTAATAAAATTCTTTAGTAGATTATAAAAATTTATTTAAAGAATTTTTTCCAGTTTTCTCTTCTTTTTACAAAGCCTCTACTTCTTTGGGCTAAAAACATAGCAAAATTTGGGATTTTTTTTAAAAGAAACCAGCGATTCGATTCCTCTGAAATTTGAAGCATGTTTTAATGCATCTTTGAAGAAGCTGCAGGTTTTTTTTTATTAATTTGCAACCATAAATATAGTAGTTATGCGTGATCGACTATCACGCCGTGCAAAATTCGTCGTCCGTTGGTGTGCATGATATTTATCTACTAGGTAATCTGAAACAGAAAAATGAAACGGCGTTTTATTTTATACGTATGTAGCTTGAAATTGATGAACCAGCAAAAAAAATATTTATTGAGCAGTTCGGAAAGGTTTCAAACTGGAAGATTTAAACCTTTAATTTTTACGATCCAATTTTCCACCAATTTTCTTATGTAACAAAAGTAGTGTAGAACTTAGCGCTGTTCTGGTTCATAAAATTGAACCTACAAATGTCCAAAGTAAAACACCATTTCATTTTTCTGTTTCTGATTACCTGGAAGGCAATTATCATGCAGTTTTGCGCATCGTGATGCATATCCTATGTTTATTATTAAAAATGAATAAAAATAAACTGTAACTTCTTCAAGGATGTATAAAAACATGGTTTAAATTTCAGACGAATCGAAATGCTAGATTTTTAAAAAATATCTTAAATTTTGCTATGTTTTTAGCCCATAAAATAGGATTTCCCGCCTTAATATACTTTACTGACCTCGTTAGCATAATAATATCAGCGTGTGTTTTTATTAAACTTCACAATATGTAAAGGTCCTTCATATTATGTAAATAAGTACGTATTAGTACGATACCCTTACTAGAAAAGGTAAATATTTTTCTAAAAGGGATGATCGTAGGTATATTTTACGAGCCTGAAATAGAATTAATATTAAATGCGTGAACGTTTCCAAAGTTCTTGCTAATCTAAACAATTTTCAAAATAACTGCGTACAGTAATAACTGCACTATGTACTCTACTCCCGGTCAAATTGGTCCGCAAACGCGTCTGACCATAGGCAATCCGTTTCCCCTCGTTCTTTTATATTTTCTCTCCCCCTCAGACTCCAGTCATACGAATCAATCACATCGCCCCACATTTCCCGTTATCATTTAAGATTTGCATTATAGATGATTTTATCTCTTGATTACTAAATGTTTAAAACAGACTTTTCACAAATTTGGATTTTAAAATGGAAAATAAGTAAGTTGGCGAATAATAAATTTGGAGAAATAACTTTTATATAGGATTCATCAGTAAGACTCGTTGTCTAACATTTTTGTGTATAAATAACTGTCATCCTTCGTAATTATTAGATTTTTAACTTCACCATAGTAGGATATATTTTTTGTAGTTTATTCTCTAAATTAAATTTACGTTTTCAAGGTGGGATCTTATACTAATAGTATAACGGGCCTTCTTTTTCCTGATTCTAGGTGCTAAAGAATAGAATATACGTACAGAATAAGCAAAAAGAAGGATAATTTAAGTATTAACTATAATAAAGCGTTCAAAAATTCATATTAATACCATTCAAGTGGGTAATTTCACCAAAATTAGGTATCACCTAAGATTTCGAATTTCAAATTCCACCGAATTATGATTTGCCCAAGAAAAACTTGGTTTTTAGAAATCTCGCTACGATACGCAATGGGAACAGACACGCACACACAGACGCGCGAAGATAGATACGTGTGACGCGACAAGGGGAAGCTTCCCACGGGAGAAAGCGATTCTGAAAATTCTTCGAAGACACGTCAATAAAGGACTATGGTGCTACACTCGAGAGAGCTCTCTCTCTCTCTCTCCCCAGACACTTTCTTATCCAGCGCGTCGGGAAAATTGTATTTCGGCCCGGCGAATAGCAAAGCGAAGATGACAAAGTCACGAAGAAAAATTGTGAAATTGCTTCCTGCAACGGCGCACTCGGATATTTCGAAGGTGTATCCAGCCTTTTCGCACGTGCAGCCGTTCTTTTCGACGATCGATCCAAGCCAGAGAGACGTAAAACAGCAGCCACAGACGCTAAGTGGATTTTTTGATTTGGACCTTCGCGACCTTTTCGGATATCCGATGCCTTGATGTACCTCAAGTGCGTTGACAATCGAATTCCTATGCCACAAAGAGGAATGGCTAGAGCATAACGTTGAACACTTGAAACTATAGAGTATTCCTTAGAGAGATGGCAGAATTTTGTTAAGGGTCTATTTCGCTTTGAACACTCAGAAAAATCGATTTTTTAATACACCTTAGTATTTAAAAGATATGTTTCTGCAATTTCATGCCAGAAGTCGTCGACGCAACAGAACTATAGAAATTTAAAGTTTGGAAACAGAAAAGTATTATTATATTTATAGTAGTAATTCGTCTTTAATAAACACCGTCACCAACGATAAAAATATTCCCTTAAACTACGTAAGGGTAATTTTAGTGATTTCTTACCCCCTCCCACCCCAGTATAACAATTCGTAAGATTTTATATTCCACCCTACTTCCATTACTTTCCAATATCAACTCAAAATTGCAGTATGTGCCTAATATAAGGGAGATTGTAAGCTCAAAAGGCTTTGTTCCTATTACTTATTTCACATTTACTTGATATTTTTATTGTCAGATGTCGTTTAAATTCATAAATTACTGAGAAATTGATAATGTACGATTTAGATGACCAGTACGATATTGGCAACTCTCCCCTACATATTCTGAAAGAGAATTAAAAGCTGTATAAAGAATTTATTTAACTAACAAACAAAAACCCTACATAACATTAAACAAGACAACACACTTTTAAAGCCAACAAAAAGTTACACTTTTCAATATTAATAAAAGAAATCTAATATTTAGTGGGGGCACCTTTTGATTTTAAAACAAGTTAAAAAGTTTTTGCACTTTTGTTTGTTAGTTAAATAAATTCAACTTGAACTGGATTTTCTGCAGCTTTAATTTCTTCATCAGAATATGCATATTAAACATACCACAGTCCTAAATATATGCTAAAAAATAACAAAAATAGAACAAATCGAGAAAGTGGTAACAATTTGTCTGCTAGTGTATAATAAAAAAAAATATTCGATCTGGAGGGGGAAATATACCTAACACTAAAATTAAATTTGCCATGAAATTGTTACATTCGATTCTTTGCATATCGTATTCATATTTTTCAATGTAATTACAAATACCATTCAATTCGAGACGCGTTTAAGCAGATAAATATTGTGCATCTCCGATTAATCAAGTACAATTACCATGTCAAATTTATAATATAGAAGCAACTGAATTAAACTGCAGAACATCTGTCTATGATCCTATTATTCCTTATATGTTTAGCGAACGACTCGTCAAAGATACATTTTTCCTGTATTTCCAAGGATTGTCTCCATTATCCACCGAAAGTCGCGAGCGTTCTGCCAAAGAGTATAACGCGTAAACTTAACGAGAGAACCCCCCGCGAGGACGGTTGCTAAGCCTTATTACAGCTACAAAAGAACGGGGGAATTCGTGATCGGTAGGTTTAAAGAGCCCCCATCACCCGGGAATTTCGAAAAAAAAAATCAGCTTCATGGATTTAATGGTCTCTCTTTAACGGTGAGGGCGCGACAGATCTCTTTATTCGACGGGCACAATGGCACCGCGCAGATTACAGAGCCAGCAATCCCTCCTCTATGGATTCTACGAAGCATTATGGGAGCGCGCTACGAAGTAACGTCGAAGGACATCATCCCTGGACAATACTGACTTGGATATCACCGCGGCTCTATCTTCCTTTCCTCGCGATGCTCTATTGATCTTCGTGCAGTTTTCACGGATCAACAGGAAACCAATTATCCTGATATCGCGATGGGCTAATTCGTAGATTAAATCGACAGTTGATACTTTAAGAATTTTCTCTTTCTTGGAATATGTAGAATTAATTATTATACAAATTTGCTAAATTGAACGCAATCTTTTTTAAGCGACACATGTAGGATAAATGCGTCTCTGAAATCTCAAGTTTGTCAATATCTCAATAAAATCAATTCTGATAGTATTTAATAACCATAGTGTAGAATAACTGTATGGAGACAGCTTAAAGAAATATATTCCTTCAAAATAAAACTCAAGAATTGTAGAGTCCTTGTAGAAAACACTGTAAGTGCCAAGAATCAAATTCTATACTATAATATTTCTATTGGCACGTAGTACATTTTTCAACACATTTTTTTTTAATTTTGGCACTTACAGTTTTTTCTACAAGGACTCGTCAATTTAGTTCTCTGCATTTTTAGTTTTTTTCAGCTCCGTGATTTATTTAATTTAACGCGAAAACAGAAAGAGAATTGCTTGAAAAATAAAAAAGGCAATTAAGTACTTTTAAACTAGTAAAATAAATATTTTTAAAATAGACGTCGGGAGGTGAGAAAAGAGAAGCTTGCTTCATTTCGAGATATGTATATTTACGAGAAGTGAAACTTTTATATACAGATATAAACAGCAAAATATGGTTCGCAAGTGATCTACATTACATCGTAATTCTAATTATATACGCGAAGGTTACAAGAACACACAAACGCTCTATTATTATATAATACATATCTATAGACACTGTCTGTTTCGTGTATCGTTGACAGGATTATTACAAACACTTTGCCAGTCACAGTCAGAAACGAAGAAGATACACCCTTGTACGAGTCAAATCACCCTTTCAGAATATTAAAAGGAGTGTGACTTTTCGAATGACTATCGGCAGACGTTGAACTAAATGGCAGAAATAATTTCTAATAAATATATTACACGAAATGGTCGACAAATTCTTTGTAACAACCCAATGCATACGTATTTACAATCGCTTTCTTCGTTAGCTGTCGCGTTCAGCAGCGGTGATGGACGAGATAATAAACGACGGTTACGAGTCGCTGCTATACAGATTCTGTTTCATTGCTTATGAATAACAAATATGCATTCTGTAATCATAGATCTTATCAATCTATCGTTATACGAGTCCCTCAAGAACGGAACTGGTGCAAGTCGAAGTAATTATGAACAAAGTAATCACTATATTTGCGTTCTTTTAGCAGCAGCTTCTTAAAATTATGTAAAACCGACTTACACCATTGTCCTCGTAGCTTCGTATCTCCAATTCAATTTATTTAGCCCTACTTCGCTAAAATTCGTTTCATACATTTTCTGTGGATCGTACTTACGACTAGCTTTGACTAGAATCAGCTCAATTA
Organism: Andrena flavipes; assembly: GCA_963971345.1. NCBI lineage: Eukaryota > Metazoa > Arthropoda > Insecta > Hymenoptera > Andrenidae > Andrena > Andrena flavipes. Next base: position 71,858,721 of record OZ020479.1, on the reverse strand, counting down.
ACATTTACAGCGTTCATGAAGGTACGCTTTTTATTTCTGTAGTGGGGACAGAATCAATTGGTCAAGTTTACCGAGGATCTATCCTCCAACATTTAACAAGAAAATATCCCGTAGCTGGAAATACATAAAATTCTGAGACTTTGTGAACGTGTAGGGAATTTTTGTTTGTTGCTCAAATTCACTCTAAGGTGGTGAAATTGACCCCTGAACTTTAAGACACCAAATGATAGTCCTAATTAGAAGAAGTAACTATTTTCATGAAACTTTTTTTCTATCTCTTACAGATTGCGAGTTACAAAATAAAATTTGAAAATAGTCGAATTTTCAGGGGTTAATTTCACCCCCTTAGAGTGAATTTGGGCAGCAAACAAAAATTGTGTTGTAATCAGGAGGAAATCCCCTGCATATTCACAAGTTTCAAATTTTTTGATTTTTCGGGTTCGGAATCTTTCGAGTTCTCATCCCTTGCAATTTCGTTGCATTGATTTTGTTCCGACTATGTTATCCCTACGTGATCGGCTAGTTCAGAACTTAGTAAACTATTTCAGTATTCTATACTTTTATACACTTTGATACTGCAAGACTTACACGTAGACTTATAAATACGCGACTGTTTCATACGTTTCACGATTGATCTCGCCGGTTTGCTATCTAATTATAATACAATCCTCGGAGGCATCAATGGCCTCTACACTCTTTGACTAGATCGTACTCTTTTATTCTAAACGAGTAGAATAAAGAATAATGCGGAACCAAAAAATAAGTCAAATTAAAAATTGTACTGCTCGAAGTGGCGACTTAGAATGACATTACGAAAATTACGAAAGGTAGGTACCTACCTAATTTAATTCATATTAAATTTGTCTTACCAGTGATTAATTGCATTAATGATAGTAACAACCACCAAATTATGAAAACATATTTTATTTTTCCAATTTATCTGCTTCATATTTTAGTCATATTTTGAGATACTTTAATGCCATTTTAAGTCATTTCATTGTACTCACACGATCAATAAATAGAATAAATAAATAACAAATAATAATACATATTAATGTACAATATAGCAATAATATTGATATGTTCACTACACCACAGAAAGAAGAAGTTACCATTAAAAAATTTCTATGAAAAAAACTTTGCAATGTTTTAACAGTTCCCATCACTGCCTAGTCACATTGGTTGGGTTCACTTCTCCCTACGTTAGCCAGAAGCAATTCGAAAGACTCTCTGTGTATCTCTATCTAAATATACCTATATTACACGATTACGCTTAACAACAATGATCCTTCTCTCGTCCCTGACTAGAATACAACCGTTATGATTTGGCAATTTATCAGTTAGACTATGCACTCTGACTAGAAGCTGCAAGCAATCTCTCATTATGCAGGTGTACGATAGGCTCGATTGGAGCACCAGAAAATGATATTACAGGCGATCGTTGCCATGGAATTCCTATACCTACTTATAAAATGAAATACTATTCTGGTGAACTTGCGTTAGTGTTTCCTGTCTTATTATTAGTCGTTTTACGAGTCTTAAAAGTCATACAGAATTGTTAAATGTCCACTATGAGGAACGCATATGTTCATATACATACAGGTTCTAGTGAAGCTTCCTCAATCTACGATACCTAGTGATAACTACGAGTTACTATACGGATATGTGTCACGATACCCCTTTGACTGCAAATTATTCAATCGCCAAATGACTCCAACGGGATTGAACTGTTTACATTTAATTTTGCCGATTAAAAGCTAGAATTCTTAAAGTTAAAAGTTACTAGCATATCCTTTCGAGTTGATACACGCGTACTTTGATTACCTTAACTATGTCTTTGATGTGTAGCTGTATGATCACGATCCTTTGGGTCGATAAATTAAATATATGCCCTAGGGACAACCTAGCCTAATACCTTGATGCTGACTTAAGCTGAAAGAGAGAAAGATGACGGGATCGCCGGCCTCGGATAATTATTATAGAGCACAGATAAACGAGAATCGATATGTACACGCACAGTAACGGATTACGGCCGACCTATCCCCGCTATCTACAGATTTACATCGCACGCAACACGTCATATTAACCTTGTCGCTATCCTAATTCTACGGAATTTACAACCCAACTTGCGCCCCTCTCCCGTCGTGCTCCCACGACACGCTGTAACATTCTATTGCAACTGGCAATTATTGTCCCCGGTTTATAAGAATTGAAATAATTAATGTAATCTCGACCAGGTCTCGAAGATTCTGAAATGCCCCTTAGAACATCATGAAATTAAACGTTTAACTTTGAGAAAAGGTAGGGCAACTTCGAATTGTCACCGACTACAAAACTTCACAACCGAATCGCGCAGAATTGGACTTTCATCTGATGGTAGAGAACGAGGATAACAGGAAGAAATTCGGTGGAGGGATGGAGAATTTAACGAGAACCCAACAGAAGCAATTTCTTTTTCTTTCGAGTCATCAACAATTGGATACCCCCTTGGACTGGGATTAAATGGTGACTGAAAGACTGAATCTCTACAGGTCAAGACCGAATCTCCAATAGAGACCGGGTCTTCGGGGCAAAGGTCTCGCGGGGAACTCGTGTCAGGGGATCTCTGTGTTCAAGGAACCCTCAGCTACCACCTGAACGACGTCAGCCTTACCTACAGCAGCCTGGCCATCCAGCAGGACGTTGTTGTTGGTCTCCGGGTGCTGGGTGGTCAAGTGTTTCCTCAGCGCAGCCTGCCTGGTGAATTTGGCGTCGCACCTGGTGCAAGGTATCTCGATGGTGGCCGCGGAGGACGATTGCTCCCCGTTGGCCGGCCTGGGCTTGTGCCAGCGTCGGTGGGAGGCCAGATTGGCGGGGCACGAGAACCTCTTGTCGCACTCCGGACACCTGTACTCGACGTGGGCTATCCTGGAGCACCTGTGCTGGGCCAGTTGGAACGCGTCCTCGTGCAGTTGCCTGCAGAGCTTGCACTGGTACGGGCCCAGCCTGTTCTCGATTTTCGCCAGCTCCGCCCGCGCCTCCTCGGTGACTTCAACGATGTTGAACGCCGGATCGATGTCTCCGGTAACCACTGCCTCGTCGGGACCCAGGATCACGGTACCTGACACAGGGCTGCTGGTGTCCTCGTCGAATTTCAGCCTCCTAGCGTGCTTCTTCTTCGGTCTCTGCAGAAGCTTCTCAGCGGTGCCTGATCTGGAGCCAGTGGTTGAGGCTGGGCTACTGTCCTCCTCTCTGATCTTCCTCCTGGGACATTGCGGCGGCGATGGTGTGCTCGGCGGAGTCATTGGCGCGTGTTGCATGCTCTGCAGGTGATGCTGAGGCGTCAGAAGGAGCTGCTGATGGTATCCCTGGACCGACTGCAGGTGGCTGGGGCTGGTTAACAGAAGTTTCTGGCTGTGCGTGTAATAGGACTTAGAAGGAATCTCGCTGATGGAACCAAAAGGAACCAGGCGTGTAGCTTCTTCGGGCAGGCAAGATTTCTCGGCTGGTTCCTGCTGCTGAACGGATTCCTTTTTTGGAAGCAGCTGCTCGTAACTGGAATGACTGTGCACTGACGAGCTTCGAGGAATGAGATCGAAGTCGTCCACCACCAGCGAATCCGTTTCATCGTTGCTTCTTCTGTACGTGGTACTTTCACACTCTTCTATGACTTTACGATCTTTCTTGGACTCAGATCCAACCGAGTCCTCGGTTTTCAACCCGCTTGGCGTATGCGGAGGCTTCAAAGACAAATCCAACGGGCACGGGGTGGACGATCTGGGCAGATCCCACGTTTGCAGAACGTGGTGGTCTGGAACCCTCGAATAGCTCGAAGGGCTCTCCATGGGAATGTGCCAGGTTGTAGACGTACTGTACGGATGCTGATGAATCTCGTCGCCATAGTAGCCTAAGTAGTTGAGTCCAGAAGCCAGGAATGCCCGTGGTAGGGAACTGTGTAGCATATTGACGTCCTCCTTTTGGCAGAAATTTCTTTCCCCAAAGTCCCTTTTAAATCGACCATGTGTTCAGGATTTCAACGATTCCCATGGTTTCTCTTTCTCTCAGAGCCACAGTCTAGCTGGATAGTTTTGCACAACCAAGGTATTCTTCCTTCTGTCACTTAGTCACCAGGAGAGATTCTCGATGTGTTCCAGTGACTCTACCGGAGGAACTTGCACACAATCTCCTTCCTCGACGGCTGGACGCCGTTTGACAGAAGGTCGCCCTCGCTGTGGCTAAATAGTACATTCGAACGCTCCGCCCGGGTACTCGTTTTCATCACCGTTCCCATTGGTCCGCTGTCCTCCAGCCCCCATCTCCCACCATGCAGCACGTTTACCACCACTCCGCTCAAATTCTGGCGCGTGCTCGTGTAAACGCTCGCCGCCCCGTCGACCACGTAACTTATAATGAATGTAGGTGTTCGCTGCAGACGCTGCCTCGCAGCTACCTGAGGTGGGGGTGTTGTCTACTTTTCCTACAGAATATTTCCCTTCAAGGAAATACGTTCACATATAGTAATTACTTTTCCATACAAATCTGCTCGCCCATGACTATGATTTAAGATTTAAATAGCCCGCCAATACTCTCTAGCCGACCCTAATTTGAGGTTATATCTTTCTAGACAATAACAGTGGCGATCAATTATCACGGGTAGGATTATATTCATCCCCCAATGCGAAATTTAAACGATTTTTAAAATTCCATTTCTCTTCCACGTTTATACGGAATATATTCTCAATGTGGCAACGCACAGGCGTACGTCTTTTGTTCCACTCGCGCGCGTGCAATTATGGACGTTAAATTGCACGTTTGTCACGTGCTGCCACGCGGAGCACGGCGAAGTGAAATACGTTCTCACGCTGTCGTACTCGTGACACACGTTTCTCTGCTTTTCCTCGCGCGCATAATAATAATATCGACTTTATTATATATCGTACAAACGAAGTAGCACGAGCAATGTAATTAACAACAGGATGTAACTGGTACGATGGCGAGCACTCGGAAAACCCGACTCTATCAAGATCAACGAAAGCTGCTCGACGTAGGCACCATAACCTCTCATAAACATACAACTTTCAAGAAACTTTTTCATCTGGGTTTTACGTCATAACCTCGGTGTTCTAATTTTTTTCTCTTTTCGTGTGTTGCAAAGCGTAAGAATTGTACAAAGTGTACCGTACCATTAAGATCCCCATAATTTTAAAATAATCTTGAAACCGTAAATACCGACATTACGGTTAATTTGCGGAGCTTGGGGGAAACTTTGCCGACGACCAAGCCTTAGCCATTAAAATGATAGAAAAAAGCTTTAAGTTTTCTGAAAGTTTTGCACAGTGGTTATAGCATGCGACAAATTACAATGGTAAAATATACGATAACAGTGGGTGCCTAGAAACTTAAAAATGCATGGACTTTGAAGTCGGGGAGATCCCGAAAGTCCCTGGGAGTTGTCGATTTCGTGGGCATTGTAATCCCTTGATCTTCTTACTTAATTAGCAGCGGAGGGAGTATGTTCGATTAATCGTGATAAATAATTTCGGGCTGCTGATGGATTTCGCTGTGCAACGACGCAACGTTCCACCCTGCCGACTTCGTCGAGTGGACTTAAACACGTAACCGTGCAGAAGCTTCAGCCGATTTCCGTGCGGTTAATCTCCCCAGTGCTGGCAGCCGTGTTCACTGTTCACGCTGGACAACGGTGCGCGGTAATTGGACGAGAGCTCGTTCAGGTTCTCGTCGAGACAGTCGGCGGCAATCAACAATCAAGAAAATTGTCGGTAAGTTGTTATCCTTACTGACGAACGGTTCCGTGCCGTTGATTAATTCTTTTGGAACACACTGATTACCAACCTGAGGTTTTCACGCTATTTTGGAAAGTTGTGGATACACAGATCCTTTTCTAGAAACCGGTACTGCGCGCGATGAAAAAGGACACTTGCAACGATGGTCGAAGGAAAATTGAAAATTCTCTTTTCAATATGCCTAAATACAACTATTTTATTCTGAAAATTTCACGAACTCTGTGCGAAATAAATAGGGATATGGTGTCTTCGCACAAAAGTGCCTATGATATTTTTGTGACTGTTTACTTTTTAGAAAAATTGGTTCCACTTTCGAATCGATTTTCTCGAGAACAAAGCCTGCTTCGGAAAAGGTTACCTATTCTACTGATTGATAAATTCGGCTGATTTTTTACTCACGTGCGCGCAAGCCAGACAAATTTTCGAACTCGATTTTCTCAAAAACCGGGGCTCGTATCAAAAAATTATATTCTGCATTTTTTATTTGTTTTTGCACAAGGAATCTGCCCATGGCCGATTGTAGCATCCACACTGTTCAAATATCATTGCATCGCAAAATAATCGAAATCCGTGCAGAGTCATGCCCACCCGCTGTGAAGCACATAATAATTGATCGTGTACTCTGTCGCCGAAGTGTGGAGGAGGGAGCTTGAAAATTTCACGCTCCGCGTAATTATTCTATCGGCGGGAAGGAGCAAAAACAAATGGCGAATGATCCATTATTACGTGCAAACATCGCGCGCACTAATGCCGGTTTGCGGTGAACGGTAAAATATAGGCATTAACTCGGGATAAGTCGGTCGATACGGATTTGCCATGATTATTTGATACTCCGCGAAACATTTTACCACGTGTTGCATTCCCCGCTTCCGGCGATGTATGCGCTGACCGCGTGAAAACACTGTTGCACGCTCGGCTCTCGTATCAGAGAGCTATACAACCCCGATAGGTACGCTCTGTACGTTATGCTGGTAACCTTTAAGAAATCTTACATGCCCGATCTACCCACAGCTAATCTAGATTCAGCTCTGAGCTAATTACTTTCTCATACGAGAATCTGTTACCTTGAGTGTTACGATTCTCTTCGCCACATCAAACAGTGTGCTTGATCTTAAGGTCGGCACGGGTGGTATATAATAGTCCCTTAACTGCCAGACATCGCATTGGATGTTGCTGTTCAATGATCGACGAGAAAGAGACGTTCGACGTTGGGAGATTAATTCCTAATGCAGCCCGCGTTTCTGGTCGACAAGGAAAAATGGGGAAACCGCTTTCCCCAAGCTTTTCCTTTTGAAATTCAAGCAGAAAGAGGGAGAGGCGACTTCCAGGACAGGCGAGCTTTTTGCCTGCACTCGGATGTCGACGAGTGCTCCCGCATCCGCTGCGATGGGACGGGGCGAGAGGATGGCTCTCTACATATTTGATGCGATTTTAATGTCACTACCGGGCGTATCCCGGTGCACCAATGGCACCAGGAACACCAGCAGTCCGCCGCAACGGGGCAGGAGTGACTGCCGTGATGCTCTAATCGGCTTACGCAACAAGCCACCCTTATCCCCGAGTTCCCATCACAGCCCCGAGCGCCCTCACCTCGCCTACGAAGCAACGACATCCCATCCCGCCTCCCTCCACCCACCCGCGGCTTCCTCCAGCGACGGCTGTTACTTTGCGGTCGAATGCTACTTTCCTACCTGCGATCTTTCTCTTAATATAAATACATGTATGCATTCGTTCCCTCCGCTTTTTCTCTTTCCTCTACTTTTTTTTCCTCTCCAGTAAAAAATGCTGCCACTGGTTTAAGCTAGAGAGTGTCTATACAAAGGGTCCGCGCATATTTCCTCCTTTTGTCAAGGATATTTTGGGAATGGACAGTTTGGTTCTTCCTGAGAAGTTTCGGGGATTGTAGAGATTGGTGGGATATTATTTTTATTACGTGGATTAACCAGCTGAGGCTGAATAGGTGGATTAGACGTGGATTTTAAAATGAAACTGACTGTAAAAGTTAGAAATCATAAGTAATGTAAGTGGCAGTGGCGAGAATGTCTGTGTCGGAGATATTATCAATAAGACATTTTTTTAAGAAAGCAAATTCTGAAAAGTATTTAAAAGGAGTGGAGTTTTGTAGGTGACTCTTTTGTCATGAAAACTGTGGAATGAGATAAAATGTACTTTTAATCAATTTATCGTAGGAGATTGAATTCCTACGTTATCAGGCCAGAATTCTTATACAATTAATATCATTTATCATGTATTTATGATTCAAACGACTTTGACGTTGACTCAACAACATACATTATTGTCCAAAGTACTTTAATCTTTCTAAATTCAACAGAAATATGGCTAAACTTTCGAAAACCCCGATGCTCCAAATTGGCTGAAATTTTGGACACAGTTTCAATTTGCATAGAAATAATGTTTGCGAGAAGGATTTTTGACGACTCCAATTTTTTTTATCATTTTGATGTCATTCACCTTACCCTACCTTACCAACACAATAACTCCAAAATTTCAGCCAAGGGGGAAGATGACGCAAAGCTCGGCGCAGATGGCGCCACTAGTGCGTGTACTGTGGATGTGCCTGATTGCGTATGTGTGAATTGCTTGCGCGCGAATTTTTTATTTGTGGTATGTATAAATGTAATGTGTGCTGGTGACGTCACGGATGGGAAAAAGTTGCAGTCCTCATTCGGCGCATGGGGGTTTTCGGAAGTGCAGCCGAAGCAATGTTACCGACCAAGTTACTTGGATCGCAAACGACTTTATACTGTATCGATTTAGCAAAATTCTTGTGCGAATGTAACAGCCCAACCATTTTCATTGCGCAATTATTAAATTTTAGAAGACACGTGTGTCAATCAACGAACTAAATGAATACATGTGTACATATATCATAGTGCAAGGAAAATTTAAAATTGGGCAGCTTTAATTTGTTTCGAATATTAGGCGTTCGTCGCGAGAATGTTTCTGTCAGGTAATTAATTCGATCTAAAATCTATTTTTAGCGCCAGGTTAATCATTTGTGCACAGGATTGATCCGATAAATTAATTACTTGATCTGTTTCTACGTTGGAACAAATATTCCACTCCAATGCTCCTGCGAAATGAAACAATTTGTCTGGCGAGTAGAACGTGTACACGTACGCGGTGTTTCACGTGAGAGAGGGAGAGAGAGAGAGAAAGAGAGTTGCCCTAGGCAAGCTCGCGCATTATGGGGTAGAATTACACGAAACAAACATCCCACATTTTGGTCTCTTCCCCTTTCCCAATGCTTTCTTTTTTAATTCTTTTTAGTTTAAGGATATACAGACAGATGTGTCCTCTTTAAATATTGAATCATTATAATATTTCCAAATTCGGTGCTTCAATGAGTAACGAAACATTTTTATGCATCAGTTTATGCTCAATCTCAAAATTACTTGTAATTAATCGTTTAACAGAATCAATCAAATCTCATAAGATTTTAATATGTAGAGATGATTATTTTCTCTATTACTATTCTCTCTTGTAGAGGCACTACAAATCATTGTGCAACCGTATTTGGCAACAAAATTCTTTACTTATTGTTCTAAAATGTGATTTAAAAGATTATTTAGTTTAGATAATGCAGATTTAATGAATAGCATCGGTAAAGTATGAAATGTAGGTAGTTGCATTAAGAAAATAATTAAACTTAAATTGTCAAGTTAGTTATATTCGAAATTAAAATGCTCTGTATATAAATTCTCTTCTTTTCTTTCATTTCTGATAATATTGTAGCAATATTCTTATCATAGTTCGTGTCACACGAACTTAAATACCGACTTTATGAAAAATCACAGCTTTTGACGCACACTCTACATTTAAAAGCAGTGACTCTAGTAAGTGTTTAGCTCTGGAAAACCTTGAATGACCTAGTATCATTGAACTCATCTGAAAAAGCTTTATTAGCCTATAGAGAAAAAAATATGAGATCCCATTTAAGAAAATTGAGTGGCCGTTGAAATGTTTGCACCTCCATCTACACGTGAAATGGATTGGCTACGCCGAGCATAAGATGGTGGTGTGATTCTGTGTTTTCTGTAATTTTCGCTTGTGTGTGTCTCGATAACACAATAATTTACAACAGTGGATGTAATGGAAACAGTGGATTCTAGCGAGCAGACAAATCTGGCGTAATTCAACGATACCCTTCAATTTTCGATGATGTGTTAAAGAAGAAGAAATAAATTTCATCGCAAATTTTGTGGCTTTGAATACCACAGACAACCCCTCGCCTGAGTTGCCCCGCGTGCGCCGCTGCATGCGGATTGCCTACATTTAGGTATATCTTTAAACTTTAAACACCTATAACTAACAAACGAAGCTTCAACCGTAATATCGTTATTCTTGATTTTCGATTTAGTCTGGTGTCCAAAATCACCCCTTAAAATTGGATCATATGTAATCCCCAAGCTCCTAATTCACCGCTCCTAAACGCGGAGTAGGAGAACGGAAGCCAGTATTTCAGGCCGTGTGACCATTGGGCTGTGGTGGCACCTGTGGTCTATATCTGGTCTGTAACACTACTTCCACAAGATCACGGTATGTACATACATAAGATGATATGTCTGTCCTACGGTGTAATAGACAGGTATTCGGACGCACCATCTTTACCGCCACGATTTTGTGTGACGATTTTTGCGTGGTTCCTCTGGCCGTCGCGAGAGGTATCTCCTTGAGTGCCAATCTAGCGGCCACCAGAAGAACTAGGACCAAAAAGTCACACATTCTGTAGAGAAGTCGGAAAACCTAGTTCTTTTGGTGGCCGGTAGATTGACGCTCAAAAAGAAACATATAAGACTGACTTTTTGCGCATAATACCACAGACAAGGTGTCGCCTCCCAAACTGTGTTACCGACACATAATTTGAAGACTGAACCACAGACCAGATATAGGATAGACCCATCATGCAATGTAATTTTATGTCATACACTCGGGGGGCTCGCGAGACCCCTTACCATTTTCATGTCACACCCAACGTTATCGATTCAGTCTAAAATAAGATTGAAACCCGCGATTTACAAATGATTCTGTTGGTTAGAGTAACAATTGAAAGATCGTTTCATAAACGTATTCCGTGCAACGACACAGAAAGAAGGTTCACAACAAAACAAGAACACATTCGCCCTTTAACCTTGCTTTCTATTTCAGTATATTTAACGCAAAATAAATTTATTGAACATAAAAATTTATACAAACAACATTATTTGTCGAAGACATGCTTTTATGATGTAACGTGGAATACCTCGCTAAGGAATTGTAACTTGGTATATTTCAAAAAGGTGCTGAAGCAGAGAGGACTTTAAAAATTGTCGAAAACCCATCAGTTCCAGTATCTCGCTAAAAGTTTTTAACTAGCACATCCTTCTATCTTAACACTACACTAGGGCTGGGACTATTTGTCGAATTTTTCGGTATTCGAATATTCGAATACTTCAGTTGGCCAATTATTTGTCAAATATAATTCGAATATCCAAGTATTCGAATACTATTCGAATATTTGAGTATTCGAATACTGATGTATTCGAATAGTATGGTGTGAATTATAAATCAAGCTCTTTATGTTCATTTGTCAGGGTGAAATCTTGTAAGCTAATTTGGACCCACTTCACACCATACTATTCGAATACATCAGTACTCGACTATATCGGTATTCGAATAGTATTCGAATACATCGATATTCGAATAGTATTCGAATAGTAACATTCGAATACCGAAATATTCGAAGTTTATTCGTAGCATTCGAATACTTGTAAAATATTCGAATATTAAATTATTCGAATAGTCCCAGCCCTACACTACACGCGTGCTTTTGGGTCGGGTAGGAACAATCGAATAACATTTCAAGTTACATATTTTATTCTCAGATTTCACCAAAGTATTGCAACTCAAAGAAATTCTTATACAATCGCAACTATCGGCTCGGTTCTCACCGATTACCAGGTCTCACCGCGAGGAGGTTGCTGCGCTTGAAGACCCGTAGAGAGATAGATGGAATCATAGTTCCGTCGATCTCCCTGTACATGAAATCCTTAGCCTACTAAACCAAAGAGATGGATGGAAACAAAGTTCCATCGATCCCTTCGATTTAGATATCGAATCTAGGGAACTGCCAAGCAATCACTCGTTGGAAATAAATTCAACAAAGAAGGAAAGACTACGGGTGAGCATGAAACGAGTATTGAATGGCGCAGTTCCTACCACCCTGCTGAACGAGTCGAAAGGGAAAAGCGCGCGGCATCTCTCAGGCGATCCCCGTTGCTCCGACTCATGCGACCCGCCAGGAGCAACACCAGGCGCGACCTGACTCAAGCCGGCTTACGCGGAGATTAGGTAATCGACCCGGGTGACCTACGCAGGCAGCCTACCAGAAGGTGAACCCCCTACGCCCGAAACTTTTCGCTTTCGACAAGAACACCAGGGGATGAAACTGATCCACCCATACAGATTCCATGCTCAGTCGCTTGCTTCCGGTAATGGAAGCAGCGGCGACCTCCTCATCAGAGATGAGGAACCAACAAAAGAGCGACAAAGCTAATAAAATTCTGTAACTACTTGGCAATTTTACAAGGGGCCTTAAATACTTCATGCTATAATAAATTAACCTAGGCTTCCTTAGATGTCTTCTTTTACTAGCACTGTTCACTATCACTTTTCACTATTTTCTTTTCACTATCACTTTTCACTATCACTTTTCTTTTTAATCACTATTATTTTATTAAGTCTCTTCACCGCGAAGGGCTGAATCTGAAAAGCTGAAACAATCAACTAAGTTATGTTAGTAGCAGTGAGACCAGAATGGAAGGAAATTAAATAAACATAATAAAATGCAGGACAGGAAAATGAACAAATTACGCAAAACCATCGACGAAATACATAAAATGGAACAAATTAGGCGAACCCATCGACGAAATACCTATCTGAAAAAGAGTAACATTCTGATTAGCTGCCGAGACCGAACGAAACTCACTGAAGGTAAGTTTCGCTCGATCTGGGCCCTTAAACTAGATCGTAGGCTTTAGCTTGATTCCGTTTCGCAAGTAACAATGCCTGGGAAACGTTACCAAGGAGCCGGGCACACCACACGGAGGTACCTACGAAAGTGACCCATTTCTACGAAATATTTGTGGTCCATGTTCGACCAATGCTTTGTGCATTTTGAAAAATTTGGAAAAAGTCTTAAAACTAAAGGAACCCTTATATCTAATTAGAATATCTGACAATCACAGCTATCGGCTCGGTTCGCACCGATTACCAGGTCTCACCGCGAGGAGGTTGCTGCGCTTGAAGACCCGTAGAGAGATAGATGGAATCATAGTTCCGTCGATCTCCCTGTACATGAAATCCTTAGCCTACTAAACCAAAGAGATGGATGGAAACAAAGTTCCATCGATCCCTTCGATTTAGATATCGAATCTAGGGAACTGCCAAGCAATCACTCGTTGGAAATAAATTCAACAAAGAAGGAAAGACTACGGGTGAGCATGAAACGAGTATTGAATGGCGCAGTTCCTACCACCCTGCTGAACGAGTCGAAAGGGAAAAGCGCGCGGCATCTCTCAGGCGATCCCCGTTGCTCCGACTCATGCGACCCGCCAGGAGCAACACCTGGTGCGACCTGACTCAAGCCGGCTTACGCGGAGATTAGGTAATCGGCCCGAGTGACCTACGCAGGCAGCGTACCAAAAGGTACACCCCCACGCCCGAAACTTTTCCCTTTCGACAAGAACACCAGGGGATGGAACTGATCCACCCATACATATTCCATGCTCAGTTGCTGAGCATGAAACGAGTATTGAATGGCGCAATTCCTACCACCCTGCCGAACGAGTCGAAAGGGAAAAGCGCACGGCATCTCTCAGGCGATTCCTGTTGCTCCGACTCATGCGACCCGCCAGGAGCAACACCAGGCGCGACCTGACTCAAGCCGGCTTACGCGGAGATTAGGTAATCGACCCGGGTGACCTACGCAGGCAGCCTACCAGAAGGTGAACCCCCTACGCCCGAAACTTTTCGCTTTCGACAAGAACACCAGGGGATGAAACTGATCTACCCATACAGATTCCATGCTCAGTCGCTTGCTTCCGGTAACGGAAGCAGCGGCGACCTCCTCATCAGAGATGAGGAGCCAACGAAAGAGCGACAAAGCTAATAAAATTCAGTAACTACTTGGCAATTTTACAAGGGGCCTTAAATACTTCATGCTATAATAAATTAACCTAGGCTTCCTTAGATGTCTTCTTTTACTAGCACTGTTCACTATCACTTTTCACTATTTTCTTTTCACTATCACTTTTCACTACCACTTTTCTTTTTAATCAATATTATATTATTAAGTCTCTTCATCGCGAAGGGCTGAACCTGAAAAGCTGAAATAATCAACTACGTTATGTTAGTAGCAGTGAGACCAGAATGGAAGGAAATTAAATAAACATAATAAAATGCAGGACATCAAAATTGAACAAATCACGCAAAACCATAAACGAAATACATGAAATAGAACAAATTTCGCATAACCATCGACGAAATACATAAAATCGAATAAATGAAGCAAAACCATAGACGAAATACATGAAATAGAACAAATTAGGCGGAACCATCGACGAAATACATGAAATAGAACAAATCAAGCAAAACCATAGACGAAATACATGAAATAGAACAAATTACGTGAAACCATCGACGAAATACATAAAATCAAATAAATTACACAAAACAATAGATGAAATACATGAAATAGAACAAATTACGTAAAACCATCGATGAAATACATAAAATCGAATAAATCAAGCAAAACCATAAACGAAATACATGAAATAGAACAAATTAGGCAAAACCATCGACGAAATACCTATCTGAAAAAGAATAAAATTCTGATTAGCGGCCGAGACCGAACGAAACTTACTGAAGGTAAGTTTCGCTCGATCTGGGCTCTTAACCTAGGTCGTAGGCTTTAGCTTGATTCCGTTTCGAAAGTCTCAATGCTTCGGAAACGTTACCAAGGAACCGAGCACACCACTTGGAGGTACCTACGAAAGTGACCCATTTCTACGAAATATTTCTGGTCTATGTTCGACCAATGCTTTGCGCATTTTTGAAAATTTGGAAAAAGTCTTATGGCTAAAGTTCATAAACTATGACTTATTGCTAGACTGGTTTAAATATTGTAAAGAGAGAGAATAGTAGAAGTAGCGAGCACAGTGTCCAAGTAGTATCAATATCAACTGTCATTCTCAATTATTAATATTTGTATGAGAAAGAGCTTCAAGTAATATAGTTGAAAATCCATAAGAAATTAATGCTTTCCATTCTCGTTTTATTAAGATAATCTAATGACTCGAATGTAATTAAACTTGAGAAGTGTAACTCGTATTCAAAGCATCAAGCTTTGATAATAAAATTCAAGAAAAATAATTTCTAATATTTAAAACACGATATTAGCACTCTGACCTCGAATTTAAAATTTATTGTTACTGTTTACGAGAACTAAGTATGTATTCGTGGTCACTGTGCTCACTACAGCAATTATTTGTTCAATAGCATGCAGAAAAATTGAAAAAATGAAAATGTACCACTCACCGATCGTTGAACACAGTCTCACTGCTATGCATGCAGACAGGAAGCTTGATTTCACTGAGATCCGATCACTATCGCAAGTAAAGTTCAACTGGCAGATCACGAATTCGGTAGAGGTTGTTGACAATCTGTCTCGCTCCAACGACTCCCAGCTCCTCGTGAAAAGTACTGCTCAAGAAGTCATCTAGGTACTATGTGAATTGTAGTAGCATCTTGTTAAACGACCTCCCACATGATCCAGTAATCGATGCAATTAATCCAGGAATCGAGATATCACGAAATAATATGCTCGCGCGTTCACTAACATCCGATCACTGTCGCAGGTAAAGTTTAACTGGCAGATCATGAATTTGGTAGAGGTTGTTGACGTTCTGCCTCGCTCCAACGACTCCCAGCTCTTCGAGAAAAGTATTGCTCAAGAAGTCTTCTAGATACTGGGTGAATTGTAGTAGAATCTTGTTAAGCGACCTCCCACATAGTCCAGTAATCGATGCAATTAATCCAGGAACCGAGATATCACGAAATAATATGCTCGCGCGTTCACAAACATCCGATCACTGTCGCAGGTAAAGTTTAACTGGCAGATCATGAATTTGGTAGAGGTTGTTGACATTCTGTCTCGCTCCAACGACTCCCAGCTCTTCCAGAAAAGTATTGCTCAAGAAGTCTTCTAGATACTGGGTGAATTGTAGTAGAATCTTGTTAAGCGACCTCCCACATAGTCCAGTAATCGATGCAATTAATCCAGGAACCGAGATATCACGAAATAATATGCTCGCGCGTTCACTAACATCCGATCACTGTCGCAGGTAAAGTTTAACTGGCAGATCACGAATTTGGTAGAGGTTGTTGACGTTCTGTCTCGCTCCGACGACTCCCAGCTCTTCGAGAAAAGTATTGTTGAAGAAGTCTTTTAGGTACTGGGTGAATTGTAGTAGAATCTTGTTAAACGACCTCCCACATGGTCCAGTAATCGGTGCAATTAATCCAGGCATCGAGATATCACGGAATAATATGCTCACGCGTTCACTGACAATCGAAGAAATCAGTTAAAAAGGAAGAGAAATCGGTTTTGGCCTTGGCAGAATATAAACATTTTGAATGGCTTTTAACGAGCCTGAAAATTTCATCGACACCAAACAAATAAGCTAACCTTGGCTAGGGGGCCGAGGGGGTGCAGGAAGGACCAGAGCTGAAAGCCTGACCAGGTCCTCAGGAAGTCCAAGATGTCCAGTAGGTCCGAATGGCCCAGGTGGCGCAGGAAGAACCAGGGCTGAAACACTGACCAGGTCCCCAGGAGGTCCAGCAGCTCCAGGATGTCCAGCAGCTCCACGTGGCTCGGCAGCTCCAGGGTCCCCGGAGGTCCTCCCGGCCCGTAGGACCGACGACGACTGAGTACATGGAGCTCCGTGAGCTCCGTATATACACTTCGAGAAACTATGTCCCCCAATCAGAACAAAGTCGACGGTTGATTACAATTGCGAAATCCAACGAATTCTTCGGCAAAAATGGATTTTCCGCTAAAATATCCATTCCAGTGGCTATTGCTATGACAAATAATGTTAACAACATTTGCACTAACCGGCCAGTATAAATTATTATTAACTATGATTGATACAACTCGAGATATGAAGGAATTAGTAAGCTTTGGCCTTGGATTTGCAAATGATTTTCTATGCCAATTGAATTCTATTTTATTCTCAATGTTTAATCGTTGGATAAATGAATGTTAATACTTATACATATTACATAGTATTATTTATACTGTTTAAACACATTTTAGTTGAACTGTGTGTATTAAATGAATAGCGCTTCGAATCTACATATATGACGAAAAATTCCAAGCACTTCGAACATGATTCAAAGCTTAAAACTCTTAAATTCTTGATAGGTCTTGAAAATGAACATCTGGTTGCCAAAAATTAGCCAGGTTGATCGGCCAGAGGGTCTCGCCAGGGTCGCAGTTTATGACTAGTGTTCCTTTTCGAGAATTCTTTCTCGAGAATTTCTTGAGAAATATTATAATTACTTATTTCTTATTTCTCGAGAAATTTTAGTCTATCAAATCGCAAACGTATAAACACATCTACAATTTATAATAAATTGTATTAGTAACATTATAACCTATATGAATTACAATAGAAAATCTCAGTAGAGAAGATTCTACATTATTGACTGCAAAATTCTTAACTGCAGAACTCTCAAATTCTTACTTAACAATTTCGAAAAATTGTATAGCTACTGAATTAAGTAATGAGTTTCTTGTGGCTACGAAAGGAAAAATATCGAAAAGAAGAGACAAAACTATTGTCTCCCTTAGAAAATGTTTCCAAAGGTAAACAAAATTAAAGGTAATTCGTTAATGTTTGATAATTTTTTAATTATAGGCGCTTCACAAAACGAGTATTACGTTCCGTTTTAACTAACGAGGTGATAATATAGTTGGCTCGGGAGGAGAGGTAAGGAGGCCTTCGCTAAGTTAAAGTTAGCCTCAGTCGTTATATGTAATTATCAACCAAATTTCACTATAGCTACTATTGATTAATATAGAATTCAGTGTAATGTCTTATTGAAAATCTTGTTTAAGGTATCGCAGAAACAGTAAAGGTGGCCGACAATAAAAAAAATGCGAGAGATCCATATATATGGCTAAAGCGGGCGTTCAACAGACAATTGATCGCACAAAAAAAAATTATATATCTCTCAGTCCTGTGACGGTACTGACACGGAAACGTCCCTGGGACGTTCCGAACGACAGGGAAGCTTTTAGGACGGCTATGTGCTGTGTGGGAACATTGCGCTGGGCAGCGTTGGCCAAACATGTTCCTCGATCCAGTCCAAGAAAGGGTATACCGCAGTGTAAACGTCTGGAGTGACGAACGAGCCACAAATCGATCCAAAAGCCCCGAAACCAATCAGGCTACAACCAGATTCACCGCACAACAGTAATGGCCCTCCACCTTCACCGGGACAAGCTTGCACCATTCCGGTGCTGTTGGGATCTGTCGTGCAGATCATACTGTCAGTGATACCATAGGGTAACTTGCGTCTGAACTCGGTGTACGATTTGTTGCATACTTCATTGTCCACGATCCTGTAATGTTTGGAACACGAATAATTTACGTTAGTATTAATCTCACGTATTCAGAAAGGATACTATGAAAGAACACTTTAAAAATGAACTCTCAAGTTTCTTAACTTGAAGAACTTCGAGTCATAAACAAGGTAGACTGTAATTCGTGGAACGAAGAGGAAATGATTCTGTTTGCAGGAGTGAAAGAAAATGCGGAATAAGTTTTGAGAAAACTGGCTACGAAGATTCGTCGGGTCAAAATCGAGTGCGACAAGGCTGACGCGTCTGCTTGTCATTAGGAATTTCTATTTAGGCAGAAATTGTTAATTTACCGGTTTGTGGACCACATTTATTAAAACATTAGCAAACATCGAATCTTCATTATTATGAAGTAACGTTAGTTCCTACGATAACCATTGTCATATTTTAAGAAAAACTTTCGATTTTGATTTGAGATGAGCCTACTTTGAAATATCATGTACACTGTGTGGACCTCTGTTTTTATCACCGCCAGAGTTAGAGCTATTTATTTAAGACTACATCGGAAAGAAAACAATAAAACAAAATTTTTATTATCTTAAAATATTTATAAATAAATACCAGAAAGACTTGTTGCCCTGTTTGTTACAGTTGCTTTAAAAAAATCTTAAAAAGAAAACGATTTTCTGAAGGGATTACACTACAAAATCGATTATGCCTTACTTTTCATGATTACGAGTTGGAAACTATACATATGCAATACCTGAGACTTGACGTCTTCAACAGTTCGTCAGATTGCTCACTATCGAGCGAAGTAAGTCCCCATCCGGTCACTACCAAATGTGTGCGCGGCGTTATATCGATGAGAGGTACCGATCTGGTTTCCAGACAGATGGGCATAACCGTAGGCGAGATCTGTACCGAGAATTCCAGTTTCAGAATGGCCACATCGTTGTAGCCCAAGCTGCGCTTGTATTTCCGGTGGATAACTATGTTGCTTATCGGGATTCGTTGAACTCCCTCGTTGTTCTTTAGGTTTTTGTTTCCCAAGCGTACCTGCAACAAGGCGTACAATTGACACATTTCTCCGAAGGACTTCAACTCGAACTTGGTCAGAGTGTCTTTAATGATTGTAACGAAGGGAAAGCGACTAGTATCTTGGGGACAATGAGCAGTGCTTACCTCGACAGGGATCATGTACTGTATGTTAGTCACACAGTGCGCAGCAGTTAACACGTGCTCAACAGATATCAAGCTACCTCCACAGTTGTATGTAATAGATGTTGCATTCTTGTCGGTCTTATAGGTCATATACGTTAAAGCTACCATAGATGGAAACTCGTCTTGATGTGCTGTGACTGAACTGGATGTTGTCCAAACACGGCAAGCTAAGCGACGAACAGAAAATAAAGAGTTGCTATAATTTCAGTTGAGCAAGAGAATTTCAGACAGAGAGTTTGGGAGAGAGAAAAGCTCGAAAGGATATGTATCTTTTATTAAACGCGCATACTTCTCATTTCACGTATAAAATCAACTACGAAGGGAAGGTCGGCTATTTATATCTCAAATGGAACATGCAGAAGGACCCTATATCTCGTACGATTTACGCGCCTTCAGTGTCTCGATCAGCGGTGACCAGCAGTGGGGCCCCTCACGCGCCTGCTTCCCCTTCCAATCTTTCTCTCGCACAGCGTGCCTTCCGTTGTCAAGGAGACCGTGCGACACTACGAAGACTGCGACGACGAGCTAGCCGGGCAAGCGTCTTCGCGGTTAGCGTCGCGCGGTATCCCTGACAACGCGGACGAGAGTGGGAGAACTCCGAGTTTACGCGTAAGCGACCTTGAACAGCGCTGGGGAGTCCCGATCATTATCAAAAAATCTCCCCGAAATTTGTTTTTCACATTTCACAGTTGGCTCGAAATGAGTCAGTTCGGTTTTTTACACAAACCGTAGTGAATCATACGCGGGCGTAACTTTTTGTGTATCCCCAACGATCAACGTAATTATGTCACATGGATCACTGTGAACTTTCACGTTTTTAGCGTATGCATCTCTGTGCGATCGTTAGCATTGAAAGACGAGGTTCCGTGATCGATACTTGAGAAGACATTGAACGAGGAAATTTTATATTAAGACGATTCTCGCTTCATTCGATGAGCACCCGCTTAAGTTACGTTCTGAATGGCAAATATTTAGAACATTTTAGATTTCAGGGACGTACCGACTTCAGCTGGTCGAAGAGGGCAACATACGGTCTCAGTTGAATGATCAAAACCGCATCTTCCTGTGGAGTTCGAGGTCCTTGTTCCATTCCGCACGTCTTTCAACTTGGAGGGGCATTCTTGTAGCTTCTTGCAAATACCTGCGACGCCATTTTCCAAAGTGCAATTATCTCCTTCTATTGAACCCAACAGAAAAACGGAGGATTTAATGTGGAACACGTAGAAAGAAAGTAGGATAATTTATATACTCTTCTCTCTTCAGCTGCGAGTACCAGCAGGCCGCGCACGGGTCTATACCCGGTGCTCGCAACAAAATGCATACTTACCGCCGAGATGGTCGTCAAACTTGATATCCTGGCAACCGATTAACTGACAGCAGATGGTGATGATTATTATTATTGGCAGACGAATTTTGCACATCTCGGGGAAGAATGATTGGCGACAAGATGAGGAACACTGGACAAGATGCAGATAGCACAACCGGCTTGACGTGCTGCGCAAGAATAAAGGTAGTCGCGAAGTGCGGCGACCACGGCATCGCCTATATGATAGAACAGTATCGACAAACATTTCGAAGCGAAGCGCGGCGACCAAAACGAAATGTTTGTCGGCACTGTTCTAGCATATAGGCGATGCGTGGTCGTTGCTGTTCTATCACATGAGCGACTTTAAGGGGGTTCGATACCTCACTTGCGGGGCGGGCGGCGAAAGGGGTAAGCCTATGCTTATACATGGGAGATTTTGCGGTGTCGCGCAGTGCTACCAATCTTGGATTAAAAAAATTGATTATGCAGACAAAAATGTTATTTACATGTCTATTCCTAATAAAATTATTACTACACAGCTTGTTTTGGAATTCAATTAAACAAAAAGTATGTTTAATGCAGCTGGAAACACAATATTTTCATTAAAAGGAGCGTAAAATATGTGAGTGAAATGCGACAACGCTGCTTTGCGTGGATCTTTTTTTTCTCGTTCCATCTCAGGGATCGGCGGCCTCCAGCTACCGCTGATGTAGGGGGAAATGTTCACTGCCCGGCGTACAGCGTTGCCACGTTTCAAACAGTTCCTTCAGACAGTTCCAAAAATACGAGCACATTGCTATCTGTATATTCAATTATCTAATAAACCGTACGGTAAATGTATAATTTTTTTTTAGAATTTCATAGGAATACTTAAGCTTTTCATTGCAACATTTTTTAGGACTTTCTCACTATTTTTAAGGACTCTGTGTAACATTTTATAGAAATTTTATCGTTTCTCCCATAAGAGTATAAGTGCGCAACTTTGACTTCGTCAATCGACTTGAAATTTTGACACCATGCGGACTACACTTTGAACATTAGATTAAAACACTTTTCAAAGATTTCTCACTATTTTGTCTCCGGTATCGAACCTCCTTAAGGAACCTCTGATAGCCTGCACACCGAAGTGACGCAATGAATCAAACTGAAGAGAAAGATTCGCTCACGCCAGCTGCGATCTCTCTGTTAAAAGTGGCATTATCATAAGAGGTGATAGGTGATGCTGCGCAAGCAATGAATCAAAACATAAAACATCTAAAATGTCGTGTTGAATTGAAAATAATGGAAACGCACTCAATCAACCCGGCGCAGAGTTTCGCAAATAATTTTTAATATATTTGAGCTTCGAAAAAAGATCTTTCATCACAGACATTTGTGAATAAACAAATATACATAAATACATTCGCAAAAGATTTTCAATGTTTGACATCGTACATATTAGGCCATCGTTGACGAGAATTGACTACATCGATGCATGATAAAAGTTAACCGATCGGAACTTAATCTCCAACTCGGAAAGTAAAGTTAAGAATCGAATGTAATGCACAAAATGTAATCGAAAAAAAGAAATGAACCGAATTGGCTCTGACACTAAAAATAGAAATAAAAATAAATTGAACCGATAGAATTACTTCTTGTAATCTTCTATGGAAGATGTATTCAAGAAATAAACCAAAGATAATTAATACGTGATCATTCCTTTTCCTTGAATATTTTTATATTCCAGAAATAATGAAGGACCATGAAAGAAATTCAAACTCCTTGTTTCTCAATATTTTCCCTTTATTAACAGTTGTAATGTTCCATTTCAGCCGCTTTTTGTAAACATTCTGGCATCATGATGTATTTATTCATCTTTATCGGCGTCACTAATATGTATACGGGGTGTTTCATTAAGTCTATGAGAAGGAGGTTCCACGAATATATGAAAGATTTTGGAAAAAATCTTCTTAATAGTGTAAAATTTGATGGCATAATTTTAGAATCTTAAATTGGTCTTACAGATAAATGCGCGTGCTTTTATAAGGCTTTTGTGAATTTAAGCAAACTTTGCTCGACAATAATTTTCAAAATATTGTATATCTTAATTGACACGACAAGCTATAAGGGAGGAAAAGAAGTTGGATTGTTTATGGTAAAAAGGTTTCGGATAAAAATTTAAATTGCTGAGAAATTTCAACATTAGTAGTTATTCCAATTTAAAATTCTTGAATTACACTTATGCTCACTCCTTGAAAATTAGCACAATGTGTTCTTTTCCACGAATTACTGGAGACCCTCTTATATTATAAAATTTAATATAAAAAAAAAATTCGCGGATATTGTGAATACATTCTCAAAGGTCTATGTCATAAAAAAATTAATGAAACACCCAGTATGGGTATGTATATGTGCGTTTAGAAAATTGTTTCGTCTCATTCCCTTTATTACAATCAATGGTCAAAGTTCGTTTATATATACGTGTAAAATCGTCCAATAAACTTCATATAAAATTGTATCACAAAAACAGCCAATAGAAACATACCTTGTATAAAATTAAAAACATTCTGTTTAACAAAGTCAGATAAATACGAATCAGAAAATATTATGTTGCCTAACAATCTTGGTATAAGCTCTAGGATACAATTTTGGCTATCAGAAAAAGTGATCCTTTCTATTGCTTTCGTTCAATATTAAGGAAGGCAAACTTTTCTGACTCAATAAAAACCTTCCGTTGGCGTTCTGTTTCCTCGTGTTACATATTTGTTACCTGATTATTCGGAGAAACTTGTCGAATTCAAAACCGAATGGAAAGAAAGATATTTGGAAATTGACATAAAACTATTTACAACCGCGTTGTAATGTTATTCCGTTTTGACAGAGGCGAAATTTTGGATGCCCAATATGTATTCTTGACAAGTCGAGAATCTTGTTCAATGCTCTATTTGTTCATTGTTCAATTGTGCTAATATTCTTTTTAGTGTGTTCGTGGGCTAAGTTAATTAATCGATCTGAAGACTCGCTGGTCATTTGCACCAATCACCATACGCGTAACTGACAGTGGACTGTCCTATCAAAGTTTCTTCCCCATAAAATATCAGCGTCTTTTCCATCGTTAATTGCGCTGACTTTCATTACTGAAGTCGCTGTTTCGCGGCGATGGCGATGGCGATGGTATGGATATAATTTCATCATTTAATAGATTTTCACGGTTCTGCTGCAGCTGTTCCTGTTGCTGTTGGTGCTGACTACGGTGCACCTCTAGTGCTAACAATTTCTGTCGTTTCTCCTCCATTAAACGCTCGCGATGCTTGTGAATATAATCGTTCACGTTTGGCAGACCCATTATTACGCAGGCTGACAACGCTGAACGGTATATATTCATGTCTGTTGCTTCGTACCTGGGTGAAATATTATATTGAACAGTAGAAAGGAACATTGTTTGTCGCCAGTAAATTCATATAGATTATTAATCTGAATTTAAACGTTGGAAAGAAGCATTAAACAATCGTACAACGAACGACCCGGCGTTGAAAAATAGTAACGGATGTACTTTTACCATTCGTTCGTCTTTTCATCGTAACATTCGACGTGGTAGATCGTGGTAACACCGTTGAACCCGCCGATGGCGAAGATCATGTCATCGATCACCTCTATCGCGAAGTTACTGCGTGAATTATACATATCTGGTATTGGGCTCCAAATATTCGTGGCAGGATTGTATTTTTCTCCGCTACACATTCTGGATATGCCGTTGAAACCACCTGTTGGGAAAGCATTTGCAGCGAGAAATTGCTATAGGCCGCTCGATTTACGAAGATAAAGTAGTGTGTAAAGTTTTGTTACAGGATTTAAAAGTTTAAACTGAAAATTACGAGAGTTACCAATGACGTAAACGTGGCTGTGATAAGATATGCAGGACACACCACTCCTGCGCGACCTCATGGGAGCTATCATCGACCATTGATTAGTATCTGGATCGTACACTTCGGCAGAATTTAAGCATTCGTGGCCGTTGAAACCGCCAGTAATGTAAATTTTGTCTATATTATAAAATAATTCCATTGACTTGCCGAATCATGGGAAATAAAGAAACCAAACTTATTTTTAATTCGCAAAAGCATGGTTATCTCGCTTATCGCGAATGAACAATTTTGGACAAAAATTATTAAAATGGCGGTCGATCATAGTTGAAAACACCGAAAATGGCTTTCTTTTCTATTTAATTGAGAGAATATTCTTAAAGATATAGAAATTTGTCAATTTCATTAAAATTTCTCAAGTTATACCACTCTTTACCTTGTTAAGAACAGTTAGAGATTTTCTTTTCCATACAAAGCAAAACAGGAATTTGTACATAACGAATTTAAAAATAGATGGTAATGGGAATATACCGTTTAAAGTAGTTGCACTGGCATCAGATCTTTGACAGTTCATAGGCGCTATTAAGGACCACTGATTTGTCTTATAATTATAACGTTCCGCGGTACTTTGTCGATAATAACCATCGTATCCTCCCATCGCGTAAATCAGGTCATTCAGTACAGCAACACTAACGTAACACCTAAGATTTGGAGTGGAATTTGACAAAATCATTTATCAGGCCTCAGGAATTGAGAATACTTCGTATTTATGAGAAATTTGTAGTTGAGGTCTGGGATTAAGGTTGAGTTAAGTAAAATACAGTGGTGGTTAAAAGAAAGTTTTAAAATTATAGTCATGGTATACTATATAAGTAACATAAGTAACATAAGTTCAAGAATAGCTTTGTAAGACTGTACTTGTTATGTTGGTACTACCAATCTATTCTATGAAATTCCCAGACTTTACGTGACATATGTAGATTAGGATCAGGTTATTCTCATCAGAATTTATTACCTTTATGATCTTTCTTTCACCCCTTTTATTATCTATTGTGTCTTTTATGATCTTTATATTTCGAATTATTTTTTTTACCATCACTGTATGTGGATGTAAAGGTATGTATTTAAAGTGTCCATAAATTTCTTAAAAATTTCACTGTGTCCACCTTCGAGCATTCATCGGAGCGACTTCTCTCCACACTTTAGTGACAGCGTTGAAACAACGACAACTATTGAAATAATCTGCTCCATCGAATCCACCGATTATGTAAATATTGAAACCGACCACAGCAGTCCCGTGATATGAGCGTGGACCGACCGGATCTACTTCTTCTACCTTTCGAAACAGCAATGAAAAACAGCAGTTTCTTTTACTCGTAAGGGAAGAATGCTACTGCAGTCACAATTACTCTGACAAGCGTCCATCAGGGATTAGGAGTGATGTGTTATTTTCGTACTAGCTCATTGTCGAAACCAAAATTTAGGGGCTGATTCTGCAGGCCAAAATAAGACGAAAATCAAGAATGACGAAATTGCGTTGGAGGCTCCGTTTTCGAGTTATTAATTGTTGAAAATACGCGTACCCACTTACCTCGTTAGTCGAAGTGATGACACGACGCCAGTCTTTATGGCTGGCTACAACACCGCCCTCTAAGTCCCTCGCGTCACACGCTCTTTACGCGTATTTTCAACAATTAATAAATCGGAAACGAAGCCTCAAACGCAATTTTGTTAGTCTTGATTTTCGCCTTATTTTGGCTTGTAGAATCACCCCCTAAAAGTATGCCCAATTGTAGTCGAACACCCTGTATATATTCTATGCGAAGGTAATTACATTGGTCCCGTTAGAATCACCTTGCACTTTAATTATACGATAAGTATGTACCTTGATCCATCGATCCGCCCTGGTGTCGTATGTCTCTATGAAATTTGTAGGACTTCTGCCACTCCATCCACCTATGGCGAACAGTATCTCGTGCGGTACCCTGGGTCGCGCGATTTTCGGCGTGGGTACTTCCCCATCTTTCTGTGTGATAATTTCGAGATCGTATAGAAACTTCAGAGTTTCGATGATGATAGGCCGGCAAGCGTCGTTTCCAGTCACGTATGGATGATCCTTGACGTTCTCGAGGAAGAATTGGGTATCCAAGAGGCCGAGGCGAATATTCTTCATCAGATCGACTATGTGATCCTTCCTGGATTGTGGATCGTGATCGATCCACTTCAGCACCAACTCCCAAACCGTGTCTTCGCTTTTTACGTTCAGCTCGTCTGCCCCGATCAACGTGGTTAGTTCTTCTATCGGCAAATCGAGAATCTCTTCGCTACGCTGAGCTACCTACGCCAATGGAATCGTTGTTGTCAGACGAATCATCACCAGTGGGGCGTAAGAAATGAGAAAATAAGTAAAGAAACATGTTTTATTTGAAATTACTGTCACAAAGTGGTTATACAATATACAAAGTCATTGTTGATAACGTGACTGCAAAATCGACAATTCGTGAAAGAGTAAGTCGAAAATGCAGAGTAAAGCTTCTGCAAGTAAGTGTTTGAGGAATCTCATCGCTTGTATTGACAATGCATAAAACTTCTTTGGCAATCGTGGCATTTGTATCAAACTGTGGCAGTGTAGTACCCAATGTGCGGGTATATTGCGACTCAACCCGCCCGTAACCCCGCGTCTTTCGATTCGCCCGTGCCGCGGCGGATAAGTCGGGTCAGCGTTGATTTCTATCCGCCCGAGTCGCCCGAGTCGCCCGAGTCGCCCGAGTCGCCCGAGTCGCCCGAGTCGCCCGAGTCGCCCGAGTCGCCCGAGTCGCCCGAGTCGCCCGAGTCGCCCGAGTCGCCCGAGTCGCCCGAGTCGCCCGAGTCGCCCGAGTCGCCCGAGTCGCCCGAGTCGCCCGAGTCGCCCGAGTCGCCCGAGTCGCCCGAGTCGCCCGAGTCGCCCGAGTCGCCCGAGATTCCCGAACGCCGGAGACGGCCGGAAACGCCCGAAACAGTCACCACACGTATCGTACTCGCTCTTGCCGACACTGTTACTCGCTCTTACCCGTGACTGATGACTGTTCGGGCGTTTCGGGCAGATAGAAATCAACGATGACCCGACTCATACGTCGCGGATCGGGCGGATATGGACGGGTTAGTCGCGGGTACCGCGGGTTAGTGAAAGTCCCGGTTTCGACGTAATGAAATATAGTCGGGTGACCTGTGGATCAAACCCACCCTTTGCAGTGTACCATACATTGGCGCACTGTGTACGATTACAAGAAAATATAAAAGATCCTCAAAGGTAACACGAACTGTACGAAAATGTGTTATGAAATATTGACCGATAATGAGAAGATATCGCAAGAATGACGACCTGCACAAAATGTCTCATGACATAACGGTACGCGCTGCTTTCCAGTCCCTTGCAAGAGTGTTCTCTAGCGAATCTCATGACGCTGATACAATTCTCCGGGGCCAGGTTGCTCTTCAGGTACTCGCAGCAGAGTTCGAGAACGCCCAGAATGTTTAAATAATCGGCGGTAACCAGCAGCTGGCACACGTTCTCGCTGTTCACGTTGATCGATCGCAGATACGCGTATTCCAAAAGCAGATTCATCATGTTGCTGCTGACACCCGGCAACAGGACATCCGTTTTCTCGCGGGAATGCAGGGTGGTCGTGAAGAGAGCTCTACAAACGATGCACTTTCGAATTGCATGAAAGAAAATGAACCATAAATTGTAAAAAAAAAATGGGCATTCCATTTTAATGATTGGCGTAACATTTCTAATGAAGAATATACCTACCAGGATAGCCACTAAATGTGATTGTATTTAGTACAAATTTAAGTTACACTTTTTAACGAACTTGTGGAATTACGTCGCGATGAAGTAACTCATATTTTGGATACTACTCAAGTTATTCAATGAATATTTGACAAAATTCTTAGGATATTAAATATACAAGTTTTTTCCTGTTCCTGGTTATAATTATTTTGCTCATTCTGTAGAATCTAATATTTCGTTAACTTTTCAGATACGAAATCGTTTAATTATTGACTTGATGACTTAAACCCCTCTATTTTCACGTAGACTACATCATATTTCAATTTTATCAAAATCCCCGATATCAAGTACAAAAAGTGATCGACTTTGACATTAAATATCCCGCCTGTGAAATCCTTTTACGCGTTCAATACATGTGTTAATAGAAAATACATCATAGTCTGACCGAAATATTGAAAACTGACTGCATGTCCACGTGACCAGGGAACGTATAGCTCGCAATATTGAAAGTCACTCATGACTGAACCCAACTCAAGAATTTTGTGCACGGTATGGACCTGAAATAGGGGCTGCAGGCTGATAAAATGGCGCGGTGTATCGGAAAAATCCCTCCATCTTCCAGTCTCAAAACGGCATCGCACAGGAGATTGTTCTGTCGGAAATCATAGAGAGATTGCATCGCTTGCGTGCTCATACATCGACCACCGCTTTCGGCAATCAAACGCTGGGTGTTGGTTTCAATAATATCGGTGTCCCTGCTGCTGTCATTTGAGTCTACATCCATATCAGATTTGGTCTAACCAGAAGATAAATATTTGTCGGGGAGCCAAGACGATGAAGCTGCAGTACCGATGATTTGTCTGATCCCGTCGACCTTGTGGCACTTGAAAATTTTCTAGTGGAATTTTTAAATAAATTTATGCACATATATCCTACGACAATATCTCGAAAGAATTTAAAGAAAGAGTGATCCCGGTTGATGGCTTCGTGTAATACACCGCACTGTTACTGTACAGTCCAGCTGTTTATATTCCAAGTCAGTAATAGCAAGTATGTCTGCAATCTTACCTGTAAAGTGTGGAATATTTGCAATTTTTAGGGATTTGTCAGATCCGTTCAGGAGGTTAGAGTTTCCGGCGGTTGTCAATAGTTCCGATCAGTTTGACCCCGTGATTTTTACGATTTTTATCTTCTAGAGGGTTGACTGCACGGAATGCTTGTTTCTGTTCGCTTAGTGGGGACGATTCACGCGGCCAAAGTAGAACGATTATGGGTGAAATTCATACGCGTTGCAATTTCGGATGTGTCGAAGATGCTGACACGTGGACGGACGGACTTGAAGACCGGTGGGCACGATGGGGATTTTTTGAAAATAGCGAGGCTGTAGTGGTGGTGATGGGTGGCAGAGGGATACAAACTATTTAGTGTGATTTCAGAAAGAGAGTAAATGTCGCCTCTGGCTGTGACATATGTAGGTCTTACATGTCCGCCGTTCAGTCTAGGACTGCGTTCTGACAAATGAGGACATTTTTGGCAAGATTCACGACAGTAAAATACAAGCAGTGCTGAAATTATAGTCACTTATAATTCATTCTAAAGTTCAATCACAAGTGATATTGCGAAGAGAAATAAGGTGCAGGATAAAGTAAACGAAGACGTCTTTCAGAAGCAAAATGAAAATCATTCTTTATATAGGCAGAAAATTATTTCATTTAATATGTAGAGGAATAGTGTACATGTAAACGTAGAACGATACAAGTTACACTTTTTTAGTGTCTCCTGTGCTCTGCATGGTTAGTTTCACTTTTCTTCATACCTACTCAAGTTTCGTGGCGTAAAAAGCATTTTCTTTACTTCCGTTTTAAATGGAGAAGAGTATACATTTTTGCGTTAAGACACCGTTGTTACCGTGACACCGTGACTTCCTACCTAACAATTTTCTGAGGCAAGATGTGCTCTACATCTTGTTTAGATCAATTTTAGGCATTTAATTGACATTATCAGAATGTCTTTGATAGATCTTGATTAATTCTAAAATGCTCGAACTAAGATTACCTAACCTTAAACTAAAGTAAAAACCATGTGGGTCACAAACCCACTCTTCTGTAAAAATATTGAAAAAAAAATTTTAGTGAGGTTAAGTTAAAATTTAATTTCTGTCAGAAGCCTTTTTTTTATACGAACGATACTTCACAGAACTGTGACGACACGTCACTAATGTGTGGTGTGTAAATAAATCTTTAATGTAAATTGTCATACGATTTAAATTGTAACATGCTATTGGCAGAAATCCAAAATCCGATGGATTTTTTGCCTCATTTTTCGGCTGTCGTAGCACCTCCATACCATTTTCATGTCGCATGCGACTTTACCGACGAACTGTCGAAACAGATCGTAGCGCTAAGTGTGGTAGGAATTTGATGTTATAGTAGATAACTGTGATAGTAGTAGACCCACATCTCCGTTTACCTAACGTGAAAAAATATTTTAGAAACTACACGTCTGTTAATCGTCGATATATCTTCTTGGCAAGTACTCCCAGGAACTGGAGTATACGTAGTCTTGTTACTCTATTAGATATAGAGTATTTGTTAATGTCTTAACATACGGAGCCGCGCAACTTTTCTGACATGCAGGGAGTCGAGACCCAAGCAGTCACCAGAATTCATGACCGGTTACATTTCTCTCAATAACCTCTGACCGTAATGAGAGATGAGAGAAATGCTGACCGTAATAGTGCGAGGACCTGACAGGTAACTGCAGTGCCTGACCGATTGTGAATAATTGAATTGAGAGAAATTCCGAGACATATTTCCATCTTAATTGCGATCAAAATAAGCGAAACTCTGACCGTACCTAATTCTGAGAGAAACGGTCGGGCCTTGGGTTCGGCCCAGCTGAATAGGCCGGGAAGGTATGCTGTTTTTGTCGCTCACATTGCCTGACACTCTTGCATTTATACAGGATGTTCCAAAATTGCGGGACAATCCGAAACATGCGATATTCAGGCGCAAAAATAAATTTATCGTTTTGGGACACGAGCATTCGTTCTCGAGATATTAACAGTTGAATATTATGCGGCCGAACTTCCGGAGCGCGTAGTGTAAAGGTGGGATCTCCTAGCTGCCGGTCGCTGCGACCAGTCGTACAAGGAAGTAATGCGTAAGTATGCATCTGTTTCTCCCTTGCACTATGCAAGTTGCAATTCTCCGTTGTACTAGTGAGGTCGCTGCCGGTCGCTGCGACAAGTCCCACTAGTGCAGCGCTGTCCAAATTTACAGGTCGTTGCCACGGCGCAAAGATGCGGCCGAGTTAAAGTAATAGTGAACGTCGGCGACGCGACTGAGCTTCCTTGTTTACGGAACAGTCGCGGTTTCCTTTTTAGCACCGCGAGGTTTCCTTGGCGACAAGTCACGCTGCTCGAAAGGAAGGTTGGAAGGGGAAGCAGGCACGTGAGGGAGCCCCTCCGCTGGATAGCGCTACACTAGTGCAAGGGAAAATTATGTCCTAGGAGATGCGGCCTTAAAGAGGACTCAGCTTCGGCCGGATATGGGCGGCTTTGCTAGCGGGTATCGCCGGGTAACAGGGATGCCAGAAGTAGGGACAACAGGGACGAATTATGACGTAGTAGGAAGCAGTAGAGGGGGAATCCCTGCATGGTATGCACAGTACAATTGCTTCGGAAATTGCCGGGTATTTATTTGTCTTAAACTTTCACCAGTTAAATGGATCAAGAATCTTTTCAAGAATCGTTCGAAAATTTAATACGCACCGAAAGGGTTAAAGTACCCGGGCTTGTCCGTGTTTTATATGTTTTTTCGGTGAAGGGGATGGAGTTTTTAAAAAGAATTCTTACCGAGTATTTATGGGCTAACAGGAAGCTGCATACCAAATTTCAAGGTCATAGGATCAGTGGTTCCAGAGAAATCGTGATGAGTGAGAGGGTGAGTCGGTCAGTGGTATTTGGATTTTATATATGTATATAGATTCTGGAGGCTGGAATGTCGTTTCGGTATCAGCTGGAAACCGGGGAGAACCATTATGAAAATAAAACATGATACCCGTTGCACAGACACGTTTCAAAATTATCGTTTGAAAAACAAATAATTGTGAAGGCCAATATAAAAAGAATTTCACTCGGAATATTCGAATATTCGAATACTTCTAATTATTCGACTACTCCTGATTATTCGTATTCGAAATAAATTCGAATTATTCGACTATTCGAATAATTACAGTTCTAATCCGCAGTTATGTAAGGGTCGGTGGTTTCCAGCCAGGTACACTGCAAGGGCTCCAAATTCTAACAAAAAATTTGACTTAGATTAAAAGAGGCCCTTTTAGCCTTTTATCCCCGCACCTGTACCACTTCGACGTAGGTAAGACTTCGGGGTCTTTCCATTACCAGAAGTTCATAACGTTGCTTCTTCGTCTTCTAAGGATACAATTGGTGGTATCCACTATCCTCGTATCGTATTGCCGTCGCGTATGAGTATAGACGTGCAGCGTTATAAGATAACAAAATGTGGTAGTTATTTACAAAAGCGTAGTCCTCGCCGATTTTGATGACCATGAAAGATGTTGTCAAGGTCATCATTCTAAACAACTTTTCCTCGTACCTGTTACCGTCGCTCGGGTTTAGTTTGTGAGATATAAAAAAACTGTGATCGGTAGTTGGGGCAGATGGTGCGATATCGTGCTAGAGAGAAAGACATGTGTGAACTGGTGCGAGAGAGAGAAGTATAGATTCTCAATCGTCCGTCCTTTTCTCTCGCACGATATCGGAGCATGCGCATTACTATACTTCTCTCTCTCCCGCACCATGTTGGCGACAGTTTCGAGCTTTCAATGAGACCTACATGTCTAATATACATATGCTCTAAGGCCCAGCGATGCCCCGATGGGCGGCCCGAGCATTCATCGCATTTGCCAAAGCTCGCGTGGAAGGAGGTACTCGAAACCAATAACGTTGCGGGCATGTCTCGAATGGGGAAAACTCTAGTAGTGTGCGTGTTAATTATAATTTTATTTTTTAAAATTATAATTAGCATTTAACACTATCTATTTAATCTAGTATTTCAAAACTGCAATTACATAGAAATATCCATTATTTATAGAGTGGCTTTGTAAAAACAGATCACGTCAAAACCTTCCATCATGATACAAGAGAATTGTACTTTGTAAAGCTATACTCTATTTACTTTAAAAAGTAGAGAATACAAGGTTTGAAGGGTACAATATGAAAGAATCAAAAGTTCTTTAAGGTTAAATTTGTTATGGAAATTATGATAAAATTATATGTTTGTCTGTAAAGAAAGCAGATGGACAATTTATTAAAAATTTGTGAATAAAGGATGTCTAAAACTGGACACACGATTGAAGATACTGTACAATGTCAATCCAACTTTCCCTTCCATTTCATATTAAAATGCTGCAAAAGTTCGAAGATAATATTTTGTTACATTATATCGGTAGTTTAAAACTGTATGCTGTATACACTGCCGTTCTCCACAACTCTATTTCCCCAAAGTGATTTTCATTTGTACTTCTAGACACGGAACAATATAAATTTCCTGACATCTAATAACTTTCTTCCCTTAGGAGATTATCATTTCCATTTCCAACAATTCCTCTATACTTTTAACTTTATACTCCATAAGTAAATGAAAATCATTTCGTGTCAAATAAATGCAGAAGAAATATGGGTACTAAAAGTACATTAATTGTTACAATATTAGCTACTAAAGAGGATATTAAGGTTGTGTGTTTCTAGCGGGCCACCGTGTGTATCGTGTCACACTCTATTTTTCTAAAATAAACTTCTGAATCCTCAAACACAGAATTAGCAGTATATGTCACGATATTTAAATTATACTTCGATATTGAATACATTGTTGGTGATTACTAAGAACTATTCAAAGAATCCGAGGTACTGACCACAGGAGGGTTATCAAAACCGCACTCAGCTATAGTCTGTTCAATATCCGCCTGTTCTACTGTCTTTCCACCAATTTCCTCGCCAACATCACCTTTCACCGTTCCACTACATGTATTCTCGTCTCCTTGTTCACTCGCGCTGAACTTAATCCTCATTTGCGTCCACCTATTAGTCTGACACAAAGCAGAATTCTCTAACATCAAGTGGCTTGTAGACATTATAGGCAACGTCGAATATCTCACTCTCAGTATCACTAGGCTATCTGAAGCACTCGTCAAGAAAGTGTTCCATTTCTCCAGGAAAGGTTCGTGTGATTCTGAAATATCTCTAACAGATTCGACTGCCCCAGGATCACTGCTTATTTTCGATACTTCGCTGCCTTCTTCCCCCAATAGCCTGAACGTCCACGTGACCACGGTGAACGTCACTGCGTTCGTGGGGAACGCTCGAATGATCGTTGAGTTCAGACCTCTGTACAGGCAAGAGTAGCCCTCGGCTCTCACCGATTGTCTCAGACAGTCCATCATCCCTGCGTAACGCTGGCTATCCGCCTGGATTCGTGACTTGATCACGTCCAGCGGGTAGGATACTACCCAGGAACTACTGCCAGCCAATCCTCCGGCTAGCAACATGTACGGTGTCGAGATAGGTGCACCTCCAGACGATCTGGTCAAGGCTTCGTAGGTGAGGAAGTAAGTACCGAAACTGGGAGCATCTCTGAGAAGCGTGATGCCGAAACCTTTGAACAACCCGCGGTATCCTTCGAGTTTGTAGGTCTGTCGTAGGCATTGTATAGGTCCTGAGACTGGAGTCTTGAACACCTGTAACTGCATACGTGTTTTGGCCAGCTCCATAGGGCTACAAATAGGACTCTGAGCTATTCCTGCCAGGGCACCGGCCATAAAATGCGAGGGCAAAGAGTGTGGATTGGGTATGTGCTTCTGGATTTCACCGTAGACGCCAAAGACGATGGCATTCACCACAGCCACGCCGGCCATTGGAGATGATATGCCTCGGTAAAGGCCTGCTACCTGATAAAAAATATATAATTAACCTATCAGGGGTTTAGACATCTTAATTTCAATAAAGTAGGGCATGTACAGTAGGGTGGGCAGAAAAACCCAAATTTTCGAAACTCTCCCAGGACCGCAAAACATTTTTGGATCTGTAGTTTTGACCATCTAAAGCTTCAAGTAAATGTCTGAAGGAAAGCTCATTGAAGCGCAATATGCAAATCATTTATTGGAGAGGTTTTTTAAGAATCATTTCGATATTGTGAATTATACCATTCTTCTATTTAATATTAGTTGCTGTTCCATTACAACCAATGACAACTAAGTCCTCAAGAAAGATTTTCAATTCATTTAGATGTGTTTCAATTCATTTTCCTGTTGTCCGATTGCAATAAACTTTTTCAGGGAGTATTTTTTTACTAAGTGGCACCGTTCTAGGGGATGAAAGCAAAGAAATGTATAAAAAAAAATCGACACGTATTAATAAGGGCCACCGTAATCTACACAGATTGGCAAGATAACGTATGAAACGTGAGAATGTGGGAAAATCGTAGTATTTTTGCCATCGTTCAGCTTTTAAACTTTTTTAGCACCTTTGCTTGGAAGCCTGAAAATATTGTTACGAAAAAGATATTGCTAGATGCTGTAGCGTACGTTTGATTTAATATGTAACTGTAAGTATTCCATGCCATGACGAAAGCAAATAAACATAAGAAACCTGTTTTATTCTTCATTTCAATTATGTCCAGAATATTATGTGAAAATGCTATCGTTTTGAAGAGATAAAATTTTTTTGCTCGTGGAAACTTTTTTTTAACCTCTCCCCTGCAATTTTCAATTTCCCCATTTGCTTCACTAATTAGTGTTTTGCCGTAATAACCATTCTTTAATAGTCATATATATATTTGTACTTGATATTGATTCAAGTCATTAAATGCTTTACGTTTGTTAATTTCTTTTGTTCAAGTACCGATTCTTTTGCGAGTATCGTGCGGAAACAGTGCCAGCTGCCATTGTACTTTGGGTTCTTATAATCCTGTGTTTGCATGTGAACCTTGACGGTGTCCAGAGGATATCCCACCACAATACCGGCGCCCCCTGAAAGTAATTGAAATATTCCATTCAGTACTGAAGAACAGAATATATATAGGATACTTTTTGATACAGTAACCGAGGGTTTATTAGAAACGAAATAAAATTAATTAATAGTTATGTGTATGGTTAAAATAGTAGGGTTTTTTTATTTGCTCTAATGCAAGCTTTCATCTTCAAGGGCAATGTCCACTGGAGATAAAAATTTTAATTCTACTTAAAATTATCTTTGTCTCAATTTTAAATGACTAATTAATTTGATTCCGACTGTAGACTTATAGTTTTCACTAAAATTCCACCTAAGTTATAACATGTTCTGTTGAAGTAAATTTCATTTCATCCCCATCATATAAGATTACATATGCAAAACATTTGTTGAATTATAATTTATTCCTACACAGTCGAATGTGATAACAAATTTACACGGTTTCACAGCCAAAGTGTATAGAACATTCAAAATATTAAATACATTATTTCTATCTGTGACATGTACATTATTTACACCTGAAATATATTTAGAATGCTTAGCATCAGAAAGATGAACGTTCAATTATCTAAAAATGTTCTCATCTACGTATAAATTGTTATATCTCCCTATTATTTTCGGTAATAGAGTTTCATCGTAATTATAGTTACCATCTATCATCAATTCTCAAAATTATTTAACGACAACTTTATACATTTTTCTCGCTGTCTAACTTCTTTAATGTCCGTCGAATTATCAATGAAAATGTCATCAAAAGCTGACAACTTACGATAAAGGTCACGCGATAAGACGATAGTTTACTGACTAACTGTTAGAACGACTCTCAAACGAGATGTATGAGCACCACTTTTATCGATTAAAATTACTTTCCTCGGAGGAAATCGAAAACAGACATATCGATAATTTACCTCCCACGCATCCAGCAAAGTAGTCGAGCGCCATTTTCGTTTCACAGTAATCCCCACACGTTTCTTCCAGCCGTACACGGATTTGGTATCTTGGAAATGATTAATTTTACAACAATTTTCTGCCACGCTACTCAGGGGTGTGTCGACGCGAACGAAAGTTGAATATCGGTTCGTTTCCAGGAGAAGAGCAGCGGAATCCATGTAACATCGCTCGCTGTTCCGATCTTGTGTCTACGGTATCGATCCAAATGAGAAAATAATATCAAGTAACAGATTTCAATTGCAGGGTTGTTTGAATCTTTGACACGTTTAAAATATATATTTACCAAATGGGGCGTCATCGCCACATGTCTAAAAGCACACCGACACGAACGTTTCGATCCTCTTTCGCCGGCCCTTGAATTGCTACGAACTCTTCTATTTTCAAGTCTCTTGGATCCCACAGCAAAATGTCTCTCCCCTACAACTGTGGTCGAAGATAATTTCTCACTGACGCCCGATGTTTTACGGAGCTTGCTCCGTTTTTGAAGCAACGATCGTGTTTTCATTATCATCTTGTTATTGGATACACACCAATACCAGTATCGCAACGCTATTATGGCAACAATGTTAATAACATTCGCGCGTCTTTCGCCGACCTCTCCAGTCGGAGAAGCGGTGCGAGGGTCAACCGCTGATAAGAGCTCGGTTCTCTGGCGTTCAATCAAATTATTTGACCGTTCATTGGTGTTGATAGTTGGTAAACAGTTGGTCTCTTTCGATTACGTTCGTTTTCACTTTATTATTAGCTGTGTTGGCGAAATCGATGCGAGAGATGGTGCAAGGAGCAGAATGTTACTTGGGAAAATTGTGACGAGTTTACTGCGCTGGGGATTTTGTATTTTACAGTTATTCGATTTATCGTATAGTAAATTCGATTTTTTAATTTTCTTCGCGGCGCCCCTTAGAATAGTTTCAAATAATAGAGGAAAAATCTGTGTAGAGTTTGAGCCCAATCGGATAACGGGAAAAGGTGCCACTGGGTCCTTAAACATTTAAATAATTGTTTAAGCACTCATAAAGTCGATTTTATATAATATCTTCCAAGTCATTGATTACATAAAAAAGAATGTCAAACAAAAATTGTAGATCCAGAGGAGAAGCATCTTTTATGTTCTATTGCTTCTTCTCGCCCAGAAAACGATTTTCGAAAAAAGTCCAAAAAATAAAAAAAATTATAATTTTCAAATTTTGGAAGTTAAAATCCAACCCGAACACTTTTTATTTACGAACACGAAAAAACGAGACATGTCAAAGAGATTTTTTTCATATTTTCATGAATATTTCCTGAAAATTTGGGAACGAAATTCGTAAAAATCTCGAAGATATGGACATCAATTATGAAATATTAGATGGTGTTAATTAAGAACTTTACATAAGTATTTCTGTGGAAATCGTGAGACTAACAGTTGCATCAAAATAGTTCTGCATGAGAAAAAGCTACAAACAATTCTGAAGACTATATTTTGCTATTAAAGCTTAAAATGCAATTAAATTCATTGTATACGTTTTAAATTAAATAATTGGCGCTGTACGTTTTCTTGAAATATTCTGTAATTGATCTATATACTGCAGTTGTATTTTAATGACAATATATAACATATAATAATATACAGAGTGTTTACAAAATCTTGTGCAGAGTACAGAAATAAATGCGAACTTCATTGTTTGAATTGTGACAGTTGCCAGTCAATTGTTAATCAAGGTGGAGTCACCAGTGTCGAATTGTGTAGCTGTGCTCCGTTTAGTTATCGTACAATGCGGTAAGTACTGAATTCGTTAGTTCAGATGTAATATTCTCATTTTTAGGAATCAATATTATTCCTATAAATTAATCAGTAAATATTTTAATTAATACGTCGTCTGAAAGAGCTGAAATTCTTCTGTTCAAAAGTACTAGTAGAAGTTTTCAGTTCTCCTCCCAGATAACAGGATTAATTAAACAATGGAAGTAGCTGTGGGGCAAGAGTTCGCACAAAGCAGTGGAGCAAATGTTCGAATGCAAACTCTCTATTTAAATATCAGCTTCAAGTAAATGAAGCAACGAAAAGAAAATCTGAATGCGAAAGTGCAAAGAAATAATTAGAAAAGCAAAAAAAAAAAAATAAAAAAATAACATCTACTTCTGAAAATTCTTGAAAGGAACAAAACATATCGGTTCCAAAAAGAAAATAGCCCAACAATCAACGTCTATCGAAAAAATAATTTGTCCTCCGTGTGAAGAAGAATACACTGATTCTCCAGAAGATGGATGCCTGCGCAAATTACAAAGGTGGAAAATTAGAGGAGTAATATTACGTGCTATTACTGTTACTTTGATTAAAAAAAAAATTGTAAACTATTAGTCGTTTGCTATATTCCCACAACTATTGTATGTAGGAAAATAAAACACTTTTGTGAAGATTTCTCGTTGCGTTATTCACATATGGGTTCGCATTTCACACTTTTTGGAAATATTTATTTTATATAAATTGTGACAGGTCAATTTACACGAAGTCACTGCCTATCGAATACCAATAATTTTGAGGAAGTCTAAGCTTTTAGTGCGCACTCTGGCGTCACAATACTCTACTGATACAAACCTTGTCCAAAAGAAGCCGAAGTTGTAGAATAACTTTTCTTCGAACGTGCTTGAGTTTTTGAGAAAATCGATTTGAAAATGGAACCAGTACACGCTCGATTAACGGATTTTTAAAATCGACTTTCTGGAAAGCAACGTCCGGGGTCAAAAAAAGTTATTCCAGTATTCCAGACTGCTTTTAAATAAGGATTCATTTCATTACTGATTAATAATATCAACCGAGTTTTTAGTCACGTGCGCGCGTACCAGGCGACTTTTCAGAGTTGATTTTCATCATTTTATCTATAAAATGGGATAGAATCTTCTCGCGAAGACATTATGTTAAAAATGTTAAAGACCTTTTAGTATCTTGAAAGCATAATAGAAGTCCCAATATTATTACTGTGTGCACCTAAAATTAACGTTGCATTACCTATTATTTTAACCCTATCGCTGCGTTTTTCGACTATAATCGAACGCCGCTAAATTCCCGTTCGATGCGGATTTCGACTATAGTCCACGCGTTAAAAAAATTTATTCTCTTGTCCTGTGACAAAAATGTAAAATGCAAGCAAAGTTGAAAATTAAAAACTTTTTTTATTGACGTGAAGTTGACACTTTTTAAGAAACATCCGAAAATTTAAATACGCAGCGAAAGGGTTAAATGCTAACTTTATAGTTGTGGGTGGGCCTCCTTTGTCTCCTGGCAAGCGATATTTTTAGACCCAGTCTGCCAGGATACACACATATCGATTTTTCGAAAGGTGTTAAGTCCTGCAGGATTTTGGTGGTGTTAATATTTATTCCCTCGTTTACAAGTACGGTTGTTTTCTTCAAACCTGTAGCGGCGTCTCATTAAAACCGTGGAGCGCGACGCGGCAAGAACCAGTCATATCAAGACGCTCGGCTTGTGAAAATCGTGACCACTCTTCTGTTTCACTATTCTGTTTTACAGTCTGTGAGATGTATGCAAAGATTATACCGAAACACCAGGCACCTTCGAAGGAAGATGACGCATTCAACAACTCGTCCCCTGATAAGGTGAGAAAGACGTGAACGGAAAATCTGTAGAAATTTTGGAAAGTCGTGAAAATGTATAAGACTGTTTGGCAATTATCCGGGTAATTTTCCTCCGATCATCTAAAGTTTGTTTTGAGTTACCGAGTTCATTCTCGAGAGACGAGCGGCCTCATCTTCTAATCTTGTGTCAACGGAATATAAAATGAAGCAGAATATATTAAATACTTGTTGGAAGATTGTTTATTGGAATACACGACTTAATTTCCTATCATCATGTATTTCATAACAAATTGCTGACAGAAAATTGTGATTGTGATTTTATTCATTATTCGCGAATACTGGTTATTCCCCCCTAAAACCAGTTATTTTACAAAAGAAATCAGTTTCTTACCATCATTATTGTTCAGTCAATTCAATAATTTTACAGTAAAAACAGTGTCGGCGGAGAAAATTTTTCCAGAGTGTCGAGTTGGGGGAGCACAGATTAAAAAATCAAATTTTAACGGCCTAAAAAATAGTAGCACGCAAACAAAAAATAAAAAGTGCCTTGCAAATTCCATACACAGCACACTCTGATGTGAGGAGTAGTCTCTACCTTCCTCACAAATCACGCCGGCTCTGATTAAAAGTATAATTCTTACTCCTTCCTCATATGTAAATAGAGTTGGTCAAATAAATTATGGATACTACTGTAGGGCAATAATATTGAATGATATACAAATTCAGTCAAATATTATGAAATTAATTTTTTATCTTGACTTGTGAATAATTAAGACAAATAATTTAAGTAGTTTGGAATGTTATGTATATACTTTTAACTCCATTAAATCAATTTTTTCCTTCCGTAATTCCCATTAATCTAATTCACCCTAAATATGTAGATTCCATTGATTTTAATTAAATATTATTATCTCTAACCAAATTTCATGGCCAAGTTTCAAATTAAATTCTGTTCATCAATCGAATGCTAAATTTTTACAAAATTATGTTAATCTGGTTTACACTCGGTTAATCCATTATATTTAATTAAATTATTACTTGTCATAAAAAAAGTAAATGGTACTTGTACTCCGTACATAATACAATAAGAGTGTCATATACAATGCTCATCTAATTACTTCAATATGTTTTGATCAAAACGTAGAATAAATATCTACGCAAAACGTAAAGCAGATAACGATCTACTATTGCTACGTACATATGTAGTTCATGCAAGAATCTGAATCACGCGGTATCAAGGCAAGTGTACATCAGAAAAACTTCATTTTAATTTAATTTCAATGGCATAATTATATACATATTTTCGCGGCGTATTCAGAAAACCTGTTTATAAGAAGCTAAAAGAGAAGGGGCAATGAGATTCATTGCTTCGCAAACGAGATCGCAATGGGGCATAGAGGAGTGTTTTACCTGCGCGCCAAGCCGTACCTATATTGTAATAAAAAAATCTTGATAAATGTATATTTATACGATAGTTAAGTACTCGATGGAATCGTGAAAACATTTCCGTGAATTTCAATGCGTATTCATTCGCTGATAAGTAAGGATACCCCAACAGTAATACCGTTGAACTTT
This sequence comes from Andrena flavipes, assembly GCA_963971345.1. NCBI lineage: Eukaryota > Metazoa > Arthropoda > Insecta > Hymenoptera > Andrenidae > Andrena > Andrena flavipes. The sequence goes on along the minus strand of OZ020479.1, from coordinate 71,816,020 downwards.
AGGGTACGAGATGTGACAAATCATGCCAGTTTTAACAATAGGGATCAAGAGCATCATAATCGATGCCCTTAGTTACGTAATAGACTGATTAAAATTGATTAATCGAATGTCCAAATGGTGTCTATCGCGAATCGTTACGAAATCCTTGCTCGATAAAACTATTCGCGATTAGAGGCAATTATTACGTAATTATCAAACGTATGTAAAAGTTCTCGGATCGTGTCAAAGTAGAATACGCGTAAAATAGCGATAGTATGGATTCAATTTCTTAACGATTATTTCAACCGGATCATTGAGGATAGAAAGCTACGAGATAGAAAATATGTTTTTACTTGAAATTGAATGAAAGTATAGGCTAAATTTCTGCGAAGGTATCAAAATGCGAAGCTTTTGGATTTTTAGTAATAATTAAAAAATATTTAAAAAATGAAGCAAGACAGACGTGTAAAGATTTGTTGAGATTATTATTTTTAAATTGATACTATTAATAACATCAGTTTTAGTAGAGCTCTATTTATTCTAATGAAATTATAGGAATCTTAGAAATATTATTTGTTATACTTTATACACGAATAATTAAAAATAGCCCTAATATCTTGGGCTTAATCAAGGAAGCAATAGTTTTCCTATCTGTTACCTTGATTCGATGTAAGATTAATATACTCAGCAACAACAAGTAGGCAATGACCGCAAATAAATCCATATTGTTTTGCAAACTTCTTTAAACTGAAGAAAAAATTTTAACGTAGGCAGTGGCATAAGAAACTCACACGTCATTCTACACGTTGCTCAAAATAATTCTACACGTGAGGCACGTAAGGGAGAGTGGGGTAAACACGAACGCGGGGTAATCACGAACTCGATGGTTACGGCGTTATGATAAACAAAAAACGATGTTCCCTCTCCACTAGCTAATAATTTAGGTCGTATCCAACGCCGGGTAGAAAGTAATAACTACAGAACGCTCATGCTTTTCAAGATAAACACAATTTATTATTTTCATCATGTTTCAAGTAATATTTTGTCCATTTTCAATTCCCTGTAATTATTGTTGAATTAATGATACAATTGGGATTTTTTTAAGTTGAAATAAAGCACTTTTTTACGGCGTTGTTTGAATCATGATTCTAATCTCTGAAATAAATTCTTATTTATTTTTTGATGTCGTGGGGCATTGAACCTTCGAGACTGGCAACGTTAACCGATTTTGATGAAATTTTCAGCATGTGTAAAACTTAAATCTACAAAAGGGATTTTTGAATTTTCATTACAGGCCCAAAAAAAAGTTTAAAAAGCGACCTTTACTATTTTTTTTTTCGATATTCCGACCTACTGCATTTTTTTCTAACGCACAAGAAGAGGAATTTTAAAAATACATTAGGTATAGGTTGTAGCAACATTTGTTATGGATTGACTATTGAAGTCACGCTTTCTGTGCGACTTCTGCGATATTTAGCACTCTGTTTATGATTACTCCACACGAAGAGTTTTGCTTTTTCACGATAATGTTGATTTTTATTATAATTTTTCAAAAATTCGTCACAGTACTTTATAGATGAATAGTTTAAGTATGTCTGTAAATAATAAACAAATTCATTTCTCACAATTTCGTTTTGTTTGCTTTTTTGCATAGTTGTTCGCAATCACCCCACTCTCCCTTAAGTGAAATTTTCACAGACTGAGCATCGAAAATTACTTTCGTCATTAGCATTTATCATCTCTTTGAAACAGATAGGAAAGGAAACATAGTTTCTCCATATACAATCACTCACAGTGAAAATCATACGCGTTGTGTCGCAAGAAAAATTGAGCCGGTACAATTATGAAATAAGGTGTTTAGTTGAAAGGAAATTACTAATCTCTAGATTAATTTGTTGTTATTACTCACACTTAGCAGAAAAAATGAAACATTATTCTTTATTAATGAAAATAAAACAATAACGTTATTGACACACTCGAAATCGTACAAAACAAGATGCAGCATATTTATACAGTAAAATATATATTTAATATAAAAATTTCTTCAGTACATAGTAGGACAACCTTTATTATCTATAACTGCCTACAATCATAGATCGAACTAATTTTTCTATGAAGCTTGGTTGAATATTTTCCCCTGCTGCCCGTATTGCGGCTTTTAATTGGTTTTTATTTGATTTTTCACGCTTATTTACTTCAAGTCACGCCAAACATGCTCAATTATATTTAGATCGGGTGATTGAGCTGGTGTGTGAATTACTTTGGGGCAATTGTACAGCAGCCATTCTTGATTACAACACGAAGGAATCCAACAATCCCAACTTTTGAGCACTATTTTTCAAATGTGTTTTCAAAATATTTAAATAAGACTACTTATCCATATTACTTTTAATAAATTCCAAAAGCTGGATTTAAATTTTGTACTTTCCACTCTTGATTTTCTTCCCGCCAAATTCTTATTTTACCATCATTTTCAAACAAGTTAATTCTACTTTCGTCTGTAAAGCTGACGTTTTTCCAAAAACTGTAATCTTTATTAATATAACGTTTAGCGAACTCCAATCTTTGTCTTCTATTCTTGGCACTTACAAGCTGCTTTGATCGGGCTATATGACCATTATATATATTTCTTCTTAAAATTCTTCTAACATATTCCGCACTTACAGATTTTCCAAGATATTGTTCAATGTCAATTGCGATGGAGCACTCAATTTCTTCTTCGGGTTGATTTTTATTTTAATTCGCAAACGGTTTTCTTGTTTGTAGCATTTTATTCTGTATTGTATAGTAGAAATACTTCTGTTTAATATTTCAGCAATGTTTCTATACAATATATTTTTAGAAAAATGATGAATTACGTGTTTGCGTTCCTCCACCGTTGTTTGTCTCATATTTAACTTATTTATTCAGAGGACCAACTTCCACTGGCACAATAAAACGCAAAACATCTCGTGATGATTGTTTACAAATTCGCGATGCTATCCTGCTGTACGATTTTGAGTGCGAAGGCAATATGCCAAGTTAAGACTTTATTGTTTTTTTTCATTAATAAACAATAATGCTTAATTCTCTTTATTAAGTGTGAGTAATAACAAAGAATTAAGTTATAGATTAGTAATTTCCTTTCAACTAAATTCCTTATTTCATAATTATGCAGAGTCAATATTTCTTATGATACGACGTGTAAGATTTTCACTGTGAGCGACTGTATGAAACCTGTTTTCTCCAAGACAGGAGTAGTTTTTGTAGTGAAACGAATAAAAGAAACTCTGTGCTTTGTATCAGCTCGAGACAAAGAAAAGTTAATGGCATAGGATAAATCGACAGTACTTTACAAAACTCAAATAGATACATAAAAGTATTGAAAATGATTTATAAAGATTTAGAATTTCACTATACAAATGGTGAATGTAACCTTAATGATTGCAAAGATGAGAAGGATACTAACTTGGCGAGCATTAACCTATTGAAATCGTATTTAAATGGCTCTCACGTATCATAGATGTCTGGCCAGAACGCTGTGTGTCGGTGACAAGGTACTTAAATTGTCATCGACTGGTTTCACTTATGTAAATCATGGATCAGTTTCGATTCCGGAAACACGCGGCCAGAGCTCGTCGTTAGATTCTATGCCCGCAGAATCATTGGTCCGTCATTCGATTCGAATAGTTCAATAGTTCACCGGCTTGAAGTCGTTCCAAGCCACAGGAAAATAAACACGTTTCGCCGTGAAATCTATTTTCTTTGGAGCACAACGATCCCACGTTCACCTTGTTCCCGATCAAAAAACGTCTCGTCCAGCGAAATCGACCTTGGCATCCAAATCGATCGTCGTAATTGGCATGATGCAAAAGTGTCCAAAGTTACGTCTGCCGATCACGAAAGATTTCGTCTCGTTTTCGTCATTCGATTTTTACGTAAACGAAGAAAAAAAAAATGATGCGCTAAATAGCGCTTTTCAATTGTCACTTGGGAACACGGAAGTGGGGAAATTAGAGAAAACGGGGAAAAAGAAACTTCAGGGTTTTCCTCGAAGTTAGCGCGGAAACTTTAGAAGTTATCTATTTCCTTGTCGAAACCTGGGAACGAAGTACTGAAAGCTAAACAAAAACAACTGAGATTGGGAGGGGGTAGCGCTCTTCGATCGTATAAAATAGGCGTTAAAGGACTTAATCGGACGTAGTTTCTGTAGACCTGTCTTTTAAATAACGCCACTGATCAGTTCCACCACCAGTTCCTTATTAACAATGCTAGATGTAAGACTTTTGGATGACTTTAAAACAAGAAAATTGTATATTTTGAAGGGGTTTAAATGATTTGCGAAGGGTGCATAGTAGTTGCGGAATAAATTGAATAAAGTTAATTTAGTGTAGGATACGCGACAGGGTGCCTTGAAATTTGTGATACCTATGGATACTTTTTTGTTTAAAAGCCGAAATTGGTACACGGAGGAAACTACATCAAGGAAGGCAGGGACACCGCTAAAAGTACCTGCCTGATCTTCTCCCCAAAAGAAGATGATTCCGTTGGAACTCTGGGCAAATATCTTCAACTTTTTGCAGTAAGTACGATATATTGGATTCAATGTCAAGGTCAACGCGATAAGTTCATTCTAAGATAACGGGTCTTGCTTGAAAAAGGCTTATCGATAAAGGAGATACTTGATGACTTTAGGGTGGACTCTCGTGAACAACCCCAAAAAGTAACTGATATTTATGATTTTTTTTTTAGAAACTATTGTCAATGTTGGATTAAAGTCTTTTGGAATATAAGGGGGCGTTTGTGAACTTGCAGAAAAATATTTTTTATGCCGATCATGCTTATTGTTTATTAATTATTGTGAAGTTTTGTTAACCTTTGTTAACCTCTTCGACGATGTTCGACGTGTAGTATCTGCACAGACATCCGGTTGCAAAAAGAAGAAATATTTCTTAAAGTTAGAAAGTTTCTGCTGGGACGGAATATAAAATTTTAATTTGAGTTTTTATTTATAATACATTTTTCATCGATATAAAGTAAATTTATCTGAGGAATAAAGTTACTTTTTCTTTTAAACCTTATAAATTTTTCAATATCTCATTTTTTCCTTGATCAATCCCAGCGTAAACTGTCTAATTTTAAGAAACTTTTAGTTTTCGACGAGATTCCACAATAATAAATAAATAATATGATACATCGGCATAAAAAAAAACATTTTCTGTAAGTTTAAAGATGCCCTTCTTTATCCCAAAAGAGTTTATTGGAAGATTAACAATAGTTTTTTAAAAAAAAATTTGTAGATATTAGTTACTTGTGGGGCTGTTACGTGAAAACCCACCCTTAACGAGTCATGCCCAAGTAGTTGGCACGCCAAGAAGAACGTGATTTTCGAGAATTTCTTTTGTAAAATTCTAATGTGTATTTCTTACAATTAATTTCTTATTTTAAAAGTATATTCAGTAACTCTTAGTAATTTTTATATTCATGAACCAAGGATTTTTTTCATGAAAACTCTCTTTTTAATTAACGGAAAACGAACAATTGCGTTAAACTGCCGCCATTGTGCCCAAAATCAATTTTTTGGAAACCCTTCATTCACGAACACGAGAAACTCATATATTAACAAAATCTTCTCGATTTTTTTATTTTCGATGATCTGATGAAAACAGCTTCTAGGAGAATGGCTATTATTGGTTGATTTTTTAATATTTTTCTATAATAAAATTGTATTTTTAAAAGAAAGAATTATTTGCACATTAGTTTTATTAAAAAGAAATGCCTCTCTCTTTGGCTAGCCAACTATTTTAGCATGCAAAATAAAAGAAACTTTAATTTGCGTCGGATTCAACGCATATGTTTTACTAAATAAACATGTTTTTTTAAGGCTTATGATGTTAACAAACTTTGTGTCAAAGAACAAGTCTCAACTTCAATTTATTTCTTTGTAATTAAATGAAAAGGAAATGCTTCATTTTCGACAAGAACGACTGCCTACTTACTTACTTAGTACCTTTAAGAGTGATAGCAAATGAGAAGATCAAACCGTAATACCGTACTCATGTTACTCTTTGGGAAAGTTTTGTCACCTTTGCTAGCCTTTCTCTAGTTTATTCTGTGCAGCTTGAAGTATAGAACACTGAAACCTTCAAAATATTTCCATCAAAGATTTTATAGAATCAAAGAGCTGTTAAATCTTTGTGTTATACTTATTTCTCGAGAGAATACTTTAACAATTTATAAGTGACAAATTTGGATTTCTCCTGGGCTTAACATTTGGCATCAGCATGAACTGTGAGTGAGGAATTAGACAAACGAAGAACAATCTTCCCTCTGTTCTCTTCTTCTTTGGCGCAATACAGAGCTATTTTTCAATAGACTGATCACTAAGGATAACAATTTGATAACAATCAGTATGAAGAGTGTTTTGTGACGCAAGAGTATCAACACTACAAAAGGGCGATGAAACTTTCTCACAGACACAACCGACAAATTTGTCAAACGCGTACTTAGTCTCTTTTACGTGGATTTCATCCGAACGATTTTATTTTCAGAGACATGAAGTTAATCTGTTACATATTGAATCGAGAAGCTCCCTTCGTCAATCTAGCGTCTATGAATTCATGGTGGAATGTGCACCTGGTGGAAGCCTTGGCGCTGCGATAGAGTGTTTACGCGAGCAATGTAGCTACTTCTCGATTATTTCTAGGTGAATACCTTTTCAAGCATTGCGCGACTTTTTCAAGCATTACACGACTTCAATTGGACTTCTATTGCTTGTAGGAATCACAAAGATAATATGGGAACAGTACCATGGTTCCCGAGAAGAATTAGGGATCTTGATAAATTTGCAAATCAAATTCTGTCATATGGATCTGAACTCGACAGTGATCATCCGGGATTCACGGATGCTGTTTACAGGCAAAGGCGCAAATATTTCGCCGACATAGCCTACCATTACAGACAGTAAATATCCAATTTTGACAATATCAATAGAGCTCATATACAAATATTGTTGAGCAGCTGATAATGGCAGCGTATACATATCGATGACTTAGTGCATAAATATTGTATGTCCACTTTTAGCGTTCTCGAGAATAACAGGGCATAGGCACAATGAACAATATTATTTTGCAACAAATTTATGAAATAGATATAAATGTGATTTTTATACAGCATAAAAAAATAGTCGGGGACGATTTGTTGAATATAAAAATTCAAATAACACAAAGAGTGGACGTACAATATTTGTGCAATAAACCATTGATGTATAAGCGTTACTCTACCGCAGGGGTGCACAAGGGAGCTGTTTTAGCGCCTAGCTGCGAGCAACCCGTTTGTCCCGTTGCTAAGGTTAGAATCGGTGAGGAGAACTGCAGTAGTGTACGTACATTTTGTATGACTTGAACCCAGCCATATATACTGACGCTACGAGCCTACGAGCACGCACGTACACTATTGCAGTTCTCCTCACCGATTCTAACCTTAGCAACGGGACAAACGGGTTGCTCGCAGCTAGGCGCTAAAACAGCTCCCTTGTGCACCCCTGCTCTACCGGGTACAATTTCACCTTTCAGCGGTCAACCCATCCCACGAGTTGAGTATACGGAAGAGGAGATAGAAACATGGGGTGTAATTTTTAGAAATTTAACGAAGCTTTATCCTACCAACGCCTGTAAGGAGCATAATCACGTGTTTCCTTTACTGATTGAGAATTGCGGTTACAGAGAGGACAATATTCCTCAACTGCAGGATATATCGAACTTCTTGAAAGGTACCAACTGTTCTTCCAATTATAATAATAATGCCAGACTTGGATCTGTTGTCACAAAACTTGCAAACGTAGTCTACAGGTTCAAACTAATGAAAAAAGTCTATTAAACATGAGTGCTAAAACCATCTATTTTTAACCGACTTCAAAAAGAAAGAGGTTCTACGTTCGATGAGTTGTTCAAATGGGTTGGCATTTTGTTAGTTAAGTTTTATTTATTTATCTGAACCTACTGACCTAATTCTCAAAATCGGTTAAGTAGTTTTGAAGTTACACCAAAAATAAGAAATCTCTTTCATTAACCTACTTCATTATAAAAAAAAATTAACAAAACAATTCAAACCGACTTAAAAAAAAATGCGCTCAAAAGTAAAAATAATTTTGTTCCTTATTTATCTACGACTCCCAATTTGTTTACTTATTGAGGTCAGATTTACACAAATGATGAGGCGCCGACATAAAACAATTGATTCACTTTTTTGAAGTCGGTTTTAATTTTTTTAATTTTTTTGTCATATAATTACTTTTAGTCAAAGCGTTACTTCGCAAGAAATATTCGAAATTATTCCCATTGGCATAAGTCATGCCATTGATCACATCTCCCGCGTCAGACACACCTGGCTATTCCTCGCTGTAATTCTGAAACATTTTGCACTGGTGTCAGTTTTATTAGAGAGAAGCAGTTAAAGTTGCCGACGAGATTCGTTTAGATTTATATGTCCTATCTCAATTTCGAAACTTCGCTGTGATTAATGCTATAACTTATCACATTGCGTACCGTAATACTTAGCGAAATTCCGTTTCATGGTCAGGCCTTTCTGAGCGGTCTTTTCTGTTGGAGAAGGTTTACTAAGGTCTACTAAAGGCTCACACAAATTTAACTACTATCAATGGAGTAGCAAGGTTTCCTTGATGAAAATGAGTTTCAATTTGACTTAATTCGAACCAGGGGCAATTGCCCCTCTTCCACCCCCTCGGTTTTAGAAAAATCACTTATTTTTAAAAACTAATCTGTATTAAGGTTAGACTAAAAACGTGAATATTTTTAAATTTTTAATTAATTTAGAGCTACAACTGTATCTTGTACCACCTTTCCGTGAAATGTCATCAAATATTTTAATTGAAAAAAGTTGAGACAATTTAAAAATTAATTCAATATGACTACTCACATGTAAGTTTGTGCTAATTCGCTACACGAAAAAAAAATATGAATTGTTTCTAAAGTTGTCTGAAGCCCCTGTGTTTAAACATTTCCGAATTTCTTTCGCTTAAACTTTGTTATTCCTCAAAATTTGTCGCTCTCCAAATTTGCCACTATCCAAAATTTGCTGCTCCCCGAAATTTGCCATCCCTCAAAATTAGTCGCTCCTAAAACTTTTCCGCCCCACAAAATTGTCACTCCCCAAAATTACCTACTCCGAAAATTTGCAGCTTACTTAGCCTGTGCACAAATCCGCCCGACAGAATTTCAATTTTAAGAATGAGTTTAATCTTGCTGATATTCAAATAGCTCGCAAATAAAGTATTACTATACTTAATTGCGATTAATTTCGCGGAATATAGAAGTGATAGAAATGACAATTCCCCCAAAAATACCCCCTCCCTGGAGTCTCCGAGTCTTACATTAAATCATAAATTCTCTCTCGGTACTTTCATCCCAATGAACATTTGTAATATCAGATAGTAGAAATATTTCACGTTCCATTAACGATTTTCATGTTACGTAGACGTATTTCTGGTACAGATTGCACAGGTTTTACGCTTCGTCCAGTGGCTGGGCTACTCTCCTCCCGCGATTTCCTGGCTGGCTTAGCATTCAGAGTGTTTCACTGCACGCAGTACATAAGGCATAGCAGTAGACCATTGTACACACCTGAACCAGATATCTGCCACGAAGTGCTGGGCCATGTACCACTGTTTGCCGACCAATCGTTCGCTCAGTTTTGCCAGGTTGTTGGCCTGGCGTCTTTGGGAGCCCCTGACGAATACATCGAGAAGTTAGCCACGGTAGTTAACCCATTTCAGCGTACCATATCTCGAATCTATATAGTTATTAGTGGACGTTACTCTAATATTTATCAAAGAATTTTCAAAGAGACTGTTGAAAGATAATTATTGTTCGTTGAAATTTATAGTATTGTTATCTGTTTCAGTGTTTCTGGTTTACTGTAGAGTATGGTATTTGCCGTCAAAACGGCGAATTGAAAGCATACGGTGCTGGATTACTCTCGTCTTTCGGCGAACTGGAATATTGCTTGAGCGGCAAGCCAGAACTGCGATCTTTTGAACCAGCGAAGACGGCATTGCAAAAATATCCGATAACGGAGTATCAACCCGTTTATTTCGTTGCGGAGAATTTTGAGGATGCAAAACAGAAGATGATGTGAGTGAACGACCCTGATTTACGTATATATAGTAGAGGTGCGAGTACCCGAAATTTACGAGTTGACAGGGGAAGCTCGGTTACCCGAACATACCTGTTTCCTACACTACAAATTTCACGCAAAAAAAAGGATGCATATACAGGGTCTTCGCGAAAGGTGTCAAAAATTTTAAGGGGTGGTTCCACATGGAATAATGAGTCGAAAACATAGAATAAAATTTGTTGATATCGTGCTTCGTTTTCGAGAAAATTGTGTCAATTTAATTGCCCCTAATTCGTACTTTTGGTTTCAGTAAATTTGCCGAGAGTATTCCAAGGAAGTTTGGAGTCAGGTACGATCCATACACGCAGAGTATCAACATAATCGATAGCAAGCATCAAATTGAGGATCTCGTCTACAATGTGAATCAAGAAGTACAAATTTTGATGGACGCTTTGAGAAAATTGAAGCAGTAGAATCCTATATTCTGTCTATTATTCCCGTTATATTAACGCGCTTTTTGTTGTATAGTAACTAATATGTAATGATATGTAAAAGGTATTTAGCATGTAATATAAAATAAATATAAGCCCATTTTTTAAAATTAAGTCGACTTGAATGACGTCAACTTTTCATTTGCAACCCTGCAATTTAGGAACTTTGCAGTATGGATATTACATTTAAGTTGTTTTCGAGGAAATGAAATTACCCCACTCCTATTTTAAGGTATCTACCTATAGTCGAATTAACGAAAGAATTCGACAAGAATTCACGAAATACATATTGCATCCTGAAAAAACTCACAAAAATGTGACTTGTAGATGAAGGAATCTGTTTTATCGAGCGAGTGAGAGAGACACAGTTGCGCTTGAAGATAGAAAGAGACGTCCGATCTGCTGCACAACGTGGCAACGTCGCACGAACTTCCGAGCCACGCGCGCCGACCTACGGGCCGCCCAGGTGCCTTCTTTCGTTAATTCGACTATAAGTATTCGATTAACGAATGAACGGTTGTTTGACTACTATAGTTTCGCTGTTCGTAGGAACCTTTATTTGTACGTTGTGTACGCATATATTTTTCAATTTTTTTTACTTATATCATTTACAATTATGATGGGAAAATTATTGTCTTAATACATTGGTAACAGATCAGACACGGTCCTCGCGTTCGAACTGACCTTCACGCAATTTTCCCACGGAATGTATACGAATCCTACCTATATGTATAATCGATACAGTAACAACAATCATAAAATATATTGATCTCGATGCCACACTCACATGTATAATACATATCGATTTCCTACGTTACAGATACATATGAAAAGTCTATAATTGTACATTTACAACAAAATATATTATTTTTCATATTTATATTATATACATAGTATGTAATATATATTTCTTCATTATACATAATGTATATACGGGTTGTACCATTTTAATCAACCCACACGAATATAGTCGCAATTATTAATGACATCGAAAAGCGCATGAAATGATAGTTGATAAAAAAATTTATATTTTCATCAAATAATTAAAATAATTTGAACTTGCAGTATGCGACTTCCCATACAGCACACTTCGTTGTAGGGGCGTTGCAGGAACGTTGCAGGTACGTTGCGACGTTGCATGGTTGCAGCGCAATATAGGTGCAACGTTGCAATCTTGCACCGCAACATAGTTGCAACGACCCGGCAATAGTCCGATGCTGCAGGGGTTTTGTGAAATATTTAGAAGTCACTTTTTTTACCATATTAACGTTCAATGTGAGCGTATCAAACGCTAGAGATTATTATATGTGTATATATTATAGCCGATTCTGAATATATTTATTTTTTCTTACTGTCATATCAATGATAGCAGAATATTTTATTAAAAAAACACAAAGTGACCATTAAATAATTTGTATAGTATCCCCGTACGAATATAGGATATATTTTTTGATATCATTAATATATGTTCTGCAGTTATTCTGAGGATTGAGTAAATTGGGATGTCCCGTATACAACACACATACATATACAGAGCATCCCAAAAAGATGGGACAGCTGGTAACATAGAAATTCTTCATGATAAAAGAAAGTGCAGAATCCCTTTCCATTTTGCAATTTGAGACAACCGTTTAAACATAGAAGTAATTTAAAAATGGCGCTGGGATGCAGTGAATCCCATGTGACCAATTTATAATTATAAGACGGTGTAACCATGTGGCAAGTGTACAACATAATTGAGATAGTAGCCACATAAATGATACACAAAACGAAATTCGGGCCCTACTTCGGTGCTTTTCAACCGACTATAAAAAGGAGGAAGTTATAGATTCGACCCGTATGTATTTTTTTTTATTTTATGTTTGTCCCCGCACAACTCCTCAGCATATGGACCGATTTTGATATTTTTTTTATTCGAAAGAGGGCGATACCCCGGTGGTCCCATTCTACACTGCATCAATATTTTTCAATATTTTACCAGTTCTGGTTAAGAATAAAGACTATTGTCACCTAATTATTATTATTTTATGTACGTACACACATATCTCATTAGCATGTTCTGTGAATATATATAAAACTAAAAAATCAAAAATAAATAATCTAAAAAAAAGCTTTAAAAAAATAATAATGCACTAAAAATTAAAAAATTTATTTTTCCCTTATTTAATCTACAACTCTCACATTATTTAAGTCCGCACCTCATCATTTGTACTGTGTAAATCTGGCGCCGACTAAAAGAAATGAGATTCGTAGATTGAAAATTTATTTTGGACTTTTTAGTGCATTTTTATTTTTTTTTAAGTCGGTTTTAATTTTTTACATGTACTATTGACCTACTTTCTCTCATTTCTTGACTATGTATGCCCTATTGTCTATTTATTCCTTGTTTCGAGATAATATTCTGGTATCTGACTTCATATCGCAGCTTGCTTTTGAATTTCGCGCATAGAAATTCGGCATCCCAAACTTTGGTCACTTATATCGTGAAAAATTCTCAAATTTGCAAAAGGACATTGGATTTCCACTTCATTTTAATATGAGGAATTTGTACGTCTCGATTAGCTTAATAATTTTGGATGACTCTGTATGCACATATGTACATGTAAATATACCCTGTTCCCCCAAATACGGGTTTTCGTTCTCTTTTATTCAGGTCATAACAACGATAAGAAAATAATTAGGCTATCTGGAATACAGAGTGTCCACGTAGATGTTCTTCCAGTGGTTCCAGAAGTGTTTTGTACTCTTTCAAATGAATTAAACTATTTCTTCTGACTTGCGTAAAATTTGGCATCCCGGTTTGAATGGCGGTTTTATACGCGCCGCCATTACGGGGAGAAAATCTAAACAATTTATCCACACTTGTACATACGTCGTAATTGGTAACATCAACATTTAGAGGACTCAGCTACACGTGGAAAGGTAAGACTACGATCATAAATAAATACATAATGAAAGCAGTTCACAGCAATTTCAAAATGTCGTTATTAATAGAAATCGAACACGTATCTTGGAACAATGGTCCTGGAAAAACGATTTTACGAGAAATCGTACGTTAAGGGGTTACATCCACCTAGAAGTTCGGAAGAAGCATACAAGAATCATACACAATGTTTTTCTACTAAAAGACACATCTTTTAACAGTATTATTCTAAATTTTCATGAGATATTATTATTAACTAAAGGAAATATCGGCTTGGATATGAGGCGTGTTTTTTTTTAAGTTGGTAGAAATTCCCAGGACTAAACGATGCGTCTGAAAGCAAAAATTCAATTAGATTTTAAAAATAAATAACTTTCAGAAGTATCTGACATTCACATATTTTTAAATTTTGCAATAATGGAAATACTTGCAGTCTTTTTGAAAAAAAAAAAAAGAAAAGATTTGTCCACGAAATTCGATACTTCAAATTCAAACGGTTGCCCTTTTTTACCAAAATACAATATTAAAATTTAGAGAACGTTAGGTATTTCTGTAAGTTATTTATTTTTAAAATTTATTTGAACTTTTGCTTTCAGATGCCTTATTTGGGCTAGGGAATGTCCACCAGCTAATACTTAAAAAAAAACACGACTCATATCGAATCCAATATCTCCTTTAGTTAATAATAATATCACATCAAAATTGTGTATAATTTTCAAGAATAGATTTCCCCAAAAATTTCCTAAACTTGTGTATGCTTCTTCCAGACCTCTATGTGCATCTAATCCCTTAATTCCCACCAGCAATCCAAAGTATGCGTACACTAAATACACATCATCTATATGTAAGAAAAAACGAAAGGAAAGGAAAGAAAATACTTGTGGAAATTTCTGTGAACCACTCAACTTGCGTTACATCCTTTGTACAACTCACGTATAAAAATATTAAATCTTCCATATTTCTTTTGCCTGAACCTTACGAAGCTTTATAAGTAAGGTTATTAGCTAATCCCTCTGTTGTATCTCGTTATCTGCAAAATGAGACAGATTGCCCGAGGCCAAAAAGTCTCAGTCGAAGATATTGTAGGATACGAATCGTTCAATTTTGAGATGGTCTCTGTTGCTGACTCGCGGGTGGCTCTATCTCGTTGTAGAGCATGTCAGCTTGATGCGGGCAGATTTGGAAAGGTACGAGGTCCGCAGGGTTGCCATTTTGCTGCGTTGGTCCCGGCTGCTGCGGCGGCTGCTGATGCTGCAGTTGTTGATGGGGCTGCTGTTGCTGATGGGGCTGCTGTTGCGTTTGTATCAAAGGACCCACGTTACCTTGCGTCGTGGTAGAGACTGTTGGCACTGGACTGATTGGCAATGGATGGGAAAACAGTTCTGTGGGCACTATGGGCACTGGAACGGTGATTGGTAAAGGAAGAACGTTCACACCTTGCACGCTACTGGATGTAGGCAGCTGCACGTTTGAATTGTTATTGTTGCATCGATTCATTTGTTGGCAAGCGTTCGTCGCATTGTATGGCATGCCCGCCTGTAACAATATTGTGTATCTTGTCAAAGGGAATCTAGATAACCAGCGGAATATATACAATATTTAGTTAATCCGGTAAAGCAGACCAGCGGTAAAGCTTGCAATAACAAGGGGAGGACAGGGTGTGGTAGATATTGATTTTGATGAGCCTTGGCTCGATGGATATACATATGTCGAAAATAAGTAAATAGGTGTCGGAGAATTTAAGCCAATAATAGAGATATTTACATGTAAATTATTAAACATTTCATGGTGGCGGGGTGGGGTTTTTGTGGGAAAAGTCCTACACAATCCGGGATTCCTCTCTGGAGGCGTCGGGGTGTCTTTTGAAGATTTCCTCACGTTAAAAAAAAAACAAAGAAAGAGTTAATTATATTTATAATTTTTTTAACGTGGGGAAATCTTCAAAAGACACCCGAACGCCTCCAGAGGGAAATCCCCGGGGCGTCAGGGTACTGTGGGATTTTTACCTACTGAAACCACATGGTAACTATGAAATGTTTAATAATTTACATGTAAATATCTCTATTATTGGCTTAAACGCTCGGACACCTATTTACTTATTTTCGACATAGATCCATCGTGCCAAGGCTTATCAAAATCGATGTCTACCACACCCTGTCCTCCCCTTGTAAGTCTATAGAAGTGTAGAACCATTTGGATGGTTTGATTTCTTTTAAATATACCGTAATTTGCTTGCCAAGAATATAAAATATTTCTGCAATCTTCCTAGAGTTGTGAATGATTTTGCAAGACGGATGATATAAATTGATTTTTCATCATACTTTTAGAATTCTTT
Source organism: Andrena flavipes (assembly GCA_963971345.1). Taxonomy (NCBI): domain Eukaryota; kingdom Metazoa; phylum Arthropoda; class Insecta; order Hymenoptera; family Andrenidae; genus Andrena; species Andrena flavipes. Next base: position 71,800,179 of record OZ020479.1, on the reverse strand, counting down.
GACTATAGATAGTATTTGCGAAAAATATTATTATTGAATATTGGGTATAATTTTTATTGCTATAATACTATTTCCGAATGTCATTATTTTGAGAATTATGTATCACTTTGAACATTGAAGTTCTTATAAACTACAGTTTTGAATATAACTATTGTGAAATATTATTTTTATATTATTCATAAAGTATTATTGTCTCGAATGTTACTATTTCCGGTTATTATTAATTGCGTATTGTTAATACGCAATTACGTTAGATCATTTTCATATCACTCGCTGTCAGTTAAGTTGAAGAAAAATGCCTACGGAGTTCAATAATCCAAAGATTTAGTAATGCATTTTCTGAGATTCTTACATTGAGCAACGGTGATAAAATGCCGTATCTTGCGATAAGCAGCTGCTCAGATACTCTTCTCAGCTCTTCTTGCTGATGCACTATCAGCTGCTGCAGTTCCTCGTGCTTACGCTGCAGCTCGTCTTGAATTTGATTCTGCGCCGGTGTCATCACTATGCTTTGTTGATGCAACATCTGAAAAATATTCCCAGGCGTTCAAGTTTCAATTCAGAAACCAATGTGCAATATACAAGATGCACTATTTTAATTAATTTACATGCAATCTGATATATTCGCACTAATTTCTTAGATATTCACTGATAAAAGACAAAAAATTCTTAAAAAATGTAACGAACCTCGACATTATCGACATGTCTCGTCGTTATCATATTTCTGCTAAATTAACACATGGGACACTAATTCTGTTACACATCTATGGATTTAATCTGGACTTGATTCAACGGAGGCGTTTAAAATGTAACTGATTATTCGATCTAAGTACCTCGTGCGTGGGCAAAGTCGAAACGATCGGCGTAGTAGAAGCCGCAAAACCTGTACTAACAACAGGCTGCAAGTTAACTGTGGCATATTGCACTTGTTCCATGAACCTAATACAAGTTTGATCAACCTCTAGCTGAGGTTGTTGCTGCGACTGTTGCCTGTTGTCCAATTGGGGTATCTGAGCCTTCGATGCGACTGAGCTGTTTGCAGATGTGTCCTTCGATCGCGTGACGTGCGTTATTTGCGAATGGGGAGAGTTTCTCAGAGAGGTCGACAACGAGGAACTATCCGAATTATCGACTCGATGCCTCGGTCGAGTGTTGGATGCCACTGACTTCGACGTTTTCGACGATTTATTCGGCCACTGCGTCATTGGGGCTGAGCAGGACGTCGTCACCTGCAGGCAATTAATTTCATACAGAAATACAAGATGAGTATCAAAGTATCTATAATAGAATTGTAAATAGTTTTATGACTTCTGAGTGTGGCTGAAATGTTCTGTGCCGGATAATAAATGGTGTAAGGAGTGGGTTTAATCTATGGCCAGAGATACTGTGCGGACCAATGTGCCGGGAGCTCGAACTGTCAATAACTTCCAAGATCTGCGTTATTTTGAAAATTACTTCGAAGAAAAGTTATTCGAATTCAAGAGAACTTTCGGAATCATGATGTTTGTTCTCTTAAGGGTTGCAAAAAATCTTTATTTATCCTACATATGGACTACGAAGAATTTCGTTATATCGCAAAGTTCAATGAGAAAATTATGCTGATATTATTGATACAGGTATATTTGCCGAATTTTTTATCTAATACTAAATGTTATATCTATCAGTATAATAAGCTGGTCTAACTGTTGGACTTATTTACTTGTATACTTTTTAGTTAAATTTAGATAATACTAGACTCACAAGGGGGCCGCATAGGTTATGTAACACCTAGTGCTAAAAACCCGTAAAGGGATTTTGCAAAATGGGCCTTCGTTTTTGAGAAATTTGAGTTCAAAGTTTTGCGGGACAGTAGTATTTCAGTTGCGCAAATATTCTTACCAAGCAATGGTCGTAGCTGCGATAATAAGGCGTTCGCCTACGGTGCTGGGAGTCCCTTCGGTTCGATTCCTGGTACTTGGTAAGAATGTTTGCGCAACTGAAATACTACTCTCCCGCAAAATTTTGAACTCAAATTTCTCTAAAATGAAGGCCCATTTTGCAAAATCCCTTTACAGCTTTTTAGCACTAGGTGTGCACTACAATGTCCACCCAGTCTTATTCCAGAACCGATTGCATAACCTATGCGGCCCCCTTGTCAGCCGAACAAAATCTAAAACAGCTACTGATCACACATAACATTAAATGTGACGTATTAATATTATTATCCTTCGCGATGAAGGAATAAAATCCGTGATACTTTTTGCTGGATGGAGAATAATCAGTTTAACAAGGGATACAATTTTCTGCTAACCAAAAACTTGCACTAGCTTCCATAAATTTATGATTTTCGTGGATTTCTATCGCTTAGAGCCTTAGACTATACAGTACCTTAACGAAAAAAAACGACCATGTTGAGCAAACAGAATAGAAATGTGTGTACAACAGTTGGGTACCTAATTTAATTTCACGTGGTACATTAGAAACTAAATAGCAAGGAATTTTATTTATTAATTTTCTTCCCTATAACGTCTGGAATTACTTTCCATGATAAAACTACTATAAGAATTAGAGTGCCAGGCGCCTGCAAGAGTATCCCCATACCTAGTGACAGTAAAATATTACAAACGCTAATGCAGGATTACCTGCTGTTGCTTCACTGGCATCAAAGTGTCCTGGGCCTGATCCTTGCTGAAGCTCTCCGACTCCTTGCGCAATTCTTTTATCACATCGATGTAACTAACCACGTAATGCGTGCACACGATGAATTCAGGCTTGGAATTCCACTGATTGTACGTGATGTAGAACCGAGTTTGAAGCCATATCCACTGTTGGCCTTTCGTGAGGAATCTGTAGTAACAGGAGGTACCCTCGCCCTTCTGCATCACTGCAAACGAGTTTCCTGTGACCATAAATTCAACCTTTCCTCCAGTCTTTAACATACTTACATGACTCATGGCAGGTGACCACCCTGTCCAAGTCGTCCACGTGATAATAATCGTATCCAGAGGTGCCCAACACTTCGAAGGGCAGGTAACCGATGATGGGTGGTGCCCGATGATCAAGAAATAGAAATTTCCACTCAAGACTGTGCCGTGACGTGAACTCTGATCTCATGTTGTCCATAACGGACAGTTCCCTTATTAATTGTGGTGTCTGGAGGCGCCCTGTACCCACGAAAACCAATCTAAGAAAAACGGAACGCGTTTATTGCAGCCAATTTGATTTCGAGTAACTTTTAATTGGCAAGGGAGTTACTTTGTGTCCATTCCACCGGTGTTGCTGAACCTTGTGTTTGGGAGCAAGTTGTCCACGTCTGTGTCAACATCGGAACCTGCAATAAACAGACGATAAAATTTTGCCAATGTACTCTAGGATTTGCTAAGTTAAATTTATTTTGCAAGGGAAAGTATTTAGTAAAAGGTGAAGTGTTTTTAGAGATGAAAAGAATTTAAAATTATTTAGTTAGAGATAAATATGTAAAGAAGGAAATTTCTGTGTTCAAATGAACAAATATTATTCTGGTGAAAACGTTTGGAAAGGGACACTGCAATCCCTTGGAGAGTAATTTCGAATTTGGAAGTATGTAAAATCTATGCGAAATTTACATTTCAAATACATGGCTATATTTGACAAATAGTTAACCAAATACATATGCAATTATATTTAATTAATATTTAGACATTGATATATGGAGCTTGAAAGGATTGAAGGCTAAGTCCTCTGTAAGGTTTAATTAAAGCAATTCTTATATAATATTATGTTACCATTTATGTTCAATAATATGTTACCATTCTGACAAATTTAATTTTCCAGTTTCAATTGTATTATAATTCTCACATAAATATTTTTTTTTTTTTAGAAGAAATGATTACGAATTTAGTATTCTTTAATATATTCACAACATCTGTATAAGTTATTTGAATGAATTCTATTAAAAGAGAAATTCATGTGATGAGGTTTTTAGTGTGTGTAATTTCTTACAGTGAATTGAATATTATTATAAAACGTTTGTGTTAAATGATATTAATTATTACTAATTACGTACGAAAATATCCAACAAATTGTACAAGTTCGTACACGGGATTATCCTGAACGTTCAAGCCACCCCTTTTAATGTGACACGAGAAAGATATTTGGTCCTCTGCAAATGTAAAATATAGATGTGACGCATATACTCAAAAGAAAAAAGTATCAATTCACCTCCACCTCTTGATTTGAACCAACACTAACTTTTCAAACAGAAAGCATAACTTTCAATAAATAATGCATTTTATTAGAGGGCTTACTAACTCATCGCAAACTCCAAAAGAAACATCGTAATGCAATGCAGAAGTAATTAGGAAAAAATACTCACACACACAAAAATATAAATATAAATCGCTTTTAAAGCTCAGCTTTAAATGGGAAGTTAATTGCAATCAAGAATTAGAGGTGTATGCACACTTCTTTTTGTCTTACAATATATAGCTCTTGTTTAGCGTGAGAAAATACCTTTTTTGATATTTCGTCGATCTTTTGTGTTCGCGGGATTCAGCAGGACGTTGTAAAGAGCGGATTGATCCTCCTGATAAGTGATATCGTAGATGGTCGTATTCTCCAGCTCGTTTGGAAGGTACCCGAGCAGAGACGTAACGCTTTCGGACACGTAATAAATCCGCCCGCTTGAAGAAAATACCATTATAAAACCGTCCAGAGCCTACATTAAAGAAATGTCATTTGTGTTTTTATCACTAAGAATTTTAATCGTTGCAAATTAATTCGTGCTAATCGCACTGTAAACTGTTTCTCTTCGATTCTTGAATGTACACTAGCGACGGTAAGCTTGAGATCTTAAAGACCTTTTCATGGTAATTAATAAACGATCGGTGTTATAAACTCCCTGTAAACAATCAAACGTTCTATTGTTTATTTAGGAAACGAGAATATCATCGAATAATTCTCTTTGAAGAAATCAGACTTACAATTAGTTCTTAGGAACGTTTGTATCATTTTAAATATATTCTTCGTTAATATTTCAATGACCTCGCGAAGTCTTTTTATTTTGTAATTCACAAATGTCTGCCTTCTCAAAAGCGACGACATTATTTCTAATTAGTAAACACAGGCAATCAGCTGTTATGTAAAAGGAAACAGGATTCTCTAGTTTACGATCGGTAGTGTGCAATACTTTGAAGTTGACGACAAAATATCTAGAGCAACAAAATGTATAAGATATAGTTTCTATAGTCCCACCTCTAATATGAGATGTGTGAATTCTTCGTTGGACAGAAACGACGGTTTCCAGTCTTCCTGAATCTCGTGAACCCTCGATCGAACAGCTATTTCTGTAAAATTGATGGATTTGAAATAAGTATCAACGGAAGACTGTAAGAACGTGAAATTAGTTTTGTTTGAGACGAGTGTACCATTATGGTTTTTTAGGAATAAGATCGTTGATTTTAGTACAGTAGACTTGTCCATCTTTCGGGTGTTCGAGCTGACCATGCTTCCAAGTTCGTTCACGAGCATGTTGAACTGATCTCGTCGCTTCTTTTCACTTAAATTTCGCGATCTCCTGGCGGCGAAGATTTGATAATTAATGACAGTCTGAAACGCTTTCGATTTAGTTTAAAAAAAGAGATATTGTAAGGGAATACACACCGTTTCGTGTCATCTTTATCGTCGATGTCATCATCCATTGTGTCACTGGGCATAAAATTCATTAATTAATCGGATTATAAAGTGCTTAACTCAGCGAAATGTGTCTCGATGTATTTCGCTTGGTGTGGATCTGATTTCGAAAAATTAAATAACCTCGGGGAAGACAAAGCAGCGATTTTAACCGTTATGTGTGTTTTGTTGGACTCTGCGTGTAATAATGCTTCTTTTCTTATTTATTATGCCCTCTTCATGTTTAATTGCATTGTTCAAATTAACCATATTCATTGTTGGTAAGTGCAAAAGGAGATAACTTTATTTATATTTATCCCCGATATAAACAAATGTATATAAAATTAAATTAATGTATTAACGGGAATAATAATAAATTCATAAATTTATGTCATGATTATCTCGAATTAAGTATTCATTAGAGGGAAATTTCAATTTAAATTATCTGATACATAATAAAATAATCGTGACATTATTTCAATTTTTAACATTTATTAAAAGTAGTGTTAAATTTAATTATGGGTGTATTCTACGCCTAACATAATTTATATTCACACAAATATACAGATTTCCAAAATTCCTAGGAAAAGGAGAAAAATGTGTTATTATATTGAGCTATCATATTTTTAAGTTTCTATTCCTATATACTGTCTCATGCGTGTGTGTGTATTAATTTTAGATTTATATAAAATTATATGTAATATTCGAGATAAAATTGAATAGAATATCATTATAACTGTACCTAAATCTAAATTGGAAATAATTACATTTAACTTAATTCAACTTGTTTGAAGAGTTAAAGATTTATATTGAATTAACTCGTTCTATTTGGCTCATAGTAAAGACGAGTTTTAACTCGTTTTCACGAGTGAAAACTTGTCTTTACTATAAACAGATTCATTAATCAAAGGAGTTTATACCGGATAATTTAAATGGCAATTTAAAATGTATCGAAAGAAGTTAGATTTGCGCGTTTTCACTGAAACCAGAGAAAAATAACTTTGCCTGATACTCGCCCATAATTTTCATCGGTCCAGGTAGGGAAATACCGCGTGCCACGATCAAATCAATATCATGGACCGCATATTGTGTAACATGTTTGGCAATCAATATTGGTCAGGGAAACGATGCCCTACGCGACTACAGGAAGGAGATTCACTTCCCATACCTACTAAATATCTCCGAATCATATAATGACTTTAATTAAGTGAAAAATTTGAAAAACATTTTGAAAATACTTGAGTGCAGGTTATGTTGTTAAATAGTGTATGTGTTTCGTTACGAAAACGAAAAATAAAAAATTTGCAATAAGAAAGGAAGAATACAAATTTCTGTAATGTTTAAAATGAAAGAACAAAAAAGCAAAAGTTGTCAGCTTTAGTAATAAGACAAAATACAAACAATGTGAAAGAATCACAGAATCACCTTGATAAGAAAATATAAAATATCATAAATGTTCAACAAATTTAGTGCCACTAATAATATTTTCGAAACACATCAAGCTCAATCGCTTCAATAAGAAAAAAGTACTCGACTGTAGCAACGATCCAAAATGCTTAAATTTCAACAAATTCTCTTCCGATAAGAGCCTAATGTACCCACCATCTGCGCTAATTTCCTGCAACCAACACGAACTCTAATCCATCTAAAACTTTATCGATTACACATATATCACGGTAATCGATCGTAATCGACGGCAATCAAGGGCCAGAGGTATCATGAATCAAAACCGGTTGCCAGTTACGCGCCGCAGGGTTACGATAGCGCGGAGAAAATCGTAAAAACCGCGACGCTAAACATCAATTTCCCAGCCGTCGATCTGTGTAACTTCCACTAGAGACAGTAGATCCCCACCGTGCATGGTCAGACACTACCTATTCCCGACACCTCTGAAATCAGCGAACCAGCAGCATCCAAGCCGAAAATAAACAATCATATCCACCAGAACGACCAATCCAATCGACGATCGAGCGGATGATAAGTAATCGATAGGTCGGAGAAACCGATAAGAACGATCGAGCATCCAAATAAAAAAGGGATCAATTGTAGCAGATAGGAGTGCATCCTGCGCTTGGAAAGGTTGACTGGTCAACTGATTTACGGTGAGTACCTATGCGGACGATTGTTTTTGTATCACTCACTCGGATTGCCTGGAGGAGCGTCCTCGTGAGTAGCTCGCCATGGAGCCACGTCTTAATCGCGTATTGCGCGGTCTAACACGCTACACCACGGCCTCGGATAGCACGGTCCGGGCTTCCTCGAGGCCTTCCCTTCTCGCTGCGCTTCGGACACAGGATATTCAGTTGCTCTGGGTGCCACTTCCGCGGGCAACGTCGACGCATTTTTCACTAGACTCGGTCCCTGGGGCCCGGATGTCACTTGCGCGCGCCCGTTCCTCCTAGCTGGCAACGATCAGCCGAGTCAGCCTACGTACGCGCGACGTTTACACACGACTTTGCGACGAAAGGTACACGGCACAGTCTGAAGTTGCATTCGATCGGTGCTGCTGGAACGTGGGAGGACGCATGCTCCGCAATTCAAAGCTGCAGATTCTATGGAATTCGATCAATCTCTCCTCTTCCTGCTCTCTGCGGACGCATTCTCGATACGAGGATCAGTAGAGCAAAGAATAACAAGATTTTAGTGGATTCAAGCTACTATTTACTTCGGCCTTATAATATGTCGTTTTGATGCTCCGTTTTGAAAATTATTATTCAAAGTTTTAGATTCTGCACAATTCCATTCTCACTCTTTTGATTATATCGTGAGGACCACTGAGAATTTTTTTTTATGGGATATTTCAATCAAAGGAAACTAATACTGTAAACTGGGCATTGGTATGTTTTTGGAACATTTTTATATGTGATATAAAAATTAACAATTTGCATTTGATTTAAGTATTCTACTTTTTTTTCTTTTGTAATACGTTTTAATTAGCTTGGTTACGGGATAACATTGGCACATCATATCTATAATTTGCACTAACAGCGAAAGTTTTAACAATCTGAACTTACATTGACACTTAAATTTGTTTGTTTTTATGTTCAGTGCACTCTTTTTTATATTTATTTCTTATTTTAAGGGGAGGTTTCGGTCTAAATATCGATTTTTTTATTTCATTTGTCGAATGTTCAAGCTTTTAAGAATACGTGTTTAAAAGAATTTTTTGAAATTTGTAAAATTTCCGAAGTTACAGGTATTTGAGTAGCGGCAAATGCAGGGGTAACACCGGCCACTCGACGCTCGCGCAAAAGATTAAATGCGTTTTTCCCGAAACAGTGTTTTCAAAATCGATGGAACCTGTATCTCCAAAAGTTATCATCCGATTCGACTGGAACTTTTTTTATTTTGAAGAATGTACTTCTGTCTCGTGGATAGACCAGTAAAATTTGAAGAAAAAAGTAAATTTATAATTTTTAAAGGCGTTGAAGAGATGAAAAATATAGGGAAAAAGTGAGTTCAAACTTCAAGTGTCATTATTTTCTCAAAAAATGTGATTTTTTTAATTTTTTCAGGTCTAATTTTTTCATGCCTTTTAATAATCTGACATTGTTTTTTATTTCGGACTAATGTTTAGATGCTTTAGGTTCCACCGATTTGGATGAATTTGTTGACGCCTCGAGTTTAATGACTCCCCAGTGCCGGCTGCAATGAATAATTATAAAACAAAAAATATATTTATATAGTTTAAGACACCCTTAATGCAATGCAATAAGTCCCATTAAATTATATGTAGTAGTTTCCCTTTAATTAATTCCTAAAGATCACTTATTTTTATGGACTCTAACCGGAACAGCCCCTTAAGTAACATTTTCAAATTTGTTTTAGGTATCCAATTGAGGCATTTGATGGAAAAAGGGCACATAGGCTTATGTGCCCTTTTTCCGTAAATCGTTTAAATCGACTCAGATATATGTTATATATATATAATATATCCAGGACATTTCTTCTCCCGCGTTTAAATTAGCTAGTTTTGTTACGTTTTGGGATGTAGCGTGATCGACATGCAGCTACATGGTCGCTGAGCGGTCGCGCTACCGCGCTGTCTATTGTCGAGTCGTGCAATACGTTTTATTTTGTGTAAGAGATGAACTATGGAAACTGAGGTGAGTATCGAATCCGCAAGGAAAGTAATAGTTTTGGAAAAATTTAACAAAAATTACATATTTAACTTCTATAAAAATACTTACTTAAAACATTACATTTTTTGTTTATTTTTGTGATTCATTTTGTATTTTTATTTAAACAAAGTATAAAACATGTGTAACTAAGTTAGTAAACAAAATTATATTTAAATAAATAAACAAAGAAGCAATTTTCTACGAATTTACCACTTTTATGGAAAAAGGGCACATAAACCACTTGCATAAAACTATTAAATAAAGACACATACCATTTTCAAATCATGACTTCTGTTTACGAAACGTTTCAAGGATATGGTACTACATCCTTAAAAAAAATTGGATTTAATTGCATTACTTTTCACTAAGTTATACTATAATGAAAACTTTGAAGTCGATTTACTCGAAATGGCATTTTGGCGTATGTGCCCTTTTTCCATCAAATGCCTCAATTATAAGTTTGCGATTGCACTACAAGTGTGGAAATGCATCACATTCTTCCTCTTTTACTTCTTTAATACATGTTGATTCTAGTTTGTTGGATTCATAGTTTCTAGAGAAACCTATAAAAACAAAAATTAAACCAAAAAAGATTGGTGGCTGAGAAAGGGTGATTTTTCCGAGAAAAATTCATTCTTGTTTGTACGCTACTAAAAACCGATGACTTTTTCATTTTTTTTATCATAATCTCGAATTTTGATGGACTATATCAGAGGTTCCACGTAGAATGGCACATGTATTACACATCCTGTAATTTTTTCAAGTCGATCTGAACCTCCGTTCACTCGCAAATACGGCAAAACGAAGAGAACAAAAGATTCAAGAAAACACGTTCAAAGTTTCTGAACAAAGGCGAAGCAATAAGTTACCGCTTGACCTTTTTAGCTGCCAAATCGACAATCCTGCGAATTTTAATATAAACCAAGCGGCATTTCATTCAGAAAAAATAGTACTTTCGGAGAATGCAATAAAAAACTCGATTTTTCCACTGCCTCGTCCCCTTAAATTTTCGTCTACTTAGGTATAACCATCTTATAAATATTGGATAATCTAGCCTATTTTTTAGGCTTCTGCGACATAATTTTCCAACAGTGACAAACAACTGTTGTGAACATCATATTCTACGACGTGAAATGTTTTTATCTTTTTTGTTCTTGCATGTGCAAGAGTTTCTTTTTGTCTGTATTACCTAAGCAAAGATACACAGCAACCGGTGTCTTTCTTTTTACCGCTCCATTTTTAATATCTTTAATGGAAGAAATACAGAAGCCGATATGAAAGTGCGGCTAACTTCAAGCAACTTTTCCACGAGCAGATCATGGACGCATGACGTTTTCCGGCCGCGCGCAGCCGCGGCTTATCATAGCACTGGTATCGTCGTAATCGTGTATATGAGGTGAGCGGCCAATATGCATCCATCGAGCGTCGTTCCATGCGATTGGCTGGCTTGTGGTGTACTATTTCGAACGTGGCACCAATTCTACGTGATTGCACATGCAGTTTCTAGCGCGTGTGCACTGTAGCTCTGCCAGCTATCGCTTAGAATTCGCGCGTGTCGCTTGCGACATCTAATAGCGCTTATACTGCACTAACGCTTATCTGCAAGTTTCAATACAGATTTATAAGCTTCTGTAGCTTTATTCTTTGCGTCGCGAATGAGCCGCGCGTCGATTCAAAAGCTGTTTCTGGTTAATACTGTGTTTATTAAGGACACTTCCCGATTGAAATATATAAAAAAAAATTATTTGCATATTTCCATCTCATAGCGTCTCAAGAATGTCCAGGTAAAATTTTAGAACGAAATTCTTAGTGGTTTAAATTTTACGGGCAGTTAAGGGGAACTGATAGTGTGACGGCTTTAAGTATAGGTGTTTTTTGAAGATGGATTGTGGCGCAGGTGGAATATAGAGAAATTTGATTTTTCTTCTATTTAATAATATATTTATTGGACTAAAGAAAGGATCAATTTTTCTTTTAATCGAATAAACTCGTGGAAAATGGGGCGCTCACAGGAAAGACCCCGTTACTAGACGAACTGTCAAACCTTAAGTACGTTTTTTTTACAAAAAAAATAGTATTTTTTAATTTTCTCGTGTACTTCCCGAAATAATCTTATATAGAACTCAACAATTTTTGGTTTTGTCTTCTTGGTCAAAAATTGGAGAAGAAATCTTTCCGGCGGCGGAACAGTGTTTTTCAGAAGAAGCTTCTTTTGTTGAGGAGTGGCGCTGCCTTTTTGTATTAAAAAAAAAATAAAAAAATAGTGATCATACTTCAAGGTATGTACAATAAAGACCTTAAAACAGATTTTGTATTCCATTCATTATACAAAAACATCAGTAAAATAAAAAACTGTATTGTTAAAAGCTTTGAAATAAATGTGAAATTGGGCTAGGCGATTTTCTGTAAGTATATATTTGCTTGTGATAATAGTAAATATTGGTTGTACAAACAAGAAGAATGTAAGTGCAATTGAAATTTTGATTTGCAGCAGTAAATAAGTGCATTGATTTTCCTCTAAAAACAGCTCATGTTTCTCTAATCCTAATCGATTGATTCATTAAGGGACGAAAGGAAGTATAATCAGAAAGAACACCGAGTAAATTTTACATAATGTTTATTATTTATAGTGTACTCAGAAATGTCAGGCCTCAACCAGTGGGCCTTCTCTTTCCTTTCATTTTTTTTTCTTTTTGACATATTTGATCAGTAAACATCACAATGTTAATTTCCCTCTAGTCCGTACAGTTTCCTTTAATTTCTTCTCTCTATTAAAAGTGACGCGCAAGCTGCTCGTAGTTTCTTCCCGCGATCCCCATTCACACGTTTCCATGTCAACGCATTTGTGTAGATTCAGCGAAGGAACCGAGCAAAATTTTCCTTTCGCGATTCTCAGAAAAGAAAGGTGCCAGCGTACAGGAAAATATCCACAATACCTGTTACGAGCAGATTGCACCTCGCAGGAAATAGACAATTCCGCGGTTCTTGGTTCCTCGTTCGCGATTCAACATGCCAGCATATTCGTATAACAAAACATCGAATATAACAACTGCATAGAGAAAAAAAAAAGAAGAAAACAAAACGACAAGGAAAATATCTATCTTATCTCGCCGACGAGCCATTGAATTTCGTTTTTACGTGGTTGATGGCCAAGAATAATTATAATATAATATATAATATAGAATATGTATATATATATATATATATATATATATATATGTCTGTGTGCATGCGTGTATGCGGGTCTGTGTGTGTGTGTATGTAAATGTGTATCGTTAGAACACAACTTAAGATTAGTAGTAACTTCACGTATTACAAAAGTATCATCGTCGAAATTTGAACCCGACGATAATTAGAAAAGAACGCTTCGTTATTTAATTACCCTCTTTCTTGTGCCACGTCATTCTTGCCTTCGCTCTCATTTCCGGCCGACATTCGAGGAGCTTCTAAAAGTGACGGGCATAAAAACAGGAGGGAAAGGATCGGGGAAGGCTGAGGGCAGCGGGGGAAAAGGGGGACTGACTTTCCTTTTCTCTCTTTTTTTTTTTTTTATTCGTATTGTAGTAACCAACCACCCCCACTGTACACGCTTCTGCTCGACTCTTCGTCCTCTCGCGGACATTGAAAAATTAGGATACGTACGTGTCGCAGCCGGAAGAGTGAAAATCGAAGGGGATGCCAACTATGAGACGATATTCCCTCATACCGTCCCGTTACAACCTCGCCGCCCTCGTTTCAATCTTCCAGTCGACGAATTGAAAATTGACCGGCGACTCGGTCGTCGAACGCTCGTAATCACTTATATTTTGGAACAGCCACGACCCTTCCTCCTTTCCTCTCGTTTCTCTCTCTCCCCGCCCCCCCTCCACCGAAATATTCTGGAAGAATCCGAAACTCCGAGGTTTGCCAGCGCGCCCGTTTAACTCGCTCGTCGACGTTCCCTCGCCTCTTGAACACAACGATGATCGAACCGCACAATTCGACGACCGACTCCAACGGCCCCACGCTAAGAAAAGACGGCGCGGCAGCGACGGTGGCGCGCGGCGGCGATCTCTCAATAGTTCTCGATCACGTTTAGGAATCTCGACGGGGTGGATGTTCCGATAATTCGAAAAAACCTTGGTAAAAATATGGTGTCGCCGCCGCGGGCCACGCGGCCCGCACGCCTCTGGGCCTTAATTAATTCTTTTCTCTCTCTCTTAAACTCCGAGAAACACTTCGTTCAGCCTTGGCGCGCCATACGAAATGACCGTTACGTTATCATATTATCGTAATATATAATACATATATTATATTCTACATTACATTACTATGTTCGAAAAATAATATTACAATATATAGTGTATGTGTGTGTCGTTACGTGTATTATCATTTTTTTTCCTTGTTATTCCTCCTCTCCCTCCGCGATAGCGCACACCTCTCGCCTATCGCAATCCTCTCGCATTCTCCCCTATTTCTCTCTCCTCTCTTCTTCTTTGTTTCTTTTTTTTTTTTACGCGCGGTAGTACCTAAAAATTTACAATTAGTTTATAATCGATCGCGATGCTGCCGAGAGCGCGGGAGGGGGAACGCTTCGTAACCGATTTCCGGATTATAAAATTCCTCTGCAGGCTGTATAAAATTATTCTATTCACGCTGCTGGGAACTCTCTTTCCGCGTTAGAAAATTCTTCTCGCGCGTCAGTAAATTGCACGGAACGGGTAGGGCGGCCGAAGTTCGGTAGGCGGCTGGCGCCCGAGATCCCGGGGCTTCGACCGCTGTAGCCGTTCCAACGCCACAGAATGCCCTATAAAGATTCGTCTTCAGCATGGAACCTGCCTCTCTCGGCAGTACGCGCGTTATCAAATCCATTTGGTGTGTTCGCGTGTGGATGTAAAACCGCATTTCTCTCTCTCTCTCTTTCTCTCACTCTCGCTCACTCTCTCTCCTTTCTAATTCGAATAACAACCATCCTTTTTTCTCCTTTTTAAATTTGTTTTTACTAAATATATCACAAACTGCCGGTGGCTGGCGCGGCTCTCGAGTTCACGCCAGGCGCGCCTACCCGTCAGCCTATTCTCCCTAACTTTACCTCTCACGGATCGTTTTCTCGGGATAAAGTATAAAAAAGAAAAGAAACAAATGGTTCACTTCTTCGTTCTGGGGATAAACGGCGTGGCGTGAACTCCGGAGCAACCACCGAAAAAATATAACGTTAAGGGATTACATGTTAATAGTTACATCACTGTCGGTTGGACCCGAGGTACCGCGGGGCTCTCAGCCGGTTCTAAGGGCTACCAAGTCCCCGCCAGTGGCTCTCAGCTGGGAACCCCTCGGGCCCCGTCCCCGACTCATGGGTTAGTTTATTACGTTGACGAACATTTGCCATGCTGTCGCAGAAAATTCTCTTTACTCGTTTAAAGATTGCGAATACTTTTTAGAAATCCATGAGCTTAAAGTATCGTGTTGACCTTCGCGTTTTTTTTTTTGTTTACTTATCGTTTTCGCGTCGTTTCGGATAATCATCGCGGATGCTCAATAAGTGTCGGTTTGAAATTTAGAGTTCTCCCGCGTTTAGGTTCGTTTTTTTTTCTCCGTTTAGAAAACTTGTAGTCAAGGGGGGCGACCGTGTTAGTTATGTCGGAAGGACATGTCAGGGGGCTCAGGGGGTTAGGACAGAGGAGATCAAGCCATCGTCGAACTATACAAACACGAGGTACAGTGATTAACACCGAATCATTCTTCTAGAGGCTATAGGCGTTCGATTATCTAATGTATTGCAAGAAAGGGCTACACTGAACCGTTCGCTGGGCAATATATGCAGGACCCAGTGGAAACGGTGGCCGAATGACAGTGCTCTCGTGGCGGTTTCGAATCGACGGCTCTGATTGCGTCGTTGCCGAGTTAAAGGGATCTCTTTCAACCAAATATGAATTGTTCTGTTTTAAAGCTAATGTAGTGACGTTATACAGTGGAATCTCGTTCGAGGAACTTTTGTAACTAGGAACCTATTCTTCTGATCTGAAAATGGGGTCGAACAGCTTGAGGAGGTATCGCATTCAAAGAAATGAGTTAAAAATATTCAGCTGAATAAATAGCAACGTATTTCGATAAATGATTCACTAAATTTCATCAACCTCTCCTGAAAGTGGAGCCTTGTTTACTTTTTAGGGCACAGAGTGACCCACTTATTACAGTGGATTTCTCAGATTTCGATTTTTTCAAGCTTTTATACATTTTGCAAGTTCTGTGTATTATTTAAGTTTCAAAAAATATCAGACCTGTATTGAAGTTGAAAGTAGAAATACAAATTAAATTGTAAAAAGTATAAGAAAAGGCTAATTTGAAATTACACTTCTTTTTAAGTCATCTTGTTAATTCTCACAATCTAATTCATCTATGTTAAATATTATTCGCATTTTCGTTAAAGTATGCGTTTCTCAAACTATTCGACCCATTTTTCTGAGACCACCACGCTCATCCGCGTTTTTAACAAACGATAACGTCACCTTAGCAGCTGAACTGTCAGGAATCTATAGCAATTTCTGCCACTGGAAATTCTTGAGAAAACAAAGTTCGCGTACTGTGCAACATACTTTTTAGCACGTTGACATCGACGTCCATTTTTTACAATATCTCGCACGGTTTCTACATTACTTAGTTCTAAAATTATTAATTTCGATCAAAGCCATTGCAAAAGTAATTATTAATCTAGTATTCACTGGCAGCTTATTAGAGAACTAATATAATTTTCATTAATCAACCGATGAACTGCATACAAATTTCAGGCTCTATCGATGACCAACATTTTGCACAATTTTGTCTACAATAGAAATTATAAGATTTTGTCTTGCTGACACAGCATTTCCCATATTATGTTCAGTTAAACAATTCGCAAGCTGAGAAAACCATAGATTCTGTAAGTAAATTTTGCATTACCATTGAATTAGAAAAATAGAGCATTCTTGGCATTATCTGAAAAGTTAGTCCAAGTGAAATCAACAAAATACATTCAATATATTTCCACAAAAACTTTTATATATTTACTAACAAGACTATATTCGTAATAACCAAGAAAAAGTCTGGGAAATGCTGGTCCACTAATCGAAATGCAATTCTACAGTTTAAACGTAGAAGAATTTATAAACTTCGAGTTAGAAGTGCTAAATAGGCACTAAAGAACAAAAAGGAGGGAAAGTAATAATATATTTAACGCGGCAACGACAAAACGGAGGGCCTCGAAATGAAACGGTGTCATCGAACCAGCAATCAGCAATAGTGACGCAAGGTGTGAACTTCCTAAGCTGCTTCGACTATCTCTAACAGTATAAACACGTGGCGAGAAATACACTACTATATTAGTAAGATCCTATCGTTAGCGTGGCTTAGGCGTGCGCGTTTGTGGATAAACGACCAAAAACACTTAGTATATAAGTTTATATGCATATGTCTCTGTGTGTCTGTAGGATACAAAGGATCTAGAAAGCGTTTCGCGGTAGGCGCAGAAGCTTACGATTAAGCGAGGAAAAACACCGCGAACGTTTCCAAAGATTCGCTCGCGGCGAAGTATGAGAGTCTGATGAAAAATTTATCAATTAAAAGTCCTCGTTCACGAGCTCTACTTCCTAATTAGTCTATACAACGTCGATTCTCTCTCGATAAAATCGTTCAACGGGATTACATCCATATTCTATCGGTCGCTAGAGCTGGGCGTTGGTACTTTATCGAGTTTGTTGGACGAACAAGGGCGTTATTCAACCGTAACGAAGATTTCATAGGGACTGGTGTCAAGGGAGGGGGTGGATTTCTATGTTCAGTTTCGTTCTTCGAAGCTTCGAAATTCCTCAACGGACGTCCATTCTGTAATTTACCATATGCATCGCGTTGAAAACGGCATAATTAGGCTCTTCGTATTTTATTTTCAAGGCAGATGTATGTACAGTGGCGCGAACAAAAGTTCTTCCACTGCCAGACTTCTTAGATGAGTTTTGGAGAAGGAAAGGTGACATCAATTTCAGGTAATGTGGCATTAAATCAGAGAAAAAGGATGTGGTTAAAGAATGCTATTTTTAAGAACTTCCTCAGTTGTGATGGCAAAAATTAATTGAGTAACACGGTGAAAAAAGGAAATAAAAATTTTACATGCCATTTCTAACAAGATTATAGTGCAGAATAATGGTTTAATGGCACAATTATTACTGAAGAACGTACAAAATTTAAATTCATTTAAAAAATTTGCGAGGAAAGATAGAGTATTGATGATTAAATAAAAGTTAAATATACAGCAAATACTTTATATCCTTTTAGCCATACTTTAATTCCACATTGCTCGAAACTCGTGTTGCCTTTATCCCTCTGCAAAACACACGAAGAAGTTTAATTGCCGGGAAGACTCGAGTACGCCACTGTATTCATTTATGAAGAAATTCGCACCGGAGAGGGAAATGTCGTTGGCGCATGCGCGCGCCTCTACTCCTCGCAGCCAGTGGCGCAGCAAGGAAGCGACATATCTGGTTTAATATCATTTTCTGTGTCAGTTAAATATCCTACGTCGTCTAAATTGTGTTTTCTAGTTACTTTTCTTCTCGTCTTCGTTTGCTTGCTCGTTTATAGTAGCTTATAATTAGACACACTAAGCATTCGGCGCGATTTCTTTAATAAGGGACAATAAGGAGAAGCCGAGGGGAGGTGGAAGGAAGCGGGGTACTGCAATTGAAGAGATCCGGACGAATGAGTCGTCGACAGTGTCGCGAAAGGCGACTAAAGATTCGCCCCACTCGTCGTTAAACGGCATCGATTGAAAATGTTCTTTCTATCACTACGTGAAGCTTACTAGGCGTTAGGCTGGATACACACATTAACTAACATGCAATTAGTCGAATTAGTGGTAAAAGTGTCGATCTCGTCTCTACCTGCTAGAAGACTAACGCTACTATAATAATCATAACGATCTAACTCGAAAAATACTATTCAGAATCTTAGTTCGAGAAAGTCTAATATCGAATATTTAAACATCGAGCTACCCAAATGTCGAACGCGTGTCTTGTTTCTTTCGTTATTTAGTTTTTTTTTTCTTCGTCTACCTAGAGTGTCGTTCTAATGAAACGTTTGCCTAGACTATTTTCCCTCACGGTTTCGCTGGAACAACCGAAGAAATGTACGCATACGGGGCATTCCTCTTTCGTTGGCGATAGTATGTACAACATCGCAGCTACAATTACTATCTTCCCTTCTCGCTCTCCTTCTAGTCGTCTGGAGGAAAATCGTCCGTTTCTTTTTCTCTGGAAAAGGTCAGTGTATACGGTAGTCTGAATGAAAGGAACTCTCTTGAAGAATCGTAGTGTCGGGGGAGCTTCTGCTCGAACGATATATCTATATATACTTTTTTTTTTTCTTTAATATACGTATTATATATACTGTGTGTCTGTACGCGTGTGTGTAGTCTATGTGCATGAAAACTCCAGTTATTCCTATTCGGTGCTCGGTTAAGACCTCGCCTTTCCGTGCATCGATCATTATCAGCCAACAAGGGAAACACCCCGCACAAAACACGCTCGAGCACATCACTCTGCAGGGGAACACGATCGTTGTCGATCTCTCTACTTCTCCCACTCTCGCGTATCCCATCGTTGCTCTCGGTTCAGCGTTCAGGGGGCTCTGGCAATCTAGCTAGTGCGACCAAGGAGGCTTGTCCGTTCTCTGTTCCAATTATCACTGCTACACGGCCCCACCTATCGTAGAATAATGGTCAAAAATATATCATATATGTATATCCCTATATATCCGTTCTGTTGCGCCTACCCTATATAGTATATCTAGTGTACGTGAGAAGCGCAGTGTACTCGAGTTCACGACGCTGTTTGGACACCTCTAACCCGACTACATACACGCTGATCTAGAACTAAAGTCGTGTTCTCTGTCAAGTCTGACGGTTCAGAGCCGTTCAGTTTAACGAAATCCCCTCGATATGGCACCAGCGACGCTTTTTCACTTTCCTCTCTCTGTCTCTCGTTGATCAGCGGACAAGCTTGTCCCTGGCGTGTGGACGGTCTGTAGTGTATTATTTCGGTAAAGTTCAGCGTTCTTTCCATCTCTAGGTCGTACGACAGATCAATCGCTTCCCTTTATTTCCCTTTGCCAGTGTCTGTCGATACTTTTCCAACTGGCGGCGCTTCAGTGACGGCGCGAGCTAATGGCTACCATGCGTGATCCTTTCGCGAGCCGTGGACGGGTTATCCGAACAAATCCGCTTGGACGTTCGTGTCAGCGATCTCGGATAGGCTCTGGTTAAATCGGCGGCAGACAATCCGATTAAACGTGCCGAAAATATTCGAACATCCAGCCCCGCTCTCGTTCGAACAGCGCGCCCCGATACTCCCGATACCGCCTGCGTCGGCTCGCCCTGCAGAGCGAATGTGTGCTCCCTGAACTTCGCTGACCCCCTTTTTTCCGTCTCGCGGGAAACTTCGTTCTCTTTTTCTCTCGTCAGCTGTGAGTGCTCTCTAAAGTTGTGTGCTCGTCTGTCCGTTTCTTCAATTCCCTAGCTGTTTTTTTTTTCGGCAGAGTCAAAAATACGTTGCGCGCAAGAAGCTAGGTAGGTACACGCGAGCATAGATATATTCCTGGCCAAACGGGCAATGGGGCGCACGAGAACGGGAAACGGCAGCTATTCCAACACTTTCCTCTCGAATTCGATTAGAAATACGCCGGAAGTAGCAGAGGTGGTGGACTTCAATAGTGATCACTACATGGCTTGGGAGTTAACTGCTCTTTTGGACGATCTTCAGAAGCAATGCCTTCTTTCTTCCACCGCGCGTTTGGTTCACGCGATGGCCGGAATGCTCGAACCATCTCAGGCGCGTTGACAAAACAAAAACGCATCGGCAATAGTGAGACGATGTGGAAACCTATTAATGCGAATGACGCCTTAATGCGCCACGCACGGTTCATGTGGCGCGAGCATTATGGCCGACGCAGGGGCTAAGACTCGGGGCTGGAGAAGGAGGACGTTGTTTCTAAAAATCGGCCGAAAAGAGCAGTTAACTCACAAGGCTACGCAACTACATAGTAGCTGTGAATATTTCGAAATTGGAGAATCGATAACGGGTTAAACGACAATGGTGTCTGGTCTGTTGGACTAAATGAAAAGTAATTTACTGGAAGTCGACATGATTCGCGTGAAAGTGATTAACTTTAAACTGTAACGGTGATCATTGTGAAGCATAAACTACGAATACATTGGAATTTTTAAAACTACCGTGTTGATTATAAGATTGAGTGAATAATAGGGTTGTGGAATAAAAGTATGGTAAAATAATGAATTAAGACTCAATAGCTTTTTCAATAATGTTGAGAGCGGAACCAGGCCCGGATTAAGATTTTTGGGCCCGGGGCTATGAAATCTTCGAGTGTCCCGTAGTTGAAAAGCAATAACAATAACTAACGAGTTTAAATTCTCGTATAACGAGAATTCACTGTAATTGCGTGCGAAATTTATAATTCCCCTAAAAATATATAGTTCCCCAAAATTGTGAAAATTCGAGAAATTTGAGGTTTAAACAATGAAATTTTAAACTGAAAACATAAAATGGGAAGTTGTCAATCTCATAGGTAATTTATTTGAAACAACGTTTCCAAAGAAGACAGCGAGCTAATCGCTTAGAACTAAAGGCTTAAAAGGCCCCCCCCCCTGGAATATGAGGCCCAGGGTCGCAGTGCTCCTAGCCCTCCTTTAATTCGGACCTGAGCAGAACGCGTCGCAGCGAGTTCCAGAAAACGTAGCGCGTCAAAACAAACAGTCGCGAGTCGTGACCTTTCCTCGCCCTAGCGACGAGCCTTTCGAGACCGAGGTGGAGGGGAGAAGCGTGGCCCTGGCGGCGAGTCTCACGAGATCGATCGAGCGAACCACATCGACGTTCCAATAAACAGTCATATTATTCATCGCCAAGCGCGTCATTATCTTATCCGTACCAAAACCCTACAAATAAGAATTCAAAACACAAACACTATTGAAACTTTCGACTGTCGTCAGTGCAGTAAATGGGTCACAATTTTGTATCCAAGTGTATTGATTATTGAATGCAATGAAGAATAAATAAATTCTTTGTTTTCTTCCGAAATGTGACCGAGTTGGACTTTAACAGTGATCACAATTGAGGTCCATAGCTGGCAGTTCCGAATCACAGCGAGTTGACTTGAAATTTTTGAATAGCGTTATTCGTGGTTAACGATGAACTCGTCCATACATCCACGTTCTTCGTGCGAACCAATGACGTTCGTTGGCCACGCGAAGCAGCACTCTTTGCCTCTTCAAAGCGACAGCGTATATAAATTTGTCTTACGAACTCGTCGTCGCTGGATCAGGACTCGTCAATTCTATTCGTCGGCTTTCGAATTTCTTCCTATCCGAAAGTATCGTTTGTCGTTCCTGATACCGGCGACGTGACATTCAAGCGGGCGAATTCTTTGCTCGACTTGCAAATAATTTGTTTTTAACCGCATTGCGATTGCTTGCTGCAGCAGCTAAAACCCTTGACTCAAGTTGGGAAGCTGAAACTCCAGTGAATTCGTCGTATCGTTTTTTCTTTGTGTTTCGTTTCTTTTTTCTTATTTTCGTTTTTTTTTTATAACCCTATACGTATATGTACACATATCTTTTGACATACTTTTAGAACGGTTTATCGTGAACGTTCTCGGCTAAACGGAACAACGTGTCCCGTTCCAATCTTCGTTTCTCCGTTTTTCTTTTTTCCTTTCGTACTGGCGTTATTATTGTTTCCTTAGTTATAATACTTGGTGTATCTGCTAAAACGTTTGGTATTGAAGGGAAAAGCTTCTCCGAAGGGTCGCTTCTAGTTGATTTTGTCCGAAATTCTACCCGCGATCGATCACATTCCACTGATACAGAATTTACTGTTCGTAAAACGAGCCGTCGACAGAACTGTTGCCTCTTCTTCTCGCTTCGAAAGGCGGACGAGCTTCAATTCTTCGAGTCTCCCGTTTGGACACAACGGATGTAGAAGCTTGCTTGAAGACTGGTAGCGATTGGGACGAATTTGAATATATCACACTCGCGTTCAGCGCGTTTTGTATGTTCACCCGGTAAGAAAATCGAAGTGGAATTGAGGTCATCCGCCTCGAAGAAGAAGCCCCATGTTTCAAATACAAAAGAAGTATTTTACATTCGCTAAAGATAATAATTCCCGTCTCTTCTTTCCTTTTTATGTCGATGAATCACTTGAATGGACATTCGTTATTGTACTTAATTTCATACATAGAGAATGTTTCACTAGGACGATGGAGTAACGTTTATTTAAATTTTATCGCGTTAATAGCGTAAATTTAGCAGTTTAAATTAAATAAATAACTGTTACTTGAAACGTTTTGCGAAAAGATGCAGTTGGAAATACGGAAGAGGAACGAATCGTAGGAGAATTGCTTACAGTTAACCGCGTTTTTGGCTCGATGTGATTGGAACTTTATATATTTTGTAACCTTTTGTACGCGCGTTGTTTAAAATCTTATTTCGAGTAAAAGTTATTCATTTTAATAAGGGCTTCCGAGATATACACAAATTTAATATTCCTAACTGTCTCCCACTGTTTATTCTTTTAAGATAAACATAAGGTTGCGTTTTCTCTTTATAAAAAAGCAATTACGCTCAATATTATTCACGTGCATTCACCAGATTCAAACCCTTTATAATAGAGGTTTTTAGTGAAACACCCTTTATGCAATGTCTTGGTTTTTATCTAAACGTTATTCACATTTGTGTTCATTTTTCTATCGTGCCTCTATTAAATGTTTTTGCTCAATCAACGAAAACGAATTTGCAACGATAAAATAAGTGCCCACGTCACTGCGCATCGATGACTGGAGTTAAGAAGTCTAAAAATCATTAGAAAAATACACCGACCTCAATCATAAAACGTAAAAATGTTTGTGCAATGTTCGCAAGATCTGAAAAGTCATGGAAAAATGCAACAAAATATGTCACTAATTAGTAAAGAAAACATCTGCGTGTCACGCCTGTAGATTAGCGAACAATTTAGGTTCTACAACGATCTAAGAACCTTGGTATCCCGACCTTCAATAGCCTACGTACACATGTAATTACAGTGTCATACTCCAGAATCTTTTCCCTCCACTACCGAAAGAAAGAAGAAAAAAGAAAAAGGTGTATATTCCTCATTTTTGTCATTCTATTTCGTTTTATGTATGCCTCGCCGATAATAAGTGTGTCCTTTGATTCTTAAATGCTGTACAGGAACATTTACTTGCTTAGTCGTTTAATCACTCGTTTAATATATATATGTATATATATATAATGTTATATATATATCTGTTTTTTCTTTTTTTAATTCAGTATTTTTATATCATACGTAACCTATACTTAGTTTGTCATTAGAGTACTTTGTTATACCTATTATCGTTTAAATAATTAACGATATCTTCGGAGTAGTGAATGAAAAATAATCACTGTATATCAATCAATTAATCGATTAAAGGAAAACCCGACGCGACTGTGTGAATGGCGGCTATCGTTCGTGGCGCGTACCGGAAGTGGAAGAACGTGCGCGCGCGCGCAGGACCCTCGCGAAATGACTAGCTCAGCAACGCGTGTTTCTCGTTGATAAACGAAACGAAGAGACTCGCTCTTATCGGCTTGGTCGGGAAAGGAGATGAAAGTCTTTCCTGGACGGTCGTGTTCTTCATTAATTTCAAAGTGACTCAAGGTGGCGGGGTTGGGAATTGTAAACGAGGATTAGAAACATTTCATTCCTGGTGCCGAAAATCTATTTGGAAGTTAATAAAAAAAATTGCCGCTGAGAAAGCTCGGTTTACGCGTCGATTGCACTCACAATTATAAAACCCAACTGGCAGCTCAAGAGACTAAGAAAAGAAAAATATTATCAGTAGACGAGTCGAGTTCCATATGTAAATGGGGCGAAAGAATCGAGGGAAACATAAAAATGCAAGAGCGATGAAAGACTTAACGATGCCGGGTCCCTCGCGCGCCGCCGAGAAAGACAAACAAATCGATCGTGTTCGTCGCGATGAATCGGAACAATACGAACGGTCGCGTGTATAAACTTATTCCCTATGAACGCCGGAAACACAAGGACCGCGATTCGAAAAAACCTAAGGATCGAGTTTCGTCGTGCTCGCCTCGCGATTGGCTGCGAATATAAAACGATTATCCGCATGACCTTTCCCTTCTTTCTCTCGAGAAATGTTCGTACGCATTGCTTCTTCCTCCTTCGTTCGCGTACGACACCTTTGCCTCCCCTCAAAAAACTCTCTATTACTTTAATTAAATATAATTTCTTATAATATGTATATATATAATATTTGTCATATACATTTGTCGTTAGTATTAATAATTAAATAGCGTTCACTCGGGTCAGAGTGTGTGTATGTAGATTTTCGGCGTTTCCCTTCGAGAATCGAGAGAAAAACGAAAAAAATTAAGTTGACCGTGAATCAAAGAGTCGCCGGAAACCTTGTCGTAAGGCTTTGTTCCTCCCACGGAAGAACGTGTTTATATTATATATATAGTATGTATATATATGTATCGTTTCGTCACTGATCTCCGATCGATCCTGCTCTCCATCTATTTTCGTCGCTCTGTTCCCCTCTTACCGATCTGTAAAATCGACAGCTCCTGGCGTATGCACGTACGTTCATCGATCAGCCCAAACGTATGCCCATACGCGACAATATGTATACATATATATCGATATAGAAACAAAATATAAGTGGAATTTTTGTTTATAATGTGAGTATAAAAACTTCGTTACTTGTTACGGGGTTAAGTTACGAGTGTTGTCGCTCGGGACTCCTTTCGACTCGTCTAGACAGGGGTGTCTCGTTGCACGTTTTACTATCATCGAATTCTTCGATCTTTGTTGTACCTCAGATCTACATGGTGGTTCGCTAACTTCTGACACCTGAATACCTTGAAATTATGAAGAGTCGAAGAAGAATCTGCTTTAATTCTAAGCCACGAACTTGAGGAATCGGTTTCAATGTTGGGTGGGTGCACCAAGAGTACTCGATAAGATGATAGATTGAATAATGGACTCTTAACGACGACGATGATGCAGGCGTCAATTTGTTAGAATTTAGGTAGTAAAATTGTAGAATAAAATTCAAGTTAGATGAGATCAACCTCTCGATGCCTAAATTTCTTCCAATCGATTAGGAATTGACAGTAAAACATCTAGGGCTTTTTAAATTGCTCAAAAAGCTTTCAGTTTCATTTTATCTGAAAGTATATAAACTGAGAAAGGACTTTCTGTCTTTCTTAGACTTGCAACACTAATGATACACCCTTGGGATTCACCACCACAAAAGACAGTAAATTGAAGAAACATTCTGTATTGGCGGTTTAGTATTAAAGACAAAAATTCCTCTTACTCTTATAGTTTCAGAGATACTCTGGTGGCAAATAGGTTTCTAACCACCCTGAATCAGGCAGACAACCCTAAAATGCCTAGAATATTTCAACAGCCATCTTTTTGCCTTAATCCTCGTGATTTCTCTAAAATCGACGTGCCAGTTCGATCATACGATATTTAAACTAGTGTTAACATCAAAAGGACGAAATCTTTCGACGCTATTAACCCATAGGCCCTAGCTAGCCTCACTCGTGCAATATAAATTAGTTCAATAACTGTTCACGTGCAGAAAATACAATATTAAGTTGCCTTGGACATGGAAACAAAGCGTTGTGCAGCGATTGCTATAGATTTTTGTAAAACTGCCATCGAGATAACCAAATGGTGTCAATCTTTAACCCGCGCACCAGCTAGGGGCACTCTCGTAACTGATCTTAAACTTCAAATCCTGGAAACTAATTCCAAATATACCTATGAGTAGTTTAGAGAATAGCTCCGCAGAGCACAAGAGCCAGGGAAGATGAAAGAAGTGGAAAACTTCGTCAGAAAAAGGAGACCAATCGCTGCACATTCGTTTGCTCCAATGAGGAACCCAACTTAACATTGTCCTTTACGATTCCGCGACGAACGTTCTTCATTTTCATACGAATACAAAATCCCCAACTGCGTTTCACTCTCTCTCTGTATATTGCAGGTGTATAATATGAATTCGTATAAGAGACTCAGACTGACGAAACGGAAATAAAGCTGATCGATTCATCATCTACCAGCACTCCAGTTTCCTATGTTCCGAATATAAGATTCTCTACTAAAATAGGGCGTTCAAACCTAACTAAGACGTCACATGTAAAGTCATACTCTGGGATTACTTTACAGATTTTCTTCATCTCGAACGAAGTTTGCAATCAGACCGTAGCTAAAACATTACTGAGGTCCTACTCGATGATTGACGAATATTAACAGTAAAGAAAAGGCCGAAGAATGAAAATGCAGAGGGATACAAAAGGAAGAAAGAAAACCTTAATCTTTAGTTCAATCAAATACCTCCCGCGACGCAAATTAGAACGAACAAAAGAACCAACAACCATTTCACTCGGGGGTTATTGATTCAACCTAAGGCAGTATATTCTATACAGATAAGAGATTTAAAAATAAGTATCGCGTAGCGTCAACAAGAGAGTCTGCGAGAGCTTAGCGTTCACGTTTCAGCGATCATCACGTGTTACTCCTAAGATTCACCCTGAAACGTGTGCAAAGAAGGAAAATAATTCAGAAGCCTGGATAAGTCTCCACTAGAACTGATCCAACAGTGAGATATACAAGAGCTGTCGATAAGAGAGTTATAAAATCAATCGTGGATACTGCAGCTAAAAGAGTTCTAGAGTTGAACAGTTTCTAGGTTCTGTCATTTTCTACGTTGCTCTCTGTCTCTCTCCCTCGCTCTTTCTACCGGAAGCAAACACGGACAAAGGAGAAAAGAAGGCAGGATTAAGGAAGACCCCGTGGTACTGGCACTCGATCCTGACGGACATGGTTCAAGCATCCTCGAGGGCGTTTCTCTCGCTGACGCGACGCGAGTCACCTAAACCTTGATAGATCTAGATTTCAATATTCATTCTCATAGCTCAGGAGATCCGCTCCAGTCGGGGATACGGTATCTTATCTTCACCCCTGTGGAATACCGCGCTTCGTGAATGTCGCGAAGTTCGTCCTCGCGAACCGTTCACGTTCTTTGTAATCGAAAAGACGTGGCACCGACCGGCGAGCCGATCGATACTATTTCGTTGCAAACAAATAACGCTGAAGGAACCAACGCGCACAGAGCTTTTCCTCTGTCTCTCTTTCCTTTAAAGGGTCAACGAAAAAAGGAAGGAAAAGTGGAACGAATCCGTATGATTCTCTCTCTGTGATTCCTGTCCTCTTCAGTCTGGCTTTTTCTTCCTTTCTCCCTGATCCACCGGTTCGCTTTCAGCTCGTCCATCTTCTTTCTCCCGCACGGTGGAAGCGTACGCCTGGGAGGAGGATGAAAATAGAATCGTGTCGGTCTGCTAGACGTCGGCGACGAGAACGACGAGGACGAAAAAACATTTGGATCCGTTTCTTTCCCGTTCGGGTCGATGTTGCTCCGATGATCAGGTCGATCGTGATCCGGCGAAACGCGCATTCGAGAAGCTCTTCGTTCGTTCGTTACGACTATCTCGCTCTCATACTCTCTCTATCTCTCTTACGCTCGCACACACTCTTTTTCGTTCTATTTTTTTCAATCTGGCTCCTCTCTGCTCGTTTCGTCGTGATATCCGCTAAACGAGAAGGAGTAACTAGGGCGTCCCAGGTGATGTGATCGCCATCAGGGGCGCTGGCGGCAACGCGACCGGTATGTGATAATATTTACACTGGGGTCGCATGCACGCGCCCTTCACTGCGTCCCTGCACACGGTTACGCGATTCTCGATCACCTCCACGTTTCCTGAAACAGTGAGAAAGACGGTCGTTTAGAATTCTACCGGGGAACTGAACGTATGGCTGCTTTTGCCTATTCACGTGGACACCTATGGTCTACAATTGCGGAAGACATTTAGGCTTTAGGTGACTGAAACTTTCAGAGCCCATATTCCTTCAAGTATCCGGGTGTGAAGTGTGTTCTTTTCAAAGATAGTCCAGCATTTCCCAGTTCGTCTTACGTAAAATGTTAGCTTATAATAAAATTTGCATATTCAAAAAATGTGTATTCAATCGGAAATACACTTAACTGCTACATTTGAAACGCGCGGCGTTGTCAACGCACTGTATAAAAAAAAAAAACACTATTGTGATTGGGCATGCTGCTAAATTTTAGTGAATTCGGAAGGGTTCAAAATTTAATTGAGAAACACTGCCCTAGTCTATACCGAAGCTAGTAATCATCGGGGGTTTTGCATCATTGAACATTTGATGAAGTTTATTGTATTGTTAGGGAGATATTGGAACATTCCTTTGAGAGAACAAAACTTACACCATGCACTAACACTTTTGCTAGGTATCCAATTGTAATTTGTAGCAGAAGAATTTCTAAGAAGTAGTTTCATGAACTTGGGGATGAGAATTATGATTTTTTATTTTTCTTTCTATTTTAATTGGGATTGTTTTGAAGAGTGTTTTGCCATTTCCTTGGTAGTACAATTAAAAAATGATACAAGTGATGTTTATACTTGGTATCTAATTTTAATTTCAATATGAAAATTTTGTTGAAATGTTCTCCTTTAGATATGTCCGTCAAGATCACAATGACCAAGATAACATATAACAATATTATTCCATTTAAAAATATGTACAAAACATAGATTCTCGAAATATGTACTACTATAAAATATTCCTACCCACAATAAAAATAGATTCTAGCCTCAAGAAGGCTATTATAAAGATTTTCCAGAAAATTGTTCTAGCAACACATTTTCTGATTTGATACATTAAAGTAGTTTATAGCAGACTAATTGCTTTGATATTAACTTTTACTGTTCTCACAAATGTTCTTTTCTTTAATGTACGAGTCCCTTTTGTTCGGTCGTTTGCTAAATTTGACTAATCGTCATCCGATCCACACGTGGATATACAAAACTTTTCCTATCATTAAATATACAAAATTGAGTAAAGAGCCTGAGACAAAAGTTTAATATTAATTCAACAATCATTTTTATCCTTTCTATGAAATGTATGCAAGTCTAAAACAGGGTCATCCGGAGACTTTTTCCAGAGTGGGGAGGGGGCAACTTTGGGATGATGGTAAAAAAAATATCCTACCCCTCTTGTTTTTTTAATGGATTTTATAGTGTCAATTTAATTAAAAATTTAAAAATATTCCCTTGTTTTAGTATAAACTTAATAAAGATGAGGTTTGAAAAATAAGCAACTTTTCTCAAAAGCCAGGGGGGCAACTGTCTCTTTTGCCTCCCCGCTTGGGACGCTTATGGTCCAAAATTACTAAAAAAAGAAAACACATACAACCAATTTTACCCTCAAAGTATGCGCATTAAGTTCTCAAAGTGTTGCGATTTACTTCAAAAACGCTTCCTGAAGATCTGATTGTTAAAAAATTCCCCACCCTCTGGAGTTGCACGAATACACTCTTCGAAAGTTTACAGTGACAAAGTAAACGAAAGTGTTAATTTTTCACAAAAATAAAACAATGGCGATACTTAATGAAGAGACGAGCAACCGATTGCAAGATAAAACAAATGTAGAATAAAAAGGGTAAATTATTAGTCGATTAAAATCTTTTCGCGGTCGCGAGAAAGTAAACTATTTGTTGTTCATAATTACGATGCACCATCTCAAACACGGAACGAAGGAATTCGTGGCATCGATGAATGAATAAAAGACAATCCCATAATCGCCCTTGTCTGTCCGTCCGTCCGTCTGTCTATCCATTTGGCTGACTGCTTGCTCGAGAGAGAATAGTTCCGTTGCACTGGAATTTCAATAGCTGAATTACTCCGGGAGAGACCCTGACGCTCCATGAGCACCGCTTCAAGAGTACATATCTCGAAAATCTGCGTTTGCTTTGCGCCACAACCCTGGCGAAAATTCTTTTAAAATGTCGTCGAGGAACTCGGAAAATTCAACAGTAGAATTTCCCGTAGACCAAGGAATAAAACCTTGCTGCCATGATTTCGCTTGAAAATATAAAGAAATTTTTAAAACGTGTCGAATTATTTTCATAAGTGTAATATTACAATTTTTCCTTTTAAAAATCAAGGTTTTCAGCAAACACATCGCAAGAAGCTTATTTTGTGCCAAAGGATTATCCTATTTTCACAACAATCCTCGTGTATCACAGAAAATAAAATATCAAGTGACAGAGATGCTAGTGAAGTTGCTGCCGAGTTGAGCCAATCCAGGTGAGTCACCTGAGAGAAAACTTACCGTCACTGAGATGGATAAACTTGCAGGCGGGACGGTTGCACACTTGTCGATTAAAATCTTGGCACACCGGGAGGGTGTCCAGTAACTGAAAGAAAATGTGCCAGGTACTTTTATAAAAGGTACTCGCTAAGTACTCGTAACGATAGTTACAAGAAAAGGGACAACTCTTACGCTATCTCGTTTCACACTCACAAACACGTTCAGAAATTCCCATTCTCTCCCACACACACACCCTCTCTGACTCTCGAATTGCCTTTCTCTCTACACGGACATTCAGACTGTTCAGTGTTAGAGCATATTCACGGTACATTACATGCTCTAAAAAATCGGATCGTACACGAATATTAATTAATTGCTACTGGTGCTCGAATAATCGACGAAACACAGCAGATCAAACGCTGTCCTTTCGATTCCCAATTTTCAGAACATTTAATGTCGATTGTTCGGGCAGCTGGAATTAAGAGGAAAATTTGCAGTAGAACTTTTCTTTGTCAAACTGGGCATTCCCTAATCTTGTGATTCGTAAACATACTCTGTAATACTAAGACTGATCGTCATTTTCACTCGGTTTTGTGTCGAAGCAAGTCATTTCTTGCCTCTGTCGTGATTCGTCTTAAAATACGTCGCGACGCGATACGTTTCTTTGGGCTCGAGAGCATATTGGTGTTTCCGAATGGGGGACGAGAACAAACGACTCACGCGTGGGTCTGTAATTATCGTACGACTTTGTTTTTTTTTATTTCTTTTGCTCTCAACATTCCCGACACTCTGTGTGCAAGGAGCGTGCCTATAAACGAGGATCGTTTGATTCGCAAATTCCTGAGGTCACAATGCTGTCAACTACCGATCAATATTTCCCGCGACGAGTGTCACACTCGCTGAGGAATATTGAATATTTGCTTAATCTCGTTTTTCACTACTGTGCAGAAGTAAGAATCGATTTTAATCATGAGTTGGATTTTCTGGTCTCTGTTATTTTTTTTTCCCCGAAAGACTTTCTATGTAATTTGCGAATCAGGTGTGGAAGCCCTCTTCTCAACGGGCCATTCAGCACAATGACTAGACTGAAATATCAGCGTTAACAAAATCGTGGAGTTACAGGAGGGCAACGGTCGCGGGTTTTCTAAGCGTTACGCTGTGTCACTCTCGAATGGGAACGGGTGCTAAGACAGTGACTAAACGTAAAACCTGGCTTGCAAGATGAAAAACAATAATTATACAGGCTGTTTCACGAACTCTATTACAAAGAATTAATCGCGATTATTAATAATACCGACTTTATAGTGTGAACAGCTATTTTATACTACATAGAACAGATAACTTTATGCTCCTCCTAAAAGAGTAAAGAGACTTCTTAAATGAAATTCTTATTACATTCCTGCATATGCCGGAAGTTCCTGTTAATCTCAATAACATTTACTTGAAAGACATTTTTATATAACGGGTGTATAAAAGGTTACAGAAAAATCTACTTCCAGTCATATTAATCCCCAAATCTATTTGATTACAATTACCGATCTGATTTCCCTTCCCTTTTTAATTAGTATATCTTGTAAACTGTGGCACAGACGGTTAGGAATTAATTCCCCATAAAAAAGGAAAAATATACTTTAAATTTGTATGGCTAGTTGCATAGTTTTTGAAGAAAAATCGAAACATGATAGAATTCATTCGTCATAACATATCACACTCTCAATAATTTTGTCAGACATGATTTTTGGAACTTGTAATACCAGTGCTAACTGTTTGTTGCTGCACATGGTATTAAATTTTTTTTCTCTGATTCAGACTCTACTAAACTTATTTAAATATATACTTTTCTCGTAAACAACGTAACTAATCAGAAAAATTTATTGTATATTCTCCACTTATTTTTTTTCACGAGAAAATGTCACCCAGCTACAAAAAGACTGGGCATACATCTGTAACTTTTCATACACGTGTTGTTTAAAAAATTCATTCAAGTAATAATTCTTGCGATTAATAAACCTTCAAAATACATGCAAGTTCATCAGCAATTCCATTTAAGATTTTCATCCTTATGAGGAGTTTAAGATTTTCTTGTTCCCTTGAAGCAAAATAGCCATTCATACGATAAAATTAAAAAAAATAAAAATACTATTCAACATTCTTCGTGTGTATATAGGTGGAGACACATTGCAATGGAGTTGCAGAAACACCCTGCACGATTGGTGTGCATGTATATATATAATATGGGCTCGAACATACATACAAAACAGACGTATAACTTTCACTTTCTAAAAGTGGAGAGCAGAGAGAATTTTCCCAAATTTCTAAGGTCTCTCAGTGAAGCTTGGAATTAACGCGAAATTCATGGGCGACTATCCAAGGAGGAAAAAAGATAAAAAAAAAAGGAAGAGAGAGTATATGCAAAAAGCAAAAATGCAATTTTTAGAATGTCAGTTATCGAAAGAATACATATTTAAGTGAAGCGAAAACTCCACCCAGCTACGCTACTGTTCGTTCCTTTGATCAGCCCCGAGAAATGTATGCATATTATATGTACACACACACACGCACACAGAACACACACGTACACTCGCATCTAGGAAGATTGTTCATATATATAGTATATATATATAAAGATTCGAAACGTGATAAGAGACAAATGCAGCAAAATAGACTGAACATCAAATTCCAAAGAATTGTTTTCGTGTTAGCGAAAAAAAAAAATGTACGTTAGATTTTAGATAGAGAAGCGTTAACAAATCTACCAGATTGAAACAAAAAGAAAGAACGAATGATCGTGACGAGGAATATAACAAAGAACAGAAAGTAACGCGCGAAAGTATACCATAGGCTCACCATAGAAGCGTGCAATATGTACGTATATGTATGTATATACGTAATACAAGAAGAGATGAAAACAAGTTACTTAACAAAATCAAATATCTTTTCTCTGCCAAACAATTATTTCGATCAGAGTCCCTCGAATTAGAAACGGCAACGTATTAATAAATACGAGAATTGATAAAGAGAAAGGTAACGACGATAATGATATACAGGGTGTTTACATATTCACGAGCCACAGCTGTGCATTAAATAGTACTCAGCAAGTGGTTTTCACTTGGCGAAAAGGTCGCCAATAAATTTCTCTATACAGAACCAAGAAAAGTAAATTTCGAATGCAACAAATAACAACTCCTTGTCTTTCTGCTTTCGTGCCCGTCTCAGGGAAACATAAAAGTTAGAACGATAACTTCTGCCAGGTACTAAAGAAGTGATTTTTACCCTGGAGTTTCCAGCAATCAAGTATAAGCGTAAATAAATGCAAAAAGTATAATTAGTTGTGCAGGAGTGCTTATCCACACACTTCTAAATCCAATTTTTCCTAATAGAATATAAAATTGCATATTGTAATGTCAAAATTAATCGTGAAACTTGAAGCCAGGTGACGAGATAAATGATCTAACAAAAAGTAGCTACTCATCAAACCTTAATCCTTCCACACAATTGTAACCAATTTCGCCAGACGATGTGAAAATGCAATTAGCGGTTAATATTCTAGAAATTGTGAAGATTAATCACAATTAATGAAAAAAGAATAAAGCGATCAAGGTATAATAAAAGTACTTTCTAATTAGCCAACGGTAGACTCCCTCACCCGCAATTTAAAAGCTCGTTTCTAGTCCCCTCGACGAATACTACAGGCGTACAGCAAAGTGTCTCTCCCAAACTTGTAAACACCCCGCGAATGGCAATGTGAGAATAAGTATAACCATAATAAAAGAATAACAAAAATAACTCTTGCAACTGCGTAAGAGATAATTCGCTACAAACACAGAGTCTGGTCATGCAAATAATGGCCCGGGAGAAGGGGGGTTGGTTTTTCCTGCTTGGGTGATATCGTCCCTGCGTTTCGCGGCTTTAAAAAAAAAAGGAAGAAATGAAACGAAAGGAAACCTCCTCCCATTGGACAGTCCGATCAGCCATGTCATAGAAGAAACGTTTTTTCGACCGTTTAGGGGAGGAGGATTGTGCGACGACCACGTAGAGCCCCTCCTCATCACCCAAGCATTTCAAGTCTGTGTGTGTGTGTATGTATGTATGTGTGTGGTGCCAAAACCGACTCGAAAGGGCCGCCGGTTTTTGGTTCGCGTGCGTGAATTAACGAGAGACTGAGAGACACACACATCCACTCACTACGAAAGCTACGAAATAGATAGATAGACAGACAGAGAAATAGATTTATCTGGGGGTGGTGGGGGGGGGGCTGTGGGGAGGGGGGGGGTCGATCCACGCCAGCGAACCAAACTGCCCTAGGTGGCTTGGACAAAGTTCAGCGGTTATTGGCATTCGTACAAAATGTGGATAATGGGATGTCGTAAGCTGTCAAATTAATAATATTCTACTGCAAATAAGTTCAACACTATGTCAACTGCGACTCCGCAACCATAACAACAGAGCTGTATAAAGGGTAAAAAAACGAAACGTCCGACCAGATTTCGAAGGGACCTCGATTCGAGATCGTTCCGCGGCGTTGAAAGCTTTGTCAACCGTCTTCCATATAGCATTCACGATTTGCCGTTTGTGTTTTTTTTCTTTTACATTCTTAGTTATAAGCCACGGGCACGTGGCTCGTTCATTGTCCCACTTTCTTTTCGGTACTCCTTTCAGCATTCTTTCCCGGTTATATGCGTCAGAAGCTCTCTATGCAAGCGACAGGTTGTTCCTGCTCTCTTTGGCGACAGCGATAAATAATAATGGACTTTGGAGCGACCGAAGAGCGAGAAAAAAGTGCTGCACGTCACGCAAAAGGAAAACAAAAGTTCAAGGTATTCCCGAGATCTTTGCAAGCTACTGGCGACAAGTTGCTTTGCTTTCCAATCATAGATCATGAGTTCTAGGATCGTCTGTGGAATCACGCCATTGTCGTTACAAAACAGGATTGGTTGTTAAGAGATGCTGTTCGATTAATTCGGATTAAGAACTTGTTGAGAAATTAATGATTTACAAGTGGATAATCGGCTCGCGAGTTTGCAAGCAGCTCGAGGGGGGGGGGGAATTGTTATTTGAATCGAAAGCGTACTGCTACTGATAACAACGGGATATTAATATATTAATATACATGCAGTACACGTCGGACATTAAGTAACAGATGGCCCATATCGTGGCAAACGTTTAGGGCGATACAAAATAAAAAAAAAAAAGATGCATAGAGATGGGGAAAGAGGGAGACAAATTAATTCGAGTACCAAAGCGTTCGACGGCAGGGATAAAAAAGATACAGTTGCTTTCTGGATGCTGTAGACATCCTGACAATAAAAATCCAAATAATCGACGCTCAACGTTAATGAAAGAAGCGTAATCAAGACAATGGCATGATAAATATAACAATACGTACGTATATAATCTATGGATATAAAGGGTGTGCTAAAATTGTGGGAGAAGTTAAAACGAATGTATTCCTGATGCTTCGTCGAAGGTTCCTTTATCGTTTTGCAATTCGTGCCTGTACGAATTAACAGTTAACACTGTACGGAGGTCTATAAGATTAATAATAAAGGATGAGATTAATAAGAGATACAAAGTAACGATTTGAAATATTCAGATTGTTTAACACAGCTTTTGGACAGTAATCATTTAGATTATTTAGATGGAGAACAAATGGAGAACAAATATGTCCCCGATTTTATTAAATTTTACTAGATTTTATTAATAACAGGACTTTAGTTTTAAGGAACATTTTTTCTACGTATTCCACGTTTCTAGATAATATTCTACAATTCGACCGACCACTGGGCCAAGTCTTCAAGTGCTTAAGTCTTCAAAGCCAATGATTACATTGCAAAAGGATAATGGACTCTTCGATTCCCTTCGATGCGAGGAATTTATACATTTCAGCTTATCCGATAACCTTGGACCACCCTATATAGATACATAGCAAACCGTCCAATCGTACTATATAAATTACTGAACAAGAAGCGTGCATCTCTTTCTTCGTGAATAGGTTTGATTGTATAGGGGGTGTGACGACAACGCTTTCGAGGTAGCATAATAATAATAATAATTACTGATGTAATAATAATAGACAAACACCAGATAAAGGCAGTGGTTATTCGCAGTTATAGTTGCGGTGAGCAGTCGTGAGGGAGATGCCCCCAAAAGCTACGTGTTAGCCAAAGTTACCGAAGGTTTGGGCCTAGGTTCGATCGCTGGATCCTCTTCCATCGAAAGTATTCAACGAAAATCCCATCTGTCGTGCAAAGAATCCAAGAAATCAACTAAACAGCGAACCAAGTGTCCTAGCGATCGAACGTATCCCTCCCCTCTGTTAACCTTGAAGGTTAGCAGCATTAAAGGCTCGAGTTTGCACCAAAGCGCCAAGAAGGCTTCCATAAATTAGCAATCCACAATCTATGGAATATACCACAGATCCTTGAAACAGAGAAGTCTGCCTGTAATTGGGGAAAGATTGCCGCAAACGCTACAACTACTTCGGCCTCAGCAGACAAGATCAACAACATAGGACTATGCAGATTTCTTATTATGCATGCGCGCGGAAATTCGTCCGGATCCTGTTCAACCAACGCCCAGCGCTTTTGGTGCAGACCCGAAGCCAGGTAAAAAACTGGTTACAATAATGAGTCTACCTGTCCGTAGCTGTCTGTGTAGACGACACAGTGAGCATTTTGGGGGACCACTTGGGCCCCGACAGTGGCTAAGGCTGCTAAGGCGATCCACATGCAGCAAACGAGGCAGTGTTCGGTACGGTTTTATTTTATTTTTTTTTTTTTTTTTTTTTTTTTTTTTTTGAAATATCGGTAGCAGTTTTTTTTATTATTTCATTTTGGCCGTTCATTACCAGTCGGTCGAATTCGGTGGAGAAGGCGCCGAAATCAAAGTGGAAGCACGTCGGGAACGTGCCCTCGGAGCACCCAGGTACATGTACGGAAAAAAAGAGTTCGGAGTATGTTGTTGTATTTTTTTTTTTTTTTTCATTCCGAGTAGTATTTTTTTCGTTGTCACGTAGTCATCGCATCGTTCGTTGGAGGATGTCCCGCAAAAGGAGCGCGTTGGAGGTCGCATGAGACGCGTTATTTTCGTTTTGTTCGACAGACAGGAATGAGGGAGCGAGAGCAAGGTGGATGAATGCGTTTGAATCCCGTAGAATGGAAGTGTACGAAATGGCGGTTGTCGTTTCCGAGCGATCGTGTGCGCGCGCATGTGTGACGCGCGTCGTATTTTTAATGACAGAGATGCATGTACCAGGGTGTCGCAATATTTGTCGCCGTTGGTGTTGTTTCCGGGTGATGGGCAGGTATGACGGCGATAATGCGGCGGTGCACACATACCAAGCAATTTCAATATCCATTTGTACGTATGTATGTGTGTGTGTGGATATTTATCGATCACGTCAACATCGCATTTCGACCAGAGTGAGAGAAAAAAAAAAAAAGAAAATGTCGCGAGAGCGCGTTCGAAGATGAGAAAGAACTCCGGCGAGGGGCACAACCGGAAGCCAACGGAGGACATCGAGAAAGCACCGCAAACGCGCGCGAGGGGGTTGAAGAATTTGTAAGTATCCATGGAACAAGGACAAAACCCATCACCGGAATTCGTTTATCACCCGATAAATCGTGTCGTTATATTTGTGAATCGTGATTTGAGAAGCGAGC
Source organism: Andrena flavipes (assembly GCA_963971345.1). NCBI lineage: Eukaryota > Metazoa > Arthropoda > Insecta > Hymenoptera > Andrenidae > Andrena > Andrena flavipes. Next base: position 71,761,512 of record OZ020479.1, on the reverse strand, counting down.
GTGTGTGACGACGCAGGAGGGTCGTTGTATCGATGTTCGCGAGCGAAGGACGCGGGAGGTGGCCGGGGAGCGGGATGTGAGAAGGAAAGGCGGCAGGGATTTGTGGTGGCCGAAGAAGTGTAAATGGTCACAATCGCCACATGAATGCAAGTATTCGGGGAAGGGGGGGTTCGGATTTCGTAGCGGTCGTCGCAGATTCCAGGGACCAGGATGGGATGATTCAGGCACGTGCGGCGTTTCAGGATCGATTTCAGGGGTCGCAGGATGATTCGGGAGGGTCGTCCACGTGCGTGGAGGGCCGTGTGGTTGTGTTGCATCGGATCGTGTCACGGATCAGCCAGGATGAAAGCGTTGACGGGACGAAATCAGAATAATGGCGTGGTGGTAATTTTTCGGTCGAAAAGACGTGCGGTAGGTATCCACAGGCAAGGGCAAGCATGAAACAGAAAGTTTAAAGAGTGGTTATGAACGATCGCGAGTAAACGTGCACTGCTTGATCGCGTGTTGTAACTGTACAATTCATTCTCTGTCTTTCAGTGTGCTCGAGAATGTTCAGCACCTGTTCGCTACCGTAGCTAGTCTCTCATTCCTTGAACATAAAAACGGTTTCGTTCATGTTACCAACCAAACGCAGTCGTGCATCTTCCTTTGTTGGCTACAGTGGTGGTCAGAAGAGTGTTTGAAAATTATATCTTTTTGTAACTACGTGTAGCTTACTACAGTAGTGGACTATGTATTGTTGAATTCCGTAACCCTGTGCAATATACAATGTGTACTAAAATATATGGTACAACCCAATTGGGTGTAATTCTTTTCCGGGACAAACAAATTGGTAATATACAATAAAAGTTTTTTCCCCACGTGCTCCTGTTTTCGAGACAATTAGTGATTCTCTGGGTGGCACTTGAGTGATTCTCAAGATTATAATTGCTACGGAAATAGCAATTTAGAAAGAAAAGTTTTTCTAAAAGCAAAGTGGTAAAGACGTATGTACAGTTCGAGTGCTTCAAAAGTTACAGGTACAATTTATGTCGCCAAAAAATCACATATCTTCGATGAATCAGTGGTATAATTAAATAAAAAGGTAAATATAGAAGTATATTATGTGAGCGGATATTTTCGGTTTCCCAAACTTTGCGTAGGAGTATGATATAATATAGATTAGGAGTGTCCAACTTCCCCGCTCCGGAGCCGCACGAATTGGGCCCTCGGTGAGCCGGTTTCCCTACTTATTTTTCTCCAGGTGTTGCACGAGACCCGGCAGGGAGAGAGTGCGGCACAAGTGGGAGGAGAAATACATCAGCGTGGAGTAGCTGTGGAGGGGGCAGTTCTCCTACGGCTCTACGGAGCAGGCGAAGAGGAGAGCTCGTGAGTCGCTAGTTCGGCACCCCTGATCTACACAAAATCGGTAATTTCTTGTATACCGCTACATTGCTTTACATCAGGAGTGTCGAAAAAGCGGCTCACGAACCTTCTCCTCTTCGCCTGCTCCGTAGAGCCGTAGGAGAACGTCCCCCTCCACACCTACTTCACTCTGATGAATTTCTCCTCCCACTTGAGCCGCACTCTCTCCCTGCCGGGCCGCATGCAACTCATGGAGAAAATAAGTGGGGGAACCGGCTGCCCGGGGGCCCGACTCGGAGTGGGGAAGTTCGACAGCTCTGCTCTACGTGCTCTTTAAAATATTTAAATTTACTTCGAAAACTATTACTCGCACAAGATAATTTTATTTCATATGGGCTTTTTTATGAATTTGGACCACATATTTTGACATGCCCTGTATAGAATTCCCTTGATTCTAAAAATGAAGTTGATCTTAATTCTTTCTTTAACTAGAGAGACTTCTGTAGTTTTATTTAGAATTTAAAAGATGGAGAGCGCCAAACTATAGCTGATTACTTTGGCATTGCAACACGGAAACTGTCAAACATGATGTATTTCCAATATTATATTGCACTTCGAATATACAATATTGTATTATAACAAGTAAAATACATAACAACAACCCTGAGTGAAGCGATTCTATGCGAAAATATAAATTTCTTCATCTTCGTGTACAATCATTCTCTTTTAGGATATAATATATATTTTGGAGCACCCAGTATATACATATGTACGTGTAGAACTGCACATTGCACTGATGCATCCGTTGTAAACTCGCTACGACCTGACACTCTTCTCTAACATCTTTCTCAAACGCTGATCAGGATAGAAGTATCAGGATACAACTTCCCTTTTCCAGAATCATCCTATACAATGTGATCTGGATACCTGTCTCATCAGATTCTAAAATTTCCCTTATTTTCATCGTTTCGTTCGGCATTCAAACTCTCTTCTGACCACCGCTGCAAATATACGATATATACACATAATAAAAGATCGTGTTCGCATGCGCTTAAGCCTTATTTATCCATGTGTACGTATACGTGTATGTGTGTGTGTTCCTGTTTGTGTGGACGCATGCGTGTGAACGTTCGAACGCTTGTTATAAAACCGAATCGACACATACGTGAATGAAATCAAAGAGACAGATAACAGAGATAGAAAGAGCAAAGAGCTTTTATTTCGTTCGTACAATGATAGCTAGTGAAAGTGATACAAAAGATATTAAACGAGCACAAGCGAGTAAATAGTATCTACGTACATGTACATTACGCGTGGTGTACTAACGCAAAAAGCGGTCTAAGTCGCGTCTACGAGTCTGAGCGGAACGGAGAATATCACCAATTAAACCAATCAGTGAAGCTGTCGAGATGCTTGAAGCTTGCGTATGCGACAAAATAAAGTGCTACTGCGATACTTACATCGGAAAGAGTGCTTCACATCGGTTTCTATACTGACATAGGTGTATACGAACTGGACAGAACCGCGGTGGTGATCAAGCAATTATTCAAAATTCCCCAGCAGCTTTTCTCAGCACCGACTACTTGGCTCCTATTAATGGCTTGTTCAACGAGACGTTCGCCGAATGGACGACAGTTTCGAAAGGACATCGCGTCAGGTGGCAGCCACAGTTCTGTCCGTTCGTATCCACCGATCTGGACGTTAGAGTGCGGCGATAAACCATCAGGTCAGATCGTCCTGGCCGTTTGAGTGCAGCTGCTTGCTCAATTTTCTCCCTGTTCGTGCGGTGCCACGAGCATATTTATTTATTCATTAAACCGTGACGGCATCGACGAGCAGTACACGTCACTCTTCCGTGAAATCTTCCCATGAAGATGACGTAACGCCTACTTTCTATCTTCCCCTTATTTTTTTTTACCTTTTCTCTCTTTTTAACTCGGCACAGAAATTCGGTCGCCGACCAACAACTGCGTAGCACTCTTCTCGCCTTTGGGATCGCAAGGCAGTTTTGAATAAGCGAATCGAAACAGGTGAGGCCTCGGCGCGATACTTGATGCGATCAGAAGCGTGGTATTATTGGATAATTATATAAATATAAAGAGATGCAAGGTACAGCGTTTGTTTTCTTTTCTTTTTTTTTTTTTTTGCTTCTTTACATTTGGCCACATACCTTTGGTACCGCGATCTCTCGGTAACGAAGCATCGAGACTCTGTTACCGAGACCTCCGCGCGTCGCCAAAGGTCTCTCCTCTCCATGTGCCAAGCAGATTACAAAACAATTCAGTAGGCACACGCGCGAGTTTCTTACGCAGGCGATAGCGGCGAAATAATATTCTCGAAGCTTGGATAAGAAGCCGACCGAACGCAGGATTCATTACTTTGGATGTATGAAGGTTACTTTGGAAAAGATCGATGCCGATTTACTTGTAAGACACTTCGTCAAGTTTCTCGGTATACATATTCGGATGCACTTAGTCATTCCTTAGACTGTTGAAAATAGAAATGAAAATAGTTTTCTTGCTCATAAACGAACATAGTGAAGCGAAGCTTCTCTTGGATTATTTATTACTACTTTCTTGAAGGACAGTCAATGCTTCTTTATTTCTACTTATTCTGCTCGACATAGATAGAAATAAAAAAGATATATATTTGTCCTTAAAATCCAATTTTCTATTATTACTTTTTTCCTTTCAAAACGAAACGTATTCCTCATATTTTCAATGCCCCATGAAATATTCCAATGTACATACAATATATAACAGAATTTACTATTTTATCTTTCACTTTCAAATTCCCGCATCGAGCTTTTCCTTGACAATTATTAGTAAAGGCGCAAAGGGGAAGGAAGGAGCCTAATGTGGCGATTGTCGATAGAAGGGAGCAGAGAGGGATGTCGACGTGGTGAGATACGGGAACATACCTAGATATCACTCCTTCGTGCCTCTGAGTTTTGCAACTAAAGCGCAGGAGAAGCTGTGGTAGAGAGGCGAAAAAAGGTCTTGGAAAGTACAGGTATCATTGTAACAGAATTTTACGGTGGACAGAGGTGAGAAAATAGTGGAAGAAGAAAAAGAAATACATAGTAGAAAGAAGAGCACTGGATCCGTACGCTCTTTCTCATTGCCTTCGTCATAATAAAAGCGGCTAACATCTACAAGGTTTTAAAAAACGACCGTGTGCTTGACCAAGGGAAAAAAGAAATTGAATATATTCGCAAATCGCAACAGATCGATTAACTGCTCTCGTTCCTTTTTAAATGTACACCAAGAAACACAGAGAAGATACGCAAACGAAAGTATGAAAATTATAATCGCGATGCGAAACGATCATTCTATGTTGAACATTATATCGAAGAATCAAAGTTTAAGAAAAGAAAATAAATGAATAATGATACAAGCATCCAGTCGAACCTCTCGTCGAAGGATATTAAAAAAAAAAAAAAAGGAAGCAGGAAGCGAGGCTAAGGCTGTGAGCAATAATGGGCGGCAATATCGAGTAATATACGTGTATGTATATATATATACATATATAATATATATACATAAATATAAATATTACAAGGGATATTAGCGAGTTTTACGGGAAGTTCTGTATTGATAGAAAGAGATGAAATAAGAAGAAGCATTAATAAAACAAATATTCATGCATTTCTCAAGCATTATTATTACAAATACTGGCTGACTCCTTAACAAACCCCGTGAGCGTGCACGCGCGAAAAAAACGCATATTCGGGACCTTCGAAGACTCATTTCTCATTGTATCTTGGATCGTTTCGTTCCGTTTCTTTCGATATTAATAAACTGTCTCCGATTCGAGTCGACGGGCGCAGGCTATAATACGTATTTCATCGTTAACCATCGAACTTTTAATTAATTCGTTTCCTCCAATCAAATGAACGACGTGTCGTTCCGTTTCGTAGGACGTCTGCTCGTGGTGTTCTATGTTCACGCTCTTTTCACCAGCGGCATCGTGCAACGCGTAAATGCATACAAGCAGGGCGGAGCGCATAGATTGTTTGAGAAAATTTTCTTCACACGCGTACAATCGCGGAATATTTTGCATCGGATCTTAATCTACGGCGACAGAATCTAAATCGAACGATACCTGTACGGCTTTGAACGCCGCAGAGGCGCGCTTTCATCTTTCGTAATCCTCGCTTCGCAAATCCCACAATTTACAAATTAATCCTTACATTGTTTCATTGATGGCGCGTGTCCATCATTATTTCCTCGTTGCACGATGGCCGCATGCAACATTAACCAATAACTCGTATGCTTACGTTTTTATCACATACTATATATGTATGCGTGTAAATACCTATCATATTGTAATGTATAATAGACGTAGTGCTTTCGTTTAATGTGTCTTCGTTTGTATACGGTGTAAGAGTGCAAGGGGAAGGCACTTCCGCTGTTTTTCCATCGATGCAGCACGGAACACCTTGGAACTGCACGTGCTTCCCGATGATTGTCCATGAAGATCGATTTGTAACGAAGGTACAGCTTTTTGTTTTTTAAAAAAGAGAGAGTCTTGCGTTGTGCAACTAAATAGATGAGCAACGACCGAGTGTCGGCTTCGATTCACGGGGGAAGCATGCAGTTCCACGGTTTCGGTGGAGATCTGAGAAAAATACCAGCCACCCTCTCGATAGTAGTGTACGTACAAGTGTGAACAGCAAGTGAAGGAACCCTGGAGTCGTCGGGTTCGTGTGCGCGGGTTTTTTCGGAAACCAGAAACCGCGTGCAATCCTGTGCGCATTCTCGTTTATTCGATCAGGCTGTTCGAAATCAGTCACGGACCGCGTGTATTATCATCGTCTTAGCGTAATTTTATATTCCTGTGTGTTTGTGTGTGTGTGTGTGTGTACAAATTGTTCGTGTACCTCCAATAGACGTATTCTCGGTGTACACATCGAAAATGTACACATCGAAAATGTACTATAACTAGTTGTCGTTAGAGGTGCTTCCGGTGGCTTTCAATAAAGACAACCCCTCCGCTCTGTTTCGTTTAACAAACGATACAAAATAACCGCGTACACTCTGTCGCTATGGAAGACCGTGTTTCTTGAATAACGTTTAAAGAGGATACCGAGTCCTGATCGTGTACAGGGTGTTTCAGAACTACAAAGACTATTTAATTGATACTTCGTTGCAGAGAACTCGTTTTAATATTACTGTAGTTTTCTCATTTTTATTAAACTTTATGGTATTAAGATTAGGCCTTTTATGTTGGAGGAAAAGTGGAGAAAATATCTTGTGCTTTCCTTCGTGTAACTTAGGAATCTTTCTTGGTATTGTTGCTAAATTTATACCTGTTTTCAAAGTTCTCAATTGTCTGACTGACTTGTACTATAAGACTATTTAACTGATACTTCGTTGCAGAGAACCTATTTTAATATTACTATAGTTTTCGCGTTTTATTAAACTTTGTGGTATTAAGATTAGGCCTTTTATGTTGGAGGAAAAGTGGAGAAAATATCTTGTGCTTTCCTTCGTGTAACTTAGGAATCTTTCTTGGTATTGTTGCTAAATTTATACCTGTTTTCAAAGTTCTCAACTGTCTGAATAATTTGTACTTGACATCAGTTTTGCAACAATGCTTCTGTAAAAAATTACGGAGAAGCAGCGTTTCTGACTAACTAAATTTAGTCTACTTTCGAAAGGTCTTATCTGTTTGGGCAACTTTTATCAATTTTTAAAATAATGAATGCGTTAAGTTACGGAGAGACAGGAATGCGATCACATCGCCTCGGAGACACGTCTGACTACAGACTGCTCGCTTTTCCTTACTCCTTCAAGTTTCCATTCTCTCTCGTGATTTAATCACTTCAACGTTAACTTAGAGTTATCTAAAAAAATCTTTATACCTCGTCAGGTAAGTTACGATGGCTTCTGTTTTGACAACTGTTTCACATAAAAGTAGTAGCCTAAATTAAATTTCATAAAGAATATACGTACAATTCCACTTAAGATTCGTGAGTTACACTACTCATTGTCAGTTTCATTATTAAAAAGGCTTTGTAATTTCCGTCTTTCTGGTAGTTGTCTACTAAAAAAAAACAGATTTAATAAAATACTAATAGGTTCAAACTTGACTGATTGATAGAATTCACGGACTAAAAACTCTGTAAAAACAAATTTGCTAATTAATTGTTTCCAGACTTAAAGTATTAATTTTTTTAAAAATGATATCTGTATACCGTAGGACGAATATACTTCTCAACAATGGTGAATTTATATTTCTCATTCTTTCTTATACAATCCATCATTTCCACTGCTCAGTTACCGTGTCAATTTAAAATGATAAGATAACATAAAACATACATATTCCAACATATTCCAGTATTTGAAAAATATTTGAAATGATAGTTTAACAACACAAGAGAATGGCTGAAATGTTTTCAGCAGTCTTTTTCCTTAAAAGCAAGTAAAACGAATTTCGTCGCAAGAATTCCATCGCAGTAGAATTGACAGATTTCAAATTTGTTTCCTTTTAGGAGTTCTACGACCGAGCCAAGTTTGCATTTACAGTTCTGAAACACCCTGAATATTTGTCGTTTTGTGCGCGTGAACGCACAAGCCCTGTGTGCATGTGTGTGTTTTTGCGACTGCGCCCGGAGAAACTGTCTTTGAATCTCGCGCTCAAACGAAAGGAACAGATTTAACACGCTTTCAAATACATATGTACCTTCACGAGGTTTGACGATGCGCATCGCTTATCATTTTTCCTTACTAAAGCCAGAATATCTAAATCATCGAAGAATTCTACTACAGATACACCCCGCATTGCAAATTAAAATACGTACAGAGACGGTTCCTTTCGTTCGTTCATTTCCTCCGCTCACTGTATATACCAGTGAATATTCAATGTATGTACGTGTATAATAGTATAATAATCTATACGTACAACGTATCATTTTCGACACGTTTCCCCTTACGCGTAATGAAGATTCTTATTTACACGTATATCGATCTACAATATATTTAAATATAATATAGGTATATCTTTATCCTCCTCGTCAGTTACGTTATACAGACTTAAACGAACGTTCAAATCACTGGCAAACACGTGTACGAATACACAAAGAAATCCTGTTCGTTTCTTTTTTTCTTTTTTGCAGATTCCCCGCTAGGACGTGTTCTTCTAATTAAATAGTACGGATCCATGAGAAATGCACAATATCGTTTACTTAATCAACGTCGCGTACGCGCGCGTGTATTTGTCTCCTGTGGAGTGTGTTCGTGTGTCTTTCGAACGTTTTTGTGCGGTTGTGTATCATTGGTGCGCATGTGAACTCGTTTCGATTCTCATCTCTCTTTTCTCCTCCGTGGAGGAGATATCTCGTAATCAGTCCCGTCTTCCATCATCCCCTCTCTCCTTTAGAAATCAGCCGCTCCTTTACCGCTAACTCGCGTTAATGCACGTAACATCTAGTTTCTTTTCCGCTCAGATCGTCTTGCTCATAATCGTCCGTTTCTCCTCTAAATGCGATAAGCTCGTGAAGTGTTTATTTTATTTTTTTTTGTTTTGTTGCAATTGACGAGGTTCACCTGCGTGCAACGAACTCCCCCGAATTGAATCCGCCGTGGTACAGAAGGACGCGACACTCTGTGCCTCTCATACGCCGTTACATAGCTATCGGATAAATTACATGTCGTAACCGCTAGATAAAATAAGGTAGGACGTAGTCTCTGCTAAATCTATGCGTACGTTTAATCAGTATATGTATGTATATGTACGAATTAAAAGGATCGGCCGAGCACGGTCGGCGTATCCACTTCAAATCTCATCGATGTGCAAGGTGTTTCTAGGAAACATACGTTACTATAGTTCAATTAATCCCTAATACTATATTCGAAAAGGGCGAAGATCGGATCTGGAGGAGCTTCTTCCGGGAGAAACGTCGTTCTGGTAACGTTAATGCTTAACATTAACGGTTACAGGCGGAACAAAATCAAGTGGCCGTTCGCGATCGCTAGTTCGCGTCACGGCTTTGGGCGGCCAATTTGGTTTTTGCTTCGACTGTAACCTCTAGAAACTCACGGTAATAGGCAATATAATCTTTAAAAGTACGATCGGTGCTACAGGACGTTTCACATCCGCAAAAAATAAAATTTGTTCGTTTTCCCCTTCTCCCACTCCATCCCCTCCCCCTTTCCGCTATCTTAATAGTTAATCTACAAGTAAATGACATAAAAGTAAAATCTAACAAACGATAAACAATGTATAATAGTGGATAAAATCAATCGACATCGACTAACGAGTGATTGAATTTAAGGGGGAGGAGGGGAGGATTTGGGGAGAGAGGGGAATAAAAAGAATGGACTTCAACAACAGACTGAGATAAACGTTAAAAACTCTGCGACTTAATAAAGGCAAGTTTGCGCACGTCTCACGTGACTTAGGCCGCGAGCCTCGTTTCCGTCCATCTTGGCGTATAAAAGAAGGACTTAAATCGCGAGATAATGTCGAGGTAACGATTTTTCTTTCCCTTTTTTTTTCGCCTCGTAACAACCGAAATAATATTCAAAAACAAAACGAAACTGGTCGCGTGGCGACGCGTCGCAATAGAAATTTCAATAAATTTTTTTTAGAAAATCATTCTTACCGATGCAACTTGTTACAATTGAATTTAATTTACAATTAAAAATTGTATATATATCTATATACTATGAATATATCACAACTGTGTCGCGCATATTGTGACTATATATTCATTATATATTAAGCTATTATTATTTCAAAGGTACGCTGGAGCGTATGCAAAATAAAATGAATAATAATAATTATAATAATTCCAATGGCTCGTGCAAAACGTGAAGTTAATTCTGGCAAGTCTTTATAGATTCACTTTAACAGACAGAAGAAGAGAGTTCGGAGGAAGAAAAAAGATAAAACATGGAACAATAAATAAGCCGTTCGTGGATGTTTCGGGATATCGAAAAGGAGAAATCATAAGGGTAGTAAAGTCTTTATGTCGATATTTTTCGTTAATGCTTTACGCTTCGAAACGCTTCGAGTAGAATCGGGTCAATAAGGCACTGTTCATCGACAATGTCTGACTAGAAAATGAATCTATTTTCGGAACTCTTGTTTCTTTTTTTTTTTCTCCACCGTTTCATTTCTCGTTTCGCATTCGCTTGGTTGGTATTCCCTCTTTCGTAGACATGAACGAGCGCTTCCAGTCGTTTCTTTCGCATCAAAGATAGTATCCGCAAGGTACGCTCAATTTCTCGTTATAGGATCATATTTTCATTTAACTCTCCTTCTACTTGAGCTAAATAAAAAAATATATGCGTGTACTCGCGTATAAAGTGTGCTCTACTTAACTCTTATCACTTGAAACATTTCTTTCAATTCTGGCATTTGAGACGAACGTTTTTAGAGAACGAAGTAACAGAGTACGTCGTAGTTGTACGGTTTCACGAGGACATTAAACAGAAAGTCTTGTTGGCGTGTAGCATTGAGTAACGTTGACTTGTCAATGATTAAAACACTATTTGATATTAATTAAAAAATAAATAAAACGCAACTGCTCTACGTACAATCCGATTGTGTCGTGTACAAAAAACCAAAGTGACTTTCTGAAATTCATCGTGGCTGAAACCATGCCACTTTGGTAGAAAATAAATTTCCAAGACATTGAGAATGCAGAAAACATTTCAAGGGACAAAGTTAGACGAGAGATCCCGTGTACAGTCGAATCATTTTCAAAGACCAGTCACATACCGTGGTCCAGAAGATGACTAAAAGTGAACACAGTCATAAAAAATAAGAATTAACGCACACGTCTCGATTGTTCAGAACGCGAGCACCTTCAAGACTGAAGGAAACATGAAGAAAAACGATCTGCAGCGTTCATGACCGAAAGAGAGAACGCAAATGGGGCCCAGAAGAAGGAACCAAAAACGCTCAGAGCAGCGGGGGAGGAGTCTGTCCTCCCCTCGAACCAACGACCATCGCCGTTTACGAGGTCTTCATCTTCTTGTATGGCTGCATGATCACGCCAGAACTGACGGGAATGGCGACTTGCGGTTGCGCCGCGATCGTCGCAGGATTTGGAATTTGTGATAGCTGTGGGACACCTGGTACACCTGCTGCCGCGACTCCAGGCACGCTGCCAACACCGGATAGAACCGTGTAAGGATTCTGTACGTAAGGACTGCCCTGGACAGCGGCAGCGGCTGCCACGCCGGAAACAGTCGGCATCGAGGCTTGAACATAAGGATTCGGGAGGATCTGTTGCCTTATCAGGGAGTAGGGATTGATCGGAGTCCCTGCGTGTGGTCTAGAGTAGGCAAGGATTCCAGCGGACAGTGGCGAGGTCAGGGCGCCTGGAATTCCAGCCAGATTCGGGATTACTGGCCTAGGGGCCGCTGCTGTAGCCTGAAGACCAGCGACTCCTGGATTTCCAGCGGCAGCAGGGTTCACCAGGGCTTGTTTGTTCAAGGCAACGCCGGTGTAGTTGAGAGCCGTGAGTTGGTTGATAGGATACGACTGCGAAGCCTGAGAGAGCTTAATTGCTTTCGCGTAGTTCTTTTGCGCGACCTCTTTCGCCAGGGCTGCTGGATCGAGGGGAGTTGGCAGGCCAGACGCCATCCCGAGGCTGTTGAGCATGTTCAGGCTAGCCACGTTCGAAGCATTGTAGTTGGACATGGACGCTATACTCGTCATAGACGGTACGTTGGTCATAGATGCCATAGAGGCCATGGAGGCCATGGAGGCCATGTTGACGACGCCTGGCATCGAGGTTAGGCTAGCAACTGAGGTTAGCGGACTCATCGCGGACTGTACGCCAGAGGCCGACAGTGCCAGTTGATTCTGTATCTGTTGCTGATGTTGCAGCTGGTGCTGCTGCTGCTGTTGATGCTGCTGCTGTGCCTGCTGCTGCGCCTGTTGTTGTGCCTGCTGCTGCGCCTGCTGCTGCGCTTGCTGCTGCGCTTGCTGCTGTTGATGCTGGACCTGTTGATGTTGCTGCTGCGCGATCGAGGTCGGACTCGAGTGATTCAATTCGGGGGAGTTGTGCGCGTTCTCGGATATTTCGTGATTCTGCGAGGCGCTCGGCTGCTTGTTACTGCCGTTACTATTGTTACTGTTATTGTCGGCGGTTGGAGGTGGTGGCGGTGGGTTGTTGCAGGGATCCATCAGCACGCCATTGTTGGCGTCGGCGCAGTTATTGACTGTGGCGCCGCCGGTTCCCTGGGAGGAGGAGGAGGACTGAACCACCACCGCGTGGTGGTTGCTTTGCACGTTCGGGGGTTGCACGACCGATTGGTTAGAGGTTTGGGTGGGTAGGGGTGGTGTTCCAGTGTACTCACATGACACAGGCACGAACGGCTGCTGCAGCTGCATTAACTGTTGATAGGTGGTCGCGCCGGTCGGCTGATAGACCGGCATACCGGACTTGTCGCCCGCCGGTCGTTTATACGGAACCATTCCTGGGAAGGCCTGGAAAAAGAGAAGCGCGGGAATGTTTATGATTAGCAAGAGGCAGGGCATTTGTAGGGGGACACCAGCATCTCGAGTGGAAGCTTCTGTAGTCGGAAGCCTCGACTCTGCTCGCTTGGGGGCTCGTCGGTTTTCTCGCTTTTTGGGATTCTATATTTCGAACTGTCTGCTGATTCCAGCCGGGCTGGTGGCCTGGCCGGAGGCTACCCGAGATTTGGCAAGGCAACGTAAGTGAGCTGAGCTAGGCAAACGTTCGCTTCGCTGCAAGGAACACTTGGGTGAAACATTAAAGGGTTGAACGTTTAGGCGTGGCGCCTTGTCCCCGATCAATTTTGCCAAAAGACTCTTGTATATCGGGGGAACGATCTTGGAGATCGGATTTCACGAGAAGCGATGCGCACCGCACGATGCATTACCATTGTCTTCCATCAACGTTGATCAACGCGGTCAATGAACAAAGCGAGTGGACTTAACAAAAAAAAAAATATAAAAAAAAGGTGTTGCGTGAGCTTATGATTCAGTGGTTAGATTCGGCACTTACAAAGTTCTCGTAGTAGAACGATCCGACAGACTTCATGTCCATCTGCAACAAAGACAGGATCGGTTTCAACTAATTTCAAGGACGAGGTGCGGTTTACTGTCTGTATTAAACGGATTTACGCAGGAGGATAGTGAGATTGGCGGGGAGGGTTTAGAGAGAAACAGAATCGGATAGAGTGACAGAATCTGGGTTACACGGCGAAACGTTGGTTGTATTGGTTAATAATAGTGGTTAATAGTAGTAGTAACAAGTAGCAGTGTGTAAAAGTTGTGCCGATGACGCAGCTTGCGGCGACGTCCCCAAATTGACGACGTTCGTTGTTGGATAACTGTAAAATCGCTCATTCTTTTCTGGCTGTCTTTTTTTTCTTTTTTGTCCCTGCCACGACTACTTCAACCGTGTCAGAAATATCAGCCACGTTTTATTACGGGACACCGTCACGGGGGCCAATTAACGAGGGGGGATCGTTGCTCCTGCTTCAATCGAGAATCAGACAGTCCATTAAGAGATGGTAACGCCGAACGCAAATCTTGAATTCGAACAGTTCTCACTCAACGAGCGCGCAAGGTTCTTCGAGTATCTGTACAGTAATAGATTCTACAGAAGATCGACGGGTATTGGCTGCAAAAGTCAACAAAAAATCGCGAATAAGTTGGAATGGATAGGAGCCGCGAAAGCTGTGAGCAAAGACAATAAACAGAGACGACGTTGTGATTAACCATTCGGCGACAGATAGTGGAGAAAAGAAGCGAAACAGATACAATGTGTGTTCTATCGATGTGTCACAAGGTTTTTTTAGTCAGAAGCTGCGTAGTTTGGATGCAAAAGCTCAAAAGCTGGTGATGTCTTCGAGTATTCAGCGGGACATAGTGTTGCCATTGTTGTAACGACAAATATATGTGTGCGCGCGTGTGTGTATGTGTGTGTGTGTGTGTTTATGTACAGAACTGATGCTCACGCAACAAAGTGGATTCGATGCCATTAACTGGATACAAATACAGAATCTCGGGGTTATCAATGGCGGAATTATTTGCCAGTTACAAAAAAGGGGAGGGAAATGTGTCGCAAGCTAAAAACGCAATACGTCAAATCGATCTCTCTGTCGATTGATTTACGAAAAAAAGGAAGGAACAACGAAATCGTGGAGATAAGTCTTCGTTCAGTTTAGAAATGAAAGAGAAAAGTTCGGTTTAACGTGCGCCGATTGAGAACAGAGATTCTTAGATGGAGGTGACGCGAACCGACACAGTTCGCTGTTAAGACAATAAAACGACAGAGGGAATAGAGAGAACGGTCGACAGTTCGTGGCGAAAGAAAGATAAAGAGATTGTCAGAGAGAAAAAGTAGCGTAAGAAGGTAGCCAGTGTATGTATATAAGCGACCTACTGTGCTCTCTTAGCAGGTTTCGCGCGGCTCTAGAACCAAGAAGACAGAGATCGTCAAAGGAACCAAAGAAAAAGAAAGGTAGAAGATTCCGTACATTTATCGCGGGTACCGTAGTTGCTGGTTGTCTGTTTAAAAAAAGAAAAATAATGACGCAAAACCTTCGGGGTCATCGTCCAGAGCGTCGAGGGGATGATATTTCGACACCATCACCTCGGTAGTCGCTTAAGCACAACATGCATCATCGGCGCAAGCTCAAAATTTACACAGATCTAACGCTCCGTAAGCGCAGTACCAACTTTCCAGTACCAAACTCTGGCTCTATATTCCTCGATAAATCGATCTTCTTTCGTTCTGTTCGCTCTACTCGCAAGAAGGTCCTGACGTACGGAGATTAGAGTTCAGAATGTCGTCGGAGGTGTTCGCTGCGAAGCACGCGCGCATTTCTCAACTAAACATAATTATTACTCGCCATTTTCAAGCTTCGCATCCATATTTCCGGCCGTCGGACAGGGTACTGACCGTCTCGCACGTCAACTTTGCGGCATGACATTTAACATCGGCGAATGAAAGGACAACGATAAGTCCCCTGACATTTCCGATCAAACTAGGACTAAGTGATTGTTTCCCTTTGAATCGAGTGGCACCGCTGTTTACCCGACCACCAAGTGCAAGCATACCTAGAAATGAACCCTGAGTGCGTAATTTCAATACCTGCTGATGCATCTACCCAAGGCTAGAGAATGAAGGCAGCTGAGGTAGCTCATTGGAGTGTCAAGTATGAAAGAGCCAAGGACTATTTTGTACACTGTTTGGAACGATTAAAAACATTGAGAACCTCAACCTACCGAGGGAGACAAATGTTGTGCCTTGTTTAGCATCAAGGTGGGTTCAAACCAAACGCACCGCGTGGCGCAAAACTGCGCAAAACTCCGCGCAGTAGCATTGTCCACGTTTGCGGGTGTGCCATAGTGCGCAAAGTGTTCGCTATGAATCGTGACGAGTGTATCAAAATTGCAGGTGGTGCATTCATTATAATTTACCACTTACTAAAGAAAAAGTAGAAAAAAATTAGGGAACCACGTTATTGGATTACAATGCGCACTCGTTATAAGCCCGTTTCTACCATGCGTTGCACGCCCAGCAACTATCCCCACCATTTCTTGGAATCCTTCTGACGAGAGTGAGAGAACCCGAGAACTTGAGTTTTCTCACTCGCGCCATTGGCCGCGCGGAATAGTGTCTACAACGCGCTGTACGCCCGCCGCCAGCCCCGTTCCTCGGGCTTATAACGAGTGTCTTCTGTACATCGCTATTAAGAAGTAGACTTTACACAGTTTCGCGCGGTTTTGTGCAGTTTTCCGCCGCGCATTTGGCCTGGACCCACCTTTATGATAAATGGTGGCTTGTGTATTAAGAGCATTGCTTGCACACCACCTGATTTTAATATATTCCACCGAAAATCATCAAAAATATCAGTGATATAATATAAAACAAAACTATTCCCAATTTAAGTTGAAAAATATCTAAGGATCATCATATATTCCATTCATCTTTATTTTAATCCCATTTCAAATAACTTCGACTAATAAAAGCCGGTGTGTTTGTCTGTCCTGATGCTTCGACACTATGCTAAAAAAAATGGCGTGACCATAAAAACATCTCTATCCACAAGGAAGTCCAAATCCAAATACTTAAATTACGAACTATGGGTCCATTTTTGGGGATCTTCCAACCTGGTATTCAAGTTAAACGTGTCATCATTCGATTCTTCTTGCGAGTGCTTTCGTAGTACACACTATTAGCACACTATTCGGTGCAAAATGACACGAGATGTTTTATTCTCCGATTTTTTAATTCTGAGACTGAGATGCGCGCGTGACTCCAGACTGCAAGCGTAGCCATCGATCGGATCACGATCAAAATATGAATTACATTCGATTCACTTGATCGCAGATCTTCTCTCAATGTTGGCAAAGGATACGCCAAAAGGGGACGATATACATATAATCGATCGTGTACGTTTCTCACCAACCACGAACCATTTACGCTGCTTCCTGTTTTCTTTCACCATAAACGCTTTTAATGCAATTGCTCTGTTCTTGCGATTGGCTGATTCGTGGATGATGACTGACAAACGAATAACAAGCGATCTATAAATACATTACGAGGCGTAAGCTCTGGTACGGACAACATTGCAACGAACGACATTACGAAGCAAAATTATTGAGCAAAGTGGACATTAAGAAATCAGAAGTAATCGAAAAGAAAAGAGAGAAATGAAAATAGACTCCCGAATTTCGTTCGAATAGCACTATCGAAGAGACAGGAGAAGCCAATAATACGTGAGTGACGCAAATGATAGGTATAGAATCGTAAGGGAAAATATGTAGCAGCTCGAAATACGTAAAAGTGCGCGAAGAAATTAAATATATCAGCCCGAATATCGTGAATATCGAACTCTGCGGAGGGTACATTCGGTACACGCGCGGAAATATTCCTGGAGGATCGTGTATTTTATACCGAGGCTATATAGCAGCTTAGTTAGAAACAAAAATGTGTGTGAGAGAGAGAGAAAGAGAGAGATAGAGAGAGTGAAAGAGCGAGAGAGAGAGAGAGAGGAGCTAGAGCTCTAAGCGCGCTCGGCAGTGTATTCACAATCGCAATTACTGTATTCGTAAACTTAAAGATACGACTACGAAGGGACTTCTGGAAAATGGCCCAAACTTTCCGATGTCGTTGCCCTTGTGTCTGCATTCACAAGGAACGTTGCTCATTTACAAGTTGTAACCTCGTATAGGGGAATATGAATATTTATATATTGTCTTCTGCTGGTCGATTATTTGAACAAAAGGACTCCAACACACGAATTCTAAGAATCTTTCAACAATTGAATAGTATTAAATACAAACTGTTAAAAATATTTGGAGTGTCAGCTTCACAGATGACTTCGAGGTGTCATCAATTTGAAAGCGCATTTCAGTGCGCCCATATTAGTTAACAGGGAGCAACGCGTCTGTCTTTAACTAATATATAACTTACATCAGAAAAACTGGCACTCTGATAGTACAATATAAAATATAAAGCATGAAACAGACTAACAAATACAGTCTCGTTGAGTTTACTGTTATTCACCGATTAATTAATTTTCTGTATGAAGAAAACGATTAGTGAGTCGAGAGAACCATGAAAAATGTATATACGCAAACATGGATAAACATCTTGCGCAAGTGACGTCGACCAAGGAATTGAAGAAACCCACTTGGGGAGTGAGAACCAGATATAGAACTATGAATATTCGACATGGGTAAAAGGTTAGGGCCATTTTTCCCTAGCCCAGCTACGAGAAAGGAAAAAAGTGTACTCCATGCATAAGCCGTGGTACCATTAGCAGATCGTCATTGGAGTCGCGCATCCGCTTCTTGCCGAGTTCGATGCCCGCCATACTGGCACTCTGAAGTCCTCCGGGAATTGCAGTTGGCACTCCTGACACTCCGCCGGCCAACGCGCCCATTCCCGCCATACTCGTCGGCATCGTCGCCGTCTGCTTTTTAGTTTTTGCATTTGTTTTTTTTTATTATTTTTTTTTATATTTTCGTTCAATCGTTCGAAATTTTTCCCAATTAATCCAGAGTATTCCCCGTGTTCCAAGTTCCGAGACACATTGTTTTTGTCGGTTTTTTTTTAATTTAGAAACATCCCACGTGTACGTATCGTCGTTTCATGGTCGGATCGCAGTTGACGTCGATGATCATTGTGCACATTTTTATTTTTCGATTCGTTTTTGCATTCGGCGTTATGTGTGCGGCGATCGATCGGTTGATTTTCGTTTCGGCGTTCCAGAGGGCGTATACGATTTCGCAGGCGTTAAGTTTTGGCAGGTAGCGAAGCGCACGAAGGTATTGTCAGCAAGCATGAAGAAGCATCGTCAGGCGGACAGAGGGCAAGATAAAAATCAAAAAAAGAAAAACAGACCAGTTGAGGCTATAGGCGAGAAACGACAGTTCGCGATAATTGTATCATAGAAAAAAAGTGTCGTCAATATAATATATACACATGTACATACGTATGTACATGTGTATATACATGTATATACTTTATTATTACGAGCATCAGGAGGATCATGACGCGTTTCCAAGACGCGCGAACGTTTCGACAGCGTAAAACGACACGGACATTAATATTCCAGCGCATGTAGACGCAACAAGCTTCTCGTGTTGCTCCCAGATCGACGTTATTACAACGCGTATCTGTCTTGAGACTTGATCGCTTTAGCAATCCTTCCGCGGAGATCTCGTTTTTCACGATGCGGAGAACTAGAGAGGCTATATTCTGTCGACTGTACGCAAACGGGCGCGGCATTTGCTCGATAAACGCAGCTGACAACGAAACGAAAAGACGAAGAGCTTTGATACCCGCCAGACGGTGGAATCTCCTCGAATTAGAAAGGAACAAATAAAAGAGACTACGGTTTGGAACTGCGTTTATCCGTCTTGAAGCGCGGTACTCTGAAACACTTGTAAGGGTAAAAGAAGAGGGAATAGAAACGTAGACAGAATCTAAAAGAAACGCTGTGAAAAGGGTTTTGGCGGATCATGGTGACCATAGAAGTGATGATGATAACAGTAGAACGTCTGTTATAGAAACGAAAATAGTTAATAGCGACAATGGTAAGAATAATTATTGACAATGGTAACAGTAAATTCCACCGATTTCTGTAGCTGCCTGCCATCAGGAACGATCAGCAAGCTAACAGCGCTGATACCCTGAAGACCGAGGTTCAACGACTACGGTGGCCCAACATGACGTCCCTGATGGAAGAGGAAGCCATGCCCTGGTAAGTGAAAATAATACATCCTAGGTAATGGTGAGAAAGAAAAGTGAGAAATCACAGGGAATAGTTCCATCCTCTATCAGGATACCAGCTGCCGTTGTTGACTCGTTCAAAGCCTGCAATAATCGGGGCTATTCGTCGAGATTTATTAGTTTCGTCGATACATCTCTTCGATCGTTCCATTTTTCTCCCTCTCCGTTTGCTTCTTCCAATTCTTCTTGGTGAAGTTGCAAGGGAACAAGGTGGCCAACGACTACACAGCCAAGAGACATGTCTACCACAGGGATGGCAAAGCAAACGAGAGGGAGAAAGCAGGATATACAGGCTCGTCCAGGTCCCTGAAAAGATTCACAGGAGAAACAATAACGATTTAATCTGCAAAATATCTCCACGTGCTCCTCGTGAACGTTTTAGCTGGTTCAGCCCCAGTGTCCGTTGACCCAGCGTGTTTGTGTCTACCCATCGACTATTCGAGAACGCGTGTGTACATGAGCGTGTGTGTACATGTGCGTATGTGTACGTGCGCGTGCGATCATGTAACTTTGTCGATCGACAATGAAGAGAGAGTCTTAATCCGCTGGTTGATCTTCTGTGGAGGTATCAAAGGGAGAGATATTGTGTTGTACATTTGACAGACATTTAGATATGGAGTGGTAATTCCGAAGAGTGCATTTTCGTTGCGTTTAATTCGATCAGACGCGATTTTCGATGACGCCATAGGCGGGCGGCGAGGTTGAGGTTAATCGATTTAATGGACGTGACCGCTAGGTCTGAATACCCGCGCTCTCTTACGGATATCAAAAGCTTCCGTTCTGTGATTAAATCAATTCATTTGGCAAATTCGCCGCGATTGTTACTCTATCTTTCTCTATTTGTCCAAAACCCAGAAAGGTATAGGCACTGCCGTGGATCTGTTTGAAGATGCGACGTTAAAGTGTCGAGAAGAGGTACTCGTGAATGAAATGGTCTCCGTCCGTCTCGTGCCTGGACGCAAAAACAGTGAACGCGAGCAAAAAGGATTGGAAATCAGTTTTTGCTACGGTTTCGCGGACGAAGCATCCAGAGTGGGAGTTGTTAGACCAAGGGGCCGGGAATCTCGGTGAAATTTCGTTCGTCCACGTCCTCGAGGCGAATTCGTGGGTAGGTCATCGAACGTCGGAACGCGGCATGCACCCTTGGGAAATTGAAAACCACTTTTGAGAGAATCAGACTTCCCTGCCAACAAGCTGGTCTGCCGCAATCGTCCGTGTGAGACTTTTCTTCCATTGTGCGCCCCGGTTGTGGCTGCAGCTCTCTTCCGCGCGACGTCGCTGAAAATGTCTTTTCCCCACGTGTCTCTTTCTACTTTTGGTTCTCTATCCCCCAGACAATGGACAATTTTGCCCTCTCGAGGACAAGCGCACGAGCTGAGTGGCGAAATGCCAGGTAAAACGCAGAATCTCCGCACATAAGGCTTGATTTCGGCTCAAAGAACTCCCTTTCCTCATCTTAGAGCGGCAGTAGCCCATCGATTGTCCCTCGACACCTCGACTTTAGTCACGGAGCATCGCGTTAACTTTCCATATTTGCCGAGGATTTTATCACTTTTACACGATCGGCTCTAGATCGCAGCAATCGAAGGACAATTGTCAAGTCTTTGCTAAGCTCGATGATATCGGGTCGGTCGCTCGACAGGAATGTTCCAGTAGCGATCGTCCGCGTTCGAAATCGGGGATGCACCGATCGTTATTGGAACAATGCAACGAGGACAGACCATGAGAAGATATCTCTTTCCCCGGCCCACACCTCCCCAACAAAACCCATCGAATCTTTCTCATTTCGTAGGTTCGACAGCTCCCGGTGTGGCGTATTTTTTTTTTTTTTTTTTTTTATTGTGTGGGGCAGCAAAACAGCAGCGAGGGTTGATAGCCGGGGGTTCGTGCAGCACAGCTTGTCAGCAGAGTGGTGTACGTGTCGTAAGATACATGTCACTTTAACTACTTCTTATTTACAAGACCGTGGTCCCGCTCCATTTCGAGGTGTCAACGGTCTGTTGAACAGGTAGGGCAAGACAGCTAGCAAAAGCACATTCAGACTGCTTTCTATTCGTTCCAAAACGTGACTCTACGAGCGGAAATGGAGCGGTCACGCGTAGCTTCGGGAACACCTTGTACTTTGGTTACGACCTAGGTACCGAACAACAGGTGATTGGTGTATTTGCGACTAGTTGGTTTGCACCTGGATAGCTGCGATAGGCTGCTAGAAAGAGAGAAATAGAACAGTGGTGTATCTCGGTGATGTTGACAAGAATTCTGCCTCGTGTACTACTCACTACACTCTACGAAAACGGCTGGACATCGTACAGTTTCAGGGATGTTAAAATGGACGAACACAAAAGCGACAAACACAGGAAGAGGGGCGTGGGGTGGTGGGGGGTGAGGGACCGTGTTGTATGAGAACAAAGGACGATTGGAGGCTGTACCGTGAACGGGTCTGATGTCACAGGTGAAGAAAATCAAAATCAAGACAGGAAACAAGATGGTAACTGATGTATAATATACAAGATGAGCGATAACCGTATTGAGCGATAACCGTTCTTCTTCTTTATCCAACCCGGCCTGTTCAGCGAATCGCGCGCCCGCAACAATTGACGTTTAATTAAGCTCTTCGTCACATTCGATCGGCAAATGGCTGTTTATTCAGCAATGAACGAGTTAATTTGCATTCGACGGCACACCGGTTACGGCTATCGCGTAATTCGAGCACTGCGCAACTATTGGCCAATTTTACTTCTGCGGTTTCGGACAACCTGTCTCACGTGCGACAGTGCTGCACATCATACATGTAGAGAAATACGTATGTATTAACAGAGAGAAAGAGAAACAGATATAGGGCTCGATACGTGTGTAATAGCATATATATATACATATATATATATATATATAGAAAGAGAGAGAGAAAGAGAGATAGAAGAGTATGATATCAGGGACTACTGCGTTCAAGGGAGAAGCCCGACGTATATACTCGACGTAGATTGGCGAAAAGCAGCGCAGCAACGAAAGCTCCTTTTGACGCAAACCCAGGAAACTGAAAGAGGGTGACAGTACACGTGAAAGATTGAAGATAGAGAATAGACAGACAGTTAGAGAGAAGGAGAAAGAGAGACAGAGAGAGAGAGAGAGAGAGAGAGAGAGAGAGAGAGAGAGAGAGAGAGAGATAGAGAGAGATAGAAAGAGAGAGAGAGAGAGAGAGACAGAGAAGGTTTGTGAAGGCAGAAAAAACTAGAGTGACAGGAGGGAGTGTACGGACTACGCGGTCAAGGAGGATATATGCGTGCGCTTCGAGCCTTTTGTTCTTCATGAAGAATGTACAGTGCGTAGAAAAAGAAATGATCACAGGTTTCACGAATACATGTGCATACGTATTTAGATCGGTGGAGATTCTCGCTCGTTAAATGCAAGGTCAGCATTGCTTTTTTATTTCTATATACATATATACATACCTACCTACTTAACGAAGAGGTGAACAAATTCAAGAGGAACCATGTATCGCAAACGATTTGCTTCTGCATAAAAGATTGTTAAAGTTTCGGCCAATTAAAAATTAAAAATTGTTTCTTGGGAAGGAATTTTCCAAATGTAGATAAGTTGCCAGTAGTGATTAAAGAATTGCAGTGATAGTACTATTCCACAGCTTTTATTTTTATCATTATGTACTCTGCAACAAATTGCATACATAAAATGCATCGAACTGTTAAATGACAAAAGTACACGTACATTAATAACATTTTTGTGGTAACTCGTGTACATATTGTTGATTTTAAGATTCTTTCATACATTAATTTTATAAATCTGCAAGCGAGGAACAGATAAACAGAGGAATATTTAAAACTATACTTAGACGGCTTATGTAAACAGAAAAATATTTGTTTCAACTGTTTTACGACATTCTTGGATACAATTTTATTGAAGGCGCTGTTTTACACCTGAGAAACCATTAAAAAATGGCAGAAGCCCGATGGGATTTGAATTTGCGATGGGAATGAATTGAACACACCCTGAAGCGCCCAAACTCTGTGCAATTCGCCTGGCCATAATTTTAACAACCTTTTTCTGAAGACTTGCGACACGTGGTCCATCTATATGTTCAATAGACTATGCAAATGTAAAAAGTACACATTTCGACCCCAATTTTCAATACACTTTTTGTAAATACAATCGTCACTGATCTAGATCCGCGGATTTGTCCGTAAAATTAGTGATCATTGCAATCTTTTGCACTCTATACTAGCAGTCTCTTACAGCAATAAACTTCTTTTCTAAATCTTAACCGTTTGACTGCGGACAAGCGCGATCGCGCTCTTCATTTTATAAGCTGCGACAAATGTATTGGCGTTCCTTGTCGACTCAAGTCTCCAGTCACTTTTTATGTCATCTTTAGAAGAAGCATTCAATTCTTGGTATATATACAACGTCTTGATAAAATATAAATTAAAATAGTTCCCCGCTTATTCCACCGAAACTGTGATTACTCTAATTAAACTCCCGCAAGTTTGGCATCCCTCGATCAAACGACGTCCGCAGTCAAACGGTTAAATAAAGTGTACGGTGGAATAAGTAAAAAAAAAAAAAACAGTTTTATCCTTTGTCTCCATGATCCAACATTCTTGGACCTGGACACCATCTCGAGCTTTCGTCCGCCATGCAAATTCTTCATTGTCCACTCAGATCTCACCAATTAAAGCCACGACAGACGTACACGTATGGTCGGAGATACAGACTCTAACTTATCGCCGCACTTTTCCGCCAAGCTCAGGCGATCGGATCGTACACACAGAGCGTCGGCTATAAATACCCAATTTCCAGCGAACATTATACAAAACATCGGCACATGAAGCACACGCCACACGGAAGAAGAAAGGCAGAGTGAAAGAGAAAGGCGTGAAGAGAGTGAGGGTGAGCGAAGAACTAAAGAAACTAGGGAATGTCGGGGGAGGAAGAGGGGACATTTGGTGTCTCGTACCCACTGATCTATATATACTGTAATTATTCTCTGAGAGCTCAGTTTGGCCTACGTGTTTACTGCTTTTCGCTGCACCCACTTCTGTGTCACTCCTGTCATGCGAAGGCGAGAGAGAGAGAGAGATGGCCGCCTGATACTCCGTCCTTTGTGTGCGCGACGGGTGTGCACGTGGAGATGAGGGCTTAACTCGCTCTCCTTTCGTCTCGCTCTCGCCTTCGGCAAGAAAGAAGCAGAGAAACAGAATGCCTCCTCTACGTTAAATGCTCACCGCTGGTTCCGAGCCACAAGCTCTTAGCGAATAATTACTGTACAGTTCGCACTCGTTATAAGCTCGTTGCTACCATGCGTTGTACGCCCGATGACTATCTCCACTATTTCTTGGAATCCTTCAAACGTTCGTCTCCTCTCGCTCGCTATTAGCCGCGCGGAATAGTGTCCACGACGCGCCGTACGCCCGTCGCCAATCCCGTTCGTCGAGCTTATAACGAGTGTGGAGTGTACTGGGTATGATATGGGCTCAAAGTTTCTGTAACGATTGAACCGCGTGCCATCATTGAGGATAAACCATATTCACAGTCTGAATTTCTTACAGAAAACAGAAGAGGTGGAGTATAAATCAGTGAGAAATACTAAATACGAATATAGAAACCAATCTCTGGCCAATGGTGCTGCTAGCAAGCAATGGCGTCATGTGAATCGAAACTACGTTTATCCACAAAGCAACGCGGTTCGAATCGTCGCGGAGCCTTCTTAAGCCTAGAAGCCGCGTGGCGTACCCGATGTGCATATATAGATCAGTGAGCGTAGCCCACGAACGTCGAGGTTCCTTCTCACAGAAGCACGTAATTGCGTCCCGTGAGCGTTCGTTAATGGGTCCAGCGAGAAAGGAGACGCGACCGCGGCAGCGAACATGCACGAACCATTGGCAAAGAGCCTTGTGCCGCGTTTCCTGGGAGAAACTTCCGCGACGAGGGGGTCTTCCAGGTGCCCCGACGCACTGTCGCTCGATTTCCGCTCGCCAGGTACGTTCGGGTAGTTCATTCTCTTAATGACGCTGCTTGGCCAAGTGGCTTCGGGCGATAGGAAACGGAGAAAGGGCGGTCGAATACTCGGAGGGATGAAGAAGGATGAAAATTTGATGGGATAGGGTACAGATGTATCGTTCCGTATTGGTACACTCACCTGGATTCAAGGATGACAGGGCAGAAGGGGGGAACGTGTATTTTGAGGTGGAATGGAAAACGAACAAAACACCTTGGGTCTTATGTGGTGATAGAATGAACAGTATGTGAGAAGTGAAGAGAAAGTTAGAACCAAAAGGGAAGAGTTAGCAATGATGGAGAGACAGATTGATAAAGAAAGGGAGAGAGAGAGAGAGAGAGAGAGAGAGAGAGAGAGAGAGAGAGAGAGAGAGAGAGAGAGAAGGAAAGATTAGAGCGAGAAAAATAGAGTAAAAGAAAGAGAGAGAAAGAGAAAGAGTAGAGCGAGAAAAAGAGAGAAAGAGAGAGAGAGAGAGAGAGAGAGAGAGAGAGAGAGAGAGAGAGAGAGAGAGAGAGAGAGAGAATGCATTACCGCAATGCTAGCCCGGGATTGTAGTGCGGCCTTAATGTGGGCTTGAAGGTGCAGAGGGGGGTGGAAATAGCGGCAGGGGTCCCGATTGCATCGGCCCTTGACAGCGTCCATGCAGACCGTCACAGAGCCGTCCTTGTTCGCCTGCACCGACTCGAGGGGGTGCGCAAACCGGCACTCCGTCTCGCCGCGTTTGCACGCCCCGCGTTGAAACTCGCGACATACCTACAGCAAGAGCGAACACGCATGGCATGGCACTCTATCTATGTGGCCAAAAAGGGGCTAGAGGGTATTTTATGGGGTAGGGTGTGTGGGAGAGGGGCGTATGTACGGGTATGTAACGGGGGTGGGGGTGTTGCAAAACCGGGGTCAACTCTGGGAATCGCTTGGGTGAGGCGGTAAACCGATGTGTGAACCATTCTTTCTTCCCTTTTTTCACGAAGGTGGCTCTCTCCTTCGAGATACATTGGCTGCCTGGATCAGGGATGAAGTTGCTGAACGGGATCGAAGGATTTCAGGTAGAGTTTTGGTGGTCGGTTTGCTCTTGAAGGACGAAGCAATGATGTGGATGCAGGATGAGTATTTGTTGCTTGGTGAGAGAGTTTAACGGAGGATTGTTAAATGGCTGTTGTAGAATTGGTGTCTATCGTGAGTGTAGATGGTTAATGATGTGACTAGGTCAAAGTGACCGACCGTATGTAGGAAGGTATTTTATTTTACAGGGAATTACTGTTGATCGTGGATATAGTTCCTTAACAAAAGCATGGGTTGAAAAAATATTCTACTTAATAAAATAGCTAGAGATACTTATACATCTGAACTTATGAACTCATGGGAAAGTGATAAGAATAAAAGATTCTTTGCTGACAGGCTAGACCGGTCACGTGATAACATTTATAGTGATTATGTAGTCCCAACTTGAGTAAAAAATTATGGAAAACTTTATAATAAATAGCGTTCGTATATCCACAATCAACTATGCTGGCTTACAGGTTACTACAGTTAGTTGGGACAAAATCAACTGGCCATTCAAAACCACTGAGCTCGACGATTCCCATCATCCTATTTCTTGTAAATGTGCAAATCTCGATTAGATGGCCTAGAAGTTACAGCAGACTTGATTCGTATTTAGGAAAATTCCCCCGAGTTGTCAACTGATTTAGTTCCAACTATGAATTATTAACAAAAGTCTGCCAAGCATCTTGAATTTTCATACAGAATTGCAAAATGAGAAAGACTTAAGGGAGGAGCATCGGTAGTGTCCGGGGGTCCAAGTAGACGGTCAGATAGGAAGCAACAGTGTGAGATGCAGGCGGAAAGAAAGAGTGGTGTGTAAAAGAGAGCGAGAGGATCAAATGATGCGAAAGAGCGCCCCGTATACAGGAAGTCAGGTCTATTTTGGGAGGTGTAAAAAGAGCCAACTTGACTTCTTTCAGTCTTCATCTGTTCTTTCTGGCCGTTAGTATCATACCCCGATCTGGTGACTTTAATCTCTTCTTGAATCGACCGCACCTCGAACAACGACTTAGACACATTCCCCACTAAATAATTTTCGCTTAAAAATCAACCCTCATTAGTGAATGAAATTTCATTAGGAACGAACCATAAACGCGATGCGAAATATCTTGGATCCTTAATCCGTCCTGGAAGACTCTTAAACTGAATATTTAATTAATTATCCCGATAGTAAAGAATTCTAATACGCCACAGAGCGGGGCTTATCAACGCCCAGAAAAAAAGAGGGAGGAACATCTAATCACTACTCTACGTGGAACTAAATACCGTGTTCTATTCTGTCAAATAGGCGTCGCTCGCTGATTTCGGTGTACCCTCGCCCCGCCCAATAAGGTCAGAGGACACGGATAAATCTGAAGGCTGTTTTGGGGGAATGAAAGACAAAGAGAGGGGGTAGTTCCGATGCCCCCGCGGAGCATCCTTTCGGTGTTCCATCAATCGGGGTTAATTCATACATGTGTTAGAGGATTCCTTGCACATGCATCACGCGCTAGTTCCGGCCGTTTGTCGTCTGTCGCGATGCATTCGGAAAAACATATAGCTCGATGAACTTCACGGCGATATTTTCACGTCGATTTATACGGTTAAGGCTAGGTCAGTTGGACGGTAAAGTGACACTGACAATGTAATAAAAAAAAAAAAAAATACTCGAACCGGCTATCTTTATTTCTAGCTGGTATAGGATCTACCCACGTCAAACTATTTTATACCTATGATTTTGTATTCTACTGCTTGGGTGTAATAAGAGTGACACATGTAATAATTTTTATGCAGATTATTGGAATCAAATTTCACTAGTTGTTCAGGAAATTTCTATTATTAAAGAAAAACTAAACGTATAATGGCATTATTTTTATTCGTTATTATTCGAACAATATTTCAGTCATGTATGTATTTATAGTTATCAAAGACTTTTAGACCAATAGATGTGCTTAATCCAAGGAAGCTACAGAAATTTAGGAAACAAAATTTCAAGTTGTGATATTCTTATCGAAAATTGGTGATCCGTGTCAAACTTCAACAAGTTACAAAAGTGTTATAATATATTAGTAACGTCTGCGTGTAATTTGAGCAAATTAGAATAATAATTTCATAATATCTTTCAATACTTTAGTAAGTGTTTTTCAAAGACTGCATTGTAAAAAGGAATTTTTAGACTTATATTTTTATGCAGATGCTTTTTTATAATTATAATAAGTAGTACACATTCCTAAACATCTTTGTATTTTTGGGCCACTCTATATGCAAGTTATTATGAAGCACTACCGTCGCAGTAGAATAGACGCGTGACTAGTCAGACGCGACCACGCTTATACTAAGGAGCAAATCTGTGGGTGTTGTTAATGTGAATTAACTTTCTTTCATTTTCCAGCTATACGTTCCCATATTAAATTTTGCGTAGTCTTCATATTTCAATTATACTTAATAGATCTTAATACGTATAAATAGATCCTAACACATTTCTATTTATACATTTTTTACCACAGTAGTATTTATTTACTTCAAACAAAAATGATCAACTTCTTTTAACTGAATTCTTCGCACAACGCGTGGCATTATTACCTGCGCAACAAAACACACAATTTTAGTACAGTAGTGGAAATAAATAATAAGGGGAACATATCTACGCTTATATATCCAAAGATGTTAAAACTTAGTTTTACTTCTAAACTTCCTTATAAATATATGCCTAACTACAAGCAGAGAGGTCTACTGAAGTATCCTATTACTTTCCACCAAAACCAAATACATATAATAATGTAATATAATTCACTTCATTTCTCACAAGTAAGACAAACTATATATGTATACACTGAACAAATCTATTTATATTATATTAAAACACCTATAATACTGTTACAAGAATTTCCTCAAAAAGTGAAAAAAGGAATGGTGTCCTGGCAATTATTCAACATAATTTTAAAAAAAAATGCAACAACCGTCCAACAGATCTACTCCCACATCAGCATATCGAAACTTGAAACCCCAACAAAATCAATTCTGAATCCTCATTTAAAAATACCTACGTAAATATTTCCATCTCCGAATGTCGCGCTAACAAAATTTAGAAGACGACTATTTCCTCCTGAATAGCCAGTGAAAATATCGCGCGCGCGTTAGGCGCTCGGCTATACATCTTTCCACGTATGCATCGCAAACTGAGCACATTTAAAAACCATGCAAGCCACGTGTGTTTCATTCAAGCCCAAGCGTGTAGATAAAGATCAGCCGGGATCGATGCAGCGATCAGCGATCAATATATTGTTAATCTCACGATACGATCTCTCGTAAGCGAGGTTACGTGTTAGGACGATGGCGGGCGAGCCAAGCGAAGCAAGTGTACCATGCACCGCCGCGACAGTGCTGAATTCTTTGCTCTTGTTCGGTCATCCTCAAGATTTCTGGTATTCGAAGCGCGAATTCCCCGAAAGCACGCACTCTAAACATTCTCGCTGGGAGTGCAGGAGCTTTCGGGGAAAACCGGAAAAGCCCGGCAAGGAACGCACACACGGGAGTGGCACGATAACGAGGCACACACACCCTCGCACACACACACACACACACACATACACACACGTACACAGGCGATACACGAATCGTACAATTCACGAGATTAGATGTATATACATACATGTGTAGACGTGTGTACGCACATAGCACAGAGAAAGAGAAGAAAGGATAGAAGAATGACAAATAGAGCGAGAAAAAGTGATAGAAAGAGAAAGAGAACAGATGAATGGTTCTGTTAAGCTGCGTTCCCACGTATGCAACATACAACGCAGACCGAACACTCGGTTCATTCGAAATGTTTTTCCACGCGTTTTCTTTTTTCTTTTTTCTTTTCAGAGTAGGGTACACCGTGTTCTGTATCGCACATTGAAAAAGCAGAAACTGAACTTCCGATGTGCCGACACTGTTGAAGCGAATAATGGAGGAATCCAACGACACACAGGGTTGCGCGTGCATTCTTCTGCTTTCTCAATCGTTCGACGATACCACGTGACGAGACATCCTCGCGCGAATTCTTGTAGATAAATTTTGGAAAACGTTTACAGGCTTCTTCCAAAACGACCACAAATTAGCTCTAGAACTCTTGCAGATTTCTTGCGTAAATAAAATAGAAAGGTTGCTGTGCCTTGAGAGTTTCAAATTTTTAAAACTGGACCTTCGAAGAATTCTCTCGACTTTCTTCGCGACTCCTGTGTTCGACGGAGGGTAGACCAATCGCGTTCAATGAAAAGAAACTTCCGAGGAACCTGTGCGCGTTACATCGCTGCTGTGTGTGCTCCTGTGCGCCCAAATTATATTAATCGATTAATCAAGCTCCCATCGGCCCGAGGACTTCCGGAATAGTCGGGTTTCGTTCGAAAGTCGTTCGTCCCGATTGAAATATGTTACCCAGATTCTTGTTAGCGGGGGACGAAGAGAAGAAACGTAATAGAAGTTAAAGAATCACAATTGGCCGGTGAAAGCACACACGCGCAATCGTAGATGAACGGCATGAGAAGATGAGAATATGAAAATAATAGGAATCGTTCGTCAACGTTACGAATATGCGTGTCCTTTGTACGTGTGTGTCGTTTCGCGCAACGACATCGTGTCGGTGTGTATGTGTACGCGTATTTAATTACGTGTGTAAGCGTGCATGTAGCATGTGTCTGGCGTGTGTACCGTGTGTTCTGTGTGTCCTGAGTGAGCTTGACTATGTTTATATGTGTTTTTTGCAGGTGGATGCATATAAAAATGTCAGAAAACTCGCATGCGATTGTATACGTAATGTAAAAGCACCTCCTCCTAGCTGTAATAAGTAAACACATAAGTCGCAGTTCCACGTTCAACAATTAATAGAATTAGTAAACGAGTGTGTGTGTGTGTGTGGTTTCTTTTTTTGTTTGCCAACGGAAAAGAAAAAGACAACGAATATGTAAATATATATAAATCTGGCGCTGAAAAAATGAGACACAAGTATACGTATATATATGCATGTATATATATAAGTATTAAATATATAGTCGCCAAAAAATTAATATATGTACTGCTGTAGAGATATATATAGAGAGACGTATATATAACACACGAGGAATATTACGAAAGCTGTAAAGAGCATTAGCTTTGTGCAATTTACGCCAAAGTTACGTCTGTGCAGTGAATACTTTTCCACGCAATAAGCGAGTTGAGATAATTTTGAAAAAGTTCCGCGAACGATATCGAGGACACTGGAGTCCCTTCTTCTGGCAAGTGAAACGACGCCGAAGACTGTATGGAAAAGGATTCACGGCGCCAGCAGCGGGGCTAGCCAACAAAACTTAAAGAATGCATTTATATCTCTACGAAAGGAAGAAAAGTAGTGGAAAATGTTATTACCAAGAAACAAAAATAAAACAGTGGCAAATTAAGACATTCGCTTCGGAGGTAATTTTCGCTCGAGAAATATTGGAATTCGAGCTATCTTTCGGAGTATAATATTATATCGATAGAATCATTGAAAGGGAAGGAAAATTTTGTAAGTCCTGATTTTCCAGAATTAAGATTGTTTCTAAATTTTATTTATTCAAGGAAAGAACAATGTCCCAGACGAATTGGACACCCAGTAGCTTTCAACTTGTAGGCGACAGAAGAAAATAGTTATAAGAAGAAATTAAATTTACCAGCAAAATTTACTGGTCGTTGCAGTTTTTCTATTCCCCTAAAACAACCCCATCAGTGTTCTGTTAAATCTAAATAATAATTTCCCGAAGCGAATGTATCGATTGACCACTGGAAAAAAGGGAAAAAAGATATCATCAATTGAACGGTTCGAAACGACAGAATGAAATAATTGTATCAATCGTGGGTAAGGGAATAAGAAAAACAAAACAGAGGGATCTCTATAATAGTTAAGTGCCGGCCTGTAAAAAAAAGAAATCTTCACGTAACTTGTACAACAAATAAGGTTATTCGTAATTGTCCACTAGTGTGCGTTAACATCGATGCAAACAGTTCGAGAAGACAGAATAAAATAAAATTAAATGGAGCACTACGCTTCATTCACTATGGTCATGGTTCATTCACTACTGATGGATCAAAATGGATAATAAATAACGTCATTGATTGGCTTTCTACAGATTTTATTCCCTGATTGGTCAAGTTTTCACATGGAAACGATAATGGAAATTACGTAATTGTTTTCTGTTCTCTTTTTCTTCAGTAGCTTTGTTTTTCAGGGCAGATATCTTTTTTCTCGGCCAATCAAGGTTAAGGATTATTAATGGTCTAAGTAGCAAAATCCAAACACGTTTATATCGAATATTAATAACATTATATATGTATATATAACTATATGTACATATATATATATAGAAACAGGCAGCAGGCAATTAATTTAAAGACCATCAATGATGTAACGTTCCGAGGGGATACGTGAGTCTTCTCTTTTCTTTTGTTTTCTTTCATTGTGGATGAGAAGGTTGGTTGGAGATTGAGGAGGACAGAGATGTCCACTGAATCGGGGAGTCGAAAGAGAGACAGAGTGAGATGGACGTGGTGATTTCGGTTTGTTCGTCGCAGAAAGTATCGTTAATGTGGGAACAATGAGTTTTCAGAGCTCTGTGCAAGTTACTCGATCGTGGGTAGCTTTTTGGCACAATCGAAAAGAAAATGGAAAAAAAAAGAAAGTCACGCAGAGACTAAATCGATCTTACGAAGCAGAATACGCACTACAGTAACACGTTCCCGTGTCGTCGAAGAGGACAAAAAAAGAAATTAAGGAAAAAAGTGATACAGTTTCGAGCATACTTCGCACAAGTTCGATCAACTAAAAAGAGCAATTAGGCACATTACATTAAGAAGAGAAAAAAAAAAAGAAGAAAAAAAAAAGGATAATATACATAAAAAGCACACAAACTTTATCTGTTTTTCTTTTGTTCGTTGGTCAAAAATGAATCAATAAACGTAGTCTGTGCATTTGGTTTTTTCAATCTCAATTATATTTCTTTTATTTGGATCTCATTTGCTCAATAAATCTTCGTGTGACCCGAACTTAGTGCAAGTCATCGAGTTGTTACATCACAAACAGGTTTTTTATCGTTACGATTACTAATTACCATCATTATCGTATATTTACCAAATATTATAATAATAATAATAATATAATAATAATAAGACCAATTGCGGTTAGTTGGATAAATCGATATAGTTGCCGAATTCTATTTGCAATAGTTTAATTAACGACCATTACATCGCATATAATTCTCATTCTTTTTTTCTTTTCGTACTCTCTTTTTTGGTTTATCTCTCGTTTCACTTGTAAATCGTAAAATCCTAGAATCGGTAATTCATTTTTTTTTTCTTTCCGTTTTTAGACTAGGGAAACGAAGGACATACGACATTTTTGAACATGGCGAGGAATCGTGAGGAAGGTGCAAGGAAAGGTCGAGACGCGATAAAAAAAATAAATGACGTCGTATTCGGAACTAAACGTTCACGTATATGTTAACAAAAATATCTTCTTTTTTTTTTTGTTTCAGTCCCAGGCTGGAAAGTTCGTGTAAAAACTTGGAACAATTCTTTAAGTAATACCTAATTCAATTTCATATAAAGGAGAATGCTTGACTTTTAAATATGAACGGCAATGAAATATGCCTTCGATAAGATTCTTCTCTATTCTTAGCTCTCATTCTCCACGATGCAAAACACAATCAGTTAATTTGTTAACCTACCTACTATGTACACGAGTTACTATGTGCGTATGCATGGCTGGATCGGCGCTTAAAAACGTATTCCGCATACGTACATGAATGTATTTTTTTAAAACGTTAAAACTTCGACTGGCAAAAGTGTGCAACGATCTTCGAGATCGATTCTTTAGAATTAATCAAGCATCGCTAGATTTCTCTGCATTCCCAAAGTTTTACCTCGTAAAAAGTTACAAGGAAATAAATAACATCCAGTCGCATTGGTCCTTGTATACCTGAGCACAGGCGATCAATTTTTCCTGTCTCCTTTTCTCGTTCGTGAAATAACTTTTCATATAATAAACATCACGAAGAATGTCATTGCAATTTTCTGAATATTTCACGAGGACTCCTCAGAATTTGATTACTGAAACACCCTGTATATTGCTGGTGACACAAATATTCACTCTAGATTGCTTCCAAATTAAACGTGTGGCACGTTTATTTCTTCTCATAGACAATTTCACTGGTCCAGCGAAAAACGCAGATTCTATCTATTCCATTTCGCATTCCCGTAGCTCTGCTTCGTTACGCCCGAATAAACGGAATACGTGTTTAATTTGCCCCCTATGAACAGCCGTTTCTTGTCCCTCAGAAAGGTAGAATCCATTTCATAAAACGATTCAGAGTTTCGCGCCGATACTCCGTTCCCACTGCCAACCCCCCGCCGCCCTCGGCGCCTACAGACGCAACCCGTTACCACAGTCCGATTTTATTCATTTTCTCGACGGAAGTGGCACGCGAAACTTATTAATTTCGTGAAAGCCGCCGGGCGAAAGAAGCGATACGGGCTCGAGGGAAATCTGTAAACTCGAGCATTATAAAACTTAAGAGGGACTCTAACGCAGGGCAGGGCGGAAGTTTCAGGGAAACTAAACTCTAGTGCGGCAAGAAACATTATTGTTGCTCCTAAAACGTTTTCCCGCGCGGTCCAAGTCGTATCGACGAGAAGAACTCGAAGAATTCGAGGCTCTTAATTAAACGCGACGCCGCCTGTCTTCGAGTAACAGAAACATATCGTTATAGGTTTTTTGAACGAGGAAGAATAATTTTCTGATCAATTGGTTTAGTGGTACTTTTTATTAAAAACGTAGTAAAAATGATATTTCGTAATTAACCTATTTTTTGAGTTAAATTTTCTCATACTTAGATGTACAGGGTGTTTTAAGTTCATTCTAAGTTCACAAAAGTGAAATTAGCACTCAGAAGTAATGAAAACAGTTGGTATTTTTTCTATTCCTTTCTTCGTTATTATAGTATTCAGATTTTTGTTACGAAAGGATGTAACAATGAATGACATGACATTCTTCAATTTTTCTAAACAAAAGTCATTTCAATAACTGGATTAGAATGTTTTTAATTCCATAAAATTGAACGTTAGATGACATGTTTGTCAACATGAGAAACAGTTTACGTTTCATTAAATTTCGTTCCTAACTTTTTACGAGCATTGAAACTGATTTACAGAAGAATTTTCGTACTTTCTTCGATTTCCTTGAAATAATCAAGGATCAGATGAAGGTCATATTACTGCAAGTGAATAGTTTTTTTTATATGTCAGCAATTTTGTATTTAGAAATGGGTAGTTGTATTTTAAATAAAAATTGACGATTTTGATATTTAGAAAATTATGACTCTGAAATATAATTTTCTTTCTGAAAGGATATAATCTTGAGAAGAATTCTTTTTGAGACAACATGGCTTTAAGAATAAATTCTTTGTAAGGTAATTTGTTAGCATTATGTGTTATTAGCCACAATGGAAATATTCAAAGTGGCAATGTTGAATGGAACACTGTGTATTACATTTTATTCTCGTTAATCTAAAACAATGAAATTTTCATAACAGTTCTCCCTAAATATCCTCTTTATTAATTCTTTAGTGTCAAAATTTTCCATTAATCAAAATATTTCCATTAATCATAGAAAATTTTAAATAGCAAAACAAGGTACTCGCATCGAAAATCATTGCACACTTTCAAATTCATCAATTTCTTCTCTTTTTATCTCGCCCATAGTGTACATTTCATCTGTAGTAATAAATAATTGTTATTATCATCACGGTTTAATCGTTGCCATTATAGTTGCTCGAATCGCCCATAGAAATGTACAACTCTATCCGCTATATCGTGTAATACTTCTCTTAAATCGAAATTTACGCCATAGTGTTACGTTAACCACAAGTAAATATACCGTAAGAGTACATACATATACAGTGTGGTCTGTATATAACATTCACCCCAGCCACTACTTTAAATGCTTATTTTGTCGACAAACCAATTTTATAAATTTACACAATTCTTAAGGGCCAATATAATGATAGAAAAGATTTTTTTTAAAGCTGGCTTTCAAGATCACCTTCAGTTTCTTAAACGAGAATATATATTTCTATTACCATATTCTGCAACTGATAGCAAGACAAAAATTCCACATTCAATCGGTTTCAAGTCCAAGGGAGAAAGAGAAACGCCCATATTACTTTCACTTTTTTCCTCTCTTTCTCCCTTTTTGCTAAGAAATATGTAAAAAAAGCGTAAGTGATTTAACGAGCTACTTAAAAGAGGTGATTATAGAAAAATCGTTTTCTACTACCATATCGACCTCGTGGCAATAAATAAATAAAAGTTGGTCTACAAAGAGATAATAATTTAATAGAGTATTTAGAATGAACGTGATATATGGACCACCCTGTATATATGTATATATGTATAAATCGTAGCCACACTTTTATTCATTGGAATTATGCTTGATCTCGCCAGCAAACCGTCCCCTTCAACCATTTTATTTCTCTTCGTCATTAATGAGCTTCGTTTCGCTCCAGTTCGTCCGGTTACAGCTGATCCGTGAAATCATCGTCAGCAGGGCGCAGTTTCGCGCGGATCATCCCCGTGCAATATCGTCCTCGTTAAATATCAAACTCGATGCACTTTAGATGGGAAAAAAAAAATCGAAAAGCAACGTGGCCGATATCGGGTGTCAGTGCCGAAACTGCGATCCAATTGCTGCGAACGACAACGAAGCTAAATATTTCAAGTTGAACATTTCATCGTCGCGAATAAATTTGTAGAACTACGCAAGGTGGGATCGAAATTGCGTACAACTAGAGAAAAAAAAAGTGATCTCTTGCGCAGAAGTTAGTTGAAAGTGCAGAATAAAGTTTGTTCGTCCGAGGTTTTGTTCTCGAAAAGAAAAACAGAGTTGAATGGGACCTGATAATTTTTTCATTTCAGATTTCAGGAACTGCCATGTATGCTCGTACTTGTGTTTATAAATATTGACTTTTTAGGTACTGAATGTTTTTATTATCGACAAGTGAACGTTAAAAAAAAGCAGTATGGACCTGTGCAATAATTTTAACACGTTATTGTTATAACATAAATGACCTCAGTTCTTATTCAATTAAATTTGTTTGCGTCGTTTAATTCAGTAACTAAAAAGTGAGGACAGAGAAATAAGTACACTGTATTCACACGTATGTACATATTCGGTAAAATGAAAGAAATGCTGCCGTTATGCTTTTACCTATCACAAGCAAAAAATATCAGTATTTACACGAATAAATATCAATGTCATACTTCTCTCACAGATATTCCCAATTCATGTGATTCAGCAATTAAACACAGCAATATCTTTCCTTAAACATATCTCCAATAAGTCCATCCATGGCACACCTTACTTTCCT
The DNA here is from genome assembly GCA_963971345.1 of Andrena flavipes. Taxonomy (NCBI): domain Eukaryota; kingdom Metazoa; phylum Arthropoda; class Insecta; order Hymenoptera; family Andrenidae; genus Andrena; species Andrena flavipes. The sequence goes on along the minus strand of OZ020479.1, from coordinate 71,723,483 downwards.
CAGCAGCAGAAAATTCAGCTTACACTTCCAACCATTTTTTGCGCAAGAAGAGTTTCACCACCTTGCATATAAGATTCTTTCGGCCTAATTAGTCAGCCCCCCCGACTACCCACGTTCTTCCTAAAACTCGGGGAGAACTAACGAGAGCAATCTTCAACTTCCAGCCCAGGTTCCAGCCTCTCTTCTCCTCCGAAAACGCGTTGAGGATCTTACCGATCCGTCAACGTACTTCTGTAACTCGAATCAATCTTGCCCGAGAATCACCAAAGCTCCCGAACGCTATCTAAAATACTCTGCTCGCCCCGCCGCTGACGCGATCGTTCCAAAAGCTACTTGAACGGATCCCCCGGACCTCTATTTCACCGAGTAAAACCGAAATGTACCTCGTACAGAGGAAGAGCGCGACGCGAGCCGACGATGGTGGCAGCCTCGGATCGGAACGAAAGAATTTCTCGAAGAGGGAACGCAAAAACAGAGACAAAGGAGAGGAAAGAAGAGAGGAACCTCCGCGACGATCGACGGTTCAGTAGTACGCGTGGACGTAGATCAGGTTGTGGATCGGATGGTGGTGGGCGTGGGGGTTGTGCAACGGAGTGCAGAAGGGGGTGGTGGTGATGGTGGTCGGGGATGGGGGATGATTGACAGATTGCATCGTGGAAACGGGCGACACCTGATTGGGGGGACCGGCCGGCACTTGGTACACGGTATTGGGCGCGGCCATCGGGCACCTTGAGGCCCCGGCTGCGCCGTGTTGGGCCCCATGCTGTTGTTGTTGTTGTTGCTGTTGTTGTTGTTGTTGTTGAATGTAGTTTGGTGGTAGACATACCTCGAGGCGGTCGGTACGCGGCATCTTCTGCGGCATCGCCACCGTCTGTGGCACCACGCCGAGAGGGCTTCCTACACCAGTGGGATCAGCTGGCCCCATTATCGCGGGCATGATGGGACTGGGCGCGAAATACGGGCTGTACGTGTTGCCAACCTGCGGCATACCGGTCAGGTACGGGTTCGTCGCCTGCGAAAACACACCCGGAAAGTATCCAGGTAACACGGATTAGAACGGACCTATCCCCACCTTCGCTCCGCGCGAATTATGCCCCCGTCTTTTGTCACGCGCGGCCACCCGAAAGCTAATTAACCGACCCTCTGTTAGCTCACTGAGATTTGCTGCGTTTATCCGAACGTCTAGAGACTTTGCGAGTAAATGGATTCTATTGGCTTCTTTCTTGGGAGGGGATTCAATTATGGAGAAAGTAATTCAAAGTGAGAAGATGAGTTTGTGGATGATTTGACTCGCTGGTCCGGTTAGGTGTTTGTAGAAATTTAATATATCGTTATGCAAATTTTGTGACGTTATTTAAACTTCAAATATTTATTATAATTATATATGTTGATATATGTATGAAAAATATTTTGTATTCATCAAGTGAAAAAAGTTTTTTAACAAAAATTGGCCAGGATGAATTTTTTGTACCAGGTTCAGAAGTTCATGTATATGTATGTTTATATTCTAATTTCGGTTTCTGATAGAATAAATTTTACGTAACTTATAATTCATTCAACGGCCTAAGTATAAGCATTAACTCATCGTTCAATTTTTGAATATTCTTCGTTAACCCTTCGTTGACACACTTCCTTTTTCGGTCAACTTTGACATTCAGAACAATTTTTGAACGACTGCTGGTGTCGTCTAAAGAATCCAATTTTTATGAAAAAATCATGAGTTTCTTTCTACCCTCTTTCTACATTTCAATAATTTTTTTACTAAAATTTTATTACAGTTTTTTAAAAAAAATTAGATTACCAAATGCCGAGAAAACAACGAAGAAAATCTTTAAAAAATTGTAACTTTTACAAATTGCAATATTAGAAGCTAAAAATCTACAGAGTTGATGTTCAGATATAATATTTTGAGAGAAAAAATAATTTGTAAGTCAACATCTGTTTATGGGCGGCTCACACCCAGAATGTCAACGAAGGGTTAAACCTAATTTGAATCACCCACGCCCATGAACTTCCGAAGAAAATCCTCTAAAAAACCTTTCACTTTGTATTTTGAATCTACTTTTCCACAAAGAATCTCCTCCGTGAAATATTTTCTTTTCAAAACACGAAGTTCCATCATTTTGCAGCCACTCTAGGGAATGGCGAGCAAAATGACGTACGAGTTGATTTTCTCCTCTTCTTCTAGTAATCCAAGTAAAATGAAATAAAAATTAAAGTGCATCTCCCGCGTTAATTCCCCTACTATCCCATGTGAGAAGAACTCGCAAAGGCGTCGGAGAAACGATCTCCGAAAGCCAGCGTTAACTGTAACAAGGGGAAATCCGCGAAGAAGGGAAACACGCGTTTACTCGCGAAGTCTTAATCGTTCTTTCTTACTCTCTGAACCCATTTCGAACGACAAGCGCGCGCGTTCCCGTGAGAAGCTTTCGGTTTTGCAGAGAACAGGGTTCCCAGAAGCGAAGGCAGGTAATTTGAAGCGCAGCCGAATGAGCTGAACGCTCAATCCGTCTTCTTTCTTAAGGATCTCTGCCAGTATCCTTTGACCTTTCGCCGACGTATAGAAGCTTCTGGATGCGAGGCACGCTAGCTGTCCAAAAACTACCAAAACAACGCGGTAATGGACACTCAACCCCGGATAAAACATTTCCCTTCACGACTGACACAATGACTTTCCCTCCGGAAAGCTAACGTGTCTCGCTTTTAATCGTTTCCTTCGCTATCGAACAGTCGCGAAAATATATACAGGGTATTTTGAAATTGTTTGACCAAACCTTACTGGCACACACTGCTAACAATAAAATGTACAAATATAAACCTGCAAATACTTCGTTTGTAACCTAGCATCTTCGCAACTTCGAAGTGGGATCCTTGAGCAACGAGATATTTTATTGTTGGACATTTTTGAGTATTTGTGGATCATTTTTGTTCGCGTGGCAGTCGCTTTGACGGGATAATATTAGTATAGCCACGTTTGTCAATACAGAAGCTGAGCTTCTTTACTAAATCCATCCGCTTGTTCATACAAGAAGTGTATGTACATTTGCGTTTCAGTTGTTAACGAAAAAAACGCTGTTATTGACATTGTTTACGAACCGTTACTGTTATTTTTGTAATTATTCAATATTTAAGTATAACTCTTTATATACCATTATTTTATCTCAGTAATGTCAAATAGCATCCGCATGCTTCACAGTTCATATAAATTCTGACGTTGCAACTTTAAAAAACTATAAAAGAAACATTTGCAGACACACGTTTTCAATCGTGGCTTCTGACAAAATGATCAGTAGAGTGCGCCAGTAAAGTTTTGCCAAATAACTTATAAATACTCCCTGCTATTAAAACTAACGTAAAGTATTGTCATAATCATACCGGATCTATAAAGTAATAAAGTTTTCATATATATCCTCGAGAGGGAAGGAAGATCAAGCTGAATCTATTTGGCCGCAAAAAAAAATCATGCTCTTCTTTTCTATATAGGAAAACTCCAAAACGTGTAGAAATCTTTTGTCTTTGGATAAGATAAACGAAAACATCTCAGTCTGTGAGGCATGCAAGTAAAATCTCGTCAAATTTACAGTGCGGCACTCTCTTGAGACAAGTCGAAGCCTTCATACAGACGCTTAACTAATCTTACAGGCACACTAACGCGCTAGCTGACGATGGTCTTTGAAACGAATCTGCAAAATTCGGGTAAAATCAGAATCCACGGAACCAGAATTTGAAGAATTCGAGAGAATTTTCTAGCTCTAGCATCGCCAGCATCCAAGGTTTGGCAGACTAATCGTTGATTTACCAGGTATTCGGAGAACTTTGGATTTGTTTCAGAGACCATCGCTGCCGTTTAATCAACTAAAAAATTAGTGGAAGCCAACCAAAACCAGGAGTTACCATAAAGGCGTGGGTAGCGAGAAGTTGCTGCTGGATTTGCTGTTGAAGGTGATGGTGTGGTGCCGGAGGTGCCGGTGCCTCCTGTTCACCAATGACGTGATTGGAGAACACACCAACAATCAACCACAACCACGAGAGCCACAGCGGCAAACATAGGGGACAGACAGGCAGTCATACGAGTAGTTATAGGGTTCAATGTCACGTAGCAACGACTATGAATATATATTTATATATGTCATGAATAAAAAGGCGGGTGGGCGTATAAATGATCCTTTGACATCTAGATTCTCTTCTTTATTATCGAACGTGCACGCACCCGCGTGCGAGCATGCGAGAGAGAAAGAGACACAGAGCTACTCGGTTACCGCGAAAGAATGTCGAATTTTGTTGACTCGCCTGGCACAATCCAATAAGATGATTCACTGATAAATAAAGTGCTGCTCGAACGTCGACGAATCAACAAAATAATGATATACTTTCAGTTTGCAATATCAGATATCGAATATATTGATCTAGAAGTCTAAAGCTACAGATTCCTCTAGTTTGCAATCTGATCTGTTAATATTGACTGTCTATCGAGAATTATTGGGTAAATCAAGGAGAAGGGGATGACACTGACCAGAAACATGCTGCGTGCTAAATTTTACTCTCTGAGGTTTTTATCTCTCGGTGCAATGCCCGCAAATAAGGCACGCTGATAAACAGTGACAATGCCAGAATTAATAAAGCCCCTTTCATTGAGGAATCTAAAGACACAGTCGCGGTATTCACCCCTTTACTTTACTTGAAGAACAAACTCTGATTTTCTAGATAAATATACAATATTTTGCCAATCTGAGAATAGATCAGGATCTACGAGTTCGGGTAGAGATTGTTTCACTGGATCGTCATCCGTTTACGCAGCGTCGCCTACCTAAGAAAGGGTAATATCTAGTGGTAGTCGTCGACTAAAACAGACAAAAATCAAGATCTCTCGATCGTAGTAAAAGAAAATTGTGTGGATGGTGTGAACAGCAGAAGACGTGGGTGCAACGATTACATAGGTGCAAAGTTCATGACGTACCACTGTTGGTACCTGGCCAGGCACTAGGGGCTGGGCAGGGGTGAGACCCATCTGCTGCATCAGCGCATTCTTCAGGGCTAAGTGATTGCGGCCGTTTATCAAAAGCTGGTCCTTCAGGTGCTGCGGCGGATGGAAATACTTGCAGGGTGGCTTTTCCCGATTACATCGGCCCTGAAACAGAAATACGGGCAATTTGTTATGATCGATTCGAGGCATTAAGTGTACGCAAAGAGGCTTTCGATATCGACCTCCACGTGTGTAATGTTTTCAACCTCTGTGTTTCGTGAATATATGAGGTGCTCGAGTATGTTTATTATTATGCGAGCTACGCAAAATAGAAACAGCAACGAACGAATAACAAACGTGTACGTGAAGGGAAACTTGAAGTGTTCCCTTTCCCCACCTTTTCAAATATTTTGTCGCACTTTGAATTATAATAATTTTTGGTTAAATGTATTTTTCTGTATGTTTATCAAGTGGCCTTATTTATATGTGTTGATATCTTTTTGTATTTCTTTTCTCTCACACCCTAGAACTATTTGATAAAAAAATAGTCCCCGGAAAAGTTTTAATGTTTAGAATTCATCAGTGGTCTGAGTTTGAAGAATTTCTTAAAAAATGATAAGTCTTATCGAAATTTTGCTCAAATAATATTAAAAGAGCATTCAATTTTCTACAATTACTGTACATATAAGTTTTTCATGCTCCCAACCAATTTTTAGTTAAGGGAACCCGTTTGAACTCTCGGAAAATGTGTATATTTTGTGGATTTTTTTACAAGTCAACGGCTTGATGCAGATTTCCCGTTTTTTTATTATATTTACATAGTATTAAAAAACTATTGTTTTTGGAAAGTTATGGATACATATCCGAACAGGGGTTTGGTTAAAGACAAGATATTTCTTCATTTATCTTCAAACTGAAAACTTACTTAAAAATCACTAAGTCTTATAAACCTCGAATTTCTAAATTAACCCACCTATATTATTGCAATACCATAAAATACTAAAGAACTCTTAAAAAACTATACAGAAACTCAGTCATTAACGTTGCATCCTGTTTACAGCTCATAAATGAATATTGGTCGACGTTCCTTACGCCAGTACGTATTAAGTAAAGTGTTCCAGGCGTCATATTAACGAAAGCGGAAGAAACCAGCGACCAGGCAAATTCTCATCGAGCTCGCGTAAGTGGGGTAAGTACGATTAAACGCAACTTTAATTGCGAGACTACCACCCTCCGCGAACAATACACCTGTGTATCGTGCGTGTGTGTACACGTGTACACAACGACGCCGTTACACGCGTCGCCGTATAATCGGGAAGTGAGGTCTTAGGTGCACGCGCGACCTAGGTATCTGCAATTTCTCCGCACGTGAAACTCATTCACGTACAAGTGGTTTATAATGCAGCTAATACCAGGTCTCTTGGCCTTTCGTAACTCGAGCGTTACGGCGAGTAACGCGACTAGAGGGCGCTCCACGCGCTGTCACTGTCAACGTCATCTTGGAAAAGAAGGGCAGAGAAATTCATTTTAACCCCTCGGCATGGAATGTCGAGCAAGTCTCGTACGAAAGTCGTCTGGAGCTGCGGTATGGCGAGCTCTACTCGTCAAGGCACTTGAAGCGAAGACGTGGCGAACACGTAGGGCGCGGCGCTTCTCGTATACTGTCTGTAGTTTCGTGGTAGGTACGTATTATCAGTTGTCGAAAGAAAGTGGCGGTTACCTCGGCTCCACACATGCGTGCCAAGGTACTGACTCTAGGCCGAACAGCGTTTAACTCTCCTTAAGGGGGTACAGGACTATTGAACGAGTGAAGGCGATGGTTAACTTTGCGTTGGATTGCTTAGATACCAAATAATCACCATACTGGTACTTTTCACAATTTTTTATGTAGGTACACTTTTGCAAGGTAAAATAAATTGTCAGAATGTAGTTCGTGTAGGGTAAACTAGGGTAAATCCGAGATAGTTTTAGAATTTGTCTAATAACTGCTAATATTTATATATTCTGAAAGTGAGTCTAGGATATAATGATAAGTCAGATATCAGAGAAACAAATAATAGGTTAACAGAAATTTACTAAGTATATTTAATTGGAAATATACAAAATTAATTTCTTTTATATTATTTTACATTATTTTAAATTATTTTTCATTATTTTTCATTACTTTATATTATTTCATATTATTTTATATTATTGTTATTTTGTGTATAATCAATCGTTTCATGGTCGTCAGATGTCTGAGACGTAAGGAAACATGGTAGGTATCTGGTATTTCCCATCAGAGTTTCTCGAACAACACAATCAGAAACACAGGCTTTGGTGCACGAAAAATAAGAATTTAGTCTCTGCTAAAGTGCCATTTTGCCATCGCTTACCTGCAGTTTGAACTTTCCATTTATCTTCTAGAGCAAAATGCTTTGGGGCGAGTAATTTCGACACTAAAATCTACAGTGTGGTACTTTACTGGCGAATTTAAACAAAAATTGTGAAAGTTACACACGAATAAATGTTTTGTCAACATTTCTACGGGCAAGAATCGTTTTTAATTAGTTATAAAATGTTTTACAAACATCCAATGTTGATGCGGGAGTTCCACACCGTAGAGAAAGGAATCCTACACCTTCAGTTAAAATTTCAAGTGAAAATATTTATTCGTTCAAAAGTTATGATGTACGCGGTGTTTAAAATTGTATTTTCGAGATAAATGGCTTCAAAGTTAATAAGTCCCTTACGTCAATACCGCTCTGCGAGACCGTTACTTGACGGTGCAGTCAATTACCTTCAGCGCTATAATTTCCGTAATTATTCGAATTTTCTCATTAAACTTCGTTGTAAATATTCAGAAGGGTTGACACTTTCGGAATTAATAATAATAAAAAAAATCGATTTTCCGAGATTTTAATAGTCCTGTACCCCCGCTCGACACCTAGATGCTGCTCTAGAAAAGAATGCCTTCGCGGTGAGGGGTTAAATAAGGAATTGATCGGTCATTCCACTTACCGCTACTTGATAACTCTTTTAAACGATTTATTTTCTAACCATGCACGTTGAAATAAATCTTACAATTTGTTCACTGTGTACCTATAATTTATTTACTCAATAACTATTGCAAATGTTCCTGCTTGTTTTCCTAAGAGAAAGTAGCAATCCTCGTACGATGTCAAACGTAGATTTTGTCTTTTTCGTTTATCGTTTCATCGAATACCGTTTAGATTGAATTTTAAAATTTTATCCTAGGGTTTTTAGAAGTTAAAGTGAGGGATTAACAACGTTTGTTACTCGTAGACGAGTAAATTGAAGTAAATTGTCATTATGTTTGACTCGGAGCTCTAATTTGTTGTAATAAAACAATTTTAATGAACTGTATAATGTTCATCGTAGTAAAACGGGAATTGCTGAGACGATGTAAGAATTCTTAATTCTCCACTTACATTTGTCGGTTTTTATAAATACGTTTAAAAAGCGTTTTCTTTTTATTAGCGTTTACTGTAAAACTAATCTTCATGAGTTCATATCTTCGGAAGAAAAATACTAAAATAAGGCATTGTAATTTATATTTTGTATAGATTTCAGTTATTTTTATATTTGGTTTTGTATTCAGTGTATTTTATTGTATTATATTTTTGTAGATCCATAAATATTAAACAAATTAAGAAATTGTACAGTATTGTATTCTACAGATTTTAATTATTTTAATTTTTTTTATTTATTTGGTTCTCTATAGAGAATATATTTTTTATTTTGTTATGTTTTTGTAATTCCATAAATAGTAAAAGAAATGATTTTTTTTTTAAAATAAGTATGAATATTTATTTTCTATTTTAATTATATTTTTTGTGAAAATTCAAAAACCGGTTATTCCAAAGTCGATTTTTGTATAAACCCTAGGCTTTAGTATCACGGTTCGTTTAAACGAAACTCAGCGTAAATATAATTAGGTGTCTACGTCGTGGCAACCGCAATGCAATATGTATGCCTGGAAAACATTCTGCGAGCACGCAGAACAGTGTAAACATCCCAGAAAATTCATCATTAATCTAAGCATACGCGTGGGTCACACCAGCGGAGCCAAGGTCCAAGGACCGTCTGGCACTTACGTAACTCTCTCGGCTGTTGGAACAAACCTTGCCAAGATTCAAGGACTTTTGAGGACAGACCTACGAGATGGCGCAAGCTGGCCCACGTAACCTACAAGAGAGGAAGCTCTAGGTACAGTGCCAGAGAGCAGTATACGAAGGACGGAAAGAGGAAGGAAAGGGCCGCGAAACAAGCGAGGCATACCAGTGGATACGTTGGATACCTTCAGCGAGGCGGGAAAGGATGGGAAGATGTGAAGACAGGAAGGGCGCAAGTTTACAGGAAGATAGAACAGGGTCAGATGGTGTCAGGGTGCTACTAATTAGACCCCCAAACAATATTAGTTCAGGTAAGACGTTTAGGGCACGAAGGGGAGAAGGTAGCAGACGGCAGGCTTTCTTACCGAAACTCAGTGGCTTCCGGTAATAGCAGCCTGCAAGCGTAAAGCCGACCTCGGAAGAAGGCCTTCTCGAATATCGCCTAATTAAGCACATTCGAGAGTTTCGAGGAATAATGTGTACCCTACCCAGAGGAGAAACTTTCGACCTACTGAGAGCACAATTGCACACCCATACCCCTATTCTGCTCCCTCTATTTGCGTCCCTGTCCTCGCTACGCTCGTTACTCGTCCAACGTAAGCTCGGCTAATTGCTCCAGAGACGAGATTTCCGGTTGAAATTTGTGTACACGACCGTTATAGACGCGCGTCTCGTCTATATTAAAGGGATCCGCTCGCTAGCTACCGTCATATTAGTCGCGTTTATGGAATATATCCGGATTCTGGATAATAGCGGGGCTCTACGGGCAAATAAAAGGCGAATAATGGCTCCGACGTTGAATGCGCTCAGAAAGTATAACCATACCGCGACGGTTTATTAGAAAATCTAGGAATATTCACGCATCGTGGACAGCAGCAGGGAATTAATATACCTATGTCGCTAGCATTAAACAAGTGACTCATCAAAATCAAAACTTTCAGGGTTAGAACAATTCTTCGTAGCCTCCTCAGACACGTCTCTCATCAAAGGAACGAGCTAGACACCGAAGGGACTAGATAATTCGTGTTTTGAACGCTATAATTCCTGGCCAGAGTACACGTAGTTGAGTATTTTGCGGGGAGCGTCTGACATAGGCGCCGAGGAGACCCGGGAACTAATATAGTCGATGCGCGACTACATATAGACTCGATCTAATAGAGTTCGTGATCCACATAAAGGATCGCCGGAGCATCGGGATTAACTTTTACGCCATTAATATGTACCGCGCGGCCTCGCGCCCGGCCGGCACGAAATTTGTCAGGATAATGAGAAACCCGGTCGACTTGTCCTCCTAATTTAGTTGTAAAGTGTCGCGCTCACCTCACAAGAGGCGCCGCCGTTAATAATTCCGCGTCGTTATCTGTGTTCGGGGCGGGCCCGAAATGGAACTCGAAGACGCGGGGATACGCTTTTGCATATTGCGCGCACGTAACGAAGATGCGGCTGCCTAGGTTATGATTCCACTCAAAATTCCGTCGCGGCCAAGATTTCATTCCGCGATCATTCGCGACATTCGCCGACGCTCCTCAGGATTCAGCGCGCGTCGAAGCTGGATATTGCCAGACCCAACCCGGGGAGAGTTCTCTTCGCTGCGAATAATCATTGCTGGGGGGGATGCGATCTGGGCTTTAGGCTGGTGCAGGAGCCAGCGAAGGATTCTTCTTATTCGAATAAATGCAGGGGAATTGCTTTTCTGCTTCATTTACAGCTGACCCCCTGTTCTTGATCTTTTTTTTTTACTGTGACCTACGTGTACCGAGTGTAAAAAAGGTAACGACCGCGCCTTTCGTGGATGAATCTGATCGTATCAATTGTCATTAAAGTTCATAGTCAACTGCGTTTTTTTGTTTTACGTTGTCTAATCGATAAGAGACTGGAAAGTTTGGAAAGAAGTATGTGTGTATGGGTATCTAAATGTAATTTGCAAACTCCTTGGTATTATTAATAAGTATTGTAGCACGAATTTTTGAGATATAAAAGGCTGCAAGAGCAGTTAAAAAATATTGAATCATTTGCAGGAGAACTTTGACAAAGGTAGTTAATTTAACTCAAATATGTACCATTGCTTAAGATGCATAAGAAAAATTAATGGAAGGAAATACGAGTTCACCTTTACGTATTATATGAATTTTTACCATAAAATTATGTATATACGAAGTATACAATAGGGTGGCTCTTATTTTCAACCTGCGATTTCTTTTGCTCTCACACCCTAATATGATTCCATTTCATAAAAAAATAATTTCTGAGAAAGTTTATTGCAATCGGGCAACTGGAAAAGGTGCCGATCGGGTCTTAAAGTTTAGAATCCATCGATGGTTTGAATTTTAAGAATTTCTTAAAAATGGTAAGCCCTATCGAAATTTTGTTCAAATAATATTGAAAAAGCATTCCATTTTCTACAATTACTGTATATATAATTTTTTCGAGCTTCCAACATTGGAATATATATACAGTACTTTTAATATTATTTGAACACAATTTCTATAGGGTTTACCATTTTTTAGAAATTCTTCAAATCCAAACTATTGATAATTTCTAAACTTTAAGGCCTGGATGGCACCATTTCCTGTTGTCCTATTGAAATACACTTTTTCAGGGACTATTTTTTTATCAAATGGCTCCGTTCTAGAGGGTGAGAGCAAAGAAATACAAAAAAAATCAACACGTATAAATAAGGACCACCCTGGTATGCATATGTATACATTAATAAATTACAATAAATTAAGAATTCAAAGGTCTTCGTACATGTAGAAACTCCGCGTTTAATTACTTTCGCGAAATTGCTTCCTCCAATGTCCATATTAGGAAGAAATACAGCACTTCGTCAGAGTAAGCACTTGCATACAGTAAAAACAAAAAAAAAAACAATTTCTATTTTACTTCTTACTGATACCTATAACAAATTAGAGTTTTCTTATCTTACTTCCTTTAAGTTTATTAATTGATTTATTATACACAAAGAACGGACTTCAAGTCTTATAATATTGTTTTGACTTATTAGATTAATAAATGGTGTGTAAACAATTGTTGTAGCAAAACGCATCACAGCAGAGTTTTTACACTTCACATCTATAGATAAATATCCATATAAACGAAAGTAAAACACAAACTATTTACATTTACATATGTAATATTTGCTTAATAATTCCAATGGTGAAGATATTATATGCATTATGTTCAAAAGTACTCATCTGAAATGAACTATGTAAGTAGTGTTTAAACTCAAAACTAGCTGTTACTGGTTTGGCATGGAAAATTTATTCTTGGCGTTTAAATACTTGTTTTTGTATTTGTAACTGATTCACATATTATTTTACAATGCTCGATGTGTGCATTTCAATTTATCATAGCATAGACAATAATTTCTAGTAAGTAATTAAACTAATTGGCATTGTCCCAACGATATACATAACTGTGAATTACAAAATTAATTAAAAACATTTGAATCTGTAATAATTTCGAATGCTCCTTGTCCCCTGAATTGTTTCTGTAGTTGATTCGAAGTTCACTGATAAGCTGAAGATAAAAATACATACAATTTCATCTAAGCTGCCATAATTGTCAGATTAATAGTACATTATGGGTTATTTCATTCCAGCCACACCTTTTCTACCAATTAAAGGTTGCTAAAAAACGATTCGTTTCTGTTATTCATCACCAGCGACAAGCAGGAAGTTGATCAAAGTATTGTATACTGACGCAGCAGGAAGAGACAGAGGAAACTCGTTCATTCACTATTTTCTATGGACGTTGTAGCCCGTTGCCATTTGCTCGGCTACCCTCGCGAAACTTTCACGACGACGAAAAATTCAATTAATTTGAAGCAGTTAAGCGTCCCCCATTCCTCTGACTTTTTGTGTCAAAAGTGAATTGTATAATAAAAGTTAATAATTAATTTGGCTATTTGCTTCTTACCGCACAACTTCCCTTTGTTTTCGTGTAATAGGAGAGAGGGAAATTTGCGGAACTTGCTAAGCCATTAAAGGATCCTGAATAACTTCGCTTCCTCCAGGAGTGGATGAGATTATGTTGAACAGAAAGGACAAGAGAGGAAATCCCGAAAGAAGAATTATCATAAACACACGAGAATTATACAAAAATCCATTGGCACAGAAATTTGAAAATAAAAGAACGTCTGTATTAAGAGTGAATTGAAGTGAATTTTTTGCAACACTTTACAGGTCGATGTGCTCGTGAAAATCATCGATCCCCAAATTATACGCGGCACAGAAATACTAGAAAAACAACACCGTGGAGCCGTTAACTAACAGGAATATTTTTTAGTACGAGAGAAAAAAAAAGGAAGACTCTAGCTTGTCAACGAACGCGCAATACCCAAGTTAAAAGTGGGCTTTGCGGTTTCAATAAATATCTCTAAAGAAAAGAAGGAAAAGAAGGGAGAACCCAGAATTCCCTTTACGCCAAAGGCAGCCACTGACTCAGCTGGCCTTTCACATCCTCGTCGTAATGAAACGGGATCCCTGATGTCATTTCGCCTGGCTTTCTCCCGCCGTCGCGTCGGGGGGGTTTTCCAAGACGACCAACACGGTACACGTGGAGGAACGCGACCAGTGTGCTCGAATTAACCAACCCTGGCTCGTCTTAGCTAAAACTCAGCGTCCGTGGGAAGCTCGAGTGAGGTCAGAGGAGCTGGCCAGGAGAAACAAGTGAGACAAAGGGTGTGGGCGGCTGGGGGGAGAGGTTTGTCGGTAGTTCTAGCCGCAATTCTGGGACCAGAACGTGACAAACTCGTCCAGGAAGCGAATGAAACTCGGTTCAGGCACCCCTCGCATCGCCACTTTCTTCCCCTGATTTGGCTAGTTCTTTTATAAAACTATTTAGACATCGAACTGTTGTCGTTCCCATTACGAAATCCTAGAAACAATTGCTTGTTCCAACGCTTGTTCCTTTGGGTGAGTGTTTTAGTTACTCTTGGAAACTGAGAAAGGTGGCGAAATCTAGCTGTGTAGTTTTGGGGCTTTCAGGACTTTTAGGGATGCACTTTGTACTATTGGGATTATTCTTAATAATAATAATATTAATATTCGATGAAATTATTCGAATATTTACAGCTCTACCTATATGAGATAATATTCGGAGATAGGGTCGCGTTGGGAGGTTAATAAAAGAACTTTCCCCGTTTATCCTTGAATTTCCAAGGATAATAAGTTAGTCCTCGTACATACATCTATGTATTTAGTTGCCGTAACGTCGATCGGGGGCGACGCCTTGTTTTTCTACTCCCCTAAGTAATCCAGATAACAAAGTTCCTCTCAATCTGGCCTATCATCGCACCAATATCCGCTGACTGCGTTCCGCGCAGCCATCTCGATATTTCCTTCAAGGCAACCAGGCTCCGGCGTTGATCGTATTACTTTGCTCCCGAGAAAGGGATATTGCAGAAGAGAAAGCCACTCTTCGGTACTTCTTCCTTTATATACAATCACTTTTCAATACGTGCACGCAATTAACGCTGTTCAACGCAGGACAATGTATTCTCTCCTCCCCCTTCTGCTTTTTTCTGCGAGCGAGTATGTTTGTTACTTACTGGGAATTATCTGGTCTCCTGAGATTTTTCAATATTTACGACCGGATGGTTACTGGGAATTAAAACTGATGTTTGTATCTCTAGTTTTCGCTCGAGTCCATGGAAACGTAGAATTAAATTTGTTATTTCTTGGGTTGCGCTCTAAAATATGAATCAGTAACTAATTTTTTACAAAGTATTATGACTTTCTAAATATTGAAAAGTTTTGAAACCATAAGCAGTTGATAAATCCTAGTGTAGGTATGGAAAAGATTGCAAGCTGTCATTTAAATTTTCATTGAAAATTTTAGAACTGTGTGATTTGTAAAGGGAAATTACTTTCGACTTTTCAATTCGTCATGAAGTTAAAAATGAAGAATAAAATTATTCACTGTTCTAATTCATAAGGATTCATCAGTTGTGAATCATATATTTGACACCGTAAGCAACTTTTCGATCATTTTGAAGCAGCTTTGTATTAAATCTTATTCGACGTTGTCGTCGGTGATAGATAAAATGCAGTCGATAAGGAAGGTACATTTAAACGGAGAATACAGATGAACAGCGAAGAATTTCTTGCGCAAAAAATAACTCCCACGAAATTGCAAACGAAAGCAACATATTTCTTCTCCGTTGATAGTTCTTCCTCCCCCGTTTCGTAATTTCGTATGGTAATTTAAAGAGACAAGATGATACAGTATCGGCGTTTAACGCGGCCACTGGACTAATGCTGCAGATTTCCTTCGACATTTCGGCATTTTTCTTCTACTCTGAAAAATTAAACCGAACCGTACCCCTGCGCATTCTTTACTGCGATTCCCCAGCAACTCCTTTGTCTCAACATTGATTATTTCGAGCTAAAAGTTCCAAGGATGGAAAATCGCCTTGTGAAATTTCAATCTTCTTAATGTTAAAAGCCAGGCTTTTTAAAAAATTAATCATTTGAAAGGGTAGACGGTGGCCAGCACAAATGGATAGAGGTAAATCTAAATACCAGCAGAAATAATTGTCACAAAGACTTAGGCACACCCTAGATTCACACAAAACTTTTCTCCTTCAGATTTACTTCGCCAAGTATTGACATGCACATAGGCAATATCTTTTACGACACATTTGAATGCAACGTAACTAACTCTTAAGTTGTGAATCCACGATGAGATTTTGGAAAAATCTCAGCAACAACTAAATGTAAATGATGGATATAGTCGCGAGGGATGAGATTTTTGAAAATATATTATGAAGCTCATCTCATAAGAGTCTAATTTCATGAAACTAATGATAGAATTATTTAAAAAATAATAAAATAAGTAAATAGTTGTCTCGTGACATTAAAGTCTCATGTGTGACACGATAATTTTATCTCATCGTGGATTGGCACCTTTGGAGTTGGACCTCGATATAAATTCAGAACACTAAAGGATTCTGAAAATTACTAACTTAATTATTTGCTCTTACTTTAATCATCTTCAGTGTCACCGTGCAATTTGAAATTTAATATTTTCAGTGACTTAGTGCTACAGAAGATTGACAACCCAGAATAGTTATTACTATATCATCAACAATTTTCAGAAAACCGACTCATCTTCCGCGAATATTAAGGAGGGATACTCGTGTAACAGTCACCGATATTTATGAATTTTTTTTAAAAAGCTATTGTTAATATTGCATTAAACTCTTTTGGGTTTTAAGGAGGCACCTTTAAACTTGAAGAAAATATTTTTTTTTATGTCGATCCTTTTTATTATTAATTAATTATTGTGGAATATCTTTGACGATGTTGACGCCACGAATAACTCAAAGACTAATTGACTGATCAATTTCAAATAAAGCTCATTTAATTCGGCATAAATTTCTCCTAGCAAAAAATTAATTATAGTTTTTATTTATAATACCTTTTTCGGCGATATAAAGAATAAAAATGAAAAATTTGTGTCAGGAAAAAAGTTACTTTTTCTTTCAAACACTACAACTCTCCATTTTTCATATTTTTCTTTAAATTAGACCAATACCAGCGTGAACTATCAAACTTTAAGAAACTTCTATTTATTTTGCAATCAGATTGCTGTGATAGGTGCTACACATCCCACCAACAAGAATTACATCGTCAAAGAGATGAACAAGATTCCACAATAATTAAAAAATAATAAGAAGCAGCGACATAAAAAAAATATTTTCTGCAAGTTTAAAAATCCCTCCTTATATGCCAAAAGAGATTAATCCAATATGACCAACAGTTTAAAAAAAAAAATCTTAAATATCAGTTACTTTTAGGTCTGTTAGTCAAGAATCCTCCTTAAGCCGAGTCCACATTGCATCGTTATCTGCCGATCGGCAAATCGATCGGCATGCGTTCGGCTTTTGAAAGCATCCCGAACCAAAGCCGACCGAACGTTTCCACATATTTGGCACCACCGATCGGCAGATGCCGACGCAGTGGGGACGCGGCTATACTCAAGAAGAGCTCCCGCTAAACTACAACCTCCGCCCCGATTCGATTAAGATCGACGTCCCGAGTTTTCCCAGATACATGATCCAGCTGATTCTTACGCAAGTTAACACGGCTAATTCGCCGCCGCGAGCGCAGACGGCTGGGTATCGCTTAAACGTAGCCACAAGGCTAATGTCGTAGGCACCCCCCTCCTCCACAGGACGAAATTAAGGGATATCGTGTGCCTGTTGGCGCCATACGACACCGTTCCATGGGAAAATCGATATGCAAATGTACGCGCAAATCCTAGTAATCTCGCTCACCCTGTGCAGCCCTTGCAACGGCTGCGTGCTTTCCTACGGCTCCCTATTTCCCTTCCCCCCTTTCCCCCCCAACGATCCACGAATTCTCAGCCTTTCGCTGGTTTCTCGGCGCGTTCCTTCGACCACTTTCTCTCTATCATCCTGTCTACGACGCTTTCGCTCTCCGGCAGACCTTTCGCACGATCCTCCTTCCACTTTGGCCGCGTGCTTTTTCCCCACTGACATGATACGCGAAGTGTAGGGGCTGGGAGGTTGTAAAGCGGGGTTAGCTGGGGTTCTGAAGGATCGTGTTCGTCGGGCAGCTTCAACGACAGGGCTTTATGAGGGCGAAAAAAGTTGCCCGGCGTCGATCCTCTCCCTGTGCTAGGTCCCGTGATTCTTAGGCACGGGATAGTTTCGCTTTTGAAGTGCTTTCTAACGGGGACCGCTGTTGCCACAATTGTGCTTCTCAAGAAAATCTATGTCCTTGATCAAGTCTGGTGATATTTTGTGACATGTCACTTGTAGAGTGAAGGATCGATATTGTACCTATGTGGAGAAAATTGATTTTGAACGATAGAGTTCGGCTCAACTCTTCAATTTGGTAATCTTCAAGCGTTTATGTGGTCCTCGTTATTCACTCCCAGATGAAAAATTCGTCAAACAATCTGGTTTATCATGTCGAATGTCAGAATATATGCCAATGCTGAAAATAGCACTCCCACCACTTCGGTTATTGCCCAGAGATTTTGTTTTAATCTTCCATTTCTAGTTTTCAATTAGAGATGTGTCAACCAAACCGAGCTATGTTAAAGTCTACACGTAACTGTGATTGAAAAGTAACTCTCTAACGCAAAAGTGTAACCTTGTATGTTACTTTTTGTAAAATATTTTCGAAGACTCAAATTTTAGCATCTTCTCTCACTCATATTTTTTATTCTTCAAGAATACTTCCATAATCCTTAAATATTGTACCATAAAAGGGTGTTATTCGTAAACCATTGACCACGGAACAGGGATTTTCCTCATATTTGGAATTTATTAGAAGCAAACTATCGATACGTGTTCACTATCGATACAATTCCATTGCCCGAGTTATTGTTGCCACACAATTTGTTCGACAGTAGCCGATTGTTCGCACGTTTCATAGATAGGCATCTAAAACGGAGAAAGGAGAGGCAGCGGCTCTTTCTTCACCCGAGAAAAGGTCAGGGCACCAAGAAGGAAGACGATCAATCTTGATCCCAATTATCGCGTCGTTCAGCGACTGTAATTGAGTCTACACCCCTTCGTTGTTCCCCGTGATGCCGGAAAGTCGAAACAATGAAGCTGGGAGTTCCTTGCTTAGTTACAGTCGTGAGAGTAGGAGCATTTTTTCACCCCTGGCACACCTGCTCGCTTCGGACCCAATGATTTATCAACGAACGAATGGCCACCGGTTAAAGGTTATTTGTCGACACCCTTCGGTTTAGGCTGTTCGTTTCCTTTTCTGTTTTCCCCCGATTTCACTCTATCCTTTCCGCCCAAGTTTGTTCGTCCAACTACCTACGGATTGTCTTAAAGCGATCAGGAGCACCATTAGCTAGCGCGATCAAGCTACTTTTTTACAGAACGTGGCTTAGTCGAGGACAGAGATGGGCGAAATTTTGATTTATATAAAGATTTCGTATTATGAATAATAGTTAAAAAAAGAAATGATTCGTCGGGTGTCGAATAAAGTCGAAGTTAAAGTTAATGTTGAAGAATTTATTCGAAGCTGAATTTTAAACCGCACGACGAATAAAAAAAGTACTTTATTAGTTATTTAAATAATTTTTTATTTAGTTAATGCAAAACTCTGGTCTGAGTTATGTCTCCTTTCCTAGTGATTTATTTTCGCAGAGAAGTAGGTATTCTATAATGTAATGCAAGTTGTTTCTATCACAAAAGATTTTCTAAACTTATTTAGGTTATTAGAAAAATATTTACTTTGAAATTTTGATATATGGAGGATCCTTCCGTTTCTTACAATGGAAGTTGGGACTATTAAATAGCTTTTACTAACAAGAATATTCAGAATCAAGAAATACTGTTTTTTCGAGAAACTTAAATCTATGAAATTGCGAAGGTAAAAACATATCTACAATTTATAATAAATCTTATTAGTAACGTTAGAACCTATATGAATTGCAGTAGAAAATCTCAGTAGAGATAATTCAATATTAATTACTGGTGAAGGTGCTCTTAAATTCTTATTTAACAATTTAGAAAAAACGAAACAACTGCACTGACTGCAACTTATTCAAATTAAGGTAATTCCTAACCAACTACGTTAATTAAATTAGAGTTGGGTAAAAAAATGATAAATATAAAATAGTATGATACTATGAAAATAATATTAATAATTTTTAACATCATGTATATATATTTTCAAACGTTCAATGTTAATATAAATAATTGTAATACAAAAATAGAATATTAAGTTGGTTAACGTAGTGAATTGGAGCAGCAGATCTGACAACGTCGCATTCATTCTGAGCGTCTTTTATAACCAAACTGTCAAAAAAAAAAACGTTCATATGAATCTGAATTTTCGTTCGCTATTTAAATGTCTAAACACATCGATTGTGCGATGTTGCCACGTTGACTGCTCTACTATTTCTTATGGATATTTACGAAGAAACCATGTGGTCAATTTCACTGAAATAAATAAATTCATTTCGTGACATTTCGACGTACTTTGGTGCCAATTTTGCTACACTTCTTGAATATAGTTTTCCTGTTTCAGTAGAAAATCTAAAACTATAACCCTCTTTCTTTCGACTCCGCAATACACCACTGTGTCAAAATGCACCAACTTTAATTAACAATTTCACGATAACAAAGTGCTAAATCGATTTTAAACTTTGCACAAGGGTTTCTCTTATTCCAAATTAGCTTTGAACGAAATTTGAAAGAATTCTTGAATTTAGTAGATTATTCAGGAACTACCTTAACAAAAGCTCTCGAAGCACCCAGAAATTTAACTTTCTATTTTGAATTAACCCATTCGTACGTCCCTTTCGGAGGAACGTAAAGTTATTTCCTCTACGACAGTATGGAAGTCTCCTTCATCCCACGAACTTCCGTTAAAAAAATATACCGATATTATTAATACATTTTTATTCTATTCTCCGCAACGAGATTCTGCAGAATTATTATGAACAGCCCCAGGCGTGCTTTAGCGTATGAAACCGTGAGTTGTTTACGTCCCTCGTTTCATTCCACTTATTTCTCAGTCACCCTTCGCAGAAAGACACCCGATAGGTGTCTCAAATACAGAGAAAAAAAAGATAACGAACGCCGCAAGCAAAATAGTATTTAATATTTCCTGCCGCGGTTCAATCGCGTGCGAGTGTGCAATAAGCTCCGCACAGGCGAGCACGTTCCACCGGTCCTATTGACGTTTTCAACGCAATTACGCTGCATCTGTCCATCAAAGCAAATTCGCACACTTAATTAGTATTTATAATCGTACATTATTACCGTCGTATCTAGCGCGGGCTGTCGAAAAGCGTGAAACACTCAAAATACCCGATTTACGTGTTATCCATTTATAATCTATATAATTCCAATTCCCCGTTGCTCTGTCATATCTGTTCACGTTAAGGCGCATTCACATTCGCGTCATTGACGCTGCTCCACGATTTGTCGTTACCCGAAACCATTTCATCGCGTTGCAACGCGCTTCCCCGTACGATATATCGTCGTGTAGGACCTCTGAAATCTGTCGCGTTGGTTTTTATAATGTTTTTTCGAAACGTAGTGATTTCAGTGTTTACGACGCCGCTGTTTGCTCGCTCGCCCGCTTGTTTTCTTTTCCCATTGGCATTGCTGCGTTAATGCTTCCATAGTTTTCCGATTCGCGATGAAATACGAGCTTTCGGACGGAAATTTTTACCGCTCCACGCGTATTTCAAAATCGCGCGTAATCTCGCTCGTTCTCGGTCGATACAACGATACGGGTGAGAGGTTTTGTGTCTCTTCCATCGCTGGTTTTCGGATTAAGGATCTGTACTTTGGCATTATTGTTACACATGTTTGCAACGAAATAGTACTCGAGATTCTGAGTGAACTATAAATCTAGAGAAATCATGATATCAACTTTTTTCAAAGAACTTATTTAGAAGATATTTGAAAAAAGTGAAGAAAGATTTTTGCATAATAAGAAAATAGTCAATATATGTCGATTCGTGGATTTCTCCCAATGCATAGATATAGAAAATTAAATTCTCCTCTAGATGACCCTGGAATGTTAACTATATTAGTAAATTATATAATATCTATTGCACAGTGAAGGAGGAAGTTTTTTCGTAAGAATCGGTATCTTTTACTTTCAAGTCCTATTATTTTTTAATAAAGCACTTGTTATTATTCTAATATGTTCATTCAAAGCGTAACTTTACTTAAAACAAAATGATTTTTGTGTTTTTTGTTTGGGACGACTACAGTGGACGGTACGCTACACGCCAATTTACAGTGGGTGGCTGTATTATTATAGTCAAACAGAAAGGTTTGAGATTTTGTAATAACTGGACATGGCAATTACTTCCAAGCGGTTTGGACTTTCATTGTAAAAATTTGCAAACTTTCAACTCACGTTAAGTAGAATAACTGAGACTTAGAAAAAAAAATTGCAATCCTTCTGGGCTGTCTAATAAACACCGAGGGAACATCCTGAACCCGGAAATTGAAAAAATTCTAAAACTTTGTGAATATGTAAGGAATTTTCTCCTGATTACAACGCAATTTTTGTGTGCTATCCAAATTCACTCTAAGGGCGAGTATTCAACCCTGAAAATCCGATTATTTTCCGAATTTGTGTTATAATTCGTGAACTGTAAAATAATACTTTTACCAAGTGATAGATCTAATTAAAAGAAGGAGCTTTTGCCTTTTTATTTTACAGATCACAGATTTTGACGAAAAAGTTTTGAATATAATAATTTGGCCACCCTCTGGGAACTGTTTCCATGAATAATTTTTTATTACTGAAAACTTTTTGACATTTTTAAATATGTACTTTAGTCATCCTGAAAGTTTCAACAAGTTAAAACGAATAAATACTGTGAAAAATATTTCCAAAAATCAGGCTTTCTTTTAGTCATCTAGGTACCTATACAAAGTTCCCTCCTTAAGAGCTCCAAATAAAATCGATTTCTTCAAGCGAAAGACACGCGGATAGTACAAGAAATCCTGCAAAATATTCCAATTTGTTATATAAATACCTGTAATCCAGTTGACCACTTGTTTTTTATTTAATAAAACACCTTTATTTTCTTACATTCCCTCAATAATTTCCCTCAAATTTCACAGCACATGTCACTCATATTTTATTTTCCTATCCAAAGCGAAACCATTATCAAAAACGATGCAACATTTTTTTATTCGAGACATCAATTATTTGCTAGCACAACAGTAAACGTGCGTTAGGAATTAATTGGATCTGAGTAATAGTTGCGACTGAGAAAAGAATTAAAGCGGAATGTGTTTTAACGCCGGTAAAACGAGTATGGTCATTCGTGAACAATTCAATTAAGTTCTCTAGAATGTTCGCTCGTTCGCTCGAAGGTGCGAATGATCACCCGCAAAGGACACGCGAGATGTTCTGTTGTTAGGAAGCGGGATTTATGACGTCGTCTCTCCTCTCTACGGAGATCCTCTAAATATCATTAAAGTTTCATTAAAATTAGAAGGGGAACATTTCGCATGGCTCCCCGGAGAATGCTGTTTCTTATCAGTAGACCCTTTAAATCAACTTTAATACCACGCTCGCCGGTTAGCGCCGGCTGAAATATACGACCGCCTTAAATTCCACGGAACTACGGTTATTTGCATCTCGACGATAATGCGTTCCTCTGTTTATTATTAAGTTCGGCCTTGCCCGGTTACAGAATGCAATTTCTACGCTAGAATCGGGAATTACATCTAGACGGGGCTGTTTCGCCCACGGTATTTCCTTTTTTTTTTTCCACAACGAATATTCGCAAGATAGATATGTACGAGTGAGTGGGGAAATTTGCTGTGCATTTTGCGCCGGCTGTACTGGCACTTGATCGCGAGATTATTATTATGTGGCATTATGCTGTAATGGCATTCAATTGCAATTCGCATTAATGGGGTTGCATTCCGAATAATTTTTCAACTTGTCGCGCTAATAAGTTAAAAGGAATTAACACGTGCGGAGCCTTCGTCGTATAGATAGAAATCTCTGGTTTTGTTACGTTCGCGAAACTGGTTATACCGATTGTCATCTGGTGGTGAAATACTGCACTTCGTTAGATGGAATGTTTGTTTATCTGTTTAAGATTAGTAGTTGATTTATTGCTTGCAAAGGGTAGGCTTCTAATTAGAATTTTACTTTGATTTATTATGCCTAGCATTAATAAGTACATACCACTTAATTTATTTAGATAACACAATAGATCACAACGGGGGAAACACAATAGAATTTCCACATTTCTCAATTTGGCGAAAGGAGAACGACACGAAATTTCCATATGTACAGGAAATAATGATAAATTATGTATGTGTGTACTAAAACCGTTCCTCAACTAAATAGTTGCTCTGACGGAAGCATCTGATGAAGCTTTATTGTTTTTTATATTAGTTTATAAATGATTAATACTGAGAGTTTGCTTCTAATAGCATGTTTAAATTCGAAAATATATTTCAGACACATCCCTTTTCATAAATACTCGACTCACACATATTATCACTTTACAGGAAGCGTTAAACATGTAAGGATATAAATAACAAATGCTGTTGTATGTAAGAAATACGTAAATACTTCGAAAAATATTTACTTCGCAATTGGTC
This sequence comes from Andrena flavipes, assembly GCA_963971345.1. NCBI lineage: Eukaryota > Metazoa > Arthropoda > Insecta > Hymenoptera > Andrenidae > Andrena > Andrena flavipes. Next base: position 71,699,308 of record OZ020479.1, on the reverse strand, counting down.
CATTTTCAAACTCTACCTGCATTATATGTATATTAGTTATACATAAAATTTTATTTATGTACGTTTAAAAAGAAGTTTATAGTCCTAATTATTTGAATACGTATTCGAAATTATTCGAATTATTCGACTAATCGAACAATTACAGCTCTACGCTGAACACATTCAAGAAAACTTCCAACGAAATTACTAAAACACTTTGTACTGATTGTATAAAAAATGATGGTCACTGTTTTCAAGGGTGCACCTACGCCACTGGATCGGTAGAAATTTATTGAAAAGAACTTGCCGCAAAAATGCTTATAACATTGAAAATTAAATTTAAAGTCTTTTTTACAAGAAAAAAGATTCAATAGAAACCATGTGCCCCAAATACACCGTTTCAACGCAAAAAATTGTTAAACTTTACATAAAAATTAGAGTGTGTAGGAGCCACTCACAAAAGCAGTGACACGTTAAGATGTTTTGCTGCCTGAAAGCAGTGACTACAGTAAATCCTCGTTATAGTCCCGTTTTTACCATGCGTAATACGCCCGGTGACTATCCCCACCATTTCTTGGAATGCTTCGGTGAGAGTGAAAGAACGAAAGAGTCGACGACAACTTCGTGTCAACTGTTTCGTTTCCTCTCCCTTGGTTCTTGGATTTTCTCACTTGCACACGGAATAGTCTTAGAGCATATAAGTACTACTCTAAAGGAATAGTGTCCGCATCACGTCGTTCGCCCGTCGCCAGTCCCGTCCGTCGGGTTTATAACGAGAACTACGTATCACTTTTTATACACCACGCAACCAGTCAAGAGTACAAAACTACTAAAATGATTATTCCTACATTTTATGGCAGGCAGGTGACACCTGATTCTGAAGTAATCAAACTAACTGATTGCTGTACATTTATTAATTCAGCTTCCCTAACATCTGAAAAGTAATTCCAGCTTCGTACCTTGTAATATATTTGCCACTACGTATTTGCCACATTTTGTGAATTTTGCCAGGCACATCGACGAACATACCTATGAACATTCTCTATTACATATTCAAGGCCCTCATCACTTCTTCCCGTTCAAAATGCAACTCACAACTTCCCCCTTAAAGCAGTCCACTAAACGTCACTTCTGAAGAGAACGAGACGCACCAAATCCATTCTCCCCAGGCCAACTACGTAGAAACTGACTCGAATAATTACGCGGGAAATCGCGCTTGCAAGCCCGCTCGGAGCCTCGATGACTCTGCTGGAGAACGGTACAGAATTCACCGCGTGCCATGCGTCTTTGCCCAGATCTTGAACTATATACACGCCGTGCTCCGTGATTGTCGCCGGATCGACGATTTAACAAGACATTTCTCCGAGTGTGAGTTATCGTTTAATGAACGCCTCTTCGACTTCGGGACGCTCGAGTGCCCTAGAGTCTAGTGCAGCGTGCGGACCTCGCCACTCGACGGCTAAGGGCTGCCAACCCCCGCGATTCTAGCTCTGTCTCTCCCTCCATCCGTGTTACTGCCCTCGTACCAACCTCGCCCGTTAACCGTGGCCCGTGGAAGTCGGTGATAATTTGTACAGGAGAGAGAAAGAAGGGGGGGAACGACGTGGATAGAGGGAGAAATTTGAGTTCTTAGCGTTTGATTCGTCAGCACAATTAAACGAATTAATAGGCGTCGCTTGGCTCGTTCAGCTCCCCGTTCCGTGGCGGCTCTCTTAATCTCCCGCCGCCGATTTCAACTCCCCGTCTCGCGGTACTTCAGCTACGTCCCTCCGCTACCAGCCCGATAACAATCAAAGTTTGCTTGGAAACGTACCGATTTCCGCCGCCAGCCGCAAATGGCCATCCGACTAACCGAAAAACTTGATGCTTCGGATGATACAGGTCGAGGACTGCTCCCAACCGTTGCTCCCTAACTTCGGTAATCGCTTCGTGTGTACAAACAGGGCTACCACAATACCAAATTTGGTTTTCATTGGTCAGACAATCGACAGACGAGAGCGTCGAATTATTTTAGTCTTCTAATTACGTAAACATCCTTGGGTGCTGGGTCCTTGGATCTCTATCGATGAGGATACAGGAAGCACGGATGACATAATCTACCGCTGTTACAGCATGCGTATACTGGAATTCATGGACGTCATGTGCAGCCAACACTGACTGATAATACTTTACGTGCTGATTTCCGAAATACGATACGAAACAGTGAGGTATTTCAGAATTTCAACATCCAGGTTGACACTGTTTCGGGATTCTGGGTGTAAGATAGAATCACTTACCCCCAAATCGCCTACAACGCCCGCGCTTTTCATTAAGGTAAGTTTTCCTATACGCGGCTGAAGTCAAGAATTTCAAAGTCGATTCTCTCGGAAATGAAGCGCAATATCGAATAATTTATTCCTCTTTCTCGACTTATTTACTTGTTATAAGTCGAAAAGAAACAGTAACTTTTTTAATATCGCGCTTCATTTTCCGGAATATCGAGTTTGAAATTCTTCACGTTGCGTCCAGTCGCGTGTAGGGAAACTTACCTTAACGAAAGTCACGGGCGTTGCTGATGATTTGGGAGTAAGTGGAATTGACCCCGGGTAGATTTATTAGGTGTCTAAAGACTAATTAGCTAGTAGTAATAAACCAGTGCACTGAATACACCACCAGATTTTCTTAACTATAGTGCATCGCACCTACGTATTGTTACTATTAAGTTTGTTCTTAAATTCTCTAACTCTTTCCTTAAACCAGGAAGCACTATCGTCACCACTTACAAGAAACTAGCAACGAGGTTGCCCTTCGAATCAGGTAGTCCAGAAAATTGCTTCAAAGTGAAAAGTAAACTTTCGCCCAACACTAAACCTAAGAACTGAAACCAGTTGCGCACGCAGAGATCCAGCTCAGCTACGTGGTTCCCCTCTCTACAACAAAGCGAGTTCTCTAAATTGCTGGCCCACAGTGGCACAATTAATAATACCATCAATGGTTCCACAATTATTTGCCGAAGTAACGCTAAGCGCTAAGATACACAAGCACGTCAACCGCCTCTTGTCCCCCGAATTTTCCTCGGATCAAAGAGAGCCAAAGGCAGCGGTGAGAACACATTCAACCCCCAAAAAAGGCGGAAGGCGTCGCAGTTTGGCTCTCGGCGTCATCACGAATTCTTTTTCAACCCCGCGAATGCAGCGGGAATTTAGACGCAGAGGGAGTCGGAAGTTCCTCTTTTATAGAATAACAATTTAGCGAATTAGGAGGTTCAAAGGAGACGGCTGCGCGCTGATGCTTCTTGCGAGTAGAAAGAGGCGCGAACCGAAGGGGAGGTGGTGTGGGGCGGAGGTAAACCTAACTGTAAGAAAAAGGGAAAAATCGTACGAAGAGGGAACAAAGGGAGGATCCAGGGGCAAAGAAAACGCGGGGAGACAGAGATAGCGAGAGACTCAAAGGCGAAGAAAATTTCCCAAGACCTAAGTGATCGAAAAAGGAAGCGTTAGCCCCCGTAGCGGGGTGTTTTCTCTTCGTCTCCTCGTTCCCTTCCTCCTCCCCTTTTCCTTCATCGTTTCATCGAGCCCTCCATCATCCGTCGCGCTAAGAGTCTCGCCCGAACATCAAAGAGCCCCGTGGCCTCTCTACGTGTGGTATAAAACAGACACGATGCACCAAAAGCAAAACCACTAAGCTCCCGGTCTTGCGGAAGCCCTGATTCGAATCGGCCTCGACGTGCCAAGATAATTATTACTTCTCTCTCTTCAACCCCTTCCGGCTGGGTGATTTTATCCTTTGCTCGCTCCTTCCTGACCTCGAGGAGCGCTCCTCGTAGGTTTTTGCAATCCCCAGCACGAAGTTAATTACTATTTACCCTGCAGACTTATCAGGGCGTAAAAAAATGTAACAGCCACGGTTCCATCTGATGAGCCCAGCCATTTAAATCGGCGCCAATTGCGTAGAAATGTTTTTCTAAGATGTTGATAATGACGTTGGAGTTCAAGGTGAAAGCTCTTCTCACTTTTTTACGGGTTCCAGGCGAGGAGGGGAAGGAAAGTTCGAAGGAACCATGTGTCGCAAACGAACTGCTTCTTTCTGAGAACTCGTTGAAGTTTGGGACAATTAGGTTCCACGGAGTTGCGTCTGAAGAACAGAGTGTTATTACAGACGCGTTATGGCATGCTGAGGCAGGACAATGTTGATTATTGGTTAATATATTAATGATCTTATCTGAGAAAAGAAATCATTTGTGGCGCATGGTTTCTTTGGAATGTTTTGTCCTTTCTTTTGGTGAGATACGTAGAAATAATGATTATGGTGAAATTTGTAACATGTTCATTATTTTTCAACTATGAAAATGTGAACTTCTTGGTATCTGAATTTGTTTCTTTTTATAAAAAATAAAATCGAGCAGAATGTGAACACAGTTGATCTATATTTAGGGGTAGCTTAATGATGTAGATGATAATTATATGGAAGGGGGGAACACTAGGGACTTTTTCAAATTTTTCAAACATTTGTTCATTAAGAAATATAGAAACTAAGAAAAGGTATCATTGTGCCCAATCTGACGTGTAATTAAGTAAAACAATTAGTAGATTGTACCCTGACAGCAGAAAACAGACACTGGCTGGTGTCTGAGCCTCTGTGAACAATAAATTTAACAAATTATCCAATACAAATGTAAATGTGTAAATTAAATTATGGCAATTATACGTGGAATTTTCGTAATTTCTATAATCTTTGACTCACTTGAGCTATCTATTGTATTGGCCTAAGCTTTTATATAGCGTTTGTTTATCTAAAGGAACAAATTAGGGTGGTAAGAGTTATGAAAAAATATTTAATTTAAGTTCCACCCTAATTTACACCCCGTGTGATGAACAATTACCAAATCCTCTTTAAGGGTTGTTAATATTTTAGGAGTTCTTTAATTTGTTTCTAACTTTTGTTACTTTGTATTTAAGATATAGTACAAAGAGGAATTAACAGGATCCCGATAATTTCACCGTAATTACTCAGCCACCAACACCGTAAACAAATACGTACCAGATTAATTGAATAGCAAATCTGACTGATAACTAGTTATTAATTGCGTAGCATTAATTTCGTTTTGCGCGTAATGAACACTCGAACACTCGAAACGCGGCTCCCCAGATATGCGTAATAAATTTTCAACCGTTTGATATTCATAAATACGCGGTTCGTTACCGAAGCTGTGTTATTTAACACTTATGTAAATCACAATGCAACAGGCCAGTAAAAGCCCCTCGAGTATCATAAATCCCAAATCCCAAGCAGTGAATCACCGTGTCTAACTCCAAGAGAAAAATTCTCATACTCGTTAACAACAATAGCATTCGCGAGAATTAAAAAAATTATTTTTAAAAAGTTAACCAAAGCGTGACAATGAATCTTGTTAAGTCGACGTGCCATCTAACGACGAAGCAGTGGCAGGTTTCAATTATTTCCAGGCCAATAGATTCTTCTATATCAATTAACGGAAAATAAAATTGTTATGCGAGGATATGATGACTGATAATGGTGAAAGCTTCCAGGCTTTTAACGTTTCGAATCAAAATAACCGGATCGCGTAATTCCATTTCCCATTATCGCGGCCAGCGAGCACCGGCATATTTCTGAAAACGAATTTTGAAATCCGCGGGATCTGATGCCCGTGAACGCATTACACACGTTTCGATGGGTTCATATCGCGTGCACGGTACATTGATTTAATCCAGGATTCTATATCACGGATGTACAGGGTGTGGAGAAGCAATCGAAGGGACGCTGCGCCCTCGCCATCTATGATTTCGATCTGGATTAGTATCCTAAAGCGGATACGCGCATACTTTTTTTTCTACCCAACCTACAATACTGGCTAAATAGAAGGTATCTCTAGATTGAAAAGCTGTTGTAGTTTGTGAACTGCTGACGGATTCAGCGGAGTTGAAGTGGATACGATAGGTCAAAAGAATGTCAGTTAAATATTTCTGTTAAATATAAAAATATTCTATCTATTAATTTGTTTATAATTCCACTGATTGGAATATTTCTGGATACGTATAATATGTATAACGGCGTAGGGGCATTCGTTATCACATCGCAAGAAGAGATAAATAATCATAACAAATAAATATCTGCATTAGAAATCCAATAGTATGAGAGATTTTGTAAGTTTAAGCGATGGAATATTTAAAAAACGCATTTTAACCCTTGAAGTTTCTAGTTTTTCAAGGACTCCATTTCTTTTCATACATTATAATACTGTTTTATCAAAACGAAGCACAGGAAACGAAGCTTAAAAATTTTTTGAAGTATTAAATCCATTTTAAAGTGATACTAAAAATTAACGAAAATGATTTGACTATAATAATTTGGCCACCTTTTGTAAATGACAATGGTGTCGAAACAAATTTGGAAAAATTTTATTTGATCAATTCTGCACGTCAGAATGATGGAAAGCGATCATACGTACACGTGTTCAACAGCCGTTTATTTTTTAATGACATGCAACCTTTTAACCATGCATCAAAATATTTAAATCCGATTTACACGTTTTTATTAAATTTAATTGTATATATAGTCCAGTGAAATTAGGATCTGCCTTTGGAATAAATACAGCAAGCTAAATTTTGGCATGGGGCTTCATTTGATCGTTTTAAACAATACGTTAAAAGTTCCCATCGATCCGAGCGGCGCTAAAAATTTTATAGAGGGTTACAAAAACAGTTTTTCGCGAATATCTCATTATCTATAAGTTTTACGACAAAAATAGTCGCTATGAAATTTATAGCTTAGGAAATTCTCTACAAAAGAGATCTTATAAGTTTTTTTTTTAGGAGCAACCATTTTCATGTATGTTGGGTTACCAAGTTTCAACCCCCATACTTTCTCCATCGGGGCTTTTGACATATTGTTTAAAACGATCAACTGAAGCGCCATACCAAAATGTAGCTTCCTGGCATTTATTCCGTAGATTGGCCAGATTTCCGTCTAATTTCACTGGACTAATAATAATACATAGGCCAGCTGCCCTCAGATAAGACAAACATGAAGAGCTCTAAGAAAATTGCAATAGTCCCTGGCGAAGAAGACAAACCATCAGGGACGAAACCTTTTCCCTAGCCGAAAGGCGAGTATAAGATTATCCTGGCTCGATGGCTTTCTCTGTGATGGACTCCGTAAGACAGGAGAGCGAGCTGTGCTTTATGGGAAACCGTCTGCGGCTAACACACTAAGGGCCACCTTGTTATCCAATGTCATATTCACTTTTATTAGCTAGAATAGGGCAGAATAAATCCCCCGTAATTGGGGTAGTGGACTTAGTCCTATGAAAGGAGACGTTCTATCTGGTATAGTAAAAAGTGAACTATTACACGTAGGGCATTTATCAGGTAACTATCGTGGGTAGGATGACGTAGACACCATGATGTGAAGAGATCAATCAAATTTTTGGTCTCTATTCAAGCTAGCAAGTTTCAATCTTTAAATGGAAACATTTATGTTGTCGAATGGATTAATAAGCGAATGAGTTCTGTAGATAGGGATTCTTAAGAAGTACAAGCATACATATATAAATGTGTATTATAAATATAAATACATTAGGTATATAATATAATATAAATAGGTATTTATATTATATACATATATATCAAATTTCTTAATATTATTGCCAGTATATGCCTATATTGTTGACCTTGACAACGTATCTGAAGATTATTGAAATCAGTGAGGTGAGAATTTTTGTAAATAATTATCATAAATTTCAAATATATAATCCATTTAAATCTTGAAATTTATATTGTTAGAGATACAATTAATAACAAGAATGCAAAAATGCACATGGTAGTATCATTATAACTTGGATTATTTTGCAAAAATATATAATTTAAGGTTTTGCAGGATCACACCAGGTGCAAACGATATAACTACAGCTAATATTTAACGTTCAATGTTAAACAAAGACGAATCCAGTAGAATTATCGGAAATCAATAATAGATACCTGTGGCATGAATTTATTAATGTATCCATATATTATTACTGTTTGTTTCTGAGACACTAAACGTTCTCTCACCAATGTAGCACGCTAAATAAAAATATAACTATTTCCCAATATGTGGGAAGTGAGACACGTTGTGGAATCGAATTAAAGTGAAACGGGAAACGCGTAGATATTAACAGAAACCACGAAGTAAATAATACAAATTGTGTGGCAATAACAACCCCGGCAATTAAATGAGAAGCAAAGTTAATGAGTTGAAATCCATCCACGTTACTGCATCCCTGAATTTTTCATAAATAGGTAATTACTGTGCATGCATTGACATTAATATGGAAAACGCCATAATTCTGTTGTGAAAGATGAAATCTATACATTCTTCAGCGAAATGGATACCATTACGTTTCCCAAATGAGAGAAATATTTCACGTAAAAAGAACAGGAAACGATACAATCACTTTGAAAGGCCTCGATAAACGTTCCTGTTCCTGTTCCTGCTCGTGATACATAATTTAATAGAGAGTATCGCATTAAAAACTAATCATCTTGAAATATTCTACTGATTTAATTCCGACAAAAATATGTTAAAAGGAAATAGATACCTTTTTCATGAATTGAAGAGGCCTTAGAAAACACCATGTGCCTAAATTAAAAAAAAAAAAAATGATTTTTGGCACTATAGTGTTTTCTAAACAAGACCTCTTCAATTAGATCACTGATATTTCTTTCAAAGAAATTGTATGTCTTCTTCTTTAATTACCATTATGTATTAATATTAATATTATACTCGAATATTTCTAGCAGCCCGAAGTTTTCCAAATATATATTTCTTAACGGGAGTATCTCAGTTCTCATTCTTCGCTCCCAACACTCATATCTCGCGGAATTCTTAATCGAGTTCGGGAAGAGAGGGCCAGCGATCGTTTTAATAAGCAATAACGTTTGTCCTGGCCTGTAAAAAACGAATAACGGTGGCCAGGGAAAAAGCAAAGCGGTGACACAATGGCGGAAGGCTTGCCCGTCGCAGCCCTTTTCACTTTGAATTCGTTGACGAAGGGCGCGTCGACGGCACTTCTCGACGTTGAAGGGTCAACGCGGTTACCCGCGTGTGTCGTTAGCAATTTCGACTCCCTTCCCCTGATTCTTCCCCTCTGCTTATTTGCCCCTTTAGGTTAGAGGGGCTAAAAAAGGCGATCTGCTTTCTCCGTCAGACCAAAGTTGTCGCCAAACAAATTACATAATTCGCGAATGAAATGATTGAAGTAGGTAATTCTTAATTCCCAGTTAATACTTGAGCGGGTAAGTATGGACTCAAGTGAAACGGCTGAACAAATATGTTATATGGAAGTAAGAGGTATGAGCTTTATTTTCAGAGTTATTAAAAATTAAACTTTCTCTTCTACTGTTGATCAGTTAAAGTATTAGAAATTTTTTAAGTATCTACATATTTAAAACTGAAATAATAAAATAGTGCAGTATAACTGAACGGAAATAATATTCGGAATGTGTAATTATATAATATGCTAAGCAAAAATGGGAAATATTTTATTTAAATAGAATTTCGAATAACGAATAAAAGTTTAAGAAAAATATTAATCGTTACATGTTAAATAAAATTGACCCGGGTTAAGTTTATTCGGCGTTTAAAGTTAATTGTTTTATTCGGTGAGCGTTTCAACTTAGCTATTGAATAAATTTGTCATATTTAACTTTAACATTATTTGACACCAAATAAAGTTAAAGTTACAGTTGAAGTTAAAGTTGACAAATTTATTCGACGCTGAAGTTGAAACACTCGATGAAAAAAAAATTAACTTTATTCGTCAAATAACCTAAAGTTAAATTAACTTTATTTGATCCGCTATTTTAATAATTTTTCATTTAAGTAGTTAACGCCCAACTCTGGCGTTAAGTTACACACATGCATAAGTACAGTTATAAATATGTAAATAACCGAGACTGCGGCGTTGGCCGCGCAGCGCATACCTATTCTCAACTCGTCACATCTTGGAAAATAAAGCTTACACAATCTGCGTCCATGAAACATTTTCTTGTTCCTTTGTGGTTTAGGTTAACCACTTGGCGTATTAGCATGAACTTATGCAAGCACTCCATACATTTCTTCTGCAGTCTTTTGTTACGTCCCAGTATTATTATTTCATAATCATGTGAAGTTATTCTCGAACGTTTCGTGGCATCGTGTCTGGGCGCGCCGCGATTCAGTTACATATTCTCGGCAGCACATTTACCTGCGTACGCTGCACAATGAGTGCATATAGCTTTGAATAATATAGATTTAACAATATAGATTTAACAATATTTTACTTAATTTAATAATATAAAATTATACCGTTTAATAATAACGGAGGATCTTGCAGCAACATGAGTGCAACTCCAATTTTGACAGTTTTTGAGTTATGACATGTAGTAATATATGTGGAAAAAAGAATCTTTCCTAACACCTACTATTTAGGTACATAAGACAATTCACTTTACCTACTACAACACAATAACTATTTCCATCTCTACATTGTCTATAAACGAAAGTGATTATAATCTTGGGTAAGTTCTTCTATCAGCGCAACAGAAAAATCAAGTAACACTCACTGGTTTTTCCAGCAAACACGCTGAAGCAAATCAGAAGTCTGCTTTGGAAATAGATCGTCTAGGCCGAACGAAGGGATGTGTATGCGGTAAGCAACCGTGCCACGGCCGGAAATGGCAGCATTGTGTCTAGCGAGCCCCCTCTTGCTCAGCTTCCGGCCGGCAACGTTCCGTCTGTCTTGCATATCACAAATTTCGAGGGTACCCGGCTCAGCAGCAGGTGGCTAGGCACCTGTTTTGCCCGATTGTCTCGTGTTTCACCGGGAAAATGGTATCAGGGGATTTGCGTGCTGGAATATACAAGGTATATTCTCCTACCGCGAACCTGTATGTTTTGTATCTTTACGCCGAACGTCCCTGTTCTTCAAACTGTCTCTCAAATTTTCCCTGCCTATCGAATCATGTTTACCAATCGAGGGGCTGAGAATCGAGCAGTTCCGCAAACACTGTACAGAGAGATCCGAAGATGTATGAACAAGCAACGGTTGATTTCAAGAAGAAGAAGAAGAAGAAGAAGAAGAATTAAATTGTTACCACAAAGAGGAATGTTTTAGTAAATAAATTCTGGTTTCACGCTGAAGAATTTCCATCTACAATTCCAGACTAGGACTGGGACTATTCGAATAATTTAATATTCGAATTTTTTACAAGTATTCGAATGCTACGAATAAACTTCGAATATTTGAGTATTCGAATGTTATTATTCGAATACTATTCGAATATCGATGTATTCGAATACTATTCGAATACCGCTGTATTCAAATAGAGCAGTATTCGAATACTCAAATATTCGAATGGTATTCGAATACGGCTGTATTCAAATAGAGCAGTATTCGAATACTCAAATATTCGAATGGTATTCGAATACTCAAATATTCAAATGGTATTTGAATACTCACATATTCGAATAGTATTCAAATACTCAAATACTTGGATATTCGAATAGTATTCAAATACTCAAATACTTGGATATTCGAATAGTATTCAAATACTCAAATACTTGGATATTCGAATAGTATTCAAATACTCAAATACTTGGATATTCGAATAGTATTCGAATACTTGGATATTCGAATTATATTTGACAAATAATTGATCAACTGAAGTATTCGAATATTCGAATACCGAAAAATTCGATAAATAGTCCCAGCCCTATTCCAGACCAATTCATCAATTACTTGAGGTATTAAGATATAGTAACCTAAAAATTAATAAATAATAGAGGCAAAGTAGGTTATCAGACGAAAGAAAATACAATAAACCTTCTAAAAGAGCTGGACTCAAGTCCTCTTTACTCAATCTAAACTCCGTCGAAGAGTGTTGCTGAAACGAGGAAACCGATCGAAATCGAGGCAAAGTGGTGTTAGCAGTGGACAGGAGAAGCGATTCGCGGAATTTTCAAAGTATCTTAAGCTAATAATATTAATGGACGCCGATGCGGCGACGCCGTTTGCGCGGCGATGAGGGCGAACAACTTTCCTCCGGGTACGAATTCGTGGGGACGCGTAAGTACTCCGAGTAGATTGCGTCAAGGTGGGAAAGACATTCGGTCGCTATGGAGCCCAGGCTCTTCTAGAATCGAGGGAACCAAGTGGAAGGGCTACCTCCCATGAGTCTACCCTCTCCTTTCTCTATCCACCCTCATCCCAGCCTCCGTGGCCACGGGACGCATAAGCGCGAGCTATTAGAGCCGATCCTGGCGAATTTGCACGTGGTCGAAGTCACGGCCGCTCGAGGTTCTCGCGAAAGCAAATCCACAGCAAATCGACTGCTTAATCGAGTGACGCGGAATTTGAATAAAGACGCCGGATTTGACGCAGACTGCGCCCCCATCCATTGTCGGAATTACATTATCACGGGGACCGTGTGGGTTGAAATGAATAATGCCTAATTAAGGGGTGTGAAAGCAGTGGCCCTTTTTCCGAGTCTTCTTTAAAAGCAGAAACGAGTTCTAAGTACAGCTTCTCAACAATTATATCGTTTAATCTGAAAACTTCAGTCTCAATCCTGCAATTACTCCAAAAAGTCATCGAACACTAGTTTTGAGGAAAATATGAATTGAGTTATAAATATAATAGGTAATCAGACAAAAGTGGATGAGAAAATTGTAAAAAGTGTAAAAACGTGAAAGTTCTTTCATTTAACTGTTTAATAAGGCTAAGTTAAATGCATTCAAATCTTTTTCAAGTATTTTTTTATTTCTATATTACTGTTTCGAAAATTGGTGCTGTTGATGGAAAGACTACGATCCCTATTCCTTCCTTCAGAGACCAGACCTCTCACTACCTCGAGCGTCATCTATTTCAAATGCGCCCCAACACATGTATATGCATGCGCCTCATGCAAATGTCTTCTTACTTATCCCTAGGCTTCCGCGAAAGAAGAGGCCGCGGTGTTCATTAAATTTATTAGTTTTACAAGAGCCCACAGGCGTGTTCCAGTATTATCAAAGAGCCGGAGTTTCAGGCGCGGTTTCGTGAATATTTCATGCGGATGACGGTCTAGAAAAAACGATTTAACCTTACGTATTAGAGGTAGCTGACTTGGGAATTGGAATACTTTCGCGTGCCATCGAGATTCCTGCCTCGATTGAAGTTGATACGTCGAATGATAAATCAGAATGTGCAATTGCCTGTAGAGATGGGAAACACGTGAAACCAATGAACTCAACGGGACTGTAATTATAAATTTGCAAATGCAGATTTGTGTCAAGTGGTACTGTGAAAAGTAGTATCAGAAATTGAGTATTTCATTGCATTTCAGTATTAAATGTAATTATTACAGAAGTCAGGAACGAAGGATTCATTTTTAGAATTGCATTACTAAATGAGAATAATAGTTTATGATATTTCTTACACAACAGGAGAACCAAGTTGCATTACGTATTCAAAATTTCATCAACCAGTGAATCGAAGAAGCTTTTGTTCGTCAATAATTAGTTTCGTTTGGAGATGATAATTTCCATACATTTTTTCTTAAATGTTGAAAATTCGTTTCCTACTTTTCTATTCAATTCATCCCACAATGTTTCAACAAGAATCACACCAACGTTGTGTAAAAGCCATCGCATAATTTTAAATAATTCTCAGAAACGTTTGCATAGTGCTAGAGATCACTGTCCTACATAAAAATGTGATTATGTTCGGCAGAACTTAAAATTGTATTATAAATTATCTCTGAACCGCCACTCCCATTCGCCACTAGAGTGACATTTCGAAAGAACAGCTCGTTGATCCAACATTAAATGGATATCTCGCATGAAAATGTAGTATATTGTGAGCAGACTGTATCGCCTTCCATTCCTGAAGAGAAGCAGAGATTTCTTTTCCATTCGTCGTCGCCAGGTCCAATCGCTTCGAAACTGCGGAAGTCTAGCTTTATCAAGGCGAGGGAGAATTTGTTACGGTCGCATGTGAATTCTGCAAAAGGCATTTGAAGTTGATTGGGCCGAGGTGGCAGGACATCTGGTCCTTTATATACGTCGAACGTTTGCATGGACTGGAATTCCTTGAAGGGGAGCCAAGCGGGAAGACGAGTTTCTTCTCAGCTTAAAGTGCCTCCATTTTCCAGCGAGCGCAGATCCGAGCAGATGCTCCTCGGGAGATTACACAAGTCAGCCTTGATTCCCTTCTTTAGTTTCTTACGGAAAATATAAATACTGATCTACGGATACAGTCTTAGACCGAAGGTTTAATATTTTCAAATAATGCAATGTTCTATTCAAATGGTAAACAAGGTTGTTTACCAGTAACGTGACTATGAAGTTGTATATTTTTTTAAGGTTTGTTACAGGTCGTAATAACTGTAATTACAATTTGAGCAAAAGAAGATTTGAGTTGTTTGCAACATTAAATTAATATTCAATTTTCTCTTTACAAATGAATTCGTGAAAGCCACGTGGTTAATAGTGTTAGGTTGTGATTTTTAATAAATGTAAGCCATCTAATCTTGTTTAGTTTTTGGGAGGAATCAGAATTCTTTACAAAATGTTCAATATGGATGCAAAATAATACAGGTTAGAAATTGATGAATTATTGCGTAAAATCAGAGGTGTTAGAAAATTTATCGTTAAAAGAAAGGGAAGAAAACATAAACTTGTCGCTCGAATTTTATAGAGGAGCTCTTTATGCGTTAAGGTGTCCCATAGGGCACCATAAACCTTCTAGATATCAGAGTTCCAGACCAGATCCACTCGACGATTGCTCTCGTAAATTACATAGAGTGCAATTTAATTCACAATTCAACCAAAACGAATGTAATTCCGCATTAAATAAAAAGGTTGAAACTGTACTATCTACATACATTTCTTTCGTATGATACTTATTTTACAACAAAATTGACTTTGAATATCTGTTGCCTATTCTGTTCTGATACCTAATCATCCACCAAGACACTTCGTGTTTATACATGTGAATAATCACTTCATTTTGGTGAAACGAATATTATAACAATGCGCATTGAAGTAATTTAACGGATTATTGTGTATTAATAACTCATTTATATCGTTAATGAATATCATGATGAATTTGTTGAATGCGCCCTCTTTATTAATTAAATTACACATTGAAATTCTGGTTGAATTTTAACCTCCTAGTCAATGTGATAAAATATATGTCAAATTATTTTAATGGGGTCATATTAAATAGTATATTTCGCTAAATTAAAAAATTGTAAGCTTCCACGACTTATATTTTTAAATTTCAACTCGTAAAAGTTTTTCGTTTCGTACAGAAAAAATTTCTAGTAGCCTTTAAAAATATAAATATACTAAATAAAGTTGTTAGTAAATTTTTAAACCAGCACATAGAACGACAGGATTCGAGAAAGTATGACTAAAAGCAGAGCGTGCGAGAGCTAGGAGATCGGGATAGTCTATGGTAAGACAAACTTTTCAAACCAATATGACACGAACTATTTTCGTACCAACGTTATTCTAAAAATTCTTTCCAGCAAAAGTTATTCAACTCAATGAAAAGCTTTAAAATTCTGAACAAAACTTCATCAATTTTATATAAAATTCTCAAATTTCGAGAGCAACATATTTACTCTTCTTTTTGTTCTACAAAATGTCACTGAATAATCATATTTGAAGGTACATGCTAATTGAATTTTTTTGCAATAGCAATGTTAACTTTTAATTAGTGTAATTCAAACAAAAACCTTTCTTCATATATTCAGTACAGTTTTAAGAACCATTTTCTTCTTAACTGAGGCATAGATCATATTTCGCATTACAAACTAGCGTATTAACGTTCCAAGAACACCTGGCCAATGGCCCCACCTCAAAAATGCATAAATCCCGTTTGAAAGCGTCTAATCGATACAATCGATGTGGAAAGCGCTGAGCGAGCAGAACGATTTTCGTAATCACTATTAAGCAGCAGCGATAGCTTCTAGCTGCTTATTATCGCACGCGGTCAGCTCAGGCGGTTGTCAAGAGGAATAACGAGCTTCCCCGTGGTAAACACAGAAACCAGAGACCAGGGCTAGTTTCACGGAAGGTCGGTGTCGCTTGTCCTGGACGAACGCTTCTTTCAATGAATGTTAAACTGCGCTATCCGCCGCAGAGGCCATTTCCATTCGGGACTAGCAGACTGTTTGGTCAGGGAACTTTACCGTATACAGATGTCAACCGAAGCTGTCGACGGCCGGCTAACGTATAGCGACATCGCATGCAACCTGCCTCCGCAAGATGTAAATTTTCTACGTCCACGTAACTTTAACTGCCTGGCCCTTCCAAGACGCTAGGATAGATGCGAGTTTATGGCGCGATCAGCCTCGAATAATAGAGACTGTTTCGTCCGTACGATGTCGCAATTCTTCATAACGTAAGTACGTGCGTGCGCGACTTGCACTTCTTTGACAAATCAATGGTGGAAGAGTGAAAGGGACGAGTCCCTGGTTGTCTTTTAATCTGTCACAGACCTAACACTACTGTATTTAGAAGCAAAACTCACGAACCGTAATCGCGGATCGACGGAGTTAATTAAATAACTGTGTAAACGGTTCAAGGTAAAGGACTGACTGTTACAGTTTCGTGGTGAGGGGTTAATGTTACCCGAAATTGGTCCCCATGAATTTGATTTGACGACGCTTTGGGTTTAACGGTAACGTTAGGTTCTATGAGCTTGGCTGGTTCTTGTTTTGTCGAGTACAATGAGTGCTTGTGAAGAACACTGTTCGGACGTGAAAAATTGACGTCTCAAGAGAATGTCACAAAACAGCTTTATCGAGATAATTAAGTGTTTTGTTTTGAGTGCAGAATGAACTTTGTGATTCAACAGTTTTGTAGACCCAGTTGGCACCAACAAAATATGCCATAAATCTCAAAATAACGAAAAATGGGCATTCCTGGTTTTTTCCATTTACCTTTCAAATGGTTTTTATATATGTTGGTCAATAATTATGTCAGAGAATAAGACAAAGAGCAAACCAGTATTGTCCCTCCTGAGGAATCCTTGAGAGAACGAAGCCTTGTATTGAGGAATAGGAAGAGTGACTACCGGATAACTTTAACACTGACAAAATATTGAATCTTGGTTTCACTTGAGATAATTAATTAAGAGAACTTTAATTCAGTTCTGTGCTACCTGCCTATAAATATAAGAGACAACATAAGAAACACGGTATCTATGTAAGACATCATATCTTATTGAAAATAAAAATAGCAATTTTCTCAATTTCATACTGGTTGAATTTAAACATACTGGAAGTAAGCTCTAGAATTATTTAGTTAACTGTTTGTACATGCAACAATTTTTGGAAGTAACGCACAAAATTAAACGCTATAACAAGATACAAAAATAAATGTCTGATCCGTAAAACCAGACTGCGAGAAAGAAACAGAGCGAAAGAGAGTCTGTGACACGATCATTATTTTGTGAGATGTTTTGAGGAAAAGTTCTTGAAATTTCCGAGAATTTTGAAAACGCATAGAACCTTTAAAAAAATCTACTTTTTAAATCAAGTGGTGATAGTTTACTGGAAACACGGTCCTCCGAAACTTTTGAAACGTGAGCTGCTATAAAAAACCATTTCACGTAAGAGTTAAGTAATTAATTTTCTGGGTATGTAGCATGAGTAGAATGTAAGGACCATCGCGAGGATATCTCGAAGTACCTACACGTAGGGTAATAAGATGGAATTAGGACTTAACCACGGTGTGGTTTTTTAAAGGAGTTCTCTACTGTAACTGCCCGTTTTTCAACCCCACCTTCAGGAATTTATTTAATAAAAACTATAACTTTATACTATCTGGCGTTTCGCCTGCATATTAACATATGTTTGAAGTAATTCTCAGAATTTATTTTGACTTTTTTATCACACATATACATAGATATACACTACGCACTCGTTATAAGCCCGTTTCTACCATGCGTTGTACGCCCGGCGATTATTCCCATCATTTCTTGGAATCCTTCGGTCGAGAGTGAGGGAACCCGAACACGAGCGAGATGCTCTTTCCTTTCCTCTTGCTCGCGTCGGGCTTATAACGAGTGTCAACTGTATTCGGTGGCACAAACCTCTTAAAAAAAGTTCTTTTCTAATAGGCGTTGATGTGGGAAATGTTCTAGCGATCCAAAATGGAAAAATTAGGTTTATTTTCTTATATTATGTTCTTCGTTATGGTTGGAATCACAGAAACCTCCTAACAATAAAAATTTGCACAATGACAGTATTTTGAATAAACGTTCGATTTTTGTTGATAAATTCAGCTGTTTTCGTTCTGTAGAATTAATTTTATACAAGATATCTTCTCGCATGTACCATGTACCTATTAGCAAACCTGGCATACACTAAATAATGAAAATCGTGAGATATTGATTCTACAAATTTCTCCAGATATCAATCGACTACAGTTCTATCACAGAGACACAGCAGTAACTCCGTATGTATCTGTTATCACCGAACTCCGAAGAATCCTCCAGAGCAAACTGATGACATTATCGTGACAAACATCGCGGTTTTCTCTCCCCCCTAGAAACACCATCGCCAACTCGCCTTCGCCTTCCGTTATACACATTTCCCCAAAGCAGATTTGAAAGTGCACTCGGCGAGTTTCGCGTAAAGCGTGCTCGAGTATACAAATACCCGCGGGCGATTCTAAAAGGCGCAGGAACGACACGGCCGAGATTTCAAAGTGCACAGGATACACTTACGTCTCTGGACTACGCGTCGAGGGGTTTCGGGGAGGGGTTGGGGTGGGGGGTGGGGGGGAAGCTGTATGACGAATAGGAGCCACGGGGTGCAATCTGAAGAGAGGAACGGGTGTACGAGACGGAGAGCAACAGGTTGCAAGCAGACCTCGGGGATGTCAAGCGGAGAGAAGACGGGAGAGAGTGGCTCGGGGCGATCTGTATTGATCTCCTTATGAGCGCTCAAATTACTCGCGTGTCCTTGCGACTCTCGTGCTTCTTGTATACTCTTCCGCTTTGCGACAACAAGCTGTAACAGGTAACAGCAGTCGGAATTAAATCGAAACGTTCGTTTGCTACGCGTTCATCCCTCAAATGAGTGACATATGCAACAACGGCTTATAAATGACGATTGCTTTGCGTTCTGCGGGGCGTTTCAAAGTTACAAAGTATCTCTGTGAACCTCAGTGTATTTGCATGATTGTGATTCATATACGAAATTACACAATTATTGCCATTTAGTGGATCATTTTGTCTGCCGCGATATGGCGACTATTCACATATTGGGGAATGATTAAACATACGCTGTAATTTCGTATAATAACACCAATATAATTATATTATTAAGACGTGTATCTGAAGTGTAGGTAATTACATAAAAATATACAGTGCTTTTTAAAGCTGACAATTTATTTCTCAGTGTGACATTAATTTGAATATTGGAACGTTCTATTTCACCAACAAGTCGTAAATGAAAACAAATAATAATCATGAAAATCATTAAATATAAACACAGGTCTGTCAAAAAACACGACCTATGTGTATACTTCAAATATTAGTTGCAAATATAGTAACTAATCATGATTTATCAGTGCGTAATATACTCAAAGTTAATAAACGCAGAGAACATCCTATTTACTTTTAATCACCGGTATACGTTCTCCGTAGTGTCTTCACGCTGAACTTGTTCAACGTGAATTAATTCGTCCAAACGGCGAGTGGGGAACAACAGGGAGGAAGAGAGAGAGAGAGAGAGAGCCAGTTAATAAACCTCGAGAGAAGCCTCGATCGAAATTGCACCGCAATTTCCACGATTTGTCGCAAACAGTGGCCCAACCGCTACACAGAGGTTAATTACGTAAACAGTGTTGCTATAGTATTTTTGTAACGGCGAATCAACGAACGTCCTCTACTATCCCTCACCCCCTTCCCCCCCCCCCCCCCCGTGTCCTCCCACGCTTAACGAAAGCTCGGCAAGTAGCGAGCGGAAAAAACCACCACTCATTTGTACCGACGGTCACACGCCGCCCATATAATAATTCGATTCAATTATATCGTTCGGCGGGACACGGTGCTTCAGCTCGTTTGTAAAATCGGGTGAATTTATTTGACCGAAGGTCATTAAACGAAACTGCTGGCGTGCTCGCGTTCCCCCATTAAAACTCGCGGATTTATCGCCAAGGTAAACTCTCGGGGCTTAATTAATCCAGAATTCCAGCGAATTCGAGGGTAACGGTATCGCGGATAAAGCGACTGTGATAACGAGTCTTTGTAAAGATCAGAGAAGAAAGCTCTGCTAGTGGGAAGTGGAACAAGAAGGATGGTACTCTAAAGAGCAGTTCCCACGAATTTTTTACAACGTTGCAGGTACCGACTGCTTTTAAACTTCTGGGAGAAAAGATATTGAAACTTTTCCAACTTGAACCTGTAGGATGGGGATTTTAAACAAAATTGTTGATAAATTTTTATATATTCGTGAAACTCTGGTTGATCTTCGAAATTTCTATTCGAAATAATTTCTAAGGGGACGCTTAAATTAATCGATTCTGTCTGGCCAGAATGTGATTAAAGTGTGGGAGTGTAAGGAGTTAGGGATAGTGTATGGTCAGACACGATCTGCAAACCAATTTGACTGGAGATGTATCTCTCTGGAATTTTTCACACAGAGGCTACTTTGAATATAATTTTGGGCAAAAGTTAGCAGTATCGATTTAAACTTAAAAAATGTAGGTATCTACGCAAATAACTTAGAAATTTTGATTTAAAACCCTTAATGCTTGATTTTTTAAAAGTAACATAAGTGTCTCTTTCTATATTAGGGCCTATAAAAAACAAATTATCTCAGGAAGTTCGAAAAGAAATTTATGCGGTATGAAACAATTTGTTTCTTTGTATACCGCGGACCTGTTTGAAAAGCAGTAATCACGTAAACGGAAAAAGGCTGCACATGGAATAGACAGAGGGTTTGCAGGAATATCTGTAGTCGATGTAAGTTATGATATGAGAATAAAAGTAACACAGTCACGTGTTTCGAGAAGAAATGTGAATAAATTCAATTTCCGACTTGACAGATAATGAAAATGTAAACACAGGAAAATGTTCTTACATATTATATGTGTATATATTACATATAAGGGCCAAAGTTTGTTTTGCCTTTAAAAGCATTATCGACTGCTCTATAAATGTTTAAAATTTAACAAAATTTGTTCTCTTTCTTCTGTATTTAGTGCATCAAAGGTTGTAATAGATCTGTGACATAGTTGACAGTAGGTACATTTCAAGGTGAACAAAATGATCCATAGATCAGGATTTTCCGGGTGTTTTAGTGCTGTGATTGAAACAATCACTCAGAGCTGTTATTTATGCACTAACACCCTAAAAACAAGGAACAAATTAGGTGAACACAATCCAGTAGTTTGCGAAGAATATTTAAAATTTAGATTATTAAATCTGCATTGCTACATCCGGTTTTTCAAATTGCATTTTGTATATATCCTATAGATTAGACTTTTGCTCTTGGAATGCAACAAGAAGTGGTGACTTTGGTGCAAGAAAAGTTTTAGACAGAGAGGAGATTGAAAATTGACACGTTTAGCAGCAAATATAACCGGACAATACAAAATAAAATCATTACTATACATAATTTCGAATGTACCGCTTTTCCAAAAAATAATCAAACCATTCAATACCACTTCCACCGTTTACGTCACAAGAAAAATAACCTAATAATTCAAATCACCGCGTCAAAGTACATAATAAAAGGCCGTAAAATAATTTATTCACACTTTTCCGCGAAACACGCCACCGTGCACCGGCACGCGTGCAGCGCCTCGTAACTTATGAATTCCGCGTAATTAGGTGGGCAAACAGTGGCGGCAGCTGCGCTCGGATTTTCTCCCGGCGAGACAAGGACAGTCTCGCGGCAGAGAAATTAGAAGGCGGAACGACGAAAAAGGGAGCAAGATGATAGGAGAACGAAGGGTGGAGGCGCGGCAGAGAAGTGGGGGAGGACAGAAGCTGGGGTGGGGGGATGAAGGGCTCGAGCCAGGAGGGGTAGCATGGAACACTGGACGAAAAGAGGGTTCAAACTACCTCGGTTCATTTCCATAAATACTGCCATACTGTCGTACCAGCATACGAACTGTCTATCCCTGGAGAAGAGGGGTGTGAGTCACCCTCCCTGCGCCGCGAGACGCTTCGTGTCGCCAGGCGAGCGACAGCGGAATCGCTGGGAATACTGCGAGACCATCGTGTTCGTGGAATTTGCCTATCAAGGTATTTGTTGCTGTTTTTCGTGGCCCTGGCTCGCGAGGAGCTAGTGAATTCTGGATTCGATCGATGAGGGGCGCGCGATAGCGGCCTTGAAGAAGGAAACCAACGATCCCGTTGGGTTATTCATACAGATTGGCTGCGTCACAGGGAGAGGAAAAAATTCTATTGGAAGTTCGGTTATAGGGTGCTTTGGCGCTGATATGTTAGCAATATCGGGCATCAATTTCTTATCAAGCCTAATGGCCTTCAGTGACGTGGAAAAAAACTTAGAAATCTAAATAAAATCGTTTTAAGACTTGCACGTGTCTCTAATGAACGTAAACAAGATTTACTCCGAACAATATCGGAAAGTAACGAACGTGCGAGAAGTTACAGGGAGATATAGCTCCCGGCACGTTGGTCCGCGAAGCGCACATGGCCCTGGACGAGAAATGAAAGGAATATTGCATATTATCGTGAAAACCAGATGCAATTGCACAGAAACGATCCACGAAACACAACACATCGGACCTTGCCGTTCGCCCGGCCGCGACAATGGTGAAAAAAAAATAAGAGGGATGGTAGGAGATGCAGAGGGTCCGGAAACGAGAGGGGCGGGAAGAGAAATGGATGCGAGCAGAAGTCGAGGCGGAAAAGAGCCGCCCGTTAAATTATCCTTCCCCGCAATTATCGCGTTCCGTCTCGACTCCTCCGCGCGCTTCATATTCCTCTCTGATACCTCCTACCTCTTCTTCTCCTCTCCGTTATCTCCTATTGCTCGAGGATCCCGAACCGCGGTTGAGGTAAATCAGGGCCGGTAATACCGTGTTCCACCGCGTAACGGGCGCGCAACTCTTCCCAGTTTATTTCACTCGCCATTTTCGAACTGTATTATATTCGTTCCGCTGCTTCCCGCCCCTTTATATCCCGGTAATTCCATCCCCGGGCTAATTGCGCGAGGGCGAAAGCGCGATCCACGGTTATATCCCGGAGATAAGAGAAGGAACGGTGGAATCGAAAGGCGGCTGCTTTGTGTTTCTTTTCGCCAAGTGGCGTGGAAGTGGTTGCTGTAATTGGGGGCTCGCGGGAAAATGGGCTAAGTTCCGCGTATTATGGAAAGTTCCCCCTGGAAATCGAGACCTGTTGAAAGTTACCCCGCACTGGAACCGGAGATATGTAGTTATCGAGTGACTGGGAAAGTCTCTGTTAAGCGACAGCCTCGCGACGAAATGCTAGCTGGTGACATTATACGTTCCTAACTTTGCGATACATTAATGCATTACCCATCACAATTTCTAGTAACGAGATCGGGTAGCAGTAGCTATACGGTTATAATTGACAGCACATCGTCAGCTACCATAGTTCAGCAAACTGTGCTAATAGCAAATTTCTATACATCACTGAAGTCAAAATTCTCATTTTCTTCGCCTGAAGGTTTCAAATAATAAATAACAACGGGTAACCTATTCTGCTACTACACACTTGGTTCACGGAATATGAATAACACTATTCTGTTAGATATAATTGTATACAAGAGAAACCAGTGTTCCTTAAATCTCTTGGATCTCTGCTCGAGGATCGAGGCAAGTAACAGGTTAATATCGTAAAAGCCGGGTGCATTTGTGTGCGTTAGGGAAGTAGTCAGTGTATTTAAAACGATAGCGGAATGACTAATGTTCGCTTAATTTTATTCAAATCAGCATGCTGCTTCGCCGAATCCAAGTTCTTACGTCAAGGAGCACAACGTCGTCTCGCACGCGCGAGTTTCGAGTGGATACATAAACAAGAAGGAATTTTGGCCGAGGGCATGAAGATGGTAATTTTGAAGCAGTTCCTGCGAAGCTCCAGCAATTTATAGCGGTTCTGTAACGGCAGCTGCTTACGAAGTTTCGAAATCTCATAGGTCTTCCCATGGAAGTGATCCTATTACTCGTACAATATATACACACCATGGATTTCAATTTTGATTTTAATCGCAGGATAATAGTTCACCAACAGAGAAGCACTCTACTATATGTATAAACAATCGTACGATTTTTTTATCTTTCAAGAGGTAAAACTAGAATCCTCGAGCATAAAATAATCCAAGCACAAGGAGCATTCTGTCTGATATAAAGAATTTTTTTTAGGAAACGTGCATAATATGATACAAAATTATTTTTCAGATCATACTTTGGAAATTTGAAGAACTTACTAACGCCAGATGTTAGAAAACAGAAATGAGGAATTTATGCAACAGAACTAATTCGCGAATCCAATCTACTTCACTTTCATTCTTTAGATTCATTTTTTAAAAGCTATTCCTGTAAAATCTCAAGGTGATATGTAAAGATTGTAAAGGTCTTTAATCTAAAAAACATGATTTTAAATTTGTCTGTTAATCGTTTCAAATGTTCTAGGTATTAGCCAAAATATTCTTCAGCACTCAGTACTTTTCCAAAGAAATGTTGAAAATCCAATGATTAATCTGTGATTTTGAGACCCATCTTTGAAGAGGTGTTTTTGCCAATGTTCCTTGACATTTTACATTCTTATGTCTGACTTTTCAAAAATTGAAAATAAACTCAATCGCCAATAATAAAATAAAATTTGAAACTTAAACTTGCAAATATAAATATGAAAGCAATAATGTTCTGAGATTCAGTATTCTGTATATTCTGTCTCTGACTTCAAACTCCCGAAACAAGTGTTTCTTTGAATACTAATTTTTCATTAAACGGCTTATATCTTCCAACACAGACGAAACAAGAGATTCGGAGCAATATCGCAAAATTTAACGTCAAAATTAACAAACCAGCAGCTGAATTTGCTGGACCGTTAATCCCCAACTGGAGAACTCAGAAGACCTCGAAATTACATTGTCGAAAGCTAACATTCTCGTGTACTTCGGCGATAGATCATTGGGATATCATATGTTCTCATAAAGCATTGCAATTCTGCAAATATGCTGCACACAGCGCGCGGAAAGTGATTGGCGGATGGCTTGCGCGAGAGGACAAAGACAGATGGGACAGGGGGTTCTCGTCTTTCCCTTTCTCCGATTCGATAGTCGACGCGAATCGCGGGAGCCACTCATCTTCGCCGCATCCAATTTGCCCCCGAGTGACTTCCAATTATGTTCCAGTATCGAGGAATGAAATTCGGCTGAAGGTTGAGATCATTTGTCATGCACCGTTCCATTCAGCGAGCATCCATGAATATTTACGACGAGTTGTTGGACAGGGCACGGGTTCTTTGTTGAACGACGCTCAAAATATGTCGTACGTTCGAATTCATGAAGAGGAACTGCTCTATAAAACGGATAGAAAACGTGTAAAATACAGGGCAACCTGTAATTGCGCCTCAACACTTCAGGGACGAAAGGTGGAGCCTAAAACGGAGGAAGAATATTTTTTTATTTCTGAACTTGAGGTGTCCAAGTCTCATTTTTCGAACTGTAAGTTGTTAAAGAAGAGACTAGCATAAATTCTTTAAGCAGCGTTAAAAGTAAAATGAATTCTTTGCTCATCTAGAAATGTGCAGAATACCATCCCTGAAGCATAGCACACTGAAGCACCTGGTTCTATTGAACTCAAACCTTCGCCTCACTTCAAAAGCTTCGCGAAAATGTTTAATTACAATGGATTATAAAAAGAAGACGGCTGGCCGCGCGGGAAGACGAAGGAAGATTGGCTCGAGGTTCAGGGACGCGTTTGATCCTCAGCGGGGGGAATTTGCGAACTCGGAGGACGAGCTTCTCCTGAGCTACTAGCTAGCCAACTGCAGCTCTCGGTGCGAGGGGGGTTGGACGGATCGGTTTGCGTTTCCAGGTTGAATTCGAATCCGAATCGCCAAGGGAACACCGTGCAACTTCCTAATAAAGTATTTAGCCGACGGATGGAAGCGCGCGATGCACCCCAGCTACGGGGGTCGGCAGAATTCGAAGAAGGAGAGGGCGGCTACGGCGGGAGTTTCAGTTTCCGGGTGATCTGTGGCTCCCTCGCCGTGAGAATCGATGCCGCCAGCCGCCCAATAACCATACATCGTACGACTATCACACCCCTGGGGTGTATATATACCTACACACCGTATACCCTACCTCTCTTTCCCTCTTTCCGCCGGTGGATAGTCCTTACCATCACCCCTCGCCTGCTCGCGCCCTGCGCGCTCCTCTCATCTAGCCTCCTTATTACAAATAGAAAGGCGGGCCTACAGTTCTTTCCGCTGAGAAAAGTTACCCCAGACTTGATGCCGTTATTCGCTGCTCCCTTGTTTGGAGTTCCAGTTGGAATGTTGTCTTTCTGCCTCAGCAGTTAGACTTGGGTCTGTTGAATACTGCAGGATAGATGATTGGGTAATTAAGGGAATAGAGACGTTGGCAGAAAAGCGACTTTAACCATTGCAGCCCAAGAGCTAACGAATTTCTTCTCTCTGCTTTCTGTAGTTCTATCTTTTGAACAGAGATTGGACCATGTAGCAGGGATGCCATAATTATCTGAGAATTTATCATTTTGACGTGGCAGTTTTAGATTTTTCGTCTCCTTTAAACTTCATTGTACCAAGTGTTTTTTCATCAAGGAATTCCCTCTTCGTTCCAACCTTTGAGCCACTAAAAATCTTAAGATATCTGTAGCTATGAGCTTGGTATATAGCGTAGACTCGGTTGCCCAAGATTTTCTAATAAAATTGAAGCATTTCAGCCCCCTAAACTTAAAACTGGCGGAGCAACAAAGATTCGTTAGTGCGCCATCAGCATATCCACCTGTCTGCATCTCAGCTTGGTGGGAAACTCCGTGGAATTTTCCATCATTTTGGGGCAATTTTAGGCGGAAGGGGCCAGCATCAGATGGTGCCGCAGAATTCGACGTTCATTTTCGTGGCTGGGGCGAGATAAAGCCTGCCAGACCTAATGCGTTGGCGTAATTTTCAGGAGAGCAGGGACAATTTTGGGAAATCTAATCTGATATCATAAAGAGCGTGACGCGGGGTGGAGGTGAATTGCGCGGCGATACCTCCCTCGTGGACGGAGTTTGTCAACCTTCTGCTGATTGCAGAGCCGTAAGTACGAGGACAGGGAACAGGAAGGGTTGATTTGCCCACGTGCTTCGACCAATAACGGCGACTGGGAACACACCAAGCGTCAACACGAAGTTTGCCAAAGTCCGATCCATCGTCTCCCATTTCCCAAGCCGACCGATCAGATCGCCTAATTGTCCGTGCCTCGGGATCGGTCTGGGACGTCTTAAACCGTGCAGTTTGGAGACAATCTAGTAGAGGGGCCTTTGTCTCCTGTTCCTGGAGCTAAGCGATCAATTCATGGTGTGTCGCGGGAGGAAGATGCCTTCGACTCTCTGGAACCTCCTAGAGACTCAATACGGCGTGAGCGCGTAGCCGTGCATGAAGCGTGTTAACCGTGAACAGACTTGAAAGTATCGATTTGGTATTGTGTGAATGGCTAATTGGGCGTCCATTGTCCCGCTAGCTCGGAATAGATGATGAGCTTGGGAATGTGTGATACGATTGTTGTCCTGAAATTTCGGGACCAGTCTCTTTTGAGATTTCGAGGTGGGAACAGAACTTTGTACTGTAAGGTGCTTCGTTATCTTAGATGAACTTTATAGATATTGCTCTGAAGTTGATAATTATTAATGATGATGTTAAGGAGTGAGACTTTTCACGAGATGGATACAAAAATAATTTTAAAAGCATATTGTATGTAATATTATAGGGTTGCTATGTATATGTTTTACATTCTCATATAGTGAAATAAATGAGAAAGGATTTCAACAGGAAGTCGAGAGTCGAGACCGATATAATTTTGGTTACGGTCACGGTCACGGTCAGTGAGGCGACCGAAATGGCATTTACGGTCGTCTCAACCGGAATTGGAGAGCGACAATCGTTCAAGAGTTTCCTCTCAACCGAAATTGGTGAGCGACAATCGGTTAAGAGTTTCCTCTCAACTGAAACTCGGGAGAGAATTTCTCTCAGAGTTACGGTCAACCGAAATTCTTGAGAGGTTGCAATACGGTCAACTGAAATTTTGGAGAGGCAGAAATACGGTCAAACAGAATTCAACAATTCATGAGAAATCGGTAGAAATGCGCTTGATTAAAATTTGTGAAACAATTTGTGACTATCCAGGTCGCGATTCGGATGTCGTGACTAAAATTATTTAGTAGGTAGATTGTAATTATTATTTTTCATCACGTTAGTAACCTGATCTTCAATCTTTTGCAATCCATGGCGAAATACATAGTATATATGAAATAACTTTATGACAAAAAATAAAATTAATTAATTTAATTTATAATAAACTATTAGAAATTAATTTATTTTTTTTGTCAATTTTATAAATAATTTCATAAATTCTTTAAAAAATTTTATAAAGCAAATATTATTATTTTTGTATTATTACTAATACTATTTTCATAAATATTTTTATAAATAATTTTCTGAAATAATAATTTATATTTTTCTGAATAAAATATCTCGTTATAAATAAACAAAGTTAATGTGGTAACTTAATGTTAAGACATGTATAACAATTGTGGAATAGTTGGGTATCGACAATGTGAGAGTAACAAATAACTGGAAACGTTTGTTTTCAATAAACCCGAGAGTGATAAACAATGCGAGTGACAGGAACAATATACCTTCGCGGTCTATTCAGCTAGGTCGTCGAACCGAATCCAAGAACCGATCGTCTGACGTTGCTCTCCGAATTACGGTCAGAGTTTCGCACATTTCGTTTGGCAATACGGTCAAGACATCTCTCAGAATTTCTCTCAACTTAGTTTCGCTCATCTCGCACTATCAGAGATTCCCGACCGAAATACAATCGGTCAGGCATTTCGGTTATCTTTTACACCATCTGAATATTAAAGTGTGAATCCACGATAGAATTCTACACGAGAGTTTTCTATCATGAGACGAAAATCTCAGCGACAACTAAATGTAAATAATAGGAAATGTCTTGAGAGACGAGATTTTTGAAAATATATTAGACACAAGAGTTAATAATATATAAAGTCTTGTGTCTCATGAGAGTCTAAGTTCGTGAAACTAAAGACAAAATAATTAAAAAATAATTAAATAATTGTTTCATGATATTAAAGTCTCACGTGAGACACGATAATTCTGTCTCATCGTGGAGTTGCACCTTCACGGCCAGAATTACTTTCATCTCTCATTACGGTTACAGTCCATTGAGAAATATGGAACTGGTCATGAATTTCACTTACTGTTTCGGTCTCGACTCCCTGAAATCATTTCAGGTTCAATAAAAAGAGCACGCAGGTTGTGTTCCGCAGCATTCGATGTTTGGGACACACAGCTTGATAGTCCCTGCTTCGAAGGGAGACAGAAATGCGTATAATTCTACCAGCAATTCAGGCACAGTGGATTCGCAATCGTCGTTACAATACGCCGCGAATCCACTTCGATCAAATATGTGTTTATCTGGCGAATAATCTAGTGTGTAATTACTCGCGGTGATATTATACAGGATATATTACGGGTCGGCTGGATACTCGTATTTAAACTGTACCACAGCGCTGGTGGAACGATCGATAGGTACCCACTATTAATTATTATGTTTCGATTCTGAATTTCTTATGGGCGCCGTTTGTTACCTTCTTTTAATTGTCCAAGTCGTTTTCTTTACGTTTCTTGAAAACTATCGACTGTTGATTGTGGAATATTGTTCTATTTGCTTATTTACCTGCAACAGAAAAATAATGACACGTGTTAAGTTCGTTGTGTAGGCTTTAAATTATTATTATTATTATTATTATTCGATTTTATTAATTGGAACATACAAAGAATAAGTAATACATAAAGAATAGCGAAGTAAAAGGCGAAGCTGCAGTACAATACTGTTAGAAGCCTAATCGTAATTAAATAACTAAAACTAAAACTATGGAAGAAAAGTAAAAACAGAAAAATTAGGAGAAAATTTATTAAGAGAATTTTTTTTATTATTCTGGGGCATTGAGATAGAAAAGCATAAACGGATAGGGACAGACAGGGACGAGACAAGGAAAAGAGGAATAGTGTAGAAATATATATCGTCGAGCTTTACATTTAAAATCGGGAAATGAATTTAGCCCTCGAATATCAGGTGGAAGGGAATTATAATAGTGAGCAGAAATATATGCGAAGGAGTAAAAATTGGGTATTTGATTTTTTTTAAGATTAAAGGTAACGCATAGCAAACAAAAAAATAAACAGAAGATGCATTTAATGTGTCAATTGGGGGGTGTAAAAACATAAGATATTTTGGGATACGTAGAAAATAGAAGCTATACTAAAAGGTATCAAAAGGTAAATAATATTAGAGAATATAAAACATATTCCTAATGACAAAAAATACAGAATAATGCTACATAGTAATTAATCTAAAGAAAACATTGAAAATATCAGAGGGTCCACTATTAAACCTATTAAACAAACGATAGTGTCTCTATTTAAAAAATAACTCAGGTATTCAAACCAAAGACTTAGACTACAATATAAAAGAGTCACTAA
Source organism: Andrena flavipes (assembly GCA_963971345.1). Taxonomy (NCBI): domain Eukaryota; kingdom Metazoa; phylum Arthropoda; class Insecta; order Hymenoptera; family Andrenidae; genus Andrena; species Andrena flavipes. Next base: position 71,668,578 of record OZ020479.1, on the reverse strand, counting down.
TAGTAAACAATAATTCTAAGCTAAAAAAGCTCCTCCATAAAGAGCCTAAATATTATAAACCTCCACATATCGAAATAATTCAAATCATCTTTACACCCATGATCCACTTCATTGCTCGCATCATATAGAAGATAAGACGTAACAAATATACTTTTATAACATTGAAAACCATACGCACTAAACATTTTCTCTAAAACCTACCGATATCTGAAATCCCCGAAAAAAAAATAAAAATAAAAACCTTGCACGGTACAAAGCACCACGGTTCGTGTCGACGCAGCTATTCGCGCTTTCTTCCCAAGCGAACGCTAGCAAACGTCCATTTCCTCGCGCTGAAACGAGCTAAACGAAGGCCGTCTAGCGTCTACTTAACGCGGGGAGCCATTGAAAATCGTATAAAAGCAGGACCATCGAGCGTGCCAAGCGGAAACACTCCCCGGGGACTTTTCCTCTTTTTCACGGCGCGTTAACAGATCGCATAAAGATTACTAATGGAATCCATACGAGCGTGTAAAAGACGCTGGCCGCCCGGCTGGCTGGGTCAGTGTTCCCCAAGAATGGCAGCGTGGCGCGGGAGGTTGGTAGCAGTGTACATTAGCGAGTTAGCGCGTGTGCGGACCGGGCCAGGTCAGAAGCACGCGAGTGAGTGCATCTCAGTCAGATGAAGCCAGCCCTGGCTGATTGGAGAAAGCCCAGGGGAGTCGTTCCGTCGTCGTGTCTTCGCCATGCTCTTTTTAGATTCTTATTCCGCGCATCCCCAGCCGGCAGACGACCTCTCCCGCATGCTTCCTGGCCGAGCAGCAGGATCGTTTTACGCGCCACACGTTTGCACAGCCGAGGAAACGTGTGTAAATGGCAGACGTGAGCACCGAAGCCGGAGCAAGAGCTCTTGAAAATTTTACACCGCCCCGTGTGAGGGATGGAGGGAGAAAGGAGCCGCGGAAGAAGTTCCAGGCACCGGCCGAAGGGCGGAACGTTTCTGCACCGAGTTTCGTTCGAGTCTCTGCGACGTTTTAATAAATTAGGAAAGCTTCGGTTGCTCCTTCCCGGATGGTTAAACCGGGGATCGTTTATGGCGCTCTCGGTGAATGAATTTGTTATTTCCCTCAGCCGTGGACCTGGCGGAACGCTCCCATTGACCTTTCCGCGTGTATCCCGGAGTTTGTGCAAGAGGGATGAATTTTAGATCGCTAGGCTCCTTCGCAGTCTCCTCTATTTTTCAGAGCGTCGGTGCTCTTGAATTTTTCGGCAGCCATCCACGGAGAGCGCGGAAGGTTATTCAGGAAGAAAGAGCATAAGTCCAGATTACCTTCGATATATCGTTATGTTTGGAAAAGTTGACCCACGTTTACTGCCGCGCTATGCAGAGAATCTGAAGCAGGCTTAGGTGCGGGATTACGGGGATTGATTTGGTCTGCACCCGTTATAAGCATAGGATTCCGATACAGTGACGCTAGAGCACTCTGAAGTTTGCAGTCTTGATTACTAAAATTTCATTACTTGCATTAGGTATGCCTGATTCAACTGCGAGAAATTAAAGGGTCTTGGATCAGGGAGTGATTGCAACAGATGACAAATTTTTATTCTTTATCCATTTTTTATATACATATTGTAAGAAATTCTTCATCAACAGTCGAAGCTTATATGCATCCTGAGGACTGCTAACATCTTTCCACGTGCTTAAGACACTACTTTTGTCAAGAGCTTTAATAAGTAATATACATTCAAATTATTCTTTTAATATCCCGTCAAAGGGGGCAAGTTTGACCACAAAATTAAATTTTAAAACAAGTTCCTTTAGCATCTGTTGTATAACAGGTATTGTTCTCAGACAAATTGCATCTTAAAGTGGGCAATTAAAGGTATCCAAGGCACTTTGTCTGAGAATAATACCTGTTACACAGTAGACGCTAGAGGAATTTGTTTTAAAGTCTAGTTTTGTGGTCAAAGTTATTCCATTTGATGGTATTCAAAAGTGGTACACGTAGTATACTTTTGTATTGATTTTCCCAGGTATAAATTCAATGCAGATTACGCGCATACACACGGAATTTCAACGACAGCATATATTAACAGTCGGGGGTGGTAGAAGACCAAAATCTGTCCTGATGATCTGTACCTGATTCAGATCTAACTCAGATTTAACCAGAACCCTAGTGGGTTTTTGCAATTTGTATTACACATATAAGTAATGTGTGAATGTAGCTTTAGAATACGATATGGTAAGTAAAAGACCTTGGGACCAATGTATTTTTTGACAAAGTAGCTAACATAAGCCTGAAATGTGAATAGTCTGAAAAGTACCAAAGGTACTTTAACCCTTCGTTGATACATCCCTTTTTCAATCAACTTTGACATACGGGGTGGCTCACACACAGCAATTTTTGAACGACTGGCATTCTCATCTAAAGGATTCAATCGTTATGAAAAAAATCATAGGTCAATTCCAAGGTCTCTATAACGTATTCCAATAGTTTTTCAATTGAAATTTTATCACAGTTTTTGTAAAAAAATCTAGATTTCCACGTGTCGAGAAAAAACAAAGAAAATCTTCAAAAAATTGTAACTTTTACAATTATCAATATTGGAAGCTAAAAATCTACAGAGTTGTTCAGATATAATATTTTAAGAAAAAAAAAAAAAATAGTTTGTAAGTTGGCTTTGGAAAAAGGTATTGATTTTGCATATAGAAGGTAGACTATTTCGGTAATTGAAAAAATGCAGATATTCCACGAATATCCACGATATTCTACGTAGAATCTACGTATTGGAAAAGGTACAGAGTGTCAAAATCAGTTTATGGGTTGCTCACACAGAGTGTCAACGAAGGGTTAAGGTGGAAGAGGTATACCCAGCAATCTGTACCACACCGAGTGCAGCAAAATTCCATAGACTATACGTATATCGTAATAATATTTTGACCACTAGTGTAAACGCAGTAATAAGCTTTCAAGCAACAATGCCTCACACAATATTCTCTTCTTATATCGACTAACCTATTTCAAATACTTTTCCACTAAATATGATTTACTTAAAATATATTTATTTATCTTATTACTTCGCTAAAACAAATCAGAAATTTAAACATGTGTTTCGGGCCTCAGAGGTGGCTTACCTAACCCCTTAACACGCCATGCTTCGTTAAAACAAAATATAGATACAGCATTGCCTGAGCTCTCAACTCGACTTATTTCCTAGGAATCATTCCCAAAAATAATACCTATTAAATATCGCCAGAGTCGATAAAACGTAAATTTAATTTGAATCTCACCTCCGGATCACGTATCTACGTATTACAGGCACATTATAAGTATCGAATCCATGAAATTCCAGCCCAAACACACTTGCACCACCCAGGGAAGGGTCTTTCAACAAAATCTGTGAGGAAGTGAATAAGGGAACGTCGCCGGTAGCCGCGAAGGTAGGAGCGCGCGCGGCGGGTGCTTTGAGCGGCGTGCACTGTGTACTCCGTTATGGAATTCCTTCGTCTTTTGATATCATATTGCATTCATCTTGTCATGATAAGCCTCGAATAAGGGCCAGCATAAAAAGTGGCTTAACGTAAGCTGGATGGAAATGACAAAAACGCCACGAGGAGGCTGGAAACATGACTTTTCTCTCCTTGTTCCTCTAGAAAAAAATTTGCGTCGCGTGCTCGCCGAATGGAGACTGTTTTATATCCCGTAAGAAGCGAAAATACGGTTTCAATAGACGACAGAATGGGAGGGGTTCGCCGTCTTCTCAAATACTCGAGCGTACTTGCGTGCAAAAATTCACTTAACTCCAGCGAATCGACTTCAGGTGCTCCTAATTGTGCTACCACTTTGGCGAAAGGGTCGTTCCCCCGGTTTCGGAGATCCTCTCGTCAAATTTAAAACCGAATTTATCGTTCCCAGCGAGAGGAAGGGGGGGAAGGAGATGAGGCGACGGTGAGACCAGGACGTAACCCAGAAATTCGTTGAAATAGGGGTGCATCTCGCAGAATAAACGTGCCTTTCTTCTCTTTCCTGTTTGAAGCCGCGACGAGCAGGCATCGCGGTATCGAATGCGAGCGGAAGGGCTCTACTGGCAAGCAAAATTGTTTCGAAACGACCGGGACGAACCTTGTTTCGAATGCTCCGCGTCGCCAGATATCGTAATGGCGGCGTCCGTGAATACCAGGAACGGCAGGAAGTCGCTATTGACGGCCTTATGGAAAAAGTACACGGGAACCGAACGGGTACACGGTCGGGGCTGCGCGGAGCTTCCACGGACACGGATTCCAGGGAAAGAGGGAGACAGAGCAGAATGCAGGGTAAAGATGGAAAGAGAGATAAAGAGAGTTTTCGAAGGGTGCAGAGGTGGCACAAAAGCGAGTAGTGGAAATCCCGACTGGCTGAAAGGAGCGATGCGGGATTACGAAAGGATTTATTCGAGATTTTCTGCTGTTGCCACTGTCCGCGACGACGCTGCTGCAGCGACTCGAATCGGTGTACAAATAACGAAAAAAAAAAAGGAGGGAAGAAGTTAGAGGGACAGGGAGAGGAATAACTCTCCACTCAACGCAGCTAGGATATCGCAGCGGATAAGTGTATTCTAGCTGTCATCTTCGGTGCATAACTCTAAATATGGAACGACGTGTTTTTAGTAGTAGATGCAACTTCCTTGCAGCAGTAGATGCAAAGTTTTTGCGCGTATCGGGCGTACGTCGTCTCTCGGTAGACTCTCGATCCGAGCAAAAAGCTACTTAGTTCCTTAGTTCTACTACGTTAGTTCCATGAACAGCTCGTTTTGGTAAACACTCTCTCGCAAGCGCTGTTCAACGCCGTCTTTGTCGCCCGGCGAGTCCCGATCTTTTGAACGGAAACGGCCCTACCAGTGTTCAGTGTGCTGCGAAGCGTTCGTTTTGAATTTTCCTTGGTGTGTTCCTCCCATTGTCAACGACGCCCGCGAGGTTAATTAAACGAGACTGAACCCGACTTTGCAAAGAGAGCGCATCTCTTCCCCTGGCTCTGATGACCCAGCGTGATCCTCGCCGTCTTTCACGGCATCGTTTCGTATATTGGTCTGATACTTCAGCCAGATCTGCAAGCGATTATGCATTAACCCACTCGCGACCTAGGTGTTTTGAATAAACCCTGTTTCATTACATACGAAGGTAAGTAGTTAGGTACAGTAGCGCCCTGTTAGTTGGCCGGGGTCCGAGACCATGTATGGAAGTCTACCTGGGCAAGCAGAGGTCCAAGAATTCCAGTGAGCGATTGAGAAACATTGAATGCGAAAGAGTTACCGAGACCCGACACGAGATAGCCAGGTCCTAAGGTCTGGGCACACATATCAGTTCCATATCAGTTCCGTGCCGGCTTGTCAGAGGTAAGAAGAAGAGGGGCGGAGAGGACCCTTTCTTCTTACTACTAACACCCAGGCATGGACTGATACGGAACTGATAAGTGTGCCCAGGCTAGACTCGCAATTCTCATATAAGAGCCTCCAAAAGTAATTCATACGTATTTATGATTTTTATTTGGAAAAACTATTGTTAATATTGGAATAAACTCTTTTGGGATATAAAGGGGCATCTTTAAACTTGTAGATTTTTTTATGTCGATTCTACTTATTATTTATTAATTATTATGAAATCTAACTTACCTCTTCAAAAGTGTTTTTTATTAGGTAATTTTTTAAACTCTTTCTAAAATTTTCCTAACGCAATCACACTAACTTTTGTGTGAAATTTTGTTCTATCTCTTGTATTTTAGGAGTTATACGCGAAAAAGTGTCTATTGGACTTTGAGTTCTCGTCTTAAATCACTCTATAAACCCACAAAGTTGCGTTTCAATCCACGAGTGCAGGTTTGCGGTGTTCCCTTGTGGGATCTTATTAGCAACAATTTATTACCCCTTTATTTGCTTGATTTTCTACAACCTCGAAGATATAAAGGCTTCTAGATGAACACTGTCTATCGTTCCGCCGTTATTCCAGCGATCCTAATCAAAAAGCAGTACCTACTATTATGCAGGCGCGTCTTGAAATAAAAGTAGGAAACAGAAAGTCAGCAACACTAGCGACAGAAGCAGCTGGTATCATTAAAGCGACGTTTCTTCCATGAAATATGTCCGAGAATAAGGATGAGCCAGGAAAGTTCGAACCTTGACACCGTGGTTTAACAATGAGGACGTCTGCCGAAGGAGGAACAGTTGCTTCCAGATTGCCGCGGCGTCGTTAGAATCTCGCGGATAAAAAAGTTTCGCGGCGATGAGAATACGTCGGGACGCGTCACCGCTCGAACCGGAGGAAGGAATCGTCGTTACGGAGGCGATTTCTAGACGGCACCGCAATTAGTTTCATTCTTTCCTTCGCGCCCTCCTTCGCTTTTACGCTGGACCATTTCGCTCCTCGAGAGTGGAGGAGGCGCGAAGTGGAAAACGAGGGAGATGTAACGAGAAAAATTGAAGAAACGTCACGTCTCGCTTGGGAGTCTCTTTGTAGGCTTTTCTACTTATCTCAGTTAAGACCTGACGAGTGTATGATCAACGCAACGCGACGAAATTCCTTACTTAAGCTTGAGAAAACTTATGCAAGGAGATTCTTGACGGTCGCGTTGCTGTTTTAATTTCTGTATTATTTTACGGTGGTGGGTATGAAAACGGTGGTGAGTTCACAGTTTACAAGAGTAGAGAAGGAATGTTCTTTAATCCTTTAGGGAATCTTTTTAATAGAATATGTTTGTAACAGAAAATGTCAAATATGGCTCTGCAATTAGTGAATGATTTTCGAACATTCTCTCCTTGATTGGTATGATAAAAAGTCACATGAAGAGTAAGGGGGAACAGCTTTATCGAGAAAATTAAGTTTTAATACTTCAGTCCACCAGTAAAGTCACAAGGTTCGATGAATTTAATTTACTTAGTGTCACAATTGCGATATCACATACTTGGTTATAATTTTTTACTTTTTTCATTTAAATCATAATAATAAATGAAAAAAGTAAAAATTATAACCAAGTATGTGATATCGCAATTTTGGCAGGAATAAAAAACGTTTTGGCGGATGCATTCTTCATGTGCAGTACTTACATTGCACTGACTTTTCATTTGATTTGCTTGTGCTATGCTATAGAATTCTTTGCAAACAAGACAATATTATTTCGCCTCCTTTGACACTATTCGGTTCTGTAATTCTATTGAAATTTCATTATAAATTATTTTGACTAACGAGACACTCAAAAGTGCTAAGTAATATTACTTTAAAAAAGGTCAGATTACAGATTAAAAAAAGGAAAAAGCACATACTTGCAAAGGGAGTGTTTACATAACAACTATAAATCAGTAAAAAAAAATTACTCTCGGGTATCGAAAAGTTATTTTGCCTCATCATCCATATCTCTTGCGTATCTATACTGCTAGATCATTAATGTGTGTATTCGTAATGGCATTGTTTATCATATATCTAAAATTGGTGTTAATAGATATCCATTATATGTTTTGAGTTATTAGTGTGTCACATTTTCCCCCCTCTTACTAACGCCCCCAATCTACCCTCCTTATTTTCACATTTTCAAGTTTTAAAAATGTGGGAAAACTAACAAGGTACAGAATTTTTATACGTGTGAATATTAATAATAATAATAAGTATGTGGTATATTTAAAGATGAATTCGATTCATTTTTTTTAAATGTAACAAATACATCTAAGTCTAATAAGTCTTTTTTGAGTTTAGTTTCTTTTTTAAGAACTTGAGAATAAAAATAATTATCATTGGAAGTCGCGTATAGCGCAGTATTTCACCATTAATGCTTTCGAGCGTTCATTTAACGTTGTCCCTATTTTAATATATCTAATCGATGCACGATAGTTGTACCATTTTGATTCCTATGGACAGCCAGTCAGAGGAATACAGAATACACAACATTTTACTCAAAATTGTCCCCTCTGCCCATAGTATTCCCAATTTCGGCGATACACGTTACACATAATGGTATTCTCCATCGATTCCAGAATATTCAGACAGGAGCGCGTAATTTCGGCAGAATTAGAAATAACGCCCTGGAGCTCACACGGGAATCGTAAACAGATAGATTTTATGGCGGCGGCTACTTTAATATGCGCGAGGGCCGTTCGCCTAAACGTAATGATTATTAATCGTCTCGCTGACGATATACATATCCCACCGCACGGTTGCAGGTGCGCTAGTTTTATTAGCGTCGGGACGACAGTTCTGCCCGGTCTCCCGACAAATATACATCTTGGCACGCGAATGGTAATTGTTGTTCGGAAGTTGCCGCCCCGTCGACAACCGCGGGACATAAGCTTTTCGGCTAATGCGGTCTGCCTTAGTTCAGCCGCGGTAAATCCGAATGTCGCGGGGCCGGCACGTTATCGCTTCTGATGTCACGCGAGTTTTGAGCAGTTTCGGGAATCGCCACTTTTCTTTGCTATCTGATTCACCCGAGTGCCGCCAGTTTTCGACGGGCAAAGGACAATGGGATCTACTGGGAGGTGGTGCTTGTGCGCGAGCAGCTATATCAGGATTGGGAGGAATTTTTAGAAAGGTGAAAGCCAGGAAAATGTTTACCGGGGATGAAAACTGAGATAAATTACTTGGAAGAGTTAAGAGCTGTACTGAGATATACGTGTGTATTGGATGGGCAGCAGAAAAATTTGAAAACTTTCCCCTAAGTTAGTGCAATTTATGAGAATTGATTGACGAGAATAATGCAAGTAAAGTAGTGCGTTGTTGTTGGATAATTATTTTCAAAAGTCTGCTTTACATAGTAGTAGGGAAATCTATTTTAAAAATGAGAAAAACATATTCAATTAAGACTTAAAACATTTCTGGAATAATATTTCTTATGATAAATTATTGCCTTATATTTTAAATAAATACGACAAATGTATCTGTACATTTTCGACTTATTTTTAGATTTGGAATCGCCCGTATTTCGATTGTTCCAAGAATTTGAGAACACAGTGTATATCTTAACGTATTCTCGCCAATAGTGCAGACGATTTTCTTCTCTGCTCCACTTTCAACCTTTGAAAGATCCACTACAAAGGCTATTCCGTTTAATTAATCGTCCAGTTTATTCCTGTCTGCTTCGGGTTTCTTCAGTCAGTCCATTCATGTTTATTTATAATCCCCTCCATATATGAATAAATAAGTAAGTCATAAATCTTCTCTGTCATCATTTATTGAATAATATCAAACGGTCCGTCGCAGCGAATTATGAATATCCCGCGATCGAAGCGCAAAAGATTAAAATACATTGTCGAAACAATTTTCCAGCGGTACAAAAATATTGGATCACCCACGCTTCTCTGTTTGCTGTTTCAATTGGCTTGGGCAAATAGAGAGTTTGTAGCGCCTGGGCTATTTTCAATTTCGATCGCGCGTCGACAATTAGAATCGGATATACATACATATTTCTGCGGTGGGGTTCATATAACACGGAGGATTTATTTCTCTGTTCTGTCTTTGAAGCCATAGATGAATTTACGAGACGACGACGGGTTACACAACACCCATCGACACATTTGCCATTAAATAGAGCATGAATATTGAGGTACTGCAACAAACATTCCATGAATTGTATTATATCAAAGGCAGGAGCACGGGACTTCCATTTAATTACAAATAACATAACGAATATCTATTCAGCCGATCTCTTCATATTGATAAGGAGCATCGTGTATCTTTTGAGTCATTTGTTATTGTACAAAGCTGTCTAAATAGGAAAATTGGAAGGTATTTAAAAGTGGGATTAAAGATTGAATTAAAGATTTGATTAAATATTAATTGAGGAAAATTCGCAGGAATTTAAAAGTGGGATTAAAGAATTTATTATAAGCATTCAATTACTGAATTCATAATTAAATGTAAATTATTCGCTTTGTCAGTATCCTTGCCAGTCTCAAAGCAGTTGAATTCGAACTAGCTTTGCATTCCTGGGATTGTTCTTCCAAGTGCCTTCTTAAATAAATTACGAAAATTGGATGCACTATAGGTTTCTTCTCCTATACTCCTAATTTAATCAAATCCCTAGCAAGGAAATCTACTAAACTTCCATTTAGAGATTATGTTGCCTCAGATTTTGGTTCTCTGTTCCTACCCTTATTTGAAAATTATTCAAGCAGGAGTTCATGAAATTACACTTCATCCTGAAAAACTATGGTAACATGGTGAGCATCTTCAAGAAGTTGGATAAGTGTGTGGAGATATTTGAGTATACGAAGATTCACCCCACTTCTCGAAAATACTTGGATATTTTCAGGAGGCAATATACGTGTAGGTATTTCTTCTTAACAAAATTAACCCTATTTAACTAAAAGTTCTCAGTGACTTGTAGAATGCCACTGAAAAGATGCAGAGTGCAGACTCAGGTTCTATGGGTTCAAGTCGTTAAGAAATATTTACTTTTTTTCAGACAAAAATACAGTCGATCTTTGTTCCTCATATCAGAGGAATCGAGGCACAAATTTTGCCACTGAACATTTCTAATTATTCACGGACTTCTTTTGAGCAGACGTTTTCCAAAATTCCACTATTCACAGAAGTATTGGGAACAAAAAGAAAATGCGGTGGAAAAAAACAGATAAGTACCCCTTTAAACGTTTTAAATAAGAACACTGTAACCACATGCATCAGGATTGCTAAATTCTTTGCGAGCAACGGTTTCATGCATTATAATTCATATACGGTGAACCTAGAAGAATTGATGGCGTCATGAGTAATGGCTAGAGAATCCACTGATGGCGATGGCGTAATAATTTTCATGAAAAACATAATTCCAAATAGTCTGACATTCAACACAAATTGTTTAGAATAGTATACAAAGTGCATGTGATTCTCAGACACCAACCGCGCTCATGCAAAGAAGATATAGGGGGAGCTTATAGCGAGTGGCTGGTGTCTGAGAATGAAACGTACTCGATGTAAGTACATGCACACTTGAGTGTCTCTACGATGTTCTGAATAACAAGATATTTGAAATACCTGATGTTAATGAACAGCATATTCATTAGTAGAAATTATATTACTGCTAGATAGCATAGATCTATCAAATTTTATAGTTTCTGTTTGGGCTACTATTTTGAGGCTACTCTAAAACCTGATTTCAGATTAATGTCTATCATTAATCCAAGTGTAGAAAATACTGAGTTCCAAAATTAAAAAAAAAAAAAAAATTATCGTAGATCATTTGATTTACATGCTAACAACAATATATTTTGTAAATAAGTTACCAACAATGCTACAAGAAGGTGCCGCTGTTGCTCTACAACTAAGAGGTGGCACATACGGGGTTTTCTACAAATACAATTATTTTTTTTTAAGAAAAATATAATTGTTAGCACTTACAGTGTTTACTATAAGGGCTCTTCAATTATTTCTTAGAAAAACTTTTGCAACTACCTAGCTTACCCTACCAACCTTTGTTACTACCCAGGACACAATTCGCATCACGCAAAATATAGTAAAGCTATCAAAAGACAAATACTGAGTGTTTTAGATGTATTCAACAAATTACGACACCGAACAACCACAGTTGTATGGACAAATTATACCGTAGGCATTTATTACATAAAATTGGGAAGCTTAAAAATACATCGACCGACTGATTCTACCAATTTCGACAGAAACCATTGCTGCTGCGTGCAATTAAAACATTCGGACGCACCCTCAGAGACCTGACCTCGACTGGGTTTCTTCGAATTGATATATGCAACGGAAATGTACGCGCCAGTCGCGGAGAACGGCAACTAGGGCTGCGCGGAGCGGGCTGCGGAGAGGAAATCGCCGCCACGACGGCTTCCGCGACGCGGGCCAGCCATCCTGGCGCCTAACGAGTCGTATAAAACACGGCAGCCTGTCCCCGTGAGCCTGTGCTCGCACGCGAGTTCCCGGGAACGTGCTTTCTCGTCAATTGCAGAGAATAAAGAAGGGAGGCGAAGGAACGCCCTCCGCGGACGAATTCCGCGCGCAAATACTTCGATTAGAATCTGCCTAATGGATCGTAATCGACCGTCGTCGCTGGCTAGAGGGCTGGGAATTGGAAACAAGCCTCGCGAATCGGATAAGCGAGCATAAAACTGGTACTGACAGATGAACCGAGCCCGCGAACCTGCGGTTGAAATCAATTTAATCGGCCAATATTTTCATCCGCTGCCTGTGGAAATAATAAATCAATTTAAAGCCACCCGCCAGTCGCGTGAGAGCGGCTGACCCCGCCGATTATGCCGCAAGGAGGCTTGATCATCAAGAGCCGTGGCAAGGAGGCGTCCAAGGTAATCGCACGGGTTGCGTCGCAACGTTAGATCTTTCGGCTAAGGTCCGACTGCTCCCTGCGTCGGGAACAGAAATGCCTGGCGGAGTGTAGCCCTATTCGGCTACAAACAACCGGCCACGATTACCCCATTCGCCTCGGCGTTGTTCGGCGCAAGAGTGTTCCTCGGTTGGCGACCTAGAAGGGGTCCGGTGTTAGTTGCACGGAGAGGTCAGGTTACCAAAACGCGTGGGTCTAGAAGGGCGGTTGGATGGGCGCGTATAGTGCGTTTCCATGTGTTTGGATGCGTTTGTTGGCCGGTCGAACGCATGGAACAGGGGGCCCCGGTAGCGTGTGAGTGGACTAGCAAACGCGGATCGCAGGGCGGCAGGTTGCTGGTGGGCGAATGGGGGTGAATCAGCATGATAGAGGAGGTGGTGGACGGTCTGCAGGGGGAGGGGAGGGTAGAGGGGGTGGAGGCGGCAGGCAATAGTCGGAGTGGCGCCGCGACTCCCGTGACGTCTGTCGGCGCGTTGGCCAATCAATAGCATCCCCATGGCAACCACAGATAACATCGGACACACACCGTGCCGCGCAAGCACGCCGCCTTTCGGGCACTCACCACTTCCTTCCACCGATGCCTGGTCGAGGGACAGAGGGTGCGGGGCTCGCAGGCTCTATCGGAAGGATTCCTTTCCAACCCACCCGCCCCGACCACCCTACGGAGCTATCCTCCTTTCACTCTGCCCGCCCTCCATCTTCTATCTTCACTATTCACACCTTCTTCCTTCCATTCCCGCTTTCTAGATGCCCGAGTCCTTACTTTCCGTTCTTGTCCTCTATATCCTCGCCCCTTAGCTTCCCCTCGTCCCACGTTTGTTCTTCTCTATTCGACTACCGCCGACCACCGATCCTTCTCGTTCTATCAACCAATACCCTTCCAGCCTCGCCACCTCCCCTTTAAACCAGCTCCAACGTCACGTCAAGCTACCGACGGTTTGTAGCAATTTTGCATTTACCCCATCTCCCAAGGGTTCTCCACTTACCACCCGGCCTGTCTAAGCTGGCTATCGAGTGTCGAATTGACACCCAATCAGATGCGGTGCAGTCGAACCGGTCCAAGGTTTTTTGCGTTCCTCGGGTCGTTCTTGCATACGTCATCAGTTAAGGTCCGTTAATTGCAATAGCCAAGTCACTGTTTGCTTGGGTTCCTACTTTCTTTTTCTGTTGCTCAGGATTACGTCTCTATCTTCTTGTAAAACTGAATTATTCCAAATTAGCCAGGATAGTACCACGTATTCCTCGAGTATAGAACTCACTTGTTCCTCAAAGGAACCTCTGCAAACTGAACAGGAGGCGCTCCTCCCCTTTGCTTCCCTACGAGTATGACACATTTAGCTGTCATTCTATGCGCGCCACAACTGCCTAAACTTTCGAACAGTGGTCGTAGCTTCCACAGTGCTGATCTCAGATATCACTAAAACTGAGCTCTTTGTTGCGGAACAGTCAATCGGGCAAACACAATACCCCTCTATAATATTTCATTCGCTCAGAATGCAGGCTTGAGCAGTTCTGTCCGCAAATAACGAACGGTCTCGAGCTGAAGCACCTCGACTAATCGATTTCGTGCTCGAGCCCTCGATTTTCCTCTCGAGATTATTCCACTTGTGCATAAGAAGAGTTCCTCTGTCCCCCTTCCCCGTTCCCGGACAAATTGTGGTGCTGCTTCATCCTTTAATTGCGTTTACTTGAGGAAAAGTTTGCTCGATTGAGTCCCCCCCTCCCCTTCCGCGTCGATGCACCGATAGCGCTCTCCTTTCCGTTGCTATCGTCCTGTGACACGCAACGAATCAACTTCGCCGATAGGGTATCGCTGGAAGTGCCGTCGATCTTCCAATGTTTGTCGACGTAACAAACTTTTTCGGCGCTTTGTGAAGAGACAGGGCAAAGGCGTTCTTAGTTCAATGATCAATGGAGCGTTTATTCCGATGGATGATTAAATCTTTGCAGAGTAGGTAATTCAAGGCAGTTAACGAAGTAACTATAGGATCAGCCACTAAAAGAATCACGAAGTTCACTAATGCCACGTAACGATGTACTTAACACCTTCGCCATTCGGATCGCTGGTGTTCGAAGCTTTCAGGTACAAGAGAAGTCCTTTCGGGCGAATTAGCTTCATCAGGAATTTGGTTAGGACCTGATAGTAGTGTACTCCTTGTGACTGTCATCTACTTAAGCTACACGTGCTCGTATCACATATTATTGATCACCAATCAGAAATGTTGGGCGGGGAATGTTCCCAGGTGGTGATCAAGTAATGGTTAGTATCCCTAATGATGTATTACTCCGGACTCGTCGTGTGTTCCACTGATTCTCTATGTGGATACTGGTGAATTACCGGAATCCCAATTATAATCAAGAATTATCTCTAATACAGATATCAGCACAGTTACTACAAATCACCGAGTGCACTTTCCACCAGTCACAAAGTTCCGCCCAGGTTCAAAATACCCACCATTCCGAGTATGCCCGGTCCCACAATAATCTATCTATTCTACTGGCCAGGGTGTCCAGTGGAATTGCATCAGCTTACACTCTAGTCTGCCATTGCGCTTACCAGCTCGCTATATCCCTACTATCTGCGATACATCGTCAAAGCTTGGTACCATCTGAATGCTCCTCGATACCGACAAGTGGGGTCGATACTATTACCCTCCGTGTTCCTGTAACTCGAATAAACAAGTCATAAAGCTGCCTCCCACCGCGTGGATGATGAACACGTACGATCCAAAAAAGCACCATTGTGTTTTCCTAAAAACTGCTAGAGAAGAAAGAGAGAGACCCAGAGAAGAGGGTGTGATTTAACGAGATGTTTTCGCGAAATTGTGTCCCAGTGTGGCGGTAACTAATAATTCGATTTTACGAGCGGCCGCGCCGAGTGCTTCCCACCCTCTTCGCGGTGTAAAGCGACAAGCAGCCGGAAAGCGTCGCGGCGCCACTCAGGCTGGAGCCCCATTCCCACGCGGTCCATAACACCGCTCGTTCCCTCCTTCCTTCCTTCCTTCACCCGTTCGCGTTTGGTCGATCAGCTGGTCGAAAACTGCAGGACTCCGGGGTGCCTGGATTTCGTCCAACCAGGTTACGGCTTCGTTTTCAACCCCCTTCCTTCGACTTCTTCTTCGATCTCACACCCCCTCCCGCCCCCTGCCCCAGGTTGCATTTCTGTCCTCCTTTCCCCTTAACCGTCACTTCGAGACCAATTTGTTCGTGTATTCTTGGCTATCCTCGTTTTTCTCCTTCGTTAAAGCTCGAGACGGTCATTAGTCGGTGAATCGAAAGGTCCCTCGACCTGACGACTCGCGAAAGTCGGTCACCACTGTCGCCACTTGACACGGGTATATTTTCGACTGTCTTTTCGATTTTAGGGATGGTCTTTAATAGACGCTTCATGGCGACCAGGCTGGGGTGGAGATTATAAATTAACGGTGGTGGAAAGTGATCTCTGTATGGGGTCTAATTAGTTTATGAGACTCGTTGACGACGTGATAGTCCAGCGGAGAAAGTGTGACGTGACTATAATCGAATTTTCTTTTAATATTCACCGATTTCTAGATCGGGAAGTGGTCTTGTAAGCGATTTGTTAATGATTAGGTGAATGTTTAAACGTGAAGCACATAGGTACGATGGTGGTAGAAAGGCTCAGGACTTTCACAGTAGTCGCGATAACCTGTCTACATGTCGTTTATATTCATTAAATACTGTGGAAAACTCTCCCCAAGTATGTAGAAAATATATTTCAACGAAGAAAAGTTCTAGGAGCGAAATTTTCCTTAATTTTAAACTGGTATTTTCTAAAGGATTGCAAAATATAAAATGTGCATTGTTTCTTTAATACTAAATCGTTTAAAGGTATGAAACACGCCATTATGATGAATACATAATCAGTTTTCATTGTATAAATGGGAGAAGGACTGAAGCAATTTCTGAAAAATTCTTGAAAATAACATTACACAATACGTTAAACATTGAATAACTCTGGCTACAATATTTCTTGATTCGATAAACAGTTTAAGATTGATTATATGAAGACTCTTCTGTTTGGTGAAAAAAATATATGTCTAATATTTTCTAGCGTTCTACAAATTTATGCTGGTTTCAACAAAGTGTCGCATTCGAGATGTTTATTTGCAGAGTAGAAGGAACCAAATCACATCTAATTCTGACGATGCTAATTATTTTTCTTATACTCCCAACGCATTATTGACAGAATATACTGAATACTACTCATTTTTGAAACACCCTGTGCAATCACAGTCCTCAAGCAGTTCTCATTAGGAAAATAATCCCTTCATCATGTCCGCACTGCTCATTTATCTATCCTCCTACTTCAGAAATGGAATTGAATTTAAAAGTTCACCTAAAATCAGCGGTCGAATGAAACAGTTAAAATTTTATGACTATTACCTTTTCTGTTCCCAGAAAACCGCCATAAAATGCAGTATATTAACTGAAACATTTATAGCATACATTTTTGTGCAAATGAGAAACCTGAATTTTATTGAAAGTAGAAAAAAGTTCTAAGTCAAACTGGAAAATTTATTCTACTCTGAAAAAGTTCAAGTTGTGACAATTAGATTTCCTGAAATTGATATGAGGTAGATAGATCTGAAGTTCAAAGCTTAAACCGCTCAGTGAAAATAATTATTTAAAAATCATAATGTGCTTTCCCTTCCATATTTATCCTCCTTCTAATTTCTTAAATCATACCAATTAAAAAGAAGATTCGTAAACTTCATATTTTACCCTTAAATATTTGTTCAAAACTATATGATCCTTCAGAACTTTTATTAATCGAACAAAAGATAACGATTAATTACATTGTACTCATAAAACAGAGTTAAAGTGTTAATGTACAAAATTAACATAAAACAGAAAAGAAATGATTTAAAAGTTGAAAGTTCGATAAATAACTTTTATGTACAAAAGTTACCAGTTTCATTCAACCCCTGCCTAAAACGAATCTAAAAATCACCGAGGAAACACTATTAATTAAGCACTAAAAATTGTAATAATACTATACATTTGATAAATTTGAAAACAACGCCCTAAAAACTTTGAGCGCTCTATTCCTACGTAAAACTCACTGGAAATTAATATCCACGATTTACCCGGTTACACGAAAATTACGTCCATTAACCGTCTACAATCGCGGAAGCAGAATTCTAATTTCGTGTCAGTAGATTGCCCGTTACATTCCACGGCGAATTCGCTGAAATATCCCGAATTTCCCTCAAAATTTAATTACTCCCGTTTGGTAAATTGAACGACAACCGCCCACATAAATTGTCTCACTTAATTTCTCCCGCCGGAATGCCGTTCATTTGGTTTTTACAAAACTGGCCCAGGCCTCGGAAGTGCCCCGTGCATCGCTGACATTGTCCCTGTTTATCGCCCAGCCGTCGACGATATTAACCAGAGCACGACTAGATCCATTCCAAACGTCATAGCTTCCTTCCCCGGCGTTGAGCCCGCGGAAAAAGAGGGAATATGAAGGTGAAGCCCGTGGATTTCAGTTGGAAACTTTTCTCACCTGTCGCCATACTTTATCCTTCCGACAGCAGCATTTCACGACGGCAGTAAGGAAATAAGGCCGCCTTCTCGCGGGTGCAAAAGTCGCTTCTCAAACCATCCCCCCGGCCTGAATTCCAGAATAAACAAAAATGGATCCTCCTCCGGCTGCTTTATATCCCCGACGCGAGAAAAGATCCAGAAACACGGGCGAGCTCGTAAATCAAACGTGTCGGCGCGCGGTGGTCCGTGCGCGTGAGCCCCCGAATTCGTGAACCCGCGCGCCCCTTTAATCCAGCATCCATTATTGGGCACGTCGCGGCTAAGAGGGTGCTTTCTTCGCCGGCATCGACAGTCAGCTCGTCTTTGGCTGGTACAGACGCCGCTGCGGGGATGGAGAGAAGGCTCCTCGTGGCCACGCATTATTTCCTGTCGTGGCATTCGATGTAGATGGCCCCGGGCATTCCGAACGTTTGATTGAAAATTTCTTGAGACTCAGGAATGGTATGCGCGATGGGCTCCGCCGTGCTCCGGGGACTGGCGAGGGCTTTATTCCGCGGGGGAACGAAAAAGGGCAGAGGTTAAGAGGAATCGATCTATTTAACATCTAGGACTCTTTGGTGGGGACAGCTTTGTCACTTGTGCTGAACATATTTCAGCCCTCGAGGCTGACAAATTGTAATTTCGCGAGGTGACAAATGTGTTCAATGAATAAGAACTTGGGTCTACTGCTTTTTGTCAAAGTGTAATTAATCGAAGTACAATTTGGTAGTCCTAAGTAGGCAAAGATTTGAAAGAAGCTAAATTGTAAATATTAATGTATTATTTCAGAGTCCTATCTTGGTCACCGGCAGAAGACGGTACGAGACAAAAGAATGGGACGGGGAAGTACCAAAAAGGACAATAGATACCGATTCGTTGCGTGGCTTATGAGACTTCTCCCCGTTTTTCCTCTCGTTCACCGCATCTGCCGCGACTATCGCCACGACGGAAGAATCGTGGCGATCTTGCAGCAAGTTGCCGCTAGTTATATGAAAAGTTCCCAGAAGCAGGAACTAACGGAATTACTGGTAATTACAAGCATGATTTATTAAGTTCAGAAACTGGCTATCTTACGGGAACTGGTGCTTCCCCCGTGTCGAAATATCGTAATGGGACTGGAGAATTCGTGATCTCAACAACATTTGCTCTTGGGAAATGAAGTTTCCTATTTTTAGAATCAAAGTAGTTTACACTTGCAATTCAAAATTCTAATTGAGAGTTTTGAACAATAGGATTGCCAAGAAAGCACGAGGCAATCGAAAACTGAATAAAATTGAAAAATAGTATCTTCATTATCCAATAAATCTTGAATAGCATATTCATTATGATTCGAAAATCTCTCGATGTAGGAAATTAGAATTTCTATAGCATAAGACTAAATAAGTAGTTCCAACATTAAAATCACTGCGTCTTTTTAAGAAAGCACTGGAGCATAGGGTGATCCTTATTTATATGTGGTGAATTTTTTTTTTTGTATTTCTTTACTTTCACCCCCTAAAACGGTGCCATTTAATAAAAAAATTGGCCCTGAAAATGTTCATTGCAAACGGAGAACAGGAAAGGGTGCCGACCAGCCCTTAAAGTTTAGAATTTATCAATAGTTGGGATTTAAAGAATTTCTAAAAATGGTAAACCCTATCGAAATTTTGTTCAAATAATATTAAAAGAGCATTCAATTTTCTATAATTACTGTACATATAATTTTTTCGTGTTTCCGGCCATTTTTTAGGTGACGTCTCTCTATATTCAAACACTATTATCTAAAAAATGGTTGGAAGCACGAAAACATTATATAAACAATAATTGTAGAATATTGAATGCTCTTTTAATATTATTTGAACAAAATTTCGATAAAGCTTACCACTTTTAAGAAATTCTTCAATATTCAAACCATTGATGAATTCTAAACTTTAAGGCCCGGTCGGCACCCTTTCTTGTTGTCCGATGAAAATAATCTTTCTTACGGACTATTTCTTTATGAAATGGAATCATATTAGGGAATGGAATCATATAAAAGAAATCGCAGGTTGAAAACAGAGGCCACCCTATTGAACATCTGGTGTAGAAATACTCATCCGAAAATCTTCATTTCCAAATGTTAGAAGTTTTTTTTAACGTAAAACTACTTTTAAAATTAGAGATTTTTAATAGAACTCTTTGAAAGTTAAAATTAGTTATACAGTTTTATTCCCGGAGGCTCACTACACTGCACAAACAATTTAAAAAAGAAAATGTTTCCCAGACTAGGAGCTATCCATCTACAGAATTTTCTACACTTCACTCAATCTGAACACTTACTATGAATTCCAAAAATTGTCCATCTTACGGCAACTTACGTCGAAGCATACCACAGAAACGCGGAAATTTTAAATTTTCATCTACCTCACCCGCAAGAAACACGAAAATATTATTTCCAGCACTTAGGAATATTAAAAGGGATTCTCTCTACAATTGAATACGTGGCTATAAACGTCTATCTTCGGATGAATTTCAATATCGACGATTATCGTAGCTTTCCTTTCGGAATATCTCCATTCGAATATTAACTACCATTAACTTAATTAAAAAATTTTAATTAACGTCCCTTTCGGGCGTTGGAGTTCTACGACAACTCCCACGATATTGGGACGGGATACGGAATCGGAAACAGATATTTGAGAATGACGCGTTTAATGAACAAAAGGAGGAAAAAATGGCCCTTCGGCTCTCCGACGGGTGTAATCGATCTAGTTGAGCGTAACGCGTTTAATCGCCAAAGGCGCGGTAGTTTTATTGACGGCGCACAGATAATAATAGGGGGACCGAGTGATCGACCCTTGAAGCGGGCCCACGGAGTTAATGGGAAATGAAATTGTGGCTCCGAGTATTATCTCGAGAATTTTGGATTATCCTCGCGCGTAATAGAGAGCCCATTAGCGATGCGTATATTGTTTCTGGCGACAAGCCGCGTCCAAGATTGCTCCCATACGCAATTAACGGTAAAAGTAGCGATAATTGCTATTATTAACTGGCCTGTTACCGAAATTTACGTAATACCCGCGGCCGATAACGGAAGTGACGTGACCGCCACGAATTCGTGTCTGTTCATTACGGCCTAATGCCGGCGCGTAGCTTGTGTCGATCGAGCAAACGCGAAAACACCGCACGGGTTTTTTAACGAATTAGTTAGAATATCCTCTAAGCGAAAAAGAGGGATATTTTGGAGGGTAATTCCGTGTGTATTTGTGGGAAAAGAAATACTATTCTCTGCGACGGATCCTTCACAGAGACCTAAATTCCTTTCTCATCGATTTCCAAAGGCAGAAAGTAGTTTTAAATTTTTGTTTATTTATTTTTCAGCAGTGGTGAAATAGTGAAATTCAGTTTTGGAGACTTGTTCGTTCGAACTTCAAAGTAATTTGCTATTATATTCAGTTATCAATATTGAGTGTATAGTATTGTATAGAATTACTTAATATTTTAAATTCTACTTCTCAAGAGTATCAACGCTGGAATAACTTAAACAGAATTTTTCAAATATAAGCGTTTCAATTGTTCAGTAACTAAGAATGGGTAAACTTAATTTACGGAAATTAAGAATTTAATTTAAGATTAAGAAAGATAGATTTAAAAATTAATGTTTATAAAATAGAAGTAACGTTCGTCCTTCTTTAATAAAAAAAGGTCCTATAACAATATTGCAATATAAGGAAATATAATTAACAAGTGCAATTAATAAAATCACACTTAATAATTCTTGACATGTGGCCATTTTACTTTATTACGAAAAGCAATACTTTCTTGCTGTAACAAGTAGACCAGGAACTTTTTTAAAAATTCAAAGTTCTCTAATCCTCAAAGGGTGTAACGTGTGTGGAAAGTGTAGAAGCATACTTAAAAACCTTTTCCACGTATGGAAGTCAGTACATTCCGTAAACAAAAAAAAGAAAGAAAATCACGCGTTGCCAAAATAAGAAATCAATTTTATTCCAATTTATTAAGTTCTATCAACATCTGAGCGATAAAAGCTTTTTCTGATACCCCGTAGAGTGTTCCGAAAAACATTCCAGTATTTATTCCTACGAAAACTCTTGATTCGTAGACATCCGAGTGGTGGAAATAAATTGAAAAAGCAAGTGGATAATTAGTAATCTCCTCTTCTTAAACGTTTGAACGTGAATTTTTAAGTGGCTCGGGTTTCGCGTAACACCAGCAAAAGCAACTGGGTTCTTCGGTTTCGCGTCGAGTAGCATTACAGCGGAGGAACGAGAGGCTCGTCTATCAGCAAGAAGTTTAGGGCAGAATGGGAATTAAATCGAGGCTGAACGCCATCTTAATCGCTGACTGTTAATCACTCGATTCACGCCGTGGGAATCGAAACTTTTCGGGGCGCAAAAGGGCAGGCAAAAAAAAAAAAGAAACCGGAACAGAGTGATTGATACCGGGTGAGAAGTTGAGCGAGTTCGGATTCGTTTAGAAAATTCGTCAGCTAACGAAATTACTGCTCGTTCCGTCTCGCGATACGAACGAACGAGGGGTGGTTCGATACTCGCACCCGCTGAACCCTTTCACAGTTTTACGAAACCTATCCGAAAGTTCCCTTCTCTCAGTATCAATGCAGCTGGTACCGTACCAGTCGCGTGTTACCTCCACTATCGCGATTGATTTCCGTCATAGCGCGTAACGACTACTTTAATTAATGGTGTGTTTGCTTGTTACTAGCCGTGGGGGCGCTAGTTGCCTCCGTTATCTTGGTCAAAGAGTTTCTTTCGTCGCTGATAAAGATATTTTTCCTCTGTCGTTGCTAATATAAGCCAATTGCTGAGAATATAGATATTTAGTGAGATCGTAACTGTAAATATATGCCACGTTGGAAGTGTCTGGTTCGAGGATTTTAGAAAACTTCTGCACGAGAAACTAAAATGCCTCGGCTTCTAATAATCCATAAATTTTTCATTTTTAAAGTGGCAATTATGTTTTATATGCGAGTTACATTTTGAGGGGTTGTATTTGGACAGGCGGCCGAAAAGGGGCGAAAGTTTGTGAATGTCTTTTGAAAAAACGGAAGCATATATTTTTGCGACTATTTGAAGTTGAAGTTCTGATTTCTTCGCGTAATTTTTGCACGATAAAATCAGGATTTTAACTTTAAATAGCTGTGATTTTGTTTTAAATTAATATCTCGGAAATTCCCTCCGCTAATCATAGGATACATTAATATACTAACGAAATCTTGTTTGTTTTAATTAATTAATTAATTTAAAATACATGAAAATATCACAAGCAGAAGATTATTATACTCTTAAATATACCTAATATTCTTCCTGCTGTGATATCTTCATGTATTTTAAATTTTTCTGAGCACATCATTATCAATTTAGAGTCATTTAGCAATTTATTCCAACAATCTATCATAGATTTATAAATATTACTTTTGGCCAGCCTTCCCTATGACACCCGCATTATTAATTAATTAATTAATAAATATGAAGTAGAGTGCATTTTACATTTTTATACTTAAGTAGATACAGGTAATTAACATCATTTTCAAGAAGAATATTGTAATTCATTAATTACATAATATTATAATATTATTAATTAATTACAATATTATATTGTAATTACTTAATTATAATATTCTTCTTCTGGTTGTTCTTCTTTTTCATCTTCATCAACACGATATTCCGATCCTATACCATAAATGATTCCCTCCATAAACGATGCGGACGGCAAAGAAATGACAATAACTCATAAGATCGCAATTTATCGTAGGAAAATACAACGGACCTTTCATCAAAAACCTCCAAACTTTATCCTTCAACAAAAATTGCCGCTCGATAACGCTTGTAACATAACTATTTACTTAGATAAAGAAAAAAAATATATAGCTCGTGTATTCTCCTCTACCATAGTTGTAAAAACTGAAATAAACCAATAATACCAGAATCTATATTAACTTAGAGTATTTCAGATAGCTACCATCACAAAAAAAAGATCACAGTTCCACATTCAATGTAGGCAAAATTTACTTTCAATTCTGGTCTAAAACTTCCAAACCATAACACTAGCAACATTGAGATTGCATATCTATAAAAGGATCGTACAATAAAAATTGTTATTAGTAGAAAATCATGCTTCGATAAGTCATAAATGAAATGCAATACCTACATCTATAAAACTCAGAAAAAATTCTTGACTTTTGGCCAGCTTTTTGTACAGAACGTGCCACTGTGCAACGGTTCCCATATTCCCATAACCGAATTCGTCACGTTTACTTGTCAGACCGGCTGCCAGTATCTTTCAAATCGTAATTTTTGTAATAGCCATCGCAATTTATGTGGGTTGCTCGGTACGGTTGCCCGGACGCACCAGTACATGCGTGACTGCGACCTATTTAATCGTCTCCCAGGACTCGGCTCACCGTAAATTAGATAAAATTGCCCATAAACTTGTGGCTATCTACCTGCTTACGGTTCGGGACACTCCTTATGTATCGTTTCCGTGACGGTGAGCGTGAGCCGTAGGATCGAATAAAAGTATATTGGGCCACGGCAATGTTGGTTGCCAACAGCCATAGCTGCTAACGTGGATCAGGTATTCGCTTCCCTGCCGATTGTCAACTGTAACCGAAATAAACTAAACTGCTAATAACGCTGCTACTACCACCAGGTTGTCAAGGTATCCGCAGCGCTGTTAATGGTTAATATTACCATCGCGACACGGGGATAGCCGAGGCGACATTCCTTTTTCCCGAACACAGTCGGGTACAAAGTGTTAATCGCGCACTTACGCGGATTACAGAGTTCCCAGCAACAATAACACAGGGAACTGGCCACCGAGCCGAAAGTTCTCGCCGAGATACGTGCGTAGAAACGTTATTGTTCCTCGACCGCCGGCAGAGATTTCGGATGAAACCATTTGGCGTCCGAAACTGGCCCATTCTCGGATTAATAACGTTTGCATGTTATGCGCGGGGATCTTAACGGTGGGCCGTTCCATGCACGCGCTGCACGGAGAGGCGAAGAGGTGGCTCGGTTTGCTTGGCCCATTCAGAGGCAACTCGGCCAAGCAGAAGGTCCCGTGAATCCCAAAACGGCCAACGGCGGTGCCACGAGCAGCGCTGACGCTCGCCTTGACAGCCAGAAAGACGAAAGCCCTCGAGTTTAATAACGTTACTCCTGGACCACTTCTACCGCCCGCGTGTGACACGGTACTTTTCCACGCTCACGCGTGTACACCTGGGCAGGTGGTAATTATGTACCTGGATGGTAATATCCCTGGAGATTTGAATATGGGAACTTTGCGCTAAGTTCGGCTTGATGGCGAAATACAAACTGAACTACTTTTTTGTATGTCTGTGTAGTTCATTCCATGGGAAGGTGAGAGATGGGAAAGGAACTATGTGTCGTGAATAAACTGTTTTCTAAAGGAAGACGTTTCGAAGCGTGCAGGCAGACTTGTGGACAATGACGTTTGTTGGCTAATAATATTAATCATTTTTTTTGCGAGATAGTGGTTTATTTAGATTCTTGCAATAGATTCTTAGATATATCTATTTGCTAAAAACTTTTTGCTAACCTAACTCTGCTAATTAGAGTTCATAGAAATAAAGCGAAATTGAAATTTTTTAGCGGGTCTCCCTACTTTGATGGCCTGAAAAGAAGCGCGATATTTAGGATCTTTTTAAGAGAAATCCTCAAATTATATTAATTGGAAACTTTATGCCTATATTTGTACATTAGGGACCCTAATTTAGGGTGGAAGATTTCTAATACTGGGAAAAGTTGCCTTTTATAATGGTATTTAAGCTGCCAAAGTTTGAACGTGATCAACAAATTGTTTGAGGTGCCGCAAGCCCTTTAAATATTAATATTTACTGAAATATTAATTCTTGACAGGCTTGCGGCACCTCAAAAAATTTGTTGATATATATAAATACCATTATAAAAGGCAACTTTTGCCCACTATTAGAAGTCATGAATAATAAAAAAATATTTTGCACCTATATTTCGTTCAACCCTATTGTACATATTTACATAATTAACAAATAACAGTACCTAAAACTTTAAACGCGTCTTTCTCAAAAACGATGTTTTATGAATTAGTTAGCATGATATCTCAAAAACCAATCACCCGATTTACTTCAAACTTGGTAGATGTTCGATTCTCGTTATTTCTCGATTCTTATTATAAAAAGTAAGTCGGTTTGTGCGAAATTAGACTTTTGTGAGTTGAAAATCCGCGGATTTTGTGCAGAAATCGATGTCTGTTTTATTTTCTTTTATCTTTTTCTTTTCTATCTTTTTTTATTTTTCAGTATTTCCTGTTAAATCTAGTTCAGAGGATAGCTACACTCATACAGATTACACAAATTTTTAAATTCTCTATTTCAGACAACAACAGCTGATTTTATTTGAAGCACTATAACTCCGGACATAACCACTATTTTCCACTATAATTTTTTTTCTTCATATTCTCTAAAGATGGACAAATAAAGCCACAAAGCTGGAACTAAATATATCCAATGGTTTTGTTTTTAAAAATTCCCGAGTTTTACATCAATTTTCATCTGTCAAGGTAAGGAGACCCCTTAAGGCATCTAACACCACGCGTATCTACATCTTTGGAAACCATAATCGTTTATACTTCACGCCCTGCAAGTACGCGAACTGAAAAACTGGAAAAGAAAAACGCTGAAAGAGAAAAACGAAGATAGTGGTAGCTAGTAAGTACAAGGGCGAGGCATAAATGTTAGGATACACCCTCCTGGAGGTGGCGAACGCGTGTTATGTGCCTGACATTTAAATATCGTAGCGGAGAACTTCAGGCCCGGCTATCGATTGCAATTGCAGATAAGGGCTGGTCGATTCCTTCGCCCCCTCCTCGCTCGCGTTCACCCCTCTTCGCGTAGACTCCTTTTCCCGGCTTGATTTCTTTTACGGGATTCGGGTTGGAGGGTTTTATCGCTCCTGGCAGAAGTTCGGAGACTGCAGTTAGGAATTTTTGAAATAATTAAGCGAACAGCCCCCTCTGAGCGATTTTGAAAAATTAATTAGGCGTCCCTAGACGAAGGAATATTCTACGTTTAAATCGATGCATTGCTGATTAACGTTCCTGCAACCGCCACGTGTCCCTGTCGTAGATGTAAATTGCCATCGCGAAACAATTACGGCAAAGTCCTACGCCGGAGAACAAGAAAAGTTGTTCAGTTTAATGGTCATTTGCAACGCGAGCGGAGACTAATTGTCACACGCTGTTTGTCAAAATGGCCCTGTACATTTGGCCCACAATGTGCTGTTTACATAGAACACATCCAAGAAACTTTTATCATCGTATACCAGAAGACACACAGGAAATAACGACGAGCAAATTAAACGAGGTAGCCGCAGCTTGTTGTTAGCTACGAGGAACGTACGAATCGGTAACTTTTTTACCAGCCTGGTCGAAATGATTTATAGCTGGCCAGAGTTTTTAGCTATTTCATCCGAAAATGACAGGCTGGCTAATTAACCCCGAGATCTATTGTTGCCCTCTATCCGCGTAGTCGCAAAACTATTATTACTCACGCCACGTTACTACGCAGTAATTAACGGACAGAGTCGGAATATCTGGCAGAGGGAAAGGGGGACGACTGGGCCATTTCTGTTCTTTGGTTCGGCCGCCTCGACAAAGGTACCCTAATTTAATAGGGTACCATGAAGCAGTAAACGTGATATGTGAGCACCCGAGTATGAGTGGTGTGAGTCAATTTTACCGCATTCGGAAAATTACCTGCGCATACCCGAAAGAAGCTTCGAAATAAATTGTTAATTAATTTAAGAGAAGTACATCAAGGGATTAATTTGAGGTACGGCACGAGAAAGTATTGTATGAGCGAATTATGGTGTTTAAGCTTCGTGTTTTATATTGTAGCACGTTAGAAGTAAGTGCATGCTGGGCGTCGCAAGATCGCGATACGAACAAATATAATATTTCTAATATTGCATTTTTTCTTCTACTAACAGTCATTTCAAGAAAATATTCTGTACACTGTAGTACAGAAGTTACGAAGTTTTCTCAGTAAGTATATTGAGCAGTTTTAGTTATATTGGGAAATATTACCTATATTCAATTATCTCGTAGACTGTAAAGCATCGTTTTTATCGTGTAGAATGACGGGATTCTAATAAACAGACCAATAATACCAATATTCTTGATAGATTATTAAAATTACTATATACAAGGTGTTTCGTTATCTTTTAGGAAGTGATTCTACAGCAGAAAATAAGACGAAAATATAGAATACAATTTTTTGTTGCCAGAAAATTGCCTTTTTCGTCTTATTTTGGCCTGTAAAATCAGCACCTAAAGGTTTAACTGTATCGGAAGATCTTATGTACGTAGAAAAGTATATTAATTAGAATTTACTTTCGACTATCGCTATTGGTTCTTAAATAATTTTTTGAGTAAATTCTGGTTCTTATGACGGTAATAATGGTTATTCTAGAAAACTCCTTCCCTCCATCTGACATAAACTGAGGAAATATTCTAATCTAAGGTTTTGATCATTACTACGGAGAATAGAACTGTGAATTCCATATTTCAGTACTTCAGTTCTTTTTTAGTTTACTTATTTTATTATGTAACTTGATATTAGAAAATTCTCAATTTCATATTTCAGAAGTTCACACATTGTTACATGTACGCGAACTAGAATCAATAATTAACCTGCATTACCTTTTCTTTTGCGATGATAGGTTGTCATCAAACTTTAATTATATTGAAAACAGTTGGAAACATCGTCTTACCTGGAACAGAAAGAAATATTTTGTTATGAATATAATGCAGCGAATGAAAAAAGGTGATAAATGATAATACTACTAAAGAATAAACGAAACCCTGAAAAATCAGTAGGTATACACACGATAGCGAAAGGAATTCTACAGCTTCAGTTAAAATTTTAAATGAAACTATTCATTCGTTCAAGAGTTATGATGTACACCGTGTTTGAAAATGTAGTTTCGAGATAAACGGCTTCAAAGTTAAGTCCCATCCGCAAATACCGCTCTGCGAGGCCGTTACTCGACGGTGCACTCAATCACGTTCAGCGCTATAATTTCTATAATTATTCGAATTTCCTATACATTCTTGTAAATGTTCACTTTCAGAATTAATAATACTAAAAAATCGATTTTTTGAGATTTCAATGGTCCTATACCCCCTTAAGCTCGGTGTTGATAAATCCGTCAGTTAATCAAGACTTCTCTCTTACATATATAAATTGCACAGGGTGATTTATTACTGGAATCCAAAAAGTTATTCAGAACGAAAGAAATGAGTTTTAATCAATATAGGAATATTACACGAGAAAAGAAGATTGCACAGAGTCCATTTTGACCCACGCGACGCTACTTACGTCAGTCATCGTCTATTAGCGCCACTACTCAACAAAATAAAGATCTTACACCATAATAAATTCAAAATATACGGTAACACTGTATTCTGAGAATCGTGCAATCGAAATTCTACCTATTATGGGTTCTGTCGACTGTTATGCTATCCGTGGCCGAAGCATTAACTAATTGTAAGCTCAACCGAGGTGCGTTAAGGATAGTCCCTTTGTCAAGTCCTGAGTAAGTACACATACAACAATCCCAGGGTAATTAGATACAATGACTCGCAAGCTTATTCGCATAACTTCAGAGCTATAATTAATCGTGAAACTTGCCGTCTTGCTTCTGATATCTAGACTGGCATCGCTTAATCCATTATTTTAACATGAAACATATTAAAATACTACTACTATTTAACGTTAACGAAGAAAGAAATATTTCTGAATAACCCTGTACTAAAAATACATAAAGTGATATCAGCGCACTTGTTCGGTCAATTTTTTTACAAGTGCGCTGATATCACTTTATGTATTTTTGGATAATCTACAAGTGCGGTCGAAATTATAATTTCCTTATTTAAAATGAATGGCGAAAAAACACTCACACCTACAACAACGGTAAGTTTTTTCACAACAATATCAAGACAGTTTGGACAGGAATCTGTAAAGTATCTCAAGGATCTTTCAAAGAACAGAATGAGTCTATTAAAAATTGACCGAACAAGTGCGCTGATATCACTTTATGTATTTTTGGATAATCTACAAGTGCAGTCGAAATTATAAT
Source organism: Andrena flavipes (assembly GCA_963971345.1). Taxonomy (NCBI): domain Eukaryota; kingdom Metazoa; phylum Arthropoda; class Insecta; order Hymenoptera; family Andrenidae; genus Andrena; species Andrena flavipes. The sequence goes on along the minus strand of OZ020479.1, from coordinate 71,638,595 downwards.
TTCCTTATTTAACCCTGTACTAACTTACAAATAAAATCAAATAAAAATCATTCCCCGAATGACTAAATATTTCCAAAACTGTCTATCAGTAATCTAAGCTGACAATAAGCTACAATAAATTACCAACTAAGCACACATTTAGCTACGCAACATTAGAATTTTAACCCACAGAAATCAGTTCGTTCGTAGTCTCCCAAAAAAAATTAAAGTCCCAGTGTAGAAGTTGGCAAATGCAATAAATCACTATGATGTCACTGAAGCCTTGATTACGACGATGTAAATCTCGTTACAGCCTGGCATAAACCCGCAAATAATTAACTAGTAATACGAGAAAGGTTTGCTAACGGCCGGTTAGCTCGGTGCTTCCTGTACCGACTCTGGTGCTTTGATATCAGAGTTTGAAATTGGAGTACCCTTTGCCTTCTCTCCCTACTTGCCTCTCTCTTCCGTTTTCTGTACGCCTCGTCTTTGGATGAGGCACGCGAGGTGTCGTCGGTTAGGTACCCTCGCTCACCTCATTATACTAATTATTTAAATCCCCCAACGGCACATTATATTAAGCCCCGGTGCACTCGCTAACGTCCGGCAGGTATAAATCATCGTTACGTCGGTGTTTCTCGTTAAGGATGCAAGGAAAGTCTTGCTGACACACGACCGGGATATCTTTTTTTGAAAACGAAGGATTTTACAGGAATTACGAGATGGAATTCCATTGGCTGGTGCAGTCCACTGCTTCGGGGTTAAATTTAAAAAAAGAGTAGGTAACTGGTGGAATTTGGGAATGATCTTGGATTAATTTGAAGATAGTAGAGAACTTATCTTGGACTGAATCCAGAATTGTAGCGAACTGAGACAAGGCTGAAGCTGATTTTGGACTTGTTTAAAATTGGTAGGAAATTGAGTTTGGACTTTGGACACAGATTGTATTGGTTCTTTATAGACCTTTAAACTAGAACTGGGGATTTTTAAGGCAGGTATTTTTAAAATGGACATATTTATTTTCAGGAAGAATATTTAAGTGGAGAAACGACTAACGCATTTTAAATTCCAAAGGCAATATTCGTACACGTTCTTAACTTTCACTTTGAAGCTTGATAGAAAATCATTTCATCTATTTTACAATTAGATATAAGAAAATATTGATAGAGTAAATTAGGAAAATATTACTAAACAAGTTGTGAAATTATTAAAGTGTAAAGACTAGGGTTCTCCTTTTAAACTTTGCTAACATAGATTTGAAGATTGCAACCGTTATATGCACGATATGCTCGATGTTTTCTCGAGAAAAAGTTTGGACAAATCTTTTCTGCAGACTGTGCAAAGTAAGAAGTTTCCGATCCGAGGGCAGTATAATCCATTTACAATATGGAAGGCAAGAGTACTTTTATGTTCTCGTTGCTTATAACTCAAGCTCGACACTTTTCCAGCCTACGAAACTCAGTTTCATTCCTCAGTATCAACGTTTAGTGAATCGATCATTTCTTCCGTTCGGAAGAATTATTTTTCCTTAGCATAAATCACCTCTCGAAATAAACTGAAAGATATTTTATCACTATAAAACATCGCACTATGAATATAATTGTCTAAATTTAGTCGTAAATAAATAAATAGTGTAAACCAACCAATGAATGACCGAATTGTTGAATTTATGAACCTTTGAGATTAATACTTGAACAAAACAACTGTTGAAGTTGCATTTAAATTTATTTTTCTTGAAATTTCTATAAAAATAATTACTTATTCTTGTCGTATTTTAAAAAAAAACGATTACAAAATGCAAAGCAAGAAATAAGAATTGTACTTATTAATGTTTGCTTAATAAGCGTAACTAAAAATATGGGAGATTAAAACTGCAACTACACTCCATTTATAAACATATAAAATTTTTAAATTTATAATTGACATTTCTTTGCCTAATAATCACCTGCGTGGTTTACCCTACACTCGAATCGAATTGAAAAAATCGAGTGTTTCATGACAAAAGTCAAGTTGATCAGTCTTCGTGATTATTAGCTTAACAAAAAAATCTTCCACCCTACACTAGAAACGCTACATCCAAACTAGGGCTGGGACTATTCGAATAATTTAATATTCGAATATTTTACAAGTATTCGAATGCTACGAATAAACTTCGAATATTTCAGTATTCGAATGTTAGTATTCGAATACTATTCGAATATCGATATATTCGAAAACTGATGTATTCGAATAGTATGGTGTGAAGTGGGTCCAAATTAGCTTACAAGATTTCACCCTGACAAATGAACCTAAAGAGCTTGATTCATAATTCACATTATACTATTCGAATAGCATTCGAATACTCAAATATTCGAATAGTATTCGAATAGTATTCGAATACTCAAATATTCGAATAGTATTCGAATACTTGGATATTCGAATTATATTCGAATACTTGGATATTCGAATTATATTTGACAAATAATTTAGCAACTGAAGTATTCGAATAGTATTCGAATACTCAAATATTCGAATAGTATTCGAATACTTGGATATTCGAATAGTATTCGAATACTTGGATATTCGAATTATATTCGAATACTTGGATATTCGAATTATATTTGACAAATAATTTAGCAACTGAAGTATTCGAATATTCGAATACCGAAAAATTCGACAAATAGTCCCAGCCCTAATCCAAACACATTCGATTCCCAAGTACAAACATGCACAATTAAACTATCATCTCTCTGCGTTGCAATCCAGTCGAGCTGAATACAAAAAGCAGATTATTCTAAAGTCCCCAAGGAGAAACGAAACACCGCGTCGAACACGTTCCCTACAACATAAAATCCTGTTAGGAGACAAGCTGTCCCTGGATCCTCATCGTTTATGCCTCTAATACGGATGACGTAGGTAAAAGAGAGCCTTATTCGGTGGACTTTGAACGGTTGGAAGCTCGTAAGACACTGGAGGAGGGAAAACGTGAGAAAGATACACGCCAAGGGGTCACGGGCCACCCCGCCCAGGGTCTCTGGAACCCCTTAGTTTCACATGCCCGGTGCATTTCGGAAAACTCCAGTTCAGCCAGGCTTATAGTTGAAGTTTGATACGACGCTGACGGTATGCGCGTTTAGTGAAACGGGCGAAGGCTCCGTATGCGACATGAATAAAACATTTTCGGCCTCGTAAAACCGTTTCCCTCGCCCTTACTTCGCCGTTTTTCCCTTATTTTTTCGAAGGGTTGCCCTACGATTCGGTCGCAGAGTCGCGAGACCATTAGTACGAGAACGTGGACCGAGGTCTGCCGCGAACCAATACTTCTGGAGGAGACTTAAAACGGAAATAATGGAAGCCAGTGCGCCTTACAGGCGGGAAAAGGGGATAATCGAGATTAGTACTCTAGGAGCACTTGCTTTCCCTCAGGATTTCGCTGAATTTGCGTGTACAAGGCGTTTCAGAATTGTCGGGGAAAATTTCACTGATTAAGAGAACTCACGAAGAAGAAACAAACTCCTCCCGAACTTACGCCTAATTAGTTTACTCAATCTATTAATATCGTAACAGATTATTTATTCAAATGTTACAGTTTTAACGAAGCGTATCCCATTTTTTATTTCATAAGGAATTAAACTTGGAATGTATTTTTAATCATTTTATAGATCATCCTTATTTTCAAGAAATAACTGTACAATTATTATACAAATTCTCGATATACTATTTTCTTCTTGTTAACCAACAGTTTTTGTTGTGTTGTCTCAAGGAGTAGGTTGATTAATTGTTAATAACTTTACACCGACATATACTCTACTGCGGAAACATTCACTGTAGAAAGAAGTCACTTCTACTCTGCTATATTGTTTAACAATTATAAGTGTTTGTCGAAAAATTGACTACGCAAGTAAATATTTTATTTTTTCACGCTCTATATAGTTACAATAGAATAAATGTTAAGGGACTATTTTAAAGTTTGTTTATTAGTCGATCTATTGACATAGTATTTTTATTTATACATAAATAATTGAAGGTTATATAGATTATTGATCGGTCAGGGCTGGTTGACTAATAAGGTTTAAATTGTTATTTTGTTATTCATGATTTATCATGATTTTTGTAAATTCCATCCTCAAGGTGGTGAAAAAGGGTGAAATGTATTTTCACGGATTCCTTCATTTCTCTTAGGTCCGATTAAATACGAATTGGGTTCTTACTCACAAAGATTACCCACACAAATTTCTAAAACCCAATTTCAGGAATTTCCCTTAACCAACTCCTAAGGGAGTGAAAATGGGTGAAATGTATTTTCACGGATTCCTCAAAATCTCTTAGACCCGATTATATATCAACTTGGTTTTTACTCCGAAAGGTGACCCACATAAATGCCTAAAAACGAATTTCAGGATTTTCCTCTAATCAGCCCCTAAGGAGGTGGTGAAAAATGTTTTCAAGGAGTTCTTAATATCTCTTAGAATGGAAGCGATGTGCGGAGATATCTTGCTAAGTAATAATCAATATGTAAACGATATATTATCTCAAAATGACTTTCAAAAACACTGTGCAAGAATAGTAAAAAATTTGAATTAGAAAAATTTAATATCCACGATCGGAAATCGAACAAATCGCCGATTGATAAGAAATCAACAAGACACGTCAATCTAGTATCTACACGAATATATTACAAACACCAATATCAAGGTAAAGCTTGTCAAATCCCGTACCTAAAGCGACGAATTAAGCGGTATAAAGGCAGACGATTCGGTTCAATCGTTCGTGTAATATTCGATAATGTCGCCCCGCAAATCCGATCGAAAGTTCCCGTAGGAAACTCGAAACGAGAAGTTACAATGGAAATTATGGCTGCCGCCGCAGCTGCAAAGGAAACACGGTGAATCAAACTTAATAATGCCGTCGAAACACCTGTTTGCCTGGTCTACGCTTCCCTGCATTTTCGTTCGCCTCCCCGGAACTCGTAAAACATTATTAACTGGCTCGATTTTATTAAAAATCCGGCACTTACGGCTTATCAGCCATAAAAGGACACCGTTCGCCTCTTTACTTCGCCTCGGCTCTACTAAAATCAATTTCCCTGGGTGTTTATTCCTCCATTGCCAGTCGTAAGTGAATTAACTCACGCGTTTCGTCTCGAAAATTGCGTTAATTTATGAGACGCGTGCTATAAAGACTTGTTTTACTGTTAATTTCTTACCACGCAGCTTAATTTCGTGTGGGGGAAATCCGGGGGACGCGGTCGGGCCGGAGAGTTGGTGGAGTGGGTATATTTCAGACTCTATACGTAAAAATGCGTTAATGCGCAGAGCAATTACTTTCCTAGAAGTCCAACAGTTGAATGAATAGCGTCATTTGGTTTCCTTCTGTGTTTTTCTGGATTTATAGGCTATGAAAGGTAAATTGAGGTTACATTTCGCCTTTTGTCAAACAGCGGTGTAAAGAATCGTATTTAAAATATACTTCTAAGTTTATTTTCATTTCAGTTAAGATCTACGGTCTAAATCTAATTTATAAAATTTTTTAAAATTTTCGTTTAATGTTTAGGATAATAAGATAGTAGAGGTATTGAGGGAAAATGCTGCCAAAGTATTTGGCCATATTAACTCTTCCTCTCAAAGCTAACTAGAAGACCATCTCTCGCTGCAGAAAATTTTGATAAATGGTGGAGTTATGATTTTTTTATTATTCTTGTTTATTCTTTAATTTTGTATTATTATTCTTGTTTATTTAGTTTATTTATTCACCTTTGTATTTATTTGCCTTAAAAACTTTACTTTATTTAGAACATACGGTGTTTTGTAATCGATAGCAATAATTTCTCCAAAGTCAAATGAAAAGAACAATAGTGAATTCAATCATATGGTAATTTTTCAGTCGGAGTAAAAAATTACACAAACAAAGTGTGGCCTTGTTGGATATTGTTTGGTGAATCGAGGAGAAGCCAATAGAAAGAAGAAACAAACATACATTCAGCCACGACATTTCGACTTTTTTAAATAATTTTTTTTAGAAACATTTGTTAATACTAGTCTTATGTATCCATTAGAATAAGAACAATTGCTCAATCATAACTCCATAATGAGTTCAGGCATGTTTTCACTGAAAAATTTAAAGACACCCTAACCGAGCGTACGTTTAAGTAAAGATTTTTTTTTTAAAAGCCTATTTAAATCTACCGTATAATAGCATTTCTCAAAAAAAGAAATTAATGCACTAGGAGTGCTAAAAAATTTATTTGAAGTTCAAAAGTTTGCAAAGTCACCCCAGTTTACGGTAATTTATTTCACAAGTAGGTAAGTAATTTGTCCTTCGAGTAGTATCTTCAATTAAGTGGCCATTCTATCAAGCTTCCAAAGTATCTCCCACGATTCACACTCCTAGCAATACCAAAACACTTCCCAAATTATAATTATTCAGTCACTCGAATATCCTCCCTTACAATTTGCTCGTATATTGCTCTACAGAAGAAAGTTACCCGTTTCAATTCCCATGTAGGGGAAGCCCGGGCAAAGCGAATGCCCTAGGCAAAGCGGATAGTCTCTTTTTTGACTTTGTTATTAAAGATGGCCGCACGAGTCTTTCCTGATCGAGAAAGCGACCAGTTGTCCACGCCATGACAACACAATAAACCACGTGATTGCTGTTGTGCGTCGTTTGTGAAGAATAAACCAAAATTGTGCGTTTTCTTACATATTTCGCTCAGGTATCTACGTGGCTTTATTATTAATATTTATCGGTATTTACCACACTAAATGTTTTTTATAAGATCTCTGTGTTCTTAAGATTCTATTACAGGTTAATATTTTTAATTTGTTGTTCATATTTTTACCAAACATTCCAATTTTCCACCAAGTGGGTTCTTTGGGCAAAGCGGATGGGGGCAAAGCGGATGGTCAATCCTCTAATGCTTCTAAGTTTAAAAAAGTCGACAGTAAGGAAACGAAAATAGTAAAAATAGCTAGCCCTACTTGTAGCTGTCCAGCAAAAAAAACGACAAAAAAAAATAACAAAAATACTGTATATTTCTGCTTGGTATGTTTTGAGCCGTACTGCGACCCCCATCCGAAGACTGGATACAGTGCAGCCAATGCACCAGATGGGCCCATGAATGCTGCACTATGTATAAAGGATCTGGCAGTTACTTTTGTGACGAATGCCAAAATTAACTATGCACTATTTAATAACATCCGCTTTGCCCAGGGGGGTAGGGCAAAGCGGATTGATTGACTTATTTACGTTTTTCATTGTAAATAGGTTTAAATGTTTTAGTTATTAATTTTTTCCTTATTCTATCTAAAAGCTTATTAATTTTAAAAGATTATTATAATGAAAAATATTTCTCATCTCAATTGTAACTGTGTTATTTTTCTCACTAAACCTTAAGGGGGTAGACACGTCACGTGACACGGGCGATTCACCGTGCTGCAATACCGACAATCTAACCTGAAACATGGATTTGGGATTTTTCGTTTTTCGTCCTTATATGAGCAGATTTTGGGTTGGGCGAGGTCTCATTCGAAAGAGGAAGATTCAATGCGGAGCGCTCTGCTCACCGTTTCAGTCACAAAACTCTTTTAGTGACCTAAAAATACTTAATTAGGTAAACACGCCACGTGACACGGGTAATGCAGCGCGCTGCATACCGACACAATCTGGCCCGAAATATGGGTCTGGGATATTACGTTGTTTGTCCTTATATGAGGAGATTTTGGGCTGGACGAGGTCTCATTCGAAAGAGGAAGGTTCAATGCAGCCCGCTCTGGTCATCGTTTGAGTCATAAAACTCTTTTAGCGACTTACAAATACTTGGAATCTGGGAGTGTATTTTGTCGATTTTTTCTCTACTTTGAACACTCGTATTATCAGATATCAACACTATCTCGTTGAGCCATGACCAGAGCGGGCTGCATTGAACCTTCCTCTTTCGAATGAGACCTCGCCCAGCCCAAAATCTGCTCATATAAGGACAAACAACGTAATATCCCAGACCCTTGTTTCGGGCCAGATTGTGTCGGTATACAGCGCGCTGCATTACCCGTGTCTACCCCCTTAACATAGCCGCTTTGCCCGGGCTTCCCCTATTGTTTCAATTAACGGATACAATTACCACGCAATAAAAACTCCCGCAGTTAGTCAAGAAACTCAAGATCCCGCCCTACCATCGCCACGAGCAATTATCGTCGCGATATCGTCTCGCGAATATTCTCGGTGTTTACTTTGCAAAATGGCTAGGTGGTATCGCGCGAGAGGAGATTCAATTACGCCCGGCGGACCATCGAAATACTATCACGTGGTCTCGCCCCTCGAATCGGCTCGGAAGTTTTCGAGGCGGGCAAACCAGAGTTGGCTGAGAAATTATGGCGGTCGAACGATTCCGTTGGGTACAGCTGCCACTGAAGAAACGGGATCAAACTTAATTTCGCCCTCGGACACCTGACTGCCGCCGCGCCGTAGGCCGTGCGGGTATCTCCTCCGACGTTCCACTTCCGGTCGAGATCCTTAGGAACACTGCCCCCACCCTCTTCGCCCTCCCGCTGCCGCCTAACTGGCCGTGAAATATCATTCCGCAATTTCGTTTAATTAAAATCTGATTCAAAGTTGCCGGATAATACTCGTTACGCCGGCTGCGGTTAATGCATCACCGGAAGAGTCCAACTTCTCCGCCATCTTTTTTCCACCTCTTGCCATCCCGCTATTCCCCGTTATTCTGCCCACCCCGCGATGCTTTCTTTTATCTCCACTTGGATCGCTTTCCGCTTTCTTTCGGTTACCCGCGTTTTCCTTTCCGCTTTCCAATCCCCCATTCCTTCTCCCACTGCTTTTGCTTCCGTGTTTTTCTTCCCCTTCTCACCCGATTTCTGTTATTCTAGTATCTCTTTCGTTCGCTCCTTTCACTCGATTTGTATTATACTTATTATTCATGTAGATTTCCAAGTATTTTTCTTCGTACTCTGTTTATCATGGATACCTTTTCTTCTTTCGCTTTATATTCGCATTAATGCGTAGAGTGGCTTACACTTGGACGTGGCAAAAGAATAACGAAGCTTTAATAAGAAAGACACAAATTGGGAGTTTTTGTAATAATTATAGTGTGAAAATACAGATTTAATCACCGTTTCCTGATACATTCGCGTACAAGTGTATTTAAAAAGGTCAGTGATTAATGAGGGTGAAAAGTGGTTGGAAATATAAGCTCGCGTCTTCTTTTGTTACTTAATCTACCACCTTGTTTGTTAGTATATAATACCAACGCCAGACGGAATCCGGAATTTTCATTGAATTTCCCGCGGTACATCGTTCAATTTTCCAGGTTTAATGGACGATATTTTCTCGCAGTTTTCTTTCAATTACTCACTGCATCGCGTGCAGTCGATACATTGATCCTCCGTTGGATATCCCAGTGTGACTGCGGACTGGACTCCCTTAAGAGATGTCCTAAAAGTTTCCAGCAATAAAAGCCAGAGGACCCATAAAATATCGTCACCGCCGCTTCGCCCTCCCCTCTCCCCCCTATCAGTTATCCATCCCATGGTCCCCCGACGGACAGGACGCGGGTACATAAAGCGGATACTACGGCGGATTGAAATATAACCCTCGAATATTTCTTTGCGCACCGCCCGATGCCTATATATACATTATACGACACGATACTTTCTTGCGATTAAAGTTTCACGCTCGTACTACCTTGTGCCATGTTTGATGTAGCACCGTCGGGCCAATGTAGCTCCTTTACAGTTATTAGAATATATGTATCTATATACACACGATCTAATGCACGGCCAAACGGGGAAATAAAGTTTACGCGTCAACCCTCCGTTGGAAATTAAGAATATCTTCCTCTGGAGTGTCTTGTAATTCTGCTTGTGGAACCCCTCGAGTCCCTTCCATGGAAAATTCATAACTCAGTGCATCGGAATATTGATTTATTTAGTTAATCCCTAGCAAACTTAAGATGCTCTCTAGAAGGTATACTATAATTTTTGTTTTTGTTTCGTTTTCTTTTATTTAATTTTATTTAATTTTATTCTATTGTATTTAATTGTATTTACTGTACTATTCTGTTTTAACTTGTATCCTAAAGGGTTTTCTGGTTGAGATTAATAATAATAATAATAATAATAATAATCTTTTATTCTTTGCTCACTTTGCTTTCGTTCTCTTTTGCATGTATATTTTTTATATGTGTGGTATTTATAACAGTATTATATTTACTTGTATCAAAGGGTTTATCCCGTGAATAGTAATAAATATAAAAGTGGAAGTATCGACCTTTGAAGAATACGCTGAACGAGAAGGTTTATTATTTACACTAGTGATACCTATGACTTGAGAAGTTTATACTTCTACTAGGGCCTAAGTAAGATATTAAGGAGACTAGGCAGTCTAAAAATCGATTTTGTATTGCATTTTCCAATCTTTTCTGAATAAAATGCCGTTTGGTTTATAGTAAAATTCGCAAATTTGTAGATTTGGCAGCTAAAAACGTCAAGAAACTTTAAACGCATTTTTCTCAAATACCTTTTTCCTGATTGCGAACGAATGGAGCTTCAGATCGACTTGGAAAAAATTCCAGGATGTATAAAGCATGTGCCATTTCAACCCCAACCTCTGATATGATCCGTAAAAATTCGAGATTTTCATGAAAAAATTAAGAAGTCACCGGATTTTGGTAGCGCGCCATCATTGTTCGTGTCAGTCAGTCAGTCGGGACTTCTTCTTTTACATATATAAATAGATTTAGTGTATTATGTTTTATACAATGCGCTTTCATATCTATCGATGTATATATGGAGGGTTCAGAAGCTAATCAGTGTAAGTGCCATTAGTATTAAAACCGAGACTTACACTGTTTATCCTCTGAATAATTTTGCTTACTAATTCCCTGTCCGATATACCTATACTAAGTACCACCATTTATTGCTTACGCGTGAAAGTAGAAACGTAATTAATTTATCGACTGAAAGTTTTCTCAATAACGAGGCCTTTGAACCACGTAACTCATTTTCAAGGACGGTTGGACTTATTCTGATTGGCTTCTGAACCGTCCATATGATATTTTCATCGTATCTATTCCAAGTGGTTTAATTCTGTTTCAAATGGCTGATACGAGGGTTTTATTGAACGCATTTGTAACTTTTTTACTTCTCAATTTCTATTGGAGTATTTCTATAAAGAGTCCCGCAGACGGCTCTATTACAGAGCTCCTAAAAGCACGGGCAGAGGTGTAATTTAAAATCTTAAATGGAATTCGTAGTAACTTTGTGAATAGCTCTCGTCAATCTGGATATCTTTTACTAGAAACAGTTTTTAGAATAACGCACGCGTGAAAAGTTACGGAGGAATATAGCTGCAGTAATATCAGGTTGCGAAGTTACATGAGTCTGACCACAAACAGTCCGCTATCCCTTACTCTCAGCTGTTTCCTTTTTCCACCTTCTTTACTCGCACTTTCATCAAGCCCACCAACCACGTGTTCTTTAAAGTCTACACTACTTTGAACGTTGTTACGAGTAGAACTTACTAAAGATGTACATTTATGTATTGATGAAGTTATTAAAACAAGGTCTCACTGTAAAAAAAATTAAAATAGGAAAGGACTATTCGAATTTTGGAAAGGTTATTACAATGTTTTTTATAATAAATATAAATTGTAGAATTCTATGAAATAGAATTACGAATTTCAAAACTTCTAAATGATTGATCTGTCAAATTTTGAGTCGCAGTTGAAAAGCTAACTATGTATATAGTTATTTTCTGATTCCCGCATTTAACTACTATTCAATTGCTTTTAAACCATTCTGCGTTGATGGCAAAGACAGGCCAAAGAAATCGGAATGAGATTAAATAAAGAGAAATACCCAGGGATCGAGAAAGTTCTAGAATTCCCGTTTTTAAAAATCTTCTGTTAGAACTTATATATTTCGTTTAAGAAAATGTGTGTAGTAGTAAAGAAAATTTAAGTGTAGTTGTACAGAAAAATAAAATATACCTAGTGTTTGAATAAAATCATATTTTTTTTTTAATATAAGGTGTTGTTAAAGCCACTGCCCAATTTTCAAATTCGAGATAGTCAACATGCTCGCTGGTTGCGGCAAATAGAAGTTCCCAAAGTCGTAAGGAAGGTTCCATCTCGATAAACCATGGAAATCCAGCAGGGGTTGCTTAAATATTTCATAAGGACTGATAATTCGGCGAAGAAGATATTTTCCTCGAAACTGTCGATCGTTCTACGCCCCCAGGGCGTTGTGTATTAAAATATTTTCGTTTCAGGCAGAAAGTATAATGCGTTCCAGGTACAAACACGATTTACAACGCGAAAGGGGGTGGATCGACCTGGTGCTTACGGAGGGTGAAATTCAGCTGGGTATTAAGGCAATAATCGTATAACAAAGGGTCACCTGATGGTCCTTCCGGGTGGAATATGGATACGCGCTTCAGAGGAGAAAATTTGTTGGTGGATCCAGGAAAACGACACGAGCATCAAGATTAAGAGATAATCAGGCACAATAGAATTTTCTCAGGACACTGCGGCCCTACGTAATAGATAAATAACGAGATATTGGAGAAATAAGAAGCATCGTCAAGAATTTACATTTCGTGAAAAATTCGAAACTCTAAAGTGCCTACTTTTGTTTAGAATGAATTCATTGAGAAGGTATTGATTTAAATAGTAAATGGACTTCTCCTTGGCTTGTAAATTGGATCTATCGCTAATTATCGACATGCAATTAAGAGTTAATGTGACCATATTAATAAACTGCGACGAGTATAAAAATTATTCTAAAAAAGTATCACTTAAGTCACATAAATATCACTAAATGGTAGAATTTCCATAGTGTAATATACGGTTAATCAAATTTAGACAGAGTCGAATATGTGAACAGCTTTTTATATGCAGCAATAAATAGCAATATTTCTAAGTATTAAGAGATTAATGAAGGATATTCAAATATAAATTCTCGTAAAATTTCCTCATCGTTTTAGACACTCGAAATTCAGAAAATTTGTTCAATCCATGTCCTGAGATAACTATTCACAATGAAATAGAAGCCACATGTCAATATACTTATGCGTCGTTTCATCTTCTACACATAAGCCTTTCCTTTTAATTTGCCTCCTACAGATTTTCTCCTCCTAAATTTTTGCAACACCCAATATATCAAATCAATCGATTACCTGCTGCAAACATCGAGCCAGAATTATCTAATGAAAAAGTAATTATAACAGAACCGAGTAAACTAAATACATCATGGCCAATAGAAACTTTCCAACTTCCACGATCGACCGCACGCGCCTCCACGAAAAAAGGAAGAACCACGTTCCAACGATACCGCCAAATACAAACTTGATTTATTACCAGTACAGGATATTATTAAATCCGTTTACCTCGTTCTCCCGCTCAAACTAAGTTTAAATCTCTTTCCCGGGTTGCCCTTTCGTCGCTGATAAAAAAAAAAGAGGCGGGTAGGGGAGAAGGGGATGGAAAACAGGGGCGGGTGAGGGCAGAGCGAGAGAGATGGCGGATAGAAGAGAGAACCGTTGGAAGAGTAAAGCAAGCCGACGAATTTATTAACTTTAAAAGCTGCCTGCAATGCCGCCTTGTTGGAGGCGCTTTCATGGCTTTACGACCTGGCTCCAACCCTCCCCGACACTCCCCCAACCCTCCAGCTGACTCGCCTGCTACCCTCATCTAGCCCGGCACCCCTATCCCGCGGATCCATGATGCTCAACTTATAATTTTCTTTGAAGCTTCGTGGCTTATCGATCGGCCTTTATGATTGGAATTTGTAATAACTTTCGATCCGGGTGCCGTTTTGCAGCGCGAACGTCCCCCGCTTGCACCAGAAGCGTCTGCACTTTCTGGATTTCATATCGGGTCACCTCCGCGGGGGTAGGGGAATCCAATAATGAAGTCACAAAGATTTAGTTGCCTACCTAGGCGGTCTTTGTGCATTTCAGCCGATACCGGGAAGAAAGAGCGGCAATTATCGCGATAGCTCTGCTCTGGGGAGTTTAACGTCAGGTGTCGTTACAACGTCTTTTTAACAATCCAGGCGAAGGTTATTCTCGGATAATAGCTGAATCAATCAGGTTGAAAAATGTGTTATCGGATGGGAGTTGAAGGGCAGATATTGCGTGAAAGTTCTTATTTACACGGCATTGTTATTCTTTTTCAACTGGATTCCTGCAGTTTTCTAAGACAGTATTGTTGTTTCAAAAAAGGAAATCTGGATTTAGATTTATAACAAGGAAGTCGTTACAAAAAATACTGTTTTTTGTAAGAATGGTGCGTGATTGAACAAAACGTTTTGTGGCAATGTTTCGTGTTTTAATCAATCACGCGCCATTCTTACAAAAATCAGTATTGCTTAATTTCCTTGTGTACTTCCCCAGATAATCTTATATAGAACTGAACAAATTTCGGTTTTTTGTTCTAGGTCAAAAATTGAAGGAGAAATCTTTCCGGTCGCAGAACACTGTTTTTCAGAAGAAGCTTCTTTAGTCGAGTTGTGCCGTGGCTATTTTGTATTAAAAAAATTATAAAAAAAATTGTCATTATACTTCGAAGTGTGTACAATAAAGGCCTTCAAACAGATTTCGTATTCCATTCACTATACTCGCATAGAAAATTCTCAAAATCACGCTGCTTTCCCGGGCTCTACAGTGGCATTACTCCTTAAGTCGGTCAGTGAGATCGAAAAGTGAACCCCTTGCTTGGTTTAGTTTGAAAGTGAACATTCGGGGACTCTTGAAAGCAAAAGGGTGAATCCCGAATGTGGAGATCGACTGATCTATATTTTCCAAATATCTATCCACCTACATTCAAATTCATCTATTTAAAGATACGACGTCAACCTATATCACGACCTATAAGCAGAGTATGAAATGTATTTCGGCGAGTATGAACAGAGGTTCAAGAAATCGTCCAATGACGTTTTTAATTTCCAAGGTGACTTCGCGAACAGTCTAGAAAATCCTATAACTGGTCACAATGCTAATTTAATTTTTTAAGGTGGTGGCAGGACAGGGGCGTATGTATTTATTTATCTATGTATGTATTTAATGTATTTCGGGGAGTATGAACAGAGGTTCAAGAAATCGTCCAATGACGTTTTTAATTTCCAAGGTGACTTCGCGAACAGTCTAGAAAATCCTATAACTGGTCACAATGCTAATTTAATTTTTTAAGGTGGTAGCAGGAGATGTGCGTATGTATTTATTTATTTATGTATGTATTTAATGTATTTCGGCGAGTATGAACAGAGGTTCAAGAAATCTCCCAATTACGTTTTTAATTTCCAAGGTGACTTCGCGAACAGTCTAGAAAATTCTATAACTGGTCACAATGCTAATTTAATTTTTTAAGGTGGTGGCAGGAGAGGGGCGTATGTATTTATTTATTTATGTATGTATTTAGTGTATTTCTGGGAGTATGAACAGAGGTTCAAGAAATCTCCCAATTACGTTTTTAATTTCCAAGGTGACTTCCCGAACAGTCTAGAAAATCCTATAACTGGTCACAATGGTAATTTAATTTTTTAAGGTGGTGGCAAGAGAGGGGGGTACTGTGAAAACCGTTGCAACCCCTATTTACACAAAGCAAACGACATTACCGCGAAGACAAGATATTCGAGCAAACAAGATTAGCATACATCAGAGGGATTTACGTGGCCCCCAACGTCTTCCAAGTAAATCCTTGCAGGGAAACAAAATGAACGACTGAGAAACTCTGGCACACGACGGTTTCCACGGACACACCGCGATAGAGACAAACGACAAAGCAATTACAAACCTCGCCGTCACTGAAACGAACAGTTCCGAAGGAGGTGGATGCGTTAAGTGACAGTGCTTGGCGCAAGACGAATTGCAGCGGCTGGGGTATCCCTTGGAGGAGCATGAACATGGTCAGCCACGCTCGAAAATGAATCCTTGAGGAAGATATTATATCCGCCTGATCCCGATCCATTCCGAAGGACAAGAGAATGATGTAAGGAGGCACAAGGGGTTGCCAACGGCTTCGAGGAGGCAAGCAGCTGTAGGAGAAGAAGGAGGAGGAGGAGGAGGAGGTTGGCTTTACGGGGAATACCGAGTAAATGCCCCATGAATGAACGATGAGCCCTGGGGCCGACGATCCTCTCCACCTACTCCTTCGTTTCTGCCTTCTTCTGCCATTCCAGCCCTTCTACCGCGAATTCGAATCGGATTTCACCTCGGCCTGGTGTCGTGACCTCGGTGGAATTACGATTAGACTACCACTATGGATCCGTGTTACGTTTCCGTGAGAATGACACAATATGAGGACGGAAAGAACCTGAAGAGGAGTTAGTAGGAAGAAGGAATCTTCCCAACGACACATGAAAGACCCTTTAGTGAAGCAACCAGGTTCCGCGGATGCTTCCTGTTTCAGCAAATATCATTCCCGCACTCTGACCATTAACTACAGAAATTGATTAAGCTCCTCGCCTTCCTATAAAGTGTTATTTGAAAGTCACAGGTCATTCTACACCTTCATTCCTCGGGAACATATTTAAATTACACGTGTCCGTGCGCTTTGTGGTGCAACCTCCGCGCAAAGATGCTTTCTCTAACTGTCACCATACAGCGCAGATCTATGAGGAAGCATTATTCCATCCAATATAGCCAGGAATAAGTGACGAGACTTTGAGCGCTTACTCTGCTCGTCTCGATGCTGAAAGAAGGTTACAGGATTCCCGGTTCGAAAACAGTCCTCGAAACAAGTAAATCCTCGAAACGAGGTTTCCAGACCCCACGGTCATCCCCAGTCTATGAAGCCGCCAAAAGGATTCACCTCGACAACCGACCTTTGACGACAAAGTTCGCGACCAAATCCGTGCCGGCGCGGATACGTCGAGGGAGCCGAGGGGTTCGGGAAAGAATGAGAAAACGGATCAGGAGGATCGGCGGTGCCTGCGGTGCCTGGCGTTGCCTGGTGGGTATTATAGCAACGGTGGTGGCAGAACAGCCTGCTGGAATACGTTACCCCCAGCGATTGACAGATTCTGCTGACTGATAACTCGGAGCGTCGACTCGCTGGGATTTCTCAAAAGGGAGACCCTGTCAGAGAGGGGCTGCGCGCAAGAGGGCCCGTGGAGGAGTTCAGGCGGGGCGAGCGGAAGGAGAGGGGGGGAGAGAGCGATTGACGCATGAAAGATTCATGGCCTGCACCGATGGCCACATCAGAAATGCCGTGGGGCGAGCCTCGACTCGATTCTCCTTTTCTCCGAGTCCCGAAAGGTATCTCGAATTACGATTGCTGCTTGCTGGCTGGCTGCTCCGGCCGTCTACTTGCTGCTTGCTGTCTCGGTTCAACCGACCGGGCCAGTTAAGCCCGTTTCGGTAATCGCGCCGCGTCCTTTTTGCCTGATTAGCTGTCTGGGAACGAGAATCGCTGCGAAGGAGCTCGAAAATGAAGGAAAAAATAATAAAAAAAAAAAAGAACGCGGCCCGGCTGACTGGATTGGCTGCGACCGGCGAGCTATCCGACGAGGAGGGAAGAACGGAGGGAGGATGCTGGGTGGGGGAGGAGGAGAGAATTTGGCGAGTGGAATCAAGACGTACTTCCTTCGTACCTCGTAGCCTCTTATCATGGAAAACGATACACGTATATCGGTCTCTGGAGAGGCAACCACGCCGGTGTACTCGCTTGGTCTCTGTGTGAGCCGGAACGTGCATCCCTGCTCTTCTCCTAGAGTTACGTGCGGGGCTTTGAAAATGGCCGACGCTCTTATGAATTGGTATTAGAGGATAATTACGACGGTGATCCCAAGACGGCGATATATTACGTCGTAACGCGAGGCTGCACTGAGGGAAGAGGGGGGGGCCAGTAACCTGCTCCAGCCAGTCGTAAGTCCTTCGAATTGGCTTAAGATCAAGTTTAACCGGTACCGATGAGCCGCGAATTCTTTTAAAGCCACTCTCGCCCATCAATCGAATGTAGCGAAGCCCGGAAGATCGATGGTACGCGCAGGGATTCATTTTGTTTGCCCATTTTTAGGCCTTAGGTATCTACACTTTACGCTACATGATAGAATGAGACTGTCGTCTCATAATTTCAAGGACGATACGTGGTTTATGTTAAAATCTCTTTAATTTTGTAAAAACTTTGCCGCAAAGTTGGAACGGTGTCGATGAACTAGAGTTTATCTTCCACATGTGCCTACTACTTAAATTCGTGACAAATTCTCTCACACTCTGTTCTCCTTTCTCCATAAAGTCACAACATGTTTCTCACCAGCTTTAATGAGCTCGACCTTCGATTATAGCACAGTTACCACACAGCTCTGCTGCAAGCACTACCCAACGACAGCGTTAAGAACGGAGCATGATTTTAACGACGCTTCTTGTGGCAATAAGGAATAACAACGGATAATAATAGGCTATCAAAAGGGTGATTGGGTTAAAGGGTTAATGGTTAAGCCTGATTGCTGCTATAATAGATGAACTTTTCACCTGTTTCTGAATCCAGCTACGATCATACTTCTTCCTGAACCCGATTTGGTCACAACTGGGTAGTAAATGTCTATTATAAGCAATTGGCTATTGAAAACTTGAGTATTTCCTAACTAAGTGGTGACTGACATCTGACTGTAAATCAATTGAGAAACTAGGCGTGTCTTCTATGCTCAGGCTTTCAAAATACACAGTGATTGACACCGCATTTCTCTCAGCACAGTGTCAAATCGTGGTGATCCTGCTCCTAAGCATCCGAATGCGTCCTGCGTTCCTTACCCCGAAGAATTTGCCAGCGCCCGTGAAAGGAGCAGCTCGAGGAGAGAGAAAGAGAGCAGCGTAATGGGTCGACGGTGATTTGTGGGGGACGCAAAGTTGATTCAGGGGTGAGAACGGCACAGCTTTCGGCCCACGAAAATGAGCTCTAAATCAGGGACGCCTGGGAGAACGGGCGGTAACAAAAAGACCTGCGGGAACGTGCCTCTCGGCTGATAGCGCGGGTGAAGAGGAAAAAGTATCGGTGGAAGTGGGAAAGTAGGATGAGTCCAAAGACGAAGGAGAAGACGAAGAAGGTGAAGAAGAAGAAGAAGAAGAAGAAGCCTGAAGATAGAATAGATGGCTCCTGCAGCCAACGAAATTCAGAGGAAGCCGCACACCCCAAGTTTCGAACAGCCAAGGAGAGAGTTTAGAACTAGAGCAGAGAAGAAGAAGCTGAAGAGCGAAAAAAGGACGAAGAGGAAGGATGAAAGAGAGAAAAGGGGGGCATTGTGGCGGCTCGTAATCCGCATCGAAGCGAAAAATACGGTTTTTATCTTTAGAGGGGGCTGGATAATTGCGTAATTAATTACAGCTTTTATCCCGCTGGTTCGTGAAAGCTAAGGTACCTACTTTGCCGACCGAGCACCTGGGCGATCGTGATTTACGTTCACCTTGGTAATTAACATAGATAGAAACCGGCTGGCTGGTCTCAGCGAACTTTGCCTCTGCACGCTCTTCTTTCACCTCGCGCACGACCCCCGCCCACCTCCTCAAACCCTACCGCGACCTTCTTATCAGGAACCGCGTCATCTAAACCCGAAGATCGTACCTTCGACTTCTTCGAACGGACCAGAAAAAATTCTGGGAACTGCGGCTGGCTTATTGCTCCTGGACCACGGTGTATAAATCCACGGTAGATGCCAGGATGGATGTAGCAATATTATCTTTCTCGAGGGAATTGGTGGAGAGAATGTTGGGCGATGTTTGAAAATTGTAAGCTCTGGGGTTCTCGTGAGGTATAGCGTGAACCCAGATAGTCTTGTTTCCTTCTCTTTGGTAAATGAGGCTAAAGTGTGTCAAGAGATGAAAAAGATATCCTTCACCCCGGAAAATGTTATTCAAGTAGAAATGAAGTAAAATTCTGTGGGAAGAGCAGAGTTAGCCCGGTGGAGGTTGCTATGCTGGGGTTCAAACTACGATCTCTGAAGTGATGACCCTTGGTTGCCATTTACAGCTCGGAGCGCCACCTGGCACCGATCGCAAACTTCTGATCCATTCTCCAGCAGAGTTGGGCATTATTTAAACAACGAGTCGAATAAAATATACTTCATCTTTATTCGTTATTCGAGGCTTGAATAATTGGAGTTATCTTTAGTCGACTTATGAGGAATACTCTTTTTATCTTTAATTCATTACTTGAAATTTTTATTAAAATTCAGAATTTTGGCCATCTCTGCTCTCTAGCTGTCTTTTTAGCATTGTGTTGTTATTAAATTTTTTAATATTTAATACCCAAGGTCGAACTGAATCTGCAAAAATGAATTTGAGAACTAGAGAAATGGATGATTTGAGAAGAACGGCAGTTCAAATAAATATACACTACCTAGTCCCTTTAAGAAAACTGTGAATTGTATGTGAATAGTATCTTCTATAGTGGCTATATTATTCGATTTTATCGGCACCTTTTATAGGAAGCTATTACTGAACGATAAAATAGTCCTTTGAGTATTTATTATATAGGTAAATAAAAATACAATGGCCGAATTATTTTCTGTTATATCGAAACGAAGAAATTTACGACGTGAAGTTTTATCCAAATCTTCACTTGCTTTCAGCACAGTGGGAAGTAATATTGAACTTGGTATCAATTTACTTGGTATAAATTCCTGCTGCAACTACAAGGCTGGGCGAAACTTTAAGGGAAGAAAAAAATCCTCGAACAGAACTTGCCTCATACTCGCGAAAAAGCATACTGAAAAGCAAATTGCTTAATTAGCTTCAACAAACCAGCGAGCTTTAATAAACAAGGAAGAAAATAATTTAATATACTCGATGCAAAAGCAGTGACAAGAAAAAGTGTAGCTTAACTGCATTTTTCAACCTGCTCAGCGGAATAAAAAGTGCACAAGGCAACAGAGCCGATATATGTCGGACATATTTACCAAGTAATGGAATTACGAAGCAATACGCGTGAACGCTCGCGAGTGGGCTGACGTTACGACGATCATGGCGTCGTAACCGTAGCATCGCAATAAAACAAAATCCACTTAAGTTCACTGGCACACTTCGTAGACTTCTATCCGGCGAACACAATTGAATATTCAAGGCAGAAAAATAGGATTAAGAAGAGGAAATCGACTCTGTTTTCGCCCCTTTTCTATGACCCAATTCCAATCCCGGGAAAATAACAAACTCCAACTTCGCCTGCAAAACAGCTGACTGATATTTATCATGTTGTTTACTGAAAGCCCTTTCAATGCTACGGGTTGTCTAACTCTCAGCAAGAGCGTTTAAGTCGAATGAACGAGGACAATTCGTTTGGACGTTTACGTACATCATACTTCAGGGTTGATTAGAAGAATAATTAAAAAAATTCCTACGTGGTTTGACTTTACTTTCGAATTTTAGCTATGTTGTGATTGGCTCTGATATGTGAAAGAATTGATTAGATGCTGAACGCATTGTTGAACTCGATGAACGATAATACTCTTGGGATTGTTTTTTAATAGAGTGGGGCAGCGATTGAATAAAGATATCAAGTAATGGTATTTCGAATATGAAGATGAAAATACAAATGAAGCAGAAACAAGAGAGGTAACTCTTTATGTAGAAAGTAAAAGATATACATTAGGGTGGCCCTTATTTATAAGTGTCGAACTTTTTTTGGATTTCTCTGATCTCACCCTCTAGAACGGTGCCATTTGATAAATAAAATAGTTCCTGAAAAAGTTTATTGCAATCGGACAACAGAAAAGGGTGCCGATCAGGGCTAAAGTTTAAAGAATTTCTCAAAAATGGTAAGCCCTATGGAAATTTTGTTCAAATAATATTAAAAGAGCATTCAATTTTCTACAATTATTGTATATATAATTTTTTTATGTAACACCTGCATAAAAATGGGTTAGTGGCGCCTTTTGCGCCGAGCTTTGAGTCATCTTCTCCCATGGGATTATGTGTGTTTATGTTGACATTACAACTGTCAGAGCACCTCTTTTCATTAAAAGATAAAATGAGTGATAATGAGAGTGAAAGTGATACGATATACCACCCCCACCTCCGAATATAACAGAAGCTATAAAAACGATTAAGGTAAATTCGAAAATCGAAAGAAAAGTAGACAATGCACAACAAATTTATGGAGTGGCAAGAAAACCAAAAAGTGGAGTCTTCATCGCAAGCAGTGCTTTTAGTTTCTTTCTTTTTATTTCAATAAAAAGCAATCGAACGTGCATATTTTTTTGCGAATCGCTCAGCAGGCTTTAAAAAATACACCTTTCACGCAGGTGTTGAAAATAATTTTTTCCTGCTTCCAACCATTTTTTAGATAATAGCGTTTGGATATAAAAACGTTCGCACTACGCGCGTATAAACAATACGTCACGTCGTACAGGTGGGACGGATGAAGTGCGGTCTGTTAAATATTCAAACGCTATTGTCTAAAACATGGTTGGAAACACGAAAATTTTATATATACAGTAACTGCAGCCATACTGGTATAAACATCGCCTGATCGCATCGTCGCATTCAATAATTTTTAGGTAGATAATAGCATAACCACACGAAAATTCCGAATAATTTGTAATATCGATTTAATCTGGTGTAGGGAGTTTAGTAAAAATTTGTGGAACGATGACTGGTACTATCTATGTCAATGTCTCTGAATTTATTACAGTTAAGAGAAGATTTATCTTCTAAACAGATGATCATATTTCCAAATTTACGCCAAAAGTGGTTCCAAATTCTAATTCTATTGAGTAAATGTGGAATATTCTAGCGATTATCAAACTGGTAAAGCATCGTCGTAGAAAGCTGTATGTGAAAAGTGATATGCTTTTCCAGAAGGCACATCCCAAATTTGGTTAACAGTGTATTTAAGCTACAAAAGCACATGCACGAAATAAAAGATTAATAAATACAGTATCTTAATACACATGTAAAGCAGAAAGTATTTGTGTGTTTGTCTGTCGCCTAAAAGCTTCCACACAGTCAAACACTGGGGCATGAAATGTGCCGCAGCTCATTGCCTAGCTAATCCAGATGAATGTGACTATTTTCACACAAAAAAAAAATAAATAAACAACAATTTGTTTTATAAAATCAGAATATCCGGGCGAAGAAAAGTAGTGAAGCTGGTACATGAAAATATTAATTTCTACTATAGACTCTTGTTACTTGCATTGTTACCATTACCAACTACAATTTCTTTTGTCTCAAATCCACTTTGGAAATCGCTACTTAACCAACATTAAGAACAAAAACGGACTAACTCACATTGAAAAAAAAAAGATTAATTCTTCCTATTTTATATGATTACTACAACCTATTAGAATGAATTATTGCAACTAACTAAACTTCGCAAAAAAAAATTGAGTTACCCTGCTTCTGCTCTCAATGCCTTATATATACCGAGTTTCATAAATGTCACAGTAATGCCTAGGTGGCCAGTGTAGATTCCACCAGTGAAGGAACATCCTGTATTTTTCGTACGCGCCTCTTCCCTGCTTCCCCATTCACGTCACAGACACTTTTTCACAGTCGCTTGGGCAAGAAGGTGCTCGATACCCGAACATTCGGTAAAACTTTCATTGCTCCCCGCCAATCGCTGTTCATCATCCGGAGCCTGGTACCATCTACATGCATACATATATGTCCTCGAAGATATGTAACGGGAAGGTCGATATGGACTAGTAAAGGAGAGCCTCGAAAGTTTCGCGGAAGAAAAACGGCAGGGCAGGAGTGGTACGTGTCCGAGGGAATATCCGAGAAGGAGTTGGATTTTTAATGGCATCGTCGGGGCACTTCATCTTCTCTCGGTCAGGGTCTCTTGACTGGGAAGAAGTTCGCGTTGTTCGAGCGTCGATAAGAAGTTGAGGTATCTTCCAAGACGGAAGGCCTTTGATTCGCCGGTTCCATTCTCGAACAAAGGGATCGATCGATGAAGACGAGCTGGGATAAAGCGTGTATGGAAATCGGTCGACAAACGGAAGAGGTTGGTGAAACCCTTCTGGAGCGAGGAGGTTCGAGATACTGTGGGAGTATCAATCGATCGCGTCGATTCTATCCCGTCTACCCTGCGGATAGGTGAAATAAAACGGTATAAATAGAAAAATTGGGAACTGACGGAAGAGTCGGGTTTGTTGAAACTAGGAAAATATTGATTCGAGAAGCTTCGAACGAATTTTTATGGATAATAAAATCAAATTGGGTTCGTTATAGAAATCTGACCAGATTAAGTTATAGCGAACAATATGCCTTTATTACATTTCTTGATATTTCTAATTGGGTCAAGTTTAAAGCAGCTTGACTAAATATTCTTGGAGGAACACTAAGGCAGTTTCGTTTCATCTGAATATTTGATTCCAAGGATAAAATTCCAAGTTCAATCTATATCACAGTTAGAATAAGAAGAATAAAAGCTATTTAACAATACGGTCTCTAATTTCTGTGCTTTTGTATTCAATCAGCTTCCTTGGCGTTTTTTTTTAAAGGTAAATACACGTTCTTCGTGGAAAATGCTACGAATTTTCGATGAAGTCCCACTTTCTTTCTCTCTGTCTATCCTGCCACAGAACAGAGCACTTAAAGTTTCTTCAGCATTACAATCTGATTAAAGGAGAACATTCTAATCATAAGTATTTAAATTAATATACATTCCTTGAAGAATACTATTGCGCTAACTCAACAATTCCCAAATAAATCATTAAAGTGTCGCAGGAATTATCAAAGTAATTATTCCAAATGCTGGTATGAAACCTAAACCCATTCAATCTACGTATATTTACAATGACATAAAATGCCAAACATCGTAGTTGAAATTGAATTAAATACCTATATATTCTTCACGTATTTCATTCCACAGTAATTAATTAATTTCCCTAAAAACTGAGCTTCTCCTAAACACCTGCATTCTAATTCTCCCAGATATTCTTGTTTCCCACAACACCAACCCCTAGCACCTACATTTATTTTGCATCCCGCCGAAAGATTGATAAATCCGACAAGGATTAGCGACGCAGGATCGCTGGGTAAAGCCAATTTCATCGTTCCATACGAGGGGAACCAACGACGAGGGGACAAATGTCGGAGGGTCAAGTGGCTAGCAAAGGTGAAAAAATCACGCCAAACCCGAGTCTCCAGAAGCCCAAGTCCAATTGCATTGGATTTGCAACCAAAGACTCCACTACGTAGGTCGATGCGACCCGGGAGAGAACTTGAAAGGACTTGGAAGGACCTTCTATATAGGGGTAGGGGGCGTCCTCGCCCGGGCGCTAGGGGACGAGATTCGATGAGGAGAAGAGATTTTGTGTTAAAAAACGCGGACGAGGCAGAGGTTAAGAAGAGCCAGCACGCGTCCGAAATCTTAAGCAGCCTCTATCGCCGACCGTAGCTACTTTCTTCTCCTATTCCCCCGCATCCCTTTCGCCGTCCCGCCTTCCTGATCTTCCAGCCCCCCTCCCCTTTGTTCCTTCGATTCATGGATTCATCCCTCTGATCCTCGATTTTAAGTTCATTCTTGCGGTCTTCTCTGGCCGTGAGCCTTTATGTTGCTTCGAATACTTTACGAGCCTCTTCTGGCTGGATACGGGATGCAGGTTTGTATTCGGAGAGGTCGCGGTATGGACCAGGATCATTCGCTTTCACAGGAGGGAACGTTTATATTGTCGGATTAAACGCGTACTCGCTTATCGACAAATGCCCCTTGCGATAAACGAATGGCTCTGTTTTATATTGTAAATACTGTAAAACGGTGGATTATCTGATTGTCGTGGTGGTGCTCTTGTTTGAACGTCACGTCGCCGGTTCTGTTAACGATGTATTTATTCGCTTCTGAACAGGGTGTTTCAGGATTATAGATAGAGACTGCAGCGCGTATATGCTTTATATATTGGATATGTTTAATATTTTGTAAAATAGAGTGGCATCGGGGCATGGTGTCCTCGTTGATTGAGTCTAGCCTCTATAAATATGGGACTTTTAACCTTTAGGGGCCTGGGATTTTTTTTATTGAAATTGTAAATCTTATTTACTCAAGATTTATGGGTATATATCACCAAAATGGCCAGCAAAGTATGCAAATTCTTAGATGGCCAATATGGTTAGGTGGCCCTCTAAAAGTTAAATATGGGGCTTGATGGTTTTTCTACAAGATTGTTAGTTGGACAGTAGAGTTAAGAATGGAACATAATGGTCTTGATAAGTACATTTCAGTTGGAAAATTAATTGTTTCACATGCATACAAGACTGTTGCTTTATAAGAATGATAGATACACATTTACTATTTACTGTTTATTCCATACGAAGCTTGAATCTGTTTTCTTATGATTTTTGATGATTCATTGATGATAATATAAAGAAAATTGATCCCTAAATAATCCTCTAATAGTTTTGATTATACACCCGTATTCGTCATAAACTGAAAAGTAGTATAATATTTTATACAAATAAGATTATTTTGCTTTCATAGGTGATATTAATTCATTTATATCACAGATGATAAAATCTTGACCAAAGCTAATCGAAGCATAATGTGGTGCATTTAGGTATTTATGAATTCTGTTATAAGATATTAAAATAGCACTTATTAGTAGCTTTCATCATGTAATCTTCTGCAGAATTAGTTAGTTTTATACAGAAACGAAAGAAGAAAGACCTTGCAAACCAATATGTGTCTATAATTTTTCAAATGTTGATTATTTTAAGAATGTTTTCGAGTAAAAGTTACTTAAATTGATGTTAACTTTTGTTACGTACACTGTATGTAGGGGAGAATGAGGCAATCGCGGTCAGTTGGCAATGGCGGTCAGTATTGTTATTATAAAACGGTATGTCCGAAATGTAAAATTTCTTTTCCTTACGTTCCACGACATCATTCGCTATATTGTTGAACGATTTCGTCTTCGTCGTTGTTAAGCAACCAAGGAAAACTAGCCTTTTTGTGTTTTCAACATCGTCGATGTAATATTTCGTGTACACAACATAAGAGGTAAGTACTAATTCTGAAGCTTATTTTACATTTCAAAATTACGTAAATATAGATATTCTATCAAGGAAAAGGATTACATATTTAAATTAAATATATTTATATTAAATTTCATTCTAATCTTCAATATTATCAATGAACACGTATGCGGGCAATGATGGTCACTTGACTGTTAGTGCCCGTAACGTGATTATCATTATTCACTAGTGTAAAATAAACAAAACTTTCTTCATTAGAACAATTTTATTCTGTAGATGGCAAGAATTCGCACTAGAAGAACTGCAAAAGCCAAGTGGACTGCTGAAGTACTTAAAAACGCAGTGAAGCTTTTTCAAGATGGACAATCCATGCGAAAAGTATCTAAACTATTAAATATCCCCCTTTCAACTCTGCAATCGAGGGTAAAGAAACAAATTTCTGACCCAAAGCTTGGAAGGCAAACTGTATTGAGCGTGACTGCTATTACCCGCAGGTGTAGACGATGGCGGAAAAGCACATATTTTTTGTTTTTTGTAATTTCATTGAATAATTCAATATAAAATTAATTATTTTCGTATCCTACGTATAGGTTGATAGTTTAAGTTTACAAAAAAATCATTTTCAAGTATATTGCACCTTACATCTTTGTTTTATTACAATTATTGCTTAAGTGACCGCCATTACACATTCTCCCCTAATTCTTCGTAACGGAATTAATGTAGTAATATATACAAATGCAAAACTATACACCTAGAAATAAAAATTAATATTTCCTAAGCTAATTTATTGATTTTAAGATATGGGTATTTTTATGAAGACATTTTGTTCCATTTTATGAGGTATACTGACACAAATAAATATTGCAAAACTATAGAATCGTGGCAAAGAATAAAATTTAATTTTATAGAGAATCAATAAACCGAGTTCAATAGAGAACAGAGATGCCATTAGCTTTTGTTTTTAAACTACCCAGACAATTAGGGGACCATCTATTGAAGCGAAATGATCAATATTTTGAAACTTATTCGTATTGCGAAGCCAAGTCGAAACATGTTCGTTGCATAGATATCTCATATTTCATTTATTTCAAATATCTATTTACCTGTACGCAGAACTGGGACCCAGATTTATCCAATTACGCATAAATTCCAACTATACAGCGGTTAATTGGGAAATGCTTACCTGTAACAGAAAAAAGGAAAATTTACGTAAATACAGTGTGTAAATCATCTATAAACTGTTTTGCATATAAAGTACATATTAATTTAATAAAGTAGAAGTGAAAAGTTCAGGAATAGAAAGACATGTATAATTTAATACAGAAGAATATAAATTCGTCAATAAGTTGGTTCTACCGAATGATTTAGAGACGAAACACGTAGCTACTTCCTTTGATGCCAAAACTAAAATAAAGCAGGGGAAAGTGGTGCATGACGGGGTAGCGAGATAAGATGGGGTATCGTAAAAAAACCATAACTGAAAAATGCTAGACATTTGATGAAAGTACCAAAAGGAAGTCAATATTATTGTTTAAAGCTTAAAATTGTCCACATTTTAATTTTACTAAAACGACTTATAATAACTATATATTTAAAAACAGTAAGTGAATTATTTTTCTCACAATATAATGTAATTAGAAATATAAAATAATATTTCTTTAATATATCCGCGATCTGGAAAAAGATACAGAATTTTATTTGCAAAAGAATAAGCTCTTAATTACTTTCTTGGTCCTCCTGTTATTTCTAATAGTCCACAAATATTGCATAATAAATCAAGATAACTTCCTTAACTCCCGCCAATTACAATTCATCTTCCATCCCCCTAGAAACTAAGTACCTATCGACAATTAACAATAGACTGAATCCTACTAACGAGAAGCAAAGACAGACGTCACCTGAATGTATAAGTTGAGACAGAGAACTAGAGGCGCAATAAAAACTTCTATCGAAGGCGACTACCGTGCTCAGTATCGTCCGACCACTCCCTTATCTCGGTCTGCAAACTTTGAACCTTATTAAAGTCGATTTGCCAAACGAGTATTCCATTTTATTCAATCGCCCGTTGCCCCATTGAATTTAAGATAAGCCGGTCGATCGATCAGCCCGGTCTACCAGCTTCTGGCCTCCTCTATACGGGCGCTCCTCGGGAAAGAGACGAGGTAAGAAGCCCAAGTGCGCGTCACGTCGCCAACTGCAAACGTCCTGGCGATCCCGTGTAACGGAAAAGTTATCGGGGAATAATAAATTCCGTGGCGGAGAGGATCGAGACAAAAGTGCAGGCAATCCGTCCGTCTCCAAACTTGGACTTTGGAAACGGTTTTGCCGGGAGTGAGGGCGTCCCTGGGAATCGGGATAAAGCGAGGAGGACGCGATAAAGAGGCTGGCAGAAGAGCCGGGCAAGAAATTATGCTGTTCTATTCTGCGAGGAGACTTTTGGTAGAATGTAACGGGGCGGGAGCAGCGGTTGCAGTCCACTTTCCTCGCGCGGGAGAATCGAATGGGAAGCAGGGCGAAAGAGACTGCAACTTCTTCCTCTTTTTTTTTAGCGTATACCTTGGACGAGACATGAAAAATGCATCTGACAGGCCCCAAGGCACTTCGCCATTCAAGCCCATGGCTTTCCCCTGCCAACCTGCCACTGCTTTTCAGATCAACAGTTAGCTCGACTAATTTTCACGGGCCACCTAGAGAGTCCTGAAAAAGTTTACGTCTGCCCACTGCTTGACAGAGCTCGTCAGGGGTTCGTTGTGAGATGCTGATCGTTTGTGGAAGCTCGGAAGTCGCGTGATAATTGCGCCTTTAATTCCTTTTTAGAGATCAGTGATGAGTTGATTGCGAGTATTATTTAGAAAGTTACTATTTCCGGTGGAGTCTTACGAAAATGTTAAAGAAATTAGGTTGTTATAGTTAAGTTGTATGCTGAATTCTTCAGGGTTTCCTCTTCCTTTGGCTCTGATTTATTTCGGGATCAAGCCAAAGAATGTAATATCTTAAATAAATAAATGTAATAGGAAATTACTATTAAAATTAGACTCCAATACCGAAGCACAGAAAAGTAGCTGCTGTACACTAAATTCTGTATAACTTTATCCATCGTTTCCCCGTGCTTCGTTCTATCATCTGGGGTTAATGTTTCTCCGTGGGCCAGTTGCAAAAATTTTCAGAAACCTAGTTTGCAATAACCGCTGCAATCGCGCTGCATGTTTTATAACTCGAACGAATCGAGCGCGCGCACAATTTCTACTATTCAAACTACGTCGTTGCCTATATAGATGTTCCTGAAACACGGGCACAGGTAAGAGGAAAATTTTCTCAGTCGGTGTGTGTACGTTTTCACCCGTTTCTGAGTAAGCTATCGCTGCCTCGGCGTCTAATGAAATGCATGAAAATCGTGTTAAAGGACTTGAAGCACGCGGCGCCCTGTGCAAATAGCAAATATTACGATCTTTGAAAGCTGTCTGTATGTTCCGTCGATGGCGCGCTGACACCGGGATGCGAGATTAGTTTCAAAGCGTCAATTTACATAACGTTTACTTCCATTTCAGGAAAATTAGAAATTTCTCGGCGGACCATTCGAAGATCATCTCGAAGAAACGAAAATTAAAGAGTATCAAGATGGACCGAATGTATTGCAACTTTTAGTAGGAAAACTGCTATTTATGCTATGCAATATTTGTGGAATCTATTTAATCTAAGGAAGCAAAATATTGACACGTGAAGTGTGACAAACAGATTACTATCCAGGGATTTTTATTAATACTAGGGTGGATGTATCAGTAAATGAATATTTTTTATTAAAATGAGTGAAATGAGTTATTAAATAAGCAAGTAATTAATTAGAAACTTCTTTTAATTTCTTGCTTCATATCCAAACAAATTTTAGCAGCACGTGGAAACAATCGCACTGCAAACATAATTTGATAATAATTTTCATTCATTAATTAGCCTTAAGTGTTCATTTATACTCAAATATATGCAGTCAGAAATTAGGTAATTGAATTCTACACGAAAAAGTACAGATTTTCATGAATTGCTTGTAATACGAATAATGATAAGAAAGAATAGAAATTACTTTGATAACTAACAATTTACATATTTCCTAATCATTATCACTGATTGTCAGAGTGCGTTTACATGGATTTCCAAAGCCATGAAAAAATGCCCCTATTGCAATTTACATTTCCTTCTTCCATTCGCTTTTCTCTCTTTTCCATATTTCTTTCGCCTTTCCTTCATTCCTTCTCCACATTCTGTTTATTCCTCTTTCAAACTATTTATTCTCCTTTCTCCTCCCTTTCTGTGCTCATAAATATCCAATATTTATTTCTTCCTCGTCTGTTTTTTTTCCCCACCTGCACTCTATTCTTCCACATATTTCGCTGTCTTCGTTCCATTTAACTCTTTATCGTCTTTCCCACTCTGCTTATTCTATCTGCATTCCAAATTAATCCTGCCCAGCGTAAAGGCGACTGTTTATTACGCTCTCTTCGAGCGAGCAGCAAACTACTCAGAAAAATTTGCTACCTGCAAGAAAATGATAGGCTGGGCGTACAATTTCCAGCAAGCTAGCTCGAATTTTTCAAGCCGGCAGGCTAATTCCCGCGCGTCACAGATCCAGCCGCATGCATCACGGCTGGCGAGCCAGTCGTTACATATATCCCCCTCGACAATGGAACCGGAGCCAGTTATCACGGTTCTTTGTATTCAAATTGGCGCGGAAACACGGCGGCCAGATTACGCGGAATAGGCGTTTATCGCGGGATTATGAGAGCCGTATTGTAATAACAATACCGACCTTATTCGCCGTGGCTGTAATTACCTTTTTGCAATGTAATAGACATTGAGTGATCATGTAAAAGAGAATCATTGACACGATTCTAGTTCAGTTTCAATGCACCTCCGCTTCGATTCTGGAGTAAAATATGCTGTGCACCGGCTGGTCTAATCTTTCGTAATATAGTGAATAATGTAATAACTTTAATGAATTGCAAAATGTAGATATGTTCTCAGGATAACTTAGAAAGGACCTTCTGATATCTCAACATTTATTATCCGAATATTCTGTCTAGATAAGAAGATTTTATTAACTGAATTCTGAATACCAATGTTTTGCAAATTTCTTTTATAAAAAGATGCTTTGTGGTATTAATAATTCCCAACATTGATATCGCTCATATATTCTTCGTGCAAGAACAAGATTCGGGTTGCGAAATAAATGGACCAGCTCGGTAATGTTCCATGCATTAGCAGCGTGTGTCGTAGGAGCTTTTTCCCCCCCAAAATTTAATTGCATCAATTTATGTCTTACGTGAACCACGACAGAAATTGCGAAGCACGTTTTCGAGCGTACAACCAACCCTCTCCCGATCAATTTCCTGCCCATCCAAACTTTCAACCTTCCAACCAGAAGCTGTATCTCGACAGAGAAGGCAGAAGTGCTCTGCTGTAAGCTTGAAGGAGGGGGCGAATACATAGTAGTCCGACCTAATAACTAAATCATGAGGATATAATAATGGCGGTGTGGCGCGGAGGCAACTCGAGACAATGGATGGTTCCA
The DNA here is from genome assembly GCA_963971345.1 of Andrena flavipes. Taxonomy (NCBI): domain Eukaryota; kingdom Metazoa; phylum Arthropoda; class Insecta; order Hymenoptera; family Andrenidae; genus Andrena; species Andrena flavipes. Next base: position 71,606,161 of record OZ020479.1, on the reverse strand, counting down.
TTAAATTACGTTCGTTCGGCCGCATTCCATGCAAGCAGCCGAATGATCTTGTCTCTTCTTCCAATCTCGGTAGTTTGACTTATCGTCCGTAGACGCGGATAACCAATATTATTTCCTATTTATAGTTGGAAGAAGTGTGCAGCTGGTATATCTAAACACCGTTCACGGGGTGGAAGCTAAAAATCTATCCAATCATCGGAACAGTGGCGATGCAGACAAAGTAATAATAATTAATTTGAAATACCGAAGTATCTAATAAACTACTAAAATTATCTAATTTGTAACACCGTGGACAATGGGGGGTAATAACCTGTTAACGAACGACATTTGTGTTAATCTGCAAATTAAGAAAACGTCACTCTGCAGAACTTTTTCAGCAAAAATTCAATCCTTCCAACTACGGTTAAAATATGTCAAAACTTTAGAGTTAAATACTTAATCCACTAATTTGCGAGTTCCTTCTATGGTTCCGTATCAGTTTTGCAATAATTTCAAGAGTACAAAGTGTGACATGAAATTCTGGACTTCAATGCCATGTTGCTAATTTGGAATACCGAAGATGAAGTTAATTGGGAAATGGAATAAAGTTATTCCAAATTAGCTGCACCTTAAAAAAATCGATACTTCCTGTCATTCTTCATTTAGACCGAAGTTTCAGTTACTTTTTGTTTTTCATTATTACTGAGAGCTTGAAATATAACAGTTTATTAGTTTCCCTATGATATTATGCAGTTTTATTTCTTCCCAACTTCTGCCGTAATTTTTTATTCGTCTTAAACAAACTGGTATTTCAAATATACCACACTTCCTCTACTTCAATCAATATGTTGATACGTACAATCTGCCATATTCATAAAACTTCAGATTATGAGACACAGTAAAAGGATAATATTCTCAAAAAATGGAATTCAATTTAAATACATAATGTTGTCAAACAGTCGTATACTTTACAGTTTAGTAACCAAGTAACTCAATCTTATTAATTTTCCTCTTCCTAAGTTAATAACAAACAGAAGACCTGTGAATTTTCCTAACACCTGTCAATCCAAGTCTACTCCACCTAAAAATCTTAAAGTAATTAAATAAAATTAAAGTTGACGGCAGTTGGTCGCCTGTTTGGACACTCGTTTTTCATTTACCCACACCTGCGTCAACTCTATCCAAGTAATCCCCATTCTATTCCGCCCCCCTCGCCAAAAGTTCTCTTCCACCCTAAAAACACGCCGAAAATCGTTGGAGAAATCTGCAAAAAAAAATTGGGCTGCGGGGAGACCACGCGTGATAGAACAGGAAGCAGGCGATTCAAGGGAACGGGGTCGCGACAACTCGGCGGTTAGCGGAAGCACGCTCGCTGCTATCTGATTAGCCCGAGTTTGCTAATTGGCAAATTGCGAGCGTGACTCATACAGCAGTCGGTGGTGGTTCGGTGACTCACCTCGTAACACTCCCTTTATGGTTCGAGCACGATTCCAAAGCGAAGCCGATTATTACGCCCGCGGTGCATTCGAAAACACCTAGGATGCATCGTGATGCAGCCTGATGGCATCCTCCGGGCTGCAGTTGAGCGCTACGCAAAGTCTAACTTTCAGTTTGGCCCCCGTGTTCCCACCCCCCTCGCCCTTTCCGTTGGTCACTACGTTGTAAAGGAAATTTCTGGGATACGCGTGACGTGGTGCTTCCATTCGGCTATTTGGATTTTACAGAGTGAAGACTGAAACATCGTTTATAGATTAGAAGTCTTGCATCGCGTTTTCAATGCAATGCTCTGTTGTGTGATGTAGACTAAATTTAGGAATGGAAGGGATGAATGTTTCCCCTTGGTTTCATTGCGCAAAGGAAGTTTCGAAGAAATTAAAGAGATTGCGATGTTTGCCAATATGAATGAGATTCATTCGCATACGTATTTCAAGGTGTTTCGTATTTTAAATACCGCTGTGTTTTAAAATTGCTATTGTTTTTATTATTCGTATACCTGATTGGGCTTTTTAACTGACTTCAAAAGAAGGAGATTACTCAATTCGTCAGGTATATTTAATTATATATAACTTCCGCATAGGTGCACCAATTTCGATGATTCTTTTTTTATTTGAAAGCGTATGAAGAGCCGGTGGTACAGTGTTAATTTTTTTATTATTATCTAGATACTCTGGAATTATGTAGAATTACAATTTCAATCTGTGTTCGCGCATAACTTTGTAACACGTGGACCGATTTAAATGATTCTTTCGTTGTTATATGGAGTATGTTTACTTCAAACGAAGGTAACTCAAACTTGAAATTATAATAAACTTTTTAGAAAAAGTAAGAACCTACTTCAAAGGTGTGCTAAAGATAATAACATGGTTTTTTTTTAAGTCCGTGCCAAAATAGAAACAAAATTAAATTCATTTCTAAACCTTTATCAATTATAGTCCATTAGGATACTAACACCTGGGAAGTAGAGCGCGCAAAAATTTTGTGGGACGTCAGTTGATTTAATTTTGTTTCTATTTTAGCACCGACTTAAAAGCAATTATTTTATTTTTTTAGCGCACCTTCGAAGTCGGTTTTTTACTTTTTTTAACGTATAGGTACATACTGTCATTTTTTAAATGTAAGACTTCTGAATAGTGTCATTTTCTGATTGCACAATTGTCTAACAGTTCTATTTTTTAATACTGTTATTTGGAATAATAATATTTTTAACTATTTGAGTCATATTAATATTGAACATAGTTAATTTTAAACGATATTGCTTTTAATATTAGTAGCATTATTTTTAAATAAAATTTGTATTTTGCACTAGTTGTTAGTACCTTCTAGTAATTTTACGTATTACTGTTTCATAATCTTATTTCTAAATATTACCATCTTTCATATTATAACTTCTGAAATCCGAAGTTACCTCCTATTAAATAATATAAATTGAATTTCGACCGCAAAGATTGCTCTAATTAAAGGAGAAATGATTTCAACAGTTAATAAAAGCTATTTTGCAATTTTTAGAATTTTATCAAATTCCAACGCTTCGGTCAATGATTATGACCATTTTCAAGGAAAGTTTGACAAAAATACCGCGTATGCCTTTATATATAAAAGAAAAATTATATTATATTTAAAAGAAAAAAATTTATTGTTATGCATTAGTGTTTTTACCTAGACATGTCCCTTTTCAACAATTTCTGCTCGGACTATTACAATTTAAGCATACTATTACCTTTAATCTTACTGTTATTATAAAACAAAACACTCCAATGTATCAGGATCCTAATTACCCACAATACTGTATTCTTTGATCCTGCAGTTTGTAACGATTGCATAACAATTCAGTCGCATTCGACGCGGCGTATTTGCACCGGCTCTTGGTGGAGTCATTTTCAAAATACGTGTCGAGGATCGTTCGCGCTGTGTCATTGAATTTCCCGTTATACGAGGGAGCAAAAAAACAGCGCGCGCTACAAGGTGTGCGAAAATATACATATAGGTGTTTAAGTAACTACGGTAATTATTTTCGGAATGATTACCAAAACCGAGCGTGTATACGTGCCTGGGTCTAGCAAAGCAACTCTGTGTTTCCGTAATAATTAGCACGTTGTATGAGTTACCCTCGACACGTTCAAATTAGATTCGTGTTTACACTACCCCGCGACGAAGAGCCTCGCGTCACGACCAATCAGAAGGTACGTCTGATTAGAGGCTCGCTGAGCTCATTAATTAACACTGCCATAGGCCCCGCGAGTTGATCTTATGCCGGTTCACAGACATGAAAACGGTAATTATCTGCAATTAACGTTGAACTTGTTCGATGTACTCGATAGATTTATTTTAAAAACTGTTCACCTAAACCCGACGTATGAATATTATTTTGTTTTGTTTTGTTTTAGGTCGCATCAACTCCGTGGTTATTTTATATTTCGCAATATATTTAGTATTTAGTCTACGGACAAGTTCGAGTGCTTTCTTCAGGTTTTCTCCTGTTTCGAACATTTTTTTAGATTATTAGGTAGTTGGAGCTGCCTTCTGATGTTTTCTGTATTTCTGCAATCTAATAGGATGTGTTTGAAGGTTAAGTTTTGTCGACAGGTTTCACAGCATGGTGGGACTGATTTATTGAAAATGAATTCGTGTAATCTTAGTGTGCCCAATCATTAGTCTGTTTAGTATGTACATTATTATACGTTTTATTCAATGTTTTAAGTTTAAAATCGACTAGTGGAAAAACGGTACAATTCCGGGTTTAAAATTAACCACTACCTTTAAATTTTGTGTAATACATTATTTACCTAGTTGGAATTTCACTTGAAATTATAGAGAAATACGAAAATTACTAAAATTACTTAAAAAAAATTGTAATAATTGAGCTTACGAACCTTAACAGAAGCAAACAAGATAATTTAAACAAGTAAATTTAATCTCCACGAAACACTTTCAATCTCTCCCGATATTTTACTGTCACAAGAGTTCACAGAATAGCTCATATTTACGAAATCCTGAGGTATTCCGGGGTTGAAGTCAGAGTTGGGCATAAAATTATCTTACACAAAAATTTGTGCACGAAATTTTTATACCCATCTCTGGTTTAAGTAAACGAGAGATAAAATAACAATTATCCTAATGCTTTGAAACATTTGAATCGCGCTGTACTACTAACGAGATCTCTTTGACGGAATGTTCAGTGCTCGATATGCTTTGTTTCTTCCAGTAGAGATATAAATCTGAGATATCTCAAATATATCAGGGGACTTTCTCTGTTCAACAATCCTGAACTCACCGAAACCGAAACGGCTCTGCGACTACCAGTTGTGTAGTGCAAATTTAAGAAGTTAATACGGCATAATGTCGCGTTAAATTACTTCCACAGTTGTAACATCCCATAAATTAAGCTTGAATCTCGCAAGCGGCTTACGCGCGCACCGTTTAAACGCGCCCCGACGAATTTTTGAAAGTCAATTTTCTCCAAACGGGGAAGCTTCACCGCGCAGCAGCGTATTCGGCGTTGTTTTTATGTACATTTGAACGAAGAATTGCTTCCTGCTCGGCCACATCGCGAATTACCCGCGCGCGATGAACGCCCCGTAAAAATTCCGTTTTCGTTAACCGAAACGCTGTTTCTCGTCGGCACACAGGCGACGCTTACGGGGACCATTGTGCACGCTCAGAGCCGCGTGAAGGCATAAAAACGGCGACTCGCTCCTCTACTCCCTCCCGCCACCCGTGCTTGCGAACGCATTTGTTATTTTAATAACCGCGCGCTTCATTCTTATTTATCATGCTGCGTTTTTCTTTTTCTCCTCCTCCTCCCGCTTTTTTTTTTTTGTATTTTAACAAGTGCGCCGTAGTTAGGTCGAAAACGAGCCAACGGTCGAGGGGCAGGGGAGGAGGAGAGGGAGGAGGAGAAGGCAGTAAATACATGGAAAAATGAGAGTCGTTGAGTTTCTGGTATATCGCGCAGTTAGGCGCCGGCCAGAACACCGCGAATCGTCGTAAATATTAATAATCCGAGTCGACGGCCTCGGCGTCGTCGTAATTAGTACTCCCTTCTTTTCGTGAATTCGTTACGAAAATGTTTATTGCCTAGAGCTTTCTGCCGCCGGGGGAAAAAAGATTTCACTGGCAACTGCGTACCAGCCACTTGATGGAATTTCGAATTTTTTCCAGAGTTACAGCGATGACTTTTGGTTAGCTAGCGGTGGAAGACTGATTTTAGTGGCGGAAACGATTAAACGGAATATGGTAGACGGCACGCGATAGAAATTAGTGAAACGTTAAAGAATTTTCATGGGCTAATGCATACCAGAGTTGGACATTATTAGTTATTCTCGAGTAACTTTATTCGGATAATGCCCAACTCTGAATATTAACTTGTGTACGAAGTCAGTGCAGTGAAGAATAACACTTTCTGTAAGAATCGGTTCGTTTCATATGGAGGAGAAAAAAGATTAAGGGGAGAGACCACTGTAATGGTCTGAAAAGTAAAGGTGTTTTGGGGAATGTTTTTCAACCAAGCAACGCAATGTAATGAAAAAATTTAGAAATTTCTTCATAAAATTTGTAAAAGTCTTTCAGAAAATATGATAAAGAAAAATCGATTTTTCCGATTTTTTTTTTACAAAGGTCTCCTCCCATATTATGTTTTTCACGAAATCGATTTCTGGTATGATTTTTGTTGAAAAGGTATTAGGTATTGGATATACTTTTTGACCAAAACATACTACAAAAAAAAAATACAAAGAAATGTGCGCTTTCATTTAATTTAGGTACAGGCTTATAGACGTAAGTTAATATTTGCTTTTGTTTTCCGCAACATGGTAATTTCCAGAACCTCTGACATCGTGCACAAAGAAGTAATTGAAAGGAAAAACATTGATCATCTGCAGAATCGAATGTCAACTAGAACCAAAAAAAAAGGCGAAGCGAGCGGACCAGCTAAAGAATGAGAAGAAGGAGGTCGTTTTCGTTCGAGGCAAGCTTCTTAATCAGCAGCCTCCTCTGAATTCCGCAGAAAAATGTGAGTCCCGCCGCTTGCCTATCCCTGGGAGAATGAGGGACGTTGAACGATCTTCGCAGAAATTTCGAATCTGTCGATTAATCGTCCCGGTTCCAGGCAAGATTACCAGTCGGAACGAATGAAACTCGGGAATCGAAGCTAATCCAACGAAGGCTACAGAGAGAACGAAAAAGTCTGAGCAAGATTAAATATCGTGCTACGTGCTATCATCCGCGATTGGAATGAAAACTGTTACAGGCTTGGGACCTGAGTTTGCACCGGGTGTCCTGATTAATCCCACGATGGACTATCCTTGCCGAGAGAATCGACGGGTAGTTTGTTTTGAAGGTTGAATTGGGGATATATAAAAATATGGGGCACAGAGACGTTACTGAAATTTTATAGTATAACCTTGACCAATCGGAAATATCGCACACAACGGGCTTTCAACTGCTAAGTCTGCTAAGCGAAGAGAGAGACGCCTGTTGTGAACCACAGCAACTCTTTAATGGCAACTCGTGGATAGCGTGTATCGAAACTAAATTTATAAGAGCTGGTCACGTCCAAATTGTGTATTTTAATTGCCATTAAGTGAATACTAAAACTGATATTACCACTGGTTCCAGGAAAGGTTACTAATATTTGTGACTAATGTTATCCAAATGAGTTATTTAGGGGTTTATGATACATCAGTTGCCACGGAAGGGCCGCGAATGCTTCTCTAATGAATGAACTTTCAAAAAATTCTATCTTCACGGTGTACTTTTGCTCGAAGATGTCCCCGGACGTCCTTCCGTTTCTGTTTCAACTCAGCTCCCAAGAACCCCTAACACTACGTTCACAGAGGCATTAAGAATTCTAGCTCCACCTAAAGACAAATTGGCCAGCGAACTCCAGTCGCCAAGTTCCACCCAAGATGGCGCCTGGCTGCAAAAAAAGGAAGGGATTCGGAGGGGCCAGAAGGACGGCCAAGCCAAAAGATACAGTTACAGCAGGACGTAATGAGGGAAGAGAAATAAAAACGTCGAAAAGGAAGAAAAATAGAGAGTTAAAGTTAAAGAGCGGAGGGAAGGACGAATAAGACCAGAACCAGCATGAAAAGAAAAATGAAACAGAAAAGTGCAAGGGACATACAACAAGGAGGAGAGATAGGCGACGTAAGGTAGACGGGAGAAGGATAGAAGGCAGACGGATAAAGGAGAGGGGGCGCAGGACGAAGGAAGAAACGTCCTTGCGCGCCGCTCAGCAGGAAACTTTTAATTCCGTAACTCCCGGATTAAATTATCACGCCGAGACGATTGTCTCAGGAAAGATTAAGAAAGGAGTCCTCCTAGCTCCGAGCAAGCACGCGCAATCGTCCCCCCCCCCCCCTCCCTCTCCCCCCACGAGTAACAGAGAAGGAAAGAGACAAAAGGGTGAGGCTGGGAAATGAGAGTAGGAGAGAGAGAGAGAGAGAGAAAGGTACAACGACCAAATCCCTTTTTCGTCTGCAGCAGTGCCGGTTGTTGCGCTCGGTTTAACTCGGCTACGACTCACGGCTGGAGAAAGAAATAAGGAAACACCGATGGAGCAGAGGAACACGGAAAATCCACTCGACGGGAGGGGATAGGAAGGAGGGCGTGATCGGGATACAGCGACACGGGACGGGAAGAGGCAAAGAAACCGGGGTGAAACAAATGGACAGGGAATTCACTCTGCGGAGGTGGGCAGAAGGGAGTGGAGCCCGCGGAGAAGGGCAGAATGCTTCCAGCGCCGAGAATTCGTTCCAGCGCGAGGAACAAAGGGGGAGAAGGCAAGAAAAACTCCCGACAAGGACGCATAGATGGAACAGGGGAATCTGGTCTGGCTCCTTTGCTCTGGTGGGACAAAGAGACGCCAAGTTGGCGTGCCCTCTCCTCGGTGGGTTTGAGTTTTGATTAACTCGAAGGTCGACTTGAATTCGAGATCGAGTTCCGGTGGAAAACTCGTCGACACCAGCCGCGGAACTTGAAAGCTAGACGGGGCAAGGAGCAACGGGGAGAGAGCGAAGATGCGAGTTATCACGTTCCGTAGTCTGTTTGATTTGGATACGGTGACATGGCAGGTGGTTATGCGTTTGCACAGATTTCTCGCCCCCTCTGTTGAGCATTATTATTAGGCGGAACGTGAACCGTGCTAAAGGTGTACCGTCTATATCGAGATCAAACGAGATGGAAATTGGTTTCTGGCTGGGATACGTGCTGTGCCTGATCGCGCGAGGAGAAAGGGAATTTTTCTTGGAGTTCCAGGCAGTGTTTCAAGGAGATAGGGGAGAATGAGGCAATCGCGGTCAGTTGGCAATGGCGGTCAGTATTGTTATTATAAAACGGTATGTCCGAAATGTAAAATTTCTTTTCCTTACGTTCCACGACATCATTCGCTATATTGTTGAACGATTTCGTCTTCGTCGTTGTTAAGCAACCAAGGAAAACTAGCCTTTTTGTGTTTTCAACATCGTCGATGTAATATTTCGTGTACACAACATAAGAGGTAAGTACTAATTCTGAAGCTTATTTTACATTTCAAAATTACGTAAATATAGATATTCTATCAAGGAAAAGGATTACATATTTAAATTAAATATATTTATATTAAATTTCATTCTAATCTTCAATATTATCAATGAACACGTATGCGGGCAATGATGGTCACTTGACTGTTAGTCCCCGTAACGTGATTATCATTATTCACTAGTGTAAAATAAACAAAACTTTCTTCATTAGAACAATTTTATTCTGTAGATGGCAAGAATTCGCACTAGAAGAACTGCAAAAGCCAAGTGGACTGCTGAAGTACTTAAAAACGCAGTGAAGCTTTTTCAAGATGGACAATCCATGCGAAAAGTATCTAAACTATTAAATATCCCCCTTTCAACTCTGCAATCGAGGGTAAAGAAACAAATTTCTGACCCAAAGCTTGGAAGGCAAACTGTATTGAGCGTGACTGCTATTACCCGCAGGTGTAGACGATGGCGGAAAAGCACATATTTTTTGTTTTTTGTAATTTCATTGAATAATTCAATATAAAATTAATTATTTTCGTATCCTACGTATAGGTTGATAGTTTAAGTTTACAAAAAAATCATTTTCAAGTATATTGCACCTTACATCTTTGTTTTATTACAATTATTGCTTAAGTGACCGCCATTACACATTCTCCCCTACGATTATTCGCGGTTTCCTTCGGTTTTTTCTAAGATTCCAGCGTAATAGCCCCAATGTCTATGTGTATAAATATTGAAACTTAAATTCCTAATGATAGCTGAACAACAGAACTGCAAGAATATAAGTAGATTTTTTTATTTATGTAATTTTAATAAAATACGAAAGAGAATGGTCCTTTACGCTGAAACGGGAGAAGGAAAATGCAATGTTCTTGAGACTAAGTGTCTATACATTTTTTTGTCCACAGAAGAACGACTAGCATTGGAGTATTGAGTCATAGAGATTGTAGTCTGACTAAAAAATACAGAGGTGTCTCTCTTTTTTGCTCTGATACGTCTGAGGGTTGAGAAACTTATTTCGTGTCAAATAAATCTCCTTCCACGTTTCGCACAATACATTTATCTCACAAGCCCCTGCGACCAATCGCAGGTTTTGATTAAGATTTTATAACTTAAGCGCTATTTTTAGAAAGAATATAATGTTTTGTATCGTATTCGGTAGGTATATGTAAATAAAAGATGCAATAAAACTTATTTCTCTTTAACATCATATTAAAGTTCATTGGAAAATTATGAAATTAATATTATTCAATTTTATTATTCTAATACTGATTAGGATTTAGAATATAAAGCTGTATAATTCGCCAATATCAATATGTTAAACACTTTTAAAAGGTGAGTCTCAATTAAGATGCTACTTGAGAAATATTTCAAGTTCTAGTGCACTTACTTAGAATCATGAAACATTTTACACGAGCACAATTCAAAGCCCTAACTGCTTCACAGCAGTATAGTTCAATAAAAGATAAAAGATTTATTTTATAACAATGATATTTTTAAATTTGTATCTAAAAAGTTAACAGTTTAATTACTTCAAATATGTATACACGTTTAAATCACTGTCATATGTAAACTGGAAATGGAGATACACAGCGCAATATGGAGAATATAGGGTGAAAAGGGTGTAATCTACAACACAGTAGGAAATTCTGCTTGTGTGCTTTGAATGAATAAAAATGAGAATGTATCGTAGCATAAAGCCTCATAAATGTCGGAATTCAATAACAAAATCTCCTAAATAGAATTTTCTTCATACAGAGGATAATTACCGCAACAGCTAATTACTGACGCAATAGGAAGTGAGATCGTTAACGAAATATCCTTTAATAAGCGCCGCTAATGACGCCAATTATTATTTTTCTCGTAACACAATCGAATCGTTAATTAAAGATCCACCGATAGTTTTTTGTCATAACACGGTATCGTTGAATAATATTGAATAAAAAAATGCAATAATCGTCCCATTAAATTTATAATTCCACCGGTATATTCGGTTATGCCCCAGATTGTTCGACTTTTGTACTTCAATTATATCGCACCCCTTGATCTCTCCTTCATTTTTCCATCAAACTTTAATATCTTTCCGCACAGAACAGGAAATTTGAAATCTTTCTTAATACGACAAACATGACCTAAGAATTTTTAAGCAGATTATCAACGAAGTACTTTTACCAAGCTCTTAATATTAATATCCAATCCGATCTATTTCGAAAGAATCCTGAAAATAGGGCAATGTATGATTCATCTGTAAAATCAGAATGCAAGAGGCGGAGTGCGAGGCAGCAAGGGAGTGAGGACAGTCTGCAGTCAGACGCACTTTGCAAACCAATGTGAGTAGAGCACTGTAAATTTTCATTCAAGAGTTGTTTTGGAAATTGTTTCGAGTAAAAATTCCCCAGATTGATTGGAACTTGCAAATCGCGTGAAATTTTTGTAAGAATGTACATTAGGGTGGAAAATTGAATGCTCTTTTAATACTTTTTTAACAAAATTTCCACACTGCTTACCATTTTTGAGAAATTCTTTACATCCAAAACATTGATGAATTCTAAATTTTAAGACCCTTTCTTGTTGTCTGATTGTAATAATCTTTTCCAGGGAGTATTTTTGTATGGAATGGAACTATATTAGGGGATGAGAGCAAAAGAAATCGCATGTTGAAAATAAGGGCCACCATAATGTAGATTCTTGTTTAACCTTTAGGAGGGTGTATTTTATAGCGCAGTTAGTCGCACATCTTGTATTCGACCAAAGGTAAACTTCACCAGCCATTTTATGCAACGTAGAGAGACCCGAGGCAGTAAACGCGAAGATGGGTCAGCGAAACAGGGTCTCCTAAAGTGTCAAAAAGATCGAACCGCGTTGCATGACAATAAACGGGATCCTTGAGGAAAGTTTACGACCTGATATGACTCCATCGCATAAACCGACAACGCCGTCGAATTGGTCGGTCATGTGTTGCCTGGCAGAATGTAACCATGAACCTACGTCCGTTTACCCCTTTGGACGCGTTGAGATGCAGAGGCACTTAAGTTGCCGACAGTAAAGACAGTAAAAGAGGCGAGTTGCACCACTTACTGCTCGAAATGGGAGTATGTCAATAGCCAAGGACGGAAAAGAATTTCGAGACAAATTCTGCTGGCTGCGGAAAGAGATAAACGACCATAGGGGGGTAAATATTTGTTTCAAGCTCGTAGGAAAGTTTGCAGGGAATTGTGCGATAAACAGCACCGAGAGAATAATATACTGACTTGGAGTTGACTTACGCCTGTTTCAGAATGTTAATCCCTTCAGCAAGCAGAGAATTTTGCCAACTCGTCCTTCCGTTTCGATGTTGAGTTTGTGTTAATCGCTCGAAGACACGAACTATGCAACGACGAACTTATATAACTAAATGAATTACCTAAATACACAAGTTGAATGTATCTACTTGTGTTAATTCCAAACAATTTTGTGCATTCTCCGGCTCCGCTTCAGACCTTGCGCAATCACCTAATTCTCAAGATTCACTTATTAATTATTCTACCTCGAGAGTAGGATGTATAGTTCTCAAGAAACTACAGAATAATGGCGTAATTCCTCAAAGAGTCGAGCCTTGATACAAAAAATTTCACAAAGTTGACAGAACCTGAAGCGTGCAATGATAAAAAATAATAGAGGAACGTTGATTCCCGGTGTTGCAACTAGACCCACGATAGGGGCCCGCAAAGTCAGAGGTTCATCCTAAGAAATGTTGAAAGGAGCAATTAGAATATGGGAAGCAATAACCCACCAGGGTGTTCGAAAAAACGCAATCGATGTGATCAAGCTGAATAGAGTCCAAGAAGTCTTCTTCAAAGCAACAATCATTTCACGGTTCGCGTGACTTTTACGAGAATCCATATTACAAGGTACGGAGCATAGTAAAAGGTGCCCGAGGGCGTGCTCCCGTCGGTTCCTCGGCTCTCGCTGCCAGGAGCGAGCACACACAGCGGAACACACGCAAGAAAACTCTTCTTGGCGGTTTACCCTCGATCATAGAGTCCTTTGAACGCTCTTCCACGTGACTTGCTCGCGCCATTGTCTCGGTATCGCATCCACGAAAGCTCACGTGGAGAAACCGCGACACGCTGCGGCAATTCGTAATCCCCCGGAGCTGGCGAGGCCAAGAAAATGGCGTGTTCGCTGCCGCCCCCTGCGACTAGGATAAGAAGAACTTCCTTCGAGACCCCGTTCCCCTCGACTATGTACGCTAACGCTCAAAAGTTTGGATGCGCGCGTCAATGGAACGGATGCGAACCCCCCCAGCTAAACTAGGTGTAGCTGAAGATGTAACTGAAGTATAACATCGAACCTTGGACCCAGCATTTTACGTGCCTCTGCGGAAGGCAAATATGGTGAGTATTACAGGAGGGAATAAATGTTGGGTTGGGCAGAGGTAGAGAGTCAACAGAGTCAGCGGGAAAGAAAGATTAGTAGCGCTCTGGGTAAGAGAGTGGCTCACAGAGAGTTACACTCTAGGTGCTACAGTTTGAAAAACAATGTTTCGCACCGTTCCCACCTATGTATTCAACATTCCTGCAGCGTTGCCAAAGTTTCGAGCAGCAGTATACACCGCGAAGCAGCCGGGAAGTCTGATAGAACACGCAAGTCACCGGGCTGGAACGAGCAGACGAATCGAAATTTCGAAGGGAACAGGGACAGAGGGAAGGTGGAAGAAACGAGGAATGGGGTAACAGACGACGGCGGAGGCGAGAAGCGGCGGGGGAAAGAGAGCAAACGCATCCAAAACAGGGATTTCGGGGGAATCCACGGGCACGGTTCACTGAGTAAAATATCCTTCATTGCCATTCCCGGAGTTTCCACGAGTCGACAGCCGAGAAGGGCGCGAGGAAGGGCTCGCGAGAATCCAAGGAGAAATAGGGTGCTGCCAGGGCGCAGGGGGTTGACCGAGAAAGAAGGGAAGCCACCAGGAAAGGTCCTGCATTGCGACAACTAATGAACCATCTTGGAACGGACCTCCAAAGTCCCGTGAGACGTGACGGCGCAATGCAGTCGGCTGACGGTGGCGACTAACGTCGTCGGGGGCGACGGCGACCACGACGGCGACGACGCCGGTGGAACCGGTTGACTTTTTGCTCTCGTCATCCCGCGCCACCCTTCCAATTTCTCTCCACAGACCGATCCTATCTCTGAATTCCTCCGCGATGTCCGTCCTCCTCTTTTTTCCCCCCCTCGCCCTACCTTATTTCCTTAAGACGTCTTCTTTCTCTTATAAAATCGTATTTGAATTTTCTTCCTGGCTGACCAGCGAGCGTCGCGCCCGGACCCACTTCCCCTCTCGTTCTTTTCCATCTCGCCACGCCTGACTGGAATTCGAACGAGATCGGGGGAACGAGACTTTTTTGAGCCCCGGGAGAAGAAAAGGGACTAGAGATTTAATATTGATCGGATGACGCGAGGTGAGCTCTAAAGACCGCCGTACGGAACACAGCTGAGCCCATTCACGCCTAGGTAAATACATTTTGCTGGTCGTTTTCTTGCCGGGGGAGGAAGAATTCAGGGGTAATGCTGGAGAAATAAGATTTATTGAGATTAGGTAGGATACATGGATTGGATTGGTAGGGCAGGGTTGCAAATTCCTGATTGGACATTTTGTCTAGTTACGTTTCCAGAATATTTTACAGAAACACTGTGCAATTCTGGCGCTACTCCTACTCAGTGTAGATGGTAGGTTTGACTCGCGACGTAAAACGTTGCTACTGCGTGACGTCTGAGGGCATCGAGATAAACTGCCACCTTGAATGTGTTTGATACCTGCCACATTGCACGTTATGGCTTCATTTGGATGGCTACGACGACTTGTTAAGTGCAGGGATTCCTGACGAGCCACAAAATTACCCACTATCTTTTTGCACCGTTACACATTTGCCCCTAAGTGAATATCCAAGTGTCGCATCAATACTTTCCGTCTCAATCTTTTCCCGAACCGCTGACGAACACTGTGCGTGCCACATGATGCATCGTATTAGAAAGGGTGAACAAAGATTCGATTCCTTCGCCAACTAAGGTAACGAAGAATCTCGTCTCTTGCCTGCTTCCATCTGGCCCTCTCCTCCCTTCAGGAAACAGCGGCACGGAACAGCAGTAATTGCGTTAAAGTGGACGTGGGTTGCACAAGGGCTACGCTTTTCCGTACGCGGAATAATAAATTACCAACAGCGCGGCAACGAAAGTTAGGGTCCTCGCCTTGTTTCCCGGTCCGTTAACGGCGCGCTAGACCCAACCCCCGTTGCCCCACTTCGCCATTTCCCTACCTTCCCCCTTCGTTACTGAAAAATCTACGGCTCCGAGCGGGCACATAAATTTTGCAAATAATTTGAATATTATTTGTTACCTCGGGGCCGACACGAACGTCGTTCCCTTCCAAACGTACAAGCCGCCAACGGGACTGATAGCTTGAGTTATATTTGGAAAGATATGTGGCGTAGGGATATACCAAGCAGTGAACGTGACTAAGGAAAATTAGGATCATAGTCGAGGTAAACTTTGAACGACTATTGACTTTCAGAATGAATATGAAGATGACGTGGGCGTATGTATTAATACTAATTGTGAGCTGAGAGAGGTTGAAGACTTTTACGAGAAAAGAGTATGAGGGAAATATTAACTACTGTTTTATATGTAGAAAGGGGAATTAAGATTTAGTATTGATGGCAATGTATTATTTGTGAAACTTGGCACACTTGTAAGGTAAAGGTATTAGTTGTTGATCATGTGTCAGTAGTTGACACTTTTCAGGAAAACATGGAAAATAAGGTTTTTGGAAGTGACGATCTTTTGAACAAAGCGCAGTTCTCTACTGCACTTATTTTTTACAGTTAGAGAACTGCACTTTGTTCAAAATATTGCCACTTCTAAAAACCCTATTTTTATATATATTTTTATTTTTATAAGTGACAATATTTTGAACAAAGTGGCAGTTCTCTAACTGTAAAAAATAATTGCAGTTATAGAACTGCACTTTGTTCAAAAGATCGTCACTTTTAAAAACCTTGTTTTTCATGTTTTCCTGAAAAGTGTCAATTACTGATACATGGTCAACTACTGGTTCCTTTCCCTTACCTAGAATAAGTTATACATCCCAAAAGAGTTCAATCCAATATGACCAACAGCTTTTCCAAAAAAAATTCTTAAATATCAGTTACTTTTGGAGCTGTTAGGCGAGAAGATGGGGTACACAAGTATTAGACGGTCAAAATGAACAGTTCCTTTTGGGTTGGATTGAAAGTCGACTAATAATTCATATCACTTGCATGTTTTACAATACTTTGTTGTGGACATAACACGCATTTTAAGACCAGAAAACCTGAAAAATATTAAAAATTAAAGGAATTACGAAGC
The DNA here is from genome assembly GCA_963971345.1 of Andrena flavipes. NCBI lineage: Eukaryota > Metazoa > Arthropoda > Insecta > Hymenoptera > Andrenidae > Andrena > Andrena flavipes. The sequence goes on along the minus strand of OZ020479.1, from coordinate 71,589,791 downwards.
GTCAAAGTGGACACTGCGCAATGCACGCGTTAAAACGATGAACATCATAATTCGAGAACAGATTAATATTTTTAGTTGAAATTTTAACTGAACCTACAAAACACTCTTCCCCATAATGTGGAACTTGATCGAAAAAATTTAATAAAAATTCACGAAGTTATACAACAAATATCAACTTTGAAGGATTTTACTGAAGTAATCCTGTAATAAATGTTGCTTTAAATGTTGTTAAAGTTACGCGATCTTATTGAGCGAGTTCCACATTGTGGAGAAAAGTGTTTTCTAATTTCAATAAAAATTTCATCAAAAAATATCCATCCGTTCTCGAGTTACAATATTCAACGTCTTGAGTCCGTTACTTTTTACTTCGTAACTCTCGCAGTTTTCGAATTTGTCAAGGAAATATTTTTTAAAACACTTCTAAGACCCGTGGCTATCACAAACAATCGAAACCCCGATTTTTTGACTCCAAAATACCCGTGTACCTCCCCCCTACTGCACTCGAGTTCGAATGTTTCCAAAAATAAGAAATAGTCGTCTAATAATTCCACATTTTACAGTATACAAAGTATATCCACGGGGGGATAGTCGATGTTTGCAAGAAACATGGAAAATTGAACAGGACAACCCCCTGGACAATGCGGAATATCGAATTTACCGAGAACTTAGTTGAGTATTGTCCGACTGGGGATTCGTGCTTGAACGAGCACCGCCAACCTGTTTGCCACCTCTTTTCGCCCTTAAACTGGCTCCCAGCAGTTCGCAAGCCCAGGAAGAAGAGGGTGCAATCATACACTGGGTGATAGAACGAAGAAACGGAAAGAAATAGTTAGAACAGACGTGTGAAGAAATTCTGCAGCGAGAGAAGCCGAAACGAATCCTAAAAAAGTTAAAAGAGGGGATCGTTCCATTAGAGCAAAATAGAAGGCGAAGGAAGAAGACGATCCAACCCAGGCTCGCGGACGAGCATCACGTAGCGCTGCGAAAGCGAATAATGCCACGAAAAGCGCAGCCACCGAGACGGGAGGAAAGTCAAATAGAAGACAAAGGCGGACGGGAAATGATGGATACAGAGCAGATCGAATATATGAAAAGAGCACGTGGGACGTGAAGGGGGGGTAGGAAAAAAAAACGGGGGAGAAGGAAGGGTAAATTCGACCACGTACGAGGACTAGGAGAGACGTAGGGAGCAATACGGGAAATGTATTTCACGAAAGACAGAGACTCTTCGCTGTACTGCTGCCGTTGCAGTCGGCTATATAGCGGGCAGGCCGTTTCACGCTACGTTTACCATTTTATTTTATTCCGAAAGATATATATCTTTAGATTTTATTGCTCGTCCCGGCTACGTACAACGGGTGTGCTCGAAATACCGACCCTCGGCGCGGTCGTTCACTACCAGAATTTATTAAAACTTCCTAACCCTCGATATTTACGATCCGGGTATCCAATTTAACCTTATCTCGGACCGCTGAAAATATAACATTGGGTATAACTAATGTAATATAAGCAATAAGGAAACAGAGAGTAATGGAACTTTAAGCCGAAAGATTTCCATGTTTACAGATTAATGAAGTTTGTTTAAAAAAGAGAAGGTTGAGGCACTAAAGGTCACTGGGTGAACTATTCCAACGAGTAAGGATCGTTTCTTTGAGAATAAGAAAACATTTGTTTGTTTGAAATGTAGAAAGTGTGATTCTTTTGAAAATAGGCAAGTTTTTTTTTCAGAAGTAGAAAATGCTTCGTTTCTTTTAGAACTGGAAAGGATTCTTGTTTCTTTAAAAACTAGGATACAAGTTTTTTTAGATAGCGAGGGGTTGTAATTAATCTATAAGGTATTAATTTAATAAAGCACTTATGACTCCAAAAAGAACCTAAGAAATAGAATTCGCACATACGAACTACCACTGTTCTTTATGAATAACGATTTTATAGGAGAATATTGAATTTATTAGCAATAACAGAAATGGAAATGTGTAACAAGAAAAACGAAGTACCAACTGAGTATTTCAAAAAAGATAATTTGTGTCTCTACATTTTTCAGAAAGTTTTTGATACTTTAACGAATACAATTAATTAATCCCGCTTCTATCAATAATTCTGAAACGCTTTGTACTTTGCTAATGTTCCTTTTCTAATTCGAAACGAGGCACACGCTTTTTGAAAATCCAGATATTTAAAGCTTAAACACGCTCTATGAATTACTTAACAAAATGAGTATAATTCATTGCAACGTTTATCCTTTCACAATTTGTCACGCTTGCCTAACGGCGGGGGCTCCAACTAATTTCAAGGAGTACCCGGAGAGGAAGTTCACGGGAATGGCTACGCGCGGGCCGCCTTACTTTTTCGTTAATATTAATATTTCGCAGAGACACCAGAATTCTTGATCGCAGTAACAAGTAATAAAGTAAATTCATTTTCATTTCTCTGCGGGAGAGCAGCAATGCGGCAGCCGAGTTCCGTGGCAGCCAACCAACCCCCAGACAACGCCCTCTGCATCGCTTTATTATCTCGAAAGCTATTTCGCCGGCTGCCTACTCGCTAATAGGATTGTCACTCGCGTGCCTTTCGCCGGGCCAAGGGCGGATAGTTCCAATTCTCGGTATCGCTATCGTCGGTCGAAGATATTCCACCTCGAGCCGCGTTCGTACCTCGTTACCCCTGCCCCACTTCGCGCGTAGAAATAAAAGACGGAAGGGGGGGTGGGGGTGCTGGGAAGATAAGTGAAAAAGAGGGGGAATACAATTTACCTCGATTCGATGGTGAATTGACGCGAACGTAACGCGGTTTGCATAACTTGTTTGCCTTAAAAAGCTGCGCTTCTCTGTTGGGGGGGAATATTTCCCTTGGCGTACATGCTGGGCCAAATTTAGTTGGTTATGGAAATTCGATAGTTGCTTTCAGAGTTTCGGTTATTTTGCTGTAATTGCACTTTCGCTTTATTTCATTCAAGTAATCCGCAGTGATTTTGTCACTAGCCTACTGCTGCTCTTACAAGGCACACCTTCTGCAATCGGTTTTGGAATGAGACTGGGTGGATATTGTAGTACGCACCTAGTGTTACAAGCCAATTAAGGGTTTTATCAAAATGGGCCTTCGTTTTCGAGAAATTTGAGTTTAAAGTTTTGCGCGATACTAGTAGTCACAGTCTGCAGCCTCGACGGCTTCGGCATATTTTTCAAATGTATAAAATCACTCGTACTTGTAGGCGTAGTAAATTTAATGCATCATCGATAATAATAATATTAATATTGTTCCAATGATATTATTTGTAATTTGCGGTTTTATTATATTTATATTATATCTGTACTTGTATTATACTTATAATTTGTAATCATAATACTGTATGCAGTATCATTATTGGAACAAAATGCAAAATAATTTTAGGTGCAGCCATTGCATTACTACGATAAGAAAAAGAAAAAGAAAAAAAAAGACGGGGCACGAGAATCGAACCGAAGACCTCCGGCACCGTAGTCGAATACCTTATTACCGCAGCTATAACTATTGCTTGAAAAGTTTGCGCAACTGAACTCTAGCATCGCGCAAAACTTTGAACCCAAATTTCTCGAAAACCAAGGCCCATTTTGATAAAACCTCTAATGGTTTTGTAACACTAGGTGTGTACTACAATGTCCACCCAGTCTCATTCCAGAACCGATTTGCAGAAGCAAGTGTGTTCTAAAAATGCGAACCATGGTTTCGGTTCTCAAGGAATTTAAGGCGTGTATACGCGTTCATAAAGCGTAGGTAGTGGAGAACGTGGGGATTTCAATGAGCTGCTAATATCTATGCATCCTTTAGGGGGCTGTTCCGAGCTAGAGCCCATAAAAATAAGTAATCTTTAGGAATTAATTAAAGAAAAACTACTACATATAATTTAATGGGATTTCTTCCATTGCATTAAGGATGTCTTCAGCTATAGAAATATATTTTTTGTTTTATAATTAATCATTGCAGACGGCACTGGGAAGATGTGAAAGTCGAGGCGTCAAAAAATTAAAACTACTACGAAGCACAGATTGAAAACCTCACATTGGATTAACAAATTTCTAGAAATTATTAATTTTCCTATCTTTAACTTCGGGCAGGATCAAATCACTTTTACCGAATCACACAACCGGAAGTTGGGGCTACTGTAATTTGAAGTTGTTGTTTCGTGGACAAGGTTCAGAAGGTGGCGGTAAAAAGTATCCCGAGAACTTTATCAATTCCATCGAGCGTCCGTATCAGTTTTCCCCGATACTCCGATGTCCCAGCAGTAATGGCGCGTCCTCACGGTGCCATATGGTGGCTGCAGTTGAGGGCAAAGAGAATCTAACCGTCCCTTAAGGTTTCAATATAGCGTCGATCGTGGTGTTATTTATCACAAAAATCTTCTCCACACTGTCACTGCCCGCGTTTTTATAACTACTTCCGAGCAATTTCTTCATAACTGGATGCCAAGGATCAATCTAAATACCGTAAAGCTGCTTCGAGAAGGTTGGAGTAATGGGATCTAGGCCTGAATAGCTCAAGTGTCTAAATACATTCCAGATGCACTGTATCTGAGGAATAAATACGTATCGGGTGACATGGTGTTCGTAGATAAATGTGTTTCAGGATGTTTGATCACCTATCCATGTTCAGACAAAGTGAAATTATATTTACAAGAGAATTCTGAATGGTGAGTAGCTATGTACGTTGCAATACAGTCGCAACTCCCTAATTATCCCCCGTCTTCTAGCGCCGCACCATACCCGGCGAAGGAAAACGCGACCAAGAAAGACGAGAAGGAAGACACGGTCGATTTGTCGAATCCGAAAATTCCCAAACAAACCGAACTCCGCGATTCCTCTCCGTTTGCTCCCTCTGCCCGCAATTTCCATGAACGTCTACGCGGGGATATTCGCAGTGAATTACGTCGCGGCCCGTTGAAAAGTCCCCGAACTCGGCTTGCCAGCGCTGCGAAGTTTCGCCAGGCGCGATAGGAAAAGCGAAGACGGAAAAAAGAAGCGACGGGGCGTCGGGGTTTGGGGCGGGAAGGGAGGAGCAAAAGAGAGAGAGAGAGAGAGAACCGTCGGCTATTAGACGGCACTAGCTGCCGCAAAACTTGGGAAAACTTATGAAAGTGGGATTGGGGTTCGAGTACTTTGGCGGGCGAACCACCCACTTCTCTTCCGCTTCCTTGTCTCCTTCTTCTCGGCGAAGCAGAAGGAACACGGCAAAGTGGGATACACGAAACATATTAGGGTCTACGGCACGTCCGCGAATCGTTGGGCAATTTTTTTTCAACTCGGTGACATTAACCCCGATCCTGGGGCCCCTCCGGGGCAGGGGAGAGGTGAAAATAGAAAAGCGAACGAATAAGCAGAGAGAGGTTCCTCTCGCTGACGAAATTGAGCCATCGAAAAAGTTGCCCGGAATCGTGCGTCGAATTCAAGCCCGGCCTCATCGAAGATACTGTCCACGTGGCATTAATTTACGGCGGCCCGGAGAGAATTATTCGAGGAGGTCGTTACGTCCTCTCGAACTTCGCCCTCTTCTCCGCCTTGCGTCGCCTTCAACTTTCTTCTTTCGTCCCTCTTGCGACGTTGCGCGACGAACATTTCTCCTCTTCAAACGCCACCCTTCCGTATTTTCCTTTACCGACATCCGACTCGCTCCCCTTTGCCAATCTTCACGTGAGTTTTAAATGAACCCGACTTTGCTGAATATTTACATCATGTTTGATTCTGGGAGAACTTGGCTGATTCCACAAATCTCTAGGTAACTGATAACTGATTTTCCTCTCGTTCACTATTAAGCTATTTTCGCGTGCATGCCTTACTTCGAAATTAAAAAGTATCTTCGTGGGTAATCATAATAGAAAATCAAAAATCAAAATGGCTTAACTAAACATGAAATTGGTACATAGCGTAATGTTCGAAGTTTCAAAAAGGACATAATTTAAATGATCTGGGGATTTAAATGATTTCCAGATTTCGAAGTTGAACGCAGAGAATTTATTTGTGGGCAGGGAAACTCCAAATTCTAATTAAATTCGAGTTAATAAAAGTTGAATTGTAATTCCCTTTTTTGCGTATCAGAAAGAAATAACAACGTCAAACTGGTATGTAACACATGTACGTTGCATACTTCCATGTCCCACGGGAACGTGTCACGTGACACTGTCGATAAATTCCAAATGCCACGTCCAAACTTTGGAAACAAGATATATGCATGTTGCCTTGTACTACCAAACGAATTAGTACCAAAGTTTTAATAATCTACAAATAATAACCACTTAGAAAAAAGGAAGAAGGAATTGTTTATTTTCCTGAATTATTTATTTAGAAATAATTTTCTTCAGTGCATCCTCAAGCTGGAAATTGAAACGTGTTAAAGTTTTTACGATGAAATCTATTTGAATTTCATATGCATGACATACGCGAGCATTCTTCGAGAATGATACAAATTTCCTCCTTTGTTCTGATCTGCCGATTTAATCGCAGACGAATCACTTTCATCACTTCCCGAACAGTATCAATTTTCTACGATTCGGGTATTTCTAACGAGTTCCGGTTGAATTATTGAATATCCCTCCATATCGGAAACGACTAATCCACTCTAGAAATCGTTCGGGATGCGGAGGTTCATTTTTTATTATCCTCGATTAGCGCGTTTCCAGGATCCTGAAGGAAGCGCGGAGAAAGATGGGGGTGTCTATAGGGCGACACCCCGAGGAGAGACTTACAAACCGCGTTCAAGGCCACTTAATCTTCTTTAGTTGCTGATCGACGGCTTCATAATCCACTCTCAGCCCCAGAGTTTTTTGGACTTAGCAGTGGCAGAATGACTGGTCGATTTATCGCGTGCCTAATAGAAAGGTGATCGAGAAGAGCGAGGAAGAGGCTGAGAAAATGGCTCTGAGCTCGCCCAGGCCGACGGGAGCGTGCTTTTAAAAAATGAACCGGATCCTCTCGATCAAAGGGCATAGCTGAAATGGCGACGATAGTGTCGATGATGAATCGACGATAGTCTTTTACGAGAAATACTTGGCCGCTTATCTATTCGTGCATTCTTTCTGTATCGACAGAAAAATAGTTGATGTTTAGGTAGAATGTTTAGCTTAAGGCACTTTACTTTAATATAAAAACATATTTTAACTTTGGAAAAATAAAAGGTTTCGAATCCTACTAACGAAAATAATGACGGTAATTCTGTAATTTGACGACTGATTGCAGAAAGTGTCTGTAAAAAGTGAGACAAAGTGAATGTGTAATAGTATAAGATATTTCAGTTGGTTCGTTAAATTTACAGTCGAGGCGGGGCAAAGTTTGTTCGGGGTGAAATAAACCGGGGATGAAACGGAGCTAACTGAAGTCCAATGACTTTGACTTTGCCTGCGCGTTTTAATCTAAATGAAACTAGTTTCTCCATTGGAACAAAAATAAAAGAACTAGTGAAGGGAAACAGTATTTTGAAAATTTAAAAGGAGAAGAAAATGTAGCTACTATTACTAATTATTCATACCTATCATTCAATAACATTTGTCATTACCAATACCGTCAAATATAAATTACGAGATTAATATTTTCTTAAGTTACTTAAACATTCCATCAAACTATCGAATTTATCTCAAAATTCATAATCTGCCAAGAGAAAATACATTTAACGTAATTGCTTTAAAATCTTATTCCAGCGTGAATCATCAAACCACTATTTTTAAAATAATAAGAAATTAAAGAAGGTGGTTGGTGCACCACATAACAATGGTTGCGAAAAAGTTTACGAAGTGAACTAAAGGAAAAATATAAATTTAAAAAGAAATTAAATGATTCATGTTTATTTCCTTTACCTGTCAATCTTTAGGGATATTCTTTAAGTACAAGCTAGAGAAACCACAACGGCAAGCAATGTGTAGTACTAAAGTTATCTAAATAAATGTATATGAGCATTAATTTTAAACTTCCGCTTGGTCACCGCTGTATATTAATTGTACGTCTACCAAAATGAGTAGATACACTCCGCACTCGTTATAAGCCCGTTACTGCAATGCGTTGTACGCCCGGCAGCTATGCCCCCCATTTCTTAGAAAGAGCGCCATTGGCCTCGCGGAATAGTATCTACAACGCGCTGTGCGCTCGCCACTAGCCCTGTTCGTTGGGCTTATAACGAGTGCCCACTGTATAATCAATTATTCCAGCGTTTTACAATAACCCCATAACTCATCACAACTGAAGCTCGAAAACTGAAGCTCCCTATGTTTCCGTAACGATCTTTTCTTACATTTTCATACCAAATGTACCCCTCGAAATATTGATACCCCATTACGAATGATCGAGTGCAACCACGAGCAGTACCGGGAAACAGAGAAAAGAAATTACGTACGTAATTACAGTGGGTTCCACATCGACGCTCAAAGAGAAGGAAATCAAATGCCTGTGAAATGCGTGTTTGCCAGACACACGTACCGCGATATAAAGAGTTTTACACAGCAGTTTATTAAATTCGTTGGCGAGGGGGTCGAGAAGCGAGAAAAGTTGGTTCGAACGAGTCGAAGGAGCAAACTCCGCGGGAGACACGTGAAATATGAATACGTTTCGGTTGATTTGTACCTCGCGTCTCCTATTTCGTCTTGTATTCGAGCGAAGGCGGTGCGGGCTCGTCACGTACCGCTGCAGCCGAAACGTGCTTCAATTCTCGCTCGCGAACAACGCGTCGCGCGTGCAACATCGTCGTCGTCGCCGCCGCCGCTGCCCCAGCACACAACTACGTTTCTTCGACGAAACTCGCCCGGGGGAATGTTAACGCAACCGACTTCCAACGTCCTCCCGTGGAAATGAAAACGCCCCGACGCGTGCTTCACATTTTTCCTATCTGACTCCCTCCCCGAGTCCTTTCGGAACATTAACGAGCACGTTCGACGGGACTCGAACTGTATCTGAGTGGGCAAGAATCACGATCCAACCAGATCAGAGGTCCGATCGAAGTCAATAGTTTAGAGTTTGAAGCCTAGACTCTGGGGTTTAAACCTTTAGAGGATAACTAATGCTAACTTAGCAATAGTTGGAGGACTAAGTAGACGTATGGGTAGTCCTGAATTATTTGAGAGTCTAATGGCCGAGTTTCGACTAGCAATTGTTTTCTACAGGTGTTACTCGTGCACTGTATGTAGTATTCAGGTTGTTTCTTTTTAGTCTAAATTCAGCTGGGGTTTGATTCTCATCATCTAATAACAAAGGGCCAGTGTCGTCAGTCTTTAACCCTATAGTGCACAAGTGGGGCCTGACAGGCCCAAGTAAACAGTTCTCGTGATATTGAAAAAGATTCAGAATACAATGAATCGTAGTGTTAAAGAGGTATTTCTTTGGTTATTAAATATTTTTTTTAATAAAGATTGCGTGCAATAAATTAAGTGCAATCTAAAATATTTTCTCTTAAAATATCCATGTATTCCTAAATTTGAAGATATGGGCCTGTGACTCTTCTATACCCGTTTACTATGGACACTTAGATATGTCTTTCAAGTGGAACCTGTACGAAAATTGTTTTTACTGTACCTCGAAACTTGTTCTACGTTGTTCGACGCTTTTGCTATTGTTCTAAAGATGTTATATGGTAGGCTTACCTGAAACAAAAAGATAAAGGCACACGTTAGATTGCTGTTATAGTATCTAATGGAAAGAGGGAAATATAGTGGGATAGTATAAGGGACAGTGGTTTTCTTTTATACACGGTGGTAAGGATCTCTTTATAATTTGAACAAAAATTGTGGAAGTTACACGCGAATCAATTTTTCCTCACATTTTTGCGGAAAAAAATCAGTTATAAAATGTTTTACAAGCATCCAATATTGATGTAAGAATTCCCCTTTGTAGAAGAAGGAATTCTATAGGTTCATTAAAAATTTCAAGTGAAAATATTCATTGGTTCAAGAATTATGAAGTACACAGTGTCTGAAAATAGTGTTTCGAGAAAAACGGCTTAAATGTTAACAGAGATGGGCAAAAAATTATTTTAAATAAAAATTTAGGTACGAAATTTTCATAAAGGATAAGGCTTTCAGAATCAGTAAACAAATATAATCGATATTTTACCGAAACAAAAAATTATTACTTAGGTAGTAGGTATCACTTGAATTACCTACATTTCTATAGAGTTTAAATTTGTTTTAAATTTTCGCGTTGCCCAGAATCCCTTGTAAGCTACATTAATCAACGAATAAGAATTTATAAAAATTTTCCAACTCCTGGAGTGAAAACTTATGAAATACATACGTGTAGATACATCTACTACTACTACTCTCTCTCTCTGGTAGGCAAGATTTCAGGTTTTAGTAAATGTTTGAAGACAGATTTAGAAACTGTACCGTAGAAGTGCTCAGCTAATGATATTACCCTTTATCGGGAACTCTGCTCGTCAACGTCCCAAAAAAGTGATCCAAAGAGTCATCCAATCAAGGGTAATCACACAAACCTACGAAAACTGTTCCACCAACACACAGAGTGTACCACGGGATTGATTCACAAGGAGAAAATGAGATTTTCGTCTGAACTTTAATCGAAACAGTTTTTCTACCCGATTCCAGATACTGTGCACGCGTTAGAATCCTTTCCTTTGTGTTCAGATGATCGTTTCTATCAAACGCAGTGAATGATCAAAAGAATAATTCATAGTGGATCAAGTTTCCGACCGCTCCTACGCCTCTATGCGATCTGATGATCTGTTAAAACCTGAGTCGCTTTACTGTAATGGTAGCTAAAAAATAGCTTCACAGATTATTAAATTTAAGGCTACTGTTAACAATCAAGTGTTTCAAATCGAACGCCAACAAATGAAATACTAAGTGACGGAACAGAAGTGTATTTATTTAGTGTAATAATGTTCTGTATAGTATCTCGCATATTAAATTTATTAACCTATTCCTGTGTCGATTGACAAGAAGAGAACCAAAAAATCAGAAAACTAAGGAAATAGTAAATATTATTAGAACGTCTTCTGAGGTATCTTCTTCCTTCTATCGAACCTTTCGCAGACTAAATTAATGAGTTCATATCACTGGTGCGTGGTGCTCTACATATACTTTATATTTTCAATTTGAATCGCTACCATTACTTTTTAGCAGTGATCTATCATTTATATTTCCTTACCCTTTAGTGCTCAGACACTTTTCTAGGCGGGAAACATTATTTATTGCGATTAGTTAACTGAAAAATGGTGCCAATACATGCACTTCATCCATACATGCATTCACAAAAATTTAGTTAATATATTAAATTATCTAGTCGACGAAGTTGAGCGACGGGTTTTTGAAAATATTGATTTAGGACTAAATGGCAAATGTTCAAACATAAAATGTAAATTTTCGACCACAATCCTATTTAATTTTCGTTAATTAAAAAAAAAAATAAGCAACAGAAACAAAAATCCTTCGAACAAGGACTAGATAATTTAATATATTAACTAAATTTTTTTGAATTTTCGATTTTAGATAATCCAATTCCGAGTAATCGTGTTTACAAATCCCTCTTTCGAACAGGTCATCTAGAAGATTGTAAATAATTTTGTTATTGACAAATATTTTTCAACGCGAAAAATCAGAGACATAACTAAATATACTACCTCCCAAACAAAAAAGTTTGTTTCAATAAAGTTGTATAGTTTCTGAGAAAAAAATCCCCAAAATCACACCTTTTTCGACCTCCTGACTGAGCATAACCCCATAATAGAGATGTATATGTATCATTTTTAATTCCATCACAAGTCACAGTGACGATGTGACTCTATGGATACTGTAAACATGTTAATTGCGCAGAAATGTATACAAATATTCTTTAATCACGTTAAGTTCCGAAAACATTTCCAATTTGAGAACAAACTAATAGTTACAATACCTATACTTGTTTATATGATTTTGTATTTCCCTTTAAAATACCAAATATTCTATTTAAATAAAACACTTGCACAAAGGTACAGCGTAACGATGAACAGAAGTAGCTGTTCGAATTTCTAAACGTTCCCGATCGTTTTCTCCATCTGATAAACCTCCGCGACAAGCTCCCGTATTTAGACGAACGAAGTCACGTAATATCGCAGCCAAAACGTGCTTCAATCTTCGACAGAAGCAGGTCGATTCTTCGCCCCCCACGTTCCTGGGAGGACTGTAACAACCAGGTTTTACGAAGTTCCAAGTTTGCAAAATTTAATGCCGCGACCGGATCTCCGCCGCTCTGCCAGCGCAGCGCTCGGGCCGGTTTCCAGCTGAATAAAACGAAATCCGGATTTCGGGGGCAATTAACGATATCAGTAACTCTTTATCCCTCTTTTACGAGTGCGGGGCAAAAGTTGCAGTTCAATCGCGAATGGTTTTCCCGCGATGATTGCAATGGATCGCCGACACAAACGGCCATTACAGTAATTCCCATCTACGCGAGCGACGTCGCGCTCTACGTTCCGCGTGTAATACGATCGACTGAATGGGAAATACGAGTTCAGAGGGTGGAACGTGGTTGCGCGCCGACCCCTTTCCCCCCTCCCCCAAAAAAATGAAAAAATGTAATTCCAATCCGATAATGGTTCACGCGAAGCCTCTGGATGTAGCCGCGGCATTCAGGTCGCTCGCGCGCTTACTCTTAATAGAAATAACACCGCCAATTGATCAAACAGTGAGCGATCAGGCGTGATACGGCGCACAGAGGGAGAAAACAGAAAGGGGTGAGGCGGGAAGCAGAGATCATCGCTCATCGAGATATCGTTGACTGGGCTGTGGTCGCGACAGTGGGCCTCTAATGGAAAAGCACGGAACAAAACGCAAGCCCCGGACAATGCCTAGGGAAAAAGTGCTGTTCCGCGTTGGAACACGAGGAAGATCAATAGACGCGTCATGGAACGCGATGCTTCGTCGGTTTCAAACTTTTCTTTGTCTGGTATCTTCGAATTTTACGCGGGGTATAATGAGGGCGAAAGGAATAGATATTTACTGCAGGTAATGGCGGTGGGATTCGTTTGGTTAGAAACGGGTATTAAGGGGTACCGTCAGGGACCCAGTTCCTGATCAGAATCCCAATCCTGATCAGTTTAGTATATAAATAGCAAATAATAAGGTTATCGCGATACAAATTTATTCTAAAAAATTACTAAATAGTTATGAAGTATTTTTAAATTTGTTAGCTCATAGTAAAATGTTTTAGGTTGATCAGAAACTGTAAATGACTGCCATAGAAGAATTCCCCCATATGATTTAAAGTAAAAGCGTGGGGCGTAAATATTGAATATTAAAAGTTATGCAAAAACTAATTACTGAACGGGATGATTTTGCCTTGACTTTTAATCTGTTTAGATTTTAGAAATGCGAAAACTAATGCCCCACGCTTTTATTTTTAGTGGTACGAGGGAATTCTTCTAAGGCAATGATTTAGGCCGGTGTCACAATTATTTTTTCCTTTTTAATACATTTTAAAAAAGCTTGTTTACGTTTAAAACGAAATTCCTATAATTGTATATGAGTAGAAGTCACTTTTATACTACCCTGTACGTGTCACATTGGCACGACTGGTTTAGTTTAGACTAATCTTATTCCATTAAGATCTTTTTGTTAAACAATGCCCTAGTAGCAATTCTGGTTGCTGACCCACAGTATGCCCAAGTTGGGAATTAGTTGGCCATCAAAATGCCAACAATAAATGCCACTACAGTGTGATTTGTAGTTTCCGACAAGATTATAAACTTTTTAGAATAACAGTTCACTGGATTCAATAATTATTTCGTTTTCCACGTAGGTAATACTGTGATCAAAGGTTGACCCTACCTAAAATTTTGCAAAACACGCGTCACTAGAGCCAGAACAACGGTAATTAGAATCCCCCAAGACACACCGGCTTGTTTCAACCACAGTTCCAACCTTTGCATTTCCAGTCTCCTTTCTTTAACTCTTAAGAAACTTGTGAAAGTCAGCAGACACAAATTCTCGCCCCGCCGACTGGCGATCAACACTGCAGCGATAATTAACATTCTAATATTGCAACAGTGAAACGCGAACTACCTACAGGAACTCGTTTCCCACAGAAGTACAGTTTCAAGATCAGTGACTGCAGAGAACTGGGACGAATAGTAACGAAGGAGAAAAAGAAAACGGGAACAATCACTTCCATCGCGGGGTCGAATAAAAAACCTCAGAAGGGGGATGTGATTCGCGGGGAAGGGGAGGGTGAAAAATAAAAGTCAAACCGTGAGAAATAGCGGATACGGTATGCGCGAAACATAAACAGAGGCGCCTTTTATAATGACGCGCCTGTGGCGGCGCAGCACGCGCGTGCGGTGAAACGCTGGCAAATTGGTGTCGACGGGGAGAAAAAAAAATCAACAGAGCACAGGAGGAGAGGGGGGAGAGAGAGAGAGAGAGGAAACGAGGATGTTGGCGTTCGAGGGGGTTGGATGTTCGCGGGTCGAGCGAAAAATCAACTTTCCCCCGTGCCGAATGAGCCGCTCGAATCGCTCACGCACGAATTTTCCGATCGTCCGATGCTCTTCGGCCTGCTACGTTACGCAAACACGTAACTTGCCACCAATTCGCGTTAAACTGTGACAACGTGTAGCGTATTTTTTTGGGGGGAATGAACGTGTCTCCTGCGAGGAACGGTGAATTTAAACGAATTGGATCCGTATATTCGCCGCTCTCAATCTGCACCGGCTTAACGCGCAAGTGAGAAAGAAAGGCAACACTTTTGTTTGCGCAAGTACTTATGCAGGGATCTTGAGTTGTTATACTTTGGGAGGAGCAGAATACAAGGGGTGTTTCACCCTAAATTCGTCACCAGGAATATTCCTGCTATGTTTGAAATTTTATACAAATGTTTTCTGTAATAATACTTTTATTGTGTTGGGAAGGGTTAATGAGATACGAAGGTGAATTTTAGATTTTTAAATGGAATGTTATATTTTAAAGAGCGAGGTCCGTTGAAAAAGTTAAAGAAAAATAAAGTTAATAAAACTATTGTTAGGACACATTTTTATGAAATTTTAAATATACAGAGAGTGGCCAAATTATTATACTCAACATTTTCGTCAATTTTTGGGATCATTTTAATACGATTATAAAAATCTTGAATTTGCAACAAAAGGTTCTGAGAGGAAATTTTCTTAGCTTTCCAAAATACTCATGAAAAATTGTCTACGATCATGAGTTCGCAAGTTTTAAGAGTTCAAAGTGAAAAATATCTTTTTTGCTTTGATCGCTGATAACTCGGCCAATAAAAATCATACAACAAAACCAAGGAAACGAAATTGAAGAGAAATGTTTGCTGGAAAGCTTGATTTACCGGAAATATTTTTCTTTGGCCCTTGCATACGATCAAACTGGGCAAAAAATTCTGAAACCTCGTTTCCTGCGCTTCATCTTGATCAAACAGTATCATAATGGAAGAAAAAATGAGTACTTGGTTCAAAAACTAGAACCTTCAAGCATTAAAATGCATTTTTTAATCATTCCATCCCTTAAACTTACAAAATTTAAAACCTTCTTCTTTGAGTATAATAATTTATCCACCCACTGTAGCAGAAATATTTCAGGTGATAAAGTTAGATGAAACACCCTGTATATTATATCTATTTTTAATACAAATACAATTTTAAAGTTTATCATTTGCTGTCAAACATCAGTGTGCCTTATAATTTGATGATACCACACACGTAAGCCTAAAATGCCTATGCCTAAGAGATTACATAAGGGAAATCAGGTAATTAATTTGTCCCGACACTTTACGGGATCCCACTTTGAGATTACCGAAGTAACTAGTCTCAAGTCATAAAAAGTAGAGGACCACCCATAATTGAGTTCTTCCTCAAACAAAGTAGTGTGCATACTACTAGATTCAGAAACTTTCATCCCTATTCTTCAGAACCAGAGAACGATGACCCGAGAAGCAAGTATTCAGCCATGGAAAAAGATGTCACCATTGGAGGCTCAATTATCCAGAAACGAAGATGATTAACTGACTCCTCGTTTAACTTACAATTAGATGACAATTGAAAGCAATTTTTTTCTATTTACCCTCCGTCTCCTGTCCTACCCACCAGTGTCTCTCCTATAAAGAGTCCAACTGGAGACAAAGACAAATACTGCTGAAAGGCAGTTGGCAGCGGAGTGTTTCTAGGCCAGCAAACGATTCCGCCCCGGCTCTTAAACACGATAATCGATAGAAACGCCCGCGATACCGTCGAGATTCCCGGTTTAATTGATCCTGAGAGATCCCCTCGCGCGCCAGAGCCAGCGTTGCTCCATTAAATCCATCTGCATCGGTGGAAAGACTGTACACGTCGAACTTCCGTAACGAGGACGATCCATCTATCTGTCCTCTCCTTGTCCCCGACTGTCTTTTCGTCCACCGTCGGCGCACGCCTCCGACCACACTTTCCCTCGCGAATCCTCCCCCGACTCGTTCGGCTCCTACGTTCAATATTTACACACGGATCGATGGCTCGACGAGTAGACAATACCTTTTACCCGGCGTCATATCGGACTCCATGGACGTTGGCGGGAGGGGCGGTGGAACGAAGGGGCGGCAAACAGAAAGGAGAAAGAGGGGGAAAAAAAAATCAGAGAGACCAGTGAAAAAAGAGGATAGGAGACTGTACCGCCAATAGGTTTGCGCGATATTGATTCAATAACGGGCGAATTCTTGGCCGTTTTACCGGCGAACCAGCCCGGCCTGCCAGACCTGGCCGCGGTGAAAGGAGAAGAATACAGGCTGGTAGAATGTGCGGTGCTCGAGGTTAAGGAGGAGGCCGATGGTGACCGAGCAGAGATACACCGCGATCTACCCGACGTCGGCTAGGTGGCAATGACGCCGCGGCGCCGAGGATACCAGGTGAGGGAGGTGGAGCGAGGCGTGGTATTTCGGCTTCATTTCATCCTTTATGCCGGCTAGAAGTTGGTTGGCCGGGTGGGAATGGAGAACGAGACGGGCTGAATTACAACCCCTTGCGAGATACCGCAGAATTCGCGTTCAAGATTAAACGGGCGTAAGTCGTTTTAGCCTGCAGCGTTTAACGAGCCAGCCCTTTGCGGTGTCGAGGTGCAGCAACAGCTATGGTCTATGCTATTGCCCGCACCAGAACGGATATTCTTTTCGCTTTATCGCGGAGCCAGGGTGGAGGGGACACCTGGATCGATGTTTCGCAACATTTTTGGAGAGACACCAATTTTAGGGAAGGGCTTTGATTTAGAATCGATGTAAATCATTCGTTTGTAAGGGTGGTCTCGTAGACTTCGATATTATCACTGAAGAATTCTCATAAACTGGCATTCTTGACTTTATGATCCTTCGCTCCTGCCAGCCCTGTTCGAAGAGTCGTAGGGTAATTCTTAAGGGAGGAAACTGGAATTTGTTGTTCCATGGAACACAGAGAAATAGAGGTTCGGGTGGAATTTTTGTTTTCTAATTGGTAGGTTTCGTTGATTTCTTTGGGAAACCGTAACAAATTCAATATTTCCTTTGGAAATCGACATAAAGTAAGACTTTTACAATATTCTTATTTAGAAGCTTAGGATGGCTTGATTCTTATTTGAATAATTGTACTTAATATTATTCAATAATCTATGTTGAAGTTTTGCGATTGTTAAGCAAAGTGTCCTGTTACTTTATGTGCCTGATTAAAAAAATGAAATGTTTGCATTAAGTGTCTGTGAAGCATACATGAGTGATTTTCAATCCTTTGACACATTGTACGTTGTTAATAGTTTCATCAATTCTTTATTAAAAACTTTAAGACTTTTTTAAAATATATATTGTATATTCGAAAGTATATAATTTAAAGTCTTGTAGTTTGTTTTTGCAATATCCAAATAAATAATGGAATTATAGGCGATATCCTGCCAGTATTTTTTTATTTAAGCACTTTACGATGACCATTCTAATTTTTACCTGGTTCATCAGAAATAAAAAATTCGACCAAATTTAGTTAGTTCATTAAATTATCTAGTCCTCAATCATGGCTTTCTCATTTTGGTTGTGTATTTTATATTTTACACATGAAACATGATGAAAATTGAGAGTGATTCTGTGGCAAAAAACGATACTTTTGCTATGCCAAGCCGCTATTTTGTAGTAAATTAATGTTTCGGGATAATAAACGATTAAGGAGTAGATAATCTAAATTCACGCGAATTTTTTATTTCAGATGAACCAGGTCAAAATTACAGTAGTCACCGCAAACTACTGAAAAGAAATCGCTGCCCGGAGATCGCTAATATTTCTTTTATTTATTTATATTTTCCATCGCAAAAATTACCACAAGTAGTCTAAGATATACACTTTTGAATACACAAAGGTTTGTCTAAAAAAGCCTTCAAGTCGTTCCCCCAAAAATTCCCGAATATACACGTTTTGTCAGACCTCCCAGGTAGGCATAACCCCTTACAGATACAATCTTCATTTTCTGACCATTCCTTTTACAACACATTATTATAAATTCGAAAGACTGCAGTATGGTCAACTGATTGTGCCCACTCAGGTATAAAATAACCCTAAGAGTTCCCCGTTTTCACCTTGAATTTCACCTATATTAGCATGGCACATACACCCCACTAAAATCTCGAAAGATTAATATACAAGCACCTGTCTAAACTACATTAAAAGTTAAACAACATCAGATTCTGATCAGAAAGACGAAGTAACCCATTCTACATCGAGAAATATAATCTCACTCACCTTTCCAACACCCTGAAGCACGAATTATTTCACCCTCGACCACCCCTACTCAACGGAAGAAAACAAAACGCAGGAAACGATACTCTCTCGCCTTTTAACATCTGACGCACTTAACGAAGATTCAAGGTTGAAAGATTCAAGTAAGTAAATCTAGCCGGGCCATCACGAGAAAATAATCCCCGCGGTAAGGGAGATAAACTCGACTAATTTATATATACCATCGTCTGATTCGGGTTCGGGAGGAGCTTCCATTGCGCGCGGGGCAACAGAGAAAATATGGGTGCGGGCGTAGGAGGGGGGGGGGGGAGGGTCGGGTGGGGGTGGCGTGCAGTTAATCTTCCCGGTCCACTAGACGGCACGAGAATCCGGCAATTAGTTCGTATCCACTGCATTGTCTTTCCGCCGGCTCTCATCCCTTCTAATACCTCATACAGCCTCTTCCGGTCGAAATCTCGCGACTGTGTGTAACGCAGACGGCTGGTAATGTCTTCCTAACTATACGTAATTAACAGGTAGCTTCCTATTGTTACTCCGGCTTTTTCGTTTGAGCAACTTTCCGGTGGAAAAAATTACCAGAGATTATCCAACGAACGGGGAACGCGCGGTGCGACAGAACAAAACGTTCGACATGTTCAGCGTCATGGAACACTTGAGACCCCGCACGATAATACAGGGAATCTGCAAAAAATGTGTACGGCAATCCTCCGTCATAGGTACTCGGATCACCGGTGAGAATATCCAGCTAAACATCCCAGAGAGAGAGAATTTTTGTCTCCGAAATTAAAGGCAGGGAAGGCGACTCATTTGGTAACTCAATTTCCATAGTCAGCTATTATTTCGAAGGGACGGGCGAAGGTATCCGCGGGACCCAAGATTCCAGCGCAGCAAGGGGCAAGTATATACCGTAACCAGCGCCAATAGCCCCCATCGTTGTCCGTCCATTTGCTAATTCCTCTCGCGTGGAGCCATAATTAGATCGCGCGACGGTGGTACAGCGGAAGCGGTGTCCTCTTTTCAGCGAATTTTCCATCCCGGGGCGTGCAACGAAGGCGATGCCGGCTGACGGTAGATAAGGAGCGGCAAAAAGCAGAAATGAGAAATGCTAATGGCATTCCGTTCTCACCGCTATCATCTTTCACGGGCGGAGCACGGAGAAGAAGAGAGAGAAAGAGTGTTTGCACAGTCGTAAGAACGGCGCAGGCAGCCGGGTATTGGGGGTACTTTATGCAAGGATTCGCGGTTGATACCGCTCATCTTGAATATTTTATGTGACGCGTCTGGAATAAAGTTCCTGCGGCTCGCCAGCGTTACCGCACGCGCGCCTGCGCTCGCGGGCGCCCGAGAGAAATCGTATACTCTTTCGGAATGCATACGAACAACCCTGCGGAGCTCGCCGATTATTCTCGGATAAATGCTCTCAGCTCGAACCCTTGGGTAGCATTGAAGGGTTTAGAGATACCTACAGATTTTTGGCTTTCTGTGTTTTCCAAATGTGTGTAGAAAACCGGGAAGACACAATTCTATTGCATATAAATAATGAGGATGTGGAGTTTTGCTCTGTACCCAGTCAATAACTGTGAAGAGAGCAGATATCAAATTTAAAATTCTATTATGTTCTTTGAATACTTCCCCCTCCATTTTTTCATGATTTTGAGGTTTTTGAAAAATCAAGAAAATGACGCAATTTACTAATTTAGAAATATGTTTCTCCTGCCGAATTTATATTTTGGGGACCGCATTATGTGTATTCAGTTTATTTGAAATATTCACGCAATATCTGACGTAATTTTGTAGTGTTAAGTATGCTCAGTTTGTTGTAAGTAGTTTCATTTCGTTTCAGCGGAGAAATCTAAGGAAAAACTACGTAAAAATATATAAAAAAATATATAAGTTAAACGCTTTTATTTAAAATGCACTATTAACTAAAAATAATTATTTTCTTGTACTACAATTCCGATGGTGTTTTTATTTTCAAATAAAATCGGGGAGCAGGATATCTCGCAACAAATTTATTTCGGCGCTTGATTCTGTATTAATCTTTTATGGTCACTCTGGCTCCAATAGACCCGCCTTTTAACTTTGGAGCTTGATACCGTTAAGTTCCTGGCTTTGAAATGGCACTGGCCTGAAATTGTACGGAAATTTGAGGTTTCCTCTTCCGGTGGAGGCCGTCAGTTTTTTAATCCGAGAGTCCGTTGGCGAGTGACAGTCGTTACAAAAACATTCAGATATCAAATTAAATACCTTTTTTCAAACGCACACTATGAAACTGTATATTTTGGAAAAGTGCTATATCTTATTAGTATCAGCCACAGTCTGTACGAAAATTAATTGAAAAATAAGAAAGCTTTATTAAAAAATCTAATTTTTCAGGACTTTACACCTTTTTGATTTTTTTTACATGTTGTCATTTCATTTCTTACTAAAACGTGACTCTTCCATATTTTAAAATGTTCAAAGTATGTACTTCAATTTTGTGGGATTCGATTCCCATATTTTGTTATGAGATATCTTGCTCCACGATGTTATTTAAAGATAAAAACCATGGAAATTGTAGTACAAGAAAATAATTATTTTTATATTTTAGTGCATTATAAATAAAATCGTTTAACTTAAATTTGTTATATACCTATATACTTTTCGTTATTTACTTCTTAGTGTCTAAGTCTTGATTTGTAGATATAGGCTGATTTGTGCTTATAGGTTATATTTACCCATCAAAAAGAATCCCATTTAAAAACATTGTCGTAAATTAATAGCTTTACAAAACTAATGATATACATAAATTGCGCCAATTATCACAATGGCTATTTTTACAAATAAAAAAATGTATTATATAATATTAAGGAGGTATATTTTTATACAAATAAATATTTTAATACGAATAAATATTTTATTCAAAATACTTGGCGCTGCGAAACCAAAAGAAGGTTAATTGTCTTGGTTAATAAATAAAATAAAACAAGACAAGACACCACTGAGACAAGAAAGAAAAAGACTTTAATGCAATTTATACATATTTATTCAGTTTAGCAACACCAATTCGGAGAGCAGCGCCAAGTATTTTGAATAAAATATTTATTCGTATTAAAATATTTATTTGTATAAAAATATACCTCCTTAATATTATATAATACATTTTTTTATTTGTAAAAATAGCCATTGTGATAATTGGCGCAATTTATGTATATCATTAGTTTTGTAAAGCTATTAATTTACGACAATGTTTTTAAATGGGATTCTTTTTGATGGGGTTATATACTTGGCGCTCTTTTTGTACCTTTTTTTAAAAAAGGTAATTTGTGGGGATTTCACACATTTTGTAGTGTTTATGTATTTACGGAAATCGTGAAGCGACTAGCGACCCGAACCTAGCGGCTTTTTGTCTTTATTGCGAGTGGCTGATTTCAAGTCGTTTGAATTTATGGTTATGGGTTATATATTTATTATTATGTATATCAAAAGTCATTTTAGAATTTTTTTATTTGAGAAATAAAATGAAATTGTAGGAGAAATATTTAGAATCGAATCTGGACAAATGGAATAGAAATTAACGGAGATAGGTGATCGCAGCCAATCGGCTCGTATTACTTGTCATGTATTTAATATCGAAGTCCTGTGCGTCTCCTTCATTTCTACTATAATATAATAACCTTTACATAAAATAGAAACTCTAAATTGCTGGTATACAAATACAAATATCTGGCAATTTAAATTCAATGCAATTTTTTACTACAATATATTACTTTGTACCAGCATGGTACAAATTTCTAGAAACTTATGCGAAAGAAGGTGCTTCTCTGTCGAACCTTCTCCGGACAACTTCCAAGTCTGTGACTCTACATAAAAATCTATTAAATAAATTTGGCAACTTACCTTGTTAATTGAGACAATAATTCCGTCTCCTATTTAGTGTAAAAACTCCCGACATCTCAAATTCGGACATCTCACTTTATTTGACACTTAGCACTTGGTAGGTTATTTATCTGTCTAGCTGTCAGGTTACAACAACTTGTTACGCGATTGGCCGAAACCCGCATCCAATGAACGACGTGCCTGAGGGACATTTCCTCACCCTTTCATGCTCCCCTCTTGCCTAGAAGTGTAGGACGACGACGATGACGGGGACGATGCTGAATTTTAATAACATAAAATTCAGCAAATTGCAACTTTACATCGAAATATCTCAGCTCATAAGGCCCGTAGGAACAAAACGAAGACACTTTTCTTATGTAAATCAAACCCAAGCTATCCATTAAGACCATTCAAAACCTAATCGGATCAGCCGTTATTGAGATTCGGAAATCTCAGGGTTCTTGATAGCGAGTCGTGGCGTAATAGATACACTCCGTGTTCGCGCTGCGCATATATATATATTATATACTTGGCGCGAGACACTACCGTGTCTCTTGATCGATGACTGGGTAATTTTTTAAACCACTCGGGGTTACATTTCATAATTTTGTATTTTCATCCAAACCACGTAGGCCTGCAAAGTTTCAAAGTTCAGTGGGTAGTTGCAAGTGAGTTAAAATTAAGTTTCTAAATTTGCACCAAACAAACATACACACAAGGAAGGAACACACAAACAACAAACAGCGGATGGAAGCTGAATAAAATCGTTCAAAAACAATAGCTGCGGTTTCAGGGCTCGCTATTTTATTGGAACTAAAAAATTGACTCTTTTGTGTACATAGCTGGCCAACTATATTGTGCTTCAAAAATTCGTACAGAGTAACTAATTCCAATTGGAATCCGCAAACATTCATTGAAAGCTTTCACTCGAATTAATAAAGCCGGAACATCGCGATATTTTCAAATCTATAACAGTGTTTCGCCAAATAATGACCAAATTCTAGCAACAAAGTCATCATACAAGGAAACGGGGTGGGTGATGAGTATTTCCCGTGAGCACAACTGGGATGAAATCCTTCAAATTGATTTTTCCTTCGGTTCGAATCTAGCGATATTAAAGGAAAACATTTCAGCAGAGAGCGAACGGGGAAAGAGAATAGGAAAAGAGACAGACAGACATCGATAGAGATCCACCGCAATTTCCTGGAAGAAAAAATTAGAATTGACATTCCAACGAGGACAGACACGAATGCAGATTCGCTTTCAACGAGTTTCGGTTTCTGTATAACCGAAGTAGTTGACTATAAGACGAGTCTCTTTTAGAATTATTCATTACGCCCCGCGCCCCTTCGCCGTTTCATTCGCGGTACCTCCCATTCCCATTCCCTTTCACCCCCATTTTGCGACGCTCGCTCCTCAACTTCATCCCCGTACCCCAGTGGCTGCTGAAAGTTACATCGAGTCGGTGGCAAAAATTGAATAGTTAAAAATTCATTAAAAAATCCACGCCGGAGTTTGCTGGTCTCGCGGAGCCGAGTTTCCGTGACTTTTTTAAAACAGACCGTGGCTAAGTTAAGGAGAAAGCAACGGGTAGCAGGGATTTGGACTGGTAAATATTGGGACGAGGGAAATTGCGCAGAAATCGTGGCCCGCTCGAGGAATGAACAATTCCCGTGTGCTTCGGTTAATCTTTTTTCTGCTTTCCGATGGCTAGGATTAATCGATAGCTGGCGCAGAGACGCGCCTCATTTGCTACGTACGCGAGCAAAATTGTTGTTCGAATTTAGAATAGTGAACGGGATTACGGAGTACGTTGAAATTTCTTCGGACGCGCCACGAAGTAATTCGGTAGATTACAGAAAATTGAAATCGGCGTTTTCCATTTAAAAACTATTGCAATTAGATTTGAGAATCGATGCAAATCTGGAGTACCTACTGTTTATAATTATAACAAGGAGAAAGAATTTCAAGGATTATTAGAAGTTATAACGCACGAAACTATGTTTTTGAAAGCCATTTTAAATTAATATTTGGGATACTGGTTTATTTCACAAATTATAACTACAAAACACATATTTCTCGCCCTCAAATTACTCGAGTTTGTATTGAATTCGCAATGTTATTAATCAACCTGAAATTGAAATGAACCCTTTACTTCAAATTAGGCAGTAATTCAATTTAGATGCAGATTTGGAATAGAATAATAAATACCACTTTGAAGTCTTAATAGCTCATCACTGATCCTATTCTCTAATCTCTGTACAGAATTTCCAAAGATTTAGAAGAACCAACATATTTCTAAGACAACGTTATCATCACTCAGCTCAGAGATACAAGCGATAATATTATAATCGGTCAGCTAAGAAATAAAAAGCTCGATCGGTGAGGTACGTTTTTATTAGACAGCTACTCCAACCACAAGGAGAAATAGCCACGCGACAATACCGCCTAAATCTAACTAGAAATTGTACTCCAGGGGTAACAGGTGAGTGACCTACGCCAACACCGTTCCACCTCGTCTCTGATGGACGCCACCGTGGCTTGTCAATTCCCAAATTGAAAGCTCGCATTAATTAACTCCGAAATGGCGGATGACGGGCAGATACGCATCGCGCAAGAAAGAGACGTCGATGACGGTGCCAAGGTCGGCACGGTGGAAGGCGTCTGAAACAACAGTGAATGTCGTCGACGTCCTAGGTATTATGGCAAGCAAACAAAATATCGCGGCGTAGCGGGACATGGGATACGGTGCTCAGGGTCCCAAACCAGGAAAACTCGACCGAGTGCTCGGGCAAACAATAACGGCCAGGCCAGTATTGTTCTCCAAGTAATTGAATCCATCCTACCATCCCTTCGGCCATCCGACGCTTGCCTGTCTCACTTGCTTCTCGTTTCCCTCTCTGTCTCTCAGCCACGTTCTCTCTTCCCCCGCAACTACTATTTTCACCCCCTCCTCCTCTGTTATCGACACCTCGCGCCCTCTTCCTCGCTTTTCGTTCCCCTTCAGATTCGCGAAAATTTCATGAAATCTTCCTCATCCATCGCCCACGAGGAGATTTCCCGAGAAAATCGGTAAGCTTCTTCGGGGCTCGCCCCTCTCTTCTTCTTCTCGACGTTCATTTCAGACTCTCAAATTTAGATGTTGTCTATTCTAGGCTGCTTCTACTGTCTTTCGAGAATAAGGACTCTCCTGGGCTGAGGAATTTTTAGGGGTACCGGGAATGATTCACGCTGGCAGAGTTCTTACCCCGGGTCTCCACCAAGGCGAACACGAACAAAAACATTGTTTGCGAACGTTTTCCTCTGTTCTTGTGTCCACACCGCCGCAAACAGAACAAAACATTCGTATACGATTCATACGCTGAGTCTTGTTCATGTTTGCGAACATTGTTTTTGTTCGTGTCGCCTTGGTGGAGGCCCGGGTTAGGGTTGAGCACTTGGAATGACTTTTCCTGAATATTGAATTTGAATAACCTGGGAGATGTACTTTTTGGCAAACTTAGAAGCCTTGTTGTATTCAGTTTGAGTGAGGCATGTTCACTGAAAGGTTCGAGGAAAGGTGGAGAAGTGTGAAAGGTGACGATTTATTAAAAAATATCAGCCAGGTATCTGAAGAGATTTTGAGATAGTTGGACACAGCTTTTAAATAGTTTCACTATCGTGCATATCGTTATAAATGATTAGTTTGAACTTAAGTAGTACCTACTACGTAATTAGTTCCCAATTAATTGGTTCTGAGTACCTACCACAGATATGAAGATCTTCAGGGACTTGATGGAGAACCGTTTGACATAATCAACACACACACACAACGATGCTACTGGGTTCTACACTCTAGTCTAGCTATCTAGCGCGTTAACAGACACTGCTGAAGGTAATTAGAGGCTGTTACGAAGTAACCTTCTCAAGTAACGAAACCTATTATCTCAAACACAGAGCTGGACGTAGCCTAAAGCTGACTAAGAAGAAAGGAAGGAGTTTCCATGTAAGTACGTCACGTCTTGGCCAAGCCTTTATCAAGTCTGCAGTGAAGCATCAAAATGAGCAGCAGTGAAAACAGATTCTGTGTTCATAGAAGGCATATAAAAGAAGATTAACCTTTAGAGGACTTGCACAGAGCCCCAAAAGGGGTTTTGCCGGTATGGAACGGTAATAAAATTTTTGACATTTTTTAATTTCAAAAATACAATATGTCTGGGAATTTTTGATAGTGTCAGACCTATATGGAAGTTTTACTGACCTAAAAGAATGAACATATAGGTACAAAAATTCAGAAAGAGATTTTGTATCACCTTTTCCTGTTTGTTCTTTCTTATTTCCATGTTTTTATTTACTATTTTTGGTATAAAATTATAGTCTCAAATAATAATCTCATAATCTCATGGCGACAATATCATCAAATCAAATTATAGTATCCGAAATGCATATGTCGAAATTCTGCAAAGATAAGAATGTCCAGGAATTATTTTAAATCGTTTTTAAGTAGTGTGCTTACTCAAAGCCCTGAAAGGAGATTTGCCAGTCCTCTAAAGTCTAAAGGTTAAGAGAATCGGAGTATTAAGTTACAAGCTTAAAAAAATAAGTTTTTCTCACATTTCTTCATATCAGAAAAGTGATCCAGACGTTTGGAAATGAAAGAAGTACCTACTGTACATTTAACCCTTCGTTGACACTCGGGGTGTTAATATTATATCTCAAAATATTATATCCGAACATCAACCCTGTAGATTTTCAGCTTTTAATATTGAAATTTGTAAAAATTACAATTTTTTACAATTTTCTTCGTTTTTTCTCGACACGTGGAAATCTAGAATTATTTCACAAATCTGTGATAAAATTTCAATAAAAAAATTATTGTAATACATTCTAGAGACTTTGAAATTGACCCACGATTTTTTTCATAATACTTGGATTCTTTGAATGCGAATGACACTCGTTCAAAAATTGCTCTGGGTGTGAGTCACCCAGGTGTGTTAACCAAAGGGTTGATATCACAAAACACTTTACCAAAAGAATCTCCACTCTATATACTACATCTTCCAACTATTATGTAAAATATCTAACTGCAAAAAAACTCTCTAAACAGTGTTTCGTTGATATTTCAAGCTCGTTAGTCCCAAATCACATAGTGTATAAAATTCTCGCTGAAATAGTATCATCCGAAGTTCGAGACCCCCCCCAAAATTCCTCCGAACCCATCGTCACGAAACACGAAGGCATTATCGTCGAAATGAATTCATGGCGCTGCCCGATCGAGCTGGTATATAATAAAATATTAGGAGCCGCAGAGGCTGATAGGAATACATGGCCTCGCGTTCCTGCAGTATTTCGAGGAACGGCCGAAAATGGAAGGAGAAGGGTTGTTTCCCATGGAAACACAAATGGAGAGCCTGTTCTTGACAAACGTGCTCAATACGCGGAAAAAGACGCGGCCGCGTTACCATACAGTATCCCATATAAAATAATGGCAGCGTATGGGGGAACGTTAACCCGGAACATTCCGTGTCGTCCAATGTCGTAAACAGATATTGGTATTGGAGTGTCATATTTGCGCGGGCTGGATGTTTCCTCGGCAGTGCGCGCTGACTGAATATGTCGTTGCGCGAGAGAGAACATTCGCGGAGTACTTTATCACGAACAGACGATCGGCCATTTCCCTGCTACGAGTGCGTAAAGGACGCATTAAAACGACCAGGGCCTGCAATTCCGGGGCAAGTGAAACTCGATATCGAATACAGAGGCAAGATATTACTGCAGAAGCAATCGATACTCATTTTTGCTGAAATTTTACAAGCTCTGTAATTCGGGATGCCTTCGATCGCCGCGCAGGCAATACGTCCCTTGTGCGTTGGCCCTGCGTTTGAATTTCGTGGAATTTTCTCTACTCGTAACGTAGATAACAGGTATCTTATCAATTCTCTCACAGAAGCTTTTCATTGCGAAGAAGTTAAGGGATTAGGACACAGTAACGGGCCAAGAAAGCAGACGATTTTTAGACTACGATAATAAGAAAAGTAAACAATCAATTAATATAAGGTTTCGTGTTTTAGTTCACTATATTTCGAACTATAAGAAAAACATATAATATTTACAAAATAGCATTTGCAATGTCTCCATTTAAAATATCCTTTTTTTTCCGGATGGCCAACTGGTGGGCCGGATTTCGCGAAATCGGATGGACTGAATTAAAAACCCCAAAAATGTCATAAACTATAATATATTTCCTAGGCATTGACGATCCAACATTTCAATTTTTGAAAAAATTGACAAAATGGCCGATGTTTGAAAAATAATGATCAAATTTCGACAGAAGTGTGTGAATCTTTTTGCCTATATTTCGTACAATAATTAAAAAATTTTAAATTTTGGATCGTCAATGCCTAGGAAATATATTATAGTTTATGACATTTTTGGGGTTTTTAATTCAGTCCATCCGATTTCGCGAAATCCGGCCCACCAGTTGGCCAACCGGAAAAAAAAGGATATTTTAAATGGAGACATTGCAAATGCTATTTTGTAAATATTATATGTTTTTCTTATAGTTCGAAATATAGTGAACTAAAACACGAAACCTTATATTAATTGATTGTTTACTTTTCTTATTATATTAGTCTAAAAATCGTCTGCTTTTTTGGCCCGTTACTGTGTCCTAACCCCTTAAGCCCAGCATGAAAGTTATGGACAGCTGATTTATTAGACCAGTTAAGTCTACGCCTAAAGAATCACTTACTTATCAAAATCAAACAGTCTGTCCATCGTTCGTAAGTCCCGATATGAAACGATAATCGAACACGGGGAGAACCTGTAGGTGCCGATAGCATTTGAAAGGTTACAAGTCTTCGGATGATGTAGCATCTTAAGTTCTACAGCTGTACTTAGGCGTTCCAGAGGGGCTTCAAATAACTCTGTCAATCCAACTCCGCGAATGTCACTCCGGGGTTAGGAAGAAACCCTCGGAGCTGAAGTGGCTAAAGCAGGCGGGCCTGCAGATAAAGAAACAATTTATTCGTATTTACGACCGTAAATCGAGCACACGGCAGGGGCGATCGATGATATCGGGGCACCACCAGGTAACTGTCGTCATTGTTCTTCGTGACGTCACGGTGGCCACTCCTTTGTGTGCCGTCGATTAACAATCGCATATATACCTGACGAGCGAGCACACGGTGCACGTCGAGTTCTTGCGCTGGTGTAACAGACCGCGACGAAGACCCAGCCCTACCCAAGGGTTGGATTATACGTGTCGAGGGTGCTCGCGTAGCCCTTTGCTTGCCAAGGGCGTGTATGACGTTCTTTTGTTTGAGAACGCGGCCCGTGCAGAAAAGGAAGAGGAAGAGGGCGAGCGAGGTGTTCGGTTTGCATTCAACTATCGAATATCACTGTCCATTCCCCTACCACGGGTTTTAACGATGTTTATAATTAGAAAGGGAGCGGTGTTATGTTCGCGTGGACATGCAAAATTTGATGAAACTTACATTTATATACTGTACCCTTTGCAAACAGTCACGCTATGGACAATTTTGGCACGCGATACGATTCCTTTATAATGCAAAATGTTTGGCAGAGATTTTTAAAACAAGAGTCATTTATTTTTCAAGTATTAAACTTTTGTTATGAAAATTTGATACGTCGGTTATCGTAACTGTTTTCGTAATCACGGCGTGAGAGTCTGAAAATTGAATAGTATTTGTTAAATGACTCACGTTCGGTTACGCTTAATCATAAAAATAATAGAGGATCAACCCTTGCTACGGGTAAATGCCATAGCTTATCGCGGCTAAAATATCGAAGTTCGCTTCTTTTTACTTCTCGGTCGATCCGGAACACGCCATATTTATCGCGTTCATTTTAATTAGCTTGTTTGGTTACCCCCATCGAAATTACCCCTCTAGGAGCTCGCTACGGGCGAAAGTCAACCCTCGGAGAGAGGTATCGTTAATAACAAGGCCAACGGTATCGCGTGGAAAAATTTTCTGTGCCGATCTGTCGCCGATTAGTCTGCTACGGGAGCCACGGTTCGCGAATTCGACCCTTTCCCATTGCATGTCTTATCGACTGGGAGATGCAAATTCAGAAATACGCGGCGACGTGGTGTCTGGTGGTCACGACGCACGCGACCCTTTTGCATGCGGGTACAAAGTACCCTGGTGGATAGATATTTTTGTAATTGAAAGTAATCGATCGCGGTGTTTGCACGTTTCGCGAGACAGGATAACGGTCTTTCAAAGGGGAAACGAGAAAATGAGAGAAGCGAGGAAGAAGTGAGAGGTGGAGTCTAGATTATATCTGAACTAAGTGTTGGGTAAGTCAGAGTTACATTTGGCTTAAGTGTGAATTAGGTCTAAGTTAAGTTCCACTTGAAATAAATTGAAAGTAACTCTGAATGGGGAATATTTCGGTGTAGGTTTGATTCAACTTAAGTTTTCATTTGCTGTGACTTGAATGCCAGAAATATGTTTGAAGTAGGTGCCGAGACAGGGACGTTTGCTTTACAATTAGCCATTTTTATGAACTTATGTGTACAAACCTATGAGTAACTGTGTTAATTGATTTACATAAGTAATAATTAAACACATTTATGACCAGGAAGATCGTACTTTCAATCTTTTTAAGGATACTAGACACTCGTTCCTGTCTAAAATGAAGCATTCTGCTACAAGTAATTACAAAGAAACAAATTGAATCTCAAGCTTGTTCTTTGGCATGAAGTTGTTCTTTAAAAAACATGTTTGTTTAGTCAAAAGTATGCATTATATATGACGCTACAGATGGAGCCTTAAAGAGGGTTTTTGAAAATGCTTTTCTTTTTGTTTTGATTTTGAATTCAAATCAAACTCGAGCATGTTCACAAAATGTGTAGTTTCGGATCGACATACATTGAAGTTAATAAAACTCTTATTTTTATTAAAACCTCATCAATGGGGTTTTAGTTTCTTTTCAGAAAGAATAAGAGTTTTTGAATAAACAAACATGTTTTTTACAGCTTATGATGTTAATAAACTTCATGCCGAAGAACAAATCCCAGTTTCAATTTGTTTCTGTGTAGTTAATTGAAACAGAAATGTTTCATTTTAGACAGGAATGACTGTCTAGTACCATTAACAAGATTGGAACTCAATCCTAAAATGGATAAATTCTATCTCTTCGTTGTCCTCTCTCCCTCTATGTTCCTTAACTTTCACAACCTCGCTAATAAATATTTCAAAACTTTTTACAGTTTCCTGCAATTGGGTCGAAAAGATTTTAAAAAATCCATGGGAATACATTTCACCCCTTTTAACTCCTTTAGGGGTTGATTAGGGCAAAATGCTGAATTTGGCTTTTAGGCATTTGCGTGGGTAGTCTTTGTAAGTGAAAACCAAGTTGATATCTAATCGGGCTTAAGAAATACTAAGGAGTCCGAGAAAATATATTCCACCCCTTTTTACCCCCTTCGGGTTGGAATTTAAAAAAATCCCTTCTTATCGTGCAACTACGTCGCAAAAGGACGATGATGAATCAGTGACACAAAGATTATTTATCTAAGTATAGATTCTGTACAAGATAAATTAGTACCTTTCCCATTTTTAGTAAAGTGAGCAAAATTTTTTTACTTTTTTTGTCACTCATCCCTTAATACCTGGGACAAACATAGTCCATCGACTAAACTCGATATTTTCAGGTCTGGGTTAAATTTTGAGTCAGAAACGAAAACAGAAAAGTCCTCTTCAATCGATCGCGAAGTTCGTGTTCGAGTTCGATATCCTCTAGAAATTTGCATTTCAGGTATCATTTTAATTAATTAAGTTCCATTTACTCACGCGCGGATCGATGCACGGCAAGGACACGGAAAATCCATTAGAATTTACATACCTGCAACAGAAAACAACGATGCGACCGTTAATCATCCATGAATTAACGAGCAAAATATGTGGCGTTGGTGATAATCGGGTGACAACACGTCCAAAAGAGTAAGGGTTAGGTTTCTGGCATAACATGCATCAATTAAGTAACTTCTACTGTGCGATGCTAGGAAATTTTCACCTCGGGCAATAAATAATCTCCGCTCTGTGTATACACACATGACGTATAAATATCTATAGAATATCGTTGTAACTTTCTGCTTTTAACTCTGGAATGACATCTACGATAGAGATCGAGTTCGTGCATTTCAATATCACTCGTAACTTATTTTGCTTCCTTCGATTATTGACTGCCTTGCCAGCGTGTAAATTCTAATGTTATGCGAAAGAGTTATAAAAATGTTGAATGTAAA
Organism: Andrena flavipes; assembly: GCA_963971345.1. Taxonomy (NCBI): domain Eukaryota; kingdom Metazoa; phylum Arthropoda; class Insecta; order Hymenoptera; family Andrenidae; genus Andrena; species Andrena flavipes. The sequence goes on along the minus strand of OZ020479.1, from coordinate 71,557,007 downwards.
TACTACTCTACGTACTATATGACGAATCAGTGTATTCGGGTAACAATCACTAGCAATAAACCCTATTCTGGAGTGTCAAAAAGTGGGAATACATTTCCAAATAATTCTGTTTCTTTTGGTTAGTCTTGCAAAAATACTGTCCATTTCATTAACGTGTCATTAGTTAAGAAACACACTTACAATAAAATTAGTGCCTTATGTACCATCAACAAAAGATTTCGTAATATCTTTTTAATACAGGTAGCACTGGTTTTCTCTTCACTTGATTCATACATTTTATAAATCTACCTAAGTTAAAACTATTGACCTTTAACCATTTCCTTGGAATATGTTTCTCCTAGAACTTACAATTTTGGATCGCACCGCGGAAAAAGAATTGAACCAAAATTATTAAAATTGCGACTAGGAGGAGGCGATTTTTACGATAAATGTCGATTTTCGGGGTGCACGGATGACTGTTTCTTTTTTATCTCGGAAACTATTGCTTTTGCACTTTAATGCTAAAGTTCCCTCCAGCATGGAATATATTTTGAACAAGCTGTACAAATTTCAAGTCGATCCGAACCCCCACTTTTGTGCAAACACTGCAAAATCTCAGAAAAACGCCTGCACATCAGATGACATTATCACAAAAAAATACAGTTTATACTATTAATAAACATTACCCAAAAGTACTAGTCCCAATTTGTATTCGCCTCCCTGTAATTAATTCGCAAAGGAATACTTGACCTCCGATCGATTTGGCTAGTCACCTAACACCTTCGTTCAATGACAGAACAAGCAAGCAAAATTCTTAAGCGCATTTCAACGCGTTCCGCGGTATAAGCCAGCCGCGGTTGAATCGCGTATTTGGTTTCATAATAAGATTACAGTGCCACGCTAGCTACCGCCTCTAATATTGTTTTATTTTAGTCGTGGACCTAAATGTCACGGGTTACCGTCGAACGTAAAAAGAAGTTGTCGTGAAAGCAACACGCGCTGAACAATGCATAGGTATCGATTGGAATCACGAGCATAGAAAGTAAATTTGTCGGGACACCATCGACTCTCTACCCTGACACAACGTCGGCGATAAGAATTCTTGACGGAAAATAATGCATTGCTTCGGTCGACGATCAACGGTCCAGTCTACGTAGTATCTTGGCTGAGAGTATAAATCTTGATACGCGTCTTATCCAATTTATCTCGCCCGGTATATACATGGCGTTATTAAATACGTGACCTTACTGGTTGGCGTCGTAGGTTACAGCGTTGTAATTCCATTCTATTATCTTGCTGGCTGTAAGTTTCCCCAAAAGCACGAGCTTCTTATAAACGAAAAAGTACTAGGGGTATTGGGGGCCAATTTCGTGTAGTCAATTAGCGCAGGACCACTGTTTACTATGTATGTGTAAACTATGTGTACCTACTGACAATTACTGAGACACATAGACGGCTATATGTTGGAACTAGGTGATGCGTTAGGAAGATGCACTCTGAAGTATTATGTGTACATCTTATACAAGATATGTAGATACATACATAGGCCATACGTTCACCCTGGTGAAAATCTACGCCTAGGTACACTGTTGGTTCCACCGTACGTCACTGAACTATTAGCGAACGTAGATGCGCGCCTGATACTTTGTGCGTATCATAACACCGCTTCCCGGCGGCAAACTAATGGCGACGGGAACTTTGACTGGCTGGGAAAATTTTGAAGAACTGTAACCACAGTATCTCCTAGCAGTAAGTTTAATAATAACAACTACAAAAACCAATAACTTAAGACTCTACGAGAGCTGGAATACGACTATGTTGGTCTCTCGGAGTGAGAAACACCGTAGAGTCCGTAGACTCTGCGTGGGGGGAGTACACAGCTTGCTAACTATGATGCAATCCAGCCTAACCCTCATCTAGAGCGTCAAACCAACGCCTTCCCTAATAATTAGGAAAGGGAAGAATCGCCGTGGGAAAGCGGCGGCCGCCGAGGATCTCTGGTTCATCATCAGGCCCAGCTAATTTTCGTCACCCAAGCACAATAAGGCCTTTGAAATCAGACTCATGGCTCGGCACCAGGAAAACTGGCGCATTGAAGTGTAAACTTACTTAGGATGCCAGGCAAAATATTCCGTCTAAGGACGGAACAACTGTTTTCACCATTTTCACTGTTCAGGTGCTAGATCCCTTTCTACTTGTAATACATCTAGCACAAATTCCGATTGCTCATAATCGTCAATTTGCCTGAGAGTGGAGCCACGAAAGTGCATATCTTGACAAAAAGCTCGAACACCTCTCGAGAAGCCCGAGGATCACGAGAGCAGCAGCGTCTGCAATCAACGACAGGCGTGCCTCAGGAAAGCGTCCTGCTGAGAATCCAACGTGCGCCACGAGGGCCTGAGTGCAGGGGCTTAGAGGCAGCACGTACTTGGTTATCAAAGGTTTACAAGGGAAACGGTATCCTAGCTGTAACGGGCTTCCTCTGAGGCCTTGAAGGTGTCCCGCGTGTTGCGCGAGAATTTCTCGAGTTATGATTTAGTATCCGGCCGGTGGCGGTGGTTTGAGTCGGGCTGGAGAGCGGGCTCGTAGATACGACGGAAGTGCTACTCTGACGTCGAAGGGACAGGAAAGGGAAAGGCTCTTGTGAAACAGAGGGAGCTAGGTGAAACAGAGGGAATCATAGATAGCTTGAGTTGGGAAAAACTGAACGCAGGACGAACGGGAGGATAAATGTGGGAGAAAGCGGGAGGTCCGAGCAACAGGAGATGATGCTCGCCGAGAGCATCTGACACGCGATAAAAAGGGGACCCACGGAGGCAGAAATCCGTGGAAAAACGATCACTCGAAGGAGCCTGCACGCGGGACAGGGGGCAAAGCGTGCTGGAAGCGAGGGGCACGGGTGCAACAGCAGGGAACGAGGAAGGACGACGCGCGACGTCGGGGGTAGATAGAGGAGAAAAATCATAAACGCGGCCGGAAACAAAAGGATAGCCTGGGAAAGGTATAAATCAAGGGACAAAGGTAATGAAAAAATCTAATATGCAGTAGAAAAGGAGGGCAGCACGGAGGACACATGCAGAAACATGCGATAAGGAAGAGAGCGATAGAGCGAGGTGGACAGAGAGGAACAGAGGGAGAATGGACTGGGGGTGGGAAGAGAAAGCGGAAGGGGATGAGTAGGAGAGGATGAGGGAGGTCGAGAGGAGGAGTAACTTCCTAACAAGGCGGTTAGTTGCGGCTTAGCAACGCTATGAACGCGAAATATTGCTGGCCGACGCGCTTCTCTGCCTGCTTGCCCGCCTTCTCCTCTCGTTCCACTCTCCTCGCCTGTCCTACCCGTGAGATACAGTTGCCTCTGTGTACCATGAACGCTTAATATCGAAATATGCACTGTTGCCCGACACTCGGCAACTTCGACATTTCGATAATTGATTTCTCCACCCGTGCGCCACGTAAACGAATCATCGTTGTATAGTGTATAATGTTCTTCTTATCACCCGTTGCGGTGTGAACTCTGCATTTGGCAGACTAGGTGGACCTAGAAACTACTTTATTGCCGCCCATTTCCAGAGTGGGGGCTGTTGGGAAGAAAGTGCGCATAGCACCTTGTACATCCTTACTCCCTGTCGATAATGTCTAAGAATCTCAAAGGAAAACAAGACTCGGTGTGTTCTTAGCACACACAAATCCACATATTAGGTGAACCAGGTTTACGACGAGCTACTGGGAGATCGCCAGTGGGGAAATGTCATTGTCAAACTGGATTATGCGATGCAAAACCATAACTTGCTATTTTTTAGTAGCTTCAGAGATATGCGACAGAGAGAACTTACTAGCTTTTGGTTTGGAGAAGTGCGAAGTTTGGTCTGAACGTTTTAGAGGTTGATTACTCCCAGTCAATAGAGGCTGCTGCATACTAAGCACACCCCCAAAACATATGGATGAACTTATACAAGGACAACTGTAAGGGATTCAAATAGAATCAGCGGACTGGTGAACGTTTAGATAGTTTAATTAGAATCCTTTGGCCCCCTAAAGACACCAGCTTTCCCAGGGCGTATGCAAAACGTCAGAGGTTACCCGAAAATCCTAAATCCTAATTTGTAGGAGTGTATACATACATCCTCATTCGCAACTGAAACTTCTGGAAGTTACCACGGGGAAGGGACAAATTAGTTCCTTAAGGTTCCAAATGGAACTTAAACAAATCACAATTTGTTACATAAACTTACTGCCTCTGCCTAGTCAATCGTCCACGAGCTATTAAATAAACATTAAAGTGTGCTTTAGGATCGCCGTGTGTCTGTTCAAGAAACGTATTTTGTTCTGGCGATCTCTCCAGACAGCGTCCTAGTCATTCTTGGTCCTAATTAAACAGTAATTTACGACGAGGGCAATGCTCAACCTGAGATCAGGATCAAAGAAAAACAACAGTGAGCATCGAGGGTGCCATTTCTTTTGAGGAGAACTTCTACGACTGATTCGACTAAATTTGACTGATACACATCCTTTGACTACCCGCTTCAATTATCTCTGACGCTCGTTTCAACGGTGCCGACAATTAAGAGTACGAAAAGTTATCTGTCTTTGGAACGTTTCCTCGGTTCTTCGCCTTCCAGCCCCTTCCCTTTTCCTTCTTCCCTCTGTTTACCACGTCACAAGGCTGCGCCAACTGCCTAAACAGGCAACGTCAGTTGTCGTTCATTGTTTTCGCTTAGAATTCAATATTTTCCTAAATTCTTTGTCAAATACGAATAGTAGTTCGACGATGCATTTTGAAAGGATGTGACAAAAACTGCTACTATAGAAAGGATTTTTCAAAGATCACAGAAGTCTAATTATGCTATATTATTTTGAGTGCCCGAGAGGAGGACAGACAGGATTAAATTGTTTGAAATTTAGGCGCATCGGAGATTCTTCCACCTGGAGGAAGTCTGAAGGTAGCAGGGTTTCGCGACCAGTTGCGCGCACGGTTCGGTTAGGATATAGTTTTTATTTATTTACACAAGGGTCGGGCACCCTTAGCCCCGACATAGGATCGCAATGCCGGTTGGTTTATATTTTATTCATCCCTTATTGAATTCGAGCTCAATCTCATGAAAGTGTCTCTACCGTGGCCCTCGGGTATTCGATTCTCTCTTCCTTTCTCCCTGCGCTGTCTGTTCTTCCTTGGATCGTTATCCTTCCTCCCTTTCTGTCTCTCCGACTTCTTCCCTTAGATAAGTATTCCAATCTCCCTATGTTTCCGCCCCCCGCCCTGCTTCCGCGTCCCTTCTTTTTCGCCAGTCCTTCCACTGCCAGGTCCCCGCGATACTCCACGACGTCCTTCTCTTTAAATCTGTGCCCGACATCTTCGCTTTTTCGCCGACCGATTCTTTTCACGTTCGAAAGCTGGAACCTCTGGCGACCGTACGGATCCATCGGCTCGAATCAGTTGCCCCAGCTTGGACGAGAATAAAACGGGAATGAAAGCTGGGAGATCCCCGGGCGAACCAATTAATTTGTACGCGGTGGAAATCTAATCTCCGTGGATCCCAGGGAAATACTGAAAGTTACCGCCTGAACCGTCCAAGTGGGAGTTTTTAAGCGAGGTAATACCGGCGATAAGTGGCCAGGCGAAGACTGTTACCTGTAGTTTAATATTAATTCTGGGATAATGCGCTCCTGTGGCCTGCAGAAGCTTATATCAAGTTGCTTCTTACAAAGGGCAAAGTTACTTTTTTGGGACACTTGCAGAGCACGGCGGAAAATAATTTTTTTTAACGATACGTCTATAAAATAATTATTAAAAAATACTCGAAGGTATGTTTGTGGAAAGGTGATGTCGAGCAAAACCGAAAACCACAAAATGGGGGTAGCAAGAGGGGTGTAGTTGCATCTTTACCAACTTCGAGTAAATTTGAAACAACTGTTTATAAAATATTACTTTGACTTTTTTTCACCTAATAGGTAGTACTTATTGAGGTTGATAAGTCATTATTTCTATTTTTGAAGAATTTTTCAAATCTAGAGCTACTCCTGACTTGCACCAAAATGTACAAAAAAAAACAACAGTGATTTTTTTACATCTATGCAAATAAGGAACACAGTTTATTGATTTATTGTTGCTTCATTAATCAAATATGGAAAACATGTGTTGACGTCAAATGGATTTGCATGAAACGTGCACTAAATGATATTGATTTTTTTTACATATATTACACGCCATAATTCAAAAACTGTGAAAAATGGAGGTGCACCCTTCTTGCTACAATATCCGCAATTGAGTTTTCAATAAAAGTAGAAATAAATTCTATGTTATAAAATGTTATAATGTCATCGTAGTTACTGTTAATTATTGTTAGGTTAAACCTTGCATATTGTGTAACAGTTGTACGTCTCAAAGAGCGTGTTACTAAACAGCAGAAAATTTATGGACTTGCGTTTACATAGATTTATTATAACTTTTCCATCACATTTCAAATTAAATAATTGTGCTTTCCAGATTCCACGGAACGTGGATGCATGCCCTGTATAAATTTCCCTATTCTTCCGTGGTCACAAATCAATTAAAAAATCACATTGTCCTTTCGCATTGGAAATGAATGCAACTATGCAGCAACAAGAAGGACATCGCGAGACCTTAAACAACGACAGTTTTAATCGAATGGTGTAACCTGGAGCAACTGGAGCATTTGCTGTACATTCATCAACTGTTGATCTTCTCAGAATAATTGGTAAGATGAGAAAGTGGATCGGAATCGGAACAATCCTCTTCTACGTTGCATTATAATCCAGGATGAACGATGGATGTCGGGTGACAGCAGAAAACGATCTTCCAACCACTTTCTAAAGCCAAGAACCCATCACAAGGAAGCTAAGCTCGCTATACAGTGGATTTCAACAGGAGATGAGCGCTGTAACTTCCTGAATCCTGGTGAAAGTAACACAGCAGAGAAGTACTGTTCAAAATTGTATAGACAGACTAGGCAACCTCCTCCATCATGATGCTTAATAACTCATCGTTCAAGACATTATTTAAAAATCGAACCACCTCGGTTATGAAACTTCTCAGACCTATCTCCTACTGACTATTGCTTTCTCCTTTTCACGGGGAAGCTTGCTGAACATACTTCCAAGGAATTTACCATCCCCATAAAATTTGAAGTAGTTCGCGACTGGAATGAACAAGCTTTTGCCTCCTCGGCAAAAGGATGTTACTTAACGAAGAAAAACCTTCGCTTTAAATTAATCATTCAAGATTCACAATCAAGAAACGACATTTCTTACGTAACCGCCTGATATTATTATTTCCTTCTGACGCACCTGCTTCGCTACGAATACTTCAAATACCCCGGACTCATTTATATTTCATCCGCGACGAACTGTTTCCTTCATTTTGGCCAGGACGCGGCGCAATGCGATTTAATCGTCGCGGAAAGTCGATGTCTCCACCTGAATATTTCATCGGCCCACCCCCTTCTGATCTTTAATTCCTCCATCCTCTCAAGGCTTCTTAACTGTCGCGTGCCTAGCGATCGACTCCTCAAAATAACGCCGAATTCCCACCCGCCATCCCGTTTCTATGCTTGGCTTCAACCCCCCCGGCATGCAATTTTACAAGTATTGAGACAGCACTCGTATGTAGAAGCTATTAAATATTGAGGAACGCTATCTACCCGGGGAAGTATCGACTGCGGCCTAGGGTCTCGTCTAACTGCGGATGTATCGCGAAAAAGCGGAAGAGCCGGTCGCTTTAAAGACCGTTCTTTCGGCCAGCAGAAGGAGGACGTCTTCTGAAATTCTGGAGCTGGAACTTTCTGGACAGAAGTTGCTGGCTAGAACGTCAGAGAAGTTCGTGGCAATAAAAAGAGAGTGGAGATAAAGCAGATACTTGTTACAAGTAGAATATACGTGTCACGTAGTCCTCAGCTAAACCTTCTGCAGAGGTAGAACAAAGTGTTCGTGCGAGGCATTGAGATCAGGAACGTAATTGTCCTGTACCCTAGTTGGGTGTACAGTAGTAGATGGTAAATATATCTTTTCGCATACTTCTTGCGTGTTAGCTTGTTGAAGCATATCGAGTTTCTTTTCAACTGTACGGGAGTATAGGTTGTGAAAGCAAATTTTTTTCTTCGAGATGATGCTGGAAGTTAAAAGATTTGTAGCTGAGAAACAAATCGCTTTCGCGGAAAAGATAATTGAAGCTTTGAGCAACTGTGTATATGTGGCAGAGTTCGCCTGCGATTGCTTTGGGTTTTTGAATATGTTTTAGAGGAACGAAAAATAAGGAATAGGTGTCTTTTTACTTTGGGCCTCTTTAATTTTTAGGGGGTGAAACCACCTCTCAAAGTTCATAAGAAGAGGTACAAAGCGACTGACGACAAGAACATCATCCGTACAGCAAGTTATCAAGAAAATTAAATTTATATAAGATTTTATTTAACAGAATGTTATAATATTCTTTAAACTAACAATAGGAACTTTGTACCTGTTCTAATGAACTGTGGGGGATGGTTTCACCCCTAAAAATGCAAATGGGCCAAAATGAAGACACCAGTTTCTTATTTTACGGTCCTCTAAAACATATTCAGAAACAAGAGCAATTGAAGACGGACACTTAAAAACCTCCCCTGGTTTGAAGGGGGCGATTCCTTCGGTTTAACACTAGTGGCGTAATGTGAAAAGAAGTGGGTTAGGTATACCGCCCACAGAAATACCCAATTGGCTGAAACTCCAACAATTTTTAAGAGTTTCTTTTAAACTTTATTTTTAGAGTTTCGAATACAGTATACATATATCAACAACACAGGAAGTTGAATCTCAAGGTCGGTATGAATTTTGAAGCACGTTCTTGTAACTTCCACACCCACAATGAGGTATTTTTCTTTTACAATTTTCAAAATTTCTATAAAAATCTATCCTGTATAAACAATGAAGAGAAGACTCGGACCAGTATTAACAATGTAAATTCTCATATTTACAATCAGCCAAAACCAACTGTATCATGCTAAAAAATTATTATTAATACTTATCCTAAACTCAGTTTAGGCTCCAAGTTAATTTGAAAGATGATTATGTAAAATTAAACTTGGTCAGAAGTTGCATTTCTTTTTCACAGAAAAAGCATCGATAGTCTTACATAGATGTCACATGACCTAATGCTATAGTGCTTGAGCTTAGAATTAAAAATTTACTGAAAACACAAGAAGACCTCCACATAGCAAACGAGTTCAATAAGAAAACCACCTTATCTTCCTTATTATACAATATTTCTGGATCGTGTATTGTCGTCACAAATAGTATTCCAAGAATTCTCTGCAGCAAACCAGGAATAACGATCCATATCTACGATAAAACGATGGACAGAAACTCGTAGATTCATAAGAGCACGCACGTGTTTCGTGTTACATCCGCGATGGTGCGGACAATTTCTCTCTTTTCATGCCAGGGACGACGGGAATAGTCGCTACAGAGAGCTGTGTCGCCCCGGAAGAGAACGTGCGACCAGCCCGGCTCCCCCGTTCCCGAGTGAACCGTCGAACTGGTCCTCCCGCGTCAGTCTACTTTGCTCGCAGATCGTTTTACAGAGCAGAGCCTTGCACAGAGACGCCAAAAGCGCGTGCACGCGGACCGCCTCGCAATTAGGGAACAAGAGGATGCTCATCTGGGAATGGGAGGGCGCGAAGACAGGCGGGAAGGGAAGACAGAAAGAGGAACAGAGCTAGGCGAGAGATTTGGATGCGGCGAATTCCGAAAGAGATGTGCTTTTAATTATAGTAACGCCCGGTGTCCGATTAAATGAACGGAGGAAGCAAACTCACCGAGCGCGGTGCAAATTTAATTATGGGGAAGAGGACAGCTGCTGTTGCTGCTGTTGCTGTTGCTATTGCTGGTTACGCGCAAGAGAGTGGACCAGGTAGAAATCCAAGTATTTATATGACGGCAGTTTGTTTAGGCCGCTTATTAATGGGAGAGAAGGGCTGTTGTAATTAAGGGAACCCGGATTCCATCCAGTAACAGCACCCTTCGAGGATGCGCCTTAGAACATCGTCGTCCTACCGGGGCCAGCGTGTTCTTACGTTCCCCTTTTCTGTCTCCAATCTCAAACCCACCTCTACCTCTTTCCCTCTTCCTCTATTCCTCAGACTCCTGTGCACTCGTTTCCCTCTATGACACTCTTTCCTCCCTCTCTCTATCTCTCTCCTCTGTCTCCCTCCGCGCGGCAGCTTCGGCCGGCCTCGGTTTAAATTCATCGTTCCGCCACTTCTACACTCGCATAGACGTCTGAATTGTCTTTTCAGACGAAAAACAAAGCGTATTCAACCGCCGAACCAGCCTTGCGACTATATGCATACCGGCTACACCCTTCGCTGGGCCCTCGAGTGTCTCACCGCGCGGCATAAAACACTCTGATTGTCTCTGTCCACGCCTTTCCATGCTCCTTCCTCCGTTTTGATTTCATTGCGAGGGCGTCTGAAATTTATTTTCGCGGAGGAACAACAATTGCCCCACCACGCGACCTGGCGACATTTCGATGGGAGGGGGATGTATCTCCTCTGTGTACTAAGTAGTCGTCGAGTTTCGGCATACGTGTTATGTAGAATTCAGAACTCGTTTGATCAAGATCTTATCGTTGTTACATAGTGTCTTTTCCGGTTTAGACAGTGGAGATATGATGTAAGATCGTATTTCAAACAGTAAAGAGAGAATGAAGCGGAGAATCTGCTTTTTTGTTTTCTGATTATTCTGAACCAATCATAATTATTAAAAAAAAAAATTGTAATTAAAGGGAGGCTCTCACTTGGATCATTTTATTCTTCCTGTGCTTTTCTTATGTATTTTGACAATTTGACTCACACTGCGCCTCGCCTCGCCTCGGCACGAGTCCGACGAGCTGCGGATTCTTCCTCGAGAATATTTTGAGGAAGAGAAGCGAGGCAATGCCACCGCAAAGGAAGAGGTTCTCTGAGCAACCGACCAAACACATGCGCCGAGGCAAGCTCAGATAACTTCAGGTACGGAAAACTCGAGGCAACGTGAGCCTAGATGCGAGTGCGAAAAGAAGTTGCGCAGAACCGAGGCGTAGTGAGAGACTACCTTAATTCCCTTTTTGCTCAATTAAGGGGGTATTCTTGTTTAGCAGGCCAATTTTTTGCCTTTTTTAGGGACGGCGCACAAACAATTACACAGTTTTTACCGATGACCATTATCCACACGTATTTACTAACATTTCACTAAGTCGTAAAAAAAATTTAGCCATGTATAGGTAATAATAATTAATGGAGGTGTGGGTCTAACAAGGGAAGATCTCGAACCAGAAAATTCAAAAAATTCTGAAACTTTGTGAATATGTAGGGGATTTTCTCCTGATTACAATGCAATTTTTGTTTGCTGCCCAAATTCAGTCGAAGGGGTGAAATTAACCTGTGAAAATTCAGCTATTTTCTGATTTTCTGTAATAACTCGCGAACTGTAAGAGATAGAAAGAAAGTTTCAAGGTAAAAGTTACTGCTTTTATTAGATTTATCATTTAGTAAACAAATTATTTTACAGTTTACGAGTTATAACACAAAATGTGAAAATAACCTAATTTTTAGGGGTCAATTACACCTCCTCAGAGTGAATTTGGGCAGCAAACAAAATTTGTGTTGTAATCAGTAGGAAATTCTCTACATATTCACAAAGTTTCAGAATTTTTGGAACTTCTATTGCCTCATGGTGCGGACGATTCCGGTTGTTCCGCTGACCCCAAACGAAAAAACCAAAAAGATTTAAAGATTCTTAATCACTAAGAGTGTGGCTATAACCCTTAGCAGACTTATAAAAAAAAAAAAAAAAAAAAAAAAAGGTGATACTTTGAATTATACTTTCATTCTTTTTGCGTTTTTTCGTCTTCAAACGGCCTTCAACGTGTGAAGAAATCTATATAGAGTTGATTCTGCTACCAGAGTCAGAATTATATGTTTTCTTAAGGAGTACGGAAAAGATGGACCAGGTTGGTGACCCACTAGAAGTTGAGAAAAACCCATATCTCCTTTTATTATTATTATACATGACTGTAATTTATTTTACAACTTACCGATACATTATTATGCATTTATCATCGTAAAAACTGTGTACATAGTTTTTTTATTCATCGTCCCTAAAGAGGATAGAGTGATCTCGTCTGCCCAGACGAGAATAGCCCCTTAAAGAACCCGTTGTGTTTTTATCCTGTTAGTATCGAGCTCGGCGTGCATTATATCCGCTAAAAGAGGAGAAATGCAAGTGGGGCCATTCAAATCATATGGCGAGATACTTCTTACAACCTCGTTAAGCCACTTGCTTCCACCGCGATTACAGCATCCGGTGGTTCAAGATTAATTCTCCATTTTGTAACAGATCCAAAGCAGTCACACTACCACAATTTCGCATTATTGCTAAGACAACGATCGCGCGCGACAGAACTCCTTCTTTAATCAACTTCCATCGCGTATAATCACCGTTTCAGTGATCTCGTTACTATTTTCATCCTTCCGCGACAATAAAGAGTAAGCAGAACGGCGGGAGGATAAAAGTAGAAGCGGTAAAATACAAGCGAGAATAGTTAGGTCGAATCGTCAACAAAGGCAAGGGTATCGCTAATTTTCCGCGAACAAGCCGCCGCTGGTTCTGGCGCAGCTATCGTTAACGAAATTTCCTTTCTACCGCGGGAAACAAAGCGTATTCAAAGCAACGACGGCCTGGGTCCCCGTTCGTATGCATACAGCCCCGCCGTTCCTCGTCTTTAAACGTCTCACGATGGAATAAAACACTCACAGCCCCCCTCCCGGTGGGAGCCGGAGCCGCTTCTGTTTCTCCCCAGCTCTTCGGCGGTTCGTGGAAACGGAATTCGTTTAGCCGGCATCGAATACATTTCTTTCGACGGTAGACGTCAATTAACCGTGCTCGATTGAAATTGACGTTAAACGAGATGGTAGGAAGAGAGAAAAGGGGCCGTGACCGGGGGCGAGAGGGGGGCGCGGGGAGACGCGGTGGCGCGGGAGGGTGGAGAGAGGAATCGAAACACACAGCATGAATTTACTCTCCATTCAATTATGCGAGTCAAGTGGACACGATGGTTCGGTCAACGTCACGTTTCGCCACCGTTATGCGGCCCTGTCCACGTTCTCGCTGAAAATTCCCTTGGCCCTTTTATCTCGCGTCGTTTGATTAATTGGTCGCGCGTTATAAGCGCCTTTCGATCGATGGCGGCTCGGAAAGGGAATTGATTTCGGAGCAGGGTAGTGTTTTTTTTTTTCACTATATTGCACCGATTCTATCGGTTTGTTTCCCTTTTGTTAGTTTGCCGATGCAGACAATAAAGGAAGTAATTGGTTCTGCAGTACGATGCCTTTCTATGAATTTCTACGGTTACCTACGTTTCGTGAATCGACAATGACCCACTGTAATCACTTCATAGCGTATACGACATATGCCGAACAAAGATTAAATTTATACGCAATATAATGAAAACTATTATCTCTGAAAATAACATTATTATAAGACTGTTCAATTTAATATTCAAATTTAGCTGCAAGATTGCGATACGAAGTAACATATTTTGTTTAAAAAACACCCAAAATGATTGTGATCTTTTTTGACTGTAATTTTTATTACTTCATTTACTGGAATTGTTACGATGAACGCCCTGCACGAATTTGTAATAAATAAAATTTAATGTGATATATATTTTCGAATATTCTTTACAACATATAAAGTTCCATTTATATAGATACTTTATGATTTAAGGTAATATTTATACAGAGTGATCTGTTATCGACAGCACGTCGAAAAATCATGTCGAAAATATCTGTCAAATAAACGAGTAGGTAGCTAGAAACTCGCAGGACGAAGAAATAAACAGAGTGCAACTGTGAGTAAAATGAATCCTCGTCCAACAATGAGTTGAAACTGTAGAATGCACTTTTTCGAACGAGGCTTCTTTTTACGAAATTCAATTTTGGAAATCCGTCAAGCACGCACACTCGACTCCGAATTGGTTTTCGATCTATCGACTTTCTCCAAAAAAAACCTACCTCGTTGGAAGAGAAGGTATTCTACAATGTACGCCCATTTTTTTCAGAAGATTTTATTTCACCTAGAATCGTATCAGATTTATTCCTGTATTCTCCCAATTCAAAATAAATGTACATAATCCAAAATCTAAAAATATTCTTTAATATTTCCGATTGTTTTTCACGAAGGATCATCCCATTTCTAGTTAATTACCACCAATAACGAGCCACCCAGTGTAAAAATCAATTTTTATTCAAACCATACAAACCAGAAGCATGCAAAGGTGCATTCCAAGCATCTTTAAAACTACCCGTCGATCCGTGGGTATTTAGTGTTTCCTCGACTCCATAAAACAGCCATCGACCGTCGAATTAAATAACCATTAAATCCGCCCGATCGAGCCAGGCTGTACGGAGCCGCGTATCTAATTCTATAAAACGATAAATCCCACGACCGTCCCGAGATTCGGACCGTGCAATTTCCGCCCGTTTCCGATTTACCCACTTCGTTACCGCCGTTCGACTCGCCGGAACGCTTTAAAGAGGCGGCAGAAGGACGGCGGGCCGGCTGAGCGAGGTTCCAACTCGAAAACGCGATTCGTTATACGCGAGCAATTAGCGGACGAATGGTGATTAGTCGACAACGATATCGGAGCCCGTGAGTCGCGTGGAAATCAAAGGATCTGCCAGGACTTCAACGACTATCTAATTGCGAGAAGAACTGTAATTAATGATGGGATCAAGTGCAGTGTAATTAAGTAGTAGCTAAACTTCAGGTAAAGTGTGTCGAAGTATGCAAGTGAAATGATAATATGTGTATGTAGGTATTTAGAAATATATTTGATTGCAGTGAATTTGAATTTGAATTTAGCCCAGTGGGAAACATTTCCCAGCTCATAACCAGAGTTGCAGCTTATCACCATTTAAATCCAGAAGTGTCATACAAGACAACCCGGAGATGCGAATATAAACCCGGGGATAGGAAATGCATAGAAAGGGCAAAAGAAAAGGTTTGTGCTCGAATATCCGGAAAATAAACGTGCAATTCTTTTATATATAAACAACTGAGAATTTTAAAGTATCAGTTGTTTTAATTAGTAACGTGTATTGTATATAAAATTGGTATCATATATAACGCCACAATTTCTTATTATCCCATCTTTTTCTAGAACCCAGATTTTTCCAGTAAAACTGAAGCTCGGGGATTTGCTGCAAAACCGGAGACAACTTTGCTCGTGGCATTATTTGAAAAAATCCGATGTAAGCATATTTGAATTTCTTGAATTGAATATTTGAGTAAAAAGTAGACAAATTCCTTAAAGTTAGATATTTTACCCTGGGATTGGCCCTGATTTAAAGAAATAAAGTTAGAAATTAGAAAAAGTAACTTTTACTTCATATCGATAAAAAAAGTATTATAAAGAAAAACCAAAATTAAAATGTGAAGTCCAGTCCCAGCGTAAACTAACTAACTTTAAGAAATCGTTCTGCTTTTTGCAGATAACTGTGACAAGTAATTAATAAATAATTAAAAAGATCGACATAAAAAAATATTTTCTGCAATTTTAAAGATGCCTCCTTATATCCCAAAATAGTTTAATTTACAATAGTTTTTAAATAAAGAAATACAAATCTCAGTTACTTTCGCGGCAGTTACACGAGAATCCTCCCTTAACATAGAAACAGTGTCGTTGGTTTGTCGCGCGAATCTCCATCAACTTCGGCAAATTAAAAGTAGCCAGGCGAGAAATTCTTAAAGTTGGAGTTTCTCATTACGACTGTGTTTGAATATATACTGAAAAACGTTTGTGTTGTAGGGTTAAACCAGTCAACGAAGCGTGCATCCGTGGGCACAGCACAGCGGCCACTCCTTCGCACACACGGCAGGAGAACTCGCCTAACCGTGAATGTCTGCGGCTGGTGTGCGGTTCCGCGCACGTTGCCGTCATTATTACGTCTTTCGAGATTACCGCAATTGCGTTGATAAACGGCCGAGCACGAATTCAACTCGGTGACTCTTCCCAAATTAAGGCTTCTCTTCCTACGCGAGATCGAGCCGGTTCTGCTGACCAAAATAATGCTTCTGGGATTATTCAAAGCTACGGTGCCTACTGGTAGTGATGCAGTTTTTGAAAAGTAAATTTTAGTAAATTATTTGAGAGGAAGATTTTGCTGTTGTTCGCGGTGGAATGATTGTAAGCATGCGAGTCCTTTAAACAGTCCTTTGAGAGTTTTAAGAAAAGATCGGAATATAAAACTGCAAGGGGAAGTGGATCGTCTATAGTCAGACATTGCGTCCGGAGCTATCGCTTCACAACTTTTCCTACATTCGTTATTTAGAAAACTGTTTCCAGTAAAAGTTGTTGAGATTAACGAGAACTTTCGAAAGAGATACAAATTTAGTAGTAATTCTGTCCGATTTGTTTAGGGTATAAGATTATCTTTCCTATGTAATACAAGAAGCTCAGGAGTATGACGAAGATTAATAAAAATAATATATTCCCGACGAAAAGGATTTATAAAACAGTCTGTGTACATACAGTTTTATAAAGCCACGGGTTGAAAGAGAAATATCCTTCGTACGAGTGGTTTTCGAATAATTTATGTACATATATTATTTGGATACTTTTGTATCTTCCTATGAACTTCACTACTTAAACGAGCTTGTACTTATAATCCTAGATACCCTGTATTGATTCGCGTTACTATATTGAAACAGAATAAATTATGATTGAGCTTAGAATAAGTAGAGGAGTAGCAAATGAAATTAATTAATCAGTACCTTCAAAGCTACTCATGCTGTGCAAATCAAACACAGTGATTAAAGACTTCTGAGTGCTCAATATTCGTCTTTCGTTTTTGATATTTCACTTCTTTGCCACATAACAGTAGTTATCTAGTAATTATTGAAATTAAAATCTAAATACTTGTTTATCTGCGCGAAGAGTCCACCCTTAATTTCTTTCTACAAAATCCATAGTCGTTACTTGGAAAAGGCTTACCTGCAACAGAAAATGAAAATTTGCATAAATACAATGCACGAGTTATCCCTATTACAAATAGAGTGATATGCAGTTGTCACTTAATTCAAATTTATATTATACACCTACGCACTAGAAACGTCGAGGAAACAAAAGCAATTAGATGCTTGCTATTTTGAATTTTCTGCAGCAATGTCAGAACTGCACTCAACTGTTGACTTCTGTGACAGATTGCACAAACTAGATCACGTAGAACGGTCGGAATCTTATCGGAACGAATATATTCTATCGTGTTCTGAAAACTTGCGCGAGCCAAGCTGTTCCCTCCTATCAACGCCGAAGAACGCAGAAAGATAAGGACGAAACCTGCGTGTCGTATGAATATGCATAGGACATGGTGCGAAAACGTAGAAAAACAACGCGAACGATAAAATACACCGACGAATGGGACCCGGTGGAACACATTGTTACAAATGCAAACACTTTGGCTCGCCGGCGAAGAGGAAAATTACTGACCGCAACGCGTAGGTGTTCGCAGGAAACGCGTATACAGGGTGTTAAAAAAATGATGGTTCAAACATTTGCGGGCTTGCAGCACTCGCGGCACTGAATACAATATGCTCAAACAATGATTTTCTATTTCGATAATGTCAGTTACCTGTCCGCGTCTATTCGTTTGCAGGCAGGTTTGAAAGATATGGCATTCGACGAAAGGTGTGTCTTCTGGAAACATTTAGGGGTAGATTTGTACATAGGGTAAGTAGACTGCAGAATATTAAAAAGGTTAAGGAACAAAAGGCTTGAGAGAACTTTAATAGCAGTTCAATTTTTTTTTCATGTGTAAGACGTTAGCAATAACTCATATGTGAGTTTTCATATTGAATTAGGGTAAACCAACCAGTAAATGACTGAATTCTTGAATTTATTGACTTTTGAGATTAATACTTGAATATATTTACGTATAACAACAAAACAACTGTTGAAATTGCATTTAAATTTATTTTTCTTGAAGTTTCTATAAAAATAATTACTTATTCTTATCGTAATTTAAAAAAAAAACGATTATAAAATGCAAAACATGTCGAAACCCACTAAATTTTAAGAAAAAGTGTACTTATTAATGTTAAATACATAATATTTTTAAATTTATAATTAACATATCTTTGCCTAATGGCCATTCACTGGTATGCGTTCAATTACTGGTTGGTTTACCCTAATTGTAAAATTATCTCAGCTCTTTTAAATTAAGATATTTAATGATATTTCACGGAAAGTACAAACGATTGTTACCCCAGGGGCGCCCAATCTCAAAATCTGTCCCTGAATACATTTCCAGTAGGTACAACGAAGCTTTAACACATCCTCCACTTATTTTCAGAGGTCCTATCGTAATACCCACTCTTCTAATTTAACCCATTCGACCTCTATGTAATGACGAGTTAGAGAACGACTGTTAAACGGTTCCAAATAAGCCAGGGATTTTTAAAAAAGTACAAAACTTTGATTTTACAAAACTCTCAATCATGTCGATACTTTATTATTTCAATAAATAAAGGAAGCAAATTAAAATAATAAAATGGCAACATAATTCCATGCAATATCTGGTAATCCCTTGTTCTCATACTGTAACCGAAATAGAAATAGAAAATTGCTGTTTGATCTAAAGAAATTCATTTGTAGTATTACGTTGAGTTTAATAAGTACAGGCCTCAGGATTCTTCAATCAATTTTTTCGAAAACCGTGCGAATGCGTAGCTCCACCGACGTCTATTGATTCCGCCACTATTTGCTTTCTCAAAGGCGAGATATCACCCGTTAGCATCGTCAGAATTTAGTACTTATCCCGACACGCGTATTTCCCTGGAGGAACGGTTCTGGAGAGTCGGTGTCTGCGTTTGTAATCGAGCGAGCACGTTTCAAATGAATCCCTAATTGAAAAGCACACTTTTCTACTTGGCGAAGAAGAGTTTCGAATCCCCCGCGTTACTGGGGGAAAATATTCCCTTCGAATGGGAATTTTCACGCAATCGAACGGGCAATTTTGTATTACCGATCAAACATTTGGAAACGCTAACTAGATTTGCATTTTCCAGGCAAACGTAAAATCTGGAATTCACTATTTAACTGTAGTTTCGCATATTTTTACGGCACTGTACTAGAATTAAGAGTATTTAATATACCTACTTCTAGCTGTAAGTAATAAAATTTTATGGCGCTTGAAATTGCTTATTGCCTTTTGTGACTTCGTGGTTCTGTGACTCTGGGATGTAATTTGTCCCCTTCAAAGTTGCTTTACGACCTTTCGTAAACTTTATATAATTGGCAAGCATTTAAACAGTTTTTACCATACACAATATAATACAGTAAAAGAAACAGTCAACAAAAATTAAAAAAAAATGCATATATGTATACTAGGGTGGCCCCTATTTTCATCCTGTGATTTCTTTTGTTCTCCCCCGCCCCCCCCCCCAAATATGGTTCCATTTAATTAAAATATAGTCCCTAAAAAAGATTATTGCAATCGGACAACAGGAAAGGGCGCCGACTAGGCCTCAATGGTTTGAATTTGAAGAATTTCTCAAAAATGGTAAGCCCTATCGAAATTTCGTTCAAATAATATTAAAAGAGCATTCAATTTTCTACAATTACTGTATATATAAGTTTTTCGTGCTTCCAACCGTTTTTTAGATAATAGCGTTTGAATATAGAAAGACACGTGTACGTCTATACACGTGTAGCGCAGATCTCTCTATATTCAAATACTATTATCTAAAAAATGGCTGGAAGCACGAAAAAATTATATATACAATAATTGTAGAAAATTGAATGCTCTTTTAATGTTGTTTCATCAAAATTTCGATAGGGCTTACCATTTTTGAGAAATTCTTTAAATCCACACTTTTGATGAATTCTAAACTGTAAAGTCTGGCTGGCATCTTTTTCTGTTGTCTGATTGCAATAAACTTTTTCACTACAAGTATAAATAAGGGCCACCCTAGTGTATACAATATATAACTTTAATAAGTTTAATAAATAATACACAATATACGAATATAACTCTTGTTCATCATCGTTCGCCATTTAAATAATGTTTCGCGCACTGATGCTTACAAAATACAAATATTAATGTTATAGTACCAATAAAACGTTTAAGTGTATCTTCACTAATGCGTGTACCCAAATTATCCGATAGTTACCGTTTCGTGCCTTCCGATTTCACTCAAGTGCCAACAAACTCTTAAAGCTTTAAGGGAACATGCTTCCAGTACCAAAGAGGGCACGTCAAGCCGCAAGAAGCCGAATATCCATATAAATTTTTCGAGGTTTCTTAAATTTCTAGCAACGAGAGAACCCGGCGACTCGAAAGTTTCCCCGACGAGGGGAATCTTCTTCCCTAATCAGCGACAGAACGACGAGGGTCGGTCCCGCGGCAGGGCGGGGAGGGTGGGTAACTTTTAAAGGCGAACGCGAGAAAATTTAACTTCATTGACGGCAAAAACGCTCAAGGACGTGTTGCCAAAGTACTTAACGAAGAGGAGGAACTTTGACGACGACGAAGACGACGGCGACGACGACAGGAACTTGCCAAAACCCTCTTGTAAGAGGGGCTATGTACACTGTTCCCCATTAAAACGAAACGCTGTTTCGCTATTCGCGGTGCACCATTAGGTGTATGGAAATGGCGCATAACCCGGACGATAAGTGCGGAAGGGGTTGAGAAATGAGGAAGTTCCCCCTCGCTAACCCGTCCCCGGTTCTTCGGGGCTTATCTTGGCCGACTCGTCGACATACATGTCGTCCTTATCTCCTTCGTACCATATTACACGCTATATACAGCCCCGGCTGGCTATCTTTAAGTGAGAAACCTAGCGCGAGCTCACAATGGAGGGAGCCGGTTAGGCATAAGGCGGCCTCTTGCCTAACTTTCCGAGAGATTAGACTCTTAACGACCATATTCCAGCGTTTTTCAATTTCGCCAAGCGTTTAGGAGCTTGTTGTCCAAGGACCTTGGTCGATGTGCCGCGGATGATGGACCTTAGCTACTGTTATGCGAACTACAGACTTGGACGAGAGCATGAGATACTTGGGACTCGATGAGAACATCATTAGTGGGATTTAGTTTTAAGGCACTTCGACGTTTACCCTGCGCTCGGGGCACGTTGAGAGGACACCCCTGCTGGTGGGAAGATACAATTCTATTGCGTTCTACTGCGTTGAACGAGATGTCTATCCTGGAGCTATGAATAGGTAAGATGAGCAGGTGTTTGCCTTTTATTTAAAGGACCTACAATTTTACGGGAGAAGAACAAGATCTCTGCTAGGTGAACGCACTGTTCCTAGTCTAGTTTT
Organism: Andrena flavipes; assembly: GCA_963971345.1. NCBI lineage: Eukaryota > Metazoa > Arthropoda > Insecta > Hymenoptera > Andrenidae > Andrena > Andrena flavipes. The sequence goes on along the minus strand of OZ020479.1, from coordinate 71,535,679 downwards.
TGTAGCTAACAGATATATTTTTAATCAAAACCTCTTTTGCGCCAGCTGTAGGTAGGTTGTGTTGCTCAAGCACTGCACCAGCCTAGCCTTTGTGCCACCAAGACACTAAAAACCCGTGTATCATATACCGGTTGTTTCAGTGTTGATGGTGGAAACAAGGAGGGAGTGATTCTTCGTGGAAAAATAAATATAGAATACTTTTTGTTTCATTGCCACAGCAACGACGATGGACGTTCCTCAGCAGCATCGCCTTCTTCACAAGTGGTGCGCAGATGCGGAGACTCGAGGAAGGCGCGGGAAGATAGGACTATTTCCTGGCATTTTGGCGGGAAGCGGAGTTATCCTGGAAGGGTGGGGATCGATGTGGGAGACATCGATCCTTACGCAAGGGGATGCAGAGAGCATTCTCGAGCCAACTTTGCGAGTGAGGACACTGGATTGCCACGGGTAAAGAAATTTTGCAGTATCGCTATTTAATATTATTATGTCTCATGGTACCTGTCTTACACATTCTACGTAATCAGAAAATAATAGTTACTTTGTCGATATGACTTATCCATTATAAAAGACACTGGTCACCCGCATAATCAGAAAATAATAGGTATTTAGTCGAAGTGTGTTCAATTATGGTGACACGCAGGTGCATACAGTGCGCGACAAAAAAATAGAGCACATAGTATTTGGAAATTAATTATACTTTAAGGAACATAAAAATTACACCCACTGCTTACAAAATACAAATAATGTGTTTTTAATTACAACCGAAAATTGAGCATTCGGTGCGACAAAATGATAACACATTATTTGCAAAGTTGTAAACTGTAAAAAACTGTTTTTAAAAACGGTTCTACCATTGAACAATGTTATAAAATTGGTGCTACTATTGTCTAATTATATAGAACGGCAATCGACTAAGTCTCCATACATTCTTTCAATATTAAACGATTTATAAGTATACTACCTACAACTTATAAATAAACTCTCACTGCCAAATTACGTTGTAACTGAAGATTTGTCCAAAGTTATTACGCTCCGACACTTAATAAACTTGCCACAAAGATTGACACCTGATCAGCGAGTTAAGGCTAATCCTACCTAAAGACATTAAGTCTCACTGTACACGTTATTTCGTCTTCCCAAGTCGGATTATTCAACCAGAAACAATTACAACAAACTTCGCCATTTACGGACCGCGCAATCCTATGTTATTATCTGACGAGTCAGCACACGTTACATTAACCTCGGCATTATCTCCTTCAAACACGAATTTATTAGCTTCCCGCTGACGAAGCGTGGATCGAGAACGCCAGGAACCGTCGGAATTCTCTGTTCATAAGCAACAAACAACGTACATATCTATATCTATACAGGTTGCCCTTTTAGGCGTTCGGAATATCCACGTTCTGTATACCATATTCACGAAAACAGACACCAAGGCCTTCCAAGATCTTCCTTCACCATTACTCTTAAACTTAAAGATACCTTCTTCCTATACAGATATAATTTTCCACTTTTCCAATTTTCCAAGTCGTCAACGCGACCTTGGCGTAAAATCTCCCTTCGCAGCGGGAGCTGGAGGTACGTGCGTCATCGATCACAACTCAAGGGATACGTTGTCAGTGTTCTCCGCCCAGCCTGTGCGCTGAACCGTGAAATTACAATGACAATGCCAGAGTATCGGTTCGTATACCGCACACCCAGATCCCTCGTACATAAGTGTGTCACCTCGCCAGCGCGTTAAACCGCCATATCTCCTTTCTATACGGACCCCAGCCTTCTCTAGAGAAGTTTGAAAAAGCGAATCTCCTTCCTCCCATCGTTTCTCAGAGCCCCCTCGAGCGAGTTACGGGAGTTGCAGGGTAGCCATCGAAAGAAGAATTTCCCCTGTTTGATATAATTGGCGGTAATAATTCCGGGAACGAGCTAGGAAGAGCGGGAACTTGGGGGATAATTCGCGGGAAGTGTAGTAATTCAACGAAGAATCCTTAGACGTTCATGCTGAAGCACAGTTTTCTGGTCTAGGAAGCTCTACTACGGGTGTAATATGGTTTCAGCGGAAGTGGGGAACGTTAGAACATGTTCCCACGAATGTTTCAGCGATTAACGTATCGAGTGTCTCGGAATATATTCGAGTGATCTGGTTATTTGACTCTGATTAACACGCTAGATGGATCGATTGCGGTGGATTCGTAGAGCAAGCGAAACCGAAGGACCGCGATTGGTGGACATCCCGCGGACCAGAATTCGGATCACGGTGAACCGTGTACCCTGGAATGTGTTTAATTGAAATTACTGATATGCACTTGCATGTTGGTCTACACGGGGTGAACCACGTGACCTGTTACATGTTAATATCGTAACGACCAGAGGAGATATCGCTGACGTTCGGAGCGATAACATTGTCTTCTACGATGAACGATGAAAAACGTATTTGGGGGATTATACCCTTAAGGGTGTCATTAGATCACGACTCGGGCTTCGGTTCGATGTTCTTCCATGTAAATTTGCGTTTGCTATTGAGTTTCTTCATATGCAAACGAAAGTCGCAAACTTTACGTGCCTACACTTTTTTAAGCTGTCCCCATCTGCGTTTTGAGATGAAAATATCATTCGAATCTCTTAGCAAGAGATTTCAAAGGTACAGTACGTTCTTTAGTCACAAATTGTCGCCGTGAACTCTAAGTATCGCAGGACACTGGACAGTCTAGTGTTGTATAAAGCTCGGGTCTTCGAAACTTCAAACCTTAACCTTAAGACTAATATCATATGAAGCTCGAGCTCTAAAAGCTCAAGGTTCAAGCTTCGAAGGTCAAGGTTCAAGCTTCGAAGGTCAAGTTTCAAGCGCCGAAGCTCAAGGTTCAAGCGCCGAAGCTCAAGGTTCAAGCTTCGAAGCTCAAGGTTCAAGCTTCGAAGCTCAAGGTTCAAGCTTCGAAGCTCAAAGTTCAAGCTTCGTTGTTCTAATAAATTTATTGTAAATAAGACTTTTTTCTGCAACATATTCAAACCGAGTTGGAGCAAAAAAAATAATATGTAATTTCACGGCAAGAAAGAATGTATTATTTATATTGTAATATTCAGGGTGGGACGTAATTTATAGTACAAACGAAACGCAGGTGTTTGTGCATAAATAAAATTTGAAAAATCTTGTATTGTACCAATTAAATGTCTTTTTATTAACATTGTTACTCATTTAAACCTAAAAATCTACTAATTTAATAGTTGGTCGGTACTGGACGACAATTTTTCGTTTCCAAGAACTTACAACTCTTTTATTTTTCCGAATTATCAATTCTCCTTATTAAATTTCACAAAAATAATATCCCTCCTCTTACTAAGTTCCATTTATATCTACTACAAACACGTTTTTGAATTTCTGATTTTTATCAACTCTACCCCAAGATATAACAAAAAAACTTAGAGCGGTCGGTATTGCACGACTCTCCCCTACGTATTTATTAGCGCGCAAGTGGAAGTAGCGAGTAATAGACAGACGCGCCAGTCAAAGAGCAGGAGTACAATAGTAATTGCACGCGTGTCCGACAAATTGTCAAAAACGATTCAATTTTAAATCACCAAGACCAAAAATTTTACTCTACATTTTGAACTTATTTTTAGATGAATAAGAATTTCTCTTTTGGCTGCATTATGAAATTATGAATTATGGCTCATTCTGTATAAGTTTTTCAAAGTGGTGCACGTATTGTACGCCTCGTGGTCATCTCCAGTTTTTTTTATGAGAGAATAAGTTATATTCTTTTGCTTAATTGTACAATACATGTGGATATTCAATAGAAAATTCTGAAATATAATTTAACATAACATACAAAGTAACATACCCCTAAAAGAAAGTGAAAAACAATATAAATGCCCCTACAAAGTTTGTATAATTTGAATTCTTTATAATCTAAAAAATCTACATTTTAGTTGCATTGATACTCGAGAAATATTTAAGATTTATTATAGCGAAGAAGACACAAGTATCTAAAGTCATCCTATATCCACTGTTTCTTACATTCCCAGCCTGTTCTCAATTACAATGCACTTCTATTGTGCTTGTCGTTTTGGTAGTTAAAAATTAATTACATTTCGAAAGTGGAATTCTCGTTCTACTTTTCTAATGATTCTACTGCTCCGCACTCTTTGTGCCCGAATGCGTTTGCTTTCCATCCAGGCTGTATGGACACATTCATGACTGTTAATCGGCGCCGTTTTGCGTTAATCATGGCTGCAATTACATGGCTCGATTACCGTCGGACGGTATTGCTTTGATTAATTAGGCGGAGCCACATTGATTCGTGATGGATCGCAGCTGAATGTTACGGTAAACATATTTACACCGGTGCATTGATATTTGACGTGACACTTGCTACCTTATGAATGCTGAGTCTAGCTACAGTTCACTCGAAACTGGATCGTTACCATATTCTCGAATTACTTTCACTCGGTTCAGTGTAAATTTCAAACTCGAAGGTGAATGTTTAAATCAAAGCTAAATACATTTGTTTAAAGAATTAAGCAAACACAAACTATTTGAAATACCACCACTCTTGCTTCTGTTATTCAGGGTATGTATATTATTTGAAAATGAACGATCTTATCAATTTGAATCGACAACGATTCCTAGAGGAATTTTATCAAATTGATGGATGTGTTATACGTAGCTATTCATATTTTAAAACTCAATGTATTTGTCCGTAGTATTGTGCCACAAAGATTGAGTCGTTAAACTGCAATTTTCCAGTTTTATTTACACACTTTTCGAATTTGTGCTTTTTACCAGCGTGTCGGGTAAAGTTAACTATAATTTTATTGGATTTAGTGACGTGTTAGGTCACTTTTTTCTGAAATCATTTCTACGTACTCTCTTCAAAGGAAAGGGTAACAAGCTGCGGAATTTACAAGGGAAGTTATGCAACCAGAAAATTTAAAAAATTATGCAACTTTGTGTGCAAGTGGAGTAATTCATGCGTAAGACAAACCTATTTTTTGTTGGTGCCATAGTGCTGTTTTTGAGGGTGAACTCACCCCTCGACAGAAATGCACAATTTTCTTTACCGTGGAATTTCCCGAACACGGTGAAAGATTTCAAAAAGAAGTTTACACAAAAATTGCATCTTCTTTTTACATCTACAACACTTCGTAAAAATAATTAGCGAAAAATCCACCACCACTCCTCAATTCGATAATTACTTTCACACAGTTTTGTAGATAAAAAAGATGCAATTTTTGTTTAAACTTCTTATCAAGTGGTGATTTCACCCAAAACCGCACTATGGCACCAACAAAACATAGGCTTACTTTACGGATGAACTCTACTTGCATCTAAAGTGGCATAATCATAAAATGCAACTAAAACGAGCCCATTTAAATAGTACATAGTGACATTGTAAAAGAGAGGTTGCCGCTAACGTAACTTACGACATACAGTGTTCCTCGGATCATCGGAGACGAAGACCCACCCACCCCACAGTGTTGCTTCCTCGCTGCGAGCGAGGCTCCGAGTAGCCGGCTGTTGACAGCCGAGAGCAATAAAACAGTTGAGCCAGATAAAATACCCAGTACATGAAAACTAAAATCTTCATGCTTTTGATAAATGTTCACGAAACTATTACCAATGGATTTCAGCAATTCAGTCCATTTTTAATGAAGGTAGCGTGTGGTACAGGTTGACCACCAGGAGCTTTCCGCTTAATCCTGGGAACAGTGGAATTCTAGTAAACCAAATTGCTTCGCGTTTGGACTCATTATCGTCGGCATAAACTCGCCAATCCATCAGCAATACTCTCACCAAGGTGTAATGAAAAATGTGAAAATTTCCATTCTCAATACTGGACGACTCAAGTCGCCCGAGGGTCTCTCGCTGGTGCGCTATTTCACTCACTTTCGGGTTATCTGGTTGAGTCTTCTTGTCAGAAGGTCCGAGCGAGGGCCCTGAGAAGGGTCAATTTATTAGGTGCTAACTACTTCCCCCGCCTCGGATTATGGAGAATTTTCCGGTCCCGAATCTTTCTCCATAATCCGAGGAACACTGCGAAGTTGACCCACGGGGGTCTAAATATTTTGCACCTCTATTCTAGGAGTGTAGCTAGTTTATAATTAAACACCGGGTTCGAAGTATCTCGTCGATCCCATCCTACACGAATCTACACCAGTCGGCACTAAAAGGAAATGTGCTTTCTTCATGGCCACGCGGTAATTGCTCTGTTTGAGAATCAAGTGACGATCGCCGAAACACTACAGTCGTGGCGGAGGGAAAACGCATTGTCGCGTCGATGGTGGGGCCCGGCTTGAAGAGCTCGGAGCAGAATACACCGGTGGTGTGCACGTACTGAATGAATCGCTCGGTTAAACGGTGTAATCACGAGGCACAACGATCACGAATCAAGACCTGTGATCCGCGGGACGCATGTAAACGCGCCCGATTACGTACGTGAGCCTGCTAGGTACACAGCGGTGGACGGGGAGGAAGACGGGGCGGGCGAACGAATGGCGACGTAGGGCGAGGAAAGGGTGAAAAAGGGGAGCGGTGTAGGGGGGGGGGGGGAGGGGAGAAGGGGTCAAGTGGGTTGACGTTGAATAAAGCACGGGAACGGGGGACAAAGCCGCATAATCAACACAGCTAATTGTGAGAGTTTAACTGGTTTGGATCTGGGAATCCGGGATCGGGGATTCTTTATTCTCCACCGCGGGTGGAGTTGCTATCTGTTGCGATTTCAAATTTGGGATCTGTCGGGAATCAGGGAGATGGACTGATAGAATATGTTGATGTAAAGGGGGTGAGTTAGGATATTGGGTATGTTCGATAGACAAATAGGTGTAAATTAAAGGGTGATTGTTATTTTTGTATCTGATTATTGTCAGATTGGTTGTTGTCTATGTAAGGTAGGTTAGATCTGTTGAAAGCTGAAGATTTTCAATCGCGGTTGGAGAAACACGAGGCTAGCAAAAATCGGGATCTTGGAAAATACTGAATATCTGGGAAATATTGATTAAATCATATTTGTATGAGCTTTTTAAAGGTATATTTATACTAGCTTAAATTACCCGGCGTTGTCCGAGTACAATTTTGATTATATCAGAATGTGAAGAGGGTGGAATAAGGGGGAGGGGTGGGATGTCCAGATTTCATGGTCATTATGCAAAATTTGGTCACATCGGTTAAAAAAAAAATATCCTATACACATTTTGGTATTTATTATATTAGTAGGAAGTAGAATGTGTATTTATTATGTTTAAGCATATGAACTTTCGCACGTCGCGTGCGGGTTCGATTTGTTGTATAAAGCTCGAGTCTTCTAAGTTTTAAACCTTAACCTTAAAGACTTAGCCTTTAACGCTAATATCATATGAAGTTCGAGCTCTGAAGGCTCAAGGTTCAAGTTCGGAGCTCAAGGTTCAAGCTCTGAAGCCTTAAGGTTCAAGCCTCGAAACTCAAGGTTCAAGCTTCGAAACTCAATGTTCAAGCTTCGAAGCTCAAGGTTCACGCTTCGAAGCTCAAGGTTCAAGCTTCGAGGCTCAAGCTGGAGGCTCTTGTGTTTAATAGTAATGAAGTTATCTCTAAGTTCGTGATGTTATATCTTATTTTGCGCAACGACTATTGTAAAACGTTCAACTTAAACACGTCACTTCACTACATACAATTTATACGACTCGAGCTTTCGAGCTTGAAGACTCTAGCTTTAAAGACTCGAGCTCTCACGGCTACAAGGTTCGAGCCTTAAGGATTCGAGCCTTTAGGGTTTGACCCGCGACTCGAGCTCTTGAAACTCACAGCTCGAAGCTCATTTTAACAACGCTAGTTCCATATGTTCCCTTGTTACTAAATATTCCTGCATTCAAAAATTGTCACGCTTCAATAAATTTTAACATTATCAAGATGCACTAAAATACTTATCCTTCTACCCACAGTCCACACATGTCTGGGTTGAAAAAAGCCTATATAAAAGTATAAATTTATCAAGAATTTAGTTATGTCGAGAAGACGACACCAAGTTTTCCGGGGATCCCAGTCGCATTGCTTCCAACGCATTCCTAGAGCCTTTGTGCAACGCCTCCGCAGAATTTGTTTGTGGGCCATGTGCGTCATGGACGGTGCAAAATTAGAAAACAGACTGAAATGCGCTATTACGCTTTCTTATCCTCTGCATGCATACGCAGCCCTCCAAGGTATTCTTGTAAGGAGACTCCAAGGTTACGATTTGGAGTTAGTCCGCATTTTAAGGGCAGAATGGACTTAACTTTGGTGCTTCAGCCACGGAATTAGCCGAACGTTAGAATTAACCAGACCTTTCCATGTTGCGCATACAGAAGCTTTTGGATTATATTAAAGAGTTTAAGCTTGTATTTTTCAGACATTAGTATTTTCTGCCTCGTACATTGTGAACTGTGCACTCTCGACATTATCTACTTCGTGAATTTCATATTAGGTATATGTTTGTGGGCCATTATTTACTATAATAAAGAAAATAATATTTTCGTTCCTATAAAATCTTCATTGGAGTTTACGAGAGCGGAGTTTCTCAACGTAATATTCTTATAAACAATTAATACTTTAGTGATCAATCACTTTTCACGATAAGAACGTAATCTTTCAATTACACAAAGAAGATGAATTACCTAATTAATCTGGTTGGTGAAGGCAGTCTATTTAACCCTTCGTTGACACTCTGGGTGTGAGCCACCCATAAACTCTGTATACAAAATGAATAGGTACGTTTTCCCCAAAGCCAACTTACAAACTACTTTTTCTCTCAAAATATTATATCTGAACAATAACTCTGCAAATTTGTAGCTTCTAAGATTGAAATTTGCAAAAGTTACAATTTTTTCAAGATTTTCTTCCTGTTTCCTCGACATGTGGTAATCTAGATTTTTTTTACAAAAACTGTGAAGAAATTTCTATAAAAAAACTATTGGAACACATTCTGCAGACCTTGAAATTAACCCATAATTTTCTTCATAACGATTGTATTCTGCAGATGAGAATGACAGTCGTTCAAAAATTGTTCTGGATGTTGACATACCACCCAGGTATGTCAAAGTTGATCGAAAAAGTGTGTTAAGAAAGGGTTAAAAATGGAGCAAAACTTACAAAAATGCAGAATAATGTGAATAAGAATCACAAAGCTTTTTAGGCGGTGAGAAAGTTTTATCCAAAGATTCACAGACTTCATACAAGTAACAGCTGTGAGTCATCCGAATCAACGTCGCCCAGAGTTGCAAGCCACCTTGCGCTCGAACAATGCAAATGAACGTCACATTTAAACAACAAGAGACACATAGCAATGGAAACTCCGGCTGGCTGTAATCGTATGACAGTGCGTCAGTGTTAAAAGCTGGCAACTGCACGGCCACCAGTAATTGGATAAATTGTTCGTCACGAACAGTGCCAGTGCGTGCCACGCATTCATTCGCGGTAGCTTCTCGTTGCGATGTAATTAATTCGAAACGAACTAACCCCCTCTCGCCCCCCCCCCTTTCCCTCCAGCATCCACTTTTCCAGCGTCTGCATCGACTTTCGTAGGATAAACCTGATCACGGAAGGCCTCCGACCAAACAAGGGTTGCGAGAGCATCGTTTCAACTTACGCCCCTCCCTTGTTTCCTTCTGAACTTCCAGCAAACTTCAGGGCTTTAAGAATATGAAGGTGTTACAGGAAGATCGCGTGTTCCCCGCCGCCAATATCCTTGCTTACTTAGTTTCACCCTCGTGCTCTCCTCCCGGTGATTTGTTGCCCATTTCCATTTACGGATGTCGTGAATTCCAATATCCAATTCATTATTATATATTTTACACTTTTATACGTTGCGATTTGGTGGAAAAAATTGAAGTGTGTTTCGGATTCGTGAGTACTCTTGTGTGAGGTAAGTTGTTGAGAAACTACTTACTTTTAGGAAAACTTTAATAGAATTAGTAAATGCAGAAATTATTATTAAAAAGCACACGATATTAAAAAATTATTCATTTTATTGGTGGAGGTACGTATTAGAAAGAATTGGAGAGTATAATTGGTGTGCAATGTATTTGAGAACTATTTCTGTTGTGCATAAAATAATATTTTTTACCTCCGCAATGACTGCGAGAAATGAATTTATTGTAGTGTCTTCCTAATTGGAGTAATGAATGATATAGGCGGAATACTCTCCATGAAGTTATTTCGTTGCAATGTTTTTAAATTTAATAAAAGGATTAAGCTTCTGCTCGGGCTGATAAACCACAGTTTTGACATAATTTGCGCCTGCGTCGGATAAAATCACGATAATTCACTTTTTAATTTCGTTGAGAATTGTAGGGAAACGAAAATGAAATGAAAATTGAAATAAACGAGTTTCATTTGTTGAGAAGTGATTCTGGGTAACTAAATAGCCGCGATTATTTTTCACAATAAAATATGATAAAAGATTAAATAAGTAAATAATACTTGCATAGGCTAAATATTAATTGTTACTAATTTCTTAAATTTAACGAGCAACAAATATTACTCAGCTTCAGTAGTAGTTATATGTTGTTTGGATAAAAATACGAGACAGTGAGAAAATATTCTCGAGCAACAGTGATGAATTTTTTAAAAATGGATATGAAATAGAATTTTGTGTGTAATAAAAGAAAAACTATCATAAAACACGTAGGGAATCGACACGTTTCATTTATTTATATTATCTCTATCGTTTTATTATATATCACTCGCTGTTCTCTCCAATTCAACAACAAATATTTCCACAAATATTTATGCATGTAAAGAATGATTAGAATTTAATCCAACGTACTTTGTGTAATAAGATATTGTTTAAGTAGCAACCAAATATGATACTTTGCTTTGATAAAATAAATAATGCAATAATTCATACAGTACTCCAATAAAAACCAATATAAAAGTTCCACTATGTTGGTCGTTCTGCGGGAAACTCAATTCCCGTATTATCATATCATCCAGCATCGATGTGAAAATAAAAATGAGACCGAAACGAAGTAATATCGACGTGGATGTCCAACGAAATGTTCGATATAAATTACCCACCATAGTTTCCGCGTAACATCGAATTCCCTCTATCCATTCCTACGTTTTCATAAATGCAGCTTCAGTCTGAAAGTTCCAGAACACGAAGAAGCTCCAACTTCGAACATTCCAAGTTTCAAACTTTTCCCTGAATTTTTCTCTATTTCACATATCTTCGACCCATCGATACGGAAGGGAATTGATAATTACTCCTGATAAACTAAAGATTTTAATATGAAAATATATAAGTACATCTTTAAAATGTTATTAACTAATAACAACTTCTCGTTTCTCAGGATATATTTGCTAAAATAATTATTCCTTCGTCCAGTGCGATATTTTCTTATATTCTTTAATAAAAGATTTAATAAAAGTTCTTAAGAATATAAGAAACACGCCACCCACCACGATTCGCAGTCCAAAACACCCATTTTTCCTGCGCTAAACCGTGCACGCGTTGGTTCATCGATAAAACTTACTGCTTCCACAGGATGGCAACTACACTCGCCGTTGGTAACTGTAGCTCCATGGTCTCGGGAACCATGACAATATAAGAATTTAATACCGTGGGGGGGGGGGGGGGGCGAAATAACGAGGTAATAACTGCCTTCAACGGCAAATAGAAGCTGCCCCGACTACAAACCTGGGCTTCATCGATTTGAAACGTTGTTGCCGCGAATTCTACTAAATGAAATTTCGTTAATTCTCCCGTTATAACTGGGGATATGGCGGCGGAGAACCACGAAGCTGCGCCCGTAATTTGGCACGCACGTTTCTCAAGCAAATTGCCCGTATTATAACGTCCAGAAGACTGTCTAACCATCGTTATCTTCGTGCTACGAGCGTGTCTCCTCTTTTTTCCATTAGCGTATTGCGAAACAGTCTTCGAAAGTATCGACCATCGAGACTGATGAGGATTTACGAGGGTAACGAAGGTGTCTAGCCTAGCAGTTTCTGACGAAATGGCCCTTTTTGCGAAGTTTTGGTTTTTTTTCTTCGATTTGTATCTATGAAACAGTCTTGGTACCTAAGTTGATTATTATGAGTGATTCTGAGTTATTTTTTCGACCGAAGTTATGTGAAATTCGATTGAAATCGTAAGCTACAACATTTTGGAAATCTGCAGAGGCCATTAGGTATATGAATATTTTGATAATCTTGAAGTTTCGAAGTAAAGTGATTTTAGAGAAAGACAAATATTCGTTATAATATATTCATCTTTTTAGAATAAGTACACTCCCAGTCAAAAAAGTTACTTAAATGTTTTAGTAAAAGATAAATTACTTTAATATTGAGCATAAAATTGGAATAGGCTAGTATAAAAAGTTAGTGTTACAACTTCTGAAAACTTCAATTTCTTTCTACGTTATATCATTTGGGGTTATTGAAGTCGCCATCTCCTATGTAACAAATTGCCAGTATAAAATCATAGCATTCTATTTAAAAAAAAGAATCGTTTGACGTTAAAGGAACCCCAAAAACTAGGAGAATAAGAATTTTACTTTTAGTCAGATAAATTCTACGTGAAAAGTCTAGAGAAGTCTTATATTATGTCCGTCAATTGCAATTATCTTGGATAACCTTCCAGATCTTCCAAATAAAAAATTACTGCAATGTACTGAATGTAGAAATTGATCAGACGAAGAATGCACCAGCCAAAACGTTTTCTATTTTTCCCACAATTGCGATACCGCATAATTGGTTGTAAATTTTACTTTTTTCATTTATTATTATAATTAAAATCAATAAATATTTCAATTTTGTTAAGTTGCCCGGGATTAGGGACGGTTGTAACACTTTCTCCGTTTCTTATTTTTTATTAATACCCTTGATATTACTTGACACTATTGTGTCTCAATAATGTTAGATAACTAAGTAACATTTTCCTATAAGACCTTTTGTTCTATAGTTCTTGCATAATCGTAAGTTCCAAAGTGAAAGTTTTACTACCGCCCCAGCTATACCCTATTCCACAAATTATTGCACAGCATTACAAATATATGTACGTACCTATATAAAATTTACAAAATTTACTCTAAACATTAAAAGTATTTTCAATAGCTCTTTTAGGTAAAGCTTCCCGCAAACAAGAATTTTCTGGCACATTATAAATGCTTTCGGGGTTCTACGCAGAGAAAATTCGGACTATCGAAAAAGTATTAGGGCGTGCAAGTCCCCCGAATCTTTATGAGGGCCGCTTCCTGCAAAAGCCAGATGCGCGCCATCTTGAAGGAAATTTAATCAACTCAAGATGCATGAAATTTTTCCCTCCCATCGACGTCCTGCGCCGAGCAACAGTCTCTCTGTGGGTCGTTAAAGCGCAAATCATCCGAAATTTTAATATTACTCCTCTCCGTATACACGTGTTATTAACGATATTAATAAATACGCGCGGGCGCGTGTACGGCGGAAGCATGGCCGCGGGGGTATGGAAGGGGAGGAGTGGAAACTCGGAGATTGCGGTACTTATGGAAATTAAAACCGCTCCCCGACAAATATTGGCGCGGAACGACTTACGAAACTTCGAAGTTTAATCTTGAATTTGATTAAGCTCGCTGAAGTACATACGTTGCAATTCGCTCAAGCTTCACATTTAAGAATTAACTGACCGTGCTCGACATTGCTCCGTAATAAGGCGAACCCTTCTCTTCTCATTCGCCGATTCAACGAATGGCTGATATATAAAATCCATTTCCTAAATAACCGATCTCCATGAGTTGAATTTTTCGCAAGTGGAGTTCGGAATGGTTTCTTTATGGCCAGATTATTAGTCCTCTCTGTTTTCAAGGACATTTCGATTTTTCTTGATTAAAAGTTACTCCGCCTCTGCTATTAATACACAACTAAAAAAGATTTCGTTAGTATATTAATGTATCCTCAGGTCGACGGAGCGAATTTTCCGAAATATTAATTTAAAACAAAATGGCGGATATTTAAAGTTGAATTCCTGATTTTTTCGTGCAAAAATCACGCAAAATAATCAGGATTTCAACTTTAAATAGCCGCCATTTTGTTTTAAATTAATATTTCGGAAAATTCTCTTTATCAACCTGAGGATACATTAATATACTAACGGAACCTATTTTGTTTTTTGATTTTAGATAATCTGACGACGAATGACAGTGCTCACCGCAAAACCAAATTTTTAAAAATGCTTCTTGGAAGTCGGTTGTAACTATATTATAAACGTTAATATTTTTCTAAGAAAAAATTACCAAATGTTCTTTAAATGTTGCCCTTTTAAGCGCAAAAAGTTTTGTAACAATATACGCTTCCGCTTCTTCAAAAAAAATTCACAAATATTCGCCTCTAGGTATAACCCCTTAACAGAGTCATTGTAACAAGTATAAAAAATGTTAACAGTCATCCGCAGTGACGTACGTCGGGCAGGATTTCGATCCAGTGCCCACACACTCGACCGATGATGAATGGAAGAAAAGTAGGGCACGCATAATTCCATTTCGCTTGATCGTTTCTGCCTGCTTAAAAAGTCCTAGAGACTTAATTACCGAATATCAAGAATCCACAGTACAAATTCAAAGTACACGAGTACCAGTTACACGGGCTGCAAATGCCCACAAGAAGGGGGACACTATGGGCGCGCGCTAATAATCCCTGAGAGACGGGGGAGACGGGAGAGAGAGAGAGAGAGAGAGAGAGAGAGAGAGATGGGGGCGCAACAGTAGCTGAAATTATCCGAAATTTCGGTGCAATTGGGGACGGAAGTGTAGGGAAAAGGGCAGGGGGGAAAGGGGGGGGCCAGGGAGGCAGTGGATAATTTCGGTTCTCGCGCGACAAAACATCGCGGTCGACCCTTTGCGTAATTGGCGTCACACTGGTGTTTATGGCGCCACAACGAACCGTGTGGCCGGCATTACGTACACCCACACGGGAACACCGACGCGTGCCCTGATATACCGCCGTTTTCCGCTCCATCCGTTTATTTATGCGCGTGCAGACGTTTCTGCACGGCTGACGGAACAAACACGCGAACGGGACGCGGCTGTTCACGCAGTCCACGCAAATACCACGGAGCTACGCGACACCGCAAAACTGAAACTCCGCTCTGTCTCCCTCCCTTCCCCCTGTCCACGGCGAACCATCGGGTTACACGCGACGTGAAAATGTAAGTTAACGAGTCGACGACAACCGGCTTTTAAATCGCTTAGCGTTCCGATCGCCACGGTTTTCCCACAATTCCTTCGCGATTTTCAGTAACTCTGGGTACGGGAATCTCGCGATTCTGGATAGTAAAGTAATCGCAGGAGGTTTATTTACAAGGAACGGAATTGTTCCGGAAGTTATCCGTCCCCTAGAAATTCTAGGTAAATTGTTTCTACACGAACGAACATTTTTTTTTGTAAAAAGGAGATAAATTTTTTTACCAATTAAAGCGCGTGGAGTTGCTGCTGAAGGCAGATCAGCTTCTCCACTTTGTCTCCCGTTACTGGAGGCGGAGAGATGCAAAGCCGATAGACCACCTCTTGTGAATAACATTGTTATGTATTGGTAATTGGATATTGGTTGAAAGTTTGATAACTTTTCGCTGTTTTTAAGGTTTCATCTTATTGACGCGTAAAATGCGTAGAATGAGAAGAATATGACCTTGAACCTCGAGTACAACTGCGTAGATTGATTTTTGAGGTTTCAATATTAAGTGTTGGTAAAATAAAGAGTAGCTGTAGCGGTTTGCAAGTTGTACAAGTGTTCAGTTCTTATTTATACCACTTATTGATAACGAAAGTTTCTATAGAAGAAGCAGCAGGGATACAGAATAATGTAACAATGGGTAGATGTTTAAAAAAGTAAGGAAATTTAACAAAATTTACTATGTAGAGGAAGTGGTCTAAATATGAGCCAGCACTTTTATTTCAGGAATTTTTGCAGTATATGTTGAAGATTTTTATGATGCGAGACTTGAACCTATGTTAAATATGTTTACTTTATGATATGAAGGTAAAATAAGCTGAAAAAGAGCAATGCTTGTTAAAAATTCTATATTTAAAATAAAAGTAAAAATGTTAATTTTTAAAAGTGTGGTTTAAATAAGGGCTAGTATTAAAATTACCTAAAAGGAAAGTGAAAACTGCATATTTTCAGATTGGAATATTTTAAAACACATTCAAAATGCTAATAAAAGTAAACGTACAAGGAAAGATCCCGAACTCGGAAATTCGATAAATCTGAGACTTTATGAAGATATAGGGGATTTCATCCCGATTACAACGCGATTTTTGTTTGCTGCCAAAATTCATTCTAAGAGGCTGAAATTGACCCCTTACATTCCGTCTATTTTGCGATTTTATGTGATAACTCGCGAACTGTAAGAATTATAAGTTACCAAATGATAGTCCTAATTAAAAGAAGTAACTTGTGTCTTGAAACTTTTTTTCTGTCTCTTACAGATTGCGAATTACAAAATAAAATAAGAAAATAGCCGAATTTTCAGGGGTTAATTTCACCCCCTTAGAGTTAATATTGACAGCAAACAAAAATTGCGTTGTAATCAAGAGGAAAGCGCCTATATATTCACAAAGTTTCATATTTTTTTGAATTTCCGGGTTCGGGATCTTCCCTTGGTAGATGGTGATGGTCTATTTATAGTATTCACAGATGCATATGTCCTTTTCAACACCTGCATTGGCATTGTGCGCCCACATGTAACACAGAAAACACTTCACTAAAAGTTCTCCCCCTGTGCCTTCAGAGAACAGTCCCTCGCAAAACATGCAACTCGCATCCCCGCCATCTGGGTGTTCTCCTCATGGATTTCAACCTCGCTGAAATCGTCTTCAGCTTTGTAGCCCCTATTTAGACCATTTGCTCGTGCAGGGCCGTCTTAATGAATTTGAACACCCCAGGTTAAAATTTGGCGCCCTAACCCTTCACGTAAGAACTCTGTACACCGTTTCACAGACTACAGTTTCTTCCAAATCCATTTTCTAGTTAAGGAGGGCCTGTGCCCATGGACGCTCAGAGCGGCAAAAGTCATTACAAAAAATTATGCTAAAACAAGTTTATAATATCAACACACTA
The DNA here is from genome assembly GCA_963971345.1 of Andrena flavipes. Classification (NCBI taxonomy): domain Eukaryota; kingdom Metazoa; phylum Arthropoda; class Insecta; order Hymenoptera; family Andrenidae; genus Andrena; species Andrena flavipes. The sequence goes on along the minus strand of OZ020479.1, from coordinate 71,518,647 downwards.
GTGTCCATATCAAATTAACTCTTAGTTTGACAGAATATTGTTAAAAAAAATAAAACGAACGTACCTACGAGAGTTTTTAAGATTCGTTCATTCTTTTAAAACCCCCTATGACCCAACTAGCCCATATTTAGACCCTAGCCTATATTTACACCACTTCCTCTAGCAACCTTCTCTGCCTCCATACGCTGAACATGCTGAATATGGATACTTCTGTAAGAAACTCCACTTGACTTCGTAGAATTCATCAGATAGCCAACACGACGAGAAGAATGATGTTAGCGCGATTCTAATACCTAACTTTCGCGTTTGCTTTCAGAACGACTGGAAAAATACCCGCTGCATACATAGTAGCCCCCAGACCACTGCACTTCAACAACTAATAAACACAAATAAAGACGTTCCCAAATTTCGTTTCCCAAGTTTCCCCGGGGGCAAGTTCTACCAATCCCAAGTTGCCTAAGGGCTGATCTCTCAGAACCGTGGGAGGTCCAGTCACCTGTCGAAACTTCACCACGCTGGTGGCCAAATAACGAACATCGAACCCTAATCTCACGCGACGCAATTATAAATCGCTGATCCAATTCCTGTAATTATATGCCATTTACCCTCGACACGGTAGAGGACAAGTCGCCATGCCTCGCGGGGATGTTGGCGCGCGAGTAGTGAAGCGATTCGCGATGCAAGCAAGTCAAATGGACTGTCACAGAGCGGGGGGTGGTGGGGTCGTGGGTATATTGGCGGTAGGCACGGGGTAGAGGAGATCGCGGAAAGCTGCGAGTGGAGCCGACGAGGCGGTCCTAGAAGCGAGAGGGCAGCGTTATCGAGAGTACCCGGTATTGGCAGACCGTTTCCCAGCAAATAATTGGAAATGCAAACGGAACGAGCCTCTCTGTGATAGTTCGATAATTGAGTCTCTTATCAGTGTTTGAATGCCCTCTCTCTCGCCCTTTCTTCGTCTCTCTGTCTCTCAGCCTGGCTGCTCCCCCGGACCATCCTTTTTCCCTATTCCTCAGCGTGGGCGTCTATCTGCTCCCCCTCTCTGCCCTTTTACTGTTGGCTCTCTGATTTTACATTCGCTTAACCTGGCTGCCCGTCGGAAAACAGGGCCCCGCTCGACTAAACCGTGCACAGATGCAGCTGCGAGCAGCGGTTACGTGGCCGCACACGTGTTGCTTGGCAGGTGCGTGCAACTTCTGCGTGCGCTGTGATTATTCATATCTCGCGCCTGAATTGAGATTAACTGACTGCCGTCGAGTGCTCTGCGTCCGGGGCATGTTTAGTGCAGTGTTCTGCGTCGAATAACCTACATTGACGGCCGGCTACTTTATTGCCGCGCTTTGTTCGTGATTTACAGCCCGGGGCGAGGATCAAAAGAATTGCACGAGCAATGGTTTCCAAGTTGAGTAGGAGGTGATTACGCAAGGGCAACAATTCACTGATTTTTTTCACGCGCGCAGTGAACGCTGACTGACAGAAGCCTGGATAAACCGGGTGCTTCTGAGTCCTCAGCGGCAGTCGCGTTGCTCCTGTCAATCACCAGTTTCGCTATTGACTGTATCTTCTGTGGGTACTGGACTCCTAAGTATATATCCTGATGACTGAACTCTGACTAACAGGTTAGGTAACTAACTAGGTGTACAACACGTGAGATACCTATCTTCGTCTTAAGGACTATTACTTTTCGAGGAAGAAAGCTTCCAAGGTCTTCCAAAGGCAGTTCTCGGCTGCTTGTCTCCGCGCCTCTGTTCGGGATTAATCAGCCCCCGTGAGCTGACGTTACCAAACGATATTATAGGATTGCAATCCCCGCTGAACAGATTCATTGCGTAATCTCTGAGGAAATCTCGGTAGCTCGTACGGTACCCGCAGCTGGTGTAACTGGCTCGTGTATTTCGCAGTAGATTTTGGAACGCTGACAGGCGGCACTATAGACCCGAAGGAAGGTATTTTCGAATCATGACGTTCGACACCGAGCGTTTAAATAACCACGGCTGCCTCGGGCGATGTTTACGCCGTCGGCAGTGGGTATCTTCGAAAAGCAAACTGAATGGATGTTAGCAAAACAGAGACACTCTATCCACCGGAGGAGGCGAGAAGTAGTCTATAAGCTTCCCGCGGACGTGTTGTCCCAAACATCTCTCCTTTCGCTGGAGCAAGAATCGCAGCCATAAATACAGTTATCGCTGCAGCAGACGATTTGTCGAATGCAACCGCCAGAGAGGAGCAGACACAGAGAAAAGGGAAGAACCAGTCGAGGGGAGTGCCAGATCCCAGGGGTGCACGATGATCGATTGAAACGTTAACGAAATAAAGCGGGCGCATCAGTCGCCGCGAGATTCTCTTTCTCCTCTCGTTCTGTCGCGTGTCCCGCTCAGTGGTGATTAAAATTTGCGCAGGGGAAAGGCGGGAAGGCACGAAAGGCTTAGGACGAGAAGAGCCCAGCGTCGCCGTGTCCCTTTCCATCGGGACCAGCGGGACATTAATCATGCGAACTGACGCGGAGTGACATCAAACGCGAATTTACAGCGCGACGGGGTCAGAGCCGTTCGATTTCATGGAGGGCGGCCGGCGCAGAATTTGTCAACCGATTCTTCCTGCCTCCCCGCGACAGGAGATTCGTTATTGCGTATTAAATTTGCGCGCCTTGTCATCGCGAATCCGCGGATCGATCATCGCTAGTGGCCTCTCCAATAACGATCCGGAGTCATTCAGATCACTTTCGCCAACTTTACACCACCTTTAGACCATTTTCGCATCACCTTTCTTGCTACTACGCATGTGTTCGGAAAGCATTTCCACATGGCGTTATAAGGAACTGCATGTCTGACTATATCTTTGTCTGTTTTGTCTGCCTGGTTTTGTGGGAAAACTTTTATTAAATCATTTATAACATTGCACTCGATGTGTTAGGTAAATACTCGAAATCTGGCGCCATGAGGATTAACACTAATAGACAAGCTGTGCACTCAGTTGTCGATTGTTTCTTAGAATCTATCCTCTAAAATTTGTGTTGTATAAAGCTCGAGTCTTCGAAGCTTTAAACTTTAACCTTAAAGACTTAGCCTTTAAGGCTAATATATATGAAGCTCGAGCTCTGAAGGCTCAAGGTTCAAACTTCGAAGCTCAAGGTTCAAGCCTCGAAGCTCAAGGTTCAAGACTCGAAGCTCAAGGTTCAAGCTTCGAAGCTCGACGTTCAAGCTTCGAAGCTCAAGGTTCAAGCTTCGAAGCTCAAGGTTCAAGCTTCGAAGCTCAAGGTTCAAGCTTCGAAGCTCAAGGTTCAAGCTTCGAAGATCAAGGTTCAAACTCGAAGCTGAAGCCTCGAGGCTGGAGGCTCTTGTGTTTAATAGTAATGATGTTAACTCCAAGCCCTTGATATTATATCTTATTTTGCACAACAACTATTGTAAAACGTTCAACTTAAACACATCACTTCACTACGTACAATTTATGCGACTTGAACCTTCGAGCTTTAAAGGCTCGAGCTCTCGAGCCTTAAAGGTTCGAGCCTTTAGGGTTTGAAGCACGATTCGAGCTCTCGAAGCTCACGGCTCGAAGCTCATTTTAACAACACTATCTAAAATTGATTTGGCAGTGTTCGACCTACATTGATTACAGTTTTACGTACCAAACTTTCAAGAATCATGCAGAGCCGTTGCTAGATCCTTAACAGGCGGTACAAAGCATGCGCCATTAAAAAAAAAAAGAACGAAATTGTGTTATGAACCACTTTGTCATCGAATTAACTTTTATCCACTTTCTTACATTTTTGCTATTGTTATAGGAACCCGGGATTTCTGACGTGTCTGCGTGCGACCTTACCTTTTCAATCGCTCATTTCGCTGCAGTTTATCAACGAAAAATTGCTTACCGCGAAGGCAAAGTTAATATGCGGCATATTACCGGCAGAAAGAATAAACCACGCTATGCTCGACCGACTTTTGTATCGCTGCTTGATCTCTCGACCCTCCTTTAGAGCGTGTAAAGCTCAACCATAGGAGTTCGAGAGTCGACTTTTCACGACACTGTTACTAGCACGCGATCCGCCATACTGGAAGACAGAAAGACCTCCGGAATCTGTGATCGAGGATACGATTTTTCACCTTTTACGTTCCACTATTACAAGACATTTTCCACTTGTCACCTGGTTTTGAGAGTAAATCCCCATCACAAGTGAACATTTTTAAATTGCCTAAATCTCACTTCTCAATTGTGAAATGATTTAAGGAACAATACTGGTATGATAAATGCAGAAAGATTTAATTCCATAATAAAGCTCGGGGATATATGTAGGGTGATTTACAACCGCCGATACTTCGACTGGCGAGTCTAGAATACAAAAGGAGAATAAAATGTTATACGAGCACAGGATGCTCCGGCTATATTTTCCGAGCTATGGCGCGTCGAAGACAAGCGTTGGTGGCGCAACTTAATCTAATAATAACTTGGAAAATAACACTTGAACAATATATTCCTGAAACATTTCCTCCTTCCTTTGTGGACCAGACTCGCCGCGCAAAATATCGACGTATAATTGGGGCATTGAGAGCAGCAACGGATTGGCTCTGGTACTCGATAAACGGAGAAATAGGGGATTTCAAAAATACGGTTTCAACAGGATTTTGTTTTGCAGGCGTTGATGCCAGTGCAGTTATAATTTTTAGCTTCTGATAGTATTCGAGCTACCACTTTTCACTGCAACAAGTGACTTTGTTTATGCCATGTGACTTTAAATTGATAAAAATTAAAGAGTGACCCAAGAAATAGCCCCTTTTTGGTCCCACGATTTTGGAACTGAATTTTGTGCCAAATGGTAGATTATGATGAGACATCAATCACGACAAATTTTCAAGTTGAGGTGACAATTAGTTTCAGAGATATGGGAGGTGAAAGAAGTGAAAATTCATTAACATGTCAGCCCATACGCTTCGACGTATAGACTTTTAAGTCATTCCGATAATTTAAACAATTATTTTCAGGGTTTTTTTCTGACTGCTAATAATGAATTTGAACTTAGATTTTCAAAATTCGCGAAAAAAAAATAAAAATCAAGAAATATAAATGTCTGTGTAGTAGGTGCGTTTTTAATATATCGTCCACAATGTTGAATCGGCCATTATTTTTTTTTTCGTGAATTTCGAAAATCTAAGTTTAAATTCGTTATCAGCAATCAGGAAAAACCCTGAAAATAATTGTTTAAATTATCGGAATGACTTAAAAGTCTATACATCGAAGCGTATGGGCTGACATGTTAATGAATTTTCGCTTCTTTCACCTCCCATATCTCAGAAACTAATTGTCACCTCAACTTGAAAATTTGTCGTGATTGATGTCTCATCATAAGGTATCGTTTCGCATGAAATTCAGTTCCAAAATCGTGGGACCAAAAAGGGGCTAAAAAAGGCCTCATTTTTGGGTCACTCTTTTCCTATTTTATATGATTTTCCTATTTTACTAACTCAACTTCGCAAAGTTGCGAGTTATTTACTGTCCAATTTCAGGGAGTAGCTACTATGTGCCTATATCTACTTCGACCTCTATTCCATACCACTCTATGTATACAGAAGACAGAACTGTTAAGTGTACGATAATTGAGTTTCCCTCGTCTCTATCAGGAAATTTATATCCATGGGAAGAAATTTGTCCGTACACGCAAACGCGATACTTCCGCGAAAGTTTCCCCCCGGTTTACAATTCGCAACTTGTACGCCAAAGGAAACGGTGCCAGGGCGGGGAAAGAGGGATTGAGGACGTGGTAAAGTGGATAGTAATAAGAGAGCGACTAATCCCAGTTAAGAAGAGTAAATAATCGGGCGGAGCGAATGACTGGCAATTTAATCAGCCGCTGCCCAAGATTTTGAATTAAACGGGGCAGCCCATTTAATCTCGATGGCAAATTCAAGCCCTCCTCGATTGCTAATTCCCCAGGAAAAAAAATTCAACCGTTACATTTTTAATCCCTTACTTCGGCCCAACAAGCTCGCGTTCGCGCTTATGTATGTACCGCTTTATACCATGGCGCTCGCCTTTTGTTCCCCTTTATCAGCGAAGCATAATATTTTATCAACAGCGCCAGAGATTCACTTAGAATCTCGGCTACCCTCTCCTGGAATCACCGAAACGTTTACTAATGCATTAGAATATAAAAGAATAATTTAAAATAGTATAAAAAAAAATACTGAATTATATCAAAACATAAGGATGATACTTTAGCTTTCCACAAAAGTATTATTTACATAAATTACATTTCGCAACGAGATTAACTCGCTATTCTTAATCACGTCAAGTTTACGTCTAAATAAAGCAAGAGAGGAATTAAAACAGTGAGAACAACAACGGACTAACCCACATTTCTTTCGTAATTGAATTAGTAATAATAATGTATTCCAATAGGCTCTACTAATCATACAAACAGGAAAACAAGTTTCAATGTGGGTTAGGTCGTTGTTGCTCCGACTGCCTCAATTACTCGTCGATATTACCCAAATAATACAGCCCAATCAAAGGACAAGGAGAGAATGACTATCGAATCATTATCAGCAATTTCCGTTACGCTGATCACCGCTTACCAATCATATCGCCCTAACCCCCCCACGCCCCCCACCCTCTGCCATTATCGTCGCGCAACGGACGACGGAATGCTCTAAGATCGTAAACAATCGAGGCTCGTTACTAGGACGGTAACTCGATAGCTAGGCTGCTTAACGAGCGTTTTCAAGCGCGCCCCGAAGAAGTATTTGTACAAAACTGCGCGGCTAATCGGGCCCTAATTAAATAACGAAGGGACGGGCTGCCGGGTAAGGATGAAAAACAAACGAGTAATCGGGTAAATAGCCGTTAACGAAGCGTTTGTTTGGATCCACGTTACAAGGGGGGGGGGGGCGGGGGGGAGGGATCGATATTTCTATCTTGAGACGATTACAACGAAGCAATTAAACGTGGCGATTCGTCGTCGCCGGGCGAAACTATCCGGCACAGGCCTGCGAGGCGATTCCGCGGGAATCGAATAATCTGAAAAATTTATTACCGTGTAACTGAGTTTAGAACTGTAGTCCAAAGCGTCCGAGCCAAAAAGAACTTGGGGGGGCGGTAAGAGGGATAAGGATCGATTTAAAGTAGGACATGGGCTGTTAAACACTCCGGACAATGGTCTGTACTCCAAGAAAACATTAGAGTTCTTTCAGAGGAGACCGAGGATATGTTACAAGTACCAGAGACGTTTCAACAGAGTTACCGAGCTTCTGGCTATCAGATGTTTGGTCTTGTTGGGGATTTTATCCGGGATTATATATCACTGCTCTTGGATGCTGCGATCAAAAATTACGAAATGGCTAGGATTTGTGCGCTGGAGGAAGATCCAAGAGGCTAGGATGTAACGAAGCTTCTACAAGCGCTGGCAATAATAATAATGGATAAATTTCGGCGCCATCGTATTCGTCAATTGGCCGGAAGATTTTGATGTATGGAGCAATTTTCGGGACAAAGGGATTCCTCCGAGGACTTTCCTAGAGAAATCGATCGGCCCCAAATGTTGGAAATGGACCCCGGAATGGACGAAGAATTCTGGAATGAAAGATCATCTTTGGACCGACAACTAGGATGATTTACAACGCGTAGGATATTTTAGCGCGATAGTTCTTGGAATTTCGTACAATGTAACAGAAGAAAGATGTGTGACTGCGGCTTCGACACCAGCTGCTAGCCCCGGGGTAATTTTTTTTAAAAACGTAGTGTTGAAAATACATTTTTGTTTGAACCACGGTTCAATGTAATTTCTCGAATGCAAATTATTCTGGAGAGTCAATTTCATGCATCTGGCCGAATCTTTCGTTATCAAGAATGAAAAGAGTTAAAGGATTTCGATGTGATTTTTGCCACGTAGGAGTCTCGAAAGGATTGAAATACTTGAAACACTTGAAATATATCTGCAGGTCACATAGTTTGATTTCTTCACTCGAAGACACTTCCAAAATTTATCCAACAACTTGTACTACCACGCTATTACTTCGCTACCAAATTTATCCAGTGAGAAACCTCAAGGAACATCAGAGGTATGTCCTTTGCATCAGGTTTGTTAATATTTTTGCTCCAACTCTTGCTTCGAGCAGAAACAGTGGGTGGATTTATCAGGCTTCGAGTCACCCTCTCCTGGGATACACTCTAAAAATTCAGGAGGAGGTACGAAGCCCTCCTCCCTGCCGCTCGAGGATAATGACTGCACGATTTTTAAGAAGATCGTGGGAAGAGGAACGAGCCAGGATACGTGTTATCTCGCCCTATCGGTGAGCCAGAGCCGACCCTTCCAGCGAGGCCCTTAAAACGGACCTTCCCAAATTAGGCACCGAATTCTCACCCGGCTGCCACCTCCCCAGTGTCCTTTTCTACTCCCGTGCACGTGGAGCAGAGTCAACGGCCCGTTATCTTCGGCAGAAATCGAGGGGCAGACGCTGGGCCAAGACCACCTACGCTTCCCACGCCTGGCACGATCCGCCTTGCTTCTTTCGCCCAGAGGAAACGAAGAAGCTGAGAAGGCTGCACCCAGCACTGCTGGGACGATCGAAGCTCGCACGCGTGTCTTATGGTGGGATAATGGTGTACGCGATTTAATTAGAGGCGGAGTAATCGCTCCTGCAAGGGGAAAAGGTGTAAGAGAGCCTGGCCCTTGTTCTTGCTTGATGATGCGTGCAAGGTTTTGTCGGCGTAACGGTCGAATCTGGAAGATGTCTGAAGTTGCCGATTCGTTTGGTTTCAGGGTGTTCTTTGATAATTCGACACAACTTGGATGTACAGCAATAATGAATGAAATTGGGGCAGGTGACTTTTCATAATCGATGCAAGATGGGACTAAATATTTATGTAAAGTATTATAGGTACTTTAAATTTTTGTACTAAATTTGTAAGTTTATACGTCAATGTGAAATTTTTTCTACATTTTCAAATATTATGCGAATATTTGAATTTTTTTTTTATGAAATGTATTCTACACATTTATAGAAATATGTGTGAATTATTTGTATTAAGAAAATTTATTAATAAATCGAGTTATACAAAGTGCCCTTTAGAATTAAAAGTGCCGTTTTGAAACTTTGTTCTCGATATTTGTTCGCCTCTCAAAGTGCAGAGAGAGTTTGTTCAACAACCCCATTATTTTAATTATTCCACAAACTGTTCCACTGTGCATTAATATGAATGACATTTAATTGCAATTTATTTACCTGTCCGAAGGATCAAGGTCCAGTTTTCTCTAATCCCTACATATGAATTGAAGACACACGGTGCTTACCTGCAACAGAAAAAGAGAAATTTACGTTAATACCGGAATAAATCCTGTGCGTAGTGGAATAAATCCTTAGTCAGCGATGGTTTGAAGTTGAAGTCTCTTCTGAAGCATGCAAATGAAAGATTTGAAATAGATATTGCAACTTTTAATACAGAAGGATGTATGGCTTCATGGTTATTACTAATGGCAGCTTTTCCTTGATAAAATCGAAACTATACAATGGAGAGAAAAATCCCTGCGCGATTCAGTACATTTTTATATAAAAAATAAGCCCCAAAAATTTCAGAAAGATTGGTGCAGTAATTTTTAAAAAGGTTTCTTGGATGTCGTTCTTTTTTTATTATAGACTAAAATATTTTTCTACAAGAAATTATCAAATATTCTTTAAATGTTGCTCTTATAAGTGCAAAAATTCTGTAAAAATATATGCTTTCGCTTTTTTCAAAAAAATTCACAAACATCCACTTCTTTTCGACCGCCTGGCTAGGAATAACCTCTTAAAATGCATAAATGAATCGAATAAAGAATTAAGTTCGACAAAACACACAAATTTATTCTTTCAGAAATAGAATTTCTGCACCGTCGATCAATTTCTAAAGAATCCAAATTTCCGAAGAACTGGCCTGTGTTAAGAAAGAACAAAATTCCTCAGAAACCGATTAGTTCCCAAAAATAAGCAAAATTGTATAAAAAACACCGTTCCATCTTTTATATTCGCCATAATTGACGGGTCGGATGCAATAAGAGGGTAGTTATTGTGTAACCGTCAGTTAGAACTCCTAAAAACTCGATAAATTCCAAATGCTCCTAATTTCGTGTAAAATCTCCTAGCAATTTCCAAATTTAATCTGCCACTCCTAATTTCATTCGCAATTTCACACCGTTAATAACCGCCGTGCGACTAAACGCGCGATTATTCGACAAACGCGATAACTCATCGTCCGAAGTAATTTGCGCGCGCTCCGATCCGACCTTTCTTCAACGTGGCACATTTCTCGCGGCCCTCGGAACAGGAAGCACAGAAACTAGAGGCGAAAAGGGTGATGCGGGCGACGGCGGGGTGGCGGCGGAGGAGAACATTGAAAGTCAGGGCGCGGCATCGCGCGAAAAACGATCTTCGTGTATCGCAAGGTGACTCAGGCAGTCCCAGCACGCTCGTCCGTGTTCGCTCGAGAAATCACGAAGCCCACGCGGCAAGGGGTAAACAAAGGAAAGAAATAAGTTTATCGCGTGCCCCACACCGCCCGCACGTTCCGCTTTCCGTGCCCACGACCAGGGAAATATAATTCGACCTGACGCGGGATAACCATACGTTGGCCTGACACGTGAATAAAGTTAACTCAAGGCCTGTCCAACTCGAAAACACGGCTAAGACGGAACGAAGTTACCCAGCGAGGAGCAGAAGAGCGAATCCGAGTCGTTTCCAGTGTGCGAGCTGACCGTAGACAGGGTTAGAGAACGCGAAATGCACGGCAAACTTTTAATAAAACTTCACTTTTTTACTGGATGGGATTTGAATGCGGAAATTTTTTACGTCTATTTTTATGCTTCAATGTGCGTATTATTATATGTATATCAAGAGTGCTCGGACGTAAAAGTAGCAGACTTCGTAAGGAGGAATGATGAGACTTGGGAAAAGTTTTATTCACGCCCTTTGCCTCAGCAACTGACCAATTGGAGAAACGTCGATGCTTGGTAGTATACCCAGAGGGTAATTCCGGGGAAGATGGTCGTATGGAAGAGATGGTAAATGACAGTATTTCTTGGTAAGAAACGTTTGATTGCGTTGCCTTTAGGTGGGTTCAAAGTATCGCTTAAAAGCAGCATTCTCAGTTCAGATCGTTGAAACGGAACGTTGTTAAAGGAATGTAAATCTACTTTAAAATTGAAGCTAAGTAGTGCATGTGCTTATTGGATCCACGAAATTTGCCCGGAGTTTCACGATGGTTGTCATACGTGTGAATTAAAAGACATACAACGAAAGCCCAAAGAAAAAAACTGGTCAAAATCGGTGATGACCAGGTGATGCCCCCAACTGGTTAACCTGAAAGCTACATATGGCTGTCTTTCAAAGATCCAAGTGTTGTTCTATGCCACGCTCGCTGATTTATCCCAAATAGGTTGGCTACAGAAGACTCCCAACGAAACTATGGCCATCTCCCCAGGAATTACCCTAGATATCTTAAGTAGATGTCATCAGACTCCTCACGAACTTACGTAAACATTCCCTGCAATGCAGGAAAGCTAACAAATAGTTCTACGTCATTTGTTTCGATCGCAACTCTTTGCCAAACCTACCAGCCAAGAAGACGTAGCGAGTCCCTGAAACTGAACCAAGGACCATTCACCTCGCCACGGATCTATCAATAATTGCCTCGGCTCTAAGTAGTCAATGGATTAAGGGGGTAGACACGGGTAATGCAGCGCGCTGTATACCGACACAATCTGGCCCGAAACATGGGTCTGGGATATTACGTTGTTTGTCCTTATATGAGCAGATTTTGGGCTGGGCAAGGTCTCATTCGAAAGACGAAGGTTCAGTGCAGCGCGCTCTGGTCATGGTTCGACGAGATTGTGTTGATATCTAATAATATGAGTGTTGAAAGTAGAGCAAAATTCGACAAAATACACCCGCAAGAATCCAAGTATTTTTAGGTCACTAAAAGAGTTTTGTGACTCAAACGATGACCAGAGCGCGCTGCACTGAACCTTCCTCTTTCGAATGAGACCTCGCCCAGCCCAAAATCTCCTCATATAAGGACAAACAACGTAATTTCCCAGACCCATATTTCGGGCCAGATTGTGTCGGTATGCAGCGCGCTGCATTACCCGTGTCACGTGGCGTGTTTACCTAATTAAGTATTTTTAGGTCACTAAAAGAGTTTTGTGACTGAAACGGTGAGCAGAGCGCTCCGCATTGAATCTCCCTCTTTCGAATGAGACCTCGCCCAGCCCAAAATCTGCTCATATAAGGACGAAAAACGAAAAATCACAAACCCATGTTTCAGGTTAGATTGTCGGTATTGCAGTACGGTGCATCGCCCGTGTCACGTGACGTGTCTACCCCCTTAATAACTCCACAAAGCAAACCCAAGTTATCCAAACCCAAAATATCCCCACAAAACTCTTCAAACACAGGCGAGCATTACGAAGGAACGTCTGTGCGAAGTTCGACGGAGCCTAGCGACGTTCACTCTCCAATTATTTGAAATAATTGGAACAATGCATCTTTATCACCACCCAGCCGCAGTTGACCGGGCCAGGGATTCGAGTGAATGGCATGGCAACAGCATTACCACAGGGCGTTTTTATTGGAACGATGGTCAGAGGCGTCAGAGAGAGCACCCGGGCCAGGTCCTCTTCACCTGACGCTCCGGCGTGCATGCATGCGCATGCATACGCTCGCAGAGGAACGTGCGGGCGCGCGATGTGATTTGTGAGCGGGCGAGGCGCTTCGCCGCGAATCCCGTCATTCCGTGATGCATCGCTGCGGCACGCGTCTGATGACCCAGCTACCACGGCTATTCGTGTGCCCGTGTGACTGCCAGGACATGCGCTAGCAACTTTACGTGACTGGGCGAACGTGCACTTCTCAGAAACGACGGATCCGCGAAACGCTGATCGGACAGGACGAAATAAGCCGTCGGGGTTCGCCATGCGTCTAACGAGGGTGGCTGTCCAAATGGTGAAACGGTGGATGGGTGTTTTGCACGCGTTCACGGGTCTTCGAGCGGTTCGCCAGCTTCGGGATAGTCGGCGGAGGGGATACGTTGCTAATTTGGGGCAACGGTGTCGATACTTCCGATGGGAAGTTTACCAGCGGGGATTGTTGGATCGGAACCCGCATGCGACGCTTTCAGGACACACCGGGCTCCCTTTCTAGCGTTAAAACTTTCCTCAAACGAATTTAGAATTTGATCAGGGATAGCAGAGCACGTGGTCCTCGGTAAACGTCTTCGATGGGGGTCAGTTGCCTGGCATGAAAGCAGAGGTCAGTTTTGTAGACATTCTTCTAAGCGTATGGGTGACCACCTAAGTGGACGAGGTCTTTGGAGGGATTCTGGTGAGTTTTCAGACAGAAGAGCACGAAAGTTCTAGGTCCCTTTATTGCCGACAAATTCGCAAGCAGAGATTTTTAGATGGCCATGCATTGTCCGTAGAGTAGTCTCTTGAATAGAGATCACTTTTGTTGTTAGGTCTTGCGGTCAGTATTCAAACATTCATATTCAAAGGATACTTCAATGAATCTACTGCGACAATCTCACTTCCATTCCTTAATCACATTTAAAATAAGTATCACGGTTCCATGAAGTATTCAACCATTCTTAGAAATAGTCAAAGAGGAATAATTTAATATCTTAATTGCCTCCAGTGATAATCTTCAACCAAGCTGCGTTACACTTCATGCTGATCGTCTTTCAAGGAAAAGCTACACCTACAATTGTCTGGGAACCTCTATACTCCACGATGACCTGTGAGAACCATTGAAAACCAGGACAGAAGACGGGATATCTATCATCGAAAGAAAGCCCTGCATTCCAGGATTATTGACTGAGAAAATGGCTTGGGTGTGAAACAATAGCCGTAGCGACGATGGACGTTCCTGAGAAAGGTCGCATCCTTCAACAAATGCCGGGTTGGTGTGGACGAATGGGAAACACGCGGAAAGATAGGAACTCTCTTCTGACATTTTGGCGGGAAACAGAGTTAGTTTGGAAGAGTGGGGATCGATGTGGAAGGCATCGATCCTTGCAGTGAGAGGACTAAGTACATTCTCACAGAGATTAGCAAAATGTTTATTTAAATAAAATTTCAAATAACGAGTAAAAGCCAAAAACATATTAGTCATATGTCGAATAAAGCTAACTCGGGTTGACGAACAATTCATTTAACTTTAAAATTCATTACTCGAAATTTTATTTATATAAAAATTTTGCCAATCTCTGCCATAAATCGGAGACAAATGATTACCTTAAATTCAGAATTGGGGACAAAAATCAGCGAGGACATAAATCATACCTACAAAATTCTTTTGGAATTTGTGCTATGCATACCAAAACCTATACTCACTAGGGCTGGGACTATTTGTCGAATTTTTCAGTATTCGAATATTCGAAAACTTCAGTTGCTCAATTATTTGTCAAATATAATTTGAATATCCAAGTATTTGAATACTATTCGAATATCCAAGTATTCGAATACTATTCGAGTATCCAAGTATTCGAATACTATTCGAGTATCCAAGTATTCGAATACTATTCGAGTATCCAAGTATTCGAATACTATTCGAATATCCAAGTATTCGAATACTATTCGAATACTGAAATATTCGAAGTTTATTCGTAGCATTCGAATACTTGAAAAATATTCGAATATTAAATTATTCGAATAGTCTCAGCCCTAATACTCACACCGCGCCTGCTTCGTTAATTCTAATCAAAAGCAACGCTAGACATATAAATACCCACTAATTTTTTTTACGCTCAAGTGTAGCACCTACAAATCCAAAGATAGAATCTCTGAAAATACTGCATGCCATTAAAGACTGGCCTAACTCTGTCGCATTCAGTATTTCGCGAACATAGGAATCCCAGGTGCGTGCGCTGAAACACGCACTGCTGTTCCGACTATTCCTTCGTATTACAGCTAGCATTACAGCTGGCGCATACGCTTCCACGATCTGCATAGCTGGAGCCGATGCGTTCCACATGACGCGTGTTTCTTCGACAACGTTGCGTCCGTTAGTCGAGTGAATCGCGGTATGCTCGACGACGCTGGGAATACTTGGCGCGAATTCGGGGTATCGATTGGCGAACGGGAGACATCGTGTATTTACATCGAGCTGGGAATTGTTGGCTAATGCGTCGCGCGTAAGAGGATTTCGATGGTCCCTGCAATCCCGCTGTTAATAGGAACCGAGAGCTTGCCTGTTCCTGGCATGCTATTCCTCCAGTTATCATGAAATTACGAATGAAATTATGCACAATCAGAGTATACAGGATTCCGAGATCGGCGGCACAAAAAAAATAATAGATTAAAAGCAATTATTGATAAAGGTGATAAAGGCAGTTGTTTTCAAGGGTTTGTAAAGTCCTTTGGGGGTAACATATACCTAGGACTAGAAAAAGTAGAGTGAACTTTAACAATTTTCTGCTTTTTTTTTCATTGAAAATATTTTGTAATTTAAAAATCTTTATGTGCATTTTAAAATACATATTTTAATTTAACAATTGTGTAAATTTCATGGAGGTAATTGTTTCAGAACAGCTTCCGCGGTAACCAAAATATCTCCAAAAGTTTTTATCCGAAACAAGAAAAACAAAATCTCTTAAAATACAAAAGACTAATTATTGTCGTAGCCGATTATAAAATAAAAATATCTACTGTTTGCAAGATGCCGACCATTTGAGTACATATATGTAATTTTACAGTAAAAAATCATCCTTTTTTTAATTCATAAAACCTGAACTATAAGGTTTAAAAAATCCTAGTATAAGAAATAAATAATTCTATCAAAAACCTCTGTTCCCAATTTCAACTGAATCGGTCCACCAGTTCTCGAGAAATATTGGTTACTGTTTGGTCAAATACCATTCTGAGGAAAACGCTATTAAATTTACACAATTGTTAAATCAAAGTTTGTATTTTAAAATGAATATAAAGATTTTTCAATTAAAAAATATTTTCAAATGGAAAAAATTATCAAAGTTCACGCTGATTTGTCTAGTCCTAGGTGTACCTATGTTGCCCCTTAAAGGAAACCTGGAAAGTATGTTCTGTGAGGCTACCAAAGTGCTGGATCGAAGTTGCCTGAGAACTTCAGTACGAACACACTGACGCGACACAAAAGAGGTAATATGGTTACAAGTTCCGATGGCTTTTCGATAGCTTAAAGCAAGACACTATCACCATATGGCATATCTACAGATGGGATAAAAGAATTTTACAAATTACAAAATAATAATTAGCAGAACAGATTCCATTCATTCATAAAGGTTAGCGTCATATTTTTGATTGGCAATGCATGTATGAGGTAGTCCAACCGGTAGATCATTAGGCCAATTATTGAATAAGCAAGAAAATTTGGAAAGGATATTAGTAATCAACACTTTTCACATTTCAACTGCGAGAGGATTGCTATCAACGATTCGATTGGCGAATATCGACGTAGATTTAACTTGCAGAGTAGAAAATTTAATTAAATGCATGTACACAGAACCGACAGCAACCCAATCTCTGACGCTTTCAATTTAAATATGTGACAACGCGGTAACGCGTTACAAGATAGGCATTTTTTTTACTACTGGGCGTTTCAGCTACTGGAACGTGAGATTGTTGCTCTCTACATGTTCAAATAAACACTTCTCTCTTATATGATTAATTTGTTAGTGATCTAACCGAGTCTAATTTTTGAGAGAGGTTTAAGAAAGATTTAATCTGTCAGTGTTTTGTGGATTTCGCAATAAAATTACGCGTCCCGTCTTCTGTAAGAAATTTTATTTTAGATGTATCAAAGTGATTGGCGACACTTATCCTGGTAAAGAAGCATCTATATTTTTCCTACAAAGCAAACCACAATTTTTCATTTATATCTTAGTTTCCGTTCTGATCAAAGCTTGCGACAGCCAACTTCTCCATGGTTTTAACGGCTACACAATAGGATAAGAAAGAAACACAGTCGTTCTGATTACCCGCATGGGGTACAGGACTGCAAGAAACCACAATATTGCCCTGGGACTATACACGAGTGTTCCAATATAGGCTTAATGGATGAAACGATATTGTTGAGCTGATGGTAATTTAAATAAATTCCTTATCTTCTTCTGACATTTCAGAATAATATACTGCTCCAAATAAACGCCAACTTACATTCTGACGTAGTCTACCGAGTGTCAATAAATTGTAGAAAAAAATCCTATTTAAGATTCTGCTTTATTTTTCTAGTATTTATCATAATTTTACTGTGATAAATTTGTTTACTTGTTATAACCTTAAACAAAGTACCGTCAAAATTCCGAAATTATCTTTACAAAAAATCCTAAAAATTCATAAAAAAAAAAAGTAAGCCATTACCGTCACAGAAGCGAAGAAACAAAATAACTGATCCTGTTTCCTTAAAATCGGTCGCTGAAACTTTCCACGTGTTCCTGGCAGGTAAAAAAATTACCAACGCCCTTCTCATTAAAGAGCAAATAAATAGCCTACGCTAAACGCATATTCTCAAATGCATCTCCTTTGAGTGACACATTCTTCTCCCACGCGAAACTCTAACAACACATCACAGTAAAGGATAAACATACATACATTCTCTCAAACAGCATTTGAACCGAACGTTTACGTTTCAGTTTTACCATAAACCGGCAACGAAATCATCCAAACAACCGACTACTTTGACCAACGTACCGCCAAAATCCCATTGCGATCCGACCAACCGGCTAGCGGGAGAGCTCATTTGCGAAATCCTCGGAGCGTGGTGGCCGTATCGATTCGCGGAAAATACAGACGTCGCCGTGGCACGATGTTTCGAGCGGTGAAGCTGTCTTCGGCGGACGGGAATGATAACGGAGAAATTGCGCGCGTAGGAAAGCAGACGGATGAACGGACCGACATACTGACAAGTCCGGGCGTGATCATCGTATTGTTCGATACCTCAATTTTCCATACCGCGTGGCATTCACGCCGCGGTCTAATTACCCTCGAGGCTTACCCCGGCGCGGTTTAAACATCGATACGCGCGCGGCGCGCGCTTCGAGGGTGCACGATACACGGGGGAGGGGGCACAGGGTGTCGGTGCCGGGGCAGAGGGAGAGACGAACGAACACACGAGAGCCGCGATGAGATAAGGTCAGGCGCAAATGGCAAATTTCACGGGAAATTTATGACGTTTCACGGGGGCGTGTAATTATCGTCAGATACGGGATCGTTAACGGTTTATGAACAGCCGAAAAGGGTCAATGCCGTCGGATGCTGGGCGATTTGTGGGCGCCAGTGACGAAGGAAAGCGGGGGTGGCGTGACGGGATGAGACGGGAGTTTTTTTTTGTTCGTCAATTGCGAGCGTTTTAACCTTTAGGGGGACCATAGTGGCTATTGAAAATTTTAAAATTTGAAGTTCAATGTTTCTAAGGGTTTTTGATATTGGTAATCAGGATTCTATTGTTAGAGTATCGAAATTTTACGCGGGAATAGTGTTGCCAATTATTTCATGGTGTTTGCCAGTGTATTTCTCGAGAACTAGTGGACCGATTCAGTTGAAATTGGGAACAGAGGTTTTTGATAGAATTATTTATTTTTTATATTGAAGCATATGAATGACCAGCTTGCCGTTTAATGTGTGGCCGTGACAAAAACTTGAATGTTGTGTAAGTGAGAGTGAAAAAATTAAAAAGGGCGGCGGGAAGTAAACTATTTATAAGAGTATTTATGAATTTTTGTTCATTAAGTACTGCTTGATATTTTTTCGTGAATATTTTGTGGAAACCTGATACGTTGACTCCGGTGCGTGGGGGTTTGAATGGTACCCTTAACACGTTAACAATGTCAGACGGAGTTCATTGATTAAGCACAGTAACACTACTAAAAATTGCACTTTTTATCCACAAGCTGCAGTCGAGGCAAAGAGTTTAGTTGCTCAAGTCCACTTCCCCCACCACAAATCCCTTCAAACTCTCCCCTACCAGTTTTTACTCCCTGTCCTCCCATCAAACTCTCAGGCATCCAAATAGATCATAACAAACAAGTACAAAGTAATTACAGTACTAACACCATGATAATTAATAAAAAAAAATAACACTGTGAAGGAGTGAAGAAAATCTACAACCTAGACTCAATTGAAATGATTTTCAAAATTAAGCCTATATACCTAATGAAATTTGTAAACTTTTGGTATACAGCAAATCAACAAAATACCAATACATAATCCATTTATAAAAATTAGTCGACTAACCCCAGTCTTCTCTATTCTAGAAATTTATAAAACTGTTCACAGTTTATAGAATGGTTGAAATAGAATAGAGAAATGAGATTGTGCGTCAACACTGCGAGAGAAGTAGGTAAACCACGAGAAAACAAGGGAAGGAGTAGTGTCTATGGTCAGACATATGTCTTGCAAACCGATGTGTTTAATTAATTAATTGTTTCAATTAAAAATTATCTAGAACCTGGAGAACTTTTGAAATGTGCAAATATTTTGCACCCATTTCATTTAAGATTCTTAATTAAACTCTTCTTCTTTGCTAAACATGAAATGCCAAATGAGCTGGTTAAAGTAAATTAGTTTAAACTATACATTTATATGAAACTTGCTTACTGCATGTCTTCAAATTGATTCTCAATCACTCTGTATTTCTAGTACTTTTTCTTAACCCAACCGTACCACACACAGATTCTCAAACCCTTAAAGCCTCTTTCCTTCAGACGTACAGATTCCAAAATCATATTTTATCACCCATCGATACCAATTTCCACGCTGAAGCTCACTATTCCCTGCAAAATTCGTTCGTTAAAAACATTTTCGATGCTGAAGAGGCAGGCGACCGTGTCACACTTGCGCTGAATCGCTCGCTTTTTCCCCCGGGGGGGTGACGGTATTCGAGCAAGGAACAATTGTTGTAATTTATCGAACGCGGGTGAAATTCATGGGAAATCGCGCGCGCAACGGACCCAGCGGCATTTTTTTTCCAGCGTTCCTCGCGAAATTGACGCTCCCCCCACCTAGCTATATTAATTCTTGCGTCACGTATCGATTCGCGTACATGGAAAGCCTCTCGGGGCAAAGACGATGATAACCCTTCTTGCGGGGTGGCGCAGGGAAGCGGATAATGCAGAGATTGAGTTCAACCTGACTTACGTCCGCTCGGAACTATTTGAAAACTACTTCCAACTGTCAGATTAACTGAAAGTATGTGGCGGTGGGATTTTAACGCCCAGCGAACGGTGCATTATTCATGGGAGCAAGCGTTGCGAGCCTTTCCTAGGAATAATGCAAAGACGTCTTCGCCGGTGGATTAACGGGAAACTTATTGCGTTACGAGTGAAAATGGACATTTTTGGTGCAACAGTGGCCCTTTTCAGCCATCTATGTATTTCCAATCTGTCTACGATATTCCCATGATGCAATTTTCATGCTGGAGAGATTATTTTGGATAATAACTTAGGGTTTACGATATACTTATTATATTGTAGCTTTACAAGTAAAATGGAATTAATAAAAATAATTAGAAATACGAGTGTGACGAGTAGAAAAAGAATCTGAGATTCCGTGAGAATTAATTGAGTACGAAGTGAGAAATTCTTTGAGAAAAATTTCTTCCACGAGAAATTCTACTTTAATCGGCTGAAAAATTAAGCCATTTGTAAAGATTTTTTTCTCAGTAAACACAACATGTAATGAAATAAAGCTTTTTGGTGTTTATTAAGCTACTCTTATATTATAGAAAAAAATTTAAAAAGAATTTTTTTAATTTGTTTTAGTGTCTTTTTGCAACGTTAATATGGCACCTAAGAATAGAGGTTTACTGTATTTACAGCGTAGGTGATTTCCCGGCTCAAGCTTATCCGAAACAAAAAATTCCAAAGGATTCTTAACCTGTATAAATGTCACTATAGCCCCTAGCTGAATTAACCATTTTTGTCGAGAAATAACCGAGATTTTTCTCATGGAACACCCGAGAATACACCCTTTTGGGTGTTTTGTCAAACTTTTCTTTTCAAACCGGCGCCATTTTGTTAGTTTTTAACAAAAATTGTTAATTGTGCTAGGGGCTATAGCGACACTCATACAGGTTAAGAATCTTTTGGAATTTTTTGTTTCGGATAAGCCTGAGCCGGGAAATGAGCATACCTCTTTTTTTAGATGCCATATTAACACCGCAAAAAAAACAAGTAAAACAAATTGCAAAAATTCTTTTAATTCTTTTTTGTATAATATAAGAGTAGTTTAATAAATACCAAAAAGATTTATTTCATTATAAGTTGCATTTACCCAGAAATAATTTTGCGGCGGTTCAAAGTAGAATGACCCCTGAAGTGGCACAGAAATTCGGATGCGAGACAACGTGAAATTATTAATTTACAGGATGAAAATTTGCTTGAATTAGTATCAGAATTCTTGTGGCAATTAGTATGAGGTACACATATATTATTTCAACGAACGTATTGTCAATTATTCCATACTTTATCACTGCGAATCCAAGTCACAGACGACATTGAGTTCCACAGTGCCCAATACATTTCTGCCGTTACATTAAAAACGAAATTTTGATCCTCATAGCTCTTCGCATATTTCCTCATTTTTCTTATAACATAAATTTTCTACTTTCCAATCCAAACGAAAGACCCTCCTCAGAGGAAAAACCACTGCAAGGGGGAAAGAATATTCTGCTAAAACTAATCAGTATTATGTTTACGCCCATATCTGTACCACGCACACCCTTTGCACCATATTTTATCATCTTATCAACAACAAAACGTTTAGATTAGAGCCAACAGATCCAGCCAACCCTTTATCACGCACCATGAAAATTCAATACAGCGAAGCGTGAATAATCCGAAATTCACTCTGCTTAAACAAACGTTCCTTTCGTAGATATTATTTATCAATTATTTTCGTGTCGAGTTCTTCGCAGATTTGCCGTCATCCGTGTTCCCGATATTAGATACGATTCACTTTCTATCCCTGCTCGTTCATTTCGAACGATCGACACTCCACTGTACCAATATCGCTGCTCTCACGGAAAAATAAATTCGACAGCCTGGGCGCGCTGAAAGAAAGAGAGGAATCGTTTCATCCCCCGAGAAACAGTCCGCAGAGTCATAAAGAGACGATTAATTTCCACCAGTGTCCCGGCTCACTCATCCAATTCATCTCCACGAATTGCTGTCGCTGTGTTACGCCTCTCTGTCCATTGTGTCCTGCCGCAGCTTTTCATCGGCGAACGGAATGCGGAGGATTACGTGGGCGGCGCGAACAGGATCATACTTTCGAAGCTGATCGATACACCCTCGCGAATGCACGCGAGAACAAACCCGCCCTCCCCCCGGAAAGATTGGAACAAGAGGCGAGAGGGGTGCACCTGTCGACGACGCCTCGACAGGCCGAATTCTGTTTACGGACTCGAAAGGACAAAGGGACGAGACGATAGAAGAAAACCAACCCCAACTCCGAGCACAATGTTTTCCTCTGTTGCGGCGGAATTTGCCTCCGAAAATATCGTTCAGATATCGAGGGTTCCTGGGAGAGGAAACGACGAGATGGCGGAGACAGAGCATCCGTTCGCGGGTGCAGGAACGAGAGAGAGTGTAGGAGTGCTCTGCCTAAAGGGAGGAGAGCGGGTTGAGTCGGGGTGAAAGTGAGCGAGAGGGGAAGGCAGCCACCCTCGGGTCAGGTAACCCTGTATTGCCCATTCCCAGTTTACTGCTAATTCATTCAAATTGTATTTGTTCCCAAATATACATTCTATTCTTCCCCCACCCTTCCCCGCCGCTCCTGCACTCGCTCCCCGCGTATACAGAAGTACACGGGGTGTCCTGTAAATCATAGCACAATAGGCCAGCAGGTGATTCTTTGCAGGAAAAACAAGTGAATTTCTTTTTATTGGTAGCGTAGTTTTCACGGAAGAATCATTCGGAATGCGAAATCACTTTGCGTGTGTGGCGCTGTGTGCCCAACTTTGGTAGTTCCAATCGAATTTTGTGAACATGGCCAACTGCTGTAAAAAAGGTTAGAGTGGAAAGTTAGTTAGACAGCTTGGAAAGTGTTAAACGATTAAAATAACTGAAATAACTGAAACATGTTGGAATAATTTAAGGAAGTAGTATTATTTTGTGTAATACTTTTGTATAACTACTAGGTTTTGCTGAATTTATTTTAACCTGTAGTATCAGAATTTCAAGCTCAAAGAAATATGTATATTGCTATTTTTGTACATCTTTTCGTGAGAAATCGCCCCTTGGAAGGTTCCACAGTGATTTATGTTACACTGTATGTAAATATACAAGGGAAAAGGGATAGCCTGTAGTCAGACGCCAAGTAGACACGATTAGGAGTTTGCTAACCTCCTAACTGGATGTTTGAAAAATAGTTTCGAGTAAAAGTTATCCAACTTAACGAGAACAGTTGACGTAGGTACAAATTTCGTATTAACTGGTTTAACATCTTCAAGTGATTCCACCAAGTTTACCAATACTAAGTTTTCTGATTGTGATACAAAAAAT
Source organism: Andrena flavipes (assembly GCA_963971345.1). Classification (NCBI taxonomy): domain Eukaryota; kingdom Metazoa; phylum Arthropoda; class Insecta; order Hymenoptera; family Andrenidae; genus Andrena; species Andrena flavipes. The sequence continues at coordinate 71,495,157 of OZ020479.1, read as the reverse complement.
TCAGAGACCTACAGTAGCTTACAAAAAAGTTACCACTTTTTCGATCCACTCTACCTCTATTATTTTTCAAATAATAGAGAATTGAAAACTGTATAAAACTCAGTTAAAGTTGAATTTATTTAACTAATAAACAAAATCCCTACATAACATTAAACACGACAACACCCTTTTAAAGCTGTTAAGAAGTTACCACTTTTGAAAAGTAATAAAAATCTGATATTTCGTGAGGCCACCTTCTGTTGCTAGGACGACCTAAAAGAATATCAAAAGTGGTAACTCCTTTGTCGGCCCCAAATATGTGTTATCCCTTTCAATGTCATTAAATTTCTTTTTGTTAGTTACATAACTTCAATTTTAATTGGGTTTTATACAGGTTTCAATTATACATCAGAATACGTATATTAAACACATGCCACAGTTCCAAGTCGATGTTAAAAAAATAACAAAAATAAAGCAAATCGAGAAAGTAGCAACTATTTGGTTATAACTATTAATTATAACCCGAAGAAGCTGATAAGTCAGTATGCGTTATGCACTCTTAACAATTACTTCTAGATTCTAACTGCTCCCAATGCCACCTAAGTTGCCAAAGACTACTGGAGTATAACCAGAAGCATAACCACAAGTTTTCACTAGTAAATGCTAAATATTTGTCATAACAAAATTAAAAAACTAAAACAAACAATTTTTAGCTTAAAAATCCCTGTGTATTAAATATTCATCACTAAAAACAAACATCATCTAGGTAACCACCGAAGAGCCAAAAGACTACGTAGAGCCGAAGACACTACGGAGAAAATCCGATCGAAAGTTCGGCACTGATATTGCGAAATTTGTCAACAAATTTGGAGATTTACCAGAATAAACGGGTCTCTATTATTTCCGAGGACATTTACAAGGATCACCCGTGTAATCTGCAGAGTCGCTGGAGGAAGTAGCCTATGTAGATGTCCGAGCGTTGGCGGAGGAACTCGGCGAATGTAATTGTTGGCCAAGACTGCAACGTTAATCCCGAAAGAGGCAAGATCGCCGAGTTTACCACTTTCTTTGGTGTTCGCCCCCGCTTCGTGACGCGAATACGGAATGCTGCTAAAATGTTGTCTTTCAACCAGGCCAGGGGGGGGGGGGGGGGAGTGTCAACGGATGGCTGCGAGTAGAGCCAGGGACACCTACTAATTTCTGCTCCGGGGGGAGGCTTAGGCCGCTGAAAGTTGGCGGAACCCGTGGCTGGGATAAATTATGTGAAGACCGAAATTGAAGGACGCGGCGAGCTCAACTTCCTCCCGGAACTTTACTCGTGAAAATCGGCGTGGTTGCCCTGTGGTGAAATATCGCCAGCCAGGGCGACGGATATACCATCATTTTCGGGGATTTTTAGGATGCTCCGAAGGACATGGAAACGGGGAAAGAGAGAAAAACGATTCTTCTTGCGAAAGCACGTCGAACAGGGAAATGAAGTTTTTTTCAGGGGACATTTCGTTCCCGAGAAAACAGAGCTCGGAAGTTCGTTGTATATGGGTGTAATAGGACCATGTCCAGATTAATGCTTCCCCGCAGAATTCATTACCTCTATTCCTGTGTTTACGCTCCTAACCCCACCGATAACATTTGTTTTCTATCACACGTAGAACTTTATCTAATCCCTAGCTCCTACCGAGTCACCGCAACTACGATGCGCAAATCGGTACAACTAGGGATCCAAAACAGCTATCCGGGTAAACGCTAGGAACTAAAGTCTGCGAGTCCGCAAACGCGATTACTTTCCCAATTGCACTCAAAGCGGCCATAAGCTTGTCCTCTTCAGATATGAATTTTATCTGCTACTCGAAGCGGTATAATAAAGGCCAAGAGCAGATTCCTCGGTGTCTCAACATCTGTAGAGATGTTAAGAGAATGCTGAGGAAATTCGATACGAAGGGGCCCATACTATAACGGAAACTAATAACGAGAAACTTGGGGCAGGTAGCGAGGCGAGGGGAGGCCGCAGAACGAAACGATTCCTTTATTCCCCGCATAGATCGGGTTCGGAGAAAGGAAAGGGCAAAGAGTCAGCGATACAACGAAGCGGTGACCGGCCCGGAATGGAAAAATTCGCGATTCCCAAGCGCGTTCCGTATCGGTGAGCTCGATCGATGGGAAGTCATCGGGATTCAGTTAGCATAACAATACTCTCTCCTCGACACAATTCCACGTGTGTGTGCCTCCTCTCTCTGGACGCCTTGGGTCTAGCTGGACGGCGTCGAATCAATCAAAGGCACGTTCGACGTCGCCGGTGACAATCGATATTTCATCCCACCCTCGCTCTCCTGGGGGTATATCCAGCCTATGCGTGCACACCGGGCCTGGCAGCGCGTCTGAACGCGCGTAACCCTGTCCGGGGGTACGCGGTAAGGTCGTAAGGAGGCTTGCAGCGCGATAAGATTTCGGCCGGGTGTCAGAGGGTTTGCGGGGGAAGCTGAGAAAAAATGGGTGGGTGGAGCAAGAAACGGAAGGTGCCTTTGCCGACGGGAAGGTAGAAAGTCGAGGAGCTGAGCCGAGCGTACGACTGGGAAGACAGCAGCGGCTGAGGGATCAGAAGGTGGGAGGGCTACCGTGAGCAACACAGAAGAGGAACGAACACACGGAACGATCCATGGATGGTGCAGGTTCTTACGGATTTATGGATTTCATTATTGTCCGCCGCGGTTGGTTACACTGTATGACTAGGACCGCTCACCGACACACTCCAGAGAGTAGCTGAGAGGACTGACACGGGGAGGGGGTTGGTAGGAGGAGAGCAGGAGGAGAGGGCTGGAGAGCTGTCTAAACTTAAACTTGCTGCCCGTTTGCATTTTATGAGCAAGCAGCAAGTTCCTACGGGCCCGGAGGAATCCCGCCGGCGCCCAAACCGAAGCCCATACATTCATCCCCCGTTCTACCCCCCCGCCGCCCGCCGTCTCGACCAGCCCCCACCGACCGTTTTCCTAGCGGCGGCGACCTCCAACCGCCAACATACTCTTGCCACTGGCTGGCAGGAACCCGGCAACCCGGTCAAACCACCCATTACACTCGAGCGTGTAACCTGAATTACCTCTCTGTTCGGCTCCAAACCCCCCTGCCCCTTGAACACCAACCGGGTGGATCGTGGCGGGTGTAAAGTAATGACACCGCTGAATCTTGAGGCTTTCCGGCCTGAGCTGTGCCTTGAAATTTCTGCCTGCAAGGGAACGGTGCAGGAGTTTGCGTCTGGAGGAGTTACTCGGGGGGCTATGATGAAAGGGTTGATCCGCTATCCGGCTGGACTTTTAAGAATTATGAAGAAAACGATCGAGGAGTTCCCAGGGCGCCACAGCTTCCAGAATATATAGTGAAGATTCATCCTGCGATACCATCTTCGAGGTGGCAGAGACGTCAAGTAAATACATATAAGCTGTAGTCAGAACGCAGGGATCATCTTTGGGTATTTGTCAATTGGCACTAAAGCTAAGTGTCTGCTTCTTATGATACATTCCTGCTGAGAGATCCATATGTTTTAGAAGAGTGCTCCAAACTCAAAAGCGTCTTAATGTACCTAAAGGACAGACTCCACAGTTGGAGATTCGTCGATATGCTTAACGAGTACACCCTAGGTGCAGGAGGTCTTTGACTACATTTCAAGTCCATGACGTAAGAAAGAGAGTGTTAGCCATACTGTAAAGAGTACCTACACATAGAAATTAAGTGGTCACTTTCATTAACAAGCCGCATTCTCCAAGTGTCAGCCACTCTACGCTCTACCAGGGGATTATAGTGCTCGAGACCCATAATATTCCTTTCAGAACTTTTATTAATCAGATAAGTGCATGCCTGTAGTCGCAAATCACTCCTTATACGTGTTTAAATACGAGGAATATCATTTTATTCTTTCTGTGCGTCCTAAGTATCCCTAACCATTAACCTCTATTAACTAGAGGAAGGGGTGGTAATACGTTTTAAAATTTTGCTTAGAATGTAGGTAAACTAATAAGGTTACGTGTAATAAAAGGTGGAAGCAAAAGAAAGGCAGTTTAATTGAATTTAACTGCTAGCAAGTGCAGTGATAACGCTATTAGCCGCTGGATATTATTGTTTATAATATGAAAATCAAAAGGGGCCTGAATTACCAGCAGGATACCATAATACCACCATTTCCTCTACTTCAACGTGGACAAATATTGCTCAGAACCCAAGAAACCAAGCAAACTCAGCTCTACGCATAACAGTGTCCGATGTTTGTACTTATTTCCATTTTCATACCGCGGGGTCGCGTGGGATGATGTATTGTCAAGGATCCATGGAATCTCGAAGCAGCCGAGGAAGCATACGAGATCAGATGTGCCGTCGATAAAATATTAACCCGCGCACCGGGGCGTCGTGGAATTTCATTACGCAAATTCCGCGCGCGAATTTTTCCTAAAAAAAGAGTCGTGAAATAATTTACAGGGGACACGTCGCACGCAGAAACTCACGCGCCCGCCCCGTGACCCTCTCCCACGTCCCCCACCCACCCCCCGCCCCTTTCCACGTCGAGCCCTGCTGGTCCTTGAGACAATAATACCGGGAGAATTGAGTCGGTATAGATGGCAGAATATGCGAACGAGCTAAGGCAGAGTGCACTGTTCAATAATTCAGTAGAGATAGTAGATCTTCTCGCCTCTCCTGTCTCTCGCTCTCGATCTCCTTCTTATCAGTCACGCGCGACTACGAGCGTGTAGGGGAGACCGGGGCTAGTTGTTACACTTTTCAGTTTTTTATTTTTTATTTTTTTTGCATTCCATATTTATGACTATCAATGACTCTTACTTAAAGTACGTTCTTTCCTCTACCGATGACCGCTATGGAATGTAATTAAACGAAAACCATGACTTTGAAACAAGCCATTTTGAAAGTCGAGACATGTTGTAACAACGTGCCCCGAGTAGGGGCAAGTTGTTACACAATACGGGGCAAGTTGTTACACAATTAAATTTTACGAAACGAGGCTTATTATGAGTAATATAATTATATTTTCTTGGACAAAAGTAAATTTATTAATGTTAAGAATTCTTTTACAATAAATATACAATAAAAAATCTATTTTAAAAATAATAAAAACTACTGAAATCATTATCGTCAATTATCGTCGTCCGTTTCATACGGGGACTCGCAATTAATGCACACGTAAAAGTGATTCTTTGGTTTTGCACACTTCTCATGTGCCCACTTTTTGCATTCTATGCACTGAATCCACTCTGTGGATTCATTTAGCGGGAAACTACTATAGTGACTCGTGGTAACTAAAGCATTAAATTAATAAATTAATAAATTAATTACTAAATACAATGTAACAACATGCCCCTTTCGCTCTGTAACAACGTGCCCCTTTTCGTATGTAACAACATGCCCCTTGTCTTGTGTAACAACTTGCCCCTTGTCGTGTGTAACAACTTGCCCCGGTTGACACCATTGTGTATAAACAGCTATAAGTTCATACCAGTTGGGTGTATTCTTATGTTCGTGGTGCTAATCTGTAGCTAAAAGAACACTGATTCAAACCTGGTAATAGTCATTTACATACATTTATCTGTCTGTTCGGTAGAAAAGATTCAAGTAGAAAGAGAAAAGTTACTATTAGTACCGAAAACACAAAAAACTGTAATAAAGTGACAACGCGTGAACCGATTACAAACACACAACATATACAAGTGTGTATGGTTGAAACACATCAGTCACTTCATCGTCGAAGAGATAGTCCAAGCGAAAAAATTTTAAACTGCTTTGTAACAACTTGCCCCTGTAACAACTAGCCCCGGTCTCCCCTACGAATGATCCACGATGCAGCTGTGTATGCATAATATACCCCCAAGCAGAAAAATGACTCCTCCAGGTAATTCCGTTGCATCGGCACGCCGCGCTGAGAAGTAAAGAACGATGTAGCGTCGACAGTCGAATCAAGATATTCATGTACCTACAGTTACTCAAAAAAATACCCGCCCAGGTTATATGTAACATATTTTATATATTAAATCGGCTTCAAAGTGAAAACTCGTAATTCTAATTCGCATTAATATAAACCTGGTGTGATTGGCAGAAATTAAGGTTCACCTTGGGAATTTTTTGCAAGGAAACTATACTTGCAATCTTTTTAAAACTTTCAGGTTATATTATTATGTATTATAAAAGGCGGGCAAACATTTTTTCATACAAAAATAACGCGGTGATTTTAGATGACGCAAGTGTTTCGAAGCGGCCAAGTTGTTCAAATAAGTTTTATTGCACAATTAACGCGAAATTTTTCAGCGAGAGACGTAACTGTTTTTTCAAGCACTCACCATGATCGTAACTTTTCATTTCCATAGCGTAAATTTATTAAAATCACAAAACTATTTGGTTGGTTGGTCTCAGGCTACTACAACTTCCAGCATTTGGAATTAACGCGTTATTTTTATATAAAAAAAAATGCTTCTTTACTTCTTGAAATACATAGTAATAGAGCTTGAAAGTTTTAGAAAGATTGCATATATATTCCTTACAAAAAATTCTTAAAAGGAACTTTGATTTCTGCCAATTACACAAGACTTCCCTAATAATACACTTTTGCTTTAGCTGCATTCGATTGAAAACTGGTACAGAGTTTAATTAAAAAAGTATTATTATCCGTAAAAGTAGCAAGAGTCAGGCAGAAAAATATTCTCCCCAATTTCGTATTTAATTTATACAAACGGAATTACAATAAGTTAATATTCCCGCGCTTTTATTATAAGATTGAATCTATTATGCATAGATTCAACTATTCAATTTTCTGTGAAATTTAAACTTATCTTGTCCCATTCTTCTAGCAAAATTTCTTTGAATATTTCATTGGAAGATGGTGCTAACTAAAAATATGTGTACCTATTAATCAAGGTTTATAGCAATATAAATTATAATGGGTACTTAATTCTGAATTTAACATATGTTGTGTGTCTATTATTAAAATAATTGAAGATTAACTTGTCTTCTTAGAAATTAAAGATTTCGAACTGAAGACGGTGAATTTATTCTGTAATTCTTGGGGGGGGGGGGGAGATACTCTAATGTAACTGCCCGTTTTTTAACGCCATCTTTGAGTGTTTATTTAATAAAAACTATAAGGTTATACTATCTGAAGTTTTGCCTGCATAATAAGGTATTTTTGAAGTAATACTCAGAATTTTTGTTCTTCAAAAAAATTCTTTTCCGACGGCTGTTGGTGTGGGAACTGTTCTAGTCCTCCAAAATGCAAAATCTAAGGTTCATTTTCTTTATTATGTTTGTCGCTATTCTTATTTTCTTTATTACTCGAAAATTCTTATATTTTTTTAGAAGTTTGTGCCACCGACTGTAACTAGAAAAAAAAATCTGAGTATTATTTCAAACTCACCTTAATATACAGACAAAACACCAGATAGTATAAACTTATAGTTTTTGTGAAATAAATTCCGGAAGATGGCGTTGAAAAACGGGCAGTTACACTACAGTATCTCACCCCAAAAAAAAAGTATTCATGTGTACAATACTATGTTTACTGAATCTTTAAATTACAGCGATGAGTTAATGAAAATTTAAAATATAAACATTAACAGAAGTATCATAATTTGAGAAGAAGAAACCTATCTATTCTACATCAAAGACTATCCACCTAATTCCAAATTTGACGTATGAATTTTAGAACGATGAACGATGACCCATATGCAACACATTGCAAACAAATTGTTTTTTCATAAAAAAAACCACTCTACCTCTAAACGCAAATCTACGCGATCCAATAGACCGAAACTTCAACAGCCTCTTTCGATAAAACGTTTTGGCAGCGGCGCCTGATTTCTCCTCAACTTTACACCCCTTCACCCAGCAGGCTATTCCCAAATATAAAAGACAGCTTAACTTCCAATTCCAAAATTAAAACGAATTTCGTGTTACATTCGCTTTTCAAAGAACCACGCCCCCGGAAATACGTAGCTCAATCTGTGAAAGCTGCGACCTGTTCCTTTTATTTTACACGCTACAAAAGCGAATTTTTCCAACACCCCGGCGCTGGCACACGATGAAACACATTTTGCCACGCTAATCCGATGTAACACGAGTCGGGCGTTGTCGCGAAAATTCGCTCGTGATTACGTGCACGCGTCACTTTGACAAAATTCTCTCTAAATAATTTCACGCGAACTACCATGCGCGTTTAATTGCTCGCTGAGAGTTTTGTCTCTCAACGTGTCGCGGCGAAGCGCTGCGCGCCGCGCGTCGGAGACAGATCGCGCGTGTACGCGGGTGGATTTCGAAGACCGGCGCGCGAAAGTGTAGGTGGTAGAAGAGTAATAGGAATACGACGATGCCGTGACGACGCCGCACGCATTCGTATCTGTCAAACCTGAGTTACGGACCACGGGATAAAGGTATTCGGTGATATTCTGTCGTTGATGTACCGTTCCCCGGTAAATAAGAATGCCTCTCAGCCAAGGCACGACATTCGATATGGAGATGCTCGCTTACCTGAAACAAAGAAAGCCAATTTTATGGTGAGTGAATCTGGGAAATGGAGTATCGAATGAAGTTCTGATATAGGTATTCGTATAGACGCTCGGTAGGGGAGAGGGGAGATGAAAGGGACATTTTTGTTTAGGGTTAGGGTTAGATGATAATAAAAAAAATTAAATAACCATTGGAGCTCTAATTGGTAACATTAGAAAGGCCAGTTATCTGGCTATAATAATACACGGTCCTATTAAGCTTCTCACTATATTTACATATCATATTTTTCGTTTTCTAAAAAAATGTGTTTTGTCCCTTTCATGAATTGGATGTATTGAAAGGGACATGGGTGTTTATGAATGGGACAGTGTAATAAAAACAAGTAATATTAATATCATTTTTTTTAATTATTATTTATGCAAGTACCGAAATCACAGTAGCTGTTTTAATTCGTAATAGGAACCAAAAACTCAACAGCTAAGCTTATTTATGGCTTTCTTATTACGTATAATTCACCATTTTGTTAAACTGTGAATGTATTGAAATTGAGGACTATACAGCAAGAGTTATGCAGTTTCATCTTTACCAAAATTTGATTAAATTATAAAAACTGTTTATAAAAATTGCTTTGCTTTAACACATAAAAGAGAACACTAATTATTGAAAAATGTATATTTTTATTCAATAAATAGTAATTATTGAGTTGCTAAGTTTTTATTTTCAATTTTTGACGAATTTTACAAATCTAGAGCTGCCCAAAAGAAAACTATTGCATAAACAGTAATGGGTGTACCTAGGTTCAAAATTTGCAATACATCGCTCATTTATTACCAGAATTCTTTTTACGTATATTACACGTCATAACTCAAAAACTGCAAAAGTGGAGTTGCACTCCTCTTGCTGTCCTCAATTCGTATAAATGAAAGCTCGAGTGATAACAGTGGATAAAGGGCCACTTATCAACCGTGTGAAATTGTTCAAATACTCGATAATCATAAATGCAATGTAACGAATCATAGATTGATATTGGCGATTTTACAAAACGTTCACACAATTGGATACACAAATATACCTGCACAATGTTGTAATTTAAAACGATAAACTCCGAAAAGGAAGCGTGTTTAACAATTTATATTATATGTATACAGTGAGGTGATTACCCAAAATTGGCCAGTGATAGTAAAACAACGAACAGCTGAAAATGTCTGGTTCCAGTAAACAATGTCATATAAACAAAGGTCTGTAAATACTACCTCTCCAAGTTTAGTCTTTTTAAAAATTGTACATTGAAGAACGTGTTCCTAGTGAACTCTTTGAGCAAGGAGACTAATTCACAGACTTAATTCTCCTTTTCTTAACGTTATTAGTGCTTAAATAAGATGATATTGGCGCGTTGATTCGGTCATTATACAACAATTTATTTTATTATTTGAAAATAAAATAAAGAAAACACCGCTATTTCGTAATTAATTATAAAAAATTCCGACGTTTCGGTTCCTGATTTGAACCATTCTCAAGGAAAGTGAGGTAAATTATATAAAGTTACGCTTGCTGGTGAAAGATGCGTCGTAGCATTTATAAAAGCAAACGACTCGTGAGTCGGTTGGAAGCAGACTGTGTTATTAGTGCTTGCTATGACTGTTTATATTCCATTGTCAAATCCCAGCAATATCAATATTCGTCTCTTTTCTCTAACATGTAAATTTTACACGCCAAGGTCACTCAGCAATTTGCATTTGCTTTTTCAATATGAAGTCCGTTAAAATAGTTCATCCAAATAATTTAGAAACACCCTGTGTATAAACATCTACCGATTTTAAACCGTATCTTGACCACCGCCGTACTTTCGCCAGAGAACGAAGCGCCACAAATGGCACGACTCTTTCAGTTCCAGAAACTGTATCAAGACCCGGAGCTTGATTAATGCGTGACGAAATTACCCTTAATTAAAAAAGCGTCGCCAGTAAGTTTCCTCCGTGATCCAGCCCTAACCGAGCCATGAATTAAAAAATTACTCGAAACTGTCCAGTTTTTGCCCTCGACCGCCCGACGAAGTTTCCCGTGGAACGAAAAAAAAAAACGAAAGAAAAGTGTCCCATCGACCCCGGCCGTGATCGATCCGTCGAGTTTCCATTTATTTCAACGACGCGAGAAGTTTAACGGGCAAAATCGATTCCCGTACGTGCCGCACATAAATAAGAAAGTTGCAAAAGTTAAAAACTTGAGAGCACCGAGCACCGTGTACCGACCGGTGGATTTATCACCTCGACACGCTACGGAGGGGTGGCACGCCTGCAGGCTCTGCCTTCGGTTTCTTTCCTCGTTTTTGTTTATTGCTACCCCCTCCCCCTCCCCCTCCCCACCCCCTCAGTAGCAAACTGTCACTCGGCTTGGAGTTACGCGCTGATTTACAAAACCAATAAACCAGCGGCTGATGCGATTTCCATTTCTTAACTTTCGATCCGATTTATGTTGCAGGCTGTTTTCCGGTTCCGTCGGTGATCGTAATTGGGCGAAAAGTGCACGTGGATGATTAAGGTGACAGTGCTTAGAGTAGATTTGATGAGGAACGTGTGGAACTGTACCTAGAATTTTTGTCAACATTTGTAGATTTACAGAGTAGCGAAGGATAAAAGGCTTGTGCTTTCTTAGCTGTGGTAAATTGAATTTGCGAGCTGATGCTGCGTTGAAACATTTTTAGACAAGTGTTCAATGACTTTTTAACAGTAAGAGAATTTATTCTGCAAATTATCATCAATTTTCTGAAGGCAAAGTGATAATTAAGTACTCAAAGCTGCGCCTAAGTTTACATTTAGAGGTTTCAGATAGTGTAAGGTTGCATTTCACATCCCCTCTCAAATAAATAGGGTATCATAACCCTAAGTGTTGTATATTAGTAGCCTCAGTTGCAACCTGTCGTTAGCTCATAGACTCAGTTTAGATTCAACATGTGAGCAATTAACTCGTGCCATCGAGGATTCGGTTCAAACCTATGCTTAACTCTAACCGTCAGATACTTGGTTCAAACACTGTCGTTATCCTCATATGCCTAGCTCAGGCCTATCACTCGTTCGCGTCCTCTGAGACCCTGTTCAAACCGATCGTTAGCTGATGTCCTCGGAGACTGAATTCAATCCTATCGTTAGCTCATGTCCTTAGACACCTACTTCAGATCTATCGTCAACTCATGAGACTCAATTCAGATTCGGATCAGACTCAGTTCGCACTGTAGAATATTTTGTATATCTGCTAATATTCTTAATTTAAAATGGAATCTAACATGGCGTGTTGATTCGTAAGAAAACTGTAAATGAAAAAGGGAATTTGAATATTGTTATAGCTAACAGAACCGTGCTACGTCACATTTCGAACTCCCAGCCAAGTCTGACCCAATTCAAAGAAAATTGAATGGGCCGGCCGATACTTTACGTAGAAATACAACGCGCGGTATCAAGATTCCTATTTCTGAGCGCTTAGGTATCCTACGCCACGGTTGCCCTATGCTTTAAACGATTTAAACTCCTACCGATGCTCCCGATACGAGTTGGGGAAGTGCGCGTGTGCAACGTGGATCACTGTTAGATAAAGAATCGGGGGAAATGGTATTCAAAATTTGACAATGAGGAGAAAGACACCGAAGATATAAAACGGGAGCCGATGTGAAAAGTATCGTGGCGTTATATCCCCTGTTTCAACGTGAAATTTTTGTTAGGGTGCTAAATAGTAGCGGTGGATCGAAACGGGCAGAATAACAGAGCAAATAAACTTTAATACTCCTGATTGGAAATCGGGATCGTTGAATGGTCAGTCTACCCGGCCGATGATTTCTCCCTAAAACCATTCGGCCAGAATCGTGCTCGAATCTCGGTTTACCACCGTGAACGCTGAATATTAGCTAGAGAAATCGACGCTGTAGCTGCCCGGACAGATGTAGCTTACAAAATCCGTGGTTGTTGCACAGTTCTGTGCACCTGTCGCTTATAAATGATTGCACGGCAAACGGACGAGTTTTTATCATTCATTTTCCTGTCTTTTTTTTATAACTCGACCAGGTCTGATAAACTACAATTGAAATTTTATTTCCACCCTTATTCTTCCTGTTCTCGGTGTCCCCCTTTTGGCGAAACGTTTCAGCTCGCTGCGATACGCACCCGACAGCCAAATCGGAAGAGGAGAAGAAGCTTTCTACTTTTCTCCGGCGGAGCAATGAGTCAGAAAGGTGAACGTTCTAAATAGTGCCGGCGCACGAGTAGTAAAACGTTGAACTTTCACCGATATTATGCTCCCATTAGAGAAGGAAATTTGCCTCCACGTGCTAGAAGACGGATCGTACGGTTTTTTATTAGCCTCGAGAAAGTTTCCTTCTAAATTAAGCTTTCTCGTCGCTGAAACCAACTGTACAGGGTGTAGAATAGGTACTGGTCCTGATTCTCACGGATTAGCGCTTTGAGTGGTGCGAGGTTTTGAAAAATGCCCCTTTAGTTGATCAGGTCTTTCCGAGCGAGCGATAGTAGCGATATTGTCTGTTAAATCTGCACGAGGATACTAACAATGGCTATGCAAGCTTTCTCTTATGAAAAGCAGCCCGATTACTACGAAATTCATCGTTAACATTTTTCTTTTTATCTGTGTGTGTTATGCTCGGCAAGTGGAAAAATGTAAAAAGTAATGCTAAATTTTCGGCCAATTAGCAGACATGAAAATAAATGTTTGAGTTTGAATTTGACAAGCATGAAATTTCTATAACGAATTTTAAAGAGCAAAAATTTACCCTTAGAGGTGTACGCATATTTAAAAATCCTTCGATCCTGAAGTATAATTGTTTGATAGTGTTAACAATCTTATGTAGGATCCGGTGCATCGATAAATTCTTAGGAAAAGACAGGGTTTGATTGATCATATTATACTTGAAGTCAATCCTGCTTATTTTCTGATGATGACAACTGGACAAAGATTAAAGTATGTAACTTAATTTCACTGGAACCGAATTGCTATAATACTCATTGCTAACTAGTATGTCCAGATCCTAAGTATGAATGATTTTCACCTTCTATAATGACTTCTGCATAATACAAGTCGCCTTTATACTAAAACCTTTGAATGATCATTGTTTTCGTTAACCTGAAGATGTCTAATCGAAAAAGAAACATTTCTCTCAAAGGTACACAGGCTCGTTCATATCCGATGCTCGCCTCAGTTAGAAATGTGGATGAAACAGAATGCGGACCGCTTAGATTCAGACGAAATCGATAAGAGGGATCGTAGAAAAAGAAATCAACTTGTCATATTTGTCAACTTGCCAAGAAATCAAGTGTTAACTAGGGCTGGGACTATTTGCCGAATTTTTCGGTATTCGAATATTCGAATAATTCAGTTGCTCAATTATTTGGCGAATATAATTCGAATATCCAAGTACTCGAGTACTATTCGAATATTTAAGTATTCGAGTACTATTCGAATATTTAAGTATTCGAATACTGATGTATTCGAATAGTATGGTGTGAATTATAAATCAAGTTCTTTAGGTTTATTTGTCAGGGTGAAATCTGGTAAGCTAATTTTGACCCACTACACAGCATACTATTCGAATACATCAGTATTTGTATAAATCAGTATTGGAATACATTAGTATTTGAATAAATCAGTATTTGAATACATCAGTGTTCAAATAGTATTCGAATAATAACATTCGAATACTCAAATATTCAAATAATAACATTCGAATACTCAAATATTCGAATAATAACACTCGAATACTCAAATATTGGAATAATAATATTCGAATAATAACATTCAAATACTCAAATACTCAAATATTCGAAGTTTATTCGTAGCATTCAAATACTTATAAAATATTCAAATATTAAATTTTTCGAATAGCATTTAAAATCTAGCTATATTCTCACGTGACGTAAATACGCGTATGCATTCAATTCTGAACCCACCTTTAGGCAGATAAAGGAAAAGTGTAGAGGAGGGGCCCAACGGCCCAATAGCTCCTCTTTTCGACACCCCCATTTCAATGTTCGGCCATGCGTTGTGAAACTTCACGTTGCCCACGATACCTGTACGTTCATTCTGCAATAAGGCAATAACAACGGAGGAATTCATAAATCCAAATATTCCCGAGGACACTTTTATTATTCTTGATCGATGAATATGTCAGCACATTCTATAATACTATTCATAAATCCTCCCGCGTGTCTCTGGCTCCACAAAAACCGTAACGCGTCCATCGCACCCTGGACCGATCGATTCGAATATCAATTTCGAATCGAAACAGCGTGCACGAACGAGCAAAAGACAGAGGACCAGTAAAAGAGAGAGAGAGAGAGCGAGAGAGAGAGAAAAGTGGAGCATTAGAGGAGTGGCAGGTGTAGGGACGCGGAGGAGAACGCAGGTGGAGGAATGCAAGGGCGACTATCAACAGATGGCGTTTTAATCGTGACACTCTGCCTCCTGGCAGAGAAAAAAAGTGGGCAACTGGTGGAGGGGGAGGGGTGGATAGATGGAGAAACATCGGATGGAGGGAGGAATCACGGGCGCTGGGGGCTGGGAAAAGGGTAGAAAAGAGTGCAACAGGACCGGGAGAGCGAGAAAAAGAGGAGAGAGGGCTGGCGGGACACTGGTGCGCAGCCGGATAGTAAATGATTGTCGATTAAAGTGTCCCCCGTCCAGGGCTAGGCGGCTCGATTGACAAATGGTTTGCGAAATCTGCATTCGCTGCGAAGTATTCTCTTGCCAATTCGGCTGGAAGTCGCGCGCGTACACGTACGCCCGGCCATTTGTTCCTCGTCCGCTCTACCGTGAACGGACGGAAGAAATAAAAATGCTAAGTTTTCGCGTGGAGTTCGTTTGTCTGCCAGGATCCTTGATCCGTGTCGATTTCTGCTCGACCACTCGCGTCTGCCTCTCGATTGCCGATAAAACGAGCGGAGGGGTGGCCCGATAGGCTGATGGGAACTTGAGCTGACCGTGGATGATTCCGGGCGTCACCAGACGTCAAAGTATAACATCAGATTAGTAGAGTCGTAGAGACATCAGAGCCACCACGTCTTCGCTCCCTGTGCAAGGGTTTCGAAATGACGATGATAACTGTGGATGCTTGGCGTGTATTCACGAAATTCACCTTGGAACATCTGAGATACACGTTCAGTATGGATTTTTCTGAAGGATGAGGATAAAGAAGACACCAAATGTGTAGGAAGATATAAAACGTACTTCGTATCTGTGTCAAATACGAGGTTTAAAATGCATTACTCTAAATAGAAGCGGGGAAAGTTTCTGAAGATTATGACGTACTGAGTCAAACCACATTAGATTTGAAACTACGTTGACATTTCTCTAATTCTTTAGCAATTTATAGTAAATGGGAGATGTATTTTATATTTCTATGAATAAATCTATCATGAAATTACTATCATTATGTTTTAACAATATTAACAGTTTTTACACAGTATTTACTCGATACACTGAGCAATCGTGTTTGTTACCAGTCTGACTATGTTAACCTGTTTTTGTAACAAAAATTTAAAAGATAAAGTATCTACAACAACATGAAAAATTTCCATCTTCTGTTAGTTGTGAAGCAATATTTACATCCTCACCGTCGCGTTTTGATTTAAGCATAACTGCTGCAAATATTTTCCAGTAGCCTCCTTAATCCTCCTAAACAGTTAATTAGTATTCATAAATTTACTGCGAATCATACACCTCTGAAATGTATGATAAATATATCATGCGTAATCTTTCCAAACATATTTTCTGAAATTTGAAGCAAATAAATAAAATAAAGGTATTGCTATATTTAATATATAGTATAAGAATCTATTAGGTGTTGTGTATACACTACGGCTGTAACGAGTATTCGAATAATTTGGAGTATTCAAATTTCAAACATTACCCGAATAATTAGGAGTATTTGAATATTTGGAGTGATCGAATTTTGGACTGCACATGAAATATTATTTCACACTTTATCGTGAAATTCTGTTCATATTGGCCTTTACAATTATTTGTTTTACAAATGATCAATTTAGAACTTTATTAATCTGTGGTAAATTTATAAATTTAAAACGGAAACAATATTCGAATATTCCTAATTATTCGAATATTCGAATATTTACAGCTCTACGCTAACTAAAAAAAAATCGTGATTCATGTTAAGTCTGTATCGACGTTGGAAGCATAGCATGTAACATATTTTTCAAAGAGGGAAAACAGAAAGGCCGATCATTTGCACCGGATAATAGTAGATATTTGATGTGCGGGGTGCAAATTAACTCCCGCGCCGCGGCACTCTATCGAAAGATAAATGTTTCGACGGGGAGAAGCTTGTCATCCGATAACAAATGTCAACTGTGGAACAGTGCAGTGCTATTGCGGGTATTTATCGAGCTGGCCGGTTGCAGGTGTTAGTCATTTTTTCCGAGGCTTTTACATCGGGCTGTGAAAACGCTCGGAAAAGAAAGCACCTTCTAACTATTATTTGTCGTCGATAAAATAATAGAACAATACCTAACGTCGCGTTCCGCGAGTCCTCAAAATATTTCAGTCGACCCCGCGTAACTATACAAAGTAAAGTGTATAAATGAGCGATCGAAGGAATTGATAGTATAAGAAAATAAAATGTACATACGAAAGAATCATTTTAAACAGTCGGAAAGAATACACAGATGACAATTCTGATTGGATAATTTACATGCTTCGCCATATAAAATGCAACGAGTTACCTGTATGCACTTCTGTAATTGGACACTTTTCTCGTTTACATGGAGTTGCGTACGTCTCTTTTTTTTTTAATAAATCATTTTCGTTAAATAGTCTGTGTATGACAGCACTACATTACAGAGTTTTAACTTTATGACTTATTTCCAATTTTTTAATAAAATAAACGGGATTTTAGAGGCACCTTTAAATATAGATACAAAGTTTATGTTTATAGTTTGAATGGAACAGCTCGAAAACAAAATAATTTTGCATTATACACTCTCAAATTGTTTTTGGATAACAATTTTCGCTTCAATGCATCACGAATCAAAAGATTTTTTTTTTAACTTTTAAACAGAAATCAAATTTGAGGAATTGACAAATAGAAAGTAAATTGTCTGACAGAAATGGGAATTATTATATTACCAATAACTAACGTTTAATTTAAGTTTCTGATAAAAGGGTAATATATCTTCACTTAACCAGCAACAGAAAAAAATATCTTCATTTTTCATTCAGTACACAAAATGTTTATCTGAATTAAAAATTGTATCTGCCTCGGCCATAAGAAGAATCGAAGAGTCCTTGTAAAAAACACTTAAGTGCTAAAACTCAAATTTGATACTACAGTATTAGTATTGGCAGCTACGCAATTTTCCGATATTTTTTTTTTTTCTTTTTAATTTTGGCACTTACAGTGTTTTCTACTTCAGTTCTAATTTAAAATCTCCAACAATGTTAATTTATTTGTGCTCATCTCGACTGTTCCAATACCTGCCATGTTAATGTAGTTCAGAACATCGTTCAGGATGATTATTTAACGAGAAAGCGATATTGTGTTTGAAAGAAAAAAGGTAAAACCGCGAGCAGGAAACAGGCTAATGCGGTGACTCGACGAGAAAGTCGATACGATACGTCTTCCGTCAGTTTTCCACGCCGTCAGTCCGTTCCCAGGGAAATTTTTATCATAAAAACGACGGTAGCTTTCGTGCCGAGCTAAATTAACGACGGCCAAGATCGAACACACAGACCCTTGGCATCGACTTTTAAGTAAGATTTCTCTTAACGAACCCGTATTTTCTC
This sequence comes from Andrena flavipes, assembly GCA_963971345.1. Taxonomy (NCBI): domain Eukaryota; kingdom Metazoa; phylum Arthropoda; class Insecta; order Hymenoptera; family Andrenidae; genus Andrena; species Andrena flavipes. Next base: position 71,476,899 of record OZ020479.1, on the reverse strand, counting down.
CAGTCCAAGAACAAACAGATAATAATATTCTTGATAAAAATAATAAACTTGGGCTTCTTAACTCCACTCTATTTCAATCTTATTTGAATCTATTTCATTCAAAGTAAGTATCATGAACTTATTCACAGACAGCAAATTTATGAAGAAACTAAAAATTTACCTAAATTTTGCAAAAAAGCATTGCACTAATTAGGACGATAAAAAATGCATTTAACTTACTCGACACAAAATAAAAAAAACATATTTACCACCAAAAAAAACCTATATTCACGAAGCACAGTATTTCTCTCTAGGGGAATCATGCCGGCAATCGATATTAACCCAAACGATGGCAAAATAAGGTAAGAAGGCACAATCAACGTCATAGAAAACACGATTTTCGAAAGTCGAATAGAGACTCCCTTGCCCGATCGGATAATAAGATAACACTGTCTCGTGATAGGAAAGACAAGAATACGTAAGACGTTCTCCGGGTGCAGTTTTCCGCGCCGTCAATCAGCTTCCACGAGAAACTCATCGTGAAGGAGCCGCAAGGATAATAACCTCTTCCCGAGAGACCAACCAGTAATAACCGAGTGGCGGCTGGAGATTGGGGGTTGGCGGTTCAGGGTTGAATTAGAGGGGGGAAGGTGACCGAGGAGGCTCCTGTAGAGGCAGCAGTACTAGGCTGAACCCTCCAGGAACACCTCTAACAATCCTAGAACACAGGATGTCCAGTAAACTGTCCTATTGAAATATAAATTTCTGTGCAACTTCTAAGTTTTTCTTGATATGAACAATTTAAAAAAAAAACGCACGTTTAAAAAGTTACAGGAAGACTAAGTCCGAGGCACATAAGTCCGGAGACTCATCTGGCCATGCTTTGCTCTCTTATGAAGAATATGTATCTAGTATGTGGTGGCGCAATGGGACAGAAACTGATGCCTCACGCAGAACCGTACAAACTGTAGGAGAAGAAGGGAAAATGGATCACCCACGTGCAGAAATGTCACCAAACCGTTATGTCTGGGACTTTCCTACCTATACACATTGGTACAGATGTTTCGAGTAACAGTCATTCCGGTTAACGAGAAGTTTTGAAATACTTACTAACCTAATAGCAATTTCATTTAAGATTACGAAGCTGTTCCACCATGTCTACGTTATTCAGAAGAGCGTGACAGTTTCTATTCAATTTCACACGAAACAATTATTTATATGATAAAGTTTAAACAGAAAAATGTCATTTGATTTTTTCAGAACTTTTTGTAACAAAGTTAATGAAATACCTTATATAACTAATATATAATGTAAGATTCAATAGCCGTTTCTCATAGATATTTGTATGCTGAAAGCGAATCTCCATTAGCCTCAGCTTTCGAGAAATTCGACTTTGAAAGAAAAAAAATTCAACTTTGAACATCTTTTGTAATTAAACAGTAATAATTATTCGGTTGCTTGTTCCGTCAAATTATTCTATGAACCTTCGCTAATACAACGATATAAGTTATTATTGAATTATAAACATTTAAGTATGTTTAAACAAGATCAAATGGAAAATGACACCCGAAATTTCTATATGTATATTTAAAAAAAAAAGTTAGATCTGGGAGAAAATCTAACCGCTCCACGCGATGCAGCAGGCAAATTTCCTCCGGAAACCATCAGCAGAAGTGGTAAAACACTCTTTGTTTACAATACAAAAACGAAAGAGTTTGGCAAAACGTGCGGCGCCGACAGTGGTAGTCAATGGGCTGCTCAGCATCACAGAATCGCGCAACGCGCGTGACTACCACTGTCCGCGCCGCACGTTCCGCTAAACCCTTTCGCTCCCGTATCGAAAGCAAAAGGTGTTTTACCACTTCTGCCGATGGTTTCCGGGGGAAAATTTTCTGCTGCATCCCGTGCAATAGTTAGATTTTCTCTTAGACCCTTAGTTTTTGAAATATAGAGAAAGATATCTGCAAAAATTGGTGCATTTCGGGTGACCTTTTCCGTTTGATTGTTGTTTAAACATATTTAAATGTTCATAATGCACTAATAACTTATATCACTGTATTCGGAAGGGTTCATAGAATAATATGACCTCTTTTCAAAATCGAATTTGTTGAAAACTGAGTGCGATAGAAGGTTTGCGGGTTCGTTTTCAGTGCACAAAAATCTATGAGAAACGGCTATTAAATCTTACAGAGTAGAAAAAAGAAGTTCAATTTTGTTGGACAGTGTAATACGAGTTGAAACATAGATCTGCACAAAGACAAAAAGGGAAAAGTTTTTCCATATTTTTTACTGGTTCCTTCACGAGTTTACACCCAGATTTACTGCACACGCTGTATATCGCTTCTTCCCTAAGAAGGCTGCCCCACGTGGAACGAGGAGACCGCTGGCTCGCGGAAGCAAACAGCCGCATATTGCCCTCGAAAACTACCACCCCACTAGCACGTTTTTAATAACGCCCTTACGTGACTCCACCTTCCGCCTATGCGCCACCAGGTTAACCCCCTCCCGTTATTTCCCCGTCCGCACTTTGCATACGCCGCCGCGGAGATATTCGACGGATAAGACCGAGTAAAATCTCGCTCTCCTCTCTGTTCCACGCGGCGATTTACGTTTTAAGGCGCTGTATTTTCGTTATTTTCGCTAGGCGAGTTAACTCGCTCTTCGGGTCATAAAATCCTGGCCTGTTCGGCGCATGACGATTTGAATTTCGCGTCAAAATGATTCTACGCAATTTTTTACTCTTTCATGGGTACTAGATTTCTTCAAGGATTGTCAATGAATGTAAATTAAAGTGTTTCTTTAAATTTCTTAAAACCATAATTTAGGTAATACTTGGAGAAACTTCTGCATCGCTCGTTTTCACGCTTTGAACTTATGTTCACATCAGTTTTTATATCTTGTATCAGACTTTTGTGAGAGTAGGTTGCCAAAATCTGAGCAAGGCTTCATCAATAAAAAGGTTTTTAGAATCATTTCAGTTCATTCTGCGCATAAGAAACCTGCGTGTTAAGAACACCTAACGTTTACAGAAAGAAGTCTCCTGTCATGTAATTAATACCTCCTCCTGACACGATGTACCTAAAGTCTCGTGTTCCTCGATGCACGACTCAAAATACTGCTGGATTCGCCGAGTTATAGAACGAAACTTCCAAGAAACAGAGAGAAGGAGGAGACATCGCCCATTTCCAGGAGCTGTCTATTCCTGAGGACCACCCTCGAGGCAAGCGGCATCTTATCGAATTCCCAGCTCTCCTAACGCACGAAAAATTCGTACGAAATATCCTTTTAATGGTTCGATCCTCGCACATTCGACCGACGAAAGAGAAATACGTGACCGGTCTCTTCCACATCTCGCCTTTCCCCTTTCCCTTCGCTGTTCGTTGCGTCGCGTCATCCCACCCCAGGAACTCGTAAAAGAGCCATTCGTTTGACTTACGTCGTTGCCCGTTTGTTATTACAGCGCTCGTTACAGAGTCAATTCTGGCACTCGTATTCGCGTGTACCGGCCTTTATGGTCGTGTCCATGGAGAAAACGGGTGGGGGAAGGAAAGGGAGGAAGAGCACCAGGAAGGTCAAAGGAAAATCGGAGAAGGCGGCTCGGGCATCGCGGAAGATGATCGTCGAGGACGTCAGTGCCGATGTTAACTTTCTTTTTAAAAGAGCTTTCGAGAGGTAAGTGTATTTGTCGAGCAGACACCGCCGCCAGGACGACAAATTCCTCCTCGAGAGCCGGGAGAAAAATTAGACTTCCGCCCTCTGTATCTTACGGCTAGGCCTTTTGCGACGTGGCGAGTGTACCTGTTGGCCCTGCTAGCGGAATGGATTGACTGAAAGTAGGAGACAGTGGCAGGAGAATGCGTGGGAATTCGTACACATTCGTCCGGGATCTATAGGTAAGTTAATTCCCCTCCGTTGACACGCTTTCGGGAAGCAGTTTGTGCCTGAGATTAATTGGGATCGTGTATCGGGATTAGAAAATCGAGATGGCAGTAATAGAATGCCACGTACCAATTCCATCTAATTGAATACCTTTTTTCTCAAGCAAATCTTTCTACTACGAAGCAAAACTTTCCCAGCGTCATGTGAACCCTGCTCCGTCCTAGATTCTGATTCGTACACATTGCGGAGCAATTTCCTAAGCTTTGCTCCGTACAATTTCCTCCTCAAGACAGTTCCAATTTTCAGTTCGATTTAGGGGCAATTTTCAGTACAGCTCAGTTTCGACTCTGGTAAATGGAACGGCTCCTTTTACTTGCACCGGGGAATAAAGTATTAAATTTCTTACACATATTTAGTGACTGGTGAATTCTTAAATGAATGGAAATATTAAAAGAAGGAAATAATATAATAGAAAATGGAGCTCGAAGGCATGAATGATGAAGTGCGTTAGAGACCCTAATCTCAAATCAATGGAAATAATGCCACGTGTAAAGTAGGATAAAGGAAAGGCATTAAAGAAGCTTCTCATTAGCAACTTTCACGTTCTAAAAACGAAGGAGTCAAATTAAAAAGATTGTTTGTTTAGTAAGTAAAGCCGGGGACACAAAGAGAACCCACACCATCCGAGCCCCCAAGAGTCACACTTCTAAAAATGTTCACTTCAGCTAAGTAGCTAGCATTACTATCGCATTACTACAACATTACTTTCCAATTACTTATGTTTACTTTCCTACATCATGTTCGGCTATCATGATGGACATTCCACTCTAAGAATACCTTAGAAAGGCAGAAAACTCACTTTGCTGTTAAATTTAACACAGGACACTTTGCACACTGCAGACTCCTAAACAACTACATATAAAAACGTCAGCCGGATAATAAAACAAGCATCCTAACCTCCAAAAGTACTACAAATACCAAATAACAATGAAAGCTATAAATTCCTAGCAAAGTATAAAGTACTGGGCAACTGTCTTTCCATTTGCCAAACATCCCTTACGATGGAAACTATAAAGACAGAAATATAGTCAGCACTGTTCCCCGGCAACCTAGCCAGAAGACTCCGGAAAAGAGCGTTGAAACGGTTGCTCGACAAACGATGCGGACGCATTTCCCGCCTGACATAATATCCATTATATTCCAGTACAATGGTCCAGATACGTCGCTTAATGTACAACGAACAGGTATACCCATTCCCATTGTACGTCACAAAGTAATTAGTTCATTGTTTCCACAAATGGCTCGTCGGTCAGCAAGCATTTCCTACGTTGATAATAATTAATTGGACGTGGCGATGGGAGGATCACGGAATGTCAAAAGCAACTTTCAGCCAACCTCTCCTCGTTCGTTTTCCCTGGGAATATCTACAGGCATTTTTAAAACTGACGGTCTCGGAATCCCGGCGAAAGGTATCCCACGTGATCCCAGAGGCTGGGCTCCAGATAAACCGTTGACTCGATGCAAACGGCGGAAGTTTCGCCACGGCGCAAAGTTCAAAGCGGCATGATCAGCAGCCGAAGAGTTTTAACGGTCCATCGGCTGATTTTTCATCCTGATTCGCGGCGACAAAGTCTCGAAGCGAACCGCTGTGGACCTTCCCTTAGAATCCAGACAGGGGGAGGGGGGTGGAGAGGTCGAGGAAGGGGGGCGAATAAGGAGAGAAGCTAGTAGAGGAACCAGGCTGGGGGAAGGAGGAGGATCGAGAAGATAGTTTTCTTTTGTCGCGGCTGGCCACACACTCCAGACGGTCCTCACGGCCGGAAATAAATTACCACTCGAAATCTCCGAAAGCCTTTTACCACCCCACCCAACAGCCCCTTCCATTCCGTCTCTCCTGCGGTCCCCGAGATCGAGAAGTCGCGGGAAACATTTTTATTGTGTCTCTAAGCCTTCGCCCCGGGGAAACGTGTTACCAGATGGACCAAAGAGAGTCCAGAAGGGGGAGAAAGGAAGTCGAGCAAGAGGAAACTGGAGTGGCGCGAGATATAAACCTATGACGCCGGCGGAAAGACGGTTCTAATGTGATTGTTGAGGTTAGAGTGGCCAATGACGGCGGAGGGAGGGAATATTGGCAGGTGGAGATAGGAAACGGAGTTTCTCAGAGAATATGGGTAATTATGAAGTGTGCTGTAATTGAAATAGAATCTAAATTATAAGAATTAATTGACGAATCAGACGATTATGATAATTTGTTCTTTATGGATGTACCTACTACGTCAGAAGTAAGAGAATTCTTCTGGGTTATTAAGGGGTTACATCAACCTAGAGGTCCGGAAAAAGCATACAAGTTTAGAATTTTTCTTGGGAAAAGTATAAGTGGAAATGATACGCAATGCTTTCCTACTGAAAGATACATCTTTTAACTATATTATTCTGAATTTTCATGAGAGTTTATTATTAACTGAAGGAGTTATTTAAGAATAAATAACTTTCAGAAGTACCTTGCTTTCAATCTTGCAATAATGGAAATACGTACAATGGCTTCTTGAAAAAAAGAAAACAAATACACAAAATTAGATATTTCAACTACAAACGGTCGCCCTCTTTTATGAAAATACAATATTAAAATTCGGAGAACGTCGGGTGCTTCTGAAAGTTATTTATTTTTAAAATCTATTTGAACTTTTGCTTTCTGAAGCATCGTTTAGTCTACGGAACGTCCACCAGCTAATGCTTAAAAAACACAATTCATGACATTCAGACAATTTAGAATAATATAGTTAAAAGATGAATTTAGTAGGAAAACATTGTGTATGATTTTTACTTATATTTTTCCAAAAAAAATCCTGAACATGTATGCTTTTTCCGGACCAGTGGGTAGATGTACCTAACCCTTTAAAAATTGAATAGGTTCTTTCTGTTTCTGTGGTGGCTATCTTGGCGGCTATCTTTGAAAGTTGCTGCTTTTTTATCTTTTTATTATACCTTCTTTTGAATGATGGGTCTCCTTCACCATCTTCCATTGTTTTATATCTTCCTTGTATAGCACAAAAAATCTGTATGTATTTCAAACAATTTTATTATAAGGAATTTTGAGTAATAATTTTCATAAAAGATAGACAAAATGTTTGGACAATGGTGAGTTTTGAACGCAATAGCAAAACAGACAATACGAAGATAATGAAATAAAGGGCAATAAAACGTGAGAATATCACATATTGCACGGTCATTCCCACAGTAAAGCTATTACAATGGTCAATAAAAGGAAGCATATGGAATTTCGTTCCCACCATTTTGTTTCCGCGTCCCGCGTTGAAATGTCGGTGTTAATGAAACGACGAGCACAACACACTAATTAACATTGGCCGTCACAGAAGAAAATATACTGAACAGCATTAATAAAGATATTAATAAATTTTGCCAGTGATACCCCAATAATAGAATCACGGGGATTTACTTTTTATATTATTACTGACATCATGCTGGGCAGAAATTTTGGAAATTATTAACTATGTTATCGTTGATCCACATTTTTCATTTCAGGGTCTAAATTTGGAAACAAATCACAAAGTCTGATGTATTGATTATTTGGTAACTTACACTTCGCGAGTTATAACACAAAATTGGAAAATGGCCGGATTTTCAGGGGTCAATTTTACGCACCTAGAATGAATTTAGGCAGCAAAAATACTCGTAATATCTGTAGGTACCTATATTCTCTACAAATTACCAAAGTTTCATAATTTTTTTAATTTCCGGGTTGGGGAGCTTCCCTTGTTAACCTACATCAGAAATTCGTTAAGCCATTAACTCTTGATGCGTGCTATTTCACCCCTCATAAAAGCAAATAACATTTTATTACTACGACACAATGTGTCTTAGGACATCTAGATCCCGCAGCAACAAGATATCTCTTAACCCTTCGTGATCACGCATTCTTATAATCATAAATTGGTCACATGGGGTTCCCTGTACGCCAGCGTTATTTTTTGAGTTACCATTTTCGTATTTTTCAATCTTTCAACTTTTCACTGATACATTTGTACATTCGTAATACTAATATAATCATGGTTTAATAATTTTTTTCTTGAAATGATAAAATTTGTAGTTGAAAATGAGCGAGTTTCCACGGTTGTGGGAAAAAAGCGATTTCTTAATTTTTAATTTTTTTTTCCGATAAATCCCCTTTGGAAGTCGTAGAGGTAAGACATTTTGACTTGAAAATATTGATCTTGGGTGTGAAACATACCGTGTAACTATGAAAGGTTAAGGGAAGATTTTCGTGTAACAGCCTCTGAAATTTATAATTTTTTTTTTAAGAACTATTGTTAATATTGCATTCAACTCTTTTGGGCATCTTTAAACTTGTAGATTTTTTCCTATGTCGGTCCTTCGTATTATTTAATAATTATTGTGGAATCGTGTTAACTGCCACAGTCATCTGATTGCAGAAAGAAGAAAAATTCCTAAAAGTTAAATAACTTACGCTGGGACTGGACCTAAAATTTGAATTATAGGTTCTATTTATATTACTTTTCTCGTCGATATAAAGAATAATATGAAAAATTTGTCTAATGAAAAAACTTACTTTTTCTTCCGCTATAACTCTTCCAATTCTTCATTCTTTTTCTTTAAAGTGGACCAAGCCCAGCGTAAACTATCAAACCTTAAGAAACTTCTGTTTATTTGCAATCAGATGACCGTGACGGGTGTCACACACCCGCCAACAAGAGTTACATCGTCGAAGAGGTGGAAAAGATTCCACAATAACTATTAAATAATAAGAACGATCGACATAAAAAAAATATTTTCTGCAAGTTTAAAGATTCCTCCTTACATCCCAAAAGAGTTTACCCAATATGACCAACAGTTTTTAAAAAAAAAAATCTTAAAAATCAGTTACTTCTGGAGTTGATAGACAAGAATCACCCCTTAAGTGGCTTCCAAGTAATGAACGAAACCCACCGACAACAACCATGAGTCTTCCCACCGACTATAACACTATTAAAATACCCGAAGAAAACAACATTGCGCCAATAAATCACACCTCGATACATCTGAAAAATGGCCACTTTCCCGAGACACTGAATACCACAGAACATACACACAGAACAGGAACATTACACCATCCGCGGTATCAGGCGATACGAAGTTATGAGGCTAATGTAATGGCGGTTCTAATGCGGTTACTCGAACCGATGTAATTTGCGAGGGGGGAAGTGTGGGAGAGAAAAGAAAAGGGCGGAGGGGGCTGGTGGGGGAGGCAGAAGGAGCAGGAATAAGAAAGAAAAGGAGCAGGACGAGGGAAAAGATTAAAACGAGCGTCGTGCTGGGACGGAAAGGGAGTTCAAGGCGCACTTCCATTACTTCATTTCCAAGGCTGAAAGGTGCAGGACAATGGGGCGCCCCCGGAAGGTTGACATGACCGAAAGCCGCGGGATATCTCGATCGTTTCGAATGCCAGAAGCGGGAACGAGACGAGAAGTCGCCAGAACAAAGGCCATCAACTCGCGAGAAAATATCGCGGCTCGAGAACCGTTCCCTTTAACTTTTATTTACCGAAGTGGACCAATCGACTGCATTTATTGTCTTACGAGACGTAGCGATTTCACGAAGAACGGATCAGCAACGCAAACGAACGGAATTAAAAATTAGATTGCGATTAATCGTGTCATTGAAGAACAGTGGATTCTGGATTTTAAGTATATTCAAGTATAACCTATGGATGAACGAATGAGTTTTTGGTTAAAGCAGCTGTTATTCAGAGTGCATAAATGGGTTGAATGTCGTTCACTGAATTCAATGACCTCAACTTCTTACGAACACTGTTATGGGCAAGTATGCTAGGTATTGTATGAGAAAGCAGTTTGTTGTAACGGTGAAGTATCTCCTATTTTCGAATCCGAGTGTATAAATAGTAGACAGTATTTGCTCATGATTTAAGCATTTAATGAAATAGTATTTGATTTAAGCATTAAATGAAATAGTATTTTACAATAGTTTCCGCTTAGGGAAATATTTTAGTTTTTAGTATTTCCTCTCAAAAGACTTCATCATACATTTGGTTTTTTATTTCCCACGATGAAGTCGTCCGAAATTGCAACCGGAAACAAGGGGTCAAATTCTGAAGACGCTAACTTCACTGCGAAATATTTATATAAATAAATGAAATAAACAAACACAAAGGATTTGTTCTTATATTTCAAGAGTGATATATCAAGATGTATAAAAGTTCGAAAACGTCTACTGTTTATTTCATTATAAAAACCGTCCCCTTAAATCGACGAGGCTTTGTTTCCTAATTTAATATTTCTGTTTTTGAATTATTTGGTACACAGTTTCACAAGAATTTAACAGTTCTACAGGAATTTTTACTGGAGAAATCCTTCCTACTCACCCATCCTGCTATACCTTAATCTAATGGTTAAACATGCAAGCAACTCTGAAATCTTCAGTATGCTCTGTATTTTTGCACAGACCTCTCACTTCTTGTCGCTTTTTCTTTCAACCCTCTCACAGTTCAGGCTTAAAAACAGCTAAGCTGCGCCTGGTCTACACCATTCATTTCTTTCTTCTGTGTATTCCTTTTCTTGGTCCAACAAAGACGTTTTATTATTATTATTCTTACTATTTCTTTCCTCGCGAAGGATTTCGTTCAAACAAAAATTTTCCTACCAAAATACCGTGTCTGTTTCTATCATTTAATATTTCACGCCATTCTCCAGTTAATGAATTCATGGAACCGTCGATTCCCATCCCTTGCTATTTGTTATCCCCCCTGTTTGCATCGAGTAATTCTCTTTTCCTCGGGAACAAATACTTCTTTAAACACGCTAAACGAAGTTGTGCCCGCGGATCGTGTTTTTTGCCGTCGGGAAACGGAAGGCCCGGCGACGGGGACAAAAATAACAGGCAAATAATTACTTCTTTGGTCCTTAAATAACAGCCTTTTCGCGCTTAACACGTTCTGCCGCTTTATATTCCGCGCACAATGCGCCTCCGTAATAACAGATCGTTGAGATAACAACGTCTGACGATCGTTCGTACTCGTGACACAGTAATTCCCGATGACAAGCACGAACCAACTATCACCGAGGATAATAAGTGCATCAGAAATGAATGGAAGACAAATGTTATTTGCATGAGTCAGGCGAATGTAAGGCGTATCGGGATTATTGATGTCTCGGGAAAAATACTTCATTGTCTTAACACCTTAATCGTCGCTCTAATGACTTGTAATGTTCTGTTGCTAACATGGGGCGAGCTATTTTTAACTTTAACTTTCTTAACTGAAATGCTGAGGATTATTTATTAATACCTACACTCGCGTGTTTTCCGTTTCGAGGAATACAGTTCTGGCACTTTGTTGCCAGTAAAAAGATCACCGGGTTCCAAACATAGCGACACACGTAATAAAGAAAATAAACACGCGTCGCAAAAGAATTTTTTTCAGAAGCTTGCGCCGCCTCACAGTGGGACGAGAATAACGTGTCGAAATTCTGTTCTATAGCTTCATTAAATCTTTATTAGTGTTCGTAGCATTAGAAAAGACAAAGAAATAAAGTTTATATTCATAGTAGGTTTGATCCAATTGTATATGTATCTGTGTTTTTGTCTATTCGTTACAGCACTTTAAACAATTATTGCCTAAATCCTTTTACTTCATAAGTTCTCAATATTTTACAAATTACTGAGTATCTTATTATTAATGATTTTGTACAAAAAACATTCTGAATTAATTTGGATTTCATTACTAAACAACTATAAAATGAAAATGCTTTGCACTCAATGCTATAATAATTCAACTGGTGATTTAAAGTTTTGCTCAAAGTACCTAAAATACCTGAATTTAATCATTTAACGGTAAGGTCTTAAAAAGTAGAAAAAGAAGTGTAAAACAGTTTTTTCACACTTCCAACTGTCTTTTTTTTTTCTTTTCTTAAATAACGGTGGAGCTGTTAGACGAGAACCCCTTTAACGCTTCAATACGAATCAAAATAAGTTCCACTGGAGGAATATCCTAATATCGCAAATACCGATTTGCAAATTACAGCATATCTTTCTGGATTTAACCACTCATAACGGTTCCATCCAATAGCTTCAACCGAAGGATGGAGAGGAACGGGAGTTTTCATAGTTTTGGAAAAATTCGAGGGGCGTACGCCGGCACGATGGTAGCGTAAGGCGCATCCTCGCGCCAGAAACAGTATATCATTCGGTAAGTGAAAAATGTTCCTCCTCGATCCAAATTTCTCTACTTCACCGCTCGCGATAGGAGTATTACTGGATGATATATCGCGGCGCGTGTTTACACAGATATTAAAATTGTTTAATAAAAGCGAAACGAACGACACGTCGCGCCATCGCCGTTATTAATACAGGAATAAATAATAAATCGAGAGACAGATGCTCGTAAACGCAATTCTCTGTTTGCCCGCCATCACCGTGCGCGACTACGCAACACCATGCGCGGGAATGCGGTCCATTTTATTCGCTGCGTAAAAAATTAGCAAGCATTCCCTCCAAAACTGGAGATATTCCCTCGATGTTTGCCAAACTTATCGAAAATGTCAAAAATATCATTCGTTTCACTCGTGGCGCGGGAATATACGATAAAACGCCTGTTCGCCAGTAAATATATAAAAATTAATGCCATAAATAAATTGCCAAATGTTGGGACGTTATTCTACTTAATTCGTGTAATGTTGAAATTATTTTTCTTTTAATTAGTTCGATTTTAATGGAAATAAAAAACCGCATATTCTAGAGAAGAGCAATACAGTATCGATATTTTGGTTGTTAAATATCGATACTTAACGAAACTTCGATTGATTAAATCCATTGAATACTTTAAGATTTAAATTGTGTTTATAAATAAACGATTCACACTGAAGCATATGTAAATTTCTCGTTTTCTCAATTTTTTAAAACAATATCAAAATAAATGATCCATATCGTAAAATAAAACTACTCGTGTAATAAATGTGCATATATAATAAAACAATTTAGTTTTAATTCAACTTTGATTAATTAAATCTTCAGTTTCTTATTGTTTTGTATTTTATGTATCGGAATGTATCGATAGTAGATATTATAATCCTCGTTGAACCTTTCTCCACGAAATGTGTTTTTATTATCCCAAACTTATACAAACAAACATACCTAGTCCGTGAACGTTAGATGTTTACATTCACTTCTCCCATTTCCTAATGTCATCAACTAGTTGACAGAATCGAAAACCGTAATTCCGCGCAACGTTACTTCCCCCCCCCCCCCCCCCCCCCCCGAAATGAAAATTCAGAACCCATTAGCCAACGGTATCCCGAAAACATAAACAACAGCGCGTAAGTATCTCCTGCTCTCTGTTCCTGATGAAATAACTTCACCGTCGAATTAAAATCGCTCGTAACCGTGGAACCCTCGATCCCCTTATCCCCAACGAGAACACGATCTCACGTTCGACGAGTCGAAATGAGTCGGGGGGGGCCGGTAAAATCGCGGGTATTACGGTGCACCCTCAACGAGAAAATCACGCGGGACACATAATAGGAGCGCGGGTACCAGTGAAAGCACTATCCGCGGAATTTTCAAACAAACATAAGTTCAGCCGAATACTGCCGGCACGCGGAGAGAGAAAGAAAGTGCCGAATGCGATTTCGTCATTATTTTATTTCCGGCACCGTTGTTCGAGTACCCAGAGGGCGCTACAGCTCTCCTTCTACATCGACCTCTGGCGGACAAATGGCCCATCGCTTTTATCGCTTCTACGCTTCGTATGTATTAACCTTAATTTCGCCTAGCTCTTGCTAGGAATCCAAACTGGCTGCTACGGACGATCGTTCCCCGTGATAATGTTGTGCCGTTGCGGGGAAAATTCGGGTTAAAGCTCGACTGTGACCCGTAATGATCAAAGAAAGCATGCGCGAGACCCTCTGCTCTTTGAAGGTGGCGCCTCAAGTCTTCTTCGTTGGTTTCAAATTTGTATGTAATAAATATTGTGTAAGTCGAAATTAAATGTAAAGCTTTAATGGCAAAATTAAAACTTGGAGAATTAAATATCATTTTGTGGGTTAATTGTTCTCTATAGTAACGGGTTTAAGTGTGTATTTGAGACGTTTGTTTTGAAAGTGGCGTAAGTCCATTTTCCAAAAAATCGAGTTAGCTATCTTAATAGTTTAAGATTTTTACATGATTTTTCCAGTCTGAAGCAAATTGTTACTGATATATTTAAAATCATTAAAATTTTGTAAAATGAAAATATGCTTGTTATTGAAGCGATGAAAAAGTTTATTTTGAAAATGGCGTAAGTCCCATTGTGAGAGTTTTAAATGGATATGGAAAATATTGTGCAATAAAATTTTTTGAGATCACAGCTTTATGTTTAATTATCAAGGTAGCAGTTTAATTATCAATGTGCAATGAATTTGTTATAAACAATTTAATCTCAAATTTCACTTTCGATCCGCTGACAGATTCATACGGGTCTCCGGATATGCGCTTGTAATTTTCAGAAATTTGTTAATAATTTGTTTATCACAAATTAATTGCATATTACAAAGTAAGTGTCTGCGGGACATAAAGCAGTCGCAACTAAAACTACAGCAAAGAGATAAAATGCACGAAAACTGTATTAGAATACGCGATTTGGACGAAAAAAGACGAGACACACCTAAAATATAAGGACTTACTGAATTTATTATATTATATACCACCTGCACACCATAATTATTTTAAATCACTCCCGCACACAGAAACTGGAAAAGACTGGATAATAATTAATAAAACATTATTCATTTAATGTAAAAATTACTTAATAAAGAATAAAAGTTGAATATTTTTTTGATTTTATAACATAAAAGTGTATATATTTATTTTTATTTCAAGGGAAATTTACTTTTCTTATGGACTTGTGCTTTCTTAAGAATTGAAAACGTCATTTCATTGATTTTTAAAGTGGCGTAAGTCCATTCATAGCCATCAAACACATATTATTTCTTAAATAATGTTAATTACGCTAATTGGGATGATAAATTTGACACCCTTGGAAACCCAAAAACATTATACTACCATATTATCTGTTACCCATATTTTTAAATTTATTTCAACGAAAACCCTTCAATATGGACTTACGCCACTTTCAAAATAAACGGCTCATTTTGGCTAAAAAAATTGACTTCTAAATATCGGATAGTTTCTCCAAGAATTGCCTAATGCAAACGCGACATTTCCTTTTCTCCTCGCAAATGCGTGAATCCTTAATCGCGCAAAATTACAATGGATCACGTCGGTCCTGTCAGATCACTTGGTCTCCAGATGAAAAATAAAATGAAGGAAGTAGGCGAGGGAATTCGAGCAGTACGCGTCGGTCTTTAACCGTCGGAAGGCGCGGAAGTGTTTTAAAAACTCGCTGGAAGTTTTATTCCCTCGGTGTTTCGAACTCTTGCCACAAAAGTTCCCGCGCACCTGCACCCTCGCCGAGAAAACTTCCTTATTGAAAACTATTTGTTGTGTTCTCCAATTCGCGACTCGGCTGATTCGTAAATGAAAAATTATGCCCATCTAACGAACCGTAATTTCGAAACGACGCGTGTGGTTGAACGGAACGTCGAATCTTTGAAGACAAATGAGATGATTTATTTTCTTTGTTAATCTGTAAAGTTCAGAAAATACCAGCAACTCAGGGGAACAAATTTTCAGAATTTAGGAAAAGTCGAGGATGTCTATGTATTCGAATGGAAATTGTATGCAGAGTACTACTTAAGTTCTAACTCAAATTCGACTCAACTCAATGTTAGAAGATTCCTTTTAATATAGTATACTCAATGTTTAGAAAATTAGGGTACCTTAAATTATTCTTAAAATAAGTTTTGGTTCCCTATGCAGTAGATTTTAATCCTCACTCCGATGAAACTAATAAGCATAGATTATCACGGAGAACAAGCTACCATTAGACTATTTTTCCTCTTACAATAGTTACTAATAACACAGTTCGACAGCCATCTGGACTTGTAGTATTCAATAGCCGTTTGTCGCCATCACCCTCAATTTTTGAGAAATTTGTGAAAAAAACTGAAAATTTTCAACTTTGAACATTTTTTGTACCAAAACAGTAATAATTATTCGGTCGCTTGTTACTTCAAATTATTCCAAACCCTTCCGAATACAACGCTATAAGTTATTAGTGCATTATGAACATTTAAATATGTTTAAACAATGATCAAAAGGAAAAGAACACCGGAAATGCACCAATTTTTGCAAATATATTTCAATTTATTTCCAAAACTAAAGGTGTAGGATAAAATCTGACTACTCCACGCGATGCAGCAGACATTTTTCCTTGGGAAAATATCAGCGAAAGTTGTAAGTCGCGTTTTGTTTTCAATACAGAAAGGAAATAGTTTGGCAAGCCGTGCGGCGCCGACAGTGGTAGGCACTCGAGTTAAGCGATTGTGTAACGCTGAGCGGCAGTGGATCGTGCGCCACCGTTGACTACCACTGATGACGGCGCACGTTTTGCCAAACTATTTCGTTTCTGTATTGAAAACGAAACGCAACTTATTACTTCTGTTGATGCTTTCCGAAAGAAAAATGTCCGCTGCATCTGCTGCATTAGTTGTGGAAATAAATTAAAAAATATCTGCAAAAATGTTTGAAATTTGAAATTATTATCTTTGATCCTTGTTTAAACATATTTAAATGATCATAATGCACTAATAACTTATATCGTTGTATTCGTTATGTTCATAAAATAATTTGACGCAACAAGCGACTGTATAAATATTACTGTTTCAACAGAAAAGATGTTTAACGTTAAAAATTTTCAGTTTTTTCTCACAAATTTCTCAAAAACTGAGGGTGATGGCGACAAACGGTATGCGGATTCGTTTTCAGCGCACAAAAACCTGTAAGAAACGGCTATTGAATGCTACAAGTCCGAAAAAAGTCAAATTTTTTAGAACTCTGTAATCCAATTAATATCCCATTAATAATTCCCCCAAAAAGGGTGCAATTGTAAACTACATTCACTGAAAGTGTCGAAACTGCTTAAATTGCCCAGTACACCATTAGTTTTAATAAAAGAGAAGCAGATGGCATGGCTAAGAGCATCATCAGTAATTTAATACATTAATGTAGAACCTAAACGGCACGTTAGAGATTTCAATGCACACCACATCGAACGATTAAGTTCTCTGACTAGCTGCCCCTCAAATGGCTGCCACCAATCTATTTACTTCCCCTCGGCACTAACAAATATTTAATTAAAAACAACGAATCAAGTAGGAAGTAATTTAGAGCCACCAGACACGATGGATAGAATCGTAAACAATTCGCGTCAACCAGCATAGAGCGGTCTTTAAACTGTAAAATAAGTTACACGTGGCGTTCGACCAACTTCGAAATAACAATAACGAAGTTAATTTTGCATGCTGGATCGTTAAAACTCGGCGAACTGTCGAGGGCAGCTTCAAGAGCTCGCCAGTTGTAATTGGGGAAAAATTTAAAAGCGAAATGTTACCGCCTCGCGGGGGATGACGATCGTGGAACACACTCGTCGACAAAATGGAGGGGGACCGTCCGTCAGAGAGCCCTCTAGACACGCGTTTGTTACGAACTATCGAAGTTTCAACATTAAAGTCACTTTTTCCTCCACCTGTCTCGTTACCAAAATTGAAAATCGCGGCCGATTTTAACGCTGCTCCACTGTATACTCGAGGCGAGGTTCTGTCCTGCTACAACTGGTTTTGCAGTTAACGATAGAACAATGCGGGAGAATAAAAAGTTGAGCGATTTAATGACACCAGCGACGTTATTCTTCTTTGTACAGTGACAGAGGGATGGGAATAGGAGATGGTGAAACGGAAGGGGTAGGAACGTTTAGATATGAGGTAGGGTGGTTTGCAGAAAGAAGCATAGCATAGCATAAAGTAAGGATAGTAATAAGGAATGTACCTTAAGGAATGTAGAGAGAGAGAGAGAGAGAGAGAGAGAGAGAGAGAGAGAGAGAGAATTTTTTTTTCTTAAAATTTTGATATGGGGTAGGAAAGTATATTCTGTCGCTTTATAACTAAGTAATAAATTGGAATACAGATTTCCTAAGTGTTGATGGTATTTAATAGTGAATGAAATAGTCTGTTTAAACACTTCAAACTTCATTTTTAACTACATATGCTTTTCTATGTAATCTCAAATTTTAGAGTGCCAATGATTGTACTTTTATGTCTATTTTTGTTTTCCATTGAATATTTTTAAAATAAAAGACTTAATCGGTACTCAAGATATTTTATTTTAATGAGAAATCCATAATCATTGATAATAACTGAAAATTAAGACCATATAAGATTTTTACACAAATATATAATGCCAATCATTGCACAATTTACCAATTACAGACTTGTGTAGAAAACTTGTGTTTCGTGTGTAAAACTATTAAATACTTTGTCAGACTAACTTGGAAATTATTATCATTGAAATGGTATAGATTACTATAGATAGTTGCTAACGAATACCTAAGAAACTTTATTTTAATCAACAGGGAGTTTCATACAGCTACATATATTTATTTAGGCTTGAGCACAGAATTCTTTTAATGCCACAATTAAAACACAACGAATCGTCGACTATCGAAGCGTTGATCAAGTGAGTTTTAATAACCGAAACGATTGACTACCAGAGCGAAAGTTCTACTTTTTTGTTCATAGAGACATTTTTGGATAGTGCACCAGCATGCTCTCCGTGAGCAAGACTTTTCACAAAAGAGACTAGAATGTAGAAATTTTTCCACTGGAGAAAGTACTGGAATGTGCCACAACGTATTAGAGAAAGTTACTGTTGCGTGGTTTATTGTTTCCTTCATCATAAAGGCACTGCAATCTTTTAATTTTATATGAAGAATTAAATTTAGAAGCCTGCGTTTAGGAGGAGCATTTAATTTGTTACTCTCAAACAAGCTTGGAATAAGTGACTTAACATATTTAAGAATGCTGATGAAATTTAGATTGGTAGAAGAATGAAAGTTTATAAGGAATACAAGAATGGACAGGCAGGCTACCTACATTTTTAGGCAGTCACCATGATTATATTCGCGAATAAGTTAATAAACAAGAATGTACTGTATAATAAAGCACTGAAGTCGCATTAAAATGGAGGAAGGCACAAAAGACAGTAGAAACAGGGCACAATTGTACTACAGGGAATAAGGAATTCAGCCCCAACTGAGAACCCTTTATCGTATTACGTTATTTTATTAACTTCTATAATGCGTTTCAATTATACTTAAATACACTATGGTAGGTACTGAATTTTATTAGAAATAATCTTCCCTGTTTATTATGCGTTGTTGTTTCCTTCGAGCGATTATCCGAAAATTCGATTACTGGGAAATAATTTTCCCTTCGTACAATCCGCAAAATATGCTGTATCCTTTTTAAGACCGCAATATTCCAAAAGTATTTTAGAAAATATTAGAAATAGCTAATTATAACTTTGCTTATGAGAAACTCTTCTGAAATCATATTTCTGGGGGCAGATGGTACTTCAATTTCGAAGCTACTTACATCGAAAACCAACTACATATTCCGAAATAAAATTGACAAAAGTGTCAGTATTTAAAAATAAAATTCTTCTGGTGGGAAAATAGAATACCGTTGAATTTCAGTTGAAATACTAAATCCACCCGGGAAATGTTTCAATTATCCCACAAAACAGCTAAAGTAATCTGCACACGAGTAACGCAGCATCCTAAGTATGAATAACAATAATAATGTCTTCATTGCGCAGACGAAACAGAAGAACTAGAAGCGTCGCTACTTTCCGCAACTAACGAGAGAAAGCAAAAATGACGTAGCTATTTAAACCCCCCCAAAAAAGAACGCAGCAAAATAGAGATTAGCTTTCCCGAGAAACCCCGCAATTTTCCTTAAAAAGTCGAGCCTCGCATCGAGGAACCTTTCGTTTGAATCGCGGACAAAAGTCGAGCCGTTATTGGGGGCGGCAGCGAACCGATTTTAACCCCCTCGAGTCGGTTGTTGCCAGCATACTTATTTCGTTTTACTTTCACTCTATATTTCACCGTGCACCTTACACGCGTGGCGAAGCGGAAGCAAAGAAATCTATTACTGCTCGCACGCGGACCGTACACACCAGATGCTTCTTAAGAAGCAAAGTGGAAGAAAATTGGATTTTTTTATTTATAGCGACAGCCATACACCAGCAGGCTGCCACTACGGTATTACCTGGATATATATCGTTAAATAAAACAGCCATACGACCCGTCGTTCCTAGCTTAAACTGTCGTTAACGACTTTTCGCGAACCATCCGCCTGACATTACAAGAGTTTACCCTTTGGTAAGCGTCTTAGAAGCTTGCGAGCGACTTTTGCTCGCGATATTTTTATTTTTCTGTACCTGTTTACTGTAGAGTGTAGACCATTGGAAGCTACTCGGATGGATCCTTTCACTTGCCACTTAATATCTCGTTTATTATGACTCGAGGGATGCGGTACATTGTTCGATGCTTCAGATATTTTTTGTAGGATATGGTTGGTGGACTTACCTGGAACAGACGAATAAAATTACACGTTAGAATGTAATAGTAAAATTGTAGTATTTGGGAACATTTTTCTAGATAATTTAGGAAGGAAACGTCGCTCAAGTGTCGCAAGAAATTTCGATCCAAATATCCGAGGATAAAATTAATTAAATGTCTTATACTATACACTCAAAATTATAGAAGGCAGTTTTATCCCCTACGGTTATACTATATTTCGTTATTATACACCTCATTGGACTAATTTTTCATTCCATTCGTTACTCGAATCGAAGACGTAAAATACAAATTGGTAATAATTCATTAGAAGATTTCTAATGCACTCAGCAGAGTGCCAGTAGGCAAACTCAAAATTATGGAACATAAGTGAAATTAACGAATTCTTTAAAATAATTGTGAAGTCCTTTACTGTTTCGCAATTTCAAGCTTGGTTTCTCAGATACACTTGTGTATCTGAAGCCCCACTTCTGACGCGCCCAATTTGAATATCAGTTACGGCACTGAACTTGTATGCGAGAAATATAAGCTGTAAGTGTTTTGATACATTTTATGTATATTTTCACGTGCTTTGATAATACATCACGTATTTAAAACCTTTATTTTTATTTTCGCGATTTTAAACATATTTTTATGTAATCACGCAGGATGGTTTCACTTTCCATCACTGCAGAAAAAATACACCAAATGATATTGATATTTATATATCCATACCTCAGTCATTCATTAATATCGAAGATAAAAACTGGCGACTCACTGAAAGAGAAAATTCCATTTTTAAAACATGGAAATATCGCTGATACTTTTGAAATTCTGGTAGAAAGGAGAAAGGCAAGTTTACTGAATAGAGTAAAAGTAATTTTTCTAATTTTAGATGAATGCTGATGTTTATTGTACTTTTGATAATTGTTTTGTTGTCAGTATTTTAGATTACTTTTATAGTTCGCGGTTAGGCTTGCCATCAGTGTAGCCCCGACTTTACTCTTCTTGTCTACCCTTGTAAATCATGTGTTTTTTTTTTTTCATTAGAGTAATAAAGACGATTAATTATAATAATACAACGGAGGTAATCATGTTGACTGCGAAGGAGGAATTTTGAATAGTGATTGCACGTGAACACGTCAAACATAGTAAATATTTGTCACTTTTCAACGTAACTGCGTGAAAGTGTTAGTAAAATATTAGTAAATAAATGTAAAAAATCAGAAATACGTAGAACGTTTATTTTGGAAGAAAGAAGATTATAAAAACCGTGAATTTCTCACACTTTCGAGCGAACACCCCTTTAAACAAATACATCTCTTGTTAAACTAAGAGTCTTTCACTTCATAAGAAAAACTACCTCACACAAGGTAAAGTCGACGTGTGAGGTATGGTGCCGTCAAATATAATATGTTATAAGATTATTATGTCATTGCATCACTAAGGAATCTTACTATTGTCATATTATTTTATTACATTTTGCCTCAACCGAAGTAGATTAGGCTTGAGGATTTGGTTTCTTATCAGGGCTAATATTCTGTTTAAATCTCTGGAAATTGAGTTCCATTAAATCAATATCAAACCCGAGCTAAAATTAAACTCTTTGCCTTGTGTACCACTGAATGAGTCACGAAAATTCATGCATCAAGTAGCACACGAAGTTGTACCGTGCAACATAAAGTACGTAGTACATTTCTAAGGAAAATTC
The DNA here is from genome assembly GCA_963971345.1 of Andrena flavipes. Taxonomy (NCBI): domain Eukaryota; kingdom Metazoa; phylum Arthropoda; class Insecta; order Hymenoptera; family Andrenidae; genus Andrena; species Andrena flavipes. The sequence goes on along the minus strand of OZ020479.1, from coordinate 71,454,808 downwards.
ATACTTGAATAACAGAGGATCAAAATTTACTACCTTTGTCCCCCTTTCCTTATTAAGTTCCCTCCCCTATTATGCTTTATTCCACTTGTACCTTCTCCCTCGACATCATTGCGCGCACGTCGCTTTCTTGTTGTTCGTATTTTCTGTTTCCCCTGAAAAAGTTCACGGTCTAGAAGTCGGTCAGCGCTGAGAATATCTTCCCGCTTCGAATCCGTACGACGAATTCGGAGTTATTAATGTCGCAGCGCGTTCTAATTTCAAAGGTACGACGAGACTCGCAGGGCACTCTAGATGAATTGCTGTACAAAAGAGACGAGCCGAGAAACGAAACGGGGCAAAACAAAATTGCGAAACACAATATTTCAATTATTTATTGCACCTGGCAGTTTCGTCGGTTGATTACGTGGAAAACACTTTTACGAGTTCTCAGCAACCGGAAACGAAGAGCTGCGATGGATGGAAGACCGTTTGCATATCGAGAATCCAGGTCGAGTTGAAAAAAAGAATACACAGAAATTTGAATTGAAAAGATTTTTTAATAACGAAGAAATGGAACAACTATAATAGAATAGGTAAACAATATGCCCTGCTTGAAAGTACCTAATTACTAGTTATTGGGAATCTAAACCCATCAAAAGACTGCCATCTAGGAGAAAATATAAAAATAGACTCAGATTTAGTAAATAATTTTTTAATTAACAACATAAAGTATCGTTTTTAATTTTCCCTTTAATACCAATGTAAATCAAATAATGATTAATGAAATATTTTACGTTCCGGACTTTTTAAAATAATTCCTGGCAAAAGTAATGCTCGCGTTTCGCTGAAAACGGTTTCCAGCATTTAAATATGTTTAAAACCGTAACAGGAAATTAAGAATTGTAAATGGGAATATGGTATAGCTTCGCTACTCTTAAAAACATCGGCCTTTGCACGTTCGAGAGCAATTGATAACTTATAATTTAAAATCCTGTTAGCCTGTTAACAGAAATTTATTGGAAAATAACAGCAATATCGTTTCAATTAACAATCACCACAGAAGCCTGAACATTTTACAAATCGTTATGGAGCAAAAGCACCACCGAAAATCACCTACTACCTCATAAGTAGCTACTGCCAACAGAAAAAAAACGGTAGTCTTTCAAAGGAATCGCCTCTACGCATCTGCAGCCTAATCATCTTCGCGTTCGGAAGCTGCTAATAAATTGAAAAGGAGCAAGAGGCCGTTGAAAATGAAGCGAACAGGTCCGAGAATCGAGGCAGCAAGCGGTTCTCCTTCGACTCGTCGTTTTTTGCTTGGAATTCCCTGGATAACTAGAACGATCGGGATAATTCCAGAGGTTGGGGACTCTCTTAATAGGAAACGGATGCTCATGCTCCGGTTGAGTTAAAAACACGCGAGAATTCCATCGGAGGAGGGAAAGGTGGAGGCTAACAACGTCTTTTCTCCGGTTGCCGTGGCTGAGAAGAGGAACGATATTCTTTTCACCAGCCACTGTCGTCCCGCGGAAGCTGGCAAACGACGTCCTTACGCTGGTCGAAACCCTCGAAACGTTACGCTGCCGTGGGCAAATTTACTATGCAAATTAGAAGATGTATTCCCGCTCCTCGGTGAAAATACCGTCGAAAGATCGCGAGCAAAAAAGTCCGGCTCCCCTGGCCGAGCGGAACGCGAAGAATAATTACGTAATCACGAATGAAACGGTGGCTCCTCCCGCGAGGACGGGGCAAAAACAGCTTAGGCCCTTCCTGGACTTAAATCCAAATGTTTTTCTGCGGTTTGAACAGGTATCCGAAGAAAGGGATGGGTGAGTAACAGAGCAACATATAAAAATATCCTTCTCCACATTAGATTCTATGAATGCATTTATTAACGACGAATGCAACCTTCGCACACCTGCTGGACAGGTAAAAATTTTTACAATACATGCTAGTCTTTGAAATAAAGACCATTATGTTCTTTGGCGTTAACCCACCTTCCTGATAATTGCGTGACAACCTGTCTGTACCTCCTCCTTGGGCTTTCAGGCCAAGGAGAAAGGCAGAATGCTGTAAATTGGGAGGGAACATATTACTCATCCACTGTAAACGTTTCTTTTAAATCTTTTGCTAAATGTCGTTGACGAGGAAACAGTTCGAAGTCTGTGGAATTTTTACGACATGTATTAATTGTTAAATGAAGCCCAGAAAACAAGCTACCAGTCTTTTGCATTAACAACAGGGGGCTGAAAGGGACTGAAGGTTAAATTATCGCTACAAAATAATACAATTATAATATTTGAATAGTGAGAGAAATTGTATTAGCTTTAATTTATTAGGTAGTCAAATCGCTCGGAGATCAAGTATTTTTATGCGAGTTAATTGCAAGGAGATGAATACAAATTGTGACTAGTGCTTTTGGGTAATGTTTATTAATGCTATACATTGTAATTTTTTTTTTTTTAATAATATATGCATGTATATGGCGGCGCTGCAGTCGCCAGACGTATTTATTGCGTTTTGCCCTGATTGTGAAAAAAAACAAGGTTGGGATCGGCTTGAATTTTTACAGCATGTTCAAAATATATTCCTTTTTGGAATATACCGCAACATCAAGCGTAAAACCGTTCTGTGCGCCGCAAAAATCGACATTTATCGTACAAATCTCCTAGTCGCTATTTCAATAATTTTGAATCAATTCTTTTCTCAGAGATCCTCTAAAAAATTGTAGGTTTTAGAAGAAACACATTCCAAGAAAACAGGTGTATCTTTATTTATAAGCTCAACATCAGTGCAAAACCAAAGACAATATATCTAAAACACTTAACCTGAACCAACCTCGTATGCCGCTATTTATAAAATAGGTATGTAGACATAAAAAATATTTTTTTACTCCACGTGATAGTAATAAACATTGCATACAAGGAAAAGTCAGTGCTTGCTTCCGTCTGCTTGTAATTAAATCCCAAAAAATACTTGGTTTCCGAGCGAACTGTCTGCCAAATCTCCTTAAAGCGCTTTGCCCATCACTCGAACCCTGTATCATCCAAACATCGTGTTCTCTTAACACCTGCATCGTTTAAATATTGCAAATTACAACCTCCCGCCAGCTTATAGCGTAATACTACTCGTTGATAGCGTCTGGAGGAGAACTGGAGTTAATGAGTAGCTTGTAACGACTTCAAGCTGTATTATACAGCATGTCATTTATTAATGAAAAAGAATCTACCCCTGGTAAGGCATACGTTAACCCTAAAACGTATTCAGCTCTTGAATCATTATCACGGTTAAATTATAACAAACGTATAGGGTAGATGTCTCTATCACTGTCAGTGTCCCTAGTACTGCCACTTTGCTTAATAAAAATATAACGTATAAAGAATAGTGTACAACAATAATATTAATAATAATAAGAACAGTCCCAATTTAATAATAATATTATTATTGTACACTATTCTTTATAAGTTACATTTTTATTAAGCAAAATAAATAAAGTGACACATTGAATTTAAGATAACTTATGCATCCATTTCGTATTGTTGCTATCTCAACGTCATTGACATTCCTTAACAAAGTGTCTTTAAAAAAAGTCCCCGGAAAGACGATAAATTTTATTTTCTATAGCGACAGTTAGCTTCACACCTGGCAAAAGGAAACGCAGTGTAAAAGAGTGCAAAGAGACCCGTGTAGGAAATATTGTTGCGATCTTGACGAATCAGCCTGACAAACGGAATAATATCACGCGGTGTGGTGATTTCGCGGCAATAAAAAATTGAAATTACAGGCCGCCGCGGCGGCCAGAAACGCTGCGGATAATATGCAAAAGGGTAGCTTAAAAAGTAATTACCGGTGAAGAGGGCGAGGCTGGTTAAAAATTGGCGTGCATAAAAAGTTTTCTAATTTCAGACTTCGTGGGGAAACGCGAGGCACGCCTGGCGTGGAGGGGAACGGTAAGAAGAGGAGTATAGTTATGTGTTTCGTGTACGCGCACTTCACTGGAGATATCGAAACGAATTCGGGGTGAAATACGCAATTTCCAGGGAAACAAAACGCTAATCAACAGCAGATGTAGAAGCAGAACGATGGAGAGGAGCGAACTATAGAGGCCGCTTCGCGATACATGATGGAACAAACAACAAGCATTGTTCTACTCTCCATGCGTGGTTCCACGCATTTCGTAGGTACCTGTGTACGCCATTCCACTTTTCAATTAGATATATAGTTTTTGGGCTGATGAAAAGAAAGGTGAACCATAGTATAATAAAAATACTGTTCGCTATTCTATAGTTTCCACTTTTTATAACACATATTAAATTTCTTTTAATATTTCTTTCCACGCAACCGGTGGATTCCCCAAAATAATTCCGAGTGATTATTAATAACTTTGATTCAATAGTCCTATCAAACAGACTAGAATAAAGCCAATTAAAGCAATAAACACTTCAAGCAACAGACTAAGAAATATGTAATCCTAGTTAAAGAACGAAGAAGGTGCAGTTGCAATGAGCGCATAGCGGTAAGATATCCAAAGTGGAGAAGCTAAAGCTATTTAATTCTGCCCTAAAACAATTTTTCTATCTCAAACCGTTCCAGCGGTCCGACGACCCAATTTTAACGTGGGCTCCGGGTGCATGGTTCGTTTATAAATGACCATTTATGCAATTAAAGAACGAGGGGAAGCGAGAGCAGGCAATATAACGTTGAAAAGAACCCGGCAGACAGAAGTGGCGGCACGTTTTTGCCTCGCGTTCTCGGCGAACGAAAAGCTGCGCACAAAAAAATTCAAGTGGAATACGGAACCGTGGTCAGACATAAATTCCCTAGAATCTAGGGCTCGACGCGCGTTGGCGTCAGTCTGCCGGTGCATACGATCGCAATAGTTCTTATAGTATATAGCAAATTAGGTTAATGGAGCGATATCGTGCGTCGCACGTTTATTAAACGCCAGTTCTTGCATACGAGGTGTAATTTCGCTATGGCCGAGAAATTCTTCAACCAAATGACATCCATTTCGCTTAAAACTCGGTGGAGTTTTTACTGGTAGCAAAATGACAGGACTGTATTCCTCGGAACGGGAAAACACGCGAATGCAGGGATTATTAAATAGTCTTCAGCGTCTCTAGTAGGTATGAAAGTCGTACTGTTCGTTAAAAATAGCTGCCTCCATAAATACATCGTGCATAAACAAGATGAATGCCTTTAATGAGAACCCCTGCGCTGAATTAAGTACACGCGTGCTGCTGCACATTTTCGAAGTTAATTTTCTCGAAAACGGAGCCACGTAGATAAAGCCTGCGCTCCGCGTTTGCGATTTACAATTCTAGAGGGATCAGCTGAAATATGTTCGAGTCAAAACAGACGAGAAGTATTCGTGATCAGTCAGATCTGTCGTTTCCCGGGATTAAATGTTTCAAACGGAAGAATTTCGTGCCGAAGTTCTCGTCAAATTCTTTCTAGGGAACCAGCTTAGACGGCTAGCCACATTTTTGGATTCGCGACGTTGATCTTGAAGCATTCCACGCGTGCATCGCTCCCTTCGAAACCTGTCCGCTGGTCATCGGGCGAAAATCCGATTAACCGACGCTGAACGCTCGGAGGAGTGTATCGCGAAGTTTACATCAGCAAAACATCCCGGGATCCGGTAAAGTTTAACTGCAATTCCCGTCGGCGAACTCCGGAACGCGGCGTGATTCCATTAAGGCGGCTACGCGAGGCGCATTACCACAAATTTTCAAGACGCTGTTCGCGGCGCTTTGAGAGGATTCGAGGCGTATAAAGGCGCGATCCCACGGCGCGAAACTCGCCGAGCCACGCGCCGTTGGATCGCAACTTCAGGGTGTGTCCAGACCCGAGACCTTCGCGCGAAACGCGCATTCCTGATGTCGGTGAAGTCCCGTCGCATCAAAGGAATGGCTAACAACAGTGGTGAAGGTGTCGAGTAGTTAGAAGAAGCAAGACGAGCTGGTCACAGACATTTCGAAGCGTGCGTTTGGAAATCCTGTAGAGTGTCATCAAGGTACAGATTCGTAGAAATTAATCTTAAAGCCAAAAGTATAGGCGTTGATGTAGAAAAGGAGAAATTGTTCGGAGCTCGGCTCAGATCTGGACGCAATCGGAAATCGCGGTACACTCGACTTATCGGTGCCATTCGCGACTGCCGAGCTTAACGATAATTGGTGGCGCACACATACACGTACACGTACACAAAACGGTGCAAGTTCCGAAGGAAATACTTCAACAGTTACTCCTGGGAATTGCCGATAACCGAGATTATTGATAGGCAATTGGTAACTGAGCACTGGACGAGTGCAAACGTCTTGCAATATGTTACGGCCTGGCCCGTTCAGGGGGGTGTAGAAATTCGGGAAATAGTCGATTAAAGTTTGTTAATAGACTCTTGAAAAGGTCCCCGATTAAGGTAATAAGCTGGTTTCAGAATCACAGGTTCAAGAAGTAGCTTTCGAAGCTCTGCTAACAAGAACACCTCAAACACAGGAAGCTTCGTTGCAGGATACATATACTGGCTGTTCCAGGCTACTCGCGATTGTAGTTTATTGCTACGGCCAAGCTGTTCTCCAGTTGTACGCGATTAAGTCGTAAGCCTCGTCAGAAACTCGAAGACAACATGTACCGCTTGCAGCCGCTTTCGGTAATGGCACATGAGGATTTTACCTAAACTGTTCAAATGCCGCTCTATATCCCTGACAAATTGAACGATTCTGCACACGATCAGGGTAGCTTTCCACAGATTGCTAGCAAAATATCTCGCGTCTACCTAGACCTAACTAAACTTAGGTAAACTCGGAATAAAATTCTTGGACTTAGGTATTTAGAGCACTTTTCAACATTTCAACGTTTACCAAACGAAGAAACTGAATAAAGCCATGTTCTCGAGGCACATTAGGAGACATTCAATTTAGCACACTTTTCTGATCCGAAAATGAAGATTTAGTGACGCAAATTACCAACACAAAGATATCCAATAGACTACATTACTCAAGAAATTACCGTCTGAAGAGGGTTCACAAGAGAAACATTGTTTATACAGCTCTCGGAAGAATATTTTTGAAAAGATATTTAGCAAGAACTTGATACGTGTCGAGCTAAAATACTGCTCTCTTTCTCGAATCGACACGCACAAGGCTTCGCAATTTCGACACGTTCCACGTCCAAATCTGGCTGAACGCATTCTGATCTGAAGTCTCAACAAGAGCGCGCGAAATATCGTGTCAAGCTTTTCCCAGTTGCACTCTTCGGCCTCGTTCTACTGCACAAAAGTCTAGAGAGCAGAGGTCCTGTCCCTTTTCCTTCTTACCTTTCATATTTCTTCTTTCCGTCGCCCCTTGCGTTACATTTCTCAACTGTCTCTCTGCTGAAGTAAAAATCTGACGGGGTGAGGATCAAGCGATCTCGCGGCACCGAGCTATCCTACAAAATCCTCACGAGCGAGCCATCGGTTTAAGCATACGCCAGACGTGTCTTTAAACGCAGGCTACGAAATGACGCGGCCGTGCAGGTGCCTCATCATGCTTCCTTGAATATCCCATGTGCGCCCTGGAATACGTTCATGTGGGACCAAACACACACAGAGACTTAATGACACGTTCCTCGGCAGAGTTAGCGAGCGATTCGCTGTCACCGAGATTGTTATTAACACGTTTGCTGCGACCTTGTAATTGGAAAATCATCCCTCAAATCATTGCATGCGGTGTGCATACATTTTGAATTTGATACGCAAAGTAACAATGAGGGTAAGTTGGTGTTTTATCTCGCAGGATAATAGATTTTAAGATGTCAAAAAGGTGGACCTGGTTTGCTTTATCCACGTAAAATGCAATCTGGTAGATTCGTGGTAGCAAACGTGCTAAGGAAATGGCACCCACGTTGTGGAAACTTTTTGGGTGATTCTAATGTGAAATGTGAAGTGCTGTCATATCGTTCTTCTATTCTTACTTCTTACAATTAGGAAAGCGCCTTAACCTTGATTTGAAGATCTACAGGGTGAGGGACTTGAAGACTCGAAGACCTGAGGACTTGGAAATTTCAGGATTTTCAGATCTAAAGACGCAGTAGCGTGAAGATCTAGAGATATGTGTTTGGGGATTTGGAGACCTAGAAACCTAGATATCAGGATACTCGAAAATATGGGGATGTATAGCCTTGGACATATGGAAGAATTCTTTCACAGTTGTCACTTCCTTCGTTATGGTAGTCACTTGGTATTTTAAAGAAGAAAATAGCAATCCAATAGAGTTGCTAAACGAGCATTTACACCCGAATTGGGTCTTCATCCCCAGCTGCCTGCAGTTCAGATGACTCTATGAATACAGCTACACAGCCTCCCACAAATCACAAAATTTATAAATTAAAAAAACTCAAATATCTCTAAGGATTTTAGGAAGAAAAGGATCAGTCAATTCAGTGGTTAAATTCAAATCAAGACGATGGCCCTATTCACTGAATTATTCAAGTTAATGGCTCCATTTTCTCTTCTTCAGAACGCAGTGTTCTTGCGTACAATATTTTACACCTTCCTCATCAATCTCTTCGAATCTGTTATAATAAATAGAACATAGCTAGGTTTCAAAAGCGACGTGTTTCCTGATTGCTGTAAATGTCAGTGCCCATCTTTCGACCTTCTACCACTACACATGTAATAAACCAAGCGGCACGTAGCATCTTAAGACACGGCAACGGTCTCTAAGCTGAAGTCGCGACAATGTAATAGGCACTTCATTTCCTGCTGAAAGCATCCCCTTCCCCGGCTGTTATTTAGATTCCAGCATTCTGTGCTTTCCTCCAGAATCAGCCCAGACAAGTTCATTGGTTCAATTAGTTTCCCATCTGCAACTAGATATCTCAACGCATCGTTCCGTTTTATCCAAGTACTCGGGGCTTTACTCTACGTGACCAGTTAACCGGAGACAGTCGCTTATTCTTCTAAACGAATGGATTCTTTTGTCCACGAAGGATCCTTGCGAACCAGACCAGCGCAGCGATCAATCCTCAACATCCAAACGCCATCAACAAAGATTTCATAAAAAATGCAAACGATTATACCGCTTTACATCCCCCTGAAAGATTGCATTATAAAGAACAAGTTCTCCAGGCCCGAGGAGAATATTAAAGCCCCTAACACAGTCTGCACGCCGATAAAAGCTTCTACTGCCAGGTTACCTCACTGTTCGCCGTGTAACTTCCTCAGACCCGGCAACGTCGAACGTATCACGATGAATCTCCGCCGGTGAATAGGAAATTTTATATACCAATAAACCGCCCGCGCCGGCACGATCAGCAGCTCCGCTAATAGATCAGGGATAAAGCGGGATCCCCTGGATGAATGGCTTTGTCTCGGTCCGCGCCGCCCGCGACCGATCCCATTAATTAAATCCTCGATGCTCTTTAAATCGATTCGATTAATATAAAAATCCCATTCTGCGGACGGAACCCTCGCTCCCCTCCTCGCCCTGCCGCCGTTCTGTTTCCACGCAATTTCAATTATCAGCGAGCGAAACGAAGCCCGCACGAAGTGAAATTAAAGTTCGAAGCCAGGGAAGTGTAGGAGCGGAGGAGACGATGAATCGCGGGGCGGAAAGGCCTTTTCAGCCTTTGGTCGCTTAATAAATTTCGAGAACAATCGAAACCGAGGGATGGCTGGGGCCGCGACTGACTGCAAGGCACCGTGGAAGGATTACATTCAGGAGGAAAAACGCGGTTCGCTGGTCGCGGGAGGATCGTGACGAGCAAACGAGGTCCTTCTCGTGGGGTAGGCAGGGCGGACAATAGGAAACGAGGAAACGGGAAAATAAACGAGGGAACCGTAGAAAATTAGGAATGAGTATCTAATAACTGAAAAATGTGTCCCGGTGTCCTGAGGGAGCGGCGCGCCGCGGCGGGCGGGGCGCGCGGGGCTCGGCAACGGGGGGAAGAACGTGCGGGGAAAGTCGATGAGGGGTCGCCGCGAACGACGAGACCGGAATGAGAGCCGTGACGAGAGGAATGACAATGGTACAGGGGCTATGGAGAGGGTTTAAAGCTTCAACCCCTCGTGGAAAATTTACAGCGGGCTGGAACCGGCGCGTCATTAAACACGTTGTTTCATAATTCATGCTACGGATATGTCCTCGGCTCCCTTCGCCCGCGAATCCCTCTTCCCATCTCGCGATTTCAAGTATACCTTGCTCTTCTAGCTTTCTCGTGGATCTCTTCGAGCTTTCGAGATCGAAAGTGTTGATTCGGATCTAGCGAACTTGGGCTTCGTTGTTTTTAAAAGAACGAGGATATCCGTGGATATAATTGGAGACGATGCAGCAAGAAGGGGGCTGAATTCAAATGTATTTACTTTTGGAAAATTAGTACAAGTAGTATTAAAAAAAATTTTATAAACATAACGTTAAGAGCCCAGTTTCTGATCAGAATCCAATTCCTGATCAGTTTAGTATAGTATAAATACCATATAATAAGTTTATCACGATACAAATTTATTCCAAAGAATTACTAAATAATTATGAAGTATTTTTAAATTTATACGCAAACATTTGATAACTCATAGTAGGTAAAATGTTTTAGGTTGATTAGAAACTGCTCCCTTTGCATCTTAAGTGATCAGGAACTGGGTCTTTGACGGTATGTTCAAAGTATTCTGCCCAGTTAAAATCTATGTATTAATACAGAATTTTAGTACTATTACTAAGAAAAAATATCTTCTCTGTATGGCAGGGTGAATTTTCGAAATTTGATACTGCCTCCTTTTGGCACCACATTGTATAAAAATCCTCTTATCTCGGGTAAATGATTATAGTACACGTCATTATGTTATAAAACTATGTATTAGTACATGGAAACATAAATCAACACAATTTTAGAATAATTATAGTGAAATATTCATTTGCTTGCTCATGTGTACCACAAGCTACAGAAAAATTGTCACCTTCGGTTAACTGACATATAATATCTTTGTTTTACATTCAATGTTACCTGTAACTCAATTTCAGCAAACTGTGCAGCTGCCTCTATTTTTTCAACAAAGACTTCAATTGTTAGCTGATACTTGACACTCTCAAGGTAAGATTCCACTGTATGTAATACACGTGGCGCATGTCATAATTGTTTCTGTTTTTACACCAATTGAATGCGACTTATCGAGAAGAGGATGTTGCCAAGCGAATATGAATTTATATCAGACAGCAGGCATTTTATGCAGTTATTCTACTTTGTGTATTGTACCTAGGAGACGGGGAGTATAATCCAGTCAGATGACACCATTCAATACTTCAGAAGACTAGAGTCCTCTAGGAACTAAACATTCAGCTAAAATATTACTATGCCAGGAGTGTCCCTACTTAGTGTTTCTTTGGTTCATCTTTCAAATTGTCTAGAAACTATGCTGATTGATAATCCAGCACAGTATGCATATCTTTTCAGCAAGCTTCAGCATCCTTCAACAGCATGAAATACGATGTAAATTTCACAAAGTAAGACAATTGTCAACTAAATAAATAATTTCAATTAGAGACGCAGAGTATTGAAGAAATAAGCATCACCATTTCTCCGCAATAAACAGAACTGACGAACATAAGCTTGACAACTATTCAGGAGTCACTGATTGTTGCCAAAGCAAAGTGCAAGGAAGAATATATTACTGGCTAACAGTACATTAAAAGCCTTTAAGTTTAAATCCATACTGTCTAGCACTTGTCTAGCCAATCACTCGACAAGATAATATCATAAACTATTCAATTGGTGGACCGCACTAAGCGGATATCATGCTTTAAGAGTAGCTCCTTACGTCCGGTTACTTCGAACCCACTCGATTTTGTTTCTACCTGTCAGTAAAGTGAAATTAACTTCCCGCGTACAGAACTAACTTTCCGCGCATTGATTCCACTATGAACTCGACCCGAGTTATTGCTAACCGAGCAACTACATACACACATCTCGAATGTGGGTGAACATTGACCAACGAACAAGAGCAGTATGAATTTTTACGAGTCTAATTTTTGGAAATAAAAGAAACACGGTGCGGTTATTTTTTCCCGCATTACGATTCTATGTTTGGAGGACTCTGAGACTCCAGTACTTTGGGTCTTCGGTACTCTAGGATTTTACGATTGTAGGTGACCTGCACCTGCAAGGACTTGCGTCGCATAAAAATTCACAGCTCTGGGAATAAATTCATTCCTGTGCATCGATAGAATCCTTCCTCTCTCAGAACTGATAAGTTTTCACTATAGGAATCACGTGTCTCTGTTTTATCAGAGATTCATTAGAGCAAGTATGCAGCCTGAAAGGAGTACCCACCTTTCAAGTTTCCGTATCACTTTGGGATGAACGAAAGCGTGTACACATGCTCCGAGAACTCAGCCTGTACTGATAGCCGGCTGAAGACCCAAAAGAGGGAAGCCGGAGCGAAAGAGAGAGCTGCTACAAATTGCATCGATATCTCTGATAACCGTGACAAGCTACGTGCAACGTTTCAAGCTACCGTAGGACAGTCGCGCAGCTTTGCAAAGCCACTTTAAGGGCGATATCGGGGGACAGGGGAGTCCATTACGAAGAAGTTGCGGTTTACATTGCCTCATCAGGAAGTCGTTAGCCTGGCCCACCGACACCTCCACCCTACCCACAGACTATCCCCCTTTGATGCTGCCCTTACACCCTTCAGTTATTCCTAGTAAGAACTCCACAGGCTTGATAGACACCATCCAGTATCGTAGCCAGGCGAAACAGCCCCCATAAACTGACGAGGGAACTTTTAAGAGACCCACGGCTGCGAAACTTCCATTTTTAGGCTACCACGTTTCATCTACCCCTGAATTTCACTGGTCTAATCTTCTCAAGTTTCTCAGTTGCCACGGAAACCTAGTCAGAGCTATTAACGACGAATAACTGTACTCTTAAGCCCCCAATTCCTGTTCGTTAAGTCGGAAAACGCCAATCTTCTATGCAGCTTGGTCTTTGCTTTGAAGCAACGAGCCCTCGAAACCTCTGCTCTGGTTATGGGGTTTTAAGTTCCCCGCAATGAATCACTGAAGTGGTAATTTTGAAATCTTGTACTTCTGTTAAAACACCTTCGATTTAAAAGCCAAATTTCCTGCTTCTTCTTTTTTTTTTTTGCATCAGCTTGTGCGAAAGGATAGATCCTTTTAATTAAAATGTAACAAAAGGGAATTGAAAAGAAACCCAGGGACTCAACAAGCCTGTTTGTCAATGGTTCTATTCATAGAGATTCGTCGGATAGTGCAGGATAAACCCTAAAATAGTTAGTTTGTACTCGCTCGATCCTTCATTCAAAATAGACTCGGCATTCTATTTTTGTATAGGTAGCCTCGTGAAAGAGGACAAAATATTCGCCGAAATTAATGGCATTGAAAGAAAGCTTTCGAGCTTTGATCGCGGCCGGTTCAACTGACTCTGCCCGAGAATGAACCGGTGAAAGCAATTTATCGCGTTTATTGTAAGCAGTTCAACGAATTCTTCCTTCCTTTAATCCCCTCTCCGCCGATTCACCATTTAGTGGCTGAAGATTCAATTGCCTTTCTGTTCTTTCAACGTGCAATTGGCCTTCTCGATTTCCTTATTTAACAGATTAGTAAATAATAAAACGTGGTTATTGGTACCTAACTTATTTTGACAAAAAAGATCAATTGTGACTAAGGTATGGAAAGAAATATACTTCTGACGTTGAATTCTACTATTTGCTTGGCCCAAATCTCTGTCCGCAGTGATATTCACATTTTACATTACACCCCGTACATTTTTTAGCATTGGTACTTTCTAAATATTCCATCACCCCGCTGTGAAAATTGATGGCAAATCAAAAAGACGCTGTCAAAGATAAGAAAAAAAATATATGGTTCATTCCCTTCGACCGATTTTCGAGGGAAAGCACTTCCAAGAGAAATTTCACGCCTGTCCACGCGCGCGGCACAGGAACTTCCGCGACGAAATCAACTGGAGTCAGCTCTCTCGGGGATGCGCGTCAAAGAAAACCAAATTTTCAGGCAAGTTTTATCGATGCAAATATTCTTTTTGATTTAGACGCCCCCGGAAACGTGTCACGTTCCTACGTGGTAGGAAACAACTGGCCCCTGAGCGTGTGCCCATGGGAGGACGCCTCGCAGATAACTGAATTCCAAAGTCGTGCCTCCCAACTTTCATATTTTCCTCCGTTATCGCGCTACGGGGGAAATATTGTGGCCCGTGCTTCTGAACGATGTCGCGGGAGGACATAAAACCCCTTGGACAGGGTGGAATTTAGCGATACAACAGCGTGAGTAGCGACGATTCATCGCTCCAGGCAAGGTTATGGCAATGTGAAACTGTTTCGCTGGACTGGGTTCCATTCACAAGCGATAATGGTGGATTATAGCTTTTCTGATATATTATCAGATCTGGATGTAGGTTCAAGCTCGGACCGAGCTTGATTCGGGTTAGATCTAGGTTGAATCAAAGTGGAAGAGAGTGTATAGCCCTAATACGAGTGCCTCTTGATAGGTGATATTGTAAATGTTAATGCTAACAGCATTTTTAACGAAATTCTTTGTAGCTCACTGGTTTCTGTTTTTCAAGTATTAGACAGCTATAATCAAGGCTTCTTTTTGGGCTAGATTGTAGAGCCAGTAGTAACTCAAATCATTTGCTCTTTTAACAATTCTTTCTTAGGGATACATGACGTATTTTCAAATAAGAATGGTTACAAAATGTTAAAAATTAATTAATATACAAGACATCAATGTGAGTTCTTGCGTAATGCGCGCCTTCATATGGTGAACACGATTCCGATTGACCTAAGTAGTCATCTAAAAGCAAAAAACTTTAACCGTTCGTTGCATACTGTTGCAAATATGCAATATGTATCTTCTTTTTCATTTTTTTGTTTTAACTTGCATGTTGTGTGATGTAACTACTTTATCACGAAAGATAGATATCCTAGTTTCTAAACATTTACATAGATCGCGCGGAACGTTGTAATTCCACGGGTACTGGCGAAAAAAGTGGAAAAATAAAAATAGAACAATTTTTTTATTATTTTGCTTTTATTATTATCACTTGTACGAGTCGAAAAATGTATTTTTTTCCAAAATCGAAGAAGTTATGCAACGAAGGGTTAACGTTAACTCGAAATATACAAGTTGGAACTCAATCGAAATTTTTTAATAAAAATACCGAGTTATAAAACAAATATCAACTTCGAAGAATTTTCCCGAAATAATTCTGTGATAAATGTTATCTCAAATGTTGTTGACGTTATGCGATCGAAGTGAGCGAGTTCCACCTTGTAGATAAAAGTATTTTGTAGGTCCAATTAAAATTTCAACAAAAAATATCGATCCGTTCTCGAGTTACAGTGCTTACCGTCTTGAGAAGCATAGTTTTGAGAAAAATTTGGCTACTCCGTTACTTTTTACGCTGTAACTCTCGCAATTTCTCGAATTTTCCAATGAAATATTTTTTAAAACACTTGTGGCTGTCATAAACATGCGATTTTTTTTTAAGTTTTGACCTCGAAATACCCATGTACCCCCTTAAAGCAGATTTGAGTGACATATCTGAGAGATTAAAACTTTATCATTTGAGGATCACCCAGCATAAGATTTACAGTGTGACACATATTTGTAGATGGATGTGATAATCAAGATTTTGATATGATTCTAAGGTGCTGAGGCATCTTCAATTGAAGATAAGATTGGCTGATCAATATAAAAGCTAAAGTACAAAAAGTTCTCAATTTAAAATGACCTAGAATTAATCTCTATCCCGTTTTAACCTAGACCTAACCTACGGCAACTAAGTTGACTAGGATTCAACCCTGCACCAATTTTCATACATATCTTATATAGATCTAATTTGGATGTAACCCAAAACATAATTAGCGTGCAAGAACTAAGTGTCGGGCATGCTGTCAGGCCTCCAGCGTCGATGTTTATAGTATGTAAATGGATAATAAAGCACTTAACACGTTCTCTGTCACGTGGATCACTAGTGGCTCCATAAATTTATCAGAAACAGAGCTGGCAGTAATTAGACAAGCGAAGAAAACGAAGACGAACCTACGACAAATTTAACGAATCTGTTACTTGAATGAGATATTTGAGGCTTGTAATGCCGAGGGTGCTACTACTTCAGGCGAACAGGCGTCAGCTTTGCTCTTCTGGCACACTGCTCTGTGCTTTCATTTAGCTTTTCAGCAGGCTTCATCTGCATTTAATGACATACTAACACTGTACCAGTAAGAAGCTAGCTAATGCACCGATGAAAGGTCAGAACACTTCTTCGCAATAGCATTGCTTACATATAGAATTCTTAATAAGTAGCAACCGTCAATTTCTAAAACTTGAATACCACAATCATACGCCTGTAATCAGTTCTTAAATTTAAAAACCCGGTTTTAGATACTAGAATTGCTATGTAAAAATTAATTAATTATTCAATCGCCGCGGGCACAAGTAGTAAAATTATACTGTAAAAATAATCTTAAAACAAAGATGTATAATTTATATTTCGTACGGATTTTAGTTTTCCTGGTTACTTTTTAAGTTGCTTTTGTTTTGAGTATATTTTAATTTGTTATATTCTTGTAGCTCCATAAATATTAAATTAATTAAATTTTTGTTTAGACAGAGTAGATATATTTTATTTAGTTATACATTTGTAATTCCATAAATAACTGGAAAATATTAAAATACAAATATGTTTTACTATTTCCGTTACATTTTTGTAAAAAATCGAAAACCCGTTTCTTTTTTCATAAGTCGGTTTTGTAGAAACCCTAGTTCTCAACGTCCTACCAAGAACCCGGAGTTCCACGAGACGTTGTACACTTCGACGCATGCGATCTCAACAACACACGCGCATCTCGGGGCACAGAGTATCGTTCCCCATTTGAAACTCACTTTAGAAGCAAACTGACAACCAAGAACATCACACTCTTATTCCTGAAATCCACCGCGTCCGTTGTCGCTCGATCGCGGTGCCACCTGATGGCCCACCAAGCTCCCCCGTATTTCACTGTCACGAATCAGAACTCGCGACGCGGTTGAAGCGAAATAATGCGCGTTCTAAGGTTATTTATGAGGACGCCGGGGAAGCAATGGTGTTGCCAGTACGTTCGGTGAATTATTGTGGAGGTACCGTCGTAGACGGAGAATTCGCTGTTGCAGCCAAAAAAGAAGAGAGGAAGGACGGAGCGGAGGAAGAAGAGCAAGACAGCAAGGACGGTCGCGACGGCGACGAGCAAAAGTCCTTACGCTTTCGGAGCACGACTTTTTCACGGTTGAACGTTACAGTTTGCCGGTGCCAATTTCAACGGCTATTGGATGCCCTTCGTGACACGAAAAACGCTCGGTCCGAGGAGCCCCCGCAACCGTATGTTATTTTCTCATTATTTCCCAACGGGTCCGTTTTAATCCTTCGCGAGGCACGATCTGCGGAATTCTATTGGTTCCACTTGGTTTGCTCAGGACGATATAGTTTGTGCGATTTACAGAGCTCTATTTACTTTGCGCCTTAACCTTCGCTTCCTTAAATTCGGAATGTCACTTATTCTTCCCGAAGGAAGTGCGGAATGATAATATTTGTTGGTAGCTGCAGTCTCGATTCTATTTCCACGGCTGTGCCAAGTACCAGCTACTGGAAAATAGCAAGGAGCCTGACACTGCTCTACTGTTCTCAAACAAAAGGGGCCCTTATTCTTCGTATTGTGTTCCGAAAATCTTGGGATGGTCTCGAGTCGTGTACCACGTGAGCTGACGCACACGGCAATGTCTATTTCAGCAACGGCGCCGGAACAATGTTTGCTAAATCTAGCTATTCGTATTCCACGCCGGCACATTAGCGAGGATACCGAGTGTGTGCGCCCTCCTTGAGCACAATAGCTACCCTGTCTCTTCTGAATTTCGAGGCGGATATTGAAAATAAACTGATGTAACGTTTTCGATTTGCAGCTGGGTAACGGTTACAAGCGGGGCCACGTGATTGCGTCTGCGAGCAAAGATGGTTGCCACACGAGTCAGAAAGCGGTCGATCCAGATGATCCCTTTTCGCTCGTGATGCTATTGCCAAATCGGCTTAAGGTGCGATCCAACGGCGCGTGGCTCGCTGACTCTAGCCGCGCCACGCAGTGGGACGGGTCGATAATTAGGTAGGCATTCGCTTCATTTTTTTATGTATTTTATCATTTTTTTGTTTCTCTTAGCTCTTCTTAGCAATGGGATTCTTGGTGTTGAAATATGTGGATCGGAGTTTATTAATAAATTATTTAGCACATCTTGATTTGACATTTTTTGGGGGCTTTATTTTGGGTTTTCTGAGTTTCGTTTGTTAAATTTAATGTTCTAAATTATTTCTTAGATTTCCGTTTCCAGAAGTTTTTTTAATTAAGTTGGAATAGTTTTAGTTAGTCTTAGTCTTGTAATGAAAAATGTAAATACTTATAGGTTTTGCCACCAAATTAACATTTTTTGTTACCATTTTCAAATCTTTCTAAATTAAAAGCATTGTTCGCAAATTCAAGCATATTATATAATTCTGAATAGATTCAATATGAAAACCCTTTCAAAAATTGATATTTCTTTGCACAAAAGCAGGCACACGTCACGAAAAATAGGTATAGGGGCTGTTTTGCTTTAATTTTTTATTTTAGATACTAATGGTGTTAAAATGAATGCTTTTATCTTCAGATGTCACTAATTAGGGAATGTTCAGTCATAATATGTAATAATAAATAATACGTGTAGGAACTGAAGTACGCAGAGGTATGAAACGTGCAAAGGTATGAATGAAACACTGGATGGGTGAGAATGAAGCAGATTTGGGCAAAATGTAATCAAATTACAAATTACAAATTACGATTAAAATGTAATTGTATAGTTGATTACACATTATTTTCAGTAATCATTAATTTAGGAAGTTGACCACAATTTTGTCAACTACGTAAAGTAACGATTACAGAAAATATTGTGTAATCAACTACACAATTAATACCAATTAATAATTTGTAAATTGTAATTAGATTACATTTTGCCCAACTTTGGAATGAAGCATGCATCTAACTAGAGAGTCAATAGAATCGAGTTTCGAGGAAATAGAAAAAAGGAGATTAAATGATTATTGCCTGCAATTTTAGATTATAATCAATTAATGATAAAATATGTAAAAAATTAAGTGAACGAAACAATCACGAGTAGATATACACGACTACGTTGTAACACGTACCTAAATCACTTTGGAAAATGGATTAACAAAAGCGGGTGGGTTAGCTTTCGATTGGGCTAGATTCAGAATAGATCTATATTAAGTGTGGATTAAGATTCTTCCAGAATTGAATCAGTTTTGCATCAGACCTGGTTGAATGTTGGCAAGGATTAAATTAGGAATGAATTATGGTGGAGGCAGGTTTTTGAATTACGTCTGGCTAGACTAGATTTGGATCAGATCCAAATTAAGTCTGTGTTAGGAGTAGATTAAAATTGTAACAAGATTTTACGTTGGATTTAGTTGAGAACATGATCAAATCTATGGTATATTTTCCGTTGAACATACACTTCAGCTTCAATTTCTACGATGGATTTAAACTAGCGAAAGCTGTTACATTAAATATCCGTCAGTAGCATGCGGACTCAATTGATTTTTAAGTCATTTCTCTGGAAAATGATGCTCCGCGCGATAAAAACCTTGACTTATTTAGAAACAAAGAATCCACCCCACCAAAACTCGTTAGTCAAAACATGGTTTAAACATCGCATTCGCGACGCTTTCTGAAGACATTGCTACGGCATTGCGAAGAACAAGCTCTCCCATCGTCAGATACAACTGTTCCTTGCAACGGAAAGCGAAGGGAATCGATAATTTCGTAATCGAAGACGCCGTTACAGTTCCGATAAATATTCCGGCTGCAAAAATCCGCTTGATTTGTCGCCCTTTAGAACATACCGCAGCATTGATCTTCCCGGCGAACAGAGACGGCGGAAAGCTCCAGCGAGTCAGTGAGACGCGTCCCGATGCATTGCGATTCTTCGAGCAAACACGAGAGCACGGCTAGGTATTCTATCGATCGAAGGAACGCGACCAGGACGCAAGAAAAACTCGGTTCACGTAATCTGGCTGTAATCAGGCTGGTAACTGGAAATGTTTTCGCGGCAACTTATCCTTCGTACGTGGGAACGGGCGGGAAAGCGCGTAATCCGCGGCAGGGGCACTGTCTCACGTACAATGGACGTGGTGTGCGGCGTAACGCATACAAAATAAATAGCTGTCGATGCGAAATGAAGCGCGAGGGGGCCAGAGAGTAAGCCAGCGGGTAAACTGCCGCGGGCGCGAGTCCAACGACGCCTGCTCCGCTCGATAAGAGACGTTTACATACGTCTTAGAATGTCACCGCTTCAACGCTGATCGCACTTACCGGCCTGGAAAGCGCAACGATCTTTGACGTTTCCGCCTGGCCACCATTTATCGAGAACCCCGACTTATGGCCGAGGGTAGTTTTATATCCCACGATAGGAATCCTGGTAAACTTCGTTTCATTCCGTTTATTGGGTTGGTCTTGGGTTTGTTGACAGTCGTCCCCGATAGCAGTCAACTCGAACTGGTACATAATGGACAAGTAGGTATTATTCCGTCCTCAAACTTCAGATTTCGCTTGGTGTCCTAAGCAAGGTTGTTTATCCATCGAGGCGCCAGTCTTCGTAGCCTGAGCGTGACTTTTTTTTTAGCCAAGATACCAGTTTTCCTGGCCAAATGCCTAATTTCAAAGACCTCATTGTCCTCGGCTGACAAGGACCTGCTGGTCCCACTGATGGGACAGAGGTCCTCGACGGACAACGGACTTTCCCTAATTACTAGGGGAGGGTTTCAGTTCGACGCCCTAGGCGAGGGTTGGTTCTGTTGGATTGCACCCTCTGCCTTAACAAACTTAGCTGCACCCACGCAGGGTCTACGTTGTCCATAGATCTGAGGTACGCGTTGTTGTGAGCTGATGCGTCCCCTTTTTCTGAAGGGCGTGAGGTATCTGACGGCGCAAAGTCACTTTCTCTAAGGTGTTTTACGAGCAACACTAATTCACTGGAGGAGGATGATGAAGATGGAGGTTGATTTTGAAGAACTGAGGCACCGCACATATTAACATTAACACGTAATTATAATACAGGTAACAAAGATTTGAATATGCACTGAGTCCCCTATATGGTTTGGTGAGTTCTACTGGGACTGAGTGTATACAAGAATGTGATGAATCTAAGTCCCTCCAAGTTACTCGTGTGAGGTATAAATTTGGGCTGGTTTGAGACTCTCGCTGGCTACAAGGCAAATTCGAAGGTTCCCTTTAGGGGTGGAGTTTTAGTGACAGGAAACGCTGTCTGTTGACGGAAATGATCTGACTATAGGTGGTAATGAACTATAGGAAAGAGAAATCCTGATTAAAGTGTTGGTGAATCCGTGAGCTGGTTGCGGCAAGGCCGTCTGTTGCGGAGCCCTCGGCCCTGAATTGGGCTAACAGCATTTACTGTCAATACGAGGACCTATGAATTTAAAACAAACCCAGGTGGACTGACAGACGAAGTGTCTGCCAGATGAGGTTTCGAAATACAAGGCGCCCTTGTGCGTCCTTGGTGGTCTGGCAACGAGCTGACGCTCAAGACGCGTAGTAGTTGTCCCCTAACCTCTAACTCTCATAGAGGCAATCTCGAAAGACGAACCTTTAACCGCGTAGAATAAGTAACTAGTTCCATTCGCGGCTACTTGTAGTTTTTATTAATAAATCATACAGCGTAGGGGAAAAAAGAGAGCCTCTGGCGA
Organism: Andrena flavipes; assembly: GCA_963971345.1. Lineage (NCBI taxonomy): Eukaryota > Metazoa > Arthropoda > Insecta > Hymenoptera > Andrenidae > Andrena > Andrena flavipes. Next base: position 71,433,037 of record OZ020479.1, on the reverse strand, counting down.
TGGGTCTCGAACCCAAGATCGGGGGTTCTTTGCGCTATTGGTCAGTCGTCTTACCAATGTCGTCAAAGCCGTCTCTCGGATGGGACTCTTTTCCGACCTCTACGGGCGGTATTCTCAGTCGTTGGTTATTCTTAAGATCGTCTGAAGCGTGCGGCATCCTCTACCAACCTAGTAAAGGATGCCGCATGCTTAAGACGGTCGTAAGAATAAGCAACGACTGAGAATACCGCCCTACAAGTACCGAAACCAACGTGGCGTCACCTACACCATAGGCCAATGCCAAATGCCTAGATCTACAATAGCATTAGGAGATACTATGGTACAATTATCCCGCATTCCCCTAGTTGCCGCCCGGAAACGTGTCCTGATACGCACAAGAGTATCAGGCGCGCACATACATTATTGATTAAGAAACGGCGTACGGTTGAAACAAGTATCCTCCACAGAAGCTAACATTGTGAACAACAATGTCTTCAAGATCTATACTATTCGCAACCTTTACAGTACCACTCGCATCTCTGGTAGTCTAGTGACGCTATCAACTGTTAATGCTGCTCCAATTTCCTATCTGTATCCGTAATCCAACGGAACGAGAAATTACAGTTAGAGGTCGTAATAAAAGTGACGATGCTTTCCCATCCAAGTTTACGGGCTCTAGATGAAACTACTTAAGTACTTTCTTACCGCGATGCCATTCTTTAAGAAATCCGGAGACAATAATGCGTGCGACGACGAAGATCGCTGATATTATAATCCACGAATCCATTCGCTAGAAAGCCGCGCAGGTACTTTCGTTTATGCAACCGCCGTTGCATACAATCAGGTTCCTCGGATCGACCCTCCTCCCTAATTCATCTCTTTCCGCGCCGTCCGTGTCGGTAACGTCGCGAATGGGAACCAGACGAAAAAAGGATCCGCCGTAGGCCGAGGGGAACGGAGATTGCACCGGTTGAAGGTGGTTGATTTTAATTTCACGGGACGCGAGTCTTCGGTTACGGCTACGAGCACGGCCGTCTAAGCGTCTGGCTTCGCGGTATATTACGTGGCACGGACGCCAGCGCGCACGTGCATGGGTGTATGTGTGTGTGTGTGTGGTAAGTCTGCCAGGTAACCGTGTGTACATAGACAATATGTGTGGCACACACCCACGCGGCCATCTGCATATGCACGAGCGTGTACGGTCCGTGAAGCGTCGCGCAACAGCCCTTCTATGGCATCGATCTTGCATAATGGCCCATTATGTTGCCTGATTTGCACATTATCCGACGACTCGCGCGAACTTCGGGCCACGGCTGCTGATTTTCGCCCGGCGACAATTGCAGCGTGGGCGTAGGACAGCTGATCGGGCCGTGAACAGTCGATCGAGGAGAGCTGGGTCGCGATCTACGCGTGCTTAGTGGTTCAAGCGCTGCAGAAAGGGCGTTTCAGATTCATACGACTAAGAGGCGGGTTGCCACTTTGAACGCATGAAAATCATATGTAATCATAAATAATGAACTTGATAGAAAATCTGATTAATGCCATTTGTTATACATCGCTTGAAAATTGAAAAAAAAAATTGTAACCAAATTTTTTGGATAAAAATCACAATTTTTCTAACACTCATAATTCCCATAAAAATGTTTATTTTGAAATATCCGTAGGGAATTTTTTACTTCGTGGCATGTAGAAAATGAAAGTGTTTGGTTTTTAATTCGAAGAAACACCAGGTCGGAGATCTGTGCTGCTATTTTGTACAAAGCAGATTTTTTTTAATCTTAAAAAGATGACATTAACCCTTCGTGGTCACACCTTGATATATCAACAAATTGGTCACTGGGGTTCACTGCACCCCAGCGTTATTTTTCAGTTACCATTATTGCATCTTCTAACTTTGGAGTAATAATTGTACATTCGTAATACTCATGCAATCATAGTCTAATACACTTTTTGTAGATATGTCAATTTTGATATGAGCAAATTTGTTGTAAAAAATTTTTTTTATTCACGATAAATCCCCTTTGTGCGATACACCCTGTGTGGCCACGAAGGGTTAATCGGATTTTTTGCTGATTTCATTATTTAAAAGAAGAAAATTTCTAAATAAACCAATGATTTTCATGCGGCCAAAGTAGCACCCGCCCTGAACTGTGCTAACATGTGCTATGGAATTGAAAGGAGGAAGCAAGTATTCGATATAGTAAAGTTAATTATGAAATTCGTATTAGCCGTGTTTGTGAAAGTAGATAAATACGAGAGGTGTTATAACAGGTCGGTGCAAAATTAAATGATCAAACTGTGGTAATTTGTGGTATGAAAGTTGCAGGGCATAAAATTCATATTAATACACTGTACACGTGTAAATGGACGGGAGGTGCTTATACAGGATCCTTTATTAACTCCGGTTTACAATTTTCACGAACGTATTCCGATATACTGCAGGAGATCCATTTAAACCTTCATCGTTGCAAAGGATATGTGCCTCCATTTCACAAGAACAAAGAAGTTTTAGATCGAGCTTAACACAATAATGGTAAGTATAACTTGACAATCATAAGTGGTCATTCTGGTAATCAACATTCAGGTTTTTTTCTCAGTGAATACAATGAATAACAATGTCAAACTTGTTTTTCATTTATTAAGCTACTTTTAAGCTATTTTTTTTTTACATCTATTCGCTTATTTTAAAAGTAGATATATGCAGCAATTCACAGTAATTTTGTTACAGAAAAACATTAAAAAATGAACGAATAGTTAACAGCCATTCTCGCGGAAGCTGTTTTAATATCGGTGACCAAGATATTTCGGAAACCGCTGTATCTATTAGCCTAATCTTTTGCAGACTTCTTTAATATACAAAAGTCTAGTCGATGAACAAAGGATTTTTTATTGTAACAAAAACTCTATTTTTAATTAACGAAAAACGAAGAACTCAGACATCGAAAAAGCGTGGTTTTGCGTAAACGGCTGCCATTTTGTCAAAAATCAACTTTTTGAAGAAACCTTCTTTCATCTACTGAATTCAGCCATATATTAACAGAATGTTTTTGAATTTTTAATTTGAGATGATTCGGCTCAGATAAAACTTGCTCACCTTTATCAAAACAGCTTCCGCGAGAATGGCTGTTATTCGGTTATTTTTTAATGTTTTTCTATAATAAAATTACTGAAAGTTTCTACATATATATACTTTTAAAATAAGCGGATAGTTGTAAAAAAATATACGGTAGATGTTCCACAAAAAATTCCCAAAAATCGCGTTCTTTTTCAAAAGCTGACTAGGCATAACTCCTTAATCTGATCGAAACCGTACACATCTTGAATAATACAGCAAAATATAAGAATACGATTTACCTGTGTGATTAAAGCGCGCACCAGAGAAGGAATTTAATCGCCTAAGGGAAAAAGGCTCGTCTATAGTCAGACGAATTGGCGAACCGGTGTGGTAGAAGTTGCACCTCTCTTATGTCAGAAATTGTTTCGAATAAAAGATACAATATCAAGGAACTTTTAAATAAATAAAAATTTAGTAACTATTCCATTAAATTCTTTTGAGTTAATAATATAATCCTATGAGATATAAAGTTATCCTTTATACATGAAATGAAACATCTCACAGCACAAAATTTGATCAAAAAGTTACGGCAACGTCATTAACATGTTTTCGCCGAACTCTTCGTATGAGAATATTTTATACCGAAGTGGCACGCATAAATATAGTATAAAACACCTGCGGTCAGAAGCGTTTGTGAGTCCACGTGCATACATACATATTATATTCATCTGTAACTTTTCGTGCATTTGTTACTTTAATAAATGTTGCCAGAAACAGTTGTTCGAGTTAACAGAAAGCTTCTAAGCATGCAAGTTATATTTCCATTTACCTCTTTACTAGCAGTGTAAATTTCTTTTGACTGTGAAGTATGAAAGTTCTCTTCACGTAAAAATGTGTGTATAATTAAAACATAAAATCGTTTAGCAACCGAAGTTATTATCTTACACCAAATCTAATTACCATATATTCTTGATAAAATCTTAACAGCAGATTTAATGAGCTACATGCATATTAAAAATCTATTTATCCTTGGTAGGTCAATCTACAATACTGGTAGTGTAATTTATTGCTTTTATTACATACGAAAGTGTCATTCGAAGAGATTCCGCGGGGTTAATATAACATTTATCGGCTGTAAATTCAAGAAATGTTTCGCCGGCAACCAACGTTCCTACAATTATAAGAATTACGTCGGTTTCTTGGCTTTGTATTGGGAGTACTCATTATCCAATTACTGTACAACTATAGGTATGTATAAGTACATATGTTGGCAACATATTCCCAGAAAATTGATGATTTTGTAAAGTGCACCCTTAACACATTACCTCGGCAATGAGGAAGTGACAAAACAGATAATAAGGCTCAGGAAATAAAGAGATACCCCTTCCAAAGCAGAAACAATATTGAGAAGAGCTCCAAAGCACGTGTCACTTCAACCAGAAAAAAAAGGACAAGATTGTGTGAACAAGAAAGAGCCCATGCCATTCACCTCCAGAGAAATCGTGGACTGCAACTCTGCAGACAATTGGTTTTTCAAATTATGCAGAACTGCATTCAAGAGAGATATGCGACAGTGTGTCACGTGGCTCACCTGGATATACGAGGATTACGTTGGCCTCACACCTGAGCAAGAAGATGTCTTTATTTATCCGAATTGTACACACTAAATATAGGTTGGCCTTATTATCTGCACTACACGAAACAAAGCCTGTTTACAGGTTTTCAAAAACCTTATAATTTTCGTATTTGTTGTGTTCATATATTGTTAAAAATACTACACTTTATAGTTTAATGCCCACAGATTTCTATAAAAAAAAGTTTTCAGGAATATGTACAATTGTTTTTTAAAAAAAAAATTATAGATCCTTAGGTGGGCCTTATTACCCGCATTTACCTCATTCAATATCTAATCATGCAGTGACCCAATTTGCTAGATAAACCGTACTGACTGAAGGTCCATTGAAAGTCCATCATACCTCCCAGTGAACGATTCTGAACCCATGTTTATGTAACACTTTTTCTACAGTTTCGCTCGTAAAACGTATCACTTCAGGTTTGATCGTTTAATCCGAGGCACCCTGTGTTTTCGCAGAGCGAGAAAAATTGAGATTCCTGGGTTATTGCCTCGGGGAGGCAAATCGAGCTCGAGGACTGAAGCGCGTCGCATCGAATTCTCCAACGAAATATCGCGTAATTCCGATACCAGCTGTATACCGGTTTCTTTTAATCTTTCCGTCGTTTCTGAACACCAATAACAATAGTATTCTGCAAGCGAGACAATTTTCCACGGATGAGAGTCACTGAATGATTGTTTCCAAAGGTTTCGCATAATCCTTGGAGAGTTTTTGCAGATAACAAATGCAAGGCGAGTAAAAACCAGGTTTCTGAATAGGAGTTTGGTTTATGTTAGTATTATAGTTAATATATTGAAACGAAGCTTAGGTATTATTCTACTACTCTGGTCGAATGTGAGCTCGCAGCCAAATACCTACGTCATTTCGATAAATGCAACTGAATTGTTGGATGATGTAGAATTCGTTCTCCGCGCTGACTGCTCTTTCGTATTAGAATCGAGGGAGGAAGCTCAGACGCGAGCAGACAGGCTGTGTTTCAACGCTGAAGCATGGCAAGCAGCGGGATCCCGTCAATCAAACTTATAGAGGAGATATTTCACCGTGGAATGCATCCACGCTGCCTTGTGGAACTTATCATCGCTCACCACGGAGAATTCAAACTTTTCGATTTGCATCGAACACATTGGGGCTTTCAGGAGAGAACTTTCACGACATTTAGACTGCAAGATGGAAAAATCTGATCCATCAAAAATCTAAATGAAGAAGTTTAACTGTTTAAAAGATAATATGCTCTAAATAATTGTCGCCTACAATGTGTTAACGGGAATAAAAAAAACCTAAGTTCTGAAGTTGTATTAACTCAACAACACAAATATTATTCAGAGGATGATTATCATAACTCCCTATTATACGAATATCAATTATTCCTAATCGTCTTAGGCACCGCAGTGGGCTAAAAAATTCTTAAAAAATTGAGCCCACGAATTTATTTTTTTTTTTCTTTACCAGAGGTCCAAACTAGAGCTCTAAATATTCCAATATTCGGAGAATTCAAACAATTTGAATATTTTTGAATACGAATAGTTGCTTCGATATTCAGATATTAGTGATAAATTTGAAACTTTATTAATCTTTGGCAAAGTTTTGACTTCCTACAAAAATGTCTACTTATACAAACTTTATATTGAAAATGAAGTCGGGTAGATCGACTTCGAAACAGAATTGGGCATTATTCCAATTGTTTCGAGTAAATGTATACGTATGTAACGTAATTATCCGAATAAATTGTTTTTATTACAATATTTTATGTATTAATAAATTATTTCTTCTATTTATTCGAATAACGATTGTAAAATAATTAGAATAACAATACTAATAACTGATGGTGTTTCTCATTTCAAAATTTATAAACTTGCCAAAGATTAACCAAGTTTCAAACTTACCGTTTGAAAAACAAATAATTGTAAAGGTCAATATGAAAAGAATTTCGCAATAAAGTGTGGAAAAATATTTCATGTTCAGATTCCTGTTCGCTCCAATCCGAACTTCGATCACTCCGAATATTCGAATACCTACTCCTAATTATCCGAATATCCGTTACAACCCTACTTAATCTACACTAGCGAACTATTCAACTCTTCTCCCCAATATTACCTAAATTCCACATGACTCCTACTTCAGATACTCCAATAAAACAAAAAATGAAATTCGACAACAGGTACAAATTATCCAAAATAAAATATTCTGCCCAAGCATCAACCACAAACCGTCTACGAAAAAAAGAAGTTTGTTTCGAGCAGAGAACCGACAAAGTACAGAATCCTGCATACCCTAGTTCCTGTTTATTCCAGACCTACGTAATCAGTGCCGAAGAAAGATTTACAAGAACTTCAGAAAGACAAAAGCCCCCCATTAAAGGCGAAAGTATCGATGCTGAGCGACCGAACTCGGCGAATAATTTTTATCTACGCGGCAACGCGTACAGCATACATTTCGCAAATTCCGCGCGCGATTGCACCGCGAAGAAAAACAATGCTCGGGGAATATTACGACGCGATTGCCGTCGGGACTCGGGCAGCAAGTTAAAAATTAAATTCCGCCCATAAGTCACGGGACAAAGAGCAAAGTATCGCCATAGAGGAACGCTCAGGGGCGACAGTTCCAACTTAATATCGAGATCTTCCGACGCGATTTATCAGCGGAGAGCCGGTCGGCGGGACGGCGAGCGCGACGTTGTATTTTACGCGAGTTTTCATTCTACGACTCGCTCATACATTAGCCAGCTCGTAATTCACACGCGTGCGTACGTTTCCCCCGGCGCAATATCGTCCAGGACACGCCGCGGCCAGGACGATAGCAGGATACCGGGCATTCGAGTAAATACGCCGGAAGTTATTCCCACCGGCGACGCGCTAAGAGGAAACGATAGCTTTTGGCACCCTCCAGCCTTCTCGTCCGCGTGCTACGAACAGTCTGCCAATCTTTAGCTCCCATCTTTTCTTCTCTTCTTCGCTATCGCTCGTGGCTGGCCTCCAAGTCCTCCGGTATCGGGTAAAGGGCAATGATAACTCTGTACATATGCACGGGGATTTGTCACCGTAGAGCATGTCACTGTACACCGTTGGGGGAGTTAAGATGATTCGAGAAATACCATTTCTAACTTGAATATTGGATGTGGCCACCTTGGGAAATGGGCTTGAAGCATGTTCCAGGGGACATTCTCATTAAAATTTTTCAGAAAATCAATTTCTGGTTGCATAATAATAGTGTAGTCTCTGAAGAATACTCGGTGAAAGTTATAAAAGTTATAAGAATCTAGAATGACAGAAGTGATAGATATAAAAAAAGATAAAACTTCTTTCCGAGAATTTGTTCCAAGGAGTGTTTTCACCTGTTCGACAAAAACTACTCTACTTGCGCACAAAGTTGCATGATTCTCTGAATTTTCTAATCGCCTAAGTTCCCCTGCGAGACTCGTGAGCGTTAAGCGGTTAACTTGGGGGCTGAGTTAGTTCTTCTACGTCTACGGTTGATTAGATGCTCCTTTCGGTTGCCCACGGTAGGTTCATTGGCCAGTGTGTCCCGGGGTAAAGGCCACCGGTTGGCGACCAGGCGGGAACTTGTACTTTCCTTAGGTCCGCTAAGCTCGTAAACCTAGATGGAGATTGTCTTTGAGGGCCGTAATAGCCCGAGCAAGGGAAAGTGTCCAGTTCTGATAAACAGCTGTCCCAGGACGTAAACCTGCCCTGGCGGAGTTAGCATCGCGACGGTAAATTATTCCATTTAAGGACGAAACAAGAAGTTAATGAAAACTAGCCGTATTCGTCCATATCATAAAGCCAGCCAAGTCCCAGCTAACCCAGCCAGAAGTTCTCCAGAGAGCGCGACGGAGTAAGTGCTTCTAGTTGTGCGCCAGCGCCGCGTTTAACCCGTTCGCAGAAGGAACACAAGCCGGAGCAAGAGAAGGGTCACTAGAAGGGGACAAAATGGGCGGGGGGGTGGGTGGAAACAGAGGGAGAAAGAGAGAGGGAGCCCGGAGGAGTGATCGATGGGGTGGCGTCCAAGCGTGTCTAAATAATTAGCTGTCTCTGTTCCAACCCCACACCGTTTGTAGTGGCCGCCCTATAGATAATACACACCGTACACGATGCGTGTATTCACTGACTGCATCCCTCGCAGAAGGACGGGGGAAGAGATAGAAAGAGAGAACGTATGTGTGTGTGTGTGTGTGAGAGAGTGAGAGCTACGAGGGAGAGAGAAACGTGGCGTGATTTGCTGATCCGCCAGGAACCGTGAATCATTCCCGTTGCATATGTAAAATTCACGGAGATTCACGGCGGCGATACAATTTCGAGCAGTTTTCGCGGCTTTATGGGGAAATTCGACGCGCGTATATCACGCCTACACAGGGTGAACCCACGAGACTCGATCACCTTTCCAATAACTTTGCCAGCCAGCGTACCCGGCGACAGACCTGACCGATTCCGAATGTGGTTTTCCCACAATTTACGGAATCCTCCGGCTTAATTATCCGCCTAGACCGCGACGCGGTGTTTGTCGATTGTCTGAAACCACCCCGAGGGACCAGCCGAAGAACGGTTCGAGACAGTGTTGGTTTTTGGCGAGGTTTAATCCGTCGATAAAGAATCATAGATGAGCAGGTTAGAAAAATCGCGACGGAATTAAGGAGAAAATAAATGCTTCCGAGCAAAAGTTTGCTGGTCGACGCGACGGTTCTGAAACAAGACCTGCGCTTTCCATCACGGTCCTCTTATCGGAAAGAGGACCGCCTTACCCTCGCCTTTGGAAGCAATCTTCTTAGTTTTAGTGCAACGCAATGCTAAGTTGCTTGCTATTCGTAAAGTCTCCCATCTTTGTGAGGTATCAGTTTCTCTACAATTAGGTATTCAACAGCTATTTATTGTCTTCCGAGGTCGCCATTACGTCGAAACCTACACCGTGACACACCTTTGAAAGCGAGATAGAATTGAAGTCTGCATTTGCCAGCGCCAAAAAAATAGATCGTCGCTGACAAGTAACCGAACTTGAGTTGACGGCCTAATTACTACCCTGTAACTAATTGGCTGGGAGCCTGAGTGCTTCTGATTCAAACTGACTAAGTTAAAAGCCTAATTGCTCTGCTCTGATTGATCGAGAAGCCTGATTGCTTCTGACTCTAACTAACTGATCTGGAGCCTGATTACTCCCAGTGTCCTCGCTAACTCGCTCATGGCTGAATGTTAACTCCTGGCCTAATTGCTCTGGACTCTGAGAGTACGACTCATGCGAACTGACTTGAGAACGTGACCGGTCTTGATGTTCAGTGGGAGCTTCGTGTCCAAGTAGACCTCGTTAAATATTGACAAGCAGTTCTGTCTGAGTAGTGCGAAATTGTCTTGAGTTAATCGCTAACTGAACCTCCACCAGACTTACTATAGGAAAGAGACTTTCCTAATTTATGAGTGATTAATTAAACACAATTGTCAAGCTTAACAAGTTCGATGCATTTAATACTTATCTCAAAAAGTCAATTGCGTTTAATTTTACATAATTTTGTCATTCTTCTCCTTCTGTTTTATTTGAATATTGGAGTAAAAAAGATATACACATTTTTCTTAGAATAAATAATATGATGCATAGAACTTGTTAATTTGATAATAACAGAAAAAAGGGGATTCTGTTACTTACGTTCAGGAAGTATTATAACTTATGGTCCAAGATCACTCACCTGTAACAGAAAGTAAGAATTTTTTAGTTTGATTCTCACTGTATTTGAAATTTATGACGCGGAAAGTATGAATCGTAAAAATCAATAATGTTCTTTTCATAACTGAGCCGTTTATTTTGGAAATGGCCCAAGTCCATTTGTCAAAATTTTTGTTAACTGTAGTAACGTGTACAACTTGAAGTTAGTATTACAAATTTATATATAAAGAGATTTTAAATACAAATAAACTTAGGTCACTTTCAAAATAAATGACTTTCACGACATTTTCAAATGGATTATGCACGTCAGACAAGGGTAGCCCTCAAGAAATTGACGCGAGCGTGCAGGTGGCCCGGAAAAATGTAACCTCACGAAGACCGGCTGAGGGAAGCCGAGGGCGGAAGGTGGAACGCGCTCGAAACTAAGAAAGAACGGGGGAGTAACACTGAAAATGAGTTCGGATAGGAAGAGAAAGGGGGCGTGGGGGAGAACAGTAGAGAATACTACCGTGAATATTGCCCGCAGGGGCACGAACACGCAACCACGCGTGCCACGTCACCGAATGTTTTTTAGGGGGAGGCTCGAAACACTCGGAGTCACGGTCGTAAAACTATGGGGTAAAACACTTACAAACTATTGGCTGGTTGGCCATTAAATGCCGCTCACGTGCGATATAACCGTTCCGAACACGAGCTCTAGTAAATAACTATGTATTCCCGTTTATTTTGATGCAGACCGAGAGGCGAGAACGCGAGTGGAGTCCCTTCCGGATCGCGCGTGAAAAATTCCATGGTTTCGAACGAGAAATTCTCGGACCACCCTTTGCAATGCTTGCAAAGCTTTCGTTTATTACTTGAGGAACTTTGCAACGCGATACTCATTGCACTATTGAAAAGTGGGAAACTATTTCTCTAAAACTCGACCGAAGAAGGAAAATTTTGAAAGCAAACATATTCTTCTAAATTTGCAAATTTTTGTAATTTTTGCCAACAAATAATACCGCCTGCCAATCGAAATTCAACGTCTGCGCGGTAATATGGTTTATCGTCGGAAACAAAAGAAACGAGGCGTAGAAATTCGTGCCCCTTTCTTCCGCGACGAAATGACATTTATTCTACTCGTCGTCTCGAACAGTACATCGTCTCGATCGCTGCGATCGCGATGCATTTTACATCCAAGGAACTCTTCCGCTTCCCTGTGAATTTCAGGTGCTAGGTTGTCGCGCAACTCTGCACGTTCTTCCGTATTTAAATTTAATTTTTCTACCGAGAGTACGGCGAAGGCAGTGCCGTCGTCTTTGCCCAGGGAACCTTCACCTTTTTCCCATCCTTTCCCCGCGAGGACTTACAGATTTTCGGTCCAGTGGATTCTGGCTTTCATCGCAGACACAAAATCGTCCAAGTAAAGACGATACACTTTGCTCCATCCGTGCCACGTGGAATTGTATCTAATGAAAAGGTACCTGGTTATTGGCGGTCGCCACAATGGCAGCCGTGTGTGGATGCTTCTGTGTTTGGTTATTGGAGAATGGTAGTGGAGGTACCGCTGGAAAGTCTAGTGAAATTAGACGGAAATATGGCCTATGCAGCGAGCTAAATTTTGGCATTCGTCGTGTTAAATAAGATGTCGAAAAGTCTCCACCGATTCGACATCCGATAAAAATTGTACAGAGGGTTGAAAGTAAGAAAAACTGTTTTCTTTTTTCGAGAATATCTCGTTAGATACCAGTTTTACGATGAAAATAGATATAATGAAATTTGTAGCTTAGGAAATTCTGCACAAAAAAGGTTTTATGAGTTTTTTCATAGGTGTAACCGTTTTCATGTGTGACGACATATAAAGCTTCAACCCTTATATTTTTGACAAGGAAAGATCCCGAACCCGGAAATTCAAAAAATTATGAAACTTTGTGAATATGGAGGGGAGGTACTTCTGAATACAATGCAATTTTGTTTGCTGGCCAAATTCACAGCAAGAGGGTGCAATTGATCCCTGAATAATTTTCGATTTTGTATTATTACTCGTGAATTATAAAAGATAGAAAAAAAGTTTTCAGGAAGAAAGTTACTTCTTTTAATTTGGACTATCGATGAAAATAAAGATGAAATAAAGACCCATGCCAAAATGTAGCTTGCTGGGAATTATTCCGTAGACAGATTCTAATTTCACTGGACTATCACGTGTATTCTACGGATCCGCCAAATTATTCATACGGACAGATATTTTAGGTGGAATTCATCGTTTGAATTGAGCCAAATAAATTTATTACGCCACCATCCGATTGTTCCCGGACGCTACATTTAGTTTCACAGCAAAATTCAAGATGTTCCAAAATAAGTGCCAACTGTAATAACGCTTGAAACTAAGTACTATGTATTCTAGAAAACAATAGTATAGGAAACCTTGTTTCAGGCTCCATGTAAGAGGAAACTAACAAGAGAAGTTCGGCAACTTGAAAATTCATAGAAATCTGAAACTTCGCAGAAATTTGACTCGGGTAATGCTAATAATGTAACTATTTTTTTATTCAGTAATAAAACGGTCTTAAGGGGGAAAACATCCCTTCGAAGAAATTGAGTTTTCATATCGAAAAAAAAGTTCAATTCAAAGTTTTGAATTGAAGTGATAGAGAATGAATTATTGAAAAAAGTAGTGGGGATAAATTAGAAAAATCTAGTGCTTTCGTAAATTCTTAATCACCGCTTTATACGGCATAAAAAACTATAGAACATTGAATTATGTTCTCTAAATTTTTTACAGTTTCGTAGGACGCAGATCTGAAAACTCACTATTTTTTCAAGGGTGTGTTTTCACCATTACGACCGTTTTATTGCGGAATCAAAATGTAATCACGTTATTAGCGTCACTTGAGCTACATTTCTGCAAAGTTTAAGATTTTTTTTTAATTTCCGAGTTACAAAACTTGCCTTGTAAATAAAAATATTTTCTTTACTTTTCCGTTTTTAGGACAAGTTTGAGGTTGATATTTTACTGATAAAAACTACCAACACAGCACGATTTGTCAACATTTTTCCTACATATTTTACATACGAAGCTTAACGAAAAATATTGATAAATTTTTCACGAAATCCAAGAAAGATGGAAAAGGATTTAACAAACCGCCACGAATAACACCACCGGTTTCACACCACTGTGCCGAGCTGAGGCTGATGGCAATGAGATTGGCGGCTGCGAAGCAAAGGATTTGAGATTGCTTTGTGGAGTTTGTTAGTTGCGGACGAACCGGTAGCCCGTAGGAAGGTAAGTGTTCACGGACGAACCGGTGCCTGGGCAACACCCGAGCCACTAGGAGGTTGATTGTCATGGGCGAACCGGTGGCTGGTTAATAACACCGGGTGCCACTCAGGGCCCGATCTAGCTCTTCCGTCGCTCTGGGCAAAAATGATTTTTGCCTCCCTGTATATTTAGGTAATTCTAAATAATTATTTTAAAATCTCATATTTGACAGTGACTGAAATATTTTGTAGGTATTTGTAGAATAACAAAAGGCTTTTTTCATTCTATAAAAAATGTAATATTCATAAAAGAGAGTAACAAAATAAAATAAAATCTATTCTTAAAATTTAAAAAATATTTAAAAAAATCAATAGAAAAAACAACGTAGGGTAGACCGGGGGCAATAGTAACAGGAGGTCGATTGTAACACGTTAAATATCTCAGAACATATGATAGATATTAACACAAATTTTGAATATATGATGAAGAATGACATTTGGAATACACACATCCATGTTCTAGCAGTATAGATACACAATAGACATGTATAGCGAAGAAAATAACTTTTCGATACCCTAAAGTAACTTTTTCTTACTGACTTAAAATTGTAATATAAACACTATCTTTGCAAATATGTGCTATTCCTTTTGTTTAATCTTCAATCTGACCTTTTTTAAAGTAATACTGATCGTCACTTAGAATTTTTAACGGTCTCGTTAGTCAAAATTTATAATTGAAGTCCAAAAGCATGGTCGGGGACGATTGTAACATCGACAGTCGGGGTCGGTTGTAACGTTTAGATGTTTTCTTTTCTGACGTTTAACCATCATTTACGGCAAGTTATAAGGTTATAACCAATCTTGATGATCGAATAATCGCTCAAACAATAGATTCCTCCGTATAATTTTCTTCAATTTAAAATTCAGGTAAGCATTATTATTATATAAGCTAATAAATCTTATAATTCCTTCAACTTAAAGTCGGAATTAAACTTATTTTAGAATGCCTCGTACAAGAATTAGGAAGACTGATAAAGGCATAAAAAATATAAAAGAATATGAACATGCTTACAATGATATGAACGAAATAAAATAAAATAAAATAAAACAAGTTTCATATTTGCCACAATTGTGATGCTGAATAATAGGTTACAATTTTTACTTTTTTCAGTCATTATTATAATTTAAAATCAATAAATATATTAATTTTGTAAAATTAAAGTTGTGTTACTATCGACCCCATGGAGTGTTACAACCGACCCGGAGTCTGGGACGGTTGTAACACTTTGTCCGCTTCTCATTTTTTATTAATAACCTGGATATTACTTAACAAACAGCGAATCTGTTGTGGCTCAATAAGTGTCAGATAAGTAAGTAACATTTTCATATAAAAAACTTTTGTTGTAACTTTAATAGTTTTTGCATAATCGTATTCCAAAGTCAAAGTGTTACTACTGCCCCCGGTCTACCCTAAACACAAAATCACAGAACACATTAAAAAAGTTTTGAAACCATTTACAACATTAAAAATATCTTCTAACTCTTACAGATGATTTAAAAACAATTTGTAAGTTTGATACTAAATTCAAACATGTGTTTATACACTTTATACACCAGAAATATGACCCAAAAGTGTTTTTCGTGGGAGAATCTAGAGTAAACGATAACGCTGAGACTTTACAACACCACATCCCTCTCTCACGATTTATACTATTACCGTTCAATTGCCATTCCATCACTTCCCAAAGTAACAAGTGCCAATTCTCGCGAGCGAACGAGCCAGCTAAGAAAACAAACGCATAAACACGCTGTTTAGTAATACAGTCGGTTGGTCGGGCTCATTACACTTTCCCGGAAGGAGCATCCTCTAATCCATCTTGCCGTGGAGCAGTGGAGCGAAGCAGACGAGAAGCAGAAAGGATATTGGTATTCCCGGAGAAAATATGTCGAGCCAACGAAATTCCGCCGAGCGGGGAGAGCCTTTAAAGTCGCGAAGTCGCTCGAAACAAATTATACCGGAGGAGACGAAACACGTGGACTGGCGTGTGCGCGCCTGTACGTGTAGCGTGCATTTCGAGGAGCAGCGAATACTCCTCGCGGGCAAACCCCTCTTTTGTTATTTCCAACGTTGGCGGGGCGGTGGAGGGGTGGGTGGCACACGCACGGGAAGGGCGAAAAAGTAGGTGGAGACTGAAAGTGGATGGAAAACGCGGCACAGAGAAGCATATGCGCGCGAGTTTCGCCGGAGATACCGTATAAAATATACTTAATCTGTATTCGGGACACGATCCCTGCCCAGTCGGCCCGCCCAGCCGGTGGAATACAAAATTCCCGTATTCAGATGCTTCGCGCGACAGAAATTGACTTTATTGAGGTTTATTGATCCGCAATATTGTGTTCCGTCGACCTCCGCGTGTTTCCTCCTGCACGTGTGTCGAATGTCCTCCGTCCCTGTGTGCGCCAGCAAAAGTGCCCGATACTGTTGGATGTGTGGAAACGTCGGGGACTTCCCTTTCTTTCTCCGTCTCCCGGGACGCATTTTACTTCCTCGCGTTTGCCAAATTTCTAGGCCAGCATTCTCATAAGCGGGAGACCACGATTTCGAGGGGTTAACGGGGAGGGGCTGCGGTGCGCGTCGCGCCGCTCGAGTATTCTAATTTCTGCTTTCTTTGATCCGTAGTCGCGCGACGGTGAAGCAGCGCCATCTAGGCAACGCGATCTCCGCGATCGGATGTCCCCTCTCCTTCCGCTAACAAGGCAACGCTCGCGATCGTAAAATTCTGATTTTAATGAAACGTCGTGTGAATGTAGAGCATATCGGAGTATGCAGGGAGCAATTTTCTTTTCTGCGGAAATTCACTCTGGAGAGGTAAACACAACCCTTAAAGTTATCGCCCCGTTTGGTTTTTTGAATGTAGCCTTGTAATGCTGCGAGATAGAAGAAAATTTTAAATACAAGAATTGCTCAGTTTTTTTCTATGCTCTATTATTGTACCAGCGGGAAAATAAAGTTACGCTAAAAAGGGAAAACTGAATAAATTTAAGGGCTGGTTTTACCCCTTCAGAGTGAATTTCCGCTGAACAAAGTATTGCTCCTTTTATACTCCAGTGTGCTCTGCATTCATACGAAGCTTCATTAAAATCAGAATTTTCGAGTCTCCGTCTATTATTTTTCTGTTTCATGTTTTCTTATTTATTTATTTATTTTATAGGAAGATTCCATTGCTTACAGAAAGAAAAAATTCTATCTTCTTATTAATTTCGTAGTGTTTACTATTAAATATTTTTATATCACCAGTGAAATAATTCACTCACAATATTTTAATTATTTCTCGGATACACTTCTACTGCTGTATTATTTTTCCACCTTTAAAGCATCCGGTGCTCTGTTTCCATCGTTAGCAGTGTGTTATCATTTTTGTATAATTGCTACACACAAACCCGTGTGTTGCTGATCTTATGTTAAACTGTTATAATAAGAATCAGTTCTTCAAGAGAAACACAGGAGAGACTCCATTGGAGGAGTGTTTTACAAAGTCATGCTCTGTTCGCATAACGGTGGCTCGTGAATAAAGGTCCCACTGTATCGAGAGAAGTGCTTCTTTCCCGTAGCTCTGCGAGACAATAGTTGCGAGCACATCATTTTAAAGGTGGAATCAGACGGAACGTGAA
The DNA here is from genome assembly GCA_963971345.1 of Andrena flavipes. Taxonomy (NCBI): domain Eukaryota; kingdom Metazoa; phylum Arthropoda; class Insecta; order Hymenoptera; family Andrenidae; genus Andrena; species Andrena flavipes. The sequence continues at coordinate 71,415,814 of OZ020479.1, read as the reverse complement.
TCGACGAGCTTGTTCGACTCGGCGAGCCATGACCGATATAGTGGTTCGAACAAAGGAAAAAATATATTTTTTGAATGTTAAGTACACAGAATTTTTTCGATATAATTCCATAGTAGGATAGTTGAAGCACCAGAACCAACAAGAATTTTGTGTAAATACCAATAATTTGTAAGGAAATTATAACATGAAACTTGGGGAACAGAATACCCGCAATTTTGAGTTACAAACGCACTATCTTAAAAGTAAAGTTTAAAGTATTTGCAAATTAAAAAAAATTGCAAATTTGTAATTTGATTATGTTTATATTGAATAAATAAATTACATAAATTAAGTCAATGACGCTATCGTAGATTTCAGTAGGACACAAGTTGAACAATAAGGTATTTTTAATAATAGAATCGAAGTTTAATTAGGTATAACTTTTTTGCGACAGCTAGCGTCAAGGTAAGACTTAATACTACTGGTGCATTATACCTTTGAGTACATAACCAAACAGGTTTCAGCTGCGTAAACCTGCGGCTTTGGTGTCTCGAGCATCTTGTTTACGTTTCTCATAATATTGAAAAATGTTTTAGATAAAAATCTTTAATGGTTCCTAGGAGGCCATAATTTAATGTAATTAGTTTTTTATATGATTGATTCCATAATTATAATTACATATGCATAGTTATGTTCCTTTTTCATATTTTATTTAAATTGGAAATATATTTTTTTTTTCAAATCACAAAACTGTCAGTTTTATTTTTATTACTTATTATTTTTATTACCTATACCTCTCAAAACACCGTTAACGCAAATTATTGTTACACTTTGTATTAGCCATTTTGTTTTTACTAATTTTGACTTCAGATTTGTAAATAGCGACTTGAAAAACCCCGGAATACCAAGTTCGATAGAAATTGAAGGTTTCACATTGATGCTATCATATTTTTTCCTTGATATGGGGATTTCGGACCACTGTGCGGCGCGTGAATCGGCGAGCTTGCTCGGCTCGCCGGGGTTCGGCGATTCGGCGAGCCATGACCGATCAGCCGGCGCGTGAGTTCGGCGATGCACGCGCAAAGATCGCCGATTCACGTTCCGTCTGATTCCACCTTAACATAGCCTCCGCAGTCATCGCATGTCTATCTGACTGAAAGCTTGCACGATGAACTGAACAAAAAAGACACTTGACATTTGACAGAATTCGCTAGCAGACTCCCGTGAACAATCTAAGCCAGAAGAATTTCGCCACGCGAAATATATCGCAGGGAATTCGATTTCGAAAACAATTATTTACCTACAACTATTCGAGAAGTAACAGCTCACTAGACGCCACAAGTTGTCACCTAACCTAATACCTAACCCCATCTACAAATCTCTTGTGATTCAATTACAGTTCATCTAATAGACTAAGGAACTCCCGTTTCCGTGGATCAAACTCTCGATTGTTATTCCTCCGAGGACAAATGCCGGGGCGAATATGCTGATTTGCATTCGACAGGAATGAATTAGCTTTGAGCGTGGCAAGATCTCGGAGACGCAGACCCACATCCGACTACAATGGCGCCGCGTACAGAAATGGCGATAGAAGGGCTAGAAAAACGAAGAAAAGAACGAAATCGATAACCTGGAGGAGTAATACCGAGAATGAAACGGCGGGGTAAAAAAAAAAAACTGTTTAATCGCCGTGCGAGGACAATGAAGAGGAGAACAAAGGAGACCGTCGTGCTTAGAGCCGCCAACTTGCAAAGCCTTCGGAGAGCACGCGGTTCCTGTCGACCGAACAGGTTTTAGTTCTCACAGCGCGTGGCCACGATGGCCAGAATTTCACGGCGATCGGGCCACGGGCTCTTAGAACGATCGAACGCTGTGCCGGCCGATACATAATCCACCAACGCGGTTATTACGCGTGGTAAAATAATCGAAGAATGAATCGCTCGACGGGCACACGCCTGGGGATGGGATCGAGTTCAACGTGTATTCAGAAATCGGAATGGGTTCCAATGCCGAAGTTTCGCTCCGCAGTGAACAAGTGTTGCTCGCACACAAGATGCTAGTATAATATTTGTATTCGCAAAGTATGTGGGCCGAACGACTTGATTTCAAAACTTCGTCTGAACATTTGCCAGGTTTGAGAGTGGAATCTTTGAGAACTGTAGTAGCTCAAATATTCCGGTTATTTGTAGTTACTCAGTTGTATTTTAATTATTTTAGTAATAAATATATAGTTGCTTCGGGTTAACTTGATAAATTTACCTTAGTTAAGTTGATTCAAAATCATTCCACAATTATTTCGTTGTCTGGGAACGCGGACCTCTCGAAAATACAGGACGGGAAGAATCAAAGATAACGCTGGCCACGAAGAAGTGAAAACATGAAGTTCCGCATTTCTCTGCGGATCTTCGCGATAGTGGCACCAATCGATTCCTCGTGGTTTCCTCGTTAAAATGCACCAAATAAAATGTAAATCGGACTATTTTTGACAAAGATCATCTTAAATTGAGAAAATTAATTTTGCGTGTGATTTCGTTAATTATAGTCCGATTTGCACCGTGTTTGGTGTCTTTTATTCGGGAGAGCACAAGGAATCGAGTGGCGTCACTTTCGCGAAGATGTGATGAGAAATGCGGAACTTGACAGCTTCGCTTCTTAACAGCCAGTGTTATCTTTGTTTCTTCTCGCCCACGATTATCGCCCACTCAGTTTATTGAAGACATAAAACTCAGAGAAGCGCGAGGTCGGAGGTGTGAGATCCGCCTACCTCCTCGAATGAAAGATATTCTCTGGACCCTGAGATTATCACCTTAACCGGGAGCAACTGTATTGCCTGCGCGCGCGAAGTATTAAGGACGTATCGGACGTACAATGTTAGACAAAAGCGTATGAAATTTGAAATACTTGAATAGGTATCTACGTCTTATGCATAGTAAATCTAGATTTAAGAAACTCGAACCACAGTTGCAGTCTTTTGGAGTATTTTCCAGTTTACAAATGGTTTTTCAAGCATTATTTGTTGAACTTTTGACAGTGAAAATGCCGTGAGTTCACAAATTTCCTAAGATATAATTTATTTCTTTAAAATGGTGTCGTGAAAACAATTGAAACTCGGCAGAGAAAAAAATTGAACGCATTGGTTTCATTTCTTCAACAATTTTTCAGCAGTTTTATCTATAAAGAACGTCTCTTTCCATAAAAATATATGTAAAATCAGAGAAAATTAAAATCATCATAACTCCGCGACCGTTTAGTGAATTGTTTTAAAATTTGTGGAACCCATCAGGAAGATTAAAAAGAACAATCTCACAAATTTTCATCAACTTAGTGCCGTTTTGAAAATAGATCCGATAATGGTATAGGTCTATCCTTAAATGAAGAAGCAACTCCGTATATATATATTTCTAATGACAAATATCACCAATATAAGGCGGAAAAGAAAGTATAGTCTAAACATTATTTGTCAATAGCTAATAATATTTAACGAAGTAAAAAAAAATGGAAAAGAAATATCGTAATTAAATAAATCCACTGTGAACTAATTCAATATATTCCAAACTATTCGATCAAGATTCGATTCTACTAGGAAATAGGTACCATATCCCTTCCTTACACTATATACTCAAAGACTTGGACGCCATTTGATTATATTTCAGACCTGAGCCTGCTTAAAAATACTGCTTTCGTTTCTCAAAGTATTCAGCAGTCACTTGCTTTATTCTCGATCCCATCCCCATCTACGTTTTTGCGTCTTCCTTGGGTATGTTCATTGCCAGCGTAGATTTTTCCATTTCCCGGTGAAAAATGGGGCAAAAATATGTGCACTTCTCTGTCGGTCACATGGCCGATCGCCAACAAACCGCAAAAATAGTAGAATTCCACGTTATTGCCATAAATTCAAAGGGGATGTATACGTATAGACATTGTTGGACTTATGGCTGATTTATATCACTGAGTGCATCATCAAACGCCTTCACTCTGTCCTTGGTAGTTTCCCTATCCAACTTGAAGGATCTTCCTACTTCGAAACCATTCCCAATGCCCTGAATTGCACACAGGAATTCCGTGAAACGAATTTTATTCTAAATGACACCAGATTCCCCTTTCTCCCTCTGCTACTTCGAAAAAAATGCACGCTGCTTAATGGAAAATAATATTACCCCGGAAAAAAACGAATCATCCCTTTAAATCCGTACCTAGCGTAATTAATTCTTTGAAACGACAATGGTATTAAACAAAGTAGCACAAAAATGTTATTCCCGAACAATAGCAGATCCAGTAACAATAACCCAGGAAAAAAAAACGCAACTTTTACACGCACCCTATATCCTCACCACGGAAACCGCGAAGTAATTGTTTGCACGCGTCCAAACACGATCAGAGCGTTTGAAAAAAAAGCGCAGGAAGAAAACGAATTTATACAGCGGAATAAAATAAATGTATCAGGAAAAGCGACAGCGCGCGTCCGCGCGATCAAATATTGACGCGCTGGCCATAAATACAATTTTCGGTGGCCGTTATAAACGTCGAATTATCGGCCGCGGCTGGACGTACCAATAACATCGAATAAATTCCGTGCCGCGGTACGAGGGCATTTTCATTAATGCGATTATCGAACGGGCTCCGAGGTCGCCAGAGGCGGAGACGAACTGGCGACGGTGCTCGCGCAGACATAATTCATTCTGCTGGCAGTTTTTGGCGCGACCGCTCGAATTTCCTTCCCCCGATAATAAGAAGAAAGTCTGAGCTTTACTGGAACGAGACCAAGTGGCGCGTCCTCGGACGTGTGGCACCGGGGGAACGTAATTATCCACTTCGAGAACTCGTCGTCGCTTTGAATGCGCAAAGGAACACTGTGCATCCTACTGGAGGAGACCCTCGGCTTCTGGGCAGGACGATAAAAGGCATTTTCCGAATTTAGCAGGTTGAGGTTTTTGTAGTACGTGAAAACAGGGGGTTTCCATTTCGAGGAAATCGGTTTTGAACCGGATCTGATTGAAAATTAGCAGAATTTATCAATAAATATGGTAGGACTGCGATTGAAACGAATACTTGCGCAAAAGGAGGTGGAAATTGGGAAATAATTATTTCTACAACGTAGCTCTGCTTTCTTAAGAACTGATTTTGGGAATTAAAATATTTGAGAATCGGTTCCAGCTTCAAATCAATTTTGTGGAAATGAGTCGAAGTGGAATTCAACCTCAAGTGTATTGAAATTCTTGAAACATGTTAAAATTTCCATTGAATGTAAATTAAATTTAACCTAATCTAATATCTAATGATCCAAATGTGTTAATGCCACTTTAAACATGAAATAAATAAAGAAATTCTGGAAAAAGGAAGTAAGAAGCTTCCTATGAATTTTCATTCCTTGTTTCTTACTTATTTTTTCATCTAAACTCAGCATCATTTTCATTGTGTGATCTATTACGCAGCATCTTCTACGCGGATGCGTAATTTTATTGGACGGTTCTTTAGCTTCAGAACCTGCGTCGTATCTACGTTCATATTCCTTGTACTACGTCTTACTTTGGTCTATGGAGGTCAGCAGGCGGCCACGTATTCGACAATCTACGAGCGACTGCTACCCACACACTTCAAACGCGAAGCGAACAAAGGTTTTGATTGAATTTTTAAATAGCAGTCGGGTTGGTTCCGCTCCAGATTTTCACTTCTCGAAATATTGTTGAAGAATTTGTTAAAATTGGTCCGATACAAATGAACTTTGTTACGAACTAGTTCTTTATTTGAATTTAACTGAATTTGTTTTAATTCCCTTGCAGGGGTGTCATAACATTCGAGTTTTCTTTTGTAATCACTGTATTTTGTTCGCCATTCAATATTGTTACTCGTCGTGATCAACCCTGAGCTTCAGAAGACCAACTATGCTCGTTAATCATCATCCCCCAAAATTGAGCAAATCTATTTCCTACCGTGCTAATTGTTACTATAATTCTGTTTTAATATTTTCTTTTCCCCGTAGAGATCCATATAAGGCTTTAAGGCAGCTACCACATTTTTCGTTTCTTCTCACTCCAACGTATGATTGGATATAAGGCACTGTTCCTCTCAGCAAATTTAATTACCATCAGAGCATCTGACTGTACAGGAACGTCTCTACTGATTCCCGACACAAAGTCTACTCTCAATCTCATTTTCCCTCCCCTTTGTTCTGCACAGATACCTTGCAATCTTATACAGCGTTAAATAAATAATTCTCCCCGCTTCGCCGTGTTGATTTTCCCATTTTTACCTGTATTAGTCATCCTTTTCCTCCCCGTGCCAGTGCGAAGGTTTTATCCAAGCCCCGGCAGAAAGCATCGTAGCAAACAGAATATTTCTCACAAACGAAAATGCAATCTAACAAAAGAAAAGTAGAGATACGAAGGAAAGATCATTCTCCGAGGATAAGTTCGCCCGGCACTGACTCAAGTGCAAATAACATCATCCGTTTTAAAGATTTCTTGTTTTTAACTTCGGGGATGACTAATGGATCTCCGGGTTCGAGAAGAAACCACTGCGCAAAGTCGAGTAGAACATTACGCGGAAAGGAATGTGTACAAAGAGAATTAGCCGAGGGAATACCACTCTTTGAAGATATGTGCACCTCTGCCAAAGGATTCTCTTCGTCATTCCAGAGTTATCTATTAACCTCCCAGCTCAAGGAAGAATCACTTTGCGAAACAGAATTTAACATTACAAAGAAGAAAATTTAAAGAATTATTAATCATTTTGCAGGTTGAAGGAGTTGTTAAAGCATTTTAAACATCTTCAGCATCCGAATCGGGACAACGGAATGATACACGTGTCTCTACGTGCAGCTACAAATGAACGCGTCACGGTCCACGTTGAAGACTCCACTCCTCGCCTTTGAGAGTTATTAATCGGCCCCACTCGGCCACCCTGAATTCGTCGAAAAGTAGATGCCCCGGCGTACGTCTACGTTCGAGGCATAGGCCAGCTACACCGTCCCCATAAGCGGACTACAAGGGAGTTCTCGTGGCTTTTACGAGCGCTCCGTGTCGCCTCGTAAGTCGTACGCGCGCCTCGAGATACTTCAGTTTGTCGTTGCTCGTGTGGCGCCGTGAAGGGGGATCGAAAGGGCCACGAGTAATCCCACGGAGGCGTAAAACGGCGAAATACGGGTGGAAAAACGCGGGGGTTATACCTTTTTCATGGTCCCTTAGCCGCGCGCCCCATCCCCCGCCCGGCTCCAGGCATTCGCCGCTAAAATTTGCACCCCCTTGGCCCGCAGATATGTGGCGCGAGGTAATGGAGAAGCGTTTGCGTTAATAACTCGATGCTGCATGCTCCGAATCGCGAGTAGGCTTCGTTTGCTAACCGAAGCTCTTGTTCGCGTTATTTATTGCGCCGGAGCGCTACGACACCAGGGAAGGAATTTAGAGAACACGAGTCGAGTCTAGCAACAGCATGGATTGGGAGAGATTAGTGGCGACGCACTCCTGCGGGAAGAAAGGACAACGTTAAGTCTGGATGTACGGTGATTTATCATCGGAGACCGTGCCGCGATAGAAATCCATATAGAAATACACATTGCTGAGGTTTCGGTTGGGTGAACTGGATGATGGCACTTTTAACTTGAGAATTCAACGAGTTCGCCTTCAGAAATGAACTTACAGTGTCTGATTGCAAGCTTTGAGGAAAAGAAACCGACAGCAAAACTCGAGTATCTTCAGAGATACCCTTACAAGTCGAAGATGACAAAATTAACAGTTGCATAAAGATAAGAAGGTAGTACAAGGTTGTTGTTCAGTACCTGAATTGGATTTAATGACGCAGGTGTTATAGTTGAAATAAAATGAACTGGTAACTCAAGGTCATTAAGTATAACTAACTCCACCACACCATTCCACTACCCCTACACTGCTCTATTTCTCGTCCGTTTCCTCCACCCATTGTATTTAAAAAACAGGAAGCACAAATCAACGAATAACATAAGCTGAGGATTGGTATACTCTTCCACAGCTTGTTTGTCAAGATCATCCTCTGAGATTTCTCAGCACAGGTGTTCTTACGTGTGAATTAGTGACAGCGACCAATAACTAGGACTGGGACTATTCGAATAATTTAATATTCGAATATTTTACAAGTATTCGAATGCTACGAATAAACTTCGAATATTTCAGTATTCGAATGTTATTATTCGAATGCTATTCGAATATCGATGTATTCAAATACTATTCGAATACCGCTGTATTCGAATACCGATATATTCGAATACTAATGTATTCGAATACCGATATATTCGAATACCGATATATTCGAATACTGATGTATTCGAATAGTATGGTGTGAAGTGGGTCCAAATTAGCTTACAAGATTTCACCCTGACAAATGAACCTAAAGAACTTGATTTATATTATAATTCACACCATACTATTCGAATATGTGAGTATTCGAATACTCAAATATTCGAATAGTATTCGAATACTCAAATATTCGAATAGTATTCGAATACTCAAATATTCGAATAGTATTCGAATACTCAAATATTCGAATAGTATTCGAATAGTATTCGAATACTCAAATATTCGAATACTCAAATATTCGAATAGTATTCGAATAGTATTCGAATACTCAAATATTCGAATACTCAAATATTAGAATACTAAAATATTCGAATAGTATTCGAATACTTGGATATTCGAATTATATTTGACAAATAATTGAGCAACTGAAGTATTCGAATATTCGAATACTGAAAAATTCGACAAATAGTCCCAGCCCTACCTATAACCACACAAAGTTCAGTCTCGGAGTTCAAGCTTCAAGAGGATCGAAGAATACAACGTAAAAACTGATAAGCAATTAGAAGCACAAATCAACGAATACATAAGCTGAGGATTGGTATATTCTTCCACAGCTTGTTTGTCAAGATCATCCTCTGACATTTCTCAGCACAGGTGTTCTCACGTGTGAATTACTGACAGCGACCTATAACCACACCAAAGTTCAGTCTTGGAGTTCAAGCTTCAAAACGATTGAAGAATATAACGTAACAACTGATAAGAAATTAGGGTCTAAGGAAAATACTGAAACTTAACCACAGATACATTTCACCAGCCTTTCGCGCAAGATCTTACAGAAGCTCCTCTTCTACGAGGCTGAAAATGTTCTCCCTAACGAGAACACGAATTAACCGTAAATTATGCGCGTGTATCTACTTAGTTACTCCGGCCAAGAATGCGACCTTCCCTCCTCCCCCGAGTCAGCCAAGGGAGAGTTGCCAGCGCGAGATATCCCTTTCGTCCGAGAGCGAAGCCGCCGCTCCCTTAATTCCCGATATTTTTTCGAGACACACCCTTCGGTGAGCCGGAGCTCAACTTGTTGCGCTTTACGAGCACGTCACCGCCCCGCTGAAGTTCTTATTTGTTCCGGCAGACGGGAAGAGAATGCCCAGACGAGCGAGCCTGGCTATGATGGAAGAAAAAATAAGCATCTGCGGAAGGGGTGTAGAGGAGCTGGTAGAGGAGGTGGGGGGCCAGGGCTCGAAGGGCGAGAGAAGAAAGGTAGGGAAGAAAAACGATATGTATATATATGCAAAGGAGAAAATAAAGGAAGGTGAAAGCGAGCGTCGAAGAGGAACGCCTCGAGCGGCTCCTATTGGACACCTCGAGACCGGTTTCCCGTCTCGGAAATCGAGTCTCAAGGGCGAATCAAGCGCCACTGGCTCGGAAGGAAGAGGAGAAATAATAAAGGCGGGGCCGCGAGGGAAAAGAGCGTTAACAAGAGAAAGAATCGCGGGACGACGAGGGAACGGAAAGCAGGCAGGGGTGGCTGGAAGAATGGCAGCGTGAAAGAAAGAAAAGCCAGGGCTCTGCTGCACGCTGGTGGCAGTGTAAGAAACAAATTGCAAGGAAAGAGGACGAGGGGAGGGGTTAGGGTGGGCCGCAGAGGGTAGGAGCGAATGGTGGGGACGTTTAATGACAGAGAATTGCAAGTAATGGCGGGTAACGCGGCCTATTTAACGCCTCCGTCTCGCCTTATCCTATCACACGAAATAACCCCTGCATCCCCGTTAATATTTTCTTATCGCTGGAGCGTGCATTACGCGCGTTACACGCCGACCCGCCGCCGCTATCTTCGGCCTGCTTGCTCGTCCCGACCGAATTATTACGCTTCCAGGACACAATTTCGCCCGCGCCTCCTGGATAACATTTGTCCCTCCAGGCTCAGACAGGCCTGACGAACGCTGTTGCTAGCCCACGGACGATATTTCTGCCCAAGTGTCGCGGAATGTTGTGTTCTAGCCAGGTTTGAATTTCTGCGAGGAAGGGATTGAGAAAAATGGAAGGAACAGACAACTCCGAGACACGATAATTAGGGGATGCTTCGCGAGTAATGCTTGCCTTCGTTGCTTTATGTGAGTCTTGATTAGATTTCTAACGACGCGGTTAATGATAATAAGTACTTAGTACTTGTTAAGGAGGGAATCGTATTTTTTGAGCTAAAAACATAGCAAATTTTGGGATTTTTTTTTTAAGAAACTAGCGATCCGATTCATCTGAAATTTGGTACATGTTTTGACGCGTCTTTGAGGAAGCCACAGTTTCTTTTTTATTAATTTTTAACCGTAAATGCAGTAGTTATGCATGATTGACCGTCGGCCGTTGGTGTGCAGGATAGTTATCTAGTAGTTAATCTAAACCAGAAAAATGAAACGGCGTTTTATTTTATACATATGTAGTTTGAAATTAAGGGACCAGCGAAAAACAGAAAAAATTAGTGAGCAGTGTTAAGAGTTTTCAAACTGAAAAGTCTGAATTTTTGCTATACAATTTTGCGCCAATTTTCTTATGTAACAAAATAAGTAAAGAACTTTTCGGTATTCTGGTTCATCAAATTGAAGCTACAAATGTACAAAGTAAAACGCCGTTTAATTTTCTCTTTCAGATTACCTGGAAGGTAAATACCATGTATAAATATATTTCTGATGCAAAACTCCTATATTTATTATTAAAAATGAATTAAAAAAAAAAACTACAACTTCTTTAAAGATGCATAAAAACGTAATCCAAATTTTAGATGAATCAAAATTCTAGTTTCTTAAAAAAAAAATCCTAAATTTTGCTATGCTTTTAACTCATAAAATAGGATTCTCCTTAATCAGTCCAAAAGTAGGTTTATTAATGCACCTACTAGCCCAAGAATTAGAGTTAAAAATATGTTAAGTGATTTCGACCTGACCTTCGTCCTGCACTGTCAACAGTCTCATTTGGAAAAAAATTATTCTGCAGTTTTGATTCGTCTTTTAATGCCAAATACATTGAGCTATGGATTACACCGTAGATTATTTAAATAAATCATCGATCAAGATTAGAAACAACTTCCGTCCTGGTTTGAACAGTGGCGGTTCGGCGCACAGAAATATTCTAGAGGCACGTGCAGTACGAAACGACTTCTCGTCGCGCGAAAATTCACGATCTCAACCGGCTACGCTTCGTGCCAAGGCATCTTCCAGAAGCGACGTTTTGCACGGCCACTTGCATTTGCATACTCTGCCGGACCAGTCATGTACGTGGAGTCTAGTCGTATTGTATAAAGTGTATAGTTGTATAATCTAGCATAGCTTAGAGTGCTTAGACATAGTTGAGTAAGTTAGTGTGTAGTTTCAGTATTAATAAATCTAGTTAAGTTAGCCTAGTGAAATAGTTCAGTCTTCTGTACGAACCCTTATAACCTTGCAGGACCAATTCATAACCCTGATCATAACAACGCGAAGTTGCAATGAATTTTTAAATGAAGTTAAGCTGAGGACCTTTAATTATCATTTGAAATTAATCGAATAAAACTTATAAAAGTCTATAAGTTAAGCTGTGATATAATTAAAAGTGTTTTATCTTTACAAAGTGCAATAGGAAACAACAGCACCAAAGACTTAGGGGGAGGATTTCATGATTTTTTTTTCTAGGCGACGGAAAAATATATAATATTAGTGCTTTGTACACACTTTTATTCATCTTTTAGCTGTTTAAAATCATGAAGGATGATTTAAAATGTTTACAACTTTGAGAGTTAAAGTTGATTTAGAGTTCCCTTCAATCGTGAACTCTGATTGAAATAAAGTACTCATAGCATTGTGAATACTATGCAAAAGCTAAAGTCCACGAAAGCAATGTACTTTTCTGTGTAACAAATGGAATAGTAAAAATTGAAAGATAGCCAGGAAACTACCCGGTACGGAGAGCGGCTAGAATTCCTTCAACTCGATCCAATAATGCCGGATTCCCTATTCCAGCTACCTGCGGTTTTGTTTTTGCGAGATTAACGGAGCGAGTAATTAGTTTTACTTCGACGAACGCACAGTGGAGCGGTTGAAAACGTTGAAATTTTTCGTCCCAAAACTTCGTTCGTACGTTCTGCACGCTCGTTGCCATTATTCTCGTCGAATGATTGAAAACAAGACCACCATTTGGCAACATCCAACAGTAAAATAGTCTATTATTTGGTGTTGGTGTGGTGTGACCTTTGATAACAATGATAATTATCTTCATCGGACGTAGAAAATACAGCGTATTTCACAATACGTATCCACAAATCAGTAAAACATTGAAACATCAGTATAATTCAGCATGAGAAAAAAATGAACGAAATGATTTTGCTGTCTGATCTATCTAAACAAGCTATCGCGTTACATTCATGTTTGTCTGTATTTACAAAAAGTGGTTGAAGTGGACCACCTGGTGACATGAATATAAGCCTCTAAACTCTAACGAGTTAACATTAATCCTTCGCTACTTTTGAATTAAGGAAAGCCAATTTTAAGAATTTTATTCAGGAGTAATTTACAGTTTTCATAGAACAATTTTATTACCTACCTTTAGTACGCTGTCTTAAGTGGTTATACAAAAAGAAATAAATAGAAAAATACAAATAAATTTCAATATATTAATTAATCTTCTAGACCCCTCACCTCACGCTAGGTGGTCGAATGTGTAACTATGGAATAGCTGGTCGGAAATCAAATTTCATTTTTTATTTTTTTTTTTTATACACACTATATGAATGCAGTTTCCGTTGTGCGTACGGATTTTTTGATTGAAAACAAACTTTTTGAAATATGCTCAAAAAACTGCCGATCTTATTCGTGGATTTTGGAATTTTTTCTTCTAAAGCGCACCATTCTTACAAAAATAATTTGTTTAAGAAATCGGTACGCACAATGGAAACTACACTTATATAATTTATTAAAAAAAAAATTAAATTTGATTTCGGACCTGCTGTTCCATAGATACACATTCGACCACCTTGCGTGAGGGGTCTAGAAAATTAATTAATATATAAAAATTTATGGATCTTTTTCTATTTATTTATTTTGGTATACTCACTAAAGGTGGGTAATAAAATTTTGCGATGAAAACTGTAAATTGTTACTGAAAAAATTGTTAAAAATGGCTTACTTTTCCGGCCGTCACAGTGGTGTTCCCCTGTAAATAACTGTATTATAATCGATTGCACCTGTATTCTTATTATACGCTGATTTCACTTCGGAAGATTTGCTCAGATATTATGAAACATTCTGTATATAACTTTCCATCAACTTCAGACGCTGTCTCTGGTAGTACACCTATCAATAATAAAATTTCAAGAACGCAAATATAGAGTGTCCAGGAATTATGTCATTGCGAATTGAAAAGGTTCTGCTTTAGGTACATCTCCGCTGTATTGATTTCAGACATGATTCTTGGCTTCGCCCTGCTGCTAATTAGTCTCCTAGCCACATCCTTTTTAAGTCCTTTAAATGTCCCTAATTGTTCCTTACAATTAACTACATGTTTTTAAAGTAATTATTTAATGTAACATGTTGATTTCTATACTTGTATACTTAGCAACAAAAGAAGGCACGTGTACTATCTATCTATGATGCTTTCAGACTGCTTCTACAATTTAAATGTTTCAATCAGTTATTTCTTTCTACGTGACATCCTTTGTATTTTCAAACGCCAGGCACACCGATATTTTATTGTAAACACTACAGATAGAAGGTGCATATGTCTTCGTCAGTTACACGACTCTCGACGACAGGACAAAGACACACTTACTTTGATAACGAATGAGCATAAACCCACATATTGGAAAACATATTACCTTGTCGAGCATAACAATTACTGTAAAAAGTACAAAACAATCTAGAACAGTTCTCATCGAGAAGAATGCATACTTTTGGGAACAAAGAGTCGCCCAGCAGGATCGATGAATTCGCCGAAGGGGTCCACGAGCCGAGAACCTCTCGAGGAATCAAGATCTCGCGCCTCCTTTGCCAGGCATCCAGCGAAAATCGTTACGAGAGGTTGAAATCACATTAAGCGAGCGCCGTAACGAAGCCGAATGCAAACTGGACACGAAAGGAGGCGCGTACAGCGAAAGGGAACTCGGGAATGGAAAGGAAGGGAGACCAAAAGATAAAAAAGAAAGGGCGGAGGAAAAAAAGACGTCGGGGGCTTCGATGTCGGCAGACGAGTGTACGAGTCAAGGCAAAATGATGTCTGGTCTCCGTGAACCCTCTATAAACCAATCTGATCTTCATCGTTAGACCTGGCCATCATTATCTCCATTCCTCTCTCTCTCTAGAAAGATACAGAATTCAGCTGCGTTCGCATGAAACGCATTTAACTTTCAGATTATGTTGCTTTTTTCGCCGGAATTTGTCGAAACTGATCGTTTCTGCAAGGCTCTGCGCCATCCTAGCCCTTTCAAGATGCAACTTGTCTGCATACCAAATAATGTTTCAATGATCCTTTATCTGTTATAAATTCAACGAGAATAGCAATGAAACCAGAGAGAGTAATAAAATCTACCGTATTGATAATGAATTAATTGAATATATGGAAGAGCAGGTAAGATACTTGTACGTATTTCACGAAGCAGAAACTGTAATTTAAAACTTAACGTGCCGCCAAAAAAAAAACATACCGTCAAGGAGTCAGTTCCTGATCACTTAAGATGCAAAGGGAGCAATTTCTGATCAACCTGAAACACTTCACTATGAGCTATCAAATGTTCTTTCTTCTTCATAATTATTTAGTAATTTTTTGGAATAAATTTGTATCCTGATAAATTTATTATTTGGTATTTATATACTAAACTGATCAGGAATTGGGTTCTGATCAAGAACTGGTCCTTGACGGTATACATATACCTAACAAAGGAACATATCGAAGTGGCAATCACCGATTTTGATGCGAATTTGGCAAAGAACAGTTCTTTAAAAAATATTCGACACGTGATTTTTTAGTGGTTGACATTCGTGTTGAAGGGGGGGGAACAGCCCTCAAAATTGAGGTATGAGACACAACTATCTTGGAAACTACTAGACTTAGGAGAGCGGTGTAAATGGCAAAATTGCGTCTTCCAAACAGTTCGATTTGTTTACATAATACATTAAAAGAAAACTAATTTTTATTACTCTGTTTGCACAGCTGCATTCCTCATTAGAAAATACATTTATATAAAAGAGTTTCCTTCTACTACCACTGCCAGAGCAAGTCTGACTGACATAGCACAAACATCCCCTCCCTTCAACTTCACTTGCTTCAAGAGTGCAACTGAAAGAATTCTGATAATACACCAACGACCAAGAAAATTGGCTATTGATTCAAAGACTCATCAGTAAACGCTTAAACAGTTCAAGATTCACTTACTTAGCTAGCCACAAGGCGAAACATCGAGCCAGGAAGCCAGCCGATAAGCAACACCATCGATCAGCCCATCGAAACGCGAGCAATCAGGGGAGATAGAAGGGGTTTCGAGGCTCAAAGATGCTACCAGCATTTTTTCTTTCCCATTTCTAGCCACGATAGAGAAATGGAGGGGGGGGACGTCGTTGAAAATATTCGATTTCCGCAGGAAGGCAGCGTTGCCTGTGAAAGTAGGCGAACCCCTTAAAGCGTTCTGCACGTAGCACCGAAGCTTCCAAGAGGGTTCGAAACGATCCTCAACTTTGCACGAGCCTGATCGAACTCACGAGAATCTTCGGCACCCCTGGCTGCCTTTATTCTCATTATACCTCAACAGCCATTCACGCCTCCCTCGTGTTTTTCATTTCGTGTCGATTCGAGAGCTACGGGACGATTTGCGACGCGAGGCTGGTGAATGTTAAAAATCTATCAAGTTTCAGGAATCGGCTCAGATTTGGCTACATTCGCAGGAAAGTACCGGGGAAGACAGTTATCTTTCTTCCATTTAAATGGGATATTTAATATTGGGGTGAAGGGTGGCGAATAAAGTTAACTAAATAAAACATTATTTAAATAAAGGATCGAATAAAAGTTACTTTAACTTTAGATTAATTGACGATATAAAGTTATTCTTCACCGACGAATAATTTTTTCAACTTTAACTTTATCCGACGTGGAATAAAGTTAAAGTTAACGTTAAAGTTGAAGAATTGATTCGACACTGGCGCTGAAACTTGCGACGATTTTTAAACGGGACGTGATATTTTTTAACTGTCGCAAAGAAGAGTTCAATGACCTGTAATATTACAAGCTTGGAAACTGTATTGCTTTAGTAATTTTTACCCCTGATGTTATATCAACAAAAGCGATTCATTGCAAAATTTATTTCGCCGAGCAGATAATTTGCGGATTGTTAAAGAACACCCTCGAATCTATTGGGTAAAAGTTTGAAGACTGGGAGATAAAGAAGAGACCGATTGTTGATCTGAAAGAAAGCCTCGATTAGTGAGACACGATCGAGCCCCGGTATTTCTTTGTTAAAATCTAGCTTCACTTTGCATTTCCTTCGCCTGGCCTCAATTCTCTCCACCTCTGTTCCTCATTCACGAAAATCGTACTTTGCTCCGACGCCTCCACCCTCGTTCGTCGGTTCTCATGGGTCCCTCTTCTACCTTTCTTCCCTCCCCTTCTTTCTTCCGCCTCTCCTCCTCTTCTCCCTTCCGCCGCTATCAATTTATTTTTCTCTCTTCGGAGCAGTGGACCGCGTAACGAGCAACGTAAATCAATCGGTTGGCATTGTGGCTTCGTTCCTACACCAGTGGTTCTCCGCCGCCATCTTTCGAGTCTGCATCAGTTTCTCACTGTATTTCCTGCCAGCTTCGAGGCATCTACTGCCACCACAACACACTGTTTTGGGCTTTCAAAATTTTGTAAGAAAATAATTAATTTTCATGGGACAAAAAACATTAGTGTATCTACTTTATCACTCTTTCATGTGAAAATATTAAATGGTAAATAGAATTGTTTCTTTGTGTTCCTTTTGTGATTTAGATATTTATACTGAAAGAGTATCATTCAAATTTCACTCACTTTTCAAAACTCGTGTGTATGAAATGGGAAAATTTTTTTAGACGGACCAAAACAATTTGACCAGGAAAGACTGAAAGTCATTGAAAAAAGATCACTTTGAGATTAGTAATTACTAATAAAAAGTCATCTATATTGAAGGGGCACTTTTCGAAATCTTACACCACTCAAAACTAGAGAATGCTATTGCTTTGTTCTGACTTGGCTAGTTTCAATGTATCCTACAATGTGATGCGATCAATTTCTGTATTCTCGACTCCACTGGGTTTTCAAAACAATCTTCAGAATGTAAGTAGGTGATTTACCACCTGGTGATTTACGGTTTATAAGCATTTAATCATTTTCAGTACGACGAGAGAAGTAGGTATTAAGTTTGCCAAGGTTGAAGGAAGTTTGGATGAGTTTGTGATCCAGTAAATCGAAAGTCTACTTGCTCTTTGACGAATTAATAATCTTTTGTTAAACATGTGTCACTAAAAAGTCAAACAGATGAATGACGTTTAGTAGCCACTTTAAAAATTTATTACTCTTCATCACTATTAGAATGCCAGTAACTACAAGAAGATACTACTTAATGCAAACCTCAATCGTCTGCATTTCGTATCTTGCTAAACACGTTACGAGTGGGCACCGCTGCAATTTTGTTGAATAGGGGAGGACGTGAATAGGACGAGCGAATTTTTAACGAAACCGGGCAGACAATGTTGGATTCGATGTGTATAAACAAATTGCAGAATATTAGCTGGGAATGGTCAGCCATTTTTATAAAAAAAAATAGAAAGCTTTGGACGTTAGAATTATTAAGTCGTCGGATTAACTTTATTCTTCTCTTAAATAGTAGATCTTGATGAAAGGAATACAAAAGTCTTATAACTGTCATAGCGTTAATAATATAACCAGAAAATGCATTTTTTACCGCGATATTGTCCCTTAACTACGCTTGTGGAGAACCAATTTTCAACTACCATGCTAGCCTAGGTCCCTCCCCAATTACAGGCCAAGAAACTAGGGTTTGAATCCCTGCAAGGGGTAGTTTTTATATTTTTTGTCTTCTCCTTACATTTTCAGTGTAATATTTCGATAAATAAATTAAATTAAAATACTCGTTTTTATGACACATGTCATGGAAACACTTGGAAACAATATGGAATTCTGCACAAATTGTTTACTACAAATACCTGCTCGGGGCATATGAATTTTTTAATTATGATATGTGATAGAAAATATATTTCGTCAACATTACGGAATTTTGGGCATTATACACAAATCTGCTGTTTTGAGCGTCTCGGGATGACGTAACCCCTTAATTGTCCGCACCTGGAGAACACCATAGCTGCAACTGCTAAAAGTACTTTGTTACGACGCCGATATAATATGTAAGAAAGGGTATTTTCATCGACAACCCTCGCTCGATTCTCGTAAAATCACTTGCCAGTAGGTGGGTGTACAAGACTGGGTGTATCGACTGCATCTGCATTTACAATCAGGACCAGTCCCCGGGATCCATTAGTCACCTCAGGGCGGAGGTGGATCGGTTTCCAAGCGTGCAGGGAAGAAGTGAGTCAAGAAGAAGAACTGGCCGTATCTAATACTACCGGGGCTGGCAGTATTAGAGCGAACCGATCAGGACGCTAATGACTGGGATTACTCCCCGAAAGATATTGCCGCTTTCTTTTCTCTTTTATCTACTCGCTGCCTTCCCTTTTTTCATCCCCTCTGTCGGCTTCTCCGGCGTCTGCTTCGAATATCGATGAACCTGTCCAGGAATCCGTTTATTCGCCTATCGCCTTCCAGCGCTTGCCTCAAAATCCAGTGCTGGCTTTCGCGTAGCATCATTTCCAACGGACCTGGAACGAGTTCGAACCTACTGTTGCGCGGCAAATTCGCCGTTTGAAGGGCCACCAAGGCAGCGAAGTTAATTTAACGTCGTCGATGTCATAAGCAGCAAGTCCTGAGCAATATGCCATACGTACCCAGGGCTAACCATGGGTCTAGTTTGCTGTTAGCTAACTTTCCCTATGTAGAGTAACTACTTAGGTGCGTCTTTGGTGCAACCTGAAGCAACTGAACACGTTGGAAACGTCCGTTTCAGACGAGTAGGTTTAGAGTGTTGGGATACACTATTGCAAATGATGAATAAGAAACATTTTTTCCTAAATTCAGAGGGAGCATTCCAGTACCAATTGCGGTGGTCATGAGAATGCGGCACACAATTACAAACCACTTCGAATAACCGCAGGGGACGTTTTTAGCCTGAGGTTAACAAATGAATCCATACTAAATCTATCTCCACTGGCCCTCTACACTTTAAACTCGGGATATTCAGAGACTGCTACTTATTTCGGTCAAATATGTCCCAAAATTCCGCGGCAGCTGGAATCACAATTTTTAAGGGAAAGCTGGTAGAGTGGTTTTGAATTTGCAGTTAATCAAAGAGTGAATGTCCGATAGGTTGACAAACAGGGGGTTATTGGATTCTATAGGCCACGTGCCCTAGTAGCACCATGCTCCTTCGTTCTCAATAATGATTGACGTATCACGAACTGAACGCGATATAGTTGGTAGAGCAGGTATAGCGAACTGTTTCATTCCCATTCAGGTGGTCCTTACAGCGGTATCCCTAAGGATAGAAACTGCCATAGGTACTGTGCGTTACGCACTACAGGCTCCTGTAGACCTAAATCGGCTATCCGCCTTGGTGCGCTTAGGGTTTGCGGCTATTGATGCCCAAAGGCTATACTGATTGCGTGCCTAGGTTATTGACGCCCAATAATCAAGAGCGTAACTGTCCGCAACTCTCGTTGGATTTCTAGACTTCTATCACTGATCTGTACATATTATGCTGGACACTGCATGCGGCTTCTGAGCGTAGCAAGGATCTTTGACGATTTGAACCGCGCCACTTTGAGAATAAACAAGGGATGATTGGTACCGAGGGTTTCCAATTCACATGCATGCGTATTCGCAGTAGGGTAAAGGACTCAATTACTGAGACACTAAGCGTTGACGCTGACATTATATTACAGTTATGTATTTGTAGACTAAAAGTATATGATGTTCTTGTTATTTATTGTTGTTTAATATGTTTACTTGGTGAAAAAAATTGGTGATTCGATTTTTATGTATAAATTACATTAATTTCAGAAATATATTTGGGGATCTACTACTGACAACCTTCAAATGTATTTGACTGAATTATTGACAGCCTAATTACTGTCAGTTAACCTAATACTGTTATGTCACTTTAAGGTTACGTCGTGTCATGTACATGAGCCAATACTGCTACGACAGTAATACCAAAGTGCTTGACACGCTTGTACCAATCACTGTTACCCAATTAACAAGTAAAAAGACTTAATGAATCGTTGAATTCGGATCTTTATTGCTTTCTATAATGCTTATATTATTTAAAACATTATATTTTGTTATGTTAATAGCATAAATATTACAATTACAGCATTTTCTTTAACGTCTTGTTTTCTCTTTCACTAGTATTTCTCCTAATATTCGCTTAAAATTTTTTATCGTTTTATTCAAATTAACGAAGAAAAAATTAAATACTGTTTTTTTGTATCGTATAGATAACAGTTTGAATTGCATGCTAAGTTTTTGTTGTGCATCATTTTATAAGTTTTGTTCGTTATTTTACGTAAAACAGCTTAAGGTGACAGTAATTGAGTCCTTTACTCTAGTTCAGTTTTTCTTTGATGTGTTCTTTACTTGTTTAGCGTAAATAAATTAATTATCAACGAATCTGTAGTTGTAATCACTCATAAATAATTTTGATTTATCATTTGTTAATTTTCCATGAATAATTATGTGAATGGTCTCTGCCAACGCCAAAAACCATTTCTCCGACACCTCGGGAGAGGCGGTCAGATGTCATGACTTCAGTTTTCAATCCGATTAAATATATAGTGAATATTGTCTTAAAGCAAATATCGCCAGTTTTAGCATAAAATTCTGAACATATAGGTTTGTTCTGATGAAATAAGTAATTTTTATATTAGTTTTAATAGCCATTTTATATTAGGTCGACCGCGTCTCCCGGATTCACCCTATTTGGTCAGTTGCTTAGACAACCTCTTCTTCTCTCACTACGCCTCGCCTCTCGTCCTCAAAATATTCTCGAGGAAGACTCCGCGGCTCGGAGTCACGATGAACCGAGGCGCAGTGTGAGTCAAAGTGTCAAACTAAATAAGAAAAGCATAGGAAGAATAAAATCAGCCGAGACGATGCGAGGCGTAGTGAGTGCCTACCTTAACGGTTCAGAAATCCAACAAAGTTTACATGTCAATAACTCATAACAGAAACCCTGGCGAACGGAAAACAGTGGTCACTAATTCTAACTCTTGAAAATAGCCACGTATCTAAGAGTACCTAAATGATTCCAAAATCGAATTTCCCTCGATTAGAACTAAATATTCGGACCGTGTAACCGTGAAACACTATAGTTTAATAACGAGCAGTTCCACTTCAAAACATGTGCTTCCACTATTTTTCCGCAAACGATCAGAATCTATCTCGCAGCACTGTGGGAGACAGTGTTGTGACCACCGAGCGTCCAACAACACGGTAAACTTCAAATGGATATCCGAATGGTGGGATATCACGTGTACACAGTTCCACGCGAGCCACAAGCCCAGGGCTCGTTAACTAGGTCCGAAATGACGATTTCGCGAAGCATATTCCAACGAACGGTGACAACGAACTGCATTACGAACACCGCGCCTCGGGAAAGTAGACAAAAGCCTGGTGGAGCAGCATTCGGACAGGAAATTGAATGGAATGACGTGTCAAGTTTCAATAAAACGGCACGGGGGAAGGCAGGAATAACTACGGATAACCGTGACGATAGGATCTCTTTCCTTCGCACATCTTCCGAAAGGCCAAACAGCTATTAGTTGCGTTTACGGTCGGAGGGAGAATAAAAAGTAATGCCACGTAACGCCTAGAGGAAGTGTAAGAAGGTTGGTAAAGGGGAACGAGGTAGGTGAAAACAGATGAGACGGGGCAACGCAGTAAGACGGCTCGTCGAGCAACAACCACTTTTACGACGGCAGCTCGTATCCGCGGATATGGTTTATCCGAGCGACTGGAAGGACAAAGCTCTGCGAGGGAGATCGAAGGACATCCTGGAGCGTCCCGGGGTCGTATACGTGCGAGTTAAGACTCCGGTGGTCCTTAATTCGCAGGGAAACGAGCGAAACAGCCCAGCCAGCCGAGAGGAAAGCTTTGTCTTCCGCGTGTTTTACGACGCAAGGATCTCCTCGGCATCGATGGTCGTCCACCCGCGGCGCTTTTTATCATCCATAAATTTAATCAAGCCGCGATTGACGCCCGCAAGGGATAAACAGCGAGAGTCTTTAGACACGGAACAGCGAAGGTCTCGGAGCTCGAAGCTTTCGATCAATGTCTAGACCGCCTCTTCTCACGAGAATCTCGCGACAGACACAACTAGGCGAGCTGTCGAAAGGGCGGCAGTCGGTTAAAGAGAGGGAAAAATTGATAAAACGCGTGCCTAGGTTCCTTGAGAGAGGACGATAAGGAGCACGCCCTCGTCACCACGGTTTCTACCTGCCTCCCGTGCTGATAAAACACCGAGATATACATATGTGGGCGAAAAGTTCAACGGCCCCTTCGATTTTCCAACTTCCGTCGCGGAGAAGTGCCGCTACACCGGTGACAGTAAAGAATATCCATAGTACTCGATATATGTATGTAAATATCAGCGTGGGGCAATTTCTTACTTGATCGACGAGAAACGAATCGCTCTTCGTGTATTCCGTATTCAGAAGTACATAATAAATCATTTATTTTCTGTGTAAGTTGTTTGATCTTCAAAGTGTAACTGTAGTTAGGTCTGATGGGCAGGGAATACGTGTTAAGAGTAAACAAATACAGTGTGCTTGTTGAATCTAAGGGGGTTAATGGGGGAATGAAGCAGATGAATGGACGGAAAACGCATTTTATAATAAAACAATACGAATAACAAATGTAGACACCTCGCGTAATAACGAATAAATCAGAGTAGAAGATAAGAGGTAATTATTTATGCGATATTCTTGTTACTTTTATTCTTGTATAATACATGTAGGCACGAATCTCCTAGGATTTTTACATACCAGATGTAAACAAGTACGTAGCGTAAAATTACGGTGACTTCAGTGTTTGTAAAAATAGAAGAAAAATTATATGGTTCATGTTTTTCACCACCAACTATTTTATATCAGGAAATTTGTCACTCAGATATCGAATGTTATTAATTGTAATCACGTGTTCTGAAAACAGGCTATCTTCGATTTTTTATTTTTTATTAATAATTTGCAGGTTTTTAAACTCATAGCTGCGGTCATTAAGCGTTTATTTACTAATAAAAATCAAGCCAGCGCAATAATGAATGAAGTCTTTTTACCTTTCGTCGTCGACTGAACGTTGAGTTTGTCTCAAACTTTATTTAACTTGAAAGCCATCTTACCTGGAACAGAAAGAATTGTTTGAATAAATATAACGTAATACGAAATTGCAAATCATGCCTAGAAATTAATTATATGGAGAAGGGCCATTGAGTAGATGACGTAGGAAAATGTCATGCAGGGTGTGTCGCAACCCAACTTATCTGTTTTATTTAGATCTTAACTCGGCGGGAGGCGCTACTGGGAAAAAAGTTACCACAGAGGCACAAGTTTTGAAAATATCTTTTTTCTCGCACAATCCTGTGCCGTGCCCGTTCTAGGTACCTTTCGGCGGAGGAACAACTGACCAAGTGCAATAAGAAACCAAAACCTTTCACTAACACTATGTAAACTGGCGATTCTAAGTATGTAGCTACTTTAGGAAAATTCTGCGTATTGTTTTGTACAAGTTGTTACGAATTGCTTTCTTTGTGTTCGTCTACTTTTGATATTAATAAAGGTTTAATAAAGATTTTGAGATATTTCTTCAATTTTGTTTCCTTCTTAAAGCACTGTGCTTTAACATAAAAATAACAAAGTTAAAAAAAATATTCTAAAACCGTGGTGTTCAGTTTTTGGCATTTTTGACGCGGTAGCGACAACGTGCGTTACATAGTGGGTTGTGCGTCCCGCCGAGTTAATAATAAAATTTAAAAATGGTGTGAATTTTAACATGAAAAATTTTTCAAATAAAAATTTGAACATAACAATATTTACATTTCTAGGAAAATACTAGTAGAGCATGACTGTATGAGTATTACAAATCACTCAAAAAGATTCAAAAATACGAAAATGATATCTTATAAATAACCCTGGGTTGCAGTGATCTCCATGCGATCAATTTATAAGGTTACTACGAAGGGTTAAAAGTGAAGCCAAATCTTATAAAGAACATAAGGCCTTTAATATTATGTTTAAAGAATCGAATGCTATGTATAAGAATAAAATGCTGACTGATTCTCAAGTATTGTAGGTGATTGTTTCTCTAAAAGTGTTCCTGCTATGTGTTTTCAAAGATACAAAACAGAGTACAACTAACAATTAAATATTGCTTCATTGGACATTATTTAAATGACGTTAAAATTCAGAATTACCGATTATAATTTACAGTAGTATAAACCTTGATTAATATATTTTTGAAAGAATGGAACAAAAATAGATTAAAGCTTATAATAAAATCGTAGGAATATCAGAAGAATTATAACCTTCTTGCAATTACGTTTCTATAAATTAAATATTGAATTTGGGCAAATACGATTTGGCTACTCTTGCGGATAATCCTATTTTAAATAAACTGTGTAAGTACAATTTTTCAATTGAATGCACCCAAACAAAAGTATATTAACCAAGATCCATATAAATGCAAATTAGAATTACAAATTCTTATTTTGAAGTCGATTTAATATTTAAAATATATTACCCATATGGTGGACGGATACTTTTTTGAGTAACTAACTATATTCACACAAACTTATTGCGTTATCTTCACCAGTAGACTCGATCCTAAATGAACATCTCAGTTTTAGAACACCCTGTAAATTGCGAAGATCCCTAATCGCTAACTTATCCTGAACGCAATATGTTGCCCACTAGAAGCACAGTTGCGGGTCTTCAGCCGCGATATGAAAGGGCTGCGCCCTTAGAAATGGATTCGAACGCACGAGAGGGTGAAATCGGTCCGTCAAAACCGCTGACCTCGATAAACTGCCGGGTTATATTGCGCTTAATTGTACAATACGCCCGTTGTGCAACAGACTTTCATCTATTCAGGTCTGGGTTAGGTCGACCTAAGTATTACTCGAGAATTTTATAAACGAATGCCGAGAAACATCTAGCTCGCCTATCTTAAGTGGTCGTCCAATTGTTTGCGGGCTGTTCTGCCGTGATGCTATCAACACAGCTCAAAGAAGCTGTTATTCAATTAAACAGAGCAGCGTTAATGACGCTGACGCGACTGTCAGGGCCGCGGGCGATTAGTATAAAGCGTTACTATTAGGCAAATATCATGTTAACTGCCAATTCGTAGAACGAAATACATACTTGTGCGACTGGCACGAGATATCAGCGCAACTGGAAAATACTGCGACGGATTTGACTTTAAGGGAATTTTCAACTTTAAAGGTATACAGTTGCTGCGACGTAGTTACTTGGTATAGGTGTATATGGATCTGTCAATACTTGTTTTCGTTAGTGGTATATACTTGGAAAGTCTCGGTATTGAAGTGGAGAGAGTTCAAATTAACTTTCCCTGCAAAATAAAAGGCTTAATAGTGTCAGAAATCACAGATCACATTCAAAATTCTTAGATTAAAAGGTGTCGGTTAACCATTGATTGCAATGTTTCCATGAAAGCCTGCTAAAGAGATTCATAGAACGTGTTAAGGAGTCTTCAACAAGGTAGATGGTTAGGATATTTAAAACTGTAGAAAATCACGAGATTGAGATCCTCTGATAACCAATTCTGAACGACTCTAACTTGAAAAGGTTGACATATGAAATTGGATAGGTTATTTTAACTTAATATGCATATAACTGTAGACATATTAACGCTATGAATAACTCGTGGATACAAATTTATTGGGAATTATCTTATACTATAAAACCGAAAGTTTGTATATTTGTGTGCTTGTCTGTAGCCTAAAAATTTTCGAACGATAAACCAATGTGCCTATATTTAAATAAAAAAAAAAAAATCTTTTTCTTTTGTTTTTCAGAAAATCAGAATGTAAATTCCGGACAAAGCCAAGTAGTAAAGCTACTGTATATTATAAAGCACGATTTGTAAACTTGTAAGGTCTGTGTTTAGCACCTCATATCAGAATACCAAAAGTGTTGATAGAAACTTAGTTTCTTGTGATACGAGAGGGTAGATGCAAAATGTATGTGATTAATCCTCCTGAAATAACTGGTTCTACCATAATTCTACCTTCTTAAATAATGGTATTATTTTTAAGTGATATACTACTGGCGATTTACTTGAATTTAAGGGGCTGTTCAGGTCTAGAGCCCATAATAATACGTGATCTTTAGGAATTAATTAAAGGAAAACTACTACATATAATTTAATGGGACTTTTTGCATTGAATTAGGGATGTCATAAAGTATAGAAATAATTTTTTTGTTTTATAATTGGGAGTCGATAAAGTCAAGGGAGATACTGGGGAGTCGATAAAGTCAAGGTGTTAAAAAATTGATGTGAATCGGTGAGACCTGTATCTCCAAATGTTATTATCTGATGCGACTGAAACTTTTTATTTTGAAGAAGATACCTCTGGTGAGGGGGGAAACCAGAAAAATTACAAAAATTACATATTTTTAGAAAATAACGACACTTGAAGTTTGAAATCACTTTTCCCCTATATTTTTCGCCCTTCCAACTCCATTAAAAATTACGAACCTTCACTTTTTTTATTTTTATTTTTTTTTTATTTTACTGGTCTATCTACGAGCCAGAAGTATATTCTTCAAAACATAAAAGTTTCAATCGAATGTTTAGTCTAATCCATCTAGACACTATGAAACCAGCATCCACGATTCAAGATTATCGCTCAACTTTGCCCTTCATTTGGAAACGGAACTGATCGCGGTGATCACAACATAGGACACATGTCGCTTCGCAGAATCTCCAGTTGGCGCAAGACGGAAATGTAATGGTAGAAAATCGATGGCAAAGCTCGTCCATGTCGCGAATCCCTCCCCCCCCCCCCCTCCGTCTGGACCAATTTCGAACGGTTCCTCTAGTTTTCCCGTCGGGAAGTTTCGCGGCAAACGCGAAGCGCGAAACTGCAACGACGTGTTTGGACATTTGACTTACTATCTTATGGGCTTGTTTATTTATGCCCCGAAGTAAACCTGCTCGAGGAGAAATATACGGAAACTCTCGAACGGCAACGGACGCGGCGGCGTGAAAACTTTTCCCCCCTACCAGTTGAAAATCCTGGCTGCCTCAACCATTATCTTGTGCAACTTGTACATTTCTGTACACCCTACTCGACTGTTTGCACTGATACATTTAATGGCAGAATTTGTAGACAGAATTTCAGGCCAGAATCTGAGAAAGTTAGATCAGCGCCATATCGTTGGTGTCTTCGCTTAGGGCTGCCATCCGTAAAATCACTAATCTAGGACTCATTCTAGGAGTTATTCTGGTTTAGACACTTTGAAAAAAATTATTTTTTTGTTAAGTACATATCCTCAAGAATGTTCTGTTAAATTTTCATTGAAAAATTCCAATTATTTTAGTTCCTACATAGGTATTTTGTTGAAAACTTTGAACGCGTTTTTCTCGGTACGTCATTTTTTCACATGGTGCAGGTGAAGTCTCAGAATCTATCGAAGCGATTGCCTTATAAATTGAAATACAACCAAGTATTTCTGTTGAGTCTAACCTACTTTTAAAATCGAAAATAGTAAAGAAAACACAGCGGAAATACATTGATTCTGGTATTTTGCCCGCCATTTTGTTAATTTTAAGGATAAATCATTTATTCTACTTCGGGTCATAGCGATAGTCATACTGATCAAGAATCTGTTTGTATTTTTGGTTTCAGACAAGTCCAACTGCTGAAATCACCTGCACGAGCAAAGCATGAATTTTTAAACATGTCATCAAAATCGCCTTCAAAACCATTTTAAAAGCAATAATTTTATTACTTTTATATTTTTTATTTCCCGTAGAAATATAGTTTAATCAATAGAAAAAAGTTTTATTCCAATACTATAATTCCTGTCTTCGCAATAAATTCCTGAAAATCGCTGAATTTATCGACGCGTTAACCAGAATGACCCCTTAAAACTCCGGACATTTGCACTTGAAATCCGAATAGTTTTAAGTATTTCTTATATTGAAGACCACAATTTCTGTAAATTACAGCCTGTAACCGCAATCAAGAAAAAAAGATGAAGTATTCATGACTTTTTGACCGAGCAGCATCGAAAAACCCAAGGACATCCCTGGACGCCCTAAAAAAAGAAAAGAAATCCGGGGAAACCCGGATAGATGGCAGCCCTATCTTCACTCCACTGATACTGACCCCCATTTAACAATAACATTAGTGTATCTTGCGTTTGAAGATGCAAGAGACATCTCGCATAATGACTAGAAATACAATAGTTGAAAGAAGCAATGTGAACACCACAGATGGTGTACGTATGATTGTCACTGACTATTTAGGACAATGAACGCCAAGACGCAGCTACGCTTATCTCGATGACGAATGAAAATAGAGCCATAGAGTATAGAAGCTTTTTGCTTCAGAATGAGTTGGTTGATATCCTAGAAAACTATTTTCTGGGAAGAACTGATATTTTTCATTGACTCTAACACTCTCCTAAATAATATAAATTGAATTTCGACCGTAAAAAATTGTTCTAATTAAAAGAGAATTAATTTCAGCGCACATAGACCGAACCTGTGTGCCAAAATCATTTCTCTTTTAATCTAACACTATTCTGCTGTAGATTAAATTGTTCTTTATCGAATTTAATCATGCATTTAATTAAATGAAGCCACTGCAGGCAAATAGGTATGTCACCTTATACGTTAAAATTAAATATCTCTCTAAGAGAAAAATTTATATTAAAACAAAATGATTTCTCGCCAAAATTTCCCTTAAAACGCAAACTCTGCCCGCAAGTAGAACTAAGTTGAACACACGCAGGGGTCACTTTCTACATAGATTTGTATGAATATCGTGTGATGAATCACACGAGCGTCAGTGCCAACGAACTATGTAACAGCAAAGCTACGCGAGCACGATGTGACAGAAAGTAGAACGAGAAACCTGTACACCAGTAAAGGAGAGTTAATTAAGCGCGAGGAGCGTCAATCTCTCTCTCTCTCTCTCTCTCTCTCTCTCTCTCTCTCTCTCTCTCTCTCTCTCTCTCTCTCTCTCTCTCTCTCTCTCTCTCTCTCTCTCTCTCTCTCTCTCTCTCTCCTTTTCCCGCGAGCGCTTATTTTGCTGTTCCGGGCGACGTGAAATTTATGCGGGGAGAGTAGCGCCGGTTAACTGGATTGAAGGGTGAATTATCTCGAGATTTTCCACGGGGAGACGATCTGGGGAAGGATCGATCACCAACGATCACTATATAAGCGGCGAACGTCTTGAAAGTGACTATTCTTAACGGTACCGACAACTTTTTCCTTGTCGATAAGACGCTGATTTATTACCCGAAGCGGCAGAGTAAATAGTGCTCGTAACACAGAGCATTAATCTGTAGCCCATTAGGCGTGTCGACTTTTAATTAATCATTCGTCCCGCGCACTCTTGAACCTACGTCGAAAGTGAAACGGTAGCGATGAAAGTTCTCTTGCTCCCTTTAGACCGGCTATCGACTTCCTCCTTTGTATTCTTTCGAGGCAGATCCATATTTCTCAGAATGAGAAAATTCCCTTGTTTGAAATTTGGAAAACTGTCCCTCAAAGGAGTTATAAGACATTAGAATTTAAAGACCCCGTTCTATTTCATATAGGTATTCTTAACAAAAGAAGAATATTATATAAGTGTTCTCCCTTCAAGTTTGGGACGATTGTTCAGCTTCTAATAGAAAGTATTTTAAGGATGAATATGCAGAGTGATAATCACTTTCATACCTAAATACATCCGACAGGTTCACACACCGGTCGCGGATGATTTCTAATCTTATTGGTCCTCGAATACGCATTTCTCTCCGTTGAAGTACTTGAAAATAGAAACCACCGCGTCAGCTCTAATGCCTATTAGCTACGCTCCGAAATTGGACTCACCATAAGAATTTCAACACCGGCAAATGACAAGAGATGACATCGCAGGGCGCTCGGCAGGATGAGACCAGGGAACGAGGAAAATAACCCAGGAGAGAATGACAATAGGAACGTTGGGAACGCGGAAGAAGCGTTATTGCGAATAGATGAGGAAGGAAAGGAAATATACATGGAGGTTTGAATAAAAATTGCTCCGAGTATTGGGCTGCGGATGCGGCTTGGTGCGCTTGTGCGCGCAGTATGCGGCGTAGCGGTGCGTTTTCGGAATAAACATTTAGATCCGCGACGCGAGGAATCTGGTGCAGTCGCATTTTTATGACAAGCAAAGAGGGAAAGAATAGTTGAACTCTTATATGATCCAATTTCGTTAGAATTTAAAGTTTCGCCCAGATGTAAAAACCGTACGAATTTGAAACTTTAAAATCGAGCGAATAGAAAGATCGTAGAGATTATATTACTTCCGAAACTTGGCAAATTTGCATTTAGCGTAACGAGCTTTTGCGCGCTAAATAATAAAATGAAGAATGTCTGGACCAAATTCCACGTGGAACTATATCTCGTTGCATGCGTAAGATGCGAGAATTGTGCTTGCAAAAGTGGTTTAAAAATTCACCAAGCTGGCACAGCAACGAATCCACGTATAATTTGAATGCTGGTGGACGCAGAATGCAGAATTTTTGACCAGGCAGAGATACCGGGCGAAAAAAAATTACGGGTGTCGCCTGTTTTCTCCCTCGCCGTTATTTTAACGCAAGCAAATTGGGAAATGGCGGTAGTGTAACAAGGTTTCCGCACCTCGTGGTGGATCAGCAAATTCGGAACGCCATTAAGTTTATCAGTATCAAATTACTTTTAACCGACATAAAGGCAATTGTACTCGAAAGGAATGAGTGAAAATTGGAGAATACATTTTTCTTGGTAAAGAAAGAAATAATTTTGGAAATAAGCCCTATTAACCCAAACGAATAAAATTTAATGTAATAATGACAGCTCGTAGGACAATTATTCCGAGTAGAAACATAGTTTTACAGATACTTCTTTCCTGAGAATCAGGATCTGATTTGTCAACGGATAATAAGTAGTCTATAGGTGCGAATCCACGATGAGATTTTACACGAGACGTTACTATCACGAAATAAAAGAATAATAATAATGGAAATTAAAGTCTCATGTGATAAACAGAACTCAATGCCACAATAGGACGCCATCGTCGCACGAATTATTCTCTGAAACCTTTATTCAGAGATTTATAACGGCCCTTTAAGAATACGTTAAACTAAGTAGCCGATAAAAAAGGAGGATCTCCAGGCTCTATCCCAAGGATATTATTTTTGTAGTCACACACCAAGAAAATTAACGCTTGGAGATGGCAGGTGCTCAGTCCAAACGTTTTCCTTTGCAAGCAAAATGCTCAACAGATAAAGGACCAATCAGGATCTGAGGAACTCTCGGTCCTAGACAAGTACAGACTTCACTCTGTTACTCTCTCACACTCATTCTTCAGTACACTGACAAACAATCCCAAAATACTTGGCCAAAGAGTCACTGATCAAATTCCAAAAGATCCATCCACATAGAATATGCCACAAACAATTTTTTGACTGCAAGTCAATCAACCTCGAACTCTTGTCAAACCAACATTAAAGGAGGTGATTAGGGAGGTATAACAAAGAAATATTGTTCTTCAAACATGGTGTCAAAACGGACACTACTTAAGTCGAAAAGTTATACCTAATAGATCTTCAAGCTGACTACTGTTGACTTCTATGCGGCGTGACAACTATTGACGAATTCGCGGGAATGTATTTAAAATATTTCTCACTTGTATTCCACCAGTTCATCACGATTTTCAAACCCAAGAGAGTACTAAAGTGTTTGCTTCATTACTTCCGAAAAATAGAAATCTAATGGTGACATATCTGGTGATCCACGTCTTTGATGAATCTATCAGTTTAGATTCTTGAAGATTTACATCTCATTAAGTATCGAGTTTTCACACCACGTTTAGGCAATATTTTCTTCTCTATTTTATTTCCCTAAACACCTTCTTTAACCAGACCAGTGAATAAGCTGACACTCTGTGTAACAGTAAAGACACATCATGCGCGAAACAAAATTTTGTGTGTTAACTGCATAGGGCCAGGTCGAGGTAGCCCGAAGTAGAGCGTAGAAATAAATGGCAGCCGAAAATCCTACGACGTCGATAACAGACTCCGAAATTAGCTGGCCGTACCGAATTCCCAATGGAGATTGAACGGGGTCTGGTTGCGCCTCTGCTATCGTGAATAACTACGTTTAGTACGCCGCCAGTAAATGGGCTCGCTGCAAATGGGTAACGTATATACACCAGACCCGGTAGAAAATCCCAGTAGCCTGCAACTGCAGGGAACACGTGATAATTAAAGTTACAAAAATACGACGATTAAAAGGGACGCGGAAGAGAGGCGGGAAGAAAAAAGTAGGGAAAGATAGACCTGTCCCTTGTCCGGGCAACCTTTATTGCAATTATCTTTCTAATTATTCTCGATCCACCCCAGGGAAGGGAAAATAAAGTTTTAAACTGTTTCTCCTACTGCGCCGGAACTTGGCCCCGACGAGCCATCCGAACCACAGTCTTTTTGCGGCTCGCAGCCGAGAAATATTTAACAGCGAGGAGTAACTCGCCGAGAATCGAAGAATTGTCGTTCTCCGGGAAAATGTTGGGAGACTTCTCTCCGCGGCAGCGGACCTAGTCATCCTGGATGCGACGATTCCAAAGATAAAAGCAGAGCTCGCTTTAACACGCGAATTGGGTCGGAATTAGCATTTACAAAGCTGATATTACGTACATATTTCGTGCAGTAGCTGTTAAAGCGTCTTGACATTTATTTTCGGCTACACTGGTGTTCATTTAATGCTAGGGCGTATTCCCTTTTGCAAAGATGCCTGCCAGCGATGAATACTGCTCTTTTGGGGGCGCATTTTACGATCCGAGTTGAAATAAAAATGCGAGCTGCAGCGATGTTTAATTTGAACGCGAATTATATGCGCGATGGCGAGACACGATGCTTAAAAGCAAATGGCCCCTGCTGCAACGCGCATTTTTTTGTACGAAGGTCGTAAAGTATTGGACAGTTCCGTGTGGGGAATTTCAATTCGACGATTAATCTCGAAATAAAATGCGATAAAAATTCTGCGGCGCTGGACGGTGTTTCGTGCGAGATGTAAATGAAATTTACAAAAACGCGTCTTTGTGAAAGTGAATGCTTCTTATTGGGTGGCTCGGAGGCTTAACTTGAGAGTAAGAATTTTAAATATGCTGTTCCATAAAAATGAATTAATTTACATTCGCGAGGCTGCATAGCGAACTGGATTCATCCAGCGGTACTAGCTCCCCAACCTTTGACAAATTTATTTAACTCTACTGGAGCCAAATTATTTTGAATATTTTATTCCAGATAAACTACTTACGTTCAGCCATTAACCACGCACTTATAATAAATCCATATATTATCTTAACTAAATTTATAAAATAGAATGTCTGGATATAGTCTGAATAATAAATAGAAGCAGCCACAAAAATAGTGTTTTAAACAATATATTAAACAAACTTACTAAGTAAAATTTGTAGTATATTGCCTATCAAATGTAAAGGATTCTATTGCAAGCAAATATGCAATCCCAGGCAACTAAATTCCTAGACTAGGTCATGTACACAGCTGCAAAGTGTTGCCACAAATTGGGGATCGGTAGCTAGGTGGCGCCCCAACCGTTGGCAACAGTCAGGAGGCGCCACAGTAGGTGTTGATGAGAGTTATACCTACATCCATAATTCGTCATCGGCCTAAATCGCTTAATTGGTTCTACATCGGCATCAAGAAATAGAATGTTCTATGACTGACCTATATCACTGAGTACGAAATATATAATCCGTAAGCTTTCACTTCCCTGCACCACCGATTGCGAAATAATTCACAAGCCTTCGGCACTAATCTCGAAGCAGTGAATTGGTTCATGATCCGGGCTAATTGACATCTGTACGTTGATACCATAAACGATACATACCTACTGCATTTAGATCTCACAGGCGAATGGATCAAGTAGTTGCCTGAAAGGCCTTCTTTTTTTTTTTGTTCCTGCGCTACAGCAATTGCGACGAAATAAAATATGCAGCGCACTCCGAGGGTGAAGTCACAGTGTTAAATTATTAATCGCTTTCGTACTCGCCGCGCGAGTATCGCGACGGAGGAGAATCGAAAGGGGCGAGGAGGAGACGCGATCCAAGAAGACAGCGCAGCAATCGCTAAGACACGATTTAGCAGAAACGTTCTGGGAGACGTGGGTGGCCAGACGCCGGTTATCGATTGGGAATGACTTTCGCGCAAACGTGTCGGACGAGAAGCGCGATAAACGCGATAAGAAGTAAGAGCTCGGGTGGCTAAGGGAGGGAAAGGAGGATGAAAGAGCAGCAGGGGGGGGGGGTAGGGCCGTCGACGAAAAGCCGTGCGAATAGCTTCGCTTCAAAATTGCAGTCTTCTGCTCGCGGCAGCGATCGACGTTCCCCGATAAACTAGACGGAACGACGAGGCTCTCGGCCGAAAACGACGCTGCTACGCGCGTCGCACAACCCGTTCGCCCCGCCGAAATGAGAAGCAGGGGGGAAACGGCTAAACTGAGAAAATAGAAACTGAAATGCTGAAAACCTGTTTCCCGAGATTCAAATCTGCAAGACCTTGCCAACGGCCGCGCGTTGATAGCGTCAGGGATCTGCGAGTTTATGCTGCAGATGTTTGACGGAACGGGAATCCTTCGGCTGCTGCGGACCCAAATGTCCGAGATGTTCGGCCGTTTTTAATCGGCTGTAGTAACTTTGGCTTTACGGAGACCAATATAATGCTGACACAGGTGTTGGATGAAATATTTGGGTTTGTTAGATGTTCGGTTTCGTTTTCCTATTCAGGTACCGGGGGCAACTTCTGCTGGGCACTCGCAGAAATTAGTATGAGGGAGAGGACAAGAATGGACGAGTGTCCAAATTAAAAATGATTGAGTATAGTTCAGACAAACGTATAGTGGAAATATTATAAATGTGAGCATGAAAGATTCTTAGGGATTCTTAATATTTTATTAGCTGTGGTAGTTCTGGGCCGAGCATATTTAGGAATTAATGTCAAGAATGCAAACTTCATGTGATGTATATAGATGTCTGAAGAAATATCTGTTCTTTACTTTTAGAACCTAATACTGTCGAAGGAGCTTCCAAGAAAGCATCAAGAATCGTAAAAGTATCGACATTTCATTTGTAAGAGGATAACGAGAAGATGCATTTTAAGGGGACCCTCGGCTCGAAGCGCTAAAAAAAATTTTTTTTCAAGAAGTTATAACATACCAACCCTCAAAAATATGTTTTTGGTTTTTACTGTTTTTAGTAATACATTCGTTAGGGTATAGAAAATGTTGTTTCGTATTTTCTTGTGGCACTTAGTACGGCGTTGCCAAAACGGTAGCCATGATTTAAGAAGATGTAATGAACCGATTAAAAAAACCTTGAGGAATTTAATTCTTAATTAGACTGGCTATCGCATTATTCTCTAACATAATTTTTTGAAACACGGGTTTTCGTTTTATCTACCCTTGTATACTTAAATTACCTGTTTTTTTTTTTTGCAGTATTTCGTTCAAATGTGCACCAATCATCGTGGTTTCTGTATTTTTTTGCCGCGACAGAAGATAACGCGAGATAATATCTCAGCACAAAATTATCATACAAGGGATGCTCGGCATCTCAAAAATTCAAAAAACTTTGAAACTTCGCAGAAACATAGTTCTAATACCGTAACGATTTTTTTAAAAGCACCTCTGAAAGTAATTACAAGTTTTCATATCATCATGAATCATCAGCGAAACTATAAAAGATGTCGAAACGAAGTTCAATTCAAAGTTTTATGGTTTTGATAACAATATGATGCCAAAGAATTTTCGAAAAGAAATAATTTTTTCAAAATTTATCCCCCATACTCTTTTTTGACAATACTTTATCGTCATATTATAGTATATCAAAAACCATAAAACTCTGAATTAAGGAAGTTCCCACCCCTGCAACCATTTAGTATCCCTTGAACTACATTTCCGAAAAGAATTTCAAATTTCTTTGAACCTTCGAGTTGCCGAGCATCCCTCCTTACTTCGCGTAGCACGCGCCAGAAGAAACGTCTGCTTTCGATACTCCGGGTCGAAGCATCTTAGACATAAAGTCCGTCTTAATAATTCAATGATTTTTGGTAACCTGGACATGGCAGGTTCCCGAAGCCAGCGTCGGCAGCAAGGGATCAGAGAGGGCCAATCCTCAGCGGTCGTCGATACGAGTGCTCTTCATCTCGAAGATCCCAGTCCCGGAGAATCAACGATTCCCCAGGTTGAGAGGGCAACGGCGTCTCTCGATAAACTACGGAAAAACATCGGTTCTGTCCTCTGGAACGGTTACTCTTCCCCGCGGCTCGTCCGGAGAGGAGACACGACAAGCGGAACGAGCGAGTGTGCTCGCTGTCGGCCACGAAATCCTTCAACGTGGTGGTTACAGGGTAGAATACATCGGCGGAGACGCGGAGGGGGCGAAGGGGAGAAGGGGGCGGGGAAGATGGGAGAGGAAAAACGAGGGACGAGGAGACTGCGAAGACTCCGCCGGAAGATTTCTCTTTGCAATCAGGGACACACCGTTTTCCACGAGACGAGTGAAATCGGACCTGGCGGCGTTCCGCGGCAACAGAGGCGAACGGAAAATAACCGAGGAACGGAGCGCGGAGCCAAAAAGGGGGAAAAATGAGAGAAGACGGGCGAGCGCGAGCCAGGGGACAGAGGGAACATGTTTATTGCCTGTAACAATCTAGCTGTTGCGGGTCCTCTCGCAACTTGCAGTTTAACAGCAAGCGGTGGTCACCGTCGCTTCTCCCAAGGATATTACTGAAAATCTCTGGCCCCCTCCTCCTCCCGGAGTTTTGGACAGGGGACGCTGGACCAGAACGAAGAGTGGCATTATTAACGTTCGAATTTAATTCGCCACAATTCCTTCCGCGCGCGTGCTTGCACGAAAATAAAATTGCTTCTCGCGATTCGACGAGTATTTTTAACGACCGCCGTGACGCCATTCAGCGAAATGACCAGGCGTGGAGTGTGCTGAGGATGAGGAAGTCTGCTGGTACTCTGAAGCGTATGATACACGGTAAATCGGTGTTAACCCTTTAAAACTGATACATATTTTTGTTAGGGCTCTGGTCAATGGCAAATATTCCATGGCTGTTAACAGGTGGGTTTAATTTAATAAAAA
This sequence comes from Andrena flavipes, assembly GCA_963971345.1. Classification (NCBI taxonomy): domain Eukaryota; kingdom Metazoa; phylum Arthropoda; class Insecta; order Hymenoptera; family Andrenidae; genus Andrena; species Andrena flavipes. The sequence continues at coordinate 71,378,053 of OZ020479.1, read as the reverse complement.
AAATTGCTAGTGGGTGCTAATAGAATATTTTTGGGTCAGAGCATGCAATGTAAAACACAGATATACGGTATTTCAAAATTAAACAGAGTTATGGGGGGTTAATCACGTGAATCAGGGAATAACCCACTGAAGAAGTATTGCGATGAAGAAATGTAAGGTAGCCGTAGACTACATCAGATAAGATTGATTGATTACTGCAAATCTAATCTAGATTCTGCAGAACCTACTGGTTTTTATAGCAAACATCGTAGAAGGAAGAATTGTAAGAACTGTTTTATGTTGCTAATCATGTTTGATCACAATAATTAGTCACGCACTGAAAGTTTCTAGTTCTAGTTGTATACCTACGAATCCACCATCGAAGTAGGAATGAAAACTGGTAGTGTCGATGAATCAGGTGTCAATTACAGGATCAGACCTTATAGAGATTTCCATTCTCTTAGTAATATTCTACAGTTTATAAAATATGGTGGCCATTAGTCCACTTGAAGCCATTTATTGTGAAAATGCAGAATCATTAGCGAATAACATTTTAAAATTCATTTTCCAAATTTCAATTTTACTAAATTCAGTGCTCATCGACAACTGAAGTCTAGAACGTCTTCACTCAGAGAAAAATACGCGAAGTACAGAAATGTGTTTCCTAAATCAGTTGCTGACACGAAAAATATCTGGTCTGAAAATGCGCTACCAGGGTGTGTTTCTTTTACAAACAAAATAAGAATTACCACTTGGAATATTTCAATTGTTATTCTTACTGGCCCACCCTGTACATGTATTGTGAGAGCAAACTATTCCATCGGTTGCTGGCGAAACAAACGGTTCACCATTCAGAAATTCAAACGAACGAATCCGTGAATGGTTCTTTTCATCCCTAGGAACTTGCACGCTCCCTGGAACATAGTTTCTTTTGGATTGTTTCAACGGCGCCCGTCATTCGTGTGTCGATAATAAAATTTCCGATCGTCTGGCTCAATTGACTTGGCAAAACTCGAATCTAATTACCGCGGGCTGTGAATCGAACCAAAGGAAGAACGAGGTCTTTTCACCTGGTGTGTTGCGCTTCAACTTGATCGAATAAAAGCCCCGAAGTTTGGAGAACAAACGCAACGAAATCCAAAGAAGTTCTATTTCATTATACCGGGTAAATTGTATAATTTGACTAGGTTATTTGAGTGCTACCAGTACCGATGAAAACAGTGGTGAGGAAAGGGATTATTTGGTTTAATTATAGGTATCTATTTTTTGTGACGTTACCCGGTTTCCTTTTTAATACAATCGTTTAATCGTAGATTACCCCCAGCTATTTTGCGTTTAAACATGTTAGGCCTGAGTTGGATTTCCATATCGACATCGGAAATAGACAGTAAACTTCCAATTAACTCTTTCACAAACACGGTCAAGCGTTTTTGTAACAGTACGCGCGTTTATTCTACCTCCTCTTCCGTCGTAAAGAACAAAGCCATAATTACGAAACCTTGACCACACTATGCAGCCTGTATCTACAAGCATTCAGAAGATCTGTGAAGCTGAATATGGAACAGCTACAGCATGGCACCACGTCCGCGTCAGTGAGCAGCAAGCATAAAACGTTAATCAATCATACTAATTATCACTCGAGTAATCAAAAATCAGGAAACTAATGTCCGCGCAACTTAGTCCCAGAAACCAGATAGAATCTTTCTCAGATGCAGTGTTTAAGGAATACAATTGCTAGGATGAAGGAGTTCAGCAGAGAACAGAACCTGAAGTTCAGCACTGACCGAAAAAGCGCGGTAAAATTCGTAGAAAGCGGGAAGAAATGAGTCGTGGGGCGAGATATTGAGATGAGGATGTACAGGTGAGCGAGACACGCCAGCCGCGAGCCGCGATTACGCTTTTCGTGGTCGCTGGAAGTTAGGCGGAGCAAAGTGGCCGTGGGCTGTGAGCATTACTGCAATTAGACCCAATGAAGTCGTCCGTCCGGGGACTCTGCAAACATCCTACATATTTAACCTCCGCGGGGACGATTTCTCCCTGGAACGTATACTTTGGCGGCTCGCGAAAACCCCGTCCTTCTTCTGCCAGCGGCTTTGGAGCGCGCAGGGATCAGAGGAGGCCGCCAGCCGCCCATCGATATCAAAAGACGCCGCGGCCTGGATGGCGAAATGGAAATTAAAGGATCATGGAAAGCCTTGGCGTTTCATTGTCCCCGCCTTTTTTCAATTAAGTCGCCATTGTTCTCGGTCGATACGCTGAGCACGCTTTGTGAGTGACTTTGAAAGCGCGGCGCTCATAATCATGTGAAAAAAAAATAGGTAAAAGGCTCTGAATTGTATTGGACACTTGCTCACTTTTCAGGCAAACGTCAATAGTGGGTAGTTACGGGTAGTATTTATAGTAGTGTGGATAGTATTATTTGTAACATTTGGTATTCAAAACGCAGTGTAAAAACCGTAAAGATTGTAATCAAGGGGAGGCTGCGATGTAACCTATTCCGAAATTAACCATTTTACACACAGTATGACTGATAGCTAATACCCTACACGTGGTTAACATTCTCCATTAGGGATGCAAGGGAACATGATAGTATCAGCCGGATATGCTAAACGAACTAACCAAGTTAGTAATAACACAAACAATGGAAGATATTGCGAATGTATAAGTCTATGATACACCTGTTTCACTTGTCTTCATTTCGAGTCTTGGACTCGCTATTAGACACCTAAATCATCCTTTCTTATTGCTCTGGTCGTGAAGCATACACTTAAAATGAAACAGTCCTGTGTTTCCCTAAGGCTTTTGAAGTGAATACGATTGTAACCATAATAATAATGAAAATAAATGTAATTAAAAACTACTGATCTCATTTAAATGGTAGGTATTAATCCTTTGAAGTATTGCCGAAGCAAAGGCCAAGTTAAAAAGTCCAGGGAAGACCGAAGCACATCAAGCCGTCTCTGTAAGTGAAGTCTTCCCGAAGGAGCAACCCTGTTCGCTTCCCAATTACTTGTCCGCCACAAATTCGACGTGGCCCGTGCATTCCGGCGGATTCCTACGCGTCACGTGGTACACCGATATTAATGAACTGTAACCATGGTTCGAACAGCGAGGATCCAAATCGGTGCTAAATTCCTTCCATAATAAATCACGTTCCACAACGTCGCCCGGTCAGCTTTCAGACAACAGGAGGAGAATCTCTATTCCATCGATGCTCTCCAGCGAACAGCAACGAATCCACGCATCAGCCAACACTGGCGCGCGCTGGGCTATCGGAAGATTATTAACTCTTCATTGATGGAACAGTTCTATTCGAGAGTAACGAGATGCTCGTACATGTAGTTAAACGGATGCTGGCCGTACAAAGCTCTACTCGCTAGGAGACAACTCGTGGCACCCAGAAGATGATAGACCTGGAGAGGCTGGGCTGGTAGAAGACGAAACGGAAGACCGAGGAACAAGACGGAAAGCATTGCGAGCACAAAGATAAGCACGGCTGACGGATTCTCGCGGGTAAAGGGGGCCTGGGGAAAAGAGCAGTTAGTACGACACGCTCCGCTGATTCCTCAGACGAAATGCCTTTCCTCGATCCTTGCGTCTGCCAGCCGTCTTCGTTCCGCCTTGCTTCCTGCTCCTTCTTCATTCATCCTCGCGCGCTTCTCTCCCTCTTCCCTCTACGGCTTCATTGTTTCTGATCCCGTTGCCTTCTATATCGCGATAATTTCGTAATTCTCCTCTTTCTTCTTTGACGATGACCTCGTACAGCGTTCCTGGGCTTTGCTCCCTTGTTGCGCCTTCTATACTTCTTTTGTGCTGTCGTCGAGCAGAAGAAATTTACCGTTAAGTCCTCCATTCGATGCTGCTCAGGTATTGGACCTCGCGCGGAGGTGCCATCTGAGCCACTCAGGGGATCACCCATTTACCTTCAGGTCAGATTTCATATTGTCTCTGTTTACTAGTCGATAATGGCTAATAAGCAAAACTAAGTGGATGTGTAATTGAGTCTCTCGCTGACCTAACTTGAAGCCTGACTGTTAGTGATTTTAACTGGGAACACTAGCTAACCTCTTAGAAGACTTCCTTACTTATACTAAGTTCATCGATTCAAAAACGACCAAAATGGCATATTACCTGCCTTCATTTGTATGCCCTTCACCCCCTCTTCGTAACTTTGATTCAGTGTTTTTCACAATTTATGGTATTACTGCTCCTAGTAGCGTTCTTTAAACTCCTACAATCTACTACATACACTGTGTCAACATTGTATCGTGTCTCCCCTTCGATTGGACTCTCTATTCTCCTGTATCCTTTGCTTCCACTTTTCTATCGAGTTCGCATCTCCAATTGCTCGTCTAATCCTCTTTCTTCGAGCATTCCGCGGGTCTTCATTTCGCTTTCTCCGAATGGAATCGTCCCCAAAGCCATGGTTACACTCACCGTCAGTGCCAGCCACGCCGTTTCCCCTCCCCGCGCGTCTCGTGTTTCTGTCAGCAAAGGGATATCCGTCGTGGCCAGTGGCGAAGGCCTACTTCGATCCGCCGAGAGGCAACGAGTTCAATGCTTAAACGAGAACTTGAGAAACCGGCTGATGACGCCCTGCAGGACCGTCAGATGCATGCGACTCCCTGTTTGTTCTACCGCAGTTACCTTCAATTTGCCTTGGATGAGACCAAAACGACTAGACCTACGACATGTTTCCACGTTTTTCCCAGGGTTTCGATTATGGGCTGCATAGAGTCTACCGGAATCTCAACTGCAGTTGTCACTTCAATCTATTTTCAGGATTCAAGGTTTCCATGCTCTATGGACTATCGGAGAGGTTGAGGTGTCTCCTTTGCTTTTCAGTCGGTATCGATGAAGGACTGAAAGCTTCTTGACCAGTTCCCACGGTTCAATAAGTGTACAACGTCCCTGCATTATACAGCTGTATGTTCTATGCAACAGATTGCAGCCACTAAAATCGTGATTGAGAGTTGGAAAAATTGAAGTTCATTTCTTGATCTACGATACAGACTTGACTTCGAGTAGACCACACAGAATGTTAAACAATAGCATCCCAGGAGCAGTTTTAACAAGAGTCCACGTTCATTTTCATACTCTGGGATAACGTGATACGAAGTCTTAAAATATCTACTTCTCCGAAGTGACAAGCATTGTTCGGAATAGAATTAGGTCTGGCTAGAGAACCATGCAAATTTGCAGGCTGATTATTATCAAGATTAAGAGGATGTACACCGTCCCTGCGCTGTGGAGTTGCAGGTTGTACCTATGCAACAGACTGGAGATACTAATCGAGGCAGGCATGGTGCCGCAACGACCGACGTTAAATTCGATATTCATATATTCGCCCTGTCCGAAAGACCCGCCAATCTTGAGCAATACCTTACTTTTGCGAAACGAACGGATATACGCGCAACACATGCAACCACCAGCCCCTAGCTCTGAGACTATAAGAGTCGTGTCTAAAAGGATAGAAATACCCAAGAACGGGACGCGGCTAGGTGTCTAGCAACGTCTGGCCCCAAACGACACCCCGACGTGTAAACTCCCGAGTGCTCGAGTACGCAAAGTTCTTACGGGAGAAAATGGAATTCGTTTTCCCCCTGAACGATCCCGAGCGTCCATTGCAGCAGAAGGGGGGCGAAGCGAAGGGGCGGTTTATACCGCGATATCCAAATGCGATCGAAAGCAGGGAAGCAACGGGGGCACTCGTGCAGGGGAGGCAGAGGAAGAACGGCATTTGATCCGGGAGGAGAAGAAACAGCGATAGACACAACGCCGTCAGCCGCGCGTTTCCTCATAGGCTGCGGAGGAACAGGAGAGATGAAACGGGTGGAGAAGAGAAGACGACTGGTCATAACTTCCGATCCCCCAGCAATCTCGGTTTATAGGGAGCTGCTCGCATGACAATGCAGGAGGTTCGGCAGGTGGCGTGCTAGAAGCCTAATTCGACCGACGGCACATGCCGCTCGTAAACCAGCGCACGGAAGCACGGAAGGAGATGCTGGAGCCTCTGTCATTTGTACACGTGCTCGACACTGCGAATCTAATTTCGACGAATTGCGAGGCTATAATGTCGGCTCGTGCTCGACACGGGAAAAGGTACGCCGTTTCTCGTCGGTTGGAAACCGAACGATCTGCGACGCCCATGATCTTGGATGGGGAATCCTGTGCCAGCAACGGTGTGCGAAGCGATTCTTCGTACACCTCGGAAAAGTCGTCAGTGTCTCAACAGTTTGGAATCTCGTGCAGCTACGGTATAGCGAATTCTTCATTTGGATACGAATTTATCCACATTTTGTATCGACGTGTCCGACGTCGATTCTTTTCTCCGCGAAACAACCCAACGAAGCTTGAAAATCGGCATTCCTCGAATGAAGTATTCTGTCACTATAAACGACAAATATCCAAGAAAAGTTACGTGGATTTTAGTTGGAAGATGTGTATATTATAAAGTGTTCTATGTATTAACCATTGCAAAAAGGACAACCTGAAGAGTGGGGGTTAAAGAAACCTGAAAGCGTAACAGGGGTCTATATTGTTATACAAAGTAATAACTAATTTTTTTTTGGATATGTGGCGTTTATAGTCCCAGAATATACCTACTTCGTTTGAGGAATGCCAATATTCAAACTTGGCAAGAATAAAAAAATTTCGTCTGTGTTAAAATTTTGTGCTTCACGGCATATTTCAAGGAGAAAAAAATGGCGCCAGTCATCTACATAGTGCCCTTTTTCTGTGGTTACCTTAAGCTCAGGCAAATACTTAAGATAGTGCGTACTTCTAGCTAGTGTCACTTCGAATTGGCTGATATCGAATTTCGATTTGTACAAAAACATTTCTGTCTGATACTGTGATCAGTACTTTCAGTTTCCTATGTCAAGAGCTGTTCAGAATTGGTATCAAGGATTCGTGAACGCTTCTTTTCCATTTTCGCGTTTATTTGCCAAGTTGCAACTTGTGCAGATACTGTGCATCCTGTACAACTATAAAGAAGTGGCATATGCTTATCTAGTAGTGTCATCTAACAGCGATTGGAACTTCAAAACGAGTTTGCCTAGTAAAACAAGCCTAGCTTGTTCTAAGCATATAACGAAGCACTTGTGTTTCTAATTTCATGCTTCATCTTCTAGGTTCGCTACTATCTACAACATTCAGCCAAAACTTGGCAAAAAAAGCATGTTCCAAATGATCGCGAGCCGCAAAACTTCAATTCCCCATAAACCCCTAGGTCCCTGTAACTTTATTATTGAGAAGAGTGCTGAGGAGCGCTAGAAGCCAGCTAACCGAGAGGGAAGCGAGAGGGACGATGAGGAGGAACGAAGCGGCGAAAAAGAAGAACCACCTCGAAAGATGGTGGTCTTTACAGTCACAGGGTCACCGAGGGAGTGTGAGTCGGTGAGACTGACTCGAAAATTCTGTCACGTGCGCGTCATAAGTCCTTCACGCCTCTAAGTAAGAAGTAACACCAGCGTCACTCGTCTCGTACTTAACTTGCCCGAGACCCTAAGTACTTTGGACTTGGTCCTACAACGTGATAGCTGGTCTCCAAGAAATAGCGCAGGGTCTGTTGGATGGTTCGAGTCCGCGAAAGTTACGGGACATGTCGTGGCAATAATTACTACAGCGCTGCTCTCCGAATTTTGTCAAGTGGCGTTCAACAGCGCTCCCCATACCTAACCTACACCATAGTACGAGAGTCAGGCATCGTAACGTTCCCCAGACTTCGACGATACAGAAACCTTCGTCCCTCTACCATCTTCCCCCCTACGAAGGAAAAGAACGAACGTCCATTCTACCGAAAAGCTTCTTTGGCCCTGTCCGACCGGCGCAGAAACGGCACGGTCGAAAATTCTGTCACGTCCGCGTCGTAAGTCCTTGGCGCCTTTAAGTAAGAAGTAACGCAGCGGCCTCCTCACGTACGCCCGTGCGAGTACTCGAGTTCCCCAAGTACTCTAGGCTCGATGGAACAGGGCCACCACCTCCGACACTACAGCGACGGTGACGGTGACGACGAGGCTTTAACGCCCGGCCCGGCGCCCGAGGAGTCGCTCGATGGTGACCGGAGCAACGCCAGGGGGCTCCTGGAGGCCCGTGGAGGTTGCCAGAGGTCGAGGGAGGTGCCTTACGACGGAGTTCACTTGACGGGAGAGGTGGTGTGCGGCGGTCAGGCGTGGCCAGCATACCAAATCCACGAGGTATTCTGGTCATGTAGCAGGGGGTCCTAGCTTTCCGAGGGAGATGCTGCCCTCTCCCTCCAACGGACCTGTTTTACTCGTTCGCGAGCTCCCGCTCGCCAGGAGGCGGAGGAGTATTAATTGGCTTACGAGGCGACACTCATTAGCACTTTGAGTACGAGGGGTTGGAGACGAAAGGAGATGGGGACAGCCTCTGGAGGCGCTGCTGGAGACTGTCCTCGCGTTACGCACCATCCTCTGTATCCACCTTCTCTTTGTCTATCTGTTCCTCGCTTTAATCTTCCCCCAAGGAAGCTGAACACTTTTTTGGCAACTACATACGTGTGGGAATGTAGGTAAGCGTCCTCCTTTTATACCTTCTACTTAACAGTCTCTCGCCTGGTCCTGGTTGGCCCGAGTCCCGTCTCCTTAATTCGAAGCGTAGCTTAAAATTTGTCCTATTAGATTTCGCAATGCTGTACCTTATCCATTCATCACTTTTACATGACGTAACATAGTTGATATTATTATTATTATTCAATACCGTTTGCGAACAGAGGAGCAATCACCGACTGAGTTCCACAGTCTCCTTTCAACGACTTCACTCGTCGCGTTCATTACTCGTGTATTTCGTTCCTATTGATGAAAAATAACTCTTCAAGCAGTATCTCGCGAGAGCGAAGGACATTGCAAACGCTAACGGCACTCGTCCTTTTTATTTCTACCATGCGTTGTCCCTTCCTGTCGCGCAATCAAGCTACCCTTTTATAGGTGGCAAGTGCACCACCGTTCATAACGTACTGGACACTTATTCGTTTCTGGAAATTTGCCAACGGCGTGAAAAACGTTTAGGCGAATATATATCAATTTTCATGTTCACAGTAATATCGGAGGCCAATTGGAAAATAGGGCGCGGATGACATACCATTTAACCGAATACTTCATCAAACTTGTGACAGAAGGTACAGAACAAATTAGAACGAGTCGAGGAATCTACTATAAAACCGGTAAAGTATTAAACACTTTGTACTTCAACGCTGTCTATTATTTCTGCAAGATACCAGAAGTAGACTTACAAGGGGCCGCATAGGTTATGCAATCGGTTCTGGAATGAGACTGGGTGGACATTGTAGTGCACACCTAGTGTTAAAAAACCGTAAAGGGATTTTGCAAAATGGGCCTTCGTTTTTGAGAAATTTGAGTTCAAAGTTTTGCGGGACAGTAGTATTTCAGTTGCGCAAACATTCTTACCAAGCACCAGGAATCGAATCGAAGGGACTCTCAGCACCGTAGGCGAACGCCTTATTATCGCAGCTACGACCATTGCTTGGTAAGAATGTTTGCGCAACTGAAATACTACTGTCCCGCAAAACTTTGACCTCAAATTTCTCAAAAACGAAGGCCCATTTTGCAAATTCCCTTTACGGTTTTTTAACACTTGGTGTGCACTACAATGTCCACCCAGTCTCATTCTAGAACCGATTGCATAACCTATGCGGCCCCCTTGTTAGTAACAGAATGCATTTCAAAACTGAAGCAGCTAAGGTGATTCGGATAATGCATATTCCCCGCCATTCTTCTCATAGATTCTCAAAACACAGTACTGACCGAAAACGATTATACTCTCCATACTCTCTAATGGGCCATTTACCTAACATCCATGGTAACACGATCCTAGAACGCCGACAACGCCTCGACTATGATCGATTCCCTGTGGATTAATCTTAATTAACCGTAACTTCGTCCATGCTCCAAATAGAATCCTCAACAGATACGTACGGGCCTGACGATCTGAATATTCAGCGATATCTGATCTAAATAAACCGCGTAAGTTTCCCCCGGACCAATCTCACCCCTCCCCCAACCGCTGCTCCTTTTATTTTCACGTAGATCGCCGGTCCCTGGTCCGCGAAACTTCATTCCCATTTGCGGGCCAGCCACCGATATTATGTAAAGTATCCAGGCGTAATGTCGGTCGGCATTTCCCCGGAAAATACAGTGGCAGTCGGTTTGCGGGGGGACGAGACAGGATCGTGGGCAGGGAATATTTCGTGGTTCCCGTGGATTTGCGCTGCTGCGGTCCACCCGATACTACCGGAACTCTCAGTAGATCCAATTTGATCGGAAGACCGCAGCGTCTACGGGCGACCTTGCACAGAATCGGACAATGTGTGTACACTGCGCACGAGATTGCCCCCACTTTCTCATCCCCAGACCCCGATTCGCTCGCCCCTGTTTCGTTCTGCACGCTCCATCGCCTGGCTGGGATCTCCTTGGCTGCTTCTATAGACAATGTTGCTCGATAGGGTATTGTTCCCATCGCGGTATTCGGCCACACGAGGCCTCGGCTGGCTACATTACCGCCGTCGTCACTCCGCCCCGGCCACCCTCTGTCCGCAACTTGCACCCTCTTCGACCCTCCGGCGCGTCTCTATCTTCAGGTAATAGGTTTCGCAGGTGAACAAGTGTCCCTGGATCGCCGGATGTCCCTCCATTGCGCTTCGACGTGTATCCTTGCACTCGACGATGATTCGAGACCGTTTGGTGGATCGGCGAGTATTCGCTAGCTTTCAATGACGGTTTGTGGGATGCGGGACTGGAGGTGTAATTTGTGTCGAGTCCTCGCGAGTGCTACGGCGTGGATCAGCCAGCACCGTGTGCTTGTTGGATCCCTATCTCGGGGAGATAATGTTCGGCAAGGATATTTACTCAGAAGGGACAGACTCGAATCGACAATCGCTGATTTCGATGAAACTTCTTCGCACACTGGTCTGTAGTTTACACGTGAAATGTTTTTAGTGAGTGGACTTGGCAGGAGTGTATTAATTTTAATTAGATTATTAAAATATGCTACCTTCTTGAACTGCCGCTTACGCAACTAAATTGGTACTTAGTTCCAAATGTGCTTTTCATTCAGAATTTAAGGGGGTTATTTTTACATCCTACAATCTAGATAGGAGGATGTTGGCAGATGAAGAAATGTGCATCACATATTTGTGAAAGAGTTTATTTCATACCGCAGTTTTATTAGAATTGGTGTTTGGCACTTCAGGCTTGTTCCTTGCTAGTGTGCGAGTATTCTAACCGCACTAGAAAACGTGAGAGTGTGTTGAGATAACGATGTGTGATCACTGTACCATCATTTCCAAGATTCTACCATTTGTAGTATACCTATCAAATCTTATCTACCAGATACACATTTTTCACCGGAGAACACACCTCGCATTTATCTCCACTCCGACTTGAGCCTCGTGTTAACCCAGCTCCCACATCACCAAACCTGATATCCACTGACAACTGTAAGAAATAGTTTTCTAAACCTCTTCTTGCTTTTCATTCCTACTTCAAAATTCAATTAAACTCTTATTTTGTTTTTTATTAGCACAAGAAGGTGGAAACTAAAGTCGAAAATCACATGCTTAACTTTGAGTAGCTGCTATTTTTAAAAAAATAATTTTTTCAAAATCACCTTGGACAAGTACTAGATTATAGTCTTCAAGAGGAGAAAATTTCAGAGAACTTCAAACACTTTTATAGAGTTTAACCCTCGGTATCACACCTATATTTCAAGCCAATTTTCTATCAACTGCTGTTTAAAAACTGTCTGTTAAATTAAATCGCAAAAATTCCGAGGTAAAATTTGAACATTGTAGAATGTATATCCATCGTTGGAAACTAACATTAAAAGTTTTACCATTTACAAAGCTGCCTCAAAGATATTTTACCTCGATATCAAATTGTGGATGATTTTGACCCAGTAAAGAGTAGCATAAGCAACTTTAAGTATACGTTCCTTAATTGTTAATTAGTACCTTACACTTCCATCAACATCAACGATCTTCCAATAATATTTTAAACCTTCAAAACAGCAATTTCTGCTTCCAAAGAGCATTCGCTTTTCCTCGAGTCTGAACTACCGTATTCTCTATTAACCGCAGAAATTACTTTATTCGACACGCACACTTCCCCCGATCAAAACACTGCAAGCGATTCCAACATGGTTCCCGGATGCCTCCATTGATTCCCAGCGTCCGTGCAACATTTTACGACAACGTAGCGCATGCTCTCGCAACTCTGCAATTCCCGCAGCTTCATAATATCGACAGGGCCGAAAATTCCGTTGGCCACGAGCGACAGGGTTTGGAAACGACAACGAACGAAGACGTCAAGTTGATGAAGCATTGTTCGTGCGATGACCGTTACGAGCAAGTGGTTCGTCAACTATCAATGCACCTCCATCAGCGTCTATGTTTCTCTTATTTCTGCCCCGGCTATGATTCATCGTTATTTTAAACGTGCCCGAATAATACTCGAATAACGAACGGTGCGGGCGCACTGATTGACCCGCTCGGAGTCGATACTCATTCCCTCGTTTATCCGTCGCCCGGTGAACGTGTACGCAGATAATGCACGCGATCCAGGGACCGGCTGACCTTCCACGACGAGTTACGATCATCGATGACTCAAGGGGCCACTTTCCGCCGCGCCTACTTGCGATTTTATCGGGAAGGAAAATCCGAGATGAAGAAGAGGCACTGTATCGATAAATCGGATTCGAGAACACCGCAGGGTTCACTCACGCCCAAAATACATACAAGGCCGCAGGGGTGGGTTTGGAGATCTGGCGCCCCTAGGCTGACAAGTGTCTTTCCGCCCTTCCCGCGAAATATCATTAAATATTTTAATTGAGAGTCCAGATAATTTCAAAATTAATTCAATATGGCGATATGATTTATTGCTAATTCGCTATATGAAAAAGGGAATTGGTTTTGAAGTTGTCTCAAGCCTCGGTGTTTCAACTTTTCCTAATTTCGGTTGCTCAAAATTTGCGAAGAAATTTCATACGCAAATCCGCCCCTAGAATGCCGGGAAAAAGAGATGCCAGTGCAATTATTTTTACTGTAGCTGGGCGATTCCTTCGGGCTTACTTTAAACGATTTTCCTGGTATTTCAGGGGATTTTGGTACATGTTGAAGTGTCTAAAAACGATGATAATGGAATATATGTGTAGACCTCTAATCTTTTATTCACTAGGTTCTTCTAAATTTACTAAGCCTGTACCATTCCAGTTCTGCAATAGAGAATAAGGGATTCAATTGCATTTAGGAATACTTAATTGCAATACTGAAACTGAAATGTATTTCCGTTACATTCAACGTGGCACTATCGTTTACTAAAAATATTCTTTCGAGTGGTTTCCATTTCCGTTTCCTTTCATCGATCATCCGGATTACCCGCATTGGTAACATTAATTTTAAACCTTCTTCTATATCATCCGAATCGTGCCCAGTTCAAGGCCTGCTGTATTTTATTCTCTTCCTATCTGAAGCTTCCAAATTTTCTCGACTTTTAAGTTCACTTTTCTCCGGCAAAAAAAATTTCTTAAAAAGCTGCACATTCACTTCTCAAGATTCAGTACCAGTCTCTATTCACTCGACTACAAGTATAATAATGATTTCATTATAATACAATTTCAATTCTAAGCAGTTCCCTTCTAGCTCCAATTTATTACGATACCTAAAGTCCATCCGCCTAATCAGGTGTACTTTGCAATTCAATTCTTAGTCCAGTTCAGTCATACTTCGTTACTAGTTAAGTATCAAATTGGTACCAATTGAGATTCCATATATGTATGCAGTAGGTACCAATTTTACTCCAATTATACTTCGTTACAAGTTCAGTGCCAAGATGAAGTTTAGGCTCCACACAGTACCACTTCTAAATCTTACACCTTCACTACTAATTGATGACCTTGCAGCAAGAGTGATGCAACTCCACTTTTTACAGTTTTTGAATTATGACGTGTAATATACGTAAAAAAATTAAATATAACAAATGAGCGATTTATTGCAAATTTTAAACCTGCACCCATTACGTCTTTTATGCAATATTTTTATTTTGGGCAGCTCAAAATTTGAAAAATTCGCCAAAAATAGATATAAAAATATATCAACTCAATAACGTGTTCTCTTTATAATGATAAGTCAAAGCAATAATTATATAAACAGATTTTTCTAATTTACTCGAAGTTGGCTCTTCCTGCAAGGACCTCAATTCCTAATAACAGTTCTACTTCAATACGATATTAAAACTCCACCGGGTAAAGGCGGATGCACACATAGTTTTGTGTCAGTGTCAGTAACTGACACGGCCAAGCGTGAACTGCTGCGTTTTAAAGCTGATATTTTTCACCACTGAACCGCCATGAAACCGTTATGTGTGAATCCGTTTTAAGCCCGTCTCATAATGCGATCACTGTGCGATCGAAACAAAGTCTTCTTCAGAATTCCTCCACCACGGTGATCCCTGCGCGACAACCATCCAAGACGACATCTCGCGTCATTATTATTTCGGATAATCGGCATTCCATTGTACCGTGCATTTAAGACCCTCGTTTATCCCTCGCGTCCGCTGGAATATACAACTATTGCGGAGCGCATCTTCCATTCCACGTAGAGTGGTAGGACGAACACGTGGAGCAGGAGTTTCAAGCATTACGTATTGACGTGTCTGGTGGGGTTTCGTAGGCAAGGAGGAAAGAAATAAGAAAGAAGACGAAAGAAAAGAGAAGAAAGTCGCTGGGTCGGAAAGAATCTTCCGTAGTGCAGCCACGTAGCCGCCGTTTGTCGATCGTACCGCAATAATTCCTTATTGCTCCTCCAACCCCTAACCTGACCCCTAACCCTAACCCCCACCCTCGACTCCCCCCTTTCCACCCCCTCCCTGTCGGCCTCTTTCGCTGGTCCACCTAGGTTCCGCCGCTTCCTCCAGCATCGAGCGCTCGCTCCTTTCATCGTCCTCCACTTCCGGCAGGAATTTTCGGAGATTAATAGGGAACTATTAAATCCAGCGCGGGGGTCGGTCAAACAGACCGATAACCCGATCCCTATCGGCGCGTAACGAGCGAGTAATTGCCGCTGAGATGCCTTTTATCGGGCTATTTTGCGTTCTATTGTGTTTGCTGATCTTTTGTGCTCGCGGCGCGGGCGGGGGATCGGTTCTACATTCAAAAGCAACCGTTTAACGGGCGTTTGAAACACTTGGAGTTTGTACAAGGGTGAGATGCGCGGGACGTCCTGACTCAATCGACTGCGGCAAGTGTAAATAAACGTAAACTTTATTATATATGTAATTTCTTGCTGCCCAAACTCACTGTAACTAGGAACTCTGTTCGGTTGATGATGGAGTATATGAGAAAGTATATGTCATCACGGTCACAAAAATGTAAATTACAGATGCTCCCAAAAGACCTTGAAAAACCAACAAAAGTGGAACAGGGGAATGAAGGAAAATGGGGGAAAGAGAAAGACAATACCGTCTGTTGAAATTTAATTATCTCTATTATATGAAAATACGTTGTATTAAATGAATGGTAATAGACGTGGAAATTATTATTGCTTCAATCACTTTTTTAAACCTTCTTGTCGATAAGATTATCATAAATGTAATGTTGTGATTTCAATAGTATTCTCATTAATTTTATTTATTGTCATTCATTTTTTTTTCGAATTGTTATCTATCATTAATCTATTATCGTTCATTTAAGATAATGTATTTTTATATAATAGAGATAATTAAATTTCAACAGACGGTGTTGTCATTCTCTTTACCTCATTTTTCTTTCTTTCCCCTGTTCCACCTTTGTTGATTTTTCAAGGTCAGACCAGCTTTTGGGGGCATCTTTAATTTATATTTTTGTGACCGTGGTGACATATACTTTCGATCTATATAAAAAAATCTGCGCGATTCCATTATCAACCAAATAGTGTCCCTAGTAAGGGGGTGAAATTGACCCCTGAAAATTCGGTTATTTAACTGTAAGAACTGTAAGTTACCAAATGATAGTTATGATTAAAATAAAATTGATTTTTTCCTGAAAACTTTTTCTCTATCTCTTACAGTTCGCTAATAATAACACAAAAGCAGAACATTTCTAGCAATCAATTCCAGCGTCTTGAAGTAAATTTGGGCACCAAAAATTTTTGCTGTCCAGTTTCATAATTTTTTGAATTTCCGGAT
This sequence comes from Andrena flavipes, assembly GCA_963971345.1. Classification (NCBI taxonomy): domain Eukaryota; kingdom Metazoa; phylum Arthropoda; class Insecta; order Hymenoptera; family Andrenidae; genus Andrena; species Andrena flavipes. The sequence goes on along the minus strand of OZ020479.1, from coordinate 71,361,878 downwards.
TCGGAATCTTCCCTTGTCAAAATTATCCAAGTTGAAAGTTTGTAAGCCGTCAAAATGGTTACTCCTACGAAGTAAAACTCGTAGAAAATATTTTGTAGATAATTTACTAAGCTACAAATTTCATAATAACTATTTTTGTCGTAGAGCTGATAGAGATATTTGCGAAAAAACTATTTTTTTTATCTTTAATCCTCTCTAAAATTTTTAGCGGCGGTCGTCGATGGGAACTTTCGACATATTGTTTAAAACAAGAAAATAAAGACCCACACAAAGATTTAGCCTTCTGGGAAATTTTCCGCAAACAGATCCTACTTTTAGTGGATTATAGCGGCGATAATGTGAGATCTTTGAGATCAAGGTAATCAAATAATGACGCGCGTGGTGATCGTTTGTTTCTGCAAAGTTCGCGCATCAATTCTACATCGTCGGTTCGCGAGTGAAGCTTACCATCACGTAGCTGACCTTTCGCAGAGCCGTTTTTCGCATCGTAATCGAATTATCCCGGCTCGTTAAAGGGCTAGTGATTATTCGTGGCGATCTAAGTGACCGAGAAATAACTCCAATTGACCGTAGGCGAAAATTCCCGTTAACCTCCCCCGCGCGTCGAGGCACGTCGCCAATGACGCTAAATACGGAGAACAGGTCGGCTGACATTGAATATAAATCGACCACTTAACATCGTACTCGACGGGTACCGTTTACGAGCACCATTCTCACGTTTTTCTTGTAGTTTGTAATATGTAGAAGATATCTCCAGCCTGCAGTCATATATGACGCGACCAGTGTCACGTGACGCGACTTGCCTTCAGTACGTGACCCACACGTGACGAACGACACGTTGACGTGCGCAGCATATGGCGCACTGGTACTTGCGTTTTCATAACGAAACGTGTGAGGAACATGAATCACAGACTGCATAACTGAGCGGTGTTTTAAACGTCAAGAGAACTGCGATCAAGCATTTACAGATTTCAGTAGAATTAAATTTTGAAAAGTTTCCTGTTTATGAGTAGATAACTTGAATGGTGGCGAGTAGTTCGGGTTCTAAATCTCAAGAAGATACGATATTTTTGAAACTTCAATTCTTATTATCATAGGTATTCTGAATTTGCAAAAATCGAAAGACCGGAGAAGAAATCGTTCTAAGCACTTTCAAATTTTAAGCACCTACGCATCTGTCATTGCGGTATAGACTTTGATGTCTAAACACTAATATGATGACTTAAGGGAGGATTCTTGTCTAACAGACCTAAAAGTAACTGATATTTAAGAATATTTATTTAAAAAACTGTTGGTCATATTGAATTAGTCTGTTTTGCAGAAAATATTATTTTATGGTGATAGTTTTTATTTTATTTTTGCGGGATGTGTAGCACCTATCGCATTCATCTGATTGCAAAAATAATAGAAGTTTCTTAAAATTAGATAGTTTACGCTGGGATTGGTCTTTAAAGAAAAAAAAATGGAAAATTCAAAGAGTTATAGCGTTTAAAAGAAAGAGCTAGTGTTTTCATTAGACAAATTTTTCATTTTATTCTTTATACCAAGAAAAAATATTATAAATAAACACTAAAGTTAAAATTGTAGGTCCCGTCCCAGCGTGAATTATTTAAATTTTAGAAAATTTTCTTCTTTTTGCAATCAGATGACTGTCACAGGTGCTACACCTGAAGCCAACATGGTCGAAGAGGTTAACACGATTCCGCAATAATTAATAAATAATAAGAAGGATCGACATAAAAAAAATCTACAAATTTAAGAAAGCCTCCTCATATCCCAAATGAGTTAAATGCAATAATAACAATAATTTTAAAAAAAAATCATAAATTTCCCCTCCTTAAGGAGACGTAAAATATAGCTAACGACTAATGTACATAGGCTACATAGAGCCTGCAAATTTTGAATATCTACTATATAAATAGGTAGTAGGTGTGTGTGAACCAGGATGCACTAATAATATGGTTTAGTTTCTACAATAATTTTATACCCACGAAAGAGTGGAGTTTTAACACTTACGTTTAAGGTCAAGAGATATTATACCATGCAGTTGACGACTCACCTGTAACAGAAAAGAAAAATTCTCGTTAGAAAAGAAGAATGAAGTATCTAAAAAATAGTTTATTACTATGGCCTCGTGACGAGAAAAATATTGTTTCAAAAGTACATTATATTCTTAAACCCGGCAAGTCGTTGAGAAAAGGGCAGCACGTAAACACCCACGTGAACCGTTTTTATTGTTAGTGATACTGGGCGTAGATACAAAAAGCATTCCTCGAATCGAGATATCTTATCGACCAAGAGTGACAGAACGTAATAGCATAAAAAATTATGATCGCCAGTTCTTCAGGCAGAATTAAATGTTAATCGATAATTTTCTTGATATGTCGTTCTTAATTCCCGAGGTACGTACGATAATATAAACAAAACTTTAATCATCTAGATTACGCGCAACATTTATATACAGGGTGTCCCAGCTAAGAGTGGACAGTCCATTATCTCCTAAACTAATGGCGATAAAAATCTGAAAAAAATATGTAAATTCATGGTACGATGGGGCTGCCAACTTAGCCCAAGCGAATTTTTTAATTGATTATTATTTTAAAAGATACGATGGTCAAGTTTCGATTTATAAATGGCACTACGTTTTCTGAAGTCCTGGGTCGATAGTGCGTTCCAAGACGAATTCAATAAGCTTTAATGTATACACTTGATTTCCACTGGTTTTTGAGATATCGCGCTTGCAAAATCACTGATTTTCATTGATTTTTCACTGGAATGAAACCCTCTGAAAACGGCAAGAACCGGGGACGGCCTTTCAGGCCGCACTTGTGGCATGGCCCGTTGAAACCGATACCTACCTGCCGAAGGTCTACGCCAGGGATGGTAGGCCCAAAGGCTGGACAATACTTTTCCGAATTTCAGAAATGCTACTTAGGTAGGTACATCTGCGGTATCGAGAAGCGTACCGTTAATGTTTCAAAACATCATAACATTCACTCGGAGGGACGATTAAGTTAGGAGGTGTAAAAGTTGCTAGACCAAATTTCAACCATAGGTGGCAGATTGTATTAGGACCAATCGGATTTGCATCCCTCCCAAACGGCTGCTCTCTTGAAGAGGCCCTTTTCACAGCAATACCTCCTCCCCAATGCCCATCTTCTCTCGCACGAAATACGTCAACGCATGCTTTTGGACAGTGGGCTACTCCTTTTCTTCCTGTGTCTCTCCATAAGGCGTATTGACGGTGGGTTGTAGGAGCGTAGATGTCTGGATGCCAGTTATTGAATTCAGGAGACGATAGAAACACTTTATTACGAAACACACATGTATTATAATTAAAGTAAATCGCATTCCTCTCGGGCAGGAGTACTTCGCGCAGACCGATTACACGGAGGGTATCGGGTCATACACTGCACAAATGATACATGGTAATTCTGGAGGCACGTCCGTCGAAGGATGCGGCCTGGCACCCCGTGGCGAGGGACAACCCTTCGCAGGGCCTCACTCGATTTTTATGGCTTTTTCCGGAAAAAGGTACGAATCTTGGGTCGAACGTAGGGAATTAGGGTCGGGCCCCCGCAGTCGAGGGTAAAGTATCCAATACAGGGTATTAAGAAATTATTTTCTTCGTCGTATCGAAAGGGAAGTGATGCCAATGGATTCCTCGTGTTTTTCCGATGAAAATCATACCAAATATCATGAAAATCGGACTACTTTGACACAAGCTATTGTATTCCCTATGTAAAAGTTGTCCGATTTGCGTGATATTTGGCATGATTTTAATCAGAAAAACATAAGGAATCCGTTGGTGTCACTTCCCTTTCGATACGACGAAGAAAATAATTTCTTAATACCCTGTATTGGATACTTCACCCTCGACTGCGGGGGCTCGACCCCAATTCGCTACGTTCGGCCCAGGATTCGTACCTTTTTCCGGAAAAAGCCATAAAAATCGGGTGAGGCCCTGCGAAGGGGTGCCCTCGCCACGGGATGCCAGGCCGCATCTCCTTGACGGGCGATGCTCCATAATTACCCTGTAACTTATTTTAAGAAATAACATTATTCTTTATCGTATGCATATGGAAGTGTCGCCGATGGATTCCTTATGTCTTTCCAATGAAAATCATACCAAATATCATGCAAATCCGACTACTTTGACACTAGTTATTTGTATTACCCATGTAAAAGTTGTCCGATTTGCGTGATATTTGGCATGATTTTCAACGGAAAAACATGAGGAATCCATTGGCATCACTTTTCTTTCGATACGACGGAGAAAATAATTTCTCAATACGCTGTAATGAATATTCCACCCTCGACTGCGGGGACTCGACCCCAATTTGCTACGTTCGACCCAAGATTCGTACCTTTTTCCGGAAAAAGCCATAAAATTCGGGTGAGACCCTGCGAAGTTTTGCCCTCGCCACGGGGTGCCAGGCCGCATCTTCTTGACGGTTGCACCTCCATAATTAGCATGTATCTTTTTAAGAAATAAAATAATTCTTTATTCTTTATCGTATGGGCATGGAAGTGTCGCCGATGAATTGCTGGGGTTTCCGATGAAAATCATACCAAATATCACGCAAATCGGACAACTTTTACATGGGTAATACAAATAACTAGTGTCAAAGTAGTCGGATTTGCATGATATTTGGTATGATTTTCATTGGAAAGACATAAGGAATCCATCGGCGGCACTTCCATATGCATACGATAAAGAATAATGTTATTTCTTAAAATAAGTTACAGGGTAATTATGGAGCATCGCCCGTCAAGGAGATGCGGCCTGGCATCCCGTGGCGAGGGCACCCCTTCGCAGGGCCTCACCCGATTTTTATGGCTTTTTCCGGAAAAAGGTACGAATCCTGGGCCGAACGTAGCGAATTGGGGTCGAGCCCCCGCAGTCGAGGGTGAAGTATCCAATACAGGGTATTAAGAAATTATTTTCTTCGTCGTATCGAAAGGGAAGTGACACCAACGGATTCCTTATGTTTTTCTGATTAAAATCATGCCAAATATCACGCAAATCGGACAACTTTTACATAGGGAATACAATAGCTTGTGTCAAAGTAGTCCGATTTTCATGATATTTGGTATGATTTTAATCAGAAAAACATAAGGAATACGTTGGCGTCACTTCACTTTCGATACGACGAAGAAAATAATTTCTTAATACCCTGTATTGGATACTTTACCCTCGACTGCGGGGGCTCGACCCTAATTCCCTACGTTCGACCCAAGATTCGTACCTTTTTCCGGAAAAAACCATAGAAATCGGGCGAGGGCCCGCGAAGGTTTGCCCTCGCCACGGGGTACCGGGTCGCATCTTCTTGACGGTTGTACCTCCATAATTAGCCTGTATCTTTTTAAGAAATAAAATAATTCTTTATTCTTTATCGTATGGACATGTAAGTGTCGCCGATGAATTGCTAGGGTTTCCGATGAAAATCATACCAAATATCACGCAAATCGGACAACTTTTACATAGGGAATACAATAGCTTGTGTCAAAGTAGTCCGATTTTCATGATATTTGGTATGATTTTCATCGGAAAAACACGAGGAATCCATTGGCATCACTTCCCTTTCGATACGACGAAGAAAATAATTTCTTAATACCCTGTATTGGATACTTTACCCTCGACTGCGGGGGCCCGACCCTAATTCCCTACGTTCGACCCAAGATTCGTACCTTTTTCCGGAAAAAGCCATAAAAATCGAGTGAGGCCCTGCGAAGGGTTGTCCCTCGCCACGGGGTGCCAGGCCGCATCCTTCGACGGACGTGCCTCCAGAATTACCATGTATCATTTGTGCAGTGTATGACCCGATACCCTCCGTGTAATCGGTCTGCGCGAAGTACTCCTGCCCGAGAGGAATGCGATTTACTTTAATTATAATACATGTGTGTTTCGTAATAAAGTGTTTCTATCGTCTCCTGAATTCAATAACTGGCATCCAGACATCTACGCTCCTACAACCCACCGTCAATACGCCTTATGGAGAGACACAGGAAGAAAAGGAGTAGCCCACTGTCCAAAAGCATGCGTTGACGTATTTCGTGCGAGAGAAGATGGGCATTGGGGAGGAGGTATTGCTGTGAAAAGGGCCTCTTCAAGAGAGCAGCCGTTTGGGAGGGATGCAAATCCGATTGGTCCTAATACAATCTGCCACCTATGGTTGAAATTTGGTCTAGCAACTTTTACACCTCCTAACTTAATCGTCCCTCCGAGTGAATGTTATGATGTTTTGAAACATTAACGGTACGCTTCTCGATACCGCAGATGTACCTACCTAAGTAGCATTTCTGAAATTCGGAAAAGTATTGTCCAGCCTTTGGGCCTACCATCCCTGGCGTAGACCTTCGGCAGGTAGGTATCGGTTTCAACGGGCCATGCCACAAGTGCGGCCTGAAAGGCCGTCCCCGGTTCTTGCCGTTTTCAGAGGGTTTCATTCCAGTGAAAAATCAATGAAAATCAGTGATTTTGCAAGCGCGATATCTCAAAAACCAGTGGAAATCAAGTGTATACATTAAAGCTTATTGAATTCGTCTTGGAACGCACTATCGACCCAGGACTTCAGAAAACGTAGTGCCATTTATAAATCGAAACTTGACCATCGTATCTTTTAAAATAATAATCAATTAAAAAATTCGCTTGGGCTAAGTTGGCAGCCCCATCGTACCATGAATTTACATATTTTTTTCAGATTTTTATCGCCATTAGTTTAGGAGATAATGGACTGTCCACTCTTAGCTGGGACACCCTGTAGAATTTTATTTTAGAAAAGTATTTAATTTTTTTTATCGAGATATCAAAAATAAAATTATGGAATTTTGATTAATCACAATACGCGCAATGACGAAAACATAAGAAGAAGAAAAAATAAAAACTATCCTTACAGGATTCGAACCCGAGTTCCTTGGCTCATGCGCAGTTAACTGACTATACTGCGACAAAAACTGTATTTACTGGTTAAATTATTGATCCTACGACAATAACACATAAGACTTTTGTATTCCTTTCATCAAGATCTACCAGTTAGTGAAGAACAAAATCGATACGACGACTTCCTAATTTTAATGTTTAAAGCCATTTTTTATAAAAATAACCGGGTAATATTCGCAGCTAATTTAATAATGACTTCTTTGTTAATTATAAACAAAATAGACTGTAACTCTTCTTTGCCTTTGACGGAACCAATGAATCTCGAAAGGGGCTCAAAAAATAAAATTCTAATATACACTAATAAACTAAAAACACAATTCATTCTAAATACAAAATATATTTTACAACGTTGTTTCGCTGTTTACTGCATTTATTTAGAAAATTACATAGATGTCTCGCGACCGCAACTAGAAGCTTAACGATTCTACACATTAAAATAAGTTAAAGTATGTATTAATTTTTTCAGTATGAAAATTCGTACCTCTAAAAACTGACTTTAGATATTCGTTTAACATACGTGCACTTAACTTTGCCTAGTGAAACGTTTAAATTAACACCTTGTCCACTAATACTACGATTAAAAACGTATTCCATTTTACACACCCCCATACTAATTATAAGCTTCTGCCACCACCATGTTTCACAACTGGACGTTAATTTTTCATTTCCATTTGTCAATTAAATTTCCTGCACATAGAACCTTGACTATCTGGCTCGAAACCATTGAATTTTCTCTGAAACTGTCATCCATAAATAATTAAAAATATTATATGCCACACCCAGTATTCATATTATCGTTGAAACAGTGCAGAATGAAAGAGTTACAAATATGATGTACACAACCGCCTCGAAGTCACTGTTGATTTATCATAGTCCGCAGTTAAAAGACACCCGGTATATACATTTCCAGCGAGTGTATTTCAGTCGTTGGAATTGTAGACAATAAAGTCGCGAATATTAGCAGTTGGAATTACTAGTTAGGATTACAACGCATATAACGCAGCTCGTCGCGATGAAATAGATTTTCCTTGCTTCCCGCGGACCGCCCGTATTTTCGTAAAATAAATTTTCCCCTAATCCTGCCAGAGGTACGTTCGTGTTTCCTGACTTTTCCTTCTCCTCGGTTTCGCTTACCTCAGACTTACACGCCTCGCATAAACCAGAACGTCCGAGAAATTCTGCAACGACATACTAATATCTAAAAATATTATACATAATTCGATATGGAAGTGTCGAATACTGGCATTATAATTAGGAAAATCCTTTTTATGAAATAAGAATCTGAGATAATAACCAATATGAACGGTTTAGAAATAATTACAAAAAAAAAAGAGGAAATATCTACCTACAAATTTGGTTGTAAAAAAATTATATCCTACATTGCCGAAATATTTTTGTGAACCGAAAATGTGGCATTATTTCCTTTAGCCATTGTTATTATAGAATGCATGTGAATTTGTCAAATAAATTATATATCTTTATTAACATTAATAAACACAACTGAAATATCAAATCACAAAGTTAGCCATAATTACTCTAGTATTTGAATATTTTCGTGACTCACGGTATGCCGAACAGTACAAATTGCTGTTGGAAACAGGAAACATCGTTATTTGTGACCTTCGATATATCGATCTACGGTTCCATGACTTTTGAGAATTTCTCAAGCGCTACAATTACAATCCTTATATTTTTGACAAACGTTCTTCCCGTGGCTATAACGGTATTCAAAAAGCTTTGAAATATCGCATCGCAGCCTGCACATTTCAATTTCTGATCGCAAGCTTTCGAATAATTTCGTGATTCATTGTACCTACGCCCCAACCCCATTCCCCCTCAAAAGAGAGAAAAAAAAAGAAGAAAAAACTTGCAGACTACGATAGCGTTTCGTTGTTCGATACATTATCGGAGCAAGAGAGCACTTTTATACCAGGCGAAATTGCGCAGTGCACGCTGGACTTCGCCATAAGCTTCGCCGCGTAATCCTGAAACATTTTATTGCGCGTGGGGACGATGCACGTCATGTACCGCATTGGTTTTAACAAGGACAGCATAGCCGTGACTGTCCCCCTCGCCCTGTCTTTCAGCGATCGATAAAAATGCCGGACGATTTATTGAAAGCGCCAGAGCGAAGGAAATTAGTGAAAAATTCATGAGTCACCGTTCAAAACAAATTCAGTTGAAATTCATCGTGGCTTTCATAACTGTTGTTTGTATAACTACATTTGAAGTAGAAGAGAGAGAATCAGTTTTACAAGATCACTGAGCAAAGATTGTATTATCTATATCACGATGCAACGTATTCAGTCTGGAATCTTAATAAAGAATCTTAAGCTAACAGCATCTGGATCTATGTGAAGATGGCATCTAGTTTATTTATAACTTAGTAGAAGGATTTATCTGACACATAACGTTGAGATCGTAGAAATATTACCATTATTGCAGTTGTTCTAGATGAACTTAGAGACAAGTTGGCGAATTGTACAAGCATGATTTAGGACTAGGTGATTTCAAGACAGAATACTCCAACAGGAAGGTTCGAGTGTATAGGTAAGTACCGATTAGTACCTCCATCAATATTCCCAAACTGAAACTGCTGAAGCACCAAACTTCCGAAGTTGACCATCAAGCATTTTCATCGCAATTGCCAATTATTCCCGATGGCAGCAATTCATATTTATTTTCTCAGTAAAAGGATGTACTCCTCAAGAAAGAAGAACCCTCGTTTTGCGACCTGTGCAAAGTACAACTTTCAGTGGAACGAATCATCCTACACTGCAATAAATACTACCCCTATTAACAAAAATACAACATAAGGCCTACCCTAAAGGACAATCTAAACGAAGGAGGATCAATACAAAGACTATTGCATTACCTAAACCACATCATCAGTGCAACAAATTGTAAAACAAACCCTAATTGTAAAGAACCCTTACAAGTAGTTGATGCTACCTACATTAAATAATAGAAAGAAAAAGAGTGTGTATAATTGTTGCCAAAGGAATCTCACAACACTCTCTATGAAGACTCCTTAAAATTTACTGAATTTGATTCAATAAATGTCATTTAACTGGTCTTATCAATTTGCCATGTTACTTTCCCACAGAAAACGCGAAAACTGAATCGCTTTTTCATTGATAACAAGGACTGTAAATCTTCTGGAAGCTTCAATGACAGACTAGGTACCACCTTGTTAGGCAAGAAATGAAGAATGACGATTCAAACTCGAAACCCTCGGTTATCAAGCAACTACTTACTTTAGTCACTGTAGCTCTTACTCTCGTCGAACCCTCTTCTCACCTCTTCCTACCCTAAAAGCTACCCCTCACAGTTGCTACGCACAAAGTGTTAAGCGATACGGAGTCAAGCGTTCGATCAACTCTCTCTCCAATTTAATTTTGCAACTTCGATTCGCCACAGTTCACGTGGAATTCTGAATCTATCCGCGTGGAAACGTGCAAAAGACTCGCGATGGAAGCAGTACCCCAACGCCCGATCAAGGATTACGAGCAATCACTGTCAGACTTCGTTTGTAACGCATAAGTGCTTTTCCAGTCACATTCCAACAAGCAGCGATGCAGTCACCATAAATATTCGAATCGTCGGTTGGACGTGTGGCCAAGACAAACATATTAGGGCCACTTACATCACATTCGGCCGTACTTATATTTTATCAGCTGTCGCCATCCGGCTGAGCCTCGCGGGTAACAGATAGTTTCCCGTGCTCACGACCGTAAACTCGCGTTAATTAGTCGGTTCGCCGGATTGACGGTCTACGCCAGGGGTTCTTAACCTTTTTCGTGCCACGGAACCCTTCTCAGGATACGTAGTATCTTCGAATGTGTGCAACAAAAGGCGCACCATTACAGGGGCAGCTAATTACGCGGAGACAGAGCTATCGGGACATTAATGAAACTAATTTGTGATACCGTACTGCACGAGCTTCTTTATTAATTCGCTGGTTATCGCGGCAATACGTTTAAAATGATGGCACGTTGTAGTCGAAGATTCATTTGCAGACGTATCGTTGCTTTGCTTGAATAAGAATATTGTGGACGACTGCTATTTCAGATGTGTTCGTATGGCAGAGAAAATTCTGGGCTAGAAGTTATAGAAAATGTATGAACGTCTGAAAAATACTGAATTACAGAGACACACATGTCTAAAACCTTAAACTGTGAGACATTCAAACGATTTCAATTGTTTGTTCCTTGGATGCCTACAAGTGTTGAAAATCCTGATTTGCAAAGATATAGGTTACTGATGGACTTTATACTTGCAGAAAATGTTATTTTATGTCGGTACTTCTTATTATTTATTAATTATTGTGGAATCTGGTCCACCTTTTCGACGATGTAACTCCTGTTGGTGGGATGTGTAACACCTATCACAGTCATCTTATTGCAAAAATAAGAAGTTTCTTAAAGTTAGATAGTTTACACTGAAATTGGTCCACTTCAAAGAAAAAAAAAAATGAAAAATTGAAAGAGTTATAGCATTTGCAAGAAAAAGTAAGTTTTTTCATTAGACGAATTTGACATATTATTCTTTATATCGACGAAAAAGTATTATAAATAAAAACTAAAATTAAAATTTTAAGTCCAGCACCGGTGTAAATTATTTAACTTTAAGAAAATTTTCTTCTTTTCGCAATCATATGACTGTGACAGGTGCTACACAAGTTTAAAGATGTCTCCTTATGTTCCAATAGAGTTGAATGCAATATTAACAGTTTTTATTTATTTTTTCTTAAAAAAAAAAGAAATCATTAATTTCGGGGCTGTTACACGAAAATCCCTCCTTAAGAACCCCTGGTCTACACCGGAAATGAGTAGATACACCAGAAACGATAAACGTACGAGCGGCCAAGAATGTGCACGTGGATTCGAGGATGTTCTTGGCAATTAAAGTGAATTACCTTCTTACGAAAATTAGAATTCTTTAACTTTAAAGGCTTTAGTTTTCTTTGGATGGCAACAGAAATTGGGTAGATTCGAGGTAACGAGGGAGTAGTATCTTCATTTCAAATTAGTAGTATCACCGATGCCAATATGAAAATATGTATCTCATAGCACTTCCGCTAGAGCCTTCAATTATGTACCTACTTACATGCTCTGCTAATTCTCGATTGATGCAGTAAATTATCTGATTGTGTTAATTCCTGTCGTAATTTGTAATTTAATCGTTAAAACGTGGTTGTCGTAATTCTATAAGATAATCATTTTTAACTTGTAAAAGATAAACATTACCAATTTTCCCGATCAGAGTATAGAAAAAATATAATACTATTTTAAACAAACAATACAGTTGCATCCATCTACCAATTTCTCCATATCTTTATGTATCCTCTTATCTTACGTATTACCTCTTATCTTTTCCATTTATTTTTCCGGCACCGACGTGTTGCAATTCTCGCTCCATCTTCTTTCATAACCGCAGTACATCACTTCGCAACTTATTTTTCACGATTCTGTCGCAAATTCTCATTCCAAGAACCACGGGCTTCTACCGTAGAAAAAGACGACGCGGCCACTAAACAGACTGTAGGATAGCTACAAATATGTCGAGGCATTCTAGTCTACCACAAAGAAGCTACACAAGCTCTCCCTAAAGTCCTCGGACAAAAGCGGAGCAACAAAACAAGATCAATCTCGGGTAAAACCCGCCGTATGAAAACTAACATCCTCGAAAACTGTACAATACTGTCATTTGACATTAAACGAAAAAATTCCAGTACTAATCCGAATAAGAACTCGTCTGGAGAAGGGGGAAGATCGACAAATGTACGACACAATTGAAGAGTCCTTGTAGAAAACACTGTGAGTGCCATAATCAGAAAAAAAAATAATTGGAAAATGTTCTACGTGCTAACAGTGATATTGTAGTATAAAATTTGATTTTTGACACTTACAGTGTTTTCTATAAGGACTCTTAAATTATTTAGTTGCGTGCAATCTAGGTCTCAAAGAACTGATCACAAAAGAATTCTTATTCAAATATCTTCTCGTATTTGATACGTATAAACACTCTTCGTAGTTTGAGTGGCTGTAACCTTGTAAAATAAATACTAATATTACAACAAATAAAACTCTATCGTATACAGGGTGATTCTCTCGGTGGGGCTGATCAAAGAGATGCCGCCTGGTCAACCGTGACGAGGTCAATCCCCCGTGGTGCCCCTCCTAATTTATGGATTTCGACCCTCGAAGGGGGTCGAAATGTCCCGTTTCCGCATTTCTCATCAGATCTTTGCGAAAACGAAGCCGATCGATTCCTTATTTCGTCGATGAAACTGACACCAAGAATGACGTAATTCGGACAATAACGAAGGAAATTCCATGAAAAATTGAATTATATCGTTTGAAGTTGATTTCGTTAAAAATAGTCCGATTTACATGAAATTTGGTATGATTTTCATCGGAAAAACATAAGGAATCCATTGGTGTCACTTCCATATCGATACGATAAAGAATAATGAATTATTTTATTTCTGAAACAGATATGAATCCTCGACCGACCGTAGCGAAAGTTGGAAATGTGAAATATTCATTTTAGAGTAGTAAGAAATTCTTTATTCTTTATTGTATCGATATGGAAGTGACACCATTAGATTCCTTATGTTTTTCCGATGAAAATCATACCAAATTTCATGTAAATCGGAGTATCTTTAACGAAATCAACTTCAAATGATACAATTCAATTTTTCATGTGATTTCCTTCATTATGGTCCGAATCACGTAATTCTTAGTGTTAGTTTCATCGGCGAAACATAAGGAATCAAATGGCACCGTTTTCGCAGAGATCTGATGAGAAATGTGAAAACGGAACATTTCGCACTTCTTAATAAGTACTCCAAATCCTTCGAGGTCGAAATCCATAAATTAGGTAAGGCACCACAGGGGTTGACCACCTCGGTTGAGCAGGCGGCATCTCTTTGATCAGCCCCACCAAGAGAATCACCCTATATGTAGAAATCCTCCGAAAAAGACTAAGAAAATTTAACGCTTTGCCATGAAGGATAAGATCCGCTCTAGCAGGAGAGAGAAAGGGCGAGGTTGTGGGGGGGGGGGGGGGGCGCAAAAAGAAGGGACAGAATGGTGGAGGGGGCTTGATACAGCGATAATGGCGCGGTACTCGAGTGCCGTCCCATTACAATTTGCAATTATTGCATTTCCCGGTAAATGGGTTGCGCTCGGGGCGCGCGCCGGTTCCTGGAAAGGAAGAGCTACGAACGTGATTGCATTTGGAACTCCATCGAACGACTTTACAGCCCTGGCTATGATCGGTGCAAGGAAAAAAAAAAGAAATACGCCCAATGGTGTTAAACGGGGCTTGAGTTTTCGCGGTCTTCTCGCTACGCACGCGTTCGGATCGAAACAAATAAAGCCGAGCTCTTTTCGCGTATGCACTCCCGCGCGCCAAAATAACCTTGTGCGACTGCTTAGGTTTCATGACAAAATTGATCGCTGCGTAACACTAATTTTCTCGAGTGGTCGAAGGCCAGAAATAGAATGTACGGTTGTATGGTTGGCATGTGTAACGCAACGTTGGAGACGTAACGCTATGTAAAACGCGAAGTGTCCCTGTTAATTAGTTTCAGTAAATAGGGGTGACTATTTTTTACTTGATCAACTGAGGCGCCGGGAATAAACCTAGGAATGTAGATGGAGAAAGTTTGCTAACTTGCCCTCTGCGTAGTGTTCTGGGATTCTTGTGTTTCCCGCAGGTGGCAGAGATATTAATATTTCACGATTGCTACAGAATGTATGTGATGTGTGGTTGCCTAAAAATCTCTATGCGTGAGCTCGACTAAGATTACAATTTGACCGCTTACTTGTGTTTGATGAATGTACCAGAGACAGGAGATAACAGTGTTGGAATTTCTGAGCGTTGAGAAGCGTGAAGAATCAGCTGGAGAAGGGTGTCTTTTAGAGTGCATTAGAAAAGCTTTTTCTTTGTTGTACTGATTGCATCGGTAATCTGTTAATGACTTATTGCCAGAGAATTTTACAAGGCAGGTCTGTATTTCAGAGGAGAAGTGAAATGAAAGGAGTTAAGTCTGGTTGATTCTACGTTACTGAGAAATGAATATGAGGGTGAGTAGACACCTCTGTAGGCCTATAAAAAGTTGTGATAATACTGAAAATGTTTCATACATAATTTTAATACTTTTGAGAAGTGAATATATTGCGAGAAACAATTTCTACACTTTTTTTCTTTTGTAAGTTGTGCTGCCATTAATATGAATTCAATTGTTATAATAATATGTTAAGATTCCTAAATCGATCAAATTTTAAAAAGCTTTCTGTGACTTTTTATGCATAACAGAAAATATTTAATTTTGCCTTTTGACACTTCCGTGAAATTGAATAACGCGATTGGCTGGCGCAGTTCTTCCGAGGTTTCAACTGTTTTAAGGTTACCCAGGCAACGAATTCAGTGCCTCCAAGAGAAAAATATTCCCAATGCCATTAATCTTTCGCAAATACATTACAAAGTAACTATAATCTTCCGTATTTACAGTTTAGAACTAAAACGTGTAGGTTCCTTAAACAACTGCAATCGCGTTAGGCATATTTCGAATAAGTTTGTAAACTTATGAATATTCTTACAATGGATTTCATAAACAAATAATGGTAATGATAATTATAAAAAGTTACAAAAGTTGTTGAAAACTCTGATATCCAAGGTATACTTTCCAATATCATCGAAATATTTATCTCGCTATGAACTATTTCAGCCGTGGTTCGTATCTTTCGCTACTTCAACTGCCGGTAAACTAGATTAGCGTGAATTAGCGAGCCGTATTCCACGCCGGCGGCTAAATTCCAGCGTCAGTCGCGTGAAGCAGAAAGGGTTGGCTTGGTTGCAAGCTACCTATTGCCACCAATGTTGCCGTTGCTATTGTTTCTGCCATTATTGAAGTGTGAGCACACCATGCACAACGCGATACCGTATAGAAATGTAGTTTTAATTCTCGCACTGAAACGTTTTGAGAAGCTGCGTTTGGCACTGATAGGAAAAGAAATCGATCGGCATTGTCTGTGAACCACTAAGACACTTATGGCAAGGAGATATAAGCCTTTGCAATAATTTAATTACGCGTCACAATTTTGTTACGAAAGTCTTTTCTTATGCCTGAAGCAATAAATCTTTGTGTTTCCGTGAAAATTTAATTACTGGTTCCGTATTTATTATTCCAAGACAGATATTTCAGGATGGAACAAGGAAGTTACCGTGTTTCTATCAAAATCAAAAGTGATTAACTTGAATTTAACGCACTGGATATTAATGATGGTGACTGAAGAGTTAAGGCAAAGTTGTTGCCCACCGATCTGTTCAATTAAGTAAATCCTCCGTTTTCAAATTTAATTAGGAATATTATGTGGTGAAAATAAGGATACATATATAGTTATAAGAAATATATGGTTACAATAGAAAGGTTAAACCTTCTCGAGCCTGGCTCGGGAAGACGACTGCTCTCAGAGTCGAACGTCGGCGGCTAAGCGCTCCCGCGGTGTTGCCAGGCCTTACACCCAAGCGAGCGTCGAGAACAACAAACCACGGCGATCGTGCCTTACGCGTGGCACCTCAAACGCGGATAAACACTACGTCTCCTCCAATTATTTCTTTTACTCGTTTTCAGACTTACATCGTATCGACACTTCTCAATGATAGAAGCAGCAACATTTCTAATTCCCACATTTTTTCACAGGCATTATTATTAACGAAGACATTACTACTTGCTTCTCAAGTTATAATTATCCCGACAGGAAATAATAAAAAGAAACTAATAAAAATGTATCATCCTTGCTTTTACTCGCACGCAGAGCCGTTGGAGCACTTATGCAGCACAAGCTATTCTCTAACTACTCTCAGCAACCTCGACGCACAAGGAAGAGTCGAAGAAATTGGGGAGCCAATAGTAAAATTCCTCATATGCAGAGCACGGGGCTCCGCGGAAGTCCCAAGGAAGCGAGAATTGGAAGAGACGAAGAGGGGGGAGGGAGTAAATTGGAGTAGCAAAGAGGGAGAGAGGAAGGAAGCGAGGGAAGAGGTTCGTTTCGCAGAATCGGTTGATGGAACGCGCGCGAAATGGAATGCAAGTAGGAAGCGCGACTCTTCCTACTAACGTTTCCACTGTTTTCAATGCGTTAAGTGGCCACCACGGTGATTTTTATCGCGTGGGTGTTGCACTAATTGCGACCGTTGCGCATGCTATTTTTTCCGTCTTCCTTCTTTTTCTTTTCTTCGTTCACGCACGTTTCGTCTTCAACGCGCGTTTATGATTAACGGCGCGCGTGAGTCAGCCTTGCGAGGTCGACGCTTGTTGCTAACTCCGACAACCCGTTCCTTAGAGATCGAACGCCACTATATTATACTATATATGTAGCAGGGTGAAGGAAATGAAGTAATGTATACACTTCTACTTGGTAAGCAACAGGGCGAAGGGTAACTTATGCAAGAATAAAAATGTAACTGACAAATAGGTACATCCACTACTGCTCAAAAGTATTTGCTCGCCTTATATATGTAGGTTAGGGTGGCTCTTATTTTCGACTTTTGAATTTTCTTCGCGGCACCCCCAGAATAGTTCCAAATAAAAGAAAAAAATCTGTGTAAAGTTTTAACTTTTGGGCAAATCTCAGTATACACCCCTAAAATGTTTAAAAAATAGTCCTCGAAAATAAAAATTACAATTTCTTTTCGCCTTCGTAAATAAAAAGTGTTCGAGAAGGATTCAAAATTTACAAAACAGAAAAGTTTCCTTTTTCCAGTTTTTCTGACTTTTTCGGAAACCGTTTGTCGCACGAGAAAAAGCAATAGAACATAAAAGATGCTCCTTGCCTGGATCTGCAACTTTTGTTTGACATATTTTTTTACGTAATCAATAACTTGAAGGATATTATATAAAATTGACTTTGTGAGCTGTTAAATAATTATTTTAACGTTCTCGTTATCCGACCGGGCTCAAACTTTACACAGATTTGTTTTTTATTATTTAGAACTATTGTGGGGGTGTCACGAAGAAAATCTTGAGAAAAATATTCATCAAAACAGGCAGTTAGAAACTGTTTTTCGACGCAATTTGTGAGGAAAATGTATTCTAGTGGTTTCTTCTATATGGAAATTATTTTTAATTTCATTTATGAATTTGTTTCGACGGTGCCAACATCGAGGTTCGTTTCGGTGCATTTTAGTGAGAATAATCGATGACCGAGTTTCTGTTTTCAATTATATTAATAAGAGTAATAGACAAGTTGCAAATGAGATGCAATTAAATCGGAGAACGGTGGGCTGCAATGTTCAGAAATTAGCGGAGGTTTTCGACCAAAAAACGAACTCTGAGGCCAACAGTGACAACCCCAGCACAGGATCATCAAATTGCCATTACAAGCAAGCGGACCAAAAGCAAAAGAGCTCCGGAAATTGCTGTTGAAGTGAATAGTGCGCGAGAAAACCCGATAAGTGTATCCACTGTGAACCAGTGATTTCAAGAAAGCCGGCTTGCACGCAGGAATAGCAATGAGAAAACCTCTTAGTAAAAGAAAAAAAGAGAAAAACGACAAACCGTTAAATTGGCCACGAGAACACAAGACGAGTTTCACTTACAAGTCTTCGGCAGTAAAAGTATGTATCACACCAACTACCAAACGTGGAGGAGGTTCAGTAATGATATGGGGGTGTTTTACATGAACGTCCAAATATGCCAAAAGAAAAAACTATTGTGTTGTTTTTTTTTATTTCCCTCGAAAACATCCAAACTTCATCATGTGTCCAGGTAATGGGACAATAAAATCGGGACACCGGGACATAATAGTTGAGCTGTCCAGGTATTGGACCACTGTAGGGACTACGAATTTTCAATATTTTACAGAATTATTCAATCCTAAAATATGCTCTTTTCTTTTTTTAATGATAAAGTACACACGATGCCCCATGTAACTGCAAAATAGTTTTTATATACATCGATTTGTATAACTGAAAAATTCTCAAACGTGTGTCCGCCATACCGCAAATGTCCAGGTATTGGGACATTTACCTTACGTTTGCTTTCAAGAAAAGTTGAGTTCCAACATATTCCAGGAATATTTGGGAAAAATGAAAGAGCAGAGACAGATTACACGGATAAAAGTCCTGACCTCGATCCCATCAAGTATTTATTGAAAGAACTGGATGGAGGAGTCCAAAAATACGCTCCGAGCTCAGCAACTGTCATGTGAAAGAAGCTTCAAAATGCGTGGAAGCAAATACCATCAGAAAAATTGAGAAAATTAATCGAAAGGATGCCACGGCAAATCCACGAATCTAAAATTTAATTGTTATTGCAGGTATAATTACGTGTAACAGAAAGGAACAGGTCTGTGGGATCACGAGAACCGTAACTAATTTTACGTCTTAGACCGTGAAAATTAGGTTCCATCCTACGTACAACGTAAAAATTAATAAGCTTCTTCGCTCAACCATTTGAAACTACAAATCAAAAACTAGATTTTTTGTTTTAATTTTACGGTAGATCGTTTTGAATAACAAAAAAGAAACGTGCAAAGAATTACTAATTTATGACTCGTTACATATAAGTGCCCACAGGAAACAAGTAGTTTACCGATACCATATAATGAAAGTATCATCCTTTCCCGTCAACTAAATATTTCTTACCATCATTTCCACTCTAAAACCTTTAAATTCCCCGTGAAATTTGTTGGCACTTCAATTTGGTACCAAGATTCAGACCAACAGCCTCTCAAGCAAATAGACCCTTCATTTACAACCCGCCCCATCGACTTCTTTTCTTTCCCAGATTGCGACTTAAAACAAATATTAAACGACAGCTGTGTACTGTGCAAGCCAACTGACCATCCGAGCTTCAATCCCCCTATGCTAACTATCTTCCACGAAAAAATATCAGGCTCGAGGGAAGGCTTTAACTGCAATAATCTAGAAACCCTAAAATCGAGTACCACTTGACCCACATCCCACTCCGTCACAATTCTGCCATATTGAAAGCTGCAGCATGCCCTCCGAAGCCACTACGCGGTTATACGAAAACCCTACTTAATCCCCGAGGGGAGCGACGGCTTTTAATCAAGCAAACAAAAGTCTGTGTCAAGACGCAACGACATTGAAGGATCCCGACACGAGAGACGCCGGGGCGTTCATGGAATCACAGCGGTAAGATGCGGTTCGGAGGAGGGGGAGATGGGGAGGGGGAGGGGGAAGGGGGGGGGGGGGCAAAAAGCACAAGTACGCGGGATATACACCCTCGATTTTCTCTTGCCTTCGCCTTGTTTCCGGCCACGGCACCAGGAGAACCGGCGAAAAGTGGAAAAAGAGCACGGGGACAAAGACGGCGAGCTGCTCTCGGTTATCTGGCAAGTCACTTCGTGCCACGTATCCACCGACTACAAGGTATGTATATCCCTTTACGGGTTGGGAGTTGCCCGGAGGAGTCCGACGGCGACGCCGACACCGACGACGACGCGAGAGGTGTCATTTGTACACAAAAGAGGGTGGCGAAGCCGCGTTACGTGGCACGTGCATTTAGGGGTGAGAAAGGGAAAGCCAGACGCGAGCGAAGAAAAGCGTGGAACGTACAGGGTGTCCCGTAACTGATGGTACTGCCGGCTCATTCGATTCCGCCCCGTCCTCTTCTCTACCCCGATGCAACGCCGGAGAATGGTCCAACTTCACGCGGTTCGTGTGCAGCTGCGTCCGTTCTCGCAACACATGTTCGGTCCAAGTTATTCATTCAAATTATACAGTTATACATTGAAATGTATACGGAGAATCTAGCGTAGGTACGTAGCCTTTACCGATCTGCCTGCACTTATTGTTAGCGGCGATTGTTTTATGTTCGCGTTAATTAATTTCGTAATTGCATTTTCCTTGTTACCGCGTGATTTCACGATTTCAATTTATACAGTAGGATGTGGTTGTTACGTAATCGTTTGGAGGAGGGTGTACTGTAAATATTAAAATTTGTTGGAAGTTGGGACTCCTTGGGACTTGGAAGATAGTAGTTGTGAATTTTAAAGAATATCGCAAATTTCGTCACTGTATTCAGAATTATTTTTCAATACATTATTTATATTAATTGATATTAGACGGTGGTGTTTAGCGCAAAAGATGGATCTTGGATTTTAACAAAAAGATATTTGGTTCCATTTATTTATTAATAGAATTTTCCTTATAACTTGGGAACGAAAAGTTTCTCGAACATTTCACTAAAACTACTGAAAAGGGCATTAAATAAGGTAGCAAATAAACGGAATTTGTTTATCACGAATAAATTAACAAAATTGAAAAATAGATAAATTAATATTTTGGAAAAAATTAAATTATACATCATAAGAACGGAATAAATTTTTCCTATTTTTTGGCGTAAATTTCATTGCGATATGTTAAAGGAAAGACCCAAATGGCGCTAAATAAGTGAATCCGGCCCACTGTGCGCACCTAAGAAATCAATTTTATGTAATATTTATCATCGAAAAAACTCTGATTGTAACAATAAATCAGTGGCGGATTTAAGAAGAAAGACCAAGGTGGCAAACGTTCCATTTATTCGAGAAAATGAGGTGGTAGTTTCCTAAAAGGGGGTAAGTATACAGAAAACTATAGGAAAAAAATATAGTGCTTGGATAAAATCATAATTATTTTTAACACAGGTCCCTGGGGGTGCCTTCTGATTTGGATAAAATCGTATTTTTTTTTTTTAAGGATAGGGCCCAAGTTACAACTGCTCATCGGCCGCCCTATTAAATTCGCCACTGCTATGACTAAATAGTTGGGAAATTTGAGAAACATCGATAGCGGGCAGTAAACTTGCATCAAAACTTGTGGCCGTGAAAGTGTTAATTTTGGTACGGCATTGTAAAGTTTCGTAGACTTCTGGTATTAAAAGCAATGTACTATAAATAGCTATATGTATACCTATATGGTATCCCACTCTGAGCTGAAAAATGGAAATCGACGTGGAATGTTCCGCCGTTTAAAGTTTGTACAGTTATTTACATTCACTACTTCTCTATAGGGGCTCGGGTGCAACAAATATTTTGGGGCCCCAAACAATTTTTTAACAGTAAAAAAGCATAACATCTTTTTACAGAACGAAATCACGAAAAAAGGTTAATAACATTAATAAGGAAAATGAAATAAAGATATAAACATTAACATATTTAACTATATGGCATATAGCATATAATATTAGACTATTATATTATTATATTAGAAATTATGTTCAAATTTCTTTTTTCTTAATTTTAATTAAATAAAAAATTATCAATCTCATTGTTTCTCTTTTCTTCATTTTTCTGGGGAGCTGTAAATCCCGGGGCCCGGATGCCTTATTTTAGCTGCCCACCCCCCACTGAGGCCAGGCCTGAATTCAAACTCTGAATAAACTGATTGGTAAAATACTTTAAATATCAAACGGTAAATAAAACACGATGAATCAATCCGGTTATAGATATTCAGCAACTATTTTGTATCCCACCTGAGACACCCTCTATACACCTATTGTATTTCCAACTACAAAAGTGGAATTACCTACTATTTTCACAAAATATTTTTATATTACGAAACTTGGGAAAGATTTTGTGGCCTAGATTTACCTTTCATTACACAAAATGATTTAGTTTATCTACGGTACGAATTACACAACTTGTAAGCATCAATTTCCTAGAAGTGGAATTCTTAAATTTCCTAATTTACCAATGTAAGATATACGATATAATAAAGAAACATCAAAATACTGTATAACCTAAATAACCAAGTTAAAAAATACATTTAGAATTCATTTCATAAAATCGTAAATGTGAAGCATCTTCTATTACATCATTCTACCCACGAGATTCATAGAATATGCTTCTTTCTAATTTCACTTCCACTGAACATTCAATCTATTCTCGTGGCCCAAAAACGATGAGCGCATCATAAATTTCAAAAAGCTGAGACAATTATGAAACCAGGCTCGTCATGTGCACACTCTCCTCCGCCGTTTCCCATATGGATGATCTCATTAGCAGTTAATGAAACGTTGCGAGCATCGCGCCCACGCGTGATGCAACGTCTGGAAATTAATGAGTCAATTATACGTTAGGCGGAATCAATCTCCTCCGATCCTCCGCAATTAATGTCAGTTAACCGCGCTCGTCCCTGTAATAATCTCGCAGCTTGACACAGAAACGAATAACACGGACCGTCGGAAGAAAAATGTTAATCAATACCCTGGTGTGCGCTCGTTGATAAACGCAAAACAGAATTACCTTCAGGATCTCACCGACGTTCTGACACGTGAGCGTCGATAAATTAGGAGGAAGACACTCATCAGGAACGACCGACAAATAGTCCCCTCGTTACGAAACGTGTTATTAACGCTCCATTTCGCGGATCTCGGATTATGGAATTTTTAAGGGGAGGAAAATGATTCTTCGCTTGCCTCGCGTAATGCTGAGATAAAAATTTCAACTGAATTCTATTTACCGTTCGTCTGCTAACGAAAGGAAATCGCGATAGATGTACAGGGTGTTTTAGAACTGAAAGTGCGAAATTTATTGAATAATGAAGCTTAATAATTGTAGATAATAAGTATATTTAAATAATACGTCTTTTTTTTTAGTACAAAAGCGGTTTTAAGTTTTGTGACATATTCCAGCTGTAAATGTAGACCACAAGAAGACATTGCCAATATAAATGGAGACTAAAAAGGGGCCAAAGAAAGTCGCTGCAAGTAAAAGGAAATCCGTAAGAAAATTTGTTCCTCAATGTTCATTAAATATTCATTTCAAACTCATGTTTTATATAATTGTAGACAAACCGAACTCTGTAAATATAAATTGCTCTATACTATGTGTAACCTGGCAAGAAATTATCGCTTTGCAATTAATATCTAAGAAATTACTAGTTTCATATCTTAGGTATTAGAAGCTTTTTATTTATTTTCGCGAATTCTATTCGTCAATTAAATGCGTAAGTATATGTAGTTCTGAAACACTCTATATAACGATCGATACAACACTGATTTGCGTCAATATTATTACCCCTAGAGAGAAATGAGTGAAATAAAAATTGTTTGGTTTCAACCGGATTGACCACAAAAAATATCGATCGTTGCATCGAGACCAATGTGCACTGCAATTCTGCAATAAAAATATGTTTGTCAATATAAAGAAAGCAGCACGCATAGATATACACAAATAAACTTGGAAAAGTTTCATTTAAAACACGCGTAACTTTTATGCGTCCGATTTATCTCCAGATAATATTATCTCCAGAGATAACAGTACTAACAGAAACCTAAGTAGTGCTATTCATTACATTAATTAACAAAATCGCGAGCGTTGCATGAAATTGATATGCGGTGCTTATCAACCGAAACAACAACGCACACCCGTAAAATGGCCAATAGCCGGCAATCTGAATTCTTGTAACAAATAATTAAATTGATATCGGACAGGTCTGAAAGATAAATTCGATTCTTGTTCAACATATCCTTGCGCTGTACATAAAACTACCCCAACGAATAATTTCAGCCAGCAAGTAATCGGCCAGAAAGTTACAGAGACAGACAAACAGTGGTGAATGTTAAATTCGAGAGGACATCATTTCGAAATTGAAGGTACAACAGTCGCGAGATATGCACGCGAAAGGGTGGGTATTTTCTGGCACGTTGTTACCCCGGATTATGGTACGCGTCTTCAACACGGAGAGGTTATACGACCGGAAGTTGAATGGTCTCCGCGAAAGTTTCACCCTCGCGAACCTCTATCCTCGTTAATTCCAAAGTTTCGTGAATCTCTTCCCTCTCCTGTCGCCCCTTTTTTATTTCTCCCTTTTTTTTTCTCTCTCTCTCTCTCTCTCTCAGGGAGAGAAACGCCACACCCTCGTGGTTACTCCCGCTAGTGTCGGCTTCATCCGCACGGGAACGCAGGAGGAAAGGAAACCGTCATCGACGGTAATAAGATGATCGCCGAAAGCGGGGAAACCCGTTTCGCGTTAACGCGTTTGAATAATCGCAGCGCTCGGGCTTTATTAGGAGGCTCGTAATTGTGCTTGCGTGATCGGTGTGTTTTCTGATTATGGAGGAACGTGTTTGCTGTAGTGAGATAAAGACATTGTGCGTAATTTGTAATCTTGCGGTTTCGCGAGCATCTTGATAGGTATGGGTAGGTTCAGCCACGCAGTCCAGGCGAACGTGTGAGGTAGTGAATACCGGAGGTGGGCCAAATGTAATCTAATTGCAAATTATGAATCAGAGATTAAAATGTAATTGCGTAATTGATTACACGTTGTTTTCTGTAATCGTTAATTTACGTAGTTGACTTAACGACAATTTCAACTACCTAAATTAACGACTGACAGTGGCGAATTTAAGAAAAAAGGCCTAGGTGGTAAATTTTTTCAGGAATATTAAGTGGTACTTTGCTAAAAATGAGCCAAGTGTAGTAGAACGGAAAAGATGTAATGTTTGAATACCTACACGTAATCATAACTTTCTTTAGAGATGGGACCCTGGGGGCCTTTTGAGCAGGGGCCCAGGCGATGTCAGCCCCCTGTTAAATCCGCCACTGACGATTGACAAAATTTTTGTCAGGTACCTAAATTATCGATTATAAAAAATAACGTGTAATCAATTACACAATTACATTTTAATCGTAATTTATAATTTGTAATTAGATTACATTTTCTCCGTTAAATTATAGATCCACAGGTTTTGCTTGAATTTTGCGTGGTCTGGGTATTCCATATAGCGGATGACTGAAAATTTCAATACTTTAAATAATTTCACGTCTTGTCATTGTTATTTTCCAAATTATAACAAGTTGGAGAAGAGTACTGCTGCGTAAGTTATTCGAGAATAATGAATACATTTTTAGTCGACTAAATATTTATTCAACTGAATTTTGACTGGACTAAAAATGTCTCGAATAAAAATTCATTCGGCTATTGCCCGACTCTGATTGAGAGACAAAAAAATTTAAAAGAACAAATCTATTACAGTTATTAAAATGCATACACATTTTTAAAATATGATCCCAGCTTGCGCACAATGCGCCTTATGGTAAATGCGGCCAAGCTGAATAAACTTATACACCCTATCCCTATAGCTATTAGGTACATACACATTCATTACTTCATGCGTAAGTACCTACATCCAGTTATTAGATAATTGTATCAACTTGGACTGATGTATGCACAGCGTTCAATTACATAATACTTAATACTTTCTCTCTTAGCTATACAGGGTGATTCACCTAAGTGTGCCACCTAAATTACTTCTGAACTCTGTGTTATATGAAAAAATGATTTATGGTATCAAGGGACGCACACAGCGTAATAATTAGTTTTTAATTGGAAAGAGTGTTGAATACTGAATAAAAATCTATTAGAATATAAAGGCCCAAAAACTAATAATTACTGAGATGTTTTTTAAATGATTTTTAAATCTAAGTAATACTCAAACTGAAGTCCATTACAACCAATACAAGTGCGCAGTCGATTAATAAGTGCAAATGACGAATTATTACACTGTGTCTCCTTATTTATACCATACAATTTTTGTTTGAACCATTTTCAAAAATAGATACTTCCCTATGTAAATAAATTGGCTTTGCAGGAAGGAAATAAAGAGGGTGAAGGAACAGTCTTTATCGTCACCCTAAGAATATGACACGCAATGGCGAATCAAAGATAAACGAACAAGCGAATAAAAAAAAAAGAAACCCTGGTTGACTGTTCATTTTTAACATGATTCTTGATACAAGTGAAAATGCGTTCCACGGATCTGTAGCACTTCATTCCCAGCACTTCGCCTCCATTCAATGAGCGGGGTGCAAGGAGATTCAGGAAGAAAGAGAAGAAAAAAAATTGTTAACCCGCCAACACTCGTGAAACTAGTTATTAGTCACGGCAGCGTGGGGTTGGAGAGAGCAGACCGAAATGATGTGGCGCGGAACGTGCATCAGAGTGGAGTCGATGGAAAGGGACTCGCGGGTGGGAGGGATGGGTCACGTTGGTTCGCAATTTGCGTAATTGAGCTCTGAATTATTTACACTGTCGGCTGCGTCATACTTCTGTTCGGTAATAACTGACGGTGCGGCGTAAACGCGAAATCCGTTGACACTTAACGCGATTCGAAATTACGAACACCGACCATTGTCTGGATTACGAGCGTGGAAACGCCAGCGGACCTCTGCCGGACGTTTTTATCACTCTCAAGCAGATCAACGATAGTAACGTTTCGAGGGAACAAGAGCCGGCACTCTGGCACCCGAATTCGGAATCTTTCGTATGCTGACCAACTGGTTTGATTAAACAAAACTTTGGCATTTGAAGAAAAGAAGCTTTCAGGAAAAAGGTACTTCTTTGAATTGAGGCAGTCAGAGCAAAAACGGACCAACCCACATTAAAAAAATTTTTTTTTCCTATTTTATATGGTTAGTAGAGCCTATTGGAATACGTTATTGCTACTTATTCAATTTCGAAAAAAATGTGGGTTAGTCCGTTTTTGCTCTGACTGCCTCAATTAGCACTTTGGGAAATTTAGGAATTCTTACAGTTTGCGAGTTATAACAGAAGATCCGAAAATAGCTGGATTTTTAGGGGCCAATGGAGTAGATTTGTTCAGCAAAAAATTGCGTAATAAATACCTAAATATCCTCTACGTATCCTTTAAGATTAAAATTCAAGTTTGACCCGGCGGTTAAATATACGTTTCTTATTATACTGTTAAAAGTATTCGTTGGGTACAAGATCCATGACCAATATGAATCCTTTTAAACCCCGCTTCCTACATTTTAGCTATGTGTATCCAAGTTGTGAATCTACAGCTTTAGACACAGATGCAAGTGTGGTGGGGGTAGCCAAACGTTATAGTGGGAGAGGCAACCCGCCAGTGGCCTTGGGTTATCTCTTGATTTCGTTCTGACTATAGTAGTTTACTATATAAGCTTAAAGGGATACTACTCTAGTGTAACTGCCAGTTGTTCAACGCCATCTTCGGGAATTTATTTAACAAAACTATAAGTTTATATTATCTGGCGTTTTGCGTGCATATTAAAGTATATTTGAAGTAATACTCGGAATATTTTTAACTTTTTTATCGCACATATATTCTTCAAAAAAATTATTTTCCGACGAGCATTGGTGTGGGGACTGTTCTAGTCATCCAAAATGGAAAAACTAAGGTTCATTTTCTTTATTATGTTTGTCGCTAAAGTTGGAACCTCGGAGGAGTTTCTATCTTGTGTAAAATTAATTCTACATAACGAAAACAGCTAAATTGATCAGCAGAGATTGAACATTTCTCTTCAAAATGCTGTCATTTTGCAAATTTGTATTATTAGGGGACCTGTGTGGTTCCAACCATAACGACAGACATAAAAAAAATAAACTTTAGTTTCTCCACTGTGGGCGACTAGAATAGTTCCTACAAAACTTTTTTTTATGAAGTTTGCGTCACCAACTATATATGCGATAAAAAAAGTTTTAAAAAATTCTGAGTATTACTTCAAACATACCTTAATATGCAAGCAAAACGCCAAATACTATAGACTTATAGATTATATTAAATAAATTCCCGAAGATGGCGTTGAAAAACGGACAGTTACACTAGAGTCCCCCTTAAATAGAAAAAGTGGAATAATTTGTGCAAATTAATTACAAATCTCTGACTTTTCGAGTTCTCGAGCAATTCAAGAATATGAAGCTTCGAATACAACCAAATTCTATTTTAAAGGAACGATTCTTGAAGGTCGTGCCTTCAGACGATCACAATGAATCATGGTATTGATTTCCTATCGAAAATACGAAACCTCGTGGCCAGCATTTGCGCAAGATTACGTTCATGTGTTTGCAGAACAGGCATATTGTTTACACACGTCCTTGAACAAGCCCCGTTTACTTAGCGATTCACTTAACGACCCGGCGAGAAGCGACTTCGCCGCCCGCTAACCTGACTCTAGCCGCGTGAAATATAAGCTGGCGATAATGTGCTCGCTCCTGTCGCGAATCGAGATTTTAAACCGACCTCCTGCTTTCTAAAGCGGTAAAGGAAATTGGACGTTTAGCTCTGTGTCCTCAGTGACGGTGATTCGCGAACAATATTCGAACACTGACGAGCAAGATAACTAAAATTGAAGTTTCTTTAAACGAGAAAATTATGAGAAATTATGCAAATAAATAATTCCACAGCACGAGGTATGAGCTTGAATATGTGATTAACTCATTCGTATCGAAAAATGACAAGCATCACGCTTCGTAGTGAGGACATAAAATCTTATGAAAGATTCTTATGAAAGCCACAAATAATCTCCAATTAAATCATTACGGTTTTATACATTTTTAGATCAGTTTATGATAATTCAATTGATATCCTCTTTTAATGGTACAGGATATTCCAATCGGATTTCTGCGGGCGGCATTTAAATATAATCTGAATGAATTAATGATGAAGGTGGTCACACGAAATATTACGTAAACCATTTGCTGTCATCATCTCGTGCCATGTCGCCTCTCGTCATCTGTTGTCATTCACCACAGTTGAGTATATTTCGCGCGAGTGAAAAGAAATGAAAATTTAGGTACCAATAAGAATCGTGACAGGAAACGAGTTAACGTACAAGTTACAAGACACTTCCGCACCCTTCTCGTAGTTAAAATTCGCAAAGAGCTCCTCATACCTAAAAACAAAGTTTCCGCAAAGACGGTTTTATTATTAATCAGATATGTAAGCTTTCTACTGCAATCTCAGCTTATGTTTCGACACTGTATATGCCAACTAGCTGCTAGGCTTTCGTTAAATCTTGCCAATATAATTCTGCCATGTTTTATTGCAGTTCCAACAACTCTCTAAAAACTTCAATTTGGCTTACACGCCTTGTCCATTAACGTTCTGAACTCGGCGTTCAAATACTTCCGCGAGCTACTGTACATGCCCAATTTTGGAAGCAAACTCCGCGTCTAATCTCTGACAATCCTTTTCCCGGCTCGCGAGCTCCAGGGACGAATAAACAACAATTGAAGACGACGAGTAGATTCCACTTCCAAACGGGGAATATTCGCGAAATCTCGCGAACACAAGAGAAATGAATTTCCCGTCTAGCGCGAATATTCATCTCGCGATTCCCTTCGAGCCCCCCCAACTCCCTCCTGCCCCCCCCCCCGAAACGCGCAACAATACTTTCGCGCGGATATTTCGAGAAATAAGGAGATACGAGGCAAATGAACGGGCGCGGCATGCCTACAGCCCAACACCAGGGGAAATCGAAGGGGGAAACAGAGGGAAAAACAACGCGGAGGGAAAGGAAACATTGGCGCGCAGAGCTATAGAACACCTCATTTGCCAGAACGATTCGAAACGAAGGAAGGGTGGGTTCGATCGGGGACGAGAAACAGCTTTCGGCTGGAGGAGCCAAGGAAATCGCGTGGATTCTGTTATCGCCCGAAAAATTCGTTCTTCTCCTTCGAAATTCTCGACCAAATTGGACTGTTCTAGCGCTGCATCGTGATTGAAGACTTGGATATTCCGCGGAAATAAATTAATATCGATGAAACTAGTTTCTGGGTAGTGGACGCCAACGCGAATTCCCGACGAGGACGTGGCATTATATTGGCTATCGTTCAGCCGAAGGATTTCGGTTTGTAATTAACATGCATCTACCAAAAGTGACTGATATCCTGGCGAGAAGAATTTGTTGTGGACAGTCTACAACGGAGATTACCAAAATAATAAAAAAAAACTCCTGAATTGTCTTTCTAATTAACGAATTAGTATCACAATTGTTTAACATGACGCCAGTTTGTAAAAAATTAATTTTAATGAATCGTCCCTGTTCAGACGATGGCCATATTCTTAGTGAATAATTTTTTCAGTAATGTCTTCATGTTTTTTTAGACATCTGACACTAATTTTTTCACGACAAAAAAATTTGTAAATATAGTTAAAAGGACGTTTAAGAGTTTAGGGGAAAAACATTGTATACTACGCTTACTTTGACTACCTATAAAAACTTCTGATAATAATTTTCAATTTAAAATTTTCGACCGTAAGAATTAAATAAGATGGTATCGGCGCACTGATTCGGTCACTATACAAAGTTTATTTTATTTATTTAAAAATAAATAAGTCTTCTTCCAACCGACTCGCGTGTCGTTTGCTTATATAACGCTTCGACATATTTTTCATTAGCAAACGCAATATTATAATAATAAATCTCGCTTTCCTGAAGAGGGTTCAAATCAAGAACCGAAACGTCGGATTTTCTTTATAATTATTGACAAATAGCTGAGATATTTTATTTTATTTTTAAATAAATAAAATAAACTTTGTATAGTGACCGAATCAGTGCGCCGATACCATCTTATTTAACTTCTGATAATGGTAATAAAGCTCTTAAGAATCCTCATTGGTCACAATAAATATAAAATATATATTGCAATGCCTTTCAGGAGTGAGAGTAGCGAAGGTGCGTTCCGACAAGAAGACTCCGAGGAACGACGTAAAACTCGCCGCAGAACCTTGAAGCGGGAAACAGATTATCCACGTAAAAGAATAAGAGATTAAGAAACGGCCAACTGGAAACGCGGCCATTGTAGGCTCGCGTTGCGCGGCAAATACGATGCGCGCGCGCTTGATGCTCGTAAATTGAACTTCCTCCCCATAGTGGCTCTTGAACAGGGCACAGAAGCTCGCCGCGTGAAACACAGACGTATCAATTTGAGGAAAAATGTCCCCCCGGCCCGATTCAAACGTCAATCCGAATGCTGATGAAAACCACAGGTAGAAGCTGCTCCCGCGGACTGCAAATGGCGTAGGAAATTTGTTTCTGTTATCAGGCGCGGGTATCGCGCGACGACGTCGCTCTCTTCGATGCATCGTCAAAACGAATCGCTGTCCGCGAGATCGATAACCCATTTCCTCGACGGGGCTTCCCGATTAACCGCCACACGAGTACAGTTTCAACAGCTAACCAGAAGAAAAAACGACAGGCCGAATGTTAATCGATGACGGCACGTCCATCCAGGATGATTCGAATCGAACCAGAGAACCTTCGTGTTTACACAGATTATCTGTAATAACAACGCTAATCGAGAGTTCCGTCAGGCCCTCTTTCGTTGATGTTGATTAAGCTGGTTCATGTATAATCTTACTTCGTTTATTGAATGGGTTTCGCAAACAGGAATTTTTCAACTGTCACGTGCAACTAGAAGTGATCACGTGATCTTCCTGCAATTAAATACTTACAGCAATGGCAAATCAGTAATGCAGGAAGAATAGATAAACTTTTTTGCAACTGGGTACAAAGCAATTTGAGCAACTAGACACTCAAATTCATCCTGCGTAGGGTGGATAAACCATTTGTGGCCATTTTATGGTATTGTACCAGTTTTGGTCACTTCTTGAAAAATATAATATTTTTTTCGTGTAAGCAATAAATGTAATCTTATATTTCTAGCGGTATATTAAACAAAATATTTATAATGCGAAATTCTCCATATAATAATGATCTGCAAGCAATTTAAAATTAAGGCCAAAAACAGTGCAATGACCACAAACGGTACATCTACCCTATACGTAATAATGAACCAACATAGAGAGGGTATGCATCGAGACTTTTGCACATCGCCTCGAAGGATCATTTCGAGTGTCCCCTGCAAAGATCATTCAGATATATATTTATATAAAAATACCCATTCTGAAGTGCTGAATGCATCCCTACAGTAAGTCCCACGCATTACGTTGCTGCCATGTGTTCATTCGAGCCCGGCATCGGGGCAAACACGAGGCTACCAGGCCCGCCATGAATTTTCAAGCAGATTCTGCCAGCGTTTTCGCGACCAGCGTCAGAAAGCGTTGCATTGGGGAGTCAGTCAGCTGACAGACAGCACTGACGGCAAGGAGGGACGGCCAGAGAGGGTGCAGCGAGAGACAGGATTGTTAATGGAAAGCCATTGTTCTCTAATCAAATCATTTGCTCGGCGACGGGAAGGGGAGAGTGAAACAGCGACGAAGGAAAATGGAGGAACGGGGTCGAAAGCAGGTGTTCGTGCGATCATCCCTTCCCTCTTTTCCCTTTTAATAGGCATGGGACCTTATTTCACGTTCGGCGGATACGAGCGCAACTTGAAATTTTACGCGAACCTTGTAGGAATTTAGAGAATCGAAGACGAAGGGTGACATTGATATTTAAATGACCGTGAATAGAAATTAATTTTCCCTTGTGAAATCGTCAATACCGTCATCAGGGATCGTTAACTCGTTGCTTCAAGTCCGATTGTCTAAGCTTTGTAACCCGCAGAAACTGACGTGGAGAATTAGGCAGATTGATCGGTTACAATGGTGTCAGTTTTCGAGTAAGAAAGTTCGGGGTGTCGCGTTTAGTAGGGGTAGTTTGTAAACGACGTTAAGCCTCGATTCCAAGTAATATGTAGTGCACACGCGTAGGTACGTGCTGGTAGTTACGGGCAAACGATATCGGGGGTCAATAATCGTTAACGTTGGGTAACGGTAGTTACGAAGTTAGATAGCAGAGACCAGCGTTAACTAGATCTCGAGGAAAAGATGGAGAAACAGGAACAGTGAGGAAAGATTTGTCGTACATTTACGATCATGGTCCGGAATGATTACTGCCATTTATATAGAGAGTAAAGAATTTCTTTTCGTATCTACGACAATGTTATTAACAATAATAAATTCTATAAAAATCACATTTTTAGAGATATTGGGTTACTTTAAAAATCAACTTTTATGAGTCAAGAAGCAATCACCGATAACTACTGTAAATACTAAAAGAAACTATATTCATTATCTTTCAAATTGCGATTGAAAACTTCCTCGAAGAAAAAGTTCAGATACATGATTTCCTCCAAAATGGGAAAGGCCACTCGCAACTATGTAAAAGTAAATACCTAGAACCCCTTGTAAATCGCGGATGCCAATATCAGAAGCACCCAGTAATCGTTAAGCAGCGAGACTCCGATACGGTATCGCGGAACGGGCCTCCATTACGTTTATACATAAAATCGGAAAGAATCTTCGGAACTGCCATATCGCGATGACGCGATCGTAAACGCGTCCGATGTAACGCGAATGCACGGGCTCGTTAAAACTTAAAAATAACGTATTCCAGGAAACTGGTGGGACAGTAGACCGATATTTAAAGGGCTGGGGTATTACAGCTTCCAGGAAAGAACACGATATATCGCGCAAACAACAGAGCCATAGGCAGAGAACTATACCAGCGACGGTATAGTAGGTACGAATTGCTGATATTGTAACAAGGCCACCGACATCGCCGAGTCGATAATCGTTAGACGACGCTATAACGGCGGTCAGAAGGGTAGTTGACGTCACTGACGAACCATTCCGACGTGATCGAGGCGAAGGAAAGGGACTTGGAGAAACGGGGCACGAGGAGAGGGGGTAGAAAATGAGCGCGAAAAGGGGGATTGAGAATGAAGGAGGCGGGCGTGTATTTAGAAATGGGATTATAATTTACTGGGTGTTTCGTTTCGTCAAATTAAAAAATTTTCTTACATCAGACGAATAACATTGTCCAAAAACGGGATTATTTTAGCACCTGCTTTCTACAGGCACTGAATGGACATAGGTCTGTGGCAGTATTAGCCTGAATACTATCCTAAAATCCGTTACAACTACTCTACTTTTCTCCAGGCACCTTTAGTATCAATTCAGTCTCAATCCAATTTAGTTTTCTCCCATTACTAGTTTATTACGAAGTAACGAACATCAGTTCAGACTTCATTCAAGATCAGTTGCAATTCTTAATACCTACTGTAGGGTTTTTGCATCGCAACCAGGAAGCTTATTGTTAAGAGGATTGAAAAAAAACTTATTTCAGATACTGCTCTATTTCTTTTGTATTTACTGTAATTTTAGTGTTATAATATTTCTTTTACTTGTTATAAATCGAACGAAAAATAGAAACAATTTTTTTCCATAATTTGCTTCTGAAAGATTTTAAAAATATATTATCAAAGTTATAGGTTGACAAAATTACTAATTAACCAAATTACTGATTTTAACCCTTCGTTGACACTCTTGGTGTGAACCACTCATAAGCTGATTTTGACGCGCTGAACCTTTTATATGCAAAATAAATACCATTTTTTTTTTCAAAGGCGACTTACAAACTA
Source organism: Andrena flavipes (assembly GCA_963971345.1). Lineage (NCBI taxonomy): Eukaryota > Metazoa > Arthropoda > Insecta > Hymenoptera > Andrenidae > Andrena > Andrena flavipes. Next base: position 71,326,777 of record OZ020479.1, on the reverse strand, counting down.
TTTTTTCTTTCAAAATATTATATCCGAACATCAACTCTGTAGATTTTTAGCTTCTAATATTGAAATTTGTAAAAGTTACATTTTTTTTTAAGATTTTCTTCGCTTTTTCATCTAGAATTATTTTACACAAAACTGTGATAAAATTTCAATAAAAAAATTATTGGAATACATTCTAGAAACTTTGAAATTGACCCATGATTTTTTTCATAATAATTGGATTCTTTGGATAAGAATGGAAATCATTCAAAAATTGCTCTGGGTGTTAGCCACCCAGGTGTGTCAAAGTTGATCGAAAAAAGAGGTGTGTTAACGAAGGGTTAACTACTGTTTTTTAACAAATAAAACGCGATTTTTTTGGGGAAAATATTTGAAGTTCCGCCATTTTGAAAATATGCAATTTTTTACACCATTTGTAGTTCAGGTTCTTACAATTGCCACATAAATTGAAATAAAAATTATTGGTCTGTTTCACATAACTACCAGAGGCGCTATAACCATTTTGCATCTCGAAAAAAACTCTATTTCTTTAGATATTGGTGCTCGTCTTGATAACTTATATTCTGCATTTTGTTAATTAAAATTGCTACTGAAGTTTCTCAAAGCGGCAGGAATCTTCCCCACCCCGCTCCGTAGCTGCGCTTTGCAAGCATACGTCCGTTGCAGCAGAAGGCAGCTAGAAAAGTGATCGCGTAGGTGGACGTTGACGTTGTGATCGTCGACACTCGTTGTCGCCAGTGAGCTTAGCGTGGGAAGCCGAGCAAGCACTCTTTAACGATCGACACGCGCACGCAGGCACCTCGACTCGCCTGTATGCCCATGCAAATGCAATAAAATGCACTGGGGGACAATGGGTGCACCGGCAGAATTGTTTCAGCGCCTGTATATGTATTTGGCGTGTACTCATACCGAGCTACCGCTGGTCAGTGACACGTACCAACCACCTCTGCCCAATAATCACATTTCGTCGTGGGACAATTATCATAGGGCCTCGTGACGGATGATGTAGATCGCGTTGATTGACCGCCCAGGTCAAGTGGTTTGAATATTTCAGTTGATTTTCGTAACTGGGTCTTTGCGAAGCTTTTCTAAATACATTTTTTACTGTTAAAAGGATTGCTCTAGCTCTGGAAGGACTCTCCAGTCTTCTGGAATCCTTAATTTTCCCAGAAAAAATTCTGAATGTACCACGCAAAATAGCATAAAGTAATGAAGTTCTTAAAAATTCTTGGATCTAAAAATTTATATATTTTTGATTATTAAATCGATTCCTAACACCATACGTTCTGCAAAGATACTTAATGAAAATATTTCTAATGCCATACGTTTTTTCCTAATTTTGGAACTTTCCCAACGCTTCATAATTTTCTAATTACCGCGCGATTGGTTTCTACAATTAGCTGCGGAAGCTTCTCTTTGATACAGACACATGAATTGTTATGATCAAAAGCAACTATGATATATAGTGATAGTGGAAGCTTTGCGGGGACAGGATCTGTTTGGACAACGTGGATTCGGATAATGGAGACCCCACTCTATCGTCAAATGTATTGCTAACAAACCGCGCATAATAATCCATGCTCATCGTTCGAAAGAACTCCAAACACTTCCTGCGCATCATCATTTAGCCCGAGCATTCGCTAACTATAGCAATTACCGCGACTCATTGATCTTCATCCCTAAAACGCAACCCTCCGCGTCGAATACAAAGAGATTTTCTTTTCCACTCGCCCCATGCACGCTGCAAATCCACTTAACTCGAACCTGATGAAATCCATGTCCTTGGGGATCTCGGGTGACCCTAGCGACACGCAGCGGGAGTCGGCCTAGGGTTTAAACAGATACCCAGATAAGGTGTCAGCGCGCAGCGTAGTTCGAAAAAGCTGGGGCCAACTGGGCAGACGGTGTCGCTCCTTTCGATAATTCCGTGACCGAGCGGAGGAGCGCTCTCTTTCGCCAGCAATCGAATTCAGGCGCGTGAAAATCGCCGTGCGTCGGGTCTACATGCGTTTCGAGGACGCCATAACTCACCGCGGTGACTGATTAGATACCAATCCATCTGCCGCCACGAACCGCTAGCCGTATCGAGCCAGAGATTAATCGCGCCGGATCTCCGTTGATAAACGACTCTGGAACCGACGCTAATGATATTACCGATCCCGAAGTTGATTTCACGAGGGCCAATCGCGGCGAAAAATCGGCCCGAGCTCTCCATAAATCGGCGCTGGGGATCGCGGTTACGATCGTTTCGATCTTTGGGGGCCCCCCCCTTCGAGCATCAGAAACGGCTCGAGTTATCGAGTGGCAGCTGTCGGTTGCGTCATCGATTCGCTCGAAAAATTACGGTAAACTGTTCGTGCAACTGGACATGAATGGCTCCGTGTGGACCGAGCGCGCATATATTTAGCTGGGAGCAACATCGAGGCCATGATGCGCGCGGGGAGGCCGTGCACCGAAACGCTTCGTGGAATCTTATGTATGGGGACAGCAATTTCAATAGGAATATCTCGAGGAAAAGCGGTGGTGCTCAAGCATTCGCGTGATATAAAGGGTGTTTGGAAAAAAGCATTCAGCAGTGCTTGAAAGAAAACTAACTTTTTTATTGTCTAAAATGTATAAATCTACTTAAAAATAAGCTTTCACGAACGCTAACAAAAATGGCACATTGGCACGCAATGAGTTAATGACAGTGGTGAAAGTATTGAGTAATATAGTAGTATAAATAATGATGATAAATATTATTTTTGAATGCAGGGCGTATCCCAATGAGTGGTGTCCCACTTTAAGTAGAAATTCAGTAATAAAAGGGAATGAAAAACAGTGATTTATTTAACATTTTTTCTGACTATAAGGGAGGCCGGGGCTGGTTGTCTCAAGGGGTAGGTTGACTAATTGTTAACAACTTTGCACCGACATAAGTTCTACTACGGAATGATTTACGGTAGAAAGAAATCACTTCTACTATGGCATTTATGTCCGATCCCGCGATTGCACTTTTTTTTAACAGTTATCAGCGTATGTCGAAAAATTGACTACGTAAGTAAAGATTTTAATTTTTTCACGCTCTATATAGTTACAATAGAATAAATGTTAAGGGACTATTTTAAGGTTTGTTTATTAGACGATCTATTGACATAGTATTTTTGTTTATACATAAATAATTGAAGGTTATATAGATTATTGAAGTCAAAATGATCAGTCAGAGCTGGTTAACTAATAACGTTAATAAAGTTTAAATTGTTATTTCGTTATTCAGAAAACGATATTTATATTTTGTTTAAATATCACTATGTTATAAATACACTATAATTTATGTTTAAGTTTAAAAATTTTCAGTTTATTATTAAAATATGGAAGAAAGAAATTAATATTTTATAATGAAACAACTCTTGTGACATTGTGTTATTTTATTACCGCTGAGATAAGTTGCTAATAACATTTTCTTAACTGATTGTACCTATAGTCAACTTGTCCCGTACCAGGGTTGCCAGATCAGGCCTGATCTTTTGCCGGAGATTTCAATGTCGTGGAGTGTGGAGGGTGGGAAGAGAGAAAGTAAGGACCAATAGAAAAGCAGGCATATAAAATTCATTATAAAGGAGTAATCATAATAATAATAGTAATAAAAGTATTATGAATATTTATTCATATTCATTACAGATTTTAATAGTTTGTCATCAAGATCTGTATCTTCAATATTGTCGACATTATCGGTGATACTAGTGATAGCGGAGCTGTGGATGCTCATGTTACAAAAAAATTTAATATGAAAATGAAAACGCACAACGCCACTACGTGCAACAGCAAAGCAACAATCACGACGTCATCACGCATGCGTGGCGTGTTCCCATTCCACCCGGAGACTCTTCGACAACCTATTTCTCGGCAACGTCAATTCCGATAGATGGCATGCTGCAACATACCCTCTATTCTGCCGGAGATTTTTATTGTGCCTGCCTGAGGTCGGAGACAACCGTTTAAAACCTAAGACGCCAGCTGAATGCCGGAGATCTGGCAACCCTGTCCCATAGTGTAAGTTAACAGCATGGAAGGTGTTAGAAAAACATTAAAATACCTTAATTATTGTCACATGTGGTCAAGTTTAATAATTTAATCAGATAGCCAAATGTATAATTTAGCATAATTTATTAAAAATTGGAAAATTGGCCTACCAGCCCCGGTCTCCCCTAACGAACAGGAACAACAAAATCACTTCTATTCTACTGAAGAAGAAAATTCTACTGTTCTCCCTCAAATTACCCAATTGTTAAACACTTTTCCAAATTAATCAAGCATATGCATTAAAATTAACACCTAATTTATTAGAAACCCCACCGTAAGTATTTGTAATTAACCATTACTTTTTAAGTGTCATCCAAAATCCCATTTGCTATAACCAATATAAAGTATAAATTTATTTAGGTTTAAGTACTCTGCATGCTGTTCTGCCGAACCAATCATTCGTGTTGCAAGCTTCCCTGGAACATCAAAGCGTCCGAATATCGCAACACCGCGGTACCTCGTCGTCTTTGCCTCAGACAGAATAGAATGCACGGAGACTTGCCTTTAATTTTCCGGCCTGGCCTATATCTAATCGACAATACCTCGCTTCCGTATAGTCTCGGGCTCCGGCACTGAAACGAAGCTCGGATTTCAGCGACGCGGTATCACGAAGCCGTGTGGAAACGAGCCATTGGGTCGTTGAACCCTCTAAAATTGGGAGCACGCCTCTGATATTTCGTACGCACGCGAATTTATACCCTGTAATTACTTTCCCGTGCTTTTATCCCCCTTTTTATCACGCGACTGCTCGCATTATGCGAGCCGTTGGACGTTATAAGACAAAAACGTGCTGGAAGCATAACTTTGCTATTCTTGCGTAAAGATAGAAAGCGACTTGGTCTAACACAAATCTCTAAACAATGTTGTACCCCTTAACTTCTAGCAGTTTGTTGGATGTTTTTTCGACGGTGCAGCAACAGCAGCTTATTCAGAGGATATAAAAAAGAAGAAGAAGAAGAAATGAGCAGAAGTTCATAAACGACTAATCTGTCAGTTGATTTACCTATCTAAGGCATCGCACTGGAATATTAGTTTTGCCCAGTCCAACGTTCAAAGATTGTCGCTGCTTACGATTTGGCTGACCTACAATTTTCAGTCGCGCATAAAACTCAAGATTAGAAATAATACCAAGGTGAAATCTAAATTCAGACGAAATCTGAAAACACCACGACGTTCCACAACGCGTAGGAACTTCAAAGGAGGAAAGATATCAGTCAACTGATATTCGAAATGAAATATTTTATTCGCTTGACAAGTGTTCGCCCAACTGATCGCTAGTTAAGATATCGAAGATGTCGAAAAATTCTATCCAACTCTATATTTAAAGTTACGTAATTACCACTTATTGCTGGATGGCCATCTATTACATATTAATCACTAAAGAGTCCAGCTAGTAAATTTTACATAGCAATTGCATAATTCTAAAACAGATTTATATTATTATTTATCATGATAATCAGCAAAGCTACACAATTTCTTTGTAAAAATCATTTAGTTCGCGATACCATTCATTCGACTTATTGTTAACTTAAGAAGCCTCTGTGTAATTCGTATTTTACTCTTATTTTACATTCTTGATTACGCCTACGTTTTCATTCTTTTATTATATTTTCTATGACTATGAAAATATATTATCACAATACAAAGTGTTCGCACATTTCTGCCTCAGATTCTAACTCCACAAAAGTTAATTTGAGTGGTTACCAGTCAGCAAGATCAGACAAAGAACGATTCTTTGGAAATTTATTTCAGAAAGTACATGCATATTTTTAAGCAAAGGTTTTTGTATTCAGATGACGGACACATTAACAGGTTATTATATTTTGTTTTGGTGTGAAAGTATTTACTTATTGCAAAAACTACCGATTTCCTGGAAGCTGTTTTAACATTACTCGGAAATGGGTTATCTAAAATCAAAAAACGAAGAAGAGTTAGGTAGTACAATAGTTTATCTAGTCTTATAAAATATTAATCTCGGACAAAGTGGAATGACCGATTTTCGTAGAAAAAAAACACTAATTTTTCATCCCTAAAATAAAAACTATGTATTAGAAAAACAAATGCTTCTATCAAAGACTAAATTTGAATGTCTGGAAGAAACTTACAAAGTTTCAGAAAGATCGGTGAAGTGGTTCTTCAAAAATCACCGCAATCCAAAATCCCATTTCGAGAAATCAGTTGTAATTTTGCAATAAATAAATACTTTTACACCAAAACATAATATAATAACCTGTTAAAGTAGTCCTCATCTAAAATATAAAAACCTTTGCATGTACCTACTTTCTGAAATAAATTCCCAATGAATCACTCTTTTTCTGACATCACTGACTGCGGTGGCCCCTTAAACACACTTACGACACCAAATAATTCCATCAGCCCCACATTATATTAACAGTTAAAAAGGATCGTTTGATCGGTGGCCATGCCAAGAATATCCCTACGCTGATGCATCCCTGACGTGCAAAGGAATATCCCCGATCTACCGACAATGTCTTAACATTCCCCCGAAAAGCCGACACAAGAGATACTCGTTGACACACCGAAGAAAGGTGTGCATCGTTTCTCCGACAGGCAGATCGAAGAGGCTCGAGGGCCTCCAAAGGTCTCGGCCGTGACCTTTTTCGGTTCAATCTCCGAGCGTATCCGTCGATTTAAATTCAACGCCCGCCACGGAAGAAATCCCTTTTCGCGGCTCATATTCTCCCAACTTAACGCCTCACAAAAGCGACCTCGTCATTCTTAGCAGACGGAGCGTGAGATCTCGCGGTGTAACGCCAGTGTCCTCGAAACCCATTAACCCCCGCGCCTCCCGCCGCGATAACTCTCTAGCCTCCCACCTTCGCCCATGCTTCCCTCTTAATCCCCCTCGCCGCCCTTCGCGAAGCCATTTCGTTCGCGGAACAGCCGATCCTGCCAGCCTCTCTGAATAATATCCGAGAGAGAACGCTGGATGCAACCTTGTTTAAGGTCTGATCTTACAGGGTCTCTAGACTCCCTGGTCTGCCTGGACACCAAGTGCTTTCGAAGACATGTGACTCGCGTCACAGGAAGTTATAAGTGAATCTTTTAATCGACAGCTCAAGAATGGGGATTAAAAACCATCGCCTTTGTTTCTGTAGAAAGAAGACATACTTACTACTTTGCATGCAATCGAGTGCAGTAGGATCTTTTAATCGCTACTACCGGTTCTAAAGCAATCTCGTATATAACTGTTTTGTTCCCATCTGTCGAGATCTACTGTTTGCAATTGGGACGAGATCGATCTCAGGATTTTGAAAGTTTAATAGTTTCCACCTCTTTTATGGCAACGGTGATTCATGACGGCCAATATTCTGGGATTTATTTGCGGTCATCGATCCCCACATCGCAAGCCGGAATTCGTCCAGAGGACGCACCTGGGCTTCCATCGTTAGTGTTTTAACGTAACTACCTGACCGATCCCCAAAGTTCCACCCAGTTTCGTGCTTGCATTTCTTCCTGTCACTTACGTTCCAAGGTGCTACGAAGGAGGATTAAAGAACCACTTGGAAGGGCCGCGTATCCTTGCTAAACCAATAACATCTTCCAGGTGTGTATCGATCGTTCCATTCCAACACCTCGGCAAGAGGAGAATTATCATCCGCGATTCTCGTGGCGCAACGCTGCCAGACCAATTTTCCAATTCGCAGGCGTCAAGTTTCTAACCATTGTCGCGCGTCCCCGTCCTCGTCGGCGACTTTTCGAGGCAGCGTTAAGGAGATTTACAATCGCCGTTTCGCCCACCGTAAACGAAGCATTTTCGGGAGCAAACGATCGCAGTTAAACCCTCCCTGGAACGCCGCCGGGGAACATTTAAGGGAACAACGTGGAAATTTTCGGGCGATCCACTCGGATATGTTGCGCCAAGAGATATCGCCGAGGATAATAGCGCGTCGTTTTATACCCCTTCGCTGATATATCGCGGCTAACAATGTATTCAGACACTGTATTCGAGACGCTAAACACGAAATGGTGCGGCGGCTGGCATTTCTTTTTGCAGTGGCCATAGAGGGCGACGATTCCACCCTCGACAACAAAGGGGCAAGTTGATTTGCAGTTTATTTAAGTGGGAATGCCGTTTGTTTGGTTTCAGGTATTATTTTCTTTGGTGTATAGGTGGTGCTATTCGATTGAAGAAACTTTGAAGTTGGTAACAAGATTATTTTCAATTGGGAAACCCGAAACGACTTCTTTATATCAGTGTGACAATGATACTAATTATAAGTGCGGATGCAAGAAGAATGCAGCGGATATTATTTTATGATTAAATGTTTTATATGATGTAATGGAATCGTATCTAATGAAGGAAGTGAAAGAAATTTCTGTTAATTTGTTTTAATTCTTGCATATGGAAGGCTGAGAATCGTAGTGATGTAACGCGTCCTTTACGAACAACACAAAAGGCCGCTACACTAAAAACTAAAAATTAATTCTTTTCTTGTACTAAAATGTCGATGGGTTTTTTCGTTTTAAATAAAATCGTGGAGCAGGATATCTCACAACAAATTCATTTCGACGCTTGATGCTGTATTAAATTGATTCATATTATGCTATGACATATCCTGCCAGATGATTTTATTTAAACTGAAAAAAACACCATCGAAATTGTAGTACAAGATAAGAATTATTTTTTGTTTTATAGTGCAGTTTTAATATATTTCTTAAAGCAAGTACGTATTTCTACTTCAACTCCGGACATTCCCTTTGTCTTCCATTGAATTCTTCTAAACTTAGTAATATATTAACAACCGAGAGATTATTTAATTTTACAGCAAAAGTAATATGTACTAAAGCAAACAAGCCAATTATCACATAAAAAAAATTATTTCTATAAATATAAAAGGTTTGAAAAAAAGGACACAAGATCATATGAATTATCAGAGACTTTGGATTTTCTAGTTCCCAAAGTGCATTTATTCTTAAACTGATAACTTTATGTTCCTTAAAGTTACTACGGAATTTTTGAGTGTTAATATCAGAAATTCTGAATGATATTTTTCTAATTAAAAAATACAAGCAGCTGAGCAATAAAAAAGGTGTAATCACTAATGGGCCCATTTGTAGCTATGAATATGGAGCAGTGACTATAACACAAATGCGCATGCTCGAAAAAAGAAGTTGTAAAAAAAGGCACTATACAGTACGCACTCGTTATAAGCCAGTTTCTACCATGCGTTGTACGCCCGGCGACTATCCCCACCATTGCTTGGAATCCTTCGGATAAGAGTGAGAAAACCGAAGAAAGAGCGACAGGCTCGTCCGTCGGTCTTATAACGAGTGCCAACTGTACTTCGCACAGAATTCTGAACATTTTTTAAATCCAACCATTTGTTAAAGCAGTATTATTGTTTTCATAAAAAGAGGAATTTCAGTGTAGTGTTAAGAAAAAATAATTCCTAAGGAAATACACTTAGTTGAGGAACGCTGTCAAGTATATATTGGCAGAGCAGTGGAGGGAAGTAGAATATGGGCCTCCCATGTACCAACATTTCTGTTCCCTACCATAAAAGAATAACCTAGAAAATGAAGAATCCTCTTAAGGAATGACAACTACGTCACAGGTGGCCGACTCGTTAAAGTCTAACGGTACAAAATATAAATCAGCGACGATATTTACACGAAATGAAACCACAGAAGAAACATATGTTAAGTTAAGACCAAACTGGAGCGATGAAAATGAATAACTTTTACCTTCTCGACGACCGCACGTTGTTTCCGCCGAGTCTTAATTAAGTTGAAAGCGATCGAAAGCATGGTCTTACCTGAAACAGAGCAAAATATTCCGTATAAATATGGCATAAATTCGAAGGAGTGGAGAAAAGTATAGTATTATTGAATTGCAAATGAAGCACTGAAAATGCAAGGGCTTGAGCAAGACAGTTTCCAGCAAAGGGACAAGATCGCAAAGAAACTGATTTCTTACGTTACTATCGCATCCCTGTGTATTAATCAATTCGTTAGCGGAGTCTCCATTCTGATGGCAGAAACTAACAAGAACGTTCCCATCGATTCGGCCAAATTTGTCCAGCGACGCCGAAAGTTCGACAAAACGATAGGAAAAGGATTGCGAGGGGTGGACTCGAAATACCTTTTCTCCCATTTTACAATAACGGCAGAGCAGAGTTGCCCAGCCAGCTCCCCCACGCCGATGTGAACCGCGGCCGAATCGATAATGAAAATGCATGACGGCGAAATTTCACTCGTAAACCCTTCTTTTTCGCGGGGCATCGTCTGGCTGGACAATAGGTCGTTATCGAGAGGAGAGAAAAATTCCTCCTCTGGCGAGGCCTGGTCCCCGCCTTTCGCGATCTTTACGATGTAATAGTACACCCCGACCGAGTTCTATTTTTAGTGTAAACCGTCCTAGCCTCGTGGCTATGCTCGAACGCGGGCGCTGCAGCGCTCATCTATCTCGGGGAAAAGGCGAAAGGGAGAAAAGACGACGACCGCGAAGAGGACAACGATGAGGAGGCGCGCGCGCGAGCGAGCGCGAGACTCGTCCGTGAAAGCAAGCTTACAGAAGGCTTACGGCGCTGGCATAACAGGATTTAAGCCACTGTAAAACCGGTCCTCCCACTGGACAACGCTCAAGCGAGAGCAACGGCGGCCATCGCGAAAAATCTCGGCCGTTTCTGACCGTCCCGTGTCTCCGAACTTTGCTGCGCGAAAAGTTTCCAAGTGTTCTCCCCCTGCCTCCTCATTATACGTTATTATTTCGAGCAGGCCGAATTATATTCAGGCGCCATACTATGTCAGTAGTGCAAACGCTGTGTACAGTGAGATTTGAAAGGAAAACGAATATAAATATATCTGTACAGTGGCGAACGAAAAGAAGTTTACAACTTTTAAAATCGCATAACTTTTTTAGAATTTGTTCAAACGACATGACTTTTTTTCAGAAGCTAGAAGGATAAATAACATTGTTGTAAATTATCAGTTATGAGTTAGAAGAAGATGGCGTGTTGATTCGAATTTAAGAATCATTAAACAAGTGACTATTCAAAGCGACAAAAATTTTTTGTCGATAGTTCCCAGTTCAGCCATCTGGACTTTTAGCATTCAACAGCCGTTTCTTAGAGATTTTTATATAGATTTATATAGATTATATAGATTTTGAGAAGTTCGATTTTGAAAAAAAATCGAAACCTTCTTTGAGTTCAAACAGTAGTAGTTACTCAATTTGTTATTCCGCCAAATTATCTGTGAACCATCCCGGATACAATGATATAAATTATTATGGCATTATGAACATTTACATATGTTTAAACACCCGGCGGGCGTATTCATTGCCGCTCAGCGTTAACATTAGCGCCGATACAAAAATTCCATCTATGATGTATCAGATGATACACTATTTATTTTACATGAATTTCTTTTAACTCGTCGCGTGATGGATCGGCAGAAAATAGTGTCGGGCACTATAATGTTTATTAATCAGCATACTCCGCATTGACTTGTAATATGAAGCAACGCTTGTACAAATATTTAAACGCGGTGGTACAGGTAGATGACGTTAGTACATTACGACGTAATAATGTTTGCTACTGCTTGCCGTGTGGCAACACGAGAAAATATCCGCCTTGTGACAGAACACTAAATGTACAGGTAGGTTCAGTGATAGTAGGTTCGGAAACTGGTTGTGAAAATGGTCGTAAATGGCTGATTCTTCGAGAAATATGAAATCAATTACTCGCCTTCCATCAGGCAAGGCATCTAGGTATTCCGAACTGATGCATAATAGGGTTCTAATTGGGCCTAGTTATGCAGGAAGCAATCAACAATGAGATCATTGTTGGTTGGTTGCTTTTTGCATAACTGGACATAATTGTGGTTGTTATATGCACATTTCAATATTACAACCTGTTCTTCTCTTTCTCTTCCATGTTTTTCTGCCATCTTCCCAACGATATCGTGTCTTCTAGACGATTTAACGAGTCAATTCAATTCATTCTTAAGGATTCATCTATGACTTTTTACTTGAGGTAGTGGCAAAACGAAAATAACAAGGTTGCCATTATCACATTTTGAGAAGGTGGTAATTTAATTTCCGAGGTGACTCAATTTATTAATTTCTGAAAATTTGCTGAAGATACGTACTTTTATTTTCAATTGTTCGATTATTTATTAGTTCAACTTTGCTCTTCTATTTCACTCTGTTTAACTCGTATGACAGTATATATTTAAACAATTATAATATACAAATAAATTAGGGCAAGATTCTTCTTTATTTTTAATTAACGATGTCTCAGCCTATATACGACGTCTTCTTAAAAAATAAAGAATAGACACAGCGATAGATAATTTAACTTAACTTAAAATATTCCTATTTCTCCAGACTATTTAAAACTACTTACAACGGACAGAATCCTACAAGATTGTAAACATGATAATGTAGAACAAAATACTGAAAGTTAATGTTACGTAAGGAAACACTAACTTACCTAACTTTGAAAAATCATACGGAACAAGCGGCTAAACCCGAAGAGAGCTTTCACAATTACATAAGCTTTACGTGCAAATTATTGAATACTATCTCGCGCTATTATCAGAAAATGCTCGTTCCAAAATCGTAACTCCAACGTTAAATGGCACTCGTTCGCCTGCAGCTACAATAGCACGAAACATTTGAAACTATATTCGAGAACGGAAATGAAAATCTACCAGCGAAGACGAAGTCAGAGAACTTCGCAGAAGCTTTCTGGTTTTCATATTTATAAGTAAATAAAAGCACTTGAAATTCGAATTCAAACTTGGACCGAAGAGGGAGCAGCAGCATTAACAGCGCCCGGCAGCCCAAAGGGGCCGATATCCTCCGGGCCAAGCAAGAATTAAGAAATTATCTCATCAAAACAGCGAAGCGTAAGTTCCTCGAGTACAAGGAGGATGCGTTTTCCCGGTGTAATTTCCGTGGTGGAGCAACGCGTGGCGTGCCGTAATCGAGCCCCCCCCATCCACCCAGTCCGATATACATTTCGAACTTGGAGAAGAAACTATCTCTCACGGCGCTGAACGTCTCGAGATAGCTCCGGCTAACTCCAGACGGACTTGGCCGGGCCGTAAAAGACGGGGCTTGCGGGCTGCTTCGAAGGGGGCAGCACGATATTGCTTGGTAACTGCATAGTGGTGCTCCGCGGCTTTGAAGGTCACGAGTCGACGACTTCAAGAGAGCCTCAAGACCGGTTTCCTCGCTGGCCCGCGTCTTCTACCTTCATACAGGGTGTTCGTGAAACTACATCATCATTTCGGTGATCAGTGAACCTTGTGTGACCGATCGGTCGATCGATGCTCGAGCCTGACTTGCCACCAATTTTCCGAATATGCTGGAGCGAATATGCTTAGCTCGGCGAGTGACGCAGAAATGGAACTGATGGAGGAAATTCTAGCGTATAGGGTGTACTTGAGAGTAATTAAGGGGACTTGTATTAGGTTCGATGATTAAACCGCACGAATATGTAAATTTAAAAAATATGTGTGTAAATTCGAGCATATGGGACTGTAGAAAAGTCTAAAATAAGCAACGTTATGTGTTTTATATGTGTAATTAAGAGTATTGGTGAGATATTCGTCGTGATATTCTATTAAGAGTATAATCAGTAAAAATAATTTTTGGCGCCTTTTATATTTAATTATGAATAATTATTTTGAAATGGAATTTTTGGCAGTGAGTGGAATTTTGTGGAGGTATTTGTTAAATAACAAAAGAAGATGAAATTTATAGGTAGGACGTAGGCACCTATTTTTTAAATTTGGAAAACTCGTAAAATATTTTTAAAAGATAAATAAGAAACAATTTGTAAGTTTGATACTACATTTAAATATATATTACCTACTGTTTTATCGTTTGGTTTTTTTCAAAAGTTTTACTGTTTTATTAATTTTCTTTTTCTGTCAATTTTGCCGCTGCCAATTTGCCCTAATTGCGCCCCCTAAATCGGGCCCTGATCAGGTCCCTTGGTTTTTTGGATTTTTTGCGATCAGCGGATTATGATAGTTAATCGGTATTACATTAAGTACATTGTAGTGAACGCGTTTGCGCTAAAAATATTCTGTTGGAATTCACTAAAACAGAAGAAACACCTATAATCACTCCGCAAAATTAATTAGATTCTTTTGAGAACATAAACACATGAAATTTGATTAAAAATGCCAAGGATTACTAAAGATTTAACAGTGATTTACAATTGTATATGGCTACAACTGTGAAGATGTTACTGCTGATACGACACTGTTGGTAAAATCTTGGTAAAAACGGATGATTTCTCAAGCCAAAATGATTCGAAATGTAGAACAGCAATTTTTCATGCGAAGTATAATCCGAGAATGAACTAATACAGATGATGAATAATCCAAGGACATTAACAGGAGTCCACGCAGTTCCATAATTAAAAAATATGCTGATTGTAACAAAATTTCTGTGGCAATTTTTGGGATTTATTTAGAATCCTGAAACTTGTTGGATCATTCAATGTAAACATAACCACTGAAGTGTTATTCGACAAAACTTACCCTTAGCTAAACGTCCACGTGTTCAGTGATTTTTCAAATCTAATTTACCCATAAACGAGGCCTCATGGGGAAAAATGTTATCCTACATTTCCAAAGTATGTTTACCCAAGGGATCACCCATTCCACAGGTGTGCCACCAATTCCGTTGCACTCTGTATTATTTCCAATCAAACAAACCGTATACAATGTGACTTTTCCTCGGTTTAGAACTGCCCTATACGTTAAGGCGAACTGCAACGGCGAGCCACACACCTTAAACTTCACCTTTATACTTCTGAAAATACAGTAGGTACCTACACTCAATTCAGTCTCGGAGAGGCAACTGGGTAGGACAGGGGGTGGTCGAAATATTCAGGCGGCTTCGAATCGTTACACGACGATTATTCGGTCGGCGCGAACTGCCTGAATACTGCATCAGTTTAGTCCTGACGTAAGACTCTTCCGCCGGCAGTAAACTCAGTCCATTCACGGGCGAGGAACGGTTCTCAACGAATTGTAACCGCGCGAAAGAGACGGAAACAATGATGGGGAAGGGGGGGGGGGGGGGGAGATAGGCAAGAGCGCAAGAGACAGCGACGGAGGAGGATAAGAGAGTGAGAAAACAGTAGGACAGGGGTGGATTGGAAAGAGGGGCGATAGAGAAGCGTTTCGTCGGAAGGATTTCGGAGGTTTAGGTCGGACGAGAGGAGATCACGGGACTTCCGTGTTCCACCCTGCTCTCGAGGCTGTAAGCTTGTCTCGGGACATGCTTCGAGTTGCAGCTAAATCTACCAGCCTATTTTTAACCCGCCCCTTGATGACACTGTCGCACCCCTGCCTCGCGCCACGGATTTTCGAATGTATTATTATTATCATCAGAGTTGGCTCTCCCTTCTCCGCGCAAAGCAGCTTTCTTTTACGCTGCACCGCCTTCAAGGATGCTAGTCTCTCGCGACAGAATCTTACGTGTGGAGTAGCAACCCCGCTATCGCGGATAAATGCAGTGGAATCAGGTTTGCTTATCCGGGCGAATGTCAAACCGTCTGTTAATTCTTATCGCAAATTTAATTCAGGATAATGGACCAACGCTTCAACTGGCGAGAGAACTTTTAACAGATGCAGCTAAAAATGTGGCGATAACTCTTCTACTGGATAACGTAGCAATTAGAGAATTTACAATATGCTAGAGAACCTGCTGCGCTCATTTGTTAGTTGTTGACGGTGTATCAGAGTCTTGTAATTATATATAGAACTCGTAATTGCATGCATGTGTTAGGAAGATCATGAAAAGATATGAAGTTTTTACTTTCTAACAAGCTGGGGATAAGTGACTTGGCGTGGTTAACTCTTCGTGGTCACATCTTTATGTAATCACTAATTGGTCACATGGGGTTCACTACACCCCAGCATCATTTTTAAGTTACCATTGTCGTATTTTTTAATCTTTTAAGTTTTGGGTGATAATTGTACATTCGTAATACTTGTACAAGCATGTTTTAATAGTATTTTTCTAAAAATGTAAATTCTAATATGATATAAATTGCAGTTCAAGCTTTGGAAGTCATAAAGGAGTGATATTTGAACTCGAACTTTGATGTTGGGGTGCAATTGACAGTGCATTACAAGCGCAGTCTATCAAAATTCAAAGGCTGCAATCATGGTAATATCCAAGAGTAAACAATGAAACAAGAATCTATAATAGGTAGTATTATTCCACGAAACATTGAAGTTCAAAGTTTATCACAGTTGTTAATTACTGTGCTTGTATGAACCTTTGCTTGTATAACGTTATTTTAGTAACTTAAACTAAACATCGTATCAATTTTTTCTAAAAACATTCTCTTTTATTAATGTTCCCTTTTTGTCCTCTCTGATCTATTTGCTTGAAAATTAATCGATTATCATTCCGAAGTACAAGGTTCTCGAAATCATGGTGCTCCTATTACTTTCATCCTTGAAAAATTTATTTTAACCACCCTTATCTAGGGCGTCCCATTTCAATCAAACATTCCGGCTCCTATTTGCAATCATTAATGCCCTTGAAAGTACAATATCTGGAATAGATGTATGTCTTACTTTGTTTCAGAGTTACGACTATTGCTGTGTTCCAATGATTCTAGAGCGTGTATAACTAACATGCACAGCTTGTTGACTTATCTAAAAGCACTACCTCATACTGTTCTATCGCTCTACGTTCTCTGGAAAATTCCCATGCTATTTATCCGTAGTGAAGTCAACAACTTCCCCTGTAAATACACAGTCAAGAGTTATCGACGATGATTTATTCAGACCCGTTTGCCTCTATGACAAGTTGACGAGAGAGTCTTATTTCAATCCCCTTGCTAATCAACTAGTGTGATATTAGAACCCACTAGACACGACACTATTTATCTGACCAGACAGTAGATACGCCTTAAACAACTAATTATCTCGTCCTGCAGGATATACAGACTTGAATACAAACAATCAGAAAAGAATTGTTTACATAATGCCCTTTATAGACATTAGAATTTATACCTTACGGTATTTATTCTGTATTAAAAATTACTGAAGAATTCAAGCAACATCTGGGATTCTCGAACGCAATAAGATCTACGATGAGGCGTTCAGAGACTTGCATTTAGGTGTAAGGTAGCTGTTGCGAGCGCTTAATGTGTAAGCCAGTGTTCCTCAAACTTTTCCAGGCCACCGCCGCCTCGGTTCTATCCAATTATTCTAACCGCCGCGCTCCAAGGTGTCCCATTTTAATATTTCTATGACTATTCCGGGGATTCTAAAATTGCATTGCCTGGAATATTATTGATATAAGAGAAATCTGCGTGTGCGTCACTGGTTTTCACATTAATGAATTTTGTTCGGTGATCTGTGCAACCTCGTGTTATTAAAATCCTAACCGCCCCCATTTCCGCCCCCATAATGTCAAATGCACCCTAGATAATTTAAACGCCCCTAGGGTGTGGGTAGCACCCACTATGAGAAATACTGTAGTAAGCAAACGCATACAAGCTGCTTGAATACAAATGTTATTGTGACTCGTTAACAAAGTGAAATGTGTAGTCTATCGATACGAATTTTTTTATCGTTTTTCAATATCTAATTCATCCCTCGAGCAGGCCCTGTTTATTACGACGCAGTTTCTGTTTCAAAGCGGCGTGTAAAATATGATAAAGGGAGGCGAGCGTGATACAGAAAATCGAGGACCACCGATCGCAGAGTTTTCACGATATTCAGCGAGATTGGCGTGTACAAAGAGACTGGTGCGAGAACAATAATAATTCGACTAACGAGCGAGACAAAAGTGTAACTCTATTTGGCTCGAGTTCCGATGAACTTATCGATTACGACGCGAGGATTTGTTTGTATTAGAAACTCGATTCCAGTGTTACTCTGTCCACTCGAGAAGCATTATTTATGTTTACCCTTCCTTGTCTTGTTGTGTAATTTTTAGCAATGCCCGCCTCTCGGGGCTCTGAAAGGGTTCCACAAAGGCGCGCTGGCGTAACGAGCTCCCTTACAAATTTCTACTACGAAACGCGCAAAAGGTTATCCAGCCCGGGCGGCGGGATGGTTTTCGAGAAAAATTCGTTGAAAATTTCATCGGCCCAGACACCGCGGACCGTCTGTAGTCGCTGCAACACAGGCTTGTGAGTCACAGCTGCAGTCCTGACTGCGCCACGTTACCAGACTCACTCTGGAACGAAACGTTTTCGCTCGTGGGGGGATTTAGAGGGTTTACGCTTGCACGAAGGAGGTCGTAGGAGCCTCGTGTTCTGGCTTGTAAAACCTTCCGTTTATGGTCCAGCCTCGAATTTCGAAGGTAGGGCGGGATCGATCGCTCGAAGTGTTCCCTGAAAGCTTGATTGGCTCGGAGGATGATCATCGTCGCGGATAAAAGTGGGAGGATGTTTCTTCGCCGAATTGGCACTCTGCGCTTGGCAAGTTCTACAGTTGACAGCGTTGCACCTTACACCTCGATGGCCGCTACTTCGCGGCTAGAGTCTTCTAGATGAAAAGGATTAGCTACAAACGTTTACTTCTTTCGCGAGATGTCGTTAAAATCCAGGGTATAAGTTATCAGAGGAACGGGATCAACGTTACCATTCATCGAGAAGCTCGCCGGTATTCGTAGGTACGACAGTTCGCGTTCCACTTTTACGATCATTTAGCTCGCGAGTCAGGCTACGAGCCACGAGCTAGTCGCTTGGTATACAGTGGTTCCAACTTCAAGAGGACCGAGACGCTCGTAACGCGAATGGACGCCGAGTTTACCGCACACAAAAAAAAAATAGAAGGGGGGAAAAAACCAACTGTTACGCCGGGTTTCGACTGATACAGTATTCACGTTGGCAACTGCAGCCCGGCGAACCAAGTCGCGGCTCAATAGCCGCCCTGCAACGGCTCCAACGCTCTTTGAAATTTTCATCGGCGTGGAAAAACGGTTTTATTTCGCGGATATCAGGCTCGCGAGAGCGTCCCTATCGCTGATGAATCGTCCCTGATAACGAGGACTTTCGAATTCCACGTTCGTTGACTTTTGAAAATATTTTTCGAAATTTCTTTCGCAGTTCGCTTTGCCAGGTCATTCTGTCTCGGAAAGGTTATGCGCACCATAGTCGTATTTCCACTTGTTACGAAGATAAACGTTGCTTCGTCCTGATGTCAAGTGTCCAATCCACTGATGACGACCACAGGCTATCCTGTGATTGTCACGTGTTGCCTACATTTACGTATTAGCGTGCCTCTGTCCGCATTCCACAATGTCCATTACATTTTCAAACACGGGATACATCGATATTTTGCATTCGTGTATTTTTTTACAATGTAATAGTGCAACTGCGGCGGCGCTGGCAATCAACAATTTTGTTAATGACTAGTGACATTTCAGGACAGCACGGAATACAGTTTATCTTGATAATTAGTGGAAATGTACCTAAAGGTGCACTTTTTTACTGAAAATTAATTGACTGCCACTGCTACTTTAAAATTTCTTCTTATCAGCACCTACTATCTAGTTTCAAATTAATAGTTCACTGTTTGTTCGGTGTCAACCAGTTCTGTCTCAACCTATTACCTACCAGTGCCAATTCTTACTACTGCAGTAGCGGTTTCAGTTCCCAGAACAGTTTTGATTCAGCGCAGATCTAATTTAGTGTTTAGTTGGCTCAATTCCTATGTTCATATAATTTTGCCACTTTACCATATAAAATATACAGGATGGTCAGCAATGGAGTTTCTTGACCTGTTCACTGGAGAAGACGAGTTAACTCGTCGTTCAAAATTTTCGAAATTTCTACTGTGAAATAATTAATGCGCTGAAATGGTTTGTCGCCATCACCATGAGTTTTTGAGAAATTCGACTTTGAAAAAAGAAACTGCAAATTTTCAACGCTGAACATCTTTTGTGTCAAAACAGTAATAGTTATTCGATTATGAACCCTCCCGAAATCAACGCTATAAGTTATTAGTGCATTTAGCACATTTAAATGTTTAAACAATGTTCAAAGGGAAAAGAACACCCTAAATGAATAACTATTTTTGCAGATATCTTTCAATTTATTTTCAAAACTAAGCGTTTTGCCAAACTATTTCGTTCCTGTATTGAAAACAAAAGGCGACTTACAAATTCTGTTGGTGTTTTCCGAATGAAAAATGTTTGCTGCATCGCGTGGAATGGTCAGATTTTCTCCTAAACACTTAGTTTTGGAAATAACTTCAAAGATATCTGCGAAAATGGGTGCATTTCGGGTGTTCTTTTCCCTTTAATCATTATTCAATTCTACAATTCTCAATACAGTCGGGACATTTCTGATTGAGGAATGACCCGGTTAGCAGGTTAAACTAACCAGATAGAGCCATTTTAACAAATTATATATCGTCGAAATGTTAAATACCGCTGGCCAATCAGTGAATGATTAGTTGCCCGATCCAGACACCAATCGTTTTCCAATTCTGTCGACGGCTAAAGCTAAATTTCGCCCAACCGACTTTCCAGATTAATTCCCTGACTCGGTAAAAGGGACACCAGGTCCGGTGAAATTGAAGAAGCACGTTCGTCGCGTCCGTGACGCCATTGTTCTCGCGCGCAAGATGGCTCAGCGTCGATTGTACGTTGGTAAGTAAACCCTTCGGGAAACAGCAGAGGACGACAAAAGAATCCGTCCTAAAACAAACCCTTCGAAACTGTCTGGCCTTTGTCCGCGGACAACTCGCTGGGAAATTTGATTCTGCCGAACTGTTCGTCCGCAGAAGCAAAGAATGATACGGCAAGCAGAAAAAACTGTACCCCGGAGTAGGTACGTGCATCAACGATCAAAAAGTGGCACACACCGGAGGAAAGGCGGTTCTATTTGCCTCTGAAACCGTTTGTTCCTTTTTTTGTTTTTTGGCTAGTGAAGGCAACTGCAGCTAACATCGAGCTCGTGATTAGAGGTGGACGAAAATCATCAGGAAAGAGTGTACAGGGGAGCAGACTTCGGCGAGTCAGAAATCACAATTGTTTGAAGGTTGATGGAAGCTTTACAGAAGTTTAGCATCACAGAAGTCATCATCGGATACTTGGTGTACATAATTCGTATCTTCTGAGACATTTTTCCTTCTTGGCAAAAATTATGACGGCTCGACTATATCTGGAGGAACTAATATCTGTGGTACACCCTGAAATTTTATATTAGAATATTAGACTTAGAATCGCTACCTTGTTTTAGGCTAAAGGGTAAGTGAAATTGCCTTTTCACTTATACAGTATGTGAAACACAATTTCACGTAACAGTATGTACTCTTTCTTTAAATTTGAAAGCATATTATTTTCACAGTTTAGAGTTTCTTCAAACTTCACACTTCCACCATTGACCTGCACGATCAGACTTTCACGATTATTTAGAAAAAGAACGAAATCAAAGAACCTACCTTCTTGTCCATACGACAGTTTATTAATCACATTCCATGAAATTTAAATGAAAGATCAGTGGAAAAAGTCTCCTCCAGTTCACAGACTGATCACAGACTATCGAACGATTAGAACTACACCTTGACAAAACAAGTTTAGTAGATTTTTTATCACAATCAAGTTTGTCTTTAAGAGCTCTAGAAAGTTGTATAAGGATTTAACCCTTACCTGCAAAATTTTTGGTTGTCTAAGTTTATAAAGTGAATTTCCAATTAATTTTATATTAATAGTTTAACTTTCTACGAGTCTATTATTTTACACATTAAAACTAACAACAAAATATTCATAGAGGTTGCTCTAGTGTCGACTTTACACATTTCTGTGTTCTTTTTTATTTGGGGTCTGTCACGATCTCAGTATACCAGTCACGTTTGCCAAAAACAGTATACCAGTTAAGGATTAAACAGATGAAAATCTGATGATAGCAAAAATAACACGTTCAAAATTATTTCCCATCCAAGTTCGAAGCAAACAGTTTCATCTTTTGTTACTTCTGTCATTCCTTTAACCTTTACAGGGCCGGACTGGCTACTATAGTGGCCACCTAAGAATTTGGATACTTTGATGCCCATTTTGGTATTATATATGCATAAATTTTAAGTAAATAAAATTTACAATTTTATTGAAAAAATCCCGGCCCTTTAAAGGTTAAGTACCTACCCTATTTTATCTGGAAGTAGCGTAGAAGGCACATCTCGATGAAGAAACATAAAAATTAACTTATGGACCGAAACCGATAGAAGCCCGTGCTTGTTTAGCAAGATGAAGAGGCGCCCCCCTTTCCTTTTGGCGAACGAATGACCCATTTATGCGATTCCTATCTATTCGAACGAGCTGGAGGCAAATGGCGTCGCCAGTTCCTAGCAGGGACACAGGGGAATGGTAAATTACCCTGCGGAAATCCTCGCCGAATGCCCAGACTTCCGCGGGCTCTGTTACAAAGCAAACGTTAAACAGAGAAAGCTCGACGGTGGTTTTTCGGCTTCGAGCGTTCGCGAGCCCGTCTCTTCCTTTTCATCCCCCCCAACGGCCGTGGAAAACGCGGCGAGGACATATTTTTTTGCGACCCTGTGAAAACTTGTCCATTGATTGTCGAGTTCCCGGATCGTATAGGACTTCGATAGTCGTCCGACGAGCATCGGCAAATATTACCTTCCAGAAGTGATGTTCCATCGAGCTGGTAAACCGATTTCTGCGACTCGCGAAATCACGTGAAAAACCTTTCGCCTTTGTTCCGTCAGCGCTGACGGTTCGACTTTCCACTTCTTTTCGACTTTTTTCGCGTTTGTCGGTGTTGGCGTGCGTTGAGATGTTTAAATTTAATCACTGGGCAGCACGTATACTCGAAAATATTCTGGTGTCTCATTTAAGTTGTGTCCATAAGCAATTTCACATTTCTGGATTAACGTGAGATGGTTTTCTGTTCTTTATATGTATACATATACCTATCTGTAAAGTAGGTATCTCAATCTAAGGCATAAGTGACGTTAATTTTTTAGGATATCCTACCTCTTTTTTTGAAAACGTTGAAATTCTGTTTCTACGTTTTTATTTAACACTAGATACCTGCTATTTTCGTATAACGTTATTTGAAAAATAGTGAATAGTACTATTACCTCTAAATGTTGTTATTTTTAATAGCAATTATCTGTAAGTCTTTAAGAATTACGACTTCTAAATATTATTAATATGAATGCTGCTGTGATGAAGATTATAAATATTTTTATCACGACCAAATGAAATGTTTAACTTTCAGCAAGTAGTGTATTTTATTGGGCATTAACGACTCATTGCAAGATATAGAATGAATATTGTAGTGGAATACAGAAACTAATGGTAATAATTCCGTTTACATTTATGGCCACAATATTACCATGATAAAATACATATTCCCTGGATAATTTGAGTATATTCCGATACGCATTACTTTTAATTTAGGCAATTTAATTTATTAAAAAGTTAACCTTCAACCCTATCCTGGGGTCGCTCATGACCCTAGGCGCCCAAAGTTCCATGAAAATTTTTTGATTGTCTAATTTTGTACCCCAATTTCTAATTAATTTTATAATAATAGTTTAACTTTCTACTTTTCAACTATTTTATACATTACCTAAGAGGTTGTTCTAGTGTCGACTTTACAAATTTCTATGTCCTTTTTTATTTGATGTCTGCCACGATGGTACACACCAGTCACGTTTGTCCAAAAAAATATACCAGTTAAGGGTTAACATATGAGTGAGAGTATGTGAGAGAGAGGGAGTCTCTAAAATTGGGCAAATAGGTACCTAAGAAAGATTTAAATTAAAGATAGGTTAAATCTGTATAAGCAAATAATATAAGTGAGGGCACATTAGTTTACAGATAAAAAGGAAGAAATGAAGGAGGATGAACACAGAGAAGAGTCTGAAAAAGAAGCGCAAAGTATGAGTAGGTACACATTGCAAGGGAATGTGTACAGTGTAATACTAATTATCGTGGGGGTAAATGAGAGTGAGTGACAGTGAATAAAAGACAAAAAAAAACTCGAATTTGTAAACCGAGCCCATTTTGTGTGTATGGACACTTTGTTCGGACACTTTACCTAAATGAGTAACGTAATCTGCTGTTTTTATGTTGCTCGCAACAGGAATTCTGATGGACGAATGCATACATAGATTGCGATCAGGTGTGCATGTTTCCATATTTTGGGGGAAAATCGGGCGTCGAAATGGCGGAATAGACCATTTGTTTGGAGAGGGGCGTCGTTGTGAGGAGCGACGAGCTCGATCCTCGGCTTTATGGGGCGAGCGTCGACGAATTTCGGCGGCCGCGACGCTCCCCGAGGGCTCGTTTAATTTTTAATTAAGCCCGCGGAGCCGGGCTGAAAATCTACTGGGTGTTTCGCATTTAAACAGAGACGAGTCGGTCCTAAATTCCGCTTCCAATTGGCCTTAAACGCGAAGCGAATCAGCTCCGCCGTGTGTCGCAGCTGGAAGACGTTTCATCAACCGTTTCTCACGTCCGTTTCGCGAGCAAATCAGTTAATAATATATACGCAGAACGGCTAAGTGAATTTTTATCGATAAACAGAGGCAATTGAACTGAGAAGAAATATTTATTTTTTAATTTGTATGGCCAAGGTAGTCCACAAAGCTGTCGAATTGGCTTGAATTTTGCACACTTTTGCATATTTTGCATCATTTAAAATCTGGTTGAAAATGTCGAAGTGTCGCTTAACTTGTCACGGAATTTGATTATTATCCAGACGCACGTGTCGTCAAAATCCTCGATCAAACTGACGTGAATTCATGTACCTACGTATAACAGGGGAAACAAAGCGTGAAGAAAATTTAAGGCCAGTAAAATTCACACGGGCGAATATATTGGGGGAGTAGGGAGCGCGCCTAATCGCCGAAATTAAGAATTATAGGACGCAGGGCCGCCATCCTTTCCTATTCTCGTCGGACCCTAAGATGCTCCGAGTAATAAAATACCCTCGGCCCCACCTCCGGCTACAACCTTTTTCTCGCTTGTGCATTGGAGGCTGCCTGGCGATGGAAACGAAGGAGAGGAAAAGAAAAGCGGAGAAGCACACGATCCGCGCGCTCGTGCACTCCTCGCTGGGCGAGGCGAAAGTGAGCGCGCCGGAAATTAAGGTCGCGAAGCAATACCACGCACCGACCTTCCGTTCATCCTCTATTCTATTTTGTCGTCGCTAATGAAATACTTATAGCGTCGCTGGTGTCCGTGAAAGAAAAACCGAGAGAATTCGAAACACGTGATTCGAAGCTCGCAGTGTGTGTGTGTAATATACCGGCCTTTCCAAAATTCCGGGACAATGCGGCACGCCGAGTTTCGTATAAGAAGAATAACAATTGAGTTAGCTGAGGAGTTCCGAGAAATGTCAGACGGCAGACGCACTTATAATAGGGAGAAGATACAAGGAGATATACCGTGGCACGCAATATCAATTCTTCGTTGGAAAATTTTTGACATCTAAAAAATTCTGAATTTTAAAATCTAACTTTTGTTAGAAACACTTTTTACAAGGGGAAGGCACACTTTCTGCAATCGGTTCTGGAACGAGACTGGGTGGACATTGTAGTTAGGGTTGCCACCTTTTTTACAGAAAAATAACGTACATTTGCTTTCGTGGGGTATAAAAATAAAGTACGCTCTACAAATTAAAAGTACATTTTGATCTTATTAGTTTTATTTCTTCCAAACATATTTTCTATTGCTTTTAGCATTAGGTACAAAGTAAATTTTTATTATTTTGAAATATCTCAATAACGTAAGATACTTTATTTTAAAGAACAGGTGGCAACCCTAATTGTAGTACACACCTAGCGTTACAAAACCATTAAGGGTTTTATCAAAATGGGCCTTCGTTTTCGAGAAATTTGAGTTCAAAGCTTTGCGGGATAGGTACTCTCACAAAGTAAGCTCTAAAATTGATCGGTTATGCACTGAATTAGTACCTAAACATATGTAGGAAGACATACTGTAATTGCAGCATCATGTGATCAAGAATTACAGAAAGAGAAGTATTTTAGTGAATCTTAATAGTGTAAAAATTAATTGGACTGCCACAGTTTTACATCACATTCGGAGAAGGTAAGTGAAATAATTCCATGAATGCAAGAATATCTACTAGAAATATCTAATTAATGATGTACTTAAGGAATGAAATTGATTAAAATATTTTCCGTAATGAAAATAGTGTTTTTCTTTTACATTTTAAAAATCTATATTTTTAAATTTCTATATTTTTCTAATAAAAATGAAATCAAAGATGGATAAAAGTACATTTATAAAGCAAGAAATAATAAAAGCACATGGGAAAATGACTTTAAAACCTCATATATACAAAAATTAATCAATATTTCTTAAGTTGGCGATATTACACATTTTTCAAGATTCGATTTTTGCACGTCTTATGTTTTTCGAGTCCCAATTAAAAACTTGTAGATTTAAACTATTCTAACTTATGCTACATGAAAGCTGAATAATTTCTCTTTACTTTGAAACGAACTGCATGCAACAATATCAATTATTATTCAACTGACAGCGATTAACTTTTGCCTGGCGATATTATAAACTCGCACTGTTTACCTAAACTGCAATACGCAATTACGAGTCCATCCCAAAATACAATAAAATTAAAAAAATAATGTTTCCAAAAGACTATACTACGAATAATGGAACGGAGAGATAAAATAACAGAAAAGAATATAAAAACAACTTATAAAAAAAAAACAGAAGCCCAGCTAATGCAGGTTCCGCTGTGATTCAGTCATAAACACGCGCAAAAAAAAGCGTGTTCAGCGATTTACAGCGCGAGCGTTCCCGTTTGTCCGCCAAAGTTCCCCGCTTCCGTTCTATGTATAGCAATATCGACCTTCGCATCGCCTTAGAAGTTAATCGGATTTAGCATCATGGCTGCCGCGCAGACATGATCCATGGGCCAATAAAATATACTTTCGGGAAATATAGAAGACAAGTTTCGCGGGAGAAGCCGCCCGCGGTATCGATCTCTCCAGCGGTCGCGGCGCAGTTTCATGCTTCTTCGCCCCGCGGAATCCCCTTTTCTCCCTCGAGAAAAGACTCTACACGCGTCTAATTTCATTTAAGTTTCGCCGCCCTCCCGCCGACCGAGCTGCCCCGGCAGATCGTTCCGAGCGACGGAAAAACAAGCCGCGACGGCTCTCCTCGTTGATAACGCAAACGTAGGAACATTCTCTCCACCGTTGAAAAGACACGAGCGCTCCTCGGTTTCCGCGCGCGGAAACACGGCACGGGATCGTGGGCACAACTTCCGCCCGGTGTTGCGCGAACACCGGCAGCCGAATCCGCGGTTTAACCACTGAGAAATTTCTTTACGACGCGAATAAGTTCGCTGGCAATTACACCGCACCGTTATCCGCTCCAACACACTGATTTCGCGCGCCTACAGAAGTTGCGCTGTCAGCCAAGAAGGCGATATCCGTTACTCCATCCAGTTGGGTAGCCAGATATGCCAGGAACCCTAACGCTTTTTAATCTGTATTACGAAAGAATAGTGGCGTAACGAACACAGAACATGAGTTTCCTTGCTACTGTGATTAAAAATGATATATCTAATAAACACGCAGTGAAAGTCTAAGATTTGGAGATGTATCAATGTTACTTTTGACCGCTCCTCAGCGTGTTATGTAACAGTTAGTATCGTATCTGTAATAATTAATTCGCAGCTGTTTATGCAGGATAAAAGAGAGGAGCAGAACGTAGAGGTTGATTAATTGCAATGCCGATAGCTGATACTGGCGCCCCAGATCTCCTATTTTCATGTATCTTTACAAGAGGAAAACGCTAGCCGTGGAGAAGCAGCTCTAAATACATCCTCACGATTCTATTTCCATCGGCCCGCCGTGGGCTTGCACGCGTATTGTGAAAGTTCCGCGATGGAAACGCGATATGGTTGATGCCCGCGTGTTTCCTTCGGGGAAGCTTATTTTTTCATGAGCGAAACGCATGGCCTGCCGTTGACAAGCGACTGAGTAATTACACAGAAGGTAAAGATATTTAATAGAGTCACGGGTCCCGCGAAGAAGGGCGGCAAAATGCGCAACACGATTAACACTTTGAGTGGCGCAAGGTTTTACGAAATGCCGCTCCAAGGAGAGTGGACAAGTTTTGCCCGGCACGTAATCCGCTTTAAACACGTACCGATGATAATTTAAATTCTTACTTTACCATATTCGAGGTATTTTTAATTGTACCTGCATAATTAAGGTAGACCAATTAGATTTAATCGTCACGTATGATTAAGGGTTTAGAGTCATTTTCACTGGAAAAATCTCTTAACCGGTCTCCTAAATCGTACCTACACTAAAAATAGGATCAGTAAGAAATAGGGTAGAAAATATTCAACATAAAGTAATGATTATTATATAGTTACAACTTACAAGTTACGATTAAACTGCAATTGTGTAGTTGATTACATATTATTTTCTGTAATCGTTAAAGAAGGTGGATGACCACAATTTTATCAACCACCTAAATTAACGATTACAGAAAATAATGTGTAATCAACTACACAGTTACAGTTTAATCGTAATTTGTAAGTTGTAATTAGATTACATTTTGCCCAACTCTGTACATATGTGTATGGATCACACACAGGCCACAATAACTTTTGAATATGATATATGTGCATAACCTATAAAACATACGAGTTGTCAAACCCTACTTGTACGATTGTAGTGGTACGATTTAGGAAACAGGAAACTTTATAATGAATGTACTTAATTATATGTACTTAAAATGAATGTAAAATATTCTACATTAAATCCGCTTTTAGAAAAATACAAAAATACAGGACAAAATTGCATTGTTTGATTATTATCAGCTAAAATAAACTGGTAAAAAGTTACATCAATCATACCAGATTTTTTTAAATGTTTATAGTACGCACAAAATAAGATGTAAGCTCAAAAGGTTTTGTTTCTATTTTTTATTTCGCATTTACTTGATATTTTTATTGCCAGATGTCCTTTACATTCATTAATTACTGAAAAATTGATGAGGCACGATTTAGGTGATCAGTAAAATATGGGCAACTCTCCCCTATCTATCCCCAAATTTTTAATTTCGGACCAAAGTCACAACGATTATTGTAACGACAAATTGAAGTCGTAACTGTTCCAACACCACATGTTGATTGCGTAATATAAGTATTCTATTGTTGCCTGTGTTCGATATTCTGTAAAAACGCTCCGAAACAGTTGAATCTCTCTACTATCTCTCTGTTTGACGCGGGCTTGTTTAACGATTGCAAGTTAAATTGCACGGCATGTTATTATAACTTTATATCCTCGTTAGACTTTCTAAGAGAGCATCGGATGGAATGCGTACTTTTGAGAGGCGCCAATTTACTGCTCAGAGAAACTTTCAGCACTGTGTAATATCGTTGACAATTTTCTGAGCGCTAGTAACTTTGACGTTACGCGGTAAACAAATGTATCTCTAAAGTACTCGAAGCTTTCTTTCCCTATCCTCTCTAAGCTCGAGCACTGGAAATAAATTGCTCGGTCATCAGGAATAATTGCACATGGTTGTGCAGT
This sequence comes from Andrena flavipes, assembly GCA_963971345.1. NCBI lineage: Eukaryota > Metazoa > Arthropoda > Insecta > Hymenoptera > Andrenidae > Andrena > Andrena flavipes. The sequence goes on along the minus strand of OZ020479.1, from coordinate 71,297,185 downwards.
CTCGCACTTGTCTGTTAATTAATTAAATTACAGAAGCCCCAACTGCTTTTGCAGTTACAAAAATTAATGAAAACGGAAGTGGGCTGCCTGTTAAAAACAGATTTCCATTAAGTGATTAATGTTTCTCACTAACGATTCGCGATCTGGAACGCTGAATATTCTGGCAAGCAACGGCCGAACTCCCAAACGAGAAAAATTTCGATAAAATTTATAGGTTAAGAATGAATCTTTTTTTTTTTATGAATTCCGTTGGCTGGTAACAATTCTTGATGGTAAACAAATTTTCGTTTGCTTGTTTCATCTGTTCAGATTAATCGAGATGGAATTTTGCAATTTCATTAAATATACAAATTTTAATTTACCTAATGACTACACATCAGCAAGTGAACAATTATCAGATGAGGCATTGAGAGGAAAAACGGACTAACCCATATTCTTTTGCGAAATTAAGTTAACAATAATGTGTTCTAATAAGCGATAATAATCATATAAAATAGAAAAGGTTATTTTTTTCAATGTGGTTTAGTTCGTTTTTTGTTATAGATGAAGGACAAAATCCTACACCTTATTTCCCAATCAAGCAATATACCTTGTTACCCGTTTAAATTATACGACACTGAGTTTCTCTGATAGTTATAATTATTTTATTAACGAACCTGCAGCGGAGCCCGGTTTATTGCCTACTGAACGCGAAAAGATTAACGTGCAGCAATAAGGAGTTAAGATTAAAGACTTTCCTGTAATTCAGCAAGTTATTAGCCAGATGTTTTCAATTATTTTATAGCACCTAGGAAAATATCCACAGCCGTAAACCTGCAATAAATAGCGGGCCACTAACGATCCGTTTAGGTTCAGGGCATCATGCATTGGGGACCCACGCCTGAGGAAAACCGTAAGTCCCGTTTGATTTTTGGAGGCATATTTTCTCACCTCTGCGCCTACGATTTGCGAAGGAGTTTTGTCGTGACTAATTATATTCAAGACTGTACACTACACTATTACCTAACATATTAAAAATCCGTATTAAAATAGTACCCAAGTGTTGCAAACCGAATTACATCCTTAGATTTCCCCAGAGATTCACTATTAACCTCAGCAATATTAAATATTTAAAAATCCCATATTTAGCGCTTCTCCTGTCCCACGTTAAATTTCCATTCGTCATTTAGACACCATAATTCTCGTTACACATATTATTACAGGAGAAGTTTCAATATAATTTTTTACCTAGGTTATACAGCTTTCAGATTTTTAAGAACTAATCTAGAGACAACTCAGAATAAGCAGGTCTTACATTCTTGTAAAAAATGCTGAATGGAATAATTGTAACCCATTGGCTACTTGCAAAGATTAACTTAAACACTCCGATTAGGAAGCCCAATGATTCTCCAGGGTTCAAGCCTAGTGTACTTCCTTGCATAGTTAATTATTCAAACACAGTCAGCAGAATTAATAACACAGAATTAAAAATTTCTACAAGACTATAGTCATTTCTGCGAACGCAACTATCTAGAGATACCATTTTCAGATATCGCATATCTGCACGTGCACATAGTAAAGTAGTTCCTGAATAATGAAGATACTAAATTCAAGAATTCTTTCAAATTTCGTGCAAAACTAATTTGGAATACAAGAAACCCTTGCACTGCGTTTAAAATCGATTTATCACATAGTTATCGAGAAATTGTTAATTAAAGTACACAGCAGGAAAACTATAGTCAAGAAGTGTAACAAAATTGGCACAAAAGTACATCGAAATGTCAGGCAATGAATTTATTAATTTCTGCAAAACTGCCCACATAGTTTCTTCGTAAATGCTTATAAAAAAAATACTTGTAAAACATTCGAATATTAAATTTGATTCAATTAAATCAAGTCCGCCGAATAAATTGCAACCAAAGAAATTCATTCGATCCTTATAATTAAATAACGAGATTCGCTGGCTAGTCCCACCTCCTTCCCCCTTTTTTGATCGGATGAGCCCATGCATCGAGCGGCAATCACTCTAGAAACGCGGCCGCGCGCGGTCCGAGCGCTGTACCCCAATATTTTTCGCGGGGGCGAATTAGCTGATTACTTTTCCGCGGCGCAATTACCCGCGACGCGTTTCGAATTCACGGCAAAGCGGCGGGACCGATCGATCTGGCCCCATTAAGGGTTACAGGCGGAGCGCGTACCATGCTGATAAAGATCCAGCACGGGAACGTAACCGGTCGGTTCTTTTGTCCCAGCCTTTTATCGTTAACGAATTTCAAACAAGCCAACGAAAGCGCGATTCTCGCAATGAGCGATTGCGGTGCCAAGCGATGTAGGGGGCACATCTCTATTGGCCATTTGCCAGTTCGGCAGTGTACAGTGGTCCCGGACTCGACTCCCGATAGTAAACAGCCAATAGGAAAGTTCCAGCGATTCACGGTGGAGGCTTTGAAAAGCTGCCCTCGGTGTGTAACCATTGTGCCGTGATTGAAGAGGCTAATTTAGATGGACGCGTGTATGCTGGCCGGAGGGAAGGAGCTCCTCTCCTCGAGGAGTGTTCTTCCCCGCCAGACAAATGACTGGCAACTGACCTCGCCCACGTTAAGAAGATTGAACGCCGAATCTCCACGAATCGAGCTTCCTAACGTCTCTCGCCCTCCATTCCGACGCCGAGCACCTTAAAAACCGGGGCCGCAAGTTAAATCGGCGCCATGTGGAACGCCGAGCGATCTCCTCGCCTTTCAAGCACGCCTCAAGATTCATAGCGGTGGCGCGTTGTTGCGCGGAGTGTAAAGGAAGTTAACGGTCATGGTGGATGAGTAGAAATCCTGCACAGTCAGTTACGAAATCATCGGTACACGCACTTTTTAAAATAGAATTTCGGTTTAGGGTTCCTTCGTGATTTCACGTAATTTTAGTAAGTTCAGTTACCGGTTAGAGGTGTCCTATGGTTTATCTTTTATTCTTCGATTGAACGCAGAATTGAAGGATATTCATGAGTACAAATTTACTTTGCTTTAAAGAAAAAGACACTTCAATTTTCAATGTTAACGCATCGAGGAGAAAGAAAGGTAGATCTGCCTCTATTCAGATTCATTTTTTAAGAAGGGACCAGCTCCATTGGCACCCCAATTACCGCCAAATATGTTCAATTATCCAGGACTTTCTTCATATTTTGCGTTGAAGTCGGTTGGAACAATGGGAACTCGAGGTTTCTTCAAAACATTTTGACCGAAACGTCCGACTTGCCTGCTCTTAAACTATCCCCAGACACTTCGCCGAGCTATTTTGCTAAGTGATCCTCCAATTAATTTCAACAGACCAGTATTAGTGATAGCATGCTCGAGTGGATACGCCTCCGACTAAGAGTATTTGCATAATACGATATATAATTGCGTGGCTGCGGAGAAAATACGTCTTAATACTATTACAACAGAACCAATCTATTCGGGCAGGGCCAGCCGGTAACCTCAAAGCGGAATTGATCTTGCTACGGTGTTATCTCCTATTCCTAATGATCCACCATTGTAGCCTGTAGCCGCGGTTATAATGGAGGCTGGCTAATACTATTGATTACGTGCAACTGATACTGGCCCTTGCTGCTTTGAATGTATCCCTCGAACACCCTAGTCTCACCTGTTCAACCCTGTACGGGTAGGTACACTATCGCTCATAAGTATTTGCCCAGCCATGTGCTCTCTCTGCACCCAATAGTGTGACAAGCCTGTCGAAAGTATCTTGTTCGTGTTAAAGTAAGGAGTTGCACACGAACACAGCAGAAGGTTCGTTCGTTAAGGGAATGTGGAGAGAAAACGGTTGAAAAAGTGAAGATTGCAATTTAATTATTAATTGTTTAGGAAGAGTACCTAACTGGCGGTGACCTTTTGTATTCATTGGAAATTTTTCTCTTAGAATTTTCAATTATTAGATGGGCTTATAACGAATATTCAGCGATTGTACCAAGGTCTCTTGCTGGACACTGCATTGTTATTTGAGAAGACTGTTGAGGAATAACAGGCTATGCCTAACAGGAACTGATAAAGATAAGTAATTTCTAGCAAATATTGCTACAGTTTGATTGTTTAATTTGGAAACAGAAGATATATAGTTTAATTCCCGAAAGTGAAGCTTTCCAACTTTGCGGATGTACATATCCTTCATAAATGTTCCATATCAGCTGGACAGCTGTGCTGCACAGTGGTCGGTCTTATTGATGGTCTAGCGGGACAAAAGTCCAAAATCATGACCATCGAAAATGAATGAATCTTGGTCATAGCACAAGCTACTGAGTCAGAGATATCGGAATGATATGGTATGCAACTTTATGCGTACAGTAAGGTGCAAAAGTGAATATACTTTCTTTAAAACAGAATAACTTTTTTAAAATGGGTCTAACCGATTTGAGTTTTTTTTTGAGATGCTAGGAAAATTAGTTTACTACGTGACGTGTTTTTCAACATTTTCAACTTTTTTATCTGAACCTGTAATGAAAATTCAAAAAAACCCGTTTGGCCATTGAAGTAAGTTGCATACATGCCTAAAATTTCATAAAAATTGATTAACATTGCTATGAGCTACAAACGCTGAAAGATCGCAAATAAGGTCAAAAATCGTGGATTTCGCGATCTTTCAGCGTTTGTAGCTCTGAGCAACGTTAACCGATTTTGATGAAATTTTAGGCACGGATACAACTTACTTCAATGGCCAAACGTGTTTTTTGGATTTTCATTACAGGCTCAGATAAAAAAGTTGAAAAAAGCGATCTTCGTAGAAGCGATGTACGACCTGCGACTTTTGTTCCGTTAGATTGTTATTGGGCAGATAAATTGTTATTCCTGAGACATGGTTACATGACATTATGTCGCTTAAGAGAGCTGAAAGAAGAAAAATTGAACTAACAAAAAGAAAGGAATACATACTAAGGAATAATAGAATTAAATATAAGAGCAAAAAATGAAGAGGTGACAAACTGAGGAAGCCATACTAACAATTAGAAATATAGAAGAAGTCATAAGACAGAGGTTAGGGTTCAGTGTATAAAAATGTGTGACAGTGCACGAAAATGAGTGGAACATAAAACCTGTTGGATGATAATGAGATAAATGTAAACATACTCTAAGGGATGTAAAGATGCTTGATACAAAGGGCAGAATTAACGTAGCGAGGCTGTAAACAGTAAAGGATAAAATAAAATTTATTAATACTATTATGCGAGTTCTAGTCTTCGTTTCGTTGACTCAAGCACGGGACAAACATTGAAAGTAACGAGAATGGGTTTTGGGAGGGAAAAAGGAAATGGAACGAAACTAAGATACGCGAAACGAAGGATTAAACTGCATACAGGTGGAAGAGGAACAAGACAGCAAAATAGAGGATCGACGAAACGTATGTACAAAGGGGTAGGGAGGAAGAGAGGGGGGAATAGTGGGGGGAAAAGAAGGAATAATAACAATGCGACTATAATTTCCGAGAACAATGCTCTCATTATGCTTCGCTGAATGTGCACACGCTGCGAATGTGTACCCAGTAAAGTGTACCAAAACGGTACCAAACCGTCGTATGTTTTATCAGCTTGGGCAAGCGCGTCTTTTTGTCCGTATGATGAAGAAATATCGCCACCGTACGTCTGACGTGTGCCATTTTTGAACCGTTCTACTTTCTTTCTCGAAATGGTAAAAAAAGATAGCTCTACAGACTCGCCAATTTTTCTGTAAAAGGTGAGAGGTTTGCGCGAAAAGGCAACTAATTGTAGGTTCGAATCTCTTGGTTCACTGTAGGGGAGACCAGACCTAGTTGATAAGTTATTCTGTTTTCAATTTTTTTCATTTTTATTTGAATTAATTACTTAATAACAAATATGCCAAAATCTACTTTGGTCCTTCCTCTTTAATTTTATAGTAAGCGAAAACTTGAGAAAATACAATACAAAATGAATGAAAAAATGTTATTTGCACGATCAATTTGGGTGTTTCAAAACTATTTACTTTTTCTCTATGTAAATGAAAATAATTAATAAATGATTGTTATTGTCAGGATATGCATTACTTCATCAACAAAAGATAATCATGTTACAAGCATGCTTACTAAAGTTATACCGACTTATGTATTTTTGAAGGCTTTGATCTAATTTTCGATAGTTAAGAAACTTCAACACTTTTGACAGTGTCCAAGTTGACAGTTTGTTTGTACTTCCCCCTAGTATTGTTGATAATTCGTAATATTCATAAAACCGGGTATCCGGTTTTGGACAGAATGTGTATAACAAAGAAATGAAAAAGAAAAAGTTATATTTAAAGAACTACAACTAAAGAGAAAGAAAACTACAAAATTAAATAAAATACGGAAGGATAATGATAACAGTGGTAATGAAGACTCCTATGGTTCATCCAAATTAAATGAAGGTTGGATGCAGTGTGGTAAGTTGGCTCGCGAAGTCTGCACTGTTTGGGGGGCTGAAGAATTGGGCGAATTCCGCTGTTATAGGTGGTAGAGCCAGTTTTTACTATGGTACCCGGTTTTACCCGGGTCATGGGATAAAACTGTAAAAACGAATTATATTTTAAATCGTAATTTTGATGTATTAATTATTGTATTAAAAAAAAATGGATATATACTATTATTTACTAAAGAGTTTATTCTAATGAATCCTAATTCTAATGTCCTTTTACACTAATAATGTCAAAGTTATGAGCTCTCATCCTTAACGTCCCGGTATTGCCCCTACTTCCCCTACAAGATGTCCCGGAATTAAGGTACAAGCCAAAACATGTAAATTCCTCGCGCAACGACGTATCGCAAAGTGCTTCACCATTTTGCAATCTGGAGGAATGTGCAACTGCGTTGAACAAAAGTAGAAGCTCCGCCCAACCTTGGCCAACTCTGCCACTTTGGTCGAATGGTAATTTGACAATGTTCACTTTGCTTTGAATTTTGTTGAATTAACCGCATCGTTCAACCAAAGTGGACCGTGTAAATTCGCTTTAAACATCTCTTGTTTCCCTCTTCGTCAAAGCTTCCCCTCGAAACTCATTGTCAGCCACAATCCAGCTAAGTACTGGCTCCCGGAGAATATTCGGTATCACTGGCGACCACGCCGGGATCCCAGGCACAATAACGCGAACTTCACGTGATCGTCGGCGAAACTGGGGACAAAAGTGTGGACGGAGGAAAAATAGATCCAACTCGGACAGAAGGAGCCTCGATCGACGTGGGTTTTTTTCTTTCAGACCGCCAAGACGGAGATGGAAAAGAACGAGGGGAGTCTTGCCCGGCTATCTAGTCTAGCAGAGATTTTGAGCCAACGAAGACACCCTCTTGTCCCAGAAAACAAAAGAGCAGCGGCTGTTGCTCGCTCGCCCCACTCTCCCCCTCCCTCCTCCCTGCCCTCGCCCTCTACCCTTGCTTCTCTGGCCTCTACTTCGCCCTTGTACTCCCCGCGCCTTTTTTTCTTCACCTCCCCTCATTGTTTCTTCTTGATTCCATCTCTGTCTACCATTCGGGACTCCCTCGACCGAAGCTCGTTCCACCGACTGCCTCCGCGATATCGATTCTTCGGCTTCCTCCGCGGCTGCACCCTCTCCGGAATCACTTTGATTCGTGAATTTCAGCATTAAGGACGAAACACGAAATAAAGCCAGAAGTTCTCTTCCTTTGATCGCCACTTGCCCCGCAATGATTATTAATTTCCTACTGTTCCTCTGGCGAATCGCCCAGCACGTGATGTCCGACGTGATGAGGTGGAATCCGACGGAACGTGAATCGGCGATCTTTGCGCGTGACTCGCCAAGTCGTGCTGGCCGAGCCGAATCGCCGAACCTAGGCGAGCCGAGCAAGTTCGCCGAACCCGCGCGCCGGCTGATCGGCCATGGCTCGCCGATTCACCTATAGTCGTCGCGATACCTCAGGCAGAATTGGAATTGACATAGAGCTGGAGGATCAAGTAGGATCCGAGATACGACTCGGATGATTCCAAGGATCTTTCAACGGGATCTCGAGATCTCGAGTGCCAGATCACGGGACTATTGTAGACCGTAGCGTTATCTCGATCGTCGAAACGCTTCCACATAGCGTTATTTCTTCTGCCACGGTTCAACGGCTCATTGCAGTGACGATTCTCAGGATGCTTCCACTTTCATTGGTATTCGGAAGCATTAATAATTGTCTGTTGCGATCCAGGTTCGTTCTTTCATTTCAACGGGGGTGTAATCAGAAGCATTTTTAAATAAAACAAATTATAATTTTATCTAAACACTACTTAGCCCGTTTTTAGTTTTAACCTCTTCCTTTTTACAATAAAGAAAAAATAGGCCTCTCAGAACGTAAACCACCTGGGTCTGTTTCCTTAAATTCGCCACTGGATGTAATCTACTTTTTTATGGACCTGAAAAATATTTGAATAATCTTCCCAACGTGTCCCAGAATTTTTTCTAATAAACAACTTTCATTTTGTTGTTGTATATCACCGTAAGCATATTTATTAACAACGACTTTCACTTTTATGTCGCTCAAAGTGCTCATCCCCTATAATATTGACTTCTACAGTAGAAGATTACATTCTTCCGTGATTAAAGTTCCAAACCTTTCGCAACATCCTCCAAACCACAGTCCTCGAATCTTTCACTTAAAATTCTTTCCACATCGCGGAAGTTGGACGCCTTCATCGCCCTTTTCTGCTCGCCGTCACTCGATACCGCTGACCCGAATTATCGCGGTAAAAATTCGAAGCAGTCTCGGACCCCGCCTCACAGGGATACAATAATCTTCTAGATAGGATATCTCCTTTTACTCTCCACCTTCACACTCGACCAACCTCTTTTTCACGTCCGTTTCCACCCTCTCGTTTCTCCGCTCAGTTGCAAGCGCAGTCAGCTTCGCCGCGAGTACTTCTAGCACGGGCTATCGACTCTCCCCCTCTTCCTCTTCATCCTGCCGCGCTTTTTCTTCCACTTTTTCCTAGCTCGTGGCTCCTTCTAAATCTCCGCGGATTCTTCTTCGGCCCCTTTGCATCGGGGGCTCGCAACAATCGCGAACTACGGGGCTATCTCGAGGAGATTTCGCGGGATGAAATAATCCCGGGAACGCGGCCTCTCCGCGGTCACCGCGAATTTCTCATCTTTATCGTTCCCTCTTTAACGCGATTCCAGCGGGAAATAACGGGTTCTTTAAAGGAAAATCGAGGTACATATCGCGCTTCGCAGAGAGATGTCGATTAACTCGAGGCTCGCTCGAGTGGTGTGTAAAGTGATTATTAATTCTGTTTTTACGTGATAGATACGTTGCCGAAAAATCCGTGTAAGGGGTAGTCTTTAAATTACGCAAGGCTTGGGGGGGAGTGAATCGCGAATTTCTTACAGTTTCTTACAAGGGAGGGGAGGAGTCAAGTAGCGTCTTACGTAATATTTTTTAACCTAATTTTCACTAAATACAAATTCTATCATTAATGTTACAGAAAAGTTGTTCTAGTTTAAATTTCCCGAAACCGAGTTAAATAAATTATATAAACCTTTAAAAGAATTTTAATAACTGAAAAAGTCAATGTAAAAAATATTATGCAAGAAGGGGGTTGTAATATCAAATCTTACGAATTCTTATCCTGGGGGAGGGAGGGGGTAAGAAATCGACAAAATTACCCTTACGTAATTTAAGGACGTCCCCTAAACAATAGATTCCCGGGCATATGAGAAAATGGAGCATTGTATCCCAATCATCAGAATCAGTGGAAATAATACGATAAGGTGTAGGCCGCTAAAATTTTCACGGTTGTTGGGCAACCGGGGTACCCCGATACCCGATGCGTTCTGCTTCGATAGATCTGACATACAGAGATAATTTTACTTTCGTAATTTTTCGCAACCACAGACAGAGTCATTGAATGACGAAGTTTCTGACACCGCAGAGTGCGTTGCTCAATGGAGAAAGATTTAAAAATCAATATTTCTTTTCTGATGATTTGACCGCGAGTACCGTCTTTATTTGTATATGAACACACGAAATAAAACAAAATATAAGCTCTCAGCACTCATAAGGGAACATTCCGAAATCGAAAATTCAATATGTTTTGTAAATATGTAGGGAATTTCCTCCTGATTACAACACAATTTTTGTTTGCTGCCCAAATTCACTCTATGGGAGTGGAATTGACCTCTGAAAATTCAGTTATTTTCCGATTTTGTGTTATAACTGTAAAAACCGTTTTACGAAATGATAGATCTAATTAAAAGAAGTAACTTTTGTGTTGAAACTTTTTTTCTATCTCTTTTGAATCGCGAGTTATAACAGAAAATTGGAAAATAGCTGAATTTTCAGGGATTAATTTCACCCCCTTCGAATGAATTTGGGCTTATACCTCAAAGCCACCTACAAATTACGAACTTTAGGCATAAATAAAAATCATTCAATTGAAGGTACTAGATACTCTTTATTTTGGTTGTGAAACGATATCTTTACTTAGGTACTTTAAATTCAGTTTCATTTTCTCGGAGTTACACATCCAATAAATTGCTGAATTATGTGTCCAAACTTTAACCTCACTTTTCTCGGAAAAGATAAAACACCGTCTTGGGATTTATGTGAGAAACTATTTCTGGAACAGTTCCCAACATTATTATACAAAAAAAATTGCAGATGTTTGCAGATTATTTAGTTACAGTAATTTTTTCAGGAACATGTTTAACGAGGATAAACAAGGAATTTTTTGTAAAGTGGTTTTGTTCTGCACCAGGAGACCAAAAATCTAAGTTTTAAACATCCGATCTGCTTTTTCCAATTGTTTATACGATACCGACCATGACTTTTCTATCCTGAATACTCTCTTCAGTTTTAAAATAGCTGTCAAACGCGATACACGTGATAAAAATAATTTGATAAAAAAAATCTTTCGAACTGAAGTTAGTCAGTATTCACTTGACAACAAATTGCAAAAGTAAATATTGAAAAAACTTTGCACCTCGATTTTTTTAAATGGAACTGTATATTTTTTATACACCAATCGATGCATCTGATTTTTCTCGTTAAAAAATGATTAGGGTATATAGGTCGAAAACTGATTAGTTCAGAAGTTATGACGTTTGTCCGAATTCCCATTGATTCAACGCACTGTGCACTGATCAGAATATTGTTATTATGTTAATAACTAAACAGTATTAATTAAGAATTTTTTCACTATAGAATTTATTTGTAAAACTTCCGTGCATAATTCAGCCTGCCCGTTGGGCACGTAAATATACGTTGGAAGCCCCGCATCCTTCGTGTGCCTTATATATATTCATTAAGAATTGAGCCCAGTGGAAAACAGCCCAGAAGGAAAAATTATTTTCATAAGAAATGCGATACGATATTGTAATTACTTTAAGCTTTACTTGAATTAGATGCTAAATGTCAACTATTATCAAATTTTTGCAGAATAATTACATTCTTTAGGTCAGTTATTAGCTCCTATAACTTGAATATTTTTTAACAAATTGGAAAATTATATTACTAAATATATCTTGTGTATTTAGTAAATAACTAAGATACAATAGTTTAAATAATTAAACTGTCTATGAGTTATATCCATTTTGAAAACAATGTAAAATCTGTGTGGCATGGTCCACTACACATTTATATTTCACAACGCGAAGGAAACTTAATATGATTTTGCTCGGAGAAACGTACATGCTATTATATTAGGAGATGGTAGAATTACACTACATTGCAGGAACTAATTAATACTACAAAAAAACCGCAAATTTATGCATACGTGGCATGTGCATATTTTCCACTGAGCCCCTCAATTTCTGGTAATAATTCTTAAACTCTGTCACCTTCTCTGTGGAAAAAAACGGGGTGTGGTAAGACAATGGAACTGTCTCTACAACTCGTGGTGTAACTTATCGCACGATAAGTTGTTACGGATGTGGGCATTTTGATATCCACTCTATAACGAGGTCGGTTAGAACAATGTAATTCTAAGAACGAATTTTTGCAGTGAAAATGATGAAAGGTTCGTACATAAATGACTATTTAGATTCTACCACCAAAGTTACTCCGATACGTCGATAGCATCGATACCTGGGTGTGGTTGGTTCTAGTATATGCAAGTCATTCTTATTGCTTCGATCGAATGCTTTCGAAGGTTCCTGCAAATTTCTTTACTCACGCGAGTGGTCAGCCACCGTGGCTCGGATTTACTAAGTCTTTGAATGTCCCTCGACTAGCAAAGCGTGTTATTTATTTGCAACCGACTGCCCGAAAACTAAACGCTCTCCGCATGTCTGTTTCGTGACGCAATCGATGTAACCGTGAGCTGGATGGTCTTTGAAACGCACAAAGAAACGGGACAATGGTTTTGTGGCGAACTCAGTGCAGGGACAATTGCCGGGAAAATTGTGTAATGCTGCTATTTACCCCGGGCAAATTGACAATTTATGATACCGCCATTACGGGTCTAATCGTCTCCATCCACTGCGCGTTCCACGATCATTCTGCAATCGCGTTAGTTTCCTCTCGTTTTATAGTCGATTTAGGACACACTCGTCATTCTTTTCTCTCTCTTCCCTTTTTCTCATCCGACGTAAATTAAGGAATGGGGATCGTAAAAACTAAATAAAATTCCTTTCGATGCACCCAAAACAGATTTATTCGGTTATTTAGAATGCAAGTAGTATCTAAAAATAGCGTTTTTAATAAACACAATAGGAAAACATTAGTGGACAATAATTGATAATTATAACACTCTGGATGTTTCAAAATGTTGCTCGAAACATTTATTTACGTCGCTCTAAAAAAAAATATTGAAACAGTTGGTCGATTATAAGACCGTGATTCCCTCTTGCATTTTGATAACAACGAAAATGAACAAATGACGGAACTCAATGTTGAAACTTCTATGCAGGCTGGAATTTTACAACATCTATTCGCGAATAATTTGAGAATTCAGGCCACCACTGTTCCGAAACGCGGAACGTAATTAATGCATTGTTAATTTGCCATCGCACACTGTACGGAGAATGAGTGTATGAAAGGGAACCAGAAATAAAACGCTTGAAAATCACCAACCGAGTTTTTAGAGCGTTCTATCTCCGTTTTCCCGCACGTATCGATACAACTTGGGTAAAAAATTGAACAATTCTGAGTCTCGGCCTAAATTAAATGAAGTATGAATATATTGGTGATTTAAATAATACATTATTCATTGTTGCGTTTTCTTTTAATGGTTCCTCATGATCCAAGTTTCCATTTAGATTGTTGTAAGTTTATATGCACTTATGTACTTTCAACACATCATTGCGTCATTTTTTAATGGGATTCCATATTCTTTAGTATACTGATTGATACAATTCCTCGTTTGCAATGAAAAATATTAGGATGCTAAGAAATAATTTAGTTTTTCGTTTGGATAATTATATTTGCGTCTTTTAATAGACATAAGTTTTTTTAATAGTGTCTAATTATTAATAATAATCATGTCTGAAGAAATCGGAATTTGCGATTAATGGAAAATATGTTACTAAGATTCTCATGCACGTAAAGATGGAAATTGTTTAAGGATGAGGTAGAAAATAAACGAAGTAGCGGAAGCAGCATTGTGAAAGTTCGATATCTGCGGACTCTTCAACTTCGTTCAACGTACGCAAATGCATTAAAAAGGAAAGAGCAAACAGGTGTCTGCTCGTCTCGTCGTTCATCAAATGGCTGCAATTAAATTTAACGACTTTCCACGTGCCTTTAATTTTAACTTTTCTCCCCGTGGACATTCAAGTACGCACACTTCACCATTACGCGAGCGCCGAGCTGCAGATCTGGCCATTTTAAACGTCAACGACACACATTCCTTCGCGATTTCAGTTATTTTTTCGTGCTCTCTATCATTGTGTCGCGCGTTCCATGTAGATTTTTAGAATATAAATAATAAAACTTAACTGCATAGCGGAAATAGATAAATTGTACGATGTTGAATTTATACCTACTCATATAAGGTTCGGCAGTTTCTGTTACGATTCGGTTCTACTTGTAAGTAGATAGAATAAATATTTGTTTCATCTTTGAAGCTAGTTACAGGAGTTCTCAACATATATCCACTATTTGCAATAAATATACTTTACACCGTCGCTACTAGTAACAACTAAATTCCCCATCCAATACGACGTAAACCAAACGTCTTCAAACAAATTATTGGCAAACTTTATACCAGAACGACAAGTCATCAATTTCATTCCCTGCTTTTATTGCCTTCAACAAACCGTAAAATTATTACCGGCGTCCTTTCGATTCCCTTCCCAAGCTTTTACCAGAACGATCACAAATAACTTACAACTCTCGTCGCCAGGGTCGAAACACACGTGTTCCTTCAAACGACAGACGATCGCGCAATAAATAAAATGAGAAGCCGAAATTGAAATACGAGTGGAGTATCCAGTATGGTAGGTAGCTTTTAAAGAAATTGCCTGACACGGAGCAGACTTCGCTATGCCGTCGACTACACGCGATACGATACGTGCAAATGCGCTAAATGCGGATGTTTCGATACACGTACTGGGCGTCGTTTCGGCTCTTAACGTAAAAACTTCCTCTCGTCTCTCGGTACACCAACGTTTCTATTTTTATTTCAACATATGAGTTCCTTCCCTTTCTATCACTCTTACTATCCACTAAGATCAATGAAATCTTTGTAATCGCCATTAGTAAAGCAGAAACTACGTTAAGAGTCCACGTCCTTCTTCAAATAATAGAGGATCGTATGAAACCAAATTTTATTCTACATTTTTAATTTATTTTTCTACATAGAATCACCTGAGTTTCAGTTGCATCACTCAAAGACTCGTCGCAAAAATTAATACACGGTGTATTTGGGGTATTTTTATTTGAGAGAAGATAAAGTTTAATAGCGAGTAATAACAGTTGTTGGGGAGCTTCTAATTGCTGCATAATAAAGTTCTGCTCGTTATAAAAACTCGATTCTCAAGTTACTAGATGAATACATTCATGAAAACGTCAGGCCTGAAAGAGAGGAGACGCGTTCTGTTTAAGAAAAAACGGCTGGAGAAAAAAACAAAACATCGTTCCTAAAGGAATGTCGCTCGAAACGCCGAAAGCCATCGGGAACGGCTACGAGAAAATTCTCCTGTCACTAGTAACACGCGCCTCTATCTATAGTACACGCGTACATATGTACATATGCATGCGCGCAACAGAGAGTTTTTAGTAGAAACACGTTTTTGTACTCAAGCACCGTCTCAAGACCATTTTAGCATCAAATGATGTAACTACGCGAGGACCACACGCGGGAAATATGGTAAGTATTTTCTAGCAGGGGCGTGGTGGGACAGAGAGACGTGTGGCTGTACTATTATTAAACTGCGCCACATTCTCTCGGATGTGCGAGTCGTGTCTTTCTCCATCTTGTGTACAAGTGGCGTCCTCCGACAGACGCGTCTTACACGAGCAATCACGGCATCTGCCAAGCGAACTTTCGAAGCTTCCTCTCTCCGGCCCACACTTCGCGTCGAATCACGCGTTCGGGGAAGATTTTTTTCGACGAAGAAGGTTAAGTCGTGCAATTTCAACGTTTTGTAACTTCTGCGTCAAGTAAGACAGACAAATTAAATACGATAAGATCTATCCATTCTTCCATCTGCCTATGTATTCAGTTTTTAGGTTAATTCTTCGACTCATAAGGGAACACCGCGAAGTCGGACTCACCGATTGGAACGCGACATTGTGGGTTTTTAGAGTGACTCAAAACGAGAACAACGGTGTGTTTTATTTGGGCCCTATCGCCCTTTAAAGGGGTGAAAAGTAACCACAAAGTCTAATTGGCAATTCCACTTTTTCGCGTATAAGTCTCAAAGTACAACAGACAGAAAGAAATGTTTCAAACAAAAGTTTAATTGTGCAATAAGCGCTGCAAACTTGAGTTAATAAAATTTTGAAAAGAGTTTTAAAAAAAATTCCTGAACGAAAAAAATTATTTTTTCAAAATTTTGTTAACGCAAGTTTACAGCGCTAATTGCATTATTAAACTTTTGTTTGAATAATTTTTCTGTGTCTGTTGTACTTTGAGAGTTATACCACAGCCGACTCTATTACTAGCCGTGCTGTACAACGTGGCAACACCGCTCATGTGAGGATCGGGAGTCCTATTTTCAATAGTGGAGTTTTGTACTCAGCATTTTAATTAACGTTATTTTGTGATATAAAATTATACTCATGTACAGTATTTTTATTAGTTATGTATAAGGAATTCATAAATATCATAACTATTGTAAGTAGAAGTAATACAGAAGTATACTAATATTTATAAATGTGGTGTATATTTTGTGGACTCTCGGAATAGTTTGGTGCTGTGATGCATTATATTTGAAATATTTACAGAGATTTCAAGAAAATATAAGTGTGAAACAAATTAAAACCATCTTTAAACCACATTGAAGGATTTAAAAATTGATAAAGGTATGTATAAGTTAAAAGAGTCCTGAAATAGACAACATTATTTGTACGAAGCCAAACAGGTTAAGTGCCCGTGGAAAAGAGGTTAGCATAATATTAGCTATTGAAAAGAACAATCGGAAAGGAAAAATCGTGTTAGAGGACAGTATTATAATTGTGGAAAAATTTTCACCACCGTAGGGTTATTTATCATAGCGCGTTACCTTTTTTTTATTATAATGACTTAACTTACATAAATATGTTTATGATGTTCAGATTGCAAAACTTGAGATTCCAAACTACCATCATCTATTATGGCTAATATTATTGCAGACACATGAATAAAAGTTGGAACAGAAAAACCCCCTCTTTGTAAGTGATCGAAATATTCATCGCCTACAGTTTTACCTTTATCCTCCGCAATTAATAATCGACATATATAGCAATTTAATATTTTAGCAACAGAATGGGACCCATAACTGGATATGTAAATTTTAATGGAATCATCTACAACCGGCAGAATATTTTATTGGTGTCAAATTGTGACGAGAAATAGCAACCATTTATTTTTTCAATAATTCCTCATCTTTGGGGAATAAAAATATAGAATTATATTCATTATCTTTTGAAGTACCATTATAATTTCCCTTGCAATTCTTAGCAGGAAGACATGAATTCAGTATGGTAGAAGATCAGGAAGGAAGAGTAAAAATAAGCGACGCAGAGGAATCTTAACAATGCAACATGGGAAGAAGGGAGACTCTAAAGCATGTTCTATCTGAATGTCCCACATATCAACAAGGGCATGCACAAAAAGATAGGGAAAAGGAGTTCCTTGAAATATTAAATATTAGGAACATCGAAGAAACAAAGAATATGTTTTATTTTGTACAGTCAGTCATAAAAATAAGAAAACTCGCAGTAATTGAAATGTAATAAGAGTATAAATAATTTGTAAACTATAGATATTAGGCTTAACTACAATGTAACACAGATAAAAGTAAGGATGTAGATGTGAGAACCAAATAACTTCCTTTGTAACAGGCTGTGAGCCTGTAGTACAAATAAACTTATTATTAATAAAAAAAAAACTTGCAGTATTTCTCTGTTTCTGATATATGTATAAAGGACTTCAGTACTACATTAATATAAACATTAAAAAGATAAACGGGAAACCGAAAGGCCGGTAGAGGGAGACTGTGTAGCCGGGAGGCCGGTGGGTAGTGAAAGGCTGATACGGTAGGTTGGGCTAGGTACATCGAAGCCGGACTCTCGCGGTGTTGCCATTTTGCCTTCAGCACGGCTAGTATAAGGTAAACGCACCAGTAAATGAACACTTAAGGCTAATGAATGAACACTATTATAAAAATATGTTTGCAACACGATTGATTCCACGTGCTGCAAAAATTGTTTGAATATGAAGCAAGAAATGAAAAGAAGTCTCTAATTAATTAGTTACTTACAATACTCATTTTAATAAAAAATATCCATTCACTGGTACGTGTTCATTTACTGGTACATCCACCCTAGCGCCTCTCTGAGATATAGTGACTAGGTGTGAAGTCCCTCAGCGGGGTCTTAACCGACACCCTGCTGGGTACTGGCCGCTAAACGTGCCCCCTACTACCTCTCGCAGGACTGTATTTAGAGAAGACCAGGACAAAATCGGGGCCCTAACAGAAAATAGAACAGATATTTCTGTTAGGACCCCGGTTTTGTCCTGGTCTTCTCTAAATACAGTCTTGCAAGAGGTAATAGGGGGGCGCGTTTAGCGGTCAGTACCCAGCAGGGTGTCGGTTAAGACCCCGCAGAGGGACTTCCCACCTAAGTCGCTATATCTCAGAGAAGCACTATACTAGAGTCGACTGTGTTTATACGCGAAAAGTGCCAATTTGACTTTCAGGTTAGTTTTCACCCCCTTAAAGGGCGATAGGGCCCAAATGGAACACACCGTTGTTCCTGTTTTGAGTCACTCTAAAAACCACCTGTTTTGAATCACTTATAAAACATAAACTGTGTGGGAAAAGCTTATGTATCATTTGAACTACATACATTAGCGTTATCCAGATGTTACTGGACGCCAACTGTGTCCAAAAAATCTTTGAAATCGATTCCTTCAAAAATGAGGCGTCCTACGAAAAATTTCCATTACCCATCTTCGATTCGCTGTTGCATGAAGCAGCACCTCCGTTTCAATCATACAGTGAATCAAGAGCAGTCCTCTATTTCTATCGCAGTTGACTCAGCAATAGCGAAACGGGGGAGCATTTACGTTACTAAAGGCGGCATAAAATTTTTGAAAAAAGAAAGAGGCGAGGAAAAAACGGCTGTGATGCAGAATAACGGCTGGATCATTAAAAACTCTTCCAGCAAGTTCGCGTTTCAACGTATTTTAACGCAGGGATGTACCTACGCGACTATTGTCCAAGTACCAGTTCATCCGTTATCGCCGCCATATTTTTTCCCCCTTTTCTCGCATTTGATACGCGTTACGCCGGAAAGAGGCATACATTCCGCATTCGACGCGGAAATCATTCTCTCTGGGCCTTCAGAGGTGCCGTGGCTTCGAATTTTAACGGCGGAAACGGGCTTTACTGACTCCATGATTACGGATGACCTACAAACTCCTCGATGGTGGAACGTTTGCTGCACGTACTGCTCAGAAAATTTAGAGATCTACTATGTGAAGAGTGGGATTGGACGTGACCTACGAAAATCCGAAGGAAGTACATTACTTCCAGAATTACAGCGGCTGAGATGAAGGGAAAGCAAAGACAGTTCGTGGGGATTTGAGTCACTGAACTGTTGCCAGTAGTGTTTAAAAAATGTGACTTTAAGTATGCTATTACGTTTGATGTAATAAAGCTTCCTACTTCTAGAATAATAATTCTTCCATCTCTGAAAATTACAATCAGACAAAAATAAAAGAGTATCCCTTAGATTTTTTATACTTATCACTATGCTTCAAGAAGAAAAACTCTGCATCAGGAATTTAAATAATCTCTTGTTCTTCGTTCATTGACAACATCTTCATACTACTTTAAAAACGAACAAAGCAAAGCACCTCAAGGTCAAACACGAGGCATGTGGGTACCATCGAAGGCAGCTTCATTGCAATCACGTACGATATAAGAATAGCTTATCAATCAGCTCCCGTTTTATCGAGCGTGATCTAAGCTGTTTTATGGATCAAAACGATGAAGCACTCGAGGAAGTGTTTCCATTATACGAGAAAGCGTGTTAGGAGCGAAACAAGATTGTGCTATAATAAAATATGTATATTAAGTTAAAAGTTGCGAGTCACGTGCCGAGAGCTAAAGTTACAAGATCTTCCGAATTTAGAGCATCCGCTCGTTCGGTCTTCGCTTTACTCTCGTATTTTCGCCAGCACGTGCGTCGTCCCGTTGACCACGTGCACTACGCACGAGGAAAGAAAGGAGTACGTGACTGGCATGCACGCATTTGCGTGACACCATACGTTACTCGATGTATATTCACGACTGTAACGCGTGTCCTCCATTTTTAAATAGAATAAAACACAGACACCGGTGCGTACGTACAACGGGCAGTTAGGTAATGCTGTTGCGAAACTCGGCTGGGCCTATGGTTGATGGTGCATACACTGTCTCTTTGATATTCATCCGTGAGTCATCGCTTATGACACGTAGCGTAATACGTACTGTTGGTGTTCGAGTACTTTTACTTTCGCTGGTGCTCGGTGTTCCGTGTCACGAACACACGCGCCGCTACTGTCTCACGCGATGCTTTGTACATTTTGTTAACATCCCTGAATCTCTACGCAGCTATTCGTTTGTTTCGTCTTTTCCCCAACCCTTTGGCGGCTGACACTTTGAACGCTCGGCGTACACCGCGTGCTGGACTCATCCGATCGCGTCTCTTAACCGTAGTTGTTAGCCGTCAAACGGCGTTCCTCGCACACACTGAGAGCATTGAACCCACGCGGATACATGAGTATGCGCCCATGGTATCGAAAAGGGTTAAATTTATTTTAAATACGGTAGCCATCAATTTTAAGGATCGATGTGTCCGTCTAAATCTACGAAGACACGCACTGGGACCTTGCAAATCAAGGTCAGATTATGTATTTCGTTTCCACGTATTGCATTTGACAAGAGGGTGAAAAGTTCAAAGAACGCCATGCGTCGTAAACGAACAGTTTTCTCGTAAAAAGTTTCTTAATGTTTGGACCAATTAAATCGCGGGAGTTGCTTCTGTGGGCGGGGCGTAACCCTCACTCTTTCTCCCGTCACAGCGCACTGAAGGCCGTCAGTCGTAAACAGCATTGCTTATAGAGCAAAGATTGAACAATATTTTGCAAAGAAACGGTTCCTTTGGGACGTATAAAGTTCTTTTGGAACTTTTCATTCTTCTCCCGAGTAGAATATAGTCAAAATTCATAGTCAAAATGGACCTTCGCGGATTTCATGCATGAATAAATCACTTCATAAACCACCTGATAAACTATTACCAAATTTAGAAGTACATCCCATTCCATTCCAAAAAGGAAAGCAAAGAATAAGATTTCTACCCCAGATCTACCTTTTAACTTTACACAATTGCGACTTGTAGAAGACTTCAGCAGTTTTCCCTTACGTCGCTCATTTCCATGTCAGAATGAAAGAAGAATTTCTCATCAGTCGGCGGAAAACCTGGTTGATGCTGTACATTCGACTGGTATTCGTTAACCTGATGAAGTAGACTGGAATGTGAAATTTTATAGGCACCTGGCGATAAGATTTACAGCAAGGATAAATTTGACAAACGGAACGCTTCCGAAGGACAAGTACTTTTAGAAGAATGTCTCTAGAATCTCAGGAATCAGGTCCCAATTCTCCGAAACTGTTATCTTATTTAAAGTAATTACCTGTTTACTAATGGAACCCGCTGCGATACCATCGCCTGATCCAGAATACTCAAGCCCAAGTAGCTCTCATTTTCTAACGGAATTTACTGCGAGCACCCGATCTAAAGTACTTATAAGCGAGTCAACAGAGTGCACGAGGAGACGAACGAAGCATCGCTCGAGTGCAGCACACAGCAAATGCAAACGTAAACGCAAACGCAAACGCGAAGGGGATACCAGAAGAAGAGGAAGATCGCTAGGTACGGGGGAATAGGACGATACGGAGGTGGAGGAAAGGGTTTATCTGCCATAGCCCTGGACTATGGACGATTGTAGCGTGTCTCGTACGAGAGGAAGCAGGGCTCCAGGCCAGGAATCGATAGCACATGACGGCATATAGGCGCATACTGGACTGACCACAGAATGCCATCCGCGCGCCTCCCATCGCCCCTTGTCCCTGGTCGCCCTCCTGGCCAGTTGCACCCCCTAACGACACGCACGGAAATGCACGCTCTCGTGCAGAGACCTGCACGGATAGGCACGACCACCCCTCGATGCTCCACTCTTCCTTCCTTCGGTCAGAGTTGGGCTCCCTCGGTGCCAGCCGTTCCGACCGTTCTATTACGGGGACAGGCATTGCGGCTAATGCCGTTCGCCCGTAAATTACGTGAAAGCGATAGACGGTAGCTTACGTGGCACCGCACCTGTACAATTTTTAGGGTCAGCCTGCCGACCTATCCGACGCTGGCCGTGGCCAGAGACGTATACACAAAGCCGGTTTTCCGACCTTCCAAGGGTGTAAATAGCGATGGGCTTCGAGACGCCTCCGATCGCTTACAACAGGCAACGAAGAGTTCGAACTTTATGGGAATGGTTTAGAATATTATGGGAATCACGGATGTTTGAGGCATTCTGAAGGATCTTGAAAGTTTTAACAATACGAATAGATATGTATAATATTACCCACTGCTAACTTGTAAGTATAACAACGAACAACAAATGAAAGATTCAAAACTTTCGAGACCCATCATGATCATCAACTCATTCTTTTCTAATTATCTCGTTTGCATAATATACCCTGATTTTGGATAAGACACGTGTTTAACATATGTATTAACACATAGTTTGCATAAATAAAAGAAAAACAGTTTCAAGTTTCTATCTCCCATGTGTTTTCCTCTTTTACTTTTATTTTAGCCCTGCCAATGTATGCTTCATAAAGTTCTACAATTTCTTTAAGCGTACTATTATTTTCTCCCTTCGCTTTCATATTGTAGTGGAATTTTTTTCATTGCAATTTCTTTCTCATTAGCAGATTCAATTGTGCCATTGCGATAGAAGCAACCTCAGGAACCTTTAATCAACAAACCAGAAATAAACCTTCTAAGAACAGATTTTAGGACCATGTAGAATCATCTACACTGACAATCGTATGAAACAGTAAAAGTCTTCCCTAAACTAATCGATTAATAAATATCCCTACTTCCTAGCAATAGATTTCACCAAAAACCTCTACAAAATCGTTACCGTCGAAACACTTTCCTTTCATCTGTTCTCTCTCCGCGGATTATCCTATGAAACTATGAAAAAGGAGATATAGCAGGGGCGAAAGCATATCCCTAATCGATAATCCACAGATACGTGCATGGGCACGTGAAAAGTGCACCTCCCGAGGGACGAGTCAAGGGAGAGAGCAAGGAAAAAAAAAGAGGCCCAAAGAGGCGGAGCAAGCAAGAGATACCCGGCCAAAGGGGGAGAAGAGCTCTTGATCTTTCGAGGCAATTAAATGAATTTCCACTCGGCTGGAATGGCAAACGTTTAGACGGCTCTACATAAGATATTCCGGCGAGCTCTCGCGGATATCAGAGAGGTAATATCGGGAAGGAGAAGAGGCGCAGTTTGTGGGCTAGAAGTAATACATGAGAACCTGCTAGTCTGGTTGCTTGCCCGCCCGCCCGTCTGTCTCTGGTAGCCGTATAACCTCGCCTCTCCGTCTATCTGGCTCTCTGTCCGTCTGCCTGCCTGTCTGCCGCATGTCGCCGACTCGAATCGATTCCCGAAGCTAACAATGCATGACTAATCGAGCCAACCCGCTTCCCCATGGCGTCGATCGCCCTCCTTAACATATATCATCCAATCCTACGACTTTCCTCTATTCTACTCACCCCTGGAAAGTGCGTTTCGTCGCGTTAACGCGGACCCGCGGAGCACGATCGGTGGGTGAGAAGAGCCAACTGGGATGAAGGGAGTAAATATAAATAGGACCCTCCGGCTGGGTGGGACGCGCAGCGTCCACGGGCAGCGGCAACGGATGAACCGAATGAACCGAACGAACCCGTGGCACGCTGAGGCTCGCATGCCTCGCGGGGAAAGAAGGTCAGGCACTCGAACGGCGTGGCCTTTTGCCCTCTGCCGAAAGACGAGACTAAAGAACGTTCACCTCGCTAACTAGAAACAACACGGTGACAAGTGTCTGGGTCGGCAGAGGTGAAATAGATAAACCTGGCTGAACCTCAGACATTCAGACCCTCAACGATACACACTTCGTAACTTATACAAGACTTTAAGGGGAACTGCTTCCTTTCCGTCACTAAACGCGAGGTGACGTGTTTACTCCTACAGATCGAGGTATTATTATGCATGCAGGAGATTATATTCAACGTTGTCACTGTGTTTTATTGGGCAAACGGCAATCGTAACGAAACCATGCAACACGAGTTTCAGAATTGGTTTGCAATTGATACGTGGGTCTGGAATAGTGGACGAGTGGTAATTGTCTATTAATAGCTAGCATGTTTAACATGAAAAGGCTAAATAATGCCCCTCTCTCGCGAATGGGATACCTATCACTACCCAATAACAATGCTACGTATTCAATTATTGCACAGAAATTACACCCCTTCGGTATTGTTGTCGAGAATCCGCTGCTTGTGTAACATCTCCGTTGCCAAAATCTAGTTTAATGAATACAATATCGACGTGGAACACGTCTGAGAACACAAAGGGTACTTTGCACAGAGTAATCGAAATAGATTAATCGAAACGTCGAAGCAATCTCAGCATCGCAGACGTTCCACGTTGTTTCGACAGCGACGAGGACATTCGACGTCAGGACCAAGGTGCGCTCATCTCGATAACGAATGGGAATAAACCTACAACGTAAACGGCCCTTTTACTTTTTCGACTCGGAATGACCTGGAGACGCGCTAGGGAAGCTGGTCGGTTAATTCGCGAGGCACTCTGTGTAACCGAGAGTCGGAGCAGCAAGGAAGATATTTCGCTCGGCCGACCAGTGTACAGTAACTTTAGATTCTTGGGGGATTCGCCGGGCAACGACAGCGGCGTATTTCCGTGACGGGATCAGAAAATCGTATTGGTGCATACGCGGCGACGAACAGAGCAAAAGGGAGCGTAGTGGGGGCATACGTTTCACGGTAGTAGACACGAAAAACATAGTTAACAGCTGCTACCATCGTCACCACCGTCACCACCGCCGCCACCACCACCGTTGGCGTTAGAATCGTGGTAGCTCTCTCTCTCTCTCTCTGTCTCTCTTTTTTCTGTTTTGCCTCTCTCACCCTCCCACCTTGCTGCACCTGTCGTGTCCGTTAACGCGAGACTAAAATACGAAACGACGTACTCGTGAGCGGAATCGTCCAACGGAACAAAACCTTCCGTTCCGTGTAGCACCGTCGCCGCGCGACTATTTCTATTTTCTTGAACGTTTTAAGGTCTTTCGGAATTTTCATCGAACTGGACGACTCTGATCTTGTTATAGAGATCCGTGGAAATTGGATATTCTTGTCTAAATAGGACAAATGTATAGAGCTATAGTGACTTAGGTGTGAAGTCACTCAGCGGGATCTTAACCGACACCCTGCTGGGTACTGGCCGCTAAGCGTGTCCCCCTACTACCTCTTGCAAGACTGTATTTAGAGAAGACCAGGTCAAAATGGGGGCCCTGAGGCCCTAAGGCCTTAGTCTTAGGCCGCGTCCAGATCTGAACCGAACACCACTTGAGTAGTTAGATAGAGCAAGACAAGTATATCCTTCGTCTTACTCTATCTAACTCCTCAAGTGGTGTTCGGTTCGGGGTTCGGTTCAAATCTGGACGCGGCCTTAGGCCTGGTCTTCTCTAAATACAGTCCTGCAAAGAGGTAGTAGAGGGACACGTTTAGCGGTTAGTACCCAGCAGGTTGTCGGGTAAGACCCCGCTGAGTGACTTCACACCTAAGTCACTATAGCTCGTAAAGGCATTATACTTCGTCGGTTATCAAGCGTTTCCGTTGTAAGAAGCTTAATCATTCAATAATGAATCTTTAACGAACTAGTTGAATTATGTGTTTCAAGTATGTGAGAAAACCTTTCTGCACCCGTGAAGGAGCACGTCGGATTGGGCCTGTTTTCTGTCACTTAGCTCAGGGTTTTAACGGCTCATAAACATTTGGGCCTAAGCAGGGACTTGAACGAGCGGAGGTCACTTTTCGCGGGCCTTCCAGCGAGAGCAAACGTATTTTTGTAAAACGGAACATTTCGGATACAACAGTACGTTAAAGGAAACGGGAACTTTAAACTATCTACCTTCAACTCCACCTCCTCTCCGTATTTGACACGTTTTCCCATATTTCTTCAAAGCATCATTATATCCACTTATACGACGTTAACAAGTCAACTGCCAGCCACAAGGTGTCTGAATTAGGATCATGTTAAGGTAAAATCCCATTGGTGACGCGATTGCTTGGCGCGCGCTTCGAAAACAGTCGATAGACTATTTAGCCTTCTTCTACGCATCTTACTTTGTGTTTATCTACCGCTGGCTGTGGAGTTTAGTAGCCGAAACAAGGTGTTTCACATTTCGTCTTCTCTGAACTCTATTTAACCGTTTTAAGAACACAAGTCATCCCGTACATTTTCTAGTAATATGTACGTAGAAGTAAAGAGCACATTTGTGTTGAAAAACACACATTTGACCCAGTGTTTGCGACGATGCGCGGGATGACAGTGAAAAATCGGCATAGCGCGCCGGGTCGGAAAAGTCGACCCTTTCAAGTGCTCAAAAGTGGTCGAAACTCTTAAAAATGACTCAGTTTCACCAGTGGGACGTCTTTTGCGCCAAATTGGCTCGCGCGTCAACAAGAAACGTGCGCAATCCCGGGTTACACCAATAGGATCTCGCCTTAAGAGCCATCATCCTGAGCTACACGTAAATCAGAAGACCGTACGTACGATAAATGCCTCGTAGCTCAACGGATCATAGAAATCGTTTTACCCCACCCTTTCCTTAATCCTTACACGGCGGATAGCACGAGAATTTGATCGCAATAGCGGGCACAGGGTCCATTTTGACCCGTAACAAAATCAATTCATATAATCCCAGAACCAGGTCTTCCATTAGATTCTGAATATGTGACGATGTAAAATTCGCAATTTCTTTAGAAGGTAATATTAATGCATACCAAGTAACGCAAATAGTCCGATGCATACGACGGACCCAAATGGATCCTCTACCCTCTGAGCAAGCATTAAACAGCGTTACATCATCAAACACTAAATATCTCCTGTTAACACTTTGACTAGCGTAAGGTCTAGCGAAATACCATGTCAAGTCAATCATGCCTTTCCAAGCGATCACGTCTGCAGGGAAAGTTTTGCCCAGCTTGCCGGGCGCTTCGAACTTAGACCATCAGTAATGAAAATACAAACTTCAATAGTTGCCATTAGAAAATGCCATTACCTTCGGACCGTTTTTAATTCTATGTAATCGTACATTACATGTGATTGGAAGTGGATTTTTATCGGAAGATCATAAATCTATTGGTGATACTTTTATAATGTCCAATATAAAATTTTACCTATACTCGAAAGTGCAAAGTAGTTCTCAAGCAATACTTTCGACTCTTTCCAGAAACTATCATCGGAAAAACACGTGGAACAGGGTGGACATCCCTCGGCGTGGAAACACGCCGGCAACATTCGAAGTGTTGGCACCAAGAAATAACCCGTAAAATCGCACCTTCGACGATCCTACGACTCGTACTATCTGCTCCCCTGGCAGAACGCGACGTGAAAAGTTTAAGGGCCGCCGAGTTACGCCGTTTCACTCCGTGGCGGTGCGGCGAGCGCGAGTTATCAGCGTGGGAACGGGGCTCTATCGGTGGCGCGTAGTGGGTGCATGCGAATTGGAAAACCGGTCGAACGAAAAGGAAAAAACGCGTACGCGCTCGACTGTGCGCGCGTGTAGGTGGATGTGTATCACCGGAGCCACGAATATCGCTACGAACGACAAAGGAAGAAAGAAAGTCGAATATCGTCGGTGGGGCGTGACGAGCCGATAAAACGCCAGGACTTTTCGAACCGTAGAACCCCGCGACATCTGCCACCGAGAAATGACTGGCCACCCGATGTCGTTTCCTCCGGCGCGTAGAACACCTGACAGTCGAATTAATTGAAAGTTTTAAGGTAATTGGAATCGATAACGCCGAGGTGAATGAAACTTGAAGGGCCCATCGGAAGGCTCAGGAGGAGGAAGACTAACCCCCAACAGGAGTCTCTAACCTGGTCATATTGATATTCATACTTATGAAAAAGCAAACGGGCAGAAAAATCAAACAGACAGAGTGAAATTAATCAAGTCGTTTAAAAAATTAACTGAGGATTCTATAAAAATG
Organism: Andrena flavipes; assembly: GCA_963971345.1. Taxonomy (NCBI): domain Eukaryota; kingdom Metazoa; phylum Arthropoda; class Insecta; order Hymenoptera; family Andrenidae; genus Andrena; species Andrena flavipes. Next base: position 71,269,273 of record OZ020479.1, on the reverse strand, counting down.
TAAATAAAAAATATACAAACAAGTTTTTGATATCACGCTTCGTTTTTGAGAAAATTGATTTTGAATTTCGACCAGGTACGGGTGCACTGAAGTATAGTTTTAGGTTCCCAAGGGGTAGACAACTGAGGTAGACTTCTGCTTTACTGTGGGTTCCCGCTTATAGTGGAGAGAAGCGTTCCTCTCACCTCAGGGTGCCCCTCGGGAGCCAAAAGCTGTACTTCAGTGCGCGCGTATCTGGTCGAAATTCAAAGTAAATTTTTCGTGTATAATAACTACATCTACGCTTGTACTACTAAACACTGTGTTCAGTCTCTGTTTGTCTGGTTTACGTCAAACCTATCCTTCTCGAAGGGGTTTACCACCTACCGAGGCGTTCCGCTAATTATGGGGACATATTGTTGCCGCCTAGCTGCGTTGCGCCGTTTTAGGGTTTTTTATTGCTTTCATCCGGCCGGTTGCAGGTCATTACATTTCTGCGTTTCGAGTACCGACCCTTTCCGTAGCTGTTCTCGACTCGGGCTTTACGCCTTCACTCAGGAAGTCACCAACGTACCTCCACCTTCCCACGTGTTCATCCTTTCCTTGACGAGCTGAAGGCTTTTGGGAATCGACTTGGTAGGAAGTCTTCTAAAAATTTCCACAACGACAACACCCCGACGATTTGTAGTTTTAATTTTTTAGTGATTTAATTCGATTATAGTTTTAAAAATATATTAATATTTTAAGTGTGTCCCACGGCTGATTATTAATCCTGTAAGAAGTTTTATTAGAATAGTATCCAATAGAACATTCGTTCCTGGTAATCAACAAACGGGATTTACGACCTAGTAAGGTAATGCCATGATAATCGGGACGGAATACACTGTGCAACTATAAAAATTCCCTAAACACTGTCCTTGGTATGGTTTTCCTCTCAAATGTTACTGAACTCTAATCAAAAGAAATTGGAAGTAGTAGACTACGATGTAGGGGAGACCGAGGCTAAAAGTTCCGGGGGTAAGTTGTTCCGAACGATTCTATCTTCAAAATGCAAATAGCTTTGTACTTGAAATAATTTTTTTGTGTGAGTTGATTCCGAAATCTGAACTTTTAGCCCCGGTCTCCCCTACAAAACTATTTTCATTTTGCAGATAGAAGCATCGGAACAACTTACCCCCCGGAACTTTTAGCCCCGGTCTCCCCTACACTTTCGCGTTTAAAGACGTACCCAAGCATAACTTTTCAAAGAATTTGTGTGTTTTAAGCAACAGTGTGTCGTTAAGCGTTTAACTATCAAAGCAGATCGGATATGAATCACTTTTACTATTATAATTCTACAAGGCCTAGTTTAATATCCTACTGCCGTCCAATCGGCCTAATTGGAATCGAACGTATGAATTTCAGGGCTATGCGGGCTGCCAGATCGTAATGTCTTCCCACAGACCCTATTATAACCGTTTAGAACCGTCTTAGATCTTCCCCGAAGTCATTCTAATTGTTCCCCTGGGCGGGCGCGAGCTACGGGCGTTAATTGCAAATTGATTTAAAAGCAGGAATATCGTGAAATTCGAGTAATTCGCGGGCTCTTGCGAGAGCAGGATAATCTACGCCAGGACGGATCGTTACTCACGCGCCGTGAAGGACCCTCTTAGCCATTCCCTCGATAGACGGAAAGAATTGCTACGATTTCGGGGCCACTGCTTTCTTCCTTCCAGCAAATTAATCTAGCTTCTGCTCCGGCGATACTCTAACGTTTAAACGGGAACGGTGGACGTACGGAACGGCAATAGCCCGTTCCCTTTTATTCCCCCCGAGTCGAAAAATGAGCCCTTATTTCATCGGTGGAGCGTAAGAGCCGCGCTTCTGCCACCTAAACGGCGCAAGAAACGGGGGCGGACTCTATGGAGAAGTCGGGATGGTGTTCCCGGAGCGTAGTGTACGTAATGCAATGGTTTATTGCTAATATTTCTTCGGAGTAATATCGGTTCGCGCCTCTCCAGCTGTACAAGTGGGGCCTAGCTATACCGGGGATAGCCTTCCTCACATTCTCAGGCTATTTCTGCAGATGTACGCGTATCTCATGGCGGACGATGTAATTTCCAAGCGAATAAACGTTGGGCAAATGAAAATGGGGACTATTCTGTCCAAGTTTTAACAAGCTGCACGTCACACTCCTCATTCGCCAGCGTAAAATGTCGACTGACAAACACATCGTTATGGCTATCACTTGAAAACTACCTGTATTATTCTCTCGTAATTTTTTAATTAATTAGCTAATTAATACAAAAATGTGTGGCGAGTGACGAATGCAGTATAACATTTAGAAGACTGACAAATTTAGTAACTTCCAAAAGATGTCACATCTTCTAGAAGCACAATGTGACACTCATAAGTCTTAAACACCATTACACACTTATTTCCCAAGGATATTGAACTTGGAAATTAAAAAAATCTAAGACTTTATGAATTTTGTAGGGGATTTCCTCCTGATTACAATGCAATTTTTATTTGCTACCCAAATTCACTCTAAGAGTCTAAGGGGGTAAATTGAACCCCTAAATTCCGGCTATTTCCCAATTTTGTGTAATAACTCGCGAACTCTAAGAACTGTAAGTTACTAAATGATAGTCCAAGTTAAAATAAGTAACTTTTGCATTGAAACATTTTCTCTATTTATTACAGATAGCGAGTTACAAAATAAAATCGCAAAATAGCCGAATTTTCAAGGGGTCAATTTCACCCCCTTAGAGTGAATTTGAGAAACAAACAAAAATTGCATTGTAATCAGGAGGAAATACCCTACATATTTACAAAGTTTCAGATTTTTGAATTCCCGGGTTTGAGATCTTCCCTTGTCAGAAGGAACTTCGCTAACCAGAGAATTCCGATTTTTTTGAAACTTTACAAATTTTTAAAGGATCTCGATAGAATTATCAGACATTTTTTCCTGCTACTTTTTGATACTTCAGGGTAAAAGCACCGCTTAAAGTAATTAATGTGTGTTTTTCCATTTTCCTGTACCTATATCTTCAAAAGTATAGTAGATATAAGAAAATTGTTACAATGAAAATTTAATGCTTTTTAATGCTCCATGAAACTATGCAATCAAATTGTGCAAAATTTGTAGCGAGGAACGTATGTCTTATTTAAACAAAGAAATCTGAATTCTCGGCTTACGGAAGTTCCCTCAGCAGGAAAACTACATACCTCACTTTGTACCTGTATCTAAACTCTTAAAATCAGATACCTAGAGTCAAGTGTATACCATATATGTATCTCTATATTTTATTATTGACTAACAAGGAAAGGATAACCGCCAAAGTAGCTTTAACTACTTAAAGTTGTGTACACCTAATACTACATAGACAGCAAAGCACGACGAAATCAGAGGGCATCTCTGATCCTCTTCATCTAAGAACGCGCTTGCAGCAAGGCATCCGAAAAAAAATGGCCGTGGATCGTCGAACAACGCGCCCTTTCATCCTGGTTCCACGACTTTAATAACTTTCAGAATTAAACGATGGCTCGGCTCGCGTGCCGACGAACATATATACGTCATTATCGATGTTGACGTGCACCATCGGACGCAACGTGCAGCTGTCTATTCTCGCAGCGACCTACGGCAAGAGTAATCTAACCGTTCAATCATCAAATTGAACGCAATTTTCCGAACAAAGGGGATGATGCACAACTAGCTCCGAAAAATTCGTTCATTTGTGTCCCCTATCTTTTTTTTTTGCATACCTATGGCTGATCTATGGGCCAGAGAATTATGGGCCGCGATAAAAGAAATATAAAAAATATATTTCTTCGGAGCGAATATTAGTTGAAATCTACTGGTAAACTTGCTACGAAATTTGTCTTTGTTTTAACAGTTGAAGTGAAGTTTCTTTCTTTTTTTTTAAATTTATATATTCCGTTTAAGATTGTAACAAGTTGGAAAGAGAGTATAGGTCGCAAAGGAGTCGTTTATACATGAAAGATTGTTAAAATTTTCGCCAATTTGATCACACCGCATTACCCCTGGGGCGGAGTGACTCTCCCACTTTGTCTCCCGTCGTAGCATGCAAAGAGGGACAAAGTTATCTTTAATCTTTGGCGAGAAAATTTTCCTTTGAGATGTTGCTCTTAACAAATTTGCTGTTAACCCCGATTTTCATAGTCGATATGAATTTTTTAAGTTATCTTCGTTAAACCTGATGTGTACAATGATCTATAGAAATGATGGATACTTTTTTCTCTTGCTTTCAAAAGTAATGGTAAAATGTCCACTTAAAAATAATTCTCTATGTTGCAAACCGCCAGTCACACCTAATTGAAACCTTTTTTTATGAAAAGAATATTCGTTGAACGATTTGAATGCTGTGTTAAATTATCCCTGCTTGTATTTATGTAGTGGAACATAATTATTTAAAGTTTTCTCAGTCATACCACTCTTATTCCTAGTCCAAAAACTCTACAGCCAACTATTTTGTGTGAGTTCAGCTGCAGATCAGCATAATAACCAGAATCAACCCAAGATCAGTTTTATATTCCTTCAACTCTGCCCTGTTCCAGATACAATTGTAAAGTAATACTGAATTACACTGGATTGCAAATATTTCATCGTTTAGAATTTGCATGTACTAAGAAAGATATTATTTCCCCAAAATCAAACTGAACCGCAACTTGTATGCTCTTTTGCATCTACTGTCTCGATTCAGGAAACATGCCAAAATTATACCCGTGGATGCCGTCTTTTGGCAAGCAACTGCCAAGGAAAATGCAAATCTTCTGCTGATATCAACCTCGAATAAAGAACGCGGGAGAACTGTGAGAAAGATTGGGAAAACCCAAATTGCAAAGCTACGTAGCCACATATTCAAATTTTGTAACGAATCATATATCAGAAGACACCAATTTTTGGATGCAACTGATCATTTAGTTTCGAAATATTTGCATTTCAAAAAATCCGGTATAATAGTCGACACTCGGAATTAACACTTATCCCTATTACAACTAACAGGAGTCGATCTGTCACCGCATTACACGGATAAATATTAATTCCAAGTGTCGACTATGATAAACAATTTTCTAAATGCATAATCTTGAAAGCAAATGACCAGTTGCGCCCAAAAAGGTTGTTTCTTGAACGTCTCGAGACCTGCTATTTGATATATGATTTTTACAAATGCTCCTTTAAGGAACAGCGAAATTCAAAGTCTAGTTTAGGCTAAGAAAATAGGCATTCCTCTTCGAGTTATCATTTAATTATCCTACATTACCCTTGCCCTAGCTTTGACGAGAATCTTGCAGCGTTGAAGGCAAGATCGATACAACGACAAGCCCTGAAAACGACTTGCAGAGGAAATATTAGCTTCCGATTATATCAGAGCGCCGCGCCCTGATCGTAACATTTTCCCGGCCTTATCTAATCGCGCGAAATACGCGTACGTATACACGCGTAAAAAGTTCCTGCGAGCGCGCAGAGTCAGCGAAAGGTTCTAGAATTTTTACGTAACACTCCTTCCCCCGAGGATTACGATTCATCAAACTCGTCGGCCAGTTTTTCATTTCCCCTGTCCCGTTGAGTAATTGTCGCTATTAATAACTGCAAATTCAATTCTCGAATTCAATATCTACCCGGCGGAGGCCGCGCCCTACTCGTATCTTTTTCCTTTCCTCCGCTTAATCGCGCCCCTCCCATCGTGTACACGAGCAAACGACTCGGAGGAATTTATACGCCGACGTCTTTATTACAGACGGACTGACGCTCCCTATTCGTTACGCGGAATTGAATAGTGTCCTATGAGTTCTGATCAAACTCCCCCCCCCGATAACTGGCAGAAAGTTCAGCTTGGACGTTAAATGCAAGCAAAAGGAATTATGTATCTTCGGTGGTAAAGTATTTCTACGAATAATAGAAAACGTTATCATCGATAATCGTTACGGAAATATTCAATAGTCTGGAGATTCAAGAACCGGCAATATTATTCCGTAGGACTAAACGGTCTGTTTTATAAATCAAATCTGTTCTTTCTTCAAAGTTAAGACCATCGCTGTCCTACTAAATAGGTTTGTGTATGTATCACTAAGAATTGCAGAGAAGAGCATTTAATACACCGGAATATTTCAATGGTATCTAGCAGAGATCCAAAATAACAGTTATTTAAAAAAGAATTAGAAAAAATCATTAAGTAAAAATTAATTTTTATATAAGTGCAAGCTAGTTGTCATTAAATCTCAAAGAAATTTCTCAAAGAATGAAATGATGGAAAAATACTAATTTCTAATTGTTCTGATTACAACTAATCATTATGAATGATTAAAAATAATTTGATTACCAGTAACTATTATCAATGACTCAAATTTTATTTTTGTTACCGATAACCATTATCGACGGCAAATTCTTCTTATTCTTATTAATGTTACTGATCATTAGTATTCAAAAATTTTAAATACAGAATTTATATATTTTATTAAGCAAAAAACGGTATGAAAATATATGAAACAAAAAATTTAATCCTTTTGCTTAATAAAGTATATAAGTTTTGTAATTAATTTTTTCCATGATGTCAATGAATACTAATTATCAGTAACATTAATAAGAATAATTGGCAATGATCGAATGTAACCAGAAAAAGAATTTGCCGCCGATAATGTTTATCGGTAAGCAACAAAAAATTTAGGTCATTGATAATGGTTACTAGTGGCCAAAAAAAAATAATCATTTACAATAGTTATTCGTAACCAAAATCGTTTGATTAAAGATTAACTCTTACACCGTAACTTTCAAAATTTGTCTTATAACAGTTATGATGTCTGGTACCTAGTTACCTGGTTAACTTAACAACTCAAATTGCAACCGGTACGATGCTAAGATACCGTTGCCAAAAAATGCATTATGTAATGTATCGTTAAAGTATAATGGATCTAGGCGTTTCGCGGCGCGGCTTCGAAACGAGCTGGATTTATACAATGGTGGTGGTTACCTTGATACTGTCGTAGCAAGCAGTGACCCGTCCGTTCTGCACCTCGACGTTAGCTGGCGGATGAGCGAACTTGCACTCCGTGTCAGGCCTGGTGCACTTGTTGCGCTGGAACTCTCTGCAAACCTCTAGCTGCAACCACCGGGAGTCCTTGCCGTTCAGCAGGTTATTCATGTTGACCATTGCCATACTTCCAATTCTGGAAGACCACGGGACTCTTTCTTAGAGCACGGCTTCACGCGACGACTGTAATTTATCCTCTTCGTACGGCGCTCGGGGCCTGTTCGCGGTGCAGCCTTCGCCGTTTGCTTGCGTCCACTCGCACCGACTGATCTTTACCAAGGATAGATAATCGTTTTTTGTTTATTCGGAACGGGCCCTCGACTATTGGCACTTTCAGGGATTTCGTTGAGCTAATACATCCCCTAACTACATATCTGCACTTTCACATCTTATTTATAGAGTGTCGTACCCGAGATTTTATATGCTTCTTTTTACTGCAAGATTATTGAAGAAAGCTGTACTATCTATTGGAATTTTAGCGTTCGCTAGGGTCGTTTGTGTAAGAGGAATGGTTATGTTTTCATAAAACTCATCAACCCTAGCAACATTTATCTAAAATACTTTTCTTGTTCTGCATAGTGAAAAATTGTAACGAAAACTAACTTCTGTAAGTGAGAATTAAAAGCAGAGGCAAGATATATTAAATTCAGTGTCGTGTAAGTTGGAAATCATATTTTCTCTATTGACTGTTAAGCATGTATTACATTTTTTTAATATCATGTCAAGCAGCTGTCAATGCCTGTGAAACTATCTATGCAACTACTCCAGTTGTAAAACTATATGCATGGAAGTTGAAGTAGCACAGATTCTAAAGGTAGTTATGAACTGTTCATGTAAAAGTGATTATCACTCTACATTTCTCTTGAAAAAGTCACTTTTCATCATAATTCTTTAACTCTGAAGATAAACATTGCTAGAATTGAAGGAATGTACTCTGCTTATCCACATGCAAGAATACTAATTGTAGGATGTTAAGAAAAAAAATGTTACCACTATCTTTAGTAATCTTGAAGAAAATAGCTTGTAACACCTTAGGTGGGACACCTTGTACTTAGTTAGTGGACTAGATACAGCGACGCCGTAAAAGCAGTGGGAAAGCGAAAACACTCCTCATTGTTAGAGGACAACAACCCGTAGACACATTCAATATAGATTTTAGACACTAATACATTAAGGTCTTGTGTCAAACCAAGATGAGAATACATTAAGCGTAAGGCTCTGTAATATGTGATGAAAGATACGTCACACCATCTGTTCCACCAGCTATACATCCCTTTCACCTGGAACCTTTCATTCGAGCACACGTGCTACTGGGTTGTGATTTATACAAAATTGTCTTCTAGGGCCAGTGAATTCTGAATTCTATACACCTGTTCACTTAAAACCTTTCTTTTGTACCCACTAGTTATTACGTTCTAATATTTTCTAATCTTTCTACCTCGAATAATAGTTCTCCCTTAGAAATTCTCTATTAAAATGAAGCAGTTGATGTTAGATCTGAGGTAAACAACTGAAACCACTGTGCCGACAGTGAACAAAGCCAGAATCTTTTAACCGAACATTACAATTTCAAAAAGTTTCTTAAAATGCAATCCTTGACACTACAAACTACATGCTATTTAGTTTGGGGGTGAATGCCTCGCACATCATTTCCATTTCATTCGTTGCACACTCGATCAAGCTCTCCGTCGCTCATCGAAATCCCGCAAGTGCTTCGAGCTGATGCGAACTGTGATAAATACCTTTCGAAAGAAGAATTCTTAAGGCAGGGTGCGAACGTCTTATTGTTCCATGAACGCGTCCCGTGGCAAGCTGATGGTCTTCCAGAGGACTCGGGATCTTCCGTGTAGACGAACCGTAGAACACTCGCGTAACCGAACAAAAGACGACTCACTCGACAACCGGTCCAGTTACTTTATTTTCTTCTTCTCTTTTTTTATTTAACCGCTAGTTTCGTTGTTGCGTATTATCGAACACTGTGTAAAAGGCTCGCGATTGTCAGCACTGGCTCGCGCGATTCTAAACACTATTTTTAGACCGTGTATCGCTTCGTTATCAGCTCGCCCGTTATCGAGCAGAGACGTGGTTATCGATCGAACAGCGTTAGTCGTACGAGCGAAGAGACAGCGCGGCAGTAGTGCCGTTTCCCCCAAGTTAGGCGGCGGTTACACAACGAAGGAGAGAAAGAAGGTTCACTGTTCGGGGTGATCGCAACTGGAAGAGGAGCGCAGCGCTTATTCCGCGCGAGGCAGCGAGGAGGAGAGATATATATCGCCGAAGGAAAGAAAGCGAAGAGGTAAAGGAGGGCTGCGTACCGCCGGCGGATTAGCCTGTGGCTTCGGTTTTAGGCGGTTGCCGGCTCCCGTCACGACCGGCGCTCCCTCGAGAGAAGGCAGCGCGCGAGCAACGATCGGCGAATCTCTCTAAACCGATACCGGACTCCTTGATCCTGCTTGTCTTGGCGTGACGTACTCGAGCAGCTGGTTTAGAAGGCGTGGTAGGCGACCAGAGCGTAGAGTAGTTGGGCAAAGCTTGAAAGCCTTCGAAGCTAAACGTCGACACCGCAAGTGTGCTCTCTAGGCGCGGCTCGATTCCCGTTTTTATCGGCAATATAGCTGTTGCTGCTGCTGTTGCTGCGGCTGCTTGCTGCTGGGCTGCGTTGGAGTTTTATTACAGAGGTATAGAGAGAGAGAGAGAGAGAGAGAGAGAGATAGAGAGAGAGAGAGATAGAGGCGTGTGTCTGTGTGTCTCAAAAAGCCGGTCGTGGTGTCCTTCAAGCCGGTTCTGTCAAGCTAACGCGTGTCTCCGTGCGTAGAGAGTCTACTTTGGACGAGGAAGGGACAACTCCGTGGATGCAGGAGGAGGTAAGGGAGACCGTTTCGAGTCTCGGAGAGGTGAGCCTAATGCCTGGTATCCTTCGACAAGGGGGGGGGGGGGGAACCAGCCACGGAACGGAGGGGAACAGGATTGTTTTCCCTTTTTCTCTCGCCGAGTAAGAAGCACGAGAAGGCAGTAGGCGACAAAGCGGGGCGAAGAGGCGAGGGCGAAGGTCCAGTCGGGGGTCGTGTATCGTTCGGGGGGTCAGGCGTTGTCGGGTCGGACAAAGGGGTCGGGGTAGGACTTGGAAACAGTGAAAGAGACAGAGAGAAGGGGGGAGGTACGGTGGAGGAAGGGGGGCTGCGAGTTAGCAAGTGACGTTGCGTTTCCGTTCCTCGGATTTACGTCATTTATTCGGCGCACTCCTGGATCCTCCCGCGGTCGAACTCCGAATTCTGCTGTTCTGGAAACATACCAAAAGCGAAAACTCGCGTTACTGGCGGATGCAAAGGCTTAAAATGCTTCTTGTTTCTAGGGGGGGTGGGGGGGGGGTGGTAGGGGGCTGGGGGGCGAGAGGGGCTGCTGCTGCTGCTTTGTTGGTATGCACGTGTAAGTGTGTGTTGGTTCGGGGGGATGGTTGGATGACCAGACGCCATGAAAGGTTCTAGCTATTCGACAGATAGCAGAAGAAAGAGGGAAGCTGGGCCGATTGTAAATGGATGATCAAGCAGAGGCCACAAACCGGCAGAAGTAAAGTAGAGAGAAAGCGCAGGACTACCAATGCAAGCACGCTTAACCCTAGGCTAACTGCGGCCGAGTTTGACCTCGGGGGCCATTCGGAGCCCCTCTCGAATAAGTGAATTACATGTATTTGTAGAATCTATGGGAGAAATGTACGGTTAGAGGCAAACGTGGAGGCAATTAAGTGGACACCTGTATATTATGTTGAATGAGAAAGAAACTGTAGGGTACTTTTTTCTGGATCGACTCCATACATCAGGATGATGGAAATGGTTTGTGTACACACTAGGGCGACCCTTATTTATACATGTCGATGTCTTTTTATTGTATTTCTTTGCTCTCGCCACTTAGAAGGGCGCCATTTCATAAATAAAATGTACTTGAGAAAGATTATTGCATTCGGAAAACAGGAAAGGGTGCCAATCAGGCTTCAAAGTTTAGAATTTTATTCATCAACAGTTTGGATTTAAGGAGTAACACCACTGTAGCGGCGGAAAAACGTAGTGTACCTTTGATAATTGTTTGTGAGTAAACAAAGAAATAAATCGAAAATCTGTTTAATAAACACCTTTATTATACTCATCTTAAGTACCTTCGAGCTATTTTTTTTTCTTTTCGTTTTTTCAAGATTGGCCAGCAGCACCATTTGAAGAAACTTTATTCGATTCATTTGACATTTTTACAGTAGATTCTAAATTACATTTTCCATTGAAGTACGTACCGATTTCATGATTTGTTGAAAATTTTTATAGTTATGAACAGTTTTTTATCGGGAATGGTGCTAGACGTGGTGGTGAATGGAGCTGCAGTGTGCACTTTATGCTCAAAATGCTTAGCATTTCTCAGAAAAACAATATTTTACAATAGTAAAAATTTCAAGTGAATCGAGTGAAACTTGTTCAAATGGTGCTGCTGGTCAATTTGAAAAACGTGGTTCCCAGGGAAAAGCGTTTAAAGTGCCTTATAAAAAAGAAGAAACTTACAAAATAACTTGAAACTATTTAAGATGTGTATAATAAAGGCGTTTAAACAGATTTTCGACTTATTTCTTTGTTTACCTACAAACAATTATCAAGGGTACACTACGTTTTGGTGTTGTTACAGTGATGTTACCCCTTAAAGAATTTGACAAAAATGGGAAGCCCTAACGAATTTTTCTTCAAATCATATTAAAAGAGCAATCAATTTTCTACAATTACTGTATACATCATTTTTTTCTGCTTCCAGCCATTTTTTAGATAATAGCATTTGAATATACAAAGGTCTCAAAGTGCGGACATCCCTGTATTCAAACTCTATTATCTAAAAAATGGTTGGAAACACGAAAAACTTATATGTACAATAATTGTAGAAAATTGAATGCTCTGTTAATATTATTTGAACAAAATTTTGATAGGGTTTACCATTTTTGGGAAACTCTTCAAATTCAAACCACTGATAAATTCTAAAGTTTAAGGCCTGTTAGGCACCCTTTCTTGCTGTCTAATTGCAATAATCATGTTCAAGCATTATTTTATTATGAAATGGATCCATATTAGGAGGTGATAGCAAAAGAAATTGCAGGTTGAAAGTAAGGGCCACCTTAATACACATGTGTTCAATAAACTTCTGACTTTTAGTTAGAGACAATGTTCTAAATATTAATTGAAACACCTACAGAACTGTAACTTGACTTATATCGTCTGGCTTGGTGTGCACGTAAGTTTATAATATTATTAAAAACTTCAAGCACTTTATATTATATTTGGAGCTGAAATTACTACGTGTAGGTCTTGTAGATTTTAGTTAGATAGATAAAAAAATTATTGGACATGAACCGGGATTATCTTTGTTACTTCAACCTGTAGAGTAGCAACTGAACAACATTTTCCACATCTTTTAAACACTTTACAGATAAGAAATTGGAGTTGTTAGCTCCTTAATTCTCATACAAATTATCTTAATTTCCAGCTCACGTAAGCCGGTCAAACGATTTTCTGACCCATTTTGACAATCACGCACGAAATGTTTCTTTTCCACTTTGTGCCGCAAACGGGAGACGTTGTAAATGAATAAGGCGTACGGTTACGAGCGTCGAACTCGTGCGATCTGTGCTGAAATAGCGAGAGAACTGTCAGACTAAATAAATCAACGGTGCAGTGTTAAGAACACGATTCTCTTATTACCTGGCAAGAATAATGGACTCTTTTCCTTTATCGTACTTTGCCGATGCATTCACTAATTACTCCAGTAACAGAAATTGGAATATTTTCCTAGATTTTGGGTTAGACTTTGTTAGATCTGAGTCATCTGAGAAACTATATTCACACAATTCTCGAGAGGCAGAGGACGTGTTAAATATTAATTGACATCTGAGCAATATTAGGTCCAGGTCAGTTCGTTTTTACTTAACCGTAAAATAAATTATACAACTATATAGAAAATCCCATTCGAGGGCTCTTGGAACGCACAGCTTGCCCTAACACCGTGCGTACATTAACCATTAAAAGACAATGTTTTGTTCTCAATGCGCCGCACAGAACACGCACCAATGATGAACAGTGTTCGCGGACGATCGAGACTCAAGGTAGCAAACTCAAGAATACAGTACCACGATTCAAGTATGTGCTTTATATGCAAGCCAGAGACAGTTAAGGCAAAGAAAAAGAAGCGACTGAAGAGGAGGAACGGGGAGGCTAGAGCAGCGTAGTAGAATTTTCCGACGCGCGAGTAAGCCGCTTACGAAAAGCGGGCCCAAGGCGCTCAACTCGTTTCTCATGTTACCCTGGGCGAGAGTTATGGGGACGTATGGGCGCGTTCAACGCACTAGAAAATGCCGGAAGGAAAAACGTTCTCGGTCGAAACCGTTTGTTTTCGTGGGGATTTTACCCGGGCGCGACAAGAAATCGCTGTAACGCCGCGATACGTGTGTCGATCCGGCGCTGGTCTTTTGACTCGCAGCGAAGACGGAGAGAGAAACAGAAAAAGATAAATAGAGCGCAACGTTGATCCTTCGGTGCCTTAACCGTTAAGGCGGATTCACACGGTTCAGTGACGTGTCAGTAACTGGAACGAACAAGTGTGAACTACTCCAAAACAGAGAAGCGATATTAAAAATTCTTACCACTCGCTCTGATGGCAGTGAAGTATCACGGGAATTGATACGTGTGAATCAGCCTTGCACGACGGATCAGGATCCACTTCGACTCGCAACATAATTAATACGTTTTCATAATTAATATTTAATTTTCTTATGTCCTAAAATCCTGACTCTTTGGGGAACCCGCACCAATAGCCAATAGGTACCATAAATACAGAACAGCGGTATCAGTGCGTCAAGAGAACCTCGGTGAACGGAGGTGCAATGCTGACAAAACGTCGGAACAATATATGTACCAATAGGACGTGACAAACACCGGAGAGTCTCGAGTAGTTACACACCTTGCGCAACAAAGACTTTAATGAATCGAATTGAATGGAATGTGCAGCACTCGCCGTGGGCAGAGCGAGCGTGCACGCATTTCTAAATACAGCAGTGCGCTGCTAATAACGGCAGGGAGGGATAATCGGATTATTCGGTGGTGTGGTGCAGTGCTAAACTCGATGCGGAGACGTTGGCTGTGTCCTTCGAGAGCACGAGGAGTACGCGACGTCGGCGACGATCACGGGAAGTCTGTGCGGGGGATATTGATTCGGTCGTCCCTCTTTTTCTGCGGCAGTCACGTGAAAGAAGTGGACGAGGCTCGAAGCCGCATTCGTGCACGTGTATCGATTTGACCGAGAGAGCCGAACCGGCGTCTTTCCACCGCGCGAAGAAAAAAAAAAGCCGTCACGTGAAGATAATAGCGGGGACTCGTGACGGTCTGCCATAATCGCGTTTGACTCTATCCCTATTTACGTGGAAACAATTATTTTAAGAATGGAGCATCGGTAATCCAAGAGGGACCGAGAAATCGGTTCGGATTAAACGAAACTTTTCGGGAACTCAAATGAGGAACATTGGTATCTCTCTCGCCCAGCGTGAGGAGCGATTACGCTCAACAATGGAGGGGGAAACACCTACGGGAGTGGTGGTAACGTGTGCGAGACTGACGCAGGCGCGGTTCGTGCACACATAACCACCGGTTATGTAGGTATTTCCCCCTCCAGTGTTGAGCGTAATCGCTCCTCAGTCTCGCCACAGTTCTCTGTTAATTTAATGCAATGTCTTGACTTTTATAATTATTTACCACGCGCGTTGACCAACGCAATACGGTATGCTTTAAAAATGATTAGATATTTAGGTAAGTACCATAGGAACCATGTTTTAATATATGAATTGTCGATCCTTTTCTGCACATAAAGATGATAAATAGAATTCAATAAGTTAGCCTTTATCGTTGGCTAACGAGAAACTAAACATGTAGAGAAAATCAGATTCCGCTCCTTGCGATTTTTAATACGTTATAATTGGATAATATATTTTTTATATCTACTAACAAGGGAACATCCCGAACCCGGAAATTCTAAAAATTCTGAAACTTTGTGAATATGTAGGGATTGCAAGGGATTTCCTCCTGATTACAACGCAATTTTTTGTTTGCTGCCCAAATTCACTCGAGGGGGATGAAATTAAATCGCGAACTGTAAGAGATAGAGAGAAAGTTTCGGAACAAAAGTTACTTCTTTTAATTAGATCTATTATTTGGGAAACAAATTATTTTACAGTTCACGAGTTATAACACAAAATCGGCAAATAACCGGATTTTCAGGAGTCGAGTCCACCCCCTTAGAGTGAATTTGGGCAACAAACAAAAATTGCGTTGCAATCCGAAGGAAATTCCCTACATATTCATAAAGTTTCAGAACTTTTTTTTTAATTTCCCGGTTCGGGATGTTCCCTTGTAAGTTTGCTCATCGCAGTAGTGTCTATTATATCCAGTAGGGTAAAGGCTGGTAATATGGAACTTCATAAAATAAAGAAAAAACGAACTAGACACAATAGACGATCATCCATCATTGAAAGAGAAATGTTTGTATTTTTCGTGGGGTGTAACAGTTTTTAACCGTTAAATATTGTAGTGATTCAGCTATTTCAGCTATTTTAAGTGTGAATGATCCAATTAATACCGTTAAGAAACTAGTTTCTGATCAGTTTAGAGGGCTTCCAGCTTTAATATTTATTTTTAATTTCTTAACGGTACGTTCTTTATTCCCAAAAGGCTATTTCTGATATTCTCAGATTATTTATCAACTCTGATTCAAGTTGCTCTTTTTAAAAAAAGATCCTTCTACACACTGATCATATTCAAGCGTCTCATCTCTATGTTGAAGCACCAAAAAGCAAAACTACTGTACCATCACTAGAACATGTCGATTCTCAGTGAATAGAATTTCTTATTATCCGTTTAGTCTCCGCCGGCAGTCCATTGAACCATTCTTCAGTTTTCCACGATAATCTCCACACTACCCATCATCGTGCCATTAAAGGAACCAAGGAATGTGCGGACGAACGGTTGCAAGCCAGTGACTAAATGTACAATGAGAATCCACTTTACTTCAAGCTGCAATCGTTACTTTCCGATGAAGCTTACGACCCATAACTAAAAGCGAAGAGAATTCATACTTCCGCAGACAGAATGTTCGATGCTTTCTGCATCGTAATTATAATAATGCACATCATTCTGAAACTAAACGAATAATGGGTCCGCCGACTCGTCACGGGGCTTCGAAATGAATAATTCTATAAAGAAAGATAGAGCTTTCCATGGGTTCTGAAGAAATCCATATACCGCGAATATCAAGAAAGCCTTCTACAAAATACAAACTCGAATTAAACGAACTACTTACGCCTCGAGCAGAGATCGGGTTAAGCGAAATTCCAATTACTAAAGCTCCAATCTATCGGTGAGTGGAGGCACAGATTGGAATAAGACGAGAATAGGAACAGAATAAATTAGAATCAGGTACGAGAGGTAGTATGTGATAGACGAATAATAAATAAAAGCTGCAGATAGAAAACACGAGTCGCGCAATGTGCAAAGATAAAGAACGTAAATATGCAAATAAAAGTATAGTGGAAAGCAGATAAGGAGGTAATGAAACGCAAGAATTACGATAAACATATTCCTTCGTTCATTCCTCTATTTAATTATAATTACGCGACTAGTACTCGTTAATAATGAAACGTACTATGCGGTTGACAGAGAACGTACAAACGAGATACAAAGCAGAACATTATTTGACGGTAAAATTAGGCAATTAGCCATAGAGACTGCGGAGAGGCAAAGCGGAGCAAAGAGAAATTAGATTCGACGAAGCAATCACACGATACAAAACAAACGGGAGATTATAACACGGTTTTGTCATCCCAACGTTAGCAAAATCCTTATTAAATATCGAACAAAATCTATAATACCACTGCGGCATTTAATTAACATACAATATAGGTATGTACGTGTTACGAGCTGAGGCTGAGGGCAATGAGATTAGCGGCTGCGAAGCCGAGGATTTGTGATTGTTGTTTAGAGTTTGTTAGTAGCCGGCGAACCAGTGCCTGGTTATCACCCGGTGCCACTAGGAAGTGTGAGAGTTCACGGACGATGCCAACACCGGGAGCCACTAGGAGATTGGCTGTACTGGACGAACCGGTGTCTCCTATCACCGGGAGCCACTAGGAATATTAGTTCAGCCTCGTAACTTTATAATGTGATACACCTCGTGCAGTAAAGATCACTGTGGGTTTGTCTCACATTGGGAATTCAAATAATGGAGGGGAATCCCAGTGTAGAACACTAAGTAAGAAGTAACAAAGTGTATATCCTATTAATTCGATGTTTACAGTCGAAAAAGTGTAATTGTCGCGGTACCCAAGTCCGCAACTCGATTATAACGCACTGAGAAATGCGGGGGTCTGAAAGAGGATCATAAATATGTAAAGCCAACAGCAACTTTACATGCTGTACGGTTAAGGCTGAGAAGGAAATTGAACCCTGATACCTTAAGAAAAAGGAAAGAGGAGATTAATGTGCTTTGTACAAATAAAAAGTCTGGATTATATTCTTTAGATAAATTTTTAGAATCACCTGATAAATTTTATTGAATTTGCATTAAAAATATTTTTATCCATTCAACTCGGCTTCTACCAAGATTAAATCCTAAGTGCGCCAGAGAACCCGATCTTGATAAGTCTTCTAAACGTACTAAACTATAGTGAGCCCTGGAGTCTGCATTCGTTGCTTTTTTTATACTACGAAATTGGTCCTAGCAAGTGGTGAGAACATGCATGCCTTCAATCGAATATCTGTTTTCTTGTGAAACCTCGGCTGCATCACAGCACTGCAGGAAACGATGACCCTGCCGAGTCACGTGCATTCCAGACAGCCGGAAGGATCAAAAGTCAAAATGTCAACAAACAGTCTCTGAACGTAACATATGTATGTGTTGAAGCGTCAAATCAAGCATATTCTTTCGTGTCACCGTGTACACGTGACTGTGATTTCTAAATGGCATGTGACGGACAATTGTAACGGCATAAAACAGCTGAATGCCAGATGCTGGAGCCCGAGTTTAGGCCCAAAATGTTTGGGTCCTTCGAGTGATGTGCGAAGTGAAATTTGCCAGAACCTCGGGTCGAGAGTGAGAACAACTTTCCCTCCGACAAGGTCATCTTCCCGGTACTGCTAACTTTTAGGTTAGCCAATAGGCAGAGTAAATATTATCCCTCAACTTTTTTTTTCATTACAGGAAAAACAAGGAAAAACTCGTACGAGCAGCTACGTATAACACTTTTGTAATCCTCAGTTTTGATTCTTGTATGTCTAAATACATAGCCATAGTATAAGTTATCCACGAGTATATTCCTTTTTTCCATACATCATTATAACACTATGAAAAGCATCTGTTTACACAGCCGCTATCAAAGATTAAAAAAGTGATACCGAAGACTCAGCAATAGAATAATTAAAAGTCGGTATCAAAGGTATCAAAGGGAACAGTTTCTGATCAACCTGAAACATTTTACTATGAGCTATCAAATGTTTGCGTACAAATTTGAAAATACTTCATAATTATTTAGTAATTTTTTGGAATAAATTTGTATCGTGATAAACTTATTATTTGATATTTATATACTAAACTGATCAGGAATTGGGTTCTGATCAGGAACTGGGTCCTTGACGGTAATCCATACAATCGATGTAATTGTTCCTTTCAGATGAAAACTTCGAATGCTAAACAAAATAAACAAATTCAATTTAATGTGCTCGAATTTAAAGTAAACATAGCATCGACGAATCTAAATATGTTGGAAAATCTGTCCGTTGTTTCTCGCACGTGACGCGTGATTTTTAATTTTACTTCCTTTCACTTTAACCTTCAAACCCTCGACTGTTTCAAGCTCAACTTTGAAAAAGAATTCGTGGCCCACTAAGGAGAAATAACCAGTGCTGATAAAGTCAGGTGATCGTGCTGACCACATTCCTAATGTCACAAAGCAGAATCATTCGCATTGCTTTACACTCTAAAATCAATGCCCGTTGAAAGAGAGCTACAAGCGTGTATCGATAACACACGTACAAATAAACAAGGTGCGGAGCGACTTCCCTACCACCTAATAGATCAAAGTCACGAACTCTCATGTGTGTCTAAGGCAGATGAGGTGTCCATTTCATCCCCGTATCTGGCCGATCTCTACGATACACATCACCAGACACCGATATTTCGTCTTCGACGCATCCACCTTGCCCATGCAAGCATGTTTACTCCTACCACAGCCAGTATAGCTGAACGGATGGCTGCCTGGTCGATTGCGGCGGATTGTAAAAGTCCACTGATCCGAATAACCATGCTAATACGCGGTCAGCGTCATCCACCGGCGAGTGAACACGGGGAACAAAAGAGGAGGGTGGCCGAGGGAAGATGATTTTTAATGTTTTCGATCGGCCGCGCTTGGCCATCCAGGCTGAAAGTCGACTGGTTCACTCAACGGTTTTCCCTTCGGTCGCGAGCGGCTCGGATCCAAATAAAAAGGAAAGTGAAATTAACGGAACAAGCTCCAAGATATTACGGCTGGTCGTTGAGTGTACCTAATGCAATTAGAACCGGTTAAATTAGCTAAAAGGATTTTAGGCCCGAGTATCGGTTTCGATGTTATTACCAGTGGAAATTGTTTTTTCTTTTACTTCTTATTAATGAGGTGTCGTCGTAATCATCGCGATGGTAGCCACCTTAGTTTTTGTAAAAGAAATTTAAGAAAAAATAAAGTATAACTGTAACGAGGAGTTGAAAATTTGCAAATAGAAAATGTGTTTGCAGAAATGCAAGAAATAATTAACGAGAGAGTACTAAGGTATAAGTTATTATATTCTGCATTTAATTTTCAATATAATAATAGTAATATTAGTAAGATATATTATATTAGCATTGCTATATATTATCAGTATGTAATTTTGTAAATGACTTACAATTAGTTAAATTCAGTTCGCAGTTCACAAAACTTGTTGCCTGGTATTAATGTTTCAAAACTAATTAGTGTATTAGACAACGGATACTAATATCCAAGTAATAAGGTATTAATTTCAATGCGTTAAGCCAGCAAACATTCCCCTCGTTTCTAACGGTTTGGCAGCTATCAAGTTTCGCCATGCCCGAATGCTACCTAATTATAATCCCCTTGAGATAAAGATTCGTCCAACTTAGTGGCAAGCTTTCGTACAAACTTAAGCGAAATTCCTTCTACATGGTCAAAATAATATAGAAACACGATTAACAATAAAGTCAGAAATGTGATAATAACTATCGAACTATAGAATGTTAGTTTACCTAAACTTTAGAAATGTGATAATAACTATCACTGGAAGTTTTCGTTGTCGAACACGTTACTGCGAATTTTAACAAAGTCAAGTGAATTTTGATTACACGGGAATTTTCATTCATCATAAATGAATTTTCATTAACAGCTCGACGCCTTCCAATCGTATAGACACAATTTACTGCAACAAACATGATACAGTCTACTGTAGAAAACAGTGCAAGACTGTGCAAAAATATTAAAACAAAAAACAATACGATCAATAACAGATTGAATGTTACACGATCGATTAGAAAATAATGTCATTTGAATAATCACATCATTAAGATATTTGTCTCAAAGATGCCCAAGAACTTTGAAACGTCCTGTATAACATTTTTAGCACAAAAATTCCGAAAGTCAAAGAGTTACTTGCAATGCTCGCAGGAGGACAATACATACATCCAACAATTTCCGCGGGGGAAAAAAAAAGCATTCCATTGCTATAGAAATATCGCAGGAGCGAAGAGAATCCTTTAGAGGGATCTTAAAATTCGCCCAGTGAAGCAGCGAAGAGAAAAACGTTCCCTTCATTCACTGTGCGAATACGTGCATCTGTGCACAGCCTAAATCTTCGTACAAATTCCTGAGCGGTCTGATGTCTTCCTACCGACAAGAAGTATTTCTCCTCGTTCGTTTTTGCATATGCATCTTGGCATTCCGAGGCATCTGGTATACGACAACCGTCGTCCCGCGACGATCACGCTTCTTCTGCATCACTAAACTTCAAGAAAATTTCCCGGAGTGGTGCAGAGAGACACATGCACGTTGGCGCGCCAAGGAGAATTCACAACGATTCCCATGAAAATGGCAGTATTATCTGACTACACGCAAGCGAATACGTAATTATATCAGTGAAATGGGAATTACTCTAGAACATTGGGATCCGTATCAAATGTACCAGATATTTAAATTACCTACTCGCGATACGCTGAATATATTAGATATCAAATATATTCGGAATATTATAAATACAGTAGCGGACAAAGAAGTTACCACCTTTCCGATCCACTCGACTTCTACTTTTTGACAGCAACTCAAAACTGCAGCATGTGTCTAATTTACATGCTTTGATGGAGAATTAAAAACTGTATAAAACAGAGTTAAAGTTGAATTTATTTAACTCTTTTACATTAACCCTTTTAAAATCGACGAAAAGTTACCACTTTTGAATAACGATAAAAAATCTAATATCTTGCAGGGGCACCAAAAGTGATAACTTCGTTATTGATTTAAAGCTTTCGTTTGTTAGTTAAATAAATTCAACTTTAACTGGGTTTTATACAGCTTTAAATTCTCCATCTGAATATGTATATTAAACACATAGAAAATAACTTTTCGATGCCCTAAAGTAACTTTTTCTTACTGATTTAACATTGCAATATAAGTAAATACTCCCTTTCCAAGTGTTTTTTTCTTTCTTTTTTTTTAATATTTAATCTGGTCATTTTTAAAGTAATAGTGATCGTCACTTTCATTTTTAAATGTCTCGTTAATCAAAATTTATAATTTCAGTTCAAAAGCCTGGTTCGGTGCGATTGCACCGCGACAGAACCGAATAGTGACAAAGAAGATGGATAATATTGTCTTGTTTGCATGGAATCATATAGCACAGCACAAGCAAACAAATGAACAATGGCTGCAATATACTGAATGCACCTCCCAAAACGTTTTCTACTTCTGTCACAATTGCGATACCGCATATTTGATTATAAATGTTACCTTCTTTCAATTATTATTATAATTAAAATCAATAAATATTTTACTTTTCTAAAGTTAAATTTGTGCTTCTATCGACTCCATGCAGTGGTAGGGGAGACCGGGGCTAGTTGTTACAGGGGCAAGTTGTTACAAAGCAGTTTAAAATTTTTTCGCTTGGACTATCTCTTCGACGATGAAGTGACTGATGTGTTTCAACCATACACACTTGTATATGTTGTGTGTTTGTAATCGGTTCACGCGTTGTCACTTTATTACAGTTTTTTGTGTTTTCGGTACTAATAGTAACTTTTCTCTTTCTACTTGAATCTTTTCTACCGAACAGACAGATAAATGTATGTAAATGACTATTACCAGGTTTGAATCAGTGTTCTTTTAGCTACAGATTAGCACCACGAACATAAGAATACACCCAACTGGTATGAACTTATAGCTGTTTATACACAATGGTGTCAACCGGGGCAAGTTGTTACACACGACAAGGGGCAAGTTGTTACACAAGACAAGGGGCATGTTGTTACATACGAAAAGGGGCACGTTGTTACAGAGCGAAAGGGGCATGTTGTTACATTGTATTTAGTAATTAATTTATTAATTTATTAATTTAATGCTTTAGTTACCACGAGTCACTATAGTAGTTTCCCGCTAAATGAATCCACAGAGTGGATTCAGTGCATAGAATGCAAAAAGTGGGCACATGAGAAGTGTGCAAAACCAAAGAATCACTTTTACGTGTGCATTAATTGCGAGTCCCCGTATGAAACGGACGACGATAATTGACGATAATGATTTCAGTAGTTTTTATTATTTTTAAAATAGATTTTTTATTGTATATTTATTGTAAAAGAATTCTTAACATTAATAAATTTACTTTTGTCCAAGAAAATATAATTATATTACTCATAATAAGCCTCGTTTCGTAAAATTTAATTGTGTAACAACTTGCCCCGTATTGTGTAACAACTTGCCCCTACTCGGGGCACGTTGTTACAACATGTCTCGACTTTCAAAATGGCTTGTTTCAAAGTCATGGTTTTCGTTTAATTACATTCCATAGCGGTCATCGGTAGAGGAAAGAACGTACTTTAAGTAAGAGTCATTGATAGTATTAAATATGGAATGCAAAAAAAATAAAAAATAAAAAACTGAAAAGTGTAACAACTAGCCCCGGTCTCCCCTACTACCACCCCAGTTCCAAATTGGTGCTAAAAAATAACAAAAATAAAAGCAACCAAAGCAGTGGTAAGTTTTCTGTCCTCTACTATACCTCAAACAGCACAAATCCTCCAAATACTTCCAAAAGCACTATCTCGAATACACCAGGTATCCACAAATCTTCAAAGTAGCCTAAATACTTTAAATACTTCTAACTGCTGCACCAAACATCCCAGGTATCTCAAGTATTCCCAAATACTAAAAGTACTCCAAATTCCCTGAATACCAAAAACCCCTCAAACATTCCAAACAACCAGACACATATCGCTACCACATCAAGACACCCCAAATACCACCAAGTACCCCAAATACACCGAATACAATAGCTAGGTACTTCAAATACCACAAATACTCCAAATATCCTTATCACTCTACTTTTACACTTCTTCTAACAATCGGCGTTTTCTGCCATATTTCCCAAAACTATGCAAATTATCGAGAAACGTCTATCATTAAATGTATTAATTCTGAACAGAAACATTTGCTGGCGCAAAAATATTACTACACTCCATTTTTTAAAAAAAGGGACTGCTCGCTTCGCTCTCCTAGAAAGAACTTTATCGACACCCCTAAAGAGGGTTCGAGAGAACAGGTTGCAGCATAAGTATTTCAGATGGCCCACCCTATATAATCCTGACGAATGACTGCATAAGCCTCATTTGTAGGAACCTGTAAGTCATCACGTCTTCCAGCAGGTAATAAAATTCCATTCCGGACAGGCCACTATGACCGAAACGCAACGCGCCGGGGATAATCGATTATTGTCTAGCACCTGTCACAACGCTTCACCCGTGAAATACGTGTCAACCGTGGCGAACCGGGATCGATGGGCGAAAGATCTAGGCACGGGGAGGAAGGAGGGTCTTCCTTCTATTGCTTCGCGGACAGAGGTTTTTCCCTGCGAGTGTATACGTTCCCTCTGTAGTCCCGCACAATGGGACAGAATTCTGTGGAGGTATACCTGGGCCGGCAATCTCCTTAAAAGGCTAGCAAGAGTCAAACATCATGAAAAGATAAAAAGCCGTCTCTCCGCTGGTTTTGATTTCATTGGGAAAACATTCGGGACGCCTCTATTGTGCGGCTGTCCTCCGTGTACCGTCGTCGCTGGGCCATTGACGTCTAGATTGACTGTAATCGATTGCACGTGTCGATTATGCTTCTGGGCGATTGAGTACCTGCAGCTTTTTGCGAGTGGCGCGGGATCCCTATTTCTCAAGTTCGATTAAGTAGGTATTGTGGTTAGCAGGTAATGAAAGCGATAAGTGGAGGGAGTTTAACGTTCTGGGTGTACGGCGTCCCTCAATTTTTGCAGCAGGTGCGTATCTTAATATAGGCATCCAAATTTATTTGACTCGTTAAACTGTATTTTCACTGCTGTTAATTTCAAGTCGAATAGTGTGCGACAGTGCCATTAAAGGGAAAATGTGTTACGATATAAACGAATTCAACGGTTAAAACTCTGTGACTTTACCGATAGAACATGGTACCATGATATTCATAATTACTTTAATCAAAATGTAATGATTAAGAATTTTCGAAACACTTATGGCAGTTGGATAAAAAATTCTAGATTCTACGTCACCAAATAGATTAGAGAAACTCGGATTTTTTTAACAAATTATTTAAAGGATCACTTTATCCTATTCTACTGATTTATGTTCTTTCTCTAAAATAGTATGGACCGCTCAGTGTAAAAAGTACCTAAATGCGAGGTCCGTCATCCAAAAGTTCCTTTTTTAGCCAAACAACTAGTGTCTCCCTAGTAACTTATAAAATGGACAAAGAACGAAAGACGAATGTAAACTGTATAAAATCGAAGGAAACGAAAAACTTTCAGGAATCATCAGGTTCCTGAATGACCCCAAATTGCGAAAGCGAGGCCTGCGTTTAATACACGCTCACTTGGCAGCGATTAGAATTGCGAATGATCGATCGTAACGGGCGAAGGGAAAGTTGGTGAACTAAGTATAATGGCCCTGGGTTCTCTAAGTATTTAACGCGGGAACAACTAACTAAAATTTTACTTGGGCGAACTGAGGTGAACGAGCGAACTTCTACAATAAGACCGAACGCGCTGTATCCTCGATAGCCGGCCTATTATCAGCTGAATGGGAAAACAATGGAGATATTGATCGGCGATTCGCGGGCGTTGCTACGTGTGCACGTGGGACACGTGCCTTTGTACCTTGTGCGCACGCTTTTCGGGATGTAACCCCTCGACTCCGAAATATTAACAAATTTTGCTTTCAACGAAACCACGAAGCACCATTCGATAATTCTGGCAGTTGGGATGAAAAATAACGAATGCTTTTTTAATACCAAAATAGATTCATATTTATCAGAATGAAGAAATTTGTTTTAAATTCCTGATGCATTGGCGAAATGCGCGATAACTTTTGGAACTCCCTGTACAGAACTAACAGATATAAAATATACAATGGCGGAGAAAGGTATTGAGACAACTTTTAAAACAGAATAATCTTTTTAAAATTGGTCCAAACGACTTGAGTTTTCTGAGAAGCTGGAAGAATTAGTTGAAATAAAATTGCAATTGGTCGGAAAAGTGCAGAAATTATTAGGCACTGAAGATGGTTTATTCAACTTTTTTATGTGAGGCTGCGATGATAATTCAAAAAATGCCTTTGTGGATTTATGTGTGTTCTATACACGCTAAAAATTTCATGGAAATGGTTTTAAAGGGTGTCCCAATACTTTTGACCTGCACTGTAAAGAGTAATAATCTAAGCGATAAGATATGCGATAAGATAAGATTTGACATCCGCAAACCTGTTTTCCTTATCATAAATTGTCGTACAGCTGTAATGATTATGGCTTTCGCGGATGAATGTAAAAGGAATTATGTGAAAAGTTAATGTTAAAAGGAATTCGAAATTCAGAGACAAACATTTTCTTTTATTTCCGTGTATTTGACAAGGGAATGAAGAGTTTAAAATAAACTATATGTCTCAAAGAAGGCCATTTCCTGTAAAAACTTATTAATGTTTCAAGCTAATGGTGGAGAACTATTAATAGTATTATCGATAGTTATCGATGGTCCTCGCTATCGAAAATTATCGATGGCTTATTTTCACTATCAATAGTTATCAATATTGAAAATTGTGGATTCATATCCGTGTCGTTCTGATCGCTTTGCTTAAGAACTGCTGCTAAAGCTGATAAATCATTAAACTGAAAAAAATCATTTTTATCCTAAAGAAATGATTTCTACTTAGCATTGAAACTCGAGGTTCGTAATACAGTTATTAAATTTTGTAAGATTAAAGAAAAGGATGTTAAAATTTATGTACATTTCTTTAAGTCAGTTAAAAAAAAGGAACAGCTCAAGTTCAGAATCTAAAACTTAATTTATAATATTATTACTTGTATTAAAAATAATTTTTTTTATAGATATTTAAAAAGCAGTAATATCACTGGCGGTGTAGGATACCACTATACCTCATCTGTGATAATAAATCATACCATCACTATTGATAACTATTAATGATCGATGGTCCAACTATCAAAAACTACTGATACTGCCGACTTACAGGGCGTAACGACAGACGGAGTGGGGCACACGCCCCGCCCTAACAGTTTAACTCTATAAAACCTAATTAGCCAAAACTTTAACAATCGTTTACGATGAAACGGTTCGTTTACGGCGCATGCAACCTTTTCAACTTTTTGTCCTCTGCTCGAGTAGCATACGCAGAAATAAAAAATAAAACGTTCCATCTCGATTTTCCTATTTAAGGTAGTTCCTGAACAATCTATTAAATTCAAGAATTCTTTCAAGTTTCGTTCAAAACTAATTTCGAATACAAGAAACCCTTGTACAAAGTTTAACATCGATTCACCACTTAGTTATCGAGGAATTCTTAATTAAACAGGAAAACTATATTCAAGAAGTGTACCAAAATTGGCACGAAAGTACATCGAAATGTCACGAAATGAGTTTATTAATTTCTGCGAAACTGACCACATGGTTTCTTCGTAAATGCCCATAAAAAACAGGTTTACGTGCAGATTTTTTAGAAACTACATAGACCAGTCAACGTGGCAACGCCGCACAATCGATATGTTTAGACACTTAAACAGCGAACGACGTTCCAAATTCATATGAACATTTTTCCTGACATTTTGGTTATAAAAGACGCTCGGAATGAACGCGACGTTGTCAGATCTGCTGCTAAAATTCTATTTTCGTATTACAATTATTTATATTAACAATGAACTTTTTGAAATATATATATGCACGATGTTAAAAATTATCATTATTTTCGGAGTATCATACTATTTTATATTTATCATTTATTATGCAACTCTAATTCGACTAACATGGTTAGGAACTACCTTAAGAAAAATTTTGCAACAGGCTTCTGTAACCATTAAATTTGTTACAACTAACCAAAATCATTGAATTGCTACATACTGAATTATTCTTCTACGACAAGGTACCTATGGACTAATCGATTCATACATGCATGGTAAATGTATTTTGGAATGCGCTTGGAAGAGTGTTGAAAA
This sequence comes from Andrena flavipes, assembly GCA_963971345.1. NCBI lineage: Eukaryota > Metazoa > Arthropoda > Insecta > Hymenoptera > Andrenidae > Andrena > Andrena flavipes. The sequence continues at coordinate 71,241,436 of OZ020479.1, read as the reverse complement.
AAAGAAGCCACGGAAGAAAACTGCCCGCATTTACCGCTCCGCATTACATTCGGGAAACCTATTCGCATCCGGCCGCAGTATCATTTTCATTAAACTTCAGAAACAGCACTGCAACGCGCCACATTTTCCCTGTACACGCCCGTGTGATTATACACATGTTGAATATTTTTCGCCAGGAACGAGCCGTCTTATTCGAACACGAAAGTGCTACCCTTGAGCATCGAGGGGGAGAATGGGGACAAATTACCGCGAGGCTTTCTCCTCTGCGCGCGCTACGGTGAAAACGAGACGAAAGAAAACCATTGGCGCGAACGAGAAAAATATTTTAATCTACTGGATATTGTGGGAAGGCAGAGAAACAGAAGGGGGGGAGGCTGGGGGTGCGTCTCTGATCAAACAAACCTCCGTGGACGAGCAGGTAGGGCGAAATATAATTATATAAAACGTGAAACTGTCGCGATACCGAGCGGGCAGGATGTTAAAAAACCGCTGGAAAGCAATTTTATGCCACAGAGTAGATGCATCGGAACGCTTTCAGGCCATAAATTTGTGGGGCAGGGGCGGGCCGCGACTACGGAGAGAGACGGCCTCGTCCGATCGCTCCAGCTCGCTCGTTCATGCATTTCAACGCTTGCAAATCATTCATTCGGACTCATTGTCGAGAGAAGTCGGGCTGTACGTGCGCTGCCGCACACACGCGCGTGCGCACGGTGCTCGGACGGGAAATTTCATGGTGCCTCCCGTGCTCGCGCGATTTCGGGCGCGCGCCCTTGAATATTTATCGTTTTCTGCGAAATCAAATTCTATCGCAATGAATGTACCATCAGCCCCGGCTAGCCCGCCTGGAAAAACAGAATCACGATCGGGCACTTTGAAATTAAAACAACTTGACCGTTTGTTTTTTGTTTTGACTGGGGAGGAGGGAGGTAACTGACTATTTGCCTGTCATAAAATTGTTACGTTGGTGAAATAATGATTCACCGCAAACAGGCTATTTAGGGATCTCCAAGAATTTGTATTTATCGATTTTAAAATTCGATTGTAAAAGGTGAGTCAGAGAGGTTTGATAGAAATATACAAAGTGTAATTTAATAGTTACTTCGCCACAACAATTTAAGTTACCGAAGTTATCTCTATTATATTATTAAAATATTTTCCTAAGCGACTTGCATTCACTTTTGAATAGTCAGCAATGAGAGCTGAAGATATTACACCAATTAAATTATTCACGCTTCGATTTATTACAATGGTACATCAAACTGTATGACTATTTATTAACAAAGTTTTACCGAGTTCAATAGAATCAATAGTAAAGAATACAAGGAAGAAATTAATTGACAAGAACGTAAGATAAAGTCGATAAAGGGAATGAGAGACTGGATTATCTACTATTCATGTGACACTTCAAAACTGCTTTAATGTGAAAGCTATAAAGAGGGCGGTGGTCTATCGGTGGAGCCGCAAGTGCCTCGTAATAGCGCCCACAGCTCTCCAAAACACGAGAAAATAATTTCGGCTATATCCCTAAGTTCTCGAAGCGCACAGCTTGCAACGCTCTGCGTGTCCCACCCGGTATGAAAGCCCAGAAGAAAGGGGAAGAGAATGTCGTAAGACTATATGTTCTCTCAACCGTTCAAGAAAAAAGGGGAGGGAGTGGAGACGTTAAGAACACCCGTGGATTTTCGTCGTGTATCGCTCCAGGCATATGCGCTCCAGGGAGGGAAAGAGGGCAGCCCTTCGAAAGAGAGAAAGAGAGAGAGAGAGAGAGAGAAATATTTGTAGGTTACGTTGGCGGGTCAACGCCACCCGCCCCTCTTCCCCGCGGGAGCAGCCTGTCGCGGGACTAAAATTAAAACGAGGCACACCCACTCCACCTACACGCCCGTACACACGATGCCCAAGAACGTTCAGGGACAGACGCGGAATCGACATTAAGGCTTCGAGCTTTCTCTCCCTTTCTCTTTCTTCCTCTTGTCGCTTCGCCGGATCGTTGCTCCGCTGCTCTGTTCCGCGCTCTCGGCGCGCAGAGAACTTTCTGGGCCTCGAGCTTACGCATGTCTCACGAATTGCGTGGTCGTTGGCAACCAGTGATTCGATTGACGACGATTCTTCGATAAGCTCCCATTGTAGGGAAGCGGATCTGTTGGCTAGGAGGCCAATACTTCCCCTTGTCACCACTCCCACAATACAACGATTCAGCGCCGAGCAGAAGCCCGGGGAAGGGAAAGTATCGGTCCCGGAATCAATAGATCTGCTTTATACTGTCGAGAGAATGAAACACTATCAAGGGAACATCCCCAAGTGGTCCACCGAGATTCCACTTTCGCACTATGATAGAGCTTCAAGTGCCGAAGCTAATGATACGTGGTTTTGGATTCAGGCGGTTAATAGTTCGCGTGATATTTAATGTTAAAGTTTTACGCGGGCTTGTCTACCGGTAGTGTAGCACGTAAAATCATTTTCTGCGCAGATTCGCATCCTGTTGAATGATCGTTTACTAGATTTCTATTTATACACTGCTAAAGTTTCACCTACACTTCTGTTACTTAAATATATTTTTACGTTATTCACGAGCGTCATAAATAGAACATATATCGGGGTAGTAAATATCATAAAAACATTTGAAACAAGAAAATAGCGTACACCAACATCTCGCGAAAGATATTATCAGAGACCAGGACGCACTGTTTAAACGACAACGAAGTAGCTTTTCTCACGCAGAAGTGTCTCTGCCGAAATATTTATTTGGTTACTATTTATAACGCTTGTGAATAATGTTAGAATATATTTAAGTAACTGTAGGTAAATCTTTAGCACTGTATAAAGAGAAACCTTGGTTTGATAATTTTATTAAGAAATAGAAACAATCTTTAAAATGTCATTCAGCAGGATTCAAACCTGCGTGCAAGATGACTTCGCGCGCTACGCTACCGAGCCATCGTTAAAGCCGTTTCTATTCGGTAGCATGTGGCCGCGTAAAACTTTAACATTAAATATCTCGTAAACTATTAACCGTCTTCACCCAAAAACATATATTATTAGCTTCGGTATTTGAAGGTCTATCGTTGCGCGAAATCTCGTTTCAATCTCGATGGACCACTTGGGGATGTTCCCTTGTATGTACACGCCGCTCAAAAATATCGTGCCAACGACCGCAGATGCATAAAGGCTTCCCCTTCCTAGATGCGCTTCGACTGCGTGCGATTGGCGCTGCGCAAGCTAGATGCGCATAAAATTATTATGCCATCAACTGCTGAATGGCGTGAATTAAAGTGAATAACACATGCGTTGCGGTATAACTATGCTTGTACGTTCGTCATTTCTAAAGATATTTTTCTTTCAGTGACACTAAAACAGTGACGGTGCAAGAATATTCGAGAAATCCTCGAACTCCTCGCTCGCGAAATTCAGCAACGCAAGAAACGTCTCGGAAGTATTCAGAATATAATCTATATCAGAATTGACAAGCGACAAGATAACTTAGTCTTTCCAGATTAACTTACATATGTTAATATATATATAAAGCAGAAAGTTTATATGTTTGTGTGTTTGTCTGTCGCCTAAAAATACCAGATGAATGTGACTATTTTCACAAAAGAAAATTGTGAAATAAAATCTAAATTCCGGGAGAAGTCGGATATAGTAAAGATAGTCCCAAATATTCCCCACAGTTTTCAACTGTTTTCTAAAAGAATACGTTCGTTTCTCGTATTAAATATATGTCTTTATGTGTGACCTGCTTAAACTTGGCCCGTTCTGTAGACGGAGCGTTTCTATTTACCGTAAAACTGGTTTTCGATGAAAACAAAGAGTTCGAAAGCCGGGTGGCCCTCTCGTGCCATCGATCGAGTTCCACAGCGACGATTATGTCGCGGAAGAGGAATACGACGAAAACAGAGGCGGAAATACCGCGATTAGAAGGGCGTATATCTCCGCCGTGGAACATCCGCGAAACGATTTACGGCCCCGAGATCTACGGCGCCTAGATCCCTCGGCGAACGAACGGACGCGCTCGTCCCCGCGGATTGTAAATGAACGGCATTTGATATAAATGTGATTTAGCTGGCACACTGCCAAACGCGAAACGGTATAAATAGGATTTCTAGAGTTGTAACCCTACACGCGATTCCCTGCTGTTTTATTTTCGGGGATAGTTTCACCGTAAAAGTGCGGGAAAAACGTGGAAACCGGCTGTTCAACGCGGGAAACTGGAACTACTACGACGATCCCTCCACCGAGGAGATAAATTTCGACTCTGCCGTTACGTCACGCGGCACATAACGCATACCACCGTCTCTTTCTCTCTGCGTCTGCTACGCGCGCGGTTCTACAGGACGGTAATCGCGAGGATGATGTCATGGGATAATTCTTAACGATTACGGAGCGAGCGAACGCGCTGATGTTTCCTAATTTAGCGCTCCGATCGAATAAATCATGGAACGAAAAGTGCCGCGGAGCGGCCAACTGCGGGATTAATTTCGAAGCTTGTTAACACGTTACCTACCGCGTATCACGTACTCCTGATATTTTTCTCACTCTTCGTACACCTAAATAAATAAAATCTACTTTCTTAATAGCAAAAGCACGTGCGTGATTCAAGATTTAGATCGCTCATGAAATCGTACTACAGTCGAACCTCGATAACTCGAAAACTTGTATAGTTCAATAATTTTTTTCATTGCCTTCCGCTTTGCTGTAAACACCTCTAAAACTCGAAATACAACTTCCTTAATTCGAACTACATTTTGCATGTTAAATTATTTATTTCACCTCTACAACTCGAATTTAGAAGGACTCCCACATCTACAAATCGAAGATCACTTCCACGTATGTATTACGAAATTTTGTAGAAAGATCTCAAAATATCGAGGAAAATATTTCCTCTGCATTATTTATGTCGCGAATACATGCAATCAAAATACAGTCCCTATCAAAATTTACCACGTTAATTTTTAAACCAATGTAAAAATATTCAACCGCTCTTCAAAATCAATATTTCAAAAAACAAACCTTCATTTGTAAAACCTCCATTCTGCATTTTTTACTGAATTCTTTATAAAATATTCACGCTCTACACAGCATTTTGCAATCTGCTTCCCAATATTATTTGAATATTACCGCTGCATCCTTGTACTATTTATATCCACTATTTTATTCATCCGTGTCAATATATTAGCATAATATATTATTAATACGTGATAATAGAAAACGAATAAGTGAATCGTTTCTTACATTCACTTGGCAAAATATTTCAGAACCCCGAGCTCTTATTGAATTAAAAATTGTGCTGTTATTGTATACGTAGATATCAATGAACTACAAGATATTTTTGAAGGTATAGAACCGAGAGACTTAAAATACACCATCTGGTATTAATGATTAAATCGACAAATTATTAATCATAAAAAAAAGTAAAATCCCAATAAATCTGAAATAAGTCCAAATAAAGTTTAACAGACTATAATATTGTGAATGACGTGAATCAGGAATGGGTGACAACAGCTGTTAAAATATGAACTATATGCATCGGAAGATGTGATCGATTCACTCGCCTCTTCCAACGATTCTCTAGCATGCACCGCAGCGGCCCACGCGCCACCTTATAGGTGTGACTTCCTGTAATCGTTGTAAACAAGTGGAAACAAGGACACACGCCGTAAAAAAAAGAGTTCTTGGTGCACGGGTATCGAGGCTCAATAGGATAAAAGACACCGAGGTCGGAATGTCAGTGGGACACGCCCACGAAGGTGCTGTAATTCGATGCGTCTAGGTTCCATACAGAGTGTGTGGGATGCACTCGACACGTTTACGCGTGATTTCGTTTCGACTTCTTCGTATAACGTAAGAATTTGCCCTCTACCGTCACGTACAGTCACTTCCAAGAGTCCACGTGTATTCATTTCATACGGTATTGTGTTCAGATACTTGAGCTGAAAATTATGCACACGTCTGGAATTCGTTAAAATAAAGGGAAAGCTAAATAAACGTGGATCTGAGAAACAGCCCACTTTCGATGTATTCGAAATGTTTCGGTGAAGATTCTACAGACAATTCTGAGAAAAGAATACTGTCACGTGTCTAATTCGTAATGGTTACGCATTTCAAATTTAAACGTGGAAAGTATGTACCTGTTTGTGTTCTTACAGTACTGCTTAGTAAGTGTGAAATATGAAATGTATTAGAAATACTAATCTTCAGGTTATTAGAAAGTGAATCTCTCATATCCAGAGCATAGATGTAGTTACAAGAAAATTACTGCTTACATTGACTGACTGACAGTTTCAAAGAAGGTGGATTAGCAAAAATGTACTGACTTCCAGTATATTTCTCCATCTGGCAATACTTAAAGAGCTACATTCCGCATAGCTACAGTACGTAAAGTCACTGACCCCAAAAATCTTCTACATAAACTAGTGTGCACTATTTTAAGTTAATACAATATTTCGTAGTTTACAAATAGTAATAGAAGAATCAATTTTCTTCATAAAATTTTTTAAAGTCTTGCGAACTGTTGCGAACCTATTTTCTTATTGTTAGAGTTAACTATAAAATCTATTCCCACAGTTTCACATTTCTTTCTAAAACACCCTATGCAAATAATAAAAATGCTTACATGCATTTTACACGCGTGCTTCCAAACATATTAGGGATAAATTTAGCAGAGAAAGATAACGAACAAAGTTTACATAAACTTTGATCTTATCTAATCTTAGTACCAAGGACAGTTACCTCTTCGTCTTCGAAAAAAGAAGAGACTATTTGCCTCCAAAAGGAAACTTAAAGATATATGTAGATAACAAACGAAATAACTATTTTTCAATATAAAGAAAAATATATCGACTGCAAAATATTGTGAAAGGAAAAGCTTGTCATTGATGCCCTGTCACTCGGAATTTTTATCATAAAACAACTCTGCAATTGCTTGATTGGTAGTCCATGAATAATATTCGCAACTCAAAATGCCACATTTGGGACGATGTTTAAATCCAATCATAAAAAGTGGATAGCGACGCGTTGCGATTAGGAGTGGAACTATGTGTCGAATGTTTCTATATTCAACTATTTGATGATTCATCGGATGTGATCCGAATGCCTACGTATTGGAATACCGATGATATGGGCACTGAACCGAATACATCAAATACACCCTTCTTTTTCAAGCCTTACTTTATCTGAGATGTTACGCAATTTCCATTTTTCTTGCGCCACTTATGGACCCACACAACACAATACTTTTTTGGAATATACACATCTCTTCCATCGCCAACTCTAAAAAATTAATGTTTCGACGAAAGACGACGTAGCTGGAATATTTTTCTTTAGAATACGTGTGCTATGAACGAGATGTAGGTAACACAGAAATTTCCTATTTTAATATTACAGGTTGCCAAAGATATTCCCAAAACCCTGCGCCTTATAAAATAATCCAATATTATATTATCTGAATAGTCGCGGCTCTAACTACAATACGCGAACCGTGCGAAATGGTCGAAGCACTTTATCGTTCTCCAAGAGATAGGGAGCGACGATATCTATCAGTCGCGGTGGGCAGATATCTTTAAGTAACGAGTTTCACCAGAGCTCCTCGCACGCATCGCATTATCCCGCTTCAGGAACGTGTCCAGCACAGACGATGCATCTGCATCAACGATCGCGATCCCGGATGCATATCGAGCGTCAGAAGTGAGCATTTATCGCATGCCATGGCTACAGAAGAAAATCTAACCGGCACTTCCGCGGCGTCAACCACTTTCACCCATGAATCGCGAAGTTTGCAGAGACAGAAAAAACTGTTTGTCCATATGTCATTGGTCTTTGCCTTACACTTACGTTTCTTCTTATCTCTAGATAGTGGACTATATAATATTGCATCATTTCATTTTATTTATTCTACGTTAGAGAGATAACGAGAGTATTCATTCTGTCACGTGTAATGTCCAAATTTTATTTACTCAGCTATTGATGCAAATTGGTAGCACTTTAAAAACAATTTCAATAAATGTTCGTTCTTAACATGAATCACTTCCTGATGACTGTAATAAGAAGTGATAAGCTTCTGCGTTATGCCTGCACTAATTATTCCGAACACTATCCTGGCTAAGAACAGAGTGTACTTTATTACAAATTTGCTACAGTATCTTTAAACTCGAATGTATTTACTTCAGTTGCAAAATAATTATTCTGTAATGTCATGCCGCACTAGATCGAAATCCTATGGAGAATATCGAGCATATATATGTAAATTCCATAACGCCTGACTGGGATAATTTCGAATAGAAATAATTTGGAAAATGTATGAATTCGAAAATAGAAAATCGGAGCAAATAAACAGTAAATTACGCCCGGGCGTAAACGATACCAGACAGTTAATTATTATTTTACACATTAGCTTTTAAATGAATATATAATTGCACGAATTATTCTGCCCCACTAATTGTTGCATTTGGTTGTGTTACTCGTTTTACATGTTGCAAACACTGGTCGGTGTTCGGTAAATTACAGACCCGCAACTAATTTCTTTAGGAATTCACCTATGTGTTTCCTTTCGTTTAATAAACACAAAATAATTTATTGAAATGGAGCAAATGTGGTTTTTAATTTCAAACCTAACGCGGAGCTTTCACCCTGAGTAAAATAATAGGGTAGTTCTATAAAGTACGATAAGGGAAACGTGTCAAATGTGCGTTGCATTGGCAATTCAATTTTCGAGCACATTCTTGCATAAACAGTTCTCGTTTTAATTTTGTATCGCACGGAGAAAGGATCGAGAGACTACGAGATGTGGACACAATTTTCCATCGATGTAAGTTTTTTCGAAATATCAAATTTGCGATTGGAGTAAAAGTTACAACAATTCAGAAAATGGCAAGAAAGTATCGACATACGACTCGAAAAAAGGCGCCATACAAAATGGGAATTCATCCACATTCATATGTACATATGTAGATGTTACCGCGCTGCAGAGTCGTTGCTTTGGCAAACGAGCACGAATCGCGCGACGAAACGACAATTTAATGGCACCTGGCTAATCCGTCAGACATACGCGTGTATATTCGTACCAATTCGCGTACGTGACCCGGCAATTTCAATTCTAATTATTTCGACAATTTTCTAACGGCTGTCAACGCACATACTTGTACTCACGCGAAGCTGAACGTCACTCAAGATGTCGATCGCCTCGTGTGTCCAGAAGCAAAAAATCGAAGCAACGTGGTCGCACGCCTTTTATTTCGCGTCGCACTGGCAACGACGGGAAGCAGCGATAACACGCAGCCGATTTCACTTGAACGCATACTTGGATTCAAAGGTTACGTTCCGAACGCTCCGAGCGTCACTCGTTCGCGTATTGCAAGAGCTTGTAATACGGAGCAGCGAGTAAATCGCGTCGAGGAACGCAAGGAGGTCAACGTCGAAAAAGCGCCAATAATTCGGATGAAACCGAGAAGCGCGAAGAATTACGACGAATCCGTGGAACGATCAACGATTTACGTTACACCGTGCGAACGAAAATAATGGGAGACTATCGTCCGTCGTTTCCGTAACGGTGGAAAGAAACGCAATTACGGAAACGATGATCGGTAGGACGGGCGCGATATACGCGACCAAGCGAAATACATCGCATCGCCCACGCGCGGGCAATGGCGTGAGCCGACTTTATCGCCCTACAGCTGCACGGAGCACGATACACACGTAGATGCAGCACGCGTGCCACGTACGAAACATACGTATAAAATATATAGAGAGGTCTGTACTCGTACCTTGCGCCGGAACACGCGGAGGTATCAGCCACGATCTCGCCGTGATGTCGGTCAGCGTGACAGGTTAAGCGAGCCTCCGCTGACTTTCCTTCCGACCTGGCAATTCCTCACTGCGGTAACCACACACCAGAATATCTCAATTTGTCAGCACTTTTATACGGACGTCGATAACGTGTGACATACGGAGTTCCCTTCTATCGGGCACTGTGCTCTCTTTCTCACCAACGTGGAAAAAAAACGGCGGATATACGTTTCCCGTGGTCTCACTGGCGGGGGTTCCGGTCGAATAGACCGACGGATCGCGACACAAAACCCACGAAAACTCGTTTATCTCACTCCGACGACAACGCTGGCCCCGATGCTTGCTCGTCTGCCGCACTGTACCAACTCATAATCCGCTTTCTCTCTCTCGGCCGATTCACGAGGGCTCCCGGGGATCCTTCGATATTCCCTCGCACTTTGGAACAGTGGAAAACCGCTGTTGAGAACCACGCGCGACTGACTGGGCGACGATTGCGAGAGCAATAACGACGACGTACTGCGTGTGCGACGACGACGGCAGCAGTAGCAGCGACGACGACGACGGGCGGTGGTGGCGGCAATGGCGACGACGAACGACGGTAGACGACGTCGCAGGGACCGGCTGATGGAACGGGGGCGAATATATGCAACTGACGGAAGCCTCGATGCGATTTTGTAAGAGGGTGAAAAGGTAAGGCGAGCAATGCTGGTTAGGCGACGGGATTGCGACTGCTTACTGCTTGCTTGGCTAGCCGCTAGCGGGGGCCTGGCGCGACACTGACTGTCCGACGCCAGCGCCCCCTCTCCCCTCCCCTTTCGCCCTTACTCTTCCCCTTTCGCCAACCCTCCGATGCCCTACCACTCCTCCATTCAGTGGTGCACCAAATATTCGAGACCCCCGAAGAAATTCGAGACACGGATAAACCGAAATGTATGACCGGTGAACGCAACGTTTATTATTTTTTAATCTCATGAAAACTCACATATTCGCGTGATTATGGGGTGACGATTACCACGTAACTAATGAACGCGTATGCGAGCTGACTCGTTTTTTTGAGTATTTTAACCTTTTTCGAATAAAATTCCTAGTAAAATGAAACTTTTTACATTTCTCTGACGATTAGCGAAACGTTGAAAATAGATAATCTAGTATTTTTTTGCTGTTCGATGACCGGGGCGCGCACCCGTGTGCCCGTCCGACGATCCGTCACTGCCTCCACTCCCCGCCCGTCTTTCCATACACTTTAACTACCTCTCGCTTGCGCTCGCGCATGCAAACCTGTTTCTACGACTTCTATTTCTCTCTTTCGATCTCCCCCCCTCGCCCCCCCCCCCCTGAACCTTCTCGCTCCATTTCGTTCGTTCTCTCTCGCGTTCCCCTCCGTCTGTCTCGCTTAGTCACACCTACGACTCCCCCATCCCGTTCCCTCTGCGTCTAACATTTTATGCCCTATCGTCCTCCCTTCGACGCATTGGGGGGTCTCCTGTTTTTTCTCTTTCTGCTATTCGGTGCCCAACTATGCACCCTCTCACTAATTCCAACCGTATCTCGCTCTCTCCGTCCTGTCCCTATCATTTTATAGCGTTCTCTCCTCCTCTATCTTCGTTGGATCCGACCCGACTCTGTCCTGCCCGATCGCGCGCACACACGGGCCATCGTGGACACACCGAACCTCTCTCTTTTTCCTCCAACTCGGCTGTCATATATCTGCCTTTTTCCTCCATCCGCCGACTACGAGGAGCCACAATCCCCTCCCCCGCATAATATGAGGCGCCCGTCTCGCTCCCCACTGCATCCATGCGACCATATACCATGCCACGTCGCCGTCACCGCCGCCGACGATGAGGCACCAACCGCCCCTCTCCGTGGCTCAATAAGTGTCCCCGATGCGCATGCGCCGATCTGGCCCCCACCACCCACGCATCGTTCGCATCGGCCTGTCCTTGTTCCGCTAGTGGCGCCTGGTGATCCAGCTCACCCCGCTGGAGAACCGGCATAGGAGTTAGGTTAGGCTGGTCTCGCATCCCGCTATCACGCTCGCCACACACGGGTGGAACAGGGCTAGCCAGCGGTTCCTCCTTCTCGCTTTTTCTTTTCGCTCGTCTCGGTCCTGCCTCTAGAAAACAGAACTTCCAACGCGTGTGCTGTACGTCGGCGTAATCTTGTTTCTCCGATGCGTTCCTACGGCGGAGAAAGAGAGATGGGAAGAGTAAGGGGAAGAGTAGCGAGATTCGAGGAGAATTCTTTATATTCGATCGGCCTCGCATGTGTTACGGGCGCGCATGGAGGACGGTTACCAAAATACGCAATATGTAGGTATACGTGGAGCGGGACCGCTGCGTAACGTTTAGGCGAATGTCCAGTGGCTGATTTTAATCGAGCGAATGTAGCTGAAACTGTTAGTGATATATGTTGAAAAATATTTCAAAAATAATTCGGTGGATATCAGGGAAGGTGTTTCGGGTAAACTTTGCGGGGTATCGAGTGGTACATCGTATAATCGACATTACTGGGACTAATATATAAGGTGTGTCGTTTTAATTGACTCGTAATTAAAATTTAATTGACGGTAGAAATTATTCAAGTGAAAACGGAAAAAGTGGATATAGATTAAGTGCAAATGCCGCTAAAGTATGGATGGTATATATGTACCTATTTAGTGCTTCACATATGAGCGCTTTACATGTAACTACTAAAAACACTTCTTTCCTTTTTTTATAAGGAATTACAAATCTTTTAATGACTTAAACTTAAAGCGAGTTTCACAACTGAAGAATTCATGCGTTTAACCCTTCGTTGACACACTTCCTTTTTCGATGAACTTTGACATACCTGGGTGACTCACACCCACGGCAGTTTTTGAACGACTGCCATTCTCATCTCAAGAATCCAATTATTATGAAAAAAATCATAGGTCAATTTCAAGGTCCCTAGAATGAATTCCACTAGTTTTTTTTATTGAAATTCTGTTACAGTTTTTGTAAAAATCATTTGGATTACCACATGTCGAGAAAAAAAGAATAAAATCTTTAAAAAATTGTAACTTTTACAAATTTCAATATTAGAAGCTAAAAATCTACAGAGTTGCTCTTCGGATATAATACTTTGAGAGAGAAAATATTTTGTAAGACGGTTTTGGAAAAAGAGTATTTATTTTGCATATAGAAGGTACGGGGCTTCAAAATCAACTTATGCGTGGCTCACAAGGGGTTCAAAACGCGAGTGATTCACACTACACAAATATGTGACCATTTAGAAACAGGTACTCAAATTTTTCCTGTATCTAACCCTTTAACAATCCCAGTTACTTGGGTTCTGTTTACTGCAAGGTGTACGTTCTAAATGAAATTTATTTTCCTCGGATGTTGTTGACAGAAAATTTGCGACTTAACTAGTTTTGACCATTAATTGTCCATTTCTGTCGTCAAAAAATAATCCGTGTAACATTTTAATCTTAGCGCGTGGATTCATCCCCTGAAGTATTGACATGTTTCCATGTTTCATTTGAAATAATTAGCAATGGAAGCATCCTGCTTACAAAGTGTACCTATCTGCTGTTAAATCTGCAGGATTCTATAACCAAAGAGCGTGCCGCGATCGCTAATACTCTGTCAAAAAAGTGTTGCCAGCGCTTTAAAAAATGGACTTCAGTTTTATAACTTTGTATCGATAAAAGGAACCACTAGCCTTAGTAAAATGACTTTAGGGACATACTCAAATGGTGCGTCAGCGATATCCATGAGGGTGTTAGTCCCTACACAAGAATTCAGTAGGAAGGGTACATTTGGCGATTTGACTTTCAAGAATATCATCTTTAATCCCATGTTTTAAGGAATTCTCGCCTGATCTTCAAAATAAAAATAGTTTTCTTCAATTTTTCTGGTTGCATATTCTTTGGTTGCAAATGGCTTTGTAGACATCACCCTGGAATTGCCAATGTAAATACAAAATAAACATACTTGGGATTTTTTTTAGAGAAACACTCAAATTATATTAAATGAAAACTTTATGTTTATATTTGTACATATTTAGACTAAAATTCAATTAAAAAAACACTACCTAAAACTTTACACGCGTTTTTCTCAAAATGACGTTTTTCAAATTTTTTAACATGGTATTTCAAAAACCAATCACCCGAGTTACTTCAAACTTGGTATATATATTCTGTAGATGTCTCATTCTCGTTGGTACTAAAACTAAGTCGGTTTTTGCGAAATAAGACTTTTATGACTTAAAAAAACAACGATTTTTTTTTGCGGAAATCGATCTGTTTTAGATGTTGCCTTTTTAGTCAATATTTAGTTGGCAACAAATTGCAAAAGTAAATATTGATAAAAAAACTTTTTATTCAATAACAAATCGAGATCACCTCAATTTTTTTCAATTCAACTGTATATTTTTTCTACACAAATCGATGCATCTATATATTCTGGTTAAAAAACGTATTGGGGTATATAGGTCGAAAACTGATTAGTTCAAAAGTTATGATTTTTGTCCCGACTTCCCATCGATTCAACGCACTGTGCAGCGTGTTCAGCACGAAGTTATACATTTCTTACATTTCATACTTTTTCTTTTTTATCTTTTCATTTTTTATTTTTTTTTAAATAAAATATTGTTTTGTCATCACACTCACGCACGCCTACAAAGTTTCAAGACAATTGGACTGTTGGAAGTGGGTGAAAATTGAGTTGCCAGATTTAAGCTGATATAAATCGTTTAAAAATACGTTACACATGCATTTTGAGTAATGAGTATCGAATCTAATGTATCCACATTAACAGGAGGTACACAATACAAAAAAAAAGGATCGGCAAATTCGAAGATTAACGTTATCTAAAGGCAGCGAAACGAAGCGAGGGAAAAGGTGGAGGGACTTCTGGCGCGTACTGTACACCTGCTAATCTCGTTCCCTCTCCGGTACCAGAGGGAGGAGAGGGCGAAGTGACAGTGCGCGAGGGAGGCAACGAACGAGATCCGTAGGAAATTCTTTATACCGACGCCGATGGCCTCTGCGCGCCACGGTTCGCAGCGGGAAAAGATCCCCGGTCCCTGATACGGAAGGACCGGTGCATATCGTGTGCACGAATATCTCCGACCGTGCATTGTACGCGTGCAAACTTATCACGGGCCATTGTTACCGTTCGTTCTTTGGCTTGCTTTCGTTTCGTATTTTGATCAAGTGACTTCGATACCGAAAAGGTAACCAACGACCATTTCACGCAGAATTCTGTTCCCGTGTTTCCTTTTCCAAACCGATAAATTCGATACCCTGATACTAGTCGTATCGTAATAATCAGGGGGTCCTGACTATAATGCGATAACCAATGTTCTGAAATCTACCTACCTACTCGTTCCGCAGTAGAGTTGGGACTCTGTCGAATTTTTCGGTATTCGAATATTCGAATACTTCAGTTGCTCAATTATTGGGCGAGTATAATTCGAATACTTAAATATTCGAATAGTAGGTATGGTGTGAATTATAAATCAAGTTCTTTAGGTTCATTTTTTTACCAGCTTTTATTTAGTTACAGTTGTGAGTTCGTTAGTTTGTCAGGGTGAAATCTTGTAAGCTAATAACTTGATTTATAATTCACAATACATCAGTATTCGAATACTGAAATATATACGAATAATATTCGAATACTTAAATATTCGCATAATAACATTCGAATACTTTGATATTCGAATAATAACATTCGAATACTTTGATATTCGAATAATAACATTCGAATACTCAGATATTCAAATTTTATTCGTAGCATTCGAATAGTATGGTGTGAATTATAAATCACAAACTCACTCGAAATATTCGAGTAGTATTCAAATACCTAAATATGTATTCGAATAATAACATTCGAATACTTTGATATTCGAATAAGAACATTCGAATACTCAAATATTCGAAGTTTATTCGCAGCATTCAAATATTTGTAAAATATTCTAATATTATAATTATTAATTTAATAAATAAATAATAAATTTTAGAGTTTCAAAGGTACAATCGCCCTTTAATACCCGATATTTGGTTTTACGCTGGAATTTTATGTTCGATTCATTATGCAGATACAGTCGCGTCGGAAAACAACTGATTTCGCTGAAATCACTGAAAATCGCTGATTTCCGTGAATTTCGCGATTTTCGACCTTATCTTGCGATCTTTAAGCGTTTATAGCTCAGAGCAACGTTAACCTATTCAGATGAAATTTTCATTACAGGTTCACAAAAAAAAGTTTTAAAAAACGACCTTTACTATTTTTTTTTGCTATTCAGACCAAGTGCATTTTTTTCAAAACTGCGAAATACGTCACCCGGAAAACTAATTCCGTTAGCCTATAAAAAAAACTCAAGTCGTTTGGACCAATTTTAAAAAAGTTATGCGATTTCAAAGAGTGTCAACCTATTTTCCGATGCGGCTATATGTAATTCTTTGATTATTTTGGGCAGTGTATTCAATTATTGTGATTTTGAACTGGGTGCTTTGGTAGTATTAGCGTAATTATGAAAAGAGTTAATTGTTTGCGAAAATGAAAATCAAAATGGGAAAATGAGTCTCTTTAAAAATAGCAGCAAAGGTAGATTTATGTGAATATATATTTATAGCAGGTCTGCAGAAAACACATTTATAGCAGAAATATTATACCTATTATAACAGAAACATATGTATAACAGGTTTGCCTGTGAATATATAGTACTTAAATAGCTGGTATTAATACTTATTAATGGAGAAATTCTGGGAAATTAATTATGCAGCTATTAAATTACATTAAGTTATATGAAATATTAAATTATACCACACTCCTTTTGGCGTGCTTTTAACATTAATATCAGTGGTGCTAGTTATAAGTGCAATCAAGTCAATCTGTACCAAGATAGGTATGCCTCATTAATTCTCATTGCAGTCTTTGTAATAAAACATAGGTTTTATTCTGAACTTTTAACGTACTTTTTCATGTAAAGTCACACTATATTCTATATATTCCTTTCTTTTTTTTTTCGTATTAAATAAAGTACAAGGGTACTTTATTTAAAATAATTTTACAGAAGCAAATATAAAAAGAAGCATTTAATTAATAAAAAATGAGAATTTCAATGATACTGTAAGTGTCGATTAACTCCACCAAACATTACGGATACTTCCGCTTTGAGTAAAGCTCTTTCTTCAGGAATTCTCGATACCGACGGCGGAAGCGGAAGCACACCATTCTCGCCTCGCTGGCTTTGATAAGCGGTGCGACTGTTACCTACACACATAAATGTACTTTCCGTTTCCAAAATCGATAGAATGTGTTGCATTAAAATCTAGGGGCTGAAACTCAAAATAGTTATCACCAAAATGGCGATTTTGATGTATCATAATATATGAGACTCACAGAAGTAAAATATTGATTAACTTCAACTTAAATGAAGTTTTCAATTTTATAATTTCTGTATATTATTAGTAGGTATAAAGTCATAAATTCGTAATGATAATAATAATAATAATCTTGAATTTGAATAAGTAATCTCATAACTTTTAGAGTAATTCTGTTAATCTATGACTGCACCACAAAATTACATATCTTAAAAGAAAAAGAATATTCTAACGGAGAAGTTGCAAAAGGATTGAGCGCAAATGAATTTGTCCTCCAATTGTATGAATATTAAATTACAGATTACAATTGATACAAGTATAAAACACCCTGTAAAGATAGAACGAAAGATAGCTTCATCGGCAGGAGATAACAGGAGGGTGCAAAACAAATCAACCATATTGAACTCTTACATGACTCACGCTACAATACCAGGATAGGTACATGTGCATGTGTCATCACATTCCCTTGACGCTTGTACTACGCTAGATAGATGTAACCGCAAGGAGCAAGAACAAATGTTAGTACTGTTGGGTGCAAGAAGGGCCTCAGTGCCAAAAGTCAGTTTCCAGAAAAGTATCTGTAAACATTACGAAGTTACATAGATATTTTTTATACATAGTAAAGTTGATGTAAAAGTGCTTATATTATTTAAAAATTTGGTATATCCCCTTTGTAGTTGCATTCTTATAATCGGAATTGTGTAATAAGTTAATCAGTGAAATTAATTTTAATTATAACATTCTCAGACCCTTCTTGTATATAATCTATATCTATATACATGAAAGAAGAAGTCCTGACTGACTGACTTACCAACGCCCAGCTCAAACCGTTTGACCTACGAACGCGAAATTTGGAAGGTACATTGTTTTCATGACGTAAACACCCATTAAAGAAGGATCTTTAGAAATTCCATCCCTAAGGGGATGAAAAGGGGTAAAATGTATTTTCTCGGTTTCCCTGATATCTCTTAGGTTCGATTAGATATCAACTTGGTTCTTACTCACGAATATTACCCTCACAAATGCCTAAAAATCAATTTCAGGATTTTTCCCTAACCAACCCCTAAGGGGGTGAAAACAGGTGAAATGTATTTTCACGGATTCCTGAGATATCAACTGGGTTTTTATTTCGAAAGGGTACCCACATAAATGCCTAAAATCCAATTTTAGGATTTTGCCCTAATCAGCCCCTAAGGGGGTGGTGTTTTCGTGGTGTCCTTAATATCTCTTAGGCTCTAAGCGAAGCGCGGGTGTATTTTGCTAGTGTAAAAATATAACTAGAAAAATTCTGTTTTTCAACACTATTTTTTTTATTTATTTAATATTTGCATGATATTTGAAAAAATATAGAATATTGAAAAAGTATAGTCATAGATCTTGTGATGTTCAGGTTAATGTACATATGTTTGGTTTAAAATTTGATACGAGTTTGGGTCAGTTGGTGAATATCGATTCATAAAATTTACCATAGCTCTGTCAATTTTAAAGATACGGCAATGAAATTTAGAGTGTATACGTAGAAGAGATTGAGGAATCTAATTATGCGTTTTACAAAAAGGGCCTGAGTATCCTGAGACCGTTGTTGCACCCAACATTATGTACAAATTTCTCCATAATTAGGTATGTATATTAGGGTGTGTCAATTTTGTGGATATATTTGAAATTTTTGAAAATTTTAAAATCACTAGTGACGAAGTAATGCTGTTTTTAATCCTGAATCTGAAACTATCTTCAGAAATTGATTTGAGTAATGTTTAGCTACTTTAAATCACAGTTGAAAAAAGTGATAATTAAGTAAGATTTAACTACAAATTACATATTCATATATTGCTTTTAAGTGAGTCTTGCTTACATAAAACCACGGAAATGAAAATAAAAATGTGTGGAAATTAGTATTTACTACATTCACATGAAAATGTATGGAAATGTGTATTTATAACAAAATGAAAGTATATGTAACTGTAGTAACAGATCTAGCTATACATCTGTGTAGTAAATTTAATGCTATTTAACAAACTCCATCAAAGAAGTGATATCTTGTTTGCTTCTGTTGCGGTTCGTAAGCTCAATTATTACAATTTTTTTTAGTAATTTTATTAATTATCGTATTTTTCTATAATTTCAAATCAAATTCCAAGTAGGTAAATAATGTATTACACAAAAATTAAAGGTAGTGGTTAATTGTAAACCCGAAATTGTATAGTTTTCCTACTAGTCGGTTTTAAAATGAAAACATTCGAAAAATTGGCACACCCTAATGTATATTGTAGCACAAATTCCGTCCATCCAATATGAATTTGTGCAATAAAATACTGAGTTGACATGATAGAGTAAAGGTTAAAAAAAAGGAATAACATAAATCTGGACTCTAAAAGAACCAATAAGTTCGTCGACCTGATAATGTCATAAATTATTCATGGTTACTCTTCAGAACTGGTCGTTATTGCTTCTGAATTAGTTCTATCTATTTCTTTGCGCGTAAGCAGTAATAGTGTAACATATCAACGTCTTTTTTTGCCCACACGTAAAAGTCCTACCAGAAGATTACAAAAACTAACTAACTTACATGCTGACAATCTCTGGGATAATAAGTTAGACCACTACTGTATTAATTTGAATCATTCTGAAATAGTAAAAATGGTGCTCAGTGTGCCAAATTAAATTATTATAAATTACACCTCCAAAAACCGTCACTATAATCTTTATAATCAAGAATCGCAAACAGCGTAAGTTAGGTGTGGAGCATAAATCGTCGGTGAGTGGTGCCAAACAACCTTAAGAATAAGTGGTACGAGTGGTTTGAATGAAGGGACTGACAGAGGTGGCAGTGCGAGAGGAACAGTGATGACAAAGCGAGAAAGGAGCTGCAGCGAAGGAGGGAAGGACGCAACGGGGGAGCAAAACCTGCTCCAAGACGGTGCATCGGGTTGCATTAACAGTGCAATAAGATAACAAGCGACAGGGAGGGCCCTAACCGTGCTAACCTGACTTTCCTGGATAAGTCAACGTGCTCCACAGGCCTGCGAATACGTTCCACACGCGATATTTTGCCACCCCCACACCCATCCCCGCGAGTAGCTTAATCTTTGTGAGAATATGCCGCGCTCATAATAATCTCGTGGCGATAAAATTGCACGTTATTCCACGCGTGATCGTCTCATCTCGCGGGTCTCGTGGGAGGAGTATTCGCGCCGGTAAGCCGTGACCTCGAGACTAACTAAAATTACTGAAGGAATCGTGCCGCTTCCTCTTCGAAAATCAACTCGAATTGTCGTTCAATGATTACACGAATGATTTGTCATTTGGTATCGAACGAGTTTTATACTCATAACTTTTACTTTTTTCCATTGTGCCCATAGAATGATGACCTCCACAGTTGTGCTAATTGAATTACACTGTAATTTAATTACATTGTATTTCTACTACATAGTAATTCAATTAAAATGCGAATTACATAATTCAAACTTTTAAATTAATTCAATTCCTAATTACTGTAATCATGCGTGTAATTGAATTATAATGTAATTGAAATACAATGTAATTAAATCAAAGCTGAGAATTCTAAGGAAGTAAGATAGTTGAAATTGTAGTTCAGTTACGAATTGCGATGTAATTTAATTGAATGAGAGATTTGAATTACGAATTACAATGTAATTGAATTCTTTTGTAATTATAATTCATGGAGTAATTCAATTGGAATTCTGTATAATTCTGGATACGTCTCGCGAGCAGAATTAAACAGTAGTTGGTTAAATTTGCAAAGAGAGATCGTAAGTATTTCATTAATAATTTCATGGAGCACATAAATTACAATTATTATACCATAGTAGGGTTGAGTATAATTAATGACTTATTAGTATCGTTTGTCGTCACCAGGACTCCAACTTTCTTACGGCTTCGTGTTGAGTAGTAGCTGTCGCAAATTCCTTTCCACTTTCCCACTTCCTTTACCTATATCTAAGCGCGTCTCGCCTTCGTTTTCTTCTCACTTAAACTTCTTAATTTATCTACCTATGTCCACATATATGGCTTGTCGTTAGCGAAAAAGTCACTCTCGAATACTTTCGATATATTCTGCCCTCATTAGTTAAAACGTGGTATCTAGCATTTCGAAATATCCGAGAATACTGTAGTTTAATCATTTCCTTTGTGCCGTCCTTGTTTTTCGTCATTTAATTTAAAAAATGTAGTCATTATTTCGTAGCAGTCTAATATAATTTTTTTGTCATAGATGTACCGGCATATAATGTATTATTAATGTGGAAATTAATTAAATGTTTCAGATAGGATATTTTAACTTAGTAAACAAAGTAAGATAGGATATTTTAATATAGCAAACACTTGAAATCGTGTTTAATTCATACTTTTAAATGTACAACTTAAACAAAAATAAATACCATTTTAATATTTTGGAATCCTTTAACTTTTCAGTGATTAGTGGACATTCGTAGTTATGGAAAAAGCTATTCTTTTTGTTAAAATTCACCAAATTTTTAAATTTGAATATTATGCTCTAAATTTACATAAAATTTGCAAAAATATTGGCAGAGAAAAGAGCATTGCCTGAGGTACAATACACCCCGTGTGACCACGAAGAGTTAAGTTACCTTTTTCATAGTATTACTCCATAGTATTAATAGCGCTGTTTCTAAAACTGTGAATTCCAAAACTTGTAAGAATAAGTTTTATTTCTAGAAATATAATTTTCTTCATTATTCAATGATTACTCAAATTATTTAATTACTACTGAATTATTACAGATTCATCCGTAGATGATATTGTTCAGATATCGAATACAGATAATCGAACATTGTACGATGCTCTGATAATCGAGGTTTCACTGTATTACGCGGGATTACAATTTTACGAGCATGCGATTAAAAGCCCCTTCTCTATTCTTTGTGTCGTAAATCACGCGAGCCCGAGTTCGATCGTGCAGATTCAAAAGTAAGAAGGATTATCGCAAAGAAGTATTAAATAGCCCGCAATCTTTTACCCGACGGGCAGGGGAATGTCTCCATCTCTCTCCTGTCCCCCAATATTTGCACGATTTCCCTTCGCGATTATTTACACTCTTCGAATATATCTTTGCAACAACATTGTTACCGTGCTCTTTTACAAATGCAGCGTTAAAAAGAGGGACAGATGGACATACAGAGTGCCTCGCAACATCTGGCCATAACTCGAGGAATTAAGGGGGGATTCTCGTATAACAGCCCCCAAAATTTATGATTTTTTTTAAAAATCTATTGTTAATATTGCATTAAACTCTTTTGGGGTATAAGAAGGCATCTTTGAACGTCTTATTATTTATTAATTATTGTAAGCCTCTTCGACGACGTTGTCGACAGGTGTAGCATCTGTCGCAGTCATCTGATTGCAAAAAGAAGAAAATATTCTTAAAGATAAATAATTTAACCTG
This sequence comes from Andrena flavipes, assembly GCA_963971345.1. Classification (NCBI taxonomy): domain Eukaryota; kingdom Metazoa; phylum Arthropoda; class Insecta; order Hymenoptera; family Andrenidae; genus Andrena; species Andrena flavipes. Next base: position 71,218,880 of record OZ020479.1, on the reverse strand, counting down.
GTACTGAACCTAAAATTTTAATTTTAGTCTTCATTTATAACATTTTTTCCCCGATATAAAGAATAATATGAAAAATTTGTCTAAGGAAGAAAGTTACTTTTTCTTTCAAACGCTATAACTCTTTCAATTTTTCATTTTTTTTTCTTTAATGTGGACCAATAGCAGCGTAAATTATCTAACTTTAAGAAACTTCTATTCTTTGCAATCAGATGACTGTGATAGATAACAAGAGTTAAATCGTTGAAGACATGTGCAAGATTCCACAATAATTAATAAATAATAAGAAGGATCAGCATAAAAAAAATTTCTGCAAGTTAAAAGATACCTGCATATTTATCTCAAAAGAGTTTAATCCAATATGGCCAACAGTTTTTGAAAAAAGAATTCTTAAATATCAGTTACTTTTGGGCCACAGAAGAAAAATGAAAAGCAGTGACATAAACTGATTTTATTCCCGGGTTACAGCCCTTCTCGTGTTTCTAGTTACAAATTGACTTAATGCACTGATCCTGCATATAAATACATATTAATTGGTCGCTTGTATCAAAGCTGAAGGTATTCACTTGGAGCATCTTCCTTGGGGACAGACTTGTGTAAATATCTTACGATAATTCAGCTTGTAATGAAAATTATTAAAGCACAGAGGTGGCTTTAAGGGATTTCATCTATGCAGAGACCTGAAAGAAGACACAAGTTGAATAGTTTTATTAGAAAGAGGTAGGTATATTATTACTTAAATTTTCAAAAAAAAAAAAACTATAATATTAACTAAAGGAGTTATAGCTGCCAATAGGAGAGTTTTTGATCATTGTTTGTTTTGTCGACGCGTTGTCCAGTAAGATGGAACGAAATATAGGCGCAAAATATTTTTTTATTATTCATGACTTCTAATAATGGGCAAAAGTTGCCTTTTATAGTGGTATTTAAGCTGCCAAAGTTTAAACGTGATCGACAAATTTTTTGTGGTGTCGTAAGCCTTTGAAAAATTAATATTTCAGTAAATATTTATATTTGACGCTGCTGCAAACCTTTCAAAAATTAATATATTGAATTTTGAAATTTTTAGCAGAGCCACCCCCGAGAATTATGCCATTGGACGATAAAATACTCTGCGCAAAAATTGAAGTCACTATCGGCGCCGCACATTTTGCCAAACTGTTTCGCCCTGGTATTGAAAACAAAACGCGACTTACAATTTTTATTGATGTTTTCCGGCGGGAAAATGTCTCCTGCGTTGCGTGAAGTAGCCAGATTTTCTTCTATATAGACCCTAGTTTTTAAAATAAATTGAAAGATATCTGCAGAAATTGGTGCATTTCGGGTGTCCTTTTCCCTCTGATCTGTTATTTATAATTATACGAAAACAATTTTTAGACCAAAGTTGTATTGTTTGACAACGTAAATACAATGTTAACGGAATTTTTTTTTTTGGGGTTAATTTTTGAGAATTCAAGGTCACGATTTTTTTGAAGTAGTCTTATATTTTGTTTCTATATTGTTGCAGAGCGTACAAACAAACAACAAATTCAACCATATATAAACACGTATATTAACGATATACTACAACTGAGAAAAACGAATTACAAAAATAAAACATTTTCAAATTCGACGCGGCACGGTTTCCCGTTGTCCGATCGACTTCAAATTTTGAACAGAGTATTTTTTCGCCCAGTTGCACAATTCTAACGAGTGTCTCTAAAAAAATTGCAAGTCGAAAAATAAGGCCCACCTTAATACACTCACATGCTTACACTGAAACATAACTCCGAAACAAGGTTCAAATGTACATTTCTTATTATTTCTATTTGTCTAATTGATCTCTGAAATTATGCCCACCTGCCGTGAAACAGCTTGTATAAACAGATAGGAATAGAGGGAGAACGTTTACATTTGCGTGAGTGGATAGCTGCGCGCGCGCGTGTGCGTTCCCATAGCAGGCGATAGACATGGACACACGTTGCCCATGAGCACGAGAAGAGACGAACTGTCTTCATTATGCTAATGCCGTGCAACTACAGCTGACCGTGGCCAAAAATAGATGTAGATATCGTGGGATGCTGACTCGAACCTCGAGGGGGTTTTTACCCTTCCCTCTCCCCGGGTCCCTTTTGGAATCCTGTCCCCCTCTTCCTTTCGTTTCTCTTCATTTCGCCAGGCGTTACGTTTGTGTCTCGATTCGGAAGATTCCCCGGCGCAGTCCTGGAATGAAATGGTTCTGAGGGCGAAGATCGAATCGCTCTTCCCCCCCTCGTCCCTGCTCTGCGACGCTGAAAAATTTCCCCTCCTCATCACCATCTCCTCTCTTTCCCTGTATTTTTTTTTTTTTTTTTTTGCCTGTACGTACGCGTGTTTGCGCTTGTGTCTGCGCGCGCGAAGGACGCGCTCATTAGCCTTACCTTTGCAGGGGAGCACAATGGTAGCGAGGGAAACATTTCTTTTCAAAAACTGATGACTGTGTTACAGTAATTAAAGCTGGCTTTACTGGAACGCTGACCAACGCTGTTAAATGGTTTACTTTTCAATTTGCGAATTTATACAGGATGCAGGTACAGGAATATTCGTGCTGCGCGCTTGTAATACTTGTTGAAATGTACGGGAAAATATAAAAGAATCGTGAAGGAATGAAGGGAGAAGTAAAAAGAAAACTGGCGGTTCTTATTTATTGGTAACTATTTCGAATTAGTTAGTAGCGACTATGTAAGGGAGAGTGGGGTAATCTCGACCCTTTGAGATTTGCAACGTAATTGATTTTGATTGAAATTTTCGGCATGTATAAAACTTACTTAAATCTATAAAAAGGATTTTTGAATTTTCATTAGTGGCTCAGAAAAAAGTTTAAAAAACGACCTTTACTTTTTTTTGATATTCCGACGAATTGTAATTTTTTTCTAACGCACAGGAAGTGGAATTTGAAAAATACATTAGGTATAGGTTGTAGCAATATTTTCTGTGCGACTTCCGCGATATTTAGCACTCTGTTCGTGATTACCCTACGGCAGTCGAGTAATCACGAACACCAAGGGTTTCTCTTTTTCACAATAAAGTTGATTTTTATTATAATTTTTCAAAAAATCGTCACAATACTTTATAGTTTAAGTATGTTTGTAAATAATAAACAAATTCGTTTCTCATTTAGGTTGCGTTTTGTTTGCTTCTTTGCTTAGGTGTTCGCAATTACCCTACTCTCCCTTATAATAATAAGCAAGTAAGTCACGTGCCCTTCGAATTGTATCAGTTGGATCACTGCTTATGGGAACAATTTTTATTGAAAGGTATGATATACAGAATTGTTGACACGAAATAAGAGGGAAAAATGGTAATTTTGAGTCTGTGTGGATTTCAATCAGCAGACATGCCGAGTTATGCATTCAGAATCTAGATTCCACACAAGCAGCAGAGATATTAAATATTTCCCACGATACATGCAAGCATTTTTCTTTTAAAACATAGAAACGGTTAGTTTCCATAGTCATATTTGCTAATAATAAACTATATATACATATATATACTACCCACCTTAATTAAAAATCCTATCTTGAATTTTTCTATTTTTCAAGAACTGTTGAACTATTCGAATTTTCACACGTAAAGTTATTCACAAATTATTTATTACAATAGCAGAAGCAGAGGAAGTCGATCGGACATAATATAAAATAGTTTCCAAATAGGAATTTTAAATGCATGTACCTAAAGCTTGGAATAAAGGAAAAAATCAAATCTTTTTCATGAATATCATATTATTCACAGAATGGCCATTCTTTGCGTTGAAATGTAATCCTTCAATTATCCGAACAGAGCGATGGTTTGCAGTTACATTCTGTTATGAAGTCATATTCTCTTGCATGTCTATCTCCATACGAGGAAAATATTCAAATTTCAAACTCCTGTCCAAATGTTTAGCGCGATATTATTGAATAATAATAACCGTTTCTACGTATTGGCAAATTTAAACTTAGCTGACATTGTACTCGCAGTGAACGTAGCCGCGTTGCTTCCCATTTTTGTGGTTTGTGGTCACGTTGATACCGTTGTTGCAAAGGAAACACACGTCTGCATCAACAATCTTCTTCGGTTATCTTTTGGTTAAGCTACAAGTAGGCTAGATGTAGGCGCCACACCGCAATGCAAGTGTTTCGTTACCACGTTTATGTCGTGCACTCAGAAATCTGAGTATAAGCAGTACAGTAAGAGTAACATAATAAACTTGTCATTTACAAATGCGGTAAAGTGTCCTTCATTACCCGAATGTTCTACTTTCTAAACGCACAACTACTCGAACGCTGTGTTCTTCGAACTGAGCGTTCTCTTATAAAAACAGCCTTCTTTTACAAATTAGTAAAATTTCTTTTTTTCATGACAGAATTTGAGGTAATCTAGACACTTTTGTTTATATAACAGCACTTATTCGTTGTCGTTACGCTATCAACAGTTGAGCTCTTTAATTGACAAGTGGCGTAAGTCCAAAGTTATGAAAAATGAATTTATTATAGAAATAATGAGTATTAAGGATACTTGTTTTATTTAAGAATCTAACTTGCGTATATTTTCTTTTATGTTAATAAAAATTAAGAGTCAACTTCATAGCCTAAGAAAAGTGACTGTTAAAAGTGTCTAAAAAGAAGGACATGCTAGATTTTCTAAAGTTTATTCCTCCGATTCGTCATACATTTTTCCACGCATTAAAAACGAGTGGGGTTGTAGAAAGTGATGACGAATCCAGCAAGGAATGAGTTTCTTAAGGGGGGATTCTTATTTGATGGGCTAACAACATACATAGCAAATTTAGAATCTAGCATTTCGATTCATCTGAAATTTGGACCATATTTTTATGCATCCTTGAAGAAGTTGCAGTTTTTTTATTTTTATTTTTAATAATAAATATAGAAGTTATGCAGCACGCCGCGCAAAATTCATCGTTCGCTGATATTTACCTTTCAAATAACCTGAAATCGAAAACTGAATAGCTTCCATTTGATGAACTAAAATACCGCTAAGTTCTATACTTCTTTTGTTACATAAGAAAACTGGCACAAAATTGGATAGCAAATATTAAAGATTCAGACCTTTCAGCTTGAAAACTCTCCAGACTGCTTAATAAATGTTTTTGTTTTTTGCTAATTCATAAATGTCAAGCTACATATGTACAAAATAAAATCCGTTTCATTTTTCTGTTTCAGATTACCTGGTAGATAAACATCACGCACACCAGCGGTCGGCGAATTTTGCGCCGCGTGATGATCCGTCACGCATAAGTACTATATTTATGGTTAAAAATTAATAAAAAAAAAACTGCAGCGTCCTCAAAGATGCATCAAAACATGGTCCAAATTTCAGATGAATCGAATCGTTGGTTTCTTAAAAAAAAAATCCCAAATTTTGCTGTGTTTTGAAAGTATTGACTTTTTTTCTCGTAGTGCCTTGAAAATAACATTCGTACAAATTATGATTATTAATCCATGAATTGCCGTATGACGTATGTCACCTTCTTACAAGGGAGTGATATTACAATTCGGTGCAATAATGACACTTGATCATTCGTCATGTTACTGTTAATTTACTATTGAAAGAAATCTAGTTTTTCTTTTAAGTTATGTTATCATAATTACCATTCTTTCACCTTATTTTCTTACAATAAAGCTACATTCTGTTCTTAATGTTTTATAAAGCATTACACGAACGTCCAATTTTCACAATACCAAGAAAAGGGACTTAATTCACTTGTCAACAAAGGGGCTCAGTTCTAACTGGCAGACTAATTTTAATTATAATAATTTAAATAACACATCACACAATTAAAAAGATAGGGAATGTTAAAGGTGTCATAAAAATATCGAGAGTCTCATCTTGTAGGTGAAACAAACAAAAATTAATGCTCTGTGAAATGAGAAACAGCAGAGCTTGAAAGATTCGTGAAAATTTATAAAATTAATTTGTAGTGACTTTACGCGTTTTAAGTGGGAGAATAAATAGTAGAATAATACGACTAACAAGTTGTTATGAAATTTCTGATTGCAAATAAAATTTTGTTCATGCTAAATAATTCGAAAATACAGCTCTGCTGTTCCAAAATATGTCTCTTATTAGGACAGCCATGTGTCCCCATTAGTTCGGATAATGAAGTGCCTGCTGCATTAAGATGCATGAAATTCTGACGACGTTGCAAAAAAAAACGAGTTCCGCCCGATTTTTCCTGTAGAGCGTAGGTATAAGAGAAAATTCGCGAGACTTTAATGGCTCGGTCCTTCGGCGTTTCACTGCTCGGCTTTTCAATATTTCACGGATGTTATATACAATCGAGCATGCAAATAAATTTCTCCGCGGGACGGTACTTTAGCACGAGCCTCGGAGTCGAAGGAAGAAGCGACGGAAAGATGGCGGGCGTAAAGGAATAAGGAAAGAAGGAAGCGTAATACAGTGAGTCAGCAGTTTTTGTTAAAAATTTATTCGGTTCAGTTTCAGGAGAAATATCACCTCGTACCCCTCGACGTTCCGTATCACACCTCAGCGGCTGCTCCTACCATTATCTTCGAACCCACCCTCTATTTTCTATTCTTCTATTTTCCCTCTTCTACTTTTATATGCGCGTAGGTAACAGACTTGTTACGATAGAGATAGAGTATAGACGCTGGCAGAACGAGCTACTCACCTTTTAATGCTATGGAATTATTCGCCGCGTACAATTTTCCTCCGGGCGACTTTAATTTAAGGATTAAGAGGAAAAGAATAGATACACGAAACGCTGACAATTAAATCCTAGACGTCCGGACGTGGCGGTTGAATAAAATCTTTCTTACGAATTATCGTTTATAAAAATAAATTGATTAGAATTTCGACCGTATATATGAGATAATTCAAAATTAAATTAGTTTCGGCGCACTGGTTCGGTCAATTTAGAATATTAAAAAATTTTAAATTGACCGAACCAGTGCGCCGAAACTAATTTAATTTTGAATTATTATCGTTTATAGTTATATTAATGTGTGGAAAGTAATATTTGTATATTAGGGTGGCCCTTATTTTTTATTTTTTTATTTTCTTCGGAGGACACTCCAGTATAGTTCCAAATAATTAAAAAACAATCTGTGTAAAGTTTGAGCTCGATGAGATTGAGGGAAAGGGTGCCCCTGGGCCCTTAAACATTTGAATCATTATTAACAAATCGCGAAGTCGATTTTATATAATATCCTCCGAGTTATTGATTAAATCCAAAAATATGTCAAACAAAAGTTGTAGATCCGGACAAGGAGCATCTTTTATGTTCTATTACTTTTTCTCGCGTGACAAACAGGTTTCGAAAAAAGTCCGAAAAACTAAAAAAAGAAATATCGAAAATATAGAGTCTATATCTTCGATACTTTTGCGAATTAGGGTCCCAAATTTTCAGGAAACATTCATGACATGAGGCAGTCAAAGCAACAACAGACTAACCCACATTTTTTTCGAAATTGAATTAGTAGCAATAGACTCTACTAACCATATAAAATAGGGGGAAAAAAATTTCTTAATGTGGGTTGGTCCGTTGTTGCTCTGACTGCCTCACATATTAAACACTGAAAATAAGAACTATTTTTTATATTTTTCGCATATTTCAGTGTTTGCCCCCCTCTTAAATGTTTAAAAAGGGACAACTGCCCCTTTTGCCCTCCCTCCGGACGGCCCTGTTATTTTTATTAATTTCTATTAATCTAACTATCTAAGTACACTGGTCCCCGAATACCTGAGCCCCGGTTTTAATCGAAGGACCCCCTGAATTTTCTTATCCTTCATACTGCAATCGCCAATCACTCCTGATGAAATTTCATCATGCTCAGTACAACATCTAAATATTTGTACACGGTGTTTATAGAAAGGTGGAAAGGGAAAGCCGGCCACGGAGGTTGCATCATGTATCGCCGCTTTTATTACCTTTCCTATATTATTTCTTTCTCTTCGTTTTCTTGACGTTATTCCGAGCAAACAACATTTACCATCGCGAACACGCCCGGCTTCGAGACAAATTGATCTCGGTGCAGTCACGTACGGCCTCGTGTCGGAGCAACATAAAAATGTAATTACTCCTGTCATCGGAAACGAGCGCAGGAAGAAGACGAAGCAGAGAAAGACGAGCCTGGCAGAATCGAAGGTGGGACGTGATGTTTGGTTTGGCAATGAAACTTGGGGATTCCTGGTGGAAGGAAAATTTTCGGGGGAATAAATCTGATATCCCCGCGGTGTTCTATTCTTTAGATTTATTTAATAGTACATCGCATCGCAGACGTTGCATCGGTTACTTGTGCGGAGCTTTGGTATCTCTTGCTCTGGGCGTTATTTTATTTATGTCGGAGCAGATATTTCAGAATATTCTAGGTGCTTTCTTGATGTTGCAAATTTACTTTTAAGTCCAAATACAAATTGAGGAGGGACGCGAAGAGTATACGCGTAAAGGGGTTAGAAATTATTTTCTCGAGAACTGTTAGGGATAGTAACATATTCTTTTAATTTTTGCAGTCCCGTGGGACCTCTTACACAATACATCGGCCACCGCTCGGAAGCCTCCCAGAGGACCGGGAGCCACGTCCGTACCATTTCTTTTTAAATGGCACCTACGGTATACCAATTATTACAGTGTTAAATAATTACTTTCAGCACTCCTGTTTGTATTTTGTGTTTATTTAAAATATATTTAAGAAAAATATCTTTCATCGTGGAAATATAAAAGGTGTGGATGAAACACATCAAAACCAGTAAGGTAAGGGCACCAGTAGTTGACACTTTTCAGAAAAACATGTAAAATAAGGAGACTCTGACTGCACTTTGTTCAAAAGATCTTCACTTCTAAAAACCTTATATATCATGTTTTTCTGGAAAGTTTCAACTACTGATAACTGGTGCCTTTATCTTATATGTTTTAAATTTTAAATCAATTTTTTGAAGAGCATCGTTACTGCTCTCATTAAATTCGAATAATTTCACTCCATATAGTTCTTTTTCCAGTTCCTCATATTTAAGACTAAATTTTTCTGGGGCTAGCTGAGACACCCAACAAAATATGGAACAAGACAGGAAGATTCCAGATTAAAAAACAAGTGTATATGCATGTAGCTATAAAGACAATATAAAAAGCAAACGGAGTGAAAAGAATAGTGCAATTTTTCAAATATTCACGAGTAAATGCAGCCAAATTGCCATTTTGCGTAAGGAATTTTGAAGTTTTTGTCAGCATGGTATCTGCTTTTTAATTCTCTCCAAAATAAAATTTCTACTGGAATTTACTGTTAAACCACGAATATTTTTTCTTTTCAACTACATATTTTATTCATTTTATGTTTTTGAGATTCGGTGACATTTCTTGAGCGTTAGCAATTGTCATTGTAGCCGCACTAGAAACAAAGGAACTCTTATAGATATGTAGGTATATATAGTAAAGTTACAAATGTTAAGTCAAAATTGCAAAAAATATTTGCAATCTTCCAAGAAAACACTATTTTAATGTTAAAATATATTTATTTCAACATTTATTGTTTTTTAAAGTCAATAAGAACGCGTTCTGCAATAGGATTAATGATAACTGAATCATTGCTGAGACACTTCACACGACGTCGAGCAAAACTCAAGTCTCCATCTCGTTTCTCTCAAACCGCTTCCCTGGACGCTCAAAAGATGTTTAGTTTTACGCCCCGCTGTTTTTGCGATTTCACTATGCATACAAAAGTAGGTAGACTAAGTAGATACGGAGCTGATGCGACGAGAAGGTTGTAGTCGCGGCTCTGAAGGAGAATAAATTTGGAAGTGACCGAGTATCATCGACCAGATGACTGAAGTATGTATGCAGTTGGATAGGAATGAAATATCTCGCGTCTAAGAAGGATCTGAAATTGAACTAATGATCCTTTGACGAGGGTGCCCCAAATGGAAAGGGTAAACGAAATCGAGGATACAGGGTTAACGCGGTTATTCGCGATAATTTGCTCTCGGTAGAATTAATTCTTGTGATCCTAGTCCCCCGCGGGGAGCGGAGAAAAAGCTAAGAGGGTCGCGGTAGTTTCGATCGATGCGACGGACGTTCGTGTAAATATTCAGTAACCGCCCCCTCGCTTTATCATCGTTCTGGGAAAGGAAAGATTTAAACGAAGGCGACGCGAAATTCCCAAAGAATGTCCATCATTTTCCCTCGAGAAGATTCCTCGAAGACAACTTTCATTGTAGATGTTCGTTGGATAAAACATGAAAGATTCCGGTCAGATTGTTGACGAAAATTGATGAAAGATCAACTACGAATCGCAGTCCCCTGTCGGTGGGGTAGACGAGATTCCAACACACGATATGTATTCATCGAATCCAGCGATATCGAGCCGCCTGAGGCGCGTGAAGGGAATTAATGTCGATGAACGTGATCGTTGAACTTAGAGAAGAAGCATGTAGGCCCGTCTCGTACCCAAATACATATTCTCAATCGGCAATGTTCTCCCCAAAATAAGTTATTAAACATTGAAATTTGAGAAACAGAGCTCTTTTTACTTGTACTAAATTTCAAATTCTAGCGGCGAAACAGCACTTTTGAAAGGGGAAATTATTATTTTGCAAGTAACGGGAATTATTATTAATTTCACAAATGACAGTAAGGGGGGGGGGATATAGGGAACCTCTAAAGCACAGTGGAAGGGGTCATATTGTTAAAACACCCTTTTCCACTTCTTCATTTTAAATGTGCATATGTATTACCATTTCTAAATAAAGTGAAATGTATATAAAAATATTTGATTGCTGTGTGTCCACCATGAAATTAGTAGTCATGAGAGAAATATTTTAATAAAGGGGTTCTTGGACAGTCAGCATGGTATCTGCTTTTTAATTCTCTCTAAAATAAAATTTCTACTGGAATTTACTGTTAAGCCACGAATATTTGGACTATTGCTTCGTGAAATTAACAATTACATACTCTGGAATGATTGACCGCAGTTTTATCGCATCATTTACAGTTATTATCATCTTTCATGATGCAAGCGCAAATACTGATATCACTGTGGAATGTCTTCAGTTGCTGGCAAATATTAATTGTAGATGTGCAGTACCTGTAAAACAAATTTTTTTTTTGATAATCACGTTCCAAATTTTGTTGATACCCAGGAAATTTAAAAACAATATATGTGATCGAAGATTGTAAGGATATAAATGCTTCTTTGCTCGAAATCTTTCTTCCACGACTACCATTTGTATATCGAATATGAGGAATAAGTGATTGTATATCTGCTTCACTTCATTCATAAATAATAATTCATACGTGGGTACACTTACAATGGGGACGTGTAGAGCAGTGTCTTAACCCTAACAATAAGACAATGTACTTCTGCCGAGTTAAATTTTGGGGTCCTTTGAGATCACTATTGAACATAAATTTTATTACGAGAAAGTACAAAAATTTATCTATGCTAAATATTGGTATTTTCCACTTGCGATAGCGGAACATAAAAACTGAAAACTAAAAAACACTTGCCAAGTGCAAAAGAATACCTTTATGAAAGTTTAATTTAATATTACTTTACAAGAGTAGAATTAAGAAAAAATTAAAAACGATAATTACAGTTCCTTCATACATTAGTGGGAATTCTACCAATTTCGACGACACATTGTTCAAAATATTAACTTGAGCATGCAATTTGGAAAGTGAAAATTTCTCGCGCAAGGCGGTGGCACACTGGCGATAAAAATTAATTACAAAATTTCCTTTTCTATCACCACGTCTGAGGGTATCATGACACTTGAATAGCTTTATTTTATGCTTTCCAAGTTATTAACCTAAGATACCAATTTAAATTTTACACGCTAGTGTGACAGTAACTAACTAAACAAACAAAAATTGTTAAAAATAATTTAGAAATCTGACCATGACTCTAAAATAGAATTCTTCTACCCACCCTTATAATCTACCCATATTTCTTCCAAAATATATTTCGCTTTCGCGATTTTTAAGGTATATCGAAATTAAAATTCATTACCTGAAAATTCACAATTTTTAACCTTCAACCCTGTTCCCTCTGCGATTCGGCACCCCCTCCCCCGCGCACTATAAATAAGAGGTCTACCTGTCTCAGATTTGATCTCTTAACAGCAGATCCCTGGGAGAATAAAATCAATTCCGGCCTCTCGGGTAATCTTTCTTAAGTATATTTTCTTAAAAAAATCGGTGGGATATCTTGAAACTGGACCGGTACCCAACGGAATTTTTCTCTGGAAAAATTTCATCCCCCGTTCACGTGTACAAAAGACTATCGACACTATCGTCTCGCAGAGGCTAACAAGATCAGCAGCCAGCGGGGGGGAGCACGTGGCGGGAATAAATTTCGACAAAGATGTTCCGTCATTCAGTGTCATCGGGGCCTTAAACGCATTTACGATAAGACTGACACGAGGAGGATTCCTAGCGGAACGACCGGGACGCGCGACCTTACTTCGTTTGTTCCGTTCCTGTTCGATCGATCGTAATTTCCGTCGGTGTGACTCACGAAAGAAGAGTGGATTCCCAACGTGTGCGTATACACGTACACACACATGTACATATACAGGGTGTTCCAGTTAACTTTATCACCTGAGACACTCCCACTACTTTTAATGTCCCACGCAATGTTTTTCGTAAGGGTCGTACGACTTCAACCAGGATGTCTGCTTGCTGGGAAGTTTGCATGACTTCGCGAGGGAAGTGTGTTTTCTACGAAAGTTACACGGTTTCGTGATAAAAATTAGATAGGAAATTTTGAGTACATGGCCTTCGCTGTAACCTTGAATTGTAGATCCTTGGATTGATATCAGGTATTGATGAAAAGAAGAAAATTATGAATATTCTGTACAAAACACTACTGTGTGAATGATGTTAAGCTAACTTTCATTTATAGTTGATACTTAGATTTGGAAGGAAGATACCTAGGTAGTTTCCTCGTACGGTGCCTTTCAAGATTCTATGAAACTCATCGAGAAGATATTCCCCTGAGACATTGGAAATAGAGGATAAAGTTACGTGGGACACTGTGTGGGGTGATTCAGCAACAGTGTAAGAAAATGTGTGGCTGTAACCTGCAACTAAGAATTAAAAAAAATCCGAGAAATACTGGATCCTTTTAATATAAGTTTTTTCCTTTATAACTACTACAATTTGATATGTCTTTTCGAGGCTAATTCAGAGGGTGCACCCCCACTACACCTTTTGTCTACTTCACCATTCTGTCTCTTATTTTTTTAAGATTTAGCCCTATTAAGGGGGGCTGTACCTACTTTAGACAACGTTAAAATCGGCCGATTTCTAGGATTTTTTTCTGGTGAAATTATGGAGAAAATCATTTTAAATCTTTTTATGGATTTATACTTAACATTTCAAGATACGAAGAAAAAGTTGTTTATGCTAAAAATATTCATTGTAGATGTCGCTATCGAGTCTATGTAGAATCAAACATAAAATATATTATCGATAAACCTTAGGAACAATACAAAAGTCGAAAATTTACGAGATTGTATAACTTGGGAAAAAAATTACGATGAAAAAAAAATTACCTGAAACACCGTAATTTCTCTCCTTAGCTGTACAATTTTGTTAATTTTCGGCTTCTTTATTTTTTTTAATTCAGTAAATAATAAAAATATTTGAGATTTTTTAATTCTCGTTAGCGACATCCACAATGCATATTTTTAACATAAACAATTTCTTTTTATATCTTCAAATATTAAGTATAAAGTCATGAAAAGGTTCAAAATGATTTGCTCCATAATTTCTTCAGAAAAAAAACAAAATCAGCCTGCTTTAGCATAAACTATAGTCCCCCGTTAATAATAGTTCGAGATACAATAAAACAGTCAGCGATACCTGAAATTAATTTGTCAAACCGTTTTTATACAAAAAATTCACAAAGAATTACCTATTTTTCGGCCCAACAAGGCGCAAACCCCCCAAAAGAGGGATTTTCGTTTAACAGCCCCAAATAAAACTCATATTTAAAAAAAAAACGGATTAAACTCTTTTGGGATTTAAGAAGGCATCATATTTTATATCTAATTTTGTAAATTTTAAAATGTAAAGGCGTTTGCGTATATCTGGCCTAAACTGTCAATCGTTATAATTGTATATATTGATGAATACATATCTCTCGCAGTTGTAAAGCTGTCTCTTTAAATGTGCATTTAATGTTTTTGTTCGGCCAGCGTACTTTCCCCGTAATTATGAGATGGAGAGTACGTATAAATTTCTAGACCCCACGATTGAGTCACCCTGTATAAATATTGCATGCAACGTAAGGGAAGAGACACGGGGTGTCTAGCAGGGGCTGACTAATCGTGAAGCTAAACTACCGACAACCCCCCTCTGATTACGAGCTCGCTTTCTTAGAATCGGCTACGCTCCTCGTCCTGAGTTTTATCCGCCATTTATGTAAGAATGCCAAATCGATGGACACTAAAAGAAACTTCGGACGGTTATTATCCCAGTATTTTGCTACGTGGAACCCGAATTGCCTCGCGTCGATTCGATATACGGTGAGTAACGAAGCTATTCGAAGATCCACCTTGTAAAAGATACACGATTAATGAATAAAGTTGCTAATATATTATACGTATAACAGGTATCCGTTGAGATGTGCGTAAAGTTTCAAAGAATCTGAATGTTATAAACTGAAAGTATAAGATAGTTATTGCGGCAAGGCATGCATAGGCACCGATAAAAACATTCGGACGCTGCATAATAAAAACGTTGGTGGATGTTTCTAAATAATTAAAGAATTCAGTATTTAAGAGAAAGTCGCAGTGGCAGTCTGAACATTTTTTAGTAGAATCTTGTTTTGAACCACCTAAGAGATAGCAAATATTCGTGATTTATATCGACTGGTGTAAATATATACAGGTGTTATATCATAAAGTAGTATCATTGTTTGTTTCTTTTGCAACACCATCGAAGGTGATGGAAGAAAATAGCAGAACCTCTCCACACATATGTAGTATGTGAAATTGTACAAGGTTTATGGGTGGAAGATGTCTGGTTTCTTATTAAATTTATAACAAATTTAATATATATATTTCTGTCAAGTCAACAAACTTTATTTGTTATCTAAACCATATTATAGGTAACGAAATCAATAAACGAACACTACTAAATTAACAAAAACTAAACATAAAGGTGCAAATCCACCATTAATCTCCATTATTATTATTCTTTTATTTCCATTATTTCCATTTTTTTAGCGCTGAGATTTTTATATCCTGATAAAAATCATTTTGTCTCGACATATCCCCTACTGAGGATATCTCACGACAAATATATTTCGCAATTAGTAGCACAGTGGATCGCTTTTAGCAATCAATAATATTACCAGCGAATTTCTTTAACAACATCATAATCGTTTTGCGGTAGAATCTCAACGAATTTTAATGTTATACTTTTCATGGACGCGGTATAAAATTTTTATTATTGCTTCACCGTATCGGAACAAGAGCATAAAGTTGCCTCGCGTGTCAGGGGAGTTCACGTATCAACACGTCAGCACGGGATGGAACCAATTTTCAATTTCCAACTTTCGTTATTAGCGTCCGTCATCGTTACACGAGGAGAAACGTTCGGCTCCCGATGTTACTGGCATTCGTAAAACGCGAAACTCGGACGCGAGAGGATCTTCCCTAAACGACGGCTAGATACACCAAGAAATCAATGCAGAATAGCATTACACACATGCACATCGCGCGGCTGGCGCTAAGCCAGATGCGTTTACCGATGAGACATTTTTCTGCATAAGGGAACAGCTGGATGCAAACGCGCGTAAACGTACGGAAGAACTATCGGACACTGTATGCATTTCATTTTACATACCGTAGGCATTGCAACAAATCAAACATTCTTACGTGCTTCAGCCGTAAATTGGATTTTTGGACTCCTCGGACCAGGGCCCGACGTAGGGGAGCGCAAGTAGGGAAAAATTGGGGCGGCAAAATTGGTAGAAAGAAAAATTAAAATAAAAAAAAAACAATAAAAAAGTGAAACTTTTGGAAAAAAGAGATAAAAAGTATGAAATAGTACTTTTAAAATATTTCTTTACTCGCACAGCAGCATTGTAATCAATTAAGTGTCTTGAGCAAGCACATATTTTTTAAATATGTTGCAGAAAGTTTTTGAAGTGGTTCGATTATATTATAAATATCTCAAAAGTGGGAATTGTGTAAGAAGAAATTGTTCTGGATGATGAAAGTGGTTAAGAAAGAAAATTATAACACAGAATGCTACTTTTGCACAGGTGTGCTAGGTGAATAATGTGAAGTGTATGTATGAAGTATTATGATGAGCGTGGTGGGCCCGCGGAGTCTGTGGTAGTGAATAGATTTCACTTGCCGAATTTATAAAAAAGAAGGAAACATATGTTTCGGAAAAAATAAACTGGGTCTCATAGTAGGAACCCTTTTTTTTTATCTGCATATATGAATGACTTTCGTTTTTATTTTATTATGAAGAAACCGAATCTCTGTTATAGTACTTTCCAGTAGATTGCTAAAGAATACATATTCTAGTTTTAAAACGTACATCGAATTTTAATAAAATTTTTCT
This sequence comes from Andrena flavipes, assembly GCA_963971345.1. Taxonomy (NCBI): domain Eukaryota; kingdom Metazoa; phylum Arthropoda; class Insecta; order Hymenoptera; family Andrenidae; genus Andrena; species Andrena flavipes. The sequence goes on along the minus strand of OZ020479.1, from coordinate 71,202,331 downwards.
CAGTCAAGAATTGTAGTCGTATCGGAAAATAAGTTGACACTCTTTAAAATCACATAACTTTTTTAAAATTGGTCCAAACGACTTGAGTTTCTTTTAGAGGCTAGCGGAATTAGTTTTCTGGGTGACGTAGTTCATCGTTTTGAAAAAAATGCACTTGGTCTGAATAGCAAAACAAAATAGTAAAGGTCGTTTTTTAAACTTTTTTTGTGAGCCCTTAATGAAAATTTAAAAACCCGTTTGTAGATTGAAGTAAGTGGTATACATGCTGAAAATTTCATCTAAATGGGTTTACGTTGCTCTGAGCTATAAACGCTTAAAGATCGCAGAGTAAAGTTGAAAATCGCTGATTTCCGGGAATTTCGCGATTTTCGACCTTACTCTGCGTTTAAAATCAAACGCAGTTGACTGCTTTAAAGTAATGGTGAAAAAAAACAATGGGGTCAATGTGACCATGATTAGGCTCGTTCTAGTGATCAGAAGCAGAAAATGTAAAGAGATTCTTTGTTTGTATGCTTTTGGTTATCGTCCCTACCAGAATGATAAAAAAATATTGAAAATTCTGCAAATGGCAGCGATTTGAAAATTAAGTTTCAATTCTCGCACATTTTTTCAACTTTTAAGGTCTGCGAAAGTTTAAAAACAAAATAATTTATCATAATTCTGGTAGGGACGATAATAATATATGATAATATATGCAAAACTTGGACTGAGTTGGTCCAGTCGATCTTGAAATATCATGATCACCGATTCGAAAACTATGCTGCACCCTGTATCTCTTCAAATATTGCGAATTGGAAAAAAACATTTTGCACACGTATTACCCATATAATGTACCAGTAGAAAATGCAAAATAAAATTGATTTTTTTACCCGTCAGACCAGAATACCCCCTTAAGTGTACATTTATTTTATAGGAGTTTTATTAAATAAAAAAAATAAAAAATATACTTATTACACATGATTTATTAGTCCATAAAGTACGGAAACAAATTTATTTACAATAAGCTTTGTATTAAAATCCCAAGAATCACCTTATTCATAGCGTCCTAAACAGGGCTCCCTAAGTACCTAAGTAGTAACGTGTAAACTAGTGAAGATCAATAGAAAAAGGCGCGTTGCATACCTAGGGTAGATGTCCCTATTACTGCCACTTTATTTATTTTGCTTAATAATAATATTATTATTAAATTGGAACTATTCTTATCATTATTAATATTATTATTGTACACTATTCTTTATACGTTATATTTATATTAAGCAAAATAAATAAAGTGGCAGTAATAGGGACACGGACAGTAATAGGGACATCTACCCTACGCATTACATAGTCAGAATGTTTAGTGGCACTCCGCTGGTCCCAAAGTTCAAATATAAACGCACCCTCGTACCCTCGTACCGATATTATTAGCGCAATAAATACTTGAGTATGCCTCCAAAGTTCTACCATCCGCGTACGAGTTCGTTCGAAGCAAAATGTAACAAGAAGATTCTCTAAACTGATTGCACCCTGTCTCATACGAAGAACAGGTAACGACCTACGAAGCAGATAAGTATAAAGATCAGTCACCGAAGAGGTTGCCGAGGTCATGTAACCCTGGGCCACGGAGAGCACATCCGGTTCGCGCCCTTTGCTCACCCTCGAATCGCCTCTTGTTCCAGTATGAATTCAAAGAAGAAACCATGACCAGTCTCAATGTTGATTCTTCCGATCCGGTCGCTCGGGGACAGCCAAACGGCGTCTGGCCCTTTTATTTGCACGTCGGGTCGGGCGATCCCCGAAAATGGCCGCGCCACCTTTATTCATGCGCATAATTTCTTGCAGACAGGTTGCTGCAGAGGCCTCCGCGCGGCATTTAATATAAATCGAAAGAAGGATCGCCCGGCGTCTCCTCGTTCCTCACGATAAGACCGGTTCTGGCGCTACTCCAGCTGCGGGATCTATCTTATCTTTTTCCTAACGACGTTGACAAGATTCGTCCTCCCGCTTGGATGTATAAAGCCGCTTTCTTCAGGCATAGTACGAGGATGAGGACTCGAGGGCGTCCAGTGGATTCGCGGGCCCTCAATCTTGCCCCGCTAATGAAATGGATTGGCGATTTAACGGTTACTTGCTGAAGGGAGGCGTGCATATATCGAGAGTATATCGCTGGTAAATCCGACTCGTAAATGCGCAGAGTGCTCCTGGATGATTCCGGAAGCGAAGTGGTGAGCCCTCGATTTTTGTAACTTCGCCGCTGCTGGCAGACTGATTTTTGGAATTTCTGTGGTGTACGGGGTGTTTAAAGTTTCAAAATTACTGTTTTACTTTTGCAACAGGTGTTTTACATCATTTCCCATCATTCGCAAGCAAGTTTCAGGTCTCCATCTCGAAGAAATTAAATTAAATGTTTATTTATAGAGAAAGGAAGTAACTTTGGCAGTTAAAGACGTGTCAAAGATATACTGTCAAAAATCAGGACTTGTCGCAAAAAGTTCCAAGACATTACAAGATGTACTTTAAAAGATCATTCTATTGTTATTAAGTATATTGTACTATATTTATAAAAATAAATATTAAAGTGAAATGCAAAAGTAAAATATTTATAGCATGGCTTTTGGTCCATTCGAATGTAAATGACATTCTGGGTATGTAGAGTAATTACTTCTGAATTTCTGAAATTTGCAAAAAGTCTTGGACCAATTATGCAAATTAATATAAGCACGCGGCCACTTTTTACAGCGATACAGTCGCGATACTCGCGCAAAGAGGCCGCGACGGTAGCGCGATGCAGTCGCTGCCAGTCAAGGGTTAATGGCACCAGTAAATGAACACTTAAGGCTAATGAATAAACAATATTATAAAATTATGTTTGCAGCGCGATTGATTCCACGTGCTGCAAAAATTGTTGGGATATGAAGCAAGAAACTTATTTTATTCATTTTAATAAAAAATATCCATGGTACGTGTTCATTTACTGGTGCATTTACCATATCTTTGCACACTTGCGTTAGCACAGTCGCGATGCAGCAGCGATACAGGCGCTGATAAAGCACCAAAAAAAATTATCAAATTGTTATCGAATGTCGTATTCAACATTCCAAGAACTGCTTTCGATTGTGAAACCAGAAGTAGCTCGCTAAAATACAGCGATGAGAGCATGCATATCACTCGGTTCCCTTTCCTATTCTGCCCTCATTAGTTATAACGTCCTATCTAGCATTTCGAAACATCCGAGAAAACTGTAGTTTAATAATTTCCTTTGTGCCGTCCTTGTTTCTCGGGATTTAATTTAAAAAATGTAGTCATTATTTAGTAGCAGTCGAATATAATTTTTTGTCATAGGTGCACCGGCATATAATGTATTATTAATGTGGCAATTAATTAAATGTTTCAGATAGGATATTTTAACTTAGTAAACAAAGTAGGATAGGATATTTTAATATAGCAAACACTTGAAATCGTGTTTAATTCATACCTTTAAATGTACAACTTAAACCAAAATAACATTCAAATTAAACATAGACACGAACATAACGATTTAAAATTTAATGATTCCCAAAAGGCAAGGGGATTGGCTTCAATTTTGTAATTAAATTTTCTTTTCTCTCTGCTGCAATTCCTTTACATTGAACTCTGGCTTTTGGTTTTGATAACTTAGTTTTCATTGCTTTTGCATTAAGAAAATTTAACTCCTTAAATTCATTAGAAAAATCATTTTTATATTTTAAGATTTTTAAATTGTGAATTGAACAGATGCAAAATCATTGAGATTCGGTCTAGGAGAAATTTTTTTTAATTTCTGCTGAGAAGTGAAGTCTTTCTTACCAAAGACCATTTGATAGTTAACATGTCACAGATATATGAATTTGTTTCTTCCGCAGCTAGAAGTAAACTTAACGTGACCTCGAGATCTTCGAAATTGGAAATGTTGATGAAGATTGTAATAAAGATTTATGATCACCATCGAACTATACAGTATTCAGTTGAGTCAATTTCTGCTACCATAAATCTTTACAAAGGTATCCAAGTGGTACCAGTTGCGTGCTCCACCCTGTATGTTGCATGTTGTTAATGACACTTCCATTCCCTTCCATAGCGAAACTAGCTAACCGCTTTTTAATTATTCTAGTTACGTCACCTTTCGCTAAAAGATTATTTCCTTACATCTGACACAATCAATATAAACATTAGCTGTGTTCGTATCACAATCGCAGCATTATATAATTCACGAGATAGAATGAAATTTTTTCATACTCTTCTCAGAAAATCAGCAGCAACTGATCAATAAATAATAAATCTGCTGCAATTGTAAATAAAATGAATCCTCGTCTAAAAATAATTCTAAATTATACAATAACTTTTGTCCGTCGGGACTTGGCTTTCGAGAAAGCCGATTTTCGAAATCTATCAAATATGCGTCCCTGGATTAAGAATTGTTCCATTTTCAATTTCTTTTTCTCACAAATACAATCGCGTTCGAGGAAATGTTATTCTACAATTTCTCTTTTTTGGATAAGCATACTTACTCCAGTATTCTGTCCAATTATCAGCCAAGTGTACGTGTACTAAACGAATTTTAAAATTCAATTTCCTCGAAAATTAAGCTTTAGGTATATGAAAAAATTTCATTCTAGGTATATATAAACTCATTTTTTCATTTTTTCATCATCCACTTTTCTAGTTGCACCGCGATTTCGGAAACACCTTGTATAACAGCAAACTAAACATAAACATTTACCTGGAAAGGAATTTTATTGTTCGAATAACTTTTAAATAAAATATCGTATGATTTGTTACTTGTTTGAAAATCTCTTTATCTGGCAAAAATAATCGGTCCACCCTTGAAAGGCCCTATAGCATACTACGCACATACATGTATATACAGCTGTTCACATTCAGTAAAGCATGTGACCAAAAATTTACAGCCATATCACCATTCATCCATTGCTGGATTTTTATTAGCTTGTCCTTGTATATGTGATATGTTCAATAAAATACGCTCGTGGGCACATGTAGTCTCGTCTACGAGCATAAAGGTGAACCAGAATGCTGGTCACAGATGCAGGAGCAGACTGTTCTATCTGATCTACTAGATTTGCTAGACCTTTGCCAGGCTAGACGCCAGAAAGGTTACACAATTAGGAAATGGCTGGCGTCCAGCACTCTAGATACACTTCTAGTAATCACCTACGCCTCCTTTCACGTTGCGTTTCTCTTCTTACGACCTCCACACCGCGATCTTTCTTCACAGGAGGCTGCATTATGAAAGTCGAATTTTAGAATCTAATTTTCACTTAGAAGAAGTGGTTGCGGAATAAATCATCGATAAAAGAGAGACGATAAAAGATCCATTGAATTTGTCAAATTTTAATTTTCTTAAATCCTCTGATAAATTTTCGACCAAAAACTTCTGAATTAAGATTTTGAAGGAACTTCGAATTTCCATTTTGTTGATGGTATTATTTATGATTTTGACTCGTTTCGCGTTGACAGAAGCAGTAAGTTTTAACGCGACTTTTTGATAGAGGGTTTTAAAGAGGAAAGAGGAAATTACTGAAGTTATTATTTTGCTTAACAACGAAATTGTAGGTGCCAGCTTGTTAAAATCGAATTTTCACTTGATCTTTGGCCAAACACGCCTTCCAACGCCACGAATTGTCGCACAGCATCGATTACAAAATTCTAAAATTAACGTCGTTCCAATGTTACAATGTAGATACGCGTACATGGGACGTGTGTGGGTGTACCGATAAAATCTTGGTCAAATTAGCAGGGCAAAGTGCAAGCAGAAATATTTTAGTTACGTGGGGGCTTAAATATATTTTTGGTAACACTGAAATATCTTCTTTTACGTACATATGTACAAGTAACGTTACTAAAGTAAATCGTGTTATTAAAAATGCAGTGTAGTAGTACAATGAAAAATTCAGGTAAATTAATTTTATAGACGTGAATGTTAATGGAGATCCGAATTTATTGAGTGGCAAATAGTAGGTATAGGTATTAGAGTTTAAGGGATCAGCTTAAAGGCAAGTTTTTTTTTAAAAAGCTGAAGCATATATTTTTACAGACCTTTTGCCATTAAAAAGAGCAACATTTAAAGAACATTTGGTAAGTTTTTCGTAGAAACATATTTACGTTTATAATAAAGTAACGATTAACATCCAAGAAGCCTTTTTAAAAATTTGGTTTTGCGGTGAATTTCCGAAATATTAATTTAAAACAAAATGGCGACTATTTAAACTGGAAGTCCTGATTTTTGCAGGGAAAAATCTGGATTCAAAAAGTTCTGTAAAAATATATGCTTCTCCTTTCTTTTCAAAAAAATATTACAAACATTCACCTCTTTTCGGCTGCCTGACTAAGTAAATATAATCCCTTAATGAAGTACGTTCAAGCCCTTTGCTCACCTATGTATGTATCTTCCGCCATATTCATGTAATATTGATCGGTGTAGTCAACATTTGGCTGAATTTGATCCGAGACGCGTGAAATATGTAGGATGAAGTAAAAGATAGGTGTATGTTCTGAAGCAATATTACATAATATATAACTTCATTGGTATTGAAACTGTAAAATCCTGATTATACAAAAAAAAATTGTGCACCAACATTTCTGTCAATATTGTAAATAGAATATGTACATAAAATATCTGAGCAAGGCTTTATAAAAATTTTAGATAAAAAATGATTAAGAATTGGATTTAAAATATAAGCAGTAATTTAGTTTTCTTATCATCAAAACACAGATACTGGAAATATTACTGTACAGGGGGGTACACAACATGTGTAATTCTTAGCACAATTGAAAAAGGACACTTCATCTACAAATAATTTCAAAATGCGTAATAATATTTTTACATACGAGGCTTCGTTTTGAAGAAAATCAAGTTTAAAAAGCCATCGGACATTCGTGTATATATCTAAGAACAGATAGAATGCAGCAGTAAAAATCTTACAGTGCACACTCATTATAAGCCCGACGAACGGGGCTAGTGAGGGGCGTACGACGCGTTGTGGACACTATTCCGCGCGGCCAATGGCGCGAGTGAGAAAACCCAGGAGCGTTCCAAGAAATGGTGGGGATAGTCGCCGAGCGTACAACGAATGGTATAAACGTACTTATAACGAGTGCGTACTTATAACGAATGCATATCTTAATTACTGTATACCTGAAATAATCTTTTCAACAAGGTTCTGTTTACCTTCAGCTTTGTTAACCAAAATGAGTTTTGATTTCCATTGCTCTTCAACACCGATTTTTTTTTGAAAATAAAGACTTTTTGAATAGATTCATTTTGCAAAAGAATATATTTAATTGGCAGGCGTACCATATTCTCCCTCACACTCTTCGAATTCTTATTGGTCGTCAGGTGTTCAAATTTCTCCAATTCTTCAAAATCGACTTTCTCGACAGCAAAGCTTTGCACAAATAAATATTGTGCTACAAAATTTTTCCATTTCTTTTGACACGAAAATTCAACACCTTTTTTATTGCGCTATGAATGCCACACTATCCTATATACAACATGCCCGGTTTAAATGTATCTACACAATTATTTTTTAAACTTGTGTCGATACAAAAATTGTTTACAGAAAAATTATTTGATTTAAATGGAAAAGTGTGTTATAGAACTTAAATGTGGGAAACAATGAATATGTTATATGTACTATATAGCTTATGTGTTTTATGTATACATTTCACATACGGTATTTCATAATCTTGGTGATAACGAAAAATTTCGTATAAGCATTCGTACTTTCTCTTTTCGTTTTTCATTAACTCTGGTTAGATACTGAATTAACGTAGTCCTTTTACAAGTTCGTCTCCAAAGAAAATGACCACTTTGGCCTTCGCTACAATCAGTTGCTAATTAGTTACTTATTAGTTTTTAACAATGCAGAATAGAGAGTTATGGTAACCTAAGAATGCTCGTATGTAACTGGGGAACAAGGTCAGATAAGACAAGCATTTATGCACGTCTTTCATTATTTCCGCGTGCCTAATTAATTCTTGAATTAACGCCCACGTATTACGAGACATCTTCTATATTCTGTCTGTTCTATATATTCTATACATCACTGCCTTCTGTTTGTTCTATATATATGTACATATCTATGTATGTGTATGTATGTTGCATATTACACATTATTCCATTAAGCCTGTACATGTACAATGTAGATATTCCATAGATTCTATACCTACATATATATATATTCTACATATAACGAGGTAACTGCAGCATTGTCCAATATATTCTCTAGTTCAGGGTTTCCCAACCTTTTTTGAGTTACGACCCCCTTTTACAATATCAAATAATCTGTGACCCTCCCCCTCCCCCTATATAAATAAGGTAAATTTATTAAGCAAAAGAAAACACATTAAAAATAGGTATTTCAGAATATAATTCTAACTTAATAATATTTAAAAAAAAAAAACATGGCGACCCCCCAGAAAACACTTCACGACCCACTTGGGGGTCACGACCCACCGGTTGGGAATCACTGTTCTAGTTTTCCATCGAATAAGGAATTTTCGCAGTGGCACAACATCGCTGCTACGACACAAAATGCGAGGAAGACGTTTTCCTGCCACATATTTTTCCCTTCACTGCGAGGAAACCCAGCAGCCAAGGGATCCCCGTGCTCCAACATCGTCCAAAATATTTTGATGACGTAACACCAGGCGAAGGGAGTGGGAGATTACGATTCTCCATTATTTTGTTTTATTTTGTCGCGTGTATTTCTTCTGCGCTCACGCGCCATACAAGACCGCTCTGCTCGAAAGAAGGGCATTTTTATTGTTACAATCATATCGTAATCATGGGCGGCTGCAGGGGAGGGGGCCAGTTGTAGCGGGTTGAGAAGAAGGTCGCTGATTTTTAAAAACTAATCTTTATTAGGTTTATACTAAAAAAGTGAAGATTTTTAAATTTTTAATTAAATTGACGCTGCGAAATGGGTTCAAAGAAGCAACCAATCATCACTTGTCAACTTGACTGTTTCTCAAAGTAACCACTCCCGCCCCACAGTGTAACGAGTATGTATGGGGGAAAAATCAATTTTCCATTAAGATACAGTTATTTACATGTAATTGATATGTTAATCATATTTATACACAAAAAAAATAAGTCTCAACATAAAATAATTCATTAAAATACACTTTTGAACATATTAAAAATAGAACAAATAAAATTTATATTTCTTAAATACATTTAAACACAAATTAATAACAAACATAAAAGAATTATAAAAAAATAACTTTTTAAATGATTCATATTGATAATTAATTTTGAATTATTCGTCACTATCAGTTGAATCTGAAGTGTCTTTTAAAAATAAATATTCGGGCATAGATTTGTCTAGATTTTTCGTTTTCTTATGTGTAGTTTTTCTTATGTGAGAGCACACGGAAGCAGATAAAATGTATATCAAATCAAAGGGCATAAAACGAACTAATTGTAGTAAAAAAAAATGAAAGAACCGATATGTTTCGTTTTTTTTTTTAATTCTCCCCAGAATTTAGAAGATGCGACAAAAAAGCAATAATTTGAGCCACTGGTACGTATCCAAGTCTTTAAATGCAAAATTTTTAATTAATAAAACGAAAAAAGGATATATTTTGATTATTTAAAAAAAAGAAACTTATAAATATAACAAAAATGGAGTGGGTAAATATTTCTTATGTGTATTCTGTGGCAGGTCGTGTTTGGTTATTCGACTTTGAATGTAATTACTAACCTTAAATCGGTTATTTATGTTACTAAGTAAGTTATGATGTTCTTATATGGGAATTGCGCTCAAGATTACATACTTTTTGTTCTGAGGCAAGTATCTTAAAAATTATAGGTGGTATCTATGTAAATAAAACCAAAGAGCAGTCTTTATCTGTTTATTAATGGAACATAAACCCCCAGTCTCATGACTCCAACGATAATAACAAAAATAAGAGAAATAATAAATGACATGCCTGTGCATCTGTGTAAGTTGACATCCTTCTGTATAAGATGACATACTCTGAAGCGAGCTTGCTCAGTCTAGTCCAGTTAAATTAGACGGAAATCTGCACAATCTACGGAATAATTCCCTCCAAGCTAAATTTTGGTAAGAGCTTTTATTTGGTCGTTTTAAACAATATATCAAAAGATGTCCCCATCGATAAAAAAAACGCTAAAAATTTTACAGAGGGTTGAAAAAAAGTTTTTCGCGAATATCTCATTATCTAGCAGTTTTGCGACAAAAATAGTTGTTACACGATTTATAGTCTAAGAAATTCTCTACAAAAAAGGTCCTATAAGTTTTTTTCGTACAAGTAACCATTTTCATGCCATTTTAAACGAAAGTTCATTACGTCACCTTACCCAAAAGTGAACAAAAAAATGTATTGCTTTCTAGTGACAAAAACTTTATGATTTCTTTCTCAGCTGCACAGTATTTGTGATGCCAATTAACGCTACTTTACACAAAATTCATCTAATAAATTGAAGTCCTTACCTGACGGGTATTTTCGTAACATTACATAAACCATAATAATTCTTTTTTCGGTCACAAAATCAGACAACTCTCCAGCACGTCTAACCGTGCTTCCGCCGATGATCATACTGTGTTCTACCGTCAAGGACCCAGTTCCTGATCACTTAAGATGCAAAGGGAGCAGTTTTTGATCAACCTAAAACACTTTACTATGCGCTATCAAATGTTTGCGTATAAATTTAAAAATACTTCTATTTTAGTAATTTTTTTGTACAAATTTGTATCGTGATAAACTTATTATTTGGTATTTATATACTAAACTGATCAGGAACTGGGTCCTTGGCGGTACTATTGGGGAAATCTACTAGCCAAAGAAAAAACATCAATCTCACGCTTCTCGCGCGAATATTTGAAAAGATAGCAATGGTATGTCATCTTACCTCACTATGTCAACTTAAGCATAATTCCCCTATCGGAGGACTGTTTACTATCAATTCCATGAAATGAAATACAAAATTTCAAAACTCAAATTTTTGCTTTCTCAACACGTGCCGCGACACTGTGCGCCTCTGGGAAAAAGTCCGCAGACACCCTTGATTGTAATCTGGATATATTCCACTTCCCGTTCTTCGTATAAATAGTTAACAATATTTGAATATAAACAGCGTTATAGGTATCACGGGAAATTAAGGCCCTTCAGCGTGCCATTCGGAACGTTAAACGAATCGCGCGGCTGTTTCAATGCGTTTTTCGATAACTCGGCTTTGCTATCGATCACGGTATAATTTGAGCGTTATTTAAATTCGTTGCTCGATTTGACACACGTGCCGAGTTTTATTTTCCAATGTGGAAGGGGCTGGACTCGCTTTAGATCGTTTTCCGTTCCAAGCGACATTGTATCTGGTTCAAATTATAGCGGAGTATAACGGAGAAGGCACCATCCGTGATCATTCCAAAAATTCTACATATTGGGGAAAATGAAAATTATAGTTCTGATGGAAGGGTACTACTTACATATGTAGTTTTAGTTTTACTGCTCGGGGTTATGGAAATTCCACACTGAAATGCGAGTAATAATACATTCTTTATTGATCTAACATTTTATTGCTGTATGCGAAGATGAATATAATAAATTTTCTTAAAAGTGGTTGTGAGGCTAATATAAGAAAAGAATATGTTATCTTAACTTAAAATCATTAGAAATTGAACACAGAGATCAGTTTCAAACGTAATTCTGTTTCTTTGGGCTACTATAACTAAAATATTATATTAACATTTTCTCAATTATTATTATTAATCGCTCGGGGCGATTAATCGTTTCTATTCTTTAATCGAAAAAGCCTGGCCAAAGCAGCCAAAGGGACACTACTTGTTTCGCAATTAATAGAAGGTTAATTATTCAATCGATCAAAGGAAAACATGAACTCAAACTTTTGTATACAGATAATTTAACAATTTAACAATTTGACACAAAATTTTGTCAGAGCAACACATTTCCAATTTTCCAAGGCCAACGTCATAACTATTACGTTCTTCTTTTATTACAATTTTGTCCTAAATACTTTAATATTCTTTCATCAGGATTTCATTTGAAATATTTTGATATTCTCCTTTGCCAAGAAATCAAACCTAAGCAGCAAATGGTAGAAATGTATTAAGGTATGTAATATTTATTTTCTTCATCGTATGTATAAACAATCCGTCAAATAAAATAAAAATTAAAAACACTAAATAATAGTAGTTTAATATTACTTTCATTCTCTGAAATTCAAACGAGAATTGTAAAATTGAGTCAACTAACAATATGATATTCTCCTTTTTTAAATAATATTCTCCACTTTTGCAACGATTAAGCAACGACCCAAATGGATTCCAAAATTAAACGTCTAACAGTATCTAACATTATTCCCATATTCATTTCTTGCCATATCTGAAATAATAAACAGCGATAGTGTAACAGTGTCCCTGTTCTATCCGAACTCGTCTCTGTCCTAAAGCTCCGATCGCTTTCGAAATTCCTTAGCTCCTCGAGCGGTGACGTCCGTACACAGACGTTTCGACAATCGTACAATCGCTCGGGGCGATTATTCGCATGTTCGCCGGCCAGCGAGCAGCGTCGCTCGCATAATCGCAAGGTTATGCACGTTAAGAAGGATGTGCGAGTTAACTTAGCTCGTTGCATTAGCGGAGATGAACTCATTCCGCCTATTTCTCTTCGTCTCTTTCTGCCTCGTCCTTCGCCACCTCTTCCTCCTTCTACAAGGTGTCCCGCGAGCTAAAAAACGTTTCCAATATGCACGGACGTATCCTACATCCACCAGTTTATTGGAAGGTGAAAAGAGGGTCCATCTGTTGTCAAGCTACATGTTTTTTTCCCGCGTTTATTGACATCCTGACAAGAAATGTTGTAGCGCAATAATTATTGGTAATAATAAGTATAATTATTATACTTTAACGATGTTATATATTTCGGTAAAGTATTCTATAAACAGCACCATTTACAAATTATTATTAAGCTAACCGGATCTGATGTGAATTACACACTCAGAGAATATGAACAAGTAAAATCTGGAGTACAAGCCTGCGTAATCTGTAGGAATATAATATATCTATGGATTTAAACTGAACTTGTAATGCTTGGAAAATGGTTTATGAATTATCATTTCAAATACTCAAAATTGTCCGATTGAGTTCCTGTTTGAACTCATTTTTAACCGAGTTCATGAAAACCGAACATTTAGTTTAGCTTCGATCGACTTAGGTCATGGATAAAGAATTATCACAATCGCTTAAGTAGTTTTGAAATTACACCAAAAGTAAGAAACCTGTTCCATTAACCGATTTCATTATTTAAATTAATGTAATTATGTAACTTAAATAACTAAAAAGTATAATATAAAAAATTGAAACAAATTGAAACCGAGTTCAAAAAAATAAAAATACGCTAAAAAGTAAAAAAATTGTTCTTGTTTAATCCACGACTCTCAATTTTTAAGTCGGCGGCAGATTTACACAGTGCAAATGATGAGAAATTATATTATTTTTATTTTTTTGAAGTCGGTTTTAATTTTTTTAAACTTTTCATTTTTTACTTTTTGTAGTTTAGTTCTTAGTAAGAAAAAATGAAAATTATAGAAATTTCAATTTCTATCGCCGGAGGTGACAACATTGTTTCTCAGTTCCCGCGTCGAGTGACGACGAGTCCTGATCGACGTTAATGTAGGCTAAAGAAGTGGGGGTGATTCAGTCCATTTCTTTTTCTTCCCGCATTAACGGGGCGCTACTGTACAGAGGTCCTTACTGCGCCGAGTTTCACGACGCTGGATTTTTAACTAAACTGATCCCTTTTCGTGCACAAATGTGAAGTAACACGCTTATCAATATTAACATCAAGGATGGTCTCAATTTTTATTATTTGACGGATGAAAACTCGTACTAAACCATGCAGTATGATATTCAGTATTGATTAGCAAAGAACCTATGATTTAGGTAACAGAGAAGTACTTACATACTTTTTGTCCACCTTTAGCACGCTTGGCATCAATCATTACAATGTAACAACGTTACGCAGTATGTAACTAATTGTTTACATCGACTAAATTAGTGATAGAGAATATCAGTGCTGAATTTAATGCCTGTTTTAACGAATTTGCGTCATTAAAATGTTGTGATTATCTCCGCTTCACTAATATTCAGGTGTTATATATACCTACCCTAGCAGCCGTACTGCCAAGTACCAAGCCCTACTGCCAGGGACGGATTTGGGTATAGGCCAAGCAGGTTGCAGCTGAGGGCGGCAAATTTTGGGGAGCGGCATATTTGAGACGTGGCAAATTTTGGGAAGCGTTAAAGTTTGAGGACCAACGAATTTTGGGGAGCGAGAGATTTTGGGGAGCGCGGGATTTTGGGGAGCGACAAATTTTGGGGAGCTTCAAATTTTGGGAAGCGAGAAATTTTGGGAAGCGTTAGATTTTGCGAAGATAGAAGTTTTAAAAAATGGCAAATTTGGAGAGCGTTAAATTTTTGGGAGCGGCAGATTTGGGGGATTGACAAACTGTAAAGAGTGGCAAATTTTAGAGAACAACAAATTTTTGGGAGCGACCAATTTTGAGAAGCGACAAATTTTGAGGAGCTTCAAATTTTGGGAAGTGACAGATTATAGGAAGCGACAAACTTTGGAGGGTAAATTTTGGGGAGTGACAAGTTTTGAGCGAAAGATAATGGGAAAGGTTTAACCACCAGCGACTTGAGATAACTTTAAAAACAATTCCTTTTTTTCACGTAACGTATTAACAATGCCTCAAATGTGAGTTGCTATATTAAATTAATTCTGAAATTGTTTCGACTCTTTTAAATCAAAATATTCAACGATATTTCGCGAAAAGGGGGCCAGAAGCTTGTTAGTCTAGGGTCGCCAAATCCTCAACTACGCCCCTGTCTACGGCTGTCATTACAAAAATACCATTTACCTTGGAAAATATAGGAAACATCGTGGACAGTGGGCCGACGCAATCTAATCGGAACGTAGAAGCGATCTAAGCACCGCGGATAGTCTATCTAAGGCTAGGACACTTAACATCCGGGCGAAATGATGCTTATCGCGATAACGAATGGAAATAGATCCATAGTGTATATGTATGTACGACGTACGACCTTTTCGATTTAGAATAGCCTGGCAAACGTGCTGGAAACGTTTGCTACCTAGAGGGACACCCTGTACAACACGCGTCTTCATGAACACGTGCATACATACAGGCGAGTTTTCCTGCTTCCTCCTCTTCTTCCGAAACCATCTCTGTTTCTTCAAGAGCGTTCGTCGCTTCCTCGTTCCGCCGCCCACGCCCACAGCCTCGTCCTTCTCGCTTCGTCTATGACGGACTTAACGAACCTTGAAAATCACGTCTCGCGAGATGTTTACCAAAGTCTCGAGCAGCATGCCCGATATCCATGGCGCGGTCCACCCCCGCGGAGAAAACGTAGACGGTGGGAAGAGTACACTGACTCATCGGTGGATCGCATGAATCGACATCCAAACGAGATCAGACCAGCTCAGGCGAGGCTTGGTTTCTTCGTCGGAGCTTCCCTTTCACCGCTTTAATTATCGAATGCGCGAGTCACGCGCACGCCGAGAAGGTTTAATTCGCTGCTCCTTGATTTTGGAGAGGAACTGGACTCCACCGCCAGATCCCATATCTTTTTTCTTTTACGAAATAGCGTCGACTTAGTTGCTTCTGTGCAGTTGCTTTTTCTTGCTCGTGTTTGGTGGCTCGTGGAATTTCACAGGATTTCAAAAGCTTGTTTTACACGGCACGCGTTGGAGTTGAACGTAACGGAGTGATTTGTGGTGGAATCCGGACGAGAAACGTGCAAGACCGAGTACAATGTACAGTGTATGTGTAGGTAAACAAAGCGAGTTGTAGACCGCTTACAATTAAATAGGTGGAGTCGAAAAGAAGGATGCGAGGCAAAGAAATCCTGGAATATGTTTGGTTGACAGCTATGTACCAAAGCGTTTGTCACACGGGCACGAGAAACAGTGAGACTGTCAACTTTCATCTAGATTTCTAGGTATTTACAGCAAACTCTCGCTAGAGGGCTACGCTCGGAGTTGGTGACGAACGTTCAACGCATAGCGTCGACGATTCTGAGCCGATGATGACGCAAGAGAGAAATAGCCAAAGACGAAGCAAGACAAAGTATCATGCTTTCTCTCTTTTATAGCCAATGGTAAAGCTGGGTTTACATTTGTCCACTCGAGTGATCGAGTGGTCGCCGGAAAATAGATTGTCTACGCTGGTTGGTCGTCGTTGGCTTCGCGTTGCCATCACTTGGCTTGGCTTGGCGCTGGCGTCGCAACACGCGCACATTACCCCCACTCCTGTAGGTGTTCCCCCTCCGCGAAACATCCGGCGCAACCCGCCGCAACAAAATGTTCTCCGAGGACATTGGTCATGTTGATTCTTTCCTTCCCTCTAGTTCCCTTTTTTTATTTTTGTTATTTTTTAGCATACATTTGGGACTGTAAGTTTAATATGCATAGCCTGATGGAGAATTTAAAGCTACATAAAACTCAGTTAAAGTTTAATCTATTTAACTGTCAAACAAAAGTGTTATATGATATTGAGCTGGGTAACACATTTTTGGGACGGACAAAAAAGTTACCACGTTTAGTAGCTTTTTATGTTGTCCTAAAAGCAAAAGGTGGCCTTACAAAATATTAGATTCTTTTTAATGTTCAATAGTGGTAACTTTTTGTTGGCTTTAAAAATGTGTTGTCTTGTTTAATGTTAGGTAGGGTTTTTATTTGTTAGTTAAATAAATTCAACTGTAACTGGGTTTTATACAGCTTTTAATTCTCTTTCAGAATATGTATATTAGGCAGATACTGCAGTTTTAAGTTGATATTAAAAAGTAATAGACGTAGGGTGGCTTGAAAAAGTGGTAACTTTTTACGTGACATGTTACACGTGGTTAAATTTGTATTTTTATTGAGTATAACGTTACAGTAATGAAAATACGTACATACCATTAAAAAAACCATCGATGATCATGAAATTTCGGGAAATATAACCTTGAGAAAAAAGTCGTCTCCGTCAGAATAATTGTCTCCCTGAAGCAAACATTTTTATGGTTAGACAATGGAAATATTTTAGGTTAAGCACGAACGTTGCCACAATACTGGCGCAACGTTGCAGCAACATTGTGGAAACGTTGCTGCAACATTGCCATAACGTTGCAGCAATAATTCTATGTCCGCCCAGTGCAATGTTGCGCTGCAACCATGAAATAAGGCAAGGTTGCTGCAACGTTCCTGCAACGTTCTCGCAACGAAGTGTGCTGTATGGAGCGTGGAATTATACGACTCGCTCTGTTTACCTATAATAGGTACCTACAGTAGCGGCCATATACTTATGTACACCCTTATAAACAGAATAACTTTTTAAAGTTGGACCAAACGACTTGATTTGATCAAACTTTCAAAAAGTTATTCTGTTTTAAAGGATGTATGTAGGTATATGGCCGCCACTGTACGTGTAAACGCCACTTCTTAGTCTGTAAATACGACTCATTATGCGTTTGTTACCATCTGGACTTTGTCATGGACTCCTCAACCATTAGCAATTCGTGCGTCTCGTTCATTTTCATTCGTCCATTTATGTTAAAACTTAAACAAACGAAGTGATAGTTTTTGAAATTATAGAGGGAAGAGGTGTTTGATGCAAACTTGTTCCACCGTGGAGGTAGATAAAAATGTTATTGACCTATCCCGAAATTCTAATATTAATACTTTATGCAACTAAAATTTATGTTGTATTACATTTTAAAACACATAAAACTACTTAAAAATATCCACTATTTATTTAAAATGAAAAACAAAACAAAAATTCAATAATAACAATCTGTATTTAAATTTAGTCTCTACTGTATACTGCCAATAATATGTACAATATATGTACATCGTAGTTACTAAAAATTATACATTTATTTCACAAAAATTTTAAATGTACTTTCTTACAACTTATGTATTTTTTGAAAATTTTATTTATTTCTTATAAAAATTGAATGGTGACTTATACTTGAGGGTGGTTCCCACTTGTCTCGTAGCAACCCATATTTTTAGACACAGACCGCCACTGGCCCTAATGCATTTTCGTTTTTCAAGCAAGCGATCTTTCCTGCTTCGTTCCATCGCGCGTCGAAAACAAAATCGCAACGGAATCCACGTTTGGACGATACTGATGGGCCCGTTTCGAGGAAAATGTCAACGCAATAGACAAGCGAGCAGTGCATACACGGCAGAGTCAACTTCCCAGCAAAGCAGACAGACGGAAGAGAAAACACGAAAAGGAATCCACGTGCAAGAGCTTCGCGTTAATCGAATGGTGGCCGTCGTCCAAGATCGACTATGCGACTGACGAGCGACATTAATTTGCAGCTCCGTTAAACGCATACCCGTGTTGGCTTTGTATCAATCATTTTCGGGTTGTCACGCGCTCGTGCTAGAGTCATTAAGCCATTAGGCACACATGTTTCATCTTCTGGTACACTTCTGGAAAACATGTTTTCAAATAGATAGGTAAACTTATAAAGAACAGTGCAATCTAGCTTTCTTTTTCACATCTAAACACCTCAATAGTTTGCATTCCAACTTATTCGTCTGTTTATTCACGGATAGGGAAGACAATCCCGGGATAGGGTGACTGTACCTAATATCGCCACGCAAAAATGAATAATAATTGATATTTTTGCATGCAGTTCGTTTCAAAGTAAAGAGAAATTATTCATCTTTCATGTAGCATAAGTTAGAATCGTTGAAACCTACAAATTTTTAATTAGGACTCAAAAAACGTAAGGCATGCAAAAATCGGGTCCTGAAAAAAGTGTACCTAATATCGCCAATTCAAGAAATATTGATTAATTCATATATATATATATATATATATATATATATATATATATATATATATATATATATATATGAATTAATCAATATTTCTTGAATTGGCGATATATATATATATATATATATATGAATTAATCAATATTTCTTGAATTGGCGATATTAGGTACACTTTTTTCAGGACCCGATTTTTGCATGCCTTACGTTTTTTGAGTCCTAATTAAAAATTTATATATTTATATATATATATAAATTTATATATATATATATATATATATATGAATTAATCAATATTTCTTGAATTGGCGATATTAGGTACACTTTTTTCAGGACCCGATTTTTGCATGCCTTACGTTTTTTGAGTCCTAATTAAAAATTTGTATATATATATATATATATATATATATATGTTTTCTTTTCTTTTCTTTTAGCAGTGAAATATTTTAAAAATCTATATTTTTCTAATAAAAATATAAATGTAAATGTATTTTTATCCATCTTTGATTTCATTTTTATTAGAAAAATATAGATTTTTAAAATATTTCACTGCTAAAAGAAAAGCACAATTTTCATTACGGAAAATATTTGAATCGATTTCATTCCTTAAGTACCATTAATTAGGTGTTTCTAGTAGATATTCTTGCATTCACGGAAATATTAGACTTACCTTCTCCGAGGGTACAATAAATTTTTGCACTATGAAGACTCACTAAAATACTTCTCTTCCTGTAATTGTTGATCACATGATACCGCAATTACAGAATGTCTTCCCACATATGTTTAGGTACTAATTCAGTGCATAACTGAATTATGCGTTATTAGGCGAAATTAGCAACAGTGGCGATATTAGGTACAGTCACCCTACGGTATCATGGGATCCCACGATCTCGGCTGTTTTTTGGATTCCAAAAATACCGAGGTTTGATATAACTAATCCCGAGAATTTCGGGATTTTTTAAAAATATGAATTAGGTACTCTATGAACACCTCAAAAATATTATTTGACAATAATATGGTCGATAATAATAATGATTTATTTAAATACTAATATTAAGTCGAATATAACTAACTAAACTATATTTATTTTTACAATGATATTCCTTTCCTATAAGAATTCCTATAGTCCTTCCTATTCTACAACTTTCCGCTATTTCGAAATCACGCCAGTTACAAATCGCAACTTGTAGGGGAAAGTCTTACAGTACCAGGCAGCGTACACTAGTGGCCAAAAGTAGATCACGCTTCCAGCGAATTATTAATCTTTATGATAAAATTTAAGAAAAACGATTTATCCCCATTTATTAAGCACAATTTGTAGGTACTACAAATTACATTTTGGAAATTTAATTTTTATAAACAATAGCCCAAGTTATAGTACAAAATCTTGGAGTGGCCGGTACTGTAGACTCTCTCTTACAACTCTGAACACGTAAAGTCGAAACATTGTAGATATGTATGTACTTTGTTAGATAAGTGCTGTGCTGTTTCTTCGTTCGCATTTCCAAAAATTTACTCATAAAAGTTTACTCATATTATCTACTTATTGAGACTTTATTATTCTTCATTGTTCTACTGCTTTTATTGTTAAAATGATTTTAGTTTATCCTTCAGACTAATGATAGACAGTAAGTTTGTTTACTTTAAATAAAAATTTAGAATTTTAACACATAATAAATCATTTTAATTACCGAAATTTTCTATTATCTAATCCCGGGGTAAGTCTCGGAGTCCCAAGATAGTCTCTAAAAGTCCCGCAATTCCGGGATAATAAATAACGACCAGAATTGTATTCCCTATTCACGAAACACAATTTTATTCACTGTTGCGTTTCATGTGTAATTTCCAAATCAATATTTCACTTAATCCTAAGTTCTTTCATCCTTGCAAGTTTTACCGACAGCAGTGTGTAACGTGAATTTAAACTCCTGTTTGCGTGGGATGCATATTTGGAGTGCAAAGGGGTAAAATAAATTATAAGTATTTATATATTGACTGCCAATACTTGCCGAAGTACATTTGCATTGCTGTTTCAAATAACGAAACTTCACAGAAATTCGCTGCTGAACGTTTATTCGACCAGTCACAGCTTTTACCTCGTTACATAAGTAAGTCACATTTAAACTAATTCCTTTCTCCATCACTATCGAGAAAAATTAAGGAAATTCGCCGACCACTTAGAAATCGGTGTAATCGCGGAAGCCTGCCGATGATCGCTCACCACTTTCGTTCCTTCCGCCGTCGCTACCGTTCCAACAAAATCAAATGGTCGCTCGAGACTGCTTCCCCCATTCGAAATCGTGTCAAATGCGATCAGTACTTCTACACCATGCTGTGCTATTGTCTGGATTACCTTTGTAGGGGCATCATAGGCTAAATACATAATACATTCTCCCCGCTACCACTTATCACCAGGTGACTGACTCTGTCACCATTTGACAGTGTTCCTCAATCAAATGTACATATTTTCTTTTTTTAAGAATATTCCGAAATATTTGTTTACTTGATGTACCCACGTACTTTCTATTATCTTTAAGTTGGGACAGAAAATACGAGCTGCTTAGGGCCACTTACCTAACAGTAAATTTTTGATAATTAAAAATAGTCTGACAAGGGGACCTTCAGGTTTGGCAATTTCAGAAAATTTTGATACTCAGTGCACCCGAAAGTGTTCACCCGGGCATTAATTTCGCAAGGCTGTAAAACGCGCTTTTCAGTCAAATTTGAGAAAATCGAGTTTAAAAAATTCTGAGTATTTTAGGTGAAATTCAAAGTCAAGTTTCTCGAAAACAAAGCCTTTCCCGCAATTTCGTCACTCTTGATTTTGATTTTATTTTTGTCTCTACAATCACTCCCTAGAGTATTGACCATAGGTAGAGGAACACCCTGTATATAAGGGAACTCAGAATTTTTCAAAGTCTATTTTCTCGAATTTGGCTGAAAAACGCGTCTTACTGATTTGGGAAATTATTTTCCGAGTGATGACCTTCGCGTACACTAAGTATCACAATTTTTCTGAAATTGCCAAACCTGATGGTCCCTTGTGAGTAAGATCGTAATTTTAATTTCCATTGGTAGACGATGCATTTCACCATGTAGTTCTCATTGCTTTCAAAATTTCGAACGGGCCCGATCAATATATATAAAGTAGTATGAAAATTTGAAAATAATAGTAATAATTTTTAACTTCGTGTATATATATTTTAAAACGTTCAATGTTAATATAAATAATTGTAATAGGGAAATAGAATATTAAGTTGGTTAACGTAGTGAATTGGAGCAGCAGATCCGACAACGTCGCATTCATTCGTAGCGTCTTTTATAACCAAAATCTCAGAAAAAATGTTCATATGAATTTGAATAATCGTTCGCTATTTAAATCTCTAAACATATCGATTGTGCGACGTTGCCACGTTGACTGTTCTACGAAGTTTCTAAAAAATTTGCTCGTAAACGTATTTTTTATGGGTATTTACGAAGAAACCATGTGGTCAGTTTCGTAAAAATTAATAAACTCATTTCATGACATTTCGACGTACTTTGGTGCCAATTTTGGTACACTTCTTGAATATAGTTTCCCTGTTTCAGATGAAAAACTGAAACTATAACGCTCTTTCATTCGACTCTGCCATATACCACTGTGTTAAAATGCATAAACTTTAATTAACAATTTCTCGATAACTAAATGGTAAATCGATTTTAAACTTTGTACAAGTGTTTCTTGTTTTCGAAATTATTTTTGAACGAAACATGGAAGAATTCTTGAATTCAGTAGATTATTCAGTAACTACTTTAAAGGTCAATGCAGACGAACAATGCGGCGTCGTTGCGATTTCGCACCGGTACATATATGTATACAGAGATTCACACGTGTCGCAATTTTTTGCGGGAATATCTACTGTCGTATCACACTGCCGCAAAAATTCGGTCACCTGTAAATATCTCTATATACACTTATGTACCGCTACGAGATCGCAGCGACGCCGCATTGTTCGTGTGTATTGACCCTAATGGTGTGAAAACTAACCTCAAAGTCACATAGGCACTCTCACGTTTTCGTCTATAACTCCTGAAATACATGCGATAGAAGAAAACGTTTCAAACAAAACTTCAATGCTACAATAAGCGCTGCAAACCTGTGACCAAATTTTGAAAAAAAGTTTTTTTCGTCAGGTATTTTCTTTTTTAAACTTTTTACAAAAGTATGATAAGGCAAGTCCGCACCGCTCATTGTAAAACTTTTGTTTGAAATTTTTCTGTATTTCTTGTACTTTAGGAGTTACGCGCAAAAAAGTGTTCCCTTGTAAATAAAGCAAAAAAATTAAGGATAGAGGAATAGAGATAGCCAAACAGCGCGACAGGCAAATAATTGTATTCCGGTTTACACGTAGGTCTCGATTAGGTCGAGTTTAAATAGTGCGATATTCGATTTGGTGTAAATTACAAAATGATCCCCGGTCGCATTTAATGGGAACGAAAATTCAGTTAATGCGCGGTTCGCGAACTGTGGGAACAATTAGTCAATTACTACTTTTACTACCGCAAAACTACTGCGGGTTTATCACCACATATACGAAGATATGAAAAAGCGGTAGAAAGTGCAATCAACACTGTTAAAATACTTTAAAAAATAATAAACCCATATATGTCATTAGAATTTAATAAAATACGTATGAAAAGGTAGATATATTTAAAAAAATTCATTGCACCCTCCCTTTGGATTAGAACCGATTCCGGTCTTTCAAGTATTCCAATAGTACGAATTCGAATAACGCAATCAACCTCTGGAATTAATTCCTCGCACTAATCGAGACCTACCTGTATAATCAATATTACTTGCTGTAGTAAAGCACGATGCACTCTCTACAGCCCAAGTTCTTTTTAAACAACTTGTACATTATACATATTACGAGCCACCAAAAAAAGAAGAGTTAAACCGTTCTGTTGTCACAGACGGGTAATTACATTTTGTAATAAACTTTCTATTTCTGGTGGAAAGAGGAAAGCTTGATGGAAAACAGTGAATAATCCGTTGAAATGGAGCAGAAAATTAAGGGAGGACGGCAGTAGACAGTAGACTTATTGGAGGGACTATTATTAGAGGGATTAATTCCTCGCTAGAGGAGCTATAAACACATTATTACGTAATATTTGCTTGAGCAACAAGAATTATTTTCCATTTCATCATTTTCAAGCGTATAACGAGTGCACCTAATTGAAAAGTGTCCGAGTTAATGAATAAAAATACAAATAATTAAATGCAATGTAAATTCACGAAGTAAGTAATCATTTTCAACATACAGTAGGTGGAGTGAAAGGATTATGGGTAGAGTGGTAGGGGAGCTACGCAGTGCGGTGCAGGGTGTCCTACACAGTGGTCTTGAGCGGCCATGTGATTTTATCCGGACTATAGATGCGCATCGCCACTCATCGAAAGACGACGGAAAAGTAATTTTCTCTATTACCCCAGTAATCGACCAAATTTCCCGCGATAATTTCGGTGGATGCGACCTCTCCTTGCCTTCTTGGCCCTTTTTCAGCTACCGTTCAAAGTTTAATGTAATGGTTAACTCGTGCACCGACGAGGTCAGATCCCAATCCTAGTCACGAATGAGTCACGAACTGAGTCCCCCAGTCACGAAACCAACGGACTCACCGTGTTCCTCGCGAAACCATTATATATAATGTATGTGTTACCGTCTCCCCGATCTGCATACATATGTATACGCTGTATAAGTTACAGGCATTCGCTCATTTTTGGGAGAATGTAAAAAATTGCGTAACAAATATATATATTTATATATGTATTTTTTACAGTAATTGTATTATATATTTTACTTGATTTTGTCAGAACCACTTATATGATATTATTGTTGAATGATAAAATTGATAGTTGCATATTAATGAAATAAATGAAGATGTAATCCCTGCTAGTATATAAAAGTGAAACGTTGCCTGTTTGTTTGTTTGTTTGTTTGTCCTTCTTTCACGCCTACGCGGCTGAACGGATTTTAATGAATTTTGGAATGTATATTACATACGTCCTAGATTGGATTATAAGCTTTGTTAGGTGCTTTTTATTTTGGAAACATCATAAATAAAAAACGGATATCAGGTCAGGTAGCAGATGATGTAACTTTCTAATGTTTCCTTTTCAAGTGTCCCTTTCTTGAATTTTATTTTCTACGTCTTTACGCATCCGTAATATTTGTTTCTGACAGAATAAAACTTTGTTTTTGTACAGAACAATCACCCCAAGCATATTGCACAAAATTAAAAAGTGGATATTTTCCCAATTTAGTTATATTCCCAGTTATATTGTCTCAATTCTAATTCCAACCCCCGTATGTATACATATTTATGCGCATGGTTGTTCTCTTATCGCTAATTTGTCCTGCGTCAAATAAGATACAAAATACTCATTAATACTAATTTCTAAGAATTACCAAAACTATTTAAAATTTTAAGATTCGAGCGATATTCAAATTTTTTCGTCATATGTACAAAGTTCAAACTAAATAGTCTGAAGTACTTTGAAACTCTTTACTAATTCTGGGTATTTCAGCCGAAAAGTAACGTTTCGTAACGAGATCAATATCAATATCGAGGACAAACCAAGTACAGGATGGCGCAAAAGTCGAGTCCCCATTGTAAAAGTGAATAACTTTATTGGAGATTAATATTCTCCAGAAATATTTCTATATATATAGTAGATCAAACTATGAAACAAAGGATTTTGAAAGTGGAACTCATTTTGCTTGACGAAGGAATCGAAATTGTAAACAATTTTTTTCGGACATGGAGAGATCACTTTTCTAATTAAATTATTTCACAAATAATGATTTCAGCTGGTTCCCAACATCTCTGTGGATCTAATAGTTTCCGAATTCTTTTGGGAGTTACCTAAGGAAGAGGTTTATACAGGTAAACAAGAAATATTAAAATATTTGAAAGAAAATATTCGACGAAAATCTTTGGAAATAATATAAGACACTTAAGAACAAAGTCATAAAATATTTAAAAGTAGGTATAGACATTTGCAGACATAAGTACTTATTAGAAAATAATTTCAACTATACTCCATTTACTCTACAGGGTGTTTGCCCTAACTTTAGCACCTGAAATATTTCTGCTATTATTTAAAATATCTTGAAAATGTTTTCTACCAAAGTTGCATAATTTTGTGGTGGCCAGCGTATAGTGACAATAGTTTTATGCTGATGGGAGCTTGGGAGGAGTTAATGAGATGAAACTTCATTTCTTTAAAGTTTTTAAGGGGTCGTGAACTATTTCAGCTTCAAAAAATCGATTATTTTTTTACTGATTCTGAAAGTTTTATCCTTTATTAACATTTTAAAATTTGGAATTTTTTTTTAAGAAACCGGCGATTCGATTCTTCTGAAATTTGAACCATGATTTGATGCATCTTTGAAGAAGCTGCAGGATTTTTTCTATTAATTTTTAACCATAAATATAGTCGTTATGCATGATCTTATAAATGAGTCGTTATGCGTAATTTAAAACAGCAACATGAAACGGCGTTTTATTTTATACATATGTAGCTTGAAATTGATGAACCAGCAAAAAACTAAAAAATTTATTGAGCAATGTGGAGAGTTTTCAAACTGAAAAATATGAACCTTTATTTTTTGCCATCTAATTTTGCGCCAAGTTTCTTACGTAACAAAAGAAATACAGAACTTAGCGGTATCCTGGTTCATCAAAATCAAGCTATATACATGATATGTATAAAGTAAAACGCTGTTTCATTTTTCTGTTTCAGATTACCTGAAAGGTAAATATCATGCACACCAACGGACCACGAGTTTTGCGCGGCGTAACGCATAACTCCTATATTTATGATTCAAAATGAATAAACTAAAGAACTGCAACTTCTTCAAGGATGCATAAAAACATGGTCCAAATTTCAGATGAATCGAAATGTTAGGTTCTGAAAAAAAAATCCCAAACTTTCCTATGTTTTTAGCTCATAAAATAGTATTTCCCCCTTAAACGACCTTTTGTAACCCTGCAGGACTTCTTCACGCAGTTCACCGAATTCGTCTTTTATAGTTTCTATAATTGGATACCGACAAATAAAGTACAACATTCCATTTAAAGAATCAAAGTTTGTCTGTACAACTGTCGTAGAAAACACTTTTATGGAATTTTAAATATAGCAGTTCTTTCCCAGTATCTAACTTGTTGTTTAAAAATTCACATAATAGATCCTAGTTTCTTAAATAAAACCCATTCTCTTCAACAGTTTGAACCCCTCTCCCCATTAATTGTTTAGATTTAAAACAGAAAATTCTGTATTGCGCTGTTCTGTACATTAGAACCTCGATTACCTTCGTAAGTGGCAGACACGACATGTCGGACAATCGATTTCCTCTAAAAGAAAAGTCTACCTTCCTCTTTATAATTTCAATAATCCTTAGTGCAGGACGAACGTAGAACGTTAATATGAATTGCTATTACGAAGCGACGAATATGTGCACAGCATTACAGGACACAATCTGCTGTATCCTGAAATGGAATTTCGTCTCCGGTTGTTCACATGCCATGGATCTTTCCAATTTTTTATTCTCTTGCCTCTTTGGCGACGTTTGCCCGCTCGTAAAGGCGAGGACGCGAGCTCCCGATGGCCGCGCGCGAAATTCGTTTAACCTGATTTAAAGCGGCGGGCGTTACTTAACCCTCTTGCTCTTTATAGGCCGTGAGAGATTTGTTTCGCCATGCAACGAAGAACCAAGGGACGCGTAAGCAATAACGAGAACATGGATGCCGTGCAGTCGATTTGGCTAGCGCGGTGCGCTTAAGAAAGACTTTTATGTTCCTACGGACAATATCGGGGGAATTTATTCGCCCGGTGAATTGCAGCGCGCGGGGATCGATACGCACGCGTGTTGTACACGCGCTGCAAGTCCTGTGCGTCAAAGGTTCGGACGGGAAATGAGATTTCGCGAGCAAATGGAGCAAAGAAGTTTCCTCCTCGCCGCAACGAATTGGGGAACCACCTCGACTGGGCCCCTTATCGGTTAGCTCTCCTCGATATTCGTTGGGATAGAGTAAATGCAAATGGAAGGCATTCGAATATATTCATAAATCTACGTCCTAATTGGCGTCCTGAATGTCATAACACTGGCGAAAGTGAGATGCTTAAATGAATTATGCAAATTCGGATGGCGTTTTTGGGTTCCTTTCGTTTACTCATCGATCAGTGGCTACTAATATAGAAACCAACCTTGAGGGGACAATCCGGTTAAAATTTTTCAGAAAATCAATTTTTTTATATATATATTTTGGTAGCATAACTTCCCGAGAATACACTGAATGTTTCACACCCAAATTCGTAACGGTATAGATTCTGTAATCACGTAACCAAACTCTTTGAACACTTTGAACACGTTTTTCTCGAAACACGATATTTCAAAACGGTAACCACGGTTTCAGAAGATCCAATGGACCGATTCAAAAAAACCTTTAGGCATTTGATTCGTAATTGGACTTGCTATCGCAAACACCTATAACATAGGTTTTTGGAACACGGATTTTTTTTATCTGCACATTTGTGAGTAAAATTACCCGTTTTTTGCACTACTTTTTTCAAATATGCACCAATCGTCGTAGTTTTTTTTCGCAAAACGAATACTGTGATATTTATCGAATAGCCATTGATATAAATTTTAAGAAATTTTTTGATTTTTTATCATAAAGATGAAACGATGTTTTTTGGTACCCTAACGAGTGTATCAATAAATGCCAAAATCGTTTTTTATGAAATGTTGTAACTTCTTCTTGTACAAAATTCGTAAAGCATCACCTATATTTCGAGCGTTTTGACCGGAGGGTCCCCTTAAGTAAATAATTAAAACAATGCTTAAAATAGAATGTAGAACACTGAAACTTAGCCAGTACAGTTACACGATTCCCTTGCGAAGTTTTCAAACGGTTAAAATAGCGAATTATAAAAACTGACGATCAATTAGTAATCGAATTAAATGTACAATAATCAAAATAATTAATGGAATTTTTGGAAGTTAATTTAAGTCACTGAATAGTGGGACATTCTGTATGAAATTTGTCTCGTCCTTAATTTAGAATGAAGTACTCGTTTAGAACTAAGAAGCCAGTGTAAACTGTTCGTTTCTTTCGTAATTAATCCATGACATTATACGTGTGTAGCTAGAAAATTCCGTTATAATTACATCGTGTCCGGTTCTACAGGTTCTAGGAGACGACAGACATCTTACACAAGATAAGTGTCGTCTTTCTATGCTCATCTGGTTCACGAAGTGTCCTCGCCAAAGAGAACGATAATACGTGCCTGCTTCCAGACGGCGTCAAACTTCCAGCCATTTTTGTAATTAAACGCGAGCAAAGGTTGCACACACCTGAACGATAGAAACACGCCAATGAATATGAATTAGGTATTTATCTAGTAAATTATTGATTTACTTAAATACATTGCTGACAATTTGCTTCCTTCAAAAGTATTATTGATACACGTATCGCTCTATGTTCAAATAAAATGTTATCAAAACATTCTTAAACAATGTCAGAAATATAGGAGCTATTGCCATAGCATTTTACGATTAACACGATACTGCGCCAACGCTTGGAGCAAAACAAGAAAACCAAATTAATTTTGAAAGTAAAACAGCGTACACTTACAAGGGGTGATTGGCAACTCGGAAATTTTAACAAATTTTGAATTTTGAAATGTAACCCAAGTGTTGCTAATAGCGTAGACATTCTTTGTTTTAGCAATAAAACAGTCTTAGGGGTGAATGCACCCTATCACAGAAATTGTGAATTTGCACACTATGATTACTATCTGCGAAACCGTAAAAGATATCGAAAAAAAAAATAGCGAATTAAACTTTTTTTCGATATCTTACAATATAGCGATAATTGTAAGAATTGGTTTTAAACTTGTCTCAAGCGTCTGTGTCTTAACCCTTTCCCATTTTCTTTCGCTCAAACTTTGCTGCTCCCCAAAATTTATCGCTCCCTAAAATTTGCCGCTCCCTATAATTTATCACTCTCCAAAATTTGTCGCTTCCTAAAATTTGCTGCCCCCCAAAATTTGCCGCTTCCCAAAATTTGTCGCTACCTAAAATTTGCCACTCCCTATAATTTATCGCACTCCTAAAATTTGTCACTTCCTAAAATTTGCTGCCCCCCAAAATTTGTTTCTTCCCAAAATTAACTGCTCCCCAAAATTTGTCGCTCCCCCATATTCGTCGTTCCTGAAAATTTTTCACTCCCCTAAATTAGTCACCCTAGGCTGCAGCCTAGTTAACCCACACCAAAATTTTCCCCCGACCACTACATATATCGCAAAGAAAAGGAAACGTTGCCAATCCCATCGTTATGTTACCTTCTCTTCATCCTTCGGGCTCAGAAGAAATACTCTTCCAAAATTCGACCGGCTGTCCTGAAACACCCTGCATATTTTCCACGTTACACGTACGGGAACGCAGGCTCGTGAACGGGCAATGAAGCTCTGGATGCGAGAAGCACACCTCCCCGTCTCTTTTCATCGAAACCGTGAATAAGAGGGGCACGATTTCCCTGGCAGGGGGAGGCGGGGAGGGTGGACGCGAAGCGATACGAGAGAGCGGATTCAACGTGTCCGTTAATCCGTTCCGCTTAATGCAAAGACGGGGAACGCATGATCCTGGTACACCGAAAGGGGGATGGAGCTCGCTTTCCCCGTTGGCACTGACCGCTGGGGGTAATTACCGGGGCTCGTGGAAACCTCTCACGCTGGCAAACCCTTCTGCTTCTCGCAAACGCTGCTGGCAGACGTCGATCCTGACCCTTAAGGTAGCCCCTGCGTCCATCGAGACGAGTAGAGTCTCCGGGCAGCAATAACCGGTAATTTTTCTGCAACGATCTGTGCAGCTTCGTTTCCCTCCCTCCGTGCCTGCCTGCCGGCCTGCTTACTTCCTCGGTCCAGGGGTGCTTCGTTCGAGGACACGCCGAACAAACAGGGCCCTTTCCATCGGGCTCCGTTTCGAGGCGAACCATGGAACGGGGTCAACTGTGAAAGCAGGGTCACTCGTCGGGGCTACGGTTAGCCGGTGCAGCCAGAGATCGATTTTTGTAAGAAGCATCCTTCTCGGTATTTCTACACACGTTTTAAGCATATCGAATGCCGGATAATTGATATGGCGATCGGCGAAAGTATTCGAATATTTGCGATCGATAAGGGTAATGGTAGTACTTGCAAGGATATACGCATAAATAGTGTGTGTATCGTTATTACAGGCCTGCATTTATACTGTAGAATATTATGAAATTCTGGTCAGTGAAGTTAATAGAAAAGGGAACCACAAAGGTATGGTTTTATTTAACGACTGCTCGAAGGGGTATGGGAGTCTGTTGGATGTGTAGGATAACACTTTTTTCATATCTTCAACGACTCAACGTCGTGTACATATTTCGACAAATTTTGTCAAAGTCATAATTGCTTCAGAATATTGCTGTAATGTTTCTACAATATTTTCACTACAGGATTGCACGGCAATATGTGTACGGAAATATTGTTGGATCGTTGCCACTGGAACATTGCGCGTCGATGTGTGCGCAATATTGCAGAAATATTGTAGGATCGTTGGCACTGTAACATTGCACGTCGATGTGTGTGCAATATTGCAGAAATATTGTAGGATCGTTGGCACTGTAACATTGCACGTCGATGTGTGCGCAATATTGCAGAAATATTGTAGGATCGTTGTCACTGGAACATTGTAATGGCAACGTGTGTGCAATATTCCTGCAATATTCCTTTCTACCCTGTGCAATGGACTTTTTGCACCATGCGTGGGGCAAGAAGTCCCTCTTGCATTGACAAATATCTTGTGGTATAACCCCACAGAAAATAACAGTATCAACAAAGGACCTTCCTGAACGTAAAGCATAATAGTTATAGTTTATACAAAATGACACCAGATATCTCTAGATTGTTAGTACTAAATTTTACATAGGTTTACACGAAAAAACCGGACTTTTAGCCCCACCCTACCCTATACGATAGAGTTAATATCAGGACTCTGTGGTGAATCTGGGTACAGACGTGTGTAATCCTACATGTAATGCAAACTGTAATGAAACACGAACTCTATGGACGTGTCACGAGCGTTTCGCGAACCTAAGTGCGATAGATTGGCATCCGCGGTGTGCTGCCAGATGCAATGGACGAGTCATGGCTATCCGTGTTCATTTTGCAGTCCCCTATATATTTATTACTAGAAAGGGAAAATAGAGTACGATTTTGTTTAGCAGGCTACACCCTGTTGTCCTCTCTTAAGAGGAATCCTATTTTTGGGGTAAAAACCCAGCAAAATTTGGTCACTTTAATTTGAAGAAACTAGGGATTCGATTCATCTGAAATTTGGACCATGTTTTTATTATTAATTTTTAATAGTAAGTATAGGAGTTACGAGTGATGTGTGCATGCGTTTGTCTTCCAGGTAATCTGAAAGAGAAGAATCAAACTTACTTAGTACATATGCATCTTCAGTTTGATGAACCATTTGATTAAACATTCGAGGTGACTGTCCACCTGTCGAAAGTTGCGGAAGATTATTTTCAAATTCACGAGCAAACACGCTTTGCCTGAACACCTCAACGGAGTTACTGCAACACCCTGTATAAACTCACGTATGACTAAACGCACTGCACGTGTCGCACAGTGCCACGATTTCGATCTTTAACCCCATCGAGCGTGGTAATTACGAGGGGAGCCGAGACTAGGAAATTATTATTCGAATGCGCTAACGTTTCTATTCGTCTTTCTTTTGATTTACGATGAAAATTCCGTTTGCCGGAGGTGAGTGAAGTACGTACCAGAATTTTGAGTGTAATCGAGTGAATGTTTGTTACGTGCGTAGCAAAGTGAGTGCGTAGGGTGAGCAGATGTGTGCATCGCGAGCAAACCATGCCATTCAGTTTAATTTTAATTAATTTGATTTTGGTACACTTATCAGGACAGTTTTGTACACTGTTATCCGTCGTGCCATTTCCTCCTTGACTCCTCCTTCAATTCCAGCGGAAATTAACGTTGGCAGGTTGCAAGGTGAAATGAAAGTCGCTTGAAGAGTCAATTTTCGCATTCTACCAACATTTTATATTTTTGGTTGTAGCAAAAAGTAGGAAAAAGGACATGAATAATATCTAAGATATAAGTTCAGGAATTTTTCAGAGCAAGATTTAGGTGGAAATCAACCCTGATCTTTTTCTACTATTAAGGGAACAGATTTGCAGAATACTGAATGCTAAATTTAACTATGTTAAAAATGAAGGATGCATTTGACTAAAAATATGACTTGAAAATAAAGAACTGTTAATTTATGTACAGTATACTTGTACTTACACTTTTGATATACAAAAATTTGAGAAAACATAGACACTTCACTTGTTTGACAATGCGGTCAGGTATTGGGACGTAACCTAAGCGTGCAAAATGCTGACAGGCCGACTAACTGGATGGCTGGTCAGTTATTGGAACAGCGTGCCGAGGACAAGATTATTATGTACCGGCATATGGACACTATATTTTTTAACACTATATTATTTTTTATTATATATTTTTAATTAAAATCAACATTAACCGACCAATGTTTTGTTCTGTATGTATTTTTGTCAGAAAAACGTTATATAACGTTATTATCACCTTAACAACTAACTGTATTTTTCTTAAGAATTACTTAAGAAATCTCGGATATATATTAAACTTTACATCTAGAACTTTCTTAATTTTTTATGTAAGAGTTCAAGTTACAAAATAACATATATTCCTAACAATATTATTCTAAAAATTCTATGAAGCTTAGTAAAAATATAAATGTCATAATTTTCAGTTAAATTCTTACTCCACTCTCATGTAATACTTAACCCTAACCAGATGAAAGTAGTTTTATCGTACAAATTTTTTTCAATATTCCACTAACCCAATTGCTTTCTTACTTATGCTTTGCGTCCGAAAATGCCAGAAACAAGTGCTCATATTTTTATCGTTTTCAGCTTCCCATTTATTTCTCGAAAAAAATAACCACGTAGGCAATTTTGAAGTAGGTATCTTTCTTATTTGTACAGCAGCATACATAGAACTCGTTTTTCACGTTTACTTGCCTTACCAACTTCGGTGGTTGGACGCTGTTCTTAAACGTAAAATGTGCAATAAAACTTTGGTTTTTCAAGAAATTGGTATCTCAGTTCCGGTGACACAAACTTCTACAAAGATGATGGGTCTATCCATATAGCCTCGTCTGTGGTAAGACTCTAATTAGGGCAAGGAAGCCGGTAACAATGTTTAAAATTCATGTGCCTATTGACCTCAGAGTCAGTTCAGAGGGCAGTAGCTACGTACAGTTATTACTTATGTCAAGAGCAGTCATGGAGGGAATACATAATACCGACACACGCAATAGACAAAGGCGCATGCCTGAGCATAATCACGTGCATGCATCCTTAACCATTTTAATAGGTTCTATTATAATTTATTTTCAGGAACTCACTTACTTTACTGGTTAAAATGTAATAGCTAAAAATACCATCGCAATCTCGACTATGGTAACCTGTAATAAGCACTACGTTTTCGACAGTTGTATATCATAACAGAGTTTTTTTATTTTCCGTATAAGCATCAGTAAATAATTCAAACACAAAGAAGCTGTATCTCAATATTCCCAATTGGGATTAGCACTTTTTCTTGCCATGGCAATTGAACATTGCAAAATCAACGTGATTCAGTATTCTTACATTCGTATCTTGTAATTAATCTGCCACTTTTATCTGCAGTCGATAAACCGCAAAGTTGATCAGATAACATGTTAGAGGCAATCCCTGTACAGGGTGCCCCAGTATTGAAGGTACTATTGACACTATAGTGTCTCTAGATGGTACAGCCGAGGAAGGAGTGATTCTACATTCAAAAATATTTCGAAAGTATATGATACATTTTCTTCATTTGAGGCTTCGTTTTCGAGAAAATCGGCTTTGAATATTCTTCGAGTCCGTGTACACTTAACAGTACATATGTAGATACTTAACGTCTCGTTTACAAATAGTATTAATATCATACGTAATGTTGATTCCGTATCAATCTTATGTGCACAGGGTTGCCACTTTATCACCATATAAATCCCGAAGTGCCACATATTCCAAACCGGATATTCGAATATAAGCCCGGAAATAGAAAAAGCAAAAAAAGTTTTGTTCTCAAAAATCCAGAAAATAGATGTGCGATTTTTTTAAGCTCAAACAATTCAGAATTTAAAAATATCTGTTTTTTTTAATTAATAACTATTATTATATATAATTAATACCACTGTATAATACCACAATTTTTTGTTATCTCATTTTTTTCTACAACTCGGAGATTTTTTCAGTAAAATCGGAGCCCGGAGATTTGCTTCAAAACCCGGAGTCTCCGGGCCAAAACCGGAAAGGTGGCAACCCTGTATGTGTTATGATCTATCTCTGTCTACTTAGAGTGGGTTTATAAATGAAAACAAGACATAAAACCTCAAATGCAAAATTCTATATTTTCGACTTATTCTTTCGTGTAAAATCAGAAAATTATCAGAAATATGTGTATAAAATAATCACTAACTTAATAACGTATTATATCCATTATTGTTAAATAATTCACGCTTACCTTTTTCTTCTTTGTCGCCGCTAAGAGTACTAAGCATAATTCAACGAAAGTTTCTTCTGTGATTCAAAATATTTTCATCTTCTGAACTTTCTTCTGCAACATAACTAGATCTCTATTCTCTGCATTTTTAAAAAATCTATTATTTTTGTTTGCCTGCCTTTTCTTGACAGTGCTTTCATCAATTTCGTAGAATACAGTTGAACGTCCTTTCAGTTCTCGTCTGAATTTTGCGGTTCTTTCCGTCGAGCGATCTGTATTCAGAAAATAGAATTCCTACTGGTCAGACAACATGCTATGCCTAATTCCTATGAGCTTTTTGGAATAAAATTTTGAATTTCAAAATTATCTAACCGTGTTGTAGCAACATGTATGTATTATATGCCGTGTTATACGGGGGTTGCCGATATTTATCGTTAATGTATCCTCTCTGTTGTTTTTGTATCAAAAAGTAAAATAAAATGTAAACACAAATTGGATATCAAATGGAAAGTACAAAAAAAATTATGTACCAATTTCTACTGATAAAAATATGAATGCAAAACTACATTTCAAATTGTATTTAAATCTATAATCGCCTAACTCGCACACTTGAATAATTCTCGAATTATTCGACGGTTAAAAAATTATTATACAGGGTGTCCCACTTATAATAAATTTGTAAATTATTTCCGTTGATATTGGAAGTAAGAAATAATGACTTGCGGAGTGGAGAGTCTGGAGACTACCCCAACATGATCACTTTGTGCAAAGTAAAAAGGAACGGGGAATCCACTCCGCGAGACGTACCTAGCGAGCAAGTCTCGCGAAGTCGATACGCACCTTAAAGGCAGGTTCACACTGCGCCTCGCCTCACCTCGGCACGACTCTGAGCCGGGGATTCTTCCTCGAGGATATTTTGAGGAAGAGAGGCGAGGCGTAGTGTGAGCCTACTGAATTGACGACTGCATAGGAACAGGTTCTCTGAGCAACTGACCAAACACATGAACCGAGGCAAGCTCAGATAACATCAGGTATGGAAGAAACGAGGCAAACTTAAGAGCCTACCTTAAGTGTTGCACGTTGGTAAACTTCACGAACGTGCATGCTCATTCTGCCTCGGCTTGCCTCGTTCGCGTTCGTGCTCAAGTCTGTACCCGGCCTAAGAGGAGTTTATATGTACATATGTATGCTCTGAGGGCGTGCATCTGCTGCTGATAAAAAAGCACAGACGCTCCACTTAACTTTGAAATGTACCCGTACAATGTTGCGTACCTTATGCATTCATACTTTCGTAGAAGCATCAAATCGGCACCGATATTCAATATTTTCGGTATCAAACAGTTATCGATACTTTCATGTAAGTATCGAATGGGTATCGATACTTTTTAATAAGAGATTGAAATTTATTGACTGGTATATATAGATAATATCGATGCGACATCAGTCCCAACACTACTTACTTAGGTTTTATGGTGAAAGAGAAAGGAAAATATGTTTCGAATAAATTACGCACAACGATACATACAAATGGAGATGAAAAAATCATTTAAAAATGCAAGGATTCGGGTAAAAATATGTTTTTAAACACTGAACAAATTCAATATGAATAAATTCGTTCATCCGTTAGTCGTAAATAAATATAAACTGTTTTTTACGTAATTATTTATTTGAATAACCTACTTATCTAAATAATGTTCAACTCTAACTCCGGAAAACACATGATACGTGCAATAAATGAACAAAATGTAACATTTGCCCATGTGTAGAACTACATTTATTAAAACACTTGCGAGGAAGATAGATCTTATAAAGTATAAACTGAATATACTTTTCAATCAGTCATTATTGCATAAAAATATAAACTAAATAACTAAACATTATCATCACAGAATATAAACAAAATCTTGCGAAACTGACCATTTTACATTAAATAAAATGCGTTAATTAAGCTTGTTACGTTAAACAAGAAAGTATTAAATATGTACTACTAGCTTTACTACTCGGTTTCGCCCGAAATTTAGATTCTGATTTTATAAAAAAAGAATTTTTTTTGTAAAAATGATCACATTCATCTAGATTAGTCAGACATAAGGTGAATGTCCCAATTTCTGCTCATTTACGAGGTTACTCGTCATCAAGAAGGTGTAAAAAATTTGTTTGTAATCAAAAGTTGCAGAGTAATTGATTAATTCTTTAATAATAAATCAACCAAGTCGAAAACTATTTAAAAAAGATATTTCAAGATATTTAACTATTAGTAATTTGTAATTAAATACAATGCTCTAAATGTCCTTATTTCTGCTCACCATTTGTACCAATTTCTGCTCACATAATAGGGTAAAAGACCCAATTACTGACACCTAACCAATTACTGTCACCTTAAGCTAATTTACTTAAAATAACGAATAAATAAACTATAGCATATAATCAATTATATAATTATATAATAAAAGAATTACATAATTCTTTTTGTGTATGACTTTACAACGTTATATTACTAAAATTTTGGTGAGTAGAAATGCGAACACGAACCTGCTCACCTGTTTTCTACTTAAAAAAATTAAAAATAGTAAAAAAATCTAAATTCAGAGCACAATGCGGTATCTATTTTTATTATTAAATAAGAACTTTTACTGCATTATCGAATACCAATAGTGACTCTGCTCCTTAGCACATCCAGCTATATAGAACACGATCGAAAAGTCACGGGTATCTCGTTTTAAAAGTTTTTCGCTGTTTATGCTGCACTTTGATTAGCCCCAACCTCATGCAACACTCGCGTAAATGTTCAAATAATTTAGAATTATTTTGTTGCAACTGTAGTACAAGCATGACGCTTATAATAATGAGAAAAATACGAAATGAGCAGAAATGGGGACATTTTGTGATCCCAGAGTTTATCGTTCGAAAGTTTTAAGGCGACAAATATATAGAACAGTGACGGATTTAACAGGGCGGCTGCTGAGTAGTTGCCGCCTGGGTCCCTGCCCAGAAGGCCCCCCAGGGTTCCATCTCCAAAATAAAATTATGATTAAGTATAGGTACCTAAAACACTACATTTTTCTTCTTCGTACATTTCCCGAAGAAACGTTTGCCACCTGGGCCTTTTTTCTTAAATCCGCCACTGATACAGGTTTCTGCTTTATACATATAATTAAGATAGGGAAAAAATTGAAATACTCATTCGAAATATGTATTCCCTTCTGGCCATATCGTGAGATTAACACTAGAGTACATATTTAAACAAATTACCATTTGAATAAATTGTCACCCTGGCAATAATTTTCATCAGCATGTATTTACTGCAATTATAAACGAATACTATACCTAAAATAAATACAGCTATTCATTCCGATTTCTTAGAGGCGTCAGTGGTTTCTGCGGCGAAGGAACAGGCGACGATAGAACGATCTTCGACAGTCCTAACGTATTTTCCTTCCCTTTGATGGAACGTTTTTCTTCTGCTTTAAACTTTTCGATGACTTTCTGCTGCTGCTCTATCGTTCTTATCTTGACGCGCATGTCCTAAAAATATATAAAGCCTTATCAGGTCCGACTTAGAGTATATATTAATACATAAGAATAAAATGAATACAATTCCTCGAAAGGACGAACAACGAAAGCTTGTATATGTTCCCCGTTTATTTAAATTGTAAACCGATCGCAGAGTCCAAGAAGGAAAATGGGACGCACCTGTTCCAGCTGATTGATTTTATCTTTCAACTGGCTGACGTGCTTAATTCTTTGCCTATGATTCTGATGGCCAACTAGTTCCGCATACTTCTCGCTCATTTCTTGATAATCTTTTTTGAAACGCTCGTTGTATCCGGTAAGTTTTCTCACTTCCCTGAATAGATAAAAGTGGATTCATTACAACTAATGTTAAAATGAGCTTCGAGCCATGAGCTTCAAGAGCTCGAGTCGCGATTCAAACCCTAAAGGCCCGAATCTTCAAGCTCAAAGGCTCGAGTCGTATAAATTGTATGTAGTGAAGTGATGTGTTTAAGTTGAACGTTTTACAATAGTGGTTGCGTAAAATAAGATGTAATATCAACTCTATGGTGAAGAAAACTTACTCTTCGGCTGCTTCTCGCCGGGATTTTTCTTCTTTAAGCAGCTTAGTCTTATCCTGTACAGAAACAACAATTTAACGAATGCTTTAATCTGTTGCAAACATATTAATTTATGTGGCAATCAAATATTTGTTATACGTTAAAAGGATTTATCTGATGGTATCAATTACCTCAACGCTCCTCTCCACCTCTTGAAGATATTTAATTTTTTCCGAAATTTCCTTGATTTTAGATTGTGCCTAAAAATATCACACAACGATACGTGATGTTACCTTCACATTGTATTAACATTGTAATAATTTTGAATATCTACCTCATGCAAAGAAAGTTTATATTGGGATTGACTCTCTAACAATTTATTAGCCTCCTCCAAAGCTGCATTATTTTCTTTCAATTGTTCGTTCAGTTTACTGTTGAGTAATTCCACTCTGGATATCTCGAGCTCTTGAGCATCGTTCCGCTCCTCTAACTGAAGTAACATGGCTTGTGCTCCGTTTAGGCGATTAGCCATTTTGTGAAGTTGGTTTTTCATCTAATATGTCAAATTAAATAGCGATTAACAATTCCTTCTTATGAAACAGGCTATTATTGAAAATATTTGTAATATCAAAGAAACAAAGGCACCTCAACGCTTTGAGCATCTTTTGCGTCACAGTCCGCTTGCAATTTCGTTACTTCCTTCGTTGCTATTTCTTTAAGATCTTCGATCTTAGCTTCGAACACTAATTTCATTGACTCCACTTCGTTCAAACTGTCGACTTCCAGTTGGTTAACTAATTCCTTCTTGGCCTCTAATTCTTCTATCAGAGCATTTACTTGTCCGTGCACCATCTCCGAGTTATTACGCATAACGTTCAATAAATCGCGATGCTCGTTTATGCAATCTTCACCACGCTTTAGTTCATACTGCAGCCTCTCTACTTCAGCATTACTTTGTGCCAAACGGTCAGTTAAAGCAGCAACCGAAGATTGATTTTCAGCCGTTATAACTTCAAACCTAAATCATATTTCAGTATTTCAAGTTTATAGACACACATATATGTATAAATAAATAGATGTAAGTACCTCTTTTTCCTAGCCACCATTTCGGCTGCCTCCGACCGAATTTGATCTTTTAAAGCTCTCAATTCTTCTTTCTTCTCTGCTAACTCAGTTTCTGCTCGATCCAGTTCCATTTGCAAGCTTTGTCCAAAGCTCTCCTAAAGTTTGCAAATCAATTCTTTTTCAAATGATGCTACCATAATATAATATATAACTAACAAGGATATCGTTCATACTTTTATCTGGTCTATGTGATATCAATTACCTGAGTTTCTGCAGAAGATTTTAACTCTTCAAGGGCAACGGAGAGTTGAGCAATCTCAGCGTCTCTTTGCACAATTTTCTCATCTAACACTATTCGTTCCATTTCTACACGTGTTAAACAATTTTTATATATTTCACTTTTGAGTCGCATTTCCTCCTCCACGCCAGATTTTGCTACCATTATCATAATATTTATCTGCGTCAATAATTTGTCATTAAAAGTGGAACGCTCGTACTAGAACATTGGACTTAGAAATCCCGAGCACAAAATATTTAGCAAACATCACAGAAACTGGTAAATAGTAACTCTAAAACTTTAAGAACTGGAGCATGTAACTTCAACAGTAGAATTTCGTTTAGCATATTCTATTCTGATACGTAAAAATAAATTTTCGTCAAAATTATTAGAAAAAAGCACACAGTCAGCGATGTTTTGCATTTTATGTCATGCGTCCAGCTTACTTTCTCCTCGCTGTCGGCGATCACTCTTTTTAATTCTGCCTCGCATTCGGCAAGCTTGTCGGTTAAATTTTTAATGCTAGAATCAAGTTCAAATTTTTCCTGTTCCAGCACATTCACTTCGTATTTGTGACTCTCAATTAATTTCTCCAACTTCATTTTCAGTTCTTCGATTTGTGTTTCGAGACTTTGAATCTATAAGTAACAAATGCATTTTCCAAATCAATTTACAATTTTTCAAAAATTAATATCTTTAAATCGATAATTATTTACTTTCTCTTTGCTCGCATGCCTTTCGTCGGCCAATTCAGACTCTAAGGCAGTAATCTTCTTGGTGAAATCTGCGACGCGACTTCTAAGATCGCCTTCTATTGCTTTTCCAGCCTGGATTTCGCGCTGTTTCTCCTCTGAAACCTCCAGTAATTTACGACGAATATTCTCCACTTCGGATTGATGTTTCTCGTTATGACCATTCAAGACATCTTGTTGCAGCTTGGCCTAGAAATGAAAATTCCAAGTTAAAGGTCCAAGGAAATGAAATTAAATTTTCGATTAAAGAAAATATTCGGCAACCATTGTTTCTATGTCCCTTTTGTGCTGCTCCTCCACATCCATTTGCTTTTCCCGCGATTCCTCCAACTGTAACTTTAATTTTCGTATTTCTTCCTTCACCTTTTCTATGTGTTTTTCATGCTCCTGTATAGACTTGCTTTTGTTTGAACATTCCACTTGCAGATCTACTAGCTGATGCTCCGATTTATATTTAAATCTCTTATCGCTATGTGGAATAACCAAACGTGGCTTCACTTTTGAACAGGTCTTAGTAGGAAACTTCTTCCGTGGATGTTGAGACTGAAAAATAATAGATTCGTTCACGTGAAGATCTATTTAAAATAAACCGTGGAAATCTTTTTCAATTACCATGATTCTTCTTCAAATATATCTTAGTTCCTTACCATTCTAAAACTCCCAACCAAGTTGCTCGTACTTTTGGTAGAAGCTGATAAACTACATTCTGCGCTGATTATGCTTTTACCATCGTGGAATCTTTCTGATTTCTCGATAACAAAACCTTTTACCTTAAGATCAAACTTCGGATCGTATGCACCTGGTGGAGGTACGTCATCTGTAAATTTTGTGTTTTTAAATAAGAATACAGAAAAATTCTAAATTTGTTTAAAATCCATATAACTTCGAAACAAGCTTAAATAGAACATATATTCAAATGAGCTTTCTTGATTATTTTCAAGTGCTAAACGCATCCACGAAATTTGTCCCACATATTATGAGAACAATGAATTTATCTAATGAAATATGATTATTGGTTTTATCACCTAGAATTATTATAACGTACAATTAATTACGAAATCTCAAAATAAATAAATATTGCCAAAACAGGCGGTTTTAAAGCAATGAACTAAAGTGAAAACTGTTTTTGAAAGAAATGTATCGGGACTGAAATTCTTAAAAATTCTTAAAAATTCTTAAAAAATTCTTGAAAAATTCTAGAAAAATTCTTAAAAAATTCTTGAAAAATTCTAGAAAAATTCTTAAAAAATTCTTAAAGTTTAAAGTCTTATCGAGCACCTGAGGAATTACTTAAAAGGCAATGTTTCTACAAATAATAGAAAGAATAACATGGCCTGTAGAAAGTTTTAACTGAAGATTGGGCCAATATTAAATCGCAACTTTACTGTTCTTTACGACGGCATGATAACGACGAAGTTACAGATTTTTTATGCTACGGTCTACTTGCGCAAGATTTGCGTTTATTACATCCATTACATCGCCATATAAATATATACGCAAACACAAATCAATCACTACAATTTACCGAAGTTAACGAAGGAATGTGTCTACTTACTTTCGCATTCATTAAATCTTTGAATTCTGGCTTTTGAAAAGGACATTCTAAAATGTTCATTAACGTATCAAATGAAGAATGCACAGACGATAGGAACACCGTTGGGGCTAATTTCCTGATCGCCACTTTCCACGGGACTTAATTTTCAGGCACACACGATCCGCGATATACGTTACGCGTCTTCGAACTCTACCGCTCGTATGCGAGGGAAACCTTGCCCAGCCGTTCAGCCCACCCTTCACACAAACGTTTCTTCACGCGGAATGCTGCACCGGTTTTTCCAATTTAAACTGACGGTTACACGAATTGAACTGCAATAGCGAATGAAAGGACACGAGTTGCGCAAGCAACCAATCCCGAGATAGGCACGTTTGTGTTGAAACCAGTAACGTAATGACAGTCACCGTATCCCCTTCTTTAAAATTTAAACGCACTGATACTTACTAAATATACATATACAATATTATATGTATATTATGAGTTAAAATATTTTCTTTAATAAATCAATTTTTATAATTAGTTTTCAACATATCGAAATTAAATATGTTCTACACAGCAATACAGAATGTATATTACGTGATATTACAACCTTACGATACTTTTGTTCCAAAAATGATAAATTTTATTTTATTCAAGGATGCCAAAAGATCGTATGTATTAAATTTTTACTTAATTTTTTATTAGTAAGTTAATACTTTTCAAATATTATCAAATCAAAGTGTTTATACCAGTGACGGATTTAACGGGCGACCGGTGAGCAGTTGCCGCCTGGGCCTCTGCCCAGACGGCCTCCCCTCAGGGCCCAACTTCCAAAAAAAATTATGGTTTTATCCAAACACTACATTTTTTTATTTCCCATAATTTTCACACCACACGTGGGTAAATCTATTTGTAATTCTGTTATGTATACAGGGTGCCCCAGAACGTTTGCCACCTGGGCCTTTTCCCTTAAATCCGCTACTGTTTTTTAATAAAAATTTTTTACTTGTTTATATGTGTGCCTATATATTATATAGTAATGTATTTAGTGTGAAATGGTGTACTTTTTATTCATATAAGAATTGTCAGTTCTAAGCATATCATATATGAACAAGAAATGGGGAGAATAATAAATGCATGACAGTAAAATGGGATTCTCTCGTTTCGATGGGTGTTACTTCACATATTAACACATATGAATCTGGCGCAAATGAGGGACAGCTGTTTCTAGATACAGACGAGACGTTTCTATGGGGTCAGGGGTGGATTTGTATATACGTTGCAGTCTAGGGCGGTAAATTTTGGGCGAAAGAAATTGTACAAGATTTAAACACAGAGGCTTGAGACAACTTTAAAAACGATTCACTTTTTTTTCATATAGCAAATTACCATTAACTCATATGTGAGTTGTTATATTGAATTGATTTTAAATTACAATATTTGATGATATTTCACAGGAAGGACAGCAGACGTTTGTCAGCCTAGGGGCGCCAA
Organism: Andrena flavipes; assembly: GCA_963971345.1. NCBI lineage: Eukaryota > Metazoa > Arthropoda > Insecta > Hymenoptera > Andrenidae > Andrena > Andrena flavipes. Next base: position 71,157,657 of record OZ020479.1, on the reverse strand, counting down.
ATCTCCAAATCCGCCCATGAATGGGGGTTACAGAACTACCTAGCTGTACCCTGCGACCAATAACGTTCTAAATCGTTGCCCCTTCTTTCACAGTTCCAAGACGAAATTGACTTCATACACCCCTTCTTTTCACTTCCGCCGTTCTACTTTTCTTTTATACGTGCAAGATTTAAAGATTAAATGACCCTGTATATTATTTATCTCCTTTATTAGCGGTATGCACAGTCGTTGCTTATTCTTAAAATCGTCTTAAGCATGCGGCATCCTCTACTAACCTAGTAGAATAGTAGAGGATGCCGCATGCTTAAACTATCTTAGTCTTATGCAACGACTATAAAGCACTTGAATATGAACTATAAATATTTAACAGGGCGCCATGGGCGTCCGGAGGGGGGTGTATAAATCGCTTATTTTTCAAAACTGATCTTTATTAAGTTTATACTAAAAAAGCGAATATTTTTAATTTTCTGTTTTAAATTTTTAATTAAATTGGTACTATAAAATGGGTTAAAAAAGCAAGGGGGGTATATTTTTCTTTACCATCATCCCAAAGTTGCCCCCTCCCCCGTCCTGGAAAAAAATCTGCGGACGCCCCTGCATGGCGCCTTGCGTATATTTCTAACCTGTTATTACAGATAAGGCTAATACCTCCGAAACTACATATACACGATAGAAACTTTCGGCTCTTTGCAGTTTATTCAAAATGAAGAAATTTTTTTATTTGCTGCAAGGCAATTTGTCAAAACTGCACTAGGATATTACTCACTACTATTTGAAATTTTGGAAAAGATCTCCACAATGTTGCAGGAATCGCAAGAAACCTTTTCAATCTACTTTTATATATTTCAAAGATATTAATACGTGATTGTTTACTAATAATGTACATAGCTTGTATAACATACATACAATAAAAAAAAATTAAAATTATAATATCGATTTTTCATAAAAATAATGTTCTTTTTCGAATACTATAAATTGCATATAAAACAATTTGTTTGTCAGATATATCATAAGCAAACTGCAGAGATAAATTCATTAATAAATAGAAATCGAAATGATTAATTTAAATCTATATTTTTCAGTATGTAGTTTTACATTTATATGTATAAGAGTAAATTGTAGCAAAAAACGTAAAGCGTAGCTATATCGAAATGAAATTTATTTTACATCGAAATTCCAAATATAGAAAGAAGAGTCTTAATTGGTTAAATAAATGTGTATAATTTACAATTAAGTGTAATAAAAAAGAACATTCCGCGGTGTAAATGCAAATGTAAATTCAACGAATTTTGATATTGCATTAACATAATATTTAATATTAACAACTTATTACATTCTTTTAAAAATCCAAAAATCTTATTTTATTCAAGAATGCCTAAACGATATATAAAAACTTTTCGCCACATAATTTACCGTTTCTTCAATACTTTCAGAGAATTGTCAAATCAATGTGTTCACACGTCAAATGCCACGTTGTATCGAATAAACCAATGAATGAACTTCCCATACATATGTGCGATAACGTGTTTCCCAGTGCAAGTGCTCCTGTAACGTCTTGCATTACAACCGTGCACCTACCATGGATTATAAAATATATATTACATTTCTGGGGCTTGTTTTGAGTTTAAATTATGTTTGCTGCCAATACAGAACGAAAAATGTACGAATTTATTGATATTTTCTGTGATTTCTATGCGTGCTGCAAACGCCGAATCAATTTTTCAAATCGTTTTACGCGCACTGCTTGAAAGATATTCAACAAAACGTTATTAACAAATAAGTTTTACTAATGTATACGAATATTTTTACACTCGCTTCGTAGTTTATCCGTGTAATAAAAGAATTTGGTTTACTTAACCAAGAAACTTACGAGAACCGAGCAGATTTAAATCTCACACACTTTGTTAATTTCAGACCCAAAGCTCGTCTTTATCCGACCGTGTGCAACAATTAACGGAATTGACGCTTACGAGACCCGTGATAAAATTTAACGGTGCAAAATTTAAAGAATATGTCAGAACTACACCCAGAAATTATTCCGTCGTGGTAATGTTTACCGCCATGGCACCCCAAAGGCAGTGTCAAATATGCAGGTAAATTTCATTTTTCCTTAAAACTTTATTGGGCCCTGAATCGTTTATTTTATGTTCCCATGGTTCTAGGCATGCAAACGATGAATTTGTGATAGTAGCAAATTCGTTCAGATACTCGCAACCTCATTCGAAGAAATTATTCTTCGCGTCTGTAGATTTCGACGAGGGCTCGGATGTTTTCCAAATGGTATGTAAACTGCTGCACACTTGTATGTATAAATGAAACACAAAATCTTTTATACCAGTGTGATTAAATATTATGTAAATAAAACTCCGAATCTTCCGAGCAGATGCGGCTAAATACAGCACCGGTATATATGCATTTCCCGCCAAAAGGTAAACCAAAGCCTGCTGATACTATGGATATTCAGCGTGTTGGATTCGGGGCAGAGGCAATTGCAAAATGGATATCCGAACGTACCGACATTCAGGTAATTGCGGACATACACGTGTATATTTCAAATTATATGTATAGAGGGCGTTTCGTTTAATGTGACCACCTAATTTCACCTTAATGGTTTCATTGTTTTTCGAAATATGAGACAATGTTTCAAGAAGAAAGAGTTTACATATTAAGATTGACAGGAGTTTCCTTTCGAAATGTAAAAAAATTGGACGACACCTTCCTGAAATGAATTTTCGTATCATCGATAATAACATAAATATTTAGCGTGGTCACGTTAAATAGTGGATACCCGGCAAATTTTTATTGAATAGGAAGTAGAAAGGGTTAATAAGATTTTTAAACGTGTTATAGATTAGAGTATTCAGGCCACCAAATTATTCTGGGACAGTAGCAATTGTAATGTTATTGGTACTGATTGGAGGGGTCTTGTACTTGCGACGTAATAATTTGGACTTCATTTACAACAAGAATATTTGGGGACTCGGTGCACTGGTAATATCAGGTTTTACAAGTTTCGTTATTTGCAGACTATTTTACTTTCAAATGACTTTTCCGTTTAGTTTTTCACTCTTATGATGATATCTGGACAAATGTGGAATCACATAAGGGGGCCACCGTTTATACATAAATCATCTAGTGGAAATGTGGCTTATATTCATGCTTCTTCTCAAGGTCAATTTATTTTGGAGACATATATCGTCATGGTATTGAGTATCCTTTTTGACTGGAATATCAGAAATCATAAATCTATTCAGGGACGAATTTGAAGATTTGAAGCCCTTAAGGTTGAGTCTTCTAGCCGCAGCCGCCGATCGCGAATAGGAAATCAAATACTTTTATTTGAAACATTCGAGACAATTTTGAAATTAATTCAACAGTAATTCAACAGTAACATTTCGGATTTTGGTGCAACTTGGATATGTTGTAGTCTTTAGGGATATATAAACATATCTGGAAGGATTTTTCAAAATGTTACAAAATTGTGGATGTTACAGCACTTTGAAATATAGTGTTTACTTTTCTTTCCTAAAATTGTAACTGTTGAAATAACAAACTGATAAAAATGAGCTTTTGGGTGCTTACAGTAGAGATATAAGAGTACCTGATAAAAATTATTTTACTTAATAAAAACGAATATTTGACCATTTATTTAGCAATTGTTCTTAACAAATGCAATTTTATAATTGAAGGCACCTTCTTAAAAATTTCGAAAAAATAGAAGGATGTAGCCCTGTTTGTCTTCTTTACGGGATCCTGTAGCAACTCGCATCAGAATCATTCCTAATTGTTTTAGAGCTGTCTCAAGCTTTTTTGTGTTTAAACCTTTTTCAATTTCTTTTGTTCAAAATTTTTCACTCTGCCAAATTCGCCGCTCCCCAAAAGTTGCCGTCTTGGATTGCAACCTACTTAGCCTGTACCCAAATCCGCCTCTGAATCTACTTTTAAATGTATTTGGAAATCTAAAAGAATTTTAATCTAATTATGTAGCATTTCCCTTAACGAAATGTAACTAGATGGGGCCGTGGTATTAGGTATGATCTTAATGACCGAGGCTGCATCACGTAAAGGTGATGTAAAAAAGCGACGAATATTTGCCGCGATAGGCGCAGGATTAGTCGCTATTTTCTTCAGTCTCCTGTTATCAATATTTAGGAACAAAGCGCAAGGTTATCCATACAGGTATGTTAATTTCAATCGAAATTTTCTTCTTAAATAATGGAATATTATCACTGTTGGAGTATATTAATATATTCATTATTTCTGATTTACGCGTGAAATTTCAATGAGTATAATAATATACTCCATATCTTACAGTTTCTTAAGGGTCAGTATTACTTTGTGTCTCAGTGATGAATAAATGATCTGTTTCAGCTTATTATTCAAGTAAATATAGGAAGTAATCGTTTGTATATGTATATATGTATTGCAAAGAGAACTTTCTACTTGCCCGATGAAATTTAAAACTAGGCTGCATTTGTGAAAAGGATTCGAGCATAATACCTTAGCTCTGATTATTGTTGAAGAGTGTTGTACCATAAGCATAATATACGTAATGTAAAATAAATTAATATTTAAAGTCACTGTTCTTCATCGCAAATTGTTTAGAATGTTGAAACATGTGTACATTTCTAAAATAAAAACTGGCAATTTTTACTTCAACTACCATTTCTACTTTTCTTTACATTTTTAGGCGATTTTATTCAACTGCGATCCTCTTTTTCTTGTATGTATTTGGATCTGTGATGCCCGCGGTTCGCGTACGCGCGCGAGGAAATATGTCGCAACAAAGATTATATTTCTCCTTCTTACACAAGAGTAACAAACAGTAACAATAAATATAACTCATAATCACAAATCCAATTGACAAATCCAATGACTTGAAATCAACCACTCGCGTTCTTTATGAAAACGACAAAAAGCCGCTACGATCGGGTTGCTAATCCGCATCGCAAATGGCAACAGCGCCTCACGGACGCATTCCACTACAACCATGTACCGTTCTAAAATTTTCGAAGCTCGGGCATCATTGATGCCGCATCAGTGTCTAGCGGTCGCTGGCAGCTCTCGGAACGCCGGGACGGTGCATGGTTGCAGTGGAATGCGTCCGTGAGGCGCTGTTGCCATTTTACTTGTTCGCTCGAGCGCGGGTGGCAGGATAAAACGTTGACCCTGTATGTTGTACCCATATCGGCGCAATCTTGGCTAGGCCCCGCTCCATGTCACTTCCCAATAACGAATGTACAATAATTTGACGTCTTTAAGAAGACTGTGCTATGTGGGTATTAAAGTGATTCATATTGTTATGAACTATCCTGCTCCACGATATTATTTAAAGTGAACAAACACCATCGAAATTGTAGTACAAGAAAATAATTATTTGTTAGTTTTTAGTAGAATTTTTAATAGAATCGTTTATCATGAAATATTTTGTTTCTGTATTTTTATTACGTTTGTTTTATACTTAATATCGTAAGTCTTGTACAAAATGTCGTAAATAATTTACAATTAGAAAATGTAAGGAACTAGAATTTTTCGAGATTTTGGATAATTCTTGAAAGTTTGTACATACCATTGATGAGTTAACATTGCAGTAGATATCTAAAAAAGGAAAAGTTAATTTGTTATTGAAATATACAATTTATGTATTCAAAAGAAGATAATATGATATTCATACTTGATTTACTAGGACCCAAATTGTAACATAATGAAACGTTGAACTTTGCCATAAAATTATAGAAGCTGTTAGATACATAAGTATTTCTGTAGATTGTAATGCTCCTGACACGTATTTGAAAAGACCAGTGTGCGGTATTTTATATAGTTTGGAATTTATTTTGTCATCTTTATCCTTTCTTAAATCCCTAAGGGTATAATTTGCCTTGAGCTGAGTATAGGATGCCAATATAAAAATGACACTACACAGTAACTGAATATACGTAATTCTATTCCAAGCAATGGTTCCGTTAGAATCTGAATAAAAAATTCACAAAGTTTAAAATGTAATTGATATTCAGTCAAATACTTTAAGAAATTACCTCCAATAAATCCTTCAGATTCTCCTATAACGCACAGTAGAACTCCTATATAATGGCAAAAACCCAAGAAATAATGAACAAAATTCATCATTTTATCACTGAAGATATTTACACAAGTCGTTTCGTACAACCGTTTGCAGCACTGCAGACAGAAAAGTACGCTAGCAAGAAATGTGCTTTCTGGTGACACTGAAAAAAGCAAGATTATCAATTAAAAACTAAAAATTACGTATAATACTTCTCGTAACTTTTATATACTTTACCCAGTGGTTGTCTATTTGTTCCTAAACCCATATTTAGTATCCATGTAACAGTTTTAGGAACGTCACCGTTTAATAAATATTTAGAAACGACCAAATATAGTACATAACTCGAAGTTGGTGCAGCAAACATGTAAAAATGTTTAAACCATCTAAAATGTTATACGTTGCTTCGTTTAATACTTTAATGATACAACTTAGCGTATTACACTATTGATGCTTACCTTTTAGGTACTTCTGTTTTTGCTACGATTGGTTTATATGTATTAGCAGAAAACTTGCCATAACGATAAGTAGAAGTCAGTGACGAAGGTAAATAAGGTTCCACATAGTTAATTAACAGCCCCAAAATAGCGGTAGATGCAGCAATAACAATGAATAAAATGCGTATAAAATTTGACTGCATGTTACATTGATGATCTTTACTGTGCAGATATGAATGTGCAACTAAAACTTTATTTGTACTTAGAAAGTTCTTCCACCACTTGGTTACACTGTTCAGTGATTACTGTTCCACTTCAGAAACCAGGTTACTGCAACAGTTTAATAAGTATATAGTTTATATTACTGTAATGCGACTATATTACTACCAAATGAGTTCTTGGAAATGTTCTACATAAAAGCATAAATTGTTTGTATACCAAATAATTTGCATAGGCAAAACGTGAATTAGTACGTATATATCCGAATATCATTAAAATTAATATGTTTAGCAGGTATGTGATGACATAGTTACATATTTCGATTTTAAATAGACTAAATATCTAATTTCGAGCAGCAACGATGTATGTAAGTTAATACAACTAGCAGTAAGAAAAGTGGAATAACATTTTCGCAGTAGGTATATTTGAAATTATGTAGTGTATATTAATCATTTCATATCTTGGTATAAAAGATTTTAATGAAATTACAATATAATGCAGTCCATGTGAAATCGGGAAAGAGGGGCTTCATCATTCTGCTTGTTTCGAATTTCTTTAAAAAATACAAGCTACAAAAACCTATTCTTGAGTCGGAAAAACAAGCGATTTGGAAGAACCTCAGCCAGATGCATTGCTGAAAAGTAATCTCCCCTCGTTCGACTCCTTCGCTATCGCGTTAAACAATCAAGGTTACAGTGATGAGATCGAACATACCACGAGTTCCTTTCACGAATTGAGCCAATGTTCGTAAATATATATTGCACTTAATATAAGTATAGAATGTGCACAGTAGTTTAGATAATTACAAAGAGAATATTAATAGCAATAATAAATACTGTTAATGAAATAACTTATATGTACGCTGCACAGTGTTTCTAATACCTTGAACAAAAATTCGTAAGATGTTTTAATACTACGCTCGAAATATTTGGAACAGCGAGGCATTTGGAGATAGTGGGGACTTCCGGTGGAAACAGTTTTACCCGATTGCGGCACAGAAAGGAGGGTATCGTGTTTACCAGGCTATGTTTGTGTATCCATGTTACGTTCTAGAGCTTGTACGAATACACCGATTTGGACAAATGAGGTGTTTTTAGAATTGTCTTACCCTTCCGAATGCCCCGGGTCGAGGATATATAATTTACAAAAAAGTAAAAAATAAAAAATTTTAAAAACCAACTGTTTAAAAAAACAGATCATCAAAATCGGTCCATATGCTGAGTAGTTATGCGGGGACAAACATAAAAAAGATAAAAAAATACATACGGGTCGAATCTATAACCTCCTTCTTTTTGAAGTCGGTTAAAAAGAGCGTTTTGTAACATGTAATATGGTATTAAAGATTCTTTATTACTAGAGATAAACTTTATTATAGTGTCTCTATTTATTACCTAAATGATGCAAATTAATCTATACAACTACTGATGACTAATAATAATAACAAAAATAATTAAATATAGATACATGCATTTATTATAGAAATTGAAAATAATACGGAAAATAAGATAATTTTAATTCACCTAAAACACAGATGACAATTATGTAGAGGATAGGATTACTTGATAATTTTATTACATCATAATAATAAAAAATTTATTAACGAACTATTTTACAATAACACAAATTAAAACATTCTATTACGTCTCTTCACACTCTGAATTCTCGTAATCATAATTCTCTAATTCAGTTTCATCTTGTTCATTGTCAGAATCATTATCTGAATTATGATAAATTTCAATCTTTACGTCATTACCATCTGTAAGATCTTCCTGGTCAGGTTCGATCAAAACTTCGATTAGGAAAATTGGCAGTTGATCACTTTCAACTCGAGTGAACTGATACATGCAATCAACTTGTTCCCAGCCAAGGGAATAAATTCTTTATCACAGGACAGGACGGATTCTGTTACATTACATACTATATTGTGTGTAAATTGCATATAGGACGGGCTAGAAATTGTAAAAATATAAATAGAAGACTTCTTACGAAACTAAATTGAAATCTATATCCTACGTGTACTTTATCCCACGTTTCAATTTTTTAAAACGCACCTTTAGTCTTAGAATACCGCGAATCGATAAATAATGTGACTTAATAAGAAACGATTCTTGACTTATTTTTTCTCAGTGCCAATAATTTTAGTTTTTATACACGTATAAGCAAAGCTTGTGTTCTTTTCGAATTGACGAAACGACTAATATAACGAACATTATTACATTATATCGGCATTTTATACCGATCTTGGACACGAACTTCTATCCTGAAGATCAAACAATCGTTTTGCAAGAAATCTGATAAATTTCGTATTCGCACAAATTCCGTGTAACCAAAACTGCGTTTGTTCAGTTCGCACACTGGTTTCCTAAATGCTTCAAGATCCGGCCTCGACGATGTTATCTCTCGTATATCCTTCTCCCAATCGTGTGGATGTACCAAAATAAAGTACATCATACCGTTAAATGGCCAATCCAAGCCGTCGTCATTTTCTGATTTCATTATGTGCAGAAGTAACGATAGAAACTCCGGATCTTTGGACGATACGTTAATCCTGGCGCACATCTTGTAACCATTAGGGCTAGTGTAGAAGCCAGGACTATAAAACATTTTCAACGGGTCGTTTATCATGCTTCCAAGCTTCTCGTGGAATGTATGTAATCTCCAAATGTAAACGCCGTTGCAACTACGCAGGAACATTTCTTCTTGATTAAATCGCAGGGAAGTTTGCAAGGTTGTAAGTTGAGTGGTTTGATTAGAAACAGTTATGGACAGTTCTCTGTTTTGCTGCTCCAGCACCACTATTCTTTCGTACAGATTCCTACAATGAAATGGTTACGTTAAGTATTCCTAAAACTTGTCGTAACAATATTTCGTACGCTAAACAATAACAGTTACTTTAACAATTGCTGCCATTCTGGCAATGGTTCATTCTTTTCCAAAGACGTCGCGCTTTTCGGAGGTGGATCCCACATTTTAGATTCGACGGCTACTGTATTAGCGTGAGTTTGCATAACAGATAATTGCGGTAATGTTTTTAAAACCATCTACAAAGAAAGGTAGGTAATAATTTTCTCCGCTTTACGATTAAACGTAATCGTATTAAAGAAAACGAGACTAACTGTTAAATGAAGATTTGTGTTCGCTTCTAAGTGCGCGTGCAAATCTTCTTCCATACAAAAGGCTTCTACGCATCCGACACTTTTAAAATGACAGTAAATATTTTGAGAATTCGAAAGACTTTGCTTATATACGCATTGATTTACATGTGTTTCCATATCTACTGGTGACAACATAATTTCACAACCGAAGCGTTGATAGGGGCAAGGTGTACGTTGCTGTAATATCTCCCTACTGGTGTATAAATCTCTGAATAGATCGCTTTCGGATTTCAGCGGCCGACTGTCGACTGGACAACGAGCGCCTTCCTTTCTACAAATAAGAATTATTCGACGAATGAAAATTACACATGTAAAAGATTTTATATATTTGTTAATCTGACACATGTAGTATAACTTACTGAAGCCAAGTGTATATACATTGCGAACAGAACTTATGGCCACAAGATGTTAAAACTGGGTCGCGTAGCCAAGTTAAACAAATAGGACACTCAAATCTAGGCTCGAGGTAATCTTCCATACCTTCGCTACACTGCATACGAGAGTCGAGTTATACCAGTACAAATGAAAAATAATTGTGTTAACACAAATTGTAAAGCGAAGCTTTGGGAAATATATTACAATATACACAATGCGGCAAAATTCATTTTAATAATAAATAAGATACAAAAAGAATGAGTACGCTATTGGCAATAACGTTAGGGATGATAAACGTGATAAATTTTGACATACGTCGGGAACATTTTCTTCGGCAACTGTTATATCTTCTTTGATATTGCCCGACTTGGCCATTATCTAAGGCAGGGCTCTACAGCCCAGTGATGCCAGAATGGTAGGAAGCGGGACATGGCGGGACAAATGCTTACCCCCACTATGCCTACCGTCATCCCCCACTTTCTTCCCATCGCACTGCACACAAGCATATCCTTACTCCTGTCGTGTGCTCGACGGCCCAACAGGCAGCTCACACGGACAGGATATGTTTGGGTTCAGTGCGATGGGGAGGAAGTGGGGGACGACGGTAGGTCATTGTGGGAGTAAACATTTGTCCCACGTAGGGGCCCCTCACGCGCCTGCTTCCCCTTCCAATATTTAGCTGTGACAGCGTGTGTCACTAATACACACGTCGTATGCGGCGCCCGAGCTCGCTAGACGACGGAAACGAGAGTGAGAGAATGTAAGAGAATATGTATAATTATAAAAACAGCTGATTCTTCTGCTACGGTGTTGCATACGTGTAATGGTTCACGAAAGTACTCAGACACGTGCAATTAATAATATCAATTAACAAAATATGTAAATCTATTAATTTAATAACACCTTGTATTTTTTGGTTAGAGTGAGATTCAAACTTAACAGAATGTTTTCGTGTGGATAGGTTAATAAAAATAATACTAAACTTGTAAAATATGTAATTTGTAATTTTATAAATAACGTCGAATTTCATATGCACACAATCGTATTGTATTGTCATATAAATTTATATATATATGAAGATCATTTAATTAAAGCCATATCAGAATGAAATATGTATACATGCACACATATGTCTATTGAAATAAATATCTTCTATGTCTATATTTTTTTGTACTATGTAATATAATAATTTACTATTAATATATACTTGACTGATGTCAAGACAATATAATATATATACATATGTATATGATACCTGCGTCCATAGTGAGTCACAGGGTGAGAACCAGAACTGGAAACGCGCGTTAGTTATGAGTCATATGTATGTACCAACTAGCAAAATACCCCCGCGCTTCGCTGCAGGCCTACGAGATAATAAGGACTTCGAGAAAGCACATTTTACACCTTACAAGTTCTTTTTATCGACCGCAGTAGTTTCATTAGCGTCCGTCTGTTTACAGGGGGCGCTTCGATCAATTCGGACCATAACAAAATGAGACGGCAGTCTTAATGATTTTGTATGTATGTATATATATAGTACATTTCATACATATTTAACATATTTCAGCAGTTTGAAATCTTTGAAGGTCTCTTCCAGAATAAACGAATTTTTATTAAAAATGAAAACATAGCTGCAAACAAGAGAAAATAAGAATTTGATCAATTTCAAATAAAATAAATAAAATAAGCTGACCAAAATTAATGATTGGTTTAATCTCGAAATTAAAAATGTCGCTGCATAATCCTTCCAATCAGATGTCACTGGGTCAATCTTCCAGTTAGATGTCGCCAGTCTTTCATTCTGTGGAGTGCGCATTCTCTCTGCGCATGATTCTGCTTGCCGCGCGAAGGCTAGGTATATTTAAATATTTAGATTTTCATTCTTCCATTGTAAATATTTTAGTTAGCGATCTTTATTTAAAATATTCAGTATAGACTTTTGAACTGGAGACATCGTTAATGAACTCCAGAATTTTAATTTCTATATGCATTATTTAATTAAAGTTTTATTAATAGTTACTTAAAATTGTATAATTTTTACATGGTAATGAATTTCTAATAAGATTTGTAATGCGATTAATTTAATTTCTGACCGCTACAAATATGTACTTGAAATTACAATATTTAAAATCAGAGTAGGTATCTGTACTTACTGTTAAACCTAGTTTTAATTAGATTTATCAATAAACACTAGGAAAATTAAAGAAAGATACTGTAAATGTAACATTGATTTTTTTTAAATCAATAATCATGGCTAATTTGAACTCAAAACAAAACAAAATAAAAATAATAATCTCTAATTAAAAGTTAATTTTTATATTTTATTTGCTTTTATTAAATAAACCTGCAGTTTTTCAAAACTTCTTTCAGACTGAAATATTAACACTTGTTATAGATACGGAACGTCATTATACACATGGAAGAAAAGGTCATCATGAATACAGTGCCACATTGTGAAATCAAAACTAAGGAGGCAATCAAAGCTAACCATATTTAGATGGTTGGCCTTGCGATGAGAACTGAAAGCTATTAAAAAAATTAAAATTCTAAATAAATTTTTATGGTTAACAAACTATTGTATAGTTTTTTACGTTCAAGACTGTTTCGCGGGCAAATTAAAATCCATCGTGAAATATGCATAAATATTTTGTTCCTCAAATAAATGAGTATATACGGTTTTTATATAATTATTTCTTCGGACAATATCTTGGCAATGGTAACACAAATACATTAAATATAAATATTTGTTTTTACCACGTATCAATTTTCCTACAAACGTACACGTACATAATGTTGAACAAAAGTAATAATTGAAAATTTCTTAATACTCTGTAATATTGTACTAGCCTCGGTAAATTAATACTAGATATGTACTATTAATATAATTGGTGGTACTATTAAAATTATAGGTAATAGACCTTATGAAGAAAGCAAAATGGTGGTAGTAAACGTAAGTCCACAAGCTAATAGTTTCCAAGATATTTAACTCTCCGAGGTCACACCTTCTTATAATCACAAATTAGTCACATGGGGTTTACTCAGAGTTTGGCAAAAAGTAATCTAATTATAATTTACAAATTTCGATTAAAATGTACTTGTGTAGTTGTAGTAATCAAATTGGTCCACGTATGACAGAGATATCGTAATTAGAGCTCTTACTTTTTGACCCGTCGGGTACCCGGGTACCCGTAATTATTATTATCTTCTATTTCTTGTGTTTTTTTTTATTTCATATACTTGGCGTAATTTTTTTACTTTTTTGAAGATTTTTATGGGGACAGACATTTACTTAAAGTAGTCATAGTTTTTCTAAATAAAATCTCTATACCTTTATCTGCTATCATTCTCCTTGCCGTTTCTTAGTATCTATCTGTATCAATTTTAATTGACCTCTTCTACCTACTCAAATAATAAACTGTACAAGTAATCATCTTATCAGTTTCATCACGAGAGAAAAATTGTTTGCCAGAACATAATACACCTCAGCAACAATAATGTAATTACAAACCTACATTTACCAAGACTTTATCGTTCCTTTTCACGAGTTCTATCGCCCAGTTATGGTTTACACGCGATTTTGAAACACTCTGTACTATAGTAGGTATGCAAAGAAAGAAGTATGTACACTGCTCTTAGTTTGAAGTTTCTAGGTATCACAAATTACGGTTGAACATCAGTGTAGTAATATAAATGGCACTATATAGTGCCACACATTCAAGTAACTGCGATAAGGGAACTGAAGCGTGAACGCAACTTGACGAGAATATCGCAGTTTATCGCGATATCGCTTTCGAGGCACGTGACATTTGTTGTTCAGGTAGCGTAACAATTAGTTTGGGCAAAACAGACGGAACCGTTAAGTGGAAATAGTAAATGCGATGGATAGTTAGGTCCGTTTCATGGAGCAACTCATTCTCGAACCGTTGTTCAAGAGTCCCGCGAGTAGTTCGCAGAATGATTGCCATACCGATATTGCGCGATTCTGTTCGGTTATAATAGCATAAATTTGCCAATTTTATTACAAAGCCAATCATGCCGAGTCGCGGAGAGGTTTTGCTGGTTCCATTCCACGTGGAACGTTCGTTGGTACCGAGAACCTGATACATCTGAACAAACCGAAGTCGTGAGTGTCACATTGTCTCCTTCGTTTAATTAGATCGATATCGTGTCAGGATCGTGAATCATTTTCTACAGTTCGAACAATTGAATTTTACTGTCTTCGGAATTAGAGTGAACATTTAGACATCTCTGTTTCAGGGTTTAGGAATGATCAGTATGGTTATTATCATGTTGTACAACTATTGATATTGAATTAAATGCCAAAATATCCAGAGGACGATATTGTACTATTCAAATTTGTACACTTCAATATGAGCTACCGAGGCAAGTTACAAGTGCACTAAACCTTTAACATTCAAATTGGAAAGGAGGATTATTCCGAGAGAACATAAAAGATATAGTAGTCATAAAATTACAGTCATCTCAGAATCAACTGAAAATTTTAACACTTTCATTTCACCCCTGGTTTCTATATCTCGAACGAACCAATTGCATAGATTCATCCGCAAAAACCATAAAAAAGACTACACCTTTACACTCTGCATATAATTAAATATTGACTCCATAACGATGCAATAACACCCAACAATGGAATCGATCAATTGTGATCTGGCTATCAGGCTCCATGTACGTGTGTTGTTGATTGTCTGATAATGAAATTGATAATGTTGGGTTATCGGGTGCTGCCTACTTTTACGACAGTTACAATGAGCGAAGATATAGTGCAAGCAACTTGAAGACAGGCGTTCCATTGCTGTTAACCCATGTGCGTCAATTTCATTCATATGATTACCGGTGGAAACTGAATCAACTCCCTAAAAACGAATTCACTATTGCGATAATTAAACCAAAGCTAATCGTTTTCCAAGGTTAGTACCTAATGACTTGTACATAACAGAATCGTACAAATACGGCGAACACTAAGAAGTATTTCTAAACGATCGAACCATACTCGCGCGAATGTGATTTCTTCTTTTGAAGTAATTATACAGTATTCGAATCGACTTGTGGGTAAGAGAATTATTCAAGGCAGCAAGGCGCAAAATAAACACCATAAACATGTCTTTCCCTAAACGACCATTATTATGACAATTAATCAATCTGTGCAGTCGATAAGATAAAAGTGACTATAATTAATTTTAATAGCGTTTTTAATCGCGGCCATTCGGCTGCAAGACGGGAGCCCAGGGAACGACGCGTAACGTAACCATTTGACTAACTTTGTGCGTTCGACGAAGTCGAATTAAAGACGACAATAACGATCGGTACCGCGGACATTTCAGAGTTCAAAAGCCATTACCGTGCACCGGATGCTCGCAACTAACTCTCTGATGGGGCCCCCTCACATTTAGTACACGCACTCGGGACGCGTTCATTCACATTTTAAACGTGTTGTGGCTTTGCTCGTACATGAGTGTCGCTTCGCCCTGCACTCGTGACGAACACGTTCAATTTAAACGAGCTACGAATCAAACGTTTGATGCAGGGTGTGAATGTTTCTAACGTTCAACCGCACCTGTCGCTGTAAGATATCTAGTCTATAAAGTTGGCCAAATTAATTAAGAGACTTATCGCGGTACTTTGAATTTACAAGCTTTTTCATTCACTTAACAATATACTTCTACTTGTACAAGGTTTCAAAAAAGCGTTTGAGGCTTTAGAGCTTCACCAACGTGGATCCTAAAATCAATACTTTCGGTGTGAAATCTACTTCTGTGTTTACAAGTGTTAGGTACTGTAAGTGAGTCTTCGTGAAATGCTGAATGTGAACAGAAAAATCAGTCAGAGGAATTGTAGGAGACCGACTTCTAGCTCCAGTTTTACTGCTAAACAAATAACAAATGCGAGTGATTTTAATAAAGAAATGATTCACTCGAATGCTTGATTGCTTGTGCGACGTTCTGTATTCGGAGAGATTATGCACGCGGTTTTAACGCGAAGAGGCTCCACCACGTTTTTCAATTAACGTGAGACAAATTGAACCTTCGCCGAACAAGGTTCTAACAAAATTTTAGTTATTGGAATACACTTAAAGAATCTAGTGTACTCAGTAATAATAAATAATGTAGAGGACTTAAGACAAGGAAATGCATGCCAGTAAAATAGATCTATTCTAATTGATCTATGATCCGCAGATGTGAATTTTTGTATCTTATAGGAAAGAATTTACTTTAGAATCTATGTTGATGAATCATTTTTTTATTTCTTCTCGCGAGTACTATAAATACCTGAAGTCTTAGGCCGTTTGTTTTAACAAGCTGTATATTTGCAATCATTTTCTTAGCCAATGTTCTAGGCACTTCTCAGTCGCTCGTACGATTTTATACTGTCACTTATGCCTATTATTTGTAATTTACTTTTAAATCGTAATCTTACACCTGATTCTAATTTATTTCTTCATCCCCCTTCTTCCTCTACTGCTTTTGTTCTGAAGGGTCTCTTGGTTCAAAAGGATCCCCAGACGTTACGATTATTTCACGATCTATCACACAATTATATAGATTGGGCACGACTGTCTGTGGATTATAAATTGTAAGTGCGGTGAGCTCTTTAAGGGGCCGTCCTTAACGGAGCTTTTAACGGAATTTTTTGGTACAAAAACAGTTCGACAAATTAATTTGAAGTTTGGCAGGCTGTTTTATTGTATCTTGAACTATTGTTCTGTGTTTGTAGATTTAAGTAAGTTTGTTCTTACATACGTGCCTAAAATTTCATCAAAATCGGTTAAAGATAGCAGAATAAGGTCAAAAATCGCTGATTTCAGGATTTCGCGATTTTCGTTCATAGCTCAAAGCAACGTTAACCGATTTGGATGAAATTTTAGGTAAATACATAACTTACTTAAATCTACAAACGGTTTTTTTGGGGGGATTTTCATTAAGGGCTCACAAAAAAGTTTAAAAAACGACCTTTACTATTTTTTTTTTGCTATTCCGACCAAGTGCATTTTTTTCAAAACGACGAATCACATCATTTAGCAAACTAATCCCTCTAGCTTCTCAAAAAGACTCAAGTTGTGTGGGGTAATTTCAAAAAAGTTATGCGATTTTAAATGGTCGCCGAATACTTTTACACGCCTAATGTGTTTGTTCGGTCGCGAAAACTGTAATTTCGCGCTAAAGTGTAAGTAGATACACGGATGGAACGATTACTCGGCGGTCGAAGGTCGTCGCGTAAACGGTCTGTGGAAATTCTTTACGTTGTCGTCGAGGAATTTGGAGAAATAATTTCCACCACAAATATTCCTCTTCAAACGTCTCGCCGTAACAATGTACAGTTAAGAACTCATCCAATCTCTATGTTTCAAACCTAACAGCGCAATACGAATTTTAGAGATGTACCGACTCGGGTTTTGTCCGATTAGCCGACTAGCCGATTACTCGGCCCCCAAGAAATCAACTAGTCGCCGACCAATCGCTGACTACAAACTAGTCGGCTTAACCGACTAGTCGGCCACTAGTCGGTACATCTCTAGTAGAAAAATTATAAAACTTGTTAGAAAAAAAAAGAGAAAAATGGTTATATATTCACAAAATGGGAGCCGATCAATCGGCCTTTTTTGCCGGTTAGTCGCCGACTAGTCACTGACTACAAAAGTGGCCGGATAGTCAGTACATCTCTATAAAATATGCATTCAAATTTATATTTCTTTAGGTGATCATATAGTTCAATTAACCCACTAGTTTATTATATGACGCAAAAATTATTAATAAAATATTCAAATTTACCTCCACTTTATAAACTTAAAAAAAACATGTAGATACTAAATTTATTTTCTTTTATGATCTAATCAGGCTAAAAAACACAATATAGGAACAATCTTACAATTACTTAAATATAAATGAACAGCGCTGACCCAAAACAAGGTAAACTTGCCGATTTCGATGATTTTGAAATATATTGAAAAACTCTATCTTTTGAGCAATTTTTTCCTTTAAAAAAATTGGGGGTCAGCCTTAGTTTCCGAAATATTATCAGGAAAACTTTTGATATTATACAATCGAACGTATATTTGCACACCCGCGACAATGTGTGTAGCTCCACGTGTCGGCGGTTGTCTTCTGTTTGTATAAACACTGCGCAGCAACCTGTAGCATGCGCATCTAACGGGTGCACGGGAAATGTTGCCGATGAACTGGGCCCTCGTCGAATTCGATGACCATCACATACGTTATCAAGGGTCGTCATTCTGAACAACATTTCCCTTTAAACTTTTTGGCGGTCGGCCTTAGATTTGGAGATCTAATCCACATCGGCAAGTTTACCGAATCGTTTAGTTTACCCGGTGTATAAGTTGTCTGCCGGTCACTGCGACCTATGTACTTAAATATTCGAATAGTATTTGGATACTTGAATATTCGAATTATATTCGCCAATAACTGAGCAACCGAAGTATTCGAATATTCGATTACCGAAGAATTCGACAAATAGTCGCAGCCCTATTCGTATTGCCTTATTTTAGAGGAAGTGCAGCATACTTGGAACATTGTTGGTAATTTGGAATACCGAAGTATCTAATAAACTACTAACGTTATCTGTCTTGTAACGTCGTATATAATAAGAGCTAACGACCTGTTAACTAATGACTTGTGGATGAACCGATGAAAAACTTTAACGCAGATAAAAATAAAAGGTTGCTATACAAAGCTGATTCATGTGCTAATGACGGACAACACTTCCTCCGCCCCTGCACAACCTTAATTCCCGTTCGAGCAGTCGAAATCGAAACTCGGTAGTGAATGTGAATACACAATTCATTTTCGGCGTACGTAAGCCATTGATTTTGATAAAACAGATAAGGGTATCTACATAAGTTCTTATTGTAATAGCTCTCATATTAACTAAAATATAGCGTTTCAAATAAATGTAATTTTCTAGTTGGTATTGTTTCCTATTTTCTTTTTCAAATTTGACCTCAATAATAGTGCTTCCCGACATTTCCTGGCATTGAATTTGGGTTTAACAGAAAGCTGAGGTCTTATTCTTTAGGATATTTGAAATTATTTTTGCGAATTTTTGCGATTTTTCAAATAACCCTCTTTGAAAATGAGTGTAGATGAAAAGGAAAAAATAACCAGGTACATATTTGCTTTTTTTCCGTCAAATTTATGGAAAAATACCTACTATATGCAATTGGATAATTTCTCTGACGATCATACGAAGAAAATGTATCATAATTTCTCGCTTTTCAAGTCTGAAATGAAACGAAGATGGATTGAAAGAAAAAAGAATTTCTTCTCCCTTATAATACTGTCTTGGGTAAACTTGCCGATGAACTGGGACCTCGCCGATTTCTATGACCCTCACGTATGTTGTCAAGGTCGTCATTCTGAACAACATTTCCCTTTAAACTTTTTGGCGGTCGGCCTTAGTTTCAGAAATATTGAGGAAAAACTGTTGATACCACTACATTGAATTCTGCTTATACATATACTACATTGAATTCTGCTTATACATATATGTAACATATTTTAATTCGCAATTCTAATTCACATTAATATAAACCTTAATTAATACGTCTCTTTTAAGTGCATTCCATTGAAAAATTGTACACAGTTTATGTAAAAAAAGTTTATATAAAATATTATACATATAATCGGTGGAAAAAATATTCGTTCAAATTCAATATTTAATTTATACAAACGTACTTACAACAACTTAATATCCTTCATGGATTCAACCAATTTTCTGTGAAATTCTTCTAGCAAAATTTCTTTCAGAATTTCCATACTATTCAAAATTTATACTAATGAAAATTATAATGTATACTTCTCAATTTAACATTACTTAAATAACTAAAATATGTTATAGACATGAGGTGGGCCGATATTATTATGAACAACTGTATATCTCGTATTGAAAATTGAAAGCAGGAAAGAAAGCCGACTCGATTATGATCCGTGGAGTGAAAATAATACATAATGCGATTAACTGAAATAAAGCTGCATTGATTCCAAAAGATTAACGCAAGCATCTGGAAAGTGTCATTAAACAAAGTGGCTATCCAAATGAACAGCAAAACTACATTTCACTGTGGCATACAAATACATTCACTTTCACAAGTTGCCCGAATAATTCTATAACGTGAAAGCTTTACCACCACACAATAGGACTGGGACTATTCGAATAATTTAATATTCGAATATTTTACAAGTATTCGAATGCTACGAATAAACTTCGAATATTTCAGTATTCGAATATTATTATTCGAATACTATTCGAATATCGATGTATTCGAATACTATTCGAATACCGATATATTCGAATAAGCTGATGTATTCGAATAGTATGGTGTGAAGTTGGTCCAAATTAGCTTACAAGATTTCACCCTGACAAATGAACCTAAAGAACTTGATTTATATTATAATTCACACCATACTCCACCATTCACCACCAATACTCAAATATTCGAATAGTATTCGAATACTCAAATATTCGAGTAGTATTCGAATACTCAAATATTCGAATAGTATTCGAATACTCAAATATTCGAATAGTATTCGAATACTCAAATATTCGAATAGTATTCGAATACTCAAATATTCGAATTATATTTGACAAATAATTGAGGAACTAAAGTATTCGAATATTCGAATACTGAAAAATTCGGCAAATAGTCCCAGCCCTACCACACAAACCGTAGAACATATCAGTGCCATTTTTAAAAACGAAACACTAAATGCGAAACTACACAACGCAGTGCAGTCCGACGACATAGCGACTAGTAGCCCGACCTGATTGTGTTGACACTAAGAATCATCGAAAACTTTCGTACGCGGCATTGTATGGCCCGTAGCGTAGACCAGCTATCACGACGATGACGAGCTCGCCGAGTTCAGTGTCTAAACACACAAGCAAGCCCGCCAGTAGGAATCACCATCCACCTCGTCAATATCGTTTTGCCCGTTGAACCGTTCCGTTCGTTAGTCCCCGATCCGCCGCGCCGCGTGTCCTCTTCGTCCTGTCTTTGCGGCGGTGCTAAAACTAGAAACAGTGCTTCTCTCCATTCGATGCCGTTATCGGCTGCTTGCAGCGTGCACGATGGATTGATACGTGTGTCACCAGAGACATCCAGACGTTGTTCGTGGACGGTTCCAGCTCGCGAAGCTCCGTGAAGTTCACTTGGTGAGCGCGCCTGTTAACAAACCGCCAACCCCGAGCCACTGACGCGAACGACCGTTCGCATTTCCTCTGCCTATCGGCCTGCCTCCGATGATAATCGGCCAGCGCACATTGTTTTTCCACCTATATCGCCCGGACGACGAGCACATCCGCCGGCTGAATCGCGGCCGCCTGTTGCTCCAATAGACAAGAGCCTCTGCTATCGAACGCTCGACGGGAGGTTCAACTGTGATTCCGAAATGTCCAGTGGCCATCACCTTCCGCCCGGCTCTCGGGGATGTGTTATCAAGCAGACACGTGCGTACGTTAATCCCCTCGCGATTCCGCGCTAGGCGGTGCTATTAATATCGTGGAAATTATGTATCTCGCGCGCTGGAGTCTTGGAGTAGCGAATCTCTTCGCGAAGGGACTCTCCATTTTTTAGTAATATTTACGAAGGAAGTTTCGCTCGCTAATGAACACGAATGTAATTTTCAAATGAAACTGAACGAATCGCAGGCCTTCGCGCTGCCTAATCGAGACTTCTCGCTTCGTAAGTACCATAGATTGCTTGGACGGTGTTTTCGTGGTTGTGCAGAATTATCGCAACCATCGGTAATATCTTCTAATGCGAGCTTTATACGTCAGCGCACTCGGTTTCTATCGTTCGCTTCAGCTTTAAGGGAGACGTGTAAATAAGCTGTTTGGGTTTCTAAGTGGTTTTCTTTTTTATTACTGCTGCGAAGAGGCACTTGCAATCAAGCATTCACCCAGTTGGCAAAAAGATATAGTGTGTGGATAGATTCAGAATTTTTTTCTTAACCCTTCGTGGTGACACTTCTGTAAAGCTTGGCGGTGGTTCAATGGACCGGGAGATACTTAAAGCGTTATCGTACGAACTGTGTCAGTCCAATCGAGTCTCAAAAATTGTAATACACACTTTGAACATTGTAGAATATGGAATACTCGCGTTTTAGTAAGATATGAAATGACAACATGTACCAAAAAAATCGGAAAGGTGTAAAGTCCTGAGAAATGAGTTTTTTTTTACTAAAGTAATCATAGTTTTTTTATTTTTCAATTAATTTTCGTACAGATTGTGGCTGGTACTAATAGGATATGGTCCTATTAGGAAATATACAGTTTCATACCCCGCGTTTCACAAAAGTTATTTATTTTCTTTATTCATAAGAAAATAATTTAACAATGAAAATAATTGCATCCAGTCTCCTCCAGCGTATTCGGCACATATATACATTCTGTGTTCGTACTCATTATACACACATACACATAACTTGGGGAAAAAATCAATGCGTGGAACTTTCACGCGTCAGTACTGAAACTGCTTATTAAATATCAAAACCGTTAATTTTTCTTAATGCGAATAAGTTTTATTCCTCCGAATGTTCATCGGAAAGTAGACTGTGTGGTACATTTACTTCTGGTGCAATACGAAGATACTTTTCATCATTCCATAAAAGTGTTTGCTGTTGTGCAGTGAGACTATCTTCGATTGGTATGTCTTCACTAATTTCATAGGCATTTGATTAACATTCTCATTATGGAACAAAGATTCGTAAGCTCTAATGCCGTTCAGCCTTATTTATGTTTCCTTTTTTCACCAAACCAAGTAAACAACGTGATTTATGTATTTTTTCTCTTAATATGATTAACATAATTATTGTCATCAATGTTTCTTGGGAAATGATTCACCATCGTATTTACAGACAATGGAACATTAATAATTGTTGTCGCAAGTGTTGAATTTGAATGAACAGTATCCTGGGCGAAATTAAACTTTTTAACAACAAATCTAATGTAGGTAAATGAGAAGGTATTTGTGAATATAGGAAACTATTTGACTTGGATAACGTTGGAATGTTATTATTTTGAGTCAGACAATTTCTACGTGTGTTGCCCTCGCGCGTTACCACATGTTGAATGTTAATGACTGGGAAAGCAGTATGTAAGAGTTGTTGATGCTTGGGATCATCTGCTTTCACGTCGTTTTTAAACCATATTCGAACACAAATGAAGCAAAGTTTACCAAGCTTATTGTTCAGAAATTGTGTTTGAAATTCTTGATGGGCAGTTTTAAAGAAATTAAAGTTTGCGTATGGTAGCGTAGCAACAGTGGGTGCATCGGTACTTGTTGATGGCACAGCTAAATCATATTCATTGAGTTTATCCGAGGGAGCAGATGCATCCTTACTTGTAGAAGTAGAGGGTACCCTTGTTGACGCGACGGTACAGCTGGATTGCGCGTATTTGATCTGCGCAAACGCGTAGCGTGTAGGAGAAGGCTTGCCAAAAGTAACGGGTACATGACGTAATAAGGAGTAGTAGAGGGGGGATAGCTATTGGAAGTGGGAACTCGTGACGTAGTAGGGAGTAGATGGGGAATCCCGCATGTATAGAGCTATGTACACTAATACGACTTGTGCACGCGCCGTACGAGAATTTCCACTCTACAGTATATTTCTCGCTGAAAGCTCGCGGCTCGGAACCGGCGCGGCGGTGAGCATTCAACGTAGAGGGTGGTATACAGTAAATACTCGTTAAGAGCCCGACGACCGGGGCTGGCGGCGGGCTCTTAACGCGACTGGATAGTCGCCGGGCTTCTAACGAGGATTTACTGTATAACGATTCTTGGTCTGCCCAGATTACTTTACATTTGACGTAACCGACGGGGAAGAAAACGACAGCCTTTTCCCTCAGAAACTGATTGAGAATGTTAGATTGCTCGTTGAACGACGAAACCGTGGGTGATTTTAGTATTGGCGTTTAGTATTTTAATTCATATGTTATGTTCATTCGTGACAGGTTTGAAGTTGAAAACAATAACACCACCGCATGCGCAGTATCATGCACCCCCCTTATTTACACGAGCTTAGGTCCCGCAGCTTAGTGCTCCGTCCACTTAATTCTTAGGTCCATGGGTTTTTCGATGCAAATACTCCACTATGCGGTGCGATGCTCACAGCGTTTGTGTTCGCGGTGTAGAACTGTTAACTGAATCCACTGGACTCCTGATGTGATTCGATTTAAAATAGAAACACTAACAACTCCGAAAACGTTACATTTCATCCTCCTCTTCTTCAAATAATGATGTTTTCAAACTAGTACCTAATATAGGGACATGATTACTGTGACTGTTCTTGCACTTTTTAATTAAATAATAGGGAGTTTAAGTTATTAAATATTAAGTTACTAGAGATTGATTCTATAATAGTTTTTAATGAATAACATTTGGTCATTGCACTGATGCAGCAATAATCTTATAGTATTTCGTGTTTGCTCGATTCTAATCTTCGACTGATTAACCTGCGGATGCTTCTCTAATTTCTTTAGAGATGGGTCATTATCTGGAGAAGAGGAGGATGAAGCGTAACACTCACGTGAGTTCAATTACTGTCGCATTTCCATATTTGTACTCATTTTGTATACCTTCCTCATCGCGTTCCGGGTAAATGACTATTCTTCCCTGATTTTATGGGATGTACCCTTTAAGGGGGTACTCCACTGTGAACGGTCGAAAAATCAAACTATTTTTAAAGATTTTTTTCTCACTAAATACAACATATAATGAAATAATTTTTTTTGATATTTATTAAGCTACTCTTATATTATACCAAAAAAATTAAAAAGAATATTTTCAATGTGTGTTACTTGTTTTTTTTACAGCATTAATATGGCACTTCAACAAAAACAGTGTGTTAGTGGTGCAGATAATTTCCCGGCTTGGGCTTATCCGAAACAAAAAATTCGAAAAGATTCTTAATCTGTATGAGTGTCGCTATCGTCCGTACCTCAATTAACAATTTTTATTGAAAAATAACAAAATGGCGCCTGTTTGAAGGAAAAAGTTCCCCAAAATGGTGTTTCTCAAATGTTCCCCGAGAGAAATCTCGGTTATTTTTCAATAAAAATTGTTAATTGAGGTACGGACGATAGAGACACTCATACAGATTAAGAATCTTTTCGAATTTTTTGTTTCGGATAAGCCCAAGCCGGGAAATCACCTGCACCACGAACACACTGTTTTTGTTGAAGTGCCATATTAATGCTGTAAAAAAAAACAAGTAACACACATTGAAAATATTCTTTTTAATTTTTTTGGTATAATATAAGAGTAGCTTAATAAATATCAAAAAAAATTATTTCATTATATGTTGTATTTAGTGAGAAAAAAATCTTTAAAAATAGTTTGATTTTTCGACCGTTCACAGTGGAGTACCCCCTTAATGCCTTGCAAGACTATTTCACTTCCATGGGGAGCGGAAAATGGCAATTCTCTATCACCATCCTTTCCTGTCACTTGCTTATAAATCCGATCGCAAAGGAGATATACAACTTTATACCTTTTAAATGTCCCACCCGGCACAGACTTTGTAAATATATTGTACTTTGTCACTTCAGTTCTGGGGCACAACTTGTTGAAGAATATTATAATACCGGTTCGGAGAATTTATAAAAACAAATGTAAACCCTCGCTTTGCAAATAGGTGTCATTGAAACAGTTTCTGCCAAAATAAAGGATTTTAGAATTAAATAACCCATATATTCTGTGAATCCACCCCCAAAATGAAATGCATGCTTCTCTACGAGAAATAACTTCCACTTGTGCAAATCTAATGTTTCGCTTGCCGAATTCTTTTAAACAAACGAGACAGCACTTGGGCTTAATATTCCCTACGAAATCTAAACGGTGTTTAAGTTTGCACGTGCTTGTATATCCGTGTAATGGACTCGGTCCTCGAATTTAAGCGTCAATGGTGTATTTTACCATAATAGAGCTGCGATAGAGCAACGGTAACCGATAGGTGTGCAGGTGGGCTAGGATAGAAGAAAAGCATTCAGCGCGTGGCTTTGCTGGAGTGTTATGGCTGTGAAAGAGTGGTTCAGAAGACTGCAGCCAGTCCAACTGTACTTGGTCCTTTTCTTCACCTCTGCGTTCTTCCTTGTGGAGATCGTTGCCAGCCATCTGACACATTCGCTAACGTTGCTGCTCAACGCCTATCACATGCTCTGCAACATCATCGCTCTTGTCGGCTGTATAGCATCGATCAAGGTAAATTTCACTGTACTATTACCTTCTTATCTTCTTATCAATGCAAAAATAAAATACATACTATCAAATAGACTGATGGATCTTAGGTGTATACTTAATAACTTCAAGGATGCGCGGTGTGATCAATATTATCACCAATCTTGTCGCTTATATAACAGTGATTTTCAGACGTGATCGAATTTTAGATCCTTCTAGAAGTTAAACTTATTTGGTTTGTTCATGTTGAATGTGTGTTTCTCTATGCGGCGGAAACGCCGCGCCGGTAAAACTGATTTTCATATAGGTACATATGATAAAAAATAATACCTAATTAAAGTATAGACGGTGGTGGGGATGCTGATTGCTGAGTCACATCGTTAGCTGTTTTGTGAGCGCTGTGATTCATGCAAATCTTGCTTCACTGAAATCGTCATTGCTCGGCTTCTTTTTGTCATAGGTTAATGTTGCATACATCTAAACCTTCCTCGAGAAATGCTCTACAAAACGGTGAAAACCGCATCACAATCCGTACAGTGGTTCTTGAGATTAGCGCGATCAAACATACAGACGCCTACCGGGGACTTTATTTTATTCTGTGTAGAGATTAAGATATGGAACTATAATTTATTCTACCATAAATTGAACGATTATTTATAATTAGTACTTTCTTTGCTCGAATTTTTTATGATTTTTTTTCTGTATGAAAATGAAAAGTTAGGAAAATGGGGGTTGGTGCAAATAAAAGATCACTGTTTGAAAGTATTAAAACAATTTTTATTAAAAAAAGTACCCTCGCTATATTTAAAACAAAATCTGGCCTTCTGATTATATCTTAATCAATAAATTTCATTGTAAAATTATAAAAAATGTAAAGTTTGATTTATTATTATTCGTTATTAGATTAGGAAATTCTCCCTCTTTTCTGTTTCTCCTGCATTATCTGAAGTATTTAATTAAAAATGTTCGGCTGAGGAAGAGGCATAATACGAATATAAACAAAAGATACCTAACGTGCACAAAAATTTGGAAATAATTTTACTATCTTGTCCACTCACAACGCATAATTATTTCAAGTATTACTGAGTTCATTTTTTGTAGTATAGTCATCGCCAAACCAGTAGCAGCCACACTGGCAACAGTACCAGCAGTTCGTTACAAAATTCCGTAATTTGTATAAACAATGAAGAACGAGGTTCCGTGGTATCCCTGTCGACGAAGACCAAGGTAAGAACTTAAAGACTCAATGTTGCTTTGTTTTCCCATCCCAAATTTTTTTAAGTAAGGTAGGGTGGGGCAACAAGTCCCGTTTTTCGTATAAACCTGTGTCAAATTTAGTACTAACGATCTAGAGATATCTGGTGTTATTTTGTATAAACTATAACTATTATGTTTTACGTTCACGAAGTTCGTTTGTTGATACTGCCCTACTACTTACATGATCTTTAAGAAGATTTTACGTACCTTTTCTTGGGCATTTATATTTCAATTTAATGTATAGATGATCATATATTTGGTAAAAAATAGTGTAGAGCAGGGTACGTATAACTTTTATTATTCAGAATAAATGATACATTCAGCAATGAAAACAAGGCAGCAGGAGTTATAACATTTGCTATGACAAAACAATAAGAAATATGTAATTAAACTAGCTTTTGCTCACCAGCAATCACGATCGGACAGGAGGATGAAGAACACTTTCGGATGGGCAAGGATAGACATCGTTACCATGCTCGTCTGTTGCGTTTTCCTCGCCTCATTCTGTTTTTCCCTGTTGATGGAAGCACTGCAAACCCTGGTACACATAGATCACTTGGACGAAATGCATCATCCGATGCCCGTATTGGCGATCGGTGCATCCGGTATCCTTCTCAACGCTTTCTGTTACATACTAATAGGAGGATATACCTTCAACCAGGGTATCTTTCTTCACGTCACTACGAATGGTGACGTGATATTACGGAGGTAAGTTATTAGTCTTGAAAAACAATGTATTTTATCTCATTATGATACACGTTATAATTTATATCGAAATCGAGTATAAATAAATAAAGTGTAGCGCGTTTTTACAAAAAAAGTAGCTTCGAACAGTGACATTCAAATATTCTCAGATCAAGATAGCTCCTTTGTTTTAAATTGAAAGCTTACGAGAAAACAGGAAAACAGTTATTCTAACATCAGTATCGATTTCCCCGAACGACAAATTTGTTTAAGTAGATGATCCTCCGACTATTTTAAAAAGTTTGTCGTGGCTTTACCATATCCTTCGCCCGAATCGTAACCGTATGACGTTCGTAAGATCTTCAGTGCCACGATACGCATTATCTGTTTCTAGAAATGTCAGTTCGCAGCAAACAGGGGAAGGTGAGCAACAGCTATCGTCGCAAACCAGGCGAAGTCCATTGGGAATACCAAAGAGCCAAGGTTTTCGGGAAACTTGCCGTGACGTGCTTGGCTGCGTTTTTGTAATGTTGGTGTCGATTTTGGTGTACTTCACTGACTCCGGTGTGGCCAAGTTCATTGATCCCCTTTTTGCCATCATTGCTGCCATTTCTCTTCTCGTTCTTAGTTACCGTTACAGTAAGTTTCAATGGACGAGTACAACGATATTGTTATATCCCAATATTCTAATAACAATTTTAACTTCGTCTTTCCTTTTACAGTGAAAGAATCTGGACTGATACTTCTTCAAACGATCCCAAATCACATAAACATAGACTCCCTTAAGAGGGAATTACTCGAAGCTTTTCCTGGTATCGTAAATGTTCACGATTTACATGTATGGCAACTGACGGGGCAGAAGATAATATCTACTGCTCATATTATATTTTTGGATCCAATGGTAAGTTCTCTTTCGACAAATATTTAGAGGATGATTGCATGGAAGAATTATTACGATATTTCAATGATTATCTTTTATAGGTTTATGCCAGTATTACTAATCAGGTTACGGAATTCTTCATACAAATGGGCATCACGCAAGTGACGATACAACCAGAGTTCCACAAGATACCAAAGGTATGAAAACTATTCAGTAAATGCGGTAAAAGTAGAGTTGGGCAAAATGTAATCTAATTACAAATTACAAATTACTATACTGGTGCAATGAGGAAGCATGCATCTGTTCTCCTACATGCGTCTGCGATCATCGGGTATATTTCAGACGTAGGAGCCTGATGCGAGTCTGTTGAGTACGCAATATAATGCGATGAGGGTCTGTTTCCCATTATACAGTAATGCCTCGTTATAGTCCCGTTTTTAGCATGCGTAGTACGCCCGCCGGCAGCCCCGTTCGTCGGGACTATAACAAGGGATTACTGTACCTAGTCGCAGGTTGGCACTGCGATCACCGGTCGCTAGATTCCCTGCGGGAGGAGTCTAGCGACTGGTCGCACTGCGACACATTGCCACAGCGGCACAGAATCCCAAGAAATAAGGAAAGAAGTCAGAATTCAAAAGATAGGGGGTATGTATTTTTATATGTTACCTGTAGACTACTAATATGAGCACCTAAAAAAGGTAAAAGGTAAAATACTACTCATTTGGGGTCCCAAAATTTTTTTTCTTTTATTTCACCAAAACTTAAAAGAGTCGATTTAAAATTCTGCACGAAAAATACGTACAAACTTAGGCACGTGTTTACATACCGATCAGAACTAGGCGTCATGATATTTTTACCTTTTTTAGGAGCTCATATTGGTAGCTTACAAGAAATATATAAAAATACATAATCCTCCCACAACTTTTGAATTCTGATTCGTTTCCTTGTTTCTTGGAATTCTGTCCCACTAAGCTAAGGCAATGGACTTGGTCGCAGGATGTTTACACCCACTATGACCTACCGTCGTCTTCCACTGTGGCCTACCGTCGTCCCTCATTTTCTTCCCATCGCTCTGCACACAAGCATATTTTTACTCCTGTCCATGTGAGCTGCCTGTTGGGCTGCCGAGCACACGGACAGGGGTAGGGTTATGCTTGTGTGCAGTGCGATGGGAAGAAAGTGGGGGACGACGGTAGGCCATATTTTTGCGAATTTCAGTCCCAAATTTTCAGGAAACATTCATGACATATCAAACACTAAAAATAAGAAAAAATTATCTTTTTCGCATATTTTGGTATATACCCCCTCCCCCCATTTAAATATTTAAAAAATAGTCCCTGAAAATAAAAAATTCGTTTTTTTGTTCGCCTTCATAAATTAAAAGTGTTCTAGAAGCATTTAAACTTTCAAAATTTGAGGAAAAAAGTTTTTTTTAGTTTTTCTTTTTTCTTCGAAAACCGTTTGTCGCACAAGGAAAAGTAATAGAACATAAAAGATGCTCCTTGTCCAGATCTACAACTTTTGTTTGACATGTTTTTTTATTTAACCAATAACTTGGAGAATATTATATAAAATCGACTTCGCGAGTTGTTAAATAATGATTTAAATGTTTAAGGGCTCAGGGGCACCCTTTCCCGTTATCCGATCGATATCAAACTTTACACAGATTTTTTTTTTAATTATTAACTATTCTGGAGGATGCCCTGTAGAATGTTTTGAAAAAAGAAATTATCAAGAGTAAATAAGAGCCACCCTAATGTAAAGATACATATTCCCCGATCATCTACTTCCAGAAACACATAAATAGTCCCTTACTGTGTTTCTAATTAAATGACTACGTATATCGTTAATTTGAGCAGATCAGGCCGAACATGGAAAAGACTGGCTGCTTGATTCGTTGCCACGGGGATCACTGCAGTGATTCGCAATGCTGCTCCAAAGAAAAGTTTGTAGAGGATTCGACTACGGATGTATCGATGAAACAGGTGCAATCTCTAAACGAGAGGCTCGAGGAAAAGGAAATAACCGTGGCTGAAACAGCAGTCGATCTGAAGAGATTTACAGTCCACGATGACCAGAATCTACGGTGCTATCAGCCTAGAGACAGTCCAACAGGCGGAAGCGCGTGTCAGTTAAATGATGGAGAAAATAACAAAGATAGCGCTGTTGACAGTAGTTCCTATGCGATAAACGTAGATATTAACGACCAACGAGACGCAACCAGCTATAGTGACTCAGATCAAAATGTCACATTTTAATTTTATTATATCTCTACGTATCTCGACGGACGACAGGGACATTAAATAAAAAACCAAGTGGTCAATTGTTCACAAATAGAAGGCAAGCAAGAACGGATGAACATTTGGATTGAAAAACCTGAGCCGTGAATCTTAGATAATTATCTACTCTTCAATTTTATTGTCGACCTTTCTTCTAATTTTATTGTTGCGACGATTATTCAGCTATTGTTGGGACTTTGCGTTAATACGACGTCTGATATGCAGCGCATGAAGACGAGAATGTGGAAATTTGCTAGTGGAAAGTTAATATGTACTACTTACAATTAGTTCCTAAAGACGATTATATTTCATCGATTCGAACGAAGGCAGAGCCGAAATATTGTTCACGAGACATTTCCTATTGTTAGTCGAAACTACAACTACTTCTTATTTTATTCATATTTTATTTAAACCGACTGAGTACAGCGAAGAAAACCATAAACTCTTCGAATAGAGCATATTTTGTTATGTTTCGGCGCACGCGATTTGCGCTCGAAATATTTTAAATGATCAAATCTTTATACACGAAGCTATGGTTTAAGCTAAGGACTGAAAGTTAGTAATAAATGTAACAGTAACATGTACATGTATACCGTCTGTCTAAAAACTTTCCGGTCTGGTGCAATAAAAAAAATCAAAAATTTAACATAAAATTTTTTTATTAATGACATCTTTCGGTATAATCTCTACCCAACTCTGCACACATTTGTTTGAGCTCGATCAAAAAGCCATCTTTTACATATTCTGCCACTTTCCCTTCAATGCCAACTTTAAGGGGTCGAAAGGATCAGCGATTTTCAGGAATTTATTGCGACAAAAGTAATTATAGGAATGGAATAAAACTTTTTTCTATTTATTAAACTTCATTTCTACAGTAAATACAAAATATAAAAGTAATCAAATTATTGCTTTTTAAATGCTTTTAAAAGTGGTCTTGATGACATGTTTAAAAATTCATGCCTCGCTCGTGAAGGCGATTTCAGGTTAAACTTATCTAAACCTAAAAATCCAAACAGATTCTTGATCTGTACGTCTGTCGCTATCGCTGGAACTATAATTAATGATTTGTCTTCATAAATTAACAAAATTGCGGGCAAAATGCAAGAAAAATGTTTTTCGGCTTTTTTCTTTTGCTATTTTCGATTTTAAAAGTAGATTAGACTCGATGAAAATACGTAGTTGTAATCCCTGTGAGACTCACAGGTATTCAAAATAAACAGTAAAATTTATAAAGCATTCGGTTCGATAGATTTTGAGATTTTATCTTCGCGATGTGGACAAATGACTGTAGAATCTAAAATAATCTGAATTTTTCCACGAAAATTTAAGAGTACATTCTTCAGGAAATGTACTTTAGAAAAATGTTTTTAAAAAAGTCGACTTTGTCAACTCGTCTAACCAGAATGACCCCTTAATTTTGGGTATAAAAAAGAGAAAAGCACCCCCAGGTTAATTGCATTTTCTTTTGCACGTGATATAATTTACAAGGAATTTGTGTTAGATTTAAATGTTCTTGTTCGGCTTTCGCAACGCATTCGTTGTGTGAGACCTGAAATGTATTGAAATAGTGATTTATTTCATTTGCACGGCGACCCACCAACCCATACCGCAGGAATTATCTCGCCAAATTGTTGTCAAAAGATCTGACTCCGGCGGATTTCATTTTATTCTCAAAATTGAAGTTGACCTAGAAGGAAAAGCAGCATGATGACGTAAAAGAAATCCAATCGGCTGTGACACGGGAGCTTGAAACAATTTCAGAAAGTGATAAAACAACCAGCTTCGAACGACTTTCTGGGATAGATAGAGATGATATTGAAAGATTTGATTAATAAATTTTTCACGTAGAACTATTTGTTCGAACTAAATGTGAGAATTGGATGTCACGCAACGTGCAACTCCGTTTCACCGCTACTGCTCGCAAACGGATAGAGATAGAAAGATGATTGTTATAGCGTTAGATGGAGGAAGAAACACTACACCTAAAACTACACGAATCTGAGCAAGCTAGCAGCGTCATGGAAATTAACCAGATTTGACTTGATTTCAACTCGACGCAGACGGGTCAGGGCTGGAGCAAATAAATTTTTGAAATAGATAAGTAGAAATGAATAGGTATCTTTATTTCTTCCAATGATACAGGATTTGACAAATACATTTTTCTTTGAATTAGTAGTTACATAAAGAAATAGTATATCAAATATGTATTTTAATACGTGAAATGAATATAGTTATTTTAGATAATAATATTTCCAACAATAGGTACCTGATATTTCAAATAATAGATAACGAGTGACTGACTGACAACACAAAAACTATGTGCAAACATACCTTTAAAATATATATATTTAACATAGGGTAGACCGGGGGCTATAGTAACAGGAGGACGATTGTAACACGTTAAATATCTCAGAACATATGATAGACATCGTGGAGAAAATAACTTTTCGATACCCTAAAGTAACTTTTCCTTACTGATTTTAAATTGTAATATAAATACTCCCTTTGCAAGTACGTGTTTTTTCTTTTTTTTTAACATTTAATCTGGTCATTTTTAAGAAATGATTATATTAGGCTAATCAACAAGAATACTGAATAGTCGACTAGAACGTTGTATAATTAAGGATATTGAACTGTAAATGATTTTGCTTCGCGACAAAGCAATCATCCAAAATGTGTTTCCAGTTCTTGCAGGGCTAAGATAAAGGAGAAAGAAGCGGAAATAGTTCTGTCATCACTGATTTGGTTACCATAACAACTGGATCTTAATCACCGAATTGTTACAGGCTGAACTACTAAATCAAAAAAGCATCCGTGCTAGCAACTGTGGAATAACTATTAAAAACAATCAGAAAGTATATTTTGTCTTACAAAAATCTCTTCCGTACTGACTTTTAATTTAAGAAAATTAATGACGGCCCGATAGATGCCTAAGTGTTTATAGTCCTTACTAAAGGAATTTTGATTCCGATTAAATCGTTTTGGGTGACAGAACGCCATATTTTGCCCAAAGTTGTTTTTTAAAGAGGCGTTTGCGAAGCACTCGTTCAATTTATTTTACAAACTGATTGCGTTGCTATTCCAACTGCAGATTGTGTGTAGAATTTAGTTTTTATGGACGACAAGGGTTCGAGGACCACTTACTTACTACATTATGTAGTAAACGTCGTACTAAATAACTCGTGCATCCAAACTTTTGAATGTTAGTGTACGTCACGACGTATGACGTGTGAATGCCTGATTTGGGATGAATGGCAGTTTCGCGTTACAAACGTACACAAAGTTCGTGAATATCGTTCTTTTGCGCCTTGCGCACGTGGAACTCAGCAAGTGTTTCCTTCCGAAAATATCAAGTTTGTTTTATTTCCCAAGAACCTTGCGCGATAGTATTAAACGATGACAGAGAGTGTTTCCACATTTGTTGTTTTATGCGAGTTATTTATAACGCCCGCGCGCGTTAACATCCGTCTTTGAAGTGTAATGGAGGCTTGCGTAATCAAAGTTACTTAATTTTATGAACCCAGAAATTTGAATACGTTAATATACATTACAGTATCTGATGTATGAATTGTATATTAAATATTAAAAAGTGAAGACGAAATGTTCATTAGAGAGAAAGAGATTATCCTAAATTTGTTTCGTATAAATCAGTTTAAGTATGTATTCGTCGAATGAAGACCTTCCGGATTGTTTTGTATAAATACTGTTTGTTTTGTATAAATAATGTTAGGGTGCGTAGTACTCACTGCATTAACAATAAGTAAAAAATGTTTAGTAATCGACATATGTAAGTCGAAAAATTGAAATCAACAGATTGAAATTGGAAGTTGTTTTTCTTTTCAGAAATGTCACTCACTAGCTTTTCATCTTTAGGCATAAAAACAATATTTATTATCGTAAGGCAAATAAATGTAATTGATAATTATGTTTGTTGTTATTATTATTATCATTTCACGAGTATCGTGCCCTTTAGTTTACAATGATAAGAAATAAAAAAGGAGGATTACATATAAACTGAAACTAAAACTAAATATAAAAACAAAATAAAAATAAATAAAATAAGAACAAAGCTAAACTAAAACTAAAGCTAAAATTAAAAAATAACAAGGGGTAACGTATGACAAGATGGAAAGGAAAAATACTTCTTTAGAGGCCATGCATGACAGAATTTCTACGCAACAGGCCACGCAAATCTACCCGATGAGATTAATTGATTTGAGGCTGTCAACGCAATAGTGACGTAACACACAATTTTGAGTGAATTGCAGATCAAGAACACTCATGTCTTTGAAAACTGGATTTCTTTAGACCAAATCAAAAAAAGGGATGTAATATATGACCACATTTTGGTACTTTTAAATACAGGGTCAACGTTCTATCCTGCAACCCGCGCACGCGCGAACAGGTAAGATGTCAACAGCGCCTCACTGACGCATTCCATTCGAACTATGCACCGTCCTGGTGTTCGGAGAGCTGGACAGTAGTGATGCCCGAGCTTCGAGAATTTTGGGATGGTCTCTTTCAAATTAACGTCGCAAAGAGCTCGCCTCCAAAATCATTATTTCTTTAAACATTAATTGCGATAACTTGAGTAAATATTAACGGATCGTTATGAGACTTAAAACATAACTTCAGAAAACTCTAGCGAAGCCGTAAAATGTATGCACAAAACTGTTATATTAAAAAATATAATAATATTTAATTAGAAAGTAATACTGGACGTAACCCATGTTTTTCAACGTTCGCCGTTAAAAAGTATCGAGGCAATTTTGCGGTACATATAACTTGCAGCGATAAAGTTTTTCCTTGATATACAAGCAAGATTTTCACCAATTTTCACACTGATTAATAAATAATTGTAGAAGATATGACGATATACAGTGAGTCTAAAAAGTATTCGTACCCTCTTTAAAATCGCATAACTTTTTTAAAATTAATTCGAACGACTTGAGTTTTTTTTTTGAGGAGCTAGAGAGATTAGTTTGCTAAATGATGTGATTCGTCGTTTTGAAAAAAAGTGCTTGGTCGAAATAGCAAAAAAAAATAGTAAAGGTCGTTTTTTAAACTTTTTTTTGTGAGCCCTTAATGAAAATTCCAAAAACCCGTTTGTAGATTTAAGTAAGTTATATACGTGCCTAAAATTTCATCAAAATCGGTTAGCGTTGCTCTGAGCTATGAACGCTTAAAGATCGCAGAATAAGGTCGAAAATCGCTGATCTCGAGAATTTCCACGATTTGTTTACAGTCAAAACGGGCTAATTCAGCGAATATATCTGTGGTTGTAAGGAAAAACGACACATGTCACATTAGGGTGTCCCTTATAATACCATTTTTTTTAAATTTAATGGCACCCCTTGCGAATTTTTTTTTATTTTTTTTCCTTTTAATAATGCAAGTTCGTTCGCATAAATTCAGATCGATCAGATGATATTTCACCCTGCCACAAGCGGTTTGAATTTTATAAAAACTGCATTTTTTTATATACTTATTCGTTATTCTGTTTTATTGTACTTGTCCGAGGTTTATATAATATAGTTCTTAAACAACAG
Source organism: Andrena flavipes (assembly GCA_963971345.1). NCBI lineage: Eukaryota > Metazoa > Arthropoda > Insecta > Hymenoptera > Andrenidae > Andrena > Andrena flavipes. Next base: position 71,120,554 of record OZ020479.1, on the reverse strand, counting down.
GGTTTTTGAAGGATTATTTTATGTTATATTATATGATATACAAAATACCGTGTATAAAACATTAAGAAAACTAAACAAAATCTACGTAAACCTAACGTAAATTTACAGTTTTCTTCAAAATCGAATTTTTCAAAAACTGAGGTTGATGGCGACAAACGGTTTGCGGATTCGTGTTCAGGGCAAGAAACTCTACCAAAATCACCCAGTGGATATTGCGGAACAGAAAAAAAGTTTCATTTTGATGGACTGTGTTTTCAGCTGACATAAAGTAGTAAAAAATTACATCGAAATAAAGCGAAATAAGTCGTGTAATATCTGCAAATTGTTTATTTATATTTCTCGTAAATCTTAAATTATCATAAAACGTTCTAAAGAGTAACTACGCAAAATTCGGTTCAGAACAGTCGAAAGGTTTACGAGTTAATCCCATCGAGGGATCCCCTCAACAAACATTCTATTTTATATTACGCATATATATATATATAGGCGATAGATTGCTCATTTATGTATTTCATCATTTTACCGTCAGATGTCACTCGTATTCAATAATAGCAAAGAAATTGATGAGATACGATTTTAGCAACTCTCCTCTATATGTACATAGATATACAGTAAATCCTCGTTAGGAGCACGTTTCTACCACGCGTTAGGAACCCGGCGATTATCCCCACCATTTTTTGAAATCCTTCGGTCGAGAGTGGGGAACCCGGGAACGAGCGAGAGGCTCTTTCGTTTCCTCTCGCTCGCTCACTGGGTTTTCTCACTCGCGCCAGTGGCCGCGCGGAATAACGTAAATACTCCTAACGAGTATTTACTGTATTACGTACCTGCAAAAAATACTTTGCGCTTTATTGCTGAAGAAGGTGTTAGAAATTAAATATTATTAATATAACACTTATTATTTCGACAATTCACAAATAATCTTCTTGAATGATATTAAGAGGTCCAAAGCTCGTTACATGTTCGCTCCGTATCACGTATAACGAATAAATGTCTTGTCGGCCCGTCTTCTGATTTTCAATCAACGTTTAAAAAATTGCCCGAGAACTGTTTATCTACCACTATCGGGTCATGTAATGACCTCTCGTCGTTCCTTATCTTTTTTAGTTATGCTTTAGCCTTATTTATTCTGTGTCGATGTCACAACTGTTTACTCTAATCACATACAAACTGATTCAAGCCTCGTGCCATTCACTTATAAAAACAATATTTTTCTCCTCTCTACGAACTCTATAAATCAGTTAACTGTACAGCTGTAGTTCTGGAACACCATTTAGAACCGTTGAGAGTCGAAGTTCTCTAGATTAAGTGTAGGTTCCAAGCGTGAAGAAAATCAAGTGGAACGACGTTAGGATGACGTCGCCGCCGATAACTCGTTGCCGTTGGAACGTAGAGAGCGGTCGGGGTGGGGCCTGCTCTTGGAATCGCGGCCGTAACCCCGGAAAGTACGCATGGAACAGTCGTGATCGGTGCTGAGCAGCGTCAGTCTGCTCGAGGCATTCCGCGTGGAATTGAGTTCGCTTTCCGTTTACATCTGACAAAAATATGAAAAAGTGAATAGACCCGCGACAGTACAATAAAAGAAAACAACGATGTACCCGATAGGAGGATTCATCTTAGCCATTGTCGTTCTTCTGTGCTGCCAAGGTAATTACAGTTCAGCGGTTACCTATCACCGACCCACCTGTAGCCTACAAACGATGATCGTCGGTGTGTCGTCACGATCACGTGGTCGTCATTGAGTCATAGAGGACCGTGAAACAGATTTTTCTCTACTCTCTGACTTTCGCGTAGAATAAGTGTCACGTTGAAATCTGTACGATACTCATGAAGATTTTGGTCCATTAAATGTTTTAATTGAACATTTAACATTTCGTCGACGGATCAAGGACAGACCATTCCATGTTTTCTTGGCGCCGATAATTGTCGCCTGTTTTATTTCATATCTGCAGTTTCGGTAGTGTATTGCATTATACTTTGCAATTAAATTGACGCAACAATTTATACTGAATTCATCTCAATCGTATCTATCATTATATTTTAAGTCGATTTTTTGTTTCCAAAAGATAAATGTGGGTTTCAGTATCCCCGTGCCATTGAAATTCAAAGAACCTTCGTTTACATTATTCGGAATGTGCGAATTCATTGCTCGCCCGAAATTATTATTGGAAGCATTTTTATTACTCCCAAAATTCGGAAAGAACCCTGTATTGTGATAAATAACGCGGTTGTTATAAATATTGAAATTAGACGTTTGAAGGTTTTATTGTAATGATATTTTTTTATGGCAGAAGGAGTAATATTCCTTTTTCTTAGTTGAGAAAAACTGACCGCAGCGTGAGATGAGTGCATGCATAAAGCATCTGGCCTTAAGGATTAATGTGTTGAGGTGAAAGTGATTCGGGGATATGTCAGTACCTACATGTTCTGGAACATTGATTATACGTACGAGTCCATAAACGTGATATTTGATAGCTTGCAATACTTTTATTAGTTTTACTTTACTGATGAAAAGAACTGTAACAACGAAACGCAATGTTTTTGTGACAACGAAAACAAACGTGCCACTTTTCGTAAGGAAATTGAAACGTGCTACTTTTTAAGAAAATTGAAACACGCTACTTTTCGTAACGCACGTCGATGTATACTTGCATTCCTATTTCATTGTCGAAACAGCAGTATAACAAATATATCGTGGACCTTGAGATTCTTATTTAATACTGTACTTAATGATTCGTTCAAACTCAAAGCTTAGTACAACAAATTAAAAAATATTGCGCCAGTACGTTTGTGAAAAGGTGAAAGTGACTTCCTCAAGAAGAGAGAGCTATTGGGTAGACTAAAGAAATGGCAATAGACAGTAATTATCCAACCAAAAATTGGGTCTCATAAATTTACAGATTATCACTTTTTAATCACAAATAACACTGTCCAACAAAATTGAACTTTTTTCTGTTCTTTAACATTCAATAGCCGTTTTTTATAGATTTTTGTGCACTGAAAACGAATCCGCAAACCGTTTATAGCCATCACCTGCAGTTTTCGAAAAATTCGATTTTGAAGAATAATGCAAACTTTCAAATTTGATCATCTTTTGTGTTCAAACATTAATAGTTATTCCGTTGCTTGTTCCGTCAAATTATTCTATGAACCCTCGCCAATACAACGATATAAATTATTATTGATTTATAAACATTTAAATATGTTTAAACAATGATCAAACTTTTGCAGATATGTTTCTATATATTTAAAAAACTAAAGGTTTAGGGGAAAATCTAACTACTCCACGCGATGCAGCAGACATTTTTCCTCCGAAAACCATCAGCAGAAGTGGTAAAATACCTTTTGTTTTGTAAAATTCTTTCGTTTTTTTATTGTAAACAAAGGATGTTTTACCACTTCTGCTGATGGTTTCTGGGGGAAAAATGTCTGCTGCATCGCGTGGAGTACAGTAATGCCTCGTTATAGTCCCGTTTTTGGCATGCGTAATACGCCCGCTGACTATCCCCACCATTTCTTGGAATCCTTCGGTCTAGAGTGAGAGAACGAATGAGTCGACGGCAACTTCGTGTCAATTGTTTCGTTCCCTCTTGCTCGGCTCTAGGGTTTTCTTACTCGCGGCATCAGCCGCTCGGAACAGTTAGTGATCACTAATTATGGGTCAGAATAGTGTCTGCATCGCGTCGTACGCCCGCCGCCAGCCCCGTTCGTCGGTACTACAACGAGTAGTTAGATTTTCTCCTAGAAGCATAAGTTTTGAAGTATATAGAAAGATATCTGCAAAAGTTGGTGCATTACGGTGTGTTCTTTTCCCTTTAATCATTGTTTAAACATTTTTAAATGTTATAGTTCAATAATAAGTTATATCGTTGTGTTCGAGAAGGTTCATAAAATAATTTGACGGAACCAGCAACCGAACTATTATTGGTTGACCACAAAAAATGATCAAAGTTGAGCATTTTTTTCAAAATCGATTTTTTTCGAAAACTGAGAATGATGGCGAAAAACGGTTTGCAGACCAAAATGGCTAATGGACAGCGTAATCCACCACAATGATTGTAAATTTACTACTTATTGCTAGGTAGATCATCGTTTAGTAGAAAGAACAAAACATGAAGGATAATTTCGAAGACATTAAGAAAATTTCTTTAATCTACTGATCTTCTAATAGAAACACAACTACATACTTGATAAGCTAATGTAAAATCAAATATAATAAAATATAATCAACTATATATAAAAAAAAATATGATTTATCAATTGAAAATGATTGAAATTTCAATTTAACGTCAACATTTCAAGCTACTACAATGTAATTCGTTTGCTCATAATATGAAATAATATCAGTACGATGCGGCACACAATCGTCCCATTTTTTTTCGTAGATTCTGCGCTCCAATTATTTACTTACAATAACACGGATATCCGGCATAACATGACAGAAAACAAAACCATGCACATTAGCCTCTCCACTACAACCCTTATGAACTTTTCAAGGAAAATGATTAATTTCTAAAAATACGTATTCTTCTGCGAATTAAGAACTCCGTGTAAAGTGTCAAAGAAGTATACCGGTAGAATGCAGAAACTGAAAAGAGTAAAAATTCTAAACTAAACACTGAAATTAAGTGAAATCCCTACTTGTATGGTGTTCACTCGTTAATGTCTGTTATTTTTCATTTGCAGAGGCCATTTAGTGCCAAAATAGAACGTATATAAAACGAATTAGATATATACAAGAAGAAAAATAAACCACAGGAAAGTACATATACATTTTTTGAACGTTATACACATCGGAATATACTCGCACCGTTTAATTTCTAAATAAGGGTTTTATATAAATAATTCGATTAAAATCAAAATAGTGCAATCTAGGTATCTATTTATATGTAGATACTTTTTTTTCTGTCGCGGTGAGTGTTTCAAACGAATTTGGTGTGAATCATTCTTAGGAATGCAATGTACCCGCGTGCACGTGTGCTGATTTCACGATATTCCGGCGTAGCTATGACACGAATAACATAGGTGTATGCAGTTGACGCGCAGCAATTATGTAATGTGCGGGAAACAATCGAACGTTGACTGCTTCTTAATGAGCCATCATCCAGTTACTGTATTTTGTACAATAAATAGGTACCGTAAATAACAAATTGCCACAGTAGAATACCTCGGTTATCTGAACACCCCACTGTCCTAAAATTCTATTATAAAAGGACTTACTTAGGCAGTATAATATTAAAAATAAGTTTATTTGGTACTTTCTTTTTAATTGGTATCTGATCAAATATTACTTCCTTACCTGATGGGAACTGATAAGAAATTAGTTTCCATGTATTTCAAATGATCAAAAACTAATTAGTTCCTCACCTGATCAAGAAATTAGTTCCCATGTATTTTAGATGATTAAAAACTGGTTCCTAACCTGCTCAAAAATTGGTTCCCATGTATTTTACATAATCAAAAACTAGTTCCTAGTCCACCTTATTATTCCGTACCTTATGAATAATTTAATTATACTTATATTCAACTTTTTACATTTTTTCCTTAAAGTTTAAACATTAATTCATCTTTTAGTATGAGAAAAAGTCTACGGTTTAAAGTTTTATTAGGTTAAAAATAAATATTAAAGCGGGAAGCCCTCTAAACTGATCAGAAACTACTTCCTTAACGGTAGGTATTTCGAGGAGAACAAAATCGATTCCACGTGGATGGTGTCCCTTGTATTTGTATCGGACTTAAGTGGACGTAATAGTTGATCGCTTCACAGCGGTATACTAATTACGAAACTCGGCTAAAGTCTATCCATCATAAATTGTTCTAATAAGAAACGATGAATTTATTATATTTATTTAATACATTGATACAAAACGATTATGTGCACCGTTTTTAATCAAGTTGCCAGTTCCAAAGCGTGCTTACAAGGAGAGACGATGGAAAGTTCGACAAGGCGGGATCCCTTGACACAGATAGATGAAACAGTTTACGACCTTGCTTGTCGATACAACGATCCATAGCGTATCTATTGTAATTCTTAAAACTTATTTGTTACAACCTGTATAAAATGTTTATAATGGGCACATAAGTTTACGTTAAAAAACGAACAATCAAGAGTGTGCACAGAAATGCAAATAAGAACAATTGTGTGTAAATAATAACGATTGTAATTGTAAATAATAAATTTTGAATATTTGAGTATTCGAATGTTATTATTCGAATATTGAAGTATTCGAATGTTATCGTTCGAATATTTAAGTATTCGAATAGTATTTGGGTACTTGGATATTTTAATTGTATTCGACAAATAATTGCGCAACTGAAGTATTCGGATATTCGAATACCGAAAAATTCGACAAATAGTCCCACTCCTATTATGTATGGGTTGAAACGGTTCCAAAAATAGCTGCTTCAAACCGTTATACATAAATCAATTCTGACTGAAACAGTTATGAAGAACTAATATTCTGAATAGCTGTTATAAGAAACCGGAATTTCTGACTATATCGATTTCGGTTATGGTTCTACAGAACCGATATTATATCAGTAATGTATGTATCGGTTCTATCGTCACACGTTTCAAAATATTTACGAACATCGCCACCATCTTTTTAATGGAAATTCGATTTTTTTACAAGTTTTTTTTATCACTGAGTCTCCCTATCTGGAGTCTCCCCTTTCAAAACTTCGTTCGATGCACAAAACAACCGAAATAAACGACACTATCTGTAAATTAATTATTAAAAGGAGAGACCCCAAATAAGGAGGCTCAGCAATGAAAGAACTTATAAAGAAACGCGTAATTGCGACTTTTTGGATCGGAGGGTTTAAGGGGCTGTTCCGGTGTATAGAGCACATAAAAATAGGTGATCTTCAGGATTTAATTAAAGGAAAATTACCATATACAATTTAATGGGACTTTTTGCATTATATTAAGGATGTCTTAAATTGTGGAAATATTTTTTTTGTTTTATAATTATTCATTGCAGACGGCACTGGGGAGTCGTTGAAGTCGAAACGTCAAAAAATTCATCCAAACCGGTAGAACCTGTATCTCCAAAAGTTATTATCCCATTCGATTGAAACTTCTTTTATTTTTGGAGAATATACTTCTGGCTAGGGGGAAACCAGAAAAAATTACAAAAATTACTTTCTTGGGAAAATAACGACATTTGAAGTTTGAAATCACTTTCGCCCTTTCAACGCTTTTAAAAATAATTTTTTTTTTTTTTAATTTTACTGGTTTCCCTCCTAGCCAGAAGTATATGCTTCAAAAGTTCCACTCAAATCGGATAATAACTTCTGGAGATACAGGTCCCACCAATTTTGAGAACACTGTTTTTAGAAAAACGCGTTTAAAGTTTTACGTGAGTGCCGAGTGGCCGGATGTTACTCATGCATTTGAAGCTACTCAAATGCCTATAACTTCGTAAATTTTACGAATTTCAATAAATCCTTTTAAACACATATTCCTAAAGATTGGACATTCGAAAAATGAAATAAAAACGTATCGATTTTTAGACCAGAAATTTTCCTTAGATCAATGGGCCAGAGTCACATATATTCCTGAGCCAGTGGCGAGAATTTCGAATTTAATACAAACAGAAGTATATTTCAGAACAAAATAAAAATAAATAAATAGTTAATAATCTTCATAATTATTAATACAAAATTAGTAGTAAGTTTGTACATATTAGAAAAGTTATTACAGTTAGTACTGGCAATGCTTTAAATGAAGTGTTAAATTAATATTAGTCGTAGTGTATAATAGTTATTTACTTTGTTTAAATTTTTAGACATTTAGGGTGGCACGCTTGATAGGGTTTAAGTTGAACCTAAACTAAAAATATCTTTTACTCGAAACTACTTTTCAGAATCCATTTATTCTTTACGGATTTAATCATAGTTTAATGCGCTCGCAATATATTATTAAAGATTGATAAAAAAAAAACGCTTTCGCTACGTTCCGTAGAACCGAAACCAATATCATAACCATTTTCAACTCCTACATGTAGTCAGTAATTTTTGAACCTGTAACGTTGGAACACATGGTATTTTTTTCTGCAACGCAGTCATTGAAACTCTAATTTTTCAAATCTTCCATTTATTTAACTGGTAGCAATCTGTTATCCACCATCCATGCCGCACGGAAGAACTATCTCCATGATATGCAATCCACAAGGGACCATTTATTTCCTTCGTCCTTTATCACTGTACAGTAGGCTGGGCAGTTCTTATCACAAATTCTCAATAGGGTTTATTCTTGGTTTGGTCAATGTACCATGCACTGCGAAAACTTCAACAATTTCTCCTGACGGAACGGTTCGTTCGCGACATATGATTCATTTTGAAGTTTTCCTCCATCAGCGAGCAGAATATACTGTAGTAAAAAAAAATTAATTTTCAATATTGTAAACAGTTTTGCGGCAGTTTCTTTTACAAATCTCCACCGATCCAAAGATGTAAACTCCCCCCGAGAGTATTGACCATCACTTTTTTAACACCTTATACATACACAGAGTGCACAAATTGTAAGAATTACCATGATTACTCAGTTTTTTCAGCAAAATTTATTTTCCACGATTCTTTTACAATTCTGTGCTTACGCGCTAAAACATCTCTTTATTACTTTCCCAAATTCTCTATCATCAGGTGCAATCAACAAAGATTCTAAAACAACTGATGTATGAAGGATGATTCTAGGAATATTTTAAAGGAAAACAGAGCTTCTAACCGCAATATCCTGCGGATGATTGGTTTCATTCGACCCTACCCTTCGCTGCTGTTCTTTATAAAAACACAAACGTTCTATTCAAGCTCGTTTCTGCGCAAATATAGCCGTTCCTATGTAGGAAGGAAGTCCTTTCTTTCCTCTTCTGATAGTGCTGCCTCGTTATCAGTCAGCAAGCTCGTTTCAGGAGAGAGAAACAACTGAAATGATTTAAGAATGAACGCCGACCAGAACTACAATTTACGTTCGTTGAAAATCGTTATCAGTATCATCGTGTAATCCGAATGCTTATTTGTATATTTCCGATATATTCATAAGTTTACTATGGAAATTAATTTAAAGAGAAACTTTGATATTGACAAAATAATACGAAACACAATTTACAGAGTAGATGATGCTAATATTACCATATAATTTAAAAGATTATTGGCATGCTTTTGCTTGATGCTTATATAATTTTCATATTGAGAAATCCACGAAAACATTATAGCTCAAGTTCAAGATTTGAACGTATCTTGATATGCTACTTGTATGACGATTTTTCAAGTACACATTCTTCCGCGAAACCCTCTTTGATTGAAAATGCTCGGTATACGATGGTCACGATATTGTATTAAATAAATAAATATATTTTGAAGTTAAATTTTTCATTATAAACGCCGAGATCGTTTTACTCAGTTAACAAATGTCCTATTAAAGAAATGCAGGTCCAGGAATATTTGGCACCCCTAGGCTAACAAGCATCTATCGCCCTTCCCGTGAAATATCATCAAATATTTTAATTTAAAAGAGTTGATTTAAAATTAATTTAATATGACAACTCATATATGAGTTCTTCCTAATTTGCTACATGAAACAGGAGCGTATTCATTTTAAAATTGTCTCAATCCTCTCTGTATAAAGATCACCCTTCACTTTCGGTGTTAGGGAAAATAAATATTTTATTTCAGAACAGAAATCTATGCTATTATCGTCGAGGAAAAAATACAAAAATTGCAGGCACAAACATTTCACTACTATTTTAAATTGCTTTCGTCGAAAAATTACGTCACCAATCTTTTCCGCTCTAGGCTGTAGCCTCCTTAGCCTAAATACAAATACGCCCTTATGCAGGCTGCTATAATTAATTTTCATCAATAGTGTAATTATGTTGCCCTGCACCCTAGAAGTTTATATATTAGACTCTGAATTTATTACGTTTTAAGTATTCTCCCCCCCCCCCCCCCCCCTCCTAAAAAATGACACTACTAATTGAAAGGAAGGAAAAGTCTGTTCGAAAGTTACAAATAGATAACATTCACGTACGTGATATGTTTCTGGTTCCTTTATCGAGTCAATATTGCTCGCAATTATATTTGAAGTATTTACTAATTTCTCAAGCACTACGCTTCAATACCGTTTGCAACGTGTTCAATTACACAAATAATACAAAATCAGTAAATATAGTACTATTGTGATATGCCGAGTAGATTTTAATAAACAGGGCATCCATTGGTTTTCGTGATACTAGACTCAACAACCCTGAGACCAGATATAACGACGGAAGCTGACGAGATTATAAAAAACGAAGGGGACCCCTTGGAGATAATATGCTCTGGCACCAGCAAACTCTTCTTCGTATATCCTAACGAGTCCGGGGAGCTAGTAAGTAATCGATTGAAATAAGGAATACGGAAGGTGTGCGGTTACTGGATGTTTTTGATACATTTATGCTTATTTTAACAACAGGTTAACACATCAACGCCCGTAATAAACGAGTACAAAGATGATGCGGGAACTTACAGGTACGAGTTTCGACGACCGGAAACCGTCCACGGGGATACGGGGTGGTATGGTTGTGCTGACTACAACGTTGAAGTCACTCATGATTCATATTTCGACCCAGACATCAGCTGGGTTTACGTTTACGTTCAATGTAAGTCAATTAGAAAATGTTTTTGGAACGTGACCCTTCACAGTTCGAATGAAATATTTAGCATATATCTAGCAGATACTATGGGATCACTTTGATTCGGTTTAAAAATATCGAATGTATAAGTACTTCATATGTATAACTAACAAGTAAATAAGTAACGAGCTACGTGACTATATTTGAACCAAACATGTGACTACATATACTACTTACTGAATATGTAACTAAAATTTCCATAAAAGGATACATTCAATTCATTTCCTTTGGCAACTTTTTTTGGCACTCAGAGCAGCATAAATTTATAGATTATTAAATAGATTTTTGTGATATTGTAATTTTGTGATTGTCATTATTGTGATCGTTTTGAGTTTTTATTATATTTTTGCTAATAGTGTAAATATTTCTTCAAATTTCGCAGCCAGAAAAAGTAATCTTTCAAATATTAGTCTGAACCTATTTGCTAAATCGAAAAATGATTTAGGTAATAGTTACTTTAGTTGTACCATACGAAATCATTAGAATCGTTGCATTCGAGAGGTTTCATAGAATAATTTGACGCAACATGCAACCGAATAACTATTACTGTTTCAACACAAAAGATGTTCAAAGTTGAAAATTTGCAGTTCTTTTTTTTCAAATCGAATTTCTCAAAAACTGAGGACAATGGCGACAAACGGTTTGTGGATTATAAGAAACGGCTACTGAATGTTACAAGTCCGAAAAAAGTCAAATTTTGTCGAACTGTGTTATACACCAATGTAGTGTACTTGTACACCAGCTGTTTTGTTTCAGCCAACACAAGCTTTTTCGTCGAACAAGATAGTTTCAGATCATTACGGGAAGCTATCGGTGGAACCGTTACAATACCGTGTAGACCAACGTCACCCAATTTGACCGTCAGCATTACATCCGAAGACACGGTAAATTTTACTTATTGACTCTTATCATGAACCTTCATTGGAGAAATTTCGAAAATGCCATCTTGAAGTATTAATCGTAAAAAAAATTCATTGTTCCGTGAATAAATTTACTTCCACTATATTTTATAGTCAAATTTATTGTGCAGGACCTCAAATCTAGTGACCGACTCTCGTTCGATCCGAGATTCGGATTTACGCTGAGCAACCTCACGCTGAAGGACATTGGGTACCTCAAATGCGTGATAGAGAAGGACAATACGTATCGTGAGGTCAATTATCTTTTATACGTGCATCGTAAGTGTCAATTGAACTCCGTCGTCGAGACGCTACTGTTCTAATATTTACATAGGAATGCTTTTTCGAAATTTTGTTTCTGGAATTTAACCGTCAAATATCGTGTCTTATTGTAGGGAGGCAAATGTTGCAGGAGCCAAAAATCCTCGAAGACACTTTGAGTCACGTGACTAGGGGTCAAACTTTGCGTGTGAAGTGCACTATAGACGTTGAGGACGATATGCATTATTTTCTCTATTGGAAGACTCCACAAAATGTATCGACGCTATTTTTATTTGTTCGCAACATTAATTGTAACATGCAAAAGTTTCGACGTGGTCGTATGTATTTTTAACTCTCTTGTGTAAAAGGAAAGCCAAGATGAATTTTAGATAATATTGGATAAGGAGGACGTCAAGTAAAAAAAAAAGGGTTTCGGGTGTAAGTTGCAGGGTGTCTAAGGCCCGGTGCACACGAGCTGCGCGCGTCATTTTGCAGTCGCATCAATCTGCTGTAACACTTATAATGACACCGCTGCAAAACGACGCATGTGCACCGGGACTAAGGTAGCATCAAGAACAATGAAAAATAAAATAGCTCAAATATCGGTTTAAGAACACCAGTTTACAGTCATTTGGTGACGGGGACTCCGCTATGAAATTGTTATGTAAGGTGGTCCCCTAAACTCAAAAATCGACATGAGACGAAATCCCAAGGATTCCTTTTTTGAGATATCGCATGATGACTGTTTTGGTAATTTTTTAAAAAGACGGCCCGATGTTTTTGGCCATATCTCGCGTTAGAGTTGACCGATTTGATCGCGACGACCCTTAAATTAAAGGTAATTAAATTGCGTACAATTCTTTCCTACATTATTTTCCAATGGGATCAATAGTTTAGGCGGAATCGAGCGAAACTTAAGAAAAATGTAATGTTTTGGGGCCGAAATTGAAATCGAAAGTTCACTACATAGCCTGGAAGACATCGAAATTATCATGTAGCGTATAGTTTCTTATTTCTTACATAGAGTACGCACCTTTACGAAGAAAACAAGCCCAAACTGAGCAAAGTTCATGCACAAATAAGGAAGTTACGGACGATAGAGCGGGAGTGCCTATTTCAATTTTCTCCCTATTTTTGCATTTCTTCCTATAACTTCCCACGTTTCTGACTTGTCATACAATAACTCTGTGTTATCCAAAATTCATTTTAACTGTTCTACAAGGGAAGCTAAAAATTGACCGTTCTTGAACTTTTACATGGCACTGTATATACTTAGCTCGAATTTAACACAAATAAATTTAATACATGATTCTAGGACAGCAGAATAAGTACTCATGATTCCAGTACAAAATATGGTACAAACGTTCGAAGAGCTACCAATGAATTAGTCATAGAAGGTGTACTGGACGAGGACGAAGGCTTATACGAGTGCATCATTCAATCTTTTCATGCTATTAAGAAAAGTGAAAAATACATCAAGGTTCATGGTTAGTTCATTCACAATGATTCTTTTATAAATACAGAACCCCTATAGAGTGACATTAATACATAGGGGGAGTTCCCTTAACGCCGGACGGCACCTAATACTGGACATTAGCTATATCTGTGACATTTCAAACGCTATTGAGCTGTTCTTTCGCATAAATCATAGAAGTGATAACAAACCACGATTATGTCTTAAGGGAGTGTCCTGCTTTATAAGGGCCAAAAAATCGATTTCTTTTTTATTGTCTAAATCGATAGATAAACTATCCAAGAATGTATTCACAAAGTTATAGCGGCCAATTCGAAGTATTTTTAAAGATACAGAACCGAGAGCAGGGAAACGGCGAGTATCTGTGCGAGCGCTCGGCCGGACACGGGCGCGTGCTTCACCCTTTGATGCGTCCCCATTCGTCGATCATTACTTTTAAAGACAATCAAAACGGCAGAGTCTGTGCAGTGTAATAGTACAAAATAGTCTTAGAGCAGAGTGAGTTAGAGATTTTATAAGTTGAACGTAGAGAATTGTAGCGATCGACCGCGAGCGAAAACTTTAAAGCGCAATTTCTCCAGTTTTCATTTTTACGATTCTTTAAAATTGGCGGGCGTGATAGCAACAAAACTGTGCGGCCTATTGAATTAAACCAAAGCTTATACTCTTCAGTATTAAATTCTTTTCTATGTGAACTAAAAAGATTGTTAAAAAATTATTTTTAAATCACTTTTATAGCACGTTAAAGTCACATATTGTTTCTAGAAAATAGACATTTTTCTTATCACGCTAAAAAAAATCATGATTTCGCGTTTTTTTCTGCTTTTTCTTAGTTCACCCAGAAGAAAAATATATGAGCATTATAAACCATTTTGATTTTTTCATTTCAGACCAGAATTACAATCAGAATCTTTCCCGCTAATTGGAGACTGCAGTGGCAAAGCGCTCCGAGAATCGGCTGATAAATCTGCCATAGTTAATAATTTTATGCGAAAATTTTTTTTTGTACTCTTTGTATATATGTTTAAATATATCTAAAAGTTTACGAAGATCAATTGTTCCTTTCCCTTTCAAAAAAATTCGTGAAAAAATCGATTTTTTGAACCTTATAAAGCAGGACACTCCCTTAATATGGTCCAGTCGCATTTGAAATGTCATAGATATAGCTAATGTCCGGTATTAGGTGCCGTTCGGCGTTAAGGGAACTAATTGATGTAGAGCATAATTATTTCTCATCAGGCCCGGCTACTTTAAGATTTATTTTCAGATTATCCAGTATACCTATCAAAGTAAATAGTATATATTATGATGTAAGATCACATGCACTATTTTTGTTTTAAATGCAGACTCTCTGAAAGCTGTTATAAATGAGTACTGACAACATATACATTTTTTGTCTATTGTTAAGCAAAAAGTTGATAACGCCACGAGATGCCGCGCGGGTTTTTTTTTTTTTTTTGTAAATTGAAACTCAAGCTATGCATAATAGGGCGCCGTTGCAAAATTTTATGTACACACTGACACGAGTATAATTTCCGCTCGGTTCAGTCTTTACATATCCGGGAGTGTTACTATTTGTTTTAATGTTTTAAAAGGGATCCCTGTCAGTTAATATACAATTCTAGTGTTAATATTTTATTTTCCAATCCATAGAGTCACATCACAATAAAATATTTCAACAATTTACCCTACAATTGGAAATATCACTTTTGGCCAGGTTTCCAGGCATTTTCGCCACTGTGCGGCATCAGATTTACGCAGTGCAAATGATGAGACGCCGACATAAAACAAATTTAGAGTCGTAGATTCAATAAGGGAAAAAATTATTTCATATTTTTTACATTGACGCTATAAAAAAAATTGCAACAAATTAAAAAAAACTTTTTAATTTTTTTTGTATAATATAAGAATAGCTTAAAAAATTCTAAAAAAAAAATTATTATATGTTGTATTTATTGAAAAAAAATGTTTAAATATAGCTTCATTTTTCGGGCGATTAAAGTAGAATGACTTCTTGAAACAAACATTCGAGTACCCTCGGCCAATAAGTACTATACATAGGTACTTCCAGAGCTCTGAAAAAGATATCGACGTGAAAATACGCCGAAACCGTGCATAGTATAGAAATACCTCGGCATGAAAGCACGCCTACGCCGCTGAAAGTATTACACGGTACTTACTTTTCCCTTACAATAATTTTTAACACTAATTTCCAGATCCAGAGAAGACATTTATCAATCTAACAACTGAGGATACCAACACACATTACAGACTCAAATACGGTGACAGAGTGCAATGGGTTGTAAAAGTGGATGCCTATCCTACACCCCAACTTAAATGGTAATATATTTAATATGTAACAAGATACATATATATACAGAGAGACGCATAATTCGTGTACATTCAGATCTTTCTCAGGAAAGTGGCGATTTGTCATGTAAAAGTAAATCGCAAATATAGAATAGAATATTGTTGTAAATGGCTGCGTTTTCACAAAAATCGATATTGAAAATTTGTTGGGTATTCTGTATAATACTTTGAAATGTTATGGAGCTATCATTAAATAAACATTTTATACGCTACAACCAAATATTCCTACAATATTACTCTGCAGGTTGGATCCGAAAGGAGTGGAAATTGAAGGAAGCTGGGAGTCGCGAGAGAAAAAAAAGCATGCAATCAACAAGACATTCCGTTCAACAGCTCTAAGAATTAATCATTTAAACATCAATGACATGGGAATATATTCCCTTCAAGCTAGTAATCAGGACAGAATCGAAATGCTAAACTTCACATTGGAAGTGATAAGTATATAATTCTTATTCCATGCACACAAAATAATAGAATCAAAATTCTTAATCGTTATTCCTTCCAGCTAAACCCATACCATGTATAGTAAAAAAGGAATTATATTACGCACCCAAACAAATAGCGCAAGTACATTGTGAAGTGGCAGCATTTCCAATGCCAAATGTTACATGGAGTTATCTAAAGTGTCCTTATTATCCCTCGTGTGAAAATGCAACTATGGAGATTTTAACGGTACGTAACGTCTTCCCCAATCCAGCATCAACGTATTATGCATTTTCTCACAGTGTGATGAGTGAAAAACTTTTAATTTGATAAAGAAAAACTTTACATAGGATGTACACGAAGAAGATATGATGACTTCATTTCGTTCAAAAGCAAATGTGACTATTGAAATGTCCGGCAACCTTACTTGCACTGCTTGCAACAGTGCTGGTTGTGATTCTGTGATGGAAAATATTTTGGTATCTGGTAAAGAGGCCACTTTTTCATATTTCGTATAATATTTCATTAATGTATAATATTTCATTGTACCAGTACTATGAAAATGTTATAGATGGAGAGGGAGGATTTGGTTTAATTGAACCAAAAGGACTAGTGACAGAAGGCGACACTATTGAATTGATTTGTGTTGCGTCTGTTTACAATTATTCAAGTAAATTTAAATGGAGGAACATAGAAAATACTCCTATTCTAGAAAACAGTAACTATTCCTGTTTAATTACTGCTTAGGCAAAAAAAAGTTTTCTAAATTAAGATGCACAACAAAATGTACTTCATTGGATGCTTTTTTTACACCGTTAGAAAGACTGACGATCCATCAAGCTGATACTCAATTCACTCATCGCTCCATTTTGAAGATAAAGAATGTAACAAAGGAGGATTCAAAATCGTATAGATGTAGTGTAACGATCTTGCCTGATAATATGGCAGAAGAATCTGTGTATTACTTTCTGCATGTATATGGTAATTATTGTAAAACTTTATGCCACGTGTTTCCCTGCTTTTTTAGAAGATTACATGGTGAATTCCCTAATATTTCTTTGTTCTAGATGCACAGGCACCTTTGTTTACGAAAACTAACATGGAAAATAATGAAGTGATAATCGATCTTAATGTACAGAATCATAAAGCAGTGGTCCTTCAATGTTATGCACATGGGATGCCTATACCGAAAATTACTTGGTACAAAGTAAGTGGAATAATTGATATCATTGAGACATTCTATTAGTGTAAATTCACATATTTATAATATTGTTAATAGGACGATGTAATGTTAACGAATAATAAACAATATATGATCGTCAATGACAGTCAAGAACTTTGTATTAATTATTTACTGGAAAATAATAATGGAAAGTATTTGTGTCTAGTGGAAAATCGTCTAGGAAAATTAGAGGCCTATCAGCAAATAACCCTAACAGGTAATCTATTAACTATGAAAATACCAAAGAATCGGTGTTTTTTCAAATATATGTTTCTTCTATTAATAATCTGATATTATTACTACAGGAAAAGCGCTCCCTAAAACATTGATCATATCAATCGTCATTTTAGTTATTATCCTTATAATTGTGTTAGTTTACTTCAGAATCAAGGTCCGTCGTGAAGAGGTAAATTTGAATTTCAGTATTATCACCAGGTAAAAGATAATACTTTTGGGAATAATGACAAATTTTGAAAACTTTTGGGGCATTTCAGAGCATAAGAAAGGAATTAATGGAAGCTGGATTGACGCACTTTGAGGAAGGAGCGGTGGAATGCTTAAATCCAGACCTAACGGTGGACGATCAAGCCGAGTTGCTTCCTTACGATAGAAAATGGGAATTCCCAAGAGAGAGATTAAAGTTAGGTAAAGTTACTTTAATTAAGTATGTATATTAAGTTGGACACATAAATAATTGGTGCTGCGTTTGTCTTAGCTAATCTAGGTAACTTTGTAATTTCTTCTAACAGGGAAAAAATTAGGAAGCGGTGCTTTCGGTGTCGTTATGAAAGCAGAAGCTCAAGGAATTTGTGAAGATGAGCCATTCACTACCGTCGCCGTAAAAATGGTTCGTCGTACAGCCGATCCTACATATGTTCGTGCTCTTGCCAGCGAATTAAAGATTATGGTGTACCTTAGAAAACATCTGAATGTTGTCAACCTTCTTGGTGCTTGCACAAAAAACATTTCAAAACGTACGTATCCTACTATATAGCGTATTTTTCAAGTTTTGATACATGAAAGTATATGAAATGAAATCTTTATTAATGCCGACACATAGGATTGTACAAGTTGAGCCGAAAAACGTTTTCCTCCTAATTATAATGAATGCTTAAAAGGCCAGGCTTGAGAGAATGCTTTCAATTTTTCGCTGTCAGGCAAAGAGTTAAACGTTCTTTTAAAAAAATTAATTTATTATTTTTCATTGCAACAGGTGAACTATTAGTAATTGTTGAATATTGTCGATTTGGAAATTTACATAATTATTTGCTACGACACAGAGCTGATTTTATTAATCAAATTGATTCAGCGACTAGCAAATTTGACCCCAGTATTGGCATGGACCTTTTAGCCAAGAGTGTCAGCATCAACAGTGATAACAGGTGACTTTAATAATTAATTTTCATACATTCTATGTTAATTAAAAAACTGATTTGCACGTTCCGTGATAACAATATTAGCACATGTATGGATAAACGAAATTAACATTAAGATTCTCTTTATAACATTAATAAGGAAAGGTTGCACTCTGAAATAACAAATTTGTTAATACCAATTAAAATAAGAGAATTCACGTGTGCTCCAGAATCTCGTTTCGTAATATAAAAATACTCACTGCTGTGCATGTAAGGGGTTGTGGTGTTAACATCCTTCTGTTCTCTTCTATCTGCACGACAGGATAAAATATGCGGCATTGTCATTTTCCCGCAGTCTTAGCACAAATTCTGGCACCGATTCTGTGCATTATCAAGGTCCAACTATGGATTCTCAAGGTGTTAGCATGTCACCGGATGGTTGCATTCTCAGCAACAATTTATCCCAGCCGGGATGGAGGTCTAATTATCGTGGTGACTACAAGGACCATAACTTAAAACCCATTTGCACTCAGGACTTATTATCATGGGCATTCCAAGTTGCACGTGGAATGGAATATCTTAGTCAGAGGAAGGTAGGTTTCAATAGGTTCTGGTATTTTCAGTTTTCTTCTTATCAAAGATCTTAGAAAATATAACTAATAGAAATCTGTATAGGAAACAAACAATTACGTATTACAGGTAATACATTTTTTCCCAGGTGTTACACGGTGACCTGGCTGCAAGAAATATCTTGCTTGCTGAAAATAATGTTGTAAAGATTTGCGACTTCGGGCTAGCAAAAACCATGTACAAAGATGATAATTATAGAAAGAAAGGCGATGGACCATTGCCTATAAAGTGGATGGCCATTGAATCGATTAGAGATCGGATTTTCTCTACGCAGTCGGACATTTGGTCATTCGGTATAGTTTTATGGGAATTTTTCACCCTGGCTAAAACACCATATCCAGGAATGGAAGCTGAGAAACAGTATCAAAAACTGATTGAGGGTTATAGAATGGAACAGCCGGAATATGCTACGTTTGAAGTGTAAGTTTCTATATTATTATTATATGACACAGGTAATTCATAATACAACTGTACAGGAAATTTCTTGTCCAAACATGAGTCAAAGCTGTAGGGTAAACCAACCAGTGAATGACCGAATTGTTGAATTTATGAACCTTTGAAATTAATACTTGAATATATTTATGTATAACAACAAAACAACTGTTGAAATTGTATTTAAATTTATTTTTCTTGAAATTTCTATAAAAATAATTACTTATTCTTATCGTAATTTAAAAAAAAAGAGATTATAAAATGCAAAACGTGTAGAAGTGTAAATGACCGCATACTTTTAATAAGAATTGTACTTATTAATGTTTGCTTAATACGCGTAACTAAAAATATGGGATATTAAAAGTGCCACTACACTCCATTTATAAACATATAATATTTTTAAATTTGTAATTAACATTTCTTTACCTAATTTGCCCAGGTCATTCACTGGTATGCGGTCAATTACTGGTTGGTTTACCCTAGAATAAATTTTCCACGTGATTATTTAACCCCGATAATTACTCCATGCAAGCTTCTGCCATATTTTTACACAAACATATACAAGCAACCCTCATATAACCATACTTAGGTTTTTATAAAATCTCTTGTACATAATATGAAACTATGTTACATGAGATTATGAACCAGTGCAATTACACTGCACCCTGTAGAATGTAATTGAAAGATAACATTTTATGCTGTCACTAGTTCATATTCTCTCATTCAATATTTTGATTTTATAGGTACGATATAATGCTTCAATGTTGGAAAACAAAACCTACTCTACGCCCAAGTTTCACGGAATTAGTTGACAGTATAGGTGATTTGTTGGAAGAAAGTGTAAGAGCGGTAAGTCTATTATTTAATAAACTTGATTTAATACCTTGATTTAATAAACACTTTATGTGAATGAATGATTTCCAAGTATAATTAAAAATGAAGAGCAGCAACAGTGAAAGTAATAAGTAACAGATGGGAACACTTACGAATGCAATTCAATTCTTTTTGTACATATGCATCGATCCTGCATCATTTTACGAAAGGCATTTAATAAACTGTAACAAACAAATTCTTCATCATGACGACACACATTGAAAGATCATTTGTTTATATTTTACATTCACATACATAATCATAGAAAAGTAATGGGAATATTGCAATTCTACGTTCTATAATAATTCATCAAGCTTTAGCATATACCATCATCTATGAATCACTTGCTTCTCCTAACAGCTAACTAATAATACAGTCCTGTCCCGCAAATTGAAATTGGCATCGGACCGGCGATTATCAATTTTCGAATCGGGTAGTCTATTCATCTTGCCTTTTTTTCTCTGCTGCCGCGCGTGAGGGGCTAGCTGGCAATGAGAACGACCGAGATGGGAGGCGACAACAACAAACCGTAAATAATTGCGATGCCCCTCTCACTCGTTCTCAACCTCTCTCACTCACCACAGCAACTACAAAAAAGTAGTGAGAATAGCAGATTTTCATTCATAGAATCACGAAGTGTATCACTTTTCAGGATAAATTTGTATAAATACCATGTGTAAAAATATTGAAATCACTACCTTATTCCAATAAAAACTTTAATTCAATTTTAGCACTACGTCAGTTTGAATACTCCCTACATGGACATGAACACACTGATGCTAGAAGAAGGTAAAAATGATTACTTGGCAATGTTGTCTGCTCCGGATCATGCTATCCTTTCTTCGCCTGGCCACGAATACACGAATTCACCCAGAAAACCAGCGGACTCTGCGTATTTGTGCATGAGCCCTACGAACCAGACAGTCGGGTCGAGGATATTCAGCCCAACACATCAGGAACATTCTCATTTTGAATTTCCATCACCTACGTCCGACACGGAGGACGCAGTGGAAATGTCGCCGATGTTAAAGAAGGTGGAGGATGACGACCCTTATCTGAAACCGATCAACGTACAAGAACGCAGGGCGGAGTTCGCCCGGAATAGGCTAACGGTGAAGGATCGAACGGTTGACCAACCGATTGATAGAGATTCTGGATACTGTAATGCACCGCAAAATCTTCAACTGATAGACCTGAACGAGAAGAACAAAAACTCAAACGAGAGTAACAATAGCGAAAAGGTGGATGAGACATCGAAGAAAGATTTCGTGCCATCCATCATCAGAACACAGGACAACTATGTGAACATGCCAAAGCAGAGAATTGATCTAAGGAAAGATATGCCCGATGGATTTAGCAATCCCAGTTATGTGCTGATGGGTAATCGTGAAGTGGACCAAACGAGAGTTTGAAGTACTAGTGCCACGTAATGTTTGAAAGATTTTCTGGTGCTAGTCACTGAAACAGTAAGAACATCGAAAAACAAATCTTTATCATAAGTAAGTATGTGAGAATGTGTTGAGCGATGTATGGACATCAATGTGAACGTAATAAATCAGAAAAATTGAATTGTGCAATTCCTTCTGTTAGAAGAAATTGCTCTTTATATCTCGGTTTCATCATCGATGTGTCAGTTGATATTTCTATACCTTTGTATGTATGTGCACGTGTATATTTGTGTCATTAGAGAAGTTAATTGTATGCATCATCCGTAAGTACTACATGTTTCGTTCGTGCATGTTGGTTATTCTCAGAGTGCCATGCCGAAGTCCCGCGTTTAAACAATAATATACATGTGAAACTCACTTGGACAAGGGATAAATGATTAATGAAAAGTTTTTATGAAAAGAAAAAGTGGTAATATGAAAAGTTTAGTTAATGAACTAAAGCAACTAATCTCGTAGCAATCAAGGATAGAAATTTGGAACAAGTATACTTGCTTCCCATACAGTACAACGTCTGGTAAAGTCTTAAAGACGTCCAAAAAGCGTCTTAAAGACATCTCAGGGACGTCTTGTTACAAATCAAGACGTTCAGACCTAAAATGGACATCTCTAAGACGTCTCTAAGACGAGGTGTGCTGTATGGGTTTTGAGTAAGTAACGGAGGAATATGAACAAAGTCTTTAAAGTACAATTTAATTAAGATAACTTGTATATTTTCATATCTTTTAATAAATTTCTAAAAAGCTGGTAACAAATATGCACATTTCATTTTCTTTTGAAAGTATTAAGAGAAATTAGAATGAACTGGAAAAGTGCCTTGCTACTATGCATTTATTGATGCAATCTCATTTTTATATGTACGTCGCGGTTAAATTATACCTCAAGTGTTTTAAAAGTTTTATCGAATATCGATAGAAACTGTCAAAACTGTTTTCTCAAAACATAGATGAATGTTTAATACTGTTATTAAATAGCTAACAGTATTTATTGGGTGATTACCACTAATACTTATATTTCATACATTATGTTATATATCATCAATTTTCTAAAAATGTAAGAATATAATTTTACAAAAGCATCTGAAAGAATCACGTATTATTGTGCGAAATGTACAAATGTATAAAAAAAAAACCATTGCGACAATACCATAAAAGTGGTAGAGTAGAGGGTATTATATGTATAATGCTAAATGCTGTTACGTAACGTACTTATTATTTGTTAAAAAGAAAACTCGGTGAATGAGAATAAAAAGCCCAATTTAATTCCCATTTTTTTTTCAAACAATTCGCACAAAAATATTTGACAATCTAATTCTGAATTTCCAGATATATAATTCACATAAATGTAAGGTATGAATAAAGTAAACTTATTCATCGGTACTTAATACTCAATATATTGCGGGTTTTATTACAGGGTTTAACACTACGAGATCGAGAAATGCAAATTTAAGAGAAATTATGTACAACTAAAGATGAGTACTGTTTCAATGTTGATGAAATAATTCTATTGGTTGTATAAGAATTTTTTCTAACACAGTGCCTCTATTAATATAAGCTTTGTAATCGTGGATTATGTGTTATTATGCCTTGCAGAGATATAAGTATGTACAAATGTGACCAAATATACAGTGCTGACTCGAAAAGAACTCGTCGTTAATCACTGCTACTTCTTTTGTAGGGCCGCGGCGAGTGAGAAGGGCTGAGAGACTTATTTAATCTTTTTTCGATAGACGACACCGCGACAGTGGCGACCGTAATTTAGGTCGGCGCCACATTTGCGTTTTGTCCGCGCGGACCGACTGCCAACGTAACGCACAGAATCTTTTGAGAGGTGCCACATTGAAACGGACGATTCGCGCGGCGGATTCAGGCGGATTATTGGTCGGCACGATTTATCTGCAGAACCCGGGAAACATTTTTTACTGATTCAAGAAACAGAAACGTGCGGTTCATCTGCTCGTTTAATGCAAGCACTGCAAGCGGTCGGTCCGCGCGAAGAAAACGCAAATATGGCACCGGCCTATGGCTTGTCGCTATCGCATGCCCTCTCACTCACCGAAACAGCTTCTTTCGAGACAGTACTGCAAGTGCAGCCCTACATGCGATGCCGGCATAAACTTTTGCAGGGCCAAAAAAAAAACGCATTTATATATCTTCTATATTTTACAATAATAAATATCTATGCTTAGGGCCCCGCAAAATTTACGAAGAGCTTTTCGTGGACCGCAGGGCCTCGCGGGTCTTATAATGAGTAATATAAACCACATTTGGTGGTTTGTACCCTCAAGGATTTTACTTTACCCGCCACTTCGGTTCATCATTATATTCCTGCAAGGCATTTATATTTTATAATGTAAGATTTTTACCTAATACATTTTCTTTTTATACTAATTAAAAATCTTGCAGCAAGAGGGGTGGAACTCCACATTTGACAGCTTTTAAGTTATGACGTGTAATATTTGTGAAAAGAATTTATATCGTTTGGCGCAAGTTTGATACAAATCCGATAACAAATGAGCGATTTATTGCAAATTTTTGAACCTGATTTACTGATTTGTGCAAAAAGAACGCGCAACTACGTCTCACCTTACAAACTACCTTTTTAGAAGGCTTTTAAATGTGTGCTGACTGCGGATGAGGATATTTCCACAGATAAAGATGACGAGCAGGCGCAGGAATAATATTATTCTTTTATGTCTACAAACAGTTTTATCCAACTTACTCGAAACTGGTCAAGATGGAGTTGCACCTCTTTTGCTGCAAGGTCTTCAATTATGTAGCAAAGAATGTTTTTCATAATTTGTAATTTTACTGAGAAAATATGTTTAAACACCTACATCATTAATGATCCTAATTGAATAAGGGACATCATGCGTTGTAACATTGCTACGAATACGCCGACCTCGTTTGTTTATCTCGTCAAGTAAGGTTTCTTTGTACTTCATCCACCTGAAAAACATAAAATTGCTATAATTAAAATTGTTCTAGAAATTACTTTTACCGTTTCGTCGGCATTACAGTTTATTTTGTCACAAGCATAAATAAACAAATTATAAGCGTCTAAATCAGTAGTGCAGTGGAGTAGCAAATTCATCAAATTAGTGGATGGAACTATTCACACTTTGAAAATCAGATTTTTCTTTTGTAGCCTTGCGCCACAAAGGTGCAGAAGAGAAAAGCCAAGTGTAAAAAAAAAAAGTCAAATAGGCTCGATTTTGATTGCGCCGACAGTTTTGAGCGTAGGACTACGATTTGTTCAGAAGGAAATGATTTTTGAAAATTTTTGTATAAACCACTGGGATATGCTTTTTATTTATTTGAATACATCTCGTCGAAAGCTTTAAGAGGGTAGTGGTCTATTGGATATGTAAAATCGATAGTTTCTTTGACGCTAAATTACTTTGATACCAGAAAATCATTATAGTCATGCTTTTAACAATCTATTGTGGGCACATTTGCGAGTATTTACACAAAAAAAAAATCGTCGGAATGTATAAAATTGTCAAAGTTATTATTCTTTGAAGATAGTCTTGTCCGGCGCACCGCTGCATGTGGTGTACACTAGGCGCCAGAATCGGCATCTCTTCGGAAATTTGGCAACGTTGCATGCCACTAGGCATAAGTCGGGGTGAATTCCACTTACGCCCAAATGGCCCGTGAGTTTCATTAGGGTAAGTTTCCTTATACTTTCAAAATCAGTAAAAAGGAATCGATTTTCTGAAGCTGAAATAGTCCACTACCCCCTTAAAACAATACCTCGCATAGGCGTGTTATGCTCACGGTTGCCGAGATACTATAAGTTAAACACGGTGGAACACTAAAAAATATTGCATCGTTTCCCCGCGCACGGGGAGCGAGGGCACAGTCGGGCGCAGTTGTGCAGTACGCGAATTGGACTCCATGCTGTTTACAAATATGCTAACATGATTTCTGTTCGGCTCGTATATTTAACGATATAACGATTTCTAATCGGTCATAAGTGGCAACATACTACTATCCGGGTTGTTAGACGTAGTCCTACGTCAAAACATATTTTTAATTAAGCTGGTTTAAATAAATTGAAAGTTTTAAATATTTCATTAAGACTTCCTTCATAAAAAAGAAAAAAAACCTACATACCTGCGATTCCTAACGAATTCTTTAAACAATTGTTCTTTAGTTGGGTATTTAGAATCCATGAAGAGTTTCACACGTTCCCAAATATTAGCTCGATTGTGTTCAGTTAACCAGTATCGAGGAATCAGGAAACATCGTACGGGTGTAGTTGATACTATTCTTCGATTAAGCATGTTCTCTCCTACATTGAAAACACATCTTATTTAAAAATACATTTCATAAAACAGTAACGAAAGATAAGTTTTGTAATATATCACCTAATCCAAAACACGCCCCTCTATTAAACGTACAAATTTGCATAAATATCGTTCGTACGTCATCTGGATAACATTGCTGCGACGTAGACGACGGCTCTCGCATTAACATTTCAGCCACGTCCGTAATTTTGTGCCATTCGTTAATCTTTTAAATTTAAAAGTACTGATTCATTATTGTTACATACAGAGTGTATACGATGTGATGGGCATCGCTTTTAAGAGTGAATCTACACCTTTAGATTGATAGACATTTGTAAAATAAACTTGCCGCGCAAAATTATTTATAACATTGAAAATTGATTTACTATGATTTCGGCGCAAGGTTCGATCACTATTAAGTGACCTTGCGCCAAAATCATAGTAATTTAATCTATACGGTCGATATTAAAATTAAATTAAAAAATTTTTTATTGAAAATTGATGTTACATTTTTTTACACCAACGTCTTCTGCTCAATGACAGGAAAAAAGAGTTCAAAAAGAATTATATGCCAGAAACGCAACGGTTCGACGCGAAACATTGCTAAAGTTTATCTACACAAAAATTAGAGTGTGTGTGTAGAGCCACTCACCAATTAGTGGCTCCCGTTTCCTCTCACTGCACACACATTCTTTCCTTCCCAAATTTAAAAAAACAAAGGCGAAATCATGATCAATACATCGATCTGCGGAAACACAGCTGGCCTTCGATATGTATGAAGTGAGAGGAAACGAGAGCGAGTAGGAAAGCTATATCAGGCTCCCGAGACAGTGAAACACCTACACAATCTGATTTTTTTGCATCGAAACGGTGCGTTTCCGACACATCGTTTCTTTGAGCACGTTGATATAAAAAAAAAACTTTAACATTAGTTTTCAATGTTACAAGCAATTTTGCGACAAGTTGTTCTTCCAACCGTTCACCGATCCAGAGGTGTAGATTCACCCCAGGGGTGTAGGACACCCCTGAAAGCGGTGTCCATCACTTTTTATACATCACTTACCACATCTAAAAGCGTGGTTGTAATAATGCTTGCACGTTCAAAATCGGTAACTCTGCCTATTGTTTTTGATGGCCGTAGAAGGTCAGTATAGTCTATGGAAGCTTGATGATCAGCAGTTATGTCGGCAGTACCTGCCTGTGAAAAATAATATCATTTTTACATACAATTATAGTGTTGCTATGGGAATACCCAGAAGATGTCACAATTAACAGTTTCTAATCGTTCGATTGAAGTACAAGGACTACAATGAGTCAATATATTATAAGTTCTATTTCAAATATGTAGAAATGTGTTAAGTATTAATCAGTCGTCAAGTTAATTTTTCTTTCATTCTTAGTAGAATATTAAAGTTCATTCCCGAAAAAGATATTTATTGTTAGAATACAAAACCATACACGAGTAGCTTCATACTCGAATTCCAGTTCCTCCAGCTTCTTCTCAGCTGTTTCAGCTTTCCTTGATTTCTTTGTTTGCTCTGTTGGGTCAAAATCTTTGGGATCATATAACTCGTAGTGTATGCCATTAGCAATAAATTGCTCGCGAACAATCATGTGTTCTATGAGACGGCATTCGCCATCCATTAGAAAGTGGACGTAATTAACCATTCCTTTGCCGTCACCTAATAAAACCTTAAATATTTATTTTTTAATTCAATTTGTTGGCTTACGTTTACTTTCTTACAATAGTATACTTATAGAAACAATTACTACTCAATTCTATTAGATTTTACACACGCATGGATTAAATATTTTCTGTGATAATCTGAAATGCTTGTAATTGCACAATTATATTGTTGACATATTCGTTTGAAAGTCACACTATTTCGCCACAATATGCTGTGCTCTTTTGAAAACATTTTTACTCTATCCAAATTTCATACCTCATCAGGTTGAAAATCCTTCATCCTGCTAAGGATACAACATTCTCGTATAGTTTGTTGATCCCAACATTTGAAATAATTAAAGTGGACCAATGCATCTTGCAATACATCCCACTCTTCCATCAAAGTGTATCGTAAAATTTCATCAAAATCGTCATCGGGAATCAGGAACAAATCCACAACGGCTAAGAATAAATCACACTTATAAAGGAAGAAAAACAAATGTAAACTGAATAAATGTTAAATGAAGAAGTAAGATGAAACATCGAACAAAATGATTCCAACAGCATTACAAAATATTTCAATAATGCATACTTTTTGAAACTACCGTTGCAGTTCTAGGTATTCTATGCAGTAACGCAATTTCGCCAAATATATCTCCAGGATTTAAAGTACCCAAATCAATTTCTTGCGATTCACCTAAATGCAGATGAAATATTTAGTCAAATTAAGCATGAAAATACACAAATTTTGCTCCAAGAGATATTTTTTCGATATTTTAGAGCCATGGTAATATACATTTCTTTTAGCAGACTCATCTTACACACCAGTCCATGGATCGGTAACCACCCTAGATAATGCAAGTTCTCCATTTACAACGAAATAAAGGTTTTCTGCTTCACTACCCTGTCGTACAATCACACGACCCGGTTGCAGATATTGGTAGCGGCACACTTCTGCTAAACGCTCTCTTAAATTATCTGGATACTTCCTAAATGCACGAAATTTTTTGAATAACTCGAATATGTACGTTGACTCGATTGACGTTCTGTCATTTGGTTTCGTTAATAAATTGGAACGATCCTTCAATATAAAGTATTTTTACATTATTTTTCATAGAGATTACAATACTCTTAATAAAAACATTGTTTCAATATTTCTATGCATAAAAGTATTCTCAACATATAATCTTTTATTAAATAGAGAATAGTTTAAGAACCTGCAAGGTGAGCACTTGTTTCTCAACTTTCTTTTGCTGCGCCATTCTAATATTAACTGTAACATCATCGCTAATTTCTTCAACTACGGGTTCTTCTGTTAGCCATTCTTTATATTCTAAGACGAGTCTGCATGCAGCTCGGAAAAGGTAAAGTCCTTTCAGCCTGTCGGTCTATACATTAAAATGAACTATTAATAAAAACATCAAGCACACAATTAACAAAATTATGGTTTCAATGAATCTGTAATGTGATATACATGCACTAATTTATTTTTAACATTTAATATTATCTTTTTTAGGCGTTCTATACCACTTTAAAACTTTCTTACTGAAGCTCACCTTTCCACAATTTCCCTAATTACATAAATTATGAAAACATAGTTGAAATAAAAATTATTTTTGAAAGGAATATCAAGAAATCCAAAAATTGATTATTTCATTTATAAAAAAAAAAGAGGAAACTTATCAGTCTCACCCCCTAGGGAAGGTCTTCAAGCAATACAATATGCCACAAAATAATCCATTATTCTTTAATATATAAAGACAGAATTGTCAATAAGTATTTCAATTAATTTTCCAGAAAATAATTTTTAATAGGGCCACGATATATATAGAATTTCACATTAAAATTTTCTATTATGTTAAATAAACGAACAATACTGTTATTTTACACTACTATAAATAAGTCGAACATTCTATATACTTTACTATATCCACATAATTAATTTTTTAAAATCTTAATGTAAAGCATTTTTGTATTATTGAAAGATTTTTGAAATTTTTTATAAGAATTAAATATAATTATTACGAAAGGTATGTAAAATTTACTTACCTTTATAAATAATAATGATCTCCTTGACAATATGTCCATAAAAGAGTCCCGGAGGGAGATTCTTCTGCTGAATATACTCATTTTCTTTTTTCTTCTGTGTCAATTAGAATTTTTTAACCAATTAATCAAACGTGTATAAGATTACTTTATAATTTCGTAAAACGTGAGAATTTAATTTGCAATCACAAACGACATGCATGCACGTCCCCTCGCAGCGTATGAATTGTTTTATCGATAAAGCAACATTTAAGATTCAACGCAGGTAATATTGTACACAGTGAAGTTTGCTTCTGGACAAAAGGGTAATCCCACATTTGGAAAATATCAATTGAAGGGTTGGATACAGGGACTAGCGCTCGAAAATGGGGAAAATTATTGTCCAAACGCTAAGAAAGATTGGAAAATTAAATGTTATTAAATTGAATTTTAAAAAAATAGTGTTGAAAAGCTCGCCACGACACACATTTTTTTCTATTTACAATTTGTTTATTCAATCATTACTATTCGAGCTAAAAATTATAAACTAAACATTTTTCATCGTTCAAAATCATTATTTCTTTAAACATAAATTGCGATAACTTGAGTCGGCTTCCCTTCGGAAATTTGGCAACGTTGCATGTCGGGTCCCCTTGTGTCGAAGAACCACTGAGTTATGCCTAGTGACAATGGTGACAATTTTACAAGTTATTATTTAGTTTGCTAAAATAAATTTTGCTTGTTAAAACATTACACGTAAGAGGATGGGCTCGATTCCTCATCTACTCGACAAAGCATGTATCGTAGATAGATCGATATTGCTCCTTCGTAAGAAATAACTAGCCTCTTAGCGCCAATTCGCTGCACGAGAGTGACGGAGAGCATGCGGTAGACAAGAATGGTGCTAAACAAGGACAGGGCTTTATGTGCAAGCGAGAGAGGATAATGAAATCCATGATGCATGACCATGTCATTTCGGTATATTTGAGAACAATATTCGAAGAATATTTTCGGTAGATAATAAGTATGTAATTATACATTTGTATTAAAAAAAAACATCAGATGAAGTTTCTTCATAATAATAACGTAGAAATGTGGCATTTTAATCATGAGAGAATTAATTGTTTTTATTACTTTTCATTAAATTATATCAGCTGAATTTCTCTATTGGCAATAGAATTCTGAATTTCTGCGTTTGTGCACGCACGCTGCACCAGAAGTGGCATCGTATTGATGGCAAGTGAGAAGAATTCTAGGATATCGTACGATGCCACCAATACGGTGCCACCAATTTCATGCGCAGTATCACAGCCAACTCTACTACTAGCCCTGCTGAAAGCAAAACAGCAACACCGCGGGAGTCCGGTTTCGACATAGGATATATATCTATATATATATATATGTATATATAGATATATCCCTGTGTCAAAACCGGACTCCCGCAGTGTTGCCATTTTGGCTTCAGCACGGCTAGTAATAGAGTCGGCTGTGGCAGTATGCGTGAATTGAAACACAACCACAGTCTCTACAGTGAATTTTGCGAATCACGTAAAGTGACTTTCTGTTTCTCAAAAACTTGAATTAAATATACTTCAGACATAATGGTAATGTATAATACTATTTTTAATTATTTTACACTAATCATGTTATACTATATTGGATAATGTAATTTTAACGTGTAATTTAAAATATTTCTTCCAAGAATAAGGTTATGTTATGAGAAATATTTACAATAGTTTTTCGATTTTCGGAAAAAGTAGTAATATCTAAAAATGATGTGTCTTCATATTATCTCTTTACGAACTGATAAAGTTAAAATATTTAATAAAACACCCAATTTTAGAGTTTTGGTTTACCATCAATTGTTCCGAAACCAACTGTCAGCGATGAATTCAACATTTCCGATGACAATTGCGGTATACAGAGTCCCATGGTCTCTGGGTATGAATAAATATATTGACAGAGGATTTATCACGAATTAAGTATTGTTGGGTTTTTGATTGTTAACATTATATCGCCTGTCTCTTTTAGGTTATCAGGAACTAGGCAAAGCATAGGTTACTCACATTCCTTAGAAGCGTCTGAAAGAAATGTAAGAAAATATCTTTAATGAATTACAATAATCATTACGGCATTGTACACATCCATATTATGTTTCAGTATCAAAAAAATCGTGATCGTATGAATATGGTATTGCTTAGAAATACACAAGGGCTACACGCTCCTATGCGTATAGCAATGGAATTAAAAGCAGCTGAGAAAATTGGAAGGCTCCCATTTTTACCATCGTCGTGCATGATGAAAGATGTTTTACTTGGACGAGACGAGGAGATAAGGTATATTAACTTATATTTCTTTCAAAATGATACCTTGTTGATAAATAGGCACCATTAGAATATGAATTAATTATACCTAATTTCTTTCACGTTATGTAGGTTTGAAGACATATTAAATACATCCGAGTTCAGAGAACAAATGGGTCAGCCTCATGCTGTTATTGAAAAAAGTTTTGGAATACTGTGAACTTTGACATTCTTATTTGTAACATGTGAATTATTGGCTTTGTATTATTGAATATATTAAATAGCAACAAATGCTTAATTCCTATATTTAATTATATTATTGTAAATAATTCGTATTTAACTGATTTGCCAAGCAATAACAATAACATATAAAGTACATATATAGTAGTAGAAATGTATAGAACTAAAAATTTTGAATTTAAAGGTAATACAAAACACTGTTGCGCATCTGACCACACAAGATAATCTACAGTGTCCCAAAATTCGGGGACTTTCCGGAACATGCAAGAAGATATCGAAAAGTCCTTTACCGTGTTGGGATCCGAGGCTTCGTTCTCAAAATATTAACAGTTGAATATTAGCGGAAGGATTTCCGGACCAAGCAGTTTAAAGCCGAAACAGTCCACGACAGCCTTGGTTCATCTGTGTGTGTGATCCTGTGTCTACATGCGCCCCCTGCGCGTGCGTGCCAGCGTACGTTACCGCGCGCTCAGCTGACCCGGTTTTAAACTGCGCGACCTGGAAGTTCCACCGCTAGGAGGTAATATTCAACTGTTAAGTAATATCCCGAAAACGTAGCCTCGGATTCCACAACGGTAAAGAACTTTTCGACGTCTTTCTGCATCAGAATATTTCATGTTTCGAGAAGTCTCAGAATTTTGGGACACACTCTCGTCCGCGTTGTCAAGGATACCGCGAAGACGCTAGCCCGTCATGGCAGCCTTCGTAGCGTCGCACGGTTTCACGCTTTCGCATTTCGCTGCGCGAAAAAAAGATTGGAAGGAGAAGCAGGCGCGTGAGGGGCCCCTGTGCTGGAGAGCCCTGCCCTGGACTCAGTGGCTGTGTAAACCAACCTTCTGGTCAGAGATTAAATTATTAAATTATTAAATTATCAAATTAAATTAAATTAAATTAAATTATCAAATTAAATTAAATTATCAAATTAAATTAAATTATCAAATTAAATTAAATTATCAAATTAAATTAAATTATCAAATTAAATTAAATTATCAAATTAAATTAAATTATCAAATTAAATTAAATTATCAAATTAAATTAAATTATCAAATTAAATTAAATTATCAAATTAAATTAAATTATCAAATTAAATTAAATTATCAAATTAAATTAAATTATTAAATTAAATTATTAAAGCGCCGAGCTCACGGACACGCTGCTCCGGCGTAGTATGCGCGAGGTGGAGGAAATTCTCGAGGGAACCCGTCCTCGATCTGGCATTTCTGCTTCTGGACTCTCTTCTTCAGGTCTCCAGCTATCGCTGCACACCTACAGGAGCGGTGGTAATGTGTGCGTGAATAACTTCAGCGCGAAGCCAGCCACGTGGTGACAACGCGAAGCTAATGTGACGTCACATGCATTCAAGTCACTACGGTGGACACGCATTACTACTACCGCTCCTGTAAGTGATCAGCTTTGGCCTGTGTCCACCGATTCCTGGTATTAAGAGACCTAGTAATCAGAGGATCATTAAAGAGAACGATGAACATTTATATTATTAAAAGGTTATCGCAATTAATTTATCAGTCAACCCGATAAGAGACACGAAATTGAGTCGCCGGCTTTGACTGTACCGGACTGTATGACTATCTTCAGTCGTGAGAAACTACAATTTTTTACATTGCAAGTGCGGAATCATTTGAAATTCCTACGATAGGGATATTTTAATGTCGATTTCGATCACCAGATTCCGATAAACAAAATAATTAAGTAATCGTTATATCACGATAAAATCTCGTATTCGAGAAGATGTCAAATGTCAAGATTCTGGACGGTGGATTTTCGGCGCAATTATCCACTCATGTCGGTGCAAAAATTGACGGCGATCCCTTGTGGACGGCACGATTTCTAGCAACAAACCCTGATGCTGTCTACGCGACGCATTTAGATTTCTTACGAGCGGGTGCAGATATTATAGAAACAAATACGTATCAAGCCTCTGTTTCTGGTTTAATGGAACATTTATCCATAACTGAAAAGGAGAGCATCGAGTTGCTACACAAAGCAGTTAATCTCGCCAAGAAAGCTGTTAATGATTACACAAAAGAGATTACAGAGAAGAACGATGTTGAAAATAAGAATCCTTTGGTTGCTGGTTCTTGCGGACCATATGGAGCTGGTTTACACGACGCCTCTGAATATAACGGATCTTACGGTAAAACTACACCACGTGAGATTATGATGCAATGGCATAAGTCGCGTATTAATGCACTCGTAGATGTTGGCGTAGACATGTTAGCATTGGAAACTATACCTTGCTACCAAGAAGCAGAGGTGTTGGTCGAACTTTTAAGGCAATATCCAAACGTTAAAGCGTGGCTTTCATTTTCTTGTGCAAAAAACAGTCAAAATATAGTAGATGGAAGTAATTTCCAAGAAGTAGCTACACGCTGTTATAAAACGGCTTTACCAGGGCAAATAATTGCCATTGGCGTCAATTGCATTGCTCCGAAAGATGTGTCTCCTCTATTGAAAAGCATTAACAAAGAAAGCATAAACGAATCGATACCGTTAATAGTATACCCTAATAGCGGAGAAACATATTCTCCAACCGAAGGATGGATAAAGGCCGAAAGTTGTCTTTTATTTGAAAGCTTTATCCCTGAATGGTTAGAACTTGGAGTACAATATATCGGAGGTTGTTGCAGAATGTATGCAGATAACATAAAATCAATCAGAAAGGAAGTTAACAATTTTAAGAAAAAACATCAGCGATGAAAGTAAAAATTAAAAATATCGATTTATTAAAATCTGGTCAATATTATATTTTCTACTATAAATAAAGGATCATTTATAACATCTAGCATTTATAACGATGAATATTTTATACCACGATCTTTAATTGATATTAATGTTTTAAAAAAAGTAAGATATATAAAGCCTCAGCAGATTCTTCGATAACTGTTTGCATTTAAATAATACAAAAGACTATGAGAAAGTAAATTTATTGTTATTATTAAAGTTAAAAGTATCTGTGCAGCAGTTTGAAACTTATATAATGGAAGCCATTGGTAAATAATGACTAATATTATCAAACACAATTCCACTACAGATGGAGATACTTGAAAATGTATACACAGACATTTAGATTACAAACATATAATTTATCATAGCACGTGTAAACACGTGATACAATCTGATCTTGTTGACGTAGTGTCTGTCTTCTCGGCGTAGACATTAAAAGAAAATAATCTTTTACCGAGTAATCTTGCAAAAACCTTCTTAATATTTTTTTATGGACTTTGGAAGAAGTGTACTTTGTGAAGTCAGTTCAGTTGTAGAGAGGACTGCCTCAGACTTTGTGAAAGATTTAAACAATTAAGTCACGTACGAAACTATAAGAGCCGTTTTCTTGTAGTATAATTCACATCGAGAGTCACGTGCCAGCAATAAGGAGAATTATATAATTAAAAATTGTCCGAACTTCAAAATAATTGTATTATTTTCATATCTGTTGTTACTAAACATAATTTCCAACGACGAAGTACAATAATCTTAATTGACAATGACGCAAGAAGTAAAAGTATTAGACGGTGGATTTTCTACACAGTTGGCGACTCATGTGGGTGATATAATAGATGGCGATCCCTTGTGGACAGCACGATTTCTTATTACGAACCCAAAAGCTATTATCGATACGCACCTTGATTTTCTAAAAGCTGGAGCTGATATAATTCTAACAAATACTTATCAAGCATCTATAAATGGTTTTTCAAAATACATGTGTATAACAGAAGAGGAAAGCCTTAACTTATTTTGCAAGGCCGTTAATTATGCCAAAGAAGCAGTGAATTTATATAAGAAAGATGTCGGAAGTAAAGGGAACGTTGCAAATATGAATCCATTGATTGCTGGATCTGTCGGACCATATGGTGCATGCTTACACGATGCTTCGGAATACACTGGTAAATA
Organism: Andrena flavipes; assembly: GCA_963971345.1. Taxonomy (NCBI): domain Eukaryota; kingdom Metazoa; phylum Arthropoda; class Insecta; order Hymenoptera; family Andrenidae; genus Andrena; species Andrena flavipes. The sequence continues at coordinate 71,084,063 of OZ020479.1, read as the reverse complement.
CTGCTCAACCGTGTCGAAGCAAATTCTCATGGATTGGCATAGGCCTCGTATCAGTAAATTGGTAGAGAGTGGCGTCGATATATTGGCGATAGAGACGATACCATGTAAACGAGAAGCAGAAGCGCTAGTTAATTTGCTGAAAGAATTCCCAAATATTAAAGCCTGGTTATCATTCTCTTGTCGCAACGATGGGAAGAGTATAGCTGATGGCTCTGATTTCCAAAGCGTTGCAGTGCGATGTTACACAGATGCTTTGCCAGGACAAATTCTAGCTGTTGGCGTTAATTGTACCGCGCCCCAGAATGTTACTTCCTTATTAAAAGGAATTAATAGAAATAGTGGAGGAGAATTTGTGCCATTGGTAGCGTACCCGAACAGTGGTGAGACGTATACGGTACAAAGCGGTTGGGTGGAAAAGGAAAACAACTATTCCTTACATCAGTTCATAGACGAGTGGCTCAATTTGGGTGTCCGATACATAGGTGGATGTTGTAGAACACACGCTGAGCATATAAAGAAAATACGAGCAGAAGTGGAAAATTGGCAGAGCAAATGAAAAGTGGCTAAAAACTGATACACACTGTACGTGTATATTTTATATACAAATAACTGTCTCAACCACTTTTACTATAGTACAAAAACGTACTCATGAGGATTTAAATATAAAATTATATATTTTGATGACAGAGAAATATTTTAGAATATGTAAATAAACTATAAATTGATATCTAAATATTTATCTTGTAATTTTTTATGAATAAAATTATTTTGGAGATATAAACATGGAGAATACTTATTTTTTTAATTATAGGTATTTCCTGAATGTTTCTAGAATGAAAAAGAAAAAGTTACTAAAAACATAACAAAGAATTTGTGATTTTATTGAAAAAATTGACGTTTTATAAGAGATTGATTTAATAAAAAACAATTTAAAATAGCCACGTCGGTTCTATAATTGTGGAGCAGCACATGTTTTAAATAATTATACATGAAATAGTTTTATTAATATTATAAGAAATTATATAAATATTTGTTTTAAATAATCTATACACAATGTAAATGTATAAATATACTCATTTATATCATATAACTAGCTTTCCACAGATTGAACTATATATACTAGTTCATCACCAACATCATGTACATTTCCGTCGACACATATTTTGAGACTTTTGGATTCTACGTCAATGTTAAATACGGAATTAAGAGGAATCTTAGTTTTATCTTTAAAAATGTCATCGACGTTTGGTTTTCTTCTAGGACCCAAAATGGGATCGTTATAACGGTATAGAGAAACTGACGATGAATCTGGAAAAACAAAAGAAAAATAGTCTGAGTAATACAAATTATATTACATGATTTGAATATTAACGATCATATACTTTTTATATGTTTGCTTTCTTTCGACATCCGCGATATGACATCCGCTACACTGTCCGCATCCATAATTTTTGCAGACATAGTGAATAATCCGCTGCACTTCTGTGGATTTATTATGCGCACTGAAATCCCAGGTTTACTAAAGAAGTTCATATAAGGACAGCCTGGACAACATTCCTCTCTTGTTTTTTCTGGAGCTTCATCCGTATACTTGATTTCGATATTCTCTAGCTAGATTTGTATACGCAGAAAAATTAATATACGCAACAAATTTAAACGAGAATGTGCGAAACCAGTTTATTACTTACGTCTAATGTATTCTCAAGATACTTTTTGTTATTTTGCAGGACGCTAAATTCATCGAAGTCTAAAGTTAAATTCAGCGCGCTCAACCCAAGGCGCTCCATTTTTTCTCTCATAACTTGCACAAACGGCATTACACGTTTCATATACCTTTTCAATTCTTGCAGTTTTCCCAATTCCACGGCAATAATTTTATTTTCGGGCAATTTATTATTATTTGCCTGTAGAGTAATGTAATATGTGAAACATATAAATTTACCTTGTAATATATACTTACAAGATACAACTTCTTCATTGTAGTCAGAACAATGCTTTGCCAGGAAGGATAGGTTTTCGCTACCCAAATTGTGCCTTGCGTCGGTTTTTCTATAACTGTGTTCTCATTTTTTCCTTTCGATCCCTTCTTTGGTGTGATATAGCTTTTAAGAAGAAGCCTAAATGAATGCGCAGCATCCGTAAGATATTGTGACGACTTTATAAGAATTTCGTCAATTTCTCCAACTTCAGGCCACTTAGCATTTAATATACTACCGTCCTATTAAAAAAAAAAATTTAACCCGAGATTTCATTGGGAATTTCAGTCCGTGATACAGTTCAAGTAACAAATATTCAGTTATCCATTAAACACGAATACTTACTTTACCAATGAGCTTCCACACGTGTTCTGCCACATGTGGACAAATAGGCGACAACAGAATAATTTGAAGCTCTATGAAACTCATAATCAGTATCCAATTGGTACCATCCAGCGCACTCAACTGTAAGTACTTGTCCCTTGTTGCTTGTAACTCAAAGAATCCTGTTTTTAATGCTTCCTTGTATAGCATTTTTGAATAATTTTCTCCAGTCTCTCGTACTTTTAAGTTCATCTCGCTAGTTCAATTACGCGAATTTAATTTAATTAGACTTTACGAATGAAGCCGTAAACACATTCTGATAAATACCTTTCGAAAACCTTATCATTGAATGTATGCGGTTTTCCTTGTCTAAACGTAGGCTTGGAAGCTAGTACCTCTTTCACCCATTCGATGAAATTATATAATCGGAGAATTCCAGCATCTGCCATACTACCGACAAAATTGGCGTCTTCTACAGAATCTCCAGAATCGGCCAGACAGAGACGCATACCATCTGCCGAAAATTTTTCCACTGCTTCAGAAAGCGTCAAGAAATTTCCTTCGGACTTTGACATCTAACGAAGTAATATTTGCAATCTATTCTTTTTCTGTAAATCATAGGGTAAATGATACGAAAAGTGTCGGTATACCTTGGCCGAGTTTAATAGTAAATGTCCATTCGCTCTTATTCCTTTCGGCCATAATTCAGGTTGCTTTGGCCATATTGCGGTGTGATTGTAAATGAAAAATGTAAGATGATTTTGTACTAGATCTTTTCCAGACACCCTTAAATCTACTGGATACCAGTATTGAAATTCACGTCGCATATGTTCCAACGCTTCTTTTTTTATGCTTGTTTTTGGAAACTTAGCATCCTTAAAGAATATGTAATCCCATACTTCCGGTGTCATTTCATCACCCCTTAAAAAAAACAGTAAACCATTAATAGTTTTCATTCGGGTTATAAATAACATTCAACGGAGAAAAAAATTTGTTCCCATTCCTAATGTAAGATTTGAAAGCTTACTTTATATTATACGTATTTGGTTTATCGCCTTTAAATGTTCCTCCCTGCAGTAAATGTGCTACTGTATAGTAAGCCATGTAGATTGTCGAATCAGAGAGTGATTCTATTAACCACTGTTCGTCCCACGGTAATTTAGTACCTAAAATGTACAATTATAAAAATTTATATCATTAGAATTATCCATTTTCGTTGCTCGAATCTGTTACGAATGTATACCAAGTCCATAAGTTCTTGAACATGCGTATTCGTGTAACCAATCGAGGCACGCCATGAAATTCTTCCTCACTTCATCGTGGAAAGTATTAAGATTTTTCAAGGCTTCCAGGGTTACTTTCTTCCAACTTTCCTCTCCATAATTTAAATACCATTGATTACACAAAGCTACTACACAATCGTCGTTCGATCTAGAGATAACGGTTTTCTCAGGCTCGTAATATATAACTGCTTTTCCCTCGTCTATCAACTCTTTTTGTATTTGTTTTTTCACATCCTGAACTTTCTTTCCTTTATGTTTACCGACTAGCAGTACGCCATCGTAAAAACCTTTAAGATAAACCATTTCCTTCGCTTCCAGCAATTTAGCCTTATCGTTTTGAGATTGAATTTTTAACTTATCATACAAAGTCACCGCAGATAAATTGCCAAATTCAGGCAGTTCGAGAATAGGCATCTATAAAGAAGAATTTTATGAATATATTCTTTATTCGTAATTTAGAACTATTGTCGCTGTAACAAATACGTATTAAACCTACAGGATCATAAGGTAGCACCATTTCATCGGTTATACTGTACTTTTCTCTGAAAGCTGGCTTCTTTTTTAAGTCCATTAAAGCTGCGTAGTCATCAGGAGAATCGCTGGGTACGGAAGTAACGACTCCGGTACCTTTGTCTTCTTTAATAGTCAACATCGGTAATGTGTAAATTACTTTGTTACTTGTAAGAGGTGCTTCCATTGGTAATCCTAATATGTCCTATAAATTTTATAATATTTGAAATAATAATAATATTCCCATTAGTAGTTTCGTGATAAAAGTAGAAAGAATATTACTTTTCCACTGAGTCTTAACGCGACCGATATCTTTCCTTCTTCCTCGAAAACATCTTGATAAGCCATGTTCCGTGCCGCTCTTTCTGTCGATATATAAACGTCTCCATTTGCTAGAGTATATGCGATGTAATTTATATCTGGATGAATCCAGCAGTTTGTTTGACCATACATTGTCTCTGGTCTCAAAGTCGCAGCTACTAAATAAACCGGTTTACCAGACAGAGGTCTGTAAAAATACGTTAAATATTACAACCACTATTTATACGTTCAATACCAGAGATGGGCAAATTTTATTTCGAGTAACGACTAAATCTCCAAAATTTATTCGTGAATAATGAATAATGTATTCGACGGAAAATTATCTGCGAATAACGAATATATCGGTAGCATTATTTGAGCCAGATTTATTCGAATAAGAATTTAGTCGTTATTCTCGAATAACTTCATTTTATTCGTAACTTTTATTCGAATGTTAATCGAAGCAGAATTTACTCGAAAAAACTTATTTGATATTTTATTGAAATAACGCCCAACTCTGTCCAATACTTTCTAATTTGTTTGAAACGTACTTTAAGCTTTTAGGATAAGGTTCTAGTAGTTTCATTTTAATCAATGTATACTCCTGTGGCCCGACACCTTCTCCGCATGATCTATCATGGTCCATACAAGGTTGGCCGTCCTTTGGTGAATAAATCGTATATCTTTTCCCATATTTCACCTTGTTTCTAGCTTTTAAATGCTGAAATTGCCAGCGTACAAACGAATCGTAAAATGGATTTGCATCAGTTGTGATAAATGTTCTGCGCCAATCCACCTAGAATGAATTTTGCATTACCTTTCAAATCATTTTATATACTTATCTTGAAACCACGACTAGCTACCATAACTTACGTGTAACCCGATTGACTTCAAATCTTGCACAGCAAGCGGTGGAAAATAATCTAACCAGTGCGCAGCGTCGGTAAATTTCTTGATCTCCTCGTGTCCCAAGCCAAGCGTTTGCATAATTTGCCACTGGTATTTTGCAGTGGCAGTTTTCGCAACTGCTTTACTCTAAAACCAATTGTTTCCTGTATTACCAAGTACACGAGTGCCACATTTATTATCGCATTACCTTTGTTCCTTTGCTTTTATCTTTTATCAGTATATCGTCTATAATTTCTTCTATCGCTTCCTGTTCTTCAGGAAATTGTGGCGGATAGCCATATAAATCCATCTCTCTTTTCAATTTATCGGCGCACGCTTTGATCGGCATGCCGGTGCAGTGGAAGCCGAACGGAAAAAGAACCTTTTTTCCTAAGAGACGATTGTAGCGTACCGCAAACTACAAGTTATTAAATGTATTAAATTTATTTCAAATCATCTAAATTGTAGACTATATCCAGCTCTTGGTTTCTTTCTTCGTGTATACATTAAATATTTACCTCGCATTTTGATAACGAAAATGTATGTCCAAGATGAAGTTTCCCATTCATGTAAGGAAAAGGAAAAGTTGCCAGAAACTTTTCGTCCGAAGCTTTTCTACCTTCCAAAGATGCATCTACCTCGTATACTTTTCCAGCTTCCCACTCCGCTTGTACATCTTTCTCGATCTTTTGAAGATATTCCACTTTAAACGTTCCCTTCCTTTCCGTTGTCTATGGAAAATAAATTTTTTAACATATTCATTATATTTTAAAACAGTATTTCACTCGAGTGCTGTACCGAAGAAGTTTCTTGCAATCGTGAAATAATTAATCGTATATTTCGATCGAGTTTAGTCATTATAAACCATAAATATTTCAATTATTGATAACTGTACTTTTAAATAATTCGTAATTTTGTCTGAAACTCTTTTACGAGAATATTTAATTAGTATTACGAGAATTTTATAATAAAGCAGTGGATAGCGAAACGCATTTCTTTATTCATAATGAATGGTAGAAATAATTTGCTGGAAACATATTTGAACTTTATTCCAGTTGGTACGATTACCGGTATGGAGGTTATTTATACTGATTTCGTGATCTTATAATTGAAATTTTATAAGAACATTGACAGAGAGTGATCGTTCTTTTAGAAAATTAATAAATACTGATAATTACCATTGTGTTAATAACAACAGACTTAAACTAGATTCAATAAATACTAAAGAGTAAGTAGGTAATGGACACGTGCACTGCAGGTAGGACACACGACAGGTACGATACCAACACGATGCTGCGAGAGTGTTGGCACTTGCGCAGCTTGCACTTGCACCACACCATGCAGGACGCGAAGGTAAACGTCAGTTACCAATGATGCAATAGATAAAGAATTAATATCATTGACATTGACGTAATATTCTATATATCTGAGTATAGATATGGATGCAGAGTGATCGATGCAACTTGCAAAAAAATCAAATCACTTCTATATAAAGCGTTGTATGAAAAAATAGTTTATACTAGAATTGCATGGTTTTTAGGGGCACATTACTTAGTACATGTACTTTTTTTATAGGTGGAGGCGTTTCGGAGATTTCAAGGTCAACTTCGTTATTTTAAACATAGAATGTCATACGTTTTATGCCAAAATATCGAAGAATATTGAATTCTAAAGAAAAATGTATTGATCTTTGTTAGCCCTAAACCTAATAGTTGAATAATTTTGCTTCGTTTCTTGAAAATTTACTTTGCGTAATATTAAGGCGAAGATTCGATATTATCAAAGATTTCCGTCAAGTGTTTACGTGACAATTTTTCATACATAGCACAGACGTCTTAGAGACGTCAATTGTACGTCCGCTTTAGGTCTGGACGTCTTTAGACGTCTGTGTGCTATCTGGGTGTTTATCAACACTACAGATTGCACTTTATCGCAATCGCGTACTTCCATTCGCTGACGCGGGTGTTCGAAATATGTATGATACAGTCAATTCAGGGAATACTGCACTTTCTTACTTCAATAGTTGTTCACTGTCTTGTTTAGTTAAATGGTAGAAACTGAAATTTCAAAGCTATTTATTAAAATGGAACTGTTTGTTTAAAAAATGTTTAGGCGACCAATTTTTCAAACGCATTATTATCGCCCGCTTGCTCCTCAACGCCTTCTACAGGTGAAATTTCATGTTAACGCCCGACGCTCGTTTTGACTTTTGAGCGTCAAAACCAGTCAGAACTCACGTGATTGATCCACGTGACTTTTAGCGTGGATGCTTGTTTTAAGCATTTTTGAGCGTCAAAACCAATCACGTGACCGACGCTCGACCAACGAACGAGCGAGTCAGAGTGAACAAGCGTCAAGCGGAAAAGCTAAACTCAGTTAGGTTTTTCGTGCTTTTCCGCTTGACACTCGTTCATTTCTGCCTTTTCCCCTCCAAGCCTACGTTCCCCGATAGTCCCAGCTTCTGCTCCGTCTATATATGCATGTCTATGCTCAAAACTAGCGTCCAGCGTCAGCATGAAATCGCACCTTACTGTCCCTGTAAGTACCAGCCCCACTCCCCCCTCCCCCCTCCAGATTTGGTTTTAAAAGGGTTTCAGAAACGTCTAATGGGAAAGTAAAAATAATATGATTCCGTCTTACAATAATTATAAAGGGTAAACTGTTTAATTGTTGTTTCACATTATATATCCATATAAATATGTTTACATACGCGCGACTGGTTTCAAACCTAATATCGAAAAGCATGTCTCCATTATAATCGCAGTAGCCTCCGTCAGTAGCATACGTCCCATATTTATATTCACTATTTCTCCAAGTTCATTTTTCTCGACGCAGTAGCAACTATCGTAGAATTCCGTGAATGCGCACGAGATTTCATAACAGTACTCGCACAACTGATGCAAATACAAATCTTTTGCAATCTTAAATAGCACGTCAGGGAACTTTATTAATACTTTAGCTAATTTCCACTCTTTCTCATGCTCCAGAGAGATTGGTGTATTTTGCGCTATTTCTCGTAGCTTCTCTTGCGAGATATTAGCTGCTCTCGCAATAGAGCGTATTCTAGTCAAAGCATACAACAAGTATACCGCTGTGTTTCCTTTATCCTCGAGCATTTTGTCAAAGGAAAACACGTATTCGTGATTTCTGTTATGCGACAAATCCGCATACTTTATACACCCGTAAGCGATAGATTCTTGAGCCATTTTTAATTCCTCTTCTGTGAGTACTTTGTCCCGTTCCTTCTCCTTCAATTTTTCAAACGCCCTTCTCAAACCTTAAATAAAAGACAAAAAATTTGTGAAACATATCATATTGCAATATTACGTAAGATGAAATATAACAGTTACCTTCGTCTAATAAATCATTTAGTTTTACTGTATCGCCAGATCTAGTCTTGAATTTCTTTTTATCCTGGCCAAGGACTACACCAAATCCAATATGATCCATTCGATGGCAACTTTTTAGCATTCCAATGGACTCGGCGCAACTTTTTAAGATTTGAAAGTGCATCGACTGACCAGCGTCTGTTATATATATTATCTGTAAAAATATAGCAGTTTGTAAAATAACGGAATCAATACTGTGCTCACAGCAATCAATAAAATTATTATCAATTACCCAATCAGCTTTTTCTTCGTCTATACGTTGCTTAAGAGCCGCTAAATCTGAAGTATCATAGGTGAAACCACCATCAGATTTTACGACAGTTAAAGGTATTTGGTTACTATCACGTTTCCCCCACATCACTTTTCGCCCTTCGTCTTCTTCTAGTAGTCCCCTTGATTCAAAATCCTTGACTAAAGCTTCCATACGTGTCTGATAAAAGGATTCTCCTCTTTCCATTAGCTTGATGTCCAATCGAGCGTATACCTTCTCGAATTCTATATTTAAAATATATGTATTCTTACTACAACTTACTACGACAACTTGCTCGTTTAATTTCTCTTTAAACGATGTAGACAATTTTACCTTGCCTAGATACATCGCAAATCAGTTGCCACGCTTTTATCATATCAGGATCAAATGCTTGTAACTTAACAACACAGTTATAAGCACGTTGCTTAAATTCTTCATCTTCATCGAATCTTTTCTTCGATTCTTTATAAAAACTCTAACGTTTCCAGAATATTGATTAATTAAAGTAGTTTCATAGAATTAGAATATATATAAGATAATAAATTACCTGAAGGTCATTAATGGGTGGAGAGACAGTCAAGTAGTTAGGAAATCTGTCTTGAAGGTGAGCTATCAGCATCCCAAATTGAGTACCCCAGTCACCGACGTGATTTATTCTTAGCACATCGTGCCCTAAGAATTCTAATAATCTTGAAATACTATCACCGATTATTGTCGACCTTAAATGTCCGACGTGCATCTCTTTAGCAATGTTGGGACTAGAGAAGTCTACTATCACTTTTTGTTTTTTTGTATACGGTAGACACATTTTCCCAGTCTTTACTAAATTGCTCAATATTGTCTGCGCAAATTCTTGTTTTAAATATATATTGATAAAACCTGCGCCTGCGATCTCCAATTTAGAAACCAAAGCTGACTCCTCTACTTTTGACATTATATTATTTGCGACATCACGTGGAGAGGTTTTAATCCCTATACGGATATGTAAAGTATATTCGCTTAATACGGCCAATATTTCGACATTAATCCTTGTTCGTAATAATACAATTTCATACCAATACTGCTAAGTTGTTTAGTAAGTGGCATAGCGCTGTTGCACTGATAATCTCCAAATTTTGGATTGTTAGAAGACGTTATAATCACTGGAGGATTAGGTACATTCGGGTATGCAGTAGAAATAGCTTTTTCGAATAAATCGAATAAAGTGTCATATATGCTGATCGCATTGCTAGTCCCAGTAGTTTTCCCGCTCTGTGTCTTTCCTCTTTCAGCTTCAATAGTCTGTTCGGAACAAATGAAAATCATGAATGTAGTATCTCTATTTCAAATAATATGAGATTTAAAATTAAGTATTCTTTAAACTTTCGGAAGACAATGTTAATGTTACGTCAATTCGAGACCACAGCGGGAAAAGTTTTTACACAACATGCATCTATACATTTTAGGGATCCGAAAAGCATAATTATTTAATCAAAATTTGACGAGAAATTATATTCCTCGTAAATATAAGAATGAAATTGTGATTATGACTCACATAGTGATCATATTCCATCTTCATTTTCTTCAGATAACGATCCATCTTTAAAAGAATCATTAAGGAAACCCACAGGTATGTCTGTAGAAGGTTGTTGTCAAGCAAAACTGAAAAATCACAAAATTGTTGCTACGTCGGAGCAACAACCAACGATCCGTTTGTAAATCCTGCAGCCACATGCGTATCCAGTAACAGCTTTTAGTTCGACTTTAGGTTTGTCCAGTAATACATAAACGAAATATTTGACACTATTTGAGCAGTGAAAACATAATTCAGTTTTCACTAAAATGGAGAAGAAATACTGTAACTATGTTATCAAACAATGAAGTATTCATGTATCATTCTACCGAGACAGACTATATTATAATAACACACTCTCTGATAAAAGGTAATGCTTCTCTGACAGTGAGAGAGCAGAACAAATACCGAATATCATACGAAGAAGGAATCGGAGCACTGTACATCTTGACGCATATACAAAGCGGTTTTGATTCTCGGACACGAACTACATTCATACAGTGACAGTTGAGGTGACAGGATCAGCCTCTCCTACGTCTGCTGTTCAAGAAAGATATAGGAAGCACCTAGGAGGGGACGGTTCTTTCATAGTGCGAGTGCAGTTGATGTCTGAGAATCAAATGCACTCTGCTTACATATTTGATCATTATAACATTCCTTTCATTTCTCCATTAAATAGCAGATATTGGTAATTATAATCAGATTTCAACAATTTTACTTGTTCGACAAATGTGTTATCAGACAACAAAGAAATTGTGGCTGTTTAGTGGACCCGCATGTTGATGTAATATCAGCGAATGCTTACAGTTAAGAGTCTTTCAGTACTTGGCGTCAAGACGCTACCACGTCTCTAGATTATAACTTTCTCATAACATTTCCATTAAATAATTATGCTTTCCAAATTCTTTGAAACATACAGAGTCCTGCACAAAGTTTTCTTTTCCGCTGTGGTCCCAAATTGACCAAACCGTGAGACTGTCCTTTATTCTAAACATTCTTATTGATTATAAGCATGGATTCAAAATTGATATGGATTCCAGGTTTTTTCATTATAACACCATTTTGATGCTTCACAACTGTATTAGAAAGAAGTTTCTAAATTATATTAATAAGTTATTAGTACTGTGTTAGAACTGTTGCAAAAACATACCCTTTTCAGAATAGCTACCCTATGTTTCAATTTTATATTCTCTTGTTCTAATTTCGAATATTCATCTTTCGGGACAGAATGTATTTTGGAATTATTGCTTGTAATACTTTGTCGTAAGAATTCGATTTCTTTTTTTAAGAAAGCTATCTCCTGTTCCTGCAATAAATATATAAGGTATGAAAATTCTAACCTACAAGTTTTAGCCTACAACTATGGAGATTGCACATTCATAGTTAAATATTTCAGTGGGAAATAGAAATCAATGACACAACTTACTGCCGCTGCTGCTCTTTCGTGAAAGATTTCTAGATTCAGCGTAGACATTGTAATGGAAAGTGTATTTTTGCCGAAAGTATGCAGGCCATGCACGTGGATTGTTTAAAAAAATCTTACTGTATATATAGTGTATGATTCCACAAGATATCTAACAAAATTTAAAGAAGGAAAGAAGTAGTTAATTAAAAATATAAACGATATTAAAATTAAGCTTGGAAAATGAGTGCTTCAAAAATATAATACTTAGATCCACGTATGTATGTATATACATATATACATACGATACTAGGGACACTATTTGCATATATAGGGTGGCTATTATTTACTCTTGGTGAAATTTTTTTTCAAGATTTTCTTCGCAGCAACCAGAATAGTTCGAAATAATAAAAAAAATTGTGTAAAGTTTGAGCCCGATCAGATAACGAGAAAAGGTGCCCTCGGCTCTTGAACGTTTAAATGATTATTTAACAGTTCACAAAGCATGTTTTATGTTGTATTACTTTTTCTCGTGCAACAAACGTTTCTCCAAAAATGTAAAAGAAAAAAATAGTTTTTCCCCCGAAAATAAAAATTACAATTTTTTTGTCTTTATAAATAAAAAGTGTTCGAGAAGAATTAAACTTTCAACATTTGAAAAAAATGTTTTTTTTTTCAGTTTTTTTGGATTTTCTTCGAAAACGTGTGTCGTGTGAGAAAAGGTAATCTATAGGGTGCATTCAGCCGATACGACCGGTGAGTAACCGGTGAGTGACCAATGAACGAGCAAGTTCAGAGTAAAATCTAGTGAGATCACTCACCTGTTGTGTCGGCTGAACGCACCCATAGCGTTGCCGGGGAATCGGTTATCATCTTGGCGTTGATTGGTTGACATCATCGCGCATCATCGCGCATGCGTTACGGAGCGTAGACCAGAGGTCTTTTGGTCTTTCCCCGTGGACACTGGTTGCCATAACTACGTAGCATCGTGTTTAGAATTCTATAGAATTCGGATGCACTACATACACGTGCGTATAGTAGTGTATTGCGGTGTAAGTACGTTTTGGAATGTTTGCTTTTGCTACTGAAACGGAACGTGATCGAGCGAGTGTGCTTTCAATACTTGTAAGATGTTGTAAGAAGCACTTCAGTAAGAATGAAGTGCTGTGTGTCTAACTGCAAAAACAGTTACAGAAATGCTAAGTTACATGTTCTACCAAAGGATAAGGAGGTAAGGTAGTACTGAAAACCATTTTGTAATTCTACATGTATGTATGTATATAGTGAATGTAGTGATTTGTAGTAGTTGTACATAGGTACACGTATAGTACGCTATTAACTTGTTTCAGACTTAGAAAAAATGGTTTATAGCGATATGCAGGGAGGAATTAATTGAGTTCGATCCATAGGAAAGACCATAATATCGCATATGTGAAATACATTTTGCGGAAAAATCAAGATTCGCAGGTGTCCGTAATAGAACAACGTTAAAGTATGTTTGCCCAACTTTAGAGTTGCTGAGTTTGCTTATACAAGAATACATAAACAATTCGTATATGGACCCAGGTATGTTTATTTAATTAATATATGAAGATTTCATCTGTAGGTATTAATATTATGGACAATCGGTAATTGTGCATAAAAGGGTACTGTTTCGGAAATAGGCCAGCGTACATCATCTCTCGTACACTTGCGTGTTGATAAAGTCCCAGCTGACCGTATAGCCACCGAAGAGGCACCAAGTCTTTACCGAGCTCGGTGGCTTCTCGTCAACCATAAGCTTATCATGGGCTCAGCTCGGATATGGCCCTGGACTCAGTGGCTGTGTAAACTGACCTTGATGCTTTGATTTCCAATCACGTGCTGTATTGCTAAATCGCTTAATCGTTTCATATTCACAATGCTGCTAAGGGCTAATTAATGGCTGCTTTTGCGTTGTTTAAACGATGCTAAATTAAGCTACATTGCTTATTTTAACGCAATTTATTGTAAGGTAGCATAAATATACATAGTGTTCGCGATGCTGTAGCGAAAATAACACTAAGAATAAATATCAAATGTCTTTTATTGCAATGAACCTCAAGTAAAATCATAATATTAAATCACTGTAAACGATAAACTTGTAATGTCCAGTCATTTGATATTTATTCTTAGTGTCATTTTCGCTACAGCACGCGAACAGAACCCGCATTGTTGCGGCCTCCATCCAGTGATGGAAGGGAAATGCCTACAGGGAGCGGTGGTAATCCCACACAGCACAACGTCCGGCAAAGTCCCTGGGACGTCTACAAACGTCTATAGACGTCCTAAGGACGTCTTGTTACTGATCAGGACATTGAGACCGTCTTTACGTCCTGATCAGTAACAAGACGTCCTTAGGACGTCTGTAGACGTCTGTAGACGTCCCAGGGACTTTGCCGGACGTTGTGCTGTGTGGGATGTGTGCATGAGACGCCACGATAGGAGACAAACCGACACCACGGCCAATCAGCGTCACCGGGATATATGTTGTCGACGCTGGTTGGTCGCGGCGGATGTTACACTTCAAATCTATCGTAGGTAGATCGATATTGCTCCTTCGTAAGAAATAACTAGCCTCTTAGCGCCAATTCGCTGCACGGGAGTGACGGAGAGCTAACGAATTTAAAAGAAGCGGGTAAGGCCCGATATAATGCAGAATATATCGGAAGTGGAAGAAATTGGAACAATACGGAAGCATGTGCATCGCCTCATGAAGAAAATGAACTTCAAGTACGTACAGAGACAACGCAATAGTGCCCATATCGAGCGGGAAGATATAATTCGTTGACGCCGAACGTTCTTCACCAAAATTCGAGAATTCAGTGCGACGGGAAGGCCCATTTATTATTTGGACGAGACATGGGTAAATGCGGGTGACACACGGAAGCGAGTGTGAGTGGACAACACCATAACTTCGGCATTGAACGCCAAAGAAAGGGACCCTACTTCGGGAAACAACACCCGCGATTTGAACATGGTCAGTGGGGTTTCACGTCAGCATGACGCGTACGCGATCAGTGCGACATCATAGCCGTCGTAAATTGTCATCGGGGTCCTTAGGAGTTTCCTAAAGGACCACAGGCAGGGTTGCCGGGCGTACTGAATAAATGGAGGTGTACTGACCGATATGGCGCCGTACATAATCTTCTCTTTGGTCGTACGGCATAGGAGAAGGGGAACACATTTGGTTGGTGACGCCGTGATATCATACCAATGCTAAGCCAATCCAAGCCAAATGACGTCATATATGCCAGTACGGCGTATTGAACAGCCTCGCAAACCTGTCAATAGGGGACTTCCCACAGGGCGGAAAATCAGTCTACTCCAGACCTCGAACCCAGAAAGACATTTCATCACCTTTACCCTATGTTCGGCATCGAAATAAATATATATAGTATAATTTAGACAGCGAGTTTATTCTATAATTTTAGCTATTCTTACACGATTTTATTTAAATTAGCATTTACTTTTTAGTACATTTTTGATCAAATTAAATAAAATCGTTAAACTTAATTTTTTTTATATATTTTTATTATGTCAACAATAAAGAAATAATACATACACACAAAACGATAATATTTGATCAATATTCTTTTTCACTGATTGTCAGTGGTGCAGAAAATAAGAAATAAATTGTGGATAACAAAAGAGTATTAAAATTGATGTTATTTTAGTTTAGGGTTAGGTAATTTGACATTTTTAGCATTTGAACGGTCTAAATGGCGTCGGCTTGTTTTCACGTTGAGGGTTTGCTTCCGTCGCACAATTTTGGCATGTTTTACGTCGATATGGTCTGGAAAGGATTGAAAATAATGTCTAATCGCACCGCTCAAACCTATTGTGATATGTCATGTACTTATTATTATATAGTAATGAAAATTTTAATTCCCATATTCCGTATTAAATATTCGTGAAAGTATTACTAATGGATTGGTGAGATTCTCCTTGTGAAAGTAAATTCAAAATTGACCTTATTTGAACTTAATAGTTTATTTAGATTATACGTATATAATAATATAAATATATACATATAAATTATAAACTTGTATAACTTATTTAAAACGAAACATTTAGAATAAGGGATAAATATATAACGCAATGTTAGAAATTAAATGTAATAATAGAAGTGCTCGTACTCTAGCAAATTATATACTAATTTTTCTTACCACTATCCGAAGAACCACCGAATCATAATATATATTACAAAAACATATGAAATATAAATATTTTCTACACTAAGAAGGTTTTACAGATCTATTTACGTACATAATTTATATTAACAATATTGTTTCCTTAGAAATCAATTTTAAAGCCGGGAATCCACCTGAAAGCTAACGCAGGCTATGCTACGCTATGCTAATATTTAAAAAATTAGCTTCAATATATTATGAAACAGTTTCCACCAAAAGGTAAGCTAAGCTGTGCTATGTTTTTTTTTATGTTTTATAGTACAGCCAGACATAGTATAGCTTAGCTTGGCTTCGAAGGGGATCCCCGGCTTAACCCTCGGAAGGCTGACACTTCTGGCGACCGATTGACGGACCGTAACTGGGTCAGTTTAAACCCGTACACGTTTTTTTTTTTAACCACTTAGGAACGTGATTATTATCTGGCAGCGTTTGATATTTTGAACTCTAAAGTTCATTTCAAAGAAGTAAATCTATATTTTCGATGCGTCCTTTATGTCGTAATGCAACCCTGTAAACGGATCGAAGAATGCAATTCTTTGAGACACATTGGCCACCTTATGGACTCTAATATCAGTAATTGCCAACTTAAGTCAGTCAATATAAGCTGAATAGTTCGGAGAAACGAGTTCTTGAGATCATGGGTCAAAGTAGACCCAGACACGGTCATTCGAGGGTTAATGTAGCAGAAATATTGTAATATATCACTAAAAATTCTGCTACACTTCTGTTTACTAAATTAGTGAATGAATTTTAAAGACATCTTTATACATTGAATGGAAACCATTATAAAACTAAGCTGATATTTCTATACCAATTGTGTGAAATTAAAATTGCTTTACCTATTATAATAAAAAAGTAAAGATGGAGCAAAATCTATTGCAGATACCGCATTCTCTCGCTACATATAAGCTCGATTTGCTCTCTACGCTATAAACTCGTTACTATATTCACCAGTTCTGGTACACCATGCGAAGAGAACGAGTGAGTTGTTGTCTCGAACCTAACAAGGGGCGGTCCCCCGCTGCGACGTTGATTTTTCACTGAGGTTTTGCTTAGAGATGGAACTTAAAATACTGAAGCTATTAATATATAAGTTTGACCATAGATTACGAGGCATTTAATGTTACAGTTTTGTGAGCTCCACACTTGGAAAAAGAGTAAGCAATAATTTTAGCCGAACGTGTGGCGTAACTGGTAAGGCGATTAGCAGATTGCTGTTTCGGTGCGGGATCCAGCCCTGATTAGAGTTTTCCCTGAAACATTGTTCTTACTTATGCCTTTTGATATTATATAAGTGTTCTATTAGACACCTTGATATTTGAGAATCAATGTTTTTGTAAATATCCATTTAAATAATATTTCCATCATCATCTAGGCACAAGCTTGGGTGCTATTTATCACAAAAACAATGGGTGCATAGGAACTTTAAGCACCATGAACATCTAATAAATGCCCTATTTTGACAAGTACAGTATGTACATTCTCATTTAACTATCAATAATCCTAAAAATAGTCTGATTTATATCGTGTTTAGAATCATTTTTATCGGGCGAGGATAATTTCTATCCTATAAAGATAGAAACCCTATAAAGATAGGATAGAAATTATGGAAAATTAAATTTGTATAGATCTCTTCACTTTCCTTGACAATCCGTTATGATTCGCTGAACTTGGGGTGATGAATAACGAGGGCGAAGACGGTCGCACAAAAATGTGTGGGGATGTTTCGTTCAAATTTGACCGGGCAGAATCCATTCACATTTAACCGTGCACCGCTATATCAATGGCTTCACTATGCCAAGCTCTACTACTGTGCAATACCTCGTTTAAAAGTCCGCGTCGCACCTGGGGACCTCTACTTGTGAGAGCTGAAAACGGAAATAAGGGGAAATCAGACTCAGAAACGTTGCCCTACACGCTGTATGCTTACCGTCGATCCTGACTCACGAGATTATAGCGAATAAATACTGTACATGCTTTAATCCAGGAACTCGCTTTTCTAGACATATAAAACATTTCTTTTAGACTTGAATTTTCATTAGATTATTGTATTATAATATTGAAAAATATCATTCGTTAGGAACACGCGTACAGCAGAGTATATTCTTTATATGGGTTGTGTCAATAACAATTGCCATCTAAAATAACTTGTTACTTATTGTTTTCAGGAAACTATCTTATTTATTTACTTACTTATTACACGGAATATATTTTTATATTTTTTATAAAGGAAAAACAAGAGAGATCTAGAGGAGAAACAGATAGTATAGTGCAAGATAAAATATGTAGAGGAAACCTGTACATGCAAAACCGTGTATTATACGTATTTCCGTAATTACAGTATCCTCTCGCTAACAAACTCACGTCGCTACCATCACCATTTCTTGGAGTAGTATTCAGGTGAGCTGGCGCCGCCGTTATGTCGCTGAGGGTTCTCTTCCGTCCCGTCTTGCTCGCTCTCATTTTTTCTAACTCGCACTATCGACGCCTCGGAACCGTCTGCGCTACTCGCTAAGTGCGCGCCACCAGACCAGCCGTGAGCCCATTAGCAAGAGGCTGCTGTACCAATATTTATGTTGGAAATATCGATGCTATTACTGTAGTAAAAAACACATGTAGGGTTGGCAACAATCGAATAATAAAATGACCACAATTAATTGATCAATGTTTCAAATGTACAAAAAAAAAAACAGTTGTTTTGTACAGTTAGCTCGGATTTAGTTATATAAGAGGGTTCTTACATTTAGACCTTCGGTCTAATATAAGTTACAAATTATTTCTTGCTCTTGATTAAAGAAATAAGTTTACGTGAAAGCCAAGTAGGGCACGTTTAGCTATATATGTATAACTAGACACCTATGTATCAATAGCATAGTAAAGGTGGGAATAGAGATGATCCCAATTAATCTGATTTAAGTAGTTAATTCTGCTATTTTATATGAAATATGTATTATATCCGATGAGGTCATCGAACAAAAAGCATTTTATTTTCTTCATCTCTTATAAATATATATCCGAGATATCAAGGGGGCCTTGAATTTTTTAAATGGCACCAGTTTTTTTTCAGTTCTGTGTTATAACCCAGGGTTGACTAACTGCTGGCTCACGGGCCACTGGGGCCCTCTCCGCCTTGCTGTCACGCTGAACGGCCCCCCTCCATACCGACGAGACTCTGACGACCCCTTAATAAGCCCCATCGAATGCAACATATTTCATATAAAACAGATTCTTCTAATCTTAATAAATCACAACTCATTATAGATAGCAATTGTTATTGGCTCAGCCAGTTTATAAACTACTATTATTGATCCTCAGCTACTGATAATAAAAAAGCGAATATTAGTAATTAAAAAATCACTTTAACCATCACGTAAGTAGGTCACGTCTTCAAAGAAATGGTATTTAAAAAAAAAGCGTAGGGTAAACCAACCAGTAATTGACCGCATTCCAGTGAATGACCATTAGGCAAAGAAATGTCAATTATAAAGAGTGATCCAAGAATGAGACTATGATGAGACATCAATCACAACAAATTTTCAAGTTGAGGTGACAATTAGTTCCTGAGATATGAGAGGAGAAAGAAGTGTAAATTCATTCACGCGTCAACCAATACGCTTCGATGTATGGATTTTTATGTCAGTCTGATAATTTAAAGAATCGTTCCCACTGGATTTGCTGACTGCGAACAACAATTAATAAGTACAATTCTTATTAAAAATATGAGGTCATTTACTGGGTTTCTGCATGTTTTACATTTTATAATCGTTTTTTTTTTAAATTATGATAATATGTAATTATTTTTATAGAAATTTCAAGACAAAATAAATTTAAATGCAATTTCAACAGTTGTTTCGTTGTTATACACGTATATATTCAAGCATTAATCTCAAAGGTCCATAAATTCAACAATTCGGTCATTCACTGGTTGCGCTGCCCGATTGGAGGACCTGGTTGGATCTGCCGGCAGCTGCGGTGCAGTCTACGTCCGCAATTCAGCTACGGATCTGCCGGCAAACCCTGCCAAGCAACACAACACCAACGGACCTACGCACCACCACAAATGTACCGTTATTGATGTAGGCGTATCCTTATAATCACATTGTAATCACATATTATTAGAGAAAGAATAAATACTTTTTGAAATAAATAGAATTAATTATTTAACAAACTGCAGAATCTGCTTGCTGGTTATGTTGGAGTAAGGATACACCTACAAAAGTAACGGTACATTTGTACTGGTGCGTAAGTCCATGTGACGTCATGCGTAGGGAATTGGTTGTTAATTGTGGTCTTCAGATGGTGCTGTTGGATGTGTCAGGCGGGCAGCAGGAGCTGACGCGGATCTGCCGGCAGATCCGTAGACTGCACCGTAGGTGCGGCAGATCCTGCTGCCGATTTGGTTATCAGGGTGGATTACCTTAGGAATAAGAAGTACGTTCCATCTACTTTATGATTGAATTGCTGTTTAAAACACATAGGTTTATAATCGTGAATGTTTTTTAAATACTGCTTTAACATAAACGTATGAAAGTGTGTTCCTCCATTTTGATTTTACATTTGTTAAAAAAATTTCAATTTCAATTCGCAATCTTCTAGTTGTGATGGTTCTATACGTTATTAGAATATATTTTTAGCACGAAAAGGCTTGAATGAAAGAACTTCAATACAATTCTTTCACATTCCAGATGTAATATAGCCTGAAATAGTTTTAACAAAATTAATTCTTCCTATGGTAAATACTATTGTAAATTGTTAGTGTGAGGTTCTGGACTTAAACAATAAGTAACAGAGCCAATCCTTATGTGTTCCTTTGTATTGTTTAAAAACTATTTTGTGCGATATCTATCTCAATGCTGCATGGATAGTGTTATTAAAGTACAGGACAAGTGAAACTTTGACTGTGGGAAAACATAAATTTCAATTTAAGTTTGGCTGAAGTTAACACTCATTATATTCGTTATAACTTTCATAAAAATAATTTTCTCTGCTTATATAGATATAAGTTTATCAATTACTTCATACATTAAGGAAAAACAAACAACACATAAATAAACCTATTTATAAATATAAAAACTGTTTGACCTATAATTCCTGTTTTTATAACATATATTATGGTTCAAAACAGCTGCAATTGATTATTTACTTAATTACTTACATTAACCTTTCAGTTGGACAGCTTGTAATACAGTAATACCTCGATACTAGTTCGCTTGAGAAACTTTGTTGCGCATTTATTGCTCTGGCCCTTCCACTCACAAATGCAATACTTTGCACAATTACGTACTTCCCGTACCGGAACTTGACAGGGATAAGGGTAGGGAGACAAGATGTGTCATCCGCTAATGAACATAAAAATTTTAATTTCTTTTTTATTTTTTGAATGCAATTTTTAAGAATTGGCAAGATTTCCTTGATAAAAATATCGTCCAATACAATTTTCTTCGAGCCATTTTTAATTATACGTACGTATTGCGAAGCATTTCTGAGTTTTGGAAATCATTTGTACATCACGCGTGATTAAAAATAGTCTAAATAATATTGTGTTTGGACTCATTCTTGCTAGAGAAACCTTACCAATTCATTTGTAATACTTTCATGAAGATGTAACGAAAAATATAAAAATTAAATTAAAATTTTATTAACACTTTGAATTACGTCGACGTCGTTAAACATCGAGAAATTTCTAATTAATGCATACCTAGCTTTGATTTTTTTGCGTATCAATATTTTCTAAAAAGTATGGAAATTATTGCCGGAGAGTCCCTGAATGTTTGCTTTGAAAACAAACTAAATCCGAAGGTCGATTTTTATTTTGTCGCCTGAATGATGCGTGACTGGCCTGGGAGCCCAGCCTGAGATGAGTAATCTAGTAATGAAAATTTAAATTTCTATATTTTCTGTTATATTTTCATGAAAGTATTACCAATGAATTGAGGAGATTTTTTGGCGAAAATGAATCTATATTTGACCTCATTCAAGCTATTCGTAATCGCATATGACGTACATACATATAATGGATCTACGAAAGGAAAAATGATTCGCAGTAATGTATACATTCAAAAACAGTTCAATTTATATTTGAATTCAGTTTAATTACAGAACCCACGCCCGCCCGTTGGTAGCACTTTCGCGAAGATTTATAAACAAAAATTGAAATTAAAATTTTCATTAATGTCCGCATATGTGTAAATCGCGAGGCGAGAGGGACAAAACTTTCCCGACAGAAGCGAACACTTGGAAAGATATGATCGACTTAGAACGGCATTTCACAAAACCTTGCGCTACTCAATATGTTAGTGCATCCCACACGCAGATCCCATCGTTTGCGGATAAAAATAAGCCTTCAGTCTCACGCTGTTTTATTTGTATCACTTTTGATGTAGTCCGGCCTTTCTCTTAATCGAACGATTTAAGGGAAAGTCGATTCAGGCTTGTCGATTCAGACACAAAATTCGTGCCATATCACATTTGATGATCGTTGTTGATCATGATCTGTGATCTAGTAGCGGGGCATTACAGTATGTAAAATGTGCTTATATTTCTGTTTGCATTGATAAACGTATTTTAATCCAAGTTTCAACGCATAATATATATTTTAATTAAATATCAAGCGTAGCGAAAGGATTAACTATGATGAATCATATGTATTATTTCATATAACTTATTCTATACTGTCAACAATAACAGTATCGTCAAGAGTGTGCAGCCAATTAAAAATCATCATGTTCCTCTCGTATTTCGACAACTGATTTCCACGTTCTCTTTCAACATCTTTAACAGTTAATGCATGATTTCGTTCCTTTTGCCCTAATAGAGATGTTGCAGTAATGGATGTTGCTCCTGGGACCAATAAGGTGGTTCCAGATGTTGATTGAGCCGCACTTGCTGCAGCTTCCAGTTGATCTAAATTGAATTCGCTCTGTGAAAGTCGCTCCAAAGCTCGATAAGTTGTTAATAATCTGTGAAGCATGGAAATTTGTAGTTAATTTTAAGATTCTACATTTTACATCATTGTTTCTGTAAGGACAGACGTGAAGGTACGTCAAGGTTATTTAATATTACGTGAAAAAGAAGGAAAACCATTAAGGAAGTCATAGCTTTTACATCCGATTCACTATTTGTGTATTGCCCCTTTTGCCTAGAGCAGGCAAAAATGGTGGTGGTAAAGATTTGTGTGCATACAGCGAGAGACTACTGTACTCGTATAATACAGTTAACCTATGGTGAATGGTCCATGATAGATGTAACTATTGGCAACATTTTTTACAACCCTGATAGCCAGATCTGGGGAGCAGAATCTGACGTCAGAACCGTAGTCGTCTGTGTCCGCATTTGGCTGCGTTCTGAGGTGCAGAGCCTGATGTCAGATAGGCAGCAGAAATATCAAACAATTCCCTACGCGTGACGTCACATGGCCGCCTCGTTAAACGTCCGGGGCACCCACGAAGGTGGACCGTCCTCCCCATAGGGTGCGCTCACCCGTGGAGTGAGAGGAAGGACAACAGACCTGGAGTTATCACTCTGAGACTGAAGGTAATAGATATTACACTGGGCTCTAGGAAAGTAGTCCAAGCAATTAAGGATTGGCATGTGGCAGTCGAGTACTCTCTCGGACCAAACTAATCACGTTCATACTTTCGGGAGACAAGAAGCCTCGAGCCTGTGAAAGTCTACGGTAGGGGCGTCCAAGCATTTGCTCAAACCAGCAGTCGCGAGTTGCACTGCTCTTGGACATCTTGGAGGGACTGAACTAGACAACTCGCGGCCTCAAGAGCAAATGGTGAGGCTATCTTGTGAATGTAAATACTGGCGATCTATTGTCGCCCTAGTCACTCACACTACGCCATTATCGTGTTCGATCGCAAAGACTGCTCTTTGCTGCTCTTCTTCACAAGAGCAGAGTTTGGATGTGCTTGGTCTACAAGAATCCTAGGGCCACTAACTGGAGTCTCTATAGGTTGGAGCAACATCCCCCTCACCACAAATTTCCTCTTTTCCTTATGACATCACCCCACCCTCGCCCTCGATCCTCCTCTCCCAACCCTCGCTTACAAGTTTCCCTCCGCCTGTGACACCCCCCACTCATCCCCATTCTCCCTTCCGCTCCTCTTCGCCGTCATTTGGGTTAGAAAGAATACCCTTTACTATAGCGGGCGATAGAAGAAGTACAGATTTCTATCGCCCAATCTACAATCATTTTCGCTATAATCATTTTCATTTTTTTTTCGGGACGGCCTACTATATACACTAATGCGACTTGTGCACACCGTACGAGGATTAATGGTACTAATCCGTTTCCCAACCTGTTCCCCCTCTACTACTCCCTACTATAGGCCAGCCCGGTAAGGAACAAATTCCTCCTAAAGTTCTGAGACCCGGATAATAACCGAGCGCAGAACTGTTACGTTGCTAACCACAGCATGGGTTGTGGGAAAACTGCAAGTCTGTATGTGTGTCCATGCTCGCTCGTACCACGAGTCTATATAGTTCTCCTAAAACCCATGCAACGGTTAGCAAAGTAACAGTTTAGTGCTCGCTTGTTACCCGGATCCCAGAACAAGAGGTATTTGCTCCTTATGGGGCAGGCCTGCCCTACTACGTCACTGATTGTGAGCTCCTTCTGCGGCCATGTTTTCCCTGCATCTGGCAACCCTGCAGCCGAGGTTTCGGCTCTGACAGACAGAGAACGTAAGTCTGCCCACTTGTTTGACAAAAAATCACGATGCCCAGCAGCTCCTCGCTCATGGACACTCCCCACCACCAGTGTTGCTCTCGAAGGCGTGACTTCATGCATATTTTCGATGCACACTTTGTTCTAACAAGGAGACCGTACGACAGGTCTCCAGTGGCGGATTTACTGGGCGGCCAATGAGCAGTTGCCGCCTGGGTCCTAGTCCCGAAGGCTCCCCAGAGCCCTATCTTCTAAATTAATTACAATTTTATTGGAACACATAATTTTTGGTTTTCCATAAATTTCATACACCACGTAAATATATTTGTAATTCTGTTATGTATACAGGAAGTCCCAGAATGTTTGCCACCTGGGCCTTTTCCCTTAAATTCACCACTGTGAGTCCCCATCGAATTTTGATCAAATTTTAATGGATGAATCTAAAAATCCTATGATGACATTCTGTATATTTTTTTCAACACCTGCATGAAAATAGGTGTTTTTTACGCCTGCTGAGCGAGAGCAAAATAACCAATTTCAAACGTATTCGCATGCGTATTCGCAATTTCTTACTTTCCCTTTCAAAGAAACTGGACTACACCTATTTTCATGCAGGTGTTGAAAAAGATATAGTACGTGACAAGCGAGAGACGTGATTTCGCCTCGCATGAATGGGGAGGGTTTTAACTTCGAGCGCACACACGACCGTGCATTTTTTCATCTTTTATTTCAAACAATTTTAATTTTTTTTACTGTTGTTTTCTAAATATTACAATTATTTTCATGTTTCGTTTATAAATATATAACTAATACAACTTTATCTGTTAAAAAATATATTGCAATTTCTAGATTTAATATCAAACCTCTTTTCACAACATAACTACTCGCGTAACTTTATTGCATTATTAGTACGATATTAGATTTCTGGAAAATTACTGCCAAAGGAGAAGTATTTTTAAACGTTAATGAAGTTCATTGTATATTTATAAACAAAATTTAAAGATAATCTTAATATTTACTAAATAACACTAAAAAAAAATTAAAATTGTTTGAATGAAACGGCTTGGCCTGTGGTCGTTTGGGCCAATCCCAAACAAGTTTTTAATTAATATAATTTAATGCCTTTTCTTTAAAAAAATCCTCAAATATCGCTTTATTTTCAGGCCGTCGCACTAGGGGAACCCCTTAAACCAGGCATGGAACTAAAGTGAACGCAGCGGCCGTTTTCCGGAGGCAACGCCTCCTTTCTCCCGCCGCGCGTCTTGGCTCCCACGGCGGGCCTAGGAGCTTCGAGCGCCTCAGACCCGTACCATATGAACCGCGCGTGGCGCATTGGGGCGATACCCGTATCAATAGATTTCTGCATCACCCATGGGGTACTATTATCGATGCGTTTTTTTTTTGTCAGTGGTATCCCCTGTAGGCCTATTCCACTGTGTCACGCGATAAAAATGGATAGGAAAAACGCGTTTTACTATCAAAATTTTAAATACGTTTGGGAAAACTTCATTTTCGCGCACGATTAGACGTGCTGGCATATTTAAAATATCAACGGGGAGGCTGGTCGACGTTGTACGTATTAAAGTTGATATTTTAGATATGCCCAGCACGTCTAAACATGCGCGAAAATGAAGTTTTCCCAAACGTATTTAAAATTTTGATAGTAAAACGCGTTTTTCCTATCCATTTTTATCGCGTGACACAGTGGAATAGGCCTACAGGGGATACCACTGACAAAAAAAAACGCATCGATAATAGTACCCCATGGGTGATGCGGAAATCTATTGATACGGGTGTCGCCCCAATGCGCCACGCGTGGTTCATATGGTACGGGTCTGAGGCGCTCGAAGCTCCTAGGCCTGCTGCGGGGCCAAGACGCGCGGCGGGAGAAAGGAGGCGTTGCCTCCGAAAAACGGCCGCTGCGTTCACTTTAGTTCCATGCCTGCCTTAAACGAAAGGAAAATATGAAATCGAGTAAAAATGGAAAAAGTGAAGGTTAGACTCACCTTCGACGGATATAATTCTGGCGAACCTTTTTGTTGACGGATCTGACGAGATCAGCTCCCGTGAAGGGCAGAGGAGGTGGAGGCGGTGCAAGTGGTGGATGCAGAGCCGATTGGGAAGTTATTGATTGACTCGATGTCGATTGTTGCTGTTGCTGATCTTGCACAGCTCCTCCGTGAGGGCTAGGAAGT
Source organism: Andrena flavipes (assembly GCA_963971345.1). Taxonomy (NCBI): domain Eukaryota; kingdom Metazoa; phylum Arthropoda; class Insecta; order Hymenoptera; family Andrenidae; genus Andrena; species Andrena flavipes. The sequence continues at coordinate 71,057,112 of OZ020479.1, read as the reverse complement.
TGCGACGTATTGGCTACTGGTTCACCAACAGCAACCCACGTACTGCAAGATCTTGAAGCATGGTTTAATCTAGTATGCTCCAACATCAAGGAACTCCTTTGGGCAATGCCGAGGGCCAAAGCGGAGACTGTCGGTCGCAATCCACCTGGACCTGATGCATCAGGGCTTGGTAATTGGGACACATCGCTTGTACTGAAGCTTTTACGAAGACCGAGTACCGAAGAAAGTACTCCACAACTACGAATCAGTTCATTCTCTTCTTCAAACCAAAGTATTTCTGGTATATCGGCTGGCCTAAAGAAACAACGAAACCGATTTTACCGATTAAAGTTTCTTTAGAAAATCTATAATTGCAGAAGAATACAATCAGTTACTTTAATCTTTTAGGGCATTCATGAATGATAATTATCGCAATGGTCAATCGCGGCATGTGCGCGTATGGGAGTCTTTTATGGATAAGATTATTAGAAAAGATATTTACCCTCTCTACTGTAAAATTCCCGAAGGGCGGGTTTTTGCATGCCCTCGTGGATTTCAGCAAGTGGGCAGCTTTATTGCAATGCAGCAATTCACTTAAATATCTTATGAAGTATCGAAAGATCGTGTTATAGCAGTGAATTTTACAGAATCTATCCCTACGCCCATGGAGCAAAGTCTTGCCCATGTGTCCGTCTTTTGACGGCGACTGTACGCGCCTCAGCTGACCTACCCAACGCGCGCCTCTGATCGCTGAACTGCCGTTCTGCAGGCGTGTTGTCGAGCCGAATTTTTAAACATCACCTAATAACTAAAAACCGAAGCTTCCACAGCAATTCCGTTACTCTTAATTTACGTCTTATTTTGTCACGCAGAATCACCTATGTTATTTTCTACCATCTGTTGCCGAACACCCTGTATAACGGAATCATATATGAAAACAAACGGACAGAGTATCGGGAGATTTTGTAGCCTTACGCTTAAAGAAGTTGTTTGGCAATGTATCTGTAATAAAGAAATGCGATTCTTGGATAATCATTAAGTGCAACTACGGTGCCAAAAATTTGATAGTCTGTAATACATACATATTAGATCAAATTTCTACAAAGAAAGATTATCGTTATTTGCTGAGATTGGCTCAATATATAGATTATAACACTCAACTGCTAATGGGAAAGGACTTTTAGACGCAACGATTGGCTACTTCTATTCATTAGACCTGGCTTCGCATAAGGCGCAAAATTTAGATAGAGTAACAACGGACAATGAAGTGAATGTCAATTGTAGGCTGTTATGTGATATTCTTTGATGGCCTAATGGTTGTCAACGGCAGAAGTGAATGTATAGTAAGGCTTGGTAGGTATTCCAGAATAGTAACGGATCAAGTGTAACTGACTGGTATAGTCGGGAAGGTTGAGACACATCGATGATTTCAAAGTAGAAAAAATAGGCATCTCTGACCATATGATAGTGTAGACTTTCCTGGAGAACCACAACCAAAGCTAATGGAATGCAACCACAAACCCAATACCAAGCGCTCATCGCCCACAACATTTTGGTCTAAAATGGTTAATGGACAAGATGACAGCTTACGGGGAAAGATTGGAGGGTCAGGATTGTAACATAAGCAATGATGTTGACTTTCTAAACAAGAAGATCGCGGAAAAGCTATACGGGGTAAACCATGACAACGAATAAACCATGGTGTAATTATGCGTGTAGAGTACTGAAGAAGGAAATTAGACGATTGAAAAGAAAATGCAAAATAACCAGCAGGGATCAGTACCACAAAAAATGAAAGACCAAAGAAAAGAATACATTCATAAAATGAAGGGATCTAAAACTAACCATCTACTCAAGGCGACAGAAAAACTAAGTAGATAATGCAAAGAATGCGTCGGACTTTTGGCGCACGTACAAAATCCTAAAAGGTACGAATGAGGTGGAGCACACGTTGTCAAAACTAGAGTGGGAGGCCTTACAGAATCTACAATACATATACCCCCAAAATCTTAATGGTCTGAAATGTATCGACGTCATAGATCCTTACCTAGATAGCGAATTCAGTATGTCAGAACTAAACCTAACTCTAAAGAAATTAAAGCCATTCAAACCGCCTGGCTCGAATGTAATTACAAACGCATTTCATAAGGCACTCACTTAGAATCAACATATATCAACATGTGGATGTTATACAAGAAAGGAGTGCCATCTGATCCGAGCAACTATAGGGGCATTCCATTGGCAAACTCTACCACCAAAATATACACATCACTTATTACTCACAGAATAAACTCGTAGAGTGAATCAAATGGGATCCTTCCAGAAAGTCAGGCAGGCTTCAGGGCATCTAGATCATGCGAAGACAACATTTTTACACTGTCTGCGAGGGTTGCAGAGGTCCTAGTGAAACCTAAAGGCAAATTATGTATATGTGAGATTTGTCGAATTAAAAAATGCATTTGATTCGGTAGATCACTCACTCCTATGGGATAAACTCTCCAAATCAATCAATTGCCTACTAATCAAATGCCCACTAATCAATTCAATCAATAGCCTGCACGACAATGCGACTGTGTTACATACTGACACAAATTTTGCGCAACAACTGTAATACGCTACGCGAAACAAGATTGCTGACGGGCGAAGTCAGCAGTCCGCTGATTGATGCCCTGAAAATCGAGTATAAATACACGATGCGTCAAAGCAGTGACGCCTGGTAAAATTTGAACGAACCATCCCCACCACCTTTTGTTGTGCGACCGTCTTTCCTCATCCTTTATCATCTCGTGCACAGCGAATCATGACAGCGACTCGTCCTTGCCGCACGCTTCCGTTCTTACCCCTTGTTTTACAATAACGAGCAACACTCGTGCTACAGATTACCTACATACAAAAATTGAAAAACACGAGTTTGACTCGTAACGTAGGTACGGTCCAAACATTGTATTGTATATTGTTTTTTCCTGTGTTTTAAGCAGGATGGCGTTTCAAACTTATCGCTTATATTGCCCAACGAACTATAGTCATATCTTTTTCCCTCCTCTCTCTCTCTCCTTCGGGTCCCAGCAGCAGCGACGGCGCACCGGAAAAGGGGTGGTCTCCCATCTTTCCCCAGTACCCGCCCCGTGATGCTTAACTTTGGTGATCTACTAACGAGAACCGGTATTTTCCATCACGGCCATTGGTCGGTCCAAACATGATAAACACGAGTGTGAGTCGCGTGGTAGTCATGATCGGTACATTCAACTGTCACGTATTGTTTGATCTTCATTGCAATCGCTAAATGTGTGCACATAATTTCTATATAAAACTACTACTTAATTCCCTTATTTGTAACTATAGAATGTTCGGCAACAGATGTCAGAAATTTTAAAGGCTGACATGCCAAAATAAGGCGAAAATTAAGAATGACGAAATTGCATTTGAGGCTTCGATTTCGAGTTATTAATAATTATTGAAAATACGCGTAAAAAGCGTCTGAGGCGAGGGACTTAAGGTGCGATCGCACGGTCCGTGGCTCGACGAGTTTCGCGTCGTACTCGCCGAGCCACGCGCCGTATGAATGATCAGCTTCGGCTAGTCGCGTCGTCGAAACATCCATGGCTTGCCGACTTGCGCTCGCTGAAGGGATTTGACGAGCCTAAAAAGCCTGCCGAACGGCGCGCCATGGAAGTGCGCCTTTACTTACAATGGAGGTACACAAAGAGCCCTTCAGAGCCGAGGACCTTTACGATTCTGACCAGGATCTCAGAATCCTTAAGAGGTCTCCGGCTCCGAGCAGCTCTTTGTGCACCTCTGGACTACACGATTCCACAGTTGAAACTGACACGGAGTTATGAAATGTAAATAAAAAGTGCAAGATGGATAATGTGCGAATATGTCGATTTTTGCTTTCAGATGCTACATTTTAAATTTATAGCAATAGTGATTTATAATATATTATGAGAGTAGTAAAACGAATATGGTGTAGTTAGTAATGAAATATCATACCTGGTAGCTTGAATCTGACAAGAATCTAGTTTCGGGGATGGACCGCGGCCAGCAAGATGTACGTCGGTGTAAGATTTAAATGTGACAAGTCTGTTAGCGCCTCGTAGTTCACTTGCTATTGAAGATACGCTGAAGAGAGAAAGGTCTGTCGTAATGCTCTCATGACTCGGCGATCGTAACATTCGGGATGATACTTGGAGTGCTGGACATTGTGTGTTTGTTAAGCTGCTACTGCATTGGGGACGGGCAGCTATTGGTATCGGCGATGCCGGCTTTGCTTCGTCCTCAGCCATGTTATAGTCTTTCAATTCTTTAGATATTTAAGCTTTTCTTGTGAATTAAGAAAAATCGTACATTCTTGTTTTCGTCACTTACTATTTCCATTATTACCATGCGATAATATAGGATCATTAATAAATCCTTTGTAATTTTTAGTCAACGATGACCTAACTAGATTTTCTAACAATTCGAAATCTTGTACTTTTAACAAGATATAAGAATTTATTAGTGTTAACATTATCGATCTCTTTTGCAAATATAACGTCAAGTCATGTATACACAATTATTTATAAAAAAAAGTGAGGATTTTGGAAAATTGTTAAATCAAAACTATTAGACGAGTGAATAAATTACATTTTTGCTAATTTAATTATAGACTAATCTCAATGTACTAATTAAATTAAAGTGGGTTTGAAGGTTGATTACATGAGAATTTGTTAATGTGAGTGAACTTGTTTTGTGCAATGGAACAATATACATATGCTCGATTTTATTCATATTTCAAGCCTTCTCCGTTATATTCTCTATCAGTCGCAAATCCATTCAAGTTGTCACAGAAGGTACATCAACGATTACAAATAATTGGCTACTTTTGTATTAAAATACAATAGTTGCAATTTCGAAGTATATTTTTGCTTATATTGATCGATCATATTATCGCAAAGTTTTATAGTTTGTATTCTTCTATCCTTCAGCATAAATGTTTCTGAAAATGTAAAAAAAATTCCACGTTATTAATATATGATCAAGTTTTTATATTTAGAGTGATGTGAATAATTATAGGCTCAAATGAAATTTGAAAGAACCTATTTAATATTTTAATGAACAGTGAAATTAATACATTTATTAATGATATTTTTATTTTCGATATGGTTTTTTGATTTAATTTCTATATAAACTATAGTCAAATTACATTATGAGGTATATAAATCGCATTATATTTTGCTTGGAAGAAACACATAGGCATGTGAACTTGGATGAGGACTTTTTAAAAAGTTTTAATATTGCAGTTTTCTTTAAAAGTGTTATTCGGTATTTTATCGAACTACTTTGTTATTTATTACATTGATAAATCTTTGTGGTACGTTGTTAATTAAGTTCTCTATTATATAGTATTCTGTACAATATCTTCACAAACAACTTAAATTCTCCATTTCTGTTCGTGTTGCATAAGAATTTTTGTGGTAATGTTGCCCAAAGAATTTGAATTGGATCGAGTCTTCACATGGCCACACCAAAAATTAATTTCCGTGTAATTCAAACAGTTTTTAATGAAAGCACCAAGATGTCCTGAAGTATTATCTTGCTGTAAAATTACATTTTTGTCCTCCACAATTGCCACAAATGGTAGTAAATGCTCTTTTAGCATTTTTTTATATTTTCCTGCTTTACTTTTAATTGGTGCCTGATATCATGACTCCACGACATCCGATAGGGCAAAGAGGTATAATTCTTCTTTCGTTCCACGAATCGTGTCAATAATAATTGATGCCATCAGGTCCATACAAATTGAATTTGCCCTCTTCATTGAATATAACGGGGTTCCCACATTTCTGATCGTGAAACAAAGTTTGTTGCAAAATTTAATCGGTGCTCCATGTGACATTTGCTGGGTGGCGGTTTCTTAAAATATTTCTGCCTCTTTTCCTTACCAATCCTTTGCCCTGATGAACTTGAATCACATATCAACTGAAATTATTGCACTATTTGCGATTATGAAGCCACTGTTCCCGAAATTTTCCTTAACATCACTTATTTAATGGTGAGGGAAACTTTGACGAGGGGGGCACGGGGATGTTTTCGATAAACACTTTAGTATTTCCTTCACTTATACATAATCGGTAAAAAGGAAAAAAATTACCTTTACCCTATAATTATTCACACTATTGTATAATACGAAGTTATTGTTAATACAAAGTTAATACTGCTTATACTGTACTTATCGACGCACAGTAGAAACCTGTTGTTTACATCTTAAACAGATTTCTTTGCACTTCTTAGAACTGTCACGGGCAACCAACACTCCACACGCAGCTCAGCGAAGTTTGAGAAAAACATACATGCATATTACACAGTCTTTCCACCACACAGAACCGATGGTCTACAGTCGAGTGTCTCCGAAAGGTTGGTCATCCATGTAGCACCTTATTATATCATATTTGATTCGGTCTTCGCTCGAACCGCTTGACAAGGAGGGTGATTGTGATATGTTGAATCTTTACCATCTTTCGTTTACTTAGGACGCGGGAATGAGGTCATAAAAGACATCAACCGTTAAGGGAAAATGCATTTATCATCGGATCTTTACAAAAGTGACTCCAATTAATTCCTTGTGTTTTTTCCAATGAAAATGATACCAAATCCGACATAATTCGGGCTATAGTTAACCAAATTAGATATAACATTAATTTGCAGAATTTGAATCCAACTTCGTTAAAAATACCTTGATGAGAGGGATGGCCATGATGGAGTACCTCTTGACCACGGACTTGGAAATTCTTAACAAAGTCTCCAAACCCGCCTTCGTTACCACTCGAAGACACGAGGTAATACATATTACATTGGGTTCTAAGAAGGTAGCGCAAGTCATAAAAGATTGGCATGTGACTGGAGAGGTGACTCTCGCGGACTACAGACTAATTCTGTTTAGACTGGCGCAAGAAATGAACCGCGAACCCACGGGAGTCTATACCCACACAGCACAAGGTCCGGCAAAGTCCCTGGGACGTCTTGTTACTGATCAGGACATTCAGACCGTCTTTACGTCCTGATCAGTAACAAGACGTTCCTGGGACGGTCTGTAGACGTCCCAGGGACTTTGCCGGACGTTGTGCTGTGTGGGTAGGTACCCCAGGGCCACCAACTAGCACATCTGTAGAGTACAGGGTCATCCGTTAAAACTGCAACCTACGCGCGCGCGAACAGACGAAAATGGCAACTCCGCCTCACGGGCGGATTCCACTACAACCATTCACCGGCCAGGTGTTAGCAGAGGGTCCGCAAAATCGTGGGTTCAAATTCCACCAACCGAGGCCCTCTCTTTCCTTGGCTCTCGAAAAACGTTGGAATTACGAAATCTATTTCTATAGGTGCAATCCAATCTACCGTGTCGGACCCAACGTTGAGGTTTGTTCTGCAAGCAGGGAGTACTGGGAGGCGAACCAAAGTGAATTATTGTTTGCAGGAGGGCTGATACACGGATGGATGCAATACCAAAACAGTATAACGTTCGAGTCCCATCGCCCTGGGCTCCCCACATATCGGTCTCTCAAGCGAAGGTATAAGTCATCTAGGTCTATCCCAGATGGAATCTTAGCAAAGGCTACGATGGCAAACACATCTACATTTGTAGCGGCAGGCGAGCTGCGCTTCGGTCCTTTTGCAATGTCATGGTAAAATACAGACTGGTGTTAGACTGTGTTGATATACTAACGCGGTTAGCAAATAACAATCACGTTTGATTACTATGGGTTCCGGATCACGGCGGGATTGAAGACATCGAAAGGGTAAATGAGCAAGGCTCAGCAAGGCAGCCAAAGACCAGATCAGGACTCGTCTTGCCCTATAGGTGTCTCTATGGGTACGGTGAAGGAATGGACGGGGAGCTGGGTGAGACAGCAACTCGACCGGTTTTGGAAGCAAACCCAACATATGAGACACGCGAGGGCTCTGGTGGAGGGACTTTCGAGAAAGCATGTTTAGGATAGCCTGGACAGGACGCAGATGATACACTGATGATACTGCATAAGAATTGAAACATCGAAGTTTATAGTTGGTGTTGAGAAGAAAGACGAGGATCTGTGATATTTGTATAGATATTATGGTGTGTAAAAAACACGCTCAAGCATGTATCAAAATCAACAGCATTATATTGAACATTTGTTGTAAACACAGGTAACATTTGCCTAAATGACACGTCTGATAATTCTAAAACAATTGATTCTTGTGCTCATGTATGTATATTAAACCTCCCTGATTATTTTGAGCAATATTACATGCTCTTAAAATTTCCTGCAAACAGTTTTGTACACCTTGTACATGATGTCCATTATCTACTTGAAAAATGTGTCTCGCGTAATAGAGGCACAGTGTGCCTCGACACGAGACACTACTGTGTCTCTTGATCTGTTCGGTACCTCAACTTCTTACACATACATTGTAAGATAAAATTTTGTTGTGATAAAGATACCATGGGCTTTCTAGTGACCCCAAGATTGTAAAAATAATAAAAATATATATCGAACCCTCTTTTTCCCATATTCCTATAAATGATTTCATATATCATGAGAGCAAACGAAAAGTTAAAATAAACGAGAATAAACATGAATATAGAATATTAGAAGAAATATTTTTACGTCAAACAGTAAGCAATTTCCTGATATACAGTCACATCTGCTATGTGTGTTACATGATATATACCTTAAATATTTATTACCTCTGAGTATCAAAAATTGTTACATTGTTACAGGAATCCTTTAATTCCATTTATTTAAAAAACAAACATCTAGATGTGCTCATAAAGAGGATGTTTCTTAAATAGCCTGTTGAGGTCCATAATCAAAACTTATTAAAACAGCCTGTTTTTATTTCTAGACCTCTTTTTGTAAGTATACCTCTATATTTTTTAATAGAGTAGTACCACTGTTCATTTGTGCAACTGAAATAGTTCAGTTACAATCTAATATGTATCGATATCAGAATAATTCCATATTTGGCAAATGCAGAATAATCAATGTAAAGTAGTATAACATTGATCAAAATAGCATCTGGTATTTTGATAACTAAACTATGAAACTTTATAATTTATAAGCACCTTGGCACACAATGAAAGCAATGAAAATAAATTTATTATATGCAGCCTAATAATTATATTCATATCCATTCAAATAACTAATACATGCACCTTGTTATTCTATTTCCACGTTTTCAAGAACTGAATAACATTTCTCATTTGGCTAGAAATTATTTCATATTTATTCTTATATGAGGGAATGAAAATTCTATCCTAAAATATTCACTGCTTCATGCTTCTTACTTTGTTTCAGTAGATTCGTTATATTGATGGAAGATGCTGCTTCGAATGTTGACGTTTCACGTCAAGCGGTTCGATGCGTTTTCTTTCTTCTTTTTCCTTAGCGTACAGTTTTTCCTCCTTTGTCTTCTTTTTATATTCTTTGTTAATCCCCGTTAACGAAAATTAACGCTGCAAAACACATAAACATGAAGAAAATTTGGAATGATACGAAACGATACGAAGCAATAAAAAATTAACCGACGATCACTTACCCTGTACTGTAGTCGACGGTCACGTCGAGGTTGCTTACTGCACAGGCGTCAATCGATAGACACGAGTAGCGCCACCCTTGCAGCTCGCAAATTCTGTCTACAATTAGTGATAGAGGATACCTGAAACTTTCTTAGAATCGCGCAGCATATTGTTTATTTGATTTTTCGTTACTGCACTTTCAAATACGACTTTTTTACGAACTGAAGAAGTAAACGATTACTGAAGTTTATTCAAATATTAAAATATACGAATACATGTCAGTTATTCATGCGATTCATCGTTCATATTATCCACATAGTAAGATTAAAGATAGAATTTTTAAAGTATATTTATTATTCTATTCGCGCAATATGTTTAACGTTCGTTATCCCCACTTCGTGTTCTACTCGCTCTGTAGCGCGATAAAACTTGGCGCGAGATACATATCCGACTTTTCAGAGGCCTTTTCCCTTTAAATCTCTTCCACATTGCTGTTTAATGAATAAAAGATAATCAGCAAAATGCTCTCTAACGAATCTATGAAAAAGTTACTGACTTATATTTTTCATGTCTAAAGATTTCTTTGTATGTCGTTTCACATAAAGAATTGCGGAATGTAAAATTTCTTTAAACAATGTAGACGGATCGATTTCTATCACGATACTGAGAATCATATTTTCCGTTTATCTAGGCACATAATATATTAATTCCGTGTCAGTTTCGTATTTATTCTGTGTTCACTGATGTGACTGACAACTATTCGGAGGTATCCGCGCTCTACAGCAGGCCAGCTCTGGCGCATTACATTAATAAAATAATCAGAATTATATTACATTTGGTGTCATTTTATGAAGATTTTCTATGAAGATCTTCTATGAAGATTTAATACGAAATATAGAAATTGGCATTTTCATTACAGAATGGCCGATGACATGACCTCCTAGACTCTAGGACCTCTGAAGCGCGTGGTTCGAGAGCTTCTACCCGAGAACCCTCCACGGTCATAAAAAAAGATCCCCTTCAGGCAATTTCTACACACCGTCAGTGCAGAATCCAAAATATCATAGCCAACCAATTTTAATTTTACAATACGAACTACGGCTACGGGTTCCACACGGACATTCTTGACACGGACAAGCGTGAACTGATCCGTTGTAACGCAAGTAAATGAGATTTTTTTACACATGTAATTTCACGATACGGATACGGAACTGATAAATGTGAACTGTTTCGTTCCAAAACAAGCAAATAATATCTTTTACGACGACACTGGCGGCACGTAACTGGCAGGGATCTGATATGTGTGCCCGGACCTTTATCCCGTCATAGTAGGGAACTAAGTAGGGAGATATCCTCCTTGGAACCAGCTACCGGCTTCAAGGAGTCGCGGCGAAGTCACAACAATGGCGGTTGCACGATATCACATTGGATCGCGGCTTGACGTAGTCGTGGTGGCGGATAGGGCGGGATCAGGATGTGGGGGTTCACAATCTCTCGCCGGGGAGTATATATCGCAAACTCGGCACGCTACATAGAAGACTTTTCGTGCGATTATCAACTATCATTCACCGTAGAGTACACCGCGGTCGGATGACCGAACTTAACATTACTCCTTAGGTACTGATACGGCCAAGGAGGAAGAAGCGGAATAATGGCCAGGCATAAACCTTATTAATGCCCTTTTTCTTCATTTTTTTTAACGTGGGGAAATCTTCAAAAAACACCCCAGTGTCTCCGAGGTAGCGTGGAATTCTTAGCCACTGAAACCCCACTGCCACCATAGTGCTTGGGGGGGTTGCAGGAAGCTCTAAAAGAAATACCTACCTCTTACCCTCTGGGACGTTATTAATGCCCTGGAGGAGCCGGGGATCCAAAAACGAGCATCGAAGTGTATTGACATGCGTGAGATGCTTGTAAACGATCGAACTACCATGCCCGGCTCGAATCGTGGTTTATATTCGCTATCGCGTAATTCTTATCCGCAAGAAACGCTAATTACAGTTGTTCCCGATTAAGTTGATAAATTAACCTCGGTTAGGTTGAAACAAAATCATCCCCACTACAATTTTTTGCTTGGGGACCTTGCCCACAATCCCGTTCTAGGAAGCTAGTGTGAGATTTAGATGCGGGAATGAGAGCAAGAGAGGAAGAGACGATAGAACATCTGATAAGAGGTTACGAAGGAAGAGGGGAGAGGAGAGGAGTAGAGGACCTACTGGGAGATGCGGGAGTAGGTCTGGAGGAGATGAAGAGGATCATCAGGGAAAGGGAAAGGAAGGGGGAAGAGAGGGGAGAGAGGGGGGGTATAACGGGCTCTAGTCGGGGAAAATACCAAAGATAAACTGCAAAGAACGCAAAGAAAAGTAGTGCAAAGTAACATAGCATAAAGAGTTTAAGTTTTAATCTTGATAGTATATGTTAGTGCAGTTATTTTCACCTCGTTTTTAGCGATTACAAGTAAATAAAATAATACATGAAAAAGTCCAGAGCTGAAAAGAGTTCCCTATGAAAAAACTTCAAAAAAGTAAAAAAAAACGCCAAATACATGAAATCAAAAAATCACAAAAAATAGAAGAAAATATACAATATAAAAACATATGTGAAATCAAAATGAGCTGCAAGTACATAAAGGTGCTTTCCAATTGCGCTTAAGATGGCACAACTACGTATACACAGCTAAAATGCTGTGTTCATACATTCCATTACTCGTATCGCGGACATTTTAATAATGTGAAAATAAAATGTAACATCTAGACATTTGCCTAGATATCCGCGGCCTAGAAGTCAAATACTTCCAGGTGGAAAATTGACTTGGCATTTTTGTTGAACGAATTGCACTGCGTTTGCGTCTATGTAGACTGCTTTTGAAGCAGGCGATCGTCAGACGCGGACATCTTTAAAAATCACTTATAGAAAAATAAGAGCATTATTGTCTTTTGTTTCAGGTTGTAAATGTGTCTGACGTGTATATAGAGGAAATCGCGGTTTTAGACGCACGTGCGACTCGATGTCGCGTCAGTACTCGGCGAGAACCAAGGGAAGCTGCGTCGCATCTAAGATCGCTCGAGCATAATTCACAAAATCCATGGACGGAAGTACATGACAAAATCAAATTTATTTTTCATTGTATTAGTCCCGTGTGTTTGTTACCTTATTCTACTGCGAGTGTGCATCATGGTGGACGATGGTGGAGACGGCGTTTGCCTCCTGGCGCGGGAGGCAAGTTGGACGAACCTGATTTATGGAGACAGCACTGTATATACATATTCTGTAACAATTTCTTTCTGCAACGCGTTTAAAGATTGGCTATTTCCTTTGTTTATACTTTAAAAATGTATGTATACTATTTAAAATACAAATTTAAGTCCATGGAAGAATTTCTTGGAAGTTATAGCATACGTTTTATGTAGAGTAATTAGGCAGAACATTGTTTTTGAAGATTCTATTTGTATCACAATCTGTTCTTTAAACACATAAAAACGTTCTTACATACAACTCAAATAAAAATCATACTGAAAGTATGAAATAGCCTTTTAGCTGGTTTAGTAACTGTTTTCATGTATATAATGCTTGCAGTCTTATACGGTAATTGAGAATAATGTATGGAATCAGCTTGAGTGAGCATCCAGCAACGTTGAAACAGTTTGTCTTCTTTATGACCCCTTTTCAAGAAGTTTAGAAACCTCGCTTTTATTATGTATCGTCACTTCTTCCAATCCATGAATGGCTATCGCTGCTTTCTTTGAGGCATCCATGTAAAATACTTTGCTAATGCAAAGTAGGAATGTTGTTGATTTCTTCCATCATGAAAGTCTTTCCTGTACTTGTTTGCCCATATACAAATACTGTACAATTATATCCATCCAAAACTTGTTCCAATAATGGACTAACAACAGCATTACAAACGTTGTTCTGCTTCGCAGAAGGTCTGAATACACTATCGTATTTAAAATTGCTTGAAACTTTATCTTGTTGTCTTTCATGTGCTATCACTTCTTTACTATTGGGTGTTTCATTTTTGATTTTCTTTTTATTTTGATGTTATTTAGAGGCCTAACGCGAAGAAATAGTTGTATTCACTGATATTTTTCCTTTTTCCCAATCCGTGTATTTAGTATTCATATTGCTCATGATTATGTTGCTCACTCATGCTTACTGATCCTGGGACCACCAGCTGCTTGCAGTCTTATGTTAATAGTATAATTATGTGGAAATTTTTAATAAGAAATGTACAGGTGGCACAAAAATAAAGTGTTGAAATTTGATTGATTTGGAAGTATAATTATATTGACCAATTACATTTAGAAATTCAGTGGTTGAATACACAGTTTAGTGTTATAATAATTACACAGTAATAAATACATAAAGAGATCTAAAATTTCTTCAAGATTTCTTTGTTTTTATTAAAAACTTATCCTAGATATTTAGAAAGTCAAACACGGAAAACTGCATTAAACTATTATTCAAATATAATCTTTTACCGACTGAAAGAACGTCATTTAGCTTATACTTAATATTTTAATATTGACAGAAACTGTCACTATGGTATCATTATCTAGAACTATTTAATTTAAAAAGTTTGAAACTAAAGAGAAATCTGGTACAAGTTGAAAATAAATGGAACCTCGATGAATGTTTTTCTATATATATATATATATATATAAAATAAAGTAACAGAAAACACGTTGCAATTACTTTCATTTTTCTCAATCTGACTCTGATCCCGAACTGGCATCTGATTCATATTCTCCTACGCCGATAGTAAATTTGTATTCCTGATCGCATCCCAAGTAAGCATCACTCATGAAATACAAAGTATAGGAATGCTGTCCAGGAGCAGGCGCTACAAAATCAAGCTTGACTTTGGCTTTTTGTTGCAATGTCAATCTCTTAATAGAGAGCAAAGAGTTGGTCTTTGGATCGCCAATGACAACCCACCAACCTTCTTCACGTTTCTGTGGGAAAAATGGTGCGACAACTGGCCCTGTAACTTCATCTTCTCTTTCAAGTTGAACGATAACATTGACTGTACCACCACTGTGCAGCTTATCTTTATCTTGAACTTCGTAAGACATTTCTATGTTGGGATAACGATTGCAGAATTTGGCAACATCTGCCATTTGCACCTCGGATAATTGTAAAAGGCGATTTCTGTCATCATCCTCCAGTTCCATTACATCAAAGACGGTTTCTACTCCTTTATCCGTGCAACGTTTGATAGTTTCAATAGTGAAATGCGGTAATTGTTTTAAATAAGAGTCTTTAGACCACATTGCTTGAGTGACCATTTGCGCCAGTTCCATTGCAGCGACTGCAGGAGCCAGCCAGCCAGATGAACTCAGAACATCGACACAAGCTTGTATTAATCTTACAGCTTTGCTTAACACTAATTCTGTATCTTTTTGAAGTTCTGGACCAAGTTGTATTCTAGATAAGTGTGCTTGTAATAAGAGCTGTGCTTTTACATGGGGATCAGCCATTCTTGTTGCTTGTGGTGCATGTGGTAGTCGTGCTGCTAAACTTCTTAACAAATTTTCTTCGCGTTGTCTAACGGGAACAGTTTCATATTCAGCAGCTGCTGAGATAATTTCTAATAGTCCCCTAATTTTGGTTTTGTTGTTTAACGAAAGACTGAACAATTCAATTGTTGCATAATTGATATAATAATAAGCTGCGATCATTCCAAGATTCAAAGGCAGAGTATCCATTTCATCTTCCACAGCAACACATTTTGCTTGTTCTAAATCACTTAAAGTACTTTCGACCAATTCAGATAAATGATCTGATAGATGTCTGTGCGTTACACCTTGTAACCCATAGTAGTTCGGATTCTGCGTAAGTCGCCTGTATAGGAAGGTCCATGTAAGATAATCAACTGCATCTTGTTTATTTTCAATCGTTTTAGTTACAATTTCGGCATTGAAATGATCGTGCAGTCTGTGATCCAAATGACTTTCTACAGGTAGAGGTTCATTTAAGAATTTTTTAAAGAAATCTTTTTTTGAACTCTGGCAAAGGAGAACACACTTGGCATCATCGTCTTCTAGCGGACGATTTGCACGTGCCACCATCTGTAAGACATCCGTAATGGGATAATCCTCGTAGGCGTGCGTTTTTCCATTGTAACACTGAGTATCCATAACAACTACAAGGTGAGAATTAATAGATAAACTCCAACAAAGATCTCTGGTAACAACTGCTATTTGTATAGCACCGCTATCGAATAGCTGTTCAACGAGACGCCGATCATCCGCGGATAATCCCTCGTGAAGATAAGCGGCTCCTTGTGAAAGTGTTTCCTTCAGCGTTTTATCGGTCATTCTATCAAGGAATGGTTTAATATCAGCTTCTTCTGCATGAAAGAATCGCGAAGGTTGTCCCTCAGCAGCAGTAAATGTTAATAAGTCAATAGCTGTTAATCTAGCTTGGCGACGAGTAGGAACGAAAACGATAACTGGTTTGTGCGGAGCATATCTAAGTATTGCATTGTACACTGGTTTCGCCATAGCAGCCAATCTGGACGCGTTATGAGTAATATTTATTCCTTGTACATGTAACTCTAAAGGTACAGGTCTGACAGACGGATGAAAGTTGAATGTTGCAGCAGCGGGTGCGCCTAGCCATTGAGCCGCATCTTTTGCATCTGCGAGCGAAGCTGATAATGCTATAATTCTAGTTGGTTTGTCCAATTGAGATGAAATATACCGTGCTCTTGAACACGCTACTTCTAGTACTGGTCCTTCTTCACCACCAATTAACTGAAGCTCATCGATGATAAAAAGTTGAATATTCTGTACATTCTTTCTTTGTTTCCACCTTCTTGATAATACGTCCCACTTATCTGCAGTCGTAATTATGATTTGTCCTTTCGCGAGTAATTTAAGATCTGTTCCCGTTTCACCAGTCAGAAGAACTACTTTTCTGCCCAATTGTTGATTGAACTTTGTTGACCAATCAGCATAAACTAATTCTGCTAAAGCTTCCTTACTAACCATATATACACATCTGCCTTCTGGATTCTGAGTGAATAAACGTAACACTGCGAATTCTGCAATAGTTGTTTTCCCTGAACCTGTAGGTGCACCGACGAAAACATTATCGTCTGAATTATAAACAGCATTAAATACTTGCGTCTGAATTGGATTAAATTGTGGGAATTTATCTATATAGATATTTTCAAATTTTGAGTTTCGTAAAGCAGTAATTGGAAGCGGTTGCAAATCGAGTAACTCTGTAGGCGGTAGATTCTTCTCTGGTAAAATTAAATGGCGAAAGCTAACAGGTAGTTGAGTTTCTGCTCCGATCCATCTGTCTGATACGACACGTAAAAAGTATTGTGGAGGTAATGGTTCGAACACAGGTACGAAGAATTTGATCAAATGTTCGTCTGCTGCGTATTTTGCCTTTAGCAAGAAATACTCGTGATGAAGTATTACTTCAGAATCTACATCTTCGACTAAAATCCAGAATGCTTCTGATGCACCATGTACCTTCTCGTCCCACTGAAAGTCGGGTGTAATCGTCAATTCTACTCTTAAAGTGGATCGTGTAATCGGTTGAATGTGTGTCGATAATTCCAATTTCGGAAATTGATGAATATATTTGTGAATAGTTTTACCCAATTTGGGTACTCGAATCAATTCTCCAATTTCATTAGGTCCTAGATCGTACAATCTCTCCCAAGGGAAGTTCTTTTTTTCTATCTTTTTCACAATTTCTTCTGGCATTTTTCTGAATTGCCTAAGAGGTGACATTGATTGCCACATTCTACGATCTATCATTTTGCACAAAGACAAACATTTATCCGCTAGCTGGGCCCATCCGCGGAATAAAACAATTTCAAAAATTGCTCTCATTAACCGTGATGCAGATTGAGTGACAAATACCATGTCAGACATAAGAGCAAATCCTTCGAGTTTTAATTGAGAAATATATGCTTGTAGAAGAACATTAACCTTTGCACTTGGTTCTTCTATGCTTTCTTTTACCGGAATGGGTACTCTTTCCATTAACTTCTGCAATTCCAACTTCTCTTCTTCCCGAACATTAATGTGTTTAAATTCACTAGATAATGAAAATACTCGGAATAATTCAATCTCGCTTAAAGTGCGTTTCAGTAGTTGATTATATATCGACATCGTGTCGTGAGTACAGTAATAATGCGATGCTATTCGCCCTAATTCAGTAGCCTGAAAGTTTCCAGATTTACGATCATATTTAATTAAACCACTGCGATCTAATCCTACTGCAGCAGAATGAATAAGATCTGCTCTGTGTAGTTCGAGTAATGGATCTTCACTTAACTTGTCGTGACTGATGCCATACAAATTTGGACAGCGAAGCATTCTAATGTACAAATAAGTATAACCTACCCAGGTAACTGCGTCTCTAATGTTTTGTATAGTGCCTAGCACAATTTCCGCGTTTAACATGTCTGACATTTTGCTAATTAATTGTGACTCAATGGGCAACTGTTGATTTAGAAGTGACAAATAATACTGCAATTCACTGTGATTCGTGATAAGAATACCTTCACCTTTTGTATCATATTGCGGGCGACCAGCTCTGCCTAACATTTGGAGCACGTCTAGAGCACCTAGTTCAACCCATCTACCTTTCTCAGGATTGTATACCTGTGTTCCTTTAATAATAACTGTATGTGCTGGTAAATTGACACCCCAAGCTAATGTTGCAGTAGACACCAACACTTGTATATGCCTATCTGCAAACAGATCTTCAACCAACGTTCGATCCACTCTTGTCATACCAGCATGATGAATGGCAAAACCATAAGGTAACAAGTCTTTCAGTTCTTGATTTTTAACTTGTTCCGCTTCTGTTCTTAAAACTTCCATGGATGCGGATCCTTCTCTGAGAAATTGTCCCAATGTATCTTTCTCCAAACACATATCCCTGATAGCGCGTGCTGTTTTCCCGGTTTCCTTTCGCGAATGTACAAAAACAAGAACTTGATTTCTACCTGCGTGTTCCATTGTTTTCTCATAAACGATTTCATTCATTACTTGAAAGCGTTTCAATGCTTTCTTTTCTGTTATTCCTATATATTGTTGCTCTAAAGCGACAGGCCTGAAACTGTTATCGAAGTAAAATAAGCCTGTCTCTGGTTTTATACGTAAAAAGGCCGCAACGTCTTGGTAATTTGGTAATGTTGCTGAAAGACCAATCAGTCTCACATCTTCTTGCGTTGTTTCAATATTTCTGATTGTTCTAGCAACTAAGGCTTCTAAAACGGGTCCCCTTTCGTCGTGTAGCAAATGAATTTCGTCAATAATAATCAATCTAACTAACGAAGTGAACGTTTTCTCGCCTCCTTTTCGTGTTATAATATCCCATTTTTCCGGAGTGCATACTATAACTTGTGTCGCAGCTATCTGTTCTCTTGTTAATTGATGATCGCCAGTTAATTCTGATACGGTTAAATTGTACGTAGACAATCTTTTGTTGAAGTTTCCGACCATCTCCTGTACTAATGAACGCATCGGTGCAACATAAATTATTTTGAACTCGTCAGAGTTAATTGTACCATCCGCATTTATATGCTTTCCAATTTCACGCATCATACACAAGAGCGCGACGTTAGTTTTTCCAGCACCTGTCGGTGCACATAATAACACGTTTTCATCGCTTTCTAAAGCGGTCTGATACAAACGACTCTGAATCCGATTTAAAGTTTTGAAACCTTCAAAAGCTGGCTGCACGTACTTTGGTAACTGATCAATGGGATGAAGTTTCTCACTGTCTGAAAATGGTTTTGGTTTTAATGCAGGAACGTGAACTTCTTCGTATCCTTTCCGCTGTTTCCTAAAACTACCATCGGGTAACTGACAACGTTTATTCGCCATAAAATGACTACCTTGCGCAAATATGAGATCATCTAAATCTATTAGATTTCTTGTACCCTGAACTTGACCACCGGGACCTCCAGTGTCTTCGTTCTCCTCTCTCCTTTTTCGTTGCGCTCTTGCTTCCATAGTTTCATCAGTGTCGTCGTCACCTTTACCTGTATCTAACTGACGTAGAATTTTTGCTAACACAGGATCATCGTTCATTTTATTCCGAATTTTTTGTCGTTCTGAGTCAGATTGCGAAGATGCCAACATAGTACAATAAGCTATTGTGTGCCTGTATTTTTTTAGCTGTTTGATGAAATCAAAACAATCATACCCCAACAGAAGCACCAACTGATTCTCACAGTCACGATCATCGCCAGCATTTTTTAAAACTGCTAATACTTCAGCAGCTCTCGCTTGTGAAACCATTGCATCGTCATAAATTCTGCTTAATCTTCTTTGTAACCAATATGCATCTATATCTAAGGGATGTAATGGTTTCTCCTTTTTCATTTCTTCTGCGCCGCCTAGATTTTCAGCATGAATAGCTCTGTCATCGTTAGCTTCTTCACCTTCGTCGCCCTCGTCATCATTCTCCCTAATTTCTCCATACACATCTTCGTCGTCTTCTTCGCTACTTTCTTCAAATTGTACATTAATTCCATAAGTTTCATCAATATTTTCATCGTTCGTAGTGTTCTTTTCGTCGCTTCCAAAATCTGTTATCTTTTTCCCAAGATTTACTAACAATGCAAACCTTTCTTCCGCTAACGAACCTAGCAATAATTCTGTTTCCTTTTTCTTCTCTTTTTCTTTAAGCCTGTCGTTTTTTAGAACAGCTAATACTTCGTCAGCTGCACCACAAAGAATATCTCTAGGTTGATCTCCTAAGGCTTCCTGGATAAAACTCAATAATACTTCATAAGTCTGCCGTGTTTCTTGAGTTTTAGGACGATAGACAATTCCAACCATTTCATCTACTCCTTCCGAAAGCAATGTTGCGCCTTTCATTCGCGCGAAGTCATATTGCGCTTCATCTCGCTTTTGACGCCTATTAAGTAAAAAATCATTTTTAATACGTATCTCATGGCGGAATATGTAACATTTCTTTAGACCTAATACTTACTTGACTTTTCGTTCTTCAGCTTTTCCTGGTTTAGTACGTTGCGCTCTGTCACCCATTCGTGTTCCATCAAGTTTTCCGACAAGTGACATAACCTCACCAGTAGCTTCATCTCTGCTACGTCTTTCTATTAACCGTACGTCAGCTTGTAATACAAGATTAGAATTCTGAAAACATAAATATTCGTTAGTAAAAAAGTGCAAAAATAAGTAACAATAATTCTATAAATCAGTATTGCCTTTCAGAAATACGTGCAAACGTAACCTATATATTCTATAAGAAAGGTGTCTGAATTAAAACATATAAATGCGAGTAAAATTATTCGCTAATTTTTCAGTGAACAAAAATTATAAAATGATATTAACGTGATATGATATGATAATATACTAACCGCTTTGTATTCATATTGCAATTGTCTTGCAGCAGCGTCTGCCATAATTGCCTCCTGTTAGCATAAGAACTAATAGAAAAATATGCTCCACTAACTTCTGTACACCGCAAGATTGCCTTTCTTTTTTATACAAATTAAAGACTTATACAATACGTATTATATATTTTACGCTTCTATGGAATTTCATAACGTTTGCACTCGTTTAATACACCATAATTGACCATAATACACTTTGATACACTTTAGCACAAGGATCAGTGACCATAGATAAATAATATTTTATAGATAGGTATCTCTTCCGGTTTAAGTCATGATGGAACTCACTGCGTGATTCGGAACGCACCCTATATCTCTTCTTTGCCCTAGTCACGTCCAGGGTTGCCAATTTAGAAGAATTTCTACTAAATCTGGTAGAATAAGGTACTCATTTAGTGACTAAATTTTGATTCTGGTAGATGGTAGAAAATCTGATAGACCACAAAATAATTTTTTTAATGAAAATTAGTACTCAAATATGGCTGTCTTCACGGAATCACTAATACCGAATTCGACAGGCACGCACTGACACTGTACTGGTGCCAGAAAATAACTTGGATTGTTTGATTCTTATAGAGTTTCTCCCCCCCCCCCCCCCCCCCCCCACATACACACACACACACGCACAGAAAGTTAGTAGAATTCTAGTAGATTTTCTTCAAGGCCGTAATAGAAAATCATCCTCCACTGTTAGCAACTCTGGTCACGTAATTGGTCCACGTGACTTTCAGCATTAAGTGGAACAGTTAAACCCATTGCGCTATAAGAATACTGTAGCTCAATGGTTAAACCTAGTTTATAGCGAATTCGGTATCATGCACTGACTCCATGCTCGTGCCAGAAAATGACTTGGATTGGTTGATTCTTATAGAAACGAAGAAGCTCTATAGGAATCAACCAATCCAAGTCATTTTCTGACACGAGCACAGAGTCAGTACAAGATGCCGAATTCGCTATTAGCTTTTCCGTTTGACGTTCATTCGTTGGTTGAGCGTCAATCACGTGACTGGTTTTGATGCTCGGAGCGATTGTCGAGCGTCAGCTTCAGCATGAAATTGCACCTTCATCTGACTCATTTGTCAGTGGCCAGGGTAATGATTTTGGACACAATTGGACACAATGCTCCGCCTTTCCCATCTTTTGTATTTAGTTTATTGTTAAAAAAGATAGAAAGTGCGTGAGCAATTGATCATGTTTCAAATACTAATTGTTATTAACTGAAAACGAATATCTGAATGAAATATCTAAATGAAATCTCATTTGTATTCGAACGCATATACCATAGTGACGCTGATCAAAATAATACCAAACACGATGTTATATGCATGGATAATTTTTAGCTAATTTTGAGGTTACAATTTTTTACTAAAAATTGCGGGACCCTTGACACGTTCCGTGCCACGAAGGAAATTCAGATTTTTGGTGGAACTATAAAAAGTGATAAGAAAAGTAAATTGCAATATTCAATTATAGAAAAATAAAAATTATGTAATGTTTTCCTTCTCTTTTTTTATTCTATTTCGATTCCGACATTGAATTGAAGAACATCTTTTTCCCTGGAATAAAAGTTTCAGCATTAATAAATATTCTGGGCTACTGGCACGGACCGTGTTAGATGACAAAACCAGGCGAAGAATTTATAATGTATATTCATCTTGTTGACTATATGTATTCCTTTCTTTGGCTTACTCTTCTTTCTCACTTGTTATCCATTTTTTCGGCCGTCGCTGCCGGCGAAATATAAAACTGGCAATAAGTCGATGATGGTTTACATTTTACATCATTTTACATCACAAGAGCTCGTGATAAATAGAATGTCAAAATGTAATCCTGTACACGATACAAGGACCGATCCGGTTCCGAGCGAGTTTCTTATAACGAGAAATTACTGTAATGGGGTAAAATTGCCCAGAATTAAAATGTCAACCCCAGATTTTATACAGAAATTACAGAGTACACAATAGTACAGACCTTGCTTCACTGTATTGTTTATTTGCATTAAAAAATATAGCTTCCGTTAAAAAAAAAGACTTAGGTGAGAGTAAGACAATACTGTCCAATATAATCTCCAAAAGCATCGATCATTCTGTTATTGTTGCTACTTTGAAACATGAATACTATACGTATAGTTAATCTTAATATATAAAGCAGAAAGTGTTTGTCTGTTGCCTAAAAACTTTCGAACAGTCAACTCTGGGGTTACGAAATATGTCCCAATTCATTATGTCTGGCGAATCCAGATAAAGATGACTGTTTTCAGTTTTTTTTTTTAAATCAAAATCTAAATTTCGGATGAAGTCGAGTAGTAAAGCTAGTATCTACTCTATATAAATAGAATACAACGTGTGGAGTACGGCACACCCGTATAAAGGGATCTACCTGTGGACAGCATTGCCTTAGAATCTTCAAAAACTATGACCTTGAAAAAGTACTTTCATACGACTTACTACTTGAAATCAAAAATACCTTCTCCACACACGTTTCATATCACCAATAGCAGCAAAAATAGTTTAGGTTCATAATATGAAATAACTTATCCTGAATACTAAAATTAAAACTCCACAAAGTTGGATTTATATTATCCGTATCGGCACTGTTCCGATATAGATACGAGTGATCATATTATACGTTCGTCGAACGATGGCATCCGATCAGTCAGTCAACAGAAAGCGAATCGTAAAGGTATGTAATAGAGAGTAAAAATGTTTTCTCATTTAAATATGTAAGATGTGACTGTAGTGGCTATATTATTAGATGCAGGCGAAGTTTGAAGAAAAAGGTGCTGCCGTTTTGGTATGCACAAGTGCTTCAGAAGAAGAAAAGTTGAACGAGAATATTGGCCACTACGAAAAACAAACAGACGATGAAGAAAAGTTTTTTTCAATATTTTAGAATGTCGCGAAAAAATAACATAGAACAGAATATTATATTTAGAATATTTTTTATCAATTGTTGGTCATATAAAAAAACATAATCTGACAATTTCGATAAGCTTTACGCAATTCATTATAAATTCATTATTGTCCTTTCGCTGTCACGGTTGTGTCTGAACTGAACCGAAACATATGCACATGCATTGACAAAGTATTCTTCGCGAAAATGTCGGATGGCCGGGCCGATTGTAGTTGTAAATACGTGCCTATACTTATAGGATACGGTACGTATAAACACCTATACTTCAAATGCATTAAAGAATGTGTTTGATCGGTGCGGAACTCGTACGTTCCGTCTCTGTGCGTATAATATAAATCTGCCTTTATGGATGAAATTCTTATCAACTTATAAATATTGGAAGCACCGTAAAATTATATATTTGATGCTAAAAGTGCCGAGATTTAAAGGTTTATATGAAATGTTATATATAGTTAGATAGCAAGCATTAACTTGTAAATGTAAAATACAAATATCAAAGCTGATTTATCTCGATAATTAAATGTAACAATAAAACATCATTGATGAATTTTGAACACACGTATGCAGAGTGTTTGGCAACAGGTGTCAGAAACATTAAGGAATGATTCCACATGCCAAAATAAGATGAAAATCGAGAATGACAAAGTTCAAGTTTGAGGCTTCGATTTTAGAGCTATTAATTATTGAAAATCTGCGTAAAAAGCGTTTTGACGCGCGGGACTTGGACTGATGCCGACGTGTGTTAGCCAGGTCAGGCATCAGTAGTGTATGTCTCTCGCGATAAACGCATTTTACCAGTATTTCCAACAATTAATAACTCGGGAACGAAGTCTTAAGTTAGATTCACACTATCGCCATCGTCCGTCGAAACATATTCAATGGATTTCACATGGTGGCGTTAAACGGTGGCCGGACGGAACAATGTGAATGTCACTATTGAGGATTCACGTTAGTTTTCGAATTAAAATCCATTGGAGAATGGTTCGACAGACGGTAGCCGGCCGCCAGCTAGGCGGATAGGGAGTGTAGTGTGATTCTACCTTTAATCGCAATTTCGTCGGTCTTGATTTTTGTCTAATTTCTAATTGTGACACGTACATAGGATCAGCCTTAAATTTTCCGACACCTGTTCCCGATGACACTGTATACTGCGTCTTGCACTTAAATTCAAGTACTGGTTAGTTCAATCATTGAAAGTAGAAGTTACGACAAATAATTTTTCAGTATACGAATAAAGTAAATGTATTATCAAATTGGTTTACTTTTTTCAACATTTTTGAGTGTACATACACGAATACTTGAGTAGTTAGCATTCTATATATAATAACTATAGGTCTGTTCCTGAGTTTAATAGATCGTACACCCCATTATAATCAGTCTACAGCATCTCCAAAGGTAACAAAAATACATTTACTTCCCTATATTAATGTTGTTTTTCAAGCAATACATAATATAATGTTAATTCATACTGTTCAAGTCAAAACACTTTTGAAATACAACCACTGTTTGCTTAACGCACTTACATGTTTATTTTCTAAGGCAGTGCTGTTCACCTCGGCGTTTCTGTTCTACCTACGTGCTATGTATATTGTTTGCTTGAGGGGCGCGCACAATGCGGCGGCCTCAACTAGTTTTCATATTAAGGTAACGAAGGTAGTGGTGGCAAGGTCACTAAGCTATGGAGTTTAGGTTGAACAGCACTGTTGCAAGGAATTCATAGTTAATATTGTAATGACTTCAATAAATTATTAATAAAAAGGGCTGAGTACTCTAAAATAAATCTATAACAATTATACATCATTAACTAACCAGACTTCTACATAGAATAAAATGTAATACTTTCAATATTGAAAATATAGAGCAAAGCGGGGTATTCTGTACATTTTAATAGTGTGATGTTTCCGATTACGTCGGAAAAGGTAGCTGTCCGAATACACAATTTTTTACAGATGCCATAAAATTATTGCGATGTTTACGTATACTGTATAACAAACATGTCGTAATTTTTAACTACATTTCAACTGATGGAAAGTACGATTCCGCCTGTTTCTGTCTTGATTATCAACAATGACATCAGTACTATTTTTTAAATTACATTTATAACTAATAAGTAGTACATATGTCAAGCTTTTCTTTTACGCAATTTAGCTTTTGCTTCTTTCAGTAGAAGGTCGAATGTGTTATCTTCGTTGACCTGTGGTATATTATGTCCACTACTAGTAGGTGAACTGCTTGCCATGCCATCTATCAGAAAAATACATTACATTTAGAATGTTTTCCATAATTCTTCCTGAGCTCCATTTCCTTCCTTAGAAATCATGCAATTTAAGCTTGCACTGGACATTTATTTTTTTTTATATGGTAATCCTGATTAAGTAAACACAAGAGCGCTTTTATAAGTATTTTACAACAAATGAGCTACTGCATGATTTTTGAAATATACAGAATACTAATATATTGAACTCTTCAATGAGAAGAAATAAATTATTTTTAAATATAGCACTACTTGCAATTAGTTAAATGGTATTGTTTCAGTCTAACGTGCATGAATATTGTATATGATTCAAACAAATTTTCGAATGTTTCACTAGCTACGAGTCTAACTTTATTAAATTAAATATATAATATTATTTGTTAAATATAACTATTTCTTACCAAGATCAGCATATTTCACTTTACAAAAAGCTCGTCGGCCTCCAAAGCATAGATCATATCTGGGCAAAGCTGGATCATCATTACCGTGTTCTACTGCTTCATATGCATCATTTTTGTAAGCAAATGTTACAAAACCATAATTATCGCTAAAACATGTAGAAAAATTTTAATATTTTTTATTTTCAAGAATATACAGAGGAATTATGAAATATAAAAAAAAGATTACCCATGTTCGCGGAAATGTACACTAATATCAACTACAGGACCGAAATTTTCGAATCTTCTACGTAAATCAGCTTTAGCAATTCCTTCTTCTAAGCGTCCAACATAAATCACTCTTCGTTCCTCCACTTGTCTTTGCTTCTCTCTGTCGTACCAAGTATCATACGCTTTCGAGTAGGAATTCGATGGGGATCTTCGAATGTACAATTAAAATCATGAAAATTATGATAAAAGAAGTAAGCAAGTACTATGTATAGTATGGGCTCTATGAACCAAATTTCGCTTAATCCAAGCTCTGCCTAAGCCGGTAATTCGATTGAGGGGTTAATCTACCTTGACTGGTTAAAAAAATTGGAAACTTTCTTCTTTGCATATATTGATATTGTAATATCTTAAAACTAAAATACAATTTATCCAAAGTCGAAATTCCAATTTAAATTATTCGAATTCGTTGAAAAGCATCACCGCGTGCATTTTTAACGAAGATTTTGCACCTGTTGTGTTTTTATGGATAAGGGGGGGGGGGGGGGTAAATGGCTCCCTTGCTTTCCAAACGGTGTTAGAGATAGACTCATGCAATGACTCTATGGATACATTCTTCAAGCACAGAGAGCAATAAGAGGCTCGATTAACAAAATAAAAAAAAAAATAAAAAAAAGAAAGAAAAGGCCAAACAAGTGTTAACAAAGAGCAAAAAGAATTGAAGGTACGGGTGCACAAATTTTGAATTTATCTAGAAAAAAAAAAGGATTCGGTTTTTAGTCAAAACCGCCTTCTTTCGGAGCAGTGTATGCTATAAGTTTAGTAAAAACTGTCTATCTTAGGGATCCAAGATGCCACGGTTTTCGCGGAACAGTTCCGGATTTTTAGCTGTTCCTCGCTTTTATCCGCTGTTCCGAAAAATCATTTCATATTTCATTGATTGAATTTTATTTTAGGAACCTGTTCTTCGCAAATTTCGTGCACCGTCTAGCCGTACACGCAGTGGCATGCTTTCTCAACCGCAATATTCTTGTAATTCAGAATAGAACAGGCGTCCTGCCATTGTTAACATATGTCTCTGTCATTAATAAAAAAAATCCAGAGATTGCTCTGGGTAGCTCGAAATAAATTCTTAAAGAAGCATTACTTTCCGAATCAGCCACGGTATTCTAACTCTTTAATTCGAGACCATGTTTTGGAGTAATTAGTATTAGCGTCGTTCGTTGTGTAGATAAAACATTGTTTTGGATCCGGTCCCACTCGTGCCGAGTTCTCAAGCATCGAATGGGTGTTACTGTACTTTTTACTTTTGAAAAGTGTTATTTTTTACGAAACAGGTATAGTTCGTATATGGCACACAGTCGCAAACGTTATAATCCGAATTCGCAATTATTCGAGCAGATTTGAATTCCCCTTTTCCCAGATTATCGAGGCCCTACTATATTTACTAAAGAGAACGTTCTCGTTTAGGGGATAAAGAAAATTACATTTCTTTTCAGATTTTTTTATACCCATAAATCTCTAGAAACCTCGACATTAATACTTCTTTCGTTTTTAGAAATTATAAGAAACGAGCGATTTAAAAATTCATAAGAAACACTCATATTTCGGCAGTCTAAATCAGAATATTCCCTTAACACTTTTAGTAGCACCAGAAGAAGGCGAAATATCGGCGCGAGTCTGGCAGACCATTTTACGTATTCACTACTATCAGGGAAAGTATTATCCAGCTGATTCTCGACGTTGCTCTTAACAAATTATTAATTTTCTATATTTCTATGCATTATACGTTAAAAGGTGCACTGTATTCCAATGAACTGTTCCGGCGAACCACACATACGCGTGGAGAAGATGCCACCTTCTTAACGGGGAAACCTGATGTAGCGGGGCGAAGACACCGATTTTTGTTTTGCATAAATCAATAGTTAAACGCAAAACAAAATTCAAAAAATTAAAGCGGATATAGCCGATTTTGCTACGGAGCACTAGGTTACCAGAAAACTTGAAATATGTTTTTCTCGAAACGACAGTTTTACAATTTGCGGGCAATGTAACTCCAAAAATATTCCACCAATCGACTTGACCTTGTGCACGTATATTTGTGAACATTCTCTTCACAGGGCTTATGATATTATTTAAATAAATAACTTTTTTACACATTTAAGGCAAAATTTCGTTGGAAAAAGTGAACTTTTTTTTCAAGAAACCGCTATTTGTTCAATTTTGCATCTTTTAAGTTATGAATTTATACAATTTGTGCGTATACTCATAAAATACTTTCTTTAAAAAAAATTCCCAAAAAATGCCTCGATTCTCAGTTCGTTACACCAGGCTTTCCCTTTAAGGCCGCCGCCCATTTTACCGAAGCGAAGCGTCGTGACCAATGCGAAATATTCGTCGGCGCTGTTCTGTTATATACCTAGGCGATGCGTGGTCGTCGCTGTTCTGTCATATGAGCGATGCGTAGTCGCCGCGCTTCGACCTAGTGGGCGACGACCTTTAAGCGTCTTCTAACCACAGAAAAAGGGAGAGAGAAAAAGAGAAAGAGAGAGAGCTGCGCATCGCCTGTGGCATAGGTTTGGAACTGTTGGAAGGCGCCTAGGAAGGAGCATCTTCTCCAACGCAGTATATTTTATACAAAGAAGTCTATTCTGATTCTATAAATGATACAAATTCACTAATATCCAACCTAACGAAATCTGCTTACGTTACAGTTGATTGTAGTTTCAAACAATCCTAGATTAAATATACAGGACAATACTTTCTCTGCTGTCTCGGCGTGAAAACACGTAATTGGCAGAAAATATATGTACTAGTTTTAACGCATAAACATTCATGCCAGGTAAAAAGTGAATAATAAACGAATTTCTCGCCCTGAAAGTGTTACTAATATGAATTACTTACCGTCTCCAATCTCTGTAACTACGATAGCTACTCGAGGAACGTTGCCTGTGCCTTTCGTAACTTCTACGATAGCGTCGTTCTCTTCTTCGACGACTTGACCATTTAGTCCTTCCGAAGTTTGAACGAGATGAAGATCTGCAAATACAGTTCATTTAACACATTTAATAAAATATTCATTTTTTTTCCATCCTTGCATTTTGCAAATATGTACCTTGAGCAACTAGAATACCTGGAGGAACATCGAGATCTCGATCTTGATGATCTAGAACGCGATCGTGAGTAGCTTGATCCTGAACTGAAAGTAGACCTAGTATTTGAACGTGAACGTGAACGAGATGACCAACTACTACTTGAACTGACGGAGCTGCGGCGATGACTTATTCTTCGATGACGCGTGTTACTCCGTTTACGAGATCTGCTTTGACTGCTACTACTTCTACTTCTGCTTCTACTTCTGTTTTTGCTTTTACTTCTTGATCTAGATCGGCTTGAACTAGAACTAACTCTGTGTTTTCTGCAAAGTCGTTGACTCGTATCCCGTACATGATTATCTCTGACAATGATTAAAATTTTAATAGAATACAAATTATTAATCGACAACGTTTATCTGGTGTAAATAATCTTACTCTTATATCACACATACATATATCTAAAAAGCATGGTTTTATTTCTGTACCTTTGTTCCTCGTGCCTTTCATCAACATCAATTAGAGATTTTGGGGGAAATTCAAATACAGTTTCGTACGTTTGTATTCCTACTTCACATGTGAGCGGTTTCGGGCGAAGTTTTTCCTCGTCTATGTCTACTTTTGGCTTTAAAACTGATACAATTTCTCTTTCCGACCAAATCAAATTTTTAGGATCGTCTTTAACAGGTTCGGTTGTGGTAGAAGCATGATGAACATATATTAACGTCATTGGTTGTATCGGAGAATTTGTTCTACTATTATCACTACGATTTTGTTCCCTTCTACTTCTATACTCTGCCAAATTTAATTTTCTCCTAGGAGGTTTCCTTTCCTCCTCCCGTGGAAGTGTTTCCTCAGTGTCTTGAATAATAATATTCTGTACTTGATCGTTCGAGTGATTAGTAGTAGTTACTATACTTTTGTTAGCGATAGTCGTTAAAACTGGTAGTTGTACATGTAGTTGCTTCTTTAACACTGAAACCATTTGTTTTGCTTTATGGCTCCCTCCTTTCACGGTTTTTGTTTGACTCAAAACACCTCGTTGTAACTGTAAAATGCTTGTTGCCAAAGCTGAACGTATCTTTATCTCTTGTGTTGAATTATTCGAAGACTCGTTCTGAACTTCGATAATAGGACAGTTTAATGTATTGTTCGAAATATCAGCATTTTCATCGCTACGCTGTCCCGTCGATGTGCTTATCTGATATTTCTTAGTTTCATTTTGCAATTTTATAGATCCATTGACTTGAACATCATTAACTATTGTAACCCCTGACAGTTCTTCACTGTTGTCACTTACTTCACTCGACTCTAAACCACTATCTTTCCTCGAATTGCTTTCGGTTGAAAATTCTCGTTTTATGATAATTTTATTCAATTGTGACGAAAATGTTTGTTTTATATTAGCCGTATAACAATGAGATGATTTCTGAACATCGTTCTTGACTGAAGTCACTTTTTCATAATCACTAGATTGTCTTTCGTATTCACTATTACTATCTGAACTAATAGAGGAATTAGTACTACTGCAGTAGTCATGATCCAGTTGTACTAGTCCACCGTCGATAGTTCTACTTTTACTATTATTTGTTACCTAGCGCAATAAGAAAGAGTTATTCATCTCTCTAAAAGCATTAGAGTTCTCTTACGATTTAATGGCATACAACCTTATTATCTTGGATATTAGATAACAATGAACATTACTACGAATGTTTATACTCAACTATTTTTAGAAGTTTGTTGCGAGAAAGTGTTACAGCAGCATCTTGCATACGTGTTCCGCTGCTACGACCACTACTTTGTGCATTAGGCATTGCTGGTATTATTGAAATTACCTTTTTCCGTCCAGATGTCTAATAAAATACAATTGTATCCATGTCGATCTGACTTTACACCGAACAAAATTTTCTTTTCGTACTTATTAGATTTTCATACAATTACCTTTATCTTTTCAATCACTTCTTTAGGTAGAGCATCTCTAATATTTTTATGCAAATTTGAAATTTGTGATAACGATTTCTTTGCGGTATTGACTCGGGACTGTTTCATACGTTGTTGAATTCTAGTATATTTTACACGCACACCTTGTTCACATACTGTATTAGGTTTAGTAGATAAATAAGATGACGTATTTTCAGAAGCTTCAAATTGTTCTAGTAAACTTTTAACATCTCTAGCTTCCAAGACTATAATATCGAACGAGGTACGATCGGTTTGAATAATGTTTCATAACGCTGTTTAATTAAAATAGCTTTGAATATAAGTATATTACCTGGTAAGTGATTTGAGGAAGATTCATTATTATTACAAACACTATTTCTTATATTTGCGTTATGCACTAAGGACTTCTCCTTCTTCTTTTTCTTTTGCTTTGTTAATACATTCGCAGTGATATCAATTCCTATACTGTCATACTTAGGTATGTGCTTCTTCACTTTTTGATTTTTTATGTGTTTAGACTCTGTAGATAGCGATTTAGATTCTGTTTCTACTTTTTTATCACCACCTTCTACGGTATCTCTTCTTTTGTGATATGATTTTTGTTCTACTATTTCTTCTGCACAAAACAGAATAATGAACTTGTATTATAATGAAACTAATAGTTAATTACATAAAAATAAGTTAGAGAACTACAGAAACCTAAGACATTGTCACTGCTTTCTAGCGTTTGTATATTCTGTTCGTTTTGAAAGGATTCCTTTTTTAATTCCTCTTGCTTCATTTTTAAAAAATCAGATTCCTGAATTTCTATTAGCTTATCATCCTGTAGTATATTGTCCGAAGTACAAAGACTCTTTTTATCGGTAGAATTCATACCTAAGCCTATGATATCCATATACTCATCCATATCCGTGGCCTAAAAGAATTGCTAACAATGAGCTCATTGCATAGAAATAATAAGTAACATTATAAGAAATTAGTAAAACCTGTAAGTAACCAATATGCTCTTGCCAATCTGTAAGAACTTTTGCAAAATCTTCTTTAATATTATCCATTTTAGAGATTGTGGGGATTTCAGAAATTGACATTTCATCCATGTCTGTAATACGTCTAAAATACATAAGGTTCGTTATCGTATTTTGTTTCCAAAATTGGGCGCAATGAAAGATAACTTACTCATGGTCGTTACTCCATAAGCTATCAGAATTTGTGATATCAAGATGCGTTTCCATGTAATCAAAGTCATTTTCAACAATGTGCATTAACAAATCTTGAGGTTTTTCCATTAAATTCTGTTTAAAAGTAACATATGGTATAATACGTATATTAAAATAACTTAAAGCTGTAAAAAACATTGTTATAAGCACGACTATTTCTGTATTCCATTATCATATGAACATTGAAAGTTACAATATAAATGATGCTAATTCAATTGTATCAATGAATAATTGAAAATCCAAAAATGGGATATGTAGGGTTCTTAGCATAACATGCCATTGATTAATTAAAAAATTACATGTTCATTCTTTCAGGCAGCTAAAAGTGTGAAGTGAAATATATAATTTTCAGAAAGAAAGCGGGGGACAGAAAGAATGCGAGACAAGGGGAAAATTACGCTAATTAATGTCGTAAGGATTTACTCCGTAAAGAAAACTTAATAATCAAGTTACCTGTTCTAGGGATAATGAAAAATCTGAAAAGTGTTCCTCATCATGGAAATTTAAAAATCCTGTTTCCATGACACAACTTCAAATTCTTAATCGAAACGTTATTCTATGTAAGGAGCCTGTAATTAACGAAAAAGAAACCAGAATAAATAGGAAACTCGAAATGATGCGACCACGCGTTTGTGTAAGGTTATGTTCAAAGTAATGGGAGCGTGATACGAATATTAATGTAAATGTATTAAAATTAGCACGCTATCCGTAATATCGTTTTATTTGTTAATAGTCACATACACTTAGTGGCTCAATAACCACATTTGTATATACTTTAACATAAAATATCAAATTTATGCACATTACCTTCTACAAACGTGAAAATGCTAAAGTCAACACAGAGCCAAGGGATACCGTTATTGTAATGAACGAGTGCAGTAATTCAAAACAATGTACTTGTCACAAAACTACACCTTGATAAACATACGATATGATATTTTGGTAAATACTTCGAAAAACCGTTCTAACATTCACGACTGCTATTTGATTTCAAATGTACGTTCACGGGTTCGCTTATTCACGTTCACTCGCGCACGCACATGTACGTGCATACGGGCGAATATACGCGTGCCATGTACCGACGCGTGCGGAAGAAAGCATACGGCATATATAGTTGGTTATAACGCCACGCCTCCAGGATCTCTGGTCAACTATTAAAAGCCAATCTATCCTAGTACATGGCAATTACTTCATAGATATTACAAATAACACTTATTTTGCAGATTGTTTTACATTATACCGCGTAACGTGAGCAGCATGTGTCAGCTACTGCTTGCCAATCAGCAGACAATTATCTACCTATATATATATCTGAACTGAAACTTTCATCTGATATATAACGTTATATATATATTATTTACATAACACTGAATATGAAAAAATATCACCAACAATTCTCGCTATTTTAATTTCAATGTAATGTATCTATGTACTTACTGAACGTACACAAGCCGCTACGTCACACGTGACTGACACGTTATAGATGCTTTTCTTGGTTGTTCACCATGCGCACTAGCGCACACATGGGTACATACATTCAGCTAAAAATTATCGTTCCAAGTTACCTCGGATGCGCGTCGGGGCGTCGGGGAAGGTACCCCTTCTTAGGAGCCGGTCGACTCCAGGCGCTGCGCCGATTGAATGCGCATAAAATTATTAAATCGTCGGCTGCTCCATGTGGCGGATGGTGGCGGATGGGAACAGAAAATAACCTATATGCTGTATAACAACGAATATTTGCTACTTTGCACTGCACATGTAAGCTTTTCACGAGTTTCGAGGATCACGATAAGATATTATTGTTGCGCCGTAACAGTAGATTTGTGAAGTCTAGGAATGTTATTAGTCATGGATAAAAAATCAAAATTTCCATTTACAATCTTATGTTATGAAAGTACTACATTGGAACAGAAATTTTCGGCTTTATTTATTGTTTCTGTGGTTGCCAGAATTAGGCACATT
Source organism: Andrena flavipes (assembly GCA_963971345.1). NCBI lineage: Eukaryota > Metazoa > Arthropoda > Insecta > Hymenoptera > Andrenidae > Andrena > Andrena flavipes. Next base: position 71,022,213 of record OZ020479.1, on the reverse strand, counting down.
ATGAATTTGTGATGACTATTTGGTAACTAAAAGTTCTATTTGATTGTAACATTTAACACTATCATTCAATAATAAATAAATGAAATTAAGCAGAGTAAACTAACTAAATATTATTTATTACATATTGAAATCCATAGTAATATTAAGGTTGCCGTCTCATTTTTGTTATGGTCCGAATCGATCGAAGCGTCCCTTGTAAACAGACGGGCCCTAATGAAACTACTGCGGTCGATAAAAAGAACTTGTACAGAGGTGACATCTCCAGGTACTCTATGTAGACGAATTTTTTACGCATAGTTGTCACATTTTCTGTTCTCTCCCACACAGCACAACGCTGTTGCCACAGCTCCTTCTATCGAGAAGTCTTGAAGGAATCTTCGAGCATATATGCTCTAACGAAGGAATACAGCACGAGAGCTGCGTCCAGCGTCAGAGCCGTGTAGCGGATTGGCGCTAAGAGGCTAGTTATTTCTTGCGAAGAAGCAATGTCGATGGTCCTCACTATCGATAGCTTATTTTTACTATCAATAGTTATCGGTATTGAAAGTATGCGGTCATTTATAAACATATTGCTCCTTAATAAGAAATAACTAGCCTTTTAGCGCCAATTCGCTGCACGGGAGTGACAGAGAGCATGGAACACCGATATGGGGATTTCGTGCGTTTACCTAGACTTCGGCCTGGCAGTCTAAAAACTTTCTACCTACGATACATGCTACTTGTTTGCCAAATATATGAGGAATCGAGCCCATCATCCTCTTACGTGTAATGTTTTATCAGCAAAATTCATGTTAGCAAACTAAATAATAACTTGTAAAATTGTCACCATTGTCACTAGGCATAACTCAGTGGTTCTTCGACACAGGGGGATCCGACATGCAACGTTGTCAAATTTCCGAATGGAAGCTGATTTTGCTGCCTAGTGTATGTTTTTCGAAGCGTACGTAAAGAGACAAATACGCACGCGCACATAAACTGCACGCTTTATGAGCTCGAAGTGGGAGAATTTTAGGGAATCCTGTGTGCCACCAACGCCACGAATGCACGTATAAGACTGAAACGGAACAGTTTTCTCTGCAGTCTATGCGCATAATGCGTGAATTGAAACACAACCCAGACAAAGAGTAGGTATAATAAGAGGCGTCACTCGACAAGGACAGACATAATCTGGGGAAATCACTAAGACAACCAATTTAAATGCCCATTCGGCAATGATGGCTGGGCTTCGGCAATGACCGCTAAGCTTCGGCAATGATCGCTAAGCTTCGGCAATGATCGCGGTAAACTTCGGCAATAATCAGCCAATGTGGTAAGGTACATTTAGTCGATTTGAATATCCCGCTCGAAATAGACAACCAATTTAAATGCCAAGGTCAAGCAAGGACTTCAAAGGTTCCGCCCGGAGTGACGCCTCTTATTATACCTACTCTTTGACCCAGATCTCTACGGAGCACGTAGGGTTTTCTAAGTTTACTCGAAAGGTAAAAGACGTGTTTATATTTAGAATAATAAACACAATTGAATGACTTCAATTTTATGTGTATATTTGAAATGCGTAATATTTATAAAAAAGTATACAAAATGGTAAGTTTTTCCAAAAATATTTAATTACAAATATTTAAAAATAATTAAATTACTCACATTAATTATATTTCTTTGTTATTAATTACGTTGCAAATAAAAACATATTCAAAAACTGATTCATTTAATCGTGTTCGACGACGCCGTCGGATATTAGGATGACTCTGGTTCTAAAACGTAATTTTTTGCAATCTTATTTTTATAGTGAATTCGGTATCTTGCACTGACTCTGTGCTCGTGCCAGAAAATGACTTAGATTGGTTGATTCCTATAGAGCTTCTTCGTTTCTATAAGAATCAACCAATCCAAGTCATTTTCTGGCACTAGCACGGAGTCAATGCAAGATACCGAATTCGCTAGTAGTATCCCCAAACTCACATCGGTTCGCTACCATGCTTTGCGCGCCCTGACGCGCCCGTAAGCGGGCGCGCTCCTCCCGCGTTAATCTAGTCCAAACCAATACTAATACCCCGGACAAGTTGGAAAGTGGAAAGCGTTGTGTTGGAATAAGTCAACAGAAGTACTGTACAGAGAGGCGATCGTGGTAAGGTGATTAAAAAAAATTTCTTCAAATCCATGAGAAAAAGTTTACCAAGCTTTTGTGCGTATATCTTAGAAAGTAAGGCCGACTGCCGGTTACCTATTTCAATTGTTTGTTTTCTGTTCTCGTCGAAAACAAACAAATGTTACGCCCCGTCATGCGATGCTTCTGTCGCGCTCAGAAATTTTAAGTGAAGATTTTTATAAATATCTCGGGAACTAGGGCCGACCGACAGGTCTGCTCTTTAGGATGCAAATACCTCCTCAAGTTTTGTGACCCGGGCAACAGCTGAGCGCGGAACTGTCACCTTGTTAACTGTTGCGTGGGATTTGGGACAACTGCAAAAGTGTGCGAACGCCCTATACGCGTGAGGCCCAGCTATGTAGACTCGTGGTACGAGTCAGTATGGACCCATGCAGTCATGCAGTTCTCTCGCAGCCCATGCTGTGGGTCCCAGAACTTGAGAAGCTATTTGTACCCTAAAGGGCAGGCGTACTCTAGAGGATCACTATTCACGCTGCATCACGCACAGGTGTTTCCTCCTCCACTGCAGAATAATAGGTCCGGAAGTTGGTCCCACGATTCTGGTATCACTGGTGGACCACCGCTCCTATAGGTGTTCCCCTTTCGAGAAATATCCAGAGCAACAAAATGTTGTTCGGGGACTCTGCAAATAAGATAAGTTGTCAAAATTTGAAATCTCACGAGTTTTTACATCACATAGGACACTGAATTATTGTTTCAATTTATTAATTGAATAATAACTTATTAGGTAAGTCGTCAAAATTTTTTAATAGACTTTATGTAGAGCTTATAGAAACAAAGGGGACGCACAGACTTGGAAGTTGTCTCAAGAAGGTTAGACAAAAAAGCATCTTCTCTTGCATAAGCTTCTGGAAATTTGTACCATGCATGTACAAAATAATATATTATAACAAATTGCATTTAAATTGCCAGATATTTTTATACCAGCAAATTATTTTTAATTTAGAGTTTTTATGTAAAGCTTATTATAGAAATGAAGAGGACGCACAGGCTTGGATAGAAATGAAGGGGATGCACAGGCTTAGAGGTTGTCCGCAACAGGTTAGGCCGAGAAGCATCTTTCTTTTTACGCACAAGTTTCTGGAAATTTGTCAAATAAGGTAAATCAACAAAATTTGTCAAAAGACGCCATTAAGAATTAAGAAAATTATGGCGGACTGCTTGCAATGTAGAGCAAATCACATTAGTGAAGAAAGTATGCTGAAAACACATCTCTCTTGATATTTTTCAATCTTTTGTGAAAGATATTCGTAATACATTATTAATGTATTAATTTTATTAGTTTCCAATTAACAATATTTCAATCCTCCAATAAACATACTGAATTAATTTTATTCTAATACCAATAAATTGTGCTTTAAAAATATTGAATCTCGTCGTTCATTTTCGCTAAATTACCATTAGCATTTAAATACCTTGCAACAAGACTTTCTGCCATAGGTTCTCACCTACCCTTTTGGTCACATTATGTACTCTCTACACTTTCTGTAGCAAAAGCCCAGTCTACTTCTATAAGTTTTATGTTAAGTTGTAACTAAAATGTGGTGAAAAAATTATTATCAGCTAAATAAAGAAAGTATAATGATGCAACTGAGTTTATTACCTCTCTTCATGATCATGAGATTCTTATTAAAAATGCAGTACAACACGAAATAACAACGGTATTAAGATGTTTAACGTGTAATTACACAAGTACTACTATCAGTACAAATTGTGTGGTACACCTTGCATTGTTCAAGATGTTCAAAAAATCATTTGAATTTCAAGATATAATAAAACACAATTACATCACAAGATGTAAAAATTTGAAAGATTCTTGCAATAATTGTGAGAGTTCAAATTCAAACATAATGAAAAAAGTCAATATGCTTCCAAACAAATTCTTAGTGCAAAATTACATTTGTTCGATCACGATAGTAGTGGAATAACGAAAGTGGAAATTTTCTTAAAGGAATTACCCTTAAAAAACTTCAAAAAATAAAAAAATTAAGCCAAGTACATAAAAAGGTCGAGGTCGAAAAAGAGTATTATCAAATAAATCTACGAAAAAAATACAAGAAAATAATATTAATTAAAATATAAAAAAAGATGTGAAATCAGATTGAGCTGCAAGTATACAAAGGTGACACTGTGTAACACAATGTAAGATTCGGTGCTTTTCAACAGTGCTTAAGATGACACAACTACATATACACAGCTAAAAAACTGTGTTCATACATTCCATTATTCATATCGTGGAAATTTTAATAATGTGAAAATAAAATGTAACATCTACAGTGGCGGATTCAGGAGCCTTTCTTGGAGGGGGCGAAATATATGAAAGTATTTAAGTACATTTTTGAACCTTCTTTTACAAGATTTAAAATTTGCTTGTAATTTATACTTTAATATCTCTATCTGATACTATAGCCTACATAATTACATTCGCGTTATACAGAATACATATTATTTCAATAAAGTCTACAAAAAGAGTCGACAGAGCAAGAGATTTTTACCTGAAACGAAGCGCACTACCGTCCTTATCTAACTTATCTCTAACTTAAGACCTTCAAGGCGCAAGTACGACCTTACTTGGAATTCGAAGATTGTCCTCGAATATTTTATAGAACAGCTGACGAACGAAGAGTTAAATTTGAGTGATATCCGAAAAACTAATTATTCTTGTCGCACTAATTACTGATCACCGGATGCAGACGTTCTCTCTGATTGAGTTAGAAAACATTAGGATATCTGCGGATAAAATGAAAAAAAAAAGAAGAACGCAATACAACCGCTTTTAACCATGCCATTTTTTCACAACAAGAAAATATTTGCAGCTTCAACCTTATTTGGATAGCACCATAGAGGTTTCTAATTCTGTGAAAAAAAAACTCTTTATATCTACTAATAAGCCAGTTAAGGCGGTTTCTACGCAATCTCTAAGCCACTTGGTAAAAGAGGTTCTAAGTAGCGGAATAGATGCAACTGTGTTCTCAGAGCATAGAACGCCCGACGCCGCATGCGTGTTTTATATTATTTTACGTTAAAATGTGACGATACTGGCGTAGAGTAGGGGTACTACTTCTCTTTGTAGATTTGGATTCAAATTGACCTATGTGCCTATTTCGTACCATTGCGTGTAAGCTTAAATCGTACCGGTACGAACATACAAAACCAATCTATTAAAAAAAAATTGTATGAAGCTAAAAACAAAATCATAACCAGAAGAACCAGAACAGCAAAGAAAACCCATAAGAGGAAGAATACCGACAAAACCCATATACAAAAGAAAGAAAAGAAGAAGGAGAAAGATGATGAAAATGAAAGCTGGTTTTATAAATTGTGTCAAGAAAATTGTCAGGAAAATAAGATACAATGCACGCAGTACAAAATGTGGGTACGCGAGCTTTGTGCGGGAATGGATAGAAATACTTTTGAATATGTACGTGATGATTGTAGTAATTAAATTTGAAAGTACGAATTAGGGTAAGTATGGTACGATTTAGGAACATTAATCCAAAATCGTACTTTTTTCATATTAAACATAAATCGTTTTTATGAATAGAAGTTGATTATTTTTTGTTTTTTGAGTTTATAAAATTATTTGTTCTATTAATAAAGAGTTGATTACCACTAGTTTTGTTTCATTTTTCCTGTTATTTTTCACGAAATCAGCATTTGTTCTTACGGGGTACGAATTAAGCAAGTTTACCCTACCTATCGATACTCTTGATTCGAAACGGAGTATTTATATGGCGATACTTCCTTCCAATACAAGTTATGAGTAAATGTATCGATACCTTGACGGTATTGGTTCATCCATTGAGACTTGCCCGCGAACTTGTAAAGGCATACACTACAGATCGCGTTCTTTTTCTTTCTTTTACTCTTCATGTTAGTAGAACAAGACTGACTACGTTTTGAAAAAATTGTTGGCCCTGAAAAGGGCCGTTATAAAATGACACGCCGTTGGAATTATTTGGAGCTGGTGTATTTGGTAACAGCTTTGGTGCCTTCAGAGACTGCGTGCTTGGCTAATTCACCAGGCAACAAGAGTCTCACGGCTGTTTGGATCTCCCGAGATGTGATAGTCGATCTCTTGTTGTAATGAGCCAAACGAGAGGCTTCGGCAGCAATCCGCTCGAACACATCGTTGACAAAGCTATTCATGATGCTCATCGCCTTGCTGGATATTCCAGTGTCGGGATGGACTTGCTTCAACACTTTGTAGATGTAGATGGCATAGCTCTCCTTCCTCCTCCTCTTCTTCTTCTTGTCGGTCTTGCTGATGTTCTTCTGGGCCTTACCAGCCTTCTTTACAGCTTTTCCGCTCGCTTTTGGTGGCATCTTCACAAATGCTTGGTAGACTTGAAGTACGTTTCACCTCGGTGAGAAATCAAGACTGAATGATTTTGCACAGAATGGAGCCGCCTTATATGCAACGGAATCTAACAGTAGAGCGCACCAATGGCGTGCGACTCCCTATGTTATTGGTCGGAGTCAGATCTCGGTTAGGTGTGACTGGCACGCCATTGGTCGCGTGCACGCACCCGGACTTCACATATAAAGAGGTCGCTTTCTCCGAAAAACTCAAATTCCTCCAGACATTCGTCGAGTACACTTGTAGTTTGTCAATCGATTTCTTGGAAAATGTCTGGACGTGGCAAAGGTGGAAAAGCGAAGGGAAAGTCAAAGTCTCGTTCTAACAGAGCAGGCCTTCAATTCCCTGTTGGACGTATCCATAGACTTCTTCGCAAAGGAAACTATGCAGAACGCGTTGGTGCAGGAGCACCAGTGTATCTCGCTGCAGTTATGGAATATTTGGCTGCTGAAGTTCTGGAGTTGGCTGGTAACGCAGCCAGAGACAACAAGAAGACCAGAATTATTCCTCGTCATTTGCAACTCGCCATCCGTAATGACGAGGAATTGAATAAATTGCTGTCTGGTGTAACCATCGCTCAAGGTGGTGTTCTACCAAATATCCAAGCAGTTTTACTGCCGAAGAAGACCGAAAAAAAGGCTTAACCTACCACCTCAACAACAAATGGCCCTTTTCAGGGCCACAAAATAATTCATAACGAAGGAATCTCTAATTCAAACTATACTAAACCTTATCCCATCATCACTTCAAGGGTCTATTTTACTTTGCCGGTCGAGCAAGAGGCCTATGTACATGAATTTCTTTTTCAGGAACTATCGTACGGATTTGCATGTTTTTCTTGTTGGTTAAATATTTATTATTCCTTGCTGTATAGAATTGTATTCTTCATATTTCCAAAATATAATTACAAATGTGTGGATTTAAGTCACAATGCTTGTGCTTTTGTGAGAAGACTGCGGAAGTGATTGAGGGAAAGCTATTAAAGATATCGCTCTGAAATTTTAACACAATGTACAGGAGATTTGTCTCCACAAAGTGGTCTACTATCATCCAGATATTAAAAGATTTTTTTTCAAATCACATAGACCGAAAAATAGGCCGGAAAAAGGAATATTTTCATGCCAAGGCTACCATTTTATAACGACTGGCAATGAATTGAGTGAAAATATTAATTGGTTCAAGAGTTATGATGCACACCGTTTCTGAAAATGGTATTTCGAGGAAACCGGCTTCAAAGTTAAGTGTCCTATGTCAATACCGCTCTGCGAGGCCGTTACTCGACGGGGCACTCAATTACGTTCGCTGCTTTAACTTCGACAATTATTTGAATTCCTTCATGAAATTTTGTTTAAAATTTTCATAAAGGATAAGACTTTCAAAGTCAGTAAAAAAAAGGGTAATCGATTTTCTGAAGCGGAAATAGCCCACTACCCTTTTAAATGAGTTCACGATGTACATAGTATTTGTCTCAACGCTAATAGTGAGTGAACATTCCAATTCACCACATTCGTGTATAAAATGTTGGAAATGTTCACGGCAGGCCACAAAACATAGGACCTATAAATTCGGTTCGGGGGGTTCTAAGTACTGAATAAACCGGAGCGAACATGTGGGCCAGGTGGTTCGAGCAGATGTATTATTCCATGACCCCACTGAGAAAATACGTTTTTAAAAGAAAACTGGTTCTCTGCGACATGTTCTTACACTGCTTAATGTTAAGCGACACAGCATAATTTAGAGTCATACGAAATCCTAATTTAGATTTTGGTTTCCCACGGACATAATACCTATTTAGTTTCTCCATATCAATTTGTACAGCGCGTATATTTACTTAGATAAAGGAGCAAACCTGCTGATACAGTATCAGTGAATTTCGAGTTCCATGAATAGATACAGTGAGCCACAAAAGTATTCGGAGACCCTATAAAATAGATTATCTTTTTTAAAATTGGTCCAAACGACTTGAGATATTTTGAGAAATAGAAGGGTTAGTTTATTAGGTTTCGTGTTTCGTCGTTTTGAAAAAATACTGCTATTAGTTGGAATAGTGAGGAAAATAGTGAAGGTTGCTTTTTCAACTTTTTTATCTCAGGCTGTAATGAAAATTTTAAACATGTAGGTTTAAGTAAGTTCTATAAATACATGCCGAAAATTTCATCGAAATCGGTTGCTGCAGAAACAAACCACAGACATCGAAATCGGTTGATGCAGAAACAAATGACGGGCATCGAAATCGGTAGATGCAGAAACAAGTGACAGGCATCGAAATATGTAAGAATCTCTTGGTTTATTACAGTTAAAGGCCGAAACCTGGAATTTGTACCACATTTAACTGTTTGTAGCTCATACCTACATTAACCGATTTCGATGAAATTTTCAGCATGTATACAATGTACGTAAATCTACACAGGGGATTATTAAAAATTCATTGAAGGCTCTAATAATAAAAATTGAAAAACACAGCTTCACTATTTTCTTCGTTATTCCGAACAATTGTAATTTTTTCAAAACGATGAAACGCGGCGCCTAGTAAACTAATCCTAACTTCTCAACGAAACTCAAATCGTTTTTGACCATTTTTAAAAAATTTATTCTGTTTTAAAGGGTGTCTGAATACTTTTGTGGCCCACTGTACATCAAGGATTTACTTTATTTCAAGGATTTGGGCGACACAATTAGATTAGGGTCCGTTAAAGAATTTTGACCTGTGAGGAACCCTCCTTTTTTATTCAGGGTTCAACTCCATTTGGTAGAAAGAACATCCTCCACCTAACAGTCCCTCCGCAGGTCAGAAATTCCGACCCTTCGAACGGCCTGTGAAGCTATAAAAGTACTTTCCATGGGAATGCATCCATGCCATAGGGGCATATACTTCAAATTGCTAGAATGGGATGACGCGAGTCAGGCTTTGAATTTCTCAAAGTGATGTTGTTGTTGAAACCTCAGGTGACTACATTAGGAATTATTTTTGGCCCTGAAAAGGGCCGATTGTTATTAGAGCAGAGGAAATTTAAGCTCTCTCTCCACGAATGCGACGTGCCAGTTGGATGTCTTTAGGCATGATGGTGACTCGTTTAGCGTGAATTGCGCACAAGTTGGTGTCTTCGAATAATCCAACAAGGTAAGCTTCACTAGCTTCTTGCAAAGCCATCACAGCGGAGCTTTGGAAACGAAGATCCGTCTTGAAGTCTTGAGCAATTTCACGAACCAGACGTTGGAACGGAAGTTTCCGAATCAAAAGTTCAGTGCTCTTCTGATAACGTCTGATTTCGCGAAGGGCTACAGTTCCAGGCCTGTAGCGATGAGGTTTCTTCACTCCACCAGTTGCAGGAGCACTTTTACGTGCTGCCTTTGTCGCCAGTTGTTTTCGTGGAGCTTTTCCACCAGTTGATTTGCGAGCAGTTTGCTTGGTACGAGCCATTGTTGTTGATACAATATGAACGTTTTCGTTTCACAATCGGAATCGAATTCGCTTGACGCCGAAAACTCCGTCGCTTATATGCACTTTCAACCCAGACCTAACCAAGACCTGATTGGTCGGCACACAAGTGGAGGGGATGTTCCCCTTGGGGCTGTCTGATTGGATCGTAAATTATGGTGGGAGTTTAAGCTTCCCAGTACTATATAATAACACCGTTTTTCGGCTGAGACAACACACTTCACAAGTAACCGTGAACTTGAGCACTTGTATCGAACAATATGACTGGCCGTGGAAAGGGAGGAAAGGGTTTGGGAAAGGGAGGAGCGAAGCGTCACAGGAAGGTTCTTCGTGATAACATCCAAGGTATCACAAAGCCAGCCATTCGTCGTCTGGCTCGTCGTGGTGGTGTGAAGCGTATTTCTGGATTGATCTACGAAGAAACCAGAGGAGTGTTGAAGGTTTTCCTTGAAAACGTCATCCGCGATGCTGTGACCTACACAGAACACGCCAAGAGGAAGACTGTGACTGCCATGGATGTCGTCTACGCTTTGAAGCGACAAGGCAGAACCTTGTACGGTTTTGGCGGTTAATTGTCCCATCATATACCACGACGCAGCAAAAATCGGCCCTTTTCAGGGCCATCAAATATTTAAACGAGGTTAACATTGGTTTGAACTATAAAAATATTTCCTAACGACAATCCCACTATACCACCTACAAGTAGCAGTTTAACTGAATAACCAGATATTTTAAAGTTGTATGTTTCAATGATTATTGTTTCAATGAATTACGGAGGTAGAAAATACATTACTCCTACGATAACCTGTAACATAATTTCCTAAAGAGCAGAGCATTCAATGAATATTAGGATAGCTCGCCTTTTTATTGTAGTTGAGCATTGCCGTAATTAAACAGAACCTGTTACTCTTTCTAAATGCAGCGCATAGCAACACCTATTACAAACTTCCCAGGAATAAGTTGGAAATATCCATTGCATTACTTCTTGTTAATTGAACTTTTATTTAGATACGCAAAAGAAACATGTTTTATAGTTCTTAACGTATTATCACTGAAAATTAGAGTACAAGAAAAATAGTCGTATTTTTACTATGCTTACAGAAAAATAGCATGCAATAGTCGTACCTATGCTTACAGATTTGACGCATTTGATAAGCAATGGAGAGTAAACCGCACATCCATTTTGGTATTACTAAAACCATGAACCTAATACTTTTCAGCAATGATTCTACCGCCGAATATTTTTAGAATACTGTAGTTTAAACTTTTGTGTATTATTCCTGTTAGTACACTGTTCGACTCTTGTACGACCATTAAAGTTAAATACATGACCTGCATCGTTACTACTTTATTATTAGTCAAAATTCAAAACTGGAAGGCACGTTTAAATTACCATATCACTCTATTCATATTTTAAGCGGTTGATAAAGGATCTCGTCTTAAATAGTATGAGTCATGTCTACATTACGAGTTTCGCGATGCTAATGTTTCCTTCAAACGGGACATGTTCCATAAAAGACCATTCTTCTATTATTATTCTGAATATCCAATATTTCTTATGACACTTTGTTTTACTTGAAATACGATTTGTAATGGTTCAACACTTATTCTAATTAATTTTTGGGTGGAAGGAATTATACATACAAGCTCGTAAACACATCTCCATAGATACAGTGACTCATTGTGTCGTCGAATATGATGAGTTATTGTTCATATATCGTGTTACACCATCGCCTTTCGTAATTTAATCAATAGTAATCGAGTCTTTCAATAAAATTGACATTTTTTCGTACCAAATTCAAATTGCATAACGCATATTTGTGCCGATGATTATAAAACTGGTATAAGTTATTTAGATTGTTGCGTTTGGCGTATTACAAAATTTGTTTCCATTGAACAAAATGTTTCGGAGCATATATGCTCTTCTAATGTCAAACTTATCTGTCATCATAAATTTTAGATTCAAAGGTTTAAATAACACATTTTCGTACAAAATGTGTTTTTTTTTAAACCTTTGAATGTCTCAAAAATTTCAAAAGTGATGAACCGTACTTTTTCGATCTTCACAACTTAATAAATTCAAATATTTTGTCCAACAAAAGCAATTTTTATTTTCTTAATACTTTGCCACTAACAACTTCACCATTTTTGGTAATGTATGCTTTACTACTATTTCTTCTAATTCTTCTCATATTTTCAGCATAATTAAGTATACATATTTCTCACAAGTATGTAATTATTTCCTTCCTCACAAATTAGTTACAGAATATAAATGATTTACAGTACTATCGAAATGAACGTGAAACTGTCGCGGCTCATTATGAAAGTGCCACTATCATGTAATTTGAGGGCTATTTTGCAACAATTCTTTTATAATATTGAAATATAATTCAATATACCATAAGATAAGAGAAATCTCAATTTTGGGCTTTTTTTACTTACACTACTTTCATAATCACCGACACATTTGTACATAAACTTTGGTTTTTGAAGAAGAAACATCGGTTCCAACACAATGACGTAGTTTCTAAGGAATCAACTCGCAAAGGAGCTATATTTCCTATTTGCAAACGAGTAATTTTTCGAATAAATCAATGTTCGAAGTATTGTTCATATTTGCACTCCACTATAATTTCATCAATTTCAATAAACATTTTGTTCGAGTGCATATCACGTCGTCCATTCCTGTTGCGTCTTCTCGATCTTTGTATTTCCCACCGTATAGAACTCCGGGAATTTCTGCTAACATCCGTTACTTGTCACGGATTCTCGCATATCAATTATTAGCTCTAACATTAGGACACCCGATTCCAGAAAATATGCCATGCTTATTTAAACATTTTCCTGTTTTTTAATCAATTTTCCGCGCCGGTCTACCCTGTCCTAGAGAACGACCATGCGTCTGCGTGAGTTCGTCAAGATGAAATGGTTGAAAGTATGGCAGAAGGTAGGATACGACGACAGTGTGAGACATTGCCGACAATAATTAATCATTTAGGCACGTGATAAATGCTTTTAAAAGGACGAATCTTGGTTTAAATTGGTAGGATGCACCAGGGAGTCTCTGATTCTCGGCAACGTGATATCAGAAACATAGGTAGGGGTTTCCTCCGTGGTCCGCGCTGCCGCAGCAAATATGAGAGTCTAAGCAGCGAGCGTCGTTTAATTCTAATAGATCGAAGCGGAATCTGTGAACGGTTTATTATAACATTTATCTGATATTCTCTTTTTTTATACGATTGTCGTATAATTTTTAAGAATGGAGGATAAGAGTAGCTCTGGGAACGCAACGGTGGCGGAAAATCAGTCGACGAATGCGACTCCATCAAAGAAAGCCGCCAAATCAAAGTCGGCAAAGTCCTCTCATCCACCAACTTCGGAGATGGTGAACTCTGCTATCAAAGAGCTGAAGGACCGCAAGGGATCGTCGTTGCAGGCCATCAAGAAGTACATAGCATCTACGTACAAGGTGGACGGTGAAAAGCTGGCTCCATTTATCAAGAGGTATTTGAAAACCGCCGTGATTTCTGGTGCAGTTATGCAGACGAAGGGGAAGGGCGCCTCCGGCTCGTTCAAGCTCTCTGGCGCCCCTTCGAAAGGTCCAGAGACCAAGCGTAAGTCGAAACGAGAAGTGAGGAAGACCACGACGGAAAAGAAGCCAGTTGAGAAAAAACAGGTGACCCCAAAAAAGGCCGCAGTGTCGAAGAAACAGGCTGCTGTTAAGAAACCAGCCGTGGTGCAACCGAAGAAGTCACCCTCGCCGAAGAAAGCGAAGACCGTTGCTGCAAAGAAAGCGGAAGCTGCCGCAAAACAGAAGGCTGTAGCACAGACAAAAAATCTGTCGAAGACAAAGAAGGCTACGAAGGCGCCAGCAGCGAAGACAAAAACACCGAAGCCGAAGACCGCCAAATCACCAAAAGCTGCAAAAGCTTCGGCGAAGAAATAATCATTTGACGATTACAATAACATTGGCCCTTTTCAGGGCCACAAATTTTTTAAAACGTAACAACTATCTGTGTTTTCATAAACATTCCTCAATATGATCATCCTTCCACTTTCTTCCTTGATGAATAACAATTAAGATCGATTGGACATTGCGATTCAAATTTTTTTGCTATTTGATATGAAGTCGCTTAAGGTTCTCACAAATTGTTGGTTCTCAAAGTTTATTGTAGCAATCTGGCCTAAACTTTCAAAAATGTCCATGCTCCGATTCGGCTAAAATTTTACAAATAGTTCCATCTTGCATAGAAATAATGTTCGCGAGAAGGATTTACGGCGATTGAGAAAATAATTTTCTACCATTTTAATGTCATTCCCTACCTAATCGACAAAATGTAGCGTTGCCATAGACCAGCTATATGTAGAATAGACCTTTCACCGCAGGCCAGGTATCGAATGGACCTTTCACCGTAGAACAGGTATAGAATAGACCTTTCTCCCAATGTTATATTGTGTTTATCGGGTTTGGAAATTATGAGCCCCATTACTATTTCCGTGTCGTATCCAATGTTAACGGCTAAGCATGAAATAACAGTGCAGCGCTACAAGCGGTAGGAATGAAAGTTATAATAGCGGTGAGAATTTAGGTACAGGGTGTCCCAATCAGTGATGCCAGAATGAGGACGAGAGCGCTCGAGAAATTCCCCCACCTCGCATGCACACACTACGTCGGAGTGCGTGTCCGTGAGCTCGGCGTTTCGTGGACACGCAGCTCCGGCGTAGTGTGCATGCAAGGTGGGGGAAATTCTCGAGCGCTTCCGTCCTCATTCTGGCATCACTGGTCCCAATGTCAAAATAATACAGCATTTTTAAAAGGCAAATAAAAATTTTGACTATACCCGATTGGGCTGAAATTTTGCAAATAGGTTCATGTTGCATAAAAATAACGTTTGCAACAAGGATTTTTGACAACTCGAAATTTTTTTTTACAATTTCAATGTCATTCCCTACCTTACCGATAGAGCTGAGAATCGGCTACAACAGTTATTCAATGCATTGCGGTGAGGTACATTTAGTCGATTTGAATATCCCGCTCGAATAGACAACCAATTTAAATGCCAGGGTCAAGTAAGGACTTCAAAGGTTCCGCCCGGAGTGACGCCTCTTATTATATCTCCTCTTTGCCTATAGACTCGTGATACGAGTCAGTATGGACCCGTGCAGTCTTGCAGTTCTCTCGCAGCCCATGCTGTGGTTAGCAACGTAACAGTTCCGCGCTCGTCTGCTGCCCAGGTCCCAGAACTTGAGAAGCTATTTGCACCCTAAAGGACAGGCCTGCTCTAGAGGATCACTATTCACGCTGCTTCACGCACACATTACCACCGCTCTTGTAGGTGTTTTCTCCTCCACTGTCAGTTAAGGCAGTTCCTACGCAATCTCTAAGCCGCTGGGTAAAAGAGGTTTTAAGTAGCGGAATAGATACAACTGTGTTCTCAGCGCATAGTATGCAGCACTCCACTACCTCAATAGCGAAAAGACTGGGCGTTGATCTAGACTTTATTAGGAAGACAGCTGGCTGGACTACAGAGTCCAAAGCGTTTGCAAAATTGTATGATAGAGAAGCAACAGTTTGCTTTATTCATACTGGAAAGTTAATATGTGTAATATGGAATAAAAAAATTTTCTGTCAAGAAAATAGTCAGGAAAATAAGATACAATGCACGCAGTGCAAAATGTGGATACGCGAGCTTTGTGCGGGAATGGATAGAAATACTTTTGAATATGTACGTGATGATTGTAGTAATTAAATTTGAAAGTACGAATTAGGGTAAGTATGGTACGATTTAGGAACATTAATCCAAAATCGTACTTTTTTCATATTAAACATAAATCGTTTTTATGAATAGAAGTTGATTATTTTTTGTTTTTTGAGTTTATAAAACTATTTGTTCTATTAGTAAAGAATTGATTACCACTAGTTTTGTTTCATTTTTCCTGTTATTTTTCACGAAATCAGCAGTTGTTCTTACGGGGTACGAATTAAGCAAGTTTACCCTACCTATCGATACTCTTGATTCGAAACGGAGTATTTATATGGCGATACTTCCTTCCAATACAAGTTATGAATAAATGTATCGATACCTTGACGGTATCGGTTCATCCCTTGAGACTTGCCCGCGAACTTGTAAAGGCATACACTACAGATCTCGTTCTTTTTCTTTCTTTTACTCTTCATGTTAGTAGAACAAGACTGACTACGTTTTGAAAAAATTGTTGGCCCTGAAAAGGGCCGTTATAAAATGACACGCCGTTGGAATTATTTGGAGCTGGTGTATTTGGTAACAGCTTTGGTGCCTTCAGAGACTGCGTGCTTGGCTAATTCACCAGGCAACAAGAGTCTCACGGCTGTTTGGATCTCCCGAGATGTGATAGTCGATCTCTTGTTGTAATGAGCCAAACGAGAGGCTTCGGCAGCAATCCGCTCGAACACATCGTTGACAAAGCTATTCATGATGCTCATCGCCTTGCTGGATATTCCAGTGTCGGGATGGACTTGCTTCAACACTTTGTAGATGTAGATGGCATAGCTCTCCTTCCTCCTCCTCTTCTTCTTCTTGTCGGTCTTGCTGATGTTCTTCTGGGCCTTACCAGCCTTCTTTACAGCTTTTCCGCTCGCTTTTGGTGGCATCTTCACAAATGCTTGGTAGACTTGAAGTACGTTTCACCTCGGTGAGAAATCAAGACTGAATGATTTTGCACAGAATGGAGCCGCCTTATATGCAACGGAATCTAACAGTAGAGCGCACCAATGGCGTGCGACTCCCTATGTTATTGGTCGGAGTCAGATCTCGGTTAGGTGTGACTGGCACGCCATTGGTCGCGTGCACGCACCCGGACTTCACATATAAAGAGGTCGCTTTCTCCGAAAAACTCAAATTCCTCCAGACATTCGTCGAGTACACTTGTAGTTTGTCAATCGATTTCTTGGAAAATGTCTGGACGTGGCAAAGGTGGAAAAGCGAAGGGAAAGTCAAAGTCTCGTTCTAACAGAGCAGGCCTTCAATTCCCTGTTGGACGTATCCATAGACTTCTTCGCAAAGGAAACTATGCAGAACGCGTTGGTGCAGGAGCACCAGTGTATCTCGCTGCAGTTATGGAATATTTGGCTGCTGAAGTTCTGGAGTTGGCTGGTAACGCAGCCAGAGACAACAAGAAGACCAGAATTATTCCTCGTCATTTGCAACTCGCCATCCGTAATGACGAGGAATTGAATAAATTGCTGTCTGGTGTAACCATCGCTCAAGGTGGTGTTCTACCAAATATCCAAGCAGTTTTACTGCCGAAGAAGACCGAAAAAAAGGCTTAACCTACCACCTCAACAACAAATGGCCCTTTTCAGGGCCACAAAATAATTCATAACGAAGGAATCTCTAATTCAAACTATACTAAACCTTATCCCATCATCACTTCAAGGGTCTATTTTACTTTGCCGGTCGAGCAAGAGGCCTATGTACATGAATTTCTTTTTCAGGAACTATCGTACGGATTTGCATGTTTTTCTTGTTGGTTAAATATTTATTATTCCTTGCTGTATAGAATTGTATTCTTCATATTTCCAAAATATAATTACAAATGTGTGGATTTAAGTCACAATGCTTGTGCTTTTGTGAGAAGACTGCGGAAGTGATTGAGGGAAAGCTATTAAAGATATCGCTCTGAAATTTTAACACAATGTACAGGAGATTTGTCTCCACAAAGTGGTCTACTATCATCCAGATATTAAAAGATTTTTTTTCAAATCACATAGACCGAAAAATAGGCCGGAAAAAGGAATATTTTCATGCCAAGGCTACCATTTTATAACGACTGGCAATGAATTGAGTGAAAATATTAATTGGTTCAAGAGTTATGATGCACACCGTTTCTGAAAATGGTATTTCGAGGAAACCGGCTTCAAAGTTAAGTGTCCTATGTCAATACCGCTCTGCGAGGCCGTTACTCGACGGGGCACTCAATAATTACGTTCGCTGCTTTAACTTCGACAATTATTTGAATTCCTTCATGAAATTTTGTTTAAAATTTTCATAAAGGATAAGACTTTCAAAATTAGTAAAAAAAGGGTAATCGATTTTCTGAAGCGGAAATAGCCCACTACCCTTTTAAATGAGTTCACGATGTAGTATTTGTCTCAACGCTAATAGTGAGTGAACATTCCAATTCACCACATTCGTGTATAAAATGTTGGAAATGTTCACGGCAGGCCACAAAACATAGGACCTATAAATTCGGTTCGGGGGGTACTAAGTACTGAATAAACCGGAGCGAACATGTGGGCCAGGTGGTTCGAGCAGATGTATCATTCCATGACCCCGCTGAGAAAATACGTTTTTAAAAGAAAACTGGGTCTCTGTGACATGTTCTTACACTGCTTATTGTTAATCGACACAGCATACTTTGGAGTCATACGGAATCCTAATTTAGATTTTGGTTTCCCATGAACATAATCCCTATTTAGATTTTCCTTGTCAATTTGTACAGCCTGTATATTTACTTAGATAAAAGAGCAAACCTGCTGATACAGTATCAGTGAATTTCGAGTTCCATGAATAGATACAGTGAGCCACAAAAGTATTCGGACACCCTATAAAACAGATTATCTTTTTTAAAATTGGTCCAAACGACTTGAGATATTTTGAGAAGTAGAAGGGTTAGTTTATTAGGTTTCGTGTTTCGTAGTTTTGAAAAAATACTGCTATTAGTCGGAATAGTGAGGAAAATAGTGAAGGTTGCTTTTTCAACTTTTTTATCTCAGGCTGTAATGAAAATTTTAAACATGTAGGTTTAAGTAAGTTCTATAAATACATGCCGAAAATTTCATCGAAATCGGTTGCTGCAGAAACAAACGACAGACATCGAAATCGGTTGGTGCAGAAACAAATGACGGGCATCGAAATCGGTGGATGCAGAAACAAGTGACAGGCATCGAAATATGTAAGAATCTTTAGGTTTATTACAGTTAAAGGCCGAAACCTGGAATTTGTACCACATTTAACTGTTTGTAGCTCATACCTACATTAACCGATTACGATGAAATTTTCAGCATGTATACAATGTACTTAAATCTACAAAGGGGATTTTTAAATTTTCAATACAGGCTCAGATAATAAAAATTGAAAAACAGACCTTCACTATTTTCTTCGCTATTCCGATCAGTTGCAATTTTTTCAAAACGATGAAACACGGCGCCTAGTAAGCTAATCCTTCTAGCTTCTCAACGAAACTCAAATCGTTTTGACCAATTTTAAAAAAGTTATTCTGTTTTAAAGTGTGTACATCAAGGATTTACTTTATTTCAAGGATTTGGGCGACACAATTAGATTAGGGTCCGTTAAAGAATTTTGACCTGTGAGGAACCCTCCTTTTTTATTCAGGGTTCAACTCCATTTGGTAGAAAGAACATCCTCCACCTAACAGTCCCTCCGCAGGTCAGAAATTCCGACCCTTCGAACGGCCTGTGAAGCTATAAAAGTACTTTCCATGGGAATGCATCCATGCCATAGGGGCATATACTTCAAATTGCTAGAATGGGATGACGCGAGTCAGGCTTTGAATTTCTCAAAGTGATGTTGTTGTTGAAACCTCAGGTGACTACATTAGGAATTATTTTTGGCCCTGAAAAGGGCCGATTGTTATTAGAGCAGAGGAAATTTAAGCTCTCTCTCCACGAATGCGACGTGCCAGTTGGATGTCTTTAGGCATGATGGTGACTCGTTTAGCGTGAATTGCGCACAAGTTGGTGTCTTCGAATAATCCAACAAGGTAAGCTTCACTAGCTTCTTGCAAAGCCATCACAGCGGAGCTTTGGAAACGAAGATCCGTCTTGAAGTCTTGAGCAATTTCACGAACCAGACGTTGGAACGGAAGTTTCCGAATCAAGAGTTCAGTACTCTTCTGATAACGTCTGATTTCGCGAAGGGCTACAGTTCCAGGCCTGTAGCGATGAGGTTTCTTCACTCCACCAGTTGCAGGAGCACTTTTACGTGCTGCCTTTGTCGCCAGTTGTTTTCGTGGAGCTTTTCCACCAGTTGATTTGCGAGCAGTTTGCTTGGTACGAGCCATTGTCGTTGATACAATATGAACGTTTTCGTTTCACAATCGGAATCGAATTCGCTTGACGCCGAAAACTCCGTCGCTTATATGCACTTTCAACCCAGACCTAACCAAGACCTGATTGGTCGGCACACAAGTGGAGGGAATGTTCCCCTTGGTGCTGTCTGATTGGATCCTAACTTATGGTGGGAGTTTAGGCTTCCTAGTACTATATAATAACACGTTTTCCGGCTGAGACAGCACACTTCACAAGTAACCGTGAACTTGAGCACTTGTATCGATCAATATGACTGGCCGTGGAAAGGGAGGAAAGGGTTTGGGAAAGGGAGGAGCGAAGCGTCACAGGAAGGTTCTTCGTGATAACATCCAAGGTATCACAAAGCCAGCTATTCGTCGTCTGGCTCGTCGTGGTGGTGTGAAGCGTATTTCTGGATTGATCTACGAAGAAACCAGAGGAGTGTTGAAGGTTTTCCTTGAAAACGTCATCCGCGATGCTGTGACTTACACAGAACACGCCAAGAGGAAGACTGTGACTGCCATGGATGTCGTCTATGCTTTGAAGCGACAAGGCAGAACCTTGTACGGTTTTGGCGGTTAATTGTCCCATCATATACCACGACGCAGCAAAAATCGGCCCTTTTCAGGGCCATCAAATATTTAAACGAGGTTAACATTGGTTTGAACTATAAAAATATTTCCTAACGACAATCCCACTATACCACCTAAAAGTAGCAGTTTAACTGAATAACCAGATATTTTAAAGTCGTATGTTTCAATGATTACGGAGGTAGAAAATACATTACTCCTACGATAACCAGTAACATAATTTCCTAAAGGGCAGAGCATTCAGTGAATATTAGGATAACTCGTTTTTTTTATTGTAGTTGAGCATTGCCGTAATTAAACAGAACCTGTTACTCTTTCTAAATGCAGCGCATAGCAACACCTATTCCAAACTTCCCAGGAATAAGTTGGAAATATCCATTACATTACTACTTGTTGATTGAACTTTTATGTAGATACGCGAAAGAAACATGTTTTATAGATCTTAACGTAGTAGCACTGAGGTTAGAGTACAAGAAAAATAGTCGTACCTATGCTTACAGAACAATGATTCGACGCATTCGATAAGCAATGGAGAGTAAAACGTACATCTATTTTGCTATTACTAAAACCATGAACGTAATTCTTTTCAGCAATGATGCTACCGCTGAATATGTTTAGAATACTGTAGTTTGCACTGTACAACACTTCCCATACAACACACTTCGTGGCGGCAACGTTGCAGGATGGTTGCAGTAACTTTGCAGTTACTTGCAGTGTGCATGATTTCCGCACAATGTCGTTGTACCGTTCCTGCAACGTTGCCGTGCAACATCACACGGTGCGGACATAGAATTATTGCTGCATAGTTGCATCAATGTTGCGTTGCAATATTGCACTGCAACGATCCGGCAACTTTGCTGTAACGTTCCTGCAATGTTGCAGCAAGCAACGTTCTTGCAATGTTGCTGCAACTACCATTTAAAACTTAAATATTTCTGTTGTTTTTAATGATACGAGAAAATGTCTAAGGAAAAAACGTTTGCTTCAGAGAGACAATTATTCTGACGGGGACGATTTTTTATCAAGGTTATATTTCCCGAAATTTCAGTATTATTGATGGCTCTTTTAATGGGGTGACGTATTTTCATCACTGTAACGTTATAGCCAATAAAAATACAAATTCAACCATGTATAATATGTTGTCCTGTTTGTCTAGCAATCATTTTTTTCCTGAGACATTTTTTCGTATCATTAAAAACAACGGAGATATTTTAAGTTTAAATGTTAGGTGACTCACCCTGTATATTTGAATGTGTAGAATGACACAAGGTGGAAGTTGTAATACATACCTACAGTGTTACGAAGCACTAATGGAGTCAAAATGAGCCTTCGTTTTTTAATAATTTGAGTATAAAGTTTTGCACGGTAAGAGTATAAGTTCGATTACGTTATGAAAGTAAATAATGTACGTTTTCTTAGGTAGAACAAAGGAAACGCACGTGCACATAAGCTCGCTCGCTACACATACAACATGCGGTCTCCCCTAGTGAATTATAAGCAAGGCCGCTGCATGCGTTTATTCATTTATATCCGTTCTGCTAATTGATTTTCGTGTCTCTGGAGGGGCGCCATTATAATATTGCCCGGGGTGCCAAGTATGCTAAAGCCGAACCTGAGTATAAGATTGCCTGTTCCTAACAATTTGTAATGCAACAAAATCAAAATACTGTATAATATCAAAAATAAAAGCCGGTATATATAGTAGTAGATTACTTTTGAATTCAGCTGAAATACGTGAAAAATTATACCTATAAGTAATAAAGAATCGGAACACGATTTCTGTTTCCCGAACATCGATTCCATAGGATCGACCTATACTGAAAAATCGATCCAAAAAATTGAAAATTTCGGTGCCAAAGATCGATCTTTCGATCTCAGATCGGCAACCCCAGTCAAAACTGGAAGGTACCTACCTTTAGATTATAAATTCACTCCATTCATATATTAAGCGGCTGATAATGGATCTCACCTTAAATAGTGTGAGTCATGTCTACATTACTCAGAGTTTCACGATGCTAATGTTTCCTACAAACGGAACATATTCCGTAAGAGACCATTCCTTCTATTATTATTCTGAATATCCAGTATTCCTTATGACACTTTGTTTTACTTCAAATACGATTTGTAATGCTTCAACAATTTTCTAATTAATTTTCAGGTGGAAGGAATCAACGTACAAACTCGTAAACACATGTACACAGATACAGTAGACTCATTGCGGCGTCGAATATGGTGAGTTATTCTTCATGTTCGTGTTACACCATAGCCTTTCGTAATTTAATCAATATTAATGGAGCCTTTCAATAAAATTGACATTTTTTTTTGTACAAATTCAAATTGCATAACGCACATTTGTGCCGGTGATTATGAAAATGGTATAAGTTGTTTAGATTGTTGCGAACAAACTGTTTCGCAGCATATATTCAAAGGTTTAAATAACACATTTTCTTACAAATGTTTTTTTTTTTAAACCTTTGAATGTCTCCCAATTTTCACAAGTGCTGAAACGTAGTTCGATCTTCACAGCTTAATAAATTCAAATATTTTGTCCAACAAAAGCAACTTTTATTTTCAAATACATTGCCATTAAGAACTTCACCATTTTTGGTAATGTATGTTTTACCACTACTTCTCCTTATTCTTCTCATGTTTCAGCATAATTAAGTATTTCTCGCTTTTTTTTTGTTTTTTCTTTTCTTGCCTCCATCTAAGGTTAGTATGTAGTACAAATATATGTAATTATTTCCTTTCTCACATATTACTTACAGAGTAATTCAAATTTAAAGTATAATTAAAAAAACTCAACAAATTTCTCAATATTTTGAGTTTTTTTTAATTATACTACTTTTATAATCACCGGCACATTTCTACATAAACTTTCGTTTTTGAAGAAGAAACAACGGTTCCAACGCAATGGTGTAGTTTCCAAGGAATCGCCTCGCAAAAGAGCTATATTTCCCATTTGCAAACGAGTAATTTTTCGAAAAAATCAATGTTCGAAGTACTGTTCATGTTTGTATCCACTGCAATTTCATCAATTACATTAAACATTTTGTTCGAGTGAATATCGCGTCGTTCATTCCTGTTGCGTCTTCTCGATCTTTGTATTTCCCACCGTGTAGAACTCAGCGAATTTCTGCTAACATCCGTTACTTGTTACCGATTCTCGCATATCAATTATTAGCTCTAACATTAGGACACCCGATTCCAGAAAATAAACCATGCTTATTTAAACATTTCCCTGTTTTTTAACCAATTTTCCGCGCCGGTCGACCCGGTCCTAGAGAACGACCATGCGTTTGCATGAATTCGTCAAGATGAAATGGTTGAGAGTGAGACAGAACGTGGGATACGACGACAGTGTGAAACACTGCCGACAATAATTAATCATTTACGCACACGATAAATACTTTTAAAAGGACGAATCTTGGTTTAAATTGGTAGGATGCACCAGGGAGTCTCTGATTCCTGGCAACGTGATATCAGAAACGTAGGTGAGGGTTCTCTCCGTGGTCCGTGCTGCCGCAGCAAATATGAGAGTCCAAGCAGCGAGCGTCGTTTAATTCTAATAGATCGAAGCGGGATCTGTGAACGGTTTATTATAAAATTTATCTGATATTCTCTTTTTTTTTATGCGATTGTCGTATAATTTTTAAGAATGGAGGATAAGAGTAGCTCTGGGAACGCAACGGTGGCGGAAAATCAGTCGACGAATGCGACTCCATCAAAGAAAGCCGCCAAATCAAAGTCGGCAAAGTCCTCGCATCCACCAACTTCGGAGATGGTGAACTCTGCCATCAAAGAGCTGAAGGACCGCAAGGGATCGTCGTTGCAGGCCATTAAGAAGTACATAGTATCCACGTATAAGGTGGACGGCGAAAAGCTGGCTCCATTTATCAAAAGGTATTTGAAAACCGCAGTGATTTCCGGTGCAGTTATGCAGACGAAGGGGAAGGGCGCCTCCGGATCGTTCAAGCTCTCTACCGCCCCTTCGAAGGGTCCAGAGACAAGGATTAAGTCGAAACGAGAAGTGAAGAAGACCACGACGGAAAAGAAGCCAGCTGAGAAGAAACAACAGGTGACCCCGAAAAAGGCCGCAGTGTCGAAGAAACAGGCTGCTGTTAAAAAACCAGCCGCGGTGCAACCCAAGAAAGCACCCTCGCCGAAGAAAGCGAAGACCGTTGCTGCAAAGAAAACTGAAGCAGCCGCAAAACAGAAGGCAGTAGCACAGACAAAAAATCTGTCGAAGACAAAGAAGGCTACGAAGGCGCCAGCAGCGAAGACGAAAATACCAAAGCCGAAGACCGCTAAATCACCGAAAGCTGCAAAGGCTTCGGCCAAGAAGTAATCATTACTTCACATAATAACATTGGCCCTTTTCAGGGCCACAAATTTTTTAAAACGAAACAACTATCTGGGTTTTCACAAATATTCCTCAATGTGATCATCCTTCCACTTTCTTTAATGAAGAACAACTAGGGATGAAAACTTGGCGGTATCGATACTTTTACTCATTACTTGTATTGAATGAAAGTATCGGTACTTATACTTTTTTATTCATATACAGAATCGATGACATTTTTTGTACGAGGTAGGGTTGTCACATGGCATTCCGTCATCTCAGCTATACAAAAAATCAAGTTGAATAATCCTTCCTTTTGTCTGCTACCAAGAAGGTATAGCAACCGAAAACAGTGCTGCTAAAAGTATTTGATATTGAGAATTGAAACCGTGATGGATATATGTATTTCATTATTAAATGTATTTTAAAGGATGTCGAAAAGAACAGTTTAGGAAAGTTGTAGATAGCCCGCGAAGCCGAAAGACTGACGGGCCACGTGTAGGGTAAATCCGGGACACACGGTTGGACCGGAGAGACGGTCGAGTCGTTATATTTCATCGCGTTTTCCGCGATTTACGGGTTACAAAAGGTAAGTGGACGCTACATTTAACCTTTTTTATGAAACAGTGGTATAAAGAATCGGATTTTAAATATACTTCTCAGTTAGTTTTCGTTTAATGTTTTAGGTAGTAAGATAGTAGAGGTATTGAGGGACAATACAGCGAAAGAATTTGGTTATATTAATCTTTCCTTGCGAAGCCAACAAGAAGACTACCTCTCCCTGCAGAAAGGTGCGACGGCCGAGTTATAATTGGGATAGATAGCTGACTTTCAAATTAAAGAGGAGAAACAGGGCCGTTCCTAGCGGGGGTGCAAAAAGTGCCCCCGCAACAACTCAGAAACGACCCTGACGAGAGATGACTCACTTTCTAGATTTTTATTCTATAAGTTAACGAGGAATACCACTATCATGGCCATAAATTTTAATATAGTAATTAATCTTCTAGACCCCTCATGCGCGCTAGCAAAATGTGTAACTATGGAACAGCAGGTCCGAAATCAAATTTCTTTTTTTTATAAGCTATATGAGTGTAGTTTCCGTTGCACGTAACGATTTTTTAAACAAATTATTTTCGTAAAAATGGTGCACTTTAGAAGGAACAGTTTCGAAAGTCCACGAATCACTTCAAAAGTTATTCGAGCGTATTTCAAATAATTTGTTTTTATTCAAAACACCCGTGCGTGCAACGGAAACTACACTCGTATAGTTTATAAAAAGAAATGAAATTTAAAATTTTTAATTAATATATTAAAATTTATGCATGTTTTTCTACTCATTCTTTTTATAGTCTCGTAAGACATTGTACTAAAGGTAAGTAATAAAAATATTATATGACAACTGTAAATTATTTTTGAAAAAGTTCTTAAAAATGGCTTACTTATCCGGCCGTCAAAGTTGTGTTCCCCCTTAAATTTACAATGTTTTGCGAGGGAATATAAATTGAAAAAAAAAAATGAATTCATAATGCTAGATACATTAAATTATTAATTTTAAAGACCTAATCTATTTCTTTAGATATTATTCCTATATTAATTGTTTTCAGTTTTTTGTCTCACAAGATGCCAACCATATACGTCGGAAAATCAGGGTCAGTTAGAGCAGACCTGGGTATTAAGTGAACGCAGCGGCCGATTTTCGGAGGCAACACCTCCTTTCTCCCGCCGCGCGTCTTGGCCCTCGCGGCGGCCAAGGAGCTTGGAGCACCTCAGGCCCGTACCATATGACCTGCGCGTAGCGTATTGGGGTGCCCCCCGTATCAATAGGTTTTCACATCACCCATGGAGGTACTATTTTCGATGCGTTTTTTTGTCAGTGGTTAATATTTTAGATTTGCCTATTAGGCTAACCCTCGGGGGAGGGCCAGGGGTTATGTGGGATTGGCACCCACTAAAACCACCAAGGTGACCTCCTGATGCGGAGAGTGCACAGTCGAGGAGGGGACTTGTGCGAGACCAAACTAGCGATTACATTCGCTTGCCCCCCCCCCCCCCCGGGTGCATATGAAGCTCCCCGCATCTATTGCCCCCTGTATCATTTAACAAGAAATGTGCCCAAATCAAAGTCTTATATATTCTTAAAATTTCAGTTATTGTTTTATAATTGAATAGCGCATAATAAAGGATTTTATTAAAAATGCATTAAAAACTAAAAAATAATTATTTTCTTGTACTACAATTTTGATGGTGTTAATATCACTTTAAATAGTTCACTTTAAATAAAAACTTGTGGCACCATGTGCAACCAGATCATCAACTACAGTTTATCAATTTTATGTTATGCTGCAATCTATATCCCGCAATAAAAATATTTTGTTTCATTAATACGAAGGAAATCTTTCTAATAGAAGTAATATCACTTCTAGTATTAAAGTGAATCATATCCTATTACGAAATATCGTGCTCCACGATTTTATTTAAAGTGAATCCCCTCCCTCTCCCCTGCCCAACTTTTCTTCGTACCACCATACCCTTCCTTCCACCCGCGCCATTCGCTTTTTCCTCTTCGTCTTCTCCCTTACCATATATCCCGGTGTTCTCCAGTCCACCTCCAGTGTCCACCTTATATATATTTCCTGGATCTTTTCCATTTCTTTCTCCTTCCACCCGCATACTTCTGCCCCATACCCAATCACCGTCCACTGGTATCGTGGTAGTATTACAGGAAATTAGTACGATACCTGCGGCTTCTGTTCGAAATTCATGTGTGCAACAATAGTCTTCCTGAAAATCGATTAATACTTAAACGTATGTTACAATAAATTCGTTTTATATATATATATATATGTCATGTAAGTAATTCACAAAACAATACGCACCACTGACTTTTCCTCACAAATGGATACACTGTTGGTGCTTTGTAACCATTAAATGGAAAAGTGAAAGACACACTGTACGCTCCCATATCCTTCCATATTAGCCAATCGCCAACTTGAAATTCCGGCATCAACACATCTTTCAATACACAGTCCATGGGGCACAATGTTGGACCCCAAAGAAAAGAAAGAAATTTCTTGTCGCTCGTTGGCTGAAGCACAAATACATATTCCATGTAGAAAACATTACTGTTTCCAATACTCTAATTGAATGATAATATCTTGGGCTATATAATAATACCGATACCTTCTGCAAGGGAATTGGAATTCTCGACTTCAAGTTGAACAACTCACATATAAAAGAACTGTACACGCCACAGTTCATGTAGTACATTTGAATCATTCTCTCTCCCATGGGTACAACTTTCTTTGTATGCAAGTACGATGCCAAAGTAATTGCTGACGATACATAATACTGTCCTGGCTCGCTAATAATTGTTATGCTAGGGTCTATATCCTGAATGGCATCGTTAATGACACTGGCATACTAACAATAAAAAAACAAAATTGTAAATTTGATAATGAGCAAAATGATAAAGGTACGTAGGCGAAGGATAATCAGTCTCACTTTGTCAATTCGGCAGTCGGTGCCACCAGAAAATCCACCCCCAATGTCGATTAACTGAACATCTTTGCAGCCAACTGATCTGGCTATGTTAATCAATCGTTTGCACATTGAAATACCTCTACTGTAAGCGTTTAATTCATCGCATAGACTGCCTACGTGAAAGCTGAATCCATGCAAAGTCAGATTAAGATTTTTGGTAAGATGTATCAACCGAACGGCTTCTTCGTTCGGATCACAGCCAAATTTTGATCCCAGAGGTACAAGCGACTTCGTGGCATCGCATCGGATGCGAAGTACTACTCTGTTAATCATTAGAAAGGTGAAAGATTATTTGAAATGCAGTTCGTCAATGGGCAATGATTGGCAATCCGTTGCTCTACTCACTTCGCTTCTGGGAAAATTTCACTAATTTTTACAAGTTCACTCTCACTGTCGGCAGTCATCTTCTGGACGTTCATTTTCCGAGCATACTTTATGTGGGAAGGCAGTTTCGCTGGATGCGCAAAGATAATTCTATCCCCGGTTACACCATACTTCATCACCTGTCTTATTTCACTCTGTTTCGAATGTGTGAAAGAATAAATGTTATGAAATTAAAGAAACTCATCACGTTTACTTAACGACGACAGAAGTAAAGACATACGTCTGAAGCACAATCGAAACCAGCATTCATAGCAGCCAAGACTTTAATCACTGTTGGATCTGGATTACACTTGATAGCTGTAATTATAATAACATATAATAAATGGCCGAGCCATAAAACAAGAATCAAAGTCAAATATATATTAATCAAATTTTACCATAATGCGGAACAATTTTTGGTATTTTTTCAATCCAATCCTGATGCTTCTGTACCACGTTAGCAACATCTAGGATGCAGAACGGTTCTTCGTCGTTCTTCGTATCGATTATAGTCTTTATTATGTCAATATCTTTTGTCGTGTCCTCGCACAGTTCTACATCGTCAAAGTTTAAACGGGACATCCTTGCAATAAGTTCTTCGAAAGAAAAGTAGGAATCTCTTTAAGAATTTCAAAGTAATCTGAAATGAATCGAGAAAATCCCCTCGTTAAAAATATAATCATGATTTATTTTACATTTATTTGCTTATATGGCGTTTTGAACTTAATAAACACTACGGCTTCACTTTTTTAGCAATACGAAATTTGGAATACGATTCACTATACTAATAACATCCATATTTATTTTTTTGTTAACATAACGTGGAGTCTGCAACAGAATTAAATTAAACCATAATATAGTCCGAATCGAAGTCGACAACATACATAATGCCCCGTTTTAAAAAAATGAAATTATGACAACTTTTCTTTCTACAACCACTGTTATCTAAAGTCCTGATTATTCCTGAAATATCTGATCACTGCAACCAGTCTTTATCATAAAGAAGATAAATATTTGTTTTGTACTTTATCAGATTTAAGATGAACTCGCATATAAACAACTTGGAATAGTGTCCAACCACGATCACCCAGGTATTTGTTATTGAGAACAATACCTGAACGTATGATTCAACACTATATATATACTGGTTTCATATCATTTTCCTGCTGACATCATAAATGATACATTTATTATTGGAATATTATTATCTTGTGCATACACTCAGGTTTTATTCATACTCGCATACGTGTGCGTATGGTTGCCTGCCAGTAAACACATTAGGGTCCCTTTCCACTTGTAATAAGGGGGTAAAAAACGCATTCAATTGTCATCACAAGCGTGATGTTCCTCAGTGTGAAACGCGAACGTCGAATACATGATATTCCTCTATTCAATTCAATTATTTATCAATAAAAGTATTGATCGGTTTACATGTTTAGGGTAAAGGACCCAATTACAGACACATTAAGCGTTGACGCTGACATTATTTTATACTTATGTACTTATAGACTAAAAGTATAGTTGTTCTTCTTATTTGTTACTGTTTAATACGTTTACTTGATGAAAAGAATTTGGTAGATCTTAAAACTTCGATTTTTATGTATAAATTCATAAATTTCAAAAATATATTTAGAGATCTATTACTAACACCCTTCAAACGTATTTGACTGAATTATTACTGTCACCCCAATTACTGCCAGCTAACCTAATGCTGTTTATATCATTTTAATCTTCACTCTGTGCATAGAAAATTTCCCGTATCCCATACATATTTTCATATATTTTGTAAAGTTTAAAAAAAAAAAAAACATGAAGGATTTTGTTTGTTGGTAAGAAGAAATTACAAGCAGAAGCGCTTACAGAATTGTAATCTGACTTATATTGCGGGGTTTACTACCCCTAAATTCATCAGAGTGGTTGTTTGTACGTGCGCGCATGTAAATGATCAAAATACAAAATTTATGACACGTCGGTGCCTTTAAATTTAAACGTTTAAATTTACTGTTTACCATTTTCTTCCTGCGAATTTATACCTAGATAGGTATAAAAAAGTTGATTTAAGGGGAGGGTCCGGTTTAAAAATCATTGTTAAAATTAATTTCTCGAATACCTTTTAGGAATACTACGTGTTTAAAAGGATTTGTTAAAATTCGTAAAGTTCCCGCTGTTATAGGCATTTGAGTAGTGGCAAATGCATGTTAACAACCGGTCACTCGGCACTCACGTAAAATTGTAAACGCGTTTCTCTCGAAACAGTGTTCTCAAAAACAGTGGGACCCGTATCTCCAAAAGTTATTATCCGATTCGACTGAAACAGTTTTAGTTAGAAGAATATACTTCTGGCTTTCAGAAAAAATTATAAAAAAATTAAAAATTTATCATTTTTAAAGTCGTTGAAAGGACGAAAAATATAGGAAAAAACTGATTTCACACTTCAAGTCTCCGTACTTTCTATAAAAATGTTATTATAATGCAGCGCTGTTCAAGGTCGCTCACGCGTGAGCTCGGGGTTCTCCCACTCTCGTCCCCGTTGCCAGGGATACCGCGCGACGCTAATCGCGAAGACGCTTGCCCGGCTGGCCCGTCGTGACAGCCTTCGTAGCGTCGCGCGATCTCCTTGACAACCGATGGCACGCTGGGCGAGAGAAAGATTGGAAGGGGAAGCAGGCGCGTGAGGGGCCCCTACGCTGGACAGCGCTGTTATAATGACTTTTGATATACAGGATAATAACTTTTGTAGATACAGGTGCCATTTATTTGGATGAATTTATTAACGCCTCGACTTTAGCGACTCCCCAGTGCAGTCTGCAATGATTAATTAAAAAACAAAAAATATATTTGTATAATTTAAGACATCGTTAATACAATGCAAAAAAGACCCACTAATTTATATATAGTACTTCTCCTTTAATTATTTTCTAAAGATCACCTATTTTTATGGGCTCTACACCGGAACCTCCCCTTAACATGCACAACTTTAGATACACTTTTCTCAGACAGTATCTGAGCTAATGATTTTCAATTTTGGTTACATATTCATAAAATACATAAGTGTACCCAATTAGTAGATTATCATCGTTACTACAACATTTCAAGTTTCCCCCTTGATATAGTGCACTGCCATTTTTGAATTCTTTAACTTTAGCCGTTTAGAATTATGGTCATACAAAATCTACTCCATACATATAGTATCGTAGGAAGAATGCAGACTTATAAAATATCAAGGTTAAATGTTTAGTTTTTAAAAAACTTCATTCAGTGCTTCTAATATTTCGAAATTCTAATGTTTTTTTTTTTAGCAAAAGTGAGAGTAGTACGTATGATGTAAGGGATTAGCTTTTCATACGTGTTTTTGTTACTTACTTTGTGTAATTCAAAAGAGCCTGTACCTAAAAAATTAAGCGGCACCAAATGCATGCTAACGGAATTTTTTGTTCACTCTGTGTGTTGAATGAATTATGAACAATCCATCATTTTTCATAGGCTAAGGAGACGAATGTGATTTTAATGAATTGCGGTATGAATCGACCTTAATAATAAAAATGTAACATTATATTTCACATAGACAAATAATAATGTTTTGTCACGTTTACCTTCTACTTGTTATCATAATTAACGAAATGAATTTTTAAGTGTTCTTAGAATCTTATCTCCTGAAGTGAGAATAAATCATGCAACAGCGATAAGTAAATTACGGTGCCCTCTAACTCTTCCTCAATCGATACTTTCCTCATATGGATTTTTCTCGGAAACCAAAAGAGTTACACGGTTAAGGCACGGTTAAACACGTGTAATGTGCGCTACACAACACCATTAAAAGGGTCAATTTTTATGATCCGGGGTGTAATGAAGGACCTCGTGCCCAGAGTTGGGCAAAATTTAATCTAATTACAATTTACAAATTACGATTAAACTGTAATTGTGTAGTTGATTACACATTATTGTCTGTAATCGTTAATTTATGTAGTTAATAAAATTCTGGTCAACCACCTACATTAACGATTACAGAAAATAATATGTAATCAACAACACAATTACAGTTTAATCGTAATTTCTAAGTTGTAATTAGATTACATTTTGCCCACTTGTGCCCGTGTCGTATGAAATTTGGAGTGTTCAGGGTGCAATGCGCGCTGTTGCGCGTGTTTAAGGGGGCTGTCTCATTTTTGTTGCCTCCCCAGTAAACAAACGGGCTCTAATGAAATTACGGTCGATAAAAAGAATTTGTACAGAGATGACAAGTCCAGGTACTCTGGGTAGACGAATTTTTTACGCATAGTTGCCACATGTTCTGTTCTCTCTGTCTCTGCCACGCTGTTGCCACCAGTGATGCCAGAATCGTGGGACGCGGGACCCACGATGACTTATGACGCGGGACCCACGTATCCCCACTATGACCTACCGCCGTCTCCCACTATGCCCTACCGGCGTCCCCCACTTTCTTTCCACCGAACTGCACACAAACATATTTTTACTCCTGTCCGTGTGAGATGCCTGTGGGCTGCCGAGCACACGGACAGAGGTAGGGATATGTGTGTGTGCAGAGCGATGGGAAGAAAGTGGGGGGGACGACGGTAGGTCATAGAGGGGGTAAGGGTTTGGTCCCGCGTCCCCGGATTCTGGCATCACTGATTGCCACAGAGTTCACTTTTTTTATCAGGAAGTCTTGAAGCAGAGATGCCAGAACCGTGGGTTTTCGCTCCACGACCCAGCGTACTCCCTCCTACAGTGGACGAAATTACTATAAAAACACTACTATTTTTAATAAAAAATGTCAAATAATGTGTTAATACAATTAATGGAAGGCTAGGAAATAGTGACGGGAGGATACAAAAGAAGAAAAAGTATTAAGAATTAAAAAAATCGTATTTTTGTTAGAAACTATATATAATACTTTAAAGTACCGAAAACTTACGACATAGGAACAGTGTATTAAAAACAAAACATTACTACAAAAAAACATAAAAAGTATAATATTAATAAGATATACTTCCACCACTAGGTATGCTGAATTACTTGATATATTCTGTTCTCCATACTGCAATTTAATTTTTGTAACGTTGTAATATGGATTTTACTCCACTCAACTCTAATTGCGTTTTCGAGCTCCTTAATGTTATTATACTACTTCCCATTTTTATATTCGGCTCTTGATAAGATTCCTAATAAGTTTTCTATTGGATTTACATAAGTCGGGGAAACGAGCGAGTCACTTCATAAGTGGCAAATCTTGGTGCCGAAACCATTTGCGTGACTTTTTAAAAGTATGAATTGCATGATCTTATTGAAAAACAATATTTTTTTGGTGATTGTCTTCAATAAATCGAATCAAACAATCTTCTAATAAATCTATGTATTTTTCTAAATTCATTCTTGTAGAAATTTTACAAAGTGGCGTCTTACACGGGAAGATCCCGAACCCGAAAATTCAAAAAATTCTAAAACTTTGTGGATACGTAGGGGATTTCCTTCTGATTACAACGTAATTTTTTTTGCTGCCCAAAATCATAGGCAAAATTGTTACGAATTTTTGAATATGTGTATAATAAGTTTGAAGCGAAAATTTTCAACACTACACGTTTGTTACACAGAATCAACGTATATTTACTGTTAACACCTATACTTAAATTACAATTAACTAATATTTCTTATGGTTAATGAGTCTTTACACTTCAAATGCTTTCGATACTATTGACAATAAT
Organism: Andrena flavipes; assembly: GCA_963971345.1. Lineage (NCBI taxonomy): Eukaryota > Metazoa > Arthropoda > Insecta > Hymenoptera > Andrenidae > Andrena > Andrena flavipes. The sequence goes on along the minus strand of OZ020479.1, from coordinate 70,987,641 downwards.
AACGAGTCGAAGCATTTATTACTTTTGTCGTCAGGACAAACATATAGAACTGATAATACTTATCTTATACATATACATATGGCATATGTGTATGGATCATATTTTATCACGTCTGAAGAAAATATGTTTTGACGGTGAATTTATTTTCTTTAAAAATAATGAATTCGCGTTCAATTATCGTGTTTAATAAGCGATTTAACTATAGTCAGATAACATATTTATGCTATCGACCGTATTTCTTAAATAAACAATAAGTGTTTTCGGCGCACTAGTTCGGTCAGTGACTGAACTAGTGCGCCGAAAACACTTATTGTTTATAGTCAGATAACATTGAAAACACTTGTGTGATGTGAATATAAACCTACTTTTGTTTCTCATCAAAGTATCATTTCATGTCTATTGTTCTCTCGAGCATTAATAATGGGAATACATATATTAGAATTCTTATTGGTTGATAAAAAAATAATTCTTATGCACTTATTTTAATGCCCCATGTGTAATTAGAGACAAAAGTATATAAATTATCTTACTTTCTGACTACGCGCCGCGTATTATTTCCTAATAAATGTTAGAAAAACATTACTCGTGCAGCTTAAGGCACGTTATAATGGGATCCAAAAGTTCTTCGATTGTCGCGGAGCACAGTACCTCAATACAACAATAGTTGAAACTGTATGGAAAAAAATGGATTATGCTGTTTCATAATTATTTAAACATCCAGTTCAGATTTCATGTGAAAACCCGAATTTTATAAAATATTCATATTTTTGTTTATAACTTTTTTCTAATTGTTTAAATAATTGATAAAACCTTTACGATTTGATAGATCTAATTAAAAGAAGTAACTTTTGTCCTGAAACTTTTTTCTATCTCTTACAATTTGTATGTTATAAAATAAAATCGAAAAATAACCGAATCTTCAGGGGTTAATTTCACCCCCTTAGAGTGATTTTGGACAGCAAAAAAATTGCGTTCTAATCAGTCCAGTTGAACTACTGACGTTTATAAGATATTTTATGTAGTATTTAATAAAGGCCTGTTGACAAACAACAGACCATTTACTGGGTTTCCAACTTTTTCTTGATATGTATATTTTTTTTGCACTTTTTCTTTAACCATTCATCCCGGAGAAAGCGAAACACAGGGGTATATTTTGCATCACATGTTGCTTAATTGCTATTGCATGTGGGTACACAACACTTGCCTGGCATCTGTAAAGGAATATCAAAAACAAACTCTCCATAGTGGGTACTGATTCAATACAGTTTCATATTTATTAATACAAATACAAATAAAATTGTCTACTCAAATGAAGGTTATGATCGTTATAAAACTCGCCGTATTGTTCTATCTTCGTAATTCTAAAACTATATACATTAATATATTGTTTATAACACTTATAGACCGTACACATAAATTACACTTAAATAAGTACAGTAAATCCATAATGTATATCCACATATCACAATAATATCATATAACGCAAACGGCTTCAAAATAATTTTCATAGGATTCATTACAATTATAATTACAGTGTAATTGTCCCGCACAATTGCAATTACGAACTATGTAATTGTAATTGATGAAGACAATTACATGTGGCAATTACAATTGTACTTGTGGTCAACAAAATTATCGACTACAAAAAGTAATTTGTAATTGAATTACACAATTACATTTCAATCGTAATTTGTAATTTGTAATTAGATTACATTTTGCCCAACTCTGCCGGCTAGCCTGTGGGGTTGTTCTTAAATTACGTAAGGCTTTCGGGGGGGGGGGGGGGGGGGGAGGGGGTCGCGAATTTCTTACGTTTTCTTACAAGGGGGTGGGAAGTCGGGTGGTGTCTTACTTAATATAATATTATTAACTTAATTTTCAATAAATACAAATCCTATCATTAATATTCCAGAAAAATAGTTTTAGTTTAAATTTTCCGAAACCGTATTAAATGAATTATATCAACCTTTAAAAGAATTTTAATAACTGAAAAAATTCAATGTAAAAGATATTACGTAAGAAGGGTGTTGCAATATCAAATCTTACGAATTCTTATACAGCGGGAGGGAGGGGGTAAGAAATCCCCAAAATTACCCTTATGTAATTTAAGGACAGCCCCTGTTATGGCAGCCTTCGTAGCGTTACGCGGTCTCCTCGACAACGGTAGGCATGCTGCGTGAAAGAAAGATTGGAAGGGGAAACAGACGCGTGAGGGGCCCCTACGCTGAAGAGCCCTGATCTCTGAATACCGCCCTCATCCTCATGCCGGGGACACACAGCGTAGCAATATCTTACAATTACTAATAGATCTAATGACTTCCGAGCTCTCACGGCATACTCCCGGAGGAACGCGTACCCCCTGTTCAGAATCACAGCTCTACAGAATTAATTCATTGCGAAATCTTTAACAATTTTTTCGGACTAAACATGGAACATATGGTTTTTATAATTCTTTTCTTTTTTCAATCGCAGAATACATTGATGTAAAAAAATTAACATTAGTCTCAATGTCATAAAATATAAACAATGTTCCGGATAGTCCTTGTAGCAAATGTCTATCGATCCAGAGGTGTTGATTCACCCCTGAAAGCCACAACAAATATTTTTTTGCACCCTGTACATTGTAATTATAGCTATCATGAATATACTTAATGTTTTTCCATAAATTCAACTGCCAGTTCAGGAAATAGACATATCAAAATTTGATCTAAAAGAATATATGCAGTATGTTTATTGAGTGGCGCGTATTGCACAGAATCTAGAACAGAATTCATCAGCTCAGACCATGGTTTATAAATTCCCATTAACCAATAAGGCAATAAATTATATAATCCTTTTTTTGCGTTCTCATAATAATTTCGGTGAGTTTCTTCAGACGTCGTTTCGTGCATAAACCTTTTATCACCCATAACCTTTGTATGCAAAAGTTTTACTGCGGTTGCCGCGCGACCACTACTTAATAGCTTTGCCAATACGTTGTACAGCAGAACGTTAACAAATGGATCCACTTTTGCACGAATTGACAAAGCAAGCATCCAAATCACTCGTGAGATTACTGGAGGCACGTGTAATAGTTTGTCGACTGGAATAAAAAACAAAAAAATGAAGAAGATTAATAGATTTTCATTGTATATAAGATCGACATTATACATGAAAAATTATTGTCGGAGAATTGCTGACTGTTTATTCCTGAAAAACAAACCAAGCTCGGAGTTAGCTTTGTACAGTTTTGTCCCGTTATAAGGATTATGCTCGGGAGATAAGCCCTTCCCTTAAAGAAACGGTATGGTATTCGGCTCGCTTTCCGCCTTTGGCGTCTTTTTTCAGTAATACGATGGTACCGCCATCTCGAACGAAAGAACAATATTAAATTGTTACCATTTTTAAAAGATTTTATTCAGCTTCGATCCTCTGTTTGTTTATTTAATGTATGTATGCATGGTTTAAATCTGGAAACTCAAATTTAACTCACTTCCAACTATCCAATTGTCTTGAAACTCCGCAGGCGTGCGTAGTTTTGATGACCATACAATATTTAAAAAAAAATTAACCCGTGGGGGTGAAAGATTACCCAGTCATCAATAAATATAACCCATAACCACAAATCCATATAACTTAAAATCAGCCACTCGCGGTAATTATGAAAACGACAAAAAGCCGCTGTGTTCGGGATGCTACGCAGCAGAGCCCTGCAACGGGCGGGTACAGTAAATCCTCGTTAGGAGCCCGTTTCTACCACGCGCTAGGAGCCCGGTGACTATCCCCACCACTTCTTGGAATCCTTCGGCCGAGAGTGGGGAACCAGGGAACGGGCGAGAGGCTCTTTCGTTTCCTCTCGCTCCCTCATTGGGTTTTCTCACTCGCGCCAGTGGCCGCGCGGAATAGTGTCCAGTCGCGTTAGGAGCCCGCGGCCAGCCCCATTCATCGGGCTCCTAACGAGTATTTACTGTATACCGCGGGCCAACCCGCCCGTTACCCGGCCATCTTTCCATTCACTCGACCCGCCCGTGCCGTGCCTGCGTCTGATATCTACTGTTTGAAGTCAGACAAATGATACCATTATATACCTAAGAAATTGTTCTTTTATTAAAAAAAATTCTCTAATTCCTCTATAATAGCGGACCACCATGATGTGCTAGATCCGCGTGAAATCACTAACATTTCAAAACTTTCACACAAATGCAGCGCAGGTTTCCGTTGTGCAATCACTTTAAAATTTTGCGTATATGTATCATTTTTACGCCATGTGTAACAATTTAGGGGGGTAAGACAAGAAAACTTAGAAAAAAATTATCTCTGTAGCTGAGGACCACCCTAATGACCCGGTATACGGAATGAGTCACCTAAGATAACCCATCTAAGACTAAGCCTAGAATTTATTGATAAACGAAAATTTTAAGTTTAATTTTACTTTTTAAATGAACATTCACGACATAAAAATATCAGAAGAGTGAAAGCAAACAGTACAAAGAAAATGGAAAACCTACCAGCATCTGCAATACAAAAGCAGGCACCTTTCACGTGAGATCGTTCCGATAATGGATCAGATGTGGTCCGGCAGTTAATATCCAAATTCAGATTGTCGCCAAATATACCAGACGTAAGACTGCGATGCACCTTTTTCTCTACTTCAGTGATATTTACTTCGCCTGATAATTCAATTCCAACATCTGCATAATCACTCTTGGCATTAGTAGATACCAGAAATATTGTCATAAATTTGTCCAGATTCTGTCCTTTTTCTTTTCGCAGCTTATACGCCATATTTTGATACAGAATCCCAATGTCCGGTGTACTATAGTTTGTGTAGTATAGCTTTAAATTTGGAATTGTCAAAAAATTATATAGAAGTTCGCTGCTCCTAAGCACCGGTTTTGAAAGTAACTTTTCTAGAAAATCTTCGTATCGTTGCCTATTAATAGCACCAGAAGAGTGTGGGTTTTTTCGTGAAGGTAACGGCGAATCACTTAATTCTTTATCGCCGTGAAACTCTGCCAGCCGTGTTCTTAGAGCATAAAAATCTTGATCGCGGCGTAAGACAGTCCAAGATTTTCTTTCCGCTATATTATTCACGGCAATCATATAAAGAGTTTGATTATCTCCAGTGTCAATGTGTGGAATATTAATTCGCCACATTGTTAGATCTCGGGGAACATTATCATATGCGCCTTTAATTTCACTGTACGAACGTAAAGGATAATCTATTTCTTCGCCCTGATACATATCTTGGAAAGGCATTCCGTCAATTGCTGATGCTCGCAAAACTCCATCAATCCTTGGCAATGGACTGCCAATTTTCATTGATGTATTTGTCGCCCCACCAGCAATGCTGCAAATATAAATTATACGCACGATTAACGAAATAAAATTACCACACTAAATTATATTTTTTATTTACACAGGAAGTATGTGTCATGTAAGAATCACAAGTTTTAGATCGAGTAGTAACGCGTAATTTAAGGCAGGTCTGGGAATTAAGTGAACGCAGCGGCTGATTTTCGGAGGCAACGCCTCCTTTCTCCCTGCATTTAGTGGATTTTAATTCTAAACGATCAGAATACTCACCTTGCGAGGGGAGTTTTTTTAGCACGATCTGAGACTCGTTGTCCGCATAATAAATCGTATAGCTGTAATATGAGAAAAAGATAATAGAAGAGTTAAAGAAAAGAAACAGTTAATGTTGTATGTGTAACATAAAAAGTAATTAACCCGTAATTTTCTTACTTGGAAACTGTGATGAAACGATGGTAGGCACGTGGATTCTAATAAGGCATGAGCTTCCTGATGTGCTTGGTAAAATGGCCGAGACGTTCTTAACTCTTGAATTTTTTTTGATCCTTTTTCGAGAACTGAAATCATTATCATTAAAGGTAAACTTGTCGATGAACTGGGACCTCGCCGATTTCGATAATTTTGAAATATGCTGGAAAACTCGACCTTTTGATTAACTTTTTCCTTCGACAAAATTGACGGTCGGCCTTAGCTTCCGAAATATTCGCAAGAAAACATTCGACATTATACAATCGTACTCTACGCATACGTGCACGTCCGCGACAGTGTGTGCAGTACCATGCTGTTGGCGGTTGTCTTCTGTTTGTATAAACACTGCACAGCAAATTGCAGCTTGCGTATTTAACGGGTGCACGGGTAAAGTTGCCGATGAACTGGGCCCTCGCCGAATTCGATAACATTCTCATATTTTATCAAGGTCGTCATTCTGAACAACATTTCCCTTTAAACTTTTTGGAGGTCGGCCTTAGATTCGTAGATATTAATAAAAAAAACTTCGCTACCATGCTTTACCCCCACCCTAATAAAGCAATACTAATACCGGCGGCTGTGAAACAGATTTCAATATATTATGCTAAAAGTTTTTCATATGTTTTCGACAGGATATGTCAAGATCATTGAAATCGGTGAGGAAATAGCTTTCAATATATTATGCCGATTTTTTTTATTAATATCTCCGAATCTAAGGCCGACCGACAAAAAGTTTAAAGGAAAATGCTGTTCAGAATGACGGTCTTGATAACATATGTGAAGGTCATCGAAATCGGCGAGGTCCTAGTTCATCGGCAAATTTACCTCATTAAATAATAAGTAATGTAATGTGTAACATTTATTTGTATCAAAAATATATTATTTAAATTTCAAATTAAAATATTTATTAGAAAATTATATAATAGCATGGTGTCGATAAATGGAGTGAATAATGTATAAAAGGTTTATGTTTAATATCAAAGAGATGGAGTTGCAGCAATTCTGACGGACCACAGAAAAACAATGTCGCATGTACGAGTGTCAAACAGGTTTGACATAGGGTATGAGCACGTTAGGGGGGGGGGGGGGGAGTGAACCCCCCGCCCCCGAAAAGCCAGATATGGCACCATGCCTGCCGGGACGGCGAATGTAGGAGTGAAGGGGGTGCGCGTATCCCTAACTAGCTCGCGTGCTTCCCCCTCGGACCACGGTCCCTTCCTTTCCCGCGCAAAGCTGTCATTTCAGACTTTTTAGGCGCTTAAAGTTCGACTCTACCCCGACGATGCGTTGCCGCAAATTACAGGAGATTTCACGAGTAAAGCGGTTTACTTGCGGAATTGTGGAATTGGTTAGGGTGGCGTACGATAAAGAAATGAATTTCACGAAACAAGAGTCCTTCTTTTAACAATAAATAACAAAACAGTTTATTCCAAAAAGGTTTGGCGCCTTGGTCTGAATAGAACATAGAATTAAATCACTACTAGTACATGAAAAAATCAAGGACGGAAAAGAGTATTATAAAATAAATCATAAAAAATACACATTTTAATAATCTAAAGATAAAATTTAACATCTAGAAAATATCACAAAAAAAAATAGAAGAAAATATACAATATAAAAAAAGATGTGAAATCAAAATGAGCTGCAAGTACATAAAGGCGGTTTCTCAGTTCATCAATACCCATACCCTCCCTCTCACAAGTTTTCAGAAAATTTGTCAATTTGAAACTCTGACAATATGAGTACACTCTTTAGCTCTTTGCACCGTTAATTTGAAAGAGAGCATCCTAAAATTCTTGAACCTCGGGCATCATTGCTGTCCAGCGATCGCTGGCAGCTATCCGAACACCCGGCCGTTGCATGGCTGTAACGGAATGCGTCCTTGAGGCGCTGTTGCCATTTTACCTGTTTGCGCGAGCGCGGTTCTCACGATGCGCCCCTATATGCGAGACTTTCACCGTGAGGTTTTAGTCAGTAAGAGTCCCTGGGTCCCTCCTCTAGGGGACCCAGGCACCCGATGCGGATTTCCCCGCGTGAAAAAATAGTAGCTATGATTACTTACTTTGTTTTATGCCCGTTGATATATCCTCTGGTAAATGTAAATACTCTGGGCCATTAGAATCGAGGTACGTTAAGTACATGTTCTGAATGTCACTATATAAAGTACTTTCTGCTTTCGCACTCATATCTGGGTTTAGCATACGCTTACTGAGATCATCTAAAAATAAGTAAATATAATAATATTCAGAAAATAGAATAGGTTAGAGAAATGAAAATAACGGCATTTGAAAATGTTTATCATAATCATTGTTCATACATATACATGACAATAGCTGTAATCTGTAACGTTTTATAGTAATTAATCAAGGTTTTCTAAGTTTTCTTAAACTGTTTTATTCGAACGATGTTTAAAAAATTCTAGTCCAAAGCGCTTGTGGGCTGTACAAAATGTCATCTTATAAATATAAATCATATTTTTAAATTTCAAATGACTCTTATTCATACAGGGTGTCTCAGCGTGTCATTGCGTTCCGTTTTTTATCCAAATTTTATGATGAATATCATAATACTAAGGATAAAAGAATTATTGTTCACATAATATAGAGTAATGCAAATATTTACCAATATCTAAGCAGAATTGAAAAAGATTCATAGGTCCAGACTCCTTGATATGTTGCATGAACTTATATAACAATCGAGGGTCATTTAAAACTTCGTCTAATGAAGGCTTCAAATGATTGTGTGTAATTTTTGGTGCCATCGGAGTCGTTATCCAGCACTGCAGCATCGGTACGTTAACTGTATGAATATGATTGGAAACTGCACCGTCGCGATGAGTTGCCAATATTACTAATGCATTTATATTTTCGGGATCAGCAATTGCATCTATTGCGGGTAAAAGAATCCAATTTGCTAGAATTTCCCGCAGTATGACCTGAAATTAAAAAATGGTGATAACATGTAATCGTTTAAATGAAAATATGTGTTTAGTTAAATCAATAAATGTATTATTTTTTATTAATCAACTACCTTTATAGAAAATGTTGGGTTCTAATGTTGACGTTTCGCTTACTTTCAATACACTTCAGTTTAGAGGTTAGACCATATTTGCACAAAGAGCTGAATTGAGAGTCAGAGAACTCTACGGTTCTGGATGCCAAATCAGAGCGAAGCGTGGAGCTATTAAGGCGGGATCTCCTACCTGCGACTGGTCGCAGTATACTGGTGCAATGGGGAAGCATGCATCTGTTCTCCTACTATACTGCGTCCATCCTAAGAATAATCCTCTTCCGCGCAGGGATGATTCTGAGGAGGCGCTGGTTGGTCCGACCCCCACTTAACCGCCTATGATTTTCTCCGTCTTACCGCCAGCAATCACCTGCGTCGGGCCCGTAGGCGGTAGTGGGGGCTGCGCAGAACGGTCACAAAACGGTCTGGGCGTAGGATTATTCTTAGGATGGACGCAGTATACATGCGTGTGCGATCGTCGGGTATGCGCCAGACGTAGGAGCCTGACGCGAGTTTTTTTGAGTACCAGCCTAGGCTACTCGAGACACAACACAATGCGATGAGGGTCTGTTTCCCATTATACCTATATAGTCGCAGGCTGGCACTGCGACTACCGGTCGCAAGACTCCTCCCGAGGGGAGTCTAGCAACTAGTCGCACTGCGACCCATCGCCACAGTGGGACAGAATCCCAAGAAATAAGGAAAGAAGTCTAATATGAGCATCCAAAAAAGGTAAAAGGTAAAATACTACACATTTGGGGTCCCAAAATTGGGGGAGACGACGGTAGGGTCATATCTCGAGCATCGTCCCACGATTCTGGCATCACTGGTGACTGGCAAGTCGCAGGTAAGCAGATTCAGCCTAGGGCCAGTCGCTAGGTCAAATAGCTGCGACCAGTCGCTGGATCAAATAGCTGCGACCAGTCGCTGAGTCAAATAGCTGCGACCAGTCGCAGGTAGGAGATCCCGGCTTTACGCACCGATCCGGAACACCGCGACCGTGAAGACGTGGGACACCGCGAGCGAGCGAATCAACTAGACGACTAGACTTCCGTGCGCTATCCGAGGACATCGCAAGCGACCGCGACGTGCACTAGGTCCAGCGACACGCGAACTATAACCTAGACGGAGCGCCGCCTCAGGGGTATGTTATTGTCATTTCTATGTTTTGTTTAAGAATATATCTACTCTTTAATGTTATTCCTTTAATTCACACAAAATTACCTTTTTTAAAAAAGGTACAAAAAAAAGGGCGCCAAGTATAATAATCCCATCAAAAAGAATCCCATTTAAAAACATTGTCGTAAATTAATACCCATCAAAAAGAATCCCATTTAAAAACACTGTCGTAAATTAATAGCTTTACAAAACTAATGATATGCACAAATTGCGCCACTTATCACAAGGGCTATTTATACAAAGAAAAAATTTATTAAATAATATTAAGCACATATATTTTTATACCAATAAATATTTTAATATATCGTCCACCATATTGATTACTCCATTGTGAATTTTGACACATTAAAATAAAGCACCCACTACACAGACACTTATATTTCTTGATTTTGATTTTTTGTTCGTGAATTTTGAAAATCCAAGTTCCAATTCGTTGTTAGCAGTCAGCAAAACCAGTGGGAACAATTCTTCAAATTATTAGACTGACATAAAAGTCCATATATCGAAGCGTATGGGCTGACGCGTTAATGAATTTTCACTTCTTTCATCTCCCACATCTCAGAAACTAATTGTCACCCCAACTTGAAAATTTGTTGTGATTGATGTCTCATCATAAGCTATCGTTTGGCACAAAATTCAGTTCCAAAATCGTGGGCCCAAAAAGAGGCAAAAAGGCCTCATTTTTGGGTCACTCTTTACCTTGCAGAAGCCTTATATTCTTATGTACTCTTTACACAGTTATTTAGTCAAGGAAGATTACTTGATTAGATGTTAACACCTCTGTCCAAGTATAGTAAAATTGATAAAGAATAAATCACAACTTACCTTGTTGTTAGTAGATACATGCATAGTAGGAAGTAAGTACGGTACAACAACGGTAACCAGTCCTCGGAGATAATTTAACTCAGCTTCACGCGAATAAGCCGCTGGATGAATCTTTTGACCGAAGTAATTCTTCACATGACTTCGAAATTTAGATGCATCAGAAATATCTTTTATTTTTGTGCGCAATGTTTTCCAATCTTGAGCATGTTGCAAAATCAACGGTATTAGCTGGCTAAAAATAGCGTTGGCCACATCCGTGCGTAACAAACGCAGTGTTAAATTTTTTGATGCCGTAGCCGTAGCTAAGCGTAGTTGTTGCACAAATGCTTCATTGTTTGAGAAATCTGAGTACCATGCACAAACATATGTTTGTAATAAATCTTCCAAAAGCTGTAAAGATAAAATATATTCATGTATTTCATATATCCTGTTTACTTAGGCTTAAAAATGTACTTTCATCATACATTAGAGAAGACGTAAATTAAAAATACACATAACATGTTGTTAAGTGGGGATTTTCGTCTAACAGCCCCAAAAGTAACTGATATCTAAGAATTTTTTTTAAAAAACTATTGTTCACATTGGTTTAAACTCTTTTGAGATATAAGGAGGCATCTTAATACTCGCAGAATTTTTTTTTATGTCGATCCTTCTTATTATTTATTAATCATTCTGGAATATTGTCCACCTCTTCGACGATGTAACTCCTGCTGGTGGGATGTGTAGCACCTATCACAGTCATCTGATTGCAAAATAAATAGAAGTTTCTTAAAGCTAGATAGTTTACGCTTGCAGTGATCAACTTTAAAAAAAAAATAAAAAATGGAAAGAGATAGCGTTTGAAAGAAAAATCAAGTTTTTTTTCCATAGATAAATTGTTCATAGTATTCTTTATATCAATGGAAAAAGTATTATAAATAAAAACTAAAATAAAAATTTAGGTCCAGCACCAGTGTAAATTATTTTATATTAAGAAAATTTTCTCCTTTTCGCAATCAGATGACTGTGGCAGGTGCTACACCTGACGCCAACATCGTCGAAGATATTCCACAATAATTAATAAATAATAAGAATCGGAATAAAAAAAAATATTTTCAGCCAGTTTAAAGATGCCTCTTTATATCCCAAGAGAGTTTAATGCAATATCAACAATTTTTTTTTAAAATTCACAAATTTCGGGGGCTGTTACACGAGAATTTTCCCTTAAAGCACGCAAGAATGTAATATGTATATCCTTTAAAATATAAAATTATAATATGAATATAAAAATTAGAGGTAATGATTCCCGGGAAATTGGGTACCCGGGTATCCGTGAGATATCTAGGAAGAGAAAAATTTCGAAGGGTAGACGCTACGGGAAAGCCATAAAATTCGGTGAGGTACCACAGGGGGTTAATTTTGCCACGGAGTGCCAGACAACATCTTTCTGACATATGTCGCTTAAGAATCACTCTCTGTACTTTGTAAGTTCTCGGATATCTCGAGTATCTCGGGTAGTTTACTCGGGTAGCGTCTACCTACCCGGGACGAATTTTCCTCGTCCCGGGTATCTCACGGGTACCCGGTCCATAGTTATACCTCTAATGAAAATAGAAAAATAATTACTTGTTCCAAAGCGTGATCAAAATCCTTCGGTATTTTCACTTTAGTTGAATGTGGTAGCAATTTATGTCTTTTGCAGCTATTTTTGCTACATACACTACATGGATCTTTAATTTCATATGTTGGATTAAGTGTGTCACTTATAGTATTAAAATTCACTAGTCCCACACTGATGTATTGTAATGTTGTAAGTCCATAAAAAATACTCGTTATATATAGACAGCACACAATAAGTAGCCATATAATGCTGAAACACGTTCGGAACAAATAGAATTGTTATTTGTTCATTCTTAATAAATTAAAGTACACACACTTATAATAGTAATAATAATAATAATAATAATGATGTTGATGATGATGATGGATAGTAGGAGAGGGAGAGAAAATTTTTTAAGCAAAGCGATCAGAACTGCACGGATATGAACCCACAATTTTCAATATCGATAGTGAAAATAAGCCATCGATAGTTTTCGATAGCGAGGATCATTGATTACTATCGATAGTACCATCGATAGTTCTCCACCACTATCAAAAAACAAAGCGGGCAACCGGAGCTCACGTGTGTCGCGGCGTCCGAAAATTCTTTTTCATTTCCTTGCATAGTGTGCTTCATTATTATTAATTAAGGTGTACGCATAATGACGCGAATATATTTTCAATGAATAGCTTATTGTTTCATTACATGTGTAAAATAATAGTCTGCGCAGATTTTTGCTAACCTACATATTTCTTTATTGAAATGTGTATCTTTTTAGTATCAATTTATATGACCGAACCTATGCGCTGATATCACTTTTTGGTTTTTAATATTCTAAAAATACGGTCGAAATTATAAATTCTTTATTTCAAGTCCCTTGGAAAGAAATTCAATTCTTCTCATCAGTAGGAGAAGCAAAAGAAAAAATATTATATTTGGTAAGTGACGTTTACATTTATTTATATATAAAATAATACGTATGATATTAGTTTAGTGTATATGCGGTCTTTATTGCTTGAATTGTCAGCTATTTTCTTGATTAACCTATGGTGTCCCCACTGCGTAACCAGTGCGTAATAATCTTGGTTGCCCCCTTTCTCGTTTTGAAGACTGCACCATGTTTTCCGAAGAGATTGTTGCTTTTCTCTTCTGGGTTGCGCGTGTGGGTGCCCCTTGTATCTCTTCTACACTTTCGCGATGTTTTTCTGGCTCACTTGATTTAGTCAATTCAATGTTGATTGCATTGTCCGTTTCGTAGGGATGCCAATCTTTCCCGTAGAATCGATTTTTCGATTCAATTCAGATCGTTGTGCAAAGAATCGATTCGTAAAAAAATCGGAACCTAAAAAATCAATTCTGTCGAGATCGATTCATTATAATAAAAGAATATAAAGGCCGGTATTCATAGTTGTTACTTATTCTTAAGCAAACTTAGAGCATATAAACATGGAGGAAGCTGCAAGAGGAGAAAATGTAGACAGCGACAGAAAGAAAAAGATATACATTGGGGACACCCCCTCTCTTTCTAGCGCCAGGGGCGGCAGTGTATTTTTTTAATGTTAGAAAGAGAGGGGGTGTCCCCATTGTATATATTTTTCTTTCTATTGCCATCTACATTTTCGCCTATTACATGCTTCCTCTTGTATCTTCTACTAACATAATGGCTAGTAAAGGATGCCGAATGCTTGAGCAGTTGCTTAAGAATAAGTAGAGACTATGAATACCGGCCAAACGATAATTTTGGACACCCTAAATTGCAAAATGAATGTAGTCAAATTTCGCACTTCTAAAGTTTACGCTACACGCCGCTAGAGATCCACGATCTCTTTGGTTGCGATACGATCTTCGAATCGATCTCTGTCTTGAGAATCGATTTAAAAAATCGAAAATCGCGACAAAAAAGATCGATCTTTGAAAGATCGATTTTAAATCAGCATCCCTACTGTTTCGTCGTCGTCTATCTCTTGGTATTCACCTTCGAATGAGGATGCATTTAGAAATTTCACATCTCGGCTTACGACGAATTTTATACTTCGCGGTAAATACGTAAGTAAGAGAACAAAAGAGTCGACGGCAACTTCGTGTCAACTTTTCCGTTCCCTCTCGCTCGACTCTTGGGTTTTCTCGCTTGCGGCATCGGCCTTAGAGCATATACAGTATTGTCTCCGTATTTGCTCACAGGACAAACTTCAATATAGGGAATAAATCATTAATTATTACTTGATGATGTTTTTTTAATAATCTGAATTTTACCCCTCATCCCTTTTCAGTATACTCCCAGTATTTAAAAAAAAATTCGGGAGACGACGCGAGCGCTCCACGCCGAAGATACTTACCTAGCGCATAACCAGGTCAAAGCTACAGTGGTCAACATAAAATGCTTAAAGAACAACACTGCCGCGAGATCGCACCTAATTTCTTTATTTATTTACATATTGTATTGCAGAAAACTACAAGAACTTTAAAATATACACTTTCGAATACACAACCGTTTAATTAAAAAAGTCTTCATGTTCCTTATAAACAAATTCCGATAATATAGGTGTTTTCAGACCCCACAGGTAAGTATGACCCTTTAAATGATTCCACAGGTTTTCAATATGATTTAGGGCTCCACTTGTGGTGGTCATTTCAATACAGAAATGTCTTTTGTGTTAGCCAACTTTTTACAATGCAACAGGCATGTTTGGGGCCACCCAATGAGGGGATCCCAATGGGGAATATCCATTATTTGCCTTGTTTTGTAACCCATGTTAGCGACTTCTTATTTTTAAGATAATTCGAAGACAAATAGGGTATTGCTATTTCGCTTTCAGTGAGTTTATGGCAGGGTCAAGTCTCAGATGGAGTCTTGACGATGCTTAGTGACATCAAATCATCAAGCTATAGCATGTATCTTGAGATTATTTAGAAAAAGAAAATTTGAAAATGGCAACTGACCAGCGATCATATTACTAAAGAATAAGGGCTCTGTTATGGGAAGATCTGGCCAGAGAGTGAGAAGGGTGAAGTTACCTTCTGGAAGAGGACAGTGATGAACCACACGACACTTATCCCACAACTATCTTGCTGCGATCTTGTACGAAAGTCTATATTACGATTCACCGTAACTTCTAATGTGCATGTGGTAGCATTTGTATCTCTAAAATATTTGCATAATAATTTTTATTCATAATTCTGTTTATTCAACATAATAGACCAATACTGTGTCCAGAAAGACAACCCCAAACCATTATATTTCCTCCTCTTTGGCTTCAAGAGGGGTTTTAGTACCAAACATCAAATCTTCGCCCTTTTTCTCAATGAATCAATCGAATTTCATTATATCCATTCAAGTGAAACTTGCTTTCGTCAGTAAAGAGATCGTTAGTCCACTTAGTTGTGTTCCATCGAAGAGGATCTCGGACAAATCTAGATTGGGTCATCAAAATTTTTTATAGGGATTATGAACAATAATGGTTATGTAAATGTTGTAGAAGCATAAATGCTACCGCATGCATTACAAACTACAACAAATAATTAGATTCTTCCGTATAACAGTGACCTCAAACATGCTTGTTGCGATGTAAAAATTTGTCTACCACAAAAGTACATTTCTGTAATGCAATGGCCACTCCAGAGTACAGTCTTAAATCTCATTGAAAACCTGTGAAATCATATTGTTAGAAAGATAATATTCTATTAGGCGCCATACGGTGGTGACGTCAATGCAGGTGCTATTATGTTGTCATACGAGCGATTGCTAAGTTAGATAGCTGGCAAGAGTTATAAAACGTAAACAAGTTAGGTCCTTGTATTTTTATGTCTTCACAATTATATACGAGTTATGTATTATCAGAATAAATACGTTTGTTACATTAGCATGTGGTCAACTACTGCGTCTGGACTTTACTTATTTCAATAACAAAAGTCCAACACATAAAACAATACTTGAAAGTCAAGAAATTTAGAAATGTGGACATATTTGAAATAATATGTCAAAAGTTGTATAGTATTCGCCCTGAACAAATCCAAAAACTTTTGGGGTCTGCGCCAAAAAACATGCAAGCAATTTTAGGTTCAAGAAAATATGCTGCGAAATAAAGTCAACCTTTCTATAACGCAATTAATTTGTACCATGTTATAAGAACCTCAGAATTACATAGTACAAATCATATTAATTTGTACTGCATTATATGGAAACCATGTTGGACAATACCGTGTTATAGGATTGTCACAATTGTTAGGGTTATGCTAAAAGTTATTATTTATATAATTTTGTTGAATTGTAAATATTGCTTAAATACTTTTCATTCTTATAATTGTATTTATTACTGAAAAATATATTATACTCCTTCATACTTACTTGTTATACTCGTATAACTGTTGTGGGAAGATATAAAAATTTCACTGAAACTTCTAATGCACTAAAGTGTCCGTCAGAAAATAATTTATAATAACTTTAATAAAAGGGAATAAGGATTTGTTTTGAAACTTGATGAAGATGAAAAGTGACTAGATAACTGAATGCTCTTTGATTTAAAGAGAAAAATGTTTGGAAACGTATATAAAGTTTTATGTTATTACTTACCTTTTAAACACAAATGCAATAAATGTAATTAATATAAAAACAATTGCTGATATTATTACATTCCACACATAGAAATCTTGTATTTTACCGATAGATAAAATTGCCATGGTTCCCATTAACACACTATCTATAGCAATAAAATAATGACAATATTTCAAAATAAACACATTGCTATATGACACTTGAATACACTTGAATACATTGATAACATCGTATAACACAACCAGAAATAATCAGAATGTAGAAGTGTAACTAACACCTTCAGAACTTTCAGAGTGGTGATACTCTCTCAGAGGGCAGAATCTCCAGCAAAAGTTTTGGATTGCTACGTTATCACTTGAACGTAGCCACAGAAATGTATATATTTTGCACTGTTTTGCACAATAGCGTCACAAGCAAAGAGGAGATATAATAAGAGACGTCACTCGACAAAGACAGAAATTACCTAGGGAAATCACTTGACAACCAATTTAAATGCTCATTCGGCAATGATCGGTAAACTTCGGCAATGATCAGTAAACTTCGGCAATAATCAGCCAATGCGATGAGGTACATTTAGCCGATTTGAATATCCCGCTCGAATAGACAACCAATTTAAATGCCAAGGTCAAGTAAGGACTTCAAAGGTCCGCCCGGAGTGACGCCTCTTATTATATCTCCTCTTTGTCACAAGGATATACCAATGGAGGACACTATTTCTACAACTTATACTCGGCTGTAGAGGGCATCACCAGTTAGGCACTGTCCTTCAGGTCCATGTATTTGGGAATGCAGTCACGGGAATACGTTATTTGTCCTTATATGAGCAGATTTTGGGCTGAGTGAGGTCTCATTCGAAAGAGGAAGGTTCAGTGCAGCCCGCTCTCCGATGGTGGTCCATCGTTTGAGTCACAAAACTCTTTTTAGTGACCTACAAATACTTGGAATCTGCGAGAGTATTTTGTCGATTTTTTCTCTACTTCGAACACTCATATTATTACATATCAACACAATCTCTTTGAACCATGCCCAGAGCGGACTGCATTGAACTTTTATCTTTCGAATGAGACCTCGCCCAGCCCAAAATTTGTTCATATAAGGACAAACAACGTATGCCCCCAAACCCATGTTTCGGGTCAGATTGTGTCGGTATACAGCGAGCTACCTTACCCGTCAAATACTGTTCAATATAAAACTCATATTTTATAGAAATTATTCTTTGAATATTATTATCAGATAATGTAACATTAATTAACTGAAAAAATGACGAAAACATTATTATGAGGAAATTGACGAGGAAATAACACTTCTAGGAATATGATAAAGAAAACTCTTTTGGTCGTCTTCCAGATAATGCTTATCTACGTATTTGCGTTTTTATATGATGTTATAGTTTATGTAACAGCTAAAGGTGGATATGATAAATTAAATGCATACGTAAATAGAGACATTGAAGACGAAGCAAGGAAAGGAACTTGAAACATAGAACGATATTTCGGGAAGAAAGAGAATAACATAGGTAGTGATAAAACAGTAGGTTTGAGGTTATATTGTGACAAGAAGAGGAATGAGTGTCAGCAATGAGTATCGATGAAAATTGGCAAAGTAGCAAAATAACGTACTTACGTTTGAAGTCAACAAAGCAATCTGATACTCATAAAAGTAAAATTGAAAATGTAAAAAGACAGTTTAGAAACACTGAGAAACGTGAAACAAACAAGCAAGGTTTGTATTACATTTAGTCACTATTTATTCTGTAAAGGTACATATTGTCAATATATATTTGATTATTATATTACACAAGTATTTTTTGTAGCTACGCTACTATTCATGGTTTCTCAAATTAATTTAATGGGTAGAGTCATGTTCCATTTATAAAAATAATAGTTTTAAGTATATGGGTGTAATTCATTTTTAAATGTAGAGGATATAAAAAACTTGTTCATGTAAGAAGTAGGAAGTATAAATACAACCACATCTTACTATTATTACTATTTACTTTTGGTTAATTATTTATTTCTATTAATGACAGAATATCAAGTTCTCATCAGATTTTTTTAATGCATGGCAAAAATAATTTAATTTGGTTACGAATAATATTTAACAACTCTAAGTAAATGAATTATTCTGAAAATGTAAATATGTTTTAGTATGTAGTGACAATTTTTATTAGTTTGATAATATAAGTTGAAGAGTACAAATAAATCTTATACTGATTACTCGTGAATGTGTCTTAATTATATTTTATTTATCTTTTTGAATGTCTTTTGCAAGATATAGTAAAATTATTCAAAGTAAAATGTATGGTTCCATTTAAAATCTAAAAAATAACATTGAGATACGTTCGAGTAATAATGGTTTAAAACTTTTAAGTTTAATATTGCATTCCATCGTATAAATTATACAACTTCTACAAGAACAATCTTTTGTAATCGTCTATAATTTGAGAATTTACATTTCAACTAAAGACATTAATTTTTCATGCAATAAAGAATCCTTATTAAGTATATTTAATTTTTAGAGGATAGTATGCAAGCTGTACTTATTCAAAATAACTAAACATTGAACGGTTTAACGTTTATATATACATACATGTACATACATACACGTAAAACATAATTGATTATAAGAATTACTTTTTCCTCATTCCCTTATCAATTGTTGTTTAGTCACTAATAAACACAAATTTTAATTACTGTTATAGGCGTTTCGCTTGCACAATTTCTAAGGACAGAGTTAACAAGAGGGTATCAATTGGAACATGACAAGGAGAGATTTTCTGCAAGAAGGGAGAAGATTTATTCTTTTATGAAAATTCCAAGAGAAGTTGAAAAATTTATGGCCTATGGCTTCTTACAAGTAAGGGAATTTTCTGAATATTGTATTTCATTAAAATATATATATTGATTGTTTTTTTTTTATGAACATAGCTTTTGAAATAATATTCTTGTATGTACAGGGTTGTATAAAAAGTAATGGTTACTGCTTCCAGAGATGAATCTATGGCTTTGATCGAGGGATATTTGTGAAAAAACTTCCCGCAAAATTGTATATAACATTGAAAAATTAATATTAAATTTTTTAACATCAATGTGTCCTGCTCAATGACAAGAAAAAGTTCAAAAGAAACCATGTGCCGTAAACGAACTGTTTGACACAAAAAATTGTTAATGTTTATACAATAACACTAGTTTACAAAATAAAATAAAAGATTGCGCAGTAGATGCCACTATTTTTTTCTTGTGTAAAATGGACAGCTGATTCCGGAAATAAGATCTAAAAAAAAATTCTATGGGTGCGTTATCGAAATATCGACAGGTGAACTTTTTATCTCTCTGTCGGAAAGGTGGTCGCACTTAATTGCAAATATCTCGTGTTTCTTACATTGAGTCTGCACTTTTACGATGAAAGCAAGGTGCTGCTGAAGAAAATCTAAGAATAAATACCGAAGATGGAGACAGTTGTGTGAAAACACTCAAATTTCATTTTTTCTCGGTTTTTGTGTTTTTTTTTCTCCATTTTATTGTGTTATTCCAATTTTAATTCATTGTGTACATTTTTTCAAGTGTTTTGTTAATATGTGTCTTGTCCGTTTTGGGATTCATTTCTCTTGTGAAGAACCAAATGTAATCCCCCATCATTGGCTCATCCCAAAATTCTCTCATTCCACCGATTTCACCCGAATTACTGAACCGATTTAAACATTTTGTGAGGTAACATTTGTTTGGTGATTCGCAAAGAAGTGGGACCACGTTTTTCACAGACAGGTAGAAAGTTCACCTGTCGATATCTCGAAAACGCATCAATAGAATTTTTTTAGACTTTATTTTCGAAATCAGCGGGCTATTTTATATAAGTAAAAAAAAAGTGGCATCTGCTGTGCAAAATGGCTGTAAACTAGTGTATTTAGAGTGTGTAGAGCCACTCAACAAGCAGCGGCTCTCGTTTCCTCTCACTCACACTAATACCCTTTCCTTCTCGCGTTTGAAAAGACAAAGGCGAAATTATAATCAATATATCAATCCGCGGAAACACAACTGGGCTGCGCCATGAGTGTGTGTGAGAAGAAACGGGAGCGAGTCTTTTCTACTATATGAGGCTCCTGATACAGGGAAACATCTAAATGCCTTTGTAAATACCTCTATACTTTATACCAATCGTGCCCACCGAGGCGGTCTGAGGGCACGAGGATCCATAGTTTTTCCAGAGCCGCCTGAAAGGGGAGATCGAACCTAATGAAACTGAAGGCTTTGGTTTACGAGATATTCGCAAAAAACTTAACATTATAATTACCGAGTTTAAAACATAGTCCAGTGGCGTAGATTCATCCCTGTAAACAGTGACCATTACTTGTTATATATCCTGTACATGATCTCGCAAAGGACGGGAAGATATTCGAATTCAAGTCGAAGTTATAATCGATTGAATTTAATTACGGCAATTAATTAAAATTGTAGTGCAGCCATTGATGAAATCGATTACATTTTTATGGGCGATAGAAATCATAGTTTATACGATTTATACCTTACCTAAACTGCGTTCCACATTAGAGCATACTCGTTTCGCGCAGGGATACACGTTGATTGGTAGTAAATCAACAGGGAAAGTGCTATGACTAATCGCGTGTGTCAGATCCGTACGCCTGCGCAGATCGGTCGCAAATCGGTAGGGGCGTCGGTACACTCTTATATGGAACGCAGTGTAAGCATGTCATGTACACACATACATGATGCTCAAACGATTGTGGCCGCTAGCGTTTGATAGTAATTGACTTCATATGGTTGGCCTTTTATTTTATCGCGAATATTTATGCAGTATTTTATGAACATGGTTTAGAGTTTAGAGCAGCCGCGTCCAAGCCAGAATATTTCAAGTTACATAACAAGTATTATTTATTTATTTAAAATATTTTACAAAATATCATCATTCGACCTTTAGACTCATTCCTTAAAACAGTGAGGTCCAGGTGGGCGGTCCGAGGACGCTAGCCTCCATTGCGTCTTCTACGTGCAGCGTGGAACGGGGTGCTCGAAGCCAATAAAGCGACAAATTTACAGGCAAAACTGTTGGCTACCGTTGGCTAACCAAAAAAGATACTAAATAGGATTAGGTCTCACGGGTGTCAGTCAGTGGTGTCATCATATATCGCTGAAATCACGTGATCATTTTATTCGTCCGTTGAGTCGATTAAATTTCCAGTCGATTAAGAAATTATTCGAATTCATTTTGAGTCAAATAAAAAAGAATTCGTTGTTTGAGCACGAAACGTCGAAGCTTCAGCGTTCGCGATTTAGATTAAGAATTTGGCTTAATTTAGCGTATAAGGTGGTCCTTTAAGAATAGCAGCTAAGTATAGTTGTTCTGTTTAACCTAAGGTCACGCACACCTTGTATTTACAAAACGCAGCACAATATATTACACGTTTGTTTAGTTAAACGAATCACAATTAACACATAAATGTACTCAATATAAGGCGAGAGTTCGCAAGATGTTGCGGTTCAACCAAGCAGTTCGTTATCCAAGAGTCTGGTACAATGCAGTAAAGCGCGAGCACGCGAGATAAGAGAGCAAGTACATTCCTATCCGACGATACTTGGAAGAGAGATTATCGCGATAATGAGATCGGGCCGTTTCGCCGAATTCTGTGACGTCAGCACCCCACCTAAAAGCTGCTCGTCCTGAGCAGGACGAGGACCGCACCGGTAGAACAAAGCCGATCACGCAATGAAGCGAGAGAGCTGCCTAATTAGCTGTGGTGCGCGTCAACAGATGGCCTGACCGATCTCATCACCGCGATCGTGCATACCGCGATCTGGTCGCGTTAGTCGCTTTAAAGTGCGCGCGGTTTCGGAAGCGAAGCCGCGCCGGCTTGGTCTGTGGCCGTTTGGGCCAATCCCAAACATTCGTTATTGTCGAATAATTTCATTTTATTCGAATTCCATCGGAGGCGGAACAATGTTTCTTTTGAAGTAAAATTTTATCTATTAGTATGAAAAACCACGAATGAGTATGGTACTAAATATTGTGTACTTATATTGGCATAACACGGCAAATTATACTGTACAAACTGAAGGTGAACTTAAATACACAATACAAATAATAATTTTCTATTGCAGTGTGCAGATTCCTTCCTCTTTGTATATACATTTTTACCAATAAGATTCATAATGGCTCTGTGGACAGTTGTAACAAGACCTCTTCGACACTGCCTTGGGTAAGTTAATATTACACGTAAACTGTAAGTTATATGCATACTGTTTTTATCATCTGATTGTTTCATTACACTTACCTATAGCGAGAATTATTTTAAATCATTGCACACAGAAGGAGTTCAAGAAATAACATTCCATTTTTATGAGTTAATTTTCGTATTCTGATAATGTAATTTTTATTTAAGTGATACCCATACAGCACAACGTCTGGTAAAGTCTTAAAGACGTCCAAAAAAACGTCTTAAAGACATCTCAGAGACGTCTTGTTACAAATCAAGACGTTCAGACCTAAAATGGACATCTCTAAGACGTCTCTAAGACGAGGTGTGCTGTATGGGTATCTGTGCAGTAATCCATCCTAGTCTGAATGCTCGAATATCGCGTTTTATGTGTAGGAATTATTCCACTACTTGTTTTCCTTACTGAATGCGACCGACCCGTATTTGACAGAAGCTGCTTGTGTGCTACTAAACAAAACTTGCGAGTGAAATGCGTCAATCAATATTGAATATAACACTTTCAGTGGCGTAAGGTTTTAAGACGTACCTCGTCAAATTCGAGTTATCTTTCCGAACGATCGATTTTGCCGGGAGAACTCTGTCCAACTCGCCTTGTGCATTGTTTACATGTCAACATTAATGAAAATTCAAAACTTTTATATCTTATTAAATCTTCGTGAGAGCACTAGCAATGGATACACGAGGTTTTTCTGATGAAAATGAGTCCAATTCCATTCGACCTTCTACAGGTTATTTTTAAGTATACATTAGGGTAGTCGCAAGAAATCGATGTCAGAATTTTTTTGACGGCAACCACCCAAAAGTTGCCAATTGGTGTAAAAATGAGATTGTCAAAGTTTCAGCTCGATCGGATAACGCTAAAGCGGCCCCTACACGATGTGACTTGTCTGGAGACATGTCTCGAGACAAGTCTCATCGTGTAGGGCCCGCTTAATATCTGCCTCATCAGCCCTAAAACATTGAAAACAGCTATTTTTCTTAAAAAATCGTTTTTTTTTCACTATAAAATTAGAATGGCTTTTCCTAGGAACGTGTTTTCTTTTTAGTTTTATAGAGAATGTTCTTGGGTTTAATTTTCATTACCACAGCTTATTCGACAAACATCATTGGAAGATATTTGGTTTTTTCATGGGTCGGACTCGGAAAATCGACCTTTTCAAGAAAATGTAAAAATTCGCTATAAACGTGAGAAAATTACTTTTTAACCATGCTTTTGTTGTTCATGCAAATCTTTGCATTCAAACATATAAAAATAATGTTTCAGTATAAGTGTTTTAAATGAATATTTTTTTACATATATTTCTTGTTCCATCTTATGGGAGAAAAGCGGGCTCGAAGCGAAACGAAAATTCATTTCGAAGTTTTCGAAGCGAAATTCATTTTTATTCGTTTACGATCGGGCAATGCTTATTTTTATTCGTTCACTGGAAAATATTTGCTTGCCAGATATCAAATAGGGAGCAATCGACACCGTGTCGATTTTTTCTTGGATTTCGACCTTTTTCGCACCGAGATAACCTGGGGATTGCTCTGTCAGCGGGTGGTACCTGGTACACGGTGACTTCGAACCGATATACACCGTCATCCACCGCTGACTCGCGGGACAATACCGTCATAAACCGTCACTCCGGCAAGACGCTTTGGTCGATCAATCTGTCTATATACCCTGATAACCAGATGTCTGCAATCTGACGCCAGATTGACAGCAGGGTCTGCCGTGAGAGCAGAGAGCCTGACGTCAGATCCGTAATCATCTATGTCCGCATTAGGCTGCGTTCTGAGGTACAGAGCCTGACATCAGGACCCTGACTTCAGATGGGCAGCAGATCCGCAGCAGATCCTGCCGTTCGCCTGACATAGTGATCCTCTAGAGAGAGATCAGAACAACGTGTATCGTCGCTGATTGGTTGTTGCGATTTGGAGCAAAAGTGGAAGTAGACAGAGAAAGAAACAGTAAAAAAGAAAATGACAGAAATACGGATAGAAAGAGACAGAAATACTGATAGAAAGAGATACAGTGAACGGTCAGATTATGCTTATTTCCGGTTTTGCTCCAAATCTTGATAAATGGCTGCGGTTATACCGATCACTCCCTGGAGGATCAATACCCTGACACGTATAACAGCGCCATCTGAGGGTCAGAATTGGCAAACTAACCTAAACTATTATACACCTAAGAAATTGGTGTATTCCTACTAATCCCTATATAATAGCGGAACGCATTGCGAGAATGGCGTGAAATCATAATAAAATTTCAAAACTTCCGACAATAGCATCCGTTTCATAGTTAAGTATAAAAGTTAAAAGTGGAGTGTGGTAAGAAAAAAAATTACCAACAATACGCGGTATTCCCAAGCGGTCACCCATCCAAGTACTAACCGCGCCCAATGCCGCTTAACTTCAGTGATCGGACGAGAACTGGTGTTTTTCTGGCATAGAATGATCGTTGGTGAAAATCTTGCTCTATTCATCGAACAAACTGGTACATACTATGTATGTGCGTATATATATTAAATATTACTATTTAATACTTACTGTGTACAAATCTTTATACTATTATATTCTAAGAACTTATAAATTATAAATAAATTAACTTATTTTCGCAATTTAACCTTTAATTCCTGTACAATACATTTAAACTCTGTCCAATTCTACTACTATATCAGTCAAGTACAAAGAAAATGTATAAAAATTAAATATAACAGGTAAAAAGAATTGCGTTCGGTAAGTTATTTAATATTGATATCACTTGTAGTTGAAACAGGTACTTATGCCACAGAACAACGACTCTCTTCGACTTAAGCGCTATATAATAAGTTCTTAGAATATAATAGTATGAAGATTTTTACACAGTAAGTATTAATAATAGTAATATTTAATATATATACGCACATACCTAGTATGTACCAGTTTGTTCGATGAATAGAGCAAGATTTTCACCAACGATCATTCTATGCCAGAAAAACACCAGTTCTCGTCCGATCACTGAAGTTAAGCGGCATTGGGCGCGGTTAGTACTTGGATGGGTGACCGCTTGGGAATACCGCGTATTGTTGGTATTTTTTTTTCTAACCACACTCCATTTTTAACTTTTATACTTAACTATGAAACGGATGCTATCGTCGAAAGTTTTGAAATTTTATTATGATTTCTTCGAGGAAAAGCTAGCTAATCAAAATTTTTGGCATCTCCTGAAACACAATGGCCCGCTAATTCGTTAAAACCGAAGCTGAAAATCTGAGCACTGAATTGATTTGTGGCTATTAAAGGAATGTCAAGTATAAAAAGTGAGAGAGGAATCAGTGTTCGAGCGGAGAACAAGAATACAATTGGAATTAGCAAAGTTGATTTGTTATAAATTACTAAGTGCCGTATTTCCTAACGGTCTTCATCGTCAAAACAGTTCATATTCATGCATGATACTTACGTGATGGTACATCAGCATAGAAATGTATTGACAACGACAAAATTAATCAAACGAAATGGCCCAAAAACGCTAAAAATGTGTATATTCTGTTTTTGCATCGTCAAAAATGAAAATAAATCATACTTTTTAAACGATTTTATTCAACTTCGATCCTCTGTTTGCTTCATATCTGAAAGCTCAAATTTAAACCAATTCCACCAATCCAATTGTCTTGAAACTTTACAGGCGTCGGATGACAATACAATATTTTATAGACCAAATATAAAATTCGTGCTAATGATCTAACATAAACAATTAATTCAATGAAGGTCACATTAAACAAACCAGATTCAATATAAAATTAATGTTTCATTTAGGAAGAAGAGGCATAATCTAAAATTTGAGACAAAGCATCTAAGGCCAGCAGAGATTTGCGATCTTTTAAAGGGAATCGTTGTGATTGGCTGTTGGATAGCTACCTGGAAAGTTGACACTTCTATGATGTATCATTTGGTAAAAAGTCAATCAGTAATAAAACTGTACATATTTTATAATATGCTGGAAGTTGGCGATAGATTATTCAGTGCTTTTGGTCAAGACACGATAGATGCTCTTTTGTGGACTGCTACAGAACCTAGATACAAGACGCAAACGGGAGCTCAGCATTTGGGTACTCTGCCACATTTACTGTTTGCCTTTACTTATGTTTGTATCCTTTTTTATTTAAATATTAATTAATTAGTTTATAATCAGCTAATTTAAATTTGATAAAACAAAAACTATAATAGAATTGACGAAGTACTACAAAATAGTTCATGCGTACAACAGTATTACGCATAGCCACATTCATATAGTTTAATAATCTCTTTTTTTATTTGAGTTTCGGATAACCCTTACAGTACTTTTCATCAAGCCTTTTTTTTTGTTCACTGTCACGCAAAAATTCAGAACAATAAAACAGCCTGCCAAACCGCAAATTAGTTTGTCCAAACGTTTTGTACCAAAAATTCATAAAGAATTACCTACTTTCGACCCAACAAGGCGCAACCCTTCCTTAAATCAACGAAAGTTGTGGTACGGGTAATTCAGTTTCAGTTTGAGAGGTCTGGAACGTTTTTGTTACACAGGCACTCCTGTACAGTGTTGTCCCGTTATAAGTCCGGCTCGCCTGTTTCGTTACAAGTACACTTTTTAATCGCCTCCGGTTGTGAGACGGTTACCGGTGGGACAGAGAAGGGATTAGATTGCCGACTCAGTCGGTATGTTAGGGTTCGGCGAAGGAGTGAAGGCTTGTTAACAATAACAAAATTTATTGGTTTTCTAGTCAGACGCTGATATTATAGTCGTCCGGCGAGTAGATTCGGTTTAGTATCGTGGCGGAGGAGCGGTGGCGCTCGATCGGTTTTGACAGCGTGTCGGTGCACGACGGCGGCGACTTTCGGCAAGCGGTTAGGAGGTAGGATGCGGATTTGTGTAACGTTCTACCCAGGACGACCTTAGAGGTGCGTCCTTACGGGAGTCGTATAATAGAGTTTCAGAGTGCAATACGATTCTGGCCTAATGGACGCGGAGACACCTCTCTAACGTAGGCAAGGCGCAAGATTGCTCTCGGCCGATTTCGGACTGAGGTTGGTAAGGGTATCTCCAACGAAAGTTATGGCCTGTCGCTGTTGCATGCTCTTTCACTCATCCTCAGTCTCTCGCACTCGCCGCGGCGACTACAAAAGAAGTAGGGCGGATACAAATGATCTATTAAGGAGGGGTCCTGGTGTAAGAAGTCGAAAACAAAAGGAATATTTGGGAATTTATTTTGAAGAAAATATTCCTTAAATCTTGAAGCTATGAGGTTCTTTTATTTGGGGATTAAAGAGTGTAACAAATTGTTTTTTGTAGTTCTACCAAAGTAATAGATGTTGTGACCCAACCAACACCCAAGCGTGACGACACCGCGCTCATTCCGATTGCCACAATCGAACGGCCGAAATTCGGCACAACCGCGTAAGGGTTTTCGGGAATGCACCGAGACCCGTCAGCACACGATGAAACACCCAAAAGCAGGCCAAAGACGGAGACCCCGATGGTCTCTGCTTCGACCCGATTAAAGTATAAGAACAATGTGCGAGCAATACGAGCTCCGATTTGATACAAACTTATTACCAGACTTTATACGAGACTCATGCCTCATTAGGCACAGTGTCATTGTCACCCAGATCGGAACAGAATAAACTTGTTTAACCTTACGAGGAGTTCCAACTCCTTAACCAGCAACGATTCCCTACCTTCGGTTTCCAACCGAATCTTTCCGTCCCGGCATATTCATCCGAACCTTCAGAGCCCGTTGGACGACGACCGTGAAGGAGCACCCCGAGATTCTCACCCAGAATCTCGACCCCAGGCGCCTTGATACAACATAGAGTAGGATTAAAAAGACGTGTGCACTGCGCACAGTGGCACGTCCTGTACGAAAGCCTGGCCAAAAGTCAAATTCTTTTCCTGATTTTTACAGATCTACAGGGTATCCGCGGGAAGACTGAACAGCTGTTTATCTCCTAAAGTATTGGAGATAATTTTTTTTACATGGAATTGTTGTTTTTGTTATTTTGAGACCCGAGTGCAGATGCTTTGGACTTAGTCGCCAAATGGTAGCATTAAAGCTTTCATTGGCATTTTGTGTATGCCCACCTAAGCACCTTTCTAATAGATCTCGGTTAGAAAGGCTTTCGTAAATTGGCCACCTCCCCCATTTGCCCCCTTCCCCCTCCATCACATCAACCTTTCCTTTATCCGTGCTCCCAATTCCTTTTTCCATGTTCAAAAATTTCCGCCTTCCTGTCTGCACCTCTACCTCTTCTCCTCTCCGACAGGTGTCTCCACTTTGCTCTCTAACCTCAAAGCCTTCCCTTATCCCTCGTATTTCCCTGTCACCCACAATCCTAGCCCTTTCCCTTGAACTCTATCCTTTCCACACCTCTTCCTCACCGTACACACTCACACTCTATCCTCCCTTTCACCGCCTCACCACACTTTCCCTCACCCTCTATCGCCACGCACTTGCACACACCTGTCACAGACAGCGACCGGAAACGGAAGTCCTGCTAATCCGTATTATTTCGTTAGCTTTTTTAATAGGGTGTCAGTCAGCTTTCCTCTTTCGCCAAGTTCCTTTTCTTTTTTCACATTTCGTAGTTGACTGCCCATTCATTCTTCAACGTGGGAAACGCATTCACTTTTTGTTACTTGCAAATCGTCTCCATACGGTTTTAAATCTAAAACAGCTTTAAATGTTTTAGAGTCATCGTCTCTGATGTAGTTTCCGTATTTTACTCCGTATTTTTCTTCTGATGTAGAAAACATTTCTGTGATAGAGTCGACCTCCATTTCTCCTGCCGAACCTTCATGGTTTGATATGCATTCTTCTTTATGTTCTTCATACCATTCGGCATACTCCTTTGCGGCTTCTTTTCGTCGCCAAATCGTACACGCTTGGCAGTTCTTTTTTCTCAGTTTCTTCTTTTTCCTCGAGTAGTTTTAGCAGGTATACCATGACTCGAATAACGGTTCAGGAGTAGATCTGCTTAGCTTTTGTTGCAGCGCAGGCCGAGTGGAGGGTCCCGACACAAAAGCCGCTGTGCGCATGGCGCTCGCCTCCGCGCTCGTATACGTGCGCGCAAGAAATGGGCTGTGGGACCCTTAAAACTTCTAATTTTCACTTGTAACTTTCGGAATATATTCTATGCATGTAGTACTATAGATTAAAGTAAAAAAAATCATTTATTCGACTTCTTACACCAGGATTCCCCCTTAACGGAGCGGAGGATCTATACTCTTAACGGGGCAACACTATTTATCAAACAACACATTTATACTAAATGCAAGACAATACAAAAACTTCGCATTGGATTCTAAATTCATCAGGAAGAAATTATTTAAAGGCAGCAATGCTCGTTTTCCGACCTTCTTTATCACTGTATGTCGTAAATTTAGCAATAAGCAGTGTCATAAAATTGGGTTAATAGACATATATTTTCTTTTACATTTTTTACTGTTAAAGTATTACACAGCATATTGGTACTGTTTCAAGCAACCACTTTGAATGTAGCGATAAATAGCAGCAACAAAGCTCTACTTACTATAATGATGTCCAATAACGTAAGTATTTGTTAATATTATTATAGCCCTATTCTACAATGTACTTTCAAACCTAATGACTGAAATTACAAATATATAGCCATGACAAACATTTTTTAGTCCTCGTCTCGCGGTATAGGAAAAAAGTGTATTATACTTGTATTACATTAATAAACAAATAGAACAATTTTAGTGTCATATAAGTAGTTAAAACCTTGTCTGGCGTCGGTGCGTTTTTACGTCAAGAGATTTGCATCTTTTGCACGATTTTGGCGAGATTTCACGTAAATATATTCTGGAAAGTATCGATAATATTAGGTCCGTGTGTCCTCGAATACTGCTCAGTGCGAGATAAACCAAAAGTTTCTCGGTAAAACCGATCGCTCGAAAAGGTTTGCCCGACTTGAAGGAGCATTTCTTAAAAACCTTGCGCCACTCACAATGTTATTTCTATACATTAAAAACACGTGTCTGTGGAAAAATCATCTTTGCATAGTATAAAATAAAATCTCTGGTAGGTCTTTGTTTATTTGTTCGCGCTAATCTGGAGAACCACTGGATGGATTGTGATGCGGTTTTTTCGGGGGAAAGTTTACGTGTATGAAATATTAACCTATGGCAAGCGAAAAGTTGAGCACTGACGATTTTAGTGAAGTATTCCTCGAAAATGGTCTAGTCATGGTGTGGTGGGGCCGCCTCGCAGTCCGTCCAGCAGTTCTCGAGAATAGCTCGAACAAACAGTCGCTTACCGGAGACTTTATTTTATACTATGTAGAGATAAATATAGGAAGCCCGGCCAACGCCGGGTACTTTAAGCTAGTATAGAATAGATATCATTTCCAGCTTCTTTTAAGTAATAGTCGTTATAAAAATATTTCAAGTATTTGGTATTACAGTTGATATCAAAAATGTTGTGGATATTTGTGCACAGGTTTATTATATATAATGTTGAAATAATACAAAGCTTATAATTAAGTCTTACGCTACGTGCGCTTGTTGGCGTTTATATCGGCAGTATTGTGACTGTATTGGAGAACGGAAGAGCGCTTGCCGCGTTGTGGCGCGTCATCACTTAAACTCTAATGAAGAATGGAAGAATCACTAAAAACTACCTACTATTGCTAATCTTTTATATGGTGAGCAGATATTTCTATTTTTTTCTCGAGAATGTCGAAAACACTGAATAAGAAATTTGTTTTGCTGCATCGTATATAAATACTTTCCTACGCTAGGCGATTGATTTGAAAACGCGTGCGTGCGGACCGACCATGGGATCCGTGCAGTTCCAAGCGGTGTGCACTATCGTAAATTTTATTTTTTGTTGACTGTTCCCAAAATCTCTACATTCTTTTGAAAAACGCATTTATTAGCTGAAGGCTCAATGAATCCAATGGTATTTTTTTCAAGCCGGGCCGTGAGTGGGAACGACGTTAAATCGCGATTTGAAACTTTGACATCGATTACTGTCAAGTTTATTAACAATAAACAAAATATTCTATATACGAGTTGAGAAAGCATTCCTTCAGCTTTAAAATGAGACCAA
Source organism: Andrena flavipes (assembly GCA_963971345.1). Lineage (NCBI taxonomy): Eukaryota > Metazoa > Arthropoda > Insecta > Hymenoptera > Andrenidae > Andrena > Andrena flavipes. Next base: position 70,955,431 of record OZ020479.1, on the reverse strand, counting down.
GACGGCATTATCTTTAAAAATCATCGAGATATTACAGTTTAAGTTATGACGCGTCAACCAATTTTGTTTCAACTTTTAAAACTTTAACTTTAAATATTTTAAAATCTATTTGACACAGGCCATTATAATTCAGTATACTTTGTTTTTGCAAGGTTATCGACAAATGTTGTAATTTTGAAGAGAATCGGTGTAACTAAAATTTTTCACCTATTCGTTTTGACGTGGAATAGCTCATCCATGGATTTGAAAATAATTGTATCGATATTAGAACCAGAAACAACGTTAATTTTTACAACGAAACAACGAAAATGTACACAATATCGCCTGGGCAGTATAGTTGACACCTCCGATAGTTTTAACAAAAATTAAAAGCTGTTAAAAGTGACGGAATGGACCAATTATTTTTTTATTGAACATTGTATATATTTATAATACATTGTTTGGTTGCACACATTCGATTCATATGTTATCACTGTATGATTATTGAAAAAGTAAAGAGGAAAAATAATACATGTTAAATACATATAATTCACAAAATGAACTTTTTTTCAGTTTGTAGAATTGAAAGGTTCCGTTTTTAAGAAGTTTGACAAAAATAATCTATTTCAACTATCTTGTGCAGACGTAAGAGAACGCTTTCATTTAACGATGCTTCTTCTCGCTGTAAATCTGCAAACAATGAAAGAATATGCATGGAAGTCAGAACGTCTTGCAGTCCTTTTACCAGATTGTATATTGTTGATGTTGGCTGAACTCCTTGTGGATTGGGTATGTAAATAAACTTCTATAATATTAATATATTAGATATATTTTATTTTCTTTTGGATTGGATTTATTACAGGAATTGTACAATTTTAATATATTAGAAAGAAGTGAAAACTCTGTATGTAGTTTTATTATTAAATATTTATGTATAGGGCGTTTGGTATAAGGTAGGTAAGAAGCTTATGTCGTAGAAGCTGCGGCCCATTCTGTGACACTCGACGTCACAACACGATTCTGTGACACTCCCGAAAAGATTAGAGATAAATTGTTACATCACATACAATTTGATCACTTGCAGAAATCCGCAAGCGCATGTCAAACCCCTTCGTATAGGAATTTCAAATTGAGATGATAAATGCCACTTTCAGCACACAAGCTTGCCTATATTGCCGATAAAAAGAAAGATGCGTCGAATTATTTTTTAAGAACCATTTCCCATTGAATTTTGTCCAAATTACTCTGTATGGGTTCGAAATGTTCCCTTGTTCGACTTTACCGAAACCGTGCTTTAAAATTAGAATTGTCGGACTTGTGTTTTTGGCATATCAAAGCTTAGAACGGTCGTTCGGTTCATTTATACAATGCGGGCGACCAGCAGTTGAGAGCAGTGCTACCGGGAAATACCCTTGCAGCGGCAAGATGATAATTCGTAGTGGAGGGGAGCACACCACGCATGCGCGTGATGACGCGGTGACGTCAAACCAATCAACGCCAAGATGGGGAACGATAGGAAAGAGGCCGACGTCAGCACCAATCCAAGCCAAGCGTCGCCGAGAAATAGATTCGGGACGCTGGTTAGCCGTGACCTCACTTGACTCATTTTTCTTTCAGGTAAAACATGCCTTCATAACTCGTTTCAACGAGCTCCGGTCCACTGTCTACAGGGACTACACCATGAGCTTAGCTTACGATATGGCTCAAACCCGTCAAGAAACAGCTTTCTCCGATCCATCGGACTTAGTAGCCCGCCGAATGGGTTTTATACCTCTTCCTCTAGGAGTTGCCATGGGCAGAGTACTTTGTACGACTGTCACACCGTCGGCGAGACCGGCAAATATAATTTTATTACTCCTAGCGTATTTAATTTTAGTAGCATTAAGAATTCTAAATAGTGTGATAATTCTTGGTAAGGCATGCGATTTGATATCGTCACATTCAAACAAGTCTAACGACACAATATCGTCTGCGAAACATTCTGTACCTGGTGCTGATACAAAAAATCCAAACGTATCTCCTACAATTTATTCCGACACCCCAATTAGTGTGAACAATGTGTGTTTGAATGCAGCTGATTTAAAAGACGAAACGCAAGTTGAGGAAAGTAGTCAAAAAATTACACAGCAGTAAATGTCATTTCTGTTAATACCTGTAGGTCATTCCACGCCAAGTCGATCACTTTTTGCATTCGATGACAAGGATTTTTTCGAATTCAAGCACATGTGACCTCCGAGGCGAAATTTGCAAAATAAAAATTTGTTTATAATTTTGCATATTATAAAAATAATTTTTCACTTTTAAAAAATATTCTTCAACTAGGGCAAACCTTGTAGATTATAGTAAAAAATAATTAACTCAATACGATAAATTGTTTCCGAGACAAACAATTCACGAAGTACGTACAGCAAGGTTTCACGATATTCAAATATTGCAAATTTTGACGGTCAGTATTTTTTAGACAAATTTGAAACTAGCGAAATAATGACTCCTTGAACCCTCCCCAATTTCACGTGAACTACATCATATTACATTTAGAACAAACTCCCTCACATCGGGTGCAAAAAGTGATCAATTTGGCGTGGAACGACCACTGTGCATAATTAGTAATTTGTAATAGAATGATTATCTTGTAATGGAAAGTTATTGAGCACGAAATAAAAAGGTTTTATAAGATTATTTTCAAAATGAATTTATCTATTGTTTGTGAGTAAACTGAGAAAATAAGTACAAGCAGTGAATCCCGGGGACAGACCATGACATATGTTATAGGAACCACCTAAGGTCGAAGCCAGATATATTGGCCGGTGAGTTTCGTGAGGGGTATTCTTCCACCACACACTTTGCCTGCTTCGGTGCCTCTTTTCTTAACGTTTTCTGGCTCGCTCTCGTTCCATCTCGCACTCGCCTTCGCAGAACAAGAGTGAGCCAGAAGTGGTGGAGATAGCGAAAAGTCCGTATCGTGTACACAAAACCGAGCCCATAACGAGACAATAGGGTAAAGGACCCAATTACTGCCACCTACCCAATTACTGTCACTCTAAACTGTTTTACGTAAAATAACGATAAAAAACAAAACGATAAAAAATGTTTTCGAAGTACTGTGTCTCGCGTGACGTTTGAAAAGTACGTGTGTAGTAGTACCTGTACGAGCCGTGGCGCATTTGAAATGCTTGGCGCTGGCATCGGTACATCCGTGACGTCACATTCGCCTCGCGTTGTCGCCACTTGGCTGGCTTCGCGCTGGCGTCAATTCACGCACACATTACCACCGCTCCTGAAGGTGTCTAATGACAACTCGAGTCAGCCAATCTCTGCCTGTACCTATTACCGTGCCTTTATACTTAAAGAAACCGTACAAAAAAAGTCGCGCACATAACTAAGCAAAGAAATTTTTTTAATTAAGTTATACTATTAATGTATGTTGCATTTTTAACCAATTAAAGCTTCTGTAAGTATAAAGGCACGGTAATAGGTACAGGGCACGGTAATTGGGACATCTACCCTAGTCACGGAAGGTTTACGAACCAACAAAAGAGGCCGCTTACTGCCAATCGAGTTTACTTTCTTACTGGGATATATAATTGTGCCTTCCTGTAGTCACGCAACCAAAGAAATGTTAAAGACTGACTAAAGTATTATGTTTCATTGTTACAATTATATTTCAAGTGCAAATAAAAACATAATAATCCAGAACAAACACAGCCTGATTTATTAAAACAACAGAGAGGGAGCGGGAGAGAGAGAGAGAAGCTGTTATGGCACGATTAAACATATAGAATACACACTGCAAAACGCGACGCGCAACGCGAAGTCATTAGGATGAATACAGTCTTCTGATTGTTGAAAAACCTTTGAGCTCGGATTATCGGGAAAGACCTATTCACCCCACTGTTTTGCTTTTTGCAAGCGAGGACCTTTGAGGCCTAATAGACCGCTCCTTGACAGTCGAGATCAAAGGCGAGGAGCCAGATAAACTACCCAGTACAGATGTGAAATCAGATTCTTCATCGAATCTGCACGAAAATGATATCAATCGTCCCCTTGTATTTTCCCGACGAAAATGATACCAAACCTGACATAATTTGAACTATAATTAACGATATTAGGCATAAAATTAATTTGCAGGATACAATGTCGCTCAGCTCGAGAAGTCGGCGGCTTCGATCAAAGGCTCTCGAGGTTCGCCCAAAGTTATTTGATCTTCGAATAACTTTCGAATAAAAATAAGATTGAAACTAAGAAAATCATTTGAAGTTAAAATGAATTCCGGTCGAATAAAAAAATCATGCGCGTAGCCGTCAAATTAATCCCGTCGAATAAAAAAGTTATTTGAGGCGCTTCGAATAAGAATAATCTAAAGTTATTTTTATTCGACGATTAATAAAAATAAAGTCTCTTTTATTTGATACGTTATGTAAATAATTTTTTATTTAAATAATGCCCATCTCTGCAGTAGATAGTGAATATTTAGAGCATGGCTGCGCGGCGTCTTTTAAATTTCTCTCTCCCTCTCCTACTATCCATCATCATCATCATCATCATTATAATTATTACATCTCTTATTATATCTCTGGTTACAAGTCTAACAACATTTATTCTTCGTAAATAAAGATTTATGAAATCGAAAAGTTCAGTAAAATTTATACAACCAAGAGAACTTGAAAATCTTGAAATGCTTGGCTGGTTTGACCATTCGAAACATATGAATATGTAATGAAAATTATTTCAATTTTCATTATTTTAAAATGTATGTATGTACCTACGTACAATAAATATATTATTCTACGTGAATATGTTACTGCATTTGCTCCTCTACCGTGTACGATGTATATGTAATGTATGTATGTACAAGACAGCATCAGTTGAAGACGTCATGAGATAACGGTACAAAAAGAAAGGAAACGCTCCGTTCAGTTCAGATGCTTATAATTTTATTAGTGAGCAGGAGCATTTGTTAGTTTATTGCGCTTGGTGTTTACCAAACAGTTGAAAGTATGTGGTTTTTTAACAATTACTGCAGAAGCAAAGCCCGTCTGGTAGGGAAAACTGTCGTTATAACAGGTGCGAATTGTGGAATTGGAAAAGAAGCTGCGAGAGATTTTTACAGAAGAGGTAAGAATTTTTACATCGATTTTAACGTCTATAGTAATATATTTTTTATTAATACAGCAATAATATCAAATTTATTTTTAAAATTGTAATGCAATATTTACGATTCCCGTGACAATATCTTAAATTCAAATATCGAAGGAATTTCAATTTGCCGATATTGTAATGCGCACATAGCACACGACGTCTTAAAATGGTGCATTTTACGTGTGCTTTGGTCTGAACGTTGCGACAATATTATTACAGTTAATACGATGTTGTTAAGATGACTGTCTTAAGACGTCTTCAAGCATCTGTATGTTATCTGGGTTCATAACTTTGTGATTTATATCTATGTAGATTATAAATTCGTCATTAATGCGATAAATAACAATATTAATGAAATTATTAAAATGTATTATATTGTACTATTCGTTTTTATATAATACAATCTTAGAACGCAATGCGATGTAAACATTAATGTCAATGCATGTAAATATTGTCATTGCAAGTAGCTTTTGATACATATGTCATGATAACGTATAGATACTTTTCGATTTTAAAAATGTTAAAAGTAATTGTCAGGTTATGAGGTACTATTTATTTATTAAAATGATTTTGTAAGTTACTTTACGTATGGTTTCATTATCATGTATTCTACATATTTTATTAAAATCTGTTAATATGCAAGTCATCGTTTCCTAACCCCTCATTTTTGTGAAAAGTATTTTTTCAAGGACACATTGTAAAACTTTTTATATACACACATGTAGTATGTATTTCACAAAATAAAAAGATGAAAAGGTCTTAGATACTACAAATCAACCAAGTTTTTAAGCATTATCTCAACTTCTTTAGACATATTATAATTTCAAATCAAAGCTATGTAAACAGTCCTTGAATTATTTCTACTAGTGATGTATAGTGTGCATTATCAGGAAAAATACATGAAACTTGTAAGAATTTTTAAAACAAAATTAAAAGCATTATTATATATATTAAATTATCTATCAAACATTAATAATGCTTTTCATCTTTCTTGATTAACCCGTACTTTATGTCTGAACTCCTTGTTTCTACTTTGATGTTTTTATTTTATCCTTTGAATAGCTTATAATATCCACATCTATTTATTGGAAAGAAATACAAACATTGTGGTTCATAACGACTTAAGGTATTAAAGGTTTTCATGGTCTGAGTTGATATTATATGAGTCTTTTATGTTAGCAATATGAGAAGGCATTGAAAACTACCAAATAATGGTTGTTATAATGCTAAAAAAATGCATCAACAATATTACAAGTATGTTAATATATAGCAAATGACTTCATATCAGTATTAGTCATCCAACATACTTGATTATCATAGTTGATTATCAAACATAAATTTATGTACCATTCATGTAATCTTACACGTATTCTCGCAAGAATACTATTATTATATGTATAGTAAGAAAAATCATTAATTACACATGTGTTGTTAAGTAATTTGTATTTTCAACAAGGTTGATATACATAGACTTCTGCAGACTTTATCTATTTACATCAGACATACAGTTTTACTTAAGATATAAACTACGCACACCGTCTGCTCTCAGATGCGATTATCTTACTATACCACTCTTATGGCTTCAACAACTTATGGTTTCAAAGTTACAATATATTTAACTTCACTACATTACAAAATATTTCAACTTGCAGGGGGTGTCTTGTAAGTATTTCTCTTTTGTATTTGATTCACACTACATTTTCATTTATCTCCTTACTTCCACTAATACTTCTCGATTCTATTTCAGATGCATCCTCATATAAACATAGGTACTTCGGCATTCACATCATCACTACTCACATTAACACATTACCATAAAGTGATCAGATATTTTAGGTTCCAATGCGGGACAAGCAAACAAAAAAAAAGGTTAATAGATTAGTGAGGACAGATTATCCTCGGTTATACAGAGTAGTAGTATCTCGACAACATTCGCCGAAATCGTTATACCTCTACTGTATCGCATCAAGTATCAATCTGTAAAGAAACCGCACTGTTCTCAATGTTTTTAAGTTCTCTCTATACACTGTCAGTCTGAAAAAATTTATTGTCAGGGCTCCTCTGTGGTTTCAACCATACCGACGAACGTAATAGAGAAAATAAACGTTAGTCGTCCCGTTCTGGATGACTAGCACAGTTCCCACACCAACGTCCGTCGGAAAAGATTTTTTTTGAGAAGCTTGCGTACTGACCATAAAGAAAGCTCGGCGCTTCGGAGTCCAACTCACGGACACACAGCTCCGGCGTAGTATGCGCGAGGTGGGGGAAATCCTTGAGGAAACCCTACCTCGATCTGGCATCTCTGCATAGACCTTCATGGGTACTGATGTCAACTGCTCTTGGCGTTTCTGCATGCCCGAGAGTGCTGCTGGTTGGCACAGCCGTGTTGAACAGACCTGCCCTAATCCCAAATAAACCACATAAAAAGATGATATCTTTCGCGCCAGTATTGTAATACAAACGACGCTTACTGTACATTATACAGTATTAATTTTTAATTTTAAAAGAAATGAAAATATACATTTGTAACAAAAATGATAAATGATAACTAAAGATAGTGCCTCTGTCCTTCTGCAGTGTACTTTATTTTTCAGGGGCTCGAGTAATTTTAGCATGTCGCGATATGACTAAAGCAAAAGAAGCTGTGGATGACATACGAAAAAATCCTCCGAGGTATTTACCCACACAGCACAACGTCCGGCAAAGTCCCTGGGACGTCTACAGACGTCTGCAGACGTCCCAGGTACGTCCTGTTACTGATCAGGACGTACCTGGGACGTTCCTGGTACGGTCTGTCGACGTCCCCGGGACGTTGTGTTGTGTGGGTATGCATTAGCATTCTAAGGCTTCATTTTACTCACAATTAAAGGTTAATTAAAACCCAAAGGTTAATTAAATTCAATTTCAGAACTAATAACACTGGATATGATGGCGAACCAGGACAATTAGAAATTTGTCAACTAAACCTTAGCAGTTTAACTAGTGTAAAGGATTGTGCGCAACATTTATTAGCAACAGAACCAGTCATTCATATATTAATTAATAATGCAGGAGTACTTTTGCATCCTTTTGAAAAAACGGAGGATGGTTTTGAGACACATTTCCAAGTCAACTATTTGGGACACTTTTTATTAACGCTTTTACTTTTACCAACAATACAGAAATCTGCACCTACTTGTAGGATAATTAACGTTTCATCTTTGCTGCATAAACGTAAGTGTGAACAAAAATATGAAATACATACAAATATTAACATATTAAATTAAACGAAGCGCAGCGGCGAGCCGCGCATTAGAAATCCCAGCTTAACAACGTCATTCGCCGCCCCCCGCGCCTGCCGTCTGCCGCGCCCGCCAGCAAAAAAAGTTTTGGATTTTTTCAAACTCAAATTTGGATTTCCCCTTCCCTCAAAACTCAAATTTGGATTTCCCCTTCCCTCAAAACTTAAATTTGGATTTCCCCTTCCCTCAAAACTCAAATTTGGATTTCCCCTTCCCTCAAAACTTAAATTTGGATTTCCCCTTTCCTCAAAACTCAAATTTGGATTTCCCCTTCCCTCAAAACTTAAATTTGGATTTCCCCTTCCCTCAAAACTCAAATTTGGGTTAGAACTGTCATAGTAGATCTACTATCCACTCTAAGTTTAATTAGATTAGTGTAGCATATTTAACTTAAATAAATAGATTAACGTAAGCCAATTTGTTAATACATTTCTATCATTACCTCCAACTAGGTAATACAGATAATGCGAATTTGGCAAATGGAAATTTTATTTCATCACAAAAGAATAATTTATACATGTTCCCTACACTTCAGTTCATAAATATCTTCTCTATAACCAATAGGTATATCATATTACAGGTGGTGATATACATTTTGAGAATTTAAACCTGGAGGATTCTTACTCTCCCTATAATGCTTATTGCCAAAGTAAATTGGCTAACGTTTTGTTTACCAAAGAGTTGGCAAACAAATTAAAAGGTGAGTAGCAATATGTTAAATAAGATTCGTATTTTGTTTCTGTTATGTTTGTATATGCGGCATTATAAGTTCGTCAAATTACACAAAATTTGACACCACAGTTGTCAATTTCTTTCAAATTAACATCTGTTATATAAGATAAACTTACTTAAATCGTACCCCTTAAGAAGAAATGCTTATTACATGAAAAATAGCAGGCAATATGAAACAAAATTAATGGTAATCAACTGTATATTGATAGAATAAACCCCTATAAACATGACTCATGTATGGAAGAAGCTAATTCCCTTTAATTCACGAACAAAAATTAAAAAAGTTCACATGCAAAAATTGTGAAATCAACTTTGCTATTTCCAATTGTATTTCCAATTATATAGAACACTGATTTCTCTGTCACTTTTTATACTTGCCATTCCTTTATTGACCACAAATCAATGCAGTGCTCAGACTTTCAGCTTCGTTTTTAAGGAATTAGCGGGCGAGAGGCCAGTAGTTGACACAAAAATCTTGTGTTAAAAACGTCGTATAAAGATCATTTTACGATGGAAAATAATAAAAACTTGGTAGAGATTAATTTAAACGAATCAAAGTCAGTAATAGATTAAGAGAGATGCGGAGAATGTGAAACATTTTGTTTAATTCGACTTCATATTTTTTTCTTATGCAACGCCCGGTAATTTCTTAAAATCAAAGCTGTAAATCTGAACACTGAATTAATTTGTGATCATTAAAGGAATGTCAATTCTTTTTAACATCTCTCACCGTTCTCGAGATATTCCACGGAATAGAAAATTCTACATTTTTTTCAACGGGTGATTTCACCCCCAAAATAGCATTATGGTACCAACAAAAAATAGGATTGCGTTACGGATGAAATGTTCTACTTGCATACCGAGTTTCATAATTTTCTGGCTTGCCGAACGTCCCTTCTGAGCGTAGCCCATTAAATCGCAATTAGATAGCGGGCGCGTGAGGGGCCCCTACGCTGGAGAGCCCTGCTCTATTTTAATGAATAATTTGTCTTTCTATTCTTCACAACACCCTGTATTGTTTTCAATTCATACAACCTAACCGACTCGCTGTTGTATTAAAAAATCACACGAGATTCCTCGCGGGGAACAGTAATACGCTTTGCGGCGGGACGTAGGAAGAAAAGGGGTAGTCCGCTCACGGGGCGGGGGTTCCGCCTGCGTCGTCCTTTCTTCAAATTAAACACGGATCCCTTATCTCTTGAGTATAAACACACGCTTGAATTTCAATACCTTCGATGCCATCTTTACGACTGCGGAGTGGACTAAGCTACGCACAAAAGTTGGTGACGAAAGACACATGGCACTTTTGACCCTTCCGCATGCGTCATTCGTGCGCGCTCTGCCTGCTCAGCGTATACGCATTCAGGTCCGGAATCTGACTTTACCTTTATGACTTTATTGCTGACGTCTGGGATCCACGCGAGCACCCGAACATTCGTTTGGTGATCACTTTCGTCCCAAACCTTGATGGCTCTTGGATTTATTTTTCCACTTTTGTGAGCGTGGAATCGACTAATATTTAGAAAATTATCTCCAATCACTGCAACATCCTTGCCACTTGGAAAAACCAACATTCTTGTCGAAAATGAGGTGACAGTCAGTTCTTGAAAAACACCCAACTTGACAAGATTATTTACTACTTATATCAGATTCAATCCGACTTTTTTGTTAAGTAAAGTGTTATAGTTGTATAACACGTTTATTTTCAACATCTCCGTTGAACCCGCTTTTTTTATTAAGTTGAAAGGATCAGCCGTTACCGTGCTTGTAATAGCAAGGCTGAAGTTACATAACTCCGTTAAAAATTCAAAAAGAATTGCGACAACAGAGCGGAATACGTAATTCAAATCACTGGTGTATACCATATTTCAATTATACATCATATACGATTAAAAATAGTCTAAATGAAGTCGAGGTTAGACTTATTTTCATCAACATAATAAAAGTACTAATGTTACTCCTGTGCATTGCGAGATATCATGTAAGTGTTGAAATTATTCAATACTCCATGATTTATTTGACGAAAATAGAATTGTTCGCATTATTGTATATTTATACAGTATGCAAAATCGTACATTCATTTTATTACACATTTAGTTGTTTGTGTATTTCCAGAATCTAAAATTAATGGTATAAATGTATACGCCCTACATCCTGGAGTAGTGAAAACAGAACTGGATCGTCACACGGATTCAACTGTTTTTCGAGGTGCAAGAATATTGTTCAGAACGATTGTACCCTTTCTTAAAACTCCGGAGCAAGGAGCACAAACAACTATATATTGTGCTGTGGATGAAAAGGCAGAGGAAGACACTGGACTTTATTACGAGTAAGTTAAGCATATTTACTATAATTATACTAGTGTAAATCGAACCTGATTAAGCGTGATTAGGATAGTGATTTCTTACGATCAAACGACTGCGACAGTTGGCCCAATTAATTTATATTATTGACAACTAAAATTATATATAGATGCAAGTAACAAAACACACGGAATACAATATGCGAATGCAAAAAAAAAAGGGTCTGTTGTAACCTAACCAACGACCAGGTGTTGCAACCACCGTGCATTCCGATTGCCACGCGCGAGCGCCCAGAGCGCGGGCAACTAGGGTAGATATCCCAATTACCGTGCCCTGTCCCTATTACCGTGCCTTTATACTTAAAGAAACCGTACCAAAAACTCGCATAAATAAATAAGGAAAGAATTTTTTTTAATTAAGTTGAACTATTAATGTATGTATTACAAATGAGAAGGTTGCATTTTTAAACAATTAAAGCATAGTAAAAAATTTCAAAAATGCATATGAAAATTTCGATGGATTTACCTAAATCCTTACCGGAAACGATAAAGAAAATGTACTTTACAGAAGTGAATAAATTGATAATTATCATGATTCGCATTTATGTAAAGTGTTTATCATATCATAAAAAGTTCAAATTTTATGATAAAATAGCAAAATGAGCACTTTTGAAACGTTTTCGTATTTTTATAGTGAATACGGTAATAGGGACAGGAATTTAACGCTTGTCCCTACTACCACAGACGAAGTATAGAATAGACCTATCACCTTATGAGACTTCGTGTCACCACCCAAACTGTGTTACCGACCCATAATTTGAGGATTGAATTTAGCGACCTCTGTTCATGAACACAGACGAAGTATAGTATTCTAGGGTGCCCGCTAACTCGGTTCACCTCAAATATCTATTATTTCAAGTAATACGCGAAAATATTATTTATAAAAGTTGTCTGGTTGTAAGAAACACAAAACACGGTCAAACTAGTTTCTTTACAGGGATAGATCGAATGTAGAGGTCAATTTTATTTTTTCAAATGGCCTATCAAATTCAATAGAATAGCGAATTCTGAGTATGAAAGTCCTAAAGTGCATTAATCCTAAAACTTATTGTTTCTGAAATAATCAACATTGTCCATCCTATTACTTTGATTATGAAACATATTCGAAGCTATGCTCAGTACATTTCAGATAGCCGACCGTTGAATACGGAAATAATAAAATAAAACAATAAATACGTATCGATATGGAAGTAACACCAATGTATTCCTTATGTTCTTTCGATGAAAATCATACAAAATTTCATGTAAATCGGACTATTATTAACAAAGTCAACATCAAATGATATAAATCGATTTTTCATCGAATTTCCTTCATTACAGTCTGAATTACGTCGTTCTTGGTGTTAGTTTCATTAGCGAAACATAAGAAATCGAGCGGCGTCGTTTTCGCAAAGATCTGATGAGAAATTCGGAAATCCTAGACATTTCTCACTTTTTAATGGTATTCAAACCCCTTCGAAGGTCGAAAGCCATAAAATTTGGTGAGGCACTGGGGAGTGTTGTCCTCGCCACGGGGCGCCAAGCGGCAATCTGTAAATACGGGTCCGAAACGTACCAAAGTTTCGAACCAAGAGTTTCGAGACTTCGAAGCCGCCCAAGACTTTCAAGAGCTTCGAATCATGTTCGAAACGCTTCGAAGTTTTCGTCATATATATAGATTCGAAGCGCTTCGAATCCCATCACTATTTGTACCCCCTTAAAGCACACATGCATCGAGAAACAATGTGTTTGAATACTTGTTATAAACAATAGTGTACAAATGTTTGTTTCTCGTGACACTGCACAAAATGATATTGTTATAGTATCAGTGCATTATATGTGGCTTATGTGATTGCCTAAATAAATGTGTGTAAAACAATGAATGTGAAATTTGTTGGAAAATATTAATTATATTGAAAAATATAAATTATACAAGAATTATATAACAAAACAAGGGGGGTGTAATGTGCTCAGTAATTTAAGAGTGGAACTAAGCACAGGACCTGCGCATGTCCGCTGCAGATTCCGAACTCTCAATTAATTTCAACGAATCTAAAATAAGGAAAGATACTCGCTTCAGGTACGCTATTCCCGTTAAACAATATACAAGATCTGCAATATGTTTTTAAAGTGTCAATGTAAACAATATCTGCTACCATAAAGGTGCAATTTCATGCTGACCCTCGACGCTCGTTTTGGCGTCAAAACCAATCACGTGACCGACGCAGAACGTCAAAACGAGAACGCTGAAAACGAGCGTCGAGGGTCAGCATGAAATCGCACCTTAATGGAAGTTTGTTGTGCGCTCGTTGAAGCTCTAAGATATTACGTAAAGGTAAGTATAAACTACAAATCTAATTTTATAATAAAACTTTATTTTATTACTAAAATAATAACTGTGTTATGAAAGTGGTGTCATCGTCTGTGGAAGTGAGTGGGTTGTTATATACGGATATTGTAGAGATCTGATGGAATTTGGAGGTAAAGATTTGGAATTCTATGGAGATTTGGATCTGGATGGTGGAGAATTTGGGGAAGGCGTTGTGGAGGGAACACTATTTTGTGCAGAATGGGAGCTACCTGAAGGAATAGATATATCGCGGTCATAGCACCCGATATCTGCTTCAAACAGAATATTATTAATTTTATGTTCTACTATTGATACGACCTTCCCAGGATAGGTTCGCAGTTTATTTGCTATGTGTTCTCCGTAGGTAGAAAACCTATCGGATTTCGACGATGTAGTGCATCGTTCGTGTGAGTCTTTTAAAATTTGGAATGCCATGTCCACTATTGAGTGTTCCTCGTTCTTCCGTGTCCTTTTCGGTAGTGACGGTGCAATGAAATTTTCACGTACTCTTGACGATGAAGCAGTAGTGTTGCGCGGCGAATTATTCTCATTGTCTTCTTGAACCACGGTTACCGTTTTGACGCCCCAATTTTTTTCTGGACAGTCACCTTCAGTCTCAGTATCGGATAAACTGCTAATTTCCTGTAAAATAATATATCGTATTACATTACTGTTGTAATTTAAATTATTGTTTTTAAAATTTGTGTTCTTCATCTTTTTGTCATGTGCATTACTTTTCCAGTGATCCCTCTATATCATAATGTAGGGTAATCGGACCCAATCACCTTAAGCCGTTTTATGTAAAATAACGAATAAATCTTATAAAATGATGCATAAAAAAAATTTAGCATACAATTCAAACTGTTATTTATACGATACAGAAAACAGTACTTAATTTTTTCTTCGTTAATTTGAATAAAACGATAAAAAATTTTAAGCGAATATTAGGAGAATGGAAACAATGACTTGCTTATAAGTGAAAGAGAAAGCAAGGCGTTAAAGAAAATGCTGTAATTATAATATTTAAGCTATTAACATAACAAAATATAATGTTTTTAATAACTGCTAAAATTTCATTTATCCCGTGGATAAAAATGACAAGTTATGGGGTACTAGAAATGGCTATGCTCTCATTTAGAGCTAAAGAAAACAAAACGAAATTCCTTGTGATGTTTTTTAAATGGTCCCTCGCATTGTTTGCTAATTTTTCTGTCCGACAGAGTATCGTCATTCGTCAAATATTAATACATTCGTATGTATTTTTCTCTGTTGGACTTACCTCTTGTACCACCTTCACCAGAAGTTCCTTAAAGAACGGGCCCAGTGAAAATGGTCGGCATGTTTTTGCAAGCTCCAATGCGTCGATATAATTTGAACGCGATGCTGCTTCGTTGACAGGTTTATCATCCTAAGAACAGTACAATAGTTTAGCATATCAATTGATGATTTTTCAAAAACTGACAATCATACAGTATTATTATTGATCTGACACGCTCAACGCTCGCGGGCGACGCCGATCCACGCCAAAAGTTATAGATAAATTATGATAACTTACCTCGTTCTGCAATTCTTCGCCTACTGCAAATAATCTTGCCTTTAGTCTGTCGACTTCGTCAAGTTTCTCCTGTGGTGACAGATGTGCGTACATTTTGGAATGATACGCTGTATAATGCCGCTGGATGTTGTATTTTTTTAATTGATTCACCGTTTTGTGGCACACTAAACATATCGCGGCACCGCCACGTTCTGCGAAAAGATATGCTTCTTCCCATAATGGGTTGAAGCATGTACTACACCTCGCATTTTTCTTCGTGTGAGAACTTTCGGCCATCATAAACCTTCGAAAGGATGTTGATGGAACGAGTAACCATTACAGACTGATAAAGACTGAAGGCTAGCGCGGTGACGCCAGAATCGTGCAGTGATACCAGCATCGTGGGCAGTGTTGCCACCTTAGATTTTTGACAGATTTTTTTATACATATGTTGCGTGTAAATTATAAGGCCAAAAATTGCTATTCACAGTTGTCAAGGAGAGAGAGGAGGACAAAAGATATGACTATAGTTCGTTGGGCAATATAAGCGATAAGCTTGAAACGCCATTCTGTTTAAAACACCGGAAAAAATAATATACAATACAATCCTACTTATATGTAAGGTGACCAATCGTCCTCTTTTAGGGAGGACAGTCCTTCTTTTGTAGGTTCTGTCCTTCCTCGAAAAGTATCCCCACACAGCACAACGTCCCAGGGACGTCGACAGACCGTCCCAGGTACGTTGTGCTGTGTGGGGTCCTTCTACCTGTCCTCCTTGGTCACAGTATAGGTACTGGTGCAATGGGGAAGCATGCATCTGTTCTCCTACATGCATCTGCGATCGTCAGGTATGCGCCAGACGTAGGAGCCTGACGCGAGTCTGTTTGAGTACCAGCCTATTTAAATTCTCAAGAAGAGAGAAGCCACTTTTGTTCTACGGAACTGAAGCGTGAAGCCCCGATTATTTGTAGTAATCACGAATGATCATAGTGTAGAGATATATTATTTTAAACCGTTGAATATTTGCTTCTATATAGTTACAAACGTTTAAATACCTGTTTCATATTTTTCGAATATATAATGTTACAATTTATTAATTTTTTTGTTCTAGCAATTGTCAGGTATCAAGGGCATCAGGAAAAGCTTGTGACCCTGCGTTAGCAGAACGGCTCTGGAAACGTACCTTCGAATTACTTGATTTACCATCGGGATACACGCTTGAAAAATTGTTAAAGTCGAGTTTCTAACATGCTGGGTGTAGGGTATAACAAAAAAATGGAACAATTTTAAGCTAATATGATTTCTTAATTCATAATAATTGAAAGAGTATTAATAACTAAAAACAATAAATTTCTAAGATTTTTAAAACCTGCACAAAGTTGTGTATATAATGATATTCTGAAGGAACTGAGGAATACAAACTATTTAAACCATGTCGCAAAGGAAATATATGTATACTACATTTTCATATTTACCGAAGTGTAGGAGAGACGGGGGAAATGAGAGCGAGTAGGTAATAGGAGCCAGTATAGTTTCAGCAATATTGTAAATCGAACGACAACATATTTCGGCCCGAAGATATCCCTACCTCTGGGGTATTTGACCTCGAAACCCGGACCTAAATCGATTTAAAATTTTTTGCAAAAATCGTAAAATTTTTGGTGCTCAAAACAGTTGAATATATGAGGAACAATGTATGAATATTGTTTTTTTTTCTTTCATTTGTGCAATCATGAAGCAACAGGCTTCGTCGAAAGTTAACAGATTTTAGAGCACGCGATCTTTCTCAACCGTCCTTTGAAACATAATTGGCTTATTAGAGTTGTCTATATGTTGTAAGGAAATTGTGTGAATTCTTGTATTATGGAAGCTTTTCAGGTACGTATATACTACACTTAAAAACAGGTTTTACTTTTTCATCATATACATTGGCATAGTTATTAACATTTTAAGATAACCGAAAATTCAGTAAATTTTCTCCACGATTATAAGATTTCATTAACGATTTTGTTATACTGCAGGGTGAGTCTCGGTGCTTTTGCTGGTGTCATTAGATTTAACAAAGGTTTATGATCACAGTGCACAAAAATGGTCCCAGATTTGCACGGATTTAAATTTTATAGTTAATTTAGGTAAAAATGGCAATCAAGAGCCGCTGCGTTTCACGTACGCTTGTACGGTCGCGCTCGCCAGGCTTTTGTGAGGTATTAAGGAACTCTTCAATGGGACTGTTTAAATTATGGATACATATGTATCAGAGGTCTCTATTTCACGTGTATTTACATACACGTGTACACGTGTAGTGAACGTATCCGACCTTCACTCCGTGTAGTTTTTAATATACATATACCCGTGTATTTCTGTTCACGGGGGATCCCAGGAAGCCTAAGAAATGAATTATAAAAGAAATTGCTTTCTCATAAAAGAACGACTTAAAAATAGAATGCTAGTTTAAATTTTAATTTTTCCTATTATTTTTAAGTCATGAAATTTCCTATAAAAACTTGACACATTTGGTACTTTCACCCCAAAGGCCCGTAGAAAGCTGCTACGCTCCGTTACGCATGCGCGAGAATGCGCGATGACGTCAAACCAATCAACGCCAAGATGGTAAACGAAACGGCGCTACCGTCAACTGAAGCCAAGCTAGCCAAGCTAATCACGTTGCTTGGCTTCAGTTGACGGTAGCGCCGTTTCGTTTACCATCTTGGCGTTGATTGGTTTGACGTCATCGCGCATTCTCGCGCATGCGTAACGGAGCGTAGTAGCTAGCTACGAGGCCTTTTCCCAAGCACACTGTTCAGGAGTGCATTTCCCCTACTTGGGAAGGCCTGACTGGGCCTGACTTAGAAGAAACTCGCGATTCATTTCGGGTCTATTAATTGAGACTC
Source organism: Andrena flavipes (assembly GCA_963971345.1). Lineage (NCBI taxonomy): Eukaryota > Metazoa > Arthropoda > Insecta > Hymenoptera > Andrenidae > Andrena > Andrena flavipes. The sequence continues at coordinate 70,937,184 of OZ020479.1, read as the reverse complement.
TGCCTAAGATCTTTCCCACGCATGCCATCCGCATCGCGTATCCTTAACAATACTATCCTGGATCACACGCAACATCTGCTTTCAAATTTCGCTCCTGATTTACATATTGACTATATATATACAATTCTCAAGCTACGTTCCAGCGATAGCGAAATAGTGATAAGGTGATAAGTAACCTTGTGCGTAGTACTGAATCTCAATTAATTACATTTAAAACTATGAGTATATACGTATACAACGATAAGGGGGCAGGTGAAATTTCTGTAAAACATACTATTCATAATTTAAAGAATATTACTACAAGTTATAAAATTAATTTTATTGATGCAGAAGGTATTTTATACACAGAATGGTATAAAGACGCAGTTCTGTTAGTAATGCCGGGAGGTGCAGATATACCTTATGCTGAAAAACTTAATGGCGAAGGTAATAACATCATTAGACAATACGTAGAAAATGGCGGGAACTATTTAGGATTCTGTGCAGGTGCATATTATGCTTCTAGTTTTGTTGAATTTGATAAAGGAGGAGAATTGGAGGTTACAGAAAAAAGGGAACTAGCATTTTTTCCTGATAAGTCCGTAGGACCTATTCTTGCAAAATATGATTATAAAACTAATAGCGGAGCACGAGCAGCTTTACTTAAATTAAGTATAGAAGATAACGATTTTCTTAATGATAACATTAGAGTATATTATAACGGAGGTGGTTATTTTCAAAATGCTAATTTATATACTAATGTAAAAGTAATAGCTGATTATGAATTTGAAAATGATATTTTCTTACCTGCAATAATAGAAATGAAGTATAACAAAGGAATTGTTATTTTATCGGGTGTGCATTTTGAATTTTCTACAAAACTTCTGGATAACACTGATCCATATGAGGCAAAGCTATTACCGATATTAGAAATAAATGAAGAAGATAGAATTAAGTTTAATATTTTGATATTTAAAATATTAGGGATCCGTGTAAAATTAAATAAGTAGTTCTACTCTTCAGATGAATTACATCCCAATAAGGGATTGAACATTCTTTCTTTTCTTAATCCCGTTTCATCAATGTTATTATTATTTTATATACAAAGTAATATTTTTCCATTTTGCCTTGATTCTAGTGCGGCTTCAACGGCTTTTGTTATGTTATTGATAGTATATTCTTTTTCTACAGCTAAAATAATTTTTAACTTTACAAAAGCTTTTATCATTTCTTGAATATTATTTTTATGATAATTTATTTCTTTATTATACATCCATTCTTTATTCGAACATCCCCAAAGACACATCGGTTCGCTATCATGCTTTACCCCCCGCGGGCCGAGGGTATCTGTCTGCTGTAATACCGTCTGCTGTAAAACAAATTTCAATATATTGTTCTGAACACCCTGTGGATGAGAATCCATGGCCCGCTGGTGCTCGCGAGCGAGACAAGAGCACAGCGAGATGAAGGCGATCGGATCAATCGCCTGTCATGTTGCGTATCGATACTTATATTGCCGTGCACTAAAGATTGTATTCCGTTACTACTGTTCTTGTTAATGTTCTGTTACCCTTGTTCTACATTAAACTTCCGTTATGTCGAACACAAAACGTAACACTGATGTCAGAAGTGGGATGCCCACTTGCGCTTCCGCGGCTTCCGCGTCGCCTTCCCCTGGAGCGACTGGCGACGCCTCTCTACGGTAGCTGTTGACCAGCCTCCAGTTAAGCATCGCGGGACAGATGCGGGAACTGCGGAGGAACAACGACGCCCGCTGGTAGAGGGAGGACCGTCGCAGGGAGGAAAAGAAAGCCGCCGACCGAAGAACACAGGCGGCTCTCGTGTCCCGGTTGTCAAAAATGGAAAATCGTATCCAGGTCATAGCCTCTTTGTTACACGACATCCTCGGCTCGGTTGACAGCGGCGCGACTCATCGGGGTGGGGAAATAGTGCCCGACGTAAATAGTGTTCCCCCAGCAGATGTTCCTGCCCCCGTCGACACGCCCGCCGCTGTCCCTTCCTCGAGACCAAATTCGCTTCCCCGGGAACCCCGGGAGGAACAGCGTGTGCTCGGTTTAGGATACATCGTGAAACCGGCAGTTTTTATGGGGAGTCGTCTTGGAATGAATACAAAGTTCAATTTGCCACTATTGCGCAGGGTAACGGCTGGAAGAACGTGAAAAAGGTCACGGCCTTTGTTGTTCATTTTGCCAAGGGAACTCCGGAGCATCATGGGATGAGAACTTCGAGCAGGGCCGCCGAAGAAAGATGCAGCGGCAAAGCCGAGCCCACAAGGAGGATGCAGTGTCGGAGCGGCGGAACCGTCGTGGGAAGTTCGAGGGAGATATCCAGAGTCGTCGAGGGATGTTCCGGAGCGTCGTGAGAGTTCCCCGTTTGGGTCCCGGAGGAACCGTTCACCGAGGGAGATTCCCGTCGAACATAGCGGAGCCGTCGCTGGAAGACTCAAGGAGTCCCGACCGTTGGAATAACAGGACTCCTCGCCCATCTCTGCTCAAGAAGAAGATGTGTCGTGGAAGAAGATGAAGCTCTTTCAAGCAAGAAGTGCCTAAGTCTGAACATGCAAGTGAAGGGTAGGGACGCGAGGATCCACGTACCCACGCCTTGCTCAGCATTTGTGGAGTGGTTTTCCCCTGGGCGCGAAGGCAAATGCCGAGGCGGCAAACGGAAGGGGCCACGCAGCGTCCTTCCCACCTTTCCGGACTAGGGTACGGCTGCAGGAGATGATCACACGGCAGCGGTCGGGCCGCAATTGTGAAAAGACGTTAAAAATATACCCGGGTACCCGGTCCACAGATACAGCTGTACTTTTAACACAAGTCGTATATGGCAGAGTGGAAAGAAAGGGTTATAGTTTTAGTTTTTCTTCTGAAACAGGAAAACTATATTCAAGAAGTGTACCAAAATTGACACAAAGTTTATTAATTTCTGCGAAACTAACCACATGGTTTCTTCGTAAATGTCCATATAAAAATAGGTTTACGTGCAGATTTTTTAGAAACGTCGGCTGTAATCATACTGATGAGTCTAGCTCGACGGCCCTCAAACGAAACGCACCTGCTCTGCATAGTACTCCATTGCACTTTATAGGGATTATGGTTACGCCGGAGTCGACGGGGTAAGATCCCTTTCTCGTCCAGGAACGGCGGTTCCGGACATTACACACGAATAAAATCTTCCAAGTCCAGAAAAATATTTACAAGTTTTATATCTCTGTAATATTTCTTCTACGAAGAAAATATATTCTACAAAGGCTCTATGATGCAGATACGTTATTGAATATAAAGTTACAGTAAACAGTATCTGCCGAGATTTTATATTAGGAAAATTATGGAATACTGTTTGTGCTTGCAATACTTCTAAAACCTATTTAACATAATCAATAGAGATCACAGTAGATTAGTCTCTACACCATGCATAATTTCAAATATATGTGTATAATATTCATATAAAAATATTGGAATGATTTCAAATCGGGCACTTCGACTCTGTCGAACATTCTGGTTCTGTGGCGAGATCTTCAGCTGCCAGAGCAAGAACTTCTTCACACACTCGTTTGTAAACCCATGCGTTACCTTTTAATCTCTTTCTCCGAATCCCGACTAATAATTTATCATTCGTGACACTCTCTAACAAACAAACTTCCAACTCGAAAGAACATGCGTTCTTGGATGAAAATGGCCGTGTCGTATCTTTGTCATCATCTGGAGAATCTTCTGTTTCTCCTTGAAGTAGGAACCTACCAAAATATTTAATTTATAAGTTTAGTGTGTATCTGTGTATATTAGGGTGTTTCAATTTTCCAAAGGTGCTATTTTCATGTAACTTTAAAAAAGTAAAAAAAAAAGTAAAAAAGTATATTTTAATTTTAACCATATAATACGAAACACCCTAATGTATATCTATTTAATAAATTTCCGAATATTTCCAAATGTTACCCTTTCTGATGACACATAATTCCTTTACGACGGAGCGCTCGGCGTAATTGTGAAAGAACATATTTCGGATCATCACTGGATGTTGATGACACATTGCAAAGACCCTGAAAAGTAGTATCAAAATAACACTTAAATTCACAGGGAAGGTGTTAGGGGATGATGGAGAGGGGGAGGGGTGTTTGAGGAGAATAGATAAGTGGAGAGGTGAAGGGGATGAGAGTGAACAGGGAAAGGATGATGGGGAGAATGGACAAATAGAAGTGTCAGAAGATGCGAGCGGAAGCGGAGGTCATGGATTATTATCGTCAATATGAGTGCGTAGGCGAGGCGTGCGTGCGAGTGGTGCGTTGCAGCGTAGTTTTAAGGGAATAGGTTAAGATTTAAGTTGAGTTAGAATAGGTTTTAGGTGTAAGTTTCGGGTGTTATGCCAAAGGAAAGAGAGGTGTAAGGCTCCAAGGGGATCAATAAAGAGCATATATATACTGCATCTATAATATGGGTATTCAAGTACAAACCTTGCCAGAAACTATGTTCGGTTGTTCAGGATCGATATTTTCATTTTTCACGCGCCTCTTTGGTGTAAGGACACAACGTACACGATTTAAGCCGCGTTCTATACCCATTATTACTTTTCTTGCACTTCCTGGCGTGGAAGATTGCGTTCCCCTAAAAAAATTTATTTCATTAATACCACTTTAATACCAATACAACGGTATTATTTTATTCCTATCGTTATTATTATATATGCTTACTTTGTATCAGAAACTGGAGTATTAGTCGACACACGAACGACTCTATCTTTTTCTGCCGCTCTTTTTGCAGGAACTGTAATCAATTTTTATATTATTTATTACATTAATTGTAGAAAATTTGAATAATACAAAAAGCATGGATAGTAAAAAGTAAATGGGAACTGTAAAAAAGAAATAGGGAGTACTAAAAAGGTAGTATACCTTTTGGAAGGAAATGGGATAAAGAATTCCTACATATAGCTATGCGCGACTCCAAATTGTATTTGTTCACAAGTCGTTGCTCTTCTGTGATTATTTGCTTTTCACACAACTACAGCAATTTATGGCTCTTCAAAGCTTTCATTAAAGTTTCTAATTAGGTGGCTAGTATCAGCTAATTAGAAATAAACTTAAGAAAATGTATCATAAAAGTAACTACAGTCAGTGTAATAGAACACAAACGATATCTAACAAGTTCTTTAATGAAAAGGACCAGTTACCATTAATAAAAGTTTAGTTAGTACAACATATTTCTCGTAAATTTTAATGAGAAACGTATCAATTTAAATGAAATTGATTCTTTTCTTAAAGATTATTAAACTAATAGCGAAAAAATGATTACAATTTTATATAGCATACCAGGAGAACATACATCATCGGGGTCTTTACTTCGAAGTCGTTTCCTTCCAGGTAAATGTGGTTCCACAAAATTCTTAGCTATATGAGAAACGAACAGAGAAACAGTAATTACATTCGAGCAATAATTATATGGTAGTTATCTGCAATATATGTGAAAACATGTCTAAATTGTAGTAGCTCACCAGTTTCAGGCGTTTTGGGAAGAACATTGTACGTGGCATCTAATGCTGGCGACTTTCTGGTATTTTTACTTGTTGGGGAATAATTTAGCTTACTTATAACATTATTTACTTCCCCTTCGATCTGTAAGTAATACAAAAAAGATATGCAAAAATAAGTTTAATACATATTTAAAGATGTATTTGTGATGCCCAATGTACTACCTCTGATTTAAGATGAGACTTCGCAGAAGTTGCTATTCGAAGTGAAAGTCCACGAAGTTTTCTGTCTAAGAGTAAAAGATACGTAGCAGTCTTATAATCAGTTCGATCACTTTTTACAAGTTTCTTCCATATGTCTGCGGCATCTTCACCGCATGCTGCAGACATTGTACGCAATACATCATCATCTTTTTCAAACTGTAAATCATAGTCCTTATTAAAATATTAAAATATTTATAGGTAACTGAAAATTTGAAATGTTTCTTACGTTAGTCTTATGAATAAATGAAACAGGATTAAGATATTCTGCTGTAATCCATGGGTGTTTGCACAATTGTTGTATAGTAATTCGTTTCTTTGGATCTATTTGTAACATTGCTCGTATTAGCTTTTTACTGCTATTCGATAACCAACCCGGTTGATCATATTTACCACTCTAAAATTCAACTACGATCAATTACTTTCCTTATACGATCTAATACATTAAAAAAATAACTTACAAGAATTTTTCTATACAAACTCTCTATACTATTATCGTCAAAAGGCAGGAAACCACACAGTAATGCGTATAAAATAACTCCCATACTCCAAATATCCACTTCCGAACCTATATAAAAAATATTATAATTTTTCTTTGATATAACGATATAATTGAACCTTAGAAAAATGTTAGGTACCTAAATATTTTCTTCCTAATATCAGTTCTGGTGCGGCGTACGTTGGAGAGCCACACGATGTTTGTAAATGAGATTCTATCCCATTTTTTGGTTTTGCACATAATCCAAAATCTATAAGTTTTAAATTTTCTTCTTTGTCTAATAAAACATTCTCCTAGATGAAAAATAATATCGTCTGATACTTGCGCAAATGTTTTAACGTAACAAACGCGTTACTTACTGGTTTTAAGTCACGGTGAGCGAATCCTAAACTATGCAAATAAGCCACTGCTGAGACAATTTGGCGAAAAAAATTTCGTGACTCTGTTTCAGAGAGTCTATTTTTCTCCACTATAAGTAAAAAATAATAGTCCAATCCGTCAATGACCTTTTTAATTTCAGACGATAAAAGAAAGATATAAAATATCAAATTGTGATATATGTTACCTATATGGTCAAATAATTCTCCACCTGAACAATATTCTATCACCATAAAGTAATGACTCTCTGTTTCTATTACTTGATACAGTCTACAAATGTGTTGGTGCAATAAAGTTTTCAGTGCTTCAACTTCGAGTTTTACTCTGGGTAAGTCGTCCTGAGAATTAAAAGATTGATTGTAATGGAATCATACGTGTTTGTCAAATTTTGGGAAACACTTACTTACCCCAAGTGCCGTTTTATCCATTATTTTGATAGCAACTTTCTCGCCGGTAAACACATGCGTAGCAAGTTTAACTTTAGCGAAACCTCCACTTCCGATGGTCTTTTCCAAATCGTATAGACCTTTAAGCGCTGCATATCGTACCATCGTATCAAACTTGTAAAAAATCTAATGGTAAGTATCTCTATAATTTCGTGTTGTCAATCGTATCGCTTTTGAATCCACAATTTTTAACGTAAACAAGATCATGCGTAACTACGTTCTGATTGTCAACGCTACCAACTTAAAAGTACAAACAGAAGTTATGAGTTTTTTTCGGTGTTACGTGGGGTTACGGCCGATTTCTTCACCTTCGGTAATCTTCCAGTTGGAGTTATGTTCCACATAACCATAGATAACCACATAACTGCCAAATAATAGCGTTCACTGACCGGAAGATTACCGAAGGTGAAGAAATCGGCTGTTAGTGATTCTCTAGAGAGTGATCAGAACAACGTGTATCGTCGGTGATTGGTTGCCACCTTTCGGGCAAAAGCGGAAGTATATAGACAAAGAAAGAAACTGTAAAAAAAGAAAGAGACAAAAATACGGATAGAAAGAGTTAGATAAACAATTCAGCTAGGAAAGCAGACGATTTTAATGAATGTTTAGGTTAGGTTATTTCCGGTTTTGCCCAAAATGGCTGCGGTTATATCGATCACTCCCTAGAGGATCACTATGTGGGGTGTTTTTCAATTCACGCATTATGCGCTGTTGCGTGGCCGTCTGGGAAATGTAGTCTTCTCCAGGGGAATTTAGGCGTGGGACGATGACCGTGGAACGCTAAGGCGTTCTGCGCACAGGACGCTGATTTTTAAGGATAAGTATAATAATAAAGATGATAATAATATAATAAAACGATTTGAACACAAATAACGGTTTGATGAGCTCAATGAAACAATCTGAACACAAATAATGAATTTTCAGGGTTTTTAATGATACGTCTGCTCGCTATAACTGCTTTCGAGGCTCGAGTGAGCTTTCAAAAGCCAACGCTTTTACAACTTTTGTTATTTACAAAATGTCCTTAAAATCTAAAAACAATAAAATATTTATTAGCTAAATTCCTATTGGTCAATCTATTTCTTTTCAGTTATAGATTTTTAGAATCAAGCGTTTAACAACATTGAGCTGGAATTGCACACCTAGGAGAAGGGAGGAAGGGGAAGTTCATTTATTCAAAACCCGTTTCCAGGTGGGTATAGATTAATTTATAATCTTGAAGTTTACTTATTAAAAGAATCTCTAACTATTTTCAAACCTGCCGGGCCTGTGCGAACTTCACTTTTCTCTCTTTCATTACATTCATGTGATCCCATTCGAACTTCGCGCTTCTAAAGTTTATACTACACGCCGCTAGACGGGAGTCGCAACAGCACCTACTGTAGTGATTCTGTAGTGCAGGTAGTGATTGGCAGATGTGTCCACCATTTTGACCTGAAGCGGAAGTTCGGCTCATTTGACAAGTTTTGAACTGTACATATAAGAAATTCGTTGTTTCTTAAGGGGGTCGTCTTATGTGACGTCCAGTTTTTTTTGAATTTTGGAGAATTTTTTTTGACGAACCATGAAAGCATAATATCTTGGAATTTTTACTACATATTTATTAACATTTGAACAGTTGTTCAGAATATTTTGAAGCTAAAATATGGAGTGGAATTGAGTTTATAGCTCTCGAAAGAGACAGGTGCGAAAAAATAGTTTGTTGACGGCTGACATGATTCCGGTTGTTCTGCTCATCTGAAATCAAAAAGTCAAATAGCACATTAATTTGTAGACTTATGGCTATAGCCGGTACCGGAATGAAGTCAAAATATTGGAAATTAAATGTTTGGCACAGTTTTGAAAATAAAGTTACGATATTCGTCATTTTTTTTTCTCGACTTTTTAGGTTGAAAAAGAAACTATGACAGATATGACAATGATTCTGGTACGAGTTGGAACTATAAATGTACTAAACATACCACAAAAATTTGAGCGAACTCGGTGAACTTTCAATCACGTTTTTTCCAAATCTGCATTTTTCAAATTGGCTGACACGATATCTCAAAAACTACTGAACCGATTTCGCTCAAATTCTTATGGTATGTTCAGTACATTCATAGTCCCAACCCGTACCAGGATGATTGTTATATCTGTCATAGTTTTTTTCAAGCTAAAAAATTCGAAAAAAAGAATGACGAAGATCGTAACTTTATTTTCAAAACTGTGCCAAACATTAAATTTCCAATATTTTGACTTCATTTTGGTAGCGGCTATAGCCACAAGTCTACAAATTAAAGTGTCGTTTGGTTTTTTGATTTCAGATGAGCAGGACAACCGGAATCATGTCAGCCGTCGACAAACTATTTTTTCGCACCTGTCTCTTTCGAGAGCTGTAAAGTCAATTCTACTCCATATTTTAACTTCAAAATATTCTGAATAACTGTTCAAATGTTAATAAATATGTACTACAAATTCCAAGATATTGTGTTTTCATGGTTCATCAAAAAAAAATTCCTCGAAAAGCGAAAAAAAAACGGCCGTCACATAAGACGACACCCTTAAATTGGAAGTGCTGATACTTTTGAACCTCGTTTGTACTATTACACGTTTTAAATCGAGTTGAATAATACGAGGTATGCACGTTAGAAATACATACACGAACTGAGGTATCAAATTGTTACATAATTCATACAATTACTAATATTAATACGTGTTATTTTCTTTTTCTTGTCAAAGAAAAACGCAATTATTTCACACAGTATCTTACACCTTCCTATTCTTTTATAACTATAATTTAGCTGCGTTGATAACTGTTTTAAATTAAAATTAGGTTTTCTTTTATTGTTTATGACAGTTCCATTTAAAAAAGCGAACAACAGTTTTTAATTTTCGTCTTACATTTATTTCTCTTTGTCATTTCCGTGTTCTTCAAATAGGTATATATGTATATGATGATAACGTATATATCTCAAATCTTGTATTACTATTTCCTTGCATATCTACATTTGTTTTTCACTTAATTGTATTATATCAAATTACGCAAAAAAAAAAAAATTAAAAACTAAATTTTAATAAATATGGTCCTTAATGTAGTAACTGTGCGTGTAAATAAATGTGACCTTAGGCGCACAATGATATCATAATCCGTAAAGGAAAATTGAGAATGCGTAGGCCCGGCCGGCGGCCTGCTCTGCCAAGTACGGGCAGCTTACCTTGCTTACGTAGGCTTTTAAATGTGATTCGACTTCGACTTGGCTGCCGTTGAATCAGTAATCGGGTACGATTAGATGCGAGAGGATTGGTCCCTGTATCTCCGGAAGCCAATTCAAAATAACAAACACAGAACTATTCCACTTTTAATTTGCTCCCTTAATATCCGCTGTATTGACGAAAAATGCGAGAGAAACAAGTGATATTATTCATTGTGGTAAGTTTTCATTGTTCATAGACTACTAATCCTACATGTGTTCGTAGAAATTAAAAAAATATATTCCAATATTTGACGTAAATGTCCGTAATCGTTATTAAATTATAATTTGGTTAATATCATTACTGTTGTTTCTTTACTGAATTAATTTATGAATTACTGTTTACAATAAACCGACAAGTAATAAAAAAAAAGTGAGTAAGTCATTTACTGACGTTTGCATGTGAATCCGCATATTTATATTTTTTTCCTGTGTAATGTTGGTACACACAAAGTTTACTTTATCAGTTTTCGTTGTATTAACAAACATTGCAATTAACTACATTTCTAAGCAATGGACAACAAATTATGACAAACAGTTCATAACAGAATAATATCTTGATCCACAATATACATATACTTCATACATAATATTTCGCGCAATATAATATTCTTCCAGCACTGTCATATCGATACTTGTGATTATTAAAAGATAATCATGCATTTGTTATCCTATTTTCAACAGTTGACCAACCTATGGATCATTTGTTGCAAAGCACATTGTATATTAAAGCGTTCAATTGTCTATTAATTTATTATTTGTTATTCCGTAAACATTTCGGTTATTAAACGCATACCAGTGAAGGTATAAACTGGTTTGAATGTACTTTTCTTTTCCTCTCAAGGGCTTTACGTTCTGAAACGCATCTATAAACGAGATGTACCTACCTATACACGAAATAATTAGTATTAAAGCATTCAACATTCAATGTTAACGCGAATGCTTGTCTTTGACCTAAATAAATATTTACGAACTACTAGAGCACAGGAATATATTCGTGGGCGAAGATACTAATTTTAATTGAGTTTTCAATTTTCATCACTTTCAGATCGCACTATTTATATCCATTATAAATTATGTTACTTATACTTACACTGAATATTTTCAGACCGTTAAAAGATACATAATCCATGAATATTTATTCATGACGTTGGCATTTTTATATTTCTACTAATACCATCTATTGAAAGTTTATTAATACCTTTAAATACTTATTAAAATAGTTTAATTAGCATTTTTAAAGGATATCAATATAACTTCAGAATGCTTTTGCAAGACATTATACAACTTTTTATTTTCATTTTACATTTTACTTTCGAGATGCCCTGTTAAAAAATGAAACAATCAAAGGAATTCTTTAATAAATTTAAAAACAGTAGATATACGTAATCGTGATCTCTTTCCATATACGGTTGTGTATCGTTAACTGGTATGTAATATAAGTTCATTGAACTTCTGTTATACAATTTACTTTAAATTTCCTGCAAAGCATAATTACGTAGTAATTCCATTACTATCAAGGTATTATAATTAAGATGTGTAATACACATATATTTCAAATAAAGGATTTAGAATTTCGATCACATTTTTACAGAATATAAAAACCGTAGAGGGATATCAGCGCGTAGGTTCGGTACGCGCTGATATCCCTCTACGGTTTTTATACACATATATTTCTATTAAAACACACATTGCCGCATATACCATTGTCATTAGCAATTATCCTGTTTAAGAACAGTAGAGTTAATAGAAAACATTTGACGCAATTCTATTGTTTCAACACTTCCTAAGATTACCGACAAAATAAAGGAAATAATAAAGTAGATAAAACTGAGGAATGTTTAAGATGGCGATAAAAACTGTAAAATCAACAAAGGCATACAATATCTGTTGGGTGTATTCCTGCTTGCTTAGATTATCGTTTTCTCACATATATTGGATTCCTAGTAATTATTTATTTTCAAGGAGTCATGAAGTTGTTTTACGGTACTGCCTTTTGCTTCTTATATGATGAGTTGTGTTGTGCAATAAAGAAGAATATTAATAATAGATATGTCCATGCATTTATAATATATTTAAAAAATAAAAGTATTTTAGAATGTAGCAAATGTATAATGTATTTCGAAAATTTCATAACTATTGTATAGGTCCGAAAATACGATTTTTTTAAAATAAAATATGCAGTACAGTTATTATTTATACATGTTAACTCATTTATATTCCTTACTTTGGACATTATGTTTTTATGATTAAGATATTGCATTATAAAGGAACGTGACATTTTATATGTAGGGTCTTCTTGAAATTATATATATATATATATATATATGCAGGCACGAATACATAATATTCTTTATTATTTTTGAACTTACATAAACCTTATAAGCTATTTATTTGGTAGAATTTATGACTATGCGTTCAACTTCTATAGATAACTGTTTTTTTTTAACAAATGTGTATCAATTTTTTCATTACATTGTGTAATCATCAGTGTACCTAATACATATTTGCTACTATGGTTCGTAAGCAATGTTGAGTTTGCTACATAAGCTACATTTATTGTGAACTATAAGGAAAAATGCTATTTTACTGATATTATCTAACCGCCTAAATTACTTGAATCATTTAAGACTTAAATGAACAATTTTTTCATTTCATATTTTAATCTACGACAATAATAAATCGCAAATACATTTTTAAGAATATTTTCGCAAAAGCGTTCTGCAACATTAACTGACTAATTGCAATATTAAGCTATAATATCATTATTAAAAAGTTAATAGCAACGGGAACTTTTCAAATGGAGATTGTAACGAAAAACAAACTGAAATGATATGTGTATGAAAGTTTCACTGTAAGAGAACGCTTCAAATACACCCACACAAGCGTGTTCATTCAACGTGTACAATATTCTCAGCTCGTAAAAGTGAAAGCGATGCAAACGAAGGAGAAAATATGATCGTGAAACTCGTCCAAGAGATCGCTATAAGAAGATGAATTGAGCTTTGCTACATGTGATTTTGATAATGTTCGGCAACTTTCATCACTTGGTATTCTTTAAATAGGTGAAATAGAAATGTCTGTGTTGGCGATACAAAATTTATCATGTCAACCAAAACTGGTTCCACGTAAAATATGAGAGAAAATTAATTATTAAATCCACATACATATTCATAAAAAAAAATGAAACTTCAAAAATAATGTATGTGGTACATTAACTTTAACATAAAATGGTGGTTTCAATGATAATGCTATTAATATTCTCTTCATTATCATTGAAGAATAGAGTGTAAATGTTCGTGCATTAGGACACTGTTGTATTGAATTTTAATGTTTAATATCAACAAAACTATAATTGCGCATAAAAGGGTACACCTCACCTATTTCGACGACCTTGAAATATGTTTTCGGGGGCACGATTCTGAATAACTTTTTCCTGTACATGTTACCGTCGCTCGGCTTTAGTTTTCGAGCTATTCACAAAAAACTTTACTTAAACTCAGGTCACGAGTACACTTCATTCTAGCGAAAAAAATGCGTAAAATAATAACCAACCATTGGTTTCAACTAGGACACAGTTCTGGTCATGTAAACAAACCCCCGCAGTCCCGTTTACCAAGTTACTAATATTCTAATAGAGTATGTTACGCCGACGTGAGCGAGCACACACAATTCGGTAGTTGGTTGGGATTAGATTGGAAAAATTTCTTTCAGGAATAGATGGTTATGAGGATTTGAATCAGCAACTTGTGTATTCGACAGTATGTTTTGGTAACACATTTTTTTATCTTAAATCCCTCAAAATTTGGCGGCCCCCTCACGGGTTGGTGGCGCTACCAGACGGATAAGAAAACACCGATCCCGTTATCTACGTACGCAACGATCCAGCAGCGGTATTAGACCACCCTTACGCGTTAGTATCCCGGATTAAGGAATTTGGGGCTGTTTTCGCATAACTTTTGTACCACAAAAGATATTGGAATGCAATTTGCACCATTAAATGGGGCAAATTATCCCCTTCTAATGGGTGGAAAATTTACCAAATTTTACGTTTACTTAGTTTCTCTTTTCTAAATTTTTTAACCATAATTGTTGCGAAAAGCTTTTACAAACTGTTTATTTAAATACTTTATATAATGTTCTTTTTAAAATTCATGGCGCCGATAAACAATAGGGTAGTTGTCCCTGTATCAATTACTTTCACAAATTGAGGAATTAAATTTTTATTCAATTATATATTAGTTCTGCAGCCTCAGAATCTAATGCTCTGGTTTCCTTTTTTGTGATTTTATCCTTAATGTAGTGCATGCACTACAGATCGGAAGTAAGGGGTAATTAAGGTCGGGGCCAGATATATTGGCCGGTGAATTCGTTTTCGAGAACAGCGATCGAGGAGAAATCAGCCACCACCTTCTGCCGAACCTGAATTTGTCAGTTGGAGTTGCGCGACCACCGAAGGGTATGGTGGGGTAGTCAATTTAGTCGATTTAATTGCGACCAACAGCGGGGGGAGCATGCGGCACGTGTCTGGGTTCCGGGCGTCACTCGGACCATGCGGCCAGTGAGTGTACCAACATTCGGAGAGCGGGAGTTCCCCCAGGGTTGACCGCGCCGCCCGGTAAGTCCTCCGATATAAAAACATCATAACTTAGTAACATAAATAACGGATTTAAGGTTAGTAATTCCATTCAAAGTCGAACAACCAAACGCAAGCTGCCACAGACTACACATAGGAAATATTTACTCACTGTATTTTTGTTATATTTAAAAGTTTTCTTTTTTTTTTTAAATAAGCAAAAGATATCGTTGTTTGTTTTATTAATTAAACAATCTTGCATTTAAAGCTATTGATACGTACCCGTGGCTCAAATTATTACTTTTTCTGACACATCTTCTAAATTCTGGAAAGAATTAAAAAAAAACGGAACGTCACTTCTTTCATTTTTTGACTATAATTATAAGTGTATATATATATAGTCTATAATTATAAATAACTGCACCTGTTATTTTTTATGTGGCTGGAGGCTTGACAGCGTATACACTGAGGAATATTCCTTTTAGATTTGGGAGGTTCAAAGGAAATTATAGCGTTTACCAGTTTATTAATTTTGTATATTTCGTTGTTGTAATCGTTGGGTTCTAGTTCGATAAAGAAGGGTGGTAACGATTTTTTGGTATCGTATTTTATAATATTATTGGTCTGCCTTACCTGATGGCTGATCTCTTTTAGATCGTTGGTGATTGTGCTGGTGTTTGTTTTAGGGTGTATCCCTCTTACTACCTTATAACTTTTATCTTTCTCCAATTGGTATGTATAAAAGTTTGCATTCTTCTCTTTCAAGGCTAAAACAATTTTACTATAAATCTCTGTGGTGTTAGCTTGGACTTTGGCGTGGTTATTTTTTAGTTGTTTTATAGTAAAATTATTATTTGCTGTTTCCTTTTGGAGCTCCATAAGGGGGTCGTTGATTTGTGCCTCGATGTATATCGGTAGAGATTTCGTTCGAGGTTGAGTGATTTCGTATCAAATACTTGAATGCAACTACATAATAATATAAGGGTGTTTCACCTAACTTTATCACCCGAAATATTTCTGCTACATTTAAAATTTCATAGACATGTTTCTTACGAAAGTTGCACAGTTTGTATTCTGTTGGGAGTGTTGGACATGGAGTGCCTGAGTTTGGCACGCTTCGCGTGTTTTTGTTTATCTTCGCGTGCTGCGTATCACATAGGAGTGGGGCAGAAGAGTGTCGCGAGCCGTTTTTTGTTCCGCTTGGCTCAGTCCCTTCTTCGATTCCGATCGAAGCATGCGTATTTTTGTATGCTCTTCTGAACATTATTATATTCGCTTTTAAGCTTCACACAACAAATACTTTTATATTCACAACAGGGAGTGTTTAACAAAATACGAAGGTCAACTTTGTATTTTTAAATAGCTCGATAGCCCCTTTAAATACGAATTCAACGATGTAAAACAATAGGTCTCAAGAGGTCTCTAAGAGTCCTTTACGAAACTATAAAAAAATAAAGTTTCATCTCATTCACCCCTCCAAACAGATTAAAACTGTTGCTACTATACGCTTATCCCCACAAAATTATGCCACTTTTGTAGGAAACATTTTTATGAAATTTTAAATATAGCAAAAATATTTTAGGTGATACAGATAGATGAAACTCTCTGTATATAGTGTGTTCTGTAGTAAAACCGGCAAATTTCCCAATAGTGTTCGAGAGGTCATTCAAAACAAAAATGTATCTGTACAGTATACACCATCGGTAAATTCACAATGCTACCGGCATAGTAGCTGAAAATGCTGATTCGTCTTAAATAGAATGTACACACCTATGTAGTTACTATGTCTATTATGATTAAAATGAGGGGTTTCCCAATTCATTGTTCATACTTTTTACTATAGCATTCTTAAGGTATGGAACTTCCAGTCTAGACTAGTTGATGACATCACGAAGTAGGCAGGACAAAAGAATAGATAATAGATGTAAGTTATGAGGATGAAATATTGGCGGATAATAGAACGAAACATTAAAAAAGAAAATTTTATTAGAGCTTTATGTAGTTCCAGAGTATTATTCAGAAAATTCTGCTTCTTCTTTATATGTTTTATTACCTAATTAAATTTGAGCCTATAATTCGGAAATACTTTTTATATGTGGATTGAAAAATGAACTGTATATCGTGTATTTCGGATTTGTTGTATTCAGCAGATAGAGCTGAAAGATTAAAGACTGGTCATAATGGTGTAATTAACACTTATTGAAAACTACTTCGAATTTTCGTACCGTATTATTTATAGTATCAGAATGGAATATTGTAAAACAATATCTGTCTATGAACCATTGTTTGCACTGTGAGTACTAAACTATTAACTCTAAACAGCTTGAGGCTTGCAGACATCTAGCAATGTCAAAATAAGTTTTTTTTTATATTTTTTGACACTGTTATAATGAATAGTTGTGCATAGAAGACATTGCTTCAATCACGCATTATGCACATAAATGCAATTAGAAGTTAGAAGTTACAATAATTAAATAAGAAGACATATTTTATAAAGCGTTCTCATATTTCTCATTTATTATATTTTAAAACAGCCACAAAGTTTGAAACTGTATATATGGATTTTATGGATAATATTAATATATATGTATAT
Source organism: Andrena flavipes (assembly GCA_963971345.1). Taxonomy (NCBI): domain Eukaryota; kingdom Metazoa; phylum Arthropoda; class Insecta; order Hymenoptera; family Andrenidae; genus Andrena; species Andrena flavipes. The sequence goes on along the minus strand of OZ020479.1, from coordinate 70,919,738 downwards.
TTAAAAATATTGAACTGCAATATGTTTTAGTCTATTCTTTGTTGATGGATGCTAATCCCCAGTAATGTTAATAACAATTGACGACAGTCAAATGTGACAAAAAATTGTTGCCATTGAATATGGTTATCGGTACCCAAAATAAAATTCCCATCATCGATAATGGTTATCGGTAATCAAAGATATTAATTCTTACAGTATAACTTTTGAGGTTTATAACAATTATGGTCTCTAGTTAAAATTACAATAATGTATGATGGGGTTACTTTGCAATTATTATTCATCATATTATATCACATTTGTACAGCAGAATTTTGTATAAATAATACCATAATAACCACATACATCTTTATGTTAATTTTATATTTTAAATTTCTTATGTACAGTAGGTATGTAATTTAGGAGAAATAGAAGAAGCATGCATTATCAATGTCAAACTAACAATGAAAGCATAATTCAAATTTGTGAATTTCTATTCATAGTACTTGAATTAGTCATCATTTATTATGTACGACGTTGACAATATGCATTGCTCGATCATCAATAATGATACGTGAAAGTATTTGCAAATTAAAGATTACACGTTGAAGAGATCCATATGTATGAGGTTTTTCAAGGTGACCGTAAATGTAGAGTGATGATCTAGAGTGGTAAGTAGGCGCGGTTTTGCTCGTCGGGAAAAACGGTGCGATCTCCTTGAAGAGGTAGGGGCATGGTTGCAAAGGAAAGAGCTGATTGTGAGATCCATGGAATGGTTGACGATACATTGAAAACACAAAGCATCCATCGGGCCTCAGTTCCCGTATTGCGTCCTCTGCGTTCACATCGTCAATGTTTGTGCCGGTGATAGATAGTGATATTTTTCGTCTACTTTCTTTTCTTCTTCTATTTTATCAACGTGTTTACTCTAAATAGCAATGTACAAACTTTTTAGTGAATAATATTAGATATAGTAAATGCATCAACGTACTTTTTCATTTTCCCTTTTTTTTCGTTACGGCAAACCGAAAATATTTCTTATAATGTGTGCTTCCCTCACATATATTTAAACATTTTATTATACGCTAATTGTCACTTAAAATAACTTTATACTTTATATATATATATATATATATATATTTGTACATCTGTTTTAAGTATTCATACGGTAAAAAACATATAGAATTTTTTCGAATTATATACAAATTTTTGTAAACGATCTTTATATGTCCTTTATCATTCTTTTAAGAATAATCCAGAATAATATTTCAAAATAATTAAAGATAATCAAGAAAAATTCGGAAGAAGCATGGTGATATAATTCTACAACACTCGAATAAACATTATAACAACTATGCTTCTGTGGACACTTAGTTGCCTGAATATCTTAACGGTACGTTTCGTCCTTAAATTTCTACGATTTTTACAATCTAGTCTAGTGGATATGCACCCTCTATTTCAAGGTTTGCATTTAATTACTGTGTACTCATCCATTGTCAATCCTATTAGGAAACTATACAAAGGAATTTGTACATGTCAAAGTTACACGATTAATGATATACGAATAAAATTGTTTATTTTAAAAAGAAATTCCGCGCATTAATATGAACTTCTAGAAATACATAATTTCTAAGAACTGTATTTCCTGCATTTGCGGTTATACGATCTTAAATAATTTTCTCATATGTTGTATTTATTTATTTACTTTATGTACGAAAATGATATAAATCTATAGTAAAATCAGTTGAATATATTTGAATAGGATAGGTTCTGATATTGTACCCTTTATAACACAAGGATTTTTGTTTACAATAGAATAAAATGTAAAGCTCTTATAATTTAGCTTTGAATAGAATTCTTAATTGGACATTAATTTCCAAACATTCCTTTATGCTTCCTGTCTATATTATATTTGATCATTCAGTTGAATCACATGTACAAAGTAATTACTTTTTAGAAAAATTATATGTGTTATTTATTTAAATATTTTATACACATTTATATATTATTTTTCTCCATTTTAATTGTTTTAAGGAAAGCATACTGAACTAGGAATTGCAGAGTTTCTTGTGATATAAAATCATTGAGGTACAGTCGTTACTTTTAAATTTCTAATTGACAATTTATTGGATGTACCTATTAATATTTCCTACTTGAATTTATTTTGTCAATATGTATCAATTGTATGTATATTGCCAACCGGCAGCTCGACGATAACATTCAAATCACAATATGTAGTATATTATTGTTAGGAGGAGTACTCCCCCAACGAAACCATTGGGCCACCTGTCACAAACGAATGATAAAGAATGTTCCCCTTCCCAAGCGCTGTTCTAATTTCACGCGGCTGGTGATCAGCTCACGTACCACGAAAGCCATAATAATTTTATGCGCATAACTGATCACATAAAGTGTTCGTTACTTTGTCGATAATTGGTGACTGACACATCAAGGATTTTAATTTATGCCATGTTCGTTATTTCCAATAAACAGTGTTTTTTATGTTTTAATATTAAATCATTATGTTCATCCTTTTATGAAAAGGGGGTGGTAGAAAAACACAAATTCATGGTTATTCTGATAAGTAAACTTTTAATAAGAGGTGATTCTAAAAGTCCTGAAGATCTTTTCATTTTAATATTCTATAAAGCAGAAAGTGTTTGTGTGTTTGTCTGTCGCTTAAAAACTTTCGCACTGTAAACTCTGGGGTCACGAAATGTGCCCCAGCTCATTATGCCTAGCTAATGCAAATGAAGTTTCCAACAAAAAAAATAAATCCAATTTTTTTTATAAAATCAGAATCTAAATTTCGATTGAAGCTAAGTAGTAAAGCTAGCAGATAATATAAACAAGTTTCCACAAATACAAAATTAGATAAATATTTATAAAAAGGGGCCTCAATGATGTTGACTTGGACCGGCCTCAATGATGTTGACCTTGACAACATATATTTCTTCCGAACAACTTTTCTTTATACATCGCTCGGCTTAAGTTTTCGAGGTCCTCCCCGAGGCTTTCGAATTCTCTCCCCCCCCCCCCCCCCCACCATCACGGGCGACCGCTAAGGGGGGATTGCGCCCTGTAGGGTCGGAAAATAGGTAATACTTTGCGAATTTTTTGTACAAAAACGGTTCGACAAATTAATTTGAGGTTTGGCAGGCTGTTTTAATGTATCTTGAACTATTGCTCTGAATTTTTGTGTGGCAGTGAAAAAAGAACATGACACATACAAAAAGAGTAAATAAGGGTTATCCGAAACATAAAAAGGAATAGAGATTTTGGTAATTATATAGATCAGGTGTTTCCTCACCGATTTCAATGATTTTTGGATATGTTGTCGGGGACACGATTCTGAACAACTTTTTCCTATGGAGTTCGGAGATTTGAACCAGCAACTTGCGTATGCAATCCATTCTATAATGCAGGGTGGATACCTATGACTTTACTGATAGTAGGTACTCTAGGGGGTGATTCAACAGGCCAAAATAAGACGAAAATATAGAACACAATTTTTTAATATTGTATTTTGTTTTCTAGAAAATTGGCTTTGAATTTGAACTAACAAGGGGACATTGCGGATGTGGAAATCGTTTTTGGAACGTCAGTATATGGGGGTCGTAGTGCTTATGTAGTATGAACATACTATTTCGGCTTTCCGTTGAATGGGCCTTCGTTTTCTAGATATTGTAATTTAAAGTTTTCAACGTATGTAGTAATCTCCTAATATTACTACGTATATATTATAATACGTAATATCCACTAAATATATTTCCACGGGAAAAATTGTTGAAAAAAAATGGTTGCAACTGCGGAGTCTTGAACCCCGCCCACGTGACAATCTGACGCGCTACTTTTTTTTTCAAGTGATGTTTATTATGAAGCTTTTGAACAGTCTACAAATTTGATAGACGTACAAAAACATTAGAAAAAAATTGCCACAGAGTCTTAAAAGTAATTAGAAATTAATTGTTCCAATTGTTGGAAGTTCTTAGTTATAAAATCGCGGCCTAAGCCTCTTTGGTAATACATTTTTGGGATTGAGAAAAAATTCTGTAATTAAGCATCGGCCCGGCGTTCAGAGAGCTGCCAGCGACTGCTGGGCAGCAGTGATGCCCGAGCTTCGAGAATTTTCAGATGGTCTCTTTTAAATTAACGTCGCAAGGAGCTATTCAGAATTTGCGCAAGAGCTTTCCCGGCGACGCCGTTTCTCGGTGTGTCGGAACGGAGTTACCCTTCGCCTAACCTGTTCAGCCGAGCGCGATTCGTGTTGTACTGTGGTACTATCTGCGGATTCTAAGTCGCGAAACCTAGACGGGACATCAGTCCGCCGGTACTTCCTATCTAGAGCTCTCAAAAACAACTAACTTTCCGAGGTCCCGCGGTCAAGGGCCGCGCCTCGCAATTCCGAAATCGACGGGGGGAAATCGCCCCGTCAGCACTCACGTTGTGCTGACAACGATAAGTTCTTGGTTAAAACACTATAATTAAAACATTATATTTCAAAGAGCTGTAACATCCACAATTTTTGACATTTTGAAAAATCCTCCGAGATGTGTTCATATATTCCTAAAGACTACAACATATACGAGTTTCAACAACATCTGAAATGTTACTCCAAAAAGTGTCCGATTTTACGTGGAATGGCCCAGGAGCGATGATTGTACATACAGTAAATACTCGTTAAGAGTCCGACGAACGGGGCTGGCGGCGGGCTCCTAACGCGACTGGACACTATTCCGCGCGGCCATTAGCGCGAGTGAGAAAACCCAATGAGCGGGCGAGAGGAAACGAAAGAGCCTCTCGCCCGTTCCCGGGTTCCCCACTCTCGTCCGAAGGATTCCAAGAAATGGTGGGGATAGTCGCTGGGCTCCTACCGCGTGGTAGAGACGAGCTCCTAACGAGAATATACTGTACTCCAACCCCTTTCGAGATGAAATCCATAAATTAGGAGAGGCACCACGGGGGGGTTGACCTCGTCATGGTTGACCAGGCGGCATCTCTTTGATCAGGAGCACCGAGAGAATCACCCTGTAGTGCATACGTATTTAAATGCAAAAAGGAAGAACTGCTTGTAATTTGCGATGAGCTGCTGCATAATACATTTTCATTTCAGGTTTCGGTCTTATTCTTAACTACAAGAGAGACTGGCGCTGAGAAAAATGGTTGGAATTTTGATCACAATGCGCAATATCATGTGCAGACGGATGAGGGTCCTGAAAGATATTTCCGTTTTCAAACCTTAAATGGGCAATACCGAAAAGAGAAAAGATTAGTCGATGGCACAGTTATTGGAACAGAGGGCTGGCTAGACCCTCTTGGATATTTTCGTCTTAAGGATTACATAGCTGATGACAGCGGATTTCGAATATTAAGGTAGAGTAACTAATTAAACATTTCTTACGATTTTTTATTTTTAAAATTGTATCAGTTGTGTCAGTGAACTTCTACAAGTATGCCACTATACTTTATCAATTTTAACACGTTGGCTGCCAGACCTGAGGTGCACTTTTCTTTCTCCAGGTGCCAATATGTAAATCAATAATATGGCTTCTCAAAAACTTATTTTACTCTCTTCCTTAATCAAATTAAAAGAAACAATAAAATCATCTTACATTAGTGATAAGACAAATGCCCTGATGTTCCATATAATCGTTAAAACAAATTGAAGTCTTTTGTTGACACCAAAAATGCAATATAAAATGTATCACGTGACCCGCTGCACAGTGGTTCCAAAGTGACTTCTTTTGGACAAAATTCCGTATCTCCGTTAATTCTCAACCGATTTTGGCAACTGAGGTCCCGAGCCGCGAGCTCCTAGCGAATAAATATTGTATTACCCAACTCCACTTACACAATGCATCACGGAAGGCTGGGAACCATACAATGTCAGTCTCACACAATTCCTGAGCAAAGTAACATCAAAAGCGAGAAATAAATTTAGTCGAAAAATAAAGTAAATACAAGTTCCCTCTACTCTGTCAATCATTCTTCGATCAGCTCTTGAAATATTCATTTATCGAAAGAGCAGCGGCATATTGCGTCTCAAGGACTTACACCCTCGATCATTGACGTTGTATCGCAACAATAAGATTAAAATAAGTTTCTGAATGTTCTGTAAAAAAGATCCAACCGTGAAATGCTTTCCTTTATTCACTACTCGTTTTAAAATTGAATGAAAGGATCCATTAATAAAACAGACACCTCGAGTACTGAAAACGAATGAGATATACTAATTAATGTTACATTAATATGTTGTAATTAGATCGAAAATTGTATATGTGGGTAAGGATGCCCCCATTTACGATGCTATGAAGGAAGCCGAAAGAGTGCCTACCCAGACTGGAATCCTCGTACAACCATCACGGCCGCCAAATCCATTCAGGTATTTTTTAAAAATAAAAGTTCCAGAAGTTTTTCAATCCCTGCTCTATATATTTCACTCAACTCACGCCCTGCTTGTGTTGTTAGGTGGGCAACCGCTTTAATGCTGAACGTATACAGGATTTCCCAAAATAATAGGAATCCGAAATATGCAAATTATTCATGCAGAAAGAAATATAAAAGTCCCTTGCCATTTTGGGATCCGAGACTTCGTTTTCCAGATATTAACAGTTGAATAATAGCGGTGGCACTTCCGGGCCGTGCCGTTTAAAGCCGAAATAGCTGAGCGCGGAGCAGTAACCACTCGCACAGCTGTTTTGGCTTTAAACTGCACGGCCCGGAAATTCCACCGCTAATATTCAACTGTTAATATCTCGAAAACGAAGCCTCGGATCCCGAAACGGAAAAGGACTTTTTGATTTCTTTTTGCATGAATAATTTGCACGTTTCGGAATGTCCTATTAATTTGGGACATCCGGTATAACAAAAAAATTATTTGGTACACAAATTATCATTAAATCGCTGCTAAACCTCTATGTAAATACTTGTAACGCTTATTTCTTGTTGCAGGCAATCGGACACAGCTAACGTTGGTCCCTTACTTAATAATGATATTAATTCGGAATATTATGTTGGTACTACAACCAGACCTCCAGTGGATATTCCTCCCGTATCTAATTCAAACAATGAGTATTTCAATTCGAATCGAGCAAGTTATCATTCCGGAGTGCAAAATTTGAAAAATTATTCTCAACTTCAAAACACTTATAATAATTACCTGCAACGCCCTAATGATGGGGCTTATGCTACTACAGCTAGTACAACTTATGATCATTCTAAAACCAGTCTCCCACTGTCAAGGCCTATTTCTCGAAGTGGTTCAACAGATTTTCTTCCATTTCATGGATCGTATACAACTTCCAATGGATTTCAGTATTATTTGAAGAGACAGTATCACGAAGAGGAACAAGATAAGACTGGGAACAACATTGGATCATTCGGTTATATCGATCCATTCGGTATTAGAAGAATAATTTATTATAAAACAGATCCCCAAAACGGTGGGTTTCTTCATCGGAAGAACAATAGATATGTAGGGTTCGCAGCGACACCATATGATCCGTCACCAGCTAGTTTGTATAGACGAAGATCAAGATCTCCGGATAAATAATCTTATCTAAATTGATTTGTTAATAATTGCTATATTAATGTCCGGAAGAAATCATAAGGTTTCTTCAAGTGTTAACGTTAGGTGCCATCTTAAATTGTTTTATTATTTAGAAAATCACAATAATATTTAAGACTTTGAAAATTTAAATAATTTCGTCGTTATGATTGTTTTGAATAACTTATAATTTAATTGTATCAATGTAACTTAAGTGATAGAGAACTACTGAATTGACAAAAGCATAAGCTTAATTAACTTTGATCATATTTATTACAAATTCCCTTATTTTCAATTAAAGAAACGGGAATAGCCGGTATTTATATAGAGGAGAGTCCACCTTATCGATTTCAATGATTTTTGAACATGTTAACAGTATAATCATCCTGCGCAATTTTTTCCTACATATATAACCCCCCTTGGCGTCCATTTTCGAGATATTCATAAAAAAATTTGACATTTTTACTTTGGGGTTCAAAAGTTTTAATGGGTTCAAAAGTTATAGCGTAACTGTGTTTCCTATTTTATCTCTGATCTGGTTGGGGCTAGATCCCGTTGGGGGGTCCGCCAACTTTTGAGAGATTCAAGATGAAAAAAAGTGTTTCAGAAACATAGCCTCCTTGTAGAAGAACATCTCGACAGGCTGTTGTTACATACTCCTTCGACAGCGGTAAATAGGTAAACAGCACAACGGCAATTTGCGGATGAACACCATCTGCGTGTTGCTGGTTAAATTCCCCACGACCATCCATTTTTGAAACATCATTTTTTTTGTCTTAAATCTCTCAAAAGTTAACGTCCCCGCACAGGGCCTGTTGAACAAATCTGGCCCGAACTAACTATTGATCAGAGCTTTTTTACAAATATCTCGAAAACTAAAGCCGAGTGGAGGTTATATGTATAGGCAAAAATTAAAAAATCATTGAAACAGGTAAGGTGGGCCATCATGCACTAAATAGGTGCATTTCGGGTGTCCTTTTATCTTTGATCGTTGTTTAAACATATTTAAATATATCATAAGAAACGGCTATCGAATGTGACAAGTCCAGATGGCAGTCGAACTGTGTAATTATAAGCAATCGAATTTTTGTTAAAACTATCGAACTCAGAACATTTCTGTGCAAAGATTGTTGGAGCATTTGATCGGAAACTGTAAGGAAAGAATCAACTCAACTATACAATATTGAATTTTCATCGTTTAATGACATGTTTTATAAAAACCGTTGATCAGATACAGCTAACGATTTATAATTCGTTATACGTATCGATCTCTACAATTTCTTCTGACAATGAGTATTCTTCGAAAAACACTCTTTTGAATCAGAAGTATTAACTTGTATGTCCAAATTAATGTAGGCCCGTACTGAACAAGACCTTTTTGTTTGTTTGTGTAGATTCTATTAGTTACTTAAGACTGCATATAATTCTGAAACACATTAAAAATTTCAATTCTAACTTGTGGATAACAGTACTAACATGTTGACAACTTACTTGTACGTTTATTTGATGAAAAATAGCAGTGGGAGCGTAACTATGGAACCAGTGTGCCAGGTGGAATGTAACTGAAAAATAAAATTAATAAAATATTTAACATTTTACACCACATTCGATTGTAGCCACGTGCCTTCGATTACTGATCGCCATCACATGGTTAGCTCTTTTCGGCGAAGATTTCTATAATATTTAATGAACATTGTTACGCCATAGATTCCCATCTATAACATTTCTATTTCGAGGAAACATTACGGTGTGGGGATTTCTATATTCGTACGGCGCGTCCGAGGTGTTCGCCACGACTAGGAAAGCATTACAGAAATGCGAAACCCGCTGATGTAATAAAAATATATATATGTATTTCAAATAATAATGATTCTAGTAACAACGCTTCTGTACGCTTCTGCGCCTAGTTCCGCCGATATTAATTTATTTCAAGCAGCATTGACACATCGCGAAGCAGACATGATCCGAACGGTCATGTATTATCTTATCTTGGGGTTCTTCTGCACTCTTAAATCATTGGATTGGCTATACCCTGCGGAAAGCCTCGACTCTTTTTTTTTTTTAATTGTATTCTCAGTGGGGGATAACCACCCCCTTTGGGCCCGAATACAGCGAGCGTCGTACATTGATAAGGTAAGTGCTGCCAGGGGGAACAGGCGTGGGGGCGAGATGAATTGAAGGAAGGATACGAAATCCATGTACGCATGCATTTATGTAATTGTAGTAGTAGAGCTTTTGGTCGTATTATACGCAAAACGTCAACCTTTTATCCTTGAGCGCCAATCTAGCGGCCGCCAGAAGAACTAAGACACGTTTATTCATTTATACATTTATATGAAGAAAAAGTCACACATTTTGAACCCAGGTCGGAACACCTGCCTATTACACCGTGGTTCGGCGATTATTATTATTGCTATTATTATTATCATTAATAATTTTACGGGAAATCCCCATGGGAATAATGTTTCCTCACGAAATAGAAGTGTTCTAGACGGGAATTTATGGCATGGCAATGCCGTAAACTTTGTTCACAACATATTGTAGAAATGTTCACCGGAAAAAAGCCAACTATGTGAAGTTGACCACTGATCGAAGATACTCGACCACAATCGAATGAGCCGGCTGTATCTACAATTCTACATGTGTTTATTACACCGGGCAAAGATCATCTCGAACAACTCGCATTCACACAGTGGAAGGAAACACGAAGTGTGGCATTCCCATCTATGATATTGTGTTCTGTGGCTGGGACCACAGCGCTAGACGCATGTAACTGGTTAGGGAAGATGACGCAAAGCTCGGCGCAGAGGGCCGTCACTAGTGCATGTACTGCGGTTTTGCATGCGTGCGCACGTGTGAATGGTTTGCGCGCGAATTTTTCATTTGTGGAATGTATGAAGTGGGCAGTTCTATAATGTTTTATAACATATCGATGACAAGTGGAATGTGTGCTGGAGGCGTCATGGGTGGGAAAACGTTGCAGTCATCTTCCCCATTCTAAGTTCTGTTGTAACAAAATTCTTCAATTTTTATCCTCATAATAATGCTACTGTGAAAATTATACTAATGCTAATATAATTCGATTCTTTACCGTAATAAAAAATAGTTTTTTCTAAATATTAAATAGTTATTTATAATATACGAAGGTATACAAAGGCAACTTTTGTAGAATAAAATAAAGAAAAAATGGCAGAAAAGAAATTTAATTCGTTTTTAATGTATTTTCTACACTCTTTGTAAACTTCTATATTGTGTTTACATAGGAAATGTATTCTGCATATACGTTTATCTATTGTTAGTATTTTGTGTATAAACATAAACATATTTTATATCAAATACACCACTGAAAAGGACTATGCAAGAGAAAGGCATTCCGTAAAGCTATTTATTTTTAGTTTATGAATATCGTTCATAATATTATATTCAATTAGTATGATTTCTGCAAAACACTCGAAAAGTAGGTGACTTATATGATTTTTTTTCCAAAAAGAGATTCTAACATATCCTAAAAAATATTTTTGCTGACAAGCAAATCGGCGCTCATGCTCATTCCAAGCGAATGCTCAGATGAATACGCGGCTTAAGGTGCCATTCTACTTTTGTCGGCCGAAAAATGAAGCCATTTTTAAAGACTTTTTTCGCAGTAAATGCAACGTATAAAGCGTCAATATAGCACCGTAAAGAAAGAGTTGTGTTCGCAGCGTGTTTGTTAATCTGTATGAGTGTCGCTTTCGCTTGTGAATTAGCTCTGCAAATATTACGAATTGGAAAAAAAACCTTTTGCACACGTATTACCCATATAATGTACCAGTAGAAAATTGCAAAAAAAAAAATTTTTTCATCCGTTAGACGAGGAAACCCCCGTAAGAATTTAAATGTATACACTCATTCCGTTAATTGCAACGTAAAAACACAGTAAATAAAACTAGGTTAAACCTTATGTTGTATGTAGTATTATCTTCCATTGGAGTAGTGGGACAATAATAATCCGGTTTTTGAGCCCACGGATGTGCGATTGGATCCGGAGAATCTACGGGCTGATAACTTAGTTGCATGATGGTTTCCGATTCCATTGGAATATTCGATGAATTATACGTGCGAACTGGGGCGTATGTTGGAATAGGAGTCAAGGATTTAAGATCGTTTTGTAGATAAGAAAGTCTGTGAGTGGTACAACCTATAATTGAAAATCCATTGTCTTATATTAATTCTGAAACCATGGTGGGATTTTAGTCTTATATTTTACATAATACTTTTTATATTTGTATTGTTCATTGCCAGTGCATGTAGTAATGTTTTTGTAATAAGTACTTTTTGTGTTTATAATCGGTGTTATATGCAGGCGAATATAAGTCGAAAATCAAGAGTGACGAAAGTGCGGTAAATGCTTCGTTTATTAATTATCGATTGTTCAATATCTAGAACGCCTGAATCAGCCTGACTCACGGCAACTCGACAGGCAGCGAGCCGCGCGAGGCAGGCCAGCCTAAATGCGTGCAGTGGCGGCAGGCGCATGACAGATTTACCATGTACAGGGTTATCAGTTTATTTTGCAACCAGTTATTCAGTTATTCTACTACAACCATACGTCGATACTTCCGCCATCTATGAGCTGATGTTGAAAGTGTAGGGTCTTTTAAATGCCAGTAAAGGTTGCAGAGTGTTTTTGGCAACCGCCAGAGGATATTAGATTTGGCGTAGCAGACGGGGAAGAAAGTGGTAGACATTTTAAAAGTGATAAACTTATTGTAAGAAAAAGAAAAAAAAAGACGGGGGCACGGAAATCGAACCGTAGCTACAACCGTGGCTTGGAAACAACGTTTGCGCAACTGAACTACTAGTGTCGCGCAAAACTTTGAACTCAAATTTCTCGAAAACGAAGGCCCATTTTGATAAAACCCTTAATGGGTTTGTAACACTAGGTGTGTACTACAACGTCCACCCAGTCTCATTCCAGAACCGATTGCTGAAGGTGTGCCTACCCCTTGTGAGTGGCACTGGATACGACCGCCGCCGTTGACTACCCCTGCCTATTTCATTCCTGTACTGAAAACAAAACGTGACTTACGATTGCCGTTGATATTTTCTGGAGGAAAAATGTCTGCTGCATCGCGTGAAGTCATCAGATTTTCTGCTAGACCCTTAGTTTCTTAAATAAATTGAAAGATATCTGAAAATTGGTGTATTTCGGGTACCCTTTTCCCTTTGATCGTTGTTTAAACATATAAATGAAACATTTGCCGCAATTTCGTCACTCTTGATTTTCGTCTTATATCCGCTATTCTTATTATCACTCCCCAAGGTACCATGTATAGTATTGTTAGCGTTATTCCTTGAAAATTTATAATATTACAACAGTACATACACTCCATAGGTGAAGCTGCAGGGACAATACTATCATCTCGTCGAGAATCCGGTTGTGTAGGTAGGCATTTCCAGGTATAGTCATGCTTTTGTGTAGTAACGTCTTGCATAGGTCCTCTACCTAACAGTTGCTTGTTACAGGGTGTTATTGGACCCTCCGGTTTCACACACCAATTTCCTAGGAAACTCATCTGAAGTAAACACATTAATTAAGTATATCTATATGAATTTGAAATCTTAATAGTTGAAAAACATTATGTAACGTGTAACTATAATGCTAATTACGAAATATAATATAGAGTTCCAGATTTTCTCCTCACAAACGAATTATTAAATTCAATACAGTAAATACTCGTTAGGAGTCCGACAAACGGGGCTGGCGGCGGGCTCCTAACGCGACTGGACACTATTCCGCGCGGCCATTGGTGCGAGTGAGAAAACCCAATGAGCGAGCGAGAGGAAACGAAAGAGCCTCTCGCCCGTTCCCGGGTTCCCCACTCTCGTCCGAAGGATTCCAAGAAATGGTGGGGATAGTCGCCGGGCTCCTACCGCGTGGTAGAGACGAGCTCCTAACGAGGATATACTGTGCTTCGGAGGGAACCTCTCGTTTGCAGCAACGGTGTGAGCCATGCTGCGCAGCGATAGGTCATGGGCGGCCATGTCCTCCTCCCTGATATAAAGTTAGAAAAGCTTCAAATATGGATATTTTTTGGATTTCTTACTCGATTAGTAGTGTCATAAGCTGCAGGACAAGGTGAAGGAAGAATGTTATCAGGTTGTCGAATTAGATCTCGTTTATCTCCTCCACAGCCAAAGTAGCTAAGGCGATGTGTAGTATTATTATCAGAACAACAGCCTGCGTTTAAGACATTTTCCGTGTCCTGGAGAATAATAGGTGCACGTCTCTTCTCTGAACATGGCCAATAGCTCAACTTGTACGTTGTACAACCATCCATACGTTCAACAGGCGATAAATATTCTTTTTTGACGTTCCATGACTGCTTTTGCTAAAAAGTGTAACAATTTATATTGAGTGACTTTTTTAAATACTTAATATTTATTTCAAAATTATTACTACATTTTCAATATACAACACGCAAGAAATGTATGTATATGTTACTACTTTTAAAGGATTTACGATTGGGTCGAGATTACGATGGACACTTGACATAAATCAGTCGTCCTTTATACTTGGACTACAGACGGTGCGTAGTGACTTCACAATAGGTAGTTATTAGCTAGTACCTAATTGTTTAGCCCAGGGATGGGCAACCAGCGGCCCGCTGACCACATGCGCCCATCCCTGACTTGCCTGCCCAGCTGAGCCGAAGGAAAGCGATTCCCACCATGGGCGAGGACCACCCGCGGCGAAGACAATATCCTGCAGTGCCTCAATGAATTTTTTTGTTTTTGACCCTCGAAGGGGTTGGAATACCATTAAGAAGTCAGAAATGTTCAGGATTTCCGCATTTCTCATCAGATCTTTGCGAAAATGACGCCAATCAATTCCTTATGTTCCGCCAATAAAACTAACACCAAGAACGACGTAATTTGACCATAAGAAAGGAAATCGAAGTGAACACTCTTTCACCTTTTACGACCGGTAATTTCTTGTTTTCAAAGAACGCTTCAAAAACATCTGTTTGCCATATTTCTACTTCCATATTGTATATATGTACTTAATCTACGTAGTAAATTCAACTATGAAATGTTACGGACGAAAAAATGAAAATCACCTTTATAGAACTTTCATTTGGCCAATAGCTAAGTTTGTACGTTGTACAGTCATCCATAGGGACATCTGGTTTCTTATATGTCCTTATCGGACCGTATGGTACAGATGGCAAATGACAACCAGATTCAAAATAACTCAATTTATATGTGGTATTATCTACAGGAACAACAATATTCTTATTGCTTTATAAATTGACATTAAATTAGAACCAATTTTTTTCTTGATAATAATATTATTTAATTACTAAATCAGTGTATTCAACATTAATAATAATAATAATTACAGAGAGCAACCTCTGTTACTATAGTGAAAGTCACTGTTACCGCAACTCCTATTATTCAGATACAGTAAATACTCGTTAGGAGCCCGACGAACGGGGCTGACGACGGGCTCCTAACGCGACTGGACACTATTCCGCGCAGCCACTGGCGCGAGTGAGAAAACCCAATGAGCGAGCGAGAGGAAACGAAAGAGCCTCTCGCCCGTTCCCGGGTTCCCCACTCTCGGCCGAAGGATTCCAAGAAATGGTGGGGATAGTCAGCGGGCTCCTAACGAGGATTTACTGTATTACTCTTATCACTTAAAGTATTAAGAAAGAGAAGATTGAAATAATTTTACATTGTTATTGCAGTTAATAAAATTGAATTTTGTAGATTTTATCTCTTACTCTCTATAAAATGCAAAGAATACAAGCAGAAAGACAATTAAAATGTATTTACTGTGTTCAATATTATATCCTTACCACTTATCGGTTCAGCCTGGCAAAATAAGTTGTCCTGTGCTTTATAAGGTTTTGCTGATTCGACGCTCTTCCACGTATAGTCATGTTTTTGAGTAGTAACGTCTTGTATAGGACCCATTCCAAGCCACTGTTTTGAACATGGTGTAATACACTCTTCTGGTTTTATGCACCAATTACCAAGATAACTTCCCTGAAATCGCATTACACAAGTATACAATTCGTGTCATGATCAAACATTCTGGAGATGACGAAGGATAATGATAGTGGAATTGAAATTGCTAAATTTGATAAAAGTGGAGGCAAAGGCAGACATTTAAACAAAAATAACAGATCTTCAGATGAAAACAGTTTCAAAAGATATATGACATATATCGCCAATGTTCTTTAACTTTGATGATTTGTATTTTTTAAACAATTTCGAATCTGAAAAAATGAAAACTTAGCCCTCTTTAATTTCAATAATATATTTCAATAGTATCATGAAAATCAGAAAAGTATCGCATCTGCTTCTATCTTCTACGCTGAGCGCAATGCACTCGAAACTCCCTTTGATGTGTGGAAGAAAACCGACAACGGTCGGCTCAGGCTATGTGCCTTCACCGGTATTCGCGAGTTGGGTCGCATGCGTCGAGTCCCCACGAATGACACGTCCACACTAGCATATGCGTTCACGCTCAGGCATTCCGAAGTAGAAGCCTGCGGGTCTAGCAACTGTTTCACCTGTCCACATTAGAATATTTGTGTGTGTCCAACCTTCGTCAGCGTATACTCATTCTGGTCTGGCCCGGCTGATTATGAAAACACTAACCCGGAATGTTTAACTTTTGGAAAAGGTTCCGGAAAATCCGGACCTAAGTTACCATCAATGCAAAAGGTTATTATCGGTCTCGAATGATCATTCATGAAATAGATACGATGACGAAAGAAGCTAATTCAGTCTATCACATCCGAGAGGTCAATGCCCGACGTTATACTGCATTCCACATTAGAGCATACCGATTTCGCGCAGGCACGACCCTCAGGAGGCGTTGGTACGCTCGACTCCCCACTGAACCGCCTATGTTTCTCTCCGTCGCACGACCTTCTACTTACTCTCTCTGTTAACTTTTCGCGCACTGTTTACGTTGACAACGGTCAGGTCCCGCGTTTGGGATGTACCAGTTATTCCTTGGAAATTACCACGACCAATCGCATGCAGTTCAAATTGTGGGTAGTAGTGGGAGCTGCGCAGATCGGTCGCAAATCGGTAGGGGCGTCGGTATGCTCTGATATGGAATGCAGTATAGTACCACATTCGAAGTTAGGAAAGAAATAGCACGATCTCGGTGACGATGCATCCCTGATGCGTAAGATCCTTCCCTCCTTGCGGGCTGGGCCTATGAAAAGTTGGAGGACAACTTTGAAAGAGGGGATAGTTTAAGACCGGTAATGCGGACGCCTTTATGTAAAACAGGGCAGGTAAGCCGTGTTTCTGCCTGCGGAAGGTGGCAGTGGCCACTCCTTCCGTGTTAGCTCGCTTAATAATAATAAGTCTCTCACACCTTCCCGTGATCAACATCATGTTTCGATTTCATTAAAACCCTTAACATTAAGTGCTGAAAGTATCTATTTAGCACGAAATGGCCTTACTATATTGCAATATTTTTAAATCAACAAAAGTAGTCTTTGTTACTTACCTTGTATGTGGTGTCCTCAGATATTTCACCATCACCAACAGTCAACCAGTTTCTTGGTGGAACTGGGTCAACAGTGACGCTGGGGCATTCCCAATAGGACAGTCGGTATGTCGTGTTATTATCCATTGGTATACCCGATCTCCAATAGTACTAAAGCAACATTTATTAATGTACATATATGAATGCAATATAAAAGTCAAATAAAATTAGTCGTAAGCAATCGTAACTATAGGATAATACTTTCTCCTCAAAAAACCTCTTCCTTTCCTCCTCCATCCCCCAGCACCTTTCCCCTTCTCGTCGTACTTTTTACCGCTTCCCAACACTCCCTCGCCAATTCCCCCCTTGCCCTTCCTCCAACTTCCTCTCATAAATCAGGAATCCTAGAACGTTGTGGGAAATGGAGTTGGGGAAATACCCCGCCGAGCATCCGATGGATGCGAACCGGGGAGTGGGCCAAGCAGGTGCGCACCCACTTGCGATACTACCCAAGACACCATTGGTACCGTAAAAATCACTACCGTACAACTAAACCCAGTTGGTCCGGTGCCATCGGTAATAATTCACTCACCAGACTTCGGGAAAGTACCCGAATTTATGATCGACACCGGCTCTGAGGCCAATTTGCAAAAATTAAGGCCGTAAAGCAATTTCAAGACATCGTTCTGATGCAGCGAGTGCTATTAAGAGAGTGGGAGATGGGGAAAGAGGGAGAGAGGGAGAGAAGGAGGGAGGAAGAGATGGAGAGAGGGAGAGTGGGAAAGAAGGAGAGGGGGAGAGTGGGTTTGGGAATGGCCGGCTGCCCGACGCCGTATTGCTAAAGAATAGGGATTCTGTTTCTCGAGGATCAGGTCACGGAGTGGGGAAGCCTTCTGATAAGATGACTGTCAGGAACTACACGACACTTACCCCTGAATCTTGGTACATTAGTGTTGTTCTACGAAATTTTAATCTCTCTTTGAAATTTTTAACACATATGTCAAATCATTGTTACAAAAATACACCAAAACTTAAAATCTTTGTGAAATTCTAAGGGCAGCGTGTTTGTATTTTAAGAATAGGGAAGAATAAGTGTGTGTGCAACAGAAAAGGAAGAAACTAATTCTACTAATTTGTGTTAGTTTTACTTACACGAATTGGAGCGAAAGACTTTGGTACTTCTGGTTGTACATATTTCTGAAAAATCAAAATGTTTGGAATGAAAATTATAACATGAAATGGTGATGGGCATTGTGTAGTGTGTAACCGAAAAGAAATACTCACCAAACATGTGTGTTGAGGTAGGCAACAGCAGCAACAATTACAACTTTCATCATGATCTAACTGAAAAATAGGCGTTTAGTTATTTCCTGTTTAAAAAGTGTATATTTTTATGTATATTCCAACAAAACATGTCTGTAAGCAGTTTATCTAAACTGCTGGACAAAATTAAGGGAGCAATATACCTTTCCGACTTTTGGTCATTTTCAAATGTTTATTTCCGTGAAAAAAGGTGGCCAAAATTTTTTTAAAAATAGCAGTTTAACGCTTGAAGTTTCTATATTTTTAATCAAGAAGTCAAGATTTTTTTCATCTATTATCATACTGTTCCAACAAGATGAAACGCAGAAACCAAAGATTCAAAAACTTCTGTCTAATTTAAACGCATGCACGGGCCAAAAAAAAATTTCAGATAAATACGATAGGGCCCTCTTGTAGAGCAAACATTTCTTTTTAATTTCGTTTATATTGTTGTCAAAAAGTGAGATTTTATATGGGTTCAGATACGTGAAACGTATTTAAATCGCTTTAAATGACAGGTTAAATAAAAATATTGAAATATAATTTAACTTACTCGAATTTTATTCTTCGCTTCAATAATTGAACGTTGTTGCGGGCGTGGATACCTGCGACATGTAGTAACATTAGACTCGATTATAAATAACACAAGGAAAATTAAAATATGTGTAGGTCTCGTCACATGACGCTACAATTATAATGTAAATTTCTGTGATAACTAACGGATCAGGCGAACAAATCTGCATGATGGCACCCGTTTTCGTATCCAAAAACAATTTTATTGCGCAAAGGTGTTGAAGTAA
This sequence comes from Andrena flavipes, assembly GCA_963971345.1. NCBI lineage: Eukaryota > Metazoa > Arthropoda > Insecta > Hymenoptera > Andrenidae > Andrena > Andrena flavipes. The sequence continues at coordinate 70,900,618 of OZ020479.1, read as the reverse complement.
AATTTGCAACGACTCTGTTAACCATAAAAAAAATATAAACATTAATGACACATTCAAAAATATAGAAAATGGTATTACAAAAAAGCAACGTCGTAAACAGAGTATACCAGAATCACAGGAGGCTATGAAATGCTATTCATAATTCGGTGATATTTTGTAGGTAGAAAAACCAACTTATAAAAACAATTAAATTTAATATGCTGTAAAGTACACACATTAATGCAGATCTTCCGCATAACATCTGTATAAAGAAAAATTGTTTACTAAACTGCAATATAGTCCAGACATCGCACAAAAATCTTGTACATTATTATATGTACTCAAAAACTTCTACATGATCAGTAACATCGTAGGAAAATCTGTTAAAGTTCTAAAGACGTCGATGTAGTTAATAAATTGATACGGCTTTATAAAATGTATGCAATTCTGTTTATATATGTACGCCACCGTGGCAGCGTGTGCGTCGGCGCGGGACCGCCGCTCATCTGCTGTGTTTCCATATATGTATGTCGCGGTGACCGGCAGACAACGTATATACCGGATAAACTAAACGGTTCGGTAAACTTGGCGATGAACTACTTTACGCGCCCGCGTATCTCCCGCCTTAATCTAGCCCCAGGGCCCAGGGGTGGGCCACTACGGGTATTATTTTATTAACACCGCATTAAGACCCTCTAACGGGTTGGATATGTACTATATTATTAATGGCGGGCATTTCAAAATTTGTATTCAATGCAGTCCTTACTTATGACTATATGTGCCGGTGATTATGAAAGTGGTGTTAGTCAGAAAATTAAAAAAATTGAATTCATCACTTACTTTGTGTTACATTACAAAATAAGTAATAAATTCAATTTTTTAAATTTATAACTAACACCACTTTCAAATTATGTTCTGAGAATTAAAAATTTCCAATTGCATACACGTATAAAATACAATATATTTATAAAATATAACATTACAATGTATTTGGGAAATATTACATTACAATATATTTATAAAATATTACATTATAATTTATTTGGGAAATATTACATTACAATTTATTTGTGAAATATTAAATTACAATTTGCACCACACGATGTGCACTTAAAGATGTCCAGAAAAGGAGAGAGCGATGGAGAGCAAGCATTCCCAAGCTTCCCACAAAATTTCAGAAACAGGATGATTTATGATACTACCCCTACTGAATTGTAGGGATTATCGGCACATTAGTAATTATAGCAGGCCCTACTCCTGCAGGTGATGTACACGATGTATACCGATGATTAGGAAGGACAATGATCACTCTTGGTTAACAATAAAAAGTATAAATGTATTTAAGGTTAGACTCTTGCACACGTTGTGTCGATACGCGTGTACCTTAGCTTGGTTCACGAGAGTGTTCCCCACTCTTCGGTCTCGGGAGTATGAGACAGCTAGTGATGGCTAGAACCATGATTTGTGAATCACGAGTGATCCGATCACGTTCGTTCCCAATCACGGTGATTTTTCACAGTGATCCGTGATTTTCGTGATCGCATCTGATTGGTGCAGGCAGAACAGTGATCCGTGATCGCTTCTGATTGGTGCATCCGCAACAGTGATCCGTGATCGCCTCTGATTGGTGCAGGCAGAACAGTGATCGCTTCTGATTGGTGGAGAGTGTAACTGCTCTTTGCACGCGCCACATAACCCCAAATTCTATTATCTCTCGAAACATTGTCAAGTCCTCACTGTTCTTATAGAATCTCAGTTGTATATTTTGAACCAATGTAATCGTTCTTGATCTATTTAAATTAACGAATATTTCTTCGCTTTAGTTAAAAAGTATAATGGATATGTGAATACTTTAGCCAATCAAATCAGTGCGTGCATACATTGACTATTTATGAATGAATATTCTATATATTCGCTGAATTAGCACGTTTTGACTGTAACACCAGCTCTATTAAAGTATTTCATAAAAAATAATCCAATTAAGATCAAGAATTACGATTACAGTACACAATTCACTCAAGTTAAAAAAATCACAATCACGGTCGTGATTGAACTTTAATCACGACCGTGATCGTGAATTTGCAATCACTGTGATAAATCACTGTTAGTGATTTTGCACTCCATCTCTAGAGACAGCCACTCACTCTGAACAAGTCGGACGTTCTTGTATGCGTCGACTGTCGAACGTATACAAGAACGCACACACCTTTCAGCATTTCACTACCACAGACCAGGTATAGAATAGACATTTCACTCTATTGTCTTGTGTCGCTTGATTTTGGGCCCCATTACCATTTTCCTGTCGCATCCAACGTTAACGGCCAAGCATGAAATAAGAGGACAGCGCTATAAGCGGTAGGAACGAAAGATATAATAGCGGTGAGAATTTAGATACAGGGTGTCCCGATGTCAAATTGATACAGCATTTTTAAAAGGCAAATCAAAATTTCTTCATTTGTTTATCAATCAGCAACTCTACAGACCCACACAACGAAGGAGCATAGAGTCTCTCTCTGCTGTCTTATAATTGCCTAATAAATTACATATTTGCAGACATGGGCTTTTCAACTTTTCAATTTTTTTCAACTGTATTAGTTTTAACATTCAATATTTACGCCAAACGCTTTTATTGTTGGCCATATGAGTACATATACCTGGCCTGTCTCACTACATTCAGTCCTGAAATTATGGGTCGGTAACACAGTTTGTGTGGCGACACGAATATCCATAAGGTGATAAGTCTATCCTATACCTCGTCTGTGATATTATGCCGAAAGTTTTTTATTAATATCTCCGAATCTAAGGCCGACCGCCAAAAAGTTGAAAGGTAAATGTTGTTCAGAATGACGACCTGGATAACACATATGAAGATCATCGAAATCGGCGAGGGCCCAGTTCATCAGCAACATTACCCGTGCACCCGTTAGATACGCATGGTGCAGGTTGCTGCACAGTGTTTATACAAACAGAAGACAACCGCCGACAGCGTGGTGCTGCACACACTATCGCGAGCGTGCACGTATACGTACAGTACGACTGTATGATATCGAAAGTTTTCCTGCGAATATTTCGGAAATAAAGGCCGACCGCCAATTTTGTCAAAGGAAAAAGTTACTCAAAATGTCGAGTTTTCCAACATATTTCAAAATCATCGAAATCGGCGAGGTCCCAGTTCATCGGCAAGTTTACCAATTATTTACATTAGTTACTAATAAAAGAAGATTTTAATCTCAAAAGTCTGGCCTTTAATTTAAACAAAACACTTTGTTGCTACTTTCCGTTATTATTCGACTTTTCCTTATAATTCGGAAACGAAAAGTTTCCCCAACATTCCATTTGAATCACTGAAAAGAGCATTAAATATAGTACCAAATGAACAGTTCTCAATTTTTTTTATTACAATTAAGTTAAAAAAATGGAAGAATAAATAAATAAATTAATGTAAAAAATATGAAATTATACATCATTCGAAGGGATTAATTTTAAACTATTTGTCGGCGCAAATTTAATTCCCTTATCTTAAAAAAAAAAATCCAAATGGCGCCAACTTTTCAATCCGGCCCACTGTACGCCGCGTCCCTCACAGACACATAATATATCGTTATTTCCATTTTTGGCCCTATTGCTCGAAACTTTGCAGAAATAATCATTCCTGTAATATTGCCAAAAGTTGCTGGAATATTTCCTGCAATATTGTATAGGGGCGGGCATAGGAACGTTCCGGTAACATCTCGAGAATATTTCATGTAATATTCCAAATCTTGAGACATTCCTGCAATGCTATGTGCTGTATGGGTAAACACGCACAAGAAATTAAATTGTTTAAAATTGGTTGAGTAATTATTTCGAATTGTTTCGTTTGGAATGATACTATAACGACAATTATAATGTTAAATACATCTGAGCTTTGAATCAAAGTTGGGAATATTTATAACAAAAAATATCATCAAATAAAAAGGAGACATCGGGCAATTCCTTAGAAAGTAATGTGAAAATTTAATGTAATTCGAAACTGAAGATGGTCGGATTGGCATTGAACTAAATTTATAATCGGTACATGTTGAACTGAAAAATTGTAGACATCGGTTGCAGATGTGATTGTCCCGAACACCTATAAGTTATTTGCAAATAATTAAAATTTTCTATTTTGGAAACTACTGAAAATTTCATTCGCAAAAGGTTTCGTATCAATTATATATAGGTATATTATATTAATGAAGTTGTTATTATTAAATTAATATCTTAATATAGTTAAGTCATAATAAGTTAAGTACGTTATTTTATCATAATTAGTAAACAATCTAAGCCTATATTTTAATATCATGGAATTTTTACAACAGCCAAAGGAAAAGGTTTTATTACTCAGACATTTAAATGTTTTTCATGCGATCGTTTATGTTACAGCATTCAGCAATTCTGAATGCACCTATAGAACGTTATGTATGTGAAGATCTTTCTTACGAACTGTGAGGAATATCTTCGGAGGTTCATCATTTGTCGAGTGGGGGTAAAGTGAGAGTTGGTATAAAAGGCGAATTCTTTACTTACTTGATGTCCCGAACGATTGGATTCACTTGGAATATCCACCTTTTGCCAAAACTGCTACTTTTATCAAGATGAAGAGCATCGTAAGTCATTTCATAATACCGTTTACTTACATAATTTTATTTATTGTCGTCATATTTATACTTAAATAATTTTTGTAATTATACTTTTCAACATCTTGTCTAGTCCAATAAATTTATTTACACAGTTATTTCTTATCAGTAGCATTATATTCAAAACTAATTGTGCTAAAGCAGATGTAGTTTTATTGAAATTCAGAGGAGAACTGATTATGGAAGAATTTGCATGATTTACTTTTACTTCCTTAACTTTTGTATAATTCGTTCAGTTTCATACCTGAATCTTTTCATATGCTAACGAAGTTTTAAACTCGTTTTGTTAGTTACATTTATGATAACATATTCCCAAAATTCCATAGATACATTTCTTTAGTATCAGCATTTGATACATTTACTTGAATTGAATTAATTTATAATTAAGTAAGTAGTGAATAATAAATTTGTTATTGAACGCTTCATTGAAAATAGCGTAAAAGTAACTGAAAATATATCCGCCAAAAATGACTAATTCGTCTAAACAAATAAATAAAAAAAAAAACAAAGCTTAATGTGAAAGAACATAATAAAGTTATTAACTCTAAATTATAATATATAACAAGTGTTACTATTTTCGGTCACTGTATTTATATAACATTTACTATTGTAAATACATATAATACATATAATTTATAAAACACGTTCGTAACGTTCTATACGAAATAAATTCGTTCATGATCGTTCTTAAGTATTCTGCACTTCTGTCATTTAATGTTACTATATTATTTAGTTATTATATGATTTAATATATCATATGTTTCTGTAACTTGTGTACGTAAAACTATCATAAAGTAACACGTGTGTACATTGTTAATTGAATATTTCAATAAATTTAAATACTTATTTTTTAAAAACAAGCTTTTATTAAAATGTACCAAGAAAGAAAATAATTTTGATACCAGCCTAACTGACTGCCTTAGAAGAATTCCCACATATGACCAACAGTAAAAGCGTGGGGCGTAAATATTGAAATGTCCTTTAACATAAATATTTATGCCCCACACTTTTATTGTTGGTCATATGTGGGAATTCTTCTTAGGCAATCATTTAGGCCGGTATCAAAATTATTTTCTTTTTTAGTATATTTAAAAAAAAACTTGTTTTTAAAAAGTCTTTTAATTTCAATTTATTTTATGCTTTTTAGTATGTGTGCCAAATTTCAAGTCGATCGGACAAGTTGAAGTGGGTGAAAATTAGCTTACAAAATTTCATCTTCACAAACTAACAAACGAACAAACGCACAAATGAAGCTAAATAAAAGCTTGTAAAAAAGCAGAGCTCTTTTTGAGCGCATCTTAATATTATAAAAATGAACACATTTCCTATTTCAGTTTCTAACATTTAATAGAAATATTTGTACATTTATTCATTAAGTTAATCCGTTCTAATATATAAAAGTAAAACGTTGTCTGTTTATTTGTCCTTCTTTCACGCCTAAACGGCTGAACGGATTTTAATGAAATTTTGAATATACATTAAATACGCCAGATTAGATTATAGGCTATTTATAGATTTCCTATCTAAAATAATAAATAATATAATTGCCAGGTGAAACCGGGTAACGGGTCAGTCAGTTTAATATAAAATATACGGTTAATATGGTATACCTACTTAATTGATATAAAGTTGATATAAAATTGAGTGCAATAGTTGTATGTAACTTATAAATAGATAAGAATACCTTAACAGTGTGCAATTGTTGTCAGATTAAATTACTCACTGCCTTTAAGTAAATAATCAATATGAATTTGTAGTATAATATAAATCTTCGTGTATGTAAACGAACCTTGGTAATGTTACGATGACTGGAATTAAATTGGAATCTGGGTTATAGAAATAGATTTGGGAAGGTTAATCAATTCCGACGATGAAGAGGATCTGAGGTAGAATAAAGCAATGTAAATTAACCAGATCGCAAACGCGTCGTAGGTCAGAAGTTAAATGACCGACGTTGGCATTTGCTTCTGACTTTCACTCATCTCACTAACACTGCATCGACGGATGCTGCAGTAAAGAAACTGTTGGTACATCTTCCTTGTTATTAAATTTTGATGTTCACACAGAAATTTCGCTACTCGACTTAGTAAATTTTTCTTTACTACATGAATTGCATTAAGTTTGAATGATTTTCGAAGCTTCTGTTTTAATGTGATAGATAGTAACTGTAATCCTGGGATTAGCAGCAGCACAAGATTCGAATTACCACGGACGTAACAGTTACCAGGATGATAAACAAAGTCCATCAAACGACGAAAGGAAACTTCACCTAACTACACCCATTCCAATTTTACATTGGAATAAGCAACAAGAACATGACGGAACATACAAAACAAGGTAACAATTATGCACTTTTTATTCAGTAATCTTATATTGAAATATTATATTTATTACTACATTTTAATATTTGAATCCCATCTAGTAACAAATTATTGTCTTTTAATAAATTTACCGCATTATATACTTTATCTAAAAGATTAGAACGAATTTACTATATTCCGCAGCCATTCTTTCTTTTTTGTATTTTTGTATAACATAATAACAATTTAAAGTTCCTCTCACTTTGTACTGTGCCATATTTCTACGTATTATTGTAGTGCTATATATAAGTAATATATAATAGTAAAATAATAACAAAATACTATACTGGTAATATTACTAATAATATTACTTCCATTTACAAATGACCAGTTCGTTGGGACTAATTTAATTCTGTTAAAGTGAACCAAAATAACAAAATATAAAGTATAAATGTTTCGTTGTGACAAATGACATTTATTTAATAGAATAATTACCTACTATTAATTAATGAAATGTATCATCTATACATTTATTTGACTTTCTTTCGGAAATTCCTCGAATGAGTTTCAAATATGGTGCCATTAAATTCTTTGTAGTTACGAAACGGGAAATAATATCATTGCTGAAGAGAGTGGTTACATCAAGAAAGTGGGCGAAGGCGAGGACCAAGGAGAGGCACTAGTTCAACAAGGAAGCTATTCATACACAAGTCCCGAAGGGAAGCTGATCACTATTCATTATACAGCCGATGAAACTGGCTTTCACGCGACCGGTGATCACATTCCCACGCCACCGCCAGTCAGTGAGGAGATTCAGAAAGGCCTCGACCTCATCTTTGCCGGGATTCGTCAGCAAGAGGTGCGTCCTACAATTTATCCTTCTCTTATTCTCAGCTTCCTTCTTTCTCTTGTACCTCCACATCCTTTCCCCTTTTCGCTTTCTTTATTATAGACTCGAATTATTCGATTCTCACTTTCTCCCTCTTTCCTTCCTACACAGGCACGTACATACATATGCATTATATTCTTCCTATAAAGGCGATCTCATATTGCGTATTTAAACGCAAATTATTCAATTTAATCTTATACCTGTTTATGCAACGCTTGCAAATGCAAAAGTTAAAATAAGAATCTCAAAGTTTGGTTCAAACTTCTTTTCTCCTCTCAATTTATTTAAGTTTAATTTATATACAAACATTTTTTATTTAGTCTTCATATTGTTTGCCAGAATAGTATAAAATACTGGAACAGATTAAAGATTTTATTTTAAAATCAATGTTACACATTCAAACGGTTAATAATAATCATTTATAAATATTATGTCTGCACCAGTGCTTTATTTCGATTTTTCCATTTCTAAAATATTTTTTCCTTAGTTTTTTCATTCTTAAAATATCAAATATGATTTTCTTCAATTTGAAGAAAAGGTCGCAGAATATCGTCGAAAATCGCTGATTTCCGGGAATTTCGCGCAGTTTCATCAAAATTCATAACAACGAATGCAAATAGTGATGGACTTGATGTGAAATGATCCATGCACAAAAGTTACACTCCTGCATACTATTTAATAAAATTTGAGATGATATTTTTCTTTCAATTGGAAAAACAACGCAATTACTTTCTTCTGTATAATACAGTCTACTGTTTAATAAGTTTCTGAACTAATTACTATTACACGTTTCAGGAAGCAGATGCACGCGAAGCAGCCCAAAAAACACCACAACAGCCCTTGAGTCAACAAATTGACCGAAGAGACAATTATGATAGGAAATTTTGAAAGTAAAGTGCATGGAAGATGAAAAGTTTGTTGATACGCATTCGATACTGCTGTGGAAGCTAATAATTAAGTTGTCCAATTAAGGGTATTATAACACAATAAATACGATTAATACATAAGAATTATATTATATCATATAATAAATTTCATAGTCTACAAAATATGATGAAATTGCTGTGAATGTTTCGTATTAAGTTATTAAAATATTTAATAATTCTGTCAGAAAGGCCTGAAGCACGGCGATCAGTGACCCGCATTGCGCAGACCAGTAAAGTTGCATACAATCGCTATTAAAAACAATAACGCATTAATCACTATTTCTACGAGATTATATGCTATTCATGCGCCTTTGTTTTTTAAACATTAATATTTAAGAAACGACGTCTCTGCTGCAATTTCATTACTTTTGATTTTCGTCTTATTTTGTCACGTAGACTCCCCCTTTTCATTTTCCTCTATTCGTTGCCAAACACCCTGTGTAATAATGTAATGTTATTAGACATTATATCGTATAATAATAATTACACACTTGTGTAAAATATCACAGTATATCAAATAGGATTCTTCATACTTAATCTTTTAACACCGCTGCACATCCGGGTAGTTTGCCGATCTGGGCGGCCAAAAGTCGGTTATAATAATAAATGAGGTAATAAATCCTCGAGGATTAGAGGGTATAAAACTACTATTTAATTTGATATTTAGTTCGTCTCTGGAGATTCCCAACGAATATACGACTGATCGCAGAGCTGGTATCCATTAGACGCGTTGTAATTTATGTAACTATAATCACGAAGCTTCTAATTGCAGTACTACTAGAAATGTACACCCATCGACAAGGATCATTGAGTATCTACGTCCAAGAATAAAAACTGGAAGTATTGCTGTAACAAGACTTTTAAGTCGTTTACTTCATTATTCATTCTCGTTCTAATATGTTGGAACGACATATTGAAGGGAGGGTACTTGTTAATAAACGCAAGTCATATATTTTTCAGTTAATAGCGTTGTTATTGGTACAAGGATGAACACTGATCATCAAAATGGCACAATTTGTAGGATTAAATTATACATTTGCGTACGAGAAAACGCTTTTTCCTAAATCGTAGACACAAGTATTTCTATTTCTTCTAATAAATGTACAGACAAATTGATTGCAGTAGTTGGTACTTTTTAAAAGTCAGTTTTATGTTTCTCAATTAAACACGCCTGCAAGTAACTTCACGTGTGTATGAAGTTTTTTGTTTGGCTGATTTCTTCTGTATCTCATCGAAACTGATTAGTACAGCAGAATCTTTTATCTAATTCAGACCTAAATTCATAATTCATACAGGCAGTCAACGTCTACAAATTTTTGACAGTGAATGATACCGTATACTAGTTAAGGAATTTATTTTTGATGAAGTAAAATTAACTAAAATTCGTTGCTTCTGTTTAACTTCCGCGCAGCCTTGATCACTAAAACAGTACCAACTACTAGCGTATTACAGCGCGCGTATTACAAAATGAATGTAACATTGGAGTAAAAAATTACTTAAGATCTAAGACAAAAATAGACATTTTATAGGAACACAACTATAAAGGAATTCTTGCTCTGACGATGAGTATCACAATGCAGGAATAATATGAAAAGAATAATCTCTTAAAATACAAAAGTAAAGTAAAAGTAAAAATTGCATAGGAATACAAACATCGCTCGATTTTCGATTTTCATATTTGTTTAGTTATCTACTAAACTGTCAAGCTAATTCGTTACAGCTTTACCAACATGGAACGTAATTTTCTTTTTTTAGATACTGCTTCCACCACGAGTTCTTCATTCAAATGCAGCCACTAATAATTATCGTTCGCACGAATGATAATGTCGAGGTCGATCGAATTTCGCTTTCTGATTGCACGATAGCGACCAGAAGTTTTGGTCCTTCCCAAATTCTTCGCCTTGGTTGATGGTCTGTGGAAGACTGTGGCCAACTGTTTCTGGCAGGAACAAGACTAGTGCAGCACCAGCGAAGGATGATATGCTAATTATCAACATTGGAAATCCCTCCCAAACTTTGGCCTGTCAAAAAATCTTGGATCAATACGTACACAGCTAAAAACAGTTAGCAAGATTAAATAAGGTGATCAGTAATCGGTTTGAACCCTTCACAACCTTGGTTTTGATAGTTTAACAATGTTTGAATTTTCTGACAATGTGTGTAACATATGCCTTCATTTTGTTATTTAAACTGAGAGTCATGTGTAAGTCTGAAGCGATTGATTTTCCGAGCCAAATTTGATAAACGTTTTCTACTTATTGTCAGTTTAATGGGTGATATCTCCTCTGTAAGTTTTGAACACTTTCTTCAATACACAGTTTATATAGAATTTTAGCAAGCTTTCGATACAATTATAAAATTTTCGTATTTATTTCACACAACTCGAGAAAAAAATATCCCAAAAGTGATCAATTATTAGGTACCGAGATTATATATAATCCTTCAATGGAAATAGTTTTTGTTAGTGTATCACTTGTTTGTACAAAGTTATTGCAGAAAGAGTAGATGTTCAAATACTTTTCTGACTCGCTGTATACTTACACTCGTAAGTTTCAAACGATATCGATTACAAAGTAAACAGTAATTTAAAATAGGCTTAGGAATTAAGTGAACTTCGCGGCCAATTTTCAGAGGCAACGCCTCCTTTCGCAAAGCAACTTTAGATCTGGTAAAAATACATAGACATTGAAACATGTAACATGTAAATTTTTTCAGCCTACAAGAAGTACAAGGTGACTAGAAAGATCTCCCAAGGAAACATGTTTCATTCACACAGAAAAATCTTGAAATATTCAAAAATGGATAAAATTTGTAATATAGTACGTTAATATTCGAATTACTTCAGAACAGACCTAGTTTTTCAAGAAAAATAATATGGTTGCAGTGTCTAAGAGATGAAAGTTAATTATAATCAAAATGTTAATTCTAATCGAAGAAAAGTTTCACTTACCGAGTCTACTATATACGGAGCCAAGGTGTGAGCGATGATACCAAAAATATGAATCAGCGATACACCTTGCGATCTAACTGGTGTCGGCAAAAGCTCCGCGGCGTATTGCAGGCCAATATTGGCTGCCATGTTTAGGCAGAACCGCGACATCACAGACATCACCAGCTTGGCAGTCACTAAACAATAAATTCTATTTCAAAACAATGAAATGACCATAATTATTATTAAGGACCTTGTAGCAAGAGGGGTGCAGCACCATTTTTTAGTTTTGGAGTAATGACGTATAATATGTACAAAAATCTACATCATTTAGTACACGTTTGATGCAAATCCGATAACAAACGAATCTGTACCAATTACTGCTTTGCGCACTACAAATGCTCCAGATTTGAAAAATTTGCTAAAAATAGAAATAATAACTTATCAACTCGATAACTACTACTTATTGTGTGAAAATATATATTTTTCAATTAGTGTTCTCTTTTTAATGTTAAGTGAAAGCAATAATTTTATAAACAGTTTTTTTCTAATTTACTCGAAGCTGGTAAACATGGAGCTGCACCCCTCTTGCTGCAAGATCCTCAATTTCACTATTTCTTAAAAGTTTCACGGCAAAGGAACCGCAGTTCCATCTAAACCCCATCTTTTTATTTTTTATAATTAATTTGACCTGCCTTAACTTCATCCATTTTTCCAATTTCTTTCTATATGTTCTTAGACTTCTAATTTATTCAATCTTTTACTTTCTTTCTATAAATTTATTCTTCCATTCAAATTCAGTTTTCCGCGTAGCACCTAAAGACCCTTTCACCCCTTTAAGACGCTGAACGTGGATCGTTTCGCTGTCAATAACAATCAACAGTATATATTTACTAGAATGCAGAATGAGCTCGGCGATGCTGAGGCAGCAAGTCATCGCCAGGGTAAGAGATCCGCATAATCTACGTCCCCATCGGTCCAACACCAACGTCAGCAACAAACCAGCTGGTAGTTCCGTGGAGCACGTGAGGGAAAACGACACAAACACGGAGCTCTGAATAAGCTTCAGCGAGTAAACATGACCGTCAAACGATATCACGGTCAAACACCTGCAAAACGACACCTGTCATTCGTCAAGTTTTTATTTATTTAATTCCTTATACTTTCCAGAATAGAACCAGGAGGATGGTATTCCTTGCTAGCCTGGGCGTTTTAAAAAGATCCAACAGCGTCGCTGTTTCCTTTAACCTGCTCGAACTTTCCAGGTTCGCCTGCAATCATGTCACGGTAAAATCGATTATATCTGAATCGTGCATGTGTGAGGCCTAGCGCATACTACACTGCGCACTCGTTATAAGCCCGACGAACAGAGCTGGCGTCGGGCTTACGCCGCGTTACAAGAGCGAGCGAGAGGAAACGAAAGAGCCTCTCGCCCGTTCCCGGGTTCCCCACTCTCGTCCGAAGGATTCCAAGAAAATGTGGGGATAGTCGCCAGGCTCTTGACGCGTGGTAGAAACGGGCTCCTAACGAGGATTTACTGTACCAGAATAGTTGAAATTGTATGGAAAAAAATATAGATAATGCTGTTTCATAATTATATAAGCATCCAGTTCAGATTTCACGTGAAAACCTGAATTTTAGAAAACATTCATATTTTTGTTTATAACTTTTTTCTAATTGTTTAAACAATTGATAAAACCTTTCTGATTTGATAGATCTAATTAAAATAAGTAACTTTTGTCTTGAAACTTTTTTCTATCTCTTACTAATTGTGTGTTATAAAATAAAATCGAAAAATAGCTGAATCTTCAGGGGTTAATTTCACCCCCTTAGAGTGATTTTGGGCAGCAAAAAAATTACGTTGTAGTCAGAAGGAAATCCCCTACATATCCACAAAGATAAAATCCCTTACGGAGTCTTTCCACTGTAACGCCCTGATAAAGTACCGCTGTTTGGAACTTTTTTGTCACAAAAAGAAAGTGTTTACTAAAGTGAGGTTTTGCCTTTCTATTAATACGTGATTTGAGAATGAAAAATTATTTTTTTCACATTTTTGTAGTGCTTGCTTGCGCCAAAAACCGTGTCGAGGCGTATTTTTTTACAGTGCATACTACACCTACCTATTTTGGCGCAAGAAATACAAAAATGTGAAAAAGATCCCTTAACAAGCCACTACAATTTAACTAAATAGCATTGAAAATTTTTACCCCACTTTTTCAGGGCAAATGATTGCATCTGTTTCATATATATGACAAGAATTACCACTTTTAAGTGAAAACCACGGTGATCTCGTTAGCAAATGTAACTAAATAAGCAGTGTGTTTATATGAGCTTTCAAAACGATGATTGATCTACTTACGGCAAAAACGTCATAAACCCGAGGATCTGGTTTCCTTCGATTGATTTTGGCTATTCTTCTAAGTTTCTCGATTACCTCGTCCGTCTTTCCATTGGAAACGTACCATCTTTTGAAAAAACATTTTCAATAAATTTAGGAGTACATCTATAGATTAACTTGTATATATTAAGTTCTCACAAAATAACGGAATACACTTGGCGCGTGCATTGTGTAGTAGTTAAACATAAACAAAAAGGTCGGTTAATGATCTCTCAGTTATAAGCCATTACTGTTACGTGATATTTGTATTTGATATCTTGATACTATTTTATAATGGTATTAAATTCGTATTAACGTTGTTAAGAACGCCCCAGAGTAACTTATTTTTAACTTCGAAATTAGATGGTATCACTTCGAAAAATGGCTTCAAATTTCGAGATTTTGCGGATTGAACAAAAGAAAATGAGGCCATTTTTGGAGGTGATCCTATCTGATTTCGTAGTTAAAAATGGTATCACTCGATTCGTCTTGGTGAGATCTTTCGAATGGTGCATAGCAAGCGCTGCACGCTCATAGGTCAGTAATCCCCTCTGAGATTTAACATTAATTACATTACATATTTAGAATTCGCTTACCGGGCACTTTCTGGGAGAATCCATGGTGTAATGATAACAGCTAAAAGTGGCAGGGCACTGACGTACGTGAAAATTCTCCAATTAGAAATGTAGTAAGCCATCCATGGTAAAACCGTGCTGGCGATAGCAAAATATATGCCAAAGGCAACATTAACAACTAGAGTGCGTTTCGATACAGCCATATACTCGAGTACTGAAAATAAGTAAACATCGAATAATTAAAAAAATTAGTTATTTTTCTTGAAGAAATGGATTATTGGGCTCCCGAGTATCCAGCAGGGGTAGGGATATGCTTGTGTGCAGTGCGAAAGGAAGAAAGTGGGGGACGACGGTAGGTCATAGTGGGGGTAAGCATTTGTCCCATGCCTCACGATTCTGGCATCACTCTGTGATGTCAGATCGGGGACGGGTTCCCTCGAGAATTTCCCCCACCTCGCGCACACTACGCCAGAGCTGCGTGTCCGTGAGTTGAACTCCGAAGCGCCGAGTTCACGGACACGCTGCTTCGGCGTAGTATGCGCGAGGTGGGGGAAATTCTCGAGGAAACCCGTCCTCGATCTGGCATCTCTGGCATCACTGCCCACAACACTGGTCGAGCTCGAAGAGACAGCGCGTACGCATATAAAAGACGAAGCGAGGCAAAGTATCACTCTTTCTCTCTTTCGTAGCCGACGACAACTTCGTGTCGCCTCGTCTTTTTCACTCGCGGCATTGGCGGCTCGGAACAGTGTCCGTTACGCGGTGTAGCCCCGTCCGTCGGGAATACAGTATTTTTTCGCTGAGAGCTCGCTGGTTGGGACCGGCGTTGATCCGTAATCGTGAACAGAGCCCTAATCGCGAGCAATCGTCCCTCGCTTATTTCTGGCCGAAGGGGGGAGCGAGATGGAATGCTATGCGTGCGCGGCGAGCGCGAGCGTACAGATGAAATCGGGACTGCTCAACGCATGCGCGCCACGGTCAGATGGCGAGGCACGACATGATCCTTTTTTGCTCGCTAGGCGAACTTTTCCAATTGCGGCCTTTATTAATTACCTAATTACCGATGTAACATCGATCGTTACCCAATTTGTAAAATTTGTACAAGGATTTTGTAACCAGTACACCTAACGACTGAACTTATCAACCAAATACTTTACGTTTACACTAAGGCTGTATGTTACACTCACCGATTATTAACGGAATGTTGATGCAATTGTCGAACGCCATTCCAGTGAGAAATCTGCAGATGGCGAACGACCAGAAGCTATTCGCGTTTGCAGTGGCGATGGAGCTAAGAAGGGCGATGCTGTTGCAAACCATCAACGCTGGGATGCGTCCTTTGTGATCTGCTATCCATCCGATGATAAAACCGCCAACGATCGAACCACAGAAGAAGATGGCCTGAGCCGTTGACACGAGGTATTCTCGGTTGCATACCCAATCTAGCTAATGACGAAGGGTTACGGATTAATCAATGAAAATATCATCTAGTGAAACAGACTATAAGGGGGTAGTGTGGGAATTTTACTACTATATGTATATTTTTAGATTTTCAAATTATTCAGCTATTTTGCACTCGAAGTATGATATAAACAATATACATATTAAAACGATGTGATCGATTTTTATCGAGTCGTGTCATTTGAGGCTTAAAAGACTTGTAAAGTTCCCATACTATTTCATATTGTTACTATTGCTGCTTTCAAGTAGAACAAAAATTATAAAGCGTGGCCAGATTGGGTGAATTTATAATCATTCACGAGGTAGTAGGAACTTTATAGAGGCGGTCTATGATTATATAGAATAAGAACTGCCTTTCAGATTATAACTCTTTCGTATTGGTATTACAAAATGAAGATAAGAAAACAGTTGAAAGATACTTCACCTCAGTTCCCACGCTGGGATATGGGATTTGCGTGAAATTATATTCCCAACTGGTGCATTCAACAGTTTTGTTCGTTCTGAACTCCAAGGAACGTAGATCTTTGCCGCTCTTCAAGAGCTCGGAAAAGTTTAAATCTTTCCGATGGCACCGGTCGTAGTAAGGATACTCGTTCGAAGGTGGAATTGCTATTTGAATCCTAAACATATCATAGCACAGAAAATCAGCAATAGAGTAGTACATTGTGTGACAAGGGAGAGAAGAAAGCGATTTCGACGAATGTGAAGTTTGCAGCCCTCGCTGAGCTCGGGCAGCCAGTGATGCCAGAATGAGGACGGGAGCGCTCGAGAATTTCCCCCACCTCGCATGCACACTACGCCGGAGCTGCGTGGCTGCGAAGCGCCGAGCTCGCGGACACGCACTCCGGCGTAGTGTGCATGCGAGGTGGGGGAAATTCTCGAGCGCTCCCGTCCTCATTCTGGCATCACTGCGGGCAGCACTTTACGTAAGAAAAAGTCGCGTCTCTCCCACAATACTTTTTTCCAACACCTGCATGAAAGATGTGTTTTTGATAGCCTGCTGAGCGATTCGCAAAAAAATATGCATGTCCGATTGGTTTTTTATTCTGTCGAAATTAATAAATACGTGTATTTATTTTCCAACAAAGTAAACGAAAAAAAAAATTCTTCCGCTAATGATCCTAATTTGTGGTTATCTCGCCACTCCATAAAGGACAATGTTAAGTCGCAGAGGGAATTAATGACCTACGAGCATACAGCGTATGCTATACACCGTTGTAAAGATCTCGCCAAGACGAATCGATTCATACCATTTTTAACTTCGAAATCAAATGGGATCACCTCGAAAAATGGCCTCAAAGTTCGAGATCTTGCGGTTTTCAACGAAAGAAACCGGTAGTAAAATCCCAACCATCCCGACCGAGTGTGATGAGTGTAAGACAAAAAATTAGAAGTTGAAAAATAAGGACCACCCTAATAGTTACACATCGAACAGTCGACATGACATTAAATTATTCTATTCTCTTTATGAACTAGATTTTGTACATTCAGTACAATCAACATTAACATTAAAAGAGAAAACAATAAAATAAGGAAGAAATATGAAAATAAAAAGATATGAAATGCAGTTTAATTTTGGGATTGATGGCAGATGAGTTTTACTAATATTTTATGAAATATTGTCCTTGCAATTGCATACGATTTATTTCGTTCCTTATTCTTGCCCTCCATTCTTAGAAAAACTTACTTGTCTTCCTGAGTCAGACTCGAATTCATGAATTCCTCTATCCTGCACCAATGTTCCGTCGGTATGATGGTTATAAAAAATTGCGAGAAATAGAGGAACGCGTACGTCACCCCGTATGGCAGCAACGCCAACAAGAGTAACCACTGATATCTGCCATAATCGCCGACGAATGGCAGAATGTCATCGAACGTTTCCACCTTTGGCCTCAGAGCCGTCCTTTCGGTGGGCCCTACGGAATTGTGCATGTTTCTCACGTCCTTCATTTCTCTGGAACAAACAATAACCATTTCCCTCTCAGTATTTCCGCTAACAATAAATTGTTGACTGTATACAATAACGATTATACACTTGTGATTGTTCTTTTTTGCATCATTAAATCACACAAATGAAGCAACAAACGTCATATAAAAGTTCACTCTCGCTGCGTTCAATGCTATCAAATTGAAGACACTCGGAATAGAAATAATCTTTGTGAATGAAAGTATCGTTATATCGTGAATTGCATGTGTTAATGGGTATTATACAGTTCGAAGTATGCAGATATCACAGTGAACGTTAATGTGAAGTCTCCCTCTGTGCCCATCTATCGCAAACACGTAAAACCGGAAAAAATTTCGTCAGGCGAATGTGTTTCGCCTCGTATAATAATCCAAGACGATGCAATTGAGGCATTGAAACCAAAAACAGACTACTTAATTCACATTTTTTGCGAAATTGAATTAGTAGCAGTAATGTATTCCAATAATCATATTACATAATCATATAAAATAGGAAAAAAAATTCTTGTCAAAATTACTTGTATTGAACTTTTGTGGTGATATCTGTGTACACTATTTATTAAAATTAAATGGAAAATTAATTGTTTTCATTAGGAAGTAAAAAGCTAAATGCTAAAAATTATGACTGCACTGGCAACAACGCTTGCGAAACAAAATGCTCTTGAAACCCTATTTTTTAATTCGCCCATTTCTCATTTTACCGAGTACTGGAGTCAGTCCGATGTTTCACTCAATGTCTGAATTGAGTGCAAGAATCGAGCAAAGTCCGAACAGTCAAGAGCCTCTTTGCCTCTATTTCGATCCCTTAAACGATAGATTAAGTGTAAGTGTTTGTTCTGATGCCTTCCAATTACTGAAACGAGATCAAGTGATTCGTGACACGCAACTCGCTAAATTGAATAGTAAGTAGAGGCTGTTGTCTCGGCAATAGATTTCGAGACACTCATCAGTAACGTCGCCATATGAGACGACTGTCAAGATAATCCGCGATGGAATGGACACTTTCACAGCGTTGATTGCAATATTAATATAGACTATGGGAAAAATTTTAACCCAAGTGTACATGGAATGAGTGTAGTATTATAATCTAGAGACGCGGTAGCGTCTCGACGCCAAGTACATGTCAACACCCTGTACTGTCGCTACCGCTATCATTTACTCGTCGCTCGACTAATCCAACCTTACCTGAAATTTATTTCATTAATATTCTTATTGCAAAATATATATTTAGCGATAAATAAAGCAGAAGATGATGCAGTGTGATCTACGTCAGACTATGTAAACACAAATTTGAGGTATGATTTTGCATACGCAATTTTTCATACAATTATCTTGACATATAAGCACGTATGATAATTTATAAATGTGTATTATTTCAGTTAACGATGCACACGAAGAGAATTATTTCAACAGCTGAAAGAGCAATTAGCGATTACAAAGCGAAATGTAATTGATCTAGTACTTATGCTGTACTTGTAATTATTACCCCATAAAAAAATTCAAAAAAGTAAAAAAAATACGCCAAGTGCATGAAAAAGTTGAGGACTGAAAAGAGTATTATCAAATAAATCACAAAAAATATAATATAATATTAAAAATTATCTGAAGTCATTCTCTACTATGCAAATTATGTATCTTTGTAAAAAGAAGTGAGATCATAAAAAACCCATAAAAAAATTGAAAAAAGTAAAAAAATTAATCACAAAAAATAGACGATAATAATAAGTACAAAATAAGAAAAAGATGTGAAATCAAAATGAGCTCCAAGTACATAAAGGTACTTTCCAACTGCGCTTAAGACGACACAACTACATACATATACACAGCTAAAATGCTGTGTTCTTACATTACATTACTCATATCGCGAACAATTGACCCATCAAAAAGAATCCCATTTAAAAACATTGTCGTAAATTAATAGCTTTACAATAATAATGATATACAAAAATTGCGCCAATTATAAAATGGTTATTTATACAAAGAAAAAATGTATTAAATAATATTTAGCACATATATTTTTATACAAATAAATATTTGCCCCGAAGAAAATCTTGAAAAAAAATTTACCAAAAGTAAATAAGAGACGCCCTAGTATTCATCGTATAGGCTAAACTGAGCTCTTAGCAAGGTAGTACTTACTGTACACGGTCGTCCGTTAAGACTACAACCTACGCGCGCGCGAACAGGTAAATTTGGCAACACTGCCACACGGACGCATTCCACTACAACCATGCGCCGATACTTCGGTCATCTATGAGCCAATGGTGTAAGTGTAGAGTCTTTTAGGTGCCAGTAGAGTGCGCAGGGTGCTTTTGGCTGTCGCCAGAGAATATTAAATTTGACGTAGCAGACGGATAAGAAAACACGCGCATATAGCTGAAATTCAAAGTTATTATTTTTTTCGAAAATGAAACTCGATATTAAAATACTGTATTCTATATTTTCGTATTATTTAGGCGTGTAATGAAACACTCAATGTAGGTATATATATATATCATTTATTTTAATTATGATATTCAATAGTTGTACTCCTCTAAATAAGGAAATTATAATTTCGACCGCACTTGTAGAATATCCAAAAATACATAAAGTGATATCAGCGCACTTGTTCGGTCAATTTTTCCTTTTTTTTTTCTTTTTTTTTCTATAAAAAAAAATGTTGTACTTCTCTGCCAAGTTTTGGTAGTTACGGAATAAATATTTGTAGTTTGTTATTCCATTGGCTCTTGATATCCTTCAACCGTGTATTAAATAAGAATTACGTAAGTACATCTACAGGAATGTTATTAGAATTCATTCGTTATGCACAGTGTCCCTAATTGCAGATGTAACAAGTTGTAACCCATTACAAATATCTAATAACTGATTATATGGTATGTATATATTCGTCATAACGACTAATTCTGAGCCAATTGTACACGATTCTGAGGTCGCGAAGAAATATTATAAATGAGACAGATATACTGAACAAATATTGACATAACTGTTTATGTAAAGGGCATTCTAGAATGTGTGATTATAACATTAATGCTACTACATGCTTAATTGAAAAAAAATTGAATTAACAATTTTAAATTGTAAATAAAATATAGTTCTAATTATTCAACGACAGGTTATAGATGAGTTGAATCGATATACAGTCTCCTATATCGAATGAACGTCGACAGAATGCTCGGTGTAACAGACGCTTTCAAGGTAACGATTAGAATGTTATTGTGACTATGACAACTGAAGAGAGAAAGCATTAAGTAACTATATTATGCTCGCAATTGCAATCAATACAAATTTTAAAGTTCATCGGATTAATTTATACTAGGATAGAATATAATGTAATTTAGGATTTGTCATCCATCTCTAAAATAATAGTAACCAAAATTATATAGTTTTGAATGTGAATCTAGTGATTACTTAAAACACAATTCAATCAGTTTTCCTAAGCTCATCAGTATTTATTGAGATACTTGTAGCAGTTAAAAATCAAATATGAAGATACAAGCTAATATTTACACTGCTTAAACAATTAAGCATCGCGATTCGATTCAACATCGAAAGATAAAAAACTGGACTATATATATTAAATAGAGTACAGTGTGACTTCGTCATACACTCGCGATATAATTAATAGTACTACAAACAATTGACAAATAAAACTACACAGCACAATCGTAGAGAATACATTCTACGAGGAATTAGAAGCGATTTCCAACACTTGTATTTTTCCTTAGTTGCCCCATAAACAATCAACGTAATCCTCGAACATAAAAATAAATTGATTAGAATTTCGACCGTATATATGAGATAATTCAAAATTAAATTAGTTTCGGCGCACTGGTTCGGTCAATTTATTTAATTTTGAATTACCTCGAACATAGGGTAAACGCACCAATAAATGAACACTTAAGGCTAATGAATGAACACTATTATAAAATTATGTTTGCAGCGCGATTGGTTCCACGTGCTGCAAAATTTGTTTGGATTCGAAGCAAGAAATTAAAAGAAGTCTCTATATAATTAGTTGCTTATTTTAATAACTTATTTTAATGGAAAATAGCCATTCACTGGTACGTGTTCATTTACTAGTACATCCACCCTATTTGTTGCAATAAAAGCAGAAGCTGTGATAAACATTGTTCCTCACAATTCTCCACAAGAAATAATCTATGACGCCAGATACAGACTATATATGTATGTATTTCTTATATCTTCTAGGTACATATTATATGAAATTCTCTGGTCGTTCATTTAAATTGAAATAAAACCGTAGCTTCTTTACTTTGGAGTTGTTAAACAGAGCCGCGAATTCATAATACGTTCGACGATTGTCGACCACCCAGTTCGCCACATTCGAGAAAAGCAGAGATCTTTCGCGACTGACGTGTGAAGAATCAAGGTTCGTTGGAAACATCGAACTATCGATCAAACGTCACGAATCGTGTGCACGATTATTGATCATCCTTCCCAACGAGGCTTCTAACGATCCTTTGTACCTTCACCTGTTTCTCCTCGCTATTGAATTGCGAGGTGACGCCGCTTTATTAGTCAAAACCGCTGTCCTTTGGTGTTGCTCCAAATACAATGGATTCACAATTACGTAATGCGTAACGGAAAATATTCGCGGGCACAAAGGAATCACCTTCATTTGTAGAGCGATGACACTGAGGGAGGATCTATCCAAACCGCGCGACAACGTCGATCGCCACTAATTAGTATGAATTAACGACTGGAACGATGAAACCCTCGGGAAAATAGCCTACCGCGTACTCACATTGATTCGCTCGGATGTCCGTTATCGAGCCAGAGAATTTTGTTGTCACTGAACCGTGAACATCTCTATCTATACTCGACCACGATTCCGTTGCCGGAAGTGAGAAGCGTATAATTAGATAGACGATTAACGCGGCGCGGCTTTCCTCAAGAACGAGAAAGGAGTGACTCGTCCGTAAGTTACGAGGCCTCGCACAAATATGAAGGGGAAACCGGCTCGTGTATCGCTGATATACATAGAAGCTTGCTTAACGAAGACGAACGCGATACTCGATGACACGCATTTGCCAATAGAAAACAAGCAAGGACAGAGAGGATCGAAGAGGAACAGACGGAGAGGAAGAGTCGATGTCTGGCAAACAGATATACACGTAATTTCGCACGCTTCTCGAGTCGCGACCGTCGAGGGGCACGTGTCCCATTGCCACCGTTCGTAGTACATAAATTGAATTTCGTCTCAAGTACCCACTTCTATTGTATCAAGCTGGAGATTGAAAAGATTCCACTGCTGGGCATTGAACGTATCAACTATTGGATTCTTCGTTGGAGGGGTGGTTGAGAATCTTATGGGTAGATGATTTGAGATATTTTGAGGAATTATGGAAATTGTTGGAGTACGTGCAATACGTTCGGAATATGTTTATAGTAAGTATATGAGGTATTGGGAAAATATATGAAGATATGTATGTAAATGAAGGTGAATTTATGAATTTCTACGAGTACAACGCAATTTTGTTTGCTGTCCAAATTCACTCTAGGGGGTGAAATTGACCCTCTGAAAATCTGTTTTATTTTTTTGGATTTTGTGTTACAACTTGCGAACCGTATGAGCTGCAAGAACTATAATTTATAATTTATATAATTGCCCTTATTAAAAGAAGTAACTTTTCCTGAACACTTTTTTTTTCTATTTTTTTCAGTTCGCGAGTGATAATACAAAATTAAAAAAATCGCGAGTCAATTGCATCCTCTTAGATTGAATTTGTACAGCAAACAAAATTGCATTGTACTCAGGAGGACATCCCCTACATATTTAGAGAGTTTCATAATTTTTTAAATTTCCGGATTCGATATCTTCTCTTGTCAAAAGTATGGGGGTTGAAACTTGGTAACCCGACATACATGAAAACGAGTACTTCTCCGAAAAAACTCATACGATCTTTTTTGTAGAGAATTTTCTAAGCTACAAATTTCATAATAAGTATTTTTGTCGTAAAACTGCTAGATAACGCGATATTCGCGAGAAAACGTTTTTTCTTCCAACCCTCTGTAAAAATTTTATCATAAAATAAATCATAAAAAATAGAAGATAATAATAATTACAATATAAAAAAAAGGTTTGAAATCAAATTGAGCAGCAAGTACATAAAGGTGTTTTGTAATAATCACGGACATTGTAATAATGTGAAGATAAAATTTAACATCTAGACATTTGCCTAGATGTCCGCGGCCTGGAAGTCAAAAACTTGCCGTGACCAGACAAGGTATTCTCAGATCATCAATAACCATACCTCTCGCAGGTTTCAAATTATTTGTCAATTTAAAACACTGACAATACGAGTACACTTTCATTATTTTGTGTTTTTAAATAATTCTTATTCATCAACACATTGACCTTTGCCGTGATGAAATATTAATGAAATAAGTTTCGAGTAAGCTTGGATTATCCGGATTACAAGTAAAAGATACGTGGCAGCGACACTCGACATACATATACAGGGTGTCGAAACATTTACTTGGCGTCGAGACGCTACCGCGTCTTTAGATACATCTTCGAAAACGTTGAACATAATAAAACGGTGTCAGACACAAGTGAAATGGTTTCAGCGCACGGGCACATTATCTGACGTAAGTTTTTCCTAAAGTATAGGCATATTGGCAGAGTTTTAAATTGACAAATTATATGAACGCCTGCGAGGGGGAACGTATAGTTATTCGCGGACATCTAGGCAAATGTCTAGATCAGGCCTGTCCAACTTTTGCTCTTGCCCTCGAAAAGCAGTCGCGGGTGGTTGCGAGCGAAAGCAAGAGCGACAGCAAGAGCGGCAGCTGTAAAGAGTGGAGATAGTGGCGCGTTCACAGATTCCCCCACCAAGAAAACCTTTCGCTTTTGGGCCTAACTCGGGACCACCGAGAGCGAAGAGCAGCTCACGGCTGCTCATGGGAGAAAATTCCTGACAGGCCTGGTCTAGATGTTAAATTCACATCTCTCTCTGGAAGAATTATATTATTTGAAAATGTCCGCATGAAATTTTTCGAAATCCGGGATCGAGACATACCGAAAGCCTTAATGCCACCAATCATCACTTTTGCAACGACTGAAAATATTACTTCGTCTTATGAAATCAACTGCTCTGATTGATTCAGGGAGTGTCTGGTCCACAAGTCGAGTACTAGCATGAATTTTACCTTTGTTGTAATTGTAGGTACCGTGACGTCTTGCTATAATAATTGGATGCTGTCTAAAATTGATATAAATAACAATTCAAGCCCTACTTTATGAAATCATTTATTAATGAAAACTACTAAAACGGACTCCAAATTCGATAATAGAAATTTATTTTTCTACAGAAAAATTTAAAACTATACTTATTAATGTTTGCTTAATACGCGTAACTTAAAATATTGGATATAAAATGTGCAACTACATTCCATTTATAAACATATAATATTTTTAAATTTCTAATTGACATTTCTTTGCCTAATGGTCATTCACTGGTGTGCCGTCAATTACTGGTTGGTTTACCCTACATATAACCACCGCACGGCCTTATTTTCCGAGATATCCATGAAAACCTGCTGTTACTATTCAATAACTTCTGCGTATACACACGCGTCTGTGGCAGCGTATGCGTCAGCATGGGACGACCACTTATCTACTATTTCTATAAATACATTGTGATGGTTGAAAAGAAAACAAAGTATGAAGCTGGTGAAGTACTTGGTTGGGGTTAAGTAGATTGGTTTAACCACAGACATATGTATATAGACGGAGCAGAACAGAGCAGAAGCTGGGACTATCGGCGACGGAAAGGTAAGCTTGGAGGGGAAGTGACAGAGGTTCAGATACAGTCTGTCATTAGTGATGGGACTTTGAAGCGGTTCCAAGCTCTTTACGATGTTAATTTGAAAGAGACCATCCTAAAATTTTCCAGCATCACTGCTACCCAGCGGTCGCTGGCCACCCTCCGAACGCTGGCCGGTGCAGGGACGAAACGAGGTTGTAAGCGCCCCGGAGCAAGGATTCTGTTTGCCCCCCCCCCCCCCCCCTCAACATTTTGACAATATTCATATCAAGTGTTAGATAATAGAATTTATAATGTAAAACTAAAAAAACATCACGAGGATTCAAATAAACGCTATGAATTCTAACCTTAAACCGTACATGAAACTTTCTTACCTGCCACTCTCGTTGCAGTTGCTCCATTCTTCTGCACATTCGTGTTAAGTTATTAAACTCTATTATTCCTGTACTTCAGAATATGACTATAATCGTGTAATAATAACAACTAGAAAGCACAATTTTTATTTATATAGATTCCCCATCCCTATGCATGCATGTTATCGGTTTGGTTCAATAGGAGACATGTAGTTGGAAAATATAAAAGCAATCCAGTGATCTTCATCATTTTTATTACAAAAATAACTACGAACGCCTTACACTAAAATAAAAAACTCAAATAGGCTCCATTTTGATTGAGCTGCCAGTTTCGAGCGTAGGACTACAACTTGTAGATCGCACGAAAATAATTTTTAAAAATTTTAGTTTAAATCACTGCGATATGTCCTTTACACATTTGAATAGGTCTCTTGGAGAGCTTTAAAATGATACCTCACACAGTCGCGTTGGGTTCACGGTTGCCGAGATGTTATGAGAAATATTACATCATCTCCCCGCGCACAGGGAACAAGTAGAGCGTCAAGCCTACAATGTACTGTGATTTGGACTCTATGCTGTTCACAAATATGCTAACGCGATTGCTGTTCCGCACTTATTTTTAACGATACAACGAATTGGAACATATTTTTGTCACAGGTGGGCGGCCTTAAGTCGCCCCATACCACTATACTATCCGAGTTGTTAGGCGTAGTCCTACGTCAAAACATGCAAACTCCCTTACTCGTGACATTCGCATGCACGCCTGAAGATGCGTGTAACTTCTAATGTCAAACTAAGGTCGAGTTCAGATTTATTGGCCGGTAAGTTTCGTGAGGGGTATTCACCCACCACACCGCTTGCCTGCGTCGGTGCTCCTTTTCTCTACGTTCTCGCTGTCTCTCGTAGAAATACACCCATCAGAATAGGTGGGCTTTCGCTCCGAAAAAATTCAAGAGCTTTATTGATCAGAACATTGATTCTTCCTCGATAGCTTCATCTCGTATTGGTCTATGCATAGCTTCGTAACGCACACAACTATTACATTAAAAATAAACAACAGCCACAGGCGCCGATACCATTTCAGTTAAGATCTACGGTCGAAGTCTAATTTATAAAAAAAAAAAATTCAACAGCCACAGGGTTTCGTTCAGGCGGAGTCGAGCAGGGTGTCCGTTACCTCACCATACCCTTCGGGGGCCCAGTAACTTCAACTGCCAAACCATGATCGTCAGGTGGTGGTGGCTGATTTCTCTTCGCGCGCTGCTCGCGAAACCGAACTCACCGGCCAATAAATCTGAACTCGACCTTAGAAATTTTTACACGTACTAATGTACACACGGTGAAGTTGAATCCCTCCAATCAACCACATACACTCACAGCAAAGGGGCCGGTCCTTCCTAGACGCGATACCTACTATTCCCCATGAAAAGAAGAAAGACTACCCACAAACTGAAGTGTCACAGGGCAAGGGAAATCCCCCGCTCGCTCCACCCTATCTCTTCCAAGAAGTCCTACTTTTCGGTTCTTAGCGGCTGTCCATATCCGCGGATTGTCGCGATTAGTTTCGTTCGCGTTCTTCGTCACGGGACGAATTGTGTTGGAGAGGATAGGTTGACGCGAGTGGACGATTCTCCTTGCACCTGTGACATTTCAGCTTGTGGGTAGTCTTTCTTCTTCTCATCGGGCAATAGTACATAAAGGAGACACATATTGGTAGCGCCTAGGAGGTGGCCACCTCCTACATTGTATGTGTCTGGTCGGCCCTAAAGATTCAAATTCACTGTCAGTACATACACGAGCTACATTTGCACATCGCCAACGCTGATCAAGTTATCTCAACATTAATCCACGTTCACTCGAAAGGAATTACAAATTTGCAGTTTTATCACCAGCAGAAGGAAATAAATTTTCTACGTAAGAGATTCATAGGTTCATTCGGGCCCATACATTATCACAACGAAAGTACATATTCCGGGGATTGACAGAGTAAACTATCACTTTTTGTAATGTACGAATTAAATTTAATGATTTCAATTAAATTCAAGTGATTAACTTACAAAAGGAAGGTGAAGAATAACAAAATTCACATAACGCTTCTGTGTGATGTCAAAAACCGCACCCGTTTGAGATTTACAACAAGAAACTAACATTTTTTGAAATCGTTCAAGTGTTTTCAAAGGATCACTTCTGTCCTAATAAGTATTTTAGCAAGTTCGCCACACGCTTTGCACACATACCGATGCTAATTAAAAGATTTGAATTTCCATACACTGTTGTCCCGTTATAAGTCCAGGTCCCAAATTTCATTAGAAGTACATTTCTATCCCCACTACTTCTTTTGTAGTCGGCACGGCGAGTGCGAGAGATTGGGAATGAGTGAGAGGATACGCGACTGACAAGCCACAAATTTTGGTCCAAATAGCGGCGTCATCGTCTTACTAAAAAAGGCGGCAAAGATGAAAGGCGAGTCGAATAGCATACTATTTCATTAGAGCAGAGGCGTCCAAGCAATTGCTTGCACCTGCAGCCGCGAGTTGCTATTTACACTTTACAAAAGTCGCATGGTGGGGCAATCTTGTGAATGTTGATACCGGCGTTGCCTTCTAGCTCTAGTTACTCACACTACACCACTATCCCCATTCTTTTATTTTTACACCCCATACTTTTGTTCTTCATGGCGTTCCTCTCGCGTTTGTTCGGAAGGACCGAAGACTTCCAGGCAAAAGCAAAGTTTGTATGTGCCTGCGTTAAAGGTTCGGCCTGTCTTCCGAGCGTTGGACTTATAACGAGCTACAACTATTACCTATGAGCAGGGGCGGCTTTAGTATACTTGACACCCCGGGCAAAATTATCATGACGCCCCTTATGGGGGGAAACCACTGTAAAAAATCTGTAAAACCGATTCTTTCTTTTTTATATCTCTGAAAGATGTACGTTTCAAAAATGCTGGCTTTAAATTTTATGAAGAAATTTGCAAAATTGACGGAGATATAGTATTTTCCGTGAAGCGGTGTTAAGCGCGTTTTCCTCAGAATGACATTTTACAACCGCGTTGACCGTCTACAGAGAAAACTATATCTACGTCCAATTGACACGAGCAAAAGCATTTATTATACGAAAAACCCGTCTCTATTACCTGACGATCAGTTTTTTTTAATTAAACATGTTTTTTCAGTGGTCCGCCATTCTGTAACTTTTTGCGATTTTGACTTTTTTTGATCGTCACGTAACAGAGGTAGGCTTCTACTTTCTAAATATTTTTGTCTTCTTGAATTCGGATTAATCATATGGCCTGGATCTTGTCAACGCGACTAGCATGTTTTTGCCGCAGCGCAAATTTTGACGAAGAGTATACAGGAAACGGATTTATGAATTTGATTGAAAAAAATTTCTTACCCTTCGATATGTACACTATCAACTATACTAAGCAATAAAAAGCGAAGATTCGCTGAGGTGGCGAAGTATAAAGCGATCGCCGAATTCTCATTATTTTCGAAGAAAACATTCAACGACTCGCGAACAATACTTTCGATGTTTGCCAGAATAATATCGACGCGAAAACACACCCAAGCCATATATTACTGGGCGCAAATCCCTTGACGTAAGAACGCGCCGACGCGACGCCACTCATAATGTTAATGGTACCAAAACATTTTATTGCTAGTAATCTAGAAACAGAAGTATATCTCTTATTAAGCGTTTCAGTAATAATAAGCCGAATACTATTGTGTTCTTTCAAACGCAATGTTATTATCATTAATTTCAACTTAACGAGAGAGGGAGAGTGAAGGGAAGTTGATTTCTCACTTGTTGCTGGTGATATTCTGTTGTACAAAATGTGTCTGTTTATGTTTCGTCCATTGCTGCTAAACTTGAAATATTCATAATTTCTTTAATGACGTGCCGCTCGATAACTTGGACAGCGCTGCTATCACACGGCTTTATAATACTAGGGATTCTTTGATCGAGATCGAGGTGTGGGAGATTTCAGAGTGAACGACACTTTGTTATAACCTTTCCACTTCTGTAACGGAGTTGCTGCTGTTTCTTGACCTCACGCTCGATCTTCGTATCATGCTACTCCTTAAGGTTTCACCGCGGAGGGATGTCCTCATCGAATTCCTCGCGCTACATCTAGAGAAGGACCGGAACGTAGCTGGCGGTGTTTCCTCGTCTGCGTGTTTTCTGAGAATCATAGAATTAAGAATCAGTGTATTTGTTTTTCCGAAAAATTCAGAAGTCAAAGAATGACCGGAACAAATATGAAGATCCTACTCTTTACAAAAATCAAATATCTGAAACATTTACGCAAGATCTGATTGGTCCTAGCGTTTTCCCTGCCGGTTTCCTACCAATCAACAGTATATCCCTGCGCGAAACGAGTCTACTCTTAGATGGAATTCGGTATAGGCGGAAGTTATAAGGTTTCTTTGCTTAAGAAGAAAAAAAAACTAATTCTGAACGATTAAATTATAAGGAATGGAAATCATAAAGTAATTTTAATTTATTAATAGATATATACATAAATATAGGTAGTGGGTCTTTTTAAATTTTTTTAATTTTTGCATACTAGCTTTTGTTTTCAAGGAAATCGAATGTAGAAACTAATTAGAAATTAATAGAGTACAAAAATAAATATGACACAATAATAGATGCACTGAATAATTACGCAAAAACGCGTCAAAATTGTAAAATACAGGCTGATTCACCTAACTTGACAACTTGAAATTACTTGTAAACGGTACGATTAGCGGTACGATAAAGTGTATGAAGCAAAATGCATGCTTTTAAAGGGAACATGCGGTAGAATAATTATTTTTTATCTACATTGGTCGTACATAAAGTTTTGAAGGTCACCATGATATTTTTAAACGGAACCCGTTATATTTATTTACGGAAATTAAAAGAGCATTAAGAACAAGTTTTTTGTAAAATTTGTAATAGTGTATTTTACTTTTGATGTCCTTACTCACGTGGCAGAACAAACATGGTAATTCATACATGCATTGACGTAAATACGTACATGCAGAATAAGAAGAAACTATTGTGTAAATATAGATTGTACATACCATGGTGTTCGAATTATGGAGGATCGGAGGAAATGTTTGAAGTGTTTGTTTTGCTTCGATATACTCTACAAATCCCTTAGATCTTTATTTTTGGGACCATTTAAAATCTGTCGTCGATGACGATTTACTGATGCTAAAGAACTGCAAGAAAAGATACGTAATGCATTCAAAATTATTCAAGTAATGCTAGGTATTTTCCAGCAAAGGCGAGACTCAACGGCAAAACACGCCATAGCATGCGTTGATGACTTTAATCCTCCATAACTCAGAAATCATAGTATGCATGACCTATGTTCATACGACGCTTTCTGCATATTTCAGTGTGTAAATTCAGCTACTCAAGCATCAACATGCACTCATAAATTATTTTGTATATTTCAATAAGCGTTCATATTCAACACTTGCAAATTTACCTGTTGATGCAAGGGAAATCCCACATTTTTTGGTCTTTCCCAAAGTCTTCCCCATCCTGCAATGTTTGTGGAAGATCCATGTCTAATGTTTCTGGTAAAAATAGAGTAAGGAGACCTCCTAAGATGCCAAAGATGCCTAACACCAGAAGGGGCAGAATCGATGAAACGACATCGAGATACACTACAAAAGGAGCCAATATACTCGCGACGTATCCCATTATATGTATCAAGGCTACACCCTGAGCCCTGACGACAGTTGGTAACACTTCAGCAGCGTATTGAAGACCGATGTTGTACGATATGTTTATCCAAAATCGTCCCAGAATGGCCAAAGTAGCTGAATAGATATCTGAAACAGAGATATTAATGAATATTGCCGATCTTTAATAATTAATATTTAAACCAGATCACCTGTATCATCAAATTTATGGTACCTACTTACAATAAAATCTACTAGAGAAAATGAAAGGATAAACAAAGAGCTGGAGGAAAATAATAATAAAGAAATATGTACACAGAGAAAAGGAAACGATTGTGGAATAAAGTAATAGGTGTCGAGTAGACCGAAGGTAGTAGTAACGGAGGGCGAATGTAACACGTTAAATATCCCAAAACCAGTGCTACACTAGTGGGATTGAAATAAATAATTTAACAATCGGTTCCGTGCATTAATGACGAAAAAATAGTTTATTACTTCATAATAACCGCAGTAGTATGCGTGGTACGAGCCTGCATGCACTCACACTATTGCAATTACCCCCCAGCTATTTATGCTGTGATTAGCAACGTAACAGCTTGACGTGCGGCTAGAACCCGGCGCGGCGCGTAGAATCGCAGAGTTCCCCAATTTCAGTTTGTGCAGCTCAGGTCTATAGCAAACTAATCATACAGAAGAACAGAAGGCGAGCCAAAGGCCAACAGGCGAGTGTAAAACAGTAAACATGTTACAGTTACAGCGAGCCAAAGCCCAATGGTAACGCCAACCGCAACCTCAGCGTCAACTACACAAATGAAAACAACAAACTTATAATGGATATGGAACTTATAAATTTTATGAAATAACCAAGTAAATATGATTGCAAGTATCATATTAAGGGTACTAGGCAGTCGTTCATGTCCAAAATGAAGCATTTCTGTTTCAATTAATTACAAAGAAACATCCCTGATAACCAGGTCTGCTGATCGTCTGCCGGCAGATGAACTGCAAAATGGGTTCAATGTAGGTACTGGATGTAAGGAATGGGCACATGAAGAATACACCCGCCAAAGCGTTTTTTTATAGTTGCCACAATTGCGATACCGTATAATAGGTTGTAATTTTTACTTTCTTTCATTTATTATTATAATTTAAATAAATAAATATTTTCATTTTGTGAAGTTTTTGTGTATACTATCGACCCCACGCAGTGTTACAATCTTTTTATTAATGACCTGGGTATTAGTCGACATACAGCGAAACTGTTGTGACTTAATAATATCAGATAAGTAAATAATATTTTCATATAAGAACCTTTGTCGTAAAGGTGTAATCGTGTAGCTATTCCAAAGTCACAGTGTTACTACCGCCCCGGTCGACCCTACATACGATTCACGAGTACATATGATTTTCTGCTTAAGGGGGGATTCTACCTTTGGGAAAATAGGTAAGTATTTGTGAATTTTTTGCACGAAAACTGTTCTGCAAATTTGGCAGGCTGTTTTGTAGTATCTTAACCTATTGTTCTGAATTTTTTGTGGCGGTAAACGTAAAAGATGCATTAAGGAAGATAAAAAAATGTTACAATCGCATTTTCTGAAAAAGGTGAATCGAATTCCGCCCAAAAATCGGAAAAAACTTTTTTAAATAAAAAAGGAACGGTAACAGACGCGACAACAAATATACTAAAACAGATAATCACATTCATATAGATCAGGCATGGAACTAAAGTGAACGCAGCGGCCGTTTTTCGGAGGCGACGCCTCCTTTCTTCCGCCGCGCGTCTTGGCCCCCGCGGCGAGCCTAGGAGCTTCGAGCGCCTCAGGCCCGTACCATATGAATCGCGCGTAGCCATACGGGGCGCCCCAATGCGCTACGCGTGGTTCATATGGTACGGGTCTGAGGCGCTCGAAGCTCCTAGGCCCGCCGCGGGGGCCAAGACGCGCGGCGGAAGAAAGGAGGCGTCGCCTCCGAAAAACGGCCGCTGCGTTCACTTTAGTTCCATGCCTGATATAGATTAAAAATTTATTTTCATTTTTGGGTTTCAAATAATTTTTAGGGTACTTTCGGTCAACGCCAAGCTTTTTTTAACGCTCTCAGTCATCACTCTGTATCTGCCTAGCCTTTACGTTTACCATTACAAAAAAATTCAGAACAATAGTTCAAGATACTACAAAACAGCCTGCCAAATGTCAAATTAATTTGCAAAACAGTTTTCGTGCAAAAAATTCACAAATACTCACCTATTTTTCGGTACCACAAGGTAGAATCCTCCCTTAAATAATATCTGTAACTTTTAATTAGTTTATGAAAATTTTCCTTTACAAAAGTCAAACTCCGAAGAAACAATTACGGTACCCGTAATAAGTGCCCTGCACAAGTATACTAATTAAACATATTACATGAATACGTGTCTAATGATTGAAATTATTAAATAATGAGTATTTAAAGGGTGGATAATACGAACTGTTTGAAACCGCGCTGGCCCAAATACTAAAGATTCCGGAAATGACGAGCGAGCCGCACGCCAGCCATCTCCTACCCCACCTATCAAGAACAGCCGTGAGAAAAGTATCTGCTGGCAACTCGGTCGCAGCCGCGATCGTAAAAGTCACAAAGACGTTCAAGCCCAAGTTGTCGACGTTTCGTACGTGACCATCGAACACCAAAGAGATCGCCATCCTACAGTGCAGAAGAAGATGCGATCGTTGGATGTAAAAATTGTTGTCGGACGATAAACATTATTTTCATTTCATATGATTAGTGAATTTCTTGCTCGAGCGACACGTGACATCCAGAATGAAATTTGTGGAGATGCTGATCGAAATGAATTTAAAAAATTACTTTCTTAATATATTATTTACTAATTATATTTAATTGCTACAAGTGTTGTTACTATTTAAGTTTCTGAATGCCTATGTGTAGGTATAATGGTACCTACCATATAACAGTAAATAACAAGGTGATCCTCCTCAGTCGTGGAGATTTAAATAAATCTATCACGGAATAAGTTTTCTCCGCTTCCTCTTCTTTACGTATTTCAGCACAAGTTGCCTGTCGTTTAAAAAAAAATAGA
Source organism: Andrena flavipes (assembly GCA_963971345.1). Classification (NCBI taxonomy): domain Eukaryota; kingdom Metazoa; phylum Arthropoda; class Insecta; order Hymenoptera; family Andrenidae; genus Andrena; species Andrena flavipes. The sequence goes on along the minus strand of OZ020479.1, from coordinate 70,865,662 downwards.
AGTCTTTAATATTTCGGTGCTATGCTTTCTAACAAAGTTAACTTCTCGTGAAATGATTGATTTAAGGTTTCCAAGGTATCATTTTATGGTAATATCAGGGTTGAATGGTCAACAGAAAGGTTTGCTCCGTATTTACCCGAAATCGGTTGTAGACGTCCTCAGGCACTTTGGTACCGTTTATTCGCTCAAATTTATTTAAGATACCGATAGCCTTCTCCACTTGACCTTGACTCACGAGCCATCGAGCACTTTCTGGTACCAGCCAGGGTGTCGCTATCGCTAACGCCAAGGGAACTGACGTGGCGATACAAGTCATTCTCCAGTCGGCCAAAAAATACGCGATCCAGGGTAAAACACATGCAGCGAACGTAAAAAACATGGCTATCGACATGTTTGCCACGAACGTCCGCCATTTTGGTCCAACATATTCCAATACTGAAAAAGGAAAAGTGATTTAGAATGGAAAGTTTCACTATAATGATGTAAAAGATATGTATTAGTAGCAATAGTAAAATTTGGAGAGCTTGCAATTCAAAATAAATTTATTCCTACTGAGGAAATATGGAATATTAACTAATAAATATTATACACTATGAAGTAAGAATTGGATGAAAATTAATGTTAATGTTGGGAACGTTTGCCGTTTTAATCCAGTGCACCACAGCACTCAGCCAGGAAAAATAGTTTTAAATAGTATTAAAGGAAATTAATTTCACAACACGTAACTCATACTAATTCACTGCAAATTGTTAGCAAAGAAACTGGAATTAAAGTACTTTGAAAAAGTAACATTGAATTTTCAAGCTCATTCATATATGTAGGTATCCAATACTTAATTCTCAAAATACTGAGTAATTCTGTCGAATTGAATTGAAATTCCTAATAAAACAAAAAACAATGATCACAATGCTTGCTGTACTTGGGGGGATCTATTAGACGAGAAACCCAATTAAAGACTAAGCTCTAGAATATGACTAACGCTTCGTTAAGAACAATTATTCCCTATTTTGTGGTGTATATAAATAGATGACATTCAGTGTCAAGAAAGCTCATCGTGTTTACTGCTTCCTGTGCCATTACACAATCGTGGAATTAGAGCCACGTTTCTAACTTCTGGAATGCACCATGTGGATGCTAGGTTCACAAACTCCACTACTTAGTTTCGTGCGAATCTCGTGACACGTGACTGCCACTCGTTTGGAAATTCGTTGTTTAAGAATATCATCGATTGCCTCGACCTTAATTCCATATAAGAATCAAAGATTGATGTCTTTGAACGAAGGTAACGCGTGAGTTATGGATGTAGGATATCCGAGAAAGGTTCGTGATGCTATTACCTTCGGCTGTCAATTAGGTACTACAAAACCACTACGTCAACTATCATCACTCTAATCACCAGTACAGACTTGTAATTTTCTAGCGTTAATTTGAATTGTAGAATATTTCACTTCCATGGCCGTTTGTGGCATTAAGTTTCTCTCTCTACAAATCTGTAATAGCAAACAAGATTGTTAGACATCAACGAACTCTAATAGCATCTGTTCTAATATTGCGTTTATACGTTGCAAGCAATGAATATACAGTCGCGTATTAAAATAAGTTGACACTCCTTAAAATCGCATAACTTTTTTAAAATTGGTCCAAACGACTTGAGTTTTTTTTTTAGAAACTAGCGGAATTAGTTTCCTAGGTGACGTAGCAAAAAAAAATAGTAAAGGTTGTTTTTTTAAACTTTTTTTGTGAGGCTGTAATGAAAATTAAAAAAAAACCGTTTGTAGATGGAAGTAAGTTGTATACATGCTGAAAATTTCATCTAAATTTAGCGATTTTCGACCTTATTCTGCGATCTTTAAACGTGTATAGCTCAGAGCAACGTTACCCCATTTTGATGAAATTTTCAGCATGTATACAACTTACTTCAATCTACAAACGGGTTTTTTGAATTTTGATTACAGCCTCACAAAAAAAAAAGTTTAAAAATGATATATACTATTTCTCTTTTGCTATTCAAACCAAGTGCATTTTTTTCAAAATGACGAAACACATCACCTGGAAAAAACTCAAGTCGTTTGGACCAATTTATGCGATTTTAAACAGTGTCAACATATTGTGCGACGCGACTGTATATACCTATACCGTTGCAACTTCCTAATAGAACAGTCAGGGAAATGGAATTGCACTCGGTTCTATTGAACATTTCCATTTGAATGTATATCTTCGTTATTTTCTATCCTTAAGGAGAAGTGAATGTACACCGCAGTTGTCAATGTATTGAGCAAGACCTGTTTGCTAGTCTCCCCTGAACATTTCCCAACATTTTCACAGTTCGACTTACGTAAAGTCAATCTTATCTCTTAAACGATGATGACTTGGATTATACTACAATTAACTCCCTGAATTACGTAAAAATATATAAATAATATCCCACGAATACATTGTGCAACTCGCGGCACGCATATTCCACATTACGTTGAAAACAGATTTTCTCGACAAAGGCTCATAGCGAAAACAAATTGTATTCAACACTTTCCATTTGTTCGTTTTGTTTAAAAAAATTCCACTAATTTTTGGACACCATGCGTATAGTAGAAACGAAGACATAGAACTAGAAACTGAAGAACGTTTTCTTATTTTGTTTCATCATATCTCATACACCATTACCTCCAACGCAAGAACCATTGCTCTCTCAGAAAGAACATTCGAGTTTCTAGATGACATTTTCCTTCATTAAGTACGAGAAATATTCAATTCCATGTCGCCGTTGATCACAAAGAGTTGTTTCAATTACTCGTTAATGTACGAGAAAGAAGCATAAATTATACTGTATTAATATATCGCCACTGATACTTTGCATATCTGCGAAACACAAAGCAGCCCGATAATCAACATAAACGTATTAAATACAAGGACGCATATACGTTTCAAAATGAATTTCTATGTATTTTTTTTTCAGCCCAACACAACTGTAATCCTGCCACATATTTTCCCCCGAGTTTGCAACTACATATCCCTCATGTATTGCATTCAAATGCAAACGAACGCATGACGTTTGTAGTGAGGCTCTTAACGAGCCTCGAACACCGCGCGTCCACTGATTTACTGATCAGAGTATAAATGAATTATGCATGGAAGAAATGGTTGTTAATAAGTAGAGAACAGATTCATTAACAGGTAAGCTTCATGAAGCCAATTCAAGTACGTGTAGGTAATTCCTAAATAATTATATATGTGGAGCTTTCACTTACAAATATACAGGGTTGTTATAAGAATGTGGGAAATTTTTTTCAAGATCGGTTCTACACACCAAAATAATAAAAAAGAAATGTTCCATATTTTTATAAACACTCTGTATCTATACGAATGACTATATATGTATGACTCATGCGAATGTTTTGTTTATCCGAACAGTTTGTTTATCCAATCATTACTCGCCTTTTCCCATTTCGATGCGTGATGCATAATTTGCTTAAAGTTTCATAAATTTCTCGATTTTTGTGGAAACAGATTTTGGTTAAATGTTTCTCTATAAATTTTCATTATAGGTAGGTGCTATTATTGATCTGTTTTTTTCGGTTGAAAATGTTGTTCCTCTTAGTGTTTATTTCAATGATTGGAGAGTGTGAAAACGAAATCAATACCCTATAAGGGGGAAATTAGAGAAATACCTACATATGTATATTAGGGTGGCTCTTATTTTCGACTTTTGAATTTTCTTCGGGGCACCCTACAGAATAGTTCCAAATAATTAAAAAAAATCTGTGTAAAGTTTCGATCGAATAACGGGAAAGATGCCCCTGAGCCCTTAAACATTTAAATCATTATTTAACAGCTCACAAAGTCGATTTCATATAATATCCTCCAATTGATTAAATAAAAAAATATGACAAACAAAAATGGTAGATCTGGGTAAGGGGCATCTTTTATGTTCACCTACTTTTTCTCATGAGAAAAACGGTTTTCGAAAAAAGTCCGAAAAACTAAAAAACTTTTTTTCTCCAATTTCGAAAAATGAAATACTTCTCGAACACTTTTTATTTACGAAGGTGAACGAAGAAATGGAATTTTTATTCTCGCGGACTATTTTTTAAACATTTAACGGAGGGGAATATACTGAAATATGCGAAAAAGATAAAAAAATTGGTTTTCCTTATTTTCAAATTTGAGTCTACCTCTTCGATATTTTCGCGAATTTCGGAATTTCGCGCCCCCGCCCCTTAAATGTATAAAAAATAGTCCGCAAAAATAAAAATTCGATTTTTTGGACGCCTTCATGAATAAAAAGTGTTCTAGAACCATTTAAACTTTCAAGATTTGAGAAAAACAATTTTTTTTTAGTTTTTCCGACTTTTTTCGAAAACCGTTTGTCGCACGAGAAAAAGTAATAAGATATAAAAGATGCTCCTTGTCCGGATCTAAAACTTTTGTTTGCCTTTTTTTTTATTAAATCAACAACTTGTAGGATATTATATAAAATCGACTTTGTGAGCAGTTAAATAATGATTTAAATGTTTAAGGGCCCACGGGTACCTTTTCTAGAGCTGTTCAAGTACTTGAATATTCGGGTAGCTTGAAATCCAAACCAAGCTAAAACCCCGTTTCCGAGCCGAGCCGAGTAGGTACCCGAATGAACCGAGCGGCTTGAAGGAACCGGGCGGCTTGGATAGAACCAAGTAGCTTGAATAAATTGTTCAAGCGACCCGAAAGAACTGAGGCTCCCCGAATGTATGTCCGTACATTATGAATCGATTACATATTCATTTAATTTCTTGTGATTTCATACGCTCTTTCAGAAATATTTTCCACCCTCATTCACACGGATTACTACCGCGTTCTTACATTAATTAAATAAAAAAAAAAATGAAATTGTATGTCTATTTATATTGTTTGCTGTTTAAAAATTATTCGTCTATTTATTTATTTACACCTAGACTGCGAAAAGCTAATGGGGGGACACCATGTATGTGTGAAACGGGCCTTACCACGAAATAAGTGCCGCATAAACGGACGCCGTGTTTGTGCAGAACGGGCGTTAAGGTGTGTTCCCTAGATCAAGCAACAAGGTGCCCCGCTAACAGCATTCCTGCCATGAAAATCGAAACGCAACTTTCGCGCGTGCACGGACCGTGACACTATGGCTCAAGTCGAAGGCCTGGAGGAATTTACGGCAGCCATCAAGTGACTCGTTCCGCTATCGAAAACTAGGCCAAGTTGACAATATTGGAACGTCCGCGTCCACATAGCCATCGAGACATTTAATTGCCTGTACTAATTGATTGTACTTGATTAATTGTACTTCATTAATTGATCGCAGGTGAGACACCAACGAAGCGTTCCGAGGGAACGCGAAAGAAAATTGATCGATCCGCTAATCAATCGTATATTAATCCGGCGTTAAGGAAAATACCTAAATACATATCGCAGATATAGAATGCGATAACGTCCCTTAACTCGTTTCCAGCGCATAAGAGATTACATAATCGAGGTCGTAGCCGTGCGTTGTATCCCATATATCATACACTGAGAGCAGTCACGCGTTTAATTTTCCAGTAACACTGTGGTGTCGTGAAATTCTTCGCGTGGAGCGAAGAATTTTAAGTGTCCAATCATGTGGAAGCGTTTAGCGTAGAGATCCTTTGCCTGGTTCATTGTTTACCACTACGTCATCGTGAAATTCAACGTGGTATATGGTGATGGATGTAAAGACAGATGTTCTAAATTTTCTTGATTTATAAAAATATTCTTAAGTAGGTACTTTAGAGAATCTATGTGGCTACGCAGAAGAAGATATACACACGACCTTATATATCAGTTAGAAATTGATTGGGGAAGGAAAACTTGCTAAAGCCAGAGAGATTTGAACTTGTTTCAGCATTCTCTTCTGAATTTCTTCTGGACGTACAGAAGGTGATATAAAAAGCTTGCACTACGAATTTGATTTATTAAACTAATAATAAGAAAGTAGTAGTGCTTAATAGTACCAGCAGTGATATTGAAACCTCTCAAAATATTTATAACCCCTCCGCTGCCTTTAAACAAATTCAAGAGTCCACGAGTAGTCTCTTCATTATAACTGAAAGGGTAACCTTATTTCCAGGCTGTAATACACAGAATCCATGATCAATGTTAATCTTTTTATACGACCCTGTATATTAAACTATCATTTCGTTACTAGAACATTTCTGCTAGAACTTTTTCACTTTAAATGCTTACGAAACGACAAAATCATTTCGCTTAGTCTTTGCGCAATCCGTAAAGAACTCTGAGTCTTCGTTTTCCTCGAGCAGTAGAATTCCCTCCAAGCATAGTAATTTTTACTCATTGTTAGCGGGGAAAATTAAAACTAAAGCATAGCGTACGAGAATGAACGCATGCAACAATGAAAGAAAACACTGATTACCTAATATGTACATCATGGTGAAGCAATTGTCGAACGCAAATCCGACGAAGAAACGGCATAACGTGAACTGCCAGAAGGTATTGCTGAATGCGGTAGCGACTCCCGCCAAAAATCCCATTAAATTAGCCCCGATTAGTGCTGGTATCCTGCCATATTGATCAGCCACCCAGCCGAAAATCAATCCCCCGAAGATCGCACCGACGAAGAAGATGCTCTGTGCCGTAGTGGGTAGGGCGCTGTACTCGCACACCCATCCTAACTACAACAGAGATCTACCGTAAAGGACCCAGTTCCTCATCGCTTAAGATGCAAAGGGAGCAGTTTCTGATCAACCTAAAACATTTTACTGCGAGCTATCAAATGTTTGCGTATAAATTTTAAAATACTTCATAATTATTTAGTAATCTCTTGGGATAAATTTATTATTTGGTATTTACATACTAAACTGATCAGGAATTGGGTTCTGATCAGGAACTGGGTCCTTGACGGTAGGTTCGAGTGATTTGTAAAACTGACAAGGGAACGTCACGACCTGGACTAGCGATTTCTCCACGAAATCAGGCCGATAATGTTGGGGTCGATGTTACATAAGCGCAAAGAAATATCAAAGACATCTGAACGACTTCGTTCCTCTTGCAACTTATACGTATTGTACCTATCTATCAATTATTCAGCGAAAAGATCGAGTCACTTGTAATATACATATGTACGTATATTCTCTTAATTCTTCTACGGTGTTCAGTTCATCTATACATTCAATGTCACGCCAGGGTGGCGAAAAACACTGATACTAAACATCCTCGTATTATTCTCAAAATTACATAGAAAAGTTTTTAAACGAGTGATAACGCGATTAAGTTGAAAAAGTCTATACCTACTCTAGTGGAGATAATTTCCCACTTGCTCACTGTAGTCACAGGTTAAGTATGCCCAATTACGACCAAAGAACCGTAGATTCGAAGAGCTCAAGTATAAGTGAATATTCTCCTACACACTCTTTCCTCCATTTGATTTTGTAACACGTTATGTATTATAGCAATCGAGACTTTACAATTCGCTTCATGCTAGAATATTGAATCCAGAACTGTAAAATATAGTTTGATATAATATAGGTACGCACCAGGCGTCTCGCGCAACTGGGGCAAGCTACATCTTTAAAATGGTTGGGGATGGAGAAACATGTCACGAATGACGCACAAGAGAGCATAAAATTAATTCAAGGATATGCTCCATCTTAAACCATTCAATTTTGCCTTGTGGCATTTTTCCATCCCTAACCGTTTTAAAGATACAGCTTGTCTCAGTTGCGTAAGACGTAGTCAAATAAAAAAAAATATACCGCGTGATTCCAGAAAAGCATCGAAGAAACATTCCGCAAAATGCTTCTGTTCTCTCCTTCAATAAATGACTATAATAAATATTACAGCTGAACAGGCGAACTTTCTGTATTTTTTTTTCAACCTTCCGCTCGAAACCTCTTAAAGGAGCAGTTTTGATTCCGCAGAGCGATACAAGACTCGATGGAAGAGTCCAAGAATAAAGGCTTCGGGGAAGGCGCGAAATATATTCGAACCGGGAAGTAAACTGCAGCCGAAAATGACCGAAGGAAGCTGCGCCACGAGTACTTATTTCGTCTCACCTCGGTCGCCACCGTTGCATAAGGAACAGTGGTGTAATTGAATTCCCAACCGTGCTGGCAAGCTTTCGTTGGCCACGACGGCTCCGGCACGTGGCTTTCATTTAGCAGGATCTGGGTGTAATTTACATCGTACATGCTGCATCTCGAGTAACCATCGTGACCGATTGGTATCGCCAACGCGAGTCTGAAAAGAAGGAAAGGGAGATTGTAGTAGTTCAGGGACTTCGATGCCCGTGGACGTTCCAGCAAGTAGATAAATAATTAATAGTGGTTCTGTAAGGCAATCAGACGTGTTTCTGCCGATAAAAATTTGGATTCGTTCACATATCCGTTTTTTCCTTCTTAATTGGTCCTGTGAGTTCCAATGAGGTAGAAGAAAGGAAAGATGATAATGTTACAAATCCATTAATCTAATGCATATACAGCTTCCGTCACGACTTGTAAATTTTGACGTAGGCGAGCGTGAATTATTAAATTTAACCTCGTGAAATTCGAGAATCCCCGTATGGTGGGTGTAAATAAACAAATTCTTTTGATAGGAAATACGACCTGATGCGAAGAGGATGTAGTTATAGGTGTAATAATAACACTCTGGGAAGTGTTTAATTACGAGAATAATACAGACAATCGAAACTATCTACTTATAATCACTACAAACTATGATAACTATGCAGTTTTCCAAGTACACGCTCTCTCATTAGAATTGAAGAATAACTTTAGATAAGCTTACAACAAGAGATTTATTCATCGTATGCATAATTTCGACTTGACTCATACATATTAATATTAAGTTGCAGAAGACTGCCGATCTTTGAGTTATTGGAGATGAATTCGAACGTACAATATAAAGATGGAGCTTTTTCAGAAATTTTATAAAAGCATTTTTGTTTGAAATGGTATTTTAAAATGGATTTGTGTAAATTTACACGATGAATATGCAAATAGAATGAATACGAAGACAAGAGCGATCGAATGATCGAATTCATCGGGAAAATTGCAAATGAAATTTATGAGGGGCTGGTTGTCCCAAGGGGTAGGTTGAGTAATTGTTAATAACTTTGCATAGACGTATGCTCTACTGCGGAAAGATTCACTGTAGAAAGAAGTCACTTCTACTATGCCATGCATTTTTTAACAGTTTTTTAACAATTATCAGCGTTTGACAAAAAGTTGACTACGTAAGTAACTATTTTTTCTTAAAGATTTTATTTTTTCACGCTGTATTTAGTTACAATAGAATAAATATTAACGGACTATTTTAAAATTTGTTTATTAGACGATCTATTGACATAGTATTTTTGTTTATACATAAATAACTGAAGGGTATATAGATTATTGAAGTCAAAATGATCGGTCGGGGCTGGTTGACTAATAAATTGTTATTTTGTTATTCGTAAAGCGATTTTTATTTTTTGTTTAAAGGGTCTAGCCGGGTAAGCATAGAAAAAACGGCCCAGCACCAATTTCAGCATTTATGTGTATCAAATAATACTCTGATTAAAAATCCCCATGGAAAAAATTTCAGATCTCTACCCCCTTTCGTTAGGGTGACATGGGGATAACAACCCTAAACTTTACACTATGTTACAAATACATTATAATTAATGTTTAAGTTGAAAATTTTTCAGATTATTATTAAAATATGAAAGGGAGAAATTAATATTTTATAATGAAACAACTCTTGTGACATTATGTTATTTTATTACCACTGATATAAGTTACTAATAACATTTTCTTAACTGATTGTACCTACATATAGTCAACCTACCCCATACTGTACAGCATGGAAGGTGTTAGAAAAACATTAAAATACCTTAATTGTTATCACATTGAGTCAATATTAATAATTTAATCAGATAGCCAAATGTATGCCCTATCAAATATACTAACCTGTTTAATAATATTTCGCCCACATAATTTATTAAAAATCAAAAACTGAAAAACTCTCCTACCAGCCCCGGTCTCCCCTTCAAAATTGATTATAACTCGGGAATAAGGTCAAATAGGGATATGTTTATATGAACTTTTTTCAATGTGTTTTGTGCCCCCGGTCCACCGTTGAAGTGGGTCCCACGTGTTAAGGTACACCCTGTATTTACATACACCACTTTACTTGTTATTGGTATCAATTCTTTAAGGAAATCAAAAGCCAAAATAGATAGCCCCGTGTTCACCACGCAGTCACCTACAATATGATTCTAACCAGGTGCCAAAAAATGTTTTTTGAAGTTAACTTAGGTACATCAATTTACATTATTTTACAGTGAAAATGAAACATAGTAATAATAAATGAAATATTTCCGGCGTAACTACGTGATACCTATTGTAAAAAAATTGTTAACGTTCGATCGCATTGACATTGGAAATTGTCATTCTGGGACAGAAATCATGAATACACTAAAATAATATTATAAATATTATATGTACGATAGGGCAGATACCTCTGATACGTCTACATAACTGTGTCTCACAACTTTGCGATTAATCACGCACATCGGCTGACCTTTGCGTGTGAAGTGAAGGAATGAGGACATGTTACAGGCCGTGAATTGTATTATGCACACGTACGCTGCATTTTACATCCTGAATTTACTGTTATGAAGAATCGAGTCACGGAAAATCGATAACAAGAGTGACGAAAGGAAAATAATCGCTGACAGATTTCATTCGTCAAATGCTCAAGGAACAGTAAAAAAAATTATTCAATCATATGAATCAGCGGTTAACGATGAAGCTCGATACACGGAGCCTCTATTATTCTCGCTGTTACTGGATCGAACAAAATTTTTTGTTTCAGATGACACGGGTTTGAAGGACCACGAGGTGATGATATTAGATATTTTCGATAACTTTTTCTAAATAATTTTTCAAGGTCACCTTAAACATTTTTATGTGGGTATGTATAAGTCTATAGGGACATTCATTGCTAACTCGGACAGATTTAGTGTTTAGTAAGATTTAAACGTACCTCAAAGGATTTTTCAAAATTTTTGAAAAATGTCGTTTTTACAACTGTTTGAAGTTAAATGCTAACTTTTTTCCAATACGTTATAGCTATGGAAGTAGTAAACGGATGGATATGAGCTTTACGGTGCTTATAGTGAGAACATTGAAATTGTAAGAAAAAATTATTTCATTTTAAAAAAAAATTGAACAATTTTTGTGCAAATTGTTTCAAACAAATGCAGGTTTTTAACATCGGGCGCGATTTTAAAAATCTGGAAGAAAGGAGAATATAGTTCTAGCCATCCCCTTGATGGACAAATTTTCAAAAATATGAACATTTTAAAATTGGCCCTGATAAGGTGGTGAGTTTACTTCCATCGGGATGGGATGAGATATCATGGGAAATTGGGCTAAGGATTCTACCATATCAATGAGTGTATAATGGAATGAATAACCGGATCAATAATTAATTAATTCATAACTTTTACAATTTTTGTCTTTGTACAATAAGAATAGACTTTGGCCGATAAATGAGACACTGTGTCTGTTTGGTATGACGGAATGAAAGTGTCGCGTTCCACGAATTGTTTTGGCGAGTTCACGTCTCGTTACTAATATTGCTAAATGATCGTTATATTCTTCTACTGTGCTGAATGTAAAATAAATATTTTCGATATTAGTGCAATCATCTTATTGTAATGACGAAGTCAGTAGAATCATGCCCGGGAAAAGAAGACTTCGTTTCGGTTAAAAGAGACGGTTTCAAATTGTACATTCAAAAACGTTTAATTTTGAATAATATAAAGGAATTGTATTCGCTTTTTAAAGAACGAAAACCGTCCGTAAAAGTAGGATTTAGTAAATTTTTTCAGCTTCGTACCGAAGAGTGCGTGTCAAATAGGTATCTGCTAAACTATCTTTGAAAGCTGCAGCGCGGTTTCAAACAGTTCGTATTATCCACCCCTTAAATACTCATTATTTAATAATTTCAATCATTAGACACGTATTCATATTATATGTTTAATTAGTATACTTATGCAGGACACTTCGATGTAACTGTCGTGGAATAATTTCTATAGGAACATTAACTCGTAATTGTTTTTTCGGAGTTTGACTTTTGTAAAGGAAAGTTTTTAGAAACTAATCAAAAGTTACAGATATTATTTAAGGGGGGATTATACCTTGTGGTACCGAAAAATAAGTGAGTATTTGTGAATTTTTGCACGAAAACTGTTCTGCAAATTAATTTGACATTTGGCAGGCTGTTTTGTAGTATCTTGATCTATTGTTCTGAATTTTTTTGTGACGGGAAACGTAAAAGCTTGGCAGATACAGTGTGATGACTGAGAGCGTTGAGAAAAGATTGACGTTGATCGAAAGTACCCTAAGGATTATCTGAAACCCAAAAATGAAAATAAATTTCTAATCTATTTGAATGTGGCTACCTGTGGTATTAGATTTGTTGTCGCATCTGTTACCGTTCCTTTCTTATTTAAAAAAGTTTTTCCCGATTTCTGGGCGGAATCCGATTTATCTTTTTCAGAAGATGCGATTGCAACATTTTTTTATTTTCCTTAATGCATCTACTACCATAGATAGCCATATTCGTGTAGATTAAGAATCTTTTTTTCCTTTATGTGTTTCTGATAATCCGTAGTGTATCACCCGATTTTTTTCAACGCTCTCAATCAAAATTCTATATATATCTGCTATATTTTTTTATCGTCGCACGGAAATACAGAATAATAGTTCAAGATACTATAAAACAACCTGCCAAACTTCAGATTAATTTGTCGAACAATCTGTGTACAAGAAATTCACAAAGAATCACCAATTTTTCTGCATTAAAGGTAGAATCTCCCCTTAAATCAGCCACTGTTCCAACGTTAAAATCGAGGATTATCTGATTCTGGCGAACCAACCGCACTCATACAATGTAAGAGCCAACTCCCTCCTAGGCGCAATATGCGTGACTGCCGTTCGTCCGAAGAAATCAAATGAACTCTATACTAAGAATACCTATAGGTGTGATTCTGAATTACAGTAAACATTCGTATTAAACCCAACGCACGGGGCCGGCGGCGGGCGTACGACGCGTTGCAGACGCTACTTAGGTATTTCGTGCGGCCAATGCCGCGAGTGAGAAAACCCCAGCGCGAGCGAGAGGGAACGAAACAGTTGACACGAAGTTGCCACCGACTCTTCCATTCCCTCTCGCTCTTTCCCTGGTTCTCTCACTGTCGATCGAAGGATTCCAAGAAATGGTGGGGATATCTATAACGAGGATTCACTGTAATTACTTGAGAACAAAAATTAGGTTATAGGATCTAGCAAACAGGAAACGTTATAAAACGTTATAAATAGCTTACACAGCTATGTGCAGTGGAAGAAGTTGCTTCCAGGTAAAACGCTAATTATTTGTACAAACAAATGAATGCCACGTGTTGTGTGTATAACATACTGGTGTTCAAATTGACCCCAGCGTGGAACTTGCAAAAATGTTTCCTTTAGAGTTGCAAAAGCATTGAGTTTATAACGCAGAGTATAAAAACTGGTAGCTTGTGAATTTCTATAGAAAACTTTATGAGCATACAACTAACACAGGATGTTAGACAAAATGTTACGTGTTTAGAGCTACTTTTCGCGTTCACGCCCTCATTATTCCTACGAAGGTTTTTTGCAAATCGCTGCACATTTCTCAACGAATTCTCGCGTTCCCTGTGTGGTCAATTTACTACGACGTTCCTAATAATTGCGACGGCCAGCTCGCGCTGCAGAGCAGGCAGAAGACAGGCGATTAGCAAGCGTACTGTAACAATCTCGCGTCCGTAAAAGCGCTGGAGCACAATTTCCTCTAATTTGCAGAAGAATTAACGAATTGTGGTAAACCAATGAGCATAGAATGCGACAGTTTGCAAGGACATCACATGATCCGAGCGCCACGCCTGCCGATATTAACAAAACTAATTGTAAATAGACAGAAATTCTAAAAAATATAGTTGACTGGTGCTTGGTTGTTTACAATAAACATCGTTTCTTTTCAGTAGCAACTCTATTAAATGCTTATCATTCCAAACTTCTTTCAAACAATGTGATACCGCAGCAGATACGGTGGTCTAGATCTAGAATACCTATCGCCAGTTTCCTTTTGCTTCACATTTCTTTTTGAATTGATATAGAAAACAGTATTTTATAATTATCTCTTTCCCAGTTAAATTGATTTTCTCCTCATTCCGACGGCAACCACAAATCTATTCAGACAATTTTCTCAATAATTCTTCTATTCCGCGATCTTTACTGATAAATAAGCGTTTCGCAAAACTATCAAGTGCAGGGCCGTCTTAACAAATTTGAGCGCCCTGGGCTAAAAAATTTTGGCTCCCAAGGGTGCAATTTCTTCACAATCGTTGCAAGGCGGTAAATAGTACATACATCACAACCCAGGATCTCCACCCAGGCAAACTCGAGCAAAAACAATGCCCGCGAAGTGAGTGTCGCGCGGCACTTGTCTTTTTCTTCGGCAAAGAGAGGAAAGAGTCACAATGTCGCGCGATGTTCGCTTCACGCAGAGTCGCGGCCACTGCAACCGCAGCGCAAAAGTAGATGCCACGGCGCGGCGACAAGCCGTGGGTTTAATTCGGCACTGCCGCGGCATCGCGTATCGAGGGAAAGACAGAACATGATGCGTTTTCTCACTGTCACCTGCGATTCGGTCCGCGGGGATCATAACGCATGGATGCTCCAGATAGAAATCTTTACCTCCAAAATTGAAGAGGAAAAAGCATTTCAACATATTTGATTCTTAAATCCCCCTGGGCTATAACCCATTTAGCTCATTGGCAAAGGCGGCCCTGATTAAGCGTCTACTCGAACGGTCGAAAGTGGGAGAATTCTTTTTCAGTTGTTGGTGTTTCACTTCGTGTTTCCACGTCAGTGACTGTGTTAATAGAATGTCACGTTGTTACCGAAGTAAAGTACTGATGAGAATGTACATTACGTAATTTGCCGGAGTTTCGTCGGGGGAAATGGCGGAGAATACGGGAGAGATCGCGCGAAGGAGCCAACCTGTCACTCGCTGGGAATAAGACACCTTTTATTTAGACATTTATGAAATGTTAGACGCCTGGCTGAAGTGTTACATTATTTGAATAACACCAAGGTTGTTAACCTACGGTGCAGCTTACGCGATCACGTAACCAAACCGAGGTGCAATCCAGTTACTCGCAACGTTTCGACACCGCGTTTCCACACTTTCCAGATGATCGCGATACCCGTTGGTGCATTTCAGTTTTCAGGGATAATCGTTCGCCAGCTTATGCGTAAGAACAACGCGATAAGTTCGATACTTAAGTAGAAATCGCCGTTGAAGTCAGACAACGATCTTACCATATTGGGAAATCGTTTGCAACAGGCATCGGACCTACATAATTTCGCGTACTATTCGCTTTCGTTGTAACGTCACGTTCGTCGAGTGACGAAATTCTTTGTTGATGGTATTTTTTTTTTTTTGCCTTCGTTGCAAAAGCAACGATGCGGTTACGCAAGAAATATCAATCTGGTTCATCGCCACCTATTCTGCATCGCGAAGCAGCTACTACGTGTCAACGGTAATCATTAACGTCGAATATTTTTTTTTTATTAATAAATTCAACGAAACAAGCCTGCCTGAGTGGTGCAATATAATCGCATTTTTTCATCAGCGTCCAATTGATAGATTCTACGCTCTTCTTGCCATTGCCCCGCTGAACGCATTATCAGAGATCGAACCAGGAAGCAAGAACAATAATTAATTGCGGTACGTGCTGTCAGACGGTCGCCAAGGAGTGTAAAAACTACTTTGCGTACCGAATAGGAATGTAAATACCGTAATAAATGCAGTGTAGCGGTATGAATCATCGTCTTCCGCGTAATTCATAGAATTCAGAAGACTAGAGTCTGTTTCTAGAGTAATTATCGATTGGAAAACATTGACACGGTGCTAACGTCACCGTTGTGTGAATACAATACTACGACAAACGCGATATAAACAAATCCTTCTACGACGACTTTAAATCAATTGGCAGCAGAAATAATTCAAAGTTAGTATTTATTAACTCTCGCTATGAATGGTAAAAATTGTGAAACACTTCCAATTGCCAACTAGTAGTTTATATTAGGTATAAATTTTGCGGACACGTAGGTAGCATTAATCGAGGGTAGCATTAATTTTTGTATTTAACTTACGAAATAAAAATGTTCTTGTAGCAACGTTTTTGCGCGCACAATTTAATAGCCGATCGTCGCCGACCTCGGTTCGAATCTAAATGGCAAATACTAGAAATTATAAAGCCTACTGAAAACTGTGTAATGATCTGCACCCCTACTATCGGTTATAAGTATACTGCAGTCCACTTAAGAGTAGACTCGTTCCGCGCAGGGATGTACTGTTGATTGGTAGGAAACCGGCAGGGAAAACGCTACGACTAATCGCGTGTGTCAGGTCCGTGGAAGCTGCGCAGATCGGTCGCAAATCGGTAGGGGCGTAGGTCTACTCTTAGGTGGAATTGTATATAGTTTACATTCAGCATAGGTGTTTGCACTCGAAGCACAAATCTTGCGTAAAGTTTTCGCTATGGTGATTAAAGCAAAAAAAAGTCCTCAACTAGCAATGGAGAATAAATTCAATTTTGTCCAAAGAATTACATTATTTAAGTGATATGTACTTCCTTAATACGTTACTTCCGTTAAAGCGTTCCGTTAGCTCGTTCTGAAATTAACCAAATGAACTGAACTTACTATTCCCAACACTTTAGCTTCCTTGCACTTCACCCGACAAACCGATGATAATGTTTAGAAAACTGCGCGTACTGGAGAAGCCAAGAATATACGATCGTTGACTTCGAAGGAACAGCCCAGCATCTTTTTCACTCGGCCTTTATGGTTCGCGATTGATTGATTGCGAGAAACAACTGAAACAATTCACGCACCTTTCGTCGACAGTGAGGTTCGCAAGTTCTGGTACCCAGCACCAGTGTTCAGCTGGTATCAGCGTAATGAATATTTGCGAGAAGTAGACCCATGCGACGAAGGAGGCGAAGGGGATCATCAGGATGAACAGAATCTTCTGATAAAGTCCAAACTCTCCAACGTAGGGCAACAGCTCGTCGAAGTCCATATCCCTCATTTCTTGTTCGTGCTTGACGCGCTGGTCGGCTTGATGTACTCCCTGGCTCAACGTGTTTTGATAGACTGTCACGTTGTTGTCGCAAGCATTGTTCAAGTGAACAGGCGTCTCAAATTTCTCTTGTGGAGGCATCTTCGTTCCAAGTCAAAGATCGCCGCTTAAAACTGGAGGGCAACTCGATAAGGAGAGGATAACACCGCGTCTGCCCCTTCTGTGCTCATCCAGCTCTCTGCCAGCACTCGAGGAACTCGATCTCCGTTTCTTTATTAAAATTTACATACAGTCCCACAGACATGGATCATCGAATGAATCGTCCTGATTCCATTTCAACAGGCAATCGTTTCACAGCAATTAATCTGCGCGCTTCGTCGATAACGGTATTACTCGTTATCTGAGAAAAGACTTTTTAAAGAGCGATATCAGCTGTGCGGATCTTACTGTTTACTGTCGGCATCGCGAGGATTCTTTGATGAATCTCAGATACTCGTCGACGAGTCAAGCTGGTCCGACGTAGGTAAAGAAAGAAAAAGTAAAGAGGACAAGTCCTGACAGAAGAGTTCAGAACTGAAATGATCGGTTCTGTAGCTGGCTATATAGCCACCGACGGAGAGGTACTCCCTCTCTTTTCCCTAGTGAGCAGAATTCAGTGCTCTGCAAGTGGCATTGAACAGATCGCAGATCACGCCTCAATCATCTTCGTCATAGGTAATCGGCTAATTTCCTCTGCGCTCTTCCACGAGGTAGTAAACTCTTATTTTCTTTTACAAGATGATGCTCACTTGATTATGACACCAGGTAACCTTCGGAGTTACATCGATTAGTTGATAATCTCTTTTTACGACAAGTGTATGCAGATTACTAGTTCTCCAACTATCGATGAAACAAAGTTGTTTACACAAAAGTTAGTCGATTAAGGAAGGTGATTGTGTGTCTGTAGATACACGGGTATACTGAAACTTGAAATTTTACAGGATTATTGCTTGTAGAGATTTGTTTCTCTGTGGAGATATGCTTGATCTTCTGTAAAATATTCTTAAGCTTGTGGAAATACAAATTCCTCATAAACGGATCATCAAAAGCGCAACTAAAAAATTATATCTTATTAAATGTGTTTCTAATAAAAGAAAAAGTAAATCTCTGATATTAATAATCTCATAAGAAATAAAAGTCCGATGTTCAAAGGATTCAAGTCTGGAGATCTTTTACTTTGATTCATTTGAGATACATAGTCGTGTATGAAGCAATTAAACTTTAAATAACTGTAATTTCGTAAGTCCTATCCATTGCAAACTGTCCGCCCAAATTATCTGTTAACATTTATTGCACTCCTTTATATAAACAACTCTCTTAATCGTTATATCCCTCATTTCTTACCGAAACTCAAACTATCTAGTTGTATAGCATTATTTAACTTCCTGACGACCAGAAGCCAATATCGTTTCTTACAGTTTGAATGTACACACCTGAATGATTTCAACTACGAGTTTTGAATTATATAATTGCATCTTGCCAAGATCACAAAGAAGGGGGGAGGGGTAAACAATCGGCTGATTTAAACGACTCACACGATTGTGCGTTTGTAATGTTTTTCTACAAAGAATAATCTAATCTCATGTGTATTGACAATGGGCTGGTAACTTCTTTTCCACGTTCTTCTTCACCCTGTTATTACATAAGCGAACGATGACATAAGCGTTACCTTTTCGACAAGCATTAAATCTTTGGCTTAAACAATTGCCTTGGATAGTAGGTAATATTGGAATAAAATAAAATGATCACAGAGCCGTGACACGAATAAACGTTCTTCGATAAAAAATACACCTAAACACGCTGAATGCTTAGTATGATAGAAGTGTTCGCGACTGCAATAATTACTATGATCGTATTCTACGCTAAATAGACACGTACGTAATCAGTGTAATCCATTGAACCTTCTGTGCGGGACCTGTTCCAAGCCGCTTGGTACTTAGCTATATCGTACATGGCCTGGTTTCTTCTTTTTAATCCTATTACACCCCTTTCACTATCCATGGCTACGCTATGAAATCAGTATCGCGCAGGAATTTTGCTTGCCAGGTTCTGAAAAGTTTATGGAAATGATACTATAATGAGAAATATAAGGGTTGAAGAAAGCCATCGTTGATTCAATCTTAGATTAGAGAAAGAACGATTGCTCATAACTGTTTCCATTATTTATTTATAAATAAAAAGAAATTGAAAAAAAAAATAAAACCTACCTCAAAATAATAAAAATGCACCAAATAGTAAAAAATAATTTTTTCCTTATTTAATCCGCGACTCCTATATTTTTTAAGTCAGCGCCACATCATTTGGAGTGTGTAATTCTGGCGCCGACTTAAAAAAATATGAGAGTCGTAGATTAAATAAGGGAAAAAATTATTTTTTACTTTTTAGTGTATTTTTATTATTTTGAAGTCGGTTTTAATTTTTTGTATTTTACCTTTTTAGTTTTATGAATATATTGACACAAGATGCTGAAGAGATATACGCGTACATAAATAAAATAATAATAATTAGGTGACAATAGTCTTTATTATTAACCAGAACTGGTAAAATATTGGGTCAATTTCGAGATTGCGGCATATCTGGGATGCGAATTTTTACAATGACAGCTTCATTAACAGTTATTAAGATAAACTTGTATAGTTATTTGTGCCTAAATGCTTGGTCAAAAGTTTCGAGTTTTTCAAAATTTAATCAAAAGTTTTGTCAAAAAAAAAAATGTCCATTAGTGGTATTCAACTAATAAAATTGCTTCGCGCTTTGATCGGATAAGACGTTCTATGATAAAAAATATATTATTATTCATTGTATTATTAAACTTGTGGTTACCAAAAGGAAACCACACTTGAGTATATGTATGTGTATAATGTTAATGCAGTTAACATTAAGACGATAAAAGATGGAGAAACCACACAAAGAATTCAACTGGTAACAATCTATTCGTACTAATAATTTTAGTTTTCTCGAGTAAGTCTGTAACCAAAATTCGATAAATAATGTTAAAAAAGGAACAAAACAAGTCCCATTGAAACAATTTTTTTATTCGTTCCACGATAAATCATTGTAGATTAGTACATTAATCCGACTGAACAAAAAACTTACAAATATTGTATTTCATGAATGTCATATATCAACTCATCCATCTTACCATAAATTTTGAATCGGTCTTTAATCTGCATTTATTCTGAAAATATGAAAAGTAAATACTCCCTGAATTACCTACTTATTATCGCAAACAAGTACGAAGTCTAATTTATTTTTTATAATCCATATTAAGTATTCAACATATTATGTCAAAGTTTTATGAAAAATATGATGCCAATTTGCAAACGTTTGATATTTTAAATAGGAAAAGTGAAACTATTCAGTTGTTTACGATATTCTTATACATTCAGTCGTATTATTTTTCTTATGCCTGATAATAATTATAGTTTGCTTTTCTGTACGTCATTTATTTTGAGTAAGTTTTTCTCTAATAATTTAACAATATATCAATACAATTAACATTGTATTACATTGTAATCCTAATATTATAGGATTGTATTCCTATAATAACATATATAAGTTATATTCTTATAATTTACGAAGGTATATAAAATTATTGTGTCTCAATGTACATATTTAATAGCCATACAAAAGTACACGTCCACTCATTGTTATGCAGCAGAAATGCAAGAAATAAGTTTTTGATGGCCAGTTTATCAACATCACACAAATACATACATTCCTTTTATTCAGATTTATCGTTTAGTATACATGTATTTGCGAACAATTATAACAGCAACTTCATTTACATAGACTATAATTTTCCATCAGACACTATCTAAACGCCCACACCTTCAGTGATGTATACAAATGAAATTATATGTATGCATTTGCATTGGCATAACAAAATTCATATCTCAAATACTGAGATATACGTAAATAATAAATAATATAGATTAGCTGGAAGAGCTTTTTATCGATTAATAGTTCGAAACTCTGTCTATGATGACGGAGCAATAAATGATTCTTACTAAAAAAAACCGTGCTACTGAAAAATTTCTGCAATTTCTCAATTGCTAAATTAGGTTTGTTCTGTTATCAGCTTGTTTTGATACACAAATATTGAAATTCTTGTGATAATAACGTAATACAAGTTTATTCTTTAAGCAATCTATCATAAAACTATTAACACAGTTTTCATGTATATTCACTACTATATTTATAAACAAAACACATTTTTTATGCTTAAAGATGCCCAAGTAAGAAACACTATGGTGAATATCCTGGTGATTTTTCCGACACGTATGTTCCTACCTCTACTGAAATTCAAACTCCGTACATTTCAATTACTTTTAGAATACGAAGGTAACAAAGTACCCATTATTTTTAGAACAGAATTTACACAAGTTAAAATATCAATATAGTGACGTGTTTTAAATACTTTAACAGTCTGTATTTAAAGTAATTTAATTCCTCGTATGCTTTCTTTGTTCGTTAAAATTAGTAGTACTTAATCCCAATGATTAGATAGCAGTAAGATTTCTAAATTTTTCATACAGCTTCAACAGTAGTATTATAACATTACTGTTTAAACTGTATCTCCGTTTGAAAATGATTACGAATATTATTTTTCCCACGTGATGAATAATGTTTCACAATTGCAATTATGCATAATGACAACATGGAACTTATCAGTTTACTTTTTGTAAGTATATAGGCATGGGAAGTTCAGTGACGATAGATTTGCGCATAACCGCTGTTTTCTACACTTCAATTTCATTTTGATTATATTATAATCTATTAACTATTTACAATTTTAATATTTTATAAGGCCCGCAGAGTGCAGTGAATAACTTTTACAGCAGTTCTTTCCTATATTATAGCAAAACTTTGTTTTCAATGAATGTCTTCTAACTGAAAATGTATTTTTATATATTTGCTAAATGAAAATTTGATGTATTTTTATAAAATCTGTGCATCGCGATACTCAGCAAAGACAATTGACTAAATAGACAATTTACTTAGCTTTACTAATTAGGCTGAAAAAGTATGCATAATCAATTCAGTGACTTTCAATTGTTGATTTAGTTTGATGTTCGCATTATATCTTCTCCGATGTTACACTCAGAAAATCATCATGTAAACACAATACTTATTGCTAATAATAGTATGAAATTCTCATTAGCATTAACATTTCCTTTTAGTATAAAATCAGGGACATTTATCTGCTAAATTTACTTTGGAAAGGCATCTACATTCTTTATCTGTATAAAAACAAGTGAAAATAGTCAACTTATTTTGGTTTATTGCAAATATGCTTGCTGAAGACTGTTATATCATATCGAACAGATCCAATTAATTTTCAATCTGAACTCTTAAAGATACAATATTATACTGTATATGATCAATATACTGCTATAAGTAAGTATTGTATGCAATGCTACTGCACGTGTGTTTGAGTGTGTGTGTGCGCGCGCGAGCGCGTGTGTGTGTGTATGTCAATATATACAGTAATACAGTACAGTAGCATCATACATTTAGCGATAGTATGCGTTCCTTTAATTATACTTACTGTTTAGAATTTTTCTACATTATTCTTGTATTTGTTCATTATGCTCCTTTATTTCTGACATAAGTTACTCTTTTATAAAGGCTTCCATCTATTTATAAAATTTGGTGTTATGAAAAATTCATTGCTTTCCATTTGTTATTAAAAATTTGAAAATCTAAGCAAAGGTAGAAATTATATTATTATTTAATAATAATACGTGTCCAATTCGTAAACGGTCAATGGAATTTCCCAGTTGCTTGTTTATATATTCGCAGAATTATGCAAATGCAATTTGGTTAAACGACTCGTTTAATATAAAAACTTACGAAAATTTACATAGCCTCAAAAAGTATTTATGTATCAATACGTAGCTTCTAACGTCTTCACAAATTATTACAACGTTTAGAGTATGTATATAGAATTTATATCGATATAGCACCCAGTAGAATTACTGTAACACGGAAATAAAGTATTTTTTGCACGATTCTTATTAGTTTACATTTGTTTCTTTTCCAATGAAAAAAGTCACAATACTGGCGATTCCGCCAAGATATCAATAATTAACATGTTTTCGTTATCACACATAATAAAACAGTAAGGTACAAAAAATCGCGAAGACATTTATCACTTCAAATGCTAGAAATCATCGTTTTGTTATCATCTGAACACTATACAAAGTGCTCTGAAATTGTGAGATAAGCAGAAACATCTAAATTCCTTATGGCAAAGGGAATCAAGCACTCTTTTACCATTTTTTAATTCGTTTCGAAAATATAACCAATTCAAATTTAAGAATACATAAAAAGTGTAGCGAGCTAATTGAGAAATGGGATTCTTTTGATCACTGTCATTGGTGAAATGTATGATAGACATTGTCCCAGCTACACTTAAGAAGAAAACTAAGAAAAGAATCGTAAAAGTGAAAGACAACCATATTTACTGATATGTAGAGCAAACCCTACGACACAGTTACTCCGCTATGAATCTTACTCACAAATAAGCAAAACATTGTATAGTATCCGTACTTCTTACCACTAACCACTCCCCGACCTTCCACGACTGCCTACCCTACAGTTTTTGTGTATTCTGAATTAGGCAATAAACTCAAATATCCTTGCCAAGCTTAACTTCGAGCAATCGGCATTCCCCCAACGAATTCCCTCGAAGGATATTTTGCACGACGCGTGGTTGACGAGCAATGTGATTGTGAAACTTGTTTTCATTCGATGCTCTTTGAGAAACTAGTGATTAAATAAAAATTCATTCAATTGAATGTGAAATTATGTAAAATAAAAAAGTTTTGTCTTCTACGTATTGTTGTATAACACAAGTATCTAATGTCGCGCATATAAAACGAATGTAGTATTTTGTTGCGTGACGTTGTGAATACCAAGTGAAAATATATGTTGTATAATACATATTTTTAATACGGATTTTTAATCTTGACCCGCCTCTATTTTCAAAAGGAAGTCTCAAATTACAAAATGGTAACTGACTTTAGATTTCCTTACAGCACAAGGGACGTGCGTTTCCGCTTGTCCCATAATTTTCGAACACCCTGTATACGTAATAATCATCAGAAAAAATACAAATTACAATAATATGATAACGCGGTACGAACAAACCTAACGTGTCTTATATACAATATTATTAATACCCATGACACGGATGCAAATATAATAACGTTAAATCAAAACAAACCCCTCCTACATCTCCAGGAACTTAGTTCTGTTCAGTTATTGATATTTTGATTATTCACAATAAAATTTTTACACCAACCTTCATAGTAATGTCAGACGAATGTGTATCCATAAATAGGATATTTTCAAGTGTTTTAGAAGATGCAAATATTACCTGATCATACATAAAAAAGAAGAAAGATAGGTAAAATCAACCTTAAACTATGCAGTGGTAGCAAGCTCCTTGTGTAGAAAAGTTTCAATGTCCACTCGGCATATAGGACAGCGTTTATTAGTGCACAGCCACTGATCGACACAGTCTATGTGAAATAAATGCATGCATGGAAGCCTCCTGTACAAAAAAAAAATGTAAAAAGTTATTTCTTTGAAATAGTTACTAAACATAATCCTCCGTAAGTGAAAGTTTACGTTAGAAAAGGGAAAGGTCGTGACAAGAATATATAAAATAATTAGTACCTGACACTGTCGCAATCTTCAAATTCAGACAAACATATGGTACACTTTTCAATAGCATCTTCGCCATTTTCAACCTTCTTGACCTACGACAAACAAAAATGCAATAAACATAAATGCGAAATCATCGTGGTAATGATAATATGGGGAGAAATGTGTATATGCTATTATTCGTTACCCGTTTGTACTTATGAGGGAATGTATGACTTTCAATTGACTCTTGCGTTGCTCCACAACTAATGTGAGCCATACGTCGTAAATCGACAAGGCGCATATAATCTTCGAAACGCGGAGGTGAAAGTGGCATCACAGGTCCTAGTGGCATCACATCGTGTGCACGAGACCCTTGCTATGTATTGAAAAATATGAATTGTGTAAACTATTATAAAACAATCTAGTTTAAAATATCGTATTTAAGACTATACCAAACGGGGGTGAAAACTGATGTGAACAACGCCATGCATATGTGGATCCAATGGTCTCTGATGATGGCCGTAATGATGAACCATATGATGATGCACGTATCGATGAAGTGGCATCGAAGGCAACATTACTGGTGGCGTTTGATTCATTTCTACAACACCACTCAAAGAATTTACCTGTGCACAGAAAACCGTATATAAAGTATCTAGGTAAAAGTCATATCCCTGAAAAAGAAGCTTAACATCGTTAATGGCGAATTGTTCTATATATTATAATCCTCGAATTGAGTAACATAATTCCTCTCAAAATATCAAATTACCATCATAGGTTGTACAGGACAATTGGGATTGAAATTTGGTGGCCCTCTGGCCTCTGGATGACTATAAACAGTAGGTTGTTGCGGTGGTGGCAGAATTGGCGGTGGTAGATAATTTTCTGCAAACGTCATGTTTTCCGATCCGTTGCAGCGGTTATTCAAAGGACTGGTGGTGCCATTATTACACATGTGTTGAGATGCTTGATGCATATGTGGACCACAGGATGTCGTGCTACTAAATACATAGGTTATTACATAATACAGTAGTTCCCTGTTAGACGATCGAATTTCTGCCCTATCAGCTAGCCGTCGCTATTCCCGCTGGTTCTTGAAACTATCTTCACGAGCTCGCGTGTCCCGACGCCTAAACATGTTTGTTTCGACAACCTACCGACTTAAAACGTCGCTATCTCGTGCCAGGTATCGGTATCTCACTCGCACTGAATGTTTCTCAATAGCTCACTCGAATTCTTGGAACATTACCTGCCCAGATAGATGGCCAGATATGGTCCCGAACCTCGGCCAGCTAACCAGGCACTACTGTATATACAAATGGCGTCTAATTATTATTATACTAACGTGTGATGTGACGATGATCTTGCATAGAGACGTCTTCTGTGTAGTTCTTGTACTCGCTGTTGGATCACCCATAGTCTTTCTTGCATAGGATGCATACGTGTCCTCGACACTCCCGTAGGAGTGTCTTCAAAAAAATATTATACATTAAAATACTGATACAGTTTCAAAGTACAGTTCCGAACAAACTATTTACCTGGTAGTTGGCCGTATCCTACAGGTATAACTGGAATTGGAATTCTGTAATTATGATGCATACATCGGCCATGGTACATGTAGTCTGGTGAACCATGCATGCAGTAAGAGTTGTTCCCACTAAAATGATTATTGAAATCGTTAAACATAAAAAATATGCATTGGATAACGTACAATGATATACGAGTATTTAAATAAACTGTTCTCCATACCTATGTACATAATCTGTTGTCCATGAATTTGTCACCGAAGTTGTAGGTGTAGACGGAGTATGTTCTTCGTCCGATTCCACAGTTAAATCAACCACAGTCACTGGACGATTATTTTCTTCGTTATTCTGTACACAATTCTGTTAAACGAATGTATATACAGTTTAATCTTGCCGGTGGACTTTATCTGGATATAATCGAGCTATCTTACTTTATTATTGTGATTTACTGTTCCAAGAACTTCGACCGATCCATCTTCGTCATCGCTGCTAGTGGCATCGTCGCTACTGGAGGACCAATCTAATTGTAGATCCGGTGCTGACGGCGTATCATCATTTCCTATTCATACGAACAAATACAGTCTGTGAAAATGTTTTGTTATTTATAAACCAAATTAATGTATCATTAACGTGTAACACAACGTTATTGATATTTAATATCGATACTATAAAAGAATAATTAATACTTGTACGAGTAGAATGCTGTTGAGAGTTAATTGTATTTGGCAAAACTGGGTGATATAAAGTATTGGATTCGTTGGCACCATTATTTTCAATATTCTGCATAATTCTATTTAAAACATTCCCATTGGTTGACCTGGTTGTGCTGAAAAAGTAATAGCAGAAACAAATAGGTACAGGTATTAACGAGCGGAAGCTAAGTTAAAGCGCATACCTATGAGAAACGCCATCTGATAATCTCGACGGTCCGGCTATACTTAAACTATCAGATTGCTGATCGTTCGATGATTTATGTTCTTCGTTCTTTTTACTTTTATGCTTAACCGGTGGATCTCGTTCGTGCAAAATTCTCTTACGGTAATTTTCACAAGCTCTTTCTTCGCACGCATTTCCTAACTGGCGACTATGAGATTCCTGTTTTGTGCTTCTTTCTTGCCTGTTTTGACACATATTACAATTTAAACGATCGGATGGCCAATACTCGTGAGAGTCTCCTGCTGTGTGAGGACCACTTAAATAACTTCCAAAAACAAAATTATTGTCTGAAGAAGAATGATGTGATGGATTTACATAAGGATTAATAGGAGCTACTTCAGGTTCGTCTCTATCACTTTCCGCAAATAAGTGTTCATATTCCATTTCATTAGCTGCAAATGAAGAAACCAAAAGTTGAATTCACTGAGATTTCTTAATATATATATACATACATATATATATAGTATTTTTGTTAAAAATAGATTACTTAATAACGTTGATCGAATAATATCGTTGAAAGTAAGGAACAGTTAAATTATAAATGAAGAAATATCGGTTACGTTAAATATATATAATTGTTTGTGTTCCATATTATTAATGGTTCATTTATACCTGAATTAAATCTTGATTGCGGAGAGGGATCAACCGTAGATGTAAATGCCGTATCAAATATATCTGCTAAAGAAGTAGAATTATCTTCCATAGACTGAGTTGTCGATTCTCCATGGTATAAACTATTTTGTTTTTCCACTTTAGTCTTGCACCAAACCTTCTCGGAGCTTGTACTTTCTTCCATCCTATTTCACACGTTCAATTATTTGATATCCATGTAAAAAGTAAGTACCGTAAAAAGCATATACTCCAATAATGTAAACGTATCGTTGAAAAGAGATTCTAATAGAATTTGTGGATTATTATCATCACACCTTTGTAATATAAATATTCTAAGATATATTCTCTCCTCCAACCACATAATGATTACGATATACAAAAGTATAAATATACAAACACACACACATATATATGTTTGATTGTCCAAGCCAAATGAATAATTTAATAAACAGATCGACATAAAACGTTAAAGAACAACAGAAACACAATATTCAAATAAAAAGATATACATTTATTTTCTTTGTTTCTGAAATTTTTTGTTCACATTTATAAATGTGTATACTTCGAGCAGAAAAATATTAGCCATCAATATACAAACGGACTGTTGCATGTCACGTAACATGCAGTAACATACAGTGACAAATATTTATATATCGCATCGTATGTCATATAATTAGAAGAGCATTTAGTTGTCAGAAGATTTGTTTTTCACGAGAGTATATTGGAAGCAAACGGCATTTCGACTAGATCTTATTTCTGTCGTAAATGCTTGTAACAATTCAAGAAGGAACTTCAAGAGATGCACGAAAAACATATGTACCTTGCAATTTCTTCGATGGTTTTATAAAACGATAAGGCTCACTTCACCACGTCATTTTTATCAAGATA
This sequence comes from Andrena flavipes, assembly GCA_963971345.1. Classification (NCBI taxonomy): domain Eukaryota; kingdom Metazoa; phylum Arthropoda; class Insecta; order Hymenoptera; family Andrenidae; genus Andrena; species Andrena flavipes. The sequence continues at coordinate 70,836,869 of OZ020479.1, read as the reverse complement.
TTTATTTTCTATACATCACTGTCATTTATGTCGTGCTATCTATGGGCGTCAATATTAGTCTCGTAATCGGATCACTTGAAATTTCAATAAAATTTTTATCCATGTAAAAAATTCTGATATAATTAAATTCTTATGTCAGTAATAACAATAAAATCGAAAAAGGATATACGTAGACTTTCTTTCAGTAATCTAATATTTGGCAACTACGATACCATCAATCGTAATTTTCATTAACTACGCTCAATTTTAGGAAATCTCCGTTGATTATGCAGCATGCTACCTTTCCGTGGCATAGAACCACCATTATGTTCGTGTACAACAAACTGCAACATGGATTTAATATCCATCAGCACCGTGTGTACTTGTTTCTCAAAATTGCCGTCACTCCTCCTTCGGTCGTATTATTTTAATTTTCACATGATATATTTTTATTTAAAAGGTATGGATTTTGTGAACGTGTTGCGATATATACATTGCTGTGCAAAATATTTGACGACCCCACTCCTGCTTTCCGAGACACGTTATGGAAAACGGCATTCCCATCTATGACACGACGGTCCGTGACGGTGACCACGGCGGATTGAGGTATAAGCATGGACCTGAAGGACAGTACATACCTAGTTCCGGGGGGATTACAGCGAAAGACGGAAGGGGCTGCGATGTGAGGGGCGACTGGTGATGTCCTCTACAGCCGAGTGTAAGTTCCCAGATAGCACACCTCGTCTTAGAGACGTCTAGTTTATGTCTATTTTAGGTCTGAACGTCTTGATTTGTAACAAGACGTCTTTAAGACGCCTTTTGGACGTCTTTAAGACTTTACCAGACGTTGTGCTATCTGGGTTTTAGAAATAGCGTCCTTCATTGGTATATCCTTGTGACGCTATTGTGCAAAACGGTGCAAAATAGTTCAAAATAACTCGCAATCGTGTAGTGTATTTACGTAACTCTTATTATTTGGGATACTTTCGAAATTACGTAAGTAATATTAAATATTCCAGTAAAATAGTAAAAGTATTGTATTTGAAGGTTAAAATTGGTATAGAATTACAGTTTATTTATTACAAGTGTTTCAAGAAAATAATGTAACTATAAAGTGCCTGTCACCAGTGACTTCCGCGGTATTCAACGCACGAATAATCAAATTTACATTGTTTGGTTAGAAGAAATTTTAAACGGTATGGCACAGATGACACCACCAGTCGCCCCTCAAAAAGCGACTGGAAGAGGTCGATTTCCCTTCCGTCTTTCGCTTCAACCCTCGCGTCCATAAGCCTAGCTTATGCACTGTCCTTCAGGTCCATACTTGACGGTAGCGCCGTTTCGTTTACCATCTTGGCGTTGATTGGTATGACGTCATCGCGCATTCTCGCGCATGCGTAACGGAGCGTAGCAGATAGCTACGGGGCCTTTTCCCAAACACACTGCCTATTGGGAAACCAAGAATTTCGATACGCCAACTAGTGACAGAAAATTGAACTATTGAGAGTAGGTCGAAATCCATTGGGAAACATAGGCCGGTATTCTCAGTCGTTGCTTATTCTTAAGTTCGTCTTAAGCATGCTGCATCCTCTATTAGTCTACGAGGTTAGTAAAGGATGCCGCATGCTTAAGACGATCTTAAGAATAAGCAACGACTGAGAATACCGCCTTTAGTGGAGGCGTGGCTTAGGTTACAGCGCTGTGGTGGTGAGTTGGCAAACTATTGAAAGTAGGCCCGGGTCCCACCAAACATTCCGAATAAGTATTTATTAATCGAATAAGTAAGAAATTAATGTTGAAAAAAATTTAAAAACACTCATTTTTCATAACTTGTCTATTGAAACACTGATAATCATATGGATTTCGACCTACTCTCAATAGTTCAATTTTCTGTCACTAGTTGGCGTATCGAAATTCTTGGTTTCCCAATATGATTATCAGTGTTTCAATAGACAAGTTATGAAAAATGAGTGTTTTTAAATTTTTTTCAACACTAATTTCTTACTTATGCGATTAATAAATACTTATTCAGAAAGTTTGGTGGGACCCGGGCCTACTTTCAATAGTTTGCCAACTCACCACCACAGCGCTGTAACCTAAGCCACGCCTCCACTAAGTTTTCCAATATCTCCTCTGTGGAGCCGGTGTGTCTGTCGAAGTTGCTGTGGGATTGTGTTGACAAATTTTATAAATGAAACTGAATGAAACGCTGTTACATGAAATGTTATTATGACCAGTTCAATACAAAATGTTCGTCTCTCGAGCGGCTATGTTATGCCTCTTGTTGGATGTAAGATTGTTAGGGCATATATACAAAACATTGTTTTGTTGATGTGTATTATTATATATTTAGTATATGTTACTGTAAAAGCCCAAATACGGTAGATCTTAAGAATTACCGGTGAAACCTATGATTTACCAACCAACGTTGGTAAAAGCCCGAAATAATGTTCCCCTTCGATCGGTAATAGGTTAGGGTTAGATGTATTTGGCGGTCCCTCATTCGGGGGACCACCCACTTTTCAGAAATTGAAGATAAAAAATTAAACACATTTCCTCTATCTTAAATCTCTGAAAAGTTGGGGTTCCCTCACAGGGCACTGCTAAATAAATCTACCACCAACTACCAATCAGAGGGGGACATTATTTTCGACTTTTATAGGATAGTCATGACCACACTTGTTCAACATTTGTACTCAGAAGAATTCCAACCATTTCCCACGGTGTACCATAGTTCCCAGTGGGAAATATTAGTTCAGACCTTTAGCAGCATTGGTTGGCAAATCTTAGATTTTATTGGTAATTCTTAAGCTTTACCAATGTTCAGGCTTCAACAGTGGCATACACACTTCAATGTAACTGCAATTTATTTGTAATATTTATTATGCTTGTATTATGGTATAAAATGAGGAAAATATTGAAATAATAATAATAAAAAGATATCCAATACCTTCATTTATTTATTTTTTATATATTGTTTATTTTAATTTCTTAATTTTACGATAAAACAATGTTATTATAGACTGTACCTGATATAGGATATGCCGTTCATTATAAAATATTGAATCATTTTACTTTCAGTTGGGACATACAGGATTCAGGGGAGAACTATAATATCTCATGTTGTTGATGAGAGCTTAAGGGCAGGTTTTCGTTCCATCGGTATGTGTGGATCACATAAGAGTAATTATTGGATTCAAAATATATCCTAAAAGTATTTTATATTTCGTTTGCTTTATTATGTATGTACAGATACAGCTGCAGTTTATCGAAACGAAGAAGATATTGGTTACGCTTTAAAAAATTTATTACCCAAATATAATCTTGAAAGGGACAATATTTTTATCACAACCAAGCTATGTATGTAGCCGTGAATAATTAATACATTTACTACTGGAATAAAATAGCAAATTATTTTTTATATGCTAGACCATAGCAAAGTCTATATTGAAGTTTATGATTAAGCTTGTTGTATAATATTGATGTATAGTATTGATACTGAAAGACTATTCCGACCATTGCAGTATACATGGTCTAGATAGTGAATATATTAACATTTAATGTTGTTAACAAAATATACTGAAATTGTATTTTATAACAGCGCCAAGTGAAAATGGGAATGCAGAAGGAATAGAACAATCTGTACAAAGATCTCTTCGAGCGCTTAATACTACATATATTGATCTGTATTTGATCCACTGGCCAGGCGCATCTCGTATACCTGAAAATTCTATAAACAATCAAAGTTTACGAGCAAAGACTTGGGAAAAATTAGTGGATTTACAGAAACGAGGAATTCTCAGATCTATAGGTGTATCTAATTACACGATAAATCATCTGGAACAATTACAGCGTGATTGCAAGGATGTGCCACCAGCTGTTAATCAAGTAATGTAACTCTAACAATATTTGGTAATGGTATAGATAGAGGGCAACCTCACGGATTTTGACGTCCTTGAAATATGTTGTCAAGGATGTCATTCTCAACAACTTTTTCCTCTAAACTTTTTGGCGGTCGACCTTAGTTTCCGAAATAATTGCAAAAATATTTGGTAATTATTTAGAAGTTTTCCACCCTGACCGATTTCAATGATTTTTGGATATGTTATCAAGATCAAAATTCTGAACAACTTTTTCCTATATATGTTACCGTCGCACGGCAGTAGTTTCCGAGATATAAGGTTGAATACAATGTCGACTTTTCGGTTGATTTATTCCGACGCACCGGACACAGCGATCAACTTGAGGTGGTTGGTCATCTGGGGGATGTGTTTATCTCCGTCTCTAGACACCTCGAGACACATATTGGATAGCACGTAGTAATGTGATTGTAAAAAATTACATTCTTTTTGAAAAAAATTATTTTCTTTTTTTCAATCACACTTCCACGTGCTATCCACCTTGGGGCGCTTCTAATAGAGACGGGGATAAACACATCCCCCAGATGACCAACCACCTCAAGTTGATCGCTGTGTCCGTTGCGTCGGAATAAATGAATAGAAGTTTTTCGCAAATATCTCGGAAACCAAGGTCGATCGCCAAAAAGTTTCGAGGAAAAACTTGTTCAGAATGATGGGCTTGACAACATATTTCAAAGACGTCAAAATCCGTGAGGTTGCCCTCTATCTATACCATTACCCAATATTTAGTCTACAGTGATTATGGTAGTATATTACATTTTTATATTACAGGTTGAATGTCACCCGCATTATCGTCAGGAAGAATTAATTAAATATTGTAATGAAAAAGACATTCATGTTCAAGCATATTCTTCTCTAGGAACCAGTAGTAATACCAGTCTTTTGAGAGACCCGATTATAACACGAATAGCTTCCGAACTTAACGTATTACCAGCACAATTACTATTAAAGTGGGCCTTGCTACAGAGAATTGGTAGGTAATTTACTCTTTTAATTGATATTTCAAATAAGTTTCATTTAACGATATCATTGCAGGTGTCATTCCCAAATCTGTAAAAAGAGAACATATAAGAGATAACATACAACTGGATTTTACCATTGACTATGAAAGAATGAAAGTGCTGTCTTCTCTACCTCAACAGAAATATGCCTGGGACCCTTCGAATGTATACTGAACAAATAAAAAAAATGAATCGTATCAACTAATCCATAAATATTGGCTTAATGGATGTTACTTTTATATTAACTAAATAGCATGGAGGATTTTGCTGATCAGGTTGCAAAGCTTTGCACAGAAAAGTATAGAAAGCTAAATAAAACTGGTAAACCATCAGAGAAAGAGTGGACTGTTTTATCCGGTATATTGTTAAGAAAGCACGATGGTTTGTTGTCTTTGGCAGCTCTTGCTACAGGAACAAAGTGCTTGGGGGAGATAGATTTAATTAATATGGAATTGTACGAGAAAGGCTGTAGATTAAGTGATTCTCATGCCGAGGTTCTTTCCAGGCGTGCCTTTTTAAGATACTTGTATGAACAAATTGACCTACTACTCAGTGGTGCTAAAAGTGATGTCTTTATAATGGACGAGAACGCAAAAATTAAACTAAATGATCGAATATCATTCCATTTTTTCACAAGTCAAACACCCTGTGGAGATTGTTCTATATTTCCCAAAGAAGAGTTCTATGGAGATGATGCACCTCCAATAAAACAGAGGAAAAGCAATTATAATGACGAAGGAAAAGTAATCATGGAATCAAGTAATGATAAAGAAGGACAAATAATTAAAGATATACATAGAACAGGTGCGAAATGTGTTGAAACAGAAATCCATAAAGATCGTTATTTACCTGGAGTGAATTATCATATTGTTGGACCATTACGGACTAAACCGGGAAGGGGAAATCCTACTCTTAGTTTGTCGTGTTCGGATAAAATGGCAAAGTAAATATAAACCACGCAAAGTGGCAGTTATGATTATAGTTTTAGCTTATTCGATAATTTTCAGGCACCCTCTACAGAATATGGTAATTGTCTTTTACATATCTTCTAGGTGGAATATTCTCGGATTACAAGGTTCACTTTTATCGATATTAATACCTCCAATAAAAATGGAAACTATTACAGTTGGAGGTGAATGTCCTTTTTCTTTAGAATCAATGGAACGTGGATTGTACAAACGATTCAATAAGGAGACACATAAATTAAAAATCATGCAAGCTAAAATTTCTTTCGAACAACGAAGAAGCAATGAAAGAAAGTATCCATGTCCATCGAGTATTATATGGTCTGCTGTAAGAAATCGGTAATGTTTCGATGTTAAAAATTCTTCGGCATTAAAATATAACGACGAGAGCACGCTTTCATTCTTATATGTGCATATGATTGAAATGAATCAGTATAGCCTAAATAATTATAATTAATAGTAAAAGTAATTATAATAAATTTTCCATTCATAGCGATACAGAAGTTGCAGTGGAGGGTAGAAAACAAGGAGCTACTAAAAGGAGGAAAGGTGACAATTTACTTGTAACTAGACGAGCTCTTTTTGAAATGTTTTTACGTATTTGTGACAAATATCCAAATTTTGATTGCAATATAAGACATCCAAAAAAAATTACTTATTTCGATTGCAAAAAGTGGTCTAAAAATTACCAAAGTTTATGGAACACAATGAAATCCGAGTTGTTTTGTGCGTGGCCTGTCAAACCAACTAGCTTGCAAATGTTTGTTTTATAAACAATACATGAAAAGATACTGTTTTAAAATACAACGACAAGTTTTGATAATTTATTAATTTCAATTATAAAAACTAATATGTATAATAAAAATACAAGTACAATATAATCTTTTATAACGTTCGCCTACTTATATTAGTATATCCCACGCCTACACAAGTTAAAACAACTTGCTCTAATATTTCATCTTCATCTTTTAGCGGTTCAATTTTAAAGACGACTCCAAAGAAATCACGCAAATCACGTAGGAACTGTATCCTGTAAGGATATGAATTTTTTTAAATATTAATCACCTTTTAAATTTGTTAGAAATTACAGTAGAGTTACTTACATCGCTGGTGTTAAAGGTCCAATTACAACTTTGGAAACGTCTTTCTTACTTAACGCCATGAACATTGCAGTCATACATTGGAAAGGTGAATCCACACACCCATTTCTAAAATTACAAAAACTTACGTTCTATTTTAACTATTTCATATTTCGTATCACTTAAAATTGTACTCTACCTATAAATTTCGTCGACTAGTTTCATAGCTGCTTCTCTACCGAGGTCTTCTGGCACGCAAGGTAAAGAACCCGTTGTCATAAGAGGTGAAAATGCTTCCCCGCTAAAAACAACTTCGGTGGTTGTCATAGCTGATAAACTTACTCCAAAGCCTGGCACATTAAATATATACATATATATTTGAAACAATTAACAAACATAAGAATAAAGTGAAGGCAATGGTAAAAAATATCTATACCTGGAGATTTTCCACTAGATGCACCTTTAGAGTGATCTGTGTGAATATAAATATCTGGTAAAAACGTCAACAAAACACCTTTGGCAGATTCTACGATTCGATTAGCGATAGCAGGAGAAACACGTATACTGCACGCGGTACCTCTTATTCGTTTTACCATCCCACTATTCTGAAACTGCAAATAAACTTTCTCTAGAATAAAGTTACAAAATGTAGTTATTAAACGAAGCCACTTTTGAATTAGAGAATAAAACTAACCTGAGTACTTTTCAAATAACGGCTGGCAGGGCAATTGAAATGAATTTCTCCTCCCCCCAGCGGCGCTGCTCCCCTTTTATTAATATTAAATACAACTTCATTATCACCTGCTAAAAATCTTTTCAGTATGGGCAGAGCAGCTGCTTTAATTCTATCTACGGATGGATCTTAAAAATTAAATCACATAATTATAATAATGTTTCTTCCAGAATTCTAGTTTCAATAATAATTAATGCTAAGATTTTTAGTAAATTGGATAATTAATAATAAAAAAATTGACTTAAACTATTTACCTACCTATTGTATTATTAGTGATTCCTCTAAGTTTTACATCAACTGCTTTTTTACAAAATGGTGCTAATATCAGAATTGCTTCTAAGTAATAACCAATACCTCGTTGCAAGCTACAATCGTGCTCCAACTCACCACCGTTTAATAAACCAGGATTATAATATAAATTAGTTCCGGTTTCATTTAATTCTATCCTTGATCCATTTGTAATTTTATCCAATAAACGTATGAAACTCACTTCGTACTCTAATACATAAAATATACAATGTATTACAAAGAATTGCTGAAAATGGTAACCTGATCATTTGATTAGTGAATTAAAAAACACATAAATGAACAAATGATATAAAATGAAACAAGCATTGGTCTTCGGGACACATTATTTTCGTCAAATTGGCATAAAAGAATTTGTTGATTCTTGGGAAAAATGTGAAATATCATGGAAACAGTTTGGAAACTGCGTAGGTTTTTGTAGATTAAATATACGAAGTTTAAAAGGATGTTAGGTATTTGTCAAAGTTTGCTTCGAAGTAATTATATTAAAAGTTACAAAGTTACATAAGTGTCCAAATTTATGATTTTAATATACCTTTGAAAAGTAACTAACCTCTAAGTCCGGGATCATCATCTTTGATTCTGATATTTGTTATTCGAACAGGTTTGCCCGATAACGTAGACAGTAGCAAACGATATCGTAAATAATTACACCCTTCATACGTCAAAATCTTGGATTTCACTTCTATTGGCATGTTTTACTTAACTCGCGGTAATAAACAAAATAGTACAAAGTAGTAATTAGGGGTGTTCGATTCCGATTCGATTCTTCAGAAAATCGATTTTTTTGGTTAATAGATCGATCTTTTGAATCGATTCTTTGGTATCCGATTTTCCTCAGAATCGATTTTTTGATGTAAGAATCGACAATCGATTCTTATTTAACTTCACATTGTCTCCTTCTTCTATTGCATTCGATTCGAACTTCGCGCTTCTGAAGTTTATACTACACGCCGCTAAACGGGAGTCGCAACCACGCGACTACAAAAATATTTTTATTTTTCATAAATTCTCATCCGAATTATTTCCTACTTATTTTGGTTACTCGCGAGTGGACTACCCCTGATTTAAATGTATTTTGTTACAAATAACTCAAAACCCAGTAAACTTAATAAATTGAAATTAAATTAAATTGCCAAATGATTCAGAACTATTTAGGAACGAAACGAGGATGTTTTATGGAGATCAAAACTTGATTTATTATAACACATTAGGATTGTAACAAACTAACAAGGTCAACGATGAATTGCTAGGAGAAGAAACAAGGTTCTTCGCATCTTCCAATTTTTTATCAATATAATGTTTTCGAGCGTTTAAGGAGGCAAAGACAAATATCAAATGTTGAAACGTCCACCCTTAACTCTTTTCTAATAAATTTAATTCGTTTAGTTCAAACTTCGCGCCTCAAGAAGTTACACTAAACACCGCTAGGGCGAGGATCGCAACACCAGTGGTGGGCACCTGGTCTATGCATGGTTTATGCAACAGTCCAACCAAGTTCAACACGTGACGTTACTTGAAATGGCATTGCAAAAAAAGAAAGTATTTGTTACCGTTGGCACAACCAAATTTCATGAATTAATAGAGACTATACTTAGCTCAGCAGTTTTAGAGGTAAGGAGAGTAAAAAATGTTAAGAACAATCTTCAGTCTATAGGATAATGTGTGACCTGCAGTGGTGGGTAAAGACACGAATTTTTTATTTTATACACGACACGTGTCATAAATGTCTTAAATGTCGTAAATGTCGTAAATGTATCGTAAATGTCGTATATCTGAAATGAAAATAACTAACCTATAAAACATTTTTCGTATACGTTATGAAGAAGTGCCAATTTATTAATAATTATAATTTTGATTAAAAGAATTAAATTAAGTTACACTGACAGAAAATGGATATTGGAAGATTAGTAAAAGAAATCCATTGGGAAACCAAGAATTTCGATACGCCAACTAGTGACAGAAAATTGAACTACTGAGTGTAGATCGAAAGCCGTCGAAGTCCATATGATTATCAGTGTTTAAATAAACATATTGTGAAAAACGAGTGTTTTTAAATTTGTTTGAACACTAAATTTTTACTTATTTGAGCAATAAATACTTATTCGGAATGTTTGGGGGGATCCGGACCTACTTTCAATAGTTTACCAACTTACCACCAGAGGGCTGAAATCTAAGCCACGTCTCCAGTAAATTTCCCAATATAGAATAATAAATATAATTTGTTTAAATTAAAAATTCTGTTAATAAAAAGGGTTACTTTTTTGGGGTTAGGAAAGCGGCGACTGTATGTAATTTTCGACGTAATCGACGTATTCTACAGTATTCGCATGCAATCAACAAGCAAGACGGAAAGAAGTATATTTTTCCAACACTTTAATTGTTGAAACCTTAAAATAATGAATATTTATATTTACTAGATTTGCGATAAATGACACGTATGAAATGGGCTTAAAAACGACATATTATTTGTACATTTGCGACATGTCGTAAATGCATTTGCGACGCGGTGTAAAATACCGACCCACCACGGGTGACCTGAAAGAATGCTCTGATCGATATACAATATTGAAAAGTTCTCATCAACGGTCATTTAACGATAACTTTTTTATCTTAAAAATCTAATAGAGACGCCTACGAAAATGGTTTGAAAATTCTTAATTTCGGGATTGTCAATAAACTACCATGCGAAAACATCAATGACAGCTGAACATTAAGGATTGTCTTAAGGTCTTGAATGTCTATACACAGAGTGCAAACAATTTGGGAACACCGACCGCACTCGCACAGTGAAACAGCATGTACACTCAATCACATCTTGAAAGTCTGAAAAACGTCTTAAAGCCGGCTTATAGACGTCGAGTGCTATCTGGGCAGCCAACTGAGGTGAATCATGTAAATTCACCTGTAGTCGCTCCCCACTTCAGTTGGCTCTTTCACTGTATGTTGGTGTTCGAATTTTTTGCATTTCTTGTACGCGGTGTATATATGTACAAGATCATCATTTAATCTTGCAAACCGCGCTCGCGCGAACAGGTAAGACGACACCATGCACCGGCTCGGCGTTCGAACTGTTTGGAGTGCTGGCAACCAGGGGTAAGAAGCGATTAAGCTCAGAGAATGGAGGGGGAAACATCTACAGGAACGGTGGTTATGTGTGTATGAACTGCGGCTGCGTCAGTCACGCACACATTACCACCGCTCCTGTAGGTGTTTCTCCCTCCATTCACTGAGCTTAATCGCTCCTCACCCTGACTGACAACAATCGCTGGACAGCATTGATGCTCGAGTATTGAGAATTTTAGGATAGTCTTTTTCAAATTAACGTCACAAAGAGCTACCTATTCGGAATTATCACTCGGATACCAGATTACTATAATGAGGTTTGAAAACAATGTCGATTGGTCTCGTACTCGTCTCAATTTTAGAAAAATTTATGCTACGACAGTGGAAACCGCGGCGTTATACCCCTGTACGGAGAGATTTTTCACCGCCTGCGTAAAAGCCACAATAATAGCGCATCATTGCAAAAAATGACATTAACGGAAGCTAGTATATACAGGCGTGGTGTTGAGTGGCTAAAAAGGTTAAAACATTTAGCCACAAAAATTCTGGAGAAAACATTCAAACACCGCTACAATAAAACACAAGTCTCATTAGTTACCCCTTACGTCCGCTGGATGCATACACTGCATTAAGGATAAAATCATAAAAAAGTAAACCAGGACAATAGATTCTGAGGGCTGCAGATCTATATAACACGTAATTGAATAAAAATTTAATTTCCCAATTTATGATTGCTGTGATATAGTCTGATGTTAGCCAAATATGATCGAACAATACCACATTCAATGGCTTGAAATTGTTTCGGGTAGACTGGTACCCGACGGGTCAAAAAGTAAGAGCTCTATATTGTTTATTAACACCATGAACAACAAATAAACAGTTTACAAAAGCTTTTCACAACAATTATAGTTAAAAAATTGATAAAAGCAAAATGAAATGGACGTAAAATATGTTAAATTAAAAGGGAATAATTTTTCCTCATTTTTCGGCGCAAATTGCATTCCGATATCTTTTATAGTTCAAAAGTTATACGAAAAAGGTCCAAAATTCTTTAACCCAGGCCGAGAAATTCCGAATAGCTCTTTACGACGTTAATTTGAAATATACTATCCTAAAATTTTAGAAGCTCGGGCATCACTGCTGTAGTGGAATGCGTCCGTAAAGCGCTATTGCTGTTTTACCCGTTCGCGCGAGCGCGGGTTGCAAGATTAAATGATGACCCTGTGCTTATAATCAGCGCGGGTTTCCTGGCATTTCTTTGGTTCGTGAACTTGAAATTTTTTAACATTAAGTAGTATATCCATTTTTATGGATTTTAAGGATATATAAGATTGATTATGTTAGGACGATATTTTAATCCTCCTGACAAATACTTTTCAATGATGTATAATAATATAGATTATTGCTTATGAATTTTTATGTATTGTACTTGAAATTGTAATAAAATATCAAACATCATTAATTGTTAAAATGTTTCACATATTTACTTTCTATGTTAGTAAAATTATTTTAGGCATTATCATTAAGCGGTTACAATGAGCTAATTTTGCAAATTGGCAAAACATCATTGGCACCAGATTGTACTCCGCGTTGTGGATTTGATACTATAGAATATTTTAATATCAGTACAAACATACTTGAGTACATCCGAAAGGTAGATCTTATTATAAGCCATGCAGGAGCAGGAAGTATCCTTGATGGATTGGAAAATAAGAAACATGTGATTGTAGTTACAAATCAGAGTTTGATGAATAATCATCAAATAGAATTAGCGGAACAACTTCATATGGATAAGTATTTATATTATTGTACCTGTGAAACTTTGCTTAATACTATCCAAACAATGGACTTTACTCAGCTGAAACCATTTGTTAATAAAAAGTATAAACGTATCGCAGAGTATATAAATGAAATAATGGGTTTTCCCACATAAATAGTTTTTTAAAAGAATTTAGAAGCATTTAAATGTAATTATAAAGCAATGCATTTATAAGAAAACAAACTGATCGATTGTTTTGATTATTTATTATAACAGATATAGCTTTGACACAATTTACAATAGTAGTAAGTTTTGCTTAAATAATCATTTCTTAAAAATATGATGTAATGGCATAGAAAAATTTATAATTTTATGTTAAGAAAAACAGTGATACCGCAATAACAGTTAAATTTTCCGTAGATATTTTTAAAATTATCTTTGGATAGTTGCGACTGTTAAAATAAAAACTACACCTGTAAAAGCAGTTTCTATAACTGTACAATCTCGAAATAAATTCAGTTCTTTAAACAAATGTTCATGTTTACTTTTGTAAGTATTCTCGTTAGGAATAATATAGCTGGACAATTTCGCACAACAATGTCATTGTATCGCAACTCTGAGAATTTGTATATTTTAATGTTTTATAATGTTTCGTTACCCCTTGGTGGGTAAACGATTTCAGTATTATGTATACTTTCAATTTATTGTTTGAAGATACATGCACATGAGGCAAACTACATATACTTATAACGGCGTGTTTTTTTTTTTAATTACAAACCAAACCAAGACGAGTCATTTCTTTCAAAAGCTCATTTCCCATTTGCGCAGGACTCCTTGTTACAATTACACCAGCCTATAAAGAACGTTTTCTCGCATTAGAATATAATAGAAATTATTAGCGCGATGTTCAGATTGTATAATAAGCGAGTCCTAATACCTTTTCGAGTGCATTGATTTTATCTTGCGCACCTCCTTTTCCTCCCGAAATAATTGCGCCAGCGTGTCCCATTCTTCGTCCAGGTGGGGCAGTGATACCAGCGATAAACGATACCACTGGCTTAGCTTTATCACCCTAAAATTATGTTGTACGTGTAATATCTATATGCGTTGACGTTTAAATAATTCATAGTTACAAGAGTTTTGAAATGCTTTTGAATAATAAAGAACGTTGGGATCGCTGGGAAAAGAGTTACAATGATCGAATAGGATAGGATGGGACTTGGGTACCAATAATTCAGTAGTGCAACCAACAGTATTCTTCTCGATGAGATATTCTGCTGCCAATTCTTCTGCACTGCCACCGATTTCACCGATCAATATAATACCATCACAGGCTGGATCGCGGAGGAATACGTCCAAACAATCGATAAAGTCTGTTCCATTAAATGGATCGCCGCCAATTCCAATACAAAGTGATTGCCCCAGACCAGCCTTAAAATGCAATGTAATTAACTCGTATTATTTACGACATATTTGAAAATAATATAAATTTTTTATTTCTATCGTAAGAATGTCGTAAAAGAAAATGTTATGGTAAATGGGATAGTGTCGTTCACTCACAAGGGTTGTTTGATTCACAGCCTCATATGTTAATGTTCCAGACCTTGAAACAATACCAACTTTTCCTTTCTGATGTATATGTCCTGGCATAATACCTATTTTACACTGAAATAGTGACATGTTACAAAACAGTTAGCAAGGACACGCTACTTTTATATCGCTTGTTGGATATGCAGTAATATATATGAAAACTAACACAAAAGTAGTGATAAATTTAAAGTATCTGCACCTGTTCCGGAGCTATTATTCCAGGGCAATTCGGCCCAACGAGACGAGACTTACTCTGCTCCAAAAGTCGCCTTTTAACTTTCACCATGTCGTGTTGTGGAACACCTTCTGTGATACATACAATTAATGGCATTTCTGCATCGATGGCCTCCATGATCGCTGATGCAGCACCTGCTGGAGGTACGTAAACAGCAGTTGCAGTGGCGCCGGTGGCTTCTTTCGCCTGTATGGAAAACAACGCGTAAAATATTTTTAATATAACCCTTGCGGCGCGTACTAAGGTCTCTGCATTTAGCATATTTCATGTACCGAGATTATTCACCGAATAATCATTGTTAATCGTTTTCATTGAAAATCTATAGGTATTCGGCGTGTGGCAGGCACTCGACTAATTAACGGAGCGTTTATAAATATCTGTACTGTCAAAAAGATTAACATATACAATCGCATACTAAAAGTAGAGAATAATATTTGCAAATGAACTTTATTTACAGACCTCTTTCACAGATTTGAAGACTGGTTTACCGAGGTGTTCTGTGCCAGCCTTGTTGGGGTTAACACCACCTACTATTTTAGTACCATAATCGATAGCTTGTTGGCAATGAAATGTACCTTGCCTTCCAGTAAAACCTTGACATATAACTTTGGTATTGGAATCAATCTTTAGATTTTTCCTAGTGTCTGTATAATTGAATCTTACTTGAGAACGTAATAAATTCCCACAATTTCTGACTGAAACACAAAAGGAATAATGTACGGCGATAGTATACATACAATCGTTTATTAGGTACGCTACATCTTAGAACCAGATATTAATGAGAAATATGTTAACCATAATTTCTTTGTAATATTTCTTTCAAGTTCAGTCTTGAGAAATTTACAAATATAGGGCACATATTAATTCATAATAGACATGCACTATAAATCATTATTGTATTAAGCCAGATGTTATTTATAGCGACAATATCAAATTTCTTAACTTTTGGGTCAAGGTTCATCGACTGAATATCATTCATTATGTTTGATCGATTTGTATGTCACGTACTACGTCGGAACAAAAGAATTAATTAAGTTATTTAAATGAATAGAAAGCACAACAGCTTTAATAGTTTAATTAAATAATACTAACAACTAATATGATTATTGTAGAAATATAGATGAAATAAAAAAACGTATTGGAAGGCTCATACTGCAGCACATGTAGGAAAAAGGACAGGTATTTAATAAGGAATTATATAATACTTTGCCGTTAGTTACTAGTAAACGAAACTATATTAAAAGCTTAATTAATTAAAGCATATTTCCCTATAAAGGGCGAGTTACGAATAATTATACGTTTCCTTATATAATGAAGTGTTAACGTGAACGCGGGATGTCAAATGTATTTTTAGTTTCTGAAACAGCGCCTTTCACTGAAGATCTCGGGAAAGGAGTAAGTAATCTCGCCGTGTTTCGCGAAGGTGTTAAAAATGTCTAAGTATGTGTCCCTTTTATTTGAAGACTGAAAGATCCATAATGATCGTTCGAATCTTACCTGTGAATTTTGAAAATGTTCTCACTACCACAGCCATTTTTCAATTGATATATCTGATAAAAAAGTCAATAAATAAAATCCAACAATTCGAGAATCACCATCAAAACTTCTGTGGTCTAATGAGAAGGCAGTGTCCGAAAGAAAATATCCGGACAAAATGCAGTTATCTCATATATCCGATACCACGAAGACGACCTTGTCAAGTGACAGGAACGTCGAGCATGGAACCGATTGGTGGAGCACTTCACGTAGCTTTTCCTTCAGCCTGGTTTTCACTGCACACATTTTCGTACAGAAAATAGTGCGATTGATGCTATTGGTGCAGTATATTTTCTTATTTTTAGTGTTTCTGTGATATTGTATCGAGCTTTTCTTAAATATATCTGTACTGTAGATAGTTACTAAAGTTGAAAAGGAGGTAAAACACAGTCGCTTCTTGTTCTTAAGGTGCGTTTTGATGTGACACTAAAGTCATGACATTTACAGCGCGAATCAAATGTTACACCATCGTGACATCTATAAACCATGACAATGTTTTAACATTTGATTCACGCTGTAATATAGGGTGTTTTTCAATTCACGCATACTGCGTATGAAATTGATGGCATCGTACGATTCCCTAGAATTTTTTTCACTTGCCACCAATACGATGCCACTTCCGGTGCAGCGAGCAGTGCAGCAATCGCAGAAACTCATAGTGAATTCGGCAGGCACGCACTCGCACTGCACTGGTGCCAGAAAATAACTTGGATTGGTTGATTCTCACAAAGCTTCTTCGTTTCCATCAGAAACAACCAATCCAAGTTATTTTCTGGCACCAGTGCAGTGCCAGTGCGTGCCTGCCGAATTCACTATCAGAGGAGAAGCAGTCACAGCACCACCCACTGCATCGAAAGTGGCATCATATTGGTGGCAAGTGAGAAAAATTCTGGGAAGTCGTACGATGCCACCAATACGATGCCACTAATTTCATGCGCAGTATGCGTGAATTGAAACACACCCGCAGTGTCACGGCGGCGAATGTCATGACTTTAGTGTCACGTCAAAACGCACCTTTAAGATCAGGCGCTAGGAGGCTAGTTATTTCTTACGAAGAAGCAATATCGATGGGCCTATTTACACTATTAATAGTTATCGGTATTGAAAATCGTGGGTTGATATCCATGCAGTTCTGATCGCTTTGTTTAAGAACTGCTGCTAAAGCTGATAAAGCATTAAACTTAACATAATAATAACCAAAAATATCGAAATCCATTAGGAATACATCGATGGTTTCGATATACACATCAAAGAAATAACTAGCCTCCTAGCGCCAATTCGCTGCACGGGAGTGACGGAGAGCATGCGGTAGATAGGGATGGCGCTAAACAAGGATAGGGCTTTACGTGCAAGTGAGAGGGTCTTATGTAGACGGCGGCTACCTTGGGGTCGCGGCGAACAGAACGCCTTCCCTCCAGTGGTGGGTCGGTATTTTACGTCGCATCGTAAATGCATTTACGACGTGTCGCAAATGTATGTATAATATGTCGTTTTTAAGCCCATTTTATACGTATCATTTGTGGCAAATATCGTAAATAGAAATATTCATTATTTTAAGGATTCAACAATTAAAATGTTGGAAAAATATACTTCTTTCTGAGTCGCTTGTGGGTTGCATGCGAATACTATAAATTACCACAGACGAGGTATAGGATAGACCTATCAACCAATGTATTTTTCTGTCATCGGTTTGGGGGGTCCTAGGACCCCCTTACCATTTTAGTGTCGCATGCAACGTTACCGGTGAAGTCTCGAAACAGATAGTAACGCTACGCGTGGTAGGAAGTAGAATACAACACGTGTAAAACTAGGTCATTCGAAACCCGCGATTTACGAATGATTCTGTTAGAGTAACGATATAAAAATCGTTTTATAAACGTATTCCGTGCAACATCAGAGAAAGAAGGAACACAACGAAACAAGAATATATCGTCGGTGATAGTGCAAAATCGCGTATGAGCAGTTTGTAAATACCGCGGATCTGCAAAAGTAGCAAAATTGATATTTCGCGTTCACGATTGCCAAAGCGCTGTTTCGCTTTTTTTAAAAGTCACGCCATTGATGTTAGTATTTATTACAATGAGTGCTAAAACTGTCCCAATAAAGTTCAGTTAAAGAAATCCCTTAAAATAGCTAAAATATTAAGTTTCCTCTTTCTCCTGCAAAATCGGTGAAATGCAGATACGCGGTATTTACAAACTGTTCATACGCGCTTTTGCACTATCACCGACGATATACTCCTTTTAACCATGCCGTCCTATTCGACTTTATTTAAAGCAAAACAAATTATTTTAACATAAAAATTTATATAAACAACATTATACGCGTGATTTTGGGTAGGGTAGGAACAATCGAATAACATTTCACGTTACATATTTTATTCTCAAATTTCACCAAAGTATTGCAACTCAAATAAATTTTTATACAATGGCAGCTATCGGCTCGGTTCTCACCGATTACCAGGTCTCACCGCGTGGAGGTTGCTGCGTTTTGAGACCCGTAGAGAGATAGATGGAATCATAGTTCCGTCGATCTCCCTGTACATGAAACCCTTAGCCTACTAAACCAAAGAGATGGATGGAAACAAATCTCCATCGATCCCTTCGGTTCAGATATCGAATCGGAGATGAGGAACCAACAAAAGGTTCATCCCGAAAAAAAACTCTAATCCCATCCACCCTCCATTATAATCAACTCATCGCGTCCCGCATTGCAAGCAATGAGGGAAGCGGCAATCTCACTCTACTATTTAAAAAAAAATCCGCGGACGCGAAAGAGATTTTACAATTTCATAGTCTTAACAGACTATGCTTCGGTATATTAACCCTTCGGACTGTGATTGCAATATTCGGTAAAAGGCTACTAAAATTCTTTCAAAAGACTTTACTTTAAAGTCTAAAGGGTTAACATACACGCGTGAGAGAAATAGACGAGAGAGGTTCTCGTCGATCTCTTTGCTTTGCTCGATGCTTTCGAGTGACAAACAGATTCTAAGTATCTCATTGCAGAGATAGAAAAGAATTGACAAACGCACTTGCGTAACTTACGAGGGATATGCGAAAGCTAAGAATCTCCCGATTGAGATTGCAAAGGAGACTAAACGCGACATTCACTCTCGATGCACGGAATTTTCGTTTCTACATGTCGTGCGTGGCCGAGAACGAGCCATCTGAGACTACAGAGCGCATCGACTTGGAAGCCCGGTATAGAAGCCCGGTATTCGACAGGATATAGAACTCAGAATGGTCATGAACCGGCGCACATCATCGACTTTCAAGGGTCTTCTGTCTAAAGCTGACAGACGCGACATTCACTCTCGATGCACGGAATTTTCGTTTCTACATGTCACGCGTGGCCGAGAACGAGCCATCTGAGACTACAGAGCGCATCGACTTGGAAGCCCGGTATAGAAGCCCGGTATTCGACAGGATATAGAACTCAGAATGGTCATGAACTGGCGGACATCATCGACTAACAATGGTCTTGACTAACAATGGTCAGACGGGACGCGACGCGACGCGACGCGACATTCACCCTCGATGCACCGAAATTTCGTTTCTACATGGAGACTCAGGTAAGTACTACGACTTTAGACACTCGTAAAAAGCCGTGATACCAGCACAGTCTGTCGTGCTCTACAGTCGAGCAACACCTTGCGCGAAATCGAAATCAGTGTTCGAAGGCGAATTGTATTTCTAGAAAAGTGCATTTGGCACTCTTATATGTAAAAAGAACGAGACGGAACAGAAGCTTATCGCTCGAATTACGCAAGTGCATTTTTTAATAGATGTCGCGGACGCGAAAGAGATATACACTTTCCATTCTCGTCTATGTCTCTGTACGTATTGGTTGCAATATTTAGAGAGAAAAGGCTACTATGTTCTTTCAAAAGATTTTAATTTAAAGTCCAAAGGGTTAATAAGTGTATACACGCCGCGGGGTATATAGGGGTGGCTTTAATTCGAAAAAGGAGTAGCAACTTTTGGCACTCTAGTATTTTAAACGCGCTATTTCAATTATTTCACATTCCTTGCTCCCGGAATGGACTCGTTGGGCAAAGTCTTTTTGTTTGCATTTTGTAGGATGCATATCCTACCAAAATGCACTGCGTGCAATTAAGTAGGATGCTTACCCTTCCAAAATGCACGCACAAAGATTACTACCCAGGAATACAAGGTACTCGTGTCTACAATCGCATGCAAGTAGGCCCTCTTTAGGGCCTATGCTGCAGGCCCTCTCTAAGGCCCACGTTTTAGGCCCTCTCTAGGGCCTATGGCAGGCCCTCTCTAGGGTCCCCATTTGGGCCCTCTCTAGGGCCTACGCGCTAGGCCCTCTCTAGGGTCCATTTGTTGGGCTTTCTCCAGGGCCCACAGCTAGGCCCTCTCTAGGGCCTAGAATCTCCTTGGCAAGTCTAAGCGAAAATTTGACTCTACATCCGCGATAAAAAAGCAATTAGAGCACCGGTGCTCTGGACGAACTTTATATGCGCAGAAAATTGGCTCTACTTTCGCGAAGAAAATTCAACTGGAGCTTCGGTGCTCTGAACAAGTCTTAGATACGCAAAAATTTGACTCTAAATTCGCGGTAATACTACTCTAAGTAAGAGCCACGGTGCTCTGCAATACATGGACGCGAAAAAAGCGGGGACTCTACGATCGCATTACGCGCGATCATCTTGGATCCACTTGGAACCTTTTCAAATTTTTCGCGGTGACTCTACTCGACCCGATCGATTCGGTTATTTTATGAATTATTAATCGGATTTGTCAAAATCGCGAGCAACTGATTTAATTTTCTGATTTTAAAGCAGACACATGCATGTCACTATCTACGAGTACCTTGTATGGTCAGCTCATTTGATTCTGCTCTTTCCAACACATATGCGCGGCGGTTAGTGGCCTATTTCATATAACTGGCATTCGTTTTAGGAATATTTCTGCAATATTTCGTGAATATGGTTTAGAAAAGAGCCACGTCACGAGGCTATTGCCTAGACGCCCTAAGCCATACTCGCGAAATATTGCGTAAGTGTTCCCAAAACGAATGTCGACCATGTGAAATGGGTCCCTGCATGTCGCGCATTTGTGTTAGAACGGCCAGAATCGAAAGAGCTGGCTACGCTACGTTTTCTACAGAAACCATTTTATTCTCTTGCATGCACCCACATTCGAAGAATTATAAAGTGACTTATCGTTCGCTGTCATCAAGAGTACTGCATCTCTGCAAACTCGAACCCCTGACCAGCAACCCTGGGACCAGCAACTCTGTGACCAGCACCCCTCGAACCGGCATCCATCGGACCAGCACCCATCGGACCAGCACCCATCGGACCAGCACCCATCGGACCAGCACCCATCGGACCAGCACCCATCGGACCAGCATCCATCGGACCAGCACCCATCGGACCAGCACCCATCGGATCAGCTCCCCTCAGCTCAGCAACCCTCAGCTCAGCACCCCTCAGCCCAGCAGCTCCAGTTGGACTCGTGCATGACTCTACTTTCGCGGTCAAAAAACTATTAGAGCACCGAAGCTCTCAACTAGTTTTACTTGCGCAAAAACACTGACTCTACGATTGCATTACGGGCAATCACAAACACTATTACTGAAACAGACAATTTGTATTTAAGCAAGTTCCAAAAAATTTTCTTTAAATTCCAGGCAGCCACATGGAGCGCCACGCAATTCAGACATTTAGAAAAATTTCGAGCAGCCACATTGGGCGCTTAATGATTCTTAACATTC
This sequence comes from Andrena flavipes, assembly GCA_963971345.1. Lineage (NCBI taxonomy): Eukaryota > Metazoa > Arthropoda > Insecta > Hymenoptera > Andrenidae > Andrena > Andrena flavipes. The sequence continues at coordinate 70,814,955 of OZ020479.1, read as the reverse complement.
ATAGGAAAAAGAAGTGGCCCCTTTGGGCGTATAATACTTTTCAATTTTAATGAGAAGAAAAAACGAGAGTCCTCTATGGACGCTTAACGATTCTTAAGACTGATAGAAAAAAGGAGTGGCCCCTTTGGGCGCCTAATACTTTTCAATTTTAATAAGAAAAGAAACGGCAGCGTCTATGCGCGCTTAACGATGTCTAATCACAAAACGGAAGAACAGCAGCCTCCTTGGGCGCATAATAATTCCGAATTGTAACGTAAAAGAAGCAGCCTCCTCAGGCGCTAATGGCATGGAATGCCAGAAAAATGTTCTAATTCTACTCTACAATGTTAATAAATTCCATCCCGAGCCCGCCAACGAAATTCTGAGTGAATCTGTTAAAGAATTCACCAGAGAACTCTTCGGCGAATCCCTCGGCGAATCCCTCGGCGAATTCTTCGATGGAACGCTTAAAACTAGTGTTGCCTGTCCAAGTTTTCTAAGTTACATGCGGTTACAATTTCTTTCGCATATTTTAGAGGTACGCTTGCAATGCTTTCGAGTGACAAACAGATTCTAAATATCTCATTGCAGAGATAGAAAAGAATTGACAAACGGACACGGATTCGCCGTCTCCGTCTTCGGAATCATATTTCCGGAAAGAAAGAAAAGACAATCGAAAGTAGGGAATATAAAAGTCACTATGACAAGTGTTTAAAAGTATGCTAAATGAGAAACGGCATGGTGCACGGTCAAGCTAATTGTAAGAGAAAGCAAAAGCAAAAGGTGTCACTCTCGACAAGCAAGCCTACCTCTACCCTTAAATTTAGCCTATCGCACTCTTTACAATGAGCCCTAGTGGCATAATCTATCGCAAATATCCACTTGCGTAATGATTGCAATGTACGGTAAAAGGCTACTAAAATTCTTTCAAAAGACTTTACTTTAAAGTCTAAAGGGTTAACATACACGCGTGAGAGAAATAGACGAGAGAGGTTCTCGTCGATCTCTTTGCTTTGCTCGATGCTTTCGAGTGACAAACAGATTCTAAGTATCTCATTGCAGAGATAGAAAAGAATTGACAAACGCACTTGCGTAACTTACGAGGGATATGCGAAAGCTAAGAATCTCCCGATTGAGATTGCAAAGGAGACTAAACGCGACATTCACCCTCGATGCACCGAAATTTCGTTTCTACATGGAGACTCAGGTAAGTACTACGACTTTAGACACCCGTAAAAAGCCGTGATACCAGCACAGTCTGTCGTGCTCTACAGTCGAGCAACACCTTGCGCGAAATCGAAATCAGTGGTCGAAGGCGAATTGTATTTCTAGAAAAGTGCATTTGGCACTCTTATATGTAAAAAGAACAGAAGCTTATCGCTCGAATTACGCAAGTGCATTTTTTAATAGATGTCGCGGACGCGAAAGAGATATACACTTTCCATTCTCGTCTATGTCTCTGTACGTATTGGTTGCAATATTTAGAGAGAAAAGGCTACTATGTTCTTTCAAAAGATTTTAATTTAAAGTCCAAAGGGTTAATAAGTGTATAGGGGAGACCGGGGCTAGTTGTTACACTTTTCAGTTTTTTATTTTTTATTTTTTTTGCATTCCATATTTATGACTATCAATGACTCTTACTTAAAGTACGTTCTTTCCTCTACCGATGACCGCTATGGAATGTAATTAAACGAAAACCATGACTTTGAAACAAGCCATTTTGAAAGTCGAGACATGTTGTAACAACGTGCCCCGAGTAGGGGCAAGTTGTTACACAATACGGGGCAAGTTGTTACACAATTAAATTTTACGAAACGAGGCTTATTATGAGTAATATAATTATATTTTCTTGGACAAAAGTAAATTTATTAATGTTAAGAATTCTTTTACAATAAATATACAATAAAAAATCTATTTTAAAAATAATAAAAACTACTGAAATCATTATCGTCAATTATCGTCGTCCGTTTCATACGGGGACTCGCAATTAATGCACACGTAAAAGTGATTCTTTGGTTTTGCACACTTCTCATGTGCCCACTTTTTGCATTCTATGCACTGAATCCATTTAGCGGGAAACTACTATAGTGACTCGTGGTAACTAAAGCATTAAATTAATAAATTAATAAATTAATTACTAAATACAATGTAACAACATGCCCCTTTCGCTCTGTAACAACGTGCCCCTTTTCGTATGTAACAACATGCCCCTTGTCTTGTGTAACAACTTGCCCCTTGTCGTGTGTAACAACTTGCCCCGGTTGACACCATTGTGTATAAACAGCTATAAGTTCATACCAGTTGGGTGTATTCTTATGTTCGTGGTGCTAATCTGTAGCTAAAAGAACACTGATTCAAACCTGGTAATAGTCATTTACATACATTTATCTGTCTGTTCGGTAGAAAAGATTCAAGTAGAAAGAGAAAAGTTACTATTAGTACCGAAAACACAAAAAACTGTAATAAAGTGACAACGCGTGAACCGATTACAAACACACAACATATACAAGTGTGTATGGTTGAAACACATCAGTCACTTCATCGTCGAAGAGATAGTCCAAGCGAAAAAATTTTAAACTGCTTTGTAACAACTTGCCCCTGTAACAACTAGCCCCGGTCTCCCCTACACGCCGCGGGGTATATAGGGGTGACTCTAATTCGAAAAAGGAGTAGCAACTTTTACGCAAGTGCATTTTTGAATAGATGTCCAGACCGAACCAAGCTCACCAAATGTGAGTTTGGCTTGATCTGGACCCTTAAACTAGATCGTAGGCTTTAGCTTGATTCCGTTTCGAAAGTCTCAATGCTTGGGAAACGTTACCAAGGAGCCGAGCACACCACTTGGAGGTACCTACGAAAGTGACCCATTTCTACGAAATATTTCTGGTCTATGTTCCACCAATGCTTAGCGCATTTTTGAAAATTTGGAAAAAGTCTTATGGCTAAAGTTCATAAACTATGACTTATTGCCAGACTAGTTTAAATATTGTAAAGAGAGAGAATAGTAGAAGTAGCGAGCACAGTGACCAAGCAGTATCAATATCAACTGTCATTCTCAATTATTAATATTTGTATGAGAAAGAGCTGCAAGTAATATAGTTGAAAATCCATAAGAAATTAATGCTTTCCATTCTCGTTTTATTAAGATAATCTAATGACTCGAATATAATTAAACTTGAGAAGTGTAACTCGTATTCAAAGCATCAAGCTTTGATTATAAAATTCAAGAAAAATAATTTCTAATATTTAAAACACGATATTAGCACTCTGACCTCGAATTTGAAATTTATTGTTACTGTTTACGAGAACTAAGTATGTATTCGTGGTCACTGTGCTTGCTACAGCAATCATTTGTTCAATAGCATGCAGAAAAATTGAAAAAAATGAAAATGTACCACTCACCGATCGTTGAACACAGTCTCACTACTATCCATGCAGACAGGAAGCTTGATTTCACTGAGATCCGATCACTATCGCATGTAAAGTTCAACTGGCAGATCACGAATTCGGTAGAGGTTGTTGACGTTATGTCTCGCTCCAACGACTCCCAGCTCTTCGAGAAAAGTATTGCTCGAGAAGTCTTCTAGGTACTGGGTGAATTGTAGTAGAATCTTGTTAAGCGACCTCCCACATGGTCCAGTAATCGATGCAATTAATCCAGGAATCGAGATATCACGAAATAATATGCTCACGCGTTGACTGACATCCGATCACTGTCGCAGGTAAAGTTCAACTGGCAGATCACGAATTTGGTAGAGGTTGTTGACGTTCTGTCTCGCTCCAACGATTCCCAACTAACTTGAAATTCGTTCAGGCCAGAAATAATTTGATACAGCAATGTTCATTGCAAAATATGTACTTTTCGCAGCTGCAGCCATGCACCCTGCATTTTCTTGTATATGTCTTTTACTACTGGGGAGATCCCAAATCTGGGGAGGTATCAAATAAAATAAATCATGTAAACCTATCGAAGAAATGCATCAAATAAAATAAATCATGCAATCCCATCGAAGAAATACACGAAATAGAACGACTCATGCAAAAATCCACGAAGGAATGTATGAAATAGGACAGATGATGGAAAACAATCGAAGAAATCAGTTAAAAAGAAAGAGAAATCGGTTTTGGCCTTGGCAAAATATTAACATTTTGAATGGCTTTTAACGAACCCGAAAATTTCATCGGCACCAAACGAATAAGCTAACCTAGGCTAGGGGCCGAGGGGGGGGGGGGCAGGAATGACCAGGGCTGAAACCGTGACGAGGTCCCCAGGAAGTCCAAGTTGTCCAGTAGGTCCGAATGGTCCAGGTGGCGCAGGAAGAACCAGGGCTGAAACCCTGACCAGGTCCCCAGGAGGTCCAACAGGTCCAGCAGGTCCAGCAGCTCCACGTGGCTCGGCAGCTCCAGGGTCTCCGGATGTCCAGGAGGTCCACCAGCTCCACGTGGCTCGGCAGCTCCAGGGTCCCCGGAGGTCCTCCCGGCCCGTAGGACCGACGACGACTGAGTACATGGAGCTCCGTGAGCTTAGTATATACACTTCGAGAAACTATGTCCTCCAATCAAAACAAAGTCGACGGTTCATTACAACTGCGAAATCCAACGAATTCTTCGGCAAAAATGGATTTTCTGCTAAAATATCCATTCCAGTGGCTATTACTATGACAAATAATGTTAAGAACATTTGCACTAACCGACCAGTATAAATTATTATTAACTATGATCGATACAACTCGAGATATCAAGCAATTAGTAAGCTTTGGCCTTGGATTTGCAAATGATTTTCTATGCCAATTGAATTCTATTTTATTCTCAATGTTTAATCATTCGATAAATTAATGTTAATACTTATACATATTACATACTATTATTTATACTGTATAAATACATTTTAGTTGAACTGAATGTACTAAATCTGCATTTCTACATATATGACGAAAACTTCGAAGCACTTCGCACATGATTCGAAGCTTAAAACTCTTAAATTCTTGATAGGTCTTGAAAATGAACATCTGGTTGTCAAAAATTAGCCAGGTTGATCGGCCATTTCGAGAATTCTTTCTCGAGAAATATTATAATTGCTTATTTCTTATTTCTCGAGAAATTTTAGTCTAGCAAATCGCGAACGTATAAACACATCTACAATTTATAATAAATCTTATTAGTAACATTAGAACCTATATGAATTACAATAGAAAATCTCAGTAGAGAAGATTCTACATTATTGACTGCAAAATTCTTAACTGCAGAACTCTTAAATTCTTATTTAACAATTTAGAAAAACTGTATACCTACTGAATTAAGTAATGAGTTTCTTGTGGCGACGAAAGGAAATTTTCTACGGCCACAGATTTTATCCCCCCACAAAAAGAAGGAAAGAAATAGATTAAAAACTACTTTACAACAAAAAAGTAATGTTTCACTTTGCACAAATTTTGCACTAAATAAATAATCAATTATATTTAATATCTGTTTTTCATTTATTATACAAGTTTTGTGCAAAGTGGACAGTAATAGCATGGAGATTTGTACACAGTAAGTATTAATAATAGTAATATTTAATATATATACGCACATACCTAGTATGTACAAGTTTGTTCGATGAATAGAGCAAGATTTTTCACCAACGATCATTCTATGCCAGAAAAACACCAGTTCTCGTCCGATCACTGAAGTTAAGCGGCATTGGGCGCGGTTAGTACTTGGATGGGTGACCGCTTGGGAATACCGCGTATTGTTGGTACTTTTTTTTCTTACCACACTCCATTTTTAACTTTTATACTTAACTATAAAACTGAAATAATATTTTGACTATTAATGGTGGCTTGTACTAGAGACGGCCGTGGCATAATGTGTGAATTGAAACACACCCCAAGTACATAACAGGAACAATGCGTTAGAAGTGGGAGAATTCTAGGGAACCCTATGCGCCACCAACGCCACAAATGCACGCATTAACGGTAAGTACTGCGTAGTAAAATGCTTTTATTTGGCTTTGACAGTTGACCACAGTTAACGTTTAAGGCCTGGTATCATTTGAAATGTATAACAATTCCCAAGTTCATATAAATTTATTTAGATAAATTTTATGGGAAGAAACCAGTAGACAAATGTATAATGGCCGAAAAGAATGAAACTTCAACGAAACCGAAATCCGAAACTATGGGAGAGGTTATAAAAGATAAGGAAGCTGATATCAGTCGTTATTTCGAGAATACGTCGCACACAATTTTCGACGAGATTGTTCCGCCTAAGAAAGACGATTTTTTCAACATGCAAAGAGGTTCGAGTAGCAGGATTCCAGATTTTGAGTTATTAGCGGATCGTTCAAATGAATTTTTAAAAAATAGTGTGTTGCTCGGTAATGAGCGATTCGACCACAATGCATCGAACGATATACACAGAGATGTCTGGATACCATCAGAACAGACAAGGAAAGTTTTGAGAAGTATCGCCACGTCGACTAATGGAACTAATTCTCTCGATAGAGACAACTTAACAATGCCTGGACTTGCGATACAGGGAGACATGCCCGATTTAATAAAGACTACTGCTATCCACTTCTTAGGCGAAGATGAAAATATTCACAGAAATGTACTTACCGCTTCCGATGTAACGCAAGATGAACGTGGTTTGAGAAACTTAATACAAGCTGGCTGCTACAAAGCAGCAATAAACTTATCAGGAAGACTTTTGGCTGTGTATGCTCAGGGATACGGCAAAATCAATCAACCTAGCAAACACACACCACATTCTTTACAATTATGGTACACTAGGCTTGCTCTACTTACTAAACTTAGACAAATAGATGTTTTAGAGAAAGAATCCAAACCGTTTGGTAATTTAGACAAGCCCGATATGTATTTCACATTTTATCCTGAACTATATGGTACAAAACCAGGTTCCATGGCTTCCTTTTCCTTTAGACTACTTTTAGCTGAAATTCCACTGTATTGTGGAAAACCGAAGCATGCATTAGATAATTTATATAAGATTTTAGCTACGGTCAATCAATTAATAGCAAATTTTAATAATGGACACGGTGGAGATGGAGCTCGAATTAAAATCAATGCTACAGAGCAAGAAGATGCGATACGATTATGGAAAGGCAGAAGGTCCAGAGTCCTTATATCTATTACTAATTCTGCAGTTACACTGAAGAATTATGTACTGGCTATAGATATTTTAGAAAAATTATGTGATTCTCCAGATTGGAGTCCTGAACAATCAGATGCGCTAAAATCTAGCATAGGAAGGCTACATCTGTTTTTGGGAGATGTTTCAGCTGCAGAAAAATTGCTTATATGTCGTCATAAACAAGACAGTGGACCAACTGTTAGAGAATTAATGGACAGAGGATTAATGGCAGTAGCTCAAAATTCATTTCAGGAAGCATATAAATGTTTTCAAACTGCAGCAACAATAGATCCTTCCAATATTGCGTTAACTAATAATATGGCTGTTTGTCTTTTATATACAGGACAGTTAAAAGCAGCAGTACACTTATATGAAAGTGCAATTACAAAGAACCCTGTAAAAAGTTTACAAGAACCTATACTCCTAAATATATGTAGTGCATATGAATTACACACGACTCACTGTGAACAACCAAAACTACATCTCTTAAGTCAATTGAATAGGTACAAAGGAGATGCTGTAGACATACAGTGTTTAAAACTTGCTTTGTAAAGTTCATGTTAATTTTAAACAAAAACTACTTTATTCGTCCATGTATAGGTGTAATAAGCTAAAAGAGAAACTTTAAATCTGTTATTTAATTACGAAGCTGATTGCATTAAGCACCATGTAAAATTTATCAATAAATATCAATATTGATTCAGTTTTTAAAATATTTTAGTATTTCTTTATATGAAGCTTTTACTTTTATATCTGACAATATTTGGGTATTTATCATTTTGTATTTATTATTTGAAACTATACTTTATCAACAAAAATTTCTTAGTATAGGGGAAACCAACCAGTAATTGACCGCATACCAGTAAATGGCCATTAGGCAAAGAAATGTAAATTATAAATTTAAAAATACTATGTTTATAAATGGAGTGTAGTTGCACTTTTAATATACCATATTTTTAGTTACGCGTATTAAGCAAACATGAATAAGTAGAATTCTTATTAAAAGTATGCGGTCATTTACTGGGCTTCTTTGTGAGGGATCCTGTCAATATTGTTTTTAAACATCATGGAAGTAATATGGGCTGCGAATGCTTACGATCAGCTGACCGTAACAGCGGAGCACGCGGCTCATTTACCTGCAACTAGGCGCACCGCTGTCTTGAACAGCTTTTCGCGACGTTGAATATGCAAATTACCAATAAGAGATAGGTTTTCACTTCAGCGAATATGGTAGTATTTTTTTCGGACATTTACAATGGCGACCTAAAGTCGGAATTTGAAAAATGAAAATTTGTTCATAATTTTCATTATTGTAAAAATGATTTTTCAATCGGAGAAAGTTATTCAGTAAGGCCGAGCCGTTTAGATCAAAATGAAGAAGGAATCGTCTAAATCCGATAAATAGTTTCCGAGATAAAAATTTATGAGTACAACCCATTTTTATGAAAATAGGCAAAAATCGGAATCGAAAATAAATGAAGGAAAAAATTATTTTTTACTTTTTAGTGCATTTTTATTTATCGAAGTCGGTTTTAACTTTTTTTTAAATGTCTTTATTTTTGGCTTTTTAGTTTTATATATATATTGACACAACATTCCGAGGAGATATGCGCACACGTAAATAAATTAATAATAATTAGGTGACAATAGTCTTTCTTATTAACCAGTACTGGCAATGTATTGAGCCAATATTGATGCAGTGCATCATCAAAATCAGTCCATATGCTGAGGAGTTAAACGGTGACAAACAAAAAAATACATACGGATCGAATCTATAACCTCCTTTTTGAAGTCAGTTAAAAATGTTCCTTATATTCAGTTTAACAGTTTGCTTAAACACTATAGTGCTAAGTAATTATATTAATTATTTATATCACATTGTTCATGTATGTACATTCCTTCTTACGCGACCTCCATACACTTGGTGTTCCTCTACCTATGATCAATACTGTGAGAGGTGATGCTACAGGCAAATATAAGTCGAAAATCCAGAGTGACGAATTTGCGGTAGAGGCTTCGTTTTCGAGAAAATTAACTTCGAATTTCACTTAAATACGCGTGGATCGTTTCCTACGGGCAGTATACTGTCGACCGATACATCGTAGCGGGATTTCGCCCCAAGACAGGAACCGACAAGTTCTACATACAACATAAAGGATATTTTATATATTATTATCGTAATTGTCATAATTATTACTACTATTACATCATGCATACCTGCGACGCGCGTACCAGCCTGGCGCACTTCGTCTGAACCGTACTCAGCGTCCTTACTTATGCAAGTAATTTGCAACGTATGCACCTTTTCTTCTGTCTTTTGTCTGTATGCTCTTGTGAACTTAATGGTTGAATTAAATTTATTATTTCCTTCGCCACTTTCTTAGGAAAGTTACGGCGGCGTCGATCCCCTCTCGTGATCGTATGAACCGCGAGAAAAAGTGCCATTGCTGAAACTTGTGACTACTGATACAGTCGGTGGTCTTACACTTTACAGCGCGGTCGACGCCGGATCGATACAACAGCTTTACGATCTCATTGATGCATCTACTTTCTTTTACATTTCTTGGTGTACTGAATACGAGCTTGCTTTGCTAAGCGCGCTTGAGCTCTAGTATTCGAGTCTTTATCTTTTAATAATCTGTTAATATTTCTGTTAATATTTCGAGTCAGCATTTTTAAAAAACGTAATTGTGCCTTAGACGGATTCTTCAGTTTCTGCATATCCACCGTTGCCATGTACTTTTCAGTACTCTGTAAACGCTCCTTCAGTGTTCCCAGCTTATATACATACTTAGAGTGCTTCTTCAATAAATCAGACGCTATTCCATGTAAACGCTTAGCCACTAGCGTCAACTTGTTTTTCCTGGTTACTGACCCAGGAAGTGTTCGTCTTTCAGAAGATTTTGAAGTTGACATGGCTTCCTTCGAAGCAGAATCATCTTTTGAAGATGAGGGCTCTATATTCTGCACACTGGATGAAGATTTAGATGAGATATGCGCATCACGGTGCTGAGTAGTATTTTCAATTATATTCTTCTTTAAAATTGATAAATTCTTACTATTGTTGCCCACTGCTTCAGGACTGTTAGTTTCTTGCGTGTATGTATCGTCCCAACTCGGTAAAATTTTGAAATCCATAAACTCGTTCAGTGGATTTTTCAGTGTACAATTCTCATGCATCTTCTCATCTTCTGCTACTTCGATATTCCATATAAGTCTGTCAGCTCTTGTGCTTGCAGGGGATGCAGTAGATGACCCAATATTCAACATTAATTGTGGTACAGCATCATCTTGTAATACTTGGCGAATGGGTGTAATTTTGTAGGCACTTTCAGGAAAGTGTAATTGACAAATTCTGTAGTTGCGCAATTCATCCGATGTAAGACCATCCAGGTTCGGATTATTAATAGCCTGCAACCATTGTTCGCTTCTTATTACATTTTTGGGAAAGCTGTGTCTTTTCATATTGCTGTTCGAAGTACATCCTGGCACGACGCATCGCCAATGTACTGTTGGTCCTCTCCGTCCTTTCTCTGCAGATAACAATAATTCATTTTGTGTCTTTTCATAGCATTTAACAAGTACATTCCAAAAATACAAGTTTTAAGATTAGGAAATCATTTTTAATATTTTTTACAGTAAATTGAAAGTTCCCGATAATAGCGTTTATAACCTAAAAAAAATTAAAAATCATCATGGATATTCAAATGAACAAGTATCTCAAATCTGACTCAAACCGTACATAAAACTTTCTTACCTGTCACCCTCTTTGCAGTTGCACCATTCTTCTGCACATTCATTTTAAGATATTAAAGAGTAAACACAAATAAACACTAGCGTTTCACTCACGTTAGATCACGTTTCACGTTGACCGTTGTGAACAGTGCCTACTTTTAAGCACCTTTTTCCGTGTAGGCAGGGGCGTCTGCAGACTTTTTTCCCAGGGGGGGGGGGGCAACTTTGGGGCGATGGTAAAGAAAATATACCCCTCTTGCTTTTTTTAACCCACTTTATAATGCCAATTTAATTAAAATTTTAAAACCGAAGTATAAAAATATTCCCTTGTTTAATATAAAACTTAATAAAGTTCAGTTTTGAAAAATAAGCGATTTTTACCCAAAAGCCAGGGGGGGCAACAACCCCCTTTTGCCCCTCTCCCCCCCCCTCCCCCGGACGGCCCTGCGTGTAAGCCGTTCGTCCACGGCTGCAATGGGCTGCAACGCAACTGCAATTTGACATAAACTGTAGAATCTGCTTGCATTGTTATTTGGGGGTAGGGATACACCTACAGCAGTAATGTACATTTGTGTTGGTGTGTAGGGATGGCCATGTAACGTAGGAATTGTATGTTAATTCTGGACCTCAGATGGCGCTGTTGGCTGTGCCTAGCAGACGGCAGAATCTGCTGTCCATCTGCTGCCGATCTGACATCAGGATCTGCATCTCAGATGACTACGGTTCTGACGTCAGATTCTGCTTCCCAGATCTGGCTATCAGGGGGTTAAATTGTGAAAACAAGTTAATTTATATAATAAATTAACTTATTTTCAGAATTTATCCTTTAATTCCTGTAGAATACATTTAAACTCTGTCCAATTCTACTACCATGTCAGTCAAATACACAGAAAATGTATAAAAATTAAATATAACAGGTAAAAAGAATTGCGTTAGGTAAGTTATTTAATATTGATATCACTTGTAGTTTAAACAGGTACTTATGCCACAGAAAAACGATTCTCTTCGACTTAAGCGCTATGTAATAAGTTCTTAGAATATAATAGTATGAAGATTTTTACACAGTAAGTACATATTAATAATAGTAATATTTAATATATATACGCACATACCTAGTATGTACAAGTTTGTTCGATGAATAGAGCAAGATTATTCACCAACGATCATTCTATGCCAGAAAAACACCAGTTCTCGTCCGATCACTGAAGTTAAGCGGCATTGGGCGCGGTTAGTACTTGGATGGGTGACCGCTTGGGAATACCGCGTATTGTTGGTACTTTTTTTCTTACCACACTCCATTTTTAACTTTTATACTTAACTATGAATCGGATGCTATTGTCGGAAATTTTGAAATTTTATTATGATTTCACGCCATTCTCGCAATGCGTTCCGCTATTACAGAGGGATTAGTAGGAATACACCAATTTCTTAGGTGTATAATAGTTTAGGTTAGTTTGCCAATACTGACCCTCAGGTGACCCATCCTCTTTGATGGTCACCCCCGTGAGTATGGTCTGTCTACAAGCTGGCCCGGGCCCATAAAAAGCGGACACATACCCGAGAAACGGGGTAAAATACTAGCGGGTTAATGCGCACCTTGACAAGACGGACATCCAAAGCAATTCCCTCTTCTAGAGGAGGCCCTTCTACTTCCTATAATAGGGGGGCCCTACAACCCCGTGGCAACGCAGGGGAAGGAGGTGCGGTTGCGCCGGAGCCCTCTGACCCAGTGGCAGTGCAAGCGAAAGAGGTGACGTTGCGCTGGACGGCGCGGTCAGTCCTGGGGGAACCACCGTTCCCTGATGGTAGGTATGTAAGTAAACTCACAGGCCGAATAGCCAAGACTGCGCCTGGGACTCGCGACATTGGTCAAGACTCCCCCCGCTGTCAAGTCGCTGCTACTTCGGCTAGGCCAAATGTAAAAAATGTTACATTTGTCCCCGCTCTTCCCTACTTTTTTTTAACATAATTGAAACGAGCAGTGAATTTTCTAGCAGAAAGTATTAAACTTTATTCGTCCTATGTCTAATAATTGACGAGATATATATTTGCAAAAACGTTATTCATAGTCTCACTACTTACTTTAGTTATGTACAGTAGGTCAGTGATTCCCATCCGGTGGGTCGAGAACCCCAAGTGAGTCCTGATGTGTCTTCTGGCGGGTCACTACAATCTTTTTTTTTTTAATATTTTAAGTTAGAATTATATTCGGATATAGGGAAGACCTATTTTTAATGTGTTTTCAGTACCTTACCTTACATACGAGGGGGGGGGGGGGGGGGTCGCAGGTTTTTTGAATATTATAAAAGAGGGTCGCGACCCAAAAATGGTTGGGAAACACTGCAGTAGGTGCTCGAAGTGATGCCCGATGACTTTCATACATCTGTGCAATCTGTTAATTAACGATAACACTACAGATTTAATTGTCTGTGTAGTAAATGCTGCATGGGTTTCAACAATTCGATTTTTCATGTCAAATTTTGAATAGCTTTTATCTCGAATACAAAGCCTCAAATTGTGAAACGGTTAAAGACTTTGCAATATATATACAATTGAGTTCAATGTAGGTGCTACTTACAACTTTCTTCACGATAAAGAAATCTTTTATAAATACAAATTGGACAAAAATAGATCGCGGCGATTGTTAATGTAGAGAGCAAAGTCTAGTACCTACAGTTACATAATCACGAAATAAAAGGGAAACTCCAAATTCTGTACATCTTCCATAACAACCAAAATACCAGATTAAACAAAATTTATATTTCTACGTAAATACAATATAATATCGATCATACAAAGTTAAATCAAAATTAAATCCGTGCTAAAGGTTAACATATCGGTGACCGCAGTCGTGCCATTTGTTATTGCACAGAAACATAAAAGACAATACAGACTCGCAGTTTTCTTCTCATCTTGAATTCCGAGGAGTCAACGTGCAAAGCAAGTAATTCAACATCGATGTCAAAGTAAAATAGCCTTTATTACATCGTGAAACGAGGACAATTTAATGAACGTTCAACAATTGCTAGAATTTTCTCTTTCTCTCTTCCTTCCATTCACTCTTTCGCTCATGCACTCATCCTTTTATCTTTTCTATCCCTCTCTCTCTCTTTCACGCACACATATTTCCTTTTTTTTTTCATTCTCCCCTTCATTCATGTCACTCAGCTGATGTCTTTACATTCCACCGCGCACATCTTTTATTCCTGCTGTTTCATTGCCTCTGCTACTTGTTACTTTCATTATCTAAAAGAATCTGGGTGCTCGCAACATTCTTTAAGAATATGCAGTACACGACGGACTCTTCGTTATTTTTTCATCAAATTTAACCTTCTCGATCTATCCAGGTTAATTAATTATCATCCTTTCCTTCTGGCTGTCCATTTCCCGTCACTACTTATTGAAGTTAATCAACTTCATTCTATCTTCTTTCTGTCTTTCCCTCGGATCTCCACCCTATTAATAGACGGGTACATCATAGCATGCATTCAGATCGATTCCAAAACTGCTCTTTCTCCCCCCCTCTCTCTCTCTTTTTTCTCTCTCTCTCTCTTTCTCTCTCTCTCTCTCTCTGCTGAAAAAGGCACGAACTGGCGGAAAAGTCGGCCTAACTGTATAATATTTTCATTTATTTATTATGGATGGAACTTCGTCACAATACATTGTTTTAATTTCTTTCCCTTTCTTCTGCTTCTTTCCGCAGTGTAACAGGCTCGGCTCGATACCATTTAAACCAAATCCAAATGATTCGTGCCGCGAAATTTAGCCGCGCCGTGCATGCAGTGTTGACTCGTCCTTTACACCACACTTTTTAATTTCTCTCGTTTTCCTTGTTTCTACATCGAATGCCCATTATCAACGATCGAACCTTCAAAAGGATCGTTATTTACTAGAATAATACGTTTTTATAACATTAATTAGTTATCCCATTACAAAACGACGCTCCTTCCCCCAAAAGTGATTGGTAGCTTCAAATATGTTATACATTAACGAAACCACTCTCACAAACATTGCAAGTACAAAAAGAATTAACAGTATGAATTCTCGCACGTTATTAATAAAGAGACAAGTAGTAGAAGTTGTATTCCTTGAGGGATAAATAATCGTCCAGTTGTAAACAGAATTATAAAGAAATCAACAGTATCCTTTTGTAAGTCGCGAATTATAAAATGCCTGCGATCGTAATTTATTTCTCGCAATGTTTGCAACCGCTCACATCAACCATGGGATCACTTCACTCGGAGGAGGCACTGCATCCACTACGCGGCTGGTAACTAACTTCCACTTTTCATTTTTGTTCCTCAGTTCTTCCAAACATCTACCGCATTTTACGCTTCGCCGTTACAATAACATCCGCATCGCTATTCCTGGTGACTAAATGTAACCTTACAAGAGTATTTTACTTATTTACATACATGCTGTGCCGTATATACACACGCGCACACGTGTGCACTGTGCAGGCTGTGCATTTAGCAAATTTATTCCTTCACACTTATGACGTATATATACTGTATAATGCTTACGATTCTATAACTTCTAAATGAAACGGTATTATTTATTGTCCTGCCGTATTTCTCCGAGTATTTCCCATGTGCACATACACGCATACACGCATACGTTTCTTTTTTTACACGCACACACGCACGATTCTGGTGATCATGCAACGTATAGTCATGGAAAGCTCAATGGCATAACCACCAGTGTTCGTCGAGTACAGTTTAAAGCGAACATAATTACTTCCGCGTGCTTCCCTCTGGATAAAATCACAATTCTGTCGCCCTTGTGGAATTCGTACTTTCGCAACACTACGCACGGTATATTAAATTCTGAACAATTTCAGAAATTCTTTATTAGTTTATGGGGCAGCGTTTTGCTTGTGCTATTATGTGTACTACGTGATAGAGGAAGCAAATGTTCATTATACGTATGAGAGAAGCAGCGCGGAGTAAGAATTTACTTTCGACGATGCTTCACATCGAGATCGAATCGTCAAACTTGTATTTTTTTTTATCTCGGTAACTAGGCAAGCTCGGTCGTTCACGGAAGGCATCGTACGGTGCTCATTTTTAAATCGTTGCATTAACAATCATTAACAATTTTTTTCTTCCCTTTTCTTCTTTCGTATTTCTCTCCTCGCTGTCTCGTGTTTTACGAGTATTTATCTATTTATTTATGTATGTATTTATTTATTCCCTTTAGCTTTCGTGTAATAGTTTAGGAAGTAACGGAGGCATAACCGATGCCGATGCGCGAAAGCTGGCAAAATTACGCTGTAGTTTGGGTTATTTAATAATACGTACATACATACATCGAGGCGAGCAGGTTGCAAATACTCCCGAATCAGAGCAAATATTTCTTTCTATCATTATATATATCTATATTTATATTTATTTATTTATATATATATTCTTTTATTCTTTATTTAGTCACTTATACGTATGTAATATTGTCTTCGTAAGTTTCCTGCTTTTCCTTCCTGATGTCCTAAACCCGTTGGTCGTCAAAGTATTCGAGAGTACAGAATCGAGGCTTTTCGAGAACGAAAGCAAGGACCATCAAATTATTGAAAGCTAACACGAGAAGGTTCTTATTGTAACGTTGCTGAGAAAAATAGAAAAAAGAAATAAATTTCAAAACTACCCACGAATTAAACGATTTGAAAAACATGTGTGTAAACAAAACAATAACGTTAAAAAGAATGGAAAAATGACGAAAACACGCTGTGGAGAAATAACGGAGGAAAATAACAAAACGATTGCACAGGAACGTTGTTGCGATAGAGTTTCGAAACTAGAAAACAAAAATAGAAGATTCTCGCATGTCTGTACCAGCCGAGGAACAGATTCATCGCGGGTTCGCGGATCCGCGGCAATCGATTAGTACTATATCGTCTTGTAATATTATAATAATATAAAAATATATTTCTTAACTATTAACACTATAATAAATGAGTATTATAAGCATCATATCTGGATTTCCCTTTTTCGTAGTACGAACACGATGCCTGTCGCGGATAACCGGAGCTTTAAGGGCGGTATTCTCAGTTGTTGCTTATTCTTAAGATAGTCTTAATCATGCGGCACCTTCTACTATTCTACGATGTTAGTAGAGGATGCCGCATGCTTAAGACGATCTTAAGAATAAGAAACGACTGAGAATACTACCCTAAGACGCGGAGGAAATGCAACGGTGTCGCCCCGCTCGGTCGAATACGACACTACTTTTGGCGCGAACTTTTTAAACATACACTTTTGCCGTGTATCCCCGTATAAGTTGTCGTTTCTTTTCCTCGATCTTTATCAATAACAATATATATAATATAATATAATATAATATATATGTATATCACTTGTCACTCGTGGTACGTGTAAATAAAAAGAGGCATAAACCGTTATAAAATACATTCTCGAGTATTATCGATCTGTAGATTATATATAATGTATATATATATATATATACATATATATATAATATTATATATATACCGCTTACCTACGCGTCCGAACAAATAAAATCATAAAAATGTCGTAATAATAATTTTTAATAGTACATTATTGGAAGCATTTAATATTATACTTAGAGTTTACGAGCGGAGCCTGGATCTCGGTGAAGGGATTTCTTTTCTTTCTTTTTTTCTTATTGCGAGGTTCTCGATGCCATTTTCTTTCGCGCGTCGGAAAATTGACGAGCTCGCTGTTTCCGTCGACTTTCAGCGATACGAAGGATCCGACAAGCTTGACGGAAAGTACGAGAGGCCGTGGTGACTCTTCGCGAGTTACGAATAAATAAAAAAAGGGGCACGGATATCGTCGATGCGAATCGATTCTCACGGAATGTCTAAGGCATACTTTTTTCTTAAGACGAGTCACTTTCTCATCCAATCTCTCTCTCTCTCTCTCTCTCTCTCTCTCTCGCTCTCTCTCTCGCTCTCTCTCGCTCTCTCTCGCTCTCTCTCTCTTTCGCGCTCTCTCTCTCTCTCTCTCTCTCTCTCGTCAAAACGATGATCCGTGGAGATTCAATTGTAACACAAAACTCATATACGACTTCTTCCATATTAAAAAGAATTAATGTAATAAATTCATTTTAAAATTCATAATAAATTATATAGGACATTTACCTTATTATTATCTTAAATCTTTTGGTACGAATATTGCAGAAAAAATTGCAGATTTCATTCTCAATATATTCCAGATCTTTTTTATCAGATCTATTTTCGAAATCGCGAAACCTTAAATATTTTTATGTCATGTGTCGACGAATTCATTACGTTTATAATATATTGACACACGGTAGCTGTTCATTGAATAAAATGGAGAATATATTGTAAATGATGAGGACTGATTTAAGCACTTATAAAATTAAGTATTATAAAATGTAGAGAAAAATTTTCCATTTCAACTTCTTCCTGATATCATTTGTTTGCAAGAAACGTAAGTTGTTAACACGGACATCTTATACACTGCTCGAAACGAGTGGAGAGATCGCGTTCTCAATAATTTAAAAGAACCAACTGTTCTGGGAGATAAAAAATCATCTTATCAGATGGTGGCTCTACTAATTGAGTTAATTATATAGATCGCCAACAGATTGGTGTTCTTTAACCTTGATATTAAAAAGTGTCTACTGCTCACAGTGTGTCTAGCCCAGAGAAGGGCAAAATTTTTATTAAAATAAAATTTCAAATAACGAATAAAAGTTTTAAAAAATGTCGCCATTCGTTCGTTAATCCGAGTTAACATTATTCGACACAGGACGAATAATTTTTTTTTTAACTTTTATTCGTAAATCGAAATTTTATTTAAATAAAAATTTTGCCCATCTCTGGTCCAGCCCCACAAATGCGAACTGATCAATCATGTATAAAACCGAACATTGGAAATAACAAGCGAATTCAATGTAATGTCAGGAATAAAATTTACAGCGAGTTTCATTATATTATTCTCAAAAATTGCAGAGGAAAGTAGGATATCTTATTTCAGTTGTGTTACCGACCGATTCTTTCTTCCCCTTAATATAGAAAAACTCGCAAGTGTCATTTATATTTTCCATTTATAACAATGTTTTTACTGTATATCAAAATTGTATACCACGTTAGAATAACACACTTTATCAAGTGATAAGGGTTCAATACTCCACTTATTTTGAATAGTGCAAACGGTTATAACAAAGAACATTTTGAACTCTAATTATCCAAGTATTACAATTTAGATTGTGTCACTATTACGAGGTTTTCAGTGGCAAAAAAAATTCCAACTCAAATTTGAATCTCGCACGTACAACGTGTCACACTGCGGGCATGCCGACGTAGCGTCGGCACGGAATTCAAAGTAAGTACACAATGATCGAAAGATAGTTGTATGGCATCGATCACCGACACGTAAGGCCCAGAACATACCTTGGCGCTATGTATAATCGTAACTCGGCCGGTTCTCGTTGCGAGTTAAAAACGACTCAACCACGAGATCACCCGACAACTAGAGGTTCTAGTTCCCGTTCTCAGCGGTTTATCGGAATTTGCATTTAAGCTCTCAGTTAGCGATTTAAATTCAGATACATTTCTCTGAATCTCTCGGTCTTGATCTTATCCAATCTTCATCGTGGTATTTGTTTTTATTTAATTGCACACGCGCTCTACCCTTTCTTTTTTTTCTCCTTTTTCTTTTTTTTTTTTTTAATTTTTCTTCGATTACAATTAGTCGAGTGTCACGATTTTGTATTCATAAGTAACGAAATTCAGGACACTAATACGTAATTAATTAAAAATTTCAATTCAAAGTTCGTAGACGAACGAAAATTTACTTTTAATCGTCGTTTAAAATTTTTTTTCTATCTTCTTGGAAACTGGTTATTTCATTGAGACCAAAGTTGTTAAAAATATTTCAGAAATTTCGTTATCTCGTAACACGAGCTTCCCTATATATATATATATATATATATATATATATATATATATATACGCATATACATATATATATACATATATATATATACATATATACATATACATATACATATACATACATATATATATATATATATATTTGTAATTTTGCTTCGTTCTTTTATCGAATATCCGATTGCACGCCTCAACTCTTCAAATGAACTCCATTATCGCGTTACATCTCCGTCGCCTGCTGCGCGTTGCGACTGAATTATCGCGTGCCCCGTGCGAACGAGGCTAACAAATTTGTACGTTAATTAGTTTCCTTATTATTGTCATGGTATATATAATTCTTGTTAATAAAAATACTAAAATATTATGTATATTATATATAATATATAATAGATTATTGCATTATGCATTTTTGGTACCGTTGCGTATTGTTTGGTTTATACTCGTCGACCCGACGTCGCCGCTGATTCCTTCCTTCGTTCGTTTCCTTCTCTCTTCAGCGCGAGAACGAACATTGGACGAAACTTGCGAGACGCTTGGATGACGCTTGCGTTCGACAGCTTCGTATTGTCGAGCCATTCTGTTTGCGATCTTTTAATCGATCTTGAACGTGTTTCCTGCCCATCACTTTCTTCGCGTTCAAGTAGTACCGTCTACCTGTACGCGTTTTCGTTTCCGCGGCTTAGTCCATCCAGCTAAACGCTACATTAGACATTAAACTTTTCGCTAAGTTTCACGTAGCGCCATCTACGATCCGAACACGCGATAGGACTTGACCTTCTGCTTGTTCGCGATCATTGCCAAATTTTTGCTCCCCCCCCCCCCCCCCTAGTGTTTCCGCGCGAGACCGCAAGGCATACATTATATATATAGATATATATATATATATATATTTCTTCGAACTTAAATGCCGGGTCCTGTATGGAAGTGAAAACGACCGTGCGTACTTAACTAAGCTCACGAGTCTTCGTTTCAACTAGCGGAATAC
This sequence comes from Andrena flavipes, assembly GCA_963971345.1. Taxonomy (NCBI): domain Eukaryota; kingdom Metazoa; phylum Arthropoda; class Insecta; order Hymenoptera; family Andrenidae; genus Andrena; species Andrena flavipes. The sequence continues at coordinate 70,794,226 of OZ020479.1, read as the reverse complement.
TTCTATTCTCTATATGGCTTGCAGTAAGAGGAACGGTGATTCATGTGCTGGCTGTAGGAGCCGGAGTGAGAAAAGCGCTTGAGGCACTTGGAGCACTGGAAGGGCTTTTCGCCGCTGTGTAGTCGCTTGTGTTCGGTCAGATGATGCTTGTGCTTGAACGCCCTTGGACACTCCCCGCATTTGTACGGCCTTTGCCCTGCGAGAATTCATAAAATTTCTGTAATTTTTGCACATGGTACTTACTACCAACATGTTCTATCAAATTGGTCCAACTATCGCGCTTACAAAAGAAATTGAACATTTCCAAAGTCAACTTCTACAAGAGAAGTTCGGAGACTCGAGAAATAAATAAAATCTGATAATTTTCAGAAGGACTCCCTGACACATCAATTTTTGTCTTAGCAATAAAAGAGGCCTAGATTAGGGCTGGCACTATTTGCCAAATTTTTCGGTATTCGAATATTCGAATACTTCAGCTGCTCAATTATTTGGCGAATATAATTCGAATATCCAAGTACCAAAAATACTATTCGAATATTTAAGTATTCGAATGCTATTCGAATATTGTAAGAAATACTGGGAGAAAATATTGTATTGTCATCGGAACTACGTATGTGTGCAAAGTTTCAAGCCGATCGGATATCTTGAAGTGGGTGAAAATTAACATACAAGATTTCACCTTGACGAGCTAACGAACTCACAACTGAAACTATAATAAATGACTATTAGTCATGTCAGGTAAAATTTAAAATATCGAAAAAATTGACGGTCCGACGATAGACAACTTGATTTTATTTAATATTCTAGTGTTAAAATTTTGATTCAGAAACCTGTTCATCAGAAATAGCGTATACCCTCCAACCATATACGCCATGCTGTACTCTCAACCGTCGTATTTATTTTTAAAGAACACTAGACAAAAATTATATATATTATTCAAAGATGTCTCTATATTTTTTTTAATGTTTTGACCGAAAAAAGTGTTTATGGTACTTAGAAAGAAATTTCCAAAGATGCAGTATTTCTTGAACTGGTCAAGGTGGTCTAATCCCTTAAATGGCGTACTGTTCTTGTATTTACTCCGTTATATTATTTTTTATTTCAGAGTTCAAAGTGCAACATTAAACGAGAATATGCATCTCTGGTCGATCAATGAGCATATCATTTGGAACGCAAAAGGATAAAGAAGAGGAAGTATTTATCGACTGCTACCAACTTGCACCAGCAAAATAAGTAATCAGCATTTATATATGTACATACCGGAATGTTCGTATTTGTGTCTTGCTAGGGAGCTGTGCTTGGAGAATGTTTTGTCACACCGATCACAGAAGTAAACACCTTGCTCGATTTCTCCTGCTGACGGAGCCTCTGATTGATTCGCGTTTTCGTTCTCGTTCTTCCCATTAGCTGGAGGTTGATTCTACAAAACCGCAACAGAATACATCGTACCTACTCCTCATTAAAACGCGCTAAATTAAGACGAAAGGGGCATAAAAGTCCTCCACAAAATGTCTGCATTTCTCTGCATTCCTGCATTGTACCTTTGAAACAGTGTCTGCCAGTGTAGGTGGTGTGCGTTTCGTTTCCACGGAATCGGTGGTTTCTTCGTCTATAACGAGGGGCGAATCCTCCAGGTCATCCGTGTCAGGATTATGCACCGACGAGGTGTCGGTACTCTTTTGGTCAGCGGGGGGCGACGAGACGATTTTCATCGAATTGGTGTCGTTGTCCTTGCAGACCGATTGCGTGAGCGCTTCCTTTTTTGATAAGTCTAGCGGCTGTTCGATCGCGGTTTGACTGATCGGATTGTTCAACGGTAGTAACGCCGGTATCTTCGACTCCCGTCGATCTCTCGCCCGCGAATTTTGGAACCAGACCTAAGGTGAGTCGATTTCTCTTAGTACAATTACTCTTAACTTCCTACGAGGTACGGGACGATCAACAACAACCGGCAATGACATACCTGTACAACACGAGTGGGAAAGTTGATGTAATTGGCGATCATGATGATCTCCTCTTTCTTGGGCCGAGGATTTATGGCATAGTACCCTTTTAGAACAGCCAATTGTTCGTCGTCTATCAATGACCTGGCTCTCACTCTTCTTCCGTTATCATTGTGGGTCTGAGTGCCATCCTCCTCGTCCTCGGAGTCCGCTTCAGAGCTGTCTTCGGCTTTCCTCTTGCAGCCTGATTTTACGGTGGGTTGATTTACGTCCTCGAGTTTCGCCGCTAATCCTTCACTCTGGGAATCGTACTGATCTGTCGCCGACCAGTCAGGATAGTGTGCCATCTCGCTAGACATTTCACTGTCTTGATCCTGCACGATTTTAATACACTTGCGTTAAACGGGACGCCTACGATACTGTTCTTCTTTCACGAACGAAACGGATCGGATCGACTGCAAGTTAAACTGAATGGTATCTTACTTGACAATCCTCTTCGAGCTCTTGTTTCATCGTGGCTGGTGAAGTGGATAGTTTCCGTACGTTCGCCTCCAGTAGCTGTTTCGTGACCGAGGTATTGACAGTTTCTAAAATTCGTCGAACCGCGTCCAGACCCTGAGATTCGGTTGGGGCAGGTGACTCCTTGCCCTCTGTGCCTTCCGTGCCCTCAGAGTCCGCTGTGGATGGACTCATTAGCTCCCTATGAGACTCGAATTGCTCGGCTACTTCGTCCAATCTCTTGGAATGTAGCTGGTTTAGGATTTTGCCCAGGGATGTTTGGAGGAAATAACTACCAAAACCCATCATTTGGGGCAAAAGAGTCGGCATATCATAAATACCTGGAACAGGATGATTATCTCTTATATCGCGGGTTTGTATGATTCGTGCCAGAATTTAATCGAACGTTAAAAGTACATAGTAAGGAGAATTCTGTTGAAGATTCCTCGATTTGTCATGACATGAAATACGCATTGTTGAGCAACAAACTGATACCGTTCGGTGCATACAAAGGCAAATGCACAAAACGATTGATTTTCCAAAAACTCGTGAAAGGATGGCGTTGTCGCTCTCACCTGCTCCTTCTCGTTGTATCTCTTGATAATCCGAGGGTGAAAGCTTCGGCAGAATAGGGAGGAAAGTGTTATTATTCGCCGTGAGCAGATCGACCTCGCGTCGTCCCGGGGGCAGGGCTTGCTGCGCCTTTTTCGGCCCGCGATCGACGTTGTTGACGCTTGTGTGTCTGGATTTCTTTAAGTTCACTATCAAGCACTTCTTGGACGTCATGTGACTCGAGTACGAGCCCGAGTGGGAGAAACGTTTGCCGCAGTTGTTGCATTGGAATGGCTTTTCACCGCTGTGTATGCGGAGGTGTTCCTGCGCAAATCAGGAAGAAAAGGGGGCTAAGATTAAGAGATGGACGAGATATACCTGTCTGGTGCACGATGGTGTCTATGAATTAAAACAAAACAGATATCAGTTTCTAGGAATAATCCATTCGATGCAAGTAGGGGTACATACATGTATTTAGGATTTAGGTATATCGATCGATGCATTCTACATGAGTATGTTCGTTTCTTAACTGAAGAATAGAGAGAGAAAAATAAACAGAAAACACTAATTTTTTTCGAGACAAGTCGAACGGCCAAGGGACAAACTACATACAGTACTGGAAATATTTATTGCATCGCTCTTCGAAACGATAATAAAATGACGCGTATCCACCGTAGTTTGGCCAAGATAGTTAGTGAGCTATATTTTTTGCAATAATGTTCCCCTACCTACTAAGTGGTAACAATAAGACAGAGATGCAATGTATATTTCCGGTACCTACTCTATATCGAGTCAGGCGGTGCTGTGCGAGAGACCGTAAAATGGAAAAAAAAGGAACCGAAATAACGATGTACAAATGAGAAATGAAAAATAAGGGTGCACTCGTAGTACCTTGAGGTGATGCTTAAACTTGAAGGCTTTCTCGCAATGGGGACACTTAAACTTACGAAGCACGGCACTCTCATCATGGCTGATCATGTGCCTCTGGAGTCGGTAGACGTTAGCAAAAGTCTTGCTGCACACCTTGCAGGACTGCAAAAATCGATTGTTAATCAGTGTGGAGTTTGCCCAGTGTTATTGGCTGATCTTAACCCTTTAACCGTGTAGCTATTTCTAGGGGCAAACGTGCTGTGCTCGGTACTCTGTTAATACACAAAAAATCAGCGTTATCACTTTAAGGCTGCCGGCTCACTGGGTCTTGAATGTGTGCGCACGCTTACACAAGCTAGGAAAAGCGTGTACGTATACGCGATGTAGTAAACAATCCGTTTCAACCAACTTACGTCGTGGAATCGGCAAGAAGGAAGCTTTTGCGGGTATAGTTGCCTTCAGTGGACATCTATACAGGGTGGTCTGGTGCGTTTGAACGCTAATAAGCACCGTACGTTGAAATAATAATGAATTTATGACTCGAAAACTGACAGAATGAAGCTTCAAGGCTTCTCCGTTGGTGGCGCTAATGTACTCGAACCTCAATTCTGTCACTTTTCGAGTCATAAATTCATTATTATTGCAACGTACGGTGCTTATTAGCGTTCAAACGCACCAGACCACCCTGTATAGATGTCTACTGAAGGCAACTATACCCGCAAAAGCTTCCTTCTTGCCGATTCCACGACGTAAGTTGGTTGAAACGGATTGTTTACTACATCGCGTATACGTACACGCTTTTCCTAGCTTGTGTGAGCGTGCGCACACATTCAAGGCCCAGTGAGACGGCACCCTTAATGTTCGACTAAAAAATAAAATGGTTAGAATACTTTCATCAAGAATGCAAATTTTCAACTACAAGTACTAACGATCGGCGTATTAATTATTTATTGCTGCTCGGTTAAAGCATTAAATTATGTCAAGAACTGAACTATGGGGATTTTTTTTGTAATTGATACACTTATATAAGGATTACATCTACATTTGACAATCAGAATAATAAGAATATTTAGATATTTTCTTTTAAGCACATCCATATAATACGTGGATATGGAATTGTAATTATGAATAATGTTGTGTTGATTTTTCGATGCTTTCGTTCCATTTATGGCAATTGAAAATGTGCAAAGTGTCTTTGTTCTCGAGGCGTGTTGTCCAAAAAAGGCACACTTTACACGAGGGAACAGCAAGTAGAGTTTACTTTGTTCAAGGTATACACAGCCACGTCTTTTTGCTGCAGTGTAGCCGTGAACTACATAAAGTAACAAAAGCGAGCCGGTATTTCAAAGTAAAACTGAAGAACAATCGTGTGCTTTAAAACGAGAACGAAATGTTTCATACTTTGCAACTGTGCACGCGTAACGATTACGTAAATAAATCAGTTTCATAATAAATACGGTATTTCATAAAATTTGGAGTAATTCATAAAAAAATTCAGCAGTTCCATACAACCAACGTTGAGAATAAATAGGAATACTTATAATTCTCAAATTATATAATTTATCTTTCTTCTATTACAATTCCATTACTTCCATTACTTTTCCTACACACGATTTTCAATGGATTTGTTAACCTTATTCGAATGATGCAATTAGAGAATTTAAAAATGTGTTCAACGCTACATCACAAAACTTAATGTTGGACCAATCTCAAAATCCAAGTAACCAAAATCGTGTGCTCATCGATCAGATTTATTCCATAATCGCATTTGGAAAGTTAGAAGCATACCTTCCATGATTTTGGTACGTATCCTCGATGGAGACCATGTGTCTGGAACAGGGCTGGGACTATTTGTTGAATTTTTCGGTATTCGAATATTCGAATACTACAGTTGCTCAATTATTTGGCGAATATAATTCGAATATTTCAGTATTCGATTACTATTCGAATATTTCAGTAATCGAATACTATTTGAATATATCAGTAATCGAATACTATTCGAATATATCAGTAATCGAATACTATTCGAATATATCAGTTTTCGAATACTATTCGAATATTTCAGTATTCGAATACTGGTGTAAGAAATACTGGGAGAAAATATTGTATTGTCATCGGAACTACGATATATACGTATATCGGAATATTTAAATATTCGAATAATAATATTCGAATATACTCAAATATTCGAATAATAACATTTGAATATACTCAAATATTCGAAGTTTATTCGCAGCATTCGAATATTCGAAGTTTATTCGCAGCATTCGAATACTTGTAAAATATTCGAATATTAAATGATTCGCATAGTCCCAACCCTAGCCTGCAATCGATCTCAACAGAATGAGAAACGAGATGGCAACTGTAATCGTCAGATAAACAAGACTGCATGCGATGCATTTGCAAATGAAAGTGAGCATGAAGACTACATAATTTAAGAAAACTTTTATAGAAGCACATAGCCGGAGCAATTCCAAAATGACACATTAAAGTTTCTAAACCCTCTCCCAACCGATTTGAAAACCTATATACATATATTATCGTCGATCATATCCCGAAAACCATAAGTACGGTTTCAAGTTCAAGTGTTGGAGATACGCGGACCCCGATCGAGGACACAATATCCAAAATCAATTTGAAAACAGTTGAGGAATATGAAGGACGAGAGAGAGAGAGAGAGAGAGGGAGAGAGAGAGAGAGAGAGAGAGAGAGAGAGAGATGTGGGAGGGGTGAACAAACAGAAGGGTGGGGGGGGAGGGGGAAGAGGGAGTCCGCAGGTCGACCGCGCATGATCAATAATACAGAAGGAACAATGGAGTCCTCTCGTCCTTGACGTTAGTTTCACTCACCACTTGGGGGAATTGAGCGTTGAGATCGTTCTTGTCGATGGGGTAGGTGGTCTTGTGCGTGTCCTCGAGATGGAGCTGAAGGACGTGAACGTCCCGACAGAGGATACCACACTGGGGACACCTCTCGCCACCCTGTTTTGTCGATCCGCCCTCACCGCCGCCACCCTGGCCACCACTACCTCCTGTTACTGCTCCTCCACCCCCACCCTCGCCCCCACCACTACCACCGATTTCGCTACCTGGCCCGCTACCACCACCTCCAGCAGAACTTCCTGTGGTTGGCGCCCCGGCCGCGCAACCTCCGCCCACCTCAGCGTTCACGACACCTGCTGCCTCGTCCTCGCTGCAACCTGAAACACCAACCACACATGCAACCGTTATTTCCGCGCTTTTGTCTCTTTTCTTCCCGCTCTCCTCTGCATCAGTTGCTCTCGCCAAGCGATAACAGCCCACGGCCCGTGTCCACGCGTACCTACACATGTATTGTCGCGGGACAGTTGCGTTTTAGCGCTTTCGCGTGCAACGGGCGAAGAGGGAAGACGGGGGTGTGGGGCTGGGTCTGGCAAGGGGCTGCCGCCGGCGTCGCGCGGACGCCACCCAAGCCGAGATATATATAGGGGAAAGTGGGGTAAAACGGAACGGGTGGGTAAAACGGAACACCAATGTTTCTGTTAGATAAGAGGTGCGAATGGGTTGGTACCGCGTGACATGGAACCAAAGGGTCCTCATAGCATTTTATGATAGACCATAGACCCCTGCACAAGTTATTTTTCCATTAAGAGAGTTTGAAAAATTTCCGGTATCAATGTTTCAATATTGCGTTGGACTTTCGACCACTTTTCGGTACTTGGACTTGGAAAATTAATAACGGCAAGTACATCGTTGGATTCTATATTTCTTACGCTACATTTTGACGTATATAAAAAGTTATTTACCTCACGCTGAAGTGTAAATATTAAATGTTTACTAAATGACTGCACGTGGGGCAAAACGGAACACTTTTCGCGGGGTAAAACGGAACGCCTATTATACATGGGGAAGAATAGAAACGTCTCTTAGTACGTGTTTATTATCTCTTTTAATTATTAGATTGTAGATTAAACTTTTAATTACTATTCTTGTTTCCAAGAAAATTGATTTTGTATAGAAAATTATGATGTATGAGATACATCTCTCATTCGATCAAACTGTTATATTTTTGTTATATTTTATTTGCAATAGTTATACCTAAAACATATATTTATAGATTTTAACATAAATTAATACATTGTAAATTATAAAAATAAAGATTTTGTACGTTTACACGGTCTTCGAGTGGGTGTTCCGTTTTACCCCACGATTTGAGCGAGGCGAAGATTTCGATACCTCCGGTAAATTTCACTTTCCGTCGTTCCCAAAAATTTTTCTTATCAATGACCATGATTTTCTTATAGTCTAAGGTCCACTGAAGACTCCTGTTGAAGTCTCGTGTCATTTTCTCCTCCCGATTTTAAGTTATCACCCTCCAAAGTTAAGCGTTCCGTTTTACCCCACCTTCCCCTAGATGACAATGGTTGTAAAAGGATCCGCGAATATTAGGGGTTTCTAATTGATTCAATAGAAAATAACTTCGTGCTCACCCGCTTTCACGTATGTAGGTACATAGGCGTTCACGATTTCAGTCTATTGTTGCGAGTCAATTTAGACATTCAATCTGGTTTTATAGTTATCGCTGATAAATATATGCAAAGTAATTGGCAAAGTACATATAAATGTTATTTAAAACAAGCAGACATTGATTTCATTTTTGCATTAAATTGTAGGTGTTAGCAGAGGGAAGGAATGAAATACTTCCATGCATCGTCGATCTAATAAATTGTAAGATAATTACATTCTATCTCCATAATCTTACCGAAATTCAAATATTTTTCGACAATAAGAGGCACTATAGATGCTTGTTTTTTAATTTCCCTTTTTTTTTAATGTCGTGTCACACCGTGTTTTACACTAAAGCAGATTTCACGTCCACCAATAAAATATTTCGATATGCAAAAGGAATTAACCGTTTAGCTACACTCGCCATACATACACAATCTAGAACCTGAACCGGCTTTTCCGTTTTTAACTGACTTTAAAAGGAGGAGGTTACTCAATTCGTCACGTATATTTCATTATGTACCTGTGCATTTCGATGATTCTTTTTTTATTTGAAACCGTATGAAGTGGTACCATGTTAATTTTTTTATTATTATCTAGATACTCCAGAATTATCTAGAATTGCAGTTTCAATGTATGTTCGCGCATAGCTTTGTAACGCGTTGACCAATTTGCGTAATTCTTTCGTTGTTACATGGAGGATGTTTCGCAATTGGAACCATAATAAATGTGTCTTAACCGACTTCAAACTATTGCGATTATACGACGATACTTGTTGCAGTTACTCATATGTATATAATTGTAAATAATATAAAGTGACTAATAATTATACTGTGCGATTCATATAAAGTAATCTACGAGATTAGTTTCGAAACTTTCCGTCACATGCAAAAATTATTCCGCTGAAGAATGTTCGGTTACAAAAAATAAAACATCCTATAGTACACGTAATTATTTCTTAGATGCAGTCCTAAGGAAGCCTCAGGCTGAATTCGCCTATTTTTTTTTAGACCCCATACTTTTTTTTTAACAGAACCAAAAGGTTGTGTGCTATTGAATTTTATTATATGTACCCTTCATATGTATTCTGTTAGAACTCTGGATATTTTGAACAGCTTCAGGTACATTTTTCCAGAAAATTTTCCTAGCTTCTTCTTGGAGGGAAATCTGTATTGTCACACATGTGTTGGCCAGAAGGAAGCGAAGTTAAGCGACGAGGCCTTGGGGCTTACCCATCGTAAAATCATTTCGTTTCACCCTCTGGAAGGTCAGCATTCGACGGCAAAATTTCACTTTTATACCGATATCCTCTCATTCGAAAAGGAAAGAGCAAGATCCCAGATGCGACCAAGGACTCCTTAACAGCACACAGGGGAGAAATACCTACTGGTTTTTCTCACAGGAAAATGCAGAACAAATCCTAGAATCTAAATTAGCCACCAACTACATTTACAAGTTTACAAAATCATATATGGTGTAAGTTTCTATAGTTCCGAGTTTTTATTCTTTCCGGAATGGAAATTTATTCCTTCTATGGAATGCATAGAATTTGGGTTACATTATAGAATTTCAGAAAGTGTCAATTTTGATGTAGGTATACGTACCACACATATCGAATTACTCTCATAAAAAACTTTTTAATTCAATGTTTTCATTCTGATATTAAATTAAAAGTTATCAATGGGGAAAAGCAAGAACCAATTCGATGCAGGATTTAAAGCCTAACTCGAGATAGCTGCACTTGGATAACTGTGGTTGATAATTAAAAGCTATTGGAAGTAGAGAAATTCAAATACTCAAAGATTGTAGAAACAAATATGCATGCGCGACGTGCAGTGACTGCCTTCTTCTCTGAATTTCTGCGTTTGCTGCACGCTCGCTGCATCAGAAGTGGCATCATATTGGTGGCAAGTGAGAGAAATTCTAGGGAATCGTACGATGCCACCAATTTCATGCACTCATTGGGTGAATCGGAACGCACCCGGACAGTCTACGTCGTTCAGCCAACGTTCATAAATATACAATTGTGAGAAACACGGGATCTCGTTGGAACAGGAAACAACGAGGAAAAAGTTCATCAAAAATGGAAAACAAGCAGAAATAAAATTGCCCTCCCCCCTTTTTTCGCCATTAAGAAATCAAATAATATAAAAGAGGTGTCTCTACTCCGAAATAAATATTATATATTACAATCCATTTCAACTAAATAACAATTGTGCGAGGTAACCAGGTGACTTTCCTTAGCAACAATGATATGGTCACCTACGGAGAGAAACATCCGTACGACCACCAAAGAAATACATAATGTGAAATATACTGAACACAAATTCGCTTTTTTACCATTGTGAAACGTTGAAAATTCAATTTTATTTCTATGCAAGTTGTTACTAATAATAAAACATTATGGCCACGGTAATTTCTATAATTCCTATCTTCGTAATATATTCCCTAAAAATTGCTGAGTTTATTGGCGCGTCAACAAGAATGATCTCTTAATGGCTAGCGTTATCTTTCTTTCTTCCCATCCCCTATTCTCGAGAGCTGAGCGCTTGATCGAGAACGTTCTCAGGCAAAAAATGGTAATGGGGATGATTCTGTATTAACCTAACCGAAGTAAATTTATCAATTTAATCGGGAACAGCTGTATGTGTGTATTCGATTAGGTATATAAAACAATATGTATTAATCTTATTACAATGAAAGTCAAATGTGTGACTGACTACATTTGGCATACACTTATTAGTTCATTTGCTCTTGCTTTATGTGTAGATGATTTCTTCAATGGAATCTTATCTTAGGAAGTAGATTTTCTGGAATACATACTTCCGAATATACGAATGATGATGAAAAAATAATAAGGTAATTAAACATATAGAAGAGAGCGCACCTCACCGTTTTTGATGACCTTGAAATATATTGTAAAGGTCATCATTCTGAACAATTTTTTCGATACATACACGTTACCGCCGCTCGGCTTTAGTTTTCGAGATGTCCGTAAAAAGATTTTGGTATTTATTTGTAATGAGTTACACCTGTGTTGATCGTTTCCGATGTCTGTATACACTCTTTCATGTCTTTCTTAACTACTAGCACAGCTTCCACCAATTTCTCTAATTTTGCATTCATTTCTTTTTCCTGCTCTGTCTTCTGGCTGTCCAACGTTTCCACAGCTTCTATAACTATCTCAGTTTTCTTCAACGGAGACGACCTCCCTACTTTCCTCGCTTCCACTATTTCCTTTTTTGGTTTTCGTTTAATCTTGAACGAGTCCAGTATCGAGCCTTCGCTGTCCGCTTTTTTTCTTCCCAGGTGTTCTGTCAACGATGGTATTCCCCTTTTTCTCGTTTCTTTTTGCACTTCCCCGCTTTCGCGTGCTCGACTCATTTGAGTCTCCGCTCTTCTTTACCTACTGCTGTTTCCGCATTGTCTTCTTACTTCTTCTATTCCCCTAGATGTCACTTATCATTGCCACATATCTTATACTTCGTGCACTCATTTCACATCTTCTCTTCTTCACCTTTTTCTTACCCTTCGACCCTTTGTTAACTGTCAATTATACTGCCCACCAGAACCTTGTCTAATCCCCTAGTTTTCCACCCGACCTCGTAATTTTCTGCGCACTTTTGTCCCACTTTTCGTCTATTTCTTTCGCCCGTCTGCGTACACACTTTATACTTTCAAGTACGTCACATGGTTCCCCCCTTTCGAATATTTAAGTATTCGAATACCATTCGAATAGTTCAGTATTCGAATACCATTCGAATAGTTCAGTATTCGGATACCATTCGAATAGTTCAGTATTCGAATACCATTCGAATAGTTCAGTATTCGAATACCATTCGAATAGTTCAGTATTCGAATACCATTCGAATAGTTCAGTATTCGAATACCATTCGAATAGTTCAGTATTCGAATACCATTCGAATAGTTCAGTATTCGAATACCATTCGAATAGTTCAGTATTCGAATACCATTCGAATAGTTCAGTATTCGAATACCATTCGAATAGTTCAGTATTCGAATATGATTCGAATAGTTCAGTATTCGAATACTGATGTACTCGAATAGCATGGTGTGAATTATAAATGAAGTTCTTTAAGTTCATTTTTTTCAAGCTTTTATTTAGTTTCAGTTGTGAGTTCGTTAGTTTGTCAGGGTGGAATCTTGTAATCTAATTTTGACCCACTTCAACATATCCGATCGGCTTGAAACTTTGTACACATACGTAGTTTCGATGACAATACAATATTTTCTCCCGGTATTTCTTACATCGCTATTCGATTATTTAGATATTCGAATACCGAAAAATTCGAAAAATTGTCACAGCCCTAATAGCGACATCGAATCGTACAGTGGAATTCTTCGACCTTTTAAGAAGGCATTGATGGGGCGGCAGATAAAGCAGGCTTACTTCGCATAAGATCTTGGGATCGGTAGGAAAAGACAACGAAAGAGAACGGAAGTTACGTATACATATAGGTACGTAATCTTCTCCGCCGAAGCTAGGATCGCTCATGTATGTAGGTACAGGCGAGTCGAACTTTGTCCGCGTGGTAGGCCGATAAAACGTCGAAATGGGTCAAAGCCGTGACCTTTCGTGCCTTGCTCTGCGTACTCTGCGAGGATGTACATAGCAACTATGCCGCAGACTTATGTTGCTTTCGCGTATAAACGTTTTAAACAGGCGTCTAACGAATCCTGTCAACTGTTGCGACGATAATAACACGTACGATCTCGTGACGTTAATTATTACGAAACCCCAGATCGATTGTTATCGAGTAGCTCGCTCGTCGAACAGAAAATACGTTTTACCCGTGTGATTAACAGACTTTTAATCAGTCACCGTGGGCTATCAGAGCCTCGTTCTGCCTCTTTGTCCCGATATTCGTCCCGAATTGCGTCGTACGAGTGCGAAGCCTTTAATGACCAACGATGTTCTCCTCTTTCTCGTTCTCGTCTACCTGGAGAAAATTGTGACCCATAATTAATGTTCCCTTCGCTCTAGACTGTTCCCTGGAAGCTCTGGACCCTACATCACACGCCACAATCAGAAGAAGAAACATATTAGCCATCCAAAACTATTCCAACGGTTACTTTCCTCTTGGTAACTCAGGTGTGTGAAATGAAAGCAAGGGAAATGGTAGAAGGCAGAGACCGTCTCGACAGACGAGCGCAAAGCGATATTATACCATTGCCATACTTTTCCTTCGTGTCTTCTTCAAACTGGAGGAATTTCTAGCTCGCCAGTAACCCTTTCGCTGCACACCATTCACTGGAAATTTTTAATCTAGGCTGTGCATCTTGATTAGAAGAAGATATGCACCATTAACAGGAACCATTATAATAGCTATTCTTGCTCTTTTCCCTTTCTGCACTCAAATTATCTAACTGTTTAAGACTCCGGGCCTGAAATAAGCCTGAATTAGATAGGGGATAGTAAACCACATTTGCATAACTTCAGGGTACAATTATCTCACTATTAAACCACGAGAAATGCAACAGCAAACTCTGGGGAGAAGAGGAAACTTCTTCGATATTTTTACTCTTGCTTGGCAAGAAAGCAACAACGCCTTATTAGACTTCCCTAGGATAGCGTTTCAAGCTTTGGTATTCCTAATCTACTATGGTTGGAAACTCTCCCCTTTTCCATAGGTCTTCGAGTATCCCCCGCAACAGAAAACATGTACATACGTAGGTATTTATTAATTTCAGCTCTACAGCCATAAAATGGACTTGTTTTTTCCATACTTTTATTCCTCCCAAGTCTCATTCACCCCTACAGTAACTTGCATTAAACTCTACGCATTCCCCTACAATACTCGCACTTTCCGCTCCTTTTTTCATACTTTTCGGTAGGCTCTCTCTCCCATTCACTGTGACCCCTTTCACCCAGAATCATACAACAGATAGCATCTTCAGGAACAGGTGTAGGTTATAAGAAGCTTGGCATAAAGGTAGAACCAGTGAAGATATTCGATACGTATTTTTTTGTAGCGAATCAGATTCGCACGAAGGGGATGAAACTACCCTTCAAAGTCTGGAGGTGAAAAGTTATTTAGTTACATAGTTATGAAATTAACACAATTAAAAAAAAAAATATCAAATAAAAAACTTTCTTGGATTCATATGGGGATTAATACGACGTGAACAGGATCTCGAAAAAATCAAAGATGACACGGCAACCTATTCCGACGTATTCTTTTATTAACTATTCGAATTAAATCAAACATTTCGCGATGGAACTTGACAAGTGAGAACTATGGACCAATTAAGAGTAGACTCGTTCCACACAGGGATCTATGTACTGTTGATTGGTAGGAAACGTAGTAGGTCTACTCTTGGTTCGAATGCTATAAGTATACAAACAAATACCTGTCACACACATATTATCACATCTTTAACATGCTTTACCTTTATACCCAAGGTGCATGAAAATCGGCGTGTCACAATTGGGTGATGATTCTTACAATTAGTAGTCCGTCTTTGTGTATTTAGCCCCTGTATCTAAATTCTGCGCAACACGTTCGTCGTAGGTAATATCCTTATCACGAACACCGTGGCAACAGGAAAATAGCGAAACAGAGGCAGTAAGAACAAATCTTTTAATCCGTCCTGACATAACAGGCCCACCTAAAGCGTGGTGCGTTCGTTGTCTAGGATGAATGTTCTCCCGAGTAAACGTTGAAGTAATCGAGACTGCGTGCAGATTCGTATCTACTGAGCGGCTATTCTCGATGGAAGGGGATGCGCCACCAGTAACGTCAGTGGAATGCAGAAACGACCATAACAAAGTGTATGTTCCATTTGACGACATATTATATCATCGCAGTTTCGTAAAGTATTTAGCGAAAAACAATTCAAATTCGTTCAAACAATGAAATATAACAGAACTGGCTATTCATTCCACGTGGGTTAATAAAACAATATTTACTCCACTGAAATGCTTAAATATTTTAAGTCTTGTGTACCTACTCCCTGTTTACATAAATATTTGTTACACCAAAATGCACAAGTACCTAGTCTCTTAGAAAGTACCTGAAAATTTTCTTTGCCAAACCATGTTTTGCAATTTATTCCTGCGCAAGGAGTTCTCGTTGTTTCGTCCATCTGTACTCCAAAGTATATCCACTCGTATTTATTCACCATTACTTCGTACGAACAGAGGAAATGTCTGTTTATCGGCGCCGTACCTGCGTGGAAAATTCTAATGGGAATTGATCATGCGCAGATGAGCTGCTTTAACGACGTGACGGTAGATATTATACCGAGAGACAACGAAACGGAATTATTTTCCCTGGTGTAGCTTTTTCACAACGCAACGTGCGAATCTGTGATTCCGATGTGGCAACCCGCGGAGAATTTTATTTTTATTCGCGTACTCCTCTGGTCATTGTGAAAAGCGGAACGCGTCGATGAAAGGTGGAACACGTTTGCTGTTAAATGGCAAGAACGTCAGCGCAGAGAATCGATAGCTTATTCTCTTTTTATTTGCCATACAGAAGTGCGTCGTGATCTTTGTGTTTCTTACCGCGTGGAATTATTTTCGTTCGGTCAGTCAATTGTCGATGGGGATAGCGGATACGGTGTGATACCTCGATCGGTTTTAGTCGAATAAAGATTCTTACATGCACGAAATGTTTCGGCTACTCTTTACGTATGTACCTACATATGTACATGTTGCATCTGGTTAAGATTCCTTTTCTTTCGTTTACCGCCTGCTTTGCCTGATTTCTTTAAATTTCATTTTTCGAATGTTTACACTTTTAAGAATACGTGTTTAAATGGATTTTTTGAAATTCGTAAAATTCCCGAAGTTGTAGGCATTTGAGTAGCAACAAATGCATGGGTAACACTCGTCCACTCGGCGCTTGCGTAAAACGTTAAACGCGTTTTTCTTGAAACACTGTTCTTAGAATCGGTAAAACCTATATCTCGAAAAGTTATTATCCGATTTGAATCAAACTCTTTTATTTTAAAGAACATACATCTTGCTCATGACTTTAAAAAAAAATTGAAAGTTTGTAATTGTTAAAGGCGTTAAAAGGACGTAAAATATGGGGAAAAGTGATTTCAAAAACTTTCGTTATATACTGAAAACACGTAATTTTTTCTAATTTCTACTGCTAAGTCCATGAGCGAGTTTGATGCCTTTTAATAATCTCGCATTGTTTTTTATTTCAGACCACTGGTTTAGGGGTGCTACAGGATGAACTTTTGGATGAACTTTTTGTCGCTTCAATTTTAACTACTCCCCAGTGCCGTCTGCAATGATTAATTATAAAACAAAACAAAATATTTTTATAGTTTAAAGCATCCTTAATACAATGCAAAAAGCCCCATTAAATTATATGTAGTAGTTCTCGTTTAATTAATTTCTAAAAATCACCTATTTTTATGGGCTCTAGACCAGAACAGCCCCTTAATGAGTACATAAACCTGTTACTCTAACTCTCTTCTCGCCTATATTCCAAGTCTCCAATCCTATTTCTCTTGCAAACGCGCCAATAGACCTTTCATCCTATCCCACTTTCATTTGTTTCTCTATTTTTTCGGAACTTCTTTTGTCACAAAAAGAATGTGTTTACTAAATTGAAGTTTTGGGTATCTGGGTCTCCCAAAAACCTGCCATGTTTAAAAAAAAAAGTAAATTTTCGGGTTACCGATGTTCCCTTGTTAAAAAATAGTAAGATCTGTTTCAATAACACAAGGTATACTTTAAATGCGACTCAAGCATTATGTATTCCGTGTGAATGACATTTACTTATCTGTATGAAATAGGTACTTTACCGCACACCTACACTTCAGCTCATTCTTAACGTTATAACTCTGAAACGAAAAATCTCCCCAAGATTAGGTGTATACCATTTGAGGGGGAAAAAATAAACTCTCAATGCGGCGTTTTTAGGCAAGATTAACCGATGCATTTGGGGGGAATTGCAATTTTTCTCGATTTAATAGATTTAAGAAAAGGTGCGTGAAAATTACATTAAGAACCACAAAATTCGCTAAACTATGCACTGGAAGAAATGTTGATTTTTTAGATCAAGTCGCGTTTCGGTATTTTATTTAATCAAAAGTTATAGCCTTATATAGATTTCGCAATATACGAGCATTGGCAGCCTCCCTCTAGTGTCTCTGTAGTCCTAGAGAGAACGTAAAACCTCAAATCGATCACTGGTTAATGGAACTATAGTGATGTACAAATTTTGACATGATTCCGTTTCAAATAATTTCATAAGAATTTTTAATAGAGCTCTTTGAATTCGTAATAGTTCAGTATTCAAGTACTATTCGAATAGTTCAGTATTCAAACACTATTCGAATAGTTCAGTATTCGAATACCATTCGAATGGTTCAGTATTCGAATACCATTCGAATGGTTCAGTATTCGAATACCATTCGAATAGTTCAGTATTCACCTGCCACTTCATTTTGTTCACGATTGTATGTGGGGATCGGTAGTTGAGTAAGAACTTACCTACAAGAGCAGGGTCAGTTAAGGAGGTACATAGGTATATGTATTTAGCTCTGTTGCATATTTGTGAAAACTGATAATTGTACAGGACTACGAAACAGTAGGTAATGTATATTAGCTACTAAAAGCAACATTGTATATTCGTAATAAAGATGTTACAACAACAACAATAATAACAACAGCAACAACAAAGGTCTTTGCTGTACATGATCTAAAATATCGGGTTTAATTTGAAGACGTCACCGTCTGTCAGAACCAGTTCAGCAAGAGACGTTTCCTGAGATTATCATATGAAATAGTGTAGCATGCCGATTGCCTGCGGAAAGTGGGCAGCTTCTGTCCACGAGACGTGGTCAATTGTCACGAAAGCTTCTAAGAAATCCAAGAAATCTCGGTCGTCCTCTATGTCACGGTTTGTCACGTATGTACCTACTGACTTCTGCGAAATTCATTTCATTTAAGAACTTCTGGTCCACTTTAGTGACGTACCCAAAAAATTTTAATCATTTCAATTATTAAAAATGTTAATAATTAAGCAATTCTTATGAATTTTTTACTCAGTGAATAACAAATATAATGGTGCAAAACTTTTGACATGTAATATTCATTTACTTGAAGAGTATGCAAAATATATAAATTCTTTTATAATTTTTTAATTGTATTTTTAATGCAAAAATTGTGTTGCAATATGACGCCTGGCAAAAGAGGCACCTTGGTGGCGGGTCAGGTTTCGGCTCACAGACTTATCTAAAACTATTGTGTGAAACAAATTTGAAATTTTAATTAAAAAGAGAGAATCTCCTTTCGAACGCCAACATAAAACTACACATATCGAAAAATGCCTACTAAAATAGTTATTCAATCGTTTACGTAATACTTGTTTAATGAAATCAAACAAGACTGAGACAAATAACTGTCTGTTGAATAACCATTAGTAATTAATGTGACTACATATAATACGCATACAGTACTGGAAATATTCATTGCATCACTCGCATAAACACGTTATCACTTAGGTATGCCTCTTGGAAAAATGTCTATAGTAGCTCTCTATCCTGGCCAAAATCAGCATATTGCTACGATATCGTTACTGTATTAATACGAAGAACAACGGGCATGGCCAACAGTCGAAAGTCATGCTTGGAACGTACGAAGGGTTAACAAGAAACAATCAAAGCAAGGAGAAAACAACGGTGGCCCATCACTCTCGATTGATCCACCCGAATCACCGAGCCGGATTTCAAGGAGCCAATTCAACCGAGCCAGAAAGCATTCCAGCGACTCAAGAAAGAAAACCTCTTGTGGGCGGTTCAACGAGTATGCGTGAAGGCAACGGCGAAAGCGAAAGAGTTATGACTGATAGTGGCATCAAGTATGGGCAATATCTATTCAGGAGTACACTCATCAATTTAGTAGCAACGTATCATTTTGTTAGGATTGAATAGTACTCGTAGCAATAAATGTCCCGTTTAGTGCATTCGCAAATTATGTAGTTGGCATAATAGAACTGCGTAATCGAAACCTGCAGTGATTTTTTGTTGGAAACCATCATCATAACAGGTAGCCTCCTCTTTTATCATAGGTACTAGCTAAGGTAGATTTGCTCCAATTACTTATTTTATGCATTTGAAAACCGATTCTCTTCTATCAGGTATACTGGCCTAAGCAAAACCTGGAGCCAGGCTCATTTCAAATAATAAATTACTGCAGTTAACATATTAGTTTCTTCATCTGCGATGACTAATTTGAAGTACCTACTTCTTTGAAAGCAACATGCTTTTTTTGTGAAAACTTTATTTGATTTCTAATGCTGCTAAACACGGATGTGACTTAGGTTTTCCAAAGCGCCCGGGTATCTGCCTAATTAGCCACCCGAATGGCATTTTAAAAGACTAAGGTCAAGCCCGTGTTTAGCAACATTAAAAACTCGCCTAGAACCAATTTCCCCAGTGAAATACTTTTCTACACTGCATTCCACTTTAGAGCGGACTCGTTCCGTGCAGGGATATACTGTTGATTGGTAGGAAACCGGCAGGGAAAGTGCTACGATTAATCGCAAAAGTACTATGACCAATTGCGTGTTGTCAGATCCGTGGGAGCTGCGCAGATCGGTCGCAAATCGGTAGGGGCATAGGTCTCCTCTTTGGTGGAATGGAGTGTAGTACCTGTCTCGTATTATTTGCGAAGAAAAGAGAAGAAACTTACCAAAACTTAGTGTGTAGTAGTGCTTAAAAACCTTAGGGCGGTGTACTAAGAGAAAAATCCGAGATTTTTTTATCCTGTCATGCGCAAAGAGCGAAAAACATTAGTATTCGAATACTATTCGAATATTTGAGTATTCGAATAGTATGATGTGAATTATAAATCAAGCTCTTTAGGTTCATTTGCCAGGGTGAAATCCTGTAAGCCAATTTGGACCTACTTCACACTATACTATTCGAATACACCAGTATTCGAATATATCGGTATTCGAATAGTATTTGAATACTGCTCTATTCGAATACAGCGGTATTCGAATAGTATTTGAATACTGCTCTATTCGAATACAGCGGTATTCGAATAGTATTCGAATACATCGATATTCGAATATGTAGTATTCGAATAATAACATTCGAATACTGAAATATAATAGGAATATAGGGACGTAGCAAAGCAGCTCCGGAGAGCAAGGAACTATGGTAACGTGGTATGTACTCTGGTGCCGCATTGGCGATTGGTTGTGATCGCGCAACCGCAATCGTATTTGCATCGAGTAAGAGTGAATCAGAACCAATTGGAACCAGGGTGAAAGACAGAACCAATCACCAATGCGGCACCAGATGCTCCCCAAAGCTGCTTCACTCCCCTCGCCTAAAGTAGCAACTATTAGTCCGTCCCTATATTCCTATGTCCATGCTTTTACCATACCGCCCTTTGATTTCGTTTTATATAAATAATCAAATTGAACTTGGTACCCATAAGGTGAATATAATACCTGTTTTAGGCCACAGAGTACCTACTACCCAGTTTCAAATGTTCCAGGTTTTGGAATTTTTATGGTATCTTTAAGTGCCCAGGAAACTTCGTTCAAAATTTAAACCTCTTAGGGCTTAGGTCATCGAGAAGTGCAAAAAAATCTTCTGGACAGATTTTGCTTACAAACTAACAGACACATTAAGCGTCTTATTATATGTACAGAGTCAACGTTTTATCCTGCAACCCGCGCTCGCGCGAACAGGTAAAATGGCAACAGCGCCTCACGGACGCAATTCACTATTACCACCCTAAAATTTTCGAAGCTCAGGCATCACTACTGTCCAGCGATCGCTGGCAACTCTCCGCTGGGCAGGAGCATGCTTGTAATGGAATGCGTCCGTGAGGCGCTGTTGCCATTTTACCTGTTCGCGCGAGCGCGGGTTGCAGGATAAAATGTCGACCCTGTACTTACAGGAAGGATTAAAGAACTTAGTTACCTATAGGGTAGTTGGAGTATCAGTGTTTGAAATTATATAACGAATAAATTGCTTTGGGAGAAATTCAATGGTTATTAAATTTGAAGTAGGTACATTCCTATACACTTTCGAATCACTCAAACCATTTTCTCAGTGTCAATTTCGATGCTGGCTTGTAAGTGATAGGTACCAAATAATTCACACATGCATTAAATGAAGCATATTTTCATAACTATATTCTAAAATTTTATTCTTGGTCGGTTCATGTCCTGCGTATGTTGTACATATATCAAAACATTTGCCAAATAAAAAAAACACAACTATTTAATCTGTAAAATTTATTCTCCCCTCTGCTAAGCATTCTTCCGAACGACGAAACCATGTCTCAACATGGTGCACACTACACTGCGTTCCATATAAGAGTACCACTACCGATTTGCGACCGATCTGCGCAGCTCCCACGGATTTGACACACGCGATTGGTCGTAGCACTTTCACTGCCGGTTTACTACTAATTAACAGTGCATCCCTGCGCGAATGGAGTACACTCTAATGTGGAACGCAGTATAAGTCTGCTCTAGAGCAGTCGGTGCACCCTCGAGCTCGACCGTGGTATACTCACTCCCCACTCCTCCGTATAAGATCTCGTGGTGGAGAACTCTATGACTGCAGAGGCCGTATGCCCATTTTGTTTTCTCCAAGGAAAATATGATATTGCCTCGAGCTTCCCATTGTTGTCCCAACACGATCACCGGAAAGGCCCACTTTATGCTTTTATGACACCCCTGACAACTAAATGATCGCTTGGCCGCGACTGACATACACAGTTCCATCACTGTGTGCGTCAGCGATCTCAAGCGGTGAGTTAAAATTGACTCAGGCACAGGATACGAAGGGTTACTTGAGATTTGAAAAATGTTTAAATTTTTGTATACAATAATATTAATTTTGTTCAAAGTTATAATGATAGCAGTAAGAAGGGTTTAAAAAAGTTTGTTGCTGGCGAAGATGATTCTGGCTGTCGTAGTCATCACAAACAAAAAGCGCAAAATTTTTCTTAATCTATATGAGTGTGGTTATCGTGTGAACTAGAACGAAGTAATTATTTGCAAAAACCCAATTTTACAACACAGACTAACTAACAAATGCTGTTCCAAAAATTTAATGTTTTCGTTTGAAATACAACCATTTTTGTGCTTTTTAACATTATTCATTCAACACGAACTAAAGTTCATACGATAACCACACTCATATAGATTAAGAGAAATTGAACGTTTTTTGTTTCAGATAATTACGACAACCAAAATCATGCTTGCCAGTAACAAATGTTTTTTCGAACCCTTCTTACTACTATCATTATAACTTTGAACCTAATTACTATTATTGCATACAAAAATTTGAATACATTTTCCAAATTTCAATTAATAAAAGTACAGAAATTTGAATCATAATACTCGATACTTTTCTTTCAAAAATTCTTTAAAATGTGCCTTATTTTCGGATTGTCAAACTCCGGAAACCCCTGCGGCAACCAATGACGCTCCGCTTCCACTACTCCAGCTGCTCCCCACTCCGCTGGCGGACTCACTTGCTTGAACGAGCTCCATTGTGCGCTCGCGCCCGGAATTGGGGGCCCTGTGCATACCTTCTCTAAGAAAACGAAATCTAAAGCTGGGTTTACATTAGTCCAATCCAGTGATCCAGTTCAGCACTGGATTAGAACTGGAATAATATAAACAGTGTGTTCATTCCAGTACAGTGCTGTCATTCCAGCAGGTTTCGACTGGATCGAAAGCCTACTTTTCGATCCAGTGTATACCCCCTCCATCGAGAACACAACATTCCAGCGTTACTGGAATCGTCTAAACGTCTCTTAAGACTGGAATAATGTAGACTTCGACCGACTTTCAGTCAAACCACTCGCTTGATCCAGCGGCTGGACTAATGTAAACCCAGCTTAATAACCGCTCGTAACTAACAGGATCATTCCCTAAGTACATTTTTTATACACCCTCCTGTTCACTATTAGAATTTTAGATTGGTATGTAGGTACATAGATACTTTGAATATTCGCTGAAAAATACGAGTGAACAACGTAGATGATGAGAGCATAAAGGCGCATTTGCACGGCGTGGCGTGACGCCGCATTAATACCATTTGGTGGGGGGAGGGGTCATTGAGCTTGATAGGGCGCGATCACGATTTTTCGCCCACTCATTACAGGAAAAATAGTGGATTTATTCTGTGTTGACGTCAAAGTGCTTCCAGCCCGATGCAAATTTTTTAACATAACCGGTGTCGGTAATTATAAATTGCAAAATTCAAGTCCACTTTTCAAGGGACTGTCTGTCATTAATACGATAGCAATGATGAGGTTCGAATTCTGCTAGCAGGAGCTTTTCAACAATATAATAATAATTTCCGATGTGATATAATGATATAATATTCCAATAATATCTCACAGATATAATTGGAATCTTTTATAATCAAAACAATCTTTACAACATGAAATTCTTTGCAAGATAACGTATATCAAGTCAAATTATATTACAGTAAATTAAACTCGCACCAAATCAGTCCCTCACTCAAACATTTATAGGTACGAACGTTAAGAACTCTTACAGACTAAATAAGTAGCATTACATTCTCCATATAGGAAATAAAAATTCAATATTCCTTTTAAGGTTTTTTTTTAAAAAAAAAAATTTATTTTTTTCGTTTCCTACTGCTACATTATATGGATAATACGTGTGCAAAACGTTTTTTTTTCCAATTCGTAATATTTGCAGAGCTATAGGGTGCAGAATACGGCGCGCTCATTGAATGGGACGGGCGACGCATATCTAACTGTTTTGTTCCTACAAGTGTAATTCAGCAAAGTTTCCACGGACTGTTCTTTTTAATTTTCAATATATTTTTTATCATTCTGCTAGGGACTATAGCCAAAGGCATTCAAATAATGAATCTCTTAAGAATTCGAATACTTAAATATTCGAATACTAACATTCGAATACTCAAATATTCGAAGCTTATTCGTAGCATTCGAATACTTGTAAAATATTTGAATATTAAATTATTCGAATAGTCCCAGCCCTAATTGCAACGGGATAATAAATGCAACCGTGGCGACAAGTCTGGCCATTTCCAAAGGACATTCAAAAAGAAATATACTCGAGAAAGAAGTGGACACATGGCGGTAAGTCCTCGATAACGCACGTGATTGAACACAAATGGCACCGCTATTCCACTGCATTATGTCTTATTTGTACGCAACAGCCAGCCAATGGAACGCGCTCACCAATTGGTCACAGGCTAAATGTCGTACAATCGGTCATATCAACTTCGTCGATTAATTCGAGAGAAACGTTCGAAAACGACATCATCGCCTCACACCAGCAGAAATATATCAAAACAAGATTCGTGCAAGTTGCTTATTGTTAGTGATCTCCATTGAAATCGTCCCGATTCTCGAGCACTGTTCAGCGGTGATCAATTGGCTGATAAAACGCTGGAAGAGGGATGGCTTGTTGTTTTGGTCACGTTTGATCGTTAATTGCCATGATTTTCGCGCGCAAACAATACGTAGACATTATTGCGTGGCTAGCAATTGAGGGGGAGTGAATGAGAATCTATTTCATCTCATTATTGGGGAGCCTGTGATTAATCGGAGGTATCGAGATTAACTATGTAAAATTTCTGGGCCGTGTATGCGTACCAATATGATTTTTTAATGCTCAGTTAAATAATCGTTAGAAACACCGAAAATAATGATAATGAGATTACTTACAATTAGGTACTTACTTAGGAAAACATTTAAAGCCATGTAATTCAGGCCGCGCATGATTCGTCGACTGAATTTTTGGCCAAGACCACTGCTTATCTTATAGAATGAAGCAGAAAGTATTTTTTCTTCTATAAAACCAGAATCTAAACGGGCGAAGCCTAGTAGGAAAGCTAGTTCCCTCTAATTATGTGCTATTTGTAGGACTATGCAGTTGGCAATATTTTAACTTTTCATATCGTGATCTATTATTATTAACCGACTTCAAAACGGAGGAGGTTATAGATTCGACCCGTATGTATCTTCTTTATTTTTTTTTATGTTTGTACCCGCATAACTCTTCAACAAATGAACCGATTTACATGATATTTTTTTTATTCAAAAGAGGGCGGGGCATCGTCAGTATTTTGCCAGTTCTGGTTAATAATAAAGACTATTGTCACCTATATATATATATTAAATATTAAAGTAAAAAGTTGAAAATAATAAAAATTAAAAAAAAATTAAAACCGACTACAAAATAAAAAAATGCAGTAAAAAGTAAAGTATCATTTTTTCCCATATTTAATCTGCGACCCTCGTATTTTTTAAGTCGGCGCCAGATTTAAACAGTGCAAATGATGAGGCTTAGATTAAATAAGGGAACAAATTATATTTTACTTTTTAGTGCATTTTTATTATTTTGAAATCGGTTTCATTTTTTTTCTATTATCAAACAAAACAGACTTTCATGCAGTCATCTGTCAATCCACCAAGTCATTTCCGGTGTTATAAACATATTTGCAAAAGAATGTTACGAATGAGATACCCGATTCAAATGTAGATCAAATGATAATGTTACTTCGTTATCGAGAAGAAATGCAATAATTATGTCACGTTGTATTACTATCTCGCTCAATTCTAGCCGCACCAAGCTCCGACGCATAGTGCACTTCACATAGTACGTAGTTGAAATTTATTTGGTGGACATTTCTAAAATATTTCGTGAATACGGTTTATAGCGAAGTCACGTCATAGACTCCCACCTAGACCATATTTACGAACTACATACATAGATATTGTAGAGTGAGTTCCCGAAACGAATGCCAACCATGTGAAGGGAGCTGCCGGTCGCCGTGCACATGTGTTAGAGCGGCCAAAGTCGAATGAGCCGAGTGTATGTACATTGCAACTGCATGAATGAATTCGATGCGCGTCACATGCCTCTAATCAACGGTTTCCGCGACTGTAATCATGTTTAGTCGAGTTTCAGGATAAATATTGGCGATTTTTAACACCTTGATGTTCCATGAATTTCTCCAGCTACATACAAATGTATAATTCTTATCATGTATTATAAATTTGTAATATTATTATGATTATAATAATGTTAGGGTAAGGCCACACGTATTTGCCTATAGTCCATTCCATATTTCGGAAATATTCTAGAAGTGTTCGCGAAGAAGATGCCAACCATGCGAAGATGGGTCACTGTCCGTCGTGCATTTGTTTCGTGGTACTTATTGTTAGTTGGAACGAGGATATTTAGCCAAGTACGACACACGACAAAAGAGTAATTAACTCTATTCGGTGGCGCAGGGTCGGAACGTAGTAGTATTTACACGGTTGTTTCATTCTACATAGTTTGTACCTTGACGCACGTACACCGAAGTCTCGCGCGACTCGATCCAACCTTTACTTATTTCACTCAACCATTTTTAAGGTGGAATCAGACGGAACGTGTCTCGGCGAGCCATGATCGATCAAATGGAACGTGGGTCGGCATGGCGAGCCCGACTCGGCGAGCCATGACCGATCAGGCGGCGGAGTTTGCGCGTGAATCGCCAATCCACGCGCCGTCTGATTCCACCTTTACACCCGTGTTTATCAAACCAGGACACGTATTTACTATCCATGATAGTAAATAGGTACATTAGGGTTTTATTTACACTTGGTAAAAGTAAAAGTGAATTGTGCCAAAGAAATACAATTTTTTATTCTCAGCGTTTGATATATCATGAATGTTCCCTGAAAATATGGGACCGAAATTTGAAAAAATATCGACGATATAGATATATATATAGTATATAAAATCGATTTTTTGAGCTGTTAAATACTTATTTAAATATTCAGTGGCCTAGGGGCACCTTTTTCCGTTATCCAATCGGGCTCAAACTTTACACAGATTTGTTTAAAATTATTTGGAACTATTCAGGAGGGTGCCCCGACGAAAATTCAAAAGTCGAAAATAAGAGCCGCTCTAAGGTACATGAATACATTATAAAATGGTAGAATTGTATGACCAGATAATTCTCGAAGTGTTGCAAAAGGAGTGCGCGAGATTCACGGCGACAGATTTGACATGCGCCATACATTCAATGTTATACCTATTAAACGCACAAGGAAACGCTACATAAAATTTTTCGAGAAAATAAAGTTCAAATTTTTGCCTTTCATAGGTCTTCAATATATACTCATCCATAAAAACGAAACCTTGAATAATCTTAAATTGCAGTGGCAACTCAATCGTAATCCATGTATCTAGTGATTTTAATGACGCTTTCGGACTGTCGCTCTTGCTCGGTGCTGGTGCTGGTCCTGGCTAGGACTGGGACTATTTGTTGAATTTTTCGGTATTCGAATATTCGAATACTTCAGTTGCTCAATTATTTGTCAAATATAATTCGAATATCCAAGTATTCGAATACTATTCGAATATTTGAGTATTCGAATGCTATTCGAGTAGTATGATGTGAATTATAAATCTAGCTCTTTAGGTTTATTTGTCAGGGTGAAATCTTGTAAGCTAATTTGGACCCACTTCACACCACTTTCACACTATTCGAATACATCAGTATTCGAATATATCGGTATTCGAATAGTATTTGAATAATAACATTCGAATACTGAAATATTCGAAGTTTATTCGTAGCATTCGAATACTTGGAAAATATTCGAATATTAAATTATTCGAATAGCCCCAGCCCTAGTCCTGGCGCTTCCGACTGGCTGAGTGTCAACCTTTTCCCTTCCGATTGGCTAAAAAGCACCAGGACAAGCCACCAGCACCGAACAAGAGTTTTCTATACACTTTTCCTAACTTTTAATTATTTCCACGATCAGTCATTCAAATTGGCCTTGCTCTCACCTACCTACAGGATCTGGAAAAGACTAAACTCTGAACTCGATTTTTTCCAAATATTTAACACATTTCCATACATGTCGCAGACTGACTGTAACGAGTATCCAAGATCTTGAACAAGCCGATCACGCGATCATCGTGCACTTTCTTTACTCAATTTCTAGCAATTCTAGCAACGTAGGTACTTAGTTTGATTTTTCACGGCGGGCTTGGAAACGAGAGCCCCCGTAGAAATCATGACGGCTGATTTCGAAACGACGCGGTCACGTCACGTGTTTTCCACTGCCCTGACAATCTGGCGCTCGATTCGCGCGTAAAACTCGATTATGCACCCTCGTTTCGCTGGAAAACATAGAAGCTAACGGTACAACAATAACACGTATCGAGATAAGAACGGGGGTAACAGAAAAAGGAGCCGAGGAATACGCGAACGGATAAACAGTAAACTACGTGCGATACGCTGTCGTTGATACAGTAGTGTTATTCATCTCTCCCGCGGAATAGAAAGAACCTTATCTGTTGACAAGAACAATGTATATATATACCCGGTTCATTCGATTCTGGCCACTCCATCAGAAATACACTACAGAGAGCGGCCCGCTTGAAACGCTTAGTACTTTGCGGTCCCATCTATGTAAAATTTTTGAATATGGTATAAGGCAGTGATGAGCAACCGGCGCACAGTGTGCGATTTTGGACAAAAATCGATAGACAGCGCAAATCTTGACCGATTTCAATATTTTTTTTTAAAATACCCGTAAAGGGCTCAGCAATAACGGAGAGCTGCAGTAAAACCTGAATCCTTTGGTTTAATCTATAAAAAACATTCTTTAGCATAACTTAATATAAAAACGTAAACTTTGGAAATTAAAGATATTACAAATTAATTTTTTGTAAATTTAATATTAGCTGTAAAATAAAAGATTAACTTCAAATTTACAAAATTTATGTTTTAAATAAACTGTAAGTATAGCCGATTTAAATCTTATATTTTTAAATGATATTTCAATTTATTTATTTATTTATGTACTTATTAGACGGGACAAACCCTAATTTTGTTAGTTTTGATTTTATTTCTAATATATACATATATATTTTTTTTTAAATTTTTTCAGGAATTGTAAGTAGAATACAATTTGATGTGGCAACTAATTTTATAATAATTTGTTAATATGAATTATATGTGCTATGTTACATGCATGGAAATGTTATGCATGAAATGTTACATGCATTGTGGCTTATTTTATAATAACATTTCTTCAGCTTCAACTGATATATATGTACAACAAATTTGATATAATAGCGAAAAGCTGCTATATACTTCGTTATTTGAATTTTGGCCAGCTTTTGGCGTTTTGGGATCACATACCGAACCGATGTAAGTTTGGGAATACTAAAAATGAGACTGCAGTTACAATCATCGCACGATGAGGTCAATATCGCTAGGTATTGTATCGTCGGCTGTGAAACAGTCGGCGGTGACGAGAAGATGATTGCATTAGTAACGTCTGTATAGGCAGATTTAAATATATTATGCCGAAAGTTTTTTATTAATATCTCAGAAACTAACAAATGCCCGAAGCTTAAATTTTATAATAGGGGTCCTCTCCCCCCTCCCGTACTCATCAAAATTTCAGTTCATTATGATGGTTGTGGCCATACCGTAGTATATCCTTGAAAAAAAAATTTCGAAATAAAGTAACTACTTTTAAATTAAAAAATTAGGTTTCTGCAAGAAAAAGTTGCTCAGCGGTGGTCTACGTCATAAGTGGCACACGAATTAACAGAAGAATATCATGAATTCTCCTCAATGTAGTTCGACGAACTACAAGATACAGTAGGTATGTATTTATTCCGAGTTTTTTGAATTTTGCGAACTGGTCGGTGCACATACCATTCACGCAGTTAAGTTGCGACGACCTTCTTGGTATGGTGGAAATACGGGAGTATGACGTTACGTTTAAGGCAAAGACGTTTAAATTGTAAACTCTAGAACTTACAATTAGTCACCTTCCCCATTCTGCCTACGCTGCTATACACAATATGCACACATGGACGCTAATTGATGCTGCGTTCTGTGGGCGCGTTCCACGCCAACAAAATACAGTGCGTAGCGGGGGACAAAGACCCATAAGGGACTCGAGTCATCGCTGGTCTAACAAGGGGAAGCCACGAACTGTAGTCGCTCAAAGTTTAAAGAAAATTCGCCCTTTTGAGGAATTTAATTGTGGTACTCGATACATACAAAACCCTTAGGCGGCACAATTTTACAACGTTAGCAGGCGACAGAGGCACAATTGCACCATCACATATTTTATATGAATACCTATTCTCACTATCAGTATAATTTTATTTGTACGATAAATGGATAACATTTAGTCTCAATGAAAATCAATAAAAAGAATTCCATACTTTTCTTTTATAATGTAAATTATCTATTTTTTATTTTTTTATAATAAAATAGCATTATCATTAAAAAACGTATTCTTCTTTTCTTGCATTATCTTGTTACAAAATGTATGGGGGGCGCAATTGTGCATATGCCGTTGTTATGGATGCAACCTTCGACTCGACCCTCTATCTCGGAAGGGGTAGATATATTTTTCTGAAATTTACTACCCGATTTTTTGGTATTATCAAAGCAATATATAATACTTTGAATTGAGTAATTTCTGATCAAAAACAAAAAGCTGAGGAAGAAGAACATTATAAAAAGAATTTAAGATTGATAAATCAGAAAATGAAAAAAGAAAAAGCAGAGGAAAAAAAAGAAAATAAAAAGAATTTAAGATTGTTAAAGCAGAAAATTAAAAAAGAAAAAGCAGAGGAGAAACAAAAACAGCAGGTTTTAAGAAAGAGGAATACTAAAAAAGATTAACGAATCATAACTCTACTTATGCAGAAAAGTTTTGTTTTTACATTTCACTTATGATATTTAGTATATTTATGTTTCGTAAATAAAGATCCCATAAAAATACGCTATTTTAATGATTTTTTATGCAATTTACACGTTTCAATTTATTTAATCAGGAAATGAGTAATGATCTGATCAGGAAATACTCCCTTTGCAGTTTTCACTTTCAAAGTTAAATTCTAAAATAATTATTATTATGTTTGCACTTTTTTTAATGCCAAATTAAAGATAAAACACAGATTTACTGATATAACCAAAAATCTTTTAAATTTGGTTAAGTTTTCCCTTTACACGTTTAAAAACTTGTGGTAGTTACTCTTAAGTGATCAGGAACTGGGTCCCTGACGGTATTTATTTATTTGTTTCATCGATAGTGCAAATAACTAACATTAGAGGCGCGATCTAGCTTTGGCCGGTACTGTACACTGCCCGGTATAGTAGGACTTTCGCCTACCTACACATACTGCCATTTTTAATGCTCTAATACTGAACAACGCAATGAAATTACATTAAAAGATTATTCTGTTGAGATGCAGATACTGAAATCTTTGACAACCAAACATATGTTTTATTTATTAAATATCCTTTACTTGCATAATTAATTATTCTCAAAAGCCCATGGCAGAGTGTTAATATTGCCTTTGGAATCTCCATGTTGTATGTGTAACTCGATTACAACACTAAATCTATGATTGGCACCGGAAGTACTGTCTCAAGCGTAGCACTTTCATGCGTTCACATCGTATGGGGAGAAATTGTCCAGCTTATCCCGTATAATCCTAGGAATTACAGCTGATATAGTACCTATTATTTTTTACACTTTTAATTATAACAAATTTAGAAGTATGTACATATGTAGGTGCATACCACTATATTTGAACCAATGGTATTATATTGCACCTGTAAATATTACAAATTCATCTACATTGAACCTAATGAAATTTACATTGTAAGTGACCGGAGTCTGAAGTGTGTACCTACATATCTGTAGAAACCTACAAAATTTCGCAGCCGCCTAGGTGTGAAAACACGTGAATCGCTAACAAAGAGAAGCAAAATTCTCAAGAAAGAAAAGAAAAATTATTTATCAAACTAATTAATAATTCTTATGAAATGCTGTTAACATTAAGGGAAATTGTTCCAACAAATTTTTCAGAAACATAGTATCGAAGGTAGAACGATTTTTTATAATTTGTTAATAGTCGAGTTACAGTCTCCATTCATCAGAAGACTCGAAATC
The DNA here is from genome assembly GCA_963971345.1 of Andrena flavipes. Lineage (NCBI taxonomy): Eukaryota > Metazoa > Arthropoda > Insecta > Hymenoptera > Andrenidae > Andrena > Andrena flavipes. The sequence goes on along the minus strand of OZ020479.1, from coordinate 70,761,917 downwards.
GAAACAGAAATGGCTGTTGGTGACACGACGCGACGATTCTTTCGTCGAATTGGCGACGCGATTGCCGGGAAAACGCGTCAACGGTCTCCTACCTGCTCTCAAAAAGAGATTCGCAATTTCCGCCTCTCCATACTTTGTATCAGTAAATATTATCGAGCGGGACACGACTCCGTCGCGAGCTTATTCAGTGATCACCACCGCTTCAAGTCCATAGACTACTTGGATATATCGGATATATCTACAGTACATACTAATTCACGAAGGAACGATTCGCGCTGATCTTGGCTTCCTGGGTTTCGAATTACGTTTCTGCTGAACACAATCAGACTGAGATCTGATTACCTATAGCGTTTCTAAATTTATGTAAATTGACCTGACAAAAAGATCTTTCCATGCCCCTCCTGGTTAATTTCCCAAATGTTATACAGAGAATTGAAACTAATGTTCCCGCATTATCGCATTGAATGTATCTAAAATTTTATCGATGAATAACTTTAACGAGTAACATTTGAATGAACCTTGAAGTCCTTCATTGTAATGAAAATTATTTAACTATGATTGTGTTTGATTTTAATCGGAAACAAATAAATGAGTGTGGTTGAAATTTTTTGCAAGTTTTAAAAGTATGCAGGAAGACTGAAAATCCCATTGAAATTAGAATTTATAAATATTTAATTACTGTTCCTTCGCGCACTGTAAATTATATACGCTAGACTGCTATATTCCCCACACTGTTATCTTCCATTACATTGTTGCAATCAAACGTGTCGTAAGACACTGGTCACGCACTAAATGTGGCGCATAGCAAGGGAAGAGTTAAATATTCTATTCTACGCCTACGTGTGCTCAAATTCTAAAGAGTCACACATAAAAATGAAGCAATGTTTGAATGAAACGTGTTTTGTGTTGTACAGGTAATTAATTAGTCCTAAATTTGTAAAATATTCAGAACCTAAACTGTACAGGAGTGTCGTTTATGTCTTAAAAATGTATTTCATATTTTCAATGCATATAAAGATTTAAACAAATTCTAGTTTATACTTCCAACATTTTTCCACAAATTGCAATTATTCCAGCCAGAAAGATTCAGAAGATATTTTTCTATAATTTGAATATATATATTCAAGTTCCACGGATTATTTCGTTGTTTTCTTTGTGAATGACATTTACAGTAAAATAAGGTATAGTGTATGAACCGTACACTCTGTTACATACCAGATACCTACATACGTAGATATTAACAGGTTTAGGTTTCCTAAAAAGTATGATCATTTGCATACATATATGAGACATTTTTATAAGTTCCTGAAATTCCAGTGACAAAGCATATCTGTTACATATTAGGGCTGGGACTATTCGAATATTTTACAAGTATTCGAATACTTAAATATTTGAAAGTATTTGGGTACTTGGATATTCGAATTCTATTCGCTAAATAATTGCGCAACTTTTATTCGAATAGTCGAATACCGAAAAATTCGACAAATAGTCCTAGTACATATAAGAAAACCCGTACACCATGATGTATACGCATCTTAGAGAATCCTTTTTTCTATTTTCTATATCAAAGATTTAAATTGTATACAATTGCAGATAGGGGATGCTCAGACAAAAATGCCCCCACTGTACAGTAGAACGGATAATTGTTAAAGGTTAGATATATATTTAAAAAATATATATATAGATGATAATGCACATGATTAAATGTTAAGCAAAGTATCAAATAAATATCACCCATGTTATTCGTGTCGTGTTGTAACCTATACATAGGTACTATACACACAGTACGGTCACTTCATACCTCAAACCGTGAACCACACATATCCATACAGTTCAATGGCAGTGCCACTAGATGGCAGTGCCCATTGCTGTGTTTTTCCTCCTCCAACAATAATTAATAATACTTCAATGAAACTTGAAGCTTTGTGTTGTAGAAATAAAGTTTCATTCAAATGAAACATGGCGGTTTTTGTTGCAGAATTCTGTCACAATTTAATTCTATACCTATGGATGTATGTACGTATCTATGTGTATGAAGTTTTAATGAAAGTAGTTTAAGTTAAATTTTGAATAAAACTTAGAGTTACGTTCAAAGCAGGTTAATTGAAACTTAAAATTTAGATAGAAGAAAACATTTACACATTGGGTTTCCATACTTAGTAGTAATTAAACGAACTTTATGTTTCATTTCACAATGTAGCAAAAGAGCAAAGCTAGGTACACGGAGAAAAATCACGCGGCAATATAAGAGTGAAGCGATTTTCTGCCTAAAAATGTGTAAAACGGCGCTTGAGCGAAACGGCCGTCACGCAGCGAGCGTTACAGCTAAATTCATTTCGCGCATTCCACAGCACGAAAGTAAGTATATAGTAGGTATGTACGTGTCGGGTCTGAAGTTCAGCCGAACGAACTGTACGCCAGTGAATCACGAAAAACCGTCGATGATCGGTAGGTGACGCGACCACGCCAGTATATTCCTGCGGTAAAAAATGTGCACGAATCAACGCAATGTTGCGAAACCCTATAAATCTCGGTAAGAAAAAAACACTTTCCGAAGAACGCCGCATCTGCGTTTAGATGCACGTGCGCGGGACTTGCCCGTTCAACGCGCGCCTTTGACGATGCCTTCCACGAACTGTTTACGATATTTCGGCTTCGAAAGTTATACGTTGCGGTTTACGCAAAGCTGATCGACGCCATAATATTTGTTGCAGTATCGTCTATAAAAAATGTCGATAACCTATGCCGGTGGACAAAGCACAGTAACAGCATCATGGCGTTAACGTTAACCTGTCGTAAAGTGAACCTCGTGTCGGTTGTATCATTGTATGTACTTACGGAGAACGAAGAAAGCTTAATAAAAAAAAAAATGCAATGATAAAATATTAAACACGAATTTATGTGAACAGTTGCATCACCATTAAATTCATATTACTTCGCGGAAAAATAGATAATAAGTATTCTCATGCATCGTGTGCGCACGCGTTGAATACACGCGCGTGATAAGGTAGTTCCTAAATAATCTACTAAATTCAAGAATTCTTTCAAATTTCGTTCAAAACTAATTTCTAGTAGAAGAAACCCTTGTACAAGGTTTAAAATCGATTTACCACAGAGTTACCGAGAAATTGTTAATTAAAGTTGATGCATTTTAACACAGCGGCATATGGCAGAATCGAAAAAGAGGGTTATAGTTTCAGTTTTTCTTTGACACAGGAAAACTATAATCAAGAAGTGTACCAAAATTGGCACAAAAGTACATCGAAATGTCAGGAAATGAATTTATTAATTTCTTCGAAACACATGGCTTCTTCGTAAATGGCCATAAAAAATAGGGTTACGTGCAAATTTTTTAGAAATTACGAAGAACAGTGAACGTGGCAATGTCGCACAATCGATTTGTTTAGAAATTTAAATAGCGAACGACGATTCAAATTCATATGAACATTTTTCTGACATTTTCTCTCCGAATGAATGCGACGTTGTCAGACCTGCTGCTCCAATTCACTACGCTAACCAATTTAATATTCTATTTTCGTTTTACAATTATTTATATTAACATTGAACTATTTAAAATACACATATACATGATGTTAAAAATTGTTATTATTATTTCTATAGTATCATACTATTTCATATTTATAGTTTATTACCCAACTCTAATGTGACTAACGTAGTTGGTTAGGAACTACCTCAAGTACAACGCGCACTCCGGTACACTCGCGTGGAAAGGGCACGCGCGCGCTGGCAAACAGGCGTGCGATTTACGAAGAGCCACAAGCAGAAATCATTTCTATCAACATTCAACCTTACTAGCTCGTAAATTAGTAATTCTATAACTGACGTAACATCGATTAATTGCGACACAATATCGACATCGTTTCCAATGATTATTTGTCGTTTATGTTTTTAAACGCAACAAAACGACCAAAGACTTCTGCATAGAGATTTTTAAGGAGAATATGCATTCAGTGTTGTTAAACCCTACTGTAAAACGTATCTGCTCCGTTCTCCTAAACGATGACGGACAGAATACTCGCGTTACGATAGCACCTAAGAATCTCGAGAACGCCCTCCAAAAAATAATGATTCCGTAGGGGTGCGTGCGCAGTCGCGAGTAGCGCGAACCGCGAGAACCGAAGAGACGTTACAGTGCCCGCCTATAGATTACGAAAGTGGGCTTACCTTTGAACGTATTTCGGACGAGAGTCATGCTCATATTCGCGTGAGCGCGAGCCAGTGCTTCCCGAGGTACGTCTTGCGTATGTTCGACGATTCCGCCAGGTTGAATACTTAGGCAGCCGCAGCGCGTCCAGTGATACCGTTCAAGAGTTCGTCCAACGTGATCTGTGACGTTTCAAGGTACAGCGTCGCATGGCTGCACTCTTCCTCCCCGTTTCTCTTCCCAATCGTTTGATAAATACGTGGCCGGTTACGGTAGGAAGGTAACGTGCCGCTGGACGTTCGATCGTGACCACGATGACGATTTAATTGGACGACGGAGGGAAGAAATGGTCAGCCACGACACGTCGCGAGTTTCGAACGGCAGGACGAAATTCTTCAGGTCGAAATTCCTCGGGACGTTCCAGTGCACGACTGGCTGATTGCGTGGGGAGATCGAGCGAGTGTGCCACTTTTGCGTCTTCTTGCTCACCGATGATCGTCCCTCGACTCCGGATGTTCACGCACCCGGGAACGTGCAACCGAAAGACCGGACAGCCAGCAGTAACGCGAACCGACACTGGCCGCGGCGAACATTAAAAACAGTCGTGTCACTCGCGCACACTGCGAGTTCAACGAAACACGGGAACGTTGATCACGTTTCTTCTTCGATATAAAATAGATGAACGAGCCAAGTCTTTTGTGAGGGAGAGGAAGAGAGAGAGACCGAGAGCGAGAGAGAGAGAGTGTGAGAGAAAGACACAGAGAGAGAGAGAGAGAGAGAGAGAGCGGGAGAGAGAGGTGGAATGATAATAGGGAGAGGGAGGTGAGAGGTGGAGAACAGAGAGTCACCAAGAAACGAGGGAATGAGAGCGGTTATGTGCAGACGACGACAGAAGAAATTCCAGCGGGTGGCAGCGCCGAGGTCCACAGATAGTTCGTCCGTTCCTTCGTTCCCCTCGTCCGATAAGTGACGATTCCACGAGCACGACGACGATTCGAGAGGACCGACTGGGTGGGACACGTCTGAGATCCGTTTGATGTTTCACGTCCGTTGCTGGTATTCCAGGATGACCAGTACGAAAGAATATCGAGAGATTCGGAGGATCGTTGAAAGAAGCTGGGCAACGAATCGGCCTTGTTTGTCGGGCAGCGAAATACGCCCCGCTTGCACATACATTCGTTGAATTCCGCGTGATTCGTTTGAGAGGCGACTTAATTCCTGTCCGCACAAAGGGTCTTGCTGATAATCTCCCTTCGTGTCGGTCCGTTTCTTCTCTCTCTTGGTCTTCAAACGACCGTCCGACGTCTCGTCTCGTCTCGCCTCGTATCCGCTGAAGCGTGCGTAAGTATATCGAGGAACGAATTATACGACGCGGTGCACTGGCGACTTCCCAACTAATCACACTACACTCTCTCGCGTGAACCGGGATAAAAGAAAGGAACGCCGAAAAAGAGAGGAAGACAACGCGCACCGGTTATATCCTTGGAAACGGGCCGTATAGAAAGCGATACGCTGCTCTTCTTCTGCCGCCTCCTCCACCTCCTCCGCCGCCTTCTCCTTCTTCTCTGCCGATTCTTTTCATTCGCGGTACACGTTCTCGCACGCACAGAAGCAAAACACACTTAAGGAGGCAAGCCGGTGGGAAAGAATAGCGGGGAAAATAGACGGAGAGAAGAAAGGAACGAGGGAAGTGCGACGGTATCGGGAGCCGATGCTAGGACATCGCAGAGAGCGGACAAGGCAGAAATGTCGGTGTTACTACCAGCTTGAAGTAGCAAGCACCGGTAAAACACGGTCCTAACTAACACACATGGAGACAGATTGGGGACTGCTGCTTCGGAGTTTACTATAGGATGGGACGGATGGTGATGGCGGCCGTAGCGGAGCAGCCACCGCCCCCATGCTCCTTCTCTCTCCCTTCATCTCCCTTGCCTTCTTCGACCGCCCCCACCACAGCTTCCCACCGCTTCTTCCCTCCATTCTCTGTCTCTCCCCGTAACCGTTCCAACCGTTCTCCTGTTCATCCCCTCTATGCGTTATGACGGACACGCTGGAACCCCCCTCCACGCGTCCAACTTATCCCCCTTTCTCTCCCACTCTCGCTCCTCTCTGCATCCCCACCCTCTTGCTATCGCCTTCGCAGGCTGCTAGCCTTCCCTGGGCTACGAGATGTTATCCTCGAGCGATTCGTGCGAACTATATATTCGTCTATACCCGTGTCGTCGCCACATCCCCTACCTGCGTCGCATCTCGGCGTGTGCGTCGGCCGCAATCAAGGTCAGGAACGTAGCTAACGGTGCGGGCGCCCTGTAACACTATCGATCTCGCGCTACGGAATATCTACCAGACACGAACGGGGTGCTGTCGGTAGCCGGAGACGCCACACCGAAGGGACACACCGCCGCACTTGGCGTTGTTGTTTTCAGTAATAGCGGTTTATGGATCGCGGCGAAGCTCCTTATCGTAGCGCATTCGTTTACCGGAAACTCGGTATCTTTTAGGCCCATTGGCTCACTAGCGTGATTGCCTTGCTATTTATCTGCCAAAAGGAAGGATGTGTGCTGCGTCGATACTGTATTTACTTCTATGGCTTCCTCTTCATGTGTTGTGTGCAGCATTCTCCAAGTCCTGCTCCGATAGATTTACTTTCCGCTTATTCTACCTCTATTAACATTTCTGCTTCAGATCCTGCAAGCATGTCTCAGTTTCGTACATTCCAAGGATAATAATAATACAATACAAAATATAATCGTTAACGGGTAGCAAGTTTAGAATTTTTTTCATCGATATAAACCTCATTTGCTGATTTCATTGATCTATATAATTTCATGGGTATAAAAGATCTTGTATGGTACTTTGCAATAACAACACACGATTCGAATACCTTGAACTCGGGGGGTGAGATAACGTTCTGTAGCGCGTGCGGTTATCTTCATTCATTCCCTTGACTTTTCACCACCATGAGGTATGTAATGCATTCGAAGTAGACAAAAAGCTTTTATTTGCGATGCAGCCTACGTCGCCGGCGGCGCGCGCATCGGTATCAACAAAATTTTCCATTCGGTCGTCTCCTTCCTGGCGGAAATAGTAATAACGTTAAATAAACCGAGGGTTGCGAGAACGTTAATGCGTATTTATTGCCAAATATGTAAACCATTCGCAACGCTTTATTTCATCCGGCTTGGTAAATAAATTAATTTTCTTTGCTCTCCAAGTTATTGACTAAACATTGCTTTTTTTCTTAACTAGCCGTTATAATGGCAAAAATCATTCTTCTCATATTAGGTATTTCATCAACATTCTACAGTTCGTCGATAGTCTGCGTCTCGTTTACGAGTCACCGTCTCCTACAGGCAACGCGAATAAATGCTAGCCACATATGTACAGTGAGTAACGAAAATATTGGACACTTTTTAAAATTGCATAACTTTTTCAAATTAACCCAAACGACTTGAGTTTCTTTCAGAAGCTAGAAGGATTAGGTTGCTGAGATGGAATAGCAAAAACAATAGTAAATGTAGTTTTAAGGAAAATCGTGAAATTCCCGAAATCAACGATTTTCGATCTTATTCTACGATCTTTAAACGTTTATAGCTCAGAGCAACGTTAACCGATTTTGACGAAATTTTATACATGTAGGTATACAACTTACTTTAATCTACAAACGAGATTTTTTGAATTTTCATTAAAGGCTCACAAAAAAAATTAAAACACGACCGTTACTATGTTTTTTTGCTATTCCGACCAAGTGCATTTTTTCCAAAACACGTCACTTAGCAAATTAATTTTTCTGGCTACTGAAAAAAACTCAAGTCGTTTGGATTAATTTGAAAAAAGGTATGCGATTTTGCAAAGTGCCCGAATATTTTCGTTAGTCATTGTATATACATAGCCGCGAGAAAGAGATGACAGAGGAATGCGGGTGTATGTATGTATGTATGTATGGACCGCAGAGAGAGGCAAGGTAGCTTATCGTCGGAAACGACGATATTGACGGCTAATGTACTTACAGTCGCGACGAAAGCAGAGACGGCAAGCAGTGGCGGCAGTATCCGATACTATTATTAGTGTGCAGCTGCCTGCGAATTACTGAATGAAAGGGAAGGACCGCTTCGAAACAATGTCCGAAAGAGATGGGAGCGCACTGCTTCGCTCAGCGAGAGACATCGAACGATTAGTTAGGGGCAGGCGTATGTACATACATAGGTATGTATGCACGTTGGATGAAAGTCAGATACGGCCGCGTGTAGTCGGGAGTGTTGTTGATTCGTAAATTAGCACGAGCTTGTTTTTATTAATCTCGCTAAACAGATTCAATGGAACCTGAATTTTGCAACAATCAAGGGTGTTACAGAGAATATACTTTACGGCCTATGGAAGTTGGTCATTTTAACACGATAATACTAGGTTTTGTACAAATTTATTGCGATCCTATAGGAGAATGTATGTAACGAAATCATTTATCCTACTAGATGATATTGTTTTGAAAACTCGTGTATCGTGCCCTCGAACTTACATATCGAGTTACAGAAGCCCGAGTTATTTAGCGTCACCCACCTCACTCCCAATGCGAGCAAAAGGCCTAACTGAATCTTCTTTGACGAGCATAAACGTTGATTCATAGTATGAGGAGAGAATTGGCCGGAAAATTAATTTGTGGGATAGTAATATGTCCGTTCAGTATCGAAACTGATGGAAGAATTACCGTATACGTTTCGCGTATTCTTTATGCGCAATGCAATGCTTAGAATACTTTCAGAAAAGAATTTGCTTTTATTACGCGATCTTTAACGTTAATTATTAATTCAGTTACAGTAGAACAGACATAGGCAGTGCCGGATTGTTGGATTACACCTATAATACGGTAAAAACGAAGAAAATAATCCGTGAAAAGACTATAATTAATATAGCAATGTAATACATTAACAAATATATACACAATACGTAAAGTTTAAAACATTAAACAGTGTTGGTATGTTCGCCTGCTTCACACACTGAGCTCTTTTTTATCAATAAAATCATTCCGGACAGTGCCGGATTATCAGAATTCTACTGTACCATCATTTTTCTTCTAAACGCTGATCGAAATTCTCTGCTTCTACTCTGAACAGAGCAACAGCTTTGATATTAGAATAGCGTATGAACAAGTGTGAGAGGCTCCTAGATGTACACAGTTTTCTTAGTGCAAGTGCTAAACGAGAAGCGTCGGCCTACGATCGTTTAAAGTCAGACTTATGTATATGCCAGCGAAAGCATAGCCGGACCTACTCCATTCAACGATGCACTGGCCAATTAGAGCCAATAGTTGCCGACCCTCTCTTTCTCAAAGATCTCGTCTCGAGGTGTTGAGTTTCTTGGTATATCGCGAGTTGAACCTCGTTCCGTACACTAGGCGTCTTTACACGATTCCGCTGATTTTAAGCCTAGGAATTTACACAGTTTCTAAACTGCCTTGCCAATATTTCTCCACTTCCGCAACATGATTATAAAATTGTAGGAACGGAGAACGATGCCACGTAAATCACTAAATATTCACCATAGAGCAGTGCATACTGCGTACGTATCTAATTAGACATAAACATTTCTACCGATCAGTAAAAGCGCCACGTGGAAGTAAAGAAGGAGAAAAGCCGGAGTACAAACCGCCGTATTCTCCAACCATTATTGTACTTTCTCGTGAGATTAAATTCTCTTGAGAAATATGATTTCCTTGTTCGCTTTTAACATAGATAGAAATGTTCACGTTTCATCCGTAACGCGTCAAGTGTTTCGATTAAGCATGCGAGATCGTTGCTCTCCCGACGATGAAGGAGAGTCTCAGACAAGAGGGGAGACTCGTCCGTGGTTACGGCACTGCGCGATCTCCGGCGCGGCATGGCGCGGCGCGACGCGGCGGGTCCAGCAACCATGCGGAGATCACCGAGCGTGTTCGTGCTCGGCCGACGATAATCGAGTGGGAATCTAGCGGACGGCGTGGTGGGGGCACGTGGCCCCCTTCGGAGGGGAAATTCCCTGATACCGGCGCGGTGTGGTGACCACACCGTGTCCCTTTTTGTTGCCGCCCATTAGGCGCCACCGCGGCGTGATTCGCAACCGTGTTCCTTTATCTTCGGCGTAGCCGAGTCTCGACTGAACTACGAACGTCAGACTGCACGCGTTCTTGCCTATCTTTCCACCCTGTTTTTTTCCGTCCCTCTCTCTCTCTCTCACTCTCTTTCTCTCTCTTCCCTCCGCTTTCTCTCCTCCTCTCACTCACTCTCTCTCTCTCTCCCTCTCGCTTCTCTTTCCTCGCGGATCGGACAATAGAAGAGTGAATCACCGGGTGTAGGTACAGAGGCTACGGATTTCCGACGTACTCGCGTAGATAAGTCGCCGCGTGCCACGTTTGCGGTTCCGTCGACTTTGGCCACGCATTCGATCGCGCTTTACTGTTCACTTATTGCGAAGGTGCGCGTACCTACCTACTATCTAAATATATACCTACATCTGTACGTGGTTTTTAGAGAACTCTGGGCGGGGGAAAAGAGAACCTCCCTTCTGGGATTTACTAAGGGAGTTTCCTCTGTTTCATACTGTTCGCTAATGTTTACATACCTTTCCCGTATTGATCTCTGCCTTTTCAGCGTAGCGGGGAAATTTGGGGAAGGACCGTACTACGAGGCATGCCCCTTTCGCAAAGGTCCTGCAAGTTGATTCAGACTCCGTTAAGGTGCATTCTCGTTAGTACGATTATTAGACGACTGTCTCTCTGACTTCTCGCATTTCAACGGCCTTTTCGAATGCAGCACTCGAAAAAAACGGGGTGTTTCGTTTATCTGACTTGAAAGGTTTATCTACCTAAATTATCGCGCTGTAAGATTGGTACTTTAACTTAGAATATAACGTGATCCCGTCCGAACGCGTTTATCTACATTCTACAGCTATACCTACGTATATTAATCAGCAGAGATATGTATAATAGACGTCTGGCTTCGGCCTGACTTCTCCAATTCACCGTGATCTAATTTGATGTGATTCTTTCCTTTGAAAAAAAACGGCTGAACTTTTATCTCGTCGTTCGGGGGACGGAGAACGAAACGGGACGTTGTAGTACGCGAAATAACTCCGCGGCGGCCGAGGCGTTCCTTTGTCGATTATTCTAGAGACCGACGGTCAATCGTGTTTTACCAAAGATTGCGCGCTCTTCTTGTTCAGATAACGCGCTCCTTTGTGTTACCGTTCTTCACGAATGGCTGACGCGTTGGCCTGTTTCTTTACTCTGTTCGATACCATCGATGAGTTCATTGGAGCTGTCTGAATTTTGCGTGAATCATGGCCTCTCCAACTAATTGTAAGCTGTAAGGCAGTTGCGTAGGTATAGGTGTACCTAAGTACATGCAAACTTCAAAATTATAGAAAAAATTCTACATTGTTCATCACGTGCCCTGAAATCAATTATAACGCTCCGTGATACAGTTGTCTGTGTTACACTTAATAACTTCGTTATTAGTGTCTGTACTAAATAGGGCCGGGACTATTCAAATAGTATTTGGATACTTGGATATTCGAATTATATTCGCCAAATAATTCAGCAAGTGAAGTATTCGAATTTTCGAATACCGAAAAATTCGACAAATAGTCCCAGCCCTAGTGCTAAATAAGATTGCTTGGATTGGCTGCGTGTAAGTGTAAGTGGCGATAACATGGAATTGATTCAAAAAGCTGGTTCTAAATACTCTAGATGTAAAATATCTTCTCTCTATAGGTATAGAACTGTGTCTACACACTGGATTCATGTTTGTCCCTACGACTTCTCTCTTGTTTGTAATTTTAAAGGATACGAATGACTTGGATTCCTTCAAGTACTTAGTAGGAAATTGTTTTAGGATTTAGTTAACGAAAAATTGCGTAGGTACGTAAGTACCTACTTAACTCTATTAGAAAATATCTTGGGGCTCGTTGGTAGGATGTACCTACAATTTATGTCCCTGGCATACACGTATCAGTTGTACAAATGCACAGTCCAATCTTATGTCTGCTATATAATTCCTATCACAGATCTGTATCACTTTGAAAGTTTGTGCGCCTATTAACTCGTAACACAAATAACGTTAGTGATTCATGGCTGAACGAGAGGAACGAGAGGGTGACTTATAGTCGATGCTCTTTATCGTTTCTCCTAGAAAGCCAACGTTTTTTTCCCCATACTCGAATTTCACCGTATCTTACAACCTTTAGCCTGGGTACCTATACAAAACGAACGTAAACGCTAAGGTTCGACAATTTGTCAGGGCGAATGGAGGGCGACGCGACCGTCGCATATAGATAGGTATGTAGCACGTATACCTACCCGTGATGCTTGTATACAGGGTGATTCATAGGGCTGTTTACAGAGCTTGTATTTTCAATCTTGGAGCCTTGGAAAATGCTGTGAGGCGCGTAACTCTGGAGAGAGGGTAATAATGAAAATTCTTTTTCATGCCGATTCATCAGTGAAAATTTAGTTACACTCCAGATGAAAGTTTCAAACTCTAAAATTATCTTTACAATTCCCGCAATTCGAATTTTCAGTAGCTAGGTAAACACCACTTCACATTTTTTACAGATAAAGTTGGTCCTACTATAGAGTCTAGTAACTTCATATATATATTCCGTAGTAATAAACTTACACCGCAAAGTCAATTTGAATGAATAGTACCTAGGTACATACTTATGTATGAATTTTCTCCCATATACCTACATAGGTACTTATACCTCTCTGTTTTCAAAGCATCGTCAAGTTTGCGCAATAGAACCGTATCATTTCCTACTCGCCAATGAATAAGCAAGAATCTATCACGTCCTGTGATCTTATTCCTGGAGAGCAAAGTTTGTTAGCGCATCGTTCATCGTGCATCGCATAATGCATAGATCAGAATGGAAGCTTCCATCCACCCTTGAGCCGCAATTCGAAAGCAGCCGCGGGGACGACGATCGAAGATCGTGAAATGTCCCAATGGTCGATTGTACGATTCATCGAGCCAGCCCCCCTCCACCTCCCCAACGTGTAATCATAGGAGATGGGAATCCCGCGTTAGGTGGATCACCCTATATATAGGTATAGAGACACAGAAACTCGGCCGGATCTGTAAAACTGAAGGCTCGTGAACAAAAACCTGACCTCTCGAACAACTGTGCGCCATGTGTGCGCCACTTGTGCGCTCTCTTCTCCCATTCTCTTTCTTTCCAACGGCCTGCTCTCTCCTCGCCTTTTCGTCTCTCCGCCTCCCCGCCTCTTCGTTGCCACGATGCCATCCCTATTCTACGAGCTTCCCGATCGCAATTAATCAGGTAAAAGCGAAGCCAGTCAGTGGTGGGATCCGGGCGTACTGAGTCGGCCTTAAGCCCGTCCATCTTTTGATGGGGGCATCGCGCGAATTTTTTAATTCTTTCGACGAATTAACGCCCGTCCAACGAGAATAAAAAGCTACTCCCGTTACACGGGGGAGAAATATGACCGTTGCTTTTCACTTCTCCTCTCCTCTACTCTTCCCTTCTTCGCTCACCCCCCCCCCCCGCGTTTTTTCTGAAATAACTTCTCTCTATTGCTTTTCTTATTAAACAGGTTCATCTCGAGCGTAGGTATAGGTATGTACTAGAGTTTGCCGGTTTTCAAAAACCGTTTTTTTTTTTATAAATTTGTAAAATTCGAAAACCGGGTTTTCAATTAAAAAACAACGGGTTTATATACTAGAATAAATATGTAAAATTGAATTAATTATTTAATTAAAAACGTTAACATTTTGACTTGAAATCACCTCGGACACAAGCATATTGCAGTAGGTAACAGTTTACTGTAAAACTAATCTTCATGAGTTCATATTTTCGGAATAAAAATATTAAATGAAATAAAGAAAAAAAAAACATCTTAAAAAGCCTTAATCTCAACCGTTCTCTATATTTATAATCACCCATTATTGTAATATCTTCTACAATATATCAAGTTACTTTCTACCGTATTCCTTTTGTGGAGAACGTTTAAGAACAATCGCTTCGTCTGAAGAGTAAAGACGTTCGTGAATAGATGGTTACTACCCTGCTTAGGTAAATTGGGTCCGAATGTTTCCTGATTTAACTTTCAACGTTATTACTTTTTAAGCTGCTTCATGTTTACGGCCTAGACATAATCGCTTCGTTCGACAGGATCTTTACTCGAAGGTAAACACTCGTGGGTCTCAAGATTCCTGTGTGTGCGCCGCTGATGGCCCAGCCAAAAAGCACAAGAGTATTGAACGACGGTAGCTGCACTCGTGCCTACTGCCTATCTTATTTTGCGGCGGCACTCTCACGGCAAACAGAAATCTGAACGTAACAAATATTTGCCCGCCAGCCTCGAGATACATTACACACTGGTGCTTTGTAGCTTTGTCCGTGCTATACCATACTAGCCGTGGCTTATCCATGACGCGCGTTAAAAATATTGGGGCTGCTCGCATCGCGGCGATAACGCGAATTGATTTGCGTCGATCGTCCGCCCTTTGCTAGATGTTCATTAATAATCACTGGGTGAATTCCTAGTTAAGGTAGGTACTGGTTAATATACTTCATTCAATCTCTAACGGCAATATCACAGTATTTATGGAAATTAGGTTGTAACATACCTAACTTTAACCGTCAATGTGTTAACGAAGAGTATGTAATCCGATTTCGCGTAACGTGTGGATTCCAAAAAGTTAAAGATTCATTTCTCCCTCGAATATTCCAGTAACTCCTATATAAATTAGGGCTGGGACTATTTGTCGAATTATTCGATATTCGAATATTCGAATACTTCAGTTGTTCAATTGTATGGCGAGTATAATTCGAATATCCAAGTACCCAAATACTTTTCGAATATTTAAGTATTCGAATACTGATGTAAGAAATACTGGGAGGAAATATTGTATTGTCATCGGAACTACGTATGTGCGCAAAGTTTCAAGTCGATCGGATATACCGAAGTAGGTGAAAATTAGCTTGCAAGATTTCACCCTGATAAACTAACGAACTCACGAGTGAAGCTAAATAAAAGCTTGTAAACAAATGAACCTAAAGAACTTGATTTATAATTCACACCACACTATTTGAATACTATTCGAATACTTAAATATTTGAATACTATTCGAATACTTAAGTATTTGAATACTATTCGAATACTTAAATATTCGAATAATAGCATTAGAATACTGAAATGTTCGAAGTTTTTTCGTAGCATTCGAATACTTGTATACTTGTAAAGTATTCGAATATTAAATTATTCGAATAGTCCCATCCCTAATATAAATAACGAATAACCGAGAATAACCTAATTTTAATAGATTTCTGTTAAACATTTGCATAGATACAATAATTTAATATACATTATAGAATAATCAGAGAAGAGAAGGCCTACGAAGTAGGGACAATGTACAGTACGTATAAAAATTTCAAACTTCAACATATTTAAATTACACAGCGCCGTTAATTTATTCTTCATTGGGACATCTACGTTGCTAAAGTTAATTCGAAAAGACGACGAGGTCGTGAAATGAACACAGCACTTTCTTACCTACTTATGCAATTTGAAACCATGGGGCGGTGATTAAATCAGATTTCATAAGGTTGCTTTTTCGCTGCGGTACCGCCTGTGTGCAGGTTACTCTGTGTAACCTGTCAGCCCATAAAAAGCGACATATTAACAACTCGGACCACGGTTCACAGTGTTCAGACTTACAATGAGGTGTCCCTCTCGTTGCTTTCATTTCGGCAGTACTCAGCAATGTCTTCATCCCCCTTCCGGTCGCGTTTCGGGAGCCACGATAAACTCCTCGACGAAGCGAGAATAAGTACCTATCGGTTTCATGCGATTTTTCGGTGTTGAAGCAACGCAACGGCGTACCCCGATCGGAGAATCGAAAGAGCTCCTCCAATGAGACAGCATCGAGAAAATGGTGGAGGGCAGTTTGTCGACAGAGGTTCGAAACTCCGACATGAATATAATTTAACCGAGACTCAAGATATACGGCGATTGCGCGCGCGTGTGCGGAGGAAATATTGTAACATTGATAGGATTATTATATTTTTCAGTAAAAAAAAAATAAATATTGTAGTTTTTAAATATTCACTGACAACGGACGTAGAATACTTGTAAATTAAATATTTCAAGAATATTAGCGGCAAGCATGGCACTGAAAATTTATCAAATTTCATTAGTTTAAAGGTTTTCGTTCTGGGCTCATCTTCTTTTAAACACATTTTTCAGAAATATTGGTGCACAGTCGCGTCGGAGAATAAGTTGACACTCTTTAAAATCGCATAACTATTTTAAAATTGGTCCAAATGACTTGAGTTTTTTTTTTAGAAAAGCGGAATTAGTTTTCTGGGTGGAGTATTTCGTCGTTTTGAAAAGAATGCACTTGTTCGAATAGCAAAAAAAATAGTAAAGGTCGTTTTTTAACTTTTTTTTGTGAGCCTGTAATGAAAATTCAAAAAACCCGTTTGTAGATTTAAGTAAGTTATATATTTTTATTTGAGCTATAAACGCTTAAAGATCACAGAATAAGATCGGAAATCGGCGATTTCCGGGAATTTCGCGATTTTCGACCTTATTCTGCGATCTTAAGTAAAGGGAAAATTCGAATGGCCATCGGTAGGTGTGTACCTGCACGCTACATATTGCTTAGGCCCCGAAGAGACAACGATGCAGTGGACTGCTGCGAGTGGACTATAGTAACGAGACCGTATTCCGTGGGGAAGGTGGACCCGAACGAAAACGTGGGACAGCGTTCTCTCTCGAGACAAAAAGTACAAAAGTGTGAGTAGTTTACCTATGGCTCGGTGTGGCAATAACGTCGATGGTCGCCATATGGGCGACAGCCCGAGGGCCCAGAGAACCGAGCACACCGCGCACCTTCCTCTCGAAGCCCTTATGCGGGCCAGATTTTATGGCCTAGGTATATACGTACGTGCAAAGGGCCGTCGTACCGCGCCATCCTGTGCCGCGCGCAATACCAACCCCTCCAGGAGAACGATTCTGCAAAAACGTGGCGACGGCCAGATCGCACGCGTGACTCATCGATAAATTCGACTGGTCGAGTACAACTAGTTCCCACGAGGAAATCTCCTCTCCCAACCTATCCTGTGTCTCCTCTGCAGTGGCAAACAATTAACGGAGAAATCGCATCTGACGCAAGGCATTAAACCTACCTAGGGTCTCTTCAGACATCATTTTCTCCGTTGCTACGTATGTTTCGGATAATATTTTTATTTTAATGCACAGAGATTTGCAGTTAAGACTGTGGTGGCAACTGTGTGGAAGTTGAATGGCTGAATGGAATGACACGAATAGTAATTAGGTACATGAATCAGTATACATAGAGGTGAATACTCGAAGTGGTAAATATTCTGGTTCATACCTTAATAGCATTTTTGGTTGGCCCACGGTATCCCCATGTTGGGAATTAGTTGGCCATCAAATTGACAACAATAAATGCTACTTGGGTAGTAAATTATCTGTTTAAGTTTCTGAGAATTTTCTCTTATTTTTAACCGCGGGTATAATGTTCAACCTACACGCAATAAATAGAGAACCCTGTAATCAACACAGAGTAGGGTGTTATACAGGGTGCTTCGCTACAGCTGAGAATCCTTTTAAAATACAGAATAAAATTTTTCAAAATCGCGCTTTGTTTACGGGAAAATGGACTGTCAATTTTATCGAAAACGAAATAACCCTTTCTACCCGTTTCATTCCATTTGAGATCGTTAACTAATTTGGAATAGTTAACATTTATAATTGATACTATCGCCCTAAAGATTTCATATGGCATCGTATAGCATAGTTTTTCAATTGCCAGAAAAAGTGAAGAGCAAAAAGAGTTAAAAAAATTATTCTATATTTCTGTCTTATTTTGGCCCCCGAAATCATCCCCCAAAAGTATTGCCACCTATATCGAAACAGCCTGTAGTTACAGTGTGATTCCTGGAGAAGTCAAATATGTATTTTCATGGAATTTCGCAGCAGAAAGGTGTCCATTGAAAAATCTAGTTGTGATAGATTGTTCTTAATAAGTACCACCAAGTAGATAATAGAGCGTTAATCACTGAAAGAAGTTTGTAGCTCTGTAGCTGTACTATGTTTTCTGAGAGACTGCTCTAATTGTTTATATGTATGTAGGTATAACAATCTGCTCGAAAGTCGATCATCTAAAATAAGAAATTCGAAAGAATTTACTTATTATATTATATTATCTAGTATTTGAACGAAGGATTTTTCGATATATTGATTTGGGAAAAATGCCTGATGTTTAAAATAAAAGTTTCAATTTTTATCATAAATCGTCGCTGATTTTCGTCAGCTAAAAGAAACCTAAGCATCGGATAAAAAAATCCTTCGTTCAAAGACTAGATAATATAATATAATAAGTAAATCCTTTTGAATTTTTTATTTTAGATGATCGACTTTCGAGCAGCAGTGGTCACCGCAGAAGCCTTTTTTTAGAGAACCTTCGAGTGATGGACAATAACTTAGTTATTGATAAATATTTTTAAATAAAAAAATTACGATGCGTGGTACTAGATACAATCCTTAAAAGGAAAAAAGATTTTTTGAGAAATGTGTTATAGCTTCTGAGTAAAAAAATTCCAAAGACCACCCCTTTTTTTGGCCTTCTGACTGAACATGACCCCTTAAGGAGAGTTTGCAGGAAAAGCTTCGATTGTAAATAACGCTGATTACAACTACGAGGAATACAAAAACTTGAATATAAACGTTTTGAATGCTTCAAGCCCTCGTTATCAAGCTGTCTCGACTCTCGAATATCAATTTCTAACCAAGTCGGCGTCAAACTATCAACGTCCCTCTAATGGCTTGCCATTTTTTTGCACCGCATTTGCATCGACGTTTCCCCATCAATTCACGAGCATATTAAAGTTATCCAGGTCATGCGTTCGGAGTTTCTCGATGTAGACACGCGGTATGTACGTGTTTCGCACGTGCTAATTCTGTTTTATCGTTGTTGCGACGTTTCAACGTTGACGCTTCGAAATTTCATATTTCGCCCGGAAAATAGATTCGGTTACGTTTAACGCATCAACATATTCAGGATATAGCATGGAAATCAGGTTCCCTCTATATTAACAAGTGCCCTACAGTTCCCTAAGCAATGCGTATTTAAGCGATGAACTTTTATTGAAGCTAATGCTTCATGGTTTTAGGTACTGATGCTGCATTCTTTGAAGACATTTAGCGGTAAAGTGTCGGAAGGCATTCATTCGTTGCGGCACAAGCGGGGTTTTCAGCGGCAGCTTGGCATAGCCAGTGGAGCGAGGTAAGAAACGAAGGGACGGAGGAATAGCGACCCATGTAAGCAGGTATCGAGAATTGAAGTAATCGTGCCCGTCGTGTCAAGGGGATTTTACAGTAGTTAAAGGTGCTGGAACGCCGGTATCCTAATTGGTAGGGCGCGTAAACGAGGTGCGAAGTGGCCATAAATCTGCCATTAGTCGCGTTACAATGGGCACGACCCGTGTTTTATCGCGTTCGACAGGCGTCGTAGAATAGCAAAATATATTTCTCCTCGATACGTGACGGATCGTGCGATTCGTTAACGTTTTATCGTTCTGCCTCGGTAATTTTATCATATTTCGCGCGTGGCATTCACCGATACACCGTGCGGTTTGGTTTTCCGCCACCGTAACTTTAATACTCCTCGATATAGCTTTTAACGTAACACTTTATTTCGGTCGCAGGCCGTCGGTCTTACGAAGCTTCCTATGTAGAGTAAATGTCCTGACTTTGCGCGTGTCAGGTAAACCTTTCGACAGTTGAAATGCCGTTCAAACTAATCTGATTTCATTTCTCCACTCGCACTAGGTAGGGGTAGGGGAACGTAGGTACCTACATTCTCCATTTACGTTTACTTCGTAATTAAGTAGGCAGGTATGTTCGTTTAAATGGTGTCGATATTGAATTCTAAATTAAAATATTAAAAGAATATTTGCGAGCGATAGGTATTGCAATTTTTATTTTCTTCACTTGTTAATTCCAGTAATTATGACTCATATAACTTTAAAAAAGAGTAAAAAAATTACGCCCAGTACATGAAAAAATCCAGGACGGAAAAGAGTATTATAAAATAAATCATAAAAAATAGAAGATAATAATAATTACAATAGAAAGAAAAAGATGTGAAGTCAAAATGAGCTTCAAGTAAGTAAAGGTGTAAATTTGCATGGGGAATGGGTTCAGATAATTTTTAATATTATAAATTAGAAAGGTTCACCGTCAACAGCCATGAATCGCTTTATCAGAGGACAGAATTAAGGATAAATTCTACGCAAGATTAACAACTATGAAACAAAAATGGTAAATGAGATTTGCCGGATGTATTGAAACCTTCGCCTCGTCAAGTTAAAAGTTTATAGTACGCAGAAAATAGGTTGTAAGCTGAAAAGATTTTGTTTCTATTTCTTATTTCGCATTTGCTTGATATTTTCATTGTCAGACGTCGTTTACATTCATTAATTACTGAGAAATTGATGAGGTACAATTTAGGTGACCAGTGCGATATTGGCAACTCTCCCCTACTTGGCGTCGAGACGCTGCCGCCTCTCTAGATAATTACCGACCTCGAGTAATATATGAAATCTTTTGAACTTTCCCAGCACTTTCATCCCTCGTGACTTTTCTCGTCAATGATACCAAAATACATAATGCGTATCAGGTGTGCACTATAGGCACCCGATGCGACGTGCATCGCGTAATGAAATGCGAGCGCGTGCACGCGCATCCACGCGCGATTCTGTTTACAAGAATGATTTGTGTTAGGTATATACTGGATCGAACAAGCGTGTCTCGGCAAACACCCTGATTTTTCGATGAATCATGCTCGTTACACTGATTCCAATGATAAACGGATCCCAATACATAATCAATGTGTCCAACATGAATACTCTATTTTCATAACAGAGTCGAACACTATTCGAGCCAACATTTCTTTCAGTTCACGTCATGCACCTATACTGCCCTCCTTATAATTAAAGACAGTTTAATAAATGTCCTATCTAACATTTTTTCATTTTTTGAGATATGTTGGAATATTTGAACATCCACACGTCTTTTACCTTTTAAGTAAAGTTAGAAAACTTTACGTGCTTCGTAAAGATTTATAATCAGTTTAAAGTATTTAATCTAACTTCTTTCAAAATGGTTAATTTTACTTACGTTAATTTTTTACCTACTATAAAAAATGAACACGAAGTTTGCGAGAAATTGTTTCGACACGAAGGTATTTAACGAAATGTCACGAAATTAGGGCTGGGACTATTCGAATATATTACAAGTATTCGAATGCTACGAATAAACTTCGAATATTTGAGTATTCGAAGTTATTATTAGAATATTTAAGTATTCGAATAGTATTCAAATATTTAAGTATTCGAATAGTATTCAAATAGTGTGGTGTGAATTATAAATCAAGTTCTTTAGGTTCATTTGTTTACAAGCTTTTAAGTTAAAAGTTTACAAGAATCGGTGTAAAAACACTTAGAACCAACTACCTGGATATTTAGTACAACACAAATGTAATGAGATCTCCTCGTTTCCATTGCGTATGATTCTACCAAGGCTACCACCTTCATGATTCGAGAAGTGAAAGGTTAACGGGATTGCGGTTATGCGTTCTGGAAAGGTGCACGTTGCAAAATGCAGCCGCGGTGTCGATGGATATTGGATATGGACGATGGGGTGGCTGCGCATCGTGCTTGAGCTACGGGGTAGCAAAGCTAAGCCAGTAATGCAATAACTTGAATAGATGGGTATGCAGGCGGAAAGAACATAACCTACCCCCCTGACCACCCTCTCCCTCTCGTGCTCTCCGTCTCTCTTGCACCCCCCAACCCCACCCCACCCTATGTCTGTCTCTCTTCCCTAAACACGAATGCATGTATGTACGTAGGTATGTAGCCATAGATATTATAATACAGTACCGTTCATAATTATTCACGCATACACAGCACTTGAATTTCACTTTGTTTAAAAATCTACAATTATTGCAGTAAAATTTATCTAAACTGCTTTTGAAGGCAGTTAATATATTGATTTCTAGTTTAGCTATAAGCGTGCTTATTACTATCGGTGGAAATTATAATGTTTGGGTTATGTTGTATAATAATAATTTATAATGTGATAACAGATATAATTCTTATAAGTACGGCAATCCCTAGTACTCGTGTAACGTATGTATATCGCGTGGGATGTGTTCGTTTTGGAGTAACAGAGAAGTTGGAAATAATAATAGAGAAAAGTCATAGAGAAAAGAGCTGAGACTATTTGTCGAATTTTTCGGTATCCGAACATGGAATACTTAAGTATTCGAATTCTGATGTACGAAATACTGGGAGAAAATATTGTATGTACTGTCATCAAAACTTCGTATTTGTGCATAGTTTCAAGCCGATCGGACATGTAGAAGTGGGTGAAAATTAGCTTACAAGATTTCACCCTAACAAACTAACGAATTCACAACTGAAATAAATAAGAAAGCTAAATAAAAGCTAGTAAAAAATGAATTTAAAGAACTCGATTTATAATTCACACCATACTATTCGAATACTGAAATATTCGAATAATATTCGAGTAGAATTCGAATAATATTCGAGTAGAATTCGAATAATATTCGAGTAGAATTCGAATAATATTCGAGTAGAATTCGAATAATATTCGAGTAGAATTCGAATACTTAAATATTCGGGTAGTATTCGAGTAGAATTCAAATACTTAAATATTCGAATGGTATTCGAGTAGAATTCGAATGTGAAATACTTTTAACATATGTATGTGTAACAATATTCTTATTAGTAATACAATATGCTTATTAGTTTTCCAAAAGTTGATACGTTGGTAGGTGTCTCCTTCTTTCTCCAAAGTTTTTCAATTTATTAATACGATTTCGTCCACGACCATAAATATCTACAACACCGCCCATAGTTATCATTACTCCTTGTGTCATCGTTTCTGCATTCTATAAAGTCTGCGGTCCGTTCCTCGGAAGCAAAAATAGAGATAGGTATCAGAAAGTAAGTAAGAAGTGTAAGAACTATACAACAAATTTATCTTCATTCCATGCCCATTGGCTCGAGCTAGCGTCAACGAGGATAGGCACTATCACCTGTGATTTTACAAATCAGATTGTGAAATAGTATTGAAATACAAGAAACGCGTAAAAATTGCAATTCCTCCTTTCCTTGGCACGCAGAGTCATCCGGATAATTATGAACGGTACTGTACAGATCGACGCGCGTAATATAACTACTCGGACTGTGCCAGGAGGGTGAATCCAGCGGGGCTTCAACCCCGGCTCGATAGTACTCCGAATGCAGTCGGTTACGATAAAAGGCTTTTAATATGCGTGCTCGTTCACTTATTTGATTCTCCTAGGTTCGATTGTAACAGAACGATCGACACTGTCCTGGACAGTTTCTATTTTATTAGGAATATTCAACGATGAATATGTAACGTTTTTATTATACCTGTCATATAAAGACCAAGAAAAATAAAAAGAGAAAGAGATATTCGTTATTTGGCGAATATAATTCGAATATCCAAGTATCCAAATACTATTCGAGTATTGAGTAGTATGGTGTGAATTACAAATCAAGTTCAACTTCAACATATCCGATCGACTTGAAACTTAGCAATATAATTTTTTTAAAAACAAGCATTTATTAAAATGTACTAAAAAGGAATCAATAATTTTGATACCGGCTCAGATGACTGCCTGAGAAGAATTCCCTCATATGAATAAAAATAAACACGCGAAAATATTGTATTATCACCGGAACTATGTATGTGTGCAATGCTTCAAGCCGATCGGATATGTTGAAGTGGGTGAAAATTAGCTAACAAGATTTCACCCTAACAAACTAACGAACTCACAACTGAAATGAAATAAAATGTTATAAGAAAGTGAACCTAAAGAACTTGATTTATAATTCACACCATACTATTCGAATACTGAATACTGAAATATTCGAATACTGAATACTGAAATATTCGAATACTGAATACTGAAATATTCAAATACTGAATACTGAAATATTCGAATACTGAATACTGAAATATTCGAATACTGAATACTGAAATATTCGAATACTGAATACTGAAATATTCGAATACTGAATACTGAAATATTCGAATACTGAATACTGAAACATTCGAATACTGAATATCTAAATATTCAAATAATAACATTGGAATACTCAAATATTCGAAGTTTATTCGTAGCATTCGAATACTTGTAAAATATTCGAATGGTCCCAGCCCTAGTTCCTGTCGCTCATATTAACTATTTCGATCCCTACTTGTATTTGAACAATAGTCATCAACCCTGTCGTCTTCATTATATTACAATAAAACGCTACAATATTAAATACACAATGTTTTAATCGTTTAATCCTGTTTTTCGGGTGATCGCCCAAATTGTCCACATTACGCGTTATTACGTAATATTTATTAATAACAAATATTCGACTTCTTTTCTATACCTACATAATGTTTTCTCATTCGAAAATGTAGGAGAACGATTTTCTTTTGGTTTACTTTTTAGTGAGACATCCCGGCGATCGTTGCAACGCATAAGTGAAAAAAAAAGAGGAGGAAAAGAACATAGTATGTAGTTGACCGTACCTGTAGGCGCGCAGCACGATAGTCAGAGATCCGTGGGGTAGAAGGAAAGGGGCAGAATGGCAGGAGGGTGGTCGACGATGCTCTCCCAGTCAAACACGGGGAAAAAATACAGGGCAACCGAATGAATGAATGGCTTCCAATCTGTTCCATCCCTTTGTTGAAGCGGCTCGTGCCGCGTGTGCAAATCTACCCTCCTCTCCCTCAGCCTTTCCCCGCAGCTCACCCTCGCCCCATCCACCCCCTGCGCACACGCCTCACACCTGAGCACAATGGGGACCCGATTTCACCCTCGTGCACCACCTTCCCATCAAGCGTGTTTAAATACTGACGTGCGCCGTAATATGTGCGTCTGAGCATGTCCCGTCTCTCTCTCTGGACCCCATCACGCTCTCGCTGCGCTGTGCCCCACCGTGTTGCACCCCTAACGTTTTCATCCCCCGTTCTTCCCTTCGTTCATCCGACTCACCTCTGATTTCACGTCACCGTAAACTGCCGAATGTGTGTCGGAATATGACTTCTGGGCGACTCCATCATCAATATCCTTGGTCACTAGTTACTTACTGCTTTTTATCTTTTCCCCCTTTTTTCGTTGCTTAGACCTTGTTTGATTCTCTTTTATACTACTGCGTTTTCTTCTCACCTGTAGTCTGTGCAAGTCTGAAAAGCCTGAGTTGGCACCGAATTTCTCCTCATTTGGTTTCATCGCTTGCTTCCTTTTTTGACCCACGCTACCACGAACTGTCAAATGCCTATCTGGGCTGGATA
This sequence comes from Andrena flavipes, assembly GCA_963971345.1. NCBI lineage: Eukaryota > Metazoa > Arthropoda > Insecta > Hymenoptera > Andrenidae > Andrena > Andrena flavipes. Next base: position 70,736,325 of record OZ020479.1, on the reverse strand, counting down.
TGTAATTTTAGCGAACCTGGGAATGATTTAAACAAGAACATGGGATTTCTGAAGCAGTCTGTAACAAATTCATTTTCGTACGAATGTTTTCCGGCCGAAATGTTTGGAACGAAGGGAAAATATCCTAGCTAAATATATGGGAACTGTCCAGAGCTGTTTTCGCGTAGCTGTAAAGCGGTCCTTGGTAATGATTTTAGAGCTCTCCTAGTTTCTTGTTTCACTGCTCACAATCGGTCTCTGTGCACACTTTCGGGTTACGTTACCTGAGTCCTTAGTACCATTCGTGTATTTTGCACTTGTATAAATTCAGATGAGAGTGATAGAAAGCTCTCTGCCTACGGCAAAGTGGCGAACTTAAACGACACAATGGCGCGACAATAAATTAAATGAACGGCAGAGAACCTAGGTAAATTCGTGATCCCGATCACATATGTGTCGTATGTATTCAGACTCACCATTGGCCCGTGTTTAACCTCACGAAAATCAATATCTGTCGGCAAACATAAGTGAGTGCGAGAGAGCGCGGGGGGATTGAACCATTTCATACTTTGTATCCAAGTTATGTACATAGAAGCAAGGGTTTTTGTCAAAATTCCTCTTTTGCATTCCAATTCCAAATGCACACTTCTCAGCAGAGGGCTATTGATTCATTTGCTTTCCCCGTGGTTGCTACTTTCATCTGTACACGTATTCAAAAATTCGCTGAGCATTAAGAAGGCCTTTGTTAAGGCATATTTAAACGTTTTCTGACTTATTGTTAGTTGTTAGATCTACTACGACAAACTACATATAATCAAGATCTTCAGTAGGTAATACTATACTGTGGTTCTTTTAACTGGAAACCCTGGAATTTCTCGTAGGTCGTTGAAGTTATTACGAGAGTTGTTTGGTACGGAGTCTTTTTCTAAATGGTCTTTTTTTATATGAAATTTCATAGAAGAATTTAACTTTTTATAAATGTAAGTTCATTGAATGCAGTAGAAGGTCATGAATTACTTAGTGTTTAGTTAGTTATGACAAGTTTTCCTTTGGGGTTATTTAAAACAGATGATTTTTCAAACACTAATTGAAAGTATTAGTGAATTACCTACCCACTTTTTCGTAATTTCAATCTTATCCTTTTAACGCATTTCTCTACCGAATCTTTGCTTTGTAGTATACCGAATTAGAAAGCCGATAGGAAACAGATTTCAAGGGACTTTTATGTTTGTCGACGATAAAGAATAGTAAGCATACAAGATCGTGTTGTCGGATTAAAATAAGAGAACAGATGAAAGGATGTTGTGGTCGGCGAAGGAAATAAAGTGGAAAACGATAGCGCTATCGGCGCAGACTGAAATAAGCGAAGGTGAGGCCCCTCACGTAAGCTGTAAATAAAAATTATCACTAGCTGCGTATTAACGTTGCACCACACACCTCGAGCGCGATATTTCGTTTCGTAAACAAATGACCAGGCTCTATCGACGCAGACAATTATTCGATGCGACCAGAAAGGAACAGAATATGAAACTGTATGCAATAAATAATCCATGTTCATCGACAGATTTTGGTTTTGGACCCAGTAGATTAGGTACTTCAATATTTCGTAAACGAAGATGACAAGCTTTTCGTAAAATTCATAATAATGGAATAGAGAGACTCGTTGAAGTTAGAGCTGGGACTATTTGTAAATTTTTTGCTATTTGAGTATTCGAATACTTCAGTTGCTCAGTTATTTGGCGAATATAATTCGAATATCCAAGTATCCAAATACTATTCGAATACTGAGTAGTATGGTGTGAATTATGAAATACATGAAATACTTTATAGTAAAAAAGCATGAAAAGCATGAAATACTTTATAGTAAAAAAAAATTTATAAACAAGCTTTTATTAAAATATACTAAAAAGGAACCAATCACTTTGATACCGGCTCAGATGACCTCCTGAGAAGAATTCCTTCATAAGACTAAACTAAAAATAAACATGTGAAAATTTTCGAATATTTAGTATTCGAATAGTTAATACTCGAAAAGTATTCGAATACTTAAATACTCGAATAATAACATTCGAATACTCAAATATTCGAAGTGTATTCGTAGCATTCGAGTACTTGTAAAATATTCCCAGCCCTAATTAATGTTTGAGACTTGAAACTTCAATGTTCAGAGTTTCACAAACCCCCAAAAGGGGTTTAGACTTTGCGAGGAGCGTGAAAGGTCAAAGCTTTCTGTTTTAGATTTTACAGTTTACAATTGAGTGCTTGGAATTTGGTAATAATTAGAATCATCTTGGGACTTGGAACTTGAAGTGTAAGGTTCAGAGTGCAGAATTTAAAATTAAAAACTGATCTCACCGATGAATATTAGTCGATTATTCCGCTCTATTTTTTCACAACTTTCCAAAAACCTGCCAACGACGGCTGCAGCTAACAACAACTAACGCGTGGACGACTTATCGCAACGATAATGAGACACGATTGTCCAAGAAAAAGCCATACCAGATAGAAAATGCGTGAATTCACGTTATACCGGGTACTAACTACTGTTGGGTCTGTAGAATTGGCTTTATAACTGATCTAAATTCGGCAGCCGGGTTCCTCTCGTGAGTCATAATTTTGTTGATTGAAGTAGGTGCAATGTATGTGGGTCCACGTGGTACCTGATCAAAGGTTAACACGTCGCGCTGCCTTCACAGTTCCTACCACCTCAATGGCCACCGCCACGTAGGTGAGCAGGAATCATTCTTAACGAACATGCGGGCTCGTTACTGGAAATTCCGCTCGATTTAACCGTAAATTGTTTAATTGAAGATCCTCGCCGAGACGCTGGGCGAGTTAATTGGTGACGTGACCAGTTCACTCGGACGCGGTTCAACTTCAAAAGTTCGCGAGATATTCGACGCGTTCCCTCTTTACAGGCTTGATCGAATCCCGAATCTAGTAATAGTTTTGTGAGATTATATGAGCAAGTATAATGCGAATACGCTGTCAGACCGTATTAATCCGTATTTATTGCCATTTTACAGAGTTTAGTATTTTACCATACTATTTGACTGTTGATATTGAATTGATAATTTCGAAAAGGGGATAGGGGGGACCCAGGAACTCATCTTACAGCAAATGAGACAAAAATTAATGTCCACACAATTAATGTCAGGTATCATAATGATTAGGTATCATATGTTCAGTGAAATGTCATTGATTTTAAGATCCACGCTGTATAAAGCATTTTATTTTACTTAGAACCGGAGAACACAATCAAGCTGAGTATAATATAATGCTTTCTCAAAAAAATAAGGCAAGAGTTTGAATAAAATAAACGATATGATCTGAATCATAAGTCCTGTTCTGCGGGACAATACCAATATTTTAGAGCTTTATAATAATCTTTGAAATCGAGCGGGCCGTATCCCGGGTACCTACCTGAATCTGTCGCCACTTTAGAAAGCAAAAAAGGGGATTAATCCCCTTTTCGAAATTATTATTTCTTGATAAGTGTATAAGGTATTTTTTTTTTAAGATTTATAGAGATTATCAACAAGTGAATTATAAATCATTCAGTAGAGTCAATTGTAGAGACTGAGTTTTCTGAAAGAAGCACGAGACACGTGTTCTGGGCCATTTAGTTTTACATTGGGATGTATCAATATGTACCTACTTTGTTTTTTTCTCTAAGTAGTGAAACTTACTTTAAATTTTAGTGCTGTGTTAGTTGATACAATAATGTATCTATGTGATGGAAAAATACCTACAGGCGAATACCTGAATAGCCGAAAATTCTACACCAACTCGAAACTGATTGTGAGTTGTTTTATGTGAGCAAAGAAGATTGAAATAAAGTCCACATATATTCGTTAAACGAACAGATAAATTTATTTCTCCCGGTATTGTGGAAATGTAAGAGTTCTAACACTTGTAAAAATGATGGAAGACGATAATAACTTTATCCTACATACCTAGTAGATGCTTGAAACGCGTGGCACAGTGATGAAGAGCATAACGGTGATGATTGCAATTATACATAAATAGTGGAAACGCGTTGTTGTGAAGGAACGTATATGTAGCTAACAGCTAGTTAAATTGACAGGAAAGTGGAACTTTTATACGCCTGGATATTTCTCTAGGTTGAAATATAGAATAGGATTGCAAAAGATAAGATACGACAAATAATAAGGTTTTATAAATGTCCATTGAAACACTTGAAAAGAAAATCACCGTTAAATAAAAATAAATGATATTCTGAAACTGTGGTTAGATATATTGAAAACAAGGCCATTGTTTAATCAAGAGTTGAAGTGAAATAAATTTTGTAAGAAGAGTCCACCCACATCTCCTTTCTTTCTATTACTTTTTCTCCATCACTTCAAACTCTCCCCTCTAATAACTTATTTCAAACAACTTATTTCAATCTACACATGAGTTTTTTGAATTTTCATTATAGGCTCACAAAAAAAAGTTTAAAAAACTAAATTTACTATTTTTTTGCTACTCCAACCAATTCCACTTTTTTTTCAAAACGACGAAACGCGTCACTTAATGTTACCAAACTAATCCCTCTAGCTTTTCAAAAAAAAAAAATATCGTGTCGTGTGGACCAATTCTAAAAAAGATGATTGAGCAACTTCTGAAGTATTCGAATATTCGAATACCGAAAAATTCGACAAATAGTCCCAGCCCTAATGGCAATACAAACAAAAATTGTAAGAAGAGCATCAGATGTTGTCTACTAACTATGCTCCATATACATAAACTTCAACATATATGTAAAAATAAATATGAAGCGGATGACCTCGATGAAATGTTAAGGGAGCTCGATAATACAGAACGCACTACTAGGTACTATACGTACGCTATAGAATGCTCAGAAAATTGTTAGACTATCTTCGATTGGATTTTAAAGAAGGCATTTTACAATTTTCATATGAAAATAAAAATAATTTATCGGAATTATACTCCGAAGCTAAAATAACTTTTGAAGTGCCTCCAACTCAAGTAAGTGTCATGCGATTATTTTCTTATCTAACTGGTGTTTTTACAGCTCGAATTAATAAGGGTTATAAAGGGATATTACTTTAATCTACCATGCCACCGAAAGAAGAACCGAAAAAATACCGTTATTTATTTCGGTTTCGGTACTTTAACGATTTCGGTATTCACTTATTTCGGTATCGATTTCTGCATAGCCTTGTCGACGTAATACCGGTATCAAAATCACACCAGTTTCAAGACCCTGTTTAAAAATGAAGGAGCACACGTTCAGTCATTAGTTTTATCGAAGGTGGTCCGTGCCAGGGTTCCATCCCTCCCGTGCGAAATCGCTTCGACGAGCGTCACTGCGATCCAGATACTCAGGCTGGCAGCAATCGGTTCGAACGGGGGTGAAAATCGTGGCACGTGACCCGCGGGTACTCGCACACAGGGGGAAGCTGGCCCCGTTCTCTGCGAGTTACCTTTACTGCGTTTACTATTCTCCATTGTGCACGACTATATGCCATACGGGACCGTGCAAAGGAGGCTGCGAGAGAGATCGTGTGAGTCATCCAAGCCAGAGCTGCTAGCATTGGCGTAGACCGACTTCCAAGCGAATTTATTATGATATAAAAACTTTTTTTTCAAAATGTATGCTGATTTTGTAGAAATTTGAACTGTTAAATGCAAATATAACAGTATAATCATAATCCCCATAAAAAAATTCAAAAAAGTAAAAAAATTACGCCAAGTACATGGAATCAAATAAATCACAAAAAAATAGATAATAATAATAATTACAAAATAAAAAAATATATGAAATCAAAATGAGCTGCAAGTACATAAGGGTGCTTTCCAACTGCGCTTAAGATGACACAACTACATGTATACACAGCTAAAATGCTGTTCATACATTTTATTACTCATGGCGGACATTTTAATTAACCGTCTCTAGATATGTTTCATCCACGTAGTGTTTTTTTTTCTAATTCAGCAGCAAAAAATATGTTAAAAACAGCTAGAATATTGAAAATAGCTTTATCATCGCAGACCTGTGTTATCTATTTATCATGCATCGAGACTGAATTAATTTTAATTCTAATAAATTTGTACCTAGATGGATATAGAAGGGGCTGTCTGCTTCTAAATATACGTAGGTAGATTAGATTATGGCTCATGGACCATAATCGGATCATGGACCATATTCTTGAGCAATTTCTACATCGAAGTTGTTTTTTAGAACGACGATGGACATTGGCAAAAGATTTTCGTCAAAGTAAACCTTGATTCGACGTGTCTTGAATGCTCGACCTCTGAAGACACAACTTCATCAAACCCGGCTGCTGGTGAATTACTTAGGTATTATAGATGCATCTGCACCATTTTATACACAATTTGCGGCAGACGCTTAAATAGGGATCCTCTTTTAAGCATTGAAACGACACCGTTACTGATTCACATTTCACAGTGGTCCATCGACCGCATCCTGTTCCATTTTCCGGGACCATCGCTGAAAGACGTCCGGCGTCGATCGTTCTTCTCATCGCGGACAAGAATTGTATTTCATTTTAAATGGTCGTTTCGTCGAGCAGGTTCCTCGATATTGCGATTCACGGGGAAGAGATTCCATCGTGTGCGTAACGATTTCCTTTGTTCCACGCGAGATAAAGCGACCACCGTCACCGAGACACGTTTGGCGCGCATTGTTACTCGAGGCGATCATAACGCGATCGTTAAGTAACGCTTTGGCAGTGTCGTTTAGTCGGTCGCACGGCTTTATACGCGGCGACGTTAAATCGAATTACCTAATTCGTCGCTGCCGGTAGCTACTATGCTGGATGCGGGCGCTCTATACGAAATTTCGTGCCCCGCCATGCGGAATTTTAAAGGTACACGTATGTACCTACCCTATACCGGGTTTTCTCGTTCGCGTGAAATCGAATAGGAAGCGGTGTTATCTAATTTCGAATTACCTACACGCTAGCAGAGAATTTAGAAAGCAAACGTCTCCTTCAAATCTCAACAAGTACCTATCGAAGTTAGCGGTGAAGCTGTAGACTAAATATACTATTGTACTCTCTCTTCGGTTTAAATAGACAAACTTTGGGTGATGTTTTATGAATTGCTCCCACGCGTACCTCAACATTTATCTATAGGTACAGCTACCCAAAAGTACCTACACATTCTAAGGAAATATTTGAAAACTTTTTTGTAGCAATATGTTAAAACTGATCATGTACCTATTTTAAGTGGAAGTGTGGTGTGTGTTTACATTATTGCAACCAGAAAGAAGGTGATTGTCAGAATGTCCTGTTATATCCTTGTTATAAAAGCATCCGCTCCTTTTATTAATTTATCGAAATATGAAGTTGAAAAGGTATGCCTGATACCTACTTGGCAAAGTAGAAACACCTGTGTGAATTTAGATGTTTCAACCGACGGGAGTATCGAGGACAATCTTACCTGTGTATAAAAAATTCAACTGTCCGTAGAGAAGGAAAGGAGGAACGGTAAAAGTGAAAATTCGATGCTGGACTCGACGAAACTCCTTCTACCTACGTCACTGTACACAGCTTCGCTGCATCAGTCCGGCTTGCATCTGTATGTATTTACGCTGGGGGGGAACCCCTATGTGACATCATCCCCCTCCATACGTGCGGCCGATTCGTTTCGCTGGCTGACTTCTGTCGCCTAACTCGAAAACACCCCTGGACCCTGCCACCTCCCTTTACCTTTAATCTTTATCAATCCATCCAGCCGAGCCAGAATCGAACCTACGAACCAAGGAACGGACGGCGCCGCGCATTATTCACGCCCGATAGCTCCGCAACCCTCCGCGTCCATCGAGCTTTGCCTTCCACCGACCACCACCGCCACCACCGTCGTCGCCCTTTCCCCTGCTCTTCGCTAAATATTTTCTGTCGAGTTCACCGCTTACTTACTCACGCTCACGATCAGCCTCTTGCGCCGCGATCCGCGATACTTATTCTGGTATCGATGACTCGTGTCCAGTAATATGATAGGGAATAGGGCTGGGACTATTTGTTTGGTATTCGATTATTCGAATACTTCAGTTGCTCAATTATTTGGCGAATATAATTCGAATATCCAAGTACCCAAATAGGTACTATTCGAATATTTCAGTATTCGAACAGTATGGTGTGAATTACAAATCAAGTTCTTTAGGTGCATTTTTTATAAGCTTTTATTTAGTTTCAGTTGTGAGTTCGTTAGTTCGTCAGGGTGAAATCTTGTAACCTAATTTTCACCCACTTGATACTTTGCACACATACGTATTTCTTACATCAGTATTCGATTACTTAATTATTCGAATGACATTCGAATACTCAAACATTCGAAGTTTATTCGTAGCATTCGAATACTTGTAAAATACTCGAATGTTAAATTATTCGAATAGTCCCAGCCCTAATAGAGAATAGATAACAACATATAGATAACACTAAAAAGTTAAAGTTTTTACCACATCTGAACTTATATTAACACTTAAATTTTGTTTCTTTTCATGTTCAATGCACTCTATGGATTTTATTTATTTTTAATTTTTTAATTTCTTTGTTTTTAATTAACATTTTTAAATTTGGTTTAGGTATCCCAATTCCCATTATACCACTGCATCGTTTGTGATTGTATATATAAAAGTGTGAAAATTCATAAAAAAAATATTTCTTTTTCTTTTAAATAGATGTTACCCCGTAAGTACTGCCGCAATGTTCCCTCAGCTTACGGTAACCGGTTTTACCGCAGCATACAATTTTATAAATATTACTAATTATCAAAAATACCACAGCGAAGTAAAAACAAACCTTTTAATTACCTATTTACACTTTAATATCCAAGAATTAATATAATTCGCACTAAAAAGTATCTACCTGAAGACTGTCAAAAGTGTTTTAAGTTTCTTAATGATTGAAAATTAGATCAGAGCCTTCAAAAGCATACAAGACGATATAACCTTAGTAAGCACACTTGTAACACGGTCATCTTTTGTTGACGAAATAATAAAATTAAGGCAGTCAGACCAACCCTAGGTACCCGATTTTGTTTGACTTTCCCCTGCAAATAAATAAAATTCCTTACTTGCGAAGGTCTTGTGAAGATGATTTAAACTGTCTGAAAAGTCAAATTCTTGAAATAAACAACATCACCATTTCTTGTGACAAACTACAAAGAAAAATCGTGTAGATAAATCATCCTCTATCTACCAATGCTCATTATAAAAATATGAAACACAGTTTTATAGAATAGAAACACAGTACCTATATTAAACATAAGTAGGTACCTGTGTACCTAAACCGAAAGTTGAATAAAAGAAATATTGCAACTTATCCACGATGGGAAGTTTATATTGAAGAAATGTTGTTATCACAAAATATATCAACCCAGTTCCTAGTATTTTTGATTTTCACAGATTAAACATATTTCCTACTGTATACTTGTTTATTTCTCGTGGTGCGTCAAAACAACTCCCGATATAGTAAAATACCCACGACCACCATATACAGACTGGTTTTCAGGCCTGATATCGAAGTTTAAAGCCTGAAATAGGCGGACAGGTGGGTGGAGTCTCGTGCAACACGAGGATTGCCACACCTACTAATGATCATCCGCCTTGGTTACCTTACTCGAGGGAGAGGGACAGGTATCTTTATGAAAGCACAAGGAAAATCCGGGGTCCATTATGTATTTTCAAACATAACCCCAGCAATACATATGCATACTTACGTGTCTACCTTAGGGTGCCACTTATTTACTAAGTAAAAAAAAAGGAATTCAAATTTCCCGTGAGACCCCCCTAATTTTCTTTCATTTGATTTAGAGACGCGGTAGTGTCTCGACGCCAAGTACATGTTTCGACACCCTGTATATGTCGATTGCCGCTGCCACGTATCTTTTACTCGAAACACGGCTATTCCAACCTTACCTGAAACTTATTTCATTAATATCTCATCACGCCTGCAATATTTTCTAAATGTAAAAGCATTTTTCTTATGTAAACCGCATATAAGCTTTCGAATGAGACCGAATTCAATAAAATCGGTCCACGCATGACAGAGATACGCGTTACACGCACATCTTCAGCAAAAAGAAAGACGTGTTTCGTTCGTCAATCAGTGTCTTCACTATGCAATACACTCCAAATTTTGACAGCTTACCGTCAAATTATAAACGTGTATCCACAAATATGTGTCGTTCTACCGTCGAATTGCAACCAAAATGCAGTCTCAAACACAAGGTAAGTTGCCGAAATTTCAATTGCGACATGTTTCAAACTGTCTTTTTATCAAACTGTTTTTTATTTGTAACTAAATTATTATTGAATTGCATGTTTCGAGGGATCAAAGTTATTAGCCCAGACAATTTTTTTCTTAGATTATTATTTTAAAAGATACGATGGTCAAGTTGGGTTTTTTTCAATGAAACTATATTTTTTTTTTAGAGATTACTAGATACCTAGTGAGTTTTAAGATAAATTCAATAACAATGAAATTCAATAAATGATACACGTGTATTTTTTGTGTAGGTGTAGAATGTTGGTCTCTGGGAAGAATGCTGGTCCAATTAGTCACGATATAATCTCCTCCCCATAGCCCACCTTTTTTCACACTACCTAAATAAAGGGCGTTCGTATTTTCACTAGTGGTCGCAATGATAACTACCCTCAATCTCATATCGTGTGAGAAAAAAAACCAACAGGACGCCGAGATAAAGAATGACTGAGCGATGTTGAAAGTGATGGCGGAACTATGGGAGGGAAGCCACGGTAGAGAAGTTCTTCATTTCATTTGAAACACAATTTCCAGCAATCGGTGACCGTGACGTAGTAAACCTCTTCAAACATCTCGAGTAGTTTGAAATGTGAAGGCGTTGTTTCGGCTACTAATCCAACCGCCGGCTTTAGCTTTATTTAGATAAAGAAAGCACGATGTAGAAATGGAGGCTAGTATTTTCACTGTCTTCGATGTGCGCGCCAAGCATCCGCGTGCGCGCCTGGCAGAGCGCTGGCCCAATTAGACCCTTGCAAGTGGACGAAAACGTCGTGCGCGGCGCGCAGTTGCACTAGTGGGACCCTGCCTTTAGCTTTCGTCTGTTTAATAGTGACGGTTCGAGCGATTCGGACCATAACAAAAATGAGACGGCTGTGCTTTGGCACATGGACCGGATGGACAGTGCATAAGCTATTTATTCTTATTGACACGGGGGTTGAAGCGAAAGACGGAAGGGAAATCGTCGTCTTTCAACCGCCATGTGAGGGACGACTGGTGGTGCCATCTGTGCCATACGATGGGAAATTTCTTCTGACAAAATATTTTAAATTTGATTACTCATGCTTAACACATTGAATGCCGTAGAAATCACTAGTGACATGCACTTTGGATTTACACAATTTTTCTTAAAACACTGGTAATAAATAAACTGTAACGTCTATAAACTTTCAATCAACGTTTTAAAGAAATAATTTCCAGAAGATATAAGAAAAAAAAAGTAATATTAAGTATGCACAGGTATTTCGTCAGCAAGGCTTATATTGTTCTGTATGTTTTCATAGGTACCAAAGCTTTTCACAATATATATTTTATTTGAAATAGCACAATCGTGTTATGAAAATAGTATTTTATACTAGGGGAGACCGGGGCAGATTGTAACAAAAAAGTTCTCAGAGTTTTTTTCTGAAAGTGTCTTCCTCAATCTGGAAATAATTTGCGTGACTTACTACTTACATATATGGCGAACTGATTGCGCGAAAGTACGTGGCAAAATCTTGGACACTTAGACATCCAGCTTCATCTTAAACAAATATGAACCTTTGTTACAATGTGCCCCAGTCCGGAGTAAATTGTAACACATCTGTTTTACTTATTTAAATACAAATATGAACACAATTGAACATTTCTACAAAATATAAATGAAAACACAGATCATTATTAAACATTTGATATACACGAGTTAAACAACCATTGCTTATTCATCTGATTCTATCAAAATCTTCTTCTTCCCTTTCTTTACTTCTTCCTTTATACCTTTTTTCTACTTTTTGGATTCTCGATTGTTCTGTTGTTCGTCTAGAGCATCTTTTTCCGGTGTGTCAGCAAATAGCTTGCTTTCTCACCATTTAGAGCGGAGTAAGTATAGTAACATGTTACAATTTACCCCAAGGTCGAATTTTTGCGTTTTATCTCAGCAAACGGAAAACTAAACATCAAATTACTAAAATGCGTACAAATTATAATAAACCAATATGTACTGATTTGTTTGCGACAAAGAAGCAAAAATTCAAACGGTTTCTAATGACAGTTAATTGAAATGAAAGTGCTAAGACAACATTTACTTACGTGCTCTAAATACTAAAATTCTAGGCTATAATCACAAAATGAATACATAACGCTCGTTTGTGTCACTAAAACCGACGGTGCTAATATCGTCAAGCAGCTCTCGCATGCTGAGGGTTACCAGATTTGTCGTTCAAAAGATTTTACTTACGTTACAATTTACCCCATGTTACAACCTGCCCCGGTCTCCACTATAGGAACCTGCGCAGTTTTCTTTCTCTTGCATTGGAGAAGCTCCCTATTAAAGGTTGATATACTTTCCAATGTTTCAATGTGCTCATCTAATAAACTCTACTTCCAAAGTGTTTGTAACATTATTTCTAAGATTTCAATTCTATTAGTACTCCTTTTCTATTTCTATTTTAATACTTCCACTTCATTCTGATATCATCTACTCATTCTTGTAGCATATTTGCGTAACTCTTCTTTCCTAGATGAGTGAAACTGCCACGTTGGTAACATACAAGTCGCTTTATCTTCAAACGACATTGTAACCCTCACGCCTTTCTCATTTATGTGTAATGATGTCTGTAACTGTAATGAAATAATACATATTTGTCATACAACACTAGGCATATGACACTTCATAGATATATTCAATATATTACCAAAACTTACATATTTACTGTTTGAAAGAGATTCGCTTCTCTCTATTTTCTCCCATTAGTATATATTGGTGGAATTGGTTTAAATTTGAGTTTTCAGATATGAACCAAACATGCAAGAAGCAAACAGGATCGTCACTGAATAAAATTGTATAATTAATATAATACTATGTCCCATTTATTTTTTTTCTCTAAATTATACATTTTTCCACATTCATAATAAAATTCGATTTTAACTGTTATATACATACCTATTTCTTAATCTAAAATAAAATTATACATGAAAATATGCTTATTCTTTTCATTTGTAGCAGGGTTACTTTCGCTTCTGCTTCGATTATCTGTAAATATATAAAATCCACATTTTAGCTACAACATAACGCAGAACTTATAGAAAAAGAGTGGACTTTTGCTATAGTAAATGTAGAGACTATGGCAGATTAATTGAGACAATAATTCAGTGTCCCCTATGGTGTAAAAACTCGTGACATTTAAACAATTTCAACGAGTTTCCTTATCTGACACTTGGAAGGTTATGTTTGACATTAGCTAGGTTACGTTTACCTCAACAGATATGTTCTAAAGTCTGGCTGTCACGTGACAAAAATTTGTTACGCGATTGGCCGAAAGTGCCGTAACCTTCGTCCAATGAACGACGTGCATATTGGAGACATTTCCTCAGAGATCGGCTGACTCGGCTTCACGCACATATTACCATTTACCACCGCTCCTGTAGGTGTCTAGGGACAGCCCGAGTCAACCGATCCCTGCATTTCCTCTTCCTTTCATGTTCCCCTCTTGCCCACACTTGACGAGGACGATTCTTAATTCTTAAGAACATGAAATTCGGCAAATTGCAACTTTACATCAAAATATCTCAGCTCATAGGGCACGTAGGAACAAAACTAAGACACTTTTCTTATGTAAATCAAACCTAAGCTATCCATTAAGGCCATTAAAAAGCTAATCGGTTCAGCCGTTATTGAGATTCGGTAATCTCAGGGTTCTTGATAGCGGGTCGTGGCGTAATAGATACACCGTGCTTGCGCTGCGCATTTACCTATATATATTTGGCGCGAGACACTACCGTGTCTCTTGATACACTCTGTCTTGCGCTGCGCATATACCTACATATACTTGGCGCGGGACACTACCGTGTCTTTTGATATCTATGCTGCTGACACACAACGTTACATTGACGCAGCGGCAAACTGTCGCAAACCGCTCGTTTGCACCGGGCTTAAAATGGGTTAAAAAAGCAAGAGGGATATATTTTACTTATTTACCATCAAAAGTCTGCACCTGATCTGAATCATAATCAGAAATCAGCAAAAACATGGAATCGTTTAAAGTGTTTATGGATATCTTCGAAAGGGCTGTAGCGGAAAGAAATAGCAGTGTCCTAACAGAAGTTTTAAAAGATAGTAGAAAATATTTTCAGAATATTATGAAAAATGATAGTGGTACGTGTTAACAAATAAACATTACATTTTAGTTTCCGAAAGTGCATTACGATGTTAGGTCTATTTTATTAGATTTTACTATAAGTAAAATATGCAATAAAACTATGTTTCGCGATTAATATGTCACATTTTGTACCTTCTGTTTAGAATTGGTGTTATCCATATTCTTTGACAAAAATAAGGGTCTGCTGCATTTTGTTAATACCGAGCTTGCTAAATCTAAATCTCAGAAAGTCTTTGATGCAGCAATTAAGGAAGCATTTCATCTTCTAGAATTTATTATAGAGCAATTTTCTGATATATTCGAGCCATACGTCACTGAAGCAAAGGTCTTGTATCATGCTTTGTGCAAAAGTTTTGTTACATCCGTTAAACAGAATTATGTTCTTTTACAACTATTATTTAATTGCAGGATACATGCCAACGAGCACTTCGAACCCAATGCTCAACACTTATTCAAAAAGCTGCTTGTAGTGCCTTTAACAAATTGATTGAAATATTTAAGGAATTGGAATTACAGTTAGCTAAAACTGTAGAAATATTTGTAAGAATGTTTCATTTAGTATCCATCAGAGGTAATATTTAAATATTTATATATATATATATATATTTAAATAAATATATATATATAATGAATCACACAATGATTTTCATTTACTTTTTACAGAAAGATGTTTATTATTTTCTATACTTGGTACAATTGCAAAACATAATCCAGAGGCTATAGACACACAGAAATATTCTCGCATTTTTCAACAATTACGAAATGACTTCAAAATGCAGGTACATTATAATTCTTGATATTTTTGCTACAGATTTTATTGTTATGTTTATAATTGTAGTATACAGGTCGAACTGAATATCGATTACCTGATAACTTTCAAATATATTTGGATGTTCTTTCTGATATATTGAAAGAGCTTCCAGTCAAGATGAAAGAAGATTATTGTAAAGAATTATATGAATGGATTAAAGACCTAAGTCGTCTAAACACAAACTCGCCTAAAAACGTTACAATGAAATCGGCAATTAACTTATTCTCCCGTCACATCTGTTACTTCGGTGAATTTGTTTATCACGATTATGAGTTCTGGTGTGATCTGCTAAAAGACCTGTCCCAACACAAAAATGCACAATATAATCAATGCGGACAACGTGCTTTAAAAAAATTCTATCAATTAATCGGAAGCACATTAAAGCACAAAACTTCTGAGAATGACAAAAGAATATTCTTGGTGAGCATTGTTATTTATAGAATTTTTATGTACGGTAATTATATTACGGTTAGTAGTTCGTAATGTCTTCGACTATGGTTTAGGATTTGAAAAATCATTTTGAAGAGGAGCTGGGAAGAAATGAGACAAATTTAAATACGTTACATTTTATCGTATATGGCTTTAGTCAACTGGCTGCACCCTGTAAAAGATATCTCGCTAATGATGATGTGAAAAACATGTTTTCCCTGACAGCTCATTACACGCTACCACTTTGTTCCAGGTATAAATTCTACATCTATAATAATTGCATATTTAAAATTATAAATCCGTTAATATGTAATGTTGAAATTTATAGAGAAAACTTGGGACGAGTACAATTGGAAAGTATTTCTAACTATCAAGAGGCCCTTTCTGATATAATATTGCACATATTAGACCTCTCTATTAATGAGATTAATGTAATTCTAAAACTTAGCGTTCTTTTGGTTAAAAGATTTCCTGACATTCCTATAACTGCCCAAGGTTCTGCGATATCAGCATTGATAAATACAATCATTAATCTCGGTATAATTAATAAAGATCTTTTAGAAGAATTTCTTTATCACCTATGTAAGTGTTTTACATGTTTTAAAAATAATCCCCGATTTAGTTTGCTAATAAATAAAATTTACTTTCTTTTTATTTAGTTTACGACGGAATAACATGGTCTTGTTCGCATACTTTGTTTGTGGATGCGGAACTCCAACGCGGTTTGAAGAATCTTGAAGAGTTACCAATGTGTTACAAAAATTATTTGCCTTTATGGTTGCAACTTCTGAAGGAAAGTAGATATAAAGAACACAGACAGATTATACAAGAAATAGTTGATTCAATGATGGAAGTGTCCATCGTATTAATCAGTAAATTAAATTTGAATACAAAAAACATAGAAGATAGCGTGTTCTTAGATGCAGCATTTTCTCAAATTGCCGAGAAAGGAGCGGATTTTAGAATTTTTATAAATATTGTTGATCTATATGTTGATATAATCAGAGAATTGGAATCTATCTTACTGAAAAACAGCATACACAAATTCTTATTAAAAATAATCAGCATGTCATATAAACACCCATTAATATCAGGATTTTATAAGTTGGTACATGCGACTTTTAAACATATTCGCAGCTTGAGTAAAGATGAAATCAAAGCAGAAACGTTAGAACTGTTGTATAAGTATATAATGAACTTACTAAATCTGATCCCCTCATTTTCTAACGAATTATTGACCACATGTTTGTATTTAATTCTGGATATGCCAGAAATGTATTTAGAAAGATCATTGGACAGTACAATTCCAGCATTTAAAATCGCTTTCACCGTGGGTTTAAGTGAATTTGAGGTAGCGCGTACAGCTTTAAATGCTTTAGAAAAATGGACGAATTACTTGGACAATCGACATACAAATAAGTTTTTACGAGAAACTGTGACATTTCTGGAACCATATTTGCACAGTGGAGAAAGTTCTGTGGAAATCTTACAAGATATTATAAAAACGGAGCGGAAAGTTATTAAACGCATAATATTAAGAGACGATGAGAACACTTTAGAAAGATTTCAGACAAGAGTTCTATTATTTATCGCCTCTCTTGATGCTGATATAATAATGGATTTTCAATACAGAAGATCTATGGACACCGGAGCTACTTGGGATAAAAAGGATTTACTAAAGTATTCATTAATATTTTCTGATGCAGAAACAGATATCTATTTTGATAAAATTTTACCAAGAGTGATCCTGTTGGCCCAAAATTCTGGGGACAGGCGAACGAAAATAGCTGCCTGTGAAGTACTTCATTCAATAGTAGCATTTATTCTTGGCAAAACGTCTGAATATTTAACATCGAATCCAGACCGATTTGTTCCTATATACATGATGTTATGCCCGGCCCTGCTTAATTTAGGTTGTGATTTCGACGAGACAGCGAGGAATATATTTCAACCCTTAATGCTACAATTGACACACTGGTTAAGTTCCAGATTTATGCTTATGTCTCCAGCAACTGTATACTTTATAGATTCATTATTCAACGGTTTGCGTAATGATTCCAATTCGTCGCTCAGAGAGTTTTCTGGCATTTGTTTAGCCGAATTTACGAAGTGGTCTATGAGACAGTCTTTTAACGAGAGAAAGACTCGATTGAACATTGACGAAGTCATATGTAAAATGATACATTTCGCACTTCATCCTTCCATGTCTAAACGGGTGGCAGCTGCAACAGCTTTCAATTATCTCTATGCTATTCTACGCGAAGATGAAGAACTTGTGTCTGTATATTGGTTAGAGATTCTGTATTGCTTTGTCAAAAGTTTGGATGGCTGTAATAATGCCTCAATTATTGCTGCACTTGACCATGTTCAGAGAGTTTTAATAGCAAAAAAAGATATGCTGAATATCGAACATCAGAATCGTCGAAAACCATATGAATTTGAAGGTACAACTTTAACGGATGCAGTGAACTGGCTGTTAACTCAATGTGGTTGCTTGGATCAATGTTGTCGAACAAAATGTATGGAACTGGTTGTTAAATTTTCCAAACACATAACAAATTACGTCTCGGTTGAAACGGTGATAAAGAATTATATAAACACTCGTGGAATCCAAACCTTTAATCTCATAATATTGAAGGATTTGAAGTCAAAGGTAGCAGGTCATTCTTCTAATAGTATCTTACCCCTTCTACGAACTTTTGATTGTTGCATTTGGTTGATAAGAAACAACTTCTTAAGTGTACAATATTTATTCACAAACTTGAGTTCGGAAAAAGAAGTCATTTTCAATTGCGCGAGAAATTTTGTTCACGTGGTGAATAAAATTAAAATTGATGTGAAAGAAGACGATTTAACGATATTGTCGAAAGAATTTGAAGATTTACAGACATTGACGTGTAAAGTAATAATTACCATGTTCGATTTCCTACAAATTCTTCTAAATTTTGAAGTAAGTATTTTTTTATTATCTTAGCCTTCTTATTTTTTCATCGCCATTAAAGGATTGTTGCATCATTTTAATTTGTCATTTTTTAATTTCAGGAAAATTTTATTCCGGACTTTTTTTTCATCCGCGATTTGTTTGAATTAATATCAAAGTGTATAATGTGTCCACAAGTTGTAGGGTTTGATATGAACAATTTGGCATTGGCTGAAGCACTTCCATTAGTTATGCAGAATTTGTTTCAATCAGTAATGCGGACAAATCATAATTCTTTGTTAAATAGTATTAAAAGTGAACTATCTGTGTCTGTGGAAAAACATAAGGGCGATTTCATTGATTTAGAAAGAATTCTACTTGACACTGCTAGTTGTAGTGAACTGAAACATTATGTTCAGGGTTTAAGATTTCTGGAGCAAAATGATATTCTCAGACAGCTAAACAATGTAAGTATCTAATACGTATGTATGAATAATGATTTTTTTACAGCTGTTACTTTATTTTATATCATTAAATTCTGAAATTGTAATTGTTTTTGTTAGGCACCACAGTTGCGCGAGCAGTCGGAAAATAATGTTACAAGCATTTTCAACGGTTTAGCAAAAGAAGAAATAGGAGAACTTGTTTGTGTAAATGTTAAACTTTCTGTAAAAGAATACTTAGGAATCGTAATGGATTTATTGCTTATGCACTACGAGGTGTGTTATTCAAATATATAAATAGAAAGCACAAAAGCATATCGAATTCTATATGAATAGAATGTAAAGTTCAGTTATTTGCTTACAGCCATCAATGACAAGGACTCTCATTGAATTAATTGGAACCGATACAAAGCTTGGATCAGCCTCTAAAAGAATTGAACACGGATTATATTTTTTAAATGTGTTTAAAAGTGAAATATTTCGATACATGTTAAAAGATACGGAAAAAACCATGCGTGTATTTGACGAGCTACTACAATGGAAACCGTCACTTTTATTAGCAATAACAGAGCAATTATTCTTGTTCGTAAGACGACATAAGAAAGAATTGCATATTTGTGCCCAAATTTTAGTGGACGCTGTCGTTAAAAGGTTTACAATATTCGAACGAGCAGTGAATAATTTGGAAGATAGGAAAGAAAAGTTCATAAGTATTTATGGAATTGCAGTACATTTAAAGGAAAAGCCAACGGAATTATTGTCCCTGAGTGAAGAGTTTTATACATGGATTCTGAAGCAACTGGCAGAGAATTCCGATATAGATTATAAAATTCGAATTCTTCAGAATTTCCTCGTTTGCGTAACTGATACGACGTCTAATACAAAATCGGAATTGCTCGTTATTCTACATACTCTGCGAAACGACAGACTTTCCATATGCACAAATGAGTTCTCGCAGAGAAATGTGAAAGTATTGAAAATGATCAATTGCTTCCAAACATTGTTAACGGCGTTACCAGTAACCAAATCGATCATAGTACTCGAAACTATAATTTTATTCGCGGCTGGAGTGGCCAAGCACCTATGCGACGAAAAAGTGAACGAGAATCTACAAATATATTTCAATTCAATTACCTCTGAGTACGCTTTAGAGTCTATAGAAAAAGTGTACAAGTTGTTTATGAACTTCAATACGCCGACAGGCGAGAGGTTCGATATACTACATAAATTTCTTTTACCAGCATTTCAATTATGTAAATCCACTGTAATACATCAATTCTTCACAAGAAATATTAAAAAAATATATGACATAATTCACCAAAGTCTCGTTGGTAGTAGCTCAGATATGGGACAACTTATAGCATCGAAAATATGTTGCTACGAACTGATTGCAGTTATGTTTGCAAAAATAAATATACAGGAAATAGACATTAATAGCGTCATTACGCAAAATGCTATCGATAACGTAAGAACTAGAGAAGAACTCTTAAAAAATTTGTATAGCAGCACATTGAACGTGCGTATGTTAAAGACACCTGACCAGGAACAAAAAGAAATGATGCGATTACTACATTGCTCTGCATACAACTGTTCCGTGGCAATTGTATGTTTGAAAAATAACGAAGACCATTACGCGAGCATTTTCTCTGAGAATAGAAAGCAAGAGAAATTAATTTGGGAAAATATTGTGGACTGCCAGAAGAAGTACAATTTTTGCCAGACGGTAAAGGAGTATCCAAAGCACTGCAAAAAGCAGATTAATATAAGAAAAAGCAAGAATCAAAAGCAGACTTCTGAAGGATACTCGTATATTTATAGCTACGACTTATCTACCTGTACTTTGCAGGAAGATATTAATGCTTACGATTTTAATGACACAGTAGTACGTAACAAATCTAACGATAATTATGGAGAAGAAAGCATGAGTCTAACGTTTGAAAGTGACGAGATAAATAATCATGAATGTATGGCTTCCATATGCGGAGCTTTAAGTCATATGATATCGACAGAAATATCTGTGCCACCTACCGGTAATAACATCGTAATGCCAAAATGGCTAAACCTCTTTTGTAGTTCCCTTCAATCAGCAAGGTATGATAATGTTCGACTGTTCATGCTGAAAATTATCTTGAACACGCAAACTGTATTCAAGCCTTATGCGAGTCTTTTTCTTCAGCCTATAATGTGGGCCACGTATTCATATTTAAAATCAAATCAGTTAAATTATATCATTGCTGATGTTATAGAGATGCTGATAGATTGGCAGATAGTGCCTGATCAAAGCAATGGCAAACACATAGCACAAAAGTTATGGGAAGTAGTCATTCGTAAAGCATTGGTAACGAAGACCAGTGAGATTCCCAAGGCTGTTTACAAATATAATAGAAACATTGTAAGAGCGATACTTGAAACGTGGCAAAGTTGTTTGAAACTACCTGAACTTTTATCTGATATGATGAAATCTGCACCTGGAGCTGCGGTATATTTGATATTAATTTGTTTTGTTAATGGAATGAAGAACGACATCGTTCAGAAGAATGATATTTTAGAGTTTTTGGAGAAATCTTTGGAAAAGTGGCAAGACGACGAAGAAACAGTTCTGCAATCGTGCGAATGTTTCGGTTTGATTCTTACGTTTTTGGACAGCCATGACGAACAAGCAAATAGAAAATCAGCCATAATGGAGAAAATTCGAAGTATATTAAGACAGATGCAAACAAAATTTGAGAAGAGGCAGACGAAGTGCATTAGTGCTCTATGCAAAAGTTACCCAAGTGCAGCTGTGATTTATTTCGACTTTGTTAGTGCAAATATATTTAGAGTAGATGTGCAAGCAAAATCAAATTGTTTAGAAATATTCTTGCTGTGCATACCACATTTCAGCGTGAATGACATATTGAAAGAATTAGAACATATGAAGTTTCACGATCTGTTAAAGAATAAGACTTTACTTTGTGAAACGATAGCATTGAAAATCATTGACACTTTAGTTCCTATTCTTCCGCCGTTAAATCTTTTATCACTGGCAAAATTAGTACCCCATTACACAAAACACGAATCTTTTGAATATAGAGAAATCGCTTACAGTATATTTATGAATATTTATAAGAAATATGCTGCCGATACCTCTGGAGATGAAAATATAAGAGAATTGATGCAAAGCAGCAAGGAAATGTTGCTTAATGCCGTTTTGGATCCCTCGGAACAACTGCAAGAAAAAATACTGAATTTCTGGTCTCAGGATGCACAGTTATCATGTACTTTAAAAGAAAGATTATTGGAGTCGTTATATACGTATACTCCTAGTGTTGGCAATAATTTTCTGCCATTTTGTATTTTAATAATCTTAGACCTTGCTAAAAAGTCGAAAAATTATACACAGACAATATTTGAACCATTACATAATTGTAGTTACAAAGATTACAAGATTACTCTCTCGTGGAGGATAAACAATTTGGGATCAAAGGCTCCACTCTTTGCTCCATCTATGGCTAGCCAAATAAATCAAACATTTAGTCAAACGAGTACATTACGAAATTCATCTCCAGATTTTACATATGCAAGACCATCTTTAAGTTCTAATGTTGAGTTAGTGCTTCAAGCAACACAGGATCCCGAATTTCTACCGACTTACATGAATGTAGAGCCTCAGTTAACTTCAAATGACAGAGAATATGATCATCATTTCGCAGTACCAAAAGTACCGCAACCTGCTTACAATAAAAAATCAAAACGAATTTTGAGTAATTCAACTGAAGTATCTGCAGCTATACGCCAAAAGGAAATTAAGAAGAACATACAGCGTGCTAATATGATACAGGAAGAAGTTGCTCGTCAAAGAAGCAGTGTAAAATTGTACAGAAAGTATAGAATAGGTGATTTTCCAGACATTGCAATATCCCATGCTGACTTGATCAAGCCATTGGAACAGTTAGCAAAGAAAGATCAATTGATTTGTAAGGATTTAACTGTTTCCATTATTTGTTCATTACTAAAAGAGTGTAAAGATGACGGTTTTCTAGAAAAAGTTGCAAATAGTTTGAAACACATCATAGAGAATCAGCAAGGAACAAATTCCAGTATATCTGCAATTTTAGAAGTATTATTAACCAAACCTGTATTAAAATGTTCACCAGAAGTCATTACAAAAGTATCAATATTGAACAATGTGAACTTCCTTGGATCGCTTGTCTTAGAGGAAAATTTGATTTATGATATAAATGATTCTGAACCACCAATAAAAAAAGCACGGAATGTCGGTGTAAGTGACTCGTCTGACGAATGGTTGCAGTTAACAAATCTTTACAAGTCTATGAATGATGTTGATGTAGTCCTCAGCATTTTCCGCAATCATATCAGAGATGAAGATATGCGAGTACGTATTTATTCCTATAAATATTTTCCACTACACTGAGCGATAATTGTTTTATTTCATTAATTTCTCATTATATTTCAAGTCAGATTATTAGTAAATTCAAGAATAAATACAGCAAGTATAATCTTTACAATACCTAGTACGTTTAATGATACCAAAGTTTGTAGAAAATTCACGCAGTGTGAAAATTTACGCCCCACACTTTTATTTATAGTCATATGATGGAATTTTTCTAAGGCAGTAATTTAGGCCGGTATCTAAAGTATTTTTTCCTTTGTAGTGCAGTGCAATAAATTATCAATTATTTGTTTACTCTCTTTTGAAGTATTCTCAATTCTACGTAATTCGAAAATTTATATTAAAATTAGAAGAAAATAGAACGGCGGAACTTTCGCAAAAGATTAACACATACCGATATTTTTTTATATTAGGAGGCAGCATTTGCACAGGCAGCTAATAATTGGGTTAGAGCGAAATCAGCATACGAAAAGACATATGAAACAGAATCAGAAGCGGTCAAAGAGCATTGTCTTCAAGGCTCATTCGAATGTTTGAGCAATTTATGTAGCTGGGACGAAATCGATAGGAGGACACAGAAAAGATTAGATGGGAATTTAGACAACATTTGGAATGATGCATGGAAAGATTGGATGTTTCCGTGGTTGATGGAGGTACATGTACGTAAATTAGTAGATGGTGATATCAGTGATATGTTTACAGATAATCTAAAAATCATGGAGTCTTGGCTATCCGACGATGCAAAAATGAAACACTTGAAACGATTCTTTGGAACAGAATTATCAATGTTTCTGATCGAAAAACTTGAAGTTGCTCGTGAATTTTTATTGAACTCATTGGATGAAATCAGGGAACAGTGGATTGCACTTCATCCACTTTCAACACAGTTAAAAGCTCATAAACTGCAAAAGTTGCGAATAATAAATGATGTAAATCACTTTATAAGAATTTTAAAAGCAGCAAAGGGCCCGTGCGACTCGCAAGAGACCTTAAAGTTCTTGAATAAGAGTTTACCCTCAGCACAAGACTCTATTCTCCCATGGGATACATTAGCATCCTACAGAATATTTTTCATTAACTACCTACTGAATGATAAAGCGAAACCGTGTAACGAGAATGAAACGCAAGACGAATCAGAAAGTCTAATGGATAGAGAAAATACTGGGATTACTCATAAGTTGCACTCGGTTATAATTCAAATGCAGTTGAAAATGATCGAAGCAGCGTTGAATCAAAAAAATAAATACATAGCAAAGAAATACTTGTGCCAATTGGAAAAGAATATAAAAAATTCGCCGGACTTGGAACACCAGTTCATCTTAATGGGTGCAAAGAACAGAATTTTGAATGGGGAGATTGAAACGAATATGGAAAAAAAGTTGTCGAATTATGCTTCTGCTTGGAAGCATTGTCACGATCTTTTGAAAATAGATGACCTTGACCCCAAGACTAACGTTGCCGTTCGACAGCAAGTGAGCAAATTAGCTTCGAAAATTGTAGAGTTAAGCGAAAAAGATGAGACGTTTTCTGAGTTATTAACTGTAAAGACTACAATCTTGGAGAACGTAAATGCTGAAAACTGTGATTTAGCCACCATCAGAGACTCATTGGAAGCTTATAGTTTAAATAGTTTAAAAATCTGTCGCGATGCAACGAACAATAAGGAGTGTTATTTCACTCTCGCAATGTACTGTTACAACAGGTTGTCACGTAACTCGAGTGATGTTCAATTAAGAAAGGAATTTGTAAATTCTACATTGAAGGCAATGAGTTACGGATCTCTCGAAGCAGCGCACTATTTTCCTTGTTTGTTAAAACCAGAATATTTTGAGGACGAAGAGACGAAAGATATTTTCTTAAAAGAGTGCGACAGAGTACAGGTTTGGTTGTTTCTATCTTGGCAGGCGCAACTGTGTTCTCATCTTGCAACGTTGATCGCTCCATTAGTCATACCCATTCTGAAACGAATCGTTGAGACTTATCCGAATGCGGTACTTTATACATTTCGCTTGACGGTGGAAACGAACCCTGCTCTTCTGGAAGACAATAGAACATACGAAATTCGCCAAATACTCTACAGTAGACCCGAAGTCGATCAATTTTTGTTAGCGATGCAATACGTAGTTCAACCAGAATTGTATTTGCAATATTATTTATCTGAATGTATAAAAAACTTGCGACTTGGAACATCAACGGCAATAGATATACTTCTGAAGAAGGTATATCAAAGCACACGGGAAAACAAATATGATCCAAAACCAGGGAGTGTTTTTAATACAATTGAAGTGTATGAAAGTAAAATAGAGAAACTAAAAGACAAACGTCCTGAAGAAATTAAGCAGCGGATAATCAAAATGATTGACGACATTAAAGAGTCGCTTCGTAAACGTGAGGATAAAGCGAAGTTAAAGTACTACAGTCCATGGTTACACGAATTTCGTGAAAGAAATATCGAGATACCTGGACAGTATACTGGCAATAGAATACCTATGCCGCAATATCATGCAAAAATTATAAAATTTGAATCTAATGTGAAGGTGATGCAATCACTACGCAAACCAATTCGAATTACCATGGTGGGCAATGATGCAAAAGAATACCATTTTCTGGTCAAATTTGGGGAGGATCTAAGACAAGATCAGAGGTTGCAACAATTGTTCACCATTATGAACAAAACATTACATAGTGATACCGCTTGCAGGCAAAGACAATTGTCTGTTGATATTTATCAGGTAAGTAAATATATTATTAAAAAGGAGGAGGTCAATTTTCGGACAATTCAATAGAATGAACTAAATCCCAGTGATGCAACAAACACTTTATCCCATATTTATTTAAAAATGATGAATATATCACTGTCTGCTAATTATTCAGCTGAATATCCTACTGAATTTCATTAAACGTTACTAACTTCTATTATATTTTACCTTGATTTCGAAATAATCTTTTAAGGATTTCAAGTAATATTGTGCTGTTTATGCAAGTAATAAATCTTGTAATAGGTATCTCCTTTTCAATTCAGGTGATACCCTTATCCAGAACAGTGGGTTTCATACAGTGGATAGATAATACAAGGTCTCTGCAGGAATTAATACACTACACACTATCCAAGCAGGACACAGATCGATATGACTCCATACCTAGAAAATATGAAGAATGGATATGTAGCGGTGTAGGTTCTAAAAGGCAACACGAAAGATACAAAGAGGCGACAGTAAAGTACAGCGCCTCAAAAGTGATCGCTCAAATGAACGAGTTTATCAGTAAAACCGAATGGGACAGTTTACGCAGAACGTTCATGATATTATGCCCGTCTGTAGAAAGCTTCATTACCATGCGCCGAAATTTTATAACTGCGTACGCTACTATGTGTATCACACACTGGATTTTGGGCATCGGTGATCGACATCTTGGGAACATCCTCATCGCTATTGGCTCAGGACGGTGCTTAGGCATCGACTTTGGTTTAGCTTTTGGTGCAGGCATTGATCAAAAGATACCCGAGTTGATGCCATTTCGCTTAACGACCCAAATTCTTGGCTTGTTGAAGCCTTTCACTGAAAACGATCTTTTGGGAACAATAATGGTTCATGTGTTACGAGCGCTAAGAAACGAGCAAGGTCCTATTCTATCTTGTATGGATGTTTTTGTTCACGAACCGTTAAATTGGACTGAACACGTTAATAAGGCAGTAAGAGAAAGTGAAGAAGATATTACAGGTATTTCCTTTGTATCTTATATGTAGTAGTTTTGCTTTCATTGAGTTAAATCCAAATTTTGAATATTGGTATGAAAAAACCTATTTTAATCCATACATAAATTTTAGAAAGTATTCCGAAACTATATTAAGCTGAGAAGAATTTAATGTAAGGTATTTGTTATAGATATTAAGACGTTAGAATGTCAAAGAAAAGATTCAATGCCTAGAGATGTCTAGGATATTTTAGAATAATTATATATCTTTATACAGTGTGTCCTAAAATTGCGAGACAATCCAGAACATGCAATATCTTGAAGTAAAAAGACATTGAAATGTCCTTCGTCGTTTTGGAATCCGAAGCTTCGCTCTCGAGATATTAACAGTTGAATATTGGCGGTCGAACTTCCGGGCCGCGTGGTTTAAAGCTGAATCAGCTGAGCGCGCGGTTGCGTACGCTGGCACGCCGCACACAGAAGAACCGACTGCACTAACCCATTTTCACGGTTTGAACCAGCGCGGTCGGCTCTACTGTGTGCATGGATCTGTATCTATGCATGCCTCCTGCGCGTTCGCGCTAGTGTAACTGTCGCGCGCTCAGCTGACTCGGCTTTATACTACGCGACTCAGATGTTCGACCGCTAATATTCAAGCCTTTTCATGGGTTCACCTCCAGGAATTTCACGCGTATGTCCTCCCTTGCCACCTCGCACAGCGAGCACATATCGGATTCACTTACTTCGATTGTACGCAGGTGGGCATTCAGTGGCGCGTGTCCGCAGAGGATGCCCACCACGCCTCTTGCCTTGTCTCTCTCCATAGTGTTCAAAATTGTACAGTATGTGTATCTTTAATCTTGTTACAACGAATACATATCCCAGATATGAATCTTGTAAAAGTGTAAACGACTTTGAAATGCTCTTGACTACTGTAACTCGTTAATCGAACCAACATTAACCTTTATGTGATTAATTTTTTTATTAATCAACATACTTTCCAAAATTTATTATCTTACAAGTTAAAATGGGTCGCTTAGTATATAATTTGTAACAATTATTATAATCAGTACTTGCAATATATGATGGTTTTATTCAATTCATAGACATTAAATGGGTACCAAAGAAAAAAATCAATGCAGTTACCGAAAAATTAAATGGGATCAAACCATCCTTAATTACTTTGGAACAATTAAAAGAGCAACACAATGATAAGTATTTTGATAGGTATAATGCAATAATTACTGGGACTGATGATATAAAACGAATTCGAACAAGGATAGAGGAGAAGTATATAACTCCAGAGCAACAGGTAATGTTTTATAGTATGTTATATACATGTATGACTGCGTAGTAACTACAAACTATTACATGAAGTGTTTAATACAATTCTTAGGTTGAATGCTTACTGGATCAAGCAACCGATTTAAATATTCTTGGGCGTTCGTTTGTTGGATGGAAACCGTGGCTTTAAAATATTCAGTCATGTAATATTTATAACGATTTTCAATTTTGCATAAACAAATATATTTTTATATCTGTAATGAAAAATATCTATATATGTATATATTTCCCCTATTCTTTCTATAATTCTACGTCTGCGCAACGACACTTTTCTGTCTAGATCAGAAATGGGCATTATTTAAATAAAAAATTATTTAAATAACTTATCAAATAAGTGATTTTATATTTATTTGTCATCAAATAAAAATAACACAGTTATTTTTTATTTGAAACGCCACAAATAATTTTTTTATTCGACCGGAATTCATTCAACGGCCACAGATAATTTTTTCATTCGACGGCCACTGGTAATTATTTCATTCGACGGGAATGCATCCGAAGCTTCGAATAATTATCTGAGTTTCATTTGTATTTGTATTTGAAAGTTATTTAAAGCTTAAATTATTGGACGGGGGAATTGTTGGATCGTCTAGGATGAATAGGTTTCCTTACTTATTCATAGATGGACAAATACAAGTATACAAAACTTATTAATACGAACAAATAAACTTTACATAAAAAAAAAACTGAGAAAACTTAAACGCTGTGATGCCACATCGGGGACGGGTTCCCTCGAGAATTTCCTCCACCTCGCGCGCACTACGCCGGAGCTGCGTATCCCTGAGTTGGACTCCGAAGCGCCGAGCTCACGGACACGCTGCTCCGGCGTAGTATGCGCGAGGCGGGGGAAATTCTCGAAGGAACCCGTCCTCGATCTGGCATCTCTGGAGAAAACTCGCCCGAGATCTCATCACTGCGCGGGCAGTTCTCCGAACGCTGGAACGGTGCATGCTTGTGGTGGAATGCGTCCGTGAGGCGCTGTTGCCATTTTACCTGCGAGCGCGAGCGCGGGTTGCAGGATAAAACGTTGACCCTGTACCAGCGGTCCTAATTGAGCTTCGGATGATTATCATTCCGTATTTCTGTTAATTAAAAATTAAAAAATCTAAAAGCTTCCATGCATTGACGTACAATATACCTAACAAGTTTTTCAGAATGTGACATAATATTTTTACGTTTCATTACTCAAGGGGGTGGGGCGTCGACCCTATTGCCCCCTACTGGATCCGCCCCTGAGAACGATCAGATAACATATGTTCGGGTATTGCAAGTTGTATTCTACCTCCATTATTATATTTTGTGTGACAGCAAATTTTAAATAGTAAACTGCGAAATTGTATAAAAAATCAATGAACATTATACGTATGTTATATACATATGAATATAAATCTAATATTTCAAGTATTTTATGAAATAATTTTATTAAAACTGCAAATGTGCAGGTTTATAATATTTGTCAATTTTCGGATAGAAATGGAACCAATACAATATATGAAATGAAATGTGTACCTAAACACGAGTGATAACTTCCGCTTTCACTTATATATTATTAAGGGTAATGAATATTCCATTAAGTGATTACGTGGCTTGAATTAAGAATCATATTAGGTCCGTATTTGTATCTAGTTCTATTTAATATATCACATATGTCGCAGGTCATTCGAATAGTTTGTTTTCATAATCATGCGATAAGCATGTGCCATTGCAGGAGGTATTCGTTGACTAAGTAAGTTGACTTATCACGCTTATCAGTAACCCGACATCGTTAGAAAACGTCAAGCAATATATTATTGCAAAAGTTTTGCCTATTTCACTCTCGTGTTGTTGTGATATGGATAAGTAGTATTTCTCTGAAGACATTATTATAAAATTTCACAGATAATTGTCATTTAAAAAAACACAGTGTTTACACAATATTTTAGTACTATAGTAATAATAACAATATGGCAATGTTGTGTTTGTACAATATTTTAGTTCTATAGTAATAATAACAATATAGCAATACCATTGTTAAGTTATAATAAATTCCTTGGCATTACCGTTAATGGATATTTAAATTTTCGCGGCTGTTTTGTATAATAGACATTTCTACAATCGTATCGCGCCGAACAACCAATCCGCAATTCTCCATCAAGACCTGTTCAACAGGTTCCGTCAATACGGCAGAGTAAATAAAACAGAATGAAAGAAGATATCAGACACCCAGTAATCGATTTTAGTCTCTATCCAACTAGACCTGATGAAGTTATAGCGATCGGTTACGTAAAGAGATTGTAAACAAAGCAAAAGTTGA
Organism: Andrena flavipes; assembly: GCA_963971345.1. NCBI lineage: Eukaryota > Metazoa > Arthropoda > Insecta > Hymenoptera > Andrenidae > Andrena > Andrena flavipes. The sequence continues at coordinate 70,705,631 of OZ020479.1, read as the reverse complement.
AAGAGAAAGTAAAGGAAGTAGTACATTGAAAATAGAATAACTAACTGTATCGGTTGTTTCTAACGGGTTTGTCGGCGGAAGTATTTTAAAACCTAAAGAAAGTTGGTAGTAAATGCAAAGAAGGAATTGTATCTGATAAAGCGTCTGTAAGACGTATATCAGAAGACACAGCGGGGCACAGTGAACTGGAATATCTTCTCTGCATTAAATCCAGCTCAGTCTCTCCATAGCAGCCGTCCAGTACGACAGTAACATTCGCAATGAGCGATCAAAGCAACAGTTCGAGCGTTGTAATTAATTTTGGAGCAGGACCGGCCAAAATACCACATCAGGTACCGTGAGAAAATTATTATGTTCGCAGAGCCAATTCTTTATCTTTATAAACATGGTATGTACGTCAATTTACGATCTTAAGCCATAATTCAAGTACATACGAGGGAATTATGTAAAAAATCGGAATACGATCTCGCACACAGCATACGGGTGTTCCAGGGACGTCTCGAACGTCCCACCAACGGTTTATATACATCCTTTGAACGACCCACTGTTACAAAACGGGACGTCCGGGGCACGTCTTTAATAAGACGTTTATCGGCACTAGTTCGATTTAATATTTTAAAGAAGTAAATGGTTTCCAAAATAATGTCAAATTCAATAAAAATTTATTTCATTTATTTAATTCCAATTAGTTTTATTTGAATTATTATTATCACACGTCGTCTATAAACCGTCTTTAAGACGTCTTTAAGACGTCTTTAAAACTTTTAAGACTTCTTGAAGACGGCTTATAGACGACATATGCTATTTGGGGTACATGCAGAATATACATAACCTATATTTCTACATAACACAAACGTTCGTGTAAAAACATTTAAGCAAATGCCTCTGTGTTTTTGATTTTCCATTGATTATGCGAGCAAATGTTCATAAACATTTGTATATAGATCTGGTTAGACTTAACACATTCGATCTTTGATACTTCGTCGGTGGTTCGGGATAGACAGTGGTTACAATGCCTGGTTTCCTCCAACTACAGTGAGTGTAAAAAGTATTCGTACAGCGACCAATTTAAAGTAAAACTTTGTATATCCATGTAAGTAATCAATTTTAACGGAAAACAATGATTAATCAATATTCTTCGATGTTTGTAGAATAGATTTTGTATAAATACAATTTTATTCCCTTTAACATTTACAAAGATATTAAAAAAAAACAGATAAACGTGCAAAAATGGACGCGCAAAAAGTATTCGTACAGTTGAATAAAGAATTAATAAACTGTGGAAATAAACTAAATATTTAATGTTTTAATAATTTGTGGGATTTCTGCACGTTAATCTGTTTTTGTTAATATTCTTTCTAAATGTTAAAGGGAATACAATTTTGTTTATACAAAATCTATTCTACAAACATCGAAAAATATTGATCAATCATTGTTTTCCGTTAAAATTGATTACTCACATGGATATACAAAGTTTTACTTTAAATTGGTCGCTGTACGAATACTTTTTACATTCACTGTACCTAATTCGTGCTCTGAGAAAACATAACTACCTTAATTTCTAACTAATTCTTAGATAGCACGTAACATTAAAAACGATGTATAGATGGTGCCTATGGAGTTTCCAAGTAGCACAGACGTCCCAAAGACGTCTTGTTACAAATCAGGACATTGAGACACTAACAAGGGAACATCCCGAACCCAAAAATTCAAAAAATTCTGAAAGTTTGTGAATATGTAGGGAATTTCCTCCTAAATATAACGCATTTTTATTTGCTGCCCAAATTCACTCTAAGCGGGTGTAATTAAGCCCTGAAAATCCGGTTATTTTCCAATTTTGTGTTATTACTCGTGAATTGTAAAAAAAGTTTTTCACAAAATGATAGACCTAGTTAAAAGAAGTAACTTTTGTCATGAAACTTTTTTAAAAGCATACAAAATTATTTGCGTACATTAATTACGAGAAAGCATCGACGCAGTGAGTTACATTCCTCGCATCTTTGGAAAATATATTTTTATTTAATTCGTTGCTTTATGCTATTCTCTGTATTTTTAATCATAATTGCCGGACCTATCGATAGTGTTGTATTTTTTATAGGTATTAAAAGATGTACAAAGGGAACTGTTGGCATACAGTAATACTCAAATTAGCGTCTTGGAGCTGAGTCATAGATCGAACGAATTTAAAAGTATTATTGAAGATGCTCAGGCAACGTTACGTGAAATATTGTAAGTTGATATGAGCAACAATATGAAGGGAATTTTACATCGCTAAAAATGATAAATTCAACCGATTTTAACGAACATTTATCGATCGCTTTTATCGTTTATTTACGTCGTACTTCTGGTCCGTTAATTTAAATTTTACAGGCACGTTCCGGATAATTATAAAATCTTATTTATGCAAGGAGGAGGAACAGGCATTTTTGCAGCTGCCCCCCTAAATATGATGACAACTGGTACTGCAGATTACATAGTAACTGGTAAATTCTAAATCTATGATAGCAGGTTTCTTAAAACTCATTTTTTACATTAGAAATAAAATTTTGCTGCCCCTAAAGAAGATACATTCCAAGACAAAAGGGAACATATAACTAAGTGGGGTCTGGGGAAAAGTTAAAATGATATTAATGCGTTTTACGTTAACATAAAACAATTTTTTAAGGTACATGGTCGGCTAAAGCAGCGAAGGAAGCAACAAAGTACGGTAATGTGAATTTAGTTCTACCGAAAACGACGATATATACCGATGTTCCTGATCCATCTACTTGGAATTTGGATTCAAACGCATCCTACGTATATTACTGCGCTAACGAAACGATTCACGGTAAATAAATAATAATACCAAAACAACATATACAATGACCCGTTTATTTCTGTACAGTCGATGATGAGACGCATTTAATTGTTTAAGGTATTGAGTTCAATTATATTCCTGAAACAAATGGAGTACCACTTGTAGCCGACATGTCGTCGAATATTCTCTCCAGATCCTTAGATATTTCGAAAGTACGTAATATTAAATCGGACGATGAAGAGGCTCGAAAAAGATAAATCAACGGTTTATAATAACGTGTTGTTCAGTTTGCAGTAATATTTGCCGGTGCACAAAAAAACATTGGTCCAGCTGGAGTAACACTTGTGATAGTGCGAGATGATGTTCTTGGTCATGCCATGAATGTTTGTCCAACCATACTCGACTTCACTCTTATGGCAACTAATAATTCCTTGTACAATACACCACCAGTATTTCAGTAAGCATCCGCGATAAAATTACTTGACGATAAAATGAATAGTATTAGATAGCAAATGGCATTAGATATTCTTTCACAATCATTAGCAGGATTCTAACACAACAAAAATTCATGTACAAATTGAAAGTGGGAACGCTAATTCAATTTTGAGAACTTTTACCAAGGAAATATATTCAGTATTTTTTAACGCATTTTCGTTTGATTTTTAGAATATACGTAATTGGGTTAGTTTTCAAATGGATCAAGCAGCAAGGCGGTGTCGAGGGAATGGAAGAACTGGCGATTAAGAAAAGTCAGAAAATATACGAGACGATCAACGAATCGAAAGGGTTTTATACGTGTCCAGTTAAGCCAGATGTACGGAGTAGAATGAATGTACCATTTAGAATAAACAATGGTGATGAGGAACTTGAGAAAAAGTTCCTATCCGGCGCGATCGCGCGCGGGATGCTTCAGTTGAAAGGTCACAGGTCAGTATTACTTACAATTAGAAAATAGTCGTACTAAGTACCTAGTTCAAATAATATTATGTCAAGATGTATATCTTCATATTAAAAATACATATATATAATGAAAATGAATCCAAATGAATATTGTAAAGTATTACAACACTATACAATCATACATATACATGATATATGACCATGGTATATGACCATATAACATGCTATTCAAATTTTATTTATCATTTGTTGTTGTCAAGATTTCGTGGTCATTCCGTTTTTCAAATAGAAATCAAAGTAAGTAGGTATGTCGTACAAAAAGTGTTTAAGATAATGTTAATACAAATTCAATTGTATGGACTAATCGATTTACAAATGACCCCAAACATACTCAATACCATCTATTTCCACAGAAAGTTTTTAATTAGTTATGTAACAAGTTATGTTTGTAGCCATCTAATTAAATGCAAAAATATTTAATTACAGGTTAGTAGGTGGAATTCGAGCATCTTTATATAATGCTATTACTTTAGATGAGGTGGATAAATTAGCAGAATACATGAAGTCGTTCTTCCAAGAAAATTGTAACAAGAATTAGGAGATTTATAGTACAATCTTGAGTGTATAACAAATATTATTCCATAAAAAATAATTTATATACATGTACTATAAGATACATAATATGTTTACAAATTTTGTAAATAACCTTTTATACAATTTATGGATCTGCTTTTACGTTTGTTGTAATGTTCGTAAAGCCACCATTTAATAGTAATATGTATTCATTAATTTGTTAAATCCAACGTCGTCTCTTTTTATATTTTGAATCAATCAACAGAATTATTAATTAATAATACAGTAGTATTATGATGGGAATGTTTTTTTACATACGCAATTCTCCCTGTCTTGAGATACTTGATTTGCAAAGATTATATCTAGTTCCCTTTCCAGATTAAAATTTGTCTTACGACACCCGTCTACTACAGCTTTGGACCACTATAATTAGTATTTTGAATATGACAGATTAATCTTAGCAGACTTAGTATATACATTTACATTAACAATTCTGTTCTTCCCATTCCAATTACCTTAAAATATTCCTTCACTCTTTCTGGGGACCATCCGACTGGTGTGGTTCTCTGGAGATCTCTCAAATTATATAATTTATCTGCTAAGGTAACCAACTTAGCTTTGTAACTTCGTCCAGAAGCATTTTCTATTTGTAGTCTTTTACGCTCCGCTTTTGGCAATCTTTTATCGTCGGTTACTTCTCTAACAATAGTACAAACTTCGCTACCAAATTCTTGCTCTATCTCTTCGAACGTAGTATCTGTATCTTCTACTGTATCATGTAGTAAAGCTGCCAAAATTAGAGCCGAGTCATGGACATTACCTTCTTGGATCAAGATATTTGCGACACCTAAGAGATATTTCATGCAATCATGACTTTTTTCTTAATTTTTAAGTTACTTATGCGTTCTTCAACGCGTATCTTTAAAAATTATAATTCTCTGTTTGCGCCAGAGACTCAAAAGCGGTATTATTTTGGTTTCCGTATTATATTGGATTTTCATGCTTATATTTCCCTAAGAGTTACGTAGGTATAACAGAGAAATAAAGGAATAATACCAATATTTTATGCTTTGCTGTTAAATTCCTGATTTGCATTGCTCGCTATACATATTATTTGATTGTAAAAGTAAACAGGTAAAATGTTACAGACCTATGGGATGATTTATATATGGTGTTTGTTCTGCATTTTTACGTCTTTGATTTTTGTGCTTTATTGCTGCAAAATTGATACACTTCATTGTTAGTGTCAATAATTCTGCATTAGACAAATCTCTGCCACATGATTTACAAGGTCCAGATACATGGAATCGATCATTAGTAATAGATGACGTACAAATACTGTTTTCCATAACTGATTTATTCAGCAATGCTAGAAATTTACACTTGCTTTCTTATTAACGTGAAATGATTACCAATGTTGCTAACTATAGGTATATTATTATATTTATACTCTTATATTTATATACATTAGAATTATACTCCTTGTTTAAATTTTTTCGAAGTGTCAACATACTTACCTAAATAGAGAATAAATTATCATATTTACTAATCTATACTCCGTTGTAGGGTGAGGAGCAGGGTGAGGGGCGATTAAGCTCAAGAGTGGAGGGGAGGGGAGAAACACCTACAGGAATGATGGTAATGTGTGCGTGAAGCATGAATAAAGCGCTAAAGAGGTGAGTATGTGCATCCGCCATTTTGGGTCCTCCGGAGAGAGAAAATTATTGAGTACCCGCCTTTTTGAGTATTGTCAAATTCGCTTTGTAAACCACATATAAACTTAAATGTAATAAAATATTCTAATAGTGTGTCGTGCTACCATGTATCAATATCAGCAACGCATATTTTGTTTATAAAGTGAATCTGACAATACACAAAAAGGCGAGTACTCAATAATTTTCTCTCTTCGGAGGATCCAAAATGGCGGATGCGTATACTCACCTCTTTAGTGCTCTAGCATTTAAAAATTTAAGAATTTAAGAATGTAAAGCTTTAGTGATAGATGGCTGTAAAGAGATATGGTTTATATGTACGCAATATATGACGATGACTGTCAAGGGGATCATAAATATTGAGCTTTAATAAAGACTTTAGAGATAGAAGAAGGAATGGAGTGTGGAGAGAGAGTGAGATACATGTAAAACAATGTAAAATAGGATAATGTTTTGAGGAGGGGATGAATGAGTGAGAGATTATGTCTTGAATAAAGTCTTGAAACGCCATTTCTTTTGTAGAATTGTACAAGGAATAAATAAAAAATCTAAACCTAAACCTAGTGCTCTAGTATGAAATGACGGCAGCGCCAAGCCAACCAAGTAACGCCAACGCGAAGCTAACCACAGCCAACCAGCGTCTATAATCTATTTCCTGGCGACGCGGGTTGGCCGTTGTTAGCTTCGCGTTGGCACCACTTGGTTGGCTTGGCGCTGGCGTCAGTTCACGTACACATTGCCACCACTGCTATAGGTGTTTCGCCCCTCCATTCCTGAGCTTAATCGCTCCTCACCCTGCTGAGTGAGTCTGTAGTATAGTGACTATACTATAGTCAAGTATAGTAATAAAAGAAAGCAACAGCTGTACGTACACACACATATGTATACGTAACTATACTGACCTATACTATGTCACAGCCGACTCTATATAGTAATATGAATATGCTTTAAGTATATATACATAGTTGTATCAGCTGATGCAGTCGCTGATGTTGCTTTCAAATCTTTTGTCAATAGCAGACAATAGAACTGAAACTGTACTTGTATGCATAAGTCATACATATAGGACGGTCAATACAAAACAACCTGAAAACCGACATTGCATTTGTAGTTGAACAGTGTACTTTTTATCTTGAAATGTCTCTTAAAAGAAAATTAACGCAAGATGATTTGCGCAAAGCAATGAGTGAACACAAAAAGAAATTAAGTGTTGTAAAGAAAATCGAATCTCCGTTAGCAAGATATCCTTTTTTACAATATTTCGATACAATCCGAGGTTAGGGTTTGTGCTTTATTTCTATAATAATATAACATTTTCGACATCTATTTAATGACTGCGGTATGTTTATCTTCATTATTATCTTCCCGAGATTAATAAATGAGAAGAGGCAAAACGTATTATTTTTTTTTAAACTCCTTAACTATGGGAAACACATATACAGATGCAGGACAGCTTATGTGTATTTTATGCAAAGTTACTATACGCAGTGAAGCAGTTTGGCCAGTTCATTTAAACTCGAAAACTCACAAAGAAAATATAACGTTGGCGAAGAAGTCTAAACTAGAAACGGATACTTCAAAAACACCCGCGCATACATTTAAAAGGCCTATATCTCCTCAAGAATCTTCGGCGAATAAAAAAATAAAGGGAATATTGAAGAATTCTTTGACGCATTTAACTCAAGTAGCATCGAATTTACCATCCGATTTCTTTGATAATACTTGTAAACAATCTAATGGTACTATACCGTTGAATGCTTCTGTGCCAATACAAAGGTCAGAGAATGATAAAGAATCAAAATATGTGGAAATAGAAGAGGAGAAAGAAACAGAGAAAAATAAAGATATAAACCAACCAGTTCTTCCAGAAGGATTCTTCGACGATCCAATTTTGGACGCCAAAGTAAGGCCGTTATATCGAAGACAATACGCGGTACATTTCTATAGAATAGCATACTTTTTATGGAAATTGTAGGTCCGTAATGTCGAGTACAAAAACCCTATAGAAGAAGAATGGGAAAAGTTCCAAAGAGAAATTAAAGAAGAAACAGCACAGTCCGCGCAAATTATTGCTGATGATCAAGAAGAAGCAACGACAGAAAGACAATTAGACGAAATAGAGGAACAGATCCGTCATTGGTCCAGGTAATTAAATCAGTTATGCTAAGAACCATAAGTTTGAATCATGAACAAACTGTTGTGTTGATAGGGTAATGGACCTTGTAAAACGTAAAGAACAAGTACAAGCTACCGATAGGAAGCAAAAGAATACGGACGAGGACGTCTCTAGCGAAGACGAAGCTGAGTTCGATGAATTTCTTGATTGGAGAGCAAAGAATTCTTACAAGTGAAGTTAAATTTTAATATGTATAGTATCTACGGTATTGTAAATATTTGGAAACTAACTATTGTCAAAAGTATTTTATGCTTGGAATGTCATTATGTCGATTCATCCTTCGTACAAAAATCTGAATATTATTTGTATAACAGAAAAAGGGGGTTGAGGGGCAAAATGACGATTGTGGCAACTGTGTTTCTATAATTGTATTCCCTATCCTTTTCTAACCAAACAATATAGGGGCAAGAAACGGACTGCTGGATACAGTGTATTAAGATTTTATTAAAATGAATTCGAAGAGTCATAATATAATCAAGTTTCAAATACAATTGTTATAGATTATTAATTATCCATTACAAGCTATAATATGAAATGTATAATATAAAGGTTACAAGGTATGCTAAGCCGCTAGTAAAATAGTGTGGGTAGTATATTGCCAAGAAGTGAACGATATTTCGCATTTGTTACATATCGGACATTATAAAATAGTGAAAATCGAAAAATGAGAGACTCACATACGTTTTTACCCGCACCCATCCATACCGTACCTAGAAAATTCTACATATTTGCTATTCAATTTTCCCGCGTGAGTTCACCTAAATATGCCACGAACGGTACTTATAATCTCTGAAAATACGTCTCTGTAGATCCAAGTTAGTTGCTGACTATATGTAAACCGTGTATAGATATTCTTAAAAGTTATTAATAAGTAGCGTATAATAATAGAGCTTAATCTTACCTTACGCGATTCTTTAGATCGAAGCGAACTACCTACACAGTACATATGCGTCACGTAAGTATTCGTGTACCGTTGTTACGTATTAATCTTTATATCATTTATACCTACTATTTCGGATCACAATACTGCACGCGAACCGCCTACGTTCAGTAGCCGAAATTATTAGACGGATCATTGAATGTGTGTTCGCCAGCAATTCGATAATTAAGCGCAAGATAGCATACCGATCAACCGTAACGTCTACTTTGTCCTCGGAAGTCTAGCGAAGCTAATCGTGCGCTTACGCTACGCAGTCCCTTTAAGATTAAGAGCAAGCGGTGTCGGTGATTACAATAATTCGTTAACAGTAATATTACGTGTAACAGAAAACGGATAGTTGATCTTAAGAATATCGATTCAACGATAATAATTAATCGTATGGTCGGGTAGGTAATTGGAATCATTCAATGACAATACTCGTGCTGGATTCGAAAGGTTCGTATGTGAGGCTGTAGCAAGAGAAGTACAAAAATCGTGAGATTCGTTGCCGTGACAAAAGATCGCTTTCTAATGGTAATGTAATGTTTCGATAAAGCACTGATCCGGCGAAACTCGTATCGCCATTAGTTCACGCAACCCTCGTAGATCAACGATCTTTCGTCTCGATCTTGATTTCTGATCACCAATTGAGACTGCATCGGCAACATATTTAATTTTGATTTCGAATTTCGGTACATTTCATCGTTGTTTTAGCAAGAATATGTAGGTAAGTATGTATGTACGTAGTCGGTGTTTCTCGTTCGTGTCGCATCTTCCGGTTTCGAGGTATGTATGTATATTGTATGTATCGTTCTGTTTGATACGACAAGCACGTAGAAGCGTCGTTGATCGAATCCCATAAAGATATCAAAAGTGGTCACGGTGTTACTTTAATATGATTTATACATACATATATCTGTTTCGGAGACCACGTCTGACAAGAACGAAGAGTAATCCAAACACTTCCCCATATTTGGATTACGGCGTCGTTCGTCTACATTTATGTAATCGGTATCTATCGCCCCAAGGGACGAGAGCTCGCTCGATTTTTTATGAGCGTCCAATTCTAACGATCAGTACGATAACAAGAAATCTCATAAACACTCTTGATTCTCTGTAACAATTACGGATTTGTCGCTTGTTGATTGATGGTACGTACCGAAGAGTCTTCCGACTCGCACGCGTATTCTTGTATGTATAAATATCCCTGTGGCAAAGTTGCTTATAGTCAGTGATTGACGAGACTAATTTTACGAAGATATCTCTAAATGAACGCATACTTCTCCCTTGGAATCGTCGTTCCTCCGGCGAAATCGCCCGTTCAAGTGCATACGATAACGCGCAAAGGAGCATACTAAAACGAACGCGATTCGTTAGAAGTTTGACAAGACCTTGATAAGTTTAGTTTTCAGTTCGAATACCCTCGCAGACATTCAGAAGTAAAGAACGCTGAATACCACATTTCTGTTATAAAATAACGGAGAACACGAAGGCAGATGAAAGCTCAAAACGGAGAAAGAAAATTGGATACAATTGTCTTAGTTCTTTTGGATTGTTATCAGTGTCATTGTCATAAAGGTAGCACTCTACGCTTAGGTACATGTAGGAAACGTTCCCCAGGTTAGAACACGAGAAACGAATTCCACGCTTTAGAATAGAGATGTAGAAAAGTGAGCGAGTGTCTTTGAGTATAATAAAGGCGAGGCACCCTGCTTGTTTCTTTGGTAATTTCATTTGTGTTTCGTATAGTAAAGGTGGAGGGAAACTACCGACTCAAAGCATTTTAATAATATATACTAACAATGAATCTTATTCTAAAGTCATAAGCGAACGATTACCACCCACAGCTGGCTACAGTCGGATATTGTTTCAATGGAATGTCCAGATGTATAGGATGCAATAGCGAGTCTTGTGTAGTTACCTAATTTATCGAACATAGAGGAGACGTTCTATCCGGAAACGGAAACCTTCCCCGAATTTCGTTCACGGTTTAGACCGATCCCTCTTCGTCGTCGTTTCAAATCCTTATCAGATAAGCATTTACACGTATGTATGTATGTATGTATGTATGTATGTATGTATGTATGTATGTATGTATGTATGTATGTATGTATGTATGTATGTATGTATGTATGTATGTATGTATGTATGAATGTATATATGTATGTATGTATGTATGCATGTGTGCATGTGTGAATGTATATATGTATGTATGTATGTATGTATGTAAGTATGTATGAATGTATATATGTATGTATGCATGTATGAATGTATATATGTAAGTATGTATGTATGAATTTATGTATGTATGTATGAATGTGTATATGTATGTATGTATGTATGAATGTGTATATGTATGTATGTATGTATGTATGTTGCATGTATGTATGTTTGCATGTATATATGTATGTATGTATGTTACATGTATGTATGTATGTATGTATGTATGTTTGCATGTATGTATGTATGTATCTTGCTCACATCACGCATGTATTCCTTCTTCTTCTAATCCGTTTGTTTTCGTCCCCTTTAACCAGTGTTCGGAGCGATTCTGCCTTCAACCCCATTCCTCCATCCGATCTGCTTGGAAACCGCTATTCGCTTGAATGCAAGCTCATCTCACATTAAGTACACGATTGTTTCGTATTCGTTAAGCAATTGTTTACGACAGTTGCGGCGTAATCGTTAGAATGATGCTGTCCCTAATTTCCTCTTACGCGACGAGAATGCTATACAAGCGGATCCTCGGGTGCAAAAACCGATAGAGTACTAGGTGCGGGACGATAACAACTAAGCGAGACGCTTATACGTTAACGACGTTAACGCTACAATTACCCTTGTTATATATATGTATTAAGAATTAGTAACAATGACTGTGGCAAGAAGAACCTGTAGCTGTACGTTGCGCATAGATCACAGAGTGGATACAATCACTAGGCATTCCAAAAGTAATCTACAAATAGTGCTAAGCCTAGTGTTATGTATATGTGTATACATATAGATTTTTTCTTCCGTATCGATATAAGTACATATACATACGTATCTATATATTTGTATTTCACCTCTCTGAGTAAATTGCTATATACGCGAGAGCGCAGGCACTAAATTACCGAGGTACAATCGTACCGGACTATCGATGATTTTCATTATTTCCTGAAATTCGACAGAAACAATATCGATGGGTGCACTTGCGCACGTGTGTGTGTGTGTGTGTCTGTGTGTATATGTATGTATGTATTTGTGTAAATTGTCATAAGCTTTCGATAACAAGATATTGTGCGATATAATATGGTAGTCGTATAAACGAGTACAAGACGTTTGGTCGTTCTATCTACCTACGCCGAAGTCTCGAGGCGACTACCTATGTATTTCATTTCCCTTTCGTTTCCACCGGCGCCGCTTCGGAACAATCGATTACTTTTACCGCCTGCACTATCGCTTAGGTTTAGAGTTTTAGAGCGTTGTATCGCGATATCTGGCTCACCGCTCGATCCAGTTACACGTTGGCAAAAGTAAATTTCTATTCCTTTGCGGTAATCAGGGGACGAAGCGATAACTTCGTCATTCAGACGCCATCGTGATTAGACGTTCAATTAGAAGCAATAGGTAAGAGACGAATGGTTGTAATCGATCATGAATAAACGGCTGAACGGTTAAACGGCCCCCTATTACTAAACTCAGCGATGAGAAACGAGTCCTGTGTACAACTATCTCGTTGCTTAAAACTGGCTTTACATTATTCCGGTCTATTTTGGAACCGTTGAAAGTGGTAGACTGTTAGTGGCACACATGCGTATGATTGTACCTATGTGTTTTGTAAACACACGTACAGTGTACTACCCTTTAGCCAGCACTAGATCGAGCCGTCTAGACAATTCCAGTAACGCTGGAACGTTGCGTTCACGATGGTGGGGGTAAACACTGGATTGGAAAGTAGACTTTCGATTCAATAGAAATCTGCTGGAATGGCGGCACTGTACTGGAATGAAAACACTGTTTGGATTATTCCAGTTCAAATCCAGTGCTGGACTGGATCACTGGACTCGATTAATGTAAGTCCAGCTTGAGTCATGGGCGATCAGTTGTTCGTTAATTGTGGTACTGTGAGATACCTAGTTACCTATAATAGAGTTACGATGGTGCTTAATTATCACGCGGCGTAATTGGTTGTTACGTGTAGCGTTAATCTCAGGATGTCGGTTTCAAACACTTTCGTCTGGTCCCTTTCGTGTTGGCTTCTCGAAAAGCAGCGTCGATGTCGAGAACGATTAGTTCTCTATTATCGATATCGTGCCGGGAGAGCATACTTAAAAGAGATCTGCAAGTATTATACTTAGCAGCCTCTCTGGCGGTTCTCTCACCCTCGAAAATTATATTCCCCTTCCTTTTTGCGTCACAACGGCCGTTACAAACGGGACTCTGATTCGTCCTCCGCCCAAATAATTCGTGCGTTGGCTTAATATCAGACCAGCTGATCATATTAAAAATCTTCTATGATAACTCTCCTATGGCACCGGGGTTCTATCTTTTAGCTCCAGCTAGCTCAACCTTTGTCGGACGATCAAGAAGACATCGAAATCAAATGATTTAGAGGATATTGTGAGATTAGAAGCGAAGAACGCGTTAGAGATAAAAGATTGAACGCGATGATTTAAAGATTATCTTTCTGGCTCACCCGATCAATCATTTAGATGCTTGTATGCGCGATCGACGAACGATCGCCATGATATTTGCCCACAGTGATATTGGCTTTACTTACAACGATTCTTTAACTTGCCGAGTATTGTTTCAGAGTCGGTTATAAAATACGAATAGTTTATCAGCTACAGTAGTGAGCTCGTAGCGATGAATTGTTTGCGAAACGATCTCAATGGTGAAACGTACGATATCCTTTGGTCCAAAAGAACATTGTAAACGATGTAAAATTATGAGTTTCCATTGAACAATTGGAACGATCAACTTTGCATCTTTACTATGTTTCGCTTTCGTTGGCCTTGCCATCGCGTGGATCAATGCACGAAACGAACAAGTCGAAGAAGTTGCGTTTCCTAGTCCACGACTCGTCAGAATAAGCTTCTTTTTTTTTTGTACAAAAAAGAGGTATGTTTTTCTTATTTTTTGTGTTTCTTTCTCGAATACAACATAACCTAAAACGATCTACAAGAATTAATATCTTCCAATTTCTTAGATGCGTTGCGGGGTTCTTGAGAAAATCCTATATATTTTAGCGCGATTATTTCCCCGTCTGGTTTTGTGCAGAATACTGAGATTTCTTCTCGCGAATATACTATAATATATTTATCTAATGACCTTTTTTTGCGTTTTCTTTTTTTCTTTTAATATCATTCTGTTCCGCTCGATTGCTCTCAGTAGCAATTTATCAAAATTACAAATACATACAAGGTACCTTGCTTTTTAGATCGAATATAATATTGGACAGAAATGGTGACATCAAAGGTACTGTTGGGAGAAAAGGAGCGATATTACAAGCTTGCGATATATAATATTTCAATCTGTTCGTTTTTGATAACTTGTTTCCTCTATTCACCGCACTTAAAACGTCGCACAGACTCAAAACTTGAAGTAACGATTATCTTGATAAATGAAACATATTATCTCGGTTGTAACATCGTTTCCTTCGGTTCCCTGAACGTTGAACGAAGTATTACTAGAAGGTCTTTGCCGCCACTTTGCCTTCGTTAATTTCAATTCAGCATTTCCTTTAAGAGCCAATGCAATGAAATATTATCAGGCGATTTATACCGATTCGCAATGTCTTTCTTATCACGATGTTTGATAGACTTAGAAAAACCTTATCTAGGCAATAAATACATCGGCGTAAGGTAAATGAACGAATTTCACAAAATAGGAAGAAAAAGAGGAAGGGAACCCGAAAACTGGAATTTGTACATTAAAAGGAGATTCTTTAAATCGCTTTGAAAACGCAGTGAAGGATCTACTGTTGCGGACGTCCTTTGGACCGTCGCGTCGTTGATAAAGCACGCAACGATGGTCGAGGAGATTCTTCTTGTTGGTAGATCTACGCCTTTGCTTCGAAAATTTCCACGGTGACGTTCTCCAATACGGTTTCCGTCATGTTGCTCGGCTGATTGGGTGGCGACTTGTTCGATTTTGTTGAAACGGCCGATGCGTTGCCGCTGCTGCCCCGACTACCACGTCGTGATCCTGTTCGTGACCCTGGTGACAGAGATTTTTTTGCTAAAGTATCGCGTGCTTTGACGCGACAACACTCTGGCATAACACGAAAAGCCGGAACAAAGGTTAAGCATGAAGACCTGCGGCTGGTGATACTTATCGCTTAGAGACAGGTTCTTTGTCAGAAATTTTATAGTGGCGGTCGTGAATTCGCAACGAGGTGCATTTCAAAACTCATCCTGGTTTTGGTGGCCTGTTTTATATGCTATACACAAGGAAAAGTCACACGATAAAGGCAATATTTTATGCGACAAATGGTATTTACAATAAATTGCAAAAAACGAAATACATTTATCCATGGAAAATGGTCCGTACGACAAAAAGTGCTTTACTGTTTTATTTGCAGTTAAGCTTTTGCTCGTCTCACCTTCTCCTGTTTCGATGTGTGATGCATAATTTGCTTAAAGTTTCATAAATTTCTCGATTTTGGTTACATGTTTCTCTATAAATTTTCATTATAGGTAGGTGCTATTATTGATCTGTTTTTTTTCGGTTGAGAATGTTGTTCCTCTCAGCGTTTATTTCAATGATTGGAGAGTGTGAAAACGAAATCAATACCTTATAAGGGGGAAATTAGAGAAATACCTACATATGTATATTAGGGTGGCTCTTATTTTCGACTTTTGAATTTTCTTCGAGGCACCCTCCAGAATATTTCGAAATAATTAACAAATAATCTATGTAAAGTTTGAGCCCAATCGGATAACGGGAAAAAGTCGATTTTATATAATATCCTCCAAGTTAATGATTACATAAAAAACTACCTATGTGAAACAAAAGTTGTAGATCCGAACAAGGATCATCTTTTATGTTGTATTACTTTTTCTCGTGCGATAAACGGTTTTCGAAAAAAAGTCCGAAAAACTGAAGTAAATACCTTTCTCTCCTCAAATTTTGAAAGTTGAAATGCTTTTCGAACACTTTTTATTTATGAAGGCGAACAAGAAAATGAAATTTTTATTTTCGAGGACTATCTTTTATAAACATTTTAGAGGGTGGGAGCACATACCGAAATATGCTAAAAAGATAAAACAAATTCCTTATTTTCAGTATTTGATATGTCATGAATGTTTCCTGAAAGTTTAGGACCGAAATTTGTAAAAATATCGAAAATCTAAACATACAACATAAAAGATGTTTTTTGTTCGAAAATCGACTTTTTGAGCTTAAAATTATTTATATACGGCAATTATTTATCTTTTCCCGTTATCCGATCGGGCTCAAACTTTACTCAGATTTTTTTTTAATTATTTGGGTTTATCCCGGGGGGTGCCCCGAAGAAAATTTTGAAAAAAACTTACCAGGTGTAAATAAAAGCCACCCTAATGTATATGGACACAGTGTTGATAAAATCAATACCGAGCGAATATCGTTTTTTCTAAACTGTTAGACGTTTCGAAATTAACAATAAATTTCATATTTTGGAAGCGGCTTTAGTTTCCTTTTGCCGGATTGCTATTATAGTAATATGTAGGTACATACACAATGACAATGAGGTACATATATGACTTATGTATAGGTACATATAACTTCTGGTGCAGAAAAACACAAATACATATATCGCTGCTTACTGTTTACTCGAGAATTCGTTGCAGTCTTAAACCAACAAATTTGAAAATAACCGGTGTTAAAATACAGTAAAGAATAATTGTCAAACATTTCGTTCACAAAATTTCACAAAAGACTTTTAACGTGAAATTTTGTTAATAGAAAAATAAGCCAATGTAATTTGATCTGAATTATTCAAATGTTAGAACGTTTAATTTTCAATATTGCATATCAGACCGCCACTATGTGCATGTACATGCAATTGTCTAATTCGAAAAGTGCTTGATAACTCGAAGTTTAAAAGTGTATGTAATTCTACGATCGACTTCACCGATAATGGTACTTGAGCCAATAAATCCAGCACTGTTAGCAAAAGAATATAGAATAGAATCTTATGTCGTATTTGTCATTGAATTGCGGTGAAGTCGATCAATAATTTGCCTTACTGTAGATATAAACGAGTCAATTGACCGAGATGCATCCCTTAAATGCGATCTGATCTCCTTTAAAACTACTTCAGAACTCCGTGCGAAAATATAGATGTACACGTATTCGAGTGCGTATAGTATGTAGGTAGATATGTATGTATATCGATTCTCGTTACCGTAACGCGTGTAGTACCCATACCTACTACTTACAATTAGTAGCTAATTTTAATTGGTCATACTACGCGGAGGAAATAAAAAAATATCTCGCGAAATGAAAACATATCGACGTAATATTTCTGAGCCGTAAACCGTAAAGTTAGTAGCTACTGGAGCACGGTTTGCCAGATCATTAAAGAATTGTCCAAATGTTTTCTTATTCCCTCCCAATTCGATCTACATTTCGTTGCACTGGAACGTTACTTCTATACGTCAGTCATTGGCCGTATAGTTGTCTGAACGTGATCTTCTACGATAGAATTCGTCATACACAAGCAACGATCTTTTACTGTAGCAAGCAACTATAGTCGTGATCCCCGAAGACGCTAGATAGAGGAAACTCAGGTCTATTGATAGAATTCGCAGACTTCTAGGCTCGAAGTTCTGACGTATCCGAAAGAGGGTAAGTACCATAGGGCTATGTACAGAAACACATATACGCTACAATACACCGTGTACCTAATATTATACATATGTAGTAACACGTAAGAGTTACGAAACTTACCCTCTTCGAAGGACGCGTCAATTTGAAAAGTTTTTTTACAATAGAGCACCTCATAGGTCCACAGTACATGATAATCAAGATTTAACGGTCACAGACGGGATCATTAAACAGACTACTGCTATAGATGGTCGACTGCAAAGAGAGTCAAATCCATTAAAAGAAGAACATGATTATGGCGAGTAAGATGCATCGTTCTGGCGGGCAATTATTTATCTTTTAGTCTTTTAACGTTCTGCCTATTGTGTCAGAAATGTATATACATATTGAATACAATCTCCTATAGTTATCTCTCCCATTAGTTGGGGGACGTTTTAAGTAATCGTTCATCAGTTAGTGATAAGCTTGACGACGAGATATACAAATGTAGGTATACTTTCCTCTATTCATTAATGTTCGCTATCTTTTTGCATTATTTTATATCATATACGGATGTACGAGTTTTGACACAATTCACTCAACACGTGTCCCACGCTTCCCGTATGCAGAGTTATACGAAGGTATATACATAGTAAATACATGTAATAACACAAGTAATAGAATTTACCCTATTTAGTAAATTAGTATTCTTTAGTCGCTGCTATTGTAAATTACAAGTTGTAAGGTATAAAACGCATGGATATGATCCTTTGTGCTTGTCTTATTTAGTATTAATGGCAGCAGTTCGAGAAGAATCGCGTGTTTTCGTGGACACTGTCAACCTATTCAGTCACAACGATGCATCTAATGTAACACATCGATCTTGATGAGCTCTCGAATCGGAAGTATCAGCAGATATCTACCCTCTTGGCAGGCAATTGTGCATGCGAGAAATTCAGAAGGACTCTGCGCTTGATAGAAGGATTCTAAAGTAAAGAGAGATAGGCAAGAGTAGGTAGTCACCTACTTTGTAAACTCGTATCTATATTATTGTACATATATAGGATGTTCTACGGAAATCGATATAGGTACTGAAAGATAGCTATTTTCAGTAACAGCTCATTAGCTCGAGCAACCATTCCACCCCTTCGATTACTAATCAACACCGCTGTGCAATGCAAATATGTTCCTTCGTGGCCCGAAATTTTACATGAAACATAATACCTAACTAAAAACATTACAGTGCAAAACAAAGTTAAACTTCCTCCTGGGTCATCAATATCAGAACGGAAGACCGTGGATTGTTCTACTTTCTATATTCTTTATGGCTGTTTCATTTCTCAAACAGAATATTGTTCACGAACTAACCATGAGACAATCGCTAAGGGTGTTCTACATACTTCTCGAGCACACGTTTACCTTACATATTTCATGGAACACGTGTTTCCGCTTTCAAACGTAAATAGGTACCTATGTACATACTTTTGAACACTCCTACCGCTGGGAACTCAATAGACCCGGATGTAACGTTTCGATCGTACTCAGGAGAAACTCAACCATACGCTTTGGAAGAAAATGCAATTGCTTTTGATCTAGAAGAAACTCTAAACCTCGTGGGTAAGAAAATAGTTCTACAGTTAAAAGATAAGCGCGTCCCTTTGTTTCACGGTGCTCGCCAAATATTCGGAGGCGGGGCGCCTCGATTTCCATCGAACACCCGATATACCTGGCGCGTAAAAGATTCGCTTGCTTCGTTTCAACGGGACACTGTATAACAAGTTGCTTGCTTAGTAAGTGAATGAATAAAAACCCGTACGGCTCACTCTGTGCTGTGAGTGCTGAGAGTGTTTCGCACCTTGCGAGGCGTTCGGCGAGTGGGCGCGTAATGAGGCCATCGAGGGTTGCCTCGAGGGAACTCGTACGCTTGCCCTTGAACCGCGTCTTTCCTGTGGGTGCAGAAGCTTGTTTTCCCTCAGCAGCGACACATTCATCAGACGGGCGTTCGGTGTATTGAAGATGGTACGATTCTCGCGCCAGCGAGCCCTGAAACATGTCCAAATTGAATCCTGTCTCGTCCAAGGGAAGATGTTGATACTCTTGCTTAAAACAATGCAATCAATTTTTCGGCAAGCGTGATTGTCTTGTAAGCGTCGCGTCCCATGAGCGCTTAGGGAATCGAATTTAGGGGGTGATTCTCGTGTAACAGCCCCAAAAAGTAGCTAATATTTACGATTTTTTAAAGACTATTGTTAATATTGGATTAAATTCTTTTGGGATATGAGGAGGCATCTTTAAACTTGCAGAAAATATTTTTTTTACATCGGTTCTTCTTATAATTTATTAATTATTGTGGAATTTTGTCAACCTCGTCGACGATGTAACTCCTGTTGGCGGGACGTGTAGCATCTATTATAGTCATCTGTTTGCGATAACAAGAAAAGCTTTTTAGAGTTAGATAGTTTATGCTGGGATCAATTCAATTTAAAGAAAAAAAACTGAAAAATTGAGTAATTTAAAGTGTTTGAAAAAATAGTAACTTTTTTTGAAATTTTAGGCCCAGTCAGTTAAATTTTAAAAAAAATTCTTCTTTTTGCAATCAGATGACTGCGACAGGGGCATAGACATAGGAATATAGACAAATAAAAACATGACTATTTAAGAATAGATATAACTACAAGGTTATCTTTCACTTTTCTGCTTAACCCTTTTAGTGCCGAGAGCCGATATATCGGCTCCAGCTGTACTTGCGAAAAGTGCCAGAGCCGATATATTGGCTCGCGCCTTGTAGCGGTTTACTACTCGCATTTTTTTTTCTCGGTTTTTTTCGCATAGGCACCTCTATTTCGCCCGGCACTAAAAGGGTTAATAGTTGGGAGGGCTACGCACTGGGCCACGCTGCGCGTCATCACGCACGCATGCATATAACCAGGGTTCGGTGGACAGCGGCTCGAGCCGGCACCTATAGGAGCGGTAGTAATGTGTGCGTGAATTGACGCCAGCGCGAAGTCAGCCACGTGGCGACAACGGGAAGCTGATGTGACGTCATAAATGTACCAACGCCAACGCCAAGCCAAGCCTTTTTTGTTACCTGTCCCCAATCTTACATATATTTCAATTCATTTTATTAGAAACAGGGACGTAAAGGACCTTATATTCTTGAATGTTACCGCCATAATTCATCGCAGTGACAGGATTGGACGGCCTCTAGCCACGGTGATGGAAGGGGAAACGCCTACAGAAGCAGTGGTAATGTGTGCGTGAGACGCCACGATTGGAGACAAACCGACGCTAGCGCCAAGCGAGTGACGCCGCGGCCAACTAACGTCGACAACATATGTCCCCGTGACGCTGGTTGGCCGTGATGTCGGTCGTCTCCCATCGTGGTGTCTCACGGTGGCCGATGTCCGTCGAAGCCGATTTTCAGCTCCTCGGTAGCCACTGTAGTGACGTGAATGCATGTGACGTCACATTAGCTTCGCGTTATCGCCACGTGGCTGGCTTCACGCTGGCGTCAATTCACGCACACATTACTACCGCTCCCATAGCTGCCAGCTCCGGCCGGTGTCCATCGAACCCTGCGTATAACGCACTGCTGTACGTGTTCCTCCTCCACTGCGGTAGGGACTCCCGGCAACGCTGGTGTAGCATTTCGTTACACGTTCAACAGTCAGCTGCATGAGTCCAATTCACTCTATCGTCCGTAAGAAAGTTTCACTTCAGCAAGAAGTGTCGCAAGTGCGTAACGGGGCTAAATATGCCTCCTTACATCCCAAAAGAGTTTAATGCAGTATTAACAATAATAGTTTTTTAAACTAACTTGTGGGAGCTGTTACATGAAAATCCTCCTTTTAGGAGGTAGGTATCGTCATTGAGCTCTAAACAATCTGGAGAGTGAACCTATCTCTGTGTACAAACAGAGCATAGATATTGAGCTGTATGTAGGGGTAATGTGTTTAAAACGATCCTTCAGGGTAAAATGATCCCTGGCTGAGCCAGGGACAGTGATGCCAGAATCGTGGGACGCGGGACCAAACGTTTACCCCCACTATGATCTACCGTCCTCTCCCACTGTGGGCTACCGTCGTCCCCCACTTTCTATCCATCGCACTGCATACAAGCATATCCCTACCCCTGTCCGTGTGCTCGGCAGCCCAACAGGCAGCTCACACGGACAGATTTTAAAAATATGCTTGTGTGCATTGCGGTGGGAAGGAAGTGAGGTACGCCGGTAGAACATAGTGGGAGACAACGATAGGTCATAGTGGGGATAAGCGTTTGGTCCCGCGTCCCACGATTCTGGCATCACTGCACATAGGCGTACAAAATGATCCTTTAGTATGCCTTCGCAAAAATGCGAATAAGAATGTAATTGATCAGGTAGCTTTTGATCTAATTATAAGCCAGTAATAAGGTAGATAAACTAACTTACAAAACTACTTTACTTTTATTTAAATAATGTACATTTGTATTTTTTATATGAATTGCGCCTAAATGGGATCATTTTAGACATATTTCCCTTATATAACTCAATGACTATAGATGTGTAGTGCATAAAACATAACACAGATAGAGAGGGATAATAGGAAGAAGGATAGTTTCACCGATTATCTTCTATTTCCCTTGGGCCGCTCTTGCCTCTACATCTTCCCACTGCTGTTCACTCTCTAGTTTGTTTAGAGCTCAATGGGTATAGTTCTTGCGAGGAAATCTTCTTTTTCACCACCTTCAAATGTCTATGTACATACCTACATAAGTACATATGTGTACATAAGAAAGTGGTTTACGGTACCTACGTTTAATCGATTATATTACATCATACATTATACTATACATTTATTAGATGATTTCGTTGAATAAAAGCATTGTAACGAAACGGTAAATTTATGTTAGATATGGAGTTCCAAGGATTTGTTTTCCTGTGCTACTTCTTGGAGAAGTAGGTTATAAAGTAGCGCTGGGAAAATTGGTAAAGTTCATTGTGACCGTGAAGTATAAGCAAATGGATTGGCTTACTTGCTGAAAAGCCTAAGAACGACGCAGAGAATGATGAACATGAGGGCCATACCAACGAGAACCCCGATCATCGTCGGGTCGATATATTGGAGATTGGGTTCTTCTTTTTGCTCGGCTGAAAAAATATATTGTAATAGCTTAGCAATAAAGTTAGTTGAGCCTACACTATTGTTATTTTAATTTCGCAGCACCTTTCTTACTCTCCTAATTCATCGCCCCATTCTTTTTCTTATTTCGGAAAACCAAATGTACGATGAAAGTGAGATTTGGGTATACAAGAATCATTAAACGAAACGTAACAAAGGGTCTAGCTCAGGGCTCTCCAACGTAGGGGCCCCTCACGCGCCTGCTTCACCTTCCAATCTTTCTTTCGCGCAACGTGCCGTCCGTTGTTACGGAGACCGTGTGACGCTACGAAAGCTACCATGACGGGCTAGCCGGGTGGGAGAATCCCGAGCTTACGCGTAAGCGACTTTGGAGAGCCCTGGTCTAGCTATTGGCCTGTTGGTAAATTCCACAAAAAAATGGCATTGGAAAGTGTTTCCAGTAACCTTAGAGCATATACTACTGGAGGTCTCATTGCTTTATGTTGACTGCCTCGAAACTGTCGCCAACGTCATGCGAGAGAGAAAGACATGTGCGAACAGGTGCAAGAGAGAAAGACACCGTGCGAGCGAGAGAAGAATTGAGAATCTATACTTCTCTCGCTTGCATGATGTCTTTCTCTCTCGCACCATGTTGGCGACAATTTCAAGCTTTAAAGCGGCCCCTACACGATGAGACTTGTCTGGAGACATGTCTCGAGACAAGTCTCTCTGTCTCGTGCTGGCAAGGTGGAGAGAAGAAGACAGAGAGACCTGTCTCGAGACATGTCTCAAGACAAATCTCATCGTGTAGGGCCCGCTTAAATGAGACCCCCATGTCTATAAACTCTAAGCCAGTAACAGTCAGTTGGTCTCCGGCGAGAACAAAAGTGCATCATATCTCGAGATAGGTAGTTATACAAAAAATATTAAAAGTACATACTTCAAAAATATATTCGACTTTAAATGTAATTCTCTTTAAAAATTCACCTGCGCATAAAACTCGCGAACTATATTGGAAGTCTAAGTAGTAGGTATTCAGATACTACTGTTTGTGATATTCATTCGTACGTTCAATTACATTTATGTGCAGTTGAATTGATCGGGAGAAAGGTAGTTGACGAATTAATGAACGCCGCAAGATTGTAAACCGGAATTTCATTAACTTGGAATGTCTTGTTCTCGCCGTGAATCGTGGCTGACGGAACCAGAGCGGAATCTCATTAAAAAGTATGCGGAACTTGCTCGGTAGTTCCCCTATTTCCTTACCGACGCATACTGTCAGCCCGTCCGGCTGCGTTACCGGGATCTTCTCGAAGATACAAATACAACGTCCGTCTCGGCACTCTGTTTGGATCACCTTCGCCTCGCATTGCTCGTTAAAGAAGCACGACTCGTTCACATTCGCCGCTGCAAACAAACACGGTTAATGGCAACTCGCCTCGCGCACCACGCCGTAAACATTTGAAATACTCGCTACATATTTGCGTTTTATTCTTAAAAAATGATTGTTCCGAGGAAGTTCCAAGGCACTCGTTCCATGTGCCTATGTATCTCGTATTTATCACAGGCAAAGCTAAAGCACACATGAAATATTCAAGCATAAACTTTTGTCTAAACAATTTTTCGATTCAACTACAGATTTCGAGTGCTTCTGGCTTGCCTTTATTGTCTTATCGCGTAGAATGAGGGGGACTGAATGCCCTTCTCGTTTATACGCAGCCTGCCTCATTCGTAACGGCAACAAGGAAAGAAGTGGAGTGGACACCGATCGCCTTACTTCGAATCAGAAACGCTGGCTATCTTTCGAGACACTACTGTAGGTACTCGCCTGAAGCCAAGTTCGAAGGGGTGACACCACTTTAAGTGTTTGATTAGTAACAATGAAAAAATATGGGTTTAATAGTGTTTCGGCAAAATCATCTCTCTCTCTCTCTCTCTCCCACCCTCTCCCTCTCCCTCTCCCTCCCTCCCTCCCTCCCTCCCTCCCTCCCTCCCTCTATCCATCTATCTATTCATCTCTCTTTCTCTTTATCTTTCTCTTTCACTCGACAGGTGATGGACTTCTTATTTTCTTTTCGGGACATTATACATCACCAACCCGAGTGCTCGGTTATACAGCGCAGTAGTCAGGGATCGGTGGACACCGGTCGGAGCTGATCACCTACAGGCGTGGTAGTAATGTGTGCGTGAATTGACGCCAGCGCAAAGCCAGCCCCGTGGCGACATCGAGAAGCTAATGTGACGTCACATGCATTCAAGTCACTACGGTGGACACCGAGGAGCTGAAAATCGGCTTCGACGGACATCGGGCGACCGGTCGGAGCTGATCACCTACAGGAACGGCGGTAATGCGTGCGTGAAACGCCACGATGGGAGACGAACCGACACTACGGCTAACCAGCGTCACCTGGACATAGGGCCGGAGGAACCCATTATGCAAGTAATGCGTTGCATAAGGGCGTCAGCCGAAGGCGGCGCTAAAAACTATATCGCAAACATAATAATAAAGGAATCCAACTCCCATATAAACAAAATGTAAATGTAATTCCTTTTTTTTTATTATACCTCGGCAAAACATATTAAATAGAAAACAGGTGAAAAAATTTGAGGGCGCCAAAAATTTTCTTGCGTAAGGGCGCCAACCATGGACCTGAAGGACAGTGCCTAAGCCAGACTTAGGGATGAGGGGGTTGAAGCGAAAGACGGAAGGAGAATCGACCCCCTCCTAACTGCTTTTTGAGGGACGACTGGTGGTACCATCTGTGCCATACCGTCAAAAATATCTTCTAGCAAACCATTTTAAATTTGATATTACTAAAAAATTTAATATTACGTAATTTCAAAAGTATTCCAAGTAATAAGAGAATTATTTACTGATACACACACCACACGCATCCGAGTTACTTTGCACCGTTTTGCACAATGGCGTCACAAGGATATACAAGGAAGGACGCTATTTCTAAAACTTATACTCGGCTGTAGAGGACACCACCAGTCGTCCCTCAAAAGGCAGCCCCTTCCGTCTTTCGCTGTACCCCCCCCGGAACTAGGCATTGTCCTTCAGGTCCATGGCGCCAACCATCCTCGCGTCGGCTCTGCTGGGACATATGTTGTCGATGCTGGTTGGTCGCGGCGTCACTCGCTTGGCGCTAGCGTCGGTTCGTTTCCAATCGTGGCGTCTCACGCACACATTACCACCGCTTCTGTACGCGTTTCCCCTTCCATCACTGTGGCTTCGCGTTGTCGCCACGGTGGATGGCATCGCGCTGGCGTCAATTGACGCACACGCTACTACCGCTCCTGTAGGTGTCACCTCCGGCCGGTGTCCACCGATCCCTGTCAGTAGTATCTCGACAACATTCGCCGAAAACGTATCTATTCTATCACCTCATTCTCAATTCTCGATCTTTAAATAAACCGCACTATTCTCAACATTTTTGAGTTCTCTCTATACAAATAGTTTCTAATGTTCTACAAGTTTAGGTCACTCGCTATATATCTTAGCTACTATATTTTTCAGGCATTGCACCGATATTAGATTTACCTCTGTTCCGTTCAGTAGAACATTCTTCATGCTCAAACTTCCAAGAGTTTCAAATAAGCGAAAACAAACGGAAGTTGTTCGCTTTAGAAGCACAAGGTATCCAAACGAGAAAGTGAAATGTTGTTTACAAAATGGTAAAATATTATTTCTAACAGATTATAATATGCTTGCTTAAACTTTGCATAAAACAAGAAGTAATTTGAAGAGTTATCTTTATTATGCGTGTTATTGTGATCTTTAAAAACATTATGCAACGGCACAAACGCTCTGTCAGGTGTCTCTTCAGATTTATGAAACGGAAAATTGATTGAAATTGGCGACCTCGTGGTTTTGACCTCTCTCTGCTACGCTCAATTTCAGCATCATTTGTATTCATCGTTGCATCAGGTTCAATCAGACTTCAATTTACCGCGCCGAATGAAATCTCAACTGCAGCATTTTATCCTAGTCTACTTCGGCCGTTCTGGGCCCAGTCGTACAAACTTGTAAATTAAAATGGCAGTGATTCCTTCTCTGATCGGATAAAGAAAACTGTGAACTTTCTCTGCTCAAATCCCGTACGCGAGTTGAAATCAAACCTTTGACCGATATAATATATCGTGCAATAGCAGGTATTTAATGTACTTATGTATAGCTTTCCGGTATCATCGATATCGCTGGCAAACAAAAGACGATTATTGTTTCGAGATGCTGTTGATACGTCAATCCATTATTATCGTCCGATGCTCTGGTACCCTATTGCAGCTCTCTACGATACGATAAAATCCTTTCGGTTATCACACACCACTAATGAGGGTCATAATCTCGACCAGCTGGATCACAACCATAGGAACGGGAGTGACACGACGACGACCCCGAAGGATTTCTTTATACCTATGGAAATTCTTAACGAATCTCCACTCATTTTGGGATTATATAAACCCTTTGGTTTCAACCCTCTTCAAAGCTATACAGTCACGCGTAGAGTCACGTCGTGTCACGCTCGTACAGAGTTGGTTAAATCTAGTAAGATCGGGCTCGAGTCCCCTTCCGAATCAATAGTTACCCTCATAGAATCTGCAAGTTCGGTTTATATTCTATTTGACATATTGATATATATACTCTTACTGATTCCCTGATTTTGCATCAGGTTCGTCTTCACCATCAATTATCCTAGCGGCTCCCTGATTGCGCATCAGGTTCGTCCGCGCCCCTAACTAATAAACTCATATTCCTTGGGAAATACCCTTCTCGCCGGCCTCTCGCGTTGCCGCAGCCCCGGCTCGTAACATTACAGTGGGTGGCCAAATTATTATACTCGAGCAAATAGGTTTGAGACTTTGTTTAAGCGATGGAATAAAATAGATGTCTCGTTTGTAATGTTATAACATGATTTTTAATACAAGTACATGTATTTAAGAATGCAAATTAAATATATTTAGATATATATGTTTAAGATTATATTGAATGAGAAATACAAATACTCAATATTTGGTGACTCCGCCTGTAGTCTTTATGACGGCTTGGATTTTTGTCTTATTTGTAATAATTTTATCCCTGACTTTTTAAAAACAAATGAGATTTATATGCTGAAAAATTACTGGCAATGTTGCCAGATGTTGTAGCTAATCCATAAATGTGAAAACAATAACATTCAGGCTTTGTTTATTTCAATTACAACCACATCTTTCGCAGATTTGACGAAAATATTTTGAATATAATAATTTGGTCACCCCCTGTATCTTACGATTAAATCTGAAGTAAGTATAAGGAGGAATAGACCTTTCCATTTCATTAATTAATAATATTTGTTTAAAATTTTCCTAGCAAATTTCATAATTCTTCTAACTTTAAATTTGCCTGTTTTTGTATACCTATACAGAAAGCAATTTGCTACAAATTATAGTCAGGAAAAAAAGTATAGGCGATTGCTGCATCGAATAGTGACATTTAAGGGAAAGTAGTGTAGTTACTCTATGCTTATGGACAGTGGAGTGTGGAGTACAATTGAGGGTTAGCTGATCGACTGATCATTTACCCACACTGCCCTCAATGTATCGATTACGAGCTTGTAATTAGGAGAGTGGCTTAATACTGTCCGTGCTCGAATCCCTGAACAGAAGCATCCTGACATTGTGTTCTTTGTTCCTATCATTGAAGAATATGTATACCATAACATATTGGCACCTATACCTATTCATGAATATGATGATATTCTAATAATTATGATCACTGTATGTGTTACATAAAACAATGCAAAATTGACACGAAAAAAAAATAAGTTTGGCAATACAAATTTTAAATACCATAGGGCTATTTAATAATGCGATATGAGGCAGTCAGAGCAAAAACGGACTAACCCACATTTTTTTCGAAATTGAATAAGTAGCAATAACGTATTCCAATAGTCTCTACTAACCATATAAAATAGGAAAAAAAAAATTTTTTTAATGTGGGTTGGTCCATTTTTGCTCTGACTGCCTCATATAATCTCTGTGATCCAAAATGTTGATGTTTGTCAACAGTCATTTGTTTTCTCGTGGAGCTGGCATTTTTGCATATAGCAATTTACTTGGTACGATAATTTAATAAAAATTTATAGAAAAGAAGGAAACAAAATTTCAGTAAAGTCTAATGTTTGCCTATTCTATGCTATTCTGTAATTCAGGAGGCATTTACATACATACGCTAATTTAGAGTTTTTTCCAACACCTGCATGAAAATAGGTGCTTTTTTACGCCTGCTGAACGGGAGCAAAATGACTAATTTTAGAAGTATTCGCGTAAAGTCTTTCTCCCAAGGGAAAAAGACTTTACGCGCATGCGTATTCACAATTTCTTACTTTTTCTCCCAAGGGAACTGGACTACGCCTATTTTCATGCAGGTGTTGAAAAAAATATAGTATGTGACAAGGGAGAGACGCGATTTCGCCTCGCGTGAATTACTGCCCTCGCTGGGCTCGGGCGGCAAACTTCACTCTCGTCGAAATCACTGTCTTCTCTCCCTTGTCACGTAATGTACTTATTACATTTTAGGCCAAGAATTCGCGAACATAATTTGAGCGTGAAATAAAGAAATGGAAGTATAAAGAAAGTGACAAATTTTTCTAAGCAAGTAATCGTGAAGAAAGTAACTTTACGAACGGTGCTGAGTCATGACCTAACCTAGACCTACTACTGACAGCATAACTTAGACTGATGGATCCTTCATCCTCCCTTTTAATTTTTCGTAACATTTCTGCATGAAGTCTTATTTACAGTCTGTGAAAGAAAGCTATAAACAGCTACCATTCGACTTTCATATCATTCTGGTCGCAAAACTCGGTTGCGGTAAGGGGTGAACTCGCATTCCTTGAACGTGACTGGACAGAAACGTCTCGAAATATGTAAGACAACTATATCGGTCTTGATGAGATTGTTCTTGTGTTTATAATAATTTTTTACTTATCGTTATTGAAACACTTACTACTTAGGCACATAGCATTCGGCACACTTGAAAATATACTAACTTACGGTGTCCACATTTGTCGATATGATTCGTAGCCTCAAATTCCTCCCTGCATGCGCATTTGCTTTTCTTCGGCTCGCAATATGACCCCGAGAAACCACATTCACGATCGTCCTCACACTGGTCCCCGAATTTTCTCGGCCCTCGTTCACTCAAATCTACAACAGAAAAAAAAATTTGAATTAACATAATGCACCAAACAGATTTCTCCTATAAATTTCACATGTCATAATAAGATGTCGAAGGTTTAACGGTTATATATGTTGCAGGAGTTAAACATTTTTGTACGTATAATTTGGGGTCGGAAAAAGGCAGAATAATTTTACAGATTTATTATGTATAGAATGGTATACATATATTTGTTAGATAACAAATAGTAGGGAGTGAATAACGTAACAAGTAAGGTAAGTGCGGGGAATAAGGCTCACCTAAGGATCTATAATTTTTTTTAAAAAAACTTGTACATATTCTTGAAAACTTTTTTTTTATAGAAATCTGTAGACATTAAACTATAAATTGTAATATATGTAACAATATTTTCCTTAAAAGTAGCATAAAATATGTGAGTGACATGCGGCAACGTTGCTTTGTTTCCATCTTTTTTTCTCTTTCTACCTCACACTTGTGGCGTACTTTTGCGCGATCGTATCGGTTCGCAATAAATGACTAAATACATGTTTACAGGTTGGTAGTGTTTTTACCAATTTTTACTTTATGCTTTGTACAAGTATACATTATATAGATGACTACGCGGTGTACAGCGTTGCCACGTTTCAAACAGTTCGTTCAGCCAGTTCCAAAAATACGAGCACATTTCTGTTTATTTATTCAATTATCTAATAAACCGTACGGTACATGACCGATTTTCTTTTTTTGAATTTCATAGGAATACTTAAGCTTTTCATTACAACATTTTTTAGGAGTTTCTCACTATTTTTAAGGACTCTGTGTAACATTTTATCGAAATTTTATCGCTTCTCCCATAACAGCCTGTGTATAAGAGCGCGACTTTGATTTCAATTTTTTCAAAAATCGTGTGGTCAATCGATTTGAAATTTTGATACAATGCGGATTACACTTTGAAGATTAGGTTAAAACACTTTTCAAAAATCTCTCATTATTTTTTCTCCGGTATCGAACCTCCTTAACTATATAGAGAAATACGTAAAAATACTTAATAAACAATAAAGTAGCATTAACCTAACAAGCATTAATGGCTGGAGATATTACTAATATATCCCCAGTGAGGGTTCTCGTTTAGTGTTGAAGCCACGCGGCGCCATCGCGTCGTGGCGTCGTCGTGGCGTCTTGATGATATCGCGAAAACACTTTACACGCAGCTTTCTCGTTGTTCGAGATATCTGAGGGACAGTGATAGTGTCGTGACTCTGTTACGTTTAGTCATTTAGTATGCAAGTTTCACGTGTGCTGATTCTACGTCCACCACACGTTTATTCGTACACGAACCCCTGCCACTTTTTCTTCTCTTTTTTTCGCACGAATTTGTTCCATCAATTATAGCAAGCTTCCTCATTGATTTGTCCTTTGGAAGAACTCAGGGAAGTAATTTCCATATCGCGAATATGGTTATACTCCAATTGTATGCAGTGTGACTAAACTTGCTTACAATTAGATGACTAAAATTCAACCATTAACCACAATTAATATTAAATATCATTCAGAGTAACGAACTTTCCTTCTCCTATGACGTAAAAAACCATGTGAATAACACTTTATCAATTCCTCGGTACAAGAATGTGTGCTAATTGCAAACAGTTTCTCAAATTCCGATCGTCAATTTTTAATTTAGAATAATTATCAATAATAGGTAAACTGACAATAAGTGGGGAACGAATTGCTAAGAGTTCGAATTACTCATAGTTTGTTTATTGTCAACTCACAATTATTCTCCTTGCAATTCACCCATAACCTTGAAAATTCAGTTTCAACGGCTACTGCTAATTCGATATTGTTTTCTTTTTCTTGATCTTACATATTTGCACGGTACACACCATGAATATTTAATTCATACTGAAAGTATCACAGAGCCTGGCAAATTTTTCTTCGGCCTTATTAAATTCTTAGCCAAGTACCTATTCTTGCGCACGCACCTTCGTGTTTTAGTACAATGCGTGCGCCTTGTAAAGGGAGAGGATACTGTCATGGATCCCTAACCTCGTCGAAATGGAAATATCATTGTCAGGAGTGTCGTCTGACAATGAGCACATTAACTGAAGAAACGAAGTACTTACATACCTACTACATAAATTTTTATTCGATGGCAAGAATACCTACGTCTGGACAAAATATCTACGGGTTTATTTATTTGTGCAATCCCCTCGCGTTCCAAGTTCCATAAAATCAAGCTACCTTTCGAATCCTTTATTCGGCAACATGCAATGGCGAATCAATCCCCGGTGAATGTCTCACTTCCGCGTTACCGAACGGTAAAAACAGGTAATAGGGAACGGCACGTAATATGGAACTTCGTAAAATTTCGATGAAGAAATAACGAACTCTTCAGGCAATCGTGTATACTAGATCCCTAGACACAATAGATGATGATACACTCAATTGAGCATCAGTCGGGCATCCATCATTGAAAGAGAAACATTTATATTTTTTGTGGGGTGTAAAAGTTTCTAAAAAGTGCATCAAACAGTGAAATATTGCAGTGAAGGTATGTTACAAAGTATTATTTTGATATAATTTACCATTAAATATGTGTGTTTTTGATTATTTAATAATAGTTTACCAATAAAGTTACTTTCTTCTTACAAGGAGAGTATCCCAGATGTCCACCTCCGATTGCTTTGAATTTTGGATATGTTTTAGAGGACCGAAAAGTAAGATATATACCTACGTGTTTTTTTTTTATAGCGGCTCGTTTTCATATTTAAGGAGTGAAACCACCCCTCAAAGTTATAAGATTTTCAGGTATTTGTCACCGATTCCTTTGGTTTTTGGATACGTTTTAGAGTACAGAAAAATAAGACACAGGTGTCTTTTTATTATGGCCTGTTTGCATGTTTGGGGGATGAAACCACCCCTCAAAGTGGTTCACCTCCTGAACATGCAAACAGGCTAAAATAAAAGGACACCTGCTTCTTATTTTTCTGTCTTTTAAAACGTATTCAAAAACCAAAGCAATCGGAGACGAACACCTGAAAATCTTATAAAATTGAGGGGTGGTTTCACCCCCTAAATATGAAAACGTAGCGCTATAAAAAAACACATACATTTTATTTTTCGGTTCTCTAACAAATTCAAAGCAGACAACTGGGCTACTCTCTTTGTTAGTATAATTCTTAATTTCTTGTCGGAACACGTCGGTACGTAATATGTAACACACCGAATAACATAGATGAAGTTGATAATGACGATGATGACGATGATGTGGAATGCTTATTTTACGATGGTAATTATAAAAATAATGATAATGAAATATAGACCCAATGTATTCGCTGCGTTCAGTGGGTACACGAAGAATGTGGGGCTTTCGACGTATTATTCACGTGCCCAACGTGTAGAAGACAGAGAAAGCAGGAATAAATTCCGAAAATAATGTATATTTATTTATTTGTATCTTCTACTTAATAAATCTTCATTTTTAGTAAAAAAAAGTAAAGATTCCCGAGTTTTCCTTACAAATTTCCTAGGTGTTCCATATTAAGACTTATTTTTTCGAACGGCCAATTTTCACTCTTTTCAGTTCTTTTTAATATAATTGCAAAACAATTTTTTTTTTTACATTTTATTATGTAAATATGAGTATGTATTAGTTCCTTCGTCCTCTCGTGTCAGTTTTATTAAAAAAAAAATTCCCTACTTTGGACAAGCTTTGGATATCAGATGTTCCATATTACCTGCCTTCACCCTAATTCTTTTATTCGAGATAGTATCACAAAGGCGAGCAGGTTGTTCCCTCATAATTTACAGTGGAAAGAAAGCGCGGAACGAAATTTCCTTACGAAAGCCGCAATTCATTTCTTCTTGAAACGCTTGAAACGTAGAATAATGACGTCACTGTTTAAGATTTACATTTAAATTGAATTTTTTATTGACAAGTGTGACTATTTTTCCCGGGAAACCGGCCGCGTTACTTTTACGACTCGTTTCATTGTTTCATCTTTCTAAATCGTCGTCGCGGGCGTATTTTAGGTGAAACGACAGCAGCTTGTTCCTAGGCTTGAGTACGATCGTATTCTACATAGTAGGCGGCCATTATGTGGCGACAATGCAGTAATCAAGCTCGGTCTCGTTGCCTCGGAGAAAAGATTTGCTTCCTTGACTTTGCTAACGGGCCGGGCGTCGGCGTCTTCACAGCATCAACCTGCCCTTTAAAATTCTTTAACGCCTCGACGGTCTGATGAACATTGAAGTGAACACTTGGTAGGCGTTAATTACGTGTCAGAAAGAAAAAATAAAGTACGTTAATTTCACGGGGCTGCAAAATTGAGGGTTATAAAAACTTCTTTAAGAATGTATGCTGGCTTTAGATGTTGGTACATATCTGGACATCTAAATGTAAAAACAACCTCAGCTTTGCTTCCAGTGACCAAAATATCGTCTATATACGTATAGCAAAAGTCTAGGCCCCTCAGAACGGTGTCGATGAATCGTTGAAATGTCTGGGTAGCGTTTCTTAACCCAAATGGCATGACAACGTACTCGAGTAATCCGAATGATATCGTTATCGCGGTCTTCTCTATGTCGTCCGGGTGGACGGGTATCTAATGATACGCCCGCACGAGGTCGATGGTCGAAAAATCGTCTTACCGTACAAAAGACTGGGTATCCTACGTGCGTTCACGAGACGGTAGTCTCCGCAGGGCATCCAACCTTTTTCCTTTTTATCCGATTTTTTCTTTTTCTTCGGAACTAGATGCGAGCTTGAAGCCCACTTGACTCTTGGACTGTCAAATGTGTCCCAGTTGCATTACATTCTCGAATTCTGTCTTGGCGACCTTATACATTTCCGACGACAAACGGCGCGGTTTACAAAAGGTTGGTGGCCCGGCGGTCGTATTGATGCGATGCACTACATCGTGTTTTACCTCGCGGGCGACCGCTGTTGGTCGCGTGACGTCCGGGAACACAGCCAGTAGGGAATCCCCTGTGATTGTCTTCACGGATCCGATGTCCACGGCGACGACTCTTCCGACTGAGAACAGCGACGTCGTCCGGTCCAGTAGGCGGCGGCTCTGTAAATCCACCAGCAGACCATAGTGGCTCAAAAAGTCTGCTCCGATGATTGGTTTCGAGACATCGGCGATCACAAACTTCCAAACAGAAGCCTGCCACAGTCCCAGGTTGAGGTTGAAAACCCACACCCCGTAGGTGCTGATGGTAGAACCATTTGCCGCGAACATCACGTAGGGTGTCTTTTTTACTCGGCCCTTCACGTACGTGCGTGGATAAACGCAGAGATCCGAGTCTGTGTTGACCAAATATTCTGTCGTTGTATCTCGGTCGGTAGCGAAGAGGCGGCTAATCTTCGGACTGACACTGGTCGCCGCGTTCAGTGCCGGTTTTTTTTCGTTTCTCGAATCAAACTTGCACGGGGCTCGACACTTTTTGGCCTTGGTGCCACTGGTCCAATGATACCAGCACTGTTCCGGATCAACCGGCGGCTTCGGACGTCTCCCACTATGCGATCGCGATTGGCGACGGCTTCTATTGCCAGACCGGTGTCGCGAACGCGATCGTGTCAATTCTGAAATTCGCAGCTCTAAACCTTCTAGTTTTTTGACCAACGTTTCCGCGAGATCGTCTTTCGAAGCACTGGTCACTTGCGTCTGCTGCACGTTTTGTGAGGTTCCTTCATGGATCTGGATCTCCGCCACCTTATTTAACGGCAAATCTGCTTGTGCCGTAACGAGTGCGCGGGTCATGGCGGGCAATCGGTTTGACCATACGGTCCGCAAAAAATCGTCCGATACGGTAGTCCCAGCTAAACTTCACATGCGGCGGAGGAACTAGGACGGCGTCCTATCCCCGATTTCCTCTTACTCTAAAAGCTGTCGCATCAGCTGGCTCTGCGACACTGATAGTCGACGGATCAGCTTCTTCTTCAACGTCCCGTATTTTTACGCTGCGACATGACGTAATAGAATCTAGTTCTATCTGTCGTGACTCCATTTAATGCAAACTGGGCTTCGACTTGGCTGAATCAAATTGGGGGTTGCTCCGGACAGAATTTTGGAACCCGGATGCCCACACAATGCACTTCCGGTACCGTGGCAATATTTTCCGTCGCGGCGGCAGTGTTTTCCGTCGCGGTCGCCGTTGAGTTTCCTAGCGCGATCGGCGGCTAGACTCCAGCCGCGCAGCGTTCAGGGGTCCCACTTTGGTTCGAGCGCACTTAAAAGGGTCTACGGCCGAAGATTCATACCTGTTCCAGAAATAAAATAATTCTTTATTTTTTATCGTATCGATATGGAAGTGACACCAATGGATTTCTTATTTTTTTTCGATGATAATCATACGAAATTTCGTGTAAATCGGACTATTATTAACGAAGACAACTTGAAATACTTTAATTTGATAGTTTATTTCAATAATTTATGAAAGAATACTAATTTCGGTATCAATATCCTTTCTAAACTTCGCAATTCTTATTATCTTCTCTCATTCGGAGCAATATTTATGTGTGAAAAAATATACTGATGTTTTACATACTACTAGAGTTTTCCATATCCGTGGCATGCCCGCCACTTCATTGACTTCAAGCACCCTCTTCCACGCAGCACGTAACAGACGCTATGGACGTTCGCTGCTTTAGACGAATGTAACAGTGGCGTAAGTCCATATGTTGCGTGGAATAATGGAGTAAGTCCAAACCCTGGACTTGCATCACTATTCCAGATATTTTGACAGCCACTTTACTTACGATGTAAAATTGACTCTTATTTTTTACAAGCAAAATACCCACCCGCTTCGCTTCGGGCCTAAGAGATATTAAGGACTCCATGAAAACACATTTCACCCCTTTTCACCACCCTCTTGAAATTGGTTTTTAGGCATATAATGGCGATTTTATATAATATCCTTCAAGTTATTGATTAAATAAAAAAATATGCGAAAAAAGTTGTAGATCCGGACAAGGAGCATATTTTATGTTGTATTACTTCTTCTCGTTCAACAGTTTAAAAAAAAAACCGAAAAGAATGGTCAATAATATTTGACACCTATCTTTTTGTATTGGCAATCAACCACATCTACGGGGTGAAAGTCCTCAATTTGAGGATTGAAAACACATTTTGCTCAGTATTTCGGAAACCGTTGGGTAGGAGTTAAAAAGTTAGACTTTCAAAATTGTGAATTTTTTAACGACGCATTCAGCTATGTAAACAACGTGAAGAAATACTAATTTGTTTAAAAAATAAACTTAAAATTTATAGGTTTTTACCCGTTCGTGTTGCAAATTGTTGTTCAAATTTCGTGCAAATTTGTTCATATAAACTACATACCAAAATAAGAAATACAGATATTTTTAAATTTTTAATTTCGACTTTGCACAGAACGGGACCTTAAGTGACATGTTGTTGAAAGCATTATACATTTTTATGATATTCTGACTAATTATATCTGGTAAACTAGGTTTTAGACTCCTTTTCTAACACCATGTACATTAGCAGGGACCAGATAATTTTAATTTTGAATATCGGAATTATCAGTGTAGAACGCAAAAGTGTACAAATTTGTAGTAATGAAGTAATGCTTCATGAAATTGCGTCTGTAGTAAGAAATATTATTAGAATAACATATTCTAATTGTGAGTGTTGAAGGTTACAACATTAGTAGCCGTAAAATGAAGAAGATACAAGTCGTCTACTAAACTATCTTTTATCTAAAGGAGAAGTTGATGGTGGCTTGTGAACGTGACTTGCAATTTCCGTTTTAAAACGGCCACATAAAGCGGCCGCTAGAACCGTCGCGCGTCGCCGTGCAAACTCCAACGCACAGGCATCAAAGAAACTGGCTATTCCCTCATAATTGCGTGGTCAGTTAACGATTTGTCCTCCTTGCTGCGACCTGAAAAAAGAAAGGATCACACACCACTGGTCGCGCGCTGCAAGAACTACTCCGGCAACTCCCAGCAAATATGGCGACACTTGGGTCAATCTACGCGTTGAAAGTAGGTCACTTTGCTTGCTGTGGCACACTGCCAACACTCTCACGTGCTAGCCGTCCCACGCCTGCTGCAGTCTGAAGCTGGCAACCACCTTTACACAGGGCCGGCCCAGCAGGGTAGTAAATCAGATGTTTGATAGGCCACTAAAAATTCTCCATGTACTCATTCTCATAATATCAGTCGAAAGGTTCGACTTGACTCGCAGTTCTGTTCTTGTACGAGTAATTCATCAGGTCGTCTTCAGTTGACGTGACGTTATTTTTTTTGCACTTGAAGATTAGTACTATGTACACCTACACTCTCTACAAGGTGTCGCCCAGACGTCGGCCGAGAGGGTGTCATCGACCTAGCATCAAGTATGAAGAAAGGGTTGCAAAACGCAATTAAGTACTCTTAAATAAATGCTGCAATTTCCTTTCATTTCGTGACAATCGCTACGAAACAGAGGAAACTTTTTTAAAAGTGCATATTTTTGGCGAAACAAACATGTTTTTTTTAAAACTTTCGCAAATTAATTACACGATTCAGCAAAACAATCCTCGGCTTCAATTTATTTCTTTGTAATTAATTGAAAAAGAAATACTTCGTTTTCGACAATAACAACTGCCTACTTATAATTAGTACCTTTTAATTTACAAGATACATACTCTTTATACAGTGCCGGACAAAAGTATTGAGACACTTTTTAAAACAGAATAATTTTTTTAAATTTGGTCCGAACGACTTGAGTTTTCTTGAGAAGCCAGAAGGATTAGTTTACTAGCACTTCTGTCACTCAAACTTCTGTTTGACATATTTTTGGATTAATCAATAACTTGGAGGATATTATTTAAAATCGACTTTGCGAGCTGTTAAATAATTATTTAAATGTTCAATGGCCCAGGGACACCTTTTGCCGATATCCAATTGGGCTCAAGCTTTACACACATTTTTTTTTATTATTTGGAACTATTCTGGGGTGTGCCGCGAAGAAAATCTTGAAAAAAAATTGACCGAGAATAAATAAGAGCCACCCTAATGGGCACGCAACGTTTCGGAGATTTTACAGCAATGGTCCAGCAACATTTTAAGTAGGAGCGCCAGAAATAAAAATAACGGTATACATGGGTCTGTGCGGGACGCGACGACGTGAATGCGTGCAGAATCGTAATAGTAGTATAAAGCCCGTGTGTTCGGAACGCATTCCGAAGTCCTTTTGTAAATATGCCTTTAGAATCAGTTGTACATATGTTTTGATTTAGTCCTAAGCATTGTATATTCCGTAATTTGGGTGGACCGAGTAGCTGGAGTCGCGGGATGGGCAAGTGGGGTGGCCGAGCCCGACCTGCGGTTCGCGAATTCCGAGCGAGGTGTCTTACCGCTTCCGCGCTCTTGTGATCTACGTGGCTTGACGAACGTGTTAACGTGTCTCTTTTGTAAAGCCTTTTGCTCGCACGCGAGTGTTTGCGTGCTGCAGTGTACTGTTGTACTAAAATTCGGTGATTAATTCTCGTCTGCCCGCTAGTCGCTTCTGTGCGACTCGCGAAATAACCGCGTTGTTGTGTGTAAAACGCAGAATTGTATATAGTGAGCAAGTCCGTAGCTTGTAAATATTAGTTCATAAGTTTGCCATCCTCCTCCCTCTCTCGGGGGCAGCGCACTGTAGTGCGAACATATATCCATCTGTAAATATACCCGAGCGACCTGTCCGGGAGTACCGAATGCTTTCGAGCATCCCGACATCTATGTTCCTTCCCTGAGAATTGAGCATTTTTCTTAAGGGGGAACACCACTGTGACGGTCGGAAAAATGAGCCCATTTTTAAGATTTTTTTAAGCAATAACTTACAGTTTTATTATAAAATTGTTATTACCTATCTTTAGTATAATGTCTTAAGAGACTATAAAAAAAAAAGTAATAGAAAAACATACATAGATTTCCATATACAGTTAATCTCCTACACCCCTGACAAGAAAACATAGGTCGCTTATCGAAACGATATCTTTGGAACGGCAACTCTGAAATCAATTTTTTTTTGTTTAATATAATCGGTATGAGTGTAGTTTCCGTTGTACGTACCGATTTTTAAAAAAAATTATTTTTGTAAAAATGGCGCACTTGGGAAGAAAAAGTTTCGAAAACCCGCAAAAAAATGGATAGTTTTTCGAGCGTATTTCAAAAAATATGTTTTCGATCAAAAAATCGGTACGTACAACTGAAGATACTCTTGTTTTAAAGATCCTGTAAAAATTTCAAGTCGATCGGATAAAAATTGACAGAGCTATTGATTCGATCAGTTAGAAAAATGTCGTTTCGAGAAAATCGCGTTTAAAGATACATAGCGCCCTTGGAATGGCATCGTGACGCGTCTCACAAAATGCACTGTATCTTCGTCAATTCTTCGAATATTAACTTGAATTTTTCAGACAATATTTTTGAAGAGTTAAACATTAAGAAAGTGAAGAAAAAAAAAATCGAAATTTTTTCAACTTTCACAGTGGTGTTCCCCCTTAAGTTTGTCGAGCTCACCATTATCGCATAATATTAAAAAACCAAAGAGTGATATCAGCGCGTAAGTTCGGTCATATAAATCTATCCCATAATTGTACTCACTCATTTCAATAACTCAGGGCCGCCTTAACAAATTTGAGCGCCCTGGGCTAAAAGAATTTGGCGCCCTAGCCCCTAAGGGTGCAATTTATTCGCAATCGGTGGAAGGCAGTACATCACAACCCCGGGTCTCCGCCAAAGCAAACACCAACAAAAACAATGCCCGGGAACGAAATTTTTGGCTCCAAAATTGAAGTGAGAAAAGCATTTCAACATATTTGATTCTTAAGCGCCCTTGGATCACGGGCGCCCCTGGGCTATAGCCCATTTAGCCCATTGGTAAAGGTGGCCCTGTGAATAACTTCATGATATAGAAACAAAAAGCGGTTGTAGCTGCGGCGGTAAAGTGTTCGTCTACGGTGCTATATATATGTATGTACGCAAGCCTCCAGGTCACACTATTGTCATTTATTCTTAACAATTTCTAACCAGACCACAAACATACACCCCTGTTACCCCTACAAGTCAATTCCCCGAGAAACGACACGTCCTTAAGGAATCGAGCACCGACGTCCGAGTACAATAATTTCGCACACTGTTTCAATACACCCAGTGCATCCAGCGCGAACTCATCTCCGTTGGTCCTCCCGGCAATGTTTAGCATAATGATGTGTCTTATGCGTCGATCGATCCACTTCCTTGGTGAATTCGTTCATTCTTCACTCGTCCGCCGCATTCACCTCCGGGGCTCACGACGTGAACTGTATCTGGACCGACAAGCTCTGCAATATATTGTGGTTGGAGTTTTCGGATGTAGGAAAGTTGGTGCTCTTAATGTCCAAACTCTGTAGGTTCGAATTGGCCTCCAAAAATGTCTCCAGTTTGACGCCGTTACAGTTCGCGCAGCGACCAATTGAGAGGTCCTCAAGCAATTGACCCGCAGGTACTGCTAGCTCCTGAAAGGCCGATGGTCGGGCGTGAAATGCTGTCACACCGTTTTTCACAACCAGGGTCAAACAGCCCTGGCCATAGGTCCATGGCAACCAATTCGTCATCGAAAACAATGTATCTTATAAGAACGGCACATCGCATACAAAGTGGGAGTGTATTCCCGCAACGTTCTGGAGATTTTATAGCAATGGTCCCGCCGCAATGTTTCGGGCAGTGAGGGACACGACGACATGAATGTGTGCAGGCAGAATCGTAGAAGTATAACGCCCGGCGTGTCTTTTTCTCACAGAAAATTGTTTCTCCAAGGGGAACACTTTACCGCTGCAGCTACAACCGCTGATTGATAAGATTGCTTACGTATTCGAACTTATACTCCTACCGAGCAAAACTTTAAACTCAACTTACTAAAAAGCGAAGGCTCATTTGACAAATCTCATTAAGGATTTGTAACACTATAGGCAACTTTCACCCGGTGTCATTTTAGGTTAGGTTGGAAAACTGTCTTTAGACTGAACCTTTGCATTCGTCTTTTCTTCTCTCTTTTCCTTTGCTTGATTGTATATACGTATCGGTGCAATAAAGACGTTTAATAATAATAATAATAATTTTGCACATTAAACTATATAGTACCTACTCTATGTAAAAAAATTAAATTGATCTTCAAGTCTCTTCTATAATTTCATTTACAAACAAATATCACGATAACACTTTTTTCATATCTTCAATGGTCAGCGAGAAATTCTAGCGTATCCAGTTAAATGAAACATGCTGTAGAATCCACTCAACGTCATGTACATATTTCGACAAATTTTGTCACAGTAATTGCTTCAGAGTATTGCTGTAATGTTTCTACAATATTTTCATTACAGTATTGCACGGCAATATGTGCGCAATTTTGTTTGGGCATTGCGACTGGAACATTGCACGTCGATGTGCGCGCAATATAACTGGAATATTGTAGGATCGTTGTGGCACTGGACGCATGCGCAATATTTCTGCAATATTGCAAGAACGATGCCACTCCAATATTGCACAGCAATACTGCAGCACAGGCCCGGATTAAGATTTTTGAGGCCCGGGGCTATCAAACATTCGGGGGGCCCCCGTGGTTACACAGCGGAAGGGGGGGGGGGGGTAAAAAAGATATTGTACAATTAACTTTTAGTTAAAATGTTGTTTTCTTATCTTTAATTTTTCAAATTCTTGTATTAGTCTTCACAATCGATAGATCTTAATATTTCCAATGAAGACAGAGTGAGTAAATCGCTTAGAACGGGGCCCCCCTAGCCCTCCTTTAATCCGGGCCTGCTGCAGCATCGTTCCTGCAATATTGCAATGCAACCTACAACAACGCAATGTTACAGCAACGTTCCTGCAATACTGCTGCAACGAAGTGTGCGGTATGAGTACCTAGGTTATTACATGTATTATGTAACTATATTAAGTACATACATGTAGTAATATAGACTATAAAGAATGGAATATAATATGATGCATCGAATGACTGGAACAAAAAACAATTTCATGGAGTTTTGGCTGATAAATCACCCTAGGAAATACAAAATCGACGACTGTATCGCGTATCTTCTTAACTACTAAGTAGCGTAACATTTATTAATTTTCCGCGATGCCACGTATCACGTATATCGTTTATTAATGACACAACTTTTTCCACGTGGACGCGCGGCTGACAATGGGAACATTGAGAACAGAAACAGCTACTGTAATTGCATTTCCGCGTACAATTCGCACTCCAGAAACGAGATACGTAGTGCGGTGCTCGTGTTGGTTCACCGTAGTCTACAGGTTGCTTTATCCGCATCATTATCAGATTCAATTGTTACGTTAGTAACGCGACAGGGGGTGGATTTACAAATGGGTATGCAAAGATTCGAGTCGATAACAAAAAATAGAAATGTTTTTCCTCTGAAAAAAAAATCCAAAAGACTGAAGCTCTTTTTTTTAACGAACACATTTCAGCGATTCTGCAACGATATATTTAATAATTTATTGTTCTTCGATTGTGATTTACCCCTACCAGAGGATTTAGTTCATCCGTCGTAAATTACTGGCATATAAGCGTTACCGTTGTTTCGCACGACACACGACGAAGAGGTAAAAGTTCTATGGCTACAGGAAATCGATTGCAAAATTACGGAGGTACCAGCCAGGGAAAGGGGTATGATGTACCTACGAATTCGGATCTTTATTACTTTCTATGATGCTTATAT
Organism: Andrena flavipes; assembly: GCA_963971345.1. Taxonomy (NCBI): domain Eukaryota; kingdom Metazoa; phylum Arthropoda; class Insecta; order Hymenoptera; family Andrenidae; genus Andrena; species Andrena flavipes. The sequence goes on along the minus strand of OZ020479.1, from coordinate 70,661,808 downwards.
TATTTAATACATTATATTTTCTTATGTTAATAACTTAAATATTACAATTACAGCATTTTCTTTAACGCCTTGTTTTCTCTTTCGCTAGTAAGGGCGTCATTGTTTTCACTCTCCTAATACCCGCTTAAAATTTTTGATCGTTTTATCCAAATTATCGAAGAAAAAATGAAGTTCTGTTTTTTGTATCGTATAAATAACAGTTTCAATATTGCACGCTAAATTTTCTTATGTACCATTTCACAAGATTTATTCGTTATTTTGCATAAAACAGATTAGGGTGACAGTAATTGGGTAGGTGGCAGTAATTGAGCCCTTTACCCTAGGCACCTACTGTTGAAATTGATTATCCTTGCCCTCTTATAGTAAAATCAAAATCGATGCAAGATAATATATTGTTCCGTCCTCGTGGTAGCTTCTATATGTATAGCCTCTAAGTCTCTAAGTAGAGCTTTACTCAATATCGAGTAATATATTATACGTAATTAGCTAGGTGTATAAAGATTCACGTTAATATTAAGTTGCGCAATGTTAACCGCTGTAACTGCATAATCCGTTAACGTATAGGTAGCAAATCTTCGCGTGATAACATTTCACCCGGTTTCTCTACGTGACACAATTTAACCGCTTAAATTGCCTTTTCTGCACAAGCTTCGCTACGCCATTAAATTTCAGCTCCGCCAGAGTTTGCGCGAGATCGATAAGAAACGCTCCCAAAATCTGCAGCAGGCATGTCATGTATTCGCGAGCGCGTTAAATCTGACATTCGTCGACGTAACGCAATCGAAAACGGAAATGGATCGAGAAGTCTAGATAGAATTAGTGGGGAAATTGGCCGCGATCCTCATAGCGTCGCGCGCGCCGATGGAAAAACGAGAGATACGAGCTTGCGCACTGCAGCAGATTTATTTGGTGCCAAGTATTTTTATAAAACAGGTGTCCAAATAACGATCAGTCCAATGCAAATATAACCTGTTACGTTCTTCGTTCCTTCGATAGGTACTGTTACTACATAGTAATAGGGCTGGGAATATTCGAATAATTCGAATATTCTACAAGTATTTGAATGCTACGAATAAACTTCGAATATTTCAGTATTCGAATGTTATTATTCGAATATTTAAGTACCCATGCAGCACACTTCGTTGCGGCAACCTTGCTATGTTGCATGGTTGCAGTGCAATCTTGCTGCAACGTTGCATCAATGTTGCGGTGCAAATATTGCAGCAACGTTTCCATATTGTTGCTGCAACGTTGCACCAGTATTGCGGCAACGTTCCTGCAATGTTGCAACTACTACTTAAACCTAAAATATTCCCCTTGCTTTTAATAATACGAGAAAATGTCTAAGGAAAAATATGTTTGCTTCAGGGAGACAATTATTCTGACGGGCGATTTTCTTCTGAAGGTTATATTTTCCGAAATTTCAAGATCATCGATGGATCATCTCCTTTCATAAAAAACAACGGAGATATTTTAAGTTTAAATGTTAGACGACTCACCCTATATACTTTAATGTGTAGTACGGCACAGTGTGGAAGTTGTAGTACATACCTACAGTAGCGGTAAAAAAGTTACTTTTTCGAACTACCCTACGCTATTACTTTTTAATATCAACTTAAAACTGCAGTATGTGCTTAATATCCATGTCCTGAAAGAGAATTAAAAGTTGTATAAAATCCAACTACAGTTGAATTTAATTAACTAACAAACAAAAACCCTACATAACATTAAACAAGACAACACATTCTTAAAGCCAACAAAAAGTTACTACTTTTGAACATTAATAAAAAAAAATTAATATTTTGTGGGGGTACCTTTTGCTTTTAGGACAATCCAGTTATTAAACGTGATAATCTTTTTGTCGGCCCCAGAAATGTGTTACCCCGTGCAATGTCATATAGCACTTTTGTTTGCCAGTTAAATAAATTCAACTTTAACTGAGCTTTATACAGCTTTAATTTTCTCCATCAGAATATCCATATTAAATATACCACAGTCACAAATGTATGATAAAAAACAACAAAATTGAAAAAATCGAAAAAGTGGTAACTGTTTTGTCCTCTAGTTTTGTATTACAAAAGGTAATGGAGTTTGTCAAAATGAGCCTTCGTTTATGAATAATTTGAGTTCAAATTTTTGCAAAATAGGAGTGTAAGTTCGAATACGTTAGCAATCTTATAAATTAGTGGTTGTAGCTGCGGCGGTAAAGTGTTCGCCTACGACGCTACAGGTCGGCCGATTCGAATCCGCTTGGGGAAAAAAAATTTCTATGAGAAAAAGAAACACGGCGTTTGTACTTCTGATTCTGCGCACACATTCAATATCGTCGCGTCCGTCACAGACACAGATATATATACCGTTATTTATATTTTTGGCCCTACTGTCCGAAACGTTGCAGAAGGTGGACATAGGAATATTGTTGCGTGCGTGCAACACTGTAATCTTGCACTGCAACGATCTTGCAATTTTGCTGCAACGATCTTACAACTTTGCTGCAACGAGAGTGCGCTGTATTGGTATTCGAATACTATTCGAATACTGATATATTTATAAAACAAGTCCTTTAAGTTCATTTTTTTACATCTTTTTATTGAGTTTCAGTTGTGAGTTCGTTAGTTTGTCAGGGTGAAATCTTGTAAGCTAATTTTGACCCACTTCAACATATCCGATCGGCCTGAAACTTTACACACATATGTAGTTCCGATGACAATAAAATATTTTCTCCCAGTATTTCTTACATCAGTATTCGAATAGTATTTGGGTACTTGGATATTCGAATTATATTCGCAAATAATTGAGCAACTGAAGTATTTGAATATTCGAATACCGAAAAATTCGACAAATATTCCCAGTCCTACCTAGTAATATTAATAAGTATAACGAATAACATTATTAGAAACTTTTTCGATGTTCGATCTCCGATAATTTGCAATATCTCGTTAAAACAGAGTAAGTATGTACTCGTATTGTGAAAATTACGTTCCTCTTGCATGAAATCGAGTCATTCCATCTAATTCTAGGGTGGAACACAAATTTTGCGATTGTTCACGAGTGTCGTATCACGAAGTAGCGTAACCACATATTATGTACGTATTATTCAGTAACAATTCCAACGTGCCACGCCTTCGATGTCTGTTAACACGTCGAATTACTAGTCCAAGAATTACAAAACTAGTTCAAGTCTAACAGAGGATGCAACGAGTGCAGCCGTAGCCCGCGACTTCGGGACGAAGTTGGGTTGCACGTGAGTCCGCAGTGCAGACTGCAGTGTCTTTACGTCTGTTGTTCCGACCGTTGCGTTGTTACGATTTGGATGAGGTAACTCCAGGGAGGTTTCCTTAACCCAGAGACTCTCAAGTCAGATTGGTGGAAAGTTTTATTGAATATAGATACGCCCTCGCAATTAGAAATAGGCTATGGACCACCTATGATTCTTGTCAGAGCTCAAAGGTTCATTGTCTTATTAGATTTCCTCTCTCTCTCTCTGGATGACCTCTCCTCGGATTGGGTTCAAGGGTTTTTTGTTTTGGTGATAGAATAGGTAATGTTAAGTTCTGGAGCGTTCCTAACACCGTTCACCTTCTAACGAGTTGAAACTCACAAAAAAAGGTGGAGAATATTGACGAGGGCAAGACTGAGAAAACGTTTAAGGAACGAAGGAAGAGAGATGTTGTTTTTTAGGTATTAGTATTGTCCAAAGACTGTTGAATGTTGTTACTGGAATGACAGTTTTTATCCGAATTTTTCAGTTTAACATCCAACTCTTAAAGTCATCGTTCTGTTCACGTGATTAATGTTATGAAACTACCCGAAAAAAATCGAACTACCCGAAAAAAATTGAGTTACCCAAAAAAGTCGAGTTATCCGAAAAAAATCGAGTTACCCGAAAAATTTAATTATCCGAAAAAATCGAGCTACCCGAACAGCTGTACTGCCCATACCCTTCAATTATCAATCTGTGATTCTTTAGAGAAAGGAGAAGTTGTCAGGATTGTGGAAAAAGCAAGAATAATCGAAAAAAAATTACATACCTACCCCAATTTTGAAATCAACATTGATGGCAACGTTCGTTAAAAAGTGTAATTCTTGATTGCAGTACAAGATGGAACTCGACTGTAGATATACTCGAAATATTGTACGAAATAAAAAAATATTGCGATCAAATAGATGACACAAACCTGAAATTACCGCCAATAACATGGAGTACTACAATTAATGAATTAATCGAAGTTCTAACTCTTGCAAACTTTGCTACGAAAAAATTACAGAGCGTGCAATTATTGATAGGCGATTTATATGAAATTTGACAACGTTGTATTATACAAAAACCATTTCTCCCGGATATCGTGTAGGGGGGGGGGGGGGGGGGGTCAGATGTCATGACTTCAATTTTCAACCCGATTTACAGTAAATATTGTCTTAAAGCAAATAGCGACCTGTTTTACTGAATCAGCATAAAATTTTGAACATATAGGTTTGTTCTGATAAGATAAGTAATTTCTATATTAGTTTTAATATCCATTTTAAATTAGGTCGACCGCGTCTCCCGGATTTACCCTATAAATGTGTCTCCTGTTTCTATCAGGATTTTGTAAAAAATATGCACATAAACAGTAATCTGCAGCTACAATAATTAATGATATCAATTACAGAAAAGTCTATACAAGAATTGATTCTAGAACCGTTTCAGGACCGATATAGAACCGAAATAATAACGGTAATGGAACCGATATTAGGAGGGAAATAAGAACCATAACCGAAACAGATAATAGTTGGAAATTTCGGTTCTTCATAACAGCTATTCGGAATAAAGGTTCTTCGTAACCGTTTATAGAACCGAAATCGATATTATAACAGTTTTCAAGCCCTGCTCAGGAGCTTATTAACAACACCTGCAGTTGCTTACTTGACGCGTCGAAGCCACTGGACGTATGTACGCCGGATGCTTGAAATTTTCAGCTTTTATTATCTCCCTAGGCGGTATACTCGGTCAGCTTCTTTGTTAGACGGAGCATTGCCGCTGCTCCCCGATTATAAGAGATTTATTTTGGGGCAAGGAACCTACGACAAACAGGTCGTGGTACTTAATTACGTCGGATACTCCTTTTGTGAGGATCACATGTGTGCACCCACTCCTTTTATCAAGCGCTACAGCGTAATTAGAACACGCCCTAAGGCCGCCTTCATTTCGAAACCGAGCCGGTCAGGTTCTTACGGAGACTATACATTATCCGTCGCACACCGAATGCCGGGTCATTTTGACTCGGCCCGTAGCGCTCCTGCTGCAACAGTCGACGATCGTCTTTTCGCTTTTCACTATGGGTGTAGACTATGCTTAGCACATAGAAACGGATACAACTGAACTGCATGCGACTGCAATTAACTTCGGTTGCCTCTTGTTGCACAGTTCATTTGTCTGTACGCCCGCCTGTACCTATGAACTATGTTTACTATGTAGTACCTATATATGTACACTCGGCTCAAACGATTGTGGCCGATCGAGTTTCGATTGCATTCGAGCTAACTAGGGCTGGTTTTTTTACATCGCTACGATTCTACAGTATTTCGTGAATATGGTGGAGGCACTGCCAAGCCACAGGTTCCCGTTGGCAGTGCCCCCACCATATTCACGAAATACTGTAGAATCGTAGCGATGTAAAAAAGCCAGCCCTAGTGAGCTCGAATGCAATCGAAACTCGATCGGCCACAATCGTTTGAGCCGAGTGTACTAACATTTAAAGAGTATTTCGTAATTTTTTCGTAGAAAATTATTTACGTTTATAATAAAGTAACAACTGACTAACAACAATCTAAGAAGCCATTTTAAAAAATTGGTTTTGCGGTGAGCAGTGCCATTTAGAACCAAATTAGCTAAAATCAAAAAACAAACAAGATTTCGTTAGTATATTAATGTATCCTCCGATTAACGGAGGGAATTTCAGGAATATTAATTTAAAACTAAGTGGCGGCTATTTGAAGCTGAAGTCCTGATTTTTTCGAGTGATTTTCGCACGAAAACATCAAGATTTTGATGTTTTTAAGCCATTTTGTTTTAAATTAATATTCCGGAAATTCCCTCCGTTAATCGGAGGATACATTAATATACTAACGAAATCTTGTTTGTTTTTTGATTTTAGCTAATTTTTTACTGCCCGTAGAATATTCCCCTGACATCCACGTGCCTCTCAAGCACCTACAATGCACGCATATTTAGGTGAAGTTCAAAGTCAGTTTTCTCGAAAACAAAGCTTCTACAGCAAATTCGTCACTCTGGATTTTCAACTTATATTTGCCTGTAGAATCCACCCCAAAGTATTGACCATAGGTAGAGGAACACCATGTATATGAAGGTCGCGTATGAAGAAATATATATACATACGTGAATAATGTGAAATAAGTAATTAATATAATTACTTAGCACTGTAGCATTTAACAAATTGTTAAATTGAATACAAGGAACATTTTTCAAAGAAAAATCTGAGCCACTCACTAATTCTTACCTCTACTTGTATTTTTTACAATTAAGTATCTTAAACAAAATTTAGAGTAAGAGACACGTTTGTTGGCATTATCAATTATTCTTAGCAAAATAATGTCCAATTATGTCAATAATAATTGAAAAAATTAGAAGGTTTAGATAAGAAAATTCAGGCGAATGAGAAATATTTAATTACATTCAATTATTGCAAATTTAATTAAATGTTTTTCTTTAACACCTGAATTCGTATCCAAATATTTTTAATATGTCAACAAATGTATGTCTTATTCTATATTGCAGTACGCAGATTCTGACCGTATTTCAATTTTCCCGGTTTGGGTCGCCACATTGAATTTTAGTTCTAAACACAATCTTTCATAAATTAGATGGCGTTGAAATACAGATCCAAAACTTTTGCTAGAGATTCTGCCCTAAGAACTGTATAGAATCGTGGGACGCGGGAACAAACGCTTACCCCCACTATGACCTACCGTCGTCCCCCACTTTCCACCCATCGCACTGCACACAAACATATCCCTACCCCTGCCCGTGTGCTCGGCAGCCCAACAGGCAGCTCACACGTTCAGGAGTGAAAATATGCTTGTGTGCAGTGCGGTGGGAAGAAAGTGGGGGACGCCGGTAGAGCATAGTGATGCCGAACCTGCTAGTGCTCGCGACAGAAACAAGAAGACGAGCAAGAAGAAGGCGATTCGATCGGGCGTCTGTCAAGCTGTCACTCGAATCCTAGACGTCATTGCGAGCAGGGCAGGATGAACTCATAATCCTTGTTGCGACTGTATAAATCTTATAGCCCTTCTGTACAATATAGTTCATTCGTTCACTGTGTTCCCCTTTTGTGTTCGTGTTCCCTATTCCATGAGTTACGATGTGCAACAATACATTTAGTTGCAACAATACATTTAGTTGGGATTATTTATGACTTTACTCTGTAAAAAAGTTGAAAAGATGCAGAAAATAATCTTTTCATTGTTGGCATTGTTGAAAATAAATTTTCAAATGAAATACTACAAATTGTATTACAAGGGGTTTAAACTACGAATAAAAATTAAGTGTAAGGCCATGAAGATGCTCGATTAAATGTATTATAATAAATGGAGGAATTTGGCAAGCTCGCTTAGGGCGCAAAAAAGGCTCGTGACGTGCCTGGCTATCTGATCGTGGCGCGCATGCGTCGAGCAGTCACGATTTCATCTGAACGCTCGCGCCCGTCGCACACGCCCGCCGCGCACGCAAAGCGTTCCATCTCGCTCCCCCCTGCGGACAGAAAAAAAGCGAGAAACGATCGTTCGGAATTAGGACTCCGTTCACGCTGACCGCTCAACACCCGTATAGAGACACTATAATAAGAGTCTGGACACAAGAATTCCACTTTTGATTGGTTCGCCATTTTTGGGCTATTCCCGCTGATTTTTAAATCTGTCAATTATACTAATCCTAATTGTATCACATTTTTTTTAAAAAATATATGTTTGAAAGTTAATAAAAAACGGTTTTTGTCATGCTATTCTAACTGTTTGCAATATCTATTTATCTGAAAATGTGCATTTGGGTAGTAAAAAATGATGTATGTATATATATTCATATACACTTTTATAACTTAACCTTTTTTGGCCACTTTTGTGAGGAATATTTTGTAGCCATAAAGCTCGACGTTCTGAGCATTTTGTAAAATCTCTCATAATATAACCCTTTTTGAGGACTTATTGCAAAAAGGTGCTGTACATCCACCCATTTCGTATGAATCAAACGCAATTAGAATTTCTTGATATACACTAAATCCTCGTTATAGTCCCGTTTTTATCATGCGTAGTACGCCCGGCGACTATCCCCACCATTTCTTGGAATCCTTCGGTCGAGAGTGAGAGAACGAAAGAGTCGACGGCAACATCGTGTCAACTGATTCGTTCCCTCTGGCTCGGCTCTCGGGTTTTCTCATTTGCGGCATCGGCCGCACGGAATAGGCTTAGAGCATATACTACTCTACGGGAATAGTGTCCGCATCGCGTCGTTCGTCCGCCGCCAGCCCCGTTCGTCGGGTTTATAACGAGGAATTACTGTACCTATGTTATATATCTATTTACATGATATAAACAGAAGTAAAATACCGCCATAAACGTAAGAGTTGTTAAGAGTGGTTAAGAGTGAAATGGTGTATATCTCTTTCTCTCTTAGGATTTAGCCCAAACATGGCGAACAGTGACTCGTGTCTAGACTCCATGGACATAGGAATATAGGGACGGAGGAATAGTTGCGATTTTAGGCGTCGGGAGTGATATGCATTTGAGGGGAGAGAACACCTACATCTGCCTGGATTTGATTGGTTGCATTCCACGCATGCTCCGTACCGCTGATTACGAAAAAGTGTTTCCTACAGATTAGTACATACAGACGTCTAATTGTAAGTATATACTAACGGAGTGATTATTCAGGAAGATAAATTGTAAAAATAATGAAAATTGAGGAGAAATATGCATCGATAATAATTAAAATATATGAGGTAAATACGCACTGCATACCACACTACGAGGAACGCTTCAAATATGGCTGTCGCTATCCCTACTTGCGACGCGACAAAATTTCATCATTTCACATCGCTGCGCTTGTGCGAAGCAGCAGCCAATGGAAAGAAGGCGTATGTTACCTCGTCGCCCCTCCCGCAAGGGGATCACCCCCGCAACTATTCCTCCGTCCCTATATTCCTATATCCATGCCAGACTCTTATTATTGGGTGTGTTTCAATTCACGCATACTGCGCATAAACTGCAGGCAATGGTGTTTGGTAGTTCATACGGTGAGTGTATAGAGTGCATAACATGATTGGAGTATTCGAATTCGAACCAACTACACATGCGCGCATTATGTGCATTGGCTGCCTATGGTTTCATTTTCTGTAGTTGCTGCACGTATCATGCGCTAGAAGTTGGATGATTCTAGGGAATTCTACGAATTAGGTTATGCAGTCTATTCACTCACTGCGTGAACTACCAATCACCATTGCCTGCAGTCTATGCGCAGTATGCGTGAATTGAAACACACCTATAGTGTCTCTACGCTCATCTAGTGATTCTCTAGAGAGTGATCGGAACAACGTGTATCGTCGCTGATTGGTTGCTGCGATTTGGAGCAAAAGCGGAAGCAGACAGGGAAAGAAACTGTAAAAAAGGAAAGAGACAGAAATACTGATAGAAAATGATAGTGATCGGTTAGGTTATGTTTATTTCCGGTTTTGCTCCAAATCGTGACAAATGGCTGCGGTTATACCGATCACTCCCTGGAGGATCATTACGCCCGTCCCGACTAGCGAGCCCTCAGCGAGGAGATACTGTACCATCTTTTAAATTACGAGTACATGCTTTTAAGCAAGTATGTTCAGACTAATAATCATCTACTTAGTAGGCACCTACTTAGTAATATAATAATTAATTACGACCAAAACAATATTCTCCCAATGATATTAGTTATTAAAAGCGTAAAATAATATGTTCAACCTAACCCAATTTTTCGTAAGTTTGCCACTTTAAATAGAGGCCAAAAAATTAAACAATGAATGACACGAAAATGTATAAATAATGTGCATATACATGAGTGCTTAACGAAATGGAAGTTCAAGAAATACAGGAAAGTCCTTTCTAAGCAAATAAAATTGAGGACTCCATGTTGGAAGGGAACGTACGATACGTCACGTCCGAAGCTGAGGATTTCATCATGCAAGTAGCGCGATTAATTTTTTCATTATTGCATTTGGCAGAGACTGGCAGAGACTGTTGGACGTAGTCCCCAGGCGCGATTACGGTGCATACAACTACGGATGAGTCATCTAATTGTTGTGCAGTTCGTTAAATGCGGGTTATATCCGTGGATGCATACAGCTCTGCGAATGTGTCGCAGACATCTCCACCACTGCTAGGTGATAGCTCGCAATACAATATCATTTTGTCTTGATTAGCCGCGAGTGCACAGCCGAAATTTTTTTAGCAAAGGTAATCCTTGCACGCACGAATGTCCCGAAAACTGTATCGGGGCACGATATCTCAATGTGCACTTTGTTACAACAGTGGATTAGTACCGAACATTTGCTGTTGCCTAAATGTCCGTTACAACTGAAATTGAAACGCATTCAATTGACCTACACTGCAGTATCGTTACCGCTAACTGTTCACCGAGGTTTACGTTAAATGCCTGTACGATTAATTACACCACGATGGAATTAGTCTTCTATTCCCCCCAATTGCGCAATTACGTTGCTGTTAACGTAAAATATGTAAAAACTTTTTTATAGTGTACATGGTGATCGGTTATTCACTGCTCTCGATTAGGGAGATAAAATGAAGAAAACAATGTTCTATAAACATGATGTCAGAAACGAGCACTTAATGGGATAGATATAGGTTTCCAGCATTATCACTACTTACATAGGTATGTTGCAAAATAATATGTATGTACCTGGATGTCCAAAATGACCATCATGATATCTGTGGTGATCTACTTACGTGGTCATTTTGTTGAAAAATAAATGAATCTACGATTTGCGTTGCCATTTCTGGTTATGTGTAAAGATTTATATCTTATAGGTACTATCGGTGTTTCACACTATGTTTATATGTATGTAAAACAGTTTTCTCTTTCTTTTATTACCCCAATCACCTCCTTTAAGGAGACCAGTGAATGAATAACCGGACCTCTTTATATTTCTGTGATTTATCAGAAATAGGAATCGACCATTATACTTGAAACACCGCTGATCCGTTATTCCGTCTTGACTACTGCAGGGTTGACTAACTGGTGGCTCACGAGTCCTCCGCCTTGGTGCTACGCTAACGCGCCCCCCCCCCCCCCTACCATATCTACCAAACGCTGATGATCGCAGTGGATTCCTCCTTTCTTTCTCTTTTCGAGCAAGGCCGAGGTGCCCTCGGTGGCCCGTGAGCCACCAGTTAGTCAACCCTGGACACCTGCATGATTTTTCCAATATCCTACCCGTTGCAAATAAGGGAGTAAGCGTAAAAGTATCAATACCTACACAAATAAATGAGACAGGTGGTACGTAAGCATAATTTGCAAAAAATTAAAAAACAGATTAGGATTGGTACAGTTTGTGGCAAGTAACAAAGAAGTAAATTCTATGATTTATTTTTGCAGGATATTTCATGGAGCAAATGGAAAACTAAAACGATTCTATTTTCTTCCTCTGAAATAACCGGCCTAAAATGAACGATATGTTATAATATCATAATTTTATTTGTAGAATAGTTTTCTGTAACTCCGAAGGCAAAGAAAATATTTCCAATGAAAATGTTAGGTATAGGCAACCGTTGTATCTGAAGTCAGTGAGATTTCTTCGGTTTAGGATATTTCATAAAGTTGTACGTACTTATTGAATATCTATGTATTCCGTACCTGATGCTTCTACTTAGGTATGTCGATATCTGAAGAAGCAGCGATTGCGAACTTGTTTAGGGTTTGTTTACTAATAACTTGGCATGAAGCCATTCGTCAGCTTTCAATGATCTGACACATGAAAATACATAGAAAAGAGCCATCCAGCCAAGTCCCTTCACGAAACACGCCGCTAATAATAATTTGACATTTGTTCTTAGCTTTTATAATAAATTACCTATAGGTACTAGGGCTGGGACTATTTGTCGATTTTTTCGGTATTCGAATACTCGAATACTTCAGTAGTTGCTAAATTATTTGGCGAATATAATTCGAATATTACCCAAATACTATTAGAATATTTAAGTATTGAAAAATACAAATATAAAAATAATTTTAAAAATTGATTGGTCGTAGTATACATATCTACGCATTTCGTATACTATATTGATGAAATAGGAAGCGTACATATACGCCTTTCGTACATATTGATGGAACTGTGACAGCGTATATAAACGGTGCTTCCGCAAACAAAGGGTTAAAACTGAAAAGTAAATGTCAAGTCAACTAACCCCATCATATTTGTCAACTATATAACCCCGCAGCCGAGGTTGGTTGACTTATTCGTCTCACTACTCTAAATACAATAAAAAATACAACCTACACTCGATTAAAACGATTTTCAAAATTAAGCCTGTATACCTAATGAAATTTGTAAACTTTTGGTATACAGCAAGTCAACAAACTACCAATGGTCTATTTATGAAAATTAGAAATGTTAAAAATTAGTCAACTAACCCCGTTCTCCCGCACGGCAAAAAGTTATTCTAGCATTTTGACTTATTTTTGCCTATAGAATCTCCGTCATCTGACTTCTACTATGAACTTACGACCCGTGGTGTAGGTATATTTGTTTGACTTTTCTTGTATTGCGTAGTAAAGACAACATTCATAATAATAATAAATAATAATTGTTCAAATAAAATCTCTTTAACCATAGATGCATAGATTAGCATATTTTTCGAATAATTCATCGTGTTATGTAAGCGAATAATTTACATAGATGACTATTCCAAAATTGTGCGAATAATTATGCAAATTCATACTTGTTTTCGCTGCCTGCTGGCTGATAACTCTTTTCACGAATTACAAATGGTAAACATGATATTGAGCGTAGAGGATATGGATAACAAATAATACGAATAAATAATCAACAAGAAATTATTTGAATATATATTATCATACAAAGAACATATTCTTTTGTAGCGAATGAAAACGTACTCGCTATTGATCGTCCGAATCAAACTGTGCACAACTCTGAAAAAGTCGTATTAAAAATGAGGAGGCGCTTGAAGGGAGTATGTAATATGAAAGCTGTTTTTCTAATAGCACAAGCGAGCTAAACAGATTACCAATTAATTGGGAAGTAAGAAAAGGAGTCGGAAATGATCATACCTACTAAATTTCTGTTTAAAATATTCCAGCAATATCCGTGGCACGGCGGAATTAAAAGATTAACGCGTGATCGACGAATCCTGAAGGAACTCGGAGAATGCTGAGATATTGCTGGGCCAATTCGCTTGGCTGTAACGATCGGAAAGAGGAAGCTTAAAGCTTATTCGTCAGGAAATAAAGAGACAAATGGGAGCACAATATGGAAAGGGGAAATAAACCGAGACTCTTCAACGCAACGGGCGATTGAAGTTGCGAATTGAAGAGACATGAAGCTCAAATGACAATCCACTGTAAATTCTTCGAATCTTGTTGGCCTAGATTCAGAATTACATACCTGGTACCTATAAATGAAATCCAAACCACTTGTTTTATTAAGACATAGACAGTCTTTAAATGTCGGATGGCTCCCAATGCACGTAGATTTCGATCCAACTAATTTTTAAACGCTGCACAGTGTTTCGTGTAATGCATAAAAGTCAAGTATCTGAAGTGTCCAATCAACAAATTCTTGTATCTTAAAATGTTAATAAAGGAACGTAGGTTTTAATGTTACCCATAACTTTTGCTGAATTTGCCAATTTGTGGTAAAAAATGATGCTTGAAATTTATTCAAATTTTCGGGGTTAGAACTTATATGTTTCGTTTAAGAAAATATTTATTTCTGTGGAATTTTTATTGAAAAAAATGTTACCTTTAGGAACTTCTTTAAAAAGTGTTCTCACGGAATAGATATTTTAGAACCTATATAATAAAAGTTCCATGGAAACAAGTTACATTAGAACATTTATTAAAAAAGCTTTAATAAAGAAAAGTACTGAACTATTAGGTACTAGTTTTATTTAACAATATAATATCATATTCTTCATATGTTTATTTAATAAAAGGTATGAAAATCATAACATAAGTAATTAGTGGTTTCATAAGTATTGAACAGAAAAGAGAACTTGTCAAGAATAATACCTAAAAAACATTTTTTTATAACTTACATTAACCGAAATACATAGAAATTCTATAATATAATATATATTATTTATATTTCAATAGGTAATAGAATACATGAATATACATCTACGTATTATTATACTATTTATGTTTTGCAATTCAGCGTGATAGTATTATAACTATAATACATTATCGTATTTAATTTAATTTTACAAGCAAAACATTTTCTACGTTTGTAGGACTTAAATTATATCTGTTATTGTTTAATATAAACTTCAGTGTTGAAAAAGCACATTCAACGCTAACTTGTGTAACAGGGACACCATGAATAACTTTTGCTGCTTTGTAAAGCTGTGGGAATTTGTATTTCATCTCTTCCCAATAATCTAGCAAATTACTTTTTAACGGAAAGAGGAATTCCATCGTGTTGGAACGTCAATAATAGGTTTAATAAATATAAATCCCATATTTGAAACGAGATGCCTAAAAGTATGTAAATAAATAATCAGGAGTACCAGGCAATTTCGTCGTTTGGAAATCATTCACAATCAGAATAATTGTATACAGATTTTGAGCGACCTCTCTAATAATTTCAAGTACAGTAAAATTTTCACGCTACAGTCTCAAATTAGTAAAAAAATAAAAAATAGAATTAATGGTACTTACATATCTGTTTATTATTTGTAGCAATAATATCGATTATGTTGTGAGAATTTATTATTCCAATATTTAGACCTTTAAAAATTGTTTCCACAATTACTCGGAATGCTTTTGAATCTAACAGTGTGAATGGACGGTTTTCTTATATTGAAATTGCTTGTAGATCATAATTATGTGGAGAATTTCATATTATAAATATTTTGTTTATTTTTATTGACCATCATCGTTGGTTAGTTGGTCTATTATTGCGTTACAGTACAGTTTAATTTGTATAATTCATCAGTGCATAACGGATATTTTCTAACAATATGGGACGTAAGAAAGACAGTGATTAGGAGATTCTATACTTATGATCCCGAAACCAGGAAAAGTAAATGTAGGAACTGTGGCAAATTACTTTCGGGCTCTTTTTTGACTAATTTAAAAAAACATTAGTATCTTCGTTTTCAGCTTCAGACTCGCTTTCAGGTTTCATTCCTCCGATGTCTTCAAGTTCAAATTCCGTATTTTCTTCCTTCGATTTAAGTACCTCAGGAAACTCAAGTACTCAATCCGTTCATGATATTGAGTTACCTTTACGATCAACAAGTGGCAAACTTTTGGGAGAATTATTTGCCAGAAATTGGAACCGATGAATCAGACTCGGACTTTGAGAATGACATCGAGATACTTGCGGCCTTCAGAAACATTGACGAGTATAAACCAAAAATTACTCTGTTAGAAAGTAATTTGTTAGAATATTGGGAAGAGATGAAATACAAATTCCCACACCTTTACAAAGCAGTAAAGGTTCATGGTGTCCCTGTTACACAAGTTAGCGTTGAACGTGCATTTTCAACATTGAAGTTTATATTAAACGATAATAGATATAATTTAAGTCCTACAAACTTAGAAAATGTTTTGCTTATAAAATTAAATTAAATACGATAATGTACCTAATAGTTTAGTACTTTTCTTTATTTTATGAAAACATTTTCAATAAACGTTCTAATATAACTTGTTTCCATGGAACTTTAATTATACAGATTCTAAAATATCTACGTAGGTGAGTATTAGAAATAAATAACACATTCAGAACATCAATTTAACTGTAATAATTATTTAATATTGTTGTGGTATTATCCATTGAATAGTATTCAGTATTTGTTACAACGATTAAGAACTTTTTTAATATTGGTGAACAAAATATCTTTTCCTGTTATAGAAAATTTTTTATTTTTATATTTTATAAGTTCCATTCCAACTAGAACCTTTATCTCCAAGAACTTTTATTTTATCGGTTCTCCTGGGAACTTATAATGTGAGAACATTTTTAATAAAGTTCCGCGGTCCATGTTTTAAATGGAACCTTTTGAAAAGTACCAGAACATTTTCGATCCCTGCAGTTTAAACACGTACTATTTTCCGAATGTTTATCTGATTAATTTGATTTTTATAAGTTATGTTTAGTATTATATGACCTTCCCAGCTGCCAAAAAACTTTTTTGCAACATCAACAATTTGTCCCAATTTTTTATGTTAAATGTTTATCATCTTTGACTTGAGTTTTAAAAAAAGTACCAAAAGGTACCTCCGTTATTTTGTGTATATTAATTCAGGGAACAGTACACTTTGTATTAACATTATTAAGACTTTCACCGCTCAGGCGCATGCTACGCCTGGCGGACAATAAAATACTTGATAGTAGATGATTCAAATTATCGCAAATCGCCAGATACAAACCCAGACACATGTTCCGAGTTCGATTCTAATTTAATATGACAAACAAACATTTCTATTTTATTATTATTTACATTGTTGTTTACATTTTTTATTAATGTTTTCATTTTTATGTTTTTTTTATGTTTTACACACTACGTAATGAAAATTATAAACCAAATACAAGAAAAATTTTGAATGTTTTCGAAGTTATGATATTTGTCTCCCAAATCCATATACGTAAAACGACCGCAACGGTTTTCAAGTATTTCTGCGAAAGTGATAAAAAAAATTTCCATCAAAAGTGAGTCAGCAGGTATTCAGTTGACAACAAATTGCAAACGTAAAAATTAATAAAAAAAAATTTATTCAATAAAAAATCAAAATCGCCTTTTTTATTGGAATTGCATATTTTGTATACACCTATCGATATTAGGATACTTACATTAGGCCGAAAACTGATTAATTCAGAATTCCATATACGCGAAACACTGTGCGCTGTGATAAACTTGATAATCGTAGAAAATTCGTTGTTAGTTATTCTAGCCTAATGTTCAATCACCAGTTACACGAGCTTTGTGGAGACGCATTAGAGATTACCGGATCAGCGACACAGTCGACAGATCGTGAAATATACCTATGTATTACTATGTATATGGGTCAGTTGTAAATAAACAGCCATGCTCGAACGTGTGAAGAACTCACTCACTATTCATGCGATAACCATGCGTGTTTCAGTGTTTTAGAAGAAGACACGCAAAACAGAGGATATGTTGAATCGGTCAACAAGTATCATCGTTGAAAATGGAATAACATTCGCCGACTATCGATCGGACAAAAATGAAACCAGAATGCAGTCTGAGCGTATGTAATCACCGCCAACTAAGTAAGCGACTTAAAGCGGAACCACAGATTCGACATTCTACAAATTCTTCGCCAAAGATTGAAAAAATGACGAGCGTTTCGATTCGTGATCAGCAACTGCAAACATTCGTACAGAAACTCGCGCGAACATTTAATAATAATCGAGGAACTTGCCTACGTTGCTAAATCCACAGATGTAGATGGTTGCTCGCCGAATGCCGAATACGTCGTTCCGCCTTTAAATGTTTGACAGTCAATAGCTGCCTCCATCAATTCAAACAAAAAAAAAAAAAAACAAAGTCGAGAAAACTGTGAATGAAGAAATTAAAATAGGGACCTACATCACACGCACCAGATACAAGCTCGTAAGAATTTTTCACTTGCAAAACTGGCTACTTATAAACAAAATATCCTATTTAATAAAAATAATTATCATACTAAACGCATCAACGTTCGTGTAATGCTGCAGTTCTTTCGTGTGGCATAAGAAGCATGGACAGAATGGTGGACCGGGACGCAGGGATGCGAAATCCCGATGAAAACGAGCCAGGGTGGAAAATAATAACTCACCCTCGAGCGTGGTGAGTTCCGGTGGCTCGGTGAGGCCGAGCGCCAGCTGATCCTTAATGATCCACCAGGAGACGAAGACCGTGCAGATGAGCCTGGCGGCGGAGCTCGATTTCCTGATGGCATGGATAGACGGCGTGGACGACGGCAGGGACGCCGTCTGAGCGACGGCGTCGGTGGCGTGCATCTTCGCGATTAGCCCTGATACGCGGCACTTTTCGCGCACCCTTTTCTTGCTTTCGTTCGACGGCCCCCCCCTCCCCCCGCCCCCTATACGCATACGTTTTACGCACCGTCGAGCACCTGCATGCAGGTCAAGCCTGCCGTACTTACTTCCGGTATCACATATCCGAGTGATCAGGCCGCGTGATCGATAGCACGCGCATACTTCCGCACGTTCCTCGGGAACCGTTCACGCAGACGAACAACAAATGTCGCGTAGCTCCTCTTCTCTGGTGCTGGCGGTGTCCGTATCCGTCGCCCCCGTTGGCTCGCCCGTCTCGTATCAAACAGGCTCGGGTTGTAGAAGAGGAGGGTTCACGGGAACGCGACGCGACGCGCGATCGAGCTGGTCTGCCGCAACCACCACCCCCACCTTCGCTACTTGTCGGTGAACAATGAGTTCATGAGAGTAGATCGGGGAACGACACCGCGCTATTGCGCTCTTTTCCTTCCTCCCTCGGTTACGCTAGGAACGTTCCTTGAGACAGGTCGCCTACGATGGTAGACACCTGTGATCGAGGCAACACCCTATGCCGCAGTTTCTCCGTCCTCCGGCTCTTCAGACGGTACGTGTGCGGTGCGCGGTGTGCTCCAACCGCACGAGCGTTCACAGAACGGCGAGGCCGAGCGAAACAACACCACCGTCCACGATGCTGTGTACGCGACGGCCGAACGTTCACGATATGGAGCCAGCAAACAACGACCGAATCGTTCGGGGGTGGTCGCGACGCCAGGGCGCCGATGTCCTGCGCAATGCACGCGAGAACCAGCACGCGTTAGTCTCTCCCCCCCCCCCCTCCCCGCGCCCCTCCCCTACCACCCCCTTCACGTTGCCTGAACGTCGCAGGGGCGCAGAGCTTCTGAGTCATTCCTCGCGAAACAGCCGTCGATGTTCTGCACCGCGACGTAAATATGCATGATCCTAGGTGAGGAACACGTCGTCGTCCGTCAACAGCCGGGGTGGGGGTTCCGTGCACCGTCGGCCGGCAGAGGCCCAAAGCCCGCGGCGTCGCGTCGTAGCGGTGTGCCCCTAACCCTTGCCTAACGTAGCAACCACGGATAAGTCGGCTCGTCGAGATGCGTTGTCTAGTCTCTTGTAAATATGGATCGTAAACAGAGGACACGTACCTACGTATCTGAAGGCTCGATGAATGTTTACCACGCTGCGCTGTAACCGCATCGGAAGGTGCTAAACGCCATCTTCATTCCCTTCTCTGGCTATAAAATAACGATGGACGTACAGACGACTCTTGCTGTAAGTCCTGTCATTTCGGATCACTGTGAATAATAATCGAATCCCCGATCTAATTGCATTGGTGAGTCTTAGAGGGGTTGGTGTGGCTTGAAAGTTTTCACGAGGCTACCTTTGCCATTCAATGTGTGACAAAGTACTTAGTGCTGAAAAAGCGCACCTACATGACCTAAATACGTATAGGTTGATGTGTAGGCATAGACGTGTAAAAATACCTACATAAAGGGATACTTATGGGGGGACGTACACCTAAATTGTAGGGAGGCTTAAAATCTGGCGTTCTTTTACATTTTTTATGAAGAAAGTATAAACATTATTGTCGTCGTCATTCTTATAGATATTAATTTAATCTCATCTCTGGCTATAATGGTTAATTTTTTTTTTATGTGAAGATATTGATCATACATTATAGCTACTTAGTTTAGTTCCACATGCGTCATGCTGCAGTGATGTGCGGTGTCCACTGCTAAGTATACAGGTTTCACCGGAAAGGAAAAAACAAATTAAGTAGTTTCTTAAAGTATATTAACAAATACTGTTTCTGAGTAGAGTGAGTTAAACGTTCTCATACACCTTATTAAATTGTCTTTAATGATGTGTAATATTAGTAAGTTAGAAGTATGTAAGTACCTACAGAGCTCTACTAGGAAGTAAAAAAGTGCGTAAAGATTAGTTTCAACAATAGAGGAGCAAGTAGAGAAGTCCTTAACGTCAGAGAAGGTTCAGGTGATTATTAATTATTAACTATTCATTAACACTCTATATTTTATTTTTTCCTATCTCATTGGTTTATTTGCGATTATTTGTTTATAATCAATACACTTCTCAGTAATAGGTATAGTTTAATAAATGCACGTTTGCCCGATTGGTTCGGTGTTTACCACCATTCCCTGTACGTGTTCCCCCTCCATCACTGCAATTCCATCGCTCCGAACACTGAGTGAAAGCTGAGTCGCGCGTTTGCATCGCTACAATCGCTGGCAATTGTTTCAGCTGCCCCTCTGCAGCGACTGTATCGTTGTTAAAATTCGCTCGTGTGCATGGGCCCTAAGGTCGGTATCAGATATATTATTCGGTGAATTTGGTTTCGGGAGCAGCGATCGAGGAGAAATCAGCCACCACCATTTGACGATCGAGTATTATTAGCCGTTTGAGTATTATTTATTCTTAGCGTAATAGTTGTGTGCGTTACGAAGCTATGCGTAGACTAATACGAAATGAAGCTATCGAGAAAGAATCAATGTTCTGACCAATAAAGTTTCTGAATTTTTTCGGAGCTAACGCACATCTATTCTGATGTGTGTATTTCTACGCTGACAGCTCGGTTTGGCCTACACGCCAGAAGCTTGGCACTATCCCCACCACTTCTGGCTCACTCTTGTTCTGCGAAGGCGAGAGCGAGAGGCAGGCAAACGGTGTGGTGGGGGAATACCCCTCGCACAACTCACCGGCCAATCCATCTGATGCCGACCTTAGTCCCCTTATTGCATCCGAGCCTTCAATTGTAACCTGATAACGGGAGAAAGAAGACAGAGCAACATAAACCAATCAGACATTTCATCTATAGTTGGTGACACATGATAGAGGACGGTTTTATCAGAATTTTAAAATCATGTTAGAAAAACATTAAAATACGTTATTTGTTATCATATTGAGTGAACATTAATAATGTAATCAGATAGCCAAATGTATGCCCTATCAAATATACTAACCGGTTTAATGATATTTCGCTCACATAATTTATGAAAAATCGAAAACTGAAAAACTGGCTTACCAGCCCCGGTCTCCACTATTCAGTGATGCCAGAATCCTGGGACACGGGGCCAAAGGTTTACCCCCATTATGACCTAACGTCGTCTCCCACTATGACCTACCGTCATCCCCCACTTTCTTCCCACCACACTGCACACAAACATATTTTTACTCCTGTCTGTGTGAGCTGCCTTTTGCGCTGCCGAGGTCTATCTTTCATTATTTCTACGTTTAGCGAGGTTCTGACGCTGGACGCAGTTCACGCACACATAACCACCGCTCCTGTAGGTGTTTCCCCCTCCATCAGCGGTAGCTGGAGCCCGCCGATCCCTGCCTAGACGCAGCACTCGTGCCGTATTTCTTCAAGACTTCTCGATAAATGGAGCTGTGCCAACATCGCAGCAGAGACAGAGAGAACAAAAACTGTGGCAACTATGCGTAAAGAAATCGTCTACATAGAGTACCTGGAGATGTCACCTCTGTACAAGTTCTTTTTATCGACCGCAGTAGTTTCATTAGGGTCCGTCTATTTACAAGGGGCGCTTCGATCGATTCGGGCCATAACGAAAATGAGACGGCAGCCGAAAGACGAATGTGAAATTTTAAGGAATAAGTCTAAAGGTCGAATGATGATATTTTGTAGAATATTTGGCGTCACTGCGCAGTATTTATAAATAATTAGTACTAGATATGTAAGTACAACCTCTGGCAAAAAGTTTCCGATCAGACGCACTAATACGAAATTTACTAAAAACAACCAAGTTTTAGAACTACAAAGTATTATTATACATAGTTAAAGTGATGAGAAATTCAGAGGAGCATTGTATACAGTAAAAAACAACAAAATAACAGAAACTTCCATTTATTATGGAAGAAACACAAGAGAAAACACAAAATGTTACATGAAAAAAAGTTTCCGATTGGTAGAAATCCTGGAAAAGCGTTTCGGATTACATTTGTCAATTTAAATTTGAGGAAATTATTTTAGGTACCTTAATATTTTGTTATGTTACCACGTGTACGTATGACTGCTTTAACACGTTGCGGCATCGAATGAATAAGATTTTTAGAATCCGTAGGTGAAATTTCTTCCCATAATAATCTAATAGCTCGTCGAAGTTCTTCCTTGTTTTGTGGCTTTTTCTCGCGAATAAGTTTTTTCGATTTTGCCCAAAAAAATTTATACAGAATTCTATAAACATTTACCACGGACGAGATTTACTCAACTCCACCAGCTTGTGGAGTTAACAATAAAATAAATTTTTGCCTAAATGTATGTGTGTGATAAGCTCTTTTCTGCTATGAAAAGAGTGAAGTCAGCACACAGAAGTAGATTACTCGATTCAAATTTAAAAAATTGCCTCGTTTTATCAATTTGTCAGAACATAGTTCCTGACATTCTTACACTAGTACAAACCAAAAAGCGACGGATATTGAAAGAAACCTCAACCGTGGTATCGATTGACGAGACAACTGAATAATAATAGTATTATAGTACCATTACTATTTTGTTGTCATATTTTGTATCTAGAGTCTTGACGCCAAGTACATGTTTCGACACCCTTGTATAAGCTTTCAAATGAGACCAATTTCAATAAAATCAGTCTACGCATGACAGAGATATCGTAATATCGTCTCATGGGTCTGTCGAAAACGGTAACATTTTTCTTCTGATTTTTAAGGAAATGTTTCATCAAACATAATACGTATATATATGCGTTACACGCACACCTTCAGCCAAAACGAACTAATACATGTTTTGTTCGTCAATCTCTATCTTCACTATGCAATCTACTCCATACATGTTACACGCATATCTTCAACCAACAGAAAGTAACATATGTTTCGTTCGTCAAACGCTACCTTCACTATGCAATCTACTCCAAATATTGACAGCTGACAGTCAGGTTATAACCTGGCGAGTGTTAAATAAGGTAAATTTTCAAAATTTGAGATGCCACGTGTTTTTACAAATATGTATCGTTGTACCATTGAAAAGACTATTATTAAATAAATCACAAAAAATAGAAGATAATAATATAATATAATATTAAAAATTATCTGAAGTCATTCCCTACTATGCAAATTATATTTGTAAAGAGAAATGAGATCCCCATAAAAAAACTGCAAAAAAAATGAAAAAATTACGCCAAATACATGAAATCAAATAAATCACAAAAATAGAAGATAATAATAATTACAAAATAAAAAAAAAATGTATGAAATCAAAATGAGCTACAAGTACATAAAGGCGCTTTCCAACTGCGCTTCAGATATGACACAACTACATATGTATACATATACAGCTAAAATGCTGTGTTCATACATTTTATTACTCATCGCGGACATTTTAATTAACCCATCAAAAAGAATTCCATTTAAAATCATTGTCGTAAATTAATAGCTTTACAAAATTAATGATATATACAAATTTCGCCAATTATAACAATGGCTATTTATACAAAGAAAAAACTGTATTAATATTTAGCAGATATATTTTTATACGAATAAATATTTTATTAAATATTAAAAATACTGAAATGAAGACTTTGTAGAAATAAGGGCCGCCAGTTCCAAATGTATTAACTTTTGGAAAACTAATGATAAAAGTGTTAACAAAATATTTTTAAACACATACATACGTTCAGTATTTCACCCACTGAAAATCTGCATATTAACACATCATTTCACACTATTACTATTTATAAGTAAAAATATAATTTTTCTATTGCAGGGTGAATTTTTAAAATTCGGAGTTACCTCTTTTTTGCAGAAAATTGTATAAAAATCTACTGATCTCGGGTAAATAATTACGTTAAACACCATTATTATGTTATAAAACTATGTACAGTGGTACATGGAACCATCAGAAAGCATCAATCTACAGAATTTTAGAAGAATGATACAGAAATATGCTTGTTTTTTAAAAATTATGAGGTAATCTCAAGGTTCATCTGCTCAATCGTCGTCATCTGTACCAGAATCTACATTTCATATTCACCTTCAATTCACTCACAGTGAATTTTTTTACATTCAATGCTACCAATCATCATGGAGCTGCCTCCGTTTTTTCAGCAAAGTCTTAATTAGCAAATCGCAAATTAAGAGTAAGCCGAGATACGACTAGACGTAAAAGACCTGTTTGGAGAACACTATATCTACTTACAATATTTCGAAACTATCAACTGGAATCTCGAGTGACCCTAAATGGTATCTCAAATCTGCAGTGTCTTTTAAACTCTAAACCAAAGACCAAATCTGTCAAACAATCAGAACCGCTACTGCCCTGTTGGGATGTAAAATTATCGAGTCACATATTGATAATTATCTTTGCCCAAGATTTCAGATCACGCCAGCATGGAATCACGCGTAGGTACCTGTTTCGAATAGTGTATCTAGATCGAGCAGATAGCTCTTAGAAGGTCGGTTCTTCGAAGATAGAATTGTAAAGTATCAACGAAATCGGTTTTAAAATTATCAAGCCTCCCTTGCGAGACTGACCCACTTTTACCGGACGGTGGACTTACGTAACACGTTTCGCGATCCTTCTGCTCACGTAAAAGCGTGCTGAGTTCCATTAGCGGTAGGTATCCGGTGAAGAAACGGCAAACCCTCTTTGGGAACATGTAGGAACCGCCTTGTCCGTATCAACTCACGTGTCTCAGCATGAATCCAGTAACCGCGTTCCTTAAAGACCAGCCTGGACAGAACGGGTTCTCTTCCGACACATTGAACACGCTGCCCTTATCTCTACTTTATTGGCCACTGAAGAGTCTCGAAATTTATCATTGGTGGCTCCCGTCGAATATTTGCTGAAAGTTTTCTACGATAGTCTCGTCGCAATGCTCCTGTTATTTCGTAACACACTACTCGTCGCACGAATCTTGGTTAATTGGACATTACAATTAGAAGATCCGAGTAGATCTGATAGAGTCGAATCATTTTACTACTAACACGAGAAGGTGAAAGTTTTCCCTTTTTTACCAATGACTCGTTGTCGACGATATCATTATACCTAAGTATGCTTTGTTAATGGAACATAAGTTTTTAATGAAGCACTTTCTTGATAATAATGTCGGTCGGATAGGTATTGCCTGATTAATATGGTAATATAAAAACTTGTTCAGTGAAATCGAACCCGCAGGCGACGTCTATCTACTTACTGATTTACCTCCACTGACAGAACATTATGCGATTACACTCTTCAGAAGTGGCTTAAGGCAAAACGGATTATCGCGGGACGCTGAACAAGCCGTGATATACAACCGATCAATCGAGCATTACGCAAGTAAATCCGACAGGACGGATGGCCGTAGAAAGTCACCCTGCTATGAATGTATGCGCGTATGTATTCCGTACGACGGGACGAGAATATTACAAATAAAGAAGAAGAGTCACATCGATTGTTAGAGTTTTATATTTAACATTAATCACCGTTATAAAAAATCAGTGAAAATATAAAATATACAAAATATAGCTCTCTATTCTTTGTGTCTGATGTTCGTAAATAGGCATTATTTCTCCAAGACGTAACTTCTTCTTGTTAACCCGTTAATCATCCTACATGTAAAAGTGTCGTCGTTAATAATTTAAATACACTATTTTTACATAGGTAAATATAAGTGTGCTCCCTACAAGTAATACCTACTTTTCAGTCCTTAGTCGAAGCCACCAGGTTGGACCAGTACATTGCGTATTCTTTCAAAATTGTCCCACTGCAATCAGAAAACCAATATTGGTACCTGTGTAGAATGATTATGCGGTTGTTCGGCAGAACAACACGCGACCGTGTTTTCATTATCGAGTCATTGCCGTTTAAGGTTTAAGGACGAACAACGAATTTAGAATCGCATTCCGAATGCTCTTTTAAAAAAAGTTATCTGTCCAAAAAACTCCGCAGCCTTAGCAATTCAGTGGGAACCTTTTAGCTTGGTATGTACACTTTCTCACCAATAATGTTTTCTGGAAATTTTCTGGCTTATTAGCAACTCCCGTGTACGAGTGCATTCGCGAGCAATCGCGCAGCACAACCAATTACTTACACTGGCCAATGCACTGCAATTAGTCTTACTGCGTTATCTCTTATCGACGTGGAAATCCTTCATTCTTACTAATTTGATGGACATAGCTTCCCCGGGGAGCGAAATGCCATGCACGCGTTTGTTCTTTAGAGAAAAGAGCAGAGGACTCGGGCAGCTTTACTTTATCCGATAACGAGGGGCAAGTGAATTGGTTCAACCAAAGTTAAGAGAAATTAGGTTGAATTATTCTAGCAATAGAGCTTTAGTGAGCAATTACTTATTTCGAATGAGAGGACCGTAAGGAGCAATTTTTTAGCTTGCATAGATACAATGCACACTCAGGAATGATATAGGTAATCCATCATTGCTTACAAGGTACAACTCATAAACGCTGTTTCAGCTCCAGCTTAACACTGGTTGCCATTTTCTATACAGTGTAGATTTGGGTGGCTCTTATTTTCGACATTTCTATTTTCTTCGGGGCACCCTCCAGAATATTTATAAATAATTAAAAAAAAATCTGTGTAAAGTTTGAGCCCGATAGGATAACGGAAAAAGGTGCTCCTGGGTCCTTCAGCATTTAAATAATTATTTAACAGCTGAAAAAGTTACCAATAACATAAAAAAATATGGCAAACAAAAGTTGTAAGGATTTTTTATTTGATTCATAGTTTCTTTTTTATTACCTAAAAAGTGCAAGATTTCATGTCCGATTTTGTTTAAAATTTAAAAATTTAAATGTATCTCGAATCTTGAAAAGAAATTTACAAAGAGTAAATAAGAGCCACCCTAATGTACATATTAAGTATACTAGAATTGGAGAAAGGTACAGAAAGTGAAATTGATCAGATTGGTTATTATTAGTATAATTGACCAAAAGCATCATCGCGAATTTTGTTTAACAAAAGGAGATGCGGAAGAATGAAAAAAATAGGGTGGGAATCGTTGTACTTACGTGAAGTACACGCGTCCTCGAGCGTTCGGGGGTGCATTCCAAATGAGGGTCGCGTGTTGTTTTACGTGTGGATCAGCGTGTGTCACGGCACTGCATTCAGGGTGAGTATTCGTGTTCTCCGTTTGGGCCCAGGAACCGATCCAACTGTTTGTATCGGGGTCACGTGCCTGAAGGAAAAATCCCTTGAACGTGGAGCCTGTGATGGTCACTGAAAAACGACGAAGATGGGGTTCGTTAACGGAGAAACCTAAATCTCAGAGGAAACCGCAGAACAGACTGACAAGCAAGGTAATGTGTATAGCGAGAATGAAAAAATTCTTTTGACAAATACCCAATAGCTGTAAGGAAGTTTAGTTAAAAGAAGAGAATCTCACTAGAATCAAAATTTATAGGTACCTATGCAATTTGTACGTGAGACTACAATTATTAACGAATACGTAGGTACCTACTAATTTCAACGACGCCAACGACGTTAGCATTTTCATTTGTAGTAAGTTAAAATATTATCTATTTAAAAATACGCAACTGAAGATTTTACAAACAGAGAAGGGCAGTTCCAAATTTTGGAAAACTAATGAAAACAGTGTTAACAAACTATTTTTAGACACATACATATCATTATGTTAAGCAAAAATATATTATATCTATGGCAGATTGAATTTTCCAAATTTAGAGCTGTCCCCTTTCTGCAGAAAATTGTATAAAAATCTACTGATAAATAATTACATTAAACGCCATTATTATTTTGGTAAAACTATGTAACAGTAGACACATGGAAACATAGAAAGCATCAATCTACAGAATTTTAGAAAAATTATACTGAAATATGTAGGTATGTCTCTTCTTTCAATAAATCCAGATAGGGTGCAAGTAGTAAATCCTTATAACTTGGGACTGGATTATGGGATCTGCCTCCTTCTTGCACCAATATATTCAGATTACATTAAATTCAATGCTATCTACCCACGGGAAAAAGTAATACAACATAAAAGATGCTCCCTGTCTGGATCTACAACTTTTGTTTGACATATTTTTTTATGCTATCAATAACTTGGAGGATATTATATAAAATCGACTTCTTGAGCTGTTAAATAATGATTTAAATGTTTAAGGGCCCAGGGGTACCCTTTCCCGTTAACCGATCGAGTTTAAACTTTACACAATTTTTTTTTAATTATTTGGAACTATTCTGAAGGGTGCAAAGAGGTAAATCTTGAAAAAAAAATTTACCGAGAGTAAATAAGTGCCACCCTAACTCCTTGCCTCCTTTTTGCCGCAAAGTCTTCAAATCTTTCAATATATTCTCTGTTTGCTGTTTTCAAGATAAAATGAACTTTCAGAGGAAGAAATACTTCAGATTCAATTCGTCAAACGAACAAAGTTATTCATTACAATTGCAGTGGGAGTATTTTTATCGTTTTTATAAGTTTCATTAATTACATTGGAGGCATCCAGACAAAGAAGGGAAGAAAGGAGAGAGGATGAAAGAAGAACGTACAAAGGGAATAAAAGGCAAAGAAAATTGGTTGCTGAAAGGAATGGAGGAAGGCCGAGTCTGATAACGACAGCAACCAGAGGATCAACGAACATTCCACCCACGTGAAAACGTTTAAACCATATTTTCTTCGACAACGTAAACAGACCGTGGATATTGGGGTCTGTTTTGACCGTTGTTCATTGGAGTGGATTTTGCCTTTTTCCACTCCATCCCACCTAGTCAATTGTGGTTTTATAAAACATTTGCAGACATTGCAAAAAAAAAAACAGTTAGTCGTAGGTGAATCACCGTGAGATTCAGTTCTGATAAAAACGAGGAGGTTGCTCCTAAAATTATATTCGCAGTTGAATGAACTACATAATATGTACTTTCCATTCTGATTACTGCTACCATTTACGTCACGTTTGAGAAAGTGGATTTCAACTTATAGATACTACACAGTGAGTTTGCATCATCAGTTCGGTATTTAATAAGTCTAAAGATGCGGTAACGTCTCGACGCCAAGTACATGTTTCGACACCCTGTACATGTCGATTGTCGCTACTGCTATCATTTACTCGTCGCCCGGCTATTCCAACCTAATCTGAAATTTATTTCATTAATATTGTGTTTCAAATAAACCGTGGGACACTTTCCTTCAACGACAGCACGAGTAGTTTTTTTTCAACGTTCTACAATTGACGCTCTACACACGCACATTTTGTTTTGTACAGCCTCATAAAAATTTGTAATAATACTTAAAAGTACAATAAAACAACTTGCCAAATCTCAAATAAATCCGTTCAACAGTTTTTTTTTATAAAAATTCGCAAACATCACCTACTTTTTCGGTTCCACAAAGCAGCCCCCCCCCCCCTTAAGCGCAGTTGGAAAGCACCTTTATATACTTGCACCTCATTTTCATTTCACATCTTTTTTTATATTGTATATTTTCTTCTTTTTTGTGATTTATATTATTATCTTCTATTTTTTGTGATTTATATTATTATCTTCTATTTTTTGTAATTTATTTGATTTTCATTTACTTGGCGTAATTTTTTTTACTTTTTTTATCTTTGTTATTATACCTCTATCTGTGAATCTACTTGCGTGTAGGTACTAATAATTCCTAAAATTATTGAAATAAGTTTTATTTCGTATCCTACAAATAGCATAACATTTCATACCACTTTCCTTATCTTCGGTAATAACAATTTTTGTAAAAATTTGAATATTCAAATTGTTTTCTTTTGAATGTCAATATATATATATATTTAATATTTTTTGTCGAACGTTTATCGAAATTGGTTTATCAAGTTTTTCTTTTGTGAATTATTACCGCTTTAGTAATGTTTCAAATATTCAATAAATTTCAGTATCATCCTTTTCTAATATTAAGAGCTATTGTGAGGATGCTATATTATGTATTAGTTGTGATATTGGTCTCGCTATTGTGATACGCGATATGATCAAGACTTGCATAATTGATCTTGAATTATTAGAATATTTAGTAGCTTAAATAAACACTATTTATTTATTACTCTAACTTAAAATTGACAATCAAGCTGTCAAGGGTGTATAATGCCCGCGGTCACTTGAACTCACTCTATATGTACATACCTAACATGTAGGGAGCTACTAATTTTCTTTGTTCAGTATACTGCAGCTTTTAGCAGAATGAGTTTTTGACTCCCTTTTCATTAGCGTTCAGGATATGAATTACCAATTTGCGAACAAAGAAAATACTGTAAAAAAGTTTAATTTTTCATTTGCAGAAATCATTCTAAAAGCCCATATACTTTTACTGAAAAATACCTGCATACATTATAAATTTATTGTTAGTTTTTGTACAAACAGAAGAAGAATGACTTAAAAAGACAAATTTTCAAAAAATAATTCATCACCAACCATTCGTAACGTTATAAATTAAACCAATTAAAATTTCTACCTACTAGCAATTGTATATTTCCTTAAGGTTTTATTTTTATTTTGAGCAACATGTGTGACTATCAACAAATTCAATCGTGGCGCCCGTGGTTATTTGCAATGGTTTCCATCCGATTAACAATTTCCCTGAGTGTGGAGTGAAACATTGCCCGTAAACTTTATCTTCCTTGCTTTCAATGTCTGGCGAAATTGGAGTCAGTGTTTGCTCGTCGAATGTTGCTCCACGGACGCGTTGTACGACAGTCGTACTTGTTACTTTTCAGCGTAAGTTTTGATCGATACGCGCTGTTAGAGTCAGTGTCCAGAAGCAACGTCCTACGTAGAACACAATGAGCTTGACCAGAGAGAATATGAGTATATCTAAATTGATCTACTTTTCAATTTCAAACAGGACACGACACGTTGAATTCAAATTCCATATTGCACAAGTCAATTTGGAAAACGCCAGTTCTAACTAGGGCTGGGACTATTTGTCGACTTTTTCGGTATTCGAATATTCGAATACTTCAGTTGCTCAATTATTTGCGAATATAATTCGAATATCCAAGTACCCAAATACTATTGGAATATTTAAGTATTCGAATGCTTTCGAATATTTAAGTATTAGAATGCTTTCGAATATTTAAGTATTCGAATACTAATGTATTCAAATAATATGGTGTGAATAGTATTCGAATACTTAAATATTCGAATAATAACATTCGAATACTCAAATATTTGGAGTATATTCGTAGCATTCGAATACTTGTAAAATATTCGAATAGTTCCAGCCCTAGTTCCAACATCATTAATAGTGACAAATTGTATTGCGAAAGCTTTGATAAAATTAATTTAAATAGTTTCACAAAATTTATGTAAGGGAACAAAGAGAAGCGAAGTTTAAATTCTTCGGTCAATATATATTTCTAGACAACATTCATTCAAAATAATCTACTTAAATATTGCTGAATGTTGAGAAATAGAAATTCAAACATGAATAGAAACAATTGCCTGCGCCTAGGACCGCGAAATTATAAAATCATTTTTCTCGAAAACGCATCCCCGCGTTACAAAATTTTATTCCACATTTCCCAAACATTTTTGCACGTGGGAAGATCCCTTTTCAGTTGTACCACTCCAGAGTACCATTCCAGGGGCACGTTGCGAGACTACTCGTAGATATATACATACATAGGTAGATGTTTGACATTCTGGAATGAGCGCTTGAACTTTACTACATACGTAGTAGACTAGTATAGATAGTAAATTACGCCTGGCCATTAGACATTTCACTCGTTTCAGTATGCACGCTGACACCTGCGATTTACTCTACTCTTTGTGTGTCGACCTAATTGACTACAAAAATTCATACGCAGTGTTCCATTAATTCCGTGATAAGCTATTCTCGAGTGATTTATTGCAAGTATACACAAGTAATCATGGCAAAGATAATACCTGGATAAACTCAAATAAAAAACACTATATGTTTATCCGTTATTCGAACCTCGAATAACACGATTTATCTTTATTCTAAACATCGCGGATAAATAAATTTATTTGAAGTGAATTTATTAGACAATGGGATTCTCAAAGTTTCAGGTCGATCGGAAAACGTTAAGACCTGCCACATCAGTCTTAAAATATTAAAAAAAAACAGCTATTTTTCTAAAAACAATTGTGGTTTTTCGCTACAAAATTAGAATGGTTTATCCTAAGAACGTGTTTCATTTAGTTTCGTAGAGAATGTTCCTGGCTTCAATTTTCACTCCCGCAACTTGTTTAACAAACGTACAGATCGGAAGATATTTGATTTTGTCGAGAACCAGTGCTGTTTCGGACCTGGAAAATCGATTCTTTCAAAAAAAAAAATTGAAAATTCGCTTAAATTGATAATTTGTTTTTTTTCTCAATGTTTTCTACTATTTTTTAGTTATTTAGCATCAAAAAGCTCAAGTAAGATACTTTTTAAAAAATAGATTTTCAACCAGGTAGGTGAAAGGAAGGAGGGGGATAGAGGGGGGGGAGGGAGAAAGAAAATATCGACATACATACTAATCAATTATTTAATATAATCAAACGATAATGAATTTAAAATATTGAACTTACTTATTACAAAAACAATCATCAGAAATAGCAAGTAGTAACATCAGAACAGTTTTCATGTCTAAATTAAATATTAATTATAAATTAATAATAATATATAAATTAATATATATATATATATATATATTAAGAATATAATATAATATATATAAATAATAATAATAAGTAGGTAGGTCGAATTGGTAGGTAGATTTATCAGATTGAATCACTAGAATCAAGTAAGTGGTAGAGGTTTTGAGAGGTCAAATTTCAATGTGTCTGGAAATAATTTTCGATATTTAGCAAAACGAACTGTTTCTGCTTTCATCTTTTGTTATGTTCGCATTGTAGTCTTGCATCAATTTGGCACCCCCTTCGCAGGGCCGTTTTCGGATCGTCGTAGGCTAGGCACTTTTGCATAAAAACTGTATTTGTAGCCCGTTCAATTTATTGTTCACGTCATTCAGTTGTTAATATAATTACATGATTTTTTTAATCAAATTATATTTTCAATTTTCTTTTTGTTATATTGGGGTAGATACATTCCGATTTAAAATTTCATTTTTAGACTTTCATTGACCCCTGTAGGTTCGTAGGCCCTATGCACAGTACCCAATGTACATATTGGATAACACGGCCTTGCCCTTTGGGCTGTGTCGTTTACAACCCTAAAACACTTAACAATTCCTTATCGTTTCAAAAAAAAATTGTCCTTTCAAAAACTGTGTTTTTTAGCAAAACAGTGATGATGACTATAAGCTAAGGAAGCTCGTTGACCTTGAGGAAGAAAACATACAAGACGATAGACGAAATAAATCCTGTAGATTGATATGAATATAGGTAAGTATAGTTTTTAAACATAAATGTTTGCAAATACTCTTTGACCTTAACGAGTAGAAAATAACTGAAACGTATAACAAGTAAGTAGGTATGAATACTCGTTTGCCTAGATTGAAAGATTGTCCAACTTAGCAAGTTTGTGGAAACACAGCGGGGTAAGGACAAAATGACACGATAACAAGTTTCGTGAATAATACGCATTTCGGGCACGTAATTTCGTGAAACCAGACATCGCGTCGTTGCCTGGCGAAATCTACGTAGGAAACGAATTCTTTCCACGGGCAATTCTGGTGTGCGCTATTATTCCGATGATTGAACATGCAGAACCGACCCACGAACCGCAGAATGCGCGATTGTTAACGTTTAGACGCGTTCCGAGTTCCACGGAATTCCCGTTGCGTTGATTGGATCGATTGTTCCACACTATCTCGGTTCCACCATTCTTTCTCGGCTTGATCATTCTCGCGTCACACCGTTAATTTCCATAGGTATATACCTATGTACGAAACACACGGGATCAGCCATCATCGGAATTGGACATTATTTAAATAAGAATGCTATCTAAATAAAAAGTCGTGCATTTCTACCCTATATCTGACGGGTTCAAGCGAACCAGAATATATTTTCTCAGTGAATAAGGGACAAATAGATTTAATAGAACTTAGATATTAGGAACAAGTTTCCCATTTTCAGAATTTTTTCTTATCATTGCATAAGTCATATTTCCTTGTTTATCTGCTGCTTTGCTCGATATTTGTTAAAAAATTGGAATAGTGTGTATAAAGAGTAAAGCAGGAATTAGAATGGTATCTAATTCTCTCTCTCTCGCTCTTGAATTTTACAAACACATTTCCAAGAGTATATATGATATGGATTACAAGATCTGAATGTTTAAAACATTACGTATTTTCACAAATAATAAATACCAGCCCTATATTAAATGAATCACATTAAATGAATTTTTTCATTATTCATTTCTTCTCATATTTCTCAAATAGATATTATTATTCATACGTAGGTATGTGCATCCATACTAGAAGAGAAAGAATAAGATTTTTCTATAAATAATATTATAAAATCCAATAAAATTTAAAGACGGAGCTTTATACAAGTTATTCAAAGCTTCGAATAAATTTTGAATAAAGATACAGATAAGGACAGTAACTTTAACTATTTAAAAAAAAATTAAAAAATTGAAACTGACTTCAAAAAAATAAAATTGTACTAAAAAGTAAAAAATCATTTTTTCCCTTATTTAATATATGACTCTCATATTTTTTAAGTCGGCGCCAGATTTACACAGTGCAAATGATGGAAGAAAAAATAATATGTGCAAAATTTGAAATCGATTGAAAATGGTTTATTTTTTTAACTCGTTTTCGTCCAAATTTTGCACAGAGTATTTTTTCATCCAGTGGCAAAATTCTAGGGGGTCCCCAAAAAATTTGAAAATCCAAATATAAGATCCACCGTAATGTATATGTTTGAGCGCAAAACTCAAACTCTACTGAACCGATTGCGATGAACCGTATACCCGAAGAATCTTTGTTTTAATAGGACAGCGAAGCACGGCTATTTTACTAATAATTGATCAAAATTAAGTTTTAAACTACGAAGTATCAACTCTTCACCGCACACAAAAACCTCAACAACATCCTTTGCCATTACACATTTAGAAAAGAGTTTGAAACAATAATTATACTTTATTGGTAATTACATATGTATTATGTATATGGTATCATATAACAAATGAGATATGTATAACTACTACAAAGAGATTTTTTCTAAGGTTGCTCCTTCTTTGTTCTACAATTAATAGAGATCATACACTTTTTCTCAAAAGAGTTAGGAAAATCTGCGAAAAGAGCTTCGTACTTTTCATAAAAGGAGACCATGAGATTAAGAGAAAACAGCAGAAACAGTAAGATAGATTTGTGATACCTACTCGGTATTAAAAACTATGAGGTAGCTGACGTACCTACACGTGTCTTAAAAGAAACTTATGTAATCTGCTCGGTTTTATTGTTTATTATGTACTTATTATTCTCTTCTCACGGCAGTTTCCTTTTGGTTTCCTTCAAACGTTGGGAAACTTACAGAACCGTGTCCTTCTGTACATAGACCTGACATACTTTTTCCAGCAGAAATGAAAATAATCTCTGTTGTACGAACTTGCCACGCAAAAATTTTATTATCGAATTAATTGATTCTATCTCATTTTAAATTAACAATAATTCTTCGCTTTTTTTTAACAATATCTTCATTTTTTTTACAATTAATAAGTGCACGGATAACGGATACCATAATAAGCATAAGTCATCGACTTAAACATTTACTATGATTTAAATTTTAACCAATTAATTAAGTTGGAAACTTTATCACTCCAAGAAACTTCACCCAATTAACAATTTCCGAATTTGATGAAACTTGGCACATGAGTAGGTATTAGAAAATATTACACGCGTATTATCGTTATCAGTTAAAATTAGTGTTAAGGGGATGAAAACTACTACCAAACTTGAGATTTTTCATCCCTTGAACATGAATTTCTGCGGATAGAAAAATACTTGTCTAATATTTCTTAATACTCTATCAATATGCTAAATTCTATCAAAATCGAAGAAAAAAATTTAAGCAAAAAGACTATTATTTAATTCTTCAGCGATAGATACGAGCCATTGCATACGATCCTAATTTATATAAATTGCTGTTGAAAATTATATACCTACATGTAGGTATTCAAATTATTAGAACACCAGTAGGGGAGACCGGGGCTAGTTGACTAACAAGGGTAGTTGACAAATTCCATTTAATTGTTGTATTATGGAATAAATTATGCTGCGATTCGCGATATTGAAGCATATAAATGACCAGCTTGCTATTTAATGTGTCGCCGTGACAAAAACCTGCGTGTTCTGTCAATGGAAATGAAAAATCTAAAAAGGTCAGCGGGTAGTAAATATTTTTGTTTGGACTATTTATGAATTTTTGTCCAATAAGTACTAAATTATACAGTGGTATTTCAATATATATTTACAAAACACAAAAACTTAATTTTAAGGGATGGTGGTAAAAATATGGATTTTTTCGAAAATTATTTTTACGCCGTTTTGTAGATATAAAAGAAGGATGCAACTTTTGTTTAAACTTCTTATCGATATCTCTCACCGTTGTCGAGATATTCCACGGAAAAGAAAATTTTGCATTTTTTCAAGGGGTGATTTCACCCCTAAAAATTGCATTATGGCACCAACAAAAATAGGGTTGTGTTGCATACTTTACTTTACACCGAGTTTCATAATTTTCTGAATTCCCGGGATGCCGAACGTCCCTTGTAAGCATAGGAATACCACTAATAATTGCATATTTAAGTTGACTTATTCATCCCCCTACCCTAAATACAATAAAAACTACAACCTAGATTCAATTAAAAGGATTTTCAAAGTTAAGCCTGCATACCTAACGAAGTTTGTAAACTTTTGGTATGCAGCAAGTCAACAAAATACCAATGATGTATTTATAAAAATTAGAAATGTAAAAAATGAGTCAACTAGCCCCGGTATTCCCTACGCAATGATTACACCTCAATAGGTAGGTACACGGTTTTTATTCAGAGTAGAATAGAATCGACCACGTTTAAAGAATGTGGAAGTAGAGGCAATTTGATTGCGTAATAAAATATTGCGTTTAGATGAATAAATGTTAAGGTGTTAATTTTGCAAGTTAAGGCATATGTCGCTGAACGTACCGGTTATTTGAGAGCCAGGGCCATATTTCGACGACGACCCTGTGAACGTATAGGGGCTGCTATCTAAGGGCTGTGACCTTGCTTGACCGTGATTTGGCTCGTTGGCCCGATTTGGTTTCACGCAAGTGTCCACCGGTGCTCCATCAGGGAAACTGTATGCGAAAAATGCACAGAAAGCCACGACTAACGTGCCAATAACTATGTTTCTCATAGTCAAACTCATTCTTCGTTCCCCGAGTTCTTCCTGTGCTCGTCACCTTTAGTTTGATATTAATAAAAATTTCAAAAATGTTAAAAGCCCTCGCTTTAAAGGCACAAAGGAATAACGAATAAGTATCTAATTGGAATGAAAATTAAAGCGATTAGATAATAAATGGCACGTGTTCGCTCATTGGGATTAATTTGCGAAATATTCGTTTTAGTACAATTTCGTTTCAACAATTAGATAAGAATTAGAATGAAAATCGAAACAGTCAAATGACACGTGCCTACACCTTCTTCACCAGTATTAATTCAAGGGATAGGTACTGGTCCCTGGGAAATCAGCATACTGAAATTTACATTTGATATCATCAACCCCACTACACGCATGTACGTACGATGCATTAGCGAAAACTGTAATTACGACCAATGGGATTAAAATTTCAGTGTTTGTTACTTATTCGCCGAGATTAGTTTAGCAAAACTAATTATTCTCGTATCACCTATATCTATAATTCCGGTAGCACTAATTCTGCTTCGAAATCTCGAGAACCAGCTAATAATTGTGATTAATTCCTTAATCTATGAAATTGTTAGATTTCAAACTTGTTGACCGGGATTAGTTTAAAAAGCATTACTACTTAGCTCAAGGAGAACGCATTGACTCTATTTCTATATCATTTTTCAAAAAGCACTTACTATAATCGAATGAATAAAAAGAAGACGGAATTTGTAGCTATCGTGTTACAGGTAGAACTGCTCGAAAGAAACTGCACCGGC
Source organism: Andrena flavipes (assembly GCA_963971345.1). NCBI lineage: Eukaryota > Metazoa > Arthropoda > Insecta > Hymenoptera > Andrenidae > Andrena > Andrena flavipes. The sequence continues at coordinate 70,623,491 of OZ020479.1, read as the reverse complement.
CGATCTCCTGAAAGTAAGTCAAACGTGGTAAAATCCCACCATGGGATCATAAAAGGCAGGCTCAATTCACTTTTGCTAATTGTTACTTTCACTTCGATCCCTTCGTCAATGGTACGACTGACTATACGTTACGTTACGGTATTTAGGTTTCTGCTAATTCTCATAATTTTCACGACTGCATTTTTCTAAAAGTTTTACTCATCTACTAAAACATCACAAAAATGTCTATATTATAACTTTCAGTCGGTGTGTTTGTAAAAATGGAGTTATAACGTAAATCGTTTGAAAACGTTAGAAACGTTTTTGATAGGACATATCGTATTTCTTAACATATTGTATTTCAAGTAATATAGATCGAAGAAAAATAAAAAGTATCGAAGAAAATAAATCGAATTGTGGGATGTAACTGTAGATTATCGTAGATAAATTATCAGTCATTACTCATTGTTGTAAAATAATGCGAGTCGTGTTACAAATCAATTTTATCGATTATTTATCTTAATCAATTTTAACACTATCGCTCATATAAAGTTGTTACATCGAATGATAAAAATAATATTTGGTTATTAGTATAAACGAAGTATAGTATACCTACGTAGGTACGTAAAGTATAGATAAAGGAGCGGACACTAAAAAAAAAACATAAAACCAATTTGAAAAAGATAAAAATGCACTAAAAAGTAAAAAATAATTTAATCTCTTATTTAATCTACGACTCTCATATTTTTTAAATCGGCGCCTCATCATTTGTCATTTGCACTGTGTAAATCTGGCGCCGACTTAAAAGATATGAGAGTCGTAGATTATGTTACGAGCCGGGGCTGCGGCAACGCGAGAAGGGTATTTCCCAAGGAATACGGTTTATGAGTTTGTCAGTTAGGAGCCCGGACGGACCTGATACTAGTGATCCTCCAGGGAGTGATCGGTATAACCGCAGCCATTTGTCACGATTTGAGGCAAAACCGGAAATAAACATAACCTAACCGTTCACTCTATCTCTTTCTATCAGCATTTCTGTCTCTTTCTTCATAACAGTTTATTTCTCTGTCTACTTCCGCTTTTGCTCCAAATCGCAGCAACCAATCAGCGACGATACACGTTGTTCCGATCACACTCTAGAGCAGGCATGCACCGGACCCCCAATTCCGGGCGCGAGCTCCGAGCTCATTCCGGTAGAAGCGAGTCCGGCAACGGAGTGGGGAGCGGCTGGAGTAGTGGGAGCAGAGCCTCAAAGGCTGCCGCAGGGATTTCCTGAGTTTGACGCTCCGAAAATAAGGCACATTTTGGGGAATTTTTAAAAGAAAAGTATTGAGTATTATAATTCCAATCTCTGTACTTTTATTAACTGAATTTTAAAAAATGAGTTCAAATTTTCGTATGCAATAATAATACTTTGGTTCAAATTTATAATAGTAGTAGTAAGAGGGGTTTGAGAAAAAATTTTGTTGCTGGCGAGCATGATTTTGGCTGTCGTAATCGTCTGAAACAAAAAACCTACAATTTTTCTTAATCTATATGAGTGTGGTTATCGTATGAACTTTACTTCATGTCGAATGAATAATGTTGAAAAGCACAAAAATGGTTGTATTTCAAATGGAAACATTAATTTCTTGGAAAAGCATTTGTTAGATTTCTGTGTTGATTTTCGTAAATATTTACTTCATTCTAGTTTACGCGATAACCACACTCACATAGATTTAGAAAAATTTTGCGGAATCATTTTCGCCAGTCACAAACTTTTTTAAACCCTTCTTACTGCTATCATTATAACATTGAACAAAATTATTATTATTGCATACAAAAATTTAAACATTTTTCAAATCTCAATTGATCCTCCGTATCCAGGTGCCTGAGTCATCCACCCCTTGAGATCGCTAACGCACACAGTGACGGAGCTGTGAATGTCGGTCGCGGCCAAGCGATTATTTAGCTGTTGAGGGTGTCCTAAAAGCATAAACTGGGCCTTTCCGGTGATCGTGTTGGGACAACAATGGGAAGCTCGAGGCAATACCATATTTTCCTTCGAGAAAACAAAATGTGTCCAGAGAGAATGGTAATTAGCCCGCTTACCTCATTCATGACGGAATACTCAAGGTTTCAAATTAAAGAAAAATGAATCCACGATTAATAAATATTAACAAATTATACATAGAAATATATGTACATATATTCACGTATGGATCTAATATTGGACCAATTTTATAAAAGTTATTCTGTTTTAAAGGGTATCCGAATACTTTTGTGGCCCACTCTCTATGTATATATGTTATTAAATATCTTCAAATGAAAGTATACTCAAATCTACGTATGCGAATTTGTTAAAAGTAACTTTCTGAATATAATATAAAATTCTGCACGTCTTCGTTTAGTCTTGTATATCTATCGCCAGTATGCTTGTAGTTGTAACGGGCATACGGCCTTTGCAGTCATAGAGTTCCCCACCACGAGACCTTATACCGAGGAGTGGGGAGTGAGCATACCGCGGTCGAGCTCGAGGGCGCACCGACTGCCCTAGGGCAAACTTAGTGTGCACCCCTGCTCTAGAGGATCACTACCTGATGCGAAATCAGGGAGCCGCTAGAATTATTGACGGTGTAGACGAACCTGATGCGAAATCAGGGAGCCTCGAGGAATGGAGTCAAACGCCGTCGTACCTGACTTTAAAAATCAGGGAGTCGCAGGAGGGTGAAACGTTGTGAAATACCCCGATGCGAAATCGGGGAGTTACTAGGATGGAGTTCCCAGACAAAATCGACGCGTAGTCAGGGATCGGCGAACTCCAGCTACTGATGGAGGGGGAAACACTTACAAGAGCGGTGGTTATATGTGCGTGACTGACGCAGGCGCAGTTCACGCCTCATTGCCACCGCTCTTATAGGTGTAAGGGAAACCGGGAAAAATTTACAACGTAAATTTATGCTTTCTCGGTTATACTAATACAAACTAGACACTTCAAACTATCAATTAATATAAAAAAACGAACAAATGTGTAACTTGTTCAAATTTTATAGCAGTTACTATAAAATAATAATAATTAGGTGGCAATAGTCTTTATTATTAACCAGAACTGGCAAAATATTGGGCCAATATTGATGCAGTGTAGGATGGGACCACCAGGGCGTCGCCCTCTTTCGAACAAAAAAAAATGATCATCAAAATCGGTCCACATGCTAAGGAGTTATGCAGGGACAAACATTTAAAAAAATTAAAAAAATATATACAGGTCGAATCTATAACCTCCTCCTTTTTGAAGTAGGTTAAAAATTGATTGAAAGCATAAAATTCTGAATTCTGATATACCAGTTGCAAGAGTTTTGAGTTTGTTTTCTACGTTATGCGACAAATTAATATTTTTCTGATTACTTTTCAGTGTTTGTTGACGACGTTTAATTATTCGACAGAAATACGTTCACGAAGACACCGTATAAAAACTTGTTATCAAACTACCACGTTACATAATTGTAAGTGAGTTATTACCTTCGCAAATTAGCAAAATTTTGAATGTTAAATTAATATAACGTAATTCTTGTGCAACGTTTTCATTTAATAATGTCTATAATTTAATGGTATCGATTTAATGTTGATCTACATTTACTGTATGTTCAGCGACTCGTAGGCGACAGCGCATACATATGTATTATAACTGTGTGTACTTATACGCGTTCCATGTTTATACGTAGAAAAATAAGGTGCGTTCCCCTGGTCAGTGATACTTTTCACAGTGTTATTGATTTTCTCCGAGCTTTGGGAGCAACGTAGCATGAAGCATAAAAATATTCACAAGCGTTTTCATTGGACTGAGAACACCTGGGATGAAGCTTTCCGCACATCCCCAGATAACCATCTGCTGCAGTCTGACATCAGATGGGGTAGCAGGGTCTGGCATGAGCACAGAATCTGACGCCAGAACCGTAGTCGTCTGTGTCCGCATTTGGCTGCGTTCTGAGGTGCAAATCCTGATGTCAGTGTCTGATGTCAGATCGGCAGCTGATCGACAGCAGATTCTGCCGTCTGCTTGGCACAGCCAACAGCGCCATCTGAGGGCCAGAAATAAACAATTCCCTACGCGTAACATGTGTACCATGATTGCTATAGGTGCATCCCTGCCCTTAAATAACAATCAAGCAGGTTCTGCAGTTTATTAAATAATTAATTCTATTTATATCAAAAAGTATTTATTTTATTCTTTAATAATATGTAATTACAATTGTTACAAAATAATATAAGTTACGCATATAAATTCGAAGAAAAACATTCAATATTTACATTTATAAATTCATATACAATAAACAGTGCGTACCTATTAGGTGCGACATCAGAAAATTTTTTATATTTTCGACTTCTCTTTTATGTAGAATCCCCATATTCCGTATTGTACTTATTAGCGCTGAAAACAAATAGACCATTAGTATAATATTAAACGTAACGTATGAATAAACAGGATACATGCGATACTTACTTCAGCTCATGCAAGTTCCTTCGAATATTAACATTTATAAGAAAACATGTATTAAATTATTATCTACTAAACAAGACGCTAAACATTGGCACTTCGCGCATAACCATACTTTTCTGTCTTGCAAATAATGTGCAATATCGATTTCCGCGACGTAAATAATTAGAAATTATTCAATTCCATAATTACGTTGCCTTCTGGATACGTTCAGATGATTTGTCTGAATACTAATGGATGAAATTACTTGGAGTATCCTTCGCTTTTGTCGGCACTGACTGCCACCGCCAGTGACTGTTACCTCAGATCTCGAAAACGAACGCAAACTGGACGTAGAGTCTTGACCAACGCTCTTGAATCGACGCTCGGATTGGCTGCGCCATAGTGCCGAAACTCATGAGTGGTTCGGGACGTATTGTGTATGAATTTATAAATGTAAATATTGAATGTTTTTCTACGAATTTATATGCGCTACTTGTATTATTTTGTAATAATTGTAATCACATTGTAATCGCATATTATTAAAGAATAAAATAAATACTTTTTAAAATAAATAGAATTAATTATATAATAAACTGCAGAATCTGCTTGATGGTTATACGAGGGTAGAGATACACCTATAGCAATCATGGTACACATGTGTTGGTGTGTAGGAACGGCTATGTGACGTCACACGTAGGGAATTATTTACAAAATCTGCTGTCGATCTGACATCAGGATCAGAACGCAGCCAAATGCGGACACAGACGACTACGGTTCTGATGTCCGATTCTGCTTCCCAGATCTGGCTATCAGCGTCGAACTAACACAATAAAGTTCTTTATATTATAGCCATTGTCGAAATCAACTACCGTAAATTATAATTTAGAAAGAACTATAGAAGGAAATCTAACTATAAAAATTCGCGTCGTTATATTGTTTGTTGCAAAATTTAAAAAATGCCCACCGTTTAACAGTGGTCTTGAGTACATTACTGCTGTACGATTACAAATAAACTATTTACAACCATCGGAATTGCGTTTAAAATATATACATCCTTTTACAAATGTAGCATAGAAAATTATTAAAACGGTTACTCCTTACATATATATACATCAAGAATACTTACGTTATATACTTTGGTTGGATTTTTATGAAGAAAAAAAATATTATAACAGCTGCTTTGTGCTAATTACATGTCTTGTCACTATCAAATTTTGTTCCATTTTGTACAATACATACTATACTCACTGGCGTCTCAAATGCTCCACACTTTGCAAACCTTATTTCACATTACTGACTGACTATTGACACACGCGACCACTCATTCACCGTTAATACATATGAAATATACTAGACAAAAATATCATAGTTCGTTCAGTGGTATATATAAATACATTGAAATTCTATATAGAAAGAAGGAATGTTTCAATCCAATTTCGTTAAAGCGGAAGTATACGCTCCATTTTCGATTACTTCAATTGCACAGGGGCGAGGGAACCAACCTCGTTTTCGTATTTGCTTTTCGTTCTCATTGTCTCGTTTCTTTTCTCCAAACAACCAGTATCTGCATAAAAAAGAGTAGCCATTGTCCAATATACATATATGTATACATAACTGAATAATTAGCTACTTAAAATGCATTTGAAACATACTTCCTCCACCGTGTTACGAGTACAATGTCGCCGACTTTGAGCTTAACACGCGGTTCATCCGTACAAGGTGGGTGACAAAATACACCCCAACCGTGTCTTAACGGCACCCATGATCCGTATGCTTCTTCTATGACTCTATAAGTTTTAGCCCTCTTCCGTTTATCTTTCTTCTGTGCTAATTGCTCTCGCTGAAGTATTGTGGAAGTGACCGTACTTTAAGCTTTCATCGAGTTATTCAGAAATTATATCTATTTTGAATCAAACAGAAGAAATTACTGTTAATGTGTATTGGTCACAGCCATCTATTATGGGCCAATTAATTCCATTGCCCACTGGAGTACAGTCCCACGTAAGAACTTGCTGGACATTGAAACGCCATCCTTTCGAATACGGATAAATGAATTTGTCTCTAGTTCCAAATCTTCGATAGTGAGCCTTCTCTGAAATCCAAGCTTCTATTTCTGTTCGATTTCTGATTATAGCTAACATCTAGAAAATATACAGAAAGCGTTGTTACACGACTACGTAACTATAAATTCCATAACGATATTAATATTTTACCTGAAAGTATAGTAACGTTCCCACTGCTAGAATAACACCAATCGACAAACCGATACTGAAAATTACTAACATCAGAATAAATACAGAAGGTGGTGGGAACGATAATGGTTTTAAAGATAGTACAGTCATTAGCCAAGAAACTAATGTAAAAGTAGAAACGCAACATCCACCAACCGCACTCGCTAGAAATGCCGTAAAATGTCCATGGTTGTAATGTCCCACGCAATTATTTATCCATGGACAATGATGATCCATTTTTATTACGCAACGACTACCTAAAAATCAAGAATTAACTCGTAATAAACTGCGCGAGAGATCGATTTTAACAAATTATACAAAATCTCACACTTTCTGCAATGATGAGATCTCGGCGCTTTATAGCCTTCACAGACAGAGCAATATTGTAAAAATTGTATATCTGTTGCCTTTTCCTGAAAAGACAAACATGCTTTCATCTCGAGTATCGTATGTACGTTTCAATTATTATCCTTTGATATATATCGCAATACCGGCATCCATTTTAATGGAAGGAAACCAGGTCCCTCGTAAATAGCACTAATGAAATGGAAGAGAGAGGAGCCGCTGAGACAAAAAAAAAGTGTAAAATTAATTGCTCCGGAGAAGCTCTCTTGCGGTGGCCACCATTGTCTACTACAATGTATTGTCATCAAAGTGATTATTTTTATAATTCCTGAAAAAGAAACATCACGAAGGAGTAAATATTAATGAATTATTATACGTGTACGATACATTCGCGCATACATAAATCATCATTGAACAGAGAATAAAAAGCAGAACTTTCGGGAGACTATTTAAATATCACGGGATATTATTGTAGCGTATAGTGTACAGTATAAAATAAAATGCGATAAAATGCTAATTTCTCTCTCGCGTAATGACGGAACATGACCAAAGTGTGTAGATTTTATTCGGTGTATTTATTGCTGCTATCGTTCCAAACGAATAAACACATTATTTTTTTCGGAGTACAATCGTAAACAGATGCAAAACTGATACTTTCGATTCACGTACCAAGAGCAGTAAGTGGACCCCAATGGCATATTTTCTTTAACGGATTGACGCACATGCCGTCACCATAAAACTATCATTAATTATCTCTTGATTCCTATCAAGCAGGTATCTAATGCGTCTGCTGCGAAAGTACTATCTTTGTTATCGTTTATCAAATCTGCAGAAGCGTATTTCTCTCGGCAACACATCCCGTTACCATTCATATATGCACAGCCGACTCTAAATAGTACTAGCCGTGCCGAAGGCAAAATGGCAACACCGCGAGAGTCCGGCTTCGATACACTGTTTCGTGATCACGCGAACGTAGCCACGGAAATGTATGTAATCGATAGGTAAATTAGGAGCGAAATTTGAAAGTAGATGTTTGCTTGTGATTGAGAAGTATTGTTTAGGATACGCGATGCGGGTGGCATATGTGGGAAAGATCTTGGGCAGAGCTCGAAAGCAGGAAGAGGACACCAATTAACAGACCCTGAGACGAATCGCAAGTTTCTTCTAAGTACTTCTATTTAGATGTAATACTGATATTATTGGGTATTTTAGAACATGTAAAATGCTATTTACCCAAAAATTTATTACAATTTGTATATACATGTTACATATGTGTCTTGTATGTACTAAATTTTCATTACATTAATCGATTACACCATTCCATGGATCATTGTAGTCCTCGATTAATAAAGACTTATTTCTAAGCAATTTTACAGAAATACTATCTGAAGTTGCAGTAGCTGCTAATATTATACAACGATGTACTATTAAAAAATCAGGATTACTAGGACTTCTGCCAGTAATTAAGTCTATTTCGTCTTCAACCTCGACCTACATATTGAAAATGTAATGCAATCCTTCTGTTTTAGCATATATGTAACTTTATTATAAAAGTATTCTCACCATAACACCCTTCTTGAAACACTTCTCCCCATTGACACGAATGTTGCTGTTATAAAATGCTTTGTCTATCTTGCTGTAAAATAACAAACCTTTTACTTAATATCGAATCTCGAATAGTGAAAAATTTTTAATAAAATTTTGAAGATTGAAATATTTATTTCTGAAGATAAAATTATAATTCGAATTTTTTTAATTCGATATTATTATAACTTTTTATACCAACTTTCTGTGAATATATTGATCTGACTTGGCTTTCATTGTAGTCAATAGATTAATGACTTGCTTAAATAGTATTTCAATAAACAACATACGTGCGTGATATTCCAAATCCTGCTTTGGCAATAGCATCTAATCGAAGTGAAGCTACATTAGTATCAATTACTTTTGAATTTTTTGTCTGTAAATAATCATCGACTTGTATCGATTCCTTTTCACCTTCATCCTCATCTTCCTGAAACATGTAAATATAACAAATGTTTAAACACAATTAGTTTTCTTTTTTGCATAGAACACTAAGTCTTTATAAATTTATCTTGTTTACATGCTCTGAAGCGTGTTTTCTGCTCTTATATCTTTTGTGTATCGCAGAGTTAAGGTTTCGTTGAAAGAAAATATTTCCACATAAACTATATTGTTGGGAATTATGTTTGGATAAGTTCTGTAATGTATGAAATATTAGCCTGTTTTCATATATCGCCCTTCGTACGATACTACACAGCGCTTTAGATGACATTATGCAAAATCTTACACCTATACCACGGCCGTCTCTAATACAGGCCTCTACCTAGTCAAAATGGCAACGCTGTCATCAGTCCTAAGCGAATGAAACGCACCAACCACGGCCGGCTCTGGTCACGGCCGTCCAATGGTCATCGGACTGAATCGGACTGATGGGCGGTGTTGCAACATCGTAGACTGGGCGCCACAGGCTTAAGCGGAACGCACCCACCGTGATTCAAGTTATTCATTTATATATAAATGGTTATAAACTGTCATACATACATAACCTAAAAACATTCTGTCGAAAGAAAATAATAGTAAAAGTGTGTAATTCGATAGCATACATTTCGAAATATTATGAAACCTTGAACATGCATTTCTCTGTTTTGTAATTTTAAACATGCAATTCACATATTTAATCTATAATTGATATTGTACAACATCGTAAGAAATGCATTAGTTAATAAATTTTTTATTTAGATACATTGTCTCACTGTATCATTAATAAATCTCAATTTTAGGTAATATGAATTTTAATTTACTTTGAAGAAATAATTCAAAGCAATTCGTCGAGTGGTCTTAACATTCTTAAAAAATGGATATTCTAAGGGCAGAGATATTGAAGAAACGCAAACAGTTAGAAGAAAGCAATGTTCTGGTAATACATAAATTTACATCATATATATCTTCTTAAATTTTCACATTCTATTTCGTTGACAATGTTTCATTAATATTACAGCAAAACAACAAAAAGTATTTTAAACGAGGCGAGCTAATATCAAAGGGTACAGAAGTGAAAGAAATTCAAAAAAGCAGCGACGAAGATATCAAAGTCAGCATGTCTCAACAACTAGAAGAATGCTTAACAGATGGTAGTTCTGAACATTTAATGTTACCTAGACACGAAGTCATTAAAAGGTTACGTGAAAGGGGAGAGCCAATATTATTATACGGCGAATCAGAAATAGAAGCATTTAAACGATTAAGAAAATGTGAAATTCTTGAACCTGAAGTAAACAAGGTATGTCGATTAACAAGGCACATGATATATCCATTTATAGTTTAGAATAACTTTATGTTACGACTAATAATACATTTAGTAATTAGTGTTTTATGTGCCATTAAACTTGATTATATATGCAACATATTTTAAATTAAAGGGTTTCAGAAATGACTTTCAAGAAGCTATGGAACAAGTAGATCAAGCATATTTGAATGAAATATTATCTTCTTCGAAACCGCAAGATCGTGATGGGAAAGGAGATGTAAATGTACCAGACGAAGGAGTTACTTATGAAGATTTGCAGAAGATGTCTGCTAAATTAAATAAAGGAGATAGGGACTTCGATTTGAATGTTATTACACAATTTATACAATTCCTAGTACAAATGTGGGGTAATCAACTGAACAGTAGGAGCACAGCTGAAAAAATGAGTACTAGAGGAAAAATGGCTAGCGCCACTTACGCTCAAACTAGAGAATATTTGAAACCACTTCTTAGAAAATTAAAGAATAAATCCCTGCCAGAGGATATTACCGATAGCTTAACTGACATTGTTAAACATTTACTTGAACGGAATTACATACTGGTAAATATATAAAAATCACATAATCGATGCATCGTGAAATTTTGTACGACCTATTTAATAAAAATATTTTATTGTAGGCAAGCGATGCGTACTTACAAATGGCTATAGGAAATTCTCCATGGCCTATCGGAGTAACTATGGTTGGTATTCATGCACGTACAGGAAGAGAAAAGATTTTTTCCAAAAATGTGGCACATGTAATGAATGACGAGACTCAAAGAAAATATATTCAAGCGCTAAAAAGATTGATGACTAAATGCCAAGAATATTATCCTACAGACCCTTCTCGCTGTGTAGAATATTCAAAAACATAATAACTTTACGTAAAATACATAGATATCTGTAACTTATAAGATGTAAAATATTTTATACAATTTCTGTGCCCTACTGCTACAGTTACGTTACATTGTATGCAAAAATAAAGAAGAACAATTACTTATATGTAATTAAAAATTTAGTTCATAAGTTTAAATAGTTTCCTCTACTATTTCAATATTCTCTCATTATTTTTTTGTACTATTTATATTTCCATATAATTTAAGACTCTAAAAATAATCACATTCTTAAAAATAATCAAATACTTTAGCAAATATGTTAAGAACAAAACGAAACCATTATTTTGTTCTAGAACTATAATATGTAATTCAAATATTCTTTTTACCAGGTTTTATTTTATTATCGAAGCCAATTCATTCGATTTTTTTACTGCAGCTTCAACTGCATTCATCATAGAAGCCCTATAAATACAATTAATAATCAATAACACTATATACATAATGTATTTGATATATAGGGTGTTCGGCTACATGTAGGAAACTCGTCGCACTTTCCGTGAGCCAGGGCTGAGCAACTTGTTCGAAGCCGCGGGCCGCACAATCCCCATTACTAGTCAGCCGGTTCCCCCACCATCAGCTATGCAGAAGTGAGAGCACCGTGTGGCTGTTTAGAGTATAGGAGTCGCATAAGTATGGAGGGGGTCGTTTTCCTATATGTGGAATATACATATTCCTATGTCCATGGGCTCAGCGGAGCAGGCCAGTCGGGGAAGGTGCCGCGGATTGCTCAGTTCTGCCGTAAGTGGTTCCCCTCACCTTGGCGTGTCCTCCAAGCGCCTGTAAACTGTACTTCGGTGCCCGCATACTCGGCTAAAATTCAAAGTCATTTTTCTCGAAAACGAAGCAAGATATCAAAAAATTTTATTCTATATCTTCGACTTATTTTTTTCACGTAGAACGCCCCTTGAATTTTATCCGACATGTAGCCGAACAACCTGTATATACTCTTCATCTGTATCCTACCTAACTTGACCACGCTCCATGGCATGAACTCCTTCAATAGTCGTACCTCCTGGAGAACATACTTCATCTTTCAACTGACCAGGATGCCTACCTGTTTCTAATACCATTTTACCAGCTCCAACAAGTACTTGAGCTGCAAATTTTGTCGCTATAGGTCTTGGAACACCCATTTTTACCGCACCATCTGCTAATGCTTCAATAATAAGATATGCCTAGAAATTGTATTCAATGTAGGATTGTTTTCAACATCTAACGAACTTAGATAATTAAGATAATTAAGTACCGAGTGGACTTACATAAGCAGGACCAGAACCCGAAAGACCACCTATAGAATTGATAAGCGATTCGGGAACTTTTTCCGCTACACCGATATGTGAAAACATTGTTTCTACCATATCTTCGTCTTGAGCCATTGTACTCATCGAACAATATACTATAAATTATAAAAGTATTATTTTCAGCATCATAGTAGCGAAGTTTTATTTTACCTGTAATTCCCTCTCCAACCATCATTGAAGTATTTGGCATACATCTAATAATTCTGGGATACATCACAATGGATTTGAGTTTCTGAAAATATTTTGATTTATACAAATTTTATATTAATTTTCTATATATAAACTTGTCACTGTTCGTGCTTTTAGAAACAAAACAGGTGTTATTTAATATAAGGCCCACTTCTTACACTTGCTAAAGTATCTAATGAAACGCCCACCAGCACCGAGACAAAAACTGTATTAGAATTTGTCTTTGACATTGTCGCCCTTATACCTTCAAGTGCATCATCAAGCATGTGTGGTTTCATTGCTAAAAATATGATATTACAATTATCCACTACTTCTCCATTTCTCAGTGTGCCATGAGCACCCAGGTCATTCCAGAATCCTAGACATCTGTCGGTACGAGCAGAAACCCAAACATTGTCTGCATTTAAAATACCTATAATGGAAAAATCCAAAATAATTCTAATGAATTTTTTTTTTATAGTAGCATAAACAGAGAACTAAGATTAACTACCTTTGTGAATTAAACCAGCTCCAATGGCACTTGCCATATTTCCACCACCAATGAAACCAACTTTAGTTGATGTTAAATCGTACTTTGCCATGTTTATCTATGAATTTATCTAATAATATGTAGCTACAAATGAAAACAAAATTTTATTTGTATAATTTACTCGATAAATTCGATTTTAATTCGTCATTCAAAAATATCTATTTTTCTATTTGTAGGAAAATAGCTAGACTTAAATGCTTTTCAAATATACTCCAACATATAATTCATGATTTTCGTCCACGTCATTAGAAAATAATTTGAAAGGGCACGAAGTATGCGTAAGGTTGTTTCGATACTTTTGATTCGATACCGAGTATTTTTGGTATCGACACTTACCGTGCGATACTTATAATGAGATATCGAAAGGAAAGTATTTAAATGAAGTCGAATGGAATGCGTGATGATCGTCGAGTAATTTTTTAATTTTTTTTTAATTATCAATCACGACAAAATAATAAGACGCCAGAGAAGAAAATTGTCGGTCGACGTTTTTTTCAAATAGGCAATGGGGTTCTTTAACCACAAACACCGTAAACTTCCAGACAAAACGTTCTCTCGCTACCATTGAGCTATAAGAATACCTGGAGAGAGAACAGAGAAATGGCGGCCGGTCCAAGAAAGAGGGAAAATAACGGGTGGACCTATCTTTGTCTTACAACAGAGATATTAGTGCAGAGATGTTAGTGCATGTAGTGAAGTTATCTGCGTTACACATGTATACATAACACAGATATTACAGAGTGAGAGGGATAATAGGAAGAAGGATAGGTTCACCCGTTTTCTACTATTTCCCTCAGACCGCTGTCGCCTCTACTTCTTCCCACTGCTGTACGTAGACCCTGATAACAATCTGCCTGCAGTCTGCCAGCAGATGGACAGCAGGGTCTGACAAGGCAGGGTCTGCCGGCAGAACCATAGTTGAATGCGGACGCAGACGGCACCGGATCTGCCGGCAGACCTGGTTATAAGGGTTGTTTTCTTACAAGTTATTTTACAGACTGCAAGATGGCGTTCCAAAGTTTTCACTTATTTTGCCCAACGAACGATAGTCTACTCGCTATCAGTCTTAGGTTTAGGTTTAGGTTTTTTATTTATTCCTTGTATAATTCTACAAAAGAAATGGCGTTTCAAGACTTTGTCTCATATTGCCCAACGAATTTTACATCTGTGGCTGTCAGTCTTAAGCAACAACTATGAATATCGACCTTAGTCTTAAGCAACGACTATGGGTGCGTTCAAAATCGCCACTTGCGCCCAAATCGCCGGCACGGTCGCAATATGTATATAATGGAAATCATGGGCGTTGCGGTCGATTTGGGCGCAAGTGGAACGCACCCTATGAATATCGCCCTATGATTGTGTTAAGTCATTGAGGTATAAGTATAGCTCAATGTGTTAAGTACATACATACATACACGTGTAGGAGAAAAAAATAAATAAATAGAAACTTAGCACATCTCTTTTATTTTACCCTTTATAAAAGTACATATAGGACACAGAAGGTTGCATTCATTACTTTACATTGGCGCGGGTGATGTGCGATTACCGATGACGATTAATTGGTCCTGGTTACCGTATTTAAGTGAATCTCTTAAATACAAAAATAAAAATGTACAGCACACCATGACACGAGTAAACAACCATCTTGATTGAATTTATTTAAAACAATAGCGTAAAACAACTCGATTATAATGGGTAATTGCATACGCAATATACTGAAAAGGTTACAAAGGAAGCGATGTTCCGAAAAGTAATGTATCAGTTCGTTAACAGATATAAATAAAAAAGGATATCTAAATGTTACATATTTAACCATTTTTTCTAGGGTCATTATTTTACTTATTGTGGGTCTTGATAATGCGGGAAAAACTTCTATTTTGAATCGTATAAGCGGTGGTACGTGTTACTTGGCATTGGAAATTCCTTGTGTTGTGCTACTATGTTTGTTGTTAGTTAGAATTAACGTATTTTGTAAATAATATTGCACGAGGTGCTGTGGAAAAGGATTTTAAATTTTAAGCATATGAGAATGCAAAGGAGAATCTTGATGAACATGTCTTACCTATATGGACGTACTTTAACTTCAATACAAATTGCAATTTTCTGTCGTAAAGAAATGCAATCTTTCAGAGAATCCTGCTTTCGTTTCTATCTCATATCTCATTGTAAATCTTGTAAATTATCAATCAAGCGACTTATAGCGTATTCGGATGGTCGCGCTGAGTGCAAATTTTAGAAAATTGGAAGTATAAAAGTTCGCACTAATGCAGGTTGCCGAATATGCTATTACATTCCAATCTGCCTCCACAACCAAGAATCAAAGGGAATACGTAGATCAATTATATAAAAGTAACGCTGAAATACTCGTAATATTGAAAGATGGTTCAGTTATATACATCACTTAATAATGTTTGTTTCTCTAAGAAAGCATGCTAGATTAATACTATGATGCCATTGTAGCTTGTATCTTAGTGAGTGGTAGCTTTACGAAACATGTTTATTAACGCTTCCTTTCTTTTTATGAAACGTCTCGTATGAACTTGTAATTTACTATATTACTTAGTGGTATTATTCCTTACAAGGAATACACCCTCTAGACACGATATATATTTTTTTTAGATTCAGACAAAAATGTACTACCTACGATAGGATTCCGTACAGTATCTTTAAGACATAAGTCGTACGTGGTGAAAATCTACGACATCGGTGGTAGCTCCCAAATCAGATCCTTATGGCCAAAGTATTATAGCAGTGTAAGTAATTAAAAATTGATTTACAAATTCCATGATACTTAGAATTGTATTCTCATAAATATTTTACATGTTTCTTCTCATACACGACTTGAATAACGTAACACCATTTTGAAATGTTTTGTCTCTCCATTTTGCATCTTTTAGATACATGGTCTTATATATGTGGTGGATGCTAGTGATATTTCCCGTCTTACAGAAAATAAAATTGTGTTTGGTGAATTAATTTCACATGAATATATTTCAGGGAAACCATTATTATTGTAAGAGAATTGAACGTATTTTTTATGCTCACATATTTTCGTTCGTGCACAGAACACCGTTAATTTATAAATACAATACGCGTAAATTAAATTTTATATAAAACGTTTATTTATACATACATATTATGATGATCACTATCGTGTATTGATATATGTTAATAATATCTCAATATTTACTTCGTTATATTATTGTTTTG
Source organism: Andrena flavipes (assembly GCA_963971345.1). Lineage (NCBI taxonomy): Eukaryota > Metazoa > Arthropoda > Insecta > Hymenoptera > Andrenidae > Andrena > Andrena flavipes. The sequence goes on along the minus strand of OZ020479.1, from coordinate 70,607,044 downwards.
TGACAGGCTTGCAAACAAGCAAGACATAAATGGAGCTGTCGACGAATTAGATCTTGTCGACAACTTAGACGTAGAACGCGCAGCTAATACTATGAAATGTCCAACAAGAGTGGAGATATGTTCATGTAATTGGGGAGAAAATCAATCAAAAGACAACGCTACAGGCATTAAGGATGGATATAAGTGTGTAATTTTTATTACTTGTTAGATTCCAAACAGAGTATGAAAATTTGCCTAAGATCTCTATTAAATGACAATAAATAATTTTTGTAGATGGCTGTTAGACATAATAGTGAAGAATTACAGTGCGTTAAACAATAGACTGAAAGATTCTCAAAATAATCAAAGTGAAAAAGCTACCGAAATACAAGTTGCAACATCGGATACATCATCAAGATTATCAATTCATTCTAATCCATTTAAGCCAATCAAGGAAGTAGTTTCAAAGAAGGTAAGACTCTTGTACTTAGTACAAAAACACATGATTATTTTGTTTATTACAATTTTAGGAAGAAGTTCAGGCAACTGTTTCACAGAATGGTATGATATTCAGATATACAATATTAAATTAATAAAACTTACCTAAAATATGAAAAATGTACATATAGGTGTTATCACTGGGAAGAAATTGAAAAACGTGTTCATGCATAAAAATAAAACTGCACCACTTACGACTGAAGAATCCGTTATTGAAATTGGAAATGTATCAGAAAGTGCTAAGTTTACCACAGTAACGTTAAGACCCCAACAGAGCCTTCAAACATTTCCATCAATATTGAATCCAGTAACATTAAATGCATATTCAGATGCAATTAAATCGAAACCAAATCGACCATACACAGCTCCAGAACGTTCACAACATTTCGTAAATAAAATCACAGTAATCAGCATTCCTGGACAAGTGATGCAAGAATAATAGTTTTAAATGTACATAAATATAATAATAATAAGGGACCACTGCAAACATAGACGATGATAAATAATAATGAAAATTGTATGAAAGAAGATACTTTGAACGATGAACGTTTTATTTTTCGACGGTGAATCGACTGATAATTTTTACGAAAACAGCATTGTTTAGAAAATATTTAATATTAAACAATTTTACTGTATTCACATGTAGTAGTATAAGATTTATTATTCAAGATGTAACTACTCCTTTGTATATGATATCATAAAAGTATAGAAAATTGAAGAGACAGTGTTTGCTTCTTGCGTTTGTTTCTGTGTAAAAACGTAGGTATTGGTTCGAATTACTGATTACACCCCAGTTTCTTTTATTTTATTTTAACTTTATTATATTTTCTAAATTTGTATACAAGTTCATGTGCACAAAAGTTTGACAAATATATGGATTACATATTAAAAGCTTACAAAAATCTATAGTATAAAGGTATTAAAAAAATTTTACTTATATTTATTTATACTTATGTCACAATAGTATCATATGAAATTGGATTAAAAATGCTGCAACACCTGAAGCATATAGTATCAGCATTAGCACATACTTTTATCACAATTTACAATATACGAAATATTGTAAATATTTTTGCAACGTTATCGTATATCGTTGAGCAATTACTTTGTAACACTGAGTATGACACATTAATATACTGAAAGATCATACTGGAAATTATTTCAATAAGGAACATAAGGGGCAAGAATATAATGTGGAAAGCACTATTTTGGATAAATCACATTACATATATAAATACATTAATAGAGGCATACTATACCCAAACAATCAAAAGCGATATTAAACGCACTAAAATTGTATTAATAATTATTTAAGAATTACATATTCTTTTCATGAAAGACTGTTATATCACGATTTCAAAACTTTTTCATAGATCATAATAATGCCATTTCAATTATAAATATAGCGAATTTTTGTCATATGAATATTTTCATCCCATAAATTCTTATCTACGTCATTTAGAAATGAATTTCTCAAACTATGAAGCACCACAACACTTTACATTCCGGCTAGCAATTCCAATAGTATGTGCAAATTGCATTTCTTAATAATCTAGTTACAGCATAATAAGTCATTTCATATTTTCTCTCTTAACTACAGATAAACTTGAATATTCGTTGTAATTGCACCTAATATAATCACAACTACTTCGCTCTGGCAAGTAATATTCACATACTACTAAGTTGAAAATATTTCATATGTTATGTAAGATATACTATTGCTTGTTGTGAAAAGACACAAGGTTAGCCCCTCCGGACTTTTGTATAAAGTAGGAGGCATATAAAATGTATAAATTTTTTACATTGTTGTTGTTCGTAATGGCTAAAAATACCTTTTTTTTCTTCTCCGTTTTAGTATGGTGTCACAATTGTATAGTTAGTATACAAATTACGCGTATTTACCAGATTTCGCTTGAAAGCAGTAATCACAAAGGCAATAAATTCTTATTATATGTATAACATTGGTGTTCTAAGTTTACTCTGCATTTGTACTTATTCTGTATTTTATTTGTAATATGCTGTATATACTATAATGAATTTCTGTATGACCACTATTATATCCACTCGATGCAGCTTTATAATGGCTTAGAAATTTTGGAAAGTTAAGCTTAGAGATTCAATCAATATAAATTTCTAATATATGTATAAACTTTGCAAAACATATAAGATTTGTAAGGCTCCTTAAGTTGTACGAGTATAAAAATTTGTATATACTATAAAATCCACTACGTTGTATTGCTATGTTTTGTTTTATAGTGCACGTTTCGCATAATATAATGGCAGTTCGTATGAGATAAATGCAATATAAATGCATTATAGTCGCACTATAAAAGTGTATAGTGTTGACAGAATATCACCATTTAACTCTAAATGACAGTGCACTAAAGGTACGCACTGTATAAAGTCTATTATCATGTATAAATCTCTCATATATAAAACGACTATACAATCCCATTCTTTGGAGCCGTAAATTTCACCAAACGTGTTAACATCGAAGTAATGCACGGAATTTGTTTCTGTTGGTGCATTGTGATGTTGTCAGGAGTATTCGATTCGAAATCAAGAGCAACTCGCTGACAAACAAATGTGAGCAATGTTAACAAATCGTAACGAGTACCATTCTCGCGTAATTCCATGCAAAGTGCTTGCATGAACCATGAGCCACGAGTGGTATTCCTCCATGAATAATAACCTGTATAATTTATTTTTGAAAATAAACTCATATACTACAATATCGAAGAAAGTTTTCTTGCGTTTAATCCACTGTGCAAAATGATTCATCGGAAATAGCTCATTTAATTATCTCTTTCACTGTTAAAAATATAAACAAATATTTAACATAATATAACATAATTTATTTTCCAAAAATTATTCTTTTCTGTTGTCAAAAAGCTATACAGAGCTGTTCATACAGATTTTATTATTAAATTAATTTACTATAATGTCAACTTCTTTTTTCGACTGTTTTTTTCCATACTATTAACCTAAGAAAAATAATTAAATGTTCTATCTCCGATATATCATCCCATGTAATAAATCGAATAAAACTGAACATAATAAAAAATATGTCATATTTTTGAATGTGAATTTTATCTTTAAACAACGTTTACCTGGTATGGTTGAGTATGCAATTAAAAAGTCTGCCTGACTTGGTATACGGAATGTGGAAGCTGGTTGACCATCAGTTTCTGTCCGGTCTTTCAGTGTTACACCAGCATCTAATTTATCTCCCTGACAGGCTTGTATAAAAAATAACTTTGGTTTCCCAGCTAGAGTGGGACACTTATCGGCTGTAAAGTGAGTCCAAATAGTCTCAGGCTTGTACGACGTATCGTGTGAATAAAGTAATCCTAATTCTCCATGACTCAATACAGCTATTATCAAACAGTCGTGCTGAGAATGATCCATATCAGCGACTGTAAAGAACATGATTTCTTTGAAAATATATTTATATGTTCAAATTTAAAAATATATTGTTTTCACAATTAAAGAGGAAGTTTGAAAAAAATTAAAGAAGGGTAAGACATCAACCAAGTACCTCTTTCTAAATTTTTCACTATGTCTCTGTGCTTTGAATTATGAAAATCATTTACTTCAAAACCAAGATTTTTCAATGTATTAACAAGATTTTCACAATCCACATTTGTTCCACATCTCGGTTTGAGATGTGTGATAGTGAAAAATTCATGATTAAAAATAATAGCTAATCCACGTTTTGAGTGATTCATGTTGTAATGTGTAGCGTAACGTTCTGTGGGTGCCATTTGTAAAGGGCCCATGAGGGGACTGACGCTGTTTCTGTAAAATAAAAGAAGAGCATGCCTGACATCTGGGTTCATTTAACAAAATAATAACTCATATACAGAAGATAACATGAAAATAATGTAACTTCCAGATTTCATAGATTGTTTACTTTTAGCGATATCCCAGTCAATAACTAGTAATATTCTGACCAACACTCATATGATAATTTATCTATATCCTTTGTATATCAACGATCACAATTAACTAATCCTTGTCGATAGATATACAGTATTGTCTCCGTATTTGCTCGCTGCTCGGGACCGGTGGTGAGCATATATTCTGTACAGAGTCCTAATTCCGAGTGTTCGTTCGTCGCGCACGCAACGCGTTCCATCTCGCTCTGGCCTTCGCCGGACAAGAGTGAGACAAAAGTGGTGGGGATAGCGACAAGCTTGTATCGCGTGCATAAAATCGAGCATATACGGAGACAACACTGTACATTTTTAAAGTGCTACTTTTTGTCTTAATAATCTTGTTCCTGGGGTAACAGTACAAATATTACAAAATTTTCAATAAACAAATTATTAGTATAATTTGCTTAATTTTGCTAGTACAAGAATTTGAATATTTTTTATTTTACCACAGTACTATAATATAGGACTTGCAATCTGAACCTATAATAAGAATTATACCCCTTGTCAATTTTGAAAATAAATTTTTTAACTAAAATTTTTTAACTAAACTTCAAAGTATCATGCAAGTAGGTTTCACATATCAGTCTATAATATAGGAAACAATGCATCACGAGCATTAAAACCATTTCAATAAATAGGTAGTATATTGTATTATTTATACGCATTCATGCATATCCTATATAATAAGACACCTAAGGTAAACACAATTTTTGTTAGAAACCTCTCTAGAAACAATTTTTCCCATGAAATACATTTCGAAGGGCCTAATAGCGAATTCAGCAGGCACGCACTGGTGCCATATAATAACTTGGATTATGTCCTCCCCCATTCCCGATGTTATTACAACATCTAATCTGTGACAAAGAACCCGAATCAAAAAAATTTATGGAGCATAGTCCCTGTCAAAAGTAGAGCTCTTACTTTTTGAGACCGTCGAGTACCCGTCTACCCGAAACAACTTCAAGCTAACAATGTGGTATTGTTCGATCATGTTTGGCTAACATCAAACAGTACCACAGAGTACAGACAATACAACATTCAATTGCTTGAAGTTGTTCCGGGTAACCGGATACCCGACGGTCTCAAAAAGTAAGAGCTCTATATTGTTACAACAGCGCTTTTTCGTTTGCCTCAATGGGAGCCCAAATAGAAGGCGCATTTCGACTATGCGTTAAGCGCGCGTTGTATCCCCACCATTTGGAATCCGTCGAGAGTGAGAGAGGACGAAAGAGTCTACACGAAGTTACCGTCGGCTACAAAAGAGAGAAAGCATGATACTCTCGCTTTGTCTTTTAGCTCAAGCTCGAGATCAACCCGCGTGCGGGCCTACATACAATGTAGTAGCAGGTCCGGGATTAAAGCAGCCGGCGGCAGCCTCGGGTCCTACTTCCGGGTGGGGGGGCCCCGGTCTAAGCGATTAAATCACTACCCCCCCTCCCCACGCTGTTCAACCATGGGGGGCCGCGAAGGTTTGATAGCCCCGGGCCCCAAAAATCTTAATGCGGGCCGGTGAAGTAGCAGTTACTACATCATAACTACATAATACCCCAGATAGTACAGGACGCCTTAAAGACGTCCATTTTACGTCCGAACGCCTGTCGGCTTGATTTGAAATAATGGACGTCTTAAAGACGTCCAGAAGACGTCTTACACAAGTATTTTGCAAACGTCTTTAAGACGTCCAGAACACACCTTGGTTATGCCCGAAACAGACGTTCCAAATTAGGATACATTAGTTCAAGGAAACCAGGGATTGTAACCGCTGTCTAACCCAAACCATCCATGAAATATGGATAGATCGCATAAGTAAAGCCTAATTAGATCTACATACTTATATATATACAAAAGTACATACTGGTACATGTAAATGTTTATGAATATTTGCTCAAAGAAACAATGGAAAACCAAAAACACAAAGGCATTTGTTTAAATGTTTCTGATCAGATGTTTGTAAACCAGTTTTATACAGTTTAACTATCATAACATTTTTGTACAGTTTTTGTATATTCCCTGATAACAATCTGCCTGTAGTCTGCCAACAGATGGACAACAGGGTCTGCTGGCAGATGGATGGCAGATCCGCAGCAGACCCTGCCTTCAGATGGAGCTATTGGATGTGTCAGATGGAGCTATTTTATGTGTCAGATGGCCAATAGGATCAGCTGTGGATCTGCCGTTCATCTGCCGGCAAAACCATAGCTGAATGCGGACACAAACGGCACCGGATCCGCCGGCAGATATTTAATTATTCGTATAGGGTATTAGTTAATTTCACACGTCTTTTTATTTTCAGACAGCAGCAGACTTTAGAGACGATTGCAGATAAATTAAAATTTATGCACTCAATGAATAAACAATTATACTTTGTATAATTTATGTATACTACCTACATGTTCTACATAGTTCATTTATTTTAAGTGTACATCCATATCTATTTTAAGTGTATATCCTGCATAGTTTGTATATTCTATATATTTGACCTCGTACTAACATGTTCTTGTATTTATTGTAAGTGCATATATTCTGCATTATTTCTGAATTAAATAAATGAAATAAATTGTTATCGAGTTTGATCTTATTTTGAAAATCATTTAATTCCTTAAATTTTTATTAAATCGAACCAGTACCGTTGTATGTCCCAAAAATGCCCGTTTTTGGACGTCTTAAACACGTACTGTTTTGTGAAAATCGACATTTTTAAGACCTTTTTAAGGCGTCTTCTGGACGTTCGTGGACGTCTTTAAGGCGTCTTTGTGCTATCTGGGATGTGTTTTAGGTCACAGGTACAGTACCCGAGTTATTATCAATTTTCGAATTTTTCGGGTTTTTTGATTTTTACGGCATCTTTAGGTGCCGAAGAAACTTCATGCTGAACCTTGTAGGTCATCGGGAAGTACGAAAAAAAGCCTCTGGGCATATTTTGATAACAAACGAGCATCCACCTTCAGCGTCTTATTATTCATGCACATTAGGACATACCTGGAACATCCAAATGCATCTCCCACATCGTTACTGTATCTTGTACCATCGTTTATATCACCTTCCGCCGAACACATGATTTCACTTCAGGAAAGTAGTTCACAGTGACAGGAACACCGATTTTGTTATTAAAAAACGCCACTGATCACAGTTTACTATGCAGCCATATGTAGCACAGTGCAGCGTAGTGAAATGTGAATCATGTGAATTCAGGGTTTGTAGGACTCCGGTTGGAGTTGATGGAGGGGGAACACCTACAGGAGCGGTGGTAACGTGTGCGTGAAAATGACGCCAGCGCGAAGCCAGCTAAGTGGCGACAACGCGAAGCGAATTTGACGTCGCATGGACTCCTTGGAGCCGATCTTCAGCTCGAATCAAGCGCTGCTATTGGTCAGAGCGAAACAAGTAGAGGGAGGGATGGTAATGTGTGCGTGAGACGCCACGATGGGAAACAAACCGACACCATGGCCAACCAGCGTCACCGGGATATATATTGTCGACGCTGGTTGGTTGCGGCGTCACTTTCTTGGCGCTGGCGTCGGTTCGTCTCCACATTGGCGTCTCACGCACACATTACCACCGCTCTTGTAGGTGTTCCCCCTCCATCAGCTCCAACTGGAGTCCTACAAACCCTGCGCGGTGTTGCCATTTTGCCCCGTCTAGTGAAAATGCGCAGGCTGGATGCAGGGTGGCCAATTTAGTAGAATTTCTACTAAATCTGGTAGAATAAAGTACTCATTTAGTGACTAAATTTTGATTCTGGTAGATGCTAGAAAATCTGGTAGATCAGAAAATAATTTTATTAATGAAAATTAGTACTCAAATATCGCTGTCTTCACGGAATCACTAATAGCGAATTCGACAGGCACGCACTGACACTGCACTGGTGCCAGAAAATAACTTGAATTGGTTGATTCTTATAGAACTTCTTCGTTTCCATTAGAAACAACCAATCCAAGTTATTTTCTGGCACCGTGTGTTACCTATAGATCAGTGTGGGTCCCAAATTTGCCATAAAATATTAATCGATTATTTTTTTTAATGTCAACTCGTACCCCCCACCCCACACACACACACACATACACACACGCACGCACAGAAAGTTAGTAGAATTCTATATAGTAGATTTTCTTCAAGGCCTTAACAAAGAGGAGATATAATAAGAGGCGTCACTCCGGGCGGAACCTTTGAAGTCCTTATTTGACCTTGGCATTTAAATTGGTTGTCTATTCGAGCGGGATATTCAAATTGGCTAAATGTACCTCACCGCAATTGGCTGGTTATTGCCGAAGTTTACTGATCATTGCCGAAGTTTACCGATCATTGCCGAATGGACATTTAAATTCATTGTCTAGTGATTTCCCTAGGTTATTTCTGTCCTTGTCGAGTGACGCCTCTTATTGGGTGCGTTCAGCCGACACAACTGATGAGTAACCGGTGAGTAATCTCACTAGATTTTACTCTGAACTTGCTCGTTCATTGGTCGACGCGAGTAAAATCTAGTGAAATCACTCACCGGTTACTCAGCGGTCGTATCGGCTGAACGCACCCATTATATCTCCTATTTGTCCTGGTCCATGATCACGATAGCGATCATAACAATCAACGAATGAGCTATAAAAAGTGATAGTTTTAAAAGTAACTTAAAGATATGACTTTGAAAGTTTTCGAATTGTCAACTATAATGTAAATATGAAGGAATTCGATGTATGTAAATTTATTATTTAAATAGCGAGTATGGATACTTGCACGTATAAGAGGTTGTTTTTCTTACGTGCATTTGAAATAGTACTATACATTAACATTTGAATAATGTACTTTCTTTCAGACTAACAATCGAGTAGAGCTTTCTACACCGCCTATTCCTAAAGCACGTCCACCCTTAAGAAACTATAATGTATTAGGGACCGATACTTATTCTTTAAATAATTCTGACAGTTCTCAGACACAGGAAAGTGTGCATAGTAGTAAACAAGATCAAGAAAGTTCTTGTACCAACGATAGTATTAATAGTGATTCGTCACACAGTCGGATATTAGAATTTCCTTTTACTTCTGCGTCCAATTCTCCTGTAACATGGCAATTGCACAAACGAAGTATTAATAATAGTTTAACTACGTCTACCTCGCATAATGTAACTAACAGTATTTCTTTCTCATATAAGCAACTACCAAATCCACCCGAAGACAAGTCTTTTACAAAATACGGTAGTTATTTTTTGTTCATTGTTATATTTATTATATTCTTGCTAATCTGTATTCAAAACGTGCCTTTTGAAGAAAACAATCACGAGATAATAATACAGAAAAGAGAAACTGGAAAGAATGAAACAGAAAAGCTTGATTTAGATGAAATAGATAAGATATTACATCGATCAATGCGGGTAATTCAAACACAATTTTATAATCAAAAAGTCAACATTTGGAATGATATATCATCTGGAATATATGATGTAGCTTTGTATCCTCGGAAACCTTTGACTATTATCTTATTTGGAAATGAAACAGATACTTTGAATTGCTTAGCAAAATTATTAGGACAATTAAGTGGTATAATTTTAGGTAGCAATGATTATTTAACTTTAACACCAAAAGATTTTCCAAACGATGTTGGGCAAACCATTCATAAGTTCAAAGTACAAATCTCACAAAAGCAGTCAGTGGTAAGTATTTTACACAATTTTTTGTATTTCTATTGTATTTCAAGTTATGCTTTAAAAATTTAATTTTACTAAGAAGAATACATATTTTGTAACATTTTCAGATAGTTCAGGATCTATTAAGCATCAATACAGAAGCAATAAAAGCATTTCACAATTTTTGCGATAGGGAAAAACCCTTGGTCGAGCATGTTATTTATATTATGACCGTCGTTATTGACGGATACAAACCATTACAAAGAGGAATAGAATTCATCGAAAGGCAAATTACGAAGAAATTGTCGAACGATATAGAGAAGGATATTTTAGATCCTCTGGTAACTAGGCTGACGGATGGAGTTATTGTACCTTTATTGCCAGAAACGAGTACAAATTTTAATAAAACAAGCTGTTCTTTGCCCGCCCATCGCAAGCTATGATCTTTCAACAAGTGCACAAAATACAATTAAGCGATCATTACGTTATTGTGATAACAAATTAGTAAAGTAATATTGATATAGAGCAAAATACATAATTTTTACAGTTTGGAGTATCTGAAACAGTTGTTTATATACATACATTAACTATTAAAATAAATGCAAATATTTGTGTATTAATATTCAACTTTATTTTGTTTCGCCAAATGACAGTACAGAAAATCAAGATCTTTCTCTAAAGATTTCCAATGATGATTTGGCGGTTCCTACAAATTTTCAAAAAATATAACAAGATCGCAATGCCTCTAGCATGATTTTAGTTACGCCTTTTAATAACAAGTTTATTTGCTTAAAAATAAAATACAATGAATAGGTTCACTTCGTACATGTCATATCATGTGTTTATGTTATCGTGTAGTACCGTCAATCTTTAGTCCACGTAACGTTATTAGCGTCATAAATTGCCCATTTACAATGCGTCTCTATCGATGTTATTTCGGGAATAGGATCGTAAGATCAAAGCAGAGAAAAATTGCATGCTACGTTATATCGGAGAAGAAAACACATCAAGAATCAATTTGATATTCTCAAAGTCTATTGAACTACTAACTAAAAATATTTCTGCAACAAATATACATTTTGCAAATTCAGCATAGTAGAATAAATGTACAAAATTATTATAAGCACTTTATATGAAAATTTGATAAACTTGTATCGAAGATGTATTTGCAGATACAATCAAAGAAGATAAAGCAAGCTATTTTCCATGTATCCTTAAAGACAAGTATTGACGTAATTCGTTCAATGACGAAGTTTCAAAATGATTTTATTATATTTTACTTAAGAATAGCGTGCATAACATAAAATGGCAAATCCTTTCCAATAGGCTCGTATCGTACTTGGTAAGCATTTTAAAAATTGCCAGCAAGTTACTCGTAAGTGTACACATTGTTAAAGTATCATATTGGCAAAGTTATCGCTCACGGGGATTTTATAATACAGTCCTTCTGTGTCATAATAATTCAAGTCGGAAACTAAAAGTAGGTAATATATATTTCTATTATCTTGTATAATATAGTATGGTACCGTCAAACCTAAATAATAAATACATTTTATACAGTCACAGACCTTTTATACAGAATGTCCAAAATTTAATGTGCTGTACAATCACGATAAAATCGATCCTCGTCGCTCTAGCGCGAACAATTTCATTTCGAATAACGAAAGGATTCAAAATATATGTATATCATTGTAATGTTCAACGTCTGATCATAGAACAGAATGTTAGAATAGATTGAAAATTTTCCTTGTAAAACCTTGTAAAGACAATTGAATGTAATTAAGTATATAGTAACTTTTACGATGAAATTTCGTAATTCTAAACATCGACATGATTTCATAAACATGCAGGAATTTCATCATCTCTTTAGATGTTAGTAACGAACGGAATTATTCTGGCAATGCATCGGCGCCGATATTAGATAAAATATAAAAAACTTAAAAAAAAAAAAAGAGAAAGGAAAATAAAAAAGTAATAATGTTAATCCGATGCAAATGTTGCTTCGTTTCTTAAGGGCACTCTGTATAGAATGGCCTTAAAATTACAAGATACGTATTTACAGTAAAAAAGTTTAATTGGTCATGTTCCTACCTAGTGTAGTAAGGATGTGAGTATCGCGTTGCGTAATGTTGTCTGTGTTGGCTACGTAGTCGCGTACTTCAGTCATTAGCGTCTTGCCAGTTGTGCAAGTTTTTCGTAATTCAGTCAGTCGTACGTCGGAATCGAGGGGTATAGGTGTGCCTCGAACAGTAAACCGTCTTGATCATTGTTTCCGTACTTATCCGTTTCTACTTAAGCGCTAATATATTTATTTTGTTAATTTCAATAAACTGAACGTTCCATACTAAATATGTTTATGTGTGAAGTTTGAAAGTGGGCCTATCCAAATCATACCAAAGCTTAAACAAAAGCGTTGTCACAATTTGGCGTAGGTTTGCAAGGAAACACAATCGCAATGAAGTAAACATAGAACGATGCGTAGTATGGTGTAACTAAAATAATACGAGAAAACCATTTAAAATAACTGCGTACAAACGTTTTACTCATTTTCATTGACGAGCAAAAAATTGATATCACTTCGAGATATCACTTGATACTTTTTTTTTCGGATACAAAGGAATTTAAAGTATATGTATAAATATACCACTCTTTGCGCCTGATCTGATTCTGAGATTGTCCTGTTACGAGAAATGGTCGTAAACGCAACGAACGAAACAAGATCGAATCCGGAGATACACTCGGTGCCTGAATAAAAATTAATCGATTAAAATTCAAAGCCTTGGACCTGCAGTTGGGATGAATCTGGCGCCCCGAACTGAAACTGTTGCCCTTGCGAGTCGATATTGGGTACGATTCGCGTATCCTCTTCTTCAGAGCCGAAGTATCGTTCGATTATATCGAATGCCTTCTGGTAGATTTCTATGTTCTGATGAGATTGCAAAAATTCTATTTTGTTTAGGCCTGAAACACCAAAGCATCGATCGTATTTGAAATTTTTTGAGGAAAATAAATGTTTCCAGGAATGTTCTCCACGTAACTCTACACTTACCGTAACATTCCTCGATAGATACCGCGTACTGATTAATACCATTATGTATGGCATCTTGCTCTCCAAGGCGTAAAATATTTTCTAAACCGTTTAATGCAACCTGTATTATCTTAGGATCCATCACTGTTAGTAAATCGCATAAAGGTGAAATACATCCTTGCACAACAATGTAACGTATCTGCTCAGGTGTACCACCGCTGGCCGCATTAGTAATCGCCCATGCCGCCTCTTTTCGTGTCTTGAACTCGGCTTTTCCCAAAATATCGATAAGAACGGGGAATATTTGAGCATCAATGACAGCCTGTCGAAGAAGAAACTCGAGCGTTTAATGTTTAGCGTTTAGACTGAGCTCAGACGGACCACTTTAGAAGCCTACTGCAACCAGAAAACAGTGGTTGGGCTGTCGCTTTTGTATCGACGACAAAAAAACTGTCCCACGAAATTCTCGCTGTCGGTGGTTGACACAACGTACAACCGTTTATTTTGTGGTTGTAGTGGGCTTCTAAAGTGATCCGTCTGAGCTCAGCCTTGGCGTTTACTAAATGATATATTAAAATTTTCTTAGAGTACGTACTTGAATTTGCTGAGGATTTCCTGCCGTAATGTTGGAGACCGTCCAGCAAGCCTCTTTGCGAATAGGCTCCCGCGGTGAGTTTAAAAGATGTAATAGACAGCTTAACGCAGAACAGTTAAGGACGACTTGCGTTTGCACATCGTCACCTGTGACTATGTTTCCCACCGCTCGGAGAGCCGCACTTGTTACGTTGTTTTGCTGATGCCTAAGAATAGGAGTTATTTTCATTACTATTACATATATTATAGCTATACTACATACTACCTATATACATTGCAATAAATCATTTGTTATTATGTCACTTTGTATATATATATAAAGAATATAGAATTCACAAATATTGATTATGTATTGACTAAGACATTACTAGAAAAGCGTGGTCTACTGGCAATAATAAGTTACTATCAAGTTTTTAAGTCAAAACGTGCTTTTCCTTATCGTAAATTCATTCTTACAATATTTCCGAGTGTATCGCACCGACGTAATAGCAAAACGCGTTACATACTTACATAAGTAACTCTATAAGGCGCCTGCACACGCCTGCATCTATAGCTGCCTGAATCTTATCATTCGGTCCATCGCTTAAGTAAGACAGAGCCCAACAAGCATCGGCAAGAACGTCGCTATCCGAGTGATTAAGGAGATGCGCTAAAACTGGTAAACTTGGAGCGACTTTTTGAAAATCTGGTGTTGGATTCTTGCCTCGACAAAGATTTGATAATGCCCATACTCCGTTACGTGTCATTGATAAACGGGTTGCCTTAGAAAGAAGTCTGCATGGAAAATCAGACGAATATTAAATTTATGAAAATAAGTTCTATAAATCAGAGGAGTATCCTTTATAACAGAAATATATAAGTTGTATGAAAAATGGGAACTTACTGTAGGAGAGGAGGGAGAATACCACAATCTAATACATGATCTCTACATTCAGCACTGTCTCCTGCAATATTGCCCAATGCCCAAACAGCTTGCTCCTGCACGTCCTCGTATTCGGAACCAAGTAGCGATATAAAGGTGGGCACGGCCCCTGCCTGTATTACCATACGCGTCTGTTCAGATGTTCCACTCGCTATATTCGTTAAAGCCCATGCAGCTTCAAACTGAAATAAATATATTTGCGCTATTTAGCTTCGGCTGAATAAAAGTTCGTACTGCACTCCAACAAGAATATTCTTTAATTTACCGACCTGCAGAGTGCAGTTTGTATTATGCTTTAAGAATTCAACGAACTTAGGTACAATGCCTGTTCGTACAACTTCGTCTATCGGCGGATTTGGTTCCCTAGACAGCATTTTTCTAAACTTCTGCGTAGCTGCCAATTGATCTTCCGGATTAGGGCTATATAACGCTTGCACCATTTCAACCGTTATGGTAGGTGCTTGCTGCGAAATAAAAACTTTGACAGATAATTTGATAATCATAAAAAAACATTAAATACACTTCTGGATGTATTATTAATTTATGATTCTGGCCGAGATTATTTGTTATTCTTAATTCCTAATAAAAAGAATTACCGATGGCGCCACAGGCAGAGAACATTCATCCGTCGCAACATTGTCTTCGTCAGCCATAATGTTAGGAACATTGCGCCTCTTTGATAACTGCTGCTCTCGTTTTTGTTTCCTTAATTGAACCCCCTCCTCCTCCCTACGTCGTCTCAATTCCTGTGAGTCCAGGCCCGCATTTTTGTAGCGGTATTTGTGTGTGGTTGCAGTTGACATCTAGAACCAAAAGTAGTTGAAGTAACGCGAATATAAATCTTACACGGTCGTTGTTCTTCGCAGTTATTATCCTTATTATAAAAGTTTATTACTGCATATTTAATGTACACATATTAAAACATTTTATAACCATAATTTTCCAAGATATTCCTTGAAATACATCTGCCAAACGTACTAAAACAAAATCACATTTATTACGTAACACTCATAATTCTTTCACACAAGTAACATTACTTTCACTAATATGGGCAAACAAACATGAAATAACAACCTCCGTGCCACGAAATGGGGTATTAATGAAGGTAAAGGTGGCAATAACTTTCATAAAATTTTTAAAGTAACTGAAACTCTAAGGTATCTGTAATTTTGATGTCGAAGCTTTTTATTAGTCACTATATAGGTACCTATCTATAACACGAGTATATTGTTCATAATGAAGCACAGCTCTTCACATTTTAGAGTATTAATGAATTTACGTGGCAACAGAAAACTACTAAATTAAATGATAAAATCGCCTATGTCGTTACGAAGTAAAATATGGATAGAATAATAGTTTCTTTACAACAAAAATATATCGAGAGCTATAAATACATTTGATGAAAAAGTAAATCATTGCTATGATATAGAATACTATTGATACAATGATGATTCAGTGAACGAGGCAAGGTAAGTGTAGCACAAAAATAACAATTATACCAGGGCTCGCAATATGCTTGACTGAAACTTTTATTTTCGTAGTAATAGAACAAAGACCAGTAAAAACATGTAAACGATTCAGGAGTTAGTACGCGAATCGTGGGTAGGGTCTAGGAATAGTTTCAAACCGCTTGACAATAGACTATTGAGGGTTAGGTATTAATCGAAAACGGTGTCGGGGGTGGGGTAAATCCTCAAAGATATTAATTTCATAGAGAAGTGTAAATAGAATGGCAGGAACGAATGGTCCCAAGTACTCGTCTATGAGACGTCATAATGTGTACAATACATTAGCTAAATTAGACATTTTGGCATAGGCAGGAATAGAAAGACTGACGTTCGCTTGGAATCTTCTCGATCTTTACGCACGTCGTGATCGCGTGATTTCCCGTAGCGGTCGCGCGATATGCTAGGTAATCGAACTCGTACTTACGGCTGTGAAAGGAATTCGAGCCAACCGTTAAATGTAAGATTTCATAAGAATATCGAGTGAGCACCTCCACACTTTTCACCTCCTGAAACTACGACGACCGATCGGAAAACCTTGGATCTGTACTCTGACGCGCAAGGAATCACGGGTTACACTCGCGAAACGCTGATGACGCTGATAGGTCCGTTCGAGTAGTCATATTTATCAACTTTTCTAATTTCACAGGGACTAACTTTTGTGCGTCTCGGCAACGCTGTCGACTCGTCTCGAGTGCTCGATTTCTGAAGGTTAGCCGAAATCCTGTTCTGAACGTGCCAAAATGTAAGAAACAATTCGTAATTCAACAAAAGTAGCGGAAGTCGCGAAACTTTCCCACGGGCAGTCTCCTAGTGTGTTCTAAAACAGCGTTTATCGCTTATCGAGTTTGTGATTGGTGGAAACCATCCTTGAGAGTTCCACTCTTAAAACTTCATGTAAACAGGACAACATGGATGCTCTTAAGAACACCTGATCATCCAAGGAGTGTGTGAAACAAGCTATATACTGTATCTTGCACTGACTCTGTGCTCGTGCCAGAAACTAACTTGGATTGGTTGATTCTTATAGAGTTTCTTAGTTTCTATCAGAAACAACTAATCCAAGTTTTTTCTGGCACGAGCACAGAGTCAGTGCAAGATACCAAATTCGCTATTAAAGGACAGTGACTAGTTCCGGGGAGTTACAGCGAAAGACGGAAGAGGCTGTGATGTGAGGGACAACCACGGTGTAAGAAAGATAGGTAGACCGACTCTATCCCCACTCCTGTGATGTTAAAGAAAAAGTTACTTGTCCCTCCCGCAGAGGGTATTAGTGTAACATGTGAACTATATAGATGTGAACAATATCACGTTTACTTCCTTGTGTTTCTTTTACACCGTGCCATAACCATAACTAAAACTGTATAACAAATAAATATTTGTGTAATTGAAAAAAAGCCTTAATGTGTTTTTATTATAATATTATCCTAAGTATAATTTATCCGCATAAAATAAGCATTTTACATAACGATAAATATTTGTTTGGTCGTTAACCGACTCTCATTTCCTCAGTATAATTAATTTTAAAAGTTAAAATATTTTACTTTATAAAACTTTTTATTGGAGGTGCACGAAGTCATTACAAATTTTGAAACCCACTTGAAGTACGTGGTTATGGCACGGTGTAAAAGAAACACAAGGAAGTAAACGTGATATTGTTCACGTGTTACACTAATACCCTCTGCAGGAGGGACAAGTAACATTTTTTTTAAGATCACAGCAGTTTGGTGGTGGAGGTAGCGTAGTCGGTCCAGCTATCTTTCTTACACCGTGGGGACGATTGGTGATGTTCTCTACAGCCGAGTCAACGAGGAGACATAATAAGAGGCGTCACTCGACAAAGGACAGACATAATCTGGGGAAATCACTAAGACAACCAATTTAAATGCCCATTCGGCAATGATCGCTAAGCTTCGGCAATGATTGCGGTAAACTTCGGCAATAATCAGCCAATGTGGTAAGGTACATTTAGTCGATTTGAATATCCCGCTCGAAATAGACAACCAATTTAAATGCCAAGGTCAAGCAAGGACTTCAAAGGTTCCACCCGGAGTGACGCCTCTTATTATACCTACTCTTTGGCCGAGTATAAGTTTTAGAAATAGCGTCCTTCGTTGGTATATCTTTGCGACGCTATTGTGCAAAACAGTGCAAAATAACGCGCATGCGTGTAGTGTATTTACTTATTGTCTTATTATTTGAAAACCTAATAGAACATTAGTGTAAAATTAAACGTAACGTATGAATAAGCAGCCCTAATAGCAGATGGACAGCAGGGTCTGCCGGCAGAAGGACGGCAGATCCGCAGCAGACCCTGCCTTCAGATGGCGCTATTGGATGTGTCAGACGGGTAGTAGGATCTGCTGCGGATCTGTCATCCATCTGCCGGCAGATGAAGGCAGACCCTGACAAGTGCTGACAAGGCAGGCAGCGTTGCCAGATCGGGGACGGGTTCCCTCGAGAATTTCCCCCACCTCGCGCACACTACGTCGGAGCTGCGTGTCCGTGAGTTGGACTCCGAAGCGCCGAGCGCACGGACATGCTGCTCCGGTGTAGAATGCGCGAGGTGGGGGAAATTCTCGAGGGAACACGTCCTCGATCTGGCATCTCTGAAGGCAGGGTCTGCCGGCAGAACCGTAGTTGAATGCGGACACAGACGGTACCGGATCTGCCGGCAGACCTGGTTGTCAGGGAGGATGCATGCGATACTTACTTCAGCTCCATCTCCGCACAGCACACACCCTAGGCAATCATGGATGCTCCTGCGAACATTAACATTTACAATAAAACATGTGTTAAATTATTATTTACGAAACAAGACGCTAAATATTCGCACTTCGCGCATTTTCGCTACGTAGATAATTGGAAATTATTCAATACCATAATTACGTTTGCCTTCTGGATACGTCGCGAAAATATCAATGGTCTATTTATAAAAATTAGAAATGTTAAAAATTAGTCAACTAGCCCCGGTCTCCCGCAATACATACATACATAGCCTGGCGTAGGTCACAGCAACATTTCACGCTTCCATTATCTACATATACATAAAATCCTCAGTTTAGGTACAAATAAAAAACAGTTTGATGATATACAAACATGACGCAATTCAAATTTCGGCAACTTACCTTGTGTTTGAGATTGCATTTGGGTTGCAATTCAATTATAATGATACATATTTGTAAAAACACGTTTATAACTTCACGGTAAGCTGTCAAAATTTGGAGTGGATTGTATAGGGAAGATAGCGATTGACGAACGGAACATGTGTTAGTTTCTTTTTGGCTGAATGTGTGCGTGTAATGCGTATGCGTATTATGTCGACGAAATGTCGATGCACGGGTTTATGGTCTGTTACGAAATGCTCTGCAGTGTGCGGATCGTTTCAAGAGAAACATTAATGTTCCGTTTCACCCACCCGTTCCGCTTTACCCTACTCACCCCTACAATTCATCGTCTATAAATTGCATGTGAAGTTATCACATTTTTTAAAGAAATTGAATAATTAAGCCTATTTCAGGTGAGATACTTAGTATTTGGTGACTGGGTTCTCCAACGTATTCACTCACATGACAGACAAAGAAAACGGAGAATGTTAGAAAGTTTGTGAATGTATCTCAAGTATTACTCGTCTGAAATAGGCTTTAGCGATTAGTTATCGATAACGTAGAAAATTTAAGAAACTAATTGAAAGACCGTCAATTGATCTTTATTACTGCATATGTCATTTGAAATTTTGATTTACGAAAAATTTTCTGGTTATGACGGAACGACAAGTAAATTTTTTTGTTATATTAATGACAATTTGGTTGATGCATGAAACGGCTAGAATTATGAATGGGATGAAATGAACTTGTATCAAGGTATAATAATCCTTTAAGGTTTTAGCTAAATATAAGGAATAACGTAATGTGATGAAAAAATTTGCGTAAGTTTTCAACGAAATAAAGTCTAATAATATGATAGCTTAATAACGTAAAATAGCATACATTAAAGTTTTTATTCAAAGTTATGCATGGATTTCCAATTTTAATTTTGTTAAGCGATAATCGATTCACATTTAATAGTACAGTGTCAGAATACGTGTATAACAAGGTCAGACAAATACAATGGTATTATATTATAACTTTCCAAAAAATTCAAAAGGATTCTTTCTTAAATTTGAAACCAAACTGGCCACATTTGTAACGTAAAATTTTTGCTAATTGCGGTGGACCACAGTAAAACACTGTCACCTTGCCTTTTTTCTTGTCCTGGAGCTGTTTGAAGACTTTATCCCAGTTTGGTCGGCCTGCGTTTGTTCGTGTTTTTAAACCTGTTATGAGATCTCGTTTCTCCTGAAAAATTAAATGAAAATTCCTTCTGTCCATTATACCTATTTTTGAGACCATATATTACAATTATTTTCATTACGAAAGTTTTAAAAAAAAATTATAGGCTTCGATTTAACACTTTTTCTATACTTAAATCTAGAGCGTTAAAGCTCCTTAATAGAAAATAATAGGCAGGTTAGACAAACCATTTGATGAACTAAATCCATAGCTAACTGTAGACCGACAGCTTTTATATCGTTCTTCTGTAGTGCACTCGTAATGTACATATGCATCTCCAGAAAACGTTCCATAGTGTTACCGAGTTCCGCTTGTTCCATTTCCAATTGAGATAGTAGATTTACAAACCACTCGAAAGATCTGTGATCTCTATTGATCCAGAAGAAATCTACCTGTAACAATAATGTTTTAATTGTGACTAAACGCATAATATTTTGCATCAATTTTTGTTAGTGCAATGTCTTCAATATTTATCGTTACTGTATAAAGGGAGTATACAAAGTATTTTATAACGATTGTAATGAAGTATTATAATTTATAGATAAGACATGCCAAGACATGCGGCGGGAGAAAAGAGGCGTTGCCTCTGGAAGTCGGCGGTCAAGTTCACATAATCCCCATGCCTGGTCTAGCTAAAGAATAATTTTTATGCCGAATGTAGGCTTATATAAAAATTGACTACGCTGTATTTTACTTCCTCCGTAAAATTTATTTATTCTTATTGGGTTTAAATGGTGCTTGAAGCATTATTTCAAATTAAAAGATTTTATAAAATATTACAGAACAAGATTAAAAATCGACGAAGTAAGTGTTGACCTTAAAGGGTACGTAGAAACTAAATATATACTTGCCTTCCGTAGATGCATGACAGTGGGCGGAATCTCGCTAGTCCATGAGAATTTGCATTTTGGGCAACTGTGTCTAGCTTTCCAATAACGATGCATGATTGATTGTAGTATCGATGCAAAAGGTGTGACTCCAATTCCCGTGGCAATTAGAACTGCATGTTGTGCTTGGAATATATGACTCGAAGGAGCTCCGTATGGGCCATCGAGAAAGATCTAAAGGAACATAATCAAATTTCAATTTTTCACAAATATGTTCTTGGTAAATAGTTCAAGCCGATCAGGCCTTTCCGAGCAATCGCTTCTGTCGGAAAAAATTTATCCAGCTCGCCGCGGGCTTTGAACATGTGCCTACACTAATGAAAATTCAGTATACAGTAAATCCTCGTTATAGTCCCGTTTCTACCACGCCTTAGAAGCCCGGTGACTATCCCCACCACTTCTTGGAATCTTTCGGCCGAAAGTGGAGAACCAGGGAACGGGCGAGAGGCTCTTTCGTTTCCTCTCGCTCCCTCATTGGGTTTTCTCACTCGCGCCAGTGGCCGCGCGGAATAGTGTCCAGTCGCGTTAGGAGCCCGCGGCCAGCCCCGTTCGTCGGGCTCCTAACGAGGAATTACTGTACTTACGGAGTGATTTCACCGGATCTAGACGGACATCTATCCATCCCCATTCCAACCATAAGTATCATTATATAAAACGGTTAAGTGATATTCCGTTATTTTGGAATACATATGCAACATGATGATATAGGAATTACTTGTGATCTTACGATTAAAATCGTTTGAATAATTGAATAATGAAGAAAATCCTTACCTCCAATGGTTTTCCCACGATATAATTCATGGATGGATCTAAGGAAACATTAGATATGATATCGTCTGCTCTTGTGCTTGATGTTTCTTCAAATTGTTTCTGTAGTGTACCTTCTTCTGCCGTTACTTGTTCCGCACTTATGTTGGTAGATGTGCCTCTATCCATGTTTATACTTGTCTGGGACATTGCTGTGTTATTAATAATCTTATTAATCTAATAATACAATGTACATTTTGCAGCTTCATAAGTGGTATACAGTAATGACTCGTTAGTGTCCCGTTTTTACCATGCGTTATAATCACGCTCACTATCCCCACCATTTCTTGGAATCCTTCAGTCGAGAGTGAGAGAACGAAAGAGATGACGGCAACTTCGTGTCAACTGTTTCGTTCCCTCTCGCTCGGCTCTGGGGTTTTCTCAATCGCGGCATCGGCCGCACGGAATAATCTTAGAGCATATACTAGTCTAAGGAAATAGTGTCTGCATCGCGTTAGTATCCTGCCGCCAGCCCCGATCGTCGTGATTCTAACGAGGCATTACTGTATTTGCACTATACAGCAAATGGGGATGATTACAATTTAAATAACATGAGGTTTGCACATGTTATGTGTTGCATGTTGCACATGACACAACTTCCAGTTGTATAGACATCTACGACACAGGTATAATAAACGAGTTCTGCCTATTAAGTAGGCAAGAAATAAATGAGAAGCAACGGAACAGGCAAGTGAGTAGGCGGTAATGAAATATTTGAGATTAAAACTACTTGCAGGTCGAATAAATACGTCCGTTAAAAATTCAGTTTTATAAAACAGTTTATGAAGTAGAAACATATTGACTCACTGTCTTTGTTCGTAAGAGTTCCTGATTTATCTTCACAATTCTGCAAACTTGGTGTCTTGAAAGCAATTAGAGTAGGTTTGGTTCTCATATATCGAAAACTTTGCGCTAATTCTTTGTTCTGTGGACTTGTATAAACTTGGTCTAAAGATTTTAGACGTGCGTAGCGCATTTGACAATCGCTCAAGTTTCTCTCTGATTCAGACCTCACATAATCGCGGTGTCTATTAAATCAGAAAGTAAAAATGACGTTAGTGGCGAATAGAAAATGTAATACTATTTAGTTATTTCTTTTAAGATAATTTCTTATAAATAATCGTTGATAAATAATAATATATAGAAACTTCGTTTTTTATCGCTATTAGCGTTTAGGTAAGTTTTGGAGTATAGCTGGTTTTGGATAGCTTACTTCATCAATCTATCTCTCTTCTTCCTTCTTGTTTGCAAATCAGACACTGAAAATGATTTTTCGAAAGGCATCTTGCTTTTCATGAATATGGAATGATATTTCCGTTCCTCTGAAACTTTATGACTAGCCGTCACACCTATATCAATATTAGTCATTTTATTCTTACTTATAGTTAATTATAAATATTTTCAATTCAGTTAATAAAATATTACGTTACAAAAAATCACAATTGCAAATTATATAAAAAATTAGAAAATCATGAATTTCTCATAATTTTATGGCGTTCATTGCACAACTTACCGCTTGTATGGTGCAATAATTGAATTATGTTGTCAGTTTCAGGAACAAAGGCATGATTATCCGAACCTTTGTGATTTTCTACTCCCGTAGATGGAGCAGGTATTTGTTGATTTGGAACTTCTTGTTTTTTATGTAGGAATCTGTCTCAATTAGAAATGTAAAACAATTCCACAATAATATTTAATAATACCACATAATATTTGTATTACCATTCAAGTACATGTAAAAGAATTCTAGTTATTAACTTGCATGAAACTCACATTTTCCCCGAAGTATTTATGTTACTACAGCCGATGCCTCCAAATATGTTACTCCCATTAAGTTTCATTTGTTCCTTTTCAAAATAAGAGTACAAACTATTTGTCCATTCCCCGACTGCTCGAATATGAAGCCATATGTAGTCTACGAAAAGTAATATATATTAAAATGAAATAAGCTTTATTTATTTTTGAACCATGAACATATATTTGTCAACAATACGCATATCGTTTTGTATGTTATGTCGTCCGCGAGAATTTGCTTTTAGCTTGGTTGCAATTAATTTAGTTTCATGTAAAGTCGGGTACAGATTTGAACCTAAATGCGAATATGGCAAGAGGAGGACGAACCGAATTCTTCGGGCTGGAAAAATTAAGATTTTTCGTTTTGTGCCGCATGAGGCGGGCCGTGGCAAGGTAAGGCAAGCTGAGGCAACTCGCACTCGTTATAAGCCCGACGAATGGGGCTGGCGGCGTGCTTACGGCGCGTTGTGGACACTATTTCGCGCGGCCAATGGTGCGAGTGAGAAATCCCAAGAGCGAGCAAGAGGAAACGAAAGAGCCTCCCGCTCGTAATCGGGTTCTCTCACTCTTGTCTGAATGATTCCAAGAAATGGTGGCGTTAGTCGCTGGGTATATAACGCACGGTAGAATCGGGCTTATAACGAGTGCGTTTATTGTAGAAGAATATGTGTGTATGTACACATACAGGGTGTTCCAAAAATATTGTAGATCCTTGAAAAGGGTGAATTAGGGTGATTTGGAAGAACTTTATCCTTACAAGAAACACTATTTAATTGATGATGGAATCGTGCAGATTTTTTTATATATGTATAGATTCTAAAATATCTGTTCCATGAGAACACTTTCTAAAGAAGTTTCTAAGGGTAACATTTCTTTCAATAAATATTCCACAGGGGCAGATATTTTCTTAAACGAAACATAAGTTCTAGCAGAATTTGATTAAAAATAAGAGTTCCAGAACTTTTTTGATTCCTCTAAAAAAGATCTATTGAATAGGTTAGAACATTTATCCATTCATGGCATAAGCGGGTACAGAAGTGATATTGTTAATTGATATAATCTGACTATAAATTTTTATATTTAATAAATAAATGATCTAACAACCTTCTTGTTCCGGAGCACTGCTGATGGTGAAAGGATGCCACTCGTACCGAGCTATGATAGGAATGTTTACGAAAACATAATCTCCCGGATGAAAATCAAAATGAAGAGGTTTTTTAATGACCAAATGCGTTACTTTCGATGGTAATAAAAGACCGGAACTTATATACGTTTTTCCGCACTGAGAGCGAGACCAGGCAATTCGTTGGCATCTTTCAAACAGATACATAATACCCGGACCGATGAACCATTTCCAAAAATTTGGTCCGTGTAATATCATCAAAATCCAGAAAGGTATGTACAGCAAGTGTGACCAGTAGAATATCTGTAAAATGTTTAAAAACAGTGTTATAGTTAAACTATATACGTACATATAGTAAAGATCGAAAATCATCAAATAAATATAATTTCGAAAGAGCGACTGTTTGAATTATACAAATCAATATCTTTCAATTTCATTTAGGTACATAAATCATGAAACGATATGAAACATTATCTTGTTATTTTGATATTACAGAAAAATACTTCATCATTTTGTTCTAATCTATAGTATGATAATCATAATTCCTTGGGATGAGAACTCTTATAAGAATACGTCCTATCATATTTTAATAATCTGGATAAATATTACTAAATCTAAATAAGGCATAAAGTGCTGTTTTACCACTCAAAATATTTTCATTGATAATCGTTACATAAATACAGTAACTGTAAAAATCGTATTGAGAACTTCTACCGCCGATTTTCAAACACGATTAATTACACTAGTTTACAGTCATTTTTTGATGTAGACTCCGATATGAAATTCTTATGTAAGGTGGTCCCCTAAACTCAAAAATCGATATGAGACGAAATCCTATGGATACGTTTTTCAGATATCGCCCGATGAATATATTGGTAATTTTTTAAAAAGTCGTCCCGACGTTTTGGGAATATCTCGCGTTAGAGTTGACTGATTTGATCGTAACGACTCTTAAATGAAAGGTGATTAAATTGCATACAATTCTTTCCCACGTTGTTTTCCAATCGGATCACTAGTTTAGACGGAATCAAGTGAAACTTAAGAAAAATGTAATGTTTTGGGGCCGAAATTGAAATCGAAAATTCACTACATCGCCAGCCGCTCATTGGATCGGCAGCCTTTACACGGACGTTCCGTCGCGCGATCCGGCGCGCCACACGCCGCGCGGCACGCAAAAGTACGTGAAGCCGGATCGCGGCGCTCCTTCGCGCAGGCCAGAAGGTCGTATCCGTCACTACTTAGAGATAGTGTGAGTTCGGGCTCCCATTTCTACGTCGAGTCCACATGCTTTTTTCCTTCAACACGCCCTGTATTGTTCTTAATATGTACAATCTCACTTACTCGCTTTTGTATTAAAACATCATGCTTACCAGGGATATCTACTTAAAAAACCATAAAAACCAAAAAGTAATAGTTTGTTCAATAGTTTACCCTTCAGCAAAGAAATAAATTGGAGGGTAAACGACTGAACAAACTATTATTTTTACTATGCCTACAAACGGTACACTGGGGCATTTCAATAAAATACTATTATAGTAATGATAATAAATAGATTTGATTCTCGATTGTTCTTTCCATATTATTTTTGCTACGATATCAAACATTGTATTGACCATAGACAAGGAGGATCATCATAATGTTTTCCATTTCTCAAAAACCTTTTTCTTTTGGTCGATGCTATTACAATCATCGCGGCGCCGACACCCATAGCTATCGACGGATCTATCCACAGCCCGCGGGTCCTGGAAGCGTGATTTCTGGCTCTTGATAGCTATGTTAGCTCCGAAAAGGAGGGCTCCTAGAGCCGCGAGCTGGTCGGGCCTAATCTATGGTCACGCAAAAACGATGAGAATAGCCGTGCACATTCGATTTGTATCAAGATGATCTAAATAAAACATCCTAAATATTTCAACCTGCGAAGGGAATTACTACATTACAAATTGTATACCACTGTAGTATTTCTTCGCTGAGAGCTCGCTGGTCAGGACCGGCGTTGTGTCGTCATCGTGAACAGTGCCTTAATTCCTAGCGATCGTTTCTCGCTTCTATCTGTCCGAAGGGGGGAGCAAGATGGAAGGCTTTGCGAGCGCGAGCGTTCAGATGAAATCGTGACTGTTCGACTCATGCGCATTCTGGTCAGATAGCTAGGCAGTAGGCACGTCACGAGCCTTTTTTAGGCCGCGGTCTAAGTAAGCTTGCCCAATTCTGCTATTTATTATAATATATTTAATTAAGCCCCTTCATAACCTTACTCTTAATTTTTACTCGTAGTTTAAAACCGCGGTAGTAAAATTGGTTGTATTTCGTCTAAAACTTTATTTTCAACATTGCCAACAATGATAAGATCATTTTGGGCCTCTTGTCAGTCTTACGCCTTACCGGTTGCCTAAGTTTGCAGAGTAAAGTTATAAATAATCTCAAATAAATGTATTATAATAAAGGGCGCAATTGGACTAGGGGCTTGCGTCAAGCATTCGCGGAAGCCGGTTTCGTGTTTACGATGAGTGCTCACGACCACGCGCACACCCGTCGCGCATTGCAAAGGACGGAGTGTCAGGCGTCCGAAAGACGGAGCAAGACAAAATATCAACGGGTCGCCTGCTCGTACTCAGAGATGCCAGATCGAAGACGGGTTCCCTCGAGAATTTCCCCCACCTCGCGCATACTACGCCGAAGCAGCGTGTCCGTGAGCTCGGCACTTCGGAGCCCAACTCACGGACACGCTACTCCGGCGTAGTATGCGCGAGGTGGGGGAAATTCTCGAGGGAACCCGTCCTCGATCTGGCATCTCTGCTCGTACCATCCTCGCTCCCTTTCAGTGCCTCTCATTCGCTCTCGTTCCATTCGCCTTCGCCGGACAAGAGTGAGACAGAAGTGGTGGGGATAGCGAAAAGTCCTCGTCATGTACGCTAAACCGAGCCCTCAGCAAGGAAGTACTGTTTTATTTAAAAAAAAAAAAGAAAGATAAATGCAAGATTGGTTGTAACCTCAAAGCATCCACTGCGACGAACAAATGGCATCGAGCATACTGTCATTACAGTAAGAAGAAGAGCAAGAACAATTCCAGTTGGGTTGGCATATCCTTCTACAAGACCAAACATTGCTGGGCGACTCGTAAATAACCATTCGGATAGAGTATAATTATGGTGGTTAACTATTTCATCATTCACTACATTTGTACCTGAAAATGATCAGTTTCGTTCATATGGATTGAGAATATTGTACATTGATTTATTTACATAGATATACGATAAAAAAAACAGTACTTAATTTTTTCTTCGATAATTTGGACAAAACGATAAAAAATTTTAGTGCACGGAGGGTTAACCCTGATATAAACCCTGCGAAAGCGTAATCCACCTTCGAATCATTTTGAAAACACGAGGTTGCTAACATGCATTTACACGTAAAACTTCAAGAGCACTGTTCACATTTTCTCGCTACTCCATCGACCTCCATAGAAATCATTTCTTTCCAAATTGTAACCATTCGTAGGGTGGGGTCCTACAAAAAAAATTCAAAAGGCAACACATAAGGACCACTCTAATATACATATGTATATATTATAATATTCAGGTGGAAAAAAATGATAACCATGTCTATTCGCATTTCACGTAATTTGATATCATATGTATATGTTTAAGAAGTAATATAAATGCATACCGAAATTCAATAAATGCATCAGTGTATGCAATGCACTGAAGATACCAATTAGGACACCAGTCATCTTATGAAGGTAAATGTGTTGATCCAACGGCAGAATAGAATTAAAACCATGACTTCGGAGAAACGTAATGCACTGCCGCAACATAACGATTAGGATGAAGCTGCAGTTGAAATTTAAGCACTGACCTGCATTAAAGCATTTACGCTACATTAGCTGTGCAAACGTTTAATTTTAATTGGGATTGAAGATACGAGTCATCATGTTACTAACACAAACACGTTTTTTTTGTAAGCAGCAGGTATATGTATGTATTCTCCTTGCCATATAAGAAGGTACCCGTTTCACGCATGTAGAATGAGGTCATTGGCTCCGAGGAAGCATTGGTTGGGGTATAGCTTGTTCCGGTAGCTTGTTCCGGTAGCTAATAGTAGCTTGTTCCGGCAACAATGAGCGCCAACATGCGCAGAATAGGTCTGAACATGTCAGTCGGCGGGTTCCTTCTTATATGACAAGGACAATAGAAGAGAAAGGGGGAAACTATTCTTTAAAAACACATGAAGTCAGAAATGTAAAGCAATTAGCTGCATCTGCTAGATACGGTAACCTGGATTTCAACGGAGCATTAAGCACTCAGCGATTGATTAACCATGCCTCCACAAAGTACCAATAAGATATTAATCGTAAATTTTTGTATAACTTTCATCATTAAAGAAATTAAAGTCATCCGTTAAAAGAAAAGGAAACTAGAACACGATGTGTGACGAATAGTAAACTATAAATTTTGTAATACAATTTAACAGTTATCAACGATGACTAATGAATAATAAGGAACTAATGATCTATTAGTAATTAAAATGATAGAACTGGTTAAAGATGGTGAAGGACTGTACTAAATAAAATTCAATACACCATATATTTAACAAAACATAACAAATATATTTGATACAAGTAAATGTCTTAGGCGGTTGCAGAATTGACTTCTCCTTTCTTGGAAATGGAAGGAAGAAAACACAAATTAACAAGGGTCGAAACGTATTTAACCAACCGAGACTCCGGATGATCCCCTGTAGTCCGGATGTAGACAATACAGGGTGATTCTCTCAGAGCGCTTGCCAAAGAAATGCCGCCTGGTACCCTGTGGTGAGGTTAACCCCCTGCGGTGCAATACCAAATTTTATGGCTTTCGACACTTGTCACTAAGGGGTTGGAGTCCCTATTAAGAAGTGAGATATCTTAGATTTCCGCATTTCAATCGATTTCTTATGTTTCACCGATGAAACTAAAACCAAGAACGACATAATTCAGAGTATAATTAAGGAAATTAGATGAAAAATTGATTATATAATTTTACGCTAGCTTCGTTAAAAATAGTCCGATTTACATGAAATTTGATACGTGCTTCGTCAGAAAAATATAAGGAATCCATCGGTGTTACTTCCATATCGATACGATAAAGAATAAAGAATTATTTTATTTCTGACGCAGGTATGAATGCTCAACCTGCCGCAGCGATTCAGAGGAGGGGACATATTCATTTCAACTTTTTAAGAAATTCTTTATTCTTTATCGTATCGATATGGAAGTAACACCGATGGATCCCATATGTTTTTCCAATGAAAATCATACTAAATTTCATGTAAATCGGACTATTATTAACGAAAATAACTTGAGATTATGGAAATGAATTTTTTGTAGAATTTGTTTCATTATTTCCCGAATTACGTCGTTCTTGGTGTCAGTTTTATCGGCGAAACATAAGGAATCAATTAGCGTCGTTTTCGCAGAGATCTGATGAGAAATGCGGAAGTCGTAAAGTTCTCACTTATTAATAGGCAGTCCAACCCCTTCGAGGGTTGAAAGCAATAAAATTTGGTGAGGCACTGCGGGGGGTTGTCCTCGCCACGGGGTGAAAAGGGGTATCCACACAAATGCGTAAAAACCAATTTCAGAACATTTCCCTAACCAGGATATTTCCCTAAGGGGGTGAAATGTATTTTCACGGTTTCCTCAAAATCTCTTAGGCCCGATTAGATATGAACTTGGTTTTTAGTTCAAAAGGTTACCCACATTAAATGCTTAAAATCCAATTTCATGACTTTGCCCTAATCAACCACTGAGGGGTGGTTAAAATGAGTGAAATGTGTTTTCATGGAGTCCTGAATATCTGTTAGTCCCGAAGCAAAGCCCGGGTGATTGTGCTAGTTTGATATAATTTTCGACTACGTCGGTCATTCGCAACACTATCACATTTTTGACGAACACGTAAAAAGTTCACCTGTCGATATCTTGAAAACGTATCGATAGACAAAATTTTAGACCTTATTTTCTGAATCAGCGGGCCATTTTACACAAGCAAAAGATAGTGGTATCTGTTGCGTAATTTTTTTTTTTTTATTTTGTAAACTAGTGTAATTATTAACTCGGAAAAGAAGCCTCAGACTTAATTCCGTTATTTTTGATTTTTATCTTATTTTGATATGTAGAATCACCCCCAATAATATGCCCACCTGTATTGAACACTCTGCACATAATCGTGTGTATTTCTATAGGTGTAATCTTTCTTAAATATATGGAATGTTTTCTTACCGCAGGCACGTGCAAGTATGACATAGCCATTAGACCTTCTGTATTCATAAATTCTTGATAAGAATAAAATTATGTTAATGGAAATAAAGATGGAAGTAAAAGTGATGTAAACATAATTATTTTTCATGTATGGTTTTGTCAATTGATAAGGACGTAACGCTGAAACGAATCTCCAGAGTGATTTCTCCTTTTGTTTCGGTTTTGGTGGTACCAGCCATCGATCGATACTAAAATTTAAAATAGATTTTTTAGTTATTTTCTTTTATAATTAATACGACGTAGTAGATTGAATGATACAAAAATTTTATAGTGCTTCTCAAATAAGAAGCTTTTTACCTAATTGAAAGATTTTCTAACAGGCCTTCATGTTTTTCTAATTGATTTTTCAAAGCTTCGAAGGTAATAGCACCCCGATTACCTTGATCGGCATCCTCAAATAGTGCAATCGTCAATTCTTCAATTTGTTCATCACTGAATTGCATACCGTTTTCCTCCATACAAGCCTTCATTACGTGCTCTAATTCGTGAAGTTGTATTGATCCATCACCTTTTGAGAAATGACAAATAGGTAAAACTGATCGTTAAAAGCAGAATATAAACAGGTAAAACAGTATTAAAAAATCTAGTTCCAGGGTTAAATCAATAAAATATATCTATGCGGAGAATCATAATTGAAATTAAAATCTATTTATAACTTTGTTTAGTGTCGACGTGTTTTTACGCCCTAGGGCCTAGAGTGTGCACACTGTATACGATTTCATCTTGATTTCAAGCTAATAATTTCTTAAATAATTTTTTAAAAGTGCTAAAACGTATTCAATCCTGTCGCGCGCCATGATTCCTTATCTTTCTCAGAAATCATGTACCATCCTCTTTCTCAGAAATCAGCATCAAAGACGCGATTTGAATTTCCACGAATCGGTCGCGATCGCGCCTGCGCACCGATTCCCGCACGCGTACGAAGATTGCGCGGCGGGGACACATGCCCAAAGTACATTAAACATCCAACAGGTGGCGCCAAAACGAAATGCGCGCGACGCCATTTTGAAATTTTGAAAATCCATCCCCTCCCCTGTGACGTCATCACTCTCACCTACGAAGTCGACTTGCGCGCGATACGCCATTTTGAAATTTTGAAATCCCCTCCCCTGTGACGTTATCTACTTCACCTATGAATTCGGTCGATGCCATTTTGGAATCCCCTCCCCTGTGAAGTCATCCCCCTCCCCAACGAACTCGGTACCCCACCTCTCCGCCTCACTCCTCGAGCAAGAGCGCAGTATCCCCCCGCCCCACCTCACCCCCTTGCCTTTATTTGGTCCAAATTCCGCATAGCCTAACTACTCTTTATCATATTTATATTCATTTTCATAAACACAGCGTAAAACATAATGAATCGGGTACAAGAAAAGGAGTGTCTACATACATATTTACTCGTTTTACTCCACATGCACACACAGTTTTATTAATTTAAAACAAAATGGCGGCTGTTTAAAGTTGAAATCCTGATTTTTTTCGCGTGATTTTTGCAGGAAAAAATCAGGAATTCAACTTCAAATAGCCACTATTTTGTTTTAAATTAATATTTCGGAAAATTCTCTCCGTCCACCCGAGGATACATTAATATACCAACGAAATCTTTTTTATTTTTTGATTTTAGATAATCTGGTTCCGAATGGCAGTGCTTACCGCAAAACCAAATTTTTAAAAATGCTTCTTGGATGTCGGTTCTTACTTTATTATAAACGTCAATATTTTTCTACGAAAAAATTACCAAATGTTCTTTAAATGTTGCTCTTTTAAGCGCAAAAAGTTCTGTAAGAATATATGCTCCGGCTTTTTCAAAAAAAAATTCACAAACATTCGCCTCTTTTCGGCCGCCTGCCTAGGAATAACCCCTTAAAGAGGTATAGTACTATTTTACCGTCTATGTCGTAAACTTTGAAAAGAAACTTGAATTTGTCATCAGGACTTTTCCCCGCAAGCTGATGCATGGCATCTAGAAATTCTTGAAGAGATATGGCACCTGAGTTGTCCCTGTCAAATATTTGGAAGACCCTGTCTGTGAAGAAAGGCTGGAAAATATGTTTTCTCTTGTTATTTTGTCAGAGGAAATTATATTTTTCATTGAAAACGATTTCAGATTGCAAGGTAGAAGTACAGAAGACATGTTCACTGCTTACATTCTTCGAAGTGACAATCTTGTTAAATTCTTCGCGACGTATTTCTTTTTCATCGCCCACCGTTTGCTTGAAAAGTTTTTCCAACCATTCCAAACTATCCTTATCGAAGCCGGAGCATGGCCTGCAGAAACATAGCAAAGAGATATTATTCATAACGAATATTTATACCAAGTAGTAATGCAGCATTAAAGTCACCTTCTATCGCTGACGGTGAAAATTAACTCCATAATTTGAGAAGGCATTACGTATCCTGTATTTTCTAGGTCGATTAGTTGAAATATCTCATCGATAATCTGCAACATAAGTATTTATGTTTATAATTTTACACCTGTAATTGTAGGCGGTGAAACGCTCAGCCATCTTTAGGCGTAGGTACAATTGGGAGGAAAAGAATCGTTCACGACCCGGGTTGCTCAGCGGTAAAGCAGTCGCCCGCAGAGATGCCAGATCGAGAATTTCCCCCACCTCGCGCATACTACGCCGGAGCTGCGTGTCCGTGAGTTGGACTCCGAAGCGCCGAGCTCACGGACACGCTGCTCCGGCGTAGTATGCGCGAGGTGGGGGAAATTCTCGAGGGAATCCGTCCTGGATCTGGCATCTCTGGTCGCCCGGAAAGTGGAAGATCTGGGTTCAATTACGAGCTCGGTACCCGATCGTGGCCGCTTCTTTTTCTCCTACATATTATTAGGCAGAAAACGATGGGGGAAATACGGACATCGGATTATTCCGGATACTGTCTCAACGGCAAGTCATGCACGTTTACGGACGTAAGTTTCGCCAAATAAATTCAACCTGTTCTTTACAATTTTTGTGGTATAGTTTTAATAGTGCCACGTATATTTACACAGTGGAAACCAGTATGAAAATTTATTCAAGCACAGTGCATACCCTAAGGATAATAATAATTTATCATTGCATGACAACATTGGCGATTTTTCGTTATTCGAAGAACAATTAAATACTTTTACCGGTCTTAACTGGGAAAACATTATAACTGCGGCAAATGTTCACGAGTATACAAAACAGCGAGTCACAGAGAGTAGTACAAGCTCCAGTTTTATTTTTATTTAAGTTTAGAAACGGTAGCTCCAACACAATGATTCAGCAGATACTCGGCCTAGAATATGAACAGAACAAATGGCTACGTTGTTGATATAGCAGGTCCATTTAATGGTTCATTGAACGATGTCACTATAATGAAAATTCTGTTAGAAGATTTTTGTATTGTCGACCGTGGTTTCCGGGATTCTGTACAGAACATGTTTAAATTTGAGTTTTCAGATATGAAGCAAACATACAAGAAGCAAACAGAGGATCGAAGCTAAATAAAATCGTTTAATTAATATAACACTGTCACAATAATTTTTTTCTTTGACATAGATCACACTGCGTCATCTTTTGCTTCGATTATCTGTAAATATATAAAAACCACATTTTTTAATTACAACATAACTGTGTCCAATAGGAAATTCGTGACCTCCAATAATCTGGTATCGTTTCTTATTTCAGACCAGTGTTTAAAACATTCTTTATACAAAAGAATGCAAAAAGTTCCATTAAATTATCTGTGGCAGTTTTTCTTAATTAATTCCTAAAGATCGCGAATTGTTAGGGGCTGTAGACCGGAACTTTCCCTTAATAAAGAAATGGATTTTGTTGAATGACTAATGTTTCTGATGGGTGCACTTAGAAACAATTGTTACGAATACTGCACCCCTCTGCAATTATTCTTTGTAGGAATAGTTTTCTAATGTATCTTTAAACTTTGGAGATACTTACTGTGCTTCTTACTTGCCTAATTGCAACTTACCACTTTAGTAGAAAATATTTCTTGAAACTTGGTAAAATTTATAGGATCATCGCCGCATGTGATGTATGCAACAATCTCAAATTGACGAATAAGTTTGCGCTGCTTTTCGTTTCTGTGGAATGAATAGACAGAGTTGAAAGAGCTCCGTATGATTCTACACGTAGTAGTGATATTCAACAGCGCTTCACGAAAGGTTATAGAATAATTCTTACGTCAGTTTCCCTTTTAAAAACTCAAACCATTCATTTTGTTTCAATAGCTTGTCCTCGTCTTGATCGAATAGTGAAAATAATTTCTCCAAAAACACCTGAAATTTGTTATATACAAGTATTTGTAGTAGGTACGATATTATATTGGGTAAATCACATAACTTGTCCACCCCAAATAACTTCCAAAGTACATGTTCTACAGACAAGTGTTTTATATACATATAGGTACAATGTATCAGTGAAGAGGACTAGCGTACTAGAGTTCGGCATTATCTAGATAAAAAATTACCTTATCTTGATTCGTTATTCAAGGTTCGAATAACCGAAGTTATCTTTATTTGATGAGCAACGAATAAATAATTTTATTCGATGAGAATTTATTCGACGAATAAAGATAATTTTTTTATTGCATGAAAATTTTTTCGACGAATAAAGATAACATTTTTATTCGATGAGAATTTATTCGGCTGTACTTCCGAATGGCCCCAGTGGCTGATCGGCACGAGGTTTGAGAGGAGGGGTGGGGTGGGTGTGTGGACCCTAAATCTAAAATTGTTGCTTCGGGAATTTATTAGTTTCCTAGATAGTAATAAAAAACTCTTAATATTTCTGTTGACTCATTCCGACATAACGCATTCCACTTTTCACCTTGTCCCGGGTATTAGTATTGGTTGGGGCTAGATTAGCGCGGGGAGGGGGGCGCCCGCTTGCAAAAAAACCTGCATTTGTTTAAAACAATTGCACAAAAATGGTTCAAATTTTTCTTTTTTTAAACTGAAATAATTTTTTCCTAAAACATTCATGTCTTTTCTATAAGCGCCGTAAAACTCATCTCCATGCGTTTACTACTCCCGTAGCTATAATGTACTGAAAAAAAGTTAGCACTTATCATCAAACAACTGTAAAATCGACCTATCTCAAAATTTTGAAAAATCATTCGAGGTACGGGTACGTTTAAATATCGCCAAAGACTACGACATATTCAAATTTCAGCAACATCCGAAATGTTACTCCGAAAACTGTCCGATTTCGCGTGGAATGTCCCATTAGTGCTGGTAACTTATTCCGACACATCGTATTCGACTTTCCAATTTTTCTCGAGTATTAGTATTGGTTTGGGTTAGATAGAGGGGGGGGGGGGGGCTTATTTTTAATTCTATGGCAACACCAAAATTTTAATTTGGACTTTCTGTGCAATCAAACCTCTGACATATTTGTTAAAGACAATGAATTAATTAATAATGCAAAATGCACAAAAGAATATACCTACATTTAAGAACTAATCTGTCGTTGTTAGTTTAATTTTGTACCAAATTCTACCAAAAAGTACTATATTCTTTAACAGTATACTATATTTTTTATCACATTTAACCGTACAGTACTATATTTTCCCGAAAAAAAGTTGATAACCCTAGGCAGAGACGAGGACATGAAAGGGGACGCGACCGAATACCGGTTATCGAAAACGCTTGAGGCGTGAAAGCTTTTTGACTTGAGGCAATTGGTCACCTTGATCGAAATCTGTAATTCTTAATGGATTTCCTTGCCATTTGTTTCGATCTTGTGCCTGTTGCGCCTGTGCGTATCCTCGTCTATAAATCATACATACATCATTCGATATCGATCTCACCTTGATGTTGTTTACAAAGGGTGAGTCATAACTTCTGGCTCAGTTTGCGGACAATGTTTATTTGCCCCACAAAATTTATAGAGTAGACTCTAGTGTCAGGTGTATAGTAGTCAACCGATAAAACGGGATATTGTAAACTTGGCAAGAACTTATAATGGCTCACACTCCGCACTTTGAATAATCACACGATCATATTTTATATTTAAAAACCCTAAACAAGGACGCAGAAGCAGATGATTAATGTTGTAAGACCATCGCCATACAATGTTTCCTTTAGATTAGGTTAGTAGTTAGCCCGATTTTATATTTAAATTTATTTCGGGACTGAGAATTATCAAAGGAATTCTATTATTAAGTATTGTCATTAAAATTGTCCGTTAATTATATTAATGATTTACGATGACTATTACCATGTAATATGGAACAATAATGCAAAGATTACAACGTATACTTTCATTGTTCTTGTTTTGTTAACTTCAGCAAAACTACTTGACACCTCTAAGCATCAAATCCTTATAAACGGAATTTGATTGATAACTAAACTTTAACAATAAGTTAACATTAATAAGTTCAGGTTACTAGTAATAGAAACATTACACGATAATAGTAAAGGTTCAACGATGCGACTGTCATCTGTATTATTAATATGTAATATGAATAGGTACCATTCTTTTGAAATTAATTCTTTACGTAATCACTGAATAGGTAATTTTATGGTAAACTTGTCGCTTAGCATGACCATCACCGATTTCGATGACCTTGAAATATGTTGTAGGGGGCATGATTCTGAACAACTTTTACCTATATATGTAACCGTTGGTCGGCCTTACTTTCTAAGACAACGAAGATCAGGTAGGCGATCCGAGGACGCTAGCATCCATAGCATCTTCTACGTGCCGAGTGGAAAAGGGTGCTTGAAGCCAATGAAGCGGCGAGCATGCCAAGGATATGGAACACTTTAGTAGTGTGCTCTTAGGCTCTAAAGGTGAAGTTCCACGGCTCCTGGCTCGGCGAGTCGGCTCGGCTCGTCCAGGTTCGACGAATTAGCTTGGCGGGCGCGAGTCGACGAGCCACGCGCCGTGGAACACTACTATAGTTTTCCATATCCTTGGCATGCCCGCCGCTTCATTGGTTTCGAGCACCCTTTTCCACGCGGCACGTAGAAGACGCTATGGATCAGCGTTGTTCACGGTCGCTTACGCGTAAGCTCGGGGTTCTTCCACTCTTGTGCGCGTGTCAGGGATATCACGCGACGCTGTGCGAGAGAAAGATTGGAAGGGGAAGCAGGTGCGTGAGGGGCCCCACTGCTGGTCACCGCTGTCTTAGAAAGTAAAGCCGACTGCCGGTTACCTATTTCAATTGTTTGTTTTCTTTTTTCGTCGAAAACAAACAAATGTTACACGCCGTTATGCGATGCTTCTGTCACGCTCAGAAATTTTAAGTAAAGAGTTTTGCAAATATCTCAGAAACTACTTGTTCAGAATCATGCCCCTACAACATATTTCAAGAGCATCGAAATCGGTGATGGTCATGCTAAACGACAAGTCTACCAATTTTATTCAATATTAACGGTTGCTAAGTCGTTGCATTATTCTGCCATTCTACTGTAACGATTACGCCAATTATGATTTACTTTGAGCTAATTTATATTTACAAATACAATTGAAATTTTTTAGGGCATTTACAGTTACAGTAGTTTCTCGCTGAGGGCTCGCTGGTTGGGACCGGCGTTGAACCCATATCATGTACAGAGCCCTAATTCCGAGTATTCGTTTCTCGCTTCTTTCTGGCCGAAGAAGAAGCGAGATGGAACGCTTTGCGTGCGCGGCGGACGTGCGCAACGGATGCGAGCGCTGCGATGCAATCGTAATTGCTCGACGCATCCGCGCGACAGTCAGATAGCCAGGCACGGCACGAGTAATTTTTTCGCCCTAAGCGAACTTGTCCAATTAAACCCTTTATTATAATACATTTAATTGAGCTTCTTCATATCGTTACTCTTAATTTTTACTCATAATTTAAAACTGTTGTAGTACAATTTGTAGTATTTCATTTAAAAATTTATTTTTAACAATGCCAACAATGGAAAAAACATTTTGCACCTCTTGTCAACCTTACGCCCTAGTAGTTGCCTAATTTTGAAGAGTAAAGTCATAAATAATCTCAAATAAATGTATTATAATAAAGGGATAAGTTGGACAAATTCGCCAAGGGCGCAAAAAAGACTTGAGCCGAGCCTGCGTCAATTGCACACGGCCGTCGCGCACGCAAAGGACGGAATGTCACGGCGTCCGAAAGACGGAGCGAGACAAAACATCAACGCGTCGTCTGTCTCGTACCATCCTTGCTCGCTTCCAGTGCCTCTCGCTCGCTTTCGCCTTCGCCGGACAAGAGTGAGACAGAAGTGGTGGGGATAGCGACAAACCCACATCGTTTACACCAAACCGAGCCCATAAGGAGACAATACTGTACTTATAATTTCAAATATAGCGTGTATAACGATCAATTACATTTGTTCGATGAATATTGGATAATAATTACAGAAACTTAATCGTGAATTGAAAATTTTTATTAAACTTGTTGAATAATGATGGTGATACCGATAATACTAATTATAGCAATAATAAGAAGAAAAAGAATAAGAACAAGAATAGGATACGAAGAGATAGGAGAAGGAAGATGAAAAATTTTACAAGTTTCTGAATATTATTCATCATTAAACAACCTTGTTATTAGAAATGGAAAAAAGACTTACTTGATCAGAAAAAAGTTGTTTGAGTGCATCTCTATTATAACCAGCATCATTCATACCGATTATTTGAGAACACTGTTCCAAAGTGTCCCTTCGTCTTTCATTTAAAGATTTGTGCTGCATGAAAGTAAGATCACATTCCATTTTGTATTGTCAGTACTTTCGTTAAGCAATAAACAAATTTTCTTACAGATAATGAAATCGTGTCACATCGCACATTATTGTTTACGCGACACTGGTTTCCATTTTTGGTCTCTCTTAATGAAATATAAGAACCATACTTCTGAAATACGATTAGGCTAGTTTTAATCATTGAAAAATAGAATAAAAGTTTAAATATGAGTTTTAAAGGGTGGTCCAAAAGCGATTGGAGAAAATAACTGTTTGCACTTACAATTAGTTTCTATTCCGTGTTTTGTCACTTACACATTCACTGTAAACTACTTGCAAATTTCATTTATTCTTCACTATTTTATTTACGAAAAATTTAGAAAAAAATCTTCACAATAATTGCTCGCAGTGTTTTTATTTATATTTTTAACTTTGTGAAAGTAACTATAAACAATTACAAACTATCTTCAAGGAATACTTGTACACTGATCGTCACACCGCATCAACTTGACTCGACTGCCAGAACCGTAAACTACCAAATGAAAATCACCTATTTGTATCGGCGAATCGTAAGACCTCCTTCTACTGATTCCTTCCGGCAACAATTTTCAGACACACAACGTCCTCGAAGACCACAAGAAACGGATGCCTTTCGATGTTAATAAAGCCCATGCTTTGGAATGGAGAGGTAGACATTCGAACAAACAGACAACCTTTCACTTTTTCGCGAGTCATCTGTTTCTCCTCTTTCTTTTTTTTTTGCATTTATCTTTCATCTTTAAAACTCTTCACTTTTTCTCCCTTCTCTTCCCTTCTCCTTTCTTTGGATATGACGACAGCTTTGCTCATATTAATTCTCCCAATTACTTCATATAATAATAGCACACGTAGAGTATAAATAAAGTGACCAATTTGATTCAGTGTAAAATTCAAAAACATGTGAAAAAGCTGTTACTCGCAAAGAGGGAGTCTTTTGGTGAAAGCGATTAGTTTAGAGATGGACATGCGAAGGAAATTTTAAAATCAGCATCACTTTTTTTAATAAAATAAAAAATGGAATTTAGATGACCCTGAATAAATATAAGTAAATAATCGTCATTTTTCTACCTCTTATTCTTTCATCGTCCATTTTTTCATAAAATTGATAATTGCTAAAGCAATTTCAGATCTGAATGGATGTATATTTTTCCCTTATTTTCATTTTTAGAATATATGTTCTTACAGTTCAACCATTGTACTGCTGGATACTCTTTTTTGCCGATCGGTGACGCGAAAAGTTAAATACAATTCATGTCAAGTAAATAGTGTATCATGTGATACATAGTTGGTATTGTTTTAAATTATCAATTATTGGTTAGAAGAAGATGGCGTTTAAGCACCAGTAAACAATTTACCATTTAAAGCGGCAAACTTTCTAGTCACAAACCTGTATCGCAATAAATTATCCCTTCTTATAAGTTTTTTAAAGTTGTATGTAAATTTCGTGTATTCGAATTGATTTCTCTGTCTTATTTACTTCTTACATGATTTTTAAGAAGATTGTACAGGGTCATCCGTTAAAGTTGCAACCTACGCGCGCGCGAACAGATGAAAATGGCAATACCGCCTCACGGACGCATTCCACCACAACCATTCACCGGCCCAGCATTCAAAGGGCTGCCAGCGATCGCTGGACATGATGTCCGAGCGTTGAAAATTTTAGGAATTAATGTCGCAAAGAACTATTTGAAATTCCTCGGCCGGGGTTGAAGAATATGGAGCCTTTTTCGTAAAACTTTTGAATTATGAAAGATATTGGAATGCAATTTACGCCGAAAAATAAGGAAAAATTATTCCCTCTTAATGATGGATAATTTAACATATTTTACGTTTACTTAATTTTTCTATTATCAGTTTTTTAATCATAATTGTTGTATAAAGCTTTTGCAAACTGTTTATTTGATACTGTATTTACTGCTCTTTTTAAAATTCATGGTGTTGATTTTTGTGTCTGAATGTTTTAACCTTTTAGTGTACAAAAGTACCGGTGCTGCTCATAGGGTCAAACCTCGTTAGGTTATAGAACTTTCCTTTCATGAAAGTTTCGAGCTCGCTCCTACCATAGCTAGCGGCTTAAGGGGGTAGACACGGGTAATGCAGCGCGCTGTATACCGACACAATCTATCATAGGCAGATGCCGCCACAGTGGTGTTCCAACATGAATTAGAAGTGTTCTAGACGGGAACCTGTGGCTTGGCAGTGCCCTCACCATGTTCATGAAATACTGTAGTGTTACGCTATCGCTTGAACGTAGCCACAGAAATGTGTATAGTCTGTGGTTAAATCAGGAGCGAAATTTAAAATCCTTTTTGTACTGAAAGATGGATATATTATAATTAGATTCGAAGCGAACGACACATCTGAAAGGTCTTAAGCAAGTTTGAAACAGGGACAACGCGGAGTTTATTGTCAGGGATTCATTCTCATCATCTGCGTGCTAAATTTCGTCGAGCGGGCAGCTGCTCGTCTCGTAAAACCATTTAAAACTCTGTCTTCCCTTTCAATATTGTCGATGTCCTGTTAGGGTAAAAACTCAGGTCGAGAGCAGCTGAAAGTCATAAAGTCATAAACTATGCGCGGGCGACGTCGTCTTGACCCTGAGGGTTGCGCTTACCTACCTGTTAGACATGTATGTACTGTACGTAGCCTATGTAATCGGAAAGCGCGCCTCGACCACCAGCTGAGAGTGGATGGATGCGCGAAGGAAGGGCCAAGGACGGAGAGAGGGCTGAAGGACAACCCTCTGACGAAGCTTCAGGGACTACACCGTCTTGATTGGACGAAAGGATCCAAGGAGGAAGTCGGAGGAACAGACCGAAATTAGAGGAGTAGGGCGCCTGGAGGTGACAAGCGAGGGAGTTGATTTGTAAGAAGTTAGATCAAACTTGGTAGTAGACCAGAGAACGTCTAACTTAGTGAATAAATTCCAAACTGAACTTATACAGAAGTGTTTCACATTTTATTTCATACCTTCATTGAAATTCCCGCGCAAACTCACGAGCTGAGTGCTTCAGCACCCCAGATAGCACACCTCGTCTTAGAGACGTCTAGTTTATGTCCATTTTAGGTCTGGACGTCTTGATTTGTAACAAGACGTCTTAGAGACGTCTTTAAGACGCCTTTTGAACGTCTTTAAGACGCCTTTTGAACGTCTTTAAGACTTTACCAGGCGTTGTGCTATCTGGGTATTCCCACGAAAACGCGTAACAGTAGAATGTTAGCGACGAGAAAAAGCCAACCCTGGTAAGCTCGAATGCAATCGAATCTCGATCGGCCACAATCGTTCGAGCCGTGTGTCATACAGCATATATCTTCATTGTTATTCTGAATTTCCCAAAACAAATGTGATTAGAATTGGTTATCCGACGATTGTCAGTGCTTCTTGTTAAGTGAGCAAAAAGTTCTTTGCGCAAAGTAATAATCATTATTTTATATTCAGTGACAGTAAATGAAGTTGTTACTTTTTAGTAGATAGTGAGCTCAACTGTGTGTAATTTTATTGGGGTTACACTGAAAGCTTTTTGGGGTTATGTTATACTTCGTCAAAAATATAATTCAATAGTGATGAAATAAACAGTTTACAATGTGATCTTTGAAGTTTTACGTAGAAATCATGTGTATAGTGCATTAATGTGTTTTTATAGCTGATTACTGATAAGTAAATAACTAGTTTTAAAGCAACATGGCTTGTACAAAAAATGAGGTAATTATACAAATTTTAAATCTGTTCTTATGTTCATTTTGTGTTATTTTCGTTCACGTAAAGTTGCCATAACAATATTTTGCTTCGTGATTTTATACAATAAGAAATACCTGTGCATGTGTTGCTTAATGATATATGAAACTTAATTTGTAATTAATATATGTTGATAACTTCTAAACAATACTGATGACCGCTAGTCGGGACTGCTAGGCACTGACTTACGCTGTTCGTTAGTTATTGCTTTCTATCAAATTTCTATCAATGTCGATTTTCTCGAATTTGGCTAAATTAACCAATGCTAAATTAACCTTTGGGAAATTAAAGTCCGAGTGAAGACTTTCACGTGCACTAAGTATAAACAATTTCTGAGGTGGACAG
Source organism: Andrena flavipes (assembly GCA_963971345.1). Classification (NCBI taxonomy): domain Eukaryota; kingdom Metazoa; phylum Arthropoda; class Insecta; order Hymenoptera; family Andrenidae; genus Andrena; species Andrena flavipes. Next base: position 70,562,956 of record OZ020479.1, on the reverse strand, counting down.
TCCTGAAGGTCCCCTTGTCAGCGATAACGGAGCACTGCAGTAATACCTGTATATGTTGGTCTAATCTATAAAAAACATTATTTACCATAACATAACATAAAACCGTAAACTTTGGAGATTAAACATATTAAAATCAACTATACTTACAGTTAATTTAAAACATAAATTTTGTAAATTTGCAGTAAATCTTTTATTTTATAGCTAATGATAAATTTATAAAAAATTAATTTATAATATTTTTAATCTCCAAAGTTTACGTTTTTATGTTATGTTATGCTAAATAATGTTTTTTATAGATTAGATCAACTGATACAGGTTTTAATGCAGTTCTCCGTTATTGCTGAGTCCTTTACGAGTATTTAAAAAAAAATTATTGTAATCGGTCAAGATTTGCGCTTGCAAAGTCAGTATTCTCGAAAACGAAGCCTTTACTGCACTTTTGTCACTCTTGATTTTCGTCTTATTTTTGCCTGCATAATCACCCCTAGTGTCGTACCAATAGGTGGAGTAACATCCTATATAGTAGTAAATGTTTTAGTTACAAAAAATGTGCAAAATTATAATTTTACTTTTATTTTACAGGAGAGAACGATTTTAGAAGCGGACACTGTCTTCCTGTTAATGAAAAAAGGTTTCCCTATATCACGAAATGTAAGAGCTCAGTGGATGCTAGAGCATTTGGATAGTGTGATAAATATTCAGTGTCCAAGTTTTAAAAATAAGGAAGCACCGGAATTGGAAATTGTATCTGTATTACCTAAGTATAAACCTGAATCTTGGTCTGCTGAAATAAGTCACCAGTTTCATTATAAAGTGACTTCTACAACATCAATAATATTTTTAGCACACAAATACAGAATGGTGTTTAACTTAGACCTAAGTCCATCTCTTGCAACTGTAGTAAGTATCATGTTTATAAGCGGAATAATAATTTAAAATCTACAGATATAAGGATTTCTCATCTCCACATAGTATCAAATACAGTCCTCTGTTTGACCGTTTGTTATTTATATATTCATTCAACCACTACGAATAGTTATTGTTAAATTCATATGTTTTAATTTATTAGCCATACTTTGCAATTTCGTTAAGTTTGATTTTTATTACATAATAAATGAAATATATGTATAGATCTATCCCCAATGTTTTTTTTAATGTACGTTTTACATTATTTCAGGATATACAACATGGTGAAATAGTTATTGACGAAGTATATACGGCAACAAAATGTTTTCTGGAAGATATAATAAAACCAGTGAGTAACGATTATATATTTTCTGTCTAAAACATTTTAAATATAAGCTTTATGGGTCTATGTCTATGTATCCTGAAATATATTTTCATTGATGTTTGATTGCACGGTTCGACAAAATTTGACTTTTTTTTCGGCCTTATAACATTCAACAGTCGTTTCTGATAGGTTTTCGTGCATTGAAAACGAATCCGAAATGCCGGGAAACAGGTTGTCGACATTGGTTGGCTACGGCCTCACTTGGCTTGGCGCTGACGTCGGTTCGTTTCTCATCATTCCCCATCTTCGCGTTGTTTTGTTTAATGTTACGGTGTCATCACGCGCATGCGTGTCGGTCCCAGTTCCGCCATTACTACGAATAGTTTGATCCATGAAGTAAGAGTAAGGAGACTCATCTGCCTAGATTGAAAGTGGTCACAAAAAATGTTCCGTATAGCGTGATGTTCGCCAAATGGAATAACTTGAACTTTTTCGTCGCCATCTTGAAATTGTAAATGACAGGTGATGAGACAAAAAGGTTAGAAATACATGGTTACATTACAGGAGATGTACATATACACATATCCGAAAAACCTAAAATAATGTACGGATGGTGCAATAAATACTACTATTCCTTGGCTTTATAAATTGCTTTTTTTAAAAAATTGATCTTTATTAAGTTTATACTAACAAAGTGAATATTTTTAAATTCCTGATTTTAATTTTTATTTAAATGAGTTTAAAAAAGCAAGCGGGCTACTCGTTTTTTCATTACTATATTTTTCATCACTGGCACCCCACAGTTGCCACCTCCTGGAAAAAAGTCTACGGACGCCCTTCAATTGGATGCAGTATATGAATTATTGTATTATTATATACAGGCAGAAATTGAATTGAAGACGACATATATTATATGAAAAAGTAAAAATGTTTTATTTTTTAAAATGAACATTTTTAATAATTATAACAAAATATAACAGAAATAAATAATAACTAAGTTGCTTTTATTACTTGTTTTTAGTCTTTTTAGCCATTAGCCTTTTTCTCTTCGGTTTCATTTGTATTACGGTTTCAACTGCATTTATTTCTTCAACTTGAGTAACATTTGTAATAGCTGGCTCATTTAATGCAACTAATTTTGAACTTTTCCTTTTTTCTTTTGTTTTTTCTCGTTCACTGTCATCATCTCGTTCACTCTTACTTCATGAACAGAACGCACTGTACGTAACATATATTATGAGACGAATATTCAAGATGGCGACGAAAAAGTTCAAGTTATTCCATTTGGCGAACATCCCGCTATACGGAACATTTTTTGTGACCACTTTTTTTCTGTCTGGGATATAGAGATGAGTCTCCTTACTCTTACTTCATGGTTTGATCGAACTTATTTCCCGGCAACGCCGATAACTATATAAATTATTAGTGCATTATAAAAGTTTAAATATGTTTAAACAATGATCAAAGGGAAAAGAACACCCGAAATGCACCCATTTTTGCAGATATCTTTTAATTTATTTGCAAACCTAAGGATCTAGGAAAAATCCGATTTTACATTATATTACTCGACATTATTACGCGACAAACTGTTTTCGAAAAAAGTTTGAAAAACTAAAAAAAATATCGAAAAGATAGAGTCTATATCTTCGATATTTTTGGGAATTTCGTTCCCAAATTTTTAGGAAACATTCATAACATATCAAACACTGAAAATGAGAATGTGTTTACGTTTTTTGCCAATATTTCGGTATATGCCCACCTCTTAAATGTTTAAAAAATAGTCCTCGAAAATAAAAATTCCATTTTTTTTTGTTCGCCTTCATAAATAAAAAGTGTTCTAGAAGCAATTAAACTTTCAAAATTTGAGGGGAAAAAGTTTTTTTTTTTAGTTTTTTCGGACTTTTTTCGAAAACTGTTTGTCGCACGAGAAAAAGTAATAGAATATAACAGAAGCTCCTTGTCCGGATCTAAAACTTTTGTGTGATATATTTTTTGATTTAATCTTCGCGAGCTGTTAAATAATGTGATTCCGTCAAGAGCGAATAAAAATTCGATTGTGATGATCACAAATCTTATCTAGGTGGGCGTGCCTTCGAAATTTTAAGTTCATCTTTGGTTTTTTTAAAATGAAAATGCTTTTATTCGGATGGATGTCTAACTCGTTCTGTGACAAATTCATCGACCTATAATATATGTATTAGTGTCCCAAGACCATCCAATGTCATTTAGAGCAGTGATGAGCAACTGGCGGCCCGCGAGCCACATTTGGCCCGCCAGCCGCAGACCTATGGCTCACCCGAACATCGTCGATATATGTTTTGAACTATAAAAGATATCCGAATGTATTTAATATTCCGGCCCGCGTAGAGTAGTAGGTTTCCACTTTTGGCCCATTTCGGACAAAAGGTTGCGCGCCACTGATTTAGAGTCGTTGATAACTTATCTTCTTTCATCATCTAGAAATTGTTCCTTACCTTGGGTATTCGAAATGATGGTCTCGGACGTTAATGCATTGGTTTACTGTATCCTTAAAACAAGCTTGGAAATTAACTGAACGCAGTGACCGATTTTCAGAGGCCTCCTTTTTCCCGCCGCGAGTCGTGGTCCCCGCGGCGCCGGTTTGCTATCATGCTTTACGCGCCCGCGGGCGGGCGCACGCCCCCCGCCCTAATATTGATCTTACCGATACTAATACCGTCAGCTGTGAAACAGATTTCAATATATTATGCCGAAAGTTTTTCATATGTTTTTGACAACATATGTCAAGATCATTGAAATCGGTAAAGAAGTAGCTTTCAATTTATTATGTCGAAAGTTTTTGTTTAATATCTCCGAATCTAAGGCCGACCGCCACAACGTTTAAAGGGAAATGTTGTTCAGAATGATGACCTTGATAACATATGTGAAGGTCATCGAAATCAGCGAGGTCTCAGTTCATCGGCAAGTTTATCGGTCTCCTTAATCACCCAACAGGCCCTCGCTGCTGTATACGGAAATTAATAATTGTATTAATATTGCACAACCAATTCTCTTTATTTATCATATAGATATATTAGTGAATTTTTATAGGAAATATTCTATGTTCAATGTATTTTAATCACTTTTGGGAGGGGGGCCTACCCAGTAGGGTCAAAACAACACGCTTCTTTGAGATTTTTTTGTAGAAAAACCGATACACTTTTATTATTAAACAGCTGTCTATTGTAAAGAGTACAACATCTTCAGGATAATTCAGTATTTTTTGTGTTAAAAACTATTGAACGATTTGCGTATTAAGGCAATGTTCGTGACATCCTTTGTTTTTAGGCGTTTTGCGGCGACTATCGTAGTTCGTTGTAGGATCATCTGAAATCAAAAATTTGATTTTTTTTTTAGATAATATGTGAAATTATCTAGGATCTGTCGGGTCCGAATTTTGGTGGATTAGAATAAACAACAGCCACGCGGCTTCGTTCAGACGGAGTCGAGCAACGTTTCCGTTACTCCACCACACCTTTCGGGGGCCCAGCAACTTCTATTGCCAATCCACGATCATCAAGTGGTGATGGTGGCTGATTTCTCCTCGCGTACTGCTTGTCAAAACGAACTCACCGGCCAATGCATTTGAACACAACCTTAGTTTACACCTAAATAGAGAATTCATTTCTTGACTTACTTCGTCATCGATTCCTGTTGCATATAATAATCCTTCTGCATCAGCTGCCACTTCCAAAACTCCACTTGCTCCTGTCTACGACACTGCCTAGCTTTTTCTACATCGAGGAACGTTCTTACACTTGTATAACTTTGTCATTTTTGGTCGGATTAACTTGACACCTTCAGGGAATATTTTGAAGATGTTGTACTTCAAGAAAACATCCAAATCAAAATATCGGGATTTTGAAAAATTCTGGGTAGACGTCCCCACTTAATAGATATAAAGAGATTGAAAAAGCTGTCTGATCTTTTTACAACATTATATTAATACAATGGATCTATTATTTTTACAGTTTACAATACCAGGAAGTAAGAGAAATATGCAACCAGAAATGTATGTAACTATAATAGCTCACACACCATTTTTTACAAGGCCTGCACAGCAAGTTTTAGTACAGGGTTGGCTAGTAACTGCGAATAATGTTGACCAACTTACAAATTTGATAGAAAAACAACTTAATATATTAGAAGAGAAAGTAGCGTCTGTTACTGCTGTAGCTAATCAACAGCTAGACAATTTAAGAACTGAAAGTGAACGTTTGGTGGGTGGCCTGTTCGAAGAAAACAATACTTATTTAAATAAAAGTAGCAGTAATTATGCTGCGAATCTTTCCATAATTTCACCTGAATCAAGTTTTGTGAATATGTTGAGGTACGGAATGTTAGCACTTACGCTATTGCCGGAACACAGCTGCGCACGTAAGTTTCATATATGTATATATTCGAAGACGTATTAAACTAACAAATGCAAAATATATTACTACCCACTAGTGCTTTTCAAGTATAACGTTGATTTTGTAACTAGTTTTTGCATAGTGACAGAGTTTGCAATACGGAATCTAATAACATATCTTAAAATTTAAATATCTCGTAATCTATTGATTTTTGAACATATGTACTCTAATACCGTAGTCCCCGAATGAGCTGATAATTTTTGGCCCGGTGAAGCTGACCAGCGTTGTCAGAAGGGAAAATGGCCGCGTAGAGGACTGGTGACGTAGTAGCTCCTATAGCACACTTTGTTGCAGGAATGTCCCAGTTACGTTGCGGTTTAACTTTTGGAACATTGCACGGAATGTTGCCGAAACGTTACAAGTAAATTGCTATGTCTGTCCCTGTGCAACATTGCAGGAGATATATCTGCAACATTGCTTTGGGATTTTACAGCAATGGTCCCGCAACGATTCGGGCAATAGGGCCAAAATAAAAATAACGGTAGGTCCTAGCCAAAATCCGACTAAATATTTGAATTTGGCACGAAAAAATGTTCAAAATACATATATTACCTTAAGATTTAAAATAAATTCTAAGCAAACTGTGTCGTACAGATATTGTAAGAGACTGAAATCTGTAATTTACGAGATAAAGTATATGGCGCACAAGAAACTGGGTAAATGTACGATAAAGTTTTTTATATTTTTAGTTGTTTTTTGTCTATGTATGTCATAAATCATAGATTTCAGTCTCTTACAACTTCTGTACGCGGTAGTCAGGCCCTCCTTAATCAGGGGGCTAAAAGAGCTATACCCCGAGGGCGCCAGTGATCTAAGGACGCTTAAAATCAAGTATGTTGAAATGTTTTTTTTTATTTTTTATGAGAGAAGTAACACGGCAACTTTAAGTCCATAGGATGTACTGCCTTGGAAGAAAGTATAGTCTATGCGGTGTATAGTATTACGTGTAATCGGGCTTGTATCGGATACGGTCAATTGCAGAAAAAATAACGGCACGTTATTATTACAAAAAACTTTATTGCATCATATACGCATCAAAGGAAAAACGCTTCGCTCGTCTTCTACAAAAATTGCGACTCAACATCCGCGCTACACTCACCCGTTGCCAACAAACATAACGCTACATGTAGAGTTGGTACGTGAAGGGTTAGAGCGCCAAATCTTTTTAGCCCAGTGCGCTCAAATTTGTTAAGGCGGCCTTGGCGGTAGCTTGTTCTTGCTGAATTCGAGTATTTAGTCGGATTTTAGCTAGGACCTACCATTCCTTTTATATATTAGCTTGAATATGGCTAATATAGGTTTTTTTAGCATGTTTAACCTCACTTTTCTCCAAACTGTGACATGCTATGCCATTTTTACGTCTAAATTCGTTTTCATTGAGCAAAAATCTATAAAAGCCGATATATTTCATTAAGGTTAAAAAAACCTTGTCGAACAGTGTAATACATATCGCTTAAGGGGGTATTCTGGTCTGACGAGGCGTTTTCATCGCGTTATTTCGGAATTTTTTTACAAAGAACTCACAAATCTTATTATTATTTAGTTTATTGATACATGCTTATGGACATTTGAACTATCTTTACAAATTTTGTCAATAGAAAAAAATTAAAATAAAACCCAGTTGACTGCTTTAATGTAATGGTGACAAAAATCATGGGGTCACGGTGATCATGATTGGGCTCGTTCTATTGTACAAAAACAAAAAATGTAAAGAGATTCTTTATTTGTATGCCTTTGGCTATCGCCCATACCAGAATGATAAAAAAATATTAAAAATTAAGCAAATGGCGGCGGTTTGAAAATTAAGTTTCGATTCTCAATCATTTTTTCAACTTTAAAGGTCTGTGGAAGTTTAAAAACAAAATTTTTTTATCATAATTCTGGTAGGAACGATAGCCACACGTGTGCTGATAATATATGTCGTTGAAACTTTACTGAATTACAGTTGCAGGAACAAAACTGTTATGCGTCGCCAGTCCCGCTCAGTGAGCGCGCCTTATAGATATCTACCTATTCTGCACCCTGTAGCTCTGCAAATATTACGAAAAAAACCTTTTGCCCACGTATTACCCATATAATGTACCAGTAGAAAATGTAAAAAAAAATTTTTTACTCGTCAGACCAGAATACCCCATTAATTTATTTCTGGTGTCACCTTCAAAAAACATTCGGGCCTCATTCTGTGTGTCGTCTTCCCCCCTCCGGAATTAATTTCTTCTACTTTGTTAGCTGTTTCTCAATTTCTTCTTTTGTAATCTTTAATTCTTAAGTTTTGTATCCGCTATTTATTTTATTTTAACACTCGCACACCGAATGTCGGGTCATTTTGACCCAGCCTGTAGCTCGCCTGCTGCAACAGTCGACGATCGTCTTTTCGCTTCTCACTATTGGTCAAAATGACCCTGCACAGTGATGCCAGAATGAGGACGAGAGCGCTTGAGAATTTCCCCCACCTCGCATGCACACTACGCCGGAGTGCGTGTCCGTGAGCTCGGCGCTTCGCGGTCACGCAGCTCCGGCGTAGTGTACATGCGAGGTGGGGGAAATTCTCGAGCGCTCCCGTCCTCATTCTGGCATCACTGACCCTGCCTTCGGAACCCGCGCTCTGCTTGAGCATCCGGTGACCGAGGGTTAAGAAACAACAATAATTATAGTAATAATAATATCACATTAATTGCAATGATATCCATTTTTTTTAGATATGATAATCGTGTCAGATGGTATAATGGGAACTACCGATGTCCATGCACTAGATTCTGTTATACAACAGTTGCGTGCGACGACAGTTGCGTGCAGTTTTTTACATGTTGGAAGCACATATCATCCACACTGTGCTGACGGTTTAGTCCCATACCAAGATTTGTTATATTTCATGGCAAGAGCTACTTTGGGGACTTATATACCATTTAGCCGATATCCTGTACGTAATTTTTTAATGTATTACTTATATTTGTATTACGTCATCCCATAAGTAATATGGATTTTTTGAAAGCTGAGTTTAATACAATGGAACTCGTCGCGATCATCATATATCTATTTAGTATATAATATGTCCGAACGCATACGTTCGTGGTACTATATTCGGCCGCGGGGAAGGCATTCGATATTATAATAAAACTTCGCAAACTGGATCAAATAAGAAAGCTTTAATAACAATGTAAAATGCTTCTCCCCATTCCTCACAAAGCACCAAGAGCCTATTGGAATACGTTATTGCTACTAATTCAATTTCGAAAAAAATGTAGGTTAGTCCGTTGTTGCTCTGACTGCCTCATATATACACGGCGTCGAGACACTGCCGCGTCTCTAGATACCAAACACATAAGTGACCATCGCGACGAGTTCCATTGCTTTAAACTCAACTCTCCGAATAACCACATTATGTACATAGGAATGATCTACATTTGGTACACTTTTACTTCAGGAGGTGATGTATTTATTTATAGGTGTATCTAAATGAAGGAGAAATGAATATTTATCATACAAGCTTTTTATGCTGGCAATTATATCGCGAAGTAGTTTGCGATGTTTTACCAGATTATTCTAACTGGCAGTCCAATAATTCCCTGTTTTACGATCAAAAATCTGCTCAACTTTTACAAAAGAAGCAAATTGAAGATAAAGTTACTTGTACATTAAGTAGTTTATTATGTTGTCGTCTTCGAGAAGGATACTTAATAAAAGGTGCTAATGTGAAAGACGAAGTACTAGAAATTTGTTTTGTACTATTATGGAAATCTAATGTTTCATTACAATATGCAGTAATGTGTCCTTGGTATACAAAATCATTATCTGCATCCAATACAATACAGTATACAATTACAATAGAAGGTAATTATTATTTTTTTTTTGCATAAAATATATCTTACTTTATAAAGTATAATCGAATTTAACTCTGATATTATATCCGGTATATGTATATGATGCCTGCCATTACATTATTTTACTTAAATATGTAACATATACTACTACAATAACACAGCTCGACAGCCATCTGGACTTGTAACATTCAATAGCCGTTTGTTATAGGTTTTCGTGCCCTGAAAAGGGAACCGCAAACAGTTTGTTGCTATCACCTTCAGTTTTTGAGAAATTCGATTTTGAAAAAAGAAACAGCAAATTTTCAACTTTGAACATCGTTTGTGTCGAAACAGTACTAGTTATTTGGTTGTTTGTACCGTCAAATTATTCTATGAACCCTCCCAAATACAACGATATAAGTTACATTATGAACAGTGAAATATGTTTAAACAACGATCAAATGGAAAAGAACATCCGAAATGTACCCATTTGTGCAGATATCTTTCAATTTATTTCCAAAACTAAGGGTCTAGAAGAAAATCTGACTACTTGACGCGATGCAACAAACATTTTTCCTTCGGAATGCATCAACAGAAGCGGTAAGTCTCGTTTTGTTTTCATCTCAGAAGCAAAATAGTTTGGAAAAACGTGCGGCGTCGACAGTGGTAGTCAACGGCGACGCGCGATTCACTGCCGCTTAGCGTAACACAATCGTTTACTGCACGTGACTACCACTGTCCGCGCCACAGGTTTTGCCAAAGTATTTCGCTTCTATATTGAAAACAAATCGAGACTTACCGCTTCTGTTGATGCATTCCGAAGGAAAAATGTTTGTTGCATCGCGTGGAATAGTCAGATTTTCTCCTAGACCCTTAGTGTTATATGGGTGCATTTCGGGTATTCTTTGTAACTTATATCGTTGTATTCGGGAGTGTTCATAGAATAATTAGACGGAACAAAACACCGAACAACTATTACTGTTTCGGCACAAACTTTTTTCAAAATTGAATTTCTCAATATCAGAGGTTGATGGCGACAAACAGTGTGCGGATTCGTTTTGAAGGCATGAAAACTTATAAGAAACGGCTATTGAATGTTACAAGTCCGAAAAAAGTCCAATTTTGTCGAAATGTGTAATTGTAAATAAATAATGTTAATTTATCAGTGTATTAAAATCATATATCAATAATCAAGGAAAAGAAGTGTTTCGTACAGATCAGTTTGGGTATTATAAATAATTAATATTTTTAATTTTTTCGAAATAAATGGGAAGTTGTAGGTAAACTGAGGAGGATTGAGATCGGAATATTCTCGAGCATCATCCACGTGTAGATGGGTGTCCCATGGTTCTCGGGCGTCGAGCGCTCGATTGCGAAGGGTCGTCAAAGGCGATGCCGCTAGCAATCATGCGCCTCGCTGCATTTCGTGGCCTGTGACTAAACAATGACTAACCTGAAGTTCTGTATTTCTAATCAGATCTCTGCGAAAGTGACGTCAATCGATTCCTTATGTTATCTCGATATTAGTTTTCTCATAATTAATGAAATTTCGTGAATAATTAATTTGCATAATGTAAAATTAGTTTCGTTAAAAGTAGTGCAATTTAAATTATTTTCTGTCAATTTAATCAGGAGAATGCCAGGAATTCATTGGTGTCATTTTCATATTGATAAGATGAAAAATAAAAAAATTCAGTTTCTGTATAATCGATGACAAATCCCCGAGCAGAAATGAGCAAAAAATGATCTAAGTAAAAATTTTGAGTTCGAATAAGAGAAAAATTTTATTCGTTCATCGTCAAATAAAGATAACTACAAAGTATCTTTATTTGAAGCGCACACGAATGAACCAGTTTATTCGACGGGAAATCACCCGACGTGGCGAAGATACTTTTCTTATTGGAATGCCTTTCACTCTGAGCTCCGAATAATTTTGTCATCTTTAGCTGTATTTGTATTCGAAGTTCGAATAATTTCGGCAGGGGCCTGGGTCGTTAAAGGGCTGAGGCGAATGAGGCAAAGGTCCCCCACAGTCGCTCCGCCAGGAGTCACTAATTTTACATAAACTATAGTTCTTTACTTTTGATCGCATCGCTATGAAAACAACACCAATGGAATCCGGTGTTATCTAGGCTGGGTCTTTTGTCACTCGAGAAACGTCGTCAGATGTACGATGCAATGTTTGTGTACGCGGTTTTGAGTGGATATGTGACGCCATCTGATATTCTCAAGCAGTTTAAATTTGATGTACCTATCAGGGAAGTAAGACAGCATGTCTTATTTTTTTTCGAACCGTATCGTACACTGTATGGGAAATTTAGTTGTATTGATCGTATTTACAGACATGCCACTAACATATGTAACTCTGTGGATTTCTTTTGCGACAGACCCGCTGAATTCAGGAGATCGGTTATGCAAACTCTGCATTCTCACTCTCGTCCTTAATGCGCTTTATTTACTTACTGTCCTGTTATTTTGTGTCTTACATGCGTATGCTTGTACTTTGCTAAAGGGTTTTTTCTTATCTGTGAATAAATGATAATAATAATAATAATAATGAGGATGGTAATAAGAGGTTCAATAAGAGAGTATACGGGAATTATAGGAATAACAATAAAGAGTAAGATATATTCTTAAAGAAAACATAGAAGTAATAAGGACATACGCTTGAGACAGCGCTACGACTCAGTTGTTGCTGGACCTAGCATAGGTCGTGGTCGCTCACGCTGTCCTCGGGTACCGCACGGAAGTCGGTAAACTCGTCGTCTACCTGATTCGCTCGCTATCTCTGTGGCACTGCTTCGCATTCGCGGTGCTCCGTAAGTGCACTCCCGGCGCGTGCCGTTTCTCGGTTTGTCGGAATGGAGACGCTTACCCCCACTATGACCGACCGTCGTCTCCCACTATGGCCTACCGTCGCCCCCCCCTTTCTTCCCATCGCACTGCACACAAGCATATCCCTATCCCTGTCCGTGTGCTCGGTAGGCCAACAGGCAACTCACGGACAGGAGTAAAAATATGTTTGTGTGCAGTGCAGTGGGAAGAAAGTCGGGGACGCCGGTAGAGCATAGTGAGGGACGACGGTAGGTCATAGTGGGGGTAAACGTTTGGTCCCGCGTCCCACGATTCTGGCAACACTGATCATGAGTATATCATTCCAAAAAAAAACGACATTAACGGAACCCGGTATAGGCGTGGTGTTGAGTAGCTAAAACATTCAGACACAAAAATTCTAGAAAAAAAAAAATCAAACCGCTACATCGAAGCCACGTCCCATTAGATACCCCATACGTCTGATCTAGGTATATGCACTGCATTAAGAATAAAAGCATAAAGAAGAAAGCCAGAACAATAGATTCTGAGGTCTGCAGAACTAACACATAATTGAAAAATAATTTAATTTTTCAATTTATGAAAGTAATGATACAGAAACAACTAGCCTATTATTTATCAACACTGCGAATTTTACAGTATCAAATAAACAGTTTGCAAAAGCTTTTTACAACAATTATGGTTAAAAAATTGATAGAAAAAAATTAAGTAAACGTAAAATATGTTAAATTATCCAAAAGTTATACGAAGAAGGCCCTAAATTTTTCAACCCCACTAATATCGACCTTACTGAAAAATATCTTCGCAGAAAGGGTATAGCCCAGGCACGCACAGGACCCCCAATTCCGGGTTGCGAGGGCATAATTTTTTTATGTATCATATTGATAATTTTTGTTTGAAAATAAAGTGACACGGTTGAAAGTATAAAAACAAAAATAAAATAATATTCTTTTGCAGCTCCTTACGAGTTTCTGCACGATATTACATGTTTGTCAAAGAAGCCATTGAAATCCCAGTATCGGCAAGGCGTGGTGAATCGCTTTTGGACAACTTTAACATCTTTGACAGAAGGTGATACCATGCTTGCGCACTTCAGCTGGTTTCCAGAATTTGGTTGGACCTGGTATAGTGTACCGGACACTATCAGAAGTGGCATGCCGGTTTTTTATTCATCAGCTTATCCTTCACCCAGTACAGTGCAACTGAGGTATACTTGTAAATACATTCATAATATTAATTAATATCATTGGAAGATTAACAAACTTACAAATAGTAAATAATTAGTACATATTACTTACAGTGCGTACTCATTAAACATAAAACATCCGTTTAGAAAAGAAACAGATATAGAAGCATTCATTTATTGTTTATACGTAGCAGAAATGTTTTTATACAGAGTGTAGAGTAACAGGTGATACAAAATGATATGGGTGATTCTGCGTGACCAAATAAGACGAACAGCACGAGTAATGAAATTGTAGTCGAAACTTCGTTTTTCAGGTATTAATGTTTATAGATGGGGGCCGGGAACGCTTGCAGAACAGTAATTTGCCAATCGGCATGCGTTTGACTACCTGATTACCATAGGCTCGCGTTGCCCCGATGGGCGGTCCGAGAGCACGACTAGGAAAATTCGACCTTTGCCAGTTCCTGACCCGAATCTTTAAATATCATTAAATAATTAAAAAACGCAGCTTCGACCACATCTTCGTTACTATAGATTTTCGTCGTACTTTGTTACGTGGAATTACCCAGTTTATTTTGTACCCCCTTTGTCGAGCAGTGTGTATAAATATAAAGGGTGCTCCACCCAACTGGTCACGCAATAGCTTTAAAACGATAGAAAGTAGAAAAATAATTATTAGGCACATTTAAATCGTTTGGAAATGAATGAATAAGTACTGATGACAAAACGTCAAAAAAGTCCGGATGCAGGAAGGTGACTGATGTTTACAAGTGTTTACGAGATGGGGCCGCAAGCAGTGCGAGAGAGGGTGTTTTCCAAGGAATGCAGTTTATCAGTTTATCACTGACGCTTAAGTCATCCGGAATTACACTGTACGGATACGGAACTGACAAGTGTGAACTGCTCTATTCCAAAACAGATGCATAGGAAGGTGCCGCATAATAACTTGTGCACTGTTGACTAAGTCGCCGGAGGCGAGCGCACACGTGCTTTACACGACGTAATAGCAGAGATGCCAGATCGAGGACGGGTTCTCTCGAGAATTTCCCCCACCTCGCGCATACTACGCCGGAGCAGCGTGTCTGTGAGCTCGGCGCTTCGGAGTCCAACTCACGGACACAGCTCCGGCGGCGTAGTATGCGCGAGGTGGGGGAAATTCTCAAGGGAACCCGTCCTCGATCTGGCATCACTGGTGGTAACGAAGTGAAGTGACGTGCGCAGTGATGCCAGAATGAGGACGGGAGCGCTCGAGAATTTCCCCCACCTCGCATGCACACTACGCCGGAGCTGCGTGACCGCGAAGCGCCGAGCTCACGGACACGCACTCCGGCGTAGTGTGCATGCGAGGTGGGGGAAATTCTCGAGCGCTTTCGTCCTCATTCTGGCATCACTGGACGTGCGTTCCGCTTGGCAACGCATGCCGGCTCGCGAGGTCTCCCCAGTATCGAACAGTCCTCGGAGTGGGGGAACCGCCGCTGCCTACAGCTGAGCGGCTATCCCTACATCGTAATTCCGAGCGATTATTTCTCGCTGTTTTCTGTCCGAAGGGGGGAGGGAGCGAGATGGAACGTTTTGCGTGCGCGGCGGGCGTGCATGTTGAGATGAAATCGTGACTGCTCGACGCATGCGCGCCACGGTCAGATAGCCAAGCACGTCACGAGCCTCTTTCGCACCCTAAGCGAGCTTGCCAAATTCCGCCATTTATTATAATATATTTAATTGAGCTCCTTCATAACCTTACTCTAAATTTTTACTCGTAGTTTAAAACCGCTGTAGTAAAATTGGTTGTATTTCGTCTAAAACATTATTTTCAACATTGTCAACAATGATAAGACCATTTTGAGCCTCTTGTCGGTTGATAATAAGGAAATAAGGTTTTACGCTCTAGCAGTTGCCTAATGTTACAGAGTAAAGTCATGTATAATCTCAACTATATGTATTACAATATGGGGCGTAAAAAAGACTTAACTCGGGACTGCGTCAAGTTTTCGCGGAAGCCGTTTTCGTGTTTATGACGAGTTCTCACGCCCATTGCGCACGCCCGTCGCGCAGAAGTGGCGGGATTAGCGAAAAGTCCTTATTGTGTACGCCCAGTGTTCGGAGCGATGGAGCTGCAGTGATGGAGGGGGAAACCGTGCATGACTACGCAGGCGCAGTTCGTGTACACATAACCACCGCTCCTGTGTTTCCCCTTCCATCAATGCAACTCAGCGCTCCCAACACTGTGTACGCCAAACCGAGCCTTCAGCGAGGAAGTTCTGTAGCGCGTATAATTTCGAGCGGCTCGAAAGATTCGACGGCCTCGAATGTGTTTTAAACAGACCGACTGTCGAGTAGTTGGAATATTTTGAACAATATGAATGTTTGGAATATTTTAGGAAATGTTTATCTGCTTAAGGCTGGGCTCGCATCTTTTTCGAGTACTCGAACAGTCCTACAGGGAAAATGATTTTTTTTTAAAACTGACACTGACGGCATGGAACTAACACGGAACTGATATGTGCCCCGACTTTAAGGAAATACACCAATTAGTGTACCAAAAAAGATGTGATTTCATTTAAAAAATTGAAGGTGATCTTCAAATTTATAAAAATTCTTCATCTTCGAAACAAAATCATACACTATTTAATACATGATGTATCATTGTAAACCATTTATATTTGCCCAATTAAATTGCGTTCTATCGTGCACTGTTTTAAAGCTAATAGCGTGGTCCAATTGTGTGGGATACACTGTATTTATTTACTTCTTATGTTTAAATGCAACTTATTTTCAGTGATGCGGCATGTCCACAATTCGGACAAATCTGGCAACCCGTAGTGTCCTTGAATCCCCTGCAATGGGCACGCTGGATGCATACGCAAAGGGTGACATTGGTTTTGTCCCACGACAGGCCACTACCAAGACATTTGCATCAAGCAAATCAAAGCGGTCGTTTTCAGTGTGTTCAAAGTCGTCAAGCAGCTGCTGTCCTGTATGCCATGTTAAAAAATTGGGCAACGTTCGTCCTTGTTGAAAACCATACATATGTGCAGTTTATTTATAGAGAAGCAGAAAAACCTCCTGTTTCCTTCTCGTTAATTCGTATTAATTGTAAGGCTCTCTGTGTTATCCTTAACATTGCATTTGCAGCTGGAACAGAAGGAGCTGTTCGGCACAATGTTGTTGTCGACCTCTTAGATCGATTATCTAAGCTCACTTTACCGAATAGACCAACAGGACAAAGGGAGACACTTTCTTGCACTATTATACACAAATCATTGGAGAGATTTTTAATTAAATATGAGCGAATGCCAACTGATTTCAGTTCGATTGTATTCCCTGATGGAACTCAAACAAATTCAATGAAAATTGCATCGATTTTCGGGGGAACTTTGGCAACTAGTTTATCTAGATATTTATATCATAACCGATGGCTATGGCATATAAAACGACCATTTGTACAAACTATTCCAGGCATTACGTTGCCAAAATTGAATCTAACTGCCATTGCAAGAATTCTTTCTACAATTACAAAGTAAGTATTTTATATACAGCGCACAGGTGGCCCAGATTCGTAAAAGGGTGAAGCAAATTCAATTTCTCAACCTCTTTGGAAACCCTTGACGTGTTAACCATAGCTCGTTGAAAAGCAAGTGTAAAAAGTTAAATAGTAATGGCTGTGAAAGTTTTATATTATGGAAATTTGACCGGGAGTATAAAAGTTGTTTATAAGAATAGTTTGTTACCCTAGGAAAAAATAGTACCAGAATCGGATTCTATGCCTCAAAAAACCCTTATAACCGTTCCATTTATAATGAATAACGTATAAATAACAGTAATGTCAATTTCGTTCACCTTTTTAAGAATCCGGACCACTGTGCAGCGTGCCTTCCTGTTGTAAGTCAGAAGTGCAGAATAAGGTTTCTTCGTACAAGGCTTAGTTTCTAAGAAAATTTGTAATAAAATTCACAATTACGCATGCAATCGAATAAATAGAAGTACAATTTGTCGGCAAATATGGTAAAACTGCGAATGAAATGAATCTTTGTGTATAGCTAAGCCGAAATTGTAGAGTAACTTTCTACGAGTGGATCTTTGATCACGAGAAAATCGATTTGAAGGTGGGACCGATTTCCCAAGGTGGGACGCGCACTCAATAGATCCTTAAAATCCCTTTCCTCGAAAACGGAGCCACGTAAGAAAAAATTTTATTCTACACTTCTAAATTACTATTCTACAACATATCAGCTCCTTTCCGATAGTACTACCATTTTGACAACACCTTGTATATATTCTATAGTTTAATTTTTGCCATCGGGCCCCTGGCGACTGCCCAGCGTGCCCATGCCTAAAGACGGTACTGTTATTACGCCATGGTCAAACCCTGTCGTAGCAAAATTTTTTGAAGTTGAGACGGATACGACACCAGTCGACATTGTTTTCAAAGCTCCATACAGTAATCTGGGGTGCGAGTGGTAAGCCGATCATAAAAGCGGTGCGGGCAGCTTACCCGAGCCGAGAAATTCCGAATAGTTCTTTGCGACGTTAATGTGAAAGAGACCATCCTAAAATTTTCGAAGCTCGGGTATCGATGTTATTCAGCAGTTGCTGACAGCTCCGAACGCCGCGCCCAGGCCGGTGCGAGAAGTGGCTTCTCGCATGTTCCGACATTCGATTTCACGTACTAGGGTATTATTATATTTTCATTGAATTGATTCCAAAAGACGTGCTTGTACAGTGCCCTCCGATAAATATGTGGTCGCTAGGAACAATTCTTTGGTAACGTGTGTCCAGTTACACTGCATTCCACATTACAGGAGGTTTTGGTACGCTTGACTCCCCACTTAACCGCCTATGTTCGCCTATGTTTTTCTCCGTCGCACGGCCCTCTACTTACTCTCCCCGTTAAGTTTTCGCGTACTGTTTACGTTGACAACGGTTAGGTCCCGCGTTTGGGATGTACCAGTTATTCCTTGGAAATTACTACGACCAATCGCATGCGGTTCAAATTGTGGGTACTAGTGGGAGCTGCGCAAATCGGTCGCAAATCGGTAGGGGCGTCGATATGCTCTGATATGGAATGCAGTGTAGAGATAATTGGTTCATGTAGTTGATTCACAAGCGGAATACCTATCCAGTAATTGCCGGTCTACCGTTACGTCTTCTCCTAGAGCAGGGTTGCACAACTCGTTACTTCTAAGCCAAGAAGTAACGCCTTGGAGCAACGGTGCTGCGGTGCGGCAATCCGTGAGTGCAAAGGTGCTGCACGCAGATCACACAGTAGCGAATCTATACACACACTACTGCAGTCTCCCCCAGGGATCGGTGGACACCGGCCGGAGCTGACACCTACAAGAGCGGTAGTAGTGTGTGCGTGAATTGAAGGGGAAACGTCTACAGAAGTAGACGCTAGCGCCAAGCGAGTAACGCCGCGGTCAACCAGCATCGACAACATATGTCCCAGTGACGCTGGTTGGCCGTGGTGTCGGTTCTTTTCCCATCGTGGTGTCTCACGCACACATTACCATTGCTCCTGTAGGTGATCAACTCCGACCAATCGGCCGGTGTCCGTCGAAGCCGATTTTCAGCTCCCGGTCAAAGAGGAGACATAATAAGAGGCGTCACTCGACAAGGACAGACATAATCTGGGGAAATCACTAAGACAACCAATTTAAATGCCCATTCGGCAATGATCGCTGGGCTTCGGCAATAAACGATAAGCTTCGGCAATGATCGCTAAGCTTCGGCAATGATCGCGGTAAAGTTCGGCAATAATCAGCCAATGTGGTAATGTACATTTAGTCGATTTGAATATCCCGCTCGAAATAGACAACCAATTTAAATGCCAAGGTCAAGCAAGGACTTCAAAGGTTCCGCCCGGAGTGACGCCTCTTATTATACCTACTCTTTGTCCCGGTGTCCACCGTAGTGACTTGAATGCATGTGACGTCACATTAGCTTCGCGTTGTCGCCACGTGGCTGGCTTCGCGCTGGCGTCAATTCACGCACCATTACTACCGCTCCTGTAGGTGATCAGCTCCGGTCGGTGTCCACCGATCTCTGGTCTCCCCACTCATTCAATGGCTAACAACTTAAGCTGCTCCGAATGTTGCTCTGGCAGCTACTCCCAAAGCAATCAAGAGCCTCCTGCTCCCAATTCGGCCAATTGTGCAAACCTGTTCTAGAGTTTCCTTATTATAAAAACAAACAATGTCATATATTTATATATATATATTTTTTGTTTTGTATTAGGATGCGTTTAGCTGAAGGTTTTAATTTTACTTATTCAGCGGCGGGTATTATAAACATGGTTCTTGAAGTACAAATGCAAGGAGCCGATAAAAATGCTGTATCATATCCATGTATCATCCAATACGTTCTATTTCCCCCGCATGCTATATTGAATACAGTATTAGAGCGAGATAGTGCGTCGGAGGAAGATACTGATGAAGGTAGATATACTATTAATTTCTATAATTATATAACCAACAATGATGTATACATGAAATTAATACTAAATTTTTATTTAAAATAGTAGTGACTGTAATTAGACATACTTTTTTCGCATATATTATTATTATTCTTTCATTTACAATAAAGTTAATCAATTGCAAAATCTTGAGAACCCTTCATAGATATTCTAATAATTAAAACATAAATGTGTTCGTTACATTTTGGGTACAGCTGACGGTGAAGTAAGCATGGATGACTTTGAAGGTGCTGGCGATTTTCAAATCGTTTCTGAAGTTTGGATTGAACCGCAATGTGGTCTTGCACAACTGCCTGTACAATCATCAGCCGCTTATATGCATCTGTTGCAATATCACGAGCTTCCTCATGCAGTGAGTACATAAAATTTTGATATTCGTCGAACGGTGCACATAAACTGTATACAATCAACTCAGAAATATCATTCCAACAATCGTAAATCATATAATGGAGGGGAGCTCTTGAAGTGGTACCCCTGATTTTTCCACGAGCACAGGGTCGTGGTAAAGCCAAGCTAGCCAAGCCAATCACGTTGCTTGGCTGGACTTGACGGTGGCGCCGTTTTGTTTACCATCTTGGCGTTGATTGGTTTGACGTCATCGCGCATCATTGCGCATGCGTTATGGAGCGTAGTCCGTACTGATGGACACGTTTCCCGTGAGCACTGCGAGTATGTTATAAATCAGCGCTGTATAGGCAATGGGCGGATTTATTACTTTATACTTACGTTTCAGGTTTTCATTTTAATCGCTCTCCCCAATTATCAAATTAAAGCACCATAGAAATAACCACATGAATAATTTTCGGCTCCTGACTCTGCTACCTCGCTTGCATCCCTCGGTTATCCCTCAGCTGCTTACCCGAGGTCCCTCGGGCCGGATGGGATTTTACTACCGGTTTCTTTTGTTTAAAAAACGCAAAATATCGAACATTGAGATCATTTTTCAAGGTGATCCTATCTGATTTTGAAGTTAAAAATCGTATCAATCGATTTGTCTTGGCGAGATCTTTCCAACGGTGTACAGCATACGCTGTAGGCTCGTAGGTCTCTAATCCCCTCTGGGACTTAACATTGTCCTTAAATGCTAATTCTGCGAAAATGAATTCCGTGGAATATCTCGAAAACGGTGAGAGATATCGAAAGGAAGTTTAAACAGAAGATACATCGTTTTTTTATATCTACAAAATCGCGTAAAAATAATTTTCGAAAAATACAATTTTTTCAAGTTATCCCCACCATCAACCCTTAACATTAAATTTTTGTATTTTATAAATATATGCTGAAATTTGCGGAAATTTGAAGTCCAGTTCCCATTAATAAAATGGTTTCTTAAAGCCATATCTAAATTATTATTTATATAAAGTTTAGACAGCTTTCAATTATTTGAGCAAGACTCATTTCTTTTTGTACACGCTGTATTGTTTGATTATACATTGGAAGTGTTATACTATTAAAAACCGACAAATACTCTGAAAATTACGGTTTGTAATAGGTACAATAATGATATTCTTCATAGAAATGATTGAAACAGAAATACTTGCACACCATGCACATCGCATAAAAGCTTTCATGCTTAAAGTACCTAACAGAAGTCTACAGGATTTTGAAATTCGCTAGGTTGCGTCTCTAGATGCGTCTCTTGCTTAAATAATGGAGACGTGTCTAACTTTATATAAATAATAATTTAAATATTCCATTTTATTAATGGAAACTGCTAAAATGGATTTCAAATTCGGTAATAGAGGTTTTATTTGTTTGCAAAAAAATATCACACACGAACTATTTACATGTATGAAAAGAGATTATCCAGAGGAATTTCAGCACATATTTACAAAGTACAAAAACTTAATTTTAAGGGTTGGTGATGGGGATAACTTGAAAAAATTGGATTTTACGAAAATTACTTTTACGCGGTTTTGTAGATACAAGAATACGATGTACCTTCTGTTTAAACTTCTTTTTGATATTTCTCACTGTTCTCGAGATATTCCACGAAAAAAAAATTCTGCATTTTTTTAAGGGACGATTTCACCCCCAAAATTGCATTATGGCACGCAAAATAGGGTTGCGTTACGGATGAACTACTCTACTTGCACACCGAGTTTCATAATTTTCTGGATTTCCGGCTTGCCGAACGTCCCGTGTCAGCGTAATCCCTTAAATTGCATTCTTCTTCGAATGCTGAAGGGCGAGACAAATTCTGCGAACAGATTTGAATTCAGCGCGTCAAAATCTATCGGAAATGATGTATAACAAGTCATGGAAAAACTTAAAGCACACGTTATAACGAAAAAACCGAAATTTTCTTTGAAAATGTCAACTTTGACGTAGATTTTCAAGGTCAAAACTTATTTGTCATACATTCTCAACATTTTTTCCTTATTCTGCGACATCTTAGCTTTAATCTCGAATAAGATTTATCCCTCTATCTTATTCCTATCCAGTGTTCTACGATTTTGATACAAAAGGGAGCTGTTTGTCCCACTGTGCGCCGTTGACTACCACTGTCGGCTCCGCGCGTTTCGCTAAACTATTTCGCTACTGTATTGAAAACAAAACGAGACTTGCCACTTCTGTTGACGCTTTCCGAAGGAAAAATGGTCAGATTTTCTTCCAGGCCCTTAGTTTTGGAAATAAATTGAAAGACATATGCAAAAATGGATGCATTTCGGGTGTCCTTTTCCCATTGATCGTTGTTTAAACATATTTAAATATTCATAATGCAATAATAACTTATATGGTTGTATTTGAGAGGATTCATAGAATAATTTGACGCAACGAGTAACCGAATAACTATTACAAAGTTCTAAGTCGAAAATTTGTTTTTTCTAAATCGAATTCCTCAAAAACTTAGGGTGATGCTGACAAACGGTTTGCGGATTCGTTTTCAGCGCACGAAAACCTATAAGAAACGGCTATTGAATGTTACAAGTTCAGGTGGCTGTCGAACTTTGTTATTTAAGAAGACGGATGTGTATTAGTTGAACAATTTATACTATCCTTTTTAATTAATGTTGTTCGTTTATATCTTTAGGTTAGAAAGCTATATTTATATGAATTTCGTCATTGAAAAATGGATAATACTGCCTTATCTTTAATCTTATCTCTTCAGCGGTTCTGATATTGATACGTACATGATATGTAATATTGTTCCTTAAAAGAATGCAGGATAAGATTTGACTTCAACTTTCCAACAATTATGGTGACACTTTCCGTTTCATCAGTTTCGTAAACTTTCCATTTTGTCTCCGAGTTCTCCTACCCAAATTCAAATATTGAAGTTAGATGTATATAATTTAGAATGAATTTTAATATTAATAAAAATAATCCTAGTGTTTTAATTTCCTTAAAAGTGTTATATTAGAAAGGTTGTTATATCGTAGTTTCTTATAAGATAGTAGGTATAGGTATTTAGGATATTTGATGGATATTTGATTTCGTTAAGAAGTTATAAGCTGGCAAACTAATCTGAATGAATTCAGAATTTTAAATGCAATAATTATTAATATGAATTCCTGCATTTTATTTATATCACAAAATATTGTTTTCCCTCGTTTTTTTCGTACACCTGTGTAATCCAGTTTCATGACTTATCTATAATGAAACAGAGATGTAAGATTTTTCTTGTACTTTAGGAATACACTCAATGAGCAAGATAAATTTACTTTGACGAGATAAATGTAATCTAATTTTTCATTACCTGAAACGTGATTAGTAATAATCAAAAGGCCAAATTTCAAGGTGGATAAAATACTGATACATTAAGACTAATGTCTTATATTCAACAAAGTAGTTTGAAAATTTATTCGTTTTATTCTGGTTTCAAACAAATTTTTCGTAGTATCTGGAAATAGTTTTTTATTTTATTTAAGTTATACGACAGTTATATCTAGATATGATGTTACAGATGTATAATTTTACAATACGTTTATTGACAGCAAGAAAATGTGTATGATAAAGTTGAACTAAAACAAAGTAATTTTTATGTAACTTTAAAATGAACGAATGTGCAACTCGTGATATGGAATCAATGTTCCTAAATTTATACATTTCCTGGCTCAGTAACGTCCAAAAAAAATGTTTCTTTCTTATTCATGATATTTCTGCTAAGGACATTATATTTTATTAATTGGATTCGATTCTCTGCTTGTGGAAAGTTTCTAACTTGTTAAATGCACGTATAAAAAACTTTCAATTAGTACAATGAATGTTAGATATCACAATACACAATTAATTTTCATATAGACATTAATAACCAGACACAAAATAGTATATTTGGAAATTATATCTATTAAAAATGTTCATTTTTTTTTATAATTTATAACGTCGGCTGAAACAACATGAAATGATATTGCAATATTTTCCGAAAAATGGGGAGAGGATATGTGTATGATGTTGTCTATCATTGCGTGACGTTATCATTACTGAGGTGGGGCTTCGATATCGATGAAGATACTCAGAACCAGGTTTTTCTACAGTCACTTCAGGTATATATAAGACCCAACACGCGCCTAAATATTTGTCAGTGTTCTATTACTACTTCAGCGTCAATAATTTCTGGACATTCACAGAGTTATTAAGAAACTTTAACGGAAACTTTTCGGTCTAACATGCGTGAAATGTACTAAAAGTGTTAAACGCGCTTAATAACTGTCAATCCAAAAAGTAGTATTGCTCGGATTTAGGATAAGCTTTTTAAGTGTCTGTGAAATTAGGCAGTGATGTTTCTGCTCCATTTGAGATTAAATTTTGTTACTTGGTAAAACGGATATTGAGAAAATATTCGTTTGAAAATATTAAGTAGAAATAGTATTTTGTGAAATACACAAATATTTGTAAACTGCTAAAAATGTTATATAAGTATTCATTAGTATTTATAGTTTTACTTATCGTATTGAATATAATCACGATATATTGGTGAAACAGTTACGGTATTAAAGTAAGTATTATGCATGCCTGAGTTGTTTTTAGGTTTACTCCCAGGAAAATAAATTTTGATATTAATTAAAAGGGAGTAGCATTTTATCGCTTCGTTTCAGAAACAATTCTTGATGGGAATGAGAATACTTTTTCACAAGTAAGAAATAAGAAATAAACTATTAATAAATTGGAATACTCAACTTTATTTCGTGCTATTGTGCTTATGAATAACTTACATCTATTATTAGGCACATGAGGTTATTGGACATTCTCTTTTGAAAAATATTTCATACTTTATTCTTTTTAATAAAAATTTTACAATTACCGTAAGATCAGGAACTCAAATTAAAGTGATGATTCAGGATAATAAGGAGCACAATTGTCATTGGAGATTGTAAAACTACGTGGATGTGTTTAAAAGATGACTGACGACAAGAAGTTGGTTTCCATCATACACATTGTACGGACATTGCGCTGTCTGCACGACTTATAGTTGGAAGTGAGGATCTAGGCAGTGAGCAATAGTACTCTGATAACGTGCCAGATCTAACTCTTCCAGCTCAAGGTCCTGCTGATTACCATCTTTCCATAGAGAACGGATTTTTGATCTTCAAAATCGAATAACCTCTACATGGCTAGGGATCACGGTTTAAGTGGAGAAGTGGTCTCTACGCTTTGAATTAAAGTGAGATTCAACTCCTCCAACTTACTCCCGGTCTCTGATATTCTTCGCATTTCCTCTCCTCGTATCAGGAAAATACCTACCTGGTGTGGATATCTCAGTAACGCGATAAGTCAAGCTTTCGTGGAGTCATTCTATTGGTGCTTCTTAATACCTCGCTGGACTGACGTGATGCCGAAGTGATAAAATATTTCAAAGCAGTTCATGTCTTGAAAGTACTTCGCTATGTATAATTGTTTGCGTAATCAACGTTGTTTGAGTCGACAATATTTTACAGCATTACTTTCTCCTATGTTGTTCACTTGTTAATATATTAAATATTACGTATGCTGTAATAATTACTGTGTAATACTGATACGCACACTAACACAAGTACTTTAATATACCTATATTAATACTCTACCTACATGCAGATCACTCAGCATTTATTATTTTTATTTAATATTGTTAATTGAATTTCATTACAAGCATGGCAAATGTCTGTAGTGTTATTTTTTGCATTAATTTTATTATAATTATTAAATAAATTATTATATATTCATGTTGTTAATGAAGCAACTGATTATAGCCAGATTATTATTCTACAAACTTGACTATACCATTTGACATACTATTTGAGAGTGTATTTTAATTTTTCGTTTATGTAATCGATAGTAAAAATTTATTTATTTTTTTGTGTATCAAAAACT
Organism: Andrena flavipes; assembly: GCA_963971345.1. Classification (NCBI taxonomy): domain Eukaryota; kingdom Metazoa; phylum Arthropoda; class Insecta; order Hymenoptera; family Andrenidae; genus Andrena; species Andrena flavipes. The sequence continues at coordinate 70,536,714 of OZ020479.1, read as the reverse complement.
TATTACTTGTAACATAAAACTGTATGGGAACAAAACTATGTTATAAGATGTCTGTCACAATAAGTGGGTATCCTCCATTTACGGTGTTAGTTTTTCGTTATTGCGAATAGTATAACGTATTAAGTAGTTGTATCGTATTTGGGAAGAATGAAAGAAAATAAATAATTCAACTGAAATTCTCCCTTAATGAGTCTTCATATTTTTACGCGTTTAATATTTTGTTTATGTTTCATGTACTCTTACTCCTACTTTACCGAAATAAACTTCAATGTAAGATTGCAATGTATCATTTTTGTAATATCAAGTACACTTATAATTTGTGTCGCTTTTAAAATCCTTAGAAACAAAATTGCTGTTAATAAAATTTATAAGATTACACAATCGATAAATTTAACCCTTAAAGGTCGCACCATTCCCTTTCCCTACAGGCACACATGGGTTAGCGTAATCCAGGGCGTTCTCCTGCCTATATCTGAAGATGCGCTGCACCGTTTTCAATGTATTTTTTTTTAATCGATTCGTAAGAGATTAAGGAAAAACACGTATTAGGGTGGACCTTATTTTTCGACTTTCAAATTTTTCGGGACACCCCCTAGAATTATAACACTGAATGAACAAGTACTCTGTGCAAAATTTGAAGTCGATCGGACAACGGGAAACCGTGCCGCATCGAATTTGAAAAAGTTTTATTTTTGTAACCCGTTTTTTCCACTGTAGTATATCGTTAATATGCATGTTTATATATCGTCGAAATTGTCTTTTTACGCTCAGTAACAATATAGAATCAAAGTAAGATAACTTAAAAAAAATCATGACCTTAAAATCTCAAAAATTGACCTTCAGAAAAAAATTTGGTAATTATATAGAACAGGTGTTTCCTCACCGATTTCAATGATTTTTGGATATGTTGTAAAACTCAACATTCTGAACAAGTTTTTCCTATGCATGTTACCACCGCTCGCCCTTTGTTTCCGAGATATTTACGAAAAATTTCTACTGATTCATTCCGACGCAACGCATTCCACTTTCATACTTGTCCCGGGTATTAGTATTGTTTTGGACTAGAAGCCCTGGACACTCAAGATACATTAATAGTTTTGAATCTTGATTTTATTCAGGACATTTGGAAGGAACGTCTTTATGGAACGAAACCGATCGGTAGAATGAATTTTTGTGGAGAGAATCGTCAAGCACACGAACTTTATCGATTTGTGATGCTATCACTATGAACATCCTGATATAAACATTACAGCCCCGTCCTCTCATACATTCCGGAGCAGTAATATAAAAGATAATTTTTGCATAAATAATCTTTCATTAGTTAAACAAAACCAACACACCTCCTCAGAAATTAATCAATTATATTTTAAATAAAGACATACCTTCCTCGTGTCTTTTCTGGGGTACGCTACATCCCCATAAAAAACTTCGAACAAAAAAACTTAAAAAAAAAACATTACCCCAATTACATGAAATCAAATAAATCACCAAAAATAGAAGATAATAATAATTACAAAATAAAAAAAGGTGTGACATCAGTATGAGCTGTAAGTACATAAAGGTGCTTTCCAACTGCGCTCAAGATGACACAACTACATATACACAGCTAAAATGCTGTTCATACATTCTATTACTCATATCGCGGACATTTTAATTACCCCATCAAAAACATTTTAAAAACATTGACGTAAATTAATAGCTTTACGAAATTAATGGCTATTTATACAAAGAAAAAAATATATTAAATAATGTTAAGCAGATTTAATTCTATAGAAATAAATATTTTAATACGAATAAATATATTATCCAAAATACTTGGCGCTGCGCCCCGAATTGATGTTGCTAAATTGAATATACACGTATAAATTGCATTAATATTTTTCTTTCGGTCTTGTGCGTGCGTTCGTGAATGTGTGTATGTGTGCATGTGCATATACTACGTATGATATTAGAATTAAATATGTGTAGAATAAATCTAAAGTTATTGTAAATTATTAATACTAAAACTATTAACATTTTTTCGGTTTCGCAGCGCCAAGTATTTTGAATAAAACATTTATTCGAATTGCAATATTCATTTGTATAAAAATATATCTGCTTAATATTATTTAATACATTTTTTTCTTTGTATAAATAGCCCTTCTGATAATTGGCGCAATTTGTGTATATCATTAGTTTTGTAAAGCTATTAATTTATGACAATGCTTTTCAATGGGATTCGTTTTGATGGGTTATAAAATTTACGACCTTTAGTACCTTTTTTCCAAAAAGGTAAAGCATACCACAAGCAATTCAAATAAAAAATCAGTGCAGTGTACTGCACATGAAGAATGTATTCGCCCAAACGTTTTTTTATTTCCTCCTCAATTGGGATACCGCATACTTGTTTATAACTTTTACTTTTTTCCATTTATTATTGCAATTTAAATCAATAAATATTTTAATGTTGCACAGTTAAATTTGTATTACTATCGATTCCATGCAGTGTGAACTGCCCCGGAGTCAAATACGGTTGTAACACTTTTCTTTGTAACATTAGGTTTATAACACTCCGCTTCTTATTTTTTTTCTTTATTAATAACTTGGATATTACTTGACATGCAGTGAAAATGTTGTGACTCAATGATGTCAGATAAGTAAGTAACATTGCAGTATAAGAATTTTGTTGTAAATGTAATAGTTCCTGCGTAATCGTATTCCAAACTCAACGTGTTACTACCACCCCCGGTCTACCCTAGTGATAAAAATGTGCAACCCCTAAATATTATTGAATTTGTCTAAAATTTGGTATACAGATCACTTATTGTTAGATGAATTGAACCAAGGGGCTGAACAAAGTTACATGAAAATAGTACCTTTGGAAAATTGAAACACCCTAATATAAACAGTAAATTATTTAATATAAAATCCTAGTTTAATGTTTGTTTTATTCTTGTGAGATCCCGTTCCTTATATCAGTTTTTGTTGACAGATTGCTCGAGTGGATGAAGAATGCATCAATGCATTACTGACTTTAGAGTACCTGAGTTTGTTAAGTCAAGTAATAGCTAATGATAAAAGTACTGAAATTATTTATGGACAAGTCAATCACGACACAAGACAATCGAAAAAGAATAATAAAAATATGAGGAATAACGACTATAATACTGATGAACTATTTGAAGGTTTCGCAAGTATCGATGAAAGAGTACATCTGATGCACTTTTCTTTTGATACATTAAACATTTTACCAAAATGTCAACAGGCCGAACTTTTATTTTCGATGTTTGTCAACGGTAAGAATTTTCTAGATAATAAATGATAATGGATAATGGATAAATATATGAAGATGATCTTTATATATAAATAATTGTACATTGGTTTGGTCGATATGTACCGTATGTTTCTTGAATGCAGAAAAGATAATTTATATTTAATGATAGTCCCGCAATCCCGGGATAGTAAATAATGAACGGAATTGTATTTCTTACTCAAGCTACTGTGATTATTCTTGTACATTTCTTTTGTTTAAAGAAAGAACATACTATTAAATTACTATACGTGGTTATTGTAAGGTTGCCCTATCGACGATGAAGGACGAAGACATGCAAACAAGATACTAATAGATAATTTTTTGGAGCATATAAAACAGTTGCATAATAAAGAACTTCTCTTAACATCAGCGGAATCGCAGCAGTTCACAAAGATGCTTCTCCAGAGACCTCGAGATGGTGGTCCACCTTTGCCATTTTTTGCTCAAAAAGGTATTAAGTTTACATTGTTAATAAAATATATTTGTCGACTTCAAAACCTTTGTTTTAGACAAAAGCTGTTTTAACATCGATGAAAACTTCAGTCCACGATGGAAGTGTTTTATAAAAGGAATTAGTACAACTCATGTGATTATTACAATTTTGCCAGCATCAGAAAGGGATATACGTTTACTTATGTATTCGTCATATATGGATCAATCCTTTGTGAGCAACAATTCTGAGAATAATTATGATGAAACTGACGTATTCAATATCGTTTTGAGTGAGAAGAATCCAAATTCAACCCTTTATACGAAGAATTTTAATGTATCTAATTATTCCTTATTACAAAGTAGTGAATTTGAGTTATGCAATGAATTCAGCACTGACATTACTTCAAAAATAGAAGAGCAAAGAAACTTTCAGGATTCTAAAAGAAGCCTCGTTATTCCTGTCTACGTTTATGATTGTTCACTAGCATTCTTAATTGATACCTTGACCGATAAAGTAAAAATATCTTATAGTACAGATATATATCAAGATCATACGTTTAGAACTGGTCATCAGGGATGTAAAGATTTTAGTGAATTAAAATTTGACTACAACTCGAAACCATCATCTCCGGAACCAAAAAGCGAGGATTCGGATAACACCACAAGTGGTGAGCTGAAATTTATCTATACAAACTTTTATACAATATACGGTAGCACGTTTAGATAATGGATATCATTTAATGATACAGGTTGAACAAATATAATTTAATTTCTTTGCTTTCTTGTATTTCGAAATGGACTGAGAGATTATAGGGTGTGTGTTCCGATAACCACAGTATATCCAGAGCGGGGGTATTCCTCGCGTAGAAACAAACCGTAAATGTAGCATACAGTACTTTTAAATGATCTTTCGTTATCGAGAAAAACAACTGGAAAACTATCGATTTAACGGATCACAGTATACGAGGTGTGACAATGAAGTTTCGAGAATAATTTTGTTTCTGTCAAAGTGGTGATAATGTAAACAGTTACATCACTCCGCTGTGTAACCTGAAGTCCCCCACCCCTATATCGTATTTTTTGAAATAGTAATCGAAGAAAAAATTCTGATGCTTCAAGAGCAACATGAGACCAAAAAAAAAATATGTATCGGCATGAAAAAATCTGCAAAACTTTGTGCTATGCTTGCTTTTCCTCAAAATTTTGATCATATTTTGCATTTTTGACATTTAATAAATTCAATAATTTTCAGCTTATAAAGTATGAGACGTAAAAACTTCGCGATACGCAATTGTTTACTTTACTATGGACCCTTCTTCGCTACAAAACCTGGAGGTTGTGGCATCACACACTTCGTGCAAGAACATTTTTGAATTTATGCTTGATTTTTGTAACGTAATTTAAATTCTATGAAAAGCAATGATTAGAACTGAGACGAGACTGGCATAAGGGCTTTACTTCAAATCACTTCCTTCCCTTAAGAGGAATTCCGCATGTCTCAAATATTTTCGGATTTCAAATTTCACTGTCCTCTTCCCTTAAGACAGTACGCTTGCGTTCTATTGATATATGGGTATACATATAATGTAATAATGAATTCAGAATGATGAGTCTAGAATATTTTAGTTCGTAGCGCGCTACATTGTTCGGATAAGCGGCGTTCGTATAATCGAGATTCTACTTATAATATTAATATTTGTAAATGATAAATACCAGTGATATTTATTGTTACAGATCAACGTAGTCTTATGGAACATTGTAAATTGTTGAGTTTGGCACATTGCCACTGTTACGTCGTTGCTGTTTATAAATCATTGGTATTGCAACAGCCTCTCAGTTATGAAGACATGGAAGCTGCCGTAGAACAATGCGAGGAAACCTTAATTGAGATCGATATAACGAAATATTTGCGATCTGTATGTCGGCATTTGAATAAATTATCAGAAGAAGATTCGCTAGATCAGTTGAAACTTTCTGCGTGCGAAGACGTAGAACCCCTACACAAGTTAATTAGAGATAAATTTGAAAGAATAATGAGGGTTGCTTTTAGACCAGTACCTGCACATCCTGAATTCTATTACTGCTCACCATCTTGTATAGTAAATAAAACGGTTTGTTATTCATTAGATATTACGCGAATGTATAATCTGAGTAGCTAGTAATATGTAAAGATAAAAAGGTAAAGTAAATAAAAAATTTTATCGACAGAATCGTGCTGGATATCACAAATCGGATAGCGATGAGGAACTAGAGAATCTCACTTTCCATTCCATAAATGTTGATTGCTCGACGCATAATCCTCATAAAACAAGTAAGTAATAATGTAACTCTGAGCACGTCTAAGGGGATTGAAAATACTAACTTTGGCTTATAAACTGTAATTTATCATAAAAATACTCTATTTATTTTCTCGAACAGTCCGAGTTAAGTACCGTTGCGACATTTTTCGTGAAATTAGTGTTAAGGACCATTTCCCAATAATTACCACTTTTTTCTCTACCGGTTAAAAATTGTACTGTATGTTAGTTAAAAAACATTTTACTAATATAGTTTGTAGCATTTCGTATAAATTTATTTTCCGTAAACAGTTCAAGCGGAACGTGTAACATGGCAAACCAGAAGTATTCACAACGTTTCAAAGATGTCTAATCATGACTCTATGGAATCTCTTATCAGCGATTTACAAGAAGAAAACATTTGTGAAAAGGAACAACCTCTTTTTCTGCAATTAAGCTGCTCTATTCGATTTCAATCTGGATCCGGTCTTAGTACCGTTCCAGTAAAAACTCTCCCAACTTGCTTTATGGACATTGTAAAGAAAATGGAAGATTATAAAGACAGCAGTATAACCAGTTTCAGTTCAGCTAATGTAAAGATCACTTTGGACATCATCTGTTTAAATCTGCCAAAAGCAGTGCTAGAAATAAGCTTGGAACGTTACTCGGGTTTAAGAACAACGTCCTTCTGTAGCGGTTCTCCTGCCGACAGTCTGCGATCTGAAAGTAAAAGTAGCCCTGAGAATAATGCCAAAAGTGAATTTTCACAAGAAAGAATGGCCTATCTTCCTTTAAATCAGCATACCGCAATAAATAATTTAAGAGATGAAATTGAGTGGCTTTTGCAAGATGAAACTGCAACCGCGTTGTTGGATCGACCATCTGTAAACGAGGAGACTTTGAAGTTTGTGGCAAATCATGTTTCGAAATCAGTTGACAAATTTAGTTGCAAATTAGAAAAAGTTCCTCTGCACTTTGTATTTTCTTCCGAGGATAGTAAACCTAAGTTTTTGAATGAGTTGAAGAAACTAGTAATTGATAAGTATTGTATTCGACAAGAAGGAAATTTATTTTACTTTGTCAAAAACGTGGATGGAGTATCGTTTGATATTGTGCAAGAGGACTTCAGGACTGATAAAGAAGAATTGAAACTCAAAGATGGTATATATTTCTCTTAAAAAGTTTTATTTTTTCAATTAGCTTTTTTGCATAGGACGCGTATATTTAGAATCTACAAATAATTGTTTTAACAATATTTATGGAGATTTATTTATTGTCCATTTAAGGGAATACTGTAGATAGTATGGCGCACGAAAAATTACAAGAAACTAACTTGAATCAGTATGACTCTGAAACGAATGTTAAAACATACCTGAAGTTTCAAAACCGTAATGTTCAAGGTTCAAGTATATTTCAAAATAAACCACAGATGAATGAAAAATATAAAGAGGACAATAGTTCTGAGAGAGGCTTTAAATGGTTGGTAGATTTTGATAATCGCGAGAGTTCATTACCAAATTTCTGGTTAATATTGAAAGTCGAAAGTGACTATGTCAACGTCTATTTCCATTGTAGGTAAGTAATTTTACAACTTATATAAATCAGAAGTCAAATACTTCAATGATTTCCAAGATGCTTCGATTCCTTAAATTTTAACGGAATCGTGTTATTAAATATCGGTCTTATTCTTTGTGCACCCATAGAAAATTTTTATAGGCTCTTAATTCTTCGACGAGCGATGAAGTTTAAGGAATGGAAGCATTTTAAATGAAAATTAAGTTACTCATGTATGAATGATGTGATAACGTTTTTTATAATTGATAGATTTTTAGAAATTCCATCGGCCGAAGTGACTAGTTATTGGCATACTGAAAAAATGTTGATCTCTCAAATAAAAAGTACATGTCGTCGAGTAAACCAATATTTGCTTTTACAAAATCTTCACAAAACGAGCAAGTGTTCTGAACTTCTAGAAACAGAAACAAGTGAAGATTACAATTGGAAAGCAGAAACAACGAACGAGTGTACTAATACTACACAAAACAGAGATTCAGTGCAAAATCTTACGCCAGGAATGTTTCGATGCCGTGTGGTTTGGGAATTTACTTTCCAGTTACATCCTCGATTAAAAACTGGTCCTGGAAGATCAGGACTCTCACGAGGTATAAAAGCTCTACACGGTGTACTAAACAGATTTGCTGTAAGTAACCGAAGTAACATGTTCGTGTATCAAGAAAACAATAAAAATGTATTTTATCTAAGACTGCACGAACAAATAAGTGATGGGAAATCTTTACAAAATAAACTGTCGGAAAGCGATGAGAAACTTGTTTCGCGGAGCAATAGTGTAGTTTCATTGTCACAGACAAAACTTAATGATACCATCACACCAACTGATACGAGACCCAGGGTTCGTTCTTTTAGTGAAAAAGAATCGAATAGCTTAAATAAAACTGAAGATTCAATCACTTTAATGGTACACGGAATTTCGGATGCAGGGCCAGAAGTTAAACGTGACTTGGTACAAGTTTTGCAAAATCGTTTAGATGACGCGGTACTTGAAGTACTATCTGTCATGTTAGCAAGAAATCCAATGTGTAAATTGACTCCGACTGATGTGTATTTTATCCAACCACCAAAGCCACCCGAATGCGTGATACAATTGTGTATACAAAAACATTGCACATCGTACATAGGTGCCCTGGAATTTTACTTACGACAAAACATACTCCAATTTTTATACATACCAAAGTACACCGATACCAGAGTGGACTATCATTTCCAAGATTATTCCCAACTTGAGGGATCTATAAAAAGAGTTTCCGAATCAGATATATTTCTATACAACCAAAGTCATTCTAGTGGAAGCAAAGGAATTGCTTGTATAGCTTTAGCAATTATAGGTGAGGATGGAAAAACAATTAAGTCATTAAAAGGTAAATTACCAAAAGATGATTTTCCTACGACCATAGAAGTCGAGGATTTTGAGAACATTGTTTCGACATCAGTTTTTGAGAAAAGCTCGAATGAAACCTCCCCTCTAATTGAATTTAGAATATGGAAGCAAGGCAGAGTTAATCTCGAATCTTTATTACAAAAACTCTGTTCCGCGGTTAAACATGCTATTTGGGATTTAGTTACTGAGTATAAGTTATTATCAACTCCGTTGACGGAACCGCTTGTAAAAGATACTCGGGAGGTATTTACTGAAACCAAGGAAATTCAGACACCTATGTTAATTGAAGAAACGCAGAAAACCATGCCAGGCATAATAATTGATCAGTTCGAAGCAGGTGAAGATGGAAAGTTACACAGTATCTATTGTGTGAAATTGTCTCAGTGGTTTCGTTTTGCTTTAGAAATTGGTGTTCCATCCGTAAAAAAACATAAAGTAAATATTAATCATAGACATGGTATGTCTACCATTATTAGGGAACTACAAATGCTTATTCAATGCCAAGCACCAGATACTTCTAGTAGAGCATTTGTTTTAAAAGATAAGCAACCCTTCATTGAGAAATTTGTTTCTAACGAAGAATCTACACACAGCAAGATATATGACGGTTCTTCAGCACGAAATGAAGAAAATTCAAATTTTCCACTTTATGTTCCATGTGATTTTAGTAAGGACGACCGGGAGACCTATACCAAGTGTATTTTAATTGCCAGAAACTTCTACCAGTGGAAAACTTCCTTTAGTGGAAAAATGCAACCAGAATTACTCGTCTTACAAGGTAATATATCATTTTCTTATAACCTAATCGAATATAATAAATTTGTTGAAAGATAAAAATATAATACAAAATATATGGCAGAGAGCCATCATTCTAACCAAACGATATACAGAGTGTTCGACTACTGCTGGGAGAAAATATAAGGGGTGATTCTAGGCACTAAAACAAGTTGAAAATCAAGAGTAACGATATTACGGTTGGACATTCGTTTGTTAGTTATACATACACATTTAAAGATATGCTTAAAAGCACGCAACCCGAGTGCAGTGATGCCAGAACGAGGACGGGAGCGGTCGAGAATTTCCCCCACCTCGCATACACACTACGCCGGAGCTGCGTGGCCGCGAAGCGCCGAGCTCACGGATACTGCCCTGCTTACCTTAAATGTTAAATAAGATGGGGGAGTTTACGGTGCCTTGTTGCAATCCGTTTCTTATTTTGAAGGTTTTCGGTGATGTGTGTTGTCCTTCGGTTACAATGGACTCTTTATCATGGAGCATGTTCCAAAGCATCTTTAATAAGTGCGGTGGGAAGTTCTTTTCGTGAAGTTTGTAGAAGAGTCCGTCTAGCCAATCTGTATCAAAAGCCTTTTCTAAGTCGATGAATACGGCCCCGACGCACTCCCCCGCGTTCCTGGCCAAGCAAATATCGGATGTAAAAAAAGGTAATTTTACATGAGAAACTAAATTGGAAATATTGAATCAAATTTTTTGATATCGCGCTTCGTTTTCGAAAAATTGATTGAATTTTAGCCAAGTACGCATACACCGAAATATAGATTTAGGCGCCCGAGGGGCACGCTGCGGTAAGGGGAATACATATATCGTCCTTCCGTAGGCGGTTCCCCTCACCTCAGTGTGCTCCTCTGTTGGTTTAGGGTGAAGTAATCTATTATAGGTTGCAAAATATCTGTTTTACTTTATTGTCGCTTTACAGTACTTGTTACTTGATCAAGGATCTCATTACGACCAACATACAATACAATCTTCTTCCGTGTGGTTATACATATATATTAATCACGTGGGATGTCGTCGTTGTCACCAAGTGTTCTCCTTGCTCTTTTGGCTTCTCTTTAATCTATTTTCGATCGGTTTCTTCATTTTTCTATTTAAGATAACGACGCTTGCAGCAAGCGGCTTGCTATAATATCTGGTCAAGTGGAAATTGCTATATACATTAAGTTACCGATTAAACTTCGGTATTCTGTATTGTCTGGCAGCGGCGTTCCATTCTGTATATTCTTGTATGCTACGTCCAAGGTTATATTTGATGTTTTGGCATTCATCAATTTATAAGCCTGCAAAATTCCATTGATGTGCTTCTTTTGGTGGATATAATAATTTTCGTCTTTGCCTCTTTCCACTTGCACACCTGCATACTCTTTTACGTTACCGAGGTGCATTATCTGGAAGCATTCTGAGAGCCTTTATTCTAATTTCGTAATTTCTTTAGGATCTTTTGATGCGATTAAAATATCGTCGACATATATTATTATATAATTCTTTGAACCATTAGTATTGTTACATGGAAGAGTTCTCTCGGCGGACATCGTAACACATCCGAAAGAATATAAGGAACACAAATAGAAAAGGGGGAACACAATGAACGAATGAACTGTATTATACAAAGAACTATATGGAACTATAAAGTCGAGGACAGCAAATATGATTTCAACCCTTCTGCTCTCAATGGCGGCTTGATTTAGAATGACATCATGACAGGCGATCGCCTTCTTCTTGGATGTCTTTTTATGTCTGTTGCGAGCACCAGCAGACCGTGGATTCCCATCCATAGGATGCTCGCAACATCCTGATGAAAAGAAGTCAGTTGAAATGTCACAAGAGCAAGAGGGGTTCTTCGCTCACATTGGCTCCCGCCGCTCGTGTCCAGTTTGCTTACTTTGTATTCGTTGACGGTGTCGCGCCAAACAATAGGGATATATTATTGGGACCCTGATTCGGACCCTAGAATTTCTCAACCGACTTCTTTTCATCGGAGTACAGTAGCCATGGGTCGGCTTTACCTTGTCTCTATCCCAGCTTTTCAAGTTCTTTCGTGAAGTGTTTATTACAGTTGTTGACTTCTTTGCGGAAGTTGTGCGTTGTGCTAAAGAATGTGTTTTGTGCGCGAAAAATAAATCCGAACGATTTCACCACGGTTCAGTTGAAGGCCGTACTGAAGTCTCCAATATGATCTGGTGCAAAGAGAGCTGGCCATTACGCGTCGAGAGAACGAGCTCCTGAGAAACACACCGTCTCCGCCTCCCAGTGGCAACACCCAAGGTAGAGTGGACGTGAAGATGTTGAGAAATCTTCTGGGTGAATTTCATAGTTTGGAGGGTTCATTCTACATATGTTTGGGAAAATCAGGTGAAGATGCTTCAAAGGGCTTACGGGCTCGACGATAACCATACGAAGATGTTGATCGCCAGGAAATTAAAAGGTAAAGCTCTCGAGTGGCTACATTTCAAGGTCGAGTTTATCGAGATGGCAGTAAATGATCTTCTGGGAGAGATGGAGAAAATGCGTGGGCTTTGGCCAAGCAAATTAGCACTGAGACATAAATTTGAGGAACGAAAATGGAAGGTGGTCGAGTCGTATAGCGAATACCACCATGACAAAGTAATAATAGTTATTGAGACGAACTTATAGATTGCACGGCATAACAGACTTTCACTTACGAAATCAAGCGCGGATGCAGCGATTCAAGACCATGCGTGCCCTGCTTAAAGCGTTTGAGAAGATAACGATGAGTGATTTCCGGGAAAAAAAAAACGACGGCGGGCGTGGCGAAACCCTAGGAGTGGGATCGATAGATCGAAGGCCGGCATTAAAGTGCTACAATTGTGAGCAAGAAGGACATCTTAGTATGAGATGCTATTCCTGCGGGAAGAGCGGACATATCATCAGTGAGTGTCCAGAGCGAGGGAAACGAGCGACGCCCAAATCTGACAACAGTATGACCGCGTTAGTGGAGGCGCCGCCGATGGTACCTGTTCATGAAGAAGACATGGTTGCTGTGGAGGGAAAGACAGACACATCCAAGGGGGTTGCTGTCATACCTGCAACGTTGGACCACCCGAAGCGCGAGTATTGCGTATAGTGCCTATACGGGCTATAGTGACTTAGGTGTGAAATGACTCAGCGGGGTCTTACCCGACACCCTGCTGGATACAGGCCGGCAAACATGCCCCCCTACTACTTCTTGCAGGACTGTATTTACACAAGACCGGGCCTAAGACTAAGGCCTTAGGGCCTTAGGGCCCCGATTTTGACCTGGTCTTCTCTAAATACAGTTCTGCAAGAGGTAGTAGGGGGACACGTTTAGTGGCCAGTACTCAGCAAAGTGTCGGTTAAAACCCCGCTGAGGGACTTCACACCTAAGTCACTATATCTCGGATAGGCACTATAGACTGTTTAGTAGGCTGCCTCTCTGGGCCTGAAATAAGACAGACGCCTTTTGCGTCATAGGGTTGTTAAGTACGTGACGAGTTCGGTCCACCCACCGATGTAACGTATTGTAAACAGGCCAGGCTCTGCTTGTCCTGAGAGCCTGTCGAAAAGCTCAGTGAGAGCAGTTCGTCGTTCGTCTCTGGACTGTAACTAGTCCAGTCTAGATTTAATAAACGTTCATAGTTTCTGTTACATACTTGTTTGAGTTTGATTCAGACCACCTCCTACATATGTTACGTCCTTTTCATTTGTTATTTTGCGCGGTTTCCTTGGATGCATGCCGATTTGCTTGTTCGGAGTACAAGCGGAGCCGCCTACCGCGTAGCTAACGCTACCGTGGTAGCTCAAGCGGAAGGTTCGCGCTCTGATTGGTCGAGGTTTTTGTTAATATCTCGTTAACGATGGTCAAAAGAAAAATGTTGTAGTTGTTGGACTTGGTAAGAAGGATGAATGGAATGAAAATAAAGAATTAAATATTGGTGGTAAAATATATTGTGAGCTAAGCAGATTAAAAATTAAGAAAGCAGCGATTTTAATCGAAGATAGTGCAGCAAACGATGCTTTTCGCTAAAGAACAAGTTGTTTGCAATCACACCACGAATCACCCTTTTCAAGGGACCGCAACATTTTTGGGATACATTAGATCTATTATACCGTTTGTATATATTGCATACTATTTTGTATTATTTTGTTTCATTGCAGATCAGAAAGTGTTGCAAAAATTTAACCCTTTAATACTGGAATCTAGTTTCGTATCTAGACAGCGGATATTACTTGCTGAAGTTCGAAGTGATAACGTAAGTACCAATGAAAGCGATCTGGAGAAACATTAAGAACACTTATTATTTATATAGTATCGTAGTACACACACACTACTAGAGTTTTTCCCATCCGTGACATGCCCGCAACGTCATTGGTTTCGAGCACCCCCTTCCACGCGAGCTTTGGAAAACGCGATGAATGCTCGCTATCTCGGGCCGCCCATCGGGGCATCACTGTTTTAGTCACCTTCAAATCTTCCATGCTTAAATGATAAATAAAATTTTCAAGTCGCCAGAAATCCTTCTTGCAATCATCATTTTTGTCAAAAATGACGTATTTTCAAATTTGAAGCCAATTCAGTCCATGGGAATTTTTGGAACTACCGCCAAATTTTTTTTTCAGAACATTAAACGTACCAATGGTAATTCTATAGTGTAGAATTTTAATGCAATTTCTCTTTGTAAATAAGTTATGAATAGTATTGAAAGATACGTCCAACGCCACTTTTGTAGAAAACAATGTAAGAGCCAATTATCCAGTGACAAATAGGATTGTCACTTACAGTGCTTGCAAATTTAAATGAATGACATAATCAATTTTCCCTACAAAACTAACAATAAGAGGTGGCACATACTGGGTTTTCTACAAACACAATTCTGTTTTTCATGAATTTGGTCTATATTAATGCAAAAATTAGAAAAATTTGTGATTCGTTTAGGTTATGGTATACTTAAGCATATTTAACGGTTAAAACAAATCATATTTCGTAAACAATTTAAAGTCGGGGAAGTTTTTTCTCTCTCCCGAAAATTTTGATTTTTGGCACTTACAGTGTTTTCTACAAGGACTCTTCAATTTACTTTTTGTTTAACGTTTGTGCGCATGACCACGACTCTTCTCGAAGCGTTCTCGGTGATAATGCCAAAAGGGCGCCTTGAGAGTGTCAACACGCGTCTCCGGAGGCTGCACGTGCAAAGGTCTATTTTCTTCATCGCCCCGCAGCAGTCATATTGGGCCTAGCCGAAATTCGCCCAACACATTTATAGAAAAATCAACTATACAAGAACAAAATCATGCACAAAATACATATATCATCCCACATTATATTTCCACTGATGTTAACGTAGAGTCACACCTCTCCTTTTTGTACTGCAAATTCAGCTGCACCATCTATATTTAATGATATTATTTATATTGTGTTAATAACATATTAAATAATTATTTTAGATAACTTTGTATATGTATAATTGGTCAAAAGAAAAATCTGAGAAATTGGTCAAACAGATTACTGGTTTGGGTACATGGCTTTCTTCAAGATCAAATTTTTTTATGAATATAATAATGCACAAGTTAGGAATATTTCATCATCGACCAAACCTTTCAAGGGAACAAACGAACTCCCATTATTTTCAAATTACGGACATGGAAAATCTTACGAAGTTTGTTTCTGTACCATACAACGATGAGAAAGATTGGGCAAGGTTCAATAATAAGATACAAAACATAAAACATAATCAATTTTCATGGAATGAAGTAATTGGCCAAACAATGCGTGATGTAAAACCAAATAGTTACTCTCATAATAATATCGACCCAGTTGTGAAAGCAGTTCACGATCTACAAGATTTGCGATGTCGTGAGAAAAAGACGAAAGGTAAATATCGATGTTATAACGAAGTAGTTCTAATATATGATACAATTGTTAAAATTATACATAAGCTATTTATAAATTTTCAGAGGATTTAAATAAATTATATAGTATGTGGCAAAATCGTAGCACTGCTCCGAACATTCCAATTTCAATCAATGCATTAAGCACCTTCAAACAGCATTCTCGTTTGATACACTTTTGTCATACGCCTTTATTGTTTTTGCCCTCTTGGCGGTTGCAATCGGCAGCAACAAGAGATCATTCATTGACGACACAATCGTCCCTGAATATGAACATCAGTATGTATCAACAGTTATCTCAACAAACGGAAAAGAACGAGAGTGAACAAACAGAAATTGTGAAATGGCATCAAGAATTATGCAGTTTAATGTTGTCCGAATATAAACAATATCTTCAAATATTAGGATTTAATTCAATTCAAGTTGAACCACTAGACAAAGGGTAAATTTTTGTTGAATACTACATTTTGAATAAACTAATTATAAATGGTTTAAGGTAAAATTAATATTAATTTCTATTACGCGTTTCGAATGTATTGGTATTAATTTTTACAACAAATCATATGAAGGAGAAAGATATATGTATATATAACAGAACTTTCAATATTCAAACATATACCATCTAAATCAGGGTTCTCCAGCGTCGGGGTTCCTCACGTGAGCTCGGCGCTTCGCGGCCACGCAGCTCCGGCGTAGTGTGCATGCGAGGTGGGGGAAATTCTCGAGCGCTCCCGTCCTCATTCTGGCATCACTGCTAGCGTCTTCGCGGTTACAGTGATGCCAGAACGAGGACGGAAGCGCTCGAGAATTTCCCCCACCTCGCATGGACTGCGCGGTTAGCGTTGCGCGGTATCCCTGACAACGCGGACGAGAGTGGGAGAACCCCGAGCTTACGCGTAAGCGACCTTGGAGAGCCCTGATCTAAATGCTCTACAATGTCAACTGTTGAACATTATTAAAAATAGCATTATTAACATTACACTAAAATGAAAATGAAAATGGAAAAACCTTGTCGTATATAACGCAACCAACCAACTTATTTGCCAGGCAATAGAATTGGGCGTGATTGAAATAAATTTTTATTTGAATAAAATATCGAATACATTTTTCCGAATAAATTCTGTCTATTATGTTTTTCAGCATTCAAGAGCAAACGCAAGAACAATCTTATTATCTTAAAAAATCGATGCTGGGGGGGATATTGTTGTTTGAAATTTACCTATCGCAGCCATTTTTCATTGTAAAATTACGTATTATTGAATGTAGTCGCCTCCAAACAAAAGCTAGTAGCGCCCTAGTTAATCAGGTAATTTTTTCTCATTTTAGTACTATTGTGATCTGTAACAAGTGTTACATTTTCGTTTATTCGAAATTGTATTAATTTCATGAAATATAGAAGTCTGTTATTTTAAATACTAAAATATGTAAATTATTGAAATTTAAATTCATTACAGTTTATGTTAAGTTTTGTGGATGCATGTGACAAAATTAAGATCAACATGCACCTGCATTCCTTTACATATGATTTTCATTTACGCTGCATCTACTCGTATATTGCTGGAAATGGACCTTGGTCACTGCAACAGGGCTATCATCTAATCCACTTTCTTGACGACTTTAATAAATATTACAGCAAAGCTCCAAATTATGCCAGAAACCTCATATACAGTGGTAAGTTTGACAACTGTTACACATTCCTATTTTAGTAAGGTTTCATATAAATTAGAATTATTAGAATTATTTGACTTTAACTAAATTAATATGTTATTAATCGTAAATGATAACATGCAGAATAGTATATAAACATTGTCCTTAATAAATAATCATATACGGTTAACGAATTTTTATATTTTAGATGTAGTAACGATTCGTAATTTGACAATACCGGGTCGCACGTTATACTCCTATTTATTGACCCACGAAAAAACGTATAATATGCGTGTGTTTGTAATGAAAAATGGTCATCCAGATTCTCTAGAGAGTGAATACGTTTTAGTAAATTTAAAGAGTACTCCTTCAATCAGTTATTGTGATGCGCAAGACACAAGATATACCGACGATTTCGATGTTGCACTAATCGTGTCATATATAGAGCAATGTCTGCAAGCAGAAAAAGCAGAAATAACATTGAAATTTTACTTGATGCTAACAAGTAAAAGAGAATTATATCCCAAAAGAGAAGTGGAAAATAATAAACTTGGAAAATTCCGCACCGTGTACAGTATCGAGAAGCCTATAACAAATCCTAGTGCAGAATCAGAATCTGTTATAAAAATAATCAAAAAAGCAGGTTTGAAAGAATCTTCTTTCAATTTTCAAGAATTTAGTCAAGACTTAAGTACTAAGAAGAATGAGACTAAACTTGCCATTTCTAATTTTAATACTAATTGTAATAGTGGCGCACCAACACCTCCACCAGTACCGAATTCTCCATTGACACAAAATGCAAATCCTCCAAGTATATCAATAACTTCGCCATCATCCCATCTGATTCAGATACGACAAGAATCAATTAATTACTTGGGTTATTATTCATCACATGAGCAACTCATGCAACAAACGATAATGTCCCAAGCAGATGCAGCTCGTGCGCATATATTAAATATGGTAGATCAAGGAGCATTGCAATGCAAAACGCATCTTCTTTGGAATAAATTACTGGAATGTAAATCTGCAATGAATTATAAGGAATTTTCCGAACTTTGCTCTTTGGCTCATGTCGAGTCTTTGTCAAATTTGGATCCGAGGCTCAGGCCGCTTCTTAACCAACCAATTTCTTGGTATCAAACGTTATCCAGGGTTTTACAAAATAAATATCAAGAACATCATAAGCAATTTAATACACCAGATGGAAATATTACTCATCTTCTTATATTACATCCAAGCTTTTTTCAAGCTTTTATGATGCTAACTATAGATCTACATGCTTCAAAAGGGGTATGTAAAATTTTTTCTATTAAATTCATTCTACTTATATGTGTATGTGCTTTATGAAAAATATATAATATAAGTTGGTACTTTTAGTAAAAGTATTAAAAATAAGTGGATCTTAAATAATACTGAACAGTAATTAATGCTAAAAATGACATATTTCTTTTTTACTTTTAGGATTTGTGCGCAGTTTACTGTAAATCGAAAAAAGTAATTAACACACCACGATGTGTAGAAGATATTTATACTTTAATTGAAGGTTTTGTGAATGCTTGTTGTTTTCACTTGTGGATGAATCTGTATAGTTAATAATAATTGTATATTCCAAAGAATAAACTTTCAAAATATTTTTTAATATATATACATATACACACTACGTTCCATATAAGAGCATATCGACGCCCCTACCGATTTGTGACCGATCTGCGCAGCTCCCTAGCATCTGACACACGCGATTGGTCGTAGCACTTTCCCTGCCGGTTTACTACCAATCAACATTGTATCCTTGCACGAAACCAGTATGCTCTAATGTGGAACGCAGTGTAGGTACATTAATTCGCTTAACATAAGACATAAAAAGCTAGGATTATATTGTCCTAAGAATTCATGTTCATTTTCACCGATCATTACATTTGTATTATAGAATATTTGTAATAATTTCTGTTTTCTCTTATTTGTATAAAAATACATATTTTCTTGTTACAAAAATTTAACCCAGTTTCCAATGGATTGGCGGATAGAAAATTAATGCGGTTCCTTCCGGTTTTACGAAACTGATACTTCGAAATAATTGATTTGGTTCGAGCAAAGCTAGGTGGCTGCGATAATGGTAACTCCTCTCGCGGAAGCGATGTGCGCCGCAAGACATAAGATCGGCGCAGCGAGCTAACGAGGCAGCTCACTCCGTGATCATTCAAGTTTTGCGGTTTTTTGCAACTTTTCCGCAACATTTACTACTTTCACTATCAGATTACCCTGAGCTCGGTAATACCACTGACACTGATTGGCTGGTGACTGGGCATTAGCTCAGAGGGATGGCCCATAGGGTGTGGATTCACCCCCCCCCCCCTACTGAAAGGATTAAAAAAAAAAAACGAGGCAGCTCACTCCGTGATCAAGACTTTGATGCAAGACTGATACAGCAGAAATTTTTGATATAGGTTTAAGAATAAAATGATATTAATCCTCAGCTCACGGTGTAAGTGGTAGTAACGGTTATTCGACGACTCCTTGATAAACTGAGTAAATTGGGGCGAGGGAACCATAAATGTGTCACGAATACAAATAAAACCAGGTAGTAAAATGATTTGGAAAAAACTGATGACATAATCATCTGAATTTTGATCTATACTCCTAGATTGTAGTTGGAAACAACTAAAAATTTGAGTCGATTTCATCCAGAAATATGTGTCATAAGGGTTTTTGGGGTTGCTGCTTTTGAATCTGATGTCAAAACTTCAAAATTCAAAGTGACAAGCTCCAATATGGCGTCAATAATTGCAGAAAATTGGCTAAAATTTTTTTTTGTTTTTTTGAAAAACAAAAATACTTTATTGATCTCAAAAAATATATTTGTGTCACAATAAAATAAATCGATGATCATTCAGACGATGATGTCCACGGTTCCTCGTCGCACCGGAAGTCACTTCAGTTACGTCCTCTTCATCGTGGAAACGTGAATCTTGTGTGTCCGAGGACCTGCCCTTATTAGTCGCCAGGAAGAAGCATTTCTATGGTTTCTTTGAGGAAGGGAGTACTTGTTTTTCATGGTATGGGTCTCGATATGGGTGTTTTTGAATGGGACAGTGTAATAAAAATAGGTAATATTAATATCATTTCTTTAATTATTATTTATGCAGGTACCGAAATCACATAGGCTATTTTAATTCATATATATGTTCATATATACATTCGTAATAGGAACTAAAAACTCAACAGTTTTGCTTATGTAACTAAATAATCTTAATAACTATAAATAATGATTTGTCTAATTTGTCTAATGGCATCCTGAGCAAAAGAAGTTAAAAAGACCTTTTACACCACACGTTTCGTGTACCCATTTGTCACAAATTGTGCACTGATACCAATCTTCAACGCTTTTTAAATGTTTCCTTACAAATGTTGCATTGATTTTTATTATCTCCTCCTCGACCTTTCAATTGTGCATTGGGTTTAAGTTTTGATAGAATTACTTCTGAATCTAAAATATCTTCTGTTGAGTCAGATTCTGTATTATGGAAGGGATCTTCAGTATTGTTACTTGAAGGTGTCACTTTGCGAGCGATCTTTTTCTTTGTAGAGACTTTGGCACTTTTATTTAATTTTATTTGTTTTCTTTTCATCCTTGAAGCAAGTTTTGTTTTTGCCTGTTTGTTTTTCATCCAAACCTTTTTTCAAAATATTTTTAACATGCTTTTGATTATCTTTATTGATTAGTTTGCGAGTGTCCGGTGTTTCTTTTGTCAATAAATTGATCATACTGTCTAGAAGCAGCCTATCCTATTGGATTGGTGGAAATGGGTTAAATAGGTGTTCCGTTTTACCCCACGCAAAGTATTCCGCTTTGCCCCACATGCACTAATTTAGTAAACATTTAATATTTACACTTCAGCGTAAGGTAAAGGTAGGTAAAACGTCAAAAACTAGCGCAAGGACTATAGAACCCAACGGTGGTTTTGCTGTTATAAATTTTCTAAATCATAGTGAAGAAAAGTGAGTGGTCGAAACTACAACACTGTTTATCGAAAAGCAACGCGTGTACGGGTCTGTGATCTGTCACGAAATCTACATATACATAAAATCCTCAGTTTAGGTACAAATAAAAAAGAGTTTGATAATATACAAACATGATGCAATTCAAATTTGGCCAACTTACCTTGGGTTTGAGACTGCATTTTGGTTGCAATTCAATGATACAATGATAAAACTCAAATTTTGACATCTTACCTTATTTGACACTCGCCTCAGTGTAAGCTGTCAAAATTTGGAGTAGATTGCATAGTGAAGATAGCGATTGGCGAACGAATCATGTATTAGTTCGTTTTGTCTGAAAGAGTGTGTTGTAACACATATACGTATTCTGTTGACGAAAATTTGGTTGGAGAAGAAGATTCAGAAGGAAAATCTTACTGTTTTCGACTGATCCATGAGACGATATTACGATATCTCTGTCATACGTGGACCGATTTTATTGAATTTGGTCTTATTCGAAAGCTTATATGCCGTTTACATACGAAAAATGCCTTTAAATTTAGAAAATATTTCAGGCGTGATGAGATATTAATGAAATAAGTTTCAGGTAAGGATAGAATAGCAGTGTTTCGAGTAAAAAGATACGTGGCGCTGATAGTCGACATATACAGTGTGTCGAAACATGTACTTGGCGCAAGGACGCTACCACGTCTCTAGATTACGCAAAACATGTGTATCAATCGGTATATACCGCTACAGTGGTTCTAAGAAGTGGTGAGAATAGCGATGATGCAACACTGGTTCAGATAATCGAGGTTCGGATAATTGATGCTCTACTGTAATATCTTCCATAATAAAGGTATTTTTAAAAGCACCACTTCGGCTTGAAGAATGCCGGGAGCATTTAAAAAATATTTCAGTACTGCTAGAAGCAGTTTGAACCAGATGGGGTACATGGATCGAAGCAGCATCATTTTATGCCGAACATTTTGATAAAATTAAAGAGGTTTGTCGAAGGATTTCTTAAAATTCCTCTAACTGGTAATATGGAATTATTTTGGGTTTGAATAAAATTCTATGTATATGTTTCATTTATGTTAATAGGTAGTTCAAACGTTCAAGCAAAAAAGGTGCTACCGGAATTTACGCACGCACCGATTACATCGTGCGACGTGGAGCGAATTTTGGCAGACAAACGTCACCATTAAATTAACATCAAATTTAGAACAAATGCTCATTAATTTATTGTACCGCGAACTACAACGTACTAGAATGATTGTGAAAAGTATTGTTAAATATATGTATATCGTGAATATTGTATAACATATTATACTATTTTATATATACATATGTTGCATATGTTTAATCCACATTTGTATATTTTATGTGCATAAATATCATTTGTTTTTGCATATTTATCGTGCATAAACATCCGCAGTCTACTTCTTACTTGTCAGTAGTATTTTTGCAAAGTCTAATATGGAACTTTGTTCTGTGATGTGTAGCACTGAAATTATGTTATGGATCAGAATGTTCCTTGTAGCCACGATGTAATTGATTGGCATCTCTGGCGTCCAAGGGTAACGCGATTTTCATGTACATACGTGTCTTCTTATTTTGTTCAGCTTTTTATCTGTTATGAATATCACTTATATGATGGAAAATTGTTTCCAAATATTTAATCTTTTCCTTGCTTTCTTCTTTATTTTCAGTTTCCAGATAATTTTGTGTCCTTTCATTTCGCTCTCAATTCTTATTTAATCTTCTCCTGCTTTCCATTTTAGAGGATGTATCATAACATGCGGAAGCCACTTCAATGGTAGATGGAGGACACAAAAACAATGAAAATGGTTCGTATAAATATGTGCCCTATTTGACCTCGTTTCTGAATTGTAGGTTATATATATATAAAATTGTAGGTTATATATATATATATATTACCTACAATTCTGTTTATATATATATATGTTTAACACATTGAGTGACACTTTCACACCCTGAAATTTGCATCTATACTGCATTCCACTTATACACTGTTGATTGTTAGGAAACCGGGAGGGATAGCGCTACGACCAATCCGTGTCAGCGTGGGAGCTGCGTAAATCGGTCGCAAATCGGTAGGGGCGTAGGTCTACTCTTAAGTGGAATGATATATATGTATGTCTTTGGCGTGCTTTCACGTCAATAATCTGTAGAAAGCATCGAAATCAAGCACTGAAAACAAACTATGCGCGGAGTGCGCTTTACATTTCGTCGCCTCGGCAAGCCTTCGCTTGTACGGCAATCAAGTCACCAGTCACCTAATAATAAAAATTATAAATTCTATAGTTTCTATTAAATCTTGATGATCATTAATGGATTGACGACGTTTCCTGATAAAAGTGAGTCCAAACTTGATCCCATTCGCAGTACAGGTTCGGCTTAATACGATCCGTGTCATTAAAACGTTTCACAGTCGAATAATTGATACAGAATCATCCCTACCACAATTTTTTGTTCATTTAAGTCTTGAGAACCCTCTTAAGCGAGTCTATACACTCAAGGACAATGGGATCATAAAGGACAAGAATAGCATTTGTCACTTCCTTGTCTCTCCACACCTTGTTCTGGGATGCCAGTACTCATAAAATTTAGTGACGCGTGAAATTGGAGGTGTGAAATTAGTTTCTGGACTTTTCTGAATGAGACGGGCCGGAACTTGTCACCGTTTAGTTATACGAACCCCCACCGTACCTTAAATCATACGTAATGCACAATTAACGAATTCAAAGTGATTCGAAGTACAAATTACTACTGTGCTCCGACGAGAAAAAGTCGGCTGTGTAGGGGACGCGGTGTATATTTGCGTATCGAGGTGCCACGCGTGAGGCACGATCGCCGCGTGGATTGTTGTTCTCGACGCTCACTTATGCCAGCTTTACACCAAGGCGAACACGAACGAAAACAGTGTTCGCGAACGTTTTCGTCTGTTCTAGTCGTGTCCACTCCGCCGCAAACATTAACAAAACTCAGCGTATGAATCGTATGTGAATGTTTTGTTCTGTTTGCGGCGGTGTGGACACGACAAGAACAGAGAAAAACGTTCGCGAACAATGTTTTTATTCGTGTTCGCCTTGGTGTAAATCCCGCATTAGGCGTAAGGCCTGGCAACACCGCAGGAGCGCCGAACAGCCGGCGTTCAACTCTGAGAGTCAGTCGTTTTACCGAGCCAGGCTCGAGGAGGTTAGCTATCGTGCGACCATGTACACTTTATACCTATGTAGCCATGTATATCTTATAATCATATATAAATATCTCTTTTACCACATATAATTATCTCTTTCACCGCAGCTGAAAGATACAAGGGGGTACTTCGCCCGCATTGGCTCCCGCCGCCCGTATCCCGTTTACTTACTTTGTATTTGTCGACGTTGTCGCGCCGGCCAATATTTATATCCTATTCGGATCTGATTCGGACCCTAGAGTTTTTCGCTGACTTCGTCTCGACGGAGCACAATAAAACTAGATTGAATGAGATCGTATTTGAACTCATTTTCGTCAGAAAATCTTGCCTATCCATTGGTAATATTATTATGAAGATGTAAAAGAATATGCATAATTTCAAATTTTCATTAGTGTCGATATATACAAAGTGTCCCAAAATTGTTGGACAATCCGGAACATGCAATATCCTGATGCAACAAGCTTCGAAAAGTCATTTACCGTTTTGGGATCCGAGACTTCATTTTCGAGATATTAACAGTTGAATTTCAGCGGTCGAACTTCCGAGCCGCGCGGTTTAAAACCGATAGACCCGAGAGCGGAGCAGTGACTCCTACCCCGCACACACGTAGACACAAACCCACGCATACAGTAGAGTCGACGGTGTTAGTTCAAATCGTGAAAATGGGCTAACGCCGTTGACTCTACTGTGTGTATGGGTCTATATCTACGCGTGCCTCCTGCGTGTACGTGCGCGCGTACGCTGTCGTACGCTCAGCTGACCCGGTTTTAAACTGCGCTGCCTGGAAGTTCGACCGCTAATATTCAACTGTTAATATCTCCAGAACGAAGCCTCCTAAAGGGCTTTTCGATGTCTTGTTACATCAGGATATTGCATGTTCTGGAAAGTCCCTGAATTTTGGGACATTCTGTATTTAAAGTGTGGGGCTAGCTGGACGAAACTTCCTCAGTAGAAGCGTTTGCACGGAAAGGCTTCATCAACTTGAAATGGTATTTCGCCAAACCTTGTGCCACTCAAAATGATTCTACAGTCTTCCCCACATTAATGCAAACTGTTGTTCTTCTGATCATCACTGGTTTGTTTAGGTGGCGCGTCGACAACCGAGAGCAACAGAACCAGCGTGTTTTTAAGAATACGTAGTATGTGATTCACACACTGGAAAGTCTAAATTACGTCCTGTTTAGACTCACTTTCATTAGAAAACCTCACCAATCAAACAATAATATTTCATTAAAATTTATAAAAAATATAAACATTTGAATTTTCAATTGTAGATTATTTCTACAGTGCATATGGTTTACCCCTCTTGATTGTCGAACCGTCGATGGATTGTTTTTTGCTGGTGCGTCATCTTTCTTCCTACTCCTGCCACGGTTTTATGCAACTGCTAGGTTCCGCTTATCTCACATTGAAGAAGGGAAGACTGTATCAAGGTGGCAAATAATACTTCAATGGTATGAAATTATCAGAAAAATATTGCTGGAACTAAATTCACCTTATTTTGTTTGTACAAGAATGATTTAATTCTTTTTAACATTCAAACAAGTTTAATGTTTTCAAGGACAATGTGATATCTCAGAAGTGATATTGTGATCAAAGGGTGTGCCGCGATTAGTGTAAACCAGGGTAGGGGGACGCACGAGTCCCTCTCTCAGTCAGCCCGTTCCTGCTCTGTCAGCAATACCAGCTATGTAGATTGTATTTAGAAGCCAAATAGATGTGGAAAGGATCGTTCTTCCACGGCTCAGCGGAGCAGACAAGAAGGGGAACGAGCCGCCAGTTCCCCATCCCTGGTGTAAGTCTCCCGTTGGGGAGAATCTCATCAAAACTAATCAAATCTTGAATGATGTTATTTTTAATTTGAAATTCACTTGAAGTTCGTCATTTCGAGCACACAAACAAACGAAACTGCTAACGGATTCACATCTACATAGTAGGATCTGGGGTAGGAACATGAGTACCCTATTACAAATGCAGAAACCGAAGTTTTGAACTAAGATGGGCAAATATCACGGTCTAACATGGCCCTATAATGAATGATAATACATGTTTGGGTGTCTTGAGATGTAAGGATATCACTTACGCCAATTCGGTTTCTAACTAGATTCTGTTTTTCCAGAGTTCTTTGGTTAACATATTCGAAATAATGAAATTTAAGGATATTATTAAAGCGTTACCATTTGATTTCTAATTTGAAAATGGTATTATTCAATTAATCTTGGCGAAAGTGTTCCAACCGCGTACGGTAATCACGGAGTACTCTTTGATCATCAAATCACTCTGAAGACTGAACAATGTCCCATGCTGATATAACCAAATTATGAAAAATCAATTGTACTTTAAATACAACAGTTTTACAATGAGACGTAGTTTCAGGAGTGACGATCCTTAGCTTCCTTAAACACAGATACAGATTTTTAAAGAAGTTATATGTAAGGTAAATCAGTATTAATTTCAAAGAGATTTGTAATTTTGTTCATGATTTCCTTTCGCACGAACCCTAATAGCATTGTTAAAAATAGAATCTGAGCAACACTAATTAATTAAGACTCGGATTCTGCCCAACGTCCCACTGAATTTCAATTCGGGGCCATTTTGTTTGGAGTACTGTCAACATAGGATTGCTTTCCAAAATACCCTTGATACTACATTCCAGCAACACCGCTTGGCCTTTACAATACACCACTTTATTTTCCCAGTTGCTACGTTGAAGGCCATTATAATGATACAGGGGGAATGTGTCAGGACAAGATTGGGATTCCTCAGGAAAGAATTCGTCCATAAAGGAAGATCGCAAAATAATTCCCAAATTTTCGCTGTCCAACTTTTTCCTCATTATATCGACACTGTAACAGAAAATAAATTACAGTTCATAAGATCATAGAGTATAAGACAATATAAAATAAATACTTTTAATTGTTTTTTATATACAGGATGTTTGGCAACAGGTAGTAGAAAATTGGATGAGTGATTCTACGTGATAAAATAAAAAGAAAATTAAGAGTAACGGAAGAGCGATGGAGACTTCATTTTTCAGTTATTAATGTTTTAAAAAATCGAGTTAAAAACGTCTGTAGTACGATATGACTTCAACCACCTGTTACTGAATTATTAAGAAAATTTAAAAAAAAATTCGTGGCACGTGGTGAAAGATTACTAAATAGCCCAAATGCTCAGACACGCCTGCATATTACAAAACGATGGATAAATATTATTCTCCCTGTCATTTTAGAAGGAACCCACTGACAGATAAGTTCAGATCTGTTCTGCACATGTTGACGCTTATTGGTGCCTAAACAAGCACCACACATTGGCTACACCATACGCTCAACATACTACACCATACAACCATACTACAACAAACAAACACTCCCTTGAAGTCAATGAGCTCATTCTACATGCGCGAAACGGGTTCTTTCTCAAATGACGGGAAGTATATAAATACTGTAGAAAATGTTATGTAGGCGATACTTACTATTCCGCATCTGCGACTAATCCAAGCTCCGCAAGAACATCTTGTAATAAACTGGCGGAAATAAAATTATTTCCTTCGGGATCGCATTTTCTGAAAACTCTCCTTGCCTGTTCTGAAGGTGTTTCCGGGCTCACTAATCTCTTCTCAGTAGAGAAAAGTACAGTCAAATGGGTTTCTGAAGCCACGACCCAAACAGGATTAGATGGACATTTTAAAAAAGTTCCAACTTCGCAGTAACGTAAATGTTCAAGAAGCGCAAGAAATCCAATGGAATTCTGCTTATCTATCCCCCGCAATTCTGAAATGAAAAAATTAGTTGTAAAATTTCTAGTCTCATTATACTGAATATTAGTTTTATCTCATTTAATCAGAATGTTTCGTTAACTGCTGCCACCTTTGTATCTCTAGACCTACAAGTGTCAATAATAAAAGAATCATAAAACGACGCTTATACCTATATAGTGCATAAAGAGAAACCGAATCTGAATATCGCATATTCCTAAAAAACATACAAACATCTCGTAAACGTCTCAAAGACGTCAATGTACACACAAGGTTCCATTGGTGGAACCGCGCACGGTTTTTGTCGGTGCGCAAGTCGATTTGGGGCAAAAGACGTTCCCACTAGTGCAACTGCACACCACGCACGGGTAATTTTTTCGAATGTCGACGAATTTGGAGCAATTGAAAGGGTTGGCTTTTAGAACGAAGAGTGTGTCGGAAACGCATATGGGCGCGCTATGCCGATACTGGACTGCCATCCCGCACACCTGAATGCAGACGCGCATCGCCAAAAAGGCTGAGAAAAATGTGTTTTTTTTTTTTACAGAAATGTACTCTTTACTTCTACATATCACTTGCATACGTGTATTTATTGTCTATTATTATTAATTTATATTTTACTGCAGGCAATAATTATAATACTGGTATACATATACTTGTTCCTAGATAGTTACTGCATAATTTAGACCTCCAATCCTGGAGTATTATGTTGAGTTTATTGTTCGGAAATTCTTGAAATTATTTCTTCAGGGTACAGTTTATCTGAATTTAATCGCTTTTCAAATGTATTGTGCAGGAACCAAGCTATTCAGCAGAGCGACCGTACTGTTGGAAGCAATTGGTGATGGGGAAGTCAGTATTTTTGCCTTATTATGCCGTGGACAGCTACAACAACCCAACGAACTTTTAGTAACTAACCGAGAATCATTAGCTTCATTAGTTGTTAGTTGATGGCGTTTTCCCTTAAGAGCTGGCATAAGTATCCTATATCCTCCTTCCTCCAGATAAGTTTTAACATCCCGAAAACCTCGTTCAACGATGGCATAAGTCTTCATTTTTCATTAGAGTCCGCAAAGCGTTTGGATCTTGCATTACCATTTTCATTATTTATCAGTCATTTTGAGTACCATAGAAAGGTCCGAGCATGCCAATAATATATCCAGTTGCTGTGCAAATTGTAAATAGTTTACATAATGGTGTCTTTTTTGACCGGAATATGATTTTCTTTAGTATTCATTATTTGAACTTTTTCCGTGTAATATATACGTGCCATCGAAAATCGAAGCCAACTGATCGGTTATATTGTGCAATTTTTTTAACAATAGTTGATGATTCTATTTCAAGTAAATGTTCTCGAGGAAAAACAGTAAATTTAAATTGGGTAGGCAATATGTCCTTTTCAAAAGAATTTATAATTGATGCAGAAAAATTAGAAACTTGTTATTCCCGTTCCATTCCCAGAATTGTGGCCATTGTTTGATTTGGATTGCCAGTTCGTAGTTTAAATAGAAAAACAACAATAGCCAGCGATACAGTTCGGCACTTAGTTTCTCTCATTGAAACCATCATTTCCCGTAGTTGTATTATATTTTGCCAAGTTAATCCCATAAAAACTCGAAGATGTTCCTCTGCGTGTGTAAAATCGCCTATTTTTTCTTTAATATTAGAGTCGCAGTTAATGGACATGAATTCGAAACACTTTCTTAATTCGTTAATTTCTATTAATGTACTATTTGAATGCACGTGTAAATTCGATTACTGTTCTCCATATAACCGTCCCTTTATTAAATGAGTCGGACGGCAACGATTCCCGTTTGATATATATGCGATGAAGTCACGCGCCGTGCGAGCGCAAGGCGACGAAAATTTATACATATACTAGTTTGGTTGGTAAAAGTGAGTGCAACTTACATTTATTCATTGCTGTTAAATGTGCACATTTAACGTTGGAAAATGTGCACATATACCGGTAAATGTAGAGGAATGAAGCTCTTTTTAGAAACTGTATTCACATTTACCTATCAAACTGGTGAATGTGTACATATACCGGAAAATGTGTATATCTACCGATTTTATACTTATACCGTAACATATATATTATATTAATTATACTTCGCAGGCTCGTCTTCTATCACAGCATTTTTAAATTTGGTACACAAGGTGGCAGGTGGCAGGTGGCGTAGTCCTGAAGTTTTGGGACCCGGGAAACTGCCGTGCGCGTAACTGTTCCAATGTTACCCGTTGTGAGAGCTGTGAGAGAAATGCATGAGTGTGCGTCCATGCAGTGATGCCAGAATGAGGACGGGAGCGCTTGAGAATTTCCCCCACCTCGCATGTACACTACGCCGGAGCTGCGTGGCCGCGAAGCGCCGAGCTCACGAACACGCAGTGATGCCAGAATGAGGACGGGAGCGCTCGAGAATTTCCCCCACCTCGCATGCACACTACGCCGGAGTGCGTGTCCGTGAGCTCGGTGCTTCGCGGCCACGCAGCTCCTGCGTAGTGTGCATGCGAGGTGGGGGAAATTCTCGAGCGCTGCCGTCCTTATTCTGGCATCACTGCGGACACGTACTCTGGCGTAGTGTGCATGCGAGGTGGGGGAAATTCTTGAGCGCTCCCGTCCTCATTCTGGCATCACTGCGTCCATGTACGAGCCGCAGCCCATGCTGTGGTTAGCAACGGTGCTAAATGCTGTTGCCCGGGTCCCATAACTTCAGGAGGTATTTGCACCGTAAAGGGCAGGCCTGACCTAGATGATATACTGCTAACGGGTGGAATCATTAACGAGTGTAAAACCAACGTGAACGCAACAAGAGAATTACTCGAGTCATTAGGGTTTGTTCTAAATTCAGAAAAATGTCAATTAATACCGTCAACGGAACGTAAATTCTTAGGGTTCCTGTTGAATTCAGAGTTGTGTGTTGCTCTCCCTGACGACAAAAGACAATAAATCGAAGAAATATTAGAAAATTCAAAAACCAATCGAAGTGCAGGATCAGAGAAATGACGCAACTTAGTAAGTTTACTAATATCGGCTTGCCCAGGTATCAAGTGCGAATCGCTGTATGTGAAAGGGAAAAGTTCTTAACGCTACGCGAGAATGAGGGAGATTATGACTGTAACCGTGCGTCTACACCCGGACTTCGATTGGTGACTGAGAAAAATAAAGGCCAAAAGAAATCTGATACGGTAGGGCAATTACATAGTTGAATTGTTTTCTGATGCATCCTTATTAGTTTGGGGGCTTGTCTCCAGTGACTTGTATGTATATGAGCGTACAGGGTCCGACGAATCAGGCGAAACGAGGGTAGCTTTTACCTGTTGAAAGCCCCCGGATTCCTTATTATCTACACGTCTCATTACATTGCTGATTTTAAACGAACTTTTTCCATGCGAAGCTTAAAATTAGAGCAAATGTTTTTCTGAAGGTAACGATTTCAAAATTTAGTATCAAGTAGTTTAAAGATCTTTAAAAACATTTCATATCTATAGCAAACCATGTACATAAATTAGCCATAAGCATTTAAAATTTTAAATAAATTGTAGGTCTTGATGAAAGAAGTAAAATTTTATCCGCCGTTTCTTTAGATTACATACAATAGCGTAGTAAAAAAATAACTGATTATAAGATGGAACACTTTCAATCTCTTAGAGAAATGGTTTTCTAGAACATTCTATTGACCTAAAAATTCTTTATTCCGATTTTCGTTATGAAAAACATTTGAATATTAATTTTAATTAATAGATAAAACTATTCTATTTCCAAAAATAACTTTCAGATTTATTTAAACTTTTCCACTATCCCATTATATTTCTTATACAAGAAGTTCTGTTGTTGATGCAACAGAATAAATGTGGTTATTTATACAATAAATGTCTTACTGAGGTCTCCAATGGTTTGATCATGATCCCATACGTAGCTGACTGCCCTGCCGGTGAGCATCAAATTTATAAGACTCTGACTTCCATAACCGTACGTTGAATCGATCATTGCTTCTAAAGGATCTGACATTTCCAACCGACATTCATTAACACCTGTTGTAGCAATTACGCTATAAAGAAGCAATAGGACACCATATCGGTCCTTTAACATTTCCAGCATCTCCGATAAGAATTCGACCACTTGTTCCACACTATTCGTTGTAAATAACCTAAAAAATTGTATCCTGTTGTAACAAATATCAATTTCTGTATGCATATACAATATTCCTTAGTTTAAGCGAAAAGATTCCCGACTGGAGTTTTTCATGACCAGTGTAATGAGCGAGACAAACTGATAGTGAGTGAAATAGCACATCAGCGAGAGGACAATCAATCGACGGCGAAGTAGCCGAGAGCGTTAAGCCATATGGCTTAAAATATTCACATTTCTTATTACACCTTGATGAGAATATTATCGGTGGATTGGTGAGATTCTGTCAATAAAAATGAGTCCAAACCCGAAGCAAGTCGGAATATTTTTAAGTGTGAATACACAATTAGAAGTGGTCTCCGCAATGAAGAGTGAAAATCACGTTTCTGGTGACTGACACATGCCATACACTACATGTATTAAAAATTGACCGAATTGCTTCGTGTTTGAGACTCATTGTCATCGAGAAACCCTCAACACACCATTGGTAATACTTTCATGACCATCTATCAAAAACATGAGCATTTCAGTTTCCTGTACTGAATGTGTTATCTGGGGCCAGCCGGATTTATTGCTTTCGGCTGTCAACGCGCTAGCTTCTCTAGATCGAAGGGTTGCTCACACTGCGGAAGAAAAACATTGAGGGGGGTAAGTTTTTTGCATCAATCTGAAACCAGAATCTTTCGTTTAAACCAGGAAGACTGTATTTAGAAGATAACTATGGTTGGAAGTCATAGATATTGGTCGGTCTGGACGATTTTGTGAATAGTAATTGAGGGGAAATTGACCATTCCCATCCGAGCTTTACGTGTGCTTATCGATTTGTCACTCCGCGTTGCGTGCCTCCCGAAGCGTATGGTAAGGTAACGGGAACGCTGATCAGCTTCTCTTATAACATGGTCGTGTGGCTGTTGTTTATATCTAGTGTAATACAGTAATTCTCGGTTAAGCTGATAATTTCAGGGTCCAGAGAGTATCTCTTACACCGCAATCGGAGAGAACATTGCTGTACCTCTAAATTTAGACAATTTTAGGTCTTACAGAAGAAAATCGAAATTACATAAGTGCTTAATAATATTTTATTCAATGAACACAGAATGTTAATGGCGATGAAGATAATAAACAGAAAATTAGTCAACATCCATCTGCTGCACGCTTTCACAGTTTACACAGTTTTCGGTCTTATAAAACATATCCAAAAATCAAAGCAATCGGAGGTGGACACCTGGGAAACTCTTTGTGAGTACACGGGCGCTCACCGGCAGCATAAGCGGTATACTTTCGTTTTCATTAAATTAGAGACACTTCCAAACTGAATGTGAACCTGACAAGTACGTAGCATGATGCAAAAATGTCCTCTAGAAGAATCCTTAACTGGACATGGAACCAGTTTGAACACTATCGACGCGCGTTACGAAAAGTAGTCCTTTTCAATTTTCTTACGAAAAGTAGCATGTTTCAATTTCCTTACGAAAGGTAGCACGTTTCAATTTTCTTACGAAAAGTAGCACGTTTGAGCGGTTTGTCAGGAAAAGTAGTATGTAGGGGGAGTTGGAACACTTTGATACAGGGGGAACAATGAAACATTAATATTATCTTGATATTTATAGGGTATCATCTTATAATCTTATATCATCTTTCAAGTTCATAGAGTATACTGGTGTGTGATCATTTTTTTAACTTCTGACTGTTTCTAGATATCAAGAGAATATTAATGTTTCATTGTGCTCCTTGCACCAAAGTGCCCCAACTCCCCCTACTTACCATTTGTAGCGGATAATATGTTAGTTTTCGCTGTAAATTCCCAAATGTGCTATTTTTCGTGACGAAACAGTAGCTAGGTTTCGCCGCAACAGTACGAAATGTGCTATTCTTCGCGGCGGAAAACCAAACGTGCTAATATTCGTCAGAAACGATGGAACGTGCTTGTTTTCGGGGCAAACCAAAACGTGCTACTTTTCATAACGCACGTCGATATGATACAATACGAAATGTAAAATTCGCAGCTAACTGCCGCGGACACACCCACCGAAAAGTTAATGGTTATCCTTGTCTTTTATGGGCCCATTGTTCTCGGGCGACGAGCGCTCGATTGCGGACGTCCCCACGTCCGGATAATATTTTATCAGCTTAACCGCAGACTGCTGTATATAATTGTGCGTTACGTAGATGAGAGTTACCCCTCACTCGCGCTAACCGCTCAACATCTATGACCTCCATCATAGCTACACTAGAAATAACATTTATTTTAAAATGACGATATTGTATATATAAATGGGCATGTCAATATGTAACCGAAATATTTACAGAAATTATACAGATTCATACTTTATATTGAATAGAAGTATCATGTTTTTCAACGTCACTGTTAATGTAACGGATCAAAGTAAAACAGATATACGTATCAGGTCCACCACACTTATCATCGATTAAAAACTAATCGACAAACCTAACCTTTACGAAGAACATTGCATACACAGAATAAGTCATTTAAATTGATTGCCGCGAATATTTTCGAAACTGTTGATTATACCGAAAAATATTTCAAACAAAAGTTGTACAGTTTCGGGAGGAGGAGGGAGTTAAAAAGTCCTTCGATCTCCCGTACACTGGTTCTCACGGGATCCTCGAACGCGTGCCCGACCAAGTGTATCGGATAAATGTCAATAGGTCTCCGCAAGACGTTTCGACGGAAAATTTAAAGCCCTCTCAAAAAGCTCCGCCAATGTTACGGCGGGTAATCCTTCGGTCACCAACCCACCCGGCAACCAGCACCCTGCGCTTAAAACGTACGCGCAAAAGAGTCACATGAGCGCAAGAGTGATTATGAGCTTAATATTGTTGCGCCAGGGCGTTTCCACCGCAGGCCACCCTGGCGCAAAGGGTAGAATCATACGCGGGAGTACATATGGCTCAATTATATTTTGTATACAGAGCAATAACAACATAACAAGCCCGTCCAAACGCTGCGGCGTTCGGTACAAGACAGATTTCTCGTCGTTGTTCTCGAAAGGGGTTGACCCTCTTCTATCTTCACTTGCCAGCACCAGCAGGCTATGTACGGGCCTATATCCGGTGCTCGCAACAGTGCTCCCCTCTCTGGAAAAGCGGGCGTCCCGGCAGCGTGGATTCCTCTTCGGGATCTTCGTACCCCGGTCTGGAGAAGTGGTCAGATGAGCTGCGTGGCCCAAGGGAAAACCACCAAAAAACCCGGGGCAAGTTGTGGGTACGGCGGGACTGGTGCGATGTGTTGGTCCTCTTCGTTCTTCCTCGGGATAGACATCTAGGGATCCTCATTCTCCCCTACGGCGAGACGCTTCCTCCGAGCTGCTTCCGTTCTTCTTCGAAATGATGTCCAGCGACGAAACCTGCAGCTCTCAGGTGCGTTCCTCCGCTTCCGGGTGTCCTCGTGTCCAGGGTTCGTAATTCGTCCAACGACGACTCCACTGCGCTGCGAGTTTTCTCGGCGGAAGTCCAGTGACGAAGCTCCTCTGGGACTCCAACGCTGTTCGTCGACTGAAAGAAGTCTCTTGCTCCAGAAGTGTTTCTTGCGAACGTCAAGATCCCCGCGAAGAAAGATGGAAAGCAAGAGCCTGAAGATTAGTTTTAAGATTCAGGGGACTGGGCTGCGGAGGCTACCTTCATAGCCCAACCCTCTTTTGCCTTGTATTGTTTCAGGGAACCAAAGTACATTAGAAACTAAAAGTACATTAATGAATTATCAGTAGTGAATTAAAAAGTAAAAATAACGTAATATTAATAATACTTATAATAATAATAACGTAAGTTAATACTATAAAACTGATAAATTAATTTTCAAAAACGTAGAGCGTAAAGACTCGATCATAGAGTGACAAGTCTCCACGCTCTCGTCACCGATCTCGAGAACAAATCTTCATTTGTTTATATTCTGCTTCCACTTCATCGCTGAGCCACTCTGTTATCCCTTTCTCGCACGAGGGACGTAAAAGAGACGATATATAAGACGGCACCAAACGACGTCGCTATACTTGGTGTTCGAAATCGACGTTCCGCCGAATGTAACATTGTAACGTTGTATTCTCTTTCACTCACGATCACACTATACATATTACCAGAAACATGCTGGTAATTCGTTTACGCGCGCTTGACACCGCTTCACGGAAAACACCATATCTCCGTCAATTTTGCGAATTTCTTCATAAAATTTGGAGACAACATTCTTGAAACCTGCGTCTTTCAGAAAATGTAAAAAAGAAAAAATCGATTTTACAGATTTTTTAGTGGTCTCCCCCCTTAAGAAGCGAGAAATCTCCAGGGACCAAGTCCAGCTAACGTCTCTCCAGATTTTTCACTCCGTGAGACACGCCGCGCGCTGCAGCCTCGCAACGTGAAGACACACCTTTAGGGTTACGAAGGTACAACCGAAAATTATCCAGTCATCAATAAATACTAAATGTGTGAAATTCCAAAAAATTATCCTTTTTTTTTCAAAAACGTACTCGTGGAAAAATATGAAAAGAAATGTATTATTCGAGCCAATACGAAAAGAATTTTACGATGAAGTGTGAGAAAATATTTTATGTTCAAATTCCTATTCAGTACAATCCGAAATTCGATCACTCCGAATATTCGAATACTCCTGATTATTAAAAATTCGTAATTTCGAAGAAATTATTCGTATTTGGAACTATTCGAAATTATTCGAATATTTGAATATAGCTCTAGTATAGAAATCAAATTGATATGGAGAGGTTCGTTCTCATATGGCTCACTTCAGCTTTAACAGAACGGAGGATCCGCCCCCTTAACTGTCCAAACTTAAAAGGACAACGACAAGGAGTAGTATGCTATACTATCCCCCTTAAAAACCATGCAACATTTGTATACAAGAATTTTTAATGCAACGTTCTGTTTAAAAGTTATGTGGGACAGACATTTTAAGTGTTTTGGCTTATACACTGTAAATCATTTCTTACCTTAACTGTGAGTGAAAGAGATCGATATCAATACCCATACAATCCTCATTCGTTCCGACCAATAAAACTTCTTCACTCTTATTCTCGTTTCTTTCATTTCGTACACTTCCTCCTTCTTCGTTTTCGATTTTGGACATTTTTTTTGACCACCTCTTTTTCTCTTCATTTTCTTCATCCGAAAACTTAGAATCCATATACACAATAGAAAACTTTGGAATTTTTTCTCGAGCTGCTTGCTTTAGAATTTCTGTAGAAGCTTGCACGAGAAACTGATAGCATTTGTCCGAACTCATACTGTTCCAGGTTGAAATGTCGGACTCGGAGAGTAACTGCTTCAAAATGAAGGCCTGGACAGGAGCTATTACTGCACATGGCCCTCCTTCTGCTTGTATCAATGCTGTGGGTTCATCTGGACTACAATAAAATCCTGCAATAATGAAATTGAATGATGTGGTATTGTGACGTACTAGTAGAAATAAAGAAGAACAATGATTAAGTAAAACTAAAAAATATCTGTATTCAATAACAACTAAAGTGAATCAGTAATAACTGCAATATTCACTTCATTTTCTCCCTCTTTTTACACGCACTTCTGATGATCGCATCTCACGCGTCATCGCACGTTATCACCCGACCGCACCTTACACGTATCATTCGTTAACTGCGTGCCTAAGTGATTCGATAACTGCATACAAATTATCTCCATCGATTCTTGAAACTACCTTAACGAGTGACCTTCTGAATCACCAGTATTCGATACTCGAAGCTAGACGAGACATCACTCCTATCTACTAATCTAATATCATGTATAAAACATGAAATTTTTATCATTTTGATTTCATGCCAATGAAATTATTTGTACCACTACTACGTAGAAAGAAAGCTCCTGGCAGGCGGTGCAGACCCCCGCTATGACGATTGTTTTTGTCACCGATTGGTGCACACTCATAAAGACCACATCTACTTACTGCAATGTACACAGCCGGAAGTTCAGGCGGAACTAGGGGTGGACTACGCCACCTGCCAGGAGCCTTCTTTCTGGGCAGTAAGGTAAAGGAATCAATTACGGTCACCTACCCAATTACTGTCACCCTAAGCTGTTTTACGTAAAATAACGAATAAATCTTATAAAATGATACATAAAACGAATTTAGCATACAATTCAAACTATTATTTATACGATATAAAAGAAAATAGTATTTAACTTTTTCTTCGTTAATTTGAATAAAACGATAAAAAATGTTAAACGAATATTAGGAGAATGGAAACGAAGACTATATAACTATTAGATAATGTCAGCGTCAACGCTTAATGTGTCAGTAATTTGGTCCTTTACCCTATGTTATGGATCTTATCCTATCCAGGGATTGTAAGTTACAATTGCATCCGATTCTTCAATTTACTTTCCCCACAAATTGTTTTGCTAACAAGGAGAGTATTTTAGGTGTCCGCCTCCGATCATTTTGATTTTTGGATATGTTATAGAGGACCGAAAAATAAGAAATACGTGTTTTTTTATTTTTCCCAGTTTTCAGATTTGGGGGGTGAAAACTGCGTTCAAAGTTAGGGTTTTTTATGTATTATTTAAACAAATGGAGTTTTTGAAAATCTGGTGAGTCAGTCATATTTCGCATTCAAAGACACAAAATTTGTCCATTGACACTGTTCCCCTATCTCTAATAGTTCTCGAGATATTCCACAAAAATGATTTTTCAACCCTAACTTTGAACGCAGTTTTCACCCCCCAAATCTGAAAACGGGGAAAAATAAAAAAACACGTATTTCTTATTTTTCGGTCCTCTATAACATATCCAAAAATCAAAATGATCAGAGGCGGACACCTAAAATACTCTCCTTGTAAGAAACTAATTTTGATTCTTATACAGGTACTAAAAAATGGTACTAATATCACGGGAGTATTTTCCGATGTACCACTCTCTTTTCTTATACATGTATATTGTATTAAAAATTGAAGAAGTAACGCTTATACAACGGATTCATAAGATGTTAAATAATATTTTCATATGTTATTCCGAGAGATAAAAATTGAAACATTGTAATAAATTTTGCTGTGAAATTTCTTATTTATGCTATTGTTAAATATATTTACATTTTATTACATTCCTATCTTCTGTTTTTTTCCACACTTGGACATACTTTTAAAATAATCACATGAAGAATTATATTTTCAATCATTTTCTTGTTATTTGTATATTAACAATAATTTATTTATATTAAATACTTCTATTAAAATAATACATAATTAGTGTTTGAAGCACAATAATATCTCGGCAGATCGACATAGTTTGGTATGGACAGTGTTACAGTAACAAATAACTGCAAAAGTCTGCTATCAACAAATCCATGACGAGAGTGACAAACAGTGTGAGCGACAGGAACAGCATCCATACCTTCCCGGCTTATTCAGCTATGTTGAACAGAACCGAACAGAACCGAACCGCTCCGACTCGTAATTTATGGAGAGGAACAGAAACCTCTCCATAAATTAACTCGACCGTTTGCGACCTGTCAAGACTTTTGGTCAACCAAAAGTCTGAGAGAAATTCTCTCTCGAGTTCTGGTCGAGAAAAAAACTCCTGACCGCTCGTCGCTCTCTACTTCGGTGGAGAGAACCGTAAATGCCGTATTGGTCGGTCTCACTAACCGCGACCGCGACCGAAACCGAAACCGAAATTCTATCGGTCTCGACTCCCTGGGAGAAACTCGTGTTTCATAGTAAACTTCGAAAAGCTTATGTTATAGGTCAAAGTTCAGGAATAAAGTGGTATTTTTTTTCAAATTAATTTGAAAGTGAAGACAGCGTGAAATCGGCATTTGAAACTTCAAAATCAATTATTGTTATATTCGTTAATAATTAACAGAACTTTAAATACATGTTTGGAAAGAGAATTTCCTTAGCTTTAAAATGAGTAAAGATTAAAGCATTATCTTTAAATAGTGCCGAAATGTTGCAGTTAAGGTGATAATGTGTCGACACATTTCGTTCAATTTTTCAAAAGTTTAAATTTTAATATCTCGAAAAACATTCCAGGTAAAACGCTAAAATTTTACATAGTAAAATTAGATACTTCAGTTTCTCGAAGTTATCGACGAACTCTGTTGTTATAATTTAGTATTTAGAGTAATTAATATTTTATTTAGATACGGGCGATGAGTTACAAAATAATATTTTATTTTGATACGGAAGATGAGTTAAAAAGTCTTCAAACACGTGCAGAAAGCAAAAGTTTGGATGCTGCTGATACGCTGATATCGCCCCAAAATGTATAGAGAGAGGAATCAGTAGATTTACCTCTCGACGAATTGAATCAAGTTTCTGGCTCAACGCCAATTAACACCGCCTTCGCTTTCAACTCAGTTAGTAAAGTTCGCAGTTAATAAAGAATTTTCTACTATTAACATTAACCACTCAAAGGAAAGTAGCGTTCCTAGTGGCGCTACAGATATATTAAACATAGTTGGTGATTCTTAGATTAATGGTACGGAAGAGGTGAGGGAATTAGGAACATCTCATCACAATAATGTTAATTCCAAAAGTTCAGAGAATGAAAAAGCAGCAAATAGTAATTCTTCTAGTGATGATGAGAATGATCTCAATGATGTAGATTATGAACCAGGTGAAAGTTGTACCGTTACATCTGCTCAAATTTCCGAAGCAAACTCTAAATGTATGGAATCCATACCACCGGAACATGGTCCAAATGTAGATATACGGTATGTACACGTTCCTGTCTCAAAGGATCATGCAAAAGGGACAGTAAAAAGATATGTTTGTCCTTTTTGCAAACGAAATTTGCTAGGCATCTTCAGCTGAAGCATAAGTCGGAAGCTGATGTTCAAAAATTTATAAATCTTAGAAAGGGAAGTCACGAACGACGAAAATTCATCGAAACGATTCGTGATTATGGCAATTATATTCACAATACTACATCTGCATTAAATACAGGGATAGTTATAACATCTAGGCAACGTCAACCTAAATACGATAATGGCGCTGAAGATTATATTTACTGTACAAAGCTGTAAAAAGCTTTTATCTAAACCTACTATGCGCCTTCATTATAAAAAATTCAATACGCAACATAAAGGAGGTGTACGCGAAATTACTGTTATGGGGAGACGATTAGCTGGATACATTCATAGGTGTGCTAATGGTGTACTCCGTAAAGCTGTATTTTCCCTGTCATGCAAGATGATGTTGTTACTCAATTAATAAAGTACGATGAACTGCTATCAGCATGGCATGATAAGAGCACATTTAAGATTGTTAGGTCGCTATAAGCTCGTAATCAAAATTATCCAACCAGATATTGATGATTTTGTATCAATTTTTCGACCGCAATATTTTGATGCAGTCATACAGGCAATTAGGGTAGTTGCCCATTGGGATACGGGGATAATGTGGTTTAAGACACCAACCGTTGCTACTACGCTTACCACTTTATTAAAAATATGCACGAATAAATTAAGGTCTGAATGCATAAAAACAAAATGACAACGCTAAAAAAGATATTGAAGATTTTATTTTGGTATTTGAGGAAGAAGTTCCGACTTTAATAAACAAAAAAGCTATAAAAGATCAAATAAAACAAAAGAGATAAAAGAATGTAGTGCTACCATTAAAACAAGACATTAAACAACTGCATTATTATTTGAGAAATAATTGTATGGCTTCTCTTTCTACTCTTTCGATTTCTCAACCTGGGAACTTATTTAACTGTGTGTACATTAGTTTTTATACAAATATTTAATCGTCGAAGAGCAGGAGAAATTGAAAGTTTAACAAAGACAGATTATGAAAAACAGGAAACATTAGATAAGAATGTTAATGCGGATCTTTATCAACATTTGTCCAAGGAATCCAAGGAATATGCCAGGAACTTTGTCCGAATAGCTATTCGTGGCAAACTAGGGAGAACAGTGCCTGTCTTACTTGACTCTTTCATGTTTCAATGCATCAAAACCATATTAAAATACCGTTTACAAGCTGGAGTAAAATCTGATAACGAATATATTTTTAGTACATCAAATACCTACCCACTTAAAAAACCGTACATCAGAGCCTGTCCGTTAATGCAAAAGTTTTCGAAAGAATGCGGAGCAACTATGCCATCTTCTCTACATGGGATTATTTTACGTAAACAAATAGCAACCTATACCGCAATATTGGAAATTTAAGAAACGCAAGTCGATTTTCTTGCGAATTTTTTGGGACATAGTAAAGACATTCACAAACGATTCTATAGAATGCCTAAAATTTTTCATTTACAATTTTCACAAATTGTTTCAAAATTTTTTTTCAAACCCCGATTCATCAGCAGAAATGTTTTGTTCAAACCAATGCGTAGCAAATAGACATTTTCCCCCAACGCAGAGGGATAATAATTTTGAAACGTCGAATCTAAAAATTATTTGGCGAGAGAAGGAGGAGGAACAAGACGGGTAAATAAAATGGAGAAATAATCTGTTTAAGTAATTTATTTAAAATTAAAAGAATATAAATATAATTTAACTTTTTTCCTACGAGCTTCAGCTACAATATCATTGATGGAGCATGCTAACAGTTCGCAATCTACAAGATAATCCTCGTCGTAATATTCGCTATTATGTATGATTATAGCAGCCCGATGCGTATCTAATCTTTTGCAGGCAACATCGCTCTGTTGCATCTTCTGCAGTTTGATACAGCCGCGGATACACATAACTTACACATGGCTCAAGATTACATAAAAATGATACTGTATTCAGTTTGACATACAGCGACTTATCATATCCTGTCATCTTTACAATCGATGAATCAAAGATCCAACAAAAGTCCACCATTAAGTCATCAATCCGCATCATCATGATTCAAGCAATTGTGCACGTTCTTCGATGGTTGTACAGCTGTCGAATAGCACATTCCATGTATGTTATGGTTATATGAGATGATTCCCATGATTGTCACCGAGAAGAACTTTTACATCGACCATAGGTCCTACGTTGATTCCAATTTCCAAATATTTGCTACCTACGGACGTTAATGCGTATCTTCTGACCATGATACGTGATCCTCGGCGCTGACTAAGAGAACAATCAAAGCTATGAAATTGCCCACTCGTATCAGGAATAAACATAAAAAAAATTTGAAAGTATGTGAAAATAAGCCTTAATAGTCAGAATACATATTCTCCATATGCAAAGACCCGGTATTGGTGATGGCTTGTAGAGGTAGGGGAGAGTAGCCTATATTGGACCGGCTCCTTAATTGGACCATTCGTGTATCTCGATAAACAAATATATTTGCAGTGGTTCTTTCGGTTACACTGATTTAGGAAGTCGAGATGAAACATGCGAGAGCAGCGAGACGGTTATTCATTTGTTTGTCGTTCAGCGTTGTCGAAATAGAGAAATACGTGGTACGCGATCATTATTTTTCGTGCTATTTTAAGTGGATTTCTATCTATATTTTGTAAGTACTATAATTTTAAATGATACTAGTCTAAAGTGTGCTGTCTTAGCTACAAATCCATGTCCTTACTTTCCTATATTCGTATAAA
Source organism: Andrena flavipes (assembly GCA_963971345.1). NCBI lineage: Eukaryota > Metazoa > Arthropoda > Insecta > Hymenoptera > Andrenidae > Andrena > Andrena flavipes. The sequence continues at coordinate 70,492,843 of OZ020479.1, read as the reverse complement.
TATAACAATAAAAACATATCTTTTTGATATAACCTGCAAGTTGCCTAATATTGGACCACCACTAGTTGCTTAAATTGGGCCGATCCATTCTAGGATACCATCTACGTTATGGTAGCGAATAGTTAAAAACATACTAAGAAAGTTTTTTAAGTTTTTTTCCTTTTTTAGAGATTTAAAATGACGACAAGGCGAAAGTACGGGAAATGGAATGAAGACGAATTACAAAAGGCCATTATAGCATACGAAAACGGTGACTATGGTTTAAATGAGTGTAGTAGGGTGTATGGAGTGCCAAAAGCCACATTGAAGCGACATTCCGCGAAAAAAAAACTCATATGCGAATGGTATAAAGGCTCTGGGGAAGCCACCCACGTTCTCTTTAAATCTGGAGAAGATTTTATCGGACCACATTCTAACATTAGAAGAATGCTTTTCTGGATTAACAATTAAAGATGTGCGAAAATTCGCATTTGATCTAGCGGAAAAATATAACCTTCCCCATGCATTCAATACGGAGAAAAAGATGGCAGGGGAAAAATGGTTTTACGCATTTATACGACGAAATCCTTGACTACCAGCTCCGATCATTCGACACCCAGAGGCTACTTCATTTGTAAGAGTAAAAGGATTCAATAAAAAGAATGTGCAACACTTTTTTGATTTATTAGAAAGCAGTATTACAAAATTTAACCTTACACCAGACAGGATTTTTAACGTAGGGGAAGGTGGGGCAAGACGGGGGGGGGGGCAAGACCGGATACCCCCCGTATCTCGTGAAACAAACGCACGAACCAACATTCAGCATGCGCGTTAGATATGTTACCGGGGCCGCCACTGCGCAGCGAGTCAGTGAAACACGTGGACGCGTGACGAAATTACGTCAACGAATTTACTAGAATATAAGGTACGTATGTTGTTTTATACTTTTGATAATAATGTTTCGGGCAGTGTTCATATGATTGTAGTGAGACGAGATGCGGCATGATGGGGTACTGAAAATGAGCGGTACTCCATCATGCCCCTCAATAACCGAGAAATAAAAATCAAAGTTTCTCATTGTTCCAGGATGGTTAGAAACTACAAAAGAAAGACGGACCAAGGAAAATGGTCAGAAGAAGCGATGCGAAACGCAAGTAGGGCTGTATTAGAAGGCAGGATGGGATATTACCGAGCAGCAAAAACATATTCAGTCCCACAGAGTACTCTTGAAAGAAAAGTAAAACTAGCTCGGGAAAATAATAATACTTTTCAAGAAGTAAAGGTACCTTTGGGGCCAAAGTCTCCGATATTTTCAGCTACAGAAGAAGCAGAGTTGGTCCAATATTTACAAGATATGGAAAGCAGACTTTTCGGACTAACGACTGACGACCTAAAGTCTTTAGCTTACCAATTAGCAACGAGAAACAAGAAAGATCACCCTTTTAGCAAAAATACAGGTAAATCTGGCAAGGACTGGTTACTCAGTTTTTTAAACCGTCACCCGGAACTAGCCATTAGGAAACCGGAAAACACGTCAGCAGCTAGAGCTGCCGGTTTCAATAAAGCTGCTGTTGACAGCTTCTTTAAATTATTGGGCGAGATCTATGACAAACACAAATTAACTCCTGATCGTATATTTAATTGTGATGAGACCGGGGTGTCAGTTGTTCCGAAAACAAAATGTAAAATAATAGCCAAAACAGGCCGGAAACAAGTGGATGCATTGGTTTCTGCTGAGCGAGGTCAAACAATCACAGTCGAAATATGCTTCAGCGCAAGTGGTCAGTACATGCCTCCAATGTTAGTGTTCCCTCGTAAGCGGATGAAACCAGAATTAATGGTAAATGCTTCTCCGGGTGCTTGAGGTGTGTGCATTGACTCTGGATGGATGACTGCCAAGCTATTCTTGGCGTTACGTTATCCATTATCTCAACCTGCAGCAGTGCACGCGTCACAGTCTTCATATTACAAAGGTACACCGCGTGCTTCAATTCGCTCAACCCCCCTGGATCCACGATTACATCGAACTAAATACACGGATTACAATAGGCGCGACAAACGATTTTGAAAAAAATTTGTACAAATTGATGAACAACGCGGTATTTGGTAAAACTATGGAAAATGTACGGAATCACGTGGATGTAAAACTTTTGACACAATGGGATGAGCGATATGGTGCGGAGGCAATGATCGCGAAAAAATATTTCGGGGTGAGCCCAAGGTCTGAAAAAGATTTTCGAGGGTGGGCCTTTTCTTCTTTCGAAATTTCCGGCGGTGGGCTAGGTCTGAAGAGGCCTCCGCGGCGACTCGGCCCGGACGGATCCCCTGTATGATTACGGCTTACCCCACTCCGCGGCTCATGCGCGCGCAACCAATCTGCCACTCCCCACTGTCCCCGCGCCTAGAGTTCCAGCCACCGCACTTCCCTAGCGCGCCTTCGCTTCCCCAGCCCCCCTCACTCCCCTCCAACCCGAAACACATTCGAGCTGCTCGAAAAAATGGAGCCACCCGAAAAAGCACATTCGAGCGGCTCGGAAAAATCGAGCTAACTGAAACATTCGGGTTACCCGACACCTTTCGGATCTTGGCTCGGTTCGAACTTCAAGCTATTAGAATGTTTCAAATCTCGAAACAACTCTACAGTGGAGGATACTGATTGTAATAACCATTTTTTGCTCTTAAAAATAATTGCGTCATGTCCGCTTAAATGGTATTTTTTGCTTTCGCCAAATGTCCACAGTCTTTCAGCCACCATATTCGCAAAATTGTTAGCATTCGCCAGTTTTTACTCGACAAGATTTTAACATTTCAAATGGTTCGACGAATTTTTCATCTAACCCAGGCCTTCTCTTCTTTGTTGCTGACGGTATTTTTGCAATAATGTCTCCTTCCTCTTGTAAACTGTCATTGCTTACGCCAAGATTAGTAACATTGGGCAGTCCTTCAGAGCTTTATTTGTTAACCTATAAAAATATAAAGGAATATATTAATTATAAGGCATATTTTGTTTTATAAACAGGCAATATATTACTCTAGGTGTGTAGGAGTAAGGTTAATAACTCCCACGTACCCGTCCGTCGGGATAAAGAATATAGAAGCACAGGTTTAAAAGAAGTAAGAGAATAGCTACGTTTATTCTGACGAAATGTAATCGTTACGCTTTTCCACTGCCGTCTTTAGGTGAGTCTAGACCAAACGCGCGGCGCAGATCTGCACTTGTTCCACAGTGCTCAAAGTGTTTACTACGAACCGTGACGTGCGTATCAAACTCGCAGGTTCTACATCCACTGTAATTTACCACTTACTAAAGAAAAAGCAGAAAAAATACCTACACATGGAAGACACAGGACGGTTTAACAAAATTTGTAGAATATAATCTGAAGATTTTGAATTTTTAATTAATTTGCGTGTCGCACGGTTTAGCGCAGCTTTGCGCCCTACGTTTGGTCTGAACCCACCTTTACAAGCATCTTCCGATCTTTCTTCCCCTCCGGCCGCTTGGAGATGTCGCGTGTCGGACCAGAGCTCTGCAATGGGCGGGTGTATCGTGGGTCAACTTCGCCCGATACCAGGCCGTCTTTCGATTCACCCGACTTGTCCGTGCCCACGGCGCATAAGTCGGTCACCGTTAATTTTTATACGGCCGAAGCGCTCCAGACACCCGAATGCCCGAAACGGCGGAAACGCCCGAAGCTGTCAGCAGTCACGACGTCAACACGTGCATGCGATACACTTTTGCCCACACTGTTACTCGCTCTTATCCGTGACTGGTGACTCTTCGAGCGTCTCGGGCGGATAGAAATCAAAGCTGACCCCAACTTATCCGACGCGAGTACGGGCGGGTAGGATAAGCGCTAGGCGGCGTTCCTCGATATCGATGCATGACCGTATCATCATGATTTTGCACGTATCCTTTGTCTTGCGCGACGGTTAAACCACCAGGGCCATTGCCATCGTGCTCGTGTCCAGATTCTCGACCAGATACCGATTATGACTTAAAACATGGACTACATTCATTGTATGGACACAAGTACTTTCTTCCGAGTTTCCACCCCGCCTGCGCTGAGTACGCATAATCTCAAGCAATCACACTCGCGATACGCTCTATATTCAATTCAATTTTTATTGTAGCTTTTCCTATTTCCGCACTGCATTTTCGCGATGTTTTTCCTAGCGCACTCGTGTATGTCATCGCACTCGTCTTGAAAATAAGAAACCCATTCGGCCTCTATCAGTTCGCAAATCCGTAAAATGCCCCGCAACCACGCATGCGTTGTGTTTAGACATTGCTGAGCCAAGTGGAGAAAACAATGTCACTCCTCCTTTCTCGGATCGGCCAATTTGGCAAGTACCAGAATTAGCGTATGGTGTACACGCTCGATATATGTCTTTAAAAAGTATGCCCCCTTTCACTTCATATCCGGCGGAAACTCCGCCTTCGACACGACCGAAAACCCTTTTTATATCCTGATGATCTGTATGATCAAATTATCCCTAGCCCCCTCCACTAACAAGCTCGACGGCAACGGGTGGCGACTGAGCGCGTCAATGTGACACATATTTCGGTCCGCTCTATGCTCGATGACGCACTCGAAGTCCTGCAACAGCAAAGCCCACCGGGAAACCCTAACGCACAAATCCTGCTTGATCATCGTTAGACTAAGAACAACGTGAGACCCGCGCGTACAACACCGTCGCCCCTCAATTCACGGCGTCTTCTTCCGGTCACCTCTTGTTGCCGTTGGCCTTCCATAGTTCCTGTCTTACTTGCTCGCTCTTCCGGCCAGGTGGGGGCGATAAGGCTCTCCTTGGCGAGGCTTGCGCCGATGCTCTGTACCGCAGAAAGACCCTCTCAAAAGCTTGCATGAGAGAGGCCGCCGTTGTAAAGCGTCCCATACGGGCCTGGTCCCATAACGCGACATCCGGCATTCCCTCGCTGAGATAGTCCAGCACCTCGGCATCAACCACTGACACCCGATTCCCAATGATGACCTCCTCGTGGACGTACTCTAGGAACGTCTTGCTTCTCCGTCAGGCCCTTCGTTCAAATTTTCGACGCAATAACTGGGATTAATGAACAGAAACCCGGGAAGAAGCATGTGTGTGGCGGCCAAGAAATGACAGGTGGGGAAAATATCGGAGAAAACAATCCGCTTGATCCTCCACTAGTCCGTAACCAGACGTTTACGTATGATAGAGGCACGCAGATCACGCCGCGCACGACAAATAGCGTTGGGTGTCAGGATGGCAGAGTGCGTGGAGGTATTGGCGAGAGCGAAGGCATTGAGCAGGGTACGCAGATGAATCCACCACAAACGAATGATCCGGATAACCGTATGGATACGGAGAAAGACGGACCACGTACGGATCCCAGAGTGGTCTCCAAGAAGAAGGAGGGTCAACGGCTACAAAAATCGACTCAACAGCAGAAGCAGCAGCAACTCCAGCAGCTGCAGCAGCAGAAACTGCAAATGCGGCAACAAAGCACGGCAAAAAGGAAGGCAGGGGACGAGCCGACGAAAACGAGCGAAGAAGAAGAGGGGCGACCCTTCATACAAAACCCAGAGGAGGAGTGGCTGCAAGTGAGACAACACCGAAGAGTGGTGGAAGAGGGACTAGGGCACGAAAAGACACGATTGAAAAGGACCAGGACCGGGACCGCAAGTGGGAGCGTCGAAGGGACTGACAAGGGACGTTCGGCAACCCGAAAATTCAGAAAATTATGAAACTCGGTGTTCAAGTACAGTAATTCGTCCGTAACACAACCCTAGGTTTTGTTGGTGCCATAATGCATTTTTTTTGGGTGGAATCACCCCTTGAAAAAATGCAGAATTTTCTTTTCCGTGGAATATCTCGAGAACGGTGATAGATATCGAAAAGAAGTTTAAACAAAAGTAACATCCTTCTTTTGTATCCATAAAAGGGCGTAAAAATAATTTTCAAAAAATCCATATTTTTCAAGTTACCCTTACCACCAACCCTTAAAATTAAGTTTTTGTATTTTGCAAATATATGCTGAAATACCTCTGGAAAATCTCTTTTCATACATATAAATAGTTTATGTGTTATATTTTTTTTTTGGCAAACAAATACAACCTTTATTACCGAATTTTAAGTCCATTTTGGCAGTTTCCATTAATAACATGGTTTCTTAAAGCCATATTTAAATTATTATTTATGTAAAGTTCAGACAGCTTTCAATTATTCAAGCAAGGCAGTACATACCTAAAATTACGTCCACGATAAAACTCATTAAAATTGATCAGTGACGTGCATGAATCAGTATGATAACAGCACATTTGTATATGCATTACTTGAAGTGTAATCTTGTTAGGCTATTTTGGAAACCTCGCGGAAAATAAATAATGCGTGAAGATTTACAATGATTTTGCAAAATATATATGTTATCATTGAAATGACGCAGAATCGCATTGATATCGATAACCTTATCGAACCTTCCGATTTGCATAATGCATATGTATATGAATTTTAAATGATTGTAAATCAATTGCTTTGGCGTTCGTCGGCCAGATCGCTCTATCCTGCTTCATCTCGATGTATTTTGTTCGCTCTCTTCGTCGCGCGGTGCGACAATGTATGTGCCTACTTCAGCCAATAACCAAAATACGTGTGCTCCGTCTTTAGAAATGTGCCTAAATAAGTGACTCGGCCAATCGTCACAGCGACGGACTGCATCGCCTGAGACCGCCTACTAGGGATCTTCTTTCGACCGGGCAATAGTACAAATGTGTACATAATATATATTTACTTATTTATAATAATTTTTAAACAATTTGGTTTAAAAATTCTGTACAATCCTTACAAGAATCGGTTCTATATCCACTTTGGCACTAATATAGAACCTAAAAAATTAAAGTTACTAAATCGGTTCTATAACCGTTTTGGAACTTGTATAGAACCCAAAAAATAAAAATTATAGAGCTATATAGGAACCGTAACTTAAACTTATATAGTCTGATATTTAGGTTCTTTATAACGGTTATTCAGAATAAAGGTTCTTCATAACTCTTACAAGAACCTAAATCTTTATAATAACGGTTTCAAGCCCTGCTTAAGAAGGGAGCGCTCGACAGCCAAGAACCACGGGGCCATAAAAGACAAGGATAGTAGTGATTGCACTAGCCATTATGTAAAAACGGAAATATATGAAATTTCGCATTTGTCATTGGATCTGTACGAAAGTAACACCTTGTGGTTTATCCTAATGTATCTTATCCATGGTGTAGAAAAATGAAAATTGAATTCCCTATAATTATGTACATGGATGGACATTCGTCTCACACAATATTGGCATTGAGTGATTCCTACATTGCTAAGCAGATTAAATTGGTGTCATTGTTCCCAAATGCAACGCACATCATGCAACCAATGGATGTAGTCATATTTCGTTTATTAAAAAGTGAATAGAAGAAAGCAGTGACAAATTGGAGAATTTAAAATGGTGGATCAGGTCTACAGAAATAATTGCCATCGATTCAATGAACCCGGAACAAAGTTTACGTAATGGTTTTCATTGCTGTCGTCTTTCACCATTTTCTCCTAATGCCATAAATTACACAAAATTGCCAAACAATCATGAAGTAGTACAGTCTCCAAAAACTGCAAATCAAGACCCCAAGTCAACATTAGAATTTGTAGAAAGTAGTATCGATAAAAACACCCTTCAACTTTTTAAAATAGTCAAAAACCGAGACGGGAAGTGGTATGGTGCAGAGAAGTTTGTGGAATTATCTGTTGTTTGGCTTACGTGTAAAAACATGTCAAAATCATACTGCACGATGAGTGATCACCAAAGCTCTTCGGTAATATTAATTAAATAAACGTATTTATGAATATTTTTTATATTTAGCAATTTAAGAATTATAATCTGAAAATATCCATACAGTTTTACATTTTATTTTTATTTAATCTAATATTTTATAAATCTTCGTAAATTTGTATAGATGTTTTTTTCTCATATCTAGTCATGGCGATAAACAAAAAATATGTTTGTGTTTTAAATTATAGGCAAGAATAGTTTTAGCTATTGAAAACGAATCAAGAGAGGTATTAAGTAGTGTACAACCTATATCACATATTAATGCTGATGTGGTTGACATTGTGGTTAATTATAGATGTGAATGTTAGCAAATCTAGTGAGACCAATGTTTGTTTAGACTTAAGACACATAGCTGTATCATTCAATCAAGTTATATTACCTACTACACCTTCAAATATTGAAAATGTCAGTCGAAATGAAAATGATAAGCTACGGTAATTTTTAATATTTCAAATGTTCAGTATGCATCCTGGATAACTTTTAATATAATGTAATATAATTGTAAAAACCGCCGAGTTCAACTAATCAATTCGAAGTTTTTGAAACTCTTAATTTTTGGCCATGTAAAACTTCATCCTCTATTAGTGTTAATTAATGTTAAATAACATTAAATGGGAACCATCCGCATTGTTTTACATTATTAATCATTATTCATAGTTAAATTCTATGAAATACATTTCTTATTTTTTTATTTATTAATTACGTTACGTTCTGTAAAACAACCAATTTTGGTTAACATTACTTGGCCAAAAATCTATTTTACGGGTTTCAAATACTCGCATTAACCTAACATGAGTAGAAATAGGGCCCTCTACGAAACACGCCCGTAACCCTTCCTCCCGCGTCCACTCTTTTCCGATCCCTGCTTATATCTTGAACAACACACGAAGGGAACAAAACAACGAGTAATCAATTATAGGCTATTTAGAGCCCGAATAATTGTAGAAAGTGCTTTTACGTATTATCTACTCCGGCGAAAAAGGCGGAAGCAATCGTAATGGTCACTGTGTATTTGGAAAATTTGTTTAATAGAAATACTGATTCGGCAGCGATTTGTGCTCCGCCACGAACCTTCGACCGTACATTCATTAACGAAATGAATAGTAAAAATTGTAGGAGGAGTGATGACAACGCATAATTTTTCTCAATACACAAAGACCACCACTAAAGGCAGAAGAAATTCGCAAAGAATTGGCCGAGTATTTCTTAAATGAAGATTGCCTAAAATGGCAAAACAGTTGTGCTTAAAGGTAACATATTTCTTAATATCCTCATTATCTTAATTTACTCTACATTTTCGAAGGCTTTCAAATTTATTATGTATTTTTACTTACAGTACTCAATGATCGCCGCAGTGAGTTTTTGTCCAGAATAAATTGCAAAAATTTATACACGATGCAGGAGTTTTTATAAACTTCGACCGCTCCTGCAAAAAAAACTGTAATATATTTTTCATAATATATTTCATTCGTGTATTTATAAATGTAATGAAATGTACTTCAAAAGTAATATAAGAAGCATTTGAAAAATTGTTTCATTCAATTCTTTGAGATTTTAAAATAAAATGTAAACATTGCGTAAGTACAATAATATTTTAATTAAAACTGACCACCTTTTCCAATTCAGATGCTTTTTCTCTCTTTAACATCGTTCACACCTGAATGGATGCCTGTAAACCTCTTCTTCAATTCTGTTACACTTTTTTCCCATTTTTTCACGTAATTCATCCCACGCATCTTGCTTCCGCGTTTTGTGATAATGTTTCGGCTGTCACAAAACTTTTGTAGGCGTCAATGAAATTTATAACTGCTTCTTGGCTCCACTCCATTTCTTAAAATACACACAACACGTAAAGGTTCACTACGCGAACAAAAAAACTGTGAAATCACCAAAGGAAATGCGATATTTCGCGAACTTTTGGCGTTTTAATACGCTTCCATTTTTTAGGGAAGGGAGAGGGGGTCTCCCAAAACTGGTTTCTCATTTGTTAAATCGTGGGAGTAGACAGTGCAGATTATTATGATTCGTTATAGTAGATAGTAAAGGAATAAGGTCAAAAATGGTCAATTTTAAACTTAGGAAAGAACACGTGCGTGCACCTTCTGGTCGTCACGTGCCACAGTGGTCTAATATCTTCAGAATCCAATGTTAGAAATAGCATAATTTCCTTAATAAGAATCATGGCTATCACGCAGGTACTATCACTTTTGATACTTACTTGTCGTTATTTTTATTATTTTTTAGCTTTTAAAGTCAGGCGTTATATACAGCACATTTTTCGGAATGATTAGATATATTAATAGCATTTATAGATTTACTGAAGTCCAGTTTATAAAAAAGGTGTACCGATATTCCTTTTTGATCTTAGGGATTACACTGTCCAACAGCCATTTTCATCTGTAACATTCAATAGCCGTTTTTTATAGATTTCTGTGCGCTGAAAATGAATCCGCAAACAGTTTGTTGCCATCACCTTTAGTTTTCGAGAAATTCGATTTTGACAAAAGATGCAAATTTTCAACTTTGAATATTTTTTGTGTTCAAACAGTAATAGTTATTCGGGTGCTTGTTCCGTCAAATTATTCTATGAACCCTCATGACCAGAACGATATAAGTTATTATTGAATTATAAACATCTAAATATGTTTAAACAACGATCAAAGGGAAAAGGACACCCGAAATGCACCAATTTTTTCAGATATTTTTCTATATATTTCAAAAATTAAGGGCCTAGGAGAAAATCTGACTACTCCACGCGATGTACCAGCTATTTTTCCTCCGGAAACCATCAACAGAAGTGGTAAAATACCTTCCTTTTCAAATACAGAAATGAAAGAATTTGGCAAAACGTGCGGCGCGGACACTTTGGAAGATACCTTGTCTCGACCCGGACAAACAGGGTGGAACTCGATGTTCAATACATTAGAACAAATTTATGAAATAAAAAATCAAAGTGGTAGACTGTCTCGAACCCTCAAAAAAAAAAAAAAAAAAAAAAAAAAAAGTCATCAGTACTTATACAGGGTGTTCCAAAAATGGTGCGGTTCCTTGAAGGGGGTAACGCAGGGAATGATTACAAACTTTTTCCTTTGCGATAATGCTTTCCGAGGTTTCGTTTACGAGATATTAACAAAAAGCACCGACCAATCAGAGCGCGAGTTTGGGAGCCGAGTTCCCGCGCGAGCGTGTCTGCGCGCCGCGCTGGGATTGTGAACAAGCAACTGGGCATGCATCGAAGGAAATTACGTAGAATGGCAAATGAAAAAGACGTAACAAATAAAATCGGACATTTGTTTGGCATTTAAAGTGAATAATGAATAAAGGATAAATTGATGAAAATCATGTGATTATCCTGACTTTCCCTCCACACTGTAGTCATCGTCTTGAGCCACTCGACATAATTCTCTTTGGGCCGTTTAAGTCACGATACACAGCTTCTATGAATAATTGGATGACATCTAACCCCGCAACAAGAATAATAATTTACAATGTTGCTGAATTTGCTAAAGATGCATTTTATTTTGCATTTAATATGCGTAACATTATATCGGGATTTCAAAATGTACTTTTGCCTAATATGAAAACACCATTTTATTATACGCTCAGCTTGCAATCTACTTGCTTCTCCGGACGGCATGCTAATAATTTTTTAAAGTTTTTTAATATAAGTTTCTTTGTTATTTTTGGTTGCTATATTGTTATTTGTTACAGCAATATAACGATACTTTTTTATTATTTGCAGAGCACCACGACGTTTTGCTACTTTATTATGATCATTTCCTTTCTGTATTTCATCATAATATACCTTCCGCTTTTTGGTGATAACTTCTTTATTTAACTGATAATAATTTTTTCGCTTTCCGCATGTCACTTCTTTATTTGCGTCATAATGCACTTTTTTCTTTTTTATTATACCTTTTTTGTGTGCGTTATAATATTCATAATTATAAAGTTCTATGCTTTCCTCCCCTTTTTTACAATCTTTTCCTTTTTTCGTGTTACATTCCCCTTTCTTTGCTTTATAAACAGGTTTTCTTTTTAAATTAATTTCCTATTTCTGTTTTTTATAATAATTTTTAAAATAATCAGACATGTATTCTGTCCTCCTTATGTATACATTGTTGATTTTTGACTTCGAAACTAATGGTGGATCTGTCTGAATTATATTTTTTGTATATATGGTGACTTCTTTGTCAAGTACTACATTTTGAACTGGGGATATTTTATTATCTGTTTCGTTAGTAATGTAACTTTTACCGATTTTAAATGGAGGATCCCTTCCACAAGAGGGATTTTTATTAATTGTACTACCAATTGCAGATTCTTATTCGTGCACACAACATGTTAATTGTTGATGCTGAGTGCATGAAAAATGTTCTATACGATTAGTTTGAAACATTTGGATCAAATGTTGACGCATCAACGCATGAGTGTACGTTACTTTGTCTGGTAATATTTTGAATAATAACGAGACAGCAAATGCAATCGCAAAAACTCCGCAATCCCGATAGTTAGGTTGGGCTTGTACACGTGGAAATTCAATAAATTCTTTGTCAATTGCACAGTCACGTTTGTTCCAAAAATGGCATAACTTCCTCAGATAAATTTTATGACTATGCAACTTCGAGGAATTAAAAGAATCATAAATATAAACTCTTCTTTAATCATGTTTATAGAAGCTACAAATCCAATGTCCCCCTACATTGGTTTCAATATTAACGCTTTGGTGCAAAATCTCTATCTGATCCTGATTTTCAGGAACTGATTGAATTGTATCAGGCAATTGAACTCTCCATGTGTCGCGTGGTTTATAATTATAATTAGCTTCTAATAATTTATGAAAATATTCGATATGACCATTCGCCTTTAATGATAATTTGCATATTATGAAAACCGAGTGGTAGGATATTAATAATACTATTAACTATAGACATGATGATTTTGAATACAATTTATCTCAATATTTATCTAGATTAGGATTAATAAGAAAGTACGAGAAATATAATGTTGTAAAAATTTGACTTAATCCTTTATATGGATATTTAATATGCTTACCTCCGGATCAAGTTAGTAAAATGAACAATGATACAAATCTTCAGAATATGAACTGATTTGTTGGGGAAATTTTTCTTGTTATTATATAGTAAGTTTTAGTAAACGGTAAAACTATTAAAATTAAGATTGATATAACTAGACCAATTTCTACTCCTAGCTTATTTGGGATTGCACGTAGAATTGAATAGGCAAATAAAAAGTATCATTCAGGTTTGATATGAAGTGGGGTAGATATTGAGTTAGCATAAATAAAATTAATTGGATCTCCTAGGATGTATGGGTATTGGAAGAATAAAAATAAATCGGTTTAGAGTGATGTTATGAATAGAAAGCCCACCTCTTTTTTAATAATAAATAGACTTTATTCCATTTTCTTCTTAACATGCAATACAGACGCAGTACAATTAGTACTTTTATAAGGTAAAAGCTTTTATAAATAACTTTTATAAGGTAAAGCGCGATGTAGCCAGTAGGGGGAGTTGGGGCACCTTGATGCAAGGGGCAGAATGAAACATCAATAGTATATTGATATCTGTAAACAGTTAGAAGTTTAAAATATGACCACAAGATGGCACCTTATAAGCGACCGTTTTAATAATTATATTATTATCGCGTCACTCTACAGTCAACAATGTATGAAGAGCAGGAGCGAACGTGTTTTCGTTACTCTGTACTAAACTAGTACATATAGTACAAAAGTGCATTGCAATTAAAGTTTTGCTTGTTTCGGGTTATCATTTATATTAAAGGTAAAAAAAATATTTGCTAGAATGTATCCTTTGGGGCACAATGATACAAAGTTACATGGAGTGCACCAATCTGCCCCAACTCCCCCTAAAGTTTAATTAACAATTAATACTCGCAAAAGCGCAAAGCAGCCCAGGGTGGCGCAAAGCAGCTCAGCGAGTGTACTTTACTTTTTTTTAATACTCCAACCTGCAAAAAAACGAAAAATTTGTAATAGACACTAAACTAATATCATACGCATTATTTTATATATAAATAAACGTAAACGTCACTTACACAAATATAATATTTTCTCTTTTGCTTCTCCTACTGACAAGAAGAATTGAATTTCCTTCCAAGGGACTTGATACTAAAACGATTTCACATTTCACATAAAGAAATAGGTTTGCTAAAATCTGCGCAGACTATTATTTTGCACATGTGATGAAACAATAACCTATTCGTTGAAAATATGTTCGTTTCATTATGCGTACACCTTAATTAATAATAATGAAGCACACTTACATGCAAGGAAATGCAGAAGAAGTTTCGGACGCCGTGGCATACGTGAGCTCCGGTTGTCCACTTTGTTTTTTGATAGAGGTAGAGAACTATCGATGGTATTATCGATAGTTATTGATGGTATTATCGATAGTTATCGACGGTATTACCGATAGTTATCGATGGTATTATCGATAGTTATCGATGGTATTATTATCGATAGTTATCGATGGTCCTCACTATCGAAAACTATCGATGGCTTATTTTCACTATTCATATCTGTACAGTTCTGATCGCTTTGCTTAAGAACTGCTGCTAAAGCTGAGATAAAGCATTAAGTTGGATAAAATCATTTTTATCCTAAAGAAATGATTTCTACTTAGCACAATAATAACCAAAGCCATCGATAAACATTCTTTAGAATTTCGGCTTTTTGTCGAATGGACCTGCGTTTTTGAGATATTGTAATTTAACGTTTTTAACGTACGTAGTAATCCAAATATATACACCCAAGAAGATTCCGTGGTTACAACGGTAGCGCGTCAGATTGTCACGAGGGCGGCCGGGGTGTAAATCCCCCGCAACTCACATCATACTGTTTCTTTTTTAACAATTTTTCCCGTGGAAATATATTTTGTGGATATTACGTATCATATACGTTACATATTACTCTACGCAAACTTTATGGTTACTAAGGTTAAAAATGCATTTATAACATATAACATATTATTCTAATCATCTGTTTCACCAGTGTTTTGATGTTCTTGTACTGCGAAAATATTTCATTCCGAAACTTTCGACGCTTGCAACTGTCGAGCAGGTAAAGTGGGATGCTGTTAAAATAGCCGTATTTTAACATTAAAATTTGCATAGAGTAATAAATAATATATGTAACGTACTATATAATACCTTAATAGCATTTTTGGTAGGCCAACGGTAGCCAACAGTTGGGAATTAGTTAGAATATAGTTAGTGTTTCTGCCTACAAATTCCCAACATAGGGTCTGCGGCAAAAAAGTTACGACAGTTTGCCAACGAATATTCAATGTTGGACCTACAATTATTATGGTTGGTTAATTAACAAAAAATTTACAACGATGATTAATTCACGTCTTATAAACGTCAGAAAATTTACTACATCCAAAAACCTGTTATTATATTCCAATTTGTGATTTTTCTTTTCTTATTTAAAAATACGTAATGAGGACATCTATCTTGAGACGAATGTGAAATTTTAAGGAATGAGTCTAAAGGTCGAATCACGATATTTTGTAGAATATTTCGCGTCACTGCACAGTTTTTATAAACAATTAATACTTGTTATGTAACTATAAATTAGAAGTGTTCACAAAGAAATGTGTTGGGTAAGTGCAAACAGCGGTTGCTTCGTAAGCGGAAAGTTTGGGTTCATATTGTTGCGAGCACCGAGTATAAGCCCGTGCATAGCCTGCTGGTGCTCACAGCGGAAGACAGAAGAGGGTCAACTCCCTTCGAGAAGACTATCAGGACGACGCCGAGGACTGTCTTGTACCGAACGCCATAGCGTTCGGACGTGCGGGTTGTACCATTTTACTCTGTATGTCCAAATATAGTCATGTCGTGCACCCGTGTCTATCATTCTATACATCCTTTGCGTCGGGGTGGCCTGTGATGAAAACACCCCGGCGCAACAATATATACACTTTCGTTAATTCAGGACGAAGGCTTCCGTAGTATCATAACTATGATACCGCAAACAGAAATAATTAATGCCGAAACTGTTTAAACCGTCCGAAATAATTTTACCAATTCCGCCAGCACAAGTAAGTGTGGAACGCTTATTTTCGGCATTAAAGTTTATCTTGTCCCTCCACCGTTCGTTAACGAAGCCCGACATTATAGAAGACATTTTATTAATCCGCCTAAATATGCCAAAGCTACCACAAGTAGGCACTTGACAAATTATAATTAATAATATCTATTCTGTGTATTATTATTGCAAAAAGTACAATAAATATTTAATACCATAGATCGAAACTTTTATTTGTCAAGTTCATTTTTTCAATTAGGGGCCACCTGATCATCAAAACCATGATTCCGACAACACATTAAAATATCATTCAAATCGGTGAGCTAGACCCTCATCGGTATAACAACCAAACATTTATATTAACGAACACTTTATATTACAAAATAATTGTATATGTATGAACAAATGTGTACATAATATATATTTACTTATTTATAATAAATTTTAAACAATTTGTTTATACACAGTAGTGTATCATAATATGTTGTAATTTCATTTTCTATAAAATTTTATACAATCGTTATAAGAATCGGTTCTGTATCCGCTTTGGAACTTATATAGTACCTACAAATAAAAGTTATTAAATCGTTTCTATAACCGTTTTGAAACTTATATAGAACCTAAAAAATAAAAGTTATAGAGCTATATAGGAACCGTAATTTAAACTTATATATCAGCGCAATTGTTCGGTCAATAATCGGCGAAATATATAGTCAGATATTTGGGTTCTATATAACAGTTATTCAGAATAAAGGTTCTTCATAACTCTTTCAGTCAGAACCTTTATATAACAGTTTAAAACAGTTACTTTCGGAACCTATTAAAGCCCTGTTTAAAAGATATTCCAACTGTAATTTTTCAACACTGAACATATTTAGACCTATGCTGCCATGCTTTTTAAAACAACTTTATGATGTTTGTAAGCATGGGTTAATCTCATACCTCAAGTGTTGTAGTTACCAAAAACATTGAGCTGAAAAGTTATTTTCTTGTTGATGAAAAAAAGTATACAAGTATTTTTTGAAGAAAGATTTACACTTTAGATAATTTCTTCATTGAATAATTTATTTAAACTACAAACGAATGCTCAAATGGTCCGCTACCACATTCTAGACATTTTCCTTTTCACATTTATTGATTTGGTAAATCACATAATCTTGTATCACTTAAATGAATGAATAAAAGTAATGATCATAACACGTTAGGCACTTCCAGATACAGGAATATAACTGATGTTTACAAGCATGACGAAATTGTTAGTAAACAGGAGCAAAGACGTGCAGAAAAAGCATCGAAATGCAGGCCCAAATATGTACTACATTGCAAAATTACATTTTGGAAATTCCATCCCCAAGGGGGTGAAAAGGCATAAAATATATTTTCTCGAGTTCATTAATATCTCTTAGTCCCGATTAAATATCAATTTGATTTTTACTTACAAAGGTTACCCATACAAATGCCTAAAAACCAACACGTACATATATATATATATAAATGTTCATTAAACAAAGGTTACTATACAGAAATTACATAAATAATTAAAAAAAAAAAAAAAAAAAACAGATACAAAAGTAATTCCTTTTGTACACGGGTATTTTGCTTGAAATATTTTTTGAACCTATCATTTCTCGACACAATTACTTTAATACTCCTTTATAGAGAATAAATAACCACATCGATTAATGAATAAAAAAGTACATAGTTCCTTTTACAAAAATCCCGATGGCCTTGGAATCTCTGAAACGCTTTCACCTCCGAAGCAGGTACATGCACTACATGATAAACATAATTCCCTAATTAAAGTTTTTTATCTTCTATAATTTTAAAGCTATAATCTGGCCCAATAGTATTGCACATGCGTTATATTGAATGTTACAAATTGTTTCAAGCAACTGGAACTGATATTATATTGGTTGCTTATATCAGGTCCGTCCAACTTTTGCCTTCACTCGCAACCACCCATGGTTGCTCTTCGAAGGCAAGAGTGGCGGTTAGAACAACTTCGGTTGCTCGTGCGAGCAAATCCCTGAACAGCCCTGGCTTACATAGTGTTTCATGAATGAATTCAATACCAGAACATTATAAAAATTCTAAAGATTACATTTTGAAAATTTATTATTTTTCATAGTGTTACAAATAAATGATTTCATTACCACCTTGCCTTATAATATCGAGCGAGACTCGTGCAGATTTCGCGCCAAACACGAAAAGCACGAGTCAGACTCGTGTTGCGCATTCCGTGTTATAAAATGAGAAAAACAAGCGTCGTGGTTTGTATTGGTGGCACACCCATGTATGGCCCATTATGCCACAGACTTATGGTTTGACTATGGCTCGCGCTGACGGAACTCAAATCATAAGGCAAGGTATTAATCATAAACAAATAGCAAATAATAACATGTACACTATAACCCTCAAGTAAAATGTTTATTCTAATATAAATTGCAAAAAAATGTGGAATAAAAAATCTATTTTATATGCCTACGTCTTTAATTACGTATGTTATCGCTTGATACTTTTAATATTAACAACTGTGTATTTCGATTCATTTGCTTCAATATTTTGACAAGATAAAAGATGTATCAAAATATTCGTTTAAACGGTGCAAAACGCTATTTTGTGTATAAAATATTAGAGTTTGCATTTATAACCTACAAAATAGTTCCACTTGCATAATATCGAATGTTTTGAAATACATCCCTCGACATAACTTTTAAAATTGGTAAATTTTTGGAAAACAAAGTAAGGTATATGAAGATGTTAGCAATATTTAAAAAATATATAAATACAGATATCAGGATGAATATGTAATACAATTCCAAAACTTTAATAAACATAAATTGAGTTCGACAGGCCTTAACATAATAATCAGAAGATTAGAATCGCAAATATGTTATAGGGACTGTCAAAATGTTAATGCAATTTATATATTATGATGTAAATGTTTCAACACTGCTTACCTAATAGTTTGTAATTGTTTAGATTTCGCAAAAGTAATAAATACATTTGTAAAATATTACTGCAGTGACTTAAGAATATGTAATAAAATAATTAATTAACACGTTTCTATTATCGTGCTATCTCAGTTCTTTGAAAATAGTAATTAAAATAGACTTACTAACCGGTCGGCTGCCAGTAGCATAATATCAAAATAATAGAAGCTTGATTGAAAACAACGAACAAATCATGACGACTACGGATAAATATCAAAAACTAAACTTACCTTGAGCCCATCGTTTAAACACATCTTCTTTTGCGTTACTTCCCCAGAGCAGTGTCTTTATAGACCTCAAAAATTCGTCATCACATTGAACATTTTCAGCCATTATTTACGTTTTCTTCGATCAATGAAATATTAATACGCGATGCACAAATATCAATTATTTCAGTATAATCATAATATTACTTTTATAACACTGACAAGCTGGATTGTTTCGGCGTTTTTTGAAATATGCCAACTTGTATCGTATAACCTATCTCAGAAGAAAGATGACTACCAAGATCGTTGCCATTTTAAATGTGGCCACACTTGAAAAAGTTAAGGATTCGAAACAAATGTAGCTACAGTCGGTCACAGAAATATCAAAGAGGAGATATAATAAGAGGTGTCACTCCGGGCGGAACCTTTAAAGTCGTTACTTGACCTTGGCATTTAAATTGGTTGTCTATTCGAGCGGGATATTCAAATCGACTAAAATATACCTTACCGCAGTTTGCTGATTACTGCCGAAGTTTACGAAGATCATTGCCGAATGGGCATTTAAATTGGTTGTCTAGTGATTTCCCTAGATTATTTCTGTCCTTGTCGAGTGACGCCTCTTATTATATCTCTTCTTTGGAAATATCACAAACGAGGACGAGGTATAGGCATCGATACATGAACATAGGAATATATATAGAGGCGGAGGGTGAGGCTAATAGCGAATTTGACAGGCACGCACTGATGCCAGAAAATAACTTGGATTGGTAGTGTCTAATAGAAACGAAGAAGCTCTATAAGAATCAACCAATCCAAATCATTTTCTGGCACGAGCACAGAGTCAGTGCAAGATACCGAATTCGCTATGAGAGACGAGCCCCCACCCAGGGAAACCCAACGGTGCCTTGGTTGTATTGCTGCGCATGCTCGGTACCGCTAATTATGAAAAACTATCAACTACAGATTAATGCAAATGTCTACGTTAATACTAACCCAGATAGCACAACGTCTGGTAAAGTCTTATAGCGAATTCGGTATCTTGCACTGACTCCATGCTCGTGCCAGAAAATGACTGGGATTGGTTGATTCTTATAGAAACGAAGAAGCTCTATAGGAATCAACCAATCCGAGTCATTTTCTGGCACGAGCACAGAGTCAGTGCAAGATACCGAATTCGCTATTAAAGACGTCCAAAAGGCGTCTTGTTACAAATCGGAACGTTCAGACCTAAAATGGACATAAACTAGACGTTTTTAAGGGGGTAGACACGGGTATTGCAGCGCGCTGCATACCGACACAATCTGGCCCGAAACATGGGTTTAGTAGAATACGCTTTTCGTCCTTATATGAGCAGATTTTGGGCTAGCTGATGTCTCATTCGAAAGAGGAAGGTTCTGTGCAGCGCGCTCTGGTCATGATTTGACGAGATTGTGTTGATATCTAATAATATGAGTGTTGAAAGTAGAGCAGAATTCGGCAAAATACACCCGCAAAAATCCAAGTAGTTTTAGGTCACTAAAAGAGTATTGTGACTCAAACGATGACCAGAGCGCGCTGCACTGAACCTTCCTCTTTCGAATGAGACATCAGCCAGCCCAAAATCTGCTCATATAAGGACGAAAAGCGTATTCTACTAAATCCATGTTTCAGGTTAGATTGTCGGTATTACAGAGCGGTGCATTGCCCGTGTTACGTGGCGTGTTTACCTCCTTAAGTATTTTTAGGTCACTAAAAGAGTTTTGTGACTCAAACGATGGGAGAGCGCTCCGCATTGAATCTTCCTCTTTCGAATGAGACCTCGCCCAGTCCACAATCTGCTCATATAAGGACGAAAAATGAAAAATTTCAAACCCATGTTTCAGGTTAGATTGTCGGTATTACAGAGCGGTGAATTGCCCGTGTCACGTGCTATCTGGGAAAATGTAGTGATCCTCTAGAGAGTGATCGGAACAACGTGTATCGTCGCTGATTGGTTGCTGGGATTTGGAGCAAAACCGGAAGTAGACAGAGAAAGAAACTGTGAAAAAGAAAGAGACAGAAATACTGATAGAAAGAGACAGAAATACCGATAGAAAGAGACAGAAATACCGATAGAAAGAGATAGAGTGAACGGTTAGGTTATCTTTATTTCCGGTTTTGCTCCAAATTGTGACAAATGGCGGCGGTTATGCCGATCACTGTCTAGAGGATCACTAGGAAAATGTGATTATTTATGAATTTGAATTTTGAATTTAATGAAAATTTAAGAGAAATTTTGGCAATCTGACCTGTTGGCACACGAGGGCACAAAGCACTTCATTGCACTAAGTTTAAATTATATTTATTATATTGGCAACTAAATATTTAGTTATCAAAACGCTTAAGAAAATGTGATATGACGCTACCCAGATAGCAGAAAGTCTTTCAGACTTTCAAGATGTCTTAAAGACGGCTTATAGACGTCGTGTGCTATCTGGGTATGTGCACAGACGAGGTATAGAATAGACCTACCAACCAATGTATTTTTCTGTCACCGGGTTGGGGGATCCTAGGAATTACTTACCATTTCAGTGTCGCATGCAACGTTACCGGTGAAATCTCGAAACTAGGTTATGTTTTGATTTATTTCATTGATTATGATTTATAAATGTTTCTGTTAGAGTAACAATTTAAAAATTGTCTTATGAGCATATTCCGTTCGACGGAAGAAAAAGGAGCATGAAAATAAAACGATATCACATTCGCCTTTTAATCTTGCTGTCCTATTCCGGTTTATTTAACGCAAAAAAAATTTCATTCGCTTGCAATAACATAACCTTGTCTGTGGTGTGTGACGCTATGCAACGCGATGGGGCTTTGGCATATATAATACCAAAGGGTAGGTACATACATATAATAAGAGGCGTCACTCGACAAGGACAGAAATAATCTGGGGAAATCACTAAACAACCAATTTAAATGCCCATTCGGCAATGATCGACAAACTTCGGCAATAATCAGCCAATTGTGGTAAGGTACATTTAGTCGATTTGAATATCCCGCTCGAAATAGACAACCAATTTAAATGCCAAGGTCAAGCAAGGACCTCAAAGGTTCCGTCCGTAGTGACGCTTCTTATTATACCTACTCTTTGTGGAGAGCAGTGATGTCCGAGCTTCGAAAATTTTAGGATGATCTCTTTCAAATTAAAATCGCAATGAGCTAGGTCACGGTGTAATAGACAGGTGTTCAGACTGTGTACCTTTACCCCAGCGATTTTGTGTGCCGATTTCTGTTTAGTTCCCCTGGCCGTCGCGAGAGTCGTCGTGACTTAGAAGGCATATATATATGTATTAATGAAACTGTAGTAGTGGTATCACTAGGCTTGCCAGAAAAATCCTACGCGTAATGGAGGGGGAACATGCCTCGCATGAGCGTTTGGCCTTTTAAAAGGCAGGTTTAGAAGGTTAAAATATTTAGATATTTCTGACTTTGTGTTGGGCAATAACATCATAGCATCATGCTGTGTTTTGCATAATTTTATTATTGACGAAAATAAGGACGACCTTCAAATAAATGAAAATAAACAAAATGAAGATGTACACAACGAAGATGTGCAAAAATAAAAGAAGTTACATAGTTTTGTTATTTTAAATATGAATATCTAGTTGCATTGCGTTCTTTATTGGTTCCCCTTACATATTTGTACAGTAATATCGTGTAACCTATAAAAAATTAAGTTTTTTATTTTTCAATTATTGTTTGTGAAATGCTTTATCAGTATCGTAAATTGTATAATTTTTTGCTTCGGACATTTGTTTCTGCCTGATGGGTTGATATTGATGGTGTGGGTAAATTGGGAGAGGCTATTGAGTAATCTGAAAATGCTTCTGAGGCAGAATTCTCTGGTCTTACTGTTATGTTGTCGTTTGAGTTGTCTGGATCATCTGAGTTGTTTATATTACCTGTAAAATTACATATTGGTAGAAATACTGACCTACTCGAATGAGTAAATACAGATGAATATGTGTGTTGTGTATTGTTACAAGTAGGGTTACGATTTAAATTCATATTAGCATCGACAGGAGTTGCATTACTATGGATTTGGTGTATTGGATACTGGAGTATGTGAGGATATTGTCGGTTCAAAATTTATTGTTTTGTCTTCGGTAAATATATTTTCGAATGCATTACAATACTCCCAATTCACGCGTCCGGGACCAGTTGTACGTTTTGTTGTTGTTATCTTTTTTAATAGTCCTGTATGTTTTTTCATGTTCCGCATTTTTCGATCCAA
Source organism: Andrena flavipes (assembly GCA_963971345.1). Lineage (NCBI taxonomy): Eukaryota > Metazoa > Arthropoda > Insecta > Hymenoptera > Andrenidae > Andrena > Andrena flavipes. The sequence goes on along the minus strand of OZ020479.1, from coordinate 70,469,499 downwards.
TATGTTTATAGTGACACCGTTTCCATATTTTTTAAATATATCCTCAATTTCCAACCACAGCACTTTCTTTTTTATTGTTGGATTTCTGAAACTTAGCAATCTCTGGTTTTCTCACACCATTTGAGATTAAATTTTGAATATGATAAAGCTTACATCTAATTCACAGAAGTTTTTTGATTACCTTCTGTAGTACAATCATTTTGAACAGATGTTTCAACTGATGATATTTCAACATTGATTATATTGAGAGACATTTAGTCATTTAAATAATCGTGATCTGAAATAAACAAAAATATTAAAACACATACAATTTTACAATTTCCAAAAAAAAATAATTGGGCCATAGTATTATATTATTATAAATTAAACAAAATTAAATTAGGTGGGGCAAAGTATATAATTTTAATTGAATTATTAATTTGATATTTATACGATATGAATATGAAATATAAACGATAATAATTATAATTTTAATTGAACTTTTTACATATGTACAAAATACGGCCGCCATGGCCGCCACGGCCACGGCCACGGCCACGGCCACGGTCACGGCCACAGCTCTGGGGGTTGCACCAAGTCCCGAAGCGTACTCGCCTGTGAGCGGAGGCTTACGGCCTGCGCCCGCACCGCCTAGAGGGTGGCTCAATGCTCTTGACGAACTCTCGCACCCTCCAGTCCTTTTGTCTCGCTCGCGAGCACCAGCGGGCCATGGATTCCTATCCATAGGGTGCTCGCAATAATATTATAATAATTTATAGATTTTTGACACGCGTAGAAAAAATATTCGCCTCTTCTGATATAGGCTAAACCGAAAAATTTTTATATTGTAAAAACATAAAAAGGTATTTAATTAAACTATTAAGAAATAATACCATCTGCCGTGGCCGGGCCCTGCATATTTTGATGCGGGAGACAGGGTAGTGGTCGCGGCGAATGCTCTGTAGATGCGGCTGGCAGTGGCGGCGCCGTGGTTGCGGCTGCTAGCGGCATTCAAACGGGCTAGGCTCTTTGTCGCGGTGGTGGCGGCGTCCACTACTGTGGACTTTAAAGTATTACGAATGTCTTTCACAAAAGATTGAAAAGTATCAAGGGAGATGTGTTTTCAGCGTACTTTCTTCAGTAATACGTCTTGCTCTACATTGTAAGCAATCCGCCATAATTTTCTTAATTCTTAATGCTATGTTTTTTGACAAATGTTGTCGATTTACCTTATTTGACAAATTTCCAGAAACTTGCGCAAGAAGATGCTTCTCTGTCGAACCTTCACCGGACAAGTCCCAAGTCTGTACGTTTTCTTCGTTTCTATCTAGCGACTCCAAACAATGGAGGACGCACTCTTGTATGGTAAGTTTTATTAATTTTACTAATTTTATTAATTTATTCAAATTTATTTTTCCCGATCCAGGCTCTGATGACGATATACTTGTGGCGATGGCGCCGTGCCTAGCACCACCACCACCAGCAGTCGGACCTCCATCGGCCGTGGGCCCCCCACCGGCAGCGGGGCTCCCACTAGAGCCACCCCGAGGTAGAGGTCGCCGATGGCCTTCACGTAAGTGTTTTTACAAAAATGAAAAAATCATTTTATTTTGTTGTCAGGGAGGCTCGAATGAATCATGGCGAAACGGCTGGAGATTACAGAGATGGACCAAGATATTATCTGTTTAAACTCAAATAAAAAATACTATATGTTTATTCGTTATTTGAACGTCAAATAACACGATTCATCTTTATTTTAATCACCGCGGATAAATATATTTATTTGAAGTGAATTTATTCGACGGCGAAAGTGAATTTTTGTATTCGAAGAACGTTTATTCAAACCGTCGAATAAGGTTTTCATTTTTATACTGTATAAATTAGATTATTTCTAGAACTACACTAGATAATTAAAGATAAATGTAACATTTCTAATTTAATAATACTAAAAAATATATAAAAAAAATTATGTTAAACGATTTTATTCTAAATGCACTAAAAATTAAATTAGAATGCTGTTACATACCAACAAACAAATAGACATACAAACAGAGGATCGAAGCTGAATAAAATCGTTTAAAAATAATCTGATTTCTGCCGTGTTTAAATTCATTTTCATCTGGGAAATCTCAGAATATGTGTAAGTTTTGCATTCTATTAAAACAAAAAATATACAATGATTAAACAATCATATCATTATATTTTTTCACAAGTAAAGATAAATATTGCACATAATGAAAGAAGATAATAAGAATTGCGAAGTTTAGAAGGGATATTGACGATATAGATGATAAAATAGCGGCCAATAGACTACAAAAAAGATACATACGTGACGGGAAAAATTTCTATGACTTGTATAATGCCGAGAAATTTAAAAAGCGATTTCGCTTTTCCAAGGGCTCCGTAATGTTTGGGAGTAGGTAATTTACAAATATAATATTCTATTTTTAACGTTTGAAATATTGATAATTAAAGAGTGTGCACGAGGAAAATTATTTGAAATATATTTGTAGGAACTGCTTAGTGACACTATGCACATCTTCCAGTCGACAGTGTCGAGAATTGTTTTTCGTGTAAGCTGCTAATATCGGTGCGTTGTTCCTCACATATTTAACTATTTCATGTAGCAAGAATTCTACAGCTTAGGTGATTTTTTAAATTGACTTTTGGACAGCCAAACGAAAAATTAGACCACTGTGCTTCGCTTCAGGCCGAACATCCCATTCCCGGCAGCCTCGCCCGAACCATCGGAACCCGGAGGATGACGATATTCTCGCTGAGAATTCCCACGCACTGTACCTCGCAACATTATCAAAACCATAATGACACAAAATCTGAAAACAAAAAATGTACTTACGTTTTCTTTGCAAGCCTGGATGAAGAAAATGATTTCCTAATACTTATTTCATAAATAGTGCGTTTCTACTTTGCACATAAGCGCAAGAAGCGTTTGAGGTTTAGGAAGAGATTCGGAAAAGTTATGACTAGTGTTAATAAAATTCAATGACACAGTGTGTTATGACATAAGTATCTAACAATGTACTTAGGAGCGAAATTAGGAGCTGAAAGAAAAGATACAGAAATTAATCGAACTGGTCCGTTTCAGATGAGGGAAATTTAAAAAAAGGAAGAAAAATTTGATTTGATTTCAAATAACTTTATTTCTATCATCATTATAGTTATTAGAAAATGAGAGACACCCATGATCGTTCAATTATTCGTAATTCAAATTCTCACTCAACGATTACATAATTAAGTAATGAAGAAACCAACCCAGACACTTTTCCGAAATAAAGAAGAAAAAAGTAAACATCTTAATATAAACATATATTAAATTCATACAATTAATTAATATACATATGCATTTATATATATATATATAATATTCTTTTATATATATATAACGTATATATTAATTAATACAACTTTTACAGATTCAAGATAAAAATAAATAATAAATGAAAAACACGGTAATTTATCTCCAGACATCTCATAGGTGTGTAATATTTTAATACCTCTATAATGAACTACTAATTCATTATTTAATTATTCGCTTATTGGTACGGTTCTACAATAATTCAGTAATTAATACGTTCGCAGTGACAATCTAAAAATCCTGAAAGAAGCGTACACAATTGGGTTATATCTTATTTAATTAGTTAAAAGGGCCTGCATTTAAGGAAAAAATATTCGAAAATGCAGGGTGATCAAAGAATAATGGTGCAAGAGACAATTCAGAAATTTTTGAGTGGAAAATAAGACGATATTCGAAATATTCCAATTATTCGATGTATCATAATTCGTAATTGTGCAACGGGATCAAATTACCTCGCTTAAAAGGACCACATTAGGCGTGGTGAAATGCATTGAACTGCTTCGTTAACACCAAGGCTACAACTCCGATTACCTTCTCGGTACTATACAAATTCAATTTGATTGATAATATTTTGATCTCTTACATAAAACTACTTATCAAATTAGAGACAAAACAAAATAAAAAAAAAAAAACGTTACTTTTAATGTGCGTATTGTTACAACCATGTATACTCATTCCGTACCGCCAACTTATGCTACTCCACGAGTTAAAAATACCTTAGCAATTTAAAATCGAATCAAGGTTCATAAGAGTGAATCAAGCTGTCGTTTAGTCAAAGCAATTGTAATAAAATAACCCAAAATATAACTCAATGTTAGATATTAAATTTTCATTACAACTAGTTTCAGCGGTTTAAAATGCTCTGATTTGATTTTATCATGTTGTAAAGCATTACAAGGTATACACTATAAAGTCTTGAACCGTCGCATCCTTTCGTCATAAATTATTTCTATAAGGAAAAATAAGTTAATCGTTTTACTTTCAACTCAAAAGTACTCAGTTTCGCAGCCATAGTGTTTACTCGAGCTACGGTCGCTCTTAAAATTTCGATTGTTTACAATGAGGGAAGGGCACGGTTAAGGATAATATGTTCCTTTATATCTAGGAAGGCCGCAGTTTTCTCTTGTACTATAATCTTCAAAACACCCTGTATGTAGGAAAGTATACTCTAAATTAATGTATGTACACATGTGCATGCGTATATGTACGCATCCATTGCGTGTGCCTTGCCACACAACATACGCGCTCGTACGCGCACACACGAGTGTGTACTAATTCATGTAGGTGTGTATATATATGTATAGATAGTCATGTATTGATACAACTCCATACACACACGTGCGCACGCATACACACGTCCTATGTACGTATACACATATTAAAGCCACACACCCAAGCGCGCGTAAGCATGTACACACACACACAACGTACGTACAACACACGCACGAACGTACGTACATAGGGTGTGTAGTAAGACTGAAAGTGCGATATGTTAAATTCCCAGGTTCAAATTAAACAACTTTTTCAAACATGAACTTCATCAAAAGAAATTCTTCGTTACAAATAAATCATCGTTAATCTTGATTGCGTACGAATGCAGGCAATGGTATTTGTCATTTATTTCCGCAAAAAAAAAAAGAAAGAAATTCATTCTGAAATAATATGTTCTTGAGTATCATTTGATATGGAAACGACGAGTTTATCCGATGTCTTGTACTTTCTCGCACACCCTGCACGTAACAAATACATGTTGTGAAAATTCAGATTCGCCTATTTAGAGCGTTTGTTCCAACAATCCGGTTCATTTCCGGAAACTGTATACATGTAGGGTGCTCAAAGAAGGAGGCATTACAATGTAAAAAATTGTTCCCCAACGTAAAGTAAAGCAAAGCAATTTTTTTCTTTTTTTCTTTTTTTGACAATCATCCTTTCCAGAATTTGTAAATCACCTTTGCCCTGACTCCCTCTCCATTTCCTTAAATTTATTTTTCTCCATAGCTCGTACTTGTCGAAGAATTTACTCATCACCGACAGCAGCTTAACAAAAAAAAGAGGGGGGGTGGGTGGTTCGATTCTAAAAAACATCTCAGTATTAGTAGAAGATTCCTAACTGCGCCCTTGTACTATAATTTATAAGACACCCTGTACAAATACAATCATTTTAACAAGCATATTTAAATATTTACACTCCGATACGGGTGTGTACCTTTCACAAGAAAGATCCTCGTTCATCACAATCGGCACGCATACAGAGACGCAGGTAGAAAATGAGGCAGGTTCACTGTGCATGCGCAGGATACGCAACGTGCAAACCTTTGCTCAAGTAGAAAAAGTCGAGGCTTTTGAGAATTTGCTTTGCAAAAGTAACCCAGCGTATTATTTAGATTCTAATTCATTACAGTAATAATTTATACCCTAGAGCTATATTCAACATTTATTATCACAACAAACGCTAACTTGAGGAAGCTTTCCACCCTTCTTTCGATTAAATAAATTGTATATATGTGCACGTATGCACATACAGGGTATCCCATTTATCATAATCATCCTGAAGAAGTCCAGAATCTTTCAAGATGGGAGGAAAATGTCTGCGGGAGATTTTGTTACAGTTTATGTATCACCATTTTCGTGATTATAGTTCTCAAGATCATCATCTTTCTTTACGTTTATAAACATACATTCATACTAGTTAGTCAGTATTTTGTACACATCAATAAAGCATATTTCTCATTTCATAAATTCTTTAATTCTTTTTACCACATTCTCGCTGGAACATTGATTTTGTATGTTGAAGGTTTTTTTTAGTCACATTGTCGCGGGCAGTTAGATCCAAGAAACAAGAAATTACACAATAATGACAACCTGTACCCGTTTGAAGCAAACAAGTTTGTCTTACGATGCTTTTTTATATCTACAAACGCATTAGAGATATTCAATAATGACAACCTGTATCCGTTTGAAGCAAACAAGTTTGTCTTACGATGTTTTTTTTATATCTACAAACGCACTGGAGATATTCAACATAATTATAATAAACAGGACATTTACTATGTATGCACTTATGTATTTTGTGTGGGCACGCAACTCGCGCGCGCGTGTCTGTGTGCGTGTGTCGGCGCGCGTTACACACGCGATATTAAAGATACCCTACTTCTTTCACTCTGAATTCTTTCTAGACTTCTTTCTTTCTGGCAACAAACCAAAAATAAGTATTGTGTCCTGATCCTCCGACGCATTATTACATTTCAAAATGATATTATCAATATTTCCGCAGCTATTTTGGACTAAAATCGACTAAAGAATAATCTTCAACGATTATTAAACTGTGATATGTGTAACGTTTAAAAGTTCAATAATTTTATTCAAAATACGTTTACACTTACTTGTAGAAAATTTCAGTGAAATAGTTCGTCATAGAAACCATACTTCAAACTAGAAACAACAATAGATTATATTGGTGATCGACTATAAACGATGCAAAATAATAGTTAAAAAAAAAAATAAGTCCACAAAATATAAGCATTACATGAATATACCTATGTAGTTCTAAGGGTGAAAAAAGTCGGCGATCTGCTGAAACTGCTCAGCGTTAAATAAGATTATTAATGAAAACAATACAAAAGAAAATGTAATAAGCAAAGTAATGTAAAGTTCAGGAAAATCATTTCAGAATTCTATTCAAAAGACCGAAAGATGCGAAAATCTCTTCATTGTAAAGTCATCGAAACCACCGTGCAGAGTACATACTTAAAGACATCGGCACGCAACATTTTTTTGCAAAAAACAAAGAGTTTAGAGGAAAGAAAGAAGGCCCAATCGCGTGAGACAGGAACAAAGTAAAAGATGATCTTGAGGTTCAAATATCAATGTCACCGGCATTATGAACTTCTAGATCATAGATGATCACTGGTCACAAAAAATGTACCAGAGAAAAATCATTATTGAAATATTCTTGGACAACATTTAAATATAAATTAATCATAAGATTCTTCGATATTATCGACATCAAACAGTTATCTATCTTCGCTCCCTCCCCTTAACATCTCCCGCCCATTGCTACTATCTCTCACATAATAATCTCCCAAATCTTAAGTCTTATCCTAAACTTCTCTATTGGTGTCGTTAAATTACTACACTACCTGCAGAAGTATCGCTCGACGCCGTCAGTGAAGATGAAGTAATTTCGAATTGTAATTAACTACAATTATTATATTTATCATTATTTCGTATCGGTACTGTATTCATGTGTTAATTAGCAATATATATATCTTAACCTAGTACGATCATTATTACTGTTAATACGTATATTATTAATTTACCATTCATTATTAGTAGTTAATATTAATCTGTTTAAAATTAATTCTTCATTCTCGTTAGGAATAGAGGTTACTCGCGAATTAGTCCACTTTGTTGCATTAACCGATAATAATTTTTTACAATACCTAATCACCTTATTAATTAGTACTCTCTTCCAACATCTTGCTTTTATATTTTTTATATATATATATATCTATACATATATATATATATATATGTATATATATGCTGTATGTGTGTAATATATGTGTTGAACGTATGTATACATATATAGATTTATACTTTACTTATAGGTATACAGACAGACAATTTATATTTAAGAGTGTACTCGATTATTTTATATATGATTTTTGCTTATTGTTAATGCATTGTAATATATGTTTATGCGTGCGTGTGTGTGTAGGTGGGGGGAGTGCGCGCGCGCGCGCACGTGGGTCCACACGTAGCCTGTTTTACTACTACTACTTCTCTTGCAAGAGTATATTATTTAGATAGGTAAGTGCCAATTGGCGATTTAAATTGTTCTATTAATTCTTGGCTTACTTTACTGTTTCTTAACCTTTCGGGAAGTTCTTCTCTCTGAAGCGTGTGCACAGGGGGTAGATCCTAACTAACTAAAAATCTAGGGCCGCGTACAGACTTTAGCACGAACGCGAATAAGGCAAGCCGAGACAGGCCCGAATGCCTCGGGCTGGATAAACTGAGATTTTTCGTTCTGTGCGCTCCGCACGAAGCAAACCATGACAAGCTGAGGAAAGTTACGGCAAACTGTTGAAACTTTTATTACATCATAGAGGATACATTTTACTTGTAATAACGTAAAAAAAAAAGAATAAATTTTTATGTAATTCATGATATTCGTTAAAACGACGACAAGTTTACAGGGTGTGTCACTAATAACACCCATCTTAAATAATTCGTTATTTATTGGTCTGATGAGAAAATCCCCAAATTCATTGAGAAAGTGATCTTCAACACCGAACAAGGATGAAAATGTGTGAAGAGTTCAATTTTTGCATTCAATTTTTCTGTGCAAAGTTATGAATTCGTCTTTTTATAGACTACGACACAGTACCAAAGAAAATATGCGGTGCCATTTAAAATTCGTATTTCTAAAATAAATCAGAAATAAACATATATAGAAGGAGGCTCCCTATGCTGCCGCCGCATGCTTCGAAACGACACCCACACTGAGCATGAATTAATTTATTTACGACCAATACCGTGTGGTGAATAGCTCCGAAGCACTTCACTGGCATGCAGCACTTGTATTACTCATTCTGCGTCGGCTTGCCTATTCGCGTCCGTGCTCAAGTCTGTACGCGGCCTTATACATCGTGTGTATACTGATTTCTTGTGGCTCCCTTACAATCATACTGCCTGGATAGAGGATAAGATCGACTCATGGCACACCGTTCCGAAAACGGTCACTTGAAAGTTTGTAAAACCCTATGAAACCTAAATGTTTGCATATTTTCAATAAATACCTGTACGTTTAGGATTATTCCGAATGATAACGTTCTACAAATGTGTACTAAATGAATCCAACAATTAGGTCAAGAAATGTGCGTAAATATCTTGTTGAAATTTGGTTCGCTTAAACTTAAGTCTGCAAGTTAAACACACGTATCATTTTTTTTAGCCCGGATTATTTAGAATAGTCATACACACGAAAAATGTGCTCCAACTAAAAATTCATCCGTCGCTATTGACACTGATAAACAGAATAATGAAAACAGAGATAAACAGCAAAAAATTATTTCATTTAGAAATTTCGAATTTGACAAATGCCGAAAATAGCTCACAGGTGTGTAGGCGGTCACTAGATACCATACGTACATACGTTTCTATTGTGTATACACGCCTACTAGGTTTATAAACAAACTTTTGAGAATGTTTTAAGAATCTGTTGTAAAGCGGGAAGGTCTTTATATACTATTTTGAACACCTTTTATTGAACAAAGTCCGAGTATTCGGTCATGATTCTTTGCATCTCAAGAAACTTCTAATAATTCTTTCTTTTTTTTTCCAGATTCTCACCCACGTTTTCACAGGTGCATCAAAAAGAGCTTACCGTTTTAAAAAAATCTTAAATCACATATAACCAATGTCCGATTTTTACTCTTCAGAAAATTTGAGTTTTTCTATGTTAAACTATATTCGAGGCATGTATGAAAGTCTATTTTGTCAGTGATAGTGAATAATTAATCTTACGTTGTTCCAAAATTTGCCATATGCCTGAACACTTTGGGACATTCCTCTAAATCTCCTTGTGCCTTTGCAGCACTTAAAATTTTTTCAGACTAATATAGAAAACTTTTCGTCTGTGATAGAAACTTTCGAGGGTCTACATTCGTAAGAGCACTTGTACGTAAAACTCTTTGAAGAAACAGAATTTTTATTTCTTGCATTTTTAAATTTTACGTTCCTGTCTAAATACAACAATGCATAAATTTGATATGTGCAGTACTGATTTATCGAGTACCCGCCGAAATGATTCTGTAGCTGCTCGCACAAGTTACCCCATCCCAATTTTTGGAACAACCTCTAGCGACTGAACCTTCGGGCTACCTGCACTCAAATCACCACCAAGTTGCCGGGCGATATGTTATCAGATCAGTCGTATGTACGAAAAATAAAATGTTTAACATTATCATAGTATTACAATTAAATTAGTTTTACTGAGTTGCCAAGACATTCCTGGTAAAAAAAAAATGTATTAGAGTTAATGAGAGAATTAAAAGAATTGTAAAAACTTTAATTTCTCATATATCTCTGGTGGGAAAGCAAGCGAGTATTGCCAGAATTATTAGTTTTGAAGGAAGACACTTAGAATATTTAAAGTGTATGTACGATCTGGTGTTAATTTTTTTACGTGCAAGTTAATGTTAAAAGAACTTTTATTTTTAACTTCGATTCACAAATAAAATTTAATTTATACTCGTTTTTGCCTGCCTACTGATATGAAAAGATAGGGTAAATCCGGGAGACGCGGTCGGGCCGGAGAGTTGGTCGAGTCGCTATATTTCAGACTCTATACGTAAAAACGCGTTGAAGTGCAGACCAATTACTTCTCTAGAAACCAAGTAGTTGAACGAATAGCGTCATTTCGCTTCCTTCTGTGTTTTTCTGTATTTATAAAATATAAAAGGTAAATTGGAGTTACATAACAAACAGCGGTGTACAGAATCGAATTTAAAAAATACTTCTAAGTTTATTTTCGTCTAATGTTTGGCATAATAAGATGAGATATTGATGGACAATGCAGCCAAAGTATTTGGCCATATTAATTCTTCCTCTCAAAGCTAACGAGAAGACCATCTCTCGCTACAGAAAGGATAGATGATTTCTTTATTTTTTTTATTTTTTATTTTTGTTATTATTTTATTATTATTTTTGTTTATTTAGTTTGTTTATTCATTTTTGTATTCATTTGCCTTGCTAATCGCCAAGTAGATAGTTCAGTTTTTCTTTGACGTGTTAATTACTTGTTTAGCGTAAACAAATATCAATAAATCTGTAGTTGTATTCACTTATAAATAATTTGACTTTCTTCTTTGTCATTCTTCCATGAATAATTATGTGAGTGGTCTTTGCAAACGACGAAAACCATTTGTCCCAGCACCTCGGGAGAGGTGGTTAGAAGTCATGACTTCAGTCTTCAACCCGACTTACAGTAAATATTGTCTCAAAACAAATATCGACCAGTTTTTCTGAATCAGTACAAAATTCTGAACATACAGGTTTGTTCTCATAAAATAAGTGATCTCTATATTAGTTTTAATAGCCATTTTAAATTAGGTCGTCCGCGTCTCCCGGATTTACCCTATAGGAGTGATGTCATCATAAGCTGCCTTCAAGTGCATATAACGAAATTATTTGCTCTCTAACGCTCTCATTCTCTCTCCCTCTACGCCGTAAGACGTAGGCATTAGAATTTTAGGCTTGAAGATAAACTCACCACTGATCCGACAAAAACATACGTCACAGGTTACAAGTCGTGACAAGATATCAGAGCACTACTACGCGAGTATTAATATATATGAGTGAAGAGTAATTTTTATCTTTGACTGGAATTCGCCGAAAGTCGCATTTTTTTTTATACAGTTTAAAAACTATTTAAAACAGAGAGCCCGAAGTTTCTTACAGTATTTTAGAAGTGCATTTGGATGACAGCAGACTGGCTATTATAATTTCAAGTTTAAATTTTAAACATAACTTTAATTAAAATGCATTTGTACCTATGGAAAGTACTAAAGGTGAACACGTGATAATAGTCTACTTTGAACAGATGTTGCACAAATATGAAATAAAAATCCAAACATCTCTCTCAAATACTTTTACAGAAATGAGTGCCGAAAAGTTCTGCATGCACATTGGCCTTTTACTTAGCATTGTTTAATGCGAAATGAAAGGATTAACGTTTAAACATTGGGCATCTATCGTTAGAATAATCTCCAACGATCCGTTTGTAATGAATTCTATGTAGATTTTACCTTTCTATCACTTTTAAGTTTGATGTACCTATGGTGGGAAGATGCGTATATTTGCCAGTATTCCTACAACGCTCGCGTACATACAAGTGCCCTTGAGATTATATCACACTTTTCTTATTTCAATCATCTTAATATGCTGTGAAGCTTTAAATAACAATTCAAGCTATCAAAAGAATATCTTTGGGAAGTTTTATCTCTTTGAATAATTAATGATTCTAAGACTTTTAATAAATATACAAAAATGAAACAGACGATTTAGCAACTAAACCCATTCTCTCCAGTTTGCTCGTGAAATTCGAAATATACGTGATAATTTACTGAATTTTCAAATCTGAGACTGTTTTATAACCATGTTTCGTTTACACGTGTCGTTACAATAGGACGAATTAGAGAATCGACAGGAAGAAAGAATAATTACATTTTGAATACACGCAAGCCTAACTGTTAATTAATACTGTATCATAATTAGCAAATCAGACTATGGAAAGTTACGACTAACATAATTAGATCGCAATAAACATCGATATGCGACAGCTTTATTTTAAAAAATAAATAGAACACTAACATTTCTTACGGTGCTGAAAACATCGGTCAGCTCTGCTACTATATTGTGTCATACATAAAGTTCTGTATGCCTTACAACAAATAGTCACATCTACAATTGTTCATCAATTCGTTTATTTATCATTTATTTATATATTTACTTATTTATCTACTTAAACTTTTACTTAAATCAGCTCGATTAACCGTCGTAAAACTATTTAAAGTACCTCCAATTTCTAAATGTTATATCATTAAATTTAGTGACTCGAGAAAACAAATTTATAATTACTTTAATAATATTCTAAAGGATTATTGAGACATTATAACTGAAAATACAAACAAATATATAAATTAATTGTTAACTACACTCGATCCATCCGGAACAATAAATTAAGGTATTCGTTACTTTTTGTCCTATAAAGGCAAATTTGATGTACAGTGAGTGTTCACTTAAAATCATACACTGTAACGCTTATCAGATTATCGTTTGAAAAATATTATTACCGTGGAGGAATTTGTAGGAAATTCTTTTGTAGGAATAAGTATACTAACATAATTCTTTTCAATACATACTGAAAATATTGAACAAAATATTGAAATGCATTATAATCTGTGTTGTGAACGATAATAACCATTTTTTACATCTGTAGGATTTTCAGTGACTGGCGTTTTCTGTACATTATTTCCAAACATGATTAACTTCCTTGTTACTAATAATGTTTCTCATTGGAATCTGTATAAATTAAATAAAGGTATGTTAGTGTACTTATTTCTAAAAGAAAAAAAAACCTTTTGTTTCAAATCCATCGTAACAATATTTTTCAAACGTCAATCAGGTAAGCATTACGGTCTATGATTTTAAGTGGCATTCACTGTATATCGTATCATCGAGCCCTGACTAAACATATTTTGTTTGTACAGAATGACATATATATATAAATATATATATATATATAGAATTGTTGGAGCAATTTATTTTTCTGATATAATTTCTTTTCTCATTATCGTCCCTGTCGTCATGAAATTAATAAATGGCACATGCCCCGAATGCACACGCATTTATATTCAAAGGAAGAGGAAAAACAATGAAATCCCGAAAGGAAAAAGGCGACATGTGTTTACACGTTTTTTCCACAAGTGCGTAAGTACGCATGCGCTCGAAACACATACGAGAATAACTGTTGATTAAAGGGTATTAAAGAATAAAACGATATGTAAATGATGTTGCGTGTAAGCGTTTTCATCGCTGGTCTAATAAAGTAGCGCGCATGCGTACATGTGTACAAGCGTATATCACACGTGTACAAAGAAACGAAAAACAATACACACGCGTGTGAACATATCAAATGTAAACCAAATGAAAAGGCACAAATTATTAAATGCGTGCGTATATGTATATAACATTACGTGACCTTATTGGCTGCATTTTTTCAAACTTTCCTTCCTTCTTTTCAATCTTCATATAATTATTAATCAAAAATTTCATTCATCAAATTAGAAATGTGTGTTTCCGAGTGCTTTGAAAATTTAACTCTTTGACTGGCAGCGAGTCACCAGAAGTACCATCTCAAGCCCGACAGTTCTTTTGTCAATGTATTGTCTACCTTATCTCCTATATACAACGCGTCCCGATTAGGCTAATAACACGCGAGGCGGTTTTTATCGAATTGGCCGCTAATTCGCCTGCCGACTGGGCACTTCATCTCACGTTCAGTGGTTGAACCGTACACACGAAGATACAACTTTCATCAAACCGCGAATATGACCGTTCGACAGAGATGCCGAGGGCATATTTAGTGTTTGGCAGTGTTTACAGGATAGGCAATTATTTATCTGTACATGCGTTACATGGTTTCCAATTTTTTAGGATGATACTACAAAATATCTCTTTCTTTCGCGATATGTTCATTCTTTGACAGAAAAGCTTCAGTAGAAACTGACAAACTAGCTTGCTTACCTTTTAATGAGAAATAGCATTTACTGACAATAATTATTATCCTTTACACATCGAATAGATAACACTTTTTTTGTTTACAGTTGATAGCGTTGCCTAATCGTCGGAAACCGCCTCATGTGCGCTTGCAAAGAAACTTTGGTAACCCAAAAATTCCGATTTTCTGATAACTCTGCCAATTTGTAGAGAACTTCAATGGAAGTATCAAACTTCATTTTGTGCCACTTTTTTATTCTTCACGGTGTAAACACCCCTTACAGGTTACTGTGTTCTGTCTTATTTTCGGATATTCATATCTTGAAAACTACAATGAATATAAAAAATTGTTAGAATTTGTAATTTATATGAAAAACGTTTCAAACCGC
This sequence comes from Andrena flavipes, assembly GCA_963971345.1. Classification (NCBI taxonomy): domain Eukaryota; kingdom Metazoa; phylum Arthropoda; class Insecta; order Hymenoptera; family Andrenidae; genus Andrena; species Andrena flavipes. Next base: position 70,454,469 of record OZ020479.1, on the reverse strand, counting down.
TCTTATTTTAAAAGATTTTTATGTCTTTGCGGGGTCAAAAAAATACAACATTTAATTATAAATACACATATGTGTATATGTATGAATGTATACTGTTTGTATAATTTTATCTCATACGTGCATTCCGGAAGTATTTGAAAATATACCTTGTTCACTTAAATCCAACGATAAAACAATAAAATATTGTCGTAAACAACTATGAGCACAAGTCTTAAATCTCTTTTATGTAGGTACAATCGTGACCGTCTACCCGATGTAAGCGGTAAGCAATCACACAAATAAACGTATTCCCACAATCTCGTCTCATATATAATAATTGTGCATTCAGCCACAATTACCGTTCAATCTCCATCATGATTATAAAGGTATCATTGCGCATTATTCGCTGTATACAGTGGAAATTAATTATAAAAATGGGCCAAATCAATCTTGGAAATATTAATTCTACAAATTCCAAGCATGATCATCATACCTCCGAATCCTTGGTAAATAGTGACGCTATACTGAATATAATTACAAGATGTATAAAAGAAGATATAATGAAAGATGATCTTGCATTGCAATTTGAAAAGCTCGATTCAGCATTTGACAGTGACCCGGAAAATTGTTCTGAGTATAAAGTCTGTATACCTGAAGAAAGTGGAAGCATTATTAACTCAGAGTACAGATCAAGCGTTATGAAGTACTGTATAAGTAAAAAATGAAAACGACTTTAGGAAGGCGAAGTCTTTAGTTGAATTCATAGGCAGGAAGCTAGTGCGACCAAAGATAGCTCCAGGCAGAATAAAAGAATTTTTATAACAGAAAAAAAAAAGGAATTGTATCACTGAAAGTAACAAAATTTATGACAGTTTATGTAAAGTTTGACAAATTACAAAGAATACGCAACGCAATTCTACATGATGTGAAATCAATAATAAATTACTTTGGTGAAGATAACGTTTATAATGCTGATGAAAGTGGTTTTACGATAGAAATACATTAGCGAATAGAGTTGGAACTGCCGTTCAATCTTGATGCTCCCTGACCCACAGTTGCGATTCTGTCTACAATCTCCGCAAGTGGAAAGTCACTCTCACGTTTATTTATTGTGTTGAAAGAGTCTACTGGAAAGAACCTCGGGTACAAGAAACCCTCTTTATACCAAGCAATATTTATATATTATAATGCTTATATCCCGGGGCTACGACACTTGAAACATTAACATCTATTGAGTTCAAGAAATAGTTAACCCATTTTTATTTGTCATGTTATCATGTTAACCCATGTTATTGTCCAACTACTTTACAATAAAAATGACTATACTCGAGCTCATTTAACAAGGCACTTGCCGACCGACGAGTTTAGATCGGTTCTGCACATGTTGGCGATGAAACAAGTTACTATTGGCTATACCACAAACAAACACTCCCTCGGAGCCAATGAGCGCATTCTAGATACGCGAATTAAGTTCCTTCTTAAATGAGCGCGAGTATACACGAAAAAGAAGTGGTATTTCGGATAATACCGAAGAAAACGATAGGGCTAATTTTCAATCCCTAAATATTTATGGTTTCCAAATATAGAAGAACTTTGTTAGAACATTCTTTGATAGAGTTACTATATCATATTTGGATGCTAATCTTCACTGCCGAAATAACATCATAATAAAACAATTATTAACTTATAATCAACTATTAGCATTACGTTTTCATAATTTTTTTTTAAATATGCCTGGTATAAATGTGGTTATTTTTCTGATACACCCTCAGTCAAAATCCAATCAATTTTGTTACACTAATTCTCATTCTACACCTCAGTGTGTAGTATATGGAAAACTTGCATTGTTGCAATGTGCTTGGTGGAAAAAATATGTACTTCTGTTTCAAGTATTTTTCTGAACAGTAGGTACCATTTCTGCAAATAATGTAAACCATAAAAAATAAATGCTTATTAAATGATAAAGAGACCACAAAAATGTGCATGTCCGTTAGAGTGTTTCAATTTTCCAAATGTGCTATTTTCATACAACTTTGTCTGCCCCCTTGGTTCTATTCATCTAAGTGATCTGTATGCCAAATTTTAGCAATTGTAAGTGTAAGTCTCCTTTGAAGTTTAGTTTCTGTTTTAAGGACTTTGGAATAAAAATACTTATCATTGAAATTCGTGTTTCCTCAGCCTACTACATATTATTTAGTGTGCAAAGTGTGCAACCTCTAAATATTACTCAAATTTCCTAAAATTTGTCAGATATTTTTTTTATATTAATAGGAATCAGGACATGCGCAAAGTAAAATAAAAATATATTTTAATTTTAACCCTATAATATGAAACACCCTAATGTATTACGTGTGGATGTGTAGATATATGATAAAATACTGAATTACGCATAAAATGTATGTTATATTCAAAATAAGGCATTGTGCAATTCTAATTGTGACGTATTATTGCATAATGATTACGAATAATCAAATTTGGTGACGAATTAGTATGGTAGAAACGTCCTTATTTTATATTATTATTTGTTGAATAGAAATGAACAAGGTGTATTAGCAAATACTTAATGGCGCATTGTTCGAGATACAAGAACAAAGTTCGAAATGCACGTATGAGTTAAAATTATCGAAATAAAATATTTTTAGATTGGTTTAATATACATACAGTACTGGATATAGTTGTTGTATCAGTCTCCAATTTACATACGCACAATGTTCATAGCAATAAATGCCAAAGTGTGTTTGGATGTTTGTTACTCAATCTAGGACCAGGAATAACATATAGGATACTTTCTATCGTCGTTATTTTTAACCGAACTGGACCAACTTTTGTATAATTACTCTCTAAACTGCGTTTCAGATTAGAGCATACTCATTTCGCGCAGGGATACACTATTGATTGGTAGTAAATCGACCAATCACGTGTAATCAGATCCGTGGGAGCTGAGCAGATCGGTCGCAAATCGGTAGAGGCGTTGGTACACTCGTATATGAAACGCAGTGTAGAATCCTCTGGAAAATATAGGCTACCATGAAATCTGGACATCCCACCCCTTCACCCTTATATCACCCTCCTGACACTCCGTGATAACCAAAGTTTTACTCGGGCAACGCCGGGTACTCTAAGGATGTATCGAACTTATCTTCAAAAGGGTGCCAAGTTGGTGAAAATTTGTGAGATTGTTCTCTTTAATCTTTTTGATGTTCTCCAAAAATTTTAAACGAATTCATGAACCGGTAGCTGAGTTACAACGATTTTGATTTTACACGTACTCTTATGGAAAGAGACGAACTCGACAGATAAAACAGCTGAAAATATGTTGAAGACTTGGTACGCATTGAGCTATAAGAATTATATCTATATATGTGAAAAATATCTTTCTAGGAGTAAAAATGAGACTCCAACTGTCTTTCGAATTCCTTACATCTAGATTTACTAGGCGTAAGACGTAGATATTCAAGTAATTCAAATTTCATATACTTTTGACTAATATTGTACGGCCGATACACCCTTAAGTTAGTAGTTGATAAAATGATTCGTGTGCAACTTATTTTGCAAATTTTTGCGATATATAAATTTTGCAGTAATAATTTTTTAGTACTAATAATCAGAGAAATATTAATGACAACGTGTATATTCGAGTGATACAATAAATATTTCCAGTACTGTCTGAATATATACCGGGTGTTTGGCTACAGCTGGTAAACCTTTTAGGAGGTAATTCTACAGTCCAAAATGAGAGGGAAGTAAAGAATACAATTTTTTAATATCGCACTTCGTTTCAAGAAAATTGACATTGAAGTTCTTCTAAATACGAGTGCACCCAAGTGCAGTTTTTGCGCCTATGGAGAGGTAAAAGAGCAGAACGGCCGACGGACAGCACAAAGCGCCTCCCTTATCTCCGTGTGCAAGAAACTATACTTCGGTGTACGCGTACTCGGTTAATATATGAAGTAAAATTTCTAGAAAATACAGTGCGATACTAAAAACTTGTATTCTACATTTTCGTCTTGTTTTGGCCTGTAGAATCATCCACCAACAGTTTTACCACCTGTAGCGAAGCACCCTGTATAGAAAAAAATTTAAATAGGGATGATGGGAAACGTTTTTTATTTAAATTACAATGTTTAATCAGCTCCATGACATAGTTTTATAAAAACACGTTAAACTTTCATTGTAACATTTTTTTTATATCTATTGTAGTTTTTAAGATATACACCTAAATAAGGAAGCACACATTAACCACCTTTAAAACAGACTTGCTCAACTGGCGGCTCAGCGAGCCGGACTTTCACTACTTGAGCTGTTCCTCACTATTCATCACTGCTCGTGATGTCAATTTGCCCACATTTAAAAGCTCTGTGTCCGTCAACATTTGGAGAGCATCCAAAGGGCAATGATGTGCGTACCTGCTTTAAAGGCAGGACTAAACGTGTGCAACAGCGCGCAAAAATACGCGCAGACCCATGCTCAACCAGAATCACGTCCACGCGCTTCATACTGCACGAGGTCCTTCGTTGCGCGTCAACCCATTAAAATTGACCCTTTCAAGACTGTTCTACAGCACGCGTTGCACATGTTTAACTTTGCCGTAAAGGATGTTTTCACGTTGAAGAACCAACAAATGGCACGAAACAAAATTTGTCTGATACCGAGGTCCTTTATAAACTGGCACGGCGTTTGAAAAACGAAGTCATCTGGTTACCGAAGGTTCCTTGTTAGACTAAAAGGTTTCATAGAAGTACGTCCGTGAAGCAGAACATATGACAGGTTTTATCAACTGACCATACAATCGTCAAATACTAAGGCGTTGAACGATAAGTCATACGATCGCCCTACGCCGCTATGAGTGTCATTCAAGCAAACGTAACATCTGTGGAGCCCCTTAAGCGACTTTTAGGCAGGGGGTAAGGAAACAGAGAGAGCTTGAAACGTGTGCATCACCTGTAGCATGTGGTTGGCAAACGCCTACTCTCAGGTCAGAGAAAGAATCGAATTGAAAGGCCATCCTTCAATTATCTTGCTGAGAGGAACTCTTCTAGCATCCAATTTCTTGGTTGACATTTTAAACATTCAGAACTATAGGGGATAGATGGAGTGTACCGCGAGTCTCTTTCACGAACTGATCCATATTAGTAAATACGTATTAGATATAACATAAATATAGAATGTACACTATAGTAGTATGTAGATAATAGTGATAATAACAACAGAAATAGTAATAGCAATAATAAGTGTTATTAGCGAAAAGGTAGGTGTCCACTTGAGAGAACTCGCGCAAGTTACTCTCGACAGTTACTCTCAAATTGTGTGTCCACTCGAGAGCAATTTCGAAAATTGTTACTTTCAGTTAGATGATAGAAAACTCGCCGAGAGCTTACTATCCGATAGCACTCTCAGAACAGTATCCACTAGAAATTGGTCTGCGCCTACTTTCTCTCAGTTTCTTTTAAGCTACGAACGAGGTGAGGCCGTGATTATAGATGTGCAAAAACTTAGTGCTTTGATTACTGCTTATAATATTTAAAAAAAAAGAGAAAGAAGCAACGTAGAATGAAACATTGTTAGGTCAGGCCATGGATTCAGCGTAGACAAGAATCAGGAGCATGTTCAATTCTTAAGAGGAAACTGCATATTGAAGATGCTTAGCAAAAAATTTTATAAATTAGATTTTGACCGTAGATCTTAACTGAAATTGTATCGGCGCACTGGTATGGCGTCGATACCATTTAAGATGCTCAGCAATTTCGAAACTTTGTACGCTTTCGAAACTTGTCTTTCTACTCGACTCGACGCAGACTGCCTCCCGGCTAACCGCCTAGCAACACTTCTCTGGCAACGCCGTGTCTACCGCGACGCGAGCCTACTACATAACCCAGAAGACGTACTCTCGCGACAGCACTCGCAGAATACGAATTTGCTGGTTCTTATTTCGCAAGCAACTGTCGGATAGTGATATTACTAAGTATCCACTCGAAAGCAAGTTGCAACGTGTCCGCTGTCTGAGAGTTGAACATCGCTCTCCAACAGTGACTCTCGGACGTAGTGTCCACTTGCGAGGAATACTCTCGAGTGCTTCTCGAGCGAGTTTTACTCTCAAGTGGACACCTACCTGAAGTTGTGAAATGCTTCTAATACTTTGCACAAAATTCATAATATGTTCTAATACTACATTCAACGGAATAGATAGTAGTAGAGGCTCACGGGCCCCAAACTAACTCTTCCGTGCAAGTTGTTAGTCCCTCTGTCTGACCCGAGACTAGGGAGTGGTATTTATGCCACCGCCGATGTGGTCCTCCGGAACAAATCATCGGAATGCTTTGTACATAGAGTAACTTTGATTCCTTCGGACCAGCCACACTTACACAGTGAAGGAGCCCCGCCAAGCGCGATACACAAGGGATGTATACGGAGTATATTGTAAGCATATTAGAAACCGGCAAAAATGGTGACGTAACCCCCTCTTAATTTTGCGTAAACTACGTATATTATAATTTTTAAAGAACACCTGTCATCAACTGCAAGAAGTGGTCAATTTGATGTTAAGTGATACATGTATACGTATACAAAAATACGTTGCCCGCTACGAAGACTTAAATTCAGGACTTTCCGAAATGCTGCCCTTACGTCACTCTTTACTCCTAGCTTTACTCACATACAGGTATGAATTGGAAATATGGAAAATGCAGAACTTTCAAATCGATTTTCTTGCAAAAGTTTGAATACTGCACTCTGTACGTTTAAACCATCATTGTATATGACGTGCATTAAAAATATATATAATTTGGGCCAAATTGATGACATTGTACCTTATGCACTCCCGTTGTAAATGTTGCTGTTACCATAGTTTTCACTTTCTCTATTTCTATGTATTATTAATTGCAAAGTACTCATATTTGGTACAAATAAAGTTATTTCGATTCTAGAGATGGTACAAATTCGCCTACAAACTTGATAAAATCTATGTTATAGTTAATCGTGGTTTAAAATATTCTTCAATAAAACGTATAAGTCATTATTTTCTCTATCATTTCGGTATAAAAACACGTCAATACTAAGCAACGAATGGAATCATTTGTACAGTGATATCACGTCAATGCCAGTCAAAGAATAAAGGTTTCGCAACATTTACTATTCCACCGGACAGAGGAACAGCTCGTATCTTATTTAGAGGGAAAAACTGATACATAATCGACAATTTAGCGAGTTACAAGGCAAAAAAAAAAACAACATAATTAAATTTATGTTCTACCTAACACTATTTCCGACCTGTATTAAAAAAGTACATCACAGCAGACACATTCCAGTTATTTACCTACATTTGCCATTCATACGAATCTTACTCAGATATTTTATATCAATGTACTTAATTTAAAAATAAAACGAAGGACGTTCCTAAGGGCCACTAGATGGACGCCAGCCGATTTTTTGGTGCTTTAAAACTTATTCGAAACGAAACGGTATTACATCGAATTTTTCAATTTGACCACGCATCTAGGAATTCCGAATTGGTTTTATAATTGTACAAAATCAATTTGTTTGTCTGACCCATTTCTTTTACAATTTCAATTACTAGTGAAATATAAGTAAGCAAGCAAATAAGTTGTCTATCAATATTCAGGCCGTCTGAAATTACCTAAAACTTTCAGAACACTTATGCGTAATATAAAGATACTATTCGATGAATACTAGTCGATGTCTAATGAAAACGAACTATCACAGCTATACCATGCTAATCATATAATGATATAACGGTGATAGTTTAAAAAAAAATGGAAAGAGGTATTTCCACTTTCTTTATACGAATAAACTCAATAAAACTTTTTTTATGTGGACAAAAATGTTTCGAAAGAACACAGACAATAAGTACGATGAAATACATACGCGCACGTGTGTAATTTACAGAAATCAATATATGGAAACGAGGGGGAGGGGGAGAAAACGTGGGAAGGTTTGCGAAAGTAAAACAAACGAATGTAAAGAAGAAAATGCGGACAAGAAACCGTAGTAGTATTACACTAACTAATTAGTGTTCTTGATGTAAAATTAATTAGACAACTTCAGGGTCATTAATGGATACATATCATCAGAGCATTCAGCTACTCTGCTATTCTGTTTCTGGTCTCTTCGTTTTATGTTTACTCTGATGAATTATTTGTTTTGAATACGGAAAGTGCAAACGCAACGCGTAACGTAATTAGATGCTAAATAGGCTACTTACCCTCCCCACACTTACTCCAACAGGACTGATTATCATTCTTATCGATAGGGTATACAATAGTGAAAACTATAAAAGAGGAGATCGCAGTTAACGTGATGACATAGTACGAAACGTGACCTTGAAGGAGTCAATTAATTTTGCGTCAAGTAAAGCGTATTAAAACTTATGCTTTTCATAAAATAGTAATTAACGACACTGAGGAAAATGGCTATTACTGCACTGGTACTTGTTGTTCCTACTTGTTCCTAGTTCTATTCTTTTCCAATGAAATATGCCCTATGGTTAATCAGTTCTTAAGAGCTTGAAAAAGTAAACCTTTCCCTCGAGCACTTAAATACAGCTCTATATAAATTTTAATATTTATCATTCAAGGATTCTTGAAATCTTTAGTTTTCATTTGTCCTTTTCGTAATTATTAAATTAAATACTATTTAGTCATTATAAAATGTTGGACAATTTGAAAATTCCCAATAAGATCATAATATTAAAATCAGATGTATGTGTTTTTTAATTGTCATAATATTCCAAGTATTCAGTAAGGAACAATTACTGGAAATAGTTCTGAATAATGTTCTCCCTCTCTCTCAAAAAAAAAAAAAGAAAAGTGATGTGAGGATTGTGTTTAAATTACTACAATTTCTGAATTGGAAATATAACCAGCCAATCTTTCGAATATATTATATAAATGAATTGTTAATACTAATTGTAGACACTATGACTTTTGAATGTATATAAGGTAATGTTTCAAATATTTTTTTTATACTCCGCTTGTACAACATAATTTCATACGAAACATGTTTCTAAATAAATTAAAATTCTTAAGAAGGAGATGAACGTACTAAAATGTAAATTGCATTATTAAAAAGAAATGTTACTAAATACTCTAAATGAGGATCATCAATCACCCGGAGAGGTTCTTAAACTATACAGTAAAACTGTGCAACGCGCGCGCATGTATATGTTAAATCCTCAGTGTCGTAAAAATTCCATATATAAACTCCTACATTTTCTTTAACTTAATTTATCAAACGATTACAAGCAATCGTGCTTGGAGTGTGCTGCCGTCTATCCTCGCGATGAAGGACAATGGATTGTTTGTCGTTGGAAGTACCAGCGCTCGCATAAATTTAATTTTTCCCTTGCAATATAAATTTAAGTTCCACCTCGCGGTATGCAAAAGAGGTACACATTTATTGTGTTCATAGAACGCCCTCAGACCTGTGCTCGTATATTATCAGTTATACGTCTCTTACGATTGATTCCTATTAATACTATCATTACCTGCTTTTACATAATTGCTGCTTTATTACAAACACCGCAACTGCCACAACCCCTGCATGTAGAAGTATCATCGCTGCTACTATTAATGTTACTACTTGTAATATTATATTAGTATTATCGTAATTATAATCATCAATATTATAATCTTTAGTACTATTATTATCGTCATAATCATCATCACTCTTATTATTGTTTTTACGGATTATTAATTATTGAACATTATAATAAGTAACATCATATACCTTCGTAAAATTCACATATCATTAGCAGCCTTATTACTATTACCATGATTAATGATCCTATTTCATCTAATACTACTGTGACTACTGCCGCTGATATTATCCACTACCATCATTATTTCATCACGACTGTCATTATTATTCCTACTACCATTATCTGCGCCATCTGCGGAATAGCGGCAATACTGACAACTGTAAGTAGTGGTAGCACTAATAACCATAACAAAAGTAGTAATTAATAACAATACCAGTAATAACAGTAGCAGTAATTAACAGTACCAACAATTATTCTATTATCATTAATATTAAGTAGCAGTATTAGCAGTAACAACAATTGCACTGATAATAATAGTAATAATAACAGTAATGCCGTACGACTATTAATTATAGACAATAAGTAATGGTAATGATAGTAGTAAAAGTAAGAATCGCTACAGCAGCAGCGGCGACGGCGGCAGCAAGTTGTGGTGGTAGAACGAGATTTAGCAGTAGAAAGAAAATGAATGACAGCAATATGAACAGTTAGCACATGTAACAGTAACAGTGGTAGTAACAATAGTAACGGCAGTGGTAGCAGTACTATGAGCAGAAGCAGCCACAAAAGTAGTAATAGCAGCAGCGGCAGCAGGAACTAGAGCAACAATAAATATAGCAGCAGTGGAAGCAGCAGCTATAATAATACCAAAAGCATCAATAGGGGTGGTAATAATGAAGATTATAATAACGATGATTGTAGTAGTAGCAAGAGCAGTAATAGTAATAGTGGGAACACTATCATTAATACTACTATCACATTAAATAATATTGCCGCTATTACTATCATTGTCAACGCCACTACTACAGTTACAGCTGCTATTACTACAATTATGATAAATACATTTGCAAATACTGTCACATACCACTCCACTACCAATACAATTGCTAGAACTGTTATGTTACTGTTGTTGTTGTCATTACTACTAATACTACCCTTACTATAGTTTTTCTTAAAAGTATTCCTGTTATTCTTATTTTTATTTTTAATCGCACGTATGTTACTATCACTGTTATTTTATATTCCAAATTATCTCTCTCGTCAAATTATTATCATCGAGGCTATCGCTATTGCTGTTGCTGTTGCTGTTACTGTTAGGCCTGATTCACACTATCGGTCCGGTCACGGTCCGGTCTCGATCGAAATCACATCCGTGAGCGTCCACACTATCAAGCCGGGCAAGTGTGGAGGCTCAGGGATGTGAATTTGATCGAGTCCGGACCGTGACCGGACCGATAGTATGGATCTGGCCTTACTGGTACTGTTACTATTTTACTATTGGTTGTACCGATATTCTTGTATCCACTATTATTTAATAATAATAGTAATTCAGTAATGAAAACTAATTTCAATGAGTTGCAGAAGCAGCTTTTTCAAGTGTCAGGATAAAAATTCTATAGATTATATTCTTGAAATATCTGATATCGCGTTAAATTTAGTGGAGTACTGTTTCAGAAATTCTTCATCTAGGATTCTTGAATTGCATTACTAAATGGCTCCTTTTGGATACAGATAGTCTTCAGGATCCACCAGAGTAAATACAGTTTTAAAGAAAAGAACCGAGGGAAATGCATTTTTAAGTTTTCAGATTTTTAGGTTTATATATTTAACTACTATCGTTGGAATAATATGGTATCAAGTCACGTTGCACTTGGAAAGCCTTTTAGGATAGCGGCGACACGAAGCGCCAATATTTTATGCCTTTTTATCTTCTTTTTTGTTTTCACTTTTATTTTTAAACATAAATACGTAATACTATGTACATTGGATATTGTACAAACTACTTATTAGCTTTTGTAAGCATTTTAGTAATTTATTTAGCAAGTAAATGCTACTGTACTAATATTACTAGCAATTACTGTTAACAATAGGTAAAATATTAATAAGCGTCTTCCAAAATATTACAAAATCGGCAGGGTTAGAGAGGTATATCTTTCTTGAATAAATTTCCATCCATCCTTAACTAATGTCACAAAATGTTGGATTAGTGAATATACATTCTATGGGAAAAAATCCAACTGAGAATAACAAAGACTTCAATGAAACACTGTCCACATTGTTCAATAAAAACAGCACTGCTCCTATTTTGTCATAAACATATAAGCCTTTTACTTTAAAAAAAAAGAAAGAAGTAAAAAATGAGAAATCTAACACGTATAACTGAATATCTGTGTCAGTCTAAAATATTACACAATCTCGGTCCATATAAGATTTATTTTTATTACCAACGTCAGTAGTTAATTGGTACAAAAACGTTTTCTAGTATCGACTTTCTTTGGTTTTCCAAACTTACTCCTGGGAATTTCTCATATTTTAAGTAGTTCTCTATCTACTTACACATCTACCAATAAATTTTCACTTACTAAAGTATACATGTAAATTCATTAAGTATTACCACTTCTGGATAATTATGGAATTTCTAATATACTCGTTTCTCAACGTTTGATTTTTGAAGTATTAATCATTTAAATTTCAGGTAATCCTCTCAAACTAAACCCAAATTTTCTTTGATCCCTTCATTTGTTTACTATTACGTGATTAGTTGGCAACAATTTGATTAAATACCAAGCATTGATCACCAAGACCTATGTACTTTCGAATACTTTCATATCGCAGTAAACTTAAAAACGCAAAACAACTTAAACCTCTAATATTCAAATGCTAAGAATCCCGAAAATTTAAATCCCAGAACACTAATAAAATCTCGCGTCATTATATGAAATGCATCGGCACTTGAGACAGATCGAAACTGAACTTTCAACTAGCACGCACTTTATGTTACCGCACGATCCGTTACCTGCTTAGTAGCAGATTGTAAAAAACGAGCTTCAGTTTTGTAACTATACAAAACTGAAGGCCTGAGGGCGTTACAATGTACTTCAGAATATCAGAAAAAATATTGTGCAATGAATAAACACTTTTTCCCATCAGTATGGTTATCAGTCCATTCAGGTACCTTTGACGTTGAAATCATTCATGCATAAGTATCACACGCGCGCGCAGGCATACACGCGGCACGCACACGCACACGCACGCAGGCACGCAACGGAGGGGGAGAGGGTGATGAGAATTTATAAGGCTTTAGCCAAAATCTCATGTGGACACCTCTTTTGTCATCGAACCTCCCTCCCAATGGTCCAATCAGAATTTTACACTACCGTCAACGTCTATTTTTCCCTTGATTCGTCTATCGAATTTTCGAGATCAATTGCTTCCCCCTTTCTTCAATAGTAAAATTCTTTAGAATGAAATCACAGTGGCGTAAAATATACTACCATATTTCCAATTAAACGGCTAATGAAAACAATTGATTACGCAAACAAGTAGTCTAATACGAATGCAGTGCGTACTTGTATTACATACATATGATATCTTAGGAAGTCATATAACTATAAACTATCTGCTGTTACTAGAATGCATATAATACAAACACGAAAATCTAACGGAACTTGTAAAAATATTTACGACGGAGGAGATTGTTAAATTTACTCAATGCTTTCTTTATAAATAATTAATATACTTTCTCGAATCTTGTAAAACATTTTACTTAAAAAATATTACTATCACTTTTGTAAGTTACTTTTCAATGCCTTTCAATGATGCTAAACTTATGGAATAAAAGTACGCTAAGTTACATTTCTTTTATATATGTAGGAAAGGTCTTCAATTATATTACTCTTAAATTTCTTTCACCTTAAATTGTCGATAATTGGAAAAAGTAGTAACATAATCTTGTAATTGTACGACATTCAAAGTATGTTAGTGGATTTAAGCTATAATGCATACGATAACACGTTAATTATATTCTGTAGCTAAGTAAATAGTTGCAAGAGAAGTCAATGTGTCCTAAAAATATAATTTACGTCACTGCGCAATTAGAAAGATTTCTGTCTCGAAAATTCGAAATTTCTTCGAAAAAAATATCTTTGATTTAGAATTTCAACTTGAAGTTTGATATTTGTATGAATTTTTGAGTATAATTTTTAATGCATAGTAACCAATGGGAAGTGGTACATCTCAGTATCATTCATTTTAGGAAGTATGTGTGGGGGAGGGGGAGTGAAGAGGGAGTGAGGGGGAGAGGGAAGGGCGAGAGCGATAGAGGGGGGGGGGGGGAGGGGCACACAAATCTGCAGGCAGACAGACAGACAAAGATAGCTAGAGAAAAAACATCGAATTGCCATATTCGTTATAACTCTATAATTAGTAAATGGTAGAGACACGCTGGACATTGGCACGACAGGTGGCATTTAGATTTAATATAGAATAAACTTTACGTTATTGCGATAACATTTGGTATCGTTTTTTTTTTTGTCGTCGTCGCAAGAACTCGAACCCCGATGTACTACCCCTTTTTAAGGATTTTGGGCATTTTACGATAAAGAATCGATTTTTAGTTGAATTAATAGCTGTTACATTTGTTAATAACACTTTAAAATGTATCACTGCACGTTTACGATAATTTTCTAAAATTACAAATGAAGTCTCACAATTTTTAGAAACTATAGCAACAGGAGGAACAAATTAATTCCATTTCACTTTAATTTAAGGTAATGATTTTTTTTTCATTTTGTTAACATATTAAATATAACTGTATTTATTCATTCTCAAGTCACAATACGTTATGATGACATATAAAAATAAACCCTACTATGCATATTGCGATTGATATTCTGGTAACAACAATCATCTAAGCCGGACCCTGCTAACACGAGGGTTAAGCTAATTAAAATTCTACTAAAAAGTCGATTCTCTATGACCGGTGCTAATGGAAGAGGTAGGTATAGCCCGTAGCATCGACGCGGATTCTCGCTTGGATTCTTTAAAAGAGGTGTTTCTATTTCTTCCTCCCTTTTTCCATTCCCTTTCATTCATATCTTATCCTTTTCTCCCATTTTTTTTTTGTTTTGATTAGATTGATACAGTCTATGTTTGATACGCATTGCAGTCTCGACTAAAGGAAACTGTTCAGAGCAAAAAAGTGGAACACTCGTGAGACCAACGGTTAGAAATTACTTTCTTATACGCGCATTCCTAAGAAAGCATTGGCAGCGCCACATTCGTTAAAAACAGCCAAAGTTTTATTTCTTCGAAGCTCATGGCTGCACTATATAGTTATGTGTATCTTTTACCTTTCTATCCTTTGTGCTCCAGTACCAAAATACACAACAGGAATCGATAATCCTATTATTCCAATGTTTGCACTTTGATGTTTTAATATTAGTCATATGCACGCGCATTATATATAGGTATAGACTAACATACTGAATCGAAATTCTAACGCACACCGATATAATACTCAAAAAGAAATAGAGTCGTGAATTTTTAAAAGTTTTTAACAGATACACAAATCAACACGATTGACAAGTAGAAACATTTATGAACGCTACCTCACGTACATAAAAATACACGTTTATTAAACAGCGTATGTATAAAAAAAATTTCAAAAAAGAATAATGGTTAAAAGTATTACATATTCAATGGTTGTAACACCATATTATATTGGTGTTAAAGCTGTGTGCTCCACATATGCATACCTTGCTTAGTAAACGTTATGTTGAGTTAGAAACATGCGCGTGCAGTATGAAATCAGAACTGAAAATATTAAAACATCGAATGATTCACCATTACGAGAAACCAACTTAACTATTGAGACTAATAATACATGTTCGTTGAATAAACGGACAACTAACAAAGTATACGTTTGATACACATGTTAATAAAAAACGCGACCTGCACAGGAAGAATACTAATTCAATGATCACGACGTCATAAACCGTGTCTACCGAAATAGGGTACGCACTACGTACACACATATGCGCATATTAGCGAATGAAATTTGTATTATCTTAAAATACCGAAATACCGAAGGTTGTGACAGAAGCAATGTTATGATAATACTAATTTAAAGTTCAGAACAGCATAGTACGCGGTCATCACATAATACGCGTAATTATAACAGAATTTACGCCCAATGTTAAATATTAAACGTAATCGGCACTACCTCAGGATTGTTGAAAAAACACGGCGCACACCAAAAGCCTTGTTATACGTAACATTCCCCAATTCCCCACGCCCCGCCCAGATAAATCCTGAATACAAACATTTGATGAAAAAAATTAAATCAGATTCCTAACTGCTGCATCATGATAGAATGCACGTATACGCGGCACTGATTTAAGTAACTTATTTGTGAGAATCGGCCCATCTGACAATGCGGAATATAATTGACGTATCGTGAAGAAGAAGGTTTGGTCGTCGTACAAGTAATACCGCTTCTCCGTGCGAGCGGCACTCTACATCGACTCACCTCCCAGAAGGTCTCCGGGTAAGTACGAGTTCAGGGAGCTGGGCGTAGCACGTTGTTGATCGTTGCTATCGATTCCAGCGTTGCTCCAAAGAGAATTACTACTAGGTGGTGCACCCCACAGTTGACTGGAACTGCCGCCCCAGGTATCAGGTGGTGGAGCAGTTTTGTTCGATGGTCTTAAGCCCCAGCCTGCTCCCCCTGTTGCCCCAGCTTGCTGCTGACCACCATGACTTAGTTGTTGCAGTAGAGTGTGTACCTCGCTGTCAGCCGGTGATTCGGCGAAAATTGTTGTATTGCCCAGAACGCAATTATTCAGAGCACCTTGTGCCTAAAACATGATAGAATCTTTCTTAACAAGTATTCTTCTTATGTTGTTTGCATGTTATTCAATACAAATGTCTTCATAAAAGTTGATTAACCCTCGGACGACGAATGGTTCGAATGATCACACAGAACTCGGCACTGTTAAGAAATAATTTTAAGTTGTTTTGAAAAGGGCGCCTAAATAAAAGGACTCGTAGCGGAAAGAGTCCGGTACGAGATTGGGGAATCTGGAAATTCCTTCGTTCTGGGGCAAGCGGCCCCATTCTCTTGTCTTGCCTGGTGCAGTAAAGTTATCGCGATTTCACTAAAAGATCTTTTGTTCTCAAGTTGTTTAATCAGACTGTTTAGCACAACAAGTGTGCTTGAAATTGTATTCTTGGTATATATTTCTTTGTTGAAATAAATACAGTTCAGTGTGAACGCTCTTTAAAAAACTCAAACTACGTCAACATTAATAAATCAAAACCCAACAGGCACATGGGTCAACTTGGATCCATATTAACTATCCTATTATACGAATTTTAAACTACGTTTTTTTCTTCGAACACTAGAGAAGTAACTTTTTCGTATCCTGAAGTTTTTCATACTACTATTACACTCGGTAACGCTACGCTTGGATCCAAAAAGACCCCGGCAAGGCTCGCCGAGGGTTAACTATACTTTAGTTAATACCACATAAAACATATTTTGCTGAATGGAATACACAAAATAGTCGAAAGTACTTTTTCATAAACCTAATATTTTGTCAGGAATTGGCGCCTGTGCGGAAAATGGCCCAATGTGCGAATGGCAGATAAGTGGCACCCCGTTAAGTAGTACATATATTTAGTCTTGGAGAAGAAGAGTCACCGTCGCCCTTGGATAGCTTAATGCAGGCCTGCCCTTTGTGGTGCAAATATCTTCTGAAGTTCTGGGACCCAGGCAACAGCCGGGCGCGTAACTGTTCCAATGTTAACCGTTGCGAGAGCTGTGAGAGAACTACATGAGTGTGCGTCCATGTACGAGCCTGCATGGACGGCCGCACACTCATGCAGTTCTCCCGCAGCCCATGCTGTGGTTAGCAACGTAACAGTCTCGCGCTCGGCTGTTGCCCGGGTCCCAGAACTTAGGAGGTATTTGTACAGTAAAGGGCAGGCTTGGCTTAATGGTTAGAAAACAGTCGCCCGGAAAGCGGAAGATACGCCGGATTCGAATCCCGGCCCAGACAATCCGATCGGCCGACTGTTTTCCTCCAACATTTTGAGGTCACCATGACTTTTTTGAGCTGAATGTACTACATATGTGTTGTGTATCACGTAGTCATTATAGCCAATGTAAAGATACCATTAAAATGACTTTAACATATTAAAAACTGCGACATATGGTAAAGGACCCAATTACTGACTCATTAAGCGTTTACGTTTACATTATCTTATTTGTTATGTACTTATAGACTAAAAGTATATGTTGTTCTTGTTATTTATTGTTGTTTAATATGTTCACTTAATGAAAAAAATTTAGAGGATCTTAAAATTTCGATTTTTATGTATAAATTCATAAATTTCAAATATATATTTGAGGATCTATTACTGACAACACCCTTCAAATGAATTTGACTGATTTACTGACACCCCAATTACTGCCAGCTAACCTAATACTGTTTATCTCATTTTAAGGTTATGTCGTGTCAAGTACATGAGCAACTACCGCTATGACAGTAATACTAAAATACTTGAAACGCGTGTACCAATCACTGTCACCCAATTATTAAGTAAAAAGACTTAATGAATCTTTGAATTCGGATCTTTATTACTTTCTATGATGCTTATATTATTTAAAACATTATATTTTGTTATGTTAATGGCTTAAATATTAAAATTACAGTATTTTCTTTAACGCTTTGTTTTCTCTTTCGCCAGTAAGGAAAGTCATCGTTTCCACTCTCCTAATATTCGCTTAAATTTTTTTATCGTTTTACTCAGATTAACGAAGAAAAAATTAAATATTGTTTTTTATATCGTATAAATAACAATTTGAATTGTATGGTACTTGTGTAGGTAGCAGTAATTGTGTCATGAACCCTATAAAAAAAGTTATTGCAAGTATTCTGTGTCCGATAAACAAAATACAATTGTTTCATTAATTAACATGCTTCTTTAACCCTTTAATTAAATGCGCTGGTGTATTTTGTACACCACTTCCACGAGATATCTAGTAACGTTTCTCAAAGAATGCTATTGTTTCCCACACTGCGTGTATTCTATAGCTAAAACGTTTTCTACGTTTTCAGCTGTTTTACGTAAAATAACGAATAAATCTTATAAAATGATGCATGAAAAAAATTTAGCATACAATTCAAACTGTTATTTATACGATACAGAAAACAGTACTTAATTGTTTCTTCGTTGATTTGAATAAAACGAAAAACAAAATTTAAGCAAGTATTAGGAGAATGGAAACGATGACTTTCTTACTAGCGAAAGAGAAAACAAGGCTTTAAAGAAAATGCTGTAATTGTAATATTTAAGCTATTAACATAACAAAATATATTGTTTTAAATAATATAAGCATCACAGAAAGTAATAAAGATCCGAATTCAACGATTCATTAAGTCTTTTTACTTAATAATTGGGTGACAGTGATTAGTACACGCGTTTCAAGTACTTTAGTATTACTGTCATAGCGGTAGTTGCTCATGTACTTGACACGACATAACCTTAAAATGAGATAAACAGTATTAGGTTAGCTGTCAGTAACTGGGGTGTCAGTAATTCAGTCTAATACATTTGATAGGTGTCAAATGTACACTTGATAGTAATAGATCCCCAAATATATTTTTGAAATTTATGAATTTATACATAAAAATCGGAATTTTAAGATCCACTAAATTTTTTTCACCAAGTGAACATATTAAACAATAATAAATAACAAGAACAACAGATACTTTTAGTCTATAAGTACATAACTATAAGATAATATCAGCGTCAACGCTTAATGTGTCAGTAATTGGGTCCTTTACCCTAGTACTAACCATTGAGGAGTGAAAAATATCAAGTTTCACATTTCTCATCGCATTTTCACGAAAGTGACACCAATCGATTCCTTCTACTTTCCCGATTAAAATAATACCGAACCCGACATAAAAATAATAATTTGCAGAATTTAACCTGTAGAGGGCCAGGATTTTTTCATTGAAATTGTAAATTTTATTCACTTAAAATTGATGCATATATACCATCAAAATGGCCGGCAAAGTATCCAAATTCTTAGGTGGCCACTATAGTGGTCAGCCCGGCCCTCTAAAGGTTAAAGCAAACTTCGTTAAAGATATTTCGGGTTACATGGTATTTGGTGTCTTTTACTTGGAAGAATGTCAGAAACCCATTAGTGTTATTTTCATATCGATGCGATGAAATATAAATATCTTGATATTTTTCACTTCAAAAGGTAGATTCACACTATCCGTCTAGCCGGCGGCAGGCCGTCAAAACATTCTTGAATGGGTTTTACATGGTGACGGTAGACGGCCGTCGGACGACACAATGTGAATGTCACCATACAAAACCCATTGGAGATTGATTCAGACGGTATCCTGCCGCCAGCTGGCGGATAGCGAGAGTCTACCTTCGAGAGGTTAGACCACCTTGGCCCGGTCAAGAAATACCGTATCGTTGGAAATTATGTAACATAAACACTTCACGATTATAATTTTTTAATAAGAACACAGGCATCTTTGAATAACATATTCAATTTTTTTCAAGTTTCCATTAAAAACAAATATGGCGGTTGCGAGTATACTAGGGAGTCGAGACCGAAGCAGAAACCGAAATTCAGACCGGTCACATATCGATCAAGTAACCAGTAACCGTAACGAAAGTGGAGAGAAATTCGGACTGTAATAGCGAGAAGATGCAAAAGGGAACAGAAGAAGCTCCTGACCAATTGCACTTCGGTCGGGAATCGGGAACCGTAATTCTGACAAGGGGACCTTCAGGACTCTCCATCTCAGAAATTGTTTATACTTAGTGTACGTGAAGGTCTTCACTCGAACTTTAATTTCCCAAAGCAGGGAAGCTTCAACGGATTCAAACTTCACCGTTGATTTATCATGTGACAATCCTAGAGAAGGCGTAATCGGCAGCCCTATAAAAAGGGACCGACCACCTGCGGAGCGCATTAATTAATTAGTCTCATACTTACCAGTATAATACCAATGTTTATATTTTCGTAACTCTATCTCATAAACGGCTATTAAAATACAAGTGAGAAGTGTAAGAACACCAAAAGATGTAATTAAAATATACCCTTAAGAGATGGTTAATTTATTAAATATTGATGTAAATCATATGTGTGTAAATATTCTGCCAGAAATTAATCAATAAACTTTAAGCTTCATAGTATCATATATGAATTCTGTTTTTACTTCCAGCTCACCTAAACACATTCCTATTCTTATAGCATGCATTTATTTTCCTTTTTCATTAATTGAATCGTTTTTGTAATATTTTGATACCAGGAATCAATAAAACCACTCCTTTATTAAATATTTCCAACAAAATTATTGCTGAAAGTAATGAGGGCTTTCAAATATTTTTGTTATACGTAAATAAAATCAAAGATACGAAACTACGGTACATGTAAAGAAATAATTCCAAGAAATAGTTGCCAAGGTTGCATGTCAGCTCTGAATTGTTTGTAGAAAATATCAGTGAAGGGTTGAATGGCAAGTTTAATTTCAATTGAAAGTTTTAACTGTTATTACATTCTATTGGTTTGTGAAAAATGAAAAAGGCTAAGTAGCAAAGGATAAGAAACTGTTTGTTAATCCGAATCTGGTGTGAGTGAAACTGTTCAATTTTATTCCGTCAAATTATACAAGGTGTCCCAGAATTGAGGGATAATCCGGAACATGTAACATCCTGATGCAAGAAGACATCGAAACGTCCTTCCGCGTTTTGGAATCCGAAGCTTCGTTCTCGAGATATTAACAGTTGAATATTAGCTGTGGAACATCCGGGACGCGAGGTTTAAAGGTCTGCGCACACATATCCGTTCCGGGGCAGTATCATTCCTGCGTAGCAGTGGTAAGAAGAAAAGACCCTCTACGCCCCTCTTCTTACCACTGGCACGCCGGAACGATACTGACACGGAACGGATATGTGTGCGCGGACCTTAAAGCCGAGTCTCTTGCGTGTGCGTGCTAGGGATTACTGTTCCGTCTCAGCTGTTTCGGTTTTAAACCTCGCGGCTTGGAAGTTGTAGCGCCAAGATTCAACTGTTAATATCTCGAGAACGAACTCTTGAATCCCAAAACGGAAAGGACTTTTCGATGTCTTCTAGCATTAGGATATTGCATGTTCCGGATTGTCCCTCAATTCTGGGCACCCTCTATAATATTATTGTATATTCTTGAAATCTAAAACACTAGGGCAGCAAGAGTTCCTGTTATTTAAACCTACGGGTGCGAGCTTGCACGCACACTAGTGTTACAGTTTTCTCCATCCGTGTGACATGACAGGGATATCATTGTCCAAATTGTAATTAAAAAAATTAAAAATGGCGAATAAAGTGAAAAAGAACTTTCAAGAAGTTTATTCGGCTCGTCTTTACTGTCTTATTGCGTAAAATGAAGGAGACTACGACTTGTTGTAATCTTCGCAGGCTCTTCCATAATCATGCAGAATGCAAAAATCTGTCAATAATAATATTTGCCCGTTCAAATCACGTAACTTCCTTTAGGCACTTTTTCATATGATCAAACAAATGGAAATTTTTTAGATGACTTATTCTGAATACATGTATCAGATTATCAATACGTTGAAATATTATAATAATATACAGTGTTGCCTGCAAAAGTGATCAGGTCCTCCACTATTTCTTTTGTAGTTGCCACGGCGAGTGAGAGTGATTGAGAATGAATGAGAGGGCATCATAATTTATGGCTTCTCACCCTCCAACTCATTCTCAATCTGGCTCACTAGCCATGGCAGAGAACAAAGGCAAGCTGAACAGACTAGCCCTCTAAAAAATTACTCGCAGCCGGTCCCGAGGCACAAGCACTTTTCAAGACAAAACTATAATTTGAAAACTCCGTGAATTTTGCGTCCTATGATTTAAGAATTCCTTATCGGTGTGCATAATTGAATATTATATAGTATAGGGATATAATAAAATATGTAGTAAATACATAAATTAGTACGATAACAACATAGAAGTACTTGAATGATACGAAACCTTAATAGCCTCATCTCTTGATGAATACTTGGTTAATGCAATCCCATGGTTAAGATACAGTCGGAAGTCCTGAACAGGGCCATGCTGCATGCAAAGAGTTTTCAACGTAGACCCATCAATCTGAGGCGTTAGATTCTTCAGTAGTAACCAAGTAGAAACCCAGCCAGCATTTGTACTAGATTGAAGACCCCAAGAACTGGATGATCTACCGACAGTGCCAAGGCCTGCCCAACCGTTGCTCGCGTTGCTCGTTGCTTTGGTACCTAGACCTGGCGGTGGTCCACGGACCTTACTCATTGGCGCTCCCCAAAGTTCCGAAGTAACTGCAGTTGGTGGTGGCGCAGACTCACCCCAAGTATTCTTTGAGCTGAAAAATATATTTGTTCTAATTAGTTTCAAATTTTCTTCAACCGGAAAAATAATGAGAGCATTTTTTAAATCAACTGTTAAAATTATTAGTTAAAAGAAAAGCTTTTTTAACAGTAGCACAAATCAAAAGGCCTACACTTATGTTAATAAAACATTTTCTCTGTGTTAAATACGATCATTTGTATACAATAAAAAGTTTTGCTTTGTTTTGTAGCGCACTGTGAACGCTTATTCTATGTTCTTGAAATTAGAGTCTTTGAATGGGTATAAATATTACAAAGAAAATGTTAGCAATAAAACAGTTTCGATAACGTGGGGTGTATAGTGCAGTTTATGCGGCGTAAACGAAAAGCCACCGAAGTTTGTTCCGGCACGAAATATGATAAAATAATAGATAAACAATAAAAACTACAACTGTATCTCAAATTATAAAAATTACCTGGTAAATGCACTAGGAGTGGTGGCAGGTGGGTTGAATGTCCATGTTGAATTACTTAAGCTTGGAATCGAGATGTCAGGATTTGTAGATTGTTGTGGCGGAGGCGAAGTCTTGCTGCTTAAAGAGAAAATGGCATCTGGATCTTTGATCGTTGCCAAGGACAGTGGCGAACGAACAACAGATCCGGGAGTAATACTAGGATCATCCTCGATGCTTTTCATCTGGGTACCCTAAAACAAAATTAAATATAGGTGGACCCGAATGAACCTCACCTCTAAAAATATTTATTTTTTCCATACATAAAAATTTATTTAAATCATTATACGACTAGTTATTCTGTGTAGTCTTACTAATATTCACAGTAAATAGTTCACAGAAATATATTAGGAGTGTATTCCAAACGATTACGGAAAATAGCAAAAATTACATATTCATTCAATTGTTTTTCATAGATTAATACTATCATTTCACAACTACTGTGATTACGTATAAATATCAACATTAACAGAGACTATGACATTATTCTGATATAACTTTTCAATCAAACCCGGATAAAGTTATAAACTTTGTTTATACTCATAGGCATATATTTGTTTTTACTTATTTTCCCAGTACACATACAAAGTAATCACCAGTTGCATGTGCACTGGTCGGATTCGATCATTTGCATGGAGAAAAGGGAAGCACAGATTTGTTTCGAACTACGGATTCTAAAGTTACGGTTCCGGACCGAGCGTCACCTTAACCCTTTCGCTGCGTATTTAAATTTTCGGACGATTCTTGGAAAGTGTCAATTTTATATCAATAAAAAAGTTTTCAATTTTCAGTTTTTCCATTTTCTTTTTTCAGAAAACATTGCTGAGTATCACAGTACAACAGAATACGTTTTTTTAATGCGTAGACTATAGTCGAAATCCGTAGCGAAAAAGTTAAGGGGACTACTTAGGCAGTCAGATAGCTTGAAAATCAAATATTTTCAGGAAATTAATTACAACGACTTTTCCTTGTATACAATGTTTATTGCTATCAAGTAGAGTAATTTTTTTTTCATATCTGTTTAACAAATGACGGCACACGAGGTTGATTATGCAGTGTTTTAGAAAATGTGTCTTTTGTTTTTCACCGATATTGGGCTTAAAAATAAATATACAATGGTTTCCTTGGAATGTGTTTCTCCTGGAACCTGTAATTTCGGCCTGAACCTCGGAGAACACAATTGAACCAAAATTATTTAAAAATTTAAAAAAAAATTTAAAACAGACTTCAAAAGCATAAAAATGCACTAAAAATTAAAAAATATTTTTTTCCCTTATTTAATCGACGAGTATCAACTCTTATGTCGGCGCATTATCTGGCGCTGACTTAAAAAAATTGTTTATCTTAGATTAAATAAGGGAAAAGAATATTTTTTATGTTTTAGTGTATTTTTGTTTTTGAAGTCGTTTAAATTTTTTTTATAAATTGTTTTATTTTTTATTTTTTAGTTAATTAAGTTATATAACTATATTTATATTAAAAAAAAAAGCCTACTAAAGAGAGCTGCTCACAAAAAAAAAAACCGTTTGCTAGACATGGAAGATTCCGAAAATAAGCGACTCGAAAAAGTGAGAATAAGGATGCCTCAAATTCATTATATGCGGTCTAAAACTGAATGCGTGGAAATAGTTTAAATAGGAGAATTTGCTCAAGTTCTACATTTCATTCTACGAACAGGGTAAAGATGAAAAATGACGGAAAGAGAATGACAACACCGTCTGTTGAAATTTAATTATCTCTATTATATGAAAATTCTTTATATTAAATGAATGATAATAGATTAATGATAGGTAACAATTAAAAAAAAATTAATGAAAATAAATAAAATTAATGATAATAAATAAAATTAATGATAATACTATTGAAATCACAACAGTGGGTAATTAACCATTACATTTATAATAATTCTTGTCGACAAGAAGGTTTAAAAAAATATTCCTAATAATAACTGGCTCGTTGCAGTCATTGTGAAAATTATTATTGCTTCAATCACTTTTTTAAACCGTCTTGTCAACAAGATTATCATAAATGTAATTGTTAATTACCCACTGTTGTGATTTCAATAGTATTATCATTAATTTTATTTATTATCATTAATTTTTTTCTAATTCTTATCTATCATTAATCTATTATCATTCATTTAATATAATGTATTTTCATGTAGTAGAGATAATTAAAATTCAACACACGGTGTCGTTATTCGCATTCCCTCATTTTTCATCTTTACCCTGTTCCACCTTTGTTGATTTTTTCAAGATCAGACCAGCTTTTGGGAACATCTTTAATTTACATTTTTGTTCTGCGAAGGCGAGAGCGTGATGGAACGTTTTCGAGTCAGAAAACGTTGAGAAAAGGAGCACCGAGGCAGGCAAACTGTATGGTGGGAGAATACCCCTCACGAAACTCACCGGCCAATATATCTGGCCCCGACCTTAGCAAAATACCCCCGCGCTTCGCTTCGAGCCTAAGAAATATTGAGAACTCCATGAAAACACATTTCATCCCTTTTCACCACCTCCTTTGGGGATTGATTAGGACAAAATCCTGAAATTGTTTTTTTTTTTACATTTATGTGGGTAATCTCTGTGAGTAAAAACATATTACTACCTAATCGGGCCTAAGAGATAATAGGCAATGGGAGGAGTCCGAGAAAATATATTTTACCCCTTTTCACCCCCCTTGGAAATGGAATATCCCAAAATCCTTTCTTAGTGGGTGCAAACGGATAGAGATCCTATTTCGCAAGCGAGACACGTTCGCCTGGTTACCGCCTGGCGGTCGCGTCGCGAACTACTATTATTTAAAAATCATTATTTAAAAAACAAAGAAAAAAACGTTAGAACCTTCCTCTCGTCAAGACGAACAAAATGATGTAACACACTTGTGGCTACACCACAGTGTAATAGACAGGTATTCCGACTCCTGTTCAGAATGTGTGACTTTTTCGTCCTAATTCTCCTGGCGGCCGCTAAATTGGCGCTCTAGGAGAAAAGGCTGAACTTTTGCGCATAATACGACTACAATCTCTACTACTACAGTCTCATTAATACACATATATATGCCTTCTAAGTCACGACCGCTCTGGCGACGGCCAGAGGAACTAAATAGAAATTGGCACACAAAATCGCTGGGGTAAAAGGTACAGAGTCGGAACACCTGTCTATTACACCGTGGGCTACACTTCATATTTACTGAGAAACCGCATTTCAAAGTATGCAACTTCAATCTATATCAATACTATTATATAAAATTGAAGTTGCATACTTTGAAATGCGGTTTCTCAGTAAATATGAAGTGTAGCCACAAGTGTCTTACATCACTTTGTTCATCTTGACGAGAGGAAAGTTTTAAGCGTTTTTTTTTTTTATTTAAATAATGATTTGTAAATAATAGTAGTTCGCGACGCGCGACCGCCAGGCGCGTTTTTGGAACTTCCATCCCCAAAGATTACCCACATAAATGTCAATAAACAATTTCAGAATTTTTCCCTAATCAATTCCCAAAGGGGGTGGTGAAAAGGGATGAAATGTGTTTTCGTGGAGTCCTCAATATTTCTTAGGCCCGAAGCGAAACGCGGGGGTATTTTGCTAGTTTTATATAATAGTATAGATATAGATTAGGCCAACTGACAAGCCAGTCTTCCGGTTGCCCTTTAATAGACATTTCGGGCAGGTATTTTACGGAATATAAAAATGTTTATACATAACTGCAAAACTAAGCATTATCGGGCATATGTGTACACATCGACTTTTCTTATTATCTTAATGAGTAGAACCGTGAAATATTGTCCTACATATTTATAAACAAAGTATATATTTAAAAAAAAATGTAACCGCGCATATACAATATATGTTATATCACAAATGTACTGTACAGTAGGCACTCGTTATAAGCCCGTTTTTACCATGCGTTGTACGCCCGTTGACTATCCCCACCATTTCTTGGAATCCTTCGGACGAGAGTGAGAAAACCCGAGAACAAGCGAGAAGCTCTTTCGTTTTCTCATGCTCGCCCTTGGGTTTTCTCCCTTGCGCCAGTGGCCGTGCGGAATAGTGTCAACAACGCGCCGTACGACCGCCGCCAGCCCCGTTTGTCGGGCTTATAACGAGTGTGTAGTGTATTACCTTTGATGACACTTGTTACATACTTGCTTTTAGACACTTACATAGAATTACTGAGTTATTCAAGAATTGCACATTTAATTACCCGAAAAGAATACGGATATACATCCTGCCCAAAGACTCCGCATATCTTATTAGAATTTCTCCAGCACTGTGTAATTGTAACTCAAAGATAAATAAATAAACAGTTATCGGTCTATTTGACTTAAAAATATAATAAATAATATTAAAATAAATTGATGCGAATTGTGTTCAGTTATTAATGAATAAACTGAATATGTAAAACAATATAATAGAAATCAAATCCAAAAGTCTTCGTATGGTACAATTACGATGGTATATATTAATACCATTTTCCACTGCATTTATAATTAATGGCCACGGGAACCCTTCTGTTGGAAAGCTGTTTTTAACAACACACGCAGTATATGCAGCAACGCCCGCGCAATTGAAAGGTTGCATTGGTACATAACTTTTTTATTTTATTTCCTTTGTTTCCGTTCCAGAATTTTAACCCTTCTAACAAAGTGGAAAATATGAAAATCTTGGAAACTATAATAAATAGTTGATTATTTATTTATTCCAGAGTTAAAATTACACAGCGTCTCCAGACATTTTTAATAAGGTGTATGGAAAATTAACTGACAAAAGAGTACATAAGAACTTTATTTATTGAGTGTATCAATTAATAAAACTTTGAACTGCTGCAATTACAGCAAAAAGAGAACTAGCATATTTAGAAATAACCCTCTCATAGAAAGTACGATATTGGAAATGGATTACCTTCCACGGCTTGCCCGGTTCAAATTCAGGTACAAGGTCAGTGAACGCAGCTGCACCAGTTGGCTGCCAATCCTTTCCGTCAGTGGAATCCGTATTACCTGGATCTGGCCATCCACTTTCTCCGAGTCTGGTGGACCATGTACCATCTCCTTGACCCAACAAAGGATTCATGTTAGGACTACTGTGTGATTGTGTCAAACCAGCCGGTGTAGCTGCTGGCTTACTAGTTGTTCCTGGCGCTCTCGAAAACTCATTTGAAACTAACTCTCCATCCTTGTCCAATGAAGGTAATTTCCACTGATTCAGTCTTGATTGTTGCTGACTCTGTAACCAAAAATCATATTTTTAAATACTTAATTTACAGGCCACGATTAAATACATGTACTTAGAGAAAATTAACAAGGAATATTTATCTTCCTCGCAATAAGTTTTGCATTTAACAACTGAACAAAGAAGTCAAATATGCACCTCCAGATTATATGTACACACAGTGAATTTGAATCCCTCGGCTCTAACACACGCACGTGCGCGCACGCATACACATACACACACACAGTGATGGACCGAGATTGCTGCGAGAAAACAAAAACTGAATTTATTAAAAATATTTATTTATCTTCACTAAAAATAGTCTTCTCTGTGTTTATACCAGGGAGTCCAGAACGATGTAATTTCGGTTATGATCGCGGTTATGATCAGTGAGACGACCAAAATGGAATTTCCGATCGTCTCAACCGAAATTGATTATCGACAATTGGTCAAAAGTTTCTCTCAAAATTATGGGCGATCCAAATTCTTGAGATGTTGCAATACGGTCGACCCAACGTCTTGACAGATAGAAATACGGTCAACCAGAAGTCACAAATTCGTGAGCAATAGATAGAAATGCGCTCGATTAAAATTTGTGAAACAATTTGTAACTATACCGATCGCGATTTCGCAAGTAAAGAATAAAATTATTTATTTTCATTATTTGTTATCATGTTAGTAACTTCAATCTTTGCAATCGACGGCAAAATACCTAGTATAAATGAAATAAATTTATAATAAAAATAAAATTAATTATTTTAATTTATAAATTTTTAAAAATAAATGTATTTCTTTTTATCGATTTATTAAATTTTATAGATAATTTTTGAATACTTTAAATAGTTTTACAAATGAAATATTTTTATATTATTTTTAATTATATTATTCTCAGAAATAAATATTTCTATTAATAATTTTCATAAATAATAATATATATTTTTATGGATAAAATATTTATTATATTCAGAACATAACTGACACCTGCCCATATGCTTAGATTTGTCTGAAAAGTAAAATGAAATACATTCTATACTTTTATAATGGAAGTGTTTACATTAAAGCAGCGAGCAAAGCTGCGCTTACTAAGGTCGGGGGCTGATATATTGGCCGGTGAATTTCGTGAACAAGAGCGAGTCAGAAGTGGTGGGGATGGTGCCAGGCTTCTGGCGTGTAGGCGAAACCGAGCTATCAGCGTAGAAATGTGGCCGCTCCGCATTCGGTTCCTCCGAACTCCGATGCGCAGCGCCACAATGCGGACCAACCTAACATAGAGGCTCGACGCAGACAGCGGAAGCAAACCTTGGTTCCAAGACAAATCGACTAGCGACTGTCGCCGCTAGTAAAACTAATCGCCTCTCTAGCCTGTGCAATATTCTCGAGACCACAGCTTTGGCGACACGCATGTGGTTTAGACCTAGTATTGTACAATTTTGTTAAACATCAAATATACGTTTATCTTTTATATACGCAAATGTCTCTCCATTTCCTTCTGTGCCGGCACAGAGTGCCCCGATACACATCAGAATAAATGTGCCTTAGCTCCGAAAAAATTCAGGTCTTTTATTGGTCAGAACCAGTGTGCTTGGGAAAAGGCCCCGTAGCTAGATACTACGCTCCGTTACGCATGCGCGAGAATGCGCGATGACGTCAAACCAATCAACGCCAAGATAGTAAACGAAACGGCGCTATCGTCAACTGAAGCCAAGCTAGCCAAGCCAATCACGTGGCTGTTATTTATGTGTAATCACGTTGCTTGGCTAGCTTGGCTTCAGTTGACGGTAGCACCGTTTCGTTTACCATCTTGGCGTTGATTGGTTTGACGTCATCGCGCATTCTCGCGCATGCGTAACGGAGCGTAGTAGCTCGCTACGGGGCCTTTTCCCAAGCACACTGGTCAGAACATTAATTCTTTCGCGATAGCTGCATCTCGTATTGATCTACGCGTAGCTTCGTAATGCACACAACTATGAATAAATAACAGCCACACGGCTACGTTCTGGCAGAGCCGAGCAGCGTTTCCGTTACCCCACCATCCTTTTCGGAAGCCACGCAACTGATAAATCCACGATCGTCACATGGTGGTGGCTGATTTCTCCTCGATCGCTGTTCGCGAAAACGAATTCACCGGCCAATATATCTGGCCCCGACCTTAGAAAACCAACGACACAAGCGTCGAAAACCAAATATTATTTTTTCTTCGCTGTTATCGCCGTACTTATCGTTGATACACCACCTTTAATAAGTTTAGTGTTTCTTAGATTTGTTTTAGATAAGTTATGGTCGCGCGCAGCTCAAAGTCGACTCAGTTGAGCGCGTGGTAGCATACCGCGCTAGTATAAACCATGAAAGTGAACCAGGGCAGTCGGCTCAACTGTTGTGTGTGAACCTGCATCTATACGCACTTCCTGTGTGTGCGTGCGAATTCGTGCTTCGGTTGTAAACCTTATGGCCCGATGTGCCACAGTTAATATTCAACAGTGAATATCTCGGAAACGAAGCTTCGGATTCCAAAACACTAAAGTACTTTTTAATTTCTTTTTACATGAACAATTTGCATGTTTCATATTGTCCCATTATTTTGGGGCACCCTATATATAGAAATATTCAATAATTTCTATTATATGCAAGTGTTAGGCTTAACGGAAAATGTTATCGAAAGAGATGCAAATAGAGTAAATATAATAATAATTATTGTACATGATTATAAACAATGAATCAATATTTCCTGTTATTGACTTTTCCAAAATAAGATCCAGGATTTCTTTTACTTAAGACTGTTTTTTAATTTATGTTTATTTTCTAACATAACCTAACAAAGGAAATTTGATTACCCCAGTATTTCAATTTTTTTTCGACACTGTGCACTGGTCGTATAACTAAACTATAATAGATATAAAGAAATTATTAGTAAGAAAGCTTAACAGCTTTTTATGCCCTATAGAACTGTGGGGTCAAATTGTTTAAAATATGTAGTGTAAACAGGAAAACGTTCCACACCAAACATTTTAAATTTGCTTTATAACAATTTTTTATATCTACTATAGTTTTCAACATAATAGTGGAAAATAATGAATATTTATGGAGTGTTTCCACCCTTGGAGAACTGAAAATGACAACAAATTGAAAATTGCCTGATACTTCTATTGAAGTCCTCTACCAAGCTGAAGTGTCAAGAAAAATCGGAATGTTCGGGTAACCAAATCTTCCCATTTTAAATCATTTGAGATATGAAAAAATATACATTTTTACAAGCTATTAATAACATATTGCAATTATAAAAAAAAAATTATTTTACAAGAATCTATATATTTGCTTTTTTTTATGATCATAAGAAAATATTTTCTAATTTATACAAACCCAAAATTCAAAATATCTTAAAACTTAAAATACATGACTTAAGGGGTCGTATACGTTTCTCGGCACTAAAACGTGGCCAGTATTTTGGAGTGATTTACTAGTAGATTATAAAACAAGTCTGAGAATACGAAAATGTTTAAAAATGTTGCGTCTGCATGCAGTGGCGTAAAACACGTTTACTGACGCCGCCCCAAATGGCGTGCACGACTCAGCTCGTACGAGCGGTCTGAATAAAAAATCTTCGATTTTTTAACAGTTTGTGGGATCATAGTTATTCAGTGACGTCGCCAATTTTTTTATTTTTTTTCGAAAGAAAAAACTGTGACAATGGTAACACTTTGAAGAAAAGGGTCGTGATTTACGCTATAAAACTCATGCGTTTTGCTTATTATTAAAAAATGGTTCAATTTAATTGAAAAAGTTCGCCGTCACCAGATAACGAATCGTATGTAGAATATGTGTGTAAATAATGAAATTAATTGGATGAACGGTGAGGCAGTTATCATTCCCACCGTTTGGAAAATGATGTTTCGAGAAAAACCGAAAGCCACATTTTTTATATTTTTTCCAATTTTCATACCCGAGGCATATAATCACAGGTATATACAGTGTTGTCTCCCTATGAGCTCGCTGGTCGAGACCGGCGTTGAGCCACTATCGTGAACAGAACCCTAATTCCGAGTGTTCGTTTCTCGTTTCGTTCTGGCCAAAGAGGGGAGCGAGATGGAACGCTTTGCGTGTGCGGCGAGCGCGAGTGCTCAGATGGAATCGTAACTGCTCGACGCATGCGCGGAACGATCAGATAGGCAAGTACGGCACGAGTCTTTTTTGCGCCATAGGCGAGCTTTGCCAAATTGCGCCATTTATTCTAATATATTTAATTGAGTTTCTTCATATCCTTACTCTTAATTTTTACTCGTAGTTTAAAACCGTTGTAGTACAATTTGTAGTACTTCATTTAAAAATATATTTTCAACGATGCCAACAATGAAAAGACCATTTTGCAACTCTTGTCAACCTTAAGCTCTAGCAGTTGCCTAATTTTACAGAGTAAAGTCATAAATAATCTCAAATAAATGTATTATAATAAAGGGCGTAATTTGACAAGTTTGCCTAGGGCGCAAAAAAGACTTGAGTGCTTGCGACCATCGCGCACGCCTGTCGCGCACACAAAGGACGGAGTGTCACGGCGCCCGAAAGACGGAGCGAGACTGTCTTCGCCGGACAAGAGTGACACAGAAGTGGTGGGGATAGCGACAAGTCCGTATCGTGTACACCAAACCGAGCACATAGAGAGACAATACTGTAAACATGTACCTATAAAGCACAAAATGAAACCAACCAGCTAATGAAGGTAAAGTAGTCCGTACCCAGCAGGGTATCGGTTAAGACTCTTCTGAGTGACCTCACACCTAAGTCACAATAGCTCGTAGAGGCACTACAGGGTGATTCTGAAGCTACGCCCGATAATGGATGCGGCCTGGTATCCCGTGGCGAGGACAACCGCCCGCAGTGGCTCACCGAATTTTGTGGCTTTCGACTTTCAAAGGGGTTGGAGTGTAAAATAGTTTCATTTAAAAAACCGAGCTTGACCATTGTAACTCTTAAAATAATAATCGAAGAAAAAATCGTCTGTGCTAATAAATTTGCCCCCTCAAACCATGTAATTTCATATAAACCATCACTGGTTTATTATAAAGACCAAGGTCTTTATGTGAGGGTATGACTATAATGATGTGCTAACGTTTCGTATAACACAAATGCAGTATTTATAAATAAGAAACAAATACTTACGATAGGAGGCTCCTTGTTCATTGTCAAATCAGTAAAACTGTTTTGCAGTGCTGACATGGGATCATGCACAGAACTCTTATAATATTCCGAGCTCTGAGATGGTGGTGCTGGATGTTGTTGCTGCTGCTGCTGCTGCTGCTGTTGCTGCTGCTGCTGTTGTTGCTGCTGCTGTTGCTGTTGCTGCTGCTGTTGTTGCTGCTGCTGCTGCTGCTTCATGTACGTAGCTTGTTGTACAGCGATTTGATTTTGCAGATTTGCTATTTGCTGCTTTGTTTTTGTAATTTGTACACTGATTTGAAGAACAGATTGGCCATTTCCCTTCATTGTACTTTGTACTGAATGTTGCTGATGAAGTTGCTGCAGTACTTTGATTTGTTGCAACAATTGATTCAAAAGTATCAAAGTTTGTGGCGCAAGCGGTTGATTTAGGATTTGATGGTTTAAATAACCTTCCTGGACGGCTAACTGAATTTGTTGCACTAACATGCGCAGCTGCTGAGTACTTGGTTGATTTTGTGGAGCTCTGGATGCCTAAAATATGAAAACATAGCATATTTAAAAACAATTAAGTAAAATGTTTGCTTTTATATAATTTTGAAGAATTATTTCATTTTCATTTATTTGTATTACTATATCTGCAAATTTTTAATGCGTTATTTAAAACACTGATAAAAAAAAAATAAACAGAAAATACCGTTAGAGAATGCGACTGGACAAAGCATGCAAGCTGATTACGTTAAGAAAGTTAAAACGTCTTCTACAGTTTAATTGGAAATTAATGTTAAATTTTGTTTACATCAACGTATTCCACGCGTTGTCCATGTCAGAACTCCACTACAGAACACAAATGTTTTATTATTACCTATGAATGACAGAATTAATACCAGTAAAATTTACCTGATTGAAAGGTGGTTGAGGTGCATTACTACTGGGTTGTTGTTGTAACGGAACAGAGGCTTGTTGTTGTTGCTGTTGTAGTTTCAGCAAACTTGCACTAGCAACCGATCCACCCACACTGCTGGTTGTATTTCCACTAGGTACTCCCGCACCCTGTAATTACAATTTGCAAATTACAAAGATTTCTTTATGGATGTAACAAAATGACAGCGTGATGCGATCTTTATGATCAACGCCACTGGCACAATTTGGATTATAAGGATTATAAGGATATATTTTGATTTAACAAAATGCCATTATCGAATCTTCGGTGCTTTTCTTTTCTAGTTTCGGCGCGAATTTGGCTCTTAATCATTACGGACGTGAGATAAAGAAGATGAGAACGCATGGAAACGAAAATCGTGAATTTCGCAAAACTTGAATTTATTTTCTTAAAAGTAAGATAGAATTTGTCAGAAGTCAAAATTCCAACTGCGTGTAGTGCGAGTTACTTGTCGGCTGTGTTCGAAATAAAGAGGCACCTTTTCTAATGGTTTCTTTTTAGTCACTGTACTTTCATTACTCGCACTATCCGGCCACGTCGGTGCAAAAATAAATGTTAAGAATTTCGAATGGAAAATGGTAACGGATGTTAAAATTCGCTCGTTTGAAAAATCGCGCCTAAACGTCTTTCCAGCGGGGCAGAAACGGTGCAAATTGCTGTAACCATCACTGCGTGAATTTTTAACCAGGCATTTTATAACAGTTCTCCGTATTATTGAGGTAATAAAAAGTTGCTAATTCTTTACAAAAAGTAAGACCTCGCCAGTTTCGATGACCTTGAAATATGTTTCCGGGGGCATGATTATTATTATTACGTTTTTATTGCGTCTATATATATACATATACATAGCCTATATTTACAGAAAATATTGAAAATTACGAAAACCATCTTACCGGAGGAAAAGACATTTGTTGTGCGACGTGATTGAATCTAGGATATGCTGGTGCAGTCGTAGCTTGATTAGTCGGATCGTAAGTTGAGTTTGTATCGTGTCTTCTCCATTGATCTAACGGCCTCAATTGACTTAGAAGCTCCAAAGCTTCCTCCCTATTCATTTCACGATTTCTTAATGCCAATTCAACGTCGTCCTTCTGCAAACAAGAATTGATCTCTAGATTTGCTAATTCAAAAAATGATTTTGTTCATTAACTCTAGAACACGAACATTGGACAATTTTATAATTGTCGGTTATTTATTGTCAAGCAGGAGGATATCCGGACCCCAGAGTCATAATGTATTGCGTCCAATTTTTTCAAGAGATAACATTTTACATTTTCCGAAAGAGTACAAAATTTGAGACGGGAAACATGTAAAATCACAATTTTTTTAAAAATCCATAATACACTGTGGCTTTGGGATCCAGATATGTAAATTGGCTTTGATCTTTATGACATCATCATCTTTGTTGTCATTTTTATAAATATTGGCAACCACTATTTAACACTTGTAGCTTTAGAAATTATGAAGTAAACTATGCACACAAATAGAATACATAGTTGCGTTACGAAATGTATTTATAATTCAATCTATTCTACAACTTAATTTGAATATAATCGGCTTAAGAATTGTTACATACTTTGAATCCTAAATCGCAGAGATATCGAAACTCTCTGCTGTTCCATATAACTTCTTTTGTAAGAGTAGGTTTTGTGGGATGACACCAACTAGGAGAAGGATCCATATCAGTATCACCCCAACTTCCAGCAGGTCCCATTGGCTTGGGTTTGTGCGCACTAGGTCCACCCCAAGCGCCAGGATTCAATGGAGCTTCGTTCCAAGTACTTGGTGTTTTTGGGTCATCCCATGAACTTGTATCTTGCGGACCTTCTGTCCAGCTTCCATTTCGTCCACCAGGAGCACCAGGATGACCCCACATTGGTCCACTCACATCTGGCTTTATACCCGGCTGGCCTGGCATTCTGTTCTGAGGCATCCCTGGAGGACACTGCATTCCTACAATAATAAATTTGTAATTAATGAATCGTATCATATATTTTATAGTCCCTGCTACGTCCCTCCAATTCATATAAACCGTATTTTCAGATATTTTTAACTTTCGTTAACACTTTCAACATTAAGGTAATAAATATGAGCAATAATAAAATGTGGGGACATTAGTATTGGACGAAACTTAAATATGTAATATTGCACAAACCTCCTCTTCCTAAATTTTGTGTTGGATGATCTTTCCAATGAGAAACTTTACTACCAGGTATAGTTCTCTGATTGGTTGCAGGATTTCCCCATAAACTCGTGCCGTCATCATAATTTGGAACATTTCTTCTTTGCGTTGGTGGGGAAGGTTCTTCCCAACCAGACGGTTTTCCTGGCATTATATCTTTAGGTGGCGGAGCAGCCCATTGGTTTATACTGGAAGGATTCAACATCTTTGTAGGAGGACCCGACGGATGTTGATGTCCCATTTGATGATGCGGGGGACCTGGTGGTTGACCCCACATGGCATCGGCATTAGCGCCGTTTAATCTCCCCGAAATTCCACGAGGATCTCCGCGCATGTCTGTCATCCTCGGATCTCGAGCCATTGGATCCATGACACGCATATGCTCCCGAGGATCCAAGGACATTCTATGATCGCGGGGATCCCGCATCTCTCTAGGATCAACAGAACGGAGATCTCGGGGATCTCGATGGTCAATCCTCGGATCACCCCAGTTAGATCCTATAAAAAAGATATATTTATAATTTAAATTAGCAGTTTCAATCACGTAATTAAATTTGTAAGTTAACCCTTTGAATGTCGAGATCCAAATATAGCTTCATGCACCAGATAAAAACTCGTTATAATCGGTGCGGCGTCAATCGTCACCTCTCCATGTTACAAATTTTATTTCCCGCAGTATAAAACAAAGTCCCTGGTTGTTTGTTCGGGAGAACCACCAGACGGAGTTTGATGTGGTTTCCACCACTTTATAGAGCATTTCTCGCGGAAAATTTGCGCATATGAAATTTTAATCTATGGTAAGCGGAAGCGGAGCAGTGATGATTTTAGTGAAGCATTCCTCGAAAATGTTCTATGGGTGGTGCAGTTGTTCTCGAGATTAACTCGAACAAACAGGAGGTAGAGTCCCCTTACCGGGGGCTTCATTTTATACTATGTAGAGACACATATAAGAAGCCCGGGTAACGATGGGTACTTTAAGTCAGTTATACAATAAACAAGTAAAGTATTCAAAGAAAGAAGACCGATTAATTTCCATTCACAGGAAATGATTGATTCATATTGGAATTAAATGATAAACTAATAATTTTTTAATAGAAATCCCTAATATTTCCACTATTGAAACAACTATTATTACATTTTCATAGTTCACGTCACAAAAAGAAATAAATAAAAGAAGTAAACCAACACAAAACAAATAAAACTTTGGCATGATCAATATTACCTCCCCACATACCGGCTTGATTGCCGGTACCTGTTGTCCATTGGCCAGCGGCAGTGTTTGGTTGAGAAGATGCAGGAGCACCGGTCCACATATTGGATGAATCAGCGGCATCATCATCTTCACCCCAAGTTCCACCAATGTTTGTTGCTGGAGTACGACCCCAAGGTGTTTTTGGTTGTTGCTGAGGTGGTGGTTGACCACCGTTTCTGATATTTGCTTCCCACAGGTCTGTACCATTGTTTACTGGTGGTTTCCACACTGGGACGCCATCCTTACTTACACCAGGCTCTGGCGTAGTTGGAATATCCCAGTTCGTGTCCTGATTTACATGTTGCTGAAAGAGAAACAAAAGGTTTGACATATGATATTACACGTATCATTGTAAAACAAAAACAAAAAAAAAACTAATATGGAATAAATGCGTGAAGTCCCTACAACATTGTCAACCACCTCCGTTCCTTGGTGGGGTTATACTTTACATCGTCCCTTACTTTCCTCGATTAATGAACCACAGACAGACATTAATTTATTGTTACTTGTTATAAACTTAATATGATTTAAAATTAAATATGTAATTCATTTTAATGTCATTTAACTATTATCAATTGCGTCATAATTTTTTGTGATAACGAATCCAATAAAAGCAGGAGTGAAAAACAAAATAATCCCGGAATTGAACTATGAGACATTTATGGAGAAAATATCAAACTAATACTCTGTTGGCCATTACTAAATGTGAAAAAAGAATTATTTTAATGTACCAACATTTTTCATAGGTCGAGACTCCTTCAATACTTCAATAATTAATGAATGCTTTCAATTATCATGATAACCGCTCTACGGAAATGATTGCACAACATAAAATAATTTTCTCGGCAAAAATAAACCGAACAATCAGTACATATAACAATAAACGCCTTAAAATTCGAATGAAATAATAAAAATACTTACACGGCCCCAACCATCTTGACTAAAAAGTGCTTCCCTCATGGTATTCAACTGCTCCAACTGCTGTTTTGTCGAAGGATTATTGCTAGCAGATGTATTACTACTATTAACAGATCCCTGAGCTTGATTATTCGGCTGATTATTATTGCTACTGGAGTTTGACTGTTGCTGCTGCTGCTGTTGTTGCTGCTGTTGCGGTGTATTATTATTATTGTTTTGCACAGAAGGATTTTGGCTAGGCCCTCCAGGATTGTTAGATTTTCCTTGTGACCATTGGTTATTGTTCGGACCACCTTGACTCGTACTGCTTGACTGAGATGTTGGTGGACCGGGTTGCTGATTCGTTTGTTGATTTGGATTATTCATCTTATTTACGTTACCTACGTCAGAATAAGCGACCATCCAAATTAATAACAATCAGTTGCAGCTAATTACTTAATTATTTCTTGGTAAATATAATAAACAAAAAAGAGGATTCCAACAATGGGGTTGCTGATTTGATCAAAATTCTTCTGATGGACATAATGCAAAAGTTGGGGGGTTCAAATTTGTTTATGCGAATGAACAGTATTTACTAATCGGTAACGTAAAAATTCGTCAGACATACGATGCACCTTACTTAGCCATTTAAGGGGGAACACCACTGTGATGGCCGATAAAATAAGCCGTATTTAAGAATTTTTTTCAGAAATAATTTACAGTTTTCATAGAAAATTTGTATTTCCTACCTTTAGTACAATGTCTTTAAAGACTATAAAAAAAGTAAATAGAAAAATGTGCATGAATTTTAATATATTAATTAATCTTCC
The DNA here is from genome assembly GCA_963971345.1 of Andrena flavipes. Lineage (NCBI taxonomy): Eukaryota > Metazoa > Arthropoda > Insecta > Hymenoptera > Andrenidae > Andrena > Andrena flavipes. Next base: position 70,414,562 of record OZ020479.1, on the reverse strand, counting down.
AAACCCCCCATGCGCGCTGGCCGAATATGATACTATAGAACCAGCAGGTCCGAAAACAAATTTCATTCTTTTTTTCTCTATAAATTATATGCGTGTAGTTTCCATTGCAATTCTTTGAAATACACTCGAAAAACTGTCCATCTTATTACCGGATTTTTGAAACATTTCTCCTGAAACGAATCATTCTTACAAAAATAATTTGTTTTTGAAATCCGTACGTGCAATGGGCACTACACTCATATACCTATTGTATAATAATAATAAAAAAAAAAAATTAAATTTGATTTCGGACCTGCAGTTCCATAGTTACATATTCGACAAGCGCGCGTAGGGGGTCTAGAAGATTAATTAATATTTTGAAATTTATGCATGTTTTTGATTATATTTTTTTTTTATAGTCTCTTAAGACATTGTACTAAAGGTAGGTGTTTCGACAGAATCATATATATATATATATATATATATATATATATATATATATGTATTTTTGTATTATTTTTATTATTTGTAGTATTTATATATATATATATATTTTGTATTATATATTATATATATAAGGCAACTAGAACATTCTTTAACAGCTGAACTTATTTACTTTTCGCGACATCATACACATACTCTTCCACACAATACCTCACATACACTCGTACACACACTCACGCTCTCGTGACCGACCTGAGTCCTCGGTTACACAAAGCTCTAGTATCTCGACAAGATTCGCCGAAATTGTTACGACGTATCTATTCTCAATCTTTGAATCAACTGCACTATTCTCAATATTTTCTAGTTCTCTTTAATGCAGTAGATAATATAAATTTTATATGAAAACTGTAAATTACATAATACAGCCTGGCGCACTTAGGCCACAGCATCATTTTATGCTTCGATTATCTATATACATATACATAAAATCCTCAGTTTAGTCGCATATAATAAACAGTTTGATGATATATAAACATAGCGCAATTCAAATTTCGGCAACTTTGTTTTTGAGACTGCACTTTGGTTGCAATTCAATGGTACAACGATACATATTTGTAAAAACACGTGGCATCTCAAATTTTGATAATTTATCTTATTTGACACTCGTCAGGTTATAACCTGATTGTAAGCTGTCAAAATTTGGAGTAGATCGCATAGTGAAGATAGCGATTGATGAAAGAAACATGTGTTAGATTCTGTTTGCTGAAGGTGTGCGTGTAACGCGTATACCTATTATGTTGACGAAAATTTGGCTTGAAGAAGAAGAATCCGAAGAAAAATGAGACGATATTACGATATCTCTGTCATGCGTGGACCGATTTTATTGAATTTGGTCTTATTCGAAAGCTTATATGTGGTTTACATAAGAAAAATGCCTTTAAATTTAGAAAATATTGCAGGCATGATGAGATATTAATGAAATAAGTTTTAGGTTAGGTTGGATTAGCCGGGTGAGGAGTAAACGATAGCGGTAGCGACAGTCGACATATACAGGGTGCCGAAACATGTACTTGGCGTCGAGACGTTACCGCGTCTCTAGATATGCGTGATTTCGTAAGAGAAAGTAAACAAAAAATAAGTAGTGCCTGTGTGATATTTCTGACGCAGTACGCAATTATTTAGTATAGTTAAAGATCCATTTTTTGCAATACATTCCTGGTAAATTTCTGAATTTCGAAGTTTTTAGGACAATAAATATGTTTGTAGCATTTTATAAACTAAAAATGAGGAACGGTATGTTTAGAACTAAGGCATGACAATTAGTATGGCCATCTCGTCCGCAAACTTAGGAGAGACGGCCAACTTTGGTCAGGGTTAGATGGCCATATTTCTGTAGCACCGATATGATGTAGGTTTAACCCCGTAAAAAACTACAAAAAGGAAAAAAATTACGCCAAGTACATGAAATCAAATAAATCACAAAAAATAGAAGATAATAATAATTACAAAATAAAAAAAAACTACACGTACATAAAGGTGCTTTCAGTCAAATACTTGGCGTGGCATGGCAAGGTATTCTCAGACCCACACTGCACCATGACATTGCAAAGACGTTGCCGTATTCCCGCAACGTTTCGGAGATTTTACAGCAATAGTCCCGCCGCAACGTTTCGATCAGTGACGGACGCGACGAAACAAATGTGTGTAGGCAGAATCGGTTACTACTTTATATCTATTTAACGTTATACTTAACGCCCGTGTGTCATTTTCTCATAGGAACTTTTTTTCCCCAGTCTCATTTTAGGTTAGGTTGGAAAGCAGTCGTTAGACTGAACCCTTGCATTTTTCGTCTTTCTTTTCTCTTGCTTGGTTCTATGTACGTCTGTGCAATAAAGATGTCTAATAATAATAATAATTTCACACATTAAAATATATAGTACCCCACATCTATCTAAATAAATTAAGTTGATCTTCAAATCTATTCTACAGGGTGTCCGCGAAAAGACTGAACAGCTGGATACAGTATCGTTTCCCAACGTCTGTAGAATAGGAAGGTTGCCTGGTAAGATTCGACCAATCAGGAACCAGAATGAAAAACGCGGGCGTGACGTCACCCAGCATGCCCGTTCCAATTAATACGAAATTTATATAGTTGTAATGTTGCATAAAAAATGCAATTCTCATGATTACGAGAAATAATATACTAATATAATATTCCACCAACAGAAATATTCAATAATATATAATAATTTTTTAAATTCAATCTTCTATGTAGAATACATTTTTCTATGTAAAGATTCATTTTTAAGGATTATTGAACATTAATGAGATTATTGAATCTTAAGAAACAAATGTATCACAACTACAGTAGAACATCTCGATTAACCGTACTGTATTTTCCTCGATTTTTATTATTTAGATTTTTAACTATTCGAGGTAATTACGATGAAACTATAGGAGGTTTTTGTTTTTGCTGAAAAACAAAATTAGTATTTAAAAAAAGACATAAACAAATATAAACAGATAATCTTATTTATTTACCATCTTTTTTTAGCTTTTTTAATTGTGATCCTGTTAATCTAGCTTGTAGTTCATCCTCAAAATCGTTGGGCTTAAAATATCGACTACATATTCTTTCATATTTTGGATTAAATTTATCTTTCCTGTAACACTTTTTAATCCATTCTCTCCTAATTTTAAGTTCTTTAGGAAATGTAAAAAACATTATATGTTCCAGATTTTCCTTCGCTTTCTTTGAGTTGCTTTTACATGTAGCAACACTGCAAACAATACCGCCTGGCATCTCAATGAAATTTAAATATAATATATAAAAACAATAATATTCGTCTTTGCACGTTCGAATATGCTCAGAATCCACTGTCAATCCACTGTTCTAGCGTTGTTTGGCATGCTGGGTTACGTAGCAATATGGCCGCCTCACACTCCACACTTCGGTTGCTATTGGGTGCGTTCAGCGTACACAACTGTTGGCCAACTGTTGGACAACCGCTCACTGATCGTTCGCTGAACGCTACCGCTCAGTTGCGCTCTTTCCAACACGTTCAGTGAACGGTCGCCATTTTTCTAAGCGGAGATAAACTCCGCTCACCTTACCCAACATGTTGTGTTACAAGATGGCGTCTCCCGTGGATTCAAACAACAATATGTGCTACATTAGCACCACCTGCCGCACGATTTGGGAACTGCTGAAACCATCGTGTTGTTCAGCGGAACGATGGCTGCTCACTGATCAGTTCCCAACAGTTGGCGCCAACAGTTGTGTGCGCTGAACGCACCCATTGGTGACCAGGCAACCATTCTATTCTACAGACCTTGATCGTTTTCTTATGGACTCGGTTTGGTGTACACGATGTGGGTTTTTCGCTATCCCCACCACTTCTGTCTCACTCTTGTCCGGCGAAGGAGAGAGCGAGATGGAATGAGAGCGAGCGAGAGGCACTCGAAGCGAGCAAGGGCGGTACGAGATAGACGACACGTTGGTGTTTTGTCTCGCTCCGTCTTTCGGACGCCGTGGCAGTCCGTGCTTTGCGTGCGCGACGGGCGTGCGCAATGGTCGCGAGCGCATACGGTGAGCACGGGAACCGCTTCGCAAAATCTTCGCCCGCCGCGCACATAAAGCGTCCCATCTCGCTCCCCCCTTCGGCCAGAAAGAAGCGCTCTGTTCATGATATGGGTTCAACGCCGATCTCTGGAATTTCCGCGATTTTCGACCTTATTCTGCGATTTTTAAGCGTTCATAGCTCACAGCAACATTAACCGATTTTGATGAAATTTTAGGCACGTATATAATACGTATATTTACTATTTTTTTTTCTCCAATTTCAACCAAATGCTTTTTTCAAAACGACGAATCACATCATTTAGCAAAATAATCCCTCTAGCTCCTAAAAAAAACTTAAGTCGTTTAGATTAATTTTAAAAAAATTATGCGATTTTAAAGAGTGTACCAATACTTTTTACACTCAGTGTACATTATATCGTCGATTGTGAAACAATCGACGGTGACGAGAAGATGGTTGTGTTAGTAACGTCTGTATAGGTAAATTTCAATATATTTTGCAAAAGTGTTTTATTAATATCTCAGAAACTAACAAATACGCGCAGCTGAAATGTTATATTAGAAGTTCTCTCCCCCTCCCGCCCAACCTCTCAAAATTTCAGTTCATTCCGTTGGTTGGTTCATACCGTAGTACAGCCAAAATTAGAACCTAAATTCCGGGCGAAGTCGGGTAATAAAGCTAGTAGTTTATAAAGCCAAACGGTTCACGTCTTTAGTGTTACCGCATTTTCTTATTCATCTTCAATTCCCTAGTATCTTCTTCCGATGAGTTATACTTCATCAGTTTTACAATCAATAATACCTGACGCACGATAAATTGTGACGTGTGTGACAAAATCGTCGTACAAATCATCACAACCATCTCCTCAAACAGATTGTACGACAAATCGTACGAAAATCCGTAACATTTATGGACACTTTTACTCCGCGTCACGAATCATTTTCCCGTCGAACTTTCGAAATTTTTATTTCTATATTTTTGATTACACGTCTGTAAGAGTGTTGGCAATGGATTAACGAAAATTTTCTGATAACGAATCGGAATATTTTCATAATAAAATAACTTTTGATCATATGTAATGTGTGATGAATTTACAGCATTCAGTGACAGAAATTACGTGTAGTTGAAAATAGCTCAAATAAGATCGTGTTCAAATGTATTTTGTATTTTCAGCGCGAAAACCAGGCCAATCTACGAATGAGATAATAAAGTCCAATTTGCATTTGACATCAAGATAGCCAAATTAAGAGAAATTGCGAAAGGCTGGCGAAAAACAAATCAAAACGCAGAAATTTATTAAATATAAACAAAGGAATGCTGAGAAAATACTGAAATGTCCACGGTATATTGATAAAACGTTATTTACAAAAAAAAAACTCTTATTTGTATAGCGTTAGTCTAATAGTTTGCATACCTATGTAAAATAAGTAGTTGTGTATGGGTTGATCAGTCTCTGGACGAGGAGGGCTCATAAATTACAAGGAAAGGTTCAGTCTGGGATAGGCCAGTTAGTCTGGGCCCAAACATTGCAGGTCTCGGTCGAGGATTGACAGAGGTGGCGATTGCCTCTGTCAGGGAGATCTGGAAAGTGTCTTCGAGGTGGAATGTAGCTACGGTCTTCCCGGGAGATTTTCTCCCTCCCTTTGAAGACCGAGTGCAGCAAAAGAGTCATGCCTACAATAAGTGACCACAGTCAATTTGTTGTTCTGAGGGACCAAATAGGATCCACGCGCACAAAATTTGTATTGAATGCGTCTCTCGTGACTGCAGTCAGTCTTGCACCAAACTTTCAACCATAAAGAACATTTAAACTTGATTTGTTTTGTTAAATATATAATTATAATAACAAGTGTTTTATGGCTCTATTAATTTAGAAACCTTCACTGCCATTAATTTACTATTAGAGGCGTAGGAGTGATTCGCACAAGAGTATCGCCTACACACACGTGTTACGCAAGTCGTTCGATTGACCGTCAACACATGAGTAATAGAAACGTTGACGTAATTATAATCTACAGTTGCTCTATATTGCCGTTACACGAACGTATTCTGTCATTAACAGAGTTCGGAAGTAAGAACGTGGTCTGGGTAATTATGCAGTATAGGGGAGGAAGCTCCGAAGACCTCGAGCTGGCGTATGTCCTTGAAAGGAGTGGCAAAAACCTCATAATTTCATTTCTCAATATTTTTGAATATTTTGTTGTTATATTTCTTTTTAAACGTCAAACTAACTATAATATTAAACAAAGAATTTAATGTGATCCCCCCCCCCCCTAATGTATCCCAAAAACTATACCGATACTTCGTCACATATACTGAAACATTCCAGAATATTGGTAACTTAGAGAGCAGGACCAAGGGATTTGTTTAGTATCTCGGTAACTAAGACCGAGCGGTGGTAGCATGTATGCATTGGGATCTGACATCCGTCACCATGACATCTGGTAGCGAAAGTAGAAGCGCTCGTTGGGTACATCCCTCGAAGTACACGTTCATCTTGTATAAAATTCCGCTGGGGAGGATTTGAACCTGCCCAATCACATATACTTTGCATAGAAAGGAACATTTTCGCAAATAACTACAATACCACATATACACAACACATGTATCTTGTACCCATATCGGCACCACCTTGGTTAGACTCAACCCCCATGTCAGATCCCAATAGAGAAAAGTTGTTCGTGATGATGTTTGAAGGTCATCAAAATCAGTGATGTGCGCCTAATTCCGCATAATTACCATTTACATAAGTATGTCTTAAATTATACGTAAGGGAAAGTTACTAGGGATCACGTCCTTGACAATATATGTGAAGGACAAGGTCATCGGAGCTGCCTCCCCTATACTCCATAATTACCACAGTTTGTTCTGTTTATCGAACGTATCGCAATGGCTTTCGCAAATAATGAAGATACTTTCGCAAATTAGGAGAAACAAGTTAAGAAATTACTATACACTATACAAATCCAAACGGGATTTCAATGCAAAACTTAATCGGCCGAATTGAAACTGTAATTATTCGAATGTGTCTACAGACCAGATTAAAAATATCATGGGAAACATGGAAAAATGTGTTAAAAAATGTTTAGAAAATTAGTAGTGACACGATTGAACATGAGTGGTATTGTGATAAAATAATTTTCTATAACATAATATGAATGCATCATATATGTAATAGTATAATACATAGAATATGAAATATCTTGCAAAACATTAATTTGCATATGCCTATACCTTCATACTTTTACGTAAAATAGAATAAGAGGTACTACCTACAGCCCGTACCATTCTCTAACATGGAATCACCATATACACATTCTTCTAAATCCCAAAATATGTTTTAATTATGAAAGGTAACCAAATTAATAGACAACATTAGCGTAAATTTCTGTATACCTCACTGGTACACTTAAAGCACGTGATCAAACTTGCTTAAGCCTGAGAGGCACACTAGTACTGCAAGAGATTAAAGCTTCGAAAACTGATTATAATACTGAAATTATGGAATTTGATTAAAATTGAGAAATAAAATTACTCACCTGGAACATTCTGTCCACCGAGAGGTCCCTGAGTCTGACTCGGATTTGGATTGCCAGCAACAGATCGGTTTACATTATTCCCAGTCCAATTTCCGGGTGCCCCACTATTACCAGAAGAATTTCCTGAATTTCCACCCCAAGCAGATTGATTGCTATTGTTGTTATTTGGTGTGCTGGTTTGCGCCGAACCCCAATTTGCAGCTCCCCCACTGTTCAATGAACTCTCGCCTCCACCAGCTAATCTAAGGAGACTGGAAATTCCCCACCTCCTCTTATATCCTAAATTAGGCTCGTCTAAATCGCCAGCTGACCCAAAGAGAACGTTTAATACATGTTTAAGATGGACTTTGTGAGTTTCTAGAGAATCTTTGGAAACTCCTAAGGATGCTGCTATGAGATTCCTTGCGCAATGAATGAGATGAGCTCGATTTGAGCTGTTCACGAAAACTTCTTTGTTTTGTTCTGATTCTGAGAAGATCTCTTCTGATCGACTCGAAACAATTGAACTTCCTTCCGAGTCTTGGCTGTTCATTGAACGGAGATGAATGTGATGTTTATCGGACTGATTGCACTGATTATGAAGGCCCGCTGTAATGGCATCTGTAGCTGCCTTCTTCAAATCCGAGGAATTTGTATCAAGACATTCATTGTCAATGAACTGGGCAGTTTGAAATATCGAACCGATTAAAGTAAACCGATTAGGATTTATCGGACTTTCTACGAAATAGTTTTCAACGTTAAATCCGATAACTTGATGTACTTTGTACAGCGTCTCTTTGAACCGATTTAAATCACAGAGATTTCCTACAGAATTGTCTTCATTCGTCGTATCCGTAAAAGCTTGGTGCTCTAGTTTATTTCGATTAACTGAACGAGGGCACGACGAACTCATAGAAACGTCTACTACGGAATCGTGCGAAACTTGGCAGCAGTCAGTTTCTTGAAATCCACAAAAATGGAACGCTGTTGCTTCAATATACTGTTGACCGTTCGAGTAGACAGTAATTTGAGATTTGATCGTTTCCAGTTGATCGTAACCATCATCTTTATTAACGTTTCGGTATATGATTTGTTCGTTACAACGACCAAAACATCTGAACGAATTGTCTTCTTTTTCTCTCTCTAAAAGAGAGTCATTATAATACCCCGTTAAAAAGTTCGGCAGACTGTCATAAAAATCGTGAGGAGTGTGCATTTGGTCGGGCCATAATGTCTCGAAGTAGTTCGGCCGAGATCCAGGTACACCGATTATTCGGGATGCAGATTGGCGTGTAAGCGTCATCGTAGGCTTGCAGGTAGTCATAGTAGGAATGTAGAGAGCGAACTCGGCGTGGTTCTCCCCCTTAACCCTAAATCTATCCCCTATAGTAGACTTAGAAAGAGACTTAACAAACTCAGGGTCTAGTCGCACATACGACCCCGAGCATCTATAGCTCGCGAAATAAGCGCCGAAAGGCTTATTAGACTTAATATTATCCTGAAATGAAAGAGCACCAACAGTAATTGTTGCCACGTTGCTAATACCATTAATTCGCCAGGACAACATCTTCGCCGTCTTTCCTTTTAAGTTCGAAATCATCATTTCTGAAGTTCTTGTTACGAACCAAGCGTTTAGATGTTGGTTTTCCGAAGTCAGAAGTTTCAAATTCACTTTTCTAAAGGCTTGTAATAGGAACGCAGAGTTCACATTTTGCATAAGACTTCTGACAGAGGCAAAAAATCCGCTATTCAACTCCCTTAAAGCCATCGCGAGTAACAAAATCGTGAAATTTTGCTTGTCTGATCTTGAAATCCCATCGTTTATACTTCTAAACATCTTGTAAAATAAGGCGTTCAAATTTGTCAGCTCGGAAATCCAAATTTTACAGTATATCGTTGTGTTGACTATCATCGATGAATTCTTCCGAAGAATTAAAATTCTTTTATTATACATGAGAATTGTATGCTTTGTACTCCCGAATCTATTTGAGAGAGTTACAATAATTAAATTTGGCTTCTTCAGTATCATAGTATCATATATTTTAAAGGCCAATGTTGTCTCATTTATCTTCGAAGGTATACCAAAGGACTGGACATTGAGATGTGTCCTTTTGTAGCTAGTCTCGTGGCTCGGTATCCCCTTCCACATAATACTCAAATCGCAAATCACCTTACAGCTAAATTTAACCACATAAAGCTTATGATCTAACGAGAGTGGAACACATGCGCGTTGCGTCAGCTCGTTCGCGACCAGGTCGAGCCATGGAGGAAAGGATTGTGCGCGTTTCCGCGCGTTTCTCAATGGGAGAGGTCGCGGAGGCTGGTCGGTTAGCTCGTTTCCGGGAACGATAAGCGTAATGGAAGAACTGGTGGTCACTTTTTCCCCTTCCTTAATGAAATCTGATTCTTCGTTCGACGATCTATCCCTTAGTTTAGCTTCCTCCAGTGTTACGAAATTTGAAGGCGACTTTGATATTTTTGTATAGCTTTCGTCAATGTTTGTTACTGCAATGTTATTGTTTATAAACAATATATCATCTAACATAACATTCTGCAACATTTCTTTGTTCTTATTGTTAGTTTTCATGAAACAAAATTCGATTATTATGGACGAAGCGTTGGATCTTGAAAAAGCACTATTTAACACAAAATTCCTAAGATTGTGCATGATCTTCGTGCGAATCTCCGAAGAAAGGTAGCTGATTTTAACAGGCCTTCCTGGAGCATACGTATTCGATTCAATTGGTTTTAACAATGGCTTCGTAGATCCTAGGTTGAACAAAAGTCGAGATTCGTTTTTCAAAAATAGATACGTCAATAGGAATTTTGGAATTTCCAGATTAATTTCAGCTAGATACGTGTTTCTATATATTAAATCATGAGATGCACATTTTGTACAAGCATCTAGAGATTTCAAATTAATTTCAGTAGAGAAAAATTCTTTTGCATCTTGATTCTTATAGAACGATTCGTACCTAAGCAAATGTATGTTTCCTAAAATAACTTCGGTCGGTATTAAATGTGTTAAAGAAACTTTCGTCAATGCTTCTTCAGATTCAAAATTTGATTTCATCCAGTCGTACCCACATGCAAGCATGGAGTAGTTTGATAAATATGTCTTTAAGATCTTCATCACTTTAAAGATAAATTCATTCGTAGAATGTCTGCGTTGAATGATTTGATTATTCGTTACGGATATTTTCATATTTATAAAGCGTTCATCTTGCGACTTGTAGAGACATCGTTCTTGTAACAATAAACCGTCGAAAGAAGAGTTCACCAAGAATTTGCATGGATCCAAACGGGCTCCTAGTCTCATTGCGATCGCACCACCGTCCATTTTGACGTGGAGGAAATAATGGTTACTGGTTGAGCTGAGCAATATCACAGACTTGTAGTTATCGTTATTATTACTTAGGAGGCTAGAATTAGACTTATTGTTATTGTATTTGCCTGAATGAAGGCAGGACCCTAGTAAGGAGTAATTGTCAAGAGAGTCGAGAGAGAAGTGGCCTGATGAGGGGCGATCAGACTTGGGTATCCTAACTAGGCTAGGTACCCCTTCACCGATTGCGCACTTATCCCCTGTTAATCGTATATTTACGCTTATATTTAGTACCCTAACGGTTAGTACGCTAAAGCTAGTCTTATTATCACTTAATGTCTTAGACATAGACTTAGAGTTATTGGCGGAGCTGTCCGATACGTGATTGCCGGACGAGCCCGGTTGTTTTCTTTTTGTTGTTAAATTAACTGTTGCTTTTCGATCGTCTTGATGATTATGTACTGCTCGGCTTGAGCGATTATTTACTGTAGGATTATTATTATTATTATTATTATTATTACTATTATTATTATTATCGTTATCATCATCATCATCATCCTTATCATCATCGTCGTCGTCATCGTCATTATCATCATCATCGTAAGTTAGGTGATTTTTTCTTGGGTTTTTTGTGGTTGACAACGCCAGTGACTGGCAGATCGGGCCTCGACTGGTCAAGATGGTCTTGCCTGGAAAAAATAAAACAATATTCCAGGAATTACAATTTATGGTTACGTTGTCAATTTTGTAGTAGCTAATTCTTATACACTCAAAACATCTTCGGCATTATTATAGTTTGATTTTCGAAATAAGACCTTCGGCTGGGGGCACACGGTTTTTTTTCCGTCAATTGTGATGGACGTACGTGTAAACCGCACACGAGCGTTGCTTCTTTTGCGATATGCCCGTGTATGATATTGTTAGCGTTTTCATACACGACATATTTATAGTTGCTAGGTAGGCGAAACAGAAAATTTTGGGTACATCCCATAAATGGGGAACGATACCTTAATGATCATCATTCGAGGCATTCCATATCAATTACACTCACTTCACAAATTAATAATTCGGTGTCAATATTAATATCCATTTTGGCAAATAAGATGGAAATTTTCTCTCTTCACTTATTACACGTTCTCACTCAACGGACGTCGGACGGTACGTTAGTGTGCCGTGCTACATTCCCGAGTATATAATGCAGAACGTGCGTCGACGTTTTGTAACGTCCGTTCTAGCATAAATACGTCGATGAAAAAGTAACGCGCGTTGCACCGTCCGTTGAAAGTAACGTCCGTTCCCCGCCACGACGGACGTAAAAAAAACGCTCGTGTGCGCCCAGCATAAAGTTGGGCTTGCGGGGACCCAACGCATGTTGCGTTTTTCATGCGACGTTGTCGCACTGTAGAGTCTAGTAGATCGTATGTCTCTTCCTATCTTCAAGCATAACCGCGTCTCTCTTACCAGCTCGATAAAACACATTTCTTCATCTGTTTCAATTCAAATCGATCAATTTATTCAGCCGATGTCGGGAATTTTGATCACAATTATTAAGTACTAGCATGCCCCGTCTGGGCTTCGCCCGAGCTATTAGCGTGACTGATTCGTGTTTATCTCCACATAATATAAAATAATGTCCCCCGGTAGGCGTCTGTTTGTTCGCGCTAATTTCGAGAACTACATACTGGACGGACTGCGATGCAGCCCCCACCACCCCATACAGCAGGTCTGCACAAGGAGCCTTTTTCAGCGCCTAGCGGCAAGCAACTAGTCGTACGCCCTTACTAAGGGTAGAATCGGTGAGGAGAACTGCAATAGTGTAGGTGCGGGCTCGTAGGCGTGTAGCGTAAGAATATATGGCTAGGTTCCTTGTGGTGCCCAGTGCAGAGCATGTCCCGCAATATAATTCGGTGGGGTCACTGGGGCCCCACAAGGAACCCAGCCATATATACTTACGCTACGCGCCTACGAGTCCGCACCTACACTACTGCAGTTCTCCTCACCGATTCTATCCTTAGTAACGGCGTACGGCTGGTTGCTTGCCGCTAGGTGCTGAAAAAGGCTCCCTGTGCAGACCTACCATACAGCATTCTCGAATTTACGGCGATAGGCTTTTAACTAAGATCTTATAAGATTTCCTTTGTATAAAATAAATTAATGATAAAATACTTTTTTTAATATAATTATTATTATAAGATGGATACGTTTATTTAATGATAGAAAACCGAAATAAGTAAGAAGCTCCTTAAAGCACGATCAAGCAGTATGTGCAAGATACAGGTCCATACGCGCAATATGTAGAATCTACTGTCATTTGCAGAAAAGAAGGCGCCCGGACGCTAAACGCAGCAAGGTGGCTACTTTGCTCGCAGTGGACAACGCAATAATGTCGACCAATACAAAGTAAGCAAAAGGGACACAGACGGTGGGAGCCGATGCGAGCAAAGTAGCCCCCTTGCCCTGCTCAGCATCCGGATGACAACTTTTTTGTAAACCACGGGAGTGTGGATCTTATACATAGCGCGGCGAGTACCGCTCTGCGCGAAAGAGAAGAGCGTGACGGTTGCCCGCACAGTGGTGGAGATGCCGAGTCACATCGTTAGCTGTTCTGTGAGCGTTGCGATTCACCAAAATCTTGCTGCACTAAAATCGTCATTGCTCGGCTTCTTTTTGTCATAGGTTAATGTTGCATACACCTAAACCTTCCTCAAGAAATGCTTTACAAAACAATGAAAACCGCATCACAATTCGTCCAGTGGTTCTCAAGATTAGTGGATACAAACATACAGACGCCTACCGGGGACTTTATTTTATAATCTGTAGGTAGAGATATGCAGTCCAGCTGAGTTTTAGATCTTCAGTTTTAACCTTTAAAATTCGTTGACTTTCAATAGTATTAGTTGAAGAATATACCGTCATAATATAGCAGTATATGTTGTGTGCTTTTTCTACGCGATAAAAATTAAATTATTAATGTTGTATGTAATAGTTATTTAGACAATACACAATGGTTAAATAGTAAACGAACTACTCGCCTTGTCATATAAGAACGAACTCGTTTCACGCATGTAGAATGAGCTCATTGGCTCCGAGGGAGCGTTGGTTGGGGTATAGCGAATAGTAGCGCAGAACAGGTCTGTGCGCAGGTTCCTTCTTATATGACAGAGTATATATGTGAACCCCTATGATGAAACGACAATTGCAAAAATCTTTATACCTGGAATAATTTCCACTTGCCATTTGCTGAGAGGTTCTCTTAGTTTTATTTATTTTTGTATTTCATTTTATTATTCCCTTTCCATTTTGTTTAATGCAGGAACATAATGTAAACCGGTAATGGTTACTTGTTATTTCGATTTAACCCTTGTGTGCTGTTAATCATTCTTAACATCCAATTAATTATAATAAATTTAATTTTATCGCATAAAGTAGCATAATATACGCTGTTATACAGGGTGTTTCATCCAACTTTGTCACTTCAAATATCTCTGCTATATTTAAAATTTCACAAAAATATTTCTTACAACAGCTGCAATTTTATGCAGCACGGCGTATGATACGAATTACAATGATGTACAAAATACATTTATGCCCACTTAAGTTTAATAATTCCAGGTTCCAGAGAACATCTTTTATTCGTGATAGTAGGCGTATTTCACACCTCCGATTTCTCTTTTCACGGAATTTTATGCCCGCTGCTCTAAAATAAGTGACTAACAATTTATCACTAGTCTCTAAGAAGTGAAAAATGTCAATTTCTTATGGGATCTTCATAAAAGTCCTTGTGTCTTTCCGATGAGAATGATACCAAAGCCGACAAACATAAAATTAATTTGCGGAATTTAAAGCCACCATCGTTAAAAATAATTCGATATACATGATATTTGGAGGTCTTTTAATCGGAAAAGTGTCAGGAATTCAATTGTGTGACATTCATATGGATACAACGAAAAATAAAACACTTAACTTTTGGAAATACCGCCCGAGCGACCTTAGGCACACGTGCGCGTCGAAGCCGGCAAACGAGGAAATTTAAAAAATGCCGCACAGCCAAGCACCAAATACCCAGTACTGCATATTGAAATTTTTATATTTTTCATTTGATCTTAATGAAAATACGACCTCAAGAAATCGACTGGTGTTGTATTTTTGAAGATCCAATGAGAAATGTGCAATTTGACACTTATCACTTCTTAACACGTTGGCTGCCAAAGCTGAATTATACTTTTATTTCCCCCGTTGCGAACATGTAAATCAATAATATGACTATAATACTACATTATAAGATCTCAGCATACCATTTGCATATACATTTAACCTGTGGAGTAATATTGTATTCTCGCAGTGCCGCGTGACCCGCCGGCGGTCTCACTTTGTTACATTTCAGTTTCAATTATTCATATCAAATACGTAAAAGATGTTCAACATGCGACTTGCAATTGAAGAAGACTATCGATAGACACGAGGCGATGAGAAAATGTAAAAAGGTATCATCCGGTAAATGTTTACATTAAGAGAGGATTCTCAAATTTCAATGACCTTCACATACGTAGGTTGTCAAGGTTTCACAGCCGACGGTATTAGTATTGGTTTGAGGCTAGGCAAGCAGGGGAGGCGGGCGCCCGCTTGCGGGCGCGTAAAGCATGGAGTCAATTCACTTTCCCGTCACCTACAGTTAACACTAGAATTACCGAGTTTAACACATATTCATATCGGTTCGCTACCATGTTTTACGCGCTAGCGGGCGCGCGCCACCCGTTCTAGCCCTGTTCTAGCCCCAACTAATACTAATAACGTCGGTTATGAAACTGATTTCAATATATTATGCCGCAAATATTTTATTATTATCTCTGAAACTAAGGCGAACCGCCAAAAAGTTTAGAGGGAAATGTTGACAATATATGTCAAGTTGATTGAAATTGGAGAATCCTACCCTAGTGTAAATATTTACCATATTTTTTTAATAAAATACCACTTCAGTTTAGTTGACTATTTCTTTTTATTTTATTAATTTTTAATTTTGCTCCTAATGTACTTTGTATTGTTAGATAATAGAGAAGTGAATTTATTAACCATAAAACGGAAGTCGCTTCAATGATCTTAAGTCCTTTCCTATTTCTTCACTAAAAAATAAAAGTCGTCGCGTCTTTTATTGACGCGAAAAATAAAATATAAAATAAGACATCGTGTGACTCGCCAGCGTGTCACGCGGCACACTGGGCCAGACAGGGTGTGACCCGCCGGTGGGTGGGTCACATGGCAGCCAACGTGTTAATGGCTAGTAATTGTCTTTACGGTCCCCTATTCTCGAGCACCGAGCGTTCGGTTGCGAAGAATACCACGTCCTAAATAAGCAAAAAATCTCAGTGGTGATGATTTTGTACCAATCTAACGGCGTAAAAATATCAATTTAACCGAGGACGACTGTATACAGTATTCTTTGGATATAGTATCACTTTTCACCTCGCGATAAAAACTCATCGCTATTCCAGCATTTCCCACGGCTCGCAATCGCTTGCCGAAGAATTAATTTTCATGTCGCCGACGACGAGAGAGGGAGAGGGGGGAGAGAGAGAGAGAGAGAGAGAGAGAGAGAGAGAGAGAGAGAGAGAGAGAATTAAGAACGAGTGAGAGGAAACGTAAAAAAAAACGATAGCACAGTTCGACAGCCATCTGGACTTGTAACATTCAATAGCCGTTTCTTATAGGTTTCCGTGCGCTGAAAATGAATCCACAAACCGTTTGTTGCCATCACCCTCAGTTTTTGAGAAATTCGATTTCGAAAGAAACTGCAAATTTTCGACTTTGAACATCTTTTAAGCCGAAACGGGAATAGTTATGCGATTGCTGATTGCGTCAAATTATTCTATGAACCCTCCCGAATACAACGATATTAGTTACTAGGGCATTATGAACATTTAAATATGTTTAAACAACGAACAAAGAAAAAGGACACCCGAAATGCACCCATTTTTGCAGATATCGTTCAATTTATTTCCAAAACTAAGGGTCTGGAAGAAAATCTGACCATTCCACGCGATGCAGCAGACAGAGTTTTCCTTCGGAAAGCGTCAACAGAAGTGGTAAGTCTCGTTTTGTTTTCAATACAGAAGCGAAATAGTTTGTCAAAACGCGCAGTGCCGACAGTGGTAGTCACGCGCGTTAAGCGATTGTATTACGCTGACAAGGGAACACCGCGAACCCGGACTCGCCGATTAGAACGCAACGTTGTGGGTTTTTAGAGTAACTTAAAACAAGAACAACGGTGTTTTATTTGGATCCTATCACCCTTTAGGGGGGGGGGGTGAAAACTATCCTCAAAGTCAAATTGGCACATCTACTTTTTCATGCATAATTCTCAAAGTATAACAGACAGAAGAAAATGTTTCAAACAAAAGTTTAATGGTGCAATTAGCGCTGCAAACTTGCGATAACAAAATTTTGAAAAACGTTTCAATAGTGTTTAATAAAAATAACAAATTATTTCAATGTAGTTGAATACATTTATTACAAAAGAATAATTTTATTTTACAACTTATTGAAAAATAACGAAAAATCGGCGCGTCAAAATGATAGCACATTTCTCTTAAAATACTTAATATGTACAGAAAAATAATATTTTAATATTTTGTAGTTCCACCTTTTGCTTGTATAACTGATGTTAAACGCTTTAGTACAGATTTAAATAATTTTTTAACAAATTTTCGGCTTAATGATATCCAGTTTCGTTCGATGCAAGTTTTTAATTCCTCAACAATTCCTTTCTTGCAAACGAGGTTAGCATACCCACAAGGGTCGCGTACATCGCGGCACGAAAGGCACGTAGGTGCGTCAACGGGTTGTGTTCCAGTAACCTACCCTTGATCTCGAACGTTACCACCGGTTGTGAATGTTGTCATTTAATATTTATGTCACAGATTTCAATCTTCATATTATTCTCATCGAAATATTCAAATATGTAGATGAATTAGAGCTCTTACTTTTTGACCCGTCGGATACTCGGGTATCCGGACATTACCCGGGATAACTTCAAGTATTATACCAGTTACGTTTGAAAAAAAAAATAATATAGCAGTTAAGGGTTAAACACGATTTGCAGTGTTACATGGATGGTCCAAACCGAAGCCTGGAGATGACGCGGCAGACATCGCAGTGTGGGAAAAACAAGATAAAAAAACAAGGGCTGATATTCTTTTACCGCTAAGTCCATTGGAACTTGGACAAGCCAAACACTGTGTAATATCAAAAGACGGCGTTGAAAAATCTATATAGTACACTTCGAAAAGGCCTTCAAGGAAAGCAGCATATTTGGATCAGTTGCTTCTCACGAAGTTTGACGTAAGTGAAAACATGGCAGATCACTTAAATAAACAATTTAATAGGGGAAAGTGGGGTAAAACGGAACGGGTGGGTAAAACGGAACACCAATGTTTCTCTTAGATAAGAGGTGCGAATGGGTTGGTATCGCGTGACATGGAACCAAAGGGTCCTCATAGCATTTTATGATAGACCATAGACCCCTGCACAAGTTATTTTTCCATTAAGAGAGTTTGAAAAATTTTCGGTATCGACGTTTCAATATTGCGTTGGACTTTCGACCACTTTTCGGTACTTGGACTTCGAAAATTAATAACGGCAAGTACATCGTTGAATTCTATATTTCTTACGCTACATTTTGACGTATATAAAAAGTTATTTACCTCACGCTGAAGTGTAAATATTAAATGTTTACTAAATGACTGCACGTGGGGCAAAACGGAACACTTTTCGCGGGGTAAAACGGAACGTCTATTATACATGGGGAAGAATGGAAACGTCTCTTAGTACGTGTTTATTATCTCTTTTAATTATTAGATTGTAGATTAAACTTTTAATTACTATTCTTGTTTTCAAGAAAATTGATTTTGTATAAAAAATTATGATGTATGAGATACATCTTTCATTCGATCAAACTGTTATATTTTTGTTATATTTTATTTGCAATAGTTATACCTAAAACATATATTTATAGATTTTAACATAAATTAATACATTTTAAATCATAAAAATAAAGATTTTGTACGTTTACACGGTCTTCGAGTGGGTGTTTCGTTTTACCCCACGATTTGAGCGAGGCGAAGATTTCGATACCTACGGTAAATTTCACTTTCCGTCGTTCCCAAAGATTTTTCTTATCAATGACCATGATTTTCTTATAGTCTAAGGTCCACTGAAGACTCCTCTTGAAGTCTCGTGTCATTTTCTCCTCCCGATTTTAAGTTATCACCCTCCAAAGTTAAGCGTTCCGTTTTACCCCACCTTCCCCTATAGTTAATAAGCTGACAGATTTGAATATAAGCGTTCCGGATGATCTCTTGTCAATAATAATATTACATAGCCTACCAAATGATTATGAGAATTTTAAATGCGCAATAAAATCAAGAGATGAACTTCCAGATCCACAGATCATAAGAATAAAACTTTTAGAAGAATCTGAAATAAGGAAAAGGAGAGATGGAACAGGTAACGCCCATGAGGCCTTCCACACTAAATATGGGAAGAACACAAATAAGGGCGGAGCACTAGGTAAAACATTAGAAATCCTACAAGCCATATATATGTAACTATTGCCTGAAACTTGGTAATAATGCAAACGATTGCAGGCAGCGGAAAGAAAATGTGAGGCAACAAGTATATCATACTAAAGATAATAAAGACATTTTCGCAGCATATGAAATGAACTCTGATTTTAAAGAATCAGCAATCTCAACTGTCACCACCATTGGACAAGGAAGTCACGTTTGCTGTATACAGGATGATCCTCCTGCGACGGGATTCAAAGGAAATGCCGCCCGACACCCCCTGCAGTGATGAGATATGGGGCCGGTTTTCTCGTGCATGCGCGGCGTTTGCAGTACCATATCTATGTTGGGGCGCAACTAATAAGGTGCAGTGTTATTTGCGAGAAAGCAGCAGAGTGATGAAGGTACCCCATTTTATCGAAACTTATACT
Source organism: Andrena flavipes (assembly GCA_963971345.1). Taxonomy (NCBI): domain Eukaryota; kingdom Metazoa; phylum Arthropoda; class Insecta; order Hymenoptera; family Andrenidae; genus Andrena; species Andrena flavipes. The sequence continues at coordinate 70,394,726 of OZ020479.1, read as the reverse complement.
ATACTGATGCTAAAATCGCCAAATATGCACGAGAAAACCCGCCCCATATCTCATCACTGACCCCATGGCGAAACAACACCCTGCAATGCCTCACTGACAGGGAGAGGTTATCAGGTATCCATCTCCGATTATTTTAGTTTTTGGATGATTCAAAGGGCCGAAAAATAAGAAGCAGGTGTCGCTTTATTTTGGCCCCTTTACATTTTTGAGGGGTGAAACCATCCCATAAAAGATTCAAAAGTTTCACCTCCATTTTTACCCGTTTGCATATTTGGGGGGGGGGGGACTTATGAATTTTGGATGATGGTTTCACCCCTCAAACATGCAAAGGGTCCAAAATAAAAAAAAACATCCATTTCTTATTTTTCGGTCCTGCAAAACGTATCCACAAAACCAAAGTAATGGGGGGAGGACACCTAGAAACCTCTCCTTGTGGCTTTCGAGTCGATAGCACAGGAATACTCATTAAGGCTGCCGTCTCACTGGGCCTTGAACGTGTGTGCATGCTCACACAAGCTAAGTTGAGCGTGTACGTATACGCGTGTAGTAAACAAACCGTAAATTACAACTTTCGTCCTGGAATTAACCAGAAGGAAGTTTTTGCGAGTATAGTTGCCTCCAGTAGACATCTGTGCAGGGTGGTCTGCTGCGTTTAAACGCAAATAAGTACTATACGTTGAAATAATAATGAATTCATGACTCGAAACGTGCCAGAATGATGTTCAAGGCTTCTCCGTCAGTGGTAATTAGTATTTATGTACAATGTAGTAGCCGCTACTGCATTGTATGTAGGCTCATACGCGGGTCGAGCTCGAGCTGTAAGCCGAAGAGAGACAAAGTATCATGCTTTCTCCCTTTCGTGCCGACTCTTTCATCCTCTCTCGCTCGCTCACGAATTATCTCACTCTCGACCAAAGGATTCCAAGAAGTGGTGGAGATACAAATGTGCGTATTATACAGGGTAGTAATGCCTGCCGGAGATAGGCTTAAAGACTAGTTATAATACAAACCTCCAAAAGTAGAAGAAATTCCATCTTGCGTAATTTTATGCGTAAACTAAGCTCGGTGTCTAGATATATTGGTCGGTTAATGCACTAGTCCGGAAAGCGGCATTTCTTGGCCAAAAGTCGATTTATCAAGTTTATTATATTTAAAACATTATTTTTTCTATAATTTGACAACTCTTTAAAGCTTCAAAATCCGAAAACATTAATCACCGCAGACAATTATGTGATCAAAAACAGCATTCTAACCTCAAAATCATGAATTCAACAGTGAAACGAATTCTTTTAAAAATCATTATAAAATATCGGAATACAGGTTTGTGTTACTGTTTTATGCATGGCAGGTGTATTTCAATTATTTAATTGTGTCACAAGCATTTTTTAGTCCATGTATAAATAGTGCGATATGTTTAATATGCTAGACATCTGGTTGGTTTTGGCTACTACCTCCTGCAACGTTCAATTCCATTGCGGATTTTAACAAATGAATATCCAAAGTTTTCTGCCGTTCGAACGCATTCTGGACGGGTAGGTTCGCCATGCAATTCTTGTTGAAAAACATCGATGTGCAGATGTTTTTAATTTTGGCTATAAAATACCGCTTTCCAGAGCACCGTATTGAATCCGCCATCTTGAATTTTGATCTTTTGGTGCCAGATTCGTTATCAGCAACTTTGAAAACCTTCGATCACCATGTTTCAGAATAATGTGATGAAATCTTGAATTTTGCCTACGAAAACCCGCTACTAACCACTCTCGAGACCACTACTGTGCAGTGCGAGTGAGGAATAACTCCCACAATGCCTCATTCGTACTTCGGCGCTCCTTTTCTTAAGGTTCTCGCTCTCTCTCAAACTCTCGCTACGCCATGACACGCATAAAGCTGATTGGATTAGGCTCATTTCCCCTCGATCGCTGTTCGCGAACCAACTTCAGATCGACCAATATATCTAACTTCCACCTTAAATATAGTTCTTTCATCATATGTACTCAGCATGAACGCATTCAATATGTTTCTTTGTAAGAGATCCGGCACATTTATATGCAGTATTCCTAGCAAACTCCTTTTGCAATGGAATTCATTTGAAATTAAATTCCTTAAAGTGATGTTATTACACAAATTCTATCTTTACCGTAATTTTCACAAATACTTTTAAAACAGAAAATTAATATAAATATTTATAGTTACCAGTTTGGCTCGACAGGACGGTTAAAAAGTCATTGGCGACGGTATTTTCAAGATGGCTAATAGGTTTTACCATCGTGTTGTTATTTATGAATTCGATATCACAGTACCTAGCATTCTCTGATTCTTTTCCCTTCCCCACCCCTATCGGACTGTTTTTCCCTAATACTACTACATCCCCCTGAAACAAACAAAACATAGCTGTAAAAATTCTTAGAAAACATATTTAATTTCTATGCTAAATATCTTTCTGACACAGAATCAAATTTTTAAAATCAGGTACGTAAAATAAACCATCTTACAAAATATCTTTTTAAACCTTTTCCCATGTAAAGGGACTTCATTTGTTAAGAGAGTTCAATAATTTTTTAACTCTTTTTATTCTTAAAGTGCACTGCACTAATTTTTATACTTTATTAATCAGAAAAAGTAAAAATGCACAGTATATTACTTATCAGAATAACGATGATGGTGATACTACGACCAGTACAAATTATAATAATAATAATAATAATAATAATAATAATAATAATAATAATAATAATAATAATAATGTATAATCAGGTGAAAATAGTGGAACACCCTATAAATGTTACAAAACACAGTAACTCACCATCTGGGTCACTTATTTTCTTAATTTTTTATATTTGAAGACATTTATATAATTAATTAAATTCATTATTTAAGAAATTCAAAAACCAAACAAATTAGTATCAGAGAACTTTGTGGGATCGGGGTACGGTAAATCCTCGTATTAAACCCGAGGAACGCGGCTGGCGGCGGGCGTAAGGCATGTGTCCTTATTACGGAGCCTTTCTACTAAAATTCTACCAAAACCTTAAGAAATGTTTTACCGAACTATTTCATATAAATCAATTATAAACACTGTTTTCACCGTATAAAATGCATATTATATTCTAAAAAGGTTTAATGTAATTAGAAAAAATAAATTCAGCACCTACAAACTTATTTGTTTTTATTTTTAAGTTAAATCCTTAAGTTAGAGCCTCGAAGCCAGAAGCGTGGTCTTCGTCATAACCTCACTTTCGTTCCAAGCTCCAAAAATAAAGCGCGTATGTAGCACGTGTTGTGTGGTTCTTAATAAATTTTCATATCAAACATTAATCAGCCTCCACAAACAAAAACGTTTTTTATACAATAAAAATATTTACAACAAAAGAGTTCTAGGTAACCCTATTTCACAAAAGCTAGATTAGGAGCGACATTCAAAGGTACCGAAATATGGACAGGCTCCTTAATTGGGGGCACTGTAATACGGACAACGCAGTTTTCAGGGCACCGTAATAGGTACAAAAACATGTTTTTGTTTAATTAAATACATTACAAAGATTTAATTTTTTTTACTTAAAAAATGTCCTTCATAAAGAAGAATTGTTCACCAACAATTTTCAGAATATGAAATTCGTGTAGCAGTAATGTTTAATTAATATATGATTGCGCAAACTGGTTTAAACCCTCCGTAATTGGAACACATACCTCGTAGGGTCGTAACGCGATGCGGACACTAATCCGATGTGGCCAATGCCGCAAGTGGGAAATCCGAAGAGCGAGCGAGAGGGAACGAAACAGTTGACACGAAGTTGCCGTCGACTCTTTCGTTTTCTCATTTTCGGCCGAAGGATTCCAAGAAATGGTGGAAATATTCACAGGGCGTAATACGCATTGTAAAAACGGGGTAATAACGAGGATTTACTGTATTACTTACTCTTCTAATATTAAGCACAAATTTCGAATTTCAAGATGTTTTATTTCGTTGCCTTACATCAGCGCTGTCCAGTGATGAGGCCCCTCACGCGCCTGCTTTCGCTTCCAACTGTTCCTTCCCCACAATATATTTACGAGGAATAGTAACATTGACTTGTTGTGGCGACGTATGTCAGTAATACAATACTCGTCGTGTGTAGCGCCATAGTCGCTTCTTTTGTGTCTCGCGTTTTCCTGACGATGTGAACGGGAGAGGAAAACCCCACAGGGCTCGCGAGCCCTGACTTGGACAGCGCTGCCTTAAAGACTCCCACAGACCAACGCGAATATTCGCGGCGGCAGCGGACCCCCAACACGGATTATAAAAACTGCTGAACCGTGTCCGATCCGCTCCGCGCTACTATATTCACGTTGGTTTGGTGGAAACTTAACCTTTAGGGGGCCGGAATTTTTCATTGAAATTGTAAATTTTATTTACTTAAAATTTATGTATATATACCATCAAAATGGTCGACAAAGTAGTCAAATTCTTAAGTGGCCACTATAGTGGCCAGCCCGGCCCTCTAAAGGTTAAGGCGGGATTTTCTAGCCGCGGTCAGCCGCGGTCACTCTAGCGCAAGGAAGACACAGATGCATAATTCTCCATTGCACTAGTGGGAACGCCGCCAGTCGCCGAGGCCACGTAACACGTAAGGTAGCGCAAAGTTTTAAAAAATGCCGCTTCAAATCAGTCAGGCCTTTTCAGGTGTTTCCGGCGTTTTGAACACATACCGACACTAATGAATATTTAAACTGTCATATTGTCATACATGGTTTCTCCCATCAAAATGAATCTAAACAAGACCTTATTTAAGCTATTTTGAATCACCCATTGAAAATGAATCTGGAACAGACTCGCACTCATACAGTGAAAGAGGTACGAAGCGCGGTATTCCCATCTATGATACATACGATCTTCTGTGGCGCGGACCACAGTAGTGATCACGGTGTAATAGGCAGGTGTTCCGACTTTGTACCTTTTACCCCGCGAATTTGTGTGCCACCTTCTCTTTAGTTCCTCTGGCCGTCGCGAGAGGCATCGTAACTTAGAAAGCATATACGTATGTATTAATGAGACTGTAGTAGTAGAGATTGTAGTCGTATTATGCGCAAAAGTTCAGTCTTTTCTCCTTGAGCGCCAATCTAGCGGCCGCCAGGAGAAATAGGACGAAAAAGTCATACATTCTGAACAGGAGTCGGTACACTTGTCTATTACACCGTGGTTATGATGTGCGATATCGGTCCGAACTATCGATAATGCTTATCGATATAAATTCATTTCGTTCAATATCGATACATGAAATATATTATTCAAAAAGTATCGATATTAATAATATCGATACGAGTTCGTATGAATTTACCAATTAAAAAATAAGCTACATGTATTCAAGAGAATATCATTTTGGATTAAAAAGAATATTCTAAGGTAAAATTTTTTATATATTACCATTAAGAAATTATTTTATTTAAATTAAGATTCAAAAGTATTAAACTGAAAACAAGTAACTTTCTTTCCAAAACATATTTATAAAAGAAACTAGGATTTATATTTTAATAAGAAACATCATGGGCATAATTCAATATAGGAGCATGATAAAGAATTACTGAATTTTACTTATACGTAGTAATTTGAAAATTATTAGCTTGATTGGCTTGAACGAAAGAATATGCAGTAACAATTATCGATATTTTGAACAAAATTATGGACATTTGTAATTATTAGTGACGATTATTAGTATCGAGGAAAATATCGATATGTACAGTAGGGTGGACTTTAGTTACTCTTGTCGAAAAATTATTTTGAGATTTTTGACGGTGACACCCCCCAGGATTGTGCCATTTGGAGAAAAAATAATGTGCAAAATTTGAAATCGATCAGAGAACAGGAAACCATGCCTCATCGCATTTGAAATTTTTTTTATTTTTGTAACTCGAGTTTCCTCTCTACAATGAAGAAAAACAAACACAGAAACACTTTCTGCTTTATATATTAATAGCCTATAATCTAAGACGTAAGCAATGTACACTCAAAATTTTATTGAAATCGATCTTCGTTGAATCAAATATTTCATTGAAAGAAGGACAAACAAACAAACAGACAACGTTTCACTTTTATATATTAGTAGGGATTTAGAAAATTTATTGCGATAAAGAATCGAATGCGTGCTGGAAAAGGCATTCTGTAACACTGTTCATGATATTCTCCTCACATTCGTATCATTTTTGCATTAGAATTTAAAAATCGAAAAAATTTTGTTGCCTAAGAACTTAGAAATTCAAATGAGTCGATTACTGACAAAATGGCCACATGAGCTGGGCTCTGGGGTCCGCGACAGAGAACATCGTGTCATAGATGAGAATGCCGCGCTTCGTGCGTGCGGGCCTGTTCAAGATTCATTTTCACTCGATGTACAATATCCTCTTGCTATGGGCTCGCTTTAGGCCCTGCGCTAAGTGCCCGTCGGTACCTCCAACATTTTTTGGAGGATTCGGGCCAGCGTCAGGGATGGCCTGGAATTCCTAAATAAATCCTACTCGTAGTGAAGGGGAAACACCTACAGCAGTGGCGTTAATGATGCGTGACAATGTCGTGACGTCAAGCCAACCGTCGCCAACGTTGTCACGCTCACATTACCGCCACTGCTGTAGGTGTTCTCCCTCCATTACGAGTAGAATTTATTTAGGATTTCCAGACCATCCCTGGCCAACGGTCATCATCATTATATCGCTGAGGACTTGCCTTACGTTCCCACTCGCTTGCTCTCGTTTTCTCTAACTCCCACCATCGGCGTTTCGGAATCGTCTCCGCTACGCGCTAAGCGCTTGTCTCCAGCCTCGAGCCGCAAGCCCATAGCCAGAAGATACTCCATAATTAAAAATAGTCTAAATGAAGTCGACTTTTTAGACTCATTTTAATCAGAAAACTTTCACCAATCCATTGGCAATATGCTATCCTGCATATTTAATAATGAAATATATAAAAACTTTAACTTTCGTCAGCGGGTGACTCATTCGCGCGCAGATGTATGACGGTCGACTGCATGCGAGTGAGAGGTCCCAAAGGAGGATAAGTACAGTATTTATTCGCTAAGAGCTCGGGTTGGCCTACAGGTTCAGGGCTCGGCGCTACCGTCACCTCTTCTGGCTCACCCTGTCCTGCGAAGGCGAGAACGTGTCAGATGGACTGAAAGCGAATGAGGAATGGTACGAGACAGGCGAGGCGTTGATACATTATCTCGCTCCGTATTCCGAATGCCTGATATTCCGTCCTTTGCGTGCGCGACAGCCATGAGCAACTTGCTCTCACTTTTGGCAAGAAAGAAAAGAGAAACGATCGCACGGAATCGTGCCCCTGCTACGTTAAATGCTCACCACCGGTCCCGAACACGCGAGCTCTTAGCGAATACTGTTCAAAGCAAATTCCGAATTCGGTTGGTTTTCAAACCAAACATTATGACACTTCTCAATTAATACTTTCGACGCTTTTCAAAAAGTATCTTCGTAAACTGACGCCAGAACCATGCACAGGATGCAAATCTCAAAACGTTAAAGCACACCAATGCCAGTTGAAGTAAATACTAAGATGGATTCTTAACGCGATAAAGTACTGATTTAATCAATCATGTTAAAAAATGCATGGTGCAGGTACTATAAAATAAATTTCATCGTGGAAACTATTCGACAATGTCAACTGGGTTGTTTTCTCAGGCGAAATAAAAAATAAAAAGTGTATTTATAACAAACATGCATTCATTGCATGCTCATGCTGTCAACATCTTTTATGATTTCAATGCGTGAATGACAATTATCATCTTTATCAGACACCTTATTATCGCAATTATAAATGTATTTTTGATCCAGTGAAATTTGATCACGCGAACTTTTCTTTATTGTCTAAACCATGGTTGACTAACTGGTGGCTCACGAGCCACCATACCATACCTACCAAACGCTGACGATCGCAGTGGATTCCTCCTTCTTTCCTTCTCTTGTCGACTGCGATCGTCAGTGTCTGGTAGGTATGGAGGGGGTCGTTCAGCGTAGCAGCAAGTGCGGAGGTACCCCCGGTGGACCGTGAGCCACCAGTTAGTCAACCCTGGCCTAAACATTTATAACTACAACACGCCAACCTCAGTACTCAATGTTTATATTACAGTACACCTAACGCAACATGTAACTTTAACTGTTTGTGCACTTGAAATTATTTAATAGCTATACCTAATATTTTACAGAAATAAACAGTTATCAGTCTGAAGAAGCATATCAAAATCGAAGTTCAAACAATTCATGTTCTTTCCTCGTTAGCGATATGTTTACTTTCTTAGGATCTGTTAAACACTGACTCAAACAATGAATACATGTGGATTTTTATGGGAAAGCATGGAATATATTACCTAATCCCTAAATAGAAAATACCAAATTGTAAAACTGTATGTACCAAATGTTCTGATTACACAGAATGCTTCGCAACAGGTGTCAGAAACTGTAAAAAGTGGGTGTACGCGCCAAAATAAGGCGAAAATCAAGGATGACGCAATTGTGTTTGAAGCTTCGTTTGTGAGTCATTAACTGGTTAACTGGCATGGCTTTTTTTACTATTCGTGCCCAAACTGACAACATCGAAAAATTAAGTGAATCACACAAAATTTGGTATACGGAGGTTTTTTGAGTCGCTGAATCGTTCCGGGAGTTATTTTTTTCATCCGACACCCCAACCCCTAAAAAATAGGATTTAAGGGTGAATTTTTTCAATTCTTTACTAAAACTTTTTTTTATTTAAAATTTTTTTATTTTTGAAGTTTTCTTGTTTGTAATTCGTAATACTCGTGAAATTTTCATCAGCTAACTACGGAAGTAAGAGCTACCTTATGAAATTGAATACAGTACGAATAATTTATACAAATCCCAACAATTCGCTAGTCATTTTGGTTCGACCATATTGAGTCTGCCATATTGAAATTTAAAATTCCAATGCCAAATTCAGATTTAGCGACCCCAAAAACCCCTATATACAATTTTTCTAAATCCCGATAATATTTTAATATTTGGCAACCATTTTGGGTCCGCTATTTTGAGCCTGCCATATTGAATTTTACAATTCCAATGCCAAATTCAGTTTCATTCAAATCGTTTGAAAATCAAAAAAGGTATTCCATTTGATCATATATGATACATTGCCAGTTAACCAGTCAATTGTTGAAAATACGTATAACAAGCGTCTGACGCGAGGCAATTATTGTTAGATTATTGCCGTAGCCACGTAAAAAAAAAAAACGATTACGTCGTAATCGAAGTGGTAACATACGACGCCACGCGTATTTCTAGATGGTTGCGGCACCTGCTACAGCAGGCTCGGGAATTAACTGCACTTTTCATATAATAAATGTAAATGATTTTAAATCATTGTATAAAATGAAAAGTCCTATAGAGTAGTATGCGTTGTAAAAAAGAAATGGGAAAAAAATAAATATAAACTGAGTTCAACGCAAAAGCTCAGTTCAGTGCAAAAACTCTACAAAAAGCCAGCGTGTCACACTTCGGGTTCTCTGCTTGTAAGTATTTGCGTCAGGCGTTTTTAACGTGTATGTGCAATAATTAATAACTCCGAAACAAAGCCTCGAACGGAATTTCGTCATTTTTGATTTTCGCCTTATTTTGACATGTAGAACCACCTCTTAAAATTTCTGACACCAGTTTCCGAATGCCCTATATACTGCGTCTTGATGATTCGTTCTACGCAACCGCAAGTGTACGGCGAAAGGGCTCCTTCCTAGATGCCTTCCAAACATAGACAACATAAAAAGAGCGAGGGATGTGTGCGCATCGCTTGTACCATGAAGTTGGAAGGCGCCTATGAAGGAGCTCCTTACGGTTTCCCGGAACGAATTACCAGGATGGTCTGCATCCTCAATATAATCAGCAGGGGATTGAAGCTACAAATAGAAGTCGATTCGTGATTATTAGGGGCAGAAATCATTCTCTTTATATCCTGAAAGCACCATGCAATTACAAAGATATACAAGGTGATTCAACCAAATTTTACAATACAGTTTTGATTGTAAATCTCTCGATGAATACCCACTTTAGACCTACAGTGTTGTCCTATTATGGGGACGGGTCCTCCGTTCCGTTAAGAGAACATTTCTACCCTCGCTAAATACTTCTTTTGTAGTCACCGCGGCAAGTGCGAGAGACCGAAAACGAACGAGAGAGCACGCGACGGCACCATATACTATATAGACGAAAAACGAGCCGAATAACAGACCTCTTCATTAAGAGGACGGTTTGTCCCTCGAGCGTCATCTCCTTAACGGGACAAATCTGTATTATGTCTTAATACTTATTTACTCAATTTACTTTTCATTTCCCTAGATAAATATACTGTATTCCGGTTATAAAATCAAGGTATTTCCGAAAACTTTGTATAGGAAGAAACAATATTATTCTAATGTATAGCCTCCTTGAAATCATACAACTTTTGCTTCATACACTTTTTCATACAATAGTGTGAAACTAATTTCAAGTTGTCAAGTTAGGTGAATCACCCTGTATAGAAAGATATACACAGCAAGACCTACACTGCCGTTCGTAAGTATTAAGCATTTACTCTGTGTGGAATAATTGTGAAAAGCGTTAATTTATTAAAGAATTTATATTTTGTGCAAATGCAGCAGGTGTCATAATATCTATGAACGACAGTGTACATTTACATCTTAGTATTCCAATCACAAACCGCTCCTTTTAGTACCTAATGTTTCACATTGTTTGCACCAGTGTATTTACATGAAAGTTGAATCAATTAAATCGTTTCCAATTAGGAAAATTTTTATTAACACGATACAACCTTGATCCGATAAATTTGTCACTTAATGAAACCAGAAAAGCATAAAAATATATATAATGTATAAAAATAAATACGTTGATATACAGTAAACTCTCTCTATGAGCGCATTTCAACTATGCATTCAACGCGTGTCGAAAGTGAGAGAACCCGAGAGCGAGCGAGAGGGGACGAAAGAGTGATACGACGCGACGTTACCATTGGCTACGATCGCGAAAAAGCATGATACTTTGTCTAGCTTCGTCTTTCATGTGCCTGCGCTATTTCTCTCTCGCGCCATCACCGTTTCCGAATCGTTGACGCTATGCGTTGAGCGTTCGTTGCCAGCCGCGAACGCACGCTTATAGCGAGAGTTTATTATAATACTTAAATCTTTGACACTAAAGTAAATCTCCAAATTCATTATTTCCATGACTGCTTCCGGTTTAAACAATTTGCCATTTTGAAATACTTTCCAATAACTACTTAAAACATTAGTGACAATTTGTAAAACAGATCTTTCAAATTATTTATAATTTTAAATAGGAAGACATCTTCGAAACGAATTAATGTCATATCATATATATTTTGATTAAAATAATTAAAAGCATATAAAAACCTTTATACCATTTGTTTTACTTATTTGGAATTTTATAAAAGAATCAAATACAACGTAATACAATGTTGTATTTTTCGGCGTTATCATTATATTTACTTATTTCATACTTATTTCGATGATGTTATTTAATATATAATTACGTAAGTAATTGAATAATAATAGAAAGAACATAAAAATTCAAGACCGATGAATAAAAGAAAACTATTAAGAATAATAATTGAAACTCACCATGGAATTTTGTACGAAGGCATTTGTTTCTGTAGAAATCTCATGTGAACTAGAATTGTGTGGAAACATTGGGCTCAGTTCTTCTTTGGCAGGCAATGCATAGAAACCAAGATCTAAAATGGAAATAAAAACATTTAATAATCTGTTAATAATCATCCATTATTGTTGCAAAAATAAATACTTTGTTGCTAAGTTAGGAAGAATAAAATAATTATGCAATATATTGCGACAAACTACAATTCTCTTTTAGTATAATGTAATGCATAAACACAGATCATTTATATTATGATTGGTTATTTTTACATTTAATGTGACGTGCAAAACAACTCAGATGCAAAAGAATAATTCATAGAAGGCTAGTAGCATTGTATAGTATACAGTAGAAAAGGAAATGATTATAAAAAAAAGTGTACTTTCAAACTTTATCAAGTTGTAAAAGTTAGAGGTATTACAAAACACTAGTACCAACCTTGCAGACTATCACTATCAATGTGCTCCTAGCTCCATGCCAGTGGAAATCTATAACACAAAATTACATTGCATTACACATTTTTTCCTGGTTATTTATTATTTCATTATAATTATTAATAATATATATTATCGTAGTTTGAATTGCTCATTATGATGAGAGTTATGTAAAATTAATTGTCATTTAATACTCAATAGAGAAATGACAAATTATTAGTCGTAAATAATAAATTAATATATAAATTTAATATATAAATCAGAAAGCTTCTATATGTTTGTGTGTGTTTGTCGCCAAAAACTTTCGAACGATAAACTCTGGAATCACGAAATGTGCCTCAGCTCATTATGCCTGACTAATACAGATGAATGTGACCATTTACACACAAAAACTAAAATAAAAAAAATTATAAAAACAGAATCTAAATTTCGGGCATAGCCGAGTACTAAAGTTAGTATATTTTATATACAGTAATGTCTCGAAAAAAGGATGGCGTTTTTCTGGCTCGAAATAAGGTGATCGCTATCCCCTCCACTTCTACTGATGCCGCAACGAATGAGAATGAAAAGCAAGCCGAAAACACTCTATCTCAATCAGTTTATCAATTAGTAACCCTACGGGGCCATAAAACGGAGAACCATTGTACAACTTTGCTTAACGGGTAACGAATCTTTGCTACCTTCTTATATGGATTCACGTATTTTTTTCAACTATTTGACCTTCTGAATATGATGCATCAATTTGGCACCAACCTATTAGGACACCCTGTATAGAAATGCATAGTGTATACAGATTTGTCCCATTAAAGAGACGACTCTCGGGGGACAAGCGGTCTCCTAAACGAACCGGTATGCTTTTCGGCTCGCCTTTCTTCTTTGTCGCCTTCTTTCAGTAAAACGATACCGTCACTATCGCGAACGAAAATTATGGCATGTCGCCGTTGCTGTCGCGTGCCTTCTCAGTAATTCTCAATCTCTCGCACTCGCCGCAACGACAACAAAAGAAGTAGTGGGGATAGAAATGATCTCTTAAGGGGGGAATTACATATAGAACGCCGAAAATAATCTGATTTTTGCGAATTTATTACAAAGAAACCATTAAACAAATCATTATGAAACTTTCTTTACATTTATCTTTCGAATTTTTTGTAACTTTGAAAGATAAATACAAAGCACTGTAAATTTCATAATGATCTATTTAATAGTTTCTTTGTAATAAATTTGCAAACATCAGATTATTTTCAGCGTTCTATATGTAATTCCGCCTTTAACGGAATGATGGACTTGGCCCCATAACGGGACAACACTGTATATAATAATGTAATCTTTCAAAACACAAAAAAAACTTAGTTTTTTTTCTTCTATATGCTCAAATCTTATTGTAGTTGTTGAAATGTCTGACATAAAGAATTTCTTTTCCCTTTCATAATTACATACAGAACATCCTATTCGACATGACTAATGTAAATATTTCCATCGTTTTTAATGGTACAAAGTATTTCACAAGGAATATATTTTTTTTAAAGAAGTTTCAAAGAACTGTTACGACTGATACACAGATTTCTTCCAAAATTATACTTTCCAAGATTTCAAGTTTAGCCAATTTCTTTTTCAGCGATGTTTGTTGATACAATATTGTAAATGATACAGGGTCAAACTCAATCAGCTACCGCAACATGACATGTTTAAACTAAGTTGAAAAATGATAAGTTAGAAATAGTAGATAGTAGTATTCAACTCTTATACAGAGTACCCCATATGTGCGACCCATTGAAGGAACGAAATGAACACTTGAAAACAACCTGAAAAGTTCATACACACGTATATCCTATTTGACCTTGTTAACAAGGTGTACTATAGTAGCTTGTTCAATTCTACAACTACATACTTCTGTAAACAAAGGATTTTAAATGCATAAGTAGAAATTTAATGGAAGTAAATCCAGGGAGCGGAGAGTTACACAGAGTGTAAACTGAAATAACTCAAGAGTGTTCTGATAGTCTATACAAAATAGTTGAAAGTTTGTATGCAAGACACTGGGCACCATTTTTATTGTCAACAATTATTATTAAAAACAATTAAACGAAAGTAGGAGGCCTAGCATTGCTCTGCAAAAGTATTATTGCAACACAAAATTCTTTATATCTTTAAACCAAGGTTAGATAGGGCTCATGTTTATATGAACTTTACTGATTCATATTTTCAAGTGCTGAAGATTTCATCCCTGAAGTTAGAGCCACATATTATGGGACGCTCTGTATGACTTCACTACCAATTTAATTTTTTAGTGCTCAAAGTGGAAACACTCAGTTTCATATATTTTTCAACGTAAGAAGTAAATGAATAAATGAAATAAATGAAAGATGTCCTTTTCTTTTAGCAGTATACATTTATAAAATATACAAACTTATTTGGAAACTTTGAATGTAAGCCTGTGATCCTGTCATCAAACATTAGACGCATCATGAACAATAAGGTAAAAATGAGATAGTCGTAAAAAGAAATAATTTGTGTCATAAAATGCATCAAAATAGGTACATACATTTTTTTTTATAGAAAAATCACCTACAGTTCATGTTGCATGTAAGTCATTGATTTTGTGATGACATCAACTACAACATTACATCAATAAAAATATGTAGTCTCATAACCATGAAATATAAAAAGTTATCACATTAGAGAACAGTTCATTTTTGTGACGACATAATATATCCCATTGAAACAAACATTGCCTTGAAAAACAAGTACTTATGACAGAAATACGAGGAACCTTGAAAAAACTAAGAGAAGAACATATGTTAGAGAAAGCTGCTACACAAAATATGAAAACAAATAACTACATATTATATATATACACTATCTGTTTGTATATAATCTTCGGATAAGAACTGATAAAAGTATACTTATAAAATGAAATAAGACTAGCTAGAAAATAAAATGGTGAAAATTAACCATTTTAATAATAATAATTTTTAATTTGACACATCCTAAACATAATGAAACTTTTTACTTAAAGATACTTTTATGAATGCAAATGTAAAAATTTCATGATATTTACTTATTATTACATAATAGTATTTATGCTATATAAAAACAAATACAGTACTTTAATATATATTTGCTCCTTTCAAGAATGTAGCAAAAGCATAGAAACGTTAAAATTAAAATTTAAAAGTAATCATTTTAGATTGGTAGCTGTACATAAAGCAGGGCTGAATTTTAATTTATAAAAAATAAAATGACATTAAAAAAGTGCCAATCTTTCCTTCAACGCTTATTAGTATACATTGGAGCATTTACATTGCCAATCTGAAGTTTCATTCATTTTAACAGGGAAAAAGTCACGCTGAAAGGTGTATTTCAATTAAAAATGAAATCAGATATTTCACTTTTATATCTACCAATAGATGCATAGCATTTAGTTGAAACAGAAAAGATAAGAATTCAAAAACTTCGTGATATATAGACATTTGTTGGTTAAAATTTAATCTCAATGAATGCTTACTTTAAAATTATAAGTATGTCATTAGATGGGAAATATATATATCAAATTGGATTAAGAACAGCACACTTTGGAATAATATTTAATCACAGTCTCCCAGGATTTCCACTCCAAATTTCATCAATACATTCTATAAGCAGAAATAGTTATATGGTTATAAAAAAACTATGAAATGCAAATGTAACGTGCTTGTCCTTAGTATGACAGATCATAAGAATAAGTCAATAATTGTACATAGTAAGATATATAGCGAGTTCAATATAATAGGATACGTCATTGCCATCAATACAAGACAAACGTTGGTGAAAAATCATCACACGTATTAATTTTTCTTGAAAAACATTAAGCGATGCTTATCGAGCAATATTTTTATCTTAAACAATCTCCATTGATATTCCCTTGTAGCAAATTTAGTACTTATATTACAAAAGTCAAAAAAATTAAATGAATATCTTCATACGCGTCAGTCGAAAACAATCATATTTCAGTCAGAAAATCTACGTATTAGTCACACTGATAAAGTTATCCACCCTGTAACATACTAAGGGTAAATCCGTTAATCTGTTTCTGTCATTTTATATTTTTCTTATGGCTTTTACTAAAGTTTCAAACGATTTGTTTACGTAACACTGCTTTTTTACTTCTGGTCATAGAACATAATATACATTATCGCTGGAAGATTGTGGAGAACCATGTTTATAATGATACACGAATAACGTAATGTTTTCTTTTGTAACGAAGTGTTCGAAGGAGTTTTCAATTTTACCAATTATACAGTGGAAGCAAATATATATATATACAACGAAACAATGCTAAATGACTGTACCTATAACAATAATTTTAATTATATTTTGTTATGTATAATAGTCGGAGATAATTTGAAGAAAAATAATACAAAATTCTGGGTAAAAAGTTACTTAAATAAATTACCCGTCGATAGTGTCAAATTATATATCCCGGTCATTATAAGGAGTAAGATAAGAATTCTACAGAAGCAGATATTAATGTGCCCCATTTACACAGTACACTTTTCTATTGTCATGTTAAGAAACTCAAAATATTATAACAGCACTTGGATAATAAGTAATATTAAATGTAATAAGAATGATCACATATATATATCAGGAATTGATACACAAGTCATAAATCGGATCAAATATCTTATAAATATATGTTAAGCTCCGAAACGGAAATTGTTTCGATCGATGTTGCTTGTTCCGGCAACAAATACACGATCATCTTCGTAATTCTTTATCAAGATAGAGAATTATGCAAAGTATACGTTCGGGTCCAACACAAAACATCACTGGGTACCGTCGCTCAAATATGTACGTAACCAAAAAGGTTAGATAAAAAGCAAAGTATGAATGATAATAAAATTCCGTTCTGAACAAAATTGGATTTACATTTTCACATTCACAGTTACCTATGTATGCCCGAGTACATGTATGCTACGCGACACGTGCATATATATCTAACAAAAAATGCTATGTTAACTGTACACTAAAAGAAATTGTTCGCCTACCTCTGTAGAAACTCAACATATGAACATATGAAACGCATACGCATCCGTAGCCATTTGTGTGCTGCTGGGAGGGGGAGGGGCGGGGGGCGAGCGAGAGAGCGGGAGGGAGGGAGAGGGAGGGAGCGAGAGAGAGAGAGAGAGAGAGAGAGAGAGAGAGAGAGAGAGAGAGAGAGAGAGGGGGGGGGGGGGGGGAGAGAGAGACGTGTGTACCTACATATTGCCTACAGAATGTGCTAACTTATTACATATATATTGTACATGGCCACATATATGCCCACATATGTTTATACCAATAGAATAGAACAAAATGCATTGCAGGATACTTATAAATATACTACAGCCTATTACAGACTATATATACACATGTACGATAGTGTACATGTGCACACACACGACGTGTACACGCACACAAACGTATATACATATAACGATAGGTATAAAAGATTGTAAAATGTAAAACGTAGAGGACCGAAAAATCAAAGATCAGACACTTTTCTCCGATGTTCGAAGAAACAGGCAGTTAAAACGTAAAGTGTATACAGCCGGAGGAGATAAGAAATTTGTGAACTTACTTTTTAGCTTCGGTGCCCTAAGAAGGTTTCAGTCTAGACGAAGATATTTCGTTGGCGCACAGAACGGGCAGAGCGAGTACCGCTCCGCTGGTGGGCTATTCCCGCGAGCGGTGCTACTCCCCCAGATTTGGAGGGCTCGGTGCTACTGATGCGCACATCAAGACCCGATTCACAGTTGTACATACGCGAAGGCCCTTTCACATGGGAACAACAAATTGTCATAATAATGCACCCACAAACAGATAACGATATCAAATATTAGATTCCTCCTGATACAATTTATGATCGTATTCATATAAAACTTCAAATGGGTAAAAATGATACTAGTGAAATACATCTGAAGAAGTACATTTAACCTTTAATATTTTGAAGTATTACAAAATTGTTATACGAACTAAATATCTTACACTTGGGTGTGATTTAATTAGTAACAAGTAGTATATTAGAATATTTATTAAAATACTGCAGTTCATTCTTTATCGCAATATATTTATGAATACTACTGTACATACATATATAGATTGAAATAATATAATGAATATAGCATTAATGACGTATGCTAAGATCAAGACAAAACTCGATAAGTTTATTGAAAAATACACAATAAGTTTTAATTCTATAGTTTATCACTTATAATAAAGTGAATGAAACATTAACTTGTTCAAATGGATTTCCCATTTGGTGAACTGGAGTAACTTAATTAACAGACCGAACAAAATTTCTAATTGAAAATTGATCTAATAAAAAGAATATTTTATATAAAACAGAAATTAACAATATACTACATATGGCGCAATACCAAATGACTTAAAAATAGAAAGGAGTAGGATATGTATATTATTATTACTTGACGAAACAGACATATGTTAAACAAAAAGTTTGAATTTATCTATAGGTAATAATACATACAACTAATCCCTTTGAAATGCTAAAAGGGAATGAATGTTGTGAAACACAAAAAGAATAATAAGTAGTTACTAGAACTGCAACAGTCTACTAACGCCTTCGTGTATTTTTCTCCTGATCAACAGTACATGAACCTGAAAAACCTTTCGCATGTAGTTTTCTACATACATTAAATAATGCAATTTAATGTCATTTACAAAATTTGTTGAAAGAATTTCGAAAATACTAGTTACGTAGAAAATACTGCCCTCTTAAACAATACTGTGCAAGTTGACCAGTTTTTGTTAAATATTTTTATAATTTCAATAAATATCCTATAGTTACTTAATTATGTGTACAAAAACTAGGAATATATAATTCCTTTTCCTTTTTACGTTGCTAAAAGTGTAAAATTTATGTTTCTTATAATTATCCAGAGTATTATATCAAATGTATATCTGTAAAATTTTCTATACTATTATAAAAACTGTACATATGTTAATATTTACCACAGATAAAAATTATTTTAGTTGTGGCTGCATATATCATAAAAGAGACAATTCTTAGACTATAAGACTATATAAAGAGGGAAAGAAGGAATGACATGTCGCGTACAATGATATAATTAATTTTTATAACAAATATTATTTGTTCAATTTAAAATATATTATTTGAATTAATTTATTATTACAAAACGTCTAGTTTAAAAGGTATTTATAGTGAAATTTTTGAGTACAAAATATTAAAGGGGCCGTCACACTGGGCCTTGAAATGTGCGTACGCTCACACAAGTTAGGAAAAGTATCTACATATACGCGATATAGTAAACAAACTGTTTCAACCAACTTTCTTTCTGGAATCAGCACGAAAGAAGTTTTTGTGCGTATAGTTGCCTCCAGTAGACATTCGTGCAGGGTGGTCTGGTGCATTTGAACAAAAATGAGACGGCCCCTTATCTTAAAAATGATTAAATATGTGCTTTTGTTAATTATTATTAAACAATTTAAAAATGAAAATTGAAGTTGTAATAGTTATGTACAATGCTCGTAATGCAAAACATTGAACAATAGAATTAGAAAATGATCATAAACAAATGTTATATAAAATCGGAATGATAAGTTTATTTGGTTAATTCTATATATAAAATATGAAATATGAAGATGATATTGGTTTCTTTTATATGTATACATTTATTATGTGATTTATTTTCAAGCATATATTAATAAGAAAAATTAAAATATTTACTTTCATACAGAAATAATGCGATTTGATTCTATATTTTCATTCTATGTATAATTAATAGACAAAAACTAATCTGACGACGTAATTGTTGAAAATTTACATATTTTCATTCACTTTGCATATGAAATAATAGAAATCAATTATCATTCTTCCTTCTGTTAATATTCGGAAATTATCGATCTGTTAAATACGGAAGCGCCTACGCGCCACCTTCCTGCACAAGCGTGTAGTGCCATTTCTGACGCACCACCGGCACCGTCTCACCAAAGAGGAGATATAATAAGAGACGTCACTCGACAAGGACAGAAATAACCTAGGGAAATCACTTGACAACCAATTTAAATGCTCATTCGGCAATGATCGGTAAACTTCGGCAATAATCAGCCAATTGCGGTGAGGTACATTTAGCCGATTTGAATATCCCGCTCGAATAGACAATCAATTTAAATGCCAAGGTCAAGTGAGGACTTCAAAGATTCCGCTCGGAGTGACGCCTCTTATTATATCTATTCTTTAGTCTCACCGTGCAGTGGATGGCAATACCGTGTCTGACTCACCCACTCACCGAGCAGTGCAGCAGTGGATGGCATGGCAGTGCGTGGTGCGACGATTTAAGATTATGTGTCAGGCGACTCTGATTGGTCGATTCCCACAGAGCCAACGAATGTTTAGTTCTACCACAATCAACCAATCAGAATCGCATGACACATAACCTCGAATCGTCGTACCACGGCACTGCCATACCATCCACTGCTCAGCAGTGATGGGTAAAAACACGAATTTTCGATTTTATACACGACACGTGTCTTAAATGTCGTAAATGTGTTGTAAATGTCATATATCTGAAATGAAAATAACTAACCTATAAAACATTTTTCATGTAGGTTGTAAAGAAGTGCCAATTAATTAATAATTATAATTTTGATTAACAAAATTAAATTAAATTAAGTTACACTGACAAAAAATGGATATTGAAAGATTAGTAAAAGAAATGCATTGGGATACCAAGAATATCGATACGCCAACTAGTGACAGAAATATGAACTACTGAGTGTAGATCGAAATCCGTCGAACTCCATATGATTAACAGTGTTTAAATAGACATCCCAGATAGCACACTTCGTCTTAGAGACGTCTAGTTTATGTCCATTTTAGGTCTGAACGTCTTGATTTGTAACAAGACGTCTCTGAGACGTCTTTAAGACTTTACCAGACGTTGTGCTATCTGGGATATTGTGAAAAACGAGTGTTTTTAAATTTGTTTGAACATTAAATTTTTACTTATTCGAGTAATAAATACTTATTCGGAATGTTTGGGGGGATCCAGACCTACTTTCAATAGTTTGCCAACTTACCACCACGGGGCTGAAATCTAAGCCACGTCTCCCCTGAGTTTCCCAACATAGAATAATAAATATAATTTGTTTAAATTAAAAATTATGTTAATAAAAAGTACAGCATCTTGTTGTTCATTTTGTCCAATGGAATTATATAATTGTTCATATTGTACATTTAAAAGTGTTGTACTTAATGTTTTTCTCGATGGAATTACATAGTTCTTATTTAGTGCATGAACAAAAGCTTTAAAGTGGCTAGTTTGACCATACTGGAAGAGATATTGCACCCGAAAAAGATATTTTTATTTACATAATTTTCAATTCAAATAAATTTGATCTCGTCTCTTACGCAGATAAAATAAATCACGGTGTTTTTGATTGAGTTGGATTGAGAATGAGTCTTAGACAGGTTATGTTGAGAGAAATGCACAGTTTCAGTGAGAACACCTTGTCAAGGATTTATTAAAAGCATTGTATACTGTTGGTGAGTAGGCACAGTGATAATATTTATCACTGCACTGCCGAATCGAGAGTAAATGATTTAACTGCGCGGATGCACTACCTGGCGTCCACGCAATTATATTAATTGAGGATTTGAGTGTTCAGAACGAGTTTGACGTGATGCTAGTGAAATAACAATGAATTTGCACTGGATGATTGTGAGAGAAATGCAAAGGAACAATGATAACGTAACGTGACGCGTTACTATACTCTCTTTCGCAAGAATGCACACACAAGAGTGAGAAATATGGCGGACATTTCCTGCCGCATCTTCTCGATTCTCGTAGAGCCTCGACGCGGTGCGCTGATTGGTAGATCGATCAGCATCGATTGGTGTTTCGCTCATCGGCCAGTGGGTGCGTTCAGCCGATACGACCGGTGAGTAACTGGTGAGTGATTTCACTAGATTTTACTCGCGTCGACCAATGAACGAGCAAGTTCAGAGTAAAATCTAGTGAGATTATTCACCGGTTACTCACCAGTTGTGTCGGCTGAACGCACCCAATGTCCCTGAATCGCGGCCCGCGAAGTGCTGCTGTGACAGTGAGTGTGGCGGCGTGGGGAACTATCTCAATCCCAAACACACGGTCTCGATCTGCAATTAATTTAACCCTTCCGTGAGAGTCTGTGACAATGGCCTCATCTTTCCGGAACATCACTTCGTTTTCTTTGTCCACGATTTTGGTGACAGATAGTAGATTTGTCTTTAAGTTGGGGACGTATAAAGTATTTTCGAGCGTAATTGATTTGCTTTGGTCGCCGTCCGAGGTCGCTATCTTCACATCGCCTTTCGCGGTTACTGGAGTAGTCGCGTTACTGGCTAAACTCAATCCGCTCTGATTCGCTCTGTACTTACCTTCGAGTTTGTGAATAGATTTTTGTCGTTGCACAAATGAGATCAGTGGTAATAAGTGCTATTGCTGGCACTTGTACTCATGGATCATTCGATCACGCGAATCAGTAGACGCTGGCATCAGTTTCCCAAGAAAGTGACGAAGGAAATAATAAATTTAATTCAGCCTTTAAGTTCACAGGAGTCAATAGACAGAAGACTAAATAAAGATAGAAGAAAAGATGCTTAGAAGGATTTACTTTGCAAATTACTTGCATATGTAAGGGCGCCAAGTCCGGTTCAGACAAAGTGTACAATATCAATTTTATATCTCCTTTAATCTCCTTGTGAAAACAAATATAATTTTATTTTACAGTTTTTAGATAAAACAAAATTTAAATTACATTAAATTTCTTTCTTACAATTTTTTTTTTACGTAACTTAAATCTAGATTCAAATACTTTTAGGCATTATTCGTTTATCACATTTATTATGTTCAAACATTTGGTAGTCTCAGTCTTTGGTAATATCTTAATTACTTTAAAAATACTTATGTAGAATATTTATATAATAAAAATTAAATGTAAATATTAATAAGTACTAAAATAAAACTTTGTAACTTACAATCTTGTAACTTGAAATAATTTTTCAAACTAATAAACAAAATTTTTATATAAAATTATTTTTCATTCGTTTTAAATAAAGAAAACTTATACTAAGAACTTTCATTAATCTTTAATGGATAATATAGTTCGCAAAATTTATTTAATTGATCACTATTTAAATTTTCGTCTTGACAAAACTGAAATTTATTTTGGTTGGTGAAAGCTGGAATCATACAAATTTTGAGACAAAAATTCGCTAAACCTGGGTGATATCTGGCAATAGTTCTGCAAAAGTTTGTGGTGATTTAATGTTTTTCTCAAGTATTTTAGAAAATATTCCACTCTTATCTTGATATTGTAAAAAATCAGTCATCTTTGTTTCAGTTAATTCATTGATTAAAAAGTCATTTACAAACAATTTATATTCATGTAATCACAGGATGAAAATGCTTCTCACAGGTACTGGAGTAAGGATCCCTGTCAAATTATCGGCTATTCAAATTATGAATAAATCATTTTGTTCGATAATTCCTATATCAAAGTAATATTCTATAGCATCTGCCAGTGTGTATTCAAATCCAATTTTATCGTTAATTTTACATATATATTGTACAATTTTTCCCCCGTCATTTAACAGAACTTCGAAATCATTAACAAACAGTATTAAAAAAAATGTTCTGCTTAACTTGGTTCATCAACAAGTTGACGCATATTTTTCATATTATTTAAGCAATGTTTAAAAAAATTGTAACAATCGTTATACTAATTAATGTCAATATCACTTATAGTTTTAATTTCACGCCAATATTCATTGGACTATAAATCTCGCCAACAAAAAAGAACATAGAAGATAGTAAATCAATAGTTCAGGCGTTCTTGAAAGTAATTTAAGAGAAGAAAATCCGAGCGAATAGTGAAACGCATCGTCACTTTCATACAGCACAATCAGCGTCAAAGAATGTATTACAAATGCGGAGGCTCGGAAGTTAATGGTAGTGCATAAACCTCGGTTATAGCATGAAATAAACTCAGGCGTAATCCTTGTATGGTCAAGACACGGAAAGCCACAAATTTCGTACGAACAGATCAGTTGCTATTACAAAGCCTACTGGATTCCTTGAAGATGTCTTACCGAAACGGGAGTAAGTAATAAAGAAGGCATTGATTTTTAATTCTAGTCTCCAGTTTTCCTGGAATTCCTTTGCAAATCGCTCTTCAATTTTCGCATACTGGATCCTTCTGTAACATACAAGTACAATTTATAGCAATTAGTTATTTTATATAACATTGTATATTATAAAATGAGAATCAGATACAAAATATTGCTGGCATCGATATACTCGAACATAATAAAATCAAACCTTTGTTCATTCATCTAGTCTTAATTGTCTGAATATGTTTTTACATCTTATTCTTAATTGAGTACTGCATCTCTATGTGAACTTTTCGTCTTGGAAACCTTTTTTCTCAGCGGAAGTTTATATGGATCGAAAGCACGTATCAAATAACATGCAAAAATCGAAAGTTTTAAAAAAAAGCTTCTAAAGAAAAATAGACTAACAATAAGATGGGTTCTGCTCTCAGGTTCCGTAACGAGTACGACAAAAATCTGAATAAAACTCTTGATTTTCATTTTAATACGTAGGTATATCTATATTGTGTAGATTTCTGTGTATATATGTAGATAGGTCATTAGTCATTTTTCGTCTGAATTTCTATGCGAAGGTTTTTAAATATACATATACCGTAAAATCGATGTACGGCTAGTGGGGTCTCTTCATATGCTAATCAGGGTCCGTTGAAGAACGAAATTCGATTGATTGAGAGGACGAGAACGTTATTGGATCGACAATAATGTATGTTCCACTAATGGCGTTTCCCCGGTTTTAGAATTTAGAAGTGATCAATTATACAGTATAATTTACATGCAAGATTTCGTCCACTCGGAGTCCTTATATATCTTATACAACGAATCTTGTAAATTTGTTAACACTCTGGTAGATAAAATGAGGAACGCTAGATAAATCTTACCTAAAATAGTAATTGTCTATCTAAATGGCTGATTTTCGTAAATTTTCACATTTGGGGACATTTATACGGTTATTGAGATTAATCTGGAGTTATAAACTCTACGAAAAAAAAAGCAAAAAGGTAAATGTTCGAAAATTTATTACGATTAAGGTATTCCTTGCTATAAGGGCTGATTTCACCCCCTTGAAAGTGAATTTCCACTGAAAAAAATTGCTCTTTGCATACTGCAACATGCTCTACATTGACATTTCGTGTCATAAAAATCAGAAATTTCTAGTTGCGAAAATGTAAAGGAATATTTTTACGTACACGACTCGTTTTTCAATACTGCATTATTTCAAGCACGTGTTATATTGTCTCCTCTTGCAGCAGTAAATTTTAAAAATCTTATCCTTTATGTGGAATATTAGTTTTGCCATTTTAAAGTGATACACCACTTTTCTTAGACATACTTAATCAGTTATACTTAATCCTGATTGCTTCTGGTAACAATATTTTTACAATAACGTTGTCACAAAATATCGTTTCGAAGAAAATATACTGAAAATAATGTACATAAATTTGCAAAGATTCGTTCCTCATATAAAAATATCACCTCGTTATAATATATCATGTTGGCTATACTTCAGCATATTTAGCAATCAAAACAAATCAAATTTCGTAAATAATTTACAGTCCGGGATATTTTTTCTGTGTCATGAAAAATTTGATTTTTGGCACTTACAGTGTTTTATACAAGGACTCTTCAATTATACTTTGTTAAGCTCGAAAGGCCCAGTTATATTGTACATACTTATCGACTTCGTTTGAATTATTAAACGTTCTGATGTCCGCCTACACGGAAAGTACTTCCTAAGGGATTTTCTACCGTGGAAAATGCCACATTTACTATAATGATAGTGCGAGGCACAAGTTTATACTCTTGGGGACAGAATTAATCGTATGTGCGAGCGTGGCACGTTTTCATATTATATTGCACCAAGCATCGCAGACGGATTGACCCCAAGGGAAATAATTACAATAAAAAATATATAGGTAGGCATATTTCTGTTTATATTTCACTACCAGGATCAGAAAGTACATAAAATTCGATTTCTGTTACAGTGTAAATGCCTACATATTCTATGACTATCAGTCTCAAAAGTTTTCACTTTTGAGACTGATAAAAATAATAATAATCAAAATAATCATCGTACCTTGTGTGGAGTTACCGTACAACTTATTATCAGAAAACATGTTGTACAGTACAATCCGCTTCACCGACGATATATTGCAATAAGTGTGTGCGTGTTCGATGACCACTAGGTGGCGATTTCATATTTGGCCTGTTCGATTTCAACTTCCATTTAATTGTTATTGTTAATACTAATTCCATTAGTAAGATGAACGCATCGTTATTTATCCTCAAATAATATTTCGAGTTAGAAGGTATCAACTTTCTTGCACTATTTTTTTGTTCAGGGGAATCACCTGCTAATAACAGCGTTGCACGAATAACTAGGTACTACCTTGTGTGATGTTACTGGTGCAAGGGCAATACACTACTGCTTCTTCTTATAATCACTCCTACTCGATGTTATAATTCTTGCAATGGTGTTATTAGTACATAGATAATTATTTCATAAAAACAAGACGAAGAGTAGGAAATTGTGCAAAGATTCGTGAACCATGCGATTTAAAACTATTTGAGAATTACAATACACACAGCTCATTAATGAAATTAATGATTAGAATTATAAAGGAGCTAAAATCGTATGAGCTGAAGCTAAAATCGTCTCTAATTAATCAGAAGACACACATACATGTAGCAATCTGCCATCCGTGCAGCAAATTGTACACAGATTTTATAAACCGCTGTACTATAGGTTTTTTACATGGACAGGTTATCACAAAATATTGTAAACTTGTAAATAATAGGAATGTCCTCATGGCTACGCGCCGTCTGATCGGTCATGTCTCGCCGAGTCGTGCTCGTCAAACCGAATCGCCGAACCTGGGCGAGCCGAGCAAGCTCGCGATTCACGTTCCGTCTGATTCCATCTTAAGACAGTCACAATCGCCCCATCGGTAGAAATTGTATACAACAGTTAGCCATACGCCATTAACAAGCGGAGTCACCATGCCGTCACTCCACAAAAAAATATTAAACAGGTAAATTTTCCGGGTACTTTTCACTAAAATTTTGCCATGAATCTGAAGGATTTTGTACAATTACTATTTGTGAGAATCAATGAAACAAATTTCTAAGTGAAACTACGTCTATTTTCAAGTTTAAGTATTTCTTGTTTTGACATCTGTTAAGGAACGAAAAAGCACTGTAATGCGTGCTGCCATCTGGTGGCACCGCCGAGCGATTGTGTGAGTGCGTGTGTGTTTCATGGTCTTGGGACATGACAGAGGTGCAAAGCTAGTATGTAGTTTTTGTTCTATGTTCTTTCTTGTATATATACTACTAGCGTGTGTTCTTCTCTTGACTCTTGTATTTGCCTATTGTTTCTACTTTTGTAACAATTCTTTTCTTGAAATATATATAAAACCTCAACAGGTTATGGGCCCAGGCCACGCTGAAGTGTGAAAAGGGATATTACAAGGTGTTTCTTAGTAAGGATTATTTTGATTCCTGCAACGTGCAAAACACGTGCTTGACAAAAAGGAAACATGGCGTCATCAATGGAATACAAAGCACTCGTGGAAAAACTCGAAGGTCCTGACGACTGGGCGAAGTGGAAGTGGCACATGAAAATGGTATTTCGCTCGCACGGATTGGAAACCATTGTCGAGGGCTCACGTGTGTGTCCAGTATTACCAGCGGATGCAAATGATCAACAAAGAAAGGAGTTGATCGAATGGCAAAAGGACGACGCAAAGGCGGCAAGCTTCGTGGCAGGAGCAGTGAGCAGACAAATAGCAGAGCTAGTGCTAACGTGTGTGCATGCAAAAGAAATATGGGAAAAATTATGTGCCCGTTTCGAGCGCAGTAGTACACAACGTTTGAACATGCTTATCGAATCGTTTTTTCGAGCCAAACGTGATGAAAAAGAAGATGTCAGTACACATGTCGCAAAGCTGCAAAAGTTATTCGTCGATTTGAATGGTGAACTGAAAAAGCATAACGAGAATACTCTCTCAGAGCGAATGCTGAATGGTCGTATCCTGTCAACGTTGGGAAAAGAATACGACAACTTCAAAGATTTATGGGATACAATTCCTACTGACCAACAAAAACTAAATCTTCTCATCGAGAAACTATGTTCAATTGAACTGCGAGAAATAAATATGGAAAGTACAGTGTCAACCAATGCTACTGCATTTGCAGCGTCCAAAAATAATGGTAAAAAGAAACATTTTGACCGTGGAAAAGAAAACTCTGGAAAAATTGAACGTGCAAAGAAGAAATTTCCATGTAATAAGTGTAAGCAGATGGGTCATTGGGCTGCTGAATGTCCTCAGAAGAAAAATGCAGAAACTGCGAGCACATCAAAAGGAAAACCAGCGGTCAGTGATTTTTTGGCACATATTATGGAAGCATCTACAAGTGAAACCATCGATATGGATAGCTGGTGCTGTGACAGTGGTGCATCACGCCACATAACACTGTGTAAGCAGAATTTTGTATCATATGCAGAATTTCAAGCTCCTGAAGTGGTCTCCCTAGGTAAACGTAAAATGACAATGGAAGCATATGGACAGGGAACAATAAATATACAAGTATATCATCATGGAAGATGGCACGACAGAAGAATGAAGAATGTCTGGTATGTTCCAAATGCAAGTGTGAACTTATTCTCAGTCAAAGCAGTTGCGCAAAATGGTTTTAGTGTCCTGCTTGACGGGAAGGGTGTTCAGGTTAGAGAGGGGCATACTGGAAGTCTTGTAGCGACTGGATACTTGAGCAATGAATTGTATCTTATGAAGATGCGAGTTGTGAAACCGAATCAAGACGTGCAAGTTAACCTTACTTCTGTGACTGATACATTGCAAGTGTTTCATGAACGTTTCGCGCATCAAAATAAAAGACATGTAAAACAAATACTAAAGCGAATGGACATTGATGTGGCTAGTGCAAATGAGGAATTATGTGATGGTTGCATGCTGGGAAAAATGCATAGACTGCCATTCAAGAGGCGTGAAAATAGAGCGACACAAGTTGGAGAATTAATACATGCCGACGTAAATGGACCAATGTCAAAGAGTTCATTAGGTGGCTCTCGATACTACGTCTGCTTCACAGATGATTTTAGCAAGTTTCGAAGAATATTCTTCCTAAAACAGAAGAATGAAGTGTGTGGTGTGCTTAAACAGTTTTTGAACGAGGCAATCACAAATGGACATACTATAAAGCGTTTTCGTTCTGATGGTGGAAAAGAATTTGATAATAAAGAAGTTGCCAAAGTGCTTGCAGATAAAGGAATTGAATATTTAATGACTCCGCCATATACACCTCAACAGAACGGTGTTGCTGAGCGGGAAAACCGTACAATTGTCGAGGCAGCTCGTTCCATGCTTCTTTCAACTAAGCTTTCTAAGTCACTATGGGCTGAAGCATGCAACACAGCAGCGTATGTCTTGAATCGTTCAGGAAAAACAGCAGCTGGTGACAAGGTACCATATGAATTGTGGTACAATCGAGAAGTGGGAAAGCTGGATCATTTACGGATCTTCGGTACTGCCTGCTATGTGCATATACAGAAACAATTCCGGTCAAAGTTCAGTGACAAATCAGTGTTTGGACACATGGTGGGATATGTAAATGACAAAGACGGTTATAGGGTCTGGATACCATCCAGAAATAAAGTAGTCTGCAGTCATGATGTAGTATTCAAAAAGGAAGTTGCGTGTAATATGCAAGCAGATTATATATGCATTGACAATGAAGAGGAGAATAGCAGCAATGAAGATTTAAGTGGCAGAAATGAAGATGTAAATGAAGATGTAAATGAAGATATAAATGAAGAGGAAAATAGCAACAATGAAGAGGTGAATAGTAGCGGCAATGAAGACGAAGCTGATGAATCTTTTAGAAGCCTGGAGGATGACAACGGAGAAGAAGAAACTGAATTGACTCAAGAGGATTTGAATATTCGAAGAAGTACTCGCAACAGGACGATTCCAAACTGGATGAACACTGGAGAATTTGCTTGGCTGGTGGAAAAGTGCAAAAATAATCAGGATACAAGTCCAAGCACACATGCAGAAGCGATGAAATCAGTTGATTGCAAGAAATGGCATGAAGCAATGCTGGAAGAACTGTCATCATTAAAAGAAAATGAGGCATGGAAACTGGTTAAGCGTCCTACCAATAAGCAAGTAATTAAAAATCGTTGGGTTCTTCGTATGAAAAAGTCTGATAGCGGAATGTTTCGTTTCAAGGCTCGTCTAGTTGCAAAGGGCTATGCACAAAAAGAGGGCATTGACTATGATGAGACGTTTAGTCCTGTAGCGCGTTATGACACAGTTCGTGCACTGCTTGCAATAGCTGCATCAAGAGGTATGAAGCTTAGGCAGTTCGACGTTAAAACTGCTTTCCTATACGGTAAACTTCAGGAGGAAGTATATCTTGAGCAGCCTGAAGGTTTTGAAGATGGAACTGACAGAGTGTGTCGTTTGAAGCGCAGCCTTTATGGTCTAAAACAGGCTCCACGATGCTGGAATGAGCGTCTCACACGGTTCATGGAAGCGGCTGGTCTGAAAAAGAGCTCAGCTGATCCTTGTCTTTTCTACAGGAACAGTGGAAATAGCTCTCTGTATGTTGTACTTTATGTTGACGACGGGCTAATAGTTGGAAATAATGAAGTGGAAATTGAAGATTTCCTAAAATTACTGAAAGGGGAATTTAAAATAACGCTCGGATCACTGAAAAACTTCCTAGGTATGCAAATAAATTGCTTGAAAAATGGATCGATTTTAATAAATCAGAAAGAATACACGGAAAAAGTTTTGAAGCAGTTCGGGATGGATAAATCAAACACTGTATCCACTCCTGCAAATCGTGACGAAAGCTCGAATTCTGACGAAATTGAGGAGAGGGTTCCCTATCGAGAGGCCATTGGAAGTCTTATATACTTGGCAACTGCAACGCGTCCGGATATTGCGTTTGCTGTTGGCAAAGCAGCTCGAGTCATGGATAAACCGGAAAGAAGAAACTGGAATGATGTGAAGCGGATCTTCAGGTATCTGCGTGGAACCACTGATTTTGGAATCAGCTATAAGCAAAACTGCGAGGAACTGAAAACGTTCAGTGACGCTGATTTTGCCGGCGACCTTGCAACTCGAAGGTCCACAACTGGTGTTCTGGCAATTCTCGCTGGAGGTGCAATAACCTGGAGGAGTCAGTTACAGAAGTCGGTGGCTCTGTCCACAACGGAGGCAGAGTTTGTTGCTGCAAATGAGGGCACAAAGGAGCTAATATGGTTGAAGTGTTTAATTTCAGAACTATTAGGGCTAAAGGACTGGTCACCAGGTTTATATGTTGATAATGCGAGTGCGGTAAAATTGGCAAAGAATCCAGAATTCCATCAACGGACAAAGCATATAGATGTTAGACATTTCCATATTCGAGAGCGGGTCATGAATCATGATATTGCGTTGCATCATATTGAGGGATCGAAACAGCTGGCGGATGTTCTTACAAAATCGCTTGATCGCGCTCGGTTCGAATCATTGCGTGGTCAAATCGGGATGCATGGTTGTGTATGACAGGGGTGTAAATTGTGTGCCGTGTTTTTGGAGGAAGTGTTAAGGAACGAAAAAGCACTGTAATGCGTGCTGCCATCTGGTGGCACCGCCGAGCGATTGTGTGAGTGCGTGTGTGTTTCATGGTCTTGGGACATGACAGAGGTGCAAAGCTAGTATGTAGTTTTTGTTCTATGTTCTTTCTTGTATATATACTACTAGCGTGTGTTCTTCTCTTGACTCTTGTATTTGCCTATTGTTTCTACTTTTGTAACAATTCTTTTCTTGAAATATATATAAAACCTCAACAACATCAACGAACAGTGCCATATATTTTAATTTAAATTGAACTATGTGCCTATTTTGTACCACTGTGTGTAAGCTTAAATCGCACTGGTACGAACATACAAAAGAATTTAGAAAAAAAATGGATGATGTTAAAAAAATCATAACCCGGAAAACCAAAACAGCAAAGAAAACTCGTAAAGGGAAGAATACCGTCAAAACCAATACACAAGAGAAAGGAAAGAAGAAGAAGAAAGACGATGAAAATGAAAGCTGGTTTCGTAAATTGTGTCAAGAAAATAGACAAGAAAATATGATACAATGCACGCAGTGCAAAATCTGGCTACACAAGCTTTGTGCGGGAATAGATAGAGTTACTTTTCAATATGTATGTGCCCTGATAAACATCTGTCTCCAGTCTGACATCAGATTGGTAGCAGGGTCTGGCGCTGCAATGAGAGCGCAGAGTTTGACGTCAGAACCGTAGCAGACGGCAGAATCTGCTGTCGATCTGCTGCCGATCTGACATCAGGCATCTGACATCAGAATCTGCACCTCAGGACGCAGCCAAATGCGGACACAGACGACTACGGTTCTGACGTCAGATTCTGCTGCCAGATCTGGTTACCAGGGTGATGATTGTAGTAATTAAATTTCAAAGTACGAATTAGGATAAGTATGGTACGATTTAGGAACATTAATCTTATATCGTACTTTTTCTATATTAAAAATAAATCGTTTCTATGAATAGAAGTTGATTATTTTTTGCTCTTTGGGTTTATAATACTGTTTATTCTATTAATAAAGAGTTGATTACCATTAATTTTGTTTCATTTTTCCCGTTATTTTTCATGTAATAAGCATTTTGTTCTTAAGGGGTACGATTTAGGCAAGTTTACCCTATTTGGGGTGTTTCGTCACATGTGATCATATTTGTTTTTGTGTAGTAATATAGGTATCTACATAATACAGTACTTTTTCGCTGAGAGCTCAGTTTGGCACCAAATATCGTACCGAATTCCGGACCAATGAAAAATCAGATGTTATCGGAGGTGCATACCCAAAACCATATAAAAGCAGGACACATAGCCCCGTATCCTCAAAGATATAAATCCATTGTTATCGCGGCTTTTCAGCATGAAAATTGCGAGTGGTCAATAACTGCATTACTGTACATTCGCCGAACCAGTTATCGCACCCCCCCCCCCCTCCTCCAAAAACTCAGTATAATCACTTTCGACACGACTGGAAG
This sequence comes from Andrena flavipes, assembly GCA_963971345.1. Taxonomy (NCBI): domain Eukaryota; kingdom Metazoa; phylum Arthropoda; class Insecta; order Hymenoptera; family Andrenidae; genus Andrena; species Andrena flavipes. The sequence goes on along the minus strand of OZ020479.1, from coordinate 70,361,399 downwards.
TATGGCGAATGTTAACATTGGATCCTTATCACCTATTTTGGTCAAGGGCATTCTCGGCAAACAAAATTGGACAATGATTATACAGTCAAAAGATCTCTGGCAGGCTGACAATGTGTAAATCAAGAAACGCTCGGGTAAGCACTGGGTAAAACCTGGAAATATCGGCTCGTCTCGGAACTCTGGTATGAGGTTTAAGAAATTGAATGGTCGATAAACATTCATCTGTTGCTGCAAGGGAAACCAATTACCAAAGGATAATTCATAACTGTACATCATGTTAAGTCGTAAAATTTGTAAACCGTGTCGGATTTTTTTACATCCTGTACGCTCTTTCCGCTCTTTTAGAATGTGCAGTAGGAGTTCATCTGACTGTAGGCTACGAACTGATTATGCGTACCAATCCACCACTACATGTATAGGTACAGAAATACCTTATTGTATGCATCAGTGGCAGATTATTGTTAAGTAAGACGAAATTCATTGAGGATCCTTAACCTTTTTTTTTTATAGTAAAACATTGTTATAAAACATAAATTCATCTTTTACTATTAGTTCATAATTTAGAATTCAAATTTCTCCATGTGTTTATTATATTAACTTTGCTATTGTAAGTTCTTCGTTGTCAAGGTTACTTCCCGCATATTCAATCATCACACTTTTTATTAATTAAAAAACCATCGACATGTGTAGGTATCCTTTGATCTTGTTTGACGATATAATTTTACAACTATACTTATTTGAATTGTTAATGATTTCCATTCGTCTGGTCTTTAGGAATATTTAACTTGTATTTCAGTACGTCTGAAATTTCTGATATTAAATGAATTTTAATTATTTCGAGATCATTTGATACTATTTAATCTATTAAATCTACAAACTATTTGCTATGTTAAAAATTAAAAAATTCTAATAAGGATAAGTTATATCTAAATTCCCTTCTTCTCCTCTATTTCCACCTGATATGTTTGCGCCACGTGTAATTAGAGACAAAAGTATATAAATTATCTTACTTTCTTACTATGCGTCGCGTATTATTTACTAATAAATGTTAGAAATATATTGCTCGTCATGCAGCTTAAGGCACGTTACAATGGGATCCAAAAGTTCTTCGATTGTCGCGGAGCACAGTTCCGCAATACAACAATAGTTGAAATTGTATGGAAAAAAATATGGATTATGCTGTTTCATAATTATTTAAACATCCAGTTCAGATTTCACGTGAAAACCCGAATGTTAGAAAACATTATTCGTATTTTTGTTTATAACTTTTTCTAATTGTTTAAATAATTGATAACAACTATACGATTTGATAGATCTAATTAAAAGAAGTAATTTTTGTCTTCGAACTTTTTTTCTATCTCTTACAGATTATGTGTTACAAAATAAAATCGAAAAATAGCTAAATCTTCAGGGGTTAATTTCACCCCATTAGAGTGATTTTGGGCACCAAAAAAATTACGTATCCACAAAGTTTCAGAATTTTTTGAATTTTCGGGTTCGGGATCTTCCCTTGTCAGTTATAATTCCATTTAATATGGATAAGTAAATCATCTTGGAATATGCACATGCGTATTTTTTTATAGGTTCTATTTTATATAAAAATGTGTTCTCAAAATTGAAAGAAATTTACGTCAAACTCGTGTTTTGTACAAAAATATATATGTCTGTACACGTATCCACAAGTGAAAAAACATCGAAGTCCTAAAAATTTCCATTTTCGATGAATAGAAATAGAGAAAAAGGGAAGATTCTAAGGTTCTGGGGACGAGAATTTTCTGTCACACCTATTCATACAGGGTGCACAAGAAAGGACGGTTTCACTCGTTCCTAGATAATGTGAATGGTCCCATAATTTCGTAGGTAGACCACATTCTTGATGCTTAAAATATTCGTAACGAATTATTTACTTTGTTCAAAACAAGTTATTTAAATGCTCAGCCTTCAGTTTGGAGCTACAATGCAAAGATGTTTCCTATTCAAATATTTCCAACTGTCGCATCATAAACTGCATTTAATTATAGCTACCACAAGTCCAATTTGTATTGTATATATCTAGGGGCACGGTAGTGCCCCCGTCGAGTCGAGTCAAAATGAATCCGAACTCAAACTCACTCCGATTATTTTTTACCGTGTGAGAGTGCAAAGAAATTATTTGTTATGGCTGCCTCTGGATCGATGGACATTTGTTAAAAAAAAATTTAAAACAGTTTGCGGAGTTCGGAAGCTATTCAAATTACCTATTGTATAATTAAAAGCAACCCGAAAAAGATAGTATTTGAATTCATTTTTAATGGAAAAATCTCACTTGTCCGTTGACAGTAAATTCTCTAATAAAGATTTAACAGACAATATATGAGGGTTCGAATTTGCATTAGTATTGACATGCGTTGAAAAGGAGAGGCAAGTTGGATAAAATTTTCCCGCCAGAAGGGATCAGTCGGAAAGGTCTGATCGATTTGAAGAGGTATTTCTTCAAACCTTGCGCCACTGAAAGTGTTAAGTGTAGTAAATAAGCAGACATCAAAAGGCAAAAGAAAAAGTACAAGGACGACAAAAAAGAGGTAAATAAAGAGGTTCGTGGTAGACACAATCGCGAAAAACGTGGTAGGAAAAAATAGTCAGAGGGTGTGGATAACACAGCACAACTAGCAGCCGACATCTGATAACTGACATAAGAGAAAAGATACTGATTGATAACAAAAGACGTACACAAGAACAGTTGGATAAAAAATAAATAAGATTAGAGACAAAGAATGCCAGAATAAAGAAAGCATAAGTAATCAAAGATACCAAACTACTTTTCATAATACCTAATAAGAAATTTGTATCGATTGCACTTAAAAATAATGCACAATGTGACTTTAGATAAGGAGTTAAAATACATTTTAGTAACGTTTAAATTATTAAATTTAAAGTAATATAGTTATGTCTGTTTAAAGTAATTGTTTTATTCATCGCCTTCTGTGCCGCCGCTCGTTCGAATGCGAGCATATGTACGTAACACGCAATAAAAGCAACATACTAGTAAAAGTACCTTTACATAAACGATTAAAATAAAAATTTCACGCTACTGCGCCAGTCCCCGTGAAGACCCTCGTGGAAACATTTATCTGTCATGCCGTGGGGGAATTCTCTACCCAAGAATGATTTTAATCGCGTCTCTTTTACCTCGCAAGGAACGCTCGATAAATATCAAGACAAAATTTTTCCCGTGGGGATACTAAATAAAAAATTAGCAGACTTCTTTCACTGTATCATTTCTTTTTAACTTGTCGTTCCCTGCCGTATCGTTTTCTAGAATCGTTTGAATTGCGATAATCGTCCGTGATATGGGAAAAGCAAGTAACGAATTAATTAAATAATCTAGAATTATTCATCCCCCTTGTATTACCAATAACGTTATATTACAGATCCGTCATCATTCGTTCTAGCATGTCGTTTTATATGTATAACCTCCCATTGTATGTTGTGGAACAGTTTATGGAACCCAATTGGGACGCTTAAAAATTACATCTTTAAGACGCCTTAAAGACTTTTCTAATATATTCTGAAATCAGTTATATCGGTGAGATTATTTATACCTGATTACAGTTTTTTTTTATTTTACGTAGGCTTATATATACAATGGCGGACGAAAGAAAGTTTACAACTTTTAAAATAGCATAACTTTTATAAAATTAATCCAAACTAGTTGATTTTTTTTTTTGAGAAGCTACAAGGATAACTTTGCTAAGTGACGTGTTTCGTCGTTTTGAAAAAATGTACTTGGTCGGAATAGCAAAAAAAAAGTAGTAAATGTCATTTTTAAAACTTTTTTTTGTGAGCCTGTAATGAAAATTGAAAAAACCCGTTTGTAGATTGAAGTAAGTTGTATACGTGCCTAAAATTTCATCAAAATCGGTTAATGTTGCTTTGAGCTATAAACGTTTAAAGATCGCAGAATAAGGTCGAAAATCGCTGATTTCCGTGAATTTCGCGATTTTCGACCTTATTCTGCGATCTTTAAACATTTATAGCTCAAAGCAACGTTACCCGATTTTTTTGAATTTTCATTACAGGCTTTTTTTTTGCTATTCCGACCAAGTACATTTTTTTTCAAAACGACGAAACACGTCACTTAGCAAACTTATCCTTGTAGCTTCTAAAAAAAAATCAACTAGTTTGGATTAATTTTATAAAATTTATGCGATTTTAAAAGTTGTAAACTTTCTTTCGTCCGCCACTGTATACATATATTGGGTTCCATAAACTGTTCCAAGACATACAATGGGAGGTTATATAAAACGACATGCTATAGCGAATAACGACGGATCTAGAAACGCGGTAGCGCCTCGACGCCAAGTACATGAAAGACACCCTGTATCTATGTCGACTGTCGCTACCGCTATCATTTACTCGTCGCGCGGCTATTCCAGCCTAACCTGAAACTTATTTCATTGATATCTCATCACGCCTGCAATATTTTCTAAATTTAAAGGCATTTTTCTGATGTAAACTGCATATCAGCTTTCGAATAAGACCAATTTCAATAAAATCGGTCCTCGCATGACAAAGATATCGTAATATCGTCTCATGGATCGGTCGGAAACGGTAAAGAAATTTTTGTTCTGATTCTTCTTCTCCAGTCAAAATTTTTGTCGACATAATACGTATACATAAAGAATTTATAATTTCGACCGTATTTTTAGACTATTAAAAACCAAAAAGTGATATCAGCGCATATTTTCGGTCATATAAACAATTAGTAAACGCTATTTTGCAATTATGTATTCGACGTTTCGGTCTATGATTTAGACCTTTTTCAAGAAAGAAACTGAAACTACTGCGTTTGCTTTTATACATTAAACACGTTATCTAAACACGTGCACCTTGTTAGTCGGTTGGAGAGTGACTCAGGTAAATAGTATACAAGTGAGAACATCGGAAGGGTATAGAAAAATAACGGTCATAAACATAGTCAAAAGTGAAACTGTAATTAATTATTGTTTGAATCGACTTTTAAGCAATATTTGTTGATTCTATTAGAGACATTACATATGATTAAACAACCAAACGTAAATCTTAGTTATAAATCACCGAAGATACAAGATTATTACGCAAATTTATTGAAAAAGTAAGGACATATGATGTGACCTTTCTAATGGAGTTTTTCGACTTCACACCTCCTTCATATGTTTCAAACAATGTTACACAAAATTTTACATATGTAATTATGCTTTTTTACATCTTGAATGTCACCTTACCACATATATAATAACTGGTGGTATGATTTGCGTGGTGTTGTTCCGGGTTAAAATTTATTTTCTGTATAAACAAAAAAGCCTTAAATTGTTTATCTTCTTTTTAATTAAATATAAAACAAACAAACTTTAAATTCATTATCAACAAATATTGCTTAAAAGTCGATTCAAACAATAATTAATTACAGTTTCACTTTTGACTATGTTTATGACCGTTATTTTCTATACCCTTCGGATGTTCTCGCTTGTATACGAGAACTCTCCAGAACCCTCAGTCACTCTCCAACCGACTAACAAGGTGCACGTCTTTAGATAACGTGTTTTCACGTATAAAAGCAAACGCAGTAGTTTCAGTTTCTTTCTTGAAAAGGGTCTAAATCATAGACCGAAACGTCGAATACATAATTGCAAAATAGCTTTTACTAATTGTTTATATGACCGAACCTATGCGCTGATATCACTTTTTGGTTTTTAATATTCTAAAAATACGGTCGAAATTATAAATTCTTTATTTAAAACGAACGGCGAAAAACATTTACATCTATTAAAATGGAAAGTTTCTTTACGAGAATATCAAGGGACCAGAACTGGTAAAACAACTTAAGGATCTATCGAAGAACAGATTGAGTCTAATTAAGATAAGTAACAGAAAATTATTTTTGTTAAAATGCAGAAGTAATGGTGTCATTCCTAAATTTATTGCTAATAACATAAAAAACAGATATAACACGTTCACTGCTTCCGTCACGGCGTCTAACAAGTTGTTGAATTTACAAAATAGATTTTCAAAAAAACTCCTCAATATTGCTATCAAAGATACACATTATATTCAAAATTCTATTGTTAATAGAATTACACAATTAAAAGATGAAATTCAATTCACTCTTCCCTCGTACATTTTTGAGCAATTTTGTACTTTTGAAGACAGGAAATACAATAGACTTTTCAAAAATCAGAAAAATAAATGTATAAAGAAATTCAACGAACTGTTAGAGGCGGGGTTGGACAAGGTCAATCAGATCAGAGGTTTAGTTTCTTATGATGACATTACTTCTAGTAACCTGAACAACAACTGGTTAAAGAACCTTTCTGATGTAGAAATTCCACCGAATGTTGAAAAAGTACTAACCTTTGGCCCTAAACATGCTCTGACTGTTCCAAAGAATTTTATAACTTCTCCCAAGTTTATCGCGTCAATAGAATCAGGTTTAACAAAAATTATTGATAACAACACACAGACTACAACTAGAATAAGAATAATTAACAAAATTATCAACTACACTACCAATCCAATTAAACTCAATAACAGGATATCCCTTTTTACTAATATACCCATTGATTTAGTTATACAGGTTTTACACCATCGTTGGAACGAAATTGAATTGCACACTAAGATCAATAGAGATGATTTCCTCCAGGCTGTTAAGTTCGTGTTGAACGCTAATGTATTTTCGTTCAACGGTGTCTTCTATAAGCAAGTGTTTGGAACGGCCATGGGATCTCCCATTTCCCCTGTCATCGCCAATTTAGTAATGGAAAGGTTAGAGACCGTCTCTCTCACAAAGGTACAATTTGAACTAAAATTTTATAAACGATATGTTGATGACATTATTACTTGCATTGATTTGGATAATTTACAAACACTGTTGGATACGTTTAACGGCTTCCATAATAGACTTCAGTTCACGTATGAGATAGAAAAAGATTCTTGTTTAAGCTTTCTTGGTACAATAATTTGCAGATCTAACAATAAATTAATCACGAATTGGTATCATAAACCGAGTTGGTCCGGGAGATATATAAACTTTTACTCTGCGCATCCCGTGCAACATAAAGTAGGATTGATAAAGGGATTAATTGATCGTGCTATCTTACTTTCTGACCCGGAATTTCGACCAGCTAATTTAACTCTTATTCAAAACACGTTAAAACGTAACGGCTACCCTATGGAGATGGTCTCAACGATTATCCGAGATCGTATTTTTGAAATCTACCATCCGTTATTAACGGAAAAACGTAAAGAGACAAAAGCCGAAAAGATCGGACCAGTTAGCTGGAAAAATACAGTGGTCATACCGTTTGTTCATAACATCTCAAACGACTTAAAAAGAATCTTTAGGAAAGTAGGAATACATGTTATTTTCAAATTACCGTTTTACAGCAAGCAATTATTCCCTCGAATTAAAGATAAAATACCTTTATTAAAAAACTCCAACATTATCTATTCAATCCCTTGTATGGGTTGCAATCAAGTTTATATTGGACAGACTTCGAGACGTTTAGATAGACGGATTTATGAACATAAAAGAAATGTTTTTATATCTCCCTTTCAACACACCGCTCTAACGAAACATTCACTTGAGTTTGATCATAGATTTGACTACGACAACGTCAAAGTTGTTGATAGGGAAGCCATGTGGAGTCGGAGAATTCTATTAGAGACATTACATATGATTAAACAACCAAGCGTAAATCTTAGTTATAAATCACCGAAGATACAAGATTATTACGCAAATTTATTGAAAAAGTAAGGACATATGATATGATCTTTCTAATGGAGTTTTTCGACCTCACACTTCCTTCATATGTTTCAAACAATGTTACACAAAATTTTACATATGTAATTATGCTTTTTTACATCATGAATGTCACCTTACCACATATATAATAACTGGTGGTATGATTTGCGTGGCGTTGTCCGGGTTAAAATTTCTTTTCTGTATAAACAAAAAAGCCTTAAATTGTTTACCTTCTTTTTAATTAAATATAAAACAAACAAACTTTAAATTCATTATCAACAAATATTGCTTAAAAGTCGATTCAAACAATAATTAATTACAGTTTCACATTAGACTATGTTTATGACCGTTATTTTCTATATCCTTCGGATGTTCTCGCTTGTATACTATTTATCTCAGTCACTCTCCAACCGACTAACAAGGTGCACGTCTTTAGATAACGTGTTTTAACGTATAAAAGCAAACGCAGTAGTTTCAGTTTCTTTCTTGAAAAGGGTCTAAATCATAGACCGAAACGTCGAATACATAATTGCAAAATAGCTTTTACTAATTGTTTATATGATCGAACCTATGCGCTGATAACACTTTTTGGTTTTTAATATAATACGTATACGCATTACACGCACACCTTCAGCGAAAATGAAACTAACACGTGTTTCGTCCGTCGACTCCCGGTACGTGTTACACGCACACCTTCAACCAACAGAAACTAACTCATGTTTCGTTCGTCAATCGCTATCTTCACTATGCAATCTCCTCCAAATTTTGACAGCTTACAGTCAAGTTATAACAAAGTTATAAACGTGTTTTTACAAATATGCATCGTTGTGAAAATCATCAATGATTTGCTCGAGAACTATAAGAAAATCGGTATGTAGTGCTGTTTGTAATAATTTCATTCGTATCGATCTTTTGCTGTAACATGCTTTTTACGTCTTTATTCTCTGAATATAGGCGTTAACATGTCCTTGAAGAGAAACTGATCCTTGTAAAAGGAACTGATCTCAATGCGGGCAAAAGAAACAGAAAGAGATAGAATTTATTTTAAAAAATAAAATAAAATACATTTAAATTTGGTTTCGCCAAGAAACAAGAAGAAATGCGAAAATAGGGAAAAAGTTGAAAATAGGCACTCCGACTCTATCGCCCATAACTTTATTGTTTGTACATGGATTTTGATCAAGTTAGGCTTGTTTTCTTCGTAAAAGTGCGCACTCTACGTAAAAATAATAAACTGGACGCCACATGATAATTTCTGTCTTCCAGGCTATGTAGTGAATTTTCGATTTCAATTTCGCCCCCAAAACATTACATTTTTCTTACATAAGTTTCGCTCGATTCTGTCTGAAGTATTGCTCCGATTGCAAAACACTGTAGAAATGAATTGTATGGAATTTGATTGCCCTTAATTTAAGATTCGTCGCGATCAAATCGGTCTCGTCTTAAAAAATTACCAATTTTTCTAAAAAATGATCGATTTTTGAGTTTAGGGGACCACCTTACACAAGAATTTCATAGTGGAGCCTAGATCAAAAATAATTTTTTGAATTTACGAAGGGCATGAAACCGGGGTGGCAGAGACCGCAATTCCGTCACAGGGCAGTCCGTGATTATTCCGTAGTCGCCAAGGAAGATGGTGCAGGTGGTTCCATTCACCTCGATGACTTCGCCACGAAGCCACCCCTTCCTGGCAAACTTTATAGTCACGGGTCGTCCTGGCCTGAAGCTGTCCATTGTTGGCAGACATAGCTGTTGTCTGGACGCCATGTAGGTGTTCAGTTCGCGTAAGACGGTCTTTGCTGCCTCCGCGTATTTATCCAGGGACACCTAGAAGGTGACGGGATCCTCCACGTACGTCACTAGACAGCGGAAAGTCTCCCTGAGGTCACGAGCCGAGATGGTCTTCATCTCTTGCGCCTTTTCGTAATAATCGATTCTCCCGGTGTCCCATCACGAATGTTATAGTCAGTTATTTCCTGGAGCACCAGCCAGTCTGGAATACGTCGATGAGGCTTATATTCTGTCGTTTGGACTCCCACCGTCTGGATGCTGGGTTTTCGAGTCGAAGAGCTTCGGCCCTTCCGAATGATTCCTCCAGTGCTGCAGTAAGTGTGGTACCCACTCTATATGAAGGTTCCCAAGATCGTAAGGTCCTGTCTGCACTGCTATAGTCCTCGTAGCTTCGTCTGATGACGTCTGTGTAGCGATGTTCTTGGACATGTGGAAACTGAACTTGTGCTGAGTTGAGGGGCCTGATGCTCTGTTCTTATAAGGAAGAAACCCTTATCGCATCTCCCACCCTGAAACTATACGTGTCCCAGAGGAGGGATTCTCGTGGGAGTGCTTTGATAGCCTTAGAAAACAGTGGCACGCAGCTATTAGAAGTATCACTCACTCGCGATTACTTATATTCTCACTTGCACCACTTTAAACATTTACGGTGAAAACAAAAATATAAATACAAGCAGTCGTCATCAATACGTCCGTCCTAGTCAACGGTCAGTAATTTATTGGAACCAAAGCCCTTTTAGCGAGAAACATTTCGACGATGATGTCGCCCTAGGATATTTGTGTTTACCAGGCGAATTAATTGACATTTCATCCGAGAACTCATTTTCGAGCTTTGCAGATGGTTCGAAGCACCATTACAGTCGCGTCGGAAAATAAGTTGACACTCTTTAAAATCGCATAACTTTTTTAAAATTGGTCGAAACGACTGGAGTTTTTTTTTTTAGAAGCTAGCGGAATTAGTTTTCTGGGTGACGTATCTCTTCGTTTTGAAAAAAATGCACTTGGTCTGAATAGCAACAAAAAAATAATAAAGGTTGTTTCTTTAAACTTTTTTTTGATAGCCACTAAGACTGAGGTGTTACCTTTGTCGGATTTTAAAACTAATAAGTTACTGTGCTCTTTAAAAAAAAATTTTTGTTTCCATAATTTCTGAATTAGACAAAAGCCTGTTATTGAGTTTAATTGAATTGGTAGTGTAGTTGATAATTTTGTTAATTATTCTTATTCTAGTTGTAGTCGGTGTGTTGTTATCAATAATTTTTGTTAAACCTGATTCTATTGACGCGATAAACTTGGGAGAAGTTATAAAATTATAAAATACGTATTATGTCGACAAAAATTTTGACTGGAGAAGAAGAATCAGAACAAAAATTTCTTTACCGTTTTCGACTGATCCATGAGACGGTATTACGATATCTTTGTCATGCGAGGACCGATTTTATTGAAATTGGTCTTATTCGAAAGCTGATATGCAGTTTACATAAGAAAAATGCCTTTAAATTTAGAAAATATTTCAGGCGTGATGAGATATTAATGAAATAAGTTTCAGGTTAGGCTGGAATAGCCGCGCGACGAGTAAATGATAGCGGTAGCGATAGTCGATATATATACAGGGTGTCTTTCATGCACTTGGCGTCGAGACGCTACCGCGTCTCTAGATAGAAAATAAAATGAGATCACAAAGGAAAGATAGGTCGTATTCTCCAAATTTTGTGTACTTACGTTGTTTTGCCAAATGACTTAAATTAAATTGTATTATTTTTTCAACGTATAAAATTCGTTTCCATGCATTTTTTTCTGATAAAAACATACATCCAATATTCTACAGTTGAATTAATGCATAAACTGATTTTTTTTTTAAATTATGACATGGTTCGTTTTTCCTTACAACCACAGATATATTGGCCGGTGCGTTTCGTGGGGGGTATTCTCCCACCACACAGTTTGCCTGCCTCGGCGCTCATTTTCTCAACATTTTCTGACTCACTCTCGTTCCATCTCGCTCTCTCCTTCGCAGGACAATAGTGAGCCAGAAGTGGTGGGGATAGTGCCAAGCTTCTGGGGTGTAGGCCAAGCCGAGCTGTCAGCGTAGGAATACACACATTAGAATAGGTGTGCGTTAGCTACCAAAAAATTCAGGAGCTTTATTGGTCAGAACATTGATACTTTTTCCATAACTTCATTTCGTATTGGTCTACGCCAGCAATGCCCCGATAGGCGGCCCGAGATAACGAGCATTCATTGCGTTTTCCAAAACTCGCGTGGAAGGGGGTGCTCGAAACCAATGACGTTGCGAGCATGTCACGCATGGTCTTCTGTTCTCGTCTTCTAGTGCGCATTCCCAATTTTTGGCATATTAAAATATGTGGATATGAATACATATTGATATGTACAGAGGCGTTATTGAAATGTTGACAAATTAATTCCATGCTATTGGTTGTGATCCAATATGAAGAACCTTGGGAAGGGTACGATATTGGCTAATTTGGAAGCTGTGCGCAAGAGCACACCTAGGCCGGTATTCATATCTAAACGTGTTTTAATATCAAGCAAATGCTTAAGCATTCGGTATTCTTTACTAACCCTAGTAGCTAGTAAAGCAGGGGTGCACACTAAGTTTGCCCTAGGGCAGTCGGTGCGCCCTCGAGCTCGACCGTGGTATGCTCACTGCGAGGGCCACGCAACTCCAACTGACAAATCCACGATCGTCAGATAGTGGTGAATATATTTTATCAGTTAAATTACCTTGAGTTATTGTTTTTCGTCACTTTTACGTTCCTGTCACGGTTTGTAATCCCATGAGAAAATTATTCTAATATACTAACGGAAGTACAGTCACGTGTTTAATTCAATAAACCGTGCACTTCATCTACTGTCTTCATCGAGTATTAACTTCACCCTCGAGAATAACAGTGTTGCAAGTCAGCAATACGTAGTGCCTTCCATTGAGAAATAAAAACTTGAAGGATGCCAATTGATCAAAGAAGAAGAAGAGTCAATTTTCCAAATTACTTGCCTGACACCATTCTCATTTTTAGAAACTCACTCAACCCCACCATCAGTTATCCAATCATCATTCCAAACTATCGTCGAAGGGTTAACCCTCCATCTCGTGGCGCGGCTCCCGGGGGAGCAGCGGATGGTCGGCTGCTCCCCGATGGGGCCCTCCGATGCGAGGACCCCAATAACGAATCTCCGCCGTCGGACGCCGCGACCTGCCACGCCGCGACGCCGACGGCAACTCCGTGGTACCGCCACACCCTCCCTGTTGGCCCTGAGAGGGGCCCCCTGACCCGGAATTCGCCGTTTGGGGAGCGGGGTGACGCAGCTTACGTCACCGCCCGACCTCCCCCGGCTCCGGGTCATTTTACCCTCCGTCGGCAGGACAAAAAAAAGCAGTAGTATAAGAATAATTGGAAGGTGTCGATTATGTAATAAATAAAGCAAATATTATTCGCCGAGAAACGTGTTTTCTCTCAACATTGTTCTGGCAAATTCAATGTATTATATACCTATCAAATAAATATTATCTGAATTAAGGTAAAAACACACCCCTCCTCCGACACCTGGGAGCCGCGAGCCGGGACGGGTGACCGGACATCTCGCGGTCCTTCTCCGCTCGCTCCTTTTCGAGCATGATGGCCTCAGCGTAGGAGGCCATTGCATCCCATGCAGCCCGGTCTCTCGCCATACGACGCACGACTGTCGGCAGCGAGAGATCCGGGCCTAGCTACTACTCGAGGACACGGCGATCGTCGATCCACTCCCTGCATCTCGCCAGGGTGTGATCGGCCGTGTCCTCAAAAAAAGCAGTAGTATAAGAATAATTGGAAGGTGTCGATTATGTAATAAATAAAGCAAGAATTATTCGCCGAGAAACGTGTTTTCTCTCAACATTGTTCTGGCAAATTCAATGTATTATATACCTATCAAATAAATATTATCTGAATTAAGGTAAAAACACACCCCTCCTCCGACACCTGGGAGCCGCGAGCCGGGACGGGTGACCGGACATCTCGCGGTCCTTCTCCGCTCGCTCCTTCTCGAGCATGATGGCCTCAGCGTAGCAGGCCATTGCATCCCATGCAGCCCGGTCTCTCGCCATACGACGCACGACTGTCGGCAGCGAGAGATCCGGGCCTAGCTACGACTCGAGGACACGGCGATCGTCGATCCACTCCCTGCATCTCGCCAGGGTGTGATCGGCCGTGTCCTCCAAAAAAGCAGTAGTATAAGAATAATTGGAAGGTGTCGATTATGTTATAAATAAAGCAAATATTATTCGCCGAGAAACGTGTTTTCTCTCAACATTGTTCTGGCAAATTCAATGTATTATATACCTATCAAATAAATATTATCTGAATTAAGGTAAAAACACGCACCCTCAAACGCGCGCGTCCCTCTACTACACCATTTTTGTAAATCAACAGATTTTTGGACGCTGTTTTTGTCCAAGGAAAAAGGAGGGGAGGATTGGCGCGCGCGTTTTTTCCCGGTGTCCGGGAAATTTTAATTAATGCATAAAAAAAAATCCCATTTAAAAACATTGTCGTTAATTAATTAATAGCTTTACAAAATTAATGATATAAAAAAATGTATTAAATAATATTAAGCAGATTTATTTTTATACAAATAAGTATTTCAATACGAATAAATATTTTATTCAAAATACTTGGCGCTGCGAAACCGAAAGAAATGTTAATTGTCTTAGTATTAGTAATTTACAATAACTCCCTTACAATCTGAAATACGTAAACATATACATACACATATTAGAAACGCAGTGAAATTTATTCTACATATATTTAATTCTAATATCATACGTAGCATATGCACACGCACACATACACACATGCACGAACGCACGCCCAAGAAAGAAAGAAAAAGGTTTAATGCAATTTATACATATTTATTCAGTTTAGCAACACCAGTTCGGAGCGCAGCGCCAAGTATTTTGAATAAAATATTTATTCGTATTGAAATATTTATTTGTATAAAAATAAATCTGCTTAATATTATTTAATACAAGCGACGAGAGATCGGAATGCTTTGCTTGGAATGTATCGCTGCGCAGAGGTTCTAAGAACAATAGTTTTTACGGCAACGTCGATAACGAACATTTCGGTACAGGCCAATGCCGCTTTGGTTTCCACGTCTCTGACTTTATTACCTATAATTAAAGATGCAATAAATCCGCGGTGCAATACACTCGTTTGGAAACACTGGTTTTTCTTTGCGTCGTTAAATCTTGCCTTGCCTCGTACTTGTTAGTTTATGGTGCTTTCATGCTTCTATAATTTCACGCTCCCTGGATAGATTATCTTTCACGTGTATCCAAATTGCACTTTGATATCGAATCTACTTGTACATCATATCAACTTTTGCAATAGATATAATTTCCTATCATTCACATATCCTCTTAATTTTTTTTTTTTAAATTTCATAAGCGTACAAGGAAAATCCACTAACACGGAGAGTATCCCAGGTGTTCGCCTCCGAATGCTTTGAATTTTGGATATGTTTTAGAGGCCTGAAAAATAAGTTATACGTGTTTTTTATAGCAGCCCAATTTAATATGTTGTGGGTTATTGGCGAACAAATAGGATGGGGTAATCTCAATTTCTGTTCTATTTTCTGTTAGGGCCCCGGTTTTGTCGTGGTCTGCTTTAAATACAGTCCTGCAAGAGGTAGTAGGGGGGCACGTTTAGCGGCCAGTACCCAGCAGGGTGTCGGTTAAGACCCCGATGAGGGACTTCACACCTAAGTCACTATATTTCGGATAGACACTATACGCGGGTTTCAAGCGGTCCAACGACACTCGTACCACTCGATTTTTAACACGGTTGTTAAAGTAATTAAAAAAAAAAATTACATTCATTGGACCTTAAGGGGGTAGACACGTCACGTGACACGGGCAATTCACCGCTCTGTAATACCGACAATCTAACCTGAAACATGGGTTTGGAATTTTTCATTTTTCGTCCTTATATGAGCAGATTGTGGACTGGGCGAGGTCTCATTCGAAAGAGGAAGATTCAATGCGGAGCGCTCTCCCATCGTTTGAGTCACAAAACTCTTTTAGTGACCTAAAAATACTTAAGGAGGTAAACACGCCACGTGACACGGGCAATGCACCGCTCTGTAATACCGACAATCTAACCTGAAACATGGGTTTAGTAGAATACGCTTTTCGTCCTTATATGAGCAGATTTTGGGCTGGCTGATGTCTCATTCGAAAGAGGAAGGTTCAGTGCAGCGCGCTCTGGTCATCGTTTGAGTCACAATACTCTTTTAGTGACCTAAAACTACTTGGATTTTTGCGGGTGTATTTTGCCGAATTCTGCTCTACTTTCAACACTCATATTATTAGATATCAACACAACCTCGTCAAATCATGACCAGAGCGCGCTGCACAGAACCTTCCTCTTTCGAATGAGACATCAGCTAGCCCAAAATCTGCTCATATAAGGACGAAAAGCGTATTCTACTAAACCCATGTTTCGGGCCAGATTGTGTCGGTATGCAGCGCGCTGCAATACCCGTGTCTACCCCCTTAAATAAGATGGGGTTATTAAATACTTGCCGTACGATTTTGACAACTTTCTACAATGCGCAGTGGCATTGTAAAAACAAATATATATCTCTTTTTTCTCAAGTATACTATAATACACTGACGCCCCTGCTAATCGCAGGACGAACGCCAAGTTTCAACTTACACTTTTACTGCCTTTCAGACTGCTTCTGACTCACTCTTAAGGTCTGCCCACACTTGTCAGTTCCGTGTCGGATATGGTTGCGCGGACCTTTACTCGATGAGGAGAAGAATGCGCTTGCGCTATCACAACCAATCGCTAATGCGGCACCGGAGTACCACGTGACCATGATTTCCCGCCAGTGATGGGTTTACTACGTTACATCGAATTTACTACGTGACACGCGTAAAAAAATGTAAAGAATTGAATAAAATGTATAAAATGTAGAAAATGTCAAAAATTCATATACAAACTATTAACCTCTACCAATCTACCACCCCTTCCCTCTTATTTCACCCCCTTGACACTCTGTGAAAAAGTTTTACCTGGGCAATACCAGGGGCTTTAAGCTAGTTATAAATAATTTGATTCATAAGTTTGGTGAGCAAAAGATACTCAAATTTGTACATACATATATCAACTTATCAACGTGGATTCTAAAGAAATTGATAAAGCTTTGGCAAATTATTCCTTTGGATGTAATATTCCATTCAGTGTTATTGAATCTAAACATTTTAAGAACTTTGTTCATAAATTGAACCCGAATTATAAAATTCCAACTATATAGAAAGACGTTGTCAAATAATTTACTGAATGCAAAATTTCAAGATTATAAAAAAATCAATAACCAGTGTGGAATCTAAAGATTCAGTTCTACTTTTAGATGATTGGAAAAATTCATCATCCAACAATAAATATGTAGTTGCGATTCTGATTCGATGTAGGTAATGTCGTTCCAAAGTCTGCAACGGTTTTTCAAACAATGTGATTTTATACATAAAATACATGATGTAGTAAAGTTAAGCTATTTATTACGTCTTATTCTACGCGTAGAAAATTCACTTTTCTACGTTAGGTAATATACGGACCCACCATTGTTTCCCGCACCCCCTGAATTGTTTTACACCCCTCAACCATTGCTACGTCCCTATATTCCTATGTGCATGGTATGACCGAAGGATTTACGCAAACAGCGTGTGTTCAGCGCTTTAATCTCAATTTCAACATCAAAAGGGTGCACAGTTACTTGGATCATTTTTATTACTAAGTAGTAACATTGCTGTCATAACGATTAGTGTTTCATCGTTTAACTGTCGTGTTTTCACTTTCATAGACCAAAATATTTGTGGTAAATATTTGTTAACTGTCTCGAGCATTATTAAATTCCCTTGAAATTTTATGATATTATAGATATTGCTATAGTTTTATATCTTAAACTTAACTGATGTTTACTTTCATCAATGGAAATTTCCAGATTGCAGAATTCGACAAATTTTCAAAACCCACTTTATATTTCCTATCGCGTTGATTCAAATAGCACTGTACTAATAGTAGCGGAGTAAATTGTTCTGGAAACCATGGACACGATATCAAGGGACGCATAATTACATTTAGAGATGGGATTCCTACAACTGAATGTTACAAGTGTATCGATGTAACAACGACAACAAAAAAAATACGTAGAAATTATACAATGTTGTTTGGCATTATGTTTTATATCTTTAGCTAAATAAGAAACACGATTACGTGCTACTTGCACCATCCGCGCTGTATGTAGGTACCTACTTATAACAACGATGAATATATATCACGATGATTAAAGGATAAATAATAATCACGATGATTAAAGGAGAATGGAAAATTTTGTAGAGAATAAAATGAAGCCGTATGTGATTCTAAGAGTGATCGTACTCACTATCCGCATGGCGTGTTGCGTGCTGCTCAGGGAGAACGCTATTGTTTACTGACTCGTTATTTATATAGCGGAGGCATTGGTAATAACTGCACGTTGTCACAGCGAAACGCGCTAACGGGTAACCGCTTTGCCAAAGATAAGCGAAACTCCATCAAACTCATACTGGTACACAGTTACTTGCTTTACGTGACTAAATAGCAGTGAGAATAAACGAAGAAATTATTAATGCTGCGTATCGAGTATCTTCCACGAGGTCTAAGCTATGACGTTTCTACCAAATAAAAACTTAGTCTTTTATACATTTACGATGTACATAATGCCAGTGATACGCAGGATGGGATACGGCGGGTGGTACAACCGAGTATATGGTTATTCCTGTGACAAAAATAAATCGAAAATGTACGATTAAAAATTTTTAACATTAGCTTTTGTTTTTGGGAAAATTGATTTTGTAAATTCAAAAATCAACAGAATTTATTAGCAACCATGGTACAACGATTAGTGAAATTGAGGGGCCCAGTGGAAAACAGACACATGCCACTGTTTTGATTTTATTAGAAGGTAGTTGAATTACTCTACATTGCAGGAACTGTTTTCCAATGAACACCTCAATTCTATAATAACTTTCTTCGTATGAGACTTTGTTAACGAGAAAATTGATTCAACCGTGGACTTTATTTTTTAGTAAATTTTATACAATTTTTTAAACTTCATTTTCTCTAAAAATTTTTCTACAAAGTCCAATTCGTACGAAAAATTTTGTATAATTTCGACTTATTTCTGTACAAGGATTTATTTCACTCGCAGTTATACCACATTTACTGATAAATTATTCTACTGATTTGTGGTCAGTTGCGCGCATACCTTACGAATTTCCAAAATCGATTTTCTCGAAAACGAAGGCCCATACAAAGAAAATTTATTGTATATTTCCGGTTTATTTTTATCCAAGGAATTACCATACATATGCCTGGTTGTACCACCCGTTTTCACGAACCCTGTATATACACGATACAGTTCCTTGTTTACAGGTAATACGGATTCCACAGCCAGTTAGTCACGTGCTTTAACATTAGTGATTGTAGAAGAACATGGTCGTACAATATAAATTCTTTCAATGGAACGAATATGCGCGATCGATGAATAATTTTTATCATTTGGTTTTTAAGGACATACATTTTCTAACAGGTTGTTAGTAGTAGACGTGTAGTAATGTGTTGTTTATCCATTAAATATGGCTTTTTAAATAGAAAAACAAAGATACAAATGTCCCTTTTCTTAAATATATTTATGTATATAAATGCAGTTTTACATCTGGGGCGCTTGCCGTAAGCACTCTTTTCTGGAAGCAACTCAGCCTTCTTTTGACTCCCCATATCTTTGTGCTGGAGTTACTCAGAAACCTGAAACTTTACTGAAACCTAGTACTTTGCAAACGGAACTAAAGCTCCAAATTTCACGTTTCTATCTTTTCTAGTTCATAAGATATTTGAATTCAAAGTTTCGTAATTTCTCGCAGCCCTAGAAACTTGAATTTTGGCAGAAAGGTAGTGATTGGGATTAAAAATTAAAAAATAGGGAAAAATCCTCTTCACTAACAATTTATGAATAAAATTTGATACCTCTGGAACCACCGAATCCATAACCATGAAATTTGATAGACACGTTCCAATTAGCCCCCAGGTGCTCGCTAAGAAATTTAAAAAAATTTCCACCCTATTACCGAAAAACGATACATGAAAGTTTGGCACCCGCGCGCGCAACGCATGTTTCGGTCCTGGCGATGACGTCGTAACGTAGTCACAACGCGGAGTCCCCCACTCCGCAAAAATCGGCGATCTTCTCACGCGGACGCGAACGCGGCCGCCAGATGGCTGGGTACCCGCGAATCACGATTCTCGCGTGCAAAAATTTACGGTTTCGCTACTAATATCGCGGCGCGACAACGGGTAGGCCCAATACAATCGCATGTTATTGTAAGGGACCTATCCGAACAGGATTACGCACAAAAAGAAGTGAAATCCCATCGAAAACATTTCATGTAAAAAATGTAAGCGAGTCTCGTGACTTTTTACCCATAAAAAGTTGTGAGATGTCATGTAGAGCCGAGTCTAGCGCACTCATTAACTCTAACACTTTCATTTAGAAATCACTCCATCTTTAGTTAAAGAACATTTTGTGACCTTTTGTGATTTTTATTTTGTTCTTACATTGTCAATGCTGTTAAATTGAAATTGTAAATGAATAATGAGTACGGTGTGAAATGTTGTATGGTTTGATCTAAGGTGATTGAAATGCGTTACATATAAACATGATTGATAATAGTTTAATTGTCAAAAATTACTATATTTAAATGAATCGTCCTTTTAATCGTTTTTATAATAATAAACACCTGTGTATTTGCAATTCTATCCTCTGTTCTTTTCTTCTATATTCTACCCTGAAGTTTTAAAAATAATCAGTCGATCAATCTATTTTTCCAAAATCATTGTTTTTCAAGAACAAAGCCCCGAGCCGAAAAGAAGTTTGTATTTTTATCGCATCCTTGACAATTATCTCGTATTCTTGTTATGCAAAACAATACAATAGAGAATTGATACAAGAAATCGCCATCTGTTGTTCAAAAGACCGGTCTTGCTCGAAGAATGTAAAGAATTTGGCGCTATTGTTCTCCCCCTTTACGATTATCCATTCAAAGTATTCCAAGGTATACTGGAAAATAGTAAAGTGCATATTAACCTTTATGAACAATTTCCACCCTGATGAACCAAGAAGTAGCAGGAAAAGAATTGCCTGACATTTCCGTTGAGGAATTCCACTGCAGAGTTTAAACAAATCAGAATTTACGGGTTACTCAATACGCGTAATTAAATGTGCGGGTAGAACGAGCATCGTTTCCTCTTTTCATAGTCAAATAGTGCTCCCTCATTAAATAAACAAGTAGATAGTAATAAAAGAGCATAAACGTAAAGGTTCGTGTTCAAACTATATACTCTCTTAAATATTTTAAAATCGTTTTATAATATAATCTATTAAATGTTTTAAAATCGTTATTGAAATGGTTTGCGAAAAAGAAAATTGTATAAAAACACGTATGCGATTTGAAATGTTTTTCTTATATTAAAAAAATAAACTATATCTTCGATATTTTTGCGAATTTCGGTCCCTAATTTTCAGGAAACAGTCATGACATATCAAACACTGACTATATTTGTAAAAATATGGATTTTTTTATCTTCTTAGCATATCTCAGTATGTGCCCCGTTAAATGTTTAAAAAATATTCCTCGAAAATAAAAATGACAATTTTTTTCGCCTTCATAAATAAAAAATGATCGTGAAGGATTGAAACTTTCAAAATTTGAAAAATAAAAATGTTTTTTTTCGAAAACCCTTTGTCCCGCGAGAAAAAGTAACACAACATAAAAGATGCTCCTTGTCTGGATCTACATCTTTTGTTTGACATATTTTTTTATGCAATCAATAACTTGGAGGACATTATATAAAATCGAATTTGTGAGCTGTTAAATAATTATTTAAATGTTCAAGGGCCCAGGGGCAGCTTTTCCCGTTATTCGATCGGACTCAAAGGCTGCCTTTTGAAACACTACTGTACAACTTTTCTATTACATGTCAGAAATAAATAGTTACGATTTTTTGTTCGCTTGGACGCTACAGGTGTGTTA
This sequence comes from Andrena flavipes, assembly GCA_963971345.1. Taxonomy (NCBI): domain Eukaryota; kingdom Metazoa; phylum Arthropoda; class Insecta; order Hymenoptera; family Andrenidae; genus Andrena; species Andrena flavipes. Next base: position 70,339,716 of record OZ020479.1, on the reverse strand, counting down.
CGAGTCGAGGCTGAGGGCAATGAGATTGGTGGCTATAAGGCAGAGGATTGAGTCTGCTTGTTTGAATTTGTTAGTAGCGGACGAACCGGGGTCTGGTATTCCCGGCAGCCGCTATAAGGAGGTTGGTTGTCGTGGACGAACCGGGGTCTGGTATCCCCGGGAGACACTAGGGGTTGATTGTCGTGGACGAACCGGGGTCTGGTATCCCCGGGAGACACTAGGAGGTTGATTGTCGTGGACGAACCGGGGTCTGGTATCCCCGGGAGACATTAGGAATGTTAGTTTAGCCTCGTAACTTTATAATGTGATACACTTTGAGCGGTAAAGGTGTATCTATGTGGGTTTATCTCGAAGAGGAAATTCAGATGATAATTGATTCAAATAAAAGAACTTTGAATAAGAAATAACTAATTATATTCTATAAGCTCGGTTTTTACAATTGTTTGAGTGTTTAGTTGTCGTAATAGGGGAGACCGGGGCAGGTTGTAACACGGGGTAAATTGTAACATAAGTAAAATCTTTTGAACGACAAGTCTGGTAACCCACAGCATGCCTTACGTACCATTCGCACGTAACAGGTGCATGGTTTTTCAAAAACTTGCCATGACAAAATTTGCCATTTCTTACCATTCTCATTCTTTCCATTGACCTTCATTAATAGATAACAAACTTACACGCTTTCAGACAGTATCACTTCCGTCTGGTGCCGGATCGGCTGCTCGTGGATGAAGACTCTTCATTGAACTAAAAAAAAAGTAGTATCTGCGAGTATATGGCAAGGAGAAAGGGTACACACGTAACGAGGGACTACTGCAGCGGTGCGCAGGGAGCCGTTTTAGCGCCTAATTGCGAGCAACCCGCCTGTCCCGTTGTTAGTAACGGGACAGGCGGGCTGCTCGCAGCTAGGCGCTAAAAACGGCTCCCTGTGCACCCCTGGACTACTGTATAAGCTTATTGGTTTAAAATATCGTAAGAAAAAACACGGATAATCTATAAGAAAAACGCTTTATTCAATCGATATCATCTTCATATCAGTTATACCTAAACATATTTTTTGGTTTTACTGATTAACACAAATTTGTTTTTTACACTCGCACTTGCGTTCTCTCGTCGACAGTCGCTCGTTTTGAATCTATTTATCGGTGCGTCAGCCTTCTTTCACTTGTTACGTTTGATTTATTCTCATTTGTGTAGATAATTCGATCCTTTAATCGCAAAATCAACGTATACATAAGAGAAAATGTAACCATACAATTTAATAATCATTTCGGTTGTTCATTTTCTACGCTATGGTTACATCGACTGCCATGAATGTAGGTACTGAAAAAATATTGAATTTATAGGTATCATCCGTCTTTATCATACAGGCACTGCTGTCATCTTGAAATTCGCGTTCCTAATGAAACGATTAAATAATTCTAATCATATAATACAATCTATACGTACGTATTAAGACCAAAGTCTTTGGTAAATTTCGGGCTTTCGAAATTGATTGATTAAACCAACCGATTAAATTTTATGTAACTCCAATTTTTTCGTGTATTCTTTTATACGAAAACCCGAGCAGTACCGCTTGACTAGGCCCGACTTATTCTATCTTTGGTCCTCTAGCCGCTATATTTCTTTGCCAGACATCGAATTTCTACAGAACTTTCATAGTCCTCTTAATTCTCAGTCCTTTTTTCTTTTAATTCGATAAAAACACATTATTTACAATCGCCAAACAATGTCATTTCAATTTCGGCATAGCTTCTCTCACACCGTTGATCCAATTTGGAAGGTAGAACGTATCGAAAGAATAATAAATTAAATTCCGTGAACCAACAGATTCACTTAAACATTATTGAACGTCAGGCAAATATTACTAAAGTCTAACTCTCATTTCTAACTGGTTCTTTCTTTTGATACAGGTCGAAACGAGTTGATAACACGAAAACCGTACCACTATTGTGAGTTTGTTTCGATGCAGAACAGACGTATTACATTCAACGCATTTTACTGCTCCATAATGGCACAACGATTAATTTTATTATAGACATAGATATTTTAATTACAAACAGGAAGAATATTCGAGTTCTATACGCTTAACCCACCTCAACACTATTCGATTAGCAAAATAAATCCAGCAATCATTGCTCCATCTGGTTGAAATGAAAATTTTGCAAATAAATTGATTTTTAAATCGCTTTGCATTCGTATTACCATGAAAATTTAAAAACGGACCGTATACGTAATCGCAAACGAACAACTAAACTATGTTCGACCGTATATAAAAGTGATAATAACTTCAATTACGAAAGCCGTTGTTAATAATAATATTATTGCACTCGAAATTTGTAATACTCCTAAAATGCAAATTCACTTATACAATCAATGCTTAATGTTTAAAGCAGCTGTAACGAAAAATTTATTATTTTTTATTGAAACTATTTATTGCAAAAAAAAATGTAATATTGGAAATTATGATAGCAAAAATAGAAAATCTTTCTCATAAAAATAAAGATTAAAAGAAACTCTTACACTTTCTGTTTCCCTTTTGATTACTCTGAAAAACGTCACATTGAAGTCAAACTCGAAGCCTTCTTCATATTTGCAACATACAATTCTTAATCTATTGTAAAGTGCTCCAATACTTAGAAATACGATATAAAACAATAGACACTAAGTAGTCCATAGACACGGTTTAGGTTAATTGAAATTTGTAGGTATTCTGATAAGGCACGTCCACGTATTTCGAGTTTCTAGGCTCGAAAAAGCAAACGTTTATCCGTCACTCTAACCCTGGGAATTAAAAAGAATAAAATGTACTACATAAAACATCGGGCAGCATTGAAACGAATACAATGATAATACGTATTGAATGTTGCGGCACTATCCCTGTGCATTCAAAAAATTACTTTCTCCTAAACAGTGTTCGAAACACGCCTTCAAAAGTAATTCTTATCCTTCAATCCCTCAAGTGGCAAATCAATTGGACATTTCCGTTTCGTTTAACTAAATCTATGAAACATGTGGACTTTTATTATAACACGTACACCTTAAAACATTTTACTGGGGATCACTGGAAGCAACTCAATGTTTCGCTTTGAATATCCAATACATTTTTCATATATGCCACAAATAATACATTATTTTTACCAGCCCTTCCGTGCAGCAAAAACAAATGTATTTAAATTAAAGTGATCATTTATTATTAAGGAACTTCGAGTTTTGTTCGGTTTTCCGTATTACTCTCGTATAGGGCTGGGAGTATTTGAATAATTTAATATTCGAATATTTTACAAGTATTCGAATGCTACGAATAAACTTCGAATATTTGAGTATTCGAATGTTATTATTCGAATATTTGAGTATTCGAATGTTATTATTCGAATATTTGAGTATTCAAATGTTATTATTCGAATATTTAAGTATTCTAATACCATTAGAATATTTAATTATTCGAATACTACACGAATATTTAAGTATTCGAAAACTATTCGATCGGCTTGAAACTTTGCACACATACGTAGTTCCGATGACAATATTTTCAGGTGTTTATTTTTATGTATATGCGGGAATTCTTCACAGGCAGTCATCTGGGCCGGTATCAAAATTATTGGTTCGTTTTTAGTACATTTTAATAGAAGCTTGTTTTTTAAAAAAAAATTACAACAAGTATTTCATGCTTGTTAATGAAAATATTGTATTCTTATGGGAACTATGTATGCGTGGAAATTTTCAAGTCGATCGTATATGTTGAAGTGGGACAAAATTAACTTACAAGAATTCACTCTGACAAAATAACGAACTCACAGCTGAAACTAAATAAAAGCTTGTAAAAAAATGAACCTAAAGAACTTAATTTATAATTCACAACCATACTATTCAAATACTGAAATATTCGTATAGTAGTCGAATACTGATATATTCGAATAATATTCGAATACTTAAATATTCGAATAGTGATTGGATACTTGGATATTCGAATTATTTTCGCCAAATAATTGAGCAACCGAAGTATTCGTATACTCGAATACCGAAAAATTCGACAAATAGTCCCAGCCCTACTATCGTAACGAACCGTTCGATCTTTTACCAATGAAGTATTTCTTGAATAAAATTATTCCACTTTGCCACTCAAGTGATTAATAAATCGCTTCTAAAAGTATGTAGAAATATGGAAATCTAACAATACTTATTCCTAAAACCCTGCACGTGCAACTGGTAACACTAACTCGTTTGTACGGATTTATACGCTCACACATTCGCAGACATCACGCGCGCACGCATACACAACCCATGCGTAAAAATATAATTATAGACGTACAGGTGCGGAAAGTACCTACCTATATTCTATGAGAAGATACATGTATTTTTATAGCTGTTGTGCTTCTTATGTTCATTCTCTTATAGTATCTATGTATAGCGCGTATAAAATTTTAATCATAGCAACGAGAACTGTGTCCCTCTAAAGGTGCGTTTAAACCAAACGAACAAATGCTCGTTCGCCCCCCACTTTTACAAAATTCGTGCTCATTTAGTATAAACGTTAATCTTCACTTGCAACTCTTCATCACTTGGATTTTGTCGAAGTGGGGGGCGAACGAGCATTCGTTCGTTTGGTCTAAAAGCACCCTGATACAACTTCGAATTTCAATCACAATTCACATATTTGAATCTTCATCAAAATTTGTTACAATTTGCTTCGTTAAGCACTGTGTTATAAAATGTTTAATTAATTAAATTTTCAAAAGAGCATGTCAGATTATTACCACTATTATATTCAGATAGGCACAATTTTTAAGGTTTCTGTACCAATGAACACAACCAATTTTGACTGGATCAATCGCGACTTTTACGAATTTTCCTATTTCGTTATACATATCGTATGCTTTACACACCATATGTACATACATCTTTGAATCTACATTAAAACATATAATATATTTTCTAAGTGCATATTTATATATGTACATGTATGCACATGCCGAAAATATAGGGGAGAGTAGGGTAAAGCGGAACGGGTGGGTAAAACGGAACATCGATGTTTCTCTTAGATGAGAGCTGCGAATGAATTGGTGTCGCGTGACATGGGACCAGACGGTCCTCACAGCATTTCGTGAAGACACGCGAGGTGCTTCTCGATTAACAGTTTTCTAAACATTTCCGGTATCGAACTTCCGATATTGTGATCTAGTTTCGGCCACTTTTCCTCGCATGGATTTAGAAAATTTATAACGGCAAGAACACCGTTGGTTTCTATGGTTCTTACGCTTCATTTTGACGTTTTACCCAGTTCTTTACCGCCTGCTGAAGTGTAAATATTAAATGTTTACTAAATTACCGCATGTGGGGCAAAGCGGAACACTTTTCGTGGGGTAAAACGGAACACCTATTTAATCCATTTCCATCAATCCAATTGTCTTGAAACTTTGCAGGGGTGCGTAGTTATGACGACAAGATAAAAGTATGAAAATAAACCGGGAGGGGTGAAAAATTACCCAGTCATCAATACATATAACCCGTAACCACAAATTCAAACGACATGAAATCAGCATATAACTACAAATCAGAACTTAGACACTCAAAAGTATCTAATAAAAAAATACAACAAATTTTTAAGTTATTGTCAATTTTGTCTAAAAGGCCCTAAAAACTAAAAAATTCTAAATGCATGTGTTGATATTCATAATTCATGTAAAAATCCATGTGTATATTGTTGATTACTTTCAGTAATTTTTATGTTATCTGGTAAAATATTTTTTCTATGTGTATAATATATATTATTGTTATATTTCATTTGTAATAGTTATACATAAAATATATATTTATAGTTTTTTACATAAATGAATACTTTTTAAATGTTAGAAATAAAGATTTTGTACGTTTACATAGTCTTCAAGTGGGTGTTCCGCTTTACCCTACCACTTGAGCGAGGCGAAGATTTCAATACCTCCGGTAAATCTCATTTTCCTTTGTTGCCAAATAGTTTTCTTAACAAAGGCTTTGATTTTCTTATAGTCCACTTAAAGGCGGGACCTCCTACTTGCGACTGGTCTCAGCCATTTGACCCAGCGACTGGCCCTAGGCTGAATCTCCTTACCTGCGACTCGCCAGTCGCCAGTGATGCCAGAATCGTGGGACGTAGGACAAATGCTTACCCCCACTATGACCTACCGTCGTCCCCCACTTTCTTCCCATCGCTCTGCACACAAGCATATCCCTACCCTGGTCCGTGTGCTTGGCAGCTCACATGGACAGGAGTAAAAATATGCTTGTGTGCAGAGCGATGGGAAAAAAGTGGGGGACGACGGTAGGCTACAGTGGGAGACGACGGTAGGTCATAGTGGGGGTAAACATCCTGCGACCAAATCCATTGCCTCAGTGGGACAAAATCCCAAGAAACAAGGAAACGAATCAGAATTCAAAAGTTGTGGGAGGATTATGTATTTTTATATATTTCTTGTAAGCTACTAATATGAACTCCTGAAAAAGGTAAACATATCATAACGCCTACTTCTGATCGGTGTATAAACACGTGTCTAAGTTTGTATGTATTTTTCGTCCAGAATTTTAAACCGACTTTTTTAATTCTTGGTGAAACGAAAGAAAAAAAAATTTGGAACCCCAAATGAGTAGTATTTTACCTTTTACCTTTCCTAGGTGCTCATATTAGTAGTCATATCTTTTGAATTCTGACTTCTTTCCTTATTTCTTGGGATTCTGTCCCACTGTGGCAATGGGTCGCAGTGCCAGCCTGCGACTAGGTATAATGGGAAACAGACCCTCATCGCATCGCGTTGCGTCTCGAGTAACCTAGGCTGGTACTCAAACAGACTCGCGTCAGGCTCCTACGTCTGGCGCATACCCGACGATCGCAGACGCATGCTTCCCCATTGCACCAGTATACTGCGACCAGTCGCAGGTAGGAGTCCCACCTTAAGACTCCCGTTGAAGTCCCGTGTCTTTTTTCCTATCGATTTCATGTTATCACCCTCCAAAGCTAAGCGTTCCATTTTACCCCACTCCCCCCCCTAGTAATAATGGACGGCTGAAGGTTTCCTACCTTGATTGGCTAATCTTGTTCATTCGTCGATGATTATAAATTTAACAATAAAAACATGTAAAAACGTGACTTCCCTAAGGCGCTTTTCCATTATTGAAAATTCGGGAGGTATATACATAAGTACCGGTTAGAAGCAGAGCGAGGTGGGTATGTACTCGGAACAGGTGTGCCTCGTACTACACCTACATATCGGACGCGTACTGAAAATCCTTAATTTTGTGACTTTTGGGAAAGAAGGTGGTCTCCGCGGAAACAACGGGTAAGTCGATAGAAGCGCGTAATTAATTGGAAACGTATTCATGTTTAAAACTTTGCAATTATAGTATTAAATAGCGTCTGAACGATGTGTTACGAATTCGTCGCCGCACTTTTATTTACATGGAATCTTTCGTGTCTTTCCTCTCCGTGCTTAATTAACTGCTTCTCTTTCCCCATTCTGATTCCATTTTACGCGTACACGAGTAAAAGATAATCGTCAAACGTGCAGCAATTGAATGGCGTACGAACGGATATAAGGAGAGTTAGGGTGAAGTCCAAGCAAACGTAAGATGGTAGTTGGCAAAGAGTTTCAACTGTTACCGGGGATGGGTATCATGTGATAAGTGGAAGGTGGTTGAAGCGCCGGCGAGTGTCGGACGTTGTTAGACTGCGGGGGTAACTGAAGGGAACGATAATCGAGTGCTGGCGCTGCTGGATGCTGTCCTTCCCTGTGTCTTCTCAGGTCGACCTTCCTTTGAAAAGCTTTGTCGCAAAGACCACACTGGAACGGCTTGTAACCGGTATGCTTGCGCATATGTGTGATCAGATTGCTGCTCTGAGAGAACGCCTTGCCACAGACAACGCATTTGTGCGGTTTCTCACCTGAAACAAAAATTTCAATGATTCGATCTTGCAGATTTAAAGTGATATGTCTCCCTCTCTCTCTTCCTACATTAGTGTTATTAAAATGAAATGTATCATTTTTGCAATTTTCATTAGAGAATAAGAAAATATTGTTAGTATTCAGGAATATCCTATTATCATGATTAGAGTAGCTCTTATTTTCGATTTTTGAATTTTCTTCGCGGCACCCCCCAGAATAGTTCCAAATAATAATAAAAAATCTGTGTAAAGTTTGAGTCCGATCGGAGAACGGGAAAAGGTGCCCCTGGGCCCTTGAACATTTCAATAATTATTGAACAGCTCACAAAATCGATTTTATATAATATCCTCCAAGTTATTGATTATATAAAAAAATATGTCAAAAAAAAGTTGTATATAGATCCAGACAAGGAGCATATTTTATGTTGTTACTTTTTCTCGTGCGACAAACGATTTTCGAAAATAATCCGAAAATCTAAAAAAAAATTTATTTTTCAAATTTTGAAAGTTATTTTTTCAAATTTTGTAATTACGCATGTTCTATTGCATTCGTAGAGGAACTAACGTAATTCACATATTAATTAATTCACAGCAGTGCCGACTTTTCGAAAAGTATATATCGCTTTTAAATAGGTAATGGAATCGACATTCGCAAATCGATTAGTAACGATTGGTTTACTGGAGCGTTCGGTATGTACATATGTATGCAAGCTGGATGCAGCGCAAATTCGATTAACCAATGAAGAAAGCAACAGAACGCGATTTGGAATAATGAGTCAAGGTGAACTGAACGCACCTGAATCAACCTATAAATCGTGGAGAGTCTTTTATAACAGACAGTTCGAATAATCTGTTTGTGTCAGTGACGAGCAAAGTCCTTTTCCAACGTGATGGCTGCCCACGTTTCTTCTTCGAATTGCAAATAATTCTTGACGCACAATAAAAGTCAAGAGACCGATTGGTCACAGGCAATTAAGCGGAAGTTAATAATTCAACGTACTACGATCCAACAATTGGATTAGTTTCGTTAGTCATGTCGACTGTTTTTCAAGATATTACCTATACCGAGAAAAGTTAACGTTGCAGTAACTACACTTTTTCATAAAAGTTAACTTCCTGAATTTGATGGTTTCATAATTTTCTAATACGTAGGTAAATAAAAAATTGAATGGTGTTGCAAGAGTTAAAATGGAAGTATCTTAAGAAGCTTCGTATACCTACTATCGTATTTTATACAATTTTATACAACGGCTCCTAAAACATCCTGCAAGGCAGACCCGCATCGTCTTTATAGGCAAAATTAGGCAGCTGCCTAGGGCGTTAAGTTGACAAGGGGCGAATAAAATGGACTTTTCATTGTTGGTATTTTTTAAAATGAGTTGTAAATAAAATATTACAATTATTTCAATTAACTGTTAAAGTTAACCAACCTTCTTTTCAATATATTAGTTGTTAAAATTAATAAAATATATTGTTTATTTACTTATTTGGAATTATAACCATTGTTATACGTTTCTTGCAAACGCAAAGTTGTAATTTTTTTGTATAATGACAATACAAATATGTATGGATCACTGAATACAAATGTGACAGAAATAATATTATAATTTTCTTCAAATATAACACTTAACTTTACTAAAGTTGATAAAGGATAATGGGCATAATTTTTAAAAGCTATAAAAGATAAAAACCAAATACTTTTCTTTCTACTCAATTCAGAATTCAAATTAAACGGATTGTAAATACATAAAACTCTTTAAGAAAACTTTCCTCGCTGTAATTTAGTTAATAGTGAGTATTCGTAATATATTTTAACTATGCATTTGGAATGCACTATTGTTGGGATATGCATTACGTCATCGTGCTTACTAAAGTTATACCGATTTGTGTGTTTTTGAAGGTTCTGATCTAATTTTCAATACTTAAGAAACTTCAATACTTTTGGCAGTGTTCAGGTAAGTACTTTTTGTGTGAATTGTGTTAATTGTTTCATATTAAAGTGTAAATAACTAAAACAGTTTGTTTGGATTCACCCTGGTATTGTTGATAATTCGTAATATTTACAAAATTGTATGCTGGGGTAAAACTGAGTACTCGGTTTTGGACAAAATGTGTGTTTTTCACAAAGAAACGAAAAAGAGGAAGTTATCAACAGTAAACTAAATCTTAATAAAGGACTACGACTCTTTCTCTTTAGAAGGAAAACCACAAAATTAAACAAAATACGGAAGGATAATGTTAACAGCGGTGATGAAGACATTTGCATTTATGTATGACCAAGAATCTTATGGTTCATCTAAATTGAATGAAGGTTGGATGCAGTGTTGTAAGTGGGCTCACGAAGGCTGCACTGGTTGGGGGACTGAAGAATTGGACGAATTCCGATGTTATAGGTGGTAGGGCCAGTTTTTACTATGGTACCCGGTTTTACAAAGGTTTTATAAAGGTTTATTCTAATGAATCCTAATTTCTATTTCTTTTTTACATTAATAATGTCAAAGTTGTGAGCTTTTATCCTTAACGTCCCGTTTATATAATTTGTTAGACAAATGTGAAAAGGTTATATTAAGTTCCGACCCTGCGAAATTCGTAGAAGTTTCTTCGTTAATTATGCAAAAAGTTCCTTGAAACTTAAATATTTGCTTCGAACTATTATCAATCGCTCAGGAATGTTCCTTCATGCGGATCAAGCTGCCGATAAGAGGAAAAACGCGTCCAGAAAGTCCTCGAGTAGTCTAACGATGATCGTTTGATAATTCGTGCAAACAGCCGTCCTCGAAATTCCAAACAAACGATGTATTGATTGTAAAATGCTGATAAAAAGCTTGTACGTAAGTTGTACGACGGACCCATCACTGTTCAGATTCTATCGAGAAGAAATTAATTTAACCTGTGGCGTCGCCATGAGTCTCATCGCGTTTACGATCGAAAATTCGAAACCAACTTATGTAAAGACGTGAAACGCGCAAAGGAAGGCTTCTTTTGATCTATTTATTATTTCGAATACTTATGAAGTTTCTCTTGCGGTAAAACTTTTTCGAAAGCAATAAGTTGTCCAAAAAAAATCACAATAAAAATGTAACGAAAATGATAATACTAGTTTTCAAAATAAAAAAAAATGTGCAACAGATGCCACTATTTTTTTCTTGGGTAAAGTGGCCCGCTGATTCCGAAAATAAGGTTCAAAAAAATTTCTATGCATACGTTTTCGAGATTTCGACGGATGAACTTTTTATCCATAGATTTTCTTTTTAGTAGCACTGCAGACTCAACGTAAGAAACGAGAAACTGGGCCCATTTTTGCGAATTCGATTTTTCACAGATAGTTAAATGAATTGTCGATGTGAATTTCGGCCGAAAAAAATGACTTTTTCCACATATTTTCATCATTTTAACTCCAACTACTGAACTGATTTGAAAATTTTGTGAGGTAGATTTGTTGATGATTCAATTATCTTTAATTTGAGATAACTTGCGACCATATCGATCATTCGCAGCACGAGATATTCGCAATTATGTGGGACCACCTTTTTGACAGACAGGTAAAAAATTTACCTGTCAATATCTCGTAAACGTATTCGTAGAAATTTTTTTAGATCATATTTTTTAAATCGGCGGGTCAGTTTACATAAAAAAGAAATAGAGGCATCTGCTGCACAAAATGGCTATAAACGGATGTAATCAAACAAATATCCAATATTATTGCATGCATATGTATATCCTGCGGGATAGGTTGACAGATAGATAGATAGATAGACGCATAGGGAGGGAGACAGATGGAGAGAGAGAAAGGGAGAGAGAGAGAAGGGTAAAACTTTTTTGAAATAATAAAAATCTTATCAGACTCGTCCTCCTTACGCTTTTCCCCTTTTCCCCACTTTCCCGGACTACCGTGCCATCAATTTGCATCGATATGTCATCAGAATTATCGCCTTTGCTATAAATACGGACAATGGTACAACGGTTGCGACACAGACGCCTTGTTATCGCAAGCAGCACTTCGTTTGTGTCATCGCTTAGAACGACGCAAGGAAAAATACCATTATCGTAATTGTTCGGTCAGCTTTCGATCTACAACCCTTTTACTACTAATGAAAGATGGTTGTCTGTAAGCTTTCGCGAACCAAGTTCCATCTCATTATCAGAATGATTCTCATGTACATTAATAGTGGCATGTATGTACCTACATATATACATGTATATAATCTAAAACTCATTGGTAAACAAAAATGGAACAGTCCTCGAAGTATCGGAAACGAAGCATAGTAAACTTAAACTTACTCATATTTTAAGAAAGCTGCGACCTAAAATAATACTTGTTCATTGACGTTTATACGTTTCTATTTCTTAACATCTTAATATTGGTAGGTAAGTACCTAAATAGACGAAGACGGCGGATAAAATATAAATTTGATTACAACGAATTACATGTACATATCTACAATTAAATTGCCTACACATGTATTTTTTATTGTTGCTAGTTGTTCTATTTTAACCTAAGTACATAATTTTTTCAAAAAATATTTCGAAAACCAGTGCTATGATTGATTGTTACCAATTAATTCTCTCTGCCCCGTGAATTTATGTGAAACTATGTAGCTAGTGTTCAAATATCGAACATGTACATGTGTGCGTTTGCAGATACGAGAATATGTGCAGATTGAGTGAGTCTTAGAGGTATTTTACTATTTACAGTGAATACCAAATTCCAACGTATAGCGAGGTTTCAACTTTCTACAAATAAATTCTTTCATTCAATAATTTGAATTTATTCATTCAAAAATATCTAAATACGTTCCTCAACAATCTTATTTTCAAAGTTATTTTGCTTAAGATTTTTTACACATAAAACATGTAAAACATATTAAATATATATACAGTAACTTTGCAAACTATTGCAAAAGGCTACAAAATACTACTTAGCAAATACAATTTTGTTGAGTTAAAATTATATTGCCTATTTCGCGCTATATTTTATGTATTTTATCTTACTATTTAATTTCAAAATATAATCCCCCAAATATCACAGATAAGGTAAGAAAAGATAAGAGTGTTTCGATATAAAATAAAATATTACAATTATTCATAATAAAAAGAAAAGATACCTAACAAAAGCAATTTCAAAGAGACAAATATTGCGATAGACTCGTAATACACAGATCTGTGTATTTACCCATGCACAGAATCTTGCATCATAACCATCGTACTTACAATTTTATTTTTTATTAAGTAGGAGCGTTTATACGAGAAACTGACGAAGCGGAAGGGAGACTATGGTGCTGAATTAGTCGTGTTGTTGTATTCCGATCACAGAAACATCGCTCTCTCGTCGGTGAAAGAATTCCACTTTGCATATTAGAGGAGCAGCATAGTGCAACGGAAGTATAATGTCTTTTGAAAACTCTTTCGGCCATCTACGCTGAGAGGATAATCTCCATTTTCCATTTGAGAAGAGAAAACGTCACGCTACAACTGGGTAAATTTTCCGTTGCTCTCGGAATAAAATATTCACCTAAAATATATTCTCGATGAAATGATTTGCATATTCTCCTGACCTGCATCCCGTTCACGTTGGCGAACGAATTTCCATATTTTCTATTAACTACCTATAACTTAACACTCGTATTTAATCCTTCGAATTCAATTTTACCAATTTGCGTTTCCACGCGCATATACCACCGAGAAAAATGTTAACTAGGAATACTTGAACTTGAACACACTTTCTACGTTGCCTATTTGTAAGTGTCGTTCGCCCGTATGCACTGCGGTTTCTTTCACCCTGTTCAGGAAATTATTTTCGTTCTGTTTACAGAGGCATGTACGCGCAGCCTTGCATGCGGGTAACACTGTAAAAGCGTCACAATCTCAACCTTGCTAAGGAACTTGGCCAAAAAATGGCCCTGGTGAATAGGTATATATACCTACCTACATAATAATCGTTCCTTTGCCATTTTATCGAGCTACACCTTGCGCATAAATTTTGCAACCGATGTCGGGAATTCCCGTTATCGTTTCAATCGTGGTATCGGTGCAAGAGAGGTAACTCATTTATCATGATAAATTGCTTGCGCCCGCACGCACATTCGTTTATGTAAAAATGAATGCTAAAATATATTACACCATGGTCTATTACGTTTGTTGGATCCCATCAGCAGCTTAAAGAAGAAGGTGTATCTGAATTTAATCGTTAAATGTTAAATTTACACGCGTCCCTACCCGTACCAGCCAAGTGCTAGGTACACTAAGGTAGGCTTTCACAACGCCTCGCCTCGGCGGAACTTCTTTTCGCACTCACATCTAGGTTCGCGTCACTTCGGTTTTTTTCTACCTGAAGTTATCTGAATTTACCTCGGTTCATGAGTTTGGTCAGTTGCTCAGAGAACCTCTTCCTTCCTCTTTTAAAAGGAAGTGGCGAAAACGGTGGCATTGCATCCACTCACACTACCCTAGACACCTCGCCTCGCCTCTTCCTCAAAATATTCTCGGGAAAGAATCCGCGGCTCGGAGTCGCGCCGATAGTCCAGTGAAATTAGGATCCGTCTTGGGAATAATTTCCAATAAGCTACATTTTGGAATGGGCATTTATTTGGTCGTTTTAAACAATATGTCAAAAGCTCCATCGACCCGACCTCTGCTAAAAATTTTAGTGTTAAAAAAAATTGATTTCCGCGAATATCCCGTTATTTAGCAGTTTTGAGAGAAAAATAGTTATTATACAATTTTTAGCTTAGGAAATTCTCTAAAAAAAGGTTGTATGATTTTTTTCGTAGGAATAACCATTTTCATATACGTTGGGTTACTAAGTTTCAACCCCTATACTTTTGACAAGGGAAGATTTGGAACCCAGAAATTCAAAAAATTATGAAACTGTCAATATGTAGGGGAAGTCCTCCTGAGTATAATGCAATTTTATTTGCTGCCCAAATTCACTCCAAGAGGGTGTAATTAACCCCTGAATTTTTTTTTATTTTGTATTATTACTGGCGAACTGTAAGAGATAGAATAATGTTTTCAGGAAAAAGTTACTTCTTTTAACTAAGATTATCATTTGGTAACTTATAGGGGTAACTCGAAGGGGTTGGACATCATTATAAAACCCAGTAAGAAGTGATAAATGCTCAAGTTCCACATTTCTCATCAGATTTTTGCAGAAACGACGGTAATCGATTCCTTGTGTTTTTCCGATAAAAAAAACACCAAGAATGACGCAATTCCGACCATACTGAAGGAAATAAGAAGAAAAATCTATTTACATGATTTCAAGTTAACATCGTTAAAAATAGTGCGATATTTGGTATGATTTTCCTTGGAAAATGTACCCTTAGCACACCAGATCCAGAGTTGACCCTTTAAGGGTTGATTAGATTAAAATTTGAAAATTGATTTTTAGGCATTTGTGTTGCTAGGCTATAACCAAGTATCGATATCGAATCGGACCGAAGAGGTCTTGAGGGGTCCATGAAAACAAATTATACCCCTTTTTACCCTCTTAGGGGTTGATTAAAGTAATATCCTGAAATTGGTTGATACGCATTTGTGGCGGTAACCTTTGTAATTAAAAACCAAATTGATATCTAATCGGGCCCAAGAGATTTTCAAGAATACGTGAAAACACATTTCACCCCCTTAGGGGTTGGTCAGGGAAAAATCCTGAAATTGAGTTTTAGGCATTGATGTGAGCAACCTTTGTAACTGAAAACCACTGACGCCTGAAAATCTGGCTATTTTCCGATTTCGTGTTATAACTCCCGAACTGTAAAAGAGGCACGCCTCGCGCGCAAGCCTCGCAACGTCGATACGCACCTTAAGAACTGCAGGGACTATGAGTTACCAAACGATAATCTTAATTAAAAGAAGTAACGTTTTCCTGAAATAGTTTTTTATCTCCTACAGTCCGTGAGTAATAATACAAATTGAAAAGAATTCGGGGGTTAATTGCACCCTCTTGGAGTGATTTTGGACAGCAAACGAAATTGCATTGTACTCAGGAGGACTTCCCCTACATATTGACAGAGTTTCATAATTTTTTGAATTTCTGGGTTCGAGATCTTCCCTTGTCAAAATTATGGGGGTTGAACTTGGTAACCCGACATACATGAAAATGGTTATTCCTACGAAAAAAATCATACAACCTTCTTTTTAGAGAATTTCCTAAGCTATAAATTGTATAATAACTATTTTTCTCTCAAAACTGCTAGATAACGAGATATTCGCGAAAATCAGTTGTTTAAAACGACCAAATAAAAGTCCATATCAAAATTTCATTTGGTGGGAATTAATCCGTAGATTGGGCAGATTTCCGTCTAATTTCACTAAACTACGAGGCGAGGCGAGGCGCATTGTGAGTCAAATTGTCAAAATACGTAAGAAAAGCATAGGAAGAATAAAATGAGGCGAGGCGAGGCGAGACGTAGTTATAGTTCAAAAAAGCTAAAACCAACAAATATAAGAATAAGGAAGACGATGCGAAGGGGCCATAAAGAATTAGTTATGATTGAGTCAGAATCGCGTAAACGCGTACACAGAAGGGTCGAAATGGGAAAGCAATATTAGTCGATGGATAATATTTATTGAGAGTGTCGGCGACCGACGAAGTCCGCATACATGTTCATATCGATCCATCTCGACTCTCATTACCGAACCCTTACAGGCCGACTTAAATATTTACCGACTGAAACGTTTACTTCGTGGCCGATTTTAATGATAGCACTGGATAGGTTGCTCCGCGTACACGTGTGTTTTGGTAGCCACTCGCCCGTTTAATTATGCAACGATCGCATAATGAACTTCATGTAATGGCGTCGCGTGGATTATGTGGCTAAAACTGGAAAGATCGATTTCTTTGTTGCAGTCCAGATATTTATTGAGGGTATAACCGGGAGAATTAAACTCCAATGAAGTTTACAATAAGCATATTTTCTATGGTTCCATTGTGCCAATCATTCGATTAAAAATGTAAATGCATACACCTAACTTTTTATATTGCTGTGCTTATAACAAATATATAATACGTATGGGACTAATACAAAATGATTACCTCCATT
Source organism: Andrena flavipes (assembly GCA_963971345.1). NCBI lineage: Eukaryota > Metazoa > Arthropoda > Insecta > Hymenoptera > Andrenidae > Andrena > Andrena flavipes. Next base: position 70,322,763 of record OZ020479.1, on the reverse strand, counting down.
TTACCTGCAAGGCTTCAATTCCTATTTAAAAGAAACAAATATTGTCGGGACCACATTTTTGGGTTGACCGTCACCAAAGAAACTATTGTTTCAGTTCGTTTCCCTATCAATCCAAAAGAATAAGTGTGCGTGCGTGTATGCCGGTTACAATGTTCCTCGAATCGGAATTTTCTATTCAAACTGCGAGCTCAATCGCTAGAAGAAACAGGAAAGAACCGGCGATAAAGGTACATACGATCGATTATTTGGTAGGCTGATGGAGTAAAAGTGAAAAAATGTTCAGTGATCATGGAATTCCTTGGTACCCCCATCGTTTTGAATAAAGTAAGAGCATTTCCTCGTCTGTTGTTGTACGAGACAACAATTTCGCTAAAAGTGAATACTAAGGATAAAATTCTCTGCAATATGGGTACGTTACAGAAGGGTCACGAACGGCATCATGATCGAAAGTTTACCAGTACTTGTTCCTAGATACCTGCTTCCAGTTCCCTGTCATTCTTTCAATTGCAGTTCAATGTTCTCTTGGAAACTTGACCATCAGTTACCGACCTTAGACGGCTTAGACGAACGTAAGAAAGTTATCCGTTCTATAAAACAACGTTCTTCCAGCGCATTTCTCCTTCAAGATCGAACACTAATTAAAGAATCGAACGACAGTATAGATACAGTAGCTGGAAAATGTATAGCGACGTCCGTAGGTATATTAATCCTTAAACCACCGACTGATGTAGCGGCTTTGATTCACGCTTCGGATCGTTATCTTCTCCCACTTCTGTACACTCGTTTGTGCCGACGCGGCGGTCGAAACATGTTCACTTAAAACTCGAAAGAGTGCATCAAGGACTGCAAATTAGAAGACCACCCCTTGTGAATCGAGAGGGTGCCCCTGCACCTTCGCAACAACCCGAGACCACGCGCGGCGACAGCAACGCAAAAAAAAATATCGCAACTGCACTGGCAACATAATCCTCATCCATCATATTCCCTGGATCTGGCACCAACGGATTTTCACATTTCTCCATCACTACGAAACAGTTTAGATGGGAGAAACTTCAATTATTTCGACGCCACGAAAACTGCAATAAGTTTCTTTTTTACCCGATTGCGGCACGTAAAGGTGGGTAGGTATTGTGTTTATCAGTCTATGTTTGTATGTCCAGATGTTACGCTTTAAAACCTGTAAGGATACGCCGATTCGGACAAATGAGTTGTCTTTAGAATTGTCTTGACCTTCCGAGTGTCCTGCGATATATAATTTCCAAAATTGTGAGATAGAAATAAAAAAATTCGAAGCACTCGCAATTAGTATCCTGGATCCGAGGAAAGTTCTGCGGTCCTTGCCATACAATATTGCTATACATTTTTTAATTTTTAAAAAAGAAACTCACTGCTTAAAAAGCGAACAAAAATGACAAAACAAGACTTAATTTATTTACACCTTAAAATTATATTTATTTACACATAGTATAAAGACGTTCTTTTTTTACATTTTAATTAATGATAAATCCGAAGATTTTTATAAAAGAGTCATGACACAACCTCCACATAGATGGGAAGCCGTCATAAATAATGATGGAAAATACATAATTTAAAGTAAGTAGGTATGTATGTATAAGTTGCTTTCAAAAATGGAATTTGTAGAAGACTTTATTAGGTACTCTAGCGGCAGAACTTATGCCGCAACCTAATATTTTGTTGCGGCTATTCCCAACCTCCATTCCACATGGACACTTCGCAGTGATAAAGCGGCATTCACACAAGCATGTGTGAGTCGAACACACGAAAAATTGGGAATTGCTAACTTTAATCTAGCTAAAGCTAATTGTGTGCCGTTAGGTAGACACCGAGGATAGAAGTTATAGTCGACTTAACGAAAGAAAGCACCTGGGCCGCTCGTAGGCCGGCGCGCATGGCTCGCGAGAGGCCCAATGCCTGCTCCGTACTTCGTGCAACGTTGCCACGTTGTTTAGCAGATCGGACGTCTCTTTCTATCTTCAAGCGCAATTGGGTCTCATTTACTCGGTCGATAAAACAGATTGCTTCATCTACAAGTCACTCCACGGCAAATCGATCATATTTTTAGAGACTTTGATCACAGACGAGGTATAGGATAGACCTATCAACCAATGTATTTTTCTCTCACCGGTTTGGGGGGTCCTAGGACCCCCTTACCATATTAGTGTCGCATGCAACGTTACCGGTAAAGTCTCGAAACAGATTGTAACGCTACGCGTGGTAGGAATTAGAATTCAGCACGGGTAAACAGGTTATTTTTTGAGAGTCGAGGCCCGTGATTTACAAATGTTTCTGTTAGTGCAATTGCCTACGCCTTTTGTTACAAAAATATAAGTATAGCTTGACTTGTTAGAAAATAACCGTGTATTTATAGTTTAGTCTGCGTATTCAGGGTTCTTTCTGGAAATATTAAAAATTGTACGTCCCCATTGGACGGCCCCAAATTCGTGGGCCCGATTGGGCCGGTTTTTGATGACATGAGCTGCGCTTCGGCGTGCAACTTGAAAAATGTCAATATAATGCATTTCAAAAGGTTTCCAGAATTAATTTCTAATATCACCTTCAAAAACGAGTGTCTAGACTAGAATACTCCCTTAATTTTCAAAATTCCATACTCGTAAGCAGAATATTTCGTACCTGAAGAACAGAAATTGCACTTCACTCCAGCGTTACCAGCAGCGACGAAATAAAAAAATGACTTTTGATGTATGTTTTTTAATATCATTTTCCAAATTCATCATATGCAATAAATATAACACTTTAAAACTCACATTAAATGTGGACAAATAAGTGCAAATAATAACGGAATATGGGTAAAGTTATAAAAAAAGAGAATAACACATAAAACAGTTGTGACATATTCTACTATCGATTTATAACAAATACATCCAATTTACTAATTTTAATTTTTTTGACTTTTGCCATGTTTCTGGAATTTCAAACCACTGTGCGATGCTCCCATTCCGCTATAAATACATATACATTTTTCCTTACAATTTTTTTTAATGCTTTCAAATTTGATAGAATGAAGCCACAAACGTGCAAAACGATACGTGCAATACTTGTTTCTTTGTTTAATTTCCAAAAAATTAAGTTTTTCTCACCTGTCGTACTAGGAAAACACCTTAAAAGCCATGACTAATCGTACAAATTCCTAAGTAGAGCAATACATTGAAAGTGTTATCGCTCCTACCTATGTGGTATGAAATCGCTAGACCAACATCAATTAGTGAGTTATGCTAATCTGACAGTTAAACTGTCTCAGGAATAAACATGCAACACAGATACATGAAAATAATTATTGGAAAAAGATTACCGTTGACCCAAGTTGAATAAATATAACAAATGCAGTGATAATAAACAGAATTGCGGATAGGTACAAAATTTATGCTCGTTTGACTTCCCAAGACGAACAAACAGTTAGAAATAATTTTCTTCGTGTATTCTTAAACGTCTTAACGCCTGAAACGTTTGTAGTTCACTGCTGACTAGGGCTGGGACTATTCAAGTAATTTAATATTCGAATATTTTACAAGTATTCGAATGCTAAGAATAAACTTCGAATATTTGAGTATTCGAATGTTATTATTCGAATATTTGAGTATTCGAATGTTATTATTCGAATATTTGAGTATTCGAATGTTATTATTCGAATATTTGAGTATTCGAATGTTATTATTCGAATATTTGAGTATTCGAATGTTATTATTCGAATATTTGAGTATTCGAATGTTATTATTCGAATATTTGAGTATTCGAATGTTATTATTCGAATATTTGAGTATTCGAATGTTATTATTCGAATATTTGAGTATTCGAATGTTATTATTCGAATATTTGAGTATTCGAATGTTATTATTCGAATATTTGAGTATTCGAATGTTATTATTCGAATATTTGAGTATTCGAATGTTATTATTCGAATATTTGAGTATTCGAATGTTATTATTCGAATATTTAAGTATTCGAATACTATTCCATCGGTTTGAAACTTTGCACAAATACGTAGCTTCGATGACAATACAATAATTTCACGCGTTTATTTTTAGTCATAATACCGAACTCACAACTGAAACTAAATAAAAGCTTGTAAAAAAGTAAACCTGAAGAACTTGATTTATAATTCACGCCACACATTAGTATTCGAATATTGAAATATTCGAATATCATTCGAATACTTAAATATTCGAATAGTATTTGGATACTTGGATATTCGAATAGTATTTGGATACTTGGATATTCGCAAAATAACTGAACAACTGAAGTATTCGAATACTCGAATACCAAAAAATTCGACAAATAGTCTCAGCCCTATTGCTAACAGAGTCATTGTTAGTAAGCGAGTCTACATAAATGCATACAATAAGTATATCTAGGAAAACGCAACGGGAAACTTGCCTTGACAACTATTAATCCACAAGATAAGTGGCAATGTTCAACATGTGACGAAAAATATTTTTGCAACGCTCATTTTAGAAACTGATCGCAGTCCCGTTATACCGCTTATTAGATCTCCCCCGTTTGCTTCGTTTTGCTTTTTGCCAACCTATTAAAATTCAATACCAGTTGTCCTATAATTATCTAGTAATTAAGCACAATTATCGGCCAAGGTTGCTTTTATCGACACGACGACGAAAAGTAGAGGCACGTTGAAGAGGTGAACATATGTAGGTATGTATGCGTTTAGCTAGCAATCCACCGTACACTTGAAAAATTGCAAGTGTGTGTATTCTATACCACAGACTTCCATTACGCAATACACATCGCACATTTTATCTAGCAGTTAATTATGCGATGTGTAGTTTAAACCGAGAACTCCGCGAACCAGTTTCGTTTCTAGACAAGAGTTCACAGAAAAATTTTAAAGCACGAATATCGAAGTGAAACGTAAATTTCGTGCAGTCAAAACAAGCAACCAATCTTCCCTACTAAATTTTTACAATATTATTGTTCGCCAAAGAAATAATGCGAAAAATTTAATGAGGTATTAAATGCTCGTGAATCTTATTATATAATTTCGTTAAAATTATTTATCTTTCGCAGTATTCGTGTGCTTTCTTTCGCGTAAAACTCGAACAAACGAATTTAGTGTAAGTACTATTAAATATTCATTTATTATTAAACTGTAATATCAGGAAAATACAAGTACCTACTTCAACGTTAAAGGGATTATTGTTGTACTAGTATAATATTATAAGATTTATTATTTTCTTGCATAAAGCTAATTGACGACCACAATCTTTGCGTGGCAAAATCGTACTCCTTGTCGGTCAATATACTTAATTCAATTATATTCGCCCTTTCTCTCGTTCAAGAAGAATAAGCAATCGATAGAAAGAAATCGCGACGAAGAACGATTAAATTTGCATTAGTTTAGTGGTCTGAAGCACAGCGGCCAGAAACGTTTACACGGCTGGATAAAAGGGGGAACATACATTCAGCCCTTACAATGCCTGTGCTAATTAGAAAAGGACACGAGTCCCGTGGTGGGCACGTGTCGAACCGGAAACTCCCTTAGACCATAGTAAACACCGAGTTTCCCATCAGTCGTACTCTCTTTCCGGTTTGTTTCTACACGAGAACTCGATTAAATCGTCCCTAAAACGTGCTGTCACGATATCAGATTTCGCTTTACATATAATGCACTTTTTATTTTTATCCATACAGCGTTCGATTTATATTGGGCTGTCTAATAAGCTCGTGTGACTTTCTATGTATTGTGCAAACTTAATGTATTTGGGAACTTTATATTAATCAACGCCGTTTAATATAAATCAATCAATTACATATTTTCCATCATTACTTACTCACAACTTCTTTCCTTCATTCTGGTGCTGTTCGTTAATTTTTTCATGTATGTCAAAATTGCCCTTTTAGAAACACATGAAGCAATTATTGTGTTGTTGTTTCGATAAGATATAACATTTTTCAAAGATGGTATAAATGTTTTAGGAGGCCTCAACAGTTTTGCTGTCATGATTAACCTGTTAACTGACGCAGACGATTTAACTCGTTGCAAAAGAATTAAAATACCTTCTGATGTCACTTCGCTTCTTTTTTTCCTTCCTTTCTTTTACCATTTACTATTTTTATCACATAGGTATGGCTAGTGAATTAAAATAAAAAAATCATCTCTTCGCTAATAATAGTTTTTGAATAAATTGTTCATTTATTTATCGGTGAATCGTTCTGCCTTTAGTTGTATCATTCTACTTGCACAGTACTGGAAATATTTATTGCATCAGTCAAAAATTGATCTAGTACCTACACACAATTTTCATAGCAAAGATTGATAATATGATTTGGATCCAATTTATTTTAGCCAAGATAGTGAACTATATAATTATTTTGCAATAAATATTTAACAGTAATGTTTTCCTTGTAAGGGAAAGTGGGGCAAAAAAGAGCATCAATGTATGCGTTAAATAAGAGCTGCAAATGAGTTGTTATCATATGGCATGGAACCAAACGGCCCACACAACAGTTTGTGATCGACCATAGATCCTTACACAGATAATTTTTTTGTTTACAAAGTGGAACAAATTTCCGTTGTCAAAGTATTTAGAAAATTCATAACAGTAAATGCAGCAGTCGGTTCTACAGTCCGTACACTGACTTTGCCGTTTTCCTCGGTTCTTTATCTCACGCTGAAGTGGAAATATTAAATGTTTACTAAATTACCGCATGTAGGGAAAAACGGAACACTTTAGCCTGAGGTAAAATTGAACCTATTATGTATAGGAAAGAATGGAAATGTCTCTTAGTAACTACGTATTTATTCTTTCGTGTAATTTATTAATGTATAGTTTTTTTGCAGATTTATGTTATCTATAAGAGTTAAGTGTATGTTTATAATTTTTTTTTACATAAACTACTACTTTTTAAATCATAAGAATAACAATTTGGTACTTATACTCCACCCCTTGAGCAAGATGATTATATCAGAACCTCTGGAAAATCTAGTCTTCGATTTTCTTATAGTCTAAGGTCTATTTTGGACTAATGTTTTTTTTCGCTTCGAAAATTTTGTTATCACTCTCCATAGACAGGTGTTCTGTTTTGTGCCACTTTCCCCTGCTATTAGTAAAGGGTTCTCCATACGTTGATGCATGTTGCACTGAAGTCTTGATGCATGCATCACGATACAGGTTTCATGAAACTGTCATCTTGCTCACTAGCCTGGAGGGTGAGCAAGACGCAAGTTTCATGCTGCCTGTATCGTGATGCATGCATCAATGTTTCACTGCAACATGTATCAGCGTCTGGAGGACCTTTAAGAGAGGTATACAATAAATATTTCCATTACAGTGTGAGAAATTCATAGCAAGTAATGTTAACTTGTTTTCTTTTGTCATTTGTCACTATTTTAACAGCTTATGACTACCATGTAGGTAGGTATCTACACAGAAGACAAAATGCCGCGCACAACGAAATTAATGCTTAGTTTATGCATGTGACCCTATTTGTCTGATAAATACACACTACTTAGTGGCTATCAACGCATACATGGTTACAAATATTATAAATTTTAAATTGCAGTTCAGGATACAAGGCAACTTGTATCACTCTATTACTTCTTCAGGGACATTAGGAACGATTCCGGCAAAGATTAATGGAGGCATTTGAAACAACTTGAATCATAAAGCAACTGAGAACGCTCTAAGAAAATTTAAAGAACTAATGTATAAGGATTTGTAACATTCGAGGATTAAATTTATTTGCCACAGAATAATCGTTTCAGTAAAGTGTTATGTATTTTATAGTGACATTATGAGAGACAGTCAAACAGGGGCAATAATTGTTACAGTTTATCGTAAGGTATTACAACCAACAAGGTCTCTGGTAAATCATAATGGATATGAATTTTTATGTATATTAGACACGTGATTTAACACATACATATGTATTTATAAGTACCTATCGTTAGAGTATTTCCTCAGATAAATATCAAACGTTCATGCCCTAAACTAGGGCTGGGACTATGTGACGTATTTTTCGGTATTCGAATATTCGATTGCTTCAGTTGCTCAGTTATTTGGCGAATATAATTCGAATATCCAAGTATCCAAATATTATTCGAATATTTCAGTATTCGAATACTAATGTATACTGATGTATTCGAATAGTATGGTGTGAATTATAAATCAAGTTTTTTTAGATTCATTTTTTACAAGCTTTTATTAAGTTTCAGTTGTGAGTTCGTTCGACCCATTTCAACATATCCGATCGACTTCAAACTTTACACACATACATAGTATTCGATAAGAATACAATATTTTCACTAAAAAGCATGAAATACTTTATAGTAAAAGTTTTTTTTTTAAAAACAAGCTTTTATTAAAATATCCTAAAAAGGTACACATAATTTTGATACCGACCCAGTTGACTGCCTGTGGAGAATACCCGCTTGTGACTAAAAATAAACGCGTGATTCATAATTCGGTACATCAGAATAGTATTCGAATATTTAAATATTCGAATAATGGTATTCGAATACTTAAATATTCGAATAATAGTATTCGAATACTTAAATATTCGAATAATAGTATTTGAATTCTTAAATATTCGAATAATAGTATTCGAATACACAAATATTCAAAGTTTATTCATAGCTTTCGAATACTTGTAAAATATTCGAATAGTTGTAGCCCCAGTATTCACACACAAGTAATTTAAATTCGCTTTGACATTCTGTAACAAAATCTAAGAATTATCTAACAGCGATAGTTATATTCTAAACTACCATTTTAAATTCTACATTCAAAAATTTCGATAAAAAAGTAAGCTCTCGAGTTTCTTTTCTTCAACAACGCGATTTGATGTTACGGAAGCTTAAAGATATTTTATATAGATTCACGTTGATCTGCAGGGGGGGAAATACACCCAAGCTTGCGTGACGAGCTACGATACGTGGTATATATGTATGACTGCGTGTATCTATCATCTAAAACTACGCCGATAATCCATCAATATATCCGTCGTGGTCCTGAGGAACGCTTGTGGCTTGATCGAATGAAAATTAATATTAATCTAATTTTCTTATGCTGATTTTGTTCTTTTTCGGTTGAGGATGCTACTAAATGGAAATAATTAAAACGTCGTTCTATCGTTTTTCCTCATTCTTTCGTTTTATCTTCCCCGAAATATCCAAGAGATCTGCGCGGCCCATGAGAATGGTGCACAAGCTAAAAATCAGCTTTATGTGTGCATTGATTTTGAGTCCCCGTATGAAACGGACGACTATCATCACTTTTTTTAGTGCAATTCACTTCAGTAGTTTTCTATTATTTTAAAAATATATTATTCATAATTTTTTCTTGTATATTTAGTGTAATCCGTTAACAAATTTATTTTTGACCAAGAAAATATAACTATATTATTCATAATAAGCCTTTTTTCTTAAAATTTAATCCTGTAACAACTTGCCCCTACTCGGGGCATATAGGTGCAACATGTCTACGACCTTCAAAATGGTTTTTTTCAAAGTCATAGCTTTCGTTTAATTACATACGAAAGGGGTCCTCGGTAGACGAAAGTACGTACTTTAAGTGAGAGTCCTTGATAGTATTGAATATGGAATGCAAAGAAAAAATTAAAAATAAAAAACTGAAAAATGTTACAACCAGCCCCGGTCTCCCCTTCGTCCTTACGAATGCACATATTTGACGGTAACAAAAGTAATAATATACTGCGAGGACTAAATTATGCGATCCATGCGTGATTCACAAGCATATGACATTCATCGGGTGTCCACGATACGTACGCACACACACATATGTAAGTACATATTAAATGTGGGAGTGACGGGCTCCCTACATCTGGGGTGGATGCACCCTGCTGAGGATGCGTCGTATTATACTATATAGCGCGCGTTAACATACACACCCTGCGCCGATCAAAAAGGCGCGATCTATAGGATGAGCTACGACATTAGGCTTTTTGGTAGTTCTATACACTAGGGCTGAGGACTATTCGAATAATTTAATATTCGAATATTTTACAAGTATTCGAAAGCTATGAATAAACTTCGAATATTTGAGTATTCGAATACTATCATTCGAATATTTGAGTATTCGAATACTATTATTCGAATATTTGAGTATTCGAATACTATCATTCGAATATTTGAGTATTCGAATACTATCATTCGAATATTTGAGTATTCGAATACTATCATTCGAATATTTGAGTATTCGAATACTATCATTCGAATATTTGAGTATTCGAATACTATCATTCGAATATTTGAGTATTCGAATACTATTATTCGAATATTTGAGTATTCGAATACTATCATTCGAATATTTGAGTATTCGAATACTATTATTCGAATATCTGAGTATTCGAATACTATTCGAATACTGATGCATCGAATTATGAATCACGTTTTTATTTTTAGTCATATGAGGGAATTCTTCTCAGGAAGTCATCTGAGCCGGTATCAAAAATATTGGTTTCCTTTTAGTACATTTTAATAAAAGTTTGTTTTTAAAAAAAATTTACTATAAAGAATTTCATGCATTTTAGTGAATACATTGTGTTGTCGTCGTAACTATGCATGTGTCCAAAGTTTCAATTTGATCGGATACGTAGAAGAGAGTCAAAATTAACTTACAAGAGGTCACCCTGACAAACTAACGAACTCACAACTGAAACTAAATAAAGGCTTGTAAAAAATGAACCTAAAAAAGTTGATTTATAATTCACACTGTTCTATTCGAATAGTAGGTATTTGGATACTTTGATATTCGAATTATATTCGCCAAGTAACTGAGCAAATGAAGTATTCAAATATTCGAATACCGAAAAATTCGACAAATAGTCCCTAATATACACGTAGTTATACCGAGGAATCGTGGATGTCACGTAAGACTCCCGGTAAATCTTTTATTTCGCCGACGATAACTTTTCTTCGTTAGTTGAATGAAAACCGATTGATACTAACACAGGTCGATCCAAAAAAAAAAAAAAAAAACTGCCATTTCATTGTAAATTCTGAGGTGAAGTGAGGCATGAAGCGTAACAGTGGAGAACTTGCGGAGTTGCAGAACTTGAGAATGCCTGACGTTCACGGCCCAAGCATATATCCAACGGTAGAATGTAGGTATATTCAAAGCTTTCGACGCCGACGATCGCACGACAACAATGCTAGCTTGAATAATACAGCAAGTGAACGAGCATATTAGAAACGAGACGGTCGCATAAATAATTCGAAAACAACCGTCAAAGTTTCTTCGATTACAAAGTTAGTTACGCTTTTGGATTCGCAAACTCGAAAGGAAGTTTTCACCACCCTCAACACGATAATCCTATTCTCCACGGGACAATAGTATTGAAAGTTCCCCTCTAACGATATTTTCTAGCGGGTAGCTACACAAGCCACGACTTTTTATGCAATTCAATAATTTAATTGTTCTCAAACTCACCGGTATGAATGTACGTGTGTTTCTTCATGTCCGACTTCTGATGAAACCTCTTGCCGCAGTATTGGCAGGGATACGGTCTGGTGTCAGAATGGATCAGAAGGTGGGTACTGAGAGTGCTCGAACGTTTGAAGGATTTTCCGCACTGTTTGCACTGCAACAAAATAAAAAGCTATCGTGTTAGAAACATATTCACACAACCTGCAATATATTGCGTTGCATTATTTGCTATAATTTTTTAACCCTAGGGTAGCTTCTGAGGGCATTTGAAATTCCTAGGAGTCGTGGATTTAAACAATTTTGAGTTACGCAGATTTATAGCTAAGTGGGGGGAAAAGTATTTCTATGTTAAGTAGGGTAAACTTCACTAATGCTGGCACTGCACTAATCATTGGCACTTTTGGGTAAAAAGCAAATATTAAAAAATACAAGCTTAGAAAGTGCCTATTATTCTACAATTTCTTATTTTTCTTTCACTACAACGCTACAAGCCTAGAAGCCATTTTAATCTAGCAACACCACAAAGTGGGACAAGGGGCTGAGTTTTAGGTATTTTCTTAAAATTTTGATAAGGGGTAGGTAAGTATATTTTGTCGCTATATGTATAATTAAGTAATGGATTGAAATACAGATTTTCCAAGTGTTGTAGGTATTTAATAGTGAATGAAATAGTATGTTTAAACACTTTAAACCTCGTTTTTAAGTCCATGTGTTTTTCTATATAGCCTCAAATTTTAGGGTGCCAATTATTGTACTTTTATGCCTATTTTTCTTTTTCATTGAATATGTTTAAAATAAAAGACTTAATAGGTACTTGAGAGGTTTGATTTTAATGAGAAATCCATAATCATTGATAATAACTGGAAATTAAGACCATGTAAAAACTTTACAAAAAATATAGCCATTAAAATTGGGATTTCCGTTTAGGGTGCCAATCATTGTACCGTTTACCCTACATAACGTATCACTACATTTTTAAATGAGGATCGTAATGATTAAATGACCACGTAATAAATGCGGTTGCCTACTTCACCTAATTAATGCTCCATCAATCAAGTAGAAACTGTTTGCACAAGCCCATCCAAAAGTAATTCATTACCCGAACTTCATTACTCGAATGTACCTACTGATCCGTTAGGTAAGACGCGGAAGTATTTTTTATTTATTATTTTCGTAATTATCAACATAACTGAAGGAAGCAGAAGAAATTTCGAGTATAGTAGTATAATAGTGAAATGCATGCGGTTGCTGGAGACTGCAGAAGTTGTTCTACGGATGATATTGTTTAATTCGAACATGGATTTAATACACGATATTGTTATCCTGCAATAACATATAGATCATTAAATTATACAAAAATATTAAAGACCCCTAACACCCTAACTCATGTATTGGGTAAAGGTAGGTAATATGAAACAGCACGTAATATGGAACATCGTTAAATTTCGATAAAGAAATTACGAACTCTACAGATAATCGTGTATATTAGTTCCCTAGAAACGATAGACGATCATACTGACAATTGAGTACCAGTCGAGCATCCTTTATTGAAAGAGAAGCGTTTCAATTTTTTTGCGTTGTGCAAAAGTTTTTGAAAAGTGAATCAAATAGTTAAATATTGTAGGAAAGGTAAGTTATAAAATATTATCTTTATATGATTTATCATTAAATATGGTTGTTCTTGATGATCTAAAAATAGTTTACCTGTAAAGTTATTTTCATTTTAGTATAATTCGTAATTTCCTTTCGGGACATGTGTGTACGTAATATGGAACATATCGAATGAGTGCAATATGGAACATGTTCCATAATACGATTAATACATATTTCATAATATTATGTTACAAACATATATATTATTATCTTCATTATTATCTTTTATTTATTATTTATTATTATTATTTAGGTATTTTTTTTTTTAAAGGGAGACGTAGAAAGCAACAATAAATTCCCAAAATGATACATATCTGTTTCTTTATATCATCCACTTAATAAATCTGAATTTTTAGTATCAGAAGTAAAGTTTCTCCAGTTTTCTCTACAAATTTCCTACCACTTTTTCGAACTGCCGATTTTCACTCTGTTCTTGTTTATTATAATTTCAAAACATTTGAATTTTTTTACATTTGGCTAAATAAATATGATTATGCTTTAGTTCCTACGTCCTCTCGTGTCAGCTTTATTAAAACAAAAACTCCTCTACTTTTAACAAGCTTTTGAAATATTCGACATTACATACGTTTACGCTATTCGTAATTTAAGCATTGCCCAAGTAATTTATATAGATATCATTAAAATGCCCTGCAAGATGGGAAAAATTATTTGCACTAGATACGAGGCATATCTAAATTATTCGTTCGTCTATCGAAATCGGTGTGGGAGATGTTCGTGAAGAAAGACGAATGACGGGCCAGTCGCGCCAGTCGCACCTGTGTTCACCGAGCCTCGGTTTTTCTCCTCGAACTTATTGTCGCATAGGCGCCAGTGCTGACAATGCTGTCGACCTAGGCGTGTCTCCTTTGACGATACGTGCATAGGTGCATGCATGGAATCGCGTACGAACTTGCTGCCGCTGAATATTATTACGAGTGCGCACCGGTATCGGTAGACGCAACCTACAACTACGCATGATTCACAACCCTCGCCGATCAATAATAAGAAACGAAAACTATCATTTTCACACATTGCAGACAGATCACTAGAATTGTTGTGCTTTCATTCTTAACACTCAGTAACAATTATTTAACGATAACTGAATTGTCAGCAAAGGTTTGAAAAAGGTACCTACTTTCTCATTGAGTACAATTAGCAAAATAACGATTGGTCTGCAATGTATTAACAAATTAACACGAGAAAGCTTCTCTTTCCGTTGGCTCCATATCTAAACTACACACTACGATATTAAACATGCAATAATACATCAGAATAGTGCACGTACAATTTAGAACACGTGCAATTTAACGTACATTGTTTTAGTGCACATTAAGATAGCGCACGGCAAGATTTCACGAACAACCATCATCTCGTCGTCGTCGACTGTTTCACAGCCGATGGTATTAGTATTGGTTGCAGCTACATTCTGGCAAGGGGTGCGCGCGTGAAAGCATGGTAGCGAACTTAGGAAGCTATGACTTTGGAAATGTTCAAAATATCTCTGTTGTCGTCAAGGTCATCATTCTGAACATTTCTCTTTAAACTCTTTGGTGGTCGGCTTTGGTTTACGAGATATTCGCAAAAAACTTAACATTAGAATTACCGAGTTTATCGCATACTCACATCGGTTCGCTACCATGCTTTACGCGCCCGCGTTAGGGCGCGCGCCCCCCGATCTAATCAAGCCCCAACCAATACTAACACCGTCGGCTGTGAAACAGATTTCAATATCTAGAGACGCGGCAGCGTCTAGACGCCAAGTACATGTTTCGACTCCCTCTATATGTCGACTGTCACTACCGCTATCATTTACTCGTCACCCGACTAATCCAACCTTAGCTGAAACTTATTTCATTAATATCTCATCACACTTGCAATATTTCCTTTTAAAGGCATTTTTCCTATGTAAACCGCATGTAACAAATTTTCAATACTCTTTACCACGAAAAATACTGAAATATTAATAAGATGTACTCTTTCCAATAGACCAATGTTTAATGATAAAACTTTATCTGTTTTTCTAGAAAAATTCTCAAGGGAGCACGTTGTTTTGACCGTTCTAGGTAGGCCTCTCCCTTTAAATAAACATGTGGAGGCACGTGATATTATGCAGGTATCCTAAACCCAGAAATTGTAAACATGTCTCTGATTTCCGATACGAATGTGGTGTAGGAGATAGTTTCATTTGGTCATTGAACGTACTGGCAGAAAATGAAATCCAATAAGACTCGACGTGTTTTTTGTAACGAGCGATGCTTCTCGAAAGAAACCTCGAAACGGAAGATTTATATGCTCTTCAGAAGCCATTACACGTCCTACGGTCTCCCAAAGGGACACGCGAACGAGTTTCGGTGAATTTCTTCTATGTTGTCCAAATGCAGTAAGCACTGCGTCATAAAGTGCATTGGGGATAATGCGGGGCAATACTGTAGTTGACGAGCAATAATTTCAGATGCTCAAGAGATATGACATTCCACCATGGATTTCTCAATATGATTGTTAGGAGACATTAATTCATTGAGTTAAGCATGTCATATTTTATGGTTGAAATATGTATCGACGAATTTACTTCTCTTTCACTCATCAAACGTTATCCATCCCCCATAATTTTATTTGCTTCAAGGTATGAGACGAGATAGGAAAATAAGAATTTAGAATAAGCGTTATTAACTAAAGTCACTGTTTTTTAGCTTTTCGTCTATACAGAGAAAAAGTAAATAGTTGTCAAGGGGGGTAAATTGATACATTTTCCCTTCTTCCAAATAACATTTTTTCTTTCATTTTGTATATATTTTCTCAAGTTTTCGTTTACTATGTATTAATGGGAAAGGATCAAAGTATATTTTAGCATATTTGTTATTAAGTAATTAATTCAAACAAAAATGAAAAAAAAATTGAAAAATTTGACAAGCTCACCGTCATGTTATAACCAAATTATAGACGTGTTTTTATAAATATGTGTCGTTGTACCATTGAATTGCAACCAAAATGCAGTCTCAAACACAAGGTAAGTTGCCGAAATTTGAATTGCGCCATATTTGTATATCATCAAACTATTTTTTATTTGTAACTAAACTGAGGATTTTATGTATATGTAGATAGATAATCGAAGCGTAAAATGATGCTGTGATCTATGCCAGGCTATGTCTGTATTAGGGGAGACCGGGGGAGTCCAATAATAAAAAAAAAAAGGAGCCCGGGGCTAGTTGACATTTTTATATATAGGCTTAATTTTTAAAATCGTTTTAATTAAGTCTGGGTTGTATTTTTTATTGTATTTAGAGTAGTAAAACGAATAAGTCAACAAACCCCAGTTGTGAGGTTAGTTGTATATGAATACTACGACCAATAATTTTTTTTTTTAATTTAAAATATCTCAACTTTTGAGATATTTTTTTTCGACGAGGCAAAATCGCTTACTTCTCTCCCTAGTCACGTACTATATCTTTTCCAACGCCTGCACGAAAATGAAAATATCCAGTAAATAGTTGTTCAAACATACACATCTTATACATCGTTGAACGCGTCCTGAAATGTATAATAATGTGGTAATAATAAAAATATATAGTTCCACTTAAAAACACTACATTCATATTGAAATCTCTGTAACTAATAGCATAAACGCAAATTCGAATATTCTATTAAGCTTCCTCTATCAAATCAAACTACTTTCATATGAAATATTTTTTCAGTTTTCCAATAATTAGAAAAATAATAGCGTGTATGCGAAGAAACCGGTCATACTGTATACTCAATGACCCACGTGGGTATGGTGGGGGGCCGCTGAGAAGTAGGGAAATAAATCGCATGCGGATCGCGATCCGCAAGTTGCCCAGACCTGCTATAGCTACGTTATACCTACACATGAGAACCTACCCGGTCGTATTTGCGTACACGCTAGGAGACACTGTTATTTTTTTGATAAGTATGTACAACGTGTAACCTTGGGGTCATATCCAACTCTTTACTAAATTTCACCGAACATAATGGGACTACATATAGCACGCAATGCGATCGAAATCCGGAGTTTCATATAAAGATCAACTGATAAAATCCATCAATGTATAGAACTTTGTACACAATGGCTTCGACCCATCCATAGTACCTATAGGTACCTATATATGTAGATACCTAGTATCTATTGGACACATAACTCTGCAAACTTACGATATCACTAGGTATATGAAGAAACGCGGTTATTCGATTATTCCGAGCCACGATTGATTTGAATAATGAATAATACAGGTTCCATTGTACATATCTGGGAATTATCAAGAGAAATATATCGAAGCGGCAAGCGCGAAGTTTCCGTGTTGTTGACCTTGGAGAATTACGGACAAGTCGGGAAGAAACGCTGCGATTCCAGAAAAATTTTGAGGTCCGAACGGAAAGAGACACGGTCCGGTTTCGAGAAGGGAGTGGGGGGATGGGGACTTTTGTCGGCCGGAATCAGGATCGTATGACGCGCGTGTGCCCCAGATATCCTAATATGTCCGCTCGCTGTTACGTGTCGCGCGTAAAACTGTGGCCAAGCGAGTTTCTACTTCCATTCAATCAGCCATAATTGCGCCCCATTGCCTTTTGTCGAGTTCCGACATTCGTCAAACGTTTGACCCGCTTCTTCATCGCTTCACTGTACACTTTAGGGCATTCGCGCCACCGCGTAACTCCCATCGCGTGACTTCGTTGGATTTCTCTTCGTATGCAAATACTCGATTTAAAGGAGCTTCGGAGTATGGGAGACGGATGCTTTTCTACAACGGAACGGTCCGATGGGAAACGGAAGAAGCTGTAACTGCCTATGTTCATCAGCCAGGAACAGGCCTGTCAGTATCGCGGGATCAACCTACGTCGTCGAATTGATGTTATTGTTCAGAGAAGGATTCTACTTAATTTAAAAATGTGATGTAGTTACGTATGGTTGTATGATGTAGATTTTTTAAGTTATAACTAATCGGGACAAGTGAGTAATGAGTATGTTAACGAAATAAAACTCATAATGATACCTACTGTACATATGTATGTATAACGTCACGTTGGAATACGTCTTTTCAACTCTTATTGCTATATGTATATTCATAAATTTACAAGTCTAGATTGTGGTAGTCTGAAAGTATAAAATTATCAAATTCAATTCACTATTAGGAAAAAATTATGTGGCAAGAAACTGTACAGTATTTTAATAAATTTTCCATTTCTGTGTATACAGTCCAATACTATTCGAATATATAAGCATTCGAATACCATTCGAATACTGGTGATATTACCACATAGACAATAAGTAGTGGTATGATTGCAGTGTGTTGTGAGGGTTGCATTGTTTTCCTTTCAATTTTAATTTAATTCATAATTAGTAACTGTTCTCAAAATTTTAATTTAGTTCATAATTATTAACGGTTCTTACTTTTGACTCCGTTTTGTCCGTTACTTAGTTAACCCTTCGGATGTTCTCGCCTTTGTATACTATTTACCTCAGTCACCTTCCAACCGACTCGCACGGTGTACGTTCTTAGCTATCGTGTTAAGTATATAAAAGCAACGCAGTATTGTTCATCTAACTTTCCTTGAAAATGATCGAAACCAAAGACCGAAACGTCGGAGTTAAGAATTATTAAATGGCATAATAGCTTTATTTATATGTTAAAATTGACCGAACAAATTCGCTGATATCACTTTGTGTATTTTGGATAATCTACAAGTGGGGTCGAAATTCTAATTTCCTTATTCGAATAGTATAGTGTGAATTTTTTTTACAAGATTTTATTTAGTTTCAGTTGTGAGTTCGTTAGTTTGTCAGGGTGACCTCTTGTAAGTTAATTTTGACCCTCTTCTACATATCCGTTCTACGTATCCATTGGACACATGCATAGTTACGATGACAACATAATATTTTCACTAAAAAGCATGAAATTCTTTATAGTAAATTTTTTTTTTAAAAAACAAACTTTTATTAAAATGTACTAAAAGGAAACCAATATTTTTGATACAGATGACTGCCGGAGAAGAATTCCCTCATATGACTAAAAATAAACGCTTGACTCATAATTCGATATATCAGTATTCGAATACTATTCGAATACTTGTAAAATATTCGAATATTAAATTATTCGAATAGTCCTAGCCCTAGTGTTGCGTAGGTCAGTAGGGCCTCGTACAGCCGTCGTAAAAAAGGAACGACACGTTTATCGCTACGTCTACGAGGAGGTTGTCTTGCTATCCATGCGTCTTTGTTTCTCACAGCGGCTGAACGCAACTCAATGCAACCTGCTGATCGCCGCATGACCCTTTTTCGGGCGTTTCTCACCCGAAGTTTCAAAGATTAATAACCAGAAAACGAAGCCACCACCGCAATTCCATTACTCTTGATTGTTCCCTTATTTTTGCAAATACAGTTTTCCATTTCACTTTCTACTATCTGTTGCCGAACAGTCTGTATGTACCTATCTATGCAGAATTTTAATCAAATTTCAGATCGAAATCACGTGCACGCCATCCAAGGATTTTTTCCTTCTCGTGTTTGAGGCTCGTGTGTAAACTGCCCGATGTACGTACTTGTAGGTAGTACAACAACAGTTAGCGCGTGCGGATCGATACACAACGAAATAATTTCCTACTTGGCGCGACAATATGTAGTGTCAATGGGTGAAATTATTCGAGTGCGGTTCCATATATATGTATAGTTGACCGCGCTGCCTTTTACGAGTTCGAGGGTGTCAAGCCAGTAAAAGCATGAAACGAGTGTTGACAAAGCTGGTAAGCCGGACTTCGGGAACGGAGAACCGCGAATGCTCGATATTTGTTCTCGACGATCAAGCTGATCGGTAGAGATTTCTTAGAACGATACCACATGCATTTTCTGAAAAACTCTCACCACCTTATCACTCCACAGTTTAAGTCAACTTCGTCATCTCACCCCTCCCCACTCTTTCGTTTCAAGAAAATAATTTTTCTTTCTCCACGCTACTGTGTGAAATGCAAGGTTTGTTAATCTATTCTTCGTACGTTCTCTATTTACAAAAACGATAGGTACTGCGATAATGAACATTCGAGCGACAGAGAACATGAAAGTTTTTAATGTAGGTAAATGTTTCAAATCTCTTTTAATTTTTTTTGTTTAGAAAACATCTACTTTTCGCGATTTATGACCGATTATGAAATTATTGTTGAACGTGAGTCACAAGAACGTGTAGTTGGGAAACATTAAAAAAAATTTGACGCGTTTAAAAAAAATTGTAAAATATTAAACTCACCTGGAAAGTCCTTTCCGAAGAAGAGGGCGGTGTCAGTGGCGAATGATGAATTTGCCGCGTGATTACAGGTGTCAAAGACGGGCTTTTTGAAGATGGCACCCTGGTTTCCTTTGCTTCTCTCTCGCAAACCGTTCCTGGGGACCAAATCTCACTTTTTCGTCCAGCACTAGACGAAACGTCGCTGGGTTTAGTGCTCAAATTCAGTGGTGCTTCATCTTCTGAAACACATGTTTAAAAAAATCGGTGCAATGAAGCTCAAGTGGCAGACGCACATCCTGTGACTTAAATATTTCCTACTCGATCGGTCATTGAAAACTGAATTTATCAGAATTTGAACGCAGAAGCTCGTCAAATTGTTCTCGTATTTATTTACACATGTGTGTTTCCATTATGACAAATTTCAACTGAAAATATTCCTACGCACTAAGAGTTGATAATATATGCACATATCGGAAAAAAGGATCTTCTTACGAATGTATATTTCGTAAAAGTATTTTATTATTCCAACACGAACTCAATACGGTATCATTCTATGTACAGACTGCGCAAAAGGCTTGTCACGTAATCGCTGGTGATTATCGAAATCGGGACGTTGTGTGTACTACAGGTAAACTGAGGAAGCCAGAGATCGGGATGCGCATGCCTGAAGAGAGAAGTGGGGAAGCAGGCGGAGTCGAGCAGATCTAGACTGGCCCGCCGCGTCGGTCCCCGCTTCACTCGTCATGACTTCTAACCTCGGTGTCTTACCTGAAGGTACATGTGAGCTTTAGCTACATAGGTCAAAGCTGCCTTTTTCAAGATTTTCTTCGGGGCACCCTTCAAAATAGTTCCAAATAATAAAAAAATATCTGTGTAAAGTTGGAGCTTCATCGGATAACAGGAAAAGGTGCCCCTGGGCCCTCAAACATTTAAATCATTATTTAACAGCAGACAAAGTCTCATTACTCATTAAATAAAAAAATATGACAAACCAAAGTTGCACATTCGGAGAAGGAGCATCTTTTATGTTCTATTAACTTGAATGTTACAATTCCGAAAAAGGCCAAATTTTGGCGAACTTGTGTAATCATTTAAATGTTTAAGCCCATATAGTACACTTCGTAGCGGCAATGTTGCAGGATGGTTGCAGTAACCTTGCAGTGTTGCATGGTTGCAACACAATGTCGATGTAACGTTGCTGCATAGTTGCATCAATGTTGCGTTGCAATATTGCACGGCAACGAACCTGCAATATTTCTACAACGTTACGGCAACGTTTCCACAATGTTGCTGCAACATTGCGCCGGTATTGCAGCAATGTTCCTGCAATGTTGCGGCAACGATCCTGCAACGTGGCCACAACGTTATTTAACCTAAAATATTTCAATCAAAATATTTCCGTTGTTTTTAAAGATACGAGAAAATGTCTGAGGAAGAAAATGTTTGCTTCAGGGAGAGAATTATTCTGGCGGAGACAGACACAGGGTGAAAGTTGTAGTATATTTCTAGTGTTAGAAAACCCTAATGGAGTCTGTCAAAATGAGCCTTCCTTTTTGAATAATTTGAGTTTAAAGTTTTGCACGGTAGGAGTATAAGTTCGATACGCGTTGCAATCTTGCACTGTAACCATCCTGCAAATTTTACAGTTCTTTTTTTTTAATTATTTGGAACTATTCTGAAGGGTGCCTCGAAGAAAATTTTGAAAAAATATTTTACCAAGAGTAAATAAAAGCTACCCTAGCGGCCAACATGCTGTTTTAGTAGGTAAAAGTACTACACTACCCTGCTTCTCCCTCAGGGGTGCCAGGGTATCTTCTGAAGATTTCACCATGTTAAAAAAGAGGTGGGGCGGGGGATGAAATAGCAGCATAAATGCAGGCTCTTACTACGCCGCGCCTCGCTTCGGCGCCACTCCGAGCCGCAGATTCTTTTCTTTTCTGTCCGAACCTTTTTTCTACTGCTCCTGAGCGGTCTCCGGCTAGCTCAGTTTACGTATATGTAGACCAAGCAAAGTAATGGGATTAAAACCAGTAACCTAAAGCATTGCAGTCAGAAACTTTCATGAGCCAGTTCATGTAATTGAACAACTGTGATCTTTTTTTTGAGAATACCTTTAAAGAATTTTTCCCTCGATACATTTTTTTTTAAATTTCTCGACAATGGAAGCACAGTTTGATAAAACCCATACAAGTTTTACAACGCAAGGTGCACCTAGGGTCGTTACACAACCGACTTCTCCATCAGAGCCTGCACCTTGTCAGTTTAGCTATAGACCGTTGCAAATGTATTCATAATTAGTTTAATAATAAGGTCCCCTTTTGTTGCTGATAATAAACGATACGCGTAAACGCCAGTAATGCCAACCAAACACCAAACGGAACGTGATATAATCAACTTACGAAAGAAATGACTGGCAATGCAGTAATCTTTTAAAAGCTTTCGCGTATTCTTACACATATGTGCCAACAATCGCTCGAAAAAATTTAGTAGGAATATCCTTCTCCGAATAGATTGTAAATGAAACACTATTATTTTTGGTAACATTAAATAAATAAGGTAAAGTGAGAGTCTGTTCAACATTTGTACGCTGTGTCGTGAAAAATAATACAGCAATATTTAATAAAAATAATTCGCGACAGGAAGGTAAAGTAAGATTGATCGTTACTTGCTTCGTTTTACACACGATGCTTACCGAATTTAGCCTTTTCTGGCGTACCTCTCCGTGGTGAACCAGCTCTGGATGAGCTGAGCGGCTCCAAGTGAATGGGTGAGCAATTTGTGACTGGCGAAGTCTGTTGAGTAGGAATTCTCGAGGGTGGTAGCAAGGAATGAGGCAGCAAGAGACTCACGTGTCGAGCCCACCAGGTAGCTCCCGTCGTCCCATAACCGCCGTACATTAAGCCACACCGCATTTCTGAAACCCATCAAATTCCAGCTAGCTAAGTCTATCAACTCGATCTTCTCACTTTCGTTAACAAAGCCGGCAGCTGTTTTGAATGAGCAACACGGCTCGCAAATGCTCGCCAACCGTGACTAAATAAATGATGCTGAGATTAACACTAGAATTACCAATGATTAAAGTAGATATATCCTATCATCTTCCCTGATATTGAATTACCACGTTGCGGAGCAAAATATCTCGTTAAATATTGAATTTAAAACCACTAATATTTGTATTCGGAATTCCACGCTTCTTCAAACTTTGTCATAAAAAATACAACATTCTATTTAGAAAAAAAACAAAGTTGACCAAAAACCAACCATGCAACTTTTATAGGTGTAGGTACAACATTTTTCAGTTGGTCACTGTGACTTCTTTGGTAGTTCTTGTGCGAACCTAAAAGCAATGAGAAGATTATTGCGTTACCACGTGCCGCGGCGGTGGTAGTCGGCGAGAAGTTTTGTAGCTTCGTGTCAGGATTGTAAGTTGAGACGAGAGTGAAAGCGCTGAAACGGTCCGATGCTAGTTGATTGAGACTCGAAGAGCAAACAGAAGGATTGGAGGATGCTGCAGTGCTCGAGCCGCTTCCTGCTGCGCCAGGACTCCAAGGCGAAGATGGCAAAGTTACGCTCGGACTGCTGGGCGGTGAAAGTGTGGCAGGGGGTGACAGCGCATCCGCCGGAACTCCAACGTTGTTACAGTAAAGTTCTGGTTTCACGTACCACGTCCGCGGTACCGCTTCTAAGGGGTGAATCAAGCAACGATACTTTCTATATTTGTTGCTCAAGATTAATCGCATCCACGTCAGCATCGTGCAAAGTTACTTTTCTTCAAATTTCTTTACACAAACAACCTGTCACTCCAAAACACGATACACACGTGCGACCCGCAAAGAGTTTGGAAGCACTACTATTTTTCAAACGGTATTAAACAAAAGATGAAAGGACGTAGGTATTACGTCTTCTGTACATTTTCAGACGTCTATCAAGTAGAACTGGGACTATTCGAATAATTTAATATTCGAATATTTTACAAGTATTTGAATGCTACGAATAAACTTCGAATATTTGAGTATTCGAATACTGATGTAATTGAATACTATTCGAATATTGATGTAATCGAATACTATTCCAATACTGATATAATCGAATACTATTCGAATACTGATGTAATCGAATACTATTCGAATACTGATGTAACCGAATACTATTCGAATACTATTCAATTACAATAGTGTGGTGTGAATGAAGTGGGTCAAAATTAACTTGTAAGATTTCACCCTGACAAATTTGCCTAAACAACTTGATTTATAACTCACACCATACTATCCGAATACATCAGTATTCGAATACTTCAATATTCAAATAGTATTCGAATACTTGGATATGAGAATTATATTCGCCAAATAATTGAGCAACTGAAGTATTCGAATATTCGAATACCGAATAATTCAACAAATAGTCCCAGCCCTGCTATCAAGTAGGAAATATGTTGCTTCTAAACTTTCTGTCGATAGTACCTGTACATAGTTCTTTATGAGAAAATTGTTCCTTCGAACTGATAAGAAATTATAGCTTCCTAGTGATTGGCTCTGAGCACAGTAGAAATCGCCAAAATGATAAATAAATTAGATGGAAACATTGTTATGTCGCAGGATATGGGGGAACATTGGCATGTGTTTGGAACATTTAGCTATATAATATAAAAATTAACATTTGCTTTAAGTATCCTATCATAATATTGCATCTTTTGTCAATTAAATTCGTAACAGTGTTTGTCATTGTATTACCGAAGAAATTTGCAACAAAGGTATTCAATGGTATAAAACGATTTACATAACGATTTATATACATATTAGCAGGAATTGAATATAGCGTCGACTTTTATGGAAAAGATTCAGAAAAGCTTCGCGTTGTGCTCTTTTAAAGGGGTATTCTGGTCTGACGGATAAAAATATTTTTTTTTTGTATTTTCTACTGGTACATTATATGGGTAATACGTGTGCAAAAGGTTTTTTCCAATTCGTAATATTTGCAGAGCTACAGGGTGCAGAATAGGTAGGTATCTATACGTTCCTGTAAGTGTAATTCAGCAAAGTTTCTACGGAATATTCTTTCTGGGGGGAAAGGACAGGTTGTGCATTTTTGTGCCTTTTAGAACACAAAAATCGATCTTTGGGTTTCAAAGAGACCGTTACTCACCTAGGTCACAACTTAGTCTGACTTCGAACGTTGAGTAAACTTTACTTTAAATGCGATTTTCTCGAAACCACTTTTTCCGAATCGGTGACCATGATATTTCAAGATTGACTGGACCAACTCAATTCAAATTTTGCATATATTATCAGCACACGTGTGGCTATCGTCCTTACCAGAATTATGATAAAATATTTTGTTTCTAAACATTTACAGACCTTTAAATTTGAATAAATGAGCGAGAATTGAAACTTAATTTTCAAACCACCGCAATTTGCTTAATTTTCAATATTTTTTTATCAATCTGGTAGGGACGATAGCCACGGCAAACAGATAAAGAATCTCTTTTCATTTTTTGTTTCTGATCACTAGAACGAGCCCAATCATGGTCACCGTGAGCCCATATTTTTTTCACCATTACTTTAAAGCAGTCAAACTGCGTTTGATTTTAATTTCTGTTGTTAACAAAATAAGGTAAATGTCCCAATTACCGACCAAGTCCCAATTATTGACACTTTATCCTTGAAATTTAAATATGAATTTTTTTCGGTTCGGAATGGGCGTTAAATGTATTGAATTCGATTCGTGAATATTCAAAGTATCTTGCTGATGGTTTCGCTGATGTATATCATAACGTATAATGAAGAAATTAATAAATGTTCTCATGTGTGTCACCTACAAATCCGTGAAAAAGTAGTTTCTTGTTACCGAACTTAAGAACGGCCAAATTTGAAGTATTAAGTATTTCTTGCATGATTATATTAATGTAAGAAAAATATATACAAATATGTTAAAAAATACTTGTAAATTCATTATTTAAAAAAATTGCATCGAATTTTTTATTAAATTCATAATAATTATGGGGGTCAATAATCGGTACTCGTAAACTGTATGAATTCCTATTATTGACACGAGATGCCATGACGTATTTTCATATTGCGTGTTTTGTCAGTTTGTGTCGTAACCTCAAAAAGTGATGTCTAGTAAAGAGTATAATCGACGAAAAAGCTATTCGTAACAACAGTTACATTACAACAACACACATTAAAGGTGTGAGCAAATCATAGGGCATACTAAAAAATGACACTTCTTTATAAATATAACAGAAGTGTACTGTAATACTACGATCAATGACACGGTATTCCACGCATTATTTACGGGTCAAAGATACAGTCCGAAATAGGTCATTATTTGGGACGAAGAGAGAATTGATGGTTAAAAATAGGTACACGTGCACCATATAATATATTTATTATTAATAATTATATTCGAAGAATTTCGCCATAAAAAAGGGGCCTTTTTCATACTGGCAAAGAACCAGCCATATGATGGGCTATTAATGAGTAACTGCGATAAATACTTTTAATATGTAAATATGTTAGAATGTGCGCGTAGATCTTACAGGGTCGCTAATTGGGATATTTACTTTATGTAAAGACAGTTCAAATATCAATAAGCATGTAGCAATAAACTAAATAATAATTAAATTTGTGGGTTGTTTGTAAAAAAATTCCGAAATAACGCGACGAAAACGTCTAGTCAGACCAGAATACCGCCTTAATCCACTTTCCGCTGAATTTAAAAGTGAGGATATTTCAGTCAATGCACCAGTTCCGCGATATGTTTTCACTATTCATGACTTCTAATAGTGGAAAACAGTTTCCTTTTATAATGGTATTTGAGCTGTCAAAGTTTGAACGTGATCGATAAATTTTTTGAGATGCCGCAAGCACTTCAAATATTAATATTTACTGAAATATAAAAGGCAACTTTTGCCCACTATTAGAAATCATGAATAATAAAACAATATTTTGCGCCTATATTTCGTTTCACCTTAGTATAGGTAAGTACGTAGTCACGACTATCAGATTTATAAAGAAAATCAAAGCCGAGCTGCCTGCTGAAACGCAAATAATGGATTATGCATTGTAGAATATGCGTGTGCGTGGTCATTTACACGGTACAGGAGACAGAACGTATTTATCTGATCGTAGGTGATGGTACGCCGAGCTTCATTATAACTAAATAATGAAAAAAAAGTGAAGAACGGCAAAAGAGAACGAAACTGAGCAAAACTAAAAGATTGTCTAATTTAGGTAACTTATGCAGGCTCGGTTTATTTTGATACATTTATTTCATGTTTTTTATTAGGACTGGGATTATTTGAATTTTTACAAGTATTCGAATGCTATGAATAAGCATCGAATATTTGAGTATTCGAATGCTATGAATAAGCATCGAATATTTGAGTATTCGAATGCTATGAATAAGCATCGAATATTTGAGTATTCGAATGCTATTATTCGAATATTTGAGTATTCGAATGCTATTATTCGAATATTTAAGTATTCGAATACCATTTAAATACAGACGTAGATATCGAATTATGAATTACGTGTTTATTCGTAGTCACATGAGGGAATTCTTCCCAGGCAGTCAGCTGGGCCGGTATCAAAATTATTGGTTCCTTTTTAGTACATTTTAATAAAAGTTTGTTTTAAAAAAAAAATTTACTATAAAGTATTTCATGCTTGCTAGTGAAAATATTGTGTTGTCATCAGAACTATGCATGTGTGCAAAGTTTCAAGTCGATCGAATTAACTTACAAGACTTCATCCTGACAA
The DNA here is from genome assembly GCA_963971345.1 of Andrena flavipes. Taxonomy (NCBI): domain Eukaryota; kingdom Metazoa; phylum Arthropoda; class Insecta; order Hymenoptera; family Andrenidae; genus Andrena; species Andrena flavipes. The sequence continues at coordinate 70,294,683 of OZ020479.1, read as the reverse complement.
ACTAACAAACTCACAACTGAAACTAAATAAAAGCTTGTAAAAAAATGAACCTAAAGACATTGATTTATAATTCACACCATACTATTCGAAGACATTAGCATTCGAATAGTATTCAAATACTTAAATATTCTAAGACATTAGCATTCGAATAGTATTCGAATACTTAAATATTCGAATAGTATTTGGACATTTGAATATTCGAATTATATTCGCCAAATAACTGAACAACTTAAATATTCCAATACCGAAAAAATCGACAAATAGTCCCAGTCCTATTTCTGACGACCTTACTCTGAATTTTTATTCGTAGTTTAAAATACTATTCCTCATTCAAGTTTGGACGATTAATTCCTGTACAGTTACTATGAATATTCGCTAACTGATGTTAAACTGAGCCGCTTGGTCAACAATATACGAAAATGGTAATTGTTAAGTCGAAGGCTGTTTGCTAGTAGATAACGGCCGTAGTTGCGCGTAAGTGTACCTAATAATCGCAGTTCGTTGTTTGAATAAATCTGTAATGCGATTTGCAAACACGAATGTGTAAGGTATACGCACAACTCGTCCCTGTTTAGCATAGATACCAAGGTATGTATAATGCCCGAGTTTGATGTCAATCACCGACCATTATTTATCGCCGAGTTTAACACCGTATACATTATTCTACGGAAAAGAGACTATACTTAGCTTGCTGTACGAACGTTTCGTTGGAAGTATATTCTATGCTCTTAGGATGTGAAGAAATATAAAGTCACAAGTAAAGCAATTCACAATTCGTCACGAAGCAACGTTGAGCAGCTAAAGAATATCAAACCATTCCGACATGAAATAACGTCACTGATAACACGAGTTTGTGGGTAAACAGCTATGAAAGAGTAAATTTATTGTGAGTGTCTCGAAACTTTTTACTGACAATTTTAATAATTTGATATATTAAAGGAAAGAAATGGGGTTCGTAATGGAAAATTGAAGACTTTTTGGGTTCAATTTTGTGAATTATATAAAATAATAATAAAGAGTAATTATGAACTTTAATCGAAATTCCAGTATTGTTCCATAAAATATTTCTGTTAAACGTCCCAAAAATCAAAGTACCACAAACGTGATTGTAAGTAGGTACTTGGAAATTAGAGATGGAAAAAGTAGGAGTACATTTTCAAACACTGATTATTTACTAGTAACGAGAATGGTAACTAAAAAATGAATCTTTGATGAAAGAGGACACGCAGCAACGAATCTTCCAGTCCTTGGTCGATTAAAAGTGTGTAAGCAAGTGTCGACGTAAATGAGTGTCAACGTTGTCTTCTCTTTCTCTTAACGAATGCTGCTGAGTTAAGAATACCAAACGAGATTCGTAATCGTGTTGGATTGATAATAAAAACAGCTGTCCACTAAAATCTGGCATAGGTATCCCTGCGACATAACAGATTGTGCGGACACATTTTCTTACGTAAAGAGAATTAATTTATTTTTAAATAACTCGAACGCGAAACAACTAAGCGATAAATAAATTCTTTGAGCTATAGTTGCATTATATCTCCGCTTAAACAGTATATGTGATAAACACTAAATGCTTGTGATATCTTGTGCCTATGCGGCGTAGAATATACCTATTTCGCATATATCGCTCTGCCTTTAAAAACAGTATCGCGTTAAAAGTTTTAATTTCCAAGAAAAGAACTTTGTAGAACTTTCGGACGGCGTATATATTTTTATTGATTATATTATTTTATATTCAATCTATTTTAATGTCACAAATGTATGTAGATATGCTTTCTACACCGCGAGTACAAACCCTTAATATATTTTTCGATACGATAGATAAAAGTAATAATATACCTAGCAACATTAAAACTCTACCAGTGCTTTCAAAAAACGTATATTTTCTTTTACATTTTCTACAAAGATTAGGCTTTCTATTTTTAAGCAAAAAGTCGTTAAATCTGTTGCGTTTTATTATAATTCAAAGTTTTTAGAATTATTTTAACACGTTCATTTTTCTCTGTATTTTAGCTTGTGCATTTCATGAGTTTTTCAAAATTGAAAGACGATAAAACGGATTTACTTATAATAAGACGGAAATAATCTTGTTTACTTCAGTAACTGCTGTTTACGCCGAACGTATTTCAAAACAATTTTATTTGAGGGTTTTAATGTTTAAATAAAAAGATGTTGATAAAAGACATGTTTATTTTAGACGCGAGAGAGTCCAAGAAGTTTGCATTTCTGAAACTTTTTTGGTACGTGCCACGATTCTAAACAATAAAGCCATAATTTTATGACCAATCTGGAATAAATATTTTTAAATTTTACAGGGAAACGCTTTAGTGTATTTATACTTTGTGACCAAGTTTTAATAAAGACTATACATACAAAATCAATATAGATATTTGTAAATCATCTGACTCACAAGAGAAGATCCCGAATCCGAAACTTCAAAAAGTTCTGAAACTGTGAATACATAGAGGATTTCCTCTTAATTACAACGTAATTTTTGTTTGCTGCTCAAATTCACTCGAAGGGGGTGAAATTAACACCTGAAAAATCGGCTATTTTGTCTTAGAACTTGCGACCAGTAAAAGATAGAAAAAAAGTCTCAAGACAAAAGTTACGTCTTTCAATTAGATCTATCATTTGGTGAAAAGATTATTTTAAGTTCGCGAGTTATAGCACAAGATAACCGGATTTTCAGCGGTCAATTACACTCCCTTAAAGTGAATTTGGGCAGCAAACAAAAATCGCGTTGTAATCAGGAGGAAACATCCTACATATTCACAAGGTTTCAGAATTTTTCGAATTTCCGGGTTCGGGATGTTCCCTCGTCAGCCAATTAATGGCAACAGTAGTGCATTCAAAGAGACTATCATTTAAAATTTATTCCATTTGAAAAATTTAAATTTGGGAATTGTTCTTTACGCTAAAAACATATGTCGTATAGATCAGCAGTTGACAAGCAGAAGAAGCGAGAACAACTGAAAAAGATAAAAGAACTCACCGCACATTGCGCCGTGCTCGTTGATCGATTGATGTATTAAAGGTTTCAACTGTTCATGAAGGCAAGTGTTAATTCCACCACGGGTTTTCGTACCGATGACACTAGGTTATCAAGCTGTCGTAGTTCGCGCACCAATGTCTAGCACAATCCATATATTCCACAGATGATTCTAACGAGCGGATCGGGCCGGGCTGGAGGTTGTATCCCTTCACTGGGCAGATCGCAAACTTTTGCGCGACTCTCCACGTGGTTCGCCAAGGTCGTGGCCAGCCTGGGTCACAATTCACGCGGCCAGGAAAACCGTTCGGTCCGTCACTTCGAATCGATCGTAATCGAGGCACTTTTTTATATCGTGATTCACGACACTCGCCTCACAAGAGTCAGCCCGGCGCGGTGTTGCGCGGCTGGCCGCGGCGGGGTGGGCTAACGTCTACGCGATTCCTCGCGACACGTGACGAACCGATTAGTTCGATCGATGGGAACCGAAGCGACCCAGACAAAGGAAGAAGGGATGATAGCGATAGCTAGATTAATAACAGTTCCGTTGTCGCCTGAGTCGATGTAGAATGTAATGCTCCCGGAGCGTCCTGACTAAAAGCAGGACCTTGACTGACCTCGGTCTGGCCGAGGTGGGTACACGCACGGTCTCGCGTAGAGCGCGCGTCGCAGTCTGCCGGTAGTTCGGCCGCTTACGGCGCTTACGCGCTCAGGTTTCTCTCTTCTCACCTGCGACCCTCTGGCTCGCGCGTCTCCGCTACCTGGAGACCACGCCCACTACACTCACACGCGACTACCTTTAGCCCACGGGAAACAGCGAGTTGGTGGGGAGCCCGTTTCTTCCCTTCTCTTCCCATCCCTTACCGCGGCGGGGACGATTCTCTTTTTCTCATCGACCGTGCATACGCGCGCGCACACACCTTCGTACAGAGCCGCTAGGTTTTTTTTTTCATTCTGCTTCCTGCATCCTCCCTCTTCATTTTCCTAAAAATGCACGTGCCACGAACGGTCGCATCGGATTGCCCAATCCGCGTGTTCTTCACTGTCAGCTTGGGACTTCTTTTTACACGTGTTTACTTAGCCAAAAAGAAACATATTAGTAGACGGGTATAAGTACCGCCGATTAGGGCAGCTTGTTAGAAACGTCACGTATATGGTAGGAATCAGTCTCGTGCCTAAAATATGGAGGAACTGTTTTTAGTTATAATAGTTTGTACTGTTTTCTAACCCTGCTTAATCGGTAGCAGAACAAATAGAGGTATATTCCTAGGAAAAATCGGCAGTAATGCCAGGATGTTCGCTTTGAATTCAGCTTCAGACGTCAGTGGTCGATTAAAGGCTGTCAGGAACGAACGCTGAGGAATGGGTAGAGTCTGCCTGGTAGACAGTTTCCCTTTCATGGGCTCGGAGCAATTTTCTTTGGGCACTTAAAGAAATCGGTTGTTTCGTAAAAAAACGTCCACTTGTGATACCTATTCACTGCTCTTCCTGCTGGCACGTTGGTCCAATTTCAGTTTTCATATAAGGGATCATTATTTTTTAAATATGGCACTTAACATTATGTACGTACATGGTTTTGAGAGATGGTTTTTGAAAAACACTTCAGACAAACCGTACAAATAGGTCTCCATTCCCGCAATTTTGCGACATTGAAGTCGCTATTAGTGATCTACTTAGGTAGGTGTAGACATAGGTAGGTACATTCTGAGAGTAGTCAGAATTTACTAAATTCCCCAGATTTCCTGAGAATTAGGAGCGAGGCACCTCGTCTTATCAGAAACACTAGCAATAAGTCCGTTTAAAGGATCACTGAAAATAAAAGAAACTTGGATGCCTACCACGAAATGTTACCCTTTAATATTAAGATAATGAGAGAGGGGATCTCGTGAAATCAGTGGAGAGTGGTGAACGATTGGAGGATGATAGATAAATTGCCGGTATGGAATAAGTATTTAATGGCATAAAATCAGTTGGCAAACAGTAAGAGCAGGACGATTCGGCAAGGCCAATAGGCAGCCGCGACAGTAAAGTGAGAGAGGTGCGCGCGCATTCTAGCACCGCAAGTAGATTTGATTCGGCAGGAATCGCACGAGGAAGGAGAGGAAGGTGTGCGTCTGCGCCGACTCGACACGTTCTATTGGGCCGCCTTCCTAGAACCGGATCCACCTTCAATGATCGTGCGCTTCGCTCTAGTTGAGTCTAGATTAAGAGAGCACCAATCTTGTGCCCTTAGAGCCCACCACCGGCATTCTAGCGCAAGTATGAGTATCATGTTGGAGCGAAGTTGAGTCATTCACCACTGTCGCGCTACGGACAACTCGTACTACGCCGATGTAGGTCAGGACCATAGACACGCGCGATCCCGCCGCATTTCATGCTACTCGCGAGATGAAAATCACTTACCTTGTCACTTTTCATTACCGCCTCTTAAAGGCTCTTTTCACTGCGACGCCCTGGTAAAGTAAGGTAAAAGTACCAATAACTGGACACTTAAGGATATCTTAAAAATGGAATGAAAATAAATGTTCTTTTTAAGAAAAGTGTCAATATTCAGATAAATGTTACTTCTTTCTATCCAATGAGCTACTAAAAATTTGTTTTCAGTGCGCTATTTTAATTAAATTGAGTAAAAACACAAGTAATTATGTGTATTAGGGCTGGGATTATTTGTCGAATTTTTCGGTATTCGAATATCCAAGTATTCGAATACTATTCGAATATCCAAGTATTCGAATACTATTCGAATATTTGAGTATTCGAATATTTGAGTATTCGAATACTGATGTATTCGAATAGTACCTATGGTGTGAATTATAAATCAAGTTGTTTAGGTTCATTTGTCAGGGTGAAATCTTGTAAGCTAATTTGGACTCACTTCACACCATACTATTCAAATACACCAGTATTTGAATATATCGATATTCGAATAGTATTCGAATAATAACATTCGAATACTGAAATATTCAAAGTTTATTCCTAGCAATCGAATACGGAAATATTCGAAGTTTATTCGTAGCATTCGAATACTTGTAAAATATTCAAATATTAAATTATTCGAATAGTCCCAGCCCTAATGCGTACCAGTACATGGACAATAGAATTCTGATTTGTCTCAGCGTCTCATTTTTTGGTGTCCCAATACTTGGACAATGGGGAAGATGTCACAATGCTCGGCGCAGAGGGCGCCACTAGTTTTGTGTGAATGGTTCACACTTGAATTTTTCATTTTTCAATTTTAAGTTATGTCAAAAATGAACCATGCAATTGACTAAAAATATGACTTGAAATATTTTTTATTATATAATCGATTACTGCTGCCTCTTGGCTCCGCATATCTATACGCTCCTTTATCATCTCCCTCCATATTTCTGTTCAGAATATTTCATTCTCTTTCCTCCACCATCTCTAATAACAACTTTCCCTCTGTGTTTTTAACTTTGTCTTTTGATCTCCTTACGTCATGCTTTTCTTCCATTCTAAAATCGCCCCTTTTCTGCCCAATTCTTGCATTGAAATCTCCTCCGATTATCAGTTTCTCCACCTGCTGCTCCTCTATTATCTGGTCTAGTTCTTCTTGCGTCTCCTTCATATGTCTGCTGTACACTGTTATTATTCTCAATTTTTCATTTTATATCTTTATTCTTCTCTTCTGAATATGTTCCGTTCCCGCGTTTGATTCCTCCTCTTCTACGCCCTTTCTTATACCTGTGATAATTCCATCTATCGTTCTCCCTTTTTTCTCTCTCTGGTGGAATATTTACATTTCCATGAGAATTCCTGTGGCAATTTATCTTTCAATCCTTCCCATTGTTTCTCTTCATTCCACGTTTCTACTAATCCCATTACATCGAGTTCATTTAAGAAATCCCGAAACTCCCAAGACAGTTTCTCTTTGCTGAATAATCCTGCTACATTTCAGTATCCTAGTTCTATATAGTTCAGTATCCTATATTCCAGTATCCAGTATCTATTTCTCTTCGACTTCTTATTCCTTTCCCAATTCTGTGTACCTCCTCTCCCCTCTTTCCAAAAGAATGTCTTATCGTTGATTTTTACTTTCCTGTACCCAACTTTCACCTTTGCCCCCTGCTCCCTTTCCGCCTTGGCAATATCTTTAATATTTCTTTGTATCTCCCTTTCCATTTTCGTCAGGTCATTCTCAATAAATATCCTCTTATCTTTCAATGTAGTCTTCTTTAGCATTGCTGCTCTTTTATGTTGCCAGCTTCTTAACTCCGCTATCAGTAGCTCTCTTTTCGTTCCCCTTCCTACCCAGTATGCTTCCTCGATTTCTGCTTCTACCTGCAATTCGTGCCTTAACACATACTCCATCGAATCCTTCGGCGTCTCTTTGCATGGTAAATCTTCTCCCCTTAGGGTAATGCTATTTCTTCTCTCCCTTTTTTCTCAAGCCTCTTCCTTCCTCCCTAGCCCCTCCAGTCTTCCTATCAGCCTCTCTGCCTGAACCTTCTTGGCCTCCAGTACTTCTATCGTTCCTCTCATTTCCTTCATTTTCCCATATCTCATCCCTGCTCTTCCACTCGTTCCTCAGATCCTGCATTCCCTGCCTCAGAATTTTATTATCCTGCCTCAGATCTCTTTTATCTTTTCTCAACTCTTCCATGTGTTTCGTAACTGCCAGCTTCTATCAATTTGACTAAGTAATTTTGTATTCATTTCTTTTTCCTGCTCCGTATTCTGGCTGACAACTACCTCAGTTTTCTTCATCGGAGGCGACCTCCCTACTTTCCTCGCTTTTAAGAATTCTTCTTCTATTTCTTTTTCGGTCCTTAACCTCTTCTCCTCCACCTCGCCCCCCCAGTTTCCTCTTGAATGAGTCCAATATCGAGCCTACATTATCCGCTCTTTTTCTTCCTAGCTGTTCTACCAACGATGGTCTTCCCCTTCTTCTCGTTTCCTTTTGCACTACCCCGCCTTCCCCTGCTCGGCTCATTAGAGTTTCTGCTCTTCTTTACCTACTGCTGTCTCCACATTGCCTTCTTATTTCTTCCACTCCCCTAGATGTCACCTATCCTTGCCACGTATCTTATGCCTACTTCGTGCACCCGTTTTACACCTCCTTTTCTTCACCTTTTATCTCACCCATCGACCCTTTATTAACTGTCGATTATACTGTCCACCGGAACCTTGCCTAATCACCTCGTTTCACACTCAACCTGGTAATTTTCTGTGCTCTTTTGCCTTACTTTTCGTCTATTTCTTTCGCCTGTCTGCGTACACAGGTTATTTTCTCGCGCACGTCACGTGCTTCCCCCTATCATACATTATATTAGATATTTATCTTTAATTATCTAATGCAGTTCTAGAAATAACCCGATTTACAGCTTGTTTGAACTCATTTCAATCGGGAAAATCTCAGCAGTATGTTACTGAAAACGTTACGTTTTATATTTTATTAATACATAATCCACAACAAGCAATACTGTATGCCTTTCGAGCCGAGGCTCAAATCGAGATCAGAAGCCACCACCGAACAGTCCAAGTCCTCAGTCCGAAGAAAGATCGCGCCGGTTCGGATAAACACGCCGCCAAAAGTTATTTGAAATTTTAAAGCCTTCGAATAAAATCAAAGTAAACTACGGATAAACATGAAAACCTTAGTCAACGGTTCGAATAAGCGTTCTTCGAATAAAAAAGTTATCGAAAATTCTTACAAATTAGGGCTAGGATGATTCGAATAATTTAATATTCGAATACTGCGGTGTGAATTATAAATGAAGTTCTTCAGGTTCATTTTTTTATATTATTGTAATATAAGTATTTAAATTTTTTTCTTACTGTATTTAAATAGTATTCGAATATTTAAATATTCCCTAAGTTGAGAATTCTTGAGTTAAGGATCCCTAAGTTGAGAATTCCTAAGTTAGAGATCCCTAAGTTATGGATTCCTAAGTTGAGAATTTCTAAGCTAAGAATTCCTAAGTTAAGGATCCCTAAGTTATGGATTGTTAAGTTGAGAATTCCTAAGTTATGGATTGTTAAGTTGAGAATTCTCAAGTTGAGAATTTCTAAGATAAGGATTCCTAAGTTAAGGATCCCTAAGTTATGGATTGCTAAGTTGAGAATTCCTAAGTTGTGTATTGTTAAGTTGAGAATTCTCAAGTCGAATATTTAAATATTCGAATAGGATTTTGGATACTTGGATATTCGAATTATATTCACCAAATAATAGAGCAACTGTAGTATTCGAATATTCAAATACCGAAAAATTCGACAAATAGTCCTAGCCCTATTATAAATCCGTTATTCATACTGTATTTTTCGTTGAAGGAACATCTAACCCATGTAATTATAAAAGTAACAAGACTTACCTTGAACTTGTGGGATGCCATAAGCGACAACAATTGAATAAACAACTACTGTATAATAAGTGTTAATTTTTTTGTGTGGAATGAGCAATGTTTATTCACCTTGGGGGGAGGGGGTGTATTAAAGAATACACAGGTCACTCTACAGGAGGAAAAATTGCATGATAGAATGGTGTACTATAAGGAACAGACTTTTACAAGAATACTCGTATCGAGGAATAAATGTATTGAAAGCAGGTCCCGATGTCCTTAACCCACTCGTGGTTTCGCGTCCCGCGATAACGAGCTACCTGGCTACTTCAGATAAGTGAAACTTGCATAATTGGCTGCAGTAGGAGGGACAAGGAAAGAACTCGACCAGCAGGTAACTGCACCTGCGATGTTTCCAAGGTGCGCGCGTGCGCCCCGGCCGGCTTGCTCGAATATGTGTAGGTACTTCTAACGAAGCGATGGTATTCGAAAGAACGCCGTGCCGGATCGAGTATCCAATATCGAATGTCTGAGTACGTATTGTACCTACGGACGAGTAAAACTAGTCGTTCGATGTGGAAATAAAAAAAGGAGAAAATTCAATACTTAACCGTCATTCAAACGAACATAAATATTCCTGTACACTACTTCTTTAAACACGCGCTCTGACATTTTGGGCACGTCGCGTGCTCACACGCAAAAGTATTTGAATGGATGTCTCACGATTTCGACCACAAGCTTTCCTGCCATTTGGAGAGGATGTGCGAAATCTTTTCCCTCTTACATCTCAACCTGAAACGGAAAGAGCACATTAATCCTTCGAGAGTATGTCTTTCGGACTGGGTACGTATATATGTGTGTGTACTCACTCGCATACGATCCTTTTATCCCTGATAGGGCCTATCACGTAGGAATATGTTCCAAAGACTGTCCGTTGACATTTTGACCTTTTGGAGTGTCCGGAATGCATCTGACCCGGAACGGCGGGATTTTCCATGAAAAACTGATGTGTCATTATTTAATCGAAGGTTCTGAGCCCAGTTCCATAGTATAAAAAGGACCACGAATGCCTACTCAACGGTTCACTTCTATAGTCGGAGCCAGATATATTGGCCGGTGAATTCGTTTTCGCGAATAGCAATCGAGGAGAAATTAGCCACCACCATCTGACAATCGTGGATTTGTCAGTTGGAGTTGCTTGGCACCCCGAAGGGTATGGTAGGGTAAAGGGAACGCTGCTCGGCTCCGTCTGAACGTAACCGTGTGACTGTTATTTATTCTTAGCGTAATACGAGACCAATACGAGATGAAGCTATCGAGAAAGAATCAATGTTCTGACCAATAAAACTCCTGCATTTTGTCTGAGCTAACGCACACCTATTCTGATGTGTGTATTTCTACGCTAAGAACTCGGTTTGGCCTACACGTTAGGAGCATGCCGCTATCCCCACCACTTCTGGCTCACTCTTGTTCTGCGAAGGCGAGAGCGAGTCAGAAAACATTGCGAAAAGGAGCATCGAAGCAGGCAAGCGGTATGGTGGGAGAATACCTCTCACGAAAGTCACCGGATAATATATCTGCCCTCGACCTTAGGTACATCATTGGGTTCTATAGCCCTTACACTACATTTTGACGTTTTACCCAGTTCTTTATCTATCGCTGAAGTGTAAATATTAAATGTTTACTAAATTACCACATGCGGGACAACACGGAATATCTGTTATGTATGTTACGTCAAAACGCCCCTTAAAACGGAACGGAATGGTTGTCTCTGTACTTCATGCGCAGTACGCGTGAATCGGAACGCACCCTGAGGGATGTTGAAAGTGTTGGCGGAACTGTGGGAGGGAAGCCACGGCAGAGAACATCCTTCATTTAATTTAAAACACAGTTTCCAGCAACTAAGGGTCCATTGAAAAAAAACTAAGGGTCTAGGTCTAGACTCTAGGAGAAAATCTAATTACTCCGCGGGATGCAGCAGACATTTTTCCTCCGGAAACCACAAGCAGAAGTGGTAAAACACCTTTCGTTTTCAATACAGAAGCGAAAGAGTTTGGCAAAACGCGCGGCGCGGATAGTGGTAGTCATGCACGTTACACGGATCTGTGACGCTGAGCGGCCCACGCGCCATTGATTACCACTGCCGACGCCGCACGTTTTGCGAACTCTTTCGTTTCTGTATTGTAAACAACAGGTGTTTTACCACTTCTGCTGATGGTTTCCGAAGGAAAAAGGTCTGCTGCACCGCGTGGAGTAGTTAGATTTTCTCCCAGACCCTTAGTTTTGTAAATAAATAGAAAGATATCTGCAAAAATTGGTACACTCCGGGTGTCCTTTTCCATTTGATCGTTGTTTAAATATATTTAAATATTACACTGGTCTGAACCTTTAATTTTTGCAATCCAATTTTGCGCCAATTTTCTTATATAACAAAATAAGTATAGAACTTCGCAGCATTCTGGTTCATCAAATTGAGCTATATAAGTATGTACAAAATAAAATGCCGTTTCAGTTTTCTGTTTCAGATTACCTGGAATGTAAATATCATGCACACTAACGGACGACGAGTTTTACGCGGCGTGATGCATAACTTCCATATTTATTATTATAAATAAATAAAAGAAAAACTGTAACTTTTTCAAGGATGCATAAAAACATGGTCCAAATTTCAGATGAATCGAAATGCTAGGTTCTTAAAAAAAATTCCTAAATTTTGCAATGTTTTTAGCCGGTAAAGTAGGATTCCCCCCATAAGACTGTCAAAAAACCAATTCTGAATGCTCTTCAAGACGCCTTCGAAACAAATATTACGAAACAGAAACATTAATCGAATGAATGTTCAAGCTATTTTACAATTAGTATCAACCCAAACAGTGGTATCTATTATTGTTATTATAACGGCACACGTCACAATCAGATTTGTACCGGACGGAAGCTCTTAAGTTTAAAAATCGTTACGAAACAGCGTTCAAAATGCAGGTGCAACGGAGAATACCTAACAACAAGTGCAGCTTGAGGGGTGAGGGTAAGCAGTAAAGGGATTTAATTAACGAGTGCGAGCAATTATCGTGGCACAACTTGCACTCGCAACGTCAAGCAGAATCAGAAACTTCTATCACTTCTTTAACATACTTAATTATCTTCTTTTCTACCAATTATTTATCAAAATAATTGATTTCATATTCCTATACCTACTGTTGTCTTCGAGGATATGATTCATAGAGTAGTAAACTTTTAATACAAGGTTTCATATAATCTCAGTTATATTAGCATGTAACAGAACATGTTATCATATGAATGATTTGAGTGGAACGTCAATTTTGCTAATTCGAGCTCTGCTTAAGGGGGGAACCACAATCAATCAGCGCAAATTCATGTGAAACTTTGTGTTTCTTGGGGAACTGAACAGATTAACAGAGGATCCATTTCAAATTGTGAGAGTATTTTTGTATACTTATGAACAAATGAAAAAGCCATTGGTTAGCAAAAAAAAATACATTAATACAAAGAATTATTTATACAATTTGTTGTATAAAACCAAATAGAAATAGAGAAACTGCAAAATTCACAAAATGGCGGCATTTTTTTTAAGAAAAATATCGGGTTTCACGAATCGATACTGCCGCCATTTTGTGATTTTTGCATTTTTTTTCAGACAAATAAAACAGCCGCTATGTTGCACGCTGCACAGCAACGGAACGCCTGACAATTGTGTAAATAATTCTTTGAATTAATATCTTTTTGCTAATTAATGTTTGTTTCTTTTGGTAATAAGTATAAAAACACTCACATATTTTTAAATGAATTTCCGCTTATCGATTGCGGTTCTTCCCTTAAACCGATATAGGTTGATCCTCACAGTTCATCCATGTATAATTCCAATTCCAATAGATTGCGGTAACTTCACTGTTATGGTGATACATATTTATAATCATCTGAACTGAGATTGTGAGAGAAACAGATGCTAACGAGTGATCGTCACCAATTAGATTGATAGTGAGAAATGAGAATCCACCTTAATTCACTTCATTCGAGGTCGTACTCCAAAGGAGATAATATCGTTCGTTTCATGGATAGCTTTGTTCTTCTCACAATCAGGCATCGAGTGTGTCTGACTTTGTTTACGGTTCACTTAATGCGTGATCTCGATTATTCAAGCTGGTTTGATCTCGCTGAATTCAGATTATTCGGATTATTCCGCTCAATAAATCGGGGTGGCTACAATAAAGTGGCTGTGGGTTAGGCTACACTTGTCGAAAAATAATTTTGAGATTTTTGGCGGGGGCACCCCCTAGAATTGTGCCATTGCAAAAAAATATAAATATAAAAATAACGCCAACAAAAAAATATTTTTCTTGAGATTTCATGGTCATGATTATTTTTTAAGTAATCTTGTACTTTGATTATACATTATTACAGAGCGTAAAAAGACAAATTCAATGATATATAAACATCTATATTAACGATATACTACAATGGAGAAAAAAGAGTTACAAAAATAAAACATTTTCAACTTCGATGCGGCACGATTTACCGATGTGCGATCGACTTCAAATTTTGCACAGAGTATTTTCTCATGCAGTGGCACAATTCTAGGGGGTGTCCCGAAAAAAATTTAGAAGTCGAAAAATAAGGTCCACTCTTCTGTGGGTATGCAATTCTCTTTTCTCGTCAGAGGTAATGCCGGGTTTACACCAAGGCGAACACGAACAAAAACATTGTTCGCGAACATTTTTCTCTGTTCTTGTCGTGCTCACACCGCCGCAAACAGAACAAAACATTCACGTACGATTCATACGCTGAGTTTTGTTAAAGTTTGCGGCGGAGTGGACAAGACTAGATCAGACAAAAATGTTTTTGTTCGTGTTTGCCTTGGTGTAAACCCGGCATAAGACTTCTCGGTAATTATGCAGAACAAGTGTTTCCTCCCTGATTTCAATGATTTTTGGATATGTTGTTGAGGACATGATTCTGAACAATTTTTCCAAGATATTCGCGAAAAACTTGTGCTACTACTACAATGTATTCTTCCGTATACCTACCTACAGTATGCGTCCGTGGTAGCGTATGCGCCAGCATGGGACAAAACAACTGACGTAGCTGACCTTTGTTTCTGAGATATTTGCAAAAAACTTCTTTTGACTTATTCCGAATTATTTTACGTGCCCCTCCCCCCCCCCCCCTCCCACACACACACACACACTAATCTAACCCCAACCAATACTAATACCCGGGACAAGTTAAAAAGTGCAATGCGTTGCGTCGGAATAAATCAACGGTACGTATAGAAAGAAGTTGTTTACAATCGTGTCCCCGACAACATATCCAAAAATCATTGAAATCGGTGAGGAAACACCTGTTCTGCATAATTACCGATTTTACATTCGATAATGTTCGTGTTCCAGCTGCAAGAGAGTCAACAGGAGGAAAAGTAGATATGCGAAAGGCAATTAATGAGTAAGCGTAATTATTGACGGGCAGACAGATCCAGACTGACATCGTAATCGCGTGGTTTGTGTGTTACAGTTTCGTTCCGTTAAGTATATATGTACTGCATTAACTCCTAGGAAGTCATTCGGAACTCACAAACTCGTTCTTCCACTCGTCATACTTATACAGTTCCGCAACTTCAGCCAGCGACATATCCATATATGTATTTTATACTTTCTCAGCACTCAAAGAATTGTAGGTACCTACATAACGGTTTAGTATCTCGATGACAATGCATGCAATGAAAATGTACTACTTACAAAGAATGACCCCGAAGCCGGAAATTCAAAAATTTCTGAGACTTTGAATATGTAGGGGATTTCCTGCTGATTACAACGTAATTTTTGTTTGCTGCACAAATTCACTTTGAGGGGGTGAAATTGACCCCTTAAATTCCGGCTATTTTCCGGTTTTGTGTTATACCTCGCGAACTCTAAGTTACCAAATGATAGTCCTAATTAAAAGAAGTAACTGCCGTCGTGAAACTATGTTTCTATCTCGTACAGATTGCGAGTTACAAAATAAAATCGGAAAATAGCCGAATTTTCAGGGGTTAATTTCACCCCCTTAGAGAGAATTTGGGTAGCAAAAAATTGCGTTCTAATCAGAAGGAAATTCCCTACATATTCACAAAGTTTTAGATTTTTTTAGAATTTCAAGTGTTGTTTATACGTGTTCTAATAATCAGAAATATTTCATACACCGATTCTATAACTATAAAGTATTATCTTTAATTATAAAGTATTTATCTTTCTTCGCCTGGTATGTTAATTTTGGAAGGTGTTCCTTAGTAGGTAAGTTTCTTTAGATAGAAAATAACTCTCTCGTAGTACATACTACAAAAATATAGGTGTAAAAGTACAGGTGTAGAGCAATAGAGATATTTATCGGACTAGTTGAGAGAGGGAGTGGGATATAAAACAGTCCGTGGGAAGTTTTTGATTACCAACCACCCAATGATGCCTCGATTGCTAAATAGATCGCCTGTCAAGCTTCAAATCTAGCTACTGCCATCCCCACAACATTTGCACAATAAAGTGGAGATAGTCAACGATTGCAACCACTTTTCCATTTTCTGTTTGGGCATGCGCATTGGAAACTGCGTAATTTAAGGGGTAACATTTTACGATTTTTTTAACCTAGAAGTACTTTAATGCAACAAATATCGTAATATACACTTGAAGGCTTGTACTTTAAAAAATTCAAAATTTGCTCACAAAAAAGATAATGACAGTTCATTTTGTTCCCCTACGGGTATCATCTCAGAGAAGAAACAAAAAAATGTTCCTTAAAGAAACTAGTCTTTTTCATATCGTTTTTTTTTTTTTTGTTGTAAATCACTAAAACTGATGAAATGTGTCAAAAATTGCATTGCTAGGTGGAATTTGCGTTCAAACACTCATATTTTCTTTAAAAATAAAAATTTTAAAAAATCGGTATGACATGGACAAAATTTCTTTTATGTACTTTAGGGACATTTTTCTTTTTTTCCTTCAGATGACACACCGAGGATATATTTTGGGCACCAGGAAACCCCCTTCGTGACGACCTTACTTTGTTCAACTGCAGCTACACGGTGAACGAGATGAACTATCAATTTTTTTTTAAATATTCTTTAAAGTACAAGCTTTCAAGTGTATATTACGATTTTTGTTAACTAAATTACTTATAGGTAAGGAAAATTCGTAAAAAGTCCCCTGATAACCCCTTAAATCTTTTTATGTTAAAGGTAACATCAGCATGCAATTGCAGTCACCACTTAGTTATGGAAATACAAAAGCAATATTGGGAAAGATACTAAAAGGTTGGTGTCAATACATTCCACTATTTTATCGTGAGCCAGAATTTTGGCGTACAATTGAAAATTCATTTCATTAATTTCAAGATAGGTACCTATATTAACTCAATTCTACTTGTGTACAGTATATGAAACTGTGCAGTAAAATTTTGGTAACTCGACTATAGTGCATGTGAGTTCTGCATCAGAAAGGAAATTGAGAACTCAACGTCCCAGATCTTTTAGAAAATAATTCTAATGCAACTAGAGTAAATGCAAGAGGAAAAAGAAGAAATATAAAAGAAAGGGACAGTGGAAGTGTCCGGATGTCCTTAGTGGATGAAACAATTCCATAGAATTAGGTGGCAGGAATTTATCAAGGATGTAGCGGTCATGCACGGTCAAGGAGGCGCATGCAGGAAGGATGCACTGACCGGAACGTGCATCCGACACGACGACCCAGTCTATCGCACCCGACTTCCCTTTCCCTTGGCCAGTAAGCGGTCCGTCCATTGGCGTATCACCTGTATTATACGGCCCGTCCTTTACGTTCAGTGGATTTTAATTTAATTGTCAGCTACCGGCATTAACGTTTCCGCTGACACGACGCAGCCAACGCTTTTCCTATTATCATAGATAACAGCTTGTCTCCTTTCCAATCGGTTTAACTTTCGACTTCTTCTTGTTGGAAAAGCGAGAGAAAGAAAATATGAATGAAAATATTTACGTTTCAGTATTTATTTATTTATGAGCGCGATTATTATTCGAAAGAATAAATTGCTTTCCAGAAGAAATAAACACATGATACTTCTTTCGTGGATGCCAGGAATACAGAGGGAGCTTAGAAAAACTATGTGGCAAGTGGAATGAATGGGGATAATACCCATATAGCATATTTTAGTGCCAGTGATAAACAGTTTTAGAAAATGGAGCGACATTACAAAAGAAAGTTGAGAAACACAAATATACCTGAGAATGGTTTCGGTTTTTTTTTAAATCAAATGAAACGGCTCAACCTGCGCCAATGGTGAACGGCACGTGACTACGAGGCACGCGCCGGCACGCGCTACGTTTCTCACAGAAACACTCACGCCTTCCATCTCACCCCTTGTCACACTCTCTCACTCTCTCTCTTTCTCTCTCTCTCTCTCTCTCTTCTGCTCTCTCTGTTCCTACCGTCCCCACTTCTGATTCTATCCCCTCTACATTTTCCTCACTCACTCTCACTCACTCTCTCCCAATCTCTGTTTTCACTTTATTCGTCGCATTTCTCTCCAACTGAAATCTTCAATTCCTCTTCCCTGTTCCCTTTTCTCAGCTCTATGGACATTGCGCCCCTATCGACTTCATTCGTGATATTTATACTTTATAAGATTGGTAACTGAACAGCTGTGTGTGTGCGAGCGCAGGTAGAGAATGATCTCAGAAGGTTAGACCGAAAGGTGTAGTATGAGCACAAAAATGAAGTCTTTAGCACCAGTCTTATCGAAGTTGATGTTTTTTTTTTTTTGGGGGGCCGAAGCCCGACAAGTTTAAGCAACCTGTACCTGAGTACTTCCCGCTTTTTGTGAAACCACAATTCCATCCTTCCTTTCGCAATCAGCGATTCCTATCTGTTTCTCTACTTATACTCGTTCTTGAAAATATAAAGCCTAGAGGAATAAGATTAAGGGCAAAAGATAACCGATCATTATTAACGCTCACGTGTTTTTTTTATGGAAATTATAAAATAATACAAGCACAAATTCAAAGAAAAATAGTGTACAAAGCAGTGCAGAAATTGTGACACAGAATTCATTTTTAATAAAAGATTGAATATCAACACGTGCACGGAGATTTTTTTAGTTTTTAGTGCATGTTATATAAAATTCTTTGACTTCAACAATTTTTTTATATATTTTTTTATTATTTACTCTTTAGTGTCTAAGTTTTGATTTGTGGTTATATGCTGATTGCATATCGATTGAATTGATTTGATTTGTGGTTATGTGTGTGTTACGAGCCGAGGATTGAATTTGTTTGTTTGAGTTTGTTAGTGGCGGGCGAACCGGTGTCTGGTATTCCCGGGAGCAACTAGGAAGGTAAGCTTCATGGACGAACCGGGGTCTGGTATCCCCGGGAGCCACTAGGAAGGTGGAAATCGTGGACGAACCGGAGTCTGGTACCCCGGGAGTCATTAGGAATGTTAGTTTAGTCTCGTAACTTTATAATGTGATACACCTTGAGCGATAAAGGAGTATCTATGTGGGTTTATCTCGAAGAGGTAATCCAGATGATGATTAGATTCAAATAAAAGAACTCTGATTAAGAAATAACTAATTATATTCTACAAGGTCGGTTCTTACAATTGTTTTAGAATTTAGTTGCCGCGGTACCTATGTCTACCCCTCGGTTTTGACGCACTGAGAAATGCGGAGGTCCCAAGAAGTTTAACAATTACAACACCTATCAGCAACACTGGGCGCTGCATGGCTTAAGTTGAATTAATACTTGAAGAAGAATGTTACTCGATCTCACAAGCCTCTTTCGTCTAAACGTATTACACTTGATATGAGCCCCCGAGTGTGGATTCATGATCCTTTTTATACGGTGAAATTTGGGTCACGTGCATTCCGGACACCCGAAAATGTTAAAAAGTCAAAGATAAATCTGCTTACGTAATATGGGTTATATTTATTGATGACTGGGTAATTTTTTCACCCCTCCCGTTTTTTTTTTAATAATTTTGTATTGTCATCATAATTACGCACGCCTGCAAAGTTTCAAGACAATTGGATTGGTGGAAGTAGGTTAAATAGGCGTTCCGTTTTACCCCACGCAAAATGTTCCTCTTTGCCCCACATGCTGTCATTTAGTAAACATTTCATATTTACAGTTCAGCGTGAGGCAAAGAACTTTTTAATACGTCAAAATGTAGCGTAAGGACTATAGAATCCAACGATGTACTTACCCTTATTAATTTTCGAAATCCAAGTGCCGAAATATGGTCAAAAGTACAACACAATATTGAAACGTCGATACCGGAAATTTTTCCAACTCTCTTAACGGAAAAGTAACGTATTTGTCAGATGTAACTACGGGGGAATTACAATTACAATTATAATTGAACAAAACAATTACAATTACCATTACAATTAGCAAATAGTTGTTGCTGCGAAAACAATAGCATTTTCCAAAGTTTTGTTATAGATGCCGAATTCTTAGTCAGTCATGACTTCGTCGAGCTGGTGTAATCGGCGGTGGGCTTTAGTTTTTGAGATATTCATAAAAGTATTTTGGTATTTATTCGGAATCAGGTACATCTGTATCGATCATTTCCGAGATATCGGTATAGGAGTGAGGTGAGATCGTAATCATGATTCATGGGCGTGCAAAAACTTACAAGCAGAGGTTTCTAGGTGTCCGCCACCGATTGCTTTGGTTTTTGGATGTTTTAGAGACCGGAATACTAACAAATAGTTGTTTTTTTTTGTCCCGTTTGCATATTTAGGGGATAAACCACTCATCCAAGTTCATAAGAGGAGATACACAAGTTCCTGTTGTTAGTTTAAAGAATATTATAACATTGTCTTGAATAAAACTTTATATATGAATTTAATTTGCGTTATAACTTTTACATGCGTCAGTTTTCTATTGCGTCTGACACAGATTCAAAGACGCCTACTATTTTTTTTTCCAAGTTAGAATATTATTACTATTATTATTATTATTGTTATTATTATTGAAGATAACGGGCATTACCCAATATAAAGCTTAGTTACAACGACGTGATAGGGTTTTCCTGACACAACAGTCTAAATAGCTTCCCCCTAAAGGAGGAATTACTACCGGAAAAGAAATCGACATAGTTTAAGTAGGAGATAGAACTCATCATTACGCGATTCATTGGGTCACATAATCCATATTTTGATTTGTATTTACGGGATAAGAAAAGTGGCCTTTTCCTGACGCATTATAATAATAATAATAAAAAGAACAGAATAATAATAAAAAGAACTATGAAAATCTGTCAGCAACGCACTATTTTGTCTATAATTTTCTTAATAATAGGTATAGAAAGTTAGCGAGTAAACTATATTTTGAACAGGTGTTTGCATTTGTAAAATCAAGAGCACAATCAATATACATACTCATTTGTCACAAAAAAACGCATTATGCCGTTTAATTTTATTTTACAAAAGGTATCTTTTATTCATGTTCGATATCGAGGCTTGTACTAATTCCGCTCCCATTACTTCCTTCCAGTTTACCGAAAGGTTCAGGTTAGGTTTCGGAAGATACCCTTGCCAGAGAAGAAGCGGAGACACTCTTGTGTTCAGAGAAAACCTTCACAAACTATGAATAGGTACTTATTAATCGAAGAGTGACCATAAGTGACATTGTGATGCATGTGGCTGAGAAAACTTACGTATGTCGGTCGAGCGTGCCGAAGAAAGTGAATCGTCAAAGATGAAGAATCGTATTCAGTCGATACGATCAACGAAGAAAACTGTGGCAATTGACGACGATTCGTATTGCAACGAAGTGTCGGCTGGTTAAATCGTTAATAAAAAAAAAAGTGGGGAAAGGGGAAGAGAATGAGAAGAAGAGCATCTTTCAAGTCGAATGGATACCAACTATCGAGAGAAACATCCGAAAATCCTGGCCTCTTGCCCCGACGCGCAATGCATTATTCAAAAGTTTCCCGTTCACCGTGTTTACGTATCATACATACGTGCAACGTACACCACACGCATGTTGCATAGCCAGTGCGTTGCTGTTGACGTCACTGTGCCGAGAAGATACGGGACACGGGGCACGCGTCCCACCGTACACCACCGGAGCGGAGGGACACCAGACGAGGCAGCTGCATCGATGCTCGTCCAACTATGTATAATACATGCTACACCCGCACACACACTCCAAATCCCCAGTGGCTTCGCGGACATTGCCATGCCGTTGCGTCGATTAAACGACGCCTCTGGCCATCTACGTTTACGATCTATTCGCGCCATCTTTGTCATATTACAACGCACTTGCGGTGTTCAGGTATCATAAGTTTATTCGTCTGTCCGTTTATTTGCTCCGCGATATTTCCTTACGAGAACGTTCGTCCGAAGGAAACGGAGGAAGTTATTTAGATAGGTAGCTATTATAGTTCCGCGTTGTTCTTATTTGATCCTTCGATTACATAACCTCGCGCGTTGGCGACTATAAAATTATGGTTAATGTTTGAGAATGTTGCGAGGCATTAAAAGTTCTTGGAAAGTTGATTTGAAATCGTGATGTTTCAAGTGGAGGGCACTTAACCTGGCGACAGCAGCTGGTTCGAGCCGGTGTCACGGCACGAACACTTAGTTCGCCGAGACTGGGCACGAGGAGTGAAGCGAGGGGCTGGCGAGCGTGTGCGGTGCTCGTTCATCCCCTGCCCCTACAGGGTGATTAAATGAAGCACCACGATTCAGAAGGAAACCAACCGTAAAACACTGTTGCGCCCCCAACCCAGCGCTGGCCCGAAATTTTAACCGACGGTTAAGAAGGCCACCGTATCTCTTTGCATATCACATTTTCAAGAGATTCCGCCAGACTGTAGTCGAATTATTAACTAAGGTAATAATTGCGAACCAACTATATGGAAAATAATTTAATCATTTTCAATATCACGTTAGCAATTGCTTACATGTTTGCAGAACACAATCAGGTTTGTTCTAATTGTAAGTTAATATTAAAAACACGCGCTTATAACGAGATCACAGCACACATGGGATATTTAGAAGAATTATTAATATGTAATAGGTTATCTATGATTGGAAATGTAGGTACTAATACACTTTATATGATAACTCCTAAAGTCAAATTTAGAATCCTTCCCATATACTTTTAAAATCGCATAACTTTTTTAGAATTGGTACAAACGATCTGAGTTTCTTAGAGAAGCCAGAAAGATTAGTTTGCTAAGTGATATGATTCGTCGTTTTGAAAAAAAAAATGCAATTGGTCAGAATAGCAAAAAAAATTGTAAATGTCGTTTTTTAACCTTTTTTTGTGAGCTTGTAATGGAAATGCAGAAAATCCCGTTTGTAGATTGAAGTTAATATATACAACTTACCGTAATCTACAAACGGTTTTTTTTAATTTTTATTACAGACTCACACAAAAAGTTTAAAAACGACATTTTTTTGTTATTCCCACTAATTGAATTTTTTTCAATAAGACGAAAGATATCACTTAGTAAATTAATCTGTCTACCTTCTCAAATAAAATCATGTCTTTTGGACCAAGTCTAAAAAGGTTGTACCATTTTAAATGTTGTAAACTTTCTTTCGATCGCCACTGTATAGTTTAACGATAGGAACCTAACCCTTACTTCAACTGCCATATTTTTTCCTTCTAAAAATGCGAATAGCAATACTTAAACTTAGAGTATATTAAATATCAGCTTGAAAAGATAAAGCGAAAATGACTTCTTAACCCCATATGTATATGGTGAGCTGAAATAAAATACGAGTTTTGACGAATGATATAATTGTAAAATTAACTTTATTAGAACTTTTAAACTATTTAAACTATTTTTTAAAAAATATATTTCATTAATACAAGTTTAACGTCAATTATTTTTTACTTTGTATAAACACATTTTCCCCTGAAAATGAGTTTTTAAATGAGCCTTGTTTACATGAACAGTCTGACATATTGTTATTAAAATAAATACATACATAATTATTAATAAAAAACATACTTGTCCTATCTAAATAATTTTTTGACAAAAACATTTTATATTTTTTTTTCAAATGGGCTTCCATCATTTTTGGAAAACAGGTTTCACATAAAAATAATGATACCTCAATAAAGATTACCTCAGTCGCTTTACCCAGAATATGAACGCAGTGGAAAATTAATTATTTAATAATATTAGGATTAATATTTTCTCAAACGCGTGTACATGTATGTTTATAAGCCTGTTTTAAAAACGCAGAAAATAGTTAAAGTTAAAATAACACATTTATGACTCATGTATCCAAAAAGCTAAATTGAAAAGAAACCCAACCGGAAGACTCTAAAACTTCGATTTTAATTTTTTAAACGAATTTTTCGGCCTATTATATACATTTATTACGTCACCAAAATTTGTAAATATATTATTGTTAAAGATTAAACTAAGAAAGCTTATTTTACCCCCAGGTTCAATTTATCCCGGTCATCCCTATAGTGGTCCCTAACCCAGAAACTGCAAGTCTACTATGATCCACATTCGTGTCTCGTCGTACTGGTTATAAATTGTATGCCTAGGTATATGCATCCAAAGAACGCCAACGCAGTCGTTTGCGCATTGCCTCAGAACGTAGGTATTATTAATTTTATTAGCGGTGTGACCAATAGCAGAAATAAAAAAAGTCCTATTAAAATATGAAAGAAGGAGAGCAGCATAAGCGTACAAGCAAAGTTAAGAGTGCTACACGTAAGTTAGTTTAACACTCGTGCATTACTTACCGACGCTCCTGACACAAAGATCTTTATTGTCACGTGCCACGTAAATGCAATAGAAATAAAGCTATCATCGTAGCCTTTTATCGTTGTTTCGTCCTGCGAGAGCGAGCCTTCCTTTATCGCCGTTAAAAACGTCAGGGTCAACTGACCAGAATATTCTATGCAGAGGATGATTTGTATTCCCTCGTAAAACTGTGAGACTCGTCCAAACATTTACACCTGTTCTTAATCAACCTTAACATAAATATCTTTTAAGCTGAGAGCAGCAAAGCGAACGAAGTAAAGTTGCAGGCGTAAAACGTTATAATTGTATGTCGGGGAATTCATTTTCTTGCAAATAATTTACTTGTAACTTAACTTGGATATTCAATGAATGCGATACGAGCAGTTTCCGTTTGCATGGCAGGATTCGGTATCGAGAAAGAAGAAAGCGTAACGACTTTTTATACCACTCAGGCCCCTATATGGAGAATAATGTCACATAAAAAAATAATTTAAAACTTTTCGTAAGCCAGAAACAGTATAAAGTTGTTTGCTTTCTTTTCCGTAATTGCTAAAATATCTTTTAGTACATAATAAGGAAAGGAGTAATAATGCGTATAAATGTGTATTAAGGAAGGTATGTTTTGCTTTACAAAGCGTAATTCCGGCAACGGTTAGGTAACTACTTAGCTATTAAATCGACAAATAGTAAGTTGGTGTTTTAAGACACCTCCCGCTTGATTTAAACAATTAAAATTTAATTCAATTCGTTAAAACTCTTTCTGTTAATTCTACGTACCTCAGTTTGTAAATTGTTGCAAATGCTATTCATTTGTTCGCATAAAGTTAAACTCTTCCCATTGAATTTTTACAAACTATAAAACAAAAGTGTGCAAGATTGAAGAGACATTACATTTCCGTTATAGCTGCTCGTCCCAAGAGATGAATGACTTAAATGGTAAATTTATCTCTT
This sequence comes from Andrena flavipes, assembly GCA_963971345.1. Classification (NCBI taxonomy): domain Eukaryota; kingdom Metazoa; phylum Arthropoda; class Insecta; order Hymenoptera; family Andrenidae; genus Andrena; species Andrena flavipes. The sequence continues at coordinate 70,269,703 of OZ020479.1, read as the reverse complement.
CCTTGAAGTTTATTTGTATCCACAGTGTCTGTCGAATTCCGGTGTTAACTACTTGACTGAGACAAGTAGCTTATCACAAAGTCATAAATAATCGTGCAAAGAAGCCAGTCATCATACCTTTCATTTCGTGTTATTCGATTAAATGTTTTCTTCTTAAGAAGGATACCAACCTTGTAAGTCTCTGCGTTTATAATTTTTATTAGCATATTCTGAACCTGAATTTAGGATAGTATATTTATATTTTACATTCACGTGCCTTACTTTTTGATAAAATTAACAAGTTAGTAGTAATTTTGTTTTAGCTCTTCTATTTCGTTTGAGAATCATTTTAATTTTTAAATACTTATTCTGGCATAAAGCCGCTGAATTAGTTACTTATTGAGGCCTTTGTCGTTTACTCATTTTGCACCGTAAACCATTGCATATTTCTTTCTTCCGAATCCACTGTTTGTTATATTCATTGCCAGATCTAACACGCGAGCACTAATGGACCAGAAATTACTTAACGTGGAAGCTTCCCTTCGAAAGATAGTATATCCAACTTATCCAAGTTTTCAATCATCCTTGGTGACTCGTGCCAAATCAAAGGTTGTAATCTTTCCGGAGCAGTTAACACGCAGGTCTGGAGCAGACCTAACACGTCTTTTGGAGTTCTTTAAGACACCTTCTGGACGTCTTAAAGACGTCTTTTGGAAACGCCTGTTGCTGGCCCAACCTGAAGAAAAGTGCCAAATCTAACTGTTGGCCAGCTAATATTATGTGCGTGGCCCAACTGTATGCCAACAACAAATTCTACTAGGGTTAAGTACCTAGTGGCGTGTCAAAATACTCGGGATGTCCAAATTCTTATCAGCTACATCTGTGAAAGCATACAAGCTTTCAACGCCAAGAGAAATGTATATTATTTATATATTGTCCGCCTACGCCAATTGAGAGGCAGATCCAATTAAGATTATCGATGTAATGTCGCTCAAATCAGCAGGATCAGCAAGGATATATTATTACCAACAGTGGTAATTCCCATCTTTAACATTTCGAAGGCATCAATAATTCTCCATCATTTTACCATACTAAACAAATTGTTGCACTTATATTCGCTATTGTAAAGTTAAGGGAAATTAAATTATCCTTCGATTCTTTGTTTAATACCATTTGCTGTAGTTACCACGTATATATCTATGTATATCTTCTCTTGATATCGACAACTCTGAAGTCCGAAGTACTTTCTCTTCTTCCTGTATACAGGGTGTTCTGGAAAAGTTTGATCAAGTATCTCTGAAATTCTCTCTATTTGCAATAACAATTCCCCATATCCCTTTTCTTTATTTTTTCCCTTGTAGGCGATATTCCAAAAGTAAGTGACATATTATTGAAATATTAGGAAGTTATTTTACTCACTTTACAAATAGAAACATACTTTGAATTCTTTAATTCCCTGTGAAATCTTAGAAACTTCATACGACGTGATACGCATTCTTAGTTGGCTTCTAAGAAAAATTATAACAATAAGCAGGTGTATTTATAATCTTAAGCGACTTTCTTGCAAGAGAGAGAAGCCCCAGAATTTATAATAATACGAATTTAAGAGGTAAAATCAGAAACAATATGTGCTTAATCGTTTCAGCTTTTTTTTACAGTGAACGTGAATATCATAAAGGCTTCTCGAGCCGCGTAATGCGGCGTAAAACTTCTGCGAAATTCTGTGTCGTATGGTCGAAGGTGCGATATCAAGAGCGACACATATTCCAGGAAGAAGGTGTAACGTGTGACGATGAGACGCGTGGTCAGCCTCGGAAACATATGCATCTAGGTCGGCACTCGGCATACGTACAGCAGATAGCAATCTGTTAACGTTGGAACGGCAAAGGAAAACCCCTCATTAGAGTTCGAGGCAGCGAGTTGTAGCGTCTCATTAACGAACCCTCGATCGAAGCGACACGGATATCTGCTCGTGCCTGGAAAAGAAGCTGAATGGTCAGGTGCAACCTAAAAGCGCATGCGTGCAGTTGCCTACGTAATCTTTCTCTCCTCGTCCATCCTTCTCCGTCCTCTCAACATCGTTACTCATTCCCTACCTTTTCCTTTCCCGCACGCGCTCCTCGATGCACCTTATCGTTAACAAATCTTCCGGGGAAAGCCCTTCTTGCTCTTTACTTTCGACCTCCCGACGGATCAATCTTTGGAGTCAAGAATTTTCTGTAAAAAGATCTCCGTCCGAGGCCCATATTCCGTCTCTATAGGTTACGTAAACGTTTGCCTTGTTTAATTGACAATCGTGCGACGGCCAAGCGACTGTTGCTCTCGAATTTCAAGTTTCCATTTACACGTTAGAACGTGTCAACTGAATTTCTCGCGTGTGTTTTTTTGCAACCATAACATGAATATTATTAGAGTGGATAATTTGAATCGAATATTATTTTATGAACCTTCTGAATTCTTACTGATTTGATTGAAAAAGACGTGATTGTAACAATTAATGTAGCGCTTGTAGTGTACTGCAGCGTGGTGTGATCAATATGGATGAACCGCTTAATTGGAAGCGAATTCACTTAAGTAGATATCCATGAAACCGTGTTCTGTATTTTCAGGCAGTATAATGACTGGCAAAGGTAAATGGTGGGTACCTGACGTGGTTCATTAATGTACCACTGTTCTCCCTCATAACGCTCGCCACTGGCACGCTCGCCAATTTCGTTTATAGGTACGTCTTATACTCCCGATCTTTCGATTTGCGTTTAGCCTATTTCTCATTTCATTTTTGCGGCGAGGACTTAATTTCTGTTAGTCTCGTACGAATATAATTACAATAATTGTACAACATTTTGACAAATAGAGTAGATATTTATTGACTGCAATAGGTCATCTTCTTTTTCTACATATACCTATGTAGAAAATGTTTTCATTCTAAGTCTTTGTCTACAATAGTAAGGACGAATAATATTGCTTATTGAGCCAACAAAATTATTAGTAAGGACACATCTTAAATTTGTATTTCATGGTAATGACATCTGCAACTACTTGGTTTGTCCTTTCTCAGTTCAGGTCTTAGTTTGTGGCTAAAATATGTTAAATCTTTAGTATCAAACACTTAATCTACTCATTTGCACGTTCCTCCTATGATTCCGTTTCAGTTTTGCGATAATTTCGAGATTACAAGGTGTGACATGAAATTTTCGGTTTCAATGCCATGTTGCTAATTCGGAAAAGCGAAGGTGAAGGTAATTTGGAATTTGGAATTTCACGCTTAATGGCTACCGCCGCGTCGGTTTTTGGTTAGCGCTGTCCATTTATATTTACCTAATAAGGGGACCTTCAAGTTTGGCAATTTCAGAAAATTTTGATACTTAGTACACGTGAAGGTCTTCACTCGGACATTAATTTCTGAAAGCAGTATGATGCGCTTTTTAGCTAAATTCGAAAAAATCGACTTTGAAAAATTATAAGTTCCTTTATATGCAGAGTGTTCCTCTACTTATGGTCAATACTCTATGGGATGATTATACAGGCAAAAATAAGACGAAAATTAAGAGTGACGAAATTGCGATAAAGGCTTCGTTTTCGAGAAAATTGACTTCGAATCTCACATAAATTCGCGGATATCGTTGGCGCTGAAGAGGCACGCGACCATTGCTGTAAAATCTCAGAAACGTTGCCTGACCATTGCTGTAAAACCCTGAAGCAATGTTGCAGAAATGAGGCAGTCAGAGCAAAAACGGACCAACCCACATTGAAAAAATTTTTTTTTTCCTATTTTATATGGTTAGTAGAGCCTATTGGAATACGTTATTGCTACTTATTCAATTTCGAAAAAAATGTGGGTTAGTCCGTTTTTGCTCTGACTGCCTCAAATATCTCCTGCAATGTTGCACAGGGGCGGACATAGCAATTTACTTGTAACGTTTCGGCAACATTCTGTGCAACGTTTCAAATGTTAAACCGCAACGTAGCTGAGACATTCCCGCAACAAAGTGTGCTGTAGGGGTAGGTACCTACTGGTCGCGTGCCTGTACCTGCGCTGTCATGCTCGCCCAATACCGACCTTGCTCAAAATAATCTGATATAATATACACTGATGCACACATTTTACATTCACGTAGCCCATGCCTCGAAAAAGAAGCATTTATTTTATGTTCGCAATTGTTTCCTATTATCTGAATTACGATATTGACAGCAGTATCGGTTTATCCAATACATTAGTAACGCATTTATGTGGCAAGGGTTTTGTAACAATATTTGTTGTGCCTTTAAAATAGTCATCTTCAATAAAGTGAACGAACTTTTACACTGACCTAATAAGAATATGACACATTCTCGTTAACGAGCCAAGACAACCCTGATAATACTCGACCATAGGTTAAAATGACAATACATACAGTTTAACAGAATAATAAAAACTGACACTAGCTACAGAAACTGATACTAATCTGTTGAATTTTGCGCTTAGCAAGTTATAACATTCACTCCAATTAATGGAAGATTTTCTTTTTGCCAAATAAATCTACCAGTACTGATTAATGCTTGAAATTAATGTCGAATGATACAGTTCTTTGCTTAAAAGGCTTTTGAAGAAAAATTCAAACCATTATTTAAGGAAGTACAACATGATATGTAGATATTTTGAAAAATAATAGAAAATTTACAGTGGTTAATATTGAATGCATATCATAATAAAATTTGCGCACAAAGCAATTATTTCTCCACACATGTCGTTGGTACAAAAATAGATAGAACTACTTACAATAGTTTTGTTTTATGAAGCAAAGGGCACTTCATTCAATTTGTTTAAAAACCAAACCTAGTGCTGTTATATAAATGAAAAGAAATGCAGGAAGCAGAGAAAAGTCAGATGACCTGTAGAATTTCGACGACTCTCCAGCTCATTATCCGTCTGAATTCAAAAGCCATCTCTCCCAATTAAGACGTAAGAAATACTGTTATAATGACGTTTTTTTTATTGAAAATGCAAGTCATTTGGCAGCAAAGAAAAACTGGGCTTTATTATTTTATAAGTGGCATTCTGTAGTTGTGCACACGGAAAGTTTACGACTGGTACGTTTAAGAAAAATGAATGGGCACTGGAAAAATGTAGAGGGCAAAATTAACCATATTAATGATAAATCGAGTTTTTATATTTGTTTGATATAAAAAAATTATACATCTGTAGATGTACTGTAGAAAACGTGTAATTGCCTTTGGTTATCTCGGTTCGTCAGTTGTTTTACCATCTGCGACACCTATTTTGGATCGTTTACTCTCTTCCCTTCGTTTTCAATTAACTCTTAATTTCATGATCAATGCTGGTTGACTGTAGTGGTACGGTGCGAGTTCATTCCATATTTCGTGCTGCGTTGCTTCGCGATCGATCATGCTCTTTCTCTTGATGGCTTTCAAATCGTCGAAGCCGATCTGATGGTTTATCCGTACAGTTGGTAAATTGAACGCCGTTTTTTGACTTCTCATGTATCTACAGCTCAGAAGTTCATTAGCATAATTATTACATTACATTCCGATTTTGCGTGACAATGAAACCCATTGCATCTAGGGTTTGTCAGTTTTTAAAAACCGCATTTAAGAATCATTTTTTAAATTTAAAAAACCGGTTTTATATAATACAATTAATATGCAGAAATTAATTAATTATTTGATTAAAAACTGTAATATTTTGACTTGAAATCGCCTCGGTCAGAAGCATATTGTAGTAGGTAACAGTTTACTGTAAAACTAATTTTCAGAACAAAATACTAAATGGAATAAAGATTTATAATTTGGTACCACCTTTTAAAAGATTTATATTTTTTACGGATTTTAGTTATTTTCGTTGTTTCCCCCATTTGGTTTTGTATGCAGTCTATTTTATTGGGTTATATTTTTCCAGATCCATAAATATTAAATGAACTCAAAAATTGTACGTATTTGTACGGATTTTAGATACTTTAATTTTTTATTCGGTTTTGTGTAGATAGATACAGTATATTTTATTTTGTTATATTTTTGAAATTCCATAATATTAAGGAATCTGAATTTTTTAAACATAAATACTAATATTACTATTTTAATTATTTTTTATGTGAAAATTCGAAAACCGGTTTAACCGTTTTTTTCAGAATAGTGGAATTCGAAAACCGTTTTTTTTTCAAAAATCGGTTTTTGTATACACTGTAATTGTATCAATTGTAATTACATAATTGATTTTTAAATCAAGATAATATCGAGGAAATGGTAAAAAGAGAAAAACAAATAAAAATCTGTTGCGATAAAATCGCGTGATTAAGAATTCAAGACGGTAGAAGAGAGTTTATAGCGGACACCGCACGCGTATAGTCGAATCGGCAGATTCGACCGTTATGTAGAGGCAAACGATGCCACTTCCACGTATTAAGTGAAAGCACACACAAGCAGGAGACAAAACACCCATGTGTTTTCGGGTTGCTCTGCTTGCCAGATGACACCAGACAACCGCTCTCGATCCAACGTCGGCACACTGCCCTCGCTGCGTACACGCGCCCAACATACGGACGTTGGAAAAAGGCCCATCTCCTCTCCAACCTTCCCCTCTACCATCGCCTCTTTGGCGTGTGCCCATCGCGTGCATCGCAAATCGTTCGTTCGACGTCAGACGAATCCTCTTCTTCCGGGATTTTCCGACCACCGACCTATTATATTTTCTTTCTTTCATCTATCCAACACAAAATTATTATTGCTGTTGCATAAAAATAATTTTTTGTAGAATTATGCATATAGAAACCACGAATTATATAGTTGGAGGAATGTATTTAATTGCACCAAGAAAAGAACAAAGAAGTAGGCACCTATGCACCTATTTGAAAGTAGTGCGATAAAATAATGGTATTTATATATTTTTCAAAATGTTATATAAAATAAGACACATTGTGAACAAGTATATAATAAATACTGTATTGTTATTTTTATGACAGACTATTTTAGTTTGATACTCTTTTTTAAATTCGTGAATGGTTTGAAAATGTTTGGCTTTAAAGTTCCTACATTTTACGATAGACAATATCATGCAGTGCCTATTTTGTAGAAAACTAAACTGTTTATTAATTACCTGAAGCTGTGTTCAAGAATTTGTTTATTACATGATTCAATGTACTTTAATCATAACTTATCTCTTCTGAAGTTTACCTTTTTCCATCTTTCTGTGACAGATGACTTTTGCTTGAAGGATAAAAGATTTACTAAATACACGCTAATCTATTGATGTAGCTACAGTATTTAGATGGCCTGCTCCTTAGATAAAGTTACACTCTCATGCTTTTTCGTGTTATTTTAAAGTATAAAGCATCAAGTATGAAGTCCAGGAATTTTAGTCGAATCAACACACGAATACGAGCCCATGTCACCCGCAAACCCACAAGTCTGATTTCAATAGTCCTGGCAGGATTTCGAATTCTATTATATTTTATATATAGTTCGCACCGTTTTCTTGGATTTTTTTTTTTTTTTTGAAAGTTTATTACACGATATGTTTCTACAGGACCTGAGAAATCCGAAATGCTAATTGTTTACCCTGGAGATGATGGGAAAGTTATAAAAAATAAGCGTAAAGTTCGGAATGTCGTCGTTAGTAAAATTACGTTAGTAAACAAATTTCCGGTAACAGACAATATTTGCCAGAAAATAATAATAATGTAAAGAAACATCGTTTGTGTCAATGATTTATTGTGTAATATCATAATGACCGAATACACCAGCGTGAAGATTCGAGTTGCATTTCACTTACCTACCCTTTTACTTATGCGCTTGTAACTCGTAACTTACAAAAGATATCGAAAAAACGTTTAAATAAATGGCATACTGTTTCTGAAGGCCTATATCCCTGTCGGAAAGAATTTTCGATTTTTTTTAATTTTTGCTTATTATTTATAACTTTCCCATCGCTTTCAGGGTAAATAATTGCCTATGCATTTCGGATTCCTTAAGACGTGTAAAAACATATCCTGTAAAAAACCCAACCAGGTCCAAAATTGTCCGTTTTTACCATTTTACTTTTTCAGAAATTTCATTAAGTAAAATAAAATATTGTACTGTCGTTTGCAAAAAAAAAACTGTTTTTTTTTTGTTCCAATTGACGGGGCAGTTCCATTACATTTTTTAAATAAATGAAGCAAGCAAAAAAGCACTGTTTGGTTCTTGAATTTTGGACGAATGGTTCCTGGGACAGACTATACATATATTAAACAGTATGAAGGGAATTTTGAGACTTTTTCGCATCAAATTTTACTTGACAGCACTTTAATATACATATTATTGAAGAAAAATAAGCTTATTCAAGAACAATTACAAAATACACGCTATTTGTAATCGTGTAGGTGTACCTACGTATATAATTTGTTGTAATTCATAAGAAAATGTAGATTTCTCGTGTTAGTAACCATTTCGTTAAATAAGTTGCCTTATTGAAATTTTAATGTGAAAATAAAGCAACTATCGATCGAATAAAGAACGTTGTTCTTGTAAGATTCTCTTTCAAGGTAATTAGGAGGGGAGACAGGGATGAAGAGTAGTAAAGGGTTTCGATGCAATTCACAGAGTGGAATTACATCCTTGTTATCCATTTACAATTGAATGCTCGGAGGACTAATTGACATAGTGTAAAAATAGAAGACGCTTCGGGGCGAAGGGTGTAAGAAAAGAGTTCGTGCTTCAATAGGTGGATCTGCTTCAAGGACTCACAACCTTTGAATGAAGTCGTAAAAGTCCCTTATTTGCTTTCGTGAATGAAGTCGTGTAAACTTACGTAGACCAACTGTTATGTTCTCGATGAATTTACGAGTGAAATGGTAGAATAGATTGTAGAAAAACATTCATTGACGTTGTTCTCCTTCCATGCTGCGTAGCATACTACTTTTACATATACTAACATAATTTTAACCCTTCGTTGACTCACCTCTTTTTTCGATCAACTTTGACACACTTGGGTGGCTGACACCCAGATCAATTTTTGAACGAATGCCCTTCTCATCCAAAGATTCCAATTATTATGAAAAAAATTATGGGTCAATTTCAAGGTCTCTAGAATGTACCTATTCCAATAATTTTTTTATTGAAATTTTATCACAGTTTTTGTAAAATAATTCTAGATTACCACATGTCGAAGAAAATCGTAAAAAAAATTGTAACTTTTACAAATTTCAATATTAAAAGCTAAAAATCTACAGAGTTGATGTTCGGATATAATATTTTGAGAGAAAAAATAGTTTGTAAGTCGGCTTTGAAAAAAAGGTATTTATTTTGCATATAAAAGGTTTAGAGCATTAAAATCAGCTTATGGGTGGTTCACACCCAGAGTGTTAACGAAGGGTTAAAAATGCTTCTTGCTCCCTATTCATATTTTTTATTATATGCCTCTATATACGAACTCTAAACGAGACTACTTAATCTATACGGTTATATAATATAGGTACTTCAAAATGTTTGGACCAATTTTAAAAAAGTTATGCGATTTTAAAGAGTGTCAACTTATTTTCCGACGTGACTGTAGGTCAAACTGTATTCGTCATGCATTTGTCATGAGGTTTTTGTAACGGAAGTAAGCGTTTACGTAAATAAAGGTTGCACTTCGTGTTGTTGGTGTTTTTAATTTATTATTAACTCATATTACCTTTTGCGGAGTAAATTGTATTCATTATTGAGCTGTCATTTGCGATGATAAGTGGTGGTTTCTTTGGAGTGGTAGATGGTATCATACGTGATATCTGAATTCAAAACCTGCTGGTGTCCTCTTTTCACCTCCATTTCTTCCACGAGCTTTTGCCACTTGGATGACTCGATTTTTAAGGTATTGGATGTCTCAGCCAATAAATGAAGTTTATTATTTGTTATGAACATAACTCTTTGCTAGACAATTCCTAATCAGACCCCATAAAATATTCAATAGTTGTCTGCTATCAGCATTTGTTTTCTGCTTTTGTGCCTTCCAGTTCGCAATTTACAATTAGAGCTTGGATTGCGAAGAATACTTTGGGTTTAATTACATCTTTTGGTTCGTAGGCGGCTGTGGTTGTTAGAAAATTGATTCTGTAGTTGTAGATTATGTATTTTCTTAATGTTGAACGATCCTGCTAGCGTCTTAAGGGGTTATGCCCACCTGCTAAATCCGGAAAGATGGATTTTAGGTTTTTGACATTTTCTTAAAGTATAACAGCTCAAAAGTATTGTGTGAAATTTTCAATTTGATCCGACCAAAATTGGCGGAGCTTTGTGAGTTTTAGTATAGGTATGTCTTGGAGGATGTAAACCTAACTTAAAACTTTAAATGTATTTTTCTCAAAACTATATTTTCAGAATCGGTGTCCAAAATATCTCGAAAACCGCGGCATCGAATGAATTCAATTTTTGTAGGCTTATTCTATACATAAAAATCTTGTCCTTAATCGTGGCTTTTTCATGTCCTTTGCGTAGTTTTTATTTTGCAGATGAAAAATAAGCGATTTTTGTGCCGAAAATCGATATTTTAATTTAAACAGCCGCCATTTTGTAGCAAATTAATTTTTCGGGATAATGAACGATTAAAGACAAGATTAGTTATTATACTAACTAAATTCCTCCGAATTTTTTACTTCAGATAAATCAGGTCAAAGTTAGAGTGGTCACCGCAAACAGCTGACAAAAATCGCTGCCGGGAGACCACTGATATTTCTTTTATTTATTTATATTTTTCATTCGAATAATTACTACAAGTAGTATAAGATGTGCACTTTCGAATACATGAAGGTTTCTTTAAAAACGCCTTAAAGTTTTTTCCCCAAAAATTACCGAATAAACAAGTTTTTTTCAGATCTCACAGGTGGGTATAATCCCTTAAATTTGTTCGTTTTAATCTCTGATGTGAACAGTATTGCGGGAATGTTAGTCATTGTCTTGTAGCATATGAAATTTCCAGTATCTGTTTAGAAATTTGCTATTTGCTGGCTGTCTTTTTATTGTTGTCGAATGCTGTGGCATTGGATGAATTCATTAAGGTAATAGATGCAGCTGTACACTGTTCTTCAGTCTTGCCATCCAGGTTTATCGTATAAATATATTAAGACATTACAATAGGTAAGGTAAGTGAATTTAATAAAGCCCACCTAAGGATCTATAGTTTAAAAAAAAACATGTACATATTCTTGAAAACTTTCTTTTTATAGAAATCTGTGGACAATAAACTATAAACTGTAACCCTTGTAACAATATATGAATGCAACAAATACGAAAATTAATAGGTTTTGAAAAACCTTGTAAAAGGGCTTTGTTTCGTGTAGTGCAGGTGATAAGGCCCACCTATTTAGTTTGTACAATTCCGGTAAACAAAGACATTTTCTTCCTCAGGTATGAGTCGAACGCAACCCTCGTGTATCCAGGTGACACCACTGATATGTACAGGGTCAGCGTTTTATCCTGCAACCCGCGCTCGTGCGAACAGGTAAAATGGCAACAACGCCTCACGGACGCAGTTTTGTTAGTAAAACAATATCGATTCAGTTATTTAATTCTTTCGAGGGTGTGTTTGTTTCCTTACTTTTCCAAACCAGCGAATTCTTTATATTTCTTTGCTTAAGTATCCTATAATTTGGTGAGTTTCCATTGGTTTATACAAATTTATTTGTTAATTTTCACATAGTAGATGCCTACTTGTCGAGAGGAATACAAAATGCTCAATACAAGGTTTTAAAATTAATCCTTTCTATGTAAATTGTAAAGTACAAAAGATTATTTTCACATTCGTAAGATAGAATGGTACCTATATTGGATGTCTCGCCTTCCCATTAGAGTACAACATTCACATCTGCGAATCATAGATCGACGTGCAGATACATTTTCAAGTATTCCTATTCTGACTTGTATTGTCTGACTTACAGTTTCTATTCGCCGTTATAAGTCCACTACATTGTTTATTGTGGATAAGTATATAAAATTCTTTAAGTATTCCCACAAAAAAATTGAGAAGATTCAAGTCAGTTGGTCGAGGGGACTACATATTCTACTGGGCCTCTTCGCCACGCAATCCACTTTTCACCGAAAACTGAGCCCCAGTATAGTAAAACCATATGGATAATTTCATTCGATGTGACATATCATTCAAGACTTGGAGTAAATCATTCGTTAAAAAGTTATGATAACTTGCAACCGTCATTCAGTTCCATAGAAAATCTGGCCCTACAAATAGGTCTTCTAAAATTCTTCTGTTTATATTCAACATGTCGCGAAGAGACTCACTTACGTTACCGAACACTCGTAAGCATAATAGTAAGTACATTTTAAACCCAGAGGATTGGTTTTATAAATTTACGCGTTTTTTATTCCTATCAGTGAGTACTACAAGCCCCCAAAAGACTTGGACCTTTTTTTAACAGTCTGTATAAATAATTCATAGAGATAGAGAGAGAAAGAGAGAGAGAGAGAGAGAGAGAGAGAGAGAGAGAGAGAGAGAGAGAGAGAGAGAGAGAGAGAGCAGTTTTGATAATTTTTTAATTCGGAGCACGTGCCGTTCACTTAAATTTTTTTCTGAAGTCATTCGGTGCTCAAAGGCGGACTGCAGGTTCTTAATAAAAGGAATGCAGAAGGGCCACCATTAACGGAAGGATCAGCTGTTCTTCGGGATGCTTCCTGAACGAGCGCGCAGAAGGAACCCGCCCCTTTAAATCTCTGTGCAGGACCGTAAAAGATCAGATAGCCGGGAGATACAACGATCGTTCGGATGCCCATTAAAACGCATACTTAAGTTTCACCGTTATGAAATTGACATCCAGAGCACATGCTTCTTTTTTCAAATACCTGCGAGGCATCCATGGATATTTTAATACCATTCGATGTAGTTTGTTGCATCTAGTTGTGTCCTTTTAAATTTTTGTCTAACAGTTAACTGATATTTAGAGACGTTTCTTCCCTCACCACAGAACACGAGCCCTTACATTTTGTTATGGTTGCTAGACGCAAATTAAGTATCATTTATTTTAATACGGACAGGTAAAAGTGGCGACAATTAACCTATATATTTAAAATATGAAATTATTTTAGAAAAGTTTCAACACAAATTCTTAAGGTTCGCTGCGTATAAATTACATTACACATTTCTCGACAATGAATATCGGCACATAGGTACATACAGCGTCAACGTTTTAAGGTCCGTTTATACAGCCACCGAGCCGAGCCTTCCGAGTCGTCCGAGCCTCTATAGTATGCTTATGGACAGCGTGCAGGCGCCAAGGTCGGCGCGGCACAGAAGGCACGGAAGGCACGGACGGCTCGGTGGCTCCCCGCTGTGCCCGGGCTCGGTGGCCACTCGTTGAGACGACTAGACGGACGGGCCGAGTCCGTGCCGTGCCGAAATGCAACAATGCTGGATGTTATGCTCCCAACACGTAGCCCGGGCACAGCGGGGAGCCACCGAGCCGTCCGTGCCTTCCATGCCTTCCGTGCCGCGCCGACCTCGGCGCCTGCACGCTGTCCATAAGCATACTATAGAGGCTCGGACGGCTCGGAAGGCTCGGCTCGGTGGCTGTATAAACGGACCTTTATCCTGCAACCCGCGCTCGCGCGAACAGGTAGAATATGAACAGCGCCTCACAGACGCATTCCACTACAACCGTGCGCGGGCCGAGCGGAGAGCTGCCAGCGACCGCTGGACAGCGGTGATGCCCGAGCTTCAAAAATTTTAGAATGGTCCCTTTCAAATTAACGTCGCAAAGAGCTAGGTATGGGGAATTTCCTGGCCCAGGTAATCGAGCCGCGCGCTCCGCTTTTGTGATCGGTTTACCACTCGCACCCCAGATTACTGTAATGTGGTTTGAAAAAATGTCGGCTGATGTCATACCCGTCTCAATTTCAAATATTTTAGCTACAACAGGGTTGACCGCGGCGTTAGACCCTTGTACGGAGAGATTTTTCGACACCTGCGTGTAAATACCACAGTAATAGCGCATCGTTCCAAAAAAATGACATTAACGGAAGCCGGTACAGGCGTGGCGTTGAGTAGATAAAACATTCGGACACAAAAACCCTAAAAAAACATATTCAAACACCGCTACAATCGAAGACACGTCCCATTAGGTACCCCTTATGTCTGATCTAGGTATGCATTGCATTAAGGATAATATCATAAGAAAGAAAACCCGAACAATAGATCCTGAGGTCTGCAGAACTAATACGTAATTGAATGAAAATTCAATTTCTCAATTTATGAAAGTAATGATACAGAAAAAACTAGCCTACTGTTTATCAACGCCATGAATTTTAAAAACAACATTAAATACAGTGAATTAAATCAAATAAACAGTTTGCAAAAGTTTTTACAACAGTTAGGGTTAATAAATTTATAGAAAAAAATTAAGTTAACATAAAATATGTTAAAGTATCCATCATTAAAAGGCAATAATTTTTCTTCATTTTTCGAAGATAAAATTCCGGTATTTTTATAGTTCAAAAGTTACACGAATAAGGCCCCAAATTTTTTAACCCGGGCCGGGAAATTTTGAATAGTTCCTTGCGACGTTAATTTGAAAGAGACCATCCCAAAATTCTCGAAGCTCGGGCATCACTGCTGTCCAGAACGCGAACGCCGAACGCCGGGACCTCGGATGGTTGTAGTGGAATGCGTCCGTGAGGCGCTATTGCCATTTTACCAGTCCGCGCGAGCGCGGATTGCAGAATTTATGTATGTAAACCCTTACTAAACGTAAATCAGTAGCTGTCTTGTAGTTTCTTTTCCAATTTATTAATAGACAAATTGATTGTCCGTACCTATTGTAAAGCGTCAATTTTTATTATTAAAAGGAAATAAACCTCTTACTGTTCTGTGCATAGGAGCAATTATGGTGCTCGTGATTCCATAAACCGTATTGTTGGCCTTGCTAAACGGTACACTGATAAATAAGCTTGATATTTTCATCGCTTCGCTAACCTCCATCAAAAATTCCACCCATAAAGCATTGTGTGGATTTGTTGTGTATTTTGGTTATAATTATCAAAATTACAAAATTAATTTTTCAATATAAAAGGAGTATTAGAATAGTCCACACCTTCTAGATTAAATTGAGAAAAAAAAAATGAATTCAATCCCATAAAGAATTTCCGAGATAAAATTTCACAAGTACAGATTTATCTTTATTCGAAACTTCACGGATAAATTAATTTATTCGACAGCGGAAAATAATCTTTTTATTCGAAGTGAATTTAGCCGAAAAATAATTTCTTTATTCGAACCGTTGAATAAGGTTTTCATCTTTAGGTATCTGTAGTTTATTCGACTTTTATTCGACGGCTTCGAATAACAAACGTAAACCGTGTTATTCAAAGATTCGAATAACGAATAAAGATAAAGTATCTTTTATTCAACACGTTATTTAAATAATTTTTTATCTAGATAATGCCCATCTCTGGTGGAAACCAAGTTGATATCTAATCGGGCCTAAGAGATATTAAGGAATCCGAGAAAATACATTTTACACTTTTTCATTTCTTTGGGGGCGGAATTTGCAAAAATCCCCTTAGTGGCGCCTACTTCGTGAAAACAATGTACCTTCCAAATTTCACGTTCCTAGGTTAAACGGTTTGAGCTGAGCGTTGGTGAATCAGTCTGTTAGTCAGTCAATCAGTCAGTCAGTCAGTCAGTCAGTCAGTCAATCTTCTTCGTTTATTTTACATAAATAAATTCGTATATTAATACCGCGTGTGTGGAGCTGGCGTAAAAAACACATTCTCGGTTTGAAAAAGAAAAGAGGGTACGAAATACATACCTAAAAACAGCCAGGCAGAGGATTTAGGGGGATTAAGAAGGTGGCAGTTGAAGCCGCGCACATTGCAAAAAGCGCAGGGTAAAGAGAGGCCGGGAAACTGGTCCAGTAATTGAATGTGTCGAGGTGTATGATTTCGCTGATTTATCCCTGAGGCGCGAGTCAGCCGTGACTAATTTAAACTAAATGGCTGCCGGTAAATACCACACAACCTGATAAGTTCCCTGATTTATGCGGTTACTCGTAGCGTGTACTTGCAGTCTGTACTTTAGTGTCGATATGAGAACTAATTAACTATCACGATGCTGGGCTCCGTCGACGTTTTCGAATCCCACTACGAACAAAGGAACCGCCGAAACGTGGAAAAAATAAATTCCGCCAACTGTATACTTAGCTACGGTTATTGTACACCTAATTATTATCTCACACCCTGATTATCGGAGATTATTAAAAATCTGACTTCCTCCTCGGCATCGGTGTTTGCAAGTACCTATAAACTTCGATAATTGCGCACAGTTGCTATTCAGAATCTATTATCATATACGGATTTCTGTTAAACAGTTTTTACGATTTAATTGCTCTAAAAGAAGCACGCGACCATGCGAACATTAGCGACGCAAGATTCTTTCCCCACCCTTTCCCATTCTTTCCCTTCCGTTTCTCTCGCGGTCAATTAGATTTTCTGATTTACGCGCGTCGTAATTAGTACGTGTCTTCGCCATCTGACGTACACTGTAACCGAGTCAGCTTCTTCTCATATTTCATTCTCCATAATTGATTTACCTGTATGAATTCCTTGCAATATTTGTCAAACGACACAAGTTATCGCCATCATTTCATCCATTAACTTGCGCATATATCTTTCTTATAAGGATAACAATCATGATTATTTTCTACATAATAATACTAGTTGAGACGATAATAATTTACGATTTTCCTTAAAGGAATAAGAAATAAGTAACGAATGTTACAATGTTGGAGGATACCCAATTTATGGTGTTCTGAAAAACGAGCAAATTGATCGATAAGCTATTATTAATAATATAGCATGTAAGAGAAAAAGAAGAATTATCCGATTGGATTTTGTTGGGCAGGCTTTCGAACTCAGAATGCCAATGGCTATCGCCTACAATAAGAACTTGAAAATGTTATAATTAACCAAGGTATAATAAAGTGTTAAAATTAAACTTGTTCCTCCAATTCTTTTAAGAGTAGGTTAGGGTGGCTCTTATTTACTTTTGGTAAATTTTTTTTAGATTTGCTGCGAGGCACCCTCCAGAATAGTTCCAAATAATTAAAAAAAAAATCTGTGTAAAGTTTTGATAATTATTTAACAGCTCAAAATCTATTTAATATAATATCCTCCAAGTCATTGATTACATAAAAAAATATGTCATACAAAAGTTGTAGATCCGGACAAGGAGCATCATTTATATTCTACTACTTTTTCTCGTGCGACAAACGGTTTTCGAAAAAATTCCTAAAAACTGATTAAAAAACTTTTTTCAAATTTTAAAATTTTAAATGCTTCTCAAACACTTTTTATTTATGACGGCGAAATAAAACTTGGAATTTTTATTTTCGAGGACTATTTTTTAATCGTTTAAGATGGAAGCATATACTGAAATATGCCAAATAGATAAAAAAGTTCTTTATTTTCAGTGATATATTAAGAATGTTTCCTGAAAATTTGGGACCGAAATTCGCAAAAATTTCGAAGATCTTTCTATGTTATTTATAAACAGATTAAAAGAGAAATTGGAGAATTGTGATAAGTGAATCAATATTTTGATGAACAAGGAGAGTACTATTTTTCAATTAAACAATGTCAGGTTAAATTCAGCTTTCTCTCTCATAGGCTACCGCGCTATCGTGGTAGAATCTCTGTAGCTATGCAGGCAGGAGCTTAGGTTTCTGACAAGCAGGTGCTACTATATGGGATTACTTCAGAATGTAAAGCCAGACTAGAGAGCACGTTCCACGTCAAGGTGGGTGGAACTGTGCTAAGAGCTGGATGCCAATGAGACAGAAACTACAAGAATGGCACGCCTGCAAATTACGAACGATTATGTTACATTAATATTGACAGTCACGAACTGACAGCCGATTTCTTCACCTTCAGAAATTTTCCAGTTGGAATTATGTTCCACATAACTGCCAAATGATAGGATCCTATTGGTTTAGAGCATTTAAATGCTCGCCAATTGGTCGTTCACTGACCGGAAGATTACTGAAGGTGAAGAAATCGGCCGTGAAACAAAGTGAAATAAAATTGATGTATTTAACAGTACGGATTATTGAAAGCATGATGTATCGAAAATGGTGCTAAGAAATACTACTTAGTATCTCAGATATAATATTCTTCGCAGTAATCTTTCTTACCATGGGCCAAATTTTCTTCTTTCCATACCGGCACACTCGACATCTAAATTTGAATCATCCTTCGCCTATATTTCGGCTCATTATTATAATTCCCTTCCACCTGATATTCGAGGGCTAAATTCGTTTTCTGATTTTAAATGTAAAGCTCGACGATATATGTATATTGTTACACTATGCGTCAGAATAATGTTTAGATTCTCTCTCTTAATTTTTCCTAATTTTTCTGTTTCCGCTTTTCTTCCCTAATTTTAGTTTTAATTTAATGTTAATTATTTCTTACGGTTAGGCTTCTAACAGTGTTGAACTGCAGCCTCGCCATTTACTTCGCTAGTCTTTATTTATTATTTTTCTCTGTATGTGTCAAGTAATAAAGACGAATAATAATAACAATGACAATGACAATGACAACGACAACGACAACGACAACGACAACGACAACGACAACGACAACGACAACGACAATGACAACGATAATGCCAATGGGGACATTCCACGCCAAATCGGACACTTTTTGGAGTAACATTTCAGAAAGACGTCTTAAAGACGCCTGAAAAAGACGTCTTAAAGACGCCTGAAAAAGACGTCTTAAAGACGCCTGAAAAAGACGTCTTAAAGACGCCTAAGAAAAGACGTCTTAAAGACGCCTGAAAAAGACGTCTTAAAGACGCCTAAAAAAGACGTCTTAAAGACGCCTCAAAAAGACGTCTTAAAGACGCCTGAAAAAGACGTCTTAAAGACGCCTAAAAAAGGCGTCTTAAAGACGCCTGAAAAAGACGTCTTTAAGACGCCTGAAAAAGACGTCTTTAAGACGCCTAAAAAAGACGTCTTAAAGACGCCTGAAAAAGACGTCTTAAAGACGCCTAAAAAAGACGTCTTAAAGACGCCTGAAAAAGACGTCTTAAAGACGCCTAAAAAAGACGTCTTAAAGACGCCTGAAAAAGACGTCTTAAAGACGCCTGAAAAAGACGTCTTTAAGACGCCTGAAAAAGACGTCTTTAAGACGCCTGAAAAAGACGTCTTAAAGACGCCTAAAAAAGACGTCTTAAAGACGCCTGAAAAAGACGTCTTAAAGACGCCTAAAAAAGACGTCTTAAAGACGCCTGAAAAAGACGTCTTAAAGACGCCTGAAAAAGACGTCTTAAAGACGCCTAAAAAAGACGTCTTAAAGACGCCTCAAAAAGACGTCTTAAAGACGCCTAAAAAAGACGTCTTAAAGACGCCTAAAAAAGACGTCTTAAAGACGCCTGAAAAAGACGTCTTAAAGACGCCTAAAAAAGGCGTCTTAAAGACGCCTGAAAAAGACGTCTTTAAGACGCCTGAAAAAGACGTCTTTAAGACGCCTGAAAAAGACGTCTTTAAGACGCCTGAAAAAGACGTCTTTAAGACGCCTGAAAAAGACGTCTTAAAGACGCCTGAAAAAGACGTCTTAAAGACGCCTGAAAAAGACGTCTTAAAGACGCCTGAAAAAGACGTCTTAAAGACGCCTGAAAAAGACGTCTTAAAGACGCCTGAAAAAGACGTCTTAAAGACGCCTGAAAAAGACGTCTTAAAGACGCCTGAAAAAGACGTCTTAAAGACGCCTGAAAAAGACGTCTTAAAGACGCCTGAAAAAGACGTCTTAAAGACGCCTGAAAAAGACGTCTTTAAGACGCCTGAAAAAGACGTCTTAAAGACGCCTAAAAAAGACGTCTTTAAGACGCCTGAAAAAGACGTCTTTAAGACGCCTGAAAAAAGACGTCTTAAAGACGCCTAAAAAAGACGTCTTAAAGACGCCTGAAAAAGACGTCTTAAAGGCGCCTGAAAAAGACGTCTTAAAGGCGCCTCCGGAAATGCGTCTTAAAGGCGTCTTAACACAGTCGTCTTAAAGGCGTCTCCACACAGACGTCTTAAAGGCGTCTTAACACAGTCGTCTATAAGACGTCTCCACACAGTCGATACCATATCAATGAGTGTATAACGGAATGAATAACCAGATCTATAATTAATTAATTAATTCATAACTTTTACAATTTTTGTGTTTGTACTATAGTACAAACTCACTGATATGGTAGAATGTTTAATCCAATTTCGTATGATATCCCATCCCATCCCGATGGAAGAAAACTCACCACCTTCTCGTGGTTTCCATTGGATAATGGCAACTGAAATGTTTTCATCGATAAGTACCATTGACAAAGAGTGAGTTACCAATATTTATTAATCGCTTTAAATCTTGCAAATATTCGGAGATCATTTAGAATAATGCCGGTTGATAGTCACCTTGGTTGCAGATAGCAACGCACGTTCGCCCGCTGGAGTCGTCGAGGCTACCGGCGACGACGCGCCTGCCGCGGCAGTGCGCCCGCACGCGACGTCGACTTTCGGCAATTTTTACAGGGCTAATATTTAAATGTCCATATTTTTGACAATTGGACCATGAAGGGGAAGGATAGAACTATATTCTAATTTTTTTCCAGATTTTTAAAATCGCGCCCGATGTTAACAAACTGCATTTGTTTATAATAATTGCACAGAAATGGTTCAAATTATTTTTTTTTAAATTTGAAATAATTTTTTCTTAAAACTTCAATGTCTTCTCTATAAGCACCATAAATTTCAACTCCATCCTTTTACTACTTCCATAGCTATAATTTATTGAAAAAAAGTTACCACTTACCTTCAAACAGCTGTAAAAGCTACATTTTTCAAAATTTTCAAAAATTATTCGACATATGTTTATACATCCCTAAAGACTACAACATATTCAATTTTGAGCCACGTCCGAAATGTTACTCCAAAAAGTGTCCGATTTGGCGTGGAATGTCCCAATGGCAATGACAATAAAAATGATAATAATAATAATAAGTTATTAATACGCAACAAAGTTACCTATAATACAATCTCGATCTCGAATACGAATTTATATGTTTATGCGTATAGCTACCAATGTAACCGCGGGGTATGTCAAGGTTACCCCATGCTGCCAATATTCCCCCAGTTTACGCAAACGAAGTTGCAGTGATGATCGTAAAAGTACTGGAAATAACGGGGCAATACAGTTTTCTGTTTGAAAGATATTACCGTACCGAGGTGGGATAAAGTGAGAGAAAGAAAAAGAATAAAAAAATGACCCCAATCAATGAGGTAGCAAAGCGATAATCACCCAGATGAAATGGTATAAAAGAAGAGATATTTACGCCGGCTTCACGCATGGGTTAATGAATATTCGCCAATTTTCACGAATATTTGTGCCTGAATATTTGTGCACGGTTATTTGCCGACTAAAATGTTCATAAATTCGTTCTTCGATCATGATATTCGTTACTCGTGTATTCTACATATGTATGTAGATCGTTCGCGAGTATCGTGTAAGGTGAAATCTTCTTGATTTTATTCAGTAGGTACTTTTCCTTCTTTAAAAGGATGCCATTAATAAATCTTTTTCTTCTTGAATTCTGCGATCGTGCAGTCGAAATGTAACTTTTCGCCGACCCCTCTCCATTCATCTGCTACTACATTCCCATTTTTATGATTACTATCCATTGGGGCTTATTAGGAGAGAGGTAATAAAAGGAACACTTGTTTAGCACCCATTTCTGACAATGTCATTATAGGTATTTAAAAAACAAGTACATCAATAGAAAGCGGGTTTATTTTCCTTCGATAAAAATATATTACAAATTTATAAATTATAATCTTCGATTTTCAAATAAGTGGGAATATCCCTTATATAAGTCATGAAAGGGACATGTTAATAAAAATGAACTTATTAAATATTACAATTATAATTGTAAATCTTAATGATACAAAACATTGGAATCTATGAAAAAATTAACTCTTTGTACTATAAATCATCAATATTTTTAACTATCTTCATAGAGTGTGAAATTAATCACTGCTGTAGCGGCTTTTTTAGTTATAAAGTAATATTTTTTATAAAATTTATGTCTTACAAACTAAGGCGAGTGGTAAATATAAGTACATATATAAAAAAATCTATAAAACACTTGAATAATAAAATAGATTAGAATTAAATTCTAGGCTAAACCAACCAGTGAATGACTTAATTGTTGAATTTATGGACCTTTGAGATTAATACTTGAATGTATTTATGTATAACAACAAAACAATTGTTGAAATTGCATTTAAATTTATTTTTCTTGAAATTTCTATAAAAATAATTACTTATTCTTATCGTTCGCGCGATCAATGGCGAGGCTTTTGTCGCCGATCTCACCGTTTCCGTGATTCAGGTGGACCGATTAGGTCGGTCCGCGGACGCGGTAAAGGGGCGCGCCACGAAGTAGATCATACCAAATGTCATATAAATCAGACTAGGGTCAACGATACAGTAGTTGACCACATAAGAGCTTCAGTATAGGTAAACACTATGGAATAAGTAACTCGAATTTAGTAGTTTTGATATTATGCTATTATAAAGAAACATAACTGAAAATTGTAGTTATTGACCGGTCCAGGTACAATTGTTGACCACTAGCTGAACATAAAAGAAAATGGCATATTTTTTAATTTAAAGTCACTTTTATTAATAAAACTATCTGTCAACATATCAAAATCAAAGACATATTGTCTTGGGGCAGAGTGAGTTTCATGTGCACCCTTCGCGACGTAACACCCTGCACTTCGTCGCGGTCTCATGCGTTCTCATTCGTTTTATTTTTTTTGATTCTTGGATTTCTCTCTCACCTGCCCTTTCTTTTTCTTCCTCTTCTTCTCTTGGCATTTCTTTGCCTCTCTCTTTTTCTTCTTTTGCTTTTTTCTTTCTTCAAGCGCATTTCATCTCCGAATTATCGTGCTGATCCCCGGACCAATGAAAAATCAGAAGTCATCCGAGGTGCATACCCGGAACCATATAAAAGCAAGGCACATTGCTCCGTGCCTCCGAAGATCTAAATCAATTTTCGTCGCGGTCTTTCAGCACGAACATTTACGAGTGGTCAATAACTGTATTACTGTGCATTCGTCGGACCAGTTATTGAACACCCTCCAAAACACAACATGATCACGTGCGACACAACTGGACGTATAACGAATGATAACGTTAGGTCCTCGTCACCTATTATGATCTATTATGACCTATTATAATTATACAATCATTACATTCTTTGAGAGTTGAAATGAAACGCGCAGGACTATGAAACCTGAAAAGGACAGTATTTAAATCGAACAATTTTGGTTTTGCACAATCAGGAAAATATTACAAACTTATATTTTACACAACGCGATTTCAATTTAACGCGGCTTGAGAATAATACAATTCTTAAATGTTTACAGTGTATCTACTCATAAAAATATTTTTAAAGCATATAGGTATCTGTTATACAGAACCTACCCCCATTTTTTACACGAATGTTAATCTCGTTTCCCACGATTTTCGTTTACACGGCTAATTTGCAATGTACACCGTAAATCAAAGATTAGCTGTAACTTTATCTTCGGTATTCATTACATATGTGTGATGTTCGTCTATTTTCTAACTCTTTTTATCGTGGCGAAACTAATGTAAGTAGGTGTATCTCTGATAAGTCGGTATATCTGAATGTTAGTTGTGAACTACAGACGTGTCTCGTGCCGAAAGGCCGTTGCAGTTCTCTTTCAGCAAGGACCGACCGAGAATTCCATGACTTATTTAGGACGAAAACCGGTGCTGTGCAACAGTAAGAAATTGACCGAAATTCGAGGCGAAAGGATTAATAAATATGACAGTTCGACGAAAAGCGACAGAATAATCTTCGTGGCGGATTGTTCGTTTTTATCATGACAAAATGCTCGGGGAATATTAATTCGTGAAACAGACGCGCCAGGAGTTGCTGTGTGAACATTTAATGCAGCGTGACGGGACAGGAATGGGCGAGTTTCACGATCGGTACGTGCCACGCAGCCGCATAAATTTTCATGCGCTCGTGAATCAGGAACCCGTAATATCCAGGTGATTCCTAAAGAATTATTAACTGCAGATGCGAATGGAAGAAAGTGTCGCAGATCAAATTTGACCACCGTTAAAGGCACACGACTCTCCTTTACGACTTTCCATTCGCATTTCGTCGAGACCCTGCAAATTAGGTCGTACACGGTATTGATCTCGATTCTGATATTGCATAATTTACATAAAAATAAGAGATTGACGATAGATACTCCTATGTAACGATGAATGCTTGGTAACTCTGTACGAATTTTGTGTCTTTAGATCTGCGTAAATTTATTTGAGGAGCACAAATTACCTTTTGCTTGAACCTAATATGGAAGCAATTATTTTCTGTGTCCTTTTGTATAGGTATTTTATGTATTAAATCATCAACTTAATCGACACA
Source organism: Andrena flavipes (assembly GCA_963971345.1). Taxonomy (NCBI): domain Eukaryota; kingdom Metazoa; phylum Arthropoda; class Insecta; order Hymenoptera; family Andrenidae; genus Andrena; species Andrena flavipes. The sequence continues at coordinate 70,245,273 of OZ020479.1, read as the reverse complement.
AGGGACAAAATGTAGGTCGCTTAAAGTAAACATACATATACAACTTATACGTGCATGATATACGTACATATGTCCGTGTACGGTTAATGGAACATAATTTTCTTCGAAGCAGCAGATAATAAAGGCAATTTTTCCTATTTGGTGCTTGGAAATGATTTTGTAATAAAAATCGATTTGATAAATTTATTTTTAATTCCATGGTTTCTTGGATCAAATGAATATAGGTATACATACATGTACATATTATTACATAGTACTTACATATATTACTTTAGATCAATAAACGTAACGGCATCTTATATAGATATTATGAGTATTTTTAAGACTAATAATTTCGACTTTCCAGTTTAGACATTTATGGCCTTAACTCTCAGGCAGTACAAATCTTCAAGGAACTTGAAACACTTTAAACCTTGAATAGGAGGTGTGCCACTTGGGAGAAATTGAAAAACTAGAGTTTATTAAACTTTCGAATTTTTTAATCATATAAACGTATTGTGACTACATAGAAGAAATATACATATTACTAAAATCGTAGCACGATACACAAACTTTGAATATTTAGCCTGGTTTCATCCAAAAATCGCTCGCCTCGATCATAACTTATGTACTTCCGTGAGGAATAGCGAAATTTATACGAAGAATTAAAAACAGTGGTTGGGAAACAAACGAGTCCCCTGGCAGTCTGTGATTATCAACCACCCAATACAGTAAATCCTCGTTATGAGCCCGACGAACGGGCCTGGCTTTTAAATTTTCCCCCTTTTAGGTCTTTTTTAAGATATCGAAATGAAATTCACGCTAAAAAATAGGAAAAATTATTCCTTTGTAATGATGTATAATTTAATATTTATTTGTTTTTTAATTTTGTTAACTTATTTGTGATAAAAAAATTTAATTCTGTTTATTTGGTATCATATTTAATGCCCTTTACAGTGGTGTAAGCAAAATTTTGGGAATCTTCGTTTCCAAGTTGTAAGGAAAATTCGAATAATGAAGTAAAGTAGCAACAAATCGGTTTGTTTAAATTAAAGACCAGTTTTTTGCGATAAATATCTTCTTTTATTAGTAACTAATATAAACAATCCATTAAAAAATATTTTTATATGCATTAACTTTTGCAGGCACTTTTCAAATTTGATTAGGGATATATTTCAAACGCCGAAAAATTCCACTTTCGGACCAATTGCAATATTTTCAGCACACTTCCCTCTAAATAATCGCGTATCGATCATTTCCCCCCTCGTCCCACTGCTCAAATGATTAGTGTTTAAAGTTATCAACGTTCAGTCAGTCCGTAGGGTAAGGCGGCAAATTTAAAATCCGGCCCACTGTGTGGCTGGGGGCTCGTTGCGCGTTGTGGACACTCAGAGTTCGGAGGACACCGGCCGGAGCTGATCACCTACAGGAGCGGTAGTAATGTGTGCGTGAATTGACGCCAGCGCGATGCCAGCCATGTGGCGACAACGCGAAGCTAATGTGACGTCATAAGTGTACCGACGCCAACGTCAAGCCAAGCCAATTTACCATTATTATCTATGTATATAGTCATACATCTTGCTGTAAAGTGCGAGCTATGACAAGATGACAAGAGTACTTAACCTAAAACATTAGGTCTGACAGGTGTCAGTCAGTGGTGTCACCATATATCGCCGAAATCACGTGACCATTTTATTCGTCTGTTGAGCCGACTAATTTTTGTATTCGAATAAATTTTCAGTCAAATAAAAAATTATTCGTTATTGTCTCATTCTGATTCTCTAACCCGTTTACCATTTCGTGTCATACAAGAATCACCATTTCTTCAAGAAATATGCGTCGAAAATTTTCACATTGAAGTAGTAGCAGAAATACGAAAGGAAGAGAGAATAAAACCGTTTGAAACGTTAAAGCTGACAGAGAAAGGCTGTTGGAGGGAAGAAGGCGAAACGATTTCCTGAGAGGATGTGAATAACAACCGCCCCGATGACAACCACTAAAGAATAAGCTGTGTATCGTGTAATGGTTTCGCGCGTCAGTTACATAAGGATCAAGAAATACGGGCAATTCAGTAATATAGTTGTTTCGCGTGGTACGGTTTCGTAACTTACAGTCTGGCACGTGGCTTGGCATAAGAAAACTGCAATGAGTCTCGCGTATGGCAGTTGCAATCCACGTGTATTAGACTGCGTCTCTGCTCGTCTTGCCTACAATAGCATTAATAACCGGAATATTTGCATAATAAACGTGGGGTGTGTGCGCGAACAATGACAGTTTTCTGTTCCATATATGAAATCGAGTCGGGCAAGATCGATATCTTTCTTTTGAGTAACGACCAGCAAGTAATTGTCTAGATAAAAACTCCCTAATCACTCTGACAATAATTCTCTATTATGACACTGTGTTTGGAAAATTGTCGATGGCGAACTTATACATGTACCCATTTAGCAAGTGGTAGTATTTATTTAAACGACTACATCGTGCACGTGCATTTGTGTTTGTGAAGCAAAACAAATACAGACATTCTTGTGCTCTCACAGTTGTACTTACATAACAAACAAAACAGTACATATATTATATAATGGGTAGGTATTTTACAGCTTTTCCAGAGCATGTGGCACATGATTTCACGTACCCAACTTTAAATCGTTCTAAATTCAAGGGTAATTCGTATCCTGTTTCTCAGTAATCTCAAATATAAAAGAAATTGTTTGTGTTTCGTGTGACGCTGGTTGAAATCTAAAAAGTTTCAACACTGAGTGGAAAAAAGCAAGACAAATCTTGAAAAAGTGCACATAATATCGCCTACCTGGAAAATATTCATTAATTCGTGTATTTATGAGCTTATACAGTTATAGTTATATTTTATGTGTATTTATTATTTTTTAGCATATTTTGGAGACTCTTTGTCACACTTTTTTTATTTCGATTATGTTTAAAAAATGTTTATTATAATAATAAAGAAATACAATTTCAAGATATTCATATTATTACATACAGTGGGTTCAGGGACAGTGTGGCCAATGTGTTCCTCAGCTCTTATGTACATATAGATCAGTATACATATATACTTACACATTTTCAAGTTGTACTTCTTACAACTTCAGAGTAGTACTCTATAAGGCATTGAGCTCTATAGTATATCCCGCACGCTTGACTTGTCTGGTACTGAAAATGGCGGCTTCCGGCTCATTGGCCACGCTATCCCTGGACCCACTGTATCAACGCCAAGTACATGAAATTTATTTCATTAATATTCCATCACTCCTGCAATATTTTTTTAAATTTAAAGGCATTTTTCTTATGTAAACCGCTTTCGAATAAGACCAAATTCAATAAAATCGTTTCACACATGACAGAGATATCGCAAAATCGTTTCATGGATCAGTCGGAAATTTTAAGATTATTCTTTTTCAAGCCAAATTTTTGTCGACATAATACGTACTGGCCCGGATTAAGATTTTTGGGGCCCGGGGCTGTCAAACCTTCGAGGCCCCTCCGTGGTTGAACAGCAGGAGGGGCGGGTAGTGAGCTGATCGCTTAGAACGGGCCCCCACCCTCCCCCCGGAAAGTGACCGAGGGAACGGCAGATACAGAGAGAGCAGAAAATGTGGCAATTATGCGTAAAAAATTCACTACATAGAGTACCTGGAGATGTCACCTCTGTACACGTTCCTTTATCGACCGCAGTAGTTTAATTAGGGCCCGTCTGTTTACAAGGGACGCTTCGATCGATTCGGTCCATAACAAAAATGGGACGGCAGCCTTAATATGCCTAACTTCGCTCGTTATCTTCGTTCTGGTTTAATGATTGCGTGAAAGATCCTTTAATACTAATAACTTTTGCATCAATAAATTTCTATATTGACTTAATATTCTTGTCAAAAATATGATGAAAATGATTACACCAACTAGTATCTTTTTCTATCGTCACTTTACTTAATAATATTTTTATTAATGTTATTTGATTTTTTTTTAAATTACCCAAGATAAAATGATGTGTTTATCGAGGACAAAACTGAACAGTAATACACTCGCTAAAATATGTTGCAGAAAGTCTACTGCGCCTTTTACGACTGAAGTGCCAAACCTTCATACCTACGTTACAATTTTTATCAGTATTGTCATTGTATCTGTTAATTGTAAGAAAACTCTTTCTCTTTCTCAACAAAATAATCGAAATAATCTAAAATTAGAAATAAACTTTATACGCTGTTAAAGCTTCTCTCACGAATCTATTGCGATAGGTAGCAGAGCAACAATTAATTAGCCGGAAGTTATCAGTTGTGTAACGAGTTTCATTTCGAAATTACGTAAATTTGTGACCGATTTTTCGGCATGACTGAGCCTCTTGCTGCCGGAGGATGGCGCAATGTATAAAGTTATAATGGGAAACGAAGCTGAAAAACGTCGAAACGGTCACGAGGGACGAGATGAAACGAGGCAGATAAAGCCGAGGGTCAGAGCCGAGATAAAACGGAAATCGGGTATGCTCTCTGTTCAACACCTGGAAGTGACTGCTGGTAAGGATCGCCCTGAAGGTTGAATTATGAGGTAGCGAAGGAGTAGGGGGCACCTGTGCAGCAGGTGACCACTATTCTTACGAACCGTAGCGGAACTTGAATATTCACGCACAGACGCGTTTCGTCTTGACTTGTGAGCGATCACTATCGCCTACGCCTACCAAGCGTTTGCCTCGTTTTTAATTACAGTGCAACCACGTGCGTCCTATATGTATCTAACGTGAGTTAAAGCCACAATCCTGTCTCGCAAATCAGTACATTTCGCAGATTTTAATATACTAGGGAAATTGATCAAATACCTCAGTTATGAGCAATCGAAACAACAGAGGGAAACAACTTCTAGATGCGACTAAAGCTATTAAGTTGATAAACCTTAGGCAGCGAATAGCTTAACAATCAATACAGAGTAAGATCGGCGAAATTGATTTTGTTGGTCAAAATGGCACGCGCTAATTTTTAAAAAATGTAGTGTAGTTGATGGCGAAATAACGATTTCTTCCGCACTATAGCGTCAGCTGGTATCTATTTAGTAAGGTGTAAGATTGTACATGGATTTAACGATGCGATTTCACTTTGCGTTTTTCTGAAAGTGGGTTTATTGTAGAATATTGTACAGTTTATGCACATGTTACATTTATTATAAAGCTTAATCAATATTTATAAGTACAATGATCACGTTTAATAAATCGTACTACTACAAGGTTTTTTAAATCGTACCAGTACGATTTGGGAACTCGTGCTTACCACGCACGATTTCTATTGATGAAGACGATTGGTTTTATTTCCTCTGCAATAAAGCAACATATAAAAAACATGATCCGGGGGATAACAATGCAAGGTACTGGTTTATGAAAGTTGTGGTGGAATACTAAAACCAGAAAACGTTCATTATTGTCTCAATTGTGACTTATAAATATGTTATTTAATACTTATTACTATATTCTGCATAGTTTCTTTTTGTTTGTTATTAATATAATATATATTGATAAATTGGCCTCAAATCATTCATCAGTAATATACGTAGATTTCGTACTGTAGGATATTCCGGTTTTTTGGGGGGCGGGGGGGGGGGGGGTACGGTGTAGGGTCACAATAACAAGGGGAGGACACCATGAAGTAGACATCAATTTTGAGGAGCCTTGACACAATGGATCTATGTCGAAAATAAGTAAATAGGTGTCCAAGCATTTCTGCCAATGGGCCTTAATAATAGAGATATTTACATGTAAATTATTCGGGTCAGGCATAATAGCAGCTGCGTTGAGCCTCGCCCATTCCGATTTACCTGCCATACTATCTATCTTACCTCCGTATATAATGTAAAAAAAAAATTGGAATAAAGACGAATAATAATAATAATAATAATAATAATAAACATTTCATAGCGCCCGCGTAAAGTATAAAAGCCATAAACTCGATTTAAGAACATTCCGTGGAGCGTTTGATAAGGTGACGACGTGGCATTGTTGCCGTCGTGAGTTCGATTCCGCCCTGTGTCTAAATTCATTTTTTCATACTTTATTTTTTTCACTCTATATTTTTTCCACACTGTATGAACAGTGAGAAAAAAGGTAACGGTAGTAACGTTCATTATTAATTCTTTTAAATGTATAAATACAATTGAAGTTTTTTTTTTAACGTGGGGAAATCTTGAAAAGACACCCGGTACGTCTAGAGGGGAATCCCCCGAGGACGAAAGGGTAATGTGGGATTTTTACCCACTAAAACTCCACGGCCACCATCGCGCGAGGGGGGACCACCGGAAACTTGGAATAAGACATCACAGTACTGTCCCTGAATAATTAATACAGCTAAGATATAAGAACTATCATATAATAACGAACGGTAATCTTGAAAAATCAGTATCCCAAAATTAATATCTGTACACAATGAACAAATTCGCTTACTCAACTTACAGTAACAAAATGAGATACATGTTTATGTTCTTACGCTTCCATTATGTGCAGTTTTCCGGGTGATATTTTCCATAAAAACATTGGAAGCAGAAAATATTCCTGTATGTCAACCGTTGGACGTCTATTTCTTCAGGCAGATGAAAAATTTTATAAAAAAAATACAGAATTCGGTCGATGTTCTACAAAAAAATGAACATCTATCTTTAAGGGAAGATGCAATTAAAATTCATTCTTTCATACACCACCAACTGTTTGCTCCAATTTTTGAAGATGTGACTCGATAGTGCGTTGCAAACCAAATTTAATAAGCTTTAATGTACCTATACACTTGATTTCCACTGTTTTTTTTTTAGATATTGCACTTGCAAATTTACTTATTTTCCCTGGAAGAAAACCCGCTGGAATAGCAGGCACCGGGAGCGGTCTTGCTGGCGCCACGGGTGGCATTGTCTGTTGAAACAGATACCTACCTGCCAAAGGTCTACGCCAGGGATGGCAGGCCCAAAGGCTGGACAATTCTTTTCCGTTAGAAATGCAACTTAGGTAGGTACATCTGCGGTATCGAGAAGCGCACCGTTAATGTTTCAAAACGTCATAACATTTACTTAGAGTTTGTTGGCAAGGGGACTTTTGCGGCGCGGTGTCTCGCAATTGCTCGACCAGAGCCGCGAGAACACCCCCGACGACGGTTTTTGCTGGTACCACCGGAAACTCAGGCTCGTGCAAGGAAGTGCCGCCCGCGATCCTTGCACATTCGCATCGGGAAACGCTCGGGCTGATCGTTAATGGGGGTAAGCGATTCCGAGCCGACCACCAATCGCCTACTCGTCACAGGGTCGCCATACCAAACTCACGTTTATGGTGGATACTGGATCCGATTTGTGCGTTTTTCCGCGTTCGCGAGTTGTGTGATCTGCGTGAGAAGACCACATATGAGCTTTTCGCGGCGAACGGTTCAACAGTCTCAACGTACGGGTGCGTCACCTTCCACCTGAATCTTGGGCTACGACGGGTTTTTTCGCGGTGATTCGTCACCGCGGATGTAACGATGCTCATCATCGCAGCGCATTTTCTAGGATTTTACGGTCTCCTCGTCGATCTACGCTCCAAGAGGGTAGTCGACGGCATCACTACAGTAAATACTCGTTAGGAGCCCGACGAACGGGGCTGGCGGCGGGCTCTTAACGCGACTGGACACTATTCCGCGCGGCCACTGGCGCGAGTGAGAAATCCCAATGAGCGTGCGAGAAGAAACGAAAGAGCCTCTCGCTCGTTCCCGGGTTCTCCACTCTCGTCCGAAGGATTCCTAGAAATGGTGGGGATAGTCGCCGGGCTCCTAACGCGTGGTAGAAACGGGCTCCTAACGAGAATTTACTGTAAATTGTACACGGCCGGGCGCGTAGCCGCAGGTCGTCTCGATAGCGTTAAAGAAACGATGTAGTGTGTCCCCCCCCCCCTTTCTTTGTCATCAAATCAGATGAACAGATGATCAGAAATCAGGAAGTAAAATTGATTTATACATAAGTGTAATTTTCGTCTGAATCACGGATATTTAATTTGAACAATAATTTTCAAAATGGCGGTGATTCAAAGCAAAGTAATACTAATTTTACCGAATTTTTACCCTTCCAACCCTCGAAAAAATAGAAGATGTCATCATTGGATCAAAATGAAGTAAACAAGTCAATTTTGTTTAGCTGTCCCACGTAGAAAACGCGCTTTCCAGGGTGACAAAAATACTTGTTTACTCCGAAAAGCAAATAAAAACATAGTTTTGGTAATATGGGACTGGTTTTAAACTTTAAAATTGGTCCTCTATAAAAACGGCAAAGTAGGGATATTTATTGTTGGCATTTTGATGGCCAACTAATTCCCAACTTGGGTAAATTGTGGGCCAACCAGAATTGCTACTAGGGGTTCTTCCCCTATGATCTTCATGCATGGACAACACAGTATTCCGTGAAAAATAAATTTATTCAATCAACAAGATGAGTTATCGGTAAAAATGATGTTAGAGCAATACCTACAAATGGGGCGCGGTTGTTTGTATGCCTTTTACCCCCTCACTCTTCAGTTTGTATGAGACAAAAGCAACAGAGCATCAACGATCATGTGCAGAGTGACGGAGGCAGAAGGGGGAGCCCGTTTTACTTGCAATGTAAAGCGTGGCGGTAATATAATACATACTACACAAAGCCAATGCTGTTCCACTTAAACTCCAAAGCTTAGATACCTACATCTTTTCTAGCTTTGTCAATGATGACAAAGCAAGACACAAGAACGTTATAGTTAATTTCACGTTGTGTGTATGTGTTACGGTATAATCAAAATATGATGTATAGAGTGGGAGGAAGGCGCATTAGCAGCTTCATCCGACGATAACACTGTTTTAAGGTTAATTTTCATTATGTAGTCGCCTTGCCAATGGCAGGCAGCTGTTTGTCAGCTGCCTGGCAAAACATTTTTGTATTGTAACATTCATACTTTGCATCACTGTTGTATCAAAGAAATTTATTAATGATTGCGTGGTCGTCGTCTGCCGCCGGCCATACAAAGAATGAGAATGCCCCTTTAGAAAGATAAGTCTCCTATGCACACAGCTATTATAATGCTTGTACAGTAAGGTGGCTCTTAATTTGGACTTTTGAATTTTCTTCGGGGCATCCTTCAGAAGAGTTCCAAATAATTAAAAAAAATCTGTGTAAAGTTTGAGAAAAGTAACTTATTTGTGGCTGATTTATTCTATAAATCGGAGCTTTTAGCCCCGGTCTCCCGTATACCTACATATTACAGGGGTCCATATTTTTCGGAAAAGAACTTTGTAAGTTGAGAGGTAAATAAGAATACAGTAAACGACAGAAAACATATGTCCTTCGTAGGATTTCCGCGATTTGTCCTCTTCCGCGTCTGTCATATCTGCCATGTCCGCAACTGTTCCCAAGGAGCGTCCTCGAAACACCTTTCCCTGGTAGAAGAGTATCGAAGCGGTAAATTGACGTGCAACCAGGCGAGAAAACCGACGAGTCGACTTTCAGCGCGTGCCAGCTTCTACTGGGTATCCGGTTGCGTACTTACCCACCACGCACGCGCCACACACGCCATTTACGTCAACACGTTGATGCGCGCACCCGCGCTCGTGCGTGCGCCTTCGCAAGCCGAAGAAGCAGCACCGCCAGTGCTGGCTGCAGCCATAAAAGGCACAAATGCAGCAACCTTGTCGATTGAGTTACTACCAACCTGTGTATATTAATTACATGCTTGAGGCTCACCGCGTATCAGGTTGGTAACGATATCGCCCATGCTGGATTAGTTAGACGCCCATTTTCTATACCTGATCATCCAGCTGCGCGTATCCCTGCAAACGCCGGTGTTTATTTCGAATATTCACCTTACTACGCACACCTTTCGTTTCTTTCGCCCGAACAAAGTCGACACGAAGAATTTGTCTCTTGTGACTTGAATATGATGGTAACTCCTTCGCAACTGTAGATTCGTTAAAGACATATTAACGCTCTTTATTGGATGAACCATTTGTTAAGGAAGTACAGGATGCATTGCTTTGTTAAAGCCCTATAGTTACCATAAATATAATGAAACAAGATTGTTGTGTCGGCAGTTCATTGCGGTCGGAAGAGAAAGCAAGAACTGTTGCTTACGTCACACATTGAGTATTGTAAATTAATTCTTTATTAAAATTTGTATTAATAGTCCCCTTCCCGAAGAACCTCTGTTTCCTTTCTTTAGTTGTCATTAATTAACTTGGCAATCACATTATGATTAACACACGTCAAATCAGGATGCCCTGAAAATTAATCCCATACTTGGTTTTTAAATAATTTCCAAAAGGAATGAAAGGGAGTTGATTTTTTATATATTATTTATTGAACCTTGGGGGTTGAACGTAGAAAACGATATTGGCTAGGTGGCCGTCTCTCATTCCGACACAAATTTCGGCTCTTTGGAGTGTATTTTGCATGATATATCTGAAGGTTTCCGAAGGAAACTTGTTAATTTCTTGGCAAACATTCTTTTTCAGTTGGGGAACAGTTGTTGGTTTAATATCGTAGACCTTGCTCTTTAAGAATCCCCAAAGAACCCCATGTCGACCCCAACATGTTGAGCAAAGGTAGCGTAGTTTATTTTCGCTACAAAAAATGGCGACCGATCACTAAACGTGTTGAGTAGTTGGCAAGTGAGCGGTCGCGTTCAGAGTAAAATCTAGTGAAATCACTCAACAGTTGAGTCTGCTGGACGCGCCCATTCAGTACGCCTGGCAACCCTGAGCGAACCGCGTACACGGCTGTACAAGATATTGAAAAACAAAGTTCCGAAATGGTTGGACAATATGGAATGAAGAAAACTTATTTCTAAGGGAAGTGGACTACATTACACAGTAATTTTCATATAAATCTGTTTCATTTTTTTTTTTCTGGAATTTCTCCCAGAAATTCTCTCCACATTTCAGAGAACGGAAGGACCGGGAAAGTGATAGAAAATGACTAAATTTATGGTTCTTCCGTCACCTAAAATTTTAATAAGACATAATTACATAGGTTCCAGGGCATTATAAAAGCATTATTACTAATGGGAAATGCAGTGGGAAAGTTGTAAAAGAAGCTGCAATAAGCGACAAATTGGAAGTGTTTGATTTTAAATAATCATAACTTCCAAACGAATCCATGAAATGCAACAATTCAAATGCTATTTTCTAGATATACAGTTTCCACAAGCTGACGCGTAGACTTATGTAACATTTGAACAAGCGTGAGTAGAAGTATAAATGAGGAGTTTTTTTTTTGTTAAAATTCATTGGTATTGCGATTATTATGAATTTTTCCAAGAGCGGATGATAAGGAAAATCAAGATAACTAGGTAAGTACTTTCAAACCTCCGTGAGTATTTTCTTGAATCGGGAATTGAAAAATAATGTCACACATTGATGTCCCTTAAATAAAATTACAAACCAGCAAAATTAGAAGGAAATCCAACTTCGGTGATTTTATACGCAAACTGAATATAACCCTTTATTCAACTTGTTCTCTGTACTTTCTTATGTGTAGGTACTTACATTTTCGAGATACTCGAGATTGAGATATATTTGAATAGGATCTGATTCTACCCATAAATATCGATAGTTATCGGATTATTCGCATGGGATTTGAATGAAACATATTATTTTAGTGTTGCTTACGTTGTATTTGATCTTATCGCTACAGATCCGCAGATTAATATGAAACCACTATTGAGAGCATTTCGACCCGTTTCAACTAAAAAAGGGTAGAATGACGGCACGCCTGAATATCATCATCACTCAATTTACGAATTAAGTGACCGTTGTATCGACAATTTCTGAAAAATAAAGAAGTGGAAGCGTTAATTGCCGAAATACTGCTTTCCACCTGCTCGCGCGGAAAGGGAAGTGATTCAACCAGATCCCGTTATATCGCGACAAATTATTGGCTCGATCGTAACACGCGCCGACCGCTCTATAAATTATTTTATCCGTAATAAACGGGAACACTGAATCATGATTATCGACCATTTTCAGCCATCGAATCGTATATCCGTTTCTTTCCATGCTTTTTTCTCCTCTCGTAAAGCCTTTTACTCGCGTGTATTTCACCTGCTCGAAATTTATCATGAACACACAACTGATTTCCGGTTTCTTCAATCTTTCGTTTCACTGAAGAAATAAACCAGAGAAATACTTCACACCTTCCAATGGTACCTACTTTAAGTCAACATTCTAACTAATTCGAAGATAATCATGTACTTAAATTGAGAACAATAAGCAACATGTAGGTACTTTACTGAAAATCTTTAATTAGGATGTGTGTCCAAAAACAGACGATCAAAAGCACTTTGTTAAAATGTTACATAACACGGTTATACCTACAATAAATTGAAATGTGAAAAACTATAGTAGATATCTAGATTTTTCATCAATTACATACCATTTTCATTTTGTTTTGATTTTCTTTATTTAATTTTTCGAATGTTCAACCTTTTAAAAATACGTAGCGACAAATTCATGGGTAACACCTGGCTCTCGAAACAGTATTCTTAAAATCGGTGAAACCTATATCCCGAAAAGTTATTATTCGATCCGACTGAAACTTTTTTAAACAATTTTTTTTATTTTTATTCAGCTTCGATCCTCTGTTTGTTTATTTTGTTCGTATGTGGAATTTTCCCACATGCCGCTTTCAACCGTTTCTTGAAGCTCGCGTCTGCGAATGGAAAACGCTTTAAAATCCTTTCGCTTATCACACACCACTAGGGGGGGGGGGGGAGTCATGATCTCGACCAGCTGGATCACGACCATGGGAACGGGAGTGACTCGACGACGAACCCTGAAGGATTTCCTTATATGGAGATTCCTAACGAATCCCCACTCATTTTGGGATTATATAACCCTTTGATTTCAACCCCCTTTGGTTAAAAGCTATACAGTCAAGCGTAGAGTCACACCGTGTGACGCGCGTATAGAGTTGGTTATATCTAGCAAGATCGGGCTCGAGTCCTCTTTCGAATCAATAATAAACCTCATAGAATTTGCGAGTTCGGTTTACTATATTCTATTTGGTATATTGAAATAGCCACTCTTACACCCCGCATCGCCAATGCGTCAACACCGTGCAAATTAGTGGTAACTTACATACCTACTTTATTTAATTAATTAACTACGACACTTACATTTGTACAATAATTAAATATTGAATAAAAGAATGGCATTCACGTGTAAATCGAGTAGATTCGTTAAACCCACCTTGTACACAGCGATCCTTATAATATTAGTAGCATATTCCCACTGATACAACTTTACAGCTTGAGTTGTATCAAACATTAATTAATTAAGCATTAAACATTAATTAAAACAAGGAATCTTCATCAACCCAGTGGCTCCCCGATTTCGCATCGTGTTAGTCCACGAAACCTCACCCACCTACGGCACCCTGATTTCGCACCAGGTTCGTCTGTGAATAATCCAACCTCCCAACAGCTCCTCTACTACGCGTCGAGTTCGTCTGTGAATTTTATCCTAGTGACTCCCCGATTTCGCATCGGGTTTTTCACATATGTTATCAAGGTCATCATTCTGAACAACATTTCCCTTTAAACTTTTTGGCGGTCGGCCTTAGTTTCAGAGATATTGACGAAAAACTATTGCTACTACTACATTGAATTCTGCTTATATATGTACGCTACAGCTCTGCAATGGGCGGGTTTGGCCCGCCCGGCCCACGACTGTTTCTCGGTGTACCCGACCCACCCGCACTCGAATCGTCACTAGCCCGAAGAACCCACAGCTGTCTAGCCCGTCCATACTCGCCCGAAACGCCAAATCCAGTGATGCCAGAATCGTGGGACGCGGGACCAAACGCTTACCTCCACTATCATCTACCGTCATCTCCCACTATGCCCTACCGGCGTCCCCTACTTTCTTCCCACCGCACTGCACACAAGCATATGTTTACTCCTATCCGTGTGAGCTGCCTATTGGGCTACCGAGCACACGGACAGGAGTAGGGATATGTTGTGTGCAGTACGATGGGAAGAAAGTGGGGGACGACGGTAGGCCATAGTGGGGGTAAGCGTTTGGTCCTGCATCCTACAATTCTGGCATCACTGGCCCGATCCGTCCGTGCCCGCTCTTTGCCGAGACATTTCTCGCGCTTCACTCGATTTTCACTCTGACTTATTGTTACCCTCGAATGGAGAGTCAACCTTAACAACTTATTTATTATTAATGTGTATTATACGTATCAACTATACAATATAAATAACAGAAGTTAAAATACAAATAAACACTACTCCAAAGGTGGAAAAATAGGAAAAATCTTGTCACGGTGATATTGGCGTTTGAGAAATTCCGGCCTTTCTATTGGTCACTTGGGTTTCTTAAATTATTCTACCAGATGAGGTAAACGGTTAATACCTCTCCAACACCGGTGACAAAACTTTCCCGAAACATTTTACAACGTGTGGCAAAGCACTAAGCCTATTGTCTACAAAGTCATAAAGTGAAAGTCACGTGTTGCCAAAATAGAAAAAAGTTTTGCCGCGCATGTGGTAGAAATTGAAGAACTGCAAGGTATTAATCAAAACATAAAAAAGATACAGATGTTGTAGAGGATCGGCTACAGTGTTATGAATTTCAGTTGCGCGCCAAGGAGACCCCGATGAATAGAGGAAAGGCGAAAATGCGGACACGGATAGGTCGAATACTACGTCGCACGGCTGGCAACAGTTTCGAGCTTGACGGGCGGGTAGAAATGAACCGCTAGCCCGTCTTGCCCGACGCGGGCTGGACGAGTCGGGTGAGTCGAAAAACTATCGGGTAACGGGCGGGTTGATCCACGGTATACCCGCCCGTTGCAGAGCTCTACCGTGCGGTACTCACTACGGCCAAGCGGCTATATCTGCTATTCTTATACAGTGTTCTCGAATATGGTAAGTATTTGTAAAAAAACTGAAGAGGGATAACTTTTACTATTTTTTATACACAACATAATACGGCAACTCAATTTTTGGTGTTCGCAATATTTTCCTTGAAACGAAGGCGACCCTCAGTTTTTAAACGGAATGCTATATATTTGATTATCCAGTATGAAAGCGACTGTCAAGACAAATTCAATCATATCGTATACTATGACCTTCGAGTCTACACATGGTTAAGAATGAAATAAACATATCGAACTATCTATCTATTAGATTGAATTTCAGCTTTTATTCCTAACCATGTGTAACCTTCATCATTTTGCCTCGGAGTATATGTATGCTCTAGGAGAACATCGCGGTAAAAATATGTATCATATGCATATCTGTCAAATCTTTTACAGGGTGAATCACATAACTTATCCACTCAAAATAACTTCTAAAGTATATGTTCTACAAAAAGTAGTGTACATAGAAATTGCACGGTATCGAAGGGAACATATGATGCTGAAACATTTTTTTTTTTTTAAATAACCAAGATAGGCTTGAATTTTTTCAATAAAATTCGTACCTATTTGTATCAAACATTAAAAGAGCAGTGATTTTTCTTAATAAAGTATTGAGCTTTATGTGTCCCAAACTGAATAATTAACGAGATATTTGCAAAAACGTTGTTCATGGTCCCACTACTTATTTTAGTTACAATAGGTGCTCAAAGTGATGCCCGTTGACTTTTATACACCTGTTATTATTATTAGATTTAGCATAAATAAAGCTTAACACTTTGTTATAGAAAATTCACAGCTCTTTTAAATTTCAAACTTCACAAGTTATTCGACGTGGACAAGTTATGTGGCTCACCCTATATATAAATAAAAAGAGACCTCAATTTCTTTGAGTCACACGTGACAGATGTTTCAACGGAAAGTGACAAAGGATTTACTGATTAGGACGTCCCATCTTTCCACTAAAAATTAACACCGGAATTCAAATCGGATTACTCGTCCCTCAGAATTCACACGTTCAGAATACTAAACCGGATGTGAACGATCTTACATCATCGACTATGTCAAGTATAATATAGATGTATTTGCATCGCATTAAATTTAATCTCTTCCAAATAATAGAACTCTTTTAGAAGTTTAAAATTTTTATACCACTCCACTGCACTCCACTGTTGTTTAGTTATTAGTTTCTTTCTGCATGTTTCGAATTACCACAATTAATGCAAGACATGTACGAATTCGTAAATTTTATACTTGAAACAATGATGGCAATAAAAGTTCTTCTTCCATCTTAATAATATCTAAATACTTCTTCTAAATGTCAAATAAATAACGAAAACGATAGAATATCATTACTTTTGTAAAGTTAAATACTGCACATTAATAAATTTATATTAATTTACCACAATGTTTTTAAATGGGATCTTTTTTATGGAATTATATACTTGGCGCTTTTTTGTACCTTTTTTTAAAAAAAGGTAATTTTGTGGGGATTTCATACAGTTTGCAGTGTTTATTGATGACTGGATAATTTTTTCTCCTCCTTGGGGTTATTTTTTTTAACAATATATTATATTGTCATCCAAACTACGTACGCCTGCAAAGCTACAAGACAATTGGATTTATGGAATTGTTTTAAATTTGAGTTTTCAGATATGAAGCAAACATACAAGAACCAAGGATCGAAGCTGAATAAAATCGTTTAATTAATACAATACTATGTCACAATAAATTTTTTTCTCTAACGTAGATCAAACTGCATCATCTTCTGCATTGATTATCTGTAAATATATAAAATTGACATTTTAGTTACAACTTAACGTGGAACATATAGAAATGGAGTGACCTTTTGCTATAGTAAGTGTAGAGTAGGGTGGTTCTTAATTTCAACTTTTCAATTTTCTTCGGGGCACCCTCCAGAATAGTTCCAAATAATTAAAAATATTTGTATAAAGTTTGAGCTCAATCGGATAACGGGAAAGGGTGCTCCTTGGCCCTTAAACATTTAAATCATTATTTAACAGCTCGACAAGTCGATTTTGTATAATATTCTCCCAGTTATTGCTTAAATAATAAAATATGTCCAACAAAAGTTGTAGATCCGGACAAGGAGCATACTTTATGTTCTATTACTTTTTCTCGTGCGACGAACGGTATTCGTAGACTTCGTAAGAAAAATGAAACGTGCTACTTTTCGTAACTCACGTCTACATGTAGTTGTCTGCCCATTGCGTGGTTCCGTGTTTATTTGAGTTTGATCGAGGTTGTATCAGGCCCGAAGCTGCTCGAAACATGTACCGTTTACGGAGAAAACCACATTGCAGAGAGAACAGCTCGAAAATGGTTTGCACGCTTCATGAACGGCAATTTTGATATCTCTGACAAGTCACGTTCTGGGCGGCCGTCCGCCTTCAATGAAGATCGATTCGGTACATTAATTCCGGAGGATCCTCGTCAAACAACCCGCGAATCAGTCGACAAGATGCACTGCTCGCCACAGATAATAATCATTTGAAGTCAAAGGTTCAAAAATACTCGATACAAACACCAAGACAATGGTGTAGCGGAAATATTCAGCGAAGATAAATCGTGCTGTTAATAAATCTCACACTTTGTTATTAAATCACACTAATCAGCTAACCTGGATTAATTTAATTAAAATCTGAATGAAGCCAGAACGATTTCCGAATTAATGCAAATAAGACAAAAAGCACAGGTCCGTTAACCATGGCGATACTCGGTGGGTAATTGATGGCTACGGAAATTGACTAGAGAGTGAAAATCAGCCAGCAGCGGCGGCAAACGGTTGGATCCTCTTGGCTGTAGGCGGAGAGGAGTCGAACGCGGTGATTACCGGGTTAATTCTCTCCATTATCGGAACATGGGTGACCCACATCTGCAAAGCTTCCGCTTTCAGAGAACCTCAATCAGCGATGGCTCGGAGATTTTTCGGATTTCTTCGATACAGGTTTTTTCGTTTCAAACCTGGTTGAAACGAAACGGCGCAGATCGTTTGAACACCTGTGTATTTCGGCATCGGAATTTAATACTTGATGAAAATGTATTCTGACACTCCATGAAGATATTCTGTGTTTGATTCTTCGGAAGTGTTGCAGACATCTTCGCGAAGAAAACAAGAAAAATTGTATTTTCTGGATTAAGTAGGGAGAAGTAACGAGAGACACAAACTGGCAAGCGCGTTCAACGACTATCGGTAGTGGAAGGAGGTTGGGTATACCCGTGGGTGGGGCAATCACGCTCCAGTTGGAATTTCTACCGCGAGAGTAGCCATCCCAGTCGCTGATTACTGATCGGTGATTGCCATTCATGTGACGTGGATGATTTTGAGACGGGAATTTAAGGACGCTGAAGAAATTATACGTGGAATTTTTGGGGTCCACGGTAATCAAGTACAGTTACGGCCAGACGCTGCGAGACATGATTTTTATTTAACGAAAGTGCTATAATAAACAACGGAGCACCTTATCAAAATTTCGAACGATGTGTTGTGCCCTGGTAACGCCCAAGCACACGCATTATACACACTACTATACATTATACATATTATATTACTCAAGAACGTTCTCGAGACGTTTCTAAGCTAAGACATTTGCGAGATAACTGGGAATCTGAGAAATCAGCAAATATGCGAGCGCTTCGCCGTGACCCTATATAGTATATGGTAACGCGAAGCAACAGTAAATCGCTTAATAGCGAAACAAAACCGATTTGACACCGCAAATTGGCAGACTCGAGATCCGACCCTCGACCGGGTAACGCGGCTAAAAAACCTACTTGTATAACTCAGTCTAGTTTAGTTGGTTTTGAATAAAGACCTAGTCTTCGAGTTTAAACAATCTTGGTGTAGTTCACCCGGTGGATTTTTATTAGTGATGGGAATGATACCGCTCAAGCAGTATCGATACCTAGTGGTGAAGTATCATGGCATCTCTGATCAAAAAATTGATCAAGTAGTACTTTAGGGCTGCAGTTTGTACCGCAAAAATATACCGAATCTTCGATTACATATCGTTCGGCTACATATGGGAATAAATTTAAGGGGTGCTTCTAGACACCAGACTAAGTAGAAAATCAAGAACAACGATATTGCTTTGAAGCTTCCTTTTTTAGTTATAAGCGTTTAAAGATATGCTTGAAAGCAGGCAATTCGCGTGCAGCGGTGCACGCGGGACAAATCAGGATAGGGGTCGAGCAGTGGTAATCAAAGCCACTGTCGCACGAGACACTCACCTCAGAGAAGTTGCGACGAAATTTCGATAATCAGTATAGCCACACTAAATCCAAAAGTGCAGGGGGTCGTTTAATTACACCAGATCTGCATAGGGGAACCGGGGGTTAGTTGATCTAGAGACGCGGTAGCGTCTCGACGCCAAGTACATGAAAGACAAAATAGAACAATATTGAATACAATTTTAAAAAATTGAACAATATTGAATAAAATTTTAAAAATCTTTCCTTTTTCTCCAGCATCAATTTTCGTTTCTTCATTATAAAGGGGAGATTTCAATTTTCTAATTCACAGTGATTTAAATCACGAAATTATATTTTACACTTTTTGCTGTCACTTGTATTGTGTGATTTTTGAGAGAAAAAGCATCTTCGAGGAAATTGAACTTATGGGTGTTTATAATCATAGAAACTACGGAATTCCATGTAAATAATTTTTTAAAAACCGAACTAATATTACTTAAAATATCATACATTCAAAACATTATACAATGTCAATACACTTTTTTACAAACATGCACTTATACTTAATACGCTTTTATATACATTTATATACGTGTATAATACGTTTCAACCCTAATTTGTATCTCATTCTGAGTCTTGTAGAATTGAAGAGTTATCATCAGAATAATTATCGGAGTCATCATCGACTGATGAAGGCTTATGCAACTATATAACTTCTGGATCCGCTAATAAATTAGCGATATATATATCCTGCACATTTTCTTTTTTCCAGATAGTTGATGTGCTTTTTGACAAAGTTGATATTACTGGATCTGAAGAAAAAAAATAATGCATGGAATAAATCTTCCATTGCCTTTTTTCGAAACATTTTATGCATGTGCAATTCTCTGTATTTTTCTTTTAAATAATTATTTCTGGATTCCAGGGCTTCCTCTAACAACATTCCTATAGGAAGAACAGCATTTTTTATAATGCTTGGATTAAAATCTTATGTATACTCAATGGCAGAACTTCCGTTTCCGGTCGCAAGCGTGGCAGAGGTGTGTGTTTGGTGGTGCGATTTACTTTAAGGAAGAATGAGTGAAGGGTAATACGAGGGGATAGGGAGTGAGTGGGGAAGGTGAGGGAGACGTGAGGAAGGGAGGTGTGTAAAGAGAAAAAGGGAGGGATAGTAGGTGGCGAAGTGCGAGGCGGGATAAGGGAGCGGATAAACTTGGAGGTTAACGCGAAGGATAAGTGTTGTGTGGCGGGAAAAGAAGTGGAGGAGAAGAAGAGATGGGAAATTTGGCGGAGATGATGAGGGAGTTAATGAAGGAGATAAGGGAGGAGAAGATGGAGATGAGGGAGGTGAAAGATGAAATGAGGAAGGAAAGGGAGGAAAGAAGAATTTTTAAAACTCTCAACGATACAACGTGGTACAAAACTAGTACAAACTAGTACAACAATAATTTTTTTAATTTTTCACAAAATGGTGGCAGACTTCACACACATGAACTCTTGTTGTGAAAATGCGAGATCTACTGGATTTTCAAAATTATTTGGTTTCTCAGCAATCCATTTGGGATTCTGTCATACCCCCATTCTCATCTATACCATTTCTATACCATGCGTAAACGAATACAGTATTGTCTCCTTATGAGCTCGCTGGTCGAGACCGGCGTTGAGCCTCTATCGTGAACAGAGCCCTAATTTCGAGTGTTCGTTGTCGCTTCTTTCTGGCCGAAGGGGGAAGCGAGATGGAACGCTTTGAATCGTGATTGCTCGACGCATGTGCGCGACGGTCAGATAGCCAGGCACGGCATGAGTCTTTTTTGTGCTCTAGGCGACCTTGTCAAATTCCGCCATTTATTATAATACATTTACTTGAACTTCTTCATATCCTTACTCTTAATTTTTACTTATAGTTTAAAACCGTTGTAGTACAATTTGTAGTATTTCATTTAAAAATTCATTTTCAACAATGCCAACAATGAAAAGACCATTTTGCACCTCTTGTCAACCTTACGCCCTAGCAACTGCCTAATTTTGCAGAGTAAAGACATAAATAATCTCAAATAAATATATTATAATAAAGGGCGCGATTTGACAAGTTCGCCTAGGGCGCAAGAAAGAATTAAGCCCGGCCTGCGTCAAGATTTTGCAAAGCGGTTCCCGTTCTCACCGTAAGTGCAAGCACCCGTTGCGCACGCAAAGGACGGAGTGAAATCTATGGATAAATACCGAAGCTAGAGATAATTGTGTAAAAACGCTAAAATTTCATTTTTTTTTTTTTTTTCAATATTGTGTTATTTCAATTTTAATTCTTTCTGTACACTTTTCAAGTATTTTGTTAATATACATATGTGTGTTTTAGAAATAGTTTTGCCTCTTTTTTTGTCTTTTGTTCATTTTGACTTTCTATATGCGACTGGTTGCATCCAATGAACACGCATACATCCGGGAGTTTCTATAGGAAGAATTTAGAATACATGATACCATCCTACAGGCAGCTGGTAACCCTACATAAGGATTATGCGGGATTCTCATTATCTGTTTAGCCTTCGGTAGCTAATTCCCCATTTCCTTTACGTTCTTTAATAAAAGATAATGAAATGTGCCAATACTACAATACAAAATACTTACATTAGGAATGTTTCGACAAGCGGTTAGGTACATATTTGCTGGCTATAACGCAAATCAAGAATTAATTTTTTAAACTCTCATAGGGAAAATGTTAAATAATTTCTCCAAAAGATAGTTTTACGTAACTATAACTAGCAGCATACTTAACATGGAAAATGCGTAACAAATGTCTCCTTAATACAGACAACGCACACTACAGTTTTGCTCATCTACCTACATCTTTCCAGTTAAATCCCTCTTGCACATCTTTTTGGGATTTATGTACAAAGCATTTTCCTCATTTGCATATTCCTAGGGGACACTTTTTCGGTCTGTTGTTCGTTCAACAATTTTGAGGCGTTACTATCATTTATTAACGGTTTGAAGTTTTGACATAACAACTACCTAACTAGCATAACTTAAGGTTTGGTTTCACCTTTGAAATTGGCGGAGACGCTACCGTCTGTAGTACAATAAAATATTTCCCGAACCCTATTACATAATGGCGTTGTTAACCAGAAAATGAAATTTAGAACATCGTCGGTTGGGAAACAGTAATCATACTGAATTTAGAAAACAAGTAGCATATAGATATTTCAATTTCTTAAAAATAAAAATGTTATCGAAATGTTAACACGTTCTTCAATTTAATGTTAAATTTCCACACATCTATTACGTCTCTATGATTGAATATTGAAGTGCAATGTTTGTACTTATGACTTTTTTACAGTTCTACTGAACACCTAAAGATATGCGATGGCACGGAGACTCTTAATTACTTATTAAGAGAAAACTCAATTATCTTCGTATTTTTTTCTTGTATGTACATGTAAACATATTTCCAGTCTTGTAACTGTAACAGTAAAATGTAATAGGAGTTCACGAGTCGTAAACGTGTACCAATAGCCGCAACCTCGTCAACCTTTATCCGCAATTTTCTGATGCGGGGACTTCTTCTCGGAACAGCTGCATGGTTCGCTTTGTGAAAGTGTCGACGTTTTTCATGACATTCAGAAGAGAAATCGTAATCGCGATCAGTTACTCCTTTTTATGCTATAACGTTGCGATGTAAGGGTGTAATTATTAATATGTGACTCGTTATAATAGTTCGTATTGATGTATTAAGATCGATGAACAAACTAGGAGCAGTTTTTGTAGCGTTTTAATTAGAATTGATAATTTTCTAATCTGAAAATACTGATAATTAAAAGAATGCTTTAATTCCATGACATTTTACGTATTTTTCTTGAATATCATGACGAGCACAGAATACAATATTTTCCGGTGGACCAAAAGTACCAACACGTCGGAATAAAGGTGAATGTATGTGATCTTGTATACACAAGAAAAAGTTTAATATATGTAAATTTCTTCATGGACCTACTAAAGTCGGTATCAGATATATTGGCCGGTGATTTCGTCTTCGGGAACAGCGATCGAGGAGAAATCAACCACCACTATCTGACGATCGTGGATTAGTCAGTTGGAGTTGCGTGGCCTTCGCAGCGTATTGTGGGGTCACGGGCTTAGAACATATCTAGAGACGCGGTAGCCTCTCGACGCCAAGTGTATAGTCTCATTGCCTTAGATGGACTGCCTCGAAACTGTCGGCAACATCACGCGAGAGAGAAAGACATGTGCGAGTTGATGCAAGAGAGAGAAGTATAGAGGAACAATCGACCGTAATGCGCATGCGCCGATATCGTGCGAGTGAGAATAGTATAAATTCTCCATTCTTCTCTCGCTCATTCCAGTTTTCACATGTCTTCCTCTCTCGCACGATATCGGCACATGCGCATTACGGTCGATTGTTCCTTTATACTTCTTTCTCTCGCACGATGCTTTTTCTCTCGCACCATGTTGGCGACAGTTTCAAGCTTTCAACGAGACCTCCATAGTATGTGCTCAAGGTCACGGGAACGCTGCTCGGCTCCGCTTGAACCTAGCCGTTTGGCTATTATTTGTTCTTAGCGTAATAGTTGTGTGCGTTACGAAGCTATGCCGTAGACCAATACAAGATGAAGCTATCGAGAAAGTATCAATATTCTGACCAATAAAGCTCGTGAATTTTTTCGTAGCTAACACACATCTATATTCTGATGTGTGTATTTCTACGCTGGCATCTCGGTTTGACCTACACGGCAGAAGCTTGGCACTATATAAAACGTTGAGAAAAGGAGCACCGAGGCAGGCAAACTGTGTGGTAGGAGAATACCCCTCACGAAACTCACCGGCCAATATATCTGATACCGACTTCAGGCCTACTATGTCTTTTAGAGAAATTCACATGTTTATCGCCTTATTGCACAATCTTTAAGTCAGTCGTCACTGGCGTCGTATAAATCTCATTGATTACAATCATTAGCCTTTTTTCGGATGGTTCCAGAATACGATTACAAAAACATCGACATGCGAATGTCGATTGTGACAGTAGCTTTCTCATTGATTTATATTCTGGGAATTGTACAGTCAACTATATTCTGCAGGAACTACGAATATTGTGGTATAGGATGTCTTAAGGGGGCAGACCACTGCCCGGTCCGAAATGTAAGGGTGTTTTCTGGAATTTATTTCAACCAAACAACGCAAGTAAATCAATTTATTGTACATATCGGAGAGTAAGAAATTTTTTTCAATCAAATTCATAAATCCGTTTCCTGTATACTCTTCGTCAAAATGTGCGCTGCGGCAAAATCGTGCTTGTCGCGTTGACAGTGCCCAGGCCATACGGTTAATCCGATTTCAAAAAGTCAAAATCGCAAAGAATTACAAAATGGCGGACTACTGAAAAAAATCATGTTTTCGGGGTACAAAATTAGGAAAATGTTGTTAAAAAAATAGAAGGCAGGCCGTTAATTTAAAAAAAAAAAACTGATCGTCACGTAATAACGACGGATTTTCCGTACAATAAATGTCCTTGCTCATGTCAATTGGACGTATTTATAGTGTTCTCTGTAGACTGTCAATCAACGCGGTTGAAAAATGTCATTCTGAGGATAACGCGATCAATGTTCCGCGCGGCTCAGTGGCACTTGACACCGCTTCATGGAAAATATCATATCTCCATCAATTTTGTGAGTTTCTTCATAAAATTTGAAGAGAGCATTCTAGAAACGTACGTCTTTCAGAAAATGTAAAAAAGAAAAAATATATTTTTTGATAAATCGGGTTATAACTTGCGTTGATGCAACTTGCCGCAAAAAAAATTATGCAGCCATCTTAAGTAGTTTCTAACAAATACTCTCATGCAAAATTCATCATGACTACCTGCGAATGACGTTTTATAAATGTAACTAAAGCCGAAAAATGAGATAAAATAGAGATTCACGAAAGGGTATTTTTCAGAGTGATGTAATACAGATATTCTTTTCATACTACATGTGCTTATATGTATTCTCATGCATTGTACATACATCCATAATAAGAATATTATAATAATCACAGCAACTATAATTATACAGAACGAATTACTTTCATAACATATTGTCATGAATACTACAAGGCCTTTTTTGGCAATTACTGTTAATTGAGTTAATCGAGTTATTATTATATATTTTTCAATGTTTATTGTAATATTGTACCACATTGCAGACTTCACAAGATAAAAATATATCCAGAAAATAGTAAATTGACTCATTCGTCAATAACTTAATTCCATAACAGAGCATTGAAATAAACCAATGGTAGTCGGTGCGAGAGATAAAAAAACTAGGGATGGCAGCGTAGACTTGTTACGAAATACATTATGTGAATACGATTCAATCAAATGTCGTTTGTCAAAAGTGAACGCAAGGTTATAAAAGCGAAAAAAGACAGTGCGTGGTGGTATACGGTAATCCCTTAAATGGTGTACAGCTGCGTATGCGCGGTAACAAGTGCATTGCCGTGTATCGTGAAAAAGAAACGGAGCCCGCAAAAGAATCATCCGGATCAGGTATTTCAGTTTCTCGATTGGGCTGGCTGATGTCGTTTTTGGACTTACTTCATCACCGATTCGACCAAACCGGAGACACTACTCCAGGTGGATACGACGTCGGTGATTCTTGGAAGCTTACAGCCTTCCTTTGTAATCAATCATATTCTATCACTCGACACATTATTGACACAATAAACTACCAACAATAGAGTAAAGGACCCAATTACTGTCACCCTAAGCTGTTTTACATAAAATAATGAATGAATCTTATGAAATGATGCATAAAAAAATTTTGCATACAATTGAAACTGTTATTTATACGATACAAAAAACAGTACTTAACTTTTTCTTCGATAATTTGGATAAAACGATCGAAAATTTTAAGCAGATATTAGGAGAGTGAAAACGATGACTTCCTTACTAGCGAAAGGCAAAAACAAGGCGTTAAAGCCTATGCTGTAATTGTAAAAACTTCAAAAAAGTAAAAAAATTACGCCAAGTACACGAAAAAGTCAAGGATGGAAGAGAGTATTATAAAATAAATAAAAAAAATAGAAGATAATAATTACAGTATAAAAAAGATGTGGAATCAAAATGAGCTGTAAGTACATAAAGGTGTTTTGTAATAATCACGGACATTTTAATAATGTGAAGATAAAATTTAACATCTAGACATTTGCCCATATGTCCGCGGCATGGAAGTCAAATACTTGGCTTTCAACTAATTTGTCCATTTAAAACTCAGACAATATGAGTATATTTTCATTATATTGCGTTTTAAAATAATTGTAAGATCATTTATCGACACCGATACCTTTCCTCTCACAAGCTTTCACATAATTTGTCAATTTAAAACTCCGACAATATGAATACACTTTCATTATTTTGTGTTTTTTAATAATTCTTATTCATCGACACATTGACCTTGCCTGGCCACGCCAAGTATTTGCAGAGTTCGGCGGTCTCCAGTTATCGCTACACCTACAGGAGCGGTGGTAAAGTGTGCGTGAATTGACGCCAGCGCGAAACAAGCCAAGTGGCGACAACACGAAGCGAATGTGACGTCCGAAGTGTCGCGGCCTCCAGCCAGTGATGGAAGGGACACGTCTACAGGGAGCGGTGGTAATGTTAGAGCACTAAAGAGGTGAGTATGCGCATCCTCTATTTTAGATCCTCCGGAGAGAGAAAATTATTGAGTATAGTGCCTATCCGAGATATAGTGACTTAGGTGTGAAGTCCCTCAGCGGGGTCTTAACAGACACCCTGCTGGGTACTGGCCGCTAAACGTGCCCTCCTACTACCTCTTGCAGGACTGTAGGTATTTAGAGAAGACCAGGACAAAACCGGGGCCCTAACAGAAAATAGAACAGAAATTTCTGTTAGGGCCCCGGATTTGTCCTGGTCTTCTCTAAATACAGTCCTGCAAGAGGTAGAAGGGGGGCACGTTTAGCGGCCAGTACCCAGCAGGGTGTCTGTTAAGACCCCGCTGAGGGACTTCACACCTAAGTCACTATATCTCGGATAGGCACTATACCCGCCTTTTTGAGTATTGTCAGATTCACTTTATAAACAAAATATGCGTTACTGATATTAATACATGGTAGCACGACACACTATTAGAGTATTTTATTACATTTAAGTTTATATTTGGTTTATAAAGCGAATTTGACAATACTCAAAAGGCGAGTACTCAATAATCTTCTCTTTCCAGAGGACCCAATATGTCGGATGCGCATACACACCTCTTTAGTGTTCTAGTAATGTGTGCGTGAGACGTCACGATTAGAGACGAACCGACGCCTACCAGCGATAGCTGGAGACCGCCGAAGCTACGCTGCTAGGGAGCCCTGTAGTGACGCAAAAGTATGTGACGTCACATTCGTTTCGTGTTATCGCCACTTGGCTGGCTTGGCGCAGGCGTCAATACTTGGCGTAATTTTTTTACTTTTGTAAGTTTTTTTATGGGGTAAGTGTATACTAATCGGTTCTTTGACTGATAATCTAATACGTGCACATCTAGTTTTTAATATCTCTAATAGAAGAGCCTAGGAAAGTCAATATTTCAATGAAGCGGGAATGTTATTCATCAGCGTAGATTGATCAGCCTTAATACCGGATATTCGAGAAAGAGTTCAATCCTGTTAACAACGGAGAATTGCAGGTGTATAACAGGGACAAAGAATTAAAGTGACAGTCCAGCCCGTCTGGTCGCACGTGCGTGAGAAAAGTTATTCTCAAAGAATATACTCAAGAACGTTCCAAGTCATTGTCGTTTGGAAGCAAAGAAGTCCCAGTTGAAACCACTTGTCGCACCGAAATACATATGTGGGAACAGCTAACGTACTTTCGACTTAATTACTACTATAAGGCAACACGTGCGTCTCAGTAGAATATAGCGGTTTTTTTTTGTGTTCGTACTCAGTGATACGAACAATCTATTGTGTTTTTAGCATGTGTTTTCCGTCGAATAACGACTCAACACGAAAGGATCATCTGTGATTGTTGAATGATGTAAATTATTCAAATATTTCAGCAACAACTAGGTAGAGTTTTCTGTTGAGTTAAAAGTTTTTCCTCGATTCCATTTAGAATTTAGCAATTAAAACACGAAAAGGCGAGCACTTTTCTTTTACTAAAAGAGTTGTAAATATTACGTATTCGCTTAATTCCAATCAAAATAAAATGTATCGCTGATAAAGTCTGATATAATTTAAGAAATTAATTTCAGCTAAAATCACGCTGGGGTTAAGTTGGGTGTGAATTCCACACCAGTATCTCTTGTAACGATAACGGTTTACACTTGCTACGAACGAGAGCATACATATAATTAGAATATTATTTACACTATTTAATAATTTACAAAAATTAAAAGTTAAATATAATAAGTTATTTAACAAAGAATAGTTTTTAAATATTCCATATATTGTTAAATAGCATACAGTTTTACGCATGAAACAGTCTGTTCAGATGCAGTGTACTCTTCGGCATAGAAGAATATGTATACTGGACAATAGAAAACCGTCGATAAAAGGTAGATAAAAGTAAACCGGTATAGGTATAATGGCATCCAGTAGTATCTGTAGTATCTTGCGCACCATTGGACAGTCTGAATATGCATAGCATTAGGTATTCTCAGTGTTCGACCATAAAAAAATATACCCCGACGACAATCCATTTAATTCTAAGACAGTATATGTTTCGCAGGTGCACTTCAGAATATCCACTGTTTCTTTTTATTTTCACACCCTGCTCTTTTCCGCAACACGGAACCAATCGACCGTGTGAACGGATCCTCAACAATAAGGAAAAATTTATGATACTGCCCGCATTTTGAAAACTCGCCGTGGGAACAGTGCCGCGTGATGTTTTAATTTAGAAGCGCATCGTACGTTGAATTTTTGTCAAATTTTTACATCTGTATTATTAGTCTTCCGACAACAAAATTAATCGATAAAAGTTGCACAATTTTAAGGAAGTCATTGCGGTACATGCTTGAGATAGAAGAATATCAAAAGATTTAAGGCCTCCGATTGCAGCCAATTTAATTAATTTAAATTGTCATCTTATTATTATCCTATTTATGATAAATAATATACCATGTATAAATCAATTAAGTCTTGTTTTTGTGATTTTAATTCCCTTTTTAAGCAGTCGGGTTTTTAATTTTTTTTTCCACAAGGTGGAACTCGCTCACTAAGATTACATACCTATAATAAAATTTAAGATAACATTTATCATAGAATTATTTCAGGAAAATCCTTCAATGTTCATATTTGTAGTATAACTCCGTGAATTTTATTTAAAAATTTTCATCAGAGTTCCACCTTGTAGATTTTGAGTTAAAGAATTCTCATATACAGCAATTTTTCTTTTAGATGAGTCGGTCAATCGGAATCGCGCGCATTACGCAAGCATTTACTTTGATGTCTTATATATTAATAAATTTTTCATTTTTGTAAACATTCTTGTCTGAAAATACGTCTTCTATCCTTAAAAAAGAATTAATTATAAAAGAGCAAATGGTTTAAGTTATTACTGGCTTTACAATCTAGATTTTACCCGAAAAGAAAACCCCCTTACCCACACAGCACCATGATATTGCAGAAATGTTGCTGATTCATTCCTATGTCCGCCTTAACGATATTGCAGGCGTGTATTTTTGCAAAGATGTGGCAGCATTACAAATATGTAGTCCTGCAACATTCCGGCAATGATTCTGCAACGAAACGGCAAAATTCTGGCGATGATCCTGCAACTCTTCGGCAATGTTGCGGTGCGAGATTGCAATGTTGCAGCGCATCATCAATTTTTCATACAAGTTACTTTTAAAATTTTACAATAACAAATTTTACAAGTTAGATGAGCATATCTTGTTGAACATCTTGTTCAATAATGGAAAAATATTTTTTAATACTACCAAACACAGACTTACATACAAGTCTTACAAACGCCGAGTTAGAAATATTCTTCTAATTCGAAATTAAGATTTTACCGATGATTTCAATGTTTCTGATTGCAATAAATTTCACTATTCGATCACACGAAAAAGTTACTTCAATTTGTGTATTTGACAAGAAAATTGCTGCTTCTCTTAATTCACAGATTGATTTCGAACTTTTGGCCGATAGTACAGTTAACAATGATTAGATAACAATAATGTAAACAATAACAGGAATGTACTTCCGATAATAATAGTTAGATAACGCCATAACATCGTAAAATCGCAATTAACACTTTACATACGTAAAATTAACATTAAACTTACCGCATACAAGAAACTCGATTAATACGGGTAATGAAAACCACATGTCTACTGTATAGTTTTCTGAAAATTTTCAAGTAACAAGTAAATCGTTAAAAAAAAGTTCCTTCAATGGCACGGAAGGAAGATAAACTTGTCGAGGATCAAGTAAGAGAGAGCAGGATGGGAGTTGAGTAATTCGTTACACGCGAATTGGAAGAAACCAAAAAAAAAAGCAGACAGGGTTGGGAAGGATAAATGAAAGAAAAAGGTGAATATGTGACAAAGAGGGAGAAAAACAAAAGGGGAGGGAGGGAGAGAAGTTGAAGAAGAAGGAGGAGTAGAGCACGAGCCATGCGGCTCCTGTACCATCTGTTGCACCGTTTCGCTGCACACCGAAGACGGTGTACGGTACATGCTCGGACTTCGTGGGGACACCATATGCTCCCTCTCTGCTGCATCGGTACCTACAGCCGTTCCGATGCAAGCATACTTCGCATCCGTAACGTCCTACTGGTTTTCTCAATCACATCGTTTCATCATGATTTCCGTGAGCCATGTGCCGTGTGCTACGTGCCATGTATAATATATTATACAGGCTGTTTATAAATATGTGGGACATTTTTTCAGGATCAGTCCTACTCATTAAAATAAATAACAAGAAAAGTTGGTATACGCATATATCCGATAATGCTTAGTTGTGCAGTTATAAGCATTTTTAGATCGATATATTGATTAGCATTTCGCCTTTACTTTTTAACGGCGCTAAGGAAAGGATATGAATGAAAATACAGTACATAATTATTAAGTCATCTGACAAACGCGTGAGTCTGCTGGTTGCTCTTTAATAGACATTTCGGGACGGTATTTTACGGAATATAAAAATTATTACAACTGCAAAACTAAGCATTAACGGACATATGCGTATTGTGTATTGGGAAACTTAGTGGAGGCGTGGCTTAGGTTACAGCGCTGTGGTGGTGAGTTGGCAAACTATTGAAAGTAGGCCCGGGTCCCACCAAACATTCCGAATAAGTATTTATTAATCGAATAAGTAAGAAATTAGTGTTGAAAAAAATTTAAAAACACTCATTTTTCATAACTTGTCTATTGAAACACTGATAATCATATGGATTTCGACCTACTCTCAATAGTTCAATTTTCTGTCACTAGTTGGCGTATCGAAATTCTTGGTTTCCCAATACCAACTTTTCTTATTATTTTGTTGAGTAGAACCAATCCTGAAAAAATGTCCCACATTTTTATAAACACCAAGTATACCCCGTGCCTTACCTTTATTGAACTTTTTTACCGTATTTCTCGAGTAAAGACCTTTCTACCGTAAAATTTCTAACAAACCATTTGAATTCAACAAATTATGTTATTTTAAATTTTTCAAATTAATTCGACATTAATTACCTATGTTTAATAGTTATAAGCACAAGGTATTCGATATAAAGAGTAAAATGAAAGACTGTAAAGCATTCCAAGAATTATTACTACCGAAGAATAAATGAATTTGTCTCGTGTCGAATGTCCTAAAACAGATAACGAAATTTTATGGTTTATTAACGAACTAAGACATTTTTTATCTTTCCATGAAAAATCTTTCAGTTTTTGTGAAAAATTTGTTTAAATCCTTTTTCACCTTAAGAAAGAGAATCAAAGCGAGCTGAGTGGTTCATCATTAAAAAGAAAGAGAATAAGTATGACCGATTTTTATGAATTTCTCAGAGTGTTTTCTCTTGACGGCGTTAATTATAATAGACAATACCCAATTATTAACGGCAGCTAATAACGTATGTGTTTATGATCGAAAGAGATCGGCACAAGATCTGCATTGTTGCGACGCCGCACAGTAGGAAAACATCGGTGCATCAGCGGCCAAAAATCTGTAACTTTTGAACGGATGAAGATAAAGTAATAATTCTTTTTTCATTAATGTTAAGAAAATATTTTTTTGCCAAACAAAATTTTGGCAGCATTGAAGCACCGATTTTTTCCCACTGTGCGCCGACGGTCTACGTTGCAACGTTAGTGATTGTGAACGTTCCACGCGACAGGCGGAACATCGGTCGGGGGACCCTTGCAACTGTCCCCCGAGGCTAGCACGCGTCGCCACGTGTCCAGATAATGAAAAAATAAAAGAGGAACAAGAAAGGTAAAAGCCATCCTCGAGGAACAAACTTATTTCTGTACGTGAGGCAGCAGCGGTGTGGCGGCCTCATTTCATGTTTCAGTCCCTCCTGCGTGCAGTCACCGATACCTTTCGATGCTTTTTGATCTGTCTCAATGACGTTCGACAAAAAGAATTTGATTCTCGATTGACAATCTCGCTGGATTACAACCCTCCGACCTTATGCTTTCAAACACAGAGCTGTGCATGAAGATTAAACGGAATGTTCTAACCTGTGTGTAATTATTTTCGATTGCATACTTTATTAGATTCACAGATCAATTTAGTTTTCATTTTGGCGTCCACCTCGCATTTATTTCAGTCGCTTATTCGTGATTAGTTACAATTTTATTTAGACTGTGTGAATACTTATAACTTTGTAAAGAATAAACATTCTATACAGACCTAAATTTGTTGGTCGCGCATAAATTTCGTAAAACTTAGGTTATTCGCATTTACGGTGTTCGATATTTTACAAGAATAGAGTATGACAACTATAAAATGTGAAATAATCGGTTGTGTTGAACATCTGCCCCGTATATTGGTTCTAAAACCATACATCTAACCCCATGTTGAGTTGTCACGTGAGCTCCGGACGTTTTATATGGCCAGTCTGTGTTGGCTGTGGGTTATATGCATGAGAACTTTTGAAAAAGTAAATACTCACGCGTTACTTGCCTTGATCAATAATATTCTTCGATTTCAAAGATGAATTGTTTGCGCCGTTTCATGTGTAGAATAAAGAAGTTTTAATTATGTAGTGCTGTAATAAACGTAATACATACATTAATATTAATGGCCTTTAAGAATCATAAAAAGATTATCATAAATATAAAATATTTCTTACAAAAATGAATCATAAATAATACACTTTCAATGATTATGAACATAAATACACATTGTATGTGATAACACTACCATCTTTTAAAAAATTGTTGAAACTATTATCTGATTAATGAAATGGTAATGTGAACTGTCCTTGTAACTCACTATTATTTTTGATTAATTGAAATTAAATGTCAAAGAAACAATTTTACAAAATAAAGAGGATCTTCCTTTAAATTATTGTTATCTAATTTAAAAATGATAATAGAACTTAAAAATTGAAAGTAGCACTATATGAACAATGAAACACATTGTATACGACCCACTTTAAATGAAAGTTTCGTTAATAATAACGAAAAATGTGATAATAATATATTAGAATATATTGGAGTCTTGGGGGTTTCTTAATCCGCAGTCTTTTCTAGACACAACTCGACTTATAGGAGGGATATATTTGCACGGTTAACAAAGCCTAATTCTTCTGTTGTGCGTACATATAACCGTTAGGCGATCAACCAACGACTCAACAGCTTCGGCTTTGTAATTTCATCCAATTAGGATCTCGGAAAATCGGGCGTGTTCGATCGAAGTGTGAAATTGTGTTTGCCACATGGCACGCATCTGCAGACAGATTGTTGGCGAGAAATTAGCAGTTCTTGTTCCGTTATGAAAAAATCATTTACGTCCATTTTCCATATACCTGCCCACCTACAATCTTGAAAATTAATTCAAGGTAAATAGTTCACAACTTTTTCGTTATTCGTATTATCTGTTCGTCATTTTTATTGAAATTTGTAGGAAAGATTATATTACGGAAAGTCATAAAATCAATGGCAACCAAATACATGAAAAAAATCGCAGGGGCCAACTGACGTTTCCACGGTAGAGTGGCAGAACGACCAGGCAGTATTACCAATTTATAATTATCTTCCACCCTCCAGGAGTCCGACGTTCGTTCGTGCGTCGAAATCTACTCGTTCACTCCTCTCTGTTAAGCAACCCTCTGCCGATTTCCGCTCGTCGGAAACGTCATGTGGCATTAATTGGATCACTCCGAAATAAAGGAAGATTCATTTTCAGTGTATTTATTTGATGCATAGTCTACGAACACCCCTCTATTAAGACATAAAATTCTACGCTACACCTACCATAATAATCGTAATATTCATAATAATCTTATATAAATCTTATCTATATTCATTCGTGAAACTTCTTACATAATTGTATAAAATTATATCCTGGAACTTAAGTGAAATTTTTTTCTACGTTTATAAGAAAACCAGAAAATTGGACAACTATGTGTATTGTGAAAAATTACAATGGTGAATTGTCAAAAAATAAAAATATTGTTATCTATATATCAAGGCTACGCTCATTTCTATCGCGATATAAGAAATATGGAGTAAATTCTTATCCCCCTCCCCCTCATAAACATGACTCATGAATGAAATAAGCTAATTCCCTTTAATTCACGAAAGAAATTAAAAAAGTTTAATCCCTTTAATTCGGGATAAAAATTAAAAAAGTTCACATGCAAAGATTATTCTCGTTCTCCGCTCGAACGCTGAGTCACCTGTCACTTTTTATACTTAATATTCATTTATTGGCCAGAAATCAATTCAGTAGTCAGATTTTCAGCTTCGGTTTTAAGGAATTAGCGAGTCGTTATGTTTTTATTATCTTCCATCGTAAAATGATATTCATACGACGTTTTTAACAGAAGATGCCGCTCTTGTGAACGTTTTTGTGTCAACTACAGGCCTCTCGCCCGCTAAATATACTTAAAACCGAAGCGGAAAATCTGAGCACTGAATTTATTTGTGGAAAATAAAGGAGTGTCAAGTATAAACAGTCACAGAGGAATTAGTGTTCGAGCGGAGAACGAGAATACAATTGGAATTAGCAAAGTTGATTTCACAATCTTTGCATGTGAACTTTTTAATTTTTATCGAATTAAAGGGATTGAACTTTTTTAATTTTTTTCGTAAATTAAAAGGAATAAGCTTCTTTCGTACATGAGTCATGTTTATGAGGGGGTGGGGGGATTTCATCACTTTTCCGCCGTATTCCACAACGATCTTCATCCTCAAAGCTGTTCATAATCATGCATGATACGTGATGGTACATGAACATAGAGATGTATTGACAACGACAAAATTAATCAAACGAAATGGCCCCAAACGCTAAAAATGTGTATATACTTTTTTTGCAACGTCGAAATGAAAATAAATGATACTTTAAACGATTTTATTCAGCTTCGATCCTCTGTTTGCTTCTTGTGCGTTTGCTTCATATCTGAAAACTCAAATTTAAACCAATTCCACCAATCCAATCGTCTTGAAATTTAAAAACGAAATAACCCCGAGGGGGTGAAAATTGTGCCCAGTCAGCAATAATCAATAAATATAACCCAGAACCACAAATCCAAACCACTTGAAATCAATCACTCGTGGTTTTACGAAAAAGACAAAAACCCACTGCGTTCGGGTCGCTAGCCGCATCACGAGTTCCGTAAATTTATACACGTCGCGCCGCTATCGTCCGAGATCTTCTTTACCATCGTGACATTTAAAAAGTGTTACCTGGTCTGTGCTGAAACAACTGGTTTTCGAGCGCCCTCTCGGATTTTCGAGCGGTGGGTGCGGGAAACATAATGTATTTCTAGCATTGACATAGGTAAAGCTGCTGGTATCACCGAGAAAAGTATTGAAGCTGTGTTATACAGGGTGTCCCACTAACTCGGTTCACCTCAAATATCTATTATTTCAAGTAATAAGCGAAAATATTATTTATAGAAGTTGTCTCGTTGTAAGAAACACAAAACACGGTGAAACTAGTTTATTTACACTTTACAGGGATAGATTGGATGTGAAGGCCAATTTTATTTTTTCAAATAGACTGTCAAATTTTTTATCGTCAAATTCAATAGAACAGCGAATTCTGAGTATGAAAGTATTAAAGTGCATTAATCCTAAAACTTATTGTTTCTGAGATATTCAACATTGTCCATCCTGTTACTTTGATTATGAAACATATTCGAAGCTATGCTCAGTTCATTTCGGATAGTCAGCCATTGAATGCGGAAATAATACGTGAAAGAGCGCTTTTTTACTCTTGAAAGTATAAACATGCCATGTGAGGCCTGTGTAATAAACCAACTGAACGATTATTCGGCGCAACATTTAAAGGCTTAAACATACTCCAAAGTTAGTAATATAAAAAATAATTGTAAGAAATATTTAGAATAAATGTTATGGCATTTTACAAAGATTATACATGTCTTTTCATTTAAATCAGGCATGGAACTAAAGTGAACGCAGCGGCCGTTTTTCGGAGGCGACGCCTCCTTTCTTCCGCCGCGCGTCTTGGCCCCCGCGGCGAGCCTAGGAGCTTCGAGCGCCTCAGACCCGTACCATATGAACCACGCGTAGCGCATTGGGGCGCCCCGTATGGCTACGCGCGATTCATATGGTACGGGCCTGAGGCGCTCGAAGCTCCTAGGCTCGCCGCGGGGGCCAAGACGCGCGGCGGAAGAAAGGAGGCGTCGCCTCCGAAAAACGGCCGCTGCGTTCACTTTAGTTCCATGCCTGATTTAAATAATTAGACGAATTTTGGAAAAAACAATTCGTAATCGTGTGGAGTATAATAATGAAAGAACAATTTATTTTCTTTGCATTCTACTTACGCAAAGCGTCTTATTGGCAAGATTTTATTGTCTGATATAACGAAAAAAACACAGCAAAAGCAAACTTAAAAGAGATGTTATCTAGTTAATATCCTACGTAACTTCGTAAAGTTACTTGTAACTGTATGATGAATAACTGGATAGAAAATGAATGAATTGTCATTTAATCTTATCATATTTCTTCATATAAACAGTATGTTAATCACTACAGTGTCCAAATGCCATGCCTTCGTGCTGCAAAGGAAGACAAGAACCAGAAATACAACAGAGTTTTAATTATAAAATATTGAACATGAAAATTACATGATTGCACACATTTATGTATATTAACAAAATAATATGATAGAAAAATTGTTGTGTACTGACTTAACTTTGCCTGTATTGTACTTACAATTAGTATACAGAATGAAATGTAATTTATGGTGTGACTGTGACGATTGCTGGTGCAAAAATAAATAAAAAGTATGATACAAAATTGTTTCTTATAAATATTCTTGATTTCGAGAAAGTTAAAATTATCGAATACACTAACAATAAGAATTAGGCCATTTTATTATTTTCAGTCGTGGGTATCAACTTAATACATTCAACAAATAATGTGTTGCTGAAGTATAAAATTGAAAGCATATGTATCAAACGAAATTTTCAACATGTTTATATCTCAGAAATTACGCATTCTAAAAATTTGAAGTCGTTATTTTTGCATATATAATTAACTGATTTACCGTTATACCACAAATTATTTATTATTCTGTATGCCACGATTTTATTTTGATTGTCTGCCTCAATAATGAAACAAAAATACGAAAATTGATCTTATTAAAAATACTGTTACATAAAATTGAAAATTGTTTATAAATTTGAATATAATAAATTTTCTACGTTTTATCATTTCTAAAAGTATTAAAATTTACTTTCCCGCGTGCAACATGGTTTAATTCGAAACACATGATTAAAACTCTACTACATTTGTTAATAAACGCATGTCAGAAATTAGGCTTATAATAGAAGTCGCAGATTAATATAGAAGGGAATATAACTCAGAATATATTCATCGGAAAATATATCTTCCATGAGTCTCATTGAAATTTAGTTAAAACTTAAACTTCTATGTAGACGTTCAAAATTTGGAGAAGCAACATTTTATGCTGAATCTATTGCGTAACTACTAGTAAATCAAGTTTGAATTTGAACACTTATTTGAACTTTGTTTAGCAATTACGATAGTTTGTACCATTTTAAATCTCTAATCGGATTACTCAAACTCAATATAATATAAGTTGTTTGACTTGCACTACGTATATCAATTTTAGAAATCTGCTGATTTATGGAGAAATAAAATTTTCTTCACAAGTCACTGTTAATTATAACAGGCTCTTTTCGCGATGAAAATCATAGTATGACGTTAGAAACATACAACTTCTAATACTGATATTTTGTAACAAGCTGTTAGATACAGTTATATCGTATCGTTGGTATGAGTATCCTTACAACAACCCCGTTTTCTGGTTTCTTCAACAATCACATGGATGTAACACAACTACAGTGATTCGTAAACTTTCAATTTTGCAATTGATCACGAAACAATATTTGTTAATAAAATATTGCTTATACTCCCAACCGACTTTGCTGTCTCTTATTATATTATCACAAACACTAGTTACATTATTGAAATTGTTGGACAATGATCCCTATCACCATTTTGTACAAGGAAACTACTTCAATTTCGTTTTAAACAAAACATAAGTTTATGAAATTTTACCTTCTGCAATGGTGCAAAACAATTAAGTAGCATAACTTTTGAGCGTTACAACATTTTAGTGCATAATGAGCTCATACTATCAGTTAAATGTTTCATACATTGTGTCTTGAAGCAAAATGTGCTTAGAGCCGGAAATAATTGTTTCATTTATCATTTTCATGTAACATTTGGTTTCAGTTCAGTCTTACCGATAGATATAATACATATAAAAAGCATACTACTGAAACAAAAACAATTTACTTGGTACAATTTTTATTGTTGCATCAGTGACCGCGCCGGCAGCCTTCCATAACGAATTTCTAATGTTAATGCGGACTATAAAAGTTTGTTTTTCTAAGTTACTGAAAAATTCAAGGTTGAGCACCTCATCGAACTGAACATTACGTTAAGGATATTTTCGGAAAAAGATTTTGCCTTTCTATTTCTTCATTTAAACATACATATATTACTTAAACGTTCACAATATACACGATTGTTTTATCAAAAAATTACAATGATATAATACTTAAGTCTAAAACGACTATACTTCATATCTTGTAATGCATGGAAGTATGTATAAATAATATAAGGGAAATAACTTACAAAATAAGATATGATGTAAAAAATGATAAAACTGCCGCAGTATACACATTGCCGAAAAACAAATTTCCTACACGAACAGAAAAATATACATCTATTTCTAATATAACACAAGTGTTTCTCATGTAAATGAAAATTATCAATGTTCAATGTGAATGATAAGTTAAAAATATGTAGAACACTTTTGTAACTGAAACGATTTTATCTTTAGAAAGGCAAAGTCTTGTCAAATGCATATACAGTATCATCTTGCTATGGGCTCGCCTTGTCCTCTGCGTTAAGCGCTCGTCGTTATCCCCACTATTTCTCGGAGTATTCGGGCGAGCGGCCGCCGTCGTTGAGTCGCTGAGGGTTCGCTTTCGTCCCCTCTCACCCGCTCTTGATTTCTCTCAGTCGCGCCATAGACGCCTCGGAATTGTCTTCGCTACTCGCTACGCGCTCGCCGCCAGCCCCAAGCACATAGCGAGAGAGGATACTATAATACAGTATTGTCTCCGTATTTGCTCGCTGGTCGGGACCGGCGGTGAGCTCGTATCGGGTACAGAGTCTTAATTCCGAGGGTTCGTTTCTTGCTTCTTTCTGGCCAAAGGGGGGAGCGAAATGGAACGCTACGCGTGCGCGACGGGCACGAGCGCTGTGACTGCTCGACGCATGCGCGCGACGGTCAGATATCCAGACACGGCACAAGTCTTTTTTGTGCCTTAGGCGAACTTGCCAAATTTCGCCAATTATTATAATACATTTAATTGATATTATAGGTGACCTTACTCTGAATTTTTACTCGTAATTTAAAACCGTTGTAGTATAATTTGTAGTATTTCATTTAAAAAATTATTTTCAATAATGCCAACAATGAAAAGACCATTTTGCACCTCTTATCAACCTTACGCCCTAGCAGTTGCCTAATTTTGCAGAGTTGAAACATAAATAATCTCAAATAAATGTATTATAATAAAGAGCGCAATTTGACAAGTTCGCCTAGGGCGCAAAAAAGACTTGCGCCGGGCCTGCGCCAAGATTTTGCGAAGCAATTCCTGTGCTTCCGTAAATGCTCGCAACCATCGCGCACGCCCGTCGCGCACGCAAAGGACGGAGTGTCACGCTTTCAATGGCTCTTGCTCGCTCTCGTTCCATCTCGCTCTGGCCTTCACCGAACAAGAGTGAGACAAAAGTGGTGGGGATAGCGACAAGCCCGTATCGGGTGCATAAAACCGAGCATATACGGAGACAATACTGTACTTATATAATGCTCATTGATCGGCGGTAGCGTTTTCGGGTATTAGTTATAACAGGAATCGATACAGGAGCAGGGGGAGTTACAGGTGTAACAGGAGTTATTGGTGTGAGAGGAGTTAATGGAGATTCAGCCATTTGGGCTGAAGAGGGGGGCCTGAGCTACCAAATGTAATTCTCGGTTTGTGGGGCCCGCATTACTCCCACACCTCCCCCAAGTCTTCTAAAATTCATACAGCCACACAGTTTCCATTGATTTTGTTCTGAATCGTAAACTTCGATTGTTTTTAAATAGGCAGTTCCATCAAATCCACCGACGGCGTATAGCAAACCATTTACTACAGCTAAACCAACCTGTATTACAGAAGAAGAATTAATTATACACGCAACAACGCGGTATGAAACGTAAAAGAAAGTACCTAGTTCCCCATAAATACAGAAAAATACAACTTACTCCGCTTCTTCTTGATGTCATAGCAACTATAGGACTCCAAGAATTTGTATGAGGATTATACCGTTCTGCGCTCGAGAGTTCCATACAGTCATCTCGTCCTCCAACGGCATAAATTAGATTATTAAATACTGCACAGCCTAGATGTTTACGTCTCGTAGCCATAGGGGATACTTGAGACCACTTGTTTTGCCTTGGATCATATCTTTCTACCGTGTTTAAAGGCGATTGCCCATCAGACCCGCCGATGGCATATAAATAACCGCCTAACACAGCAACAGCTACGCCAAGTCTTCTAGTAGTCATCGGCGATACTTTGGACCATTTATTTTCCTTAGGATCATACCTGTACAGAATAAATTTCTTGCTATAACTTATTCACCGATTAAACTCACAACAATTGACGAAGACTAACAAATTAAAACTTGATAGAAACATAATAATTTACCTTTCAACGTGGTTTAAACATTGAACACCATCTTGTCCACCTACCGCATAAAGAAAACCATCCAATACGGCGACACCTACGCTAGTTCTACAAGACGTAGTGGGAGCCACATCGCAGGACCATTGATTCGTTTGAGGATCATATCGTTCGATGCTATTCAAATAGCTTTGCCCGTCGTGACCGCCTACTGCGTATAGCAAGTCATTCAGTACGGTTACTCCGACACCGCATCTTCGTTTACTCATCGGAGCAACCATTTTCCAATCTGCGGTGTTAGGATCGAATCTCTCTACGCTAGCAATAGCATCGCCGGAACACCATCCTCCAACAGCAAATAATACTTCGCCACGTCTAGTGGGTTTCCTGGATCGTGTTCTAGGGCCTTGCATCAGAGGTCTTTCTTGCGGTAGCAGCAAATAATTTTTTGCTTCATCAACCAAGTCCCGACACGCGTCATCGGACCGAACCAGAAGATCAGATCCGACAGTTCCAACTAGAAATTTTGGACTAAGAAGGGGTAATCGCACATGTTGAAGAACTTGTGCCAAATGTTGTCTTCTCTCGGTGACATTGAATTTAACCCAATTCATAACCGCGCTAAATACTTGTTCTTCTGTTCGTATGTTTAATTCGTCCGAAGAAATAATATCTACTAATTGGACAACAGGTAATAACAGAAATTCCTCACTTTCCATTACCTATTTTGGGAAAAAAAGGAATTTTTACTCAAGATAGAATGTAAAAACCGGCCAAAAAAACTTTGAAAGAATTTAGAAACCTACTTCTTGAAAATTATGTTGTGTGAACTTATCCGCGATGCGTAACAGTTCACGACAAGAATGAGTATCTGCAAACGCTCGTATACCTAGACAATTAGAAGGATCTAGTTGGCGTTTGAGAAACTCGCAACATATATCTTGAATTTCTGCTAGCTGGAGAAGGCACGCTGCTGGAAGGAGAGTTTGAACATTTGCTTCTTCGACGATGATGTGAGAAGTATAACAGAAATCTATTAATAATTCCATTGCAATTTCATCTATGTCACGTATTGTGACTTCAGTTTGTCGAGATTCCGCCAACTCCCCAGTAAACATTGCTCTGCGTAAATATACAATCTTCGTGAAAATTGAGTAATTAAATTGAATTACTTGTTTCTCCATTACATACAAAATGTTTTACCTGAAGTACGGACTACACGCCGAGAGAATAACACGATGTGCAAATATCTTTTTAGAACCCACGTTGAGTACGACATCGCAGAGTTCTCGATGTCGACGAAGCACGTTCAGTTCTGTAAGAGTAGCACGGGGGTGCTTCTCCGAGGTATGGCTAAGGCGAGCAGGGGAAGGCGCGCGTTCAACGACCATTTCACCCATCCTCTGCGAGGATGGGGCGCCCCCGGTCGCTCTCCCCGAGGCGCCCCTAGACCCCCCTTGCTGGGGGCGCGACGGGGGTGACGCCCAACCCCACCTCGACTCTATCTGCAACACCATTCACCAACCACCACGACGGCTCTCGAACGTGCTTGTACTAGGCCCCCAATCTTCTCCAATTCCTGTAATCAAAACATTCATCGTTTGTCTATTTGTACGATTTCCAAACTTTAGTGTCAAAACTGGTTTCTATAAAAATGCGTTGTAATCAGGAAGAAATCCCCTACATATCCAGTTTCAGAATGTTTTGAATATTCGGGTTCGAGATCTTCCCTTGTGAACCACGCGCCGTGGGATCGCACTTTTACTACATTTTCACGAACTCAGTCTTTCACAAGAAATTACCGTAAGGCATTGTATCGCGAGGACAATTTTCTATTAGGTAAATAGATCAAGAGTACAATTGTCGCGGACGCCATCGACTTCGCCATGACTTTGTAATTTTAACTTTTCGGGTTCGAGCACGCGTTTTTTGGTACTCCCGC
This sequence comes from Andrena flavipes, assembly GCA_963971345.1. Taxonomy (NCBI): domain Eukaryota; kingdom Metazoa; phylum Arthropoda; class Insecta; order Hymenoptera; family Andrenidae; genus Andrena; species Andrena flavipes. Next base: position 70,201,864 of record OZ020479.1, on the reverse strand, counting down.
AAAGATCGATGAATGAATGAGCAGCTAAATGTGTAAATGTGTGATTTCATATTATCACGCAATAATATCACTTGTTTCAACATTTCAAAAGAAAGTGTGATCCATCATTTATTGCACCATTTTACAGTATAAGAACAAGAATACATTTTTCAATAACAAATGAAGATCAAAATTGTTGTGATACATATATGTATATATATATAAATAACGACCATATTTAACGACTATATTTTGTAGTCTAAAACTCAGTTTTAACTAAATTTAACGACCCGTCAGGATGACGGGTCTTGGTATTGGGAAGTGACATCCGTCATCATGACATCCGTCATCATGACATCCGGTGGCAAAAGTAGAAGCGTTCGTTGGGTACACACCAATTCCTCAAAGTACACGTTCACCTTTTATACCATTCCGCTGGGCAGGATTTTAACCTGCCCAAACAGATCTACTTTTCATAGAAAGGAACATTTTTGAAAATAACTACAATACCGTATATATCTTGTACCCATATCTACGCCATCTGGCTAGGCCCCACCCCCATGTCACTTCCCAATATCTGGGTATACATTAGACATATAATTAATAATTAAAACCTTTGAAAAGAAGCAAATAGAGAAATATAATCGTTGTTCCATCTTATTAAAAGTCATCATAAATTCCTACATTTATACCAGTATGCTGTTAATATATTTAAAGAAAAACATCCGAAACCTGTCATTTTACGGGCTTGGTAGTTCTACTATTAATCTATTGATCTCAATCCCTTAGACTTTTTTCGTTTGAGGCTATTACAGGACATTGTTAATCTATTTGATACCTATTGTCAAACTGTTGAACATATATAATATATTTGAGAAGCATGGTGGAGCATGTATCGCCAGAAATTACTGAGTTTAAGCATCTGCTTTAAGGGTATTTTTGGAAATTTTTTTCAAACAAACAATGCAAGTAAATCAACGTATTGCTTACAATTAGTATAGTTAATATGTATCTACATATTAAAAGGTAAAAAATATTTCAGGCAAATCCATGAATCCGTTTCTGGTAATGCTGTAGTAGATGTTTGCTTCTAGTTTCTAAATATTTTTGTCATTTTGTATTCAGATTGACCGAATGGCTAAATCACGGTCGATGCCAGAGGAACGCAGTGCACGCTTTGATAAGGAATATACCAGAAACGTATTTATGAATTTGCCTGAAAAAAATGTTTACTCTTCAATACGTACACATTAACTATAAAAATACCTTCACTTTTCAAACCGTTACAGTGTCTTTTCCCCTTAAATATCCATGCCTAAAGTTCCTTCTTTTAAATTCTGGAAATGTCGATACTCTAAACTGTTCGATTAAGACTGTTTTATTTGTTTCCGTGTGTTTCATTTGCCATTTCAAATTTTTACATGTAAATCTGAAACATCGTCTATATTATCATACCAGTCAAGTTAAATGTAAACTGCTATTCATTAGGTACATTATACTATTTAAATTACACCTACACTTACAGAAGAATGAAATCGCTACATACGATGTTCGACATACGATATAAATATTGTCAAAACGTCGATACAAGATTTTAATATCAATATACATACACTGAAATTGCAACTGTCTACAAACAGAAACATTTGCAGTATAGAGCCACAAATAAGTTGAAATTTTGACTATGAAATTGTTAATAGTAATGCAAGTTCTTATACAAACAAATACATAACACAAAGATAAGTGACTGCAAACACATTTCTACATACCGAATAAAGCGATATGGTTTCTAATAAATATTTCCTGTACGTGTATATTCAGGTTTGCATTCGAACGTGTGAAAGTATTTTCAAAGATGTGGACAATATATAGAAACTAAATACTATGGTATAAACATCATTGACACTCACTGTATTGTTGAATACGAAGATTTACAACGTACGATTGGCAATGTTTGTGAAATTCCACACAGTTTGGATTCTTCTCCAACTAGCGAGCAATAAACAAAATCCTTATACGTGCTTCAGCTTCGTTCCGTTCGGTATGGTTAAAATCATAGCATGATGTACTTCAGAACCAATTAACATTTGGCATACAATACACCAAGTTTTCGCAAAAAACATCACGAGGGCACATTCATTTTGAGATCTTCTCTGATACACAATACATCAAATACCAATTCGATCGTCTCTCAACCAAATCCACGGGCCTACGCTCACTTTGTGCCAATTGTGTCAGTCCACCTTTACTTTCCGTCCACATCTACTAGATGGAGACACTCTTTTCTTAGAATTGTCAAACTCGTTGGAATTGCAGTTATGTTTATACTTCTCACGTACAGATGGCGACTTACTGTTAGTTTTTGTAGGGATGATACTAGTGAGATTATTTATACCGCGGCCAAAGAGGATAATAAGAGGCGTCACTCGACAAGGACAGAAATAACCTAGGGAAATCACTAGACAAGCAATTTAAATGCCCATTCGGCAATAATCGGTAAACTTCGACAGTAATCAGCAGACTGCGGTAAGGTATATTTAGTCGATTTGAATATCCCGCTCGAATGGACAACCAATTTAAATGCTAAGGTCAAGTAAGGACTTCGAAGGTTCCACCCAGAGTGACGCCTCTTATTATATCTCCTCTTTGTCCGATCACCGTTGAGCTCAGTGAGCGGCTACCAGTGATGCCAGAATCGTTTTCGCCCACGGGCGCTACTACCACTCCATTCAAGCGTACCCCCTCCATCCGTGTGCCGTACGCGCTGCCTGGCCGGCGCTCTCCGGCGTGAATTCGTTTTACCGACATCAAAGCGCTTGGGCCGCAAGCAAAAAGTCCAGCGTTCAAATCCCGGTGCGGGTATTCTACTTTTTTTCTTTATTTATTCACTAATTTCTCTTTCTATATTCTCAGAAGACTAAAGATTTGAAAACTATTAATTTACAAAGCATTTTCTCAGCTGACTAATGTACGATGTTGGTCTTCTACCCTTTGTATACATAAACAGAAATAATTTCTTGAAATGCCACTTACAAAATAAGCTCTTTTCTAGGATGGACTCTTTAAAATTCACGTCACAATGAACAGTTACAGAATTGGTGTTTTCGGTTTCAGGTAAGCGAGCCGCCCACATCCGCTATGCGTGAATTCTTGGCGGAGAACGCCGGCCCGGCAGCGCGTACGGCACACAGACAAAAGGTAAGGTACGCTTGTAGTGGTGCGATGCAAACCAGACGGGGATCGCATCTTTAGCAGCAATTCAAGCTTCGAAAATAAATTAACAGTTTTCAAGTCTTTAGTCTTCTGAGAATATAGAAAAAGAAATTAGAGAATAATTTAAAAAAAATTAGAATATCCGTACCGGGATTTGAATTCTGGACTTTTTGCTTGCGAGTCAAGCGCTTCGATGTCGGGAAAACGAATTCTCGCCGGCGAGCGCCGGCCAAGCAGCCAATGCTCGCGGGAAACGTGTCCATCAGTCAAGACTACGCTCCGTAACGCATGCGCAATGATGCACGATGACGTCATCTAATCAACGTCAAGATGGTAAACGAAACGGCGCCACTGTCAAGTCAAATCAAGCGACGTGATTGGCTTGGCTAGCTTGGCTTGACTTGACGGTGGCGCCGTTTCGTTTACCATCTTGGCGTTGATTGGTTTGACGTCATCGCGCATCATTGCGCATACATTACGGAGTGTAGTCCGGACTGATGTACACGTTTTCCCTGAGCACTGCTGGCCGCTACTGAGCGGCTCCGTAGCGGTTTGTTCTGCTGAACGCAGCCAATGATAAGCAGTAGCGACAGTCGATATATACAAATGTACTTGCCGTGGAGCCGCTTCCGCGTCTCTAGATATTGATACCGCAAGTGTTTTCATTCACGTTAGATAAAAAATGTTGCCACGTTTGCAATAATGTTTATGGGAGAACGTAGATATGATTAAATATCAACTAGTAGTTTCATAAACATCAATAAATACTTTTATACATTTTGTAATCATACAATTTCTTGAGGAGCTCATTAGAATTTTTTGGTTATGCGATGTATAGTTTAATACGAATTTGTTTAATACACCTGTTACTTGCATTGGTTGTTGTCAGTAGTCCTGAAGAAGAACAAGGTGTTAAATATGCAAATAAATGTGAAGGTAATTCTATATACGCAACTTTTATATATTTGTATAATATTTTATGATACATAATAATACCATTAATATAATTTTTAATTTATAGTTTGCAAAGTTGTTGCCACGGAGTTGGAAGCAAGATTAGCTGAAACTGCAAAAACACGTGATATATTGGAAATAGGGTATTCTGTTGATGATGTTTTGCCTAAAAAGAAGAAAGAATACAAAAAATCGTAAATTTAAAATTTTTTTATATTTAAAATGTAAGATACATTTATACAGTGTGATTCCTAAATTTTATTTTCAGAGAATTACGTTTGGTAGAAAGTATGGAGGATCTTTGTGAACGTATATTGAAATATAATATTCATAAGGAACGCGAGGATAGTACAAGATTTGCCAAAGGAATGAGTCAAACATTTAAAGCGCTTCATGGACTTGTGTAAGATGATATTTTCAAATAACCAATATGTAATAAATTTGTTGTAATACCGAAGATGATTATTAATGATATTATGTTTATAGGGATAAAGGTGTCAAAGTTGAATTAGGAATCCCATATGAGTTATGGGATAAGCCGTCTGTAGAAATTACAACTTTGAAATCACAATGCGAAGATTTACTTGAAAATCATGAATCTGATATCGAAGATTGGTATCATAATCATCAAGAAGAAATTCCCTTAATTAGGTATTAACTGTAATTCTTTTACTCGAGATTCGTAATAATTTTTTATTAAATAAGTTAATCCACACATTATTAATTCATCTATATGTCCTATCAGATATTTATGTTCAGAGAGAGCATTAAAAGAACAAGATGACTCCTGCCTAAAAGATAAGGGTGATAATGGTAACAATATGAACGAAAATAGAAGAAAAGAAAAGGAAAATATAAAGATTAAGAAGAAAGTAAAAAATGCAAAGGAAGAATTGTGATTTATTAGACACAATTTTTTATAACTACACTTCATTTATAACCAGAATCATTCATTATATCACTTCGGACTAAATTTACTTACGTCTTTTTATCTAGTCTGTAAATACCTTAGTTCTGCCAACTTTCTACCACAGTGTATTTCTAATTGCTTATTAATAAACAATTTTTGATTATCAAAGATTATTTTATATTTGGTTGCAGTGACAATAACCTGAAGATAGTCATACAACTACAATAAACGCCTCTAATATTTATTATATTTACTCTATAGCAAATATGTCCATATGTATTCTGTTTTTGTTACTGTTAATAAATCTAAAAGAATATAAAAGTACGCTGCTTAGAGGAAAAAGAGCATACGATGGTCAGTTTCCGTGGTTAATACAGTTTCAAACAATAGCACCATGCGGCGGTATACTTCTTTCATCAGACTGGGTTTTAACTGCGGCGCAATGCGTACAAGATAAAAGAAACGTATGTTATGTTTTCACCTCTAATATTAAAAAACATCTATTTAATATTTAATTTTTATTTTCATAGTCCATTATTTTGTTTGCGACTGGCTTAAATGGAACTGGATCTAAACAAACAGTATCTGTAAAAGCTACTTACATATATCCTCGATACGAAGCTTACTCTGTTTTTCCTGATCGAGATTCTAACATAGCTCTTTTAAAACTTGTGGAACCATTTGCCGTATGTAATATTAAAGTAATCTTACCAAATATTGTTCCTGTCAGCTACGACAATAATTACAAATCGTGTCTAATATTTGGTTGGCAAAGTTACATTTCACCGACTTCAAAAGTTCTGGCTAAACCAATTCGATACAACGAAGTGATTTTTAATTCCTGGAAACTATGCTCACACGTGATTAAGACGAATGAAAATTACACAAATTTATTTTGCGCAATGGTTAAGTTCGAAAATGAAATGAAGGCTTGTGCCGGTAATCCTGGCTCCCCACTGATATGTGAAGATAAGTATGACCAAATAGCTTTGCTTGGAATTGCATCGTGGACAAGTTTTTCTTTGGAATGTGGAGATCTTCCAACATACGTTGATCTTCATACATTTAGGTATAATTTTAAAAAAAAAACTTACAAAGCTAGAGGTATAAAGCCTTTTGCTTTGTAAGAATTCATATTTATATATTTAAAATTTAATTCAAACATGTAATATTTATTTAAGGATATGGATATACAATATAACATTTAATGATAAAGAAAAAAGAGAATGGGACACCAATAATAAATCGAATGAAAAGCACTTCAAGTTTAAAGATAACGTTACTACATATGATAACGCACAGAATGACACAGGTCTATTAGAAATAAATTATTGGTTCAATGATACAAAGAAGCTGTTACAAAATATATTTACAGCTGCAGAAAGATATCGAGTAACATCCATGGAAAATATGAACAGATCCCATTTTTGGAACAAATTACAGTTACCAATTTTTGATCATATCAGTGATACAAATATTTCTACTTCTCAAGGTCACCATGGGACGCCTTATACGGATATAATGAAAGAATCAAGTAATAGTATTTACAAATACAAAAAGCTTGGAAATATTGGAGGTTCTCCAAATCAAAATCGAATTGTAGACAATTTTAACAGACACGAACAGTTTGAAAATTTAAATAAATCCTTATCGTGTAATGACAATAACTTTGATAAAATAGCTATGGAAAACAGAAAAAATCAAATTGAATTAGATGATTTTGAACTTTTATTACCATTTAATTTTGAAGACATAACTACTTCCTATTCTGATATTACTATTATGTACTCTAAAAGTTTATGCTTTTTCTATATTGTATTATGGTATATCTTTTATATTACTATCTATATGTAATATTTCATTCTTGAATATATAATTTAAACATATTATTCAGTTTTCTTTCTGAAGACTGGTGGAACCCATTTCTTTTTACCACGGAGTTCTCTTAAGCGTTCGTATTCTTCTTTAAAATCTTGATGTTCATCTCTAAATAGACCATAAAGTCTAAGTTGTTTCATTAATAAATCAGTTTCGACATGTCGTGGGTAATAATTAACGATTTCTGGTCGTTTATCTATCGGCTTTTCACTAAACAATTTCACAACTTTCATGGATTTTTCATTTGTTGTTCTAGTTACTTCACCAAAAATTCGATTACTCAAACGATTCATACGATTAGCATAGTTAGTGCCCACTTTTGCAAGATCCACGTATTTGCTCATTTTTAATATTTGATACGTGGTGATTAATTCTTTCGGAATACTTCCTAAAGAAAGGAAACAAATTTAGGTTATGTATGATGAAAAAATAGTAAGTCTGTTATGGTATAAATTTCAGTCACTTATAATACTCATAGTTAGTTTTTTAGTAAACAAATGTGCTTTATTTCTAGTGCAAGACTAAAGTGATGCGAAATTAATTTTCAATACGAATTTCAAATATAAAATTCACCTGTAACGCATTCACGTGAACATGGCTTTATATTAAATGACTCCACATGTAGCGTATGTGTCCCTATTACGGTGCTTTGACGTCGACTTGCTCACGAAGGAATTAATGACTGACTTCTCTTTAATTGTGTTTGGTGAAAATTTATATTGGTTTTTTGAAACATTCTCTTTATTAAGGCAATTTTGTCAGGATAAAAATGTTAATTTTTCATATTTCTTTAATTGAAATACAAATACATGTTTTTGCCCCAATTACGGTGCCCTGAAAAGTGCGTTGGTCGTATTACGGTGCCCCTAATTATGGTGCCCTTTTTGGGGAATTTTCTTCCCTGACGAAGAGTCTCCGAGTAGGGATGTTCGATTCCGATGCGATTCTTCAAAAAATCGATTCTTTTGGTTAAAAGATCGATCTTTTAAATCGATTTTCCGCTGTTCGATTTTTCTGAGAATCGATTCTTTACACTAAGAATCGAGAACCGATATTTCTTTCTTTAACACGCAGAACTGCGTTGAATCCCAGATAGCACAACGTCTGGTAAAGTCTCAAAGACGTCCAAAAGGCGTTTTAAAGACGTTTTAAAGACGTCTTGTTACAAATCAAGACGTTCAGACCTAAAATAGACATGAACTAGACGTCTCTAAGACGAGGTGTGCTATCTGGGATGTGATAAAATAACTACATTGAATATTATCCTATTGGTAATATTATCCTATCATTTGGTAGTTATGTGGAACATAACTCCAACTGGAAGAGTACTGAAGGTGACGAAATCGGCCGTAAATGATGAAAATGATGGACTGGGCGCTGACAAGCCTTGTGTATCCCAAATAGCACACCTCGTCTTAGAGACGTCTAGTTTATGTCCATTTTAGGTCTGAACGTCTTGATTTGTAACAAGACGTCTTTAAAACGTCTTTAAGATGCCTTTTGAATGTCTTTAAAACTTTACGAGACGTTGTGCTATCTGGGAATAGGGACACGTACACTCGGCTCAAACGATTGTGCCGATCGAGATTCGATTGCATTCGAGCTTACCAGGGTTGGCTTTTTCTCGTCGCTAACATTCTACAGTATTTCATGAACATGGTGAGGGCACTGCCAAGCCACAGGTTCCCGTCTAGAACACTTCTAATTCATGTTGAAACACCACTGTGGCGACATCTGCCTATGAAGTAAACGCATGATGTTTAATATGAGACACGTTCGCCGCAGTCCTGTCACAAAATTTAATTTACATTGCTTCGGTTATGTTTATTTTCCCGTTGTTAACATAAAATAACGGATAGTAGATTTTGAAATAAATGCTTATTTCTTTGCTCTACACATTTCCACTACTAATGAGCATCTTACAAGGAGAGTATTTTAGGTGTCCGCCTCCGATCATTTTGGTTTTTGGATATGTTATAGAGGACCGAAAAATAAGAAATACGTGTTTTTTTTTATTTTTCCCCGTTTTCAGATTTGGGGGGTGAAAATTACGTTCAAAGTTAGGGTTGAAAAATCATTTTTGTGGAATATCTCGAGAACTATTAGAGATAGGGGAATAGTGTCAATGGACGAATTTTGTGTCTTTGAATGCGAAATATGACTGACTCACCAGATTTTCAAAAACTCCATTTGTTTAAATAATACATAAAAAAAACCCTAACTTTGAACGCAGTTTTCACCCCCCAAATCTGAAAACGGGGGAAAAATAAAAAAACACGTATTTCTTATTTTTCGGTCCTCTATAACATATCCAAAAATCAAAATGATCGGAGGCGGACACCTAAAATACTCTCCTTGTTAGATTTTAATCTATGAAGAATAAAATACGACAAGACTTTATGCATCTCAGTATTTTGGTTTCCCAACCCTTCCCATCTCTACGAAATGTATAACATTCGTTTCCATTCTTTTCCTTATTACCCCATCATCCCACTTTATTTATTTGTGTCTTTCATCATAAATCCGTTGATATATTTACTTTGAACAAGACTGTTTTATTCATTTCATATACATTGTAACTCTTTTCTAAAATACAGCCTCTTAAATTGATATGTGTATCAATTTCGGGTCTCTTGGTACTGATTCACTTGCTATGGTAATTCGGACGGATTCAGTGGGGTGAGACTAAGGTTAATGCGCTTATTCGCTCTGGATTATATGAGGTCGAACCGTCGCTAAAAAATGTACTATGACAACAATGATTGAAGATATCGGCAGGTAAATTACCAACAAATTAGATTGTCGAGTTTTGTTGAGGCTTCCATAAGCGAATCGAGAAACCTACCAAGAGTCGGCTTCTCTCAGAACTTCACAGACCTCCGAGAAGGTAAATGAGTGCTACTGTAATATTTGACAAGTTTTAGTAGATTTCCTGTGATACGTGTGCGGGTTTCCATTTTGAAATTGTACGCGTTGGGTAAGTACTAATATCGAGAATATCATTCAAAAATATCAGTAAAGAAATGTACGATTCGATTCTGCGACTCTATAGCTCTCGACACTTCAGCGTACGTACATCAGCGTCGTAATTATTTCAATATGAAAGTATGAATCTTGGTTTTTTATCATTTCCATAATGTACGTATACAAAACGTTTTCCATTACATTATTGAATTATTGCAAAATATCCATTTAAAACTTTTTGGATATCACATTAAAAATAAACTGTGTAGGAGTAAAGATTCCGTTTGTAGCAACGAAAAGTAGCACATTTGGATGTTTGGCTACGAAAAATATCATGTTTCGTCTTTCGCTATGAAAAGTAACAAGCTTCAGTGATTTGTCAAAACATTGAAATACCGTACTTAAATTATGTAGATTAAAATTTTCTGTGTTTTCTTTTTGATATTAGACGGGGTACTATTTATCCCCGTAAAAAAAATGCAAAAAAGGAACAAAATCACGTCCAGTACCTACATGAAATCAAATAAATCACAAAAAATTTCAATAATTTATGAAACAATACTAATTTGTGTATCAATATCCCTTCTAAACTTCGCAATTCTTATTACCTTCTCTCATTCTGTGCAATATTTATGTTGACTTGTGAAAAAATATAAACATATGATTGTTCAATGATTGTTTATTTTGTTTGTTTTAGTAGAATGTAAAACTTTCACATTTTCTATCGTATCCGCAAGAACGTTTCAGTAACATACTTTTGAGTGTTTCCCAGATGAAAATGAATTTAAGCACGGTATAAATCAAATTACTTTCTAACTATTTTATTCAGCTTTGTATTTTTGTACGTTTGATGTATGTACGGTTCAAATCTGGCAACTCAAATTTAACCAACTTCCAACTATCGAGTTGTCTTGAAGGTTTGCAGGCGTGCGCAGTTTGGATGACAATACAATAAGGAAAAAAAAATAACCCCGAAGGGGTGAAAAAATAATCACAAAACAACTTGGAAAGCGTTCTTTATGAAAACGGCCAAAAGCTGCTGAATCGGGATTTCTGAGTATAGTGTCTATCCGGGATATAGTGACTTAGGTGTGAAGTCCCTCAGCGGGGTCTTAACCCCTGAGTGCGGTATGACGAGCAGAGCTCGTCATAGGAAAACTGTCCGCAACGGCGGTATGACGTCACCGCTCGTCATGGGACGTGAAGCGGAGACGTAAGGCCCGCGCACACATATCCGTTCCGGCGTAGCAGTGGTAAGAAGAAGAGACCCTCTACGCCCCTCCTCTTCTTACCACTAGCACGCCGGAACGGTACTGATACGGAACGGATATGTGTGCGCGGACCTGTAGCGAATAGGGCTTGGGACCAAGGTCTATAGGACACCCGAATTAGAGGCGTGCTGTGGTTTTGTCATATGCATTGTGTAGGCCTTGGGAAGGAAATATTTCCATGAAGAGGGCCTTTTCAAGAGAGTGGCCGTTTAGGAGGGATGCAAGTCCGATTGGTTAGATTAGGATACTTCTTCAGGTCGTGCTATGCAGTAACGCCTTAACAGCAGGGTTCAAGATTTCGACCAATGGAATTCATCCCGCACCTAGGTACTATTCTGAACAGCCAAACCTCCACACCGAAGGGTCAACCGACACCCTGCACGGTACTGGCCGCCAAACGTGCCCCCCTACTACCTCTTGCAGGACTGTATTTGGAGAAGACCAGGACAAAACCGGGGCCCTAACAGAAATTCCTGTTCTATTTTCTGTTAGGGCCCCGGTTTTGTCCTGGTCTTCTCTAAATACAGTCCTGCAAGAAGTAGTAGGGGGGCACTTTTAGCGGCCAGTACCCAGCAGGGTGTCGGTTAAGATCCCGCTGAGGGACTTCACTGCATTCCATATCAGAGCATACCGACGCCCCTACCGATTTGCGACTGACCTGCGCAACTCCCACTACTACCCACAATTTGATCCGCGTGCGATTGGTCGTGGTAATTTCCAAGGAATAACTGGTACATCCCAAACGCGGGACCTGACCGTTGTCAATGTAAACGGTGCATGAAAAGTTAACAGAGAGAGAGTAAGTAGAGGACCGTGCGACGGAGAAGAACATAGGCGGGGAGTCGAGCGTACCAACGCCTCCTCAGGGTCGTGCCTGCGCGAAATCGGTATGCTCTAATGTGGAATGCAGTGTAGGTAAGGAAGTATATTTCAGTTATTTATATGTGTCGTAGGCATTGTTTAGTGCATGTACAAATAGTGCAATGTTTATATCAATTTAAACTTTGAGAAGGCTTATAAAAAAATGATTAAGCGTGATTAACGTCGGACTTTTTTTACATGAAAGCTTACACAATTGTTAACAAGAGCGTGTAAATTTCAAGTGCAGTCTTCTGCAGTCTTCACTTTTATACAGACTTTTAGAAATGACGCTCGAGGCATTTGGGCGTCCCGGACGCGTGTATTTTTAATATTTTATTTTTTTCAAGTCAAAGATAATGTTAGAACTGATTCCTTTCTCTCTTTTTTCTCTAGTACGGCTATGATTTTTAATTTTGGCTATAAAATACCTCTTTCCAGACCACAATGCGCGCCATATCGAATCCGCTATTTTGAATTTTGAATTTTTTCTGCCAAATTCGTTATCAGCGACCTGAAAAACCCTTAATTATCAAGTTTCAGAAAGATCAGAATTTTGGTCGCTAAAAGTAGATATCCCCAGACCATTGTGCGCCGTCTACATTTTCGTCCATTTCATGCTTTCTGCATGTTTATATGCTCTAAGGTTCAGCTAAATAGATATTACAAACAATTAGAAAAGTATGATAAAAAACATTTTTTATTTACCTTTCAAACATATATTTTTTAAAAAATGTGTTACAATTAAGATTAGTATAATTGACAGCTCTAAATATCAGCGGGAATCGACCAAAAATGGCGGACCAATCAAAACGTGGCCTTCTCGTGTTCAAACTCTTATTAAAGTGTCTCTATGCAGCCTTAAAATAGACAAATTGTACAAATATAGTACTATTTTCACAAATATTTTCCTTTATGCTTATTTTCTTAACGATGTTTACTTTCTGCGTACCTAAATGCAAGCTTAAATCTGTACCTGTATGCACAGTGGAAAACGTTCATTCAATATACCTACTCCTCGTTAAAATTCAAGCTTCAATGTTTCTGTTAGAAACGTTGGGACTTTCCTTCCAAGATACAAAATTTCCAAATGACGCACGATTCAATACCAATTCATCAATTAAACAATCTTTATAACATAATTCTATTTTATATGTTTTCTTATCGTAATGGAGCCCACTGATATCACTCTATTTTGTGTAATATATGGGTATCACGTAAAATATTACTACCGAAGTTTATATGAGAGACTTATTTTCGTAACGGTTCTTATGTAGAATTTAACAGACAGAGCTTCAATGTTATTACCATTTTAATTTGGAACTGCGGGCGAAGCAAGGGACTAGCATGATATAATGCTCGACGACTTGTTGACCGGAATTAGAGGTTTTTGGGAAAGTGTAGGGACATATGTTTACGCGTACCGTCAAGGACCCAGTTCCTGATCACTTACGATGCAAAGGGAGCAGTTTCTGATCAACCTAAAACATTTTACTATGAGCTATTAAATTTAAAAATACTTCATAATTATTTAGTAATTTTTTGGAATAAATTTGTATCGTGATAAACTTATTATTTGGTATTTATATACTAAACTATTGAGTCCTGATCAGGAACTGGGTCCTTGACGGTAGGTATCTCTTAATCTAGATCGGATGGACACGAAAGTATTCTTTTCGATCTGGTGTACCCGAAGTTTCATAATGATTACAGATTTTTCCTTTACAAGCACTAATAATTGTGCAGAGATAAATATGGTGCTGAAGAAACATTATGTACCTATAATAGCATTTGATACTCCCATACTCGAAAATCTTGTTCCATTGTTAGGACGCTGCCCACCAAAGTCAAGGACCTTTTACTGTATTTTAAATTATCACACTACATTACTCGGAAGTGAATGGAAAATGATTTATTCCTGTAAAAATCGGAAGACGCACGTATACAAATAAAATTTATCATTCCGATCAATTTGGAAACTTACTCTGAACTGGCTAAGATTTCAAAGAGAAAAAAAGTTCATCGCGCACTTTTCTCGCAGAATCGAATTTCCTGTTGTCTATCGGTGACGTAGGTTCAGTGTTCCATTAACAGGAGTCCTCATACACAGACAGTTCTATTGATTTTTCGTAGAGGCGCAAGCGCTATTCGGTTCTTATCTGGGAAAAGGGAGGCGCGGCTATAACCATGGATCCCAGTGTACTCGCCAACATGGACAAGGACGCGTTGAAGAAGCAGATCGAGAATATGAAGTACCAGGCTAGTATGGAACGGTGGCCTCTGTCGAAGAGTATTGCCGCGTAAGTCTATCAGAATCTTTTTTTTTCATATTCCATGCTTACAAATTGTTCCGCAATGTACATTTTTTTTTTTAATTTCAATTTGTTCTACCTCCGTATCACTTGCATCCCCAATATCCTTCCGTTCAAGCTTCTCGCAAACATAGTTTCGCAATAAAACTTGTGCCGTGCTTACTTTGCGAATGAAAACACTATAAAAAAATAGACGGTTTGTTTCCTTGTGAGATAATTTATAAATTGATTAACGAGATGGTTTATCCTTTGTGTTAAGCCCTTACGCGAATGTGTAATAAACTACTTCACGGAGGATATACTTACAATAGAAAGTTGTACTATGCGTTCCTTTCTAGAGATCAGTGTAGTGGTTCTGTAACTCTTCATGCATATGGGTTTCACGAAACAAATCTACATAATAAAAATTAAAATAAACGACTGAATTATTTGGTAGCGCTACTGTTTAATGTGAGTGGAATTGATTTTGAAGAAACACATAAGGGATGAATCTATTATGCATTTACTTCAGAATCATTTAAGGATAGTTAAACCAATAAACCGTTTTAGCTGTTACGGTTTTCTCAGTAATGTTTACATATGAAGAATTTTCGCTGCAGATTTTTTTATCAAAATTGTTTCATGTTTATGGTAACTTCTCGTTGTACCTTCACCTACGAGTTATTTATTTAATAAATATTTAGTTTTAAAATTTAGAAAAAAGTAATTTAATTTAGTAACAAATTTAGTTTTCTAATATAAGTTCTAATCGCAAATATAAGTCTACAGATAAAATAATATCAAGTGAGCGTAGCTTATATGAATACACTTTAGTTGATTTGGTAATGTGCTTGATGCATGAAACTGAGCACCTTTTGCAATTCGTTTGTGTTGCATTCCCATAGTTGATTTCTATATGTATGTGCAACGCCTCTGTTTCCTTTATTATTTCGTTGTGTCCCAATACTTTGAAACGCATCGTTTCTTTCTTATTTCACAAGTTCTTCTGACTAAAGATTCTACGTTGGGATAGGTTCGCTTGTTTCAAATCTATTCAGTTCACTCCTCTGGTGAAATATTTTTATACGAACATCACCATCTGTTTTATGTTGTTGTTTGATGAGACAATGATTGATGGTCTCATAGGTTCAAGTTCCATCAACTTACTATAAGTATGATATACATTTCTGAAAGTGGTCTGTAGCTTTTAACAGAATTTCCTACCGACAACAGGTGAATTCGTCTTCATCGTCAAAATGGATTTGTGGATGAATTGTGTCAGTTGTGTTTACAGTGCACCTCCGAATGAGTGGTACACGCGCGAATAGAGTGATTCTACTTGCACAAAGGAATCGAAAATGTAGAATATAATTTTTTAATATAAGCCTGTGTTTTCGGGAAAAAATATAAGCCTTCGTTTTCGGGAAAACTGAGTTTGGATATTCTTCGGGTACACGTGCACCTAAGTTTCTACTGTATGGAGTCAGACTTTTTTCCAGGGGGGAGGGTAACTTTGGGATGATAGTAAAGAAAAATATACCCTTCTTGCTTTTTTAACCCATTTTCTAGTGCCAATTTAATTAAAAATTTAAAACCGAAACTTAAAAATATTTCCTTTTTTAGTATAAACTTAATAAAGATCAGTTTTGAGGGGTAAGCAATTTTTTCACAAAAGCCAGGGGAGGACAACTGCCCCTTGTGCTCCCCCCCCCCCCTCCCCACGTAGACGTCCATGTAAGGAGCACTGAACGGATGAATGTCTTTTCCGGTATTTGTATTTGTCAACATTGGAAAGATAATTGTTTGTTCCTTAGCACTTTTATTACTTTGCTAGGGATGTATGATTAACGACGGCACGCCATAAGATGAAACATTTAAGTTCTTACACATTTCTTTAGTTAGTTTATATTATACCTACTGGGTGTTACACCTAACTTTAACACTTGAAATATTTCTGCCATATTTAACATTTCATAAAAATGTTTCCTACAAAAAATTATATAGTTATGGAGGCACCGTCGTATAGTAACAATGGTTTTATTCAGTTGGGAGGGAATAATGAGGTGAAATTTTATTTTTTTAAAGTGGCTATCGGATATAATATAAAGATTTAAATACAATTTACCATGTATTACAAAATAAGTAAAAGGAAGATTAAAAGGTGGTACAACGTGGGGATTTACATGGTTTTGCGTTATGATAACCGATATGAATGTTCAAAATACGGTGTGTAGAATTTTGTAATCAAATACAAGAATTTATCGCGGTTTCGGAGGTTACAATTAAATCTTAGCGCAGACGTCAGACGATGGACGATAATTAATGAACAATAACCTATAGACGATGATTGATCGAGGGAAAACCCGTAACACACAATGGTTGGGTCATTTATCACGCGAGCATTTGACTTGATTCATTCGAGGCAAATAATTTAGAAAAGGTAATGTGATCGGCGTTTCTAATAAACAGATTGGAAATAATTTACAAGTGCGGTACGCGCGGAATGGCGTACGACAGTTTATCGGGGGATGATTCCCGTAACACGTAATGGTTGGATTTATTGCCGTTTCCGTACAATGGCATACTTTGATTTTACTCACCGACTCGATACGAGGAGACTATTATAACTTTGGAACCCCTCCTCTCTCTCTCCCTCTCTCTCTCTCTCTCTCTATGTGACCTGAAAGGGCCTGCGGTACATGGTGTTGAAGCGCAGGATACGTCGCACGGTACACTTCGATTAATGTTGGTATTTTAGAAATATATCGGTATCTGAGTAACGGTTTAACTTTTAAATATAATAAGTGTAGGATCACGGAAAACGGGAGCCTCGGCGCGGGACCAGCCGCCTTAAGGCTCCCCCAAACCAACGCGAATATTCGTGCCGCGGGGCGGATTCGCCGCGGATCAGATAAGGCGCCCATCAAGGCTGCCGTTCCAATGTGCGGCTGGCGACTGCGGCTAGCGACTCACCCACTAGTGCAAGGGAGAAGTATGCATCTGTTTCTCCCTTGCACTAGTGGTATACTAAGCGTCCCCAAGGTATATTCTAACTGTCGGTATATACCTGTTACAGAAAAACCAGATTGTTTATTGTTTACCATATCGATATGGAAGTGACACCGATGGATTCCTCACGTTTTGCCGATGAAAATTATACCAAATTTCATGTAAATCGGACGATTTTTAACGAAGCTAGCGAGAAATGATATAAATGAATTTTTCATCTAATTTTCTTTATGCTCCGAATTACGACGTTATTGGTATTAGTTTCATCGGCGAAACATAGAGAATCGATTGGTTTACTGATATGGATTTTTCCACTTTTAATGGTATTCCAAACCCTTCGAGGGTCGAAAGCCATAAAATTCGGTGCGGCATCACGGGAGTTTGACCTCGCCACGTGGTGCCAGCCGGCATCTCTTTGACAGGCGTTGCTCCAGAATCACCCTGTACCATGGCCGTCCGGAGGGAGGGGGGCAAAGGGGGTGGTTGCCCTCCTGGTTTTTGAGAAAAATCGCTTATTTTTTAAAACTGATCTTTATTAAGTTTATACTGAAAAAGGGAATATTTTTAAATGTCGGTTTTAAATTTTCAATTAAATTGGCACTATAAAATGGGTTAAAAAAGCAAGAGGGGTATATTTTTCTTTACCATCATCCCAAAGTTGCATCATCCCCAATACAGTATGTACATATACATATGTACATATAGAGTCTCGAGGACGAAATGAGACGACGATTCGTGGTCTGTGAAGTTGGCACCTCCCAATTGAGAATTTTTATAAAACAATGATGGCATTCGTTTGTCGACATTTGTTCAACAAAAGTTTGGTTTGCTCACGCGTAAAAAAAAAGATATACCTAAAGAATAAAACTGTAAACTATAAAAATATACATGTTAGGTACAAATGGCATTAAGTACCTATACGTATCTTATTTTATATTAATATTATGTTTTTTCCTTATTGTTAATGATTAACCTTATTTTACATTAATATTACGGTATATGTAAATATTTTTCTTTTATATTACCGAAATTCAAAAGCCTCGACTTAAGTTTTTCCACAAAATAAAAACATACAAACTTTGACACGTGTCTACACACAGATCAGAAGTAGCCGTCATATTTTTCACCATATATTGTACACCATGGACCGTGTGATTATAAATATAAAAAGAGGATATCTCTATCTGGCTAAAACTACCCTTAACTCATTTTTTCCAAAAAATTGAATTATACCATGATGTCCGATTATTTGTGTAATGCAAAAAATGACTGTGATTTCATTTAATATTTAATATTATATAAGTATATTAAGAAAAATTAATAATTTGCACACATTTGCAAAATACAATGAATTCTCTATCGAAAGAAACAAGTTTCAGTTCATTTCTTCCATAATTAACAAAGATATAGACCGTTAAAGTCAAGCACACTTTAGTGTCCGAATATTTTCGATACTCACTGCAGGTGCGCGTACCCAAAGAATTTTCCAAATCGAATTTCTCGAAAACGAAGCCTTATCTCAAGAAATTTTATTCTAACTTTGCGATTCATTGTTGCATGTAGGTAGAATCACTTCATTTTCGGTTGTTTCTATCATTGCGGAGCATCCTGTATAAATGTAGCAAAGCTGTGCTTATGTTCGTGTATATAGTAGGTTCCGATTATACTCTATTGATCGGTATTGCGTATTGATTGGGTCTGCTCGTGCGTTTATAATGCTAGAGGGTTGAGGTTTTATTTCGAGACTTAACACGAATAATGTCTCGAACTGTTCGATGAGGAAACGAACGGGATAAACCGAGAGTGAGTGAAATATAGCAACAGCAAGTGAATCTTGACTATCTGCTGTTAGCAGTGGGAAGTTATCTGACAATGAAAATGAATGTTTTTATATTTTTCGTTACACCTCCCTGAGAATATTGCTGACTTAGAGCATATAAACATGGAGGAAGCATGCAATAGGAGGAAATGTAGCCTGCGATAAAAAGAAAAAGATATACATTGGGGACACTCCCTCTCTTTCTAGCGCCAAGGACGGAGTGTTTTTTTTTTAATGCTAGAAAGAGAGGGGGTGTCCCCAATGTATATCTTTTTCTTTCTATTGCCGCCTACATTTTCGCCTATTGCATGCTTCCTCCATGTTTATATGCTCTAAGATTGCTGATGAAGTGATAAAGTTTACCCGATGAAAATGAGCCCAAAGGTGACAACATACAGATTATGTTTAAGTCGTTAATTTGAATAAAGTAATTTGAATCACTTATAAATTCTACCTATCCATCGTACATAATGTATGATTGATGATAATTCCAATAAGTTCACCTTTGGACGCTGTCTCAACAGAAACACATTACCCTGTATTGTTGATAGCTGATTACATATTGGCGAAGAATCGTCCGCAGGAAGCTAGCAATCAAAGTGTGGAGATGGTTTGCAATCATATAACGAGGTGAACAAAGCGAGTATAATGCCGGACGAACGATTAATCGAATAATAAATTATGTAATTATGTTTAGTGCGACTATTTTAACGATATTAAGGGAGTACAGGACTATTAGACACGTGAAATTGATGGTTTCTTTTGTGTTGGATTGCTTAGGTACCAAGTAATCATTGTATCCGTAATTTGTTCCAGTTTCTTGCGGACGTGATTCTGAGTAATTGCCAAAAAAAATTGTCAGAATGTTCAAATTTGTTGACATTATTAAGCGCTGAAGATAGTGCGCGGATGTAGTTGGTGTATATAGTATCAAGTGAACCTGTTGATAATAGCGCGGTTTATTTGAGATAGAGAATTGAGAAGATACAATAGAGGTGTAACGATTTCGGCGAATGTCGTCGAGATACCTACTGCTCTGTATAACCGAGCACTCGGGTCAGTCACGAGAGCTTGAGTGTGTGTATGATTGTATGTTAGGTATTGTGTGGAAGAGTATGTATGTATGATGTCGCTAAAAGTAAATAAGAAATCCATCAACTGTTCGAGAATGTTTTGGTTGTGTTGCGGCTGCTGTGAAAAGGAGAGAGAGAGAGAGAGAGAGAGAGAGAGAGAGAGAGAGAGAGAGAGAGAGAGAGAGAGAGAGAAAGAGATGATTTTTACAACATGGAATTTGACTGGCGAATTAAAAAAAAATTGTGAAAGTTACACACGAATCAATTTTTCCCCACACTTTTACGGAAGAAAATCATCTTCAATCGTTTATAAAATTTTTTACAAACATTCAATGTTGATGCGGAAATTTCACGTTATAGAGGAAGGAATTCTACACCTCTAGTTAAAATTTCGAGTGAAAATATTCATTCGTTCGAAAGTTACGATGTACACGGTGATGTACGGTGTTTAAAAATGTAGTTTCGAGATAAACGGCTTCAAAGTTGAAGTCCCTACGGCAATACCGCTCTGGGAGGTCGTTACTCGGCGGTGCATTCAGTTAAATTCAGCGCTATAATTTTCGTAATTATTTATTTATTTATTGTAAATGTTCGCAAAGGATCAAAATTTCAAAATTAATAGTAATAAAAAAATCGATTTTTCGACATTTTAATAGACCTGTACCCCCTTAAATCTGTGGCTTTAGTGACCAGTTAGAGACATTGCCATTACCCTTTTATTTTCGAGGCGAAACTATTTTCAGCTGTAACTATAATATTATTAATGACTTATATTAAATTAATTATAAATGAGTTGAATGCATCATTATTCATCTAGAAGTAGCTCTTATGGTCAGAAAGTTCATATATGCGCATATTATGTGACAACTTTATGTCAGAAAAAGTATTTCTTTTTAAAAACCACTTCCCACTCCATTTTTTCTTTTATGTTTTCTTGTTTCGAGCTCCCTCCCGCGCGGCTATGGTAAACATCATGGAGCCCGGGCTCCCAAATGGCTTGGTCTGGCCTTCGCTGGACCAAAGAGGGGAGTATGAAAGGGCGAGGAAACGTGGCTACCAGGCACGTCGTTGATTCGATGAAGGTTCCGGCACTTTCGACCAATCGCGTAACAAATTGTTGTCACGTGACAGCCAAACTTTAGAGCACATCTGTCGAGGTAAACATAACCTAGCTAATGTCAAACAGTTATAACCTGCCAAGTGTCAGATAAGGAAACTTGTCCAAATTCACGAGTTTTACACCATAGAGGACACTGAATTATTGTCTCAATTAACAAGGTAAGTCGCCAAAAATTTTCAATAGACTATTTATGTATAGCTTATAGAAACGGAGGGGACGCACAGGCTTGGAGGTTGTCCGGAGAAGGTTAGATAGACAGAGCAGCATCTTGTTTAGCACAAGTTTCTGGAAATTTGTCAATTAAGGTAAATCGACAAAATTTTTCAAATTAGCGTAACATTAAGAATTAAGAGAATTATGGCGTACGGCTTGTAAGGTAGAGTAAGTCACATTAGTGAAGAAAGTACGCTGAAAACGCATCTCCCTTGATACTTTCCAATCTTTTGTGAAAGATATTCGTAATAGTTTATTAATTAAAATCCACAGTAGTTCCCAGGCTATTCATTAATTTTATTAGTTTCCCATTAACAATATTTCAATTCACCAATAAACATACTAAATTAATTTTATTCCAACACCAATAAATTATGCGTTAAAAATATTGGATCTCTTTGTTCATTTTTGTTAAATTACCATTAGCATTTACATTTCCTCCAACAAGACATTCTGCCATACGCTCTCACCTTCTGCGGACACATTATGTAGTCTCCACACTTATTATAGCAAAAGTTCACTCTTTTTCTATAAGTTCTACGTTATGTTGTAACTAAAATGTGGATTTTATATATTTAAAGATAATCGAAGCAGAAGCGAAAGAGAAAGTAACCCTGCTCCAAATGAAAAAAATAAACACATTTTCATGTATAATTTTATTTTAGATTAAGAAATATGTATATACAACTAAAATCGAATTTTATTATGAATGTGAAAAACTGTATAATTTAAAGGAAAAAAAATAAATGGGACATAGTATTATATTAATTATACGATTTTATTCAGTGTCGATCCTGTTTGCTTCTTGCATGTTTGGTTTATATCTGATAACTCAAATTTAAACCAACCCATAGTTTGGATGACAATATAATAGGTTGTTAAAAATAATAACCCCGAGGAGGTGAAAAAAGTACTAATACTAATAATAAATATATAACCAATAATCATAAATCCAAACGACTTGAAATCAGCCACTCACGATAAAGACAAAAAGCCGCTGCGTTCGGGTCGCTAGTCACCTCACGATTTCCGTAAATACATAATTTATATTCGTTACGTAATAGAAACCCACAAAATTACCTTTTTTTAAAAAAGGTACATAAAAGAGCGCCAAGTATATATATAATCCCGTCAAAAAGAATCCCATTTAAAAACATTGTCGTAAATTAATAACCATCAAAAAGAATCCCATTTAAAACATTGTCGTAAATTAACAGCTTTACAAAACTAATGATATATACAAATTTCGCCAATTATCACAATGGCTATTTATACAAAGAAAAAAATGTATTAAATAATATTAAGCAGATATATTTCACGCGCCGCCTTTGACTACCAAACTATGCCAAACTATTTCGCTTCTGTATTGAAAACAAAACGTGACTTACCACTTTTGTTGATGCTTCCCGAAGGAA
Source organism: Andrena flavipes (assembly GCA_963971345.1). NCBI lineage: Eukaryota > Metazoa > Arthropoda > Insecta > Hymenoptera > Andrenidae > Andrena > Andrena flavipes. The sequence continues at coordinate 70,178,897 of OZ020479.1, read as the reverse complement.
AAATGTCTGCTGCATCGCGTGGAATGGTCAGATTTTCTCCTAGACCCTTAGTTTTGGAAATAAATTGAAAGATACCTTCAAAAAAGTGTGCATTTCGGGTGTAATTTTCCCTTTGATCGTTGTTTAAACATATTTAAATATTCATAATGCAATAATAACTTATTCCGTTGTATTCGGGAGGGTTTATAGAATAATTTAACACAAAAAACAATCGAATAACTATTACCGTTTCGACACAAAAGATGTTCAAAGTTGAAAAATTGCAGTTTTTTTCAAAATTGATTTTCTCAAAAACTGAAGGTGATAGAGCAATTCTGTTTGCGGATTTGTGTTCAGAGCGAAAAACTCTACAAGCATCATCCAACAGATATTACAGACCAAATTTTATTACAGACCAAATATCATGCCAAATGTGTTGTTCGAAGTGGCCACCGATTTCCTTAAACAGGCATACACGCGCTTCACTTTATTGATGAATACGCGGTCCAACGTATTCCCTGAAATCCTGAATATGGCAGCAGTGATGCTCGTCTGCAGCTCCTGGATGGTACGCGGATTTGTGGCGTAGACCTCGCCCTTCAGCGTACCCCACAAAAAGAAGTCAGGGGGCGTCAAGTCCGGTAATCGTGGTGGCCACAAATCCCGCGATATTACGCGGTGGCCAAAAAATTCCTGCAGCATCTCCGTGGTTGATGCGTGCGCAAGTGCCCCGTCTTGTTGGAGCCAACAGTCCCTTTCCTCGGGTTCCAACAGGGAAATAAACTGCAACAAAAGTTCCTGATACTTACCTGCAGTTATGGCGTTGTCGAAGAAAAGTGGTCCAACAATTCGCTTACGCGATGTCGCGCACCAGACTCCCACCTTCGCCGAATGAGGGGGCTTTCCCCGAATTTCCCTTGGATTCGCCGTGGACCAGTTCCTAGTGTTTTGATCGTTCACGTGGTCGTCTAAGCGGGACCATGCTTCGTCGGTGAAGAATAGCCTATCTGAAACAGAAAACCCTTCTTCCTCCAGAAGATCTAAAAACCATTTGCAGTACCTGCGTCTTGCAGCATAATCGGGCTTCTTCAAATGTGCGCTTCCATATGAAAGGCCGCACCGCTGCTGCAGCTTCGCCAACGACGTATGCTCTCCGAGCTGCTTGAAATCGACGAACTGTTTGAAAAAACAAAGTCATACCAAATGTTACAGAAATCGGACTATTTTTACACAAGCAATTTGTATTCCTTATGTAAAAGTAGTCCGGTTTACGTGACATTTGGTATGATTTTCATCAGAAAAATATAAGGAATCCATTGGTGTCACTTCCATATCGATACGATAGAGAATAAAGAATTTCTTACTACGCTGAAATGAATATTTCACGTTTTCACCCTCGATTGCGGGGGGTTGAGGATTCATACCTGTTTCAGAAAAAAATAATTCTTTATTCTTTATTGTATCGGTATGGGACTGATGCCGATGGATTCCTTATGTTTTTCCGATAAAAATCATATCAAATTTCATGTAAATCGGACTATTTTTAACGAAATCAGCTTCAAACGATATAATTTGATTTCTCATGGAATTTTTTTTATTATGGTCCGAATTACGTCATTCTTGGCGTTAGTTTCATCGGCGAAACATAAGGAATCAATTGGCACCGTTTTCGCAGAGATCTGATGAGAAATGCAGGAACAGGACATTTCTCACTTCTTAATAATATCTCCAACTCCTTCGAAGGTCGAAATACACAAATTAGGAAAGTTGACCTCGTCAGGGTTGACCACGCGGCATCAGGTGCATCGAGAGAATCACCCAGTATACACATTACATAATCTAAAACGAAATCTTCTCGAAATATCTTCGTTGGCCATCTCTTCTGTATGACCATCTCCCCCGGAATTACACTATATATAACATTAACCACTGTAACGGTATAATACAATTTCGGTTTTCTATTACATGACAAGATTTGGGTTTATCTTTGCAACATTTCTTACTTTCGCTGTGTCCGCACACTTTCTGTTCAAACTCTCATACCGTTCCATCTATTCAAACGCTCACACACACACGCAACACTACGCACTCACATCTCAGGCGTGCCAACGTTTGAAAAACAAACTCTGCTAGAATTACATTGTACTTTAACGCTTAGAAGATGAAAGAATCTCCAAAATGTATGATGTGCATGTGGCAACGGGGTTGATTTTTAGTTTTCCAAAGGAGGGTAATTTTACTATGTACTCTGGTTAAGAGAGCTTAAATAAAATTACGTACACCCTAATTGTTTTAGTTATTCAGGCGCTCTCGTTGTGATGACAGTTTTTGGCAAACAATTAAGCAATTAGCCAATTTTAGATTTCTTGCAACTCCTGTCGTTACAATTTAAAAGTGACATTTACAGTCAGTTGAAAATCTTCTAAATACGTATATGGCATATGCGATTTCATTCTCTTATTATGTAGACAAGAAGATACATATAATGTATTCCGTCTTATTAATTTAATATTTACTAATCGTGTTCGAATAATCTAACAAGAATTAAAATGAGTTCAATGTCGGTGTAATATTTTTTCAGAAGGTAATGTGATCCTTCGGGTACAACATTTGTTGAAATTATAACTGCTGAAATCTAGCCTACGGTAGGAGCAACAGTTCATTAACCCACATTCGGTTCTAATAATGAGCGACAAGTGAAAGCCTACAACTTTCTGGCATTTTACGCTAAATCATTAAGTCCTAATGCGAATGAAATATACCTGTTGCAATATTACTATCAACACTAGTGCTTCCAAAAATATTCAATTGAGTAGGGTCACTGTACATTTCTTTAATTGTTTTCTTACTACCGCTTTGAAATTCTATTGATATTCGTTGTTTATATCAAATGTGTTTATCTACTTGACATTCTCCGAACAGTACTATATAAATATGACAAATATGGTAAATTCGACGATAAAAATTTGTTCTTTCGTTAAAAAGAAAGTAAAATAAATTGACATTGTTGAAATCTCGTTAGTCAAGTACGTATAACAATATTCAGAATTTATTAGTTCTGTTTAGAGATATGTAACAATAAAATGCGAAATTTAGTTGGCCGCAATGAAGCAGGCGCGTTCCTTTGGAACACAGATCTCTCCTTGAACGCAAAATCGACCGGAGTAGCTGAGTTCCTTTCACCGAGTTGTCCGCGGGGAAACGGGGTGTTGCTCGATTCTTGATGATTTTTCTACCGATTGCAACCTTACTTCGTTCAGAACAGATTTCGAATTACATTAACAGTTATACCCCGAGGTATGGAGCAGAGTTTACTACTTAGATACATTTAATGCAAAACATTCAAAAATAATTTGTGGAAAGTAAAGATGCAAAAATATTCAGGTTTTAATAAGAACAATCCAAGTACATTAGTGGAAATCTAATCTATTCTAAAAATCTAAGCTTCGACTGACGAGAGGTAGACTACCATGAGAATTGTGATAGTTGATCAATGATGGAATTTTTTGTAACCAATACTTTAGAAGAGAAGAGTATCGTAACATAACACTTTTATATAAAACAGATACCTAAGCTTGTTAGGAAACGTAATTATCAAGTTTATCGAAATGTATTCGAAGAAAAATTTACAGTTAAGTAATTTCTTTTATCTAAACCTGACGGTTTTAGTTAGATATTTTGAACTTATACCATAATCAAGATCTGTAACATAACTCGCATTTGCTGTGTTTCATTTTTATTTTCATGTGCACATTTCCATACACAGGGTTATTTGTGTGCTACTGCATAAAACATTTTATGCTATCAGACTATTGTTACTTCTCAGATTATTGTTACTTAATTAGAACGTAGCACAAAATGTAAACGAAGTTTTATAATAATCGATACTATTTAACTGAAATAAATTGTGAATCCTATGTTTAATCGAAACGGTGATTTCGGTATTTGCAGAATGAGGGAGTACGTGGAAGAGAACGAGAAGACTGACCCACTGATACATGCGCCCGACAAGAAGAACAATCCCTGGGCCGAGAAAGGGAAATGTATAATCATGTAATCAGGATGTGGGACCAGTGGAACAGGGGAATGAGCGAAGAAGATCTGGAATAACATCTGACGAAAAAGGCGGATCGTATAACCGCATTTTATAGGGAAAATTAAGAACGATACAAAACGAAAACAAACCGTATAAGACAGAAAAATGAGGAGGAGGAAGAAGAGAAGGCGAAAGACGGGAAACAAGTGCCGTGGAGTCGCGTAATAATGCGCCTCGATCGAAATCCTGGATTGGAAAGGAGCCCGGCATCGTTCAGAAATATCATAAGAAGAAAAGGAGATTCTAAGTTAGCGAGGAGCGAAGTCAAAGTAGCCGAAGTAAATTATTCAACAATCTAATTCTTCGCAGTTACCTGTTCATAGTAACTTTCCCGTTCGGCCTGCGAATCGACAAGCAAGGCGTATGAAGTTGACTTTCTTCGTTCTAACCTTTGTTGAAGATGAATCTCGGAATCGAATTCGCGCGGATCGGGGCTATAGATTCGAGCAAAGACAAAGACGCGAAAATTATTGTGTATCGATATTAATTGGTTACGCTTTCACGTCGTACGTCTTATTTCTCTCTGGAGCGAGCGATCGGGCGAACGAGCGAGCGAGCGGTGATCTTTCTGTCGTAGGTACGCGCAAGGATTTCAGCCAAGGACGAGAAAAACAGAGACTGAAAATGTAATCGATTTGTTCAATGTTCTCAGCCGACATAAAAAAAAAAAAATAATGGAAGAGCAAGCCGAACGGTGCGAAAAATAAAGTCTGGATGAAATTAGATTTCACTCGAGTACTTCCGCCTTGTCGTTGTTCTGACTTGATAATAATTGATATTACACGTCGAACACCGTGTGCAATTCTTAACTGTTACTATGAAAACTAATTAAATCGTTTATTGCGCCGTAACGATAATTTATCTTAAGTACACAATGTAATCTAATGTCATTATATGTAAACATGTAATACCATATGTCTTATGATAAATACGCTATGCATATTTGGTGAATTTCTTACGGAAATATAATATATTCATATCATTTAAAATGTATCTCTGTGTATCTTTCTATTTTACGATTCCGTCAGGTAATACAATATTACATTTTTTTTCTAGCTTCTGTTTATTTTATAAATTTGCAACAGCTGTACCCAGTCATAAATGTTCCGTGCGAACGAATTTTGTATAAATTTATTTGTTCTTCTAACAAGTACGATATGACGAAGGAGAAAGGGAGCGTAACGGAAGCGGAAATTATAAACAATAACGTTGTCTCCTGGGGCTGCTATACAATGTGGTTTCCATAGCTTGAGAAATAAAAATAATTTTGTACACTTGTCTGTTCTGTGAAAAAAAATTTGTATATTGGACAGGTGTAGATGTATAGCAATTAGCAAGTATTACTTATTATTATCGTGTAGGTTACCTATAATTAAGGGGGTATTCTTGTATGACGGGTAAAAAAATAATTTTTTTTTGCATTTTCTACTGGTACTTTATATGGGTAATACGTGTGCAACAGGGTTTCTTCCAATTTGTAATATTTGCAGAGGTACGGGGTGAGGCATAATAGTTTTGTTCTTGCAAGTTATGTTTCGGCAAAGTTTCAGCGGACTGTTATTTTAAGGGCGGGAGGTTGTGAATTTTTGTGCTTTTAGAACACACAAATCGACCATTTGGTTACAAAGAGACTGTTACTCTCCTAGGTCAGTACTTACGATTAGTTTGGCTTTGAACATTGAGTGAACTTTACTTTAAACGCGAATTTCTCGAAACCACGTTTTTCGAATCGGTGACCATGATTATTCAAGATCGACTGGACCAACTCAGTCCAAGTTTTGCATATATTATCAGCACACGTGTGGCTATCAAAATATTTTGTTTTTAAACTTTCACAGACCTTTAATATTGAAAAAACGTGCGAGAATTGAAACTTAATTTTCAAACCGCCGCCATTTGCAGAATTTTCAATATTTTTTTTCATTATGGTAGGGACGATGGCCAAAGGCATACAAATAAAGAATCTCTTTACATTTTTGTTTCTGATCACTAGAACGAGGAAAATATTTTGGTCACAGTGACCCCATTGTTTTTTTTTCACCATTACTTTAAAACAATCAACTGTGTTTGATTTTAATTTTTTTCTATTGACAAAATTTGCAAAGATAGTTGGAATATCAATAAGCACGTAGCAATAAACTAAATAATAATCAAAATTATGGGCTCTTTGTAAAAAAATTCCGAAATAACGCGACGAAAACGCCTCGTCAGACCAGAATAGCCCCTTAAAACTTTCTGGGGTGGATACGTCGTTCAAAATAACTTCTGCCCTGCGTGTTTTGAATGATAGGTACTTTAAACCATTTATGTATTTTCCTCTATCATTAATATGGTATCTTATATAACAATATAGGTACCTATAAAGACTTTCCCAAATTTATGGTCCTCCTAGTTATTACTTTTCGCTGTTAAAGTTTGTGAGGGTGTTTCTACAATTTTAGAAGGAAACTTTTCCTTAAATACGAGTTTGGAATTAGTAGAATAGGAATTGAGCTCATGCCTGTATATGGTGTTTCATAACATTTAGGCATAATTTCGGACACGAATGAGATACCCAGAAATAATGAAGAAAATTCATGTAAATGTTGGGTCCTATTTGACTTTATTCTGTCTTACAAGCATTTATGCGTTTCAATCATTCTCGTTAAAAAGTGAGCGAGTCCAGGGGCCATCACGGAAGTCTTTCCTCAATGAAAGTGCTCAAAGAGATTATCTTGAACCACAATCAGTTATGAATCAGTTAGCTGTTAACTTTTACTTTTCAAATTACCTATTCTAACAACAGTTACTGAAACTCAAGAATGCCTCTAGCTCGGAAACAAGGTTAGACGGTACGTTCGTATGAACCTGCCTAATTATTCCTGTGTCCCCAATTTACCACTGAAATTATGCCCACATTTTATGAGACATCCTGTATGAGAGCAGGTCAACGGATGGTGAGTAAATTATGCAATCATTCTCACGCATATGTTTGTGACCAGATGGACAGTGACATCTACTCATATGTATATATGAAATGTTGCAGATTCATGAATGAAATTCATCCCTCAACCTGATCTCGACCATTGCATAAGGGAAGTCTGTTCGGTAGCATTTTCACCAACTGGTGACCTCGTTACACATCTATTGCGGATTAGACCGATGGGCAGATAATAACTATGTAGAGCAGGCTTATTCTACCTGTAGAAATTTAGAGCAGTAGCTTGCGCACCTTCAAGCGAGAAAACTCACAAGCAAGTGAAAGTTCTTAGAACTTTATTCTCTTCTGTTACTCTCGGGTTTAGCTTTACAGGAGTAGGTACTAATGGGCATGCGATAATAAATTAACCATTTATTACCTCCATTTTCATCTGCTGAGGAACTCAAACACTAGAGTTCATCATTAGATCTGGCCTTTAAAGATCATTAAATACTAAATAAATTGCTCGTCAAAATTAAAGAAACAGTATAATTTCTGGAAAATTTTGGCCATTTTCAAATGGGTCGTCGCGAAAAAAGATCGGAAAAAATATGTAAAAAAGAATTTTAACGCTTGGAGCATATAGTTTTTTCCATTAAGGACACAATTTTTTCTATTCATTATGATACTGCTTGGCAAGATGAAGCGCAGGAGTTTTGCCGAGTTTGTGTTTGTTTCAAGTAAATTCAATGCACGGCTCTAATACAGAAAATATTATATAGCCGTTTTGAACAATATGTCAAAAGTCCACATGGATCCGACCGCCGCTAAAAATTATACAGACAGTTAAAAAATGGGTTTTGGCGAATATCTCGTTATCTAATAATTTTATGACATAAATAGCTATTATGAAATGTATAGCTTAGGAAATTCTCTATAAAAAAGGTCCTATGAGTTTTTTTCGTAGGAGTAACTATTTTCATGTATGTCGGGTTACCAAGTTTCAACCCCCATACTTTTAACAAGGGAAGATCTCGAACCCGGAAATTCTGTTTGATGCCCAAATTCACGCCAAGAGGGTGCAATCGACCCCTGAAAAAAATTCTATTTTGTATTATTACTCGCGAACTGTAAGACGTAGAAAAAAAGTGTTCAGGAAAAGTTACTTCTCCTAATTAGGACTATAATTTAGTATATTAATGTTCTTATAGTTCTTACAATTCGCGAGTCGTAACACAAAATCGAAAAAAGTGCATTTTCAGTGGTCAATTTCACCCCCTTAAAGTGAATTTGGGTAATATTTTTGCGACCATTTTTCTTAGAGATACAGCCATTTGAAAATTACCACCATTTTCGAGATATTATAGTATTTCTTTAATGTTGACCAACGTAGTGTATAATGATCGTTACAGATATAATTTTTTTCATTATTTTAATATTTGGCGTAGACCCTAAAAAAATGTATCACACTTTTGAAAACAAGCTCCCACAATTGATTCTAATCGTTTATTACAGGTCCATTAATGGGGATTAGGCGCACCAACATAAGGGGGAGCCCTATTTATGACGGCTAGGAATAAGGTGATTTTTAGAATTTTGTCTAAGACACTGTTAAGCGGATCTTTTCCATACTTTCGGGGTATTTTAGTTCACATTCAAACAATAAAAATTAATTTTAACATTATAAAGTGTTCGGTAGAAATGGAGATATATGAACACGTTCGTTAGGACTCGCGCGCCGGAGTTGCAAATTGGCGATTCTAATGGTGGCCCCATTTCTTCCCCGAAATAAAAAACCAAAGATTTTTTTATTTCCACTGTAATTACATTGTCAATGAACGGGAAACAGCTTAGAAGAGATATGGGTCTATAATTCTTGACATCGTCCTCCCCCCCCCCCCCCGGCTTAAAAATTGGAGCAACAACACTTGATTTCCAGAGTGTCAGGATGATCTCACAGTCAAGTGAACGATTGAATATTATCCACAAAACTCTGGATAGACCGAAAATGCAAGATTTAACGAATATCGGAAGCAACTCGTCAGAGAAGAATCGTCTGATGCTCGGATCCGTTCACGCAGAGCCTTGAGATGTCTCCTCTGCTGCTCCGTGTGGTCCCACGATATCCTGGCTGGGCCCTTGTAATTATTCCTCTGGTGGATCACCGACATGGCTGCTACATCAGGAGGTAACGCAACCTTGATCGGTCTAGCAGCGCCTGTATCCCTCCTGTCAATCCTCCTCACTATTATGCTATCGTAACGGTTTGGCGCTACGGTATTCAAAATAGCAGCCACCTTCGTTCGGTCACCGTTGTCTGCCGATGCCCAGAATCCGCCGAAGAACTGACTTCTTCCACATTGAATAACATGAGGTTATTTTCCCTGCTCTTCCTGTCCTCCGCGACAGCCGGCTCTATCAACTCAGCACCATCCGATGCCGCCTCTTTGATCAGATCATTGAGCCTAGCCTCCAAAACGTCCACACGTCCTCATAACGCTCCAATGGACGAACTGAGCTTACTAAATTCGGCTCTGTATTCATGTAGCATCTCACCACGAAAAGAGTTAAACTCTTCCCTCTACTCCCTTCTAACCATTTCCTAGAAGCTCGACAACTTTGCGCTGAGTAACTGCTGCATAGTAGACAGGAGAGCGTCATTGGGATTATACTGGGAGGCGTCCTTCACAGACTTCGAAATCCCAATGTCCGACCCAGATGCATTAGGCGAGGAGGAGGGTGTCCTGGAAGGCAAGGCACAGTCCAGCAGTTTACCAATGGGTGACCCGAGCGGCTGAGGCAAGCAGGATGCGTGTGGGTACCAGAGGTATTGCAGGACAACGGGTTGGCGACCATCACCTTGTCACCTTTGCAGATTTTTTTAGGCTGCCACATTGAACCCAGCAACAGAACACTAAGTGGGAGCACACACTAAGTGGGAGTACACCCGACAAAAATGAAAGAACGAGCACCAGACGAAACGAGACTGACTGGTAAATTTTTTGATATATCTTCAATTTTACCGAACACTTTGTAACGTAAAAATTAATTTTTTTTGTTTGAATGTGAACTAAAATACCCTGAAAGATCCGCTTAACAGTTTCTTAGAAAGCAATTCCCAAGAATCACCTTATTCCTAGCGGCGTAAAGAGGGTTAAAATTCCTAAGAATCACCTTATTCCTATCGTCGTAAATAGGGCTCCCCTTAATGATTTGTCCTCTATAAGAAGAGGTTCCGTAAGAAGAGGACTGTAAGAAGAGTCCTCAACCTTTGATTTTCAGTTACTGAGGAGATACAGAATCGCTGACACCAGCATACCATGCGCACCGCTACATGGTTTGGAATACCCCTACATGGTTTAAAAATGTCTTACACATGGTAAAAAGGTAATTTCAACTGCACACGTTTTCAGTATATCCAAAAATAAATAAAACCTATCTCTGTTCTCCCAAGGACCATCCGCATACATCCTAATATACAAAAAAAAAGAAATTGAAAATAAAATGAGATTTCGATTATATGAACGTCCTGAACTTTTGGACGGCGGATGGGTTGATGGCACATTGAACGCGTTGACGATTTTGACCTATAAATAAGGTCTACGCCAGGAGTAGCAGACCCAAAGGCTGGACTACATGCTACAAATGCTAGGTACATCTGACGTATCGAGAAGCGTACCGTTAAGCTCCGTGCACACATATTAGTTCCCTGTCAGTGTTCTGTGTCTGTGTAGTGTCCCTAATTTCACTGACAACTGTGTAGGAGGCCTGCTCCGGCCCGGTCAGTCTCAATTCAGCCGTTTCTGCAAGACTACTGTACAGATATTTCAGTCAGTAGGTGACCAAAGTATTCGGACACCCTTTAAAACAGAATAACATTTTTAAAATTGGTCCAAAAGCGCGAGTTTTTTTAGAAACTAGAAGTATTATTTTACTAAGTAGGTGGTGAAAAAAACGCAATTGGTCGGAATAGAGAAGAAAATAATGAAGGTCGTTTTTTCCACTTTTTTCTGTGCCTGTAATGAACATTTAAAAATCCCTTGAGTAGGTAGATTTAAGTGAATTTTACTCCAATCCTCGTTCATAGTATAATCTGGTTTGCTGTAAATGGATGCTTTCCTCGATTTCAGCAATCCACTGCTAATTATTAATGTAAAAGATCATTTTAATCTATACAACCTCATTCACACGCTGTTGTATTAAAAAATTACAAGCGATTACTCACGACGAGGGCCAATACAGTTCGCGTAGGTACCCGGGAACAGGTAGGTTGCGCACGCGGGGTCCCGCCTGCGGGATGAAGTTTGCACGTCTCGTTGAAACGCACATCCAGCTCCATTTCCCTAATACATGTATCACACTAGTTGCTGCGGTCGTCGCTGGCGTCGCTGTGACGTCACATTAGCTTCGCGTTGTGGCCACGTAGCTGGCTGCGCGCTGGCGTCAATTCACGCACACATTACTACCGCTCCTGTAGGTGATCAGATCCGGCCGATCTCCACCGATCCCTGGACCTTTGGTAGGTAGGTATCTATTTCAACAGGCAATGCCCCCGGCGCTTGCTATTTCAGCGGGTTTTCTTCCAGTGAAAGTCAGTAAATTTGCAAGCGCAATATCTCGAAAACCAGTAGAAACAAGGTGTATACATAAGTGATCTCTAAAAAATATAGTTTGCTTCAAAATACCGAACTTGACCATTGTATCTTTTAAAATAATAATCAAAAAAAAATATTTGTCTGCGCTAATAAATTGCCCCCCTCGAACCATGCAATTCCATGTAAAAAAAGATTTTATTTCCAATACTTTAGGCGATATGCATCTGTTCAGTCTTCCCGCGGACACCCTGTATATACGGGTATAAGGGTATATAAGGGTAGGTATAAGGGTATACACCTGTGGAATGATCCCAAAAGTCGACGAACGAGACATGTGTTAGTTTCTGTTGGCTGAAGGTATGCGTGTAACGCGTATACGTATTATATTGACGAAAATTTGGCTTGGAGAAGAAGAAGAAAAATCCTATCCTACCATTTCCCACAACTCCATGAGACGATATTGCGATATCACTATCATGCGTGGACCGATTTTATTGATTTTGGTCTTATTCGAAAGCTTATATGCGGTTTACATAAGATAAATGCCTCTAAATTTAGAAAATATTGAAGGCACTATGAGATAATAATAAAATAAGTTTCAGGTTAGGTTGGAATAGCCGGGCGGCGAGTAAATGATAGCGGTAGCGACAGTCGGCATATATACAGGGTGTTGAACATGTATACACGGCAGGGACAGTCGACATTTATACAGGGTGTCTTTCATGTACTTGGCGTCCAGACGCCACCGTGTCTCTAGGTACTATGAGAACAAAAATTGATCATGCTTATTGTTAGATAAAATGTGTCGGAACCGTGCTGTACATCGTGAATATTACAATTTTGATGTAACTGCAAACTGTTTATTGGAATAGTCTTATTTTGCTAATGCTATAATCGCAACACACTTTTTCACCCGTTATATTTTTGAAACTGATTGTTTGCGATCCTTTGTGCCATTGAGCTCTAATTGGAGTAAAGCAAACATTGTACTAGATTCTAGATCCATGTTTGTTGGAATAAGGTAAGTCACACTGAACCAAACACTTAGAAATACCTACCTAAATTATACTTCGCATCTCGGCCTCGAGGTTACAAGTGTAGTAGCATTTATTCTACCTACTAACAGTCACGGTTTCACAGTTTTAAACCTAAAAATCTGGGCTCCCGACCCACACGGGCCTGGCGCCCTCCGTCGCACAGTGGAGTATTTGGCCCTAAAAGCTGGCAAAAAGTTACCAAAAATATGTGGTCATAATTATAAAGTTAAAATAGCTTTTAGTTGAGTTCAGATATAATATACACTTATATTCACATATTAATAATATTAATAAAAAAAAGTTTGTCATGCTCTAAAAAGCTACACTTGTAATCTCGCCCGAGACAATTACAGTCCCACCCAGGGAAGATACCCGAATAAATGTTGTAAGTCCTTTTGCCCAGAAGCTTGTACAAACATATTTGTTTTTTTTTTTTATTTTTATTTTAAAGGCTTTAAACGATATGACGAGCCGAGCCGACAATGTGGGTCGGGAGCCCAGATTTTTAGGTTTAAAACTCTGAAACCGCGACTGTTAGTAGGTAAAATAAATGCTACTGCACTTGAAATCATCTCGGGCGAGATTCTCGTATAATTACGATCGAATTTCACATACAGGTAAGTTCGTTTGATCGTTAAATTCTAATTAGGAATACATATGTAATATAAGTATGTACATAACAACGCAGATGAAATAAGGCAGTCAGAGCAACAACGGACTAACCCACATTTTTTTCGAAATTGAATTAGTAACAATAACGTATTCCAATAGGCTCTACTAACCATATAAAATAGGAAAAAAAAAATTTTTTTTAATGTGGGTTGGTCCGTTATTGCTCTGACTGTCTCAAATAATGTAAGGTATTGTAGTAACATTTAGAGTTAACTTCAAAGCAAACTTAATTTTTTTAAACAAGTTTTGTATTCCAAGGACTGTTGTTGAGCCACGTTTTACAAATTCCTTCATTGTTCAGACTTGTTATCGCTACTAGGTGCAACATTTTATGAATACAATTACAATCATAATTTACATAATAATTTGTATCATAATTTTATGAGTCTTGTTCCTAAATTTTTTATTCCTTTCTTATTTTCTATTTTACGAGGACACTGTTTAGTTTCAAGGTAACAGGTTTCTACTTCATGCTTTACAGGCTATGTTTTTTATTATTTTCAAGTTTCACGATTACACATCACTGGAATTTTTTATACAGTAGTTAGAATTACAATTCTGTAAAAAATATTTCCATACATGAAATATCAGATCCTGGGAAGGAAAAACTTAAAAACAGTTCGCGCGGTTTTATGTTAGGAAACGCTGTTCCAGTCAGCCGATGTGGATTGTTGGATCGCCGTTTCACTCTCGCGTTCCCATTTACCGCGCAGCCGATTGGGCTCCGTTGTCCGCGGCAAGACGCTACCAACGGAAAAGAGTCAATGAAGAGTAACCACTGACACCTGTTTCTGCCAACACCATTTAACACATTATCCGTTTAGTGAAATTCAAAATTTGCATTTCAAATTCGCCTTTTACGAATAAATTAACACGGCCGCGAATAGTTATATGTATCGTGAATTTTAGAGTAAGCAATAATACTCTGTTGCGAGGATTACAATTTCCTACTTGATTCGGAATCAAACATGGATATTTCCATATTTCATTCGGAGTTCACGAGAGTCGTGGATAGTTCACACTTACCACGTAACTTCACCCATATTGATTAATATCTTTTACCGGATATAGAAGACTGTTTTTATTGTTGCAACGACTTTTTTCGATTATTCGTTAGATTAAGAATCTAGATAGTCTAGCGGTAGTCTACCGGTTCAGATACGTATACAAGTGTACAGCGCGCGCTGTCACTTACTGTACACAAAATGAAAGGTGCCTTTAATTGCTGTCTCGATCAACAACAACATTTGTGTCATGCACGATATCGTCTACGTTGCAATAATTTGCATCGCTACTATAAATTGTATAGATATTGGTTGGTGACCACTGACGAATATGTGGGCGTCGAAAGAAAGGGATGAATGAATGAGGCTACTGGAAGACAAAATGCTGGAGGAAGGGAATCGTTCTACTATTGTAAGAGAGAGTAAGAGTGAGCTAAATAGTGATGACGAGAGAGGGGGAGAGAGAATAACAGCGGGCTCTCGTTCACTATGGTCAGTGCTTTTCGAACTGTTGCCAGTGATAGTTGTTCGGGCATGTGGCGGTGGATTCTTGATTATTGAATCGCATCGACATTTTTTCTCTCTTTCACTTAAAGACGGAGTTTCACCGCATTTCCCTTTCTTTATATAAGTGCGATCGGAGTTGTATTATTCGTTCTTTCTTTTATATCAGTGCTACCCGTTACTTCGATAGTGTTACGTCTGCCCAAGAAACTGGACGAACATAGTAAGTAAAGTACACGCATACGTGCATATTTTTAAATCTTCACATGTGCCAAAGAAGGACTGGGAGAAAGAGAGGGAGAAATGTGTTTAATTTCTATTTTCGATGTTGCGTTTTCATTTCTTCACATATTTGTAATAATTCAGACCTAATTCTTCGTTCATCGAAACCGTCGAGGTTTTGAATGAAGATAATTTCACCTGTGACTCGTTATTTCATCCTGCCGGGAAAGTTTTTGAACACACCGTGGATGTAAAAGTGCATTTTTTTAAACTTAATTCCTAGTTACATAATCGTTGCCAGCTGACCAGTATTTCGAGAAAGGACAACAATATTCATCGGTATTGAACATATTGTTCCTCGAATTTTTTTTAGGGAGATTTCGTTTCCAGGCTCGTTTTATTTTTTATTCGTAACATATTGCATCACGCGCGGATTCATGTAAGACCTCTGTAGAACAGGTCTGAAAAGAGATCGATTCGGAAAGGATTAAAGCAAACGTTGAGATCGCAACGGGATTGGGGTACCCTCCCACCCCCCCACACACACACTCTGTCCCCACTAAACAATACATTGAACGATTCAACTGCTCTATTTGAATTCGGCAACTGGAACAATAAAAAATTTGAAAAATAATAAAAACCCCTGCAAGCAGGAGAAACAAGTGATCGAAAGTTTTGGATTTCTGAAATGTAAATTACACGGATAAAATGCATCAAATTTACACTGCTAGTGATATCAATTTACGATTCATAATGGGATTCATAAAAATTCAATCTTCGCTTAAGATTCACCTTGTCTTTGAATGAACAACTTCGAACAGTTGGTAGACAAATATCATTGCAAGAACGAATAGTCGCTATAGTAATTATTTCTTCTGAAATAACCATCAAGGTCTGTGCAGCTGTAAATGTTGTCTGTATTGCATCGATGGAAAGTGATTGTAATGTTGGAATAATTAATTGCCAGGATCAACATTTCCAGTTATCATTTCAAGTCCGACAATCTTTTCCATAGGTTTAAGTGCTTGCTCAAGGTACACTTGAGTGATATGTAAAACGATACCTTTGAGCAAGTACCTCGCTAAACGAGTGTTTTGTTTTCCGTGACTTTTACAATTTCGCGACATTCGATACACCAACAATAATGTATTAAATTGTCCAACAAGTCATTCGGTTAATTGGAAGAAAGATCCAATTTCAAAGCAAATATCTAAGGTGTGAGTCTATCCTTTCTAATGCTTCAGAGGCATTGTTACAGCATGAAATCATGCCAATGCTAATCCAGGAGTTAAAAAATGCCGAATGGGAATAAATTACGGAAAATTTCTCGGTATCCAAATGCGTGTCGCGAATTGACCGAACAGCGACACTTTTCTGCCTACGCATTCTTCAGGACCTTCGCTGTAACAAGTACGAAGAACTCGTTTTGTCCTTCCGGGTTACTCGAGCCCTCTTACTTTCGTCGTGCGACGACCTCGTCGATTCTCCGTCTCGATAGTCGGATAAATTCGATACGAAATTAAAAGAAAAAGAATACGTAGGTAAGTGGAACACCAGAAATGATCGTGTCAGTCTTTTAAGAACGGAGAAATGATAACTGACAGCCAGCAGAGATTACTTGCACACCGCTTGCTTCGAGGCAGAACGTGCAAGTAAATTTGAATTTATTGCAAAATAACGATAAGAATGGCGATCTACTAGTAATCCTAACAAATTCAGAATCATGATACAATGAATTTTGCGTATAAATATGAAAAATATTCGTATATTTAATCTATGTTTCCCTCTTTTCATTTCAACTACTTATATTCACCGGAAAGCGCCCTTTTATAACGAAGCAATGGAAGTTTAGTGGAATTATTCTATTTGCAGCTACCAGTATTCGCAAGCTTATACTTTCGCGGCTTGTCGTCAACCTCTTACCTACTCTCTACTTCTCACAAACCAGCACCGAATTTCGAAGTTAATTTTATCGTTCAAACAATTTGTTTGCTCGTATTATAATTTTCTAGTGTTCTTACACACAGTTTATTATAATTGTCAAGTAGCGTGCGTGGCAGAATCTGTTACATTACAATACATTTAGCGTTGCATTTGATAGGTGTCGCTTACATTCAATCATTCCGAGACAGAAAAAGTTAAAAATGAGAAATTATCAATTTTCAGTGAGCAACAGTTCATAATAGATTTTTAATAGTTTTCTTTTATAAAATAATATTATATCTTCTAAAAATAAACATTAACATTTTTAAACAGAACAAAATATTCCCCGATAGAAGTTTTAGTATTCTTCCTTCATCTTATAAAGATTTGTGCCTGTATTAATGATATCTGTATTAAACTGTCATCGTTCTATTTTAAAAAATAATGTAACGCACGTAGGTATCTACCGTAGTGATAACAAATTTCAGTGAAATGTAGTTAGGGTTTGCAGAATAAAAAATTCAAACCCATTACTGTAACGTTTGAATTACCTAACGTAGTGAGGGCCAGTTGAGCCATTAAGGGCCCAGACGAGGGAGTTTTCGGGAATTTATTTCAACCAAACAACGCAAGTCAATCAATGTATTGTTTAGTATAGTTAATAATGTACATATCGGAGGGGAAGAATTTTTTTTAATCAAATTCGTAAATCCGTTTCCTGTACCTATACACTTCGTCAAAATGTTGCGCTGCAACAAAATCGTGCTTGTCGCGTTGACAGTGCCCAGGCCATATGGTTAATTTTATGAGGTTAACTATTGATTCGCAAGAGGACTCGAGCACTATCTTACTGGATTTAAACAAATCTGTACTCTACGCGTGACTGTATAGTTTTTAACCAAAGAGGGTTGAAACCAAAGAGTTAATATAGTCCCAAAATGAGTGGGGATTTGTATGGAATTTCCATATAAGGAAAGCTTTCAGGGTCGTCGTCGTGTCACTCGAGTTCCCATGGTCGTGATCCAGATGGTCGAGATCGTGACCTCCATTAGTGGTGTTTGATAAACGAAAGGATTTTAGGGCGTTTTCCCTTCGCAGACGCGAGCTCGAAAAACGGTTGAGAGCGGTGTATGGGAAAATTCCACATACGTAACACATGACGATCAAAAAAAGTAAAAATCGCACAAAATTACAAAATGGTCGGACGACTGAAAAAATATCATGTTTTCGGGGTAGAAAATTGGGGAAATGTTGATATAAAAATTAGAAGAAAGTCGTTAATTGAAAAAAAATGATAGCGACGGGTTTTTAGTACAATAAATACCGTTGCTCATGCCAATTGGATGTATAGCTTTCTCTGTAGACTGTCAACGCGGTTGAAAAATGTTATTCTGAGGAAAACGCGGTCAAAGTTCCGTTCGGTTCAGTCGCGCGCTTCACACCGCTTCACCGGAAATACTGTATCTCCGTCAATTTTGCGAATTTCTTCATAAAATTTGGAAAGAGCATTCTTGAAACGCACGCCTCTCAGAAAATGTGAAAAAGAAACAACCGGATGCCCACCTGAGCATGTATTGTGAAAATTTTTAATGTTGTAATGAAAATTTCTATATACCCGTCCGGATCGTCGCAATTTGGCCCTTTTACTATCAAAATATGCATTAACTTTTCATTTTCAAGATTCGAAAGTAAAAAAATTATCACCCTTAAGTTTACATACTGGTATTTCAATTCACCTATACAAATATGAGTTTTACCTGCAGTTTTTGAATAAATTAATCGATAAATAATTAATATGAGTACAGGGGCGGTTTAATGAATAAAAACGATTGTTTATACAATTAAAAAATATGAAAAATATTTATTTATTGGCATTCTCTACATTTTGTAAATGTAACTGCGTGTTCATCGCAAACAGGTTTTTTATATTGCACACAGGATTTTCTTGTCTTCCTACGTTTTTTCTTTTGTATCTCTGTAGCACAAATGGCTCGAACCTGTGATGACTTTTTTGCCTGTCTTGTCTGTAGCAGGTGTGGAGCCAGACGGAATCACAGGAGGATTCACCTGTTTTCCGAGGACGCTCTCAATCGCTAACTTCTTTGAGTAGTTTCTTATGATCTGCGAATTTTCAAAGCGATCTTCAACAATGGGTGTGGCGAGCTCTTTCCTCAGTTGACGCAAAAATAAGCGACGTTGAATATTCGTCTTCTTTTTGAACATTTTATTATCTTCATAATAGATAATATACGAAGTAAGGGCGGCAACGTCCAAAATATTGAAAAATAAGGTGAGTGGCCACCTGCTTGTACGGCGGTGCGTTGTATATCTCCCTACAATTTGGTCCGTTGTATCGACGCCAGCCTTGTACTTATTATAGAATAATATTATCTCTGGCTTTCTCTTTGCATCATTCACCACTGCCATATCCGAGTGCATTGTCGACAATACAATTACTACTTCATTTTTCTTGGGTACGTACGAACATAGAGTTGCTTTCTCGTGAAAACCAAACAGCGTCGAACATTCTTCCCTTGTTTTCGCTGGAGCCATTGCGTTGGGAATATAGGGTTTATTTTTTTTTTCAAACTGCCAACGATGGTTAACTTCCACAACAATAAATGTTTAGCAAGCGGGTAACGTTGTGAAGAAATTGTCCATAGATATATTTCTTCCTCTTCCTTTATACGGCACCGCAAGCCCCTTCACAACTTTTTCTTCTTGGTTCGCCTCTCGAATATTTCCAGCCTTCCCGGTGTAAATTAATCCGTTTAGCGGATAAGCGTTTTCAGCATCATATTGTATAGTTTCGATTTTATCAACGAAAAACGGCCATTTTTTGATGATGCCATTTTTCGTTGATACTATCGAAACTATATATTGAAAAAAAATCCTTTCGTCAATCACTAGATGTTCAAATAAAAAAAAAATCCCACAAAATTTCAGAAATATTGCTGCACTAGTTTTCGAGATATCTTGCTCACCGTTTTCAAAAAGGCTTATTGGATGTCGTTGCATTTTTCTCGATAGACGACGTGGAATCTTATTACGATCCTGTATGCAAAATTGGAAGTGAATTGGTTAAACGTAGCGTGAGTTTTTGGCCCACCGTTTAGCCGCGTAAAATCGGGAGACTTTCGGATATGTATCCATAACTTCCCAAAAACAATAGCTTTTTAACTGAAACTTTTTTTTTAAGTCGTTCATAATACAATTTAAAGATAGTAAAAAAATGGGAAATCTGCATCAAACCGTTGACTTGTAAAAAAATCCACAAAATGTGCACATTTTCTGAGGATTCAAACGGGTATATCCCCTTAAGTACAAATTTACGTGTAACTAGACACACAGAACGATTGTCTCCCCGTGTTATTGTACTTCGTATAAAACAATTTCTACGTATATATAGCAAATTAAATAAGTATGAGCGATGTTTCGCGTACACATTCTATATTTATTTACCGCGGCTGACTCGACCAACGAGCAGTATACCAGTGAACGCATGAACTGCATCGGATGGGGTGGAGTTGCGTGCTTCGATAGAAATTCGACCGGATTCCAGCTGCTTTCTACCGAATTTTTTCCGGCGGCTTCTTGACGTAGTATTCTGCGTGCAACCAGACAAGTGCCCTCAGCAGAAAGCTTTACAGTGAGAAAGGTTAAACTAGATGAACGTGTTCCGTACAGATATTTTTTGTAGCCACTTGTTCACAGAACTACTCTTTTTAGTGTATTTCGAATTTTACGTAATACAGAGCGACCTAAATATTTAATCAATAGACTTTAAAATTAATTTAAAATCAAATTAATACATCAATAACAGTTTTGGTACAGCAGAATTTGGTTTCCGGATAGTTGGCGAGTTTCGCAGGGTTTGATGACACCGTAAGTTCATATCATTTTTTTCTATTATTGCAATAATTAGGTCAATTTTAGGATATTAGCAACAATAGCAAAGTAAATGATTGCGTTTGTTAATGAATAATCAAATTGATATTGAGTAAGAGTCATTCCTTTAGTCAGCATTTCCTAGGACAGTATTTTTATGAGCATGCCATTCATGTAAACCGTAATTTTATTCACAATTATTCGAACAAAATTAGTTAATATGAATAGGAATAATTCATTTAGTACAATGTTTAACGACTACTTTTGTAAGAATTAATGGCGATTGTTTGGTGACTCAAACAAGAAGCTCGTGTTATAATAACCACTGGAAATCGAATCTGTATTAATAGCATATCGTTATTTTCTTTAGCATTATTTGTCACTCTTAAATAACTTCATTCGTTTAATGCTTAATAGATTGAAACGGATCAAGGGAGATGCGTTTCCAGCGTACTTTCTTCACTAATGTGATCTGCTCTACATTGCAAGCAGTGTGACAAATTTTCTTAATTCTTAATGCTATGCTAATTTGACAAATTTTGTCGGTTTTCCTTCTTTAATAAATTTCAAGAAACTTGTGCGAAACAAGATGCTCTGTCTATCTTCTAATATTCTCCGGACTACCTCCAAGCCTGTGCATCCCCTTAATTTCTATCCAAACCTGTGCATCCCCTTCATTTCTATTCAAGCCTGTGCGTTTCCTTCATTTCTATAAGCTTACATAAATACTCTAAATTAAAAATAGTTTGCTGGTATAAAAGTAATCTGGCATTTTAAATGCAATGCAATTTGTTACAATATATTATTTTGTACACGCATGGTGCAAATTTCCAGAAACTTATGCGAAAGAAGATGCTTCTCTGTCGAACCTTCTTCGGACGACTTCCAAGTCTGCGACACTACTTAAGAAATTTATTAAAAAAATTTGGCGACTTACCTTGTTAATTGAGACAATGATTCAGTCTCCTATTTAGTGTAAAAACTCGTGACATTTCAAATTTGGACAACTTACTTTATTTAACACATAGGTTAAGATTGATTGACATATATAGGTTACAATTCAATAGTATATATGTATGTACAATGACGGACAACGATCCCTGCCGAATAATCCCGGGAGTAGACGAACGAAGAACGAAACATGCGTTAGTTCGTCGGTGTGCGTGTAACGTGTATATATGTATTATGTTTGACGAAAATTTTGATTGGAGAAGAAGAAGAATCAGGAGAAGGAGAAAAATCTTATTTCCAGCTGATCCTGGATCCATGAGACGATATTACGATATCTCTGTCATTCGTGGACCGATTTTATTGAAGTTGGTCTTATTCGAAAGTTTATATGCGGTTTACACAAGAGAAATGCCTTTAAATTTAGAAAATATTGCAGGCGTGACGAGATATTAATGAAATAAGTTTCAGGTTAGGTTGGATTAGCCGGGCGACAGTCGACATATACAGGATGTCCAAACATGTACTTCGCGTCGAGACGCTACCGCTTCTCTAGATACATTTAAATTATATCCAAGGTTCGATCTTTCTTGGCTTATTTTGAGTACTTTAGAGAATCGCACCATTCTTTTGGAATTTCTATATTACCATTGGCTCGAAGATTATGATAATAACAAACATATGTAACCGGTTCGTCTGAAATAAATTTCGTTTCCTCAGAAAGTTATATTAAGCACCCGACTGGCGATCTTTACGTTATTCCTTTATCACAGAGATTCCCAACCAGTGGGATGCGAATTGTTCTTTGGGGAGTCGCCACGGTTTTCGGACTTTTAAATATTATTAAATTAGAATTATATTCTGAAATACCTATTTTAATGTGGTTTCTTTACCTTATTAAATTTTCCTTATGTTATATGAGGGAGGAGGAGGAGGGGGAGGTCGCATATTATTTGATTATTACAAAAGGGGGTTGCGACTCAAAAAAGGTTGGGAAACACTGCATGATCAATATTTTAAGAGAAAGCAAAACATTTGAAATTTTACTTACAGTGGTCCCCGGATTATCGAGAAAAATTCGGGACCGGGGAATTCTCCATAAGCCGGGGTAGGGGAAGTAGTTTACGTCTAATAAACTGACCCTTGTTAAGAGCCTCGCCCGAACCGTCTGACAAGGAGACTGGACGACCTAAACCGAGAGTGAGTGAAGTAGCTCACTAATAGGACACCCTCGGTCGACGGCGAATTGAGATTCAGTATTTAATATGAAAACTTTCATATTACTAATTACATCTGGAAGAGAGTATTACCGATGGATTGGTGAGTTTATGTAGACGAAAATGAGTCCAAACACGAAGCAATTCGGTCTATTTTTTATTATGAAAATACAATTGGAATTCCAGTTCCCCGGTTTAAGCGGAAAACACACTTCTGGTGACTGGCCTGCGACACACACTAAGTTCTCTAAAAATGGACCGAATTTTTCCATATTTGAACTCATTTTCATTGGGAAATCCTAAAAAATCCATTGGTAATACTTTCATGAACGTTTATCAAAAACATGAATTTTTTATTCTTCTCTACTGGGTATTTTACCTGACCCAACGGTTTTATTGCTCCCAGCAGTCAACGGGCGGTCTACCCGCGACCGAAGGCCCGTGCTTGCGCCGAGGAAGCAAAACCATGGAGTGGGTAGGTCTTTCAAGTTTTTGGACGATTAATAAAATTTCATCTTAATAACATTACGACTAATAATTACAAGTCTAAGAAATTTTCGTGTTTCTTCGATTGTTCACTGGGACCCGTAATTTAAAACGTAATAAATCTATAGTGTAGAGAATACGCATGTAAGCGTATACGTTATTTTTTATGCAATGTCTTTATCACGAATTTCATAACAATAAGTTGACTAAAAAATTTTAAAAATTGCTAAAATTACATCTTGTCGCGATGCAGAAATGTTGTACGACACTGTATTTTTTAGTGGTGTATTAATACAAAGCAGATGCATATTTCGGATTCATTGTGTAAACTTTTATCAACTTACAATTAGTTGCCACAAACATCGAGCGATGACAGTTTACCTGCTTATAGCAGAACTAATGATTTAAAAATTGTTATGGTATATAAATCAAGAAAATTATACATTTATATATTAAAGGAAATCCTATTTTCAGAGTAAATACGTTACTAACTACTAAGGTATGGACTACTTATTAGTTAAGGTATTAGAAAACGGGGACTGTGGTTGCGTAAAATAGAATTCAAATGTTCACAAATTTTTTTGAAATAAAAGATTTTTCTATGAATGATTGATATATTTTCTTCCACTTTAAAATAGATTGGAATAACATTTGTGATGAGTACTAAGTTTATGAATATCAGCGTGCTCTTTCATGAGCGTAAACAATTGGTAGTCATTAACTTCATTATTTAATAACATTGAAAGTTAGGTTATGGTTTGAAATCATTGTACGTACATCACTAAATTTGTTGGTTCTGGAAAAAGTGATGATTTTTGTCTTGGACTTGTGATCTATGGCATTCGTTAACGTGACATCGAACCATTCTTTACACTTTCTTCACCTTTAAATCAACGAATATCCCAAGCCCACTACAAACAGCTACCAATGGCTACAAACAGGTGTTTTTAGCTTGGCTTCTTTACCTCCCACTTTGCTACCCGCGAACTGAATAATATTGAGCCTGAACCGACAGGTGTCGCTTGCATCGCATATTTCTGCTTCTACTCTATCTTATCCTTTTTGGGGTAGGGCACACGTATTGTCGCTATTGACCGACGCAAAAATGTCACGAATACAAAGTAAGCAAACGGAACACAGGCGTTGGGAGCCAATGGAGAAAAGTAGACCCCTTGCCCCTTGTATCCTTCGGGAATTGTTGAGAAGGAATGTTGGTATGTGGCCCAAACCAACTGGAACGGAAATAAATTTAGAAATAAACTCCAAAACATGAACAGATTTCCCGTAACGGCAGGAAACATGAAAGTTTCATAAGCAGTAGTGTATAGGGCTCTGAACGCGCCTCCGGCGGAAGTCGGGTGAAAACGGTTCGCAAACGTGCGTAGCCTGAGAACGACACAAATCGATACGTGCTCGCGCCGTTATGACCAGAAGTAATACTTGCGACCGCAGCAAAGAACGAACGGACCAAGTCAGCCTGCCTCAAGTTTGTACTCGAACTACCAACAGGCTTGACAAGTCGCACCTTACGTAAGTTTCACACGAGTGTGTGCGCGGGTGTTGTCTCTTGTGGTATTGCTTTACTAAACATACTATACACCTGGTAATAATACATATTACTAATATTGATAATTGTGTGCTTCGAATTTCAATGCCAAATAATCAAACTATGGGTACATATTGGGTCATTTCATAAGTAACATTGTTTTCTTTTTTGTAGATATGTGTATTATAATAATTTTTTGTATATTAGCTTCATCATTTTATAAAAAATATATGCGCATTCTAATTTCTTCGGCAAATGCATAAACACATATATTTTAATTAACAATACCTTGAACATTCAATAAAAGTCTACGTTAAAAACTGTTTTTATGTTTTTAATGCGCGTGTCCAAACAGAGGAGGTAAAAGTAGATGGAGCCATCGACCCTTTCTCCACTCTAAATTCTATGACAATAGCGATAAGCAGATTTGAACTGTGAGACTCAATATATGTAGTGTCGAGTTATTGTTATTGTATGGCAAGCAAACCGAAGATATGTGGACTCCTTTATTTTCCAGCTCCTCCTCTTACCACCTTATGCAAGTCCCACTACTGCTCGATATACATATGTACGTAAATATATATTGATAGGTAAGATCCTGACTATGTAACTGGATTTTTAACGATATGACGCAACATATTAACTCATATAATCTCGAATATGAAGTGAATGCTGTTTAATCTGGATTAACTGCGAATTAGTATTATGGTTATGTTAAATGAATCATTACGGAAAAACCAGTTTTATATTCATAAAAATTTAAATGTATAAACACTTACGAAATAATATCTGCATTAATGTGTATCTTAATATAGTTTATCAACTATGTCAGTAAATGTACCTATACATTTTCTAATATGTACTAATACACCTGTTAATAATAGTGATGGTGCATGTGTTAATGTGATTTTTTGGCGACTTACCTCGTTAATTGACACAATAATTCAGTGCCCTATCTGGTGTAAAAACTCATGACATTTCAAAAATTTTGACTACTTAGTTTCCTTATTTGACACTTGGCAGGTTATGATTGTTTGACACTAGCTAGGTTACGTTTACCTCGACAGATGTGCTCTCTGCCTGGCTGTCACGTGACACAATTTGTTCCGCGATTGGCCGAAACCTTCATCGGATGACCGACGTGCCTGTGGCAGACACTTCCTCTCCCTTTCATGTTCACATCTTGCCCACACTTGACCATGGAGAAAATACCTTAACATAAAATTCGCCTAATTGGAACTTTGCATTGAAATATCTCAGTTCATAAGACACGTAGGAACAAATCGAAGTCTCTTTTCTTATGTAAATCAAACCCAAGCTATCCATTAAAATCATTCAAAATCTAATTAGATCAACCGTTATTGAGATTCGATAATCGAAGGGTTCTTGATAGCGGGTCGTGGCGTTATACATAGAACACTCTGTGTCTAGAGTCATTCCACGCGAAGTCGGACAGTTTTCGGAGTAACATTTCGGATTTTGGTGCAACTTGGATATGTTGTAGTCTTGAGGGATATATAAACATATCTAGAAGGATCTTTCAAAGTATCAAAAATTGTGGATGTTTACTTTTTTTTCCAAAAATTGTAACTGTTGAACTAACAAACTGATAAAAATGACCTTTTGGGTGCTTACAGTGGAGATATAAGAGTACCCAATAAAAATTATTTCACTTAATAAAAAGGAATATTTGACCATTTATTTAGCAAATTGTTCTTAACAAATGCAATTTTATACTTGAAGCACCTTTTTAAAAATTTGAAAAAATAGGAGGATATAGCCCTGTTTGTCCTCTTTACGGACCTGTTTTCAAAAACGTGAACACTTAAAAATTGGCCAAATGAAAATTAATTGAATGTAACGTTGCGTCAAATCACACCGGCTCGACTGGCTGAGCCGTGTGGAGGTACTTGCAGCGGTGAAGCGGCTATATCCGCTATTCTTATACAATGTTCTCTAATATGGTAAGATTTATAAAAAAACTGAAGAAGGAACACTTTCACTGTTTTTTATACACAACATAATACGGTATCCTAATTTTTAATGTTCGCAATATTTTCCTTGAAATGAGGATGACCTTCAGTTTTTTTAATGGAATGCTATATATTTGATTACCCAATATGAAAGCGACTGTCCAGACAAATTCAACCATATGCTATACTATGATCTTCAAGGCTACACAAGGTTAGGAATGAAATAAATATGTCGAACTATCTATCTAGTAGATTGAATTTCTTCTTTCATTCTTACCCATGTGTGGTCTTGAAGGTCGTAAGTATACTATATTGTTGAATTTGTCTTGACAGTCGCTTTCATATTGGGTAATCAAATATATAGCATTCTATTTAAAAAACTGAAGGTCAACCCTCGTTTCAAGGAAAATATTGTGAACACCAAAAATTAGGATACCATATTATGTTGTGTATAGAAAACAGTAAAAGTTTTCCTTCTTCAGTTTTTTGCAAATACTTACCATGTTAGAGAAGTAATACAACGAATAATAGTATCTTGTTTTACGGTTGAAGCTTTCACTTGATATCAGGTTAAACGTTAATTGTGCTGGTCCATAAAACCTGCTGTCTCATTTAAAAATCCAGTAAAACTGTCAGCTGTGCTCAACATTCAAATTTCGGTGAAAGTAGAAAGAGCGACACCAGAAGTTATTGTTAATTAGCCTACAGTAGGTTTGATGGACCCCCAATTCTATGTCTGTCTGCATAATTTAGCAAAGATAACATCATATTCTGTAGTGAGTCGACTAATTGCCTGTAATTTTTTAACGCCCACGTAATCTTATTCTGATGGCATTATACCACATATAAGTCTTACTGGTGTATAGTAAAAGAATATCTATTTTCTTTTTGTACACTTGTATTTACTTGCCACTAATATTACACCAACCGTATCGAAGAAAGTATTAAGTATTCCATAATACATTCTTTAGAAATCAATATGTTGTAGCTAATAAAGGACAACACATTTCTATTAATTATATTTGTATGCGATCTCAATGAAATCTTATAAATTCGATGAAAAGTATGCCGGACGCATTAATTACAGAGAACATCGACCTTCGTATTATTAACAGCTTTCACAAAGCTACTATACTGTGTGCAGAACGCGAGCTCTGTATGTATGTATATATATATTTATTAGGGTGCTGCTTATTTACTAAGTAAAAAAATTCAAATTTTCCATGGGACCCCCTTAATTTTGTTTCGTTTGATCTAATATAGTGATGTGTAAAGGTTCAGCTGAATCGAATAACATTAAATCGTGGAGATTTGAGCATTAACTTTAAAAAGTTACAAAGAAATCTTACAAACAACGAAAATTATGGTATTTTCCCTCGGAAAATGTGTACATTTTGTGGATTTTTTTACAAGTCAACGGCTTGATACAAATTTCTCGTTTTTTTATTATCTTTACATAGTATTATAAACTACTCAAAAAAAAAGTTTCAGTTAAAAAACTATTGTTTTTGGGAAGTTATGCATACACATCCAAAAGTCTTTCGATTTTAGACGGCTAAACGGTGGCCCGGCTAAATTTGGCCCGAGCTACGGATGAATGTGTGTGTGCGTGAGGGTGCATGTTAGTTATAAGAGAGTAAATGCGAGGAGGAAGGTGGTTGTCGTTCTTGGACCAGTGACAGTGTCACTAGAGAATAAAGCAGATCCTACTAGCATATCTTGTTTCACTATTTCCCGCTGGCCCTCTTATACAAGTTTGATCGTATTGCAAGAATATTTGGCGGCCATCCACCGCCAGTTGATTTTTATTAGCAACACAAAGGCGTTCGTCGTGGCTTTCGTACAGTGATCGAAGTTACGCTGGTAGCGAGCCGAGTGACGTCACATTCGCTTCGCGTGTCGCCACTTGGCTGGCTTCGCGCTGTTGTCAATTCACGCACACATTGCCACCGCTCCTGTAGGTGTAGCGGTAGCCGGAGACCGCCGATCCCTGCGTTCATATCTGGATGTATTTGAGCCAAAATTGCGCCGCATGCGCGTCTGAGAAAACAGATTGAAAAAAATTATTGACTTTAATGTAAAAAATATGCGTCAGCATCGGTGCACTTTTGAGTACAGATAACCTTCCTACCACGCGGTTCAGAAAATGTGAAAATTCTTTTACAACGCGGTTCAGAAAACGCGGTAAGTCTTTTGCAACGTGGTACTTCTACAACGCAATTTATATTTTGTAACGAATCGTGCTACGTGTGACACGCTTGCTATAAAATATATTTGCACACATGCGCCATCTCTTGCGACGCGATCGGCATTTGTCCCAATTGCCGATTGTTTTAAGCCTGAATATAGCGGGCTGCGGGAGTGAAATGCATGAAATATATTTATGTTTGTATGTTGTTCATTTATAATAAATAAAGAAGACAATACGTACCGCATAAAATAGTAATTTTGCTCCCATTTAGAACTGATCCCCGGTTTTTGTATGGAATTAATGTCGCTTATAACGCCATTTCCTACAACGCAGCGTTTTCTATATAGGAACGTATCTACCGCGTTGTGGAAGGGCTAGCTGTAGAGTTAAAATCACCAACCCTGTCACTATTACACGTTCAAAAGATTTAGAACACACGCAGGCTGAGTACAATCCTTAACGCGCATAAGGCGAAAAACTTCTTCTTTTGTACTACAAGGCTTTCAATTATATACAATTTCGTCGTATTTTATTTCTTTTGTTAAGCAATAAATACATGATCATTAAAGGGACACTTACAGCAATGACTTGTTGCAATGATTCCGCAGTAGGCTCGTGCAATGTTCGTGACGCGTCCGAAGAGTTCGTGTTGGATTGCATATTGCATTACACGTTGCATGGCACTCGTCTGTATCCGGCTTTAAGTGTCACGCGCTGCTCATATCGAAATGTTACCCTTACAAAGGGTGGTCACAGAAACACAATCACCGGCTACGGTCAATCATTATCTGCTGAATCTAAAACGGAAATAAATATGTTTATGTATCAGGGTGGCTCTTATTTACTCAAGATTTTTCAAGAACCCACCAGAAAAGTTGTGGGTTCCCCGGACAAATACCAAATAATTATAAAAGTACCAAATAATTATAAAAAAAATCCGTGTAAAGTTTGAGCTCGATTGGATAACGGGAAAGGGTGTCGCTGGGACGTTAAACATTTAAATCATTATTTAACAGCTCGCGAAGTCGATTTTATATAATATCCTCCAAGTTATTGATTACATAAAAAATATGACAAACAAAAGTTGTACACCCGGACACGGAGCATCTTTTATGTTGTATTACTTTTTCCTATGCGGCAAACGGTTTTCGAGAAAAGTCCGAAAAACTAAAAAAAAATTATATATGTGTATATATATATATATATATATATATATATATATATATATAAAGATGGAATGTAGTGTGAAATGTATGTGGAAAGTATTGCAGAGGTTGATTCAAGATATAAAAATATCATGATTTTGTGCTCACCCTGTATAATCGCTTTCTAGGTTTCTTTCCTGAAATTCCAACGAGAAAATGGTTATCAAAGGTTAGCATGAATTGTGAAATGAACGATATACAGAATCTTCAGAAACATGGTAGGTAGATGGGTAACAAAAGAATTTGAAAATTTTAATAAACAATGATAGAAAGTAACAAATTTTAAAGGAAAGTTATAATGATAATGTTAATAACTGGGTATCAAGCTAAAGAACCGTTCCTGCTTACTTTATTTCCGTTTAGTTTACTGAACAAATTATTTACTAAACATTAACAAACGATGTGGAATGCATTTATACAAATGTAAGCAATTAATTCGAAGATTTTGTAAATATGATAGTAAGTAGTAAAGGTAAAATTTTATTTTTTCCAAATTTCTTCAATTAATTTTGTAATAGTATGAATTTCAATAATATAGGCAAATTGAGTCTAAGAAGACAAAAATCATTCCGACATTCAAGTAAAAATCCTTTACTTTTTGTTAGCACCACCTGAGTTCACATACTAATTTTTTCTTAAATATTTTTCTACATGTCGTAAAACATTGAAACAAATCATCAGCGAATTTCTATGAAGAAAAACGATACGGAACCCAGAAAGGAGGTGAAATGGGTAAACGTAACGTGGAATACAGTACACAGTGAAAAAGAAAGTTAAGTTAAGTACGGTCTCACGATACTTTACGGTACATTTCTCTCGGGGCTGCGATAAAAGGCTTGTTCCCCTGCCTCCTCAATTCTGTTCTACTTTTATCGTATTCCATTCGTACGAGCTTCCATGTGTAGTTGAGCTACATGAATGTGTAGTTACGTTATGCGTGCTACGATTTTTCACGCATCGAGGAACGAGGTGATCGAAGAGAATAGAGCCCTTTACATGTATACATCCAAAGATGTATACCTACATGTATTATAGTTTCAAGCTGTTAAATTAATTTAGAGTTGATACCTACGAATGTTTTAAAGCACACTATCATGTTCAGTTACACATATTTTTACAGGATACTGCTACACGTGTCAAATATTTATTACAGACTAACTCAGACCATTAAATAAAAATTTTCACTGTACCAATAAATAATACTATTAACAGTAATACTATTCCAAAGTACAATTAAAGAGGTATAATATTAAGTTGAAAACTATAACATATTTTTATTGGTAGAGTGAACAATTTTATTTAATGGGCTGTGTTATATGTGATAAATATGTAAAAATAGAAGAACAGGGCGAGTTCTCGTAAAGTATAGACTTTCGAAAATAGAAAGCTTAAAGAACTCTTATAATGCTAACGAGTAATACCTATACATACATACATTTATTCCATTCATTTCGATCCGCATTTTTGAACGAGCGACTAACAAACTTAATCTTTCTACTAGGAAATATTAACAGAGTTATTCATTCCCCTTCTATACACATCATATTTTTAAATAATAAAGAGAATTCGGAAATATAACGAACTACTTACCTACATAAAAGTATATGGAAATGTTTAGTGGCACCTTCATACATTTTACCAATTTTTCAGAACTTTAACATGTACTTAATACCTTAAACTGTTTGGGTGTAGGATATTTATCTTATGGGAATCGTTAGATATTTAGGCGTCATTATCAGATTCCATAAATTAAAAAAATTGTTACTGTATTCGAACTAGAATAGTGTGTAAAATGCTACTGTCAATAAATTCCAGGGGAAATATAGTGAATACTGATACTGGTGAGAGAAGAAGGTACAGGCACCAACCTACCATGGCAGCGTTCTTTTCAAACTTGACGAGCTATAATCTGGGAGCCAGTGAACATTTTTAATGTCTCATCGCGACGAGGATTTTCTATCATTTTTCTAATTACCCTTATGCTGAAAGTCAATGGACGGACGAAACTCGAACATGTCAAGTTTGGAAGCGTTCTCGACTCATCGCGACAAGGCTGGGATTTGGTGGAATAATTGTTTACGTTGTAAAACCAATAGAAAAAATAGTCTGGCAGTCTATAAGCGGTGATAAGACCTTGCCAGACGTTTATAAATGAATCGAGAGTCACTACTATCCTATACTTCGTCGATACAATGGTCAGTTACGTCAAATATAAAGTAATCTGGAGAGATAACTATTCTTCCCCGTCGGTTGAGACACTAAAAATGTTCACTGGCTCCCGGACTATAAGTACAATTGTATTCGACAAGGGAGACTTGATATTATCGCGAAAAAACCGCACTGACAATGCGTGAGATACGGAAGAGGAAGAATCATGAGATGCAGCGCTATATATTACAAAAATAGATGCTCCTTCTTATGCTAGTATATTTTTATCATATATTTGAATGTTTTTGTAAATCAGGCATGGAAATTAAGTGAACTTGACGGCCGATTTCCAGAGGCAACGCCTGCTTTCTCCCGCAGCGCGTCTTGGCCGCCGCGGTGGCCTAGGTGCTTCGAGCGCTTCAGGCCCGTACCACGTGAACCGCGCGTGGCGCTTTGACAAAACAAAAACGCATCGACAATCATGCTCTCTGGGACGATGTCGAAACTTATTGATACAATGTCGCCCCAATGCGCCACGCACGGATCATACGGTACGGGTCTGAGGCGCTCGAAGCACCTAGCGCGGGGACCAAGACGCGCGGCAGGAGAAAGGAGGCGCTGCCTCTGGAAATCGGCCGTCAAGTTCACTTAATTCCCATGTCTGTGTTAAGGAGATATGCGTGTACGTACATAAAATAATAATAATTAGGTGACAATAGTCTTTATTATTAACCAGAACTGGCAAAATATTGGGCCAATGTCCATGCAATATAAGATGGGACCACCGGAGCATCGCCCTCTTTCGATTAAAAAAAAGATCATCAAAATCGGTCAATATGCTGAGGAGTTATGCGGGGACAAACATGAAAAAAAATACGGACGGGTCGAATCTATAACCTCCTCCTTTTTTCAAGTCGGTTAAAAATGGCAATACATTACAATACATTAATACATAATTGACTAACAGAGAGAAGCGCACGTACAATTGTAGTAAGAACTTGGCCAGCGTATCCTACAGAAATGTGTAATATATTTTTCACTACACAGTTGTGAATATAAAATTGTTTCACTTAATTATCGAGAATTTGTTAACTTAAAAGCAATCTGACATTTACTGAAAAAAGTAGGCGCAATAAAATGTTGATTGTCCGAAATAATAGATATACAGTAAATACTCGTTAGGAGCCCGACGAACGGGGCTGGCCGCGGGCTCCTAACGCGACTGGGCACTATTCCGCGCGGCCACTGGCGCGAGTGAGAAAAGCCAATGAGGGAGCAAGAGGAAACGAAAGAGCCTCTCGCCCGTTCCCTGGTTCCCCACTCTCGGCCGAAGGATTCCAAGAAGTGGTGGGGATAGTCGCCGGGCTCCTAACGCGTGGTAGAAACGGGCTCCTAACGAGGATTTACTGTATTCACAATTAATAATAACCGAGAGACACGGCAGTGTCTCGCGCCAAGTATAGATATGCGCAGCGCGAGACGCACAGTATCTATATTACGCCGCGACCCGCTATCAAAAACCCTGAGATAACCGAGTCTCAATAAAGGCTGATCCGATTAACTTTTTAATGGTCTTAATGGATAGATTGGGTTTGATTTACATAAGAAAAGTGTCTTTGTTTTGTTCCTACGTGCCTTATGAGCTGAGATATTTCGATGTGAAGTTGCAATTTACCGAATTTTATGTTAACATATTTTCTCCGTCGTCAAGTGTAGGCAAGAGGGGAGCATGAAAGGGTGATGAAATGTCTCTCAGGGACGCCGTTCATTGGATGAAGGTTTCGGCTAATCGCGTAACAAATTGTTGTCACGTGACAGCCAGACAGAGAGCACATCTGTCGAGGTAAACGTAACCTAGCTAGTGTCAAACAATCATAACCTGCCAAGTGTCAAATAAGGAAACTTGTCCAAATTTTTGGGATGACACGAGTTTTTACACCATATAGGACACTGAATTATAGTCTCAATTAACATGGTAAGTCGTCAAAATTTTTTAATACACCATTTATATAGAGCTTATAGAACCGGAGGGAACGCACAGACTTGGATAGAAATGAAGGGGACGCACGGGCTTGGATAGAAATGAAGGGGACGCACGGGCTTGGATAGAAATGAAAGGAATGCACAGGCTTGGAGGTTATCCATAGATGGTTAAACAGACAGAGAAGCACCTTGTTTCGCACAAGTTTCTGGAAATTTGTCAAATAAGGTAAATCGACCAAATTTGTCAAATTAGCGTAGCAATAAGAATGAAGAAAATAAAGGTTTACTACTTGCAACGTAGAGCAAGTCACATTAGTGAAGAAAGTACGCTGAAAACACATCTCCCTTAATATTTTTCAATCTTTTGTGAAAGATATTCGCAATACTTTATTAAAAACCATAGTAGTTCCCACGCTATTCATTAATTTTATTAGTTTCCCATTAACATGATTTCAATTCACCAATAAACATATTAAATTAATTTTATTCCAACACTAATAAATTGTGCATTAGGTAATAATATTGGATCTCTTCTTTCATTTTCGCTGAATTACCATTAGCCTTTAAATTTCCCGCGATAAAACTTTCTGTCATACGCTCTCACCTCCTTCAGACACATTTTGTAGTCTCTAGACTTACTATAGCAAAGGGCTACTCTATTTTTATATGTTCTACGTTAAGTTGTAGCCAAAATGTGGATTTTATATATTTACAGATAATCGAAGCAGAAGCGACTGATAAAGTAACCCTGCTGCACGAGCAAATGAAAAAACTAAACACATTTTAATGTTTAATATTATTTTAGAGTTTTAAGAAATATGTATATACAATTAAAATCGAATTTTATTATGAATGTGGAAAACTGTATAATAATTTAAAGGAGAAAAAAAAATAAATGGGACATAGTATTACATTAATTAAACGATTTTATTCAGCTTCGATCCTCTGTTTGCTTCTTGTATGTTTGTTTTATATCTGAAAACTCAAATTTAAACCAATTCCACCAATCCAATTGTCTTGTAGCTCTGCAGGCGTGCGTAGTTTGGACGACAATATAATATATTGTTAATTAAAAAAAATAATGCATTGGAAAATACAGAAATAAAAAGAGGAATGCGTATTGTGACCGATATCGGCCGACTATATAATTGGAAGAATAATTGCATTTTCCCTTTAATGGGCAATCTGGAGAATCGATTTCTCTGCTTGCAAAGAATTGAAAATCAGACGTTTGTTCACGACAGCTAAGGATACGAGTGGTTCTCGAAAATGTGGAACACCGATTGCCGGTGAAATTTTCACGGATGGTCGATCTCAGCGATCTATTCAACCAAACGTGGAACTCACAGCCCTACAAAGAATTGAACGTTTTTAAGCCGATTTATTTATTTTTACATAATATAAAAAAGAACAATACCATATGTCGACTATAAGTTTGATAACAACAAACATGTACGTAAATAATCTGTGAGAGCGCTCCTGAAAAATAATTGGCAATTAGTAAATGCTACAAATATCGAGCGTCCAAAGAAATAACAATCGACCGACCGCGACCTGAAGTTTCGAAACATATAGGTACTTTAGTGAACAGTGATTATAGAAATTTAATTAATTTGCATCTTATACTCTTCGATATCAAACAAGGCTTGAATATCAAAATTTAATAGCTCGTTTAGTTACAGAAATGTTTGTTTGTAACACCTTAAGTATTCCACCCTGTATAATATGTATTTGTTAATAGATTGCATGTAATAGTCTCCACACCTTGACAATTCCTGAATATGTATAAAATGAACTATAAACGCGAATACCATGTATGAAATAAAACCAAAATAAAGGACGTAGGTATTTTTACAAGAATAGAACGATATCGAACCTAAATTTACTACAAAGTTAGTCCCGTTCTTTCTAAATGGTTTAAAAAGATTCTAAAGAGAAAAGGACCAGCAGAAAATATTAAAACTTCATGTTTAACACGTGCAAATACCGGTGGCCCATGATATTAATCAGAAGGGAAGTTAAGTGAGGTTTCACTTGAGGTTTCATTTCTCAGTATCTAAATGAGAATAGAACAAAAAGAACTGAAATTACGAAACATGTAACACAGCTATTATTTTGCTATAATTGAATATCGAAATCTACTTTTCTCTTCACTTCTTATAGTGGTACTTAAAACCTGTATTTTCACCACGAAAACGTGTTTTCATACTTTATTTTTTCCACATTGTATGAACTGTGAAAATAAAGACAACCATAATAACGTTCATTATTAATTCTTTTAAATGTATTAATACAATTAAAGCTTCTTTTTTAACGTGTGAAAATCTTCAAAGGACACCCCGACACTAGTGGTGGAGAATTATATCGATAATTATCGATAGTTTTCAATATAGAAAAATATCGATAGTTTTCGATATTGAAACCTATCGATATAATTCTCCACCACTAGTGTCGTGGTGTCTTTTGAACATTTTCCCACGTTAAAAAAAAATCTTTAATTATATTAATATATTTAAAAGAATTATATAATGAACGTTACTACATTGTCTTTATTTTCACTGTTCATACAATGTGGAAAAAATATACAGATACAGGGCGGAATCGAACTCACGACCGCAACAACACCACACTGACATCTTATCCAACGCTCCACGGCATATTCTTAAATTGAGTTTATAGCTTATATGCTTTACACGGGCGCTATGAAATGTTTAATAATTTGCATGTAAGTATCTCTATTATTAAGGCTTATTGGCAGAAACGCTCGGACACCTATTTATTTATTTTCGACATTGATCCATCGTGGCAAGGCTCATCAAAATCGATGTCTGCCTCATGGTGTCCTCCCCAGTGATGCCAGAATGAGGACGGGAGCGCTCGAGAATTTCCCCCACCTCGCATGCACACTACGCCGGAATGCGTGTCCATGAGCTCGGCGCTTCGCGGACACGCAGCTCCGACGTAGTGTGCATGCAAGGTGGGGGAAATTCTCGAGCGCTCCCGTCCTCATTCTGGCATCACTGGTCCTCCCCTTGTTGGTACATATGTATAATAGTACCTACATATTGGGAAACTTAGTGGAGGCGTGGCTTAGGTTACAGCGCTGTGGTGGTGAGTTGGCAAACTATTGAAAGTAGGCCCGGGTCCCACCAAACATTCCGAATAAGTATTTATTAATCGAATAAGTAAGAAATTAGTGTTGAAAAAAATTTAAAAACACTCATTTTTCATAACTTGTCTATTGAAACACTGATAATCATATTGATTTCGACCTACTCTCAATAGTTCAATTTTCTGTCACTAGTTGGCGTATCGAAATTCTTGGTTTCCCAATACAGGGTGATTCTGAAGCTACGCCCGACAATGGATGCGGCCTAGTACCCCAAGGCGAAAATAATCCCCCGCACTGCCTCACCGAATTTTTTGGCTTTCGACCCTCGAAGGGGTTAGAGTGCCTATTAAGAAGCGAGATATTTTCGAGTTCCGCATATCTCATCAGATCATTGCGAAAACGACGCCAATTGATTCCTTATGTTTCGCCGATGAATCTGACACCAAGAACGACGTAATTTGGAAAATAATGAGACTAATTCCATAAAAAATTAATTTCCATAACCTCAAACTATTTTTGTTAATAATAGCCCGATTTACATGAAATTTGATATTGGAGAAACATAAGGAATCCATCGGCACCACTTCCATAACGATACGATAAAGACTAAAGAATTATTTTTTTCTGAAACAGATACGAATCCTCGGCCGACCGTAGCGAATTCAGGTCGACCCTCCGCAGTCGAGGGTAAAAATGTGAAATATTCATTTCAGCGTAGTAAAAAATCCTTCATTCTTTATCGTATCGTATGGAAGTGACACCAATGGATTCCTTATGTGTTTCTGATGAAAATCATACCAAATTTCATGTCAATCGGACTATTATTAACGAAATTAACTTGAGATTATGGAATTTAATTTTTCATGGAATTTCCTTCATTATTTTCCGAATTACGTCGTTCTTGGGGTCAGTTTCATCGGTGAAACACGAGGAATCAATTGGCGTCGTTTTCGCAAAGATCTGTACTTCAAGTGGCTTGGAAAGTCGGTCTTATATAGTTTACATCAAATACATTTGAATCCCTCAAACTGACCGGCTACAGTAAATCCTCGTTAGGAGCCCGTTTCCACCACGTGTTAGGAGCCCGGCGACTATCCCCACCATTTCTGGGAATCCTTCGGCCGAGAGTGGGGAACCCCGGAACGGGCGAGAGGCTCTTTCGTTTCCTCTCGCTGGCGCATTAGGTCCAGTCGCGTTAGGAGCCCGCGGCCAGCCCCGTTCATCGAGCTCCTAACGAGTATTTACTGTACATCACTGTTGCTAATGCGGTTGGTCCAACGGAATCAAATGCCCTGTACATAGCCATGTATTTTCTCGTCGTTATATTTAATTCCAACAGATGTAATGAATATTATGACCTAAATGAAGGAATATTTTTATGTTTCATGTTTCTTTCTCAGGAAAGCTTTAAAAAGCAACAGTGAAAAGCTCGCCTAATCCACTACATTTGCTTTCCTTTCAGATGTCGAACAGCAGAACGACCTGGCTGCTGCTCGTCTGCTTCATCTTATTTCTCGGCATCCTCGACAATACAGAAGGTAATTAATTTATATCGTCCGATAAAAAGTGTCGAATTTTTGTCAATATTTATCCACACCATCCTTTCTTCGAAAATTCTTCATCCCCCATATAGAACGATATCAAAAATCGATAAAACTTTATCGATATCTTTTACAGTTTCGCAGATATTTACAATATGAAAACTCATAATTTCTGTGACAGTGTATTTTCACTCCTACGACTGTTTCATCGCCGAAACAAGAAATGATTACATTATTAGTAATCATTTGAACTACATTTCTCAAATGTTTCAAATCTTTTTGAATTTTCGAGTTCCGAATATCCGTTATATTGGGCATCGATTTCTTGCGACCACCCTACTGAATATTAACTAATCGTCAACAATATGGAATAAATTTGTAGCAATGCTAATTCCATGCAAGAATGTTTTTTGAAAATATTACTATATTTGTACTAGTATCATATTGTTATTTTTATGACGAATTTTTGTGGTACAGAATACTTTAAATGCTGTATATCGCAAGAACAAAAAATTTTATCGATAATTCCGTTTATGTAGTACAAATATGAGTTATTATATCATAAATACAGATCTATATTATTTTGTAAAAGAGCATACTTTAATAAGTTGAAACATATTCGGCCGTGCAGGTGCGAGGAAGAGGACCCGCAGGCCTACGAATGTCGCTTCATTGACTTCAAATGATCAGGAAGTATCAGCTAGTGTGAATAGATTTAAGGTCACGCGTAATCGCATTAACAACAAGAACAAAAAGAATGAAATTCATACCAGCAAGTCGGATGATTATAAGGTGAGTACAATTCTTTTTGTTACTTATGTCTCAAAAATTACAAAGTAGTCTTTGCTCAAAAGTGTTTGTAAAAACGGCTCATGAGCCGGTTTGTAGACGAGCCGAGGCTTTACAATAAAAAACCTACATTCTTCAAACACTTTTCTCCATATTAACTGGACCCGTTTTCTGGATACAGTAGCCGAACTTATTACTTCAGATGCATCGCGGAGTTTACTGTATATTGCATTCATTGACTGCACTAAAGTGTGTTTACCTTAAAGTTGAAGTTTACATTAAAACATTTTCTTTATCATATTTATCTTAACA
Organism: Andrena flavipes; assembly: GCA_963971345.1. Classification (NCBI taxonomy): domain Eukaryota; kingdom Metazoa; phylum Arthropoda; class Insecta; order Hymenoptera; family Andrenidae; genus Andrena; species Andrena flavipes. Next base: position 70,138,627 of record OZ020479.1, on the reverse strand, counting down.
TTCACAATGAGTGCTGCAATTTGCGAAGATATGACTTTGAAGTCAGTCAGGCCTTTCTGCTAATCGTTTCTACCGAACAAATTTTATCCAACCCCTTATAAATTATTACTGTTCAAAGCGTGTTGCGTCCGATATCGAGACTCCGCGAGACACTCAGCACTCTGCTAGCAGCAAAATTATGTGCTTAAAAATAATTTTATGGGGAATACTCTGTTTTCAAAGACGAAGAACAGAAATTTAATAAATAAATGAAAAATGTGATACATCTTTAATATTTTCAGCTTGTATGTTATTATACAAATTGGTCTCAATATCGTACGAAAATTGGGAAATTCCTACCCGAAGATATTCAACCCGACTTGTGCACGCACGTCATATTTGCGTTTGGTTGGCTGAAGAAGAATAAACTGACCAGTTTCGAATCGAACGATGAAACAAAAGAAGGGAAAATCGGATTGTATGAAAGGATCATTAATTTGAAGAAAGCCAATCCTTCTCTGAAAATTTTACTCGCGATTGGTGAGCTTTCAATATAGAATAATATTTACTTGTTCCTATTTCTATTTTTTTTTGCATTCAGTATTATTTAAGTATGAATACATGTCGAATGTTCTAAACCTACATCCTCTGAATCTTTCCTATTTATTTGAAAAGTTTAACAAATTTATAATAACTTATAACGATTTAAGCAATTTTCCCGATCCTGTCCGAAAGTTTCCGGCTGATCCCGAGCAGAGATGCCAGATCGAGGACGGGTTCCCTCGAGAATTTCCCCCACCTCGCGCACACTACGCCGGAGCAGCGTGCCCGTGAGCTCAGCGCTTCGGAGTCCAACTCACGAACACGTAGCTCCGGCGTAGTGTGCGCGAGGTGGGGGAAATTCTCGAGGGAACCCGTCCTCGATCTGGCATCTCTGATCCCGAACCCGAAAAATCGGGTACCCGCACACCCCTGCCAGCGACCGAGTCCATTGCCACAGTAGTACAGAATCCCAAGAAACAAGGAAACGAGTCAGAATTCTAAAGTTGTGGGAGGATTATGTATTTTTATATATTTCTTGTTAGCTACTAATATGAGCTCCCAAAAAAGGTAAAAATATCATGACGCCTACTTCTGATCTGTGTGTAAGCACGTGTCCAAGTTTGTATGTATTTTTCGTGCAGAATATTAAATCGAGTCTTTTAATTTTTGGCGGTATAAAAGAAAACAATTTTCTTGTCTTTACAATAAATCGGGATATCTCCTACACCCAACCGGGACTTTGCCGTTAATTGGTGCTAAAGGAAAATGACAGAACTTTTTCACAGATCTAATATTACCACGTCAATGTGTAAAGTAAAAATTTCAAGCATGTTATTATTAATGATTTTGATTCAGGTGGTTGGTCGTTTGGCACTCAAAAATTCAAGGACTTAGCATCGACGAGATTTGCACGACAAACATTCATCTATAGCGCAATACCATATCTACGAGATCGAAATTTTGATGGTCTTGATATTGACTGGGAATATCCCAAAGGAGGAGACGATAAAAAGAACTATGTTCTTCTGTTGAAAGGTAAATCAAAATAATATCTAAATTAATGAAATGTCAGTTTCGAAACATAAGTTATTCTTGTTTATAATTACTTCAACGGTTATCACATGCTATGTTTAGTTTACTTTACTCAATCACCACTCAATTAAAATATTTACAGAGCTTCGTGAAGCTTTCGAAGCGGAAGCTCAAGAGAAAAAAATGCCGAGGCTTCTTTTAACTGCCGCTGTACCGGTTGGTCCCGATAATGTTAAGAGTGGATACGATGTTCCAGCTGTAGCAAGGTAATCAGTTTTAATTTTAACACTTTGACTGGTGTAGGGTTGCAAAAATTGATCCTCAAGCTGTGTAGACATTTCTGACTAGTCACTTCCACTGAAAAAATTAAAATACATTGTCTATTATATCTTCATGCAGAGATGGGCAAAAAATGATTTGAAATAAAAATTGCGTTCACAAATTTTTATTTCAAATAATTTTTTGCCCATCTCTGTCAGAGTACTGCAGACGTATACCTAAGTGAAGTTTTTCCGATAAGGATTCGAGTCATTTTTAACTATGGAGGTGTAACAAGAAGTGAAAGAGAACTGTTTCTTTAATACGGTCTATTCGCGCTACTTTTGGCATTACAGTTTTTTACAGAGATAAAGGTTTCTGCACACATATCAGTTCCGTATATTCTCCGGATAAGCTTTTGTGTCAGATTTTAATCTAAGTAGCTTGAGAATTAAGCTGGGTTAAAATGGACCCTACATCTACCAAGCAAGGATGTACCTAAAAAGCTGGACTATAAGACCATACATGAAACAAATTGCTTGTGATGGTAATTGTCATATTTAGTGATTTATTTGTTTATGTATTTATTTTTAGTTACTTGGATTTTATTAATTTAATGGCATACGACTTTCACGGTAAATGGGAAAGAGAAGCTGGTCACAATGCACCTTTGTATGCATCGTCATTGGATTCCGAGTGGCAGAAACAGCTCAGCGTAGATAACGCGGCTTCGATGTGGGTTAAGTTGGGTGCCCCTAAGGATAAATTAATAATAGGCATGCCAACCTATGGACGATCATTCACTTTGTCGAATCCTGCCAACATCCGTGTTCATGCACCTGCTAGCGGCGGTGGAAGCGCTGGCGAATATACTAAAGAATCTGGCTTTCTCGCCTATTACGAGGTATTTGTCACTACTAATCTTTCACTTTACAGCTCGAAAAAAATATATCTTAAATACGTTATTTGTCGCTAAAACTTTTAATTGCAATATGATTTTTTTAATTCCTTCTCTGATCAAGATCTGCGAGATGCTCCATAATGGTGCAGCATATGTATGGGATGACGAAATGAAAGTGCCGTATTTGGTGCAAAATGCACAGTGGGTCGGCTTCGACGACGAAAAATCTATCCGTATCAAAATGGACTGGTTAAAAAGGAAAGGTTACGGTGGTGCAATGGTATGGACAGTCGATATGGACGACTTTAATGGCACAGTTTGCGGCGGAAACGTTAGATATCCACTAATCAGCGCAATGAGAGAGGAATTACTCGGAATTTCGAGAGGTGGGAACACAAAGGACGTTGATTGGAGCGCCGTGGCTACTACAGTCACGGAAACAGTCTTAAAAAAATCCGAACCTTATAAGATATCAGTCTCGGAAGCTCTTAGTAAAGCGAAGAAACTTCAGAAACCACTTACGAACCTCATCGTTAATACTCCGACCAATGGTAACTTTTTAATTTTATCCTTCTTAATTTTCATATTCTTTTTCTTCATCTACATAAATCGTTATTTTTAACGCAAATACCTTTCACGTGGGAAGAAAGTAACAAACAATGTCGGACATTGTTAAAGTGTTGCTGATTTTTTGCATATAGTGACTTTGGCATGCAACAAAATTAGTTTACATACTATGTATAAATACAAAAAGGTCGGTCATATTGAAATAAGGTTTTATGATGTAAATGCTGGTGTACCTATGTGGTCCACAGGTTTTGTCGTTTTCTAATGGCATCATCATGTTTGCTAAAGAAACGAAGTATAGTATTGTCTCCGTATTTGCTCGCTGCTCGGGACCGGCGGTGAGCATATATTCTGTACAGAGTCCTAATTCCGTGTGTTCGTTTCTCGCTTCTTTCTAGCCGAAGGGGGGAGCGAGATGGAACGCTTTGCGTGCGCACGCAACGCGTTCCATCTCGCTCTGGCCTTCGCCGGACAAGAGTGAGACAAAAGTGGTGGGGATAGCGACAAGCTTGTATCGTGTGCATAAAATCGAGCATATACGGAGACAATACTGTACTTATACAACTATCCTACGATTAGGAAAAGTGTCCGTACTAATATCGAATATTAATAAAAAGCAAACACTTTATAATATCATGTAGTTGATAATAAATCAATTCTTCTCATATATAGAAGAGATAACGAAAGATGCTGTGAAATATAAAAAATAATTCTTTTTTACATGAAGAATGTTTTCGTGGTGCAAGAAATATAAGAACAAATAGCGTGTGATATTCTTTAATATTTGTTTTCCTGTGCACTTATTTGTATTTTATATGCAGAAAGAGATGCCCAATCCATCTGCTATTTCACAAACTGGTCGCACAGAAGGCCTGGAGCAGGAAAATTTATGCCGGAAGACATTGATGCGACGCTCTGCACTCATATAGTCTACGCATTTGCGACCTTAAAAAATCATTTACTCGTGGAAGAGAGTGATAAAGATGCAGAAATGTACAATCGACTGACTGCTCTTCGCGATAAAAATCCAGATATCAAGGTATAATCTTTTGTCATATTCTAAAACATTTTTCCTTTGTTATAAAATCTTGCAATATTTGGCTTTGCGTGTATGTATAAAACGTAATGAAGGAAGTATAACACGAGGGTTAGGGTTTCATCACCGATGTTGTAAAACTCCACATTTTGAACAATTTTCTCTTATAGTGCCTATACAAGCTATAGTGACTTAGGTGTGAAGTGACTCAGCGGGGTCTTACCCGACACCCTGTTGTGTACTGACTGCTAAACGTGTCCCCCTACTACCTCTTGCAGGACTGTATTTAGAGAAGACCAGGTCAAAATCCTGGCCTGGTCTTCTGTAAATACAGTCCTGCAAGATGTAGTAGGGGGGCATGTTTACCGGCCAGTACCCATGTTTAGGGCCAGCACCCAGTAGGACAGGCCTGCCCCAAAGGGTGCAAATACCTCCTGAATTTCTGGGACCCGGGCAACAGCCCAGCAGCGGGACTTACGTTGCTAACCACAGCATGGGCTGCGGGAGAATTGCATGAGTGTGCGGCCATCCTAACAGGCTCGCACACTCATACAGTTCTCTCACAAATCTTGCAACGGGTAGCAATGGAACAGTCCCGCGCTTGGCTGTTGCCCAGGTCCCAGAAATTCAGGAGGTATTTGCCCCCTTTGGAGCAAGCCTGCAGTAGGGTGTCGGGTAAGACCCCGCTGAGTCACTTCAGACCTATACTGCGTCTATCCTAAGAATAATCCTCTTCCGCGCAGGGATGATTCTGAGGAGGCGCTGGTTGGTCCGACCCCCCACTTAACCGCCTACGATTTTCTCCGTCTTACCGCCAGCAATCGCCTGTGTCGGGCTCGTAGGCGGTAGTGGGGGCTGCGCAGAACGGTCACAAAACGGTCTGGGCGTAGGATTATTCTTAGGATGGACGCAGTATAATAGCGAATTCGGCAGGCTCGCACTGACAATGCACTGGTGCCAGAAAATAACTTGAATAGGTTGTTTCTGACAGAAATGAAGAAGTTCTATAAGAACCAACCAATCCAAGTTATTTTCTGGCACCAGTGCAGTGTCAGTGCGTGCCTACCGAATTCGCTATTAAGTCACTATAGCTCGTATAGGCACTATACACGTGTCACCGTCGCTCGGCTTTAGTTTTCGAGATATTCATAAAAATATTTCGGTATTTATTCGGAATCCGGTACGCCAGTGATGGCCGTTTCCGAGATATCAGTATAAGTATGGAAATGGATTCGGGGGGGGGGGGGGGGGAGCTACGTGTGTACTTAAGTGGAATTCAGTACATACAATAGGGAATTCGTCATTGGCGTATCATATTTAAGGTGGTCGCGTCATGTTTCCAAAAAAAGTACGTACATGATGTTACAGAGAAACAATTAATGATTTTATTGTACAGATATTGTTAGCAATCGGTGGTTGGGCTTTTGGATCAACGCCATTCAAAGAACTGACGAGTAACACTTTCCGTATGAATCAATTCGTCTACGAAGCCATTGATTTCTTGAGAGAATATAAATTTGACGGGTTGGACGTTGACTGGGAATACCCTCGGTAAGGATACGGAAGCAATTATTGAGTGCTTAAAGTATTTAAATTAGTGTACTGGTTTTACGATTAGAGAATTTTTTTATGAAATTGAATGTACTAGGGGTGGAGATGACCGAACGGCTTATGTGAATCTCTTGAAGGAACTTAGGCTTGCGTTCGAAGGTGAAGCGAAAAGTTCTAGCCAACCAAAATTAATTTTATCAGCGGCAGTACCGGCCAGCTTTGAGGCTATTGCTGCAGGGTAAGTTTTCTGGACTAACTTTTTAAGCCTTTGCGGTCACATTGCACTAAATGAGCAAGATAAAGGTTGAAATGTTCTATTCTAGTTCATAAAATTATGTATACTTGCAAGTAATGGTATGCTTTAGTAATTTTGGTAAACAAGTACCTTAAAATTTGCAAGTATATGATACATTGCAAAATAATTTCCGAAATGGGGACCTGATTTTTTAAACTGACATCGCAATAACACGCAGATGCATGTCTTTTTGCGTTAATTTTTCTACCTACTTATATTCCAGTAAGTAAATTCGGTTAAACTACTTATATCTTCATTTTAATTATACCGGGTGAATCACCTAACTCGACCATCTTAAGTGATCAAATGCTTTAAACAAAATCGAATAGTATCAAGGGGAACGTACTGGGTGTATAAAAAGTCATTGCTTTCCGGGATGAATCTACATCGCTAGATCGGTGGAAATTTAAAAAAATACTTTTCGCAAAATTGTTTATAAAAGAAAATATTCAAAAGAAACCATGTGCAGCAAGCACGCCGTTTTGACGCAAATAATTTCGGCAGGGAAAGTGCTACGTCCAATCGCTTGTGTCAGATCCTAGGGAGCTGCACAGATCGGTCGCAAATCGATAGGGGCGCCGGTATGCTCTTATATGGAACGCAGTGTAGGCTTACCCCTCTCGCCGCATGCCCTGCAAGTGAGGTATCGAACCTCCTAAACGGGCAAGCCTGCGCTATAAACAACCTAGATACACTAATCTTTCGAACCACTCCAAATAATTCGAGCTACTCGGTTGTTTCAAACCGCTCGGTTTTTACGGGTTATCGCGAACTTCTTGCTAGTTTCTTAATATTTGAGTTTTCCCGCAGTCCTAGGCCAGAAAGACTGAGGGATAACTCCCACTATTTTGTTTGCCTGCCTTCGCGCTCCTTTCCTTAAAGTTCTTGCTTTCTGTCGGGCTAGGGCATAGTATAGGAGGAGCCGAACAGCATTCCTGTTTACCCACCATATCCTTTAGAAATCACGCCACTCGAAGTGACAAATCCATGAGCACACATACGGTTGATTGTCAGATAGAGAGGGTCAATTTCCCCTCGAACGCTGTTCGCGAAACCGCCCAGACCCAGAGATGCCAGATCGAGGACGGGTTCCCTCCAATGATGCCAGAATGAGGACGGGAGCGCTCGAGAATTTCCCCCACCTCGCATGCATACTACGCCGGAGCTGCGTGCCGCGAAGCGCCGAGCTCACGGGCACGCACTCCGGCGCAGTGTGCACGCGAGGTGGGGGAAATTCTCGAGCGCTCCCGTCCTCATTCTAGCATCACTGGCTCCCTCGCGAATTTCCCCCACCTAGCGCATACTACGCCGGAGCAGCGTGTCCGTGAGCTCGGCACTTCGGAGTCCAACTCACGGACACGCTGCGCCGGCGTAGTATTCATTTTATTTTATCATTAAAAAAACGTATTTTATCATTAATATATTTTATACAAGGAAGTCTTATAAGATTAGCGCGAACAAACAAACAGACGCCTACCGGGGACTTTATTTGATACTATGTAGAGATAAATATGAATCAGTCACGCTAATAACTCGGGGGAAGCCGAGACGGGGCATGCTAGTTTTAAATATTGTTAAATGTAGAAGAATAATCCTTGAAATTACATTCCCTATCTTTTCGATACATCTGTACTTCTTTATTTACTTAGTTTTGTATAATAATGAACATAAATCTTAGGTACGATGTGCCAGAAATATCAAAGTATCTGGATTTCATTAACGTTATGACGTACGACTTCCACGGTCAATGGGAAAGGCAAGTCGGTCACAATAGTCCTCTATTTCCTTTGGAAAGTGCTACTAGTTATCAGAAAAAGCTGACTGTGGTAAGTACAAAATTGTAATAAAGATTATCCTTTACTTTCACGTGGAAAATGGCATGACTAAATTTTCATTTCATAGTGCTTTATATAGAAAAGTGATGATTATACATGGAAAAAGAAGAAAATATGTAGAATAAAATTTGTTCTTAAAAGGCTTTGTTTTTGAGAAAATGAAGCTCAAATATTAATGGATTACGCGTACCTCCAGACTTAGGTTTGGATATTCAATGAGTACAATGAAGTAGGGTAGTTAGGGCCAGTTGGGCCATTAAGGAGCTCGAGTTCCATGATGTTTACTAGAACCCGCGTGCAATGGATAAAGAAAACTGCACTGGTGTGCGGTGTGCAGGCATGAGCAGGTATGAATCCGTAGGGTAGGCTTGAATGACTAGGATTCTTGGAGGGCCCACTGTTCGCTGCCACTGGGACTTCCAAGAGGGCCAGTCATTTCAGTCTTACAGTTTTCCCGATCCGCTGTATGTAGGGGAGAATGTGTAATGGCGGTCACTTAAGCAATAATTGTAATAAAACAAAGATGTAAGGTGCAATATACTTGAAAATGATTTTTTTGTAAACTTAAACTATCAACCTATACGTAGGATACGAAAATAATTAATTTTATATTGAATTATTCAATGAAATTACAAAAAACAAAAAATATGTGCTTTTCCGCCATCGTCTACACCTGCGGGTAATAGCAGTCACGCTCAATACAGTGTGCCTTCCAAGCTTTGGGTCAGACATTTGTTTCTTTACCCTCGATTGCAGAGTTGAAAGGGGGATATTTAATAATTTAGATACTTTTCGCATGGATTGTCCATCTTGAAAAAGCTTCACTGCGTTTTTAAGTACTTCAGCAGTCCACTTGGCTTTTGCAGTTCTTCTAGTGCGAATTCTTGCCATCTACAGAATAAAATTGTTCTAATGAAGAAAGTTTTGTTTATTTTACACTAGTGAATAATGATAATCACGTTACGGGCACTAACAGTCAAGTGACCATCATTGCCCGCATACGTGTTCATTGATAATATTGAAGATTAGAATGAAATTTAATATAAATATATTTAATTTAAATATGTAATCCTTTTCCTTGATAGAATATCTATATTTACGTAATTTTGAAATGTAAAATAAGCTTCAGAATTAGTACTTACCTCTTATGTTGTGTACACGAAATATTACATCGACGATGTTGAAAACACAAAAAGGCTAGTTTTCCTTGGTTGCTTATCAACGACGAAGACGAAATCGTTCAACAATATAGCGAATGATGTCGTGGAACGTAAGGAAAAGAAATTGTACATTTCGGACATACCGTTTTATAATAACAATACTGACCGCCATTGCCAACTGACCGCGATTGCCTCATTCTCCCCTACACCCGCGGTATCATTGGCTTGGAGCTCCTCTTCCGCGCGGCTCTGGAAAAAACCATTGGTCGGGCTCCTTAATGGCCCAACTGGCCCTGACTGAAATAGGGGGAACACTTCTCGATTTCGAACTCGATAATACGCGAAATTGTAAATGTGCGTCCTAACTAGCGAACACTTCGATATATCTACTTCAATTTTGAGGAAAACGAAGCACGATATGAAAAATTTTATTCTATATTTTGGACTTACTGTTTTATGTAGAATCATTTACATGTAGCTGAACAGCCTGCGTATTATATATTCTATATTATAGGACTACAGTGCGAGGGAATGGGTAAAACAAGGTGCTCCAAAGGAAAAGTTAATGATTGGTATGCCAACTTACGGCAGATCGTTTACACTAGTAGATAAGGAAAAATTTGATATTGGAGCACCTGCTTCAGGGGGAGGAATACCTGGTAACTTCACTAGCGAATCCGGGTTTCTGTCCTATTACGAGGTACTGCAACTTATTACAAAATTTGGTCTCCATTTAACGTAACATACTCAAGATAATGTCATGAAATATGTAGGTATGTGGCTTCCTAAGCGAAGATAATACTACTCTAGTCTGGGATAGTGAACAGCAAGTACCGTTTGCGTACAGGGATGATCAGTGGGTTGGATTTGACGATGAAAGAAGTCTCATAAATAAGGTAAGAATAATCATAATAATAATCACCTCTATATTACAAGACAAAATTAGAAAATTTCTTCGATTAAGTTTAACTATAGAGGGTAGAATAGTAACTCTGCCTGTTTCAAATATGTTCACTATCTTTGGTGTATTAGGAAATATTGTTTCCTACAATTATGTGTTAGTAGGGGAATATAATACTATAGTGCTAATAATTTTTTGGGAGCATATATTAAAGGAAGTTTTCACTGGAATGAAATGCGACACATCTATTTATATTCTTAATTCGATAGGTAATATTTTACCGATTTCGGTACACCATAAAAAAACAGTGGCAACATATTAATAGTTTCAAGGAAACTTAGGGTAAACAGGCCAGTAGCTGGACGGGGCCCAGCAGATGGACGAATCGTTGGTTAATCGTTAATATTGAAAGAACTAGAGTTTTAATCTATATTGTTTTTTTTATTTTGTAGAAAAAACGTTTGTTGTTTTATAAAAACCAAACTCACCGGCCAATAAATCTGATCTCGACCTTAGTACTGTTCATTTTTCCTGAAAATCTTTTTCAAAGAAATATTTGTCCCCACTTATAGATGATTATAATAAAATCTTGTGTCTTTGATTACGTTAGATGCAATGGTTAAAAGAAGAGGGTTTTGGAGGTATAATGATATGGTCAGTGGATATGGATGACTTTAAAGGAACTTGCAGAGCTGGAAAATATCCGTTGATCAAAGCCATGAAGAAAGAATTGCAAGAGTACAAAGTGAAATTAGAATATGATGGCCCTTATGAAAGTACCTTGAAAAACGGGAGGTACACCACCAAAGATCGTAAGTATTCATACGTTGTATGTCGTGTACGCACAAGATTATTCGTTTAATTAAGGGGGCAGACCACTTTAACGGTCCGAAATGTAAGGGTGTTTTCGGAAATTCATTTCAACCAAACATATCGACATATCGAAGGGTAAGAAAAAAAATTTCAATCAAATTCATAAATCCGTTTCCTGTATACTCTTTGTTAAAATGTGCGCTGCGGCAAAATCGTGCTTGAGCTGCGCAGATCAGTCGTAAATGCTGATACATGTTGCCACAGCCGACTCTACTACTAGCCGTGCTGAAGCCAAAATGGCAACACTGCGGGAGTCCGGTTTCGACTACCGCACTGCCCTCGCCGTATCTGACTTGGCAAACGCGCGCTGATATTAGTCTAACAATAAGTCTCTCGCACAAGATGCTTTAACGCGTATTTTCAACAATTAATAACCGGGAAACGAAACCTCAAATGCAATTTCGTAATTCTTGATTTTCGTCTTATTTTGGCCAGTAGAATCTTCACCTACAAAGTAGTCACTTGTAGTCGAATTAAACCCTACGTATTAAAAACATAACAATTCCAAAAATTGCAAAATATTTATAAAGTAAAATGAATAATAAAAAATCCGATATTGATTGTTGCAGCAAACGAAGTGACTTGTGATGAAGAAGACAATCATATATCTTATCATCCGGACAAAAACGACTGCACAATGTATTACATGTGTGAGGGTGAGAGGAAGCATCACATGCCTTGCCCAGTGAATTTAGTATTCAATCCCAATGAAAACGTTTGCGACTGGCCGGAAAACGTCGAAGGTTGTTTGCAGCATACGCAGGCACCGCCAGTGTAAAAAACACAAGAAAAAGCTCAGGGATATTTTCTGCTGCTCGAAGTTGTATCATAAAAATGTGAGAATATATGGGACGCAGTAATACTATACACGGATATTCAGGTTTCGTTGGATAAAATGACAGTGACAGTCATTGACGCGCTTCAGAAACAACTTCTATTTCAATTTCTATTCTCCATTTTAATACTCCTTCTGTATTTTTCTTTCTTTTTTCATTTCATCCTATTTCATTTATTAGTCGTTTTCATCTCTGATTTCTTTTTCTCTTCTAAAAATATTTCTTTCTCCTCCCTCTATTGTGTATAAACTTGTGCACAGTGCACACACGCTTCTTACTTTTTTGTCATTCGGGCAAAACGCATATTATTTGATTACCATGTCAAATTTCTTGTAAATAAAAAAGAATGTTTAGAAGTAAAAGAACCTTGAGACTTTTCCCTCATTTGTAAAGAATTTTAAAATTTGAGTGGTATTCGTAATATTAATATTGTGATAGGGAAGTAAACTATACGTAGCATCAATTTTTCCGCTTTTTTTATAACTTCACATAAAAAATCACAATTTATTGTTTGCACTTCTTTCCATACGGTCCAGGCTTGTCCTTGTTTTTTTTTTTTTCTAACAATAAGTCCGATAAGAATAATGGTATAAAATAATGATACAATATCTACTATTACCTTCTGATTGTTAGTCGTTCATCATACGTTTATAGTCTTAAGTGAAAATATTAATCTTTAAGAACACCAAGTAAATTCAGTATGTATATACAAAATTACAAACATTCATTTGGACACTTTGTGGTTAATTTTCTCGCAAATTTGCGAATAATGTCCGGATTCCCTCGTCCCACAGTAGCTTTCATCCTAGAAACGTTAGTCGTAGACCAGGGCTCTCCAAGGTTGCTTACGCGTAAGCTTGGGGTTCTCCCATTCTCGTCCGCGTTGTCAGGGATATCGGGTGACACTAACCGCGAACAGTGATGCCAGAATGAGGACGGGAGCGCTCGAGAATTTCCCCCACCTCGCATGCACACTACGCCGGAGTTGCGTGTCCGCGAAGCGCCGAGCTCACGGACACGCTACTCCGGCGTAGTATGCGCGAGGTGGGGGAAATTCTCGAGGGAACCCGTCCTCGATGTGGCATCTCTGCGTGGGAGCTGCGCAGATCGGTCGCAAATCGGTAGGAGCGTAGGTCTACTCTTAGGTGGAATGCTATATAGTGTTCACATCACTCATTGCCAATTTAGAATCTTACATTCTTCCACACCAATGAAGTATCAGATTCTGGGATAAATTCCTTAACTCTTCCCTGCTTTTTCTAATCACTAATCAAAATCAGTGTTGCAGTTTCGTAATAATATCGTTTAATAGTTACGCGTATTTAATACATACCCTCAAATGTATGTTACATATTAACATAATTACTAAACTAAGTTGATCCATATATTGCAGTTTAGGGCAAAGTTTTACAGTAAAAAATTTTCTTAAACGATTATTAATTATAAATTGTTGAATGGACCCACTATTAAATTCATTGTTATTAATAAAGATAACACCATTTGCGTGTATACAATAAGTTCTAGAGCTAACAGTCAATTTCTTTTGCTTTTCTTATTATTCGAAACATATTGTAATAATGTTTATAATACAAGTGTAATACAAATGTCATTTGTATATTACAGTTGAAAGAAGAGATAATTTCTGAAAACGTATTTGGGAATAGAAATTCGTAAGTTTCTTTTAAAATAATGGGAAACGCAACTAACTGTTCAGAAAGGAAGACGGTAAACTGAAAAGACTTGTCACCTCTTGTATGGTAAAGCGAAATTCAATTATGGTAGTTAATTAAGAAACAATACAAGTTTATTAGATGTAAAAAATTTCTAAAACTGCCGGTGGCGTAAAATTACATAAATGCGAATGTTTAGCAGAATCAACTTACAGAAATATCCCCTTTCTATTCTTCTCTCAAATGCAGTGACAATTCGATTACCATAATTTTTCTAAAAATTGTGTAACATTGATTAAACTTGAAAGTATTTCAATTGTTGTAAAGATTGATTTTGCTGGTATTCAATTCAGTTAAATATTATCGTTAGAAAAATAACGTCGACTATAGCTAACCAGGTGGTGGCGAGTTTCTCATAGTTGCCGGAGCTAAGCGCGGAAGCTTGGCAGGCGGTGTGAGGTGTCCCTAGGGTTAATAAAACTTTATCGGACGAATATGATGGCGTTGTTTCAGTACAAACAGCTCTTCCGGCAATCGTTCTCAGTTGTCTGGCATCTGACTGGGAAGCTGTATGGATTTGTCGAGATTCTCGAAGCCACCTTCGTAACCACAAGCTAAGCCAAGCGATTTCGCAGTCACATTCTAGGGGATTTCCCGATACTTGTAACCCTCCTAGAAAATAAAGATACACTCGTATAGGGTAGATGTCCCTATTACTGTCAGTGTCCCTATTACTGCAACTTTATTTATTTTGCGTAATAAAAATGTAACGTATAAAGAATAGTGTACAACAATAATATTAATAATAATAAGAACAGTCCCAATTTAATAATAATATTTTTGTTGTACACTATTCTTCATACGTTACATTTTTATTAAGCAAAATAAATAAAGTGGCAGTAATAGGGACACTGACAGTAATAGGGACATCTACCCTAAAATCTTTTGATTTTCCGCAATCAAGTGTTACGAAATTCATAACATGAAATCATATGAAATTCAACGGAGAAACGCTTGAAACATGATAATTTTTAACAATGTGCATCATAGGCTAACGGATCGCGAGCATGTAAAGAATGATCGCTATTATACTGCGTCCATCCTAAGAATAACCCTACGCCCAGACCATTTTGTGACCGTTCTGCGCAGCCCCCACTACCGCCTACGGGCCCAACGCAGGCGATTGCTGGCGGTAAAACGGAGAAAATCATAGGCGGTTAAGTGGGGGTCGGACCAACCAGCGCCTCCTCAGAATCATCCCTGCGCGGAAGAGGATTATTCTTAGGATGGACGCAGTATAGCAAACACATGAAACATAGTTTGAGTAACATTTTGCGTTAACTATGTCCCTCGAAACAAGTAAGGCTATAAGTATGTAATTTTTCTTACCAGCAACCATGTTGGTCCCAACACTTTCCCATGATAGATTTCCATAGATAACGGAAGGGCTGAGTTCATTTATATGATTATTTCTCAAGTCTAAAGTAAGTTGAGAAAGTCTCTTCGTTAACGGGAGAAAAATATCTGATTGTAATCTGCGAACTTGAGTGTTTTTGATCCGTAGTATCAATTCACCACCTTCGATGGTAGAAAATGCTTCCGAAGAGATCACCTCGAGATCGCTTCCAGAAATTGTCAATTCTCTAAGTTGTTTCGTAAAAGCGTTCTGTATTTGATGCTTCAACAAATGTTCTCTAACTTGAATCTCCACAGTTCTCAACGGCAATCCAGTTAGTAGATGTCGAAGATGGAAGCCGTCCGCTTCGGGCCAAGTTTGAATTCGTAGGTGCTTCAGATATTTTAAGACGCGGAGACAGTCTCTGTCAACTGATTTCGTTTTATTCAAATTCTTTAAATTCAGCTTCTCTAGTCTTGGATACCCAGTAAAACTCTCCTTTGTTAGTTCCTAAATGAAATTTTGTACTTTATTACTTGCAGTCCTATAAATGCAGTCCTCTCCAAAAAGTAATGTACCGATAAGTGTTTGAAAACATTTTAAAGCGAACGTAACAGATCAACGGGTAAAAAAGAAAATCGAAGTATTTATTATATCTCACCTGTATGGGATTTCCAGAGATGTCGAATTCTCTCAAAAGATTCAATTTCACATTCGGCATAAAACTTAATGTATTATTCACCAGCACGAGAATTCTTAAATCTTTCAGAGATTGAAACTGTTTATCTGACGTCGTATCAATGTGGTTGAGAGACAAGTCTAAGATATTCAAGTTCGTTAAGGGAAGAAGAGGAACGTCTCTGAGGCCACAACTAGCCAAATAAAGTCGTCTCAAGTCAGGTAGGTAATGGAAAAGCTCCTTGAAATTTGCCTGGAGAATGTTTTGGGACACATTTAAACTTAACAGCTTTCCCAGGGAGACGAACGAATTGTCCGGCAGAATTGTTAACCTGTTGTGTGCCAAATTCAAAGAAACCATTTGGGAAGTTGGGAAGGCAGTGGAATCTAGGTGGTCCACGAAATTATCTGCCAAATTAAGATTCCTCAATGTGTAACCGACTTCCAGAAATGATGGGGACGGTACTACGGTAAATTTATTGTGACTCAAATCGAGAATTTCCAGTTTTGTTCCTTCGAAAACATCTTTTGGTAAAGATCTTATTTTGTTACTAGCCAGATTTAGAAGTCGCAGATTCTTTAGATTTCGGAACTGCTTCACAGAGAGCTGAGTAATCTGATTCTCATTTAAGTCCAATTGTTGCAGCGATTCTAATCCGTGGAACGACTGTTTTCTCAAATTGTCTATTTTGTTATCTTGTAGATTCAGTGTTTCCAAGTGACTTAGCCCAAAGGTACCTACAACATTGATTAAATGTTACGACATCTAATTCAAATCCTCAATAAATAACTACAGCGCATATTTCGTTACGAGCTAATTGTCATAAAATAGTTATAAATAATGTTGCTTTCTTACCTGATTCAAGAACAGTGATGAAATTACTTCGTAGATTCAAACTTTTGAGATCTGGCATATCATAGAATGTATCAGCTGGCAAGTGGCTGATATTATTAAAGCTTAAGTCCAATCGTGTTAAATTATTCATCGAGCCTCCAGAATTTATAAGAGAAATCGCATTGTAAGATACATTAAGCGCGAAATCTGGTCCACCGATCTCAGAAATAGCGTCTAAATCCAAAGTAGTTAATTTGTTGAACTCTAAATGAAGAAAGCGCAAACTGGGCAAACCGTAAAATGTAATCCTCTCCAGTTTGAAGATTCTATTATAAGCTAAGGATATCGTCAACAATTTTGGACAATCCATAATAGATCCAGAACTAAGAACTTTTATTCGATTCCCAGTCAAATCTAAAGATCTCAATTCCGTTAAATTGTGGAAGCTGAACTCTGGAATGGCTTCGAGAAAATTGTAACCAAGCTTCACGTCTCTTAATTCAGCATGAACACTGGATAGAAATATTCGTTCTGGCAGATAGTGAAGTCGATTAGACTCTATATTTATGTACCGTAATTGTTGAAAAGAATAGAACGCGGTTGCTTCGATCGACTGAAAGTTATTGTTATCTAAAACCAGCCAGAGCAGGTTCGAAAGAGGCTTCAGCGCTCTTTGCGGGAACACGTCGGTTGCAAAAGCGAAACTCAATTCTAGGATATTGAGACTCTCCTCGATACCAATGAAGCAGTCGTCGTCAAGTTCTGATAGATGGTTAAAGGATAAGCTGAGATCCTTCAGTTTACCTAAAATTATTATTTCAAAGTGAATTTCTATCTTTTAATTCCAATTTCATGCTGATGATAATATCACAGGAAAATCATGGGAACGATAGACGAATAGACGATAATAAATCACGGTTTTGACTTCTTTCAATATTTCTGAACGCTATTAGGTTCTATAATCATACATTAAATTGATATTTTCAGGCATTGCAAGGTTGTATTCCAAACATTCTGATGTGTCAAAATTTGCCTGTTTTACGTTTTCCACTATTGCCAAGTGCCAGTTAATGATTTTACGTTAAAGAACTACTTAGACAAGCAAAATCTTTTTAAATTAGCCCCGAAGATTGTTCTACTAAAGTTTTCATTAAACTTTGTCAGAAAAAATGATAGAAATAATCACGTTTTGTTCGTAATTCAAGTATTTGATATTTTAGCAAATTTGATGCCCGACAAAACGAGCAAAAAGAGACGTGACGGACATACGGAATTTTGTCCACAAAAAGTCACTTTGGAACCACTGTGCGCCGGGCGTACTAATATAGTGGGGATGTTAATTGTGCGATTTTTTAATCATAGACTCCGTGAAGACTTTGAAGTGCTACTGTAAAATTCTGCAGTTTAGACTTATTTTTGCTCATGCAATCGTTCATAACTTGGTTCATAACTGTAAAGATTTGTCTTGATCTAAGATCTACAGTGACGGCTCGGGACGAGCGTGAACGTGATTAACGTTAGCGAAATTAATATGGAAAGATATGATTTAATACTTACTTGCACCTTTGAAAGTCTCTCTTTTTAATTTCGTTAAGATGTTGTTCCTAAGCAATAGAATTTCAAGATCTTCTGCCCATTCGAAATCACCCGATTGAACATGGGAGATTTTATTGTAACCAAGATTCAGATGTAATAGTCTCTGGCATCTATGGCGGAAAAATGCGAAATGTGTATCATTGAATTATTATCTTACATATAGATCCACGCTTTTCTTAGCGTTTAATTTCCATAATTGAGAAGTCATCGATACCCGGATAATGCTGCAACAGGAATCGCGTCTAAGTTATTTGTGGCGAGTGACAAAGCCCGCAAATTTTCCGCAAACTCTTGAAACGTGTCTCCGGAAATATTCCTTATATTGTTATTCGCAAGGTACAAATAGGAAAGTTTCTTTAATCGGCTAACAGCTCCAGGAACACTTGGAAGCTCGTTATTTTCCAGATTCAAATACTCCAAAGTATCTTCGAGTTCTTGAAAAGCCTCGTTGTCGACATGTGTGATCGAGTTCGAAGACAGGTGAATTCTTTTGATGTCCAGATTTTCAAAGGTCCCAGCAGTTAAGGAGCTCAACTTGTTATTGTCTAAGTTAAAGTCTCTGATTCTTAAGGTTCGATTCGTTAGACTAGATGCACGAATCCATTCGATACAATTCTCACTGACATCAACTAATTCCAAACTTAAACTTGTAAAGTCTGGTAACTGAAGACTCTTAAAGTCGTTGCCTCTTAGATATAACCACGTAAGGTCTTTCAAAGTTTTTAATGAAGATGGAAAGGATTTGAGGAGGTTGTTGTTTAAACTTAACGTGTGCATGTTAGGAGGTAAACTGTCTTCTGAAAGTTCTTCAATATTATTATTGTCTAAATTCAGCCAGACCAAAGACCCAAATGTGGAGAAAAGTTTTGGTATGTCAATAATTGAATTGTCTCCGAAAAAAGCGTTCGTTAATGTTTCTTTCATATGACCCCAATCACCGTCTAATGATGTTAAATGATTGCTAAAAATAAACACTTTATTTAATTGTTTTATCTATAAAACAGTTTATTTGTATTCTGATGCGAGCAAATTTTCATCTTATTTACTTCATGAATTATTAATAGAACTGAACTATTGAATTAAGTTCCGATTCATTTACCTATGCATATTCAGCCAATTCAATTTTCGTAGGTCCCGAAAGGCTTTAAAAGGTACTTCTTCCAAGGAGTTGTAACTGAGATCCAATGAACGCAAACTGTCCGCAATACCTCTAATAACAGACCCGATAGAATTGTAAGTTTATTTTTATGTTTAAAAAACTGAAACGTATATCTTTGCATAAACGTAATCGATGCACGGGATCTATTATATAGGGATCTATTATTACTGAAAATTGAAATACTTCTTCTTTAAACAATCGCTGTTTCAATACACGAGATGTATATTCTACAGAGAAAAAATTGTTGACCGAAATTAAACGTAAAAATGGAAAGAGTCCATTAAGGTGGCCGTTCCAATGCGCGGCACAGCCGCAAACGACTCAGTGATGCCAGAATGAGGACGGGAGCGCTCGAGAATTTCCCCCACCTCGCATGCACACTACGCCGGAATGCGTGTCCGTGAGCTCGGCGCTTCGCGGACACGCAGCTCCGGCGTAGTGTGCATGCGAGGTGGGAGAAATTCTCGAGCGCTCCCATCCTCATTCTGGCATCACTGACTGGCGTAGTCAACCAGTAGTCAACGCTATGGTCCTGACCAGTGCAACGACGCGCCGCACAGGCTCTTTTCGAGCACTTGAATCAAGGGGTCTATTGTTGTATGAGGTCTCGAGGACCGTCGAAGACAGTGAAAGACTAGCCATTTTTTTATATGTACATCGTGCTCTACGCCTCGCCTTCCATCGGCTCATCTGCCGGATTGAAGAAGTCAGTGACATTCGAGGTGTTTCTTTTAAGATGTCGGAATTAAATTTTTGGCAAAAAATAGAATAAACCTATTCCTTTCTAATAATGTATAATTTAATATTTTTTACATTTATTAATTTGTTTTTTTTTTCTATTTTTTAACTCAATCGTGGTAAAAAATTGAAAACTGTTATTTGGTACTTTATTAGTGGTTTAAGTCGCACGTTGGGGAAACTTTCGGTTTTCAAGTTATAAGGGAAGTAGCCGAATATCGTTTTGTTTAAATTAATGATCAGTCATTTGCGATAAAAATCATCTTTTATTAGTAATTTATTAACCCTCGGAGTCCACAGTGGGTTACGCTAATCCAGTCTGTCCGGAAAACACCTGGCATTTCTGAACGGTAAAGTATGGGGAGTTAGGGCTTTCGGGGAAAAAAGTTAAAGTTAAATTAACATCAAGTGTGTGTTTCATAATTAAATTGCAACAACAATTACCAACAAAATTATCAATTTCGGGAATTTCGCGGCTTTCGACCCTATTCTGCGACATTTAAGTGTTTATAACTCGGAACAACGTTAACCGATTTTGATGAAATTTTAGGCATGTATATAACTGACTTTAATCTAGAAACGGGTTTTTTGAATTTTTATTACAGGTTGAGATAAAAAACTTCAAATAACGTCAAACTTTGGTATGAGTTGTATATTAACACTTTTTTTATGAACTTGCATAATAGTATTCAGCATTTTCAGTGGGAATACATAATTTCAAAGATTATTCTGACTTACGAAAAAGACTTATCACCAATACTGGCCAATTGATTGCTCATTAGTCCCAATGCTTCAACACCAATAGAACTGGGGAGTGCGTCATTATCCAGCGCTTGCATCCCAGAGCCGACTACATCTAGTTGAGCCACGTAATTTTCGGAGAGATCTGTAATCATTGGCACTTTGTCTTATATATGATAAGATAACTTGTAAATGTCTCACAGAGGACATTGTCACTTTTGATCATTTTAAGACCACGCTGAAAGGGAAAACTTTTTACACAGCATGCGTCTGTACTCTGTATAATTTCTAAGTAATTATAACAGCATAATTACTCAGCTCCAATGAGAAGTTGTCGCAAGAGACTCTAGGGTCTGAATAGTGTATCTCTGTTGGCCGACGCAACAACGTCGACAAATATAAAGTAAGCAAACGGGACACGGGCGGCGGGAATAAATGCGAGCGAAGTAGCCTCGTGTCCCTTGTATCGTTAAGCCGACATCTTCTCGTCGGAGCACAGTTATTTTGATTATGACTAACACACGCGTGAATTGACTTTTCAGTTTTTTTGAGATTGTACAGACTGCCGTTCCAATGTACGGCCGGCGACGGTCCCACTAGTGCAAGGGAGAAACAGATACATACTTCTCCCTTGTACACATGGGACCCAGTGATGCCAGAATGAGGACGGGAGCGCTCGAGAATTTCCCCCACCTCGCATGCACACTACGCCGGAGCTGCGTGCCCGCGAAGCGCCGAGCTCACGGACACGCACTCCGGCGTAGTGTGCATGCGAGGTGGGGGAAATTCTCGAGCGCTCCCGTCCTCATTCTGGCATCACTGTATGGGACCAACGCCGGTTGCAGTCGCCAATAGTGATGGCGATCCTGAGCAAAGATCGGATCGATTTTAAAAATCGATCTTTTATGAAGGATCGGTTATAAGATCGATCGATTGTGGAAAAAAAAGATCGATCTTCAAAGATCGATCCTAAAACAGTACTTAAATTAACTTCATGAGGTGCGTTCAGCGGACTCAACCATTCTCAGCCTCATTCAGTGGTGGGCAAAGACACGAAATTTCTATTTTATACACGACGCATGTCTTTAATGTCGTAAATGTCGTAAACGTCGTAAATGACGTAAATGTGTCGTAAATGTCGTATATCTGAAATGAAAACAACTAACCTATGATACATTTTTTTGCCAGATAGCACACATCGTCTATAAGCCATCTTTAAGACGTCGTGAAAGTCTGAAATACGTCTTTTGACGTCTTAAAGGCGACTTATAGAAAACGTGTGCTATCTGGGATCAGCACCGTAAAAACCGATGCTGTGCCCATTCACGGCGCTCTCAGGACCGTTTTTCACGGTACTGGTTTACAATGGGTGAGGTCGGAGACTCAACTGTTGAGTCATTACACTAGATTTTACTCGCGTCGACCAATGAACGTACAACTTCAGAGTAACAGTTGAGTCTGCTGAACGCACCAATATGACTCCGATCAGTAATATTCGATGCGTATTTTACGTAGCCATCACTGTCTGGCACTTACTAAGTATAAAATTAATTTTTTTTTAACCGATCCTAAAGGAAAAAGGATCGATCCTTAATACATCGAAATTAAAAAAGATCGGTGAAAGATCGATCTTATTTCCCCTAAAAAGATCGATTTTAGATCGATCCAACAAAAGATCGACATCACTAGTCGCCAACCGCACATTGGAACGCCAGCACACGCCGCACATATTCTGGTCTGACGAGGCGTTTCCGTCGCGTTATTTCGGAATTTTTTTCAAAGAACCCATCAATTTTATTAATATTTAGATTATTGCTACATGCTTATTGATATTTTAACTATCTTTACAAATTTTGTCAATAGAAAAAATTAAAAGCAAACGCAGTATACTGCTTTAAAGTAATGGTGAAAAAAACATGGGGTCATGGTGCCCATGACTGGGCTGGTTATAGTGATCAGATAATGTAAAGAGATTATTTATTTATAATCCACTGGGCGATTGTTACAGAGTTTTTCACCCTCAATACGAATCTGAAAACAGAATTGTTCTATCACCCTCAATTTTCGAGAAATTCGATTTTGAAAAACAAATGCAAATTTTCAACTTTGAACATCTTTTGTGTTCAAACAATAATAGTTATTCGGTTGTTTGTTACGTCAAATTATTCTTTGAACCCTGGCGAACACAACGATATAAGTTGTTATTGAATTATAAACATGTAAATATGTTTAAACAACGATCAAATGGAAACGGACACCCGAAATGCACCAATTTTTGCAGATATAATTGTATATATTTAAAAAATTAAGGGACTAGGAGAAAAATTAACTACTCCACGCGATGCAGCAAACATTTTTCCTTCGAAAACCATCAGCAGAAGTGGTAAAACACCTTTTGTTTACAATACAGAAACGAAAGAGTTTGGCAAAACGTGCGCCGCCGACAGTGGTAAAGTATGTTCATCGGAACACGTTCAGATTCGATAGTAGATCGCCGCGGGTGACGCGCACATGGTGGTACAACGTGCATCGATTCGCTCATCTTCGTGTATCAATATAATCCCGAAAACAGCGAACTCTTTGTGCATTCTCACCGCTCAGTGTATTTGCTCATTTTAAATAAACTTGACGCTACTCATTTTAAGTGCTGTGTTGTGTGCACCTTTTCACCGTCGAACATAACCTCTCCGACATCTAGCGCGCTCAACCACTTGATTCTCAAACAGAATTATATCTGCAAAATCTGGTACATTTCGGATGTCCTTTTTCATTTGATCGTTGTTTAAACATATTTAAATGTTTATTATTCAATAACAACTTAAATCGTTGTGTTCACGAGGGTTCATAGAATAATTTGACGGAACAAGTAACCGAATAATTATTACTGTTGTTACGTCCTGAAGGGCCTTTTTGTAAATCACCCGGAGAGGTTGTAATGATTTACCTGGTGCTTGCTGTGTCAAAGGGCTAAGGCCCACCTTGACTATACTTACCAGGGATGAGGAAGAGAGAAGGGGGTTGAATGAGATAGTACACGGGAATTACAGGAATAACGATAAAGAGTGAGATATATTCTTAAAGGAAACAGAAATAATAAAGACATACCCTTGAGACGGCGCTCCGGTCGCTTGCGCTGTTCTCGGGTAGCGCATGGCAGTCGATGAACTCGTCATGTATCTGGTTCGCTCGTACACTGTTGCACTTTTCCGCGGTCGCGGTGGTCCGTAACGGCGCGTAAGTGCACTCCCGACGCGTGCCGTTCCTCGGTTCATCCGAATGGAGATACACTTCGCCTGACCAGTTCGGCCGAGCGCGATTCGCGTTGAGCTGTACGCGGAGTCGAGGTCGCGATTCCTAGACGGGACGTCTGTCCGTCGATACTTCCTAAATCGAGCTCTGTATAACGACTGCCTTTACAAAATTCGCGGTGGCGAGCCGCGCCTCACACAATCGATCGCGGATAGGGATAACTGCCCCGTCGGCGGTTGTCGATCGCTTCCTCCTTGGGAATCTCGGAGCCCGGGCCGTAAATGGTCACGTTGTGCTTACGACGATCACTTCGGGGTTCGACACAATGTGACTGCCACGCTGCGAGGCGATTCCGCTGAATCGCCTATTCGAAGGAAAGCGACATGAGGACGGCAAGCACGGGATGGGACGGAAGGGCCCATATAACACTGTTTGAATACAAAAGATATTCAAAGTTAGAAATTTGCATTTTTTTTTTTCAAAATCGAATTTCTTGAAAACTGATGGTGATGGCGACAAACGGTTTGCGGATTTGTTTTCAGCGCACAAAAATCTATAAGAAACGGCTATTGAATGTTACAGAATAGAAAAGAAGTTCAATTTTGTTGGACAGTGTAATTGATGGTCTACTGTACTTTGGAAAAAAAATATGGAATCGTTGCAACTACAAAAATTTTCACACCAGAAAACATTAAAATGATTGTACTGATATAGATATTGATAACGAAAAATATCAACCTTTGTAGAAAGAAATCAAACGCTAATATATACCAACGTTTATAGTTACATAATTCGAGTATAATTTGTTTGAAACTGGATCACACCAAACCCAAAATCTTCTCGAAAAAAAGATCAATGGGTATTGTAAGTGTTAAGAACTAATAAAACCATTCTATGTAGTACCTACATATTTAGTCAACATACATAATTAGTATGCTTAGAACCAAACGGAACAATTTAAATCATAGCCACTGAAATCGATATATTACATACCGGGAAATCTGGCGAAAGGTGTTCCCATACAACTGATATCCATCTTTGTAAAATCCTGATCATCCTGAACCCAGCACATGCACATTGTATTAAACGAACATGGCACGTTGTAGCACTTTATCGTACCCAAAGTGCATAATACTAAAACGATCTTGATGCACATGTATTTCAGTTTGTTTGACATCTGTATTAATAAATAAACAATATGCAGCAGGTACATTTATTTAAAATGAATGATGATACGAAATGTTAATGTGATTCATATTTTTATATATGTTTTGCTTTAAAACGAATGAAAATTTTAATTTTGTTGCTCATCATATGATCGTTATTTTCGGTATGTTCCGTGATTGATTACAATTTACGATCTATTCCTACATCTGGCAAGAAGGGGTCCCGAAGTGTGGCACTGATTTTTTATGAGCTTTTGCAGGGTGGTAAATGCTTGAAATACTGAACATAATGATACCTACACTACGTTCCATGTAAGAGTATACCGACGCCCCTACCGATTTGCGACCGATCTGCGCAGCTCCCTAGGATCTGACACATGCGATTGGTCGTAGCATTACTACCAATCAACAGTGTATCCCTACGCGAAACCAGTATGCTCTAATATGGAATGCAGTGTATATGGTGTTCGACATAAACGGTTTACGACAGAGTTTCCCAATCCGCATTCAATATTATTTAAAAAAAAGTATGTGTGTCTCAAAAATAATTCACAAGGAACACGCTTTTTCCGGGTTTTCAATGTGTTGTTCCCTTTTAAACCACTATTTTATTAAGGCACATATAATTTACAGGTCTAATATTTCATTAGTTTTTCTTACCTTAATATAATCCTTCAAGTAGTCAGCATTTCAGGAACAAATTAAGAGATGGTTGGCCTAAACAACAATTCGACTGTTTCAACACTCGAAAAAAGTATTCTAGAGAACGAAAACTGTTGTCAAAAATGACAAATACTGGCTGTTATGACATTTCACCATATTAGCAATAATCTCTTTTCAATTTAATAATATATATCTATTCCATGTACTAACCTTGCTTAAGAATGGACTACTGTTATAAGGTTACATTGCGAAATGAACACTCACGGATTTATTTGCAACAAGAGACTGCTATAGTCGAGTCACGCGTTTTTGGTTTTAAGTGATAAAAGTGGCCGGAAGTACCGATTGGCCGAAATTAC
Organism: Andrena flavipes; assembly: GCA_963971345.1. NCBI lineage: Eukaryota > Metazoa > Arthropoda > Insecta > Hymenoptera > Andrenidae > Andrena > Andrena flavipes. The sequence continues at coordinate 70,112,610 of OZ020479.1, read as the reverse complement.
CGCGCTTTCCCCGACTATTTCAATAAATGCTTAAATCGAATACTAATTGAAAATACTATTTCATTAAATGCTTAAATCATGAGCAAATACTATTTACTGAATATACTTGGAAACAATTCGAATATAGGAAATACGGGATCGAAAATAGGAGATACAAATCTCAAAACCAAACAGATCTCCCACATATCGCTCGGTACTTACTGAAGAGTTATAACTTATAGACTATTATACCCATCTACCAATTTTCGTGGCCAAAAGTGTGACGAATTGCGTTATTGTACACACGATGTTTGTGCCGATATCCCCGAATGTTCTAACGATTATATTTCTGATCGCTGCAAATTTTATTTAAACCGTCCTGAGTTACCTATATACATTAGTAACTTTTACTGTGTCCGGTATTAGGTGCCACTTAATGATCTCTCAAAATTATATACCGAAGTTTAACGTTAATTTAAGATGATTAGTATGATAATGTTGATTACTTTGTTGCTTTATTTTAATTTCCAATATTGTACACTTATATAACGCAGAATAAAAACAATAAAATATTTTTTCGTTTTTATTTAAGAAAAATCTTAAGCGTCCGGCACTGGGGGAACCCTCCCTACGAGCTACGTGCCACGTGGATAGTTACGAACAAACATGAACTCCGAATGCAGGAAGACATTCATTTCAAATATTTTTTAGAGCTATTATTTTTATAGTAAATGTAATAAGTAACGTATTCTTATATCTATTTCACTGCCTTTCAAAACAAATCGTAAACGGTACCGTAACTAAATAACCACTATACCTTATCCACCACTCTTGCTATCCCCCACCCCATATTATCCCTTGATTTTGGAATGAATAATGACTAATTACTTTAATTGTCTGCATTTATGCAAGTAAAACTCTTCATTTATGGAATGGAAAATTTTGAGCATTCGAAAAACTGGTTCACCCCTAAAAATTCGGTTGAATACAAATAAAATGTCATATATACATATATTCTTATATCTTTGAATTAGATAATGTACTTGAAGCAGAAAAGAATCGACGCCGGATATTAGGATAATTCTGTGTAAATTCGTTACCGTGCTAAATACAGCTTATTTAGATAAATTATGTTTATACATTACAAACATACGAACACATACATATAGTGGAACTGTTGTAATAATCTTCTACATACGAAGAAAAGAACGTATCGAATACAGTCACAGACATGCATATCCAAATACAAACAAAGATAGCAGACAAACCTTTCGGGAGTCCAATTTGCACAATATTTTTCGCCACTTTTTACACTGTCAGCCAAATCCACTTCGTTAACCGATTGACCATTGCAACAAAAATGGTGATTATTGAGGAAAATTTACATTCTACTTTTTATATTCATCCTCGATAGGAAAGATCAAGAGACAACGAAACTCGAACTCGGGATAAAACGTACTGAAAGGGCGCAGGTGCAGAATTGGGAGAGGCGATATAGCGCATGCTCCTCCAGCTGTATAGATCGAAGCAGGTACGAAATGAATGTAAAGTCTCGTTTAGGCTGCTGCAATAGACATTACAAAACACACTTAAAAAACTATGAAGATATCTATTTTAACAAAACAATGTGCAAAGGGTAATTCATTTTATATCGTCGAAATAGAAATTTTATAATGATTAAATACTCCTATATAGAATGTTCTAAATAATCGGGAACGTTTCACTCGGCTGTGTCCTTCCAACGATTCAATACACTCGTTGCACCGTTCTTCCCACGCGAGGTATTCTTCCCGTCAAATCAATCGTGCAGATTGATCCAACAATTGGCGGTTTCATTGTGCGAATACTTCCATGATTCTAAATGGAATGTATATGTAGTATCTTTTTTCCAACGATTTGAGGCTTTATACAGTTTAGAGCACGCTTTTATATCCACACCACGATTTGATATCTCTATCTAACCCGGTGTACCCCCACCCTCGAACGCATTGCATGGAAAACACACCGACGATCCATCCCATCATTGTTGTATACAGTTTTCCGTCGACACAGCATAATTCGTTCTGTGATTCACGCGTATGGCGAATTAGCGTACAAAATCATCCGACACAGTTTCTGCTAACACCGCATAGGTAATTCTTTCCATGATTCGAACACAGGACTTTCCGTTTACGTAGCAACTGTTCTTCGCACCTATCCAACATGCTTCATTATAAACAGTTGCAAATTCTACGTATATCTATAGTATTAATTGTTTATATAAAACGCGCATTGCAGCGAAATATTCTACAGAATATTATTATTAAATGTCTTTATTGGACCATGACAATTACGATATAACAATAATTGTGAGTAGGTCAGGTTCAGCATAAATGCTGCTCTACAACCTAGTCTAGTATATCATCATTCGACCTCTGGACTCATTTCACACACTGTCATATAATTGTATGAAAGAAAAATTGACGGAACAAATGTACAATAATTGCGTTGCTGTATGTTTAATATTCCATGCAAATGGTGCAATAATTTGCAAATCCTTGCGTCAGTCCTGCTTTAAGATTACTTTTTTCGGACGTCTTTAAAATGGCTTTTTACGGACGTCTTTAAGAGGTCTTTTGACAGACATCTTTAAGATGTCTTATGGTCGTGTTAAAGACGTCTTGAAGACGTCTTGTGGATGTCTTAAAGACATCTTAAAGACATCTTTGTCACGAATCAGGACATTCAGACGTTCAGACGTAAAACAGACGTAAAATGGACGTCTTGAAGACGTCGTGTGCTGTCTGGATATTGGTTCGCTAGATCGGTGCAGGAAAGGGAAAATTTTTCTGCTGCATATTGGTTTGGAAAAAATATTCCGGCGGTCGTCCTCTCCCTCTGTTGGGTCTGTGAAATTTCCGGAGGGCGGATCGAATCTGAAAAAAAATTTCGGGGGTGGGCCACTGTGATCCTCATCCTCTGAAAAATTTCCGGCGTTGGGGCCAGGTCTGGACAGGTCTCCGCGACGTTCACGTATCGCTACCTTGCTCCCGCACAATCAGATGCGCAATTCTGCACACGTGGATGACCACCTGGGAGGTTTTAGTGGGTTCGAGTCCCACATAATCCCCCCTGTCCCCGCAGGGAGGGGGTTTCCGTGGGGATTTCCTCCAAGTAAACAAAAAAAAGGTCTCCGCAACGACTCGGTTAGGACCCCTCCACGATTACGGCTTCCCCCACTCCGCGGCTCGTGCGCGTACAGCCAATCTCCCACACTCCACTCCCCCCTCCACGCCATGAATTCCCCCACCACACTCCCTCGCGCGCCCTCATCACTTCCCCCGCCCCCGCGGCCTCCCGAGAGGACCTGCATTAAAACCCGCCTGGCCCTACTACTTATACATATATTTATTTTGTTTGCAGAACACAAATGTGAGAAGTGTGCTCACTATCTTGTGTCGTACATATGAAGATCTTCCAAATATGTAATATCATTTTTGAGGTATTAAAAAAAGACATGCGGTCACGCGATTGACGTTATTGTATATTATTCTTTTCGATACGAAATGTAAAAAAATCTGAAAATTCAACTTCAATCCGTTAAAATTTTCACATTTAATTAATACCACTCAAAATAATTAGAAAGTCATGTACTCTGATTGAATAACTGAATGTTTCCAAAGCTATTCAAGCTATACAAACTACACATTTAGCAGGAATCTTATTTACAGTCCTTTTTCTATTCTTGTAATTTGTTTCATCATCTGGAAGCTGATATATGGTTGATGCTTTTATTATTTTGAGTAGCATATTCTTCTCTAATGACTGTGTACCCGAACACAGGAACATGTTACAGTGTTGAAAGAATGGTCAGAATAACAATGACCTCAATCGCGATGCCGCTCCACTAGAATTAGCAAACGACGTTTATTTATTAAATCGTGCTTTAACGAGATACAGATGTAGGTATCACCCTTGTCTTTATTTTTCTTCGACATTATTGCCCGTTCTGCTCAGGCGCAGTCGGCTGAAAACAACAATACTGTAGAAGAGTAAGGACTACTGCTAACTTCTGCGAGCAGTCCACGCAGGAATAAAGTGCGACCTAAAATTCGATTTGTCAATACTTACATCTCAAAATCCATCCCTCAATTATTGCACGTTCTCTACTTGTATAAACAAAAAATATCAACTAAAAAATAAAGGAAAAAATCATAACACATTGCAAAGGCAATCAATTCCACCAGAAAATCAATATAACCTTATCTTATAATTACTATTTCTCTTTCTGTTTCAATACCAATATACGAATATTCAAACACTGTACCGTATCGTGGTGAGTGACTGCACGCAATCGTCCAAAGTAAAAATCACAAAGACCAGAGAACATTTATGTACACAAAGTATGGAACGATTGTCGTGAAATGAAAGATTAAGTATCGTTTCACAGGTAGCACTTAATTCCCGATACCTCGAGCCGCCGAAAGATAGGATACAAAGTAGAATGACATAGAGCCACCGCGTTACCGGTTCCTCGAGCAAAGCGACCTCCGCGAGGGAGCGAATCGTGCATCCGCTGTCACCAAGTAGAAAGACATTATTAGCGTAAAAAGGAACAGGATATACTGAAGAATCGTTGCGCCAATGTAAGATACAGATGTATAGATATACACACAGAGCCAGCTAAGCATTCTACGAACGATCGAACTGTCGAACGAGAGAGCCGTGTGTCGGGATTCGACAATGATAGATCAAAGATCACCTTCGCCAAAGGTGCACAAAGAGCCGAATTGGGAGCCGGAAAACTCTTTGCGGATCTAGGCGCTGGGTCAGAGTCAAGCACGGCGCTGATAAGGTGCCATTCAAGGTGGCTCGGTGAGTTTCCCGCCTAACTCGCCAAGCTACGTGTCGTGGAAATGATGAGCTATTGTCGGTAAATACAGGGTGTCCCGAAAATGTTGTTATTCCTTGAAAGGAGTAACTTGTGGAGTGATTTGAAACAACTTTTTCCTTAGCGCAAATGTTTGCTAAGGCTTTGTTAACTTGATATTAACCAAAACCCCGATCAATCAGTGCGCGAGTTTGCCGGCCGAGCTCTCGTGGTAGCGTGGTTATGCGCTATACTTATACTACGAACAAACAAGTCAGGATGCATCGAAGAGTGTGTGTAAAATTATTTGTCACTGGGTCTCTGTACCAATCCTGGTCATCGACGGACGTCTAGTGCACAGCTGGTCCCAAGTATACGACACCATCCAAAGATAAGTGTCACAACGTCAAGTGCTTCCGGGTTAATTTACTGAATATTCACTTCACTGCAGCGCAGCGCGAAGCCACGTTACCGCGGGAGTTCAGCCAGCAGACTCGCGCTCTAATCGATCAGAGTTTTTTGTAATACCTCGTTAAGAAACGTAAATCATTTTCGCTAAGGAAAATGTTGTTTCAAATCACCCCACGAATCACATCTTTCAAGGACCTTCAACATTTTTGGGACACCCTGTATGCCACGAGTCAAAGAATAAAATCTGGCTCGACTGAAATGGCGAATCGAGGAGCGCCGTGAGAACCAGCGATGCCAGAAAATAGTCTACTGAAGTGTCTCTGGAGTGGAGGGGGAACTATCATTGGCGTCGATTGGTTTAACGCATGAAGTAAGAGTAAGGAGACTCATCTCTATATCCCAGACAGAAAAAAAGTGGTCACAAAAAATGTTCCGTATAGCAGGATGTTCGCCAAATGGAATAACTTGAACTTTTTCGTCGCCATCTTGAATATTCGTCTCATAATATATGTTACGTACAGTGCGTTCTGTTCATGAAGTAAGAGTGAACGAGATGATGACAGTGAACGAGAAAAAACAAAAGAAAAAAGGAAAAGTTCAAAATTAGTTGCATTAAATGAGCCAGCTATTACAAATGTTACTCAAGTTGAAGAAATAAATGCAGTTGAAACCGTAATACAAATGAAACCGAAGAGAAAAAGGCTAATGGCTAAAAAGACTAAAAACAAGTAATAAAAGCAACTTAGTTATTATTTATTTCTGTTATATTTTGTTATAATTATTAAAAATGTTCATTTTAAAAAATAAAACATATTTTTACTTTTTCATATAATATATGTCGTCTTCAATTCAATTTCTGCCTGTATATAATAATACAATAATTCATATACTGCATCCAATTGAAGGGCGTCCGTAGACTTTTTTCCAGGAGGTGGCAACTGTGGGGTGCCAGTGATGAAAAATATAGTAATGAAAAAACGAGTAGCCCGCTTGCTTTTTTAAACTCATTTAAATAAAAATTAAAATCAGAAATTTAAAAATATTCACTTTGTTAGTATAAACTTAATAAAGATCAATTTTTTAAAAAAAGCAATTTATAAAGCCAAGGAATGGCAACTGCCCCTTTTGCACCCCCTTCCGGACATTCATGATCCAATTATATATACGTTTTCTTTTACTTATATAATGATTATTTTACTCACACTGTAGGTTATGATTTTTTTTCTTTTAAAAAATTATATTATTACTTTCCTTTCACTTTTTCATATTCACACGTCCTACTGCAACCAAGTAATAGTAGTATTTATTGCACCATCCGTACATTATTTTAGGTTTTTCGGATATGTGTATATGTACATCTCGTGTAATGTAACCATGTATTTTTAACCTTTTTGTCTCATCACCTGTCATTTACAATTTCAAGATGGCGACGAAAAAGTTCAAGTTATTCCATTTGGCGAACATCACGCTATACGGAACATTTTTTGTGACCACTTTCAATCTAGGCAGATGAGTCTCCTTACTCTTACTTCATGGTTTAACGTCACGACGACATCACGCGCATGCGTGGCGTGTTCCCCTTCACTACGGTAGACTATTCCCTGGCATCCCTCTTGGGAACACGTACGGCTCGTCGACTCGCCCTTGCACACAGACTTAACGCAGGATCGCACTTTAAGGCCCCCATACAACAGCGAGCATGCGACCTTTACAGCGCCGCGCACAGCTCTAACCCGGGACCCAGAATTGCAAGAGTTCTCCGATTTCAGTTTGTGCACCCCTAACCTGCGCTAACGTTCGTAAGTATTTGTCCGCCCATGTGTTTTCTCTGTTCCCAAAAGTGCCACAATTTTTAAAAAATATGTGTATATTAGCTTATTGGTAAGCAGGTAACTACAGCGCGAGTTTCATTACTTAGGATGTCCTAAACAGAAAAAGTATTATGGGCATCTTTCTTTGAGACTTTTACTTATACTTACAAAACGTATCCAGCTATTAGCTCAAAGTCTCCTGATGATTTGTGGATTCTTCTTCGAAAAGGGCGATAAAATATAACCAGAAAAATGACAAAATTATTTTGAAAGATTTAAACTTCTGTGTCATTAAAAACTAAGGCACCAATATAAATAAAAATAAATATTTAATAAATAAGTATTTGATTATTCAACGCTGTTTTTAAAAAATGCAAACGTTTTGAGCTGTAGTTTTGATTACCTGGCGTATTCGCTGTTAAGTTGTCGTGATTGTAAATAATGCTCGCACTAATAGGCAAATCCTTATGAGCGCTAGTGCATTTCAACCAAACTTTTTCTGGTGAATCTAGAGCGAAAATATATAGCCTTGTACAAAGTGCTTATTTGGTGGCCATCCTGGATTCATATTTAAAAAAAATTAGGGTAATATGTTACAAAGTTATCTCACTATTCCTAAATATGTGTTGTATTTGTAATAAAAGTTCTTTTCCACGCAAAGAAGCATAGATCACAAATATGTGATTACTTACAACGTGTATTAACTCCAACACATTTTATTTTCCGGCAGTTTATTAAGCGAGGCAGTTTATTTCCCTTTTGGGAATGCAGTAATGGTTTGTTGTCTGTGCGCGGTTCGGAAACGACAATACGCAGTTATTGAGTTAGTGACGCGTTCCTCTTTGAGCAATTGCCTGCGTTCGGCTCGCGCTGCCGCCGGCCTGAATGAATACGAACGAGAGAAAGAGTAAAGGTCTGGGCACACATATCAGTTCCATACCCGTTACGTGCCGTCAGTGTCGTCGTAAAAGATATCGTTTGCCTGTTTGGAATGGAGTAATTCGCACTCGTCAGTGCCGAATCCGTACAATGAAATTGGACTGTCTCTGTGTACTCGCCAGTTCCGTATCCGTACTGTGAAATTTGACTGTCTCTCCGTACTGTGCCGACCGGTCGAGCTGTCCCGTTGCCAAGAGTAGATTCCGCGAGGAGAACTGCAGTAGTGTACGTGCGTGCTCGTAGGCTCGTCGCATAAGTATGAATGACTGGGACAGTTCAACGCCGGGCTAGTTGCCCGCAGCTAGAAGGTGAAAACGGCTCCTTATTAATTGATGACGGCTCTGTCTTACTCATTTAATTGTAGGGAATAGTGGTCACCATAGTTCAAGACAGAAACCCCGTAGTTCTGACGTGAGACTATTGTAGTACAGAGCCTCGATCGAATCTTAGACGTAGTACGTCTATCGCGCTTACTCTCGATTTATCTGTTCATTGCCCTTATGAATCTGTTATGAGGCCAATTCTTGGAAACAAAACACACGAACCCGACTGATTTAATATAACCCGACAGTCCCATAAATAGGTAAGAACAACTCACGCACAGTTGTGGAATCATTTAGGTACGCAATGACCGAATCACTACTGTATATCGGCTTGATTTGTAATTTAGACTAAGATCTTTATTTTTTATTTAGTTTTATTCCAACATACGCGTAATGTTATTTAAAAAAAAAATATTTTTAAGTATTGTATCCCAAAAAGAAAGAGATTATTAAAATTTTGACACATCGAATATTGTACGACCATAATGTTCGGAATAACGAAGTACGTGACTTGTCGGTTGGTGTTTTTCAAATCTTCGGTAACGGGTCTGTCTCGCATGACCTGTAAATACGAGTCAATCTCGAACCATCGTTCGCAGATAGCATTTCTCTTAGACGGTTGTATATAGAAAATGCTAATAGAAGTTCACTAAATCATCAGTTTTACAACACGTGATATGTATTTCCTACTTTTCAACCTTTTAGTAAGTAACATATTTCTTCAAATTCAAGTTACGCGGTTTCGATGGAGGAGGGGAGTTATAAGTTGCATCAAAGGAACCTCTCTATATGGAAGAGGTTCGGTGATTTAAAGCTTGTTTTTAGTTTTTTAAATGGAAACATATTTTGTTTATAACAGAATTACAGTGCACATATGCATCTTTGTTTTTAATGTAGCATAATGCATGTTTTGTATCTATCACTAATATATAGGATATCCGACGTAAGTATCGCCACGAAACATTCCTTGAACTTTACACAAAATTGTTTTAGATGACCGTTGAAATATATTCAAGTGTGCGTAATTTCCGTAAACCAACTTTTTTGGTCATTTTTTACTTAGATATGGATGTGACCTGGATGTTTTTTTAAATAAAACTATCATTGTTTTAATTTTCATTCTTCTAAAAGCACAATATATTTTTATTTAAGAAAATAAAGATGAACTTTAAATCACTGAAACGTCTCCACCTACAAAGATTTTGTTCGATCCAACTTGTGCCCCTCCGTGAAACTTCGCAACTTTCATTGCACCTACTATATTCAATATAATGAAAATTTTTAACATTTTAGTAGAATATTTCTATTTGGAAGTGACATGGGGGCGGAGCCTAGCCAAGATTGCACCGATGTGGGTACAGGCTATATGCGTTATTGTAGTTATTCGCGTAAATGTTCCTTTCTATGCAAAATATATTTGATTGGGCAGGTTAAAATCCTGCCCAGCGGAATTTTATAGACGGTGAACGTGTACTTCGAGGGATTGGTGTGTACCCAACGAGCGCTTCTACTTTCGCCACCAGATGTCATGGTAACGGATGTCACTTCCCAATGGTATTTTCACCACTGATACCGAAATAATTTTGCTTAACTACAATCCACGATATTAACCGTATTTCAATGAAAGACTACAAAATTCTCTTAGTTTTATAATAGTATCGTAAAGTTTCAAGTTGAAGAAATGTTATTCACCATCGATTATTTGTTCCAATTTTTGTTACTAACAATAAGATGATATGTTTCTGGTTTGCTTCAATATTGACGTACGAAAGATTTCATTGCTACTAATGTAAATCGAAATTGCTTAATAGAACAAAAGAACACAGGATTTACCAATAAACAATAACATACATACACTACGTTTGCTACAGGAAATATTTGGATTTTTTTTTTATATCATCACGATATCTCTTTAATTTTCACGTTTCTTCTTGAAGTAGCTGCAAAACATTGTTTTTATAACAATTCCTTAGAATATAAATTATACTTCTGTTATATTTTGTTTCACGTCTCATCATACATTTGTTTTTAATAAAATAACACCTTTGTAATAAATAATGGGTAGTAAGATCTAGACAACCACTACGGTAATGATAAATAACATTAATTGTTAAAAAGAAATGGTGTCTAGAATAAACGAAATTATAAAAAGAACTGATAAGATCCAGCAGACATTCGACGATATAAACCTTGGATTGATAAGCCAGTACACTACCTCCTTTATCAATTTGGATTGCGGTCTAAACCTTTTTATCTTAATGTTACTTTAACTCCAAATTTTAATATTAAATACTTTTGTAAATAATGCGCATTCACGCAGATGCCTGAGTCTATGTTTGCTCATTTTTGCTCTAGATTCACCAGGAATTTAGTGGAAATCGGAGACATGCTGTGACCTCTCTTTGCAAGACGTTCAAACAACCAACAACCATACAGCAGAACTGGGCAAATTTTATTTAAAATTACAGTAGAGACCAGCAGTTTGAAATAATATTTCGGTCTTTTATATGTAATAGTGTTATTTACAATTAAATAAAGTGTCGATTCATTTAAAGTTACAATTGTTTTGAATTCGAAATTATTTCATTACTTTCGATATCAAACACAAATGAAAACATAATGGGCTAGATAAATCGTTTTAATATTCTAAACTCACTTCAGTTTAGTAACAAATGAAATTACAATTATATTGTTAAATAACTGGTCTTAATTTTTCAGTACATACTCAAAGAAGATAAATATAAATAAATAAATCGCAAATATAAATGCATGATGACTAAAACAGGTATTTGAAGTTATAAATAAAAACAGTAGACGTAAAAGATATTAGGGGAGACAGGGGAAATACGAGCCAGTTAACGAAAAGTCAAGATATTTAATCAATCAATTGAAATATTTATTAGAACCTTTGTCAATTCTTTAAACAAGTTATAAACAATAATATAAGAGTGACCTTTTTTAAGTGCCACCAACACAAAATAAACTATAACACTTTCTTAAAAAAGTAGTTTTGGCCCACATTGCCCGCAGGTTGGGGCAATGAGGGCCAAGCAAGTCTTCACACAGAACGCAGAAAATTATATAGCCCAAAACTAAATTAAAATCTTTTCTTTTAATACTAAAAGAATAACAATTATTCGAGATCCACAATATCCGTACCACAATCAAATTTAATGATTTGATTAATGTTTAACGAATTCTAATTAAGTATTTATTTGGTGTATCATAACCTGTGCCAACCGTGTCCAAGTTCTTGGCATCTGTAGCAAAAAAAGCTGTCACTATTCAATGTTTTTGTGGGGTAAGGAGCCACTTGACAGAAGTAAATATAACAGAACATTTGATATAAACACAAAATTGAAGTTATTATAACAAAGCTGAACTATGGATCTTTCAAATAAGGCCTAAACAAAATATAATAGACAAAGGTTTTGTACTTACTATTTTGATGCAAATTTTCGAGAAATAACAGGAAATACGTGCTGAACAAACAACGTTCCCTATCACCGGTACGAACGCGTCCCATATAAGAGCATACCGACGCCCCTACCGATTTGCGACCGATCTGCGCAGCTCCCTAGGATCTGACACACGCGATTGATCGTAGCATTTTCCCTGCCGGTTTACTACCAATCAACAGTGTATCCCTGCGCGAAACCAGTATGCTCTAATGTGGAATGCAGTGTAGCGAGACAAACGAATGCCCAGCATCATTGTTGCGGGGAGGGGAGGTGGATACCTCCGGATGGAAGTATGTCGTCATTCGATTTACAATATTGCAAAAACTATACTGGCTCCTATTACCCACTGGCTCTCATTTCCCCAGACTCCCCTAACCTGTTAACCGGCGAAGACGAGTATATAACTCGTCATTGGAAAATCCCTCCGTGTTGGGTAATACAAGTTGATTCACTGCGACAGTTACAAAATTTAACTCACAGAAAAACGGATGAAAGTATATTAGGGCATGTGCCGCATTTACTGTGGACAAGTGAGTTAGTTTTACTTGATCGAAAATAGCCCAGTTAACAGGTTAAGTAGGTGAATTGATTCATTAATGGATTTTTCTTTCTTTGGATCAGAATGTGTATCCTCAAGTGATAACTTCTTTTATTCAAAAGATTCATTGTCCGTATAGCATGACTCCGTATAATCATAGTAGACACTAATCTGAATTTATAGATTGTAATTAAAACTGATTTATTCCGCAAAACATCACTATGCGATAAGATCATATTATAAATAAATATTGTATTTTCCAATGAATGCAATTTCTAGAAGAATAAGAGTTATGAATGAACATTCTAACCACTGAATTACAACTTGACAATGGAATCGCTAATTGGAATATTTCAGTGTCTCAAATATACAATTATTTTTAAATTTATCTCCCTTTGTATTTAAAAAACTGGGTAGAAATGAAAAGCAACCTATTACTTGAAATAATACTTCAAATACCGTTTTATGAAAAGTGCCCAGATCTGCTGCACAGATTCGAACCGTAAACAGGGTCGCCTTTACCAATGGGCTAAATGGGTTATAGCCCAGGGGAGCCCGTGATCCAAGGGCGCTTAAAAATCAAATATATTAAAATGCTTTTTTCTCTTCAATTTTAAAGAGAAAAAATTCTATCTGAAGCATCCTTGCGTCATGATCCGCGCGGACCGAACCGTGTCCACACCGCCGCAAACGGAACAAGACGTTCACATACGAATCGTTCGCTGAGTTTTATTCACGTTTGCCACAGTGTGGACGCATTGTTTTTGTTCGTGTCTGCCTTGGTGGAGAACCGGGGTTGTGATGTACCGCCTTGCACCGATTGCGAAGAAATTGCACCCTTGGGGGCTAGGGCGCCAAAATTTTTAGCCCAGGGCGCTCAAATTTGTTAAGACGGCCCTGACCGTAAATATTCAACTGCTAACAATTAACGATAGTGCACAGGTTTATAACGAATAGTGAAATAAATTACACGCGATATTGCTGGAACACTTCTCTCGTTCCAACGTTCCGAAAGATCGAGTCGGTTAATAAATATGATTTACCCGCGACTCATTACTCATTACGATTAATATTGTTTCTCGGTCCAGCCACACGTCCATGCAGTCAAGGACCACAGAACTTCCCGATTCTTTTAACTTTTCTGATACCACATGTTTCCTATAAACCGAACATTACCTCCGCTGAAGTCCCCACTATGCCAGTGGAACATTTGGTAATCATGTTTCAACAAATTCGATAAAAATACGACAAATAAAACACAAAAGCACTTTGGATTTCCATAAATTTCACCGAAAATGTAATACGACACTGCGAATAGATTGGACGAAAATTCGGGAAGTCAACATGTACCTCGACTCTAGGACGGTAGGTCCAAACAATCGCCTGCCTTCAGGCAAGGGACCTGTGAGGTCCAACAGCGGTCAGAGCTGTGATTGGTTGAAACAATATGTGGCTGTCGCCCGCCATTCTGGGAGAAAATTCATTAATATACTCTGGAAAACGAGAGAAAAGAAAAACACGGGAAACAACAAAGTACCATTACTAAATTCTAACGTACATTACTAAAATTACACTTGTACTACAGCAAACTTACGATACACTTTTTTTGCAGAGACATACATCCTCGTAATGAAAGATTTCCCAGAACGACAGACTATGCCCAATCTCTCGAGCTTTCCACAGAACGTCTTTATTCGGAACAAGTTGATAATGTGACACTCAATAAATAACAGAACTTCTACATGTCCAATTCTGCCATCAGATTGTCCTGCCGAATCCCAGAACGAATAAAAGCGCAAAAATTCGAGAAACGATGTGTGGTCGTGCTTCAGCAAGTCCTGAAAGGTGAGCACCGATTCCAAGAACACTACGTTTTCGCGCTTAGTTCTATCGATTTTAAAGTAGACGCCTACACGGATTGCTTCTGATCTCCGACTAAACGCCGGGGGTCATAACGGGAAAGACACAATTCGGAAAGACAACCCTGGAAATGAAGTATATATTCATAACGATGCGTAGTTTTGTTTAGGTACGTACACGTACGGCGCGGTATGCTGTTTCGTATTTTTTTTTCTCGAAGTACTGGTAGAAGTCGAACGAAAGAATAGACAAATAGGGTGCCTACTGAGGTGAACCTTTACAAAGAGAAAGAGGAGATTTGCAGATACTCGTATTCTCACCCGACCGAGCGACCGACATAATAACTGTATGAATCACGATAAATGTATATACAACGGGCACTAAACATCTCGTGACTTTAATTTGCAACCTCTCCCAGTCAGCCAATTCTGTTCAAACAGATTTTGCCCAATGCATGCTACAAATTTCTGTCAACAGAAAGGCTACAGATTGATAGCAGGATCTGTTATACAAGGTTATCCATTTAACCTTTAGAGGGCTGGGCTAGCCACTACAGTGGCCACCTAAGAATTTGGATACTTTGCCGGCCATTTTGGTGGTATATATGCATAAATTTTAAGCAAATAAAATTTACAATTTCAATGAAAAAATCCCGGCCCTCTGAGGGTTAAGACTGGCGACACTCGCGCGAGTACAAATGAGAACGGCAACAGCGTCACACGCACACTTACTACTACGATCATATGTCGATACATCCGTCATCTATGAGCGGTTTCGAAAAGTATAGATTCCTGCAGGTCATCTATCGACATATGCTTGTAGTAGTAAATATGCGTGTGACGCTGTTGCCGTTCTCATTTGTACCCACGCGAGCGCCGCCAGTCTTAAATGGATAACCCTGTATTCGGTGATGTTAGTAGATTGGCAATAGAAATATAACAGAATATGCTGACATAACTTGCGAACTGATTGGCGACAGAAACTGAGTAGAGACTGCTGACATAACCTGACCGCAGATTGGTCGCAATAATCGAGCACAGTCTGCTGACAATCTAACAGGAGAAATCGGACAGAATCTGTGCAGCGCAGTCTGGGGGCAAATACTTAGCCAGCAGAAACTGAAGAGATACATATATATATTCAATTATTTTTCTATTTTCTCAATTTCCTCGCTTAGATATAAGAAATAAATAACATATACACTACCGCTCAAAAGTATTTCATCACTTTGTATAGATACAATTGAGAAAAGTTTTTCCACATGCCTGTAGTCCCACGTGGATATTCCTTATTAGCACATAGCAATCGTTTCATTCTATCTTGTTATATTAAAGTGATTTTCGAACTGCAATTCGAATGTTACTATTATTCTATTATTATTGACACCTGCAGTTTTTTTGTTTCTGCAATAGAACTGTTGAGCTCGATAGATTAAAGGATTTCTTGGCAACAAAACACGTGCCAATATTATAATCAATTATAAAATGTGACATTACTAACATTTAAATGTCATTTAACAAGTTTGAAGCAAAAAATTTAATATAACTTATTAAGATTTGAACAGTTGAATCAGATAAGAAGGAACAATAATGTCCTTATCTCTGGATTATTTTAAAACAGAAGTTACAATTTGATAAAGACAAGCAATAATGTTACGTTACATAAACTCTGTTACGTTTCATCCTATTTTCTTGTTTATGAAACGTACATGTAGTAATAGATCAAATACTCTTAAGCGGTAGTGAATACAATAATATATTTATTGTTACTCGAATAATATACAAATTTACAATAAAATTTCAATTTTCAATTTGATTTGTGCTTACAGTTTTTACAAAATAATATAAATGGCATATATAAATTAGAAAAAGAACTTTTAATATTTAAATTTTTATAAATATGCATATATATGGGTGTTCACAAAGCACACAAAAAGTTATTAAAGGAAATTCGTATATGTTAAATGGACAATATAGAGCAATAACAAACACATTAGAAGTAATTTTTTGTCAAGGCACAATCAAGATGAACTTGGTATTTTTAAATAGAACCAGAATTCTTTTTCGTATAAAATAATATACTAAACATAATATACTAAAGACGTTTTATTTCAGTATATGCTCAAATTGCATGCCACCTTCCGTGATACAACATTCTGCTCTTTTGTAGAAGTATGGATGTGTTGTGGTTTTTATTCTGACTGAATTCACAGATCATATATGTTGTAATTATTCTAATCTTAAGGTCTTCAATACTTGTAACAGATGATTCGTACACAATTATGAAATGAAATCATAAGATGAAATCTAAATCAATATATTTAAAGTTATCTGATTCAAATGCAATTTAAGTACCACTAGATAAATTTACTGCTTGAAATTTAATATTATGCAACAAAAAGATATTCCGCGTCAACATTTTACAGTTAATATATATAGAGATATATTGAAATATACAGAAATATATTGAATTCGTCTTAATATTTCTAACAATATTATGGGAAAAACCCATATGATTCCATTTAAAGAAACTCAGTCACCTTGATTTTGCATTGCAAATAGATTACTTCTAAAATGTCTGTTACTGCTCCATTGAACATATATTGATAAACTTTTTATTTATGACTTGTTTTGGCTACAGTATCATAAACAACTAAAAGGTCATGCAAACTGTTAGTCCACTATAAGATGTCCCTCTCGAAACAGAGGAAGTTGTATTTAAAACATTTTTTTCGAATAAAGGATAGCTTAGCAGATTCGAGCCACACGTGGAGAGATTAAAATAAGATACCCCTGTATGCGAAATCGGGGCGTCGGTAGAATATAAAAGAAGGGACCCAAAATATGGAGTATCAGCGCTAGTGAAGTTGGTTAAGGCACAGACTGGCCAAGCCGGGAACCATCAACGATCGCGAATTCGAATTCCCCCCATGGCACTATTTTTTCGCGCTTTCAGAAAGTGGTGTCAGAAGTAGGATGGAAGGGCGAGGGGGATGTATCGCCGACCACGTGAGAGACAGCGAGGGAAAAACACCCATGTATGTGACAGAGAAAAGAAAAGAAGCGAGAGTGAAGGGGTTGGTGGTACACAATCCAATAACGAAAAGGATAAGTGCGTTTGTCAGTTACACAGTTGTGTCTCCAAGTTTGAGAGTTTGCAATTGCAGTACCCCAGGAGAAGAAAATCTCGCTGTGTAAAAAGTTCTTTCTCTAATTTATATGTGCTATATATATTATTTTGTAAAAATTGTAAACACAAGTCACATTGAAAATTGAAATTATATTGTAAATGTGTACATTATTAAAGAAAAAATATATACTTTTGGATAAAAGTAGAGAAATTATTTAATAGCCTTTAAATGCCTGTATGCACCAATCGATTTAAATAAACGAAGCGGCACAATCTCCTCTATTTCTGCTGCCTGTTACGTCAGCAGGATCTACTCGGTTTCTGCAGTGAATCTACCCTCAACTAGACCAAGTCAACAGGCTCACCCCGCAGCATCATCGCTTAATGCGGATACAGATATTACCGAATCTGCTGCCAATCTGCTGGCATACTGCGGAAAGTTTGCTTACTGGGTCTTCTTGCGCCATCTCCGCGACACACTTTTGGGAAATACGTTTACGTGCCAACTTCCGTTCGTCTGAAAGCATGAAACGTATGAAAAGTTCGAATCTCGGCGATTCGAAGTTCTCGGAAACGAAGGCTCGATCACCGTCGATCCTACAAAACAGTGGACTACAGATATTTTTCGCTCTTTTCTTTCATCTCATGACTCATCGCAGATTATAATTATTAAGATTGCAATACAATTAACTACGATTATTTTATCATTGTTTTGTTGTCAATAGACACCCTGAAGAAGTAATAGAGCGACAGAAAAAAATGATGAAAGAATAGTGGGAGAGAAACGAGGGGCGGGAAGAGTAGTTATCCAAAGGATCAAGTAGAATATCGTCCGACCGTAGAGTCTGATATTTGAAAATTCAGCGCAAAGTACATTCGAATGAAATACTAATACCTTACGTGTCACGTCTGTGGCCTTACCTATCATGAGATAGATGTGATATACATATATATATACATATATATGTGTATATCAAATAAAATCATTAAAACAGTGATGTATATACACCCTACGATCGGAACGATAGTGTCTGATACAGGATAAAGTAAAGAAAATGGCGTGAGTCGAGTATAGAGAGAGCTGGTGTCGGTTTTTATGAGCACCCTCCGTACTTACCACGCACTCATGCGTCGCCAACATGTTCCTTGCAAAGGAAGAGGGCTTTCTCCAATCGAATCGGTTACTTCTGCTTTACAGAACCATAAATTACGAGCATTTAAATTGTTTATCACTTTTAAGACTATAATGATTCAATATACTAGAGAATCTTAATAACTCGAATCAACTATATCCCTTTCTTCAGTATCGACAAAATGACAAAGATGAGTATCGTACAGTGTAATAAAGTCCTGTTTTTATTTTTCTGTTGAAAAATTCAATTGCACTTTCTTCTAATCTTGTTTATTGCGCCATGGCTAACCCTTGATGTTTTCTATCGAGTAAACTGCATTAATTTGACAATTATTTTTCGTCGAACATGATTATTTTCTTACTTAATTGGAAAGTTCAGTGTCAGAATGTTTCTATTATTTGAAAGCTGACAAACTTTTCTGCTTTTTCATGAAATAAAAATGAAAAACATCCTATATCTTTAGTTTATAAAGATAAACTGAAAATATTTTCTGTGACACCAGAGGTACAACGCAAATAAATATTACATCATCACATATTAGTGCCGAATATTCTACCGGAATTTAGATCAACATTTCAAACATACCTTTGATTTTATGGAAAAAGTATACGTAGATAATATGAGTCTATCAGCGCCATAGTAGCCTAACCCACCATCTTGGGTGGATGTAATTTCAACCTAAACCACCTCTTCTACAGAAAAATTTTAATTCTATAGTGGCCTGAGCAATGTTCCAAAAACATCCACAAAATGGCAGCACAAAAACCTGTTTTGCACTGAGCATTTTGTTGATTCACATCTCGCAATACTGCCCTATGCAGCATTGGTCATTATTTTATATACTAATGATATACACATTAGCAATTATATTTTTTAAAAATCATACCTATTTCCCTAGAAATAGAATTTAAAGCAACAATTTTAGACCGTCAACAATTTCATTAGCCATCATCACAAAACAAAGGTTTTAGGTTTACGCCACTATTGCGCTACTAGCCTCATATTATGTCATATTACGTCATATTATTATTATTGTTATCGTGATTATGATTATTATTATTATTATTATTATTACTATTATTGTTATTATTATTATTATTATTATACATAGATGCATCGACCTCTTATCGCTCTGTGTTTAGGAAATATATCGTGAAGTATATAAACACACCGCGGCACGATCTTATAGGATACCTAATATAATGTAAAACATGTATACAGGGTGAGGCACTTAACACGTTTGTATTCAATGCAAATTCCGAAAATGCGAAACTTAACATTGGCCAATATCTCGAAAAGTTGAAGTCGTACAAAAGATGTTCCAGACAAAAGATACTCCATTTTTTATGCAAAATTGCAGTGATGCGATAAAAAAGCAGGCTCGGGTTAAAAAAAAAATGAAGTTCATTTTAAAACGCCCTTGAAAACTACCTTGGATTAAAAAATGTATATAACCTCCATACTTCCCCCTAAAAGAGTTGTCTAAACCATTTTTCTCTAAAATACTTCGTTTAAGAGATATTTAGGTGTCTCGAGTAAAATTCCTCACCCGGTATACACGATAAAAATTAATATAGGTCTCCGAGTAATTACACATACTGGTACTCTACATAATTATTTCCCCAATACAGTTATGTAGTTATATCTTTTTCATGTATTCTCCGGTTAAGATCAACAGAAAGTGCTTACTTTTTGAGACATTTTCGTTGTTACATGTGGAAGTAGAAACAAGCAGAAATATAATTTATTACCCATAATTCAAAAATGTGTACGAATTTTGATTGTTGTGCAAACATCTCGTGAAATTAAAAAAAAATCGGTACAAACATAAAAATGTAGTTCTGTTTAAGTAAAAAGTATAAATATATAAACAGAAGTACTGTCGTGTGCAGAAAAGAAGGCGCCCGGACTTGGGTGGATCCCATCCCACCCATCTTGGGTGGATGTTTCTTTTCTTTTCTGCAAACGACAGTACAGGCAACTATAAAGTTGCACGAAATATTAGAGTTATTGCTGTACTTTATAACATTTTTCTCTACCACTTTCCTTCTACCTTTACTGAAAAAAGAGATATAATCCGTTCCACTTATTAAAATTATCTCGTATGCTTATATACACACCACATGTATATACATTTTATTGTCTACTACTGACTTTGTTTTACGATTTCTTTGCTCTACAACAAAACATCTTCTAAAGTTTCATTGAGTAAACGTTATTATGTAAATTGCCAACAAGCAGAAGTAAATCGACTCGACCTGAAGCATTAACAAAATAAAAGTTGTGATAAACTAACCTGAGGCGACAGAATGATCACACTGCGGCTTACACATTTCAATACTTCCTCGATCAAGGAAATCAAATGTAAACAAACCTTTACACAGTTTATCTATATATACCCGTAATAAAAAGATTTAAATAGTTCATGTAAAATGAGAAAGTAGACTGAAGAACTAAGTGAAAGTGAATTCCGTTTCCAGCTGCAGTGTGAAACGTCACCTTTCCGCAATCGCGTCTCTCCAAGAGAACACAGAGGCTGAGAAACAGTGCGTGGAAACGGTCTACCGTGAAATAAATCTGATAATACAAGATTGCATAGAAGTTCATTCTAGATACAAGGAATGAACCCCAAGTGAAACACTGACAATTCTATGAACTTTTGCAGGGTTCTACTGCTTGAAATTCTAAAGCTACTGATGGATGTATGGTTTTGGGCGTAGACGGTTAATAATTTACGAGATAGTTAACGTCAAAGTTTCGAGAAGCCCTTATGGGCTGTATCGCGAGCTGTTTCCAGTTGTCTCTGTGGTGTAGCGGCGAAGGTTTCGCCTGCAAAACCGCGGTCATTTTTTAAGCCCGAGTTCAAATCTCGTTGACTTGACTACAATAATTTTTTCCATTTCTTTTTCTTAATTATTTTTCAAATTGTCACAAGGCATGCCTCACTTTATGAATGTGAGTCAAGTATCATTTTCCGAAAAAATATAGAAAAAATTATGTTAATATAAATGAATATTCCATTCATTCGATGTTTTTTGTGTTCCAAACTTGTAAGCTGTATAATTTGCAAGCAAATCATGTAATTATCAATTGTAAATAATTATAAACAGAATTGTATTGTAAATAATTGTAAATAAAATATAATATTCTAAAAATATAAATATATGTAGTTCAGTACACATTGCGCAAAACAATTAAGAAAAAATTATTGTAGTCGAGACTCGAACTACCACACAAAAAATGATTGCGGTTTTGCAGGCAAACACCTTAACCGTAACCGCTGCACTACAGAGCCAACTGGAAAGAGAGATCGCGATACAGTAAGTAGAACCTCCCGAAAATTTAACGTTAAATATTTCGTAAACTATTAATCGTCTACACCTAAACTGTATATCAGAAGCTTTAAAATATCAAGCATTATCGCCATGCAAATGCTCATTAAAATGTTAGCGTTTCATTTGAAGACCTCTCCTTGTTAGACTCTATCAGCCGAAAGATTTAAACTTTCTGAAGCTAACTTCATTATATTCATATTACCGACGACCAACGTAGAATTGTTTACAATATGACTTTGTAACAATACAAACTCTGTTTCAGCTGCTCACGAGTGTCTTACACGAAAACTTACGTGCTTATACGACCATCAACAATACCATACCATATTATGTTCGTTAAAACTACAATTTCAATACCAGGTACTCAGGTGTAGATAAATGTAACAACGAAGATCCATAAAAAGGGTAATTCGAAAAATGAAAACCCTCCTGCACCATTCGGAGCAATCAACAAAATTCACACCGAAAAACCGATTTTGTTGCTCACCTGATCGTCCAGGCTACTTCTCGAAGAAATACACGTCGTTGTTCTAATTCAAGCGCAATTGTGGGACGCGCGTAAAAAGTTTATATGATTGCTTATTATTCTGCTTTCTTTCTTTTTTTACTGGCAGCGAAATCGAAGAAAAATAGCCGACCGTTTCCACTGCACCTGGTAAACCCTCTCAGGCACTGACGTGGCATCTTTTCGTAATGATATATTATAATTTAAAAAAAAAACAAAGATTTTGCTAACTTCGTGTGAACTTCGTGGGAGAGGATGCGTCAAGTGCAGCCGCGGCCGATCAACGAAGTGTTTTCCACGCGAGCTAACGTGTTTTTACGCGTGCTTCTTTTCCTCTTCTCAGTCAGGTCCGGACCCTAATGGAATTTAGGGGCGAGCCCAAAGCACGAAGTGCAGTGGCGGGGTGGGCCCGTCCATAGGAGGTGATCATCTGAAGCGTGGGTGCATCATCGGAGCCAACATCGGCGCACCAGGAAAACCCATCGGAGTAGCGAATGCCGGATGCATCGCGCCTGGCGGCAACGCTCCTATCATCCCTGCAAAAGACGATAAAACATAAATCAACATACTCGAGCGGACCTTATCTCTCCCATTCGTTCCTTCGATTTTGTAATTTCACTTTTTTTTTTCTGAAAAATCTGTAAATAGCGTTTTCATATGTACTTACGTCGCGAGAGTACTCGGTTAACATAAACAAAACTCTGTGTGTGTATATATGTGTGTATTTTAAATGCATACATTCCTCTCCTTCCTGTACTCTTTCTGTCTTCTTTTCCTCCTATGCAACAACAGTTTTTGGTAACTTTCTCTTTTTGGAGATTGTGCAACGCTCAGTAAAAAAGTATATATCGCAGATTCTTACGGAATTTTGAAAGAAATGTTCAGGTATATACACCATTACTAGCAGGATTAATTTATTAATAACAACTTTTAACTATCGCATAGAAGTGAATACAGTAGGACGTATGATACTGGCATTTCTCCCAATACATCCCGAACTAATCCAAAGAATTCTTACTCTTCTGAACGGGAAGTTGCCTGACAGCCGACCGATGGCATTTCCGCAAGTAAAATTCATAAAAACATCATTTTTCCTTCCGTAAAGAATCAAGGAGTTAAACTAATGTCTATCCTGATCGTTTATAGATCACATTACTTTAAGTAGTACAGGTAATAGTATTCAACTTTTAAGAATGTTGTTCGATGATTTTACTCACGAATGAAGAAAAATAAACAGAAGGAAAGAAAAATAAAAAGAATTTCAAAGTGACATTGATCATTCAATCAAGCACATCTTGTATGTGCTCCAATAATATGCTGTTTTCGAAAGTAATAAAATGATAAGGATTCGAGTTTTCTAGGACTACGTTGTACACCCGTAAGTGTTTGTCGTCGACAGCCCACCTACGTCTATGTAGCAACTTTGTCAATGCGAATTGCATAACTATACGAAGAATTGAGCTCAGCATGCAGTATGCCGCATACGCAATACAAGTCACACAAACTGACAAAATGTGATACCACACAAAACTTCACACCATACAAAAGAAGGACTCGATACGTATTCTGTTATGATCTGATCGAACAAATCGCTCGGCTGTCAGCTGATCTTCCAAGACACTGCTCCAAAAGCACTTCCACAAACAAAAGCAAATCAAGTAATAACATAAGCTTTAAGTATTAATATTACTTTCTTTGTTTATCCTGATTCTGCGTGCAAGTTTGCTGATCTCAAAACTTTCCAACTATAGTGGAAGCACAAATTTCACCAGTATTACCGAATGCTTTGATACCATATAAAAAAAATCTAAATCTTGATCTGAAACGTCACCTTTTCGTACGTATAGCTGAAAACGTGAACTAATAACAATATAGCACGGAATAAAATTCCGATCACGATGGTGATCCCCGTTCTCGTCAATGGAAATTTAGCCGCCTCTATCATCAATTATATAACAAACAACTGCAATTATTCACTAGTTATAAATATACATTGGATAACGTAAAATCGTCTACTTACTGTGAATTGACTCGACTTATCTAAAATCGTTTGTGTAACACAAAAGCTAGGCTATGGTGTGAGGGAGATACATTACGTTCGTTCTTGTTGCTAAGTAGTTTCTTTTTTTATCACAATACACACCGCAATAAGAACAATGGCGACGAAAGATAATCCCTTCCCTCTTTTTTCTTCAAATGAATACTTTGAACCCATCCTAAAACAAACTTTCGATGAAAAGATACCAAAAAAGATGCATTCATGACAAATTCAACAGTGTTCTAAACATATACGACTAACTACCCCACATTCTGTACATGTTATCAACAGAAAGATACAATGGAAACAAAAACCTCAAACTTCTTTGCAGATATAAAGAAGGAAGGGATACGTTAATCATTACCGGAACTATGCATCAATTTGTTTTTTAGAATGACAACTTCGAACGACTGTCAGTACCGTGCCCAAAAAGCGGTTTCTTCACTACTGTAACACAACACCAGGATTTCAAGCTATATAAGTAATATGAACAGTCAGGATGGTAACGCGATTGGCGAGGTAATCGCAAGTGAGTCGTAAGAAGAATATGGTTATGTCGAGAGAGTGAATAAAGAAGCTACTGGAACGGAAAAGAAATAAAATTACATATATATATATATATATATATCTATCGCGATTATAAAAATGTAAATCTAGCGTAATCGTGATTCCGATACCGAGTACTCTAGTTTCAAGAAGAGGTATTTCGCTTTCAAAGGGTCATGGTGTATCCAAAATCAAAGTGTAGCTCTCCGGCGCTGAAGGAATCAGAACAGATGGAATATCGTTGACCACTCGACCCACCTGCCCAGTGATAATAATATAAATATACAGAAATATATATATATATATATATATATATATATCCATATATATATACACGTATATATTTCTGTATATATATAGACATATATATATATATAGATAAATATATAGATAATGATGATAATAATAATAATAGTAAGTAATAATTAATAGGAATAATAATAAATATAACGATGTATATATATATATACACACACATACATATGTGTATATATAGATAGGCCATGTCACCGCATGCTAATTGCTAGGGACCAACCTTGTTGCGCTTGTACAAAACACGGATTTAGTAACCAGACTGGGTTCGTTCGACACTCACCAAGGAGTGACTGGGCGCCCTGCAAACGCACCGTTAAAGCATAAACGTACAAGACACGCTGTGGTCGATTCTGGCATATGGGTGAATCCTGAGCGTACTAGTATTTGAACAGTCATACTTCATACTACCCCTCTTTCTTTTATGCATTTGAAATATTTAAATGTCTTTTGTATGCCTTATGCGAAACTGATCCCCCTAAATTCTAGTCTCTGTATTCCGTCACCCTCATTCATTCACAACATATTCTTAGCCATCAGCCAAATCTAATTTGTTGTTCAGGGTCGGGAGGCAAGGGCTACATAGTCATGGATGAAGTGCAAAAGGTATGTTATACTGCGTATGTCAGATGAAAAACATTTCCGTCTCAATAATTAATCTATATTTCTAGTAAATGGATTATAGGAACCTCAAACTCTTGGGTAAACTCATTATTGTCCGAAGCTATCTCCCTAACCAGGAAACGTACAAGTCGTTATATTAGGGGAAACACAAGTTGTTTCGATCCATAATGGTCATGTATTCTTGTAATCAACCAAAAAACCATACTGTATGTATATGTGTACATCACGAAATATACGATGCATCGCCTAATCTTGGCATTTTGTTCCTAGAAGTATATGTATACATACGCATGTATGTGTTAACGTGTCCAAAGCAAGGAACGCTAAACGTGATATTTTTATTGCCTCCGAAGTAGGAAATAAATATAAAACCATTAAAGAGATATCGTCGTAAGAAAATACTACCAAAATTTATCGAATTACAGAAAACAGGGTCCGATACTTTTAAATTTCAATTCCAAAATAAAATACTGGCAAGGGCACATATAAAAAAAAAACGTCTCACGTGATTCAAATATTTCCGTTGATTAATGGGTACTGATGGAGTGCTCTCATTGGAAAGGGAGTGAACGTTTTAAAATCATAGAGACTTACCTGGTGGCAGGCCCATGGGGGGCGGTCGCATCATGTTACCTCCATGAATCAAAGCAGGTGCAGCTAGGGTCATAGTAGGCCGCATAAGCGGTGCCATCAGGGCAACAGAACTAACAGGCATTGCCGCAGATGCAGGAACCATAACTGTCTGCGGTGGTCTCTGAAATCTTTGCTGCTGTTGTTGAAGCGCGTTTAACGCAGCTTGTTGTCTCTGTTGCTGATCCTGAAACGCAGCAGCTGCATTAGCAGCGGCAGCTTGTTGCTGTTGCTGTTGTTGTTGCTGCTGCTGCTGTTGCTGCTGCTGTTGTTGCTGTTGCTGCTGCTGTTGCTGCTGCTGCTGTAAAGCGGCAGCTTGCTGAGTCGCGTCAACCTGTGCACTTCGAGCTTCCTCTGTCTGTCGCCGTTGATACTTCGGAAGTCTCGCTCTAATTTCCTCCTGTAGCATAGAATTATTGTTTCCTCATTTTCGTAGTTCGTTAGATTAGAAACACATAAATAATTATTTTCCAACTCACTAGGCTAAGATCTTCTGGAGGATGAATGATTTTAATGGCAGCGCTGGTGGTTGCTATAAGGTTTACTTTTTGATCACTTCCAATATTATTGCTAGTGGTGGTATTACTGTCTGCGTTACTGTAAGCAGGGAATGTTGGTTTAACTGGTCCTATGGATCCACCAGCTACTGACGTAATTGGTTTAAAGTCTGTGCCCAGAGGAGAAGTCACAGCTGTGGATGCAGCTGTTGAAACAGCTGCTGCACTTGGGAATAATGGTCTTGCTGGTGGAATAGATGCACCTGATACCGGTGGTTGTATACCTGGGGGCATACCTGGCATTCCAGGCATCATACTACAAAGAAAAAGAGATTTCGTTACTTTATCCTGTTATCCTCGCCTGTTTTCTATAATATTTATAAATTTGAGAACTTTGAAAGATTGTATTTACCTAACTCGTATTAAATTAATATCACAAAAGTTACTCTTCTTTCACGTTGTCTGCTTTTGAAAGAAAAAATGATACATACCCAGGTCCCATGAAAGGTGGACCTACAGGACCCATAGGTCCCATCATATGGTGCATGGGAGGTGGGAACTGTCCCATCGGTGGCATACCAGGATGAGTTGCCATACCTGGCATTACACCTGGCATCATATTCGATCCTGTGGGCATCGCTCCTGGCGCGGAACCCAACAAACCCTCCGGTTTTGTCTTTTTCCTAACAGGTTCGTCCTCGCCAGAACTCGGCGAACCAGGTCTGCCTCCGTTCCGTTGCCTTTCATGTTCTTTTGCATCATTTGGTGGTATACCTTCCATGCCATAAATTTCTATTTCAATATTGCTACGATTCGGCAATGAATTGGGTACCTTATCTATTGCTTCTTTATGTACCTAAAAAAAAAATTAGAACAATAAATATGTTTTACCTTACATTTATTTTTAGATTCGCATATTATCCTAGATAAATCTATAAGCATTACCTGCATACAATGTATACTCAATCCTGGTCCTGTGTAAAGTTTTTTGTGACAAATGTGACACTTGAAGTGTTTCGCTTTTTGATGCTGAATAAGAATTTTCTCATCTTCAAATTCACGATTACAATACCTTAATAAATTTATTAAGGAAACTTATACATGTTGCAAAAGCATGCTATAATATTATGTTATATTATTTACGGTAATTAGATCATACGTAATTGTATAATCCAACTTTAACTAAATTTTGTTACTGTGTCGATGATTCTTTTATTTAGTTAAAGAATAACAAATTCTATTATTACTCCTTTCACTATAAACGACATATAAATATGCCTATAAATTGATTGCATTGCAATTACATTTACTTGACTACATTCATTTTTTAATTTAACCAAGATAACTTTATATACGATACATATGGCGTAATATTGGCTGAGAAATTCAAATATATGAAAACATTTGCTAACGGTTCATACAATTATATTACCTACATTGCTGACTTATGAGAAATACTGCGAACGTCATTAGCTTAGCACAGGGTATAAACACGATTAGATAGTTATCAGGCTTAAGTCATCAATTTTACTGAAATTTTGCATACTGCTAATACCCAGTGAATATAAATATAATTACACATATAAGACACTACTTAAAATTTAAGAAAATTAAATTCAAAATTTTATATTTTCCATATAATAGTAAAATTTTTAATAAAAAGTAGCTGATATCTTCATCTACCGTTCAAAATGACCATAGTTTGAATCTTTCTTATGGTATATTTTTCTTACATAAATATACAAGAATTTTATATTATTAGTGCCCAGTACCCTACGATAGTTAATTGTTTTTTAATGTTAATTCTTTTAAATAGGATGCAATAGTTTACTTCTACTACAGAAAAAAGCATTACTAAATCCAGATTTAGCTGTGGATATTTCGGATAACAGTTGGACACACCGTCACTATACCACTCTTTACTTATGATTATACTATTCCATATAGAGACATATCTACCATGTAGAAAATATAAACATTTAAATACAATTTTCCTACGAAATTTGAAATATTATGCCATATAAATTTAAGCTCTTAGCTGGCAATGCCTCCCTGTTGCGGGATCCTTGAATCAGATATTTACATGAAAACCAACAAACAAATGCGAACAGGAAACACATGCATGAATATGCAATAGTTGCGTACAATTTATATACTTTTATCTATACAAAGAAATTTACTACATTCGAACAATCAGTGCGCTATTCACGAACTTGCAGCAAATGAATATTATCATGATTAATGATATTTCATTAAATACAATTGAAGAAATTAACTTTATCGGAACAGAAAAAGGAATTAATATAGTTAATTGAATTGTTAAAAAAATAAACATAGCTTGAAATGCTAGAATATGCGAGATATTAATGTGAGTCATAAGCGACATAGCAACTGCCTTTTATGATCTGCCATTTAAAGATTAAAACACTATTGTATACGGTACACATTGACTATAGTCGAAATTAGAAGAAAATAAACATTCCTCTCTTTGTATAAACCTTCCGTGAAGGGGATTATGTTAAAATACCTGATAGAATAACTTATGAACGTTATGTTAATTTACTATCGTTACCTTCCTAAAAATTACAAATCTTTTTTTCTTTCGTTATACATTAGAAATTAAACTTTGAAAGCAATATTAGATAAACTTGTTATATTATATTACAAGAAATATGCCAGTTTTTAAGTCCAAGTTGTTATTATTACTTACATCATCGCGAAAAGAAATAATTTAAAACATTGAATCGGGGCATGCTCTTAACCTTTCCTTATCATTTTACTGTACTTAAACGATTAAATAAACATCGATACCTATATTAATTCACGTAGTATTGATAGCCCATTCTATTTCAGTAAATAATATACCAACTAATCTGATAGGGGCTTTAAAAAATTTACTTGTAATAAAACGCATTATATAAACATACACAGTTGGATTAAATTAACTTCGTAAACAAGTTCTTTTACAACAACGAAAGAAATGTGTAAGTCAGAAATAGTTACTAACGAAATATCGATTTCCGAAAGAATCAGCAGCTTTAACCCGTCACGGACAATTAGTGGGTTTCAAAAAATTCTACGATACAGTGCAAACGCGGATCAGAGTACAGTAATATGATACGATACGAAAGTCAATATGATATCGAGATATTTTTAACCTCACCACTGTAAAAGTAATAGAAACGATGACCGTGATTTATGTTCTAAAAATACAGTTACGTAAAGTATCCCTTGTCTAAGGGTGTTTTGGAAAAGGATACCAACACCAGGGCCTCGACTGCTTCTTCTTCTTGCGTCCCATTTTTCTCTGTCGGTTCTCAACAATCTGAGACTTGGAGAAATATGCCAATTAACACCCTACGACTACGTTGTAAGAATTAGAGTCGCAAACTAGCTACACTGTACACACGTAAAAACCGATAATGCAAAATGGCGACTGCATCTTTTCCGTGTTTGACGGAAAGAGCTGTAGCCAATATTATTACGCAAAAATCACCAGATTCTTTTACTTGATTTTTAAACAGAGTTTGCCCCACCAATACCATTAAGAAAGAATAACGCGATTGATTGTGTATTCTGTTAATGTAAAAGTACAAATTATATACAATGTTGAAACCGTTGAAACAAAAATTTTCTGTTACGTAAAAATTTAAAATATTTCTCCGTTTCATCGGAACATACAAATTTTCTTTTAAAAGAATATTGCGAAAGACAAAACTTATTTTCTAACTGGGAATATTATTTATGTTAATACCAACGATGTAAAGAAATAATGTAGTTATTAATTGTTTCTATATTACTTCTGACAGTATGCAAATGTGTGAATATGTATATGCACATACATATGCATGCACATATATGCATTTCCATACAATGTACAAAGTTATCTCTTAAAATAAATGCTGTATTGTTTTGCTTCGTAATATTATGATAATTAACTCACGATACCACCAGTTTATAATTATTATTATTTGTATTTATTTATTTTATTGGATATGGTATATATGTAATAGAATGGATTATGTTATGCACAAACATTTATGAAGATACAAATCCACTTTCCATACAATAATATGAAAATAAGATCGAACAATGTATTTACAATGACTAAATTAATGCTACAAATACAAAAAACATTTTGATAGGGTAATGTAAATAAATGAGAATATTTATATGCGTGTATTAATATAAAAATACTAATATAGAGATTATCATCTACAATCACGTTTTATGTATACACAAAGCTCGAAACAAAAGTGATAAAAATTTCACAATAAAAAATATTGTAACAGTTACGACATTTGGAAATTCTCAAACATATGCAATGTTTTATAAACAAGCAAAGGCCTCCGTTAGCTACAAATCCTTTGTTTCAATGGAAGATCACTTTCAGAGTCGCTTGATTCAATAATAATAATAGGATCGTCGTCGGAAGAAGAGTAATATTCTTTTTGTTTCATTACCACTTTCTGCGCTTTTTTAGCCTGGAAAATAATAGTTTTTTGATTACTTTAATATGTTTCTGAAATAAAGGAAAGTCACAGTTGGTAAATTAAATTAATATACCTTTGGGCAATTTTTAGCGAGCCTTTTAGATGTATTGGTTTTTGGAACATACTTATCAGCTACTCCTTCGACGCGTCTAATATCAAAGTCTTGGTCTACTTTAGTTATAGTTTGCAATCTTTGTTCCTCTGACGTTACGTATAAATCGTCTGGTTGATGATAGCTGTTATGCACTTCGTATGCCTTCTTGCTACAAAATAGTGCGGCGCATACGGTACATTTTATCAAATCCTCTGGAAGAGCTTCTCTTTCTTCCTGTTAATTGCAAATAAAACAAAATATAAAAGTATAGTATAATCGTTATAATCACACTTTCTTCTATAGTATGCATTTATATTCCTTTACTTGAGTATGAGCTCGTTCCAAGTGTTGTTGTAAATTGAATTTTATAATATATTCAGCCCCGCACAAGTGACAATAATAAACACTGAGAGCATCATTCATAGAATTCACTTTGATTTTATTGCTAGGTGGCGGTGTTGCTATTGGCTGGAATAGATGTACCATCCTATAAATTAAGATATTTTATATATAACTTCAGAATATTCTGTGAAAATTTAGTGCTAAAAAAAGCTGTTGTTATACCTTTTGTGTATAGAACGATAATGATAATCTAAAGCTTTCTCGTTATAAAATAACACATCGCACTCTTCGCACTTTTTATGTTGTTCCTTCCTCTCACTTTCAGACGAGTCGTGAGATGCTTGGTGATTATCCCTGTGCGTCTAATAATACAATAAACAGTTTAGAAAATCAAGAAGAATATACAACTATAATCTGTAATGGGAAAAACGTACTTTTAGAGGAAATTGCATCCCACAATAATGACAATAAAATTTTGTTGGTGAATTAGGATGAACTTTAAATCTATGCCTTATCGTTGCGGTAATCGAATCAAATGCCTGCCCACACATATCGCACTGCGTCTCGGCATTTTTGTTGGATTTCACAGGTCTGCCACGGGTATCTATTTCTTTGTTGGCATGCTTTCTACAGAAAGTGTTAGACTTTTTATGTACGATTAAATTGTGTATGTTTAAACTATTTCTTTATTGTCAAAATTTATAAGGTGAGATAAAACGTTAGCACGGGAACTCTTATTTTTATCTCTGAAATTTCATATCCACGTGTAAGACATCTTAAGAATTTATATTTTTGTTCTTTTTCGTATATAATTTAACATATTTAATTTTTACCCATGGATAAACATTTTATTTTTGTTAATTTAATACAATAGTAATAAGTATTAGCAATATTAATAATTAAAATAGTACATGAAAAAGTTTCCACTCTCTATTATATAAGCCTTAGTAGATAATTAATGTGACAACAATTAAGCAATAAATCACAATCTTTCTTGTGCAAATTTTCTTTACTTTTACTAAATTTATTGATAATTATTTTTCAATAAACTTAATCAAATAAGACAAACCGACACTGACAATCTATTTTTTGTATAAAGAACCAATTTCTGAGAAAATATGATTTCTATATAAATGTAATATTACAATTGTTAATTTGCAAAATATATATTCTGTGATTTTTAGTGTGTTGAAACTTTACAATATTGACAATAGTAGTAAAGGTTTATTAACTTTTTCTTTGATATACATATGTACCTCATTCTCATTTTTTAAACTCTTCTGCACAAATAAAACTAGTATTTCAGTTTCTTGTAGTCACATATTTTATAATCTTCTCTGCTAGACTTTAATGTCTAAATGATTTAGGAAAATTATAATACATCTTAAATCGATAACATTCTACCTTATCTTGTTGAAACTAATTTATGAAAGCTTTAAATGAATTATAAATTATATTTACTTATAATATAATCTTTATTGCTATTAACAAAATTTAGTGATGAATCCTTACAAAACATGCTCTGCGGCTTATGTTAAATCTTGAAAAGTGATCTAAACTTACATAAGTAATGATTAAAACAATAAAAATTAATAGATCTCTTAATTAAATGGCAAAATTTAAAAAACATAAATATCAATAATTATAGTTTTATACAATTCAATATTTTTAGTAAATATCTAAACAAAAAAATTGTTATATATCATATTATACCACACTTTCTAGTTCACAGTAATGACAAATTACCTTGCTTATCTCACAAATCTGAAAGGTACATACAGAGTAATAAATTTTTTAGTTGAAAATGTATTTATAAATTTAGCGCTTCATTGACTTCTATCATATTTGTGCGCCTTAGACTTTAATATGTGCCAGCCACTCTCATCTCGACTTGATCTTACACATCTAAACATTTTCATTATAGCATTCCATTCGGATCACACATATAGATACTTCCATAAAAAATACGGTTCTTCTTCAGATACTATGGAGTCTAGGTTCTAGGTTTTTTAAATCACATATGAATGTTACTGAAACACACTATACATATGTGAATACATTTTTTTCTTTAAATAATTGTAGGCAAATCAAGTTTTCATTATTGTACGATAGATATAGTTAATACAATATGATATAAAACAATTTCTTAATTCATATGTACTAAAGATATAGAATATATAATTGAAGATTAATAGTGTCCTAATAATTTCTGAGAACATTCTTATATGTATTTTGTAATGCTATTAATAATACATTCATTAAAAAAATTTATACTTAGAAGTGAGAATCTATTTGTCCCAATAACTGAAACAGAATTCATTATAATGTTCTATATAAATAATTAATGTTTCTGGACAGTCTCATAATTAAACATTGATTATAATCATAACTCATTAAATGAACAGAATTGGAAACCGTAGGTCAGATAAATTTGAAATTGTACTATTAAAGCTGAATAAGTTACTACATTAAGTAATATATTCTACAATATCATTCTAATAAGATTAACATTTAAGTAATGTAATTTAAATAATGATGTCAATTATGAACATTGTAAATATAAATTACTGTATTATTTTATCATTAATTACGATTATTTTAACTATAATCTCCCACTTAAAACGATAGTTGAAAAGTGAATATTGAAAAAACTTAAATTTAGAATAAACAAATGAAAGGTTCGTTTAGATTCATATTAGGGTATCATTTCAGTAATAATTTTAGAGTAAAGTTATTTACAGAAAACCAAAACAATCGGCAAAACTCTGTCGGTAATGCAGCTAAATGTTATGATTACGATATGATCTGTTTCAAAACATTTTTGTTCATTTTGACTTTTGCGCTTCAGATTGTATGTTAGTATAAGAATGAAAATAAGGATTTTTGCAGAAGAAAATTATATTTTATAAAATCGTTTTCTTGGTTATAAGATCAAAAGGAATAGTTTTTATTAGTACCTAAAATGTGCCTGTAAGGCTTCCTTGGTTTCTAATTTCGAGTCACACAGAACACACTTGTGCTGCCTTTTAGCACTCATTTAGGCGCGAATTCTTATTTCAGAAAAGACATCACAAATCTACTAGACGTCTATACGCCAGGTAGTACAAGGCACAAATCCCTCACACTATCTGTATCAATTGTGATAAACTTCTTTAATCAATCACAATCCGCAACGATATAATAATGAATAGTTCCTTCAGAACTTTGCTGTTTTTCGACGTCTGGGTCATTCGTTCACCGGTGAACTTTCAAAATATCATAGAACTCACGTCCGCGTAGAAAAATCAGTTTTCGGCCATTTTATTGTGTTGCACGTCGCGTCACCTATCATCTGTTACTACAAAAAGAACGAAACATCTTTACCGAGTATTCGTATCGCCGTTAATTTAACTTTTAAAATTAAAATGTATACAATAATTAATAAATATTAATATGAGTATAAATTACGCAATGGAATCATTGAAAATGGAGATTCCAACCAGGATTTACAACTTCGTTGTATAAAATATGTATTTTTTCTATTCGTTTTTTAGAATGCATATAAAACTTGCATAAATAACAAAATATAATTCATATAATGCTCATCTCTTGTATACGTACAAATTTATTCTTTGTAATATATGATATCAAGAGACATCGCAGTGTCTTGCGCCAAGTTTAAGTGCAGCGCGAGACACATCTCGCCTTTATAACGCCGGGCACCACTATTAAGAACCCTTCGATTATCGAATTTCAATAATGCCCACACAGTACACGGCGCCTTAAAGGCGCCCATTTTCGGCCTGTTTTAGGCCTGAGCGTCCGGATTTGTAAAGGTAGGATTTCCAGGCCGCGATCCGTCGCGGCGGCTGAATCCTAAGCATCGCTCTTATGGACAAGCATGCATCTGTCTTCCTAGACGCGTTTTCCGACCCCTCTGTCCATGGTCCATGCCTCTGTCAGTGCGTCTGCCTCGGCAGCTACCTAGGCTACTTGAGACACAACACAATGCGAAGAGTGTCTGTTTTCCGCCATTATGGCGGAATCTCCAAGCGGGCGGCTAATCGCGGCGGATAAAAGCTTGACTGCTCCAGAGTCTAGCGGCGACCGCCGCGTGATCCATCGCCACAGTGGGACAAAATCCCAAGAAATAGGGAAACTACCTAGTCGAAATCCAAAAGTTATGGAATTATGTTTTCTTTATATATTTCTTGTATACTAATAGTACGAGCTCCTAAAAAAGGGAAAAATATCACAGCGGCTACTTCTGATCTGAGTGTAAACACGTGTTAAAGTTTGTATGCTTTCATTTTGTGCAAAATTTTAAATCAAGCCTTTTGAATTTCGGTGATATAAAAGAAACATTTTTTTGGGAACCGAAATGAGTAGTATCGTTTCTGATAAGCAATAGCAAATAATTAATTACACATAGTTTTTTCCATAAAAAACCCATAGAAAAAATATCAGCAATTGTCGGCCTGACGGATCGCGGCGACGGGTCGCGCCCTGGAAATCCTACCTTCACAAGACGCCTGAAAAACGTCTCTGGGACGCCGTGTAACTACACTGGCGCCATCTATACAAAGTTTCACAGGCGCCTCACAGGCGTCTATAAGGCGCCGTAAAGGCGCCTTTTGAAGGACTGTCGACGCTTGCTTCTAGCAGGGTCTGACGTCAGAACTGTAGCAGACGGCAGAATCTGCTGCGGATTTGCTACCGATCTGACATCAGGCTCTGCACCAGGGTTGCCAATTCAGTAGAATTTCTACTAAATCTGGTGGAATAAGGTACTCATTTAGTGACTAAATTTTGATTCTGGTAGATGGTAGAAAATCTGGAAGATTACAAAATAATTTTATTAATGAAAATTAGTACTCAAATATAGCTGTTTTCACGGAATCACTAATAGTGAATTCGACAGGTACGCACTGATACTGCACTGGTGCAAGAAAATAACTTGGATTGGTTGATTCTTTTAGAGCTTCTTCGTTTCTATTAGAAACAACTAATCCAAGTTATTTTCTGGCACCGTGTGTTACCTATAGATCAGTGTGGGTCCCGAATTCGCCATAAAATATTAATCGATAATTTTTTTTTAATGTCAACTCGTACCCCCCCCCCCCCCCCCCCCACACATACACAAACACACACGCACCCACAGAAAGTTAGTAGAATTCTAATAGATTTTCTTCAAGGCCTTAGTAGGAAACCATCTTCCACTGTTGGCAACTCTGCTCTGCACCTCAGATCGCAGCCAAATGCGGACACAGACGACGACGGTTCTGATGTCAGATTCTGCTCCCCAGATTTGGCTATCAGGGTTTGAAATAAACTTTTATACTACTGGTTCCATATAACCATATAGTAAAACGCGTACCTGCGTCGTCAATATTTACTATGTCACACTAGCGCTACCGTTCCCGCGGTGGTAGTTTCCTTGGTTTCCTTTGCCAACAGCCACCATCGCGACCGCACCACGTCCCGACTATAGACATATATAGACGGAGCAGAAGCTGTAACTATTGGCGAGGGGAAGGTAAGCTTGGAGGGGAAAATGCAAAGGTTCAGATACAGCAGGGCTCTCCAAGGCAGAGATGCCAGATCGAGGACGGGTTCCCTCGAGAATTTCCCCCACCTCGCGCATACTACGCCGGAGCAGCGTGTCCGTGAGTTAGACTCCGAAGTGCCGAGCTCACGGACACGCTGCTCCGGCGTAGTATGCGCGAGGTGGGGGAAATTCTCGAGGGAACCCGTCCTCGATCTGGCATCTCTGCTCCAAGGTCTCTTACGCGTAAGCTTGAAGTTCTCCCACTTTCATCCGCGTTGTCAGGGATATCGCGTGACGCTAACCGCGAAGAAGCTAGTCCGTCATGGCAGTCTTCGTAGCGTCGCGCGGTCTCCTTGACAACGGAAGGCACGCTACGCAAAAGAAAGATTGGAAGGGGAAGCAGGCGCGTGAGGGGCCCCTACGTTGAAGAGCCCTGAGATACAGGCACGTCGGTTAGCTTCAGAAGCATTCAGCATGCATAACCACAGCGTTACCCGGTTTCACAGCCAACTCTACTACTAGCCGTGCTGAAAGCAAAACAGCAACACCGCGGGAGTCCGGTTTCGACATAGGATATATATCTATCTCGAGGTCATTTAAGAAGGAACTTGCCGACCGACGAGTTTAGATCGGTTCTGCACATGTTGGCGACGAAACAAGTTACTATTGGCTATACCACAAACAAATGCTCCCTCGGAGTCAATGATCGCATTCTACATCACACATTCGAATTAAGTTCCGTCAAAACCGGACTCCCACAGTGTTGCCATTTTGGCTTCAGCACGGCTAGTAGTAGAGTCGGCTGTGCCGGTTTACTCGTGTCGCTCCCCTTACCGCGAACCTTGCCACCCCCCTCAGCTTACGCTCCGTATATATATATATGTCTGTGGTCCCGACTCCACCGCCTCTATACAGTATTAGTTCAATAAAATATCCATTCAAATTGAAACATTTTTGTTCCTGCATAATTTCCCTAACTCAGGGTGAAAATGTATACATCCACTAATAAAAGTATACATTTCATTTCTTTTGAAAACATTAGCCAATCGGATCAATGAGTGCATACATTGACTAGTGAATGTTTATATACGCTGAATTAACGCTTTAACTGTAACATACACATTCGCTGAATTAATGTTTTGACTGTAACATATAAGTACCTACTTCAATTACATTTAGAAATTGTGTGAAAAAATGGAATGGTCACGAGAAAAAACAATTGACTTAATCAAAGAATTTGAGAAATGTGAGTGTTTGTGGAACGTGTGCTTGAAGGATTATAAGAATATAGTAAAAAAGAAGGACACGTGGGTAGATATTGGTAGAAATTTGGAAATAAATGCTGCAGAAGCTGAGCAAAAAATGAAATCCATTTTAGCTGCTTATCGCAGGGAAAAGAAGAAAGTTTCAAATGCAAAAAAATCTGGAAGTGGAGGTAAAATGTATGAACCAAAATGGTTTGCTTATCAACACATGCAATTTATGCACAATATTAACAGACCAGGAGTAACAAGAGAATTATTAAATATCAAAGACGTAAGCATTTAAAATGTTTACTGCAAATAGAAATGTTGTTTCTAAATATTGGGATGGTACATATGAAATTGCTCTTTTGAGCGAGGTAGCTCAGATAATAGACCTTTTAGTTTTTACTAAAAGCAGTTCCTAGCAGACATTAACATCAAACGGTAACGTTAGTTATTAACAATCGGTTACTTCTGATGAAAATAAAGAAATGGCACTCTACTTGCAATCAGCAATTTCATATGCAACAAGACAATAGTAATAAGAAGTCATGAATAAAGGTTTAACTATGGACTATTTTTGCAGGAATCTTGTAGGAATGTCAGTGACGTTTCTGAAAATAATAATGAAGAAAATGGAGAGGGGAGTCTGTCAAAAACTAATAGTGATTATATTCACGATAAAGAGAATAAAGAATCTGGAAGAAGAGAGAAAGAACCAGATGGGAAAAAATTGAAACTTTCAGACAAAGTAGAAATAGCTTTTGGGACCATGCAAGCTATAATGAAAGGGAAAGGGGAAACGCAAAGAGATGATTGCACAACATATGGAGAAATGGTTGCGCATAAATTACGGAAACTTCCCTCGGATTACCAACGTGCCCAGGCACAACGCAAAATAGATGATATATTATACGATATGTTGATTGGAGTTCTTCGAAAACAAAGTGAAGTCCGTTCTCCAGAACAATCATATGTATCTGAGTACAGTTCAGATTAACAAATTAAAATATTAGCTTTATTATTATTTACAGTAATGTATTACTGTTAATGTAGTTCTAATTGTAAGTACATGTCAAGTCAATTATTGACACTTGGCATGCGGGTATGCTTCGCCGCCGACTTACGCCGGTAATTATTTAGAAGTTTTCCATCCTCACCGATTTCAATGATTTTTGGATATGTTATCGGGGACACGACTCTGAACAACTTTTTCCTATACATATTACCATCGCTCGACCTTCGTTCCCGAGATATTCGCCAAAAACTGCTGCTACTACACAATGTATTCTGCCGTATACCTACCTATAGTACGCGTCCGTGGCAGCGTTCGTATAGGTAGAATACAATGTCGACCTTTCTGTTGATTTATTCCGACGCAACGCATTCTACTTTCTACCTTGTCCCGGGTATTAGTATTGGTTTGGGTTAGATTGGGGTAGGGGCGCGCGCCCGCTTGCGGGCGCGTAATGCATGGTAGCGAACTGATGTGAGTTTAGAGATTTGAACTAGTAACTTGCGGATGTCCGTCAACACCTCGACTCACATGGGTCCGCTACCACGCTTTACGCGCCCGCGAGCGGGCGCGCATCCCCGCACTAGTCTAACCAAAACCAATACAAATACCCGGGACAAGTTGGAAAGTGGAATGCGTTGCGCCGGAATAAGTCAAAAGAAGTTTTTCGCAAATATCTCGGAAACCGAGGTCAGTTTCGTCAATTGTTTTGTCGCATGCTGGCGCACACGCTGCCACGGACGCATACTGTAGGTAGGTATATGGCAGAATACATTGTGTAGTAGCAGCAGTTTTTCGCGAATATCTCGGAAACGAAGGTCGAGCGACGGTAATATATATAGGAAAAAGTTATTCAGAATCGTGTCCCCGATAACATATCCAAAAATCATTGAAATCGGTGAGGATGGAAAACTTCTAAATAATTACCCTTACGCCTGTAGCGGGCGTTTTTTAGCGAGTATCCACCACAAATCTACTAAATACGTATTTTTACGTGACTCGCGCTCCAGTGACAGACTGCGAAAAACGTAAAAATACGTTGCCCGCATGCCAAGTGTTAATTGAAATATATAGAGTGTGTGTCTTTCTATATTTATAGTATAAGCGTAAGATTCAAGTTTATTGTAACCTAATCTTCATTCGCTAATCCTACCTATGCATAGTTAGCTTTATTGTGCCATTACAGAACTTTTCATTTAAGCGTTAAGTCGTAGGATAATTTGAGTATTAAAACTGTCCTGCGCGAGGCGCTATCGCGAGTTACAGTGTCCTCAAGTAGAGCAATTACTTGTAGACAAGAACAAAGTATAGGATAGACCTATCATCGTATGGAGTTCGTGTCACAGACGAAGTAGACGCCACGCGTTGTTGCCACGGTGGCTGGCTGAGCTTCCCGCTGGCGTCAATTCACACACACACTACTACCGCTTCGGTAGGTGACAGCTCCGGCCGGTGTCCACCGATCTCTGGGTCAGTGATGCCAGAATGAGGACGGGAGCGCTGGAGAACAGTGATGCCAGATTCGGGACGGGAGTGCTCGAGAATTTCCCCCACCTCGCATGCATACTACTCCGGAGCAGCGTGTCCGTGAGCTCGGCGCTTCGATTCCCCCGAATGTGAATGTGGTGAGGAAATCGAGGATATAAACCACGTGATCTGGGAATGCGGAAGATACGAAGCAGAGAGGGTAACACTTAAAGAGAACCTACTTAGGAATGAGGTGATCTTCCAGTTGGAGTTATGTGGCACATAACTGCCACAAGCCCATTTTTTTCGCCTAATAAAAGGGAGAAAATTATTCGAAGCTTCGGATGAATTCCTGTCGAATGATGAAATTATCTGTGGCCATCGGATGAATTTCCGTTGAATAAAAAAATTATTTATGGCGCTTCAAATGTAAAAAATAACTCTGAATTATTTTTATTTGACGACAAATAAAGATAAAGCCTCTTTTATTTGATAAGTTATTTAAATAATTTTTTTATTTAAATAATGCCCATCTCTGCCCACAACCAAACTATGTATTCCTGCTTAATCCCAATAAACCTTGTCTATCCAGCAATATTCTTTCATTTAAATCAACCACGGTTACAAGATCAAATTTAAATACCATGGTGACTATTATATAAAATGAGTATAAAATAAGAGAAATTTTATGACTAAATAAATACTTATTTGCCATACTTAATATTTTTCAAGTACTTTACTTCTAACAATATAATAAATATCTATATTTTGGAATGAATGTAAACATAGACGTTCGATGTAGTACATTTTATTTAGTTTTAGTACTATTTGCATAGAGGTCTTAGGAAAATTACTACAACAAAAGATAATATTAGTCTTTCCACCCTGCAATCGTTCCATTACAGTATTACAGTTACATTAAAGGTTTACAAAAATGTAATTGCACATTTATCTCATTGAAGCACAGTAAGAATATGTATACAACTTAATATTATGGTATAATCATTTAATTGATAATAAATTACATATAAGATAAATACAAAAGTAGTGTATAACTTTCCAAAAAATCCACCAACATATGAAGTAAATACATATGGAAATATTATGATTTCAGATATACAAATATTTTCATTGTTTAAATATGCCATATTGCGATTAAATCATTCATTCTAATTTCGAAACTCACTAATCGAAACCTTAAATTTTGAAAATTTTATACCCATTTTTAAACCATATAGATGTGTTCTTTAAAGATAATTACTTAAATAAATTCATAGAACCAAATTTCTAGGCTCTAGTTATACAAAACCATGATTTACTTCGTATAAATCAATGGATCAGTTTGGCACAATTTCAGTATTCTTTTGTCACTATCACAAAATCCGTTGAGCCACTAACTATGACATTTACAAAACATGTTTAGCTACATTATCATTGGCTCTAAATAATATACATGCATCACCATACTTAAATGATTAATTAAGTATGATTGTTATAAATAAAATTAAAAGGCTTGTACTATTCAATTGATTTGTAACTAAATTTGTACATGTCAATGTAGAAACTCAATACACTTTTGATATATCAGTGTTGAAAAAAATAATTCAAGTATCGAGAACATTCTACGAAATATGTAATCTACTATAATGAATTCTGTCAGTGCTGGTGCTACATAGAAATGTTTGTAGCTGTATGGATCGATGGTTCAAAACCCACCTGAAATTGGTTTTCGATCGACAATCATAGGCAATCTATGCTAGATAACTGGAAGAAAAAATAAAAATTGTTGACAATGCCAAAAAGCACTGCATTCTCATATTTTACGTGTCGGTTTAATAAAAGTATGATACATGCGGTTAATGATTACAGCACTCGATGCCAGTTAACAGAAAGAAAGAAATATCAATTTGGGAATTGTCTTTCATAATTCCAATTGTTTTTTTAATGAGAACCTATGGAAGCTACCACTAATATTTGCACAGTCTTTTCAATTCCATCATTATTAAGTTATTTTAAACCAATATACTGCTTTATTGTTCTTAAAGTATCTTATTCATTTTTCATTCAGCAATAAGTTATCCAATCACGAATCTCGTTCTATTTCAACAGATTTTCAGATTTGTATGCAAGTCATAGCTGCTAATACGTTCGTAAAACAAAAGATACGGCGTAGCACACAGAACTTCAAACAGAGATATGTTCTCAACTACGTTATCTGAAGTATATAGCCATTGATCCGATTTATTCCCTCGTCTGTAGCAAACGAAGTGCCCAGAATCGACAGGTCCACGATGTTCTACAATTGCACGTAGCTGATACTTGTATTTAGCATATAATGTTGTACGATTAGTGAGCAACATCGTTGCTTCCGGGTCACCCTGCACGATACATATCCCGTGTTGAAATTAAATTAAGCATGTAGAATATGTTTGAAAAAGTAAAATACATGTTTTCTACCTGTGCATTTCGTTTCTTTGTCTCTGTAAAAGTATAAGGATCAAGTGCCAGTATTTGTGGGAATTTTACTGGATCGTCCCTCTTAATTGGTATCCCCGAAGAACTCCACGCAGTTCTCGATATATGTAAGCACAAGCATTTCGGAAGCTTGCCGAGAGTTAGAGTTTTGGTGGCTAAGCAACGCATTCCACATCCGTCGCATAATACATCCTGAATGATTTCGCTAGTTACAAAACGGGTTAATAGTTCTTCCACCGTGAAATATGACTTAGTATGCGGGCCCAAAGGAGGCAAAGGTAAAGAAACTGTTTCCAGTTTATCGTAACGAACAGCAGACTGTAAAAAGTATTCTTATTTAATTCGCACGATCTAACGCAACAACCGATCATTACTATAGAGAACGAACCTTCCACTTGCAGTTACTACATTGTAGTTGACTAGTTAATAATCCTGAAAATGGATGTACTTCCATCGACATCGACGAAGAATTAGAAACAGGCATGGTGCATAAAGAACTCCATGATTTAAGTAATTGTTTAGTCTCTCCACTTCCGATATTCTTCGAAAGCAATTCCGAAGATCTGGCAAGGATCATGCCAGGCTTATTATATGCCACGGGAATACTGGATATCGACGATGTCGAAGACATTACATGGTTATTACAATTTT
Organism: Andrena flavipes; assembly: GCA_963971345.1. NCBI lineage: Eukaryota > Metazoa > Arthropoda > Insecta > Hymenoptera > Andrenidae > Andrena > Andrena flavipes. The sequence continues at coordinate 70,068,382 of OZ020479.1, read as the reverse complement.
TATCAAATCCATTCGGTGTGTCAGGATTTTTGTTAGCTGATACAATATCATTGTAAGATACGCTTCTAAACGTTAAGCAATCTCCTGATTTCTTTGTATCTGTTATCGATATTGGGCTTTGTAGCAAAGCATCGGACAAACAACCGTTCTGAAATGATTTTTATTAACACATTTTTACTTTTTAGCCATGTTTCAATTTAATTTCAATTTAACAGATTCTTCCTTGTAAACATACCCTATTTACGGGTTGAATTTCTGTTTGTAACGCACTGAGGACAACATGAAACAACTCGTGTACATCTTGGTGGCCAGGCGCAAAATTCCACAAATTACCAAGAGACGAAATTACTTTAATTGGTGTTACGTCGCCATACAGGTCTTCTGAATAACCATTGATTTCTGATAAAAACAAATGGTTAGTATCGGCGAATAGATTCTTATAATATTAATACATTTCCTATACATAATTTAATTTAACGCCCATTCCCATAAACGTGTGATCCATAATATCGTATAAACTTCAGTTTATAACAGTAAAAGATTTAAGAAAGTAGTTGCTATTTAACCGAAGATAATAACATACTTTCAAAAATGGAGAGCAAAGTTGAAATGAAATTGACATTGCTGTTTTTCTCGCATTGCTTTTTCAGCTGTCCAATAAAAATTGGACATGCCGCCAGAGCTTGCAAAAGAGAATTTAAAAAGCAGGTGTATCCTAGGTTGTTAATTCCGATCACCTTCCCTAAAAAACATTCGCAGGATAATAAATTATATTTGTTACTAGGAGATAAACGAAATTCCATTATTTGTAAACCTTTTACAAACTGGAGGTATATGTTATTATACCTTTTTTTCTAGGTTTAGGGGATGGACCCCATAAAACAAATGCTGCAACAGCAATTGCAAATCCAACGCTAGCAAACACCGCAATTTTTTCCACATCCATGGTCCCACGAAATAATGAAGATTCGGAATTTCCTTGGAAAGTTTGCAAAAGCTAACCTACGTGTTAATTCGAAGGGCAAGTATGACAGCTATCGAATACGCACATGTTATTTTCACTAAGAATTAACAGTTCTCGGCACAATGGATTAAGTGTTCGTTAATTCGTTCGAGTTTATCAGATCGACAACAGAATTCGTATCAACTATTCACCTATACTTCCCATAGTTTGTAAAGGACAATAATAGATGTAAGAAAAATATTCGTTACTTGTTAGGTAAGATTTAAATTTCCAATATGTAGATATAGGATAAATGTTTCTTTCGTGTATTAAAATTTCAATCGCAAAAGTAACGAACAATATACCTATGTATTCATGTACGTGATATTCTAATGTTCAAACCACTCGTTTGACATTATAAATACATATATACACACATGTACAAACAGATTTTCGTATAGATTACACTAATTTAGTGCTGAAAGTTGCGGTGAGTTAGAAAACAATATCGATGGTGAATAAATGCCGTTGAAAGCAAATAAAGTAATACAGTAAACATGTGTGTGAATTACTGTAAAGGAGATATTACGTTATAATCTTTCCAAATTGGCGTTTATCAACAGAATTATTATTGCTCGTTCACGCCGTAAGATATCAAATAACGAAATATAATTAACAATATTTTAGGCAATCGTATCGCTTCCATTATCAATTTTGTTTCGAGTAAATTCAAATAAATCTGGTAATGCGCCTTTTTAAATCTATATAGTTCCTCGAATCTCGATTATCGATACCTCGATTGCTCGAAGCTCGGAACCGGTATACTTCATGTTAGTTCATACGCGCTTGTGTTTCCTTTGGTCTCCTTCCAAACAAAACGATTTTGTGTGACTCTGCTTTTCACATGTTGTACATACTCTCGAATCTCTCGTGAAATTGTTGTTATGTGACATTTGGATATCGCGAGTCTCGTTGAACGAAAGCAGAATGATAGGGCATTGAAACTTATCTTGGTAACGTTTATGTAGATGCAGTGATACGTGGAAGAAGACAAATTAGGGTGATCGTGGGGGACTCGAAAATGTTCCCACGTTCCCGCTTCGCAAGTGTGTGTTGCGCGTGCGTGTGAAATTCCTATGCGATAAGATGAACGCCCAGGGGCAGGAACACGGCCACGCTGTGGTTGTGTGGGAGTGGGAAAATCGTCACGGACGATGGAGACCCTACAGTCCCGCGGTGTCGCAACACCTCGAGAGGGCACATTGCAAAAAACTTACACGGGTCTTTCTTAACGATGCCGACCCAAATTTGGATAGGTTTGACATTAAATATTATTAAAATATTTAAACAATATACAGGATGTGCTATTTCTTTGCCTCGCAAGCTTTGTTAACATGTTCCCGTAGCAGAAATAAAAGAATGTTTTACCAAAAATTTATAAAACCCGTAATTTCATCTATATATATATAAAAGAAGAAATCCTGACTGACTCACTCACTCACTGACTCACCAACGCCCAGCTCGAACTGTTTAACCTAAGAACGTGAAATTTGAAAGTTACATTGTTTTCATGACATAGGCACCCACTAAGGAAGGATTTTTTTAAATTCTTCGTATGTATAGTACCTATACATACATACATTTATTCCTTTCATTTCGATCCGCATTTTTGAACGAGCGACTAACAAACTTAATCTCTCTACTCGGAAATATCAACAGTTATTGATTCCCCTTCTATGCACATCATATTTTTAAATAATAAAGAGAATTCGGAAATATTACGAACTGCTTACCTATATAAAAGTATATGGGAATGTTTAGTGGCACCTTCATACATTTTTCCAATTTTTCAGAACTTTAACATGTACTTAATACCTTAAACTGTTTGGGTGTAGGATATTTATTTTATGGGAATTGTTAGATATTTAGGCGTCATTATCAGTTTCCATAAATTAAAAAAATTGTTACTGTATTCGAACTAGAATAGTGTGTAAAATACTATTGTCAATAAATTCCAGGGGAAGTATAGTGAATACTGATACTGGTGGGAGAAGAAGGTACAGGCACCAACCTACCATGGCAGCGTTCATTTCAAACTTGACGAGCTATAATAGTCCGGGAGCCAGTGAACATTTTTAATGTCTCATCGCGACATTTTTCTAATTACCCTTATGCTGAAAAGTCAATGGACTGGCGGTCTGGCAGTCGAAACCGGGGACAGGACCCGAGGGCACACCCTCGAACATGTCAAGTTTGGGAGCGTCCCCAACTCATCGTGACAAGGCTGAAATTTGGTGGAATAATTGTTTACGTTGTAAAACCAATAGAAAAAATAGTCTGGCAGTCTATAAGCAGGGATAAGACCTTGACAGACGTTTATAAATGAATCGAGAGTCATTACTATCCTATACTTCGTCGATACAATGGTAAAACGGCTGTCATTTTCTTCCCTGTCAGTTACGTCAAATGTAAAGTTATCTGGGGAGACAGCAAAAAGCACCTTGTGCTCTGTACACACTCAATTCATTTGTAAACGTCTGGCAAGGTCTTATCACGGCTTATAGACTGCCAGATTATTTTTTCTATTGGTACTATGACATAAACAATTTTTCCACCTAATTTTTTTTTTAAGATGTTTGGGGATATGCCAGACCTCTAAGGTCCCCACAGAGTGCTGCCAGACTGTGATTTTCTTATGTTGTATTAAGTTGTTGATTAATGGGCGTGTTTCTGGTGAATTTTTTTCTTCTTTCATATATTTCACCGGGTTGTCAGAAAGAAAATTTTATGTACTACCTAATAATGCAAATTCTGTTATTACCTTATACATATGTATAAAATATTCATTTTTACTTATGGTTTTATGCATATACCTATACAATATCATTTTGCTCCTAACATTTTATTTCAGTTCCCTATTTCTCGAACATATTGCCAAGTTCACTGATGAAAGCACTTAATAACACTTTGTCATTGAACATGTTTTATTTTATATGTGACGGATGCATTTGTTTAGTAGTCCCCATAAAAAACTTCAAAGAAAGTAAAAAAATTATGCCAAGTGCATGAAAAAGCCAGGTATTTGACTTCCAGGCCAGGTACATTTAGGCAAATGTCTAGATGTTACATTTTATCTTCACATTATTAAAATGTTCGTGATTATTACAAAGCACCTTTATGTACTTGCAGCTCGTTTTGATTTCACATCTTTTTTATATTGTAATTATTATTATCTTCTATTTTTTTGTGATTTATTTTATAATACACTTTTCCGTCATTTACTTTTTCATGGACTTGTCATAATTTTTTTACTTTTTTGAAGGTTTTTATGGGGATAATTTGCATAGGGATTGACTTCATATAATTTTTAATATTATGAATTATTGATAAGAGACTCTAAGGGCGATGGATGGGTCACACAGAACTGCTTGTTTTATAGATTGCTTTAATGCGATAGTCACTGATAATAGTCTACAATGTCTTCACAATACAATATGTATAACATTAAAGGAAAAAAGGGGGCGACAGAACAATATAGGATATATCGACAATCGATATCTAATTGATGACGGCGACCGTAGACAGAGGTCGCGACCTGACGGGTTCCCGATGTATTTCTCAACACTCCCTCTCATCGGGAACTTCCACCTCCTTCAGGCCTATGCTTGGAATCAGTGATGCCAGAATGAGGACGGGAGCGCTCCAGAATTTCCCCCACCTCGCATGCACACTACGCCGGAGTGCGTGTCCGTGAGCTGGGCGCTTCGCGAGCACGCAGCTCCGGCGTAGTGTGCATTGCGAGGTGGGGGAAATTCTCGAGCGCTTCCGTCCTCATTCTGGCATCACTGCTTGAAATGTGTTTGACGTGACTGGGTTTACCTAGGCTCCTCGTCAACACGTCAGCCGCCATTTCGCTAGTGAGCAGATATTTTAGAGAAATGAAGCCCTCCTGGAATACTTCGCGCGTGTATTGATGGCGGATGTCTATGTGTTTAGTGTGGGCATTTTTGGATTTGGATTTCTTGTTTCCCTGGAACAGGCACACTCTTTACTATTGTGCGTCCTATTCCAGAGTGGCATTTCGATTGGTGTGGGCATGGAAGACTGGGTTTTGAACCAGCTTGGATGTGCTCTGGTTGTCGCAAAAGATTACGGTAGCTCTTTCTAATTTTGGCAGTCCCAACTCAGTCAATAGCCGGCGCAAGTATACCGCTTCTCGAGCGGTTTCGGTTAGGGCCATGTACTCAGCTTCGGTGCTTGAGATTGCTATGCTCCGCTGTCTCCTTGACCCCCATGATATGGCGGCGTTGGCCAACTTGAATATGAAACCGGTACGGGACATTAGAGTATCGACATCCCTGCCTCAATCGGAGTCCGAGAATCCCAATAATGGCTCATTCGTACTTCTGAAACATAAACTGAGATTAGCGGTTCCCTTAAGACAACGTAATACCCTTTTTGCGGACAGCCAGTGACTCTTCCTCGGGGAATTGTTGAAGCAGCTTAAGGCGCTGACGGCATGCATTATGTCGGGCCTGGTGGCGACCGTAGCTGACGTTAGAGATCCAACCAGAGATTGGTAATTGATTGTGAGTCGATTTCGGGGGACTCGTCGTGTTCGCTCATTTTTATCTTCGGTTCCAGCGGCGTAGTGGCGTTTTTGGCCTCCTCGAGACCGAACTTCCTCACCATGTCTCGTATGTATTTTCGTTGACTCAGGGTGACTTTCCTAGGCACGCCGGTTCTCTCTTACTCGGTACAATTGGTTGTCGTTAGTGGCGGCGATGATTAAATCGTCCACGTAGACGACCATGATAAGTATCTTAAGCGCATCTCGTGTGAAATACATATACACAAGGATCCGCTTCAACTTGCTTCAGGCCGAACTCTTTTAGCTAACTGGTCCGCTTGCTCCATGTAAATCTCCTCGTTTAAGTAGCTGTAGGTGTACGTCATGGTTATATCTAGTTGATACAAGCTCAGTTTTAATTCTGCGGACAAGGCTATTACGGCTCTAATCGACGTTAGACGTGCGACTGGCGCGAAGGTTTCATTGAACTCTATACCTGGTCTTTGCGCGAATCCTCCGGCCACTAATCTAGCCTTCCGACGCTCCATCGTGCAGTCGGCGTTGTATTTGGTTTTGAGTACCCATCCCGATCCGATGGGCGTTCTGTGCCTCGGGCGCTCGACCAGTTCCCATATTCCATTTTCGACCAGAGCCTCGTATTCCCTTTTCATGGCCAACTTCCATACTTCTGTATGAGGGCCCGCCAGGGCTTCGTTTGCCGATTCGCTGGAACATTTGACCAGCTGGGCGGAACCTATATTTGTCGATGTCATTGCGTACGTTTTCTTTGGTCTCCCATTTTTCCCGTTCGTATGAGGGTAGGTCTGCCTGGCCCCCTCTTGAACATTTGCTGATCATGACTAGTTTTCTCCTGCAGGTGAGGTTCTTGGTCCCGTTGCTTGTCGATTTCTTCAAGGGCGCCCCCATCACCCTGGTCTACAATAATCTCTTCGTCGATTTCCTCGTTTCGTACGTCATCCTCATTCTGTCTTTCGGCCACCTCATCGCCCTGTAAGTTGTATTCGAAGATTGGAATGGGAAGCAGGCGCGTGAGGGGCCCCTATGCTGGAGAGCCCTGCAATAGATACATAAGAAGAAAAAAAAGGGGTACAGATCAATATAGGATATATCAGGCCTTCCCAAGTAGGGGGAAACCACTCCTGAAACACATGTTTCGGTGTATATCGCCTGCTATTTACGTTTGGTGTGCGAATGGTTTACTGTACTTTTGTACTTTTCATATTAAAGACTACAACAAAAAATAAATGCTTATTTATGTTCATAATGTTTACAATAGGTATTACATAAATTTAAAGACGAAAATGCAATGCAGTGAGGATGGAGACGATAGTCATAATGTTAGGAGAAAATTTTATCTTCCAAGTTCACCAGCTGGGAAGGGAGCTAAATGGGAATGGGCTGGCGATACAGATGATTGGCACACATATGATATGGAAGTGCAATGTCTAATAGAAGAGGCATGGGCAAGAGTAAATATAGAACTGTCGTTTGGAATTTTACCTACTCTACAGTTTTAATTCTAATTGCGATTTTACTTTTTTATTTCAGGGTGACAAAACAATTGATGTTTCTAAGACATATTTAGGTTTCCCTTACATTATTAATTTTTGCAATCTAACTCAAGTACGCTGTTGTACTGGTTATGTGAGACCAATACGACGTATTCAACAAGCGCCTTATCCTTTAGTTAAAGTTGCACTAGAAGAGTTACAGATTATTTCTGGAAGGAAAGCTATGTGTGTAACTGTGAAAAGTTCCACTACAAAAGTAGCGCATAAGAAATCTTCTGCAGGGAATACAAAGAAAAATAATAAAAAGGCGAGTAAATATATTTGTTGATATAAATATGAACAAACTTTTATACATTCACTGGTACAATATCAGGGTAAAAATGGTGATACTGGTCCATCAAACATAGCACGTGTTATCCTGAGCAATTTCAACATATTCAGTAATAAACATGGTATAGAAAACAGTACTTCAGTTGCAACCATTGAATCTGGTCAGAAGAGGAAAACATGGGACAATGTTCTTGATGTAGATTCTAGTAGCACGAAAAGCGGACGAAGACCTAGTGTCGACACTGTTTTTACATATCTGAGTCATGAAACTCCAGTAGATTTATTGGACAGTAGTGTCGGAAGTGACGATGCATTTAAAGATTCTGTTTTAGGTAATTTAATATTTTTCCTTTAGAATACTTCTGTGATCTTCTTCTTCATTTTGTGATATGTGAAGTATCGCGTATGAAATGAGTTTATTTTATTTAGGTGCAGATGCTGAATCCGATGTCATCTCCCAATATGTAAAAGTAGTAGAAAGCGATGATTCTGATTCGTGTCCTGTATGCCTTGGTATGCCAGAGCCATTGACAGTAGAATTAACTCGCTGTCGGCATAGGCTACATTTAGCGTGCTTAAATGCAATGCTCAGTTGTCAGCAACCTCCCATGTACATACAGTGTCCCGTTTGCCGCTTAATTTATGGAGAGAAAAGAGGAAATCAACCTCTCGGGACTATGAATTGGACAAGGATACCACGCGCTTTGCCTGGGTTCCCAAATACAAATACAATTCAGATAACTTATGAGTGAGTGCGTTACAAGTTCATTTTTAGTTTGTTGTAGTTATTCTATGAATAATTCAAATGTAGATAAATAGTAAAAAAATGATTCTGAAAATTTAGTTAAATAGCAAAGTGTTAAACGCCATCAAATTGTTGAAGTTACTTCTGAATATGCCTTACATAACAAAATTAAATTGTATTGTATATTAAGTTAGATGTTTTGTTCATGTTCAATGAGTTTTCTTAATGGTGCCCTCGTGGAATTTTCCAAATATTATACTGAGAATATATCATTTCAGCATTCCATCAGGGATTCAAGGAAATGAACATCCCAATCCTGGTCAAGCATATTACGCTGTAGGTTTTCCACGCGTTTGTTACCTTCCAGACAATAACTTAGGTCGAAGAGTTTTAAGACTACTACAAATTGCGTTTGAGCGAAGACTGATATTTACGATTGGACGATCGGTGACCACTGGACGGGAAGATGTGGTAACATGGAACGAAATTCACCATAAAACTGAATTGGGACCATCAACGTCTGGCCATGGTTACCCTGACACAAGTTACCTTGAGAGAACTTTAGCTGAATTGGCAGCCCAAGGCGTAACGGACGGACAACCACAGCATACGCTGTATTAAGAATCTTCATTTAGCGGTATTACAAACGCACAAATATTGATGTTAATATGCTACACAAACATGGGGTCCCTTCAATCTCTTAAAGGATAAAAATGGATCAAGATATCGTTAAATTATCTCCGAAATAACCAGTTATTAATACCAAAGTTACTGATCTTTTTGGAAATATATTTTATTTAGAGTATTCTAATATTTAAGTGTAAGTGTTGAGATGATTTTAAAGTCAACTTTATTTTTAAAAGCGTAAAATGATTTTTAAGGGGACCCTCCGATCAAAACGCTATAAAAAGGAGGTGATTTTTATGAATTTTGTAAAAGAAGAGATTATAACGTATACCAGAAAATGTTTTTGGCTTTTATTAATAATTTAATACCTACACCCGTTAGCGTATGTATAATTTAGTTCGCATAGGGTAGACCGGGGGCGATAGTAACAGAAGGACGATTGTAACACGTTAAATATCATAGAACATATGATAGATATTAACACAAATTTTAGATATATGATGAAGAATGTCATTTGGAATACATGCATCCATGTCCTAACAGTATAGATACAAAATTGACATGTATAGTGGAGAAAATAACTTTTCAATACCCTAAAGTAAATTTTCCTTACCGATTTTAAATTGTAATATAAATACTCCCTTTGCAAGTACGTGTTTTTTCTTTTTTTAACATTTAATCTGGTCACTTTTAAAGTAATACTGATCGTTAGTTATCACTTTTAAGTGTCTCGTTAATCAAAATTTATAATTTAAATTCAAAAGCCTGGCCGGGGTCGATTGTAACATCGGCAGTCGGGGTCGGTTGTACCGCGACAGAACCGAATAGTGACAAAAGAGATGAATAGGTAATATTGTCTTGTCTGCATGGAATAATATAGCACAGCACAAGCAAACAAATGAAAAATAGGTGGAATGTATTGAATATAAAATTGATCACATGCAGAATGTGCCAGCCAAAACGTTTTCTACTTCTGTCACAATTGCGATACCGCATAATTGGTTATAAATTTTACTTTTTTCCATTTACCATTACAATTAAAATTAATAAATATTTTAATTTTGTAAAGTTAAATTTGTGCTACTATCAACTCCATGCAGTGTTAGAACTGACCCGGAGTCGGGGACGGTTGTAACACTTTGTCCGCTTCTCACTTTGTATTAATATCCAAGATATTACTTAACAAACAACGAAACTGTTGTGGCTCAATAAGTTTCAGGTAAGTAAGTAACGTTTGTTGTAACTTTAATAGTTTTTGCATAACCGTATTCCAAAGTCAGTGTTACTACCGCCCCCGGTCTACCCTCTCTGAAAAATCGAAGAACTCGGATCTTAAAACAAGAATATAAAATTTAAATATAAAGTTTCATTGAAATCCATTTTGTCGTTTAAACATAATCGTGTTAACAAATATATGAGATATTTAAAAAAAGCTCTTTTCTAAATAGTCAAAACGTGATCAGGAGGGCTTAAAACGTGATTTCCGTAACAAAACTTTTTCCTAATTTTTTTTCATTACAAGAGTATTATACATATGTCAGAAAGTGAAAAGTGTATCTCGAGGCACTCAAGACGCGCATCGCCGCGTGTCTTGCACCTCACCATGGATCACAGCGTTTCAAGAGCGAGAGAGAAAGACGCACATTCGTTTTCGCTCTCGCCTGTCCAACGTTGTCCGAAGCGCCGAGCTCACGGACACGCAGCCCCGGCGTAGTGTGCATGCGTGGTGGGGGAAATTCTTGAGGGAACCCGTCCTCATTCTGGCATCACTGGCCCCACCACGCCCGACGACCCACGAGGATAACTCGCGCCGCGGCCGATAGACGGCCGCGGACCCGATAACTTTCTCGCGGCAGCTTTTTGCGCCGCGAGGCATAAGACCGGGGCCGCGAGATACGGGAAACAGCTTGTTCCGTAGCTTTGCCATACATGCAGAGTCGATACGAGAGAAGCTCCGTTTTTGATACTCCTTTTCCTCCAAGGGAATTTTCTAGCGCACGAGTGCCTTACCTACCGTCTGACTGGGCTAGTAAGCCGGTTCCCCTGGTCGCTACATCAGCGCGAATCTCGATTTGCGCTGGACCGGTGCACGGCCGTCGTGGCAAACCAGCAGTCATGATCAGTGATGCCAGAATGAGGACGGGTCCTCTCGAGAATTTCCCCCACCACGCATGCACACTACGCCGGAGCGGCGTGTCCGTGAGCTCGGCGCTTCGGACAACGTCGGGAAGACGAGAGAGAAAACGAATGTGCGTCTTTCTCTCTCGCTCTTGAAACGCTGTGCTCCATGGTGGGGTGCAAGCGACACGCGGCCGTGCGCGACTTCTTGAGTGCCTCGAGATTCACTTTTCCCTTTCTGACATATGTATAATACTCTTGTAATGAAAAAAAATTTGGAAAAAATTTTATTACGGAAATCACGTTTTAAGACCTCCTGATCACGTTTTGGCTATTTAGAAAAGAGCTTTTTTTTAAATATCTCATATATTTGTTAACACGATTACGTTTAAACGGCAAAATGGATTTCAATGAAACTTTATATTTAAATTTTATATTGTCTTAAGATCCGATTAGATCACGAAAAACCATAATTACCCGTTATGGTTCTTCGATTTTTCAGATGTACGAACTAAATTCTACATTAAAAAAAGGTTAGATAAAGTTCTTCTGTAACTTCTTTAACAAAGAAAAATGTACATTCATAATTTCTTGTTTTCATTTTAAACTTCCTACTTTTTATTCGAGCTATTTCTATTTTTCAAACCTTAAAATGAATTTTTTTATTAAAAGATGAATATTTTGATACTATAAATTGGTGAACTTTGTTAAAATTAGAATCCACTCTTGGCCAGTAGCATGGACGCTGTAGCGCCTTCGATAAAAAATATTTTATCAAAGTATGATCTAAAATCTAAAATCTAAACGTAATCACATTTCTCGCTAGATTTTTCGATAATTATATCAAGTTGCGACAAAGAATCACGCACTATTTACAAATTTATTACGCGCAGCGTCCACGCTACCGCTCGATGGAAACTACGGGAAAGTGGTGGTCTCTTCCATCGGGAGGGAAATGTAAACGATTCGTTATGCAAAGCTAACATCGCGAACAGTACAAAAACATTACAAAAATAGAAAAGAAAGGCAACACGTAAATATATCAATTGGGTTCGATATATTGACGAGTGTAAGACTGAAATAATGCTACAATTGTTTACATTTCCAAAGGATAGAAAGCAAGCAAAGGAATTTACTATAATACATGCGACAGAATTTCGAGATAATTGTTACATATAAAATGAATATAATTAAGAATATACATTTATTTGTACAATTATCTTGAAGTTCTCTCTGTGAATCATATGTACAGCAAGCAAGCGAATTTATTGCGAGGAAAGAACAAGAACTGCGTGAGGGAAATCGAACAACTATTTACATATTAGCGATGTCCAAAAATCGAATGAAATAAAAAATGGATGAAATTGATAATATTCTGGACATCACTAATTTGCATTACCCGACGTAGAAGGAACATCCGCGAGGCCATCAACGGCATGTAAACGTAATCTACTCTTTTGCTTCTTAGCAAGAATTGGATATAAATGCTCAGATGACATGAGAGATAGATGTATGTCATCTACCTCCATGGTCTGAGCTGTGTCCCCGTACGCCTTTAATGCCGATTTCGTTACGCAAATGGCATTGACGAGGGTCGAACCAAGTCGGTTTCGTTTCTTGTTCTTTATGTCGGGAAGCATGGAAAACGATCTTTCAGCATCGGCGTTTGAATTTGGAAGACTTCTAATGGAATTCAATAATTTCTGCAAGCATGGATATTTAAATGAGCCTTGATCGTTTCGCGTTAACAAAACCGTTTTCCAAACATCATCAAAAGCTAATGTACAAAGCATCTGCTTTTCTTTATATGCAAAATTCAGGTGCAATGTCGACCATTCTTTTTGCAAACCGTCTTCGTCGAAACCGCCCAATTTCTGAGCAATAAAGAGAACACTTTTAAAGGAAGTGTCTCTGTCATTATCTATTAATGCCACATGCGGCTCAAAAACACATAACTTGCTCAGAAATTCGTCATCGATTGGCAATCGATCACGAATTTCGTTTGCAGCCGTTATGTAAAACTTAATACAATTTTCTCGAACGGTTTTGACAACATCGGGTTTGCCTTCTGCAAGTAATTTAGAAAGAAAAATGTCACAATCTGGACCTAAATGAATATTATCAATTGCGATTTGGTTATCGCTTTTTGAAAAATCTATTAATCTTACTAAATCCATGTGCTTCAAAAGCTGCGGTTTCAAGAAATTACGTAAAATATTATACAAAAGAGTTTTGGCAGTAGTTTGAAGCAAATGGATTCTTGTTTCTTGCGATTGAAAGAATATATTAAAGTCATTGAAATACAATAGAACGTATTCCAAAAACAGAAGATATGCTTTCGCTTCTGGATTTTGCATGATGACAAGCAGATCTTCCCCAGACTTTGTCTTCTCGCTTACGACCAATTCTTTCAAAAATTGCAACACACTGTCCCAATTTTCTAAAAGTGTAACTACGGATGAATAACGCGATAACCATCGCGTAGTACAGAATTTTAAAATTTTGCGTTCAGTAAATTGATAACATTGTTGAAAATCGCGAAAAATGGCCGAACGTTTGGGACTGCTATAAATGAATGTAGTGACTTTCCGTAATAATTCCTCGCAGACCTCGGGAATGCCAGCGCATGCTTTATGCACTACCAATGCAGAGGAGTGACATGGACACGGCATGGTGAGAAAATTTTCACCGCGAACTTCTGAAAGTTTGGTCTTAAATGACGAGTGACAACCTGTCATGACAGAAGCGTTGTCACACGACAAAGCAATAATGTTTCCGAACGGAATTTGCTTTTTCCACATGGAGTTCTTAAATGAAGTAAATATTTTATCGGCAGTACATTCTCGCGCGTCAAGATTAATTAATTCTACTAATTCCGTTCGAACATCCAAAGTCTCGGGTGCGACATACCGAACAATAAACGACATCCATTTCTCATTGGAAATGTCGGATGTCTCATCAATAAAGACAGAAAACTTAGAATTTTGTAAAACATCACTAAGACGCTCTGTTTCCCGAGGACACAGAACGTTCGATATAATATTAGAACACTTGGTTCGACCACACGTCATACGTTCCAAAACATCAGGATCTTTCCCAACGTCTTGGAAAAATTGAAGAATCGCCTTTGCCGATTGATGCGAAATATTTTTCTCCGCAACTAGTGCAGCAAAACGAATTTCCGCGACTTTTTTTCGTTCATCAAATGACAAAGGCGATTCCTCGCATTGCGATCTGAAATCGTCCGATTTCCTCACATCTATTCCATTTTTTTCGCAGTTTTCGATGTGGCACTTGGAATCCGCGTGACGTTGGATTTGCGACAGTCCGCAAGCAAATGACTTTTTACAAACCGAACAGAAACACGAAAAAGGATCATCGGCGACCTTATTCATCCATGGCTTGAAATCCTTAAGCCATTGAGGCATAAAAGTCTTTCTCGAGACCTTAGCATGCATAGTTATTCGCGGAATTTTTTTAGATGATAAATATTTATGTCTCGCTGATTCCGCATGCCTTCTAACGCTTGACGAGCCGCAAGAAAATGTTTTCTCGCATGAAGAACAGTAGAAAAGGCTTTTATCATTAGGTACTGCGCGAATCCACGATCGGAACTTCTCATTCGTTTCCCAAGACGGCCGATAAACAGAAGTAGCCTTTTCACCTGTTTTCTCAAACGTTTCCATCGTACTTACCACGAAAAAATTGAAATATGTAGAAAAGATATTATATACAAAGCAAGAAGCAAATGCTAGCGTATAGAAAAGGGAGCGATATAGGGGGCTACTAATTACTTACTACAACACCACAGATCCGAAAAGCATGCAGACAGCGCGAAAGAAATAGGACCCACCACCTGATCTCTGGTTCTACTGAAATTGACGGTTAAATGTCGCGAAGCGCGACTGCGCGACCCCCACGAAACGCATCGGATACGTAAACAATGTATACACTTGGTTCGCGCGAGTCTGATCGTCAAATGTTCTTGACGAAAACCAGGCCCGAGCGAATCCTCGCAACGAGAAACGAAAAGAATACATAGGAAATCGTAAAATAGTAAGAAAAATTCAGGAAGGAGAAAAATCGAAGAAAAGGCTAAAAGAAGTAACAGCAAGACAATGGTGACAGTACCGAACTGCCTCAGATGCATTTATCAGTTACCTTTCTCTCTTATTCTTTTACAATTCCTTCATACCGATTTACACATTTTAATGTACCGTATATCGCGATGTTAGCTTTGCATAACGAATCGGGTAATGGTAAAGATAAAGGGCAACCTCACGGATTTTGACAACCTTGAAATATGTTGTCAAGGACGTCATTCTGAACAACTTTTTCCTTTAAACTTTTTGGCGGTCGACCTTCATTTTCGAGATATTCGTAAAATTATCTCTATATATGTTACTGCCGCCTAGCCGTAGGTTTCGAGATATTTGCAAAAAAAGTAGATAAATGTTGATGTTAGGGTCCTTTGAATCCACGGTGGGCTCGAGGTGGTCGGTGGCCGGGGGAATTCGTTATACATTTGGCCGTCTCACGGCGCGTCTCAAGTTCAATTACATATTAAGAAAGAAATATTCTTTTAAGTGATAAACTCGAATGCGCCGTCCGCCCTGTCACGGCGCGTAAGCCAAAACTATAACAAATCCCCCCGGCGACCGACCACCTCGAGTCCACCGTGGATTCATAGGACCCTAAAATCAACATTTATCTACTTTTTTTGCAAATATCTCGAAACCTACGACAGTAACATATATAGAGAAAAGTTGTTGAAAATGACCTCCGTGGCACCATATTTCAAGGCCATTGAAATTGGGGAGGGTTCCTCTAGTGTGAATATTTACCAAAGATTTTTGCAATTATCTCGTAAACTAAGGTCGACCGCCAAAAAGTTTAGAGGAAAAAGTTGTTCGGAATGACGTCCTTGACAACATATTTCAAGGGCGTCAAAATCCGTGAGGTTGCCCTCTATCTATACCATTACCACGAATCGTTTACATTTCCCTCCCGATGGAAGAGACCACCACTTTCCCGTAGTTTCCATCGAGCGGTAGCGTGGACGCTGCGCGTAATAAATTTGTAAATAGTGCGTGATTCTTTGTCGCAACTTGATATAATTATCGAAAAATCTAGCGAGAAATGTGATTACGTTTAGATTTTAGATTTTAGATCATACTTTGATAAAATATTTTTTATCGAAGGCGCTACAGCGTCCATGCTACTGGCCAAGAGTGGATTCTAATTTTAACAAAGTTCACCAATTTATAGTATCAAAATATTCATCTTTTAATAAAAAAATTCATTTTAAGGTTTGAAAAATAGAAATAGCTCGAATAAAAAGTAGGAAGTTTAAAATGAAAACAAGAAATTATGAATGTACATTTTTCTTTGTTAAAGAAGTTACAGAAGAACTTTATCTAACCTTTTTTTAATGTAGAATTTAGTTCGTACATCTGAAAAATCGAAGAACCATAACGGGTAATTATGGTTTTTCGTGATCTAATCGGATCTTAAGACAATATAAAATTTAAATATAAAGTTTCATTGAAATCCATTTTGCCGTTTAAACGTAATCGTGTTAACAAATATATGAGATATTTAAAAAAAAGCTCTTTTCTAAATAGCCAAAACGTGATCAGGAGGTCTTAAAACGTGATTTCCGTAATAAAATTTTTTCCAAATTTTTTTTCATTACAAGAGTATTATACATATGTCAGAAAGGGAAAAGTGAATCTCGAGGCACTCAAGAAGTCGCGCACGGCCGCGTGTCGCTTGCACCCCACCATGGAGCACAGCGTTTCAAGAGCGAGAGAGAAAGACGCACATTCGTTTTCTCTCTCGTCTTCCCGACGTTGTCCGAAGCGCCGAGCTCACGGACACGCCGCTCCGGCGTAGTGTGCATGCGTGGTGGGGGAAATTCTCGAGAGGACCCGTCCTCATTCTGGCATCACTGGTCATGATAGCTGTCTCCGATAGGCCCTTCTATGCAGACTGTTGCAGGGCCGGGATTCTCTCACATGCCCGGCAGGTAGAGAAACCCCCTTACTCAGCTGAGCACCAAGTGTTGCCGCCGAGGTCGCCGACCGACCATTAATTGCGTCGGAACCGAGCAAAGCGCGCTCGCCGCCGATCTTCGAAATAGTCCTAGCATCATCAAACCCGGGTTAACCCATCATAAGCAGCAGCATTAGAAATAGCCGTCTTGCGCCGCCATAGTTAGTTTTTAACTCGCGTTTCTTTAGTTCTAAGATCAACAACCTTCTCTATGATCTTTTATGCGCTTCAAATATTCAGTCCCACTTTTTATGTTAAAATAACAAGGCAGTGATTGTCCAAGTAACTTTATTACGCAATAACTACATATTTCCAATACTTTGCTCTAATCTCCTCTCAGTTGCTATCCATATTTTGCTTTATCTATGATTCTTCTTTGGTTCGTTACGCAAAAGCTGTTTAAACTGTCCTTTCACGAGGTCCCACTGCGTCAACTTGTCCGTGCTGATTCCAAATTCCTTGCAGGTTTGTTCAAAAGCATTTATGCATAGGGGCAAGTAAGCATGGTCCACGGTTGGCAGCAGATGATGAAGACCATGTAAACCGAAATTGGTTAATACAAGGAAGTCAGAATCATCGATCACCTCTCGTTCTCTCACAGCATCCAATTCGAGCAAACCCCAATCGAGATCCTTCCTAAAAAATGTTATTCATCTGCTTTTAGATTAATTTATTTTAAATGTTTATTTACATCTACTTACAACAAATCCTTACAAGACCTATCAGTAGTTCTGTTAAATGAAGGTGTTACATGTGTAAAAAAATTCTCAGTAATATATTTAGATCAACGAAATAGTTACATTGTAGGCACTATATTTTCTGTTTACAACCCCGCGATTTAGGTACGGCGACGGGCCTTTAGGCAGATATAACTACGATTCTGAAGCGAAACATGCGAAAGTAAGAGCAAATGAAAGCGAGTCAGAGATGGGCATAAAATTATTTGAAATAAAAAATTGAGTTCGACTAAATTCAAGACTCAAGGACTTTTTAATATTTTCTTAAATCAGGACATTGCATGTTCCAGGAAGTACCTGAATTTTGGGATATCCTGTACATCGGATATACTTCGAAACTCGGACCCCTAAATTTCAACTGCTCATATTTTGAAAACGAAGCTCCAGATTGCAAAATGGTAAAGGACTATTCGATGTCTTTTTGCATGAAGAATATGCATGTTTCGCATTGTCCCATTATTTTGGGGCACCCCGTATATGTTTGCAATTGTACAGCTATGCGTGTTGTTTATTTACAAATGTATGGTGTTATTTAAACATATCAGGTTCCAGATGATAAAATTAAAATAGTGTTAATAAAATAATTGGATTAGTGGAAATGCGAAAGGTAAATTTTTCGTTAAAAGTATGTACTACTTTATGAACAAACCTGTATATATCGCCATCGTGGAAAATGTCGGGGTGATGATGAGCTGCATTGAAACCGATCATACTAAATACGAAGCTGCTTGTCATTATTATGAGTAACCAGAATTTTAAGGCAACCAGAAAACTTGGTGAGAAGAATGACATCAAGATAGGAAGGATGAACGGCACTGCATCGCGAAACTCGAATTTACCGTATTCGTAGTATACGGCGTAATACCTGAAACAAATACAATTAATTATTAATGAGTAAATAAAGATAAATTACAGTGTTCCGGGTATAAGAAAAATAATGGTCATAAATTATAGAAGTGAATTTATTCGGGGTGTGTGAATACCCGGGATTACAAGCTCGAGACGGGTCGGAAAAATTCGGGCCGGATCGACTCTAAAACCAGCCATTAGGAGGAGGCGGGGACGAAGAGAACTGTTAATATGTATAGTAAATCATCGTTATAGTTCCGTTTTTACCATGCGAAATACGCCTGGTGACTATAGCCACCATTTTTTGGAATCCTTCGGTCGAGGGTTAGAGAACCCTGGTACGAGCGAGACGGAACGAAAGAGTCGATGGTAACTTCGTGTCAACTGTTTCGTTCCCTGTCGCTGGGTCTTGGGTTTTCTCACTCGCGGCATTGACTGCACGGAACGTGTCGTACGCCCGCCGCCAGCTCCGTTCGTCTGGTTAAGGTGGTAGATCACGGCCGTCTCTAGTATACAGGCCTCCACTTACGATGTTGCAACATCGCATTTCGTCAGGCTGATGACTATGTTCAGACCGGTACCATACGGCCGTGGTTGGACGAAAACGGTCTGAACATAGTCATCGGCCTGATGAAATGCAGTGTTGCAACATCGTAGGTAGAGGCCTGTATACTAGAGACGGTCGTGGGTAGACACGTCACGTGATCTGGCCGATTTGACAGATGGGTATCACAGCAGGTTTTTTCTGCACAGGAATGGTAATACCCATAGGTACGCGGCTGCCTGGTGCATGCGAGAGGGAGCTGTTCGCTATTTCCATATTCTATTTTGAATGTGGAAAGAAATTCTCAGCTGTTGCATTGTACATACTTGTAACGTATTCTCAGCTGTTGCCGGATACAAGTCGCTGGAGACAAGTCGGTTGTCCCACCGACTCGCCAGCAACTTCAGCGACAAAGTTGCCGGCGATTGTTGCCCGGTCTATTCGAGCCTTAAGAGCCCCAGTTATATAAGCCTACGGGTACGAGCCTACACACACACTACTAGAGTTTTTCCTATCCGTTATATGCTCGCAACGTCATTGGTTTCGAGCGCCCCCTTCCACTCGAGGTTTGGAAAACGCGATGAATGCTCGTATCACAAATGAGGTTTAGGATAGATCTATCACCCTATGGATATCGTGTCGCCACCCACACTGTGTTACCGACCTATAATTTGAGGACTGAATGTAGTGGGATCTGCTTATGAACAGCGTCCAACTCAGCAACTACTCTGAAATGTGTTGAAAGTGAAAAAAAATTTGTGCAAAGTAAAACATTACTTTTTTTGTTGTAAAATAGTTATTAATCTATTTCTTTCCTTCTTTTTTGGGAGGATAAAATCTGTAGCTGTAGAAAATTTTCTTTCGTTTTGATTGGACATTGACTTGATCGTATGTAGCACATTCAAAAGTTATGGTAAATTGGGTGTCCTTCCAGTGGACTGAAATAAAATGAAATTCCTTAGTTAAAGTCGGGAATTTATCTTTTTCTAGGTTGAAACTAAATTTTTGGAATTGTTTTCTTAATGGTAATTCCTCATTTTGAGGATCCGTAAGTTACTGTTATATTTTCCGAAAAGTCTAGCTACTTAGAATTTGCTTTGCCGTTTTATACATATCTGTCTTGGAATTAAATGAAAAACAGGGTCTTTTGAATCTTTTTAAAGAAGTTCTGGATTACCTTTGCAAACATTTTCTAAGGGAGACAATAGTTTTGTCTCTTCTTTTCGATATT
This sequence comes from Andrena flavipes, assembly GCA_963971345.1. NCBI lineage: Eukaryota > Metazoa > Arthropoda > Insecta > Hymenoptera > Andrenidae > Andrena > Andrena flavipes. Next base: position 70,048,102 of record OZ020479.1, on the reverse strand, counting down.
TTTCCTTTCGTAGCCACAAGAAACTCATTACTTAATTCAGTAGCTATACAATTTTTCTAAATTGTTAAATATGAATTTAAGAATTTTGCAGTCAATAATGTAGAATCTTCTCTACTGAGATTTTCTATTGTAATTCATATAGATTCTAACGTCACTAATAAGATTTCTTATAAATTGTAGATGTGTTTATACGTTCGCGATTTGCTAGACTAAAATTTCTCGAGAAAAACAGTATTTCTCGAGAAATAAGAAATAAGCAATTTATAATATTTCTCGAGAAATTCTCGAGAAAGAATTTTCGAAAAGGAACACTAGTCTTAATACACTGCGACCCTGGCGAGACCCTCTGGCCGATCAACCTGGCTAATTTTTGGCAACCAGATGTTCATTTTCAAGACCTATCAAGAATTTAAGAGTTTTAAGCTTCGAATCATGTTCGAAGTGCTTGGAAGTTTTCGTCATATATCTAGTACACACAGTTCAACTAAAACGTATTTATACATTATAAATAATACTATGTACTATGTATAAGTATTAACATTCATTTATCGAACGATTAAACATTAAGAATAAAATAGAATTCAATTGGCATAGAAAATCATTTGCAAATCCAAGGCCAAAGCTTACTAATTCCTTCATATCTCGAGTTGTATCAATCATAGTTAATAATAATTTATACTGGCCGGTTAGTGCAAATGTTGTTAACATTATTTGTCATAGCAATAGCCACTGGAATGGATATTTTAGCGGAAAATCCATTTTTGCCGAAGAATTCGTTGGATTTCGCAATTGTAATCAACCGTCGACTTTGTTCTGATTGGGGGACATAGTTTCTCGAAGTGTATATACGGAGCTCACGGAGCTCCATGTACTCAGTCGCCGTCGGTCCTACGGGCCGGGAGGACCTCCGGGGACCCTGGAGCTGCCGAGCCACGTGGAGCTGCTGGACCTCCTGGAGCTGCTGGACATCCTGGAGCTGCTGGACATCCTGGAGCTGCTGGACATCCTGGAGCTGCTGGACCTCCTGGGGACCTGGTCAGGCTTTCAGCTCTGGTCCTTCCTGCACCCCCTCGGCCCCCTAGCCAAGGTTAGCTTATTTGTTTGGTGTCGATGAAATTTTCAGACTCGTTAAAAGCCATTCAAAATGTTTATATTCTGCCAAGGCCAAAACCGATTTCTCTTCCTTTTTAACTGATTTCTTCGATTGTCAGTGAACGCGTGAGCAATTATTTCGTGATATCTCGATGCCTGAATTAATTGCACCGATTGCTGGACCATGTGGGAGGTCGTTTAACAAGATTCTACTACAATTCACCCAGTATCTAGAAGACTTCTTCAGCAATACTTTTCTCGAAGAGCTGGGAGTCGTCGGAGCGAGACAGAACGTCAACAACCTCTACCAAATTCGTGATCTGCCAGTTAAACTTTACCTGCGACAGTGATCGGATGTTAGTGAACGCGCGAGCATATTATTTCGTGATATCTCGGTTCCTGGATTAATTGCATCGATTACTGGACTATGTGGGAGGTCGCTTAACAAGATTCTACTACAATTCACCCAGTATCTAGAAGACTTCTCGAGCAATACTTTTCTCGAAAAGCTGGGAGTCGTTGGAGCGAGACAGAATGTCAACAACCTCTACCAAATTCATGATCTGCCAGTTAAACTTTACCTGCGACAGTGATCGGATGTTAGTGAACGCGCGAGCATATTATTTCGTGATATCTCGGTTCCTGGATTAATTGCGTCGATTACTGGACTATGTGGGAGGTCGCTTAACAAGATTCTACTACAATTCACCCAGTATCTAGAAGACTTCTTGAGCAATACTTTTCTCAAAGAGCTGGGAGTCGTTGGAGCGAGGCAGAACGTCAACAACCTCTACCAAATTCATGATCTGCCAGTTAAACTTTACCTGCGACAGTGATCGGATGTTAGTGAACGCGCGAGCATATTATTTCGTGATATCTCGGTTCCTGGATTAATTGCGTCGATTACTGGACTATGTGGGAGGTCGCTTAACAAGATTCTACTACAATTCACCCAGTATCTAGAAGACTTCTTGAGCAGTACTTTTCACGAAGAACTGGGAGTCGTTGGAGCGAGACAGAACGTCAACAACCTCTACCAAATTCATGATCTGCCAGTTAAACTTTACCTGCGACAGTGATCGGATGTTAGTGAACGCGCGAGCATATTATTTCGTGATATCTCGGTTCCTGGATTAATTGCGTCGATTACTGGACTATGTGGGAGGTCGCTTAACAAGATTCTACTACAATTCACCCAGTATCTAGAAGACTTCTTGAGCAGTACTTTTCACGAAGAGCTGGGAGTCGTTGGAGCGAGACAGAACGTCAACAACCTCTACCAAATTCATGATCTGCCAGTTAAACTTTACCTGCGACAGTGATCGGATGTTAGTGAACGCGCGAGCATATTATTTCGTGATATCTCGGTTCCTGGATTAATTGCGTCGATTACTGGACTATGTGGGAGGTCGCTTAACAAGATTCTACTACAATTCACCCAGTATCTAGAAGACTTCTCGAGCAATACTTTTCTCGAAGAGCTGGGAGTCGTTGGAGCGAGACAGAACGTCAACAACCTCTACCAAATTCATGATCTGCCAGTTAAACTTTACCTGCGACAGTGATCGGATGTTAGTGAACGCGCGAGCATATTATTTCGTGATATCTCGATTCCTGGATTAATTGCATCGAATACTGGATCATGTGGGAGGTCGTTTAACAAGATTCTACTACAATTAACCGAGTACCTAGAAGACTTTTTGAGTAGTACTTTTCACGAAGAGCTGGGAGTCGTTGGAGCGAGACAGATTGTCAACAACCTCTACCGAATTCGTGATCTGCCAGTTGAACTTTACTTGCGATAGTGATCGGATCTCAGTGAAGTCAAGCTTCCTGTCTGCATGCATAGCAGTGAGACTGTGTTCAACGATCGGTGAGTGGTACATTTTCATTTTTTCAATTTTTCTGCATGCTATTGAACAAATAATTGCTGTAGTGAGCACAGTGACCACGAATACATACTTAGTTCTCGTAAACAGTAACAATAAATTTCAAATTCGAGGTCAGAGTGCTAATATCGTGTTTTAAATATTAGAAATTATTTTTCTTGAATTTTATTATCAAAGCTTGATGCTTTGAATACGAGTTACACTTCTCAAGGTTAATTACATTCGAGTCATTAGATTATCTTAATAAAACGAGAATGGAAAGCATTAATTTCTTATGGATTTTCAACTATATTACTTGAAGCTCTTTCTCATACAAATATTAATAATTGAGAATGACAGTTGATATTGATACTACTTGGACACTGTGCTCGCTACTTCTACTATTCTCTCTCTTTACAATATTTAAACCAGTCTAGCAATAAGTCATAGTTTATGAACTTTAGCCATAAGACTTTTTCCAAATTTTCAAAAATGCGCAAAGCATTGGTCGAACATAGACCAGAAATATTTCGTAGAAATGGGTCACTTTCGTAGGTACCTCCGTGTGGTGTGCCCGGCTCCTTGGTAACGTTTCCCAGGCATTGTTACTTGCGAAACGGAATCAAGCTAAAGCCTACGACCTAGGTTAAGAGCCCAGATCGAGCGAAACTTACCTTCAGTAAGTTTCGTTCGGTCTCGGCCGCTAATCAGAATTTTATTCTTTTTCAGATAGGTATTTCGTCGATGGTTTTGCCTAATTTGTTCTATTTCATGTATTTCGTCTATGGTTTTGCTTGATTTATTCGATTTTATGTATTTCATCGATGGTTTCACGTAATTTGTTCTATTTCATGTATTTCGTCTATTGTTTTGTGTAATTTATTTGATTTTATGTATTTCGTCGATGGTTTCACGTAATTTGTTCTATTTCATGTATTTCGTCTATGGTTTTGCTTGATTTGTTCTATTTCATGTATTTCGTCGATGGTTTCGCCTAATTTGTTCTATTTCATGTATTTCGTCTATGGTTTTGCTTCATTTATTCGATTTTATGTATTTCGTCGATGGTTATGCGAAATTTGTTCTATTTCATGTATTTCGTTTATGGTTTTGCGTGATTTGTTCAATTTTGATGTCCTGCATTTTATTATGTTTATTTAATTTCCTTCCATTCTGGTCTCACTGCTACTAACATAACGTAGTTGATTATTTCAGCTTTTCAGGTTCAGCCCTTCGCGATGAAGAGACTTAATAATATAATATTGATTAAAAAGAAAAGTGGTAGTGAAAAGTGATAGTGAAAAGAAAATAGTGAAAAGTGATAGTGAACAGTGCTAGTAAAAGAAGACATCTAAGGAAGCCTAGGTTAATTTATTATAGCATGAAGTATTTAAGGCCCCTTGTAAAATTGCCAAGTAGATACAGAATTTTATTAGCTTTGTCGCTCTTTCGTTGGTTCCTCATCTCTGATGAGGAGGTCGCCGCTGCTTCCGTTACCGGAAGCAAGCGACTGAGCATGGAATCTGTATGGGTGGATCAGTTTCATCCCCTGGTGTTCTTGTCGAAAGCGAAAAGTTTCGGGCGTAGGGGGTTCACCTTCTGGTAGGCTGCCTGCGTAGGTCACCCGGGTCGATTACCTAATCTCCGCGTAAGCCGGCTTGAGTCAGGTCGCGCCTGGTGTTGCTCCTGGCGGGTCGCATGAGTCGGAGCAACAGGAATCGCCTGAGAGATGCCGTGCGCTTTTCCCTTTCGACTCGTTCGGCAGGGTGGTAGGAATTGCGCCATTCAATACTCGTTTCATGCTCAGCAACTGAGCATGGAATATGTATGGGTGGATCAGTTCCATCCCCTGGTGTTCTTGTCGAAAGGGAAAAGTTTCGGGCGTGGGGGGTGTACCTTTTGGTACGCTGCCTGCGTAGGTCACTCGGGCCGATTACCTAATCTCCGCGTAAGCCGGCTTGAGTCAGGTCGCACCAGGTGTTGCTCCTGGCGGGTCGCATGAGTCGGAGCAACGGGGATCGCCTGAGAGATGCCGCGCGCTTTTCCCTTTCGACTCGTTCAGCAGGGTGGTAGGAACTGCGCCATTCAATACTCGTTTTATGCTCACCCGTAGTCTTTCCTTCTTTGTTGAATTTATTTCCATCGAATGATTGCTTGGCAGTTCCGTAGATTCGATATTTAAATCGAAGGGATCGATGGAACTTTGTTTCCATCCATCTCTTTGGTTCAGTAGGCTAAGGATTTCATGTACAGGGAGATCGACGGAACTATGATTCCATCTATCTCTCTACGGGTCTTCAAGCGCAGCAACCTCCTCGCGGTGAGACCTGGTAATCGGTGCGAACCGAGCCGATAGCTGTGATTGTCAGATATTCTAATTAGATATAAGGGTTTCTTTAGTTTTAAGACTTTTTCCAAATTTTTCAAAAAACACAAACCATTGGTCGAACATGGACCACAAATATTTCGTAGAAATGGGTCACTTTCGTAGGTACCTCCGTGTGGTGTGCCCGGCTCCTTGGTAACGTTTCCCAGGCATTGTTACTTGCGAAACGGAATCAAGCTAAAGCCTACGATCTAGTTTAAGGGCCCAGATCGAGCGAAACTTACCTTCAGTGAGTTTCGTTCGGTCTCGGCAGCTAATCAGAATGTTACTCTTTTTCAGATAGGTATTTCGTCGATGGTTTTGCGTAATTTGTTCAATTTTGATGTCCTGCATTTTATTATGTTTATTTAATTTCATTCCATTCTGGTCTCACTGCTACTAACATAAACTAGTTGATTGTTTCAGCTTTTCAGGTTCAGCCCTTCGCGGTGAAGAGACTTAATAAAATAATATTGATTAAAAAGAAAAGTGATAGTGAAAAGAAAATAGTGAAAAGTGATAGTGAACAGTGCTAGTAAAAGAAGACATCTAACGAAGCCTAGGTTAATTTATTATAGCATAAAGTATTTAAGGCCCCTTGTAAAATTGCCAAGTAGTTACAGAATTTTATTAGCTTTGTTGCTCTTTCGTTGGCTCCTCATCTCTGATGAGGAGGTCGCCGCTGCTTCCGTTACCGGAAGCAAGCGACTGAGCATGGAATCTGTATGGGTGGAACAGTTTCATCCCCTGGTGTTCTTGTCGAAAGCGAAAAGTTTCGGGCGTAGGGGGTTCACCTTCTGGTAGGCTGCCTGCGTAGGTCACCCGGGTCGATTACCTAATCTCCGCGTAAGCCGGCTTGAGTCAGGTCGCGCCTGGTGTTGCTCCTGGCGGGTCGCATGAGTCGGAGAAACAGGAATCGCCTGAGAGATGCCGCGCGCTTTTCCCTTTCGACTCGCTCGGCAGGGTGGTAGGAACTGCGCCATTCAATACTCGTTTCACGCTCAGCAACTGAGCATGGAATCTGTATGGGTGGATCAGTTTCATCCCCTGGTGTTCTTGTCGAAAGGGAAAAGTTTCGGGCGTAGGGGGTGTACCTTTTGGTACACTGCCTGCGTAGGTCACTCGGGCCGATTACCTAATCTCCGCGTAAGCCGGCTTGAGTCAGGTCGCACCTGGTGTTGCTCCTGGCGGGTCGCATGAGTCGGAGCAACGGGGATCGCCTGAGAGATGCCGTGCGCTTTTCCCTTTCGACTCGTTCAGCAGGGTGGGAGGAACTGCACCAATCAATACTCGTTTCATGCTCACCCGTAGTCTTTCCTTCTTTGTTGAATTTATTTCCATCGAATGATTGCTTGGCAGTTCCGTAGATTCGATATTTAAATCGAAGGGATCGATGGAACTTTGTTTCCATCCATCTCTTTGGTTCAGTAGGCTAAGGGTTTCATGTACAGGGAGATCGACGGAACTATGATTCCATCTATCTCTCTACGGGTCTCCAAGCGCAGCAACCTCCACGCGGTGAGACCTGGTAATCGGTGAGAACCGAGCCGATAGCTGCGATTGTATAAGAATTTCTTTGAGTTGCAATACTTTGGTGAAATGTGAGAATAAAATATGTAACTTGAAATGTTATTTGATTGTTCCTACCCGACCCAAAAGCACGCGTATAATGTTAAGATAGAAAGATATGCAAGTTAGAAACTTTTAGCAAGATACTGGAACTGATGGGTTTTCGACAATTTTTATAGTTCTCTCTGCTTCAGCACCTTATTGAAATATACCAAGTTACAATTCCTTAGCGAGATATTCCACGTTACATCATAAAAGCATGTCTTCGACAAATAATGTTGTTGTTTGTATAAATTTTTATGTTCAATAAATTTATTTTGCGTTAAATAAACTAAAATAGAAAGCAAGGTTAAAGGGCGAATGTGTTCTTGTTTTGTTGTGAACCTTCTTTGTGTGTCGTTGCACGGAATACGTTTATAAAACTATCTTTAAATTGTTACTCTAATAGAATCATTTGTAAATCGCGGGTTTCAAATGATCTAAGTTTTGCCCGTGTTAAATTCTAATTCCCACCACGCGTAGCGTTACAATCTTATTTTAGACTGAATCGATAACGTTGGGTGTGACATGCAAATGGTAAGGGAGCTCGCGAGCCCCCCGAGTGTGTGACACAAAATTATATTGCATGATGGGTCTATCCTATATCTGGTTTGTGCTACAATATGGTAATAAAGAATTTTCTTAAAAAAAAAAAAAACGATGGTGGGGATAAATTTTCAAAAAATTAATTTCTAGCAAAAATTCATCACCATATTGTAGATGTAGAATATTAAACACCATGAAACTATGAATTAAATTTTTTTGCGAAATCTTTTACGATTTCGCAGATATTCAGGATAATATAAAGACACGCCATTTTTTTTTAGAGGCGGTGTTTTCATCCGGAATGCTGTTTCATTGCCGAAACAGAAAGTATACTGCATTCCACATTAGAGCATACGGATTTCGCGCAGGCACGACCCTCAGGAGGCGTTGGTACGCTCGACTCCCCACTGAACCGCCTATGTTTTTCTCCGTCGCACGACCTTCTACTTACTCTCTCTGTTAACTTTTCGCGAACTGTTTACGTTGACAACGGTCAGGTCGCGCGTTTGGGATGTACCAGTTATTCCTTGGAAATTACCACGACCAATCGCATGCAGTTCAAATTGTGGGTAGTAGTGGGAGCTGCGCAGATCGGTCGCAAATCGGTAGGGGCGTCGGTATGCTCTCATATGGAATGCAGTATAGTTACATTATTAACATCGCTATTCAAATTAAAGATGACAGCGTCATAATGTTGTCAGAACCACAAATGAAATCGTGAATTAACTCTGTAAATAACAGTAAAAATAAGAAATAACATTCAAACCTTTTAATTGCTTGCTCGTAGATTAGTACTCCCCAAAATACAGGAACCAAAAGTTGACTTATGAAACTTTTCACCGCGCTTTTCTCCCTGTACGGAAGCCATTGAAAGAAAGGCTCCGCTGCGTAGACCTCGTAATCCCAAAGAGTATTAGGAACCATATGATGGCTCATCACATGCGTTATACGCCATTCCTTGGACGACATTGTACATAGATCGAAGTAATACATCCGGAAACTGTCTCTCATGTGGAAATAATTATGAGCGGTTATCGCTGTCCATGCGAGAAAAATACCTGAAAATATGAAACCTTGAATTAAATGTTACTCAATTTGGTCATTCAAAAAATAACCCTATGATTGAGAGTATTGGGATTTTTTGTTTGAAAAACTAGATTAAGAAATGGAATAATATCATATATGCTATGTCCTTATTAAGGACAACAGTGTATTTTATTTAATACTATTTTATTTAATAATAACTTAATACAAATGACGGAAACTAGGCGAATACAGAACTATTTATATAGTAAGGAATCGGAGATGCCTTCCCTAAAATAAACATTTACCAAATAGTGTCCAGCAATATTGGTCAGTAATCCCCTCTGGGACTTAACATTGTCCTTCTTTCTATTACCTTATACATTCAAAGTTTTTACAGATCTACTGTGTAGGTGCAATAAGAAGTGTGCAAAAAACTGTACGAACATTGAGGGGTACATATTCGATCCTATTCCTAATTATTACAGTTTTCTAACCAATTTCGGAATAATATTTTTTACTAACCTGCTGCAATGATGATTAGATAAGACTGCATATAGACTGCGGCGAGACTAAGAAGAATAGTAGTTGTGACGAGGAAATCGGCAATAAGATTCGTTTTCTTCGAGGGTTGATGAAAATTTACTTCCTTGAGGGCTTCCAAAGCACGTTTCTTGAATGTGCAGAAAAATCCATTTGGTTCGAATGTTAATGGCACAGATCGTGGTGTAGTTACGTCTTTTATGTAATACTTGGGCAGAAGGTTTGAAGCCTTATCGGTCAAATGATGAGACTAAAAAAAAAAATTATGTATTAAAGATCAGATTTTAGTCATAAATTAAAAAAAAAAATCGACTTCACAAAAATAAAAATGTTCTAAAAAGTTGAATTGCACATTCAATAATGTTTTTAATTATAAATCAGCGGAATTGTTCAAGTCAGACAATTAAAAATTATTATAGTTAGCCGATTGAAAGAAGGCAATAAAAGTTATATCATTAATTAAAATAAAACGTTTTATATAAGTATTTCATTTCTGATTGCACTAAAAGAAGAATTCTAAGAACGTATAGAACAACCGAGTATAATAAAATAATTACCTCAAAAAGTTCTGTAATATCAGTACCCTTGGTGAGACGAATCCATTCCTCTCCTCCTGGATGGAACTTGGCGAACTTTTCAAGATCGTATAAGCTGTTTCTAATTCTCCATAGACCTTCCGCGCCATCTACCTTCTTCCTTCCCTCAAGGAAAGCGTAAGGCGTCTTGAACGCAGCATTTCTTTCCGTAAGAGGTCCGAGACCTGGTATAGAGCTCTCCAGTTTCTCCATTGGACTTTCCTCAATGTTTCCGCTAAACATCGTAATACATATTTTAATCAGTATCACGAAGTTTCATGATACAGTTAAGAACAAAATAATTTCACTTATAATTTAATCGATCATTTTAATCGCTCACATCCCACATATCACCACATTCAATATATTCAGATTTTATATATGTCGACTTTGTAAAATAATATAAACTTTTTAGTTTCTAAAAGAACAACATCAAATCTAGAGACGCGGTAGCGTCTCGACGCCAAGTTCATGTTTCGACACCCAGTATATGTCCATTGATATTTTGTTGACTTGCTGCATACCAAAAGTTTACTTTTATTAGGTATACAGGCTTAATTTTGTAAATTGTTTTAATTAAATGTGGGTTATAGTTTTTATACGAATAAGTAAGTAAGTAAGACGAATAAACCAACAAACCCCGACTGTGGGATTAGATGTAGATTTACCTATACTACCACTAATAAATTTGTTTTATTTTTTCTTCACTCTTTCACAGTGTTATTTTTTTTATTAATCATCATGCTGCTAGATACTATAATTATTTTGTACTTTTTTGGTATGGTCTATTTAGAAGGCCTGAGAGTCTGAAGGGAGGATAGGGTGTAAACCGGTAGGGGTGAGTTTGGAAGGATTTTAGGGAGGCGGAAGTACACTTGAGCAGATAAATTCTTTGCCTCGACTGTATTTTGAGGATAAAAAATGCAATTTTTAGTGGTATTCCTATGCTTAGTCAAGTAACCCCGTCCGACACTGTTAACATGTTAAGGGCCGCACGTACAAAACCTCCCCGCACCGAATAAAATAAAATACCGTAAATTATAGTCAATGTATCATGTTTCCACAAAATATTCGTGAAAAAACATCCAGCAGTACTAAATGGACAAAAATTCATAAATATTCGAAACAAAAATCTTAAAGTTCTTTAAATGTCATAGGATGACCCTATTTACAAAGTAGGACGTCCTGAGGACGTGCTGTGTCAACATTTTCAGAACGTTTCCCGAATGTCCGAAAGTAACGTTCTCTGTATGTTTTGTGAACTTTTAAAGAATTTTTAAAATGACAGTGGTGATGTGTTAAAAGGGGTATAATAATGTTTAAAATTACTAAACAAAACAGCTTCTATACTTTTTGTGAACGTTTTAACAGTCTGACAAGGGACAATCTGACGGCGAAGGTGATCATTTTTGACACATGCTAAATTCGCATAAGTATTTGGTCATTATGAAATGAAGGGTAGAAGATTTTATTATTTTTACAATAAATTATACACGTTTGGGAAGTACACATATATTTACGATTTATTTGTAAAATTAGAAAATATCCAACAAAAATACAATTATATTATTTATTATTATATTTTATTTTTTATGGAAACACGTAGAGTACATATAATTATAAATCATTCACAATAACTTTATTGCGCTCTGCAGCTCTCCTAAGCCATGATTGGATGGAAACCTCGGTTTCTTTTCTATCTTTGGCTAACTTTGATTTTTCTGCTGCATCTGAAGATTGGAATTTCAGTTAAATGATATATTTAATTGTATACGAATAAATTTAAAAAATAATAAAATAATCGTGATATTTACGAATTATTACTTTGGTTACTTTCAGCTTATAAATTTTTTTCTTTCCTTTTCTTCCCATCCAACTGTACTGCATAGCCAATTCATTAGTGATTAAACTTCCCATCACACGTTTGACAAAATTCAAATTGTTCGCTCCTCCTATTGTTGCTAATTCATGAACCTACAAATTAGTAATTTTTTTAAATCAAGAGAAGTTTTAAATAAAGTGATATAAATATTAGCAATCGTTTCTTTAAAAAAAACTCATAAATATCAGTTCTTTTTTGGACTTTTACACGTGAATCAACGTGCCGCGTTCATTGACGCAGCGTCACCTGTGTGAAATCGCACCGACGCCGACGCCGCATCACTCGTTTGCACAGGGCATTACTGTTAATGTGTTATTTATTACTGTGTCTCTAGAATTATTCTCATTTTGTACACGAGCCACCAATTTTTGCAATTCTTCCTCAAAATTTATAGGAAACAGAATGTTTCCTTGAAAAATTGAAGAATTTGATTTTGTTCTCAAATGTTTTTCAATTGTTTCTACTCTGATTAAAACATTCGTCAGTAAAATGCGTAGTAAATGCTATTGCTCTATAATTCTTTTTAAATATATTTCTGTGGTTTCTTGGTTTTTTGAAAATTTATATTTGTTAGGTATCATGCTTACAAATATTTCTGTGTTTAAATCAGTTTATACATTGATCTATTAATAATTTCCAATAATTCCATAATTATTATTTATTGGAATATTTTCTACAGGTTCTGTTACGTTTAAATTCGCATTACTCTCCATGTTTGCAACTGAAAATAATAATCGGTTTTGCTACAGAAATGAAATAATTATAAAAAAGGAAAAAGTAAGTAGCTATCAATTGTACAATGTTCTATAGCATAACATTTTTCATTTACAGACCTAACTTTTTGTTCGTTTGTAACACAGGAGGCGCGGGGAATATCGAGTCCGACTCATCAGTATCACCAGTCAAAGGACGTTCCTTTTCTTTCCTTTTTCTTCTGCTTATTTGTTCAACCTCTGACTGTAAATCAGAAGTTTTTTTCCGCTGCTTTCACTTTTGCTCTGGCTTATCGCATAATTATCTGGAAGCATTTTTAAGTAATATGTAATTATTTTAATTTCATTGTATTATAAACTCTTTAACTTACCAAAAGTGCCATTACTAAAAAGTTTGATCCCGTGTGCTTCCCAAGTCTTCTTCATGGGTTCCCATTTTTTTTTATAGCTGTTGAAACTTGGTTATGCGATAACGATGATGGCCAATAGCAATAACCACCTACCAACCACGCTGTTTGTATCGCCTCTACTGTGCTGTCCTCCACAAATTGAACAATGCTCCACGAATGCATATCCATTGTTCAATTTGTTCTGCAAAATTGAAATATTAATCAAATGTGATCCTGAATTCGTAAACATGGGCTTATCGAAGCTGAAAATCTGAGCACTGATTTGAGATGTGGCCGACAAAGGAATGTCAAGTATAAAAAGTGACAGAGGAATCAGTGTTCGAGCGGAGAACGAGAATACAATTAGAATTAGCAAAGTTGATTTCACAATCTTTGCATGTGAACTTTTTTCGTGAATTAAAGGGAATTAGCTTCTTTCATACATGAGTCATATTTATGGGGGGGGGGGGGGGGATATAAATAATATATAAAAAATTAATGGTATTCTCTCTCTCTCCCTCTCTATCTTTATTTCGTGCTCGCAACGTTTCGTATCATTCTTCCATTCCTGGCATTTCATTTATCTGGGATTCTTTAATACTTTGTAATATACCTCGCCACTCTTAATACCTATTCCATTTTTCTTTTTCACTCAATGTCTTTTTCTACACTCGTTGCTATCTGGGAAACTACAAAAGCTAGAATATTTCTAGAATAAATGCAATTTTAACTAGACTCACAGACTAAGTCCCAAGGACAATGATTCAAAGTCAACATGGCGTTGAAATAGCCGTAAAATATGCATTTTTACAAACGTATCTTTTGATACCATGAATTCCTAAAGCTAAAACTATTATTTTCGGATTGTCCTCGTGGAATCCTATTAGAAGATATAAAAATATCTCACTCATTTGTAGTTCGGTAAAAATAGTAGCCCCCGATTTTACTGGCTTTACATACAACACAACTGCAATGTTACAGTTGGTTAGGACAGATATTAATATACATGCTAAAATTGCTGAACTATATGAAGCTACTTAGTTTCTAAAGTGCCAAAGAAAAAATAGATATACGTACTTACTTATGAGGAACAATCAGAATGTAGCAATGGGAAAACGATAATTTTTCCTTGAATTTGTAATTTAACATACTTTGTAAATTAACACTCGAAACACTCGTTTTGTCTTCTTCGCCTTCTTCTCTTCACTAATCGCTCACAGATGAAGTGACCAGATATTTTCTGTTTCAATGCGAGACGAGCAAGGAAGCAAGCTAGCAAGCAAGAAAAAAAAGGTTCACAGATCCGTGAAGAGATCGTTTCCGCAGTTTATAAAAGCATACTTAATACATAAATACATTGAAACAGTAGAGGAAACAGTAACTTTATGCCACTTCGAAAATGTAAAAGGTTACATGTCCAATGCGGGACTCCTTGTGGGACACTTTTCAGTGCGGGACAAAGGGCTAAAATGCGGGACTGTCCCGCCTAATGCGGGACGTCTGGTCACTTTACTCACAGAACACAGGCGAGTATAACGCTATGGCGAATAACGATGGAATGCCGATCGATTGCCTAACCAATACTAATACCGTCGGCTGTGAAACAGATTTCAATATATTATGCAGAAAGATTTTTTATTAATATCTCCGAATCTAAGGCAGACCGCCATAAAGTTTAAAGGGAAATGTTGTTCAGAATGACGACCTTGATAACATATGTGAAGGTCATCGAAATCGGCGAGAGCCCAGTTCATCGGCAACTTTACCCGTGCACCCGTTAGATACGCATGCTGCAGGTTGCTGCGCAGTGTTTATACAAACAGAAGACAACCGCTGATAGCGTGGTGCTGCACGCACTGTCGCGAGCGTGTAAGTATACGTAGAGTACGATTGCATAATATCGAAAGTTTTCCTGCGAATAATTTGGAAACTAAGGCCGACCGTCAATTTTGTCAAAGGAAAATGTTTCTCAAAAGGTCGAGTTTTCCAATATATTTCAAAATCATCGAAATCGGCGAGGTACCAGTTCATCGGCAAGTTTACCGTATTCCCATCATTAAGTGTTAAATTAATATTAGTCGCAGTGGTCCAGCCCATAGCGGGAGTTTACTGTATAACCAATATTTATACTGCGCATCTGGTTCTCGACGATTACTTGTAGTACTGTCAAGTACACGGAAAAATACACAGGTTTAGAGTTGTTGTGCGAAAGATTATACACGTTTAGAATGTTACGCGGTTATTTATTGGTTGTTAAAAGAATTTGCGCAGCTGGGAAAGTCGAAAAAAAGAGATTTTTCTCGTTTGCGTTCAAAAGAACGTGAAAGAGAATCTAGAAAAATGTCAAAAAAGTTACAAACTATGCAACAGCAACTAGATACCCTAACAAAGGGTTGGATGGAATTTATGCAAAGTCAAAATTCTTAAAAAAATATTACATAATATTCAGAAAATCCTGTTGAAGGTAACTCCATTTATTAAAATTTCTTAAATACAGCACGATCTTCCACACGAAGCATCGTGCTTTAGGGTTAGTTGAACAAGAATGATATCCAGTTCCAAAGGAACAAAATTTATACGTACAGGGTCAACGTTTTATCCTGCAACCCGCGCTCGCGCGAACAGGTAAAATGGCAACAGCGCCTCACGGACGCATTCCACTACACCATCTACTGGCCCAGCGGAGAGCTGCCACCGGCCGCTGGTCAGCATTGATGTTCGGGCTTCGAAAATTTTAGGATTGTCTCTTTCAAATTAATGATTCTGTTCGCGCGAGCTCGGGTTGCAGGATAAAATGTTGACCCTGTACGTACACGCTGGTGCTACATGACTGGAGTACACTACTAGCGCCTCTGACGGAGAAAATTTGAAGCCTCATTCTGTCACTTTTCGAGTCATAAATTCATTATTATTTCAACGTACGGTGGTTATTAGCGTTCAAACGCACCAGCCTACCCTGCAGAAATGTCTACTGGAGGCAACTGTACCCGCAAAAACTTCCTTCTGGCCGATTCCATAACGGAAGTTGTAATACACGGTTTATTTACTACACGCGTATACGTACACGTTTAACTTAGCTGGTGTAAATCTTCGCGGCGTGTTGCCGTCATTTGTATTCCTAAATTCTGCTTTAGGTATATCCACTAAGAGGACTATGTCTTCCTTTAAAGAAGTCTGTATTGCCTATTTTTCTTTCAGAGATTTCTAACCTCTGATGTTAAAAATGTGATAAAGTGCATCCAAAATGTTTGTTTTATACGTTTTATACGTTTATTGGCATTACGTATCTTAGTGTAAGGTTCTGAGATTTGCAGACGTTTCTGAGTGGTAGTATGAAAGCAGATGCATAAAAGATTTATAAAATGAATTATGGTTTCAGCACTAAACATAATCAGTAAACCTTCAACAACGAACAGTACGTATAGTAATAATAAACTCTTATAAAAGTACAGTTAGCAGTGGGCAACGCCAACGCAACGCGATATGCAATGTGATTGCTAAGTGCGTTGCGAAAAAAAATGTTGAGAAAACCGTGTAGGCACGAGTTGGCAGCCAATTCTTTATGTGTTGTAAAGAGAAACCTTTATTGATTTCAACCGTTTCACGCGTAACGTCGGATATATCTGACGTCCGTGGAACAATCCAAAATAGCCCAACGTCGGATATATCTGTCGTCTGTAAAACGGTTCAAAATGCGTAGCGTCGAATATACCCCACAAAATTACCTTTTTTAAAAAAGGTACAAAAAAGAGCGCCAAGTATATAATCTCATCAAAAACAATCCCATTTAAAAACATTGCCGTAAATTAATAGTTTTACAAAACTAATGATGTAGACGAATTTTTTACGCATAGTTGCCACATTTTCTGTTCTCTCCGTCTCTGCCGCGCTGTTGCCACAGCTCTTTCTATCGGGAAGTCTTGAAGGGATACGGCACGAGAGCTGCGTCTAGCGTCAGAGCCTCGTTGAACGTAAAGGAGGATAGCAATAATGAAAGAAGAGAGGTTGGGTAGTGAAGTTAGGAAATATGTCAATAGATTTTATTTATACGTATATAGAAGGCATACAATTTGAATAAGGTACATCACCGAAGTGTAACACGCCGATTCTAAAAACATATCTTTTTTATCAACAAAAATTGTCTGTTGCTTAAATACAAATTTAATAACGTGATCATTTTTTTAAAACATTAATTTGGATAAAAGTATATTTGAATTTAATACTTTTGTGCATGCTTTTTTCGGAATTGTTATTCCACGATTGTAAAAATTTATCAATATAAACTAGAGATCAGTACTAACAATACGTATATTTTGGAATGTCTCATTAAACGATTTTATTCAGCTACGATCCCCTGTTTGTTTGTATGTTTGATTCAAATCTGGAAACCCAATTTTAATCCACTTCCAAGCATCCAATTGTCTTGAAACTTTGCAGAGGTGCGTAGTTTGGATGACAATACAAAATTATGAATAAATCCCGACGGGTTTAAAAAATTAACTGATTATCAATAAATATAACCCACAACCATAAATCCAAATCACTTGAAATCAGCCATAAAACTTAAACACAAAAAGTAAATAATAAAAAAAAAAATTAAATTATTTTATGATTTTAAATGATTTTATTTTACAAAATAATTATTTTCTTGTACTACAATTTCGATGGTGATATGTCACTGTAAATAAAATCGTGGGACAGGATATTTCAGAGCAGGATATGTATCAATTTAATACACCATCAAGCGTCGAAATAAATTTGCTTTGAGATATCTAGAAGATGTGCTAGAATAACAATTTTTATGCAATACTACTACTGTATTACGTATATTCACAAATCCAAACACATAATTCAATTGGACACGTTTTGTTGTCGAATCAATCAGAAGATAGTGCGAAGGTTAAAATGGAAACTTTCTTTCAGCATTTTCTGAATATCATCTTCCTTATCTTAGTTTGTGTTACTCAAGGGATTTCTAAATAAATAGTAATCTTTGTTGTGTGGTCGATAATTCGATATCTCAATTTTAATAATCATATCTAAATACGTATTCGCCTTCGTCATGCGCATCAAAGTACGCTTCCAGCGATAAAGGAATGACGATGGAGAATATTTTGAATTAGAAAACGTGGAGAAAAATTTCCTAATTATGTGTCATCTGACCTTGATGTTTACAATTACTGACAGAAGTTGAGAAACAAATTAATCATTTGGGAATTACTGCAGATATCTTCTGAGATACATAGGTTGAAACTAAAATTTAGCATAAAGAGGTAACATTTCATACATCAACATACAATAGTGTTTTCTTTTCGAATATACTTGTCTAAAGACTACAATTAATATTGGTCGAAAAAAGAAAACGAAAGCTTTGTGACAAAAGTTGAAAAACATAGTGTGCTTGAATTACACTGTTCAATATGAATTTTGATCGACAATATCCACTGGGTGAACCTGGTTTAGTTTCTCATTCCAAACACGAATCCACAAGCAGAACATTACTCTATCAGCCTCAGTTTTCGAGAAATATGTGTTTTTGTAAAAAAAGCATGATTTGAGACAAGAATGAGGTACAGCAGAGAGTCAATTATCCGAACAGCTTGGGACCGAGGTGGTTCGGAAATTCGAATTGTTCAGACAATCGAACAGTTCGGAGAATGAAGCATGCATGTACTTTACACGGTTTATAACTAAGTAAGTATAGGAATTAGACCCAAAGTTACTTATTAAATACTAAAACAGCGATGGTCCGCTACTAAAGTCCGGAGACTTTTTAATTTTTTTATAAAAATCTCGAATTTGTATGGATCACGTCAGAGGTTTGCCCTGAAATGGCACATGTTTTACATATTCTGTAATTTTTTCCAAGTCGATCTGAATCCTCCATTTTGTTCGCAATCCGGAAAAAACTCAGTCGTTCGGGCCATCGCTAGCACGACAGTAGATTTTTATATTGTCGTTCGGGATCCTATTCTTCGGACCGCCGTTAGCCAAACCATCACTCCGCTGGCACAGACACTCACGGCTATACCAGCGACCACGCTCCAGTCACTCTCTACTTTACCCTCAGCTAGTGAAATCAGGGACCTCATAAGTGATTTAATTAAGAAGAAGCTTGTGGTATTTCGGGATGATATTCTCTCCAGTATAAGAATGGACCTTTCTGACATAAGGTCGAAGATCAATTCGTTGTCTGAGCGTGTCAGAGTGCTTGAGGATAAACCCTCCAACTCTTCGGAGCAGTCGCTTTCATCTGCGACGGACGACATCATCGAGGAGCTGAACGATAGGGAGTCGAGGTCCAAGAATGTGATAATTTTTGGGATGCCGAAGCCTCAGGAATTCACGCTGGAGCTTACAAGAACGACTGATGCGGAAGGAGCATGGTCAGTGTTGAGCAGGATTTGTCCGCTTGGTACCCAGGATTTGGTCACCCATCGCTTAGGTAAACCGGGAAAGACATCCTGCGGACCCCTATGTGTGCGGCTTGACTCGGCAACAGCTGTTAAGGTGATCCTCCAAAACAAGCATCGTTACAAGGGACTTTGCAAAATTTCCGATGACAAAATCAGGCTTCAACGTGGGACTCTTACGCAGTTCAGGGCGAAGCTGCGTGACCTTCACGAGCAGGGGAGACCCACATAAGGTGGTGATTTCCCCAGCGTGGTGGGATATCTGAATTCAGTTGACTGGTTTAAGGAGACTGGTAATACAGAGCCATGTGTAGCCCTTCAGCGTCTGTACGGCTACATTCATCTTGCAATTAATGCCTTTATTCCGGTTCGATCGGCGGTATCCTTCATGTTTACAGAGTGGTTTTCCCCGGTATTGAAGTGCCTGATTCGGCAGAAGAAAAGGGCGCATAAAGACTTTAAGCGTTCATGTGCACTTAGTGATTATCTGAACTTTTCCAGTCTCCGTTCGAAGTGTAAGGAAGCCCTATTGCGAGATCACCGTATTTATATTGATGGTGTTGAGAGCGCGGTCTTAGATAATGTATCGAGTTTCTGGAAACTTGTAAACACCAAGCGAGGCGGGCATGGCATTCCCGATAACGTGCACCTTGATCAAACATCTGCTTCGACGCATTTCACAGTTGCTGACGTTTTTTCAAAATTCTTCGGTTCTGTATGCAATCCTTTAGCCGGAGTGGCGCCTGCCTTGAATCCCGGTCCTTCCTTAGGCAGTAGTGTAAATATACACTCGCTATCCGTTTCTATAGGTCAAATATATTCCAAGCTAGACACGGCTAAAGGCCCGGGCTACGATGGCATTCCGCCTCTGTTTTTAAGGGAATGTCGCCTCATTCTTGTCAGGCCCCTGTGGCATATTTTTAATTCCTTGGAAGACCAGCCTAGTTACACCGGTATTTAAGGCAGGTGACCACTCGGATGTCAGAAATTATCGACCGATTTGTAAATTATCGGTCCTGCCTAAGATCTTCGAGGAAATTGTAACGGAACACTTAACGCCCTGTCTCGTGAATGTCATCTACAAGGAGCAGTACGGATTTGTTCCTGGACGATCGACGGCAACAAATCTGGCGGTATACCACTGTTTCGTCTCAACGGCACTGGATGAGGGACTGCAGGTCGACACCGTGTACACTGACTTCCGGAAAGCCTTTGATTCGGTGGACCATTGTATCTTGCAACAGAAATTAGCCTCGATTGGTATTAGTGGGTCGCTCTTGTCATGGATCGGTAGCTATTTGGAAGACCGTGTGCAGGTTATAAGGGTGCAGGGCCAGCTATTAAGTCCGGTTAATGTGTCCTCGGGTGTTCCTCAGGGATCGCATCTTGGTCCCCTACTGTTCCTTGTCTTTGTAAACGACCTCAAAGAGGTATTCGTGCACAGTAAATTTCTTATGTACGCCGAAGACCTAAAAATATTCCGCACCGTTAGTGGTGCTCTTGACGCGGATATGTTGCAGGATGACCTCTGTAGGTCGAGCACTGGTGTACCGCCAACAAAATGCAGCTCAATACGGTGAAATGTGTGGTATTGAAGACCCATAGGGCTATCACTGGCATTTTATCGACGTATGGGCTATGTGACACCCCACTGACTGAAGTGGATGAAGTCTATGACCTTGGTGTTACGTTTACGACTGGGCTGGATTTCCGTAACCACTATCGGAACATTACTTGTAAAGCGATGAAAATCCTAAGGTTTATCGCCCGTTTTGCTAAGCACTTTAGGCAGATCAAAACACTGAAGCTGTTATATGTTGCACTTGTTAGACCACAGTAAGAGTATGCGTCGATAATATGGAGTCCAAGGCATAAGCAATATGTCAGCTTAATTGAAAGGGTCCAGCATAAGTTCCTTAGGCTAGCCATGAGGTCAACTGGTAGCCCTATGCGGTTCTATGACCATGATAACAGTCCTGCCTTAGTAAAGACGAGGCTCACTACCCTTAGTGATCGTCGGGTCTGTTCCGACCTGTTGTTCCTATATAAATTAATCCACGGTCAGATAAATTGTCAGGATCTAGTAGCATCGATTTCTATTCATCCCCATAACGGACACTGCGCCCGAGACCCCTTTTTGTATCGAAGGTTCCAGACTATAGTCATTATACAGTTGATCCCATAAACCGCGCTATGAATGAGGTAAATCAGTGCCCTGTGGACATAGACTTGTTTTTAGTGTCGCTCGATTCGTTCAGGAAGCAATTGTTTAGGGGACTCCTAGCTTAGTATATTACGTTACCATTGGTGCCGCGACTTATGTTGTTGCACGCAGACTGTTTTATTTTATTTTACTTTATTTTATTTTATTTATTGTATTTATCTGTTTATACTTTGTATTCTAAAGGGGTTTCCAGTCGAAATAATAATAATAATAATAATAATAGGTTGAGTACCATAAGTAGTTTAAATCCGTAGGCTAAGAATACAAACCGACAAACCGAAACCGACAAACAGGTCTGTGGGAGGGCGGGGGTAAGATCGCGTCCTCCGAAAGGAGGAGGTGATGTAACGAGTTACGTTGGTGGGACGACGATCTTACCCTCCACCACGCACCCGACCGAGGTAGCGAGTCCGCGCTACGCCAACGGTCTTGCCCCTCACCACTCGTCCGCGGGTACCGAGAATAGGCGCGAGAGGGTCACGCACCGAGTGTCTCTCTCGCTGCCGAAAATCCACGGACCAGGACATATAAGCCGGGGGCATGGGCCTATTTGGCAGAGACCGCCTAGAGCGTTAGTATGATCAATACGCCTCTCCCAGAGACCTCCTGTGCGATTCCACGTTCCTGTGCCGACACTGCGTCTTTTTGAATACTTCTCCTCCACGGTTCCCAGAAGGACAGCGTCGTGAGCCATCCTCTGGACGCAGACCGTTATCCGCTGTCGATGTCTCGCACAGATTCGCCTCTGTGCTCGAGAGCGTCGGTACAGTCTCCGTATCAGTCTCTTACCCCTTTCTCCCTAACCAATAGGCCATCTAGACGATGCACCTTAGCGGTCACCATCTCGAGATGGTCAAGTACGAAATATCCTTCCCCTCTTCGCCCTACGAACATTTAAATTTGGAAGAAGTCCACGTCTCACCCCCTCTCTACGACCCACCTAATCAAAGCCACTCTCACCCCTTTCTACACAACATCAATCCAATAGGTTTAGTATCCCCTTTTCGGAAGCCCAAATATGAACCCCTGATGTCCTATAGCAACGTATATTTCGCGCATGATTCATCAACACATTCCAATAATTATATAACGCATATTTTGTGCATGAGTCATGGTGCATACCGCGCATACCCCTCGTCTACGGAAACATTCCGACGAACCGTATTGTTATATCAAATCATACTTTGCTACCTTAAAATAGAGTCAGTGCCCAACGAATTATTAATCTCCAACATCGACTGTAAGCGATTATAATTACTATTCGTACCACTGCATATCACCCTCATTTATATTATTTCGTATCGCTTGCGCTTTTCCTATTTCATATTAATACCTAATGATTTATATAATCATCTTTGCTAGTGCTTAGTGCTTATGTTCTATCTAACGTCAAATACTTATCATTTTATATTGACTATTTATTACTAATGTTTATTGCTTGACATTATTGTCATATGTTCATTGCTTTATATTATTGTCTTATGCTTATTACATCATATTGTTACCATTGCTAATTGCTTATTGCATTCATTATTATTCTCCATTGCTAATATTCATGTATCTCATGCCCATACATATATATTACTATTCATAACCATTTACATAAATGTTTACGTGCTAATGCTTAACGTCCAACGCATTATTATATTAATTAACCACTATCGCATTAACAATGCATGGCACATTTTCGTGCTTCACAATAAATAAACGTTCTTAGTTTAAATCGCGCTTCGAATTATTGTATCGGTCCTTCGGTTACGAAGATTCCAAATCATAACAGGCTACTGCAACAGCTGATCTCAGTTCGCGAACGCCGGGAGTTCTTGTAGTGTTTACAAGGCTTACTTTCGCATAGGTCTTGTACGACCGTATGGCTAGACACATTTCGTGGAGAGATTACATGTGGCACCTTATATTAATGCAGCGATAAATCCAATTACCAACTCTAAATAAAAACCACAAGTGCTCTAATGGGTGTCACTCAGGTGCGCGATTACTCGTTAAATCTTCCCTGGTCGCTCAGTGCTGCGAACCTGGCCTTCGCGCCTGAATTTCCACATACCCTCAGTGCAACGAATCTGGACTTCGGGCCGGAATTTCCGCTAACCCTCAGTGCAACGAAGCTAGACTTCGGGCCGGAATTCCCTCTAACCCTCGGTGCAACGAAGTTGGACTTCGCGCCTGAATTCCTAACCTCACATTGTCCTAAAGACCTTCACCCGAGACGTGACACAGGTTACTAGTGAAACTAATAAAAATAATAGATCGCACACTCAGAATCAGTGAAAGTGTGATCATTTTACTACTCGAGAATGTATGTAAAATTTGGCCGTTATACTAGAGTTGAGTTTTTTTAATACAAGTTTCATGTTTTCTTCAATTAATATAGCAAAGTGGAATATATTTTGCGGATGAATATATTTCTAAAAAAACAACAATGGTGGAATGATTTTTTTACAGTTGTTACCAACATAAGTTCAACATTTGTAAAAGTTCTGAAATGTCTGGTGTTGATTTTCTTTATGAAACACGAGTAAAATGCCCATGCTTCGCTACGGTAAAATAATTCAAAGGAATTACTTTTATATCTGTTTTTTTAAGTATTTTTTTGCAATTTTTGTGAAGGAACCTTTATAATGTAATGTATATGTTAGTTTTAAGGCATTTCTGTTTGTAACTTTTGTAAGTAAGAACCAAGTTGATATTTAATCGGGCCTAAGAGCTATTAAAGAGTTCGTGAAAACACACTTTACCCCTTTTCACCCCCTTGGGGATGGAATTTAAAAAAAAAACATCTTATCGAGCACCTACGTTAGGACGGCCCTCAAAATTGAAAATGCGATAAAATGTTGCGATGTCCGCTAATTTTATTCCTTTTGGCGTGCTACGTAAGTATGCAAAGTTTCGGCACGAAGCTTAAAGTTACGATATACTACAAACTTTATTTTATTTCTTTTTCCACTTTTTGAAAATAATCATTCACTTGGAACAGAGGTTCGTTGAATGTATAAATATTTTACCGCCATAGTCCAAAGACTGGGGAAATGGAAAACTTGTACCACCACTTCTTCCACCACTTAACGATATCTTAACGATATTATCGATATATCGTTAAATATCTATGTATAAGTTATCGAAAAGATATCGATAATCGATAGTCCAAAAGTTTATATGGAAACTTTAAGCCTCTTGAGGCGGGGTTTAGAGTTTGTATAAGCCGAAAATTTGTACACATATTTACAACACTAAAGGGAAATAAATCAGGGGGTGTCCCGGATCGAATTCTTAAATTTAAAAATAAAGGCATTATAAGGGACACCCTAATCTACGTCGTAAAAGGATCTCCAAATTTCATGTTTCTAGGGTCAGTGACTTGGGCTCGACGGTAATGAATCAGTGAGTGACATAACGATTGTATATGTATAGATTATGGCCAAAAACAAGTACCTAGTTAGATATATTAAAACATATTTAAAAAAAAAAAATGAAAACAATGTAGAAACTCGTGAAATATTTATATTCTATAAAAACAATGATTATAAATTCAACGTATAAATTGTACAAGAATATTTACTTTATAACTGTTGAAAATCGACATCTCGCCTCCACAATCTACCAGATTTGAATGTAACTGATTGCGAGAGCGTACGAGGAAAAGTAGAGCGACGCAATGTTTTGCACACCAAGGAATTTCCCTGCCCTCGACTGTGACGCATTTACATGTCAATATTTTCTCGATAGCATTAAAAGTTTCGTCCAGGAGTCCCCGAATGATTACTTTAAAGACAAACCAAGCTTGAAGTTCACGAGTGAAGCCTTACTGGGATTGGTGAGACATAAAATGATGTCCAAGCTTTCTTTCGTTTCGAACCAGACATTCGGGGACTCTGGGACAATAGTTTTCATGCTTTCCAGAAAATATCGTCCTAAAAACACGATACAGTGGTGTACCAAGATGAAATTTCTTCGCGTGGAAACACGTTGACATCATTCAAATTGTAAACATATTTATGTCCAATATATACATATTAATAATGTATGTCTTTTTCGTGACACGATACCTAGTTCTTTTTATAACTTCTTATTTGAAGAACTTTATGAGTTAAATGAACATTTTTTCTTTTTTTCTGATACAGCTTACACCGGGAAAACTCAAACAGTAATAACTGTATTTGTTTGGGATGTGAATGACTCAAATTACTGATTGTAACACTAAGCAAAGTACTTTTTTGTTTTATTCGTCCTTACCCAAACTACAAAATAAAATAATGAAAAATAACCGTGCCCGAATATTAAAGTGAGTAGTTGCATATTAATATATACCTATATATACATGTGTGTGTGTGTCAATATAATATATTTATTTGTTTCTAAAGGCTGAATCGATCGCACAAATGGGTACCACGTGGGTATTTGTTACACGCTGTAGCTATGATTTATGTAAATTACATAAGGAAAATTATGTGATCCTACAAACAGGTCAAGGCATTTGTTTATAGCTTTTTTATAACTCAGATATTATGTACGTTGCTACGATATGCGCGCTGTATATCTGATATTCCAAATGCAGAATAAATATTTTGATATATGATTCGTTTAAATGCGGAATTCAATTACGCAGTATCTTGTGCTACGATGACAGAACGACAATCTAAAGATAACAATTTTTTGTTTCGAGGAAATCTTTCACAAATAAAATCAATAAAATAATCCATGAATATTTACCCCCACATTTTCTTGATAATGTATCATAGAGGGCTTTCATAATTATTGATTCCAAAATATTGAAACTGTGAACGATTTAAAATTTATTATACTCACGTAACGGAATTCTTGATCAAGATCCTATAATATTTTATATATCACTTTCAATATCATTCAATCTCTTCGAACTTCATAAACCTCACTTTCAAAGATCATCAACTTTCTTCGTTGTAAATACAAGTTAGCTGCGGAAATTTTTCAGCACAACTAAAGTACATTGTCACTGCTCGACGTATTTATTGTCCCAGTTAACGTTTTATCTGCTCTTGGTAAAATCGTGGCAGATGCTAAAGGTCATGTTGTTTAATTGCCGATAACGAGCTTGTGCGGTGTATAATACACCAGCAAATTTATTTTTAATTAACATGTTCGCCACGACACTCGAATAACATGCAAATCATTCTTAATGATTTATTAATTGTAAGTCGAAACCTCAAAACCCCTTGAAAGTCAAGAATTTTCAAGTTTCGAAAATTCGAACCTCTGCACTTCGTGATTTGAAACTCTCGAAATCCAGATAAGGAAAAGTATAAAATCAGAAAGAATTTGTACATTGTTATATTTTAGTTGTGTATCTGGAGACCCGGTAGCGTCTCGCCGTCAAAACATGAACGCCCAGTTCGATACCCTGCATATATTCCAACCTAATCTGAAACTTATTTCAAATAATATAAATTCAATTTCGACCGTAAAAATTGTTCTAATTAGAAGAGATGATTTCGGCGCACTGGTTCGGTCTATTGAATAATTAAATGAAAGCTATTTTGCAATTTTGAAAATTTTTATCAAATTCCAATGTTTTGGTCAATGATTTCAGGAAGGTTAGATAAAAAGAAAAAATACTGCGTATGCTTTTATATAAAAAAAAATTCTTTTAAACAAATATCACGTTCATTGCTGGGAACGTGCGGCGCACTAGGGGGTTAACAGGTGAGTGAGGTAAACAGTAGACACAAGGCGGGAACATCTAGATGGTAAACCAGAGTATGGCCAAACGATGCCAGGGCGGTAACTGTTGACGATTATGAAATAAATTAAAAGGACAAAACTCCAAAGACTCTCAACAATACTGCCTTGATACCACCGCTATTGCTTGTGTGGTAAATACATGACTATTACGCATCTTTACTGAATAAGTAATGCCTGATGATGTGGTCTTTTTTATTAGAATTCTTGTTTCTGTGTTTCTATGATCTGACTATTGTTACATATCAATGTTAAAGTTATGTAATTGTGTTTTCTGACACCTATGAGTGATGGATTATTGATGAATATTTTCTAAATTTAAAGGCATTTTTCTTATTTGAACCGCATATAAGCTTTCGAATAAGACCATTTGGGTCAATAAGATCGGCCCATGCATGACAGAAATATCGTAATATCGTCTCATGGATCTTTCGGAAACGATGAGATTTTTCTTCTTCTTCTTCTTCTTCTTCTTCTTACAACGGCATTAAGATGTTTGAAGTATAATTACACAAATACTACTGTCAGTACAAATTGTGGGGTACATTTTGCACTGCCCAAGGTGTTAAAAAAAATCATTTGAATTTTGCGGATATAATAAAATACAATTTCACGGGATGGAAAAATCTGAAATATTCTTATAATATAACCCATAACCACAAATCCAAAGTCATTCGCAGTTTTACGAAAAAGACAAAAAGCTAATCGCATCACGAGTTCCGTAAATTTATACACGTCACGCCGTTATCGCGCGCGATCTTCTTTACCATCGTGACATTTCAAAAATGTTAACAACTAACATTTGGCAGGTTACGATTGAGTGACAGCTAAGTGACATTTATTGGATAAATTCTTAGGTAACATTTACTAGAGACCCGAACGCAGCGGCTTTTTGTATTTTTCGTCAATTGCGCAACCGCATTCTCAGCAAAATCATTCCTGATTGGTTGGATAAATTCTGCTTTCGAATGGTGACATCTACTGGCGTCAACTGTAGAAGTAAAACGAGAATGGCGACATCTACTGGCGTCAAGTGTAGTAGTAAAACGTGACGTCACGGAAAGTCTGATGGAAAAAAAGTATCATTTTGATAACTATTAATTCAGAATAATTCTTTTATCTTTTAGAAAAACAGCTTGATACATTAAGTAAAACGACAAATGGGTTCGAAAAAAAAAATTATTCGCTTAATCATGTTAGAACACCGGGACTATGTCATAAGATAAGATAATAAGGCCAAAATAGCTGCGGGGGCTTGTCAATTTCGCTATCATTCGTGTGTTGAGACATGGTCACGTCAATGTGCCTATGGGTAGAGGGGGCAACCGAATTAGCTTCCAGACGCGACCGCGTCTGTTGATAGAAAAAGTCATTTACTTACACGAGAAACAAAAGATCAGCTTTCAAAAATAACTTTTAAACAACTGAATATCAATGTATACGTTTAATGCCTCAGAACATCGAAAGCAATGAAATAAACAATATGACCCCGAAATAGGTTATAGAGAATTGTGAGTTTCATTGATTAATTCATATTAAGTGCTTATATCTGGTCGAAGAAGCGAGAACTAGCTTTGATCGGTACTGCACGACTCTCCCCTATACCTGGGACCAGCTGTGCGCTGGGCGCGTCCGAAAATGACCAGGATCGGTTCAGTGACCTAGTGACACAGGTTTCAAGCAGCAGGTGAATTTCCGAAAGGGTGAGTTTTAGTAACTATATAGGTGAGTATTATTTTTGAAATTTAACGCAGGCTATGGCTAATTTCGACGATAATTCTCTAAATTTCGGTACATAAATTTTCCTTGGGGATTTTTAAACAGAATTATTCATTATCAGCAACAGTGTTGACCGTTATTGAATTATGGATTTTTATCACAATAACGAACTACGATCACTTTACCTGTTACATTACATTTTCGTCTGTACGATATGAACAAAAAGAAATTTGCGTATTACTTATCCTCTCGCTTCAAATAATTATTATTTTTTATTCTACTTTAAAAAAAACTGTATATTCGTCTTTTTACGTTTGACATGATTTTCCTCGATTTATCCTTTATTCATTATTCACTTTAAGTGACAACCAAAAGATGACGAAAAGTTCGATCTTGTATGTTATGTCTTTTTTAATAAAAATTTATGTGCTTCATACCTACATTGACAATTAATGCGTTTATTTTTTATTAAACGTTAATAATACATAGATTAAATTAAACAACTATTGACATACTATATTAAAATCACTATTTTTCAACTGAAAAATCAGATGTTGATACACTGTAGTAGCCATGACAGAAGGGAAAAGGCAACGATCTTAGAGAACCTATTTAATTACGAAAAATATGATCTATACCCTGTTTTAGTTACAAGTGGCTACTTTTATTACTACAAGCTGCTACAAACAGTACTGGCTACATAATTTTTACATAATTCAATTAATTTGATATATTCACGTACAATCCTGACCAGGGGTGTATTGTACATTCAATCCGCATATATATGTATATTCCTTTCTTCCAGGCGATCCAAGGCGATTTCATCCAAGGGGTCTCCTAACCAGAGAAAAAGTTAAGTATTGTACAGGGTCAACGTTTTATCCTGCAACCCGCGCTCGCGCGAACAGGTAAAATGCCAACAGCGCCTCACGGACGCATTCCACTACAACCATGCAGCGACCCGGCGTTCGGAGAGCTGCCAGCGACCGCAGGACAGCAGTGATGCCCGAGCTCCGAGAATTTTGAGATAGTCTCTTTCATCTTCGTTCCGATATCTTTTATATTTCAAAAGTTATACAAAAAGGGGTCAAATTTTTCAACCCGGGCCGGGATATTCTGAATAGTTCTTTGCGCCGTTAATTTGAAAGAGACCATCCTAAAATTCTCGAAGTTCAGTCATCACTGATCTCCAGCGGTCGCTGGCAGCTCTCCGCTGGGCCAGTGCATGGTTGTAGTGGAATGGGTCCGTGAGGCGCTGTTGCCATTTTACAAGTTCCCGCGAGCGCGGGTTGCAGGATAAAACACTGACCCTGTATATGCCAAAGAGAGCGATTATTTATTCTGTGTATCTTGTCTCTCAAAAGGAATCATGTGGATTGATTGAGAGTGTATCTGTAGTAAAAGTAACGCTCCCATACGTTTTCATAGGTATATTCGAATGTGTTTACTTCCTGTTCTATTATTAATAAAGCGTATGCATAACTGTATCTTTCACTCATTTTTTACCTGGCAAATACGCCCGGTGCCAATACGCCCCTGTAACAGACGCGTGATTCTGTTTGCCTGCACTCTATCTTTAACTTCAATAGAGTATAGGGTAAGTGGCAAGGTTGTATCCTAATAACGTGCATTCGCGAAATGAAAGCAAACTGTGTGCACACCAATCGCGCGAAGTTAAATAGACCATTGTCTGTTGGGAATTTGTAGTAGCGATAACAATATCAAATTAGTTTATTGCACGGTATATAAACATAATTGTAAGAAAAGAATGAGAGTCAGATTGAACATATACAAAATATGTAGTACTTTATATAGGTACCGTTTCATAATGTGCAGATTTGCAGGCTTTAAAAGTTATTTTAGTGTGGATTGTCAATTTGCAAAGAAATCTTCATTACATAACAGGAAACGGATTTACGTTCGTAAATTCAAGTGTGACCATTCTGCAAAAGAACGAACAGCACTATACGACAAAAGTGATATAACAGAAATATTGTATCTCTATAATCTTAAAAATACATTCCTCCATTTTTTCATTTCATTTCGTTCAACACAATGTCAATTAGATTTGGAACAGCTTGTTAATTTTCCTTGCTTAAATATACCTACGTATATCGCGTGTAATTCAAGTCTTTGATCTAGATATTTGTAGTATTCGTACGCATATGATGTGGACAATGAATCAAATGCTTTATATACATCCTTCTTCTTTAAGTTTTTTCATTCGAAATTTTATACAATTTATAATTTACTTTATACACTGTATAAAGTAATACAGCATTGCGATTTTACTACACAAGTTAACGTGCTAATACGTTTTGGATCTAAATAACTTTTTTAACATTGATTATGTCCCCAGCCGTAGAAAAAATATTTTGAGTAAAGATTGTACTGAGTTGAAGATTTGAAAAGTATTTAACCAGCTACGCTAAGGAGAACTTACCATTGAATGTATTGAATGCAGTTTATCTTTGAGTAATGATATTCGAAAAAATATCGATAGAATTTAGGTGCTTATAAAATATTGAAATATCATTTAAATGTTATTGAGATTTCTGATAAGTAAAATACCTATGGTTTCAAGTAAATCTGCAATTTGTTCACTAATAAAATTAAATCCGACGATTTCGAAGCAGAATTAGTTCAAGGGTTATGTACCGTTCAACTGAAATTGAATAATATTTATCAGAATAAATATATTCTGTTCAACCTAGGCATGAAGTATGTATTTGCTACCCCGAAGCCACTTTTTTATGTACCTATTGAAAATGATCATAGGATTCTTTTCCGCCGAAGAACGAACATTTATTATGCAAAACAAGGTGCTTTCACGAATCGAAGAGTCAGCAAAAAAATCTGACAGGGAATTACCGAAAACCGCGATTCACAATTTCAAGTGTTCAGTGAGGTATGAGAAAGGAAGGATATCCGGCAAATGCGGGAGGACTTGTGGCTCGCAATGTGCCGGTGTATTCATAACATTCTTAAACTACAGCTTCGGAATTTCGCGTGCAATCTCAAGTCGACACGTTCAACCGTATTCCATGCGTGTTGCACTCGCGTAGACGAGACTCGAAAACGTTGGATTAACCGGAAATTGGTGAAAGTTCATGTTTCTACTCTTTTCCCCAGTTTGCGAACGATTGGGGGAGCCGGTGCAGTTTGCAGTTTGCTCATCAAGGATAGCCACAGCTGCTATTATCAAGCACGTGTACCTTCCACGTGGACCGCTGATCTTGGAGTAGATCAAAAGCTCGGCGTTTCTAGGTCCGATCAGTTGGCTCGAACGCGAACCGTTCACGCTGCCGACTATCGTTCATCACCAGCTCTCTCATACACCCAGGAAGAATATCGAGGATCGACTAAGGGAGAAGAGAGCAGGGTCGAAGGAGCACAAGAAGGTAAAAGGAAAAGCGGATGTGCCAGAAAACGAGCCCACGGAAGGTAGGCTCCCCTATCTCGCTCCGACGGCTATTTTCATCTCACTCGGCCGAGCGAGGCGGTTGTAGCTTTCCGTGGCCACCCCTTGTCACACTTTTGGTATCATCTCCACCTAAAAAGGTAGATTGGCCCAGGAACTAACGTGGGTCCGCATTGGCCCAGGTGGCCGACCAATCGGCGGGCTCGTTACATTCTAGGATCACGTTGCACGCGCTTATATTGGGAGCCCCCGCTCGTTTCCCCGACAGAACGGCTCTCTAACGTAAGTGCAACACGTCGGTGTTCATCTCATCGTTCGCTTCTTTTTCTCTCTTTGACTACACAACACAACATTAATAAGACCAAACCCGCAACACCTCGGGAAATCCGAATGGGAACGGGATAAGAAGAGTGTGAAAGGAGACGCGCGCACGTAAAACGAATACCAAAAGACTAAAGGGACGGAAGAATTGCGATAAATAAAAAAGAGACGGGAGAAAATCTAATCGCTAAAGAACCGGAAACCGAAGGTATACCGAAAGGGAAGTTGTAGTTGTGCGAGGAGCCTAGGGGATATTGTCCACGGCTTGAGTTGGTCCCACGATCTGTGCTTAGTGACCCATTCAGTCTTGCAAACTGCCTTTCTCAAACGGAGGAGTCGTTAGGTAAAAGATGAAAGTGTGGTTCATCGTTTCGTAAAATTATTCTTCCTCCTGGTAGAGGAAAGGAGTACCTGTGGATATACAGTTTCGATTTCGCCAGTGACTTTTCGAATCTGAACCTCAAACGTGTGACCGGCGTTTGGGTTCTCGAGGTGTAGTCCTTATTCTATCACTAAGGAACTGACGTCATCTCGAATGATGAAAAGGGAAAATTTTGTGCGTGGCCTTTCTTCTGGTGAACGGAACAGTGATTTTCTTCTATCCCCATTCGATATCTCATCTTACCCCGCAACCTATCCTTCTCCCTTAATACGCCCGTGGACATAAAACACAAGTGGGATTCTTCGAGCGTGAGTTTCAACGATCGGTGACGTCATTGGTGATGAACATCAAGCATTAGTGCGACATCGAGGTGTTCCAACGGGATCTAGGAGACAAAAGTTTTCTTTTTCTTTCATTACATCGTAGCGAAACACCGAGCGCGCCCCTTGAGTTTTCTAACGTTTGCAAGACTGCCTCGGTACAGATTGAGAACAGTGAAACGCCTAGGATTTCCAAACTGGGAGAAACCGTCCATGGGACGAGTTCTTGTTTTTCCTTTTGCATCCGAGAAAAGTATTTTTCGCAACGTTCTCACTTCACATCAGTGAATATTCTTTATCGATTTTCTCCTCTGCTAAGATTAGTGAAAATTTATGAAAAAAAAAACTTTCCCCAAAGTGCTCGCACGCTTTTAAAGGGATCGAGGACGCCGAAGTGTAGATCATAGATCGAGAAGTGTGAATCATGTTACTTTTTTTAGACCGGTTGGAAGTACGGTGTCTTGTTTCAATGATTTTTTTTGGTCTTCCGTCTTTTATCGTTATTTTTAAACCGTGCCATCCTGACGGGTATTTTTGGTACCGCTTCTTCAACGTCCCTCGTGGAACAGGGAATAGTGTTACCTATTACGTAGTTACCCACGTAACTTGACCTCTCCTTCCTTCGTATTTTCGAAAGCGAAATATTTATTTATTATCGTTGTTGTTTTCGGTTCGTTGCCAAAATTGAATTATTATCGGAATAGTTTCTTCTTTTTCTACACCGTCTCAATTTCCGCAAGATTCGCCTTAAATGGTTCATCTTATCACGTATCAGTAGCGCCGTTCGTTTTGAATTGTTGGATAATGATTGGTCATCAACTCGTACTTCGACGCTCAGACATTTTTGAACAACAAGTGATTCGACTCAATGGCGGAAGTAGATTACATAGAAACAACTTAACCGGATTTTTACTATTATCTGACAGACAAGTGATAAAAATAGTTCCTCTTCTCTTTTCCATAAATACACTTAATACTATTACATAATATCAGGTCAGGTATAGTAACAGCATACTGGCTGCGCCTCGCCTTTT
This sequence comes from Andrena flavipes, assembly GCA_963971345.1. Classification (NCBI taxonomy): domain Eukaryota; kingdom Metazoa; phylum Arthropoda; class Insecta; order Hymenoptera; family Andrenidae; genus Andrena; species Andrena flavipes. The sequence continues at coordinate 70,013,934 of OZ020479.1, read as the reverse complement.
ATTGAAGTAATACAGACGTTTAACAGTAATAATAATAATAACAATAATAATAATAAAAATAAAAATAATATTAATAATAATAATAATAATATGTGCATAGTTGTGAATTACGTGATCGTTCGTATTTAAACGTTCTTCCTACAGTTACGTAATGGAATGTGTAAAACTGAGTTTATTAAGTCATATTCTTATGACCATTTAATTTCAAGTTCATATTGCTGTAATTGCGATATAGTATATTATATTAAAAATTACACGCGTATTGATTGTAAATACATTTTTTTACATAAATTCGTGTTGCCTTGCAGAAACATCTTAATTTAGTCGAAAATTTTCCATATTTTCTAATTGCAATTAATATTTTAAGAAATTCTAAACATATCAAACACTTTAACATTTCCACGATTTAGCTATTTGCCGAAAACATTATCACGAATTTTTGGTTATGAACTTGACATAGGGATAATTGTTTCCATACCAAGCAATATTTAATAACAAATCTGCGTCCCAACGAGAAAGGAACAACTTAGTAAATTGTTTAAGTAAAATTTAAAATCCGCACGAATGCGTTCAGCACCCTAACACAAAACGTATTAGAAATCGTATAATAATAACAACAGAAATAAGAATATCAATAAATATGACTGTAAGAAGGTATTTAGTGTGCTAAGATACCGCATAATTTCAGTATGGTATTTATTTTTTCGATGGAGAAACATTCGATAAATTTGTAAAAAATAATGTGCATTTGTCAATGACTTTCTCGTGTAGTTTATTCAAGTAAGAAATGTTTCATGATGACAAAGTCTATGTGTTACTGGCACTAGAAGAATTCATGGCAATTTGATTTAAAGTCTAACTGATGACGTTTAACGCATTTACACTATCACTACATATATTATTAAAAACTCAGAGATACTGAGGGCAGTACAATGTTATAATTTTTATTTATTTCTTAATTTGCTGAGTAATTCTTTCTCTACAAATTATTCAAAAATCTATATCAGCCTAATAACACTTAGTAGAGGTTTTAACTTTTATGATTAAAGCAAATTACTTTCAGTGTTTCCTCAAGGAGACGACAGTAAAAATGACAGAGAACACTTTTTTATAGCATAATAAAGATTCATAAACAATTAAGATTTGAACTGATGAAAGTTTTACTTTTATTTAGGTTCAATTATTGGACATACAATTTGACTTAATTACTTTTAAAATCGATTAAATTTTATGCATTTTTATTTCTTCTCGAATTCGACATTCCATTATATATACATATATATAACGACTTGTAAATGAAAAAATACCATATGTACAAGCTTTCTCAACTCTCAAGAGGCAGATACGCTTTCAAAGTATAGCGAGCTATTTTCAATTTGCATCGCGGGATCCCATTTTAAATTCGAGCTCCCCAGGGATCATATAGAATTGAAGAATATTGAAAAGAAATTGGTCACAAATTCTTTCTTGTATAAAATAATTACCATATACATGGGTGCTCACTCCTGATTGCTCACTCTTTTGCTTTAAATTTTCTTGTGCCTAGTACACATTTATTAGAACGATGCCTTCTACAGGATGTAGAATTCTTCAACTTCTCAACACGTTTCATGAAATATTATCAAAATCCTTAGCGACTTTTGAAAAGTATTCTCTAAAGTAAAGCATCATAATAGCATGAAATTCCTTGTGAACGATCCGTTAAAAACTGTGTATACCAGTTGTTTGAGAACTATAGGTACAAAATTAAATAGGTCATGGAATTTACAAAAGAGAACAAACGAGTTCTAATGAACATATGCTCGCAAGCTAATCATTCTTTAATTACTTAATTTTCTAAGCTCCGTGTCAGTGGTTCATTATATGTTTATACATACTGTAGAATAGCCACGATTTTTCTAACGGATCGCGAATCAATGCGTGCTATTTTGCTTATTTGCAACGGATTTTCTTGTGCTCTTCTTAGTCGTTGCATTAAATAACTTCTTACAGCCATTCGGGCGCATAAATATATAACAAACGTCGCATTATACATACATACATACACTCATATATGAGGCAGTCAGAGCAAAAACGGACTAACCCACATTTTTTTCGAAATTGAATAAGTAGCAATAACGCATTCCAATAGGCTCTACTAACCATATAAAATAGGAAAAAAAATTTTTTTTTTAATGTGGGTTGGTCCGTTTTTGCTCTGACTGCCTCATATGAACATATAAATGTAAGGTCATCTGCTCGATTCCATCAAGAAGTTTTAAAAGGGTTTCCTTTTAAAAAACCAAAAATTTCGGGAAGGATTAATTGCAGAATCGCATTAACATTATCCAATCGGCTCTGAACTCACAGTGCCCAAAGTTCACTAACATTAAAAGAATTTATCTCCAATTATATCGCCTGTTCATAATTGAAATTTCATTGTTCTTTTTTTCTGAATTCTATTGCGCAGTTAAGTTTGAATCTATAGTTCACGCGCACCTAGTATTTCGAGCGTAATACTGTTTTTAGCAGAACAGCCGTACAGAATCAGCGCTGCTCGCAGCAGCACGGTAGCGTCTTACGCGGCCTAATAATAAACGGTGGCTGATTGTTTGTAAAATAGGGCCGCCCAGAACGTGCCGCCAGAAGTAGTCCGTCCGCCGCCGAATTCTCCGAGGAACGAGAAGACGAGCCAAGAAACGAAGTAACAAGGAATATCTTCCCACCCTTCGACACGTGGGAAAACGACGACGTAAAAGGCGCGTAGACCTTTCTGGGAGAAAAAGGGCATCACGATAAAGAAGCAAATTCGACCAGCAAGTAAAAGAGAAACTATCAAAGATGCCGAAGCCAGCGCCGCAGGAAGGAGAGGATCCCGATCCAACCCCCTACCTCTTCGTCTCCCTTGAGCAGAAGAGAATCGACCAGACGAAACCGTACGATGCGAAAAAGGCATGCTGGGTACCCGACGAGAAGGAAGGATATCTCCTTGGTGAAATCAAGGCTACCAAGGGTGATGTCGTCTCAGTTGCATTACCCGGCGGCGAGGTAACTACCCTTTTGTACATACATGGTCTATAGAAATTCCAGTTATACTTCTTTCCTTCGATAAAACGTAAATGTCGTAAATTCAACATTCGCGGGGGTTGCGAGCAAAAGCAAATTGATAATAGGAATGTCGATGTTATGCAATCTATTGTGTGCATTCCATCATTTGAAAATTGAAAACAAATTGATACTTAGTAGCTTTAGCGTTTGTAGTTACACCTTTTTCAGTTGTTTAAAATTAGCTGAAATTAGCTAAAACTTTTTTAGCTATTATGTTTAAGAAGCCTTTGTTCCCTGTGTGTTTTAATTAGAATTACAAACTATAAATTCTATATTACTTTAGCGGAATTTTTTGGAAATAATGTTTCTATCTCAGAACTGATTATGATGAAAGAATAAGACAGGTAGTTTTTTTTGTATTTGCTCCGCTATGAAAAGCAAATAGTAATTGTAGTATAGATTAGCAGAGAGTAGTAGCAGCTTGCTGTGTGTATAAAAGAAGAAAGCTGAGATGCCTTCATCGTTTCAAACTGCTCTAATTCTATTTCTGGTGAAGTGAAAACCGTTCGGTAGTCGTTAGCGTCTGCTGTCACATAGCACTCTGCCGTTCGACTGGCTACGTTTTCGTTTTACACGATACAAAAATAAATTCCGGAGGAAAACATCGCGTATTATACAACGGACGTTACTTGTGCATATTTCTATGTATTTGGCATGAAATTTGTGGGACATATACTAACTCAAAAGAAACAAATTGAATGGCCTACAAAAAGTGTTCGTCAGGCAGAAACAGCATATGCATATGATAATTTGTAAATATTCCATCTGTAGTAGATTACTAACTTTTATATTGTGGTTAGTTCGGTAACTACTCTCAAATCGATAGAATTATATGCGGGGAACAAAGGTGTTTCATTTGAAATATTAGAAACTAGTTTCTGACGATTAGAAACGATTGCACAGAATTTTATAGGAGATTTCATATTCATTAAGATATTTTTCGATATACTTTTCAAATTTTTGGGTTAATATTTAATCTTTTCTAACCAAATAGATATATAATTAAATTATCCGTTACCTATCCTTTTGGTCAAATTAATTAACTAAGAACGGAAATATTGCTAAATCAGTGTTCATAAATTCCAGAAGCATTATAGTCGCTAGATACACTTAATTATTAAAGTGAAACAGTAATTGAATTCAATCTTACTCATTGCATCAGCCTGATCTGACGGAAACAAGATTCATTTCCACCCACTTTATATGCCAAATTAATTCTATTATTTATTACTTATTAGTGTCAAAACAAGTGATAACTTCTTAAAAAAAAAAATTTAGATCATAATCAGATGAAAATCTAATATAAGTGTTTATTTTGGGAAATATATTTAACGAAATATAGTATGGGTGAAAAAGTATCCAGTATTCGTTGTGTGATCGGTTGTCAATTAATCTCATTCTCATTGAGGAATACAGTTGTACATAAAATATGATTTTCTCAGATTTCCTATTTCCGCGTTTCATGATATCGATGGTATCAGTTAATTTTATTCAGGGGCATCGTATTCCGGAACGCAATGGCGTGAAAAACGTCGCGAATTTACACGTCGGATTACATAATGGTTCAGCAAACCCTGCCGTCTCCGCGTCAACCAGCGACGGCCGCTGAAATTCTATTGTTAGCATCGTCACCGGCATCGGTAATAATAAATTGAAATGCCACTTCTCGAAACGCGGGTCAACATATTTTTAGATCACCGAAAGCGGAACGGACTCAGGAGTGAGAGAGGGAGGGGGCGGGTGGGGGAGGGGTGGGGGGAGAGACGCATATGAAAATGAATAGGAAAAGAGATCGAATCGAACTGATTTTACTATAAATCATTTGTGTTCGTATTTGGTAAATATACATAATTATATCTATGAGACATGTACTTCGAAACACATTTCACTTAATAAGAAGGGATTTTTTGAAATTCCAACTCGAAGAGGGGGTAAAAAGGGGTGAAATATGTTTTCTCGGACTTCCTATTATTTCTCCGACCCGATTAGATATCAACTTGGTATTTACTGCAAAAGATTACTTACATAAATTCCTGAGAACCAATTTCAGTATTTAGCAGTGAAAATAATATTACACGTTATAAAATACAGAAATATGTACAAGTCATGATTTCCAAAATTAATTTTCTCGACAGAGATGCCTTACATGAGAAAATTTTATTGCTCATTTTTACTTCCATATTGCACAAGGAATCGCCCCTCTCTCAGTTGTATCGTGAAGTACACCCGAGCTTGTATAAACAATAGTGCAAATGTTTTAGTAATTTGCAACAGTAAGTTACATCTATTTTTCCTTTGTATTTAAAGGATTAAATTTAAATTCTTTATCGCACCTTAAATGACCTATTATGATTGTTTAATATAGATAATCAAATACGATCAATTTCATTATGTAGATATACTGGTAAATTCGAGCATTATAACTTTTGTTTTGATACAGACCTTAAAAAATTAATGTTAAATATCAACAAAACCTTTCACTTAAATACCAGTTTGATAAGATTTTTTATTCTAAGAATTCCCTTGTGGAACACTTTAGAACAAAGAAAGGTAACCAGTTTATAAACAAATAAACAAATTGTTAAATGTATTACGAAGCTCTAGAATGTTCTTTAAAACGTTCCTGACAAGCATTAGGAAAATCTTATAAAATTGAGTCAAAGGTATGAAAAGACAATGCCTGTACAGACGAAACAGTTCCGTAAGGATCAACTGTCCCAAGTGAACCCGCCGAAATTCGAGAAGTCCGAGGACATGGCAGACTTGACCTTTCTGAACGAGGCGTCGGTGTTGCACAACTTGAAGCAACGTTACTACAACAAACTAATCTACGTAAGTTGACTTTTTCTGCTAGCCGCTAACGAGCGTGTTTTTCCTTTTCCCGCCTGGGTTAGACCAAGGACTTCAAAAAGGACCAGCTACAACAGGTGAATCCCCCGAAGTACGAGAAGGCTGAGGACATGTCAAATTTGACTTACCTCAACGATGCGTCGGTTCTCCACAATTTGAAGCAACGTTACTACACCAAGCTCATCTACGTAAGACTTTGATTCCCCCGAAAGAGGATAGTTTTCTGTTGCGACAACGTGATTTTCACGTTTTCGAATTGTTTCTCGTTGTTTGGATTCTCGATGAGTGGAAGAAAAAAAAACATTCGCTATTCCCTCAAGAAACGCTGGAAAAAACACTTGGACGTGTCACCACGTTTTACTCGATTCCTCTTCTTTTCGGAATTACACTCTGAACTTTACTTCGAACAGAGCTGCATGTCAAAGTATCGAGTCATCGGTTCAAGGCACCTGGACAGTCCACGATGTCTCTTTCTTTTCTAGATTTTGTGTCAAAATGTTGTATCCATAACGTTCAGAACAGTTATGGACTTTGGAATGACTACCTAAGAATAGGTACCCCTTGGAATGACTACCTTGATGAATTTCCTCCTACATGCACGAACATTTCAGTGATTCATAAACGTCGATTTAAAACACTCAGACGTGTTGCGACGTTCTGTTGCTCCTATACTTTCGTCCCCATATTTCCCAAGCTAACTCTTAAAAGTTCATGTTCCACAACAAATTTAATTCTTTCGAGAATTTTACGAACAAGTTTATTGTATCTCCGATAGAATTTCGTTCCCATTACAGGAATAAATAACAGATGAATCTGCACGAGGAGAGCTTTCGCTTGGAGACACGAGCTGGTTTCCTGCCAAAAGATACCATCCCTTGATTTTATCCTGTTTTTATTAGATTTGATTTGCTGTCTATGTAAAATACGATTTCTGTTTGCGGTTATTAAAATCTGAAGGTAATCGAGTCATTCGCAATAATTTATCCACCAGTAATAACAACTTCAACGGAAAGATTTTTAAAATCTTTACATGTTCCAAGTAATAATGGCGAACAGAAGTCGTTGGTGATCGTCATACTGTGACAAATAGATTTTGACATTTTTTTAACAACCTTTCAATCTCATTTGCAGACCTACTCTGGCCTATTCTGCGTAGCTATCAATCCCTACAAAAGATTCCCCGTGTACACCCAAAGGTGCGCCAAATTATACCGTGGTAAAAGGCGTAATGAAGTGCCACCACATATTTTCGCCATTTCTGACGGAGCGTACGTGAACATGCTTACCAGTAAGTATACCACTGAAGGAAAATAAAGTGTATCACTAGATTCTCTATATATTTCAATCAACTACCTTTCTTAGTCTCTCAAATAACAGTAAAATTGATCCACGTAACTTTTAAATTGTAAGAACAAAATTGCTAGTTCGCGATGAAAGATCGAGGAGCTTGGAAAACGGACAGAAACAAGATATAGGGCAGTTGATCTTGTCTGTTGACCACCATGTCTCACGTCCGTGTTTTTTCTTTACAGATAGCGAAAATCAGTCTATGTTGATCACCGGTGAGTCTGGAGCTGGGAAGACTGAGAACACGAAGAAAGTAATTGCGTACTTCGCTACCGTCGGTGCCTCAACCAAGAAGTCCGAGGCTGCGGATCAAAAGAAGGGTTCCCTGGAAGATCAGGTCGTACAAACCAACCCTGTCCTGGAAGCGTTCGGTAATGCTAAGACCGTCCGTAATGACAACTCCTCGCGTTTCGTAAGTTTGCTTTTAATCTTTCACACATACATACTTAAGTTACTAACACTACTTTGACAACATATACCCATCAAGGGTCGAAGCGTTTAATAGAAAATGTTCGTTTAAACTCTTGTAGTAATTGATTATTGTTACGTTTAAAATTTAAAATTTCCCTTACTCTTGTCGGCAATCCTAATGAAATTTAGTAAATGTGAATAATATTTCAATCAATCTTCAAATATTCCAATAAATTGCACGCAAGTAATATACAGTACTTATAGTAAAAAGTATTATTCTTGTTTATTCATTTGCAGTCCTATTTATATACCTATTTAACATTGCTATTACATTAATTGTATTGGATGAATTAATTTGTTCTGCATTATCGAATAGGGTAAATTCATCCGTATTCACTTCGGCCCCTCTGGAAAATTGGCTGGTGCTGATATCGAGACCTGTAAGTTACCACTTATGATATTCTAGTTGATTGCATTAACGAATTCGTAGGAGAGATAGCTGAGGATTCTAAATTTAATAGCTTATATACACAGATCGACTTATTTAGGAAGAAACGCAGTTGGCCTCGCTTCTGTTCCCACCCTTGTCAGCTATTTCTATAGCGCGTTCATATATAGAGGTCTAGACGCAAATACGTTATGATTTATTTTGAAATAAAAGCAGTCACTATATTTTACAAAATTTCGAAAAGACGAGAGTATTGCAACATACGTGATTAGATTCTTTACCTACGTACATAATTGAATTTACTGCGTACAGATCTGCTGGAGAAGGCCCGTGTCATTTCTCAACAGTCTCTGGAGCGTTCCTACCATATCTTCTACCAGATAATGTCCGGCTCAGTTAAGGGTTTAAAGGGTAAGGTCATTCGTTTGCTACTTTTAATTCTACTATTTATGAATTACTCAATGAATATTATATACGTCTAGTACAATGGCACAAGATCTCTTTTGAACAGCAACTTTTTTATTTGGTTGAGAAACCATACTTTCAAACAGGAACTAATCATAAAATCATCACCGAGTTCCCTTTCTTATTTTTAGTCTCCTATCATGAAAAGTAATTTGTTGTCATTAGCAAAAACAATTTCAGGAAATAATTCAGAAATTTCAAAACTGAATCTCGTGATAGCTGAAACTGAAATGAAATCTAGCATCCTGTTTCTCTTGAAATCATACGTTTATCCCATCCACTCCTCCTCTCCGTATAATTGTAAAGCCGAAGAAAGCAGAAAAAGTACCCGGATGCAGCAGAAGCTACGAAAGTTCCTAATATGTACAGTTTAACTGGTCGATGTATATCACCGTGCATCGATTGTTGCGTGGTCCTTCTTTGTCCGTTCTATCAGACTTCTCACTTCTTTGATCCTCGTTCTATGTAGCGATGTGCTGCCTTTCGGACAACGTCACCGATTACTACTTCATCTCTCAGGGCAAGACTACGATCCCAAACGTTGACGACGGCGAGGAGTGTCTTTTGACTGACGTAAGAATCTGACAATCAAGTCAGGGCTACGCATTCCAACCCTTCCTCACAATTATTCTCTTATCGTCTTTCTGTTCTGTCCTCTCGGTCGACACTCTTCGTGGCTTCTTTTACTGTCACTTCCTTCAGGTTTTTTCATGTCCCCCTCTTTCTTGAGTTTGTTGGTTGTTCATTGTTTGTAGCGGTAGGACTGCCGATGTTTGGTTTTCACATTCCCACGACATAGAGAAACGCCGTGGTCAAATTATTAATGTCTGTTTTGTTTTATATTGTTCCATGTTCATATATCTTCAGGGCCGTCGTGCCGATTCAGATAGAATCTTTGACAATGACCTTTGTGTTTCTCTGAAATGGCAGTAATTTTGTACCTTTATTCACTAAAGTCCTTTTAAAGTACAGGACTCCCCTTAGCACTAAAGCTCCTGAAGATGGGCGAGATGCAGCTGTGTGGAAGAACGGTACTTCAGAAAACTGTACCGTACCTATACCATTGCCCTTAACTTTGTGAACATTCAGTAATATGAACCTTCCCTGGTATAACTGCATCCCTAAATTGTCATGAATTTAAAGCTACTTATAGTTGACAGTTCTTAAAACGTGTGCATATTTAAAAGAAAGACAATTTGGGGATGGGGTTCTGTGAAAGAATTGTCATCAAATGAGATGAAACTTTAACACCAATATGATGTGTCAGACGATTTTTCTGACACAACCGCCATTCCAACGAAAGTCCATTTACGGACCCAGCCCCTGTAGATAAATTACGAAGGAACGCCACCAGGAAACATGGCACCCTCACTTGTAGTTAACGCCCGCATGTTTTTTTTTGTTTCCTCCATTGCCACCTGTAGAGATGTTGCTGCTGTCCAACAACATCCATGACTACTACTTTGTATCGCAAGGCAAGACGACTATCCCTGGCCTCGATGACGGCGAGGAACTTTTCATTACCGATGTAAGTGCTTCCCTCTGACCGGTCAAGCACTCTTCTGCACAATATTCGAGGTTGAACGATTCACTTTCCACCCGAGAGAATAAATCAGAAATCACAGTTGACCGCATTCTTTATAAAACAGTGTCTCCTTGTTGGCACTTATAGATACTCTATAACTGTTTACTCAATTCTGCCTTAAGTATTTGATTTGATTTGTACACAAACGTAGACCGACGAAAATTACATATTTTATTTCCCTTGATATAGTGAGTAGTTCTAGCTTTGAGTAGTTCCATCTCGAAAATTGTTACTAATCCTTTGTTCACATAATTGGATATTCCTTACGAGTAGACCTACGGTTCTCAGAGGACTAAGACACTCTTCGAACTTTGTGTTTCTATTACTTGTGTCTTTATCGATACCTCTATCTTTCTTCCTACAGGCTTTCCACCTGTTATGCGTGATATCGTCTTTTGCATTGTTTGCCGTACATTCTCTTTCTTTCTGTCTATCTATTTCTTTCAGCTCTTCGATACATCACCTTCTGTCAGTATTTAACCAATTTCAACCCTATATAACAGCGCATACAGTAATTTCAGCATCAAGAATTACCGTCACTACAGAAGACTTGTTTGCTGCTTCTAATTCTATCGTCTATATTCTATTTCTCTTTCTTCTTGTTCTTCTCTATCTCCTCTCTATCACTCTTCTTCTTTCAGCATCTACCTGTCGCAAATAATTTGTCATGTGCCATACCTATCTCTTTCATGCGCGCCATCTTGCAATTGCCTGCCATTCCTAATCTCTGTCGTTCATCAACGACATTTCATAAATTTGAAAGAGGAAGAACAATTATATGCTACTTGAGCTTATACAGAATGTTAAAAAGATATAGTACATTTTCATTTAGGATTGATTCTACACGCTAAAGCAATGGAAAAAACTCATGTACACATATTTAGGTACATATGCCCGAAAACGATTGTTTTTATTTATAAACTTTTTTATACAATTTCCTGAATCTTTCATTGTGAATTAATTAACCTAAAATGCACAACGCCGTCACTGTTAAAAATAATGTTAAAGAAAAATATCTGAGAAAGGAAACCTTACAAGGGGAAGACATACCTTCTGCAAATCGGTTCTGGAATGAGACTGGGCGGACATTGTAGTACACACCTAGTGTTACAAAACCATTAAGGGTTTTATCAAAATGGGCCTTCGTTTTCGAGAAATTTGAGTTCAAAGTTTTGCGCGATACTAGTAGTTCAGTTGCTCAAATGTACTCAAGTAACGGACGTAGCTGCGCTAGTAAGGTGTTCAGCTACGGTCCCGAAGGTCTTCGGTTCGATTCCCGTGCCCCCGTCTTTTTTTTTTCTTTTTCTTTTTCTTACCGTAGTAATGCAATGGCTGCACCTAAAATTATTTTGCGTTGTAATCACTGCGTCAAACAATTTTTATTTTGTTCCAATAATGATGTTAATAGTATATATTATTACAATAATACTGCATACAGTATTATGATTACAAATTACAAGTAGAGATATAATATAAATATAATAAAACGAACTCAAATTTCTCGAAAACGAAGGCTCATTTTGATAAAAACCCTTAATGGTTTTGTAACACTAGGTGTGTACTACAATATTCACTCAGTCTCATTCCAGAACCGATTGGAGGTGTGCTTTCCCCTTGTAAGTTGAAAAATATTAGACTGAATGACTGAATAACATAAAAGTATTTGAAGTTGAAGTATTTTATTTAACATTTTTCTGGCACGATAGTCTTCTGAACAAAAACCATAGTGAGTATCAAAACGTTAAAATCCACGAAATAATAAATTCTATCACAGTCAAGAAAAACAGCCAGTAATACTATCCTCGATAATTATGATTTCTGGCCATGATGGCTACAATTAGCCAATTGCGATGAATTATTTGGTCGTGTAGAACTGATCCTGTAAAAATGTCCGACATTTTTGTAAGCATTCTGTAGGCTCATAGGGCTATATAAAGTGTTACTGGAAATTGAGGGCGATTGCAAGTAATGCCGCCTCAACGATACAGTCGTTCGTAAAGCGACCAGCTTGAACCGAGCAAAATAATGCAGAATTAACCTTGCTGAGCAACCGGATCGGGGACTATTGGTACATTAGCCAGGGTAAGACCAGAATTCCTGGAGTCAACGACGCTGAGGAGATGGAGCAAACGGACGTAAGTCCAAACCCCATGGTGCTCTATGAATCTCGGTGAACTTGTGACTACCTTGACCGATTCTTTGCAAAAAGATGAAACTCTAGAAATGTTGTTGTCATATCTCTATACACACAATCGTTTCCTTTCACTTCGGTCAAAGAAGGTCGCAGAGAGTAAGGTAGTGGAGAAGTTGGGCCGAGGTTTGCATCACTCCCTCGCGCCCCGCCTGCGAAAGCTTGCTGCCGCCGCAATCGGGGTGCGGGGAGATTGGGGGAAGTAAAGGATGCTTCATTTTCGGCATACTTTGACTCGAAGAAAATGAAATCGAGCCCCCAGAGTACCCGCTCCCCGATCAGCACCAAATTCACCTTCTATTTCCTTCACTATGCTAGCACCTTATCGCGCAACTGCTGCAGCTGGAAACAACAACCAAACGATTAGCAATCGGTCTGCATTGTTAAATGATTCTATTCCCAGGAGATCATCTTACACTAAAGGAGCTGTTGAACATTTCAGAAACAACTTGTCGTTAAATGTATATTCACAAAATGTGGATGCAAGATTCAACAGTCAATCTGCATTAGCTAGAAGTCCTTCATTCAACAGTTTTTGTTCGAAATTCATAGTGCTCGAGTTTTCGAAATCTTAACATCGAAAATTAACGATCTCCTATCTGGTTGGACGATTAAGCGTCGTCAGGGAGTTGTCCGAGGAAAATATATTCCGAATCGAGTAACGAGGTCCATGGAATACTTTATAAGAATACAGGAAAGGATTTAGGATCTAAACAGAAAGTTTTCAACTTAAAATCAGATTATTAAACTGTTCTCTTCAAAATGCTTCACAGAAATGTGTTTCTTGTCCAACAACATATACGACTATTACAACGTGTCGCAAGGAAAAATCACGATCCCCAACGTCGACGACGGCGAAGAATGTGTACTAACGGATGTAAGTCGTTGAGAAATGGATTCGTGATCCCACATACATATTCCTTTCTGTTAGTTCATAATTCACCCCCCCCCCCCCCCCCCCCTCTTCCACGTGTACATTTTTTACCAGTGTAGAAATCTGTCTTATTCCTCGTAGATCCTCAAAACGATGAACATTACGGTTGAAATTCATCAGTGAACTTTTCTGTGATACGAAGAAACTGACAAATAGTAACGAACCTTATTCAATCTGCATAGAAAATACCAATATAAAATACTGCATTCAAAAACGAGATACGTTGACTAAAGTAGTTTCAACTTTAAACACATCCTTCCGGTACTTCATGTCTCACATTTTTCTTAAAATTTTGTTGAATAATTCAAAAACGTTGTTCTCCAGAAAATGAAGCTCGATACCTATCGTTGATTTTATTATCAAAATCAGTACAACGTGAATTGGACTTTCCTCTTAAATAAAAATTTCGAAATCTTTCGTTACTATTTCAACATTGAGACTCTGTGTACATAAATGTTAGATCCCAAACAGTTTATCGTTTTACCACTTTATACAGCTGTAAACACGAATCCAGTTTTTAGCCTGGACCTATGTACGAGTTATCGTTGAAACCAATCGACTGACCCTTCCACGTGTCCATTATTTTGATATCGGTTACCTTTTTATGACACATCTCGCATTTACATTTTAAATGAGTTCCGTCCCACGTAATAAAATTAACAGGAAGACGGGTCAGTCGATGGCTGGAAGAACCCTGAAAAAGTAGACGATGAAACATTTTACCGCAAGAACTTCCCTTGGTAGTGAGTTGACAGTCCAGTCCCGATAGACTCGACGAACCTTATCCTCTTTCTGATTCATTAGAAAAAAAAAGAGAAAAAAAAAGACAAAAAAGAAAACGACAGGCAGCCACGAGATAGACATTCTCGATGGTTGGTCGAACATCGGTCCCAGACATCAGAGGAACGGTTCGATTTCGGCTTTACCCTCGAAAACAAGCCAACTCGAAGTAGGTAGTATTGGCTGGTACCTGAACCAGTTCAAGCCTCTTGAGGAACACTCTCAAAAGGACGTACTATACGAACTACATTCCTTTTTCGCATATACGAAGGAGGCAACTCGCAACCTGTGTAAACTCGGATGCGATCGAAACTGAAAGGAACATTGAGCCTCCTTCGTCGTCTTACTTGAGCTGTTGCTCTTCTATCTAGTTTTTCTTCTTCAATGCAAGTTTTGTACGTTTTTTGGTCTCGTATACGATTACGAATTTAGGTAGAAGCGGCTATATAATACGAGCATCGCTTCCGCTTGTGAGCTTTTTCTAAAAACACGCTTATTTTTCAAAGCTTCTTCGATAACTTCATCAGCTTTGTATCGATAATATTGCTTGCGAAACGAAGCTTCCTACATACCACAACAGAGAGACTGTCGATAATGAGATCCTATCCTCTGGGAAATTGAGTTTTCCTCTTTTTCGCGAGCTTCCTGTTTCGACAGTCTACCTGGAAAAACTATGAACGAGAGTATCCACTTGTTGGATTAACATCCATCGCTATTTCTATTATCCTTGTGTGCCTTCACTAATAATTCAGCATTTCCTCCAATAAAAATCTAACTATTACTATCAGAAGTGCTTACTTATCAGTGTTCAATATTGTCGAGAATGAAACGCTTCGTTTCTGATAAATGTTCATTAAAGTTTTACAAAGTGACCATATACAGAGCCGAAGCGTCATTCAGAGATTCGATAGAAAACTGGTAACTTCTGATACGTAAGTTTGGAGCGATAGTTTCTGACGATCGTTTCCTGATAACAGCAAGCCTTCGATGTGCTGGGCTTCACACAAGAGGAGAAGAACGACATCTACAAGATCACCGCCGCTGTCATGCACATGGGTGGCATGAAATTCAAGCAAAGGGGTCGTGAAGAACAGGCTGAAGCTGATGGCACAGAGGTACTTTATTGTTATCCATTTTCATCCATTAGTTCTGTTAAAATCTCCGTTATTCTGTTGCACGTGAATGGATGATTTAACATGCAAATCATTAAATGGAATTAATATCCTTTCAATCTGTTGCATCATAGGAGGGTGAACGTGTCGCCAAGTTGCTTGGCTGTGACTGTGCCGATCTTTACAAGAACTTGCTGAAACCAAGGATTAAAGTCGGTAACGAGTTCGTGACACAAGGTCGTAACAAGGATCAAGTAACGTACTCGGTGGGTGCCATGTCGAAGGCCATGTTTGACAGGGTGTTCAAATGGCTGGTGAAGAAGTGTAACGAGACTTTGGACACCAAACAGAAGAGACAGCACTTTATTGGTGTACTGGATATTGCTGGTTTTGAGATCTTCGACGTAAGTTTCTTCGTACACGATAGGAATAATACACACCTTACACTGATTATAAACACGATCGTTGGTGATTTTTTTAAATACTTTGATTTTTTTTATATATTACCATTCTGCAGAAATATTACAAAACCGAAGGAGAACAGTTATGGTTACTTACCTTGTATAGGGCGCAGACTGTAGGATATAGAGACTTTTTGTTAAATTATTTATTTATTGTTCGATGGTAGGGTCCATTTAGATGCAAGAACAATATACGATATAAGAATAGCATACAATACAATAGTGGATGAAGAGAGAAAGGACAAAAGTGAATTACAGGGAATTAGTTAAATTGCAAATACTCTATAAGACAGCTCTGTAAACGGTAATCTTAAAATTAGAATTAGCCAGAGCATAGATGCAACTAACAGGGCTGGTAAAACTAAACTTGATGATGTAAATGAATCATCTGAATAATAATGTACATTCCTAAGTAGTATATTATACAATAAATAGGGATATTAAAGTTCACTAAAGCCATGTCATTTTGTACAAAAAGGACAAATTAGAGACAATTGCATCTGTATAATACTACTGCAATCGTGATACCTAATTGATAAGGGATGCTCAAGTTTAAAAGCTATAAAGCGTAGAAATTTATATTCGCTTCTTCCTAGATTTATTTTGTATTTCTACTACCTTGCAAGTTTGTCAAATAATATTGGATGTTTTACGTTATCAAAGCCCTGCCTGCAGTCTGTGCAAATGATATTCATTTTCAAGTTTTCATCCAAGGCTTTGTACACAAAATTACAAACGACTGATTGATTAGTAGACCTAATAGTGATAATTCTTCATTATATTTGAACTGTTTATTAGAGATTCATTTTTCTATATAATTTCCGGTTTTTTGGGTAAAACTGTGAAATGACGTTAAGCACTTTATTAAGTAAATTTGTTGAAACACAAAACACGCAGATAAAAAAACTATTATTCGAATATCTGATCTTACCAACTATTTTCTTAATTTTTCAAATTCTTCATGGCTGTTTCACAAATTGTATTTATTACCTATTATACATTACACATAGTTAAGGGTAATCGAATATCTAGTATTTAAAAATCACCAACACGATCAACAAAGAATATTAACAACTGAAAACACAAAGACATGATAAACGTAGGCTCTCACTGCGCCTCGCCTCGGCTAATTTTATTCTTCCTATTACTATTTTTACGCACGTTACACCTCGCCTCGTCTTGACTCGACTCTCGTCAGCGGATCTCTTCTTGAAAATATTTTGAAGAAGAAACGCGTGGCGTGGTGTGAGTCGATGCAATCCCATGAAGTAAAAAAATTATCACTTGCGCTAGCAATGAATTTTCTGAATGACTGACCCAAAATGTAAACCGAGACAAGCTGAAAACTTCATGTAGATGTGAGTGAGAAAAAAAATCACGCTGAGGCGGGCCGTAGTGGGAGCCAGAAGTCATTCCACTATATTCTTACGAGCACACTAAACATTAACAACAAACTACTACTTGTCAAGAACTCATCGTACTTGATTACATACAGTGTCAGAAGAAAGTATGTATCTACCTCGTATATACAGGGTACATACTTCTTTACCTCGTATATACCCTGAATATTTGCCTCTCTGATTTAACCGACAATAACTTATCAAACAAAGTTTCGGGAATTATTTTAATTTTTAATTTTCACGAAGTATTTTATTAGGGATTAATAGCAACTCATTTTACACTATAAAAACATATCTTAATAGAATCCATATACTACTGAAAAAAGATATTAATGCGGCAGCGCTATCTTTAAAAATTATTAACAATTTATACAGTAGAATTACGAGATATGTGGCCTTATGTGTTCTGAACGCGATAATCGAGAGGCTAAGGTGTATGAATACTTTTCTTCGTCACTGTATTACAACACAGTATCACACAATTCGCATCACATTTTCCTGTCTTTATTATATGAAACAAAAAATTACTTGCAGGTAAAAATCACTCTTTAGATCATTAATTTTTAATAATAAAACACAAACCTATAGTTAAATACTCGTCAGAAGCAAATATCACAAATATTTCAAAGGGGTAGAAAATATTCAACGGTTAAATCGTTCGAAAGCTTCTCTTATCCTTTACTCTTTAGATCGTCCAAAAAATTACTAAGTAGTCTTTGTTCGCCCCCCAAAATCAATACCTACATTTCATTTCGTTCTTCAGTATAACGGTTTCGAGCAACTCTGCATCAACTTCACCAATGAGAAACTGCAGCAATTTTTCAACCACCATATGTTTGTCCTCGAGCAAGAGGAATATAAGAAAGAGGGTATCGTCTGGCAATTCATTGACTTCGGAATGGATCTCCTCGCTTGTATCGAGTTGATCGAGAAGGTAGCTTGGTGTACAGAGACCTCCCGAATTTTGATTTCTTTAGTTGTTCCCCTCAAAAGACTGCCCCTTTTACTCGTTTAGATAATCTTTATGTGAACATTCGGTAGAATGTTGTCCCTTAATGGTTGTTCGACCTCGCTAGGAGGTCCCTCCCTGAATGTTTAGCATTGTTTGAAAGTGTTTAGATTCTTTCGTTATTATTCGTGAAAGTTTTTTAAACTGAATCCTGTTGTATATACGAATTAGGTGTGATTTATGCACAATTTTCTTTAAGTGGTGTTTTGGATATTGAAAAATGTACTTGTAATTACGTTATCGTGGCTGTTCTGAATCTCTGTGGTCACGAACGCCTCATTTTTAGTCCTTTATCTTGTTCCCCGAGTATCTGGAATGACAATGTTTTGGAATGTTCCCCCAATTATATGATTTCTCTTAACATTCCCGTCACATTAAGTGGATGTTTATCCTTAGTCTTCTATCAAGACAGAATATTCTTCGTGGGGTCGTTAATTTGGCCCTGAAAGCATCTTACCCAAATATTTACCTACTTTGTACGAAGGGACGTTTCCGTTTCAAGCCCCACGTATTTCCCAGGGAATTCTTGGATTTTTGCCATTGATCCCTCTTTCTCCCTTTGATCTGTTCATGTCACGTAACGTGGTTTTCCACCCAAGCAAACTCCACAAATGATAACGCCGTCAGAAGAAGAGAATTTGCTGCCTGAACAGCAGCTGGAAACGTCGTTGGAAAACATCATCTTTTTAATTATCATACTGGTCACAGTCGTCGTTGATTCGAAAAGCATAAAAACAGTGGACTTCACGCGGAGTAAATTGAGATTTGTTTTAGTTAATTAACCTGTTGAAAGCATTATGCATTACCAACTGTTTATTAAGAAACAGGATGGTACTCCAGGTATAAGTCTTCTAAATGTTGTTTGTTGAGTAGTGGTTGTTAAAAGTAGACTAATACGTTAGAAACTTAGCGCCCTTAAAAGTGTTGGACACAGCGGTGTGCGAAAAACGATGTAAAATTCTAAAACACGTATGGATAAAATCACGGAAATGTAGTATTCATTTACTGTGTTTTGGATATCCTTTGGGTAATTATGCAGAACAGGTGTTCCCTCATCGAGTTCAATGATTTTTGGATAAGTTGTCGGAGACACAATTTTGTACAACTTCTTGCTATACATTCGTTTCCGATATATTTGCGAAAAACTTCCGTTGATTTATTCCGAAGTCAAAAGAAGTTTTTCGCGAATATCTTGGAAACGAAGGTCGAGCGGCGGTAACATGTATAGGAAAAATTATAGGACAACATATCCAAAAATCATTGAAATCGGCGAGGAAACACCTGTTCTGCATAATTACCATCCTTTGCATTCATTTTCAAGTATTTACAAAAATAGAATATAATAATTTGTAATGATTCACTCGAAAAAGTAACATTTTTTGAAACATTAAGCGAGGAGTGTCATATTTGGAAAATTCGAGGCGTTTAGTGGGAAAAAGATAAAATTTAATAGTTAAAAAGTTTTCACTACCGATAGAGCACAGATTTTTTAACGTTGTCCAACACTATACCTTTTTCCTTGAATAACGACATCGTAGAGGTGTTGTCGTGAGATTTGCATACATTAAAGAGACACTTTGCAAATCACTCGTCGAAGATTCAGGAAGAATCTTTACGTTGAAGAGTGCGTAGAACTTTGTAGAAAGTTACGTCAGGTCAATCGACGATAAAGACTTTTCCAACAGAAATGATATAGGCAACTGAAATTCCTGAAACCAAGTCTATATCGTTTGCATCGATTCGAAAATGCCGGTTTCTTAGCTTATAATGGCTGGCTGAAGTGAAAATATGAAACTTAAGTATTTCCCTGGCAAAATGTGAAAATTGTTTAAAGTTTATAACAGCCGATTGACCTGCCGATTTATGGGACACTATACCCAAATACTAGTGGTTAGTAGATAAAACGGTTGCCTGATACGAGGGTAGAGTGTATGGCATCCTGTAAAGTACTTAGCTCCCAAAGACGTTGAAAAAGGTTCGTGAAAAATCGTGACCCAAATGGACCTGTAGAACCGAAAGACGACACTGGTTTGAACACTGACGAACAAGCATGCCTGATTGTTGCTCGAACAGTTCAACAGCTTCGAGCAGCTTTGTATCAACTTCACCAATGAGAAGCTTCAACAATTCTTCAATCACCACATGTTCGTCCTCGAACAAGAGGAGTACACGAAGGAGGGCATTCAGTGGGAGTTCATAGACTTTGGCATGGATCTTCTCGCGTGTATCGAACTGATCGAGAAGGTACAAAAAGACGAATATCGATCGTGGTAACGGATCCATTGACGGATCCAGCCGTAAAACAAAAATAAAAAAAAAAAGTGAAAAGATGAGAGCGCAGCAAAAGGATCCGTGAGAATGACCACCAGGATCCTTAACAATGCCATAATTTAACGCTTATTATACTGCCAAATGCAATAGTGATCGTCCACTGTTTTCTTGAATTGGTCGTAACCAATCACAAATTGATTTTCTTTCGTGATCCTTTTCCTCATTTTATGTATTGTCATTTGCTGAATAGTGTGGTTTCGCATTTCGCCAAGAAGCAAGCAGACTTTCCCGTCTAGCTTAAGGCAACCAAATCATCTCTCTTATCACCTTTTTCCGCTGAAGTCCTGTAACACATTAATCGTTCAATCGAATACGTTTCCTTTCTTCTCCTTGAAATTGATGATCGTACCTGTTAGATATTTCCTTTTGCCTGTTTATGACCTGCTCCATTCCGTTAAAAAAAGTTGGTATCTTATTTTCGAAATCACCCTTCAAATTGTCGTTATTGGATTTTTGTCGCTACGACAATCTACTTAGTTCTTTTATATCAATTATCCTACTTTGTTTTATTTTTTTTACCGGGTTTAAGTTCTGACTATTAAATTTATTTTGTATACCCCTTTAGTAAGAAATTTTTATACCACAATCAAATTGAAAATTCTACTGTTTTCTATTGTATTCTCACGTTATACAGTTTTAACTATCTTTGATAGGGAATTTACTTTTAATTTTAACAGAAGGGACACTTCATGGAATATTTCCATTTTTTTTTTTTTAGAATTTTTTGTCAGACATTTTTATACCATCACAATAATCAGACAACTGAACACATTCACATCATTGTCAATGAAATTCCGACATTCTTTCCATGCACAATTTTTCTTAAATAGGTTTTATTGTTTAAAAACCTATTTCAATTCGTCTTGAGTTGTGCATGTAATGAATATGGAATTAAACAATTACAAGTGTTCAACGATCATTTCAACTCCCTATGACATTATACCTACACTTTACCTACGAACATAATTAGTCGAAGTTTTCGAGTATACAACCGTTTTATGTCGATCACGGCAGCATTTAATAGACTCTTTTAGAATCCGTTCGGTTGGCGATTTAAGAGTGTTGTTAGTTGTTACAGAAGACAGTACAAATGTATTTAGGCAATTAGCTATTGTAACAGGGAAATAGTAAAGCAGGAGGCTAGAACATGAAGCTTTGATAATCCTTTACCCTAGAAATTTTTATTTATTTATTATTAGGAATCTTTCAATTTTAGAGTTTTGTGCCAAACATGTTCTATTTTTACAACATCTCGAATTAACGCATATGTACCTGTCTTTTAATATTTCAACTGTTGAATTACCTACTTTTAGATTGTTCTCTAAAATTTTGGCCTATTATTTCACTCTTAATTTTGTAGTTATATTCTCAATATTGCGTTTTCCCATAAGAATACATGTTAAATTGGAAGTTAAATAATTTGAAAACTATCGAATCAATTTTTCTAAAATTTTACAGAAGGTTTTACTATTGCATAAAGATTGATGCCTCCAATTTTCAAAGATTTTCGCTTATTTTAAATGTTACTGAAATTCATCCTTAAGATGCTTTAAATTGATTTCAAACATATTAGTTGAATCTTGAAATTCCTGGAAATCTTGATGGATTTTCAATGTTTTAACGGAGTTTCTGTTTCTAATTTGATATAAGGCAGGTTGATAATAAAAAAAAAAATAATAGTATGCTTACATATATGAGATTAGAATTAGCTATACATTCGTCACACATTCAATGACAAAATATTACGACTGCCGAAGTTTTAAAAATTTATGAGATTTGATTAATGTGCGAAGTGATTGAAAACAAAAAATGGGGTGAATTCATAAAGAATACATAAAAATCGCCACCCAAGCGTTACAAATTGTGATCAATATGATACTTACGATGTCAGAAATTACTATTTTCTTTGTACAAAAACACTTCGACTAATTACGGTAGATCCATTAGAGCTACAAAGAAACGAGACAACAAAACAGGTCACCGACATCGAGCGGCAGATCTTATTGTCAGCGTACTGATCGTTCTTTTCTTCCCTTGTTTTTGTTCTCTGTTCTCTCTGTCTCCTTGTGTACTATCTTCGTCCTATGTCATTCGGCATGCTGTGTCACTACCCTGCGTACGCGTGTTCTGCTATGAACACAACAGTACAACGGCTTTGAACAGCTCTGCATCAACTTCACCAACGAGAAACTGCAACAATTCTTCAACCATCATATGTTCGTACTCGAACAAGAGGAGTACAAGAAAGAAGGCATCGATTGGGCATTCATTGACTTCGGCATGGATCTCCTCGCGTGTATCGAACTGATCGAGAAGGTATACTCATAATATTCTCAGAGACGCAAAAGCACATAAAGGCAATGAAAAATCGAGGAAGCGACGACAGCCTGACCTACGGATACGTCTGCCGATGTTTGCTGAAAGCTTTCGACTGAAACCGGGATCAGAACCTCCTCGACTGGTCGTCAGTGTTGTGGTGGTAGATCATTGGTCCATTTTTTGCGTACGCTTGTCGATGACTGGATGCTTATTCCACAATTATCGTAGGAGTCCCCACTGTTATTTATTGCTGTTGTTGTTACTGCCCCTACGAGCAAAGGTACCTGATACGCGTACCTTATCACTATTCGTCTCCCTTCATTTTGCCTTATCATTTATCTTTCATTTCATCCTCCCCACCCTTGGAACGGTACTGATGTCGTGCCCATTATTGGACTTTCCCCCGAATCGAACCCTTAAAACCGTTTATAGCGGCAAACAACATTGGGTGCGGTTCACAACTGTTCCTTGAACATCGGTTCACACGAACTTATTTCATTTATGAATTTAATTTCCTGACTGGGTGGAATTAGTCTGGAACATTAACTTGTTACTCAAAAATTTATACTCCTCGCATAGATTTACTTGTCAAAATCTATAAAAAAAATTGTATCGTTATTGATACTCTAAATGATACATTAATGTTGATCTTTAAAGATTACTATTTAGCCAAAGTTTGTTAATTCGATAAATTTCTCCATTTTTCTATCATTACTACCCATTTAATTATTTCATATTTGTGAATGTTTTCTCCCGATTGTAATTCCATTGAACTGCTTCGAATTTAAATCGCAAATAACGCGAAAGCAACGAATTGCTCTTACTGGAGAAGCAACGAACTGTTCCGATTTGAAGCAGATCGATAAAAGAAGAAATTCCCGGGGACACGTAATACAAAACTTTTGTGTCCCGCTTAAATGCTACCCCGTGTGTCCCTCGCATCTCATTTCTTATGTAAGCGGCATTAATGACAGCTGTCTTTCGCCTCTGTTTTTCTGTTCCGTTGCTTTCCCCCCATTGGTCACGAGCAGTACAACAGCTTTGAACAACTTTGCATCAACTTCACCAACGAAAAGCTTCAACAGTTCTTCAACCATCACATGTTCATCCTCGAACAAGAGGAATACAAACGCGAAGGAATCGAGTGGACATTCATTGACTTTGGCATGGATCTCCAGCAGACAATTGATCTGCTCGAGAAGGTATTGTTAAGCCGCGGCATGAGCTACCAAGAATGAGAAGGTCGGCTGAAATTGGATAAAATCGCTGCGAAAGAGATGGCCCGCCGCCAAGACAATAACGGATGACATTTCGCAATTAAAGAAACAATCTTCGGCTTGCGAATGTTAATAGCTGATTACTATTTATCTCTCCATACAAACTAATCCTCTTTCAGGTTCATCCCCTCTGCATCGTGATACCATTGTGTACTTTTCCTTGCAACATGATACCTCATCCTTTAAACCTTGTATGTTGTCGAGTGTTAGAATGTATCTGAAATAAGGTTGATCAATTTTTGTGTCTCCTGTATAGTTTGAAATTTATCGGAATTGTTAAGCTACTTCGACCTTAGTTGGGATAACATTCTCTTCCCTAGACAGAATCAAAAGCATTTTGCATCTCCCGTTTCAAGCTTTTGCGCTAATGAGAAATTGCAACAGTGCTGTCAGCTACCACGACTTCGTTTGTGAGGCATAACACATGGAAAATATCGACTGGACTTTCGTCGATCTCGGTATGGACTCGCAGACAACGATCGACTTCGTGGAGAAGGTAAAGGCTCGGACATGATTGAGGAATCGATCAAGAAGGGCACACCGGAGCGATAACCGGACATTTCACGCTTGCATGCATGGTTCTTTTTTTTTGTGCAACACGTGCATATATGTTTGTTCGTGGCTGAGTGTTGTTTTTAGTAAGCAAAAATAATCGACGGCAAGGGATTCTTGATTGATCGACCAAGCACGTGAAATTTTGGTTTTATAGTTGGCGTTTTCTCATCGTAGAAATATTGAAACTAAAATGAACGGATGAAACAACTAGTTTACATGTTTGGAGACGATCTTTCAAAGAATTGCGATTATATTTTAAGATCTTCGAATTGGACAGATCATTGCACACATTTATTTTTTAAATGAATGATTGTGGCGACCTTCTAAATCGAAGATTAAAATAACTAAAAATGTTATGTGTAACGGAGGGTTACCTCCGTTATTAAACAGTTACAAAAGTGACGGTAAATTGATAAGAGTAGCGTTGCTTATTTCAATCTAATCTCTCAATTAATTTATCTTAAAGTTACGCTCTGCTACAGATTACAAATATGTATAACCAATTGTAAGTTTCATTCGCTGTCAAGATAGTAATAGAAAAAGCAGAAATAACGTAACGGATTAGAAAATATAATAGTTTTGTAAATTTTTACTGCTAATTGCGAAGTTGAAAATGTCTCTCTATTCTCTGAAAGTTACACACGATAGATTATCGAATTTAATTAGTACGTATTTAATACTCATTTGGAAAAAGTTGAATATTAAGTTGCAATACAATATTTCGCATTGGCAAAAGAAACGCTACTTTTAGAAAAAATCTTCATCGTCGGTAATAAAATTAATGCAATCTCTTGTTTATTCATACAGCCCATGGGTATTCTGTCCATTCTTGAAGAAGAATCTATGTTCCCGAAAGCCACGGACAAGACCTTCGAGGAGAAGTTGAACAACAATCACCTTGGCAAGAGTCCTAACTTCTTGAAACCGAAACCACCGAAGCCAGGCCAGCAAGCAGCCCACTTTGCCATTGGCCATTATGCCGGAAACGTACGTTTTTCATTTATCTCCATTTTCCGATTATTTTCAATGCTGTACGTTCACTTTACTCTGGGAAATCTGGATCAGTTGCAATTCGGGCCATAAAGACTTTAATTAATAATAAGAATAAAACTAGCTTCTTACAGCGTAGATGCTGTATACAGTTTTAAGATTCATAGGGTAAATCCGGGAGACGCGGGAGAGTTGGTCGAGTCGCTATATTCAGACTCTACATCTGTGTATATATAAAAATGTGTTAAGGTTTAGAATAATTAATTTTCTACCGAATTTACCCTACATCGAAATATAAAAATAAACGTGTACCCTAACTCAAGCACCACAGAGATAAGAACTTGAAGCAAATGCTCGATTAACAGGTACCATACAACATCACGGGTTGGCTGGAGAAGAACAAGGATCCCTTGAACGACACGGTAGTCGACCAGTTCAAGAAATCATCGAATAAACTGCTGGTCGAGATCTTCGCTGATCATCCTGGACAGTCGGGTGATGCTGGTGGTGGCGGTGGCGGCAAAGGTGGACGCGGTAAGAAGGGTGGTGGTTTCTCCACGGTGTCATCGTCCTACAAGGAGCAGTTGAACAACTTGATGACCACTCTGAAAGCTACCCAACCTCACTTCGTCCGTTGTATTATCCCCAACGAAATGAAACAGCCTGGTGTCATTGATTCTCACCTGGTAATGCACCAGCTGACTTGTAACGGTGTACTTGAAGGCATTCGTATTTGCCGTAAAGGCTTCCCCAACAGAATGGTGTATCCTGACTTCAAGCTACGGTAAGCATTCACGATTGATTCGCACTTCTTCCGAAAACATTTTATTTCAAACGAGATGCCTTATCGAGGAAATATTCGTGGCTGTGCATTATGATAGGATGAGCATATTTTTGAACATATTATTACACACGATAAAAGTTCGTCTAAGTCTTGAAAAATCTTGAACAACTTAATTGACTTGATGGCAGTGGATGCCTTATAAATTTTTAATAATAAATGAAATTATAAATGAATTAATGCAAAATTAAGATGAAAATTGTATTATTGATGCTTCTTTAGAGTGAACGTCGAATTCTTTAGGGCAGGGAATTAAGTGAACTTTAACACATTCCATTTTATACTATTTGTACATTGATTTAAGATTTTCGAGATTTGCAAAAGACTTTATTTAACATCAAACAATATTATACATCAACTTTACAAAACTGAATGATTAATTTCAATCACGAACAGTGCAAGCCGGTTATAGTATATAGTTATACAGGGTGTTTATAAAAATGTGGGATATTTCTCTAAATTGGCATAGGCATATGTCTAATAATGTTTAGTTTTGTAGTTACAAGCATTATTATGTTCTGTTTAACACGGGTCCGGAATGCCTATTAAGTGTTTTCGCGGATCGATATGTTGATTATCATTTCGCCTTTGTTTTTTAAATGCCAGACAAACAGGATATGAACTAACGAACACACCGGTCAGGCGGTTACCCTTTAATAGGCAGTCCGGGCTGGTATTTTACGGAATATAAAAATGTTTTGAACTGCAAAACTAAGCATTATTGGACATATCCGTATACCAACTCTTTTTATTATTTTGATGTACTCTTAGCACATTTTTAGAAATACCCTGTATATTATTTTATAAATTACAAAAAATATGTTCACCTATCGCTATGTTGATATTATTTAAACTACATTTGAATTTATTATCTGGTAAATTTATTTTTCTTTTTATGTATTTCAATTTATTGTTCTATTTAATTTTGATATTTAGTCGTTCATTATCATAGAAAATTTATTTTATATCTCCCTCCTATAATTCTTTAATTTCGTCCCTCGTTACAAACAATATTTTACTTATATCGCAAACCCCTAAATAGAAGTCGAGCGAAATACAAAGAAAAGTAGATTGAGAATTAGGAAAGGAAGGATACATACGACACTTTATAAAATGACCCTTTCATATTGTGATCGTACAGTTACATGATCTTAGCTCCGGCCGCGATGGCGGCCGAAGCGGAGCCAAAAAAGGCCGCCGCAAGGTGTTTCGAAGAAATCGGACTTGATCCGGACAGCTACAGGATTGGTCACACAAAGGCTAGTTACATACTCCCGAAAGAACTTCATTTTGAAATTTTCCATGTATTTTGTCCCTGGTCTGTTATCCCCCCGTAGAATGAATATTCTCACCTTCTCTGACAAAGAGAGAAATCTTCCCAATACACTCTCACAAGCAATTGGGATACCGCCCTGAAATCTTTTTGGATCTTCGATAATTGTATACTTTTTTTAGTTCTCTATCTTACTTTCTATCGAAATATTTGCACTCTTGCGTTCTTTCGCGCTTCACCTTTATTTATCATACACCTGAATTATCGAATGTTCGTTGAGCGCTTTCAGGAGTATCTATCCCCCTCTAAATAGTCACGTGGAAACGTTAGTGCCCCGTTTTATATTTCTGTTCGTCGTCCTACCCCTGCCCCCCGAATATAAAATATCGTATGCACGTGCACCTTGGAATTCCGAAATCACGTTCATTAGTAAGTACACCCCTCTGAAGTGGCCCCTATACATAGAAATCCACGAATTGGTAATAGACGCATAGACGTTTAGATACATGCACGCAGTAGACTTTGTGTGATCCTTTGAACGTACAGAAGGTGCGAGGAGAGGATAGTATTACCCGTGGAGAGAGGCAGTAACTGATGCGGACTGGATACCCTTGTTTCGTTTATCGATTCGGATTTGAATACAATACCCCCCCTACCCCCCGTAAAACTTTTGTGGTGACCCCGTATACTAATAGCGTCCGATCACCTGTTTTTGCTCCGTCACCCCTCGCCCTTTAGGTACAAGATTCTGGCGCCCGCTGCAGTTGATAAGGTGGCTTCCGACCCGAAGAAAGCCGCAGAGGCGGTTTTGGAAGCAACCGGCCTCGATCCCGATCAGTATCGTCTTGGACACACCAAGGCACGTTTCCTCTCGCGACTTTGGCACCTCCCCCCTTTTTGCACACGAGGGCCACATCGATTATGTTCACAGAAAGCTTTATGCGAATTTCATCGATTATCCAATTCCGACTCTTTTGCATTTAGCGCACTGTTACTGGAATAATTAACTTTATTTTTGTTACGGACCCATTTGGCGGTATAATTGGTAGCTAATACTGCTGTGGTCTTCTGTCTACATTCATAAATGAAGAAAATGCGGAGTTTCAATTACAGATAATAATACAAGTAAATTAGTAGTTTTCTTCCAAAGATCAAGGATCCGTTGAAAATTAGTTTTGACTTCAACGCCATCTATATGCATATCAATGATGCTTGAAACACAACAGAGTCGTAATTACGATAATCGGTATTGCTTCGCATTTAACTGTTTTACAGGTGTAAACATGCCTAACTAAAGAGGACGTCAATACTCCCTGGGACTGAGTTATTGGATTCACGGCCGCCTGATTTTCATTAAACACCGCAGACTTCTAAAACAGAATCTTTCACATCTATTCTGTCGACTTGACTCGTGTAGATGGACAGAAGTAAATGGTATTTTAGTTTCGAAAAATTCTGTTTTAGAACTTCTAATTTACCAGAGATCGAACACCAGAAGGATCTCGAAAACCCTCCACCCCCCATTCTTACAATTAGTAAAGTAACAATTAGATTATGGAGAAGTATCTAACCTTGCGTGATAATTTTTCTCTGTTGTGCTATCCCATCCATAAAACCAACCACCGCAGATACAAAATTCTGTGCGCCAATGCCATCAAAGAACCCTGCGAACCGCAAAAGGCGACCCAGCTGATCCTGGACGGGATCAATTTAGAGCCCGATCAATACCGTATGGGTCTCACCAAGGTATCAGACACCTTTGGTCTATACTTCGGAACGTTTTAACGTACTACTGTATTCTATTTAATCCTCACATTTAACCTTTTATATATATCTACGAAATAATTAAAGATTTCCCTGACATCTGCTTGCTGTTCGTGTCGTGACGAAGACTTTCACCTTATCGATCAGAAATACGCATCGTGTTACTATGGCTGCGATACAAGAAGTTTACTTTCGTGTGGAACAGAAAACTTTTAATCTAATTCATAATAAAGAATTTAAATGTACCTAAGTGTCGAAAGAATGACTCTCTACCGTCAGGAATATTTTCCAACCACTGTCATTCATGTAAAATTCACTCTAAAATTAAGTTAAACTTATAAACTTATTCTGAATTTGGAAATTATTTCACTAAAAATTCGTAAACTACTGTTTCACCATTTCTAATGTGAGGACGGAAAAAATTAAACGGAAGAAAAAACTTCTTGTAACGATGTTATCTTGTAACGATGGTACAGGACGAGATACTAATTTAGTTTGTATAAAGTGCAATAGTAGAATCTAGGAGATAATTTTCTGTGTAAAATTTGTTAGCCTCCATCTTGCGAATAACTCGAACATTTTATCAAATACGCAAACGTAGCTAAAACTCAAAATTGGTACTATAAATTACTCACAAGTTATTCTAATTTAGTCAACAAAAAAAGTTTTGTACTTCGTCAGTTTTTACCTTATTCTTTGAATAGTCGAAAAGTTCATATTTTCTTCCATCTGACTCTGAATTAATTCCTGAGGCAATTATTTAAAGAAAACAAGAAACAGAGTATTTCAAACATAAAGAATATTATTATTAAATTATTATCCACGTCGTTATTACTTGAAAATAAAGTTCTTTTCCATTTATACTTTGTACAAACTAAATGTTCACAGTATCTTGTTATGTTCTTTAAAGGAAAGTGTTATAGTATCGGCTGCAAGAGCAATAACTGAAATCTTTAATGTCTATCCACGATGACACATTAACAAACAGAACTCTATTACAACTCTCTTTCTATCTCTTGTTGCATACAAGGTAACTTTTATTTGGCTTCTTAATGTTTCCTGCTACAAATAGTTAAATAGTTGTATTTCTCTCTTTGGCTATCTGTCGCAAAACTGGCGAAGCAACGTAAAACAGGAGTTTCGTCTGTTTAAACCTGGCATGGCAATTCTGTATCAATAGATCTCTTACTTTGATTATTTTTTACTCTTACCCTAGAATCGTTTAGAATTCCCTGAACTACATAGATACTTTATTGTTATTGAACGTCACCTCGTTGAGGAAAGTGATTTTAACAGTCTGCAGAGGAAAATAATTGTCTAATAAAATGTGATAGCAAATCCTGAATCATTGCATCTACTCACTCTGTACCTCGCGAACAAGATCCGAACCAAAAATAATCAAAGTATCGAAGGGGGAATTGTCGAAAAAGATGCTGATCGAAGCTTTCCTTTCTCCTACCAACTTGAAAAAAAATAGGTGTTCTTCCGTGCCGGAGTCCTGGGTCAAATGGAAGAATTCCGTGACGAACGTTTGGGCAAGATCGTATCCTGGATGCAGGCCTACATCAGAGGTTACCTGGCCAGAACGGACTTCAAGAAACTCCAGGAACAACGTTTGGCTTTGGTGGTAGTCCAGAGGAACTTGAGGAAGTACTTGAAACTCCGTACTTGGCCATGGTGGAAACTCTGGCAGAAAGTCAAGCCTCTCCTCAACGTCACACGTATCGAGGACGAGCTTGCTGTAAGTGTTTTAACAAAATGTTTCTCATATTTCATACAGCTCATACATCCACGAAAAAAAATCTTGTTTGAGATTCTTTTTGGTAATTTCACGAAACAATTGTAGAAGCGTATTCTGCGTATTTAAACGTTCGAAAGATTTGCGTTACTATGTGCATAGAATACAATACTATAGTTGTTTCGGGTCATTGTGAGTCATTTAAGTTGGCGATCAGTTGAGTACATTCAGGAGAACCATAGTAAAATAAAAAAAGTATGTTACCCTCAGTGACACGAGATCGAGATTTCATAAATTTTGTGTCGTAAAATATTACTTATAAAATATAAACTTTATGCCTTATAACTTTAGATTCTTCAAATAAATTACTCCGTAATTTAATATCTTTTTGATTTAACTACTGCAAAGTGAATCAACACAGAATTATCATTAGATATCTAATTTTTATTGTTCTTAATAGTCATCCTTCGAATAAATCCTCGAGTCAATTTTACCCGGATCTGTTTTTTAAACAGTCACTCTATAAGTACGTATATATTTGCACAGAAGGCACTGCGTAAATTTCATATAGTTTTGCTGCTCAATCATTCCGCGAAGGTTGCTCTGAAATAAATTGCAGCAGCGTCAAAAATGTTTCAACAGATCGCCAACCTTCGAACATCTAGTTTACAAGAAAACGATACGTGGTGAGTGTTCTCGACCAACAGCAAATATGTAATTCAATCGCCAGCGAAACCTCGGTCATCGTGCTTGAATCACATTCGAAGTCGAATAATTCTCCGGCAAAGATACGTTTGTCTTCCTGTTTCGTGAAATCAGGATTATGCCGCGATTTTTTTCGGCATCTCTTGGCTGCCGTTTGAGTGTAAACCGTCGTTCCAAGAACCTTCGGACAATGTCGAAAACACCGGTTGGTAAAATACACTACGAACGGGGAATCATCGATTTCGCGATAATTTACGAGAGCCGTAACCCTGTATTTCACACGTAGAATTTGTTTCTTCGGTTCGCGAAGACACGATCTCCAGACGCATTAGCTTTGGACGGCCACGTTTATTTTCCTAGCCCCGCCATTTTCTCCTTTTGCCTTCTTTCCAAATGATCGCCAAGCAGGATGTTCACTGATATCCAACAGGGTTGAGAAACATTTGAAATAGCTTTCATAGAAGAGGCATGCGAAAAAAGTTCAGTTAAAGGAATATATTTCACGAACGGCATCCGGTATTTACTAGGGCTGGGACTATTCGAATAATTTAATATTCGAATATTTTACAAGTATTCGAATGCTACGAATAAACTTCGAATATTTCAGTATTCGAATGTTAATATTCGAATACTATTCGAATATCGATGTATTCGAATACTATTCGAATACCGATATATAATACATCAGTATTCGAATACTCAAATATTCGAATAGTATTCGAATACTCAAATATTCGAATAGTATTCGAATAGTATTCGAATACTTGGATATTCGAATTATATTTGACAAATAATTGAGCAACTGAAGTATTCGAATATTCGAATACCGAAAAATTCGTCAAAT
The DNA here is from genome assembly GCA_963971345.1 of Andrena flavipes. Classification (NCBI taxonomy): domain Eukaryota; kingdom Metazoa; phylum Arthropoda; class Insecta; order Hymenoptera; family Andrenidae; genus Andrena; species Andrena flavipes. The sequence goes on along the minus strand of OZ020479.1, from coordinate 69,981,217 downwards.
AGTCCCAGCCCTAGTATCTACTTACAATTTATTTAACTGAAAATAATAGTTAGTAAATATATCTACTACAAGTTTCTATTAATTTATTATTTCGTGTGTTCTGTTTACTATTTCCTATTCTTTAAAAATGAAAAAAAAAATTAATCAGTGAGAAAGATTAATTTATAGTAGAACCATAACAGTAGAAGTAGAGTCATTCCCTCATTTTTTTGGCAAACCATCCGCAAATAAATTCCAAGAATTAAAGATGGCAGTGATGCCATCATTCAATGTTAGATAAAGCTCCATGTTATTGATTAAAATAAGTTGCGGAACACTAGACATGTGTAGTGCATAGTTTCGAGTGAAACTCACTCAAACATTTTCGGATGTTTGTGATTACTAAAATGTGCTCTCGAAGTTGGATGAAAGATTTCTGGAACACGTAGAATACATAAGAAGCACGAACGTAGTTCTATTTGCAGCTCTGGGTGAGAAATTTAAAGAAACTCACGATTATAGAAATTTATCGACGGTCTTCTCGCGTGTAATTTTGGGGTGTGTCCGACCCACAGTACTTCATTTATACCGCCGGTGTCACATGCTTGAAATATTTTGGCCCATTCCGAAAATTCCAATTATACAAGAATCAAAGTTAGTCGATCGCGGTTTCACCAATCCTCCATAAATAAACCTGCAAGATTACTTTACGTGTGCCTTTTCACCGTGGCATGAACTTTCGACTCTCATATTTTCTTCTATTTGAATCGCTGTGCAACCCCTGTAACGTAAACAAGACCGGAACCTTATTTATTCCGTCGCATTATGTTTGGAAACGCGTTAGAAAAATATATCAAGCCCCTAATCTCGTCACGTAACATCATTTTACGCATTGACGATTATTCATTGTATCTAATTCGATCTTAGAGACGAGAAGATCGCCCTTTGGTATATTTAGTACGACTTTATTTTAGAAAACTATTTTCGAAGCCGTGGTGCTGGAAATGTCGGGTCGCGTTGAGTTCGAACATTTCTTTCTTCATTATTCGAAATAAATTTCTTTGGGTTATTCGAATTTATTAAAAAACATATCTACATGTGACCATTAATAAACAGACTGATTCCAAAATGCTGTCGGAATATTTGCAGATATATTCTGGGGCTTACATGCGTCATCAAATTTCAGTTTTGAGGCATAGGCACGTTCAGTTTTGGCACCAACACTTTATTAGTGATATCGTCGGACTAAGTAGTATTGAATAGAAACAGCTAATTTACAGTATTAAAAGCGATTTGTTGTTCGAAATGACCACCAGTAATATTATCGCACTCAACTAACTGCAGCAAACAATATACATGCCGTGTACGTGCCAATAGAAATATAATAGAAACGATGTAGATTCAAATAAGGTGGTCGTATAAGTAAATCACTAGAACTTACCCATTTGCCATTGATGATACTTACGATTAAGAGAAACGCGTTCATAGTAAATTAGGAATGATGTTTTTTAATGAATGTTTTCCAAAATACTTGAAGATTCGGAGGTAATTTCTTATAAGTCAAGACTTTGAAGTTATTGCTTTCACTAATAAAAATAGAAAGTCAGGTTGGGGATGAAATTTTCTTATAATCTCTTGATATTTAAAAGTGTATTATTAGAATAATTCGTACGAATTGGTGTAGGTTATGGTTTGTGCTAAAATTGAAAGTGGTTGTATGTACCTGAGAAACAGACCTTCAGTTCTGAACTATAATATTCTACATAGGCAAATAGAAAGTGTGCTAGAAATGTAGAATACTATTTTTTGAAGTAGGCTTCTATTTCGATAAATGTGTTTCCAAAATAGATAACTAATTTTATTAATTTGACTTTATATTATCGATAATAAATTTATTATAGATACAGGAGCATTGGCTAATATAGATTCGGCTTATAACCTTTTTGATCATTTCAAGTTTCCACCTGTATTTTTGTTAGTTCTAAAAATATTTCTGATTACAAATTCTTTCTCTTATAAATTGTATAGATAGTGAAAGGTATTCAACTTTTTTTTTCGAAATCAATTCCATTCGGAACGAAAGCTTGTAGGAAAATCTTTTACCCTCCTTTCTCGATATATATTTTTTGGTTGATTCACCTTATGTGTATATCACGTATTTTGGGATATCCTGTTTATAATTCCGTTTGTAATCACTTAAACGACATCACGTGTGAGATCGTTCACACTAAATTTTTATTGTTTTCTGTTGAGAAATATGTAACTTGCGGAACAAGTTATAATGATTTTGTTCGTTAGAATTTCAGTGAAAAAAGTAGGGAGAACAAGTGGTACACGTATCATTGAGAAGTATGGACAAATTAGTATTCTGAAAAGCCTAGTTGCAACAAAATCATAGTTATAAAGATTTTTAGATAAACTAAAAACATTCGATTATTCAATTGCTTTGTTTTATATTTTATATTTCAACATTCCATTTATATACAATGTTATTAAATATCAAACATAGCGCGTTCCCATAGAACCTACATGAACGTTTAAAGCGAAAAAAATATAAAGGGACTCCATCTTAAGATATAAGGATTTCCAATACAGTCTCACAAGAATTTATTCACGCGAATATATCCGTCATAAACCATTAAAAAATGAACAAGCAGCTAGACACCAGGTTGGAAACAGTGTGCAACAGGGGCGGTCTTAATTAAACCACGCTCTAAGCTCGGTTAGGGGGTTAATCGAGCGATTATCTGAATTCTCTAGCGAGGGCCAACGAAAATACAGTAGTTCGAATCACGTCCAATCGAAAATAGTATCGTTCGCTATAAATGATATTACATGAGTCTGTCCGCGCCGACGCAGTAAAATGATCCCACCTCACCGGCCATCGTTCCCAACTACGGGAGAAAGCCAATTCCACAGGAATAACGAGGCCGATCGACGTTACACTCTCTGGAGCGTAAAAGGAGACTAAAGTTTCGTCCATCGTAACCTCCTGGAACCACTTCTAATTTAGTCTACCCCCCTCCCCGCCCCTTGCCAACCCGACCCCCCCCTACTTGCACCCGAGAACAGTTCCCTCCCCCATCATTGAGATCGGTTATAAATATTTTTCTACGATGAGTATATTGCTGGAGTGGGGATGGGTGGCTGATTTTACACGGTGGACGGCCAAGAGGGATTTTGGGTAGAAAAGTTAAGCCTTTGGTAAATGGGAGATCAGTTGGACCCGCGACCTCGCGCCGACCTCTTCGAAAACGCTTATTTTTTCCGAATCGCGTCCTTATTCTTTTCTTTTTTTATACGACACGCGATAAAAAACGTCTCTGTGTACACCCTTATTTTCTTTTATTATTGTACACGAGACACGAGATTACCCACAGCGATTGTTCGAATAGACGAAAGACTCTTCGCGAAGAGGCGCTCCGTATATTTCTTCGGTTGATCGTCCGATACGAATACTGCCGACGATTTTAACGTTCGATCAGTGGTCGGTCCGGGAATCTGTGAATTCGAGCCGGGGAAGATGGGTGACACGTTGGTCGAGGACGCGAAGCCCGTGACGAACGGGCAGAAATTCAACGGTGATGTGGAATCGCGATTGCAGGCACTCGAAGAAAAAGCGAGAGTGGCACAGGAGAACTTCGAAAGGGAGGAGAAGCTGCGCAAGGAACTCGAGGAACAGAACACGAAGCTTGTCGCGGAACGGAATGCCATGCAACGGCAGCTGGAGGGTGACAAAGGCTCCCTCTCGGAATACATGGAGAAGTCCCTGAAATTGGCAGCCCAGAAGGCTGATCTCGAATCACAACTTCAGGTGAGTGTTAATTAATAAATTCTTTTTCAAGTAGGATACCGTAGAATTTGAAAATATTATTCTGTACGCGACTACAGATTGTCGATAGATGTTATACCGAAATCTAGCAAGTTACTTGTCTAAAAAAGGGAAACTTTTCAGAAAAAAAGTAATAGAGTTAGGAAACTGACCTATGAAGTGGACAGTTTCGTTCGATGGAGAAGTACGTCCACTTACAAGGGAACATCCCAAACCCAGAAATTTTAAAAATTCTGAATTTACGACGCAATTTTTGTTTGCTGCCCAAATTCACTCTAAGGGGGTGTAATTGACACCTGAAAATCCTGTTATTTTCCGATTTTGAGTTATAACTCGTGAACTGTAAAATAACTTATTTACCAAGGATAGATTTAATTAAAAAAAGTAACTTTTGTGTTGAAACTTTTTTGCTATCTCTAACAGTTCGCGAGTTATAACACAAAATCGGAAAATAGCCGAATTTTCAGGGGTTGATTTCAGCCCCTTCGAGTGAATTTGGACAGCAAATTGGGCAGAGGAAATCCCCTGCATATTCACGAAGTTTCAGAATTTTTTTAATTTTCGGGTTCGTAATCTTCCCTTGTTAGTGGTTTCTCCAAGTTATTAAACAAAAATTGTGTAGCAAGGTAAGCTAAAAGAAAAGTCAAATCGATCTCATAAATACTTCTTCAATTTAGTAAAAAGGATCGTCAAAATAAAGAATTTCCAGAAAAACGTGGTAACAGAATTAAAATGATCGAATGTCTAAGCTTTTGATTTTTAAATAAAGGGACTGGTGTACTAACGAGGAGAGGATTAGAACTGAAAAGGTACTTTTTTAATGAGTCATATATCAAATTGTACGGCTCGACAAGCCGTTCAAAACCCCCCTCCCACTTTGGTTACACGTGGTAATTTGTTTTAGAGATATTTGCGTTTAAAAAATCGGTTATCATAGTCGACACTCGAAATTAATATTTTCCATAGAATATGATGGCAGTACGCGTATAGTGTTGACTTCTAGATCGATTCCCATTAAGTGCAATTTGGATAAATGTTAATTCCGAGTGTCTATGATGGTCGATATCTTGAACGCAAATATCTCGGAAACAAATAACCAGTTTCATCCAAAAGGGGGGTGCTCCTTGTCGAGCCCGACAATTTGATATACGACTCGTTACAAAAACGCATTTCCAGTTTGCGGCCCTCTCCTCGGAAGTAGATAGCTTCGATCAAAGAAAAAACAATTCAGTTTGTGAGTAGCTTTTTCGAGTTAGCAAAAAGATTTCCGAACCGTGTGTTTCACGATAAAGGGCAAATCATCAGCTTTCTCGAGCAAAGTTCATACATTAGAAAGTATGTAGTTCAATTGGCACGGTTCGCCGATAACGAAACCCATGTCGCGATGAGGAATGCGCGTCCTCCAAGAATCAAATCGTGATTCAGACAACTGATAATTATACCTCACAGACGAATGGTTCGGTGTTGAAACAAAAAGGAATGGGGTTACTAATGTCTCCTCAACGATCCAAAATTCAACCGAGGCCATTCATGTGTCACAAGTTAGCGATTATAAGAAGGGACTGGCCATCCGAATTTATCGTGCTCGGGCGGAACCACGACGCTTTAAATATCCGCGAAAAGAGTAACAGAACGAAAAAATGCTTCAGGATTTATTTATAATACGGAATCATAAATAACTTTGACCATAAAGTCTCGCATTCCTCTCTAGAAATGTCTTAAAAAAATTTGGAATACTATCGCATTCAATCAAGCGGTAAAGTTTGTTTTTAGTACAGGGGTGGATTCAGAATGCTGCCCTCTCCACCCAAGGATTATAAAATATAAAAATATATCATTTGTTATGTATATGCTTAACGTGTTGTCAATGTACAATCAAATTTTAAACCGTTTCTAGAATTCCGTCTGAAAATGTGTAAAAACCTTCTAAGAAATGATAAGTGTACAACGCGGTTGAGTTTAGAATCGAACCCCTGTCCTCTCTTGAAACAAATGTATGTCGATCAGATCTACAGTCCCTTTTTTTGTTTATAAAACAGATTATTTAATCAGAGGCACTCTAATTATTCTCATCTTTTATAATGTATAAATAATTCATGTGAATTTAATTATTTGGGTTGTAGTACCAGATAGAGATATTAAAATAAAAATTACCAGCAAATTTTGAGAAAGGCTTCTGGATCCGCCGCTGTCTTTGTAGTCAGAATACACACTAAATAAGTTGGAATAAATACTTTTCTATCATGTATTTAATAAATAACTCGCAGCATTTGAAGCGCGTCACAATCAAAGAGCACATATTCGACGCAAATCCAAGTAAATAAATGCTCGGTAACTATAACAATTTGCATTTTACCACGATTCCACAGAGTAATGTTTTTTTTAATCAATTTCTTTCAAAATTACGTCACATAAAGAAATGTTGAAATGATTTCTTTAAAAATCGTACGTTATAAATTAGTCACGAAAAGAATATCACATGGTTAATCATAATTTTTATAATACACACACGATTCTTCAATAAAGTCGAAATTACAAGATTTAAATTGCGAAACTGTGTCGAGTGATTAATGAAGAACGAAAATGTAAGATTCGAGGAGGAATAAACTTTAGTAACACGAGCTTCCCACGAAAATTCTTCTGGAAAATCTTGTGAAATCTGAGCCGCGCCGGTGTGGGGGTCATAATTTAAACGAATCTGGCTCGGATTACCGAAAATGATGCATCCGACAGGAGTTTCGCAAGAAATAGGGGCACAAAGTAGCGGAGGCGCGCCATTAGTCAGGCACAGTTGACTTCGCTACTCATCGCACGCTATTTTTCTTCCGCGACGAATCATCCGGCTCCGTCTCCACACTTATTTGGCCGTTTCTGCATTCGTTCTAAAATTATGTCGGACTTTTTCATTCACGTCCACTATTTCTCTTCTGCTTTCTCCAGTTTATTCAGTTGGCTCGCGTAGTATTTCTTTATATATACGTAACAACTTCATCGTTCACGTTCAGTCATCTTAATATTCCAAAATAAAACTTTTCTAGCGTCAATGGAGTAATTATTCAACGAATAATTTACCCGTGTTAGTAGAAATAGAATTCATACAAAATATACAAAAGTTAATAAAGCAGAAAATATCGACATTCCGAGAAGACTATCATCAACGTAAGCCTTTCGTTTTTTGTCTCTTGCTTCGTTGCTTTTTTTATTAGTTTTCTTTTTTATTATCTGTGAAAATTCCTGTGGTCTCCGAAAAAGAACTGATCCGTGCGAGATGGAATTCTATTTCTTGCAGAACATCAGTGACGTAATACAAGAAAAAGCTGAAGAGTTTTGTGGGGAATCAGATTCGTTCCAGAATTCCAGTCTATTTTTAACGAGTGCTTTTCGAACTATCGCCAGCTCGTATTTTCTGTCGTCATCAGTCGTACTGTCGCGAGCTCCTTTCGGGATTGAATTTAGAATAACCTCGTATGTCTTCGGGAACCTTCTCGAGCTAACAAGAAGTGATTTAGGTCACACTTTAGCCGCCAAAAATGAGAGAAAAAGGGAATCAAGTTGCTACCGATCTGAAAATGTAGAGGTGAACTGTTTTATTTTATTCTTCAAAACGACAAATCTTCGATGTCTCATACGTTACTGGAGTTATAATAATTCTTTACCAAGAGATTATAATAACTGTTATAATTACGAGTGCACCTCGAAACGAACGTCTTCATTTTTCTGTTACTTAACCTTCGAATGATGGATCGTTGTACAGGTGATGTAGTGTAATTTTGTTTATATGCATCCTACTTTCTTGTTAGATTTCGATGATGTCACCTTTGGAAGCTCTTGTTTTCATGAAAGAGTAATATTTATAAGTAACAAACAATTTTTGCGGTCGAAATTCAATTTACATTAATTACTAAGTAACGAATAACGTAAATGGTTTTACTGAATGAACGATGCATCCTTCAAGTACCAAACTCCGTCATGTCAACGGACTACGCGACGAACGATAAGGTGTCCTATTAAAAGCTGGCATCTCGATCTTACCGCGATCCAACCGAGCCTAGCCAAGATAGTCGAGACTAGGATGAGCAAGTGCAAAATTAAGCGGTACCATGTACGGGCAGGACGGAAGGAAGGAAGCAGGGAAATGAAAAAAAAAGCGTTTAAATCCGGTTAACGTACCTTGCCGTGGAGAGGGAACGTTGAATAGTTCACCACCCCTACCTTCATCGTAGCCAGATTTAGCCGCCGTCGATCTCAGATTCCAGGTTATTAAAAGTGGGCGTGGTCACGCGCTGGAACAGCCGAGAAAACGAAGGAGGTAACAGGTGTATGGTGTATTTATACGTTGGTACACTTATACACGTCATCGCGCGATTCCTTGACCGTTCGTCTTCGTAAGAGGGATGCTTTTTTTCTTTTCTTCGCTTTCATATTCTTCTTTGTTCGTTTCTTGGCGTTGATATGGGTATCGACCACTGTTAATCAATCTGGACTCTGAACCGGTGAATTTGCCAAGAGGTCACGGTGATTAATCCATCCAAACAGAGCCCGTTTCCAATCGAAGCTTCCTTCTATAAACAACGTTTTATTCACAGTGATGCGCGTATTTGCAATAATTAGTTTGTATAAGCTTATTTGATCGTGGCAAGGATCGAGATGTCAGCTTTTATAGTCCTTGCCTTATACGGGCTCGTTTTATTTCTATAAGGTTTGATATGACGATAGCCTCATAGTTTTCACTCGATGGCATATATGTAACAAGAACGTGTGAAAGCGTATATTCAATCATGAACATTAGGAAGAGTTTTGTTTCAAGCCTAACGGAAAGTATCTGGATTCTTCGCGCTAAATATAATTAAATGTGCTATTTTTGTACGGTATTGATTAAAATTATACTGCACGAACTGGAGAATTGGAGAATCAGAAAAAATAAGAGGTACCTATTGAAATGGATAGAAAAGACAGCTAACGATAAATAAGGGAAAGCTAATAATTATATTGGACTAATTTAAAACTAACGTGGAATCAATTTAAAACTAACTTGAAAATTATAGTGTCACTTGAACCAATTTAAATGCTTGTTGAAATCCATAATATATTTATGATAAAACTTCGATTAAAACATTTTTAACGTTCATACTATTGCATACCTTGCGTAATATTACTGTCAAATGTGAAAAATCTTACCATAACGCAATGATGCAATATTTTGTGGCATTCACGATTTCACAATTTCATTTCACAATTTCATAAGGTTTTTTGGCAACATGATATTCATGGAGGAAATTATAGATCATTCTATATGCACCAATTTTTAAAGGTTGTGAGGCACTTGCTATATACATATGCTACTATAATGATCTAACTAATTTTTCACTGTACCTAGAAATTATCGGACATTATGATGCAGTAATCCATGATTCCTTGCACACGCATCTTATAGACCTACAATTATTTCTATCGCGATATAATCGATATAGAGAATTTAGGAAACGTAGTTGCAACGAGTAAAGAAGTGGAAGTAAAGAGTTTCGCGATTTAAAAGCAAAAGTAAAGAAAATATGGGAAACTGAAAGCTCTTTGGCTGACTATTTGTTTCTTGTGTATCGTAGGACCTCAACGACAGATTCAAAGAAGAGGAAGACTCGAGGAACAATCTCTTCCAAAACAAGAAGAAACTCGAGCAAGAGGTATCGGGCCTGAAGAAAGATATCGAAGATCTCGAGCTCAACCTTCAGAAGTCAGAACAGGACAAAGCAACAAAGGATCATCAGATACGCAACTTGAACGACGAGATCGCCCATCAGGATGAGTTGATCAACAAATTGAATAAGGAGAAGAAGAACCAGGGCGAGGTTAACCAGAAGACTGCTGAGGAGCTCCAGGCTGCCGAAGACAAGGTCAATCACCTAAACAAAGTCAAGATCAAACTCGAACAGACCCTCGACGAACTTGAAGATTCCCTCGAACGTGAGAAGAAATCTCGGTAAGTTTTCTTTTCTATATACCAATTTCAATCACATTCGATTATGGCACAAAAGGAACCACGAAATTATACTCTTCGATGAGGCAATAAAAATAATTACTTACACAGAATTGTAAAGATAGATAGAAATTGTTGTTCGAGACTAATACGAATTCTGAAAATGGCACGAATGAACAGTCGATTCAATAACCGTGCAACTTGATTCCACAGAGCTGACGTAGAAAAGGCCAAGAGGAAAGTTGAGGGTGACCTGAAGCTCACACAGGAAGCCGTTGCCGACCTCGAAAGGAATAAGAAGGAACTCGAACAGACCATCCAACGCAAGGATAAGGAACTCTCTTCCTTAACCGCTAAACTGGAGGACGAGCAGTCCTTGGTTGGCAAACTGCAGAAACAGATCAAGGAACTGCAGGCTCGCATTGAGGAACTCGAGGAAGAAGTGAGTTTCCAAAACGGTCGCCTTCCTAGTTTTCCTGATCGGATCAACTACACCCTAATGTTTCTCTAACTTTTCGAATAGTTATCAAAGGAACCTCGAATTAATTTCACTCTCTTCATTTTCCAAAGATTGAAGCCGAGCGCGGATCTCGCGTCAAGGCTGAGAAACAGCGCAGTGACCTTGCACGAGAACTCGAGGAACTCGGCGAACGTCTGGAAGAAGCTGGTGGCGCCACCTCCGCTCAGATCGAGCTCAACAAGAAGAGAGAGGCCGAGCTTAGTAAACTCCGCAGGGATCTCGAAGAAGCTAATATTCAGCACGAGGCCACCCTCGCCAGCTTGCGCAAGAAGCACAACGATGCGGTTGCTGAAATGGGAGAACAGATTGACACACTCAACAAGCTTAAGGCTAGGTAAGTCTTATCTGAAACTTATCAAACCATCACGAGGAGTTTCTGAGATTTAAAATGAAACAGAGTTTCTATAACCATTTCTTAAAGCCTTGTCATCATTTTGCATCTATAAACAAATATTCTTCTATTACTATTGGACACGACGCGAGAAATTGTGTTATTAGACTCGAAGAAGGAAACCTTGCGGTTGCGCAGTTTAAAGAACCTTCTAAATGCAAGCGATTTCAGACAGAACTAGAGACAAATAAATGTTTCCGACTTTCCCCGAAATGATCACAATTTAAAACAATTTCCAAAGTGCTGAAAGTGTAATACGACATTTTCAATAGAGCTGAAAAGGGCCGACACGACATTCACTCCGAGCTGAACAATTCTCGTGCCGCGACGGATCAGGTTTCCAGGGAAAAGGTACACTACCATGAGAATGTCGAGTCCCCGATCATTTGAGTCTTGTTTGCAGAACTGTCTGTCGTTCGTATTGTTTTTTAATCTGTCCGATGTCCACTCCAGTCCAGAATTCGCACGAGACTTGAATAGTGTTTTGGGATATCCTACAGATTGTTTCTTTGTCCAACGTTCAATGTATAGGAATGAGCACGAAAATTCTCCCCTCGATACTGTAATTAATATGTATTTAGGTTTCTATCAATCATATTGAAATAACTTGCCAGGTCTCATTGTATCCAAAATATTTCTCTTCTAATTATGTATTCCCCAATCACTAATTATCCTCTTCAAATGTTTTCGTGGAAACTAGGGTTGAAAAGGATAAGGTTCAGTACTTCAGCGAACTGAATGACATGCGCGCAAGCGTAGATCACTTAAGTAACGAGAAGGTAAGATTTCTGTTCGACAATCCTGAAAAATCCAACAAATTAACGCAACTAACAGCTTCGCCAGGGTGATGTCGTAGCTCAGGCGCAAAATGGAATCGGAAGGGTCCTTTTATAGGGTCTTGCAAACGTTTTCACGCGTAACCCGCTTCGTTGAAAAATGTCTCCAGCTTGCAAAGCTTGTTCCTTGTTTGTACTTTTCTATTAAAACCTTAGATTCACTTTTGGTCGAGTTTTAGGTCTTTCAAAATATATAAATTTGGCGCTCTAAAATTGCTTACTTCCGAACTTGTCGATATAAACAAGTTGCGCATTGCTTAGTGTGTATACGCAATAGTGGTACGTCCAAAAGTGAATCCAAGAGGAAGTAGTCGAATCGAGCGAACCTTCTAACAATTACGAATTTGTAAAAAAGGCCGCCCAAGAGAAGATCGTCAAACAATTGCAACACCAACTGAACGAGACCCAGGGCAAACTCGAGGAAGTAAATCGCACTCTGAACGACTTTGATGCCGCCAAGAAGAAGCTGTCGATCGAGAACAGCGATCTCCTGCGTCAACTGGAGGAGGCTGAGTCTCAAGTCAGCCAACTGTCCAAGATCAAGATCTCACTCACGACACAGCTCGAAGACACAAAACGATTGGCCGACGAGGAATCCCGAGAACGCGCTACTCTCCTTGGCAAATTCCGCAACCTGGAGCACGACCTGGATAACATTAGGGAACAAGTTGAAGAGGAAGCAGAGGGCAAGGCGGACCTTCAGAGACAACTCAGCAAAGCAAACGCGGAAGCGCAATTGTGGCGTACGAAATACGAATCCGAGGGTGTTGCACGAGCAGAGGAACTCGAGGAAGCCAAGAGAAAGTTGCAGGCACGATTGGCGGAGGCCGAGGAAACCATCGAATCCCTCAACCAGAAGGTCATCGCTCTCGAAAAGACGAAACAGAGATTGTCGACGGAGGTCGAGGATCTTCAGATCGAGGTCGACCGTGCAACCGCGGTTGCCAATGCTGCCGAGAAGAAACAGAAAGCATTCGACAAGATCATTGGCGAATGGAAGCTCAAGGTCGACGATCTTGCCGCCGAACTCGACGCCAGCCAAAAGGAATGCCGCAACTACAGCACAGAACTGTTCAGACTCAGAGGTAAACTAGTTCTTCCATGTTACCAACACTCGCTTCGACTATAAATTCAATACTGCACTAGTATTTGCAATCGTTGTATTGGTTACATACACTTTCCGTAAAATAATATTTTATATCAATACCTTGTCCAATGTTCGATTCAGGTGCATACGAGGAAGGCCAGGAACAACTGGAAGCAGTACGTCGCGAAAACAAGAACCTTGCGGACGAGGTGAAAGACCTTTTGGACCAGATTGGCGAAGGCGGACGCAACATCCACGAAATCGAGAAGGCCAGAAAGCGCCTGGAGGCTGAAAAAGACGAACTACAAGCCGCTCTGGAGGAAGCCGAAGCTGCTCTCGAACAAGAAGAAAACAAGGTGCTGCGTAGCCAGCTTGAACTTAGCCAAGTGAGACAAGAAATTGACCGCCGTATCCAGGAGAAGGAAGAGGAATTCGAAAACACCAGAAAGAACCATCAACGTGCTCTCGATTCCATGCAAGCGTCACTCGAAGCAGAAGCCAAGGTTTGTTGGAAATAGTGATATAATCCTCCCTACTTTCATTCTAAAGCTGTAATTACGATGTTTCCTTGATATAAGGCATAGAAAGGAATGAATTTGATGAAATTTGCAGGGCAAAGCTGAGGCGCTGCGCATGAAGAAGAAACTCGAGGCAGATATCAACGAACTAGAGATTGCTCTGGATCACGCAAACAAGGCCAACGCTGAGGCCCAAAAGAACATCAAGAGATACCAGCAACAGTTGAAGGACGTGCAAACTGCTCTTGAAGAAGAACAACGAGCACGTGACGAGGCACGAGAACTCCTTGGAATTTCGGAACGCCGGGCCAACGCTCTGCAGAACGAACTCGAGGAAAGCCGCACTCTCCTTGAACAAGCGGATCGCGGTCGTCGCCAGGCAGAACAAGAATTGGCCGACTGCCATGAACAGCTGAACGAACTCGGTGCACAAAACGCCTCTATCTCCGCTGCCAAGAGGAAACTCGAGGCTGAACTTCAAACGCTTCACGTGAGTACCTTTTTTAGGTTATTGTAGCAACTGTTTCATGACAGGTAAATCTCTCGCATGAACCCAACTTTTCGTAGGGAGAAAATGTTAACGCAACTCGTGTCGAATTCAATTTTTTAGTCTGATCTGGACGAACTCTTGAACGAGGCAAAGAATTCCGAAGAGAAGGCAAAGAAGGCGATGGTCGATGCCGCTAGGTTGGCTGACGAACTCCGAGCCGAACAAGACCACGCTCAAACCCAAGAGAAACTGCGCAAGGCTCTTGAAACTCAAATCAAGGAACTCCAAGTTCGGTTGGATGAAGCTGAAGCAAATGCCCTGAAGGGAGGCAAGAAGGCTATTCAGAAACTGGAACAACGCGTCCGCGAGCTGGAGAATGAACTCGATGGAGAACAGAGGAGACACGCTGACGCCCAGAAGAACCTACGCAAGTCCGAACGCCGTATCAAGGAACTGAGCTTCCAGGTACTAATTCATTCCTAGCTAGTTGGACCAACTTTACAAATATCGAACTACTTAAAACAAGATAAAGTTCTCATTGTATGTTAATGGCACCTGTTCTTGTTATTTTCAGGCGGATGAAGACCGCAAGAACCACGAACGCATGCAAGACCTCGTTGACAAGCTCCAACAGAAGATCAAGACGTACAAGAGACAAATCGAAGAGGCTGAGGAAATAGCTGCTCTGAACCTTGCCAAGTTCCGCAAGGCGCAGCAGGAACTCGAGGAAGCGGAAGAACGAGCGGACCTTGCTGAACAGGCAATCACCAAATTCCGCACTAAGGGACGCGGAGGCAGTGCTGCGCGTGGACTGAGCCCAGCGGTAAGCAAACAATAAATTCCTAGACCATTTCATGTGGATTCGATGCCAATTCTTCGCTAATTCTTCTTCCTAAACCATCATAAAGCAATTAGTACTTTCAAATTATATGAACATCAAGGAACAAAGAGCCTTTTAAAAATTGTACGAGCGATCAGGTTACAACAGAAGGAAATTTCTTCGACTTGAATAATTAGAAGCGGATATCATTTTTACAAAGAGTTTAGAAAAATTTGGTTTTACTCACCAAAATAATATAAAAAGTTGATAAACATACGCATATGCCTGATGATGCTCAGTTTTGCAGTTATAAGCATTTCTATATTCGCCTATTAAAGTGTAACGAAGCCCAGCTGTATTTCCACGGATCGATATATTGATTATCATTTCGACTTTGTTTTTTTAAAGGCGAGAATAATAAGACATGAATGGAAATCAGTCAATGGAAGTCAGCCAGTTGTCCTTTAATAGGCATTCCGGCCTGGTGCTTTACGAAATATAAAAATGCTTATAACTGCAAAACTAAGTATTATGAGATACATATATATATATATATATAGCCACTTTTTTGGGAAAAAATTTCCCACATTTTTATAAACATCCCGTATATCGAAGTGTCCAATAATTCCTAAAATTTCAGAAATCGAAAATTTAAAGAACCGGTACTGTTTATATGAAATTATAAATGACGAAATTTACAGATATCTCAACAGACAGTTTAATATACTTTAATGATTTAACAGAGCATAAAAATTAATTGCAAGATATCGATGTCTACAAAATATTAACCTCCCGATGAATTTTGCCAGACATCTCAAAATTACAACGTTTAATATTCTGAAAATTCTATAACTTGAATGCCCCGTGTTTTACACAAATTAGTTCTTTGTTATCAATATCAGATTTTCAAATTAAAAAGTCACGGAACTTAGTAAAATGCTACGAAGAAAATAAAAGGGAAAGCAAGAATTAACGGGGGCGGGTGGTGGAGAAAACAACCTATCTATTGCTTCCCAATTGCAAGGATCTTTTCGAAAGCAGCTCTCTTCTATGCTCTGCACTGATAAACAAAACGGTATAGCAGGGTTGGAATTGGTGACAAAAGTGATATCTCGAATTAGAAGCGGGAAGCGCCATTTCGGGTACCGCGCGTGCCAAAGCCATTGCAATTAAATATCTCTAATCGTGCAATCTCTATGTCCCTGTATAGCCGCAACAGAAGGCGCGCAAGGCGGCGCCCTCCGCATTGGAGTAAAGAACACCGCGCCGGTCCATGTAAGTTCGTACACGTGTCACAAGCGCGTGTGTGTGTCAAAAAAGAAATAAATCGGAGCACAACGATCGCAAGAGAGCAATCTTATACGGACAGAACTGTTGCGAACTGTTCCAATCAATGTTTCACTTTCTTTTTTTTTGAACCTGTGTGACAAGCCGATAACACTTCTAGAGGCACACCTGACGAATAAAAAGCTTGGTCCTCGTTATTAATTAACGTTGTGTATTCACCTACCCCTAAATCACAATAGTTTCAGATCACCGTAGATCAGCGCTGTCCAAGCTAGGGCACGCATGCCCTTTGGGGTTCTCCCATTCTCCTCCGCGTTGTCCGGGATCTCATTAGTGACACACGTTGCCACGACGAGCCAATGTTCCTATTTCGCGCGAATATTCTGTGGGGAAGGAAACGATTAGAAGGGAAAGCAGGCGCGTCAAGGGCTCCACCACTGCACAGTGATCTGGAGGGTGGCCAAAATTAAATTTCTCAACTTCAACATTACAATGTATTTTTTTATATGAATTGACAACCCTCCAGAGCTTCTAAGTCTGCATACCTTTCCTTATCAGATCATTTTTTGATTACATATAATATTACGAAGTCAAAATCATGAAATCTAATTGTTTTAATTACTCATTATAATACATCAAAATATGTGATTGCATTATATAGTTATATAGGTAAAGAAGTATACTTCAATTATTTATATGTGCCATAAGTATTTTTTTCAAGTGCAGTCTCCTGCAGTCTTCAATTTTATGCAGACTGCATAAACGTCGATGTAAAGGTCTTTTTCATTTCGGCTATAAATTTCAATCCGCCATCTTGAATTTTCCATTTTTGGTGTCAGATTCGTTAGCAGCGACCTCCAAAACCCTTGATCATCAAGTTTGAGAAATATCATAATTTTAGCCGCTAAAAGTAGGTATCCAGACCACTGTGCACTGGACAGCGCTGTCGTAGATCCTCTGTATAGAATACTAGATCGATGGTTGCTTGAGTAGTGACTCTGGTAGATTTCAGATATATTAGCCGGTCAGATCGAGTGAGGGGTAATTCCCACTATGCCGCGTGCTTGTCCCGGTGCTCCTTCTCTTAACATTATCATTCTCTCTTGGGCTGCGCCTTAGGACAGAGGTGTACACAGAGCTGTTCGACGCCGGAGACCTCTTTGCGGTTCTGGACTTCGGGTCAGAGCCGAGTGCGGCGCTGTTGCGTCGCTAATCACAGCGTTGGAGGGGGGCTGCAGTAGTGTGCACACACATACAGTCTTGCAGTTACCCCCACCATTTGCTGCGGTTAGCAACGCAACAGCTCCATACTCGGTTAGGTCCCGCCGCCCAGAATCGTAAAGAGGTCTCTAGCTCCAAGCAGCTCGTTGTACACCTCTGCTAAGGAATGAACACTGTTCACGTTAACTCACCAGACCCTTCTGGAATCACGTAACTCGAAGTAAAAAAATCCACGAACACCCATGAGGCTAAGCTGGAGGCGCTCGGTTTCCTATCGATCGTTGGCCAGACTGGCCAATATCTGGAACCTCCACCATAGTCACGTGCACGCGTACGGATTTCTTTACTTATACTTTCATTTGAATACCGCGAACGACACGGATATTCGTGTTACAAGATGATAGAGATGACGTTCTTTGTCGTCTTTGTTTGTTCGTTCCGACTTATAATACTCGACAGATGTATTGTTCAATCTATTTTCATTTCTCATATGGTTATTTCATCGAAAACGCAAAAGAGGTATCAAGACCCCCAGTTAACTTGGCACCTATTATCTATTTTTTTAGTGCAAGGCAAAACATCTGCATTAAATGCGTAAAGGAAGCAAGAAGGACACACAGAACATGTTACTTATTCCCCACGAATGTTTTTTTACCTGTCAAGAGACGTCACTGGATTTTTGTTAGAGATGGGATTAAGAGTACTGCAAATAGTATCGAAATCTGGTAGAATACATTCTAGTGTCCTATGTACCTTGTGTATACCCTGTCGAATTTTAACGAAGAATCTTTGACTACTTCAAGAGATACTAAATACGTGTTGTCCTTCGTAATGTTATCTTATTTATTATTGTTAATGTAATAAATAGTTGGGGTAGAAGCGATAAGCTTCTACAATCTTCAAATAGGATACCTACCAAATTTGAAAAATTTAAACTCTGTACGGAGCTAATCTAGGTTTCGATAATAATGTTATGCCAACTTTTACTATGCTCAGCATACTACCCATTTAGTTCACAGGAAAACGACAAAATAAGCATCGAGCCGATTCAAATTCGCGAGTACGTATCGAACTTGATCCCATCGCTAAAACAAACAATGTATTCCTCAAACTTTGTATTGTTTGGAAGCATTTCCCATCTTCAAATAAATGTTCTTATCAGATTCACAAGGAGAATATTCGAGATGTATTTTAGAGCCTTTTCACACGAGACACAACTGTGTCACAAACTAGACAAGTATTTCATGTGTGTAAAGGCTCTAACACTGTCCACGAGACATCGTCGACGGACATTATTGTGAAGTTTTCGAATAAATTGTAAAACTCATCGTGAAATTCTCAATAGAACACGAATGTCATAAATAATACAAAATATTTGTTTGCATTTCAGCCACACCGACCAGCGTTCAAACCCCAATTGGATGGTTCCGCATTCCCGCCACGCTTCGACCTGCAGCCCGATGGTGATCTGTAAAGATCGGCGCGACCAACTTACCCTTTTGAGAGACTTAAATTACGACAACAGCCTGACAAACGAAAGAATTAATCGCAACGAGCGAACTTTCATCGTGTCATCATCGTCGAGAAAACTCAGCCCATCATCTTCACACTCTACACACGCCTACATACACCTCCCACACACATGCACACGTACACATCTCCAACACACGCTGACGTACAGAAGATAAAAACGGTACACTCACGATCTTTACATTCATCGACATGAGAATGTCCATGCTTGGTTATTTTACCAGTTTAAAAAAAAGAAAAAGAAAATTACGAACAAATAAAAGATTTTCTCGTTTATTCATTGGGATATATTCAATTGTTAGAGCACACGGATGAGGGGAAGATGGGGAGGGAAATATAATCGTAAATAAATCTTTACTAATCGCGCTGACGGTCGCGGAAAGAAAGAGTGAAAGAGTGAGAGTGGGAGAGTAACAGAGAAAACGAGAGAAAGGAAAGATGCGAGCGGTCGAGACGAGAAGCAATAAAGGGCCAGTAAGAAATTAAAATGTTGTTATTATGAATACGTGGCTGAAATGAAGTAATATGTGTACTGACATACGTGCGAATCAAACGGACGAATCAATTACTCGCAAATAAAAAAAAATATACATATATATCCATTGCAAAACGGAGAAGAAAATGAAAGAACGAGATTATACGATATTATTGAGAAGACGAGCAACGAACACGAATTTATCGCTAGTCGTGGATTTGCACGGCAGCTCGCATATTATACGTGTCATTCAAATGATAATCCTATCCTATAAACTTAATTGTAATTTATAAAGAGAGCCGAAATATGTATTTATTAAAGTAAATAAGCAATAAATAAAGATAAGAACTAAATGTGACGTGGAATGTCTCTGACCCCTTTACACGTGATGTTTTATTTAAACAAATATTTATTACAACTATAAGATTTTCCACATCCGCGAACACTTTATTATCTGTATCCCACGAACCCTGCGCCTTCCTAACCTTCCTAACAAAGTACAGTCTTCCAAGTCTTCCTCGCTTGTATGCGCGTTTGGCAGGGATGACGGTCAAACTCGCATACAACTCATGATAGGGAAATAACTAGAACTTCATTACTTACTACCTCGAAAAGGAAAGTGGGCGATAGGCACAAAGAACAAGCGAAATAGTGTCTGAGAAAGATGTACAGTAAATACTCGTTAGGAGCCCGACGAACGGGGCTGGCGGCGGGCTCTTAATGCGACTGGACACTATTCCGCGCGGCCACTGGCGCGAGTGAGAAAACCCAATGAGCGAGCGAGAGGAAACGAAAGAGCCTCTCGCCCGTTCCCGGGTTCCCCACTCTCGGCCGAAGGATTCCAAGAAATGGTGGGGATAGTCGCCGGGCTCCTAACGCGTGGTGGAAACGGGCTCCTAACGAGGATTTACTGTAATTCAATCTACTAGATAGATAGTTCGATATATTTATTTCATTCCTAACCATGTGTAGCCTTGAAGGTCATAGTATACCATATGATTGAATTTGTCTTGACAGTCGCTTTCATACTGAATAATCAAATTAAAAACCTGCATTTGTTTAAAACAATTGCACACAAATGGTTCAAATTTTTCTTTTTTTAAACTGAAATAATTTTTTCTTAAAACTTTAATGTCTTCTCTATAAGCACCATAAAACTCATCTCCATCCGTTTATTACTTCCATAGCTATAATTTACTGAAGAAAAGTTAGCACTTACCTTCAAACAGCAGTAAAATCGACATTTCTGAAAATTTTGAAAAATCATTTGAGGTACGTTTAAATATCACTGAAGACTACAACATATTCAAATTTCAGCAACATCCGAAATGTCACTCCGAAAAGTGTCCGATTTCGCGTGGAATGTCCCGGCTACTATGTAGGTAAGTAGAGTTTGGAATGGACGCCGAAGGGTCTTGATTATAAGCAAAGAGGATAAGATAGAGTAGAAGCAGAAATATGCAATGCAAGCGACACCTGTCGGTCCAGGCTCAATATTATTCAGTTTGCAGGTAGCGCGGAAGGTAAAGAAGCCAAGCCAAAGACATCTATTTGTATCCATTGGTAGCTGTTTGTAGTAGGCTTGTGATATTCGTTGATTTAAAAGTGAAGAAAGTGTAAAAAATAGTTCGTTGTCACCTTAACGGATGCCATAGATCACAAGCTAAAGACAAAAATCATCACTTTTTCTCAGAACCAGCAAATTTGGTGATGTACGTACAATGATTTCAAACCATAACCTAACTTTCAATGTTATTAAATAATGAAGTTAATGACTACAAATTGTTTGCGCTCATGAAAGAGCACGCTGATATTCATAAACTTAAGTACTCATCGCAAATGTTATTCGAATCTGTTTTGAATATATCAATCCATAGAAAAATCTTTCATTTCAAAAACATTAGTAAACATTTGAATCCTATTTTACGTTTTCAATTAGGGTAAAGAACCCAATTACTGTCACCTACCCAAATACTGTCACCCTAAGCTATTTTACGTAAAATAACGAATAAATCTTGTGAAATAATGCATAAAAAAAATTTAGCATACAATTGAAACTGTTATTTATACGTTACAAAAAACAGGACTTAATTTTTTCTTCGTTAATTTGGATAAAACGATAAAAAATTTTAAGCGGATATTAGGAGAGTGAAAACGATGACTTCCTTACTAGCAAAAGAGAAAACAAGGCGTTAAAGAAAATGCTGTAATTGTAATATTTAAGCTATTAACATAACAAAATATAATGTTTTGAGTAATATAAGCGTCCTAGAAAGTAATAACGATCGAAATTCAATGATTCATTACGTTTTTTTATTTAATAATTGGATGACAGTGATTGGTACAAGCGTTTCAATCATATTCGGATTACTGCCATGGCAGTAACTAGTCGTGGGAACACAGCATGCCGCCATTACTGACACCAAAATGCCATTACTGGCATTTTGTTTATTGTGCGACTTAACCTATTTTAGTCTTCCGACTTTGGTTAAACGGATAGGTGGATATTGCGGTTAGCGTGCACAGTTGTAAGTATCCATAAATATCTAGGTATATGTATAAATATTAGTTTAAATAGCTAGCAATAATTGGGGTGATAGGTAGTATTAGGTTAGCTGGTAGTAATTGGGGTGTCAGTATTAGGTTAGCTGGCAGTAATTGGGGTGTCAGTAATTCAATCAGATACATTTGAAGGGTGTCAGTAATAGATCCCGAAATAGATTTTTGAATTTGATGATTTTATACATAAAAATCGAAGTTTTAAGGTTCAGCAAATTTTTTTTCAGCAAGTAAACATATTAAACAATAATAAATAACAAGGGCAACATTATACATTTAGTCTATAAGTACAAAACTATAAGATAATGTCGGGGTCAACGCTTCAAGTGTCAGTAATTGGGTCCTCTACCCTATGTACGCCAGCAGCTACAAATGCTTTCGTGAAATCATTCATCAGAATTCGATGTTTTTGGGAAGCAAGATTCAGGCGACGAGCCATTCAAGAAGCTAAAAAGCAAAAAGTTAATCACAATAAGATGAAAAAATTTGACTGTTAACTTTGCTAACTTTTGTTTTCATCTTCAATTACTTGCTTATACTTATACTTTATGTATAATTTTAAAAATTAATTTAACTTTATTATGTTTTATTTATATATTATACGTATATGCAATGTAATGTATGCATGGAATAATGTATGTAATATTCATAATGTAATTCAGCATTAATAAAATTTAAAATAGTATCAAATTTACTGTTCTTTTCATTATTTCTCCTAGAATTAATATTTTATTTCATTCATTTCTAACTTTAAAGTTTTCAAATATTGTCGCTTTTATCGAAATTACGAGGGTGTGGAACGCCAGAGGGCGCTGAATCTCGTATTCTCGACTGAGAATACCGCCCTATGTTCTCCTACATTTCTATACCTATATTTTTACTTTATATGTTATATTTAACTAGATAATTAAGTATATTATACAAAATATAGGGTCAGAGATACATTTGTTGGCATTATCAATTATTGTCGGTAAAATAATGTACAATTATGCCAATAATAACTGAATAGATGGGGAAGGTTTAGATAAGAAACTTCAGGTGAATGTGAAATATTTAATTAAATTCCATTACGGTTAAATTAATTATATATTTTTCTCTAACACCTGAATTTCATATCCAAATCTTCTTAACGTGTCAACAAATGTATTTCTTATTCTACATATTACAGTACGCAGATTCTAAGTGTATTTAATTTTTCCGGCACGAGCCGCCATATTGAATTTTAGTTCAAATAGAATCTTTCACAGCTTAGAGGGCGCGCAAATACTAAACCAAAAGTTTTGCTCGAGTTTCCACGCTCTGTATAACATTCAATGCGTGGAAAGGAACGCGCCCATAATACTTTATTTGTTTCTAATTCTCTACTTCGCGTACACTATCGACAGCCGTGGTGTCAAATGTTTTCAAATTTGAAGTTTTCACAATAGACTCAAATAAAGTGGATCGTCAAAGTTTAAAATGAAATGATCGGAATGTAAATTTCATGATTGGTTTCATGAATCGAACGCAGCTACATATTTGTGCATGTGTATGACAACAGCAAACACGGTGTTAAATTTCATTCTTTCTCGACCATAATTTATTGTATTTTATATACAAACCGCTGTTAATTGCAAATAGAGGACGGTGGTAACAAAGTTGCGGTGTCAAAACATTGGAAATGTAAGTCAATTTCAAACGATTTTGTAAAATGTTAGATTGCCGCACCTTAACTCATTTGTACAATCATATAAACATTTTATTAGTCACGAAGTATATTGTAAGAAGTATTGAAACATGATGGTATGCTTAAATTCTTTCGAGCGTCTGAAAAATTATATGTACATGTAAGTGGGATTGAAACCTAACCAATCACATTCAAGATTTGTATAAGGTTATTATGCATTATTAATAGTTTAAATATATCGTATGTGTAGATCTCAGGTAAGTAACTTTGTACTAAACATAGTATTATAATTTTAATATTTATATTTGTTTAAAAATGATGCTGCGTTGTAGTTACAACAGAATGTTGCAACTTTGAAATCCCAGATTTCATTCAAACTTTTTTCATACATTTAGAGTGAAAATAATTATATTCATATTAAAGGACCTGCCTTAAAATTTACATTATTTACAAAAATATTTCAACTCCGTACAATGATAATACATTGCATATTAAAAGTTGTTAGAACAAATAGCATATCTGTGAGTTGAAAATTTGTGTACTCAAGTTTTTGTTGAACATACCTATTTTATTGATTTTACTACACCATATTTTATTTATTTTGAATATTATTTAGATAACTCTTGTTATTTATCATTATTGCATTTTTGTAACAAGGACAGGTTTTTTAGGTGTCCGCGTTCAATTGCTTTGGTTTGTGGATATGTTTTAGAGGACCAAAAAATAAGATGTATGTGATTTTTTATATTGGCCCGTTTTCATATTTAGTCATTTTCAGTTTGTCATAAGTTGCTGTATGGATAATGTTCTTGTCATCAGTCAGTGCTTTCAGCCCCCAAACATGCAAACGAGCCAAAATAAGAAGGCATATATTTCTTATTATTCGCTCCTCTAAACTCTAAAACATAATCGAAAACCAAAGCAATCGGAAGCGGACACCGTAGCAAAATCTTTTTCTTGTAAGTGTCAATTTTTTTTCAGAGTAATAACAAGCCTTGATGGCTGTTATAATCTTCTAGAATATAAAATTAGTCGCTTTTTATATTTTATATTATATACTCAATGTAAAAAATTCTTTAGTTCGCTATCATAACAAAAGGGGTATATTTACACATAAGCAAATAATGAATAATATGTAGAGAATCACTATAATAATGGTATATAGCAATGGCAGTTAAAAACATAGCATTTAAATATAATAAGAATTTGCAGAAAGAATATATAGTCAGGAAAACTTTCAACATACGAATCAGATTGGGAAGCTATATGCTGATTGAAGTAATCACAAAGTATTTTTTTATGTAACGTAAATTCTCAAATATGTATTTACTTGTTTTTACTTTAAATTGACCAGAAATGATTTGGTTAAAATTTGCAGTCACATTGATATGACTGTCTATTGTAGCTTTTAGTGTATTCCTCTTATTATTTCTAATAACCCTGTTTGTTTTAAACAAGGGTCTTTGAGGCGCTTGGTATAGCATATACATATTAGGGTGACTCTTATTTACTCTTAGCAATTTTTTTCAGATTTTCTTTGGGGCACGCCCCCGAATAGTTCCAAATAATTAAAAAAAAATTTGTGTAAAGTTTGAGCCTGATCGGTTAACGGGAAAAGTTAACCGATCCGTGGACCCTTGAACATTTAAATAATTATTTAACAGCTCAGAAAGCCGATTTTATATAACATCCTCGAAGTTATTGATTATATAAAAAAATATATCTAACAGTTACGGATAAGGAGCATCTTTTATGTGCGATTACTTTTTCTCGTGCGACAAACGGTTTTCGAAAAAAATCTGAAAAACCGAAAAAAAACTTTTTTATTCACAAATTTTGAAAGTTTAAATCCTTCTCGAACACTTTTCATTTAGGAAGGCGAAAAAATTGTAATTTTTATTTTCGAGGAATATTTTTTAAACATTCAAGGGGGAGGCATATACCGAAATATGCCAAAAAGATAAAAAAAAAATCACTTACTTTTCAGTGTTTGATATGTCATGAATGTTTCCTAAAAATTTGGGACCAAAATTCGCAAAAATATCAAAGATACAGACATTAGAAATGAAATATACTCAATGGTGCATATCGGTTGCTTATCTCGAAGAAATGGGTACATTGGCAGTAAAAGGACGGAACACGGCCTTTTGTAAAAGTGCATGATAATCCGTTTATTGCGCTTCTGAAAAGCACTTATGTTTCGAAAATGTACTGGTTTCTTTTTACCTAAGGCCTGTTATTTTGGTGGGCTTTAACTCATGGAACGAGAAAAACTGCTTGGGGGTAGGGGAAGTTACTTGGTAAAAATCTCGTCAGTCAGCTAGAAATCACGTCGCAGAAATGTTCTCTGCTCAAGAGTATTACGCGATGTTCAGGGTGTACCCCCCGTCCAACGGAGACGCAATTGCTGTTGCACGAGAATTTGCATGGGAAATAGCGACTGCCAAGTGAAAATTCATTTCCACAAATTTTTATAACGTAGGAAGAACGCGTTGCATGAAAAATAAATTAAGGGGGAACACCACTGTGAAAGTTGAAAAAATTTCGATTTTTTTTTCTTCACTTTCTTAATGTTTAACTCTTCAAAAATACTGTCTGAAAATTTCAAGTTAATATTCGAAGAATTGACGAAGATACAGTGCATTTTGTGAGACGCGTCACGATGCCATTCCGAACGCGCTATGTAGGTAGGCGGCAAATAGCGCGCCGACATTTTTCTTACCTCTTTAAACGCGATTTTCTCGAAACGACATTTTTCTAACTGATCGAATCAATAGCTCTGTCAATTTTTATCCGATCGACTTGAAATTTTTACAGTATCTTTAAAACAAGAGTATCTTCAGTTGTACGTACCGATTTTTTGATCGAAAACATATTTTTTGAAATACGCTCGAAAAACTATCCATTTTTTTGCGGATTTTCGAAACTTTTTCTTCCCAAGCGCGCCATTTTTACAAAAATAATTTTTTTTAAAAATCGGTACGTACAACGGAAACTACACCCATACCGATTATATTAAAACAAAAAGAATTGATTTCAGAGTTGCCGTTCCAAAGATATCGTTTCGATAAGCGACCTATGTTTTCTTGTGAGGCGTGTAGGAGATTAACTGTATATGGAAATCTATGTATGTTTTTCTATTACTTTTTTTTTATAGTCTCTTAAGACTTTGTACTGAAGATAGGTAATAACAATTTTATAATAAAACTCTAAGTTATTCCTTAAAAAAATCTTAAAAATAGGCTCATTTTTCCGACCGTCACAGTGGTGTTCTCCCTTAAGTGATCAGTTTAATAGCCGTGCAGTGACGTGAATATTCAATACATTAACTCGAACGCAATTAACGTTGCGACCATTAACTTTGGGTGGTGTCGTATACCTGCGCGCAGCTGTATACTGGGGGCGCGTTCGTCGATGCCCAGAATCGGTTCAGTGATCAGTGACACAGGTTTTCAAGCTGCAGCTGAATTTCCGAAAGGGTGAGTTTTAGTTTCTTTATAGATGATTATTATTTTTTAAATTTAACGCAGGCTATGGCTAATTTCGACGATAATTCTCCAAATTTCAGTACACAATTTTTCCTTGGGGATTGTTAAACAGTGTTATTCACTATCAGCAACAGTGTTGACCGTTATTGAATTAAGGATTTTCATCACAATAACGAACTACGTTCACTTTACCTGTTACATTACATTTTCGTCTGTACGATATTAACAAAAAGAAATTTGCATATTACTTATCCTCTCACTTCAAATACTTATTATTTTTTATTCTACTTTAAAACAAACTGTATTTTAAAACAAACCGTCTTTTTACGTTTGACATGATTTTCCTCGATTTATCCTTTATTCATTATTCACTCTAAATGACATCCAAAAGATGACGAAAAGTTCGATTTTGTATGTTATGTCTTTTTCATTTGTTATTTAGCGTGGTTTCCTTGGATGCATGTTGATTTGCTTGTTCGTAGTACAAGCGCATGCCGCCTACCACGTAGTCAACGCTCTAGAAGGCTCGCGCTCTGATTGGCCGTTTTTTTTTTTTTTTTTTGTTTGTTAATATCTCGTTAACGGTGCTTCGAACAATATTTTCGCTAAGGAAAGGTTGTTTCAAATCACCCCTTTCAAGGAACTCCACCATTTTTGAGACACTGAATAGCTCTTTGCCACGTTAATTTGAAAGAGACCATCCTAAAATTCTCGAAGCTCGGGCATCATTGCTGTTCAGCGGTCGCTGGCAGCTCTTCGAACGCCGGGACGGTGCATGGTGTAGTAGAATGTGTCCGTGAGGCGCTGTTGGCATTTTACCTGTTCGCGCGAGCGCGGGTTGCAGGGTAAAACGTTGACCCTGTATTCCTGGGTATCTTACTACATTGTTGTGAGGAATCTTTATTTTCTGATCTTTTCCTGCTTTTAGCGCGAAACGCTAACGTCCTGATTTACATCTGAAAGTTTTTAAATGTACGGTCTAAATAATATTATCGTCGGTAGCCTCGACGACTCCAGCGGGCGAACGTGCGTTGCTATCTGCAACCAAGGTGACTATCAACCGGCATTATTCTAAATGATCTCCGAATATTTGCAAGATTTAAAGCGATTAATAAATATTGGTAACTCACTCTTTGTCAATGGTACTTATCGATGAAAACATTTCAGTTGCCATTGTCCAATGGAAACCACGAGAAGGTGGTGAGTTTTCTTCCATCGGGATGGGATGGGATATCATGCGAAATTGGATTAAAGATTCTACCATATCAATGAGTGTATAACGGAATGAATAACCAGATCTATAATTAATTAATTCATAACTTTTACAATTTTTGTGTTTGTACTATAGTACAAACTCATTGATATGGTAGAATCTTTAATCCAATTTCGCATGATATCCCATCCCATCCCGATGGAAGAAAACTCACCACCTTCTCGTGGTTTCCATTGGACAATGGCAACTGAAATGTTTTCATCGATAAGTACCATTGACAAAGAGTGAGTTACCAATATTTATTAATCGCTTTAAATCTTGCAAATATTCGGAGATCATTTAGAATAATGCCGGTTGATAGTCACCTTGGTTGCAGATAGCAACGCACGTTCGCCCGCTGGAGTCGTCGAGGCTACCGGCGACGACGCGCCTGCCGCGGCAGTGCGCCCGCACGCGGCGTCGACTTTCGGCAATTTTTACAGGGCTAATATTAAAATGTCCATATTTTTGACAATTGGACCATGAAGGGGAAGGATAGAACTATATTCTAATTTTTTTCCAGATTTTTAAAATCGCGCCCGATGTTAAAAAACTGCATTTGTTTATAATAATTGCACAGAAATGGTTCAAATTATTTTTTTTTAAATTTGAAATAATTTTTTCTTAAAACTTCAATGTCTTCTCTATAAGCACCATAAATTTCAACTCCATCCTTTTACTACTTCCATAGCTATAATTTAATGAAAAAAAGTTAAAAAAATTTCAAAAATCCTTCGACATATGTTTATACATCCCTAAAGACTACAACATATTCAATTTTGAGCCACATCCGAAATATTACTCCAAAAAGTGTCCGATTTGGCGTGGAATGTCCCCATAATGAATTTCCGTTGTTAAATTGATTTCACCAAATAAAATATATATAGTAGGCAGCCCCTAGAGTCTAGGGGTGTTCACTAAGTCTGCCCTAGGGCAGTCGGTGCCCCCTCGAGTTCGATCGTGGTGTGCCCACTCCCCAATCCTCGGTATAAGGTCTCGTGGTGGAGAACTCTATGACTGCAGAGGCCGTATGACCATTTTGTTTTCTCCAAGGAAAATATGGTATTGCCTCGAGCTTCCCATTGTTGTCCCAATACGATCACCGGAAAGGCCCAGTTTATGCTTTTATGACACCCCCAACAGCTAAACGATCACTTGGCCGCAACTGACATACACTTTTTGAGCTGTTAAATAATTATTTAAATGTTCAAGGGTCGAGGGGTACCTTCTCCCGTTATCCGATTGAGCTCAAACTTTACACAGATTTTTTTTTATTATTTGGAACTATTTGGGTTGGGAGAGGGGGTGCCGAGAAGAAAATCTTGAAGGAAAATTTCACCAATAGTATATGAAAGCCACCCTAGTGCGCAACATTACAGGTACGTTGCACGAACGTTGCCACTGCAATATTTTCCAATACATTCCATGACAATGTTTCCACAATATTGCAGCAAAATTGCAATTTAACCTAGACCATTGCAATATGGCAAAAACGGTTCTGTAACTTTCCTGTAACAAAGTGTGCTGTAGGAGAAGTGGTATTATAAAATTAGATACTGATTTAAAATCATTCACTTTATTGTAAAACTGATTTATTAACCTGCGATTGCGAAGAATTTTTAACGTAATGGATGAAATTACTGTCAGTGTAAAAGAAGAAACAATTATATTTGTACAAAGTTTACAAAAAGTGATAGCTACTGTTTTCGGGGGTGATTTTACACCTCTGGATCGGTAGGTATTTGTAAAAAAAACTTGCCACAAAATTATTCACAACATTGAAAATTAATATAATTTTTTACATCAACTTATTCTGCTCGTTGAAAGGATTAAACATTAAGAAATTATATGTCGCAAACGTGCTATTTTCTAAAAAAAAAAACGGGAATTTTTTTCATCTAATACATAGATCACTTCATCCATGCTAAAACTCCATCAATTTTTTGTGAAAACGGTGCGTTTTGACAAATATTTAATTTCATTTAAAGTAATGAAACTATAATGACAATTCACTAAACTATAATTCAAACTATAATTTCAATTCACTAAACAATTTGCAGTAGCTAATGGTATAATTTATAATTACAGAGAACTTAATAACTTATCAACAACATCGAAGTGTGCATAGCAATGTATCATATACAAATAATTTTGGCATATGTTCTTATTGTCTCACCGGATGTACTTACTCAAAATGTTTTCTATGGAGAAATAGTGCATCGATGTCCACAACACTGGATAACATTCCAAGAATCGTGTTATCGTTTTATAAAAAGTCCACTTAAGGAAAGAGAAGAAGCAAGAAAAAATTGTCAAGCTTACCAAAGCGATCTTGTTACGATTAATTCCTTGGAGGAACATGGATTTATATTATATCAGTTGCTATGGCAAGATCCGCAACATCATAAATGGTACACTGGTATGAAGTATCAAAATGGAAACTGGATGAATGAAGGAGATAATACTCAGTTACAAAACATGGACAATGCATTTTTACCCGAACCAAAGGATAATGTCTTTGATAGAGACTATTTAGCATATTCTTATCATAATAATCTACAACGTTGGGGACTAGAAAAAATAACTGGCAGAGAAAAATTGTTATATATTTGTGAAGCTCCAATATCTAATTTACATAACTTAGTAGAAGATGACCGTACCTATCAGTATGGTATCGAAATTAGTAACCCCACTCAAATACCTAGAGGGCCATACTTTATTAAACAACCCGTAGATAAAGTATTTGATGTATCAAAAAGGAAGATAAGTAATGATGTTTCTTTAAGCTGTCTTGCTGGTGGTTATTCTGCACCAACTTACGAATGGTTTAAGGAAGATTATGAAAATGATAGATTAATTGCAACAAAAATAGATCCACTAGAAAATACCAGATATACAGTGAGTGGTGGCACTTTAATTATTTACGAACCTGATCAGGTAATTGTATTTACAATTTTATAAGTTTTATGTGTTTAAAGATGATCGTTTCAAGAACATTGACTAATTGTTTTTAGACAGAAGACAGAGGTTCGTATCATTGTAAAGCAACAAATGAGTTTGGCACAATTATATCTGAAAGTGTAGAATTATCATTTGGATATATCTTGGAATTTAATTTAAAACGCTCCGAGGAACGTGGAGATCAAAATTGGGGTAAAGTTGTATATTGTGATCCACCGCAACATTTTCCCGGAGTAAAATATTATTGGGCACGTGATTATTTTCCTAATTTTGTGGAAGAAGATAAACGTGTCTTTGTTTCCCATGATGGGGCG
Organism: Andrena flavipes; assembly: GCA_963971345.1. Lineage (NCBI taxonomy): Eukaryota > Metazoa > Arthropoda > Insecta > Hymenoptera > Andrenidae > Andrena > Andrena flavipes. The sequence continues at coordinate 69,950,017 of OZ020479.1, read as the reverse complement.
CTTTATTTCTCTGCTTTAGAAATGATTGATCGTGGAAACTATTCGTGCAATGTTCAAAGTGTTGCCTCTGATACTGGTCGTAACGGGCCATTCTTTCCACTGAGAGTTGACCCACATTGTAAGTACTATTTTTATCAATTATGTATTATCTTCTATCATTCAAGTATGGGATATAAACAATTTCCATAAATTCACGTTATATTTCCTTTATTAGTAAAGTTGCGTACTTATATAATTTTAACTTTTCCTACAGTATGCGATTTTTAATAGTCATATAGGTCCTTTTGTTTTTCAGCTTCATTTCAACAGTTAAAGTTTCCTAATAATTTTCCGAAAGCATTTCCAGAGGCTCCAATTGCTGGAGAGGAAGTGAGACTTGAATGCATTGCATTTGGATAGTAAGTTATTTAGTAATGTGAATAGTAACAGCTGTGCCATGTATATATTCTATATATCGATAAATAATGATTTCCATTTTATTAATTTTATTAACGCCATTAATAATTACACAATTAGAATATAAAGACTGTTTAATTTTATATAGCCCTGTTCCGTCATACAATTGGACAAGAAGAGGGGGATTGTTACCACGTGGAGCATACACAATTAGTTATAACCGGGTATTAATAATATCAAAAGTACACGTTGACGATCAAGGAGAGTATGTCTGTAGAGTTTACAATGACAGATTGTCAATTGAAAATTCCGTAAGACTAACAATACAAGCTGCTCCTAATTTTACTATTCCATTAGTGGATAAACACACAGATAACAGAGGAGAATTAACTTGGACTTGCGAAGCGTTTGGCATACCAGATGTAATTTATAGTTGGTTTAGGAATGGTGAATTATTGGATATTGAAACACTTCATCCTGAAGATAAGGATCGATATTCTATACAAGACAATGTGTTAAGTATAAAATATCTAGATCCAGAAAGAGATCAAGCTATGTATCAGTGCCGTGCAAAAAATCAATTAAAGACGAAATACTCGTCTGCCCAACTTAGAGTTTTGTGTAAGTTGGTACTCAACTATTCATCTTAAGCACAATGAAATCAGAAGATAATCTATATTTAGGAAAAGAATTTACTTGCAAGCCTAATTCATTACTTAACTGAATTATGGCATTAGCTTGAACGTAACTATGTTTTCAAGTGCAAGCTAGAGCAGTGATTTCCAACCGGTGGGTCGCGAAGTGTTTTCTGGGCTTTTTTTTTTAAATATTATGTTAGAATTATAATCCGAAATACCTATTTTTAATGTGTTTTTTTATCTTATTAAATTAATCTTACCTTATATGGGGGGGGGGGAGTCGCAGGTTATTTGAATATTATAAAAGGGGGTCGAGACTAAAAAAAAGTTGGGAACCACTGAGCTAGAGTATTTTTCCTATTAATAATTATAATCACAATCCTACGAAAATAAGAGATAATATGTTAACTGTAACTAAATTTATCGATGTATTAGTGCAGTTAGGTAATAAGAAAAAGATTTAGATTTGAAATTCAGCTAGTAAACTATGTTTGTAAATTACAGTAGTGTTAACATACTACTTTTTAAAAATTGTAGCATTAAAACCATCCTTCAAAAAACGACCCATGGAGCCTGAAACTTATGCAGCCGAAAGAGGTAACATTACAATTTTCTGCATTCCTGAAGCTGCACCCAGACCAAAATTTGTTTGGAAAAAAGATGGAAATGTAATTGGTTCTGGCGGTAGACGAAGAATATTAGAAACTGGTAATCTTATAATCAGTCCTGTTTCGAGGGATGACGAAGGTACTTACGTTTGCACCGCAACAAATCAATACGGATCAGATGAAACTCGCGGACGGTTGATAGTTTTACGTAAGTTAATTTTTGTTTATAACACTCACTTATTTTAGTAAGTTGGGTTAATTTGGTTGATTTTAAATAAAGATGGCCCACAATTCGTGGAAAGATTGCCGCAACGCATAACAACAGCAATAATGCAAAATCAAACTCTACGTTGTATGGGGGAGATAGATGAAATGCTCGATGTAGCGTATATATGGAAACATAATGGTTTACGAATCAGAGATGAAGATTTAATAAACAATCCAAGATTGCATATTGATAGCGAACAACTCAACATTATAAATGCTACGTTTGCGGAAGGAGGAGAATATGAATGTATAATTAAAAGTGCTGTCGGTGAAATCTCTAGTAAAACAACAGTCACGATAGAAGGACCACCAGGACCACCTGGAGGTGTGCAAGTTGTAAATATTGGAAAAACTTCCACAACATTACGTTGGACTGATGGTGCTCTTAATGGCAAACTTATCAGCATGTATACTGTAAACGCCAGAACGAATTGGAATCATACGTGGTTTAATATCATAGAAAGTACGTAGAAAGAAGTATAATCTACATTACTGATAAATTCGCTGATACAAATTCCTATAATGTGTGTATTATTTTAGATATTACAGCTGTGGAAATAGATAGATATAATGGCAGAAAGGAAGCTTATTTAGAGAATGTTTTAAATCCTTACACCACCTACGAATTTTGTGTATCTGCGTTTAACGAATTGGGATACAGCTTACCTTCAGCACCTTCTCCACAACACAGTACTCTATCAGATAAACCGAGCAAAGTTCCATCCAACATAGGCGGAGGTGGAGGAAAGATTGGAGATCTCACGATCACATGGGACCCTTTGCCACCCTCTGATCAAAACGGACCACAAATTTACTATAAAGTCTTTTGGCGTCGAAAGCATCACGAAACAGAATTTCAGTCATTGTCCCTAAAAGAATATGGAAATGTTGGGCGAAGTGTTATACAAATACCACAACAATTTTATTATACAGAATACGAAGTTAAAGTTCAAGCAATTAATGCATTAGGTTTCGGACCAATTTCCGATGCAGTTACAATATTCAGCGCAGAAGACATGCCACAAGTAGCGCCGCAACAGGTTGTTGCTCATAGCTATAACAGTACTAGTTTAAAAGTTAGTTGGGCACCAATCGAACAGACTCGTGAAAGGATACGAGGCAAGTTGATAGGTCATAGAATAAAATATTGGAAGGAAAGCAATCGTGAGGAAGATGCAGTATATTATTTATCTCGAAGTACAAGGCCTTGGGCTCTTGTAGTTGGTTTGCAGCCCGATACTTACTACTATGTTAAAGTAATGGCATATAATTCTGCTGGAGAGGGTCCCGAAAGCGAACGATATCTGGAAAGAACATACAGAAAAGCACCACAGAAGCCACCGTCTTCTGTGAATGTGTTCGGTGTAAATCCGTCGACGGTTAGAGTTGTATGGCGTTACGTGCAACCAAGTTTAGAAGAAGAACCATTAATAGGATACAAGATACGTGTTTGGGAATTGGATCAAGACATGAGCACTGCAAACGATACTATTATACTCGGTGGTTCAAAATTAGAAACTGACATTACCAATCTCAGCCCCGGTAAAGCGTATCATTTGCGTGTACTTGCATTCAGTAATGGTGGCGATGGACGCATGTCAAGTCCAACTTATACATTCCAAATGGGCGATGCAGCTGCGTTTAGAAGTAGTGCTGGTAATAAGATCTTGAATGCAGCTCTAAGTATAAATATTTTATTATTATTACGCGTTTACGAATATGTGTAATATACAAATGTTTTTATACAACATATTCTCTTATCAGATATATCGTAACAAAGTTCTGTAAAAGCAGTATATTCATATACATACATCATTTTTATACGAAGGAATATTCTGCATTAACAAAATTTGATTACCTGTTTTTATTAGCATATTAGGTTAATGTCATTTGATAAAGGTTATAAACCTATTTAATTGCATTTTCGTTAATAAAACTTTACTAGTAGTACCAGATGTAAAAATTACATGTGAACTTTTAACCAACAAGTAAAGAAAATTTTTAAACTAAATTAAGACTCGTATAGTTTGTCATGTTAAACTAAATGATTTTTGTTTCCATGTGTTAACATAGAAATGGATATGTTCGATATAACATGGTTACAAAAATTATGATATTGTGTTATGAAATTTTTTGACTTTGAAACCAGAAAGATATTTGTTTCCAAACTATTTATTTGATAATTATAATTTGCTTGGAAGTATTAATTAACATTTCAAGATAACATGAATATTTAAGTTAATGTAATTTTTACAGTGCTTTTTGCTACTTATCTCTCGCCAAGCGGATGTTCAGTTTCATCTACTGCATTAACTTAATTTTACACGTTTTATAGAAGAAGTTTATATTGAATCTCATAATAACCAAGACGAAAAGGGTCTCGTAGTTCTATGATAATTCGCTTAAATTACAGAAAACGCCCAGCTGCACATACTATTGGAGTCATAACTGAATATATTTTTTTTTTTTCGTACCCTTATACAAGATAAAGTTTTATTCTACAATTTGTAACAATGTGCCATTTCAATTATTGATTATCATATAATATTTACATTTTAGTAGCATATCCTAGAGGTAAATATGAAGTGCTCAAAGCAATATTTGTTGGCTTTAGTGTATTACTGACATCTCCTGATGAATAGCCTGCACAAATTTGCTACTTCGTGCGGTATTATTGGTGCTACTACATGCCGCAGTAGTTGTTTGCTTCATAGTGTCTAATATTAATATACCTCCATTAACTTCGGAAAATATTATTTATTTTCATATTAAAATCTTTCGATATAAAATGATTAGAATGGTATATTGTTACAGTTTGTTCAATATGTATTTTGTATCTTACATAAGGGTATAGAAAATTTTTCATTAGTGTCGGCACATGTTCAAAGCGTGGGGCGAGTTGGGTAAACTTTACCGACAGAAGCGATCGCGTGAAAAGACCTGATCAACTTGAAACGGTATATCAGCAATCCTTGCGCCTCTTACAAGGGAACATTCCCAACCCGTGAATTCTGATTTTAATGAAACTTCGTGTGAATGTAGAGCATATTGCAGTATGCAAGAAGCAATTTTTTACGTGAATACGTCTTGAAATTTGCTTCCATACTGGGGGGCATTCCAGAAAATCTGATGATAATAAAATCCAGGGATACAGTCTTGCATTGTAGCTCCGAATCTATGGCCTCCAAAATCCAATTACACCATTCGATAGCCAAAGAATTTGTTGCGCTAAGTGAGGACCGCAGGCGGCGGAGGGGGCGCCAACATTTTGGGTTCGTTTTGTCGCGTCTGGAAACTTCTGCGCAGTATAAATTTCTGACTCGGTGAAGCTACGACGCTCATTTTTTTCTGCGGAAATTCATTCTGGAGGGGCAAATTCAATCCTTAAAGTTGTCGCGTCTTTTTATTTCTTTAATATATCTTTATTTTTGAAAGAGTAAAAAATCTGAACAGTTCTCATATTTAAAGTTTTATTATATCTTGAACCGTTACAAAGATAAAAAAAACCGACAAGATGCGGTAACTTTAACGGCTGATTTCAGACTTTCAGAGTTAGTTTCCGGAGAAAAATGAATTGCTCCTTGCATACTCCAATATGTTCTACATTCACACGAAGTTGGAATGTTCCCGTAGTGTTAATTAGAAACTTTTCTATAAGAAGCGTCTATCCGTCCATGAATACCCAGATAACAATATAAATGCTGGTTGATGGTATTATTTTTTAATAAATTCCAAATTTTTTACCAATGTATTCTAACCTCGGGGCCATATATATTGGTCGGTGAGTTTCGTGAGGGGTATTCTCCCACCACACAGTTTGCCTGCCTCGGTGCTCCTTTTTTCAACGTTTTCTGACTCGCTCTCGCCTTCGCAGAACAAGAGTGAGCCAGACGTGGTGGGGGTAGTACCAAGCTTCTGGGGTGTAGGCCAAACCGAGCTGTCAGCGTAGAAGTACACACATCAGAATAGGTGTGCGTTAGCTACGAAAAAATTTAGGAGCTTTATTGGTCAGAACATTGATAATTTCTAGATAGCTTCATCTCGTATTGGTTTACGCATAGCTTCGTAACACACACAACTATCACGCTTAGATCAAATAACAGCCAAACGGCTAGGTTCTAGGTCAAGCAACAGCAACTAACAAATCCACGATCGTCAGATGGTGGTGGCTGATTTCTTTTCGATCGCTGTTCGCGAAAACGAATTCACCGGCCAATATATCAGGCCCCGACCTTAGTTTTGCGTATAATAAATGAATATTTTATTTTAACTGTTCTATTAACTATTTGAAATAAAATTATATAAAAATTTTACCGACATTTTGTAAGTATTCAATTATCTATTAGTGTACTGCTTAAAAAATCTGTTATTTGGGTAATTCTATTTAACTCTTTAACAAACTGTATGTTACTTGAATAACAAAATTGTATAAATATATATCTTATATTAGAATTAATATATCTAACATACCTGTGTTAGTACACTTTACACTTTTTAAAAAGCTAAAAAAATATGTTTTTGTAAATGTATATCTTTTGTATTAATTGATAAACAATCATGTACAATATATGATTTTTTTTTAAATTAAACCTATTTTAATTTTTTTTCCTTGCAAATTTGATTTCCTTTGTTACGCGTTGCGGCCTTTAGAGTTCGAGCGGCACGATTTATACACACAAATTCCGATTAGGGGTATCCCACACTCCTTAGACTATCAGAACTTGTTGGACTGAGTATATTTTGTAAGATTATTTTGTAGTCAATTCTTTTAATGTTTAAATATCTAGGTACCTTATCAGAAGGATAAGGGGTAGATTTTGGAATCGTTTGTGTTCTAGTCTCATACGGGTCTTTTCAATGGAATCAGATAGGTAAAAAGGAGAATTTAATGATAAATAAAGCTTTAATATTGAAATAGTGGATGGAAGCAAAAGAACATAGAATAAAATATGAAAAAGATCAATCAGTCAGTTTACAAAACATAGGTAATCGTATAATCAGACATAACTCCTGACTAGGGGAATCCCACAGTCGATTGACTGTCAGAAATCATCGTTGAATATGGATTAATTATAACAGTGTAGTAAAGTGTATAAAAATAGATAAACGGTGCAACTCACCAGACAGTCACAACAATGTGAATGACAATGCGTTTAAAATTTCCCTTTCGAAGTTTGGATGGTTCTGAGTCGCTGGTAAACCAGAATCAAAAAGAGGGGTGAGACGCGAACACGCACACACCTGATTACAAGATCTAATACGCATGAGTTGAACTATAAAATGAAACCGAAATAATGATAATTTTAACTGAGCAAATTCATTGAGAATTTAGATTAAATCCTTAACAGAATAATTTATTTTGTAGAATAATTTGTTTCGCAAAGTTGAGTCTTTCCACGCAGCTACACAGTAGACCGGAGACCTAATGACACGCACCTCACGATTTACTGTCACAAGTATTGTGTTATTCACTTGTTAATTTTTTTCACCGCGCGTACCAAGATGTATTCGGAAGGACTTCACACCGTAAGTACCCTTTTCTGCTTTATTACTTCTCTCTTTTCCGTCTATGTTATTAATTTCTGTTTTTCTTTTCTATACTATTGCTAGTATTTCGCCCGACATCGTAAAGTTCAATTTCTTTTTTTTTTAAATTTCGATGACGCCACTTTCGTAACAACTGACATACTTTTACATTTTACTTTCAATCCAAGACTGTATTTAGACATATTCGGGGTAAAGTTTCATTACCGTCATAGTATTTTTGTAATTTTTTGTGCAAACTTTGTCGTGTGATTGTTTGAGTGACCGCGTGTTTCTCAAGCTGCGTATCGCCATTGCGAGGATGTGTTTCATCAAGTGATGAAAATTAAACAGTTTCTAAACATCAGAAGTGGAAAAATCTGAAATTTTAAAATCACAAATGTTGGACATTTGAAAATACAGATATTTTGAAACTTGATATCCTGATAATTACAAATTTTGGAAATGTTTGAATTTCAAAGCTTTCGGATTTGGAAATTCCAGCATTTAGAAATCTGAAGATTCTCCTTCTGCGCTAAATCTTGGCTAAAGGAAGCCTATATTGTACACAAATGTACCAACTTGATAAACGTGTACTCTTCTCAGAGTTGGGCAAAATGTAATGTAATTATAAATGATAAATTACGATTAAAACGTAATTGTGTAACTGATTACACATTATTTTCTGTAATCATTAATTTAGATTGTTGACAAAATTGTAGTATTATCGCCAATGTGGCGAATCTCGTATTTGGGAATGCAGTCACGAAATTACGTTGTTTGTCCTTATATGACCCGATTTTGGGCTGGATGACGTTTCATTCGAAAGAGGAAGCTTTAATGCAACCCACTCTGGTCATCGTTTAAGTCATAAAACTCTTTTAGTGACCTACAAATACTTGGAATCTGCGAGTGTATTTTGTCGATTTTTTCTCTACTTTGGACACTCATATTATTAGATATCAATACACCAAATGTCCAGAGCGGGCTTCATTGAACCAAAATTTGTTCATTTAAGAACAAACAACGTAATTTCCCAAACCCATGTTTCGGGCCAGATTAAGTTGATATACAGCGCGCTGCATTACCCGTGTCTACCCCCTTAAGAGTATGTGTACCAAGTTTGAAATAAATTGGACAAATAGTTTTAGAGATATTTGGTACACCGATCGCGCGGGGAAGCTTTGCGGGACAACAAATAACTCGGCTATTTTTTAATATTTTTGTACAGTATTTATACAATATATGCAGTAATACATGCTCTACACATAAGAAGTAAAGAAATAATTTTCAACCTCACAGTATCTGCAAAAAAATTCGTCTAGTTTCCGGCGTCTCAGGGTGGCGTAACTCCTTAAAGCGATAGCGGCAAATAGCGAATTCTGTTACCTACACAAGCAGTGGAATGAACGAAGATTAAATTTCAATAAATACTGTGTTTGAGTTCCTGCAGATTAATATAATATGAAAAAAAGGATGCAATTACAAGTACTTTCTTTATACTTTAAACTAAACAGACACACAAATTATTTATAAGTAATTGTAAGTGTATATCAAAATACGCTGCAAAAAGTCATAATAATAAATTTTGATTATAGTAAGTTATTTAAGTAGAAATAATAGATGGGATATCTACATAAACTTTGGGCCGTTTGCCGCGTTTTTCGCATTTCGATCCACTGTGTGCTGCCAGCTTATGATTCAGGTTACTTTAAATTACTTTGTGACTGCATAATGTCCATATCAAATCGAATGAACTTAAAACAAATTTTTTTTATAAATGTGAAACTTTCGAGTGTCTAACAAGAAGAAGTATACACCTGCGAGCAGTGTGATGTGAACGAAAGGAATTGGGAACCCGGAACGAACAATGGAAACAAAGATAGAATGATAAAGAATGAGAGAAACAGCAGATCGGCATATATAATGTATATATAGCTCTTTGCTCGTCAGAGTGGGAGAGTTTTGAAGACGAGGGGATAGCAAACTATTTTCGGAGTTCGTTCCGTACATTTTCCCTCTCTTCCAAATTCGGTAGCCGTATAAACGTCAGTAAACCTTTGCAAATCGCAGTGAATACTTCAAAGAGCTTCTCTATCTTATTTCTTTCATATTAAAATGTTTTTCGTGTGCTTGTATTCGGTGATGTGTTGAGCGTACAAAAGTGTAAACTGTATTTAAAAGAAAATTCATAGTGTGAATACGTATAGAACGTTATTAGTTTCTTCATTTCGACTTGTAAGTAAGATAGTAGAATACATATATAGTATTTAATAATATAGTAATTAACGTCTATTGTTTGTGTGCAAAAGTGATTTAATTTTATTTGTTAATAACTATAAGTGACGAGGTGTATAGGATTCATCACGTTAGGTGTTGTTTATGGCAATAAGAAGGATATGCTTGTTTATGTATTAATATGTTGCATATATAATTTATTATTTCACAATTAAATTTGATGACGATGTGTAAATTAATTATCTAAAAATACTGAAGATAGTGTTCAAAATTCAATTTTCGTAGCATATTTATTTGTCAAATATTCTTTCAGGTATTATTCACATTGTAGTTACACTTCTACTTATAGATTTTTCGCAGTGCATTATTTTGTCATTCGTGCAACATTACACCTCTAAGTATTAATAATTTTCAATTTTTCAATTTGGGGTATAAACTGTGCCTTGAATCTAATATTGTTTAGATTCGTATTTTAGAAGCATTATGATTATTCTGCATTCGCGTATTTTTGCAAAGATTTGTCTTCACGTTTGCTTTATTGTAAACATTTAAAATCTATATATTAGAATATGTACAGTGTATACATCATTATGACATCTCACAGATGATTATGATACGGGAAGACACGAAGACATATAGCCCCAGTAAACCGAGAAATTAAATAGCAGTAGTGTTATTTAAATTTTGTTCTTAACTTCAATAACGTATTAGTAAATGGCCTTGAGTGTATTACATTAATATAATCCCAGTGTAATATTTGTAATACAATAGGTATTGGTGTCATAGTGTTGACTCAATATAAGTGTTGAGTCACAAAGTCCAATTAAGTTTTTGAGTCAGGGTATGAATCATTAGACGTCCGTACAATGCCTTTCATAATTTATTAATAATTAATATTAAAAAATATTGCTATGAAGGTATGTACACTAAAAAACAAGAGCAAAATTACTTTTCAACTTTAATATGGATTATATTTATAATATAAGGTACTTATTTGATATGTAAACGGTCCAGAGTCCTTCATCTTTATCATTTTATCAAGTTTATATTGACATGTGTAAAGACTCAATCACTTTAGAAATATTAGTGATTAAAATGATATACTTTTTGTGTAGGTACATTGTTATAGAGATCTCATTTTTTTAATTGGTTATTGCATAGATAATACCCTGATAACCAGGTCTGCCGGCAGATCTGGTGCCGTCTGTGTCCGCATTCAACTACGCTTCTGCCGGCAGACCCTGCCTTGTCAGACCCTGCTGGCAGACTGTAGGCAGATTGTTATCACGGTATAAGAACACACTTTGTACACTTGAAGTTAGAGAATAATCAAATCCTCTACCAATGCACTCTGTTTTCTTTTTTTAAGCAACTTTTATTCTAAGTAATGATAGAAATTGCACAATGTTGATGATAATCATTGTACGTGGCTTAAGGAGTTATTCTCGTCTAGAAGGACGAGATCCTCTATTATTTTTAGGGACGACCCCCAAAAAGATTACGCAATTTTTACCGATAAGCATTGCCTACACGTATTTACTAACATTTCAGTAACTTGTAAAAATATTCAGTCATACGTAATCATAATTAATGGAGATATAGGTTTTTCTCAAAATGGTGTTTTTCATGACGACATACCTACACGATATCTCAACTTCTAGTGGGCCAATCTGGTCCATTTTTTTTCCGTAAACCATCAGGAACCATAATTTTAGCCGGTAGCAATTTAAGGCCGTATAAAGGCGAAAAAAAAACAGGAAAAGCTGACTTCTAAATTCAAAGTCCCGCCATTTTGTGAATTTTTAATTTATTTTCATATATCTTCTACCGCCTACAGACGCACTCTTACTGATTAAGAATCCTTTTGGATCAGCGGAACAGCCGGAACCGTGTGTACTATGAGCCAACTTTTTTCGCACACGCCTTACGATATGACATACCTTTATTAATTATTATTATATGTACAGAGTGTCCGCGGGAAGAACGGACAGCTGGATATCTCTTAAAGTACTGGAGATAAAAAATTATTTTTACGTGGAATTGCATGGTTCGAGGGGGCCAATTTATTAGGGCAGGCGAATTTTTTATCGATTATTATTTTAAAAGGTACGATGGTCAAGTTCGGTTTTTTTAAATGGAACTATTTTTTTTTTGAAGACGTGACTTGATAGTGCGTTCCAAGACAAATTAATAGCTAAAAAACATCGAAATGAGAATGGTATAAATCACATGAATCCATCGGAAAAAAATGGAGATTGAGACTATTCTAAACATGTGTCGACGGTATGCAGAAAAATACAGAGTAAAATATATACATAAATTATATCGGTAACGGTAACACGAAAACATTTAAAACTCTTTTAAAGGCGAAACCATATAAAAATGCCGTAGAAGTAGAAAACTAAGCATGAATCGACCGTGTAAAAAAATTAATAGGGACACACCTCCGTAATGCAGAAAAGCATAGTAAAGGCATGGAAGGAAAAGGAAGTGGTAAATTAACAGATAAACTGATATGTGACTTGATAGTTCATTGTATAGTAGATTAGTCGGTAGGAGAAACAATAACTCTGTGGGAGAAATGAAAGCAGAAATTTTTGCAAAGTTTAATAATAAATTATTGACCATCGAGAAATTACAATAAATTTATTGTTTGCTAGGAGTCTTGAGTTAAGACTATTGAAATCTCGAAAAATCGATTTTTTTATTAGTATTAATTCTGAAAGTGTAATGCTTTGTGAACATTTACAACAAAATTTTAACTACAGGTGTGGCATTCCTTTTTTTATAACGTGGAATTTCCTCATCAACATTGGATGTTTATAAACAATTTTATAAACGATTAAAGATGATTTTCTTCTGTAAAAATGTGGGGAAAAAATGATTTATTTATATCTTTCACAATTTTTATTCAAATTCGCAAGTTGTAAATTTTGGTGTAGTAAATTTCCATTTGTGTCGTTAATGTCTGCCTGTGACTTCTCGCTTATGAATCGCTACTGATAAAACCTTACTCATAGATGACGATAAAAAATTTCTTGAATAAAAAGAGTAGTTTTATCCGTCGAATAAATTCACTTCGATCGAAGAGCGTCTTTAAAAAATGGGGGGCATTTAGGCCCGTTTTTGGTTCCACGATTTTGGAACTGAATTTTGTGCCAAATAATACCTTGCGATGAGACATCAATCACAACAAATTTTCAAGTTTAGGTGACAATTAGTTTCTGACGTATAGAGGTCAAAGAAGTGAAAATTCATTAACATTTCAGCCCATACCTACGCTTCAATGGCGTTGTACGGAATTTTATATCAGTCAGGTAATTTAAACAATTGTTCCCAGAGGTTTTTCTGACTGCTAAAAAACAATTTGGACTCAGATTTTTAAAATTCACAATAGTCGATTCAATATAGCGGACCGAGAATAGTTTTCGAAATATTTAATGTTACAATTTAAAAAATTGAAACAATATAGGCTGATGCGTCATCACTTAAACTGTAATATCTCTGTGGTTTTTAAAAACAATGCCTCCGCCTTGGGCTTCCGCAGGAATACCGAAAACAATGAACGAAAAGTTTGTTTTGTCGCATCGTATATAAATACTTTCCTACGCTAGGCGATTGTTTTGAAAACGCGTGCGCGCGGACCGACCATGGGATCCGTGCAGTTCCAAGCCGTGTGCACTATCGTAAGTTTTATTTTATTGTTGACTGTTCCCAAAATATCTCCACTTTTTTGAAAAACGCATTTATTAGCTGAAAGCTCAACGAATGGAATGGTATTTTTTTATTACCAATAAACAAAATATTCTATATCCGGGGGTTGAGAAAGCATTCCTTCAGCTTTAAAATGAGCTCAAGACGGAGGCATTATCTTTAAAAATCACCGAGATATCTGTTTCAAGATATTTTGTTTCAATTCTTAAAACTTTAAAATTAAATATTTCGAAAACTATTTGACATAGGCTTTTAAAATTCAGTAAACCTTGTTTTGGCAAGGTCATCGACAAATGCTGTAATATTGAAGAGTATCGATGAAACTAAATTTTTCATCTATCCGTTTTGACATGAAATAGCTGAGTAGCAGATGTGAATTTTGGGAATCTAAGTCCAAATTTGTTGTTAGCACTCAGCAAAACCCCTGAGAATAATTTGTAAATTATCGGTCTGACATAAAAGTCCGTATATCGAAGCGTACCCAAATAGCACGCGACGTCTATGAGCCGTCTTTAAGACGTCTTACAGACATCTTTAAGTGGTCGTGAAGACGTCTTAAAGACGTCCATTTCAGATTTTCACGACGTGTCAATCACACCTTTGCAATGTCTTGATTAGGTCTACCGCAGCTCTTTAGAGATATTACAGATATTAAGCGTGACTTCCCAGATAGCACAACGTCTGGTAAAGTCTCAAAGACGTCCAAAAGGCGTCTTAAAGACGTTTTAAAGACGTCTTGTTACAAATCAAGACGTTCAGGCCTAAAATAGACATAAACTAGACGTCTCTAAGACGACATGTGCTATCTGGGTTTGATTCGTGTTTACTTAATGTTATACGGTGTTAACACAGTCGTTTAAAAGACGTCTTGGCATAGACGTCTTAACACAGTCGTTTACAAGACGTCCTGGCACAGAAGTCTTAACGACGTCTTAATATGGTCTAAGACGTTCAGACCAAAAACAGACGTAAAATGGACGTCTTAAAGACGTCGTGTGCTACGTGGGTATGCGCTGACGCGTTAATGCATTTTCACTTCTTTCACCTCCCATATCTCAGAAACTAAATGTCACCTAAACTTGAAAATTTGTTGTGCTTGATGTTTGATCATAAGGGATCATTTGGCCCAAAATTCAGTTAAAAATTCGTGGAACCAAACACAGGCAATTTTTTGGGTCACTTTATCTACATCTTCGGTTATCTATATTTCGCAAATACTGAATATAATTTTTATTGTCCTTTATTAGATTAAAAATATCCGTCTCTGCGCAAAACAGAATATTGTAAAAGACCAAATTACTGACACCTAACCAATTACAGTCACCTTAAGCTATTTTTCATAAAATAACGAATAAATAAATGTTCTAAAGTTATATAAAAAAATAATTATGCAATTCAACCTATAATCTATACTATAGATTATATACTATAGTTTATTTATTCGTTATTTTAAGTAAAATAGCTTAAGGTGAGAGTAATTGGTGAGGTGTCAGTAATTGGGTGTTTTACCCTACAGTCTACATAGCAGCTATAAAGATAAAAGAGACGATTGGGCGATAGCGATTGAGAGAGCGAGCAAAAGATACTCTACCACAAGGTGGTGGGGTGTGAATGTGTGTGCACGCGTGCATGTGTAAGAGAATGGTGGGGAAAGAACTCCGCAGAATACGTAACACACACAGACTATATTCCACTACCATCTGCTCACCAATCCAATGTCGCCCCATAGGAGTGAACCGGCCGATAAAATGTATGAGAACGATAAGTCAGTCAACTACGAAGAGGCAGAAGAGGAGGACGTCGACATGTTCGAGAAAGATTTGCTCGAGGATGCACAGTGGAAACTAATTCAGCAGAACACGTTCACTAGATGGGCGAACGAAAAACTAAAAGCAGCCAGCAAACACATTGTCGATTTGGAGTCCGATTTGTCGGATGGCCTTAGATTGATATATTTGATCGAAGTGCTTGCTCAAAAACAACTTCCGAAGCACAATAAGAAGCCCATCTTCAGGTCCCAGAAGCTGGAAAATGTGTCGGTCGCTTTGAAGTTTCTGGACGACGAGGGAATAAGGATCGTTAATATCGGTGAGTGATAAATTTGTTCCTTATTTAGTGTTTACTGACTACGATTTAAAATCTGATAGAGCTCGACCTAACCTAGACTTGAACTGCGCCGTTTTGGAACGGGATTCAAACTGTAGAATGTAGACATTAATGAGTGTGAACAATTTGTAGGATATTCAACCATTAATAACTATTCTTTTAAACAAATGGTATCAGGAACTAAATTCCTAAATAGTCTGATTAACGTTTTTACGAGTTAACCGATTTTCAAGCGCGGCAATATCCATAGTAAAATATTGTACAATATTAATAAATAAGAGTGTTATGAATAATTTTATCGAAATTGTAATCTGACAACTTCTGACTCAAATTTTTGTGGATGAAAATATTAAATGAACCACTGTAAAGTATGATTTAACATAATCTGGCGCGATAGAATGACAGTTTATTTTTTACAAACACATTTTCAAATGAATTTGTGGTCTGTTATCTTATCGTTAATTTGAAATAATAAATAAGTCGGAGCAGTATTCAACTGTGAATGTTAGTTTTCAATTTGTTCTCACACGTTGTCTGTAGCAGAAATATTTGAACCCTGTGATACCCACGTGTATATGACTTGTTTACTTAACATCGTAATGAAATAAAAAGGGAACTGCAAAATTACATTACGATGCGTTAGGTTAGCAATTTTAGTTTTCAACAATGTGTTATTGTCACATAATTTCAACGTTACAAAAATTAATGCTCAATACATATTTATTATATATAAATATTACATTAACACTGGTAGGTTTTGGCGAGTTTTCGCGTCGGTATGTTCTGCAAAATATCGAAAGTATTGCCCGAGTTTTGCCGAATGTTTCCTGTGAAAACAAGCCCAAGCTCGGAATTCGTTTTATACTTCGCTGTTTAACAGTCATTTGCTGGCGCAGCAGTTAAGCCTTCGATGAGTCATTTAGTAAGAAGTTTAATTTTCACATTCTGTATTAGAACTTATAGAGTAAAGTAATTTTTTAGTTCCCCTTCTATATTATTAAGATATACAATAAAGCATTCGTAAATATCATGGTGTCCGAACATTTTCGTTACAAACTGTACCACTTAAAACAAATGTGAATTCACTGACGTGTACACATATGTAATGCTTGAATTCGGCATTATCTGTTTATCGATACGTACCAGAGGTTGAAAACAGTTATGATATCGGTTTCGATTCTTGATACAGTTATGAGAATGTTCTGAATATGTAACTGTTATAAAAACCGAAAGTCTGACTATATCAATTTCGGTTCGATATAATATCGGTCTATATCAACTATATCAACTATATCGGGTCTATATCGGTCTTGCTCTCGTTAGTCTCGTTACCTATATTGATTGTAGAACCACTATTTTTTCTGTTCTATGTATATCGGTTCCAAGACGATTTCTGAAATCAATTCTCGTATCGATTTTACCGAGGATGGAAAGAGTTCTCGAACTCTTGTTTTTAAAAAGAATTTATTAGAACTTCTATGTGTTATTTGAGAAAATATCTGTTCCTTTGGAATTTTTATTGAAAGAAATGTTACCGTTAGGAACTTCTTTGAAAAGTGTTCTCATGGAACAGATATTTTAGAATCTGTATAATAAAAATTCATGGGAACAAGTTATATTAGAACATTTATTAAAAAAGGTTCCCTAAGATAAATAACAGTATTAAACTACTAGGTACCAGTCATATTTAACAATATTATATTATATTCTTCATATGTCTATTTAATAAAAGGTATGGAAATCATAACATAAGGAATTAATAGTTTCATAAGAAGTGTTGAACAGAAAAGAGAACTTGTCAAAAATAATATCTAAAGAATAGTTTTTTATAACTTACATGAACCGAAATATATAAAAATTCTGTAATATCTATGTACAAATGATCTATGTAGATAAATATTATAAATAAATAACACATTGAATAGTATTCAGTATTTGTTACAACGATTGAGAACTTTTTTTAATATTGATGAACAACATATTTGTTTCTGTTGTGGAAAATTTTTGAATTTTATATTTTATAAGTTCTATTTCAACTAAAACTTCTATTTTCAAGAACTTTCCTTTATCGGTTCTCATGGGAACTTATAATGTGGGAATGTTGTTTACAAAAGTTCCACACTTCATGTTTTAAAACGAACCTATTGAAAAGTTCCAGAACTCTTATGGTCCCCCGATTTTAGGGGGGTATTTCTTTCATTCCTGACCTTGTGTGACCTTAAGGGTCATAACCTTGGGAAGTGACATGGGGGCGGGACCTAGCCAAGATGACACCGATATGGGTACAAGATATATGCGGTATTGTAGTAATTTGTGAAAATTTTCCTTTCTATATATATGTGATTGGGCAGGTTAAAATCCTGCCCAGCGGATTTTTATAGAAGGTGAACGTGTACTTCGAGGAATTGGTGTGTACCCAACGGGCGCTTCTACTTTCGCCACCAGATGTCATGGTGACGGATGTCACTTCCCAATACCACATGGTGGAACTTGTTTTGACAGTTGCTTTCATAAAAAAGTATGAAGCATTCCATTCAAAAAACTAAGGCTCGCCTACGTTTCACGGAAAATATTGCGCACATAAAAGAATGACATAACATATTATGTTGGATATAAAAAAGCAGTAAAAGTTTTACTGTTTCATTTTTGTGTCAAATACTTACGATTTGCGAGTACCCTGTACAGGGTCATTCGTTAAAACTGCAACCTACGCGCGCGCGAACCGGCGAAAATGGCAACACCGCCTCACGGACGCATTCCACACAACCATTCACCGGCCTGGCGTTCGGAGGGTTGCCACCGACAGCAGTGATGCCCGAGCTTCGAAATGTGTAGGATGGTCTCTTTCAAATTAACGTCGCCAAGAGCTGTGCGGAATTTCCCGGCCCAGGTAAGCGAGCCGCGCGCTTCGCTTTGTTTTCGGTTTACCACTCGCACCCCAGATTACTGTAATGAGGTTTGAAAACAATATCGACTGATCTCGTATCCGTCTCAATTTCAAAAATTTTAGTTACGCAGGGTTGACCGCGGCGCTATACCCCTATACGGAGAGATTTTTCGCCACCTGCGTATAAAAGTCACAATAATGTCGCATCGTTCCAAAAAATGACATTAACGGAAGCCGGTATAAGCGTGGCGTTGAGTTGCTAAAAGGTTAAAATTAGCATTCACACACCAAAATTCTAGAAAAAAAATTAAACATCTTTACAATCGAAGACACGTCCCATTAGTTACCTGTCATATCCGATCTATACATGCACTGTATTACCGGTAAAGTTATAAAAAATAAAACCGGAACAATAGATTTTGAGGTTTGCAGAACTAAGACATAATTGAATAAAAATTTAATTTCTCAATTTATAAAAGTAATAATACAGAAACAACTAGTCTTTTGTTTATCAACACCCATGATTTTTAAAAAGAGCATTAAATGCAGTATCAAATAAATAGTTTGCCAAATCTTTTCACAACAATTATGGTTAAAAAATTAATAAAAGAAAAATTAAGTAAACGTAAAATATTTTAAATTATCCATCATTAAGAGTGAATTCCGCTATCTTTTATAGTTCAAAAGTTATACGAAAAAGGCCCCGAATTCTTCAACTCGGGGCGGGAAATTTAAAATAACTATCAAGAATTTGAAAGAGACCATCATAAAATTTTCGAAGCTCGGGCATCACCGCTGTCCAGCGGTCGCTGGCAACCCTCCGAACGCCGGCACGGTGAATGGTTGCAGTGGAATGCGTCTGTGAGGCGTTGTTGCCATTTTCTCCTATTCGCGCGCGCGTAGGTTGCCGTTTTTAACGGATGACCCTGCGTATCACTAAAGGCTACAATATATCCAAGTTTCAGCAAAATCCGAAATATGGGGGGTGAAATTAGACCTAAAAGTTCGGGATATAAAACACGTTTGCTCGAAAACCGTTTCACATAGCGGAAAAAATATGTACTTTTTAATGACATAGTCAGCACGTAAGCAGATTCATAATAATTTGTTTAAACAATGATTTGGAAACAATATATTATTCTTAATACGTATAATTCTACATTTAAAGCTGAGTAACGTTGGTTTTAAAATATGTTTTGATTCAAGAAATAGTGTCAGATTAATTGAAGAAAAGCTATATTTCAGTCGACGAATTTTGAAGGGGTGTTTCATTCCTCAGAAACTGTGCAAAGATATAAAAATATATATCAAATATTTTTCCATGTCCTACGTATTTATGCCTGTTTGTACAAAAAAAATTAAAATTCAGCTGTTGAAATTTTCTCTTGTTAGTTTTATATGTAGAGAAGGATTCATAGTTTCGTATGATTATGTTTTTGATATTTAACACAGTGTTTATAACTGTAATTGTTACTACACTTCTTGCATAAAACTTATAAATCTTGAATTTTAATAATCCGTGTACCAATTTGAACAATTTTTAATAAAAGTCCTATTTATTATACCTTCATGAAATTAAATTATTTTATGAAGGTACCTCTGTATAAAGAATGCGTAACAAATGAATCTAATTCGGAATCAAAAAGCTATTAGTGTGCAAAACGTCAAATCATACATCAGCAAATTCTTGTGTTCTGTAATCTGATTTCCCTACAGCGAGAACTTTATGCATTCGTATAATACTTAAACGAATGAGACACAAGATATGTTTAGAAATGACAAGTGTGTATAATTTGTGAAACGTTATGAGATTGAAACCTATAACAGTAGTATTAACCCTTTAGCGCCCGCACCCAGATCCGGTTGAAAAAAAATATCCCGTTTTCTTTTTATCGTTAAAAATGGCCTGAATTTATATATTTTTATTACAAAAAAAAAATATTTTGTTATTTATTTTTTCAGTGATTAAAAACCAATGATTACAGGATTCCAGTAGGTCCAGCTTTCTTCAGTGAATAAAACTACGCTAAACATGTACTATTCAAACTGTTGCAAACAGCGAATTGCGAATGCAAACGGCAAAAAAAAAAGGAATATATCATATATGATACGTCCCCGACTACATATTCCAAGGTCATCGAAATCGTCCTTTTGTAAATAATTCCTAAAAATATGAAAAAAAAAAAATATAGAATAAATTTTTTCATCCGAGGCTTAGTGTTCGAGCAAATCGAGTTTGAAAATCCACTGTGTGCGTATGCAATCAGGCCCAGATTAAAGGGGGGGGGGCTGGGGGGTGCTGCAGCCTTGAGCCCTACTTTCCGGGGGGGGGGGGGGGCGTTCTAAGCGATTGCCTTCGAAATGTTGTGTCAAATAAATTGTCTGAGTATCTTCCCCCCCCCCCCCCCCCCACACACACACACGCACACTATGGGGAGACCCTCGAAGGTTGATAGCCCCGGGCCCAAAAAATCTTAATCCGAGCCTGTATGCAATTACAGCTAACAATAAGATATGATTCACCGAGTGACGTACCTATATGTAAAGGCTCCTCCAAACTAACGCGATTTGTTCGCAAGCGAAGCGGCAACGACATATTCGCAGCGGCATGGCAGCGGTAGCGAAATTCGCCAGTCGCTGCGAATATTTTACATTGATCTGCGGGATTCAGTTTCTTTTGCAAGTGTAGTAATCGATGTACTCATCATCGGATGAATACAATTCATACAGTTTCATTTTTAATAATTTCTATTATCTTCTCTACGCCTGACATTGTTGGATTTTCGCTTCATGGTACCATAAGTATGTAAATATTTCTATAATAATTCTGACACGGTGGAATTTCTTCGACGAAATTTTTTCCAAAATTCTTTTTCCATAATTTATCTCTTATCTGACTCTCAATCAGTATCGGAATATGGCCACCAATATTTAATTTAATTTAATATATAAAAGAAAAAAAGAAGTAGCAATACAAAGCGCATAACAAAAAAAGCATACAATACTTAAATGGTTCACACACCACAACTCATACACAGCGAGGTTACATAAGTTTATCAAGGGCCTTGTTAAAGGAATAGGTTAATCCTGTGAAAAAATCAAGAGAATCGCCAAGAACGTTTGCAGCATTGCAAATGCGATTTATCGGGTCAGAGAAACCAAGATTCGACCGGTATAGTGATGGATAAAAGGATTGCCTCAACCGCAGAGATTTCGTATGGGCAGAAAAATTAATTAACTGTAGGAGTTGCGGACATTTCGTCATTCCATTAATCAACTTGAAAACGAAAAGGAGGTCAATGCGTACCCTCCTACATTCAAGTGATTTCATATTTTCAATATTATCCATATCCACGGAAAGATCGCGTTCAATGTACTCGGGGTTATCTGCATCTATTTCATTCGTCAATGTAAAATCTAATTCTTTGAATGAAATGTGGTGCAGTCTAAACAGATTAATATCGGATGGTTAGGTACCTATATAGAATGAGTCGCATACACAAGTTGCTGGTTCAAATACCTAAACTTCTCCATAACATAAAATAAATGTTTTTGATGTTTCAGAAAAAGTAGGAAGATGGTGTATTTCTAGCATGCAGGGTGTGTGATTATAGCCACCAACGCCCCCCCCCCCCCCCTCTCCCAATTCAAATTGTTGTATTTGCTTTATACGGTTCCGCTAGTTAAAGCAGGGATCATAAGATGGGTCGTGGAACTTTTTTAAAAAACATTCTCACATTATAAGTTCCCATGAGAATCAATAAAGAAAAATTTTTGAAAATAACAATTTTAGTTGGAGTAGTTCATATAAAATTTAAGGGGGGGGGGGCCCAGGCATAGCGTTCTTCCCGTGACGCTTCCTTTAGGGCCTGGGTTTTTCCCAAGTTCTCCCGCGTAAACGGTCGCAGTCGGTGTATTTGGGCTTCCGGGTGGTAGCCTGCTTTTTTAGAAAGTTTTTAATTAATATCTCAGAAACTAACAAATACCCACAGCTGAAATTTTATATTAGAGGTTCTCTCCCCCTCCCGCCCAACCCCTCAAAATTTCAGTTCATTACATTGGTTGGGTCATACCGTAGTACAGCCATTTTCAAAATCGAACTTGTCGTGCCATAGCCATCCACATACACTTTCTGAAACATTTTGGTGTTTTGATTTCAGAAGAATCGTTTCGGCGGAAAACTGTCAAACATGTCGGATTTTTTTTGCAGCGCTAAATTACTGAACCTGTATAGCTTATATAATAAATCTGCTTTAAATGAATTTCAAAAAAGATATTCGTATAACTGAAATATCCAATAAAAAGTCCTGATGATTTAAAATCAAACATCATGATTCATCGAGAAGTTTGATTTTGATAAATTTCCAAAGATAGCTTTACTGTTGTCCCCCTCTTAATGATAAGGGATCATTCCGGTTAGACGGATCGAAAAAATCTATTTTTTTTAAATATTTTTCGAAAGTACACATCCTCAAAAATGTACTATTAAATTTTCATGGAAAAATTCCGATAGATCCTAAATCCCTGGATAGATCCTATTTTTTAATGAGATTTTCACTGTATACCGATAATTTATACTTAATTTTTTTAAAGCATATTCTAACATAAATATTCTGTTTAATTAATATTTCCGTCATGATCAATGCGTAAGCTTGAATAATATTTGTCAGAAAAGCAATAAATTGATATATATTTTAATAATATTATTTTTAAACAATTTTCTAATTTATTTATATACAGTTTTCCCAATTATAAACTATAGGCGGTTTTAAAAAATTATGGGTACGACACCTTTATAAAATTCAATTATAAATATCCTTTACACTGGGTATTTTATTAACCATTTAGAAATTAAACTTTAATATGTATAATATGGCAATAGAACGCAATATTCTAGATTCAAAATTTAAATAGCTACTCTAGTATTAGGTATATCATGAAAGGAATAATATAAAAAAGATTGCAATTTAAGTTCCTGTTGGAAGTAACGAAATAATTGATTTGTTTAAAATTTCTCTATTTATACTGACATCGTATTTTATTAAATTGGGTGGAGCCCTTTCCAGGAGAAATATTTTCTCTCAATTTTAAGGTAAAGTTAACAGGTAAAGGAATTGCTACGTAAAACCAAATCAAGAATGACGTGTCGCGTTGAATCTGAGTAAACGTGACCTTCACCCGATCTACGTACATATGCACAACAGTCACCGATGTGACGTTCCGAACGAATACAGATACATAGTGGGAAAGGTGGCTGTTCCTAAGAAGGAAAGATTCCTAACAAGGAGATTTTAAAAATAGATTAAATGTGGAGTGGTCCTTGACATTCTCCGATTTTTGATATTGCATTATCTTATAAAATTAACTATAAGTAAAATAAACATGAAATTACCATTGGAGAAATCTGTCTGCTTCGTAAGCAACCACAAATCAATATTTGGATTTAAAAAGATAAGAACGTCTGGATCCTCTACTCTTAATTTACTTTTAAAATGAGTTCGATTTTTTGTCTTTAGATACCTATGTCGTTTATGGAGGACAGTGTCCACTGGACAATGTCTCGAATAAATATACGTCTTCCATCGGTAGCAATAACTTATTTAAATATTATTATTTTTCACTCAAAACATGGGAAAATCGAATTAATAATATTTTTAGACACATATGTATGTCAGTACTTTAAAAGCAATTAAACTTACACTCATGAATTTATTTTAATTCTTCGCGGTTTGTCAATCGGTAGTTAAATTTATTATCTAATTTTTATAATGTTTAAAAGTAAGAAGTGCATGAAAATTGTAAATTGATACTGAACAACTTTGGAATGCTCGAAAGTGTCGAACCTATTAAATTTTCAGATTATTATTACACAAATGTTATCATTTCGGTAGATAAATATGAGTAGGTAATTACGGTAAATGAAGTTGGCTGCTGGCACGTGTGAGGTGTCAGTAGCATTTTTTTTTTTAACTTGAGTGTCCATGACGCTTTTGCGTGACCGTATTCTATAGCAAGCTTAGACGATGACGTCATTGATGACTAACTGGTTACGTTATGGGACTGAACGCGCAATCGGGAGAAGCAGGTATCGAGTAATTCTGAAATAACATCCAAACGTTACTCAGCATTATTTTTAGACACATATGTATGTCAGTACTTTAAAAGCTATTAAACTTACACTCATGAATTTATTTTAATTCTTTGCGGTTTATTTATATTACGAGATAAATTATCAGTTTCTGAAGCAATGGTGTGCAAGGGCGTTCGGAGACTTTCTTCCAGAGGGGAGGGGGGGGGGGGGGGGGCAACTTTGGGATGATGGTGAAGAAAAATAAACTCCTCTTGCTTTTTATATCTCATTTTATAGTGCCACCTTAATTAAAAGTTTAAAACCGAAATTTAAAAATATTCCCCGTTTTAAGTATAAGCTTAATAAAGATTAGTTTTGGAAAATAAGCAATTTTTTTTTCAAAAGTCAGGTCTTTATTCCGTAAAAAGCCTTTTGCACACACCCCCACCCCTCCGGACATGGGGGTGGTGTAAATATGAAATACTTCAAAATGTAGAATACTCACCATAAAAATGACAATTGAAAACATATTTTACGAGAACATTTGTACTTTTAAAACAGGCTTGGGAATTAAGTGAACGGAGCAGCCGATTTTCAGAGGCAACGCCTCCTTTCTCCCGTCACCCGTCTTGGCCCCCGCGACGGTCTAACAGCTTGAAGCGCCTCAGGCGCTCTGTCATCTTAATGATCTGTCATCTTAAGGTGCATCTAAATGCTCGCGAGCAGTCCCCAAAATTTTTATAACCGCTACTCGAACTTTACACGAACATTGCTAGTGTAACAAATTCACGAACAGTTCCCGAACAGTTATAAATATTCTGTTTCACCATTCTATCAATTTCTTGAGGAATTAGTTCGTTGTTTGATCTCATTTTAAACAAAAGAATCTCACTTCGGGTTCACACCAAGGCGAATCCGAACAAATAGTGTGCGAACGTTCTCACCGTATCCCCACCACGGCGAAAATGAACAAAACTCAGCGTACGAACATTCTCAAGGATGTTCGCCTCGGTAGGAATGCAGCGGACGAACATTTCTGCCGAAACCTGGTGACCCACGTTAGGACTGTAATTAATCGATTATTCGGATAATTTCGAAGACGAATAATTTCTTCCAATATTCGAATAATCGTGTAATTAGGAGTATTCGAGTATTCGAAAATTTGGAGCGTTCGAATTTCGGATTGCACCGAATAGGAATCTTAACATGAAATATTTGTTCACACTTTATCGTGAAATTCTTTTCATATTGGCCTTTATAATCAATTGTTTTTCAAACGATAAATTTGAAACTTTATTAATCTTTCGTGAACTTATAAATTTTGCAACAAAAGGTTTTAAATTCTATTTAAATGTAGGGACATAATGTATTTAAATGTTGTAACGAATCGAATGTGAGTCGGGGAGACCGCGGTTAGTTGATACGTTATTCTGTTTTCAATTTTTTTCATTTTTATTTCAATTAATTACTTAATAACAAATATGCCAAAATATACTTTGGTCCAAATGATTGCCCATATTTTTTAATATAATTACTTACATTTTCGAAGTACTATCAAGGACCCAGTTCCTGATCAAAACCCAATTCCTGATCAGTTTAGTATACAAATACCAAATAATAAGTTTATCGCGATACAAATTTATTCCAAAAAATTACTAAATAATTATGAAGTATTTTTAAATTTATACGCAAACGTTTGATAGCTCATAGTAAAATGTTTTAGGTTGATCAGAAACTGCTCCCTTTGCATCTTAAGTGATCAGGAACTGGGTCCTTGACGGTATAATGTTCTGCCCGTTTTTATTTGCTCTAAGATTTAAATAATGTTTTACAGATTCTTCGGACATCGTAGATTGCAAATTGAAATTGATCCTTGGTCTAATATGGACTTTGATACTTCATTATTCCATTTCGATGCCCAAGTGGGAGGGGGAGGACGACGAGAAATATGCAACACCGAAACAACGGTTGATGCATTGGATCCAATCAAAACTACCAGATCTACAGCTTACCAACTTCACTTCTCATTGGAATGATGGGCGTGCAGTTGGCGCACTTGTGGATGCTGTTGCACCAGGTCTTTGTCCTGATTGGCAAGATTGGAATCCAAACGATGCACTACAAAATGCTTCTGAAGCAATGGGATTGGCTGACGATTGGCTTAATATACCACAGGTTCGTGTACTTTGCCAGCACCTACTTCAAGTATTAAATAAAATTATTTTTACGCCTTAGATGCATTTAACTTGTACCAATGGCAAATAGTACCGTATGAGCTGATTTCTACATAATTATTTTAGTAATCGAGTTTTAAGAATGTACAAATTTCTATTCTATAATTAGCAAGGTTAACTTAAGGCTGACGTCTCATTTTTGTTATGGACCGAATCGATCGAAGCGTTCCTTGTAAACAGACGGACGGTAATTAAACTACTGCGGTCGATAAAAAGAACTTGTACAGAGGTGACATCTCCAGGTACTCTATGTAGACGAATTTTTTACGCATAGTTGCCACATTTTCTGTTCTCTCTGTCTTTGCCGCGCTGTGCATTCTTAGAGTAGGTGCACATAGAACACAGGGTGACGCAACGCAGCATTTCCTCCGTTTTGTAAAACGGCAGTTTCTACTTCATTTGTCTCGCAGTTTTAAACCACAAAAAGGGAATAGAGTAACCTTGCTAATTTGTATCTGATACCATAAATCAGTGTTCGTCAAACGGTGGTATTCACTAATTGCGTTCCTATATGACCCTTATTCAACATATCAATATGTATAACTATTCCAACCGCTGAAATCAACATTATCTAGTTTTCTATTTTCGATTATTATTTTCTTATAGCTTATTAAACCAGAGGAAATGGTTAACCCGAACGTAGACGAAATGTCAATGATGACGTACCTCTCCCAGTATCCTAATGCAGAGTTGAAACAAGGAGCACCTCTTCGACCACGTACTAATCGGAATAGGTAAGGTGATAAAATAAATTACTTTTTTCCTCGTAATCTGTTTTACCGATACGTCATGTAAAGAATAGCTCGCATGAGCACATGCGCGGTCATATCACATTGAGGCAAACGTAGAAATGTATAATATAATGCATTGGTTGGACGATAAATTCGATGATATGCATACCCTGCCATCTAAAGTTAAAGAATGCCTAGGATAGAATACCTTTTTTGATTTGCATATCCGGTCGGTCGGAATGATTCTTTGGCACCCACTGTACGAGTATTGTGGCCATGAATGATAACGTGTCTGGCTTCTTTTGTAATGCTCGTTTGAAATTCTATTAAATTTGTCTTCGAGGAAATAGTCTTTAATAGAAAGTACGGGGTCAGCATTTTATCTTGCAACCCGCGCTCTCCCGAACAGGTAAAATGGCAACTGCGCCTCAAGGGCGCATTCCGCCATGACTATGCACGGGCCGGGGTTCGGAGAACTGCCAGCGACCACTGGACAGTCGTGATGCGGGCATCGCGAGCTTCGAAAATTTTAGGATGGTCTCTTTCAAATTAACGCGGCAACGAGCTATTCGGAATTTCACGGCCCGGGTTAAAGAATTATAACTATAAATATAACTTTTGAATTATAAAAGATATCGGAATACAATATGCGCCTAGAAATGAGGAAAAATTATTCCTTCTTAATGATAGATAATTTAATTTATTTTACGTTTACTTAATTTTTCTTTTATCAATTTTTTAACCATAATTGTTGTGAAAAGCTTTTGCAAACTGTTTATTTGATACTGTATTTACTGCTCTTTTTAACACATTGCAAGCGGGAGACTGTGATCACAGTTATAAGTGTTCTGCGCCTGCATGCAAAGTGTTAAAATTCATGGTGTTGATAAGTAATAGTCTAGTTGTTTTTGTATTATTACTTTTATAAATTGAGAAATTAAATTTTTATTCAATTATGTGTTAGTACTGCAGGCCTCAGAATCTATTGTTCTGGTTTTCTTTTTTATAATTATATTCTTAATGCAGTCCATGCATAGATAGTTCCCGCGTGTACATTTAGCTGTCAAAAGACAACGACACATAGGTAAGCGCAGGTATGAAACTTGTCGTGTACAAGCTGTGCAAAATTCTGGAACATTCAGCACAGTAACACAATCCAGCGATATTTCATATAAAATCAAGGACCTTCAAGGCTACACATGGTTAGGAATGAAATAAATATATCGAACTATCTGTTTAGTAGATTGAATTTCATCTTTCAAACCATGTGTAGCCTTGAAAGTCATAATATACAATATGATTGAATTTGTCTTGACAGTCGCTTTCAATAAAAAATATAGCATTCCATTTAAATAACTGAGGGTCGCCTTCGTTTCAAGGAATATATTGCGAACACCAAAAATTGAGTTATCGTATTATGTTGTGTATAAAAAACAGTAAAAGTCATCCCTCTTCAAATTTTTACAAATACTTACCATATTCGAGAACACTGTATAAGAATAGCAGATATAGCCGCTTGGCCGCTACGAGTACCGCACGGCTCAAGGCTGCCGTTCCAATGAGCGGCTAGCGAGTGGCGACTGCGAGTGGCGACTGCGAGTGGCTCCCACTAGTGCAAGGGAGAACAGATGCATACTTCTCCCTTGCACTATTGGGAGCGTCGCCAGCCGCAGTCGCCAGCCGCTCATTGGAATGGCAGCCTTCAGCTAGTCGAGCCTGTATAATTTGACGGCGTATCAACTTTCGGCAATTTTTACAGGGCCAATTTTAAAATGTCCATGTTTTTGAAAATTTGACCATCAAGGGGAAGGATAGAACTACATTCTCATTTTTTCTTAGATTTTTAAAATCGCTCTCGATGTTAAAAACCTGCATTTGTTTAAAACAATTGCAACAAAAATGGTTCAAATTTTTCTTTTTTTAAATTGAAATAATTTTTTCTTAAAACTTTAATGTCTTCTCTATAAGCACCGTAAAACTCATCTCCACTACTTCCATAGCTATAATTTACTGAAAAAAAGTTAGCACTTATCTTCAAACAGCTGTAAAATCGACATTTCTCAAAATTTTGAAAAATCATTTTAAGTACGTTTAAATATCACTAAAGACTACAACATATTCAAATTTCAGCAACATCCGAAATGTTACTTCGAAAAGTGTAAACACAATAACATATGTATACATACATATATCAATAATGTGACAGTGGACAGGCTTGAATAACACGAAAAATCTTTCAATTTTTCGGAACAAATATATTTCCTCACATGAGTAACGTGTTGTATGAAACATACATGCTAATTTTGCATTACGTTAGATATGTTACGCGAAAACATTTACTACAAGGTCAATCATTCAATTCTTATAAAAAATGTGTTACTAATAAAATATTTTATTTCTTGGTTGCAGCACGCCACCACCACGGTAAGTTGTGCAAAAACCACATTCTGGTGTTCGTTACTTTTTTCAAGCATAATTAATAATAGTAGTTGCGCATTCTATTGCGTATATAATTCCTGCCGATACGATTAAAACACTGCAATTGAGCGTAGCTAGTTGTTTTTATATAATATCATAATTACCTTTGATTTTTTCATCTGCCGAGTTCGCTTTAACAAATTGGGCACGTGGTATGAAAGTAACCAATTAGTAAATTGCTTAATATGTAAGAGGACTGAAATATGAACTACACAACGAATTTTATTACCACTCATTTATGTACCTTGCATTATAAATTTTGGCTTAAACCTTCTAAGGCTTCCTGTACAAGTTTGGCTGTGCAAATTTGATAAAAAATTCCATTATGCCTCACTTTCATTTTCATTGACTACAAATGACAATTTTTTAATTTCTGTGCAAATTCGTATAACAGGTTATTTTGCTGTTGGTTTATTAGCCTACAGCGTAGGCAAAAGTCGGGTTTATCGGTTTGCTGAACCGATATTTGAATTGAAATGCCTTGTATCTTTTCCTGCCATTGACAGATTACTTTTTCGTTAACTCACTTCTCAAAATGATTACCTATGTAAGTAAAATATATTGCAAAGAACATGCTCGTGCAGGTTTTGGCAGATAGGTGGCGCTCCGTTATTTTAGTTTGTGTTTAGAGCAAGGTTGCCATACGTACTGGATAAATGGCGGCGTACTGGTGTGCATGCAACACTAGTTTTGAATGATATCAAATGTCGATTTATAGCTCCCGGTAGTCTTTGAGGGCCGAGATATTTGGTGACAAGTAGCAAGAATTCGTTACACTGGTCCATCCAATCTCTGCATTCCACTATTATGCATGGCACCTAAATCATTCGAGTCAAAATCCCATACGCATTCAAGAACAAATCCATGCCATATGGTACTTATACGTGTACCATGTATGCATCGGCGTTTGGGAAACGGCCTATGGTGCGAGGCACATAAGTGGCGTCCATTTAGTGATGGAGGGGGAAACACATACAGAAGGGGTGGTTATGTGTGCATGAACTGCGCCTGTGTCAGGAGCGGTGTATAACTGACGCAGGCGCAGTTCATGCACACAACCACCGCTCCTGTATGTGTTTCCCCTCCATCACTGCAGCTTCATCGCTCCTAACACTGATTCTTTGTGAAAAATCGTCTTTTTCGTTGAAATAAGGACATAAACTGCCCGGACCCGAAATTTCACGAACCCGCAATACCCCGCGGCGGATGAGTCGGGTCATCGTTGATTTCTACCCACCAGAGGCGGCCGAGAGTGTTGTATACGCGTGGTGACGTCATGACGCCTCGGGCACACCAGGCAGATAGAAATCAACGATGACCCGACTCAACCGCCGCGGGCACGGGCAGTGATGCCAGAACGAGGACGGGAGCGCTCGAGAATTTCCCCCACCTCGCAGGCACACTACGCCGGAGTGCGTGTCCGTGAGCTCGGCGCTTCGCGGCCACGCAGCTCCGGCGTAGTGTGCATGCGAGGTGAGGGAAATTCTCGAGCGCTCCCGTCCTCGTTCTGGCATCACTGGGCACGGGCTGGTCGGGTGAATCGAAAGACGGTCGGGTAACGGGCGGGTTGTCCCGTGATACCCTAGTAGCATCTATTGTTGGCAATTTGATGGCCAACTTGGGGATACTGCGGGCCAATCAGAAATGCTACTAGGGTATACCCACCCGTTGAAGGGCTCTGAGGCATACTAGCGATTCTCTAGTGGCGATTTGTAGATGAGATATCAAACTTCTTTCCTGAAAGTTCTAACTCCCCATATTTTACCGTTCAGGAATGTGTTTTCGGGACGAACTGGGTTGGCGTAACCCAGTGTTGTATCAGAGACAACACGTCTCCGGTCACCTGACATGGATTTTAATAACCCCTCAGGGGTTTTCGACAAAAACTATCTGCAAGAATTGATAACACATATATAAATATGTAAACATATTATTGCGAACACCATGTATAGCAGCAACCATGGCCTGCTGGTGCTCACATCTGAAGTTAGATAAATTCGTCGAGTTACACGTTGTGGAAAATGTGTTACCCTTACCGACAATCATTTCATCGACAATCGACACCGAATTTCGCAGACAATATTTACTCACCGACACGTTTAGATCACCGACAATGTTTACTTAAAGATGTCAACTTGTAGTGCGTATAATGCTTGGTATTTTTATTCAACCACTGACAAAACTGTGTGGACGAAAACATTGTCGGTGACCTGAACGTGTCGGCGAGTAAATACTGTCGGAGAAATTCGGTGTCGATGAAATCGTGCCGCTGAAATGATTGTCGGTGAGGTAAAGGTAACCCGCGGAAATTTAAGCATGCCCACAAAACAGTTTAGCCCTTAAAACGCAGTCAAATGTTAACAGATTCAGAATCTTACCCCGATTAGGACTCGCTTTCGGTCCCGTTTTTACTTAAATAACAAAATTTCTTTAAAGCATTAGGTGCTGTTGCATTTCAGAGTGGCAATTTACATGAGTCTAGTTGATGCAGTTTTATTGTAGTATAAGAGAAATATGGAGCTTAAAATCTGTTCCTAATCATAATAAGCTGTTTGCATGTTTTCCTTTTATATAACAAGTCGGACTTACAGTAAAAATGTGTTACGAATAATGATTTCTAATCCTTCAATATTATAAATAGAGATAAAATAACGCAAATATTACACAAGGTGTTCAGCCAGATGTGGGAGGAAATTTAAGGGGTGGTTCTAGACGTCAAAATAATTGTAATTATAAGCGTTTAAAGAGTAGGTATATTCCGCCTGGAGCCGGAAAGTGGACAACCAGGTCCAGCATCGGTGCACGCCGAAAAAGTAATTCTTGGGGTAGGGCAGGGAGTCAAAACAGTTGTCACTCCTTTCAGAGAAGCTGGGATAAAATTTACAATACTTTATCCAAAATTAAAGGGTGTCGTTGAATTACACTAAATCTGCCTACTCTCTGAAATTCATTGTTTCCTTTATATTTACTGTATTTTGATGTCTAATCTCACTTCTCAAATTTTCTACCACATGCTGCCGAACACCCTGTGAAACAAAAAAAATATAGATTTTGAGCGATATTGTGCAAATATGATAACCTGAAGTTTCTACAGTTTTATGTAATAAATGCAAATTTCATAAAATTTGTCATTCTATTTATTATTGGTGCAGTAATTAAATTAATATACTTGTGTGTGTTTCCACAAATTCATTAGTGGATTATGGAGATGATAAAAAGTTTTTGCGACATATTCCTTTTATGCGAATTTCTCGTTAATTATAGATTTGAATAAAAATTATTTTTTTGACGAATTAGATCTTTAATCGGTAGCTGCAGTGTTCTCTTTTTAAACAAATTATAATTGTCGTATAAAGCTTTAAGAAACCAGAAAGTATGGGACTATATGGATTCTTCAGTTATCTTTGATTAACCTTCACTGACAAGTAAAAAAGCTGAATATCGATTGTATTCAATTAGCATTAATAAGAAATATTCTTACATTTCTTTTTATTTCGTTTGCAGAATAAATTCTTTTAACCTTTTAATATGATAAGAACTGGAGTACTTTTTAAACATAATGCAGAATCTAATCTATTATACTAATTTGTTCCGTAGAGTACGTGCTTATGGTCCTGGCATAGAGCCAAGTGGTCCGATTGTAGGAGTGCCAGCTAATTTCACGGTAGAAACATTTTCTGCTGGTAAAGGAAATGTCGATGTTATCGTAGAGGACCCGGACGGAAATAAAATACCTGTAAGTTCATCATTTCAATATACAGTGGCGCACATATACTTACAAACGTACCTACATACACATATGTATATGCAGGAGGGAAATGAATTAATTTTTCTGATGTCTTTTTTTAACGTGTTGGTATTTATATATTTTAAAACGCGAAAGTAATTTTAAATTAACTTAAACATTAAAAAAGATAAAAATAATAGTAAATAATAACTTCCGTCTTTTTTACTACCCCTCCTCTCAAACCTCGTATTAATCGGCCACTGGGGCCATTTGGAAGTACATCCAATAGAATTATAATTAAGTAACAAAATCATATGGTGTGAAAATATTTAACAATATGTTTAAATAATAACGTTTCTAACCATGTAATTTCTTCTCATTAAAGGTCAACATTGTTTTTAACAAGGATAAGAACCTCACATATTCTGTATCATATACTCCACAAAATCGAGGGCCACACAAATTAAAGGTACTTTTTGCTGGAAGAGAGATTCCAAAAAGTCCCTACGTGGTTAATGTTGGAGCGAAGGCTGGTGACCCTACCAAGGTTACAGTGAGTGGACCAGGAATACAACCTGAAGGTGTTTTAGTAAACAGACCTACTTTCTTTGATATATTTACAAAAGATGCTGGTCTTGGTATACCAGAAGTTATTATACTGGATCCTCAGGTATGATATTCTTCTAGAGTTTAGACAATTAAGCTGTACGCTGTATGTTTTTGATTAGAATTCTATGGTAATTATTTAGAAGTTTTCTATCCTCACCGATTTATAGGGTTCAAAAACAACTATACCTGTGAAATTACGGCAAACTTTACCAGATGTGTGGCGGTGTGAATACACTTCACCTACAACAGGCTTACACTCGGTCAATGTATTTTTTGCTGGAAATTTGATACCTGGAAGTCCTCATAGCGTTAATGTAGCATCCGCATCAGATGCAAAAAAGTGCAGAGCTTATGGACGAGGACTATTACCGAACGGAGTCCGCGTTCAAGATGACGCGGATTTTGTTATCGTTACAACAGGTACCGGTGATGATGTACCCGGAGTTAAAATTATTGGTCCAGGTGGAGTTAATCGCCCCGTGCAGTAAGTAACTTTTTGTTTTAGTATACCTTCATTCTCATAATATATTATGATTGTAATAATGATGGAGGAGTATATATTTCTCGCAAATAATATGTAAACTCTTTCATTTATAACTCTTTCACCCGCCGCGCGTGTTGGCCCCCGCGATGGCCCTAATGCAGCGGTGACCACATCAGGCCATTTGGGAGTAAGGTCCCCATGATGTTTATCGTAGCCGCGCGGAAGGGGAGCACGAAAGCCAATGGTAACGTGGGCGCGCCACGGATAGGGAAAACTGTAGGTGTGTAGGTAGTAGCGTGCGGTGTAGGTTCGTACCCGTAGGATAAGTTGGAATGACTGGGTTCCTTGGGGTGCCCCAATGCCCCAAAGATGTGCTATTATCTATATATACAGATATTTTTTTATTTTTTTTTTACTTTTTTTCTATTTTTCTACATTTCAATAGCAATTGCTATATCATAAACCCAGGCAACGGGGGTCCCCTTGTACACCGTCCACTGGAGGGTCGCTGGGCCCCCAAGAATCCCAGTCATTCAAGCCTATCGTACAGGCATGAGGTTGCACCGTACACTACTACAGTTTTCCCTATCTGTGGCGCGCCCACGTTACCATTGGCTTTCGAGCTCCCCTTCCACGCGGCTACTGTAAACATCATGGAGACCTTACTCCCAAATGGCCCGATGTGGCCAACGCTGCCCTAATGCTCGAGTCACCTCAGGCGCGTACACGTGAATCGCGCGTGGCGCGTTGACAAAACAAAAACGCATCTACAATCGTGCACTCTGGGACGATGTCGAAACCCGGGAGAAAGAGGGATATTGCTTCTGAAAATCGGTCGAAAGGAGCACTTAATTTCCGAGCCTGATTTATAAGACAATGATCAAATAATATTCGGCAATAAAATACAATAGAGTGAAAGATTAAACATAGATTTACATCGATTCTTAACTGTGAAAACGTATAATATAATATAATCATTTAAAACAAGAGTCATGAATTTATTAACGGTTTAGAAATCTACCACATTAATTGTATCGAACTGTATTAACTGAAATTATACAACATAATGCTTCTAGCATGTCCAAAATTGACCCAAAAACATATGAGTGTCATTATACACCTATCAAAGAAGGACGACACGTAATAATGATAACGTATGGTGGAAAAGAGATTTATAAGTCACCTTTTGAAGTTAACGTTGGCCCTTACAAAGAATCAGCAATCAGGGCTTTTGGTCCTGGACTTTATGGTGGAGTAGTTGATCATCTAGCGAAATTCACGGTCGACACAAATGGCGAAACCGGTGGGCTTGGGTTTTCAATCGAAGGTCCTTCGAAAGCGAAAATCAATTGCCACGATAATGGCAATGGAACAGCAGATGTGTCTTATTTGCCTACTGCCCCAGGACATTATGCTGTGCACATATTATGCGACGGAGAAGACATTCCAAAGTCACCATACGTCGCGAATATTTTGCCAAAAAGCGACTTCGACCCGGATAAGGTAAGGCCTTTCTTTCTACTATTGATTTATGAATTTAATCTATTTCCTGTCTATGCGTGTTTGGATCAATACATGTGTAGAACAAACGCAACGTAGGTTGTACTCCACAGAATTACCTTTTTTAAAAAAAGTTCTAAAAATTAATTTACGACAATGTTTTTAAATGGGATTCTTTTTGATGGGTTAATAAATTTACGAAATCGTCTTCGCGCGTGTATACCTGGCGCGAATTTTTGTACCTTCCGGCCCATCGCGTGCTTGCTGTCCTCGCGTCGCTTTCCTTCGAATAAGCAATTCAACGAAATCGCCTCGCGCGTGGCAGTCACGTTGTGTCGAACCGCGAAGTGGTTGCCGTAGACGCAACGTGACTGTTGACGGTCCAAACCCGGAGATTCCCAAGGAGGAAGCGATCGACAACTGCCGAAGGGGCAGTTATCCCCATCCACGAACTATTGTATGAGGCGCAGCCTGCCACCGCGAAGTTTGTAAAGTCAGTCGTTCTAGAGAGCTCGATTTAGGAAGTACAGTGGTCCAAGAATTATTGACATGCTTTTTTCCCCGGATCATCGGGAAAGACCTACCCACCCCATGGTTTTGCTTCCTCGGTGCGAGTGAGGGCCTTCGGTCCCGGGTTGACCGAGGGTCTCCCGTAGGTGCGCTATTTCACTCACTCTCGGTTTACGTCGTTCAGTCTCCTTGTCAGACGGTTCGGGCGAGGCCGCGAGGGTCTTGACAAGGGTCAGTTTATTAGGCGCAAACTACTTCCCCTACCCCGGTTTATGGAGAATTCCCCGGTCCCGAATCTTTCTCGATAATCCGGGGAACACTGTATCGACGGATAGACCTCCCGTCTAGGAATCGCGACCTTTCTTCTTAATTTTCATCATTGACATCATTTTATTAATAACAAAAGCGCTTTGTGGAACTTAACCTAACAACAATGTGCGAAACCAGGTGCAGGCAAATAGATCCCTTTCGATTGTCGGCATTCTCATAACCTCCTGGCCTCCCCTTTTCACAGTCTTTCATATATTTCGGCGTTTGACATATACATCCAATAGAGTTCCCCACATTGAGGGAGTAGTGTTTGTGTGCTTCGTAGATACTAGTTGTCAAGAGATGAGATAAGTAAGCGGTACTCCGACTTTAATTGATGTCCGGACTGATCCGTTAATCTATAAATGAATTCAACATCATTCTTGGAGCTCACATCATAAAGAAATAAAATACGATTTTCAGGTTGAAGTGTACGGTCCAGGAGTTCAAGCAAAGTCTGTTCCCAGTAATAAGCCAGCAGAGTTTACAGTAGATGTAAGAAAAGCTGGCCAGGCGCCTTTGGAGGTCGCTATTCAAGATGCTCACGGAAGGGATGTTCCTGTTCGATTAGATGACAATCATGATGGAAAAGTGCAATGTCAATATACTCCAACGTCTGGATCGCAACACATTGTTATGGTGAGATAATTAACTAGAATTTGAATCAAATTATTTAATATTATAGCCGAAATTCATACAAATATTGCGCATTAATTAAAAATGTCAAAATTTTACGCAGTGAGTTAATCACTATGATACAAAATATTATTACGATAGATGATTCGATCTAAAACGAGAATCGTAACCGATTCGTAAAGAGTCGGTTTAGCTTCTGTCTTTAAACCACATCAAATTGTCATTATCATTCTCTCTTTTAGGTAAATTATGGTGGTGTAGCTACAAAAGAGTCTCCATACAGGATGAAAGTAGATGTGCCTTTAAATCCTGCGAAGGTATTAGCTTACGGGCCTGGTCTTGAAAAAGGTGTAAAGTCAAATACTCCAACATATTTTAACGTTGATTGTTCCGAAGCGGGGCCGGGTGAACTTCGCGTCAGTATGGAAAATTCTGAACGAAGGGAGATTCCCTATTCACTGACGGATAACGAAGATGGCACATATAACGTTAACTATGTAGCACCTCAGCCAGGAACTTATTTGGTAAATTTGAACTACGGGGGATTGACTGTACCCCAGTGTCCTATACAAGTCAACGTTCAACCATCTATAGATGTCTCCAAGATTAAAGTTGTCGGTCTTGCCCGAAGTAAGTACAAAATTAATTTATTATATTTTAACCATTATAATTACGTATTAAAAAATTACATCATTCCGGAGAAAATATGGCAATAACATAATAATTAAAACTCATCGACTTTTGCATTTGAATTTACTTTTGAGCTACTTTTCTTCTTAAGATACGATATTGAAATATTTCAAAATTCTTGCATCAATTCCCGTGGTTGAAATGTAAAATATTTTGTCATATTGCATTTAAAATTTTATTAACATTTAGAAATGAAAGTACTTTTAGGAGATAGGTTTGGTCGACCATTTCATTATTATTCTTTCTATTATTGATTTATCAGTATTTTTGAAAGTACAGTATTGTCTCCGTATTTGCTCGCTGATCGGGACCGGCGGTGAGCCCGTATCGGGTACAGAGCCCTAATTCCGAGGGTTCGTTTCTCGCTTCTTTCTGTCCAAAGGGGGGAGCGAGATGGAACGCTTTGCGTGCGCGATGGTCGCGCGCATGCGTCGAGCAGTCATAGCGCTCGTGCCCGTCGCGCACGCAAAGCGTTCCATCTCGCTCTGGCCTTCGCCGGACAAGAGTGAGACAAAAGTGGTGGGGATAGCGACAAGCCCGTATGAGGTGCATAAAACCGAGCATATACGGAGACAATACTGTATCACTATTTCACTATTTTGGACTTACCACTTCGCAATCTGAAGGAAGATAATTCTTTCTGCGTCAATAATGTCTAATAAATTTAGTTTTTTAAAATATTTAAACGAAATATGGATAACAATTTTAGAAAATATTGACAAAAGGGGACCCAGCTCCAATGACGTTGGCGTTAACATATGTTGTCAAGGTCAATATTCTGAACAACTTTTTCCTATACATATAACCGGCGGTCGTCCTCACTTTCAAAGATACATATTTGCAACAAACTTTGGTCAAGTTCACCTGATGGATTGAAACGGAATTTTTTTTAATCACCTTACCGCGCCCCCTTCCGTTCCGTACAGTACCTCTGTTAACTTATTCTGGTACAAGGCATTCCACTTTCCAACTTGTTCCGAGTGTTAGTATTGGTTGAGGCTAGATTAGTGCGGGGAGGGGGGGGGCGTAAAGCATGGTAGCGAACCTATGTGAGTTTAAGGATACTGAGATTGCGGTTACAAGCATCGCCCGACGGCATGCAACAATTGTGTCTTTTCTGTCTCCTGTCGCGCACAATAAGTTTAACAAACGTCGCAAACGAACTGGTTTTTCAAAAACCCAACAGAGGATGATACCTGAATGATCGAAATAACGGAATCAGCTTTCCCACGGTATACGAATCGTTGTATTGCTCAGCGTCACTACGTGAAAGAAATGAATCACTAAACACGCGTAACTATGTAAAGCAAACGTTTTGGAAACTTTTGTGGAAGGTGGGAGAAGGCGTGTTACGTTCATGACGCCGTTACGTTTGCCCCGCTCTGCCCAACGCAAATTCTGAGCATATTTAATTTTCCCGACATAAGCCGCCATATTGAATTTTAGATCAAACAAAATCTTTCATAGCTTAGAAAGTGTGCAAATACGGATCCAAAAGTTTTGTTGAAGTTTCCACCCCCTGGCAACGTCGAACACGCGTGCTCTCGGAGTTCTCCTACTCCCGTCCGCGTCGTCGGGGATTTCGCGCGACCCTAAAGAGTCGTTTGTGCGCAACAAATAACGTGTGCATTTGAGACAAACGTCGTCACAGCGAACTAATGCTACTACTACATATTCCTTGCGAATACTGTCGTGCGGGTGGAGCAGTTGGTGGGGGAAGCAGGCGGGTGAAGGGCTCACCGCTGAACAGCTCTATATTATAGATTGGTGAATTCCTCACGGAACGGGCTACACGTTCATCTAACTAAAAACGTAAAGTTCCATTTAAAAAAACGAAGATCACCTTTTACTCTCGAAGGCATGCCCACCTACAAACGATTTGTGACCATCACAAGATGTTCCCCTCAAAAGAAAGTAAATTATCTTTTCTTCGAACATTTTTTCAATAACAAATATTTTTGGAAATAATTGCATGGTTCACCTCAAATGGGACACCCTGTATTTATTAGAAAGGATAATTTATAAAATCGTTAGAGTGATTTGTGGCCTGAGAGCGAATCGCGCTTTCTTTAAAACATTGGAAATAATCTGGTCAAGATGAATCGAAGGATACCATGTTCATCTTCAGAATTAGATGATCGCTTTTGAAGGATGCCCTTAAAATTCATAATTTCAATTTTTCGAACAAAAAAAATGATAGCAAAAGGACTATTTTTAACGAAATCAACTTCAAATGATAGAATTCGATTTTTCATGAAATTTCCTTCATTATGTCGTTTCCTTTATTACGTCGTTCTTGGTGCTGGTTTCATCGGCGAAACATAAGGAATCGATTGGCGTCGTTTTCGCAAAGATTTGATGAGAAATGCGGAAACGAGACCTTTCGCACTTCTTAAGGGGGTAGACACGTCACGTGACACGGGCGATGCACCGTGCTGTAATACCGACAATCTAACCTGAAACATGGGTTTGGGATTTTTCGTTTTTCGTCCTTATATGAGCAGATTGTGGGCTGGGCGAGGTCTCATTCGAAAGAGGAAGATTCAATGCGGAGCGCTCTGCTCATCGTTTGAGTCACAAAACTCTTTTAGTGACCTAAAAATGCTTAAAGAGGTAAACACGCCACGTGACACGGGCAATGCACCGGGCTGTAATACCGACAATTTAACCTGAAACATGGGTTTAGTAGAATACGCTTTTCGTCCTTATATGAGCAGATTTTGGGCTGGGTGAGGTCTCATTCGAAAGAGGAAGGTTCAGTGCAGCGCGCTCTGGTCATCGTTTGAGTCACAAAACTCTTTTAGTGGCCTAAAAATACTTGGATTCATGCGGGTGTATTTTGTCGATTTTTACTCTACTTCCAACACTCATATTATTAGATATCAACACAGTCTCGTCGAACCATGACCAGAGCGCGCTGCACTGAACCTTTCTCTTTCGAATGAGACTTCGACCAGCCCAAAATTCGCTCATATAAGGACGTAAAGCGTATTCTACTAAACCCATGTTTCGGGCCAGATTGTGTCGGTATACAGCGCGCTGCATTACCCGTGTCTACCCCCTTAAGTACCACGTTTAATGGCTTGAAGTTGTTGGTTCTCTGGTCGCTAGGCAATTTACTTTATAGTTTATACCTCATTTAGTTTCAGTTACTATTACACGTGAGGGTTAACAATTTTTAGATTGATTTTCACTAAAAATCAAGGTATTTTTGAAGAAGGTAGGGTGACCTGTCCAGTGAGTGAACACCTCCCAGTGAGTGAACGTTAGTCATATAATACGAAAAATTAACGTCTATCGCACTTCACGTTGAAACTGACACTGACATTTAGACTGGAGACCTACAGATATCTCGCAAAAGCGTTTTTCTGTTTAATTATAACCGATACGGTATTAATTCCGTTTGTTTAACAGTTGTCCTCATGGCGTCCCACGAGTTCAAGGAAAAGCTGCAATTTGTAATTTGAGGGTGCATTTAATGGTCCTATGATAAATTTGAGGTTATAATTATATTGTTTTATGTTCCTTTAACGAGTTTCTTAGGTGTTCATGCATTGGATGGGAGATACCAGTGAATACCAATGAGTGAACGACCGTTCATTCGCATTTCCCTGGCATTTCTAACCGAATCAATGAATGAACAGGTTATCCCGGTCTTTTTTTCTCTTGACACTTTCGCCGTCAATGTGGAGGTTAGATTACCCCACCCCAGAAACCAAATTTCAACTATGCATAATTATGATCTTATAAGGCTAATAAAGTATCAAATCAATAATATTATTGCAATTAGAAAATGAAAAATTATTTACACCAAAAATCGTATAAATATATTGGAAACCTAACCACTGTTATTATCCCGTTCACTCAATGGGGTACCCCTGTTCATTCATTAGAAATTTATGTTTATTCACTGGTCATTGGCCATTTTTTATGTAATCCTCTACCAGGCTTTTAATGAAAGTTGTAACTATCAAACATTGCTAGAATTGTGTTCCGGGATGTCTGACTTTATTAATAAAACAACTCGCTTACAGCAATAACATTTCGGGGATTAAATAATGACTTTTGGCATTAGCTTTGTCAATAGCTCGGACAGAACAACTGCGCACTACGCGACTTGCTAGCTGACTGCCACGAACGATCGCAGGGTCCCACACAGCACACAGGCGCCTTAAAGGCGCTTTTCAGGCGCATGGTCCCAGGCGCTCGAGGCGCCTTAGAGGCGCCGCGAGCGCCTCACCAGCGTCCAATATGCGCCTTCGGAGCGCCTGATGTTACAAAACGGGACGCCTTAAAGGCGCCTTTAAAGCGCCTGAATTAGGACTGCCAGGCGTTTCAAAGGCGCCTGAAATGGGCGCCTAAAAGGCGCCTGGAACAGGCTTTTTAAAGGCGCCTGGAACAGGCGTGTTAACGGCGCCTGGAACGGGCCTGGATTAGGATTGACAGGCGTCTTAATTATAGATAAATTAGGTCAAATGCAGCTCTTTAAAAATTGCCATTAGGGCGTATGTAAGATGGTTATCGATACTGATTAATTTTAATCTAAATTTAATGAAACAAAGGGTTATTAAAATGAAATCAGACTGGATAAAATTTCATTTTCATTTACTATATTTATTTATTTAAAATTTGTTTACAGATACTTGATAAAACAAGGAGGTTCTCAGTTGGACACATATATTTCTTTTTTTATCATTATTACTATTACATGCCATGCTTTGATATAAAATATATAATGCACAGTGTGTTTACAAATATTTAAAAGCTATACTTATACAATACTTGTGTTACATTACTTGTTCTTACTAATATATAAAAGTCATTCGTTGTCTGTTTGTTTGTCCTTCTTTCACGCCTAAACGGCTGAACGGATTTCAATGAAATTTTGAATATACATTACGTACGTCCTAGATTAGATTATAGGCTATTTATTTTTTTAGGCTTTGTTATTTTGGAAACATCGTAAATAATTCCCGGGTGAAACCGGGTAACGTGTAGGCTAGTTTGTTATACGGAGGCATATTTTATTATATATATATATGTGTGTGTTATATATATATATATATATATATATATATGTATATATTTCTATAACAATATGACTTTATGCACGCAATGAATACAGACTGCACTTACATAAGAAGTATAGCTAGGTGATACACATGTACGTATGCAAAGTATACAAAATGTACAGAATATACAGAATATACATATAAAGACACTTAACGTCTCAACGATGGCGCCGAATTTAACAATTTCTCTACGCGGACGATGCGGCGGTCGCGTGCCACTATTCTCTCTCCAAGCGGACGGTGGCAGTGATGTAGCCTGCAGTACTATGCCTACAATGTAGCCATTACTATGCGTACGAGGTAGTCACTGTCTGTGTTCAAAAATTATACTAGGATTGGTTATTACAATCAACATTCAATTTATTCTTATTTGTATAACAAGCGTGAGCACTTAATAGAATAAAGAAAGTAACACACTATTATTGTATAACGTAATATCGAACAATTATAATCTTCTTATAATACTTGAATCGCGAGCACACTTTCATACAACCGTTTACGACAAGATCCGACACGAGAAGAAGGAACGGAAAACCCGGTGTGCAGATACACGACTGACGACAGTGACGACGGCCTTATAGACGCTTCTGAAATTTTGTATAGATGGCGCCAGGGTAGTTACACGGCGCCTCCCGAGCGCCTCCCGAATGCCTCCCGAGCGCCTCCCGAATGCCTCCCGAACGCCTCCCGAGCGCCTCCCGAATGCCTCCCGAGCGCCTCCCGAATGCCTCCCGAGCGCCTCCCGAACGCCTCCCGAGCGCCTCCCGAATGCCTCCCGAATGCCTCCCGAACGCCTCCCGAGCGCCTCCCGAACGCCTTTACAACGCCTAAAAGGCGCATTTAAGGCGCATTCAAGGCGCCTTGTTACAAATCCGGACGGTCAGGCGCTCAGGCCTAAAACAGGCCTAAAACAGGCCGAAAACAGGCGCCTTCAGAACGCCGTGTGCTGTGTGGGGTAGGCCCGAGCCCTCGGAACTTTGAACAAAGAGCGCCAAAATTGCTGACTCCGCACCTCGTGCACACAGGCCCAATCGTCGTCGCTTCGGACCGTTCCCAGCCTCACAGTGCTTAGGTTTTCAAAATGTTATCGCATCCGGCGTTCTATAAACGTTCCGCAACGTTGAGTTTTGCATGGGAAACGCAGTGGCATAATGACTTATATAAAATTATTATCATAATTCGGTACGTAGATCATTGACAATTGATCGAGGGAAACTCCCATAACACGTGTTGGTTGAATCAATTGTCAATGATGGGGAACAGAAATTTAGCAGGGTTTTATTCAAGAAATTGAAAAGTGTTTTGAAAGTGTAGTGAAGGTGTTTGAAAAGTGTAT
Source organism: Andrena flavipes (assembly GCA_963971345.1). Taxonomy (NCBI): domain Eukaryota; kingdom Metazoa; phylum Arthropoda; class Insecta; order Hymenoptera; family Andrenidae; genus Andrena; species Andrena flavipes. The sequence continues at coordinate 69,905,254 of OZ020479.1, read as the reverse complement.
CGGAAGTGTTTGAAAAGTGTAGTGAAAGAAATGGCGTGCAATCGTGAAATAAAACTTACCGCGCTTTCAATACAGCAGAAGTTGGATATATTGCAGAAACTTAATAATGGTGAATCGGTTAATGCACTTGCAATGGCATATTGTGTTCATCCCACGACCGTTCGCCGCATTCGGCGAAATAAATTGGCGTTACACCGACTTGATAACAAGGGGGTTCACATCCGAAGAATGAAGAAAGTGCGGAAACCGAAATACGATGAATTAGAAAATCGTCTTGATACGTGGTTTTTAGAACGAAGAGCGTTAGGGAACACAGTCGGCGACCTGTTGCTGCAGGAGAAGGCTATTGAAATGGCGATATAATTTGCAGGAACAACAGGATTTGGGTGGCGAAATTCAAGAATCGTCACGACATCCAAGATCGTCAGATGGTGGTGGCTGATTTCAAATCACCGGCCAATATACCTGATACCGATCTTAGTAGGAGGAGTGACGCGACGTTTCTTAAATTAAATAAAAAATAATCGTTTGAAATTTTCCGTGAGCTGTTTACTCGTTGAAAGGAACAATAAAATCTATGAGCACCAACACTTTATGAAAGTTGATTTTTTGCCTATGGTTTTTTCACTTGGGAGCAGTATAATCAGCCACCTGTAGAAATAGAGTGCATAGGTGATATACAGTAGTGCCCGGTTAGCTGACGCAGCTGTTACCCGCTTGTTAGCTCACACGGAGTCATCCCCGCTAGTTTCTGAAACTGGTCGCTCGAAGCTTCGGGCATGTCGAGAGACCACATTGCGTTTTTAAAAAGAATCAAATGAGGGTGATAGAAAATAGCAAAGTTTGTGGTTTTTCTGACACCTAAATTTCAATAAGAGATAATTCTGTAAGTCTCAGGGAATTATAAAAGTATAATTACTTCCGGAAAATGGGACGGGGAAGTTGTAAGTATGTATAAAGAGCACATGCAGGGGAAATTGTTGACATTAAATAATGATAACTTCGAAACAAAAGAATGAAATGCATAATTCCAACGCTATTTCGTAGATAAATGTCGATATTTTTGTTGTACATTTTGTGCTCTGCGTGTTTGCTCGCAAGGCTGGTACAAGATCTGGCGTTATCGTGGTTTCGGGAGAGGTTAAAGGATAAGAATCTACCGGGTGAACTACACCATGTTTGCTTAACCTCAAAAACTAAGTCTTTATTCAAAAACAACTAAACTAAATAGAGTGAGGTATGCAAGTAGGTTTTTGGCGTGTTACCCAGTCGAGGGTCGGATCTCGAGTCTTAGAAATGTCTCGAAAACGTTCCTGAGTAATATAAAATGTATAATGTACCTATAGTAGTGTGTATAATGCGGGTGTTTGGGTCTTACCTGGGCACAACATACATACATACAAATAACGCAAAAAAGATTAATTAACAACCATAAAAGGCAATACATTGTCGATGCAGATATTCAAGAAAGTGTGTTAGTGATTATGGTGTAATTTTTTTTACAACTTTCCTGTTGTATTTCCTGTACGTAAGTATGCTTCTATAGTTCCTTGTGATTTATAGAACTACGTTTTATTAAAATTTAAGGTGTCAGAGGAAGTATCAATATTGCCATTTTCTACTACCCTATTTAGTGATCTACATTCCTCGTAATTTCACATAAACCACATCATGTTTCAATTTCATTAGAATTTCTGATATCGAACGTGAAGCGTGATCAATTTGGCGTGGTGTGGCCCATGGCTAATTTTTTCACGTTATGTAAATGTTATAAATATCTGTTTTATAGATATAGTATATGTATATTGTACAATAGTTTATAGAACAATAGCGACGTTCACGTATTAACAAACAAAACAAAATCGGGCACCCAACAACAACAATATATTTATTTCTATTAATACATATTATATAACAAACTGAGAAGTAAGAAATAAAAAATTAGATTTTAAAACCATCTCGCAGCGGCTCCGGTGAACAGTTTGCAGCAGTTTCGTGTGATAATCCAGGATGCAGGGAATGCAGCGGACTTCCAAGTGATGATAACTGCCCCTTCGGGGAATCGTGTGAAGGCGCACGTAGTGCCGACTCATGAGGGTTACCTAGTGAACTTTACACCGACAGAGCTCGGTGAATATTTCTTGGGAATTAGTGTCTGTGGAGAACCAGTATCGAATCAGCCTTATCGATTGACATGTGTTCACGGGTCTGATCCTGGAAAGGTTCGAGCATCTGGGCCAGGGCTTTCGCATGGAATAGTACATAAACCAGCAGAGTTTGTAATCGATACTCGCGGAGCTGGGCAGGGAGGTCTCGGTGTCACCGTCGAAGGTCCTTGTGAAGCTGCCATTAATTGTCGAGACAATGGTGATGGAACGTGTTCAGTTGCGTACCTACCAACTGAAGTTGGTGACTACGGCATCAATATTACGTTTAACGATATCCACATTGGCGGCTCACCTTTCCAGGCAATCGTAGTAAAGGACACCGATGTGTCGAAGATCAGGGTCTCCGGGGATGGCATTCAACCACACGGTACCGTGGATCGTGTTTTTATGAAATTCTGCTTTGATTGATGAATTCTGAGTGGCTATTTCTATCCCAAACATTGCAGTGAAAATGAATCGGACAGAATATATCAAAGAAATTATAGCGACAAATGTGTTTTTTAGTCTTACGGTGAAAACGCATTTTCTTCTTTTAATAATTTCTGAATTAATGTATCAAATTTAATTATATATTTAGCTTAATGAAAAAGTAGTGGATAAACAAACAATTAATCTCCCGATGCATATTGAGGAATAAAACAGAACAAGAATAACACCATTCTTTCGTTTAAAATTAGTGTTTCTGATAATTAAGCAGTAATTTTATGAACTTCAATATTTCTATGAGTTTAAATATCAGCCTGATTTCTTCACTATGCAGGGTGTTCCAAGATTCATCAAACTAGAGTGCCAGTATGTTCTAAAATAGGAATAAGAAGAAAATGTTATAGGAACATAGGCCCACAAGTGCTTTATCAAAACCAGTAAATGAGGACAGATCTTTACCGTTAATAAAAGTATTAATCGTGTTCATTAATGAGGGGAACATTCTATAGAACATTTTCATTCCATGGTCATTCATACAGTATTTTCCTCATGGAGGTACATACATATATATATATTCTTAATTTCTGCATTAATTTGGCACTTAAATCATATCACTTTTTAACTATTTTTATTATTCACGCAATAATATATGACAATATGTGTAGAGGATGTTTCGTAACCGGTGGTATACGTGTAAACGTGGTGATACTATATGAAAAAATAAGTTAAAGTATACAATGAAACTATGTCGTAATGCGTTCAGTTTTCAAGAAAATTGACTTTGCAAAATGCAGTTTTTGGCATCCAAAAGGCAGGCTGAAATAAGAGATACATTTCTTGCCACAATAAATGAGAACTCTGTTATATTACATTACGGAAGAAGCGTTCCCTTTACCACAGCGTTCCCCGATGGGCACGAAAACGGAATTGCCGATGGCGGAAAACTGAATGAGTTATGACAAAATATGTATTTTTCTATATTTTTTACTTATTTCTTTGTATAGTCTCATCAACATTTTGCTTGTACCGCCGATTGCGGAACTCGCTGTATGCAGGGTATCGCAAAATTGCGGGACAATCCTGAACATGCAATACCCTGATGCAAGAAGACATCGAAAATTCCTTTACCGTTTTCATCACTCTTCCGCGCTTGTTAGCTGTTTCGGCTTAACCTCTTAGCTACGGCTGGACTTTCGGCGGAACTGTATCTGTGTACAACAGAGTTCTAACGACAGCGTGAACCACTATAGCGGCATACCGTTTAGAAAGATGACATTCCGGTAATATTCAACTATTAATATCTTGTGAAGAAGCCTCGGATTCCAAAACGGTAAAGGACTTTACGATGTCTTTTCACATCAGGATATTGCATGTTCCGAATTGTCCTGCAGTTATGGGACACCCTGTGTAGTTGCGGTGAAAATTTAAGGGAATACAAAATAATTGAAAATTAATCGTTTAATAAATGGATAGAAAGCAGTTTCAAACGTTTATATTTACAAAATACTTTGATTGACGTTATATGCAAGAACCACTTGTTTTATTCATAGCCGATAATATCTTTCATCCGGTTCATTTTCTGACGCAGTGTAGATGATTTTTTATGACCATAGGTATCTCGATAATTCATTTGAAACGAATACTTTATTAATAAGTATCAGAAATTATCACTCCTTCCTTATATTTATATGTGATTCTGAATATTTGAATATATGTAGTCGGGATACCTATTTATGTTGCATTTACGTTGCATGCAGTATGCATGTTTTTCGGTGTTTTTCATTTCTTTACGTCTGGAAAACAGTACTTGCAATTACACAAAGTCATGTAAAAAATAGGCTGCAGACTTTAAGGACATGTATCTACTACCCGTAAAACTAAACGGACAATTCCCAGTCAGCAACAAAATACATAGGTCTTACCCGATCAATAGGTAGAAGTCTCAATGGAGTAGAAGTCCCGGGAAGATTCATCCCAACATCTTTCTAAAGATTTATAAGTCATCCCTACGATCTTTCAGGACGAACAATGAGACAACTAACTGACTTTTTTGGCCGTTTGAAATAACTGCCCAAGGGGGTGCTACAACGACTTAACAGCTACCAATACAGTAGTCCTCTATAGACCCTATGATAGGACCTACTTAGTATCAGGTCTATAGCGACGGTTACCACATATTTAGCACTTCACGGAGCGGAGCCCCGATCCGAACAACACTTCAGACCCCATAATGCCACATTTCTACATGTGAAACGCCTATTTCCACCGGTTTAGATAGTCTTGTGACTCGCGACGGCTAAAAATTAAGAAGGCAACCCCAATCGACGAACCCAAATTCATGTAAAAATTGGTGTCTTTTTAGGAAACTAAGCGGAGTATAATAACGTTATATTTATGAACAAATGAAATAAGCCATTAGTTGGCAAAAAAAAAATATTAATTCAAAGAATTATTTATACAATTATACGCAAATACAGGTGCTCTGTTTCAAAAGTTGTTACGCAGCGTGCATAATAGCGGTTGTTCTATTCATCTCAAACAAACAAACTAAAATTTTTTGTAAATTGCGCAAGTAATAAAGCTGAGCTAAGCTAAAATTCACAAAATTGCGATAGTTTGAAGAAAAGTATCGTTTCGTCACACATTTCGTTGCGTGCGCCTAAAAATCCCAAACAGGGCCAGCGAGGTATACAGACAGAGATTCGTGGTACAATAATAAGTATAGGCCCAGATGTGGAAACCAGACGCATTAATTAAGTAATTATGTAGGTATTAGGTGCGTTTGATTCGGTGCTCGGCTCAGGTTTGGACGCACCCTAACATTTTCATTGCCAACGACGTATATTGACGCTCAGGGATTTTTATCTGGTACGCGGTTGAGACGTTAGTTCCGCTGATAATTTCTAAAAAGCGATAAATTGTCCGAGGGTTCCATAATGTTTGGTTTGCATCACAGTTGAACGCGATAAAGCGTTTGCGCGAATTAATCATCCACGGGAAGTAACGCAAAATCCACCGCTCTCTGCTTCAATGTAAACACTTCCATTATAAAACTATTTTTTTTTTTTAAATCTCCAAGAAACTTTACAATTTATCCTGCAAGGACATTCGGTAAATTGATTTAGCTGTATCATGGGTTTATATCACGTAGATACTTTTTCTGTACTGGGAGATATTTCATTTTGAATGTCCTGAATTCGGGTTGCTTGGATATAGGTTTTGGTATTTATGAGTATTGCTGTCTCATGAGAGTATTATTGTCGTTAGCAGTGATGGTTTGAGTGAGGAGATTTGAATTATCTGTAACTGTTTTGTGTCTAAGTCTGGGAAATATCTTTTGTTACAGTTACTATAAATCTCAGTGGTGTTGGCTTGGTCTTTGACGTGGTTATTTTTTAGTTGTTTTATAGTGAAATTATTATTTACTGTTTCCTTTAGGAGTTCCATGAGGGGGTCGATGATTTGTGCCTCGATGTATATCGGTGGAGGTTTTGGTTGAGGTTGAGTGGTTTCCGTTGTAGCGTTTTCTGACGGTTCGTCTGCAATTTCTGATAATACACTGTATGGGGTTTCAGCAGGTATATTTGCTAACCATTTATCGTGATTTATATCTGGGTCGATTATTATTTTACGTTTTTTATTGTTAGTTGTAGTAGATCTACTATTTGACGGTTGATCAGTTTTCATTAGATTTTCCACAGCTTTTGTGTTGTTATTGTCCTGACGTTTGTTAATGGTGTATTTTTCACCAATTTTAGAGATCCTTATTTGAATGATGTGATTGCAAAAGATGTTCTTTTACTATTTTTCTTGTCAGTACGTTTTAGCGTCGGTGGTCGTAGTAGAAAATCATTAAAGTTTTCTTAACAACCTCTTCGATGATAATTCTCTATTTGGTTAAACCAATTACGAATGTCGTTTTCAGTAACATTGGCACTAGCCCTCGTGACACTTTCGGCATATCCTTCTCTGAGGATTGGATTCCTTCTCAGAAAACTTCTATACCATGCATTCTCAGGAATATTGTCCCGGAATGGATTTTTTAAACCAGTTTCATCCAAAAACTGTTTGACGCTGGCTTGAACATTCTCCTTTCTTCTAGGGAATCCTTTTTTATCGCACTCAGTAATCCATTTAACTAAGTTAGTCTCTCTACTCTGACTTACTACAGGAGGAGGACCTCGAGTTGTTTTTACGAAAGCATCGCTTATTTTGAATTGTATGGTCGACCGTCGGACACCATAATTTTTTGAAGCCATACGCTGCGGCATGCCTTTTCTCACAGCATCTATTGCTTCTTGCATTTGTTGTTCAAAATATCTTTTTTCGCATTTGTTTTCTTCTTTTACTTTCGGCATGGTTTAAAATCCAAAATTCCTAAATTATATTCATAAAATGAAACTAAATAGAATTTATATAATATTAATAAATTTTAAATATATTTAACCTATAATACCTTTTAAAACACAACCTTTTAACATCAGAAACTGCCAAAGCATGACGAATGGTGGCCAACAACTGTTTCACTGCTGCTATGACTGTTAGCTACCCGTTGGCCTCGTGGCCAATGACTGTACTAAGACACTATTTACATTACAGTTCTTGGCCACCTATAATTTTTGCAATAATATATAATATTAATGAATAAATAATCCTTTTTTATAAAGTTTAAACCTTTATTTGTCTACATAACGAATATGAGAGTTATATATATATATATAAAATATATATATATATATATATCGTAAATAGATTAAATTATCTAAGGATTTCAAGTTATCTATTTTTTACACGTAGTAGTACGATGTGTAGCGAAATATTGATTGCATTCGACGCATGAAAGTACAAGGTATCTGAATATGTTCATTATAAAAGGCATATTTCTTAATATTCATCTTTTTAAAGAAAAAGGCCAATCACTGCCAGGTGGCCAACAACTACTCTGTTTACCCCTACATGTATTCGGCGATTGTGCCAGGTATATTCGTATCTCCTTAACCTTTAAAGGACGAGTCGCCAGACACCAGGGGCGTGCGGGTATCAGACTTTTCGGTGTCGGGACGGGCCGGAAACTTTCGGGCGGGATCGGGCGGGGTCCCGATACTTTCGAATTGTTCGAGATCCAGGTTAATGTGCGTTTATAACTATATACTGTATAGATATACATATACATATCCATAGTTACAAACGTGTAAATGAATTGTCGATGTCAATTTCGGTCGAAAAAAAAGAAGACTTTTTCACATATCTCCATCAATTTCAACCGAATTACTGAACCGATTTGAAAATGTTGTACGGTAGATTTATTGGTGATTCAATTATCTTTAATTTAAGATAATTTTCGACCACATCGGTCATTCGCAACACGAGCTATTCGCAATTAAGTGGGACCACCTTTTTGATAGACTGGTAAAAAGTCCACCTGTCGATATCTCGAAAAGGTATCCATAGAAATGTTTTTAGACCTTATTTTCGGAATCAGCGGCCCATCTGCTGCGCAAATTTTTATTTTATTTCGTTAACTAGTGTTATCAGCGGAACTTAAATTTGTCCGAATTGCGTCGTGTTCGGTGTCATTTTTATTAGAAATACCTCATTCATACGTTGGAAATATTCTCATTATGTTAAAGCAAAAAAATATAAAAATTTTATTCGTGCTTGTCACGCATACTATTTCTGTGGAGTACTTGCTGCCGGTTGGCCGTAGAGGGTCGCCTGTTTACGAGCAGTCCCACAATGGAAAGGGATAGCAAGGCCCAAGTTTCTTGGGGTTTGAAAAGGGACAAGAACGAGAAAACAGCCGAATTTCGTCACAAATGTTCCAGCCTGGTGGATCACCGGATTTTGTTCGAAAACCCCTTCTCTCCACGTCTACTGCGACCATCCGGAATATTTATCGTCTATTAGTAGAGTCATTTGTTAGCGAACACTGTTATTTGCCGTCCACACCGAGGCTTGGAAAAATTGGAGAATTGTTAATTGTTAGTATATCATTTAAATAATTGAAATTTTCTACAAGTTGTTTTGATAAGTGAATTTGTCCTGCAAAAATACACAATTTAAAAAAAAATTCTCTCTACACCAAATAATTCCCGAAATATTCAATAAAATACAATTTCGACCCCCAACTTTAGGGGCTTGTCACCCTTTCACTATGAAAAATTGCCGATAAAAGAATCGTCTTGAATAATTTTCCAAGAACTACATCTCACAAAAATCGGTATGTGTGTATAGGTTCGACATGCTCCGTTGTGAATTTTCGACGACCGACAGAGCAACGTAGGGGAGACCCGGGCTAGTTGACTAACGAGGTTAGTTGACTAATTCCCTTTAATTACTGTATTATGGAATAAATTATGCTGCGATTCGCGATATTGAAGCATATGAATGACCAGTTATTCAAATGTCACGGCGACATTTAACGTGTCGCCGTGACAAAAACTTGCGTGTTCTATCAGTGAGAATGAAAAATCGAAAAAGGTCGGCGGGAAGTAAATATTTTTGTTTCGACTATTTATGGATTTTTGTCCACTAAGTACTGCTTGATGTTTTTTCATGAATATTTTGTGGAAATGTGATACATTGACTATAATTTACGGTATTTTATTTTATCCGGTGCGTGGAGGTTTTGTACGTACGGCCCTTAACATGTTAACAATGTCGGATGGGGTTACTCGACTAAGCATAGGAATACCAGTAAAAATTGCATTTTTTATCCTCAAGATGCAGTCGAGGCAAAGAGTTCAGATGCTCAAGTCCAGTTTCCCCAACACAAATCCTTTGAAGCTCACCCCTACCAGTTTTACACCCTGTTTTCCTTTCAAACTTTCAGGCCTTCTACATAGACCATAACACACAACTACAAAATAATTATAGTGTCTAACGCCATGATAATTAATAAAAAATATAACACTGTGACGGAGTGAAATTTTTTTTAAATTTATTGGTCGTTTCGTATACTATATTAATGGAATTGACAGCGCATATATAAGCCTGTCGGATATTTTAATGGAAATGTGTTACCGTATATGTATATACGCCTTTCGTACACAAAGGTTTAAAACTGAAAAGTAAATGTCAAGTCAACTAACCCCATCATATTTGTTAACTAACCCCGCAGCTGAGGTTTGTTGACTCATTCGTCTCACTACTCTAAGTACATTAAAAATTACTACCTAAACTCAATTAAAACGATTATCAAAATTAAGCCTGTATACCTAATGAAATTTCTATACTTTTGGTATGCAGCAAGTCAACAAAACAATGGTCTACTTATATAATTTAGAAATGTTAAAAATTAGTCAACTAGCCCTGTCTCCCCTACGTGTTAAGTGCATCGATTTGTACCATTTAGCGATCGACGGCACAATTGTAGGTGTTTTTACCTTGGCGTATAGAAAGGGACAGTTTCATCTCTAGCAGCTTTCACGCATTTGTGGTAGTACGGCAGAAGAATGTGAATCGTGTGTATAGTCACAGACGAGGTATAGTGCAGACCTAACATCTAAATCATTTATCTGTTCCGGGATTGTGGGGTCCCAGGACCGATTACCATTTCAGTGTCACATGTAACGTTATCGGTAAAATCTCGAAACAGATTCTATACGTCGCCTGTGATAATAGTATTCATTTTAATTGTCGCATACCACTAAACGCGTTATGATTGAACTACAGCTTGTAATGATGTTATAAGAAAATAACATTGATACAAGTTCAGAAGCCAGTTTTGGAGGAACTTAAATTCTACGCCATAAACATATGTACTTTCTAAATATTGAAATTTTATGAATTTCAGGTTTACCTGTGAATCATGAAGCGGACTTTACGATAGACGCCCGAGGGGTCGCGAAGTCGAAAAATGATGAAGACAAGGTCTCCTGCACCATTAATACACCTAGTGGTGGCAAAGTCGAGAATCTCATCGTTCCTGGTGGAGACGGAACTTATCGCGTTAGCTATGTTCCATTTGAAGAGGGATCCCATACAATAGATATACTTTATCACAATATCCCTGTTCCTGGTTCACCATTCTCAGTTAATGTTCAACGAATCGGTGATCCTACGAAATGCAGAGCATATGGGCCAGGGTTGAAACAGGGATACGTCAATAAGACCAACACATTCGTCGTAGAAACAAAAGGTAGAGCATTCGAATATTTAGTAAATCAGATATCAGAGCGTAATGCGATGTAATTTAGAAAGAAAATATTATTTTGGAATTGAAACCTGAGAATTGTATCCATCGTGATTACAATTCGAATCAAGAAAGTCGCGTAATGGAAAGCGTATTTTTTTATAATGTACAAGTTTTAAATATTCAAGGCATGTACCTTAATAATTTATAAATGTTTAGATGGTGGCAGCGGCGGTTTGGATTTATCTATGGAAGGAACTGGTGAAGTAAAAATGGCATGTAAGGACAATTACGATGGTTCCTGCAATGTTGAATATGTTCCAACTAAGCCAGGCGACTACGAAGTTTCTATAAAATTTGCCAATCAACACATTCCTGGATCTCCTTTCCAAATTATTGTCATGGACGAAAAAGAGGCTAGCAAAGTCTCTGCGTATGGACCTGGACTGGAAGCCGCACGAGTAAATGTTCCAGCAAAATTTATTGTCGACACATCGAAATCTGGTCCAGCACAATTGGATATCACATTAAAAACCGATAAGGGACAAGTTCAGAAACCGGTCATTGAACGGCGTGAGAACGGCTTATATGAAGTTACTTATCAACCACCTCCAGCTGGAAGTAACTTGCAAGTAGGAGTAACTTACGACGGAGAAAATGTACCAGGAAGTCCTTTCAAGCCGAAGGTTTTACCTACCGTAGAGCCAAGTAAAGTTACTTTGTCAGGACCTGGAGTAGCACCTGTGTGTACTGCTTCTTTCCCAGTTGATTTCATAGTGGACACCTCAAAAGCTGGCTACGGTGCCCTCGAAATTCAAGTTCTGGTAAGTAAAGTCGGTTATTCTGGTCTGAAGAGTAAAAAATTTTTTTTTTTTGCGTTTTCTACTGGTACATTATATGGGCAATACCTGTGCAAAAGTTTTTTTTTCAATTCGGAGGCAAACTATTAATATTTTACTTCTAATCATTTATTATTAATATTTTAAAATATGTGGAGTACTTCATCTTCAGTAGTATAAGCACGTGGCACAATGATTATTTTGTACGGTTACCAGTAAGCTGTTATTTTTGCGCCCGGCAGCCCGAATCGTATTTCGCCGTGTTTCTTAATCCATTATCTTTTCGCCCGCTCTTTCGACCCCTCTCGCTCGCTCTCGGGTTCTCTCGAACGAAGGATTTCAAGAAATGGTGGGGATAGCGATGCGCGTGCAACGCATATTTGAAATGCGCTCATAGCGAGAATTTACAGTAAACGAGTTTACACATCGTATGATCGCACATATATTTAACCGATTATGTTTGTTTGCAGGGTCCTGATCAAGTACCTCGCAAAGTTGAAATTGAGGATTTAGGAGATGGAAAATACAAGGCGACCTATCTGCCTGATGATTGTGGCCGTTATAAGGTCTGCGTGAAATATGGGGGTACAGACGTACCTACTTGTCCGGTTAATGTTCAAAGCGTCTCCACCGGAAAAGCTGAAAAGTGTAAAATCAAAGATGGTATTCAGCACACTTTAGCGCAAGGTGAAGAGTATTACATTACTGTGGATACTGAAAATGCAGGCCGCGGTGCAGTGACCTGTCGCATACGTTCTACATCTGGAAGGTAAGCAAATTCGTCATTATGAATGATTTCTGAAAAGGGAAGGTTCTGGAGTATAACGCTGATTCTTTTATGAGTATTTGCACAGTAATAGGGCACGAAATGCAGAAATTTTCTAATAATTTGGTATAGTAGTGTATAGTATTTGAGTTTAATGAACACATTATAGTGTTACGAGCTGAAGTTAGAAGATGGTCAGAATAGACAGATCGAAGTCATTATTGATTAGTTGTCACTCTTGGTCTGATCGTGTTACGTGAGGGCGTTAATTTTTAAGCGACGGAGCGATTGAATCTAATTTTCTTACGCCACGTTTAACGAATTTAAAAGGGATTGTTGTAATTTTGACATCATCAGAGTTGTTACGCAAAACTCAGGATTGTTTTTGGGTACGGCTTTTGTCTACAATCTATACAGGTTCTCCAATCAGGATATGATACTTTTTGAGAGACTGGTTCGAAACAAAGTGAGACGGATTTATATAAAATTTACCATGTATTACAAAATAAGCAAAGGAAAAGCAAAAGGTGGTAAAAAAATGGGTAAATTACATGGGTTTGTGTTACAATAAACTATATAAAGGTTCAAATGCGGTGTGTAGAATTCTACACTCGATTACAAAGAATGAGAATGTGTATCGCAATGAAACTCGGTCGAGGTGGCGCTCTGATCATAGTACTCAAAATGGCGATCTGAGCATGCGCGTGATGACGCCGTGACGTCAAACCCAACCAACGCCAAGATCGGTCTCTACGGGGACTGAGTCTTTCCGTTGTTACAGAAACACTCGGAACTCCAGCTCAATGATTATTTTGAACAAATAGAAATATGTCCCTCGGACAGAACGACCGCGCACTACGCGACTTGCTAGCCGACTGCAACGAACGAACGCAGGGTAGGCCCGAGCACTTGGTACTTTAGACAAAGAACGCCAATGTCGTTGAACACGCATCTCGTGCACATGGTCCACCAAGTCATCGCCTCGGACCGTTCCCAGCCCCTTAGTGCTCGAGTTTTCGAATCTTATTGCATCCGGTGTTCTAGGAACGTCGCACAGCGTCGGAAGACAGTTGTCGATGATCTTGTATGGGAAAAATATGCCGTGGCATGACAGGCTTCAAGCTAGATTAAATTATTACTGTTGAGAACTATAGTTCACAGATAATTGACAATTGATTGAGGGAAATTCCCATAACACGCGATGGTTGGATCAGTTGTCAATATCTGCGAATTGACTGTAGCGAAAATACAGTGTGAATATTGCAGAAAATTTAGAAATGAATTTGGAAAAGTAACCGGCACATAATAAACGTACATGCGGATAAAACTGCCAAGCTATAGAGCAGGCCTTCCCAAGTAGGCGAAATGCACTCCTGAAACGTATGTTTCGGTTCTCCCTCCAACGTTGCGCCTTCAGCTAAGGTGGGACGATTCCCACTACCCTCTCTCCGAGGAGACAGTAACGCTGCTAGGAAGCATGCCGGGACGCTTTAGGGTGAAAGTACCAAATGTGTCAAGTTTTTATAGGAAATTTCATAATGACTTAAAAATAGAATGCTAGTTTAAATTTTAATTTTTCCTACTATTTTCTCTATCGTCCCTGGGGTAGCCCATTTAGTTCACTGGATGATATGGCCCTGATGTCAATACAATTTCGTAATTAAAAATTATATAATTGAGCTGTAATAAAAGTTTACGACTCTTTTTTCGAAACAAGCAATTTTATTCTCTGAAAGATGGCCTATCATATGATATAAAGAAGATATTTAGAGTGATCGCAGTGAGGGCGATATTTTATATATTTTTCATAATTTCTTTTAGCGAGGTCGTAGATATTGACATTGAGGATAATGGAGATGGCACAGTTAACATTTATTACACTGTCGCGGATGCTGGTGACTACACCCTTAGCATCAAATTTGGTGGCCAACCAGTGCCAGAAGGATTTTACACATTCACGGTAAGTTGATAAGCTTCTTTATTTCTAGTATAATTGCCAGTGTGTTTAAAAATTGTTATTTTGTAAAAGATTAATTACAAATTAATTCGTGAAAAGTTAAGTACCTTACATGATGCAATTTTTACTGGAAAATGTAATTTTTGTATGTAACGTAAGACATTTTGTTTGTGGAATATTAAGTGACTGTCATTCAGGTCACCAGGAGACCCATCAGAGTTTAATGAAATTTTGCAATGATGATTCTGAAGGGCATATAATGACATTCTGTAGAATATTTTTCCGCCAATACACATTCTTTAGAAACAGTTAGAATGCACAACGTAATCCTTTGTAATCCGTCGTTGTTAGACGTAAGTGAATACACAGACGAGGTAAAGAATAGACCTATCAACCAATGCATTTTTCTGTCACCGGTTTGGGGGGTCCTAGGACCCCCTTACCAGTTCAGACCCCCTTAAAAGTTCGCATTCAGTGCGCACTTTAGCAGGTTGCCGAATGTGCTAGTAATTAATCTATGACCGACTTTGATTCGTTTAAATTAGTCTCTACCAAGTTTTTATTATCTTCCATGGTAAAACGATCTTCATGCGACATTTTTAACAGAAGATGTCCCTCTAGATAAATCTCTTATAAAAATATTCGTGGCAACTACAGGCTTCTCGCCCGCCAATTCCTTAAAACCGAAGCTGAAAATCTGAATAAATCACGCAAAACCATTTAGACGAAATACATGAAATAGGACAAATTAATCAAAACCATCGACGAAATACCTATCTGAAAACGAATAAAATTCTGATCAGCTGCCGAGACCGAACGAAACTCACTGAAGGTAAGTTTCGCTCGATCTGGGCTCTTAACCTAGGTCGTAGGCTTTCGCTTGATTCCGTATCGCAAGTCGCGATACTTGGGAAACGTTACCAATTGCCCGAGCACACCGCCATGGAGGTACCTACGAAAGTGACCCATTTCTACGAAATATTTGTGGTCCATGTTCGACCAATGCTTTGAGCATTTTTGAAAATTTGGGAAGAGTCTTACGACTAAAGTTCTTAAACTAAGCTAGACTGATTTAAATATTGTAAGGAGAGAGAAAAGTAGAAGTAGCGTTCACAGTGACCAAGTAGTATTAATATCATCTGTCATTATTTGTATGAAAAAGAGCTTCAAGTTATATAGTGGAAAATCCTTAAGAAATTAATGCTTTCCATTTTCGTTTTATTAAGAGAATCTAATGACTGGAATGTAATTAAACTTGAGAAGTGTAACTCGTATTCAAAGCATCAAGCTTTGAGTATAAAATTCAAGAAAACTAATTTCTAATATTTAAAACGCGATATTAGCACTGTGATCTCGAATTTGAAATTTATTGTTACTGTTCACAAGAACTAAGTATGTATTCGTGGTCACTGTGCTCGCTACAGCAATCATTTGTTCAATAGCATGCAGAAAAATTGAAAAAATTAAAATGTACCACTCACCGATCGTTGAAAACAGTCTCACTGCTATCCATGCAGACAGGAAGCTTCTTCAGCAGGTTCTCAGACCAAGGTCAGTAGTACGGAATAGAATGCAATTGAGCAAAAAGCAATTTGAGCACCCGCGCTGAGTCTTAAGTAGTTCAAGATGCGTAAAAACACTGACTCTACACTCGCGTTGACTCTACTAACACGCACATCCATCTCATGTTTTTAAATACAAAGCACTGCGCGTTGTTAAATGTCCCTAAGCAGTGGTTCAAGAAGTCTTCTAAATACTGTGTGAATTGCAGTAGAATCATATTAAGCGACCTCCCACATAGTCCAGTAGCTACTTTTCGAAGCTTCAGTCATGCACCCTGCACTCTCTATGTATATGTCTTTCACTACTGAGGAGATCCCAAATCTGAGGAGCTATTAAATAAAATAAATCATGCAAACCCGTCGAAGAAATACACGAAATAGAACGACTCATGCAAAAATCCACGGAGGAATGTATGAAATAGGGGAGATGATGAAAAACAATCGAAGAAATCAGTTAAAAAGGAAGAGAAATCGGTTTTGGCCTTGGCAGAATATTAACATTTTGAATGGCTTTTAACGAACCCGAAGATTTCATCGACACCAACCGAATAAGTTAACCTAGGCTAGGAAGCCGAGGGGGTGCAGGAAAGACCAGGGCTGAAAGCCTGACCAGGTCCTCAGGAATTCTTCCAGGTTGTCCAGTAGGTCCGAATGGTCCAGGGAGCCGCGGGGTTCAGGAAGGACCAGGGCTGAAACCCTAACCAGGTCCCCAGGAGGTCCAGTAGGTCCGGGTGGCTCGGCAGCTCCAGAGTCCTTGGAGGTCCTCCAGGCCCGGAGGACCGACGACGACTGAGTACATGGAGCTCCGTGAGCTCCCTGTATACACTTCGGAAAACCATGTCCCCCCATCAAAACAAAGTCGACGGTTGATTACAATTGCAAAATCCAACGAATTATTCGGCAAAAATGGATTTCCCGCTAAAATATCCATTCCAGTGGCTATTGCTATGACAAATAATGTTAACAACATTTGCACTAACCGGCCAGTATAAATTATTATTAACTATGATCGATACAACTCGAGATATCAAGCAATTAGCAATCGCAAATTGTGAGAAGTAGTGAGAGCTGCGCAGATCGGTCGCAAATCGGTAAGGGAGTCGGTATGCTCTGATATGGAATGCAGTGTACTCGATGGTAGTAACACGTTTTACATTACCAATGCCCAATGTAATAAGATTTTGTGAACTGTTGGGATCATTGGATGCTTTGGCATGAACTTCAAATTTTTCAATATTCATTCGTAACTCTTTGATATAGTTTGTAAGATAATTTTAAACCTTTCTATGATAGAAATAAATTTAAAAACGTCCAAAACTAGGACAACATTTTTGATGAAGTATTGACCGATCGTTTTTATTTAACCTTTAGAGGGCGGGCCTGGCCACTATAGTGGCCACCTAAGAATTTGGATTCTTTGCTGGACATTTTGGTGGTATATATGCATAACATTTAAGTAAATAAAATTTACAATTTCAATGAAAAAATCCCGGCCCTCTAAAGGTTAATACCCTGGTATTAATCGTACATCTACACTAAGATAGTCTATTTTTTAAAATATAAAATGTAGGTTTTCGGAAAGGTTACTTTTGTTCCAAACATGCTAACTAACATCTGTGCAAAAATTGATCCTAGTTGAACAATATTTGGAGGTCACTAGAGTTAATCGCTTTTAGAGGCATGCGAAAGCATTTCTGTTTGTTTCCCAATTAATGACCCTGCAACTAACGTCTTTGTGGATTTAGGGATACTAGTGGAAGCCGTTTTTATACCTGACACATAACCAACATTTTTTACGCTATTAAGGGGTAATATATGGAGGAAGTGCAGCATACTTGAAATACTGTTGGTACCACTGTCCAACAGCCATTTTGATCTGTTTGTCGCCATCACCCTCAGTTTTCGAAAAATTCGATTTTGAAAAAAAAAATGCAAATTTTGAACTTTGAACACATTTTGTGTTCAAACAGTGATAGTTATTCGGTTGCTTGTTCCGTCACACTATTTTATGAACCCTTGCGGATACAACGATATATGTTACTATTAAATTATAAACATTTCAATATGTTTAAACAACGATCAAATGGAAAAGGACACCCGAAGCGCACCAATTTTTGCAGATATGTTTCTATAGAGAATACCTAACTACTCCACGTGAAACCATGAGCAGAAGTAATAAAACACCTTTTGTTTTCAATGCAGAAACGAAAGAGTTTGGCAAAACGCGCGGCGCTGACAGTGGTTGTCAATGGCGCATGGGCCGCTTAGCGTCACAGAATAGCGTAAAGGTAGGATTTCCAAAACGCAATCCGCAGCGGCGAGCAGCGCATTGGAAATCCCAACTTTAAGGGACCCAGTTCGGTTCGAGCACTTTAAAGCGTAAATTCTAACGGTGGGCATACCTGTTTCAGAAAAACCAGATTGTTTATTCTTTATCGTGTCGATATGGAAGTGTCGCTAATGGATTCCTTGGGGTTTTCCGATGAAAATTATGCCAAATGTCGTGTAAACCGGACAACTTTTACATAAAGAATACAAATAGCTTGTGTCAAAGTAGTCCGATTTGCATGATATTTGTTATGATTTTCATCAGAAAAACATAAGGAATCCATTGGCTTCATTTCCCTTTCGATACGACGAAGAAAAGAATTTCTTAATATGCTGTAATGGATATTTCACCCTCGACTGCGGGGGGGGGGGGGGGGGGGGTTGAACTCAAATCGCTATGTTCGGCCCAGGATTCATACCTTTTTCCGTAAAAAGCGATGAAATTCGGTGAGGCACTGCGGGGGGTTCTCCTCGCCACGGGATATCTGCCGCATCCTTCCACCCTGTATAATAAGTGTGTGAGCCGACTACCCTCCGTGTAATCCAAAGCGAAATTTTCGTCGGCGCTGTTCTGTCATATAGGCGATGCGTGATCGCTGCTCTTCGGCCTAGTGAGCGACAACTTTTACTCGTCGCCCGGCTAATCCAACCTTACTTGAAATTTATTTCATTAATATCTCATCACGCCTACAATATTTTCTAAATTTAAAGGCATTTTTCTTATGTAAACCTCATATAAGCTTTCGAATAAGACCAAATTCAATAAAATCGGTCCACGCGTGACAGAGATATCATAATATCGTCTCATGAATCAGTCGGAAACGTTAAGATCTTTCTTCTGATCCTTCAAGCAAAATTTTCGTCAACATAATACGTATACGCGTTACACGTACACGTTCACCCAAAAGAAAGACTAACACGTGTTTGGTTCGTCAATCACTATCTTCACTTTGCAATCTACTCAAAATTTTGATAGCTTACCATCAAATTATAACCTGGCGAGTGTCAAATAAGGTAAGTTGTCAAAATTTGAGATGCCGCATGTTTTTCCAAATACGTATCGTTATATCATTGAATTGCAACCAAAATGCAGTCTCAAACACAAGGTAAGTTGCCGAAATTTGAATTGCGACATGTTTGTATATCATCAAACTGTTTTCTATTTGTAAGTAAACTGAGGATTTTATGTATATGTCGATAATCGAAGTGTCAAATGATGCTGTCACCTACGCGTATACATAATTATTCAGTTATTTTGATACATGGACACCTTCGATAATGCATGAATTTAATCAGTATAAAAAAACGGGAGGGGTGAAAAAATTACCCCGTCAACAATAAATATAACCCATAATCACAAATCCAAACGACTTGAAATCAGCCTGTAACCACAAATCAAATCAATTCAATCTATATACAATCAACATATAACCAAAAATCAAAACTCAGACACTAAAAGTAAATAATAAAAAAATATCCAAAAGCATTTGATTTACAAAACAACGATTTTATTTAAAATGCACTAAAAACTAAAAAATTCTCCATGGACGTGTTGATATTCATTATTCCTGTAAAAATCTATGTGTATTTAATTATTTTTTAGTAAATTTCATGTTATCTAGTAAAATATTTTTTCTTAAGTATATAATATATATTTTTGTTATATTTTATTTGTAATAATTATACCTAAAACATATATTTATAGTTTTTTACATAAATAAATTTTAAGTTATCACCCTCCAAAGTTAAGCGTTCCATTTTACCCAACTCTTCTCTACACAAAGTACTATACATACCTATACATAATACATATAGATCGGCAATGGGGTGCACGTGGTTTGTTTCATAGTTCTTGAACTTGCGTACAATTTATCCTTAATTCTGTCCTGTGATAAGTCTGTTCATAGCTGTTCATGGCGAACCTTTCTAATTTATAATATTAAAAAAGAAGTGATATCCCCATAAAAAATCAAGGACGGAAAAGAGTATTATAAAATAAATCATAAAAATAATAGAAGATAATAATATTTACAATTTAAAAAAAGATGTGAAATTAAAATGACCTGCAAGTACATAAAGGTGTTTTGTAATGATCATGGACATTTTAATAATATGAAGATAAAATGTGTCATCTGGACATTTGCCTAGATGTCCGCGGCTTGGAAGTCAAAGACTTGGCGTGGCCAGGCAAGGTCAAGGTGTCGATGAATAAGAATTATTTAAAAACGCAAAATAATACAAGTGTATTTATATTGTCAGAGTGTTAAATTAACAAATTATGTGAAAGCTTGTGAGAGGAAAGGTATCAGGGTCGATGAATGATCTTAAAATTATTTCAAAACTCAACATAATCAAAATGTACTCATATTGTCTGAGTTTTATATTGACAAATTATCTGAAAGCCTACGAAGGAAAAGGTGTGGATATTGATGACCTGAGAATACCTTACCTGGCCACGCCAAATATCTAGATGATAAATTTTATCTTCATATTATGAAAATGTCCATGATAATTACAAAACACCTTTATGTACTTGCAGCTCATTTTGATTTCACACCTCTTTTTTATATTGTAAATATTATTATCTCCTATTTTTTTTATGATTTATTTTATAATACTCTTTTCCGTCCTTTATTTTTTCATGTACTTGGCGTAATTTTTTTACTTTTTTTTATTTTTTTTTATGGGGATTGCACATATAATATGTTGATGAAAACAAAATCATAATGACTGTTGAAGTTGTATGCTACCAATAGTAGGCACGAAAATGAAGAAAAAACTTGAATGGCTACTGATAACACGATACCAGCTATTAAAAGCTCGCCCGAGTCTATTGCTTGATTCAGTTTGAAATCCAATACTACGCATCTACTTTAGCGTGGAGACCTCCTTAAACTATTTCGAGTGCATGTCAGGCTTTCCCAAATTTATAAGCAGAAACAGACGTCGTAGGTGGAAGAGAGGGGGCGCGTATTAAATTAATGTAGGCGGTTGGATTAAACGCATCTAACATTTCTAACATGGACGTGCATGATTAATTTTATACTTTAATTGCCAAAAGGAAGCCTCAGATCTTTCCGGTTATCTGCCCGGCACTAATTTGGTATTTTGAATTTAACCGTACCCCTAACACAAACCTCTCTCGTGTAATTATTATAGTCCACACAAGTGTTTTTGTTTATACGAAATGCATGCTCACAAAATGAAATTGTTATGTAGGTTCAAAATACCAAAATAATGTAGTTTATACAACAAAAATTTCGTCTTGGTCTCATTTGGGGCGAGTGGTAAAGATACTCAATGATTTTCAACAATTACATTACGCATTTTGTAATTAAATTGATGTAAGATATAAGATTTTTAATGAATTAATATTTAAAAATGCACTGCCCTACACTGTGTAAAATCAGAAGAATGTGTTTATTTATCCTTTTTGCAACTAAGAAAATGTTAATTTTATAAATAAATAAACGTAAGTTAGGAAAATATGGATGCAAATGAGATTGTGAATGTCAGATTTGCATGGCTCCGATTCACACTTATTATTAAAGTAGGTACATACTCCTTATATGTAAGGAGCTGAAATTAATGTACGTGAGTTTAGAAACGCTGTTGACGAATATTCAAAAAGTGTGGCCTAGTTAGTAATACCATGTTGAAAAAATTGAAAACTTCTCTGAATTTTCCTATATCCATCTATTCAAGAACATATACTTTTGCTTCTTTTTTATTTTATAGTAGACAATTTCTAACCAATGCTTCAGTTCGCAAATCTTATGGTGTATATACTATAATATTATTTATCACCGTTGTACATTCAATTTTTTAATATTATTTTTGCGCAAAGCGTAATAAGTAAAACAAAATTAAGTAAAATAAAACAGTAAATTAAGTACACAAAGCCAGTTTTAATGCTCACGTTAAAGTATTATAAATATTATGTGGTTCCCTAAAACTTTATGTAAATTTAATATAAATAGTTCTATTGAAATGGTTTTCAATATTTGAATATTTAATGAATATACACGGTACATACTAAACATAACTAAAAAGTATTAAGCACTCGAGTCACGATTAAAGATCTTTATATCAGTCCAAATCTGTAGACAATCGCATTGAATTGTAAGTAATTATCTCTCTTATATGTATATTATTCTTACACATTAATTACGATATTCATGTAATGTCTAATAGAAAAGGATATACGGTCGAAATTACAATAATATACCCTCTTCTGCGACCATCAAATTCGCAGACTTTCAGATCCAAATTCGTTATACACAATACTACTGATTCATCCGATTAAAATCAAGTCATATATATATATTTTGCACCATAGGACATTGTATTACATTTTCCTTTTATTTCACGCATCGTTTCTTGTAGTCCGAGCGGCGGAAATTTAAATAGCGTGAAACTAAAGTTAATCGATTAAGCATATCTTTCGGCACTGTTGTGCGATTAATATTCTTTACCCTTTTGCAACGTGGGTGAGTGGGGGCTGGCCAGCTATTATGGTAACATCGTGTTTAGCATTGTGCTCGGAATTACCGTCAGTTACCCAGAGTTTCGTGACGGCTATCGTTCTACGTAGTTAGTTGCTGCTGATGTATATTGCAACCAAACGCCGAGTTCATAAATCAAGGTACGCAGCAATATTTGGAAAAAAAAATAATTTTGATCCTGTAGACTCGAAAACCATTGGGCTAGAACGTCTGCTGAGGGATCGTGACAGTGACACTTGTTGCGATATCAACGCTAGGGGTTGTACTGATATTTGATTACACGAAATTTTTCTGTTCGATCTTTTTCAGTCTATATACTATATATCTTCGTTTCAAATAGCGATAGGGGTTTGTTAACTTGCTGATGTACCGTCGTATTATACCCTAACGTTTTTTTGGGAGACTCGTAATATTTTATAGAACTTTCGCTAGCGATTTTTGTTTAACCACATAGTTGTTTTGAACATACTTTATCCAATATGGTTCCAAAAAATTTTGGAAACCGTTACAAGGGTTTATTTTATTTTGCTCTTTTTGTTTCTTCGACATTTGTTATTTTAATTAATGTGACTGTTATTACTGTGAATTTCAAAAATTGAAAATTTTAAGTGGCTGCATTATCTTATTATATTATAACCACACATTAGTTTGAAAGTTGTGATTACGCTACTAAAACTCGGTCTGCAGGAAATTAATTGTATCACAAAAACGTTGTTGTGTTCTGCCCTGTTTATTTCTATGAGCAGAATTTTTTAAAAATCTAAATTTAAATCAATTGTGTAGGAAAATGAAACATGTTATTCTATTGGTCTGTAACATTTCATACATTATTAACTAAGGTGACAAAAATGTATGAAATGATGATTTGAAATGAAAATAAAATTAATTTCATTTGGCATTTAAATCGAAAGTAGAATTATATTATACGTTCACAATTTCATATGAATAATAAGTAACTAACATAGAAGGAAGATTAACGTAGATTAACGAGTCACAAAAATTTTCACTAACAATATGAAACAATAGTATCGCTAATAATGTAGGTAATCATTTTTCAGCATCACTTTTAAAGTACATGGCAATATCAAGTATATACGCCGTTTTGTTACTTTGAAAACGTTTAAAACCATCAAATCGATTTATTTATTATCTAATAAATCAGAGATAGGTTTTTCATGTGACACACGTTTTGCAATAATCTTGTCATGGTTGCGTAATAAATTCTTTATGCGTAATAGCTTTGGCTGGGCACCAGCATCAAAATACGTAGATTCTATCATAATGAGGTGTACTAGACACCATCGCCCGATTTCGAAGATCTTACGAACCCTGTTAATCCGTATATCACATTTCTTTAAGGGGAGGTTCCGGTCTAGAGCCCCAAAAAATAGATGATCTTTAGGAATTAATTAAAGGAAAATTACTACATACTATTTGCATTGCATTAAGGATGTCTTAAATTATAGAAATATATTTTTTGTTTTATAATTAATCATTGCAGACGGCACTGGGGAGTAGTTAAAATCAAGGTGTCAAAAAATTCATCCAAATCGGTGGGACCTGTATTTCCAAAAGTTATTATCCGATTCGACTGAAACTTTTTTATTTTAAAGAATATACTTCTGGCTGGGGGGGGGGGCAGAAAAAATCTATCTATATTTATAAAAATCTATATTTATCCCCTCTCCCCCACCTTCCCTTTTCCAACTCCTCATCCATGTCCACTATTAGCAAGGTGAAGAGGCTCGGGCTCAGCGGACACCCCTGTCTCACCCCTCTCGCTGTCCAAAACCTCTCCCCCTCCTCATCCCTCACCCGCACCTTACCTATCGTTTCCCTTAGCGCCTCCTCGCACCTTACTACCAGCTGCTCCCTCACCCCCTCACCCTCATTGCCCTCACTACCACCTCCCTGTGCACTGAGTCAAACGCAGCCTTCATATCCAGGAATATCACCACCATTTTCTTCCCCTTTCCCCCCACTTGCCTATTTATCAACTAATTTAAAACATAAAAGTTATCCATACACCCCACCCCCCTCCTAAACCCCGTTTGACTCAGTGGCAACAGTCCCCTCTCCTCCACCTCCACTCTCAACCTCTCCACTAACACAGATGCGTACATTTTATACCCGGTGTGCGTTAGTGTTATACCCCTATGCTCCTCTACCTTTTTCCCCAGCTCCTTCTTTACCACCGGTACCACTACCCCCTCTTTCCACCCTTCTGGCCACCCTTCCCCCCTCCACACACTCTTACACAATTCCCAAATCCAGTCCTCCACTTCCGCGCCTCCATACTTCCAGACCTTAAATCCCTTATCACCTTTCCAATTTCCTCCCTCCCTATTTCTGCCTCTCCGTCCCCCTCCTCCTCGTCTTCCCACCCTCGCTCACCCTCCACTCTACTCCCCCTAACAATCTCCTGAAATACCCGTCCCATTCTCCCATTGTTATACCTTCGTAAACCCTCCCACTCCTTTTTTTCCCCTATTTACCACCTTCCATACTTGCCCCTCCGTTCGTACCCCTTCCACCTCCTTCACCCACCTCTCCACCTCCTTCTTCCTTTTTCCTCACATAATCTCCCATATTCCGTCAGGTACGATGACTGTTCCGGTGCGTCGCACAGTGGTCCGGATCGCTGGAAACGTGAAAAAAACCTTACGCTCGCATTTCACCCTTTGTCATTATGCAAATGGTCAATCCAGGGGTTTTTGGGGTCGCAGAATCTGATTCCGAGGTCAAAATTGTTATTAAATTAAAGCTAAGCCCTGTAGGGGGAGAGGAAATCTCGATAAAATAATGTTATTTTTTTTTTAACAGTACTGTTTGATTTGATTACGTTATTTGAGGTTAATTACGGCATCAAATTTTGAAAAATTTACAGGGATTGCGTTTTTAAGATAGCAACAGCTATTGAGCGCGCGGAAACTAGAAGGTCAATAACTCGTATAAATTCACAATTCAGATATTGAAAATGCTTTCATTTATCCATTAGATGAAATTGTGCATTCATTCGATGTTATTGGAATATATAAAAAGTTATAAATAACTAATATAATACGTTTTTCGGAATCGAGAGGCATCTTTGAAACTTACATTATTTAATAGTCTATAGTTTAAGGAATGTATGTGCAAAGTTGTACTTTTTTGCGACTTCCGAGTAATAACCAATTATGTTGGCAACAATCGGGCCGCTTGCGCGGAAGAAGTAAGTATCTGCGTCCCGCCAACATGCTTCTACATATAATGATGTTTTCACATATTCTTTTGTGAATTTTAACACAAAGTTTGTGATGTACATTTTGTTATTTTGACTGATTTAGAGATCCTTTGTCATGGACATTATTTTTCCATATAATTCATCGGTTCTTTGCCAGTGGTACTCATTGATGACTAATTACGGTGCAGATAAAGTCGGATTTTGATATTTTTCTGAAGAATATATTTTTCTTCCCAATACGTCAGCATTTTCGTCTTTCAGATCGTGATTTATTTGCAACATTGCTCTTATTGTTGTACCTTTTTACTACAAAATTAAGTGTTTGTGCTTTTCGATATTTTCTAAATAAAAATGTGTATTAGAAAGTTTTGCCTCGTGATTGATATTTTCACTATGAAAGATTGCAAAAATTATGTTGCAGGCGTCAGAGGAATACCGGGAGCACAGTACACATAAAACTCATAGAGCCGGAAAGTCTCGTCAAAAGAAGGAGCAGCGTGTTGAACAGCACAGTACAAGTACACAAGAAAGCTCTAGTGTAGCAAAAGAACAATTTCAATCAATTCGACTGAATAATATCCCCTTATCATTATCCAGTGGCACCGTAACATGTAAGTATCAATAGTTGCTCGCTATTAAATATTCAAAATATTCAGCAATAAAGCCAATTAATCTTTTGTTGTGTTGCGCACATTAATCGAACTCAAAAATATAATACGAGTTATGTCAAGTTGGCTGTCTATGAAATTTTACTATCATGTGTTATACGAAAAAGGTGATACTTAATACACATATACAGGGTGTCCCAGAGTTGAGGGACAATCCGGAACGCCCAATATCCTGATGCAAGAAGACATCGAAAAGTCGTTTACCGTTTCAGGATCCGAGTCTTAGTTCTCCAGATATTAACAGTTGAATATTAGCGGTGGAACTTCCGGAACATGTGACGCGGAATACGAACATAATGTGTAATCAACTATACAATTACAGTTTAATCGTAATTTGTAAGTTGTAATTAGATTACATTTTGCCCAACTCTGGTCTAATACCGCTGCTGGACCATTGCGTACGTAGATAACGGGAACGGCGCGGTTGCACTCTTAAAATGGCTACCGTTTTCTTACTCGTCTTCTACGTCAAATTTAATATTCTCTGGCGAAAGCCAAAAGCACCCTGAGCACTTAAAAGACTCTACACTTTCATCATTGGATCATAGATGGCGAAAGTATCGGCGCAAGGTTGTAGTGGAATGCGTCCGTGAGGCGGTGTTGCCAAATTTACCTGTTCGCGCGCGCGTAGGTTGCAATCTTAACGGATGACCCTGTACTTATGCAAGGTTGATACCTATAGGATGAATTGCCTATAATGCTTTCTTCGCATTCCCGGAAAAGGGTTCATCTCCATGATGACGGATGAAAGACGTGAAGCCCGTTTAGATGCGAGACGTAAAATTTTACAAGCCTGAGAATTAGGTGAAAGTGGTGAACAAGTACTACCTCGTGCACTTCCGGAAATCAACTTCTCCGCAGACGACTATTATAAAATAATCGATTGGTCCTCTGTCCGAATCAAGTCACCTCCAATTCTCAACAATGTAACTAGGGGCTATCAGGAGCTATCAGAAAAATTGTCGAGCAACAGCTTGTTTCTAGACTTGGAATTTCTTAATTATCCCTGCCACACCCCTGCAGTCCAACGCATGGTGAAACTCGGGACCGAAGCATCCTGTCGAGTGTATGGCAGCGATGCAAGAGTTGGTTTCATTCGGTGTACATTGTTATCCTGTCAATACGATGCCAAATTTTGAAAAGAAGAATCAGTTCACACTGTAAAGTTTGCATACCAATAACAGCTATAACAAGCGCAGTTTCTCGTTCTGGCAAATAAAAATATGAAAATGCATCACAAAAAGCAATAAAATTATTTAAGAAAAAAAAAATATATAAAGTACAAAAAAACAACACAAAAGCAAGGAGCCTGACGTACAGCTATCTCCGTGTGGTGGCTTCTCAGCCATTTGTTCCGTTAGGAAAGTGGGCGGAGAGTTGCATTTTTTGATAGTTTACAGTGCCGACGGGCCATTCCTGTCGTTCCGAAACCAGTAACGGGTGTTTCTTTGCTTCAGTTACGCAACAAATATAGTCCTGGGTAAAAAAAAATGTAGAATCCACCAACTGAAGAAAGTCGAACTTTCTTAAGTTTTTTACTAAATTTTTAAAAGTTGAGGCCTTTGGTGCACACGGAAGAAAATATTCGATCGAGCTGATTTTTTTTACACGGCTTATTGGGCCAAATAGGCAACTTTTCCGCACTATTAGAATTTGATTATCGAAAAAAAGTTTCTTTCACTCCACCCTAATATACAGGGTCATTTTACCCTGCAACCCGCGCTCGCGCGTACGAGTAAAATGGCAACAGCGCGTCACGGACGTATTCCACTACAACCATGCACCGTCCCCGCGTTCGGAGAGCTGCCAGCGACCGACAGCAGTGATGCCCGAGCTTCGAGAATTTTGTGATAGTCTCTATCAAATTAACGTAGCAAAGAGCCCGGGTTGAAAAATTTTGGGCCTTTTTCGTATAACTTTTGAACTATAAAAGATATCGGAATGCAATTTGCTCCGAAAAATGAGGAAAAATTATTCTCTCTTAACGATGGATAATTTAACATATTTTACGTTTAATTTTTTTTCCATCAATTTTTTAATGCAAGAGGAAGCACCTTTCTCGTTTTACAAGTGAAGAAATAGATTTCTATCGTTGTGAATCTGTCATCGTTGGCCTCATTTCATCTCAGATATACGATTTTTTGCACCAATTCGTTTTTCATTATCTTAAGATGCGGCGTGAAAACTCTGGAGATATTTTAGCTCGACTTGGTCACTTTGCAAAACAACAATTCTCTCTCTCTGCCCTCTTGTCTCGCCCGCGAGCACCAGTGGGCCATGGATTTCCATCCATAAAATTCTTCATCAAATGTTGTGTAAATCAGACAACTTTTACATAAGGAATACAAATAACTTGTGTCAAAGTAGTTTGATTTGCATGATATTTGGTATGATTTTAATCGACGGAACGCCAAGAATTCATTGGAGTCGCTTTCGAAAAGATCTGATGAGAAATGCGGAAGTCGAAGATTTCTCTCTTCTTAATGGTATTCCAAACCCTTCGAGGGTCGAAAGTCATAAAATTCAATGTGGCACTGTGGGGTGTTGTCCTCGTTACGGGAGCATCACGAGGTAGCTTTGCAAAGTGACCAAGTCGAGCTAAGGTCTCTCCAGATTTTTCACTCCGTGAGGCGTGCCTCGCGCTGCAGCCTCGCAACGTCGAGACGCACCTTTATACTTTTGCGAAGTTATTCTCGGTCTTTCGATTCGTCCGTTGCAATCGTATTCTAATAAGCCACATGATCGTTTCGTCGTTCTCCTGTTTGTTTTCGCACCACTACAAAAGTAGTATATGTAAAATTTATTACATAGCTTGTGAGACTGTGGTTCATACAGATTGAATCACACGATTGGGACGGGTTGTATCTCTTGTCTGGTTAAAAGTAGAAAAAACTTTTGTAGGGGAGAAAGTTGAATGGTATAAGGTGGTCTATTTTTCTACGCACTATGCACTATTCTTCAAATGGAATTGCATATTTCTCTACGTAATTTTTTTTATTCTAAGCACCTCTTTCCTTTTATAAATATTTTTACTATGATTATCAAGTTTTCATGCTCAACAATATAATTTAATTAAATATTTTATCATGTTATTTCAGCCGAAGTAAAAATGCCAAGTGGAAATGTGGATAAGCCAGTCATTGAAGATAATCATGATGGTACGGTGTCCATCAGATACGATCCAAAAGAGGAAGGACAGCATGAACTTTCTGTAAAGTTTAACGGTGAACATGTTCAAGGTTTGTTGAATTTTGTAACGTCTTAAATTACCATCATAAATGCATCGTTACAAGCGTCATTACATGTATCATTAAGCACAATGGCAGAAAAAATAAGTAATAATTTGAGAGAAGTAGAATGTACGTGAAATTATATATTTCCGCTAAATTAAGATAAAAAAATACAAGCGCTGCAAGTGGAATTCGGAAGCAGAGTGGTAAGGGGTTACACAATCTTGACTGGTCCAAAACAACTTGTATTATAACGATTTTTTTTTAGGAGAAATATGTATATGCGGTTAGTTGAAACGCCCATTGTTATTACAATGATTTAATCAATGGAACCTTTTGTACATTATTTATAAAGATTCACGTTATAATTTTATAGACAAAGAAGTTTTCAATTTTTTGATCCCGTCAAGATGGTGCAATCCTTAAATGCATGGAACTGACCGCCACCGGCCGGACCTGATTAGTCAGCCTCTGCAATCATAGTTGTAGGGGCTATGGACTGGACTTTATTGAACGATAGGACTTTATTTATATGTATGCATACGGTTTAAAACTCGCAGAGTAGTTAAACGAAATATCTACTCTATCTCGATTTTGCGAATAACAAAAAATCCCAAACAATTTGTTTTCAATTAATTAGGTTCACCGTTTAAGTTCCATGTGGATTCACTTGCAAGTGGTTATGTCACGGCGTACGGACCAGGTTTAATACATGGTGTTTGCGGTGAACCCGGGAATTTCACCATTTCCACGAAAGGAGCAGGAGCGGGTGGTCTCTCGTTAGCAGTCGAAGGACCTAGTAAAGCTGAAATCTCGTGTCATAACAACAAAGATGGAACCGTGTCAGTTTCTTACTTGCCAACTGCCCCAGGAGAACATAAAATTTCCGTCAAGTTTGGTGACAAGCATATTAGGGGCAGCCCTTATATCGCTAAAATTACAGGTATGTAGGTACACTCATTATTATAATTCATAAGTAGTATGGCTAGGAGAATTCTAACTTCGGTGTGCTGAGGGGACCACGGGAAAGTGCGGTGGGGGGAATTCTGGTCGCGGGGAATGGACAACGCTCTTAACAGCTAGATATTTTTGTTTATAATAAGAAAGCCACGAGGGGCCGAATTACCAACAAGCGCCATAATACCACCTTTTCCTCTACAATTTGCAATGGTTAATTACAAGGATTAGTGCTAATATATATACAGGGTAAATTAATATGAATTTCAACCTTGAATACAGGGTGTTCGGCAACACGCGTTAGAAACATTAAAGGGTGATTCTACATGGCCAAATCAAGAACAACGAAATTGTGTTTAAGGCTTCGTTTGTGCGGCATTAATTGAGGGCTCGGATGCAATAAGGGGACTAGCGCTCGAAAATGCGAAAAAGTATTGTCCAAACGGTAAGAAAT
Organism: Andrena flavipes; assembly: GCA_963971345.1. Classification (NCBI taxonomy): domain Eukaryota; kingdom Metazoa; phylum Arthropoda; class Insecta; order Hymenoptera; family Andrenidae; genus Andrena; species Andrena flavipes. The sequence continues at coordinate 69,874,037 of OZ020479.1, read as the reverse complement.
ATTGGAAAGTTAAATGTTGTTAAACTGTATTTTAAAAAATATAATGTTATAAAGCTCGTCTCGACACACATTTTTTCTATTTACAGTTTTTTTATCGAATTGTTAGTATCCGAGATAAAAATTATAAACTAAAAAAATTTCTCCGACTAAAATCATTATTTCTTTAAACATAAATTGCGATAACTTGAGTAAATATTAACGGATCGTTATGAAACTTGAAACATAAAACTCAGAAAACTCTAGCGAAGCCGTATAATGTATGCACAAAACCCTTATGTTAAAAAATGTAATAATATTTAATTAAAAAGTAACACTGGACATAACCCATGTTTTTCAACGTTCGCCGTTAAAAAGTATCGAGGCAATTTTGAGGTACACATAACTTGCAGCGACAAAGTTTTTCCTTAATATACAAGGAAGTTTTTCACCAATTTTCACACTGATTAATAAATAATTGTACAAGATATGACGATATATATAATTCTCGCCCGGCGCAAACTGTCAATGCGAGTGCTAAAACTGCTAAATAGTGCATTATACGTGGCGGTTGACTGATGGTTGCGCACGAGATTTATATATATCGTCATATCTTGTACAATTATTTATTAATCAGTGTGAAAATTGGTGAAAAACTTCCTTGTATATTAAGGAAAAACTTTGTCGCTGCAAGTTATGTGTACCTCAAAATTGCCTCGATACTTTTTAACGGCGAACGTTGAAAAACATGGGTTATGTCCAGTGTTACTTTTTAATTAAATATTATTACATTTTTTAACATAAGGGTTTTGTGCATACATTATACGGCTTCGCTAGAGTTTTCTGAGTTTTATGTTTCAAGTTTCATAACGATCCGTTAATATTTACTCAAGTTATCGCAATTTATGTTTAAAGAAATAATGATTTTAGTCGGAGAAATTTTTTTAGTTTATAATTTTTATCTCGGATACTAACAATTCGATAAAAAAACTGTAAATAGAAAAAATGTGTGTCGAGACGAGCTTTATAACATTATATTTTTTAAAATACAGTTTAACAACATTTAACTTTCCAATATTTCTTACCGTTTGGACAATACTTTTCCGCATTTTCGAGCGCTAGTCCCCTTATTGCATCCGAGCCCTCAATTGTTGAAACTATGGGTAATAGGATTACGTGAGGGATTTAAGTCCGATACTGATGATCGCCTTGCGGCAGTTCACCCCGCGGTCATCAGGGCCACCTTTACCAATGGGCTAACTGGGCTATAGCCTAGGGGCGCCCGTGATCCAAGGGCGCTTAAGAATCAAATACGTTGAAATGCTTTTTTCTCTTCAATATCGCAGATAAAAATTTCTATCTGCAGAAATTGCACCCTCGGGGGCCAGGGCGCCAAAAATTTTTAGCCCAGGGCGCTTAAATTTGTTAAGACGGCACTGGGGGTCATTCGCAGTGTCAGCTGCAATAATTTGCGTTCCGTGTGAACTGCTTCATATAAATCTATGTTCTGCTGAAACGCGCGCGGCAAATTGAGTACCACTGCTCCACCTCTTTTCTGACATGTATTGCGTGCACCACTGTACGTGGATTGCCTGCTTTTAGGCATATCTTTAAACGCTTATAACTAATAAACGAAGCCACAACCGCAATATCGTTATTCTTGATTTTCGTCTTATTTTGGTATCTAGAATCACCCCTTAAATTTTCTCCCAACATTAACCGAGTATAATGTCCAATGGGTTTCCGAAATTCATGAGATTCAAATTATGCATAATTAAATGTAGCCCGAATGTTTTCATATATAGACTTATTTTCAAAGAGAAAAACTCGCTTTTGACAGCACTGATTTATACCAGTACATATGACAATCTAATAAAGTAAAGGAATTGTAATTTTCATTAGTGTCTACATACATATCGATGGCTAAGTGCATAAATATTTTATGTCCACTTAGCATTTTCGAAAAAAAAAAATATTAAACAAATTTAAACATGCAATGGCACATAAGATTCTGGAACATACAACGAACAAAAATGTTATTTTTTGACAAATTTATGAAGCAGATATAAATGTGATTTTTATGCAGCATAAACAAACAGCCAAAAACTACTTGTTGCGTATAAAAACTTTAATTTTACAAAATGTGGACATAGAATATTTTTGTACTAAAGCATCGATATGTTCAAAGTGCAAGGCGTGCTAGATACCATTTTTATCGGACAAGCGGGTGCTCGGAAAGTCTAACCTATTTGAAATAGTATTTTACCAAATCTGCAACGTATGATACTTAAATATTTTTAACCCTATAATAAAAGTTGTGTTCTAATGTTTATTAGGTGAAGGTCGCAAACGAAATCAAATATCAGTCGGTTCTTCTAGCGAAGTTCAATTACCTGGCAAAGTTACCGATTCCGACGTAAGATCATTAAATGCATCTATCACGGCACCAAGCGGCCTTGAGGAGCCCTGTTTCTTGAAAATGATGCCAAATGGCAATATGTGCGTCTCCTTCACGCCTCGAGAAGCTGGCGAGCATACAGTAGCCGTGAAGAAGCTGGGTACTCATATCCCCAATTCTCCATTCAAAATTGACGTAAAGGATCGCGAGGTTGGCGACGCGAAGAAAGTCAAAGTATCTGGCGCGGGCTTGAAGGAAGGAAAGACACATGTCGAGAATACTTTCTCCATCGACACGAGGACCGCTGGTTTTGGGGGTCTCTCGTTATCGATGGAAGGTCCCAGTAAAACTGAAATCCAGTGCAAAGATAACGAGGATGGAACACTTAATATTTCCTACAAACCAACGGAGCCAGGTTATTACATTATGAATCTGAAATTCGCTGACCATCATGTAGAAGGCTCGCCTTTTACCGTGAGGGTGACTGGGGAGGGTAGCAATCGTCAGAGAGAGAAAATTCAGAGGCAAAGGGAAGCTGTCCCCATCACAGAAGTTGGCAGCCAGTGTAAACTTACATTCAAAATGCCTGGGATCACATCGTTCGATCTTACTGCAACAGTTACTTCTCCGGGAGGCGTAACCGAGGATGCGGAGATTAAGGAAGTTGAAGATGGTTTGTACGCGGTTGCATTTGTACCCAAGGAACTTGGAGTGCATACGGTGTCTGTTCGTTATAAGGAAATGCACATACCCGGATCGCCATTCCAATTTACTGTTGGTCCTTTGCGAGATGGTGGGGCGCATAGGGTTCATGCCGGCGGTCCTGGTCTAGAACGAGGAGAACAGGGCGAATCGTGCGAGTTCAATATCTGGACCAGGGAAGCTGGCGCAGGCACTCTAGCCATTTCTGTTGAAGGACCTAGTAAAGCTCAAATACAGTTCAAAGATCGAAAGGATGGCAGCTGTTACGTCAGCTACGTAGTTTCTGAACCTGGTAAGAAATAAAAAAGTAACAAACGCATACAGTAATTCCTCGTTAGGAGCCCGACGAACGGGGCTGGCCGCGGGCTCCTAACGCGACTGGACACTATTCCGCGCGGCCACTGGCGCGAGTGAGAAAACCCAATGAGGGAGCGTGAGGAAACGAAAGAGCCTCTCACCCGTTCCCTGGTTCCCCACTCTCGGCCGAAGGATTCCAAGAAGTGGTGGGGATAGTCTCCGGGTTCCTAACGCGTGGTAGAAACGGGCTCCTAACGAGGAATTACTGTATTTTAATCGTTTATCTTATTCTTAAATTTCTATTTGTTCTAATCAAATGTGTTAAGTGAAAATGAGGGTCTTGATTTCCTTGAGTCCAAGCAAGATGATTGCTATATTCAGCTGTTCATTTTATTCTTAACAACAATAATTTGTTAATTTGAATTTCTAGGCGAGTACAGGGTAGGAATAAAGTTCAACGACCAACATATTCCCGATTCTCCACACAAAGTTTACATATCACCGGCAATGGGTGATGCCCATAAACTCGAAGTGGCACAGTTTCCAGAATCTGGCGTGCAACCCGACAAACCAGCCACTTTCCTTGTTCGGAAAAATGGTGCCAAGGGTGAACTGGACGCGAAGGTAATATTTAGTCTTGCACACTTATTTTTGTAGCGTATTTTTTACATTTACATGAATTCGTTTAATAACCAATTAGTCCTTAAGATTCATTTATTTAGTAATGAGGAAATAAATCCTTTTCTATTTTAAGCTAGGCTTAAGAACAACGTAATGATTAGAAAACGTTGAAACTTGCATTTTCCAAAAATTTGCATTTCTCTAGATGTCTAAAGTGTGAGTCACCTGATATTATAATCTTGCTTTACAATATTATTATATGTAAAGAAATAATGGATTAAAGTAAAGTGGCATGGTCTCAATGAGGACATAAGATACGTTAAACGACATTTGTTTAGGTGGACACATTTGGGAGATTTGAAGGGGATCTTTGAGTTTTTAAATCAGAACATATTTCTTCATAGCAGGATTGCGTACATTTTTGTCTGAATCAAACGTCTCAGATCTTAATGGTCAAGCTGTGGTAGTAGTTCCCTGATAATAACCTTATACAGCTGTGGTGTTTCCTTTGTACGATATACATGATAACAATTGGGTAATGTTATGTCCCAGAGGGAATTACTGACATACGAGCGTGCAGCGATTGCTATACATCTTTGGAAAGATCTCGTGAATACAAATTGATTGATACCATTTTTAACTTCGAAATCAGATGGGATCATTAAGAAAATTGGCCACAAAGTTTGAGACTCTGCGGTGTTGAACAATAGAAACCGGTAGTAAAGTCCCTACTAGCCTGAGGGACCTCGGGTAGATACCTGATGAAAAACCGAAAGCTGTAAGCGATACTCCAGCAGGCTGGAATAGTAAATGTGCCTCACGAGTTTCACTTCAGGGCCGTGTTGGGCCTGCGTTTGCCCCATGGGCTACTACTCGTATACCCATTGGCGATTTCGTACTAGGCATTGTGAAAAAAAAAGAAAGAAAAAAGTAGTTAGACTATGTCGATTCTGTCACCTGGGGCGAGGGGGTGAGACGGGACGGTGTTAATTTATTATGTTACTTTATTATCCCTATACCACCTTCATGAAAACTCTGGTCCCAAATATTTCCGCTTAAACCGGGAGCAGTGTAGTACTGGGGATATAGTTTGGAATAGGTTTAAGAAAAAATGTTTCAGACAAAATTTTCTTATTTTAATATGTTGATTATGGAAATAATTGGTTGTACCCCCCGCTTGAAACACTGCGGGGGATGAATAAGGGCATTATTGACACAGATTGCCCCTGAGGCTATTATTACAGTAGTTCAGCTCTAACAATTTCATTACTAGTATAAGTACAGTATATCTACTGACGAACACATGAAACGTGCATTAACGAAAGGATTTCGCTTTTTCCGCAGATCGTGTCGCCGAGTGGCGTTGAAGATGACTGTTTCATTCAAGCCATCGATTCGGATACGTATTCCGTACGTTTTTTGGCGCGCGAAAATGGCATCCACAGCATACACATTAAATTGAATGGTGTTCATATAACCGGCAGTCCCTATCGTATTAAGATTGGCAAGGTAGATGCAGATCCAGCTGCGTTACATGCTTATGGAAATGGCCTCAAAGAAATCAAAACTGGTCAGAAAACTGATTTCATCATCGACACTTGCAACGCTGGAAGTGGTGCGCTTAGCGTAACTGTCGATGGGCCAAGTAAAGTGGCAATGGATTGCACGGAAGTCGAGGAGGGTTACAAGGTTAGATACACTCCATTAGTACCTGGTGACTATTACATCAGCATCAAGTACAATGGTTATCACATCGTGGGATCACCATTTAAGGTTCCGTGTTCTGGTTCGTACCTTTTCCTTATTAAAACCATTTTCATGGTAATCGAAAAATTTCTTTCTTTTTAGTTTTCAATATCTATTGTTTACGAGTAATTTATTCTAATCATTTATGTATATTATATACAGGTGCTGATTTAGCTGAAAGGGGTGCTCAAGAAACAAGTTCAATTGTGGTTGAAACTGTCCAGAAAATTTCGAAAACGAAGCAAGCTGGGCCTGTCTTACCGTTGTTCAAATCAGACGCTGGCAAAGTAACAAGCAAAGGAATGGGACTGAAAAAGGCATACCTGGGAAAACAAAATCAGTTTACTGTAAACGCCACTGACGCCGGTAGAGCATTTTTTATAATACTAATTATAGGCTACTTCTAGTATAATAAATTGTATTTATAGTTTGTAGTTATATTTGTAGCTTTTATCTTCACAAATACAAGTACAAAAAGCTGTTATTATTCCAATACAAGAAAAGATTTCAGTCTTACAAATGAAATGATAAAAATTGGAGTAATTTTGAACAGGCGATTAACAATACTTATTATCAAATGTTACGAATATCTTCGAGTCATTTATACATTTTTTGTTTGCACAGGTAATAATATCCTCTTTGTTGGCGTATATGGACCTAAAGGACCTTGCGAAGAGGTGTCTACGAAACACACAGGCCGCAATAATTACAACGTGAGCTACTTGGTTCGCGAAAGAGGGGAGTACATAGTTATCGTGAAATGGGGTGATGAACATATCCCTGGATCGCCGTACAAAGTTGAAGTATAAATGAAAATGTCTTAAGAACAGCTCTGTTCAATAGAAACTAACGAGATTTCTTAATGTTCTTACCTTCCTCCACTCTGTCTATACATATGAGTCGTTGCGGGTAGTAAGGGCAAACTTAACAAAGGCATGTTTTGAGAGAAACGCGTTTTGAAAATTTTCAATAAGGGCGAACTCAACAAAAATATTCTTGTACCTCATTTTATGTATTAGTAATTATTTTTTTAAATAATAAGAATAATTATTGTACATATAAGGTAGTTACAAAGTCAAATAATAACTTCACGTTATTAATTAACGAAACGTGTTTAAAGAAAATGATGACTGTGACCTCATATTTATGATACGGACTCCGCGCAATCGAAACGTAGTCGGTACTGTAATAAATCACAATGTAAAGGGGGAGGGAGGGCAGATCTATGTAAGAGACCGACCTATCTGTGGACAGCACTGTCTTAAGAAGAACGAAATCAGAATGAAACTATGGACTAGTTTTGCTGTAGATCCGGGCAAGATTTCTGTATCAAATGTTTAAACTTATAATTTTAACAGTGTTAAACAATGAATAGTTCGGAATACAAGTAAATAGCAAAAAAATAATGTAAAGCTGCAAAGCGTTATTCGTTACAGAAATTTGTCTTCCTGTACTTAAAATAATTTTTAAAAGCGCAACAATTTATGTTATAAGTACACTATTATTATTTCAAATCATAATGAATATTCGGACAACAGAAGTGGAACTTTCATTTTACACAATCCTCGTATTGTTTATTAAATAAATTTTCATATTTAAAATATCCGAAAAATATATTAATACAATTCGAACGACGAGATTAATTTCTTCAGTTATTTCTCCATTATTTGCGTAATATTGTTGAAATATAAAAAGGATTTAAACCGCTATATGATTAAGTGCAATATCAAAATACTCGTTAGACGTGTGTATAGCTTAAGAATCCTTTTTAAAGGGAACTTCCGTTGTCGTTAGCTCTCTAAACCATAAACAGATTCAAAACTACTTCCGTTACCTTGGGACAGAGAAACAGATTTCGATGTCATTTTAATTTGCTCATTAAGTATTTCTAGCAAATGCACATACGTACACTATCTTCTCGCTATGAACTTGCGGCTTGAGGCTAGCGGCAAGCGCTTAGCGAGTAGAGTAGGCGAATCTGTCGCGCCGCGAGAGGGAACGAAAACGAGTCCTCACAATCACTGAGATAATAACAGCGGCCGCTCGCCCGAATGTGTACTCCAAGAAGTGCGAGAGGATACTGTATACAGATTCATTACCGTATTTGTATACTGTACCCGCTGTTTGATTTATCTAACTAACAACAAATCGTGTGGTAGTTAAAAATGAAAGTGCTACGACATATCAAGCTACAAGGATAAATAAATCAATTATTTGTTTTCAAAAATAAAAGATACCGATTGTGCCTTTCATTCTAGAATGAAATTAATGTATTTTATTAAAGCATATTTTACAAACGCATCTGCAAATGAAACGTATTGATTATTATAAATTATATGGATACAGAATAAATATTATGTTTATTAAATACTTGAACGAATTGTATTTTCTCCCATTTAACGTGCCAGCCCCACCATGGAATCGCGACTGTAGTCTTCGCCAGCGTTACCAGAGGTCTAATTTTCATAAATTTTTCTCATAAGTCCTAAGTTCCGAGTTTAGTCCTCTCGGCCACCGTGTGTCTAGGGCAGACTCCGTCGATTGTAGCCGTAGTGATGAGTCCGGCTGACGGTTCCTAGACGAAGAAACGGCACCACTTCTTTTTTCCTCCTCTATCCTTTAAACGCCAATCCACCCGCCAGGCACCACTTCTGTCTCACACTTGTCTTGAATTCTTATTTGCTTACCTATAGCAAACGAACACTATGCTCTTATGGTTACGCAATTGTCTGGAGATAGTAAATCAAGCGGGAGAGACTGCAGATGCATGCAAAATGGTACCGCTGCGAATCCTTAAGATCTTGAACCAGCAGCACGTTCCCGTATCTCCCTTCCCGCTTGTTGCTGGACACGTGTAAAGGTACACAGCCATCGTCGTCGGACCACAGGTAAGTCCACGGACATGGAGTTTGAATTTTCGCGGCTCAGGGATAGCGCGCGCACCGATGCGCCCCGTCGGGTGAGATCTTCTTTACCCTCGCTTTTTCGTTACGCTTCCAGCCTTATTTATTCGGTCTGGAATCCGGACCTTATATGATACACTCCGCCATAAAATTAAAGGAACACTATAATTTCTCGACAATTTTAGTCATTTTCAAATGACTGTATCACTGTGAAAAATGGTCGCAAAGAATATTAAAAAAAAGCATTTTGACGCTTGAAGGTTATAGTTCTTGAACCAGACTCAATTTTTTTTCTTCATCCATTATGATACTGTTTTATCGAAACGAAGCGCAGGAAACGAAGTTTTAGACATTTTTGCTTAGTTTGAAAACATATTTTTTTCCAATAAATTCAATGAAGAGCTCTTATAGAACAAACGTTTTTCTTTAATTTTGTTTTTTTTGGGGGGGGGGTGGGGTTTATTTTATGATTTTTATTGACCAAGTTATGCGCGATTAAGCAAAAAATTTGTGAAATCATGATCGTAAATAAATATTCATGAGTGTTTTGAAAGCTAAGAAAGTTTCCTTTCAAAACCTTTAGTTGCCAATTTAATGAGATTTTTTTAATCGTATGTCCTCGATGTTCAAACATGCGCTGTGATCTGAAAAAATTGAAGGGCTATCTGTTTTACGTTATGTTTCTCTTCAAATTCCCTTTTATTGTTATTGCGGCTTTTGAACGACTGTTGCACTTTTTTTTGTTAGTTCAATATTATTTCATTAAAAAGAAAACATTTCAAAAATTAAAAAAACATTTTTATCGCTTTGTGTGGTGCTAATGTCCGTTATCGAAGTACAGTTTTTGTCATTGCGAGGAGTTACGATAAAAATGTTTTTCTTAAATTTTTGAAATGTTTTCATTTTTAGTTTCTTTATATGCAATAACTTTGATGACAATCAGTCCCATAGCCTGTGAAAGTGATCACCATATTGAAACAGCACGAATTCCAAATTTCGTCCCCTGGAGATGTCCCAATTCCGTCCCGGCGAGGAAGTTAGAAAATCTATAGGAATTTGAGAGCGATTTTCTAAACATGAGTTATTTGAAATTAAAAAAATACATGAAACAGTGGACAGCTCCTAGTTACAGCGAAAGCAGTGTAGACATCAAGCACGATCCTTCTGGCGATAAGGATAACAAAGATAACATTGCATGTCCTGTATATGGAAAAAGGTTGTCACAGGATAAGCGTGGCGAAAAATTGGTTCACTGCTATAAGTGTTTCATGTGGTTCCACGAAGTGTGAAGCCGCTCATCCAAAAAGAAGTCTTTCATTTGGACACGTAATCTACATACAAGGTTTGCTACATCTATATACACGAATCAATACACGAATCAAAAAATTAATTTTTCTATTTATTTCCTGTTTTACAAACATTTACTGGCATAATCACATTTTGTGATTCGTGGACATACACTTACATAGACTATATAGTAACGTTCAATAAAAATTCATGCCAATTACGAGTTCATTCTACTATTTTATACATCCTCTTCAGGGTCAAATGCAAATGGAGCACGAACTTTGGGCCCTTTTCCCTACTGAATTCACAAATTTCTTGTTAGTTCATTTGATATAAAGAAACGAATCATATTGTTAATTTATTTTAATTATGTTCGTTTTTTTTGTGTTGAGCACAATACACGTGCAAAATTGTTTAGCCATAAATTTAAGAAGTGTATATTTTATAATACTAGTTCACAGTAAAGGAATCTATTTCTAGATACAGTTAGCCATTAATTTTCCTGGGAAAGTAGCCGCACATATATCTTATTCGAAGTATTACACTTATTGGATAGAAATCAGAGATATGCTTTCAATTATAATTGAAATTGTATATTCCCAAAGGAAGCTGTATCAAAATCCGATGCCTGCTTGTCCGATTTACAGAACTTGAGAGATATGCGCGACACTTTAGTTTTATAGCATCTGAAATTGGTATTCGGAAGACGAAGTGCCATATATGTATTATATACGTTTTGTTGACACATTTTAATGTACATTTTCGAAAGAACTTATTGTGCATGCCTACAAATTTTATTAAATTAATGTAACACTTTTGATCAATTAATCGCTTTACTGATAGTTAATGATTGTCACTGCCTTTAGTTATTATCCATTTTAAAATAAAACCAATCTATATGATTATGACGTGTGCGCTTTTACATGATTTATGCAAATCAGTTACCGGTATCATCTTATTTAGTTTCACAGCGCCTGGTGCAGAAGGTGAAGAGTGATTTATCGGGCGATAAACTCATATTATTATAAATTCCAAAGAACTGAATGCCAAGAAATCATCGCGGGCCAACGCGTCCAGCTACGCCGATTAGCTTTAATTTATACAAGTAGTAGTAGTTTAATTTAGACCAAAGTTGTACTGTTTGGCAAGGTAAAAATAATGTAATTAATTTTTCTGGGGGTAAATTTATGAGATTTCAAGATCATGATTTTTTTTTAAGTAATCTTATACTTTGATTCTATATTGTTACAGAGCGTAAAAAGACAGATTCAACGATATATATACATGTATATTAACGATTTACTACAATGGAGAAAAAAGAGTTACAAAAACAAAACAAAAATCAAAAGCGAGGAGGCACGGTTTCCCGTCCTCCGACCGATTTTAAATTTTGCACACATTATTTTTTCTTTCAATTACATAATTCTGGGGGATGTCCTGAAAAAAATTTGAAAGTCAAAAAGTAAGGCCCACCCTAGTGTGCAGGGAGCTTGTGGTCTGTCACGAAATGCTGTGAGGACCGTTTGGTCTCATTTCAGGTGATACCACCTCATTCGCAGCTCTCATCTAAGGGAAACATTGATGTTCCGTTTTACCCACCGGTTCCACTTTACCCTACTCTCCCCTATAATACAAAAAACACTGATTAAATTCATGCAACATCGAAGATATCCATGTATCAAAATAACTATATAAGTATGTATACGAAATCCTTCCTGCAAAATTATGTGCACATACATACATAGCCTGACGTAGGTCACAGCATCATTTTACACTTCGATTATCTATATAAGTAGTATAGCAAGAAGGGTTCTAACCCGGATGTGCTCAGGGGTGCGGGGAGTGGGAGATTGGGAGATTGGTTGCGCGCGCACGTGCCGTTGAGTGAGAAAAGCCGTAGAGGTGGGGAACTATCGATAGTGTTGACTATCGATAATATCGGTAGTAAGTTCCTCGGCTATCGATACTATCGATAGTTTTCCGATAGTTTTTGAAGAAAATAAACAAAAATTTTGTAAAATATATATGCTCTAAAATTATGTTTGATTTTTGTATTTCATTTTATTTTATATACCCAAATAGCACAGGACACCTTACAGCGCAGACGAGGTATAGAATAGACCTATCACCTTATGGGGGTAGACACGGGTAATGCAGCGCGCTGTATACCGACACAATCTGGCCCGAAACATGGGTTTAGTAGAATACGCTTTTCGTCCTTATATGAGCGAATTTTGGGCTGGTCGATGTCTCATTCGAAAGAGAAAGGTTCAGTGCAGCGCGCTCTGGTCATGGTTCGACGAGACTGTGTTGATATCTAATAATATGAGTGTTGGAAGTAGAGCAAAAATCGACAAAATACACCCGCATGAATCCAAGTATTTTTAGGCCACTAAAAGAGTTTTGTGACTCAAACGATGACCAGAGCGCGCTGCACTGAACCTTCCTCTTTCGAATGAGACCTCACCCAGCCCAAAATCTGCTCATATAAGGACGAAAAGCGTATTCTACTAAACCCATGTTTCAGGTTAAATTGTCGGTATTACAGCCCGGTGCATTGCCCGTGTCACGTGGCGTGTTTACCTCTTTAAGCATTTTTAGGTCACTAAAAGAGTTTTGTGACTCAAACGATGAGCAGAGCGCTCCGCATTGAATCTTCCTCTTTCGAATGAGACCTCGCCCAGCCCACAATCTGCTCATATAAGGACGAAAAATGAAAAATTCCAAACCCATGTTTCAGGTTAGATTGTCGGTATTACAGAGCGGTGAATTGCCCGTGTCACGTGGCGTGTCTACCCCCTTAAAATTATATTTGATTTTTGTATTTCATTTTATTTTATGTACCCAAATAACACAGGACGCCTTACAGCGCAGACGAGGTATAGAATAGACCTATCACCTTATGGGACTTCGTGTCACCACCTAAACTGTGTTACCGACCCATAATTTGAGGACTGAATTTAGCGACCTCTGTTCATGAACAGCGCCCAACTCAAGAACTACTCTGAAATGTGTTGAAATACTGAAAGATGTGTGGGTGCTTGTACATGTGTGACTTGTTTAGAGGGAGAGTTTAACATATATAGATGGCTTTTGCTAAGCTACGCTTTGGCTCGGTTTGTCAACGATTCACGCCGGATTTCTCTCTGAAAATCTATTTCCGGGATCAGGATCCTATATGGTGCTGAAATATGGCACTTCTTGAAAACTTATGCAGGCTATAAATTGCAAGATGGAATTGATTGTTAGTATTTTACGTGTAGTGGAATATTCAACTAATATTGTCACGTGTTAAACGCCGTAAAATATTAAAAATTGACGCTATTACTAACATTCCCGCAAGTATCTTGAAATAAAAATTTTGTACACAAATTTTTATTTCAAATAATTTGTTGGCCGTCTCTGGTCTTTTGTAGTCGCTCGCATAGGTCGGTCGTGTCGAGCACATTATGTATTCCAAACCTTAAATACATTCACTTCTTGCATTCTAAATACCGTACTCCTTTTCCCTCCTATACTATTCAGTTTCCTCGATCAAATAAAAAAGTTTCATATGAAACTTTTTTTTTGCTTTTCCAATAGTTAGTAAAATAATAGCGGGTAAAAAATAATATACAAACAAATCGGACATAGTGTATAAACTTACTGAAACATCCGAACATCAGTTAACATTAGTCAGTTAACGTCAGTTAGTATATAGTTTAAACAAATTAATTTTTCTAATAGTTATGGAGGAGAATGAATTCCTTTTTCAAAAAATATGTATTAAATATTTTTTGTTACTTTACACACTTGTAAAATTGCACCAAAATCGGTGTGTATGGGTTCGATATGTTCCTTTTAAATAATATAGTACAGTAGAAGGATATTATTATTATTATTATTATTATTAATATTATTATTATTATATGTTGTGTTATATCGTATAGACTATCATTAATGTATGCGCAAACACATGATGAAATGGGTGGGGTTCAGCAACAGGTGCTCTTAAAAAACATTAAACCACTCTTTACAAATTACGTTATTGCAAACGAATGAAATTTGTTTTGCATTAAATAAATCGGAATTGGACAGCAAGGTTAAAAGACGAATGTGATATCGTTTTATATTCATCCTCCTTTCTTTTCCGTTGAACGGAATATGTTCATAAGACGATTTTTAAATTGTTCGGCTGTCGCGTCTCTAGATACCTCTCACTCGCCACGGCAACTACAAAACAAGTAGCGGAGATAGCGGCGGATTCTTTTCGAGACAGCACTGTAGTTACATCGTCTGCAATTGAGTTACCATGTCTAAAAATATACATGTCCCTTACTTTTGGCTGTTACGCAAACTGACATCGTTTCATCTAAATCAGTGTCGGATATTTTACTCATCTTCCTATTTATTGTAATTTCTTAAGGTGTTGAATTGTTACCTGTTAATCATAAATGATAAACGACTCATTATTTAGGTCGGAGATCGAAATGTATGAGTCCCTCACTTTACTAAATATTAAGGAATCCATTACTATTTTGCAATTATTTAAGGTTTCGAGTTTAAATCTTAGGGTCTGATATGAAATATCATATAAAATATGAAGAAGACATTCTTGCTGACATATCAGTGCATTGCAGAGTTTGCATGCTGTTTGCATGGGTTCATTAAGTATCCCGTAGAGTAGATTAATATATTTGTTTAATTTATTCAATTAATTCTTATTCCTGCGAAAATAATAAATCGATCTACGCTCGAGTATAACGACTTTTATTTCACTGACGCACCTATTGATATTAGCCGTTTTTTGTATTTACTTTTTATTTTCGAATTTCGTTAGAATTAATTTTTTTTTTCGTTATGTCACATCCTTGGCTATAATACTTCATTTTTGTATTTAAAAATATTAGTCGTACGATACAGATATTGGGGCTAGTTCCAAATTCGCGGTACCCACTCCTAATTAAATAGATTTAATTTGCATGCAACAACCAAATTAGTTTCATAAAATGTAACATATGGAATTTTTGACAGGGTCGATTTCAGAAAAGTTAATTTGTAAATAAATGGCAGCACTCTAAATGAAACGTTCAATTTTCGGACATGAAATCTTTCCTTTTTATAGAATAATAAAGAATCTAGGGAATGTAATAAAAAATCCGCCCTGTCAAAAACTGCGCAATAGTGTATCATATAGCCATGAAAAACTGAAAATAAATCGGTTGAATAGTTTTTAAGTATTCGTGGATACCGTGTTTAAAAAATGCATTTAAAGTTCTCATCAACACGTGAGCGCCCTTCACTTTTAATGTCTATATCTTCGATATTTCTGCGATTTTTGGTCTCAAATTTTGGAAAAACATTCTGGACATATCAAACACTAAAAATATATATTAAAAAATGGATCTTTTTGACATATTTAGGTGTACGTCTTCCCTTAAAGCATTATCGATATTTTGCACCTAAAAATGATTTGTAGCTGCTATCGGCGAAATGCTTGCACATTTTTCACAATAGTCCGTACACTTTCCTCTAATGTTTCAAGGAAAGTCACAAAAGGCCTTCGTCCCCGATTCAGTTACAATGTGTAGCTAACGTTGCAACGCGATCTGACACCCACTTCTTCAAGGGGGTGGAATCGATTAGTTCTCTTTCTTCAAAGGAAACAAAACAGTTGAAATTGCCACTAAAGAGTCTGGTTTCCTGTGAAGAATGAGAAACGAAGCCTTCCCTTTTCCACTGGCATGCAATAATCCACGGCATATTAACCGAGTCGCGGTTTAAAATCGTATCTCTTTTTTTGCCTTGGTAGGCCGTTTCGTCGTTTCTATTTTTTTCTTTCTTTCGTCGTGGTTTGTTAGAGAGGACGAGATTTACAGCAACGGGTATACGCATATTGCGTAGTTCATTAACAGGACTGTTAGTAATGGTGTGTACTGGGTACCATTTGGTGTAGGTGTACTATGGGGGTGGGGACGCCTGCGCGGGGTGAAATATACCCTATATAAGGAAGCAGACACGTTCTGAAGCGGTACTCAGATTGGGAGAACCGTATCGGAAGTATACTGTGACGGTTTTACTGAAATGGGTCTCACCAGGAGTTATCTTGTGAGCCTTCTACTATACGCCTCCATCGTTAACGAGATCCGTCTTCCCTTGGTAAGTTTTGTAACATTCCACTCTTTAGTCTTTCACCATACGTTTGAAAGCATTCGAATTATTCTTACACAGGTTCCAACTCCCGTTTGTGTTTATCATTGCATTCTACAAGGGGTTGGGCGTTTAATATATTACTAATTAAAAATTATAGAATCTACCAACTTATGTAAGAATTAAGTATTTTGAAGTAATTGGAGACATGAATTTTGTTGTTTTGTAATTACTCATTCATCCGCGTTTCTTATTGAACTTAACAACACTGATGTGCCTTACTGTCTACAACGGATTTTCAATAAAGCTTTTATGCTATGCTACGAATAATTTAATTTTCAAAAATTGATATCGAGCTCCTCCTGTGAATCATTTTCAAAATTCAATTGGTCATTTAATACACATATTTACTTTATTTATAATTATACATATTTGCACTAGAATGACTGGAATTTTTTCAGTTCCCTTGTTTAAAAACTTTATAGTACTCAAAATTCGTAGGAACAAGAGTGGCTACGTAAAATATATTTTCCAGGTATTTCGGCCTATTAGCGGATGCTCTCTCCCATATTAAATATAAATACTGTTTAAATTTTGTTGACGTTTCGGTTTAAATTACGTAGAATTTGCTACATTGAGTATTCCTTCGAATGCGAAGAGGAAAATACAACTTGTATTCTTATGAATTGATTTACTCAATTTAACACAAATTCTGTATAATTTATGCCAATCTAAAGAATATCTATACGTGTTACTAAAGAGGGTCTGTACTAATAGGCCGAAACTTCAAGAAAATATATTTTGATTAAACGCTCTGATTATGAACAAAATTAATAATTATATGCTTTTAGTATTATACATGAAAGTTTCACTATTTCTGTACAGAAAGAATTTTATATACACTGTGCTTGTAAATACTACAAAGCGAAGAAAGTCTTATACCGGATAATTGTTATGTAAAAAAATCATTTTATTTAATTCAAATTTTGCATGTAAGCTGTTATAAAAAAACATGGTTGAAACAGGCAGGCAGGTACGTACTTGCTTATGAATCTTATTACTTTTTCTTACACTCTTATGAAAAGTATTTTGAGAAATTCGACGTATCGCACTAACAGAGTGGTGGTTGAATATGCGATAAATGAATTTATGACTTTCCTGTATAACTACTGATCATTTTAATCTTCATGTGCAAATTTTTCATTGTGTCTTAAGGTTCAGTGAAAATATTTAATCAGATAGTGAAAACAGATATTATCGTCCAATATAAAACGTCCCCGTGTAGAATTTGAATGTTTTTTTGCTTATTTATATCCCTGCGATTGCGATAACGAACAAGCACTATGGCATTTTACGTGTTCTTGCTCACAATAATCTGTGGGCACGAAGAGAACTTAGCATATGGATTGATGTTTAATAGTAACGTACGAAACAGGCAATGATATGCAAAACCGAAGTAATACACGGCACAATAATACATCGAACGATAATTTAAAAAGTTTGCGATTTAATGATTTCGCAATTTTCCACTGGCTACACTTGGAACTTTCGACAAATAATTTTTGTTTCCGATAAAAAATCCTACATAGAAAATTGTTAATCTCTTGAAATTTATTAATTTAATGTGTGCATTCTTTTTAACAGAATTGAAATAAATATCTACGCGTAATAATTAGCAAATACCGCTCACTGTAATCGTCGTCAGGAGATTCCAGTTGTATGCAGATTATAATTAGCTTCCGAGCTTTATGATTTATTGATTCTGAAACTATATTCACAGTGAATAGTGGTGATAATTTTTAACAAATTCCTAGCAATATCGAATTTCGCATAATCCGGGAAAAGATTTTAAAGATGTAACATACAAAATATTAAGAATCCATCTGGAGCTTGGTTGATCGGTTATTTATTAAAGCTTCCAAAAAGCGCTCTGATTTCTGGTACAAAGGGAATCACTTGATAAAACGAATGAAATGGTGAAATATGAAGGACACAGCGAACCGTGCATTCTGCCAATAATTAAATCTCTCGGTTGAATTGCTAGTTTTATCCCGTCTAGCTGTGATGAAGGATTCGTTTTTTCTTACAGTAGGAACGAATTGAGCCACGACTATCTTTTAGTAAAAAATTCAGGTTGTAATAGTGAAAAGATATACTATGTATGTAGATAATATTTATAGATTTATTATTGCACTAATTTAAAGAATTCATACGAAATATCATTTTAGTAATTGATTCAGCTACATTGAATTTTATAATAATATGACAAATAAGAAATTGCTTTGTAGATTAAAATTCGTAAATGACTAAATAAGGAATAACGGTATGGACTGGGAAAAATGTGAGTTACATTTTCACGAACTACTTAGCACATATTTTAACCTAGATGAAATTCATTTTTTTAGCGAACAAAATCATCTTGAGATTTAGTTGATGTTTGTAGTTATTCTGTGCGTTCGCTACTAAATCATATTGTATTTAAATTGATTGATTTTTTAATGCAATACCACTACTTTAAGAATATTTAATCCCTTCAGTTGCAAACAATATATTTTTATCTATGCTAATTTTATTTATTAAGATAATTGAGTCATAAAATAACAACAGCAATAATAATACTTCAGAAGCTTTTACTATACATTGCGCATAGTTTAATATAATCCAATGCACTCATATAATTACATATGTAAAATAAAAGATACTCACAGAAAATTAGTATAAAATAATATAACGAGTGTGAGTACGACCAGGTTCCACAAATATTTCAATATTACGTTTAAAAATACAAAAACATACATATATTACATAAAGGATGTAGGTATTACGTTAAGAAAATTTACAATGCCTTTAAAAGAAATAATAAAAACAATACTACACGTTAAATGATGAAAACAGTGATAACTATTTTCTGTGAAGAATAAATACGTATATTTGTTATAAATTATAGAGGAACTGAAATGTAAGATGAAAGTTATCGTTTTGATTAATTAATAATTACAGTACGAATGAATTATTCCAAGGCATAGAATTATAAGAATATAACAATAACATTAAAAGTATATTACGTAATCAGTATTAAACGCTTATTGAATATTCAGAATACCATTTATTTGAACAGAGCGGAACTTATTTACCAACGTATTTAATTGCTAACTGTAGCATGTGACCTGTTCTGAATGATATCATTCGCGTTTTGATGACTATAAAGCCGGTGACTGTAATCCAGTGATGCCAGAATCGTGGGACGTAGGACAAATGCTTACCCCCACTATGGCCTACCGTCGTCTCCAACTGTGGCCTACCGTCGACCCCCACTTTCTTCTCATCGCTCTGCACACAAGCATATTTTTACTTCTGTCCATGTGAGCTGCCTGTTGGGCTGACGAGCACACGGACAAGGGTAGGGATATGCTTGTGTGCAGAGCGATGAGGAGAAAGTGGGGGACGACGGCAGGTCATAGTGGGGGTATTCATAGTCGTTGCTTAAGACTAAGATCGTCTTAAGCATTTGCATAAGTCCCCGCTTAGTTTCATAGTCGGCACATAAGCATCGCCTTAAGTATTTACTTTGTCAAGCAATTCTTATTGAATCATGTTTCATAGTCAGTTCTTAAGATCATCTTAAAAACGTAAATATTCACAGTCGAGTAAGAACTTCTTACTTGAGTATAAAGCGATGTTATTCTGGCAAAGTGAGGTTAGATTTTCAAGTCAACGTTTTATTAGGCGTGAAGACGGTGAAGAACGCGTGTTAGTTGGTGTTGAGAACAGGGTTGCCACCTTATCACCTTGTCATAGAAATCCCGGAGTGCCACACATTCCAACCCGGAGATTCGAATATAAACCCATTGATGGAAAAAGAAAAAAAAGTTTTGTTCTCGAATATCCAGAAAACAGATGTGCGATTCTTTTAAGCTCAAAAAATTCAGAATTTAAAACTATCTGTTTCTTTAATTAATAATATAATGAATAATACCAACACGTGCATGCAGAATTTTTCAATTTTTAGTGCATTTTAAATAAAATTGTTTAACTTAAAAAAAAATTTGTATATTTTTTTATTATTTAATTTTTAGTGTCCATATAGGTTTTGATTTGTGGTTATATGCTGATTGCATATCAATTGAATTGATTTGATTTGTGGTTACAAGCTGATTTCAAATCGTTTGGATTTGTGGTTATGGGTTATATTTATTGATGGCTGGGTAATTATTTCACCCCTCCCGTTTTTTTCTCATAATTTTGTATTATCATAACTACGTATGCCTGCATAGTTTCAAGGCAATTGGATTCTTGGAATTGGGATAAATAGGTGTCCCCTTTTACCCCACGAAAAGTGTTCCGTTTTGCCCCACATGCAGTCATTTAGTAAACATTTAATATTTACAGTTCAGCGTGAGGCAAAGAATTTTTTATATACGTCAAAATGCAGCGTAAGGACTATAGAATCCAACGATGTACTTGCCGTTATTAATTTTCGAAATCCAAGTACCGAAAAGTGGTCGAAAGTCCAACGCAATATTGAAACGTCGGTACCGGAAATTTTTCCAACTCTCTTAATGGAAAAATAACATGTGCAGGGGTCTATGGTCTATTACAAAATGCTATGAGGACCCTTTGGTTCCATGTCACACGATACCAACTCATTCGCAGCTCTTATCTAACAGAAACATTGGTGTTCCGTTTTACCCACCCGTTCCGTTTTACCCCACTTTCGCCTATCTCTTTGCGACGTTAATTTGAAAGAGACCATCCCAAAATTCTCGAAGCTCGGGCATCACTGCTGTCCAGCGGTCGCTGGCAGCTCTCCGAACGCCGAAACGCTACCGCGTGTCTAGATAAAAATAATAATGTCAGCGTCAACGCTTAAAGTGTCAGTAATTGGGTCCTTTACCCTATATTGCATTGCTAAAAAGTGTTCATAAAATAATGACGAGAAGTGCTCAGCGTGATAATTTTGAGGATGTTATTAAATCTCAGGGCTCCACTTCCCTAGATCCCTCTTTAATACTTTGCTTGGCTTATCTTCTTTTATTCTCATATCTGTAAAAACTTTGAATACTTTGTCAGTTTCTCGTGTAACGCGAAAGTTTCATGTCTTTATAAAGAACTTTAATAAAAACTTCCGTATGCTTTGAATTTATGTAGCAATTACTGTTCCCAGATTACAGAAAAGAAAAGATAGATGATGTAAATGGAAGGTTTAGGCTACAAGGTTATTGATAATCGAATGCAAAAATTGTTCAGTGGAATAATTTAATTCCAATACTCTATTCTAACATTATATTTCTAGCACAGATATATATTAGAAGTATCACATTTATTTCCTACATGTCAGTAGCTAATAGTTAAACTATAGGCGTGTTGTTCCATGATTCTCTACTTAAAATATGGTTCAGCTGTAGTTACTGTGAAGTTTTATTGTTCGTTGTAGAAAAATATACCTAAGATTGTAGGAACTTTTGCAGCGGGCTCAGCCGCGGGCGTAAGAAGTGCTTTAAGTTCGCGCTATAAATTTACACATATAGGACACCGTCTTCTTCCATTACTACACTTTCAAACTTTGTAAGGTCTCGAATTTTTCTAAGGTTTCCGTTTTATCAAATACAGCATATACAGTCGCGTTGGAAAATTAGTTGATACTCTTTAAAATCGCATAACTTTTTTAAAATTGGTCCAAACGACTTGAGTTTTTCTTAGATTCTAGCGGATGACGTATTTCGTCGTTTTGGAAAAAATGCATTTGGTCTGAATAGCAAAAAAAACGACCGTTACTATTTTTTTTGCTATTCAGACCAAATTTTTCCAAAACGACGAAATACGTCATTCAGAAAACTAATTCCGCTAGTTTCTAAGAAAAACTCAAGTCGTTTGGACCAATTTTAAAAAAGTTATGCGATTTTAAAGAGTGCCAACTTATTTTCCGACGCGACTGTACCATCAAATATGTATTACATTTTTACCTATATCATTGAGTATTGTCTGAAATTAAGAATAAAATTCAACGAGTTCATATTAATCGTCTCTTAATATAGGTACTTCAATAATAATGATACATTGCACGCAATAAGTATTACCTACCAATTTTCATCGATTTTTGTAAATTTGATAAAAAAAAACTTTTAATTTCTGTTACCACATTTCTCGTCATACCTATTTGTTTTGAAATAATAAAGCCTTGTAGCTACAAAGATGTTATGTAATTAAAAGGAAACAATGAGACGCGGCACAGGAAGTTATAGGTTTTGAAAATAAAGAATTATATAGGCGTTTTAATATTCATGCTACCCCATTCATTTCACGCATTCAGCGAGACAATTGTTATCAAGAAAACTATCTGTGGAGAAAATTTAATTAGTTTTGAAGAGAGGTTGTGAATTGCCTTCTGCCCAAGTTCTTCAGCTGTGGTCTGTAGATGACACATGCCGAACTTCATTTACATTCCATCGGGCTTTAATACTGAAGTAGCATCTTCTTAATAAGCCAGTAGTACAATATTAGTGAAACACGTTAACTGTCGAACATGTTCCGTTTATCCGACAGTTACAGTATTATTGATCTGTTATTACATTCATATTGCTATGAATTGGTTGGAAATATGTGATTCTTGTAGAGTCTTCCTTAACGTTGGAAATTAAAAGCAGACTTCAATTTATAAGTTTCTCCTGTAAAAGTTTTTTGTATTTTATTGCTAGACCGTTCCGAGTTATAACAGTAGGTACCTATTAGGTAGTATAATTAAGAGTTTATAAAATTCTGGGAATGCATAATGTTGTACATTTTATTATCGTATGTGGTCGTTTTCGTATCCAACTCGTTAAAAGTTTCATTACTATTTTTGTCTTCATAACTACGAACAATTTAATGAATAAAGCAATAAGCTCACGATATTTAATGCGTTAAGTAACTCAATATTGTATATCCATACAAACATCCTTCAGGATTGAATTGTTCATAATGAAACAATTTTTTAAATTACATCCAAATAGATAAAAAGACCAATCAAAATGTATAAAGATACACCCGGTATGATTAATTGGCGTAAAAAAATTCTGTACATCTTTTTGTATTGTAAAGTATTATTCTGTATAAAAATTTGATTTGCTATATCTCTGTTTCAGTTACTTTGTAATGGATTATGCACTTTATTGATGTAAATTAAAAAATTTTGTACATGTATAATACATTCATATTTCAGAAGTGTTAAAAGTATATGCAAAAAGAGAACTGGATTTTTCTGGACACATGCATTGTGTTTTTGTGTATCAACTACTTTTTATGGAGGAACTGCTATCGAGTTCTGAATATTATTCAACCTTGTGACATAAGACTTAAAGGGACATGTTTGTAAAAATAAATATCATTTGTGACTTTAAAGCTAAATAGACAAGTTCAAGCGTGACATAAATTGCATCGATCTTGTAGGTTGTTGATTACAATTCGTAGCTATACTTGAAACTTGGACAATAAACAGTAAGATGTACCTGAAATTATCACGAACCGAAATCAAGTGTAATCTGCGATGAAGACCTTCTGTGTATCATAGTCGTGGCTTTATCATCGATCAGTAATTTCCGTTTCGAGCAAGCATGATGAGAGTAAACGAGAGCATACCGTATGAAAATCGAATACACACTAGGAAATAATACTTGTTTCATAACATCATCATTCTATCACAGAATACCAGATGTTGCTAGCATCGAACAATAATTTAATTTTTATGTATTGACATTTAACCATAGATTTTGCAATTGGCGTATATAATAATTCAGTATATAGGACTATTCTATTGGATTTTGAATATGTAAATCGTCATAATATTATAGATTTCACTGTTATAATTTTTTATCCGGAAATAATTAATCTATTATTGTAGTATATTGCTGGGTATTTTAAAAGTAATTAATATCGTCAGTTTAAAGTTTTGTAAAACTGAGTACGATTACTGTAATCTTTTTTCTATATTTCATGTAAAACGCTTCTTATTGTAGTAGACAAATATGTGTATGTATATTTTATACATCTTCTACACATTCCTGAAATCATTCAAAGCCAACATTAAAAAAATCAATATTTTCAACTTAAAATTCACTTAAATTTTAACTCTGTTAGGATTGAAAATTTTTACATTTACATTTGTAGACTATTGATTTAAAATTCGTGTACGTAGGCAAAAAGTGTGTAGGTATGTCGGACCGTCACTTTATTGTTTCAACACCTGCTTTCCCTCTCCCCCTTTAACAAATAAACTACCCTCCACACATTGTTAGTTTAAAATTAAATTTACTCAAAGACATACGCATAGGCCAATAGATTTTCGGAAAATGTATGGTCTAAATATTATTCAACAATTAATATCATTGTTTTCGTTATCAAAACAAAACAATACGTAAATATTTAAATAGTATGTGTAAATAGTAGTGGAAAGTCAGAATATTTTTAAACGATTTTATTTAACTTCACTACTCCCTCCGTTTGTTTGTTTGTTTGCTCCAAATCTGGTAACTCAATTTTAACCCGCTTCCACTAATCCAATAGACTTGAAACTTCGCAGGCGTACAACCCAGTTATGATGCCAATACAACATTTAAAAAAAGCATTCACGCCCTCGGGGATGAGAAAGTTGTATCCCCTACAATTTTAACCCATAAGCACAAATTCAAAATCAAAAAGTCGCTGCATTGACTAACTACACAATTTATAGACAAATGATCCGTCACGTACAAATAGTTCCATTTTTTCAAGTTTTTTTAGTTGCAAAGCACAAACAGTACGAAGTAAATATTAAAAAATTTATATATTTTTTTATTTATTTATTTATTTATTTATTTATTTATTTATTTATTTCAACGGAAGCCCTTTGATAAATACAAAGACTCAATAGTATATACACTGAGCAATGAAGCACAGATTAGAAAATTGCACACATAATATGCAATATGCTGGCAGTGTAAAACGCATAGAGATAAAACACATAAAAGCCAATGTAAATACGAAAGTGAATAAATTAACTAAATGAACAAAAATAATAATAAAATAATAATAAAAATAAACAAAAATAATAAAGAAATCATAACTTGACGATCTCTCCTTTTTGCAGCGGGAGATAGTCTTCTCGAGAGCTTTGAGAGGAAGAGTTAATATGGTCAAATACTTTGGCTGCATTGTCCCTCAATATCAATAAACTTAGAAGTATATTTTAAATCCGATTCTGTACACCGCTGTTTGACAAAAGAGGTTTACCTTTTCGCTTTACCTTTTATACCCTATAAATTCAGAAAAAAAAAAACAGAAGGAAGCGAAATGACGCTATCCATTCAACTATTGTACTTCTAGAGACGCGTTTTTACGTATATAGGTAGACCGAAATATAGCGACTCGACCAACTCTCCGTCTCGACCGCTTCTCCCGGATTTACCGTAAATGTGAAAATATTTTTCCTATTTTTGCTAGGTATTACGTGCCTTTACGAAACGCTTTCTGTTAACTGACTGATCGGTGACACAGATCGACGAACGTATAATATGAACACTCGTGTCTGTGTCGGAACGGAGCCAATACGGAACTGTTCCGTACCGGATACGGATAATATAAATCGACCTTTAAGGTCCGCGCCCACATATCCGTTCCGTGTCAGTACCGTTCCGGCGTAGCAGTGGTAAGAAGAAGAGACCCTCTACGCCCCACAGTGGCGTCTACTGTACCCCACAAAATTACCTTTTTTAAAAAGAGGTACAAAAAAGAGCGCCAAGTATATAATCCCATCAAAAAGAATCCCATTTAAAAACATTGTCGTAAATTAATACGCATAAAAAAGAATCCCATTTAAAAACATTGTCGTAAATTAATAGCTTTACAAAACTAATGATATACACAAATTGCGCCAATTATCACAATAATTATTTTACAAAGAAAAAATGTATTAAATAATAATAAGCAGATACATTTTTATGCAAATAAATATTTTAGTACGAATCAATAATTGATTCAAAATTGTAACACTGTCGTTTCGATAAAAACACATTTAAAGTTTAATTATATTTACGTTTAACTCCTATATTTATTATTAAAAATGAATAAAAGAAAAACTGCAACTTCTTCAAAAAGGCATTAAGACATCTTAGATGAATCGAATTGCTGGTTTCTTCAAAAAAGATTCTCAAATTCTTCTATGTTTTTAGCCCATAAAATAATATTCCCCCCCTAAGTGGCAGCTTTATAATAAAATAAGCATTTAAAGTAGATTAGAAATATTAAACTTGCATAAATCATACATGCGAGCACATACAAACAACCTAAAATCCAATTTTAATGAAAAGAAGAACGTAGGTGCCGGATGTTGTACCGTTTATACAAAGCGTTGTCAGTTACAGTTTGAAATGTGTATTCGACGGTAAAGCACATATGTCACCACGCCAACATGTGTCCAGCAATTTCGTCAATATTTTCCCATGTAGATCGTGGGTGGTGCGAGTGACAAGAACGAAACATGATACATGTATCGTGGAAAATATTGCACATCAGATGATAACGTGCGACGTTCGTATGATTAATATGTTTTACAAGGGAGATGGTGAAACTGTATAAGTAATTTTTAATTACACACGAACAATACAATCTCCTGAAAATATTCTAGTGTTCTAGTTAATAAGTAATGCATTACAATAACTGTATAACATTCTCTTTACTTTTAGTCCTTTAATTTATTCCCACCATGAATCATGATTACTATTATACATACCTACCTATAACTTGATACTTCATTTGTATGTATTTCCGTCAAACGAATTACTCAATATCTAAGATTTGATTTACTTTTGCATTTCTTACAAGATTGAATATTAATATTGATTAACTGTTATTAAAGTAAACAAAAAGGTGTCTACTAACACCTTTTGCTCTTGGCTCATATGTATGTATTATGAAAATGATTGTAGCATTACCCTTTAGTGAGGAAAAGTTGTATCTCGAGATGAATAGTAAGTGTGCAAAATTTTAGCCCTGTGAGTTAATATCCCAACAAAATCAAGCCCAATCTAAACCTTGCTACCCTTCTCCATCTCTCTTCCTCTCAGCCCTTTTCCAGATATTCCGGGAATCCCACCCCCCTCGTCCACTTATACCACCTGTTGTACCTTGACTCCCTTATCTTTTCCCACGTTTGTCTTTCGTATCTCTCTCTGTATCTTTTCTCTACCTTCCCATATCCCTCCCTTCCCCTTTCCCTTAAGGGGGTAGACACGCCACGTGACACGGGCAATTCACCGCTCTGTAATACCGACAATCTAACCTGAAACATGGGTTTGGAATTTTTCATTTTTCGTCCTTATATGAGCAGATTGTGGGCTGAGCGAGGTCTCATTCGAAAGAGGAAGATTCAATGCGGAGCGCTCTGCTCATCGTTTGAGTCACAAAACTCTTTTAGTGACCTAAAAATGCTTAAAGAGGTAAACACGCCACGTGACACGGGCAATGCACCGGGCTGTAATACCGACAATTTAACCTGAAACATGGGTTTAGTAGAATACGCTTTTCGTCCTTATATGAGCAGATTTTGGGCTGGGTGAGGTCTCATTCGAAAGAGGAAGGTTCAGTGCAGCGCGCTCTGGTCATCGTTTGAGTCACAAAACTCTTTTAGTGGCCTAAAAATACTTGGATTCATGCGGGTGTATTTTGTCGATTTTTGCTCTACTTCCAACACTCATATTATTAGATATCAACACAGTCTCGTCGAACCATGACCAGAGCGCGCTGCACTGAACCTTTCTCTTTCGAATGAGACATCGACCAGCCCAAAATTCGCTCATATAAGGACGAAAAGCGTATTCTACTAAACCCATGTTTCGGGCCAGATTGTGTCGGTATACAGCGCGCTGCATTACCCGTGTCTACCCCCTTAATCTCCTCACCTCCCCTATCACCATTCCTATTTCCTTATAGAAATCTCTTCTCTCCTCCTCCCACGCAGACACCCTTCCCTCTTACAAAGAAAACAATGTATTAAATAATATTAAGCAGATATATTTTTATAAAAATAAATATTTTAATACGAATAAATATTTTATTCAAATTGGTGTTGCCTAACTGAATAAATATGTATAAATCGCATTAATCTTTTTCTTTCTTTCTCGTCTCAGTGGTGTTTTGTCTTGTTTTATTTATTAACCAAGACAATTAACATTTTTTTGGTTTCACAGCGCCAAGTATTTTGAATAAAGTATTTATTCGTATTAAAATATTTATTTCTATATAAAATATATCTGCTTAATATTATTTAATACATTTTTTCTTTGTCTAAATAGCCATTGTGATAAATAATCTATTAAAAAATTTTGACGACTTACCTTCTTAATTGAGACAATAATTCAGTGTTCTATATGGTGTAAAAACTCGTGACATTTAAAAAATATGGACAAGTTTTCTTATCTATATTTACTGTACATGTATTTCAACCAATTTTTACAGACGAGCTCAGCGACTCACAACATAAAATTGCCTGCGCAAGAGCGGGTACATCAGCTAGTTATGTGCATATAACAAGAAATTATTAAAAACGTTATTCGATGTTCCAGGTGACGTGCCAGGATGAAGAAGTCACCCAATGTATACCTAAAAGAGCTTTTCTCGCCTTATTACGTCTCCCAGAAGTTAGCTCGAATTTAGCTGCGTATTCGAGAACTGCAAAAGTAATCCAGGATGCAAACAAACGTAACGACATGGAACAGTTGCGAGCGTTAACCGAAGAAAACGATGACACAGAAATATGCATACGCGGTGAAGTTTATTTAGAATTATTCAAGGATCCAGCTATGCGCGGGCATCTAAGTTTTATTGGAAGAACGCAAAAATTACCAGATTTAGCAAGGCGCCTTCTGGATGATAGCGAAGAAATTGATTCATTGGCCGCATCTCATAAAAGAAGTCTAGCAACATTGGCTAAGAACGACGATCTGCCGATTAGCCTCCAGGATCGCCTCGAAGAAAATCACGACGATGAAGAAAAGAGAACCGCTTATTTGAGGTACGTTATTTTAACGAATTTTAAAGGTGGATCATCATTTCTGCGAAACTTTGTGGTGAACCCTTTCAAGAGCCATCCCGGCAGCCTATTCTATACTGTTTTGAATAATATAGTAACACATTTAGTTTCTGCGAAATTTCTTTTCCAAATTTTTAAAATTGCTGAAACAAATGAGCTTAATAATTCCCAAAAGTTTTAAGCTAGTCTATTATACAAATGTCCAAAATGAATTTTTCCGAGGACAGAACTTGTACGAAGAAGTTTCGCCTTCACTTTCGATTTATTTTTGCACAAGATACGATTTTACTGCTGGGTTCAATAAATGAAGCATTAACCTTATCAAACAATATTCCAACTAATTCTTTAAATATATTTTCCAGCAGCGACCAATCTGAACGGAGTGCCCCAGAATTTTCCAGCGATTACATGCTGCCTAGCGAGCGATTGGACTTGGATGCGTTTGTGCAAGATTTCCCGTCTGAGAAGCGAAATGTGGGCTCGTTGGCTAGAGACTTCGCGTTACCACCTGGCAGACGAAACATCGCATCGCTGGTCCGCGATTATGAACTTCAAAACAAAGAAAATGTTGGAAACCGCATGCTACCTGTTACGGGGAAAAGGAACGTTGCTTCTCTAGCCAGGACCTTCACACTACCCCAAACTGGCAAGAGGAATGTTGCCTCTATAGCTAGAGATTACGCACTACCATATGGTAAACGATACGTCGGTGCTTTGGCGAGAACAGGCGATTTTCCGTCGCGTGGACAAAACAAAAGGAGCATCGCCTCTTTAAGTAGAAATTCCGCTTGGCCTGTCTCTTTGAAGAGAGGTATTACTATCCCTGGGAGCGTGATCTTGAGAACTCTTTCCCGCAATGGAAGATCACTGACTGATGAACTGAACACTAGAAACGAGCCTTTGGACCTTCAAGTACTCAATAACCTCGAAGGAACTCGGGATGAGAACCACAACGATGGTGTTTTTGTAGATGATAAACTAGGGGGTTTCGAGGAGAAGAGCCGCTCGAACGAAAGAATTAATTTCAGCGAAAGGAGACCCAAGAGGCAGATCGATTTGTCCGATGAGTACCCGTTGCCGGTAATACAGAATATCGATGGTCTTGGTTATGAAGAAATGATGGAGGCACTTGCTAGACGATATCAGAATACTGAAAAGAGGTTCATGGGTAAGTGAAATGTTTCTCTACCGTAATAAAGTTACAATCTTTCGAGGAGTATACAAGGCATGTAATTTGATCACAATTATTATGAAAGCGGAGAACTAAAAAGGAATCATTCCCAGTAGGAAATTGGCATATCAAGTAAATATTGGTACTGTTCGAAAGCTTAGATAATGACAAAAGTATATATAGATTATTAGCTACTAATAGATAATACAATGCGAAAAAATAGGGTACAAAGATTACGTGTTATCGTTATACCATTATTAATAAATATAATCATAATTTAAAAATTTTTCGTTTTTAATATATGGTATAAAGCAGGCTTGGGAATTAAGTGAACACGGCGGGAGAAAGGAGGCGTTGCCTCTGTTAATCGGCCGCCGCGTTCACTTAACCCTTCGTTGACACTCTGGGTGTGAACCACCCATATTTTATATGCAAAATAAATACCTTTTTTTCAAAGCCGACTTACAAACTATTTTTTCTCTCAAAATATTATATCCGAACATCAACTCTGTAGATTTTTAGCTTTTAATATTGTAATTTGTAAAAGTTACAATGTTTTTACGATTTTCTTCATTTTTTCTCGACACGTGGTAGTCTAGAATTATTTTACAAATACTGTGATGAAAATTTCAATAAAAAAATCATTGGAATACATTCTAGAGACCTTGAAATTGACCCATAATTTTTTTCATAATAATTGGATTCTTTGGATGAGAATGGCACTCGTTCAAAAATTGCTCTGGGTGTTAGCCACCCAGGTGTGTCAAAGTTGATCGAAAAAAGATGTGTGTCAACGAAGGGTTAACTAACGAACAAACTCACAATTAAAGCTAAATAAAAGCTCGTAAAAATGAAACGGGCTACTCTTTCGACAAGTTTACCAAAAAATTTAACATTAATTTTCAATGTTATAAACAAATCCGCGGAAACTTTTTTTTACAAATATCCACCGATCCAAATGTATAGATCCACCCCGTAAAAGCAACGACCAAACGATCAATAATTTTTCTACACACTGTACAATGAATGTGAAGAATGAGCAGGTAGGTTCTGTAGGAGCGAGTACTGTTTGAAAAAGTGACATGTGACACGATTTCGGTGTGACTGATTTTTGGGGTGTGTGATTGTGACAGGAGTCAGTTGTCAGGCAGCGTGCAAAGAATGGTTGAGGGGGTCGCGTCGCGGGAACAATAATCTGGATAGACGGTCATCGTCAAGATACTAAATGTGATTTTCGCTTCTCATTTTGGACCCATTTTAGCTTCCGACCTTTTGCCTGTCTTCTAGAATGTAGACATCGAGAAATAGTTTGGAATGGCTTTAAGAAAAATGTTTCCAACAAAAGTTGCTTGTTTTCTAACGGCACGTGGATTACACCCCCGCTTTAAATACAAGGAGAGATGAGTGCGAGCCAGTACCAAGTATTTCGTTCTCATACGTGTAATGAATTTTATTTTTTGCTGATATTTCATTCCACTTGTTTTTTATAGTATGAATAAATGACACGTGAAAAGGACCCCTTTCGTTTGCTCTTTAAATAATGCAAGCGCCGAAAACGCGAGAGAAAGTATAGGTACCCGAAAAATAGGAAAGTCTCATGAGGGTCGGTCCGCCCGTGTCAGTAGGAAAATCGAATTATTTCTCGAAGAAGAGACCTTAGGACTCGGGGGGGGGGGGGGGGGGGGGGCCGACATAAGAAAATTTAGGCTCGCTGCACCCGCGCTGGTTCGATTCGATGTTGGATCTTTAACCGTCCCATTAAAAGGATGGCACACCAACATAACGCGAACCACTGTAGTGGTGCATCCCTATCCCTTACACTACTGTGACTTACTGTCGCCCTTCCCCTTGAAGGTGTGAAATAGTTAAAAGAGGCAAGACAGGTAGTTGAAAAACAAAGTCGCATCAAGTTCGATATAATATGTACTCTACGAATCTCAATTGTTTGAACTGGTTGGAACATTCATTATATTCAGCTGCGTGATAAATTGAATTATTTGTTTAATTTCTGTATCATGTTTTAATAAATATATCAATACGTTCGAATTTATATTAAGTGTCGTTCATTTGGTTTATTACACACGCCTCACATGGTATGTTTATACTTTCAACAGTAAAAAAACGCCCTTTTATGTTCGCATGTATTGTTTTATTTTATTATTTTCGCATTCAACGGCCGGCTAGCCGAAATGAACTGAGCATAGCTTCGAATATGTTTCATAATCAAAGTAATAGGATGGTCAATGTTGAATATCTCAGAAACAATAAGTTTCAGGATTAATGCACTTTAGTACTTTCATACTCAGAATTCGCTATTCCATTGAATTTGACAGTCTATTTGAAAAAATAAAATTGACCTCCACATCAGATCTATCTCTGTAAAGAAACTAGTTTCACAGTGTTTTGTGTTTCTTACAACCAGACAACTTTTATAAATAATCTTTTCGCTTATTACTTGAAATAATAGATATTTGAGGTGAACCGAGTTAGTGGGACACCCTGTATAACACAGCTTCTACACCTTTCTCGGTGATACCGGCAGCTTTACGTGTGTCAATGCTAGAAACACATTGTGTTTCCCGCACCCACCGCTCGAAAATCGGAGAGAGCGCTCGAAAACCAGTGGTTGTTTCAGAATATCTGTACTTCAGAACGGTGACACTGAAGACAATAGAGTGAAAAGTCTATTCTATACCTGATCTGTGGTTTTACTATGTGGTTGCGGTTGATGCTCAATAGGGATGTTCAGATACTCGAATAAAGCGAGTTTGGCTCGTAAAATCCAGGCAGCTCGAGTTGTTTCGAGTGACTCGGAAATTCGGAGCGCCTCGAATGTGTTTGACAGTAATATACGCTGTTAATTCCATCAATATAGTATACAAAACGCGTACATACGTATATTACGCCAATAAATTTTTATAATTTTTTTCACTCTGTTGAATAACGCGATGGTTTGAACGTAGGAACGTGAGAATGCCGTTGAGGTTATGTACACACAAAGCACTACAGTACAGTTTATTAAAATATCCTTTGGTCTTTATTATAAAGCACTTGTTGAGTGAATGAGAGAAAGATGAGCGACGAGTGATTGAGTTTCACAATAACAAACGTTATTCCCGATGTAATGAGATGCACGCACGATGAGGTGCCACGCGGTGGCACGCCGACGACGATCCACAATTGATCGCGCGTGACACGATGAGAATAATTGAATTTGAGAATGAGAGTGAGAGAGGATTGAGAATATAGCAGAACAATGCTAACAGCTGAGCACAGAGAATTCACTAGTTGCAATGAAACACATCTTCACAGCCACGCTACGTGAACAAGAGTGATAGGAAAGATGGCTGATCGTTTCCTTTACGCGTCGTCTCGAACAGTTTCGATTATCGACCGGCGTGGGGAAATCTGAGTGGTTGATAGATTGTTGCTGAGTTTTGATTGGCCGATCGATTGTGGATCGGCCGTGCGTTCCGCTGCGAAGGTGCTGCGGTGAGCTAGGGTGTGGTGATGAAATGAACTAGGTGATTCTCAAACACATTCCTTCACAGTGTTATTTTTTTTTTATTAATTATTATGATGTAAGATACCGTAATTATTTTGTACTTGTTTTTATGGTCTATTTGGAAGGCCTGAGAGTTCGAAGGGAGGGTAGGTAGTATGTAAAATAGGTAGGGGTGAGCATCGAAGGATTTGTGGTGGGGGAAGTGGACAGCTAAACTCTTTGCCTCGACTGCATTTTGAGGATAAAAAATGGAATTTTTGTAACACGTCCGACATTGTTAACATGTCAAGGGCCGTACTTACAAAACCTCCACGCACCGGATAAAATAAAATACCGTAGTATATCCATATTCACTCCAAGAGGGTGCACCGACCCCTGAAAACTTTCCGATTTTGTATTATAACTCGCGAACTGTAAGAACTGTGAGAACTATAACTTTCCAAATGATAGTCCTAATTAAAAGAAGTAACTTTTCCTGAAACATTTTTTTCTATCTCCTACAGTTTGCGAGTAATAATGCAAAATCTAAGATTTTTCAGGTGCCAATTGCACCCTCTTGGAGTGAATTTGGGCAGCAAACAAAATTATATTGTATACAGGAGGACGTCCTCTACATATTCAGAAAGTTTCATAATTTTTTGAATTTCCGGGTCAAAAGTTCGGGTCAGATTCAGAATCAGAATTTTCCCTTGTCAAAAGTATGAGGGTTGAAACTCGGTGAATCGTTTTACATGAAAATGGTCACTCTCATAAAAAATTCATAAAATCTTTTTTGTAGAGAACTTCCTAAGCTACAAATTTCAAAATAACTATTTTTGTCGTAAAACTGTTAGATAAAGCGATAGTCGCGAGAAACACCTTTTTTTTACCTTTAACCCTCTGTAAATGGGGAGTATTGATATATTGTTTAAAACGACGAAATAAAGGCACAAGCCAAAATTTAGCTTATTGGAAATTATTCCGCACATTGGGTATAATTCCGTCTAATTTCACTGGACTATGATGCGTGTTCCTGATCGTTCCCATACCCTTGTACCGGCCATAGTAGGCGCTGATAAAATCGAGCGCATATCGTAACATTTCGTGAGGGACTGAACTTAAATTCAGCGCTATCTGTGGATGTCAGAAACAGGTTCTACACCGGAGATGCAGTCAACGGTAGACCAGGTCGGTCCCGCGGGAACATTTCAAGCAAGTAAAAGACACATCGCAGCACTGGCACGTGGTGGTTCGCTTCCACGTTTGAGGGCTGCGCGATTTTCGCGATCGCCTCGGGATTTTATTGGCAGGTCAGCCTATTAGGGTGTCACATGCTCGTTGTCTTTTTCTCTCCACTTTTGTGTGCCTCTATTCTTCCTCCTTGTACTATTACCCGGCCGAAAGAAGATCCCTAGCAGGCATTGGAGGAATCACCTATTTGGCCACACTTCTAAAGACGGGCCACACGTATTTTGGTTATTGGCTGAAGTAGGCACATACATTGTCGCACCGCGCGACAAAGCAATAACATAGGCTATTGCCTACCATTAATATAAAATTACATCAAAATTTCTTTATTTTTCACAATATGTTCAGGAAAATATTACCATTGCTTTGGTGAGATTCTTCTGATTAAAATGATTCCAAACGCAATCTCGCACAGTTTGTTTTTAATTGACATCTTGATAACTGTCTGACGGCCGATTTCTTCATCTTCAGTAATCTTCCGGTCAGTGAACGACCAATTGGCTTAGAGTATTTAAATGCTCTATCATTTGGCAGTTATGTGGAACATAACTCCAACTGGAAGATTGACAATGTATGCCTACTTCAGCCAATAACCAAAATACGTGTGCCCCGTCTTTAGAAATGTGCCCAACTAGGTGATTCGTCCAATCGTCACAGCGACGGACTGTATCACCCGAGACCGCCTGCTAGGGGTCTTCTTTCGGCCGGCCAATAGCACTTTCTATCATCCACATTCCAATTCGTCGTACATTATTATCTTGTGGATGTGTCTACACCAAAACAAGTTATAAAAATGCACCCGACACGAGAAGGGAGTACAGAATAATTGGTACAGAAGACAGATAATGGGAGAGAATTCTTTGGGTGATAAAAAAACAGAAAAGGTAAACGTGATTACCAATATACGTATACAGTTATCATTTACCATCAAACATTCACTACTTAGATGTGTTTCCTATTCTATATTTTCATTTCCGTCTTCTACGTGAACCATTCACAGCAATTAGCTGCAACGTAGATGTGTCTATGTTAGACCTGCAGTTTGAAGCTAAATCCATTAGAAGGCTGTTTCAGCTGTGGTAGATACATATTTAGACCGCTTTGGTGCAGAGGGGTTTAGCCTGAGCAATCGATAGATAATTTTAAATACAGTGGTGCTTCATAAACTGCACGGGTTCTATCATTTACAAAACGCACAATCGACATCCCCACCTCGAGTTCTATTTCGCTGATTGTCAGTCTCGACGTGCTTGGTGGTGGGTGGGTTCGAGCTCGCGATAAGAATTGTGACTGTGGGCCGAAAATTGCAAGCAAATGGTCCCGAATGGTCGTGTGAATAATGAAGCACTACTCAACTGTATTGGTAGTGGCTCTTAGCATATATCAATGTGTCAACTTATTTCGCAGGGTTGTCTATTTTAAACATTGTCATAACAGTGTTTATGACCCGTCAAGTACATGTAAGAAATTTAACGCCTATTACCACTTGTGACTAACCGCGCGCAACATTAGTCTCAGCGCGCATATCGAAATTGGGCCGTATACGGGCACCACAGTCGCGCGTGGCTAGTCGCAAGGGGAAATAAGGTCTTATAGTGGTAGGTACGTTGAAGTGTAAACTTTTATTTTTAGAAATTATGTCTGATTTTTTCATGATTTCCTGATCAGGAGGCTGGTGTTCTTATAGAAATATGTGTTTTATATAAATGTTGCAACTATATCTGCTTTCTGATTCTTTTTCGAATGATTACACATAAATAAATGTTGTTGTTTTGTTGAAATTATACCTCATAATAATTTCCATATCGTACTCTATGTATAATGGAATAAGGTATTGATGCGTTAAATTGGGAAGTGACATGGTGGCGAGGCCTAGCCAAGATGGCGCCGGTATGGGTACAAGATATATGCGGTATTGTAGTTATTTGCGAAAAATGTTCTTTTCTATGCAAAGTATGTGTGATTGGGCAGGTTAAAATCCTGCCCAGCGGAATTTTATAGAAGGTGAACGAGGGATTGATGTGTAACGAGCGCTTCTACTTTCGCCACCATGTTTCATTGCAAGTGAAGAATTCATATATTTTATTTATTAACTCATACCTACATTATTGTTGAAAGTGTTGAAACCATTACATATATTGCTAAATATGTAGTAAAATTATTAAATATCCAAAAAAAAAAAAAAACGTAAATGATTTAGTATTTTTTTTTTTTTTTTTTTGGATATTCTATAAATACGGTCGAAATTTTAATTTTATAATGTAAAATTATTAAATTACGAATTTTTAGATACATTTATTAATTTCAGTATAATTTCAAGCCAGGATAAAAGGTCAGTTTGATGTGCAAAAATAAATGTAGTTAACAAGAATATACGTATTCTCGAATGCATCGGATTCCAAAATAATTTTTTTACCATACCATCGTTGTTATCATACTATAATAATTTAATAAGAGACCAAACTTGATTTACGATTTATTGTAAGACAAATATATTCAAAAGATGTGTAAAAAGCATGTTAAACGTTAAAAAATTCTGAGATTCTTGTGTGCGGTTCTCAGAGTAATTAAAATTGGTCTTCTGTTATATTATCAAACCATTAGTCCAATGGCAGTGCGTCTTTAACATTAAATAGCTAATTCTAAATGTTAGATTTGTGTCGTATTTTCAGAATTGTCTCATCATTGGAATTCATAAGCTTATTATATATTTCATTGTGTTTATATCTTAATATTCTGTATGCAGTAAGTTATCTGTAGTTTTTTCATATAATGAGTTTAAATTCGGTTTTTAACCCTTAACAAATTCGATAAAAATAGACATGCCATAGTTTACGTGCATATTCGCATATGCTTTTTGCATATGTTACGTGCATAAACATCCGGAATCTATAGATTAGTAACTTGTTGTGTAATTACAAGGAATATTTTATTTTCTGTGAAGCTCACAAATGTATTAATTATATATTACAGGAAGAATCCCACAGATGGGTCCTCGTCCAACTACCCCTCCAACTCGTCGGCAAGGTCATTAAGGACAAACTTTAATCATAGACCACGCTACATTCAAGCCTTGCACGAAGACTGTCGACACGGCTTCAGGAGGTTCTTCACATTACCGGCGGCCGATAATTTACTTCGTCAGAAATTTCCAAATTCCTTATAAACGGTTAAATATTCGGACAGTCGCTCGACACAAAATTCAAATACCTTTAATAACTTCACTCTCACAAGGGCGGATCCAGGGACTAATAGAGGAACTTTAAAATTTGACAATTGTAAACACGTCGCTGTGAGGAATTGGATTTTCTTACTAACATTCGGTATTCGTCAATGCTTTAAGGCCGCCATACAATCTCTTTCTTGTCGTTCGATTTGCTTGTACAGTCAAAAGTTATAATGCAAGACTGAGCTTGTGTGTCCAGAAATCGGCCGATTTAGTATATGCGTACTGCCAATTTCCCGGCATGAACGCAATTACAAATTTTGACTGTACAAGCGAATCGAACGGTAAGAAGGGTCGTATATGGCGGCTTTTATAGGGCTTTACTATTCTTTGGTAACTAAACTATGACCGCTTGTCAGTAACATTTCCTCCTTGGATTTACCTATAGTAGATAAAAGAACTCGGCGATGTGTCATTTATACGATTGAAGATACATACATGCACTTATCATTTTGCTTTTCTGTTCATCTATTGAAGGTACTTACAGGAAACTATATATTAGACCGATGCAAAAATTCGTTCGCACACTATAAAGTGATGTTAGGTGTATGAAAATATATTTTTTTACAACACCTACTTGTACTTTTACCAGAAAAGTAGAAAAACCTCATAGATAGACAAGAAAAATACTTCGATTAAAAAAGCATCTAATATATGTTTCCTTTTAATAAAGACCTTCAATAAAGCGAATTAACTTTTACAGCGAACTAATATTTTAGTAAAAATATGGCGATGTTATGAGATTTAAATGAAGCAATTTGAAGAATTCTTTTAAACAAGTAGCAAGAAAGTCAAATTCAATGAGTCATTTGATTGGCATTCTATTTGTAATTATAATGGACAAAGTGTATAAACACGTTACACTTGTATTGTTAATTTAGATTTAGAAGAAATCCTGTTCCTGAATTTTCGTCCTTACTAGTAGATTTTATATGATGGAATAATTTATGCTTTGTATCGATAGACAATCTGACACACGCTATTTTATGTATTTAATCAGTTTATACTGTATTTAGTTTAATGCTTACTACTTGATATTCTAAGCGTACATTTAATCGATAAAACTACACACAACATAAAATACTGAGCGACAGTCAAGTTTTTATGAAACGTTATTAGTGGAGATGTTAGACATATGCATGTATATGAAAAACACACTAACTTTTATTTAGTTCAATAATATTTCTGGATAACATAATACTTCTTCCTTCCAATTTAAGACGAATTGAATGAATACTCCAGATTTAAATTCATTATTATTTCATTTAAGCCAATTGCATGCGAAACCTTGTAAATTTATAGCAAATATATTATAAACCATATAAAAATACATACTTACAATTAGCAGCATATGGCAATCTCCTTAATCTACTTCTAACTAAAATTCCTTATTCTCTTACTGAATTGCATAAGTATACTTCTAAGCAAGAAAAAATTGTACGTTGCTCAAGTAATGTTATCTTGAATTTAACACTCGACTTTTTAATTTATTTCTCTGTTCCACTAAACAGAGGTGAAGAATTAAATTAGACATGTAATACTGGAGAAGAAGTTGTATTCTGAATTTCGAATTTTTTTTTGTAACGATAACTGTGTACTATATACTCGACAATAATCAGCGACAATAACATCTCGTAAATACGAGTAATAGCATTATCAAGTCTGTAATAATATCGAATGTGTCTGTAAACTGCTGTAGTATCTGTGCTTGCAGTATATAATATGTTTCACTTCTAAAGGAACAATCGCCCGGAAAAATTTGAAAATTTTACAAAATCCACCTAAATTAATTTCAAATATTTCTCTTCATTCCATCTTTTCTCGTTATGTAATCAACTTATTCAGTTTTTATTTCAAGTAACCATGCTGATAATTCTATATTCTATTTACCTATTTTTAAATTTAACATATTTAAACTGCAAATACAAATACGATTCTCTAATGATAAGCAAAGTAAATATTTAAGTAAGATGTTTCTCTATTCGTGTTTTAGAAATAATTTGTTCGTCCTATTAAGAAATATTCAGGCACTTAATAATTTATGTAACGACTTTCTAATATTTGCCTTCGAGTGTTGTTTACAAGCCATGGTTAAAAACAAAATCTGTGAAGCCGTGACGTAATTTTCGATGTATATTAGCAGTGGGTGTAAATCTTAATGCTCAGAGCCCGCAAGCTCGAAAGTAATAACGCAATTTCAGCTTTTTTTGTCTACAATACATACATGTTTCAGTATTAATAGATAGTGGTGATGATTCATTGTGTAATATTCGTATATTAATGTAATGTTTTATTAGAAAGCATTCTAATAGAGGTAATCCTAATCGATTGTAATCACCAATTTGTCACAAATATGAATGACGCATATTGTTGTTCTACAGTCTTCAATTTTACAATAATGTATTTATGTGTTTGTTCAAGTAGTAGCGAGTAAACAAGATGACAATAAAGTAACAATAGTAACGGTGAAGTAAGAATCATGTTTGCTATCTCCTTACGTCATGCATTCAATACTTTCGTACCCGTGAGTGGAATATAATAGAATTTCCCTGATTATCCAAATGCGATTTAATAAATAAATATAAGAAGAAAGACTTCAATTTTTTTTTTTTAATAGTAGGTATAATATTATAAGACTTTATCAGAATCAGAAGGAAAGAATGTGATCATGGATAACAACGGAAATTATGTCAATGTTTAACGATTAACATTAAAATATTTGTAACACTCAGTATTAATCGTATTATTAAAAGAGGAATATTATATAAAACAGAACTTTTCAAGACAACTAAGAGTAAGACTAACAATTTCCTTGTTATCTTTACATCCGTTTTGTACTTGTTATTCATCTAGATTTGTTTAATAATTTTCTATTACACCACTTGAAACCTGATGCTCGTACACAGTTGCCGTTGTTTAAATAAGTAATTCGAAACAATATTTCCAACGTTAGAGTTTTTGTCCATATTAATATCTCAAAAAATAGGACCATCATGGTAAGTACATATTTAAGTCCTTTACTATATTTAAATTGCAATTTATCGTACATATTACGGCTCTGAAAAAAAATTTCTACCATTTTCCTTATTCATTCTATAAATAGCAGGCTGGATCTCATATATCTTGCCATTTTCAGACTAAATCATTTGTTCTATGCACATGAAGCTCTGTTTTTCAGATAAAAATATATAGCTGCTATATTTGCCACTACGTCGTAATCATCGATGTTTTTCGCACTTAAAATATTGATACAGTAATCAAAACAAACGATAATTGAATAGTTACCTACGTCGTAATGGTCTAATCAAGATCCACAGTTTGCGAAAGGAACGAAGTCGATTCGAAGAGTTAGAAATTTTTATGATTTAAGTCATTTTTTATAAAAATGGTCAAACGTGGCGCCTAATATTCTAGGATTTGTTGCAACTTTTCTAACAGTCATTAAATCCCATTTGTATTTCGATTAGTTTAAATAGTTTAAACAATTAAAGAACTATAATACTGAACCATCCTGAAAATGGATATGTTGCATAACATGTTTTTATACACAAGTGAGTTTGGGAACAGTAGTGGGAAGAGTGTTTACAAAAAGAATGTATCTATAATCAACAAAATATTTTATATTTTACACATAAAAAATTTATATATGTTTAAAAAATATATTTTACGTCATTATGACTTATATTATGAGCCTATACATGTATATGTATGTATAAAATTATGTACATTAATACATTCACAAAATGCTTGCTTTAATGTTAATTTTTTTTTATTATAGACGTCATTTTCAATTCCTTTCAATTTCTTTTTTCTGCTGTATTTATATCAAGACAGTAAATCATAACGCAAAATGCGTCAATATTTCTATAATTATAATTTTTTGAATAGCTTATAGCTAATATAGAATACCAAAAATGAACTGAAATAGTAAAATGATATCGGATTGGAATAGAAATATATTTTTTGTTTATGAAAGCAATACAAATAAATAAATATTCTTTTACCCTTTGAACATCGTCATTTCTTTCTTACAAATAATAATGAAATACATACAATGAAGCACATTATACATATGTACATATTTACATCATTTTCAGCACTAATTCTTGTACAGGATTTAAGGAACGATTCGAAAGATAGAGAGAAGAAACAAATTTGTAAGCTTGCTTCTAATAGACAAGGGAATACGACTACTGTTGCCCGATCAGAAGTTGAGCCACTACCCACAAGCTGAAATGTCACAGGGGCAAGGGGAATCGCCCGCTCGCTCCACCTTATCCCCTCCAAGAAATTCTACTTTTCGGTTCTTAGCGGCTGTACATATCCGCCAATTGTCGCGATTGGTATCGTTCGCGTTCTACGTCACGGAACGAACTGTGTTGGAGGGGATAGGTTGACGCGAGTGGACGATTCCCCTTGCCCCTGTGACATTTCAGCTTGTGGGTAGTGGCTCAACTTCTGATCGGGCAATAGTACTAAACGAAGTTGGTGTATTATGTACAGCGAAGCA
This sequence comes from Andrena flavipes, assembly GCA_963971345.1. Classification (NCBI taxonomy): domain Eukaryota; kingdom Metazoa; phylum Arthropoda; class Insecta; order Hymenoptera; family Andrenidae; genus Andrena; species Andrena flavipes. The sequence goes on along the minus strand of OZ020479.1, from coordinate 69,831,300 downwards.
TCAGTTGATACTAACAATAAACCGCCATCTATGTACATACCAATATTTGTACAATTGTCTTTCATTAAAATATTCCACCAACACTTCGATGATAGTTGAGCTGTGCATGTGGAGAATAATCGTAACCTTGATCGTACCATTCTGTTGCTATAGAAGTTGGTACAGAATTCCCAGTAGCAGTAGACGATGTGCCAACATGACTCGTGTGTGATGAATGCTGATGACTCGGATGACTTGACGCGTAGTCACCTTGGAAATGACTGAACTGCCCCCACCCAAGTTGTGCCCTGGACCAATCAGCATTTCCTAAAATCGAAACCATTGTTATGATAGTTTATTACACTACTTTAACCTCGATTCAAACTACATAGTTCAGCCCTGTCCAACGTAGGGGCCCCTCACGCCGCTGCTTTCCCTTCCAACCTTTCTTTCGAGCAGCGTGACTTATACCGAGTTCGGCAGGCAAGCACTGGTACTGCAGTGATGCCAGAAAATAAGTTGCATTGGTTGATTCTTATAGAGCTTCTTCGTTTCTACTAGAAACAACCAATCGAACTTATTTTCTGGCATCGGTGCAGTGTCAGTGCGTGCTTGCCGAATTCGCTATCAGACGCCACGCACGACCAGGAATCGGCGGTCTCCGACTACCAGTCAGAGATGCCAGATCGAGGACGGGTTCCCACGAGAATTCCCCCCACCTCGCACATACTACGCCGGAGCAGCGTGTCCGTGAGCTCGGCGCTTCGGTGTCCAACTCACGGACACGCAGCTCCGGCGTAGTGTGCGCGAGGTGGGGGAAATTCTTGAGGGAACCCGTCCCCGATCTGGCATCACAGCTACTAGTAGCCGGAGTGACGCTGGGAGCGAGCCGGGTGACGTCACGTGCGCTTCGCGTGTCGCTACTTGGCTGACTTTGCGTTGGCGTCAATTCACGCACACGTTACCACCGCTCCTGTAGGTGTAGCGTTAGTCGGATACCGCCGATCTACATATGCGCACGATATCGACGTTCCAAGAGAACAGGTAGAAAATGGTTTGCACGTTTCGGGAACGACAATTTTGGTATCCCAGACGAGTTACGTCCTGGGCCATCGTCCGCCTTCAATGACGATCGATTGGGCCCCTTAATTCTATTGGGAAACTTAGTGGAGGCGTGGCTTAGGTTACAGCGCTGTGGTGGTCAGTTGGCAAACTATTGAAAGTAGGTCCGGGTCCCACCAAACATTCCGAATAAGTATTTATTAATCGAATAAGTAAGAAATTAGTGTTGAAAAAAAATTTAAAAACACTCATTTTTCATAACTTGTCTATTGAAACACTGATAATCATATGGATTTCGACCTACTCTCAATAGTTCAATTTTCTGTCACTAGTTGGCGTATTGAAATTCTTGGTTTCCCAATATGATTCTCGTCAAACGAACCCGCGAATTGGCCGATAAGATGCACTGCTCACCACAGGAAATACTCGATCGCTCGAAGGCAATGGAACAGGTTCAAAAATACTTTTTTAATTCTAAAAAACAGCACGAACTTAATGCACAACCTGATAGGGTACTTTAGTCTAACGTAAGTCGATAATATGCGGTAGGTCTCAGAGACGTACACAAGAACCGAGGGAATAAAAGAAAAGAAAAAGAGGTTCCGATAACTAACCTGCATTATGAGAAAGCGCCGTGGTGGCCCCATGAGCTGCCGGCGGCTGAATCGTTGGAACCTGTCCGATCTGCATCGCATGCCCTTGTAACGAACTGATGTGCCCCGAGATGGTCGCCGCATGTCCCTGAAGCGCGGTGCTAATCGTAGTAGGCACTTGGGTCATGGAAATGGCGGTGGACATCTGCGCATTCGGTCCTGCGACCTGATGAACGCTACCAGCGTTCGGCTGTTGTAACGTCGTCGGACTGTGGGGTGATGTAGTTGGCATTTGTGGTATTCCGGGTGGCATTTGAGGTACTTGTGGTATTTGCACGAGCTCGTGGCTTCCTGCGTATTGACACGGAGTCAATGGTAAACCTGCTACCGAATGGGCTATGCTGCCGGCATGTTTTCGTAATCGCGCTCTGCGATTGCTGAACCATACCTGAAAAACGGCGTCATCATTTGTTTAAAATAAATGAATTATTTTAAAATTAGGTGCCAAACCGCAATTTAATCGTATGATTAATTTCTCTACGACTTGCATCAGAAGATTAGCTACTTTTTTGTCCGTCACAGTAGTCTAATCCCTTAAAGCTAAACACCACTGATCCGTAAAGTATTTTCATGGCAGGAGAGTATAATGGAAAATATTAAATTTTATAATGCTGACTAAGCCCACGGATCTTATGAATTCATTATTGTACCACAATGCATAGTTTATAGTTAAGTGTGCAAAAAAGATGTTTAACAAAAAGTGTGAAACTTACTTGAATTCTGGCTTCCGTGAGACTGGTCCTTTGAGCTAGTTCTTCTCTAGCATAAACATCTGGATATTGGGCGCGTTGAAACGCAGTTTCCAGTTGTTCTAGCTGTTCCCCACTGAACGTGGTCCTGCTCCTGCGTTGCTTTCGCTTCAAAGGGATACCCGGCTCGCTTTCCGTGTCAGACTCGTCGCCACATCGACCTAGAAACAAGCAAATAAATAATTTCATCATTATTTAGGTACATATATATTTTGTGTAGAACGGAATGACTGGGGTAGCGTGGCGTAGTGCGAGAGTCAGGGGTTGGTAGGGCGGCAATCTATTGTTGTAATGCATTCTAAACACAGCGCCTTTTCCGTGGCACGTGTGTCGTGACATTTCGTTTCCATTTTTATTTATTTTTATTAATACATCTAAACTATAAATACTTTGTTTCGTTTGAATATGTGAGTAGAAAAAATTGTAACGATAAAAGAATATGGAACAATTTATTCCGCAATCCTATATTTATTTAGGAAGTTGCCTCGTTACAATACATACGAATTGTTCTCTCGATTTTTCAAAAACTCCTGGTCTCATAAAATTAATCATTGCCGGAATCACGCCCACCATCTCCTTGCGAGAAAACTGTTCAGAACTATGGCCGCACCAGCAGGAGAGTAAACTGTCTCCACTATGTGACACCGAGAGACTTGTCAAAATACGTCAATGCATGAGTAATAGTGCCCGTCCCGTCCCTTTTCGAAGCGGGGCCCTTGGAGAAAAGGGGAGACAGAGCCGCGCCCCCACGCAAGAAAAGAGTTGAATTGGCAACAATTAGGTGGATCATGGTCCGCCGGGAATATTTTCACGAGCAGCCAGCTCTGTCCTCCGAGATTCGAGGATTTTCAACGAAGAACTATATTTCGAGGGAATGCAACAATACTGGTGACAAACGAGGACCAGATGTTCGATTACTGGCACGAAAAGGTTGTCGTGTTCTCCTGTTAAAGTAGGAAAAGCTGTTCGAAATGAACGTCTAAATCGTGTCCTTACAAGTTGCTACATAACTTGTCTGATTTTAGTGAATGAGATCTTTGTACTCCGTGGTTAGAACGATAAACATGTTTTGATTGGTATTGACGGGACATTGACATAAAAACTGGTGTAACGCAACCATCTCAAAGGTTTTCATGGACAGCAATTGGTTGTAGTGATCTAGCAGATTGCCGCAAACTCATTTTCACGAGAATGAGTTTGTATTCTTTGAACGGAAATTACCCCTTTAAATGATACGAATCAAAAGCCTAAGCTTTTTACTGCTGTTCACATTCTTCAACTTTTTCCTATGTGTAACTTTTTTACTATTTTGAGGTTTTTTTATGGGGTCCGCTTATTCGATACGCAACCTGCGGCCAATTTGTATATGCTTTTGTTCATTGTATTGCATTTAAAGTACCTATTGGTGGAAGATATTCTTTCCCCTGATCTGTTCGTGTTTATTTGGTCGAAAGCGCGAGGCACCCGTGCGTCCAATTCCTCTCAATAATAGAAAAGACACCGAGAATAATATCCTACAACAGGAATGAGCCAAAAGTATGACCACTGCAATCGCCTAAAACATGTTTGATCCTAAATCGACTCTCGCCCATTGTCCCATTTTTGTCCTATTATCGTTCAATCGAGCATCCTCGTGAAGCCTATTATACTCTTCGTAAGGATCGAAGCTTGATGCCGATGCGGTGCTCCAGCTTCTGTCTCGTTCCTCCAATTCTTCGTCCGTTGTATTCAGCATTTAGAGAGCCTTCGACAAAATGGAATTAAATCTTACGCTTGGTTTGATACCGATTCTTGACGTGTCTCGCGTGTACCTTTTGCAGGCCGAATGAACGGAGAAGGCATTGAGAAGAGGTCTGTTATGTCTGTTATGACAGGAAACCACTCGCACTTCAATTGCTTACTTTCCGATAGAGATTACTTCACTATTCTGTTTGCCTACCTGCAGATCAGTTTCTCGGTGTAGAATTAAATGCTGTGAAGGCTAAGCCACTTTTACGGACCCAGGAGAACCGTCCGAATTGATATGCTCAAGCATTTGATGGAATCCAAACACGAGAGTCTAAGGCTGGGACTATTCGAATAATTTAATATTCGGAGATTTTACAAGTATTCGAATGCTACGGATAAACTTCGAAAATTTCAGTATTCGAATGTTATTATTCGAAAATTTCAGTATTCGAATGTTATTATTCGAAAATTTCAGTATTCGAATGTTATTATTCGAAAATTTCAGTATTCGAATGTTATTATTCGAAAATTTCAGTATTCGAATGTTATTATTCGAAAATTTCAGTATTCGAATGTTATTATTCGAAAATTTCAGTATTCGAATGTTATTATTCGAAAATTTCAGTATTCGAATGTTATTATTCGAAAATTTCAGTATTCGAATGTTATTATCCGAAAATTTCAGTATTCGAATGTTATTATTCGAAAATTTCAGTATTCGAATGTTATTATCCGAAAATTTCAGTATTCGAATGTTATTATTCGAAAATTTCAGTATTCGAATGTTATTATTCGAAAATTTCAGTATTCGAATGTTATTATTCGAAAATTTCAGTATTCGAATGTTATTATTCGAAAATTTCAGTATTCGAATGTTATTATTCGAAAATTTCAGTATTCGAATGTTATTATCCGAAAATTTCAGTATTCGAATGTTATTATTCGAAAATTTCAGTATTCGAATGTTATTATCCGAAAATTTCAGTATTCGAATGTTATTATTCGAAAATTTCAGTATTCGAATGTTATTATTCGAAAATTTCAGTATTCGAATGTTATTATTCGAAAATTTCAGTATTCGAATGTTATTATTCGAAAATTTCAGTATTCGAATGTTATTATTCGAAAATTTCAGTATTCGAATGTTATTATTCGAAAATTTCAGTATTCGAATGTTATTATTCGAAAATTTCAGTATTCGAATGTTATTATTCGAAAATTTCAGTATTCGAATGTTATTATTCGAAAATTTCAGTATTCGAATGTTATTATTCGAAAATTTCAGTATTCGAATGTTATTATTCGAAAATTTCAGTATTCGAATGTTATTATTCGAAAATTTCAGTATTCGAATGTTATTATTGGAATATTTAAGTATTCGAAAATTACTCAAATCAAGTTCCTTATTTTCATTTCTTTACAAGCTTTTATTTAGTTTCAGTTGTGAATTCGATAGTTTGTCAGGATGAAATCTTGTAAGCTAATTTTGATCCACTTCAACGTTCTTAAAAACCATCAGAACAGCGTACCTATTACAAATTCTACTATTTTACTAATTGAGCAAGCACATATTTCAGAAATACGTTGTAGAAAGTTTTTGAAGTGATTAGATTAAATTACAGATATCTCTAAAGTGGTAAGTGTATAATGATTTTCACAAATAGTGTCGTATAGTGCTTGCAATGAAGTTTAAGGCTTACTAAGGTCGGTGCCAGATATATTAGCCGGTGAATTCGTTTTCGCGAACAACGATCGAGAAGAAATCAGCCACCACCATCTGACGATCGTGGATTTGTCAGTTGCAGTTGCGTGGCCCTCGCAGGGTATAGCTTAGAGCAAGGGTGCACAGGGAGCCGTTTTTAGCGCCTAGTTGCGAGCAACCCGCCTGTCCCGTTGCTAACGTTAGAATCAGTGAGGCGAACTACAGTAGTGTACGAAAATGAATTGTCTTATACGACAAGATCGTAAAATATCCGGATTTTAAGGGTTCAATTTCACCCTCTTAAATTGCGTAAAAATTGCGTAATGCATAACTATATATCCTCTACGTATCCCCAAAATTTAAAGTTTAAGTTTATTCACTTATTACACCGATTAGCCATATTTCCGTCTAATTATTTAAAACATTCTTTAGAACATAGTTCCTGCTGCATTTTTTCCCCTTTTAGTGCATCAAACACGTGACAATAAAAAAATTTAATCCTCAACTTCAAGGTCAATATTGCGGTACATTTTTTTTAACAAATCACCACTCATCCAGAGACGTAGAATCACCTGTGGGAACCGTGACGTATAACCTTTTCACACTCTGTAGTCTGTACGTCAGAAGCGAATTCGTGTTTCCGAAACAGAAGCTTACGAGTCGAGCGGGGAGTAGAATTTCTCATGGTAAGAGCGAACAGCAGAGGATCATTGTAGATCTCTTTGGCGGTGCCTTTGCTAGCCCGTCCGCGTTTCCTCTACGACAAACGGAAGAATAGAAGAATGGTTCGGAGACAAGTTGCATCTTCAATGAAGCCGACCGATCTCCGGTTTAAATTCTTGTCTCATCGCGGTAAAGCGGTAGGCACGAAGAATTTGGGCTGCTCGAAAAAAAACGTTAGTCAATATTTCATGACAAGCTATTAAAGTTACCGCGAGTATCAAAGCGGATGAGTGACCGCACATTATTCTTCATGCAGTATGTGTCGTAGGGCAATAACGCTCTTCTAACGCTATAATGGTAAAGGTGTAGGAATTGGTTAGTTCGAACAGTATTCGTAAAACAGTATATATATTGTGTGCAATGTTCCTTTTAGACCACCAGATAAAGAACCGCCGCTGAGAACTTTACAACCGAAATGCACACTTGTGTCACTGGCTTCGCCGCTTTCATGCAGAAAATGAAAAGCCCAGGCAGGGAGGGTACCTACTATTATTCAGAAATAGTTTGAGGCAGGTTTTACTGTGCACAAGGAAAACATGTTTTGCCACCGTTTTCGTAACTGAGGGATTCCTGCAACAAAGTGTGCTATAGACTCTAAGTATTAACTATTAAGTATTCGAATTTTCGATATTTCGAGAAACTGTAATATTTTTATTCCGGTCGAATACTCCTGATAATTCGAATATTTGAATATTCGAATCTGAAATTCAAATAGCCGAATAACGACAGCTGTAATTCATACATGGCGTCGTCAGAAGCTGATATATTTTCGTTGACGCAACGACAAATGTCCGACCAATGAATTACTCGTTCCTTCGCATGAAGTGACCTCTAGTTGTCGACCAGGTTTACTCGTTGATAGGCACAATCAATATCAGTCTCTCAAGGATGAAAAGAGAGGCGATCAGCTGAATAGAACGCGTGAAAAGATGCGTGTAATCAATTAGAGGAGGCCCACGTAGTCGAAAGCAAATATCTCTTTCGAAGCAACGTCATCTTGAAATGTGCTGGTCAGCATCCCTGCTGAGTGAAGTTCTATACGTTTACATATGAACGAAACTCTTCCTCGGAGTAATGTACAGCTACGTATAAGCGAAGGACTGCAGGAATGAAACGCTAGCGTGTAAGGAAACTTGCTTATAATATGTTCGTTTTCAAGCATGTACAGTAGAACTTCATTTATCCCAACGAATTTTGTCCCAGTACCTGGTTCACCGAACATGGTGCTGAGCTCTTATTACCGGAACCCTGGCCCCGCGGCGTACTACTAAATATGAACTCGTATCATTTTATAGTTCGTTATTGTGATAAAAATCCGTAGTTCAACAACGGCTTAGCTAACACTGTTGTTGGTAATGAATAAGTCCGTTTACAAACTGCGAAGAAAAATTTACGTACGGAAATTTGGAGAATTATCGCCGGAAGTAAGCCATAGCCTGCGTTAAATTGAAAAAATAATAGTCGCCAATAATGGGACTTTCGTTTAGTGAGGTGGGGAAAGAGTGTGGAAAGGGAGGGGGAGAAGTAAGAGGTAAAGGGTTATTGAGAATAAGGCTGGGAGTGAGAATAGTGGAGAAGTAGCAGGGATAAGGGAAGGTTTGGAGGTTAAGTGGATAAGGTGAGAGAAGTGTGGCGGCAAAGAGGAATTAATAGAGCACTAAAGAGGTGAGTATGCGCATCCGCCATTTTGGGTCCTCCGGAGAGAGAAAATTATTGAGTACCCGCCTTTTTGAGTATTGTCAGATTCACTTTATAAACAAAATATGCGTTGCTGATATTGATACATGGTAGCACGACACACTATTAGAGTATTTTATTATATTTAAGTTTATACTTGGTTTATAAAGCGAATTTGACAATACTAAAAAAGGCGAGTACTCAATAATCTTCTCTCTCCAGAGGAGCCAATATGGAGGTTGCGCATACTCACCTCTTTAGTGCTCTAGAATTAGTAAGGAAAGTGGTGACACCTGGGGGAGAGGCAAAGAGATAGAAGGGATAGAAGGCGCGAAATTTGAACGGGGAAAGTGAGGTGTTTGGGAATGATAAAGGGAAAAGAATTTGAGGCAGGGCGTGAGGAGGTCGGGTGTGAGCAGGAAATGGAGGGAAATGGGGGAAGATGGGAAAGGAGGGGGGGGGGAGGTAAAAGGGAGCGGAAAGAACGAGGAAAGGGTTAGAAAGGACACAGGGGGTGGACAGTCATGTAGGCGCCGCGTCGTGTCGAGCCGATCGCGCCAGGCTCTCGATTCTTGAAGAATCGTTTTTCGCCGGTCGTCAGCGCGCACCGTTGCCACAAAAAAAGCGAATTCCTTTCGAGCGCTTCCAGGAAGCGTACAATGTTGTTGGGACGCAACAGACTTCATAATTTTAATGTTTAAAGCCATTTCTTATAGGAATGACCGGTCATTCACAGCTTATATTCTGAAATTTGTTTATACACATCGGCCTCAACATTTTCTGCCCAGTTTCGTTAAAAAATCGCTCGTCCTATTCGCGTCCTACCCTCGTAAGTATCAGGACACCACGTGCTACTTCTAATGCACGAGTAAAAGAATTCTCTCCGGATTGTGTGAAGCAGTTTTTTGATGTTTATGAACCCGCATTTGAAAAGGTCAAAAGAATACCCCATAAAATTTATATCGTGGATGAAACCGGAATATCCGTAGTTCAACACAAAATGGAGAAAATTATCAACGTGAGAGGAAAAAAATAAGTTGCAGCTCTCACTTCTGCTGAGAGAGGGAAATTAATTACTGTTATAATTTGTATGAACGCGGCGGGCTCTTTTGTTCCACCACTAATAATTTGGCCGAGGAATAAAAAATATATAAGAAACAATTTTTATGTTAAACGATTTTATTGAAAATGCACTGAAAACTAAAAAATAATTTTTTTTGTACTGCAATTTCGATAATGTTTTTTCACTTTAAATAAAATCGTGAAGCAGGGTATCTCGCAACAAATTCATTTCGACGCTGATGCTGTATTAAATTGATTAATATTCTGTTATGAAATATCCTGCTCCACGATTTCATTTAAAGTGAAAAAACACCATCGAAATTGCAATACAAGAACAATCTTCACACTTAGTAAAAAAAGTAAAGATTTTTCAGTTTTCTTTACAAATTTCCTAGTTGTTCCATATTAGGACCCATTTTTTCGAATGGTCGATTTTCACTTGTTTGTCGCACAAGAAAAAGTAATAGAACATAAAAGAAGCTCTTTGTCTGGTTCTCCAACTTTTGTCTGGCATGGTTTGTGATTTAATCAATAAAATCGACTATGTGAGCTGTTAAATAATGATTTAAATGTTTAAGGGCCCAGGGGCACTTTTTCCCGTTATCCAATCGAGCTCAAACTTTACACAATTTTTTTTAATTATTTCGAACTATTCTGGAGGGTGCCCCGAAGAAAATCAAAACTCGAAAATAAGAGCCACCCTAATAATAATAATAATAATAATAATTCGTCTTTATTCCTCACATAATATTATAAACAACAAAAGAGAGAAAAAAAAAGAAAAAAATCTTATGTGATAAATAGGCGAGGTTCAGCATACATGCCGTTTTGCAACCTAACCCAATAAAACCTAATGTAGGTATATGGTGGTAAGATCGAAACTGTAAAGAGGGAATTCACTTGAACGTTATGTGCGAATTATAGCAAATAAACAGGAAGACTGTGATGATGGACATACTGGGAGTCCTGCAAAAATGAGGAAATGTATCGGGCATACAGAAGCGTAGGTTCCTGTCTGCATCTGTTATGCCTGAGAAAAGGTCGTCGCTTTCCTGCGCCTCCCTTTTGCTTTCCGCGTATCGAATCGCGCCCTGAATGGCGGAAAAGGTGCCGCACCTTCGTAGGTTATAAATCTAGCCAGGCCCTCCCTATCCCACCTTTTTCTCCTTCAGCGGTCTTAGGGGGTCTTAGAGTGCGTGTGAGGTCCCCTAAATGGTAACAAATGTCCTCAAAATGCAAACAATGAGCCACGAAGCGGTTGACATCTGAGAGCGCACTCTATCTTCCTGTCAGCGCTTCCTCGAGGAGAGGAAGAGGGGGACAAGTAAGGGAGTGACGAGGTATGAAAAGGGGGAAGAATATTGCTATAGCAGCCAGCTACACTTTCTGATATTGTATGTGCAAAATATTAAACTAATTCGAAGTGGCAGTAGATATGTAAGCATCGATAGTATGTATCGCAAAGATACCTAAAAAAAAAAAAACTGATAATGATCCACACAAACAATACGTACACGAATGTTTGTATACTGAATTCCGTGTTGTACCAATACTTTCGTCGAGTACTGTATGCCATATCCAGCATCCCCTTAATATCAGTAATAGACTTGTAAACCAAAGGATTATCAGAAGCTTGTGTTGGATTTTTAATCGACCAATAGTCTTATAGCAATGTTGCTGCGTAATTAGCATTTTTTCGTGACGCGTACAGGATGGAAGTATTAAGCGACCGCGGTTAAATAGCGGCTTAATGAAAGAGGAGTTTAGTTGAAGACCGTGGAAGTTCCAGGCAAAGGATAGTCGATCCAACAATAAGAAGAGAAAAATATCTGATGTAAGAAGGACAAAGGAGAAGTACTTAAAGAAAGGAAGACGAGTGAAATCATTGAAGAAAATAACCTTTGTCAATCTTATCTCATGTGCGATTTTGCGTTTGGTGAAAGGTGTTTCTACCTGAATATAATAGGCAATTTGGATGCGCTTTACATCCTTTGAAACGCATTGCTTCCAATTTTTGTAATAATATAATGCAACATTGCTATAGATAATATTCATAATCATGTTTCCTGTGCCTTTAGAAAAAATATAGATAGTATTTATTAGGAGAGTTTAAGGACATCTGGTTAGTTAACCACTTAATAGTGTTTAACATAAATAATTAGAAGCTATTCATAATTATTGCAAATCAGTTTCATGCTAATTGAAATGTTTCGTAAAGAATAATTCATTGAAAACGATGTCAGCAGAAGATATCTACTAGTGCATAATTTGAACCCACAATACTTTACAATACTTAATACTTTTATTGTTTGGCGCATTTTTTACTATTTAGCTCGTTATTATATGTGCATTCTACTTGTTGCATTAGTGTTTTCTTAACATATACTGCGTAAAAACTAGAATTAAGTGTAAACCATTAGGCGGATCACCCAGTATGTCCTCAGTCTCGAAAGGATTATATGCTTAGATATGTGACAAGGATTGCAGCGACGGTGCAACAGCTTGCAGTATAACATATTTGATGTACAGTTTGATAGCAGTCTAGACAAGCTGTCACTTCTCTTTGACATTGTTTCTTTTCCATTCCGACATAGGTAGGCACTTGCCTCCTCCCCTGTCCTATTCCAAATTCAATTTTAGTTTTCCATTCATGGAAATTTCTAATGGCGTTCACATGATTTGAACAAACGATGTAAGATTCAAGATTATATAACGCCAATCCTTATAACAAAGAAGATTACCTATTATGTCTAATTTTCTATATGAGCAGGGTGTTAAAAATGTGATGGTCACTGTCGTACAAAAAGAACTTACCGCGGCATAATCAACTACCTACATATTCGAGAACATAGTTTTAATGATTTCTAATTTTTTGTGTGTTATGTAAATAACTTCAAAATGCAGCTTTTGCGGCAGAAAAGCTAAAATTAGAAATAAAAGGCAAAATGTTATCACGATAAATATAAGCATATATTTTTGTTAAAAATGAATACGCATATTTTGTATTTTTCATAGTAGCCCATCTACCCTGCATACTGTTATTATAATTTGTATTAATTTTTATTAATAACTGCTAGACTGTTGTTATGACGTTCATATGCTAATAACTTATTATTCCGTTTTCCGGTTGAAAATGTCTCAATGGCACTTCAACATTTGTAATGTTACATATTATGATCGTCTCTATGGTTTGCCATTGTTTTGTTGCCAAGAGAATGTTTGGACTATAAAATCAACATATCGCAGAAACAGGAAGACAATAACTAATAAGTGAAAGTTATTCAATTATCGACTACAAAACGGTGAAAAGAAACGAACTATACTCCCCGTGATTTGAGAAGGAACATGTTTCTCGCATGTAGAATGAGCTCATTGGCTCCGAGGGAGCGTTTGTTCATGGTATAGTCAATAGTAGCTTGTTTCGACACCAATGAGCGCCAACATGCGCAGAACAGGTCTGAACATGTCTGTCAGTGTTTCTTCTAAAATGACTTTTGCTAAAATGTTTTTAAAAACCATTGTAAATAAATCAAAGTTGCCGTACACTACTGTGCAACAAACTGGAAATGGGAAACGGCAGCATCTAAGGAACGGCTCAAACGCTTAAAGAGGACAAAAGGAACGATGAACGTGAAAGATTTAAGAATGAGGGTAATATTTAAAAGGACCACCGTGCCTCGTCCCAGAAATTCGGGAGAACATTAACAGCCAAGGAGAAAATCCCATATCTACTAACACGATGAAACAGAAAATGGCAACAGCAACAGAATTATATAAATAGTCGAATTTTCATTTCGAGAATTAAAATAGAACAATATTGCATTGAGCCATGAGTAGTGTTCCCGATTTCTCGATATTTTTCGCATCTCGAGAAATGAGAGATCAGATTATGTTTCTCGAGAATTCTTAAGAAATTAAAAAAATATTGCAAAATTTATATTTTTGGAATAATGTTGATAATATTTATCTAAATTTTTATTCGACAATTAATTAGACAAAACTTGTGTAAATGAAACAAACAGAGATCGAATTCTGGAAATTCGAAATTTTATATCCCGAATTCTGGATATTCGAAATTTTGGATCCCGAATTCTGGAAATTCGAAACTTTGGATTTCGAATTCTGGAAATTCCAACTTTGGGTTTCGAATTCTGGAAATTTGAAACATTGGATTTCGAATTCTGGTAATTCCAACATTTCGTTTCGAATTCTGGAAATTCCGAAACGTTAGATTTTGAATTCTGGAAATTCGAAACGTTGAATTTCGAATTCTGGTAATTTCAACTTTGGGTTTCGAATTCTGGAAATTCGAAATTTTGTGTCCCGAATTCTGAAAATTCGAAATTTTGTACACATAGAGCATCGGCGATTCGAAGAAAAAAGTTTATAAACAATCGCGCAATTCTTCTTATATATTGCTAACATTTATTACAGATTGTAGATGTTTTTATATGTTCACGATTAACTAGTAACACACAATTTGAACTAACTGAAAATTCATTTCTGAAAACAAATGGGATTTATACCTAATAATATTCCTACACTTAAGTTTCTCGAGAAATGAGAAATAAGAAATTATAAAATTTCCCTCGAAATTCTCGCGAAAGAATTCTCGAGAAGAAAGACTAGCCATTGAAAAATAAAAATTGGATTAGGTACACGAATGTAGAAGAACGGGTCCATTTTCTCTCTTATCAAACGTACGCAAATTAGGTACGAAAAATGCGCGAATACTTTTCAGCGACACCGTACAGGCAATATCATTGATCTGTAAAAATTTGAGAGTTCGCGTCGGATGTTACATGGATGCATGCGCGTAAAGAGATAAAGAACAGAAATTGGTTAAATCAATGTCGAATATTCTCAGCGGCGTGTCGATCATTGATACAATCAATAAAGCTGATTGTGAATCACTTAGCGGTGTTGTTCATCGGTCGGCCAGCTCCGATTATGTAGGAGTTCGGAGGCGGTGTAAAGGATCAGAATGGATATACATATAACACACGCAGGGAGGATGAGAGGGGTGGGCAGGACCCATTAGGCTAATCCCTCGTCGGCGGCCTCAGCCAAAGGAACGAAATAAGAAGGAATGAGAAAGCCACAGGCTACGTGTCATTCCCGCTCGCCTGCCGACACCTATACCCGACTGACTCCTTCATAGCTATGCTACGAGTATATCCTCTCAGAGGTGCTCCCTATCACGACTGCCCGCCCTCTTCTCATTTTCCTATGTCCTTTCGTTTCACGTAATTCAGTGACGCGCGGTTTCCTTCCCTTCCACCGTATTCTGCGATTTCCGATCTACTTTGCACGTGAAATGTCGCGAAATTGTATTATTCTGTTAGAATGCTTGTGGAATATCCGTCGTGGAATTCTTGAATATTGTCAAACAACATTGTTTTATATTATACAATTTATGATGAAAGGGACACTTTTAAAAATAGAAGGATATTAGATATATATGAGTGAGAAAATTAATTTCCGAGTTATAAAATAAAATGCTTTTATGCGTCATAGGGAATGTTCCATGTACAGTAAGTACCGGAAATATTTATATTTTTACTATGAAAAAAATTTTGCAATTATATGATTGATAGAGGAGTTGGTCTCCAACTTGCTTCAATAAAGACATCAACAATCGCGCAAAAGTACTTTCTGAATACTAATAATACATTAGTAGATGTGGGTGGAAGTGAATAGACTCTAAATATTCGAGTGATGCAATAATATTTCCAGTCCTGTACGTATTCTCTGCTCATTAGAATGCACACAACTTTATTGAGGTTCGCACAGAGACTCAGAAATATCAGAGATTTCATTAATTTTGTAATCTAAATAAATAAGAAGAATATTACTAGTTACCAAAACGTAGTAAACAACAAAATATTAATTATGTACAACGTAATAGTAAAGAAAACAATATAATATACCTAACTGAGAACAAATTAGCCTTCGGATTTACATATGTATGTAATTGTAAGAATTTCTTTGCTGATTTTAGCGAGTAAGTCACGCGTGGGCAAAATTCTTTGCACCATACATTTCTTTACTGGATACGAATGGTATCGCATAACAAATGTCACAAAAAAATTGGAAATTGTCAGAATGTTTGGTCTTTCATTACTAGATGGTGTAATAGAATTTAAATTAACGTTGATACGCTATAATAACACGGAACACCGGAAAACTCATGTAAGAACATTAGAGAAAAGTATGACTGTATGCAATATATTTTACAAATTAAATCGGCTTCGAAGTTAGAATTTACAATTTTAGTAATTGATATTAATATAAACCTTGATTAAAGAGGACAAAAGGGACGATGAACGTGAAATATGTGCCTCGTAGTTCCAGATAGTCCCGTTTTGTTTTTGGTGCATTCAACTGAAAAATTGTACACAGTTTATTTAAAAGAAAGTGTTATTATCCAATATCCATGATAGCAGCAAATATCGCGCAAAAGAATATTCGTCCAAATTGAATAGATCTTTAATTTATGCAAACGTAAGTACGATCAATATACAATTTCTACGATTTAATCTATTATGCATAGATTCAACTAATTTTCTGAGAAATTCGAGCTTATCTTGTTCCACTCTTCTGGCAAAATTTCTTTAAGCATTTCTTTGGTAGATGGTACCTACTAACTAAAAATATAGTAATCACGATTTACACCACTGAAAATTATAATGGATAATTCTGAATTTATCATTACTTAAATAAGTAAAATATGTTATACGTATGAGGTGGGTGGATACTTTTATAAAGCACCGTGTATGTATGTATGTATATACGTTTCAAAGTATCCTATGTAATTTAATGGTTGTCGATTAAATGATTATAATAACGATTAAAAGTGATAAGTATTCTCGCAAGAGTGGGCACAAGAAAACTTGTATAGATCAAGATTTAATTAAAAGGTATTAAACATTGACGACCGTTATTTACATGGCCAAGGAGTGCTTCAGCACGAGCGGCACGATGGATATCTTTAATTGAAGGGTTTGACTCTAAGCGGCCGGCAACACTCCTTAAAGAGTGCTTTAAAAATATCCCCTGTCGGCTTTACGCTTGTCTTGCTTCATATTTTATTTATTAACATTTATCGTGTATGCTTTATTAAACACCAATTGCAAAAAATTGGTCAACTTTCAAGTCATTGCGCTTGTCACTAATTAATACTTGCTTTTGCAGTATAACGTTTATAAAAGATAAACAGTAAGTTATAAAAAATTTGATTAATTTCGATTTGGAAGGTGTGTTAAGCTCCAACAAAAGACTGAAATCCAGGAAGATATTACAGATGTGAGAAGATTGAACGGAATTGTTCCATTTACAACTTATCATGGAATGTAACAGTTCTCTTCATTCATATACAGCGATAACACAGATTTACTGAGCAATAATGTGTTTTTCAATTTGCACGAATAAATAGAAGACAGAAAAGTTGGTGGAGCCGTCGTCCAATTCCAAAAACCATTGATATACAGACAACGGTGTAGCATTGCTAACGAATTTTTTATTCAAAATAACCAATGTCTACTGTTACTCTAGATCTATTTCCAATATTACTCGTAACTCAGCTGAGATTTAACGTTTTTAAATGCAGAACTATCGAAGATGCTATATCTTTTAGATATTAGCAGTAACTGAAGCAACTATCTTAATTGCTGCTAAATCCACAGTGTTAAATCCATGGACGATTCCCTAAGTCCTCCCGAGTCTATTAGTGAACATGGTACCCACCAGTGTTGTGCCACCTATGTTTTGGAGCATAGGCACTGTCCCCCACTTCAGCACGTAAATGAACGTTAATTGAAGACGAGCTAAAAGCTCGTAGGAGGCCCAAATCGTTGGCACCAATGGCCGAATCTCAATCTTTTCTCAAAAAGTAAACTGAACGATTGTGTTCCCTGACAATAATATACTTGCAGTCTTTTCTTTTAAAAGTTCAAACACTAATACATGCAATAAGCCTCTCGACTTGCATCTCCCCTTCTTTCTTAAAAAAAAAACAACGGTAGTCCAAATTCTAAGCGAATAAGTTTTTTATTCGTCACAGTCTTTTTTGCTCATATTGATATTATATGAAACTGAAAATTACTTATAAGACGAAATACCTACGTTACAATATTTAGCATAATTCATTATGTAACTTATCCTTATAAATTTTAAGCAAACAAAATTGTTACGGCAATATTTGAATGGGCTGGTGAAATGTTATAAACAAAAATTCAACGCAACGATACCGTTCGTTAGATTGTGACATATTCTATTCTTAAACTATATGCATATCCTTTCACGATTCTTTAATCGATAAGATCTTGTAATTGGTAAGTTTTCAAAAATTGCTTGTCGATTACATGTACACAAGATATAGGGGGTCGATAAATGAGCACCACTGCGGACGTGTGGCAGGCGGTCCGTTTGATCTCCGCGGGACCCTCATGGGACCGGCGGTCACTGCTGGTCCTCTTTCTCTCTCGCCTCTTGCCTCTTCCTCTTCCTTCACATTCTCCAGGATCCAACGTGTAAGGATATAGGCTTGTCCTTTTCTTTCTCTTTCTCACCTTCTCTTTTATATACTGTTGCTTTCCGTACACTCTCCTCTCTCGTTTTCTCTCTAAAAATAAACGATCCGTATGTGCATCCTTTTCTCTCGATATCTTGCTTCCCCCTCCGTTTCATCATACTTGGGCCTCTTCGTTTATCGTCTTCTTACCGTTCCCTTTCTCACTTCCGCCGACTATATTTATTTATGAGATCCTATCCCTCATCCTACCCCTTCCCTCGCTTTGAACCTCGAATTCTCTCCCTCCCACAACAGCGTGCCTGACGGTCTGACTTTTAAGACTTCGGAACACCTGTACCGCTAATTCCTCCTTGTCTACCTGTATCACTCACGAAAACAAATTCCCGCCTCGTGTCAACGGGAACTGACTCGCACGTTTAATCGAAGGCGATAGAAATCACAATATCTTGGAATTTGGTTCGATATTCGACACCTACACGGACGTTGGTGATGTTTTTTTTTTTTTTTTAAGTAGACTCAGAGTTGTATAAGCCTGGATTCGGAAAAGAAACATTTCTACTTCTTTTATGTGTCTTTTTCAAGTTCGTTGTAGCTCCACTTTTGTTAATTTTATTTACTAGTATCTACTTACAGTTATAAATCCTATTAGTTCACCCAAAAATTATAAATATTAAGAACCTGATAATTTGAATGTTGTATTTGAAATAGGTATGTCAGATTCTAATTTATGTATGAATTGCGTTATAAAAATATGAAAATCGATTGACATACATGTACTGTTTGCTTTGTGATTGATTGTATTCAATACATATGTATTTGCACAAGTACATACATCCGAGTATGTACCTAGTCTTGAGTTAAAGTCTGAAATAGGGCTGGGAATATTCGAATATTTGAGTATTCGAATATTTCAGTATTCGAATGCTATTCGAAAATTGCAGTATTCGAATATATAAATATATAAATATTCGAATAGCATTCGAATTCTTAAATATTCGAATAGTATGTGGATACTTCGATATTCCAATTATATTCGCCAAATTGAACTGAAGTATTTGAATATTCGAATACCGAAAAATTCGCAAAATAGTCCCAGCCCTAGTCTGAAACTGAAGAAGTTCCAGAACGTTTCGCAACAGTGTTGCCTTGGTAGTCTTGGATTTTAAAATTTTTTTAATTTTCTTCTCTTGAGTCACGATAAATATTTCATCGCTTACATAGCTCTGTACTATACATATGTTGACTAATATCGGCTTTACTACCAAAATGGGTTTTGTATAAAATGGTCCTCCCGGACACACAACTAAATAAATAACTTTCAATTTTTTAATGTTAGTAGTTTTGCATTCACCGTTAAAGTGATTACAGTGATTTGTAAAATATTTTCAATATCATAAGAACACTAATATAGAAGGTTAAGGTTCTCAAAAGTGTAAATATTTTTAAGACTTACAAGAGTTTCAAATTTATTTTCGCCTAATCTGAAACTGTTCCAAAACCTGGATAGGAAATTTGCAAGAAATGGTATTGAAGTCCCAATGGTTAATCTACCTATCAATAAAAATTGACGATCGTCTTTGTTGCATTAAAGTACAACTATATGAATGTCGAGTTTTGAGTTTTGGGGACCACCTTACATAAGAATTTCATAGTGGAACCTGCATCAAAAATAATGTTTTGGATTTTGTAAAGAAGTGTTGTTAAGGGGGGAGGGGGGTTCTGCCTTGTGGGACCGAAAAAGTAGGTGATTTAATGCGAATATTTTATAACAAAAACTGTTGAACGGATTTATTTGAAATTTGGCAAGTTGTTTTGTTGTACTTTTAAGTATTATTACAAATTTTTATGACGCTACATAAAACAAAATGTGCGTGTGTAGAGCGTCGATTGCAGAACGTTGAGAGAAAACGGTTCATCCTGGCGTTGAAGGAAAGTGTCCTATGGTTTATCTGAAACAAAAGAAGGAAAAGGGATTCTTAATCTGCATGAACATGGCTATCTATGGAACTAGAACAATTCAGAGAAATGAAAAATTGTTAAAATAGCAGCCTTTTGAAGAAAAGTTCGAATTTCGTCCCAAAATCGCAAGGAATTATTTAAATAAAAACGAACGGTAACAGATACAGACATAATCCTAGTTTCATAGATAGCCATGTTCATGCAGATTAAGAATCCCTTATCCTTCTCGTGTTTCAGATAAACCATAGAACACTTTCCTTCAACGCCAGCACGAGCCGTTTTTTTTTCAACGTTCTGAAATCGACGCTCTACACACGCACATTTTTTTGTACAGCCTCATAAAAATTTGTAATAATACTTAAAAGTACAATAAAACTACTTGCAAAAATTTAAAAAAAATCCGTGCAACAGTTTCTTTAATAAAAAAATCGCAAATATCACCTACTTTTTTGGTCCCAGAAGGGAGAACCCCCCTTTAATTCTTAGTTCTTCAGAAATGTTTCTTTAATTAATGAATATTTCTTTAATGAAGTTTCTACTAATTAAAGCTGTACAATAAGAGCAGTCGACGAGTGAGAACAATTTTCAAAGACAGAGTGTGATTGCAATCTTTAGAATTTATCGAATACATGCTTGTCCTTTAAGAAGAAAGATCAACCAACAGAAGATAATTGTATAATAAAGATATGTAGATAAACCATACGGAGTCATATGAAGTCATAAGTTACAAATAGCCGACTAAAGTTGGTCATTCTATTATTACGAGAACCGCATGACTGCCTAAATGGTTAATTATGATTATGATTCATCCTCACATCGTTGTACAATACTTTATTTTTACATTAATTACAAAATGGCCAACGGGAGTTCTATGCATCGTAAACGAAATGTCACATTGGAAAAGTTTAATGAAACTAAATGAAACAACTTGTAATACAATAAAAAATCATTTCTGTGTCCATTGTTGTTAAGCCTTTTTTATGTTTATTTTCTATGCTATGAAAGTTAATTAATTTTTATTACACCAACTAATCCAACTATCCTATTTATTGTACAAGTAACTGTCTCGAGAAGCGGTTTGTATGTAGGTATAGCGCAAGTGAAATGAAAGACAGTGGGGAAAAAGAAAAAGCAGAAGGAACTGCAGAAGAGGAATAATGCGCGCCTCGTCCCGTGAGATATTGACACTCTTGTAATCCATTTGTCGGGCGTGTGAGCAACCTATATGTATAGCTAATCCTGCTCACGCCCACCGAAGATTAAATCCCGAAGGTTTCCCGGCTGACTTGGACTACTTGATGTAACCGACGACCAAAGACCGGACTTAAAATCCTGTGTACGTCAAACTTCATTCGTAGATACAGGAGGTTAAAAGCTCTTGATGACCTTCGACGATGGATCGACTAAATTCCTTTTTCTTTATCTTTCATTCACTGTATTGCCCCGCTACCATTTTTCTTCCTTTTCATTCCTGCGCTCTCTTTCTCCGGATTTTCGACTAGAGCGACGAGTAATTAACGCATCAAAGATTATGCGACGTCGCATGGGGTTGTATTTTTCAAGCATTCAATGGCGAGAATTTTCTGATTATATACTTAGATAAATATTAAATCGCAAGAACTTGTTCCGCGACGTCATATTACGATGCACCATAATTTCAGCATTTGAAAAGTTAGGAATATGAAAGTTTCCTTCTGATTACTTAGTTGAAGTTTTTTATTGTTTGGTGTGACTGCGTTTGAGATGTTTAGAAATAAACACAATTCATAATTTCATACATCGTTATTTTCACATAAAATGCTATCTTTCGTTGATGTTTCAAAAGGCATTTACATATATATATATAGGGGAGAGTTGCTAATATCGTACTGGTCACCTAAATCGTACATCATCAATTTCTCAGTAATTAATGAATATAAATGACATCTGATGATAAAAATATCAAGTAAATACGAAATATGAAATAGAAACAAAACCTTTTGGGATTACACCCTATTTTTTACGTACTATAAGCATTTAAAAATATCAGATATGATTGATGTAACTTTTTACTAGGTTATTTTAGCTGATAATAATCAAACAATGCAATTTTGTCCTGTATTTTTGTATTTTTCTAATAGCGAGTTTAATGTAGAATATTTTACATTCATCTTAAGTACATATTACACTCATTATAAAGTTTAAATTGATATTTATAAATAAATCGATCATGTTTCCTAAATCGCACCACTGCAATCGTACCAGTAGGATTTGATAACTCGTATGTTTTATACGTTATGTATATGTAACTATATATAAATAATCATTACTTTATGTGGAATATTTTCTTCTCAATTTGATACTATTTTTGGTGGAGGTACGATTTAGGAAACCGGTTGGCTAAATCGTACCTTTTACAGTATGTGATAAAAAGATTAATAACAAATTAATTTGTTCTGAACGAAAGGTAAAGCATACAATGGTAGGTGCCTAAATGATCAAGCTACAATATCCAATAGTCATTTGAGTTCAAATTAGTACCAAATATGAAATATAACGTAAAATGTCTTAAGTGTTATGATATAGGCAACTCTCCCCTATACAGGTGTGGTATGGAATTCCTACTCATAGTGGAGGGGGAACCTTGGCGTCGAATGGTCTGACGTCACGGGATCATCACGCGCATGCGTGGCCTGTTCCCCCTCCACTACGAGTGGGAATTTCATACCAGGCCTGTATATACATGTAAATCCTTTTATGACATTTACGAAATCTGCCGGCCGCCAGAAGAACTAGGACGAGAAACTGACACATTCTGAACAGGAGTCTGAACACCTGTCTATTACACCGTGGGTACAGCTTAGAGCAGGCCTGCACAGCTAGGCTGTGGCGGGCAAGAGCGCTCTCGATCAGAGATGCCAGATCGAGGACGGGTTCCCTCGAGAATTTCCCCCACCTCGTGCACACTACGCCGGAGCCGCGTGTCCGTGAGTTGGACTCCGAAGCGCCGAGCTCACGGACACGCTGCTCCGGCGTAGTATGCGCGAGGTGGGGGAAACTCTCGAGGGAACCCGTCCTCGATCTGGCATCTCTGCTCTCGATTGCTCGTGAGCAAAGCGAAGAGCGACGCCGTGAGCAGTTAACTCACCCAATGGCCACTAGTTACCGTAGTATGCGTGTAAACTGTAAGGTAGGTTGCTGACGTTCAGCGACACACTTCCTTCACGAACACTCCCCATCACAGCACTGTTTCTCATGAAGGCGTGGTTTAGCGCTTATGACGCTTTTTCCTCACGCTCTCGAAAATTTTTGCCCGACGAGCATTCAGCCGTTCAGGACTGGCTTAGAGCATATAGAGCATATCGAGTCTCGTTGAGAGCTCGAAACTGTCGCCAACATGGTGCGAGAGAGAGAGAGAGAGAGAGAGAGAGAGAGAGAGAGAAGTATAGATTCCTAATCAACCGTAATGCGCATGCGCCGATATCACGATGTCGTTCTCTCCGGAGATGCCAGATTGAGGACGGGTTTCTTCGAGAGTTTCCCCCACCTCGCGCATACTACGCTGGAGCAGCGTGTCCGTGAGCTTGGCGCTTCGGAGTCCAACTCACGGACACGCTGCTCCGGCGTAGTATGCGCGAGGTGGGGGAAATTCTCGAGGGAACCCGTCCTCGATCTGGCATCTCTGGTTCTCTCTCGCACGATATCGGCGCATGCGCATTGCATTCGATTTTGACTCTCTCTCTCTCTCTCTCTCTCTCTCTCTCTCTCTCTCTCTCTCTCTCTCTCTCTCTCTCTCTCTCTCTCTCTTCTCGCACCAGCTCGCACATGTCTTTCTCTCCCGCGTGATGTTGGCAACAGTTTCGAGGACAGGAAGCATAAGGCAATGAGACCTCCAGTAGTATATGCTCTAAAGTAAAGTGGGCCCTACACGATGAGACTTGTCTTGAGACATGTCTCTCTGTCTCGTGCTGGCAAGGTGGAGAGTAGAAGACAGAGAGACATGTCTCGAGACATGTTTCAAGACAAGATTCATGAAGGGTGGTTCGAAAAAGTGCTAACTTTTTTGACCGTTACTGTAGGTATGCACTACAACTTCCACCCTGTGACATTCTACACATTAAAATATACAGGGTGCGTCACCTAACGTTTAAGCTTAAAATTTTAGAGGAAATGTCGGAACAACATAAGATCAATAGGAAACATTCTACTATATTCACATATATTGGATATGCATTAGCAACTATAACAATTATGTATCTTTTGTATAAGATATTTAGATGTTGTATATGTAAGAATAACCGTTATAATAGTGATCATGGTTGTGCTAGACTTATAAGTTATTTATGTTTAAAGAATTCTACCGTTAACATAAGAAATCGAAATGATCATTCAGGATTAGATAATCAGTCCAAGCAAATTTGTAATAGTCCTGTAGTACTAAGGGACACATCTACATATTTCTACTACTAACCGTTCCGGTAGCGTAATTAAAGATAAATTCTAATTTCAATTTATCTGTAATGTACTGACCCTTACTTATCATTTTCCTCTGACTTTATCTGTAATCATGATTCACACTGACTACCCAAATGCTGCGTAAATGTAAACACTGCGTCTTCCCTGCTCCCCATAATCATCTTAGCTAATGTCACCTATTCAAAGTCCTGCAATTCTGCCCTATCCCGTCATCCCCTCTCTTACATTCCGAAACCTTTAAAGCCCATCGCATTCCCTTATCCTTGAGCATTACTATTCCAGAAGCCACCAGTCTCAGTCACAGAGTCCAGTTCAAAACAATTGAATCTCTAATATTCTTAATTCAGTTGAATAAATATCTAATATATAAATACTATTAATAAAAACGGTAGTTCAATTATCCTTGTGTCCATTACATATCTACATACTCCAAAACCACGTCAGCAATCAAATAAGTCGTATCATATTGTTATGGGGATCTCATGCAAATAAAGTCCAACTTCATTGCACGTTTTGCATAAAAGATAAACACCCCGTCAATAGCGCGATATCATTTGAAATATTCAATTTGCGTTTTTAGCTCAGTTTAAACGAATATTTATTTGAAATAGGAAGCAATGTGGATAATGACACTTACCACCGCCCAGTATGCCGTCGATGGTGTAATCCTTCTTCCCGTCGTCGCCTGGACGTCCACCGCGAAGTAACCTGCTGATAGAGCTGACACTTGGAGGGTCTGAGAAACCTTCCTGTTCGAAATAAATGTCATCGTTATTCATTAGAATGTCGTAGCTGTGGTTGAAGTTTGTGTACTAACGTGCACAGTAATGTAATTCTCAAACCTGTTCTTCTACTACTTTTAAATGCATCGCATTTAATTTTATACCTACACATGATTTTTATTAATATATTAAATATTAAAATATTAAAGTATTAAAGTATTAAATATTACTTTTAGGCAATATCCCCTAAAGCGTGCCAAAAGTCATACAATTCAAGAAAGTGTGAATACGTGAGATATTAGATGGTGCACCCGGTTAGACAGATTGTCCCACGTAAGTGTCACCCCGGAATTTACGGATTTTCCTTGAATTTTACACAAAATTCTTATAGACAAAAGTTGAACTGTATTTAAGTGTACATAACTTTCGTAAATCAGAATTTCTTTACCTGCATTTTTTCGAAGATATGGATGATACTTTCTTTTTTCAAATTAAACTATAGCATTTGTTCAATATTTTATTTTAGAACAAATCATGGTAAATCGAACTGCTATGCATAAGTTACAAAAAGAATGTTTGAAACGTAATGATTTTTCAGGTGTTTTATTCTTCAAGGAATGCATTTATAGCTGTACTTGTATACTGGTATTTCTAGTAGTTATGAAAATAAATTGCAAAGGCCATTTCACTTTACGATCTGGCGTTGTGGTTAAAGTGATTTTTCTGGAGAGTTGTTCTAATAAGCACAGTGATAACTAAGAATCAGACAATAGCTGTAATCCATTTTACACCAACAGTGCCCAAAATGTACAGTTTCTTCTATTACAGTCTTCTAGAATGCATACAAAATGTATACTAATTCCTTTACATTTTGGTATAAAAACCAAAAATTCTCGAACATTTTTTTTTTTATCATAGAAATTTTTCGTTCAGATAAAACCGACATCTTGATTTAGAAATAAGAACCTGTGGAATCCGAAGATTTCATATCAAGGTTATCAATCATTGATAAGTGACTTTTATAATAATCCAATTTTTAAATTACATTGATTTTTATACTCATTTATAAACACCATGTGAATTCGCTGCCGGCATACTTTGGGTTGCACTTTAAGTGGCATTTGTAGTTTGCAAATGCAACCTACTGCACTACAATCTTGTGCAATCATTTTCGAAGTAAAATATACATTTTACGCCGTGGATACAGCGTTATTACACATCATGCTGTGCACCGTTACACGCAACCACTTACTACGCTTGAATTCTGTGATAGTGCGGTCGGTTAGAATGATGTTATGTTGAGGTAAGTCTCACTGCAGTGATTCGATGTTAAATCAGACAGAGCAGACCGTCTAACACAAGCTTTGCACATGCTTTAACGAAAATTGACTGACTCTTCCGAATATTTGTCATTGAATTTTCGAATACGTTTATTTGTCAGATAGTATATCCACACATTTGTTCTTCACCAACGATATTCATATAGTAGACTCTCTCTTAACCGGTCCCATAGGGATCCATAAGTCACATCTGACTAGAGCTGCAACGACATAGAATTATTGCTGCGACGTTGCATCAATGTTGCGGTGCAATATTGTACTGCAACGTTCCTGCAATGTTGCCGCAATGTTCCTGCAACGTTGCTGCAACTACCATTTAAACCTTAAATATTTCCGTTGTTTTTAATGATACGAGAAAATGTCTAAGGAAAAAACATTTGCTTCAGAGAGACAATTATTCTGACGAGGACGATTTTTTTTGACAAGGTTATATTTCCCGAAATTTCAATATTATTGATGGTTCATTTAATGGGATGACGTATTTTCATTACTGTAACGTTATAGCCAATAAAAATACAAATTCAACCATGTATAATATGTTGTCCTTTTTGTCTAGCAATCATTTTTTTCCTGAGACATTTTTTCGTATCATTAAAAACAACGGAGATATTTTAAGTTTAAATATTAGGTGACTCACCCTGTATATTTGAATGTGTAGAATGACACAAGGTGGAAGTTGTAATGCATACCTACAGTGTTACAAAACACTAATGGAGTTTGTCAAAATGAGCCTTCGTTTTCGAATAATTTGAGTATAAAGGTTTGCACCGTAAGAGAATAAGTTCGATTACGTTAGCAGTTTTATCAATTAGCAGTAAAGGGTCCGCCTACGACGCTATAGGTCGCCGGTGTTCAAATCCCCATGGGGGAAAATAATTTTCCATGAGAAAAAACTGTGCTTTTATACTTCTATGATTCCTTCGCACTCATTCAATATATATGTATATTGTATGTATATATCGTTATTTATAATTTTGGCCCTACTGCCCGAATCGTTGCAAAAGGCGGACATAGAATTATTGCTGCACCCTTGCGGCAACGTTGCGTGGAAACATTGCAATCTTGCACTGCAACCATTCTGCAACTTTGCTGCAACGAGAGTGTGCTGTACGAAGTAATAAAGAACCGACTTCAACGATTCATTAGGTGTTTTTACTTGTTAATTTGGTGACAGTGATTGGTACAAGCGTTTCAAGCATTTTGGTATTTCTGTCATAGCAGTAATTACTGGTGTAAATGAGACGACATAACCTTAAACTGGGATAAACAGTATTAGGTTAGCTGGCAGTAATTGGGGTGTCAGTAATTCAGTCAAGTTAGGGGACATTTGAATGGTGTCATTAATAGCTCCCGACATATATTTTTGAAATTTATGAATTTACACATGAAAATCGAAGTTTTAAGACCCACCAAATTTGTTTCATCAAGCAAACATATTAAACAATAATAAATAACAAGGACAACGTATACATTTAGTTTATAAGTACAAAGCTATAAGATAATGTCAGCGTCAACGCTTAAAATGTCAGTAATCGGGTCCTCTACCCTATAATAGTTAATAGTAAAATGAAGATTTAGTATGTTTACATGGTTTTCAAATGGGTGTTCCGTTTTACCCCACGACTGAGCAAAGCGAATACTTTAATACCTCCGGAAAATCTCATTTTCCTTTGTTGCCAAATAATTTTCATAAAAAGTCTTTGATTTTCTTATAGTCTAAGGTTCATTTGAGACTCCTACTGAAGTCCCGTGTCTTTCTTCCTTCCGATCTTATAATACCACCCTCGAAAGTCAGGCATTCCGTAGATATTACCCCACTCTCCTCTGCGCCAGGAAGATCCGCAGCCACCCCAACAGCCTGAAACTCTGTGAAACCCTTTGAACATTATTCCCCCGGATCAAGCTTCACCGTCTCCTTGCAACGAAGCCTGACAAAGATAACCTAAAAACGCACATATCTAACCGAGCCGTGAAAGCGAAAAATCGATGGCAGGCAGTAAAATGAGAAAAGCAGCGCGATCATAAGGGAGATGCAGCGAGAAAGAGCCCCTAAAACGAGGACGAGAGAGCCGTGCCCTCGCGCTGGACGGAGAGCGAGGAAGAGGAGGCCGAGCAAAGGATAAAAAGTGAGTAAGAGGAGAAAAAAGGTGAAAAAGCGAAAAGGGGGTCCGTCAGTGTCGATGGCTATCTTTCGCATCGACGATCTCAGAAACAATAATGATCCTTGTGCCGTTGATGGCGGTTGAGGCTGTAGGTCCGGGGCGATGACAGGAGGAGAGAGACAGAGTTCTCTGTTGGAGAACACCGCGCGAGTTAAAGGTGGATAGAAAGGGATGAATGCCGCCCCGAGTTCTCCAGCCCAGGAACGCCTCCTTCCAGCATTAAATGCCGTATTAATGCCGGCTACGACCGCTTGCTTCCACGACTGCAACGGCGTACGCGTTCTCCAAACCGTTTTTTCCCTTCGACTCTCAACCTCTTCCCTTTCCCCCCCACGTTTTTTTACATCGCTTTGTCTTTGCCCCGCCGCTGAAACGTATCTCCTCCACCGTCGCGGGATTTATCTCTTTATCGAGAATCACCCTGGGTGAATCCCGTGGCCCCGCGACGGATAGGTTTGATTCGGACGCACGGAGTTGGGACTCCCCGAGTGCACCCCGGTTTGAGAACCTCCAGTGATCTTATATCCCGTCACGGAAATATTCCTGGCTATCGGATATTCAGCTTTTTGTTGCTTTTAAAGAGGAACTGCTACCGCTGCCAGAATATCTCGATCGAGGTTCCAGCGATACGGAGGGTCGAACCCCTCCCGGCTTTTGGTACCCAGCGCGTCCTCCGCGGACCGCATAGACCTCCCTATCGTTTTCAGAATCGATGAATCGCGACAGCTTAGGGGGATGAAAGCGAAGTTCGGTACGCGAAGTCAATGTTTTACGTTAAAAGTGAGATTGTCGAGGAGGGGTGAATAAAAGATGGGGCATCTTCGATGTTGCTTACACCTTTCTATTACCGGCCCCGTTTTATCGTCCGCTGAGAAATTTACAAAGAAATTATTATTCTCCGTCGGCTTGACCGAGCCGCCACGTAATGTTCGCGCTGGTGTTTGCAATTTTTCAAGGTGCCGAGATAAACTCCGTAGACGGAAGAGGCTATTCTTGGAAAAGTCGTTTTGCATACTCGAAAATCGCGTCACGAACGAGGGAGCGTTACGCCAATGAGGCGTGGGTGTAGGCGGCGGGCAGTAACGTATTAAAGGACACGCGAGTTGCCTCGGGGCGCTCACGTACACCCCTGCCCACCTCGTGCACGCCTCGTGTACAAGATTAAAAAATCCCACTCACTGCGATCTTTGGAGAGATAGAGAGACCCTGCGGAAACGTCCATTCCCCCCCTCCCACCCCCCCCCCTCCCCCCGATCGGCAGATCGAACAATAGCTTTCAACGTTTTCCTCCGGCGGAAAACTGGACCTCCGAAATTGATAATTCAGTCAAAGACTTTGGACTTTCGATACTCTATCGTAGTAGGTGTGTGGTTCCAGTATTATCGATTAGGATTAATACTTCCTGATGTGATCTGTGTTCGTAAATAAGGCTGGGAATATTTATCGAATATTCCAGTATTCGAATATTTGAATACTTCAATTGCCCAATTATTTGGCGAATATAATTCGAATATCCAAGTATCCAAATTCTATTCGATTATTTAAGTATTCGAATACTGATGCATTCGAATAGTATAGTGTGAATCCCATTTAAAAATATTGTCGTAAATTAATATCATTACAAAACTACTGGTATACAAAAGTGATGCCAATTATAATATTGTCTATTTGTACAAACAATCGGATTTAAATTGAATAAAAGATTCATCATTGAAAGAAACAAAGGGGATAATAATATTGAGCAGATATATTTTTATAGAAATAAATATTTCATTCAATATACTTGACGCTGCGCTCCGAATTGGTGTTGCTAAACTGAATAAATATTTGAGGCAGTCAGAACAACAACGAATCAACCCACATTAAAAAAAAAATTCCCTATTTTATATGGTTAGTAGAGCCTATTGGAATACGTTATTGCTACTAATTCAATTTCGAAAATATGTGGGTTAGTCCGTTGTTGCTCTGACTGCCACATTTATAAATTGCATGGAAATTTCTTTCTTTCTTTCTTTCTTGACTCAGTGGTGTCTCGTCTTGTTTCATTTATTAACCAAGACAATTTTTTGGTTTCGCAGCGCCAAGTATTTTGAATGAAATATTTATTTTTATAAAAATATATCTGCTTGATATTATTATCTTTTTTGATTTTCCAAAGATGAATCTTTTATTCGATTTAAATCTGATTGTTTATACGAATAGCCATTGTTATAATTGGCGTCATTTTTGTATACCATTAGTTTTGTAAAGATATTAATTAACGACAATGTTTTTAAATGGGATTATTAATTTATCATTCTTTGTGCGTGTATATTTGTCGCTCTTTTTTGTACCTTTATTTAGAAAGGTAATTGGGTGGAGATTTCACACATTTTGTAGTACTAATTACAGGAGAATATGTAGCCCGCTACAGAATAAGTAGGGAAAGGTGGGGCAAGACAGGGTAGTTAAGGTTTGATGATGAATAAAACACAGGTTTATATAATCAACTAATCAATTTTATGTCTGAGCCATTTTTTGGTAATATAAAATTATACATGAAAATGTGCTTATTTTTTCATTTGCTCGTGCAGCAGGGTTTCTTTCTCTTTCGCTTCTGCTTCGATTATCTGTAAATATATGAAAGCCACATTTTTTAGTTACAACATAACGTAGAACTTATAGAAGAAGAGTGGCTTTTTGCTATGGCAAGTTTACGGACTACATAATGTGTCCGAAGGAGGTGAGAGCGTGTGGTAGAAAGTGTTGTTGGAGGAAATTTAAATGCTAATGGTAATTTAGCGAAAATGAACGAAGAGATTCAATATTTTTAACGCACAATTTATTGGTGTTGGAATAAAATTAATTTAGTATGTTTATTGGTGAATTGAAATATTGTTAATGGGAAACTAATAAAATTAATGAATAGCGTAGAAACTACTGTGGATTTAAATAAAGTATTACTAATATCTTTCACAAAAGATTGAAAAGTATCAAGGGAGATGCGTTTTCAGCGTACTTTCTTCACTAATGCGACTTGCTTTACATTGCAAGCAGTACGCCATAATTTTCTTAATTCTTATTGCTATGCTAATTTGTCAAATTTTGTCGATTTACCTTATTTGACAAATTTCCAGAAACTTGTGCGAAACAAGATGCTTTTCTATCGAACCTTCTCCAGTCAACTTCCAAGTCTGTGCGTCCCCTCGGCTTCTATAAGTTCAACGTAAGTAGCCTATTAAAAAATTTTGGCGACTTACCTTGTAAATCGAGACAATAATTTAGTGTCCTATATGGTGTAAAAACTCGTGACATTAAAAAAATTTTGACTAGTTTCCTTATTTGACACTTGGCAGCTTATGATTGTTTGACACTAGCTAGTTTACGTTTTCCTTGACAGATGTGCTATCTGTCTGGCAGTCACGTGACAACAATTTGTTATGCGATTAGCCGAAACCTTCATCGAATGAACGACGAGCTTGAGAGACATTTCGTCACTCTTTCATGCTCTCCTCTTGCCGATACACTTCACGATGACGATTCTTAATCTTAAGAACATAAAATTCGCCAAAATGGAACTTTGCATTCAAATATCTCAGCTCATAAGGCACGTAGGCACAAAACGAAGACACTTTTCTTATGTAAATCAAACCCAAACTATCCATTAAGACCATGCAAAATCTAATCGGATCAACCGTTATTGAGATTCGATAATCGAAGGGTTCTTGATAGCGGGTCGTGGCGTTATAGAGCACTTTGTGTCTCGCCTATATACACTTGGCGCGATATTACCGTGTCTCTTGATCAAATTCTTTAGGTTCATGTTTTTACAAGTTTTTGTTTAGTTTCAGTTGTGAGTTCGTTAGTTTATCAGGGTATTCGAAATTTATTCGTAGCATTCGAATACTTGTAAAATATTTGAATATTAAATTATTCGAATATTCCCAGCCCTATTCGTACAGAGCGTTGTATAATTGGGTTGCAAACGTGCTTATCAAAGCTAGATGGTATTAATAAACTAAATCATTAAAAGTGGAATGTTTGCATATATTATGTTACGGGTATAACATTGGTATGTACGTTGATGTGCGGATAAATTGATAGAAAACTTACAATCCGTTACCTACACAGTCGCAGTAGACTAAATTGTGCACATACGTGTATGGCGGATGGAAGAATTGCAATAAAAAAATTATCTCGCTATGGACGAGGAAATTTTTCATCACTTTTGTAAGAACGACAGGCTAAAAATTAGCAGAACTGTTTTAAGAATGGTGTCGATTTTAACAGAAATAAATAATATAGATAAACTAAAAGTGAATTGCTTGTGGTTCACTGGTACCGAATAGTAAAATATACATCTATAAATGATACAGTGTAGCGCTGTTTTGGTTCATTAGTTGGCCATAGCTCAAATACAAACACTGATAAAAAAAATTAATGCTGCTACAAATTTTGAAAAAATTTTCAACACTTCATGTTATTTCCTCAGGCAAGTTCTACATTTAACAGAGAAATTTATCCGAATTAACTAAATAGCAAAATTATTCAGAAATCACTGCACAAGACTGCATGTTTCCTTACCTTCACAAGCTTTTCCCTAATTTCCCACGAAAAGATCCCAGGATTATCTCTCTTCATTTCTTCGATTCTTGTTTCGATTTCGGGGGTAGCGACCCTTGGCTTGCTGCCACCGATGACGCCGGGTCTGATGGAACCGGTCTCTTGGTAACGATTCAAAATTTTCGAAACGCAGCCGTGAGAAACGCGAAGCTGCCGCGAAATAACACAAGGGCGAACCCCCGCTGCTGCCATTTCAACTATTTTCAATCGGATGTGATTGGGAAGTGGTCGGCCGTTGATGAAGACGCCTCCCAGCTGATTCATCCGTCCTTGTCCTGTCAGAAACATTTCGCCACTTTTTTATTTATTAGTTCGATGGACCAAGGAATTTCAATCAATACACAACTTGGAATAATTGAAAAGAGTTACGGTTCAGTCTATATACCTATGTAAGTACCTGCACGCGAAACGCACAGAAGGAACTATAATAGGAAAGTATGTTTATATAAATCAGCAACTGTTAATTGTATGTGGTAATTAAATTTGTGATCTCTTGGTTGTATGGCATGAATAATTTTTTTGCTAACTTGCTTTGACCGTTAATCAATAGTTAATCTGACGTAGGCATACGCGTAAGTATAAACAGACCCATTTGCAATTAAGTAGACTGTTTGGTATAGCAACATGTTCCGTTTCGTACCATAACTTATAAGCTAAATAACAAAGCTAATGGTAATATTAAGTTGAGGTATAGCGGATGAGGCAAATGTTTTTGCACTAATATTTCGCAGCATTAGCTCGGAATAGGATTTGATAATACGCAGTATTGTTGAAATCCTACACAAAAGTACAATTGGAGGGTTCAGAAGCTATTCAGTGTAGGGGAGATCGGGGTAAAGTGAGCAGAAAAAGGTTTGGAGTGCAAAATGAAAATGTTTCCCTTTCAATAAAAATGGGTGGGAATATATTTATAATATAATTTAAACATCACTATTGATAACTGACGAATAGCAATACAGTAATTCTTCGTTATAAACCCGACGAACGGGGCTGGCGGCGGGCGAATGACGCGATGCGGACACTATTCCCTTAGAGTAGTATGTGCTCTAAGACTATTCCGTACGGCCAATGCCGCAAGTGAGAAAACCCAAGAGAGGAGCGAGAGGGAACGAATCAGTTGACACGAAGTTGTCGTCGACTCTTTCGTTCTCTCACTCTCGACCGAAGGATTTCAAGAAATGGTGGGGATAGGTAGTCACCGGGCGTACTCTTAGAGCATATTCTAAGGGCGTACTACGCATGGTAAAAACGGGACTATAACGAGGATTTACTGTACTTAAAATAAACTTAGAGTATATTAAAATTCAACTTGGAAAGAAACGCGAAAACGACTACTTTACCCCATATGTGGGGTAAAGCGAGCTGAAGTAAAATACAAGTTTTAATGAAAAATGTAATTATAAAATTAACTTTCTTAGAATTTTTAAACTATTTCAACTACAAAAAATATATTTCATTAACACAAGCTTAAAGTCAATAATTTGTAATTTGTATAAACACATTTTCTTCTGAAAATGTTTTGCCCCTATATTTCGTTCCACCCAACTGTAGAGACCCATGCAACGGAAAAACATTCTACAACTTTGCTTAACCTTAATAAATCATTTTCGAACATCAGTTCACATGTACTTTTTTCAACTACTTGACCTGAATGTACTGTATTGAAATGACATCAAACTATCGGGACACCCCGTATAGAATGGGGTCCTGATCCCACTTAATCAACATTAGGAATAAACGAATAAAGAGAAAGGTAAGTTGGTTTCATTGGTAGCGGAAGAGAGGCAAATAGTAGACACATTGACGATCGTAACGATATACTATTAGCCGTCGCGGAAGTAGCTTGAATTAACCAAATTGTTTAATTTAAATAATAAAACCGGGAGGTTTACAATCTGAATAATACGTAAGCTTTATAAATCTATCTTGCATGCAGTGGCGGATTTAACAGGGTGGCTGATGTGCTTGGGCCCCTGCCCAGAAGGCCCCATTTCCAAAAAAATATGATTAGGTAGGGGAGACCGGGGTAGGTTGTAACACGAGGTAAATTGTAACATAAGTCAAATCTTTTGAACGACACATCTGGTAACCCAAAGGCAGGCAAGAGCTGGTTGACGATATTAGCACCGTCGGTTTTAGTGACACAAACGAGCGTTATGTATTCATTTTGTGGTTATAGCCCAGAATGTTGTCTTAGCACTTTCATTTCAATTAGCCGTCATTAGAAACCGTTTGAATTTTTGCTTTTTTATCGCAAACAAAGAAGCAAAAACCATGTACCCATTAAGCCATAAAAGATATAAATCTCTAGCGACCGAACTAAAACATGATCTTTAGAAACTTTAATAAACACACAAATTCGTGTACTTTTTCGGTGTAACAGAATATATAATTATGGGGGAGAAGAAGCAAAGTCAAGGAAAGAAGTCAAGGAGGTTCAAAAGCTACTATAGCTTGGAGATGGAAGAGGAAAAATCTAGAACGCAATTGTAATGATTGGGCTTGAAATTAACGGTTGGATCTTAGTTCGAAACGTGAAATCAGATAACAGGTTGGCGAGCCTGAGTCAAGGAGTACCAAAAACAGGCCTAACAGCCGTAAAATTGAAGAGGTTAAGCGGGCCCTACACGATGAGATTTGTCTCGAGACATGTCTCGAGACAGGTCTCATCGTGTAAGTCCCGCTTTATGCATACGGGAGACCGTTTCCACGACTAACGAGTATAAAGTCCGATCGTTAGTCGAATTATCCACCCTACCGTATCGTACGCCACGTTACTACCATTCTAATTAACGTTCTTCCATGCAAAAATTTGTCCAGTACACAAACAAATTCCGGAACGTTGCGATTACGGTAATCGTTTTTTCACAAAGATACACATTCTATCGCTGTTATTTCTGCATGTTATTTAGGAAAATATAATTAATCACTGATACAGAACTCGCGCAAAAGGTGGGATTTTAGTAGTCGACAGTGAGAAGCTTGCTTCATTCGCGTACGAATTAAGGCTGCCGTCTCATTTTTGTTATGGTCCGAATAGAGACACAATGATGAGTCTGGACACGAGTGACAGCTCGCCATGTTTGATCGGAATCCCACGAGAGAGAAAGAGCTATACACCATTTCACTCTTGACCACTCTTAACAACTCTTACGTTTATGGCGATAACTCAGAACAGATATCAAAGTGTCACGATTTGTTTAGTAAAGTTATATAGTTTTATAGTTTTTGGATTAAGGATTTTTAATAAGAGAGGTGTAAATAATGTAAACAAAATGTATGGTAGTAAATCTATGGTAATGCATTGCGCATTTAAGTAAGTATAATAAAAAAAACATATATCAAATAGAATACAAGATTTGGTTTTTTACTTTATATCTTCATTATCTTGGTATAATTGACAGATTTAAAAATCAGTGGAAATAGCACATTTTCAGATTAATAGATAGTACAATATCGCCATAAACGTAAGAGTTGTTAAGAGTGGTTAAGAGTGAAATGGTGTATATCTCTTTTGTATATCAAAAGTGGCCTTCTCGTGTCCAGACTCTTATTACAGTGTCTCTAGATCCGAATCGATCGTTCCTTGTAAACAGACGGGCCGTAATTAAACTACTGCGGTTGATAAAAAGAACTTGTACAGAGGTGACATCTCCAGGTACTCTGTGTAGACGATTTTTTTTACGCATAGTTGCCACATTTTCTGTTCTCTCTGTCTTTGCGACGCTGTTGCCACAGCTCCTTCTGTAGAGTCCTGAGAAGTCGTGAAAGAATACGGCACGAGAGCTGTGTCTAGCGTCAGAGTCTCGGTTAACGTAACAATAATGAAATATTGAGAGGTCCGGGAGTGCAAGAAGGAAAGATGGAAAGATACCAAACCTGACATCGTTTGAACTATCCTTATTAACGATATTACACATCAAATTTATTTGTAGAATTGAAAGCCCAGTTTGTTCAAAGTAGTCCGATTTAAATTGTTTTCTGTCAATTTAATCGGCAGAATCACTTTCATATTGATTATGGTGGAAAATAAAGAAATTCTGTTTCTGCATAATCGATGATACACTTAGAGCATATAAACATGGAGGAAGCATGCAATAGGCGAAAATGTAAACGGCAATAGAAAGAAGAAGATATACATTGGGGACACCCCCTCCCTTTCTAACATTAAAAAAAATACTACCGCCCCTGGCGCTAGAAAGAGAGGGGGTGTCCCCAATGTATATCTTTTTCTTTCTATCGCCGTCTACATTTTCTCCTATTGCATGCTTGCTCTATGTTTATATGCTCTAAGATGAAACATCGCCGAGCAACTCTAGGCGACAGGTTAGATGGGTGGCGATACAATGTCGCTCGGCTCGAGTTTCGGGGGACCTCAAGAATAAAAAAGAAATTATTTGTGACCGAATAAATTCACTTCAAATAAATTGATTTATCCGCGGTGTTGGGAATAAAGATAAATCGTGTTATTCGAGATTCAAATAACGAATAAAACATATAGTATCTTTTATTTGAGTTTATCCAGGTATTATCTATTGCCAATCTCTGTTCTGCAGCCGCTTCGCCGTGATTCATTCAAGCCTCCCTGACGATAAAAATAGTAATAGGGGAAATGCGGCAACAGCGCGATTTGACTCTCGATACGTTTCGCCAACTATGTCTTTCCTACATTTATCGGCTAGCTTTCACTTCCACCGGTTCTAATGCTAGATGGCGCGAATATACCATCAGCGCCGATGACGGAGAATCCTCGAAGCCTCATTCTGTCATTTCTCGAGTCTGTCTCAGTATACGATTCATAAATTCATTATTATTTCAACGTACGATGCTTATTAGCGCTCAAACGTACCAGACCTGTCTGCACGGATGTCTACTGGAGGCAACTATACCCGCAAAAACTTCCTTCTTCTTGCCGATTTCAGGACGAAAGTTGTAATTTACGGTTTGTTTACTACATCGCGTATACGTATACGCTGGAGCTACGTGGCTCGAATATAGCACCAGCGCCGGTGACGGAGAAGCCTTGAAGCATCATTCTGTCAGTGTTCAAGTCATAAATTCATTAAACACCGGTTCTGGTTAGATCACCGAAGTTAAGCATCACGGGGCGGGTACTGGGGAAAGATGGGAGACCACCTTTCTCCCGGTATGCCCCGCTGCTACTGAGACCCGAAGGAGAGAGAGAGGAGGGAAAAATATATGACTATAGTTCGTTGGGCAATATAAGCGATAAGCTTGAAACGCCATCCTACTTAAAACACAGGAAAAAATAATATAAAATACAATTATTATTTCAACGTACAGTGCTTATTAGGGTTCAAATGCACCAGACCCGTCTGCACGGATGTTTACTGGAGGCAACTATACCGGCAAAAACTTCCTTCATGCTGATTCCAGGACGAAAGTTGTAATTTACGGTTTGTTTACTGCACGCATATACATACATACACACACTTATCTTAGCTTGTGTGAGCCTCACAATCAAGGCCCGGTGAGGCGGCAGCCTTAAGGCTGGGACTATTCGAGTATTTTAATTTTCGAATATTTTACAAGCATTCAAATGCTACAAATAAACATCGAATATTTAAGTATTCGTATACTTTCGAATATTTCAGTATTCGAACAGAATGGTGTGAATTATAAATCAAGTTCTTTATGTTCATTTTTTTACAAGCTTTTATTTAGTTTGTCGATAAATTGATTGGGATAAATTGATTGCAGAAAGATTATTTCACATTTAAGAATGGTGTTTCGCGCTTTGAAACCGTTTATTAGGAAAAAATAATACAAACTGTGGCTAGTGTGTTTAGCTGTTCCACAAACGTATGTAAGATGCACAAAATGTTATGTAGAGAGTGAAATCAACAATTTTGATATATTTTTTTAGTTTACTCTTCAGAGTGCTATGAACCTGTAAATTCTTCGTCTCTTCTTTTTATTTAGATTCTTGTTTTAATCAAGTTGTAGCGTTACAGTGTACGTGTGCACTTTATATGTAGATAAACCGTTCTAATAAATTACTGAAACCTCGAAAGTGTTGAAAGGATGATGGCCAGTTAAGTACATTTAACACTAATATTTACAGTAAAACGCAACGCTATAACAAAAACCACTTTGATATACCTTTAACCAACGACTCTAAACGACTTCCCAATAACTACTGTATTGATTAACAACTCAATCTGGACGACGGTCACACTGCATTCTTCCAATCGTGCCTCGTCTCACGCCCAGAATTTCACGCATGTTATAGGAATCTGTTCAACTCTATGTAACCAACCCTCAAATCCAAACAGGCACTCAATCTCTTTCCCCAACTCTTATCGCCCACACTACCGTCTTTGATACCTGAGTATATATACTACTCAATCATTCGGAAAGCCAGGTGCTCTAGTTCATACCTTCCGCGTCTTGAGTTCGCTCACTTTAACAGGAATTGATGTGTTTCTCAATTTCGTGTTCATTAAAAATGTTGAAGATTCTTCAAATTCTAATGAAGATTCTTTTAAATTCTTTGTCAATGTTTCAAGTATATTTTAATGCGCAGGGTGTTTCGTAGTACGTAGTAAGTAGTGCAGGATTCGATTCAAGACACAAAAATAACAAGAAAAGCTCCTATAAACGTATATCCGATATGACGAAGTTTCCGAGTTACCGCCTATTTTGTTTTGCAACAATCTTTTCGTGTTGATACAGCATACTCACGTATGCAGTTGGATATTGATTTACTGTTTATCTGGAGGATTTGAGAGTCACGAGGTCAGATTAGTTTTTCAACATTGTCATGTGTAACACACTTGCATTGTGAATGGAACAGTTAGAACTCACAGACTGTGTTCAGTGAAGCAAGATATGCTTGTTGTGAATTAGTAGTAATCCTGAATTTTTATCGGAAATGATGAGTTATTCAAACAGTGACTTGCAGAGTGTGAACAACTGGTACAACAGAAAAACAGTTGTGACTCGAAAAGAAGGTTATATCGAGCATACGTTTATATCAGCGGTGTCCAGCGTAGGGGCCCCTCACGCGCCTGCTTCCCCTTCCAATCTTTCTCTCGCACAGCGTGCCTTCCGTGGTTAAGGAGACCGCGCGACGTTACGAAGGCGAGATTAGCCGGATATCCCTGACAACGCGAATCAGAGTGGGAGAACCTCAACCTCCCGCGGGAGCCATCTTGGACAGCGCTGGTTTATATCAATTTCTTTTGTTACTTTTGTGTTTTCAATCCACAAAGTAATAATAATAATAATAATAATATTTATTCACGGAACAAGCCCATTAAGAGTGGATCGTTCTTCCTGCAATACTTCCCACATAGTACGACACACCCTGTATATGTATAGTTAATTATTTTTTAGTAAAATGAGTGTTTAAAAATCCTGCGAATTTACTGAATGGATGTACTAACTTGCTATAATTATGTAATTTGAAAACCTTATGGACTTTGGGAAATTTGTTTCTGTAATTACTAAAGTACGTACAGTGAGTCAAGAAAGTATTTGTACACCTAGTTTTTGTTGCTATAAATTTACACAAATAAGGGATACCTACATTAACAAACACTGTTTCCATTAATAGTGTGCTATGTACAGAGGTAATGTGCAAATTAAGAATTTTTCGTAATGGGTTACAAAAGAAATAATGCCACAAAAACAAGAACTTGGAAATGAAAAGAGTATTTGTATACACTTACAATTATCAGGTAGAAAGCTTATGATTATTTAAGTTGTACATTATGATCCACGCTTTCGAAGAAAAATAACACGATCATCGCACGGATAGGGGTATTTCAATTTTCTTCGCAGTCATGGCTTCTGTATGAAGATCGAAGACGCACTACCGCCGTAGGCAGACCAAAGCCACTATGTAAACAAACACTCATTTACGTTTTAATCGGTGTCACGACGATGCACGCTGATTTCCAGGGTTTACCAGTATAATCATAAGGGTACAAATACTTTTGTCACTTCCAAATTCTTGTTTTTATGGCATTATTTTTTTTAAACACATTATGAAAAATTATTGCACGTTACCACTGTACATAGTACGCTATTAATTCAAACAGTTTTCCTTAGTGTTTCACTTGTTTGTATAAAGTTATTGCAAACGTTATTAAGCATACTTAACGTGAAACAGTTAAGCATAAAGCAATTGAATTTTGCATCTTACGTTTTCACGAATGACACCGGCTACGGCTCACAAATATGTAAAAGCTACAACGATCTTGTAGCTTGTATCTTCTCGAAGCTTGTATCTTCGGACCCTTAATTTAACTGCAATATCGGCAAGATATTGGAACACTCCCTCAAAAGAAAATTTATACAGCCAGTATCCTGAGGTCACAAACTATAATCATTACATATATCTAAATTGTGATTTCAAATATTTGTTCCTTAAATTATCATTTTAGATTAACATTCCTACTTTCTGAATATATGTATAAGTCTTAACTCTGAATTACGTAATACCGTAAACTGGGGTGACTTTGCCCACTTTTGAAATTCAAATAACTTCTTTAGCACTTCTAGTGCATTAATATTTTTTTTTTAAATATTATTATACGGTAGATGGCGTGTAGATTTAAATAGGCTTTTAAAAAAAATTCTTTACTTAAACGTATGCTTTTAAAATGCCAAAAAAATGGTAGGCAAAGTTACCCACGCTCAGTTGGGGTGTCTTTGCCCACGTCAAATTTTTCAGCGAAAACGTGCCTAAAACTCATTATTGAATTATGATTGAGCAATCGTTTTTATTCTAATGGCTACGCAAGACTAGTATTATCAAAACATATGTTTCTAAAAAAAATTTATTTAAAAAAAGCCGAAATATCGTCGCTGAATGTATGTTTGCTTCTTCTTACTATTGGCTTCTCCTCGATTCTCCACATAATATCCGACAATGCCACACTGTGTTTGTGTAATTTTTCAGCCTGACTGAAAAATTACCATATGATTGAATTCGCTATTGTTTTTTTTTCATCTGAATTTGGAGAAATTATTGCTATCGATTACAAAACACCATATATTATAATTACTTCAGAATAAAATAAAATAAAGTTTTTCCGAAAAGTAGACAATGTCACCCAGGCGGGCAAAGTCACCCCAGTTTACGGTAGGTAAATCCTGAAAGTACAAAGCTTGTTAAAGCGTTGTAAACATCTAGAACTCTTTAAAGCACTATGACTAATGCAACAGTAACATTTACGAATGCTCATTGAGAGCTTTACAAGATTATTTAATACTCAATTAACTTCTTTTCGACCGTGATTTATGATATTCCTTTACAGTTGGAAGAGGAAAATAATTAGAGGAAATTAGGACAAAACCGGGTACCTGGGTAAAATCGGGACGTGCTATTATTTTTAAAGCGGCCTTAAATTTACCCACGTCGTTGCGGCGACATATTGTCGGGATATGCATTACTTCATCAACAAAAGGTAATCATGTTACAAGCGTGCTTACTAAAGTTATACCGACTTGTGTGTTTTTCAAGGCTCTGATCTAATTTTCGATAGTTAAGAAACTTGAACACTTTTGACAGTGGATAGGTAAGTACTTTCTTTTGTGCGAATTATGTTACCTAATTGTTGCATATTAAAGTGTAAATAACTAAGACAGTTTGTCCGTACTTCACCCTGGTGTTGTTGATAATTCGTAATATTTACAAAATTGTATGCTGGGGCAAAACCGTACGGGGTAAAACCGGGTACCCGGTTTCGGACAAAATATGTATAACAAAGAAACGAAAAAGAGGAAGTTATCAACATTAAACTAAATCTTAATAAGAGACTGCAACTGAAGAGAAAGAAAACCACAAAATTAAACGAAATACGGAAGGATAGTGATAATAGTGGTAATGAAGACGGTGAAGACATTTGGATTTATGTCCAAGAATTCTATAGTTCATCCAAATTGAATGAAGGTTGGATGCAGTGTTGTAATTGGGCTGTTATTGGTGCTAGGGCCAGTTTTTAGTATGGTACCCAGTTTTACCCAGGCCATGGGGTAAAACCGTAAAAACGAACCATATTTTAAATCATAATTTTTTGTATTTGTTATTGTATTAAAAAAAGGATATACAATACTATTATTTAATAAAGAGTTTATTCTAATGAATCCTAATTTCAATTTCATTTTTACAATAATATTGTCAAAGTTATGAGCTTTTATCCTTAACTTCCCGGTTTTGCCCCTACTTCCCCTACTAGGTAAATGACTTGAAAAGTCCTACAAAATAAGCACCTCGAAGTATTTGCAATTCAAGTATAGTGCAATTCTATTCATAGCTCCCTGTCGCTTGCTCAAAAATTTTCTCATCAAAAGCAATCTGACTTTCCCACACGTGACAGTCATTGCGTGATTCTCAAACCGCACAGCATTTTCAACCGGATTAAGTGATCTGAGGAGTTGAAATGGTAAACAATCTAAGTGCCACTGGTAAAAATTTTACGTGGAAACAAAAAGCGCATATCTGTTTATCACTTGATCGCTATGGACTTTCCGCGTATACCATCTTCACAGATTTAGAGGGAAACAAAAAGATTGCTGGCACTTTCATCCGGTTCTCACCACATCGAAGTTGGCACATACGATTTTAAAATAAATTATTCTAGCACTTATAACTTCTGCCACCGTATTCCCCATGTAATTCACATCTCTTTCCACTAGAAAAATTATTTGAATGTTACCAGCACTTACATCCTTTGCCATTTCAACTCTTCGTTTAATTTAGC
The DNA here is from genome assembly GCA_963971345.1 of Andrena flavipes. Taxonomy (NCBI): domain Eukaryota; kingdom Metazoa; phylum Arthropoda; class Insecta; order Hymenoptera; family Andrenidae; genus Andrena; species Andrena flavipes. The sequence goes on along the minus strand of OZ020479.1, from coordinate 69,787,459 downwards.
GTGATTAAAAAGACCCGTGTCCCGAGGAAAATCGAGTTCAGTTGCAGTTTTGGGGAAAGCCTCCCGAGCAACAGGCATGTCGAGCACTTCTCCCGCATTCCGATTACCAACCTTGAAACGGGTAGCCTCCGAATATAGGTCTCATGCCGTTGGTGACGTCCATCCTGATGGCGGCTCGGATCCGCTGGCTACGAGAAATCCGTGCGTATATTTGTCACCCACTATTCAATCTTAACAGAGACACAACTAGTTGTTTTCACTAACAGGTAGTTTGTGGTGCTACCAAGGGGAGGACGCGCGCCGGCGGCACCGATAGCCCGAGGCAAAAAGGCTACTATGACAGAAGGACGGTGGTGAGGAATGAGAAGGACGGACAAGACACATTAACTTGGCGAGGGAGTGGGAGGGGGGGGGGGGGGAGGAGGGGAGGCTTGACACGCGCGGGGAGATGGGAGAGCACGGATGGACCGCGAAAGAGAAGAAAAAAAAGAAGGAAAATGGAAGGAAAAACAGGCTTGGAAAAGAGATCCACGAAAGCGTGGCCCCGGTCGCCCTGGACGAGGATGCGAAGCAAGAAAACGAATAAGCAGGCAGCGCGCGTGGCTTTCGTTGCGAGGGGTACCGCTGCAATAACGTGTCAGTTGGGCCACCGGTCCCCTCGTGTCGCTCTAACCGAGTCACCGAGCAATGGGGGGCTCACTCCTTCTCTGTCCGACTCGGTCTAACGAAAAAAGGGGGACTGTCGACTCGCTGGGACTAACGGGGTACCAGTGGGGCCTGATGCCTGGCCACGCCCTGTCATTTGGTTGGCAAACCAACATCTCCCGGTGGGCGTTCTGGCGCGTAGCAACGCCTACAGCACCAGATTCACGTCCACTGGACGTTCGAGACTCGTTTCCCTTTTACCGCGAAGGGCCCGCAAAATTTATTGATGCGCTGACCTGTAACTCTTTCCGATCAGAGCATTGAAACTGCAAATGGAATCAGTGCAGTACCTAGTTGTAAATAGCTGCAGAAGCTAGATTTATCATCGACAAAAATAAGTAATTAGTCGGGCAATAATCAAGTATCCTGCGAACATAGTATCCACTGATAGTTGAATAGAAAGGCTCGTATTTGCTATTTAAAAAAAAGGGAGATACTGCACACTGTGTTGATTAACTAACTGTTTAGTTGATAGATAATTGCTCGATTTTTCTTATCAAACAGCAGTCGAGTTTCATTTTGACTATTTTGTCGAATCGATGAGCGATTGACAAATATGCAAGCTCTCATATGAACATATACCTACTATTTGTGACATCCACTAAAGTTAATCGACAAAAAATCGGTGGTATGTACTAGGCCCAAGGATTCAGCAAATATGCAGTTTTCTTTATTTTCAAGAATCCCATCCTATCTTCTTACTGCTTCTTCTCTAGATCGTTTCATTTACAGAATATATTTGATTTTAAGAATGCTACAATTGTGTTATAATATACATGTATTTTGGGAATGTTGAGGTGAGGAAGTTGATGAAACAAAGCAACTGTAAGTAATCTTTTTGCATGATACGATATTAAAATTTCTGGGAATGAGAAAGATTTCAATCGTCGCTGAAACTGTTAACTTCGATTCTTATTGCAATCAGTAACTGATTCTAAACTTTTGGCCGATAATGTACTTTCCATCTAATCTATTTTCTGCTCCTTCAAATAATCGCAAGGTTCATAAAAATTAACCAAATGGATCGACCCGATGAAACGATGCTCTTTATTGGTGTTGAAACTGTCAAACGAAGGTTATCTATGTGGACCAGATTGAGTGAATTTATGGTTACCTCCAAGAACATCGTTACGGTTGCACTGAAACGAGGAATATTTATGGCCGCCACTGTCTAAAACTGAAATCATAATGAACGCATGATGGACCGGTACAAATTTTTACGAAGATCTCCTGTGCAAACGGTCACTCTGCTTGTAAATCTTGCCGGGCGGTGGTGAGACAGGTAGCCGGGTGTCCTGCAACGTAGCAACTGTTCGTGATCGTTTTGGCGTTAGGAATTATGCGGCTAGAAAGACTTTCGAACATTGGTGCTTCCGAATATTGTAGGTTTCGTTCCATTAGTACCGAACTTATTAGAGATTTACAATTTTCTCCTATGGTTCGTAATAAGTATTTAACGGAAAGCGAGATTCATTTATTAAGTGACGTTACATAACTCAAGAATACATGTTAGACAGATTAAACTTCATTACGAGTAGGGCTGGGACTATTCGAATATTTGACAAATAAATATTCTACGAATAAACTTCGACAAATAGTCCCACCCCTGATTAGGGGTTCTTTAGTAGTGATACGTCGATTTATGGCAATTGTCGTCAATAAATTATCCATTCCTATATATTACCTTCGCTCGCATAAAACATGGCGCATCATCGAATCCAAAATATCTTAATCGGAATTTTTGAAACCGCATTTGACACATTCGAACTTTAACGACACCTTCTCGCATACACTTCGTCAACGTTTTTCACTGTTTCTGTGACTCTAATGCCGGGTTTTCCGAATTTCACCTTAATATTTTAAGGACATATTTTCAAAACCCTAAACTATTAGAAAATCAAAAGAAAAAATCGAATTTTTGGGTATAATAGCCCCTTACGACCTAATCTTAGCTTTTAGTTTTTGTTTTTAGTCTTACAAGGGGAGTCTACGGTGTGGTAGACATCGATTTTGATGAGCCTTGGCACGATGGATCTATGTCGAAAATAAGTAAATACGTGTCCGAGCGTTTCTGCCAATAGGCCTTAATAACAGAGATAATCACATGTAAATTATTAAGCATTTCATAGCGCCGTGGAAAACATAAAAGCCATAACTTAAATTTAAGAATGTGTCGTGGAGTGTTCGCTAAGGCGTCGGCGCGGCGTTTATGTGGTCGTGAGTTCGATTCCGTCTCAGTTTATATATTTTTTTCATTCTTTACTTTTTCCACACTGTATGAACAGTGAGAAAAAAAGGTAAAGGTAGTAAGTTCACTAATTCTTTTAAATGTATAAATATAATTAAAATTTTTTTTAACTTGGAGAATCTTCAAAAGACACCCCAACACGTCCAGAGGGGAATCCCCCGAGGGCGCCAGGGTAGTGTGGGATTTTTACCCACTAAAACCCCACGGCCATCGTGTCTTTTGAAGGTTTAAAAAAAAAATTAACATCGATTTTATGTTCTAAACGATTTTGCGCCTAGTTTTTTCACAAATATCCACTGAAGCAGAGGTGTACTAGTAAGCAGTGGCCCTTACTTTTTATACACCCTGTACAGTACGTATAGTAGAATAACGCTTCGTTCGGAGACTGAAATTTTGAATTATCTCAGAAACGGTTAATTTTCAAACATACATTTACTACGATTTTTTTTATTACCTGCCTGTGCAGTTTGTACCTGTTATTTATCAGACACCATATAGAATCGTTTCTGAGCGGAGAGGAACCTTCCGGTTCGAGCAAGCCGCGAGGGTGCCGAAAACGTCACCAGCAACAATAGAGAACACAGGGCATTCAAAGCACCAAAATCGGCTAATCAATTTCTTCCACGTTATAGCGTGCTACCTGGTGCACTCCTTCGTCGCCGGACCCGCGTAACCTTGCTACACTCCAATGGGGCGAAGACTTTCTCCCTTACGTCGAATAAGAGGTAGATCTCCCTCGGACTACTGGTACTCGACCACACTTCACGCCGAATTTACCGCTTCGTAGAGAATGCGAGGGCATCTTCGTCGCGGAAACATTGAAATTCGTTTTGTCTACGGTTCCTCGAAATTACTTGGAACAAATTGCAAGTCAACTTCGCAACACCTCTTTCTTGGGCTTGACACACCATCTTTCGTCGGATAATTGAACAATGGGCCAGTTTTTTGCGCTTTAAATGGGGCAGGTGCCGGGCACTTTCGTGTGCAACTTGTTCCGTCGTGTCAGAAGATCCTAAATATGTCCAGATACATACTTGCTCCATGGCTGCGTTTAAATGTTTCTATAACCATACCTAAGTTGAGGACCTTGCAGCAAGGAGAGTGCAACTCCATTTTTGACGGTTTTAAATTATAACGTGTAATATGCGTAAGAAAGAATTCTACATTGCAGGATTTATTTCATGCATTATTTTTTGGTTATGGGCAGCTCCAGATTTTAAAAATTTGCGAAAGATAAAAATAAAAACTTAAGCAATACCTACTTATTGTGTGAAAATATATATTTTTAAATTAGTGTCCTTTTTAAAAAGAGAAAAGATTAAAGTGTTAAGTCGAAACAATATTTTACAAACAGTTTTTTCTAATTTACTCGAAGTTGGTAAAGATGGAGCTAAGATGGGCTGAGATAAAAAATTAAAGATATTACAGCCTTAACATCATTCGAGGTGGGTAGAGTAGTTGATCTTGAAGAGGGTCATCATATCCCCCACAGCACACTTAGGGTTTAAACAAATTCTTAAACTATATACAGCAACAAAAGATATTTGTAAAAAAAGTGTTACTTGTGCCAATTACTGCCACTGTCTCTACTATTGCCATTTGATTATTATAGATAATAAAAACGTCGAGTAAAAATACGCAAGTCCGTATTCATTACGTTACGCGATTCTGTGACGCTGAGCTGCCTACGCGTCATTTCCTACCACTGTCAGCGCCGTACGTTTTGCCAATCTCTTTCGTTTCTATATTGCAAACAAAGGGTGCTTTGCCACTTCCTCTGATGGTTTCCGAAGGAAAAATGTCTGCTGCGTCGCGTGGAATAATTACATTTTCTCCTAGACACTTAGTTTCTGAAATATATTGAAAGATATCTGCAAAAATTCGTGCATTTCGGGTGCCTTTTTTCTATTTCATCGTTGTTTAAACATATTTAAATAAATATTATAATTCAATAATAACTTATATCGTTGTGTTCGCCAGGTTTCATAGAATAATTTGACGGAACAAACAACCGAACATAAAAGATATTCAAAGTTGAAAATTTGCATTTTTTTCAAAGTCGAATTTCTCGAAAACTGAGGGTGATCGTGACAAACGGTTTACGGATTCATTTTCAGCGCACAAAAATCTATAACAAACGGCTATTGAATGTTACAAAACAGAAGAAAAGTTCAATTTTATTGGACAGTGTAATTTCCTAGAACAATGTAGAAACTTTCAAATTAAAACACATATTTTTCACTGCTTTTTAGAGCAGGAATTATTGCAATGAAACCGTTTTCATTCATGGAAATGTCACATGTCGTTTCTGAAACAACCGATTCAATTGTTTTAAGGGATAATCATACCTTTGGAATAAACTTATAGTGCGTTGAGAATAATCGCTCTGGAAATTAACTCCATCAAGAGGAAAGACAAAAAAAGAAGCAAGAAACGATTAGCTTGGCTAATGTAGAAAAGAGAAAAAAACATTTATAAGGTGATTCGTCGTAGCAGTCCCTGATTGGAGGGCAGCGCCCATTAAACGTTCGCATTCAAAATTCTAATAGCGCCGCACACGCACCGCATTTCTCACCTGATTTAACATAACAACGAGACTCTTTTCGGCCGGGCTGTGTGGACCACGATGGAATCCCACCGTTCCTACATTTTCGTCCAGCGCGAGCGGCGGTGAAAATAATGTGTTGGAAATCGGTGTGGCCCTTGCCACAGGCGTCTTTGACAAGCAGACTGATGCCGGTGTATCACTCATCAAGATTTATTGAGGCTTAGACTAATTGCCGCTTTTAATAGAAATTCGTGCGGTCTTACAAAGGATCTGCTTAGCGGTTCGAACTTTTCTTTCCTTTATTCCAAGTCAAACGAGGTGAGAAGACAGTTGACGTAACAAAAGATTTTCACGAATAATCGGGAAAGGGACGTGTGAAAAATTGTAACATGCATCATATAAAAACGTTGCCTTTTTTATATTTTGTTCATTTGTGATCTCATCAACCAGAAGAATTGGTCATTCCGTTTATGTTAAATAAATAAAGTGTATTGTGGGCGTAAAAGGGAAACTCACTAATTGTGAGTAAATTTTTGTTAAAATTCATACACATTTTTCATTTCCTGTGAAAAATGAAAATCGATTTTTCTCCAAATTTAGTTTTACGGAGTTAGAGGATTTTTCTTGTACGCACAAGATATAGTTGGCGGCGGGCGTACGACGAGATGAGGACACTATTCCGTGCGGACGGTGCCGCGAGTGAGAATTCCGAAGAGCGAGCGAGAGGGAACGAAACAGTTGGCACGAAGTTGCCGTCGACTCTTTCGTTTTCTCACTCCTGACCGAAGGATTCCAAGAAGTGGTGGGGAAATGGTCACCGGGCGTACTACGCGTGGTAAAAAAGAAACAATAACGATGAATTACTGTAATTACATTGCCATAATGGTTAAATTTCTAATATATAATATATTTACAAAAATACTAAACTTATACTAGGTAATGTAGAGTTTTCTTAACTTCTGCTTCACAATTAGGTGAATAAAAAAACTTCATTGGCATTGAACCATTTAATCGAACTCATTTGTTTGTAAATATTATACTTACAGAATGATATTAGCAAAATTATAGACACAGCAGTTAGTAACATATTAACAAATATACTGAAAAAATCGAGCATAAAGTATTTATACTATAAGTCGTATTTTTCATCTGATTTTAAAATACCTTCCCCTTCGTTTTTCAGTATATCATTATACAAGTAACAATAAAGTTACTTGTCCAATTAAATCAATTGGATAAGAAATGAAATATTTACACAAATAAATGGAATTACATATATTGTTTTGTAGGTACCGTTAAGGAACTAGTTTCGGATCAGTTTAGAGGGTTTCCCGCTTTAATATTTATTTTTAACCTAATAAAACATTAAACCATAGACTTTTTTTATACTAAAAGTTGAATTAATGTTTAAACTTCAAGGAAAAATTTTAAAAAGTTGAAAATAAGTATATAATTTAATTATTTATAAGGTATGAAATAATAAGGTGACTAGGAACTAGTTTTTGATCATCTAAAATTAACACTACTAACTGCTTTCACAGACAACACCTATGTTTTTGAATTATCAGTTTTTATGTTAGTAATTATTTCAAGCAATTATTTATTGACATAAACTCAAAAGAACGATTTATTTCATGAACTGATCAAAAATTAGTGCCTGATCAAGAACTAGTTCCTTAACGGTATTAAAGAGTATATTTTAAAAACATAATACTGTACATAATGAAACGTATAAAAATTTATAAAGTTGTAACAACTTTACTGCCCAACCGTAGACAATTGTTATAAATATTCCAAACTAAAAACCCAAGCTCAAAGATGTGCCCTTGGTTAACGACGAAGTGAAAACCTGAATTTTGTTTCTAATTGTTAGTTGAATGAGGGGGGTTGTCGAACCGAATGATTTTGAAAACTACAGCGTTGTATGTTCCCTTCTCGGTTTTCAACTGCAGCGTTCTTAACCGCGGTTACCTCGTTAGACTTCCAAATCACCGACATATCTTCCTGATTGCCTTATTGACCGAATGAATAATGAATAATTTGCATAACTTTGGAACTAGGACACCGTCAGAAGTCGACCACCTGATATTTAGTCAGAGAAAAAGAACCGCTCCTCAATGTTCCTCGAACGAAAAATTATGCAAAATCCTCTGTTTGCTGTGCTCGATACATTGTCCATGTCAACTCATAAATTATAGAGAGTCCTGTCTTCTTAAAAACGTGCGACTAACAATGGTGGCAAGCACCATGCCGTTAAGGACAAACGAATCGTAGGAAGACCCACGTGAAACTCTTTGGAAATCTTCTGAAAAGTGGGGGACGATAATCTAGATTCAGCTCAAAAACCTGTCGAACACGGTTCTTTTTTATTCCGTGGTTCTTTAGTGTGAAAATGTAATGTTAAACTTTGTGTCGTTTGTAAAAGCAATGAAGTTCAATTGAAGCAATTCCGCGCAAAAAGAGCATTGTATGTTATGGAAAATGACAATAATTTGTAATGAATGTATTATTTACTAAAAATTCTGGATACTAATTATTATCTGTAACAACGTAAAAATAAAAATCATCTTAAGGGTTTTATGTTTAAAAATAAGAATCATCTTAAGGGTTTTATTATTAGAAGAACTTTATAAAAACTTGCATAAAAGTTATACATACAGAGTGTAAAAATTTGTCAGCGTGTTCTAAATGTTATTACAATTAGTAAAACATGTTATACCTATACACCATTCCCCTTCTTTCAATGAATCGAAAAATGTTTTTAAATACTGAAATTGTCTTACGAAGCTTTGAAAGTTACATGCTTTGCGTTTTGAAAATTTAGAGAATTTAGTTTAGTAATAAGAATATTACTTTTGAAGGCATAATCTTTAAAATACTAACTGCATAATGGGTATTCAGATACTCATTATTTGATGTAAAATACAACACATACCTATAAATTAACTTCTTTTAAAAAAGATTCATATTGGAGAAGATTGCTCTAAGAACGATATTTAAAGCAAAAAATGCAATTTGTTAAAGAACTATAGCTACTTTCATCATTGGGAGTCAAGTATAAACAAACGTAAATATTGTCAAAATACATGTATTAGTTTCTATTAACCACATAGTAATTGAATTTTTTTAGATACCTAATAATAAATGTCTTCTGCTTCTAATCTAACAAGAGTATTTGTCCTTGTGAAAATAATAAATAGAAAATACATGTAATCCATGAGAATATCTCTTTCAATTACAGATAACGAAATGAAGTACCTGCAATGATTTATCTTTCAAATTCTCATGCGTGTTGTAGAGTGTGTATTAAAAATATTAAAATAATGCTAATTGTATGCATCTTAGATATTTCGTATGTAGATGCATGCTCCATTTCATTTCCGAGCGGGCGTTTTTAAAATAGAAACGGTCGTAAGATCGAATCCGTAGCGTCACATAATTTACGTAAAATTAGCCGATAAGTTCTCACCAGCAAGGTGGCCGTGTCTCAGGCGCGTCGGCACCTTTGAAGGAATTAGTCTTATTGGGCACAAAATTGGAACAGAGGGCCCTGTGACCTCGCATAGGGCGAACGGCCCATAAGACCCATACGGTCACGAGACCCATGCCTATAAGGCTCGCCCCGAACACGTTGCACGTATAACAAGCTGAATTATGTTCATACCACCGCTTACTTCTGCAACATTTTCGACCTGCATAGTTCGCAAGTATGCATCAGGAATGAGCCCCCACACGTAGGCAGCTTCCACTCTTTTGCCTTCCCTCATTCTGCCAACCTTCCTTTCTTTCTCTTCTCACCCTCCTCTGCGCCCTTCCTTGTCCTTTGCCGTTCCGACATGCCTGAGAACACCCACAATAACGCTTTCTCGTTGCCACGCTTGATCGATAGATTCCTAACTTATGACCATGTAGGAGGACTCCAAAATCTTGAAGTCGAACGTTTGTATCGCTTCTTTTCCCTTTCTTCTTTCTCGTGGAATATACCTAGGTATTATATACGAAATAATACATTTTCTATCTAGAAAATATCTATGTATGTAAATATTTTTGTGAATTTACTTTGAATTTTAAAGTCTAAACGTACGTATGTACTAATTAATCTTTTTGGTATAAATTGTTTTAGGCCGATTAGTAAAGGATGTGTCTTCTGTTCAGTTGATTTAACATAAATTTAGTTTAATTCTAAAACTATTGAGTATTATGAAATGGTGTAAAAACTTTTAGGATATATAAATGGCATTCATGGTACTACTGCCCAGCGTTCTTCTAATGGGAAGTGTAGGTATGGAAGAAATGGAAAGCGTTTTACTACTCTTTGTACGCAACACGATTTATTGTATTAATTTTCTGAACTTGTATTAAGTTTCAAAATTTATTGGAGGTCATCTTTAATTTTTTAAACGAAACCCTGTAGGTATTATTTATGTCCTATTCCTATACAGCACACTTCATTGCAGCAGTATTGCAGGAACGTTACTGCAATATTGTGTTGTTTGCATTGCAATATTGCAGAAACGATGCTGCATTTTTTTTGCATTATTGGAGTGGCAACGATCCTACAATATTTCCGCAATATTGCAAGTTCGTTACCGTGCAATGTTCCGTTGGCAACGATCCTACAATATTTCCGCAATATTAGGCACACATCGTCGTGCAATGTTCCAGTGGCAACGATCCAACAATATTTATGCAATATTGCGCGCACATCGTCGTGCAATGTGCCGTTATGTTGCAGAATCATTGCTGGAACATTGCAGGACTACATATTTGTAATGTTGCCGCAACTTTGCAAAAATACACACCTGCAATATTTCGAAGGCGGACATAGGACTGAACCTGCAACGTCTCTGCAATGTTATGGTGCGACATTGCAATCTTGCAACGCATCCTTGCAGAGACGTTGCTGCAATGTTATGGTGCTGTAATAGGAGCGATTGTCAAGACGAAATTAAAGCAACCTGGAAACTCACTCGGCTATTGTCAAAATATAGGAACTCAACAGATACATAACGAACCTAACTCCAACAGAAGCCACTGACTATTCGTTATGGAAAGCAACCACACACAAGAGGATCACAAGAGCACAGAATCAAATGCCGCCTATTCGGAAGTTGCCAGGAAGTTGGGCTAGAAGTCCTCAAGTAAAAGCAGAAGCATTCAGCATTTATTTTGCCGAAGTATTTAAACCTTTCCACCCCAACTCCCCAGTGTTCGAAGCCAACCTTCAAGAATACTTGCAATCACCTTAGTGGAATTGACTGTAAATACTTTAAGCACGAGAATTTTGATAGTATTTATAAGCAATTTAATAAATCTCTTAAGAACACTTTAATTATTAAGAATTCCTTCGGTAACAATGAAGTTGTTTCTCTAAATTCGTCGTAAAATAAACGTATTTCATGGAATCGCGAGTTACACGCTATTCGGAGAAACTTTAATAACAAGAGAGCTTTATACGGTGGCGTTTGCAATAACGCGAGTAGACAGATGTGGCGGCAGTTGAAAAGGTCGAAACGATGTTGGATGTTATTTATTTCTCTTTCGGTAGCAGTATGCTGAACGTAAATCCGTTATACTCGATAAGTACTTGACCCTGCGTGAAGTAAAGTATGCGATGCCCTTTGACATCATACGCATTCCCTGTTTCCCAGATCAATTCCCCGCTCGTTTCAACGGAACCACCCGCGAACGTGCGTCTCTGAAAACGTACCTGGTCATATTCCCTTTCGAGGCCAGATATGCGGTTATACGTCTTCGAAACTATTATGACGTTACGTTCAACAATTTTCGAAGCAAAAATATGATGATTCTGTACCCAGGCCCGGCGCGAGTTGTGTGGAACGTGTGGAGTATTTTACGGTTGAGATTTTGCTGTGCGTGGAATTTCACTATTTTATCATTTTTTATTTTTTGTTTGTATACTACTGTTTTAGGCTGTTAAAATTTGATCTTTAAATTTGTACCTTATCCCAACTCTTCCAACTTTTTTCTAGGGGGTGGGGGAAGAATTTGGGACGATGGTAAAGAAAAATATATCCCTCTTCCTTCTTTTAACACATTTTTTAGTGCAAATTTAATTAAAATTTTAAAAGCGAAAATTAAAAATATTCCCTTTTTTAGTGTAAACTTAATAAAGATTAGTTTTGAAAATTAAGCGATTTTTTAAAGTCGGGGGGGGGGCAAATAACACCAAATATATGTATTATATTCTTGTTGAGTCTGCATTAGGGTTGGAACTATTCGAATAATTTAATATTCAAATATCATTCGAATCAAGTTCTTTATGTTCATTTTTTACACGCTTTTACTTAGTTTCAGTTGTAAGTTCGTTAGTTGGTCTGGGTGAAATCTTGTAAGCTAATTTTGGCCCACTTCAACATATCCGATCGGCTTGAAACTTTGCACACATACGTAGTTCCGATGACAAAATACTATATTTTCATGCGTTTATTTTTAGTCATATGACGGAATTCCTCTCTGGCAATCATTTGGGCCGGTATGAAAATTATTCGTACCTTTTAACTACATTTCAATAAAAGCTTGTTTTTAATAAAAAGAAATTTACCAGAAAGTATGTCATGCTTTCTAGTGAAAAATATTGCATTGGCCTCGGAACTATGTACTTATGTGTGCAAAGTTTCAAGCCGATCGGATATGTTGTTCAAGTGAGTCAAAATTAGTTTACAAGATTTCCCCCTGACAAACTAACGAACACACAACTGAAACTAAATAAAACCTTGTCAAAAAATGAACCTAAAGAACTTGATTTGAGTAATATTCGAATACTTAAATATACGAATAGTATTCGAATACTTAAATATACGAATAGTATTCGAATACTTAAATATACGAATAGTATTCGAGTACTTAAATAATCGAATAGGATTCGAATACTTAAATATTCGAATAGTAATTGGATACTTGGATATTGGAATTATATTCGGCAAATAATTGAGCAACTGAAGTATTTGAATATTCGAACACCGAAAAATTCAACAAATAGTCCCTTTCCTAGTCGGAATCCATTGACTGCTCTTGTACCACGTATTTTAGAGAGTTCTTACACAATTGTTTTCTTTAGTTTTAGGCATGCAGAAAATAAAGCTTTTTGGTTTTTTGTTCTAAGTCAAACGGTATAGGCAGCCGTGAGATTGAACACCGTGGAAAACATCACTCCTCAAGATCTTGCGTATCATGGCTCTACCGTCGCCTTTTAGTAAGGAAAAAAAAATCATATTTTTCCGGCGAGAGTTATACAATAATAAGCTTCATATTGAATTTTCTGTTTAATTCATTATCTTCCTAAAAAAAAAAATGCCGAAAATGACTGCAATTTTGCTCCGTCCAAGGTGGCCCAATCCCTTAAAGCAGTTTCCTAGCAAATATTCAGTTACTAGTAATGTCGATTAAATAATTTTAAAAAATATCAGATAAATAGTTAATACCTATTGAAATAAAGGGTTACGCACCCTTTATTCAAAATACACCGTTAATTACTATACACAACGAAAACAAACTATTACTCTAATGTTAGCCATATTGAGGTTCGTTCAACCGAAAGTCAACGTGTGCGTGCGTGTGCAATGGCCACAGAGAGAAGTCCAAAAGGTTGTAAAAAGAGTTAGAAAAGGAAACGGTAATCCGGCATATCGGTGTACACGCGTGGCTATAAAGGTACTTCGGTAATGGACTCCAGTCAGCCGACAAAGGGTTTTATTTAAATAACTCGTGGCACGCGAAGCGGTCCATTCGAAAATCCATGGACGTTCGAACAATAGTGCAGTTCTTTACTGCCGCATTTCTCATTATCGACTGTACCTGCTGTAATCACTTCGCAGAGCTACATTAATCTGAATACTAATAGACCTTATCTAGCGCAAATTTGGCGAAGACATAGAAATAACACTATGCGTTCATAAAAATAGATTCTTTATTTCACGGATTTAAATGTTTAACATCTTCACATACATAAGTACATTTTAGGTTTGCAAATATGTACAGCCATACATTACTATAGACGTATTATTATTATTATATTTTATAAATAGAAGCAAGTGAAAATAATTAATATGTATTTCTTTAAAGACTGATTCAAAATATGATGCTATTTATACGTACCTACCTACTTCAAAACTCATAGGGTTAAGATACAATATGCAGTACACCTGAAAAAGTATTTTCATATGAAGGTTTGAGTTTGAAAAAAAAGTTAGGCTTAAAATAACTTTTTTAAAATTTGTCCAAACGACTTGAGTTTTTTTTTTTAATAAGCTAGTGGAATTAGTTTTCTGGTGACGTATTTCGTCGTTTTGAAAAAAATTCCCTTAACTGAATAGCAAAAAAAAAAATTGTAAAGGTCGTTAAAAAAAGCTAAAGGCGGAGTCACCAAATAATTGAGTAATTGTATTTCTCCTACAAGATAGTGTTAAACCTAATATACCTAAATGTATTTAATTTGCATTCTTAAATACCTGTACTAGTATTAAAAAATAATATTATAACGTTAAAAACGAGACATGTATTTTATTCCAACGCTGAAACTTACAAAATCTCAAACCATTTTGTTTGAGTATAATAATTTGGCCAACCACTGCAATTTTTCATTTAAAGTAATTAAATACACTGATGGATTCCTTAATCCGGTTCCCATGATTTTTTTCTCCATACCTTCTTACTACCTACTAATATATCTTGCCCTACTTTAATGACTTTACTATTAATTCACGCCAAAAACAAGGTATCTCACTATCCTCCACCATCGTTCAGATTCATAAAATATAACATTTACATTTGTTTAAGCTATCGTTCAAGTATCTGCGGGTGTCTATACACAGGACCGCCCAAGGAATCTGAGGATCGGAAATCGGTCCGCCTAAACGCAATCAAAAGGGTGTCGTATACACCGAAACGAAGTAATCCATTAAACGATCGTTGTCGGAGAGGAGGGTGCGTCGAATGGCTGGAGGAAGTCTAATGAAAGGCACGCGCACTCTGACGGTCCGGCGTGAGAATAAAATAATTAGCTGTGCTGCCCTCCGTACCGCGAACCCTTCCTCTCTCTCTGCATCGGCTAAGCGGGAACGTGAAACGAAAGTGCCGAGAAAGATGGAACGCGATAGAAGTGCCAAGGTGGAAGGGGACGACTGCTCAGACCAGGTGGGGTCGTAAAGCCTTAGAATGATGCTCTAATAAATCCCACTGAAAAATTGCAACGCCTCAGGCACGTTGAGACGTCTCTTCTACCATCTTCTTCCTTTTCCTCTTCTTTCGTCCTCTTTTTCACCATCATTCGCCTGTTCCTGCCCGTCATCGTTGTCTTCTTCTTCTAGTTCGGAGATTTGTTCGGCGAATGTTTAAAAGTCGGGTCTCCTTAGCCGTTATGTTCCGTGCTGGTTCGTGACTTTAATGTCTCGAGAAGAGACGTAGAGCAGGGTTTAGGCATCGAGACGATAGTTGGAGAGAGATATGATTTTTTTTAGGGAATGTTAAGTCGAATATAACAAGCATCGCAATGTAACACTTTTATTCATAATAATACTGAAAAGAATTGTTAATCAGAGTTTCGGTAAAAGTCATCTCTTCACCAACACGCTTCAACTACAAGCACTTCCACTATTGGAAATTGTAATATTATTGTGAAATAAGTACCTGTTACATTATGATACTCGTGAAATTCGTTTTAAGGGGTCTCTCTTCCGTGACGGACGAAAAATGAGGCGAAGTTTGGGAATTTTTTAAAACAAAACCATTAAATGAGGCAGTCAGAGCAACAATGAACTAATCCACATTTTTTTTCGAAATTGAATTAGTAGCAATAACGTATTCTAATAGGCTCTACTAACCATATAAATTAGGAAAAAATTTTTTTTGAATGTGGGTTGGTCCGTTGTTATTCTGACTGCCTCAAATATATTTGCTTCTGGCTTTGTAGCTTCATTTGTCAATTTTTAGAGAATATCGGACAAAATTGTATGCAAAAATAGTGGTTATATCCGGGGTTATAGTGCTTCAAATAGAGCGCCTTACAAAAATCATTTGCGCGTTGTTAGCATAAAATTAGCCGTTATAGTTGTGTGAAATAGAAAATTTAAATGTGCGTTTATCGCCTGAACTAGAGTAAATGAGAAATACTGAAAATTAAAAAAAAAATGGCAGCCTGTATTGCAGGAACGTTGCTGCAATATTGCGTTGTTGCAGGTTGCATTACAAAATTGTAGGAACCAGGCAATGATCCTGCAATATTGCAGCAACATTGCAATCTCGCACCGCAATATTTCCGAAGAGTTGCAGAATCATTGCCGGAACGTTGCAGGACTACATGTTTGCAATGCTGCCGCAACATTGCAAAAATACACACCTGCAATATTGCGAAGGCGGACATAGGACTGAACCTGCAACGTCTCTACAATGTTATAGTGCAACATTGCAATCTTGCACCGCAATATTGCAGAGACGTTGCTGCAATGTTATAGTGCAACATTGCAATCTTGCACCGCAATATTGCAGAGACGTTGCTGCATTGTTATAGTGCAACATTGCAATCTTGCACCGTAATATTGCAGGGACGTTGCTGCAATGTTATGGTGCTGTGTGGGTTAATGACCCCTACAATATTATGAAAGAAAAATCGTATAGTTTCATTTAAAAAACTGAAGATGACCTTGATTTTGCAATGCTAAAATATTATTTAAGAATTCCATGTTGCCCATCCAGCACAGATAAAGTTATTTAATAACCTTTGTTATCATATTATTCTAAATTACTAAAAAAATCGGTTGGGCCGTCAGAGTGACTACCCTGTATATTATAAGCAATAAAATCTACCTATACAAATAACATTTTATATTTGTTATTCAGCTCGATTCACGTCGCTCTAAATCTAATTGTAAGCGTTATTGCGCCCAAGACATCCGTTCGTTAGCGGCTTTCTGCGACGTTGGGGAAAGAACTCGTGCCTCTCACACTTTTTATTCAAGGAAGCGAGGTCAGAAGTTTGATCCTTTCTGTACACGAGCCAAATCGCGCTCTTTGATTTGGACCGTGGAAAAAGTTAAAAAGAATCCTGCTATCCTGGTGAGCCTCGTGTTTCGTCACACTCCGCTTCTTTCGTGAGCGCAGATTGGATTCGGCCCGGTGTCGCTTGATCGCGACTTCCTCCCATTTACCGATTATGTGCCGTGTCCTCCTGTCCCATAGCCGCCTGTCCTGCCGCATTTTCGTGCCCCCGGTACTGGAGTTTACGATATTTCTGGTGATTTCTTTCGGTTACCTACCTACCAGCTGGCCGGGAGACGGCCGTTGCGAATCCATAGAACCGAGAAAATCAGGGAACGCTCCCGAAGCCCTCCTCCTTTCTGGGAGTTCTACGCTTCTTCCAGCGCGAAAGGATGATCGAGGATAGTTTTATCGCGAACAGAGCAGTCCCGCCGATGACACGGAAATTTTGCATCGACGATGTTCACAAGGACTTCAGGGACTTGGCCCCTTTTCAACACGATTTTCCACGAATCCACTGTCGAGCCTTCGATCTTCACCGTTAGCTTACAGCTCCTTCAAATGAATGTTTACGAACTTCGTAATTATTTACCGACTTTAGTATGTTGATAAATTGATTTTATTAACTGCTTGATGCTTATAGTTGATGGGGTGTCAAATTAAAAATATCAGTAGTTCATTTAAAAGAGAATGAATTACATTTTGGTGTTTTTTAAAAAATTGTAAGTACCTACACTAAAGCAATAATGTAATTGAAGAGTCCTTGTAAAAAACACTGTAAGTGCCAAAAACCGAATTCTATAGTATAGTATTATCATTGGCACGTAGAACATTTTACTATAATCTTTTTTAAATTTTGGTATTTGCAGTTACATCTGTTTCTTACTTGCTTTTTTTAAGAATTACTTTTTTTGCTTGCATATTTTCCGAGTGTATTGCGGTTTCTAAAACAATTTGTGTAAAGCTAACATGCATAAGCTTATTTAGAAGCCAAGTCTAATTTTAAGGGTTGTTCTTCTTGTTTTCTTTGCGTAGTACTCTCACTATTATAAACACGCTCAAAGTACGAATTCGTCCTAAAATAACACTTGTTGGAATGCAATATCTGTCAAGGATACCAGGGAATTGCTAGTTCAACAGGTGTCAGTTTGTAGAAATCTTTCAATACACGTTGAACAACTTTACTTAACACCTAACAGGACTAAAAGTAAACAGAGAATATTACAGAAGTTTAATACAAAACATACATTTTTTTTAGATTAATAAAATAACAGTGTGATCAAAGAATGTGCTTTATATTTATTTTCTAATTTTTTTTTACTTGCACAGATTGTTCATCCGTTGCAATCTAAACTGCGAGAGGCTTAATATGTGATTCAAATCGCAAAACATTTGTAAAATTGGCCCAAACGACTTGAGTTTTTTTTTTTAAAGCTAGAAGCATTTGTTTATTAAGTTATATACTAGGTCATTCTGAAAAAAATTGCAATTGGACGGAATAGGTTGCGAAGAAAATAGCAAAGGTCGTGTTTTCAACGATTCGTTAACCGATTTAGATGAAATTGTCAACATGTATACAACTTCCCTAAATCTACAAGCAGGATTTTTAAAATTTTCATCACAGGCTTAAATAAAAAGTTGAAAAAAAGACCATCACCATTTTCTTCGCTATTCCGTCCAATTGCAATTGTTTTCAGAACGACGTTACCCATTAAACTTATCCTTCTAGCTTCTCAAAAAATCTTAAGTCATTTGGACCAATTTTAAAAATGTCATGCGATTTCAAAGTGTTGGTTTTCAAAACGAATGCTGGTGTTGAGCCATTGTGTGCGTTTTACATATTTTCGCTTGTGGTGTACCGCGGAATTCTGGGAAGAGCTTATGTGTGCTGAGGGTGAGAAAATAGTGCACTGCGGAGCACTGAATTAGCTTAATCTCATAAAAAGTAGGAATATAAATAGCCTTGTCCATGGAAAAGAGGAGTAAAAATTTGATAAAGAGAATCGACTATGTTAGGTATATTACATAATAAAACAACATGCCTACCCTACATCTTGCCGCTCTGAAATTGGTTTCCGGGGTAAGAGTCAGTTCGGCAAAAATATTTCCTTCTGTACGGGAAGGGTTATCCGTTTACATGGAAAATCAAGGTGACACCTGAAGGGAGATGATAGACAGGGGAAAAAAGACGTTTGCAGAACAGCGGCAGATTATACGAGCAACCCGTGGCTACGGCTTAACCGCGAGGAAGAAGTGATCGAGGTGTTGTTCGGTGAGCAGAGGACCCCCCAGTAAGATAATGCGCCCTCTCGCTTTGAGACTTAGCTTCGTCTTAGCTGTTGGATAAGTCGCGAAGCTGACACTAACCCCGTTAACCGTTAGCTCCGTGGCTGCTGACTTTTTAAACCGTTGTTTATTTACTATCGAAATTGTGCAGAATATCCAGGCCCCGTGAAGATGAAGCCCCCTTTTCACAAAGCTGCGGCAGGCCCCGATTAAAGGGAAGAGGATTCTCCTTTCCGCGTTTCGACGTTTCCAATAGAAATTTCATGACCAAACGAGTTTCTCTGATGATTCAACTTCAAACTCCTATATAACAGATATTTTTTTTTTAATATTTAGGAGAGGTTGATCTTTAGGCAAAAGACGTGTTAGTGGGATTGTTTGATTTCACCTCTATGTGTTAAAAAATTGTAAAATAAAAAAATAAGAAAATTGTTAACACATAACACGTTCATATGAGCAATGATATATGTATTGTATTATTATTACTGATTTCTCAATAATAGGGATCCATAGGTAATAGAATCTTCCTCCGATTAAACAATCAAAAAATAACTTTAGAATTGCTAAGCAATGCTCAATATTTGATCACACACACATTTGTAATGGTCTCTTCTATCTACATATTTTAGTATGTATTCTATAAACTTATTTATCTGCCATTTCGTGTTCATGCACACGTATTCAGTGGTGAATTTATTCTCAAATATTTAAAAAACGAACTTAAATGCGGTTATTTAATATCGTCGTAAATGTTCAAATATTAGAGAACATGTTCGTAATTTATTTGAATGTCACAAAGTTTCTACTTATAATTTTCACCTTTTATTTTCCATTTAAAGAACCCGTCAACTATTATTGTTACTATATTATTCTCTGTATAATATACATTCATCATTCATTAACATTTCTTTCAACATAACATCAGTTTAATTTTTACATTCTAGGTACATTCATTAATAGTTCTGTCTTCGAATTTATATCTACTATTATCGAAAAGGGGATATTAATTTTGCATGATATTGCATCCCGTAGTATAAGCATAATTATTTTTAAGTAGGCAGGTACAATTATTTCAAAGGAAAATTTTACATTTTACACAATCTCTGTGAATGTTCTCACCAGTCTATACACTCTTTGGTACACTTTAATTTTTATTTTCAACGCTCGTGATAAAGAATTTCCGGAAGAAATCATTTTTATTCAAAATTCAAGCCCGCCACCCTTTTCGAAAATTCTTCATCACCACATTCAGGATATCAAAAACCACAAAACATTGAACTAAACTTTTTTTCGATATCTTGTCAGGTTTCGCAGATATTCATGATATATTATATGAATACTCATAACTTCTATCACGTGATGTTACACTCCAAAGACTGTTTCATTGCCGAAACAAAAAATGGTTACGTTATTAGCATCATTTGAACTACCTTTCTGCAAACTTTCAAATTTTTGTGGGATTTGGGGTTGTTGAACATCCCTTGTGAGCTGATATGTCATTGACGTGTGGAAATACACCTTTAATTATTCAAGACGAAAGATTGATTATCATATCATACTTTTATTATATCAGTTGTGCAAAGCATCTCTATATCTACTTCTAAAAACGAAGTCTAATTCGTAACTGAAATGTCAATGCGAAGTTACGCGACAATAGGCGCGTCTCTGGAGCTCAGGAAGTCAATTGGATTGTCTGAACAGACCGGAGAGACCGTATAAAAAAGTGTAAAAACAAGCGAATCAAACCGATTGATTTGCCTGACTAACTTAACGAACAACGACGCCGCATCCCCGTGTCCACATCTATATCATCGTCGTAACCAAACCAGACCTAACCCCAGCGGACCGTCTTAACTAGCTTCACTAAAGTATCCACGGTCCCTTCCATACAGTTTTCCTTGCGTATTCAACCACACAGCGCCTATTTCGTTCTGGTACGCGTGTACGTGTACGCCTATTTCGTTTAGCTGTATTCGCGGCTGCCGAACTAACCAGCTCGCTTTCGTCGAGCTTCGTTAGGGGCAGAAAAGTAGTATCCCGTGACTCGGTCGAACCACTCGTTCAACCCTCGGTCGCTGCACGCTTAAATCATATTTGTATCAGTTGTATTCTGTATGCAACGGCGTGTAGAGGGTCGCACGGAACTGACAGGGAGGAAGACCGGGCCCTTTGACTCGCTCCTCGACTAACCCCGAATCCCTCGGAGTTTCACGCTTTCGTTACAGATTGTTGCATTTTCACGCGTCGGCGTTTGGTCCACGCCGATGCGATCACGAGACCTTGGTCAAGTGATCTGAACTGACGGTCGCTGTGGACGACACCGCCTGGATGCTTGTAACTTTCCAATAATCTTTGTTATACTTTGCGTTATTCTTTTTCTGTTTAGTCGTATAGGCCGCTCGTCCACCGCCGCAACTTCAATTTGACCAAAAAACTTAACCCTTCGTTGACAATCTGGGTGTGAACCACCCATAAGCTGATTTTGACGCTCTGAAACTTTTATATGCAAAATAAATACCTTTTTTTCAAAGTCGACTTACAAATTATTTTTTTTTTCAAAATATTATGTCCGAACATCAACTTTGTAGATTTTTAGCTTTTAATATTGAAATTTGTAAAAGTTACAAATTTTTAACGATTTTCTTCGTTTTTTCTCGCCATGTGGTAATCAAGAATTATTTTACAAAAACTGTGATGAAATTTCGATAAAAAAATTATTGGAATACATTCTAGAGACCTTGAAATTGACCCATGATTTTTTTCATAATAATTGGATTCTTTGGATGAGAATGACACTCGTTCGAAAATTGCTCTGGGTGTCAGCCACCTAGGTGTGTCAAAGTTGATCGAAAAAGGAGGTGTGTCAACGAAGGGTTAAGGAAATTCGTCAGGTTTTTCTTCTTTCAACAGGGCAACGTGCGATGCGTGCGACGGTGATTGCATGTGTAGCATACGGAAAAAAGTTGCGACGATGTTGGCAGTTGCGCGTTGCCAAAAACTTGCCTCATAAAGGATGTTCGGCAATCCGAAAATTCAGAAAATTACGAAACTTGGTGTGCAGGTAGAGTAGTTTATCCGCAACGCAACCCTATGTTTCGTTAGAAATAAATCGGCAACAAATAAAAATTTTCATAAAAAGTGGAAAATTTCATAGAAATTGGTGCCAATGATCAATTTGAAGATAAAGTCCCAGAAAAAAGTGCTTTCAAACCCAGATTATGGACCACCTTGGGCAACTTTTGACACCTACATCAATATTGCATCTGAAAAAAATATATTTTCGCTGCATTCTAACGCACAGTTTTGTTTGAATAATTGAAAGCTGTCTAAACTTTATATAAATATTAATTTAAATATTGTTTTAAGGAAACATTTTATTACCCATACAGCAGACTCCGTTGCAGGAAGGTTGCAGTTACGTTGCGGTGCAATGTTGCACAGGGGCGGACATAGGAAAATTCCTGCAACATTTCAGCAATGTTGCGGTGCAATATAACTGCTGCAACGTTTCGGCAATGGTCACGCAACGTTCCGGAGATTTTACAAGGATTATCTCGTAACTTTTCGGAGATTTTACAGCAATTGTCACGCAATGTTTCGGAGATTTTATAGCAATGGACCCGCAACGTTTCGGTGCTATTACAACAACGGTCCTGCAACGTTTCGGAGATTTTAATGATTGTGTCAATTATTTGCTCTACTTCGTAAAGTGAGTAACTGAACGATGCTAAAATACTTTTCGTATGAAGGTGACTTCAGTCCTTACAATACTTACAATTTTGACAGAAATCGAAGATTATCTTTCTAAATCTTTAACATAAAACGCTGTCACCGCAAAGGAAAGATCCTTTCGGGAAAGGGTTGTAATCCCGAAGGCGCTGGCCTAGTACCCTTAAACCTGTCCCGCCTACTTTGGTGTTTTCACATGCGTCTACGGGGTGCCTTTCGGGTGGATTTCAATCCCTCTACGGTTGTCTCCCCAAAATCCGTACATTCACATGGCACGGCATGCTTAGAGGCGATCCCATGTTTTGTTTCAGAAATCTGAGTTAAGTGGATTTGTGCTTCGACCGGAAGAAGTTCACAAAACTCAAGAGCTAACTTCCGTAAAGACGCGCAGGTTGAAACATTCAATGATTTTTAAAGTAGGTACCTATTTTCTGAAACTGTCTAGCACTTCAAGAACGAACAATCGGTAAAATGCAATATTTTTACTGTTTTAGTCATTTCTGTTACACAGAATGTTGGTTTCAGTCTTGTCAGTGGTTTTTCTTAATATTAAATTTATTAGAGATGTTCACAGGGATCAAAAAAGTTCTGGAACTCCCGTTTGTAAAAAAGATCTGTTAGAACTTATATGTTTCGTGTAAGAAA
This sequence comes from Andrena flavipes, assembly GCA_963971345.1. Classification (NCBI taxonomy): domain Eukaryota; kingdom Metazoa; phylum Arthropoda; class Insecta; order Hymenoptera; family Andrenidae; genus Andrena; species Andrena flavipes. The sequence continues at coordinate 69,764,303 of OZ020479.1, read as the reverse complement.
ATATCTGCTCCTGTGGAATTTTTATTTAAAGAAATGGTGCCATTAGGAACCTATTTAAAAAGTGTTCTCATGGAACAGATATTTTAGAATCTATATAATAAAAGTTCCATGGAAACAAGTTATATTAGAACATTTATTAAGAAAAGTTCCACAGGTAAAGAAAAGTACTAAACTGTTAGGTACTAATTTTAGTTAATAATATAATATCATATTCTTCGTGTTTATTTAATAAAATGTATGAAAATCATAATATAAGTAATTAATAGTTTCATAAGAAGTATTGAACAGAAAAGAGAACTTGCCAAGAATAATACCTAAATAACATTTTTTTTATAACTCACACGAATCAAAATACACTAAAATTCCAAAATATCTGCATATAAAATAAATAACACATTCAGAATATCAATTTAACTGTAATAATTATTTCTTATTGTTTTAGTACTACCTATTTATTGAATAGTACCTGTTCACTATTTTTTCAACATTTGGGAACTTGAAAAGCAATTGAGAAACAATAACTTCATTACTTTTATATGTTTTATTTACCGTAGAAATGTAGTTTAATAAATAGAAAAAAGTTTTACTAAGAATTTATTTAAATAACGAATCGAATAAAAGCTACTTTAACCTTATTCATTATCCAACAATTTTTTATATTAGTTAAGCCGCGTTAACTTTATTCGACACATGACGAATAATCTTTTTGACTTTGTATTTGTTATTTGAAATTTTTATTTAAATGAAATTGGCCCATTTCTGCCCTCAGACGCCTGACACAACACGGGCATCATACTACTACGATTCTGCACACATCCATGCCGTCGCCTCCCTCACAAACACACACATATATTACATAACGTTATTTTTATTTTAGGCCCTACTGCCCAAAACGTTGGAGTACCATTACTGCAAAATCTCCGAAACGTTGGAGTACCATTGCTGCAAAATCTCCGAAACGTTGGAGTATCATTGCTGCAAAATCTCCGAAACGTTGGAGTACCATTGCTGCAAAATCTCCGAAACGTTGCGTGATCATTGCTGTAAAACAGGGCCTGCTTCCCCCTCCAATGTTTCTTTCGCGCAGCGTGCCTTCCGTTGTCAAGGAGACCGCGCGACGCTACGAACACTGCCATAACGGGCAGTGATGCCAGAATCGTGGGACGTAGGACAAATGCTTACCCCCACTATGGCCTACCGTCGTCCCCAGTTTCTCCTCATCGCTCTGCACACAAGCATACCCCTGTCCGTGAGGTCGTCAGCCCAACAGGCAACTCACATGGACAGGAGTAAAAATATGCTTGTGTGCAGAGCAATGGAAAGAAAGTGGGGGTAAGCATTTGTCCAACGCCCCACGATTCTGGCATCACTGATAACGGGCTAGTCGGGCTAGCGTCTTCGCGGTTAGCGTCGCGCGGTATCGCTGACAACGCGGACGAGAGTGGGAGAATCCCAAGCTCACGCATGAAAGATATTGGAGAGCCCTGCTGTAAAATCTTCGAAACGTTGCACGAATACACTCCTGCCCAGGGCGGACATAGGAGAGAACCTGCAACGTCTTTGCAATGATGCGGCGCAACATTGCAATCTTGCACGGCAATATTGCCACAACGTTGCATCAATGTTGTGGTGTTGTGTGGGTTATGAAGCGAATCATTTATATTTCTCAATGACTCCTGATCAAGTTTATGTAGGTACCTATTTATATTATTTTTCAGGTATCAATATTACACAAAAGATACGGGAAACAAGCACTATAGGAGTCGTAACAAAAGCATCAAACGTAAATTTATTATTGTAATGCATAAAAGTGCAATTATTGTAATACGTTATAATATTCGTAAAATTAGTTTTAATGTTCCCTACAATATTAAGGAAAAATATCATGTTTCATTTAATAAACTCAAGGTGATCTTGGTTTTGCAATGACAAAAAGTATTTCTGAAATGTTTGGTGTCCTTCTATGTTGCTCATTTAACACAGATTAGTTAGTAACTTTTTATCATGTTATCCTAAAGGGTTAAAAATCAAGTGGAAAGTTAGACCGAACACCCTGTATACAGCACAACATCCAAATCCTTAGCCATAGAACCCGAGTACCGTCGGCAACGGCTTCGTGAGTCGGCACTGGTAACTTGCAAATGGATATTCGGTAGAGAAAAATTCAAACAATCTTTCGATTTTCTCCGATTTTTGCAAATAAGGTTTTGCACTGAAAACTGCGAAATAGAAATTTATTCATAATGTTTTTATTGTAAATATGACATTGCGACTTAAAGAAAAAAATTGTGGGAAAGCCTGAAGTCTCTTAAATAAAAGTAAAGTAGAAATGTGGTAGCATATCACTAATAGTTCCGAAGATAAAAATTCATGTAGGACACCAAGACGCAAAAATTACCTAAATTTAGGTATTTTGATTAATAATATCTTCTTAACTATTGATTCGCGAACCTGTACTTACAGATTTAACATTTCTCATTCATAGTTAGGTACTTTTATCGATTGAAACATTTTTGCACGATAGTTCGCGAGCACACTGTTTTCCTATCTAAAACATTTAGAATTTCGTTTTAGTCTTGGTACATCTTTCGAAAACATCTCAAGAAATTACAGGATAATAACTTCAATGAAAGATCGGTATGTTTAATGTTTATACTCCTTAAATTTTTTAACTAAAAGGTCTAACTTATACTCTCGATGATTACAACATATCTGTGTGTCTTCAGAATCTTCCGTGGAATAGAAAACCAGAAATCGAGTGTCGACTGAAAATTAGTGAAATGACTGGAAATGCTAGAAAGATAAAATTTAATAAAAATTGTTTTCCTCTGGAGAGCTAACAATTAATATACATATAACAAATCCAATAGTTCCCGGGTCACTTTTTACGTAAGTACTCATCCAACCAATGTTTTAACGTGAGCAAACAGTTGAAGAATTTTGAGGAAACCACTAACATTTAATCGATCAGTCAGTCTATTTGACTGTGATTTCGAGGTTTAATGAAGTGACGGATAATTTCTCGCAAATACGTTCGGCAGATCATGTTACGAATTTGTGGGTATGTAATAAAGTCCGTAGGTAAGTGTCAACGGATATTGCTTGATAATGGGAATCGTAGGATCAAAAGAATTCCTTCGGCGAACGTTACTGCAACGTTTAATTATGTTTCGTGAGCCGAGGGATACAGATAAAGCTTTTCATGGCTCACTAAATGCCACTCAGGATATTACGATTTTGTGGAGCACGGGGAATGAATGTCCCTGCCGTTTGCCGCGAATTCAAGGTTCCCTTGGAAACGATAAGATGAAATTACAATTTCAGTATTAAACAATATGAAACGCCAGTCGGTTTTGATTCTTTTGAACAAAGTCGTTTGTTCATGTATTATTATTTTATGTATGACTCTGATTATTTATCATAATCTTTACAGTATTATTTTTCTATTTTTTCGAGGGGAATATGATGGTGTGATTTTATTTTATTAATTAATAAAAAAATTCTTAAAGATTTTAGTTCTAAAATATTAAGTTTGTCCAGACTGTTAATATTTCATTGTGATGTTGTGAAAAGTATCGACATTTATAATATACAATAATAAATGTATTAGTTACATTAATTACATTACATTAATTACACTAGTTTACAGTCAGTTCTTGATGCAGACTCCGCTATGAAATTCTTATGTAAGGTGGTCCCCTAAACACAAAAATCGACATTAGACAAAATCCTATTAATACGTTTTTGAGATATTGCCCGATCAATATTTTGGTAATTTTTTAAGAAGACGACCCGACGTTTTTGGCCATATCTCGCGTTAGAGTTGACCGATTTGATCGCGACGAATCTAAAATTCAAGGAAATTAAATCGCATACAGTACTTTTCAATCGGATCAATAGTTTAGGCGGAATCGAGCGAAACTTAAGAAAAATGTAATGTTTTGGAGCCGAAATTGAAGACATATAAATTATCACGTGACGTCCAGTTTCTTATTTTTTACGTAGAATGCGGGCCTTTACGAAGAAAACAAGTCGAACTCGATCAAAATCCATGTTCAAATAAGGAAGTCATGGGCCATAGAGTGGTAGTGCCTATTTTCAACTTTTCCCCTATTTTTGCATTTCTTCCTGCTTCTTGGCGAATTACGTAGTTGTCTGCAATGAAAACAAATTTAAATGTATTTTATTTTATTTTTGAAAAGCAATTCTGGCTCTTTCTGTGTCTTCTGCCCGCGTTGAGATCAGTTTCTCTTACCAGTCATAGTCACTCATAGTCAGATCATAGGAAATATTGTTATCATTTACTACTGAAATAAAAAGAACCGATTGACAAAAAATGTTGTTAAGATGTGTAGCATGTTGTTTCGCCCGCAAGGCGAGTAAAATCAGTTTCCAAATATTAACCACTAATTACTGTAATTTTTGTACCTATGTCGTTTAATTCTAATACATGCAAAATTCATGTACGTTTTATATGTATAGCAATAACATAGGAGATATAAACTGAATTGTTGAAACTATCATCAACGATGTTGAGATCTGAATCGATACATGTTACAATTAAGCATCAGCATAAACGCAGCATGGATCCCATAATTTTGTGATCTTTATTTTGTAAAAAATTACCAACCCATAGAACAACTCTTACATCATACAATTATTAAAACTACCAAGCCATAGTTCCATTTTAGGCTTAAAACACAACAGCTACAGCAAATTTAAAATAATAATAATTATGCTATCCCATTGACAAAACATTGTAAACAATAACAAGAAATAAAATATACCCAATAGAATAAATAGAATACTTTTCTTTAACAATTAAAATCTTCAAACTAAATTTATTCAATTTCAGATCATTTTGCGGGAGGGTTGGGTTGGTAGCTTTCTGCATAAATCAGCCCAATTGCTGTTTTCATTGCTAATATCTTTACGCTTTATTTAAAAAATTATTAATGCACACGATTGAAAAGTTTGGGCATTTTGTTTTATTAAATATTTAGTGTGTCGAAGAACAGAAGCCTGAGAACTGAACTGATGTTTCACGACACCAGGGTTGTTTGGTAGTTAACACAAATCTCAGACACATGTATCGATACAGGTCTCAATATGTATGGTGCCCTTAAGGGTCTAGTTTGTTCTGACAAGCGAGCAAAATGGCTGGCGCAATAGCTGCACATAAAGACGAGGGGGTCGAAAAGTATTTTGGGCAGAACTAAGTTCATAACGCGTGATGATATGCTTACTTACGGCAGTGTTGCCTCTACGCTTTTCGTCTATCACGATCAGTGGAGAATTTGATTAGGTCAATTATGTGGCGCCGATCGAATCTTCACGCTGAATTAGATTGGCCACGACGGTTATTACGACACCAACTACTTACTTATTGTTAGTCTTTTTATCTCGCACGAACTTTACGCGTATTATCATGCCTTGATATTCATCAATTCGCTTCATACTTATAATCTAATACGACACGTATATTTATTTTCGTATACCTTCCTATCATATGTTTGCTTTCAATATGCGTTATGTTTGTTTTCTTAAATTACACTATACGCATTGTGACAGATACTCACTTGGTTTTTTAATTGGTGCAGGTCATTTATGCTCAAAATAAAGTAGTGGAACACAATTATTGAGAATAATTTTATTAGGAGTAATTAATAGAAGGAAATAAATTTCAAAATATTATTTGCGGAATATAAAATACATATCGCGATTTGTGTGTTTAAGAACGATTAATAATTCTTTGTAAAATGACACCGTTCTTAGGTTTGTTGCGATTTATCTCATACTACTTCCGTAAAAATAAGTCGATGGACCTCTTTTTTAAAGAAGTACTTGTCTACTTCAAATTACTTTTTCATTTTCTTAAAAAGACCAAAGGATGTCGTGAAAAATGCAATTTTCTTTTCGGTGCTTGTTTTTTTATTTGTTTAAGCTTTCTTTTCCGTAAAAAAAAACTTTGATTGGAAGATAATAATATCTACAAATTTCTTGAACACGGAATCTAAAAATACCTAAGTGAATTAATGTACAATAGATGTAAGAAATTGGAAATTCGTGCCTTGGTTTGAAATAGTATGAGAACTTTACCAGGACGTAATGATTTCATAAATCAATGCAAACAGAAGTTTCTAACAATATCATCATACTTCACACACGTCGCTTCAAAAGTTACGCAGGTTAATCTTCAATATAAGTCGAAAGAAAAAATTGTTTATAAATTTAGATTTACTGAATCATTAGGAACTAACTCTGTATGAACAGTGCATGACTACTTAAAAATTCTTCCCACTTCGCTCCATCTGTCAAATCTTTCCTACAGATTTCCATTCATTTGCTAATCCGAATAATTTTCTTCAATTATATAACCAAGTCATTAAAAAATGAAAACGCATTTAGAGAGTTTATTAGATTTAAAAGCAAGTAGGTAACTCTGTAATCCTTATATTCCACGTTCCGGGTTTCAGCAACACCCTGAAAAAACAAGAAGCTCAAAAGATAAGTAGTTGGAACACTAAAATTACAAAACGTACGTAGGTATCTACTGCATTTGTCAAATCGGTTGTTGTTTTCTAACACCACACATGTAGGTGCATACATATACCCTAGTAGCATTTCTGGTTGGCCCACGGTATCCCCAAGTTGGGAATTAGTTATTAGGTACTGGGGTACCCACTTTTCGCAATGTGCCCGGGATTTACAGTCAAAGAATTGATAAGGAATCAAACTGTTCCTATCCTGAATGTCTGCCTTGCTGCTCGCAATCTATTACGACCAACGTAGAAATAAAGAATTTGTTAAAAACCATGTAGTGATTTATTCCTACAATAACAAGAATCCTCGACAATCTCTGTAATATCAGCTCTATGCATTAGACGTCGAAGGACCTCAGCAAATCTTTCGAGGCCTTGTCTCATTAACAAAATAGTGTGCCTATAATACATTTTGATGTTCTCCTTGCACATTTTACCGACGCGACTGAGAGAGAATGGGAGGGAGGGAGGGAGGGGGATGAGGAGGAAAAGGGATTTTTCGGGTGGCATTGCATGCTGTATAACCAGGGTCTTGATGAATGAACCGGCTGGCTTGGCCCGCACGGCAGCTGGCTTCGCCGCGCTGATTAGACGCGCATCACGCCGCGTTTGTGGATCTTTTGCCAGTGGATCCGCGCATAAGGGTATCCGCTTCCCTACCCAGGACCCCCGTAGACCGGTGTCGTTGTTCTGTACATCATCGGATGCCGATCCTACGATCCCGCTGATCGCCATCCGAATTCCGTAAATCAGTTTTCCTGCGCTGTGTACCAGTGGCAACGTACTTATTGCCGAATGTTTGCTTGGATAAGCTCTGCGTTTAAAACACTTTTATGCGCGCGCACATTCATTTCCTTGTCTTTTTCCTCGTTATTATGTGGTCTTGTTTTGCGAATTTATCCAAACAAAATCAGGGGAATTTTATGACTGTGAATGAAATTCTGTCGACAGATCGTTAAGAGGTCATTTATATTCAATTAATACGGACACCTATACGTACCGGAAAACCCGTATCACTTGGGGGATAATCTAATACAGGTCCGCTAATGCAGGTTCCGCTCCATAAAAATTCGCGTTATGCGAGACTTGCAATCTGCACTTGCAAAAAACACTTTGCCGCTAGTGATTTCGGTGACGCAGCATATACTATATATTTAAAAAAATATATAGAATAAAGAGAAAAATCTAAAGAAATTTAAAACTGTGTTGTTTGAAAAGCGTTATCTGAACAATATACTGGATGTTCAATAATAATGAATTTTAATGGTAAAGCGCAATGTGATCGCAGGACAAGCATCCGCGTGTAACATGTTGAACTATTACATAATAGTGCTCCAATTTTTTTTATATGCGCGTTATGAATTAAGTATTAGACAGTTAAAATCAACGGTTGCTTTTGGCTAGATTGTAGAGCCAATAATAACTTACATTATTTGCTCTTTTAACAACTCTTTCTTAGGGATATAAGACGTATTTTCAAACAAGCATGTTCACAAAATATTAAAAATTAATTAATATACAAGACGTCGAAGTGAACACGATTCTGATTGATTGTCTGATCTAAAAGCAAAATCGCTGTATATGAATGAGTAGGGGAAACCGGGGCAGGTTGTAACACGGGGTAAATTGTAACATAAGTAAAATCTTGTGGACGACAAGTCTGGTAGATAACCCACAGCATGCGAGAGCTACTTGACGATATTACCTAGCACCGTCAGTTTTAGTGACACAAACGAGCGTTATGTAGGTATTCGAATACTTAAATATTAAAATAGTAATATTCGAATTGTATTCGAATACTTAAATATTAAAGTAGTATTCGAATTGCATTCGAATACCTAAATATTAAAATAGTATTCGAATTGTATTCGAATACTTAAATATTAAAATAGTATTCGAATACTTAAATATTAAAATAGTATTCGAATACTTAAATATTAAAATAGTATTCGAATACTTAAATATTAAAATAGTATTCGAATACTTAAATATTAAAATAGTATTCGAATACTTAAATATTAAAATAGCATTCGAATATTTAAATATTCGAATAATAACATTCGAATATCTACTCAAACATTCGATATTTATTCGTAGCATTTGAATACTCGTAAAATATTCGAATATTAAATTATTCGAATTGTCCCAGCCTCAATGTCTACACAGGTTTGTTTGCGAATGCTCGAGGTGACTTAGAAATCTACGAAACATCCAGACTAACGATGAAACGCGTGTCCGCCATGCCCGCCGGTATCGTTAAACGTTGTTAAATTCGCAACACTGCGAGTTCCCATAGGTCTTTCCCATGATTCTCTGTGTTAACGCTTGAAGGGTTCTCAGTTTGTCCTGCACGCGCGTCGTAACGGGCGAGTGTGCAACTACGGCTGCTCCATCCCCCACGCAAGATTTGCGCGGCTTTCATTGGCTCGATTAAGTTTGATTAATCTATTCCAGCGTGCCATTGTTCGAAGTATCGTGGCCTACCCCATTGGTCGACGAGCATACAGTACGGATTGCATGGGAAGAGCTGCATTGCCATTAGGGGGAGCAGTCATGATGTCTGCATGTACTGGTTTCGTGTATTTTTCGCTCTGCCTGCTTTATTCTCACTTCCACGTCCGTTGAAGCCGGCGATAATTTGTGCGTTGCCTTTTCGCTCTGACCGAGGACACTGCTTTGAAATGCTTCTGCCCTCTCCTCGATCGATACCATCATTGACGTGGAATAATAAATTAATGAATGCCATTTAGGACCGCGTGTTGACAGAATGGCTTCTATATGTACAGCGCTATGCCATTTTAATGGTAGCTTCCTTGATAATGTTGATCTTTCATTGCATAGGGGGTGTGCTTTTAAAATTTTGTGTATTTTTCATTCCCGGGTAATTCAAATTTTGAGCTGTATTTTAAAAGAAGTGGCTAAGATTGTGTACTGTATAACACTTTCTTCTCTTAACACTTCGTAGTCACACCTACTTGTACCCATAGAGCACACTTCGTTGCGCTAACGTTGCAGGAATGTTGCAACAACCTTTCCACGTTACATGGTTGCAGCGCAACGTTGCTGACATTTAGACTGGAGATCTACAGATATCTCGTAAAAGCGTTTTTCTGTTTCATTTTAACCGATATTAATTCCATTTGTTTAACAGTTGTCCTCATGGCGTCCCACGAGTTCAAGGAAAAACTACAATTTGTAATTTGAGGTGCATTTAATGGTCCTATGATAAATTTGAGGTTATAATTACATTGTTTTATGTTCCTTTAATGAGTTTCTTAAGTGTTCATGCATTGGATGGGAGATACCAGTGAATACCAATGAGTGAACGACCGTTCATTCGCATTTCCCTGACATTTCTAACCTAATCAATGAATGAACAGGTTATCCCGGTCTTTTTTTCTCTTGACACTTTTGCCGTCAATGTGGAGGTTAGATTACCCCACCCCAGAAACCAAATTTCAACTATGCATAATTATGAACTTATAAGACTAATAAAGTATCAAATCAATAATATTATTGCAATTAGAGAATGAAAAATTATTTACACCAAAAATCGTCTAAATATATTGGAAACCTAACTACTGTTATTACCTATCTCATTTACTCACTGGGGTACTCCTGTTCATTCACTAGAAATTTATGTTCACTCTATGTTCATACCAGACTTTTAATGAAAGTTATAACTATCAAACATTGCTAGAATTGTGTTCTTGGATGTCTGACTTTAGTAATAAAACAGCTCGATTACAGAAATAACATTCAGGGGGTTAAATAAGGACTTTTGAATACTAATTTTTTAAGAGACATGCAGCTCAATTGTTCACTCACTGAACAGGTCACCCTAGTTTCCCACATAAATCTCAAGACGGATTTTACATTCTCGAGAACTGTTGGGTTTAGCAATTTAATCTAACAATTTAGGAATTTAAAATAAGTAAAAAAAAAGTTTCACAATTAAAATAAATTTCATTCATTATCCATTGTGAGTTATTTTTATTTATGCTGAATTTGAATAATTTGTTGGTGGTGTTCAAATATAGACAGAACTAAAAAAATGAAGGAAGTGGGTTAGTTAAATCTGTCAATACTAACGTGTTTCCTGAGTGTTGGGGGCTTTTATTCTGTTTTCTTTCAGCTGTTCGTATGCAAATAAAGGCTCTGGGTGACGCTCACGTTACAAATCATCGCAAAAAGAAATATATCGTATATTTTTATATTTTTTCCCGTTGAGATAATAGTTTTACACTATTCAACAAGAACATCCCCTGCTGGAAATTTCCGTAACTCCTCTGTCTGGAGTATGATATAGGTATAGATACCTACTGGTAATGTGCAGCAGAATAATTGCACGAAAGGAACTGCGGCTGATAAACTTCATGGACCGCATAGCTTTATGCCCGGTCTGCAGTTATCGCTGCATGATATTTTACGGCCCGTGAGGATATTCTAATTTTCCTTACGGGCTGCGCACCTGGCAATATCAGAATAGTTAATGTATTTAATAGAAGTGTCTATTTATTTCGGGTAATTTTTTTACTTTTTTGAAGTTTTTTATGGGGATAATATAGACGCTATGTCAACTAAATAGAATACATATTTATATAGAATACATGATTTCGTTTCAACTATAGGTATTGGAATATCTATTTATATTAGATTATTTATATTAAAATCAAAGAGAAACCGAAGTCTGTCTGAAAAATCGAAATAGGGTAAACCAACCAGTGAATGACCGAATTGTTGAATGAGAAGCCCAATAAATGACCGCATACTTTTATTAAGAGTCGTACTTATTAATGTTTGTTTAATACGCATAACTAAAAATATGGGATATTAAACGTGCAACTACACTCCATTTATAAACATATAGTAATTTTTAAATTTATAATTGACATTTCTTTGCCTAATGGTCATTCACTGGTATGCGGTCAATTACTGGTTGGTTTACCCTATGTCAATTTATTTAGCAACTTCATAAAATGTGAAAATGAAAAGCTGAAAAATTCGGATCTATGAAATTTCTATATAAATATAGCAACTATGCGTTCGCACACGTACAAGATTGGTGACGACACCAGCCCAGCCCTAGGTCTCCATCGCAAGGGTGCGGCTTAAGTCTGGGAGGTCGTCACACCTATCAGCTTTGTTGTTGCCGATACATCTGTCCTGGTTACCATGCTGAAAACCCACCGGCATTTTCGGAGGAACCATAACGTTGGAATGTTTGAATATTTCCTTTAACAAAACGCACTAAAGCCCTGCGTACGTGCATTTTTACAACGTTCTGCATTCCTATTTTCGATTTTCCGCTAAGAAAGACTACTGCGCCCTCATTCATTATTTTATTGATAGGTACTTCACAGATAGGTCACAGAGTTCACTACTTTTCTAATTCACGTACTAGAAAGCTTAAATAGCATGTAGGGGAAAGTTAACCATAGATCGGAAACGTGGTGATGGTTTTGAACAGAAAAATTTCAGGGTAATTTTCAGGGTTGTAATTGATACATAAATCTAATGAAACGGACCGAAGCGCTGTGTGGCTGGTTACAAGAAGATGTTTTCAACCTAGTGTCACTGGTCCAATCTAGGAGACTGGTTTCCCAATTTGGACCACAGGTGTCCTAAATTGGAGCAGGTCTATTTTTTAAAATATATTTACACTCTATAGAAAAAAAAAAAATAGAAAATGACACTGGGAAATATGCATTCGACGAAATTTATACACTCGGTATACAATAATCAGTATTACGAGCGAGAATGCAGGCAGACAAACAAAAAAACAAAGCTTCTTCATCCCGTGCTTCACTTAAAAAATTCTTTATATTTTATTTTGAAGAAAGAAGCAACGTTTGGAGCATAGTTTGGACCGGTCCAACTTGAGAAACCAAAACAAGTTTAACGTTTAGGTGTAAAGAAGCAAAAACTAGTGCAAGTATCAAAGAAATGCTGTGATAAACATCCTTACTTAAAAATTACACCCACAAGAATTCCAGATTTACTTACCAGTCAAAAGTTACTGCTTATCTAAATTGAAGGAAAATTATATGAACCAGCATGAACACAAAACATTCATCTGGCTGCAGTTGTTACTCATTGAACCTCAGTGCTTTGTTCCTATGCTGTTACTAGGCAAAATGTCAACTACAATCCCATGCTAAGAGAAGTTGCCTATGCCAATTGATATGTGAATAAACACTGTGGTCCAATTTAGGAGCCGGTCCAACTTACGGACCGAAAAATAGGTGAGTATTTGTGAATTTTTTGCACGAAAACTGTTCTGTAAATTAATTTGAAATTTGACAGGCTATTTTATAGTATCTTGAACTATTGTTCTGAATTTTTTTGTGACGGTAAACGTATAAGCTTGGCAGATACAGTGTGATTACTGAGAGCGTTGAAAAAAGTTTGGCGTTGATCGAAACTACCCTAAGGATTATCTGAAACCCAAAAATGAAAATAAATTTTTAATCTATTTGAACGTGGCTATCTGTGGTAGTAGATTTGTTGTGGCATCTGTTACCGTTCCTTTTTTATTTAAAAAAGTTTTTCCCGATTTCTGGGCGGAATTCGATTCATCTTTTTCAGAAGATGCGATTTTAATATTTTTTTATTTTCCTTAATGCATCTACTACCATAGATAACCATATTCGTGTAGATTAAGAATCTTTTCTCCTTTTTGTGTTTCTGATAATCCTTAGGGTACTTTCCATCGACGCCAGTATCACCCGATTTTTTCCAACGCTCTCAATCAAAATTCTATATATATCTGCTGTATTTTTTTATCGTCGCACGGAAATGCAGAATAATAGTTCAAGATACTATAAAACATCCTGCCAAACGTTCAGATTAATTTGTCGAACAGTCTTTGTGCAAAAAATTCACAAAGAATCACCAATTTTTCTACATTAAAGGTAGAATCTCCCCTTAAAACATCAATTTGAGAAATCATAAGATGAACAAATAAACAGAACTTGCGCATAAAGGCTACCTACAAATTTCAATCTACACTCACGAGTGTAACAACTCTTAATCTAACGTCAATCGTATAAAATTATTACTAATTAGTCGCATAAGTATCTTGTAATTTCAACCAACAAATTTATCCAAACAGTTTATCATCGTTTTGAAAATCAAAAAATCACGTTTATAGCAAATAATTATCAAATACATATTATTTGATACACATCAGCGTATAAAAAATAAATCAAACTGTTAGTGTACACAAAGAATCTAAAAAATATTTTAAAAATTAATGAAGAATATGAAAAAAATATATATATGAAAGTGCTAAATATCGTTAGCACTGGGCAGAGCGCGTTGATCTTTCAGTTACAAGCTCGGAGCAACGTGCCGAGTACCCTCGGGACCCCACGTATCGTTTCCATCGTGATTCGCCAGTGAATGGTCCCCGCCCCATACTTTAACTTCTATGGGTGTGGTACGGAGTAGTGGCTTTGCCGGCTGGCTGCTTCCTTGTATCCCTTCGTTCTGGCCCCTATTGGCAATCGTGTTTAAAACATTCTTGGCCAATCTGTGTGCCCCAGAATTCTTCTGCCTTGCGTCGTAATGCGGTAGGTCAAGGGTGGGGGGGGGGGGTTAGAAGGGCGGGGGGATGAACTCACGGCAGTGACGTTCAGCTTGTTTTATTAAATCAACCCTGAGAATTTCAAAATGCTCATTTTTCGTTACACATTTATCTTCGTAAATTCTGTTCTTCAATAGGGATATTCAAATACAGCTCGTGGTGAACGCGGCAAGGGGGTTACTTTGTTCGCATTGGCCGACGCGACAATATCGACCAATACGAAGCGAGCGAACGGGGCACAGGCGGTGGGAGCCAATGCGAGCAAAGTAACCCCCTTGCCCCGCTCAGCATCTGGATGCCGAACTTTTTTTGCAAACCGCAGTACTTTGATTCTTCCCTGATTTGCACACGGAAGAACAGAAATGTACGTAAGAATACCTATGTGTCATTTTTTTGCGAAATCCTTCTCGTAAAAAATACGAGTCACTGTGATGAAATAAATAGTATTAAACATTTTTTTTTTGGTATGAAAATAGATCGTAATTGCTATGTAATTTCAATTATGTGCCAATTACAAGGTCTCTAGAATGCATTCCAATAGTCTTTTGATTGGAATTTCATCACAGTTTATGTAAAAAAAATTCTAGATTAGGTACCATGTGTCGAGAAAAACGAAATTGCACTTTTACAAATTTCAATATTAGAAGCTTAAAATCTACAGGGTGGTTGATCACATATAATATTTCGAGAGAACAAAAATAGTTTGTAAATCGGCTTTGGAAAAAAGGTATTTATTTTCATAGCTATAGAAGGTAGGCTATTTCGGCAATTGAAAAATAAAGTAGAGATATTCCACGAATATCCACAATATGCAAAATCGGCTCATGGGTGGTTCACGCCCAGAGTGTCAATGAAGGGTTAACCAACAAGGCTTTTACAATTGCTTTTGCTTACAGAATGGTAGTAAGATGAAGTTGAAGATTGAAGATTTAAGTTCTCAAACCATTAATTTGAAACGCGTCCCTGCGCCTTTCTTTTCCTATTTAATCTCTGATGCGAGTTTGAAGAACAATTATCAGTTTTCACTCTAAAGAACTCGCAGCTGATGTTGAGCTACAATATTAAATCTTAACTTAACTCGCAGAAGTCGTGCAGTTTATGTGCTCTTTCTGCAGATTAAGGATCATCCTGGAAAGTATCATTTCAGAAAGATTATTGAAATTAATAATATGTAGGACGTCCACGTTACTACTTAGGTACCATCCCACGTTTTTCGCATTGGCTATGAAAAAAATGTAAGACGGAAGTTCACTGCGTTTTGTGAACAACACGATTGGTTAAATTAATCTCTTAAATTTGTAAGAAGCTGCAAACGATGAAAGTGACCTTTAATTCGTCGAATGGAAAGTTATGTACAATACATATTATTTTGTATGATACGAAAGCGACTTTGCCAGTCGCTTGCCGTCGCCTAGCCGTCGTATTCATCAGTAGAGGAAGTGCGGAATATTTGGAATACCACTTTGTTTAAGTCGGATAAAAAATTACCTACGGCGGAGGATGGGAACATATAAATCTGCATAATATCATAGGGAAACTAATAAACATTTGTATTTCAAACTATGGCTGAGACTATTTGTCGAATTTTTCGATATTCGAATGCCTACTTAAGTTGCTCAATAATTATTTGGCGAATATAATTCGAATATCCAATTATCCAAAGAACTATTCGAATAATTAAGTACTACTAACATTCGACTACTCAAATACTTGTAAAATATTCGAATATTAAATTATGCTATTTAAAATTCTCAGTAATAATAAAAAACAAAAAGCAAAAAAAGTAAGAAGGTATTCCACTTTGTCTTCACTTTGCAAAACTTAAAAAAAAAACATAGGTATAGATAATAAAATTATTTTCTTTTATGATCTTATCAGGTTGAAAAATCAGAATATTGGAACTATCTTAGGGTAAATCCGGGAGACGCGGTCGGGCTTTTCTGGATTTATAGGCTATAAAAGGTAAATCTAGATTACATTTCACCTCTTTCGTCAAACAGCGGTGTACAGAATCCGTATTTAAAATATACTTCTAAGTTTACTTGCGTTTAATGTTTGGGATTAATATTTGATAGTAGAGATATCGAGGAACAATGCAGCCAAAGTATTTGACCAAAGGTTACTTTCGTCACTCGAAAGATACTCTTTTAAGAAATTGGTGTAACAAATCCTGTTACGTTTAAAAAAAAACATTTCCGTCTCTGCATACTTGTTACTTTCAAGAAAAACGCTGGATAGTAATAATGTAAATACGCTAAAACTTTTCGCGAGAGCCGTTTTGCGAAAGGAAGACTCCACTAGGTACCTAACTGGAGTGTGGAATAAAATCGAATTAGTATTTTCCTTGTGAATTACTTGAACCTCGACGAAACGGTTGCGCGGGCTTAGCCTTCACTGGGAAGCAAAGCAAAACGGGAGAAGAATTGTAATAAAGAAGGAAGGCATCAATAAGATTATTTAGCGGTGTGTCGTTCGAGGTCGAAAGTCAAAAGGACCGAACGAATGATTTCCCCGTGGATAGCTTTGTACCTAGATGGCAGAAAGTGGGAAGGCTGACCACCTACTTGGACAGCACAATGGGCCACAAATGTGTGGCGACAGCAGTAACAGATATACGACAGGCTGATTGTTTGTTGTCGCTGAACGTTGGATTGCTGGCTCTACCTCTGGCGAAGTCTCTCCTTGCCGAAAGCCAGTGTCCCTGCCATGGAACAGATCAGAGATTTTTTCGACCGGGTTACTCGAAAGCAGCGGGCGAAACAAGAACAAGTGGGTTCAATTTGATTTAATGGCTGCAACTGCGTTACTACGCAGTCAAACAAAACCAAACAGAAGGAGGTGCAATGCTTTTTACCAGAGATCAGAACTGTTATAACACAAATTTTAAAAGTGACAGTAGGTGTAGGAATTAATATCTTTGTTTAAGTGATTTTGGCTACGAATAACTATTAAAAGAGATTATAATTTTGTGCTTGCCGATAATCATTATCAATGGCGAAAATTTTGTTTGGTTACTTACATCCGACCGTTGTCAATTATTGTTATTAACAGTAGCAGGTACTGGTTATTAGCACCCATCAACAATGAATAGAATAAAAGATATTCGAGTTCTATATTTTTATTTAACACTTATATATATATTAATATTTAACGTGTAAATTCTGCATTCAATTTTACAAACATAAGTTTGTGTGTTGGAGATAAAGCTTGGTCGTCCAGAGTCATTTTATTTTTTGAAAAGTTCATTTAATATCTAGAGATGACCGCTTCCTATTTAAATAGAAATTAATTTTTAATTAATAATTTCTATCCAAATTTCTCTTGAAATAGCGATTATTTTGGGTCTCTGTGTTTTACAAGTTTTAATATTACAGAAATGTACTTATTTATGCGCGCAATGCAACCTCTTGAAATCTCGTGTGCAGAGAATTCAATATTTTCCTGTTGATTTGCGCCTATTTGTCAATAAATGTAATCGATGTAATGTAAATATGTCTCGTGTCACGTGCCGCGACGTGGAGTAAAATATTAATTAACCCTTTAAATCATATTATATTTACTGTTCCGTGGTGTATTAAATAACCACCTCTTATGGAAATATTATGCAACGAATAGCCGATAAGGTGTTGTCATCGTAAACTATGATAAGAAGAGATCGGGCGAAGAATACACGGTCGGCAACAGCGAGCAAGACGGCCAGCATCAAGGAGGTAGCGGACAGCCAGCTGTACACCAGCTAGCCGACCGCACGAACACTAAGGAGGCCCAGCCAACACCAACTGACGTTCAGCGTGGGACGTGAGGCCCATAGCAGCCAGCGGAGTCGACACCACCTTCGCAGAGCTGTGCCCCTGGTCCTCCGCAGAGGATTGCCCTCCCGTTATTTCTCGCTAATCGATCGCCGATACCGATACGATATACTTAACTTCAACCCTTAATAAGTAAACTCTGACACCCTGTAGTAGTTTGATTATATAATTTTTGAGTGAACACAACCGCTCATAGATACCAAAATGTGCACTCTGGGAAAGGCGAGTAACTGTATTTTGAGATAGAAACTGCTTGGAATAATATTACTGTAGACGAGTGCAAAAAATTACTTACAATTAATAGATTTTATGCCAAGAAGATGTGCTGAGGTGGTAAAAAATAAAAGATTTTGGACAAAATAGTAATTCACAACACGAATTATACCTACTTGTTTTGCATTAAAAATTTTTCTCTTATTGGTAGTCTTAAACATTTGTCAATGATAATGTAATACAGATTTACTGTATTTTTCAGTATTTTATTTAATATGTCTAGAAACACTGTACCAACCTTTTAATGAATACGTAAACAGTTACTACAAAAAATCTCACTGTCTTTATGTCTTTCAAATAAAATGAATAATTATTTCTTTCTTTCTTGCCATTAGTCCCAAACTTTTACCCGGCACTGTATGCATTAAGGTAGGTGTCCACTTGAGAGAACTCGCGCAAGTTACTCTGGATAGTTACTCTCAAATTGTGTGTCCACTTGCGAGCAATTTCGAATATTTTTATTCTCAGGTAGGCGATAGAAAACTCACTGAGAGTTTTCTATCCGATAGAACTTTCAAAACCAAGTCCACTAGAAATTGGTCTGCGTCTACTCTCTGCAGTTTCTCTCAGTTTCTTTTAAGCTACGACCGAAGTGAGGCCGTGATTATGGATGTGCAAAAACTTAGTGCTTTGATTATTGCTTATAATATTTAAAAAAAAAAGAGAAAGAAGCAACGTAGAAAGAAAAATTGCTGGGCCAGGCCATGGATTCAGTGTAGATAAGAATTAGGATCATGTTCAACTCTTACGAGGGAACTGCATATTGAAGATGCTCAGCAGTTTCGAATAAACTTTGTACCCTTTCGAAACTTGTCTTTCTACTCGGCTCGACGCAGACAGCCTCGGCCGCGCAGTTCTCCCGGCTAACCGCCTAGCAACACTTCTCTGGCAACGCCGTGTCTACAGCGACGCGAGCCTACTACATAACTCAGAAGTCCTACTCTCGCGACAGCACTCGCAAAATACGAACCTGGTTCGTATTTCGGAAGCAACTGTCGAATAGTAATATTACTATGTATCCACTCGAGAGCAAGTTGCAACTTAAGACTGTTTACTTATTCGTCTCACTACTCTAAATACAATAAAAACTACAACCTAGACTCAATTAAAATGATTTTCAAAATTAAACCCGCATACCTGATGAAATTTGTAAACTTTTGATATGCAGCAAGTCAACAAAATACCAATGGTGTATTTATAAAATTAGAATTGTAAAAAATTAGTCAACTAGCCGCGGTCTCCCCTACCTACCCATAAACTCACTTTAATACTAATTCTTTCATATCAACTAGCTTAAAGATCCCAGCGTTCCCGGGTTGAGTCTGGGCGAAGGGGAGGGGGTTTTTAAAAAGATTTCTTAGCGAGCACCTAGGGACTAAGAGGAACTTACCTACTAATTTGCATGGTCATGGGATCAGTGGTTCCAAAGAAATTTTATATCCATAGATAGACTATTAATTTATCATAAAGAATTTCAAGAAGCATTTGTACAGCAAACTCATTTACCTTCTATATTTAAGCGATACGTCTCGAAAGTCAAAATATACGAGGTGTGACAGAAAAGCAGTGAGGCTATCACTATAAAACTCTGTATTTGAAAGAGATTTACAAATATTACAAAACCACATAATTACCTTCAAAGTAGTTCCCTTCAGAGGCTACACCGTCGGAGATGCTGCTCCCAATCTGTGCAGCAGTGTTGGAAGTCGTTTAGTGTTATCGCCTTCAACTGGGCTGCCACGGTTCTTTGGATGTTGTCCACATTACCATAATGATGGCCTTTCAGGTTAAATTTCAGTTTGGGGAAAAGAGAGAAGTCAGCAGGATTGAGATCTGGTGAATGGGGGTCGGTGGAATCGTTGGAATATCCTTTCTAGACAAACACTCAAAGACAGGGGCATTGTCACGATGAAGCATCTACCTGTCTGTAATGTTTGGCCGGACACACCGAATTTGTTTCCGTAATCTTTCAAGCCCTTCACTTCGTTTCCTGCAAACTTCTTTCTTTTTCTCAAACTAAAATTCAACCTAAAGGCCATCATTATGGTAATGTGAACAACATCCAAGGAGCCGTGACAGACCTGTTGAAGGGGATAACACAAAATGACTAAAATGCGACTCTATCTAAGCAAAATTACTTTTGCCATTATTTTTTCCTCCACGTATATAGACTTTAAAAGTATTTACTCGTTTATTACTTTTAATGTTATTTCTACATATTTACGATTATTTTTCGTTTTGCACAATCAGATAATATTAACTTTTATCGAAAACACTGGAATTTTTACTTACACACAGAAACCAGCAGAAAATAATCATAAATAAGTAAAACTAACATAAAGTAAAAAGACTTAATGAATCGTTGAATCCGGATCTTTATTACTTTCTATGATGCTTATATTATTTAAAACATTATATTTTGTTATGTTAGTAAGGAAGTCATCGTTTCCATTCTCCTAATATTCGCTTAAAAAAATGGAAAGAGTTTATTCTAATGAATCCTAATTAAAATTTCTTTTTTACATTGATAATGGCAAAGTTATGAGCTTTATTACGTACTTATACATACCTATAGTTGTACAGGAGAACGAGCTACGCGATTAAGGAAGAAGTCTTCCAATGAAACATACTTTACATCGATTAAAAATTAGCATCAAACAAAAGTAGCGCCAGCCAAATACGCACAATCCTTATTCTGGACCAATAAACAATAATTGTTTGCCAATTTGGTAGTTCATAAAAATAATAAGCAACATCGTATTCTTTTGAATATTCCTTTATTCCATAACAATCAATTATACAAGGGAGTTATAGTTAATAAATTACAAGAATATCGCGTGTGTTAGACGAAGTCATGTTCGAACCTCGGATTAATTAACTGACCAATTAAATCATCTATTTAATTGACGAGATCACAATGACATCTTCTCTTGTTACGGGAATTTTGTCGAGTATCCTTCGATACTTTTACATTGTTTCTTGTTAAATACGTGTATATATGTACAAACTTACTTATCAAATGTACTCGATCCACTCGTTCACAAATATGTAAATTCTCGTACGAGTCTAATTTACTAGAAGAAGGCAGTTGTTAAGGCATTGAATTACACGGAGGCACTGCGTTCACAGTGATCGCTATAACTACTAATTACCGCAAAGTATAAATTTCTCCTTTTAACGTCGGTGGATTATGTGATACCGGCGAGCAGTTTACATCTACATGAACGGACGTGTCCTTATCGTAACTACTCGGTTAGTGTTGATGTAAAGCTACGAAGTTTATTAGTCATAAAACGAAATGTTAATCGAACATGCATCTGTATCATCAATTATATATAGCATCGTTGTGTGAAACCGTGTAGCGCGCTACGATTTAAGGAGAGGCACTGACGATGTTGTTGAAGAGAATTTTAAAACCTTTGTAACATCTCGGACTAAAAGTACAAAACGGATTACACTTAATGGGCGTTATGAAAGAAGGATTAAGTATTATCGTCTGTTGGATTTCGTATAAATTCGATGGAAAGTAAATCACTCCGCCATAAGTTACACGCTATCGTTTACTTTACCTACATGTGTTATTCCCTTGATACAAACGCGTTTAAAGGTATAATAAATCTGTGAAAAGTATTTTATTGCGAACAGTATATTGTAAGACTAACCCAGGATATAATGGATTATTAAATCACGCACGACTTACGTGCATGGCGTCTACAGCTACGTGAAATATTAAAATTGAGCCAGCCTACTCGTGTAACATGTAAATGTCACTTGAAATTATCATGAGATAAAGAAAAGTGTACGTGCTCTCTTGATTTGGAAAACAAATATATTTAAGCAGAAAATTTACTTTACGTTCTACCTTCCGAGTGAAGCTTAAATAAAAATTTTAAATTGTTGATGAAAATAATTCCACGTGTAAATGCAGGGCCAAAATAAAATAGAATTCCATTTCGTTAGAATGAATTCTAATCTTGAAAGCAATTTCTTAACCTCTATTCTAATTTATTAAGAGCTCTGCAATATATATTTTTTGTAAATTGTTTTTCAGAATTTATTGCACTCCAAAATAATATCTGTTTTTATAACAGATTCGATATAGTATTAAATAGCTTTTTACAGTGCAATCACCTTTAATGTCTGATTTTAGATCTTACCAATAACAATATTGTCAACGAAATGTGAAGCTTCGTCGCAACGTCTACGTTTTAATGTTTTGTAAAAAATAATTTAAGGCGCTAGCTTTTTGTTTGTTATTGATAATTAGATATTATACAATAGGGTAGATGTCCCTATTACTGTCAGTGTACCTATTACTGCCACTTTATTTATTTTGCTTAATAAAACTGTAATGTATAAAAAATAGTGTAGAACAATAATATTATTATTAAATTGAGACTGTTCTTATTATTATTATATTATTGTTGTACACTATTCTTTATACGTTACATTTTTATTAAACAAAATAAATAAAGTGACAGTAATAGGGACATCTACCCTATTCTTAAACCTTTTAAAATTTACGTTCGACCGTTTGACTGCCATTGCAAATTTTATCCTTACGAGTTATAAACTATTTTTATCTGGTACCGCTGACGAGGTATAGGTTAGTATATCCTACACCTCCGTCAGTGCTTGTGCATTATTCTTCCAAGTTAAAATCTTTTGACATAAAAATTATTAGTTATCATGTTCTTACAGCATGTGATTGTCAAAATAATGTTTAATGTTGGTTTATACGAATTGTTACGAATAAATATACATTTCTCAAATTTCGAAGGAAATAACTTTGAAGCTTTTCTTTTTGAAGAGGAGGTTCCGGTCTAAAAATCGATTTTCTTATTTCATTTTTCGAATTTTCAATTTTTTTTAGAAATACGTGTTTAAAAGGATTTGTTGAAATTCGTAAAATTCCTGAAGTTATAGGCATTTGAGTAGCGGCAAATAAAACTTTAAACACAGTTTTCTCAAAACAGAGTTCTCAAAATCGGTGAGATTTGTATCTCCAAACACTATTATTCGATCCGAGTGAAACATTTTTTATTTCAAAGAATATTCTTCTGGCTAGGAGGAAACCAGTAGAATTTTAAAAGAATTAAAAATTTATTCATAAATTTAATTTTAAGAATTTTTATTCACTTATTATAAGAATTAAAATTGAAAAAGTGATTTCAAACTTCAAGTATCGATATTTTCTAACAAATATCATTTTTGTAATTTTTCTGCCCCTCCCCTAGCCAGAAGTATATTGTTCAAAACAAAAAACGTTTCAGTCGAATCGGATAACTTTTTGAGATACAGGTCCCATCGATTTGGATGAATCTTTTGACGCCTCGACTTAAACGACTCCCCAGTGCCATCAGCAATGATTAATTACAAAACAAAAAAAATATTTCTACAATTTTAGACATTCTTAATACACTGTAAAAAGTCTCATTATTAAATAATATGCAGTAGCTTTCCTTTAATTAATTCCTAAAGATCACCTATTTTCTGGGCTCTAGACTGGAACAGCCCCTTAATTGGGCTATGAGGTACATTAACGCTCAATAAGTATTATGTATAGTGTATACACTTCAGATCCGCGTGAAACGTAAACATTTGATATAGCAATAAAATTATATTTTTCTATGTACATATTTGCAAAATAATAGCATTCATATCTTAATTTTGAATTCAACAAAAACGATTGAATTTTCTCTAGCGCTATTACAATTTATTTACCCAAAGATATACCTATCTAATATTAATGTATTCAAAACTGCCTCCGGAATTAGTTCCCTAAAAATATTAAATAGGTATCGTGACACGTTTAACCGCGTGTCGCTCGAAATACAATATACAAATAGATACATCGCGTGCGTTACTTTCTATTAAAAATAGTGCTCTATAATTATTCCTACAATTGAATTATTTTCAGTCCTTTGAAAGCTAGTCATGCCTTTGAATTAAGACGGCACTTTGATACGCTACCTAAGCAATCTCTCTAACATCTTCATAATTTTCCAATGCCTTTTCTGTTCCCGCTCTTACCACATCTGGTAAGACTGTTAACATCGTATGGTTACTAATTTAAGTATACCTTGGAATTCAGTGAACTCTACCGCAAACCTGAGACTCTATTCCGCCCAAATAGGGGTAGCCACTTTTAGCCTCGCTGGGGCTGTGTGGCGTTACGTGGTGGCCCATTCCTGTTGGAGCCGACACCCCCGAAGCTGCACCCTGAGCCATGCACGCGCTCATGTTTGCTGTTGTAGGACTGGCGCTGCCACCGAGACTGCTCAGGTTCAAGTTATTCGAAGTCAAATTAGAAGCGAGATTACTACTACTGTAATGAGAGGCGTTGAATAATCTGCAACAAAAAGATAACACGTGTCTCGAGTTAATATTTCATCACTTATGTTCCGATAATTATGTGAGTGGTTCGGACGAATTCCTGCATGGTATCCAGGGTGCGGGCGAAATAGTAGTACAAGCAGAGATGGAGTGTATCCTTGTGCAAAACTAGGTTAGAAGTTTTTTCTCTAGCCATGCCCATCAATTTACTTTCAATCGTAAGACAAGAGCTTGACTCAGACTCAAGAAATATGATCAGCTGTTCTAAATTATCATTTGTGTACACAATGATAAATGACTATAAAAGAAACAATAAGTAACATCCAAGTAGACTTCCACGACTATGCAGCCAAGCGTAAGTGTCAGGCCATCCCATAATCAAGGAGGTTCGATACCGGGGCAAAAATGATGAGAAATCTTTGAAAAGTATTTTAATCCAATGCTCAAAGTGTAGTCTGCATTGTAGCAAAAGTTCAAGTCGATTGAAGAAATTGAAATTAAAGTTGTAAAATGTTACGCAGAGTCAAGAAAATTTAATACCAAAATCGTGGGACCAAAAACGGGTAATTTCTTAAGGGGGGATTCTACCTTGTGGGACCGAAAAATAGGTGAGTATTAGTGAATTTTTTGCACGAAAACTGTTCTGCAAATTAATTTGAAATTTGGCAGGCTATTTTATAGCATCTTGAACTATTGTTCTGAATTTTTTTGTGACGGTAAACGTAAAAGCTTGGCAGATACAGTGTGATACCTGAGAGGGTTGAAAAAAGTTTGGCGTTGATCGAAAGTACCCTAAGGATTATCCGAAACCCAAAAATGAAAATAAATTTTTAATCTATTTGAATGTGGCTACCTGTGGTAGTAGATTTGTTGTCGCATCTGTTACCGTTCCTTTTTTATTTAAAAAAGTTTTTCCCGATTTCTGGGCGGAATTCGATTCATCTTTTTCAGAAGATGCGGTTTTAATATTTTTTTATTTTCCTTAATGCATCTACTACCATAAATAGCCATATTCGTGTAGATTAAGAATCTTTTTTCCTTTTTGTGTTTCTGATAATCCTTAGAGGAATTTTAGGGAATTTTTCCCACGCCCCCAATCAAAATTCTATATATATCTGCTATATTTTTTTATCGTCGCTCGGAAATGCAGAATAATAGTTCAAGATACTATAAAACAGCCTACCAAACTTCAGATTAATTAGTCGAACAGTGTTTATACAAAAAAATCCCAAAGAATCACCAATTTTTCTGCATTAAAGGTAGAATCTCCCCTTAAAACACTCTTCCGAGCTGGAAGCTATTAGTCTCGAAGATGAACCTGGTACCGAAAGGCCTGAAGAATTCGATAAAGATGTTTTACGGGTTACCGTTGAACTCATTCTACGGTCCATCGTCACCTAAATGGGAAGATTTCCAAATATGGACAATGCAGCGGAAAAAATCCGCAATGCTTATGGGATGACCTAATCAAATTTTTTTTGGAAACCCCTCGAGGATCACCGGTGTAGAAAGTCGGAAATTTACGCGTGTTTTACAGTGAATGTAAAGCAGGTCGGTGATGCTGCGTTCCTTGACTGGCGCGACCGTATCAAAATATTAAAGTGAGGCAGTTTTACCTTCATAACCTCGAGATGAAATTCTTTTTCCGTTTCGCGAGTCTCAAAGTAACCGCCGACAAACGTCTCTCTCGTTTTGCCGTGCAATCAAAGTTCGCTGCTTGTTTGCAAGACGATACCGCACGCATACGAGCGCGCGAGAAAGCTTCACGCTCGCACACGTATAAATAGGAATCGTTTAGGGCGTGTCGAGACTGCCAACAACCGATTTCAAAACGGAGTAGCGGCCCTTTTGACCGTTTCGGCACAGCAGCACGGTTAAGGACCCTGAAGCGTACCGATGCTGGAACCATTTAATTCCTCTCTCTCTCTCTCCTACCTCCCTTTCGCTTATTCACTCTCTCTCCCGTGTCATCGTTCCCTCCCGTCGCCTGGTCTTGTCTCCTTTTAATTCCCTTGGAGAGCGAGTGCAGATTCTTGGCGGAAGCCCGAGGATTTATCGACTGTCCCCGTTGCCGGTCTACGAATCTATTTTCTCCTAATCAACCATAGCTACAAATCACATTCGTTTCTATAGAAGTGTTAATGAATTCTCGCGAAGTTCAGGTGAGACGAACAATTTATATTCAAAGCTGATCGAAATTAAAGATTCCAGCGGCAGGAGAAGAACAGCAGGCCAGTGACTATATGCGGTTAATTGTATACTTTCTTTTTTCAGATTGTACGGATTTTATTTTATTACTTGGCAGCCTGGTATTATTTTGCTTTAAACAATCGGCAATGTTATTTTCAGTTTGCTTCCCATTTGCTTTTAATGCCCAAGAATATTGCGTAAAAGTGTATTCAAAAGTATATTCTTCGTTTAGAAATGTAAATCCTATTGTTATGCATATTACGTACTTTGAAACATTTTATAATGTAAAACGTAAGTTACTTTCAAAATATTAATTATTGTCGTTTTAGGTCGTTGTTTTTGTAGCTTTGAAATATTAAAGGGGATTCTCCTGTAACAGCTCACGAAATTTATGATTTTTTTTTCTAAAAACTATTGTTAATATTGCATTAAACTCTTTTGGGATATAAAGAAAATATTCTTTTTATGTCGATTATTAATTCTTCTTGTTGTTTATTAATTATTGTAAACCTCCTCGATGATGTTGGCAGCAGATGTAGCACCTGTCACAGTCATCTGATTGCAAAAAGTGAAAGTTGAAAATGGACCAATCCCAGCGTAAACTATCTAACTTTAAGAGACTTTTATTTCTTTTTATAATCAGAGAACTGTGATAGGTGCTACACATCCAGCCACCGTCGAAGACAATAAATTAATAAATAATAAGAAGCATCGGCATAAAAATAATATTTTCTGAAAGTTTAAGCAAAAGAGTTTAATCCAATATGACCATCAGTTTTTTGAAAAAAAATCTTAAATATCAGTTAGGTACTTTTGGGACTGGTAGGCGAAAATCCCCCCTTAACATAAAATTTTCAAATATTTAGAGAATAAATAATATTCCTTTACTTTCTATAATTCTTCACACACACAACACCGACATATAAAATATTATACCAATGTAACAGTTACTATATTGTTCAATACAACTTTCTGAAAAGCTTGTATGATAAACGTAAATGCACAGATGATAAACTAAAATTCTCACGCTCTTTTAACGATTTCCAATCCTCAGGTATAATTTCATTTTTTCTCAGAGTAATTATAGATTTTACCTTTTCTTTCAATTTTTATGGAAAATTAACGAGTTGCATCGCCTTTATGATACAAAATTCGTCCACTATATTTACTAATAAAACACGTCTTTACCCATTTGTCTGAGCAGCACATGAAATTAAATCATCCTTTCATACTAGGAGAAGAATGTACAGGTTGTGAAAAAAGTATGCAGCATGGTTTGCACAGGTGATTCTAAACCTCTCAATCGGTAGAGATCTTTTAAAAGATTGTACCGCAAAGTTGACCTTGAGCTGGAAACTCAAAGTCACATTTTATTTATTTAACGGGGAGTACCCCTTAGTTACAACAATGTATATAGCCAAGTAAATACGAGGTATTCTATAATAAATATCCTATATTGCAAAAATAAATGTAAAAGTAACGCTATGGTATACTACGTTCTAGCTTTATAATAACTTGTGTCTTGAGTCGTTGAGACGACCTATTAAAAAATTTTGTTCGCTCTAATGTGTTCGCCTCACTAACAAGAGAAAAGCTGTCAAGGGACCTACCTACATTTCCTACGTTAGGTTCCTCTGACACTTTTTATTCTCACAAGAATTAGAACATATTAAAATAATAAAAAAATGTATCTTGCGCTGCGAGGTCAAGAACAATTTTACGGCAGATTTTTTAACAGATCTCCACCGATCCGAGGTTCTAAAACCACTTGTGTGAATCATTACGTACCTATAATTCTTTTACATATGCAGAAAATTATTACTTGTAAAACGTAAGTGGACGCCATAAAAAGCAGGTAGCTTTAAATACAGCGCACTGTATAAAGAAAAATTTAAATAACATTAGTTGTCGAATTGCATCGAGCGTAATCATACTCGATAATATTCCCGGGCATGAATTTAAGTACCAGTTAAAAGTAATGAAAAACCTGCGTGGCAACCGTTTTGGCGAAAATAATTCTTAGAGCTACTGAGAGTCGAGGTCGAATCGCTTCCGGGGTGAAAGAAAGGCCACGCAGACGCCGGTTAAAGCTGGATCACCGGCAAAGATCAAGACCCACGTTGGATTATTAGCTGGTAGCGTTTCATTACGAGAGCCGAAGAAGCAACATAATTGAGGACCACACAGAAAACGTGTCGGTGGGCCTCGACTGTTTCACCGCACTGAACCAACAACTCTCTTTATCTTCTTCGTCTTCCTTTCTTCTCCAATCCCACCTGTTCTCTTTTCTACTTTCGTCCCTTTTACTCTCACCTTCCTGCACTCTCTCACGGTGCATCTCTACGCATCCTCCTTCGTTTCCTATTTTTCTCATTTCCCTGTATTTTCTCCTTTTCATCTGAATACCAGGTCTGTTTGGAAACGCTTGTCGGTTTTCCCTATTTACGTTTGCTTCGGTATGAACAACTGTTCAAAGCCTTCATTTAGAAATCCTTATTCTGCCTACTTTTATTATTCTAATCGCAAGTATAAAAGTAAGCGAAATTTGACAGATCAGCATTAATTCCTCGTCGGGTAATTGGCAGCAAATATGGAGTACAGTGTGCAAGGTCATTTACGATATTGCATATTTTAGTTGCTAAATTGTAAAGCCGCAGAGAAAGTTTCGAGAAGGAAGTTTTATATGGCTAAAAAATTGTCTCTCGCTTTAGGACGTAATTCTGTAAATAGACAATAATGTGTAGATGACTTACAAAATTTAAAATTAGAGATTTACACCTGAACCTTAAGATGATCCTGAAAATGACATCATCAATGTTTTGTATTTTTTATTACAAGAAAAATCATATTTTACGACAAGTGATATCACAACGAAATTTCAAGTTTTAGAGTTAACCGCTTTAGAATTTCAGATTTGTTGTAAAACATCTTAGATGGATACCAAAACCTAAGCGAAATGAACCTGACTGACGGCGTGCAGACCAGCCTCTCCTTGGACCGATTAATTACTGGCGATAGAAAATGGATTCTACCTATACAACTTCGCGTAAAAGGGTAAATATAGTGTAAACCAGGACATCTGACTCGTACTGCACAAAAATCGGGTTTATATTAGAGGAAAAAGATTGATTTATCATACTCAATTAAAAACCAATGAAATCAGAAGGCAGAATAAATTCTGCGACACACTACAATTGAAAGATCTTTACATTGAAATCAAAGAAAAATGACCCGGTAAAAATTCCACAAATTTAGGTGGTAAATTCAGAAAACCCGTATAATTCACCTTGTATCCATCAATTACTATCCAGTATCCAATAAATTACTTATTCTCTATCATTGAGAAAATTCCAATAATGCGGTTTTCGAGAGGACAATCGGAAAATATTTTAGTAATAAATGGATGAAGTCCTACAATGAAGGCGTTGACAAATTATTAGATAAATAGAGCTTGGTCGTATAAAATAGTGATCATTATATCAACGATTAATATTAGAAGGTAGTTATATTTTACCGCGGGTGGGATAAAGGGTACAAAAAGCGACGAAACTTTCTGACAGATCTAATAATATTATCTGTTTTACTGCTCCTCATTAGCCAGAATTTTCTCTGCTCTTTTCCTTAGAGTTTCATGGTTTCCAATCTACGCTCGACAGAATTGGCCTCCGCACTCAGCATGTAACAGCATAGTGCAGCAGACTAGGCATTTCGCCAACCTGTTATTACACCACAATGGCTGAATTAATTGTTCGAAACATACACCCTGTAAGCAAAGGCTTCATAGGTGCCCGTTCTTTTTTTCGACCGCATACCACTCTGCTTTCTCTCATTTTTCCTTCTACACTTTCCTCTCTAAGTGGTTCGCCCGGTTTAAACGTCTGGGATAATGTATCTCTACCTTGACGGTGTGTACGCTTTGCTTTTACACTAACTCCGTCTCGCGGAGGGTCCAGCTTATCTCTCTAATTTCAATGAAATCAAAGTCTCTTCGAGGATTTTGCAATTTATTGCTTTTGTGATCCATTGTTAAACTCTTAAAGTAGTGATTCGTTAATTTTAATATGACGACGTCTTTCCATCCTATCTGTACAATCTTGGGTTTCAATTCATATGTTGCTTAATACTGAAGAGCATTACTTGTAAATTAGTTTTAATTGTGGGGATAATAAATCTTTAATCTTTTAACTTTTGATAGATTTACATTTTTGTATACAAAATAATAGTTATAACAATAATATATTTGGCAATAATTAGCATGTGCTATACACTGAAACGCTTTTAATAGCTACTTTTCAGAAGAATGTTCGTTAGATATGGAGCAAAAAGTGCGACAACGTATGATTTTGCAGAGGCCAAGAAGTACAAGAATTAACATATGAAAACTGTACATAAAATGATAAGGAGAAAATTTGTCTCGCAAAAATTCGCCAGGAGTTTATCTGGAAACTTTTGATATTCCAACTTTAAATGCTCATAAAACGAATAAAAAAGTTCCTGTTAAAAATATGCAGCGTTGGGCTTTCTCTAAAAGCTTAAATATTATGTAATTCTTAAAATAGAAGATATGTGTCATTTTATTCTATTTAATAAAACGTGCGGGGTAATTATCTAAACAAGCAATGAGCAAAACTACATCCTGTTTACACTATTTGTTAAATAAAACATTAAAAATACTTTATTCCATAGTATTGCATAAAGTCTCTATATTTCAATGCCCTATATTTTTGTACCAAATATGCAAGTAAGTATGGTTTCATTGGAAAGAAAACGCAATTGTGGTTACGCCTTGCATATTTTCATCATAATCATCATTTTTTATCATTATTGCATCTTTTGGAAAAAGTATATTTATCCGAATAAATGAGGAATTCGTTACCACTAAATAAAATGTTTCAAGCCATTAGAATAATTAAGTTCTGTTATGTTAAGCTTTATTACTCGGCTTTGCCTGAAATTTATATTCAGATTTTATTTAAAAAAATTATCTATTTTTTGTGAAAATAATCACCTTCATTTGTATTAGCTAGATGTACTGAGCTGCAACACATCTCGTGACCCTAGAGCAGTCCTGTCCTTTAGGGTGCAAATACCTCCTCAAGTTCTGGGACCCGGGGGTTGAACTGTTATCTTGCTAACCGTTGCGTGGATTTCGGGAGAACTGCAAGAGTGTGCGTGCGTCCATACGCGTAATGCCGGCTTTACACCAAATTTTTTCATATTTTTACATTTTTCTCTGTTCTTGTTGTGTCCACACCGCCGCAAACTGACCAAAACATTCACATACGATTCATACGCTGAGTTTTATTAATGTTTCCGACGGAGTGGACAAGACTAGCACAGATGAAAATGTTCGCGAACACTGTTTTTGTTCGTGTTCGTGGTAGGAGCCAGTATGGACGCAAGCACAGCCCCTGCAGCCCGTGCTGTGATTAGCAACGTGACACTTCCGCGCTCGGCTGTTGCCCGGGTCCCAAAACTGGAGGAGGTATTTGCACCCTAAAGGACAGGCCTGCTCTAGAGTTTAGCGTTCGAAAATTTTTTGGCCACAGATAAACACACAA
Organism: Andrena flavipes; assembly: GCA_963971345.1. Lineage (NCBI taxonomy): Eukaryota > Metazoa > Arthropoda > Insecta > Hymenoptera > Andrenidae > Andrena > Andrena flavipes. The sequence continues at coordinate 69,732,004 of OZ020479.1, read as the reverse complement.
ACGCTTTCTGCTTTATGTATTAAGATAGGCATGAGCACCGCTGGGTTCCCTAGGAAATAGAAGTGTTTATTAACAATAAGACTCACCCATAGTTCTCTGCAGTTGGTCTTGGCCATTGTTGCGGAGCAGCATAGTAATTCTCACTGTAGTTGTAGTGCTGAGGATAACCAGCCGTAGTTGCCGCGGCAGCAGCTACCGAAGCTTGACCGTAGCTCTGATAAGTTTCAGCACTACCGTAGTGCTGAGTCTGAAAGGATTGCAAACTCATTGTGTTGAAAGCGTTCAGTTGCTGACTGTTCAGCTGCTTGCGAAGCCTAGCTCGTCTGTTGCTGAACCATACTTGCACACGTGCCTCTGTCAGATTTGTTCTGGAATGATAACAACAAAGTGACTTGAAGCGAGGCAATTTTTTAGAAAATCAATCAAAGATTTAGTATGCCGAGTATGATATCCTGATGAGATATTGTTAAACCAATCTACCTAAGTCGTTGCGCTTTTCCAATTTATATGCACTGTATTTGCGGTTATGTACAGGGTGTAAACAAATTATATGTCATGATTCACAGAGGTGATCTGTTGACAACAATGCCTCGCCTCGCTTCTCTTCCTCAAAATATTCTTGAGGAAGAATCCGCGGCTCGGAGTCGCGTTTTGGCGAGGCGAGGCGCAGTGTGAGTCAAATTGCCAAACTACATAAGAAGAGCATAAAAAGAATAAAATTATCCGAGGCGAGGCGTAGTGAGAGCCTACCTTGGGGGGTTTTGCCTACCTGTGAGATCTGAGAAAACATGTATATTCGGGAATTTTTGGGGATAAAACTTAAAGGCTTTTTTAATCAAATCTTTATGCAACCGAAAGTGTACATGTTAAACTCTGGTAGTGACTTTGTGATGGAAAATGTAAATAAATAAAGAAATATCAGCGATCTCCCGGCACCGATTTTTTCAGTAGTTTGCGATGACCTGGTTCATTTGAAATAAAAAATTCGTGGGAATTTAATTAGTATATTAGTATATTACTTAGTCCTTAATCGTTCATTATACCGGAAAATTAATTTGCTATGATATGACGGCTTCTCATAGCACGAGTATCGATTTTCGCCACTGAATCGCGCTCATTTTTTGTCATTTTTCATGTGTAAAATAAAAACTACATAAGGAAATGAAAATAAAACACGATTAAGGATTAAATAATCTAATATACTTGGTTGTAACTGAATTTTTTATTTCAGATGAACCAGGTCAAAGCTACAGTGGTCACCGTAATAAAAAGACGCCGCTGGGAGATCGCCTGTAATTTCATTATTTATTTAGATATCGCATTGCAAAGAAAACGACAAGACCTTTAAAATATATACTTCGGAACATGATACCGTTTATTTAAAAAAGTCTTTAAGGTTTCAAAGCAAAAAATCACGAAAATACTTGTGTTTTCAGACCTTACAAGTAGGCATAACCCCTTAAGAATCAAATGAGCCGAGGTGAGGCGAGGCGAGGCGTAGTAAGAGCCTGCTTTTAAGATATTGTGCCGTAAAATTGATTTTTTTTTAACGTGTTCTACTCACTGGGAGGATAGAAAGCGTCAAAGAACAAATTTTTGTCGTTCACTATTAGAAACACCCAGTTTCTCGTTTACTGCTAAACACGTTGGAATACAAAAAGTCCATTTTACTATACATTTTTTTAACAGATCTTCACCGATTTAACGTATAATCACATGTGTGAACCATGACATACAACGTTTTTACACCTTGTACGTATAATTGGTTAAAATTGGCAATGCGACTGTTTAAATACGCTTAGATCAAACGCAACAACTAGGAATAAGATGGAAATAAAATTCTATAGATATTAACGACACTTAAATAATAAGAAATAAGAAGAAAATTGTAAATTGAATAATTATGTTTGTAACTCCGTTTCATTTCTCATTCCATGTATAAGTATATCTAACAATAGTGAGGTTTTGTAGAATGTGTTACGAGGAGAGAGTGGGGAACAATAGTAATGTTTCGATACTAGATCACTTGTCAATCCTCGAATCTATTTAGTCATCGCTTTCCCCACAGAATTTGCACTGTAGAGTGGAGGGGGCTGACGGCTCCTCCCACTTCTATGTTTCACTCATCTTCTGTTTAGTCATGCGCATTGGAGACCTCACTATTGCTCAGTATACCTATGCATAGATACAAGTTAGTTTAGCGTTTAAGTACATCATTATATTTTACTTGCATTATATTATGTAACAAACACTATGCAAAAAGCACTATCAATCTCATTTCATATAACCAAGAGTTATATTTATTATTTTCACTCTGGTACTGTTTATATTGCTAATTTTACGAAAAAAAGAGAAACACCCTGTATTCCGTTATACTTTTATTTTGAATTATACAATAATGCAGATTATTCTGCATGCCATTTAATATTAATTACTAAATAACTTTCTTCCGCAGATTCGAACATCATTTTAGTACAAGATATTTGAATTGTTTAAATAAGTAAATATAATTAACGAAATAACTTCTCTTATTTTTATATCATTATCGGCCTTGTTTTGTTAGGGTTTTAAGCTATTTTCATTGAAGCTGGATGAATAAGAAGACACATTTGTCAAGCAGAGTGAAATGCAAAGCTGGGCTTACTTCTGAGCCAGTTCTTCTCTGGTGTAAACGTCTGGGTACTGCGTTCGGTGAAAGGCTGCTTCCAGTTGTTCAAGCTGTTCACCGGTGAACGTGGTCCTGCTTCTGCGCTGCTTCCTCTTCAAAGCGATCCCTGGTTCGCTTTCTGTATCTGAATCGTCACCACTGCTTCCACCTGAAGCATGCAATATAATTCCACGCGTAAGTGACGTGACAAAGCAGGAGTAGATAGGTATATTAGGTATATTAGGAGAGTTCTGTGTTCTTTTCAGCACAATTCGATCCTCATTTTAAAAAGAATCGAAATAAGCTAAATCGCTAAAATATTCTTCATTGTTGTCAATGACTTTCCTGCATCTTTTTGTGAGCATGGAAACTCCATTGTGATAGAAACTCAGTGGCCCTGACGCGATAAAATCGTCGATAGATTTTTGGATATCACCTACTGTGTGGATGTGTGCATGGGCAAGGCAATGCTGTAATGGCCTATGCAAATGCTAAACACTTGGAGCTAAGTCTGGTGAGTGCGCCGCGTGCTGAAGAATTTCCCAGCCCAAGCTGAACATGACTCTGCTGATCAGACTAGTTAATAGTCACTTCTTTCTCAATTAATTGATCAACTGATGCTGATATCGCTTCGTAATAGCAAAACAAGTGAATGCTAACGATGTAAACAACCTAAAGAGAAGCACAGAAGTGCAGAATCCTTTCCTACACCTAATAAATAAAGAAATGAATAATAAGCTATAGGTAAGTATTCTAAATTTTGTTATTGTAAGAGATCACAGGTTGATGCTAGAGCTCTTACTTTTTGACCCGTCGGGTACCCGGATACCCGGAAATTACCCGGGATAACTTCAAGCAATTGAATGTAGTATTGTCTGTGATTTTCTGTGGTATAGTCTGATTGAACAATACCACATTCAATGGCTTGAAGTTGTTTCGGGTGGACGGGTACCCGACGGGTCAAAAAATAAGAGCTCTACACTGCATTCCACATTAGAGCATACCGATTTCGCGCAGGCACGGCTCTCAGGAGGCGTTGGTACGCTCGACTCCCCACTTAACTGCCTATGTTTTTCTCCGTCGCACGGCCCTCTACTTACTCTCTCCGTCAACTTTTCATGCACTGTTTACGTTGACATATATAATATGTTTTACACGTTAATTGACTAGTCTGATGTTAGTAAAAAATGATTGAACAATACCACACTCAATGGTTTGAAGTTGTTTCGGGTGGATTGGTACCCGACGGGTCCAAAAGGAAGAGCTCTAGTTCCTAGTACCTAGGTACTAAAATATAAAAAATGTTGTGCGGATGTGAGTTTTTTTGTAAATATAAACATTGGATATCATTTCTGTCCAGCATTCAAATATTTTTATTATTTGCGTCCAGGTTTTTTGCAGGTTGAATTTTTATTTACCATTTAGATTCAATTAATTCGGGAAATAAATTTAACTTATTCTATGACAAAGTTAAATTATTTAAGGATATCAAAATAATGCGGTAATACTAATTATACCTGTATCTGTATATCTTATGTAAAGACTAAAAAAATACTTGAATTTTCATATGATGAAGTAAAGGGTAGGTATTTCAAATACCTTAGTAAAAGTGGTATTCGCAGAAATTGCAAAAGCGCTACAATGTATCTACTGTGGAACAATATGAGAATATTGGTATTTTGTAAACAAACTAGAAACGTCGAAAGTGACAAATATTACAAGATATTTAATAATTCAACTGATTTCGAAGATAACTAGATGCCTTAATTATTTTGTAACAATATTATTTTGTGTAAGATATTATAAAACATCGTTGAGTCTTCAGAGATTATCACGAAAGTTTAGAGAATACACATTTTTAATTAGCGAGCATAAAGGAAGAATTGGAAATTTCTGAAAGCACGCAAAGCGAGCCGTCTTATCGGAGATAGGAATCGATGGTAACGTTAAGATCCAAGAGATGTTACTGACCACGCTTCTTAATAGCGGCAAGAAGGTCTCCCAGTCCAGCACGTGCTGCACGTCAGATACCGAAGATAGGAAGCGAGTCGTTCACGCCCACAGTTCACACGCCGGACTCCGCAACCCACCATTAAGACCCTTTTGATTACAGCCGTACCAGCCGAACCTATACTAAACTAAAACACTGGAGAAATTAGGGTCCGCCACGAAGAAATTAAGTTCTTTGACATGTCCCGTCCCACACGAGCTAAACGAAAGCCTGTCTCAGCATCCCCAACATCCATCCTTTTGTCTACCATCGCGAGCTCTCGTTTTCTACTAGAAACTTATCGTTCCTTTAATCGACGTCGAGTTTCATGACAACGTGATCGCGTGTACGTTGCGTATAGTTAATTAACTTTCAATACTATATACACACGTGAACATCCTGAACATTAATTTGTCTTCTGTTCCTTTTATTTTTGCCTCAGACTCCACGAGATATGCTTTAATTTCCCGCAAGGCAATTTGCTGATAAAAATGGATGTGTAAGTCAATATCACTTGCGTCAATATAAATTCAAAAAAATCGAAGATTGGTAAGTGCATAGCGGGCCTTTCAAAATTAAAGGCCACATCGCAGCTATAAATCTGCGCGACAGTTCACGGAGCTATTCCACGTTAAAACGGATAGGTGAAAAATTTAGTTTCACCGATTCTCTTCAAAATTACAGCATTTGTCGATAATATTACAAACACGAAGTATACTGAATTTTAAAAGCCTATGTTAAATAGTTTTCGAAATATTTAACGATTTCGATTTAGGAAAAATGCTTAAAACCGTAACGTTAACTCTACTAGGGCTGGAACTATTGGAATAATTGAATATTCGAATATTTTACAAGTATCCGAATGCTATGAATAGACTTCGAAGTATTCGAATGTTATTATTCGGATATTTGAGTATTCGAATGTTATTATTCGAATATTTAAGAATTCGAATTCTATTCGAATATTTAAGAATTCGAATTCCATTCGAATATTTAATATTCGAATACCTAGTGAAATATTCGAATATTATTCAAATACTGATGTATTCGAATAGTATGGTGTGAATTATAAATCAATTTTATGTAGTTCCAGTTGTGAGTTCGTTAGTTTGTCAGGGTGAAATCTTGTAAGCTAATTTCGGTCCACTTTAACATATTCGATCGGTTTGAAACTTTGCACAATTACGTAGTTCCGATGACAATACAATATTTTTACGCGTTTATTTTTAGTCATATGAGGGAATTCTTCTCAGGCAATGATTTGGGCCGGTATCAAAATTATTGGTTAATGTTTAGAACATTTTAATAAAAGCTTGTTTTTAAAAAAAAATTTACCAAAAAGTATTTTTTCCTTTTTATTGACAATATTGTATAGTCATCGGAATTATGTATGTGTAGAAAGTTTCAATATGCGTATGTGTTTCTCGTAAATGTATAGTCGAATAGAAAGGCAATATCCAACTGTTGAATCCGGAGCCACACGGTAAAACTTTTCGATACACACCTAGATTGCGAACATTGCGATCGCGTTGCGCGGCACTTAAGGGGACCCTCTGGTTAAAATTTTTCAGAAAATCGATTTTTTATATATATTTATATATATTTGTATATATATATTTGTAGTATAATAAAGTTTAAACATCTTTTCCTCGAAACACGATATCTCGAAACGTTAACCACGATTTCAGAAGAACTAATGAACCTATTAAAAAAAAAAGCTTGACGTATTTGATTCGTAATTGGAAACATCATTTTTTGAAACACGGGTTCTTTATTATCTGCATATTTTTACGAAATATTTCCCGCTTTTTTTTGCAATACTTCGTTCTAATGTACACCAACATCGTGGTTTTGCTCCTTTTTGTTCCAAAAAGAGGTGCTGCGATAGTCATTCAAATAAATTTTAAGAAATTGTTTGAATTTTTGATTTTAAACGATCCTGTAAGTAAATTTCGTGGTTACGAACACCTAGAAAATGCATCAAAACCGAAAACATGCAACAAAAATTTTTTTGCACCCTACAAGTGTAATAAATGTTAAAAATATTTTTCAGGACATGTATGTTATAACCCAGTCTTGTAAAAAATTCGTAACCTGAACCTATTTCGAAGGGGATTGACCGGAGGGTCCCCTTAAGCGACTAAAAAATGCGTATCACCTAGAATTAACACTTTTCACTCGAAGTATTCGCAAACTAAAATTTAAATTGACGTGACACATTAATGTCGCTATAAAAGTTGAAGACTGTGATTCGAAAGGGTTATTGAGTTCCAAATCACTATGCTACATTTTTTCTACTCCAATGTTTTGTATCTAATAAATACATTTACTGTTCACGATGATTTTTATTCAAGACCAATAAAATAAAAGTGGCCTAATTTTTCCTAAATTGTAGAATTTTTATAAATTCGACAAAAAAACAGCGAAATCCCCGGCTATTCCATTCTACACTACCACTACTATACTGACGACAGTTTATAGCATCGTAAGACAACATCATACTACTCGTGTAACACGGGATAAATGTCGACAATATACATACTCAGAGATAACCGCAAGGTTTTTACCGACCGAAACCATGTAAACAATTACTAGCGAAAGTGCTACGTTGGATCAGCGAAACATCTAAATCAATAAAGCGGTTTGTTGCTCGCCGAAGAAAACGGCAGGCTGCCTTTGGTGTTGGCGGTTTGTAAGATTAGAGGCAGTCAGACAGACCACACGCCGCGCGCGTACGCGCTCCACCTTTTTCTCTTTACGTCTTCCCTTTCCACGGTGTTCCCTCTTCGACACCGTCCCAACAACCCGCTTGCCTTTACCTGTTTCTTTTCTTCCTTCAATTTCGTCATTCATTTTACATCCTATCATTCGATTCTGCACATTCTAGTCGTTTAATTGTGCAAGGGGAATGAAAGTGTTTACAGGAGGGCAGGTTTATATTTACCAGGTTCAAAAGTCTGTGACCAACAGTTTCTGCTAAAGGAATTAGCGAAACTTTCGCTCACGGTGTAAGATGTCAAGTTCTCTTATATTTAATTCGTAGGTAAGAGAAAATATAGTACACTCGCGTAGTATTTGCATAAATCAACCTGACATCATATTTTTCTCAAAGTGTGTTGTTCGTTTTTTATTTTTAATTTCATCAGGTTTCTTTTGCGATTTTCTATTACAGTTATAATTTTTTTTTCGATTTTATTTCAATTGTCACAGGCTGTTTGTGATAGGCTTCACATTAATATTCCACTGATGCATTATTAAAAAAGAAAAGTGTTTAAATGATGCCCACCCCATTCGTGTTGCAATTAAATTGTACTCAATGTAGGTATATTTCAGAATTGACAGTGTCAAGAATAAACAGTCACAAGCGTAAATACAGTAAAATATTTTCCAACGTACTGGTGTCTTTTAAAAAATATGAAAATTAATAACTTTTTAACGTTAATAATATTAAAACCAAAATGGTTAGGGTTAAATTTGATCGAATTTGTCAATTAATTCTATAATTACACAAAACTGTTACAATTACACGATATGAACTGGTAATAAATAAATGTTTGTTATATGAAATACTGGGTTCAATAGCTTTAGTCAACGCTTACTCTTTTCTTATTATATAGTGACATCTTCACAACTCTTTAAAACAAACACATTGGAACTTAATCTCTTTTGCCTTCGTTGTTGGTCTCTTCCTTTTCTTTTTATCCGAACCCTTTTGCAACCCTGCGATTGATTGTGAGATCAAGCCACCAAAAGACTTCATTAATCCGACATTGAGTGGAATTAAAATAAGAAGATCTTTGAAGGTTGTGTCTCTGTTGAGGCTCGCGTATAAAGGAACGTCTTTTCGATTCCACGTCGCATGTAATTGATTATACATATATTGGTATAAAAGTGAAAATGACATCTACCTATTAGGTGGCTGCATAAGTTCTGTCTGCTAGCTAAAGTACTTGCTAAGTTTTGAAAACAGCTTATATTTACTTCAAACTATGTATTTTCCATCATTATTTATAACAGTTTTTCATCTATGTGGAAGTTGTGTTATGTTTGTCTAAATTGTTTTGTAGGGATCGAAAAAGGTGAAAATCTGTAAAATAAGATTTTTTTTACATTATTATCTCTACTTGTGGTGTCCTGTTATCGTGGAGGTAAGGTAAATAATTACTCATATAAGGGAGAGTGGGGTAATTACAAACACCTGAGCAAAGAAGCAAACAAAACGAAAACTATATGAGAAATGCACTTGTTTATTATTTACAAACTTACTTAAACTACTCATCTATAAAATAATGTGACGATTTTTTGAAAAGTTATAATAAAGATCAACTTTATAGTGATAAAGCAAAACCCTTGGTGTTCGTGATTACTCGACTGCCGTGGGGTAATCACGAACAGAGTGATAAATATTAAAGAAGTCAAGTTATAGAAATGATACTACAACCTGTACCTAATGTATTTTTCAAAACCTTCTTTTTGTGCGTTAGAAAAAAATTAAGATAGATAAAGAGATTAAATATTACCGTTGAGTTAAATTTCATTCAACATTTTATTGGTATTTCAGGCAAAATTTACTCGCGCATAGTTACGTACTTTATATTGTATTATTTCTACTTGCTATAACCATTAACTGGAATGTCAAAACACTAACTTACTCAAATTATATTATTTCTATTTGCTCCAAAGGCAGGCAAATCAATTACCTGAAAAATATTTCTCATAAAAATTGATAAAAGAAGAATATTATGTAGGTTTCAAATATCTATAATGAGCTAAAATAAAATGAACAGTTACTAACTATTAGTCACAGCTACTGAAGAAGACATGTACCTAAATAACTTTAAATAATTTACAAAATGGTTTTCATTTATAAATATCATTTGTCATGTAAGAGATAACTTTCTTTGGTCTGTGATAATTTTAATTATTATTATGACTGTACACTTTAAAATATATTTCTATACCTAATACTAAAGAAAAGCTTTGGTTCTAAATACTGTAGTAAAGGTCCAGCATTAGAAAAAGCATAGGTACATATATAAAAAATAGATAAAAATCTATGTCACTGTAAACTACAAGCTGCTTTAACGGTTGTCTAATTTTTCCCACAAACAAATACATTTTCCATTACATTCATTTCATGATTACCGTGTCTAATCATTTTCCCGTAAGTTTGCAATAAAGTATCGATAAGGAAAATTGCCTAGAGCCTTATTTGATTAAGGTGGAATAAATGAAGATTTGTACAAGTGGTGAAAACTGCTCAGCAGGCAGGCCACATTCGCGTTCCTAGATCGAGTTGCAATTCCCAGTGTACGTCTAATCAAAACTAAATCTTCCCGACAAGATAATAAACTCGACACATCTACGCGCCACGGGACGCCTAATATATCATCGTGGACTTCGCCGTCACTGATAAATAAAAAGGAAAGGAACTCCCTTTGCGCCCGCCGACTGAACCTACATTTTTGTTCATTTATTTCTGCCCTTCAAATTACTCAGTTTCTAAAGAAGAAAAAAATCCTTAATACCATTGTCGTTGCGATTCTATTAAAAATGTGCGCTGTAGACTGTGTGAGTATTTGGCGTCCAAAATTTAGGTAGACATTTATAGAAATTAGAAAACTCTAGTGGAAATAAATGTATATTCTTTCGAAAAAGATGGCCTGGGTTCCTACCTGTCTACAATCTATATTTAATCAGATCCATGTTATAAAAAAAAAACACGGAGGGTAGCAATAACGAGACAATTATCACTGATCGTGAGTTTCAGCGTACCAAAAGGTTTGGGTATCCTATAAGTCATTGGATCCAATCCATCAATTTCCAGCTCTGCATCTTATTGTTAATTTTTTATATTTCGAATATTCAGTATAAATAGGACTGCAACGTTGATTTGGGGTGGCTGCGTTTATCTTTAAGTGTGATGTCCGTATCCGACGGTCGATTGGAAATCTGCATATGTACAATTTGTATGCATTGTATATAAACAATGTTCTGTGAATGCTCGGGCTCATAACTTTTGTGACATTTTATTCAGTTTATTTGATGTAGTAGACTGCCTTTCAAGACACAAACTCCTTAATTTTGCAGAATGTCATTCGATAGTAATATTGAAAGTCGTTGCATTCGTAATTCATAAAAAGAAATGTCATTACAACGTAAAAGCCTTGCATTATATCACTATTTTAATAATAAAAAAAAGCAGATTATTTGTGTCAAGAAAGGTACCAGTTTTTTTCAGAGTTTTTGCACTTATATAGGTACTTGATAGATCTTTTGTCACGAAAATTGCACTTTCAGAACTGTATAATTGACAGAATTCGTTTTGCTCCACTATATGAATCGAAAATATATAATTTTATACATCTGTCTGTTGTATAAATCGCACAAATATCATTTTCTTAAAATTTGAAAAACCTGTATACATAATTTGGTACTTCAATGCTTTATCAACATTACATAATCGTTACGTGTAATATAATTAAATTTATTCTGATAATGTTTACACCAATTTTTTTACAATGATATCTAGTATTAAACCTACTAAAGTCGTTTGATGATCGTATTCTTACAATTAGTTTCGTAACAATATAATTCACGCCTAAGAGAGTTATGAACATCGAAAGAAATATACTGAAACTCGTACATATTTCTCGTCCACCAGAAAATACTGCCAATATGCATGCAGCACTTATCGTTACAGTCCTTAACTCAATTAACTTAACGTAGTTGTACGCTGTAATTACGCTTATCGCTCGATTACCTCGAGCGTTCCATTTATGCCCGCTTAATGGTTTATGCGGTGCTAAAACATCGGCGCTGTTCGCGAATTTTGCATGTATCGTTTTTGAAAATCTCTTTAAACGGCAGCCCATTGATTCCGTTGTCGTTAATTCTTTCATGTAAATCAACTGAACCGCACGGACGCGGTTACAGATTGAATTTTTAAAGAATATTCTGCACCTCTGTGCGAAATTTCAATAGTATATAAAGGAAAATAATTATACTTCGAGAAATTATTATGTAATACTTTGAGGAAGTGAAGTCGAGGATTAAGCAATTTTTATCAAACATTAAAATATGTTTTTATTACGAAGCGATACCTGCTGAAATATCATTAAATTATTTCAAATTTCGCGAAGTTTTACTGATGCCTTTCTTTTTTTTAGAATTATTAAAAAATTCTTAGAAACGCCCACTGCTTCTATTTTTATTTCATGATTTCGTTAGAAGTCCTAGGATCGCAAATGTTTCTATAATGAAAGTGTGTTTCTAATATTGTAATTTGTAGGAATTTAAAAAAATATAACGCACTGCAACTAACACAACCAAACGTTTTTCTACTACTTTTGGTTTGAATCTCCTGACAATGAGCTTGAATAAAGTGGTAGTTTACTAAAACGATAGAAAATGGAAAATCTGGAGTTATATAATACTCGTTCTAAATAACAGACTCAAATCATGTTATTTATACACATAAAATTGAATTTAGGGGAATTTAGGACAAAACCTGGGAAAAACCGGGACTTGCTATTATTTTTAAAACGACCTGAAATTTTTCCGCGGCGTTGCACCGGCATATTGTCACGATGTGCATTGTTTCATCAACAAAATACGATTATCCTACAATCGTGCATATTAAAGTTATATCGTCTCGTGTGTTTTTCAAGGCTCTGATCTAATTTTCGATAGTTAAGAAACTTGAACACTTTTAACAGTGTACAGGTAAGTACTTTTTTGGGTGAATTATGTTAATTGTTGCATATTAAAGTGTAAATAACTAAGACAGTTTGTTTATACTTCGCCCTGGTATTGTTGATAATTCGTAATATTTACAAAATTGTATGCTGGGGGTTTTGGACAAAATGTGTGTAACAAAGAAACAAAAAAGAGGAAGCTATCAATATTAAACTAAATCTTAATAAAAGACTGCAACTGAAGAGAAAGGAAACCACAAAATTAAACAAAATACGGAAGGACAGTGGCAACAGTGGTGATGAAGACGGTGAAGACATTTGCATTTATGTCCAAAAATACTATGGTTCATCCAAACTGAATGAAGATTGGGTGCAGTGTACAGCTTGTTGTAAGTTGGCTCACGAAGTCTGCACTGCTTGGGGGACTGACGAATTGAACGAATTTACCCCAGGCCATGGGGTAAAACCGTAAAAACGGACCATATTTTAAAGCGTAATTTTTTTGTATTTGTTTTTGTATAAAAAAATGGATATATACTATTATTTAACCCTTCGTGGTCACACGGGATGTATTGTACCCCAAGAATAATTTTCGAGTTAAAATGTCGCGTCTTTACGACTTTCAAAGGGGATTTATCGCAAAAAATATGAAGAAAAAAAATTTAAAAAATCGCTTTTTTCCCACAACCATGGAAAATCGCTCATTTTCAACTACAAATTTTATCATATCAAAATTTACATTTCTAGAAAAAAGACTATTAGACCATGATTATATAAGTGTTACGAATGTACAATTATCACTGAAAAGTTAAAAAATTCAAAAATACAAAAATGGTAACTAAAAAAATGACGCTGGGATACAATGAACCCCGTGTGACCAACTTGTAAGTATAAGAAGGTGTGACCACGAAGGGTTAATAAAGAGTTTATTCTAATAAAGCCTAATTTCAATTTCTTTTTTACATTAATAATGTCAAAGTTATGAGCTTTTATCCTTAACGTCTCGGTTTTGCCCCTACTTTCCCTACATCTGTATATTTTTAAATGGTACGTGTAAAAGTAGATAACTAAAAAAATGATGTTATTACTTCATCTGTATTCTAAACAAAATTGCAAAGCTGATAATTTCAAAACGCTTCTATGTTCTAAAAACTAAAATGGAATTAGAGAAAATACGTATTTTATGAAAATGCGTTGTTTTATTTCCTAAGAATGTTACCACAGCGTGTATTTAACCAGAGAAAAGAGACTCACCGAGTATTCCATCGATAGAATGGTTCCTTCGGGGATCGTCTCCAGGGCGAGTTTGATTCGTAGGTCCACGTAGAAGCCTCGAGATACTGGAAACCGATGGTGCTGATGCTTTGTCACAGACACCATCCTGCTAGCAGAACCATAGTGGACAAGTTAGTATAACAGTGAAATATAGCAGAAATGCATTGTTTAAAACCCAGAAATATTCTTTATATCTACGGGTACATACGAACTTGAGAAAAAAGAAAGCTGATATACAGTGTGTCTGAGTTAACCAAGACCAATTAAATATTTCGTAAGCGAGTAATATATGAAAAAATTATTCCTACAAAAATATATAGTTTTTTTTCGTAAGTACAGTGGTGGGGGAGATTTCAAGATCAACTGAATTATTTTAAATGGAATGCTGTACTTTTCCATTTATAATAGGATAGCATTTTTTGTAACTAATTCAAGGAAATATTTTTCAATTTTGCCTACAGAATTGTTGTTGATTCAATCTCTGTTCTAATTGTTGAAGGACTCACTCAAGAATTGAGCTAAAATCTTGCTGGAATCCACTGCTACTTATAAAATACTATGATCACTCGAAGTTATGGACAGGGTGCCGTGGGAACCCCTCAAAAATCGCGATACGAATACGTTGTTCACACAGAAAAACTATAAATAATATTATATAGATAATATCAACTGACCTTTATCAGTTTCTCGCGAATTTCCCAGCTAAAAATGCCAGGATTCTGCCTTTTCATGTCTTCAATTTTCGCTTCGACTTCGGGCGTAGCCACTCGCGGTTTGCTGCCGCCGATCACGCCCGGCCTAATGGATCCTGTTTCTTGGTACCGATTCAAGATTTTTGATACGCAACCATGCGAGACTCTTAGCTGCCTGGAGATTACGCATGGCCTGACACCGGCTGCGGCCATTTCTACGATTTTTAAACGAATATGATTTGGCAGTGGACGTCCGTTAATAAACACACCCCCCAGCTGATTCACGCGCCCTTGTCCTGAAAGCAAAGAAACAAGAATGCATATTTTTCTTATAGGTACTTGCGAGCAAAATTACATAAATACTACGAAAGTATATTAACATACCTACAGTTACTCCCTAAACTATCGGTCCACCCTACATGTAACATATTTTGCACATTAAATCGGCTTCAAAGTAAGAATTCGCATTTCTAATTCTCATTCATATAAATCTCGATTAATATAGGTACTTTTGTTTTTGGGTGCATTTAATTGAAAAATTGTTTGCGTATTTACCGACGGCTAGTGTTCCTTCTCGAGAATTCTTCCTTGAGAAATTTTATAATTGCTTATTTCTTGTTTCTCGAGAAATACAGCTTTTCTCGAGACTTTAAATCTAGGAAATCGTGAGCGTATAAACATATTTAGAATTTATAATAAATCCTACTAATAACATTAGAACATATATGAATTGCAATAGAAAATCTCAGTAGAGAAGATTTAAAATTATTGACTGGTGAAGGTGTTCTTAAACTCTTATTTAACAATTTAGAAAAATTGTATGCCTACTGAATTAAGTAATGAGTTTCTTGTGGTTATTAAAGAAGAAATATGGGAAAGAAAAGACAAAGTTTTATAAAATGTTTGCGTAGGTAATACAGAATCTCTTCAAAAAGATTAAAAAATGCTGTGTTCATACATTCCAATACGCATATCGCGGGCATTTTAATTAACCAATCAAAAAGAATCCCATTTAAAAACATTGTCGTAAATTAATAAATTTACAAAATTAATTTTATACAAAAAATACGCCAATTATAACTCATTTTGATTTCACATATTTTTTTATTTTGAAATTATTATTATTATTATCTTCTATTTTTTGTGATTTATTTGATTTCATGTACTTGGCGTATTTTTTTTTACTTTTTTGAAGATTTTTTATGGGGATATTATTATTATTATGGGGATATATTATTGTTCACCGAAACAAAAGAGAAACCGAAGCCTGTCTGAAAAGTCAAAATATGCCAATTTCTTTAGCACTGTGGAAATGAAAACCTGAAAAATTCGGATCCATGAAATTTCTATACAAATATACCAAATATGCGTTCGCACACGCAGAAGATTTGTGACGACACCAGTGGCACATCTTTCCTATATTTAATTGATATAAAATGTGGGAAAATATTAAAAATCTTAAGATATTTGTGGTTAGTGAGATAACCATACTCCTGCAAATTAGAAATACGTTTCGTTTTTTTTATTTCCGGTAATCCAGTCTTCCGAAATTTTAACCGCCAGCAAGGGGTAAATTCTAAAGCCGCCAATTTCACTGCGAAACATTTACGTAAACAAATGAAATAAAAAAAACAAAGATTTTTTTCTTGTATCTAAAGAGTGGTAGAATATACCCCCGGAGATTCGAAAACGTTAAGTGTTTATTTCATTATAAACACCATCATCGAAATGTGGCCGATTTTTCGGCCGAGAGAGTAGAATGTCCCCTTAATACATTTATCACATCTCTCAACACGCATTTTGCGAGAACCCGTTTCTATTTTAAATGTAATCTTTAAAACACCTGTCAAATACACAACCTAGTTGCCAAGTCATCGTAATTAAGAATACACGAAAAATATATTGCCCAGTGGAACGAAATTTCATGAAGTACCATGCAGGCATATAAAAGACACGAAAAGTGAACGACGAAACTTCGAGCGCGTACCAGAATAAGACGAATACTCCCCAGTAGAGGCCTGGAAAGATCAGAAAGCCCGGTAGCACGGAAGGTATCATTCAAACAGTTTTAATTACCGGTAATTAGTCCCCCTTTAATTAACTTAATTATAATCACGAAGTCAAACAAACGGCGTCACATAAGTGGCAGCAAAATATAAGTGGAAAAGGTCCCAGGAACGAGCGGCGCTTTCTGAAAAAGGCTCCGAAGGATGGAAGCCCAGAAGAAGGAAACAAGGCGAAATGAGATGTGCCTTGGTAGTAGTCGGACTCGTACGCTTTTATGAGGTCCACCTTACGACTTTGCAAAGGAGGGACTTTCCGTAAGGCAGAGATCACGAGACTATGAAAAGGACGTGTCACGAGTTACGGCCCCGGTTTTGCGCCGAGCAGTAAAAATCAGCAGGGACTGCAAGGGGGTTTAACCAAGCAGATCCCCTCTCCTGAAACTTCACAGACGTAAAACCTAACTCCGTTCGAGACACGCTCGCCAGAACAATGACGACCATTCCGCGTTTACGTGTATTTACATAAAAGAACGTTTGCATAAGAATCGCTACCGAAATGGGATTTGTGCATGGGCTGCATGTACGGAACCGGGACTGCGTACGTTACCTCGAATTTTTGCTTCTGAAATCTTCTAATGTCATTCTCGTCACTGAACTAATGGGCAAAGGATAGCACAAGGCTTTGGAAATATGGATGTCCAACTCGTCGTCACACTTTCATCCATAATTTCATCACTTTTTCTATTCTAAGCTAATACGATATTATAAAATTATACATACCATGCAGCCCACTCTCGTTGCAGCAAAGTTGCAGGATGGTTGCAGTGCAAGATTGCAATGTTTCACGCAACGTTGTTGCAACGTTGCAGCAATATTTCTATGTCCGCCTCCTGCAACGTTTCGGGCAGTAGGGCCAAAGATATAAATAACGGTGTTATAATATAATATGTGTCTGTGATGGACGCGAGGATATTGAATGTGTGCAGAATCATAGAAGTACAAATCCAGTGGTTTTTTAATAAAAAAAAAAAAATTTCCCGAAGGGTATTCGAAGTGATGACATGTGTAGTGTCGTAGGTGAAGACTTTACCGCCGCAGCTACAACCACTTTTTTTATATAAAAGATTGTTTATTAGAAGAACATGTACAGTCAACAATTAGAGGCACCAAAAACATAAGTGACAAATTAACAGTCATTCAAAGGGACAGTGTCGCACGGCGACCACAACCACCCCGAGCTATTCTGCCCAAAAAAGAACGTATGTTTGTATTACACAAAACTCCCGGTTCCGCCTTAATACTATGTAATATAGATATGCTTAGGGAACCTTATAACTAATCAGGTAGCTGAGCGCTAATCACTGAATGGCCCCACAGTGAGAGACGTGAGCGTGGGGGAAGAAAGTCCTTACATGTGAGTAAGGGAAAACCCCTGCAACAGTCTAACTAGGACTTACAGACCACAATTTACAAAGAAGAGTTATAAAGAAATGTAATAAGAACAAGGGGCCAGAGAGTCACTGGTCCCACAGTCTTAGAGGTCTGCCGCATACCCAATGCGCACAAAATAGGAGTACGGGCGCTGGGTCAGGACTCTTATGGGATTAAGCAGACTAAACTGCGTTCTATATAAGAACATACCGAAGCCCCTACCGATTTGCGACCGATCTGCGCAGCTCTCACGGATCTAACACACGCAATTGGTCGTAGCAGTTTCCCTGCCGGTTCACTACCAATCAACGGTGTATCCCTGCGCGAAACGAGTATGCTCTAATGTGGAACGCAGTGTAGAGGGGGCCATCCCGACGACGAACAAGCTTGCGATCCCTGAGCTCTCTCAAATGAGGGATGTCGATGGATAGTCACCAATATTTTTCAAAGTTCAGACGATGAAAGTCGTTAAAGTCCCTTTTCGGGATTGACATAGAGAACATGAATTTCTCGCTATCGGGTGGGACATCGGTCGGACCGATTGCCAGTCTTTTATTGTCCTTGTTACGACGCCAATGGAATATTAGGGGAACGTAATTAGCGTCTTGGATCATGACCCAGCTATCGCAGGAAATAAACGCCTGTGGCGGCAAGTAACCGGAGGCGAGGTGATTACGGGTTAAAGCCTCGTCACGGATAAGCAGGGGCCTTAAGGCCGCGTTTTCGGTGGAGGGCATAGCACTAAAATAATCTCGAGTCAGCTTCAACATAAAGAGATCAATCCTCGGAATATTCGCTCGGTCATAAAGAGCGGGGTTACTGACAAAATGCTGCCAGTTAGAGGCCTACGCACGATATAAGCGTAGCAAAGCTCTAAGAATCTTACGATTGAAGATTCGGATCTTCTCTACGCCGGTGTGGTTGAGATTCCAGAGTATCGGGACCGCAAATGTTATGATCCGTCGTACCAGCAGAAGGTATAGTATGATCTTAGTCCTATCGCTGAGGTATTTGTCGTGGAACAGCCACTCGTTAGCTCGGAAGGCTTCAGGAGCCTTCTGCAATTGGAGGTAGATGTGGGCGTCCCCTCGTAGGAGACAATCCAGGTGGATCCCAGATATTTGACCACCTTATTGTGGGGGACAAGGACCTTGTTAAACGTGCCAGGAACTGTGACCGAGATTTGAAAACGATTAGCCCCAGCCCTCGTTCTTGATGGCAGGCCGTCAAGAAGCTAGTGGCATTTATTGTTGGCAATTTGATGGCCAACTAATTACCAACTTGGGGATACCGTGGGCCAACCAGGAATGCTACTAGGGGAGGCTTGCGAAATAAGACGGTCCCGCATTTCAGCAGATTTAGTCTCAAGTTCCAGACCCCATAGTATTTGTTTATATTATTGTCCATCTTTCTGAGAGAGGGAAGTCTTCACTCGATGAACACGCCGGTGGCGACATCTTGGATGGAGGCGTTGTCGCTCCACGCTTGCGGGTCGATTTTAGGTTAGGCTTAACCCCAGTTCTGAGGTTACTGCTCTTATCTTTCAAAAAGTCCTTATAAAGTCGGTCAAGCTGCATGGGATGCAGCTTAGGGGACTTGGAAAACTTCGGCCTTAGGTTGGGTACGGCCGGGAGGTTCTCCTTGTCAATAGCCCTCGGCGAGTCGTGACGCATCGCAGTCGATGCCGGTTGGCTCGACATTGCTCTCGCAACTACCCAGGGACAACAGGGAACACTAGCCACGATAAGATTATATTTAACTTCGGTAAGATAACTGAATATATGAAAAAAAACTGGGAGCGACTCGGCTACCAATCCGGTCATTCCGCCATTTTCTGCAGCTCTCCGCAGCTACAACCACTGATTGATAATGCCGGATTTACACCAAGGCAAATACGAACAAAAACAGTTCACGAACGTTTTCGTCTGTTCTAGTCTTGTCCACTCCGCCGCAAATATTAACAAAACTCAGCGTATGAATCGTACGTGAATGTTTTGTTCTGTTTGCGGCGGAGTGGACAAGACTAGAACAGACGAAAACGTTCGCGAACACTGTTTTTGTTCGTGTTCGCCTTGGTGTAAACTCGGCATAAGAGTGCTAACGTATTCGAACTTAGACTCCTACCGTGCAAAACTTTAAACTCAAATTATTCAAAAACGGAGGCTCATTTTGACAAACTCCATTAGGGTTTCCTAACACTAGGTATGTACTACAACTTTCACCCTGTGTCACTCTACACGAAATGAGTGTTGCAACCATTCAACACTGCAAGGTTACTGCAACCATCCTGCAACGTTACCGCCACGAAGTGTGCTGTATGGGATCCTTGATCTGGGAGGAACTCGAAGAACTTTGAAAGCATTTGATTATTCAATGTCATGTTTTAATACTATTCACTAGTAATTATAAGATAATATTCAATATAATTGTTATATAATTTGCTGCTTTATATTGAGTCATGAAGTTTATTAGTCCATCATTCAATAAGAAAAGATAAGCTTTACTCATTGAAAATGAATGACATTCCCTAAATCTCTGATGCATTTAAATAATGTAATTCATAATTGTTTCAAATTTTCCATATTCGCTATTTTTTATTATCACGAAATGGATGACTATACACCATCGTAAACTATACCTAAGTGTAACAAGCAGTAGTGAGGCATTACTTCGAACTTCAAAACCCCTGTTTCGGACAAGTTGTTCAAGGGAGTTATCCCGATACATAACTCAAACCTGGCTAAGATATACAAAACTTCATCCGAATAGTTAAATATTCTTTTACATTCAAAAGTAACAATCATATATCCAGTTTCACGTCGATCTCACTTTTCCGATGGGATACAGTAAATGCGCAAGAGCAGAGTCTCCGCGAGACACAGTTAACTACCTGCTCACAAAAAATTGATAATCATATCGACGAAATAATGGACTTGTCGTTATACGAGTCGTTCGCAACACCTGCTATGAAAACTCCTGCTAATTACCACGGCATAATTCAAAAAGGGACAACCTCCAACCACTCCTCTGCCCGTGCCCGATGCTGCTAAAGTAGTCCCGTTTCGTCATTCATCAAATCCGCAAGATTTACATCCCCCCACTCTGTGGGACCCCAATGGGCCCGTGAGGACATATCCACAGGCACGCATCGCACACTGGCGCGATACCGTCGCGTACGTACGACTCTTAGACACCTCTCATGACGTCAGTCAGGCCGCAGGGCCCGACGGGATTACAGGCAAGATCAAAAGGCGCCGAACGCCGCCACCGGCTCGATCTCTCTCCCTCCCCTCTCTCGCTCTCTCTTTCGCGGTAGGCGCAAGGAGAATCGCACAGACCCCAGAACGAGTTCGAAACGAAAGGGCCCATACAGTCACAGGGTGGGCCTCTTCGTCGGGCTCGACTTCTTCTGCGACAATATGTGAAATTCTATGTAACCGACTATCATGCTCCATTACGACACATGCTCCGAAGTTATTCGCTTGCAAAAACGAACAAACGGATTAATTCGTAGTAGGTGTTTTGCTTCTTGTTTACGTCGACATCTCGTGATATAGTTCCTAACAATGGTCACATGACAGCGGGCGGTACCTACTGCGACCGAAATCCATGAACGCGGACACTGATTTGATCAAAATTTGATGAAAGGAACTGATTTTAAGCTTAAACTTCCGACAACCAGAAAAAGGAGTTGCAGCGATACATACGATATTTATAGGGCATGCTTCTCACAAATGCGTGCTTGTAATCTTTAATCCTTTAGCTACTGGTAAATATTTACAAATGCGTCTGTCTAAATGCAAAATAAAAAAAATAAAAGTTGTACAAATGCTGAAATATTTATTTCTTATGATGATAAAAGTCAATAAGCGACCCCCATTCCCGGCATAATTCATCAAATCGCTTATTGACGGCAACCGTATCTCACGAAAGTTTCGTACTGTCGTCTATTGACAACAGCCGTAGGTAAAGGGTTTAAAATAATAGGTGTTTCTCTTTAAAGCAATTTTTTACAAAAATAAGTAGGAATATTTTTTCTTTGAATTAAAATTAAGTGAAGATTTTTAAAAAGAAAATTTATCACACTGTGATTGATAAAAATAAATCGTGCAAAAAGAAAATTTAATTTTTTTCCAGACCATGTTAAATCAAAACCGTGTAAAAAGAAATTAAGAGCACATACAAAATATATGCATGAATACCTACATCAAGTTGTATTTGTTGAGAAATAATGTTACATACTTGATTAAAAAAAAACGTATAAATTCTACACTTTGGACAACACTAAATAGCAATTCAGTTTTAAAAACAAAACTTACAAGGAAATATAGCGAACCCGAAAATTCAAAAAATTCTGAAACTTTGTGACTATGTAGGGGATTTCATCCTGATTACAACGCAATTTTTGTTTGTGGCCCAAATTCACTCGAAGGGGTGAAATTAATCCCTCAAAATTCAGCTATTTTTCGATTTTGGGTCATAACTCGCGAAAGGTAAGGCATAAAAAAGAAGTTTCGAGATAAAAGTTACTTCTTTTAATTAGATCTACTATTTGGTAAAAAAAATATACAGTTCACGAATTATAATACAAAATCGGAAAATAACCGGATTTACAGAGGTCAATTATTCCCGCTTGGCAAACAAAAATTGGGAGTCCGCGCAATGGGAACAAGAGAAGTAGGGGAGAGTAGGGTAAAATGAAATGGGTGGGTAAAACGGAACATTAATGTTTCTCTTAGATAAGAGCTGCGAATGAGTTGTTATCGCGTGACATGGGACCAAAGGGTCCTCACAGCATCTCATGACAGACCATACCTAGACGCGTCCACACGTTACTTTTCCGTTAAGAAAGTTGGAAAAATTTCCGGTATCGACGTTTCAATATTGTGCTTCTCCAATTGTATTTCGACCAATTTTCGAAAACTAATAACGGTAAGTACATGGTTGGATTCTATAGTCCTTACGCTACATTTTGACGTATTAAAAATTTCTTTACCTCACGCTGAAGTGTAAATATTAAATGTTTACTAAATGACTGCATGTGGGGCACAGCAGAACATTTTGCGTGGGGGTAATTAATAAGAAAAAATTCGAAAGAACCGAGCGGCTCGATTGAAGATTTTTCTTAACAATGGCTTTGATTTTCTTTTTCAGATCCACTGAAGACTCCTGTTGAAGTCCCGTGTCTTTTTCTCCTTCCGATTTTATGTTATTACCCGCCAAATTTAACCGTTCCATTTTACCCTACTTCTCATTTGTTGTGAACTGTTAAGTGATCCTCGGGTCCAGTGGCTGTACGGCCTCCATGGATCTTTCATAATTGTATAGCATTCTGTTTGCGCACCATTTCATTACTTGTACTCAACACGCATTTATTGTAATTCGAGTCACGGATCTGAATGTTCGACGCTCATTATCTGCCGTGTAAACAGGACTTACGGTTCTGTTTTCATGTCCCATTGTAAATTATAATACACAACGACGGGACACTTTGTCAATTACTTTATGCATTTCAAGTAATTAACTTCATTTATGAATACCTTTACAAAAATCGATACTTGTTGATCTTTAAAAGCACCAAGATAAAACGAGCATAATTAGATAGTCCTGTTAAGTAACTTGCTTTCAATGTTATTTTATTCTTGAACGTTTAAGAATTTTTCGTTAAAAGACTCCATGTAGTCGAAATCATTATTATTAAAAAGATTTTGTGTAGTTGAAATCTGTGACACTATCGAGTTTAAAAACAGTAGGATAAAACAACCTTTGCGAGATTCAGCTACATGTTTGTAAACATTGTACCTCATCACTCATCAGAAACGCAAGACCACCCTGTAGCAAAAATAGAAGGGGCTGAAGTGCTTGGAATGATCGAGAAAATAATTTTCAGCATGAATTATTGATAACAGGTAATTGATTGTAGGCGATCACGCTAATATCCACGATCATGCCGATATAACGCGATAGGGGCTTCTCCGATTTTAATTCGCTCGACGCAACTCGCATGATTAAATTTTACCCTCCAGGCAACGGTTCCAAGAGTAATGGTTTTTGTTAGGCCGTTTACCTAAGAATCATTGGAGTAACTACTGTTAAGATTTTTTTTGACAACAGTAAATACTTGTTCTACTATAAGCATTTTAAATTTCCTCGAATTCCGTTAAATATAATTTTATCACAAAATTGGGGTAAGAAATATTAAACGTTGAATTCTAAGACACATATATTATGCACTTACGTAACTCTATACCTATTATCTGGATATCTATGTTTCATTTCTTGCTCACCAAGTGTTAATACATTTTGCTTTATACTTAGTAATTGATATATGCGATGTGTTATCTATGTAGGTGTGTAATAAGTACTTGAGGTTTAGCTAAATTGTCAAACTAAATTCTCCAATCTGTCATTGTGTATTGCTTTTCGCCATAAACGTGATAACAGCTTACAAATTCTAAATACAGTTATTGTTTCTTTATAACGTACTTGCTTCAATAAATTGTGGGGTGGCGTAAAGATATGAGTGTACTTTAATTTCTCGCCAAATAAATGCTCAAAATAAAACGATTAAAGACTTAATTCTTATAGATGTCTTAAAGACGTCCATTTCAGAATTTTACGATACCTCAAAGACGTCTTCGTAAGGATTTGACTAGGTCTACCGCAGCTCTTTAAAGAGATATTAGAGATATTAAGCGTGACTTGATTCGTGTTTCCTAGAATTAATTATTTTTTAATGAAATTAAGTGTTTTGAAAAAAAGAAGCCCTCCGAGTAGCTCTAAGAAATTCTAATTTCATGCTTCTCAATATTTTCTCGTTTCCTCATAAAAAGAAGAACATCTTGCAATAGCGAATGATCGAAACATTTTTGGGCATATTCAATTTGAAGTCGAAAATATAAACTTCATCAAAAAAACGCCTGTACTTGAGTGTGACGAAACATTAAAAAAAAAATTTTTTACCTATTTTATATGGTTAGTAGAGCCTATTGGAATAGTTATTACGTCTAATTCAATTTCGAAAAAAGGTAGGGTAGTTCGTTTTTGCTCTGCCTGCTTTATTTCACAAAATGCAAGACGTCCCCAAACCAGTTGATGCACTGCATCAAAACTGTTGTAAAAGCTGTCGAAGAAACAGGACTTATCATCCTCAGTATGGTTTGCGATAAAAATACAACAAATGTTGCAGCACTTAATATGTTGCATGGCCATATTAAATTTTAGTTCGAAAAAATTGGAACTGCCTAGATGGCAGTCGAAACACTGTCCCAAAATCGCATATTAGAGTGGTAGCCCCCTGCATACGTCTTAGAAACGTCTTGACACCGACATCTTAGAGACGTCTTAAAAAGGTCGTCAACCGTTCAGACCAAAAACAGTCGTAAAATGGACGTCTCTAAGACGTCGTGTGCTATCTGGGACTAAAACCAACCGCAGTGTGGAATAATTTTTCAAAGCGGCATTAATAAAACAAACCACTCGTTAACTGCCTGGCTCGTGCAATCAAGAATCAATCATCAATTTTGTTCATTCCGAATGTACTTCGTAGCCGCATGATAAATGACAAATTGCGCAAACAATCGGGTGGACGGGCCCCGGCGTGTCTCGATCGGTCCCGCGCAGGCGGCCCGATGCAAAGCCGAGGGGAACTACGTGAGCTGGGAGGAGGAAGAGGTGCGCGAGTACCTGAGTGGGAGTATCCGTATGTACTAAGGGGATGCATGTACTTAACGTTCAGTGTGAGTTCCGAGTTGCAAAGGCTTCAATCAACGTGCCGTCGCTCGGGGCATTTCCGATATCAGACATTAGGTACCCACGGCTTCAGCTACGTACTTCAACTCGTTCACGTTCCGACACCCACGAGAGCGGCTGCGTGCCCTGTTTCGCCACGGAATCGAATTTTTTTTCTCATTCTGGAATGCTCTCTTGTGAGAAATCGCCGTAAACTCATTTCTTAATTTCAGTATAAAGACTGCGGATTCATTCGTGACACGATCGAAAGAAGAGTGATTCTTTGTGCAAAAAGGATACACCGAAAGTCGAGAGTAAAGTATTTTCGTAGGGTAAACTGTACCCTAAGCGGAAATCCCAATTGGAATGATCTATCTCAACTAGGGCTGGGACTACTCGAATAATTTAATATTCAAATATTTCAGTATTCGAGTGTTATTATTCGAATAGTATTCGAATATCGATGTATTCGAATACTATTCGAATACCGCTGTATTGGAATAGAGCAGTATTCGAATACTATTCGAATACCGATATATTCAAATACCGATGTATTCGAATAGTATGGTGTGAAGTGGGTCAAAATTAGCTTACAAGATTTCACCCTGACAAATGAACCTAAAGAACTTGATTTATAATTCGCACCATACTATTCGAATACTCAAATATTCGAATAGTATTCGAATACTCAAATATTCGAATAGTATTCGAATACTCAAATATTCGAATAGTATTCGAATACTCAAATATTCGAATAGTATTCGAATACTTGGATATTCGAATTATATTTGACAAATATTTGAGCAACTGAAGTATTCGAATATTCGAATACCGAAAAATTCGACAAATAGTCCCAGCCCTAATCTCAACATATTACAATACCTTTAAAACGCGTTGTAAGATTACCGAAAATATCTATCTTCAACCGCGTTGTTTTACAGCAGCTTTTCAATTTATTACAATCGATTTATGAAAAATATAAGTCATAACCTGGTAATATATACAACGTTGACGAAACCGGGATTATGACAGTGCCCAATAAACCTTCCAGGATATTAGCTCGTCGGGGAAGAAAACAGGCGGGCTCCTTATTCTTTGCTGAACGAGGAACGCTTGTAATAGCCGAGATCTGTATGAATACCATTGGAAGCTATATGCCTACCATGTTTGTGTTTCCAAGTAAAAGAGTGAAACCAGAATTAATGAAAGAGGTGTCCCCATCCAGAAAGATACATTTATTATTTGGTTTAGGGAATTCATAAAGTTCTCAAGTCTCACAAGTGAGAAACCGGTGCTTTTGTTGCTTGACGGGCATGCGTCGCACACTAAAAGTATAGAACTGATCGAGCTTGCTCAAGAAAATAATATTATCATTTTATGTTTCCCTTCACACTGCACCCATCGTTTGCAACCACTTGATCTGAGTTTTATGGCTCCGTTGAATACTTATTTTGAAGAAGAGGTTCGGAAATGGTTAATTTCTAACCCTAGACGGTGTGTAACGATTTACCAAATTGCCAAATTATATAAAGCAGGATTTTTTAGAACAGCTACCATCAACTGCCGTTCAAGGGTTGAAAGCAACTGGAATATTTCCTTTCAATAGTGATGTGTTTCCCGATTACTTATATGCGCCTTCAGACACTACAAACAGAGACCACCAGGAGACATCAACAGCCGAAACAATCATACGGGAAGTCCGGTCATCAATACACGAAGAAATAGAAATCTTACCATCGACGTCTAAAGACATGGAAATTTTACCATCGACGTCTAAGATATGGAAATCTCACCATCAACGGCTAAGGGTGTTGAGTCGTCAACATTTACATTTTCCCCCAAAATAATCATGCTTATTCCCCAAGCAAAGGAAAGAATAAAGAGGAGCAATAGGAAAAGAGGAAAAACAGCAATAATCACCTCAAGAGGAGTATAAAAATCAGCTTGAACAAGAAATTGCTGAAACCACAAAACAAATAAAACAAGAAAAATCTTGTAAAACCAGGGGCGTAGTTAACCCCAGACAACAAAGAAATGAAGAAAAAGATGAAGTAAAAATACAATTATCTACGAAGGAACCTTGCATATTTTGTGACGAACTTTTCATTCATTTCAAGTCCAAGGAAAAGTGGATTCAATGCGTTGTCTGCCATGGGTGGGCTCATGAGATTTGCATAAGTGTTGAGGAGAGCGACGAGACCTTTATTTGTGATTTCTGTTCACTAAATAAATTTATATACAAATTAATATTTGTTAAAACATCTTTCTTCACGGTTTCTAAAATAATAGTAATAAAGGTTTTATAATTATATTATATTTTATGCGTTTTTTAATAGGTACCCGATATTACCCACACCTATAGGGTGAAACTGGGTACCTACTTGCATACTTCCGAGAAATCTTATTTTCCTGTGAGCCAAATAGTTTTTTTTTCAAAAAGGGACTCTCATTTTCTGATTCTGTAAGGTCCAATTAATATTTCTAGCGGCGTCCAAAGTTTATTTTGTCATCTGACTTTCTGCTAGCAGTAAAAATACATTAGGCACTCGGTTTGGCCCCCCTTTCCCCTACATGGTACATTTTCAATGTAACTACCAATAAATAAAACCGTAATGGACTCGTCGAGAATACATGGAAGTTATTTCATAAATGGAAAAACTTTATTGTGTATGACCTATATTAACATAACGTTCTTTACTTTCTTTTGGGTCGAGATTTACACATAGAACTATATTGACATGCTTTGAATTTTGCATCTTCTATGAATTTCATCAGTTACACCAATAAACATTGCTACAATTTTATTATATTTCCATTGCACTAGGGACACCTCGTGAAAATACCGTCCAAAAGTTGTCAACAATATTATAACGAGCGGTATTGGTTGACCACTCATTGTCAATCATAGATAGGTACTTCTCCAAAAGCGAGATTTTATGATTACTATAATGTGTGTCAATGCGGTATCGTATTAAAATATACTTAACGAATAATAAGTAGTACTTAAATTCTTCCATTACAAACATAATTGTTTGCTGGTCGCGACCTGATTATATTGCCAATTTCTTGACAATTCCCCTTTTTCATTTACACTATAACTCTTTTATCAGCAAATGTTACATTTTCTCGTTTTGAATGTATCCACATAATGTATTTTTCACAACCTTAACAAATTATTCTTGTTTTTAGGTATTCGTTAAGATTATTTAATATGTATACCTCCTGCGCTTGCTGGTTAACAGTAAACTGACACGTAAAGCACACCTATTGATAATTAAAGAAAATCATCAGACCTCAACCTCTGAGATCTGACTGTACAAATGCAAAACGTAACTTTGCGATAGTTCTACAGTTATAATATTAGAAAGCTATTTATTTTGAGAGTGGTAATTTTAATTAGAAGATTTCAAATGCTAATTTAAACTTAAAATTGCAAACCCTCATAGATTAATGAGTGCTAACACTGTAACCATGCAATTAAAATGTGATACTATTACCATAGTGGATATTAGCGTAATTAAAACCTTAACGGACGAAATAGTTTTATTACGTCTAGCTTTTCAGAAGCACATGTACATATTTATGAAAAAATTAATACTATATATGCAAACATAATTTAATCCATGCCGAAGTTGATTTCTTGTTTAATGATGTAGGGTGAATAATTATAGGGTCAAGATAATTTTTCCTAGGTTCTCTGCATAAGAAAGAGGGCTATAATAAAATATCATTATTTTATAATACCTCTTAAAATGTACTGTCACCTGTGTAACAGTACTTTTTGCCAAATGTCTACAGCTGAAGAAAATACTGGGGTATGTATTATAAGACTCTCCGAAGTGGATGTGAATAAATATGGGTTCGTGGTGTTTGGTAGTAACATTTTACAGAATGGTGATACAAACTTGACAAAGCATGAAAAGGTAGTAGTATCTTCGTATCGAAAATAAAAATTTTCCTTTGCATTCATTGCTTAAATTGTGAGCAATGATATAAGGCTGAGAATTCTCACAAATGCATCAGCAGCCAATTTTGGACCTGCGACGACCTGGAACGATACAGCGAGAGATCCCTAGTGATTTACAGAGATCTCAGAATGCGATGAGTAATTTAAAAAAAAAAAAGTAGGAAAGGAAGATTATGGATAAAAGAGGCGATCCGGCAGACCGTCAAAGCGGGTGGTAGAAAATGGTTTTATGGTTCTTCTGACACCTGAGATATTAGTAGGGTAAAATACTTCTATAGGTCCCAAGGAATTATACAAGCATAATTGTTGCGGCAAATACGGCGGGAAAGCTGTAAAGAATTCGGATAAAGAAGAAGGTGCATCGGGCGACAAATTGAAAGTTATTGACTTCAAATGATCATAACTTCGAACGCTACTATATAGATAAAAGTCGATATTTTTACTGTACCTATGTAAAAGAGTAACGCAAAAGAGGTTAATTAATAATCATAGAAAACAATAAATTAACGATGCAGATATTCCAGAAAATATGTTTAGAATTACAGTAGCGGACAAAATAGTTAGCACTTTTTCAATTTGCCTTATTTTTGTTATTTTTTAACATCAACTTGGAACTGTGGTGTGTGTTTAATTATATACATATTCTGATGGATAATTGAAAACCGTATAAAACCCAGTTAAAATTGAATTTATGTAACTAACAAAAAAATTTCTAACATTGAACAGGATAACATATTTTAGGGGCCGACAAAGGAGATACCTCTTTTGGTATTCTTTTAGCCCGTTCTAAAAATAAAAGGTGCCCTCACTAAATATCAGATTTTTTATTACTTTTCAAAAGTGGTAACTTTTTAACAGCTTTAATGATTCAGTTGACTTTGTTTGTAATCTAAATATATTCAACTGTAACTGGGTTTTATACACTTTTCAATTCGTAGAGTAGATCTGAAGTATCTTTTTTGTCCGCTACTCTGTACCTAAGAAAAAACCTAACGCGTTGAGCGCAAAGAATTATTATGATTCGTTTTCCTCTTTTGCGAATGATGGTTTTTCAGGAAAATAACAGTTCATGAAGTTTGCGTGTGAATGTAATACAAGGTTGATGTCGAGCAAATCTGAAGAACCATTCTTATTCTGTTAGACGGATGTTTTTGCAGAGAAGTTACAAAATTTCGTTTCAACGCGTGACATATTGTACATACAAACATCTAAATCTAATAACACTTATGATGGCAGTATTAAAAGATATTCATATAACTAATGTTTGTGGATCTTATCCTAGAAATAAAACGAATGCTTCAATTCTGAAAGACCTTTTCGAAACTGATTGCATTTCGCGCATTCTTTTCTAAATTACGATTATTTGAAGTTAAGAAGTTTATTTCCATTCTTTTACAACTTTCCTACCTTATTTGCCGTAAACAATTATGCTTTTATAATTTCTAGGGACCTATAGCATTGAGAACTATAAAGCCTCCCCTTTCTATCGCACCGTTAAACTGGCGTTGTTACGGATCGAGAACGCGTGTTTTGTCGCCGCAAATAGTGCAACGATTTCAGTTGAAATGTGATCCAAGTCTAGCAAGCACCATTCAGCAAATGTCACATGGGGCGCCGTTTGAATTTCGCAGAAAACTTCGTGTCGCAATCAGAAATGTGGAACCATGTTACAGGTATTCAGCGACGAATGGAAATTCAAATTGGAGGACAATTTTTTGAGAGTAATTCAGGCACTACGCTGTATAGGTATGAGCGTGAGAGAAGGAGAGGGGAGTGTGCGAGAGACCATAGAGTGGGGTAAAAAGAATAGGAAAAGGTGAAACACTAGACGGAGAACACGTGAGCGGAGAGAGAGAATTAAAGAATTAAGAAGCATCTTTTAGTGTTAACTGAAAAAACGGGGACAGAACGAAATATTTTTCTGAAAAAAACTACCTACTTTTGATATATTGATTATAAAAAGGTTTACAATGAAAAACACAAAAGTACAGCAGTAATCTATTTGGGAGCCAAGTCATATTTTTCTGTGCATAAAACATTCTTCAGAAGTGTTTCGTTGTTCTCAAATACATCGTAGAATTCCGTCAAAAATCAAGGAATAAGAAAACCGGGACGTATGATAACGTCCCGGTTTTTAGATACAATCTATTGTATTAGATTAATAAGAGCACTAAACTATTAATTATTATTAACGAAAAAAGAACTTTATCTCGACGCCGCTGCTGTATGGAAGATCGCAGAGTTATGGCGAGGCCAGAAATTAAAAAAATGAAATGCCTAGCATTCATAAATGGAAAAAGAAACTCAGAGGCAGTTTTCAGTTTTCAATTTTTTTCATTTTTGTGGGAATTAATAACTTAATAACAAATGTGCTAAAATGTACTTTGGTCCTCCCTCTTTAATATATTGTAAATGAAAAGTTGAAAAAATACATACAAAATGAATGAAAAAATGTTATTTGTACGTGTTTGGCGTAACGACATTGACTCCTTTTCTACACCGACACACGTTTTTTGAAAAATATTTTGCGGTATTTTGCCGCGATTCGATTTTCTGACAATTTCGTACCATTTGCCTAGAAATAAAAGGAAAATCCAATAAAAACTAGTCGGGAAATATTGATACACTGTATCAACATGCCCCAGAGAAAACGTGTCAACTTACTCCACAGAAAGTCATTGTGTACAAACATCTCTATAAAAAAAGATGT
Source organism: Andrena flavipes (assembly GCA_963971345.1). Classification (NCBI taxonomy): domain Eukaryota; kingdom Metazoa; phylum Arthropoda; class Insecta; order Hymenoptera; family Andrenidae; genus Andrena; species Andrena flavipes. The sequence goes on along the minus strand of OZ020479.1, from coordinate 69,699,858 downwards.
AGAGCATATAAACAAAATAAAAAAAAAACGTAATTACCTTACCTTCAAAGGACTCAATGTGATGCCTAATTAATTTGAGTGATCAAATTCTCTATCCTAACTAAAGACGGATTGAAAAGTAAACACGAGTATTTACTTTTTCTTTATAGAAACGAAAACAGTTAAAGATGGATTGCTAACGTTAAGGTACACAGGCCTACGCTAGATCGTAGTAAAGAATTGAACAAGAAGCTTCACATATCTCGCACACAAGGAGCTACATATACACTACACAGTGTCGAGATAATTCGTCTGTATCAACCTGAACCCCTGTACCAACAAACTAGTTTCATGAACTTAGAATTAAACTCTTAAAGTGTTCATCTTTGGGCAACATTACTAAACATGTTTATGACAAAAAAAGCCAGATGTTTATATGCAAGGCGAAATGAAATTGGGGATTCAAGTGGCGAGGAAAGACATTGCACGAAACACTATAAACAACTTAATTAACAGCGTACTACGAAGATTAATGGATGTAATATAAAACAAAAGACGTTAGATATAATAGCGAATAAAACTTCTAAAGAAAACTGTAATTTTAAAACTTTTTAAGTAGTCTAGTTTAAAATATAATAAAATTCATATATCTCATAATATAATTTGATTATAATTTATGTAAATATTCAATCAGAAAACCCTGTCAAAAATAAGCAGATCATTAATAAGTCTATTAATTACACTGCTCATTAGAATATTACGTTATTTCTTTCAAATACCCCTTGAACCCATAATTATTCACCCCACTGTATAAGGTAACTGTTTTACTTATGACACAGGCGACATAATGTTTCATGTAAAGTTTGATTCAAACTTCTTAAAGAAATCTTTTACTATAAGGAGCTTCTTCAATTACAGTTGCATTACAGTTTCAGCAAGAACGTGAGAATATGAATAGAAAGAACCTAGTAAAAGTAAATAGTAACAAATCTATACATTTACATCGAACGCATAAATAAATTTTAAAAATACATTCACGACTGCGAATTAGAATTTTAATAACAGTAACCTCGTTCACGATTCGTTCAAAAACTTTAAAACCCTTCGCTGTTTCCGACGGAAAACGACGATTTCCATACTTCTGTTATCCCGCATTAATTCCCGCTAGCAGAATTCAATTCGACTGTTTTCGTAAAGGCGAACACGACTTTTCGAAGGAAATCATTCGATGAAGGAAAAATGTAAAACGGCACATTAAAAAATGTGGCAGACAGAGAATAATTAATTCGCTCAAAGCTCAGCGTAAAACCAGTAACGTAGGTTGTAAAAGTTCTTTCTGATATTTGTAAGACCTTCGGGTGCACGAAATGTTCACCAACCTGAATCCTGCCTCGTTGCTGATAAACAACCTTTCTTTCAAAAAGTTGAAACCTTGCAATATACACATAGTTAGAGATAACGTCCGCGACACCAGCAATGTGTATGAACCGAAGCGATCAAGTAATTTTAACCAGGCTAAAAATTCGTGACAATTGACTCACTCCTTCATTATCACCAAAGACAAAAACATTTCCATTGAACCTATTCTAGCAAGCTGTCCCAAATTCGAAGCCAAGGGATGCAACATGATGCCTCGACGAACTATCTAGACGTGCTAAAAGAAGAAAACCCTTTCAGAAAAGTCTTAAAAGGTGTTGGTCTGTTTCAGTTAATTTGGCATACTGATTCACTTTCACACCAACGCCTAATTATTGCCTAATTATCGTACAAATAAGATCCTGCATGTACCTTTTAAATTAATTTACCCCTTGGTCGTGGAATGTGGGTATATGTATATAACAATCTACGAAGGCGCAGAGACCTTAAACATCTGATAAGAAAAACCTTTTTATCAATCGAGTACCTAAGTACTTAGTAGTAGGTATAAAATAGTTGGAGTTTGTGCAACTGTCAACGACCGAAACGATTCTTGAAAAATCTTTCACCTGTTGTATTCAATCCCTTCTCAATTTCCAAAGGATACTAACTGATTGCTGTTATTGACTAAATATGTTAGTGTCATATTTGTACATTCAGTTTACTAATTGCAGTACTACAGTGCGTTTCAGATTAGGTAATTCCTAAATATAAGATTAAACAACAGAGAAAAATACTGTCACTTCAGAAATACTTTAACCTATCTGTGGTGTAAGTTTTGACTGTTCCATTGTTTCTATATTTCATACATTTGTATTTATATTTTAGTAATGTTAAGTTTGACAATAGCAAACGGTAATTGGGTTCAGCTATTTCTGATATTGAATTCATTTATAAGTAGTGTCAAAAATTGGATTTCTTTTTACATATTTTCATAGATTGATGTTTTTGATGTGAAAAATTCGGAAAATTGACGCAGTTATAGGCATTTAAGTGAAACAACCCAGGCAGCATTGTGGCTCTAAAAACTCGCGTTACGTTCAACCAATTCGCTTTGAATTTTGCAACGCCCTTTTTTATTCCGATTCCCCATTTATTATTTATAAAGAAAAAACGTAAACTGTTCTCATAGAAAAATCTAACTTTATCTTTGAACGTGTACCTACCATTTCTTTATTTTTCAGAATTTTCAAAATCGGCGCCGTGGCTCGATAGGTATTAATATATTTTATAAAAAAAATGTACTGTTTTTTATTTCACACACGAGATACAGTTTTTTTTCAAAGCCACCGCGTAGCCGCCTAAAATTGAGATAGAGTTTCAGATATGTAGGTTTTTTAACTGAACCTTTTTTTATAGAGTTCATAATACTATGTACTTAAACATAATACGCAAACGGAAAATCTTTATCGAGCTGCTGACTTGTAAAAAAATCCACATAATATACACTTTTACTTAAAAAAATAAATAACAGAGTCAAACACTTGCTGTTATTTTTTGTACATAGGTACATGACACTACGTGTTTCGGGGTATAGGAAGACATCAATTTTCATGAAAAAGATGACTGAACGCGCAGTGTTACGTCAGTAATAAATATACTGTAAGGAGGTGATGCTATAAATGTCGAAATTAGGATCCTTAAGTTACCCGTATTTTGAAAAACAAAGCAACGTTATAACTCTAGCTAGAAGAATGCTCCTAAATATCATTTTCTATGCTCCAATTTTTTTTATTCAGGAATCATTGTATGATATACATAAATACCTGAATACTGAACTTGTAGATTCCTGCAACTTATTTACATTGCTACACGAAGTTACGGGAACTGTAGTCAATTTAATAATAACCGCTTTTTCCTTTTATATTTTGTAGAAGGATACTTGAAAAACGCGTTTGTAGAAGGCAACACTTTCAAACAGTGAAATAAATATAATTTACTTATGTAATGATTTGGTGTTTGTGGTAACATTGAGAGGAACTTATTTTTACTGTTATGATGTCATCAGAGAAATTGATATTTCAGCATGCAAAGAGACACGCGGTGTAGTTAAGTAAACAGAAAATGATGAATGGAGACAATTAAAAAGCGCATATTATTCACCAGCTTCATAATCCGTTGTATTTTATAATTATTTAAATGTCCCTGAACACTCAGTGCACTCATTCTATAAACAAGTACATTTGTAAATGAACTTCCATAGCAGCTATATTATTCAGACAAGAATGAGATCCTATCTATTTAGTCCGTAAACAACTTCTTCTGTTCTCACTGTGTTATTTAACCGTAACACTTATTTATATCTATAATATTTCCTGTAGAAGTTTCTATCGTGCTAATCTCCAAAGCAGTTAGATCCAAAAATTAAACTAGCAAGGTAAATAATCGCTAATTTTTTGGATTTCAAAATTTCTCCATTTACTCTTCACAACACGACGATTTAAAGACTTTATGTTTAAAGTGCTATAAAACTATAATCATCTATAGAGCCAGGGAAGACTATAAACTCAACCAGCGACGCACTTCTTAGCAATAAAAACCAACGACTTAAACGTCGCTGACTGTTCATTTGCAAAGTGTTGCATATGGGAAATTTATTCCACGCAATACTCTGAGCGAATGTTTCGCGCTACAAGTGACTCCGTGTTTCCCTTAGCTACACTCGTAGAAATTATTCTAGCAGAGAAACAACGAGGGCATGGCTTACCTTGGAATGGATATCCAGTAAAGTACTGTGCCATGTTCAGAGTGCTGACGGCCATCTAGCTAATCGCTTCTGTCCTCCACAGTCTTTCAGCACCAACTCACCACGGAGAACGAAAGAAAAAAGGAAGGAAACAGAATGAGAATTGTTTTTCCGCACGAATACTTCCACTTATGCCAGATCACTTTCTCGACCGCGGTTGGCAGAATGCGACCGAGCCCGCACTGAGACTCCGTCGAAACGAAGACGAGAGCTGCAGAGATGTCCGAGACGGTGCACAAATGTGGCGAAACGACAGAAAGGGATGGTCGGTGTTTTCCCCGGGTGCAAGTGGAACAATCGTGAGACTTGTTTGCTTCTCGAGGTCCCGACTCGAACTGTTCGGTTGCCGATTCCGACGAAGGCTGGCAGGAAGGGAAGGTGAGGAAAAATGAAAGGACAAGAAAGGCACGTTGGCTGAAGGCAAAGAAGGCTCCGCCTTTCTTCGCGGGCCCCTGTCAAGGAGGGAATATCTGGGTCCAAAAGTACCCCGATGCTTCTAGTCGAGCAGTGCATTGGTCACCTGGAAGGTGATCCCCAAGAGGTGGAGGTGGTCTTTCCCCTGGCTCCGCCCGACCTTCTCTTTTCCTCAGCGAGCACAGCCCTCTACCACTTGCCCTCTATGCGTTTCCCTGCTTTCTTTTCATCCCTCTGCCGCAGAGGAAAGATCGCTAACTGGACAACGAAATATGTAATGACGTTCGATCGATTAAGCATTGAATGATCGTTGCTCGGAGGCCCGATACTATCCGTCGTATGATCGATCATTGGCCGCGATTGCTGTTAGGATACTGGAACTGTTTGTCGAGTTTTTCGGTATTCGAATATTCAAGTATCCAAATACTATTCGAATATTTAAGTGTATTGTATTGTCGTCGGAACTACGTAGGCGTGCAAAGTTTCGAGCCGATCGGATATGTTGAAATGGGTCAAAATTAGCTTAGGTACAAGATTTCACTCTGACGAACTAACGAACTCACAATTCAAACTAAATAAAAGCTGGTAAAAAAATGAACCTAAAGAACTTGATTTATAATTCACACCGTGGTATTCGAATACATCCGAATATCATTCGAATACTGATATATTCGAATGGAATTCGAATACTGAAATATTCGAATAGAATTCGAATACTTAAATATTCGAATAATAACATTCGAATATCTACTAAAATATTCAATATTCATTCGTAGCATTCGAATAGTTTTCAATCTTATCCAATTTGTAGCTTCAGCTATAAAAATTCAATTTAGGTTATTACCGATTTAATGCTGGTATAATAAAAGCACACTATTTTGAGAAACTAAATAGATACCTTTTAATTTCCATGTAAGAGCATTAATTACTATAGGGACTGTTCTGCAACTTTTCAATAGATTCTATTTGAAACATGAACTGTGGAACTTTAATGTAAGTTTCCATGGGAACTGATAAAGTAAAAATTCTTGAAACTAAACGTTCTAGTTGGAATGGGAGGTATAAAATATAAAAATAAAAATTTCTCTGTCACAGGAACAGATATTTTGTTCATCAATATTAAAAAAAGTTCTCAATCGTTGTAACAAATACTGAATACTATTTGATGAATATTACTACAACAATAATAAATAATCATTACAGTTAAATTGATATTCTGAATAGGCTGCATATACCCAATCCTGATATGTGTGATATACAGCGTGTCCCAGAATTGATGTACATCCCGGAACATGCAATATCCTGATAGTAAAAGAAATCGAAAAGTCCTTTACCGTTTTGGGATCCGGGGTTTCGTTTTCGAGATATTAAGAAAAAACCCCGACCAATCAGAGCGCGAGCCTTCCGCTGGAGCTGCCGCGCTAGCGTGGCCTCGCGCCGGGCCGCGCTGCGACTACGAACAAGCAGGCGCGGCATGCATCGAAGGAAATTGTGTAGAATGGCAAATGAAAAAGACTTAACAAAAAAATCTAACCTTTTGCCATGGTTTGTTTGCCATTTAAAGTGAATAATGAATAAAGGATAAATGGATGAAAATCATGTGTAACGTAAAATGACGAATACACAGTTGTTTTTTTAGAAGATTCGAAAATAATAATTATTTGGAGTGAGAGGATAAAGAACATGTAAATTTCCTTTTTAATAACGTACAAACGAAAAGGTAATGCAACAGGGAACGAGTGAAAAGTGATCGTAGTTCGTTATTGTCATAAAAATCCGTAGTTCAATAACGGCCAAAATTGTTGTTGATAATGAATAAGTCCGTTTAAAAACTGCGAAGAAAAATTTACATACGGAAATTTGGAGAGTTATCGCCGGAAATAAGACATAGCCTGCGTTAAATTTAAAAAATATTAGTCCCCAATAATGTAATTAAAACTCACCCTTTCGGAATATCACCTGCAGCTTGAAAACCGGTGTCACTAGGTGACCGAACCGATCCTGGTCATCGACAGACGCGCCGAGTGCACAGCTGTTCTAAGGTACACGACACCATGCAAAGTTAAGGGTCGCAACGTCAAGTGCGTCCGGGTTAATGTACCGAATTCACTTCACTGCACGCCTACTAACACTGATCACTTAATTTATTTTTCATAGAACGCGTTGTTCTTACGTTATAAAAATTAGTGGAAAAGAATTTTTACTTGGCGGTTGGAGCCGTGAGTATTTCCGCGCAAATTGTCACACTGCAGCACTTGCGTCCCCGTTGTTCGGGGGGTACACCGAGAACATCGCGTAATACTCTTGAGCAGAGAACATTTCCGCGACGTGATTGCTTACTGACTGACAAGATTTTTTCCAAGCGACTTCTTCTACCCCCAAATAGTTTCTCTCGTTCCATTACGAGTTGACCCCCACCAGGCCAAGAGGCTTCAGGTGAAAAGAAGCCAGCACATTTTCGAAACACACGTGCTTCGCAGAAGTGCAACGAACGGGCTATCGTGCTCTTTTACAAAAGTCCGCGTTCCGTCCTTTTACTGCCAATGTACCCATTGCTTCGAGGTAGGCAGCAGACACCACGTGTTTCGGTTCGAAAGGGTCCGAAGAGAAGAGAAACAGAAAGTCTTCGAGTTGCTATAAAGAAGAAAATCCTGTTTCCTGTTTCCCTTTTCCGATACCCTGAGTTCACGTCTGCTACGAGGCGGAACCAATTAAGCCATAAATTACCCAAAACTATAGGAAAACGTTGTCTACCGTCGACTAGCGCGACAATACGGTCATAAACCGCGATCCTAGCGAAATGTTCTGGCCGACCAGTCTCATTAATTTTTGGGAACTAGCAATTTAAAAGTATGATTTAACATCAACACGGCTCGCGAAGAGACACGGGAAGAAAGAGAGCATGTAGTTCGCTGACTGCGCGTAGTCCCGCCTGCTTCGTCCTACCTTCAAATTAAAAACGGATCCCTTATCTCTCGAGTATAAACACGCGCTGGAATTTCAAAACAAAAGCACGCGTCGACGTATTCCGTGCGAGAGACGGTGGGCTTGAAGTCCGATTGGGCCTAATCTAACCAATCTGCCCTACATCCCTCCCAAACGGCCACTGTTCTGAAGAGGCCCTCTTGACAGCAATATCTCCTCCCCAAGGCCCACCTTCTCTCGCACAGAATACGTCGACGCGTCCTTTAGTTTTGAAATTCGAGCGCGTGTTTAGACAAGAGAGATAAGCAGGCCCGATTGGTTAGTTTGGGACCAATCGAACTTCAAGGTCCACCTTCTCTCGCACAGAATACGTCGACGCGTCCTTTAGTTTTGAAATTCGAGCGCGTGTTTAGACAAGAGAGATAAGCAGGCCCGATTGGTTAGTTCGGGACCAATCGAACTTTAAGCCTACCTTCTCTCGCACGGAATACGTCATCGCGTATTGTCCCTGAATTGAGGGACAATCCGGGGCATGCGTTATCCTGATGCCGGAAGACATCGAAAAGTCCTTTACCGTTTCACTTCGAGGTCGCGATTATAAAAATCCGAAAAAGTACTACCACATTCGCTGATATGTTTTTTTTTTTGTAAATTAAGCTTATTTCTAGAGTAACGCAGCTGATATTAACGTCGCAGTAAGCTGTTAAAGACAATGGTGCGCCCCGTCTCAGGTAAAGCAACCGCGCGCGATTACAGTCAGCTGACCGTACCGCTACGACCCCATTTTTCTTCAGTCAGGTCAAAAAACAGGTCGACAAAAGGATTGCAGGAGAATCTTACTAACCCACTCTTGGCCAATGACACTGTTCTTTATAATAATCAGATTTGTAAGTTCCAGCTTGTCCTTATCTTGATTATTTGTTGAAAAATGTCATTGCTCAATGGAAACCACGAGAAGGTGGTGGGCTTTTTCCATCAGGAGAGGTTAAGGATGGGTCAGGAGAATGGCATGGATAAGAGTCAAATGACGGGGTTTAGCGCTTGAAAGTAAAAAGGCAGTCGAAAGTACTTACATTGTGTCCCAATTTCAATACAATTCGAGTCATGGAGAGAAATTATATAGATAAGGGAAATTAGCCGTGGAATTATCTTAGTGTATGTTACTCACTTAAAACAACACTAGAAACAAGCACTCACTCACTGGCATTATTAATGTACACTCTGTTGCACTACACTACTCACAATATTAATGTACACTCTGTTGCACTACACTACTCACAATATTAATGTACACTCTGTTGCACTACACTACTCACAATATTAATGTACACTCTGTTGCACTACACTACTCACAATATTAATGTACACTCTGTTGCACTACACTACTCACAATAAATGTTCAAACAGGTCTCCTCCTGTCTCTACACACTTCTGAAGCCTTCTGATGGAGGAATTGCGTACATTCTCGCACAACCCTTGTGCTTTAATATCATCAAATGCCGCGATTATCCGTTGTCGTAATGTTTCTACGGTATCAATTTCAACGGAGTACACCTTTTGTTTTACATACCCCCAGAGGAAGAAGTCCAAGGGAGTAAGATCTGGAGATCGTGGTGGCCAATTTATTGGACCCCCACGGCCTATCCAACGACCCGCGTAGGCATTATTTAAAAAGTCCTTCACAATATTTGCAAAGTGTGGTCCAGCTCCATCTTGCTGGTACCGCATATTCTGCCGCACATCCACTGCAACATCTTCCAAAAGAATCGGCAGATCGTTCTCCAAAAAATTTAAATATGCTGCACCTGTCAATCTTGCTGGTAGAAAGAAAGGGCCCAAAATCTCGTCACCAATTATCCCAGCCCAAACGTTGAGGGTCCACTGAGTTTGATAACTTCTGATGGTGGTTGCGTGTGGATTTTCATAATTCCACACATGTGAATTTCTTGAATTAAAAACACCTTCTCGGGTGAACGTACTTTCGTCTGTCCACAGAATCCTTTTTAAGGCGTCTGGATTTTGTTGATACTCGTTCAAGAGCCATTGACAAAACGTCAATCGAACTGGCAGGTCGTGAGGCAGTAGTGCTTGTACCTGTCGCAGGTGGTACGGATACAATCCTTCTTCTTGTAAAATTCGATGTGCCGTCGATTTCGGTATTCCTGCTCTTCTTTCAATGTCACGCACACTTATGGTTGGATTTTCTTCCACAAAATCGAGCACTGCTTCCTCAATTTCCACGGACTCGTTGCTTCTTGTTCTTCCCCTCGTACCGTTATCAGAACGAAATTGACCATTCGTTCTTAGGTTGCATATCAACCCCGTCATTATTCTTCTGGTTGTGGGACGCCGATTGGGAAACCGCTCATTGTATACGCGTACAGTAGCGACGATGTTGGTGTCACAGCTCCCGTACACCACGAACATATCGTAATACTCTTCGTTGCTATACATTGCTTGCCAAATGTATGATGATAGCTCTGTCAATATCCGTTCGCTTTCGCTCCAGAAACAGTTCTGACTGTCTCATGTCAGGTATTAGCAATCGCGCCCCCACAACGTCCTCGAAGGTAGGTACACTATTGGTCACTTCAATATTTCGAAAACATAAAGAGATTGGTTGTGGAAGAGATGGAGGGGCGAAGGAACGTTGTAAAAATCATTTCGTTGTAAAATTTATTATTGGGGCTAAGTCCGGAAACGTAACACGGGGGTGCTATTGACAATGCGTTCCGTTTCTATCCTCTCCGTCCTTCGTTTCGTTGGTAAAACTCATTTGGTTTACTAAGGGGTTAATCGGTATAATGCTTCATTATCGGGTGGGACAACATGGTCATCGGGGCGCACTGTTCTCGACCGTCAAATCAGGAAACAATATGGCCATAAACCGCCACCTTCTTTAGACTACGTTGACGATCAACACTGTCAGTTTTTACGATTGGTCAGAAACAATGTCAAAGAAGTAACACAGAAACGTGGGAAGTCTGGCAATCGACTGAATTATTTGTTGGAAAATGTCATTGCTCAATGGAAACCACGAGAAGGTGGTGGGCTTTTTCGACTGAATTAAGGTACATGGCCCCTCACTGGTGTTTAAAATTTATGACCATTTTTACTTCCAACCGCTAAACCCCGTCATTTGACTCTTATTAATGCCATTCTCCTGACCCATCCTTAACCTCTCCTGATGGAAAAAGCCCATGGGTCAGGAGAATGGCATTAATAAGAGTCAAATGACGGGGTTTAGCGGTTGGAAGTAAAAATGGTCATAAATTTTAAACACCAGTGAGGGGCCATGTACCTTAATTCAGTCGAAAAAGCCCACCACCTTCTCGTGGTTTCCATTGAGCAATGACATTTTCCAACAAATAATTCAGTCGATTGCCAGACTTCCCACGTTTCTGTGTTACTTCTTTGACATTGTTTCTGACCAATCGTAAAAACTGACAGTGTTGATCGTCAACGTAGTCTAAAGAAGGTGGCGGTTTATGGCCATATTGTTTCCTGATTTGACGGTCGAGAACAGTGCGCCCCGATGACCATGTTGTCCCACCCGATAATGAAGCATTATACCGATTAACCCCTTAGTAAACCAAATGAGTTTTACCAACGAAACGAAGGACGGAGAGGATAGAAACGGAACGCATTGTCAATAGCACCCCCGTGTTACGTTTCCGGACTTAGCCCCAATAATAAATTTTACAACGAAATGATTTTTACAACGTTCCTTCGCCCCTCCATCTCTTCCACAACCAATCTCTTTATGTTTTCGAAATATTGAAGTGACCAATAGTGTACCTACCTTCGAGGACGTTGTGGGGGCGCGATTGCTAATACCTGACATGAGACAGTCAGAACTGTTTCTGGAGCGAAAGCGAACGGATATTGACAGAGCTATCATCATACATTTGGCAAGCAATGTATAGCAACGAAGAGTATTACGATATGTTCGTGGTGTACGGGAGCTGTGACACCAACATCGTCGCTACTGTACGCGTATACAATGAGCGGTTTCCCAATCGGCGTCCCACAACCAGAAGAATAATGACGGGGTTGATATGCAACCTAAGAACGAATGGTCAATTTCGTTCTGATAACGGTACGAGGGGAAGAACAAGAAGCAACGAGTCCGTGGAAATTGAGGAAGCAGTGCTCGATTTTGTGGAAGAAAATCCAACCATAAGTGTGCGTGACATTGAAAGAAGAGCAGGAATACCGAAATCGACGGCACATCGAATTTTACAAGAAGAAGGATTGTATCCGTACCACCTGCGACAGGTACAAGCACTACTGCCTCACGACCTGCCAGTTCGATTGACGTTTTGTCAATGGCTCTTGAACGAGTATCAACAAAATCCAGACGCCTTAAAAAGGATTCTGTGGACAGACGAAAGTACGTTCACCCGAGAAGGTGTTTTTAATTCAAGAAATTCACATGTGTGGAATTATGAAAATCCACACGCAACCACCATCAGAAGTTATCAAACTCAGTGGACCCTCAACGTTTGGGCTGGGATAATTGGTGACGAGATTTTGGGCCCTTTCTTTCTACCAGCAAGATTGACAGGTGCAGCATATTTAAATTTTTTGGAGAACGATCTGCCGATTCTTTTGGAAGATGTTGCAGTGGATGTGCGGCAGAATATGCGGTACCAGCAAGATGGAGCTGGACCACACTTTGCAAATATTGTGAAGGACTTTTTAAATAATGCCTACGCGGGTCGTTGGATAGGCCGTGGGGGTCCAATAAATTGGCCACCACGATCTCCAGATCTTACTCCCTTGGACTTCTTCCTCTGGGGGTATGTAAAACAAAAGGTGTACTCCGTTGAAATTGATACCGTAGAAACATTACGACAACGGATAATCGCGGCATTTGATGATATTAAAGCACAAGGGTTGTGCGAGAATGTACGCAATTCCTCCATCAGAAGGCTTCAGAAGTGTGTAGAGACAGGAGGAGACCTGTTTGAACATTTATTGTGAGTAGTGTAGTGCAACAGAGTGTACATTAATATTGTGAGTAGTGTAGTGCAACAGAGTGTACATTAATATTGTGAGTAGTGTAGTGCAACAGAGTGTACATTAATATTGTGAGTAGTGTAGTGCAACAGAGTGTACATTAATATTGTGAGTAGTGTAGTGCAACAGAGTGTACATTAATAATGCCAGTGAGTGAGTGCTTGTTTCTAGTGTTGTTTTAAGTGAGTAACATACACTAAGATAATTCCACGGCTAATTTCCCTTATCTATATAATTTCTCTCCATGACTCGAATTGTATTGAAATTGGGACACAATGTAAGTACTTTCGACTGCCTTTTTACTTTCAAGCGCTAAACCCCGTCATTTGACTCTTATCCATGCCATTCTCCTGACCCATCCTTAACCTCTCCTGATGGAAAAAGCCCACCACCTTCTCGTGGTTTCCATTGAGCAATGACATTTTTCAACAAATAATCAAGATAAGGACAAGCTGGAACTTACAAATCTGATTATTATAAAGAACAGTGTCATTGGCCAAGAGTGGGTTAGTAAGATTCTCCTGCAATCCTTTTGTCGACCTGTTTTTTGACCTGACTGAAGAAAAATGGGGTCGTAGCGGTACGGTCAGCTGACTGTAATCGCGCGCGGTTGCTTTACCTGAGACGGGGCGCACCATTGTCTTTAACAGCTTACTGCGACGTTAATATCAGCTGCGTTACTCTAGAAATAAGCTTAATTTACAAAAAAAAAAACATATCAGCGAATGTGGTAGTACTTTTTCGGATTTTTATAATCGCGACCTCGAAGTGAAACGGTAAAGGACTTTTCGATGTCTTCCGGCATCAGGATAACGCATGCCCCGGATTGTCCCTCAATTCAGGGACAATACGCGATGACGTATTCCGTGCGAGAGAAGGTAGGCTTAAAGTTCGATTGGTCCCGAACTAACCAATCGGGCCTGCTTATCTCTCTTGTCTAAACACGCGCTCGAATTTCAAAACTAAAGGACGCGTCGACGTATTCTGTGCGAGAGAAGGTGGACCTTGAAGTTCGATTGGTCCCAAACTAACCAATCGGGCCTGCTTATCTCTCTTGTCTAAACACGCGCTCGAATTTCAAAACTAAAGGACGCGTCGACGTATTCTGTGCGAGAGAAGGTGGGCCTTGGGGAGGAGATATTGCTGTCAAGAGGGCCTCTTCAGAACAGTGGCCGTTTGGGAGGGATGTAGGGCAGATTGGTTAGATTAGGCCCAATCGGACTTCAAGCCCACCGTCTCTCGCACGGAATACGTCGACGCGTGCTTTTGTTTTGAAATTCCAGCGCGTGTTTATACTCGAGAGATAAGGGATCCGTTTTTAATTTGAAGGTAGGACGAAGCAGGCGGGACTACGCGCAGTCAGCGAACTACATGCTCTCTTTCTTCCCGTGTCTCTTCGCGAGCCGTGTTGATGTTAAATCATACTTTTAAATTGCTAGTTCCCAAAAATTAATGAGACTGGTCGGCCAGAACATTTCGCTAGGATCGCGGTTTATGACCGTATTGTCGCGCTAGTCGACGGTAGACAACGTTTTCCTATAGTTTTGGGTAATTTATGGCTTAATTGGTTCCGCCTCGTAGCAGACGTGAACTCAGGGTATCGGAAAAGGGAAACAGGAAACAGGATTTTCTTCTTTATAGCAACTCGAAGACTTTCTGTTTCTCTTCTCTTCGGACCCTTTCGAACCGAAACACGTGGTGTCTGCTGCCTACCTCGAAGCAATGGGTACATTGGCAGTAAAAGGACGGAACGCGGACTTTTGTAAAAGAGCACGATAGCCCGTTCGTTGCACTTCTGCGAAGCACGTGTGTTTCGAAAATGTGCTGGCTTCTTTTCACCTGAAGCCTCTTGGCCTGGTGGGGGTCAACTCGTAATGGAACGAGAGAAACTATTTGGGGGTAGAAGAAGTCGCTTGGAAAAAATCTTGTCAGTCAGTAAGCAATCACGTCGCGGAAATGTTCTCTGCTCAAGAGTATTACGCGATGTTCTCGGTGTACCCCCCGAACAACGGGGACGCAAGTGCTGCAGTGTGACAATTTGCGCGGAAATACTCACGGCTCCAACCGCCAAGTAAAAATTCTTTTCCACTAATTTTTATAACGTAAGAACAACGCGTTCTATGAAAAATAAATTAAGTGATCAGTGTTAGTAGGCGTGCAGTGAAGTGAATTCGGTACATTAACCCGGACGCACTTGACGTTGCGACCCTTAACTTTGCATGGTGTCGTGTACCTTAGAACAGCTGTGCACTCGGCGCGTCTGTCGATGACCAGGATCGGTTCGGTCACCTAGTGACACCGGTTTTCAAGCTGCAGGTGATATTCCGAAAGGGTGAGTTTTAATTACATTATTGGGGACTAATATTTTTTAAATTTAACGCAGGCTATGTCTTATTTCCGGCGATAACTCTCCAAATTTCCGTATGTAAATTTTTCTTCGCAGTTTTTAAACGGACTTATTCATTATCAACAACAATTTTGGCCGTTATTGAACTACGGATTTTTATGACAATAACGAACTACGATCACTTTTCACTCGTTCCCTGTTGCATTACCTTTTCGTTTGTACGTTATTAAAAAGGAAATTTACATGTTCTTTATCCTCTCACTCCAAATAATTATTATTTTCGAATCTTCTAAAAAAACAACTGTGTATTCGTCATTTTACGTTACACATGATTTTCATCCATTTATCCTTTATTCATTATTCACTTTAAATGGCAAACAAACCATGGCAAAAGGTTAGATTTTTTTGTTAAGTCTTTTTCATTTGCCATTCTACACAATTTCCTTCGATGCATGCCGCGCCTGCTTGTTCGTAGTCGCAGCGCGGCCCGGCGCGAGGCCACGCTAGCGCGGCAGCTCCAGCGGAAGGCTCGCGCTCTGATTGGTCGGGGTTTTTTCTTAATATCTCGAAAACGAAACCCCGGATCCCAAAACGGTAAAGGACTTTTCGATTTCTTTTACTATCAGGATATTGCATGTTCCGGGATGTACATCAATTCTGGGACACGCTGTATGTATCTATCACCATTTCCAAAAATCGAAATCAAGAAAAATAAATGTCGATGCTTTTTTAATTTTGACCTCTCATATCTCAGAAACTAATTGTCGGATCAATTTAAAAATTTGATGTGATTGATTTCTCATCATAAGGTATCGCGTACAAACTTAAACTTCAAAATTGTGAAACCAAAAACGAGCGACTTTTTGGTTCACTTTTTCTAAATACATCGATTCCCGTTGTGATTTCTATATCGGTTCACGTTTTGGCCCTATATCAGTTATAAATTTTCGGTATTCGAATATTCAAATACTTCAGTTGGTCAATTCTTTGGCGAATATAATTCGAATATCTAAGTATCCAAACACTATTCGAATATTTAAGTATTCGAATACTGATGCAGTTGATTACACATTATTTTCTATAAACGTTAATTTAGGTACTTGACAAAATTGTGGTCAACTGCCTAAATTAACGATTACAGAAAATAATGTGTAATCAACTACACAATTGCATTTTAATCGCTTTGTAAGTTGTAATTAAATTACATTTTGCCCAACTCTGGATAAAGACCGTCCATAAACTATAAGGCTCTTTAGTGGTCGCGAATTTCTTACGTTTTGTTACAAGGGAAAGAGAGGGAGTGGGGTACCGTATTACGTAATATTTTTTAACCTAATTTTCAATATGAAACCTTTAAAAAAACTTTAATTCGAAACAGTTAGTTCTAGAAAAGCGACAGTCCCTAGTGCGGACATACCAAAGCGTTCAGATATTGAACATATGTATGGTTCTACATATAATGAACGACAAGGAACACGTTTGGATTTTTTGTATCCCCAAAAATACCATTTACCGTGGGAGGAGTGATTTTTCGAATCTGTGCACGTTTTTCTATGTCTTCGAAAAAGGGACGATGATACAATATATCGATTGTGCAATCAATTAATCTTCGAAAGGAAATTAAAAGAATTTGTAAATTAATAGACAGCTGAAAAAAGTTGCAAAACGCAAAAAATGACAGGCTACTTAGATTAACTATTAACAGAGAACTGTTTATGTGCTTCCTATTGTGATATCTAATTTTCCCCTGGATAATTTTCTTATAATATATAATAATGTATCTATTAAACCATGAATTCAGTACGCTTTTACGTTCCTGCTACTGTAAACCAAGTAGTACTTCCGATATGAATAATAAACATTATACATACCGTAATTTTATTAATATAAAGTGTAAAAGAAAATTCGCATTACCATTTTCTTTTGTCTGATACATAACTACATGACACATAAATTAATATAAATGTAAGAAGATCGTTTAATTTATCGATGCTCAAACTTTTGATCCTTTCTTTGGACATTAGACAGTTTCGGCTGATTCCCCGCTGCGATAAAGGCATCTCCTCTGAATTGCGTGTAATCACCATGGAGATTAGCCGAAAAGGAAGCTGGAATCATCTGGACAAGCGTTATAATCCAACACAATAGGCCTTACAAACGCGTTAATACGCAAAGTTCGTACAAGGTCATTTACAGCTTTACTTTCTCCAAACTATCAGCAATATCGTATTGTCATCAAAATAATAATATCCATGAAATAACAATGAATTATTGGGTTATTAAAACAGTCAATTGTTTTCTACCGATCAACAGACGCGGTCGCGTGTGGAAGTTAAAAGAATTATTCTGAATTAATAGTTATCAAAATGATACTTTTTTTTACAAGACAGTGAGACGTCACGCACCGCTAGTACTTGACGCCAGTAGATGTCGCCATTCTCGTTTTACGTCTCCACTTGACGCCAATAGATGTCGCCTCTCGAAAGCAGAATTTATCCAATCAGGAATGGTTTTGCTGAAAATGCGGTTGTGTAGTTGACGAAAAAAGCAAAAAGCTGCTGCGTTCGAGTGACTGATTTCAAGTGGTTTGGATTTGTGGTTATGGGTTATATTTATTGATATAGGGTAAACCCACCAGTAATTGTCCGTATACCAGTGAATGACCATTAGGCAAAGAAATGTCAATTATAAATTTAAAAATTACTATATGTTTATAAATGGAGTGTAGTTGCACGTTTAATATCCCATATTTTTAGTTATGCGTATAAAACAAACATTAATAAGTACGATTCTTAATAAAACTATGCGGTCATTTACTGGGCTTCTCATTCAACAATTCGGTCATTCACTGGTTGGTTTACCCTATATGATGGGTTACTTGTTTTTTTTTTTTTTTTAAATATTGTATTGTCATCCGAACTACGCATGCCTGCAAAGTTTCAGGACAATTGGATTGGTGGAATTGGTTTAAATTTGAGTTTTCAGATATGAAACAAACGTACAAGAAGCAAACAGAGGATCGAAATTTTAAGGAATTAGCGGGCCGTTGTGTTTTTTCACCATCATTCCATAATTCCAACGATTATTAATATTTATAACAACAAGAAACTAATTTCATTTGAATTTTTGAATTTCGGGATACATACATTTGCTGACTTTCCTTACTGACAAGGGGAGTTTGATAACTCGAAAGTTAACGAAATATCTGATACGACCACTTTTTGTCTCGACAACAAAATGGATTTATCAGTGAAAAAGACATAAAAGGAATCTTTTATGTCGGAAACCAAAATTATTTTGTCGGAATTTAATTTTTTTAAGAGATATTCATACCTGCCATGGACAGTTAAGACGCGTTAACCAGTTTTTCGTCATTTTGCAGTAGACAGCTAAGGAGTGCCGATTAACAAATTAACATGGATCCTGAGTAGAGCTGTTCGAGAACTCGAATATTCGAGTAGCTTGAAATTCGGACGGAGCCGAGTCAGGCTCGGCTCGTTGTTTCCGAGGACTCGAACAGCTCTACTTCAACTACGAGTTTTAGGACAAGAGTGTACGAAATACTCCCCGATAATGCCTGGCAATTGTCACTTTGCATTTTTAATATTCAGGGTTCGTGTATCTAATTATTTGTTCTATTTTTTGTACTTTTTACTAGTTTCTCTTTTCCATTGTTTCTATTGTTTATATATCTCTGCGTTAGCTATTTCTATATTCGTACTATTTTTCTTGTTTTTTTCTTTTATTTGTATTCCAATAGGGTCATACCCGTACATTACATTGAATAAATACGAAATATAATTATTATTTATGTATGCGCAGATAAGACTTCACGATTCAGAACTTCAACCTGAACGACTGGATTCCACAATCGCTGCAGGCAATGAAGAACAATTTTATTGCGTATTACATAGAAAAGGAAGTAAAGGAGAATGGGATAAAAATTAAGGAAGGCCCTGAACCAATTAATTCAAAAGGACCGATGCAACACGGTTTGAAGGAAGTTGTCGGAGAGGCATTTTACGTGAAATTTATGTGCCCCCTGGAAGAAGCAAGAACGAAGCGCGGAGTCGACAATCGGACACGCTTTTGCACAGTGCTGCTTGTCATTAGAGGGATAATGCATATCTTAATGATTACGAAACGAAACACTGACACAGCGGCGGATACGTAAGTACACCAGTGAATGGCGATGGTGGCTCGCAACTGAACCCATCCACAATCTTGCAACCGTCCCACGCTCCTGCAATCAGCTCCCCATAAACTACAATCACGACATGTGCTATCCTTCCACGGCACCCTGCGCTCCCTGTAAACAGGCAATAGCTGCGAAGGATTAAATCCCCTGGGACATGAATTCAGAACGTTCATGAAGCATACTGAGCCACAGTGAATATGGTGACACGATGCAATTAATAGTAGTTCGGACCCTTTGACAGTGATAAAATGATAAAATGGTGGGAACTGTTTAAAAACTACGTATGCGTCCAATGTTTTGAGCGTGTAAAGCCGGATCTAGACTTGAATGAGTATAGGGTAATTATGGGAGAGGTGCCGCACTCGGAGAGACGCCGCACTATCGGTATTTCAGGTAGGGCTGGGACTATTCGAATAATTTAACATTCGAATATTTCAGTATTCGAATGTTATTATTCGAATATTTCAGTATTCGAATGTTATTATTCGAATATTTCAGTATTCGAATGTTATTATTCGAATATTTCAGTATTCGAATGTTATTATTCGAATATTTCAGTATTCGAATGTTATTATTCGAATATTTCAGTATTCGAATGTTATTATTCGAATATTTCAGTATTCGAATGTTATTATTCGAATATTTCAGTATTCGAATGTTATTATTCGAATATTTCAGTATTCGAATGTTATTATTCGAATATTTCAGTATTCGAATGTTATTATTCGAATACTATTCGAATAGTATGGTATGAAATGGATCCAAATTAACTTACAAGATTTCACCCTAACAAATGAACCTGAAGAACTTGATTTATAATTCACACCATACTATTCGAATACATCAATAGAATTCGAATACTCAAATATTCGAATTGTATTCGAATACTTGGATATTCGAATTGTATTCGAATACTTGGATATTCGAATTATGTTTGACAAATAATTGAGTAACTGAAGTATTCGAATATTCGAATACCAAAAAATTCGACAAATAGTCCCAGCCCTAATTTCAGGGATGACATCCCCATAAAAAATTGAAAAAAGTAAAAAAATTACGCCAAATACATGAAAACGTCGAGGACGGAAAAGAGTAAATCACAAAGAAAATATACAACATAAAAAAATTTGTGAAATCAAAATGAGCTGCAAATACATAAAAGTGCTTTCCACCCACGCTTAATATGACACAACTACATATATACAGCTAAAATTACTCATATCGCGGACATTTTAATAATGTGTAGACAAAATGAAACATCTAGACATTTGCCTAGATGTCCGCGGCCTGGAAGTCAAATATTGGGCATAAGGGAAATAATCACGCTTTCTATCGATGTACTTGTTTTTTAAATACCTATAATGGCATTGTCAGAAATGGACGCTAAACAAAAGTGTCCCTTTTATAGCACCTTTCCCCTACATCAATTATTAGAAATGTGGCTCAGCGTTTGCTTTGAATAATGCCTATGTATGCAGAATTCTTTCTACAGAAACGTTTTTAAAGTTGCCTCGTTACAATACATACGAATCGTTCTCCCGGTTTTTCAAAAACTCCTAGTCTCATAAAATTAATCATTGCCGGAATCACGCCCACCATCTCCTTGCGAGCAAATTGTTCAGAACTATGGCCGCACCAGTAGGAGGGTAAACTGTGTCCACTATGTGACACCGAGAAACTTGTCAAAATACGTCACTGCATGAGTAATAGTGCACGTCCTGTCCCTTTTCGAAGCGGGGCCCTTGGAGAAATGGGGAGAAGGAGCCGCGCCCCCACGCAAGAAAAGAGGTGAATTGGCAACAATTAGGTGGATCATGGTCCGTCGGGAATACTTTCACGAGCAGCCAGCTCTGTCCTCCGAGATTCGAGGATTTTCAACGAAGAACTATATTTCGAGGGAATCCAACAATACTGGTGACAAACGAGGACCAGATGTTCGATTATTGGTACGAAAAGGTTGTCGTGTTCTACTGTTGAAGTAGGAAAAGCTGTTCGAAATGAACATCTAAATCAGCGCTGTCCAAGATCGCTCCCGCGGGAGGTTCGGGTTCTCCCACTCTCATCCGCGTTGTCAGCGATACCGCGCGACGCTAACCGCGAAGATGCTTAAAGTCCGCGCACACATATCCGTTCCGTGTCAGTGGTAAGAAGAAAAGGGGCGTAGAGGGTCTCTTCTTTATACCATTGCTATGCCAGAACCACTTTTATCCAGCTTATCCCGCCTTCGTAACGTCGCGCGGTCTCCTTAACCACGGAAGGCACGCTGTGCGAGAGAAAGATTGGAAGGGGAAGCAAGCGCGTGAGGGGCCCCTACGCTGGACAGCGCTGATCTAAATCGTGTCCTTACAAGTTGCTATATAACTTGTCTTATTTCAGTGAATGAGATCTTTGTACTCCGTGGTTAGAACGATGAACATGTTTTGATTGCTATTGACGGAACATTGACATAAAAACTGTTATAACATAACAATCTCGAAGGTTTTCATGGACAGTAATTGATTGTAGTGTTCTAGCAAATTGCTGCAAATGAATCTGCATATTCTTTTAATTTTTCTCATGTAAATACTTTCATGTAATACATTTTTTCTTTGTATAAATAGCCATTGTTATAATTGGCGCAATTTTTGTATATCATTAGTTTTGTAAAGCTGATAATTTACGACAATGTTTTTAAATGGGATTCTTTTTTATGGGTTAATAAATTTACAAAATCGTCTTCGCGCGCATTTTTGCACCTTTCTTAAAAAAAGGTAATTTTGTGGAGATTTCACACCTTTTGTAGTACTAATTACAGGAGAATATACATATAGCCCGTCACAGAAGAAGTAGGTGGGGCAAGACGGGGTAGGTAAGGTTTGATGATGAATAAAACACAGGTTTTCATAATTAACTAATCAGTTTTATCTCTGAGCCATTCTTTGGTAATATAAAATTATTTCTTTTCATTTGCTCGTACAGCAAGGTTACTTTCTCAATTCGTTTCTGCTTCGATTATCTGTAAATATATAAAAGCCACATTTTTAGTTACAACATAACGTCGACGTGCGATACGAAAAGTAGCACATTTCAGTTTGCCACGTAAAGAAGGCATCGCCTCCAACAGCGTCTGAAGCCACAAAGCGGGCAGCCATGTTTGAGAATGAACTACATGCGCCGCCTGAATAGCGTCTCCTTTCCTCATTCTTGTTCAAGACGTTGTAGCGTGCATATATCAGTGAAAGGAATCCTTTCTAAGGACGCCGAGGAGGACGCCTTCGAAAAGCTGCGTAGTTCTTGAGACGCTATTCAGGTGGCGCGTGTAGTTCATTCTCAAACATGGCTGCCCGCTTTGAGGCTTCAGACGCTGTAGGATGCGATGCCTGCGTTTGCTGCACGCTCGCTGCACCGGAAGTGGGATCGTATTGGTTGCATGTGAAAGAAATTCTAAGGTAACGTACGATGTCACCAATTTCATGCACTCACTTATAGCGAATTCGGGAGACCCGCACTGGCCGCACTGAGTGCAACTTTTAGCCAATTGGAAGCGAGAAAACTCGCACTCAGTGCGGCCAGTGCGGGTCTCACGAATTCGCTATTAGTGAATCGGAACGCCCCCCCCCCCCCCCCAGAGACGCGGTAGCGTTTCGACGCCAAGTACATATACTTGTACGACACCCTGTACATATACACTTTTTGTCGATCGACAGCAGTATGCGTATTTGTTGACTGTTGATCACTTTGCCAGGATAACCTACTCGTGGACGCTGTTCGATTTAACTAAACAGCTCAGCGAACGGAAGATCAATAGTATGCGGTAGGTTTAAGGGAACGTGAACATTTATGATAGATTAAAAGATACAAAATGATCGCGCGTTCTCTTATCTCCGCTGGATCGTTGAAATGACTTGTTCCACGATTGCATTTTCTCTTTCTCTCCACCAGTATGGCCAGCTAATATCTCAATCGTCAAAGTGGTTTTCGACGGTGCTTCAGCATACGCCTATCCATGTACAGGCACGAGAGTACAGGTGGATAATACCCACCCATTTTCATTTACCGAACACGTAAGCCACGCAAGCTAGGGAGGTAGGTGGATACGTGTACATTGGCAGCTTGAACTGGTACATACATAGGTAGAGGTAATCGTCACAAAAGCACCGGTCATTACGAATGTTACAGCGGCGGTTCGCGCGGCGCGTCAAAGAACGCTCATTAAATGCTGGCAATTAACTGCGGGGCCAAGCTCTCGAAGGCCCGTTCTTTCCATTCGTCTCTTTTCCTTCGTTCCAGCTGGTAACCTGGCCTCTCTCGCACTCGCGCTTTCCACGCTGTAGCTCGCGGCTGTAAAAGCGAGTCAGCTTCGAGTGTTGGACCCATACGTTTTAATGAGCCGCCTTACCAACAAGAACGATCGGCATGCGACCCATCTATCACTCTGCGACGCTGTTATTTAATGCTTTGCATCTAGACATGCTGGCACCTGAAATTTGTATTATGCCTTTGAACAAACGTTAGCTCAATCGCATCTGTAGGCGGGTAGAATAGTTTGCAAATATGCATGCCGCGGCCAAAAGAATGGTACAAGTGGGCAGGATGTGCTTCCTTACAAAAAAAAATAAATAAATAAAAAATGTAAAATAAATTTTTTTCATACGAGGCTCAATTTTCGTGAAAATCGATTTTGAAATTTTGTTGGGCACGTATGCGCCTCACTAAGAACTGGTAGAATGCAAGAGTAGATGTGGTACAATAGCTATTTTCGAAAAATACTTTGTTTTCAAGAAAATCAAGTTTGAAAATCTAAAAATCGGTGCCATCTGCGAATTGACTTTTTCAAGATCAAATTCTAGTTGAAGGAAATTATTCGACAATTTCGACAATTTTGTCCTTAAATTACGTAAATCTTGGGGGGTGGGGTTGCGAATTTCTTACGATTTCTTACAAAGGGTGGAGACGATCTTTTTTTAAGCTAGGTTCCAATATGAATAGTCCCACACGAAGCCAAGTTAAATGAATTATATAAGCGTTTAAAAGAATTTTAATAACTGAAAAAATGCACTGTAAAAATATTACATAAGAAAGTGTGGGGAAGGGTTGGAATATAAATTCTTATACTGGGGATGGGAGGTGGTAAGAAATCGCCAAAATTAGCCTTACGTGATTTAAGGACGGCCACTAATCGGGTGCACACGTAAGCTTCGGATGAAAAAATTTTATTCTAAATTTTTTATTTATTTTTGCGTAAGGAATCACCTCTTGCCCGTTTGTACCGCTCTTTCGGTCGCACTTTATATCTAAACCAGGGGTGCACACTAAGTTTGCCCTAGGGCAGTCGGTGCGCCCTCGAGCTCGACCGTGGTATGTTCACTCCCCACTCCTCGGTATAAGGTCTCATGGTGAGGAACTCTATGACTGCAAAGTACAAGTACAAGTACAACTACAAGCATACTGGCGATAGATATACAAGACAATTTCGTATCCAAATATTCTTAACATGTCAACAAAAGTATCTCTTATTCTATATTGCAGTGCGCAGATCAACGCAGATGCTGACCGTATTTCAATTTTCCCGGTTTGGGACGCCATATTGAATTTTAGTCTCAAGCACACATTACCACCGCTTCTGTAGGCGTTTCCCCTTCCATCACTGTGGACATACTTCGCGGTATCGCCACGGTGGCTGGCTTCGCGCTGGCGTCAATTCACGCACACACTACTACCGCTCCTGTAGGTGTCAGCTCCGGCCGGTGTCCCCCGATTCCTGAGAAAAGCGGCTTTGAAAATGATTTACGATGTCACGAGGGATATCCTTCACGCGCATGCGCCGTTGTGGGGTCTAGTGATGATGCATAGATATTCATTGAAAATGTTAATTAAAAGACAATTGCTTGTGTACTTACAAGTAATAAAAATAAGTGAAGAAAGATGTACAAACGACGAACGATCAATTCCATATGAAATTATTGATAAGCAATGAAGAAATATAATGAGGGGCTAGATGTATGAAAAAAATTTCAACCAAATTTGTTTAATTTAATATAAATCGATAATTGATGAACAAATAATATAAACTAATGAACAATGATGTACAAACGATGCACAAACGATTGCATAAAAAGAAATTTATATATTTTCCAATGAGGGGCTAACTTTAGAGGTAATTTCCTGATCCAAATGCATCTAGCGCCCTAGTTCGCGCCTTCCGCCGCGAGATGTCTATAGCGTACACGGCCCGTGAAGTGCGCATTCCCTCCGCGCATGTTACTACCTCACCCCGCCAAGTTCATATTCAAATACAAAGAATTTAGACTTATCCTCCATTCTATATAAAAGTAGATCTACGCCCCTACCGATTTGCGATCGATCTGCGCTGCTTTCACGGATCTGACACGCGCGATTAGTCGTAGCACAGACCAGATACAGAACAGACCTTTCACTCTAGTGTCTTCTGTGTCACTCGATTTTGGGGCTCTAGAGCCCCATTACCATTTCCGTGTCGCATCCAACGTTAACAGCTAAGTATGAAATAAGCGGTAGGAATTAAAGATATAATAGCGGTGAGAATTTAGATACAGGGTGACCCGATGTCAAATTGTTACAACATTTTTCAAAGACAAATCAAAATTTCTTCGTTTCTTTATCCATCAGCAACTCTACAAACCCACATAACGGAGAAGCATTGTATGAGTAGCATATGAGTAGACTCTTCTAAGGCAGTCATTTAGGCCGGTATCAAAATTATTTTTTTCTTTTTTAGTGCATTTTAATAGAAAAGTTTGTTTTATCGCATCGTATATAAATACTTTCCTACGCTAGGCGATTGTTTTAAAAACGCATGCGTGCGGACTGATCATGCAATCCGTACAGTTCTAAGTGGTGTGCACTATCGTAAGTTTCACTTTTTTGTTGACTGTTTCCAAAATCTCTTCACTTTTTTTAAAAACGCATTTATTAGCTAAAGACTCGACAAATCTAATGGTATTTTTTCAAGCCGGACCGTGCGTGGGAACGACGTCAAATCACGATTTGAAACTCTGACATCGATTACTGTCAAGTTTATTAACAATAAACAAAAAATTCTAAATACGGGTTGAGAAAACATTCCTTTAGCTTTAAAATGAGCCCATGACGAAGACATTATCTTCAAAAATAACCGAGATATTAGAATTTAAGTGATGACGCGACAGCCGATTTTGTTCCAATTTTTAAGACTTTAACATTAAATATTTCGAAAACTATTTGACATAGGCCTTTAAACTTATACTTTGTTTTTGCAAGGTTATCGACAAATGCTGTAATTTTGAAGAGAATCAGTGAAACTAAATTTTCCCTCTATCCGTTTTGACGAGGAATAGCTCCAGCGCGCTTAAGGGGGTAGACACGGGTAATGCAGCGCGCTGTATACCGACACAATCTGGCCCGAAACATGGGTTTAGTAGAATACGCTTTTCGTCCTTATATGAGCGAATTTTGGGCTGGTCGATGTCTCATTCGAAAGAGAAAGGTTCAGTGCAGCGCGCTCTGGTCATGGTTCGACGAGACTGTGTTGATATCTAATAATATGAGTGTTGGAAGTAGAGCAAAAATCGACAAAATACACCCGCATGAATCCAAGTATTTTTAGGCCACTAAAAGAGTTTTGTGACTCAAACGATGACCAGAGCGCGCTGCACTGAACCTTTCTCTTTCGAATGAGACATCGACCAGCCCAAAATTCGCTCATATAAGGACGAAAAGCGTATTCTACTAAACCCATGTTTCGGGCCAGATTGTGTCGGTATACAGCGCGCTGCATTACCCGTGTCTACCCCCTTAAGAAACCCTTAAAATCCATTAAAAGCATACCTAAATAAACCAATGAACCACTTACTATTTCAAAAAAGTAGACGAACCCATTAATTCCATCTCTTCGCCCACAAACTCTTCGCAATAACTCAGGCCTCTAATTACCTCAGATTGCACGCAAGAGGCGCACTGCGCTCGCATGTGTTCGCACGATAGTCGCACAACAAAAACAGCTACGAACAGTTGACTACATATACACATAAAATGAAGGAGTGGGTGAATCAGACCGTCTGATTCAGACCACGTCAGGGCCACTGACAGTAGCAGTTAATTCCGTAATGTCATTCGAATCGAAAACCGAGAGAATCTTAATCCGCCGGCAGTCTGATGTAATCGATGTTGCTTGAAAAAAAATGTTTCACCGATTAGATCGACAGTGGTGGTGTGGCAGTGAATAAGAGACTCCGAATCGACAGACAAAACAATGATTAAGTCCGTTTCGCGCCAGTAAACCTCGCAGCAATTATAAATATATCACGTTTACACGTATCCTTGCGTGTAATTAAACCACGGGAATTCGAGTTATACGAGCCCGCACAGGTACCCGCTTAAGGTTATGCGGTACTCCCTTTCTTATCGATCCAGCTTGCCTCCGAGAGCCAGCCACTCGGTTATTTAACCGTAGACTTAGAGCACAAATGTAGCTGGATCTCGTTTGTAACATCGAGTTTGTAGAGCCGCACGTGTTTCCCCGCCTCGTAGCTGTGAAAACCCAACAATGGTGTTCGAGTCGATTGTGGCGGAACTCCTGAACAAGGTGTTGGGGGAGTACATTCAGAATTTGGACTACACGCAGCTGAAACTGAGTTTGTGGGGAGGTAAGGAACGCTTCGAAGATTCTAACGGAGTTCCACAATTCGTTCGATGGCTTGGCCACGCCTGGCAATGCGGGAAATGTTGCGACCAGTTCTTGTCTAATCTCGATGTTTCGTAAACACACACCTATGTATTATTAGTATTTCGATATGACATCAGCTTCTATTTATATAAAGGGTCTTCTTCTTGTAGCTTATTGCCTGTTACAGATCCAAAGAAAATCGATGAGAAATATTAGTTTTACTAGCTGAACGCTGAAGCGAAGAGAAATGGAGGATAGAATCTCGGATGATGTGTTTTAAGGCGATGTAGATTTTGTCTTATATTTTCCAAAAGCAGCTATTTTCAACAGAAAATAATTCGTTGTTTCAGTTTCGCTTGATTTCGAGAGGAATCTTTGTTAATTTCGTTATTCTTCTGTATCTAGAAGCCTGTGAGCCTCTCGTACATAAATTTTCATTACTGCTTTGTTCCTCGATTAGCGAGATAAATCCTCGACGATAGTTCAGCGATAGTTTTCCATTTACCCTGTTTCGAATCCCAAAGCTGGTTTAGCCATTGCGATTCGAGTTGCCTTCGCGAGAGTATAAATGTTCGCGTTCCTGCTAACGCGAAGAGAAAAGAAGCTTGCTTTTCTGTTTTCAGGAGATGTTGTGTTATCAGATTTATTAATAAAAGAGACTGCGCTAGATGTATTGGATTTATCTATCAGATTGGAACATGGGAGATTAGGTGCGTAACGCGTTCTCTCTAGTGGGAGAATTCTGGCGACGGATCGTGAAGTATGAAACTAATACAGCTGTTGTCTGTGTTTCTCTGCAGGGAAGCTTATATTAAAGATACCGTTCAAAGATATGTGGAATGGCCAGATTGACGCGATAATAGAGGAATTGTTCATACTAGTGGTACCCTCGAGTCAGGTGGCGTACGATGCGGAGAAGGAAGCCAAAGCGCAGCTCGATGCTAAGCGGGCAGAGCTGGCGAGGGTTGAGAGAAACAAGCAGCTAGCGGATATTAAATGTAACTGTCTGCTGTTTCACATGTGTTCGAACGCAGCTTAAGGGGCTGTTCCGGTCTAAAGCGCATAAAAATAGGAGATCTTTAGGAATTAATTAAAGGGAAAGTACAAAATATAATTTAATGGGACTTTTTGCATTGAACTAAGAGTGTCTTAAACTATAGAAATTAATTTTTTGTTTTATAATTTATCATTGCAGATGGCACTGGGGAATTGTTAAAGTCGAGGCATCAAAAATTCATCCAAATTGGTGGAACTATTAGTCTAAAGTAAAAAATAATGCCAGATTAATAAAGGGCGTGAAACTCGCCCGTGGATTGACCAGAAAAAATTACAAAAATTACACTTGAAGTTTGAAGTCATTTTTTTC
Organism: Andrena flavipes; assembly: GCA_963971345.1. Taxonomy (NCBI): domain Eukaryota; kingdom Metazoa; phylum Arthropoda; class Insecta; order Hymenoptera; family Andrenidae; genus Andrena; species Andrena flavipes. The sequence goes on along the minus strand of OZ020479.1, from coordinate 69,670,783 downwards.
TTATATTTTTCGCCTTCTCATGCCTCTAAAAATTACAAATTTTCAATTTTATTAAATTTGACTGGTTTCTCCACGAGCCAGAAGTATACTCTTTAAAATGAAAAAGTTTCAGTCGAATCGGATAATAAATTTTCGAGATGCAGGTTCCACTGATTTTGAGAACAGAGTTTCGAAAAAAACGCGTTTAAAGTTTTCCAAATGCTTATAATTTCGGGAATTTTGCCAATTTCAAAAGACTCCTGTAAACATTTATTCCTAAAAGTTTCAGCATTCGAGAAATGAAATAAGAAAAATCGATTTTTAGACCGGAACCTCCCCTTAATGCGATGACTAGCTTCTTCTAAACTGTGCTGTTTTATTTACCTCTTATAGCCCAGGAGAAAATAGACGACTCGATGGTAGAAAAGCTTGTCGCTCGCATGATAAAGAATATTCACGTTGAAATTAAAAGAATACACGTCCGCTACGAAGATCACGTTTCGTTTAAGGATCATCCATTTTCAGTGGGCTTTACACTGAACAAGTTCAGCCTACAGAGTTGCAACGACTCTTGGGAGACGGACGGTAATTTGAAAGACATGTACGTTATTCCACAAATTTATAAGGTGAGCGAAATAGTAACTGTGTTATATAGAGATGCAATAACGTGTGGGAGAAATCAGTGTCTTTTTTTTAGCTTTGCACGCTGGATGGTTTAGCCGTATATCTCAATACAACCATCGACCAATTCAGTAAAAACTCCCAGTCGAACTATTCGGAGCTTTTCACCAGTGGCATCGCGACGATGGATTACAATCCACCTGGGTATCAATATTGTAAGCAAACAGACAAAACGGAACAAACGAAATTAAAGAGAAATGTTTTCTCTGTAAGAGCTTTTCGTTGGATTCATCGGAAACATTTTTTTTGACTCGTGCATGCGTTCAAACTATGCAAAAATTTCTGAAACTTCGTTTCCTGCGCTTCATCTTGATAAAACAATATCATAATGGATGACAAATAATATTTGAGTTCTTGATTCAAAAAGTAGAAATTTCAAACGTTAAAATGCGTTTTTTTTTTTTTTTTTTAAATATTTTTTGGAACCATTTTTCGCAGAGATACAACTTTAATTTCCTTTTTTTTTTGTTGTATGATTTTTATTGACCGAGTTATTCGCGATCAGAGGAAAAAGGTACTTTTCACTTTACACACTTTTAAGTTTCGAATTCATGATCGTAGACAAATGTTGACGAGTGTTTGGAAAGCCAAGAAAGTTCCCTTTCAAAATCTTCAGTCGCCAATTTAATTTTTTTTTTAAATAGTATTAAATCCATCTTAAAATGATCCCAAAAATTGACGAAAATGTTTTGAGTATAACAATTTGGCCACCCTTTGTCTGTTTTTTCTAGTGCTGGGTCCAATAAATGTCAACGCAAAATTGAAGTTAAATCCGAAGCCAGAGACAGACGGAAGCAATTACACTATCCCCAAGGTGTGGTTGGATTTGGAGATGCAAAAATTGAGAGTGGGACTGGCGAAAAGGCAATACCGCACTCTTGTTCAATTGGGCGAAGGGCTGGATCAAGCTCAAAAGGCTGCTCCGTTTAGAAAGTACCGACCGACTTTGACATCGTATAGAGGATACTATAAAGAATGGTAATAAACCCTAAGGAATCGCTTAGACTAAATAGAACCAAATTTCTAGCGATTTACTGTCACTTTCAGGTGGCGGTTCGCGTATACTTGCATCCTGGAAGAAACTGTACGCAGGAATCGCAGAAACTGGGACTGGAACCACATGAAGGAACACAGGGACTTGTGTCGCTCTTACGCCAAAGCGTACCAGTCGAAATTAACAACAAAGAAATTGGCGAAGGAAATCGAAGATCATCTCACGCATTGCGAGAGAAAATTGGATATCTTCAATTTGGTTATCATTAGGCAACAAATTGAAATGGAAGTTAGTGTCTCGGTCGATGAAGCATGCTGCAGCTCAGTTTCATAACGCTTTAGTTTTTAATTGATTTTATTACTTCGTACCTTTTAGGTAGAAAGGCTGGCAGAAAAGGAGAAGAGTCTACGAGCGAAACGCGGTTGGTTTGGCTTCTTGTGGTCTGGTTCTCAAGCAGAGGAGACGCAAGATATGAATTCCGCAGCTGCGATAAGTAATCATCGCCAATACTTTAACTTCTCCATTTCACATAGAATCCATTTTCTCCGTAGAAATTATTCGTTTCAGTGAGGAAATTCGAGCAGGCAATGACGCCGCAGGAGAAGGAAAAGCTGTACAGAGCGATCGATTACCAGGAAAACAGTGTGCCCGCCCATTACCCCGAGACATACGAGATGATCGACACGCGATTCCTTCTACACGAGCTTCAAGTGATATTCTTAGACATGGACAAAGAACATCCATGCATTTTGGACCTTCAGCTTCACAGCGTCGAAGCCTGCTTCAAGTCAAGACCCGCCGCCAACGCTATTTTGTAAGCAGTTTTTTTTAAAGTTTACGAACCATTAAGGGGGGATTGCGCCTTGTTGGGCTGAAAAATAGGTGATCCTTTGTGAATTTTTTGTACAGAAAGGACTCAACAAATTAATTTCAGCTTTATCTTGTATCACAGAAAAATTCAGAACAACAGTTCAAGATACAATAATACAGCCTGCCAAACCACAAATTAATTTGTCGAACCATTTTTGTAGAAAAAATTCACAAAGAATTACCTATTTTTCGGCCCAACAAGACGCGCCCCCCCCCCCCCCCCCCATTAAGATGAGTAAATCTATCCTAACTTAATATTCATCTTGTTGCAGAGTCACAGCATCGATAAATGAAATGAAGCTTCTGGGAACAAAGCAGGGGGAGAATGTCCCCTCGCTTTTCAATTCCCACGAACACACTACGGACACTGTTTTATTATCCGTATCGTACGAGAAGAATCCTCTCGACAAATTATGCGGCGATCGAATCATCGTGAAATCAAGATCCGTGGACATTATTTACGACGCGCAGACTGTGATAGAATTAGTCAATCTGTTTAAAGTGCAGAACTCGTCGACATTGAATCAGCTGCAAGCAGCCGCGGCGGAGCATCTGGAAGGCTTGAAGGAAATGTCAGCGCTAGGCTTGGAGCACGCCATCGAAATGCACTCCGCGTTAGACATACAAGTCAATATGCAGGCGTCTCAATTAATCATTCCGCACGGTGGATTCTACAATAGCACGAAGTCCCTTCTAGTAGTTAATCTCGGAAGCCTGCAAATGCAGTCTCTGGAGAAACCGAAAGACGCCACGACGAATGTCACAGTCAAGCAATTAATTAGCATGGGTAAAAGCGAAGAAGACGTATTGCTGCACTTGAGGGAGCACAGCTACGATAAGTTCGTCCTGAAAATAGTGGACTTTCAAGTATTAGTCGCATTGCCCGGAGAAGAATGGCGCACAATCTTGTCGAGCACAGACAAAGCCATGACATTGCTGCACCCAACGACGCTCGAGATTCAATTCCACAAGTGCTTAGTCACGGATGATCCTTTGCTTCCGAACATTCGACTCATAGGTCAACTGCCGTCCGTCTTTCTCAATATAACTGACATTCGCTTGTTACAAGCTCTGTCCATAGCGCAGAGCATACCGTTCCCGCAGGAAGAACAGCCCGCGGAGCTTCAGAAGTCGTCGCTCAGCAAATCTGTGTCTCAATTGTCGTTGTTGAAAGAGCTGACGACGACCGTCTCCGAGAAGAAGAGAGACGAAGCTGCTCCGGTCAGGCAGACCACCGACTTGGAGATGAGATTTGTGATGAAAGAATTCGCGGTTCTAATCTCGTCCCAGAAAGGCGACACGATAGTGCCGTTCATGAAACTCGAGGTGTTGCAATTGGAAGCAGAGATGTTGCAGCGAACCTACGATCAGGAGATAATGCTGAGACTAGGCGGCATCCAAGTGAAGCAGCACTACAAGGAAAGCGAGATTTTCATGGTGAATACTCCGATGTCATCCGGGAAAGATGAGTACTTGATAACGGTGCAATATCTGAACGTGAACAAGCGATCACCAGAATTCACGACGAGGCACGAGTCGGTTATTAAGCTACTGAAATTAGAGTTCACTACGCTAGACATTCTGCTTCATCAAGAAGCTCTGATAAGCCTGCTTCGGTTCGCAACGTACATGCAAGCCAAAATGAATTCCATACCGAGCAGCAAGATCGAAAGGGAGCCGACTATGCGTCCGGCCCCAAATCGCTTGACTTCTATTCAAGAGGAAACGTCTGCGTTCTTCAAGGAACAGATTCACAGGCAGAAGGTCAGGTCGACGACGTCTCGCCGAAAGAGAACGGTGATAGAGCACATAGATCTGAAGGTTCAAGCGAAAGTCGGGACTATTTGCATGAAGATAGTCAGCGAGTGCAGAGATATCACCGCGTTTTACATCGACGGCATCACCGCTGGGTTTATAATGAAAAATTCTTATTCCCAAGCGAATGTTAATCTGTCGTCGATCAGTATCAAGGATCTCAACGCTGCGTCTTCTTACAGAGATATCGTATCGGTGACAGAAGACACGGAGTCGCTGCAGGTTCAAGCTATAATGTATAACATCGAAGCGCCGGATGTTGATAAGAACAACATGTCCATCACGGTCGTGATGGGCTGCTACCGCATCATCTTCCTCAACATGTTCGTGACCAGCATAATGGGCTTCTTGAATAACTTCCAAGTGGCCCAGCAAGCTATAAAGGACGCGTCCACGGCCGCCGCGGAAGCTGCGAAGACGAACATCAAAGACGTGCAGGAAAGCGCAGCGCGGATTGGACTCGCGGTGAAGATCAAGGCGCCTGTGATATACGTGCCGATGCACTCGAAGAGCGATCATTGCTTGACCCTTGACATGGGTAATCTCACCATCTGCAATGTCTTTAAGAAGCTGGAAGTGACGAACGAAGCTGGAGATTGCCCCATTGTAGATGAAATGAGGATCGAACTGCAGAACTTGAAATTGTCGAGGGTCAAGTTAAACTTGGAGAATTTCACCGTTGAGAGCGAAATATTACTGCTGGAGCCGGTTAGCTTCACGCTGCTCATCAAGCGTAATTTATCCACCGCGTGGTTCACTACCATACCGGACATAGAGATGTCCGGGAGACTGAATAAAATCAACGTGTTGATAAGCAAAGAGGACTACGCGACTGCGATGAAAGTGCTGGAGGAGAATTTAGGCGAGACGATGGAGGAAATAAAAGTCCCGCAGAACGTCAGCCCGACGGAGAAGAAGCTCGAAGTGGAGGTCCAGCAGCATCACCAGGGCGATACGTTTGGGAGATCCACTCTGGCAGATTCGGAGGACACGGACTTCCAAGAACAAGGTCACGTGCACACGTCCATCAAGTTTGAATTCGTTATGGACAGTCTCGTGATTAGTTTATTCACGGGCGGCTCGAAGATGCTACAGTCGCAGAGCTCTCTGCTGCATCTACCGGAGAATGGGTTAGCGAAATTCTGTTTGACGCACTTCGCGCTGAAAGGCAGGATATTTGCTGACGGATTAATGGCGACTTCCATTCTCCTCATGAACTGCACTCTGGACGACACGCGGCACAATAGACAGGGCTCTCTCGTTAGAATCATGGAGAGAACAACCGCGTTGCCTTCCGCGGACGATATGGAGAACGAGTCAAAGTCTGTGCGCAGCATGTTGGACATGACTATCAGGCAGAGCCTCAACGACACCTTCGTCGACGTTAAAGTCTTCTCGTTCAGCATAATCGTGTCTCTCGATTATTTAATGAAGGTGAAGGACTTTTTCGCCATCGAAGCACCACCGTCGTCTAAAGCAGCGCATCAGAGTCTACCGAAGAATGAATCAGCGATGAGAAAGAAGCAACCTGCCGCGCCGAATAAAAAGATGTTCACCATTAATCTGCACGTTGAGAAGCCGGATATTATTCTACTAGAAGACATGGACGACGTAAACTCCAATTGCATGATACTGAACACCGAGCTGCTGCTGAAAGTGAGGCTGATGGGCGAGCATCAGGTGATAACAGGTTCCATAAAGGATTTGTCGGTGCTAGCTGGTATATACAACCCAGCGAAGAGGAGCGATTGGATCTATCAAGTCTTAAGACCCTGCAGCATCAGCGTAGCAGGCTCTACGCCGGACGAAAAAGGTCTTCACATTGATGTCTGCTGCACCGATATTCACGTATCAGTCTCGCCGGGTGTCATAGAAATATTGAACAAGGTTATTCACACTGCTACAATGACGGCGGTGGAAGATCAAGAAGTTGTTGTTAGCGAGCCAAATCATAAAGGATTGTGGATTATAACACCATTCGAAGAGAGTGAGTTTTGGTTCCTGAAGACGGAAAAGGGAACCGAGGCTGTAGAAGACTTTGTGTATTCTGACGATGAAGAAACTACGGTTAATAAGGCAGAATTAGCGATAGTTTCTGCGCCAACGATTTTATTCACGTTGGAAGCAGGCGTTGGTAACAAAACGCTGCCGATGCTCCTGCTTCACATTGGGTTCCAAAGTAACGTTAATAACTGGAGTACGAAATCGGTAAGGAGTTTTAAGGTGCAATTTCATGCTGATGTTCGTTTTGAGTGTCAAAATCAGTCATGTGATCAATCTGTGTGACTTTCAGCGTGAAAAGCTTAACTCGGTTTAGCTTATTCGCTCTAGGGCTGGGGCTATTTGTCGAATTTTTCGGTATTCGAATATTCGAATACTTCAGTTGCTGAATTATTTGGCGAATATAATTCAAATATCCAAGTATTCGAATACTATTAAAATATTTAACTATTCGAACACTGACGTATTCGAATAGTATGGTGTGAATCATAAATCAAGTTCTTTAGGTTCATTTGTCAGGGTCAAATCTTGCAAGCTAATTTGGACCCACTTCACACCATACTATTCGAATACATCAGTATTCGAATAGTAGTCGATTACATCAGTATTCGAATACATCAGTGTTCGAATAGTGGTCGATTACATCAGTATTCGAATAATAACATTCGAATACTTAAACATTCGAAGTTTATTCGTAGCATTGGAATAATAACATTTGAATACTTAAACATTCGAAGTTTATTCGTAGCATTCGAATACTTGTAAAATATTCAAATATTAAATTATTTGAATAGTCCCAGCCCTAGTTCGGTCTGACTGAATCGTTCGTTGATGGAGCATCGGTCACGTGATTGGTTTTGACGGTCAAAATCCTGTGGACCGATCACGCGACTGATTTTAATGCTCAAAACGAGCGTCGAGTATCAACATGAAATCGCAACTGTAGAATGATATTCCTATCGGCAGGTATTGAGAGATGAATGCTTTTAGATGAGTATGGAGTGTACGATGTCGGTGGTAATGGCCTACTATAACAGTTGCTTGGCATTGTGGGAGCCATTGATCGAACCGATAGAGGGGACTAAAAATGGAAAGCGAATTTCAACTCCTTGGGAATTGAAGACTAAAGTAACGCGCTTGGATTTTGGAGAAACGCTGTTACAGAGGGTGGTCTAATTATTACACTCAAAACATTTTCGTCCATTTTTGGGATCTTTTTAAGATTGATTTGATACGATTAAAAAAAATCTGTCTACTAAACTGTCTATAAAATTTGTCTACGATTACGAATTCACAAGTTATAGGTGTTCAAAGTGAAAAGTACCTTTTTTGCTTTGATCGTGTATAACTCGGTTAATAAAAATCGTACAACAAAATAAAAAAAAAAACGAAATTAAAGAGAAATGTTTGCTCTATGAGAGCTCTTCGGTGGATTTACCGGAAAAAAATTTTGGCCGAATTGTGATACTCAAACAAAAGGTTTGAGATTTTGTAAGCTTAAGCGATGGAACGGCTGTACCTCTGGAAAAAAATAATGGCTAAAATTATTTAAAAAACAAATTTTAACGGTTGCAGTTTCTAGTTTTCGAATCAAGGACTCATTTTTTCTCATCAATTATGATATTGTTTTTATCAAAATGAAACACAGGAAACGAAGTTTCAGAATTTTTTGTCCAGGTTGAACACATGCACGGGCCAAAAAAAAAATTTCCGGCAAATCCAACGAAAATCCTGTTTAATTTCGTTTTGTTTTGGTTTTGTTGTATAATTTACATTAACCGAGTTATACGCGATCAAAGCAAAAAAGGTACTTTTCACTTTGAACACCCATAACTTTCAAACTCACGATCGTAGACAATTTTTCACGACTGTTTAGGAAAGTCAAGAAAGTTTCCTTTCAGAACCTTTTGTTGCCAATTTAATATATATATTTTTTAATCGCATTAAATTCGTTTTAAAACGATCCCAAATTTTAACGAAAATGTTTCGAGTATAATAATTTAGCGAACTTCTGTACAATCTTAAATCTTTGATCTCAGTGACTTTCAGAGCCCCTTTTATTCTCCATTAGATTCAATTCAATGACGTATCTACTGACTCCCGAGGGACAAGCGCAGTCAGCCCTGTCTCAGATAGCGAGGTAGAAGAATTCCAACAGACGCCCAAAATGTCTATCGACGTAGTGTCTTCTGTAAGTTAATTGCTCTAACAATTGCGCTTAGAGTACGGAAGAAATAACTCTGCAAAAGCCATCTTTACGATACTTTGTCACAGGAAAATTTGGAAATAACCGTAACCAAAACTTGCCTCGACGTACTGAAACAACTCGGTAACGCATTCTCATCCGCAATGGAAGCAGGTGGAAAAGGAACTGCGAAGAACGTGGCACCCTACGTGCTCAAGAATGAGACTGGTTTAGCAATAGTCTTAGATCTCTCACGCAGTCAATTCAAGGTTTCTCAGTTCCATAAATACAAAAGCGTAATCGTTGAAACATTTCTAAACAGAGTATCATTTCAGGTATTTGACGATGGATCAACAATCACAAACGAGATGAGGGGCTCGTACATGGAAGTAATTCTCGAATCTGGTGCCTCAGTGGAGCTTGCGCCGAAGACCAAAGTAACTCAAATACCTCTGCTCGATCAGCTGAAGAGCGAATCGATTAACGAAAGAGAAGACAACAAGTTCATTATTTCGGTAATGTCTTTAAAGTGATTTCTATTTAATTTGCAGTATCTTTACGCATAATACTCCTTCGCAGTTCAAAGAAATTGGCGGCACCCTGACTATACCAGTTCTAAGAGCCGATAAGAGGTTCTTTTCGTTAAAGTATCGCAAGGAAGGTTCCGAGGAATGGGGTATCGTGTCTGACGTAGTAGTCGAAGACGGTAGTACTATCGTTACTCTGAGAAGTATCCTTCAGGTAAACTACGCTGCCTAAGTTAATTTATCTGAGTCTAAACTCCTCAATGAATAATAATCAAACGCATTCTAGGTGCACAATCACTTCAGCGAACCAATATCAGTGTACTACATGACTAAACGTGGGAATGAAGTTGAATGCGTAGGCACCGTTGCCTCGGGCAGTAAACTGAACCTTCCTTTAGACGCTGTGTACACCCCGACAAACATTTACTGGCTGTTTTTCAGCGTCGATAGGTAATTTCTGAACTTGCGATTAAATCCGCTTCGTAGACTCTTGGCGAACAGATTTTTAATTCATTTACAGGTACATGGTATCGATAGAGCCATTCGTTTGGAAAGATCTGCAAAAGACAGTCTCGATGACAAAGCTTTTAAAGTGTGAAAGTCGAACGAAGCAAGAGGTGACAGAGCCGTTTTACATAAAGGTAATAAATTCCATTTACACTCACTTAATTCTCCTTAGATTCTCTACTTTCATTTCTGACTTCCTTACGATGGGAATCTACTCCTGTACAGAACGTAACGTAATTGTTACTCCGTGCATTTAAATAATCGCTGTTCTGCGTGTAAAAGGGAACGTTAAATCAATGAAACCAGAGATGGGCAAAATTTTTATTTAAACAAAATTCCGAATAACGAGTGAAAGTTATAAAAAAATCGTCATTCGTTCATTAAGCCGAGTTAACTTTATTCGACACATGAAGTATAATTTTTTTTAACTTTTATGCGTTATTCGAAAGTTTATTTTAATACAAATTTTGCCTATCTCTGAATGAAACTAGTTATCTTTGATTGTTTTTTTAACATTGAGGTTTCGTTCTGACACATTACGTGCTTTCATGAGCAGCAGTTTCTTTACTTTTAGATGTTTTTCGTGATGATTGTGGTCGGTAGTATTTTATATAATAACAACACTGTCGGCTTATTATTGAATGCTATTAACTGGCGATCGATATTCTGTCATTTCGTTGATTACGTCAAGCGTCTTTGCTTGAAAAGTTTACCCTCAGAACACCCAAAATATCTGGGAGCGCCTGTTCAGGTACTACCATTTTCCTACATAGTTTGAGAGAAGTTTTTGCCGTTTATATAGTGTATACGTTGAGTATCGATGGAACATGTATTTTCATTACCGCTGTTAGATAGTTAATATACTTTAAATGTGAATGCAAAGAATATCATAGGAAACGTGTTAGTATTTCCATTAGCACTAACTGCCGCAAAGATTCCAGTACGCTTGAGCATCTAGCAGTGTTGCGATAACAGATAACATAGAAAGAAAAATAACTGGAATTGAATCGTTAGTTGGGGGAGTTACCCTAATGCCGGACGCTTGAGTTTCTTCTCAAGTAAGAGGAAAGAAATAATATTAAATCAGTTTTCTTAGCTGTGCACACGCGATTGGAACGTGGCGAAATCTAATTGTTATTTTTTCTATTCCATCTACAGTTTACGCGGCATAACGGCTCGGTAGCGTTTCAAAAATCACAGATATAGCTGAAGTCCGGTATTAGGTGTAGGGCTGGGACTATTCGAATATGTTACAAGTATTCAAATGCTACGGATAAACTTCGAATATTTGAGTACTCGAATACTTAAAGATTCGATTAGTATTCGAATACTTGGATACTCAAATTATATTCGCCAAATAATTGAGCAACTAAAGTATTCGAATATTCAAATCCCGAAAAATTCGACAAATAGTCCCAGCCCTAATTAGGTGTCATCCGGCGTTAAGGGAACTCCCCCTATACTAAACTCGACCTATCCAACAAATTCCGTAACAAAGTATATGAAAGAAACTTTGATTTCGATTTCGATAAATTTTAATACCAAGTGTTTTTCTTGAGCAGGTAACACAAAGTGATTAATACTTTAAAAGTCACAGAGTTCTTAGTCTTCCTAATAGTTACGTGTCAATAATTAATAATTATGCTTCACACTGTGGTGATACTTACAAGTTTCAATCTGTGCGTACTGACAACGGAAAATCCCGAACCCGGAAATAAAAAAAATTTTGAAAGTATGTGAATATGCAATGGATTTCCTCCTGATTACAACGCAATTTTTGTTTGCTGTCCAAATTCAGTCGAAAGGGGTGAAATTAACCCCTGAAAGTTGTGTTATAAGTCGCGAAAAAAAGTTTCAAGACGAAAGTTACTTCTTTTAAAAAAAAATATATATATATATTTTACAGTTCACGAATTATAACACAAAATTGGAGAATAACCGGATTTTCGGGGATCAATTACACGCCCTTAAAGTGAATTTGGGCAGCAAAGAAAAATTGCATTGAAATCAGGAGGAAATCCCCTACAAATTATTATTATTTATAAACGGGTTAAAACCCATTACATAACAAAAATACATAACATTTTGTGTGTTCATAGATTGAATAGAAAAATAAATCTACATAAATGCATAATGTATCAAAATATACCTAATTATGAAAGAAAAATGGAAAATAAAAGTAAAGAATAAGTAATAATAAATGAAAAATGTAAGCGTGAAAAAAGGTGAAACGTGAAAGTAAAAGTTGTTGTTAACGAATTACCAGTTATTGACAAAGTCTCACAAGCTTTATTCACAAAGTTTCAGAATTTTTTGAGTTTCCGGGTTCGGGATTTTCCCTTGTGAGCTCGCTTAGGCGTCGAAAAATTACATTAGCACTCGTTATAATGTGTTCGTTGCACGTACTTTTGTTTCCTTTGAGTTGTGTAGAATGGGTATATGTTGTTACTGTGATGTTGTATTGTCGAAGGTTATGGTCATTGATTAGATAGTAGTGCGAAGAGTAATAGAGTAACACTGTAGACTAAAGACTAATACGAGTGTCTTATTAGAATCTATGTATTTATCAAGAATCTATGGATTCTAACGATGGGCTGCGTACGTTTACAGGTTGTCGGTGAAATAGAACAGGTTTACTTTGAAAATACTAGCCGACACACCATGGCAAGTACCATTTACAATGTTCACTTGTACCCGTCTGTGTATTTGAAGAATGTCCTTCCTATTGACATTATCGTATGCTTGCCTGGAGCTGTTGAAGAGAAGCTTTTAGAAGCTGGCACAACTTATCAGATTCCCACAATTGATCCAGGGAAATCCAGTATTATTATAAAGGTAAGCGAGACTTGCAGGATTAAAAGGGAAGCTCGATTTAGGACGCTAGGAATCAAATGATCCTTGCAATTTTTTGTCTAAGAAACTGTTAACCGGATCTTTTCCAAACTTCCAGGGTATTTTAGTTCACATTCAAGCAACAAAAGTTAATTTTTTCGTTACAAAGTGTTCGGTAAAAATGGAGATATATATACACACGTCCGCGCAGAGTTGCAAATTTGCGATTATGTTGGAGGCCCCAATTCTTCCTCGAAATAAAAATCCAAGGATTTTATTATTTCTCATATAATTACATTGCCGACGGGCCTAAAACTTTTATAAATAAATTAAATTGAATAACTCTTTTTCCATAAATAGTACGAAATATCTTGGGGCAGAGTCGTAACTTTTTCTTTGAAGCCCAGTAATTTGACAAATTTTAACTTTTTTTTTCGTTTGTTAGGTACATCTCCATTTCTATCGAACACTTTGTAGCGAAAAAATTAATTTTTATTGTTTGAATGTGAACCTTATTCCTAGCGTCCTAAATAGGGTCTCCCTTATTATTAAATCACTCATTAAATAATTGTCTTATTCGTGACATCTTGCAGCTACCGAACTACTTAGAGAAAGACTGGTCGTGCAGGGGCGAAATATTAGCGGCTCCGCCAGAATTCTCAGTCTGGTCGTTCGAGTCTTTCGACAGCGCGCAGAAAGTTGTAATGGACTTAGGAATGCACACATCTTACAAGCACAGCTCCATCGTCATGGCATTATACTGTCCATTTTGGATGTTGAATAAAACAGGTTTAATGCTATCTTATCGAGTAAGTATCAACGAAACGTTGTCTTCTATAATTTTTCTTTCACAGTGACGTAACCCATCATGGTTTAATCTTTCTCGCTTAATGTACAGTTCGCTTATTATACTTCTGCGTAGATTTTTCTTTAACGCAAAAGATTCCCAGTAAGTTCTATTACACTTTATTATATATTCTTTAATTTAATTCCATCTCCTAATTCCACCCGAGATTTAAGAAAAGGCTTCGTTATGATAAACGAGCGCCTCGAAATATATACGCTGCTCCTTTCTATTTATTAAGTGAGAATCAGGTTGCGCTATAAAGTATTTCAATTCGCTAAACGAGAATACCAATCGTAACAATGCTAATTAGCCTCTCGTAGCTGTATTAGGCATGTAATTAATCTCCTTACGCATTGCTTTAGTTTGATACTTTGCGCAGCGTGTGAGTGCTATGCTGTATTATGCACGATGGAAGTAGTATAATGTTGCAAATTAAACCTATACGACCCTATCTTACTCAACGCATTGTTTTACAGAAATCAAGTAAGGGTGGCAAAGAACACTCAAGTCCGATCAAGGTAGTGATTTCATGTTACAGTATTCATTCACGCTTTCGAACGCAACACTAAAAAAGTTCTTAGCATATAGTGGTGGCGATCCTTCTTGTATGTGCAAGGTTTATTTACGAACTTTAGAGATTAAAAACTTACTTTGGAAACTGTACTGTCGAATTCAATCGTTTCTTTAAGTTAAGGAGGGAACCCTATTTAGAACGCTAGGAATAATGTGATACTTGGGTTTTTTTTTCTAGGAAACTGTTGAGCGGATCTTTTCCAAACTTTCAGGGTATTTTAGTTAACATTCAAACAATAAAAATTAATTTTTTCGTTGCAAAGTGTTCCGTAGAAATGAAGTTGTACCTAACAAACGAAAAAGAGTTAAAAGTTGGCAAATTACTGGGCTTCAAAGAAAAAGTTACGACTCTGCCCCAAGATATTTCGTACTATTTATGGAAAAAGAGTTCTTCAATTTCAATTGTTTATAAACGTTTTAGGTCCATTGGCAACGCAGTTATACGAGAAATAAAATAATCGCAAATTTGCAACTCTGCGCGAACGTGTTCTTATATCTCCATTTCTATCGAACACTTTGTAACGTAAAGATTAAATTTTGTTGTTTGAATGTGAACTAAAATACCCTGAAAGTTTGGAAAAGATCCGCTGAACAGTTTCTTAGAAAAAAATTTCCAAGAATCACCTTATTCCTAGCGTCCTAAATAGGGCTCCACCCTTAAGTGTAACTCTTGAATGCAATGTTAGCAGCATGTTAAAGTTTCGTCAAGTGTCAGAGTAGCTTGTTGAATCGATCTATTATAATCCTATCGAAGGAAACCGTCGAGCGTTGAATCATAGAGCTTTGGTGCAGCTTTCGCGTGCATATTCGGGAAGATCAATTTGATTATTAATAATGGTCTAAAAAGTACATAGAAAGGTGTCTTTCAGAATTTGGTTTGTGTCAGGAAACCCCGTCGTCGACGTGCAGAATACAGGAAGAAGAAAGCATGTTCGGTGATACATTGTTTTAATTTATATTGGTGATGTTCATTTAATCTCGTGTAGTTACGAAGCGAAAGTTAACTATGTGTCTTTTCGTTAACATACTAACCACAGTTCTGTTCGTTACTTCGGTCGGCGCATCTTTTCCAACTGACCTTATTAACTAAGGGAGCGGGGATTACTTACAAGGCATAATTAAGACGAATTCTACTGTACATAATAGCTTGTATATCGTCCCAGGATTAACGAAGATCACTCACAATTTCCACACGCATTCATTTCTTTTTGTTAATTTACTGGCTTGCCGCAGCAGCATGTACAGTTTTGTAATAGTTTATGCATTGTTTCTCATGCTGCGGACGAGTAACTGTTGCTTTAAATCACGGTGTACTACTTTTATGCAGAGTTTATGTATCAGACGTAGTTATCAACGCATGTTCTTGGCATGATTGGAATTATGGCTGGGACTATTTGTCGAATTTTTCGGTATTCGGATATTCGAATACTTCAGTTGCTCAATTATTTGGCGAATATAATTCGAATATACAAGTATTTGAATACTATTCGAATCTTTAAGCATTCCAATAGTATTTGGATATTTAAGTATTCGAATACTGGTGTATGCGAATAGTATGGTGCGAATTATAAATCACGAACTCACTGGAAATATTCGAATAGTGTTCGAATACTTAAATATTCGAATAATAACATTCGAATACTTAAATATTCGAATAATAACATTCGAATACTTAAATTTTCGAATAATAACATTCGAATACTGAAATATTCGAAGTTTATTCGTAGCATTCGAATACTTGTAAGATATTCGAATATTAAATTATTCGAATAGTCCCAGCCCTAATTGGAATAAAAAAGGATAGCATTGTTAGATATACATAGTGCGGGAATTTAAGAACGAAGCTTGTATATAATTGATGCGACAAATTTAAAAGAATTTTACTATTGGAAGTTTGGAGCGCGCAAATATTTATGAATTCAAGCTTTGTTTATCGAGGCGCATAGGCAAGTCTAGGAGGAATAGAGTTAACTGGTGTTGGAAAGTTGATGTTCCTTGTAATTGTTCATGTAACAACTAGGGTTTATACAAAAACCGACTTTTGAAATAACCGGTTTTCGAATTACACTATCCCCAAAGAACCAGTTATACCAATTTTGGAATTTTTCGACAAAAAAAAATATAATTAACCCTTCGTGATCACACGGGGTGTATCGCACCCCAAGAGCAATTTTCGAGTTAAAATTCGCGCCTTTACGACTACCAAAGACGATTTATCACAAAAAAATTAAAAAATCGCTTTTTTCCCACAACCATGCGAAATCGTTCATTTTCAACTACAAATTTTATTGTATCAAAATTTACGTTTCTAGAAAAAGACAATTAGACCATGATTGTATAAATATTACGAATGTACAATTATCACTGAAAACATAAAGTCATAAAAGATTCAAAAATACGAAAATGGTAACTCAAAAAATGACACTGGGGTACAGTGAACTCCACGTAACCAATTTTTGATTATAAAAAGGTGTGACCACGAAGGGTGAAAATAGAAAATAAATATCTGTACTTTTTTAAAAAAAAAACAATTTTTTAATATTTATGAAATTACAAAAATATCACAAAATAAAAAATATATTCTATCCATACAAAACCAAATAAAAGAATTAAAATAACTAAAATCCGTAGAAATCCGTACAATTTTCTAGTCCGTTTAATATCTGCAAAA
The DNA here is from genome assembly GCA_963971345.1 of Andrena flavipes. Classification (NCBI taxonomy): domain Eukaryota; kingdom Metazoa; phylum Arthropoda; class Insecta; order Hymenoptera; family Andrenidae; genus Andrena; species Andrena flavipes. Next base: position 69,654,301 of record OZ020479.1, on the reverse strand, counting down.
GTGCACTGCATACAAAACCAAATGAAAGAAAATCTAAAATAACTAAAATCCGTACAAAATATAAATTACAAATCTTTATTTCATTTAGTATTTTTCTTCCGAAAATATGAATTCATAAAGATTAGTTTTACAGTGAACTGTTACTCCGAGGCGATTTCAAGTAAAAATACTAACGTTTATAATCAAATAATTAATTCACTTTCACATATTAATTCCAGTATATAAACCCGGTGTTCTTAAATTTAAAAACCGGTTTTCGAATTTCACAAATTTATAAAAGAAAAACGGTTTTTGAACCCGGTTTCTAAAAACCGACAAACCCTAGTACCAACACGATATATAATATTGTTGCTTATGTGAACAATGTTGTACATAATATATGGCTATATTAAAGTTCATTGTAGTTTGACTGCGCGAGCCAGTCAAAGTATTGCCACAGGGATCGTGGCAAAATCTGACCGTGCCAATGTTTTCAGAGCGGAGACGACTATTTAAATGTATTGTACCACCCAGAGAACTTCAAAGGGCCGATACTGTTTTCATTTCGCTCGAAAGTATTCTTTGGTAAGAAGAAGGCGATGATTAGAGTGGAGGACGGCGAATGGTCTGACAAATTTCCGATAGACGTTGCTGGCAGCGATGGAGTCGTTGTTTGTCGATACAACGGGCAGATATACCAGGTTATTACACGATCCATAATCTATTGCCATCGAACCAACTCTTTAAGGGGGTAGTGGACTATTGAATACCTAAAATCGTTAGTTTCTTTGACGTTAAATTACTTTGATACCAAACAATCGCTACTGTCGTGCTTTTGGCAATCTAGTGTGGACACATTTAGGAGTATTTTCCAAAAAAAAAAAATCGTCCGAATGTATAAAATTGTCGAAGTTATTAATCGTTGAAGATAGTCCTGCGCGGCGCGGCGCTGCAGGTGGTGTACACCGATTCAGGTGAACCAATCATCCGCAAGCAAAAGACTTCGAGGTGATTATTCTATACACAAATATCTACAGCGTGGAAACTTGCTGATGAATTTGAAGAAAAATTGTGGAAGTTACACACGAATCAATTTTTTCACACCTTTTTATGGGTAAAATCGTCTTTAGTTAGTTATAAAATGTTTCACAAACATCCAATATTCATGGGGAATATCTACCCGATAGAGAATGGAATTCTACGGCTCCAATTAAAATTTCAAGTGAAAATATTCATTGGTTCAAGAGTTATGATGTACACCGTTTCTGAAAATGGTGTTTTGAGAAACCCGACGGTGCACTCAATTACTATCGCTGCTATAAGTTCGACAATTATTTGAATTTTTCCATGAAATTTTGTTTAAAATTTTCATAAATTATAAAGCTTTCAAAATCAGTAAAAAAATCAATTTTCTGAAGCTGAAATAGTCCATTACCCTCTTAAATGATATAAACCTTAACTACCTAATATCCTTCGCGTATTACAGATCGGAGTTCACAATCAGTTGACGTATAACTCTCTAACGAAGCAGATTACATTTACTCCGTATTACGTGCTCATAAATAATTGCAGTTTCCTCGTCGAATGCCAAGAAGGCGACAGACCAGCTGATCCTATGATCAAGGTAACATTTAGAGAATTAAGATCCTTGAAGTATTCCTCGTCTAAAAGCAACATAGTTGCTAGATTAATATTCTTTATATTAACAGGTTCCTCCTGGCGAATGCAAGGCACTGTGGCCCCATTCTGAGCACGAACAGAAAACTTTGAGAGCTAAGATCGCGGGCGAACCTGAGAAAACTGCAGAGTTCCTTTATACGGAGAGTCATACGACTCTACTAAAGCTGGAGAATAAGGTTCGAAGAAGATGACTATAAGTATACGCGACCACTTCCAAATTAAACTTACTTTTATTTCAACAGTACGGTGGAATCAATATAGACGTACAATTAAGCGAAGGCGGAGTCTATATTTCCATGTCCGATTATACTTACGGAAACGCTCCAGCTCTAATTATCAATCACACTTCTCACACTATCAACTTTTGGGAAAAGGGTTCGGTGAACGTCAGGTACATTCATTTATCGACCATCGTTCGAAGTTTTTAGTTACACGGAAGCAGTAGAACGTGTATTATTTTGCAGATCTGTGCAGTCGAAGAATAGAATGTTCTACACATGGGAGTATCCAGCCGGGCCGAAGAAACTAGTGTGGGAAGACAGCAATAAAAAGGAGATCGAGGATACTGTCCGAAAGGTAAAAATTGAGGAGCATTTGATTCGATAAAGTAACTCAGGCGTGATTCTGTTTAGGATACGTTAGTGGCTTTTTCTCTGCCTGATGTGGAGGAAGATGTCTTCTACGTGTCATTTTTGGACGGTACGCAGCGAATACTTCTGTTCACGTCGAACATGGAGATCGCACAAGGCTGCCAATTGGTGGGAGATTTTGAAACCATCGAGCAGGAGATAACGCTAAGCATTCACGGTGTTGGACTTTCGCTTGTTAACAACTTGACGAGATTGGAACTACTGTACATGTGCATAGCTAGGTAGATTGTCGCTATTGTGAGATTAATTTTAATAAGCGATAAGTTTGCTCTGGTAATCTGGAAATACCGTTGCAGCTCGGGAATTATATGGGAGACGTGTAAGATTATGTCCAATCGTTGGCGAGCTCTCAGTACTAGAGAGGTGGTTCTTATAGAAGATGGCTACCAAAGATACATGCGAGAAATACAAATAGGAAGAGGGGTGCCGCAGAAGATGATACTCGAACCAAAATTAGAGGTAATTAAGGTATTCATTGACGCGTTGATATTTCTTAATGAGAATTCATTCTAGATTGATTATTTCAATATGGAAATGCTGATACCACATCGTCGTTACCTACGACGAGTCTTTCAGACTGGTTTGTGGCTACAGTATCGGACATCGGCGCACCAAGTGCAGTTGCACGCGAAGATTAATAGGCTGCAAATTGACAACCAGCTTCCAGATTGCGTTTTCCCAGTTATACTGGCTCCAGTTCCGCCGCCAAAAAGTGTTGCGCTAAGTTCTGGTAAGCTGTTGTTGCTACTAGGGTTGTTGGAGGACTCGAATATTCCAGTAGCTTGAAATTCGGACCGAGCCGAGTACTCGAAGACAACCAAATACTCGAATTTTCTTCGAGCTACTTGATTCTTTAGAGTCACTCACTTTTTACGAGTACTCGGCTCGACTCGGTTCTTCCGAGTTCCTTGCTACCTCGCATCGTCAATCCTATTTCTGCCATTTCATAACGATCTACGTGTTTTTAACAGTGATGAAACCATTTGCTGAGCTCAGCCTGGTCAAACGGTTACTGGAACACAGCACTGTCCAGCAATTCCGGTACTTTCAAGTCCTCATACAAGAATTTCACGTGAAAGTGGACATCGTATTTATTAACGCATTAATGGGACTGTTCGAAGCGAATGAAATGAACGACGCAGAAGAAGTACGTAGCATTCACATAATTTCTAGAGGTGTGCGAGAACCCGAGGTCGATTCCTCGAAAATTTCGGGATTCCCGAGAATTTCAGGGATTCTCGAGAGAGTCGGGACACCCAAAAGTTTCAGGAATCCCGAAACCCTCACAAACCCAACTTGACCGCGAGAAAAATTCTCATCCCAACCCAGCATTTTCGGGTTCCCGCACACCTCTAATAATTTCTTCCCAGCACTCCAAAGTCCTGGAATAATCGTCTCCTTTTACATTCCAGAGTAAACTATTTATATTGGACATGAAATTGGTCGACGAGCCCTTGATGTACCACGTCAGTCTAATTACCACCGCGGAGCAGAAAAACTTCTTCGATCTGCTCCACTTCTCTCCATTAAAGATACACATAAGTTTCTCAATGTCTGGCAGTAGCAGTGGATCTTCCGCGGTACCTCAAGTATTAAACGTGCTACTGCAAGGGATAGGCGTCACTTTGACCGACATCAACGACATCGTTTTCAAATTGGCGTACTTCGAGAGAGACTACACTTTCATGACCAACAAGCAACTAATTTCTGAAGCTACTATGCATTACGTAGGCCAAGCAATTAAGCAGGTGTACGTTCTTGTTCTGGGCCTCGATGTTATTGGCAATCCTTACGGACTGGTAATTGGCACTATGAAAGGCATCGAAGACTTGTTTTACGAGCCCTTCCAAGGTGCCATACAGGGTCCCGGAGAGTTCGTAGAAGGTTTATTCCTGGGCATGCGAAGTATGTTAGGCCACACTGTCGGAGGAATGGCTGGAGCGGTTTCTAAAATAACCGGAGCCATGGGCAAAGGCATAGCCGCTCTGACGTTCGACAAGGATTATCAGAGGAAGCGGCAGGAACAGCTTAACAAACAACCCGCCAACTTGCAAGAGGGTTTGGCCCGCAGCGGGAAAGGCTTAGTAATGGGAGTAGTGCATGGCGTCACTGGCGTCGTGATGAAACCTATATCAGGCGCCAAAGAAGAAGGCGTGGAAGGTTTCTTCAAAGGCTTCGGAAAAGGTGTCGTAGGCCTCGTCACCAGACCAACCGCCGGCGTTATAGACTTTGCTAGCGGCTCCTTCGGAGCGGTGAGGCGTGCCACTGAGTTGAGCGAAGAAGTAAAGAGAGTAAGGCCACCCAGGTTCTTCCAACCGGATAATTTAATCAGGTCGTACATAAAAGAGGAAGCTGAGGGACACAAAATCTTGATCGTAAGTGTTTTCTAACTGTGTTTTAACCATGTACCGATTCAATCTCACGAATGAATATTCCCGAAGGAGCTGGAGAAAGGAAAATACGCGAACACCGATATCTACTTTTACCACGTATACGTTAATAAAGATGTGTTACTGCTCACTGACAAAAGACTCTCGTACTTAGAACACTGTGACTTGTTCGGCGGATGGAGGGTTAGTATCCTTTCAAAAGAAACTAATTTTATGCGCTGAGGCGAAGCATTAAAGAATGTGTAAGCGTTATATTTATTTTGCAGATGGATTGGACTTATACGTGGCAAGAGATTAGTAACGAGTTACCGAAAGTAGTCGACCGAGGAGTGCAAATTTCTTTTAAGGATAGCAGTCGAAGGAAGACGTTGGGAAACTTATTTGGGAGCGCGGAACAATCAAAAATAATTCTAATACCTGATTACAATACGAGACGGGTTGGTTACTCGAACGATGGCAATTTTATCTAAATAGAGATTACTTCGATGCGAATTAATATCTTTTTTATATTCGACCTCCACAGATCCTATGCAACAAGATGCAAGAGCAGGTGAAACAAAGCACGTTGTAATACCAGCGGAGACGAGGATGAAAGTAGACGATAGTGCCTGGCAGCGTAAACTTATATTGCTTTTGCAAGCGAAGCTTCACAGATTCTATGTTATAAAGAAGAGTTTTCTACAAACACTGTTTACAAGACTGATGTTTAATCAGAGTCGGCTTAAGGTAGAGAAGAATCCAGTATATAGTTTTATATTTGTTACCATCCGATGTTCGTTTGAGACTTTTCATATTTTTTACGATCCAATACCACGTTTACCGCTAATGTGCTGGTCATGAACTCCACGTTAAAGATCGCTTCTTACGTTTTGTGTTATTGTATATAATAGCAACTATAGCATTGTTTCATGTTGTACAAAATGATTATTGAATCGATCCTCTTTATCGCTGTTGAGCATGTTTGAAGGGAAGTTCCGGTCTAGAGCCTATAAATATACGTGATTTTTAAGAATTAATTAAAGGAAAACTACTATATATTTTTTAATGTGATTTTATGCGTTGCATTAAGGACGTCTTATTAATATATTTTTTGTTTTATAATTAATAATTGCAGACGGCACTGGGGAGTTGTTAAAGTCGAGGCGTCAAAAAATTCATCCAGATCGGTGGGACCTGTAGCTCCAAAAGTTATTATCCGATTGGACTGACATTTTTTTATTTTGAAAAATATACTTCTGACTAGGGGGAAAACCAGAAAAAAAACACAAAAATGACATTTTTTTAGAAAATAAAGACGCTTGAAGTTTGAAATCACTTTTTCCCTATACTTTTCGTCCTTTCAATACCTTTGTAAATTATAAATTTTCATATTTTTGTAATTTTGTCTGGTTTCCCCCCTAGCCAGAGGTGTATTCTTCAAAATAAAAAAAGTTTCAGTCGAATCGGATAATAACTTTTGGAGATACAAGTCCCGCCGATTTTGAGAATACTGTTTCGAGAAAAACGCGTTTATAGTTATACAAATGCTTATAAATTCGGGAATTTTGCGAATTTCAAGAGATCCTTTTAAACACGTATTCCTAAAAGTTTGAGCGTTCGAAAAATGAAATAAAAAAATCGATTTTTAGACCGGAACCTCCCATTAACACATAATACTTTATGCGTTACATAAATGAAAGAAAGAACATTGAAAGGATAGTTAGAAGACTTCATTATTTTAACGCGCGATGTTGAATGTAAAGACCAAACGAGAACCGTAGTCGCGCGATGATTTAGAAAAAGTGCGAGGACCTTTAGTTTCTTATTTAGAAAATAAGTTCAGTGCATTCGTATGAGTTTGAAGCGCACACTATAAGTTCGACGAAATCTTTACGCGTACTTAATCAACTCTGCGTGGTTGTGCATGTACATACGGGACATTTTTAAATAGGCAACAATTTACATTACAGATTTTCTTAAACATATATCATGAAAATTTGATATCTACGCAGGAATTTCAAATATATTGTTGTACCATTTTTTGTACAGTTTGTTACTTGCCTAGTCTACAACGTAAAGTTTGTATCTCGATCTACTCCGAAGTCAATCATTTTTTTAGAAAGTCTCTACGACTACACTTCAGTAGCACATAATTTACCTTTAAAATGTAAAACCCTATTTGAATATATATGTATATATACATATTTAAAGCAAAGAGGAACGAAAGGACCTAAAGATATCCCCCCGCATCTTCCACGTCTTGCAAAGTGGATATATTATTGAATAGTTATCTCTACAATATGTTGTTATTAAAGAGATATATATGCGTATTGTTAAATATCATTCGTACAAATGAGCTGTATTATGTTGAAAGAATTAAACCGACTTTTGCTTCCCGCGACTTCTTTCACTCTCACCTTTCTTTACTGCGATTAAGGCTCAGATTATTTGAAGAATTTTTCGGTATTCGAATATTCGAACACTTCAGTTGCTCAAGTCTTTAGCGAATATAATTCGAATAGCCAAATATTCGAATCCTATTCGAATATTTAAGTATTTGAATACTATTACAAGCTTTTATTTAATTTCAGTTGTGAGTTCGTTACTTTGCCAGAGTGAAATCTTGTAAACTAATAACATGATTTATAATTTACACCATACTATTCGAATAGCATTCGAATACTGAAATATTCGAGTAGTATTCAAATACTTAAATATTCGAATACTCAAATATTCGAAGTTTTTTCGTAGCATTCGAATACTTGTAAAATATTCGAATATTAAATTATTCGAATCGTCCCAGCCCTAACTGCGATAGTAAATTATCTTTCTATTTAAATTGATGTACAAGCGACAAACTTCGTGTTCATCGTTCGCATTGTGCGACACGCTCGATTGTTTATTTATTCAGAGATGCTTTGACATTTTGTATCTACTTTAATACCCTCACATTTTCTGTCTCAATAAAACTCGAAAGCAAGAAGATATTCCGTGTAATTGTGAAGTTATGCGTGTACGTTTAAGAGGGGAATTGAGTTTCATATTCATCGGGATATTTAACACTTGAAATTCATTTAACCGCGGCGTATGATTATTTGTTCGAACAGCATTGTGTCAATATAATTACTAAATGCACGAAACTCAACAATTGATGTCTGGCCCTCCACAATTACCGCCTCTGTACAGAGGGCAAAAGATACAGTCCGTAAGTAGCAAGACTCCTACTCATCGAACGTTTGAAGAATAGTTAACCAGGAATCTGACGAGACATCCAATCAACAAGTACAAATTTCCCATTACTAGGGGCCGTATACTACTACAGTTACAGATGAGATGGTAGCGCAGAGAGAACAGGAGAACGAGGATTTATACAAAGCTTGGGCCGAGCAGCAAAGAAGAAGAATGGCACCGGACGAGGAAGAAGAAGACTACATAGGGGATTTCAAAGAAGAGAACGTGAGGAGGAGCTTCATCAGAAAAATCTTCTGCATACTAACGCTTCAATTATTGTTCACAACCTGCGTGACAGCAATATTTCTATTCGTGTTAGTATCCTAACTTGTAACGCCGCTGTTCATCGCAATGAGCCTCAATATTCGTACTTCAGGGACGGAGCTAAAAAGTTCATGATAATGCATTGGTACTTGTGGATCATAGCCATGTACGTAAATCTTATAAACACGTATGTGCACCGTGCCGCGAATAACTATTTATTACTTCGCCAGGATATGCTTCACCATTTCTTACTGCGCTATATCCTTGTCGGAAACTGCTAGGCGCAAACCGCCTTATAATTACATTTGGCTAATCACATTGGTAAGACATTTAGTTATATTAAGTTCCTCGGACATGATGTAGAAATTTACTGACAGAGATTATTATTCGCAGACGATAGCTATGTCGTATTTAGCTGCTTTCTCGTCTGTCGCTTATGAGATCGAAACCATCTTTATGGCTTTGGGTATGACGACGCTAATTACTTTAGGAGTAGGTCTGCTGGCAACCTTTTCAAAGGTACGACGAGATTGACGGTGCAAAAAGGATGCAACAAATTTTGTAAGATTTCTAACAATGTTACAGTTTGACTTAACGATGAGAACGGGATTGGTAATGATCGTTGGATTGGCTTCTATTGTTTCTATCTTCGTGATGGTAATAGTTCTGATGTTCACGTACATCAGGGTGTTCCACTTACTGATTTCTATCATAGGGATGGTCTTGTTATCAATGGTTAATATGCAGAAACTATTTACTCTGAACAAAGTACAAGAGATGCGATAAAGGGCAAGGGAGTAAATATTATTACGCTTTTTAGTATTTGTACTTCGACGTGCAAACAATCATGGGCGGACGGAGGATAGAATTAAACCCAGACGAAGTTATATTCGCAACAGTGCAGATTTACGTTGATATTGTACTGCTGTACCAGTACGTGCTAATGTTCATGGGTTTCTTCCATAATCAATGAATATCACTCGAGAAAATTAACGAAGGTATTACAAATTTCGATTGACGACTTCGCGAAGCTTCGATGCTTGTAATGATGTAAATCCTATGTATGGATTGTTATTGTTAAGAAATAAATATATTGCAGAGTTGGAAAGTGAAGTTGAAGATGTAGACGTTTTTTTGCTCCATAGCAGAATCATGAATCATGTGTTTCTGCTTTATCACTTCTTTCGTGATTTATAATACCACTTTCTGTGGAACTATTTGTACTAAGTTAAGGGGGGAATCCCATTCTTTGGGCTAAAAACATAGCAAAATTGGGGATTTTTTCTATGGAACTAGCGATTTGATTCATCTGAAATTTAGACCATGTTTTGATGCTTTTTTGAAGAAGTTGTATGTTTCACTGTATACATATGTAGACATAATTTGAAGAGTCAGTAAAAAGTACAAAAATTTTTGAGGACGGTTGAGGGTTTTCAAATTCAAAGGTCTGAAACTTGAACTTTTACAATTTTGAGGCAATTTTTTTATGTAATCAAAAAAGTATTTTTTGGACATACAGGCCAAAATTGAAAGTAGGTAATCGGTTCAGTGGTTACAGAAATATCGTACACACCAGCGGACGACAGCGGAGTGATGGTCGATCATGCATAACTCCTACATTTATTATTAAAAATTAATAAAAAAAAAACAACTACAAGTTCTTCAAAGGTGCATAAAAACATGACCCAATTTCAAATTATTCGAATTGCTAGTTTCTTAAAAAAAATTAAAATTTCACTATGATTTTAGCCCAAAGAATAGGGGCGCGGAGGCCTACATTTGGGAATTTTTTCTAGAAAACCGATAAACTTTTATTATTAAACATTAGTCTATTGAAAAGGGTACATCTTACGGATATTTCAGTATTTTTTGTGGTAAAAAGTACTGAAAGGTTTGCGAGTTATAGGCGATCCCCGAGACGCCCTTTTTTTAAGCGCTTTGCGATGACAACCGTAGCTCGGTGCAGGATCATCCAAAACTGAAAATTCGAAATTTTTTAGACAATATATGAAATTATCTAAGCGCTATCGGGGCCGATTTTGGAAAAATTATTTTAACATAAAATAGCGACTGTACAAAATTGAAGCATTGATATTTGGCAAAAAATCGCTCGCTTTTCGAGTGTAAAAAAAATTGTAGGCAAAAGAAAATATAAAGTTAAAGCTCCCGATAGCGCTTAGATTTTTATCCCAAAAATAACCCTGCAAAGCCTAGAATAAATTGGTTCATTAATTTTTTAGTTATGCGTGTCACCGACTTTGAAAAAATAATTTTGAGGGAAATGCGTATAACTTTGTGAATTTTGCCTCCCCCCCCCCCCCCCCCCCCCTAAATGACAGAAGTCACAAGTGTCGAAGCAACTGACTTTTGAACTTGACAGTACGGTGAAGTTGCTAAGCAACTACTTGACAACACAAACCTAACCTTAATGTGTACTCCAAGCTTTCACTCCAATGCATATAGAATTTGTAAACTTGTAAATTTGAAGGGGTATGTAAGTTTCTAGTGGTATGATTTGCATGGCCAAGATATCAGCCTTCACATTAAAGCATATCAAGCAACAGAGATATGCAAGATCCTTTTACACGGTGCACCATAACGAGAAACGAGGTCTATTCTATGTGAAACTAGATGACGACTGTAAGATATGTTACTTGAGTAATCCTTAGTCTAGTCTATCCCTTCACATACTTACCTTTCTCAGTCGTCTAAACTTTGATGACTCGAGAACTAATCTAACGTGTCGAATTGCTTCAACATACAAAGCGATATAACACTTCGGATCGTATTATTTCCCATTAGCCAGAGCGACGTTGCAATATACAGCGGATGGAAAGGTTTTGGACATGCAAGTGATCAATGTGCCATACAGATACACAGGGCGGGGCTTGGCGCGGTTACTCGCAGAGGTAAAATTCTTGTAATTTTATTTAAGAATGCGAACCCATCACTGTAAGCTGTGAATTAATTTTCAGACTGCGTTTACTCATGCTATAGTAAATCACTACTACATGTACTTGACATGCGACTACATGCAAAAGTATTACCTCGCAGTTAAGAATCCTGACCTAGAAGATCGTATCGTTGGACCGCCACATATTTTAGGATCTGACTACGAGGCCCTCGACACTGATAATTACGAACTACCAGATCCAGAGGACTTCTTGTAATTCCCTTAATAAGCGCTCTTCTCAGCGCTTTAGACATATTTACAGAATCTGCATTTTATTTATACATTTATGGCCTGGGATTGAGTATTTTGTACGGTTTATAAAATGGAGGAAATAGAGTATGCGACTTTGATCGAGTGGTTTTGTCATCAATTTTATTATAATGGAATGCTGCTTTATTCTAAAGAAGCGTGCGATGCTTATCCGACTAGCGAGCGTCTGAGGATTCTCTTGAGCCTCGCGTATGCGTTAACTGGGAAAGCTCAAGAAGCGATTAAGGAAAGCTCCGGCTTAATGAATAATGCAGACACGACATTGGCAGCGCTGCTTCTCCAGAACACAGCGTACACGATTAGCGACAATGTTGAAAGAGCTACGTTGATGCAGATCGATACAAGAATTAGAGACGAGAGAAGAAGATCATCCCCGGATGCGTTATCTTTAGCAGCGTTGGTATTGCTTTTGTCGCAGAAGCCTGATAAAGCTAAAGATTACGCGGAGCGAGCCTATAAACAGGACTCGTCCAACACAAACGTTTCGCTGGTTAAAGGTTGGGTGGATCTGTTCGTAGCGGACAAAGACAACTCGGGCGAACCGAATTTGTTCGAAGTAGTTTTGAAAAAGGACCCAAAGAATGTCAACGCTATACTTGGCTCTGCGCAATATAAAAAGCAGCGTGGCGACTATGCGGGAGCAATATTAACGTTGAACTCGTTGATCGTTCGTTATCCCAAGTTATGTTTCCCTTTGATCGAGAAACTGTGCAATCAGCTGGCGACGAAGGACTGGGACCAAGTTTTAGAGACTGCTAACAGGATACTATCAATTGATCTGCAAAATGCAGATGCTATGAAGGCCCAAGCATTCGTTAGCTTCTGTAGAGATGGGAATTACAACGAAGGGTTGAAACATCTACAGTCGCTGCTAAGAAGCCTGATACTTACAGAGACGAGAAACGCAACTGTTTTAATTAACAACGTCCAATTGTTCTCGCGATTGGCCTGCAAGAACGAAGAAATCTTGTCGCAGCTTTCTAGAACCGTGGAGAAGTTGCTGCAGCAGAACTCTAAAAGCCCGGATCTAATGGTTGAATTGGGAAATTTGTATGTCTCGTTGGATAAAGCGAAGGATGCGGAGCAATGGTACAGAAATGCTGTGAGGATAAACGAGTCTTCGTTCACAGCTCTGATGGGTCTAGCTCACTGTCAGCTTTTAGACGCCTCGGTCGATGCCTCAGACTTAGCGCAGCAGCAAATAGACTTTCTCATGGAGATACAATCCAGTTCGATGAACGCGGAATTGCTGTGTATGTCCGCGAAGTTGAAATCCAACGATCCGAATAAAGCTCTGCGTTATTTGGACGATGCAGCAACCATTATATCGAATAACTGTAGCTGCCTACCGTATGGATACGAGTACATGAAGAAGCTAAATCCTGATTTGTGTTTAGAGATTTCCAAGCAACGTCTGATTTACTCTATAACTAACGAGCTAACGAACTTGGAGGAAAAGGTATCGAGTCATAAGGAGCCAAGTTTGCGTCTATTAGAGGAACTCACCGAGGCGTATCCCGGCTTGAGTACGGCGCAGTTACTTCTGAGCAAAGCTAAGATGCAAAGCGGTGAGCTGGAAGGTGCTGCGAGTATACTGAAGAATCTTTTAGATAACGTCGACTCGTCCAACGCGGAAGCTCATTTACTCATGGCTCAGATTCTGGCTTGCCAGAAGAACTACCAACTGGCCTCACAGAGCCTCGAAGTTGGTTTGAGTTATTACTTCAAGATCCGGGACAATCCAATTTACCATTTAATCACAGGCATGGTGCAGAAGGAAAGCAAAGATATTGATGGTGCCATAAAAAGCTTCCAAACAGCTATGTCGTATACAGGATTGCAATCCCGCGAGAGTTCTTTGGAAACGATACATATTTCGACGTCAGATATGGCAACCTTGTATCTGGAGTTAATTTCCGCTTATGGCAAAATGAGGCAGTTCAGCGAAGCAGTGGATTTAATGGAGGATGCGAAGATAAAGCTTGGGAATACTACCGAGGAAGGTAGAATATTAATAGGAAACGCAGAACTGCTTTTAGAAATGGGAGAACTAGACGAAGCCATCGACTGTTTATCTAAAGTAACCCCAGACCAGCCTTATTACTTGCAAGCGCATACACGTTTAGCTGAAATCAATTTGAAGCACAAGAAAGATAGACACGCTTTCGCTATGTGCTTTAGGTGCGTTCTAATTAAACCTTTTCCTTCTTTTCAGTCCGTGTATTTTTTACAAATCCGTAAGAATTTTTATATTCTGGGTTGCAGGGAATTAGTAGAGCATTGCCCTGGTCCCAAGACGTACAGCATGCTGGGCGATGCGTACATTTCCATTCAGGAACCAGAGAGAGCGATAGAAGCGTACGAGCAAGCTCTGAAACAGAGTCCCGTGAATAAGCTGCATGTAGCGAGTAAATTGGGAAAAGCTCTTGTGAAGACTCACCAGTACGCGAAGGCTATAAATTATTACCAAGATGCGATAAAGCAAGATAATTTTAAGGGCCTGAAATTGGATCTCGCTAAGTTGTTCATGAAAATGAAGCAGTTCGATAAAGCAGAAGCTACGCTTGTTCAAGAGCTACAAGGTATTCAGCTACTTCTTCTCGCACCTATCTTTTTGCAAATAGCTTATTATTTCAGATGGGCGTCGAGATACTGACATACAAAGCTTAGGAGTCCGTGGCCAGCTGCTGTTGTTGCTAGCGAAGACACGAGAGAAGGCGGAGAATATTCAAGGTGCCCTATCTGCGCTGAAAGAAGCCAAAGAGAATCAGCAGAGGTACATACAACGTCTTGGAGGCTCAAATTTGGAGGACGAGGAACAGCTCCTGGCCAATATCTGTTTGACGATGGCTGACTACTCGTCGTCTTTGAGGAACTACGATCAATCTATCGAATACTACAAGGAAGCTTTGAATCATAAGCCAGCGAATGTGCAAGCGTTGTTGTCACTGACGAAGCTCTACATGCAGGTGAACAGTTGTACGATCCCGGTTTGACAGGTTTATGCGTAACGATTCCTTAAACCAACAGACCAACAGCCTGGACCGATGCGCGCAAAGCTGTACAGCTCTGTTGAACGCAGACCCAAACAACGAAGCAGCCTCGATAATGATGGCCGACCTTGCGTTCAGAAAGGTGGACTTCGACACAGCAGCGTTCCACTTTCGACAGCTGCTAATGAAGCAGCCAACGTACTGGACGGCTCTGGCGAGGCTGATAGAAGTCTCTCGCAGGACAGGTAAATTCAAAAGAGGTTAGGATATCACGGAGGATATTAAATCACTTTTCCATAAATTAGGAAGCATGGACGATCTGGAGGAATGGCTTCATCGAGCGGAACAAGGAAGAACAACTTCGACTTTAGCCGCTGGATACTATTACTGCGCCGGATTATTAGACTGGCGTATGGGCAGATTAAACTCAGCTCTCCGACAGTTTAATTTTGCAAGACGCGATCCAGAGTGGGGCCAACAAGCAATATATAATATGATAGAGATTTGTTTAGACCCGGACGACGATTCCTCCCTTTCCAACGATGTCTTCAACGACGAGGACACCGAGTATCAAGACTCCAGGACAATGGCACTGAAAACAGCTTACCGCCTCTTGCAGGTATCCTTTCCCCTGGACTTCTAGAGAAAATGGGCAACACTAGCCCTCAGTACCTTAACTAACTCCCACCTATTGCTTCAGGAATTGAATCCTAAAGGCAGTCCACACGAGATGTTGACGCACAGACTGTTGAGCAACTTCTTCCTGCTGGCTACGAAGCAGAAGTCCAACATAGAGAAGGCTCTGCAGGACTGCACGTCTCTGGCTAGCCAGGACGCGTTGAGGGATCACGTAGGGCCAGCCCTCGGCATGGCGATGGCGCACATCCTTCTGAAGCAGACCCCCAGGGCGCGGAATCACTTGAAGCGCGTTAGCAAGAACACATGGACGTTCGAGGACGCGGAGTATCTGGAGCGCTGCTGGTTGCTCTTAGCCGACATCTACGTGCAGTCGAACAAGTACGACCTAGCGAACGACCTGCTGAGGCGCGTGCTGCAGCACAACGCCACGTGCGTCAGGGCTCACGTGCTCGCAGGCCACATCGCCGAGAAGGAGCAAAATTATCGCGAAGCTTCGGCTCAGTACGGGCACGCGTGGAAATACGGTGGCAAGTCTAAGCTGCCAGTTGCTTACAAACTAGCGTACTGCTCCATGAAAGCGAAGTCCTACGCGGAAGCGATAGAGGCTTGCAACGAGGTCCTGAAGCAGAGTCTCGACTACCCACGCATTGGGAAGGATATTTTAGAAAAGTGTATCAATAATCTGCGCACCTAATAAATGTATACTAGGTCTCTAGAAAGCTTTTGTGTATTCTTTTGCGTGGGAGCTACAGGTGGTATAGTCGAAAGGAACCACCCTGTATGTATTAGCAACGGGATTCCGATGCTCCTTTGGTAAATAATTAAAATGGACCCGATTGTATCAAGGAAAGGCGAGTCTGTCGTTAGTAATATCTCGCGACGCAAGGACGATCTAAGGCTCGTGGTCACAGACGCCAGCACGGACTTAGCTCTGGCGTTAATATATAGGATACTGATTGACGATGTCTTCGGAACGAGTCGGGCGATTTTCGTCAGCCTTTTCGAGTTCAGAGATAAGGCGGTGTTCTTGGAGAGCGTCTGCATTGAACTCACTTCATTCAGCCCCAATCTGCTGACCGGTGAACAATCTTTGCACCCTTGGGTCCTCCAGCTTTTTTTTTATTTACCGTGAATGGGATAAGAATAGCGAATTAAAAAATTCGAATGACGGTAAACTGTAGAAGGAAAACCTGGTGGGGGGAATGGAGCTATCTAGCACACGTGAAGCAACCTCTCTTAGTTGAAAGTAAGAGGAAACACGGCTGTATTGTTTGAGCATTCAAACGCGACTAACGGAAATTTTTGGGCGAGCACGGCGTCAAGGTGAGGCGTGTCGAATTTAGACTGCTTGTTCATACAGGGTGTTTATAAATATGTGGGACTAAATAAATAAGTATTTTACGAAATATAATACAAAAATTAAAAAAGAATTAAAACCGACTTTGAAAATATAAAAAATAATTTTTTTGCTTATTTAATCTGCGATTCTCATTATTTTTTATTTCGGCGCCTCATCATTTGCACTGTGCAATTCTAGCACCAACCTAAAAATATTGAGAGTCGTAGATTAGAGAAGGAAAACAATTATTTTTTACTTCTTGGTGCATTTTTATTTTCTCGAAGTCGGTTTCATATTTTTAGATTTTTTATTTTTCACTTTTTAGTTATTTCGGTTATATAACTACATCTTTTTAAAAAAATATGGGAAGGGCTGTAAAAAGAGCTGCTTGTAATAATAATAATGAAGTCGATTAATGAAGTAGATTTCTTATTTTTGGTGTAACTTCAAAACTACTCAACCAATTTTGCTAATTAAGTTTATTGAAGCTAAACTAAATGCAATAAGTTTCACGAAAATCGGTCCTGTAGTTACGGAGAAATTCGCGGACAAACATAATACATACAAACACATTAAACTGAGAGCCTCTTTTTTTTAAGTCCGTTAAAAAATATTTATAATTGCAATATTAAGCATTATTGGACACACGCGTATACTAACTTTTTTTTATTATTTTGGTGAGTAGAACGACCCTGAGAAAACGTCCCACATTTTATAAACACCCTGTATAAATGTCTACAGAGAGCTTTGTTTGCGATTGATAACATACGATGGCAGGGGGCACACAGTGGGTCGGATTTACTTATTTGACGCCTTTTTGGTCTTTTTTTTTAAGATATCAGAATGAAATAGACACCAAAAAATAGGAAAAAAATATTCCTTTCTAATGATGCATAATTTAATATTTATTACATTTATTATTTTACATTTTTCATTTTTTGTAACAAATTTTTCGAAAAAAAATTTGGAAAACCATTCATTTGGTACTTTATTTAATGCCCTTTCCTGTGGTTAAATCGAATGTTCGGGTAACTTTGCGTTTCCAAGTTATAAGGAAAGTTGCAAAATAAAGGAATGTAGCCAAATATCGTTTTGTTTAAATTGAAGCCCCATATTTTGCGCTAAACATCATCTTATATTAGTAATTAACGTAAATAATCTATTAAAAAATAATTCTGAAAACAGTCAGGAAAATTGCGAGATTTTTTAAAATTGACAAGGAATATCTTTCAAGTCCCAACGAGTCCCGTATTTTTACAGGATGGAATCTTTTCAGTGCACCTTCCTCTATAAAATCATGCAAGAATCACTTCCATTTCGTTCGATTTCTCGATATATTTCGGTTTGAACTCATCAGCGTCGCGTCATTTTCTTCAGGTTCATGCGTTGCATCCTTCTTGGAAGGAATTGTTTAAATTATCGGCACTTGAAATGTTTATGGTATGATGCAGATAAACCTTCGACTCAGTGCTCTATTTTCCATGTCCAATCGGTTGAAACTGTACCAGCAGAAACGGTTTCATGTAATACTTCAAGTAATTTCATCATCACATAAAATAAATTCTACAAAATTTAAAAAATATGCGCTAAAGACAGCAAGCTGCTTTGTAAAAAATTATGGCTGGTATTATATGCCAGCTTGAGTACTTAAATTACTCATCTATGGAGCAGATATAGTGAAAAATGCACTACTTCCGATCGGTCAGTTATCTGAAGAGGCACTGAAGACGAGGCATAAAGATTTAAAAAAATAAAGAAATAGAAATAGCAGGAAAATTTCAAGGATCGCCACAAACGAAGATATATTTTTCAGATTGCTTTTAACGTCAGATCCATATATATATATCTACCACAAGAACAAAATCGAGCGACAAAAAACTGAAAACATTAGACCCAGAAGCTGCAGAACTTATATTCCACTGAAAGAAAGGACGTCCGTCCTTAACTGGTACATATTACGTTATATATCATTGAAAGAGAATTATTTTTTTAATTTTCAGTTCCAATTTCATTATAATATTTTTTCGGACTCAAGTGTTATAAAAATATGTCGTCGCATGAATGTGAAGAAAATGACGCGACGTTGATGACTTCAAAACTATTTTTTAATAGATTATTTACATTAATTACTAATAGAAGATGATGTTTAACGCAAAAGATTGGGCTTCTATTTAAACAAAACGATATTTCGCACTTGGAAACGAAATGTTTCCCGAACATTCGATTTAACCACTGAAAAGGGCATTAAATAAAGTACCAAATGAATAGTTCCCAATTTTTTTTCAAAATTAAGTTAAAAAAATGTAAATAAATGTCAAAAATATTAAATTATACATCATTAGAAAGTAATATTTTTTTCCTATTTTTTGGTGTCAATTTCATTCCGATATATTAAAAAAGACCAAAATAGAGTCAAATAAGTGAATCCGGCCCACTGTGGGGCATGGCGAGGTGTGGTCCTCGTGAATAAACAAGGTCCAAGTTGGGAAATAGGGACGGAGCTGCTTGCCTTTCGCTGTTATCGTTACTTTGGGAGCGAGGGAAAAGTGATATGAATGTTTTAAATACGAATTAAATTAAAGACTATCAAGGGAATTTAAGCAACCTATTATGCAACTTTGCGTGCATTTTTAGCCTCAAAAATCGCCTCGGACACAAGCATATTGTAGTAGGTAACAGTTTACTGTAAAAATAATCTTCATGAGTTCATATTTTCGGTAGAAAAATACTATATAAATGAAACAAAGATTTATAATTTATATTTTGCACGGATTTTAGCTATTTTAATTTTTTTTTCAATTGGTTTTGTAAGCAGTGTATTTTATTGTGTTATATTTTTGGAAATCCACAAATATTAAATATACTTAAAAATTGTATGGACTTTAGCTACTTGATATATTTTTTATTTATTTGGTTTTGTATAGATAAAATATATTTTACTTTGTTATATTTTTGTAATTCCACAAATATTAAAAAAAAACTGAAAAATTTTAAAATAAGTACAAATATTTATTTTCCATTTCAATCATATTCTTTTGTGAAAATTTGAGAATAACGTTTTTTTGCGAATAGTGAAAAAACCTTTCTTTCAAAAATCGGTTTTTGTATAAACCTTAATTTGCACACAAAATTGCATAATTTTCTGAACTTCCAGTTTGCCAATTTTCCCTTGTAAGGTACTCTGAGGTATCAGAAAACTAGGGTACCTAGGGTGCAAAGGTTTACAGCTTCTTGCTGCCAAGAAGGAACATAAATAAATAAACGCAATTTCACGGGGACAGGTGTGACTTATAGTTCGGATGCCTCGGTCGCTTTTAAAGACGCAGACGTTGTAATCTGCATCGGTTCAGCGAGGGAGTATGCGTTCGAGGAGGAGGAATACAATGATCCATTCTTCAAGGAACACGCTCGTGTCGCGAAGTTCTATGTATTTAGAGATATTCGTTTGGGTAGATTGAATGTCCGAATTGCTGAAGATTGCTGGAGGGTTTTGTGTGCTTTTAGGGCGAAAGTATAGAAGCATATGTGAAGAGGGACGCGAGGGTCGTAGCAGTTGGGAACATGGCTGTTGCCATTATCGCTAAATATGCGAAATCTATTCCTATCGAGAACATAACTGGGCCGGTGATGTTTAATTTGAAGATGGCTGCAGCACAGGTTTCATTTACTCTGTCGAAATATAATTTCCCGTGCTGGTGGAAGCAGTTGCCATTTGGGCCCTGCTCAGAAGGTCCCCCAGGGCCCCATCCTCAAAAAAGATATATGATTTTATCCAAACATTATATTTGTTTCTGTGCTACTGCACTTAGTTTGTTTTTAATAAACTACCTCTTTATTTTCCCTGAAAAATGGGTCCCTTGGGACGTTGCCGCCTGGGCCCTAAATAATAAGAAGGATCGACATAAACAAAATATTTTTTGCAAGTTTAAAGATGCCTCCTTATTTTCCAAAAGTTTTTAATCCAATATGATCAACAGTTTTTTAAAAAAACTTAAGTATCAATTACATTTGGGGCTGTTAGACGAGTATCCCCTTAAATCCGCCACTGCTCTCGTGGGACCTGCATTAAAAATTCTATTTTTAATCTCAGATCGCTGCCAGGGCAAAGTGTCTTCCCACGGAAGTGAAGAATCTAATTGTGTGGGGCAACAACAATCGGTACACTTTTCCAGATTGCAGATATATATCCTTACCCACAGGAAGAACCCTAACAAACAAGATGAAAGTGTGGCTAAGAAACGGTCTACCGCGAGTAAGAACCCTCTGCATCTTGCATTTACTACCATGGGCGTCCGAAGGGGGGTGCAAAAGGAGCAGTTGCCCCCCTGGCTTTAGAGAAAAAAAATTTGGTTTTAAATTTTTAATTAAATTGGTACTATAAAATGGGTTAAAAAAGCAAGAGGGATATATTTTTCTTTACCATCATCCCAATGTTACCCCGCTCCCCCTGGAGAAAAGTCTCCGCACGCCCTTGCTATCACTTCTTTCAGAAAATGAAAGGGGAATTAAAATCCACGAAAATCAGTGAAAAATTGAGACTTTTTGAATGATCGGTAAGAAAGTACTTAGGTAATTTATAAATTGTTTACTGTTGCACTAGGGAAAGGTGCGTCCCTATATTAAAGATTTTTCCAAAAGGCTTTTGTTACTCCCAAAAAAATTTCGTCATAATTAAGAGTAACTATTTATAATTAAATATAAAGTGTGGCAAAAATTTGTTTCGCCCTGATCGGCGGATGAGCTACATCGGGCCCTGATTCCATTCATCCATCCTCCCCTCCCCCCATATTTATTACCTTCGTAGATCATGGCAAGTATAGCGCACAGACCGAGTTACCTCAGGTCAATGGCGTACGGATTGGCTGATCACTGTAAGGACTTATGGAATGGGACTCCGGAAAATGAATGGACCTGTATGGTAGTAGCGTCTGATCACTCTTATGACGTCCCAGCTGGGATATTCTTCGCGTTTCCTGTGATTTGTAGGAACAGACGATGCGAAATCGTGCAAGTATGTTCTATAAACTCTTGTATGGAAATTTACAAATTCCTAAATTTTCATTTTGACCCAAAATCGAGTCCCAAATCCTCATTCCTACTTTACTAATTTAGAATTTCTCAGATTTTCATTTTGACCCAAAATCGAGTCACAAATCCTCATTCCTGCTTTACTAATTTAGAATTTCTCAAATTTTTATTTTGACCCAAAAATAAATCACAAATCCACATTCGTTCTTTAAACGAAGACTCCTTTATTAGTAATTACTGATAATTAGTAATGGAAGATTTCGACTGAAACTTCTTCGAAGCTTTGAATAACTAATAATCGTCAATAATAAATAATAATAATTTTTAAAATTTCTGTTAACTTCTTTGAATCTTAAATAACTAATAATCCTCAATAATAAATAATACTTTTTTTATTTTTTTTAACATTTTCAAAATAGTAAACCATGAAACTAAATAAACTGAGTTTTATTTTTGTCTGCTCGTTTCTTGTAAATATATGATATTGGGTTAACTTCACCCAAATTTACTTCTCCGTGTAACTTTACAAATTTTGTATAAGAGTGAAGGCTCTCATTAGTCACAGTAATCATCCCACATGTTTCTATCAACCCTTTGCACTTCACCCATGCATCTTAATCTAAGCTAAAATGCAAATTGAATACTGATGTCATTAAGCCTCGTGAAAGTGGGAGAATTCGTATTTCCTAGAATTAAATAAACTATTACTGTATTCTCATGCAAAAGATCTCTCTTCGATTGGTGGTCTGATAAGTTGCAGTGTAAAGGGTTGAGCGTGAAGTTTGTAGAGAGAATTATCATTCTTAGAATTATTCTTTCGGATGTATCAGAGTAAATACTAACTAGAAATGGGTTTGGCCATTTTCTAGGGTCTCTGCAACGACCAGTACGTAGCGAACTACATCCTGTACCTAAGCAGATTGATCGCGAGGGACAATTCTGCAGCGATCAAAATATTGAACCGGGAAACATAAATCCACCGGCCCGTTGTCCACTCAACCGCGCAAGTTCGTCTACACATATTTCCCATTTTATTGCGTTTTTACAAGATACATTTATTTACAAGTTCCCTTTAACGACATAAAGTGGCGACTTTACGATGTTCACACATGGGTCCATTATTTGTGCATCGTGTCAACATGGTAGCTTTATTAACGAGGAGGCTTCGAGAGTGTCCCCAGAATCTTATCCATTTAATTTTACAACGTAGCTCCAACGACTCCATTATAACATCCATTATAACAAAACAATTATTTCTCCCCTAGAAATTATTGCAAACGACCATTTACAAACCGATGAAAGAGAGCAAAATAAATCCCAAGAATTATCAAAATACGCCAACTGTGGATCCTTCTAGATTAAAGAATATTAATTAACAAAACTCCAGAGCTTACTGCAAAATACTTTCATTATAAAATATTTCATCAGCCTCCACCGTTGAATTCTACAAACCATACTGACGAAAAAAACGCCACACAAGCATTCCCATCCACAAGTGAAGAAATAAAAACGGAAAATCTATTCGCAACATCCCCAACTGTCCACCCCTGAACGTATGCAAGCCTCGGCGATTTCCACTCGTGTGGCGCCGCTTCGTCGATGTAATTAGTAGAATATTAGCCGAGCCAATTATTTCAGACGAGCCCATGAATGTCGAAGGCAAGTTCAGAGGTCCAGATACATGATTTGGGTGGCGGAAACGGCCCCGCAAGCGGCGAGGGTGCTGGCCACGCAGACTACAGCCGTGGTGGTCCCCGACTGGCTAACGATCGTCCCAAGGCAGCAGGAGAGCAAGAACTGCGCCAGGAAGACCATGGAAGAGACGATCGCGACGTCGGTGCCGAGGCCGCGAACGCCCCCGCTTTGAACGGCTTCACCCTCCGCTGTCACCTCGAACTGCAAAGTCGACTAACTCAATTTCCGCGGCGCACGGTACGCCGGGCGTTACGTCCGACGACGTCTTCTAATGGCATTACAGCTTTCGCGATGCTTATCGTGCTTCGGCGAACGAGGGGCTCATTGAAAAACAGGCCCATGCCACTCTGTGCGCGTTCCATTTGTTCGATCATTGAGGCGTGACGAAGGTGACGAGGGAAAAGAACTCGCGAGCTTATTACGCACTTAAGCTCTGATTTATTAGCGGCATTTATAATATTCTTAACTGATTCGAAATATGGAAATATTCGAGTATTCGAATACTTCAGTTGCTCAATTATTTGACGAATACTAGTCGAATATCCAAGTATTCGAATACTAGTCGAATATTGAAGTATTCGAATAGTATGGTGTATATTATACAACAAGTTCTTTAGGTTCGTTTGTCAGGGTGAAATCTTGCAAGCTAATTTTGACTCACTTCACACCATACTATTCAAATACATCAGTATTCGAATAGTATTCGATTACATCAGTATTCGAATAGTATTCGATTACATCAGTATTCGAATAGTATTCGATTACATCAGTATTTAAATAGCATTCGATTACATCAGTATTCAAATAGCATTCGATTACATCAGTATTCGAATAGTATTCGATTACATCAGCATTCAAATAGTATTCGATTACATCAGTATTCGAATAATAACATTCGAATACTCAAATATTCGAAGTTTATTCGTAGCATTCGAGTACTTGTAAAATATTCGAATATTAAGTTATTCAAATAGTCCCAGCCCTAATTCAAAGGAAGGTATAATAAAAGGTGTAATACAAAGGAAGATTAATTTCGGAGCAATGATATACTTCAATTTCTAATTAAAATAATTGCAACTTAGTTCCGAATTTCCCGAGAAAATTACTTTCCTGTAAGTTTATGGCACTGTGCCACATGCTCGTATTTCTCTGAGCCCCTCAAATTTCCACTCCTCCTCCAAGAAGGACGTTCCAATGACACCAAAATGGCCACGCAAGGATTAATCTCGTAGAATTTAATTTCGAGACGACGACTTATGTAAAACCTTAATCGTTCAATAAAGATTCCACCGAGTCAGATGTTGAATGGTCTCTTTCGTTCCTAGCACTTAATCTCCCAGAATTTCCTAGATCGTCTTAATTACCACGCGCAGGATACTGTTACATATTTGTCTCGTTAAACCGGAGGCCTTGGTAAGGTGAATTTAAGAAGAGTATTGTGTTTCTCGAGAGAGATTACCGCAGTGCTTCTGTGGGAGCCGTTTTACTTTCGACGTCGAATGGTGTTTATCACTGGTTTTCATTAGCCGCAGAGAGTCCCAGCTACAATCTTTATTCCCTGAATGACAAACGACGCTTTGTAATATCACTCACCGTCGACGAGGCGTGGTAATGTGCAACTAGTAAGTATGGCATGGTGAACAAAGTGGAGTACATAACGCCCGCGGTCCAGGAGAACACGATGACTCCCACGGGATGCTTGGTCAGCGCCATCATCATCATCCCGGTGCTGTAGAACAGGAGGCCGCAGATGTACACCCTCCGAGCTCTGGAGACAGAAAGGAAAATTCCCGAAGCTGGATTATAAAGCAGTTTTATTAAAATGGTGAGTTCACTGGCACAAACGAGGGGAAGAGAAGGGCTATCGAATGTGGATTTTACTTGTAGCGTTCTATTAGCTTCTCGATGATCAACGAGTAACACGAGCAGGACAACGAATACATGGACATCCCCCAGCATCCGAAACGAACGCCACTCTCGTACAACTCGCGCTCCTTGGAACCGTCCGGTGCCTGTCGTTCACATTTTGAGAATTATCAGTAGCAGCAGTATCGGGAAATTTGTGGGAGTGTGTCGTGATGAGTAGAGGAGGATACAGGGAGGATTTTCTCTGGAATTGGGTGAAGGAGCTTTATCTACAAAGTTTAAAGTATCACTGGTTAAAATTGGAAGATTTTGGAGTTTGTAAGTGATATATAGGAAAAATTGTTACAATTTTCATAGAGATATTGTTGGAATTAGGGATGGGACTATTTGTCGAATTTTTCGATATTCGAATATTCGAATACTTCAGTTGCTCAAGTATTTAGCGAATATTATTCGAATATCCAAGTATTCGAATCCTATTCGAATATTTAAGTATTCGAATACTATTCGAATATTTCAGTATTCGAATACTACTCGAATATTTCAGTATTCGAATACTACTCGAATATTTCAGTATTCGAATACTGATGTATTCAAATAGTATTGTGTGAATTATAAATCCAGTATTTTATGTTCCCTTTTTTACTTTGTCAGGGTGAAATCTTATAAACTAATAACATGATTTATAATAGTTCACACCATACTATTCGAATAGTATTCGAATACTGAAATATTCGAATAGTATTCGAATACTGAAATATTCGAATAGTATTCGAATACTGAAATATTCGAATAGTATTCGAATACTTAAATATTCGAAGTCGATCCACCGAGGTCTCTTATTAAGGACTCCCTTTCATGGGGATTTCTGATCATAATATGACTGATTCAGCGTTGATAGTTTCTTGCCTGAGGGTTGCCCCCATAGACAGCTTCCCCGACGAAGTCTGTGAAGTACAGAGAGTAGCAGACGTGGGCCATCCAGCAGAAGAGATTAGTCAAGCAGACCATGCGGAGGCTGTGGGGCATGTAGACGATGGAAAGAAGGTACTCCGTTAAAGTGGCCTTAGGGTTCGCCGCGGCATCTTCGTCGAAGCCATCCTTAGCGAAATTATTGTCCTGAGTGGGTACGTCAGGTACCATCGGTACCTGTCCAGCTCTTCTTTCGGGATCCTGCACTGGAAGAGGCTTCAAGACAAATTCCTGGCGAACACCCAAGACTCCACGTTACCCAAATTTTCAGGGGATCCATCAAAATTGGATTTAACTTCGACGAAATTCCCTAGAATTTGGCCCCTCCGGCCGGAAATTTTCACGCGATCCATCAAAATCGGACCTAGCTTCGACGAAATTCCCTAGAATTTTTCCCCTCAGGCGGAAAATTTTCACGCGATCCATCAAATTCGGACTAAATTTTAACGAAATTCCCTAGAATTTTGCCCCTCCATCCGGATTTTTTCATGCGGTCCATCAAATTTGCACCAGCTTCGACGAAATTCCCTAGAATTTGGCCCTTCCGGCCGGAATTTTTCACGCAATCCATCGGCATCTCCGTTAAAAATTGCAATTTAACTAAAAAACAGTCCAACTTCGGCTCAGAGAATTCTGATAAAAATCGCCACGAATTCTACATCCCTGGATGTTCACTCACGTCCTTCCTCGTGGCGACGTCCTGCTCGTTGTCCAGCGCCCCGTAAGAAGCACACTCCTCCGTCGCGATTTTATCGCACTCCCTCTGCTCCTCGCCTCTCTCATCGCCGGATGCCTAAGTAAATATATGTTCGATAGAACAACGAGGGCCAGAATCACTCTAAATGTCACAATGACGTTCCACCGCTTTGTTCCAGAACGAACCTTTCGTTCCTGCAGCTGCTGGTACTCGTCCCTCTCCAGCAGCTCCAGTGGGATCTCCTTGAAGCTCGTGATGGTGCAGAACACGCAGATAATGAAGATGATGGTGATGAGAGTGAACGTCGCGTGGAGATGGCCACCCAGCATCACCCCAATCGTCGTGGCGTCCCAGTTAATGCCACCCAGTCCGTACCCCATGAAACCCCCTAAGCCCGCCATTATGGTGAACGTACTGAGGCCCTTCGCGTGGTCCTCTGAGGGCATAGGTCCCTAGTTATCGACTCTGCTCCAATTAGAATCAAAGACTCAAGAAGATAAAGAAATTGGGATAGGGACTTTCCTGGGCTAGGATTTTATGTAACCAAAATTGTACTTGGGGAAGATGGAAAGTGAAGAATACTTGAGAGACTCCTCTATTCTATTTAAAATTGTTTTAATAGATTCATCCACAACTAGGCCAGCTTGGTGGTCTCCTACATGCTTGACCAGTACTACTAGATTTTCAGAAGATGAATCTAGGAGCAGTTTCCTTTTATAAATTCATACTTCCCTAATTATTTACAGCAGCTTAGGTAATGGTACTCTTTATGGAGGCACAGTG
Source organism: Andrena flavipes (assembly GCA_963971345.1). Classification (NCBI taxonomy): domain Eukaryota; kingdom Metazoa; phylum Arthropoda; class Insecta; order Hymenoptera; family Andrenidae; genus Andrena; species Andrena flavipes. The sequence goes on along the minus strand of OZ020479.1, from coordinate 69,626,893 downwards.
GGTTCATTTACTTGCCAGGTGTAGTGACGTCGAGCAAGTAGGCCCTGGCGGGGCTCTGACAAGCGTCGGCGTCGAAGTCGAGGAGGACCGTGCCCAGGATCGTGAAGAAGATTCCCCAGGAGTGCGAGGGTGGCTCTGTCGACTCTACCCTAGCCTGCTTCGCTGTGGTTCGGTGGCCCAAGGGGGCTGTGTAATTGGTCGAAGTCGGCGAGGTGTCGCCGAAGGCGTACCCCATGTCCTCCCCATTGGGGACGAGTATCAACCCTAGGTTCAAAGTTGGATAGCTTGAGGAATTTTCAAGCCGCTGATAATTTTATTTCCAGAGGTATAATTGGTTTCTTTCTCTACCTATCAACACCCCAATGGCCAGTAAGAAAATGAAGGGCCTCCGCCTCCCATACTTCGATCTGCACCTGTCGCTCAGGCTTCCCAAAATCGGGGTGACGAAGAAGCCTATCAGAGGGCTGAGGGCCCAAACCAGCGTCATGTGCTGGTGATCGACGCCGATCTTCAAAAGGGTCGGTGAGACGAACGCGGTCTCCGCGGCGTACGAAAATTCGATCCCCATCACGGCCGCGGAAACGCGCACCAATTCACCTCGGGACTTTTTTCTGTAAAGACACCAGGTTGCTTGGTAATTGTTCATTAATCGAGACGCACTGGTACTTCTTTTTTCTTTTCACTTTCTCACTTCGGTTAGTCAACAGTGGACACACTTCGGGGTGGTGGAAAGTGGGCATTAGAAAATATTTAAAATACTCAATTATTAATTTTGAATATTTAAAATACTCAATTATTAATTTTGAGTATTTAAAATACTCAATTATTAATTTTGAGTATTTAAAATACTCAATTATTTGAGTATTTAAAATACTCAAAATCTGTATAAAATATTAATACAGCGTCATTGTGTAGCTCCAAGGAACTTTGAAAGTACCTAGAGTTTTATCGAGGTGCTCTTTTCCACTGGACACTGTTTTATGATTTTATTTTTCATGGAATTTTTACACTAGATTTCAGGAACAAATTAAAGGTACAAAGAAATGAAAATTTCTTAGCAAGCCCCTTAATTATTTACCTCAACTGTGAAGGGAAATTTATACAAATTTAGAGGAATATTTTATTCATCTACTATTTGGACAAAAGTGAAAGTGGACTATTTTGAATTGTTGGACGCAAGTGAGTCTACAAAATGGGTTGCTTCTCGCATTATATTTACGCTAAATAATGTTACTTTTTAACCGACTTCAAACAAAGGTCAATAAAAATTAAGAAACAATAAACTTTTTTTAAAAAATAGTAAAAAAACCGACTTGAAAGGTGCGCTATAAAGAATAAAATAATTTTTTTTTAACTCGGTGGCCGAATAGAAGCAAAATTAAATCTGTTTCTAAACCTTTATCAATTGTAGTCCATTAGCAAAAATTTAGTGGAACTTTTAGTAGAGGAGTTTATTTTTAATTTGACACCGTTTCCAAGTAAAAGTTATCCAAGTTATCCTTTTTAGCGCACTTTTGAAGTATGTTTTTTACATTTTTTTTAAAAAGTTTATTATCCAATTCCCTGGCACCTATAGATGCCTCATTAAAATTTCACCTAATTTTGACCAATTTATTACCATCCTCCTCAATACCCCCAAATAACATAAAATACCAAATAAATTTCCCTAATCCCCGAACTTTCCAGCCCAACTTACAACCGATTCCAAAATACTACCTGTAGACATGAGCATAATCATCCAAGGTCCTCTCCAATTTCGGTGGCCCGCGCAGGTGGTTCAAGAACCCCTCGACACCCCGGTCCAGCGGCACGCCGTTCTTCCACTCTTTCCAAACTTCCCACTTCTCCTTGATCTTATCGCGAACATCGTGCACCCTTCCCGCGAAGCCCTCGTACTCGTGGAGTTTGTCCACCATGGTGGATACTTCGTGCGCCCTTGTTTCAACCGTAAGTCCTGCCTCTCATCGCGCCTCGATCAGTTTCAACCGCGAGTGAGAGCTTCGACTAACATCGAGGCACCGTGCGTTTCCCTCGCGAGTGCTTCGCAGAGGCTCTCGGAGAGAATGGGAGCGATCGCCGAAGGATCAGAGGGAGGATTGTTTTCGATACATCGCGCGCGATCGATGGGGAGAGAGGGATGCTTCCGTTTCGGAGGGGGTTGTGCTCCGTCGACGAGATACGAGGCTCGACTGACGGCCCCGCGAGCCCGCGACCAAGACGAAAGCTCGACCGACGTCGCCTTTCGCCGAGGATACCTCTCTGCTGGCTCCTCGCCGCTCCTCCGCGCCACCGAGGGGATGTAAAATGAGCTTTTCGTGTACCGAGGGAAACCTCCTCGCTATAGCGGGCTGTTCCTCGTTAGCGTTGATTAAAATCGGTTCAGCCGGTGGGGAGTTGCCGATCGAATTGCAGGCTTTTGGAAAAGGGCGGAGGGATCACTTGTGGGGGCGGGGAGGGTTGTTACTGTAATGATATCGGGCAGGGTGGATTTTCTTTTCGATTCTTCATCTATGGGGAGTTTCCTCGTGGGGAGCTTGGAACAATTCTTTTTATTTTTTAGAGGCTTGGGGTGGGTGAGGTTTTGAGGGGAAATAAGTTGGATTTGAGGGGGTTGAGTAGATGGGGGTCAGGGGTGAATCATGTTTTGGAAGAGATTTGAGGTAGGTCTGGAGAAGTTTTAGAGTAGAAATAAAAGTATTTCATTGTAAGTTAGGGCTTTATTTGTTTAGAATTTAAATAAGGTAGGTGTTTGTTTGTGTCAGAATAGAAATAAGTTAGATACCCCGAGTCCAAACTAGGGCTGGGACTATTTTTCGAATTTTTCGGTATTCGAATACTACTTGAATATTTCAGTATTCGAATACTACTTGAATATTTCAGTATTCGAATACTGATGTATTCAAACAGTATGGTGTGAATTATAAATCAAGTACTTTAAGTTCATTTTTTTACAAGCTTTTATTTTCCATTTCAGTTGTGAGTTCGTTACTTTATCAGGGTGAAATCTTGTAAACTAATAACATGATTTATAAGTTTACACCATACTATTCGGATAGTATTCGAATACTGAAATAGTATTCGAATACTGAAATAGTATTCGAATACTGAAATATTCGAGTAGTTTTCGAATACCGAAATATTCGAGTAGTATTCGAATACTGAAATATTCGAGTAGTATTCGCATACTGAAATAATTCGAGTAGTATTCGAATACTTAAATATTTGAATAATCCTAGCCCAAATTCAAACTAGATAAGATTCAGATCTGACCCACGTTTCAATAGAAATCTAAATTGGCTCCTACTTTGATCAAGTCTGAATCGACTACGAGATCACAACACGAAGACAGATAATTTTGGAAAAAGTTGTGACGACTTCGGTCAATATTACCGCTGTTCGCGTATGAAATACAAGTTAAACAGGCGATACAAATAATGAAGTGTCGAGGAGACTCTTTATACCTCCCCCGCATGTGTGTACCCGGTGTTTGCTCTGTCCTCAACCACTCTGGTATTTACACGCGCACACAGAGAACAAGCGTGGCGTGTCCCTGCTTGCGAAGCTCGCCAACAAAAGCTTTTTCCACTGGTCGTAGATGTAATTTCCGCCGTGGAAATTGCACTTTGCCGATCCTCCCGTGTTCCTTTCCAAGCGGGCTCTCGATTCGATTTAACTCCAGGGGTGGGTTTTGTGCTGGAGCCTTCAGCACGCGTTACTCTTTGTCCCATTTAATCCCACATTATTTATATTAATACCCGGCACTCTCGACTCCAATGTCAAGCTTTCGAATACTCGAAATCGAAATTGTCGAGGATCTTTGGCACTTGAGGGTGTATTCTCTAGAGGAACGAAATCCTCAAAAAGTCGATTTTTATTTTTAAACATTTTTGGGAAATATATATCCTCAAGAATGTACTGTTAAATTCTCATGGAAAAAATCCGATTGTTTTAGATTCTACAGAGGCATTTTATAGGGAGTGCAGAGGCTCAGCCTTTATAGATGAAAATTTTGAAAGCGTTTTTCTCGAAATCTCATTTTTTCACATCGTGAAAAAAAAATAAAATCACAAAATCTATCGAACCGATTGCTTTAAAAATTTTACTGCTTATTCTGCACACCTGCGACTCTCGCGGAAACTACAACCAAGTATTTTCATTGTGTCTAACCTACTTTTAAAATCTAAAATAGCAGAAGACAAAAGGTGGAAAAACATTTTTCTTGCATTTTTCCCGCGACTTTGCTAATTTTTAAGATAAATCACTAATTATTATGAGTTTAAATTCAATGCCTCGCAAATTTGTTTGCAGCTTACTGAAATGATAATAAACACGGGTGGATAATGCACATCGATAAAAATTGTGTAGTTTTTTTTGTTCGTAGTCCCTAAAGAATGGCAAAAAATTGCAGGGTTCGAAAGAGTTTTGAAACTTTTCAATAATTTGAAACATGGACCGTGGAACTTTTTTAAAAATGTTCCCATGGGAACTGATAAAGTAAAAGTTCTATTTGAAATGGAATTTATAAAATCTAAAAATAAAATTTTCTCTATAACAGGAACAGATATTTTGTTCATCAATATTAAAAAAGTTCTCAATCATTAACTATCGATTACTTATGTTCCCTATGATATTCCATACCTTTTACTAAATAAACATGAAGAATATGATATTATATTACTAAATAAAACTAGTACCTACTTTTCTTCATCTTACGGAACCTTTCTTAATAAATCTAAATTTATTTCTAAAGAAGTTCTTAAGGGTAACATTCTTCCAATAAGAATTCCACAGGAACAGATATTTTCTCAAACACTCTTCCAGACAAGAATGTCCCCTTAAACTCTTCGCTTCAATAACGGTCCTCTATTCCCCAAAAAATTATCTCCAGGCTATGTATCCGGTATTTATCTATTTTCCACGTAATTAAATCCGTGTAAAAAATAGTCCCCGCTCCTGAGGTCGCTAAAGTCCCCAACAGAATCATCTTAAATTATATCAGAGCCCCAGAAACCTTGAGCAATCGTTCCCCCGAAGCGTGGAACGCGCGAGTGCATCGCGCTACGTCTTCGTTATCGTCGCGGAAGATACCGCGAGGAAGCGTGCCTTTTTTTCAGGAAGCGTACGTGGCCGAGAGCGTATCGAGCCGCTGCATTAGCAGAGGAGGAAGTCCCACAATGTAGGTCTTGTTGCGTGTGTGGCCTTGGCTGGAGCTTCGCTTCTGAAAGAGCTTACGCCAGCAATACGCATCGATAACCCATTGCCAGAGGATTTCCTCCGTGTTCGTCACACTTTCCTCGTCATTCCATTGAAGGCACGGTCCCAGGCTCCCCCGTTCTATCTGCACAATCCACCGTCCCTTAAACTCCTATCGTTTCAATTATCGATCACAGAGCACAGCGATTGTCCGCGTGAAAAATACCAAGGCTGCGACGGGGAACGGCGAAATTCGCAGCGACAGCGTTCAATGCGATTTAGCTCCCAGGAATATTGCGCGATGACTGTGAGAAATTCGTCGAATTCGGTGGGAATAAATTGTCAGGGTTTGTTGGTCTCTATATTTCCTTCGTTAGACGCTTAGACTGCATCGATCCAACTCCAGCTTCTAACGCGACCTCCGTTAACCTTGCGCGGGAGAAACAGTAAACGACGATCGTCCGCAGTCTGCTAATGATTTAACATGCAGATCCGTCGGAGACACGTGCAAATATCGTCTTAATTCTTATCGACGTCGCTGCAAGATGCAATCTGCTGTTGTGCAATCTGGCTTACGCTGCATCTGCGGAGAGGAGGATGGAATAATACCGAATTGGCTCGCAGGAGTGGCGTGGAGCTTGGAAGGTGGAAAGAAAAATAATTAAATGTTATTTTTTTAAGCGTTGCTTAAAAACACTCACTCTGATTCGTTCCTTTGGATATATAAAAACTTTGGACAATGCATTGTTGCGTTTAGGGATAGCTGAAGTGAGTCGAAGATGGCTTTATTTTAATTTACACATTTACATTTATATTTGGTGATTTGTTGAATTTATTGTTCACAGAGACTCAGACATCACACAGTGTCTGTTTCCTGCTGCGAGGGTACGATCTACTAATCGCTTTACTTAATTTTATACGTCATATGAGGCACAATGGTGCAATTTCTCAGTTCCTAAATTAATTATTTTATTTTGTATAAAAAGGAACAAATTGAGATGGTAAGATCATATTTTCGTAGTTGAAATATAAGCTCCACCCCAGTCTTGAGGGCTCGGATAGATGAAGAAATAATTTATTGCTCTTTTAGGAGATAGAGGAATTTTTTTTTAAGTAACATATGATTGTTAAATTGAAAAACAGTACCTGACTGAACTTCGCCTTTGCTTTTGTCTTTGTTTACTTTCTTTTCGTTGTTTTCTGCTGGTGTTGTGCAATAAAGAGGTTTGATAATAATAATTGTTTGCAAATTGACTTTAGTTTATATCTTATAAATAATTATCGTTAGTGTGCCTTATTATTTCCCCAGGATATCGAGTTTCAGAAATAAATAAGTGGTCGTTTTTTAAATCCTCAGACGTCGAGGAATTTTCTGCTCCAACAACTAGTACGGACGTTGATGAAGACGAAGCATCCTCCTCCAATCCGATTAGTCGATTAAACCCTGTCAACCTTTCGGTTCTTTTCCGTGCGGCAGCGATAATGATGGAAAGCAACGTAGAAATATCTAAAGGCTTCTGATCTCGCGAATTGGAATATTTAAGATACTAGGGACAGGGAGATTTGATCTCCTCGCGATGGAAAATTCGGAATAGATGGATTCGTTGACTATTAAGTCGATTCTGAAAGGAAAAAGGAGAAAAATATTGTGAATGTCACAAAACAGATTTAGCGAGAAAATTAAGCGTTTCGTTGCAGTGCAGAGGGACATTACCTGTTTTTAACCACTACTTTTAACGTTATCTTACGGTGGCATTTAAAATTTTTAAGTCTCAGTTGCCACCCAATAAAATAAAATATGCTATAAATCGCAAAATAACGTAAAATTGACATTTCTCGTTTTTCTTTCTTATCCTTCGATTCGTCTATATTTGGGGATACTTAAATTGATATTATGATAAATTGGAGCTAGGGTGCACTAGGCTCCTAAGGCGAGAACGTTTTGCATGGAGAAACAGTGCCTAGCAAAGATTTTCATACTACCAGCTAGCCATTTCAACTAAACGAGAGATCAATGGTGAAAGGATCAATTTCACGACGAAAGGGAGATCAACCTTGATCCCTATTGGATCCTATGTGTCTCTCTACGTACTACATTCCCTCTGTTTATCCTAATACAGGTTCGCTTCGTTCAATTTCGCTGACAGTGGAAGGATAGCGAGGACGTGGCGAATGGGTATTTGATATCTTTTACGTTTACATCAAAGGGGGCTAAGATGTCTGTTTCAGGAACAACTGTGGGGGTCGTTCTGCGAAATGGACGTAACAATTCCTGAGAATATTCTTTGGAAGATTTTACTGTGAACTTGGAACTGGTATTTTAATTTGCACAGAATTTTAAGTAGTAAAAAGCTTTCTTTGATTCGAGGCATTGAGAAGAAAAACAGACTGACCCACATTTTTTGCGAAGTTGGGTTAAAGACAGTAGTAAAAATATATATTAAACAATTTTATTAAAAATGCACGAAAAACTAAAAAATAATTATTTTCTTCTACTACAATTTCGATGGTGTTTTTCACTTTAAATAAAATTGTGGGACTATTTTTTTTAAATATTGTATTTTCATTCAAAGTAAGCACGCTTGCAAAGTTTCAAGAGAATTGGATAGATGGAAGTTGGTTAAATTTAAGTTGCCAGATTTTTTAACCATTCATAGAAATAAACAAACCGAGAATCGAAGCTGAATAAAATCGTTTAAAAATAGAAAAATGAGTTCTTTTCAATTTAAAACCATCACCTGTTGCATTGAAATTTCGTGGTGACATCTGTGTGCAACACTTATAAAATTAAGTGGAAAATTAATTACGCCTTCGTTGGGAAGCATTTCGAATGGTATCAAAAGCTAAAAATTATGACTGCACGGTAACAAAGCCTGCAAAATATTTCTCCGTTTGTCAAGTGGTAAGTACCACACAGTGCCTCGGTTATAGTGCTCTGAAAATGATTTACGATGTGGCTACGCATGCTTTCCACCATGTCCATAGTTGACAACTTGGAAGAGGCTTTGACAAATGCAGCGCAGATTTTAGGATTTTTTTACGGGTTTTATTAAAAAAAAATTAAAACACTTATTACACAAGATCGATTAGTTTTTATTCATTTACAATAATTTTTGTATTATAATACAATTATAATGGATTATAAGGATTTTTTTTACGGATTTTATTAAAAAAAAAAAAATTAAAACACTTATTACACAAGATCGATTAGTTTTTATTTATTTACAATAATTTTTGTATTATAATACAATTATACATGATTTCTAAGGTTCTTTAGACCACTGCAGAGCAAATGGTTAGCATGATATCTCCTTTAAACATCGATGCATCTCAAAAACAAAATCATATTCTTGTAAAATAATATTGCCACCATGAGCTGACATGCCAAATTTTGTAATTTAAATAAAGTAAACAATTTATGTCACTTTAAAGCTTTCCCATGCAAAATTTTCCTCTGCAATTGTGCATAAAAACTTAATTAAACAAAATACCCCAAAAATGGCACCTACAACCTTCCTCAATATCTATAGTCCTCCAGTGACCAGGACTGCAAAAGCAAAAACTCCATTCAGAAACACTTGAACCTCCTAGACTATAAAGTTTGAACCTTCGCTCTTCAATTATCTCAATTCACTGATGAACTACCTATCCTTGGACTTCGTTGAACGTTTGACTCGTTTATTGGGCTACATGCTTCATAAAGATTGCTTGATTACTGTGATTTATTGATACGCTCGGTGCAATGGTAGTCTAGTTTCGGTATGCGAGATCGCAAGTCATCCCTGTCTAGTACCCTTGCGCCGAGCAAACACCGATGCTGGCAAGTAATTTCCGATTAGTTTTATGTATGAGATTGTCGCAGTGTTTACCTATGATTGGATGATCAACGCGATGTAATCAACTGTCGAGCAAAATACCGCGGTACAGGTGTTCAAACACTGTGTCCTTCGACTGCCGTCTAATTGCAGAGTGGGATATTGAGAATATCCTGTCTTAACATATTTTATTGGATCTTTGTCTTATTATATTACGTTTTGTTTAATTATGTAATATTTGAGCGATTAATGAAGTAGTAATAATAGAATAATTTTGTTAACAGTAACAGTAGTTAGTATAATTAATAAATACTAATTATGAGAATAGTGAAATAACTTTTCTCAAAAATCAATGTTTAATGTAACAATTTTCTAAGGACCACCTTGTAGATCTAAAATCTAAACGACACCAATATCTCTGACGTTCGCATAGATAACGTTTGATTCTGATGCAAATGATTCTCGGAAACTGTGCTCTTTAGTCAAGTTTCACACATTATTTGCACATGCTGAATGGGTTCGATGATATCAACTGCTTGTGGAGAAGATGAGGTACGTAATAAGGAATTTCGTAATTTAAAAAGCAAGCGATTAATTTCAATTAGCACCCAAAGAAAACAGAAAAAGGAGATTAATGTAATCAAGAGTGAAGTAATTCAAGAGCTTCGTAAAAACAAAAGATAACTGAATTTTATTATTTAAGTAAATTTTTCTAATTACTTAATGAATTTTATTGAACTTGCATTAAATATTTTTATCCGTTCAACTCGGCTCCCCCCAAAATTAAACCCCAAGTGCGCTACTGGTCTGAGCTATGAATTCTACGCGTGAAATCCGCGCGAATCGGTTCGATAGGCGAGGAACAAGGTCAACGGGAAATTTCAGGAAGCACTTGAACCGGAAGCGGGCAGAAATCGTCCAATGAACTCTGCTTCTAGCAGGAGGATCCTCGATGGAGCTTTCCTTATCGAAGAATCACCTTTCGAGGCGAGAATTTAGCGAGCGATAGTGGAAAAGGGGGAATCATTTTCTTTCAACGCGATTTCCTGCTCTAAAAACGTCACGGGGGAGGGCAACAGCGGGTGGTTGCTAGACACGGAAGCGAGGAAAGTTTGATTCTTTGTGAAAAAAACATGAAAAGTGCAGAATAAAAGGTTATAGCCGGTCAAGATGGTCAAATGTGACCCTGAACCGAATTCAAATCGCGATGACTCATTCGAAAGATTATAAAAAAAAAGAACGATTTGTGCCAAGTTTCAACTTTGTATCTCGACTAAAAATAGAAAATCAGGCTTTTGCCGAATTTCTCCTATACCAGCTGATAAAAAATTTTGAAAAAATTCAGAGGCGTATCCGTTATCGGTGCACATGTTAGGGAATCGTTTTAGTTTTTTAAATTGAAAAACCAAGCTGTGAAAAATAAAAAACGCTAAAAATTATGAAAAGTGCTTGTTGTGTATCGAAGCAGTTTTAGTACTATAATTATATTTTTACTGTAAGTCCGTGTCATTGTTGCCATTATCGTGAATTTTTTTCACATTTTTCAAATTTGTGCGCCGCAGTTAAAAAAATTAAAAACCAATTTTTTCCCCGTTTTTTCCGTGTCAGAGTAACTAATAGGTCCAACTTCAATGTCTTCACATGCAGCAAAACAGCGTAGGAATCAAACTAAACATGATGTGCCATTACAGTCTAAAACCAGCATTTTTCATAATTTTTTGGAGTTTTTTATTTTTCACAGTTTGGTTTTCAAATTAAAAATCTGAAACGATTCCCTAATGTGTGCATAGATAACAGATATGTCTCTGAATTTTTTCAAAATTTTTCATCAGCTGGTATAGGAGAAATTCGGCAAAAACATGATTTTCTATTTTTACCTTTTACTACCCTCCGGGTCGAGATACAAAGTTGAATCTTCGCACAAATCGTTCGTTTTTATAATCTTTCGAATGACTCATCGCAATTTGAATTCGGTTCAGGGTCACATTTGACCATCTTTACCGGCTATACCCTTTCCACAAATGACTACTTTACTGTTTCGAAAAGAATAACTGGAGAAATCCATCGAGAAATACGTAATAAATTTGTCAATAATAATATTTTTGCGGCGGCAAAATTTTTATGCTTTCCATTCTACACACTGCACATTTTAAAATCTTTTTTATCAGCAAAATTCACTTATAGCGATATAAACGTAATTGTTGCATTTATTGCCGATTAGATTTGCTGAGTGCCTTCAATTCCCTTCCAGTAAATTTCCAAAGTGTCTTTAGACGCTAATATAACGAAATTATTGAACCGGTTATTCTTGATAACGGTAAAATTGGACGTACCTACAATATCTATTTGTGCATTTTCTCGAGTTAAGAAACTTTTTATTTCGCGATTTATTAGACTTACCAAACTATTATAGGGTAAACCAACCAGTGAATGACTGAATTGTTAAATTTATGGACCTTTGAGATTAATACTCGAATATATTAATGTATAACAACAAAACAACTGTTGAAATTGCATTTAAATTTATTTTTCTTGAAACTTCTACAAAAATAATTACTTATTCTTATCATAATTTAAAAAAAAAGCGATTATAAAATGCAAAACGTGTAGAACCCCAGTAAATGACCGCATACTATTAATAATAATTGTACTTATTAATGTTTGCTTTACAACTAAAAATATGGGATATTAAAAGTGCAACTACACTCCTTGTATAAACATATAATATTTTTAAATTTACAATTTACATTCCTTTGCCTAATGGCCAATTACTGGTTGGTTTACCCTACAACAATGTAACATCAACAAAAGATAATTCTTGTAATCATAGATATCAATTAAAATAAAATTAAAGTTAAAACTACTTTTTCTAAATAAACAAAATTACAATCTTATATTTTTGTTTTTTATCATTCAAACACATTTAATTACTTAATCAATAACACTACTAGAGACATAATAAGCATGATTTAGCCCACTGTCCAATGATCTGTACGAGTACAGAGTGTGTGACAGACTCCCTTCGAGCACACCAGCGTACCGGAATTCGATTCATCCAACGACGTCACGTTCGTTCCATTCGTTGCCTATTAATCGAATTAAGAAGGGTGGCATCCAGGAGAAGCAGATGAGACTGCTGCACAACGATAATAGTTACCGGGCAGTTATCTCTTTCTTCCTGGTTTGCAACGCACCAGGCTCGTCCCCCCTGACCCCTTCATAATTGACGCAATTGACGGAATTATGTCGCGTTACGACTGTTTGGTTAAAGAACAAGAAAGGCGTACGAGGAGACAGTTAATTAGTCGCTGGGAACAGTGGGGAGAAATACTTCTTCCAGCATTTTCTGCGCCTAAAATATCGCTCAGTGGTCAATTCAATTGTTATTTGGGACCTCGACAGTGTTTGACACCAATCAGGATAATGGTACAATTATTTGTCAGACTTCTGGCGATATAAAATTTCCATCATTAAACTTCCGATGAATGGAATAGTCTGGACCACAAACATTTTCCAAATTTGCACTTTGGCAATGGAACTCCTAGGAATGGATAGTATCCACGTATTCGACGTTTGGCTAGATGATTATCGATAGTTGGGAACCTTTGCTCAACGGTACCACCTGTTAGCACATGCTCCGATCGCGATTTTCGGCGGAGGCTCGTTTCACTTGTTTGCTCTTCTCGGGGACTAGCACGTGGATAGATATGTGGTGGAAGAAGGGGATATTGGAAGTTTTTAGTAACCAGAGCATACCTTTGTTGCTTGTGGTACTTTTACAAGGAGAGTATTTTAGGTGTCCGCCCCTGATCATTTTGATTTTTCGATATGTTATAGAGGACCGAAAAATAAGAAATACGTGTTTTTTTATTTTTCCCCGTTTTCAGATTTGGGGGGGTGAAAACTGCGTTCAAAGTTAGGGTTGAAAAATCATTTTTGTGGAATATCTCGAGAACTATTAGAGATAGGGGAATAGTGTCAATGGACGAATTTTGTGTCTTTGAATGTGAAATATGACTGACTCACCAGATTTTCAAAAACCCCATTTGTTTAAATAATACATAAAAAAACCCTAACTTTGAACGCAGTTTTCACCCCCCAAATCTGAAAACGGGGAAAAATAAGAAAACACGTATTTCTTATTTTTCGGTCCTTTATAACATATCCAAAAATCAAAATGATCGGGGGCGGACACCTAAAATACTCTCCTTGTTAGTACTATTCAAATTTTGAGCTTCTTGGTGGATTTAAGGAAAAAGAACCAAATGGCTAAAGTTTTGGGACACCCGGTATGCACAATAGAATTTCAAATAAATGTACACGCGTATGGTGTGAAATTTAGGTGGAACAAAGTGGAATAAGTGTTTGGAAAAAAATCATAATTTTTTTGGAAGATGGGGTCACTGCTTACAAACTTCAATTTCTCAATTTTAATAATTAAGCACACAATTAGTGGAAACTTATCAAATTCCTCAGCTGTTTATGTAAGCCCAGAGGAGATGGCCAGAGTTTCGTGTTAAAACTTTAATCTTGTGTCTAAATATCTCTTGATAAGATTGAATTAAAAATTATTATTTGTTAGTCATCAGGCATTTCCTTCTAAGAAATACTTTCATTTTCCATCTCTCCCGTATGACCATTTCCCCCGGACTTGCCCTAGTGCAATATTAACCAAGGATCGAAAAAGTTCTGGGATTCTTCTTTTTAAATTAATTCTTAAAATAATTATAAAACCCAGTTACAGTTGAATTTATTTAACTAATAAACAAAAAATTTAAATAAGATTAAACAAGACAACACATTTGTAACCCTTCGCTGGCACTCTGGGTGTGAGCCACCCATAAGCTGATTCTGACGCTCTGTACCTTTTATATGTAAAAATGAATACCTTTTTGCCAAAGCCGACTTACAAACTATTTTTTATCTCAAAATATTATAACCGAGCAACAACTTTGTAGATGTTTACCATCTAATATTGAATTTTTTAAAGATTTTCTTCCTTTTTTCTAGACGTATGGTAATCTAGAGTTTTTTTACAGAAACTGTGATTAAATTTCGATCAAAAAACCATTAGAGTACATTCTAGAGATCTTGAAATTGACCCATGAATTTTGTCATAACGATTGGATTCTTTAGATAAGAAAGGCAGTCGTTCAAAAATCACTCTGGGTGTGAGTCACCCAGGTATGTCAAAGTTGATCGAAAAAGGAGGTTTGTCAATGAAGGGTTAAAGCCAACAAAAAGTTACCACTTCTGAGCATGAATAAAAAAATCTAATATTTTGTAGAGGCACTTTTTGCTTTTAGGACAACCTAAAAATTTACTAAACGTGTTAACTTTTTTGTCGACCTCAGAAATCTGTTACCCCGTTCAATGTCATATAACACTTTTGTTTGTCAGTTACATAAATTCAACTTTAACTGAGTTTCATACAGTCCCAAATATAAGCTAAAAAATAAAAAAAATAGAACAAATCGAAACCGTGGTAACTTTTTTGTCCGCTAGTGTACAAGTAGTCTCCAAAGGAATATCTCAAAATTTCTCTGCCACAAATTGGAGGGTTGCCCAGAACATTCTACTAATAACTAACGACAACGCAATACCTAAATAAACCCTAATAAAAATATGAGTTCTAAAATTTCTTTCCGCCTCGCTATTATTTAAACAGCTTCTAAGAAAGAATCCTCATAATTAATTCTCTCATATCACCCACACCGCGTCCATCATTTCCTACATCCATTATCGATCCACAACAACGTCCCTCTTCCCGCGTCGATCTCCATCCACTACGCATAGTCGCTGGACAATCCTCTGGCGCCGCCACGTCCTCCCCGTGAAAAAACGAAGAAAGTGGATGTTCTTCGTTTAATCAGCGTGCGTGACGATAGTTTCCAATGAAAAAGCTCGACGTCCACGCAGCTGTATTTACAGCACACGTGCGTCCACCGCGACCAAACGTGGCCAAGACACTCACAGCGCTTCTTGAACGTCGAACCTCGAAGAACGCCACGGAGATGCTAATTTCGAAGTTCAGTCAACGTTGACTAGCAACGTGTGTCGGGTCATCCGGACACCGAATCGTGTTTTCGAGAAGTTTCCATCGGCCTCGTCCATTGTTCCCCTTCGAGCCTGTTCGAAAGGGACGGCGGACTCTCACGGGGCCCTTTTCCGCGAATATGCAACGAGGTTTGTTCGCCGCAAAGTGTTAAGAGCCCGGGGGAGACCGATTTAGCTACGTCATTGTGATATACGGGACTGAATGGAGATCGAAAACGGAGGAGGTGAGTTGCGTGAACTTTGGAGTGGTAGCTTTTTTTTAGGTTTGGGCATTCTTCCTCTTTTAAGGGGATTTTTTAGGGTGCAGGGGTTCTATGTGGTGGGTTTATTTGGAAGGAGATTTAATGTGGATTTAAAGTGTGAAAGTGAAATGGAGTTGGGATGAAGAATTTGGTTTTTATTCGTGTTTGGGTGTTTGGAAGTAGGTATGACGAAACTCGTAAATATTGGGACACCTGGTGTGTTTGCAGAAAATGTAATATACCTGTGACACAGATCGTATACTTTTTTAAATAAAGTTTCTTTGAGTTCTTTGATAAATTTGCAATGTTTCTCAGAATTATTTTAGACAGGCTGTGTCCTAATATTTACGAACAACAGTGTGTGTTAAATTTTAAATGAATTTAGTTTCGTGGTTTCCTTGTGTGGGGTGAGATTTTTTTGGGAGAATTAGAGGGAAGTTGTGGAAAGAAGATTGACTGATTTGTAGGGATTACAAGTTGGGTGATTAAGAAGTTCAAATGTGGCTCGAGGGATGTTTCTAGATATACTTGAATTGCTTCGGCTTGTTTAATCAGAGGCTTGATTAAATTAACCAGAAAATGCCTCGAGCGATGAATTTACGTGCGGATGATATTGTGACTCATCACGCCGCGTGCAGCCTTCGACGCTTATCAGAACTTGCGTGCACATCGTCCAATTTGCTGTTTATAAGCCAATTAATTATTTATATTGGAACGAAATTGGAGTCGCTGTAATGGATCGGAATGAAATCGATCGGAAGCTGCGTCTGTGCTGCTGCGCCGATAACACGACTATTTCCATTTCTAATTACGTTAGCCACGTGTTACGAGATGGAAAATTATTGTGACAAGCCTGTATGGAAGCAGGACACTCGAACGATAAATTTAATACCATGAACAAATTATTATTAGGACGAAACGATTTTTATATTTTTATAGCTTGATCCCTCAGGGAAATTATCAATTAAAATATTAATATTAATTTAAATATTAATACTTTAAAATAATATATTAAATAATATATAAAATAATATATTAAAATATTAATATTATTAATACTTTAATCACCAAAGGTATTTAAACAAGTGTGCTTCATATTTTTGCCAATATTAATATTTTAATATTATAGTTAAAATTAGTATTATATTTAATATTTTAAAATATTAATATTGGCAAAAATAGGAAGCACACTAATCTGAATATATCCAGTGATCTTCACGTCGGAAATTAAACGCAACGTTTGAGAATGCAAGAGGAAGAATAATACACATATCTGTTGACAAAAGATAAATAAAAGATCAACAGGAAAGATGTGAAGAAGCACAACATTAAAGATAACATATCATCGTGCCCCATGCGGAAATAGTTCCCCTTTTCCACGACAAAAGTTCAGTTAAAATTCACTCGAGTGGTATAATAAAAGAATAATTAATAATCTCCAATAAAAATCCGGGAATCTCAAAATTAATAGAAATAAAATCTTCTATTTTCATCTGTAAATGGATATGTTCCAAGAAATGCAACCAGGATTGGGAATTTTTAGAAATCTTTAAATCAAAATTCTTCTTCAAGGTATTCGACCATTAATTGCAATTAAAGGCACCTAACAAGACGTGTACATAGTAGCACACTTAGCAAGATTGCGCAAATGAATTATCATTAAGTGCCTCAGTTTCGTGGCCAAATAAGTCCACTACCGTGTGATATAACAATGCAACGCATCCCTCAGCCAATAACAAATCTCAGGAGAACTAGAACGAACAGACTCAAACCGATGTTGTTTATCAGTCCGTAGCAGGCTCACCTTTTACGATCCTACGGTTTCACGAAATTATACATAGTCACTCAGAACTATCAGTCCACAGTCCCATTAATTACTGCGCTTTAAAATTAAATGCCAAATCGGAGAATCCAGAATCCACAGAAATAGAAAAATGATACATTTTCAGTTTACAAAATTTAAGATATTTAATTTGTCGAAAGAAACATCGATTTTCAATTATATTTATAATTTTAATTTTCATTGGAGGTAGAAGGTATTTGATATTTTTTCTATTTTTTATAATACAGTGGAGTTTTCTAACGAGAAATATAATAATAATTTCCAGCTTTGAAAATTTTAAAATATTCAATTTATCGAAAGAAACATTGATTTTCAATTATTTTATACCACAACCACTCATTATTAAACTAAATGGAATTTAGTTTATGGAATTTTAATTTTCATTGGAGGGATTTGATATTTTTTTCTAATACAATGGGGTCTTCTAACGAGAAATATAATAATATATTCCAGCTTTCAAAAATTTGAAATATTCAATTTGTCTAAAGAAATAATGATTTTCAATTATTTTACACCACAGCCACTCATTATTAAACTAAACTTTCATGGAGTTTTATTTTTCATTAGAGGCAAAGGGAATTGGGTCTTTTTCCTTTCTTTCCTAACACAGTAGTGTCTCCAAGTATTCAGATAGAAGTTTCTACTGCCAAAGTGCAATAATTGTGAGATGGCTGGATAAGAAAAGATGGGAGTTTGGAATTAGACAGTAGCGTTTCTGGGCACCTGGTATATGGAAAGGAGGAATCATTGTTCGCCAGCGGTAGTCACGGTTCTCGTGTTCTTGACATCGTTTCAATTTAACACCCCCTCCCAAGCGAGCGACACGCGCGCAAAAATAGTCAGTCGCGAGATAAAGAGCCACGGCGAGTTGCATTTCGGCCGTTTGGCGAAAGTTTAAGGATGCAGCTCGCCAATTTCTCCGCCAGCTGTTATTTCCAACGTGATCCCACGCATTCTGCGATGCGTGGCACCGCGCTTGTCACCGTGAGTCGTCGTTAAGATAAGGCGCCCTCGAAGCTTCGAGTAGCCCCTACTAGTTATCGTGATTTATTTATCCAGCGATTCACTACGAGACTCTTTTCACTCGCAATGTAGCTGAACCAGAGCGGGCGTTCCAGCAGGTATCGTCACCTGGACTAAATACCCTGGGAAACAAAAATGAACAAAATTTTTATTTAATTAAAATTCAGAATAACGATTAAAAGATTAAAAAAATCTTCGCCACGTGTCGAATAAAATTAACTCGGTTTAACGACTGACGAATATTTTTTTTAGCATTCAGGTACTCGTTCTGAATTTTAATTAAATAACAATTTTGCCCAGTGGAAAGCCCAGTTGGATAAATGTAGCACGCAGTAGGCAAGAACGATGTTTGAAGTTTAGCCTTGCACGAATGCAAAGTTGCAGAGAAAGAAAGGGAAAGTGTTATCTTGAAGCAGCTAACAGACAGCGGTGTAATCCTCAATGGACGGAAAAGTTGGAATAAATAAACATCGAACTTCGAGTGGCCGTTTTATCGTCGCTCTCTTGATGCAATTTTTCCATCGTTTAATCGGACACGATTAGTTTATCTCAATCGCCGTCTCTATCTCTCCGCACGCTAAATTCCTGTGCCATGCGTGCTGTTAATTAGCCATTGCCGCTCGACTCGCTCGATCCCGTAACGAATGTAAACGAAGCCACTTTATTCGAATTTTCGACGGTAACTTTTCGAAATTATTCAATGAATGAAACTCGACACAACAAATTCTAAAATTTTACTTAATATTCTTTTAATATCCCCAGACTCTGTTTTATAGAATTCTATAATTTTTCTATTAGAAATGAAGACACTAATTGGGACAGGATTCTAACGCTTCTCCGTGCCTCTCGGTGCTCCCTCTATACTGCTAAACCCAACCTCAATTTCCTTTTTCAGAAAGGAACGGAAAGAAATGTATCGCAAGGAATTCTAGGGAACGCTATTAAAAAAAGGCGCCTATATTTTAATTAACCGTCATCCGTTCCTTATTTCAAAATGACAAGATAAACAGGTATCATTCAATGTTTTTTACTCAAATTCATGAGTTAATTCTTATTTACAAGAATCACAAATAATAGAATTTGCACAAATTGACACTAGGGACGGATGAAGGTTAAAAAAAAATATGAAAAATTAACATCTTTAATCCGAAAAAAATGCCCTAACGAAGAGACAACTTCAAAAAACGATATAAATTTTCACCCAGCCAAATCGAAGTAACAGAAGTCAGTAATTAATTTATTCCTGAACAAATCACCGTAATAAGAATATCCACCCTATATCGGATCCCTTAGCGCAGTCCCCTTATTTTGATCCGCCCTATAGGGAATATACATCGATCTACAAGCTAATACACACTATCACCAGACGACTGTTCGTCCCTTACGCAAGCAAAACATAGCCTCCAAGGGATCTTATACACGTTCTATTCAGAGTCCCCTTCGTCACATCCCAATTCTTGATTCAGTTCCAATTCAAGCCCAATCCAACAAACGGCAAACTTTCCAGCGCGCAGAATACAGTCCGACCTCTCACCCAGAACCTGCACTAGTGTTTCGACACCTGGTTTTCGAAACGGCGCTCGAAGGAATACTAAGAAAGCCAAAGGACACGCTGCTTATGTGTGCCGAGGTGAACGAAAGGGGAGAGTGAGTGGCGTCACTGTCCGGAGCTAATGCCCCAAAGACGAATCAAGAGTCGCCGTTCAGCCTGGGTCACGCGAGGTATTCACCTCCCGATGCCCTTTGCGGAGCCACCAGATAACGCCACTGTTGTGCAGTGACGTTGCAGAGAACAACATCGTTGCACAGCCACAGGTGGGCATTCAGAGGCACAAAGAAACGCCCCCCATGTTCTCGACATCCCCATTCGCACCCCCGTTTCAAAACCCACCCCATGGATACCCCCACGACTGAACGCCCTACCCAACAGGCGCCTACGTCAATCGCTCAAAGGAATCGACGCGCTCCTAAGTTCGGCATGCCACTTTATCTCCGATCTACGGCGAGGAAGCGTCTACGCCAGAGATAAGGGGCTCCGCGCTGCGAGGGGCTATCGCGATTAGGGACGCCGATGCGCGGGGAATAGGAGCGCGAAAAGAAAGGAGAATAGTGGTGGGCACTCGGCAGGTTTATTATTACGGTTGATTAGGGGGCGGGTGCAGTCGGTTAGGCGAACTCGCGGCGAGCGAAACGCGCCCGTTCCCGAGTGCAAGGCCGCGCGAGCAGCGCGCAACCAGCTGGCGTCGGCGTCGGCGCGGCGATGCGTTAGTTTCGCGCGCGTACGATGTCGGGCGATATCGCTCGGTTGGAACACGAGCCAGCCGCGACCGAGCCGCTAGTCGCGGGGGACGCTGGACCCACGTTGCAAGGTACAACACGGCCATCCGCATTCGACCAGTTCTTTTATTTCCACCGGGGCCCCGTAGTTCCCCCCCCGATCGGGTCCGAAATTCGTGAAGTGCCATGGGCCAGTGGAGTGTCTTTTGTCCGTTCCCCGATCGGGCTACCTGCTACTGTTGCGAAGTGGCGAGTTCAGTTCGCGTACAATACGAAGATTAGCTGTTAGCCTGCAGCGTCGTTGTTGCACAGTGCATGGAAGTCACAGAGGTCACAGCTTGGAGGCTTCGCAGCGAGAGTTCTGGAAAGCTTGCCTCCCCGATAAGTGTTGAATCTCGAAGCTGTGAACTTTGGGACCCGCGTAGCGTCTGCGATTTCATGGCACGTTCTCGAACTGCCACCCTCGGATTGCAGCGTGGACTGTTTCTAAGTGGGCTCGGTAGAGACGTCAGTCTCGATTAAATTTGTGACGCAAGATGGGGGGACTGTAAGTTCAGGGACCCCTATGCTCGGACCTCCTGGGGCCTTTTTTTGTTTACTTGGGAACTGCTGCACCCTTCGTCGAATTAAAGTACCCTACACCCCCTAAGAATCTCTATGTCAACTTGAATCACCTACTAAAAGTGACTTAGAAAACGACACATCGTCTTCGAAGAAACTAGCGATCAGATAATCCCCCCGAAAGTGTTTCGATCCGAGTTTCGTCGCGACACAAAGAGCTGGCGACAATGGGCGGAGGAATGACAATTGCGGGGGGACTCCTAGTCCTTTGTCCAGTAGTAGTCTTTCCCCGTTGCTCTGTTGACAACGGAGGTGTCAACGTGTTTCCTCGAGACTCATGCTCCAGGAATTGTTTTTATTCTCGGAATAACCGGCGGCTAAGTATGCGGCTGGCTTTCTCGTCAGCCTGTACACGCTGCCACGGTTTCTTTCGTTCTGCGGCGAGTAAAACGATTTTCCTCGTGTGATTGCAGGCACCAAGCAGACGGCGGAAAGCGTTGCCCAGGATGCCGTCGACCAAACAGGTACTGGTCGCCTCAGCGACGGTGGACGGCGGAGATATTTTTACTAATCGACCCTCTGCTCTCTGTATTATTTCGCAGGATTTGGCAAGTTTAACCTTAAGGTTATGGCCGTCTGCAGTTTGATATTCATGAACGTGGCGTTCAGTATAACCAGTATTGGCTTCATATTACCATCGGCAGCATGCGACTTCCAGATGACCACGGTGGACAAGGGTCGCATGAGCGCGGCGCCAATGTTAGGTATTCGATATCCTTCTGTCTTCCTTCGAATAATATTGCATTTATTTATTATTTTGTATTCTTTCTTTTATTATTAATATTGTTTAATATTTTCTATTCTTTATTCATTATTTATTGGAGCTTTCTTAGCCTTATTTTGTGGGTCTATAGAAAATTTGAAACTGATATTTTTGAAAATATTTTATTTCCGTTATTATTCACAGTTTAAATTTTTTCCCCGACACTGTTTTGTGCTATTATTCGTTTTGCTGGTGTTTTTCCTTGGTTTTCGAGTTATTTCTTTTCCAGAAGAAGATTCCCCTGAATTTATTTATTTATTTAAGGAGGAGCGTTTTTTCGAGTTCCCGCGGCAAATGTAACTAAAGTAATTGACGAAAGTGCGTGTCCCTTATCGTTGCATATCGTCTGGCATGCCTTTCATCAGCCCCTGTACGCGTTTCGATCGATCTAACTTCCACCCTTGTATAGAGGGTTGTAGCAAAGGGGCTGCGAAATAGAGAATCTATATAGCAACTGCTAGAGTAAATGGAGAATTCGTAGCAGAGTGCCTTTTTCGTCTCGGCGACAGTCATCTAGATCCCTTTAAGAAGAATGCCCGCTCTCGAACGTTCGATCGGGAGTGGAAAATTCTGGAATGAAAGCTACGTGGCAAAAGTCTTGAAATGGGACGCGGCGCAAATTAAATGAGTCGCGTCGCCTAGCATGCGTGTGTTAGCCCAGGGACGTAGATACAAGAACGAGCAGAAGGAAGTCAAAGTCAAGAACAACGGTTCAGGAAGCGAATTAATTTTCCGCTATCCTTGTACAATGGAATCAATCGACGACCGTGATGCTCAATTATGTAAAAATATTCAGAAAATCCACCTCTTTATTCGCCGAATCTATTACATTCCCATTGCCATCTGAAACTTTCACTGCACTCATCAATTGAAATTGGAGAATATTTGCGAGATATTTTCTCTACTGAATTAATCGCTACACCAATTTTACACAATCTTTTTTAGACTTCTTACAAGATGAGTACTCACTTGCAATATTTTTGGGGAGAGGGATACAGGAAGTTTAAAAAAATTATCGATTCTTCTCGGCACATTTGGAACGGCCTGTAGACTAACGAAACGCGCAAGTTGCTGCATTCGACTGGGCGACACTGCCAGAGACTCGAATGTAAATAATTAAGCCTTGAAGACTTGCATTATGCCAGAACGTGACTGATCCCCTCCCCTTGTCAATTTCGCGCGTCTGGTGTCCGTAGAATGTGGAATAAACAGCGAGCTGATCGGCGAATTATTGCTACAACAATTCATACATCGCTTTCGTGTAGTTTCTCTTTTATGGTGATCGTTCGCCTACAACGTCACTCGCAATTCTTCCAAGCCGAGCCCTTGTGCCACGTAAAGTTCATCCGTTCACCTTGTCCTACAGTAGTTTCACGTAATCCTCTCATGATTTATTACCGATTGCGAGTGAAGATGAGCAGAATTATGCAGATATTATTCTTCTCCAGATAAGTCATTAATCACCTCGGCGACAATTAATTTAGATAAAATTGTTGAGACGAGTGATCGCTGAATTTTCTGTACAATTTTGAAAAATTCCAGGTATGCTGGCTGGCTCGTACATCTGGGGCTGCTACGCAGCCATAAAGGGACGAAGGATGTCCCTATTAGTCGCGCTCTTTCTCCATGGAATCACTGAGTTATTGGCCTCAGTGGTGCCTCTATATTGGGTCTTCTTGTTCTTGAAATTTCTAAGCGGCGCAGCGTTAGTATTCCACGCTCGATCTTCTAGAACCTCTCTCATGTCAGATGATAACAAGACACTGATTTCAGTATGAATGGGCAATCGGCTGTGGTCTTCATGTACTTGGGCGAATTCCAACCGACTGAACATAGAAATAAGTTGCTGTCTTGGATGGAGATGGCCTGGGTGGTAGGATTGATCACCCTGGCAGGTGAGCTTGAACACTATAATCTTAATTTCTGCATTCATTCCGATTTAAGATCCCCTTTTGAGCGCACTTTATCTAATATTCCCAAGGACTCTATATATCATCCATCTCTGACACGTTTGTGACTCTCTCATTTTCTTAATTGTGCTGGCACAAACTTGCAATATAAATCCCTGTACTATAACTAGACGGTACTGAAAACTTGGACATTCCATTGTATATAGAGTCCTCGGAATGTCCACCAAACAAGAAATTCCTTTTTTACGCATAGGAATAGGTTTTGTATTTTATGAATTCCACGAAAAAAACACAGACCTCTGGGTGGTGGGGATTCGAACCCGCGATCCTCGGATCCGCTGCGCGCTGGCCAAGCGCCAAACCAACTCCACCGAAATCGACTCCCCGGAGTTTTTTATTTCGAGCTCCCTTTTATGGGGTTCCTGACCCCATTTATTTTGTGTAAGCCTTGCAAGACACGCAAAGTGATTCTCTCAACGTTTCATTTGAATCTCGAACTCTTTGAATCGTCAGGTGTCGGTTGGATCATCATTCCCCTGGAGGTGAACTTCATTATCGCCAATTTTACCTTCCACTCTTGGAACCTGTTCGTGTTCATATGCTCGCTGCCGGCGTTGCTGACGGGCACGTGGCTGTTGTTCTTCCCCGAAACACCGAAGTACTTGGCGGAGACTGGCCAGAACGTGCAGATGCTGGACGTGTTGATGAGGATGTATTCGGAGAACAGTGGCGAGCCGCCGAAGGAATACATAGTAAGCACCTCTTTAATATTCAAAAGCACTGAAGGATGTTAGTCGCCTTCTTGCACCGATGCTAGACTGATTGTGTCTCAAGGGAACACAGATGCTCACGCATTTCATACCCATGTTTTCAGACCAAGCTGCGCAACTGCGATAACAACAACCTGAACGACCTGGTGCACCGAATAATGCACACGAAGGAGCACGACGGCACGGAGGAGATGTCGTTCAAGCTGATGGCGGAGGACATTTGCAAGAAGACGATGATGATACTGAAGCCGCCGTTCCTCTGTAGAACGGTCATCGTCTGTCTGATAGCCTGCTTCGTCACGTCTTCCTATTACACTCTTACACTGTGGCTGCCGGAACTGTTCCACAGATACGCCGACTTCCAGGAAGCGTACCCCAATCAGACCGCCAGTGTTTGCACCCTGAAGAGCAGTAGGAACGCCACTGAAATGGTGAGTAGCGAGGTGGTGGAAGTGTTCGATGGATTAGAGTGGCGTTTACCGTGATCCTTTTGATGGTGACGCAGGTGGTGACTGACGACCCTTTTGGCTGCAACTCCAGGGTACAAACCAGCGTGTTCGTTCATACATTCATCTTGGGCGCCTCCTGCATACCAACTGGCTTGATATTGCCGCTGCTGGTTAATTATGTGGGGTACAAGTTCTTCCTGGGTGAGTTGAAGGGAACCGTCGTTCAGCTGTCGAGGGAGGAACTTGGAGCTCTAAAGAGTCCAGTTCTGATAGGAACTGAGCTCCTAAGGTATAGTACCTGAAAGGGATATAGCGAGGCAAAAGCTGCGGGGCTCCTAAAGTTTATAGTTTTGAGATTTTAGAAGAAGAAGTTTGGCATTGTTGGGGGGTAAGCTTTCTAGACTTCTTGCTTTGAAACCTCAAAGCCGTACAGTCTGGGAACCTCTCTATATCTATTCTAGGTACTATAGTTTGGGAGCCTCAAAGTTTATGGACACTATACTTTGGGACCTCTAAAGTTTATAGGTACTATACTTTGGCAACTCTCAAATTTATAGGTACTATACTTTGGGAGCCCTAAAGTTTTTTGGGTACTATACTTTGGGAGCTCTAAAATTTATAGGTACTATACTTTGGGATCCCCAAGGTTTACAGCTTTAAAATTTCACAACCAGAACTTTGCCATTTTTGGGGAAGTAAACTTTCCAGAGTTCTTGCTCCGAAACCTCAAAGCTATACTTTGGGAGCTTTTACCTCGCTATATCCCGTCTAGGTACTATACACCTCTATACAGCTTTAGTTATTACACTACTATAATAGCCTTCGGTATCACATCTTCAAGTTTTCAGCCTCGATAAGTGTAAACACACATGTTCAATAACATTTTTGGAGTATTGGAATCGCTAATCTAAAAGCAGAGGATCCAGAGTCCTCAAGTACCTAGTTCGCTCTACTTTAATTCCTCGAAATCGAACTACACAGCTGATAACACACGCCGACAGGAAAGGCATAGTCTGCAGGAAGTACTGAGTGTCTCTTGCATATTCCAGTGATAGCAGCCTTCGTGCCTGCTGTGGTCACCGCCTGCCTCTTCATGGTGAAGACGTCCACACAGAACCTGATACTCTCTTGCGCCTACGAATCGGTCACCTCTGTCTGCCTCAGCGTCGTCTATTGCCTCCTGGTCGACCTCTACCCCACTCACTTAAGGTAATCCATTCATCCATTCATCCTCTTGCTAGCCTCTACTTAGACGATGCATTTGATCCGTTTTTAACCCCGTGCATAACAACAACTTTACTCTATAATCCCATCCGCGACCACTGCTTATTTTCATCGACCCAGGATAAACAAAAGTATCGTCGATTAGAGTGCGTAATCCAGTAAATATCCGCCTGTTGACACTGGTAAACGTATACCTGCCTGTTTTTCTCGCATACCACTCATAGATATGCCTTTATCGATCGGGACGCTTATCGACGTTATAAATAACCCGCGTACGATACTTATTTTCTTCTATTCGGTTATTTATAATCGCCAGGCGGAATTGAAGCGATCCTTATCAACGAGCATTGTGCCCATCGATCTTGAATACCTTCGAGTGAAATTGCAATCCCGCATCGATACCTCGATTTTATTATCATTAAATCGTCGTACCGATTCCGTTTCCTATCTCATTGAAGAGAAATCACGCCTACTATAGGGATTCCCAATTTCCAAATCCCTGCATCGCTGCTGTTGATTTCCTGATCGATCCAAGTGCATCGAACTCGTTCATCAGCCTTCTTTCCTTTTGCAGAGCAATGGCGGCTGGCCTGTCGGCCTTCATCAGTCGAATAGGCGCCATGAGTGGCACCTTGATGATTGGGTACTTAATCGACGACTACTGCACTTTAGTCATCATCATAGTGGCTGCTCAACTGTTTTGTAAGCAATTTGTCTAATGTATTCTATTTCAGTGCTTCCCAAGCTTTCTTGAGTCGTTATCCCCTTTTATAACATTCAAACAACCTGCACCCCCGTATAGGGTGAGGTAAATTTAATAAGGTAAAAAAGCACATTAAAAATAGGCACTTCTGAATATAATTCTAACCTAACAATAATAAAAAAAAAATTAAAAAAATCCGTGGCGACCCACCGGTTGAGAATCACTGTTCTATTCCTTCCTTCGCTATAAGTCCCATTTGCTAAACATCTCATTTCTAAAAAGACAAAAATTGATTTATGTGAGACGAGGATCCCCCATAAAAGGGAGCTCGGAAGAAGAGACCTCGAAGAATTTCGAAGCTTATTTCCATGGCTCCCAAATTACAAAACTTACTTCTACTCATTCCCTTATTTATTTGTATAATTTTCCAGTGAGTGGAATACTTGCCCTGTTCACCCCGGGGAGGAAGAGACCGAAGAAGCCAGACCTGGAGAAATCTTAACGAAGATCCTCGTCGGACAAGATATTAGGAAAGGAAAAATAGGAATATTATTCTGTATACACGTACTAACTAACGTATTATGAACGTCGAAAGTTAAATGTGAACGCATTTCATTTAGAAAGGACACTTAGGTACTTAGACGCGAGTCGCTCCATCTGCTGTGCTGCTGAATGTAATCGCACGATTGTTTATTCGAGCCTCTTGGTCCTCTGGATTAGGTAGAAAATCTTCAGCAGCACAGGCGTTGATGAGCAATTATTGTATGTATTTTATTACGTTAGGGAACGATTCAGCGCGAAGGCTCAAGCAAGTACTTTAAGAGAATGCCTGCTACTGATTGAATCTCTGAATGGAGCTTTCGCATCGGCACGTCTGGATATTAATTAGTCCATGTAACGCACAGTTCTTACGAATACTCAGAGAGAGAATACTAGGGACCTAATTCTTCTACGCCTGTATTAAACGTACGATACTTTCTCGACTGAGCGATCTATGGCTTTGATATCTAACAATAGGAAGAATCATTTTGTGTGTGCTATGATTGCTGGAGGATGTTTTTACGCGGTGTACTTGTTAACTGAGAGAATACGTGGAGCATAATGCCACTCGAAATAAGCAACGAGGAGTCGCAGGTAAATGGAAGCTTGTTGTAAGATTGCACGGCGAGTTGCCCAGTTGCATAATTACCAAGGGATTATTCAACGCGGTTGAATGGCAAGTGCCTTCTTTTGTCTCGACGTATGTACTTCAATTATTATAAAGAGCTTGGAGAGATAGATTAAATGTAGTTGTACTTAACAGTGTTAAGAACACGAGCCGAGGAAGGGAAATGGAATGCTCAATTTAAACGATTGTCGCAACGATCTCTTATTGTAAATGCAGCAGTATGATAGCCGTCTATAAATGAAAATTGCTCGACGGTAAAGAGCTTGATTATATTATATTAATAGGCGTCAGTCGCATTTCCTGCGCGGTTTATCTTATATTCTATTTTTCTATGTACGAGACTTTTTGTATTGTAGACTGTTTATATGCCGGCCATTGAGGTACAATAAAAAAAGTGTTCGTATCGAAACGACTAATTACTTTGTCCCCGCTTATCCTGATTCATAAATAATTTTAGTAAAAATATACGACACCCTTAATTCTTTCTTTAAATTTTACCAAATTTTAGGGCAGACGCGGATTTGGAGACTTGGCGTCCGCAAGAATATTTTAATTCAAAAGAATTGAGAAAATTTTAAAAGTACAGGTATGAGTTATTGCTAATTTGCTTTGTGCATTATTTTTAAAGCTGAGCCAAGCCTCTTTCAATTTCATTCGCCGGAATAAGTATTTTGGGTCACCTAACTAGATTTGAAATTCTTAAAAATCTATTATAAATTTATTATTAACCCATGAATGATTCAGATATTTTATTGGTAGGATACCGTGGATATTAAAAATGTACAATGTTATCACAGGCTGCATCAAATATTGGGATATCACCCACAGACAGCATCGATCTTCATTTGCATCTGCATGCTGCTGCATATCGCGTCGAGGATCTCGTCAAACGAATGTTTTACGACCGTGCTATTCAAATTCCATTTGTTGATTGTTTATAAGTAGCAGTGGCGTCTGAACCGCGAGCCAAATATTT
Organism: Andrena flavipes; assembly: GCA_963971345.1. NCBI lineage: Eukaryota > Metazoa > Arthropoda > Insecta > Hymenoptera > Andrenidae > Andrena > Andrena flavipes. Next base: position 69,597,859 of record OZ020479.1, on the reverse strand, counting down.
CAGCACACGTAGAGATATACAGCAGCATAGTTCAACAGGCGATTGCCCCTCACTCATTTCTCTAAATCTTCCGTATTAGACATGACATAAGTTGTGCCAAAAGGTCCTCTAATAAAATCGACTACGAGCAATACGACGATTCCGAATTTAAATTAGCAGGAACTATTTATTAGGACTCAACGTTCACTCTTCGTGGGGGGCACGTGCATCCTCATCCGTTAGGATCTTCCTTAATTAAAGTAACATCATCTACGATACCTATAGTGACATACTTGACGTACTATCAAGAAAATATCGATAGCTTAGCGTGTCCATTTTTACCATTGCCGAGAAGAACGGATTTAAGCATGCAATTGTCATTAAAATTCAAGGACATAGAATGAAGAAAAAAGTTATTTTTGACAAATTTATGACGTAGATATAAATGTGATTTTTATTGCATATGAAAACTCAAATTTCACAAAAAGTGGATATAGAATATTTGTGCACTAAGCCATCGATATTAAAATTTGAGGCAACTAGTGCACGCTACTAGGCTCTTCAAAACAGTGACCCCTTCAATTCCAATTTAAAACTATTTCTAATGACACAACAAGGACGTGCCTTAATCAAGATATCATTACCTAACTATATTAGTATACTTGAATATCAAATTTATCTTCTACTTAGAACTTTTAAGCAAAAGAATTTTGAATCCCTCTCGAAGCATCTAGTAACACCCCACTAGATCCCCTCAAAACACTATCACCTTCACTCACCTACAGCTAATTAATTTCCCCCAAAAGCCAATACTCCCACCGTTCCACATCTCCTGCGAAATGAAATCCTCCAAATCACTGTTCTGTTTCTGAGAAGATGGCAAGCGTGTTACACTGGTTACGCCCCTAATTCCACCTCCTCTCCAACACAGTCGCAGGAGTGGGGCAGACGCACCGTCGCTATTGGCCGACGCCACGGCGCCGGCGAATCCGAGGCGAGCGAGCGTGGCAGGGGCGTGGCGAGCGGAGTATCCCCACTATCCCCTGTCCCGCCCCGCTGGACATCTTCTCAGCAACGCACTGTATCCCCCGCTAAGCACATCGCAGCTGTGTAGCGTTGCAGGTGCACGGTTCGGGCCGAACAGAGCGCAGAGGACCCAGCCACGGTTCTGGCCGGTGCTGCAGTGTGTCGCGTAAGCGCGACACGACTGCCGGACCGAATTAGAAGAGGCGAAGGAACCGCGCGTTTAGGCGCCCCGCGCGGCTCGCCATCGGTCTTCGGCAGTCCTTCGCCGTGACTTGAAATTCTAATTAAGGTGTCCACCGCGAACCCGCGCCTGCCATTGCCCCTGCCGCGGACCATGCTGCCGAGGGCTCTCCGGAGGGGCGGACGCAGAGGGAGGGAGGATCTCTATCCCGACTCCCTCGACGGGGCGGGATGGGGAGGGGAGGGCTGCCGGTCGAGGAGGGATCGGGCTAGCTCCAACAGAGAAACTTTATGAATGATCAGATAGACGGGGTGGGATATCAGTCGACAAGGTACGCGCCAGCCGTCAAGGAGTTCCGGTGTCAACGGGACAGGAAACGCTCAAGAAGAGACACGCCGCCGACCGAGGGGTAAGAGGACACCCGTCGACACACGATTTCTTTCCCTCGATCCCCATTCGATAAATCGACCCGTCCTTCTTTTTATATTCTCCCCGCCCCCTGGCCCCTCCTGGTTCGCGGTTGACATTGAAACGAGCCGAAATAGAGCGGATTTGGAGGGACGCCATTTCGCGGACTCGCGTCGCGTGGCTCTATGCACGCTGGTCTGTTGATCAAGATCCCTGGATCGGGATCCTTGATCGGGGAGGCCCTCGGGTAGATCCGTTGTGATACAATTGATTTCTCCTTCGCTCCGAACCGACGGAGCGAACTCGGGGATCGTTATTTTTAATGATCATCGATGGCGCAGTTACGTCGCATCGATGACGGAAATATTACGATTGGCGATCGGACACGTTTTGGCGGGAAGCCACTTTCGAACGCGATGGCTGCCAACATCTGCGTGCACGCGCGCGACGCGCTCGATCTCGTCGGAAAATTACGGGATTTTCGATCTGTCCTCGTGGCTTGAGTTGCTTGCAAGGATTTTTGGGAAATTCTTTCTTTTTCAGCGAGTTTGCAGTGCGAAGATGGAAGAATATTTTGGGGAGGTTTCTTTCTTGATATTTGAATTTTTTATAAGTGTTTTCTTTTTAAATTTCTGTTTAGGGGAAGGGGATGCATGTAAATTGAAAAATCGTTGCAACCAAATATTTTGTTACACGTTGTTAGTTCACAATTGAAGTGCGACTTTTGGCTTCTATAGGAGGATTTAAATGAGGTGGTCGATCAAATTTATTGTTAACCGTGCTTAACACTAGAATTGTCAACAATTAATGTATACCTATTTCTAATGGACCAGTCAAAATGACTGGTTATTTATAAAATACATTGTGCTTTTATTCATATTTTTTTCATTCCTATATTGTTAAAAAATATATACATATTTATACTACTTAGAAATACACTTTTTTCATACTTAAAAATGGTTTATTAAATGGTGGCTGACTACAGCGTTTATGGATAACTATTACAATATTTAAATTCGTAAAACTTCATTACTTCAGACTACTTTTTACTACTTTTATATTTCTATAAATTCGTTACCATTCAGTTATCGCCACACCGTTTTCTATTTACTTATTACTACTTACTTTATTCATTTCTATTTTATACACTCTGCTATCTTCTCAATTTATTATCAACGCAGGTTTAACCACATCTTATATATAAATTAAAAATTGAAAATAAAACTGAAATCACTCCATCAAAATATAACTGGTGCAACAACGAGCATGTAATGTTTGCTTCTACATTCCAGGATCTTCGTAAGCAATTCTCACACGATTAATAATCGTACGAACTACTCACAGTCGATGAATAATAGTCAAACAAATCATATAATACACACGTATCACTTTTGCAAATCATAAAACCATGACGAAGCGAGGATCCTAAAAAAGCATGCTCCCCCAAAGAATGTCTAACAATCCGTCTTAAACCAAGTAAACATACCTCTATTTACTCGGGTGCTCTGATAAAGCGTAGCCCGTCGAAACCGTCCTCCTAATTACGCAACTACTTTGGCTGTTTTCCGAATTCCCGATCTCCGGCCACCTTTCAGAGGCTGATAATCGCGTTCCTCGCGCTTCGTCATCTAAAAAAGATAAGCGAACAGTCCGTGGTGTCCGAAAGAGGAACGCTAATTCCCGAAGCCCTCAGGACAATTAATTAAGCCGCGAGGGAGCGGGGGATCCGAAGGGAAGGGGATCATTTAACCGACTATATATGGCTGGATCATCGGGGATGATCCGCTGGCAATATATTTCCACAAAGCGTCGAGCACCTTATTACGGGATGAAGTTATTTCCTACGATCCACGAATTATTTACGACGCAAGAGCAGATGGAGCGGAGAGATATCGGAGGTAAACTCGAACTTGGGCAGCCAAAGCGGAGCGACCTTCGCCTGATCAGGGCGATTGTAACTCACCTGAACGGTGCGATCCAGCGGGGAAGTATCAGCATACGATCTGCTCGACTTACCGCGCGATAACGGCTAGATAAATCTCTCGTTTTCGGGGATTACGTATTTATCCGGTCGATCTAACGATAGTGATATAACGAGTTCGACCGGAGGAAAACAACGGGACGTGTTAGTAATGGAGTGTAATTGTAAGTAGAGGGTTTCGAGCCAGGGGGGAGGGGCGATTCGTCGATCGATGAGATTCCATTCTGTGCCGCCCGTGTCTGGATTCAGTTGGGCGATAAAATAGCGCGCTTTATCGATCACAATTTACGGTGTCGATTTACGGTAAGCCGCGCGGTATTCCCATCCAGTTTTCGGTGTGTAATCAACGGCTGATCTGCTGGCAATAAACCGTGAGTCTCGTGATGCCGACTTTCCGTTTTTGTTTGCCCGATGGTTGCGATGAGTTAGGTGATAGGAACGGCGGTAATTACTCTGGGAATAACAATTGTGACTAATTAAGGGATTACTTTGCGTGGGAAGATAGTTGGAGATGTTGGAGAAAAGATTTGCGGTAGGGTGTTTGATAAGTAGATGGGGATGGGTTGAGTTTCGAGTGAGTTAAATCAAAATTTAAGTTGAGTTGAAGGTGGGACTGGCAGAAATGATTTAGCTAATTTGTATTTTAAATTAAGTCCGAGTTGAGTTTCGCGTGAGTCAGGATGTACTTATGTCAAAATTTAAGTTGAGTTGAAGTTGCGACTGTTTAGATTTAAGTTAAGCTACGTACTTTTTATTTTAATTAAATATGAAGTGAGTTTTAAGTGAGTTAGAATGAAGCAATATCACGGTTTAAGTTGAGTTAAAGTTGTGACTGCTGAGACCTGATTTACATAGCTACTTTGTATTTAAATTAAGTCCGAGTTGAGTTTGGTGTGAGTCAGGATGTACTTATATCAAAATTTAAGTTGAGATGAAGTTGCGATTGTTCAGATTTAAGTTAAGCTACGTACTTTTTATTTTAATTAAATCTGAAGTGAGTTTTAAGTGAGTTAGAATGAAGCAATATCACGGTTTAAGTTGAGTTAAAGGTGGAACTGTTTAGAGCTGATTTAAGCTACTTTGTACTTAAATTAAGTCCGACTTGAGTTTCAAGTGAGTTTCATGTGTTTCAACATTCATCAGAGTTTAGATTCAGTTAAATTAGATTCAACTTGGGACTGCTGAGATCTGATTTACCTACTTTCCCTTTGGCTTAAGTCTACATTGAGTTTGACTTAAATTAACTTCAACTACAACTACATCAGTACTTCAAACTCGAAGCACTAATAGGCACTAAATCTAAACACCACTCCAACTTAACTCACATTCCAACTCCACTCACTGAAATCCAAGATTCCTCGCACTAACTTAGAATTGCGTTAGAGATCTTGGGTTGGGTCAGGTCCGTTTGGAACCCCACTGAAAGCTGTCTCAAGGTCCAGATTACATCTGGGTTAAGTTAACAGACCAAGGCCACTCTCAAAGCCTTCCCGGCTGATAGTGTCTCCCGTCCCACGCAATTCTATCAAGGCAAACACCGAAATCTACGGTAATGCAATGTTTCCCGATGCACAGCCTCGATAAACATGTTTACGCCCATTTTACGAATAGACTCCCTATCGCTCTGTCCGGTCCACACTAGTTTTTTTCTAGCACAAATCGGACTCACTTGTCGTGCCGGGTTGGAATAAAATATCCCAATCGTTTCTGCATCAGTGTACGTGTATCAGCACACTATCGATGACGAATACGGATCGGTTTATTGCTCCAAAAGTCCCAGGAGCTAGACGGTAGCACGTGCGGTCATAAAGACGCGCTATACGCGCCAACAGGCGTCTCCTATCAAGCACGAATGACGAAACGGATTTCTAGATAACGTGGTCATAAATAAGTCTCGATAAAATAGATGGGAAGCCCGATACTAGCACATATCGATATTTATATTTTCCTAAACACTTCATTTTATCTGCCCCTTGCAAGAGCTCGGTTAAATCGAGTATAATTATATCGCGCAGACTCAAAGAATTAGAATTTCAAGAGAACTCCAATTTCTCTTTTCAGCAACCAAGCATTTGCATATCGCACGTTGGGTAACATCGAGAAACACGACACTATTCCCGCGTGATATACAGTCCTGACAAACACGCTACCTCAACCACCATCTTGATTCCCCGGCAAACACTTGACGCGGTTGTTGCGAGCTTCGTGTTTGGACAATGCGAGGCTGGAGTTCTTTTTACACGATCGTAAATAACGAACCCACTACCGAGCGACCCACAGTATCTGCCCCATCGCGAAGGGCAACGGTTAACAGCTCAAATCTCAGGCAGGGGCCATTCTGACCCTTAATGTCACCCAGTTAGAATTTTCTTTTTTCAATTTTCTCAGGTAAAAATAGGAAGGATTTGTAGACAGGTCAGGTCTGCAAATTTGGGGCTAAAGAAATTGAGAAAGGTAACGGAATGTTTTTCTGTTGGCTACTTTAACCGACTTGGAACAAGCTTAAAAGCAATTCACTTTTCAAATTAGCAATGACTCATGTGTGAGTTGTGATATTGAAGTAATTTTAAAATTGTTTCAACTCTTTTTTGAATTGAAGTAGTTGAAGATTTTTCATGAAAATTGCGGTAAACGCTAACGGGCACCAAATTGGATAAAATATGTATTTGCACACCCCATTTTTTCGAAACAAGTATTTATAAAAAAGTAGAATTTTTTGTAAAAAAGGCGAGTGTGTAAATTCTTTTTTTTACTCAATGTATATCCTCCAAAAGGCAATACTACTAACAAGTAAACATTCACTTATAGTGAATGGAATTTTACGACTGGGAATATATTTTTTTAAAGTACTTGTAGTAACTAAGAAATCCTGAAAATTTTATCTGCAATGGACTTCTTTTACTCGTGTTAAAAATGCATGGCAAAATCCTCTTATTTCTGAATAATTTGCTAAAAACTGGAATCTGTATGTTTTTTTGTATGTTATTTGTTGCGTAAAAAAATCCCAAGGTAATTTTCTTAATAAAAAATCGGTTTCTTGGAGATAATTCAAAACGAAAAGGCCGAAATTTTTTTTAAATATTTTTCCTGATTCTTCGCACCAATTTACTTCAAAAACCATGTTAACCTGTTTTTTTTTGTAAATATTTCCGCCATGTTTCCATGTTAACTTTGAAGTCGTCTCTTTAAAATATTCTCCGGCCTTTCGTTTTTGAGTTATCTGCAAAGAAAACGATTTTTTATTAAGAAGAAATTACCTTAGGAAATTTTTTTACACAAAAACTAACACCATAGCTCGATATTCGGAATGGATCAAAATTTACCCTAACCCTCCAAGGTACATTCATTTCCACCCCCAAAATTCTAATTTTAATGAAACCTCGTGTGAATGTAGAATACTTTGAAGTACCCAAAGGGTATTTTCTTTTCCTTTGAAAATTCACTCCGAGGGGGTGAGATCAACCCTCAAAGTTATCCAATTTCTTCGTTCTTCCAATACCCCCCGTGTATCCCGATGCGGATCTCAGCGCATATCACCGTTTTCGCGTAACTTGAAATCGAAGCGCTTAATCCAGAGCAATTAAAAATCCCGTGACGACTGTTCCAACTCCGTTATCGTGTCATGCGGTTGCAATTGCAAAACACAGCAGCATGTGACATGTGTGCAGAGGCATTCGTAGGGACAAGCTTGAGCGAAGGAATGACAAGCAGGGTGGACGTGGAGGGGCAAAGAAAGGTAGCAGGGGAGGCTTTGTATCTTATCTCGCGAGCAATAACCCAGCTCCCGAAAAACCGAGTTCTAGATAGGTCGAGGCGCGATCAATTCTCGGCCAGTTGCTCGTTAACCGCCGATCGGCTGGATCCGGCGGGGTCTACTCTAACTGGAAGTACGAAGGTCCCCTCTCGCAGTTGCAGGACATCTCGGGCGATCATCAGCGAAGGTAGCGGAGCGCAGGTAGGCAGACCTTTTGGAGGGTCTTGGGGTCCGCTGGTTCGACGTGAGTGGATCGGGAGGGATCGACCCCCGGTGGAGGCAATCGTCGGACCCGCTGCGCGCGATAAAGACGGCGATCGAATACCACCGAGTGTTCACCAATGAGCGTAGGGTGCAGTGGCTGCAGACGAGGAGAAAACCGTGGCACGCGCCCGAGGAAGAGACAGTGCAGCGAATTGGCGACCGGGGCCCGCCAGGCACTTGGATCATCACCGACACCACCTGACACGACCGCCACCCTATACCGCATCGCAGATCTTCGGAACGTAACGAGCCAACATGGGTAGGTTGAAAGAGACTCCGGTGGAGTTAGAACTGAGAGATGCAGCGGGGTGTACAGTGGCGGTTGATCGCTGTTCTGCTGGCGTTGATGATAGTAGCACTAGTATTTCTGCCATTGGTATTGCTAGTGAGGGTCTTGATATTTGTTGGGAACAGTGGGGCTGATAACGGGAGTAGTGTTACTGGTGATACTGGTAATGGTAGCTTTGGGGGTTGGTAGTAACACTGATGCTACTGGGAGTAGTGCTCCTGGTGCTGATAATGGTAGATTTGGTATGTTATTGGATGTAGTTACGGTGGAGTATTAGGGGTAGCGGTAGTAGAAGACTTGGGAGTTGGTAGTAGGACTGGTGATACTAGGACTAGTGCTGGTATTATATGGACTAGTACTTCTAGTGCTGATGATCTACTAGAATGAGTACCTAATCTTAGTGCTAGTGATACTAGGACTAATGCCCCTAGTGCTGATAATACCATGACTGGTACTCCTAGTGCTGATAATACAAGGACTGATACTCCTAGTGCTAATGATACTAGGACTACTACTCCTATTGCTAATGATCTACTATAATTAGTAATCTTAGTGCTAGTGATACTAGGACTAATACCCCTAGTGTTAATGATATTAGGACTAATACCCCCAGTGCTGGTGCTACTAGGACTAATACCCCTAGTGCTGACGATACTAGGACTAATACTCCCAGTGTTGACGATACTAGGACTAATACTCCTAGTGTTGATGATACTGGGAGATTTGGTACTTCTCCTGCTGACACTAAAGGTACATCTACACGACAACACTTTTGTGTCTAGATCAAGTGTCTTTTGTGTCTAGCCAGAGCTAGTTGCAGTGTCTTCAATCTAGCTGTAGCTGCAACTCCCGCGACGATAGGTCGAATTCAGTGTCGTGGATTTTTTTTTCAGTGTTGTATACACTTGACCTAGACACAGAAGTGTCGTTTAACACTACGAATTTTCAAATTTGGTATCATCAGTAAGCTTACGCTGGCCCGCCTATTTCTTGATCTGTTCTACTTACGCAGAGACCAGAGTGTAATGAATTTTGAATGGAAAATTTCAGGGAATTAAGCATGTATAATAACATTCTGAAAGAACAGGGGACACAGATACTCAGTGTCATGCTGACTTTACATTTCTCTTGCATCATTTTAGAGACCTCCTACGTTACTAAAGCTAATTATGACTCCACCTTTTTTGGGTCATAATTAGCTTTGTTAGTTGAATTGTTTGTTTGCTCCATATAATACTTTGTCACTGATAAATTTCTGGTTTGCGACAGGACTCGACTTCTTGGCAGACGGAGGTGCCGATTTCGAGCATGCAATCACCGTAACAGGTAAGCCTCGCAGGCGTCCTCACGCTAATTGCGCATTAATTAAACGATATAAGCTCGGCCAGCTATCAGAGCCTGTTGAAATCTTTATCACTGACTCAGCGTCGCCAAACAGACAACTATCTCGACGACGATTTTCTATTGAATCTACATATCCATCCAATATCGCCTATCGAAATTCAACTCCTCGATTAAGTAACAAGTGGGCAGATAATTTAAAGTGTACGCAACAATAACCAGCGTCTGATTATCGAAGAATCGTTTCCTGGTATTTTTAATTATCCCGACCAATCGTATTCAACGATCTCCTCAGAAATCCCAGTACGAGGCAATACATTGTTCAACCATCACAGATAATGATCAGGCGTTGTGCAAGTGTTTTGATAAATCGGAGGAGATAGCGTCGTAAAAGACTGGCTGGTAGCAAGTTCACGAGCACTGTTTAACTTTAATTTATAACGAGTCACGTAAAATGTGCTTCTTATCGACGACAATGTGTAAAATGTTTCAACAATCTCTGCCATCTCTATCAGGCTTATTCGCCCTCTGGAACACTTGTTTTGTTGCACAGAAACTCTATCGATTAATTTTTAAGAAGAATCCCTTGACTTTCTTTGCCCTTCTTCTTAACTGAAAAATCCCTTATTTTCGTGCTTCGTATTTACTATTTTTCACTTAGAACTGGTCAGTTCCCCGAAAGTCTACACATGTCTAATTACTTTCCCGCTAGGATTCGGAAAGTTCCATTACATGCTGCTGGCAATATGCGGCTTAATCTACATGGACACCGCGATAGGTGTGACGATACTCTCGTTCGTCCTGCCAGCTGCGCAATGCGACTTGGAGATGGACTCCACTTCGAAGGGGTGGCTAACAGCATCCCCAATGTTAGGTGAGACAATCACCACATTCACGAAATCTCTAAACCCCTTATTAAAACTGTAGAAACTATACGTGTTCCCTGGGGATTCACAGGCATGGTGCTCGGTTCCTATATATGGGGGTGCCTGGCTGACACCAAGGGCCGGAAAGTCGTCTTAATCGCCACGCTACTGATGGACGGTGTCGTCGGTATCGTCTCCTCCTTCGTCCAATACTTTTGGGTCTTCCTGGCGTTCCGTTTCATCAATGGATTCGCGTAAGTATTCCAACGAAATCTACAACCCCCCAGCCTCATCGTCTTTATTTTTATTTTATTTCTATTTTCATGTTTATCCCGTTTATACAGCGTCACGGGAGCTATGGGAATTTGTTTTCCGTATTTAGGGGAGTTCCAGCCGACAAAGTACCGAGAGCGAGTCCTTTGTTGGATGGAAATGTTCTGGACCATTGGAGTTATAGTATTACCATGTGAGTACCTTTTTAATTTCAAGCGTTTCTGCATATTTCCATCACTAGTCGATTTTTGCTTTGAGAAGTCAAGAGAGTTTGAAGAAGGAGCCTTAAACACTTCCTCGGATTGTTAAGAACTAAAGAGATATTTGGGTGTTCAGCTTCCACTGGGACACTCTGTATGGGATTTTGCAAAATCTCTTCCAACTCTCTTTCAACACCCAAAGATGTTTAACGCTTCGAACTCAGCGACGTCGCTGTCGCAGCATTGAAGTCACCAAAGCGCCAACCATGGTAGCACGATACAATCATAACAGCAACTTCAATAACGTCACTATCGTGCCAAAATAGCTACCTCGAATATCATATTGCGCATGAAGCTTGAATAAATCAAGGAAGCCCCATTTTGGTTTTGAGTTTCCGCTATTACTTCTCGTACTAATTCTTCTCCTTTTCCTTACTGAACCAGTGATCGCCTGGCTGATCATACCAATGGACTTCATGTACGTCTCGGACATGTTCTACTTTAAGTCGTGGAATCTCTTCGTCGCGCTGTGCGCGCTACCCTCGCTGATGCTAGGCCTGTGGCTGTTCGCCTTCCCAGAGAGTCCAAAGTTCCTCCTCGAGTGTGGAGAAACCGACGCTGCTCTGGAGGTCTTCAAATGGATCTACTCGCAGAACACTGGGGAAAGTCCGGACTCCTACCCGGTAATTACATTCCAAGGATCCACCCTAGCTCCTATTCAAAGCTGCTATCCATGTGTACTTGAATCCTTGACGAGGTATTGGCACTCTCCTCTTATTAGATACGAATTTCTGCTTCCCCAGGTGAAGTCCTTGCAGGAGAAGACCAAGGACAAGAGCACCAGGTCGTTGAAGCTGCACAAGAGGAAGGACCTCAAGGTACTCCTTAAGGAGGTGCGAGACCTCACGACTGCGCTCTGCAAATCGCCCTACCTTAGGAACACACTGCTAGCCTGTGGAATACAGTTTGGACTCACCAGCAGCTACTACACTTTGATGGTGTGGTTCCCAGAGTTATTCACCAGGTAGCGATTATGGTTTTTTATATACTTGAGTTCCGTGTCTAGTGTTGTTGGGTAGCGGAGGTGATAATTCAGTAGATTAGTATTTACTAATCTAGTAATATTAGTAATCCTAATTTTAGTATCGTAGGAATGGGTTTTGTAATTCCTTGATATTTGTGGGAGAAAAAAAGCACCTGGGGTTAGTGGGTCTCGAACCCGCGATCCTCTGCGTACTGAGCAGCCGCCTAATCGACTCCGCCCGAAATCGATCCCCGAGGTTTCTGTGTTCCAGGCTCTCTTTTATGTTCCCAAAGTATCGTTGGGTACATTGAATCCATTTTCATCATCTTTGTGTCTATTTGCAGATTCGAGCAGTTCGAGCACCACAATCCAGGTGAAACGACTTCGGTGTGCATCGTGTCGTCTTTGTCAGATAATGCGACCATATTAGATCCCTACGGATGCGAGACGGTGATCGCCCCTTCCGTTTACCTGCACACCGTGTACATCGGGCTAGCCTGCATTCCTGGATCCATCATCCTGCCACTTTTCGTGCACAAGCTTGGCGCTAAATTCTTCCTCAGTACGTATCAGATCCTTCGGGGTAGAAAAATAGAATACTATGGTAATCCGTGCGTGGAGTGAATTGCTTCTGAATTATGTTTCTACGATCGTTGCTGAGCGTAAAATAAATTCTTCCAGTCATGTCACTGTTGGTCTCTGGCGCCGTGACGGTGGGCTTCTATTACGTCGTCGATTCCACGCAGAACCTGATACTGTCCTGCGTGTTCGAGGCTCTCACGTCCCTCGGTATCTCGCTGGTCTATTGCGTAATCGTCGACATGTTCCCGACGAATCTCAGGTAAGCAGGCGACTGACTTATTTACTGGAGAAACGGGCAAACATCGCGGGTAGCGCGTGATTTACGATCGTTCGTCGATGTCGTTCGCTTCGTCGCGACAATCGGGCACGGGAACGATGATAATGTTAAAAGTGACGATGACTTAGCGTTTTCTATTGTAATAAATAAGAATCTTTCGTTGGTGAAGTTTCTTTTATTTGCGCGACATTCCTTTCTGTCGTGACGCTTGATTTATTTTATGAATTATACGATATGTTCCTGTCTGTGTGTATTAATTGATTAATTTCATTTTCAGAGTAATGGCTGCGGCCTTGTCCCTCACAATGGGTCGGTTAGGCGCCCTGGTTGGCAATTTGCTATTTGGCTACCTGATCGACTTAGCCTGCGTGGTTCCTATTATTATATTCGCGGCATTTTTGTTCTGTAAGTACCTTGGAACCTTCACAGGGCAATTCTATAGGACAAAATAAGACGAAAGTCAAGAATAGTGAAATTGCGGTGGAAGCTTCTTTTCTTAGTTATTAACGTTTAAAGATCGGATTCGTAGCGCCTGGAGGCGGCAATTTGATGGTTAGCGCGCCTGGAAGGCGGCAACCCCGCGTGTAGGACAGTAGCGCTGCGTGCATCGCCGACAGTAGCCCTACTGACCCACACGCGCCGCTGATCGCCGAGTTGCCGTGCTCGAGGCGCCCCAAAATACTTAAACACTAATAACTAGAAAATGAAGCTCCCACCGAAATTTTGTTATTTTTGGTGTTCATATCATAGAATCACCCTGTAAATTTACTCCCACCTGATGCGACAATTTACGAAAAAAGTATGATAAAGAGTTAAATTTGTTTTCAGTATGTGGATTCATGTCGTTCCTGTTACCGAAGACAGGGAAAGACACCCTCGACTAATGAGAATCTCCTGAGGAGAAACGACCAGAGGAATTACAACTGAAAGTGTATCGAAGAGCAAGTATCGCGGCTCTCGCACTTTCCTATAGTGGATAAGTTCGCGCTGGAAGGTTTTCGTTGGAGAATCTGTCCTTTACTTCTAATGGCTTGTAAATTCGTGTAAATATATTATATTTATTCGTGGGACGTGATTTAAACACGCCACTGTTCGTGATCATTCTACTTAGTCGCTTTAAGAGCGATCGATGCCATCGGTATCGATTCAAATTGCGCGCCGAGCTGCGCCCAGTCGGTCACTCGATAAAACGTGTTACCAATAGATGTTACAAACTTATATATCTAAATATTTCTGAGTGTATGATATGAATAAACATATTTTACCAAGAGTTTCTTCATTTTCTCACCCCATAGAACCTTATACTATCGATTGCATATATAACGCATTTATTAATAACATTGGTTGAACGTCTAAACAGGACACTCGCAGGCAGCCCCAGTAATTAAATGACAAGGGAAGATCCCGAATCCGGAAATTCAACAAATTCTGAAACTTTGTGAATATGTAGGGGATTTCCTCCTGATTACAACCCAATTTTTGTTTGCTAACTAAATTCACTATAAAGGGGTGGGATTAACCCCTGAAAATTTGGTTAGTTTTCGATTTTATTTTGTAACTCGCAATCTGTAAGAGATAGAAAAAAGTTTCAAGCCAAAAGTTACTTCTTTTATTTAGGACTATCATTTGGTAACTTACAGTTCGCGAGTTATAACAGAAAATCGGAAAATAACCAGAATTTAAGGGGTCAATTCCACCCCCTTAGAGTGAATTTATGCAGCAAACAAAAATTGCGTTGTAATCAAGAGGAAATCCCCTACATATACACAAAGTTTCAGAATTTTTTAAATTTCCAGTTTCGGGATGCTCGCTTGTGAATAATTCAACAGTCTACTCCCTGCATTATCGACGTTCCAGCGTCTAGTTTAAAAACCCGTAATGTTACCAACTGCACGGCAAGAATATAACTATGAAACACTCGCAGCAAAGTTCATTGATAGAACGTGAACGAAGATCGTTGCGTCCGCAAGTTACGTCTGTCGAAAGTACGATGATTAGTCGCGAGAGATAATTGCTATCAACAAAGAAGCGATTACAAGAGACATGTGCTGCGTGTGAATCGCGAGGCGACGTCTCGTTCGTGATATGATCATCGTCTCAATAAAGCCGAGCAAAATTCTGTTGTGGGGCTGTGTTAACAGCTGATCGAACGGGATACACACGGGATATAGGACTAAATTTCTCGTCTAGTCAATTCAGTATAAACCTATAATACATATACATATATCGGAGGAACGATGACTGGATTCGTGTTGAAGGTCAAAACGAAATCGGGTCAGAAGGTCGTGAGCGGCCTGGTGCCCCAGGACAAGGTGTCCGAGTTGAAGACCAAACTGGTCGAGATAACGGGAATACCAGTCAGAGCCCTCCACGTTCTACGCGGATTCCCACCCAAGGCGATTAATCTCGAAAATGATACCACCACCGTAGAGGAGAGCGGCATCGTCTCGGGGGACACCCTGATCGTAGAAGAAAAACCGCCTCTGTACAACGGAGAGCAAAGATCCGAGGACATCGGCAGGTCTCACATAGTCAGCGAAGAGAACTTCACAGACACGCCTGGCGTGTTGATGAAGAAAGTCGTGCCCGCTGACAACTCTTGCTTGTTTACCAGCGTCGGTTACGTGCTCAATGGTACCTACTGTTATGTAAACTATATTCCTTGCAGATAACGCGCCAGCGTTTCTATCGCAATTCCTACTCGCTCTGTGGTTTACATGCCATTTAATCTCCTAGTAATATTCCAGGAAAGGTTGACCCTAGTTGCGCCAGTTTCATGAGGGAGATTATAGCGAACGCTGTAGCGGCTGACCCAGACGAATACTCGGAGGCTCTACTGGGTCGACCGAACCCTGAATACTGTAAATGGATTCTGAAATCCGACTCGTGGGGAGGAGCTATAGAGTTATCTATTCTATCGAGCTTCTACGGATTGGAGATCGCGGTGATCGATAGTATTAACGCCATAATCAACAGATTCGGGGAGGATCAGCATTACGCTCAAAGAGTTTTCCTGATATTCGATGGGATTCACTACGACCCTCTGTATTTAGAGCCGCTCGACGTGAGTATATTAATTAGGACTGGGACTATTTGTCAAATTTTTCGGTATTCGCATATTCGAATACTTCAGTTGCCCAATTACTTGGCGGATGTAATTCAAGTATCCAAGTATTCAAATACTATTTGAATATTTAAGTATTCGAATAGTATGGTGTGAATTATAAATCAAGTACTTTATGTTCATTTTTACAAGCTTTTATTTAGTTTCAGTTGTGAGTTCGTTAGTTTATCAGGGTGAAATCTTGTAAGCTAATAACTTGGTTATTCAATAGCATTCGAATACTTAAATATTCGAAAAATAACATTCGAATACACAAATATTCGAAAAATAACATTCGAATACACAAATATTCGAAAAATAACATTCGAATACACAAATATTCGAAAAATAACATTCGAATACACAAATATTCGAAAAATAACATTCGAATACACAAATATTCGAAAAATAACATTCGAATACACAAATATTCGAAAAATAACATTCGAATACACAAATATTCGAAAAATAACATTCGAATACACAAATATTCGAAAAATAACATTCGAATACACAAATATTCGAAAAATAACATTCGAATACACAAATATTCGAAGTTTATTCGTAACATTTGAATACTTATAAAATATTCAAATATTAAATTATTCGAATAGTCCCAGCCCTAGTATTAATGCGAATTAATAGCCTCGAGTATCGACTATACATTTCGCCTTTTCCTCTCAGGGCGGCAGCATTCAAACGATCTTCCCAACGGAGGACGAGAGGATATTGCTGGAAGCTGCCGAGCTGGCGAGGGAAGTGAAATCTAGTCGCCAGTTCACGGACGTTCAGAAATTCACGCTGATGTGCAACGACTGCAAGATGAAATTGAACGGGCAGATCGCCGCCCAGCAGCACGCCAAGGAAACCGGCCATATGAACTTCGGGGAGGTGGCCGCGTAGCAGAGCAAATCTGTCCTCCAACTGTCCATCACTTTTAATCGGACTGCTGTTTGAGAATCCTACTAAATTCAAGTCTCAAGCAGGATTTTCTACTTAAACGAGGCTTGTAAGCGAACTAGCTATTTAATATGAATACTATGTTGTTAACGTAAGGTATATGCAGTGCACTATGAGGATTGTTTAGACATATGATATACACGGGTTCTTAATTTTGGCTAAAGATCGAAGGGTTGGCGCAAATCGAGCCATAATCGGCTCGGGTAGAAGTGAGCTTATATACTTTCTCGCAGCAAATATATTGAAAGTAACGGTGGCGCGTCGGAAATACTCTTTAGCAAGATTAAAATCTGTGATATATAAGCGTGTTCGATTAAATTTGCCTAAACGGAATTCATCCCCCTCGCTGGCGGCGAACATGTTCCACGCCCTCTAGAGAAGTGAAATCTTAAAAGTTTAAGCGAGGCGAGGTTCACTTGGCTCCGCCACGTAGACGGCGATTTAGCACTGTTAATAACAGATTTTATATCGCTAGCAAACCTAGCCCAGAACAAAGGAGAGAGCGAATCGCTGTCGGACACAAGAAGTAGTATCACATTTTTAAATCGATGAGATAGGCGTCACACGTACGAGAAATTACGCAAAGCGTTGTCTTAAATGTTTGATCTCTATGCCTACGATAGTTTAATTTACGGTCGAAATGTGTACATGATAGAAAACGAAAGCATACAATTGTACAATGAAATAAAACAGATCAACTATTAAACCTATATTATACACGTAAAGTTAGAATATTGTAATTAATTTGTTATCGAAGGTTCTCACTTTCATTGTAAAAGCACGAGAGTTCCGACGGAGGGAAAGGAAGGGAGCTTCAGTTTTGTGACCGATTCTTTCCCCTTTTTTTACGTGCAAGAGCGTAGCCGTTAGTATCGATATTATACACCGAGCATGTAACTAATCTATTGCGAACTTATTAGATCTGAGTAAATGGAATTTGCAGTTGTTCGTTACTCAGGAAACTACTAATATAATAGAGTCTCATATATTTATATTTATATGATGGTACAGTGCATTTTGTAAGCTCCATTCTCTCGATGAAGTGAAATAAACGAGCTATTTACATTATTCCCTTTACTGATCATTTAGCGAAGAATTTTCATGCCGGTCTCGTCCGGTCAGTTACAAGATGGCTTCGTACGAGCCGGGCGTGCAGGTACCATTTTAATATTACGTGATCGTATCTTTAATTTGCAATTACAACACTCAGCAATATGTGTACCAAAAGACCAACGACCTGGGACTCATTAGCGATGTTAATAGCAGCTTGACACGAATATTAAACACAGTAAAGTTATAATAAAACACACGGAGCCTCTATTACACTTCACTATTTGAATCCGCGACGGAACTGAGGAGGAAACGGTCGGGAGGGCGTCACGTGATCAGTTTGAACCTTACATAGTTTGCGCGGGCTATTTGAATAGCGCGGTAAATCCTTTCCCTCGTATCTACTTATTTCTTTATTCATCTGTCATTATTAACGACTCGATACTAATAATCTAGCCAAGCATCGCGTAATTAGATTCTTCGTTGTTTATTTTAACCATTCTTTCAGGTGTACTCATTCGCTGAATTATCCACAGTCTTAAAAATCCAACGCGACCACGGAACATTGACCCCTCGTAATTCGTAAACGAGGCCCCAGATCGCAAGACGGTAAAGAACCTCCCCGTTTCTTTCAATTACCGAGTTCCAGTTATCACGTGATTCTACGACACCTTGTATAAGATCGTAGATGGCGCGGTGCTGCTGAAAGCACAAAACGAGCCACCGTTTTTAGTAATCTGCCAAGCGGAACGCGAGGGTCGGCAGTCGCGACGTTTGTTGTTACGTGACCGCACGCCACGGACAGGCGGTCGAACGGGAATGTGACTTGCCCATCTTTATTTTCACAGAGAAATCAGAGTGTCAATTAGTGGCGATCGATCCTGAAGAGCGGGGCACCGTCTTCGTATAATGTGAGCGCGAGTGTCGCGCGATCCGTGGGTAATAAACGGGCATGGTGTGTCACGGGGAAACAGCATCGATATAGAAAAATGTCTCAGCTGCCGATCGCGGTACATACGGCCGAAAGAAATCCGTTAACAAACAGGTGAAAAATGGAAGATGACGCGGACCTCAGGGAACAATTGTTTCACAACACCGTACGAGAGAACATCGTGAGTAAAGGTCCCATCGGGCCGTGATCCGCTCCTCGCCTATCGACCGACGAATTCACCAGGGGTTCCTCGAGCCCCTTGAGACGTTCCTGGGAACGCCACGTTCCCTCGTGATTATATTCCGCTGCGAGCATTTAATTTTTAAACGACACGAGTCCTCGACCGGCCGTGATCTAAAAAACTTCCCGTTTCTAACCTTCAAATCATCGAGCTAACCTCTTTACATGTTACGATTACCCGTAACCGCGGTAATTCCCCACCCTCCTCCCCACCCTCGGCACCAAGGAGGGAGGTTATAAATAACCGCTTAAAAAGTTGGGAACGTGACTAAAATTAGCGAAAATATGGTATCTTGTTGTGCCTCCTGCTCCTTTGCGACACGGGTAATCTTTCTGGAGATAAGTCCGGATCGTTGATGCAAGATGATAATGTAGGTTGATTGCGTTATTGTCGATGCACTTTTGGACGCTCGATTACGCGGAGCGTGTCCCCGAGGATGGGATAGCGGGATGAATGCGGCACGCGATTATGTTGCGATCGCTCGTTCCTTTTGTGCCTTCGTGAAAAGTATCTGCGTAGATACTACAGCCGCAATAAGAACAATGAGCTACGGAGGCATGGGCGTACATATGTAAGCATTGACATCCAGTGATACTGTGTCTCTGCTTTTGAAAAATAACAGAGACACCTACTGATACCGCTATTGTTACGGTAAAACCACATTCCCTCGCAAAACAATTCGGATAACTGAACCCTCGTACAACAGAAGTTCGCTGATTTTCCCCACCACCCAGAACTCTTCAAAAGGTCAAATAGATCCGATGCTTGCTCGTTCAGAACTTATAAATCTCAAAGCAACGTCGCGGGAAGAGTAATTTAGTAACGCAGAAGCAAATGCGCTTTTCATCGGTCACAAAAGAAATTCTGCTAAACCGAGAATCTTTAAGGATTCCCTCTGTCGTTATTATTCAGAGTTCCTGCCAAACCACTTTATCAAAATTTTTCGCTGTTCCGACGGGCACGATAATAGCAAGCAAAATATTTTCATCTCGCACGTTTACCTGCTCATTCCCGTACGCGAAGTTTACCAAAGTTTACATTGCACAGCTGCCAAAGCAGCAGCGGTCGCGTGGACATTAAGGAAATTGATATGCGCCTGTTTAACAGACTGACGTAAACGTACAGTAATATTGCGCGCATTTTGTGACGCGATCGTGGTCACGTCAAAAGCGACAGATATCGTTCGACCGGCTCCAAGGGTTATTCGAGGCTTGGTACGCACTGGCGGCCATTGTTCCACGGGCTTAATTGTTCGATCATTTGGCATTCCAGGCGCGAAAGAATCTTGGAACGGAAGACACGGTGTCTTCGCAATGTGCATATGCTTTCCCAATACTTTCACGGCAAAAGTCGTTGACCAGCCAGTATTTCTGATCCCTGACCGGTTTTTCCTTCCACCTTCGTTCGGCGCGCGGCAAAAAAGCCGTTTCCAACTGAGCACGCTGCGTCTTCCAGCGATCGGAATCCAGCTCGCGCAAACCTGCGTGTTGCCTTTTCCAATATTTCCAAAGTGGAGTAAAAAAAGCTCGCTGGTAAGATCTTTTCCTCGTTTCTCTTTGTTACGTCGCCTAAGTTCGCACTCTCGAGAATATTTTCTTCAGACACTGGCCCCAGATCTCTTAAAATACCTGAGCCAGGGCACCAAAGTAATTGAGCGCGAGCGTTCAACTTTAAGTTCTCATAAATGAACGCTCAAGAGTTTAAATAAAAAATTCCCACGAATCGCCTTGAAGTTGGATCGACGAATGGAAGTGCCCCCTTAATCGGTAGTTGAGCACTGCAAGTAGAAATGTTCGCTTAGAGCTGGCGAACGGTGCTCTTGATCTAGAAAGACTTAAGGCGCACTCGTTGGGTCAGGGACACCTGTTTCCCATAGTGCAATATGACGTTTCTTTTTCTTTCCAAGCCTGATAAAATACATTGGTGTTTCGTCGTCGAATACAGTTCGAACTTTTAATAGCAAGATCGAGGGACAGACAAGGGGGATATAGTATCGAGAAATCGCACTGCCAAAATTTATTTAAACAGCTTCGTTCGGCCATTTATTAACGTCAGGTTTTTGCGTATCGTCAGATTAATTTATTCGCCGGCTTCATCGCCAACTCGGACGGTGCGAAGATTTCGAACAGTTTACTCTAACGCTGTTCTAATCTCGAGTTCCCTAGGCACGTAACTTGACCGTAAGTAATCTTGATACCGATTAATTTCGTCAAGTATTATCGACAAGGTCAATTGATCGCGATTACTAGACTCTAATCCCAGACACTCGAGTGTTTGATGTAATTGGACACCTTCGACTGGACCATTCGTCCATTCCAACTCTCAGCTTTCGGACAAGCCCTGCCAACTAAAACGCTACCGAGTGCAGTGTTTAGAAATGGCAAATGACGATTGCACTTGTCTGCCTGCGCAGCGTCGTCCTACTTCATTCACCCCGATTCTTATCTACCGTCGAACCGTTTCGACACGTATATATTACCGATCGAGATAAAAGATAGCCGCGGGGAGTCGATGCGTATTTAATCACTGACAAAGGATTCTTCGGATGTCGAAGACTCGTTTTGCAACTTTGAACTTCAGACAATGTATAATCCCCGCATTGCAATATAAATCTCAAGGCGTGTTTATTGTGATAACTTAACGATGCGGATTAATGATAATAAATGTCGATAATGCAGATTATCGGTATTGTCGGTCAAATACAAGGTCTATATAAATTGGAATAGGATCGTGCCATACTCTTCTATTACCGATGTTGAAACCCATGCTTGATAAGTTATCGAAATTGAGTTTCCCGGAAGTCAAGCCAAGTAACTGTATAAAGTAAAACCACTGAAACTTGATAAGCAGAGCACTAAGTACGTACTTAAAGATACTTAAGTACTAAAATTGAGAAATGTAGAAAAGGTGTAGTTGATTAGATTGGTTTCCACGGGGCTCAGTTTAACAGATAATCGTTCCACGATTTTTTTCTGTTAATACAGCATTATTCCCGTCGTTAACGGTCTTAACTTAATGCACGTTGTTTATGCGTCGTTCAAAAGGAAACGCTGTATGCTTGTTACGTGATGTGCTTAGGGGAACAGGGTAGGACGGAACTGATAGTGATACATCCGTGTGTTGTAATTGAGGCTTCAATTGCCATAGAGATTGCATCAAGCACAAAATGTCGAATTCGATGGAAAGGGGGATGGTATATGTAACCTCCGGCGACTAAAATATTAACAAGGAATCGTAGTACAATTATTCCTCGCAAATAATTTTCTACCATGCTTCTTATGAGATTGGAATTCGATGCAAAAGATGTTTCGCCTCTGTCGCAATTGTAATCGATGAAGTACGAAGTTATAAGCATATCATTTCCTAGAGAAACGGCAACTCTTGCGCGCAGATAATATTTGATTACTAACTGTAATCTTGGATCGATCGTAGAGTTCAACGTTAAGGACGAAGTTGAGCTTGCCATTGTTTGTGTAACCTCGTAACAGCCTAGCGCACTTGTAAAGCATCGCATATTCCGTAATCGCTTGGAAAACGGTATTTTTGTTCTGTTCTGACATTCCGTGACTGTTTCATTAGGATCGAACTCTACACACGTATCTATAGAATGATACTAGGTCTGATTTTAGCCCAGGGATTTAATAAATAATGGCAACTGCGCTAAGTACAGTGTCAGCGTGTTCAGTTGCTTTGAATGGCCTAGATTTATATTAACTTTTTAACTGCGTTTCTAACGGGGTGGTTTCGAAGCTAATTTTCAAATTCTTGAAACTCGAATCTGAAACTTTGGAAACTTGGTAATTTGGTTTTTTAAGTGAAATATCTCGCTTTAACCCGCCATGAGCACACTTATTTTCGCCCCTTGCGTAGTCACATTGGATCGTTTATGTCCATGGCTGTTTTTTTACTATTTTTTGACTTTCAAAAAATCTGAAAAAATTATTGGATACTTATTCAAGTCTCTACTTTAATGTACAATCGTTCTTCGAGTCAAATGTTTAAAGGATTAATTAGGAAAAATAAAAATTAGGAAGGAAGTTTAAGAAAAGAGGCAACTTGCCCGGATATAAACGACCCAGTGTGTCCACCGTGGGTTAAGAAAAGAAGTGAACAAAATTCGTGCATAAATCTGTATTGACCATAGTTAAACAAACCACAGACAAAGATTGTATATCTTTTCTTACCTGACTTTCTTATCAGGTTTCGAGTCCTCGAAACTCGAAACTTTCTTGCCAAAATTAGAAGAACTCTAAAATAACTGAAAACCCAATTGAGTTAAAAGACCCAGTGTCGGTAATATAAATGAGCAAAAGGGTCAAAAAAGACCCAGGACCTCCACTAATAGTGAAGTAGAAAAACAGTCCCTGGCTGAACTTCGCCTTTCCTTTTGTCTTTGTTTACTTTCTTTTCGTAGTTTTCTGTTTGTGTTTTGCAATAAATACGTTTAATAATAATAATAAGGTGAACAGCCGTATAACTAAAATTCTCGAACAAAACAAACGTTACTTCTCGATTCTAGCACCGTGCCAACGCTGGAAAGCCCTGATACATAATTTTCATTCGGAGGCACGCATCCACGATCGTTTAAGTTTTTTCAGTAAAAATATAAATTCGTGAAAGCCAAGACCTGCACGTGCGAGTGTTACCTATTCGAGCAGTTTTCAGCGACAAGTAATCTCGGCTGCTTCCCTTATCTCGCGACGATAAAAATCGTGTATCTTGTTTTTATGACAATCAGATGTACATAAGGGTCATCAGCCGCCGGTGATTTCGAGCTCGGCTGCTCCGGCTGCAGAATTTAATCAGTAGAGTGCCCACTGTTTTCAGATATTTCTCCTGCTGTTTCTGGTCCTTTATGTCTCGAGCTACGCGTTAATCGCGAGATTCCGCCGGAGGGACCGGGAGGATTACTTCTCCGTGGACGAGGATGAGGCGACCGTCTACAGGATCAGCCTCTGGCTGTGCACAGTCGCCCTGGCGGTCTCCGTCGGGGCAACCCTGCTGCTTCCAGTATCCATCGCGAGCAACGAAGTCCTCATTCTGTACCCTAACAGCTACTACGTTAAATGGCTCAATAGCTCCCTGATCCAAGGTGCGGAAACTGATCAAGGATTCGAAGGACTCGCATTAACCCTTCGTTGTCGCACGGGGTGTACCGAGCACCGGTGTTTTTTCTTTGTTAATATTTCTATAAATTTTTAGACCTTAATATTGATATTTAAAAATTTGATGAATTTTAAATTCTAATAATTTATATTTCTACTTGTATAAATTTTTAGACCTTAATATTGAAATTGAAAAATTTGGTGAATTTCAATCTTTAGTAATTTATACATTTATTTCTATAAATTCTTAGACATTACCATTAAAATTTAAAAATTTGGCAAATTTTAACCAAAAAATTGTTTTTTTTCCACAACTATTTTTTCACCTAAAAATTTCATCACATCAAAATTTACATTTCTAGAAAAACACTATTAGAACATGGTTGTACGAGTATGAGAAACGTACACTTATCCCTGAAAAGTTAAAAGCTTCAAAAATACGAAAATGGTAACTAAAAAATTCCCCCGGGGTGCAGTGAACCCCCCGTGACCAATTTCTATTAATAAGAACGCGTGACCACGAAGAGTTAAGAAAGTCTCACCTAACAATTCTCCGTTTCCTTTGCATAGGTCTATGGAACCATGTGTTTCTCTTCTCAAACCTGTCTCTCTTCGTGTTCCTGCCGTTCGCCTATTTGTTCACGGAGTCCGAAGGATTCGTCGGGTACAGGAAGGTAACCATCGCTCAGCCTCCGTTAATCACCACCAATAAACCACCAAAAACTGTACACTAATTAGTCTTAATCGTAGGGCGTAATGGCTAGAGTGTATGAGACTGTGACGGTCCTTTGTTTGCTGGGAACCCTTGTGTTAGGAATAACGTACGTTTTGTCTGCACTCATAGATTATCAGAAGTCCAGCCTGCACACATTGCTCAGTAAGCCAATACAAATTCACATCGCTCTCACAATTACATCACAACAGATTATAACAAGCCTTCCTTCTTTTCCAGACTTATGGAGTTATTATTTACCCTTCCTCTACTCCTGTGTCTCTTTCGTCGGAGTTGTTATGCTATTGCGTAAGTACATCGCCATTGTTCAGAACTGCTCAGCGTCGCGCTCCAACAATGTCATAATGGGACACTTGAAACTTTGTTGCAGTATGCACACCGATGGGATTCGTGCGGCTGTTCGGAGTGGTCGGCTCGTTTCTCGTGAAACCACAGTTCCTAAAGAATTTAGACGAAGAATTTTTCGCGTACCGATTGGAGGAGGATTGTATTCAAAGAAGGTGAGTCGCGATCTTCTCCTTTCTTCCTTCCGACCGCTCGGATGTATCACCAGTCTCTTGCAAAACGCAGGCTGCAGCACGCGAAGGCCACCGGAAAATCGTACGTTTCACCAGTGCCGATGTCCATACCAGCTTACGGTTCAGTGCTCGAGGACGACGAGCTTCTCGGTGTGAATCCAAGCCTGATGTGCTTGAGAAACGGTGCTCTGCAGCGCGGCCTGTCCCAGCGATTAGAAGACGTCCAGAACCGAAGGAGGATACTGGACAAGCAGAGGCGGACCTGGTGGGTTCGACGCACCTTGCTCTATCCTCTGGCCATGCTAGCGTTACTCATGCTTTCCACTGCCACAGCCCTGCTAGCTGTTCAGAACACCATAGAGCTACTTATTGGCATAAAGGCGTTGCCTCTAAGCACCAGGGTTAGTCTCGCTTCGTCTTCGCTCGCGGCAAACTCAACTTGGCGTAACGATCCGTTTAACTTTCAGCAATTCACTCTGGGGATCAGTTCTCTATCGAAGCTCGGCCCAATCGGGGCAACCGTGGAGGTGGCGGTGATCCTGTATTTAGCAGTGACAAGCGCGATAGGCCTGTACACTCTTCCAGGCGTTAGGAGCGTCCAGCCAAGGTTTCATTCCACGCCTCTCACGCACCTCATAGCAAATTGCGCCCTCCTTCTCGTACTCAGCTCCGCGCTACCGCTGCTATCACGGATATTAGGTAAATCTTGCAATTCAGAAGTCGAATACAGTCTGCGGTTAACACCAAAGCTATGCATCCTCAGGTATGACGAACTTCGACTTGCTCGGCGACTTCGGGCGCATCGAATGGCTGGGCAACTTCAAGCTAGTATTGTTCTATAATTTAATCTTCGCCACCGCTGCCATCGGCTGCCTGGCCACGAAGTTCACAGCCACCGTTCGCAAAGAGATCTACGCGAGGCTGAGGAGCAGCTTGGTGGGGATTTTTCGGAGCGAGGGCAAGAAGGGCGCTGTGGGGATGTTTTCTACGAAAGACGATTAGACTGACTTGCGTCGCGAACAGGGGAGAATAGACATTTACAATTTAGAATTAAAGAGTAAGTAAAGACGATTAATTGTAATTGCATGGCAAACGATTGGAAAGATGGTGTGTTGATTGTATGCTCGTGAGGTTAAAAAAAAAAAGAGTTCTATTTAAAACTACAACCGCGGTGTGAGTTGGTAAGTTTCGTCGGGCTTTGAATGATATTCGAGAGGGCCAGTTATGGAACACAGACCCGCGAGAACCGCGCTGTGTCGCCACATCTATACGCGCACGTTCGGCGTATAGCTGTATTATTTATTACACGATCGCTATATCAGTAATTATTTATCGAAAGTATACGCGTGCAAGAATCCAACGCGAGCTGACCTACGTTAACTGATAGCAATCGACAACGCAGTATTGTGATAAAGACACGCGGAACATGTAAATTCTCAGCGCAGCAGATAAATACATGTGTAGACGGAAATAAAAATTCGGGAATAAAATGCGAGGAAATGCGCCGCTTGGTAAATAGACGCTTTGAAAGTTTCGAAGTTCTTGTTTTAAGTCATTATTATAATTCTTCTGGCGCGATTCAGTTAGCATCGCACGAAGAATTATTAATTATTTAAAAGCAGAAAGGCGTCGCGTTCTTTTAACTGTTTAGTGTTCTTTAATTGCGCGTCGATCATCGAGAAAGGTAGATGTGGGCAATTTACCTCGCCTAAGGCTCATCTATTTTTTATCGGATGAAGTTAGTAACTCCGCTAGGAATTACACGTACTATGTACACGCGGTAGTACATTGCGCTGTGCTACACCGTCGTTTCGGTGTAACAAAGCTGTTTAAATGCATTTCGTTCGTCAGGTCTTTTTTTTTACCGAATGAACCGCGGTCGTACTCGGGGCCAGTTTGCTGGAAATCTCAGATGTAAATGCACTTGAAATATAACGAATGTAACGATGCGCATTTTCTGGTGCATATAGACTGCATAACGATAACACGCGGCTCGTGAAATGTTATCACCTCGACTGACTTGACTTTTCTTAGTCCCGCACTGAAAGCTGGTGTTTTAAATTAAGTAAATTATTATTTATTTAGTTTTAAACGGTTAGCCCCGGCGCCTCTGTTTAACAAATACGTTAGAAATATTCGTATCTCATTTAGCCAGTAAAATGATAACATTTTACGACAATATTATGTGATATATATCTCGTCAAGAAGACAATACAAACGTTAGGACTTGCACAGGCAATGATGTACTCATCAGTGACTTCTTCACGCATGTAATCGGAAGCGACACCCTCAGGATAGAAAATGTCGCTGAAAGTTTGTTACTACAATGCCACCCCGTGGACCTATTTGTAATAAATTCGAATCCTCGGCTAAGGATTCTCTGTACACACTAACAATTAAACGAATAAAAACAGAAACATACTTCGTATATCTTCGAACTCTTAATGTATCATTTACTGTTGTCGCGACTAAAGTTATCTAAATCCTAGAAAAATGAATTAATCCTAAGTCGTGTTACTTTAAAAAAAAATACAAATGTGATTCAGACATTACGTTTAATCCGAATCGAAGGGTTTTACTCCATGCCTGCGTAAAATAGAGATAAGGGCGGACGCACGAACTCCGTACCGCAAGATTTTGTAACGATCTGGGCAAGACAGATCGACTATCGTGGATCCCTTCCGCGATTGTGCGTACCCGCGATTCCTGATCGCTGTGTCGTGAAATATTCCACCCAACTTGGGCCACAGCTCTGAGAATTCATTCACAGTCAAGCAGCTCTGTTCGTTGCTTCTGTTAGCACTCGTCAGTGCTATAGGTCCGACTAAGTAAGCGATGTTGCGTATGAACCTGAAGCTCGGAACTCTGATGCCTACAGTGTCGATGCCAGGATTCAAGAAAGGATTTAAAGCAGGCTTTCTTTTCAAGACGACTGTATATGGTCCGGGTAATATCGCTGGTAATAAATGGGGCGAGAGATGGTCTACAACGCCCCAGGTTTCTATGTCTTCCACCTCGCTAACGGAAATGCATAAAGGTTTGCTTTCGCTGCGCTCCTTAATCTCGTACAGTCTCTGAATGGAATCGTTCTGCGACGCGATGCCAGCGAGACCGTACACAGTGTCCGTCGGGATCGCGATGATTTTATTCTGCTGCAGTAGGTTCACAGCCACCGCTAAGCTTCTCCTTCCTTTGCAAACCCAATGGCTATTAGATGCATCGTTCGTTAAGTCTAAATCCTCGGAGACTCCTTCCATCACCGCCTTCATTGGACCCAAGTGCTCCATGTCCACGAATGCCCCTCGTCCGCAGTGCGCGAAACGGAACTGTGACTTTAAAACGGAAAGTTTTAAGTATCTTCGAGGAGAAATGGTTGAACTCTACGGCCTCCTTTTCTTCGGAGATTATGGAATACCTTTACTCTCGCCAGTTGTGAGAACATTGGGGATTGCAGCATTTGTAGAACGTAGTCATAGGCTCGTCGGCAGACCTCGTCTGGATCTGCATGAAGTATGCCCGCGAGTGGGCACACTTCGGGCACCTCTCGTCCGTGGAGTCCACGTTCTCCCAGGCGGCGCTCCCGCCCAGCACGTCGTCCACTTCCTTCAGCTTCGGGTACGTGCGGCTGCTCACTCTTCTCGCGATGTTGAACACGTAAGGGCACGTGTTACACGCGAAACGCAGACCTGCCAGAGCTTCCTCCACGCGGAGCACATTCCCGCAAGTCGGGCAAAACATTAACATCGTGGAATCGCGGGCGAGGCATTTGGGAAAGAAGACGAATCCAATGCGGCTGTTAATTCTGCGTAACTTGGTGGGCGATTATTCAGACGCAAAAGATTAGTTTGTTGACGATTATTGTGATCGTTTTTTTTAAGTCTAACCCAAGGTAAGTGGAGAGTTTTGCGATGTTATTTGATGATTACGTTCTACGGCCACGTGACTTTTTGCCGCTTATTGCGTGCGCGGCTGAAAAATACTGCTCTGCAGGGTTGCCAGATGCTTTTAAATAAAAGCGCCAAAATTCAAATATCTTGAATGAAAAGGATGTTTAAATATTTTCTTAATATTTTCTGGAACTGTTTTCTTTATTTCTTTTAGCTACAACAAATAAACTTTATTTGAACATAAAGAAGTTTAAGTAAAACTAATGTGAAAATTAAAATTAACGTTTTAACAGAATAATGATAAACTGTTTTAAAAGATAAAAAGACTTTGAAGATATTAGAAACATTGTTAAATTGACCAAAAATTTCTCTTTGGTATGATTTTCTTTTGTATAAATGATATCGAACTTAAAATTAGAGATCATGTTTTTCGTAATATTAAAGTTTTTACACCAATAAGAGTTATTAGTTGTGTGAATTCTAATTCTTAAGAGGAAAAGCAACCCTGGTCGATATTTCCGTTTTTGTAATAAAATAAATATCACAAATTATATCAAGGGCGTCCATAGATTTTTTCCAGCACGAAGAAAAATATAGTAATAAGAAACCGAGTAGCCCGCTTGCTCTTTTTTTTACTAATTTTGTAGTGCCAATTTAATTAAAAATTTAAAACCGAAATTTAGATATATTCACTTTTTTAGTGTAAACTTAATACAGATCAGATTTTTTTCAAAAGCCAAAGGTCGCAACTGCCCCTTTCGCACTCTCCTCCGCCCAGATAGCACACGACGTCTATAAGCCGTCTTTAAGACGTCTCGAAAGTCTGACAGACATCTTAAAGACGCTTGTTCACGCTTAACCGTTTCCAATAAATTTAACTCGCTTAGTTCAAACTTCGCGCTTTAAAAGCTTACGCTAAACACCGCATGAGCGAGGATCGCAACATCATTTTCGAGAAAATCGGCTTTGAAATTCTTCACAATGCGTCTGGTCGCGTACAGGAAAACCGACCTTAATGAAACTCACGGGCGATTTGGGCTTAAGTGGAATTCGCCCAATGGTGAAACAGATCAGCTGTTTACAGCGGCTACTTTATCAACTTTCTTAAACTTCCGTATTTGTTTAATTAAAGATGACAAGCAAACCCGTTGAAATACACTGATAATCGTTTCGAAAGTAATACATAAGTAACTGGTTGGACTGCACGAAACGCCATGAGCTTTATCCTCGGCCAGAGCTCGGAAAATTTAGGTAATGCGTACGTCGTAGATGTGTCTAACCTGTAACTTTGATAACACATGAGAATTATTTAAATAGTCGTGCTTAAATAAGCAAACGAACTCGACGTTTAAACGACACACAGCGATATTTATAACCAGCATTATTTTTTCCAGACGCCCTTTAATGGTCAACTAACAGCTGTGACTTAAGGCAGAAACATTAAGTTTAACGGTGCATGTAGTCCCCTTCCGCAAACTTCTCTTTGCGATATCTCTTTTCGGAAAGCTAATACCTTATACGCTCCAAAATGTTTCAAAGGTAGACTTATAAATCATTTATGGAAGCCTAGAATATCATAAACAGAATTAGTAAAATATTTTATTCAAATTCTAGGTGTAGAAGCCTTTGCTTCGAGGCTTTCAAGCTGCAAACAGCACAAGCGAGATACACAAGCGTGCTATCAATCGCCGAAGCCAGAGAGAGGCGGAATTTGCTGTTCGAAGAAGAAAAGCAAAAACAGATCTCTGCTCTAGGAAGAATAGAGAAGATCGAAGTTAAATATCAGTCTCCCGTGGACGAGGTCACCCTCGTGATGAACAAACACCTATCAACCCCAGCCGACTGCGCGAAACACATCAAGGAAGGTGTTACAAAAGTTTCTGCCCTTGCCTTGGTCGACGAGGCAGCGTGGGACATGCATAAACCTCTAACATCCAACTGCACGCTTAGGCTGTTAAGCTTACTGAGTCCGACGAACAATATAGTGAACATTGCATTTTGGCGAACATGTTCGTTGCTACTAGGCGCTGTTATAGACTCCGCATTTAAGTCAGAGATAAAAGTCCACCTGCACAGTTTCCCGGTGCCGAACATAAAGTCGGGGAGCTTTGTGTACGACGCGTATATAGATCTGCCCGATTGGAAACCCACCGACACAGAAATGCGCGCGATGTCCGCCCAGTTCGTCAAGCTGTGCAATCGTGAACTGCCGATCGAGAGGCTACAAACTCAAGAAAGCGTAGCTCTGGACATGTTCCAGGACAATCCGTTCAAGTATCAGCAGATACCGGACATCGCGAAAGCCAACAACGAGAAGATTACGCTGTACAGAGTGGGAGATCACATAGACATTAGCAAGGGACCGATGGTGGGCAACACGCTTCTAGTAGGCCGCTGCACGATCGCGTCCGTGCACAAACTTGCCGAAGGGGAGAATCTCTACAGATTCCAAGGCATAGCGCTTCCCAAAGGGATTCTCGTCAACCATTTCGCGTACGGGATATTGGAGAAGCGTGCCAGGAAGTTGAACAACGCAGCGTGGATCCCGCAATCGATCGTGGACAGCGTGGAAGCTCCCTCGAAAATGTCTCTTACCAATTAATTTTGATACTTGGAAGGTATAGTGTAAATAAAAGTGTGTACTCCGCATACGTCTTCTTTATTACTTCTCTACTAATAGCTACTATTAAATATCTCGCCTGTATGTATATCTAACAGATTAAAAGTTAATGTAAGACGCATATATAATTTCCGGCGATTCTGCTCTGTACACGAGATTTCCACGGGTATGTATGATTCAGGAGTTTCGTCGGGTGCGCCTCGGGATGCGTAGCTCCCAGACGAAATTCCCGGGCAATCGATTGGCTGTGGACGCTGGACACGCGACGCTCATCCTCAGGAACAGCTGCTGGTGCCTTAAGGTTTTCGCCTCGTACGCTTCGAATTCGTCTGATTTCAGAACCGCCCTAATGGCAAGTGGCGCCAATTCCGGAGTGCATTTCAATTCAATTTCGAAGACCAAGTCGAGGGACGGCGGTCCCCGGACCTGTTGCTGACTCTCGAGCGTCACGGCCGCGGTGTTCAAGGTATGCGTGAATTTGCTCTCGTACGCGTACTTGTTCATGTTCCCGTAATAGAAGAACTGACCGCCGTACTCCCCGTAGCCCGAGTAGGTGGAAGCGGACGGAGACCTCAACGGGAGCGTCAGCGGTATCTGAAGGGGAAGAAGAGTGTCTCACAGACCAGGTAACTCCTCTTTTCTTTTCACCTTCTTCTCACCTGCAGACGAAGCTCGTGCTCGTAATGCAGGTTCTCCAAGAGGTGCTCGTTCACGCTGCCCACCAAGCGGCGCAGCCTGAGGTACATGAACCGCTGCTCGTCCCTCCAAGAATTCTCCTTGGCGTTCTTCGACACCTCAAAGCAAGTAAACCAAGCACGCTTCATCGCGTATCTCAGCTTCATGCCGATAGTCCCCCTGGCGCCTCTTCTGCCCGGTGTTATTTGGAAGAATAACACCTGGCGACCCTCCACGAGGCAGTCCAGAACGTCTACGATTTTGCAGCCAGAGACCAACGCTGATCTATCAATGGTACTGTTATCACGTGTGCGGGATAATTCATTCTCATTTGGATATACTTGGAAAAGTGTATTGAATCGGGAATGGTGGATACGTGGTACTTCTACGTATTCAGCCCTTTTAACTCGATATTGCATTCATATATATTCATTTGGTAATTGAAATGCAATGTCGGCTGTTCAAAAGCTCGCGCGTGCGCGATACGAACGTTACTCCGAGCGGCGGGAAAGTTTAAATTTCTGTATTCTGAGTCACGTGGATCTCTCATACAATTAAAAATAATGCGAGGACTTTGAATGAATTTCCACCAGGAAATCTAATAGAATACAGAAATTATAATTTGGAAGATTATACACTCGAGGGTGCCGAGACATTTGCTCCCCTAAAATATCCGCGTGAAGACCTCGCGCAGTCAAGGCGTTAAGTGCAAGAATCACCTGTTCACTCTGCGCTCGGAAACCTTCTCGAAGAAGTTCATGAACCTTTTGCAGGCCGCTGAGAAGCAGGCCACACTGGAGTCAGCGGTACGTGGTCCGACGATGGAGTGGTGGAAGTTGGCCACGCGGCTCAGCAGCTCGTTTAAATTGTCGAGCAAACCGCCTGCATAGAAACAGAGCCGCGGGAACGGCTGCCTCCTCGTAGGCGGGTGCGTGTACCGCCAGGTCACCGCTCTCAGCATCTTGTACTGCGCTCTGATCACCTCCAACGCGTTCAAGGCTTTGCTGCAGGCCATCAGCTCCGTATCGGACTTCGTGCTCCTCATCCTACCGTCCACACGGACCATCAGGGCCTCCATTCTCGAGCCAGCCGCGTGGAACGCGCCGTTCAACACTGCCTCAGCCACCGTCGAGCAATGTCTGATAAACGTTAGTCATACACGCCTCTGCTCCTCGAATGGAGATTCAGGGACAGGAGTTTGGTTGTTTGGTAACTGTTCAAAGTGAGTGGAGGACTTCTCTCGTGAGGTATCTGATGATGCTTTGAAAGTTACTTGCAAGCAGATACTCTATAGTGTAGACACTCCAAAGCCCAAGCTCTACGCGCTTCCTCCAGTCAGTTTGGCGCGAATCCTCAGTTACCATTGCTAAGGCGCAGAGCAGATCACCTGGAGACTAAGCGCACAGACGTAGCCACGTCGTGGAGTGGCAGAAACCGCAGCACCATCTCCAGAACTTCCGGCGGGAGGGTGTCCAGCTCGTAGCCTTGAGGATGTTGGACATCGAAGCAGGTTTTCCCCGACTCTTTTAACAGTTCTTCCGGTTGCTCGCATCTTCTCGATAACTTCTGCCGTTTGTTCCGGTTCATTTAAAAGTAAACGAGTAAACAAAGGACTCCCCTCGCCCTTAACGGGATAAAATCTCGCCACAGCGATTATCTTGCGCGTCTTTCCTCAGCTTTCAAACCTCATCTCCACCATTCTCGATAAAACCTCGACTCAAAAGGTTTCTGGGTTAAAAATTTAATAAAACTACAAATGTCAGACGGACGCTCGAGGCAGCGAAACAAAGCAAGTACTTCGATTCTCGATTGGACAGAGGTTCGTTCAGCTTTGATGTTCCTACTGGAGCTCTGAGCGAAGAGGAGACCTCGATTTATTAGAACAAATAGGTTCGATGTAAATAAAACTATGCAGCAGCATCGAATAACTGCCTGCCGTGAATTCTGTGCAATTATAATCTGTCTTAAGCGTACAGTGGTAGTTACAAGTGATAGTTACAGTGAGACTGTACATTCTCGGATTCGGTACACTGTGAGTCAACGTGACAGGATCGAAAGAGTTGCCGCGATGAGAGATATCGAGCTAGAACGAAATGAATCACAACGATAGAAAACAGTGGCGCGAGAGACCTCTTCTTAGACTCCACCGCTGGGAATCCCCTAGAGTACTACCACAAGGTTTACCCAGATTCTCTCCCACAGTGTACTTTCCGCCTGGTCCTCTCAATCTCTCCACGAGTGTGAGAACGCGAAGGTTGCTCTCTACACGGAGAAGTTGACCGGCATCAGGAGTGTGAACTTGGTCTGGTCGACGGGCAGCTCCTCGGACCCACAGGGGCTGATGCTGTCCAGTAGAGACTGTATGGCGTTCTGATTCGTGGGGTGTTTCCTCCTGGTGTGCTCCTTCCTGTGTTTCAGCTCCTTGAACGTCTTGCCGCATTGCTCGCACACGTAGGGCCTGGCCGCCTCGTGGGACCTAACGTGCCCCTCGTAGTGGCTCTTCCTCACGAACTTCTTGCCGCACTGGCTGCAGTCGAACTGGTACCGTCCCTCGTGCGCGGCCACGTGCGAGCTCAGCGTCCACTTGGTCTTGAAGGTCTTCGAGCAGTAATCGCATCTGATCTTGGACGTCCCGCTCGATTTCTCCGCTTGCAACGGCCGACGAGGATTCTTGTTGATAAGCAGCATCTCCTCCAAGAGAAAATCGTCCTCCTTATCCGCTTGGTCCTTCTGGGACAGCGACCCGTCCTTCTCTAAGGCTGTCTGCGCCTCCAGCATGTTCGCCGTGTGCTGCTTCATGTGCTCCTGAAGATCCTCCTCGTCTCTGGAGCAGGCCCCGCACAGGGCGCAGACGTTCCTCCCTGTCGCCTAGAGAACATGGAACACGAGGGTGAAAGTACTGTTGGGTATCTACAGTTCCCTAGTAGCATCTATTGCTGGGATCTTGATGACTAGAAATGCTGGGAGGGTTAGTAGTGATGAGAAGGAAGATCAAACTGTGAACGGTGGGGAACAATGGCATCTCAAAAATGATATCCCACAGTTTGGGGTGTTCCCAGGGCAGACTAGTAATGCCAACACCGTTAAGCTGGGAGTCCATCTCGAAGCTAAGCTAAGCTAAGCCATGCTAGTCTATGCTAGCTATGTTTTAGTTTAGATTTTAGTGAAAACGGTTCCATCAGAATGTATTGAAGCTAATTTTTTTAAAACGTAGCATAACATAGTATAGCTTAGCTTCTAGGTGGATTTCCGGCATTTTGCGGGCACGTACTTAGAAAAACGCGTTTTCTGGGAGTATATATGGGAAAAATGACTTTCTCCCTAGGACGATAGGTCTACCTAGATCCTACTTCCTAGCTTCTAAAGATGTAAGCATCCTCCATTATGAAGATCCTAATACCTTCTCATGGGACGCCATGTGCGCCTTCAGCTTGCCCTCGCTGGTGTACTTCTTCTTGCAGTGTGGGCAACAGTAGGACTTGCCACAGGTGTCTCTTCCATCCTCTACCCACTGCCTCTCCGTCGATCCGTTTGCTATGCTTTCGACAGCCTCGTTCACTACCTGCTGCTGCTTGGACTTCTCATAGTCAGACAGCTTCTCCTTCCTCATCTCATGCCGGGCTATGTGACGCTTGAGGTCGTGGGCCCTCGAGAACGCCCGGCCGTACCTGGTGCACCCTGGATAGGGGCAACCCTTGGTTTTGTCGTTCCTCAAGCGAGAAACATTGCTGCTAGCATGCGGCTGCTTAGCCTCCTTGCTGTTGCAGTCTTTGCAGGGCTTCTCGATCTTCTGGCTGCTAACGGTGGTCAGCTGCGCCGACAGGGGGATCACGATCGAGATCGTCTCGTTCGTGGTTGGGTTGACGATGGGGCCGACGTGTATCGCCGGTGGCGTCGCCAGGGAGATACCATTCTCGTTCCTGCTCATCACGGTGTAGTGTCTATGGGACCTGGAAACAAAGGAATTGCAAACAGTCTCCGCTGAAAGATCGCTTGGTATATGACCTATTTATTCATGACCCATTTTATTAACTATTATCGAGTTCACAATAAAAGCAGCCATCTTGAAGCATCCCCAGTTATCCAACCCCCATCTCAAGCCTCGTCCACCCCCAGTAACTCCTTAAACCCTAGAAGACGCACGTCGAGATTGATCACCGACGACGGAAACTTAAAGATACTACTCCCTTACTTCGATCAACGCCGCCAGACCCGCGACTTCGATCGCCCTCGCCCCTTTGTTTGGCACGTCAGAAGCCGCCTCAGTGATTCATCCCCCTCGCACCCCGCCCGCTTCCTGGAGCCAAAGGATCACGTCGACACGCGACTCCCCGGGCCATTCTCGCTGCTCCTTCGACCCAGTCGCAGGGTCGCTCGACCTCTCTGTCACGGTCAATGTCGCGCTAGTAGCTTCAGGGAGCTAATCAGAGCTAATGGTCCTCCCTCCGTGCTCCTTCGACGCGTGCACGCCACTTTCTCGAACCTCTCGGCTGAACAGTGACACCCCACCTCCTCGATCGAGCAGAGGCGAACTTATGACTCCTAGCCGATGTCCCCGTTTCTACCGCGGCGAGCTTCTTGGACAGGTCCTCCACGTCTCTTTTCCTTCTTCGTGGCGCGGACACCTTCCTGCTTCAACAACGATCCGACTGAACGGCCGCTAGCACACTTTCCTCGATCAACGAAAGTGTGCTACTGATCAGCAACGCGCACTCTCCCCTCCTCGCGCCGCGGACGCGTACGAGCTGACTGCGCGCGCATACAGGATCGTTTCGGCGGCGCTGTGGCGCGCTATCTGCTACTTTCAATTTTCAACGCGTTCTGTTGCTTCTGAAAATTATTTGCGGCTGCATTTCGGGCGTTTGTTGCCCAGGGGCATGATTAGTGGGGCTGTGCGGGTGGGCTGGGGGTGCGTAAACTAATTGTGAGAAGAATTACCCGAAAGTTAGAAGAGATATAATTAGTTTCACTTCGTCCACGATTTTAATATGAAAATAAGGGTGCGAGCTGTGAGTTAGTGTATATGCACGCAGTGCACCTTATTGTAATTCTATTTTGCGGATATTAATTATGTAGTATGACAGATTCAAGCTTTTATTTTTTTTTTGCCAGCTTTTATTTAGCTTCACTTGTGAGTTTGTTAAGGTGAAATCTTCTTGTAAGCTAATTTTGACTTACTTCCACATATCCGATTGACTTGAAACTTTGTACACATACGCAGTTTCGATGACAATACATTATTTTCAAAAACAATGGAATAATTTATAGTAAAATAATTTCATTTTAAAAACAAGCTTTTATTAAAATGTATTAAAAGGGGAAAAAGTAATTTTGATACCGGCCTAAATGACTGCCTTAGAAGAATACCCTCATGTTACTAAAAATAAAAGCGTGGGGTGTAAATATTGAATGTTAAAAGATTTGCAAAAACTAATTGCGTTTTAATATTCTGGTTAGATCTTTGAATTGAGGAATTAAACTTCTCGAATTAAACTTCTCGTAATCAATTTGGTTGCGAAAAGCTGATTTTAACGCCTGTACCTTGTACATTCAAAATAAACACCATTTCTCCAAAGCCGACTTATAAACTATTTTCCCTCTCAAAATATTATATCTGAACAACAACTCTGTAGATTTTTAGCTTCTAATATTAAAATTTGTAAAAGTTCCAATTTTTTGAAGATTTTCTTCGTTTCTTCTCAATACATGTTAATCTAGAATTTTTCCACAAAAACTGTAATAAATTTCAATAAAAAAAACTGTTGAAATACATTCTAGAGACCTTGACAATGACTCATGATTTTTTTCATAACGATTGAATTTCTTGAATGAGAATGACAGTCGTTTAAAAATTGCTCTGGGTGTGAGCCACCCACGTGTGTCAAAGTTGATCCAAAAAAGAGGCGCGTCAACGAAGTTTTAATAGAAGCTTATTTAAAAAAAAATTTACTACAAATTATTTTCAAAGCGAGTTCCTAAAGAATTCAGAGGACAAAGCTGGAGAAGCTCTGTCGCTGATAAAGGGACGGGAATGTCGCAACGGAGAGCAAAGCGTGCGAGCACCCCTTGCCTCATAATCGAACGACCCCCTACACGCGCGCACACGTGCGAGTATCGCACAGAAGTGTCTGTCACTTCATACGTGGACGTAGCAGAAAGGTCGAGGAAATCGATCTGTGGTGATTCTCGCCACCCTCACAAACGAATCTCACTGAACGTGACTCAAAACTGCGACTGTCGTAACAACCGTGAATGTACCCGGAAGAATCATGGCCCAAAACACACTTCGTCGCCCGAAGTCTCATTAAAAATTCGAAAACCAAACAACGCAGCTTTCCTCGAAACGAAATCATCGACCACCCACGAAGTTATCTTTAATGTCAAACGACACACCTTTCTGTCTTCCCCCGAGATCGCTGTGCTTAATCAAGCTAATGGCGGCGAATAATTAACGTTGGAGGAATTGGTCACGGGAAAGATGACGATGCGTTAGGCGAAACGAAATAAATAATCGAAACGAACGGGGACGTGAAATGTCTACTAATGAACGGAGCCTAAAAGCGTCCGCAGACTTTTTTCCAACGAAGGAGTGGCAACTTTAGGGTGACGTTTAAGAAAATACATATAGGAATGAAAAAACAACCCTGACGATGACATCGATGAATCG
The DNA here is from genome assembly GCA_963971345.1 of Andrena flavipes. Lineage (NCBI taxonomy): Eukaryota > Metazoa > Arthropoda > Insecta > Hymenoptera > Andrenidae > Andrena > Andrena flavipes. The sequence goes on along the minus strand of OZ020479.1, from coordinate 69,558,924 downwards.
GATCATGAAACCCGCGCTCTTTAATTTTTTAACCCATTTTGTGGTGTCAATTTAATTACAAATTTAAGCATAGTCACTTTTTAGTTCAAACTTAATAAACATCAGTTTTTAGAAAGAAGCGATTTTTTCTCAAAGGCCAGGGGGCGACTCCTCCCCCTCCAGAGAATTTTCCATTCGGTGTAACGTACGATTTAATCAGCTGCCCCCGCGAACGACACCTAAACAATCGTTGAACGAGGGACATATGACAGCGGCAGCTGCGCGATAACGTTATATTAGCCCGTCTAATGTAATTAGTGGCTAATCAACGCGCGTGTGACTGACACGTGACGCGTACTATTAAGTAAATTCAATTCCCTCGGCACTCGGTACTCGTTGCAACCTCGTGAAAATTGCGGGGTAATTTTAACCCTCCCCCTGCTACAGAGTTAGTCGGCAGCTGTTTTTGCAATGTTTTCCGCGGACGGAGTTTGAACCTGTTACCTTATCGCATTGTGCCATTTGCTGGATTTTCTGTTCAGCTTTTATACAGTAATACTAGAAATATTTATAGAAATGTATTTTTGTTGGGGAGTTATATGGATTTTATGGATTTTGTGGAGCGATATTTATTTATTTTATATTTATATTAACCCTGGAAAATCAAAGTTGTTATTATAGGAGAGCGCAGAAGGATTTCAAGTTTTTAGAATCGGGGGAATTATTCTGTTTAATTCTTATACGGAATTTGAATTAAAGCGGAATAATCCACATCGAATTTTTTTTCCTATTTTATATGATTTGTAGAGCCTATTGGAATACAATGTTACTACTAATTCAATAGTCCGTTGTTGCTCTCACTGCCACATTTCAAATATCATATATTTACAGGAAATGAGCATATAAAATTGAAACTCAGTTCATTTAATTATTACGGTTTAATATATTAAAAATTTATTAAATTTCTACAATACAAAAGAAAATGAAAAAGAATTAGTATTATTTATTATTGGTGGTTATTAGTTATTTGAAGGTATGAAGGAGTTTCAGTCGAAATAATACATTAGTAAAGGAGGAACGAGTATTTGTGACTTGATTTTTCGTACAAAGGTTAAAAGAATGGCCTTTGCTACCCCTAGTATCCTTTTTTGGCAATCCTTTTTAGCAAAAAGGTCCAAGCAATTTGTCACTAGCAATTTAAATATTCAAACGGATCACACTGATCGATTCCATGATAGAAAAAATTCGTCGATAGTGCTATCAATCTATGCATAGTTACATAACTCGCCCCACACAAGTTCTCGACTTTGCGTCACTGATGGACAAGTTTCTCCCTTGTAAGTTTAGCAAGCACTGCATAGAACCTGCTGCTTCGTGCACCCTGAATTTTCATTATAAAACCGGCTGCTCCGCTGAATCTTACAATAATCGAAAACAACAACTGCTAACTTCTACGAGGTAGCCTAATTCCCATGGACTTCCCTTTCAACCCTCCACTCAGCTTTCCCCCTAAGTGGCTCGCGAGTATCCCGGATCCCGTCTTCCTCAAAACATGGCGCGCCGATCAGTCGTCGCATCTGCAAACGAAACTCGATCAACGCAAGCAACAGGCTTCTCTGCGGTAAGTGCACGGCACAGGGCTAATTAATGGATGCACCTCGGCGCAATTTGTGTGCCCTGCCTCTCCCGTAGTTTACCAGCCGGATGTGTGCTACACGTTCGCGGGGCGAATCGATATTTCTAATATCAAGCGGTAGGAGGGAAGGCTGGAAATGCAATCACTTCGCTTGTCATACGCACAATCGCGACGTTGCGTAACTCTGAGAGCCGGTGGGTAGAGCGATACAAGTTTTATCGGCCGAAGTCATATGTATGCAGATATTCGCATTTCGAGACGGAGGAGCTGGATACCGGAGGCGAGGAACCTCTTGGCCCCTGGCGAATGGCTTTTCTTTCCAAGTTCCTGCATAGCTGCATAGATCCCTGAATATCGTTACTCGTGCTTCGAGTGCTTCCGAATACCACTTGCAATTGAATCGGCGGTTCAGCCTGGGTTAGGCTGGACCAGTTAGGCGGATTTAAGAAAAATGGCCCAGGTGGGAAACGTTCTGAGGGGCCCATTTTTGGGGGAAAATGAAAAGGTAGTTTACTAAAAACGGACTAAGTGTAATGGTACAGAAAAAGGAATATAGTGCTTCGATAAAAATCATAATTTTTTTTGAAGATAGGGCCCTGGGGCCTTCTGGGCAGGGTTCCATTTTTCGGAAAAATAAAAAGGTAGTTTACTAAAAAACGGGGTAAATGTAGTAGTACAAAAAAATATACTTAGGGTAAAATCACAATTTTTCTTAAGGACTTGTCCTAAGGGGCCTTATAAGCAGAGACTACAGCAGCAATTGCTCATAAGCCGCCCGTTAAATCCGCCACTGGGTTTGACCTCTCTCACTACCCAATATCTTTTGTCAAATTAATTAGAACAGAAGAGGATAAAGAATTATGAAAAATTCTATACAGAATTATACCCCTTTAGTTATGAAATGATTCCTTCAGTGGGCCCAAGTACACCCTAAGTGCATACACTGCACTATTCCAACCACTTCCATTTCAACGTGAACAATTACAGCATACATTAAAGCCCACACGAAGGGATGTACATATATTTACAACAGTGGAATAAATATTTACACGATTAGTATCTACATATTCGAGGGTTCCAGGCGATATTATAAAAACTGCGCGTCCTCGTCGTCCTCCATGGTGTTCCTTATCCACTTCAGGTAATACTGTATCCTGGTGTACACGTCAGGGTATCCTGGTTTGGCGCACCCTGCCCCAAAGGACGTGACACCTGCCAGCTGCCAGACTCCGTCCGCGCGACGACATTGCAGGGGCCCTCCAGAGTCACCCTGAGGAACAGCGACAAGCTCGCACAGTGCTACCTAATATCAAACTTCTTAAAAATACCCGGGGGTGTTCGGTGACGGATGATTAAAAATATAGGGGACGATTCTACGCGACAAAATAAGGCGAAAATGAAGAGTAGTAAAATTGCGGTGGAGGCTTTGTTTCTTAGTTATTAATGTTTAAAGATTCGGGCCCGGAGCGCCTGAAGTAAAGCAATTCGACAGTCAGTGGGCCCTTTGCGGCGACTGCGCGGTACTACTGGCCCGCGCGCCTGGGTGACCGCTCGGTTGCCGGCCCGCAGGTGCTCCCACGATTTTTTTAAAGATGAATAACTAAGAAACGAAGCTTCTACTGCAATTTTACTACTCTTCATTTTCATCTTATTTTGCCATGTAAAATCACCTCTTTTATTTTTTACTGCCTGCTACTGATTATCTTGTATTTGTATTCGATTGTATCGTTTTAAAAGTGGCGTGTTTCTTTGAAATTAGAAAAGTGAAGACACTCGAGAGTTTCCTAATGGAAGAAACGTAAATAGGCAATGTGCCCGCGTGGTTGGAGGAATAATCGTGTAACTCAGGCGCGCCAACATGCGCGCGAAGTTAGAAAGTTCCGTGAGAAAGCATCGGAGGATTCCAATGCTAATCCCGTCTTGGCAATCTTGGCGAAACGATTCATCGGTTCATCTTGGGGCAGGCTTCTTAATGAAGGTCAGTATCCAGAGGCGCAACAGCTCTAATCTAGCTGAGTGGGCATTTTATATAATTGCGCATGGACTGATTGGAGGTGTGACACTTTTGCACCGAGGCGAGTGTAATGCGATCGTGAAAGATTGCTTATTAGCTCACCGAGTAGACTTCCTCGGAATTTGGAAGGTAAGAAACTAGTAACATGGTACCTACATTAATTTGTTAGAGCCTCGAGTTCCTCATCTAGACTATTTTCGAATAATAAACTTAGGAAAAAAAATTCTGTCGAAGAACTAGATGAACCATTTTGAATATTAAACTTGAAGAAGAGGACCATAAACGATCTACGTAGTTCAAATAATAGATCAATCCAGCTTGAGTGAATTTACCATTTAAGTTTCAATCCCAAGGTTCATCTTTTGGAACAGAAATTTAGTGCTTACCACGCAACTCCCAGACGAACCATCGGTATGGCCAGCACAAAGGTGGCTGTTCCGAATGGGCACCGATTTCCCATACGCCTTGGTGCATTTCTCAAGGTCGAGTAATGGAACTGAAGCCTCCAGTAATGCTGTGGAAAGCGACTGCGTGGGTCCGTAACGACCCCAACCGGAAGTCACGCAATGTCCAGTCGCTAGATCCTCTTCTGGATCCGGAAGGCATATTGTTCGCACCACCTTCGACAAGGGCGCTGGTCTGGCGAGCTTCAACAGGGCTGCGAATGCATTTAATTGGTCAATAAACTGTGTATAATAGTTTTCTTGACCTCTGTTATACCTTTCCCTTTCTTTGTCCTTCACTACACTTTATTTTCTTACCCTCCCCTATATTACACTCGATGGAAGAACTGGTGGGCTTTTCTGGGTAATTAGGAAGTTACATTACTCACAGGGGAGTATTCTTCCTGCACACATTCAGAAATTAACAAAGCTATGTGGGATCAGGAAACCCCATGCCATAAGAGGAAACCCAGACTAAGGGACCACGGGGAATCGGCGCTAGCCATGGTGGTTAAAGCAGCTAATCAGCACCCGGGCGGCTCGGGTTCGATTCCCCGGCGCCCGTGGATCTTTTTTTTCCGAGGTTTCCAACAACGTAGGAATATTACGTCATCGATTCCTACAGCTACAACACAACCTTGCCACTTCATAAAAATACACCTTCAAAAAGTCTTCAGCACTAATTTGGGCCCCCGCGAAATAACTCGAAATTCATCTTCTTCAAACTGTCACAAAATCAAGGGCATCGAATTATATAACACATACCAATATCGTGCAAGTAATTATTGAATCTCTCGTGAAGGATCACTCGTTCCACAGGCAGCCTGGCAGACCCACGTCCCCCAGAGTCTAATTCCCATTCCCCTACGACCACCGTCCACAACACTCCGATTGGCAGATTGAAAAGGTCACTGTAAAGGCCCCCATCAACTCCGTCATTAATTGAAAGAGCAATTGAAAATGGACAAATCCCATGAAAATCGAGACTCACTTGTGGATGCAGTGGGCAGCAGTGAGCACCCAGGTGGGCTCGATGAGGACGCCGCCGCACCAGTGCCCGATGAAGCCCAATTTCGGGTGCAGAAGCTGCAAAGAGACTTGCCACGGCCAGGAGCCCTTCTTGCTAGGCTTCCCGTTGAAAATTCGACCAGTGGCCGTCCCCAGACCCCTCTTCTCCAACAAGGAAACGTTGCTCCCCTCGGATAATTCCGGCACAGCAGCCCTTGGTTGCCTGTGCGACGCTGCTGGACATCCGCACTCTGTTATTTGAAAACTCAACGTTCTCACCTAATTGGACTTTCTTTCTACGAACAACCAGCCAGATTTCGAGGGCCATTAATCCAGAGAAAGAAAACAGCGAGTGGGTTGTCTAAATTTGGGAGTCGAGGGACCTATATGACACCCCTCTCTATATATATTGTTACCATTTTTATTAACGGGGTGCGTAAGAAGAAAAGGCACGCAAAGCAGGAGACGAGATTACGATAGATGGAAGCGTGATGCTTCTCTGCGAGCTACACCACTGACACGAAGCTACCAACCGTATGTGATGAGGGGCGGTAGTTCGTCTAACATTTACGTCTAACTAACGTTTTACATACAAGGTTTTTCAATTTTAATAGCGAGTACTTAATATAATTAATATAGATTTTGAGTTTCAAGCCTAAAATGGAACTAGAGAATATGGTAGTTTTAAGAACTGAAGAGTCCTCGTAGAAAACACTGTGAGTGCCAAAATTAGAAAACAAAATTTACAGTAAAATGTTTTACGCGCCAATGGTAATATTATAGAATTTGATTTTTAGCACTAACAGTGTTTTCTACAAGGGCTTTTTAATTCTATAATGTAAGTGTTTAACTCATTTTTTGTTATTTCGAGGGTTCGTAGGTTTCTGCATAACTTGGTGCAATTGTATATTCTCCAAAATTCCACTCAATCATCAATAACTTCTTCGTAATTAAGAGAAGGAGGTTTAGAAATCTGCTGACACTCATCTCTCAAACGTTAAACCAATATTCTTATAAAAATGAAATGTCGCGTCTTAGATTCGAAAAGGGAATAATTCTGCATCTAAGATCCACCAGCCCCGAATCACTCGATTTACTTACTGAAATGCTTCTCCCTAACGATCTTCGCCATCGCATAGTCGGCTTCCGCAAGAACGAGGAGAAGTATCGCTATTCGGCCGCGAAGATTCATCTCCACAGAGTAAAGTGCACCATTTACACAGTCTCCTTCTTCACTTTACCATTTCCTAATCTCACGGAGGTACGAGAGGCGAGAGGATCAATTTCCGATTTCGGGCGACACTTTTTGATTCACGCTCGCGATCAAGTGGACACGCATAGTACGATAGGAGAAGCCTGAGGACGAGCAATCCTCGCGGTGGATCACCGACTCGCGGCGCGGCCAAGTCCTTCGAAGGAGCACCTGGAAGAAAGTGATCGTTTACGATCGCCATCGAAGAAGGGGGATACGCTTAGGATCGCTTCGAATGGAAACTGGCGGCTCTTTGATACGAATATCGCTCTCACTAACGAAAGTCAGGCTCACTCTCGGATGCTACCTCACCCGTGCCAATTAGAAACGTTGCTTTGTGCCGGTGGTTACGATGCATCACCGTAACGCTCCAGGTGGAGACTCACACAGAACGCTTTTGGTTAACGAGTCTTTTCACTTTTCTTCCAGCATGGGCCGTACCTTCATTATCCCGGCTGGAGAAACTTTACGCATTGATGGTGAGCATTTGGACCATTCCGATGGGTTTCACTGCTTAGACTTTGAATGGGCATAGGTACGTGTACTTACAGACTTGGCTTTTAAGTATTAATACACCCACTGTGTTTGCAGAAAATTTTATGTTTGGTATAAGTTTAAATTTTTAAAATACATATAGTTAAAGGATTTTATTTTAATTTGAAATATTAAGTTAAAGAATTCTAATTTAATTTGAAATATTAAATTAAAGTATTCTAATTTAATTTGAAATACTAAAATTATAAATTTCAATTTAATTCGAAATACTAAAATTACAAATTTCAATTTAATTCGAAATACTAAAATTACAAATTTCAATTTAATTCGAAATATTAAAGTAAAGAATTTCAGTTCAATTTGAACTATTAAACACTTTGCTTTTCAAGGAAACGGAGCTCCAAAATTCGCGTGATATATAAAATTATATTTGACTACGTCCTCGCCTATTTTCACCTACTTTTTAAAACACCAAGAAAAATCAAATTTCTTAGAGTTATTCAACAAATTTGCAACAGCATTTGAAAATAATTAAATTTCAGTTAATCAACGACTATTTTCACTTGCCATTTGGACTTCATCTAGATCTATTTCGAAACGATTAAATCTTGTTTGAATAAAATTGAAAAATTATGGAATTATGATTCGAGTTCGGAGGATGGGCGTTTAATTGAGCTCCAAGCTTCGTAAATCATCATTTCTCTGCTCTTATTGCATACTCCTCGTTGACAGTCGAAGCGTGGCGATATCGCTAATATATAATCCGTTGCGAATCGTTTAGTTTCTCGGGAATACGATCTACCAAGGTACTGGGTAGCAGAACGATTTATTTTCTTGATTTTCGTATCAGTGATTATACTATAGTCGGTTCTATTCGCCCCTCCTGGAAACACGGATTCATATACCAGTGGTCAGTTTCACTGGTACCTCGTGGACGTCAAGCAAGTATGTGGCATTATACAGGGCGTTTCAAAAACAGCTATTCACAATAAGCAAATTCTTTTAATATACCACAAACTAACTTTCAACTTTCTCACCCCCTCCCTCAAAAATCAGCAATAGAATATCGACCACAATTCTTATAAATATCAAAATAAAATTTCTTCTTCGTCCCACTTTAATTTATTCACATTCTCCATGCTTGAAATGAATTTTCTAAAAATCAAATGGTATAGTACGTCCCTTGAAACGCCCTGTATATTGGTTCCAATCGAGGCCATTTCCATCGCGAGGAAAGCTAGTAGGAATGCAGCGTATCGTCGAGATGCTCTCAAGATTAATACGTTCAATTCCTTTTTTTCCACATCGAATTCCAAAGAATCCGTCCTTCCGTGCGTACGAAGGAAAACATGGAAGCCTTTCTCTACTGGAAATATCGAACGATTCGGTTAATGTCCTCGGAATGGCAGGAATTCGATGTGCAATTGAACAATCTGTTTATAATTGGGAGACGAAATTTCCTTTCCCATCGATTTGTTTATTGGGCTCGGGGGAAAGCGTGCCGCGCTTTTCCTCGAATTCCGCGCGCCATTATTCAAACTCCCTGCCTCTGTTTTTATTACTCGCGAGCTAAATATCGTGTAATTTCACGCTGCCACGCGATCGTAATTATTCCACCTGCGGTGCAAGTCTGGCTTCTTCTAAACGACTCGAATTCCTGGGCAGCGTTGATCTAGAAGCGATGACACGGTTCTCGTTAAAAATGAGGACCTTGCAGCAAGAAGGGTGCAGCAATTCTTTTTACCGTTTTTGAGTTGTGACGCGTAATATACGTAACATTTCTTTATTGCAAATAAATAATAATATTTCTATTTTTATTTATTTGCAATACATTTCTTTAATAAATAATATTATTAAATAATAAATAAATGATATTAATAATAATATTTTATTATAGAATATATTTTTGACAAAAATTGAAATAAAAACTTATAGACTCAATAACTACTACTTATTTTGTGAAATTATAAATTTTTAAATTAGCGTCCTCTTTTCAATATTAATTGAAAGCAATAATTTTATAAGTAGTTTTTTTCTAATTTACACGAAAGTGTCGCTATTTTAAAATACACTAATATTCCACGTGAAATTCAAATTCCTAGTTAAGAAATTTAAATAATTAACTCCCTAAAAAAAATCGTGACGTCATTTAAATCATTAAATTGGATTCTTATACAATTTTTATTAAATCCCGAAGTATTCTTCTGTCTCCAAAAAAAATTGCGGGGTCCATGATTTTTATAATCCAATGAATTTGAAAGAGATAAATGGACGAAGGGGCGGGACTATTAAGTTAAACAGTTCGAGATCGATGATTACTTATATTTTGATGAATTCATTTTGATATCAGACTACAATATCGGTGTACCCTCTCTCTTTCTCAATTTCCTTTCGCCACCGTTACAACCGAATGCTCCCTCCAGTTCAGTCAATAAAGACTAATTATATTCGAATACACAGCAATACATCGCGAGTTACAAGCGAAATTAGCCTAATCGACATGCGTCATTAGATGAGCCAGATTCCGATAATCATTATAATAAATACACACACATGTATATATATGTATAATAAGCGCGTGCTGGATGTGTAAAAAGACGGAATAGATCCAGAATCCATTTAGTAGATAAAAATACTACAAAGTACATTATAAAATGTAATTGACGATACAATGATATATTCAATTAGAACGATTCGCCCAGTAAGCAATGAAAAAGACTTCATATAACATTAATAATCGACGATTGCAAGAATCTTTATTGCAATAAAAAATTATTTAAATATTCAACACTGAGAAATCATCCACCTATTACCAGACTGCCTTCCCCAAATTTGCATCGGATGATAAAAGGAACAGTACTTTAATCGCAAGTGCGCATAATTCTATTTACCAAAAAGCCGAGCCACCCTAAAAACCTTCGTTGACGAAACGTCCACTTTTCTCGCGTACCCCATGCGGGAAGCTCGCGGTCCCATTTACCAGACACGGTCGCCGAACGCCTCGGGAGCGTTCACCGCACGTGACGCACCGTTCGAGCGAACATCCCGATTTATGATTATTAAAGGAATCGAAAAGAAACCTGCCAAGATTTTTGCAATCATCGAGAGCTCTTTTAGCCGCTTTATCGAGCTAAAGGGAACCAAGGTACACACGTTCGCGATGTAACGATCGAAGACGCTTTCTTAATTGTTGATTTACAATTGCAAGGGTGTCAGTGAAAAACGAGTGTATGTACAGTAGAGAGATACAGTATGTACAGTCTAACAATTTGCTTCTCGTGGTTGCTCGTGATTTTAATCCTTGCTCCTGCGATCACTAATTTTTTACACCGATTAATGCTCGTTCGCTTTCAAACAGTTGCTGCTCCTGAAGCAATTAATTGCGGCTAGATTAATTCGCCATTCGATTTTCCAGCTAATTGCACCATGGTCGAAAAAAGAACGGTGGAAATTCAGAACAACTTCCTTCTGTACAGATCGAGATTGCCGTTTTATTGTCTGATTGTTTATTGTTTCGCTTCGCACGGTATTCCAGGACATGCTGGATTAAATTCACCGAAAGCCTTAGATCTTTTTCAAGGATTAAAAACACTGAAGGCAGGCCCTTCGTGCTCGTGCGACACAGTAGAAAATAAACTTCTGATAAAGTCGAGGACGATTCCTGATCGCCGTCGAAGGTCTTTAAAATTCTCCTCCCACTTTTTTTTTGTCGATTTTTCGCTTTTGTACATTTTCAAGTGTGATTGTTAGATCGTTATACGAAGGTAACGAAGCGGAGGAACATTGTTAAACGTCGACTATACTAAAATATGTGTATAACTTCGGATAAACCTTACTTCTCCACCCTCCAGCCCTTAGATCTCACTTTGAAATGAATTTTTCACGCAGAGCACGCGTTGAAACAGTTTGAGCCTTTGCAGTTGTGCGAAACTTACCGTAACAGTTATAGGGAGGATCGAAGGGGATCTTGATGTGGTCGAGAGGAAATCAAGTGGCTAGTTAAGTGACTTTTAACGGCCAAGTGATTTTTTCTCCACTCTGCGCTGCTCAAAATAATTAAGGGCCCAGATCTCTCTCTGGGAAATCTTGAAAATTTATAATTTAATTTGAATTATTCAATTAAAAAATTGTAATTTAATGCGGAATATTAAATTAAATAATTCTAAATTAATTTAGATTATTAAATTAAATAATTCTAAATTAATTTAGATTATTAAATTAAAGAAGTTTAATTTAATTTAGAATGTTAAATTAAAGAATTTTAATTTAATTTGGAATATTAAATTAAAGAATGTTAATTTAATTTGGAATATTAAATTAAAGAATGTTAATTTAATTTGGAATGTTAAATTAAAGAACTTTAATTTAATTTAGAATGTTAAATTAAAGAACTTTAATTTAATTTAGAATGTTAAATTAAAGAACTTTAAATTAAAGGATTCTAATTTAATTCGAAATATTAAATTAAAGAATCCTAATTTAATTCAAAATATTAAATTAAAGAACACTAATTTAATTTGAAAGATTAAACTAAAGAATTTTAAATAAATTTAAAATATTAAATTGATGAATTTTAATTTAACTTAGAATATTAAATTAAAGAATTCTAATTCAATTTTTATAATCTAGAATTGTAACTCAGGATAATTCTTACAAAAAAAAACAGAGTCAAAGATGAGGGAGCAGAATTTTTCTCCAAAACCACTTTGCGTTCCAAGGAAACGGAGCTCCAAAATTCGCGTGATATGTATTATCCTCGCCCACATCCTCGCCCATTTCCCTCAATATTAATAATTTACCCTTCCACTAATTACCTTGAACAGCGCTCAGAAGAACCATGAAGGATGGCGACAGTGAAGCGTACGCGTCTACTTACACCCAATATATCTCCTCAACTATTTATACTTCGTCTATTTTCATAAATCTTGCGCATCCCCCGGAATGTTATGCACTAAAACGTTGAGCAAACTCGGCTCGTACTGTTCGAATGTACGGTCCAACGATAATTACGATATAAACGGTGATCTCAATGCCTGGCAGGCGCAGCCTCTCAATCCTACCTTATCGAACCACATTCGAAAGCGTGCATTTTATCACTGAAACTGACAACAGATTCCACCATAAACATCGCTTCGGAACGTTTCTTTTTATTTCTGTTTCGCAAACGATCATCGAGCGCGGAAGGAAAGTTGCCTTCGAAAGCTCGTGTCCTCGTGAGGACTCGTCCGATCAAGTGATTAAGCTTGCAGGTCGTGGACAGAAATTCGTCGATGATTTATTACCAAACGTTCGTTGCTTCGATCGTTCTCGATCATCGAGCTTCCTCTACGAAGCTGGACTTATTTACTTTCATTCTACCTCAGCTGGATGCCATTTCACTTCGTTGACCAATGTTTAGAATTGTACCCTTTAATGCTACGAATCTCGTACATACAGATATAGTAACGTTAACATTTAACGACCTACGGCAGACACTATTGCCGAAGCGAAGATGAGTGCCTTCGATAGGTTAAGTCGCACTCTGCCACGCGAAATGAATTTTAACTACACATTTTCTTAGAAATCTAAGCGTCGCTGAGCTCGAGGAGGACCTAGAGATCACGACTTCCTTCTCGAACTCAGCAACAGATGGATTAAAGCTGGAAATCTAACTGGAAGCTAGGCTAAGCTATCCTATGCTATGTTTTAAGTTAGTTTTTGGTGGAAACGGTTCATAAGCTATTATTTTTAAATGTAACATGGCATAACATATAAACTAAGCTATGCTCTGCTACGTTTTAAAAAATTAGTTCCAATACATGTTTAAGCCGGGAATTCACCAGGAAGCTAAGCTATGATTATGCTCTGCTATGTTTTAGCTTAACTTTTGGTGGAAATGGTTCCATAAAGCCGGAAAACCCGCGGAAAGCTAAGCTAAGATATGCCATGCTACGCTGTTTTAGCTTAGCTTTTTGTGAAAATGGTTCCATAAGAATGTATAGAAGCTACTTTTTTAAAAATGTAGCATGGCATAGCATAGCATAGCACCTCATAGCTCAGCTTAACTTCCCGGCTTAAAAATGTATTGAAGCTAAGTTTTTTAAAACGTAACATGGCATAGCATAGCATAGCATAGCATAGTATCGCATAGCTTAGCTTACCTTACCGGTGGATTCCCGGCTTTATGAAACCGTTTCCTCCAAAAGCTAACCTAAGCTGTGCCATGCTATGCTATATTTTAAAAAACAGCTTCAATGCATCAATTTCCCACCAAAAGCTACGTTCCTGTGTTCCTGTATTATGCCTTGCTATGATGTTCAAAAATCGCTCGCAGGACAATCTCGTGCTACGTCGAGCTAACCCCAAAAAACATGGTACAGAAACGAAGCTTTTTAATGAAAAATAATGTACTGAAGCTGTTTTTTTTTAGAACACGCCATGACATAGCCAAACAGCATGGCTTAGCTTAGAGTAACTTCCAAGTAGGGCTGCCATTCGTCCGGGTTTCCCCGGATTTGTCCTCTTTTTTTAAGGCGTCCTAGGGGATTTTCGACGCTGCTCGCTCAAAGAGTCATAAATATTTTATCTTTATTTCTTGATTGCAGTTACAGTTCATTATTTCCAGAATTTTTTGTCTTGGGATATCGTACCTAATATAAGAAATAGTTAAAGGTGTCCGGATTTCAAATGAAACTGTCCTAGATTAATGATTTTACGGATGGCAGCCCTACTTCCAGGTGGATCCCCAGCTTAATATTTGGACTCGCATACCAAAGGATTCACATCGTGGGTCTCGCCTACATGCTTAAATAAAAATTCAGTGAACAAAGCGTTGTCTCCTCGGGGCAGTCTTAAGTTCGCCTCCGCTCTTTCGTTCTGTCTCTCTATTTTTCTTAAAACTTTAGCTAACTATACACATTGTTCATTTGTATACAATTAGGCGTTCGGTCGTTTATTAGTGTCTCCTTGTTTGATTTTTTTTTTTGAGTTTTTACGTTTAGATGCAAATATCAAATGTATGTAGGTACTAACACGGATTGGCTTCGTTCCGTAAGAACGTCGTCCGCGTGATATGGTTCGTTCGATTTTACATGTGGTCCGTAAATCCCGTGTTCGACGCAGCAGATAGTGCGTGATAAGGCCCTAAATGTACGTCAAAAGATTCGTAAAAACGTTCGGCAGTAACGACGCGTAGACGCGTGCGAATCGTTCGTGAATGGCGAGTGATTCCCCATCGACGGGACATTCTTCGATTGTACGTTATTAACTAAATACACTGTACGTGATTTCTAGATATTTTATAAGTTATTCGACGCACTTAGTGAAGCCCCCATTTGTAGTTTTCTGCTAACAGCGTAGACAGTGAATATACATAGTTACACATATTTTCTGTTCCGCAGGCAGCGATGGGATTGATGCCCCAACGATTCAATATTCAGGTCTGCATTGTCTGCTATCGCAACTGAAGAAGTCGAAGTAATATTTATTTTAATTGCGTAACATCACTCCCATCGCTAAGTACATAGATACATTTTCTGCTTTAACTGTTTCGCAACCCTTAGAAAAGATTCAACGCAAGGATAAGAGACACTTAACAATCGTAATGTTTATTACACTCGGAAGAATCCGAATACCGTGTAAAGTATCTAGAAATTGTATCTCTGCGCAGTAGTTGTTCGTCGAAGTGCAAACAGAGGAGCTATAATACAAATGCACAAGCTGCTCTCGATATATGTACATATAAAAGAAATTTTGTATCGTGGCGAAAACTTTTCGGCGATTATTCTTGCACGCATGCTTCCGCATTGGAATGACGGTAAAGCTGCCAAAGGACGGTTCCTTTTTCTCGCGCAACGTCAGTTAACTTCGAATTGAATAGTTTCCTAAAACATTTGATATAACGCAAACGCCATTCGCACGTGTCTAGGTGTAATAAAGCTACGTATCGTATCGTGTTGCAGGTAATCGTCGTACAAATTATTTACACTGAAACCTGATCTGATTATCAGACCGAAACGATTTCAAGTGGCCTCTAAATTTACTAAAATGAAATTGCACCTAAAGCCAGTTCTGTAGATTCTCAGTTACAATTTCTTCCTTTACGCTAAGTACCTAGAGTTTCATTTCAGGGGAGGTTCCGGTCTAAAAATCGATTTTCTTTTATTTCATTTTTCGAATGTCCAACGTGTTTAAAAGGATTTTTGTAATTCGTAAAATTCCTGAAGTTATAAGCATTTGAGTAGCGAGAAATGCGAGGTAAAACTTTAAACGCCTTTTTCTCGAAACAGTGTACTTAAAATAGGTGGAACCTGTATCTCGAAAAGTTATTATCCGATTCGACTGAAACTTTTCTTATTTTGAAGAATATACTTTTGGATAAGGGGGAATCAGAAAAAATTACAAAAATGACATTTTTTTTTAGAAAATAACGACATTTGAAGTTTGAAATCACTTTTCCCTTATTGGGAAACCCAGAATTTCGATACCCCAACTAATGGCAGAAAATTGAACTACTGAGAGTAGGTCGAAATCAGTCGAAGTCCATATGATTCTTTATCAGTGTTTAAATAGACATGTTATGAAAAACGAGTGTTTTTAAATTTATTTGAACACTAAATTTTTACTTATTCGATAAATAAATACTTATTCGGAATGTTTGGTGAGATCCGGACCTACTTTTAATAGTTTGCCAACTTACCACCACAGCGTTGATATCTAAGCCACGCCTCCACTAAGTTTTCCAATACCTTTCGTCCTTTCAACGCCTTCAAAAATGACAAATTTTCAATTTTTTTTTTGTATAATTTTTTCTGTTTTCCCCCTAGCCAGACGTATATTCTTCAAAATAAAAAGTTTCAATCGAATCGGATAATAACTTTTGGAGATACAAGTCCCTCCGATTTTGAGAACACTGTTTCGAGAAAAACGTGTTTAAAGTTTTACGTGAACGCCGAGTGGCCGCTACACAAATGCCTATAACTTCGGGAATTTTACGAATTTCAACAAACCCTTTTAAACACGTATTCTAAAAAGGTTGAATATTCGAAAATGAAAGTAAAAAAAAATAAATTTTTAGACCGGAACCTCCCCTTAAGCACGCGTCAGTTCAACCCCCTCCGGTCCAGTGGAAGGAAGGACAGGAGAAGATCGAACGCTTCGATCACAATTTGTACGTTGTCGCTTTGACGATGCACAGCAGTAAGCTAATTGTACGTGCATACAAAATTGAAAAACACATGATCTAGAAAATGGAAGGAACTCGAGCGATTCTCGTAGAATGCATTAAGCACGAAGCACAGAGGTGGTCCTTGCAGCTCACCTTTACGTAAAACTTCCTCAAAAGCCACACAAATTTCGCTAATTGCAATTTCCACGTGAGCACGAACACATCTTTAACTGATTAGTATGTTAACTTCCACTGACTGTGGAAGTCAATATCGAAAGAATCTAGCAAAAACAATTAATGGATTACTTGGATTTAAACTATTAATATAATTTAGTGCTCTAAATATCGTCATTTAAATATTAAAAATGATAATGCCATCGACTGCGATGGGTGAATCGATTAAAATTTCATTATGTTCAACTTATTATGCACACAGAAATGAATATTGATATATTACAACTGTACACGAGCCCAATCAAATATTCAGATCATTTACATAATATACAAAGTCAGAAACACAGGATTCCAACTAGCTCTACAATTCTGAATTAAAATCAATTGATCAAAAGATATTTCCACGGCTGATTCGCCTTTAAAAATTGAAGCTGCCGCTATTAGCCTGCAGAAATTAGCCTTGATATTCTAGTGGAGATTTGCAAAATTCATTTAATTAATTCTCTACTGGAAGTTTCACGTGGCAACGGTTTAAAAAATAAATTACAGGGTATAAACATACATATCGCGTGACATTAATTCCAATTGCCTTGGGTATTTAAACGTGCACGATAAGTAAAACATAAAATCATACTGTACGCGTTGCTCCGTGAAAGCTGTGATAAAAGAATCTTGGCCTCGTTGTTGCATAAAAAGCGAGGAAGTAATCGCAAAGTAAGCGTACAGCTTGATACCCAAAGCATCTGCAATATCATCCAGTATAATCTATATGTTTATATGTACATATTTATGTGCATATATATACAATTTGCTAAGTACTTTGAGACGAAATAAATCAGGCTAGTCTCGCTCGTGCGAAAGAAAACGTTAAAAAATTCCAGCTAAAGTGTCTCTTGTAAAATAATTTCCGGATCAGCAGCACTTTACGCTGTAATACACGCCGCGATCATTGCGACGCATGTGTGCACATAACTTTCAATTCGTTCCCTTATTCGGCACGTAAAGCGCTGCTCCGTTAGATCCTCATCTACACCTAAACTTAACGATAAGTTCCCATGCAATCAGAAAAATAATTTAAACCAAAGATGCATCTCGCGTAACGCGGCTGATATCTTCTCGGCTCGCGAAGTCTCATTGACTGAGATTAACGCCGCGCGATGTGCGTCGCGGTTACCTTGAAGCGAGCCCAGCGATTCAGCACATGGTTTCCGAGGCTGGAGCAGGTACGGTGCTCATGTTCTTGTCGTTGGGATCAGGGTTCTCGGGATCTCGGATCGGCGGCCTCGAGAGCGTTTGCTCGATCTCCCTGGTGACGCTGATAGTTGGCGGAGGCCTCCGGGAGTCCTCGTCGATCGCGGAAGCCCTTCGCAGCTGGTGCCTGTGCTCGTTGGATATGAAAAACGGGCCGGCGCTAGCTTCGTCCGAGGTGTGCAAGGCTTCATCATCGCCTCCGATGTATCTCCTCTGAATCAAATCCTCCATCTGCTGGTAGTCGCAGTCCTCGGCGTCGCGCAGATGCTCGTTCTCGATCTGCCACGCCATCTCCGCGTTGGACATCTCGGACTGGTGCCTGACCCTCGACGGCGGCGGCGAGATCGGCGGCGTTCGAGGGGGACTCAGGAGGCCGCAGTAGCTTTCTAATTCGTCGGTGATGCTCGTGTACTCCGCGCGCATCGCCAGCAGGATAGACCTCTGCGTGCTACTACTTGACGACACCGAGGGGATCACAGCGACCCGCGGCTCCGCCCATGTTACTCCCCTAGCTGTGCCGGAAGGGTGTGCGTCGTCTGACTCCGAGCGTGTTCTACTATTCTGCCGCATGGGACGCTCCGTAGAGTCCTGCCTCGCTGGCTCCGAGGCCGGCGCCTCGCTGCTCGCTTCCCTGCTCGGCTCTTTGCTGGTGGCTTCCCTGCTAGTGTCTCTGCTCAGCTCCCTGCTGGTCTGTCTACTTGGGTCCGTGCTTGGCTCTCTGCTACTAGGATCCCTGCTCTGCTCCGTCTCGAGCTCCCTGCTGTCCGAATGCGACTCCTTCTTGATAGTCTCCTCTTCGCCTTCCCCCTTGCTAATTTCAGTCTCGTGGCTGGTCGTCGTTTTCACGTCGTCTTGGACGTTCGGCCCGTCCCCGCTCTCGGATGAACCGTTCCTGCTGAGGTTCTCGCGCGACGCCACCGCCTCCGAGTGTTTCAACGCGTCGTCATCCAGCGGCGGGCCGACACTGAGGAACGTGCCGTCCGTCAGCGAGCGCACGAGCCTCTTGCGCCTGACCGCGATGCTCGGCAGCTGAGTGTGAGAATCGGTCTCCGAAAGCACCTCCGAACGCTCCGACACTCTGCGCTGGCGAACCTCTATGTCCAAGCTAGACAGAGTCTCCATGTTCGGCATGTGCGTCGCCATGAAACGATGGATGACGCCCAGGTGCGCCAGGGTCTGTTCCGTCAACTCCTCTAACTTCCGAATGCGAAACTCCACGGCCTGTGACGACGAAGGACATGGTTTTAGGGTTTATGAGATTAGAATAATTGAGGTGTCGTTACCTGGAGGGAGGCGTTCTGCGTGTTCTCCTTCTTCTCGATGTCCTCTATCTTCTGGTGCATGTTCTCCACCCTCTCCGTGGTGATTTTAACGCGCTCCTCCGTCGACATCTGTAGCTTCAGCTCTTGTTCGCGAAAGTATCCCTCGACGCAGTCCTCCTCGAAGTCGTAAAGGCGCTCCATGTCGTCCGCTTCTAGGAACAACTTAAGCCCATTGTCGTACGTTTCACCGGTACTCGCTTTCCCTTGAGTCACATATCGCAGCACATATTTCACCAGCAGGTATATGTGACAAACTACAATGAGCGGGGGGGGTAAAACTGGTTTCTGTTCGTACTCCATAACAACAGTAAAACGTTGGAACATCCATACTTGGTGCGCCACCGCGTTTACCTCATTGAATATATTATTGAATACCGCAATCAGTAGGTTTATCAGCAGAATGTTCGCGATTAAAAGATAGATGGACATAACGGCGGGCGTAATCCAGCGGCCTGGGAGGCACGGTATCATTCCTGGCTCGTCTCCGCAGTCCGGGTCTATGTTGTCTGCGTACACTTCTCCGTACAGCATGAAATATGGCTCCATGAATATCTGCGGAACAGGGAACACAGCATCTTGTAAGAAACGCATGCTCCTTAAAGGGTTACGCTCACAAGGGAACACCCCGAACTCGGAAATTCAAAAAATTCTGAAACTTCGTGAATATGTATTTTTGTTTGCTTCTCAAATTCATTTAAAGTTATTTCACGATTTTGTGTTATAACTCGTGAATTTTAAAATCATTTTTTTTTACCAAATAGTAGATCTAATTGAAAGAGGTAACTTTGGTCTGGAAACCTTTTCTCTATCTCTTACAGTTCGCCAGTTATAACAGAAAATTTAATAATTTTACCTTCTTCGAGTGAATTTGAGCAGCAATGAAAAATTGGGTTGTGATCAGGAGGGAATCCTCTACATATTCACAAACTTTCAGAATTTTTTGAATTTTCGGCTTGGGGATATTCTCTCGTCAGTCAGAAGGCCGAAGAAGGTGAGATTTTGAGAATTTTTTTCTCGGAAAGTATACAATTTTATTCAAAAAAGTTTTTTTGAATAATAACTTCTGAGAAAAAATTCCCAAAAATCACACCTTTTTCGACCTCCTAGCTGACTCCTTATGGGGAGAACCTTTAATTAATTCCTAAAGATCGCCAATTTTCATGGGCTCTAGACCGAAACCTCTTAAGCTCTTACGTAATTATTAATGCGTAGAGTAAGATAATCGAATAAACTACATACGTCTCGAATGATTTTGAACTTGGGCTCAGCGTTGGGATTCAGAATGGCTTGTCGAGTGACCCCGAAGCTCATTAGTACGACTAACAAAAGCACCACAAAGTATATCATGTTCTTTACCATCTTTCCCATCATAGTAACCAAAGGACCTGCGCAACATAAAACAAATTATCATACCCATGATATATCGTCTCGCAACTTCAGCTTACAAAATGGACCTCCAGGTTTAGCAATTTCAGAAAATGTTGATACTTAATATACGTAAAGGTTTTCACTCACCTTTCATTAATTTCTCAAACTCAAGAAAATTGACTTTGAATTTCAGGGGGTATTCAGGTGAAATTCAAAGTCAATTTTCTCGAATTTGCATTCAGAAATTAATGTCCGAGTGAAGACCTTCGCGTACACTAAGTATCAAAATTTTCTGAAATTACCAAACCCGGAAAGGTCTCCTTACTAGACAAGGAAACGTACCAAAATACTTGTTCACGCCAAGGATATTAAGTATCCTCAAGTACCAATAAATACAATCGACGCAGTAAATAACACGCCCAACGTCGAGAGTGGAGTGTCTTAAACGCAAGGCTAGACCAATTTGAAAAAAAATGATAGCAGCCGCGTCGCAAGGGTTCCACATGTTCCATGCCCAGACGCTAAATTTATGCGAAAGCGTGGCTGGCTCGGACGTCGCGATCTCGCGCACTTTCTCGCAGCCCAATGTGCAGATGTACATGATCGCGTAGATCTCTGCCAGCGAGGGATGATGGTCCATGTGTATAAGAATGCAGTAGGAGAAGAGGACCAGAAACACAATGTACGCTATCTGTAAAATATAAGTGAATATAATTTGGAGGTGTTACCATTTTATTAAACAACGACAACTTACCGCGTTCGCCCAGAACTTCGTGATCGGGGCTGTATAAAATTCGTACAGCTTTTTCTTCAATCGCAACGGCCTGCTGTTTTTAATATCGTAATAATCAGAGTGAATCCCGTAAGCGCGATGAACTATGTCGTCGCTGTCCGTCAAGACCTTCCCATTCTCCTGTACAATTGTCTCCTTCACTATCGTCGTAGTGTGCTCGTTGCTGATCAGTGCCTACAGGAAGATATAACAGTTGCAGTAAAATGCGTGCAGACCTCTCTGGGATCGTACAAGGACATTTACACACAGATAATAGGAGTTCTTTGAGTACCGGACATATATCAGTGACTGTCTTTACTAAGTCCCGGACATTCTTGTACACCATTTACAGTAAGGATCGTTGCTAATCAATCGAGGGAAGGTGATCTGGTGGAACGATACATAATACATAAATAGCAAACACTAGGACGAGTATATGTCTAGAGCGTTCTAAACTGTTGTGGAAGGAGATAGAAGAGAGATTTGATATAGATTCTGTACAAATGTGCGACCTATCGATATTTCATTGGATAATACGGAGAGAGAGAGAGCTAATGAGATGAACTTTGTGCTCTAACGTATGAAAAGCTGGGGTAGAATTAGTGTTCCTTTTCGAAAATTCTTTCTCGAGAAATTTTATAATTGCTTGTTTTCTTATTTCTCGAGAAATGAACTGTTTTCCTCGAGAAATTTTAGTCTAGGAAATCGTAAACGTATAAACTAGGGCTGGAACTATTTGTTGAATTTTTCGGTATTCGAATACTTTAATTGCTCAATTATTTGGCGAATATACTTCGAATATCCAAGCATTCGAATACTATTCGAATATCCAAGCATTCGAATACTATTCGAATATTTCAGTATTCGAATAATAACATTCGAATACATCAGTATTCGAATACTCAAATATTCGAGTCGTATTCGAATACTTAAATTTTCGAATAACATTCGAATACTGAATTAATCAAATACTTAAATATTCAAATAGCATTCGAATACTTGTAATATATTCGAAAAATATAATAGTAATTTACGGATCCTCAAAATGAAGAATTACCATTAAGAAAATAATTCCAGGAATTTAGTATCAACCAAGACAAAGATAAATTTCGGACTTTAACTAAGGAATTTCATATTTTTCAGTCCTGGGAGAAGGTCATTCAATTTACCATAACTTTTGGATGTGTCACATACGATCGAGCCACCATCCACTCAAAAAAAAAGAAATTTTTCTACAGCTACAGATTTTATCAGAAGAAAAAGGAAAGAAATAGATTAAAATACTATTTTAAAACAAAAAAGTAATATTTCGCTTTGCACAAGTTTTGTAACAAATACAAATTATATTTAATATCTGCTGTTTCATTTATACAAGTTTTGTGCAAAGTGAAACGAAATGAACAATTACTTTCCTTGTGTTTTTGATAAATATTATCAGCATTATTCCAAAAATATAAATTTTGCAATACCTTCTTCAATTTCTCGAGAATTCTCAAGACGTATGATCTGATTTCCGATTTCTCGAGAAAGAAAAATTATCGAGAAATCAGGAACACTAGGTAGAATTAGGGATAGACGAGCTTAATAAATAGCTGAGGAGCCGTGAGAACTAGAGAACAGTAAAGAATAGAAAGCGATGGAAGTGCGATTTGTGTTAAGAATTACGGCCGTGAAGAATAGAAATCATTAGTGCATTTTGGTACGCGATGCGAGGGAGGTGATTCTTTCTCAAACGATTCATTTCCCATTTATCTTTTACACGACGAACCTTCGAATGGAAATTTGTGAAAAGCGAGGGGTATACATTCTACTAAAGTACCATTTAACAAATACTGGTAACGATTCCAAATTGTAACTGTAACGGGAAACATCGGTATGTCGTATTCGAAGCGAAAAGCTAGCAAGTATAAGTCAATTGGCGTAGATTTATAAACACGATACCGATATTTCTTTTACCAAGTTTTATTAACACTGCACAAATGAATTTGGGGGTAATTATGTTACAACACGATTCGTTTACGACAGAAACGTTTAACGTCTAATTATCATCCTCACCGGGACAGATTCCGATATGGAATACACGGAGGTTTTCCTGAATGATAACTAATAACAAAAGAAAGATAGTTGAAAAGTGCACCGAGAAGTGTGAACTTATTGGTCATAAGAGCCATTGCGTCTCAGGCCATTATAGATATACCTTAGCGCCCTGTTGGCTGCTGGATTTGTTGCGTATGCTCAGGCTCCTGCGCTGACGTTTCTAAAAAACAATTCATACGCATACCCACATAGTCTATGAGTCACAAAACACATTACGATACCTCTAACAGTGATCTACACGTTATACCATTGAAATACTGACCAATTACTAATCGTATGGCATTTCTCTCAAGTATCTAGACGTTCACATTTAAATATTCAAAGAAGTATAAAAGTACTACGCCTTCCACACAGACGAATAAGACAACTATAGGTAGCTAGACACTCGGTAATACTCCTCTCCATTAACACGTTTCACGCTCTAACTGCTCGAAGGGTCCATTGCAAGTACACAAAAAGGCTCCGCAAAGTGTTCACTCTTCAGCCAATGCCGTGTAAACAGAACCTACATGCGTATACGTTTCCATCTAAGCTCTCTAAACTACAGTTCAAAACCAGCAACCATGTACACCGATCGATCGTTTTTGCGAGTAACGTATTATATCCCACGCAGCTTCTGACAAATCGTATTAATAATTCGAGTACTTTGATCCAACTTGCTACTTATAAAAAATAATAAAGCAGTGATCGCCATCGTTTCCAAACTAAACTAATAATTGCAGCATGAAATGAGTAATGCAGTGATTAACAGCAAATTCGCTTGTAGATTACTAGAATAAACTTTAAGTATCTTGTTTGTCTTGAGCAAAAATACCTGTCGCATACTTATTTAATACATTTCGTAGAGAACTTTACTAAATGGAGGGATTGTCACCTCGACGTCCGGGCCAGTCGGCACGCCGTGCTCCGAATCACTGTCCTCTTTCTCGTCTTCGAGCGCTATTAAATGTTCCTCTTGCGTCTGGGGCATCAGCTGCAGCTCCTCGCGACTCTTAAACTCCAAACGCGCTATGTAGAACGGGCAGACCAGCCCGAGCACGACCTGATAGAAACGCAGAGTTATATAAACTGCGCCTAGAGTTCGAAGACACAAAGCAAATAGAATCGTTCTTCTTCTACCTGTAATAAGCATGTAAATCACCTTCAAGTTTGTGTTTTTCCTAGTACGCAAGCCTCCCATCCATAAATCAGCCAAGATTATCTGGCTGCACGGGTGAGCCAGAAGGGGGCGATGATTGGCCGTGACTGCTAGTGAAAGGCACGTTTGGCCGGACCAATTTTGCAGCTCGGAAGTTAACAGCTGCTGCGTTTGATCGTCGTCCTGGCGATAACAGTAGTCTAAGAGTTCCAACGCTGGGAAGAAAAGATACACAGCGTTAGCGCTTCGAGCAAGAAACAAGGCACCCAAATTATCCCTCTTAAGTTTGCGAATTTTTTTGTTGTTGAAAAAGCGGAAGTGTATATTTTTACTGAACATTTTGCACTTGATTTTGCGTTTGATTTTCATTTATCTCCATTAACAAAATTCGTAAAGGTAGTTTAAATATCAATAAGCACGTAGCAATAAACTGAATAACAATAAAATTGATGGGTTCTTAGTAAAAAAAATACGAAAACGCCTCGTCAGACCAGAATCCCCTCCCAAGCTTGACGATGCAAATCAATGTTTAAATCATTCGTCACGCCGAATACTAGAAGACGCATCTGTACCTATATTTTCAAACTCCTTCCCATAGCTCCTTAGTTCGTCGTAGACTTCCGTTTCAAGATCATCCTCTGCTGCTTCGTGCGCCATTGCTTTGTACAGCTTGAGAGCGACGAGCGCCTTCGCCAGCGCTTCCTCTCCGTGCTGCCACATCAGCAGAGCCATTTGCTGCCGCTTCGTCAGCACCGCCCAGATCAGCAGCTCGTTGAAAGGGTAATCGAAAAGCGGGGTGTCTCGATTAGCAGGCAGCGTCTCGGCAAGCAGGCTCATCGTCGTCGAGCTGTCCTGCTTGCTGCCGGAGCCCGAGTAATAACGATTGAAGCTGCTGGACACGCAGCTGTTCCGATGCATGTGCTGCTGATGGCCCCCAGACCTCTTCATCACTTTGGTATAGATCACCCGGAACCTCCTGCGCGTGTACTGGGAGCGATACGCTCCGCCCATTAGCTTGTTTATCACCAGCCCGATATCGTGCAGCGTGTACATGTACCCGCGCGGTATGTTCGGCCGCACGTCTCGGAGGATGTAGCCCAACGTGTTCGAGGGGCCTTCTTTCTAACGAACAGAAATTTCTACATATAAATAGAGAACACAGCGCGACGGGGCCTGGCCTCTTCCGGGCAACTTACGGTTAATGTACATTCTCGAGAATTCTTTCTCGAAATTTTCTCGAGAAATTTTGTAATTTCTTATTTCTCATTTCTCGAGAAATTACAGTGTTTCTCGAGAATTTTCAGTGTAGGAAAATTGTCGCATCGGAAGGTAAGTTGAGACTCTTTAAAATCGCATAACTTTTTTAAAAGTGGTTCAAACGATTAGAATGTTTTTTAGGTGCTGGCGGAATTAGTTTTCTAGGTGACGTGTTTCGTCGTTTTGAAAAAAGTGCAAGTTTTTGTCTAAGTTGGACAGGAATAAAAATTTAGATAAATATTATCAACATTATTCCAAAAATATAATTTTTGGAATATTTTTTTAATTTCTCGAGAATTTTCAGTCTGATTTCTCATTTCTCGAGTTTCGAAAAATAGCGAGAAATCAGGAACACTACTTACGGTATTGTAAAGCTCCTCGAGGCGCGGTATCGACAAGAATTTCCGCATGGAAACACCGTTCTCCAGAAGAAGCTTCACGAAATCGATCCTGTCGTGCTGCAGGGCCTGCATCATCGCCTGCTCCAGAGCGCCCGGTGGCCATTTCTGTCCGTAAACGAATATCTCGCTGCGCGCTATGTCCACCCTGTTCCAAATCAACGATAAGGACAACTGCTCAGCCGGGGACAATTGCTTGGATTTAAACAGAGCCGTAAGTATCGTTTGATCCAGCTCCTGAGGGCGATCCTGACTTATCCTGAATACTGTTATCTGTAAATAGACATCGTTGATTAAATCATTGTTGATTTTTTTATAAATACTTTGTTGAAATTATTGTAATTGTAAATATTATTATTCATAAAACTTAGGTATCTTCAGATTATAACAAATCTTCATATTATTACGATGATCGAAATTAATTTAAATCGGTTGTTTATTAGAATTAAATTTTCAATTAGTGATCATTTTAAAATAAATGTTGTTATTGGAGGGAAATAAGAGTATGAGATTATTGTTAAAAAGAACATAATTCTTGCTTTTTTGTTTATATTAAATTCGTATTTTAATTTATTGCCTGTATTGGTTAATATAATTATTAGATTTATTGTAATAATTGAGTATAGAACAAAGTAAAGAATGAATATATAAGAATTTATATATATAATTATTACTGTTAGTCTGGTTTGGTGAATCGATGAATAGGAATTCGAAGGTGAAAATAGCTAGCTCGATGACTTACCAAGTGCTTCCTACGCGTGCACTGCAGAAGTTCAGAGTACAATTGACACGCTTGCTCGGGGGAAACGCTGAACGTACGCTTGATTGTATCCAAAAGGTGTTCTCTCATGCTCTCTAGTGGTCCCTCGTTCTCCCCACTCTCTCCGTCTCCCTCAGACGCGTATCTGTAAGTGGTTATTGAGTTTTAGTTATAATTCTGTTCTCCGAAGAGGTACAAGCGATTGATAAATTCATCGTTACTTGTGCATGAAAGCAATGAGATCTGCGGCGCGACCCGAACCATCGCAGACCACTACAGGGACAGGGGGGTCGTCTGTGACGTACTCTAAAACTGAGCGGATCGTATTTGTTCCTCCCTCGATTACCAACGCCACGATTGGGATACTGCTGTGCATATCTGTAATAGAAGGATTGTGTCAGCTCTTCGGAGACTGGCGAACAGTGATCAGCGAAACAGACGTACATGGCTGCAACTTCAAGTTGGAAATGTATTTCTCTAGCCTCCTACGTAAAACGATCTCTGCACCGTACCGACCACCGGTACCATTGTCTACCAGTAAAAAATATGCGTGTCGATTGTTTAGAACTGCGTACTTGGACCTGGAAAGTTTCGATGAATGTAAATTCAGAGGATTTGTGGAAGATTGTACATAGTGTTTCTGATTTCTCGATATTTTCCGCATCTCGGGAAATGAGAAATTAGATTATTATTCTCGAGAATTCTCAGAAAATTAAAAAATGTTTATCTAAATTTTTATTCGTGTCCAACTTAGACAAAACTTGTGTAAATGGAAGAAACAGATGTTAAATATAATTGATACATTTATTTATTTAATATAAAATGTGAGCAAGGCGAAATGTTACTTTTTTGTTTTGAAATAGTTTTTTTCAAAAGCACAATGCGTCTAATGTCGCGTAAGCTAAGCTACAAAATCTACGGCTGTAGAAAAATTTCTTTCATTTTGAGTGGATTTATAATAAGTTTCCTACATTGAAGATTCTCGAGAAACGCTGTAATTTCTCGAGAAATGAGAAATAAGAAATTATAAAATTTCTCGAGAAAGAATTCTCGTGGAGGAACACTAATTGTACACGATTAAGAACAAGATTTATCCTCACCATGGAGACGAAAGGCAATCGTACGTGATTTCACCCCCACGTCCCACGAGTTCGTGGCTCTTGTCTAGGACTCCCCATGGCGCTATGCCTATGCTCACGACGCGCCCTTGTCTTTGGGATCTTTCTAATAGCAATGCGTCTCCCACTTGCCTCGTGACACCTGTGATTTTTCAAGCAACACAGTTTAAGGGAAATATTCATAGCGCCAGAAAAATGCTACGTCGAAGCTAGAACTGTAATTATTCGACTATTCGAATGATTTCTTCGAATAATTATTCAAATATTCAAATCTCAAATTCGAATTCTCTGGTATTCGAATACTCGAATACTTAGATTATTCGAATACTCGAATACTTAGAATATTCGAATATTCGAATATTCGAATACTTAGAATATTCGAATATTTGAATACTTTGATTATTCGAATATTCAGTACAGCCCTAGCCGAAGCTACAAGCACGCAAAACAGTTTTAAGAGCCACCGACCTGTATTGGTTCCACCCGTAAATATCCATGCACCAGTTGTCTTCGCAGCCTTCAACAAACCTTTCCTCAAAACTTTCTTTAATGTGGGCTGCAGCTCGAAATTGGACCGACCGCCGTGTACAGTGATAAGTAACTTGGGTAATCCCAAATTCCATTCTCTACACAATAACTGTACTATTGGCTCTGGCCTTGTGTCGTGAGCTAGCCTCACGTACTACAAATGAAGTATCGATACACAATAATACATCTGGCAGGAGTACAGTTCGCCGTTAAATTTGATCAGTGTACACCATTTACCTGCGCCTTCGTTGGATGTGGCCCACCTTGGAATTCAATCGTGCCGTACGCATCGGTTGGATTTGGGCGTGTATTTTTCCCAGGGGACCATTGCTCCCTGTCCTTCTCTTTGGTATTAACAGCAGTGAAACTTTGGACATCCGCACCGGTTCCGCAGTGATGAGTGTAGGAATATCCGCAGCAACATCTACAATCATCGATTGGTTATCATTGTTTCTACGGCGAATCGAATGCGTCCAGATGCAAGCGAATATAAATTTCGCTGTTTAATTATATAGGTAATACTGTTCTGTGTAATCGCAGTCTTTTGCAACTAATCTCTTTTCCGCCGCAGTGTTTTACGTAGGGGAATCTGGGAACATACTACTGTACAGAGAATTACTTCAATGCGTACGTGCTATGAAGCGTGATGTTACTGTAATGACAATGTTTCTTGTAGAACTAGCTCAATTACGTGACTAAACGATCACAGGGAAGATGAATGACCTCTGAGAGAGAAAATAAATGTTCTGCGAGGAAGCGATAAGAAAGAAACAGATCTAAAGTAACATTTTATTAGCGAGATACCCGTTACAAGCAGCTAAGAAGTTATTCGATACACGTTCGTGTATATTTTAAAGCTCTACGGCTTTCTTGTACAAACCAGTATCGCTGAGAACAATGTACGAGGCATGTAACAATGTTTTGTTAATAAATAATTAAGAATACGTAACGAAGTGTTAGATTATAAATATTTCTTTTCTCGTTAAAACCGTCTGCTTTCGCAAAGAATTCTTAATCGAGAGACCGCATAAGAAACTCTCACCTGGAAGTAGTGATCACATCATATTCTGCATTCTTATCGCCCTGTACTTGCAAAAACCTATAAATGGAACGAAAGAAAGAAAAGTAAATGAAAAGGAAATGAACATAAGAAAATATGTTAGTAACGACCTATGAGAATTCAAAGGTAAAGGAAATGACCACAGACAACATATAACAAAACGAATATGTTAAACAATTCATTTGTGATTAAAAACTGATCGTGAAATGAATGGCCGAAGGAACTTCGTGATCACTGTGGTAAACTTTTTGGTATTGTCTCCGCGAAAATGTTGCTTCTTCGGGGGAACAAAGTGTACGCATTTGCAAATAATACAAATCTGGAAATAACTGTTTCAAACTGTTATATATCGGTTCTGACTGAAAACAATTATGAAGAACCGATATTCTGAATAACTGTTATAAGAAACCGAAATTTCTGACTAAATTGATTTCGGGTCCGGTTCTACTGATATTATATGTCTCAATACTTTTGAAATGAAAGACAGCATCTGTAAATTAAGTATTGAAAAGGAAGACTCCCGATAGAGGCCCGGTGATGAAGGATCTTACAAACGTGAAGATCGATTCTTTGGGTCGGTAGGTTTAACGGGTTATACGAATGGGCCAGAACCACTTGTATTTCTGAGCCAGTGGCAAACATTTCAAATTTAATACACAAAGAATTATATCTCACAACAATTAAAGTTTTCGTCCACGAGACATTGTGTTCGATAAAAGAAATAAATACTTAATAATCTTCGTAATTAATATTAAACAGTCGTAAGTTTGTACAAATTAGGAAACTTATTGCTGTTAGTGTTAGCAATACTTTAATTAAGTGTTAAATTAATATTAATCGCAGTGCCCCAGTCCATAGCAAGAGTTTCTGTAGAACCGGAACCGAAACCGAAATAGTTCAAAACCTTTTTCGCTCGTAACTGTTTCAAGATTATTTCGGTTCTCATAACTGTTTCGATAACCGAAACCGATATCATAATTGTTTTCAACCGCCGCTAGTGACCCTGTTAAACCTAATCGCTTATTCGAAACAACATTATTTTATGTTCTGTGAAACTTCTGTGCCTTCTAAGTTCCTTTACAACTCTTACATACCTATGCTCGTCTTTAGCGCTCGGAATGAATTTCGAACATTCCCTCTTCTGGAAGGTCGCCTCTATCCAACTGCGTTCAGTTGCCTGTAACAAGTTTCCACAATTAATTTCCAATCCGAACGAGATTGCCCTCGCTACTTCCTTATAAAAAAAAAGTTCGAAGTGTTTCTTCTTAATCGAAGGAAACAAAAACAAACCGAAGTATACCTTTGCCTTTTTTCTCTTCATCTTAGGAGTACTGGCTCCACAGATAATACTCCCGATTGCCATCTTGATGTGTATTGCAACATGTATTCACCTTAACATTAACTGATACGCTAACTAAAAGAAAATTAAACAAAACCAAATACAAATGAATAAAAGCTCACAACGAAATATCATATAAACTAAACCTGCTTTCGGGTTTACACAGAAAAATGCATCTAACAATGGGAGCGAACGTAAAACAGGAAATGGTATATTAAACGTAAAACTTACGCACAACGGAGATAAGATAAATGAACGAGATAAGGGAAATTACTTGCACCGAACACTCGTGTGTTAGTGTGTCTCTACATCCGATACAAATATTTTCTACGAAGCTCCTTCGCTGGCATTCGTAAACAAATAAGCTTTCGACTATCGTGATACTCTCGCCGAGTCGAGAAAAAGGCAACCAGCATATTATTTATTAAAAAATGAGATACAGAATCGAGTCGAATCTTCTAAATTAATACCATGTCGCATTAAAGGAGTCTTTCGTTAAACTCACCACTCGGCAGCTTTTAGTTTTGTCTATCATATCTACATAGAACTGCATGAATAAATCAGTCGCTACTTTGAGTCGAACGCAACAGACTTGTCCACAGTTCCAAGCGACTTTGCAGTGACCGCTACCAGCGAATGCTGAGCTTGCAGCGATTAGACTTCTCTGAAAAGAGGAACAACTCCAATTGAAACCACCCCATAGCGCAGTAGATACAGCAGTACATAAGTTTAAATTCGAATAATCTTTAACTCAACTCCCTCTGTTGTAAACGGAGCGCACGGTTCTCAATTATGACAGCGTATGACGGACCTTGACCACCCATATGCCAACCGTCAAAGAAAGCGAGGGCTTAAAAGACTCTCTGAACAACCTGATCCCAGAAACTCGATTTAACAAGAAGACAGAAATTGAAATCTGACATGCCAAAAATTAATGATTATGCAACATTCGGAGGAGAATCTCGCCCGTGACGTTTAAAAAATCGGCGGGAAAGTTCGTCAACTGTCATGTGCCCGTCTTTCTAACCTGGAAAATCGATGTCATCAATATTCATCGCGGAAGCACGGAGAATCCCCGCCACAATCGGACGATCTTAATGTAATCAATGGGAATAACGAAGCGGGGAGGAATTAACGTGCAGACACGTACCTACGAGGTTTCCTTAAGTTACGGTGCTCATCGCGCGTGTAATTATCGCGCACGCTGCTGTGCGGCCCGCAACAGTTCCCCACGATTTCCCAGCAGGCCTATTGCAATTCATAAAATCCTTCCTTACGTCACGCAATTAACGCTGCAGGATATTTGCGACACGGCATCTTCTGCGGCGGGACGTTGCGTCGCTGGATTCGGGGCCCGTCGTTCTGCGAGACGCGACGTGGGTGCGGATAATCGTGTGGAGGAGCGTCTTCCGCAGAGGCTTCCTTTCCCATGTCCCTCGTATCATCCCTCGGAAATATCGAGCTCGCTCCCCTGCGTCTATGCCTGCATCGTTGCTTGGCGAACTAGGCCAAGAACAAGGTTAACTTCGACGTTGACTCGAAGGTATCGGCAGTGGCGTCAGCTGCAGCGTTCGAATCGCGAATCGATTCGTAATTTTGGCGGCAATAAATGTCCCAAGATGCTTTTTGTGTATTTATTGATAAACTGGGTTTGATAATTTTAGTTACGGGACGTAGATTCGCAGATCGATGGAGGTTTTAGTTCGAGTGACCTCGAAAGATGTTCGCTGTTGCTCGAACTGGGACTAGTTTCGGGGTTTCGCGCGGCGCGTGATATTTGAACTGGGAGATGGATGCTTCTTGCTTTTATTCTTTGAATAAATGTCCCAAGATGCTTTTTGTGTATCTATTGATAAACTAGGCTTGATAATACACCCACGATTTTAGTTACGGGACGTAGATTCGCAGATCGATGGAGGTTTTAGTTCGAGTGACCTCGAAAGATGTTCACTGTTGCTCGAACTGTGACTAGTTTCGGGGTTTCGCGCGGCGCGTGATATTTAAACTGGGAAATGGCTGGTTCTTGCTTTTTTTCTTTGAATAATGATTTGTAGGTTTCATTGTTATTGATTAGAAGTCGGTAGAGTAAATATTAAAGGAAAGGTTGGGCTTGAAATATTCGATAATCCGGGGTACCGAGATCTATGAATCACTTTTGGCGAAACGAATAGCGTAAACTGTTTAAATTATATTATATTAACGACGTGTGATACAGCTTATGATACATGGAGAATCAAAGAGTTCATTCTGGTTTCTCGGGGCCTGATACTTTAGCTTTGATCGACGATTCGGGTTCTTTGTTGGCTCTGTTCGATCGCAGCACCGCGCCTGGGCTGGGATAAGGCCTCATCTGGTAAAGCGGGCCGGAGGCAGTTGTGTCTGCGCCTGTCTTCGCTTCGTTGTGTCTTGCTAGGCCGTCCGACCACTTGCCTCTGCGGGATGTTGGAGAATAAGTGATAGTTCCTCGATAACGAGTCTTCGTTTTTGTTCATGCGAAATTAGATACAGTACCGTGGAATGTCGCTGTAAGATGCTGGGTCCATGGGATCCAGTGTGCGGTCCTTTTTGTCCTTACTGTCTAGCCTTTCTAGCCTTTGGCTCCTTTTGTTGTCTACTATTTTGTGCTTCGGTCTGTTATCGATCTTCCTGTCCTTCTTCGTGTCCGGTTCATCCGGCTGCGAGTGAAACTGTTAGTTGAAACAGAATTGTTACGATTGAGCTAAGGTTCGGTACTAACTTCCTTCTGCTCTTCTTCGCTGCCACTATCGTCGCTCGACATGTTATCGTCTTGCTCCGCTGCTTTCAGGTGTAATTCCTCCCTTAACTGAGACGCCGGCTGCGATATCTGACACTTCGGATGACCCGGTGGGAGCCAGGACACTAAGTCGGACGACCAGTCCCAGTAATAATGTTGACCGCTGTTAATAAATTGAGTTGTTGATGTAATGGATGAGAAATCTTCGTGTTATACAGAGTTATCCACTTAAATCGGAACAAGTAGCGAGGACAGAGTTGAGCGTTTTTCAAATAAATTTTTATTCGAATGATCTCATAGAAGAATTGCGAATAAAATGAAGTCATACGAGAACAACGAATAATATTCTATTTTTTATAATTTTTTAATCGTATAAATTTCTATTTTTTTTATTTTTTATAATTTCTTATTCGAATAAATATTTACTTTTTATTTTATTTCGTTATTCTTGAATAATTCTGTTTTACTGGGAAGTCTTATTCGAATAAAAAATTACAGAAAATGAAATAAAAAATATAAATTTATTTGAATAATGCCCAACTCTGCCTGAAAACAAATGTCTTTTCGCCCGCACGTTCTAAGTTAAGTGGACCATCGTGTATATAAAAATATACAAATACCGACCAGCCAGGATCATAAACAGCCTTCCAAGTCTCCGGCAAAGGATATTTCTGCATCAATCTCAGTTGTTTCTTCAAGTATTTATCGGAAGGCTGAACATGTCCGAGTCCCCACATTTCCTTACACTTCTTTGTGCAGTCATGGTAAATGTTATATTTATTAGGACAACCGCTGAACCCCTGAAATCAAAAGACTCGTAAGATTCGAAGCACTATCCACAAATCCTTAGCCTTAGATTACGAATAAGAATAATTATGCGATGTATTCCTGCACTAATTCGCACGCGACACTCGCCATGAATTTCTGTGAAATATCGATCTGACTGATTTCATCCTTCGTGCTGTCGTAATCCTCGGCTATTACTTCCTCGTGAATCCTCTTCTTTGCTTCCTTCCGCATAGACTCTAAAAGCAGATCCGATTTCAATTTTGTTGAATAACCAAAGAGCAGAATAAAAGAATTGCAAAGCACTTCTGACTGTGCTGATTTTTAAATGTATTAAATAAATTGATAAGTGGGGGTACCATGTTTTTCCGATCCTGTAATTAGTCCTCTTTTAGCGAGGCGTGCAGCCAAAGCAGCTGGAAGTGGCATTATGTGTTTTTTTAGTGATATATTACTGTTTCTTCTATTATCATTCAGTAGTATTCTTCCTGAATGAAAGAGAATTACGAAGTTGTTAGTGGTTAATTAGGACAGAAAGTATCCTAAATAGTTTGGCTTTAAGGCTTAAGGTTAAGCCACTTTACGAACTATGCACTCGTTAGGTGATTAAAAGTCGAGTATCTGTTGATAATTAAGTACTCGTAAATCGATTTGTAATAGATAATACATAGGAAAATGTCGAGAGTTTAGATTTTTAGATGTAAGCTTTAAAATAATAAACTAACTTGTTCGAAAGCTGTATTATCGATTCTGTGGCAGCGGCAGTTTAATTCAAAGAAAAAGTCATACGGATAAATGTCAGATAAGTTGGCTATTTATTTATTTACTTGCAATCCGAGGGGATGGAAATCTTCTAGAGGCTTTCCAGATTATTAGGAATTCAATTTTTATAATGAAATTGTTTGTTTGATGCTTGAAAATGCCTTTTAAAAATTGATCGGTTCGTGGATAAACAAATTCTAGCGGCGAAACGGTGAACTAAGGTCGAAAATGAAATAGGTTAGGATAACTGGAAAATGTTTATTTATTTGCAATCTGAGGGCGTAGGTATCTTTCGGAGGTTTTATAGATTATTACGCAATGAATTTTGATAAGAAAATTGTTCATTTATTGCTCGGAAGAGCTGGTTAAATATTTGACAGCGTGGTAAAACAGAATACCTACCGCACAGATTTAACGCTGTGCGTCATCTATAGGAAGTGACCAAAAGTGGCGCCCCCAATCGATAAAAAAATTCTACTAAATTTTTCATATAAAAATGGAATACCTCGTAAATTATTGAATTTTCGACTATCTTACCTTAATTTTTTCATACGCAGACTAACACAAGGAATAAATTTATGTAAAAAAGTATTATATTTCCAATTAAATAAAAAAAATTAAAACCGACTTAGATGACAAACAAAAAAATATACATACGTGTCGAATCTATAATCTTCTCCTCTTTGAAGTCGGTTAAAAATATAAATCAATAAAAGAAAAATTTTAAAAACAAGCTTTACACGAAAGAGACACGAAAATATTGTATTCTCATCGGAACTACGTATGTGTGCAAAATTTCAAGTCGATCGGACATGTGAAAGTGGGTCAAAATTAGCTTATAAGATTTCAGCCTCACAAACTACCGAAAATACTCACAGGTGAAGCTAAATAAAAGCTTGTAGGTAAAAAGAATTCAACTGCACTTTGCAAGCGTAGTGATGCACTTGCGATTGCACAACTATTTAAAAAACCCCGCTCGTTCCTACTATCTTCCTTTCCCTCTACCCATAATTCCCTTTCTTCTCTAACAGCCACCTTCTCACGTTATGCTCCCCTGCCGCCAGGAGCGAAAAATTATCAGGCTCGCATAACCAAACTTACTACCTCTCTATCTATCTCTAACCTCCTCGCGCGCTCTCCTCTCTCTCTCGCTCCCTAACCTCCTCGATCAACCTCCACCCCTAACCTGCGTTCCCCTTAACTTTCAAGAATTTCCTGATCCAAATACATCTAGCGCTCCGGGTTCGCGCCTGCCGCCGCCAGATGGCCGTAGCGTAACGCCGTCCATAACCTAAAAAGAATTTTAAAAGGCGCTGCTGCGAGCAATAAATCAGCAATATCACTGGGCTACATCGCACGTAACGATGAGCGTTCATTAATTAAAATCTCGTCGTGTCACTGATCAGTCACCGGGAAAGCGAAGCAATCGCCGCTCGCTTCGATTTAAATCCCGAGAAGGTCGATATCTTTAATCGCTTTAGGACGGGGTGCCTTTCGTGCAGCAGGGAACGTGCCGTCGCTCGATTTCTGTGCAAATTGGGAGTAGCTCGTCGATGAGAATTAAGAGGCACCCACGACACGAGTTACCTCACTGAGACCCGACAGAATGTGGCTGGAGGAATGCGACAGCTTCGCGGAGCTATGCCGGGGATACTTGCCGTACTATTTATTGATAATTCTCCCGATTTTCATTATTATCTCACCAGTGAACCCAGTCGCCGCGTCCCACGAGTTCCCTGTCTATCGAATGCACCAGTACGACCTGCACGGCGAACCTCACGGTACAGGCGTCACTGCGTTCCACTTACGCCGTATTCAAAGGGTGAAACGCCATGGTTTAAACTAAATTTTATGTTCAGGCTGCCGAAGCGCTCCGGTTTCCCTGGAGGCGAGATCTATCACCGGATGGAGCACCTCCAGACACTGCGTCGTCACTAAAGCCTTAGACCTAACGCCTAGTCTGTTTCACTCCATCAAGCACAAAGCAGGGGCGTTGATAGTGGTCTTGCCGGAGAAGATCAACGACCTGACGTCGGAGGAGAAACAGGTTGAGAATCACGATTGTGTTTGGTAAATTCTGGCGGAGCAACTGATCATTGAAATTGTTGTGTTGCAGCACATTATGAGCCTGGAAGAGTCCATGCTGTTCGGACCGGAAACAACGATACCGGTTTACTTCGCCTCGTGGCATCCGAATCTTCAGAGAATACTGGATGACCTCGCTAATGGATTCATCACTGACGAAAAGGCTGGCTCCGCTGCCGAAGCCATGTTTAATTCGATATCCGCCAGTGGATATCAGGTTGTTGTACCGACGGGCCAAGCGCTGGCTAAGACGGACGTGAAGGTGGCTACGTTGCATGGAAAGTTGGCTGGTACTAGAGCCGATGAGAAAGTGCCAACTGTGGCTTTAGTAACGCATTATGATAGCACTGGAGTTGCGCCGGTAAGTTTATTCTTGTTGTAGGATTAAAGGTAGGCTCTCACTATGCCGCGCCTCGCTTTGGCTGAGTTTATTCTTCCTATGTTTTTCTTATGTATTTTGGAAACTTGATTCACGCTGTGCCGCGGCGCGACTCGGAGCTGAAAATTCTTCCTCGAGAATATTTTGAAGACGAGAGCGAAGGCGAGCCACAAATTCTTCCTCGAGAATATTTTGAGGAAGAGAAGCGAGCCGCAAATTCTTCCTCGAGAATATTTTGAGGAAGAGAGGTGAGCCGCAAATTCTTCCTCGAGAATATTTTGAGGAAGAGAGGTGAGCCGCAAATTCTTCCTCGAGAATATTTTGAGGAAGAGAAGCGAGCCGCAAATTCTTCCTCGAGAATATTTTGTGGAAGAGAGGCGAGGCGAGGCGTAGTGTGAGTGGATGCAACGCCACCGCTTTCGTTGACCGTTAAAAGAGGAAGGAAGAGGTTCTCTGAGCAACTGGCCAAACACATGAACCGAGACAAGCTCAGATAACTTCAGGTACGGAAAAACCGAGGCGACGCGAGCCTATTAGATATGAGTGCTACTGGCGGATTTAACAGCGCGACTGATGAACAGTTGCCACCTGGGCCTCTTCCTTAAAAAAAATTATGATTTTATCCAAACTAGGTATATTTTTTTCTGTATTATTAC
This sequence comes from Andrena flavipes, assembly GCA_963971345.1. Classification (NCBI taxonomy): domain Eukaryota; kingdom Metazoa; phylum Arthropoda; class Insecta; order Hymenoptera; family Andrenidae; genus Andrena; species Andrena flavipes. The sequence continues at coordinate 69,520,947 of OZ020479.1, read as the reverse complement.
ACTAAGCCCGTTTTGAGTAAACTACCGCTTTATTTTCACCGAAAAATGGGCCTACGCCCAGAAGGGCCCCCGGGGCCCTATCTTCAAAAGTAGAAAATCATGATTTTATCCAAGCCCTATTTTTTTCTATACTTTTCTGTACACTCACCTCTTTTAGTAAACTACCTCTTCATTTTCCCGAAAAAGTGGGTCCCTCAAAACGTTTGCCACCTGGGCCTTTTTTCTTAAATCCGCCACTGGTGAGTGCGAAAAGAAGTTGCGCCGAAGCGAGGTGTAGTGAGAGCCTACCTTTAGACCTTACAGAAGAGTTAGGAAACTAAATCGTACATCGTTATTATGAATAGGAGTTGTCTTACGGAGCGGACAGCAACGCATCCGGAGTAGCTATGCTATTAGAAATAGCACGGCTGTTCTCCGCTCTGTACTCCACAAGCAGGTCTCGACCGCAGTACAATCTAGTTTTCATCGTGACTAGCGCTGGCAAGCTTAACTATCAGGGTAGCAAAAAGTGGTTGGAGGACCAACTAGACGGCCTCGAAGGCTCCGTTATCCAAGTAATACATACTTGAAGAGTGCCTATTATTCTAATCAGCCTTCGACGACAATTTAATACATCTTTTTACCAGGACGCGGCTTACGTTATTTGCCTCGACACGGTATCTACCAGTGACAATCTTTACGTGCACGTTTCGAAGCCACCGAAAGAGAACTCCACAGGCGGTCTCTTTTACAAAGAGCTAAAAACCGTGGCCGAGTCGATGAACACCATCACTGTCGAAGGTGTTCACAAGAAGATAAATCTAGCCGAGAAAACGCTGGCCTGGGAGCACGAGAGGTACAGCATGCGAAGATTACCGGCGACAACTTTGTCCACGTTGAAGAGCCACGAGGACCCAATCAGGACTACTATTTTGGATTTAATGGAATCGGGACAAGTAGATAGGTTGTACAAGCACACTCAGGTGGTCGCTGAAGCGTTAGCGAGACATATATATAACTTGAGCTCTAGTCAGATTTTCACTGATCCGTTGGTAAGACTCTTTTCAGCTTCTAAGAAATCATAAAACGGGAACTGTTGCTGATCAACGCTTTGCCTTTGCAGGACGTTTCGAAGGAGTCATTATCTTTGTGGTTTAGTTACTTAGCCTCGCAACCGAGAGCTGCTCCTCTATTAGCGGATAAGAATAACATGTTAGTTGGCACGTTGAAGGAAGCAATGGCCAGATACATCGGAGACGTAAAAGTCACTTTGCACAGCCCTGACAAACAGGATCCAGAATTCGTGTTCTACGACGTTACGAAGGCCACGTTGAACGTGTACAGGTAAGACATTTCAACTTCCATCCAGTAGAAAGCTTATGTGGATAATGTACCAATTTCTTACGTTTCAGCGTAAAGCCAGCCGTGTTCGATCTCTTTCTCACGATTGCCATAATTGTATACTTGGGAGTGCTTTACGTGATCGTGCACAATTTCCCGCGAGCTTATTCTCTGGCGACTCGCTTCTCGGTCAAGAACAAGACGTCGTGAAATCGTATTTAAGAAAGAAAAGTTTCTCCACTGCATTGTAAAAAAAGCCCGCCACAAATTTTCTAACGAACTTTAATATATACAACAAACATTGTAGGTATAAAGTGGAGCAGTGTTACACAATTGTACATTGACTTCGCCCGCATTAATTACGAATTAAAGACTACACTCTGCGTGTCACCCGGATCTTTGACTGTAGGTATCTCTGACAAGGGAACACCGCGAACCCGGACTCGCCGATTCGAACGCAACTTTGTGGGTTTTTAGAGTGATTCAAATGTGGATGACTCGTTTGGGCCCTATCGCCCTTTAAGGAGGTGAAAACTAACCTCAAAGTCAAATTGGCACTTCCACTTTTTCGCGTATAGCTCCCAAGCTACAACAGACAGAAAAAATGTTTCAAACAAAAGTTTAATGGTACAATAAGCGCTGCAAACTTGAGTTATCAAAATTTTGAAAAGAGTTTAAAAAGAAAAATATCTGACGAAAGAAAACATTCAAATATTTTGTTAACGAAAGTTTGTAATGCTTATTGCGCCATTAAACTTTTGTTTGAACCATGATTCTCTGTCTGTTATACTTTGAGAGTTATAGGCGAAAAAGTGGAAGTGCCAATTTAACTTTAAAGTTAGATTGGGCCCAAATGAAACACACAGTTGTTCTTGTTTTGAGTCACTCCAAACCCACATAGTTGCGTTCCAATCGGTGAGTCCGGGCTTGCGGTGTTCCCTTCTGAGTATAGCTGTGAATATAAGCTCAAATTCTCGTCCTCTTACTTCTTCCAGTAATAACGATAAATGTGGAATAGTAGCAAAATACGAGGCGTTAGCAGAGACCCGTGTAGGAGTTGCGCGCGTCGATAATGTATTCGTCACATCACGATAAATTATTCTGTAAAGCTACGTGATAGTTAAGACCAAGTTGCGACAGACCAAATAGTGAGATTTCAGAATGCAATTTACGATGAAAAAAAGACTGGCAGATTTAAGCATAAACGCAGAACATTTAATGTAACGACGTATCTAGTAATAAAAGTAATAATTCCGAGTGTAGAGCGATAGGGCGTTAGGTTTACCGGGGCGCGTTCCAACGCGCTCGTTCAATATATCTGCTGAATAATTGTTGCTATATTTGCAAAGTAACACGCAATATTGTAACGTAACTCTGGATATTATTGTGTCAGGCGCGAGTAAGCATAATTCGACGATACTACGTGATACCGAACAAGCCGGTAGCAATACTGCCTAATGGAGAAAGAATGTTAAAGCAAATCTGTTTTGCTGCGGACACTTAATCGTATTGCGAAGGACAGGCTTGCAATAGAAACATTTAGTAGAAGGGCCAAGGGAACTTAGGAAATAAACCGTTCGAATGGAGTCATTGTAACGAATACTTACCAATGATTATATTACCTAAATAACATTACAGCGAGGAAATGTAAAAAGATTGTAAAATAAATGTCAACGGTAAACTTGATTCGTTGTTGCTTATTATCATTTCCTTCCCCTGTGGCGAAGGGGATTTTTATTGATTTTCGAAGGTCACACTACGAGGGAAGATTTCGAATCCGGAAATTCAAAAAATTCTAAAACTTTGTGAATATGTAGGGGATTTCCTTCTGATTAGAATTGACCCCTGAAAATCCGATTATTTTCTCCGTATATACTGAACCGATTTTGGAGAAACTTATTCCATTTAGTTTGGCTTCAATCGACTTAGATCGTGGAGAAAGAATTATCAAAATCGGTGAAGGAGTTTTGAAGTTACACCAAAAAATAAGAAATCTGTTTCATTACTAGAAACACGGAGTACTAGGCGCCCGAAAAACAGCTAACTAACTAAAAAGTACAAAGTAAAAAATTTAATAAAAATTAAAACCGACTTCAAAAAATAAAAATGCGCTAAAAAGTAACAAATAATTTTGTTCATTATTTAATCTACGACTCTCAATTTTGTTAAGTCGGCGCCAGATTTACACACAGAAAATGATGAGGCGCCGACATAAAAAATTGAGAGTCGTAGATTAAATAAAGAACAAAATTATTTTCTACTTTCTAGCGCATTTCTATTTATTGAAGTCGGTTTTAATTTTTATTAAATTTTTTTATGTGTTGTAACTCGTGAATTGTAAAATACTTTATTTTACCAAATGATAGAGCTAATTAAAAGAAGTAACTTTTGCTTTGCAACTTTTGTTCTATCTCTTACAGTTCGTGAGTTAAATCGGAAAATAGCCGTATTTTTAGGGAATAATTTCGCACCCCCTCCCCCCCTCCTCGAATGAATTTGGGCGGCAAAGAAGAATTGCGTTGTAATCAGGAGGAAATCCCCTTCATATTCACAAAGTTTCAGAATTTTTTGAATTTCCTAGTTCGGGATCTTGATAGTATCGTCTCATAGGAAAATAAAAAGTATATCAAGCTTGAAAATCATTATACTGCCAAACAGGTTTGACTAGTTATTATCCTATCCTTTCACTTCTTCGAGATCAGACGTCATTCAGCATCTACCGAGACGCACCACAAAACCACGAAGTGCTTCCAGACATGAATGTTATTTTTGATAAAAGTATCTCTGACCTTTTATTTAACAATGCGGATTACTTATTAAAAGAGAAAGCACGATACACGAACGTCTAACGGTTTAACAGGTCTGAGGCTCAAGGAGAAATGGATATTACAGAAGGGTGTAAGCTCGCTGGCAGAGTGGATAAGACCAGAATTAGAAGCAATAAGAGTAGCCGGTACGTGGAAGAACGAACGAGTGATCGCCTCCCCCCAACGCACGCGAATCGTGCTAGCGAATGGAGTAGAAGCCCTTAACTTCTGCGCGAACAACTATTTAGGCTTATCCGTAAGTATAAAACCGTGGAATCTCCGCAAATCCCTTTACATTGATTCTTTCTACTTGAGAAAACGTGGAATCTACGCAAATCCCTTTACATTAATCCTTTCTGCTTGAATTCAGGATAACAAGGACGTCATTTCAGCAGCGAAGCTTGCTCTGGACAAGTACGGGGCAGGCTTAAGCTCTGTGAGATTCATATGCGGCACCCAGGAGATCCACGTGAAATTAGAAAAGGAAATCGCTCGGTTCCACGGCAGAGAAGATGCTATTCTTTACGCATCCTGCTTCGACGCGAATGCTGGACTATTCGAAACCTTACTGACGCCTGAAGACACAGTGCTGAGCGACGAGCTTAATCATGCCTCCATCATCGATGGGATCAGACTGTGCAAAGCGAGGAAACACAGGTGAGCGACTTACAAGTAAGTATGTCTGTTCGTTCACTACGAAAGAATTATGCTCTGCGAAGGTACAAGCACAGAGACACGGCGGACTTGGAAAAGAAATTACAAGACAGTATGTCGTCTCGCCTGCGTCTCATTGCGACCGATGGTGTCTTTTCTATGGATGGCACTGTCGCGCCGTTGCCGGACATACTTGAGCTTGCGAGGAAGTATAATGCGCTTACGTTTGTGGACGACTGCCATGCCACTGGATTCTTTGGAAGAACTGGAAGGTAGTTACACTTACGTCCTTCTAGCTTGTATCGTTTATTTCGTTTCGCTGTTTCCCAATCCTCCAGTAAGCTTATTTCTCTTGCTTGTAAGCTGTGATTTAAAGGAACTGTACGGTTTAAAAAGACCTCTAGGAACCACGAATTGGGAAACTCTCTAGCGGTTAATATAGTAGCGTTAGTATATTGATAAAGTTACTCGATCGCAGAGGCACAGAAGATTACTTCAGCCAGTTGGGAAGCATCGATATTATCAATTCGACATTGGGCAAAGCTCTCGGCGGAGCAGCAGGTGGTTATACAACTGGCTCGAGGGAGCTTGTTAATTTGTTAAGACAACGCAGCAGGCCGTATCTATTTTCAAATTCGTTGCCTCCTCCTGTAGTCGCATCGGCAAGCAAGGTATGCTAAAAAAATCACTTCCTTTCAGATTCTTTAAACCAGTAGTAACAGCGCAGAGAGGAAAAGCAGAATCTTTCTTTTAGAATAGCACTAGGGTGGCCCTTATTTATACGTGTCGATTTTTTTGTATTTGCCATTTGATAAAAAAATAGTCCCTGAAAAAGTTTATTGCAATCGGACGACAGGAAAGAGTGCCGACGAAAAGTTCAAATAATATTTAAAGAGCATTCATTTTTCTATAATTACTGTATATACATTTTTCTTTGTAGCTTTCAACTATTTTTTAGATAATAGCGTTTGAATATAGAGAGGTCGGCACTTCACGCGTCCCACCTGTATCGCCGACTTATATATATTCAAACGCTATTATCTAAAAAATGGTTGGAAGCACAAAAAAAATGTATATACAGTAATTTTAGAAAATTGAATGCTCTTTAAATGTTATTTGAAGAAATTTTCGATGGGGCTTACCATTTTTGAGAAATTCTTCAAATTCAAACTACTAATGAATTCTAAACTTAAGGCCTGCTCGGCACCCTTTCCTGTTGTGCGATTGCAATAATCTTTTTCAGGGACTACTTTTTTACGAAGTGGAACCATATTAGGGTGTGAGAGCAAAAGAAATCCTAGGTTGGAAATAAGGGAAACCCTATTGCGACACGCAAGAATGCTAATCTATTCTAGCGTCTGCTTTTCTAACTTTATGTACAGGTCATGGATCTGATAACGGACTCTACGGAATTCCTCGATCGACTAAGGAACAACACCAATGTATTCAGAAACGGTATGAAAGCAGCAGGCTTTGTAATCAGTGGTGACAATCATCCTATCTGCCCTGTTATGATAGGTGATGCAAGACTTGCCACTGAATTTGCCGATAAGATGATCGGTGTGTATCGTACGACATACAATGGCGACGAAAGAAAGTTCACATCTTTTAAAATCATAAAACTTCTTTAGAATTAGTCCAAACAAATTTGATTTTTTTTTGAGAAACTAGAAAGATTAGTTTGCTAAGAGCCGTATTTCGTCGCTTTAGAAAAAAATTAAAGGTAGCTTTTTAAATTTTTTTTCTGACCTCAGAGCAACATTAAACCGATTTTGGTGAAATTTTCAGCATGTATACAACTTACTTCAATCTACAAACGGGATTTTTGAATTTTCATTACAGAAAAAAGTTTAAAAAACGATCTTTACTAATTTTTTCGCTATTCACAATATATAACACGTCATTTAGCAAAATAATCCTTGTAGCTTCTCAAAAAATCTCAAGTCGTTCGGACCAATTCTAAAAAAGTTATGCGATTTTAAAGGATGTAAACTTTCTTTCATTCTCCACTGTACTTTCAGACACAAGAAACCTCGAAGCGTACGGAGTAACAATTTTCTTTTCACAGAGAAAGGAATTTACGTCATTGGGTTTAGTTATCCCGTAGTGCCAAAGGACAAAGCCAGAATACGTGTTCAGATCAGTGCCGCGCATTCGCAGAATGACATCGAGCACGCTATAAATGCATTTACACAGATTGGAAAAGAACTTGAAATCATCAACTGATACTTTAGAAGATAAACAGTAAAAGAACCGTGCTAAACACTTAGCGCTAAATTATAAGATTCTGTTGCAATTCGTTTTAATGTGCGGACATCAGAAGCCAAGCTTTTACATGCGACGGAGAGTGCTCCTACTAACTATTATAAATAAAAATATTACCTTTCATACAAATTTCGTACTGTATAAGGTTTCTCGGTTTACAAAACACTTTCGGTTACATGAAAAGTTATATATTCTTATTAAACATTAATCGTGTAGACGCTATGTCACGTACGGCTTAACAAGATTCTCAGAAAATTCTTTGACTTGCTGTACCCCGCGAACCTCTCTTTCTAGCAAAGGAAGCTGCGTGACATGGAAATCTTCGTACAAATCCATAATCTAGGTGAGAAATTGCTGGATCAGCTTACGAAGCTTCTGAATTAAATCGTCAGGATTAAAATAAGAGCTTTACCTGCTCCAAGTATTTGTCCTGTATTTTGTGCCTGGCGAGGCAGAGCCTGCACGGTACGTCTCCTTCTTTCAAGAACAGTAGCTGGTTCACTATGATATTATGAGTATCAATGCCGCATTTCGTCAGCTCCTGTATGAGCCTCTCGGTCTCGTAAAGCGACAAGAATTCGGCTATGCACACGCAAATGAAAGTAGTTTGATCGGGGTTCCTGAATTGCTCGTTCACTTGCCGAATAACAACAAGCATCTCCTCTATTTTATTGGAAAACGTATCTACATTGAAGTCTGTTATGCCCAATAAGGAGCTTATCTGCAATCAAAAGTGTATTAAATGAGAATCATTTACATAAACAGTCCCAACGCTTACTGGCATTTATCAAACCTGCGTAATGAAGGGACCGATCTTCATCTTTAAGCGCACTAGTTTCCCCAGTCCCTTCTCCACGACTTGCGGGAACGACAATAGCCTCAACGTGTGGCCGGTAGGTGCGGTATCAAAGACGACAACGGAGAAGTTCATTCCTTTGACAAGCCTGAAAGTACAGGTACAGTTTATAATAGAAAACAGACGTGATTGTATGGATTAGGGCTGGGACAATTTTTCGAATTTTTCGGTATTCGAATATTTGAATACTTCAGTTGCTCAATTATTTGGCGAATATAATTCGAATATCCAAGTATTCGAATACTATTCGAATATTTCAGTATTCGAATACTATTCGAATATTTCAGTATTCGAATACTATTCGAATATTTCAGTACTCGAATGCTACTCGAACATTTCAGTACTCGAATACTACTCGAATATTTCAGTATTCGAAGAATAACATTCGAATACATCAGTATTCGAATAATAACATTCGAATACTGAAATATTCGAATAGAATTCGAATACTGAACTATTCGAATAGAATTCGAATACTGAACTATTCGAATAGAATTCGAATACTGAAATATTCGAATACTGAAATATTCAAAAACTGAAATATTCGAATACTGAAATATTCGAATACTGAAATATTCAAAAACTGAAATATTCGAATACTGAAATATTCGAATACTGAAATATTTGAATACTTAAATATTCGAATAATAACATTCAAATACTCAAATATACAAAGTTTATTCGTAGCATTCAAATACTTGTAAAATATTTGAATATTAAATTATTTGAATAGTCCCAGCCCTAGTATAAATTAAACGGCTCAAGACTAACTTCATAACTTCCGCGTAACTCATTGCCTCGTCGATGCCAGGAAACGCTCCCACTATCTCCTGCATTACGCTTCTACTCAATCTCATCGCCTCTCCGCCTGAAACTACAACATAGACCAACGTTACCCTGGTTCATTTATTAAAACCAAGACGAGGCAGAAAATCTGTAAATCCTACCAGCTTCGTTATCGAAATACTCTTCCGGCAGCTCTGTGATCCCAACGTTCGGATCGATTTCCATGGCGAACAAGTTATCGAAGCCCTTCACCTTCGTGGGGACTTTGCTAAACTTCTGATCGAAGGCATCTGAGATGTTGTGGGCAGGGTCCGTCGAAATGATGAGCACGCTCTCTCTCACCTTGGAAAGTTGGACGGCCAGGGAGCAACTGGAACGAAGGGAAATGAGGCATCGCGGATAGAAATTTTCCAACAGGTTAAGAAATTACCTGCAAGTTGTTTTGCCGACTCCGCCTTTGCCGCCGACGAATATCCATCGCAGGGAGCGTTGCTCGATCACGTTTCTAATAGATGGCTCGTACTCGACCGGCTCGCTGTCATTTGTACTCATGTTCGCCGCGCCACGGGGATACGTGCTCCTCGAAATTTAACACGTCATTTACCGTGCACGTCGGCAAGGCAGACACAGGGACCGTGGGAGCTGGAAAATCACGCTGGCTACATATCGTCGAGCGCAGAAAAACAAAATGGAACGTGTGCCACCGGAGGAAGGAGACCATCGATGTTACGGGTATCGATATGTCGCGAATTCCAGCGGGAGACACTTACGGATGATTCCCTCGAGAGTAGTTTAATCCCCCGCTCGCAGGAATCCTCTTACAAACACGAGAGGAACTTCATTATTTAGATGTGATGGTATAGAAATTTCGAGAGAATTGCTGACAAATTACTTCGTAAGTATTATACAGGGCGTGCCAAAAAAGGTGCGTCGAAGTTGGAGGGAGAAAATAGAACTGGGAAGCGGGGAAAAATTTATTTATCTTGTAAAACAATGCTGGATAGCATGATGACCATTTCGTGAATTCGCGATCATTATCAATGAATTCTTATTAGCATCGTTATTATCATTTTCGTTATTATTATTATTTCACGGGTATCGTGCCCTTTAATTTATAATGCTAAGAATTAAAAACCAAGGATTACATATAAACTACATGGGCGTCCGCAGGGTGGAGGGCAAAAGGGGCAGTTCCCCCCCCCCCTGGCTTTTGAGACAAAATCGCTTATTTTTCAAAACTGAGCTTCATCAAGTTTATATTAAAGAATGCAATAAACCACCATCCACCGTTCATCCTTCCCCCTTTGTGTCTTAAAAGCCCGAAACCAGCGTTCGATAATTCTTACGATCGCTTATAAAACGAATTTCTATACCCCACCATTCAAAATCTCGATTTCCCGCGCAAATTATTAAAAGCAGCTAATCGATTGCAACGCGAGGTAGCCTGCGAGGATCGATACTACAAGGTCGATCGCTCGCGGGCGATAAACTCGCTCCAGCTTGTTCGATATCGATTGGCAGTATCGACTGCAGGGGGAACCTGCACGAGTTTTTAATAGTGGGCTAATTTGGAAATGCCCAAAGTGTCTTTAAACCCGCGGTCCCGAAACGTTGCTGCCCGAGTGTTTGCCAATTCCGCGGCGTTCTTGTGAATTGTGTCGGCTGTACGAAGCGGAAGGTGTTGTACAGTATGCCGCAGTTCCATAAGATCGAGATAAACAGGACTGAATGGGAGGTTCCGGAGCGATATCAGATGCTCACTCCAGTGGGATCTGGGGCTTACGGTCAAGTGTGGTAAGGGAGTAAAGCAGCAATTAACTCCAAGCCACCACAACAAACTACCCCAAGTATTCGTAGATAATCCGCGATGTTTAAACGATCCCGCTCCGCTGCTCGTAAATAATTCGGTGCTCCGCGTTACGGCCATGAACCAATCGTAACCTTGACATTTCTAGCACTTCTAGCTACGCCGCTTCCTCTCCATCATTCCCCATTATTCCCGCGAAAGATGCTTCTCCCTCGGCTCGAACGTTCCGATAGCACCCCTTGTGCGTCGTTTTCGATCGCTCCGACACGCGCAAATCGCGGTCTCTATATCAAACGGCGACCCTAAAATTAGAACCTTTGACAATGCTCCTCCGTCAAGATGAATGGGAATGAACCCATATCCTCCAATGAATTCGTCTCTCGCGCGAATATTTTTAGACGTTTTCTTGAACTCTATTCTCGCATCGTGAATCAAAAGACTACGGCAGGCTCGAGGCTTCTCTTCCGGGATTAACAGTATTTATTTCTTCGATGCTTCAGCTCCGCAGTTGACACCACCACCGGCCACAAAGTAGCGATAAAGAAGCTAGCCAGACCATTCCAATCGGCGGTGCACGCGAAACGAACTTACAGGGAGCTCCGCATGCTGAAGCACATGAATCACGAAAATGTGAGTGAAGAAAAGCGGAATATATATATCACGCTCTTAAAGTTGGCACTGCGAAAATTGGAGGAATTTGGAAACTTTGTCTTGGCACAGGGAATTAAGAATAACTTTGTTATTCTGTGGTCGAGTTTTATTTTTACTCGCTACAGTATAAGACTCTAAAGACGAATGAAATCTGAAATTATTCAAGCCTCTCTGTTTGTTTATTATTAAGTATCGTGTTGTTATTTATTGCAGGTGATCGGTCTCTTAGACGTATTTCACCCGTCTTCCTCTTTGGAGGATTTCCAACAGGTGTACGTACTTTTAAAAACACTAATAATGATATTATAGAAGTTCGTGTTCTAGTAACTTTGTGTACTTCTTTAGGTATTTAGTCACGCATTTGATGGGTGCGGATCTCAATAACATCGTGAGGACACAAAAGCTATCGGACGATCACGTTCAGTTTCTAGTGTATCAAATCCTGCGCGGACTTAAGTACATTCACTCTGCGGGTATAATACACAGGGTAAAGTAACACGAACTATACTCTTACCGTGGAAGTCGGAATGCTTTTAATACGTAGCTTGAAAATTTCAGGACCTGAAGCCCTCGAACATAGCTGTGAACGAGGATTGCGAGCTGAAGATTTTAGATTTCGGCTTAGCCAGACCTACGGAGAACGAAATGACCGGGTACGTTGCCACGAGGTGGTATAGAGCTCCGGAGATTATGCTCAATTGGATGCATTATAATCAAACAGGTGTCTACTTTTTCTCTTCACCCTTCGCGAGTTGGACTGGGACTATTCGAATATTTTACAAGTATTTTAAAAAAAGTATTTTACGAATAAACTTCGAATATTTCAGTATTTGAATGTCATTATTTGAATATTTCACTATTCGAATATTTCAGTATTCGAATGTTTTTATTCGAATATTTAAGTATTCGAATACTACTCCAATATTTAAGTATTTGAATATTTATGTATTTGAATACTACTCGAGTATTTAATACTATACGAATACTGATGAATACTGATGTATTCGAATAGTATGGTGTGAATTATAAATCGTGTTATTAGCTTACAAGATTTTACCTTGACAAACTAATGAACTCACAACTGAAACTAAATAAAAGCTTGTAAACAAATGAATTTAAAGAACTCGATTTATAATTCACACCATACTATTCGAATACTGGTGTATTCGAATACACCAGTATTCGAATACTTAACTATTCGAATAATGAGTATTGAAGTATTCGAATACCGAAAAATTTTACAAATAGTCGCAGCCCTATTCACGAGTACACTTTAACACATTAATACCAATTTTCCCTACTTTCTAGTTGACATCTGGTCGGTCGGATGCATAATGGCTGAATTATTAACAGGGCGAACATTATTTCCCGGAACGGATCGTATCCTTTTTTATAATCGTGCTTCCTAATCACTTTTAATACTTACGCTCGATAATCACGATCACTGTTTGCGCTTCCCACTTAATTATACTTATATTCCCATTCTACGATTGCGCAATAATCTCTAACCGTCACGTAACTGAAAGATGTGCTTTTTGCTAAGGCTCTACGTGGCTTCTTTTTTGCTTTAACATATTCTGGCGCTAATTCGTTTCTATATTATTTTCGCCTCGTGGCACGCGCCGCTTTGATTCAGCTTCGACTCGAGGGGCCGAGCGAAAGAATAACACACGTGTGTGTAACGTTCCTCCAATACGCTGCGACGCACGGAATCACGTTGCGTATTGTGTAATAATCCGAAGTATTTAGTGAAAGTAGAGAAAGGTGTGGTGGAACCTTAGCAAGAGCAGATATACATCAACTGAACTTAATAATGGAGATACTGGGTACTCCGCGAGACGAGTTCATGCAAAAGATATCATCAGAATCGGTGAGTATGCTTCCGAGTTCTCAAACAACGGACTCACCCCGTTTAGGAGACTAACAGCGCATGCCATTCATACATAATCTGTCGCAATTTAAATGCCTTGCATGTCGTACACTTTATTAAGTATATTTATACATTCTCCCGATTCGGTGGGAATCGTCGTAGTCGAACTTACGTATTATCTGGGTGAGTATTCTTCTTCCGTATAACCAATTTCTGTTTGTCTCTCTCTCTAACTCCTTTGGAATGACGATAAATGCTTTGAATAGGCGCATCACTAATACGTTTTAAAATTCTGCCTATTCGCATATAATGAATTACGCTTCGAACATACCTTAACTTTAAGCAGACATTGATCATCTAACACGAGTCTTAGTACTCTGTGGCACGCCCACAGAGGAAACTTTAAGCAAAATTACCAGCCAAGAGGTAATTTTTTTTTAAGATAAATATTTTTTCTCGAACTCTTTGGTAGAGCCCAGAATTATCCCCGATTTTTGCGCAGCCTTAACACGAGCAGAGAAATTAAATGAAATAACATCGCGCCCATCGAAATGATTTTGCTTTGAGTTTGTATTGGCATTGTATCTATGGCAAGGAATACTTACTACGAGCAAAGTGTTTTAGAATATACAAAGAGGATAACATAATCGATAATCTTACGAAGCGATTATCACTGCAGTTCTAGAAATATCTTGTGTGATTGTTTTAGGCGAGAAATTACATACAAAGTTTACCTCCGTTGAAGAAAAAGAACTTCAAAGACGTTTTTCGCGGGGCCAACCCACTAGGTAATTAAAGGATTACTCGTTACCAGTGTTCCTGATTTCTCATATTTTTTCTTTCTCGAGAAATCAGAAATCAGATCGTACTTGAGAATTCTCGAGAGATTGAAGAAGATATTGCAAAATTTATATTGTTTGTAATAATGTTGATAATACTTATCTGAAACACAAGAAAACTAATTGTTCATTCCTGTCAACTTTGCACAAAACTTGTATAAATGAAAAAAAAACAGATATTAAATATAATTGATTTTTATTTAATACAAAACTTGTGCAAAGCGAAACATTACTTTTCCGTTTTAAAATAGTTTTTTTAAATCTCCTTTTAAATTCGAGAAAACCAGTATTTCTCGAGAAATAAGAAACAAGCAATTATAAAATTTCTCGAGAAAGAATTCTCGAAAAGGAACACTACTCGTTACATTCCCATTGTATCAGTGACAATGAATTTTAACGCGCTGCGAACGGCTTTTAGCCATAGATCTGCTTGAGTTAATGCTGGAGCTAGACGCGGAGAAGCGAATCACGGCGGAGCAAGCGTTAGCTCACCCCTATCTAGCGCAGTACGCCGATCCAACGGACGAGCCAGTGTCTCTGCCTTACGATCAGAGCTTCGAGGATATGGATTTGCCAGTGGACAAGTGGAAAGGTACAGTTTCGACCAGTCTCCAACGATACGTTGTCGATAATAAATTCTCACACGATTGTTCTTCTTTTCAGAGCTCGTTTACCACGAAGTTATAAACTTTGTACCTCAACAGTTACCTGGATTGTCATCGACAATCGAGTCCGCTTCATAAAACTGTCTCAGTAGCACAAATAATATAGATATAAGCGCGGTAAGATAACGTTAACAGTGAATAGTTATAAAGGGAAGTATGTATAATTGTTATACACAAAAAGGAACGGCATTGTATATAATGTTACGCGAGTAACGAACGTTAATCAAACGAACTTATGCGTAAGGGCATAATGTATATTTTTGTTAATGACGTACTATACGAGAAGCGCTAATATTTCTCGCCTCTGGATCGTTTTAAAATTGTAAACGCGCTAGACGTGCAACGATCACTCATCTTCATGGTTATACATGAACGTTTCATTATGTATCCATATATTTAAATGCTTCGGAGCCACGATTACACTGCATAGATCCCTTATGCAACTCGATGAATATATTACGACCACTGCAACAGTTTTATAAGATCAAGTCTCTTTAGGGAGGAAAACAGCAGCCTAATAATGAATGCATTTTCATTGAAACGCCAGCTTCAAAGCGTTAAATCTTTTTTGTTACATCCACCGCTGGTTCTAGTCTGTAATAAAGAACGCATTACATCGAATTTATCATTGAATATAATTCTCGTATGAAAGTAATATCATTTCATTTGTACGATAATATTATAGCGACGCTTTTAACAACACGAATGGCTGAATAAATCTTTTGATCTTTGTACACTGTGTTCAGCTTGTATTTCGAACAATTACTTTTACGATCTCTCGGTCAGAATTTGTTTAAATGTGGGATACATAATTTATGGGCACCGACTACGGGAGGAGTCTCAACAGCCAAATGGACTCTTTGTGTACTTCATGTATTCTTTCACTTCTTTCATTTTTTTCCATGTATATTTTTCTAAATTCTAGTATGCTTTTACCATTTCTGTATGTATAATGAATAATCGAAATATAACTCGTTCGTTGCGTTCGTTTAAAAAGAAATCTCTGCAGCAGATTTTAACGGGAGCTTTAGAGATGCGAATATAAAAGTTTCGACGATGTGTAAGTAGCGGTGTCTGTGCGAATGGAGGGTTAAATAACCTGATGTCATACTAGAATAATCGAAGCGGTCTATCATGCCAATTGCATGGACTGAAAGCCAAACTTTGAAACTGGTAATTCTTTATAGTAGACATGAGTGTTTAAGGAATCCCTTGCATCCTGATTTCAAGAGCAAGCTCTGTCGCTACAAAGCTTACAAGCAGATCGTGGATTCCATGAATGTCTGTGGCTTGACAGTTTACGATTGCATTAAGAGGATCACTTGCATAAAGACGCAATACTGCTACGAGTTGACCAAAGTCAGCGCCGCGATATCTTGCGAGAAGTTTTACAAACCGAGAGCGAGCTGGTTCCCGATAATGCACGAGATACTTTTCCCATTCATTAACACGTACGGTTGCACAGACAGCGTTTGGCAGGTACATTGAAAGATCCGTTGAAATTCACCTGAAACCGCGGGGGCTCGATGTAATCGATGTGTTGCATTTAGATACGAGACGACGAGAAACACACGCTTAACGATTATTACTGTAACAAAGCGAACGATCAGTTAATGTATTCGAATGCGGTGGAGTTAAATAAAACACCAAACAAAGATTGCAGCTGTTCTTATGCGAATTGCCGTTGCGAACCGTACAGGACAAAGCCTCGTACACGTTCCAAGTAATTTCTTAAATTTACGTGTAATAAAACATCGTCTGAAGCTTCTTACGCGTGCTTCCCTGTTTAGGAGACCCAGGGCCCAAGCGGAGAGTGACAAAGTCCCGGATTATCATTTATATTCACGAGTAACTGGGGTCGACGCTGCATGCGGCACTGGAAAGTGCATCACTGCGGAGCGAGAACAGCAAACTGATGCTTTTTGCTTTCAAGACCAATGCGTGGCGTGTGGAATGTGTGCGCAGGTAAATAATAGTGTCCTTCGTGAACTCGCTAAAGTATTAACATCCAAATAAACGTGGGAATTATTTTGCAGAAGGGAGCAACGATAGACGGAGATTACAAAGGGAAGAGGGTAGCGTGCGATGAGTTTGAGATGTTTGGAAGAAGCATCGCGTCTCAGTTGCGGAACATAAATTTTGGTGAGTGTTGAAGGATATCCTATCGTGCGCTGGAGAAGTGATTATTAATCTTGGTTGTTTCCAGAAGTCGCAATTAAACTGGAGAGACGAGTACAGGATTTAATAGCACAAGAGCGTCTCGACAATATCAAATCGAAGCAAGGGTCTCACACCATTCGCCCGGATTGCTGTAGTTCCAGTTGCAGTGACTGCAAAGTTATGCGCAAAGATATGGTTTGCAGCTGCGGCTTGCCGGTAATCATGATCAAGACAGACCAATCCTGCGAGCTCGATTGCAAATAACAATCACTGTGCAGTTATCATTGGCCTCTAGTATCTAGAATCCCATGTGGGAAAAAAGCTGTGCGTCATGAATGCTGCTTCTAATCGCGTCCGCACGTGTAACGTCGTTAGAGAAATCAATAAAAGCAACTTAAAGCAATCTGACAAACGCCTCGTGTTCGATTAATCGCGCGATCAAGTTCACTCGCTTGCCCTAACCGATATCACCTCCGATCATGTCAATACACGCGTAAAATTCTAAACGTGCAAGGTATCAAGCCGAAGAAACACCAGAGTACAGAAGCAATGTCGTCCAAGTGGAATGAGAGACTAGTGACCTGCTTTCTGAAACAGTACAGAAGACACCCGTGCCTGTGGAACCCGTTCCACCAGGATTATTACAATTGCAGGGAGAAGAATACAGCGTTGCAGAGAATCATCGACGACCTCGGTACACCTGGCTTTACTGTAACTGACTATTTGCATCAGATCAAGATAATCAGAGAAAAGTAATGTGCGACCGGTGATTTCAGTAGTGTGTCTTACGTAAAAGCCAACCGAAGACGTCGCGAAAGCGTATCGATCCTTGAAGTAACTGAGAATTGTTTGAAAGCTAATCTGCAGGGTCTTTTAATTATTAGGATCGCTTTAAAGAAAGTCTTCACTAGAAATAACAAAGCTGCTTAGAACGATCGTAATAAATTGACTGTGACTATCTCATTGATTCAGATACAAGATGGAGCAAGCTAGAATCATCAAGGGACTGCAGTGCCAGAAGAATTACAAATCACCGTTCCCCTGGTATAACATAGTCGCTGAAATGCTAACAAAGGTGATCAACGACGAGGAAAAAGCGAATTCTGGGACGGTTCTGGACGACGGGCAGTCGAACAAGCCTACCCTGAGATCCCTGAGTAGCGACAACGTGAGGGATCCTCGAGGGAAAGAGGCGAAACCGCTGAGAGCTCGCCCGTGTACCGATGCTACTTGCGAGGAGTTGTCTAGGAGGAGTAAATCGTTGGAGAAGTCTGCGCGCTCTAAACGAACGACGACATCGCAGAACGCTAGAGAGGCTCGGTTGAAAGTGAAATACGTCCCCTGTCCGCAGGCTAGAAGGACAGAAGAGGCTGCGAGGGACGAAGAGGAGGATGTGCTTTTGAGTTGCAAGCCTACGAGAGACACTGAGTCCAGGGGAAAAGGTAAACGGGTCTGTTTAAATTGAGAGCGGAGGGATTTGATGAATTCTTCAGCAGGGTGCACCGTTCCGTACACGCTAATTCATCCAACGTCCAATGACTTGGCCGGAGGAGCTCGTAGAAATGATGCGGCGGGGTTTCTGCAGTGTCCGCTGTGTGGATGGGAAGATGCGAAGGGGGTTGCGGGGAACAAGGAGACGCCTGAGTGGAGGAGTTCTATTGCCTGTTCAAATTATAATAGGAACCCTTCTAATGCGGGGTATTCTCTGTGCACAGGATGCGATGGAGGTATACGAGTTGATAGAAGGTTGCAAACTGGGTGTATTTTAAGATCCTAATTAATTTTGAAATATAGGTTTGCGTGATTCTGGAGATTACGCGATTCTGGGAGACTTAACGAAGCATGTGCCTTGTTCCTCTCTGGAGAGTAGATACGGTAAAGTCTCAGAAGAATCTCGTTGCGAAGCCTACACTTCGCCTGTTGTGCCACTGAAAAAGGACAAAGATGTTGGAGTGCAGTGCGAAGCGGAAGCGAAGAAAGAGGTTTCTGTACATAGCCCAGTTCAGACTCAAACCATACGACTGGATCCTGACGTGGCGAAGAAATTCCAAGGTGGCACTATAGAGGCTTGCACTCGTTTGAGAATCGTCCTGTTGGATTCCAAGGGGAATGTAAAGGAGAATGTAGCCGTGGAGGATAATACTTCGTGCGACACACAAGGCGTTCAATGTAACAGATCAGGGTCTTTGAAGGAGACGCAACAAGATATCCTTAAAACCAGGAGAAATGAAGCATGCGTTAACACTACGAATCATGTGGAAGCAGGCGTTAACACTAGGAATAATATGGAACCAGAGTTACAGGATACGGTCTGTGTGTCAACAGGAATGAGACGGTGCGTCTCCCTTCAAACTTTGAATCCGACTGATGAAAACGAGAAGGAAGCTCCGCCTCCATGTCGCGCGAGAGATTTGATTCCTTCGATGGAATCGAAGGAAGTAGGGGTGAATATAGTGGATCAGGTATCCAAAGGGACTCAGAGTGTGGTTTGTGTATCAAGGGGAAACATGGTGCAGAGTTCTTGCTTCGAGAAGATGAAAGACACTGGGACTACACCGTCAGTTCATGACGTTCGTGATACTATTTGCGTATCGCCTGAGAATCTTAGAACAGACAAAGCGAATTGTGTTACTGTCACTGACGACGAGCAGTGTGCGTTTTTAATTCCAGCTAAGGGACCCATGAAACATTGCGTTGTCCAAGCGGATTTGAAAGAGACTGCGGAGAGGGGAAGTAAGATATTTAAGAGGTTATTTATAGTGTCTCCTGTGCTAATAGAAATTAAGGCTGGGACTATTTGTCGAATTTTTCGGTATTCGAATACTTCAGTTGCTCAATTATTTGGCGAATATAATTCGAATATCTAAGTACCCAAATACTATTCGAATAGTATTCGAAACTGAAATATTCGAATAGTATTCGACACTGAAATATTCGAATAGTATTCGAAACTGAAATATTCGAATAGTATTCGAATACTGAAATATTCGAAGTTTATTCGTAGCATTCAAACACTTGTAAAATATTCGAATATTAAATTATTCGAATAGCCCCAGCCCTAATTGAAATTACATTTCATTGAGACATCCTTACTTACAGCACATTACGAGAGCCCCTGTAGAACAGACACGTGTCCACGCAACCTGCTCCAAATTATTAAAGAAGACCCCACCGTAGCACTAATGGTGCAACAGCTCCTCACCAAAATAGTATCTCGCAGGTCTGAGCATGGGACACAAAGCACGAAGGCATCGAAAACTTCTAACGTGCAAACTGATCGTAAGTTAGTATAGTTTTTAATGATCCCCAGAAGTTTACAGACCCCCCGCTTTCCTCGACGTAATCACCACTGCTTTCAGAAGAACACAAGTGTGATGCAAAAGAAAACTGTGCGCTTGACGTAGCTGAGATGGTGAATAAAATCAAAGAGCACGCGATCAAGACACTAGAATTGAGTCCCGAGAGTGTTCCCAAAGAGAAAGAGTCTTATGAAGCCACGGATATATCTACTACCCGGGGAGAAGTCAAATACGTATGCACGCAAGCTTCCGCGGAAGCTGAAAGCTACGACCTTACAGCGTGTCAGTCCACCGTTACAGAAGAAGATAAAACTCAGCTAGCTTCCAAAGATAAGACGGCGTCTCCGGAAGAACCGAAGAAGTCCCAATTTGTAGACAAGGGAGTCTTCGCTTGCCGAGAGAAGCGAGACACTGGGACCGATGGTTCGCAGTTGCTTGTTTGCGACATGGGGACTCAAAGTGGCTCGAAATTGTTCAGCGACGCCGTGTGCTCAGCCGAATGTGAAAAGCGGAGGATAACTGTTGGCACTCAGAAGCGGGATCCTATATTGGTGAGAGTGATAAAGTGCAACGAGGGGCAATCTACAGTGAAATTGGATAAAGAGACACTGACCATAGGGACTAGTAGTGGTAATAAAAAGAAACACTTCGACAAGCGTACAGAAACGTGTGGGAGATCGACGTGCATGCCTTATACATTCTACGGGCAACCGAGGAAGGAGAATTTAGACTATGTCCTTCAGAAAGACCAAGCGGACACGATCGAGACGTTTAAAGGCTTCGCGTGCGATAAGACCTGCAAAGGTAAAGCATGTTGCGGGCAAGATTGGACGGACGTTACAAACATCGATCCATTTTGTGATCTATACAATTCCAAAATTCCATTGTGCCTGAGGTCACGCAGATGTACCTACACAAGGAATAATTAAAAGTCTCAAACAAACCGAGTCCGTGCGTACAGCTGACGTTATTTATAGTTCCTGGAAATTACAAGACTACTGATTAAACTTTAAATATAATTTTAATCACTCTTTATCGCTTCGTATGTAAACTCATGCGATTCAGTGACGATGCAACTTCTTGGCACGTGACGCAAGCTCATTTACAGTTGTTTACATTAAGAGAATAGTGAACCATAGAAGAGCAACCTTCGTTTTATTACATGAAAATGTACAACGTTCTGACAAATGGAACATCGTGTGAAAATCGAGTAGCTCGATTTTCATGGTGGATCATGTTCACGTCGTTGAGTCAAAGGCAAACACTTGATACATGTATGTGTGGTAGGTACCAACCTCTGGTATTCTAATCGTAGTAAAATAGTATAAAAGAGGTTTGCGATCCCTCGTTGTTCACTTCTCACACATTTAATTATTCTCGTAACATCGATCGCTTCCTTCCACGTGCCGGAGCCTCGCTGCTCAAATATGCCTCGAAATTATGTAACGTTCTAAGTTCGTTCACCCGAGTACGTTTACTCGCAATGAAAAATTTCATTTCGCGCTACAAAATGTATCAACAATTTTTAAATTCGATCGCGGAAACCTTGCGTCAGGTATATAATATACGTTATCAAAAAATCGGCAACAAGTGGGCATATCTCTAGGTGTTCGCGCGATTCTGCGAATCTTATATCGTATCTAAGAACAATCATTGTTACGGAAGATAACGAGTTTTTATGTAATACGTTGCAGCTAGCAAACAGTCATAGAAGACACGCTCCTTTCTTTGCTTTAAATATATAAAATCGTCGGATTAATTTCGGAGAGTGTGTGCTATAAAGGTTTATCCTTAGTTACGTGGGCAAGTTGCTATTAACAAGTATATAATACTGTTGATACTCTCAGCGAATCAAGTCACACTCTCCAGTATACATCACTCGTCGTTATTAAAATATGTGTAATAATTAATTATTGTACTTCTGATATTTAATGATTTGTCCACGGGCTTTAACGTGCCCAGTATCGTATGACTAGTCCGGATCGATCCCGCTCGTCGCTTTCTTAGCAAAACTGTTGCTAACGTTAAAGCCAATATCTTTGGATATCGCGTACCTATTGGAAGAACCAAAAGGGAGGGAGTAAATGGCTCGAATATCGGCGGCCCGTCTTATATGAAAATTACGTAATACGTACGCGTGCTGTTACTTAAGAGTATACAGGGTGCTCCGCGGGAAATTCAACAAATTTGTCCCGCGCTTTCAGCAAGTCTTTCTAAATAAAAAATTGTATGCGCTATAGGTTCGTTTCGTTATGCAAGCCAATTATATCGCAAATAACACATTATTGTCTGTCCAACGAGTAGAGTCACGCACGAGCTAAAATGAAGATACGCGTGCTAGAGATCACGAGTTATCAAACGTTACCTAGCTGATTATTAATCACAGGGCTTTG
The DNA here is from genome assembly GCA_963971345.1 of Andrena flavipes. Lineage (NCBI taxonomy): Eukaryota > Metazoa > Arthropoda > Insecta > Hymenoptera > Andrenidae > Andrena > Andrena flavipes. Next base: position 69,498,575 of record OZ020479.1, on the reverse strand, counting down.
TATTTTCGTGACTCGACACGTTGGACGGATTATAGACACACGGCAAAGGTCGCCGATTTGACCAGTATCTTTAAATTTTGTGTAACATCGATGGACTTAGAGCGCACTTGACGATTTTTCTTCGGAATCCCTTGAGGAGCCGAGAAAAGATTGCTGAATACATCGCGGAACACCCTGTACACGCACAAAGTGTACAGACGTTTAGTCCTTTTTCTTGGCATCCGCTTTCTCGTCTTTGGCTTGGCCCCGGCCCAGCAATTTGGCTAACGAATCCCAGATTCCACCGAGGAACAAGGCGCAAAACAGATTTTCGAAGGGTACGAACGGATCGTGAATACCCAATAGAATGGAGGACAGCTAGAACGATAATTTTCATCGATAATTCTCATAATCATTATAAAAGAAATAAATGGTGGTATTAAAAGAGGGGAATAAACAGATTCCTGTACCTTGAAGTAGACGAAGAAAATGACGATACCAAAGTAAACCAATGCGTGCGGGGCTGAGATGAGATCAGTCTTTTTGTCTAGGACGAAGATAATAGATGCAACCATCGATGCCTTCGTAGGGCTGGAAAAGTAAAGGTTTCATGTAGGCATATACACACTTGAAAATGGTTTACGTAAAATAAAGGGCATACAAGCTGGGCTGCATGAATTCCATAGCAGTTGGGGTCCACGCTCCTCGTATGAGGCGCTCGAACAATTTTGTGAAACCCGCGCCATTTCCTGTAAACACGAGTTGGTCAATTTCGCGAGAACTTGTTTGCACAGTCTTTTTTTATTAGGGCTGGGACTATTCGAATAATTTAATATTCGAATATTTGAGTATTCGAATAATTTAATATTCGAATATTTGAGTATTCGAATAATTTAATATTCGAATATTTGAGTATTCGAATATTATTATTCGAATATTATTATTCGAATGTTATTATTCAAATATTTGAGTATTCGAATAATTCAATATTCGAATATTTGAGTATTCGAATAATTCAATATTCGAATATTTGAGTATTCGAATAATTCAATATTCGAATATTTGAGTATTCGAATAATTCAATATTCGAATATTTGAATATTTGAATGTTATTATTCGAATATTTAAATATTCGAATAGTATTCGCCAATATTTTAACAACTGAAGTATTCGAATATTCGAATACCGAAAAATTCGACAAATAGTCCCAGCCCTAGTCTTTACATCAAAACTCACCTTTAAGTGTCCCGATTAAAACCATAATAAGATATGCATTTGGATAAAGCTTTCCTGCGTGAGTCACTCCGTCGTATACCTTTTTACACCTTTAAATTGCGGAGAAATGGTAGAAGTATAATGAATATTAATAAAGACGATAGTAAAGCGACAAATATATCTACTTACCTATATATTTCTTTCAGAGTCGCGCATACAAGCTTGACTGGTAAAAACTTGGCTACTTTGTATCCGATATCAAATGGTGTATAAAATATCACATACCTGCGTAATTAATAAAGCAATTTTACATATAAACATCATCCGATTGTGCTGAAAGCTGCGAGAAATGCTCATTCGTGTTCCAATGCTATTTTATTTATTAGACTGATCCGATAGAAAGCAACTTGCGAACAGAGCGTCCGCAAGGATTTAAGTAGCTTTGCTGCGATTAAGCGTGTACTGACCAAACAATGGTTGCAACTACCACTTGTTGTGTATTTTTCAAAGGTGCGAGTATCGGTTCCCCTAAAAGACCGTTGCATAGCATACCACCTGCGAACACTACCAACATCGTCGAGAGCCAACATGACAGAGGGTGTTTCCGAGAAAATGCTTGGACACCTATTCGATAAAATCGCAAAAATGTAAGACCGCAAACGATCTTCGAAGCTAGAATCGAAAGCGGTTTAGTGGATCGGCGGCGAGAGACTTTTTCTAATTTTAGTTTGCGTTGATTAGAGTGGGTCTAAATGAGAATCTGAGTAATTATGTGCGGGGGATTTTTGAGAAAGCAACTTAACAAGGAAGATAAAGAGCTTCGCTTCGTACACCATGAAATATCAACAGGGTGCTGTGTAAAGTAGGCCGCTTAGAATCCTTATAAGTACAGTGCGTTATGTACATACGTGACGCTAGGTTGCCACGAAGGTGAAACTAAATGCTTTGCCAGTGAAAATGAAGGAACGATCAGTTTCGCAACGAAAAATATTCTTTTATGAAACGATAAACAACATGGGCTCTCGATTTTAAAATCTGTAACGCAATTTGAAAGATATTTGTGTCTCTAAAATAGTAGTGGCTGTTGAAAGATTCGTCTTTCATGCTTCGTTGCATAAGGAAGTCATTGAAAGAGAAATTCCACCGAGTTACAAGTGCACTTGCATATCACGAATATCGATTTATCAACGAGCTATAAAAACGAATTAATCCGAACGCCTAGGAGAACGGGAAAGGTGACAGTGAAAATATAGATTTAAACCAAATTTTGATTAAATCTGGCCTGCCTACTAGGGGTATACTGAAATAGATTAGCCGGGTAGTTTCAGCGAATGCCACGAAATAAGATTATCATAATTGTGCCAGAGACTCTCCGAAAACAGCTCCCCGATTCTAAGCGATCGTCCAACATCGTACGAGACTCGAAAAAAAAGCCATACCCTTTCCCCCGTAAACTCTCCACGACACCACTACCCGATTCGCCCGATAGAGACTATTGCGACTAAAATAAACCTCGGTGCCACGAAGATAATAAAAGGCGGTATGAAAAAAAAAACAAATCGACCCTGCGCTAAGAATCTTTTTCCCCGTGGTGCTCGTTGCGAAAAAGTGCGGGGAGGCGAGGTTCGTGGGGGAGCGAACGGCGAGCACGGAAACGGGGGGCGGATTTCAATGGGAGCGGAGAGGAGATAAAGCGAGAGGGCGACGGAGAAGATGATTTCGGGTGCGAGAAGTAATCTTAGAAAAGGTGTAAGCTAGCTCTGGTCGGATTAAATTTAGAATCGGTCGGGCGGGCTTGGGCTTACCGGGTCCTAAATCTTCTCTGACGTGTAGCGCGCAGAGCACGCTGTGTGCGATGTCGAAGTACGGGAACATTTTCAATTTGATGACCTGATTGGCCATGTCCAGGAATGCTTCGGGATCCATGATTTCTTACACGGGCTCGCGCGGATCACAGGCAGAATTTCTTTTCACGCGAGGGAGGCGTGCGTGAGTTGTTTCGCCGTACGGCTAGTGATTCGATTTAAAACGAGGTCTCGGCCGCCCGCGAGCGACGCTAGCTATGCGCCGTCTGCTAGACTTGGTCGTCTGCTAGAGCTGTTGCCCCGCAGCCCTCCGTTCACCTCCTCGCCCGTTATCGTCGACGACGATTGGCCGGCGCGTTGGAACGCCCCCCTCCAGGTGGCAGTAAATGCCCGTGGCTGGGGAGTGCGCATCTTATCCGCGCATGATATCCTCTCGTCCCGCGAAGCTTGAATTTGAATATTTGAAGATTTTAAGTTTCTATTGTGAACGGTTCAGTTGGTGATTAAGTATTGTAGACGTTAAGTTGCATTGAACTTGAACTTCTGGATTCTAATACACTTGTAAGTATTGTTTAATCGAAGTTTTATTAAAAGTTACTTGCAATTATATTATTTCAAAATGGTGGAAAACGGTGTATTAAAATTTGTAGTGGAGTAGTTTCATTTTTTATCGCCATAGGTTTGTCGGTAATATAAGTTATTGTTTAATTTCGATTGTATAGATGTCGACGCGTGTCTGTGGCGGTTCATTCATAATCATGAATTTAAAGTGAATCGAAATAAATATGTAATTGATTATTCGTGAACAGTTAATTCATAATATAAGATTAGCCGCCCAATTGAAATCAGAAAGGACATCGTGAAAAAAGAAAGGGCTGTACTTCCGAAACTCCCTATGCTTCAAATTGGTTGAAATTTTGGAAACAGTTTCATTTTGTATAGAAATAATGTTTACGAGAAGGATTTTTGGCGACTCGATTTTTTTTTAACATTTAAGTGTCACTTCCTAGGTTACCGACATGTTGAAGACAGCTCTAAAGCCACATAACCTGTTGTTTTCAATTGTTTTTAAAAGGTATCGGGAATGTTGAGACTAAGACTGAGACTATTCGAATAATTTAACAAGTATTCGAATGCTACGAATAAACTTTGAATATTTGAGTATTCGAATGCTACGAATAAACTTTGAATATTTGAGTATTCGAATGCTACGAATAAACTTCGAATATTTGAGTATTCGAATAGTACTCGAATACATACTTAAATATTTAAATAGTATTCGAATACTTGAGTATTCGAATTATATTCGCCAAATAATTGAACAACTGAAGTATTCGAATAGTACCGAAAAATTCGACAAATATGTAGTCCTAGCCCTAGTTGAAACTACAATGTAACCCGTGGTTCAGTTCGTTGTGGTTTGACGTTACTAGTAAGTCTAGGTCTTTGTGTAAAAATGAATCACATAAATTTATTTTTTCTTGCGAAGAAAATGACCGAGCACGAAGCAGCAATTGAATGGTTAAAGGAAATGTCTTTAATTCACAGAGAAAAGTGGGCGCGAACCGGTGTGAGTTCGGTAATTATTTAAGTCTTGACGTCGGTAAGGTAGGGAATGACATAAAAATAATAAAAAAAATTGAAGTCGTCAAAAATCCTTCTCGCAAACATTATTTCTATGCAAAATGAAACTGTTTCCAAAATTTCAGCCAATTTGGAACATGGGGTTTTTTGGAAGTTTAACCAGTTTGTAGGTGATATAAGTTGTGGTTCAATTTCGATTGTCTAGATGTCGACCCGTGTCCATAGCGTTTCATTCATAATCACAAATTTAAAGTGAATCGAAACGAATATGTAATTAATTAAACGTGAACAGTTAATTCATAATATAAGATTAGCTGCTCAATTGAAATCAGAAACGGCATCGTGAAAAAAGAAAGAACGAATAAAACCTCATTCGAAATATTTCCCATATAACGAGAATTAAAACATTACTTCTTAAGTCTCTACTACCGAATGAAAGTCGCCTTTAATTCTCCATTTATCGTTGCAAATAATTCACTCTACTCTATCGATAATAATTCTGAAGAAGAGCCGCGCACGCGATGCCGCGTTACAGCACTCTCCATTCACGGAGTCGCGGAGGAATGTCCTAAATTGCTTTCTTGTATATATTTTGATCACCCCTCAGCACGGCCCGTCTGCTCTACAATCCTCTCACAATAAATACCCCGTTCCCACTAGCTTCCCTCCCAAAACCGCATCCCCACTCGCGGAATCGAGATTCGTGACAGCAAGTATCGGGGGAGCGAGACTTTCGGAGACTTCGCTCAAAAACTGCGATATAGATGTCTATATCTAATCGCAGTGGCACATGACACACGTAGGTGAAATCCGTCTAAATGCCGTGAAGAAACCCACATTAAATTCGTTGATAACGATGCTGGGCGCTAGCCTCGTGGAATTATGAACAGGGGAGCCAAGATAGTTACCAAATAATCCGCGGCTGTTAAACTAGTTAAACAAAAGGAATTAGAAAGAGCGAAAGGTGGGCACCGTTCGCGCTTGAATGTGCATTTACATTAAGCTGCTATCGCGACACGAATCTACGTACCCGCGTTGGTACTATCGTTATCGCCTTTCCGTTACGAATATCACCTTTGACCGAGGACGAGGCAGAAGGATTAACGCGAAACCTTCATTTCTAATTCATCCGATCCACGTAAGAGGCCGAAATACATTGGAACTTCTGTTTTCACGAAGTGCACTTTGCGGTATACGCGTCGAAGCGCCGAATGCGGCTGAGCAACGTGACCTCGACTCTGCTCTAAATCCGACTCAAGTGCCTTTAGTATTGAACTCCAAACAATGGTAAGAATTACTATGTCGCCACTCAGGTACCCATCGCTTTCATCCCACCTCGTGTTTCGGGAACGATTACTTTCAGAGAGACGGAGTAAGATTACGCCAACACGCGACGAAGAGACCTCCCGGCGATGCGCTCTATACGGACAGAGCCTCTTCGAAGAGGAAGGAAGTGCTGCCGAACGACACGCAACACCTGCTTTTCCTCTTCACGTTTCTCCTGTTCCTGTCCATTGTGATAATAGCGTTCGAGAAGAAGCTACCGGAACCGTTAACGGTGAACAAAGAGGGACTGTACCCGGGCAGGTTCATAGCGGAGAGATCGCACAATCACCTAGTGAATCTCACGTCCATCGGCCCACGAATCGTTGGCAGTTACGAGAACGAAGTATTGGCGATTAAATATCTGACGAACATTATCAGTAGCGTAGTTAAGGACGCCAATGAGAATCATAAGATTCTAGTCAATGTAACCAAGCATAGCGGAGCTTTCCCTCTGAAGTTTCTAGATGGAATGACGAATGTCTATAGAAACGTTCAGAATATCGTCGTCAGGATCGGTCCGCATAGGCCTACGCAGAGCAGTTTGCTGATAAATTGTCATTTTGATACATTCGCGGATAGTCCTGGTAAGGACGAGACGAGCGTGCCTCCAGCTTCCGAAGTATCAAGCCTCATCGCATGATTTTTCATTTCAGGCGGCTCCGACGACGGTGCGGGTTGTGCTGTGATGTTAGAAATTTTACACGTGATCGCTCATAGTTCAAAATTGTTAAAGCATAATGTTATATTTTTATTTAACGGTGCTGAGGAGAACTTATTACAGGTATGTTGTATTAGAAACTAATGTTCGAAGGTGGGTACGAAGCTGTGTTTTAAATTATGCTTCGCAGGCTTCTCATGGCTTTATAACGCAGCATCCTTGGGCTAAGGAAGTGCGCGCTTTTATAAATTTAGAAGCCTGTGGCGCGGGTGGACGTGAATTACTGTTCCAGGCTGGACCTGATAGTTCTTGGATTCTTCAGGTACTAATAAAGTACAGTGGGTGGTCAAATTACACTCCTCGTCAAAATTAAAGGAACACTATAATTTCCCGAAAATTTTGGTCATTTTTAAATGGCTGTAACTCCACGAAAAATGGTCGAAAAAAATA